>CM072780.1:25000000-30000000 GCA_036936925.1 Cenchrus fungigraminus | reverse complement strand
ATCAGGAAAACTGTCACTGATATCAATGGTCCAGATATGCATTTGCTACTGTTGGAGAAGGTAGATTGACAACTGTGTCCTTTACTTTTGATGCTACGAAATTTCCATTCCAAATTAAGGCTGGTTACCCAGAAAACCATGTATCTTTTGCCGGGAAAAAATCCATGAGTCTTCAGGAGGCTGATCTAGATGCATCAAGCAAGGTGTGCGATTACCTCACCTCGAAGTTTGGTATTCGTTTTGCGGACTGGACTTATGACAAGCTTCATACATTAGAAATAAAAATTAGTGATCTTGAAAACAGTATGAAGCATACTGTTAATCATATAAAAGATGTGCTTGGCAAGTGGAAAACATCTATGGACATTTTGATGAATACACAATTAACCTTTTCTTCTGGTGTGAATCCCTTGCAACTTGCTGTTTCTGAAGAACTCATCAACCTTTCATGCGAAGTGGATTTTTTACTTCAACACATATCAAGCAACATGCATCATGTGAACACTGAGCATATTCAATGCTGTAAATTCAGAACTAACGACACCATAGAGGTACTATTTTTTGACTAGATAATTTTATGTAAATCTTTTTTGTTTGCTATTTGTAAATTTTCTTATGTATTTGCTTTTTGTAGGATCATTTTATCATTAGAATTTCTGAGAGGGACATCATTGATGACATTCTGGTTTCGCTTGGTTTCGAAAAGGCGACTTTCGAAAATACTTTAGAGGACAATTTTATTTTCAGAGGCACATGTAAGATCAATGCTAATACTGTTAGTTCAAGATCTACTGGTAAAACATCTATTTTCGGTGATTCAAAATGTTCCGCATATGAAGCAGAATGCAGTGCTGCTGCGAAAGCCATCTCCTTCCTAGAAAGTGTTCTGTGTATAAAAGTTGTTGATCTCAACTATTGTGCCCTTACGGAGAAGCAAGATTTACTGAACTCCCTTCTCACTTTGAATGCAAAATATCAGAGCATTGATCATCAAGTCCCCCTTGAATGGAGATCCATGATTGTTAAGCTAAAATCTCTTCTGAACTCCCAGATTGAACTTTGCAAACAGAATGATCTTGATGTTGATGAGAGTCAAAGGAAAGAGATTTGTGAAATTATGGCAGACACTGTTGCCGACGTTACTATGTTATATGACTTATCCACAATAGATTTAGATCTACCTAGCTTATGAATGGCTTTTTGTATTTGGCACAATGCTTATTTGTTTTCCCAACGTGTATCATCTATTTTCTTGTTCCCATGTAGGATGATAATTTATTATTAAAACCTTCTGTGTTTTATTACTCTATGATGTAACCATCTGTTTCAGTCATAGTTAAGCATTTTCTTTTTAAAAGTTGCAGCTTTTACCTTACCTTACTAAATAGAAGAACTACGATAAGCGCTACGAGATTTGAAATTTTTTGTTTTGAAGCTGCGTGGTGCAGACACTTCTGATCATAAAAATATTGTTAACAGTTCATACCCCT
This sequence comes from Cenchrus fungigraminus, assembly GCA_036936925.1. Taxonomy (NCBI): domain Eukaryota; kingdom Viridiplantae; phylum Streptophyta; class Magnoliopsida; order Poales; family Poaceae; genus Cenchrus; species Cenchrus fungigraminus. The sequence continues at coordinate 29,998,510 of CM072780.1, read as the reverse complement.
CACATTCTTCGAAATCCGATTACCTAATTTTATCCATAAACCAACCTCTTTTGAAACATATATCATAATTGGAACAATCATGCTTGACATATGACATATTTATAACGCTAAGCTTCATTTGCCATAATGTAGCTTCCCTGTTCCATGTTTGACCCCAAACTTCATCAATCTTTCACCATATTACATAGACATAAACTTAACAAAATATTTTGCATGGAACAAATCCTGGAAACCTAATCTTCTCAGTCCAACATTGTTCGTCTAGTTGCCATGAACTACCCAAAATTCTACATATCTATTACATATTGAGCAGCTGATTGCCTGGTCTTCAGTCCAACATTGGCAGTACCGCTGACCTTATTTGACATGGTAGCTCCCCCACATTATCAGGTAAACTCAGCAGCTAGTGCAATATGTTGCATTTCTGGATGTCCTGTGATTCTTGCCAATCAAACCAAAACCCATCAATTATCATTTTCTTGCCCTGACCAAGCAGTTCATAATTTGAGCCAAGATGGCAGATACTATTATCAAAACCGACTCACATAAGTTGGGATCCTTGTCAACATCAATCCATCGAAATACCTTGCATAGAACATGGTGTACAACCCTGAAGTCCATCTGGAAAAAAATATATCGTCACATACAGAATTATATTATCCTTGCAACCACTGAAATATACTGAAATGTACTTTTCTTACTGGTTCCCATGTGCTCCTTCAACTGAAAGGAATTCTCTTGCCCATCCTACCATCAACACACATGGGTATTTGAACCATTTAACCTTGCAAGCACTTATAGCATTGTGTAACTTGTCCACATACTGTTCATGTTTCCGCTGAACTGCTACACTTCCCCCAACCATCTTCACAGGGTCTATGACTACTATTGTTCTACGCTCAAAGTTGCAGACGTACAGTGACCAGTTTGACTCAATACACACTGGTAATAGAATCTGTAATGTGTATTACCAACCAGATTAGTTCAAATTTACATTGATATACACACTGGTAATATAATCCAAGTTATTCAATGTTTTGTTTTATAACTTACCAACTTGCAGTCACCAACTCCATAAGATATATGGTCCCCAATAAAAAATGTACCCACACTGTCCTGAACTGTAAACCCTGTTCCTGAGAGAACAATGTCCTACAGAATCCAAAATTCAGAGAGAATAATTACTAACTTTGGTTTATGCTACGCAATATCTAATTTATTTTTATATACTTACTGCAAACTCTGGAGGGAGGAAATGCCTGAACCTCTTTTCCCTAAACACCTCAAATAGTTCATTGTCCATTGCGTGAAACATACGCCCAATTGCATTGACTACATCCTTGCTGAAGTCGTTTATTGAAGCAAACATGAGTTGCAGCTCCCAACCCTTTATTTCTATCTCATGTGGATGGTTGTGTTTGAACCACGTACTTGCAAGGTAGGATCCCGGTGGTAATCTTGTCCATGTACCTTTGAGTATGTTGAATTATCAAGTTGCAATACGATTTCTAGTGATCAAGTGCTTCTTCTACGACTTTGATCTTGATTGGTTTTTCTTACTTTAAGATCTATTCTCGAGATAGATCATAGAGGGTGTTCTTGTAGCCGTGGTGGCTAGAGGTGCATGCCTGACCTTCCAAGAGATTTCAACTTGTCCATTGGACTCACCCTAGGCTAACCCGCACGAATAGGAGTGCGTTGTGACAGAACGGTGGCTCCAAAAGGTGGGCGTCTTCGGAGTTGGATGGGAAGCCGCGATTTAAAGAAGCTTTTTATGAGATTCGACTTGGCTATTTTTTCTTTGCTTGGAACTACAACAAGAGCTTGATCCAATCTCTCTAGATTGATTTTACTTATCCCTCTCTATCTCTTGCTACCTCCAGTTTTCATAGATTAGATTCGTTTTTATGATGTTCTTTAGATTAGGTGCATAAGATTTCCCTTTGAAGATCAAAGTTCTCAGCTTTAATAGATTGGTTCTTGCATTACACATTTGTTCCACGGATTCGAAACCTTGGGTTCACACTTGAGGGAAGAAGGGTCCCTTGGCTACAACGGAGGACTTGTCCGCTTGCAAGTCCATACGAAATTTGATACGTATATACACCGTCAACACACTCGGTCTCCGAGTCTCCTCGGAGTATGGAGGAGGACACGGCACCACCGAGGAGGAACGACACCTTGCTCCTCGGTGGCATGAGGGCTACACGAAGCTCGTCTATGCAGTTCACCGAACCACAAGGACGCACGGAGGAGCCGCCCGTCCGACCTCGTTGCTCGACACGATCATCCGCTCCACCTCCATACGCTCCGCGATATTCCAAGTATGGGTTTATTATCAAGACGGAGGAGGAGGAGGAGGAGAAGCTCACTCGCCTTGAGAAGAGGCTTGTGGCGAGCGTCGACTTCGACGACCCAACTCTCCAAATGTTGGGCTTTCACACCGATATTTATTACTTGTTGGGACACCTAGATTGGGTGCAATTTTCCAACGGAGTGTCGGCAAACACCCACAAAGAATTCGCCTTGGAAATTCTCATGACCATGGCACCGATACTTGATGAAGGAGTGCCGAGTCTCTCATTCTGTTTGGAAGGAGATGAACAAGTGGTTCCCTATGAGTACATTGGGGAGTTGCTTGGTTTTCAAAAGGGAGCCCCGGAGCAAGTAGATGTGCATGGAGGCACATTGGAAAATTTTTGGAGAATGATCGCGGCAGAAGCTAACCGGCAAAAAAATAGTATCCGGAACCCCATAATCCAGGTGTTTCACTCATGGATGCGCAAGAGGGTTTTGGAGAGAATGAAAGAGACCAAGATAACCGACATGGAGTTGAATCGGCTTTACTCAGCTTTGATTGCTGGGCAGCCAATCGACCCCACTCACCTTATGATCAATCGATGGTGTTGCGAAGCGACATCGGGATCCGGGGATATTGGTTCGGGGTGCTACCTCTCCATGTTGGCTATCTCATTGAGACCGGGAATTCCAAGAAACCCGGAGCATCTCCTAGTCGGGACTTCCTTAGGATTTGATTATTTGAAGCAAGGTAAATATATAAGTGGAGACGAGAGAGGAGGCTTCAAATTGGCCAAGGTGAATTTGCCCCTACCGGATGCAAGACTAAGACTTTTTCTTGAGGGGAAAGAAGATTGGTTAGAGGAAGGACTTCTTGTGCCGGCGAAGAAAAACAAGAGAGGAAGGATTATAGAAGAAGGTTCTTCCGCAGCCCAAGAAGAAGAAGGTGCGCCCCAAAATTATGTACCACCTTATGGAGGAATTCCGGTGCCGCCAAGATACTACGGAGGTGTACCAATGCAAGCATGGGGGAGTGGTGTAGCCATGCCCCCACCAAATTTTGCGGTACCCAACGTAGCCTTTGCGGAGCAATATGCGCACCTCCCTCAACCACAACAAAGTGTGGCCATCATTGGAGAATATGTTGCAAGAAACATGCAAAATATTGCAGCCATCCAAACCAATGCAAACCAAATGGGTGAAGGTAATGCAAACATCGCCTTTGAGCTTGGACGTCTTCACCTAGCACTGCCGGAGCAATTCATAGGAGGAGCGGTGCAATCCTATTATGAGCAAGGGTACAACAATCAAGATTACCAATATCAACCACCGGCAGAAGATTAGAGAGAGGAGGAGCTTTTTGTTTAATTTTTTCTTTTTCCCTTTTCTTTAATTTTTAGCTTGTATGCGCCTATATATGCGTAGTATTTTTCAGTTTTTATTTTATTTTCAGCATGTGTGTTAGTTTTTATTTTCATCATGAATAAAATCACCACCTTGTTTTTAACTTTGGCAAAGATAAAAGGTTTGTGCCATGTTGATATATGATGATAGTTGTCGTTTTGTTTATCTTTGTACTTGTTTTATGCATGATTAAGCTAATGCTCTCTTAAAATACAAATCTGAAATTAATCTAAATGCTAGCTTAATCTTTTGCGAAGGTTATGATAAATATAAAGACCCATAGTCTTTTATATGCTCTCAAGTTTTAGATGGGTTAAAGATGAATTATTTTTGTTCTTAAAAGTAATGCTAACCTTGTCATAAATACCACCTGCATGTTGCTCTACCTATCCAGAGCCATATATTTATTTGAGTGCAAAAACTTAGTATACAAGGTTTATTTTTGGGTGAGTTATTTCAGGGCTTTATTTCTCTGGCCCGAGACTAAGAAACTGGTCATTCCGTTTTTGTGTATCTATCTTTTTGCTAGCCTTTCTATCCGTGCATTGTATATCCCCACATCGGAGATTTCACAAACCTCGCCAGATATCCACCCTTAAAACCAAAAATATCATCTTTTGTGTTTACCTCCTTGACCACAACCTATCATGTGAGTATGGATCGTCAATTCGATGAAGATCGCAAGATGGTGCCAAGATTGAAGATGTCAAAGTATCTCTCCAAAGGAAAAATATTTCTAGTACCTACCTTATCTCTATCACCTCTTTGCCCGAGGACGAGCAAACGTCTAAGCATGGGGGAGGAGATAGGTACAATGCAATTTAGAGTTCAAGGGGAGTAAAATAAAAAAAGAAGAAAAAGAAAAGAAAGAGATAAAGAAAAAAATATATGTATGAGAAAAAAATGAGTATGTATAAATATATATATATAATAAAGTGAACTCCCCGGTTCTCTAAATGCATTAGGAATTTCAAAAGTTTCAAGATTAAGATCCAAACTCATCTTTCTAACCATGTGCAATCCGATAACGAGGACTTCCTTTGTGCCTCGGGATCACTCTTTGCCACTTGCACATGTCCACCTATCTCAAAGTGTGTGTATTTTTCTCTCCCCCTCCTTGATATAACATTATTTTCCAATGACCTTTTTGACGAGTCTTGATAAGACTATGAGAAGCTTGTCTTGTTTTGACAACATCTCATTTATAATATCTTGGTAGGATTAAACTTTCCCAAAAAGCTCCACATAAAACCTACCATATATATATAGTATATATATTGGGAGCCTAGGGCTTCCCAGCCAACCAACCCAGCCAGCACCCGCGTCCCCGCACCCGAGCCTGGCCCACGTGTGCAACCAACCGGCTCGGCAGCCACCCATCCCCGACTTGGTCCCACACCATGTGGGGCCCACTTAAGCCTCAGCCAGCTATTTTGAATCAGATCCCGTCTCTCTCACCTCACCACTCCATTTTGAATCAGCACTTTCCTCTCTCCTCTCTCTCCACCGGCGGAGGATGCCTGGCGTCGGCGATGGTCCCCAGCTCCATCGAGGCGGAGCCTGCTCGCGCTCCCCGGAGAGCCACAGCGCTGATGCGGCCTCCCCTTCAAGCGGCGGAGCGGAGGCGCTCCGAGCCCCATCAGGAGCGGCGGCGCCAGGGCCGGGAGCGCTGGCGCGGGCAAGACTGCCGGCGTAGGCGAGCTGGCCGCTCGGGAGAATGCCGCGGGCGCGGCGAGCAGCAGCAGGCCGGTAACCTCCCCGCGTTGGAGCTAGCGGCAGTGCGCTCGACCACCTCCCCTGCGCGGATCTTGGCTCGACGCGGCCCGCAGGAGCAGCTCGCCGACGACCTGGGGCGTGGAGGCCGCCTCCTCGGCCAGCTGCGGCGCGGAGGCCGCTTCCCCGACGAGCGGCGATGCGCAGGTTGCCTGCCTCGGCGAGCCACGGCGAGGAGGCCTCCTACTCGGTGGTCAGCGGCGGGATCTCGCGGATAGGATGTGCACGGCGCGACCAGGACCCGCACATCGGAGGTTGATGCAGCCGGATCCGAGCTCGTGCCCCCGGATCCCGCTCGTTGGAGCCCTCGAGCCGCTCGTCAACGGGCTTCGGATTTCACGATGCTGGCGGCCAGATTTCGTCGCTGCGGCTCCATCCCGGCAGACGGTGGACTGGCGAGGTCCACGCGGGGGATCTGCAGGCAGCACACGGCGCCTGCTTGTGGCGAGCCACGTCCGCGCGGCAGCCACCAGGTCCTCCGCACGAGCTGGGTAGGACGCCGAGCTGCTAGCCCCCCGTCGAGCTCCCCACGGCGAGCTGGCCCCCGGCGGACGCGGCTTATCCTGTGAGCTCCCTGAGCAGGCTCCCTGCGCAGGAGCCTGTTGACTGGCACACGGTGAAGAAGATCCCCACGAGCTCCAATTTAATCAAAAGAGTTAAATACACCGACAGCCCTTGAACTTGTCGTCTCGTGCCACTTAGGTCCACGAACTCGCAAAATCGAAATCTGACACCCCAAAGTTGTTAAGGTGTGTCACTTAGGTCCATACCCCTTCAAAATATGCAAAAAAAACCCCTAATTTTTACCTTCTTCTACCACTACATCCTCGTCTTCCTCTCCTCTCTCTCTTGCAATGTGCAGCCATTGACCAGCGCTTCCCTCACCGACGACTAGGATTGCGGCCTGGTAGACCTACTGCATGCATCTTCACTTTTCTATTTGTCTTCTCTTTCTTTCTCAATCCTCACCTTCCTCTCACACACACATCCGGTGAGAGCCGCACCTCCATCAGCTTGGCATCGCCTGCCCTCCGAGGCTCCGAGTATGTGCTACTCCGGCCTACTCTGCCCCTACCGCAACACTGCAGATGCGTTGTGCTACTACCAGTCCCACAGACCTGGCCGACAATTAATCGGGTGGGTGAAGCTCCCGGGTTGCAGCTGTGGGGGAGGAAAGGGGTGAGCGTCGTGCAGCCACCATCCGGGTGAGCGCCGCCGACCACCTGGGCATGACCACAATCCCCGCCATCGTCTGCCTGCGCACTGGGGGCACAACACGGGTGCCGGCAACGCCGCATTGGGGGCACAACACGGGTGCACGCGGTCGCGTGCAGCGACCGTGGGAGCGGCGGTGGCGGCGGGGCACAATGCGAACATCGACCGTGGTAGTTGCATTGATGGAGAATAGAGGGAGATGAGGAAGAGGATGCAATAGTAGAATAAGGTGAAAATCAAGTGTCTTTTTTGCATATTTTGAAGGGGTATGGACCTAAGTGACACACCTTAACAAGTTTGGGGTGTCAGATTTCGATTCTGCGAGTTCGTGGACCTAAGTGGCACGAGACGACAAGTTCAAGGGCTGTCAGTGTATTTAACTCTAATAAAAAAAAGTCAGAGTTCCAGCCTCCAGGTTCTGCAGTTATGTCCCCATGAGTATGCTTGTTGATCCAATTTTTTGTTTGGTTTTAAAATCCAAAACTCTAATTCTTTGATTCCGTTCCAGCTGACTTCGATTTGAGACGGTTTTCCCCCGTCGCACGCTGCCCATTCTCTGCAGGTGGATTCCCCCTTTCTTATTTTCCATTTTTCTGATTTTTTTCTTTTGTTGATATGCTTCTTTTTCAAAAAAAATGCTTTCTTTGTGCGAAATCTATGCTTCCATCTTTTCTTTTCCTCGCTGCTTTGTTGCTCTTGGCCGGTCTTTGCGACATTGCTCTTCATCATTGCAGGGGAGCTGTAGTCGTATAACGCAGATATTTGGGAGCCGAACACGGAGGCCATCCCACAATTCCTCTTCCTCGCACTCGGATGAACCAAAACGCCTGTGTCCGGCCATCGAGTCGTGTTTTTCTGCAGGATTCTATGACGGACTTCAAAGGATTGTATGATGTTTGACTGTTTGTATGACAGTTCTCACTTGTTTCTATGATCGCTAACACTAGTATTCAAATTTTGTGGCTGCATACGTTTATATGCTCGTGCTCATAGGTTTCTGTGACATTGGAAACCTATGGTCCAAATCATAAAAACTTGTTGTTTGCATCATAGAAATGTGTCGTCCGAATCATAGAAATTTGGCTCCGATTAGTGTTACTCTAGTTTTTATGATTATTCAGACTTGTTTATATGACTGTCAATAATATTTTCTATGTTTATATGCTTGGTCTTTAAAGTTTCTATGCATTTGAGAGTTGCAAGTGGAATAGGAGCTTAAGTTATGAATGGATTGCGAATGGAAAAAATCATTTTGTTTGCTTGTTTTTATCTAGCATTTGTAATGCGTGGTTCCAACAACTGGGCTTGTATTCAAATGTTACCGGGTTTATAGGATCAAGCATAGATTTATATGATTGCGTGCATAGATTTCTATGCATGGTGCTGTAAATTCAAATTTCAAATGTAGACTTGAACAACAGATTTCTATGACTCGGGCAATAGGTTTCTATGACTTGTCATGTGGTGCGTTCGATATTGCGTGATGAGCTCCGATCATTTTCAAATTTTGAATTTCGCTTTTGTGCATGATTGTAAATTCCATGTTTATATGATGGTTTTCACTTGTTTATATGTCTGTCAACACTTGTATTCAAATTTCTGTTCTGTGACGACATGCGTCAGGTTTATATGACCTCATGTGTCACGTGCATCAGGTAGCATGCGTCAGTTCTGTCCAGTTGTATTCAAATTTGAAATCTCGAAAAACTAGTGGCTCAACATTTATATGCTCGTGTTGGTTTATATGCTCGTTTCTATATGTTTCTATGCTCGAATCCATATATTTCTATGATCTGTATGGCAGGTTTCTATGACCCAGAGATAGGTTTCTATGGTCCGTGTCATAAAAACTTATCGTAGGGTCATAGAAACCTGCCATCCGGTTAATGGCAACTTGTTGTTTGTGTCAAAAAAATCTTTTGTTGGGGTCTTAGAAACCTATTATCCAGGTCATAGAAGCCTATCATCTAGGGCATAGAAACCTATTGTCGCAGCCTCGTAGGTCATAGAATATTGTAGTCCGGGTCATAGAATCCTATCATCGCGGATCATACAAACCTGCAGTCCGAGTCATGCAAACTCATAGTCCAGATCTTACAAACATGTCGGCTGGGTAATACAAACCTTTAGTCCGGGTCATACAAATCTGCCGTCCGGGCATCTATGGTCATATAAATTTTTGAATTCAAAAACAAATATTCACAATGGATCTCAAATTGTGCATAAAAATGTCACGAATCTTATGGTGAAAACCGTTTCTGAATTGGAATCTCGTGTGAAGAATTATCGCGGAAAACTAAAAGGCAAAAAGAAGGATCTGCATGCATACGTCAGGTGGGAGGGAGACGGAGGTGGGAGGTAGGCACGTGGCTGTTGGTTGGCTGTGAGGGAGATGGAGGTGGACACGTGGCTGGTTGGTTGGCTGGGTTGACCGGGGTTTCCAATAACTATTGGAAGCCCTGAGCTCCCATTAATCTTACTCTATATATATATATATACACGGCGAGACTAAAATGCAATAAGGTGCATTTTAGCTCACGGATGCACAGACCCGGATAAAACTCGATCCAGCGGCCCGACACGCCTCCCCCACCCACTTTGACCCCATCTCCTTTCTCCCTTTCCCATCGCGAGCGCGAGCCTCGGCGGCGGTGGCGCGGTGAGCTTCCCAGCGACATTTATTGCTACGTTCCCGTTCTCTTCCGTGATGCAGGGTTCCTGAATCCGCGCCTGGACAGCTACCGCACCGAGCTGCTCCTGTATCCATCGCAGGGGATGCTTACCTGCCCGCCGCTGCCTGGAATCCGCCTGGCCGTGCTGCGCCTCGATCTGCTTGAAGACGGGCCTCCATCACTCGATCTGCACTAGTGGAGGAGAGAGGAGGGTGTACAGGAACCAGATCCGGCTGGGTGAGATCCACCGGCGTCGGGATTTGGCCGATACTTGGGCGACGCTAGGTCAACGGGTACGTCGGGCGCACGGGGCTCAGGGACGGAAGACAGGGGCTGCTATCCACAACCTGGTGGCAGAACCTGTCTCTGACGGGGCTCAGGGATGAAGCCTGATGCATACCAGCAGTGATTGCCTGCGCTGTGCGGCTGTGCTCCAGCGGATGCAAGCGGCTGTCCATTTTCAGCGATAATTGCAGTCTGCATCTATCTAGTTGCTACCTGCCATGCTAGAGCAGAGAGAGGTGCAAGAGTTTTTTTTTCTTTTTTTACGAGAGGTGCTGGAGTTATTTGTGTAAATTCTTGCCAGCGGAAATAATGCCAACCTATTGTTCGTACGAGTTATTTGTGATTTTGCAATCTTATATTTTTCACATAAGAGGACGTTTGAGTGTGACTATAATATTATTCTGCCAATTACAACCATTGCAACGACTCGATTACAACTCTTGGTTTAAACTAATTACCATACAATGGCACAAATAAAAAAGAACAAAATATAATTAGAACATAACTAATTCTTTGCGCATAGCTGCAATTAAAAGAATAATGTTGAAAACTACAATGTTTCCAAACTATACCATCACATAGTTCGAGAACTTGTCCTTACCACATGTCTTGAATAGTTATAACTAGATATTCTTCGAACGAGTTCTCACTTACCACATGTCGGGTGAGCTAACGTTGCTACCGAGGCAATGATTAGTAATACCAGAGCAATTGCAACCGCTCAAGTCCTCATATTGCAATTAAGATAATAATAATCCAGCTACATTTACACTAGTAAGGCATGTACATGCCCCATCTAGGGTGCTAATCTAGTTACAGTTAGAGCAATTGCAATTGGTTAGGTCCTCCAATTACAACTGAAATAATAACTGGGTTACAAGTACATTGGAAAAAGCATGCACACATCACAATTGCAGCTGGGGCAGCGCAAATGGATTTGCCATTTGTGTCTAGACCATGTTGTAGGTCAACAACATATCGCATCTGCATGTATAGCATCTATATGTTTGAACCAATTACTACAACGTGGATTCCAACGTGTCGTGTCCACTAATTACAAGTAGAATGTGATCCAATTACAAAGTACACCTTATCCAATCACAAAAATCATTTTGCAAAAAAGAAATTTAATTGCAACTTGTCCCATCCTCTAGTTACAAGTAGAATAATAATCTAGTTACAAGTATGCTAGAAGGACATGCACACATCTCCATTGCAACTGGACACTAATTTTTTTTAAGATAGAGAAGATAGCAGCTCCAATTACAACCAGGACGAGAACACTAATGTTGTGACTTGAAACAAAAACAGACGTGCATTGTGCTTGATTTCATCATCTATAATCAAGGTGAAAAACGTACATCTGCAGAAGAGACCATATAATTCTGTCATAAAGAAACACAAGATGTGTTGCTATTGCTACAAGTCACGTATCACCACTGATCCACAACATATGCGGTAAGTATTGGAATTTTGTTTAACTAATGCATAGACCTCCATCAGTTCCAGGTGAGTACATGCGCTAGATCGCCTCCATGCGGAACACGCCCGCTCGTCCTTCCACTCTGGCAACCCGAGCCCGTTCGGTAGTCCTTCCACAACAGCTGCAGCCAGCAAGAATGCACACAACAGCTCGCTCATTCATATGAATGTTTGCGTTGAGCTCAGATAAAAAAAATAAAGTTAATCGAATTGCCATTGGTGTTATTGGCTAGTTGCAACAAAAATACTAAAATGATTACTATACAGCTGCAGCACATATGAATGAGTGGGTTGTGAGCTTCGATAAAAAAAAAATCAAAACTGAAATGAATCGCCACCGATGCAATGGGCCTATGCAAAATTGTAAGATCCTATTCAACTTGTTGCACTAGGGAAGTTACAAATACAAGCTTAAAACAAATTAATACATATTATATAAGCCTGGTTAACTTACAACTGGGGCAATAATAATTGGCAGGGTCCTCCAATTGCAACAAGAAGAGTAGTCTGATTACAACAAGAATAACTCACAATTACAACTACACTAGGTGAAGCCTAAGTTACAGCTAGAGCAATTATTACAATTGACAAGGTCCTCCAATTGCAACAAGGACAGTAGCCCGGTTACAACTAGAGTGACCGTCAGTTATGACTACACTAGGGAACTAGAGCAATTACAATTGACAGTGTCCTCCGATTGCAACAAGAACAGTAGCCCGGTTACAACTAGGATAACCAATAATTACAACTACGCTAGGTGAAACCTAAGTTACAGCTGGAGCAATTACAATTGACAATGTCTTCCAATTGCAACATGGAAAGTTGCCCAGTTACAACTAGGATAACCCACAATTACAGCTACACTAGGTGAAACTCAGTATTTGCAACTCGAAGTGTGCATTGATTGCATCTCGAACCACTGGCCGGTTGCAACTAAAGGGATAGTGTACAGTATCAAACGGGAGTGGGTAGTGTATAGTACTAGGTGGGAAAATGTATGAAAAATGTCAGTATGCCTTCCAATTGCAACTAGGACAGTAGCCCAGTTACAACATAGTTAATAAGTTAGTTACTATGTTGTTAAAATTGAAAAATATGTAGTCGAAACCACTCCCTAGGTGAAAACCCGAAAATATGTTGAGCTCCGATAAAATAAATAAATCAAAGTGGACTGAATTGCCACTAGTGCCGTCTAGAGTAATCCTGATCAGTATGCAAATGACACATCTTTTCTTAGAAATTTCAGATCTGAAAACCAATTTTCGTCAGTATTTAATTCACAAAAAAATGATATGTCCTTCCAGACATGCAGAAATGCTAAAACTAGTTTGACACATTATTCAATATGTGCATAGATAGAGAATGAAATTAAGGATCCCAATAGGTAGACTCTGTAAAATAGAAAATAGCAACACCAAGTTGTTCATGACACAGAACTGAAAAGTAATAAGACATAATCTCATCTCAGTAGTAAAGATGACACCTCCATTTCTTTATCACCATTAGAAGAAAAGCAAGGGATCAGTGGCTCATGTCAGCAAAGAAAAATTAGACATATTCATGGTAGAATCCACTATAGCTTGGTTTTCTCCCAGCAGAACGCATCGATTTGGTCAAGCATATAATATCGATATGAGCAATTATAACAATACCGTAAAGCAAACCATGAATGCACTGCTGAAATCAGGAGCTCCAAGGCCCCAAGGCTTGTAGTGCTAATAGAAAGTTGAGCAGGAAAGAAACATTGGATGTGCGAACATTAGTGCTAATTGATCATTTACTGACCAATTGCAACTAAAGCTAAATGCAACAAGGACACTTATTTGATTGCAATTAGTGCCAGTTGCAACCAGGGCCCTTGACTGATTGCAACAACAAGTATTGACCAGTTGCGATTAGTTCCATATACCACGACAGAGAGTGTATTAGTGCATGTTAACTCATGAAACAAGCAAGACATGACACATAATTACCTGAAACTTGAGTGCAAAAAGCTTTGTGTCTAAATCTTGTTGTAGATTATCAACATATAGCATCTGCATATATAAAAAAATCAACATATAACCGTTAACACATATGGTTCTATCTGTTATTAAAAAAAAGGTGCCATGAGCAAGTTGCGACCAAACTACTAAAATAATTACTACTTTGTATATGGGCTCAATTGCAATACATATGAATGTGTGGACTAAGCTCTAATAAAAAATCAAAATAAATCAAATTACAACTTGTGCCATAGAACAGTTGCAATAATATATTTAAACCAATTACAACTTGTGCCATAGGTCAGTTGAATTCCGATAATATTTTTTTAAAATTAAACCAAATTGCCACAGGTGCCATGAGCCAGTTGCAACAAGTATATAGGCTCAACTGCAATACATGTGTAGACTAAGTTAGAATTGAAGCAATTACAGTTATTGACATGTCCTCTAATTACAACAGGAATAGTAGCTTGGTTGCAATTTGGATAACCAACAATTACGACTACACTAGGTGCGGTCTAAATTAGAATTGGAGCAATTACAATTGAGACGGTCCACCAATTGCAACAAGGTTGGTAGCCCGGTTACAACTAGGATAACCCACAACTATGACTACACTAGGTATCCTCCAATTGCAACAAGAGCAGTAGCCTAATTACAATTAGGATAACTCACAATTATGACTACAGGTGAAGCCACGCACATGAAAAAGCACTATCGTGTGTGCAATGCTATGACTGCTAATACTTAAAAGCAAAAAAACCAATTGTGCTGCCGAAGTAACCTGTTAATAACAAAAAAAAAGTCACATAATTACCGAACTAAATCCTCAAAAAAAATTCTATAATGTGTACTCGGTATAGTGCATTCTAGAAAAGAAGAAACTGATAGAGAAATAATTAGCAATCCAAAAAAATCTAGCAGTGTGGCGTAGTTCACAGCATCGTATCGATATGCAGATGAAATCACCGCTGCCATCACCAGAGCATATCACAATGGTAGCCAGCTGCAACCGAGACCAAATCATTAGATTTTGAGATTTAAAATTGAAAAAAAAAGATCTAGGAGCACACGCAGGGGAACAGAACAGCAGAACATGCAGCGGCCCGCCCATGGAGATGACGCAGCGCTCTTCCTCCTAGACGCGTATCCCAGGTGCTTAATTTTGTGGCTTTCTGAATGTCAGGCTAAAATTAAGCGGAGTAGCATTCAACTATTGTAAATAGAAAAAAAATCAAGCACAGGGCCTAGGATCCGAGTGGGTAGTCGCCTTGTAGAGGGCAGAGTGCGACTGATCCAGTGATCCGCCGTCGTAGCACATCGATGAGAATGCCGAAGGCACGGTTGGCGACGTCTGTGGAGTAAGCCATGCTGGAGCTAGCAACAGCGACGCCGCATTGCGCGCACTGGCCCAGATCGATGAAGTCAACTCTAGCGGCCGTGCTGACGACGACGCACCGCCGTACCGGAGGAAGGGAATCGTTGTACTAAGCGTTACCTTTGGATTAGGAGAGGGGTCCCGCGCGCCGTCACCACCATGGTTGGAGGGGGCCGCATGCCGCCACAGTCTAAAGCTCTCTCGCCGCGTCGCCGCCGAACCTCCGTGCGAAAGCCCAGCTCGCCGCCGCCGGTCCTCAGGAGTCGTTTGTTTTGCGCCCGCCGGCGGTCGCGAGATCGATCCCTCGTCCAATCGCCGCCGCACACCCTGCTGCCGCACCCTACGGGCGGAGCTCGCATCTGGATCGAGGAGGGGAAAAAATGAAACGGGGATGGGAAAGGGGGCGCTCGCGGCTCGCCGTTGCAGGTGCCGCCGGAGGTACGGGTTGCGCGCTTAGTCAATTAGATGGTTCGGTCGGTTTGGTTGGACCGGATGCCGCGGTTGGCCTAGGTGCATCTTATACATCAAATGCACTCAAGTGTATTTTATATATATATATATATATATATATATATATATATATATATATATATATATATATATATATATATATATATAGAACATGTATACTATGGCCGGCCACGGAATATCCTATTCTGTGGTCGAATCCGATCCACCGCGCCCCAGCAACTCGGTGTCACGCCACCCGACCAGCACCATGCGGCTCGGCTCGGCTCGGCTCGTCCAGCTATCCCGCAAAAAATGTCATCCGGCTCGGCTCTACACATGCGAGACGGCGAGAGTCAATCAAGGAGCCGTTCCCCATCGCTACCAGATGCGCCGCCGGACGGCCGGAGGCGATCCCGTCCTGGCCACATCCGCGACCTCGGCTGCTCCGGCGATCTCGCCCTCCATCCACTCCGGCTTGGCTTCGACAGTAACCCGATCTACCATAACTTCGGATAACAGCCCCCCTCCCCATTCGTCCTCAACCATGGGTCTCCACGCGCGGCGGCTGGTCCCGTCGGTGGGAGCGGCGACGACCCGGCGGTGGCCCAGTGGCGGTCCTTTCCCTCTTCGCTAAGGCAGCACCCTCCGGCACCGCCGCCCGGCGACCTCGTCTGGTGCAGCGGGCCGCTGATGGCATCATCAGATCCCGGCAGGCGGCGGCTATCCATGGAAAGATCCCGACCAGGTCTGCTCACGGGAGAGGTTGCCTTTGCGGCGGTCTCCTGTTCGCCGGCGTGGACGCACGAAGGATTGGTAGGCCTGTACGAACCTGTTATAGTTTTAAATTCGTTGCTTTGAATATTCATTGCGATTTTAGATTTCCTACTCAATTGTATGTTTCGTTATCTTTCCAATCCGATCTATGATTTTGGGCGCAACCCTATACCTTTGGACATCAATTTCCCTAAATCAATTCATGCTACTACTCCGTATTAAGGGATCTGTTTTCCACTGGCACAAAGATTTGATATTGAGTCACCACTCACCAGTCGTGATTTGCTAGTAATTTGAGATTAATACCATAACGTAAACTTTACACCTCTACTATAGTGATTTTTGTATATATGCTACTGGATTTCAGTAAATTATGTTTGTAGTAACTACTAACTATTAAATCATATATACATTAAAATGATGGTAACCATTGGTGTCTTATGCCTTTATGGTTATTTCATCTTATACATTTTTTTGATCCATTATTTAAATGTCACTGCTTATAGACGAGCAATGTGATAGTTTTCTGTAGCATTATTTAATCAGTTAGTTCTTATGGAAAATCAATTATTCGTTCTGATCATCAGGACCTCAGTGTCCCTTTACGGTTGTAAATACATTGTGTAGTTTACTACTGTTTTCTCAAGAACGTATGAAAATCATGGGTGCCTTGTCTGGTAAATCAGTTGCTTATAATTGGCTTTGTTCATCCTCTAACGGTTGAACCAGTCTCGTTTTCAAATACGAAGATAACCTTGTTGTGCTAGTGCCTGCTAGATAATCTCCTTGTAGTTCACCAAAACATCTGTGACCATTACTTATTGTCAAGCTAAGTCAATTTCGTTGTTAGCTGCCTTTTTGTTTCATTATCCCTTCTAATTTATTTTACTACAGATGCAGTAAAAGCTGACTCAGTTTAGGTTAGAGCTGTGCTTCTACATGCTTTACTACCCAGTGAACATGGGATTATCAAAAATTTGCTTCCCTATAATCTTCAGTTCTCAGCTGCCTGGACATACGACAGAGGCTCTTTCCAGCATGCTTGTTATGTATAGTTCCAGTTTCTCATGCTTGTTAAATGATCATATTGTTCACTAATGATTCCAGGTGATGATGCCTCGTGGAAGTATATTGGGCAACATCTGGACACTTGTGCCTTCTCTCCACCATTCTGGTGCCTATCTGCATGGGCTCACGACTTCCTATATTCTGAGGCCAAAGGTTTGAAGTGCCAGGAACAAACAGACTCCGTTTCGCCCAACCTCAGGTTGCGTCATTATATCCATGTCAAAAGTCAGATTGTATGGTAGGAACAGTGCCAGATAATGCAGAAGCAAGCATTTTAGATACTATATCATGTTCTGCAATGCGTAGTGTCATGTTGTATTATGATTATTATGACTCTGCAGTGTCACTTGTCATCGAGCCAATTCAGAAAAAAAACAATTGTTTCAATTTTATTGTGGTAAATCACCATATATTATAAAGTAAGTATACAGGATGAGTTATAGTAAATTACGACAGTGTTGTCTTCAACATATTGATTCTAGTAAATAGTCTATATTGTTGCCTTGAGCTTTCGAATTATAGTAACTGTGTCACGGTAAATTGGTCTCTATTACAGTGATTGGTTCCAACGAATAGCTATAAATTATGGTAACCCCGTATCCTCATCATTTCAGGCTATTTAAATTATCGTAGCTCTTCCATCACAGTAGTCAGTCTGGCGCCTTTGTCGTATACTCCAGTTACTAATAATAGTAGTCAACCAGCAGCAAAAACAAAGCTAATGCAACCCAGCCGCTGATTACGGGCCAGATCATAAATGACGCGTCCGACTAGCTTGCTACATGTTGGCTCTACATTGGGTGGGAGGGGGCTGGCTCGCTCCTGGACGGCTCAAACTTGAGGGCAGCATTGATTGGGAGGCGCGGGTCACGGATGTGCTAAATGAAACCTCTGCTGACCAATCATAACGCGCCTAGTGGACTGGTTGCAGAATAACTATTTTGTGACCGACCACAGAGAGTATATATATATACACGGCAGTGCTATTCAATACCTCTACACCCATAGACCCGACATGCAACCGACCGGTCCAACCCAACCAGCTTCCGTCCGCCGACCAACCCAGCCTTCCTCCCGACCGCATCCGCCCACCCCCGCGAGCGCGAGCGCGACGAGGTGCGAGCGGGAGACATCTCCGGCGGCGCGACGAGGTGCGAGCGCGAGACATCTCCGGCGGCGCGCCCTCCCTCTGCCGATCGCCTTTCTCCACCGGCCGCCTCCTCCCCCAGCCTTCCATTACCACTGCCCCAACCACCTCCGCGCTTCAATCTAGATCAAGCAGGGAGACGAGCGGAGCGAGGCGAGCCGCGAGCGTGAGCTGTCCCCGCGTGATGGCGCGGGCGTCGCGCAATGGCGGCGTGCAGCGAGCAGGGGGCGCACACATGTAAGGACGGCGAGCATGGGCTCGGCGCGACATGGATCGAGGGGGCTAGCGCGCATGTGCAGGAAGCCCAGGAGGAGCACGCGGATTAGGCGGCACTGCGGGATCTCCGTCCGTCCCCATGCCTAGAAAATCGATTTCAATCGAGCTACCTCCCACCCAGGTGAAAATCCTCTGAATTTTCTCTCTATGATTCCTCTGCGTGATTCATCGGCCAGTTCCTCTGTTCACTCAGTAATTTCTATTCCTCGACGGAGTGCTCTAATTGGGAAAATCCTTCACCAGCACCAACGATTGGAGAAATCGAATGCTCCACTGGAAATTGTCAAACTGAAATTCAATCTGGTGGCATGAGGTAATCGATCTATCACTGCTTCTCTTTACCTCAATAATTGCATGCTCTCCTATTAAATGTCACTGCAATTTGATAAGAATTGATTGCTCCCACGGTTAACGAGATACTAGTGCCTGCTCCACTTTGCGCAGTAATGATACACCATATTCCATTGTAAATACTGAAGAACAAATTATCAAGGACCCCTGTTATTTTTCTCGAATTACTGAACTACTAGTTATGTAACAGTTCCTCTATTTGCTACATTATTTGTGATGTGCTCAATAGCTGGTGCGCAGAATTACTGTGCGTTACTGTTGTGCATATAATTGCTTAAAAATAGCTATTACTGAGATCGTGTGTAAAAAATGAGCAGGAATGAACTACAAGATGCACATTGATACATTGGATGCTGCGTATTTTATCTACGGGGCATATGATGAAGGTGCTGATCCCCATCAAGAAGAATAGGGGATGGCAGCCAGTAGCATCTGGTAATTAGATGGCAGTAGCTTGCTTCGTTCATGAGATTTCAGATTCGTACCTAGGACCTTCTATTGATGTGCAGTGGTGCAGCCTCAAGATTGTAGGGGGTGCGGCAGACATAAGGCTCAACAAAATATATCAAGCAATGAAAAAATTGTGCAGATTCATTTGGCTAAACACAAAATGAAGCTAGTGGGATGCATTACTGAACTTGATTGGCTACTGAAGTTGAAGCCTGAAGTTGATGGGATGCTCTATTACTAAATGCAAAGGATGAAAAGATCAATTACTCTGGCACAGACACAGATGAAAGTGAAGATTTTCAGATTGAAGTAGCCAAAATCCAAAGTCTCTATCAGAGTGATGGATCTACTAGCAACAGACAAGTGTGGCTGGCAAGATGTGATGAAAGCATCCCCACAGCTATACACAATCAGATGCTGATGGGAGGAGAACAAAAGACTGAAAACAAGAACACTGTTGATATTTCAACTCTCATACAACCCCATGACGGGGATGAGAAGACAGCAGAGAGAGAAGTGGTTGAGATAAACAGAATCACAGCAGAAGTTGGTGAAGAGGAAGACAGTACAACTAATCAGGCTGGGCTGAATGGAAGTGATGGTGTGCAGGTCACTGATGGGGGGATGCATGGTCCTGTCAGAGAAGAAAGAAGGAGAAGTGAAAGACTCCAGAAGGAGATCAACCTGACAACAGATGACAAGGGGGTGATGATGAACAAGAAGAGAAACCTTGAAGGTACTAACCTGAATGATTCTAATTCCTTTTCTATTCTAAGCAATACAAACCTTGTATCTTTGGCTGAAGGGATGGGGATTGATATGGGAAAAACTGATTTCCAAGTGTTTAATGTGATGAAAGATCTTGAAATTGCTAGACATACTTTAGAAATTAAAAAGCAATGCACTGAGAATACCAAAGAGCCTCAGTTGCAAGATGATCTGGGAGATCTTGATTCCTTACTAAATGAAAATTCTGATGTAGAGGATGGTAATGAACAACAGGATTTCATCCTTGTGAGTCACAAAAGGGTAACTAGGAAACCCAATAGACTATCCTTATCTGGGAAGGCTAGTAAATCAAAAAAAGGCAAGGAAAACCTTGCCAATAAGAAAGGGAGGAAGGGGGAAGAGCAAGGAAATCTTGACTCCCCTCCACCTGTTAAAAAGGGCAGAAAACCCAAAAAATCAAAATGAAAGGAATCACTTGGAACTGCAGAGGCATAAAAAAAAGGTGTTGCCTCTTTCCTAAAAAAACTTATTCTTGATCATAATTTTCATTTTATCTGCCTGCAAGAAACCATGCAAGTAGAGTTGGATGATCAGATCCTCAGAAAGTTTGATGTTAATCAAACCTACTTAAGGAAGTGGATTCCCTCTAAGGGAAGATCGGGTGGGATTGCTGTGGGGATAAATGTGAGGTTTCTGGATGTGGGTTCCTTTTATGAAGGGGAGTACATGCTGCAAATGAACCTATGGGACAAGTAGAAAAAAGAAAAATGGAATCTGATAAATATCTATGGAGCTGCTCAAGATGAAAAGAGAGATGGCTTCTTGTCTGAATTAGCTCTTTTTTGCAGTAAAAATAAAGAACCCTACTTACTATGTGGGGACTTCAATATTATCAGGTTCCCTTCAGAGAAAAATAACTCTAATCCTATTCATAGGCATTCTGATACTTTTAATGCAATCATAAATGCCTATGAATTAAGGGAAATAGTGATGACTGGTGGGAAATATACATGGTCAAATAACCAAAAGCCTCCAACTCTTGAGAAGTTGGACAGATTTCTAATGAGTAGAGAGTGGGAAGACATCTTTCCCAGGGTTGTGGTAAGAAAGATGCCGAGAGAAGTATCTGACCACAACCCACTCATTTTATCCATTGATGCAAATGCCAACTTGAACCACTTGGAGTTCAGATTTGAACTTGCATGGTTAAATCATCCTGCTTTCAAAAACAAGGTGGCTGAGATATGGGAAAAACCATGCTATGCTAAAATTGCATTTGATAAAATACAGCAGAAATTAAAGAGGTTCAAGCAATATTTCAAAGGATGGGGGTTCA
The DNA here is from genome assembly GCA_036936925.1 of Cenchrus fungigraminus. Classification (NCBI taxonomy): domain Eukaryota; kingdom Viridiplantae; phylum Streptophyta; class Magnoliopsida; order Poales; family Poaceae; genus Cenchrus; species Cenchrus fungigraminus. Next base: position 29,977,437 of record CM072780.1, on the reverse strand, counting down.
ACCAGCAGGGAGAACAGAGGAGGTTGAAACAAGATATTCAGGCAGAATTATGGGGGTTAGAGCAGGATGAAGAGAATGGTCCTCTTTCCAGTGTACAGTGTATCAGGAGAGCTGAGCTGATAAGCCAGACCCTGGATATACTTGTAGAAGAAGAGTTATACTGGTATAGGAGGTCACATGAAACATGGCTCCTTAAGGGGGACATCAACACTGACTTCTTCCATAGGGTTGCTAATGGAAGAAAAAGGAAGAACACCATCTTTGCCCTACAAGATGGGGAGAAGCTAGTAGAAGGGGATCAAAATTTCTTAAAACTAGCAACTAAATATTACAAGGAGCTTTTTGGGCCTGAGGAAAACCATAACATTCCTCTGGACCCATCCTTATGGACTCATGAGGAAAAAGTGACTACTGCAGATAATGAATCCTTGACCAAACCTTTCTCAGAAGAGGAAGTGAAATATGCATTGTTCCACATGGAGTGCAACAAGGCTGCAGGGCCTGACAAGATACCAGTTGAGTTCTTCCAGACATGTTGGGACATCATAAAAGAGGATGTCATGGAAATGTTTGGGAATCTGTATGAGAACAAATTGGAAGTATGTAGGGTAAACTATGGTGTGATTACCCTCTTGCCAAAAATAGCAGAAGCTAGCAAAATCCAGCAGTTTAGGCCGATCTGTCTGCTTAACTGCTTGTATAAATGGATAACAAAGGTGCTGACCATTAGGCTCATTCCAATAGCAGCAAAGTTAATTTGTGATGAGCAAATAGCCTTCATCAAAGGAAGAAACATCATGACAGGGGTGTTGGCCTTGCATGAGGTGTTGCATGAAACCAAAAGAAGGAAGGAAACTGGGGTTGTGTTGAAACTCGACTTTGAAAAGACGTATGACAAAGTCAGTTGGAAGTTTTTGATGGAATGCCTAAAACTGAGAGGCTTCAATGATAAATGGTGTGGTTGGATCCACCAGATACTAGCTGGGGGTACAGTTTGTGTCAAGATGAATGATCAACTTGGCCCATATTTTGTAAGCCACAAAGGGGTAAGACAGGGTGATCCCCTGTCCCCTCTTCTTTTTAACTTTGTGGCAGATTGCCTAACCAAGATGGTTAAAAAAGCCCAGAGTAATGGGCTGATAAAAGGATTGGCTGACAACTTGGTCCCTAATGGAGTAGCCATTCTGCAATATGCAGATGATACTATAGTATGCCTTAAGGATGATATGCAAAAAGCTAGGAACATGAAGTTCCTGCTGTACTTGTATGAACAAATGGCTGGCCTGAAGATAAATTTCTCTAAAAGTGAAATAAGCATGATAAATGGAGATGACATGCTGGGGTTGCAATATGCAGAACTTTTCAATTGCCAACTGGGGGGTTCCCTATAAGATACTTGGGTGTACCAGTGAGTCCCAGTAAATTGCATATCATAGATTGGGCACCTTTGCTGGAGAAAAACAGGAAAAAGCTGGACATATGGAAAGGGGGGGCTATGTCCATTGCAGGAAGGACCACCCTCATCAACTCCAGCCTTACAAGCACTTTCATTTACCATATGTCCATGTATCTGCTACCAAAAACAACAGTTAAAGAGCTGGATAAGCAAAGAAGGAAGTTCTTTTGGCAGGGTGGTGGTCATAAAAAGAAATACCATCTTGTAAGGTGGGAAGTAATCTGCAAAAGTAAGAAAAAAGGAGGGCTTGGGATCAAGAGCATTGAGAAGATGAACATAAGTCTTCTATGTAAATGGTGGTGGAGATTAGACAATGAGTCTGGGCTCTGGCAAGAGTTGGTGAAGGCCAAATATCTCAAAAAATGTGTGATTAGTAATGTGACCCACAAGCTGGGAGATTCACCAGTGTGGGCAGACCTGCTCAAGGTCAAAAACATTTACATTAAAAGAAGGGAATTGATAATAAATGATGGAAAAAGTGCCCTTCTTTGGACTGACAAATGGAGTCCAAGTGGGCCTTTGTGCATTAAAGCTCTTGTTTTGTTTGATTTGAGTACAGAAAAAGATATAACAGTAGGAGAGTTTCACTCAAGGGGGGGGGGTGTGGGCTTTAGAAGGTGGCTTCCCAATTTCCTTTATGATCAGTGGCTGGATCTAAAGGATGGAGTTCTAGCATTACATCTCACTGAGGATCATGACAAAGCCAAGTGGGGGAGTGGATTGAAGGGCAAATTCACTGTCAAAGTTGTGTATGATATGATGACTAAAGATGATATGGGAGATTCCTACTCTAGGATATGGAAGGCAAAAATTCCATACAAGATAAAGATCTTCCTGTGGTTGGTGGAAAAGAAAGCTATACTAACAAAAGACAATATGATCAGGAGGAATTGGCGAGGGGATCCCTCATGCTACTTCTGTGATATAGAGGAGGGCAGGGATCACCTCTTGTTCCAATGTCGTGTCGCCAGGTGTGTGCGGGGCATAATAGCTATATGCCTGAATACTTATCTGATTCCGAACAACTGTGAACAGTACTAGGAGTGGGCCAAAAGGCACTCCCCAGGAAGCGTGTTAGAACATACATTTGGCTTGGCCGCGGTATGCTGGGCCATCTGGAAAGCAAGGAACAAAGCCTGCTTTGAACGCAAATATATAAAACATCCAGCGGAGATTGTAATTCATGCTTGTGCTCTGATGAAACATTGGACAGGTTTGTACAAGAAAGAGACGCAGGCGCAGATGACAGCCGGCATCGGGGTCCTCCTGGCGATGGCAAGCAGATTGTTGGCGGGACAGAGGAGGGGGCCGATGCTGTTGATGCCTGCCCCACTACAGCAAGATGAAGCGCAAGATGATGAGGCGCGAAGAGGGTGAAAGAGCTTGAGTGATCCCCGACAACATGTTGGATGAGGGGAGGAAAGTGTCAAGCTGGAGTCTGAAAGTTGCACCTAAGTCTTTTGCAGTTTGTTTAGTCTGGAACTGGATGTAATCTGGGTAGTTCGCGTAGAAGTGATCCTGTCACAGGCAGGCATGAGCGCGTTCTATTAAAAACTGTTAAGGTCGTGGTTTGCTGTTCTCCTTCTGTAAAACTTGGTATTTCCGTTATCTTGATAATGGAAATGAGGGTTCCCCTCGGTTCGAAAAAAAAAATTACTCTTGCTGGTCCAACAAAAAACCAGTGTGGCCTACTATGATTTGCTAGCGGAATGTGACATCGATCTAGTAAGAAGGTAGTCCATCTCTCTAACAGTGGGATCAGTGTGATGCTCTGAATCAAAACGCCCCTGATGTTCTACCTTGTTCGGTTATGATGTACATGCACCTTTGCCCCTTGTTTGCCTTGTTCAGTAATGAATGATGTTGACTTGCAGAAATTGCCTATCCATATGAAATTTCTATACAGTAATGTGGGTGTGCAAACTTAATTACGGAACACCAATACTGAAATTACCGATCAAAATATTTTGAATGGGTTCAAGAATTAATGTCCATCTCTGCTTGGTCAGCAATGATTTTGATGCAAAATTGGACCTTCTATGATGTTCAAAAATTACTAAGGGTACACCGAAAATGAGAATAAAAGAGAAGTACTGAAGAATTTTTTTGATAAACAGTAATTATTTGAAATTACTATAGAAAAAATTACTAAGGTGGTTAATACAATATGAAATTATTGGACACTACATTTGTGCGAAAACAGAATCAACTGCTACCACTAATTACTGAGCATATATTATTGAGTATATATTACTGAATACTAAGCATATATTGACGTATTACCGAGCAATTATTGATGATTACTGAATTAAATGAGAAATGAAAAATGCTTGTGTTTCTATCTGAAAGGAAAAAGTTGTACACTTGCAAACTGCCCTAAGGAAGCTCTGTAGATGTTGCATCAAGTTGCAAATTGCAAGCCTGTCCCAGATGTTGAACGCTTGGGCATAACACAGTACATTTCTTAATATAACTAGAAGATACTGAAGACTGATACGGATTATTGGGTCTACAAAAGAAAATACTATAAACCAAGAACTGAATTACTGAATCCAAAAGAAGTCAGTAACGCATGTATATACATATTTTTTCACTTACATAACATAAAAAAGCAGGCACAAACAGCCTGTGGTGCACAAGAAGTCTGCATGGTTTGTAGACCTTTGTGCTTGTTACTGAGAGGAAAGATTGGTACAAAAGGAAAAAAAATGTCTAGAATAATTGTTGACAAGGTGACGTCCATGTAGGTGTTGCAGGGCAAAAGGATGAGTAAACAACAGGACATGATAGTAAAACAGAACGAAGTGAAAATTACTGAGCACCAAAGATGTTGCTCGGTAGTTTGAGACACGTTTACAGTAATGACATGACGCTGTCATGTTCAATAATATATACATCAGCCAAAAACAAATGGTGCGCCAGTGCACAGGGGACTATCTGCATTCTACTAGTCTACATAGATTGCTGCTGCCCATGGAGCTAGAACATCAACTCCTTTTTGTTCGCATTTAGCTTGTGGAAGATTATGTAGTACAAAATTCGAGCCTTGTAGTGTGTTCCAAAATCCTGCAAAGGTACATGTCGAGTAATCAGATGTATGTACATGTCCAGTAATTCTTGCAAATTGACTACTGAACTGCTGATATCACTACTATATTAGACAGTGCACGGTTAGCATACGCCATACGTGGGGGAAGAAGATAGAACATTAAAAAGTAACACAGTGCTATTACTGAACAAAAATTGTTGATAAGTATTACTGAACATCCGTATGTTAATATTCGGAACAAGTATTATGCGCAAATCAAAAGATGGCTGAACAAAGGATTACTGAACTAAAGATTACTGAACAATGGATTACTGAACAACGAATCACTGGACAAAAATCAGTGATCTCGTTCGTCAGTAATCTATAATGTCAGTGGTCAGTAATCAGTAATCTCAGTCGTCAAAAAACAGTAATCTCATTCATCAATAATCGTCATCAGTAATCAGTAATATCAGTCGTAAATCTCATTCGTCAGTAATCCATAATGTCGGTGGTCAGTAATCGGTAACCTCAGTCGTGCAGAAACAATATTGCTTATCAGACTATCTTCAGCATAAAGTTGCTTTGCGGCTAGCATTAAGCACATTGCTGCAGCTTCACCAGCACCAAAGCGATTAAAGATTTCTTCAATTCGCGATCTCAAAGTGTTCCCATCAAACAATTTTCTAAGAATATCAACATGCCTATTAAAAATTACCTCCATCAAACCCCACGATTAATGATTACTGAAAGCAAATGCTTTGACAGACCGTGCTCGCCAGAGGGAGCCCACGGGACTGCAGGCCGCCGGGAGCTCTCGTGCCCGCCGTCGCCGCCAAGGGAGCCAACAGGGCCGCCACTCCCCGGAGGGAGCCCCTGTGGCTGCCGCCCGCCGAGGGTGCCTGCAGGGCTGCCGTCCGTCGGATGGAGCTCCAGTGGAAGCCGTCCCGTGGAGGGAACCCGCGGGATTGCAGGCCGCCGGAGGGAGCTCCCATGGCCGCCGCCGCCGCCGAGGGAGTCCACGGGGCTGCCGCTCGTTGGATGGAGCCCCTGTGGCCGCCACTCGCCGAGGGTGCCTGCGGGGCCGCCGTTCGCCAGATGGAGCTTCCACGAACGCCGCCCCGCCGAGGGAACCCGCGGGGCCGTAGGCCGCGGAGCTCCGCCGCTCACCGGAGGCCGCCCATAGGAGGATTCGCCTCCGCTCGCGAATCGCCGCCGCCGACACCAAAAGCGCTGGGGAAAAGGTGGTGGAATAGAATCGGGAGATCGAGGATGGGTGGGCCGGGTGCCGGTTAGACCATCCACACCGGGGACGGTATCCGGTCACGGGAGGAGGAAGATAAAGGAGAATCGCCTGCAGCGGCTTACTGCAAAAGCAACGGGAAAATAAAGTCGCCTCCCGTATCCTTTAGATCTGGCGTGATGGAGGAGCTCCTCCAGGAGGCGACGGGCCCACCATGGTCCCTCTGCCGCGGGCCCGGCCAACGACCTCGCGCGCGTCGAGCAGCTGCGCCGGGAGCGGGAGGAAGCCGGTGCCGCCCGTCGCGGAGGAAGAGCGGGGAAGGAGAGTCGCGGAGGTCGCCAACCTGCTCCCCGTCGTCGTCCTCGTCGCCGAGACCGCCGAGATTTGAAGCTCGATTAGTCGATTCCTCCGCCCCGCGCCTCGAGTGGGAGGCCGCCCGTCGCCCCTGCTTCCTCGCCGCCGGAGCTCGAGCAGGAGGAGCTCCGGACCGCCCCTGCAGCGCCCGTGCTCCGCCGGACTCCGCCGGCCTTGCCCGGAGCAGGGGAAGGCCCCACGGCCTCGAGGCGCGCCGCCACCCCTGCCGCGCCCGTGCTCCGCCGGACTCCGCCGGCCTTGCCCGGAGCAGGGGAAGGCCCCACGGCCCCGAGGCGCGCCGCCGCCCCTGCCGCGCCCGTGCTCCGCCGGACTCCGCCGGCCTTGCCCGGAGTAGGGGAAGGCCCCACGACCCCGAGGCGCGCCGCCCGCCCCTGCCGCACCCGTGCCCCGCCGGACTCCGCCGCCCGACCTTGCTCACGGAGGCAGGGGATGCCGCCGGCGTGAGGAGGGAAGAGGGAGGAGGGCGCCGCGGCGGCGCCGCCGGCCGCCTGCCGACCGGATCTCCGGCGACGGGGACGAGGTACTTCGGGAGAGAGAGAGGGGGGATGGGTGCGGTTGGGAGGGGGCGGTGGGGAAAAGGGGTATGACTGGTGGGTCCCGCGTGTGGGTAGTTTGGATGAAGGAGAAAAATAAAGGTTGACGAATGCAGGAGAAGTGAATATAAAGGGAAGAATCTCGCTGACGAGGCAAGAATATTCCGTTTTGAAGGAGGGGATAAAGGATGACGAGTGTGGATGGTCTTAGAGGTAACGGGTGCGGGGGATTGGCTGGCCGGGTCGGTTTGGAGGTCCGGTGCCTACTGGTTGGTTTGGGTGTAGAATCTTATTCTACACCTGGGGTGTACCTGGGGTGTAGTATAGCACACAGGTATATATATATATATATATGTTTTGAGAGGGAAAGGAGTAGAATAGGTTTGAGAGACAAGATGAGATGAGAGTTCATGAGCAAGATGTAAGGTGGTTTAAATTTTTGAACATGGTTTAGCTCTTTTTTATCTCATTCTTTATTTCAATCTTTCTGAGAACCATTTGAATTTTGGGAGCATGTTTAATACTTGTGGGATGAGCTTAATTAATACCCACTCTTTGTAGGGATGAAGGCTAGTACACTATGGAACTTTAACAAATTAAATTTTTAAGAGCATTATGTTTTCTCGTATATGATCAAGTGCAGGGCTTGAGCAATGAAGGGCAACACTGATATCCATCGAAGGCTTACTCGAGGACGAGCAAGGTTTAAGCATGAGGGAGATGTTGACGGTGAATTTCCGTCAACCTAGCCATGAGTTTACCTTCGGTGTTGGCATGAATTTTATATCTTATCCATTGGTACTAACCCCCTTGATATAACAAGTTCGTTCGTGCATGTCGGTTTTGAAGTTTGATGTTTATGCAGGAATTTAGCGCTAAAAGCAAGACTTCCGGGTAAAGTTCATCACGCACCTAGTGAGAAGACCATGAAGCCCGGTACAAGTCAAGCAATGAAGTGAACATGACTCCAAGAAGCCCAAGGATCAACCCGTGAAGACGGAAAACTCCGAGGACCTGAACAGAAAATGCTGAAACTTGCGAGACAAGGAGTTATATCCAAACCGCGGAGAAACTGACGTCAAGAGCCCACATGCAGAAGGGAGAACATTCTGAAAGACACGGGAAGCATCGTCCACGAAGGAGGCCACGAGATGGGCCAGAATGAGCCCAGACCGGCCGGCCCAGCCCATTTCTGGGCCCATTCGTGCCCCCTTTTGACCTAGACGATCCTCGGACTATTTATAGCCCCCCTGCCAAGAGCCACGCATCAACTCATTCGCCATTCGCCGTTGAGGAGCAGAGAAGAGAGGGACACCATCCCGGAGAGGAGAGGGTCGAGCTAGTTGTCTAGGGTTTCCCTTGCCGACGTGGGAACCTTGCAAGGAAGACCACGTCGGAGTTCCAGGAGCTAGGAGCATGATCAAGGTAGGATCCCGGTGGTAATCTTGTCCATGTACCTTTGAGTATGTTGAATTATCAAGTTGCAATCCGATTTCTAGCGATCAAGTGCTTCTTCTACGACTTTGATCTTGATTGGTTTTTCTTACTTTAAGATCTATTCTCGAGATAGATCATAGAGGGTGTTCTTGTAGCCGTGGTGGCTAGAGGTGCATGCCTGACCTACCAAGAGATTTCAACTTGTCCATTGGACTCACCCTAGACTAACCCGCACGAATAGGAGTGCGTTGTGACAGAACGGTGGCTCCAAAAGGTGGGTGTCTTCGGAGTTGGAACGGAAGCCGCGATTTAAAGAAGTTTTTTATGAGATTGAATTTGGTTATTTCTTCTTTGCTAGGAACTTCAACAAGAGCTTGATCCAATCTCTCTAGATTGGTTTTACCTATCCCTCTCTATCTCTTGCTACCTCCGGTTTTCATATATTAGATTCGTTTCTTTTGGTGTTCTTTGGATTAGATGCAAAAGCACTCCCTTTGAAGATCTAAGTGTTCTCGGCTTTAATAGATTGATTCTTGCATCACACATTTGTTCCACGGATTCGATACCTTGGGTTCACACTTGAGGGAAGAAGGGTCCCTTGACTACGACGGAGGATTTGTCTGCTTGCAATCCAAACGAAGTTTGATACGCATATACACCGTCAACAGCACCCCACCTCGGTGCCAAAACCAGGACGATATCCCCTGGTGATAAACCCCACGATTCGCAACGTGGGTCTCGGGAAGATGCTGGTTGACGGAGGCAGTGGCCTCAACATCCTATTCGCCAGCAAGCACCCTGAAGGAGCTCAAAATCACCCCGCTGGACCTGAGTCCGACCGACACGCCGTTCTTCGGCATAGTACCCGGGGATCCCTCGGTACCACTCGGCAAGATCACTCTGTCAGTTAACTTCGGTACACCCGAGAACTACCGCACATAGTACATATGCTTCATCATCGTGGATTTTGAGACTGCCTATCATGGCATACTCGGCAGGCCTGTGATCGCCAAATTCATGACGGTCCCGCACTACACCTACAAGGTGTTGATGATGCCTACCCCAGTGGCTGGGCACGCGTCGCCCGCATCGCTGCATCGACGCCGAAAAGCTGTGGCCCTGTCCAGCAGCTGGGCACGCGCCGGATGCGGAGTACCGATCGATCCTTATCTCTTTTATTTTCCGTTTTCTCTTTTCTTTTCCGATTTGCAACTCCTCTTTTTGATCCAGTTGCTCTATTTGGTCTCGTATGTTTTTTTTTGTTGCTACGATGCTCAAGACAAACTTTTTTTTTTGCTTTTTCATTTTATCCCTGGGACTGCAGGGTGAGCTCCTTCCTCGCAGGCGCAGATCCAGGGCAGGCGAGCTCCTTCCTCCGCAGGCACAAATCTAGGACGGCAAGCTCCTCTGGCGGACGCGAGGCAGGTGGCGGGCCCCTTTGGTGGTACAACATGATCTGAGTGGTAGAATTTTTTTGTTGGTGTATTTGTGTTCAGTGGTGGAATTTGAGTAAGTAGTGATAGGGTGTCTAAATCTCTCTGTTTTTTTATTGACTTGCTCCATCTTGTATTTCTTTACAATTGTGTGAGATAGCAACCGACCAGACGTCAGAGTACATCGATTTTCTATTTCTCTGTTGTGTTGTACATCGAAGATGCACACATTGAGTGCATCGATGTGTCATTTTGAAAAACAAAAGTGTGAAATAAATGGTTTCATAGGAGAGAGTTTTTTTTTATAACATCATAGGAGAGAGTTGAGCAGCAATCGAAGTATCAATGTGCTCAGGGTACATAGGTGTACTAAGCTTGCTGTATTTAAAAAATATTGGCATGATTGTGTAATTGTTGAGAAATTTTGGTCTCAATGTGCTTAGGTACATAGATGTACAAAGCTTTTCTAGAGCAAAGGATACATAAATGTACAAAGCTTTTTGAGAAACGTGGAAGTGCTGAAAATATCAAAGTGCTAGAGCAAAGTGTACAGGTGCACATGCAAAAGTGGTGGGGACCGTTGAGAAGTGGACAAAGAAGTCAAAAAAAAAGATCCACAAGGTGTCATGTTGGGTGCGGAACGAGACATAAAAAGGTTGTTTCATGTGATATGAGTACAGAATGACGGGACAGGACGGGAACAATACCGGACTTGGGAAAAATGAAATACAAATGCGAATACACCCGGATGAGAAAAAAAAGGCACGTACCTCGATGGACTTTAAATGACGGGATTGATTCCATTGCAACTGCACGGTGTACATGTGTTTTTCCCAGTACTTTAACAAAAACTTCACAACTCTGAATTGGTAAAGCAAGCATGGTTTAACAAAAAAAAAACTTCTGACTCCTGCCTATATGCAGACATCACTCTGTTACAATTAAGCAGACACTAAATTGAGTCGTGGATCAACACATCTGTTGTAAATATTATCTATCAGAACGTGCTTCTTTATAGTATCCTTGATTTTGAATGATGTCCTATAATCTGCTTGCATGAATGCCTTTTTTATACTCGTCGAACCCGGTGGAGAGTGGGAGAGGATGCGCGGGCGCAGGGCCGCGAACTGCCCATGGCGACACGACGTGATCCGCGCCGCTCGAAGGCGAAGCGAATCGCATGCCGACACACGTCGCGGCGGTGCCTGGCGCGCGCGGCGACTGACCCCGATCGACCCTGACCCGTCCCTGGCGCAGGCCGCCCCCCGTCGCCGTCGGAATCGAGAGGCGTCGCCGTCGGGAATCGAGGCGTTGTCGGCGCCCGGCGCGGCCCGGAATTTCGAAGCGCCCCCGCGACGCCGACGTCCAACCGAACGGCTTGGGCTCTCCCCTTCCACCAGCCCCATACGTCGTCGTCTCCACACCCCCACCCCCCGTACGGCACGTAGTACGTGCGTGCCCAACAAAAACTGCCCCGACGTGTACACGATCGCGTAGCAGTCGCGCGGCTGCATCGTTGGCGTCTGGCGCCTGCGCGTGTACAAATTTATCGGCCGCGGATGCGCGACACGATCGACTTCATGCCGCCGTTGCCCCGGGATTAGCAATAATTAACTTCGTATTATATATGCGGAGGATAACTGGCGGCCAAACTGGAACATTATCGTCGATGGTGGCCTAACGATAAGTACTAGTTTAACGTTCGCGAGAACCGCCATGACACGGTGAGCCGGCTTTAGAATGACTTGCCGTTTTCCTTTGCAACTGTTGTTCTTGTGATTCCCATGGCCTCAAGAGCACCACGGTCAGCTAAGGCACAACTACACAAGCACACCATGGTTACCATCCCCCATGGCTCCATGCATGTCAAGACTTTAGATCGGAGTAAAAAGCGGCGATTAGAACCAGCAAAACACTAGTAAGAGAAGTGGAGATCACTACTACAGTGGACTCAGGAAACTGTTGCGCAGCACCAGCAGCCAGCTCCGAGAATCGAGAGCTTGTTGGCCTTGACGCTGCCGCTCTGTTCGTCATCTCGCGCGTCGTGATGGTTGATCATCAGTTAGCTTAGCCATGGCGCGGACCCACGGCCTCACGGCAGGTTGAGGAACAGCGCCGGGTCGGTGTCCGAGAACACGCCGGTGCCCCAGTAGGACCCCAGGTCGCAGCCCGACGGCCACTCGAAGTGGTTCGGGTCCGGCGGCAGCTCCTTCCCGCCGCCGCAGCCAACATCTGCGAGCCCGAGCCCGAGCCCGGACGCCGCAGACGTGTCGGACGTGAAACAGCCAACGACCGCCCGAGACGCGGTCAGCTTGTCATCAGTAGCCGCAGTCGTTGCTGTCGGCTCCGGCGCGGTTGGCATCTCCGCGGCGGCAACCGTCGCTGCAGGCTCCGACGCGGTAGTAGGCTTGTCCGTGGCGAACGCCATCGCTGCGGCTACCGTCGACAGCGCGGGCGCCGGTGCGTTGTTCGCGGCGCCGGTGGCGGCGGCGGAGGCGTCCGTGACGGGGACGGGGACGGGATCCGGGGCCGGGGCGACGCGGCGGCGCTTGGAGTTCTTGGACCGCTTCGTGCTCTTGGGCGCGGCGGCGGGCGAGGAAGAAGAGGACGACGACGACGAGCTCTTGCGGCGGGTGCCGCCGCCGACGGGGACGTTGCGGAGGGAGCCGCCCTTGGTCCAGTAGCGCCGGCACGACTTGCAGAAGTGGCGCGGCTGCGACGTGTTGTAGTTGTTGTAGTAGCAGAACTTGGTGTCCCGCGACTCGCACCGCGGGCACGGGTCGCCGGCGGGCGGCGGCGCCGACGACGCGGACGCGGGCTCCTCCTCCGCCGCCCTTACCACCGGCGCCGGGTAGCCCTTGGGCCTGCGGAGGTCGACGCCCGCGAACTGCGGCGCGGGCCGGCGCCCGGGTTCCTGCATGCGCGGCGCCGTGGGGCGACGCCGCCGGAGCACGCGATCGAAGCGAGCGAGCGACACAAGTGCCGAGCTACCAGCGGGCCTAGCGCGTGGCGAGCGGCGTGTGGAGCAGCCAAAGAGGGCAGACGAGACGAGTAGAAATGACGGTGCGTTTCGGCTGCCAAGCGTTGGCGGTCGCTCTCGAGTTTATGGGCGCACCGGCGCCGGGTCGGTGGAGCAGGTCCGGTGAAAATCCGCGGCGGCTCTCCCTTTTTTTTCACCGCCGGGCCGACGCGTCAGCGGCTCGTGCCCACGCGCGGTCAAGCGGTGCGGCGGGCGCGGTACGTGGGGGAGGTGAGGTGCGTGAACTGTGGAGTTGGTCAGGGTGGCCGCGCGCACGCGTCACCGTCGTCCGTGGCCTTGACCGCGGCACAGTGGCGACCGGCGGGGACAGGCAGGCCAGCAGGAACCGCCGAGAATTTGTACTGTGCCGGGGCGGTGCCGTACGCATCCGTGGCGCCCGCACTGCCGCACAGGCACCGGCGGGGCCCGGCGCGCGCCCAGCCGCCCACGACCGCGACCCCGCGCTGCCTGCCCCGCCTCCTCCGCCGCTCTGGTCTACTACACCCCCTTTACCTACCGTGCCGTACCAGGCCCGCTCTCGCGATAACTGCCTCGTGGACCGGCGCGGCGCGGCATCCCTGCGACCCCGGCCTCGCCCGTCAGGAGTGTACCAGCGCCCTGAACTGCGGCGAGTCGGCTACAGCCTACAGGTGCTGCTGCCAGAGAAGTTAGATTCTGGCGGCCGCGCGAGGGACCAGTGTGGCTGGCGAGTGCTCGTTGCCTCGGGCACGGGGCGGCGCTGCGCGCGGTGTCGGCGGTCACCGGCGGCCGCCGCCGCGGCCCGCGGGGACCTGAGCATCCACGACGCCGGACGGGATCGCCTTGTGCATTGGTTCAGGACTTCAGGGCCGATGTTGGAGATTCGGTGCGAGCTGTAGAGGAGTACTGTGAGTTGTGACTAGTGAGGCGCGCATTGCCATGCCGGGTGCCGGAGGAACGGTGGCCACCGCGCGCCGACGCCGGTGGGCCCGAAAGTTAGGCGCGGGGGTGCGGTGCATGGAACAAATTGAGCGCGCGGGGGGGCGCACGCGCCCCGCTGCACAGTAACAGCGAACGGTAGGGTCCACTACTCATCTTCGGCCTGTTCGTTTGGCTGGTGGCTGGTGCTGATTTGTTCTGAGAGAAAAGTACTGCTAACTGATTGCTGGTGGCTGGTTTGTTCCGAGATAAAAGTACTGCTGGCTGGTGGCTAATAAGCCAAACGAATAATGCGCTTGTCTCTTTCCTTCTTCTTTCTTCTTCCTCCATTAATTCTTCTTCTCCCTGCCGCCCAACCCCACCACCGTCGGCCTCCACAGCCGCCTGCGGCAGGCGGCGCCCACGCCACCCTGCCGCTCCGCCCTCCTCCCACCCCCGCTGCGCCTCCCCGCCCTCCCCTAACCCCTCTTCGTTGACTGCCTCACCAACACCGCCGTCGCCAACCTCCACCACCGCCCACGGCCGGCGGCGACCTCGCCACCGTGCCATTCCGCCCACCTCCCGCCCCCGCCGTGCCACCCCGCCCTTCATAACCGCTACCGCCGTTTGCCCTCACTGCCGGCACTACCCACCGGTTGTCCTCCACCACCCGGCCGGCGGCGACATTGCCACCCGACCTCGCCGCCCACAACCCACCACCGCCGCCGGCCCTGCCGCCGCCGCCGCCATACCTCTAGATCCGCCGGCCATGGTGCCATTCTCTACAACTCCGAACCCCGGTAACCCAAAACCATAAAACCCGCCGGCCTCCACCACCACCCGCGGACGGCGGCGACCCACCGCCGGCCGCCTCCGCCCACCTCCCGCCCTCGCCATGGCCGCAACTGCCCTACACGGGTCCAAGCTTCCAAGGCCGGATCCAAGGTTGAAGATGAAACGAATGGGTGGATGATAGTGTGTGGACAAAAATGTGTCACATCATCTGTTCACCGGTGGCGAACATTCGTCAAATAAGATTTTTGCCTCCGTGTGCACCCACGCACGTGGTCGCCTGATTTTCATCGCAAGGCTCCGCTCTCGTCCTTCTGCTGCAATTTCCCGACTCCCAGCGCCATTTTCATCGCTGCGCTCGGCTCATCTACTAGGCGGCCCACAGGGCAGACACGGTGGGCAGGGGTGCGCACGGAGCGGCGCATGCGCACCCTATTTTTTTCCGCCGGCTGGCGGTTTTGCTCGCGCTCTGCTAGGCTCTCTGTGTCAGTTGTGCTTGCGCCTCTGGAACTGGAAGTCCCCAAGGTCACAAACTCACATGTGTTCGGCTGATAGATTCCATAGTGTTGTGTGAGAGGAAATAAGTCGAAAGGAGTCGAGATAAGCCGAACAGTGTGGATCTTGCGAACCCGCTATCGGCGGCAACATTAGTGAGTAAGGTGGGGCCCACATACTATTCACAGTGGGTCCCACTGACACTGTTTAGGGTACACAATTTTTCCTTTTTTTCTTACCTTTCCATCTTACATTCTCACCTTTCTTCCTTTTCCTTTTTAATTTCAAAATTTATGTACACCAACACCTTAATTTTTTTCTCTATACCCTCTAACAAACATAAACCATTTTTTCCTCTCTCCTTTCAATGTTAACCTCGTTCTCTTCTTCTCTTTTTTCGGTTTCTTTCAACAATTAATTTCCAAACTTGCAGCCTGTTCATTTGGATGGTGGCTGGTGCTGATTTGTTCTGAGAGAAAAGTATTGATGGCTGGTTGTTGGTGGCTGATTTGTTCTAAGAGAAAAGTACTGCTGGTTGGTGGCCGATAAGCCAAACGAACCGGGCGTTGATAGACAACAACACTGTAATTTCTTTTTTCCTATACCTTCTAAATATCATAAACTAAAATATGTATTTTGGATATTTTAATATTGGATTTCTTCTTAACAGTCATTTTTAATAATGTGCCACCGCATCAAATATAATTATTTTTAATTTCTCATTATTATGTACTAATACTTTCGCATCGGTGTGCATCGCGCACCAACCTGACTAGCTAGATCTGAACTCGTGTCGAGCCAAATCAGTCCTATAAAATGTGGCTAGTTAGAGCAACTCCATCAGAGTCTCTACTTGAGCCCCAACTCAAAAAGTAGAGGCTCGAAGAAAACAACCAGAGCCCTTCCCCTACTACTGTTCACAACCCCTACTCCACACCTCTGAGCCCTTCCCTTGTGGGTGGAGACAGAGGGGCCCCTATCCGGTCGTTGGTCCGTTTTGGCCTCGCGCGTCCAGGAGGAAGCCAACGCCGCCCTCCTCTGCAGGCCACCGAGTGCTAGTGCACAAACTGCCCCTGCCGCCACCGACGCTCCGGGCCGGAGCTCGGGCTCCCCGCGCCACTAGCCAGCAAGCCTGCCGCCAAGATGCGTGGAGCCCGCCGCCCCCGAGCTCCCCTCCACGACCATCAAAAGACCCGCCATGTCCGCGGTAAAGAGCTCCTCCTTCCGCTTCCGCCTTCCCCTACCCCCTGAGCTCCACCACCGACGCCCGTGGACTCTCCCACTGGCGCAATAGCCGTCTTGAGCTCTACCACAAGCATATTTGCGCCACCCCGATGAGATGGGGGAGCATCGTAGGGTCGAGCTAGTGTGCCTCCGCGCTGGCTGGTGGCGGTCGCGGCTAACGCTCCACCTCGCCACGCCCGAGCTCCCGCTCCACGGTCGGCTCGCGCTCCACCTCGTCGTGGGACTACGGAAGGCCCGCACACTAGCCTGCTCTGTGAGGGCCGCCGCGCCGCCCCCTTACTGCACCGTCGTGGCGCAGGCCAACCACTCGGAGCTCCAACATATGGAGATCCACGCCACCGCTGCGAGATGGAGGGGCAGCGAGGAGCTAAAGGAAGAGAAGAGCAGGGATAGATGAGCGCGAGGCCAGGAGGAGAGGAGGGGCCGCCGAAGCCCGGGCTCCGTCGCCGCGTGGGAGAGAGATGGGCAGAGGGCAGGGAGGCAGCGGACGGGATCGAGGAAGAGTGCGGAGTGGCGGATGTGACCGTGGAGGGAGGATAAAGGAGAGAAAGAAAAGGGAAAAAAATAAAGAGACACTAACATGTGGGACCTACATGTAAGAAGGAGAGTAGCGGCTCAAGAGTAGGGGCTTTGCTTGAGTTGGACAAAAAATAAGCCCCTTTAAATATAGAAGGAGCCCCTACTCATCAAGTAGGGTCTCTGAAGTAGGGACTATTGGTTTGACTAGCTAAAAAATGAAAAAATCAACAAAAACAGCATTCCAACAGACTAGCCAAACACCCCACTGGCTATCCTCGCTAGCTAAATTTGTGTCTTCGCTAGCCAAAGATGGCTAACGCCCTCTGCTAGCTATCCTTCACGATCCCACCACCTCCCCCGTGCCCCCTCCTGCTCTCATCTCCCTCGCACGGCTGACACATGGGTCTAGTTGTGGGATGACTAGTCATTTTAGCTAGTCTGTTGGAAGAAGAGGAATTATACAGGAAGAATACTAGTTAAATAACTAGCTAAATGTGAAGTTAGCTAGTCTAATTTAGTGAGTCTCTTGGAGTTGCTCGTTTTTAAGTATCACACTCTATATTCGCTTTCACCTGAAACGAACTACTTAAAAGGTTGAAGGACTTGGTTTCTCACTTTAATTACTTTGGGAGCTTTGTGAACCAAGTGAGAGGCTTAAGAAAGCTGTCTTAAGTTTATCAGGTGCAAACCAACCTCTCGTGCAAACTTACAGCATGTTCGTTTGGCTGGTGGCTGATGACTGATGGTGATTTGATCTAAGAGAAAAGTACTGTTGGCTGGTGGTTGGTGGATGATTTGTTCTGAGAGAAAGGTACTACTGGCTGGTGGCTGATAAGCTAAACGAACATGTCGTTCTAATCTAGGCCACATGATGTTGATCTAAGGAAGCGCATGTGATCAGGTCATTTTACACTTAACCACTCACTCCTAATCACACTTTTGTAAATGACCCCTCCCACCTCCCCTAAGTGCCCCCATGGATCAACATCATGTGGCCCTAGACGAGAAGTTTGCAAATTTACATGAAAAAGTTGGTTAAATTGCACTAGATATGTCCCCTTGTCTGAATAGACTTTACTCAGGGTGTGTTTGGTTGGATTGTGGCTTTTGCAAAAGCTGTTGCAGGCTATGGGCTGTGGAAAAGTAGTTGTGTGAAAAGCAGAAGACCGTTTGGTTGAACTGCTGTGGCTTTTGGAAAAACATCTATCACTTACATGTGGACCCCATGCGTCATAGACACAAAAACATCTTCTTCCACCTCTGGCCGGTGGTTGACGTGCCGGGAGGGCGCCCACCGGCCACCACATTGCATGGCAGGACTCTCACCAGACGCGGTCGCGTAGGCAAAGGGCTCGCCGACCGCGTCGTGCGGGGGAGGAGTAGAGCTGTCGGGATCTTGTCGCTGGATGAAGCGTGTCGGGATCTTGTCGGCCGGGTCTAGCGCACCTGGGTGCGGCGGCCTGGAGCCCCCCTGTGCCAAGGGAAAGGATGGGGCTTGCCTCCATAGCCGCCGCCAGAGACAGAGGAGGAGGAGGTGGGCCGCGCGCGCTCGCCTCCATGGCCACCCACCCGTCGATAAAGCCAGGGGAGAGGACGGGGCTTGCCTCGATGGTCGCCGCCAGAGCCAAGGGAGGGGATGGGTCTCGAGGGGGGCTCGCTGGCCGCCTGCCCCCCGAAGTTAGGGGAGAAGACGGGGTATGCCTCCATGGCCGTCACCGGAGAGCTGTGAGCTGCCACAGGGGAGGAGGAGCATCGGTGGAGAGGCGACGACAGTCGAGCTCACCGGCCAGGGGCGGTGGATGCGGACGGTGTGGCCTGGGCGTGGCGGTCGGGGTTGCTGCGGCCTGGGCATGGCGGACGGGGGCACGACGGCCGGATCTCGCCGGCCAGGCAACGACAGAAATAAACATCGAACCGTTTTTTCATAACCAGTGGCAGATGGGTATTTTTTTGCCTCAAAAGCCAGGAAAAGCTGAAGTGAAGGTGACGGGGTCCTATATTAGGGGTACCCAAAGACAGTGAATCATTGACAATGCCCCCTGGCCAAATAAATCGTTGCTTCACCTGATCCGATCAATCAGGAGCGCGAAAATGCGATTCACCCGACTCCTGCTAAACACGCATGGGATGCTTTGGTTTTTATTAAACCCACATGCAAACTTGCTGCGTGCATGCACCTGCACACTCAAGTGCCTACTTCACATACATGCATGCACACTCAAGTGCCTACATCACCTATATGCATGCACACTCAAGTACCTACAAGGCTACAAGCCATGCATGCAAAGTCACCCGCACGCAAGCCATGCATGCATAGGTCAGAAGCCCCCCGAGCTAACATATGCATGCACCTACACCTACAAGCTCACTATGTGCTAGCTTTCCTAGCTAGTAAACCGTAGCTAGCACATGCATGCACCTGCATGCTCTCACACTTTGCTAGCTTCCTAGCTAAAAGGCCTACCCACAAGATAGCACCTACGTACTCACACCTTGCTAGCATTTCTAGCTAGCACTCAGCTATACTCATCCACCTGCATGCAAGCCATGCATGCATAGGTTGGGAGCTCCCCTCGCATGCGCCAACTCCTCCGGCCTACTGAAACTCCGCCTCGCACGACTGAGTTTTGCTCCATCCGACCTACTGAGCCCCGAGTCTTCGCGGCTAAGGAACTCTCCGAAGCTCCCAACTTGCCTGACAAGTTTACTGTGCCAGCTACTCCTGAGGACAGCGGGGCCCACGGCATGGGTAAAAGCTCTTCCCTGTACTCTCGAAGACCGTGTACTCTCTCTCTCTGCTTTCACATATAAGTCTTCCCTTGGCTGATAAAAGGGAAGGCACCGAAGGCAACATGAGAGATTCTTTTTTCTCACTCCACTCTGATGGAGCTCTCTCTCTCTGCCTTCACATGTAAGTCTTCCCTTGGCTGATAAAAGGGAAGGCGCCGAAGGCAACAGGAGAGATTCTTTTTTCTCACTCCACTTTGATGGAGCTCTCTCTCACTGCTCTTCTTCTTCCTCCAGCCAAACTTGGCTCCTACGCACACACACCACAGAGACTTGGGACCAAGCTCCCTCTCTCGCCAGTTTGTATCGCCCCACTACAAACCAGTGCAAACAACATGAGCAGCACGAACTGGACGTAAGGTATTACTCCACGGAGTCCCGAACCAGTATAAATCCTTGTGTCCCCGTTTGCACACCATCCGAGACTCGATGCGCAATCCTTGATTTTATTTGCCGATAGTTTCTAAACCACGACAAAAGGTGCTTTTAGATTTGTACTAAGCAAAAACTTATTTTGGTCGTGACTTTGATTGACAGCCAACTCCTTTAGTTGGGCTTTTGACTTTTGACAAAGCAAAAGCAAGTAAAAGCCCCAAAGATACCCTCATATTTTAGAACAGGCCGCCGCGCTTTGTCCATTAAAGTAACTTACAAGGCTTGGTCAGGCTGGTTAAGATTAAATCAATTTTGATTCAAACCCTTACTCGATCAAAATCGCTCTCATCACTGAAAACACTCACGAAATTTTCAGCTTTGAATAAAAATCTCAAACACTAGTTTACAATCAAATTTGGACCCAACCCTGTTGGGTGCCGAGCCCCCACCGAAAAACATTCGTCCTTTCATTTCCTGTACAAACAACTTACTTCCTCCATTCCAAATTTTAGATTGATCGACTTTTTTAATTCCAAATTTGACCGTTCATTTTATTCAAAAAAATTGCAAAGTTAAATTTAATCATTCTTGAAGAATTTCTTTGTTATGATTTGCTTTATATTAATAAAAATTCGATATTTTGTACAATTTTTTATATAAGAGAGTGGTCAAATTTGAGGTACACGAATATAATTTGGAACGGATGTAGTATTATTTTGGAAAAGTAGACAAGAATTCGCTGATATAATTTGGAAAGGATGTAGTATTATTTTGGAAAAGTAGACAAGAATTCGCTGATATGCTACTTAACCATACCATGGGCCCACTACTCAGGTAATGGTACTAGTGCACGACGCTGCGGGAGCGTCCGGCCATTTCACGGGTCCACGACGCTGCGGGATAGAATCGGTCCACCACTACCGTACCCCCGACCACCTGAGAGACCGTGCTCCCCTCGTCGCCGCCGCTGCCCCGGCCGGAGAAGATGGCCGAGAAGCCAGCCGGCCCCGCCCCAAGGACGAGAACCCGAGGCGGCCTCGCGGTCTCGGCGCCCTCATCCAGGTCCCCCTTCCCTCGATCTGCATTTCCAGCGCCGTTTCGTTTTGAATCTTTTTGAACTCGCTTCATCTGTTCGTTCCGCATTTCCTGATGCAGACGGCTGTCTTCGATATCATACACCGCGACTCCGAATCAGACCAAGAAGGTGCGGTTTGGCTAGTACCTTTCGAAATATCTGCCACTTTACTCTGCCCTTTCTAGCTTTTTTGGATCAGGTGTTTGTTTTGTTGGTAGTTAGTGGGGTTCTTGGCTTTCAAAGTTTGAATCTTTTTTATTTTGGGTACCAGCTAGTGCTAGAGAAGTTGTTGCGACTTGTGAGTGGGCACTGGGCAGTGCATTGATGAACTGGAGTGGGGGGATTATCCTTCAATGGTGCCCACCTGCCCATTGCGGTCACCAGAAATGCAGGCATGCTACTGTGGTACTACTGGTTGTTGCTGATCTCTCTACCAACATCTCCATGTGCAGGTGCCTGACCCTCCCAAGGCTGTAAGGCCAACTAGAGCCACGCCCGCGAAGAAGCGGCCTCAAGTGGATCAAGCACAGAAGCGGAGAGAAGAGATTGCTGCTCTGCAGGAGCAGGTTAGTGGCCTGCAAAGGCAGTTGCTTGAAAAGGAAGAAGCTCTGAGATCCGCGGAGAACTTGATAAGCAGAACTAGTTCTGCGAATGAAGCCGTTGATGGGTTGAGGAGCCAGCTCTCCGAGAAGGAATCGCTGATACAGTGTGCTGGTTCAGAGCTGCATGGTACAAAGGTGAATTAGAATCTGTTCAATAATTTTTTGTTGTGCACTACATTCGTTCAATACATTGTTGCCTTTGGAGCTCTTCCATTCAAGAAAGCAACACCCTAGCTACTGCATTATTTCCTTAATAATTTCTAGAAGATTGTTTAGTAACTTGTTGTCCAGTTTCAACACTTCTTTTTATTTTTAGGGTTGTAATTACTTTGATGGGGATAAAAATTAACTATTGTGATTTTCTTTTTGGCGTTGTGTTGTTGATAGTAGAAGACTACACAGCGGAATTGAGGGCTAATTTATTAAATAATCATGCTGAAAGTAGTTCCATTAGATGTACAGCATATTTCATAAACCCGTGTTGATCCCACAGTAGTTAGTCCATCCTTGTATCAATTCATGATCCATGTTAAACTGCACTGAAGAAAGAAACTTCTGGTGCTATAGTTTAAGGCTGTAAGTATACTGTTGCAGTGTTGCTACATGCAGTTCTTGTTTTTTCACGGTTCAGCCGGTTCCGTATTCAAAAAAGAAAGAGGCCCCACTTCATAATTGTACTCTTAGAAAAGTCATATTCCTTCAGTCATTATTAGATCATTTCTCTGCTGAAGCATCCTGCAGTTTCTCCTGACATTTTACTGCTAAGCCACAAATTTGAAGTAAGTGATCATGTTATTCATATCACATGAAAGAGGCCCCACTTCATAATTATACTCTTAGAAAAGACCTGTTCCATTAGACATTAGATCATTTCTCTGCTTAGACATCCTGCAGCATCTCCTAAATTTTTACTGCCAAGTGATGGATTTGAAATCAATGATCCTGTTATTCATGATTAACCAGCTCTGTCCATTGTGATATATAATATATTTTATGTTTTTGTAACTTTTGCACTTGTGCATGTTTCTGTCACACTATATATTTCTTGCATGCCTTCTCCAACCTTTATTATTTATATGATGCAATCACATTTTTAATAGCAGCATGTAGTAACAACTTGTGCAACTTTTGTGTACTGTAGATCATGCTAGCAGAGAAGCAGGCAGCAATAGAGAAGTTAGAGTGGCAGGCAAAGGTTTCAAATGAGAAGGTGGAAGAACTCCAAGTTGATGTAGCTTCTATGGATGCTGAAGTTTCTGCTCTCATGAAGTTGTTCAGAAAAATAACACAGAATGACCGAGCTCCTTCTCCCAGGGATAGAACTGACGATTTATCTTTGGAATGTGAGCCAATTCAACTTGATGTAAGCTATTTTTTCCTTACTGATGCTCTGTTTCAGTCTTTATTCTTTAGTAAGATACCATTTTTTTGTTATACTAGTATAGTTTAGGTTGTTTGAAGTGTTTGTGTTTTTCTTTCTGAATTCTGACATACTGCTCTTACTGATATGCGACAGGATGTGGATGGTGACATTGATGTTGAGAAGATGGAGCAAGAAATGTCGGCCTATGTTTCGGCTCTAGCTGCTGCGAAAGAGAACCCTACCGATGAGTTCCTGGAAGCAGTAACCAATGCGAGATTAAGACTTCAGGCCTTTGTACTCTGTCCAAATTGAAGCACAGTGTAACCAAAGGAGCAACTTAATACCCTCTCTGATCACTGTGTTTTGCCAGTGGTGCCCGTCCTAGCTGATAGTGCTCTCATCAGGATCTTGCATGTCAGAAGATTGGTGTCTGTGTTCTCTCATTTGGATCTGATGGACGCCGCATCCGAGCTTGTTGTAACTTGTAACCTTATGAACCATGGTGTACGTGACTGAACCTCCTAATAGATGGCATCATGTACCTTTTTAGTGAACTTATTGCAAGATGGTTCGGCTCGTCTTGACGACCGAAAAATTCTTGTTTTTTCTCACATGCTGCACATATAATTTTGCAATCTGACGTTTTTGTTACTCTAAACTGGGAACTTCAATTATAAACCGATTCCATTGAGTGCAAGAAATGAATTCTGTCAACGCTTTAACATAAACACAACTGGATGCACAAGATGAAAACCTGACAAACCTTATGAGGTACTTACAAATGGTAAAATTGTGAAACACCAACGATTGAAGTCCCATTTTTGCAATTTTCTCACTTCCACTAGTCACAAAGACCTTTTGGACATCCTTTCAAACAACTTTGAATATACGTTTTGTTGCTTAACATTTATAAAACATATGGGTACATACTTTTGTGAAAGTACTACATCTAGACACTGATGTCGTACATTTATCCAAATGTAACTTATGAAAGTAGTAAATACTGTAGACAATGTAAAATCATCATTTAATCAAAACACACTGGGCATTTAAACAATATAAAACACTTATGTGTGATTGAAGGAGAAATGATGCCTACTGTGACTCAGACGAAAACACACTGGACATTTAACCAAGTTGGGCTTATATTGGTGCTACTGATCCTCAGTTCGAATGTGATTGTGCGTTTCTGAACGCGCGCGCGCCGCCTGATCTGGCCATTGAAGTGTCCATACTCGCCGATGCGAACGGAGGAGCTCCGCGCGCCACCGCGTGCCAGGTGGTGGCACCTGCCGTCCTGCCAAAGATAGGGGCGCCACCACCGTCTCTCTCGCCCCGCGTATAGCTGCTCCACCGCGGTCAGTCGGTCACCGCCTCCGCGTCTTCCCATCACGGCGACGAACTAGCCACGGCGACAAGCCCGAAGCATCCCCTGCCCCGGCCGCCGGCCGATTGAAAACTAATCCCAAAGAGACGTTGCACCATGGCCCCCGCTCCCGCGCTCGCCACCGCCATTCTCCTCGCCGTCGTTGCGACGGCTGTCGGCGTCCACGCGCATGCGCCAGCCTCCTCGCCGGTGGCGTCGTCCGAGTCAACGACGTCGCCGTCGAATGCACCCGCCGAGGCACCTGATGCCATGGAGATGGAGACCCTGTGGATATCCCCCGCCAATGCCCCGGCGCCGTACGACGCTAACTCCCCTGCTGCCGCTTCCCCGGAGGACGAAGAGGCGCCGACCATGGCACCGGGCCCCGACGCGAACGCCCCTGACGCCGCCTCCCTCGAGGAGGAGGAAGAAGAGGAGGAGGAGGAAAAGGAAGAGGAGGACGAAGAAGCGCCCACGATGGCACCGGCGCATTCGCCCACCGCGATCGGCGAGTCGCCGGAAGAAGCCCCGGCGGGCGCTCCGGAATTCGAAAGCGCCTCTATCGCCGCTCCCCCGCTGGAGGACGCGCCCACCATGGCGCCGGCCTTCGCTCCCTTCGGGATCAGCGAGGCGCCGGAGGAGGGCCCCGCCGGCGCCCCGGAGGGAGAGGCCATGGGCCCGTCCTCTGAGGAGATGGCCGCCGCCCCGTCCTCCGAAGACTACGACGTGTTGGAAGAGGAGGTGCTCGCGCCTGGAGGGGCGGCCGGCAGTGAGTCCGAGGAAAACGCGGCCAAGACGGCCGTCTCCAAGACACCCGCCGCGGCGGCTCCAGGCCCGTCGGGCGACGACGCCGACAGCGGAGCGAGCACGATTGTTTCCGCCCGCCGCAGCCGCGTGGCCTCCGTCGTCTTAGCGGCCGCGTTCGCCGTGGCTGTTGCTCCCTGAGGTGCCTGCTGCGACGACGCACCCGGCCGGCGGTAAGTTGGAGCTAGCTCGGAGGACGGAGGGGGCAAGTGCAGCCGTGCATCGTTCACTCATGCGCGGCGAGCGATGTGGAATCTGATATCGCGGAGGAGTCGCGATGGCTAGTGTTCTTTTGGGTAGTTCCTCCTCCCGATTGGATCATGTTTGGTTTGCAAGCATCACGCTTGTACTGAAATGCTCCAAAAGCGTGCGCGTAAATGATCTGGTCATTTGTACCTCGAGCATGGATGAATTATGGATGAACATACATCAGTGGGAATGCAGTACGTCGCAAAATCGCATTGAACAACAATGGTGTATGAAAACTAATCTTCGGGTCATACAGATTAATCGATTTTTTGGGGAGTGCCTGCGATGTGAAAGTTATTGCCTTGTTGCCTCGACCTCGAGCAGGGGAGGGGATTTTGGCGCAATGTCGCATATTTGGAGGGGAGAGAGGTCTCCAAAAGATTCTGAGCATGGGCCTCAACAACCTTGACGAACGGACGGACGGACAGGAATCAGTTGGTGACGTTTGGGCCTCCGGTAACCACAGTAAAAAACGGAAACCCGAAGTGGTTGGTCTATGGGCCTCCGGTATGTTGGTCCTCAAGGCCTATATATCGTTAAACTGCCGTTTTTTAATTATTTTTGAATTATTTTCCTTTATTGATTCTGGATTTCTAGCTGAACTCACCGGAATCCAACTCCTCATCGTAGCAGCCACGTGATTGGACCATAGAACTGTGTGCAGCTATGCCTGTCACCATCAGTTACCGATCACTAAAAAAACCGTGACGCGGTTAAATTTTACGAGCAGAATTCCCCGCCCGCCCAGGTTTGATACAGGTACAGTTTAGCGGTTCAGCCTGCGGTGCGCTTGCACACAGCCCCACGCCCTCACAGTCACAGCATATGACGTTCGTCGTCGCATGCAGATTTTCTTTTACCGCCTCTGCCGAAGCATCGCAGATCTTGCGCGTTTGTCCTGCATATACCAACCCTTGTAATGTAATGAAATACACTCCTCCCGATCCGTCCGCACTCCGCAGACCGCAGTAGTGAAGTACTAGTATAAACCGGGACCCGCGCCGCGGAGAGCCCTGTTCTATCTCGCATCGTCCAAACCGGCATGGCAGCGTCACATGGCAGGCATGGCGAGCGCGTACGCCCCGACGCCGCCGCCGCTCGCGCCGCCAGCCTTCCGTCCGGCGCGCGCAGCCAGCCAGCCACCGCATCCGTGATTTTGTGCTTTGCTTGCCTGCGGCGGAGTGCGGAGGCAGATCGAGGACGTGTAATCATGACCTTCCCGGCTCGCGGCAGGTGCTGGCCGGAAGCTTCGGACGCGCGACGGATTTGAAGTGAGCCGAAAGGCGTGCACGGCCGCTCACGTGCTTTGAGCTCCCGTGGGCCGTGGCACCACGAGGCCGGCAGTGCCGTCGGATGGGGGGTGCAGATCGGTGATCGGGCCGCTGCCAGAGCGCACCTGGTTCCGCTGTGTGTGTGCCCCGCCCCGACCGGCGGCGCTTAGCAGTTAGCATCGGATTCGGAGCTTCTTGGGCTTTAGCGCGCTGGGATCCGGCTGAAAGCGACGCCGGCACGTGCGCTTTGCACCGCCCAGCGGCCCTGCATTCTTTCTGCTGCCCAAGCCCAGCTGGCCTGGTACACACACGCACACGTAAGCTTATGTTAAAACGGCACGCTATAAAACGTCACATACTCCAATTGAAGAGAAGGTAGAGCAGATCTCAAGTAGTGAATGCAAATTGCAATGACATGCACACCGGGTAGCTCCTCCTCCTCCGGCCGGGTGCCCCCATGCACGCCATCCGTAAGTTCGGCGACGGTTGGGACCCGTGTCCGCGGCGGTTGATGGCAGTTGGGAGAGACCTGGACCGGATCTAGAGACAGAAGAGAAGATATCGCCTTTTGACCCCGGAAAACGCAGCGCAGCGCAAAGCAAACGTTCGAAATCGATGCCTCGGTATTCGTTTCGCAACCTGTACGCGCGCTCTCCCTCCACGCTACGCTACCTTAACAAAAAAAAAAGCACTCTCACATCAGGTAAAGCACAGTTAAGAGGCTGGATGATTTGGAGTACTGGTAAAAGCAGAGTCATCGGAACACTAGCTGTAGCTGGTGAAAGTAAGATGTGGAGGACGAGCAACGAACTGTTTGCCCACATTTGCCCCTGCCCCCCGGGCAAATCATTTGCCAGCGCCACCAGCATATGGGGATTGTTGGGGCATTCGGCAGGCCGTGTGTGCACTCCGATCCGTCCGTATAAACGTCTCATGATCAATGCGTGGATTAGGGTTTATTCTGTCATCCATCATAGGACAAAGGAATGGTAGGACACAATTAGTAGGCGTGTGAATTTTGTTTGGCCCGTTGTGGGCCCGCTGCTCACCGCCGTACTATATACCCATTGCTCCATTCGCAAGAGGTCCGGTCATCATTCGTCTCACTCTCGATTGCTCTTGGCATGCTAGAAAAGAAGCCCTCCCTCATCACCCTCTCTCTACCATTTTGCGATCAGGCAGAAGTGGAGGAAAAATTGGACAAGAAATTTACGTGTGCACATGCGTGAACGAGTAGAGCTGATGCTAGGAAACAGCCCAAAGTCGTTCGTTGCTTTTACACGACACGAGACATGGATGGAGTGATGATGAATTGATGAACACCAGACGAGGTGGAGGAGAAAAAGGCAAGGAAACGATGGTGGATGGGACAAAGAAGACTGTTCGGAGCAACGGGCATTTACGGGGGAAGGAAATGTTTCGATAATGGCAGGTCTCGCAATTAGGTCGGAGTCCAGGGGCATCACGCTTGCACGCAGAGCTAAGTGCACGCCGGTGGCCATCCTGCTCCCACTCCCCTCACTCCCACGCGCCCGCAACGCCAACCACTGCGCCCGCCCCGCCCCGCACCATGCGCCGCCTCCGCCTCGCCGACGCGCTCCTTCCCCTCCTCCTCACCCTCGCGGCCGGTGCCGCCGCCACAACAGCGGCGGCGGCGGCGAAGGCTCCCGCTGCCCCGCCGGCGCCGCCTAACGTGACGGCGGAGATGGCCAAGGGCGGGTGCAAGGCGTTCGCGGACCTGATCGCGGCGTCCCCCGACGCGTCGTCCACGTACCAGTCCGCCGTGGAGGGCGGCATGACGGTGTTCTGCCCCTCCGACGACGCCGTCCGGGCGTTCCTGCCCAAGTACAAGAACCTCACCGCCGACGGCAAGGCCGAGCTGCTGCTGTTCCACGCCGTGCCGGTGCACTACTCCCTGGGGAGCCTCAAGTCCAACAACGGGCCCATGAACACGCTCGCCACCGACGGCGCCGCCAAGAACTACAACTTCACGCTGCAGAACCAGGGCGACGTCGTCACCATCCGGACCGCGGCGTCCGCGGGCGCCCCCGCGCGGGTCAAGTCCACCGCGCTCGACAAGGACCCGCTCGCCATCTACGTCATCGACGCCGTCGTGCAGCCCGTCGAGCTCTTCAAGACCGCGCCGGCGCCGGCGCCGGCGCCCGCGCCCGCCCCCGCCGCGGACGCGCCGAAAGCGGCCGGTCGCAAGCCCGCGCGCCGCCCGGCACCCGCCGTGGCCGACGCGCCTGGCCCCGCTGAGGATGACGCCGCTCCGGTGGACCAGAAGGACGCCAAGAAGAGCGCGGCGGCGGGCCGCGCGCCATGCCTCCGGTGGTGGCTCGCCACCGCATTAGCGGCCGTGGCCTCCACATTGGCTTAGCGATCGATCGAGGGGCTTTCCTTTTTTTGTTTTTTTTTGTTTTTTGGTGCTGGTGTCCATTGGCGTGTGACCGTGTGGGGTGTGATGGCGTGTTCGCGAGATTTGTGCTTCTTTCTTGGAAGGAAATAGTGTATGTGTGCCTGCATATTCGTCTGTTCTTGTTTTTTTTTTGGTACTTTGTGCTCCACTAGAGTGTGGCTTAAGTGTTCATCAGGAGCACTCTTCTTCTTCTTGTTCTGACTAATGCAATCTCGATGCAGAATTGCTGGTTTTGGCACGATAGCAACAACTCTGGTGGTTTCTCTTCGCAATTTTTGTGAGAGAAGCTTACGGTTAGCATCGTTGCTTGCCAACTTGTGACGCTCTCTGTCAAATCTCAGTTTAACTTGTTCTGTTGGTCTTCTCCATAGTCCCATAGGCCATAAACAATTCCATCGCCGGATCCTTTGCTCTGAAACGAGTGCCGCCTCTGCGCATTCATTTCTTGAGACTCCAGTTGTCGGTGGATGCCATTCGGTGCTCCTCGCAGGTCAAACAACGCACAAGCCACGCATCAAGTTCTAGTGAGGCAGTAACTTCTCTGTTTTTTTAATGAAATCAAAAGCCTAGCAGTAAAAATATTGTTTGTTCAGCAGGACAAAGCTTAGATTGATCGAGCAGGGGCACAGTGAGTGAACGAACGGCACGCATGAACTCCGGCGTCCGGTTTCCATTTAGGCCCAGTCTTTGGCGACGTGGGACACGAAAGCTACTAGCTGCGCCACCGACGGGGGCGGTGGGTCTCCCACGCTGACATCGTCCACTGGGTTCCAAACGTACTAGCGCAAGCGTCTTTTGGTGCGGGAAAGTACTTTGGACTGTGTCGGTCCGTTCGTATCGTAGCACAGCGAATGCCAATCTCGTGTCAGTGTCAGTAGTAGTCTTGGCGTAAATCTGGGTGGGAGCTTTCGCAGTTCAGTCACACAAGCCTGGCGGACGGCCACGTCAGCCTAAGGCCCGTGGCCCATTTTCGGCCCGGTCCCAGCGGTCAACGACACCCGTTGTGACCAAGCTCCTGCGACTGCGACTGCGAGGTGCGAGCACCTTGCTCGTTTCAAGCAGCCGCAAGCCCCTGCAAGCGCGCGCCACCGCCGAGGCAACCAACGGCCAGGAGCCCCGCCATGGATGCAACGCAGCCTAAAAATGGCCGTCGCCAACCCCTACATAAAGCCCGGACGGACGCGCGCTGCTCGTCGTCGCCACACGCTGATCACCAAAAGCTAGCCAAGCGCGGGGGACGACGAACGACGGTGAGCTAGCTAACCAAGAGCCGCGCACGCAGACGGTCGATCGCCCAATGGCGCCTCGCGCAGCGCTCGTCCTGGGTTTGCTCCTCCTCGCCGCCGTCGCCGTGGCGCCGTTCGCCGCCGAGGCGGCGGACTCCACCGCCCCCGCGCCCGCACCATCCGCGGACGCACCGACGACCGCGGAGGGGCCTAGCGGACCGGCCGCCGCCCCCGGCCCCGTGGGCATCGACGGCCTCTCCGACTCGGATGACTCCGACGACAACTGATCATCAAGTGTGTTCTTGAAATGATCCGTTCGATTCCAGATGGAAGCAAGCAAAGACTGTGAGACCGATCGCCGGGTCGGATTTAGCGTGGGCGTGGCGACCTCTTATGATGGTTGTCATATGAATATGCGCTTTTGAATCTTTATTATTTTTTTGGGTCTTGTCTTGTCAGACTCAGTTGTGTGATATTGTCATCTTCCTAAATAGTAACCGAAATATTTGGTAATGAGTGAATTTCACGATAGGTCCGATAATTATTCTCGAGTTCTCATCTAGGTCCATCAACTTTAAAAGTGGTCATCTAGGTCCACAATCTATTGAAGAGTGGTCAGTTACGTCCAAAAGTGTCCACGAAAGCATCTTTTGTGTACATGATGATGCCAGCATAGCAATAATTTGCAAAACTATCCTTCCATCTCTCATTTCTCACTCTCCATCCTCATCTTCACACCTCCACGGTGCAGGTCTGCCTCTTGCTATTGCTAGCCAGCGCCCAGCAGTGCCGCCGGTGCCAGGTGAGACCCGAGTGGGACACGACGCGGACCTCGAGGCATGGCGATGAGTTGACCAAGGCTCCGACGCGCGGGGTGGTGGCGGCGAGCCATGGCCAGTGGGCTCGAGGTGCGACCGTGCGAGTCGGCGGAGGCGCGGCGGCGGACGACGATATATGCTCGAGTCGAGGCCTGAGGCGGCGGCGGGTGGCAATGCCATGCCGCAGCACTGCAGCAGCACCAACGGGCTCCCTGCCACCCGCGTCTCGTGTTAGGGCGGTAAGGCGAACGCGCCCAGCACTGTAGGTACGCACCGTCGGAGAGGACAAGGCGGTACCGCGCCGCCGCCGTAGAGAAGCCCTGCCGCCTGTAGCACCGGGCATAGCCCCTCCGCCAGGCGCGGCATCGCTGCCACCACGAAAAGTCCGCTCCGCCATGCGCCATGGCTGCTGGGGTCGAGCTGCGGGGCTTAGCAGGAGCAACGGGCGAGCCTACGAGCCCTCCGCGGAGCTCGCTTACGATGCTGCACGTGACATCTCACATATGCGCCACGGCCGCAAGCGCCTCCTGGCTCCTAAAACAGGGGAGATCGAGGAGCTTTGTCTTGGTTACGACAGAGAAGATCGAGGTGCAAGCAACCACTTCGCCATGGGTGACGCATCGTTTCCAATGAGAAGGAGCAAGCGCGTCTATGCCGCTGAGGACCAAGAAGTGGACGTGAGAGAGAAAAATGAAAGGTTGCAGGGGTCTTTTTGCGACTGGTTGTCATGCTGGCATCGCCACATACCCACATAGACAAAAGATGCTTTTGTGGACACTTTTGGACCTAGATGATCACTCTTCGATAGATTATGGATCTAGATGATCACTTTTAAAGTTGACGGACCTAGATGAGAACTCGGAAATAGTTAACAGACCTATAGTGAAATTCACTCTTTGGTAATATTAGACTATGCAGTTATTTCTATACCTCGATGCTGTATGATTCTCCTTGTGCCCTGTGCTTCATGTTATTATTGTGCTTTAGCCGTACCTGTCATATATCTTTAAGATAAGCAGAGTATTCTGTAGGTCTTCATGATCACCTGATGAGCATTAACCCCACAGCATTATCTCAACATTTCGCATAGAGCCACTGCTAGCTCAACATAAAAGACTTGCAACAAGTATGCAGAGACCACTCTCAATATATATAATTTCAATAAAAACAACTTTAGATTATACCGTATGAGTGTACGGTCGACTTGATTAATCGAGTCGTTATGATCTTTCCTACTTCCGCCACCACTAGTAGAACCTCAGAAGGAAGACAATGAATAGTACAAAAAGTGCCAAATCCCACTACATATATAATTGGAGAATGATCGACGGCGGTAAAGTGATTAGGAATACGGGGCTCGAGGTAAATGGAGGCATCAGTTAGCCATTCGTATCTCCAGTTTGTCCCTTATGCAATCTTAGAGTAGATCTTATTTGCATCCCTCGAAATTTAGCATGTTAAAGTTTGGAGTCTTTTAAAGTAAACTAATATCTACTGCCGTATAATGCTCACATATGTAAGACCCGTGTGTGTGCGCGCCCGGATAGCCTGTGTTGTAACAATTTTTTCTTCTTAATGTAAAGATGCGCAACTCTCCTGCGTATTCCAAAAAAAAAATTAAGTAAGCTAAAGCTTACTCCTTGCTAAATACTTTTTTAGTAAGGGATCGGATTTCATTAAAATATAACCCCTTTTACAAATGAGAGCTTAACATAAAGTAAAATTACATTGAAGCATGCCACTAGATCTCTACCCTTCGTCTTCCTTGCATCCGACACCGTCCACTGCTTCAGAAAACTCCATCGCCGTGGACAGCCAGAATCAAAATCTACCTATAGCGAAGTTACTACTACTAATAGTGCTAAAAAGCGAAAAAACTACTACTAATAGTGTAAAAAATCTATTTATGCTTACAACTGACAAACAGTAAAATGCGACATATAATAAAATAGCAAATTATAGTACTAACTCATGGATATTTCTCACCTTTTATTTTTTCCCCAATCTGACTGGAACCTGAAACTATACGGGGGCGTCGAGGGTTAGCTTTGGTCGGGGAGGAGCTGCTCCATTTCCATGCCAAATTGGCCGAGGCAGAGGTGAGATGGCGATACGGTGTTAGATAAAGTAGTTTGATGTAAACAAGATGTGTATGCGCACAAGCCCTGGATATCAGCCGTGAGTCAATGTTGGTTAGGTATATCTGTTGTTGTAATCTAGAGTTTAGCTTATCTATAAATCCCAACAAACCATCAGCTGATCAGGACTTGTGCGCCAAGTTGTACTCCACGCAGAGGGATCTTCTCTGCAATATAAATCAACACGAAGCCGCCGGTCAGGGCTAGGCACGACGTTCCCATTTAGCTTCTGCCCTCTGATTTCTTTCATGGTATCAGAGCCACAAACTAAACATCCATCAACCACCGCCATGGGTTCTTCCAGCGCCGCCGCCGCCATGTTCAACTCTGCCATGTTCAACCCGCTAATGGGGATCACCATCATGGAGAAGTTAGGTAAGGCCAACCACGCAATGTGGAAGGCTCAGGTTCTTGCCGCTGTGCGCGGGGCACGCTTGGTGGGTCACCTCACCGGCGATTGTCCTGCCCCCGATGAACAAATCACCGGCAAGGGCAGCGACGGCAAGGAGGCGCTCATCTCCAACCTAGCGTTTGAAGAGTGGTACTTCCAAGACCAGCAAGTGCTGAGTTTCGTTCTGGGAAATCTCGGGTGTGAAGTCCTCACCCAAGTTGCTGCTCAAGACACCGCAGCGAATCTGTGGGTTGCGATTGAAGCAATGTATGCGTCGCAGAATAGGGCAAGGGTTGTGAACACACGACTCGCGCTCACCACCGCTCAGAAGGGTAGCCAAACCATCACTGAGTACGTCGGCAAGATGCGTACTCTCGGTGATGAGATGGTGGCTGCAGGCAAGAAGATTGAAGACGACGAGCTCCTGACGTACATTCTCACCGGCCTCGACATGGAGTTCAATCCTGTCGTCACCTCCCTCCTTGCAAGAAAATAAATGATCACTGTAAGTGAAGCGTATTCCCAACTTCTTGCTTTTGAAACTCGTATGGAGATCATGAGCAGCGGACACTCTGGATCTTCGACCAATATGGCCAATCGTGGAGGCCGAGGTGGTCGTGGGCACGACAATTCTGGTCGTGGTCGCAGCCAAGGTGCAGGACGTGGTCGCAGCAACTCCAACCAGGGCCGCGGCAATGGAGGCGACGCTGGTCGTGGCAATCAAGGCCGCGACAACTCATCAGGGAGGCCGGTGTGCCAGGTCTGTCTCAAGACCGGCCACACCGCAGATAGATGCTGGCACAAGTTTGAGGAAGACTTCGTGCCTAAGGAGAGACATGCTGGTGCAGCTATGAATTCCTACACCATCGACAACAATTGGTACACCGACACGGGTGCTACCGATCACATCACAGGGGAACTTGAGAAGCTGGCCGTATGAGAGAAGTACAATGGTGGTGATCAAGCGCACACCGCCAATGGTGCAGGTATGAACATTAAACATATCAGTCATTCTACTATTCGTACCCCTGATAAAATTCTTGAACTTCGAGATATCTTACATGTTCCATCCACTAAAAAAAATCTAGTCTCAGTTCATCGTCTTGCATCTGATAACAATGTATACCTTGAATTTCATCCAAATTTTATTCTCATTAAGGATCGGGACACGAGGAGCACTCTGCTTAAGGGGCCATGTCAAAGAGGGATGTATCCACTTCCCTCTACACCAGCATCGAAGCAAGCCTATGGAGTCAATAAAGTGCCACTTGATAGATGACACCATCGTTTAGGACATCCTTCTTTTTGTATTGTTGAGAGAGTTCTTAGAGATAATAAACTCCCTTGTCTTTTTGATTCTGATAAAGATGATGTGTGTGATGCTTGTCAAAGGGCCAAGAGCCATCAACTTTCGTATCCCACATCTACTAGTGTTTCATCCCATCCTCTTGAACTTATTTTTTTGATGTTTGGGGGCCGGCACCGGAGTCGGCAGAAAGGTTCAAGTATTATGTGAGTTTTATAGATGATTACAACAAATTCACATGGGTGTATCTTTTAAAATATAAATCTGAAGTCTTTGAAAAATTCAAAGACTTTCAAATTTTAGTTGAGAGATCCTTCAACCGTAAGATTGTCTCGGTTCAAACAGACTGGGGAGGAGAGTACGAGAAATTAAACCCCTTCTTCACCAAAATAGGAATCTCTCATCTAGTGTCCTGTCCCCATGCGCACCAACAGAATGGGGCTGCAGAACGCAAGCATAGGCACATTGTGGAAGTAGGGTTATCCTTACTAGCACATGCTCATATGCCTTTAAAATTTTGGGATGAAACCTTTCTTGCATCAACCTTTCTTATAAATAGAACACCCAGCAAAGTTATTGACTTTGCAACACCTCTTGAGCGCCTATATAGCACCAAACCAAATTTCTTGTCCTTAAGAGTTTTTGGTTGTGCTTGTTGGCCGAATCTGAGACCCTACAACAAACACAATTGCTTTTCGATCCAAAGAGTGCGTTTTTCTGAGCTATAGCAATCTTCATAAAGGCTTCAAGTGCCTAGATGTTTCT
The DNA here is from genome assembly GCA_036936925.1 of Cenchrus fungigraminus. Taxonomy (NCBI): domain Eukaryota; kingdom Viridiplantae; phylum Streptophyta; class Magnoliopsida; order Poales; family Poaceae; genus Cenchrus; species Cenchrus fungigraminus. The sequence goes on along the minus strand of CM072780.1, from coordinate 29,942,010 downwards.
ACTGGTCGGATTTATATTTCTCGCGATGTCACCTTTGATGAGAATGTTTTTCCGTTCTCTAAATTACATGACAATGCCGGAGCTAGGCTTAGAGCTGAAATCCTTCTTTTATCTCCATCCTTGTGCAATCCTTCATCAGGGGATGAATTAGTAGATGATCATATGTTTAATAGTGAATGCACTAATGATGTTTGTGAAGAAACAGGGAATTTAGCTTCTGGGACATCAAATATTGCAGCTGGAACAAATCCCGGAGCAAATCTTCCTTTTATTCTGTGTCCATCAGTGATTGTAGGTGCTGACTCGGGGGTATCAGGCGAATCGCCAGGATCGGCGCCGGCAGAACCTGTCTCCAGGGCACCAGCCGCCTTGGCGCCCACGCAGTCGCCCTCGCCTCCGCCTGGTGCCGCCACATCACCGTCCTTTTCCCCGCGCCAATCAGCAGGCGCTGCGTTGTCGGTGCCCGGGGGAACAGCAACAGGAGTGGCGTCCCCTCCGCACCAATCAGCGGGCGCTGTGCCGCTATCTTCGTCGGCGCCCGGGGGAACAGCGACAGGAGGGGCATCCGCCTCGGATCCAACAGCTGCGCCAATTGTGCCCCCAGGATTTTCCGCGGCAGCACCTAGTGCATCACCGACTGCATCACCATCTGCTGTACCGCAGCCTGCACGTCCACGTACTCGTCTACAGGACGGTGTTCGCAAACCTAAGGTATACACTGATGGCACTGTGCGTTATGGTCTTTCTACTACCTCTGATGAACCATGCACTGTAGAAGAGGCTCTAGCTAATAAGCATTGGAAAGAAGCTATGGGTATAGAGTATAATGCCTTGATGAAGAATAAAACATGGCACCTAGTTCCACCTAGAAAGGGTATCAATGTCATAGATTGTAAATGGGTTTTTAAGATCAAATATAAGGCAGATGGCACTCTAGATAAATATAAATGTTGATTAGTTGCAAAAGGTTTTAAGCAAAGGTATGGAATAGATTATGAAGATACATTTAGCCCGGTTGTGAAGATGTCTACAATTAGAATTATTCTGTCCATTGCTGTGTCAAAGGGCCGGAGTATGAGGCAGCTTGATGTACAAAATGCTTTCCTTCATGGGATTCTAGATGAGGAGGTGTATATGAAGCAACCTCCGGGATATATAGACAAGACAAGACCGAACTTTGTGTGCAAGCTTGATAAAGCCTTGTATGGATTAAAACAAGCCCCAAGAGCTTGGTATGCTAGGCTTAGCACGAAACTGATTACACTGGCCTTTCATGCATCTAAGGCAGACACCTCTTTGTTTTATTTTAACAAGGGGACAGTGACAGTGTTTGTGCTGGTTTATGTTGATGATATCATAGTTGTGAGTTCAACACCAGAGGCTACTTTGGGATTAATGCATGAGTTGAAGAAAGACTTTGCTCTCAAAGACTTGGGTGAACTGCATTATTTCCTCGGTATGGAAGTAACCAAGGTACGTGATGGGATAATCTTGTCATAAGATAAATATGCCTCAGATTTATTAAAAAGGGTCAATATGTCAAACTGCAAACCTGTCTCTACTCCTATTTCAACTAGTGAAAAATTGTCTGCTTTTGTGGGAAATCCTCTCGGTCCCAATGATGCAACTAATTATATAAGTGTAGTTGGTGGTCTTCAGTATTTGACTCTCACACGTCCTGATATATCATTCGCTGTTAATAAAGTATGTCAGTTTTTACATGCTCCAACTAAAGTGCATTGGTCAGCGGTTAAGAGGATATTAAGGTATGTGAGGTCAAACACAAGAATAGGGCTAAAGATAAGCCGGTGTAAATCACTACTAGTTAGTGGTTTTTCAGATGCAGATTGGGCAGGCTCTCTTGATGATAGAAGGTCTACTGGAGGGTATGCCATCTTTCTTGGCTCAAATTTGGTTTCCTGGAGCGCACGAAAACAAGCCACTGTCTCTAGATCGAGTACAGAGGCAGAATACAAGGCTGTCGCTAATGCAACTACAGAAATCATGTGGATTCAGATTTTGTTAAAAGAAATATGCATACAAGCACCTAAGGCTGGTAAGTTGTGGTGTGATAATTTGGAAGCAAAATATTTATCTTCCAATCCGGTGTTTCATGCCAGGACTAAACATATTGAAGTTGACTACCATTTTGTCAGAGAGAGAGTTATGAGAAATCTATCGCAGATTGATTTTATACCTACAGGTGATCAGGTAGTTGATGGCTTCACTAAGTCGATCACTATTCGACAGTTGGAAAATTTCAAATACAATCTCAACCTTAGACAGGTGTGATTGAGGAGGGGTATTAGATAAAGTAGTTTGATGTAAACAAGATGTGTATGCGCACAAGCCCTGGATATCAGCCGTGAGTCAATGTTGGTTAGATATATCTGTTGTTGTAATCTAGAGTTAAGCTTATCTGTAAATCCCAACAAACCATCGGCTGATCAGGACTTGTGCGCCAAGTTGTACTCCACACAGAGGGATCTTCTCTGCAATATAAATCAACACGAAGCCGCCAGCCAGGGCTAGGCACGGCGTTCCCATCTAGCTTCTGCCCTCTGATTTCTTTCATACGGTGCCAATAAGGTGTGAACAGCAAGCTAGAGAGAAGATCAGAACAGCGCGAGAGGCCTCTATTTTCTAATTTGCGTTGGCTTGATAAGCTGTGTTGGGCCTAGACACCATGACACATCGCTAAAGCCTTGGTCTAGCAAGAAGAGACCAAGCGCTGCACAGTTCTGTCTACTCCCCTGTCTTCGTTTTTCTTCAACAGTTCGTTCCCAAGGCTCCTAGCTGGTAGCAATGGAGCAGCGCAGGTGACAGAGGGTTGCAGCAGCCAGCAGGGACTGCTTGGGGGTGGGGGTTTTCCGGCGTCTAGGTGTGGCGGCCGCAATGGCTCACCATACTGATGGCTCCGCCACTGGCCGTGGAATAGCACCAAATCCGAACTTGAGAATCACAGTCTCCACCAACAGAAGACTCCACTGATGTGGAGACCGCAAAAGAGGCGTTGTATGCTCAACCATTGTAGGGAGTAAAGGCGCCGAAAGCACATCGGCTGTATTTTCTGAAGGAAGAACCACACATAAGATCTGATGCCGCCGTTAGCCATCACCAACGGCGACCGGAAGAGCAGATCTGCCGCCGCAAGTAGTAACACTAGCGACTGGAAAGACAATTCCACCAGAGGGGAAAAACAGATCCAATCCCTCTTCAAAGAGGACTAGAACAACGTAACTCAATCCCTCAATGAAAACACACCGCCTTCGAAAAAACGAAGTATCTCATGGAGGAAATCCAGTACGAAATAGAAAGCCAAATCAAAAGAATTGAAAGGAGGCTCCAAGATCTAGTCCAGTTATTTTAGAGGAAGAAAAATTATTGAAAGGGAAAAAACCTAACAAAGAAGTAGATCTCCCAAAGGATCAACTGATCGACGACGGACTCCCGCTCCTTCTGGCCACCGGCTAGGAGGCTAGAGGAGAGAGGGAACGGGTCAGGAAGCGGCGGAGATCACTCGACAGCGGGGGCGGTTCCGCCCGTGTCACCGTAAAGGGCAACGCGGGGGATGGAGGCGGCGGTTTCTGAATGGTGCCGCTTTTATACTCCTTGCTAAATCCTTCTAAACAACGAGTATTGTCGCAGACTTTCACCATTTTTAGTAGGTTTCCAGCTAAAGTTTAGCAAAGTTAAGTTTTAGTTGGACCTATTTAGCTCCGAAATTGCTAAATTTATCCAACTAAACTTTAGTAATAAGATTCAAACAGGATCAACTTAGTGCTGTCCATTCGTTATCATATAATCTGTCACTGTCCACTGCCATGTTCGAAACATCCTTCTCTACTGAATAGGTTGTCTCCAACAATAAGAGATAACATATGCCACATCATCTTATGGTTCATGCGTAAGTAATTTTCTATTCACATATTGCTCTTTAATCGTACGTGGCCACGTGGGGCATGTTCATCATCATCTTTTGTGAGAGGTACGGTGATGGTGGGAGGCGGGCAGAGCTGCTCCTCATGCATGGACAAACGTAAGACCATCCACACTCATCCACTTTCATATTCTCCTTCAAAACAGAATATTCTCACTTACTCAGCGAGATTCTTTCCTTTATATTCATTTCTCCCGCATCCATCATCCTTCATATTTCTCCTTCATCCCAACAATCAGGGCCCACACGTATTTTTTTATCCCTTTCTCTCCCCAACCCCCACCTCCCTCTACCTACCCGTCTCCTCTCTCCCCACCCCGTCTCTCTCTCTCCTCTCTGCTCTTCCCCTCCAGCGCCTCCCGCACCGGCGCCGGCCACCCCTCCCTCCTCTCGGCTCCACACCGGCGGCCTCCCTCCCCTCCTCCTTGACCTCCCCGCCGGGCGCACAGGCAGGCGCGGAGCACGGTGGCGGAGGCGCGCGTCGGCGGCGGTCCACGGCGTGGCCGGCAGCGACGTCCTGCATGACAAGGCGCGGTGGGCGGCCTCCAGCTCGCGCGCCGGCCGCCGGCTCTCCCTGGTCGTCGGCGTGGCCAAGATCTGGAGCTCCCCTCTCTGCCCGGCAAGGTGGTCGAGCTCTGGGCGGCGCATGGCGGAGGAGCCGAGGCTGTGGGACGGCTCGTCGCTTCGGGCGTGCGGAGGTGCTCCCGGCGCCGGCGAGCAGAGCTTCTCTCTGCTGCGGAGGTGCTCCCGGATCCGGCGGCGGCGGGAGGAGCTTGGGGAGAAGGGCGACGCGGGCGCCGGCAGTAGGGCGCGCCCCTCCCCAGCGCCGACGGCGGCGGGCCCCGACCTCACCGAGGGAGTGAGGTGGAGAGCAAGGCCGGCGGCGGAATAGCTCCCAGCCAGCTCTCTCTCCCTGCCTCACCGCGGTGGCTGCCCGCCGGTTCCCATGCCTCCTCCACCTTCTCCGCAGAGGAGCAGGGCGCGGGGCCATCAGAGCGCGAGGAAGGCGCAGGATCCTGGGGAGCTCACCTCCGCAGAGGAGCAGGGCGCGGCGGCTCGACGACGACGGGCGGATTAAGCAGGCCGGCGAACTCGTCGCGGGGAGATCCGGCGGATCCACTGCTCCCTCCTCTGCTCCCCACCGGTGATGGCGGCGGCGGCCTCGCGGGCACTTCTCTCCCTCCGTCCCCTGCTGTCCGGCGGTGGAGCTCGTAGCTCGGGATCTCGTGCGCAATAGATGGTCCCCCTCCAGCTCCTCCTCATCTCCAGCGCGACGACGAGGAGCTCCACACGCCGGCCATGCCTCTCCAGCTTCCGAGCACGGGCGCGAGGTCGTTGGGGGGGGCAGCGGCAGCGGGATGTCGTGGTGGGGCCGGCGCAGCTAAAGGAGGTCCTGGATCACGCCGAATATGAAGGAGATGGGAGCCGACGGGATTTTGAAGTCATTTTTCCCGTCCCCCGCTGCGGCCTAACTTGCTTCAAAAACAGACGGGAAACGGATAAAGGGAGCGTTCCCGTCCGCCGGTGCAGATGGTCTAACACCTCTTCTCACGCTGGCTTGGAGAATATTTGCTTCTCTCTCTTCCACCGTGGGCAGATTTGCTAGGTTAGAGACAATTGTTGGAGAAGGCCAGTCATAATATGGAATAAACTTCGTCGCAACCACACTACATCCTAAGATGTATATGCCTTCATGTAAAGCAACCTAACATCTTAGGTGGGTACTCTAAAAAAGAGAGGAATTATAAAAAATTAAAAGCAAAATATATTTAGTCATCAATTTAGTAGACTCAAATCATCGTAGCAATTAGATCAGTTATGTTTTCCAAAAAAGACCTACCTCTAACATTTCATAAAACAAACTAAAGTAACACATAACCTTCATCTAATTACCCACGTATGCTATTATAAAAAAATTAAGAATAACCACCTAGGTTTGCATCTAAATTACCCACCACTAACATTGTAAAAAAGAAATTAAATTAACCTCGTAAATTTGAATATAAATGACCTAAACATGCTATTATTAATTATAATTAGAGGTAACACAAAATTAGAATCCAAATCACCTACATTAAAGTTATACATAATAATGCATATTAATATCTGATTCTAAATTATCTATTTCCTACATTATTGATACAAAAAATAATAATTATGGTATACATGATGTAAGTATCATTTATTAAAAATAGAGGAAGTAATTAGAATATATACTCCCACGTTAAAAATATAGCTCCAGTTTTGGATTCATTAAAAAATTCAAGTGCATACATGCAATGCGAAGTGAAAAATATTATAAATTGGATGAAAATGTTACAGAGTAATTATTAACTAAAGTCTATCATACTCGGTGAAGATAATAAGTATATACTCCTATATAAACTTGATTATAAAAAATCTAAAATAAGTTGCTCAAGACAAACTTATTTCTAATTATTTATGTTTATGGTCCTAATGTGGTTCCAAGGTGATGTTTTATCATAGTACCCAACTACCCATGAATGTACGTGGATCAGTGGTGGAGAGTGGAAAGGGATAGATAGAGATAAGGCACGAGCATTTTGATGTTTTTCTTTTCCGATTAGCGTGTCACGTCAATGAAAATGCTAAATGTATTACTTCGTTTGTAGATGAATGATATATAGTAAGTACAATAGTAAAGATGATAAATTAAGAGGTATCATCCGTTACGATGACCTAAAAACGACCTGGTCGATTTTTTTAAAGAAACACAGAGAAAGTTCCGACAACACTGGAAGAACCTCGTCCATTCGTCCAACGGCTACAAGCCTACAACCGCGCGGCGCCGGTCGCGCGGAGGCGTTAACGGCTCTAAGGCCAAGCGCGGCAAACAATTGTCGATCCACGGGCAGCCCCGCCCAAAAATAGCCTCCGGCAGCAATATAAACCTGGCCTCGCCACCTCCTCCGTCACCGAACCACAGCAAGCGCAGCGACACCAGCGCCCACCTCGCCTCGCCAGATCGCCACCAGCAACCCGATCAAGAGAGGCACCCATGGCTCGCGCTCGCGTCGCCTTCGCCCTCGCGGCACTCCTCTTCGTGGCCATGGCCGTGGCGCCGCTGGCCCAGGCAGCGAAGTCCGCTGACGCGCCGGCCGCGGATGCCCCAGCCGCCGACGCGCCGGCTGCCGAAGGTCCCAGCGGGCCGGCGGCCGCCCCTGGCCCTGTGGGCATCGACGGCCTGTCCGACGACGATTCGAACTGAGGCGAAGTACGTGGTTTGCGGTCGGAGCCAATGATCCGGTTGATTCGGAACATGGCAGGGGAGGGTATTGAGATCAGTCACCGGATTTGTTTCTGAACGATTCTTTCTATCTATCTTTGAACTGTTCAACTTTCGATGTCTGTATGTTCTTATTAGCGCGTAATGATCAACAATTTCTGAATCAATGACTCATCAAGAATGAATCATATGCCATTCTACTGTTCGATCATTTCTGTGCTTCTGAGCAACTGATACGGCGTGCAATTCGTGTACTCTGCAACATTTGATTCAGAGATTGTTTTGTTTCGACATTGTTTTCGCCAACTTTGCAATCACAAGCTAGCTAGTGAGGACTTCAGGGAGAAAGATTGTTTTCTTGAGCTATCAAGCCTATCATTCGCAAAAGCAAGACTTTCAATGAGGGGGGTAACTGCAAAATGTAGCGTTGAACAATGATGCCACTCTAGGACCTAGCTAGATCCGCTCGTTATTTTACTAACGGCACCCTGCAACGTTATTGTAAGTAAACAAAATGAAACATGCAAGGATGAGCGTGGCACCCTCAAGGCTAACCTTAAGGCTTAAGCTTAGGGTGGACATGAAACCAAGGCTGGCGTGAGGCGTCTAGATGTTTTGAGGTGTGAGTAGTTCCTTTTGTTTCTTTCTGTTGATATGTCGTTCTTACCTTGTGCAGGAGCTTTAGTTCCACAACTTGTAAATATAAAACTTCGTTTCACTTCTCTTCTTCATACAATGATGCATAACTCTTCTGCGCATTTCAAAAAAAAAGAATTAACTTCTTTTTACCCTTCCGACATTTGGCAACATCATTTATTTCTAGATCGCCAAAAGTTTTTAGAAAATGGAGAACATACATATGGTAGAAAATTGTCCCTCAACATATGCATTCAAATATTGAGTAATATTTGATACTAGACATGGTTCTTGACAAACCGAGTCCACAAACTGTGATATATCGATTAGGCCTGGGCGTTCGGGTTACCCGATTATTTCGGGTCAGGTAATTCGGGTAATTGAAAATTCGGATAATGAAAACTGCTACCCAATATTAGCCTCAAAATAACACTACCTAAAATTTCGGGTACCCGATAATTCAGGTTCGGGTATACCCGATCTACCTGAATTTACAAAAAATGACAAACTACACAAAATTTCGGTAGAATTTTTTTAAAAAAATCACCAGTAATTTTTATTGAATTTCAACTACAAGTTGAGAAGAATAGTATATTATAGTCACTTGTTCAAATTAAGAGAATTATATTCTAATAAAGTGACAATTTCAAGTGTTCAACTAACAACACATGAATAAATACAAAGATAAAGGCAAATTTCGGGTAGTTCGGGTAGTTTGGGTACCGGAGTGTATTACCTGAATTACCCAAACTAATTTCGGGTAATCACAATCACTATCCGAACTTGGGATCAAGTACCTCGGGTTCGGGTAATTCGGGTTCGGGTAATTCGAGTACGGGGGATGAGTATCGAGTATTTTGCCCAGACCTAATATCGATCTAGGCTTCCAAGCTTCGACTCACTTATGAAATATAAATATAGAAACTTCAAGTGTTTGTAATTAACACGAGTCATCAATCTGATCTGATGAAATCTAACGATGGTATTACCAGGTAGTACTAAAAAGTACCAATTTGGTGAGTCCAACAACTAATTTTATTTATTTACTTTCTATTAAATCAGCTATCGGAAAAATTTTATCACAAGGTACTACTTAGTACCTTTCGGTACTACCGTAACAAAGCTCAAATAAATAACAGTGTAATCAGGTTTCGCAGGAACTAAAATGGAATCCCGAAAGAGATGAAAAGTTTTAAAATTTTAATTTTTATTATGAAACAAAGAATTTCACATGAACATAGTTTACACATTCCCATGGGGAATTCAGGGGGAACTGGGAATAATACTCAACAGTTCAGCATCATCTCATTTGCCAATCCAAAGCTCAACTTGAACACAGAGCGCCAGCGAGAAATACGTACGGCCAAGCGATTCGCCAATTTAGTAGTAGCACCCGGCACATGTCCACTGGGCTCTCACACATCGGAGCGCCAAAGGCCAAACAAATCGCTCACCTCGCGCGCGACCACCAACCGCTGCGTCCGCCGCGGGCCTCCGCGCGCGTCTTGCTCCCCCGCGTACAAATACCCCTCTCCTTCCTCCTCCCTCCCAACTCCCAAGCCACCTCTGCCACAGCACCATGTCTCGCGCGCTCGCCCTCGTGGTCCTCCTGCTGGTCGCCGCCGCGGTGGCACCGCTGGCCTCAGCGCACGGGGTCGGGGTGGAGTCCGTCATGGCCGCCAAGGAGAAGTCCGCCAGGGCGGTCGGGGCCGACCCCGACCCCTCCCCGGCCAGCGGCCTGCCGGCCGACCCGGCGCCCGACGCGCGGCCCTAGGACAGGAGCACGCACTGCACCGTCCTCGACTCCTCCGCCGATCCGGTCCTCCCCTTCCCGTGGTTCCGCTGCGTCCTCGCGTTGGCTACACGAACGCGAGTACGCGACGACGCCTTTCATTTCATCCCGCGTGCGTGTTCTCTTGCGCTTTTCTTTATTGGTTGCCGTGACGCAGGTGTGAGAAGTTACATCCAGCCTCCAGCTCACTGCTGGTTGATTTCTAATGTGTAAGAAGTTGGACATCTGATTGTTGGAAAAAAATGCATATATCCGTGTTTTGAGATCGAAGCTGCTATATATGTTTCCATGCTCATGCTGTGAGTAGCTCAGTAGCATATGGTGATCTATGGCACGCTTCACAGAGAGTGCGTGCCAATGCTGCCATGTGAGAGCTTGATCAATGCCAGCTTTCACCCAACACATCTCTCCATCGTCAGTCCATGCACGCGTACAGAATCAAAGGAAGATTTTATACAGAGGCATTGCCCATAAATAACGGATTCCAGTATTCAAGTAGTCACCCCCAGCGGCCCTACTGCTGTACCATTTTGGCGTTTCTCCTTTCAATATGCAGAAGCATCTTGTCTTGCGGAATATCACCTGTAATGGTTGATCACCTGCCAGATGCTTTGTGGCACATATATGCATGCCTTGAACATACTTTAGGTTCCATCAACGAGACCCTTATCTGTAAAAGTGACCACACATATTAATATTTGATATAGTGCCATGTTAAGCATGGCGCATATAATATATAACCCCATTTGTTATACACTCAGTTTAGCAGAATAGTTTTAATCCCAGGTATAGCCTCGTGGATGCCTTTCAAGCACCGAAACAAGTCTCTAACTTATACCAGTATATTCTACACTACTCAAGTCAAGACTGGATGATCATGTCTTGCATCCTCAGATCTGTAGGCAAGATGATTAGACTATCAAAATAGGAGGCTATCAGAATAGGAGGTGTCGACCACTTGGTTGGAGTGCTGGCTTAAATGTGATCCAATTGATTATGTGTTAGTCTTAGTGATTGAGTATCGGTTGCAGCATTAAGAAAAGTCATGGTATTAGTTGTTGTAGATTAGGACTGGCATCAGATTATTGTTCTCAATCAGTACATTCTGCATCATGAGCCTGTGTTTTTTCATCCACTGGTTCAAAGGCTACCCACAATTATTGTGCCATGGTGCCTTTTGTACAGTAATACAGCCAATTAGTATCAAATGGGGAGTTCTGTGGGACTTTCAGAGAAACTTTAGTTCTTTGACGTTGAAACTGTAGCCATCTAAAGCCTAGCCCTTGCTGCTTCTCTAGATTCATATTCCATGACACCGGGGATATGAGTTTCCATAAGGTATTTCTCCCAATTGATGAACTTGGTATCACAGGGGATCAGTTCTCTGTCTCTTTTGCTCATCATCGCGATAAGCGTCTGCATGTTGGAATCATCAAACCTGCAAGCGAAGGCGCAAAATGGGAACAACTCTTGATCAAGAATACTTCGTTACTAGTATCCTTCCTGGAGCTACCTCTACCTTACCTCCTCTTGAAGAATGTGCCTGACCGGAACACTTCTGCAAGGGCCACTGTGAAATTGTACTCTCTCTTGAGATGGTTGTGTCTGTCAAGCTCGTCAGTGGTAGACAACCCACGGCCTGCCATATCCTGCAACCGAAAATAATGACACACTTTGTGAAAAAATAGACACAAAATTCAATGCAGTTATATTTGTTAGGGGATGTCATGTGGATTGTGCTAGATCTTTTTTTCATTGGTTATTATTTGGGGCCCAACAAAAATATGACAAATGATGGTTGAAAACCTGGGTCACATGGATGCCATGTAGGTGGATCAACAATGCTGATTTTGACTTCAAGTGAACCTTTCAGTAAGTTTGGGACCAAGATATGTAAATTAAAATTGTTCGGGGAAATCCATGGAACAAGTTTAGAGACTGCTGGTGCATTTACTCCATATTTAGTTATAAACCAATCTGCATTGGCACCTTGTAGTGTATATCCATGTGCTTGTAGAAGCTGGCCATTGTTGCTGGCACAATCAGCTGCTTCACCTTGATTCCCTCTCCCCCTGAACCAACAAATGGTTTCTCTGAGAAGTATCTGAACATTATACGTATCAGCTCACCTATCTTGAGTGGGTTGCGCATTGAAGAACCAATGTGATAGATCAAGCCCAATTGACTTCGAGGGTGGTAACTGATAACGCAAAGCATTCCATTGACCACAGAGTCCGCAGGTACCTGCAAGCCATCCACAAAAATGATATTAATCATCTGTAGTTTCCACTACAAATCAATTGTATTGGCTAAACACAGAAGAATGTATCGTACAATGTCTATAACAGTAGTGACATCTGCAGGAAGAACCTTCAGAATCCCCTTACCATAATTTGTAACCCACGTGTCAATTGTTCTGCACCAATTTCACACCATATTTCAAAGTGAGTTACCGATGATAATTGAATGTAAGCTATGGAAGTAATGAAGTGAAGAAAATGGTTCAGTATGCTGATGAAACTGACTTGATTCCTTCTATCCATCCAGGAAAAGGCTCTTTCCATGTGCTTGTAGTGCATGTTGGGCGGATTATGGCAATCGGTAGCTGCAATCTCTGTTCATATGCTAGCATCTCACCCATTGCCTTTGTGAAAACATAGGTACTCATCCATCCAAACTTCTGAGCTCTGTTTAGCCATCACGTAGAAATTTGGGAACATCATTCCTAATGATGTATCGTGTATTAAAATGAAAATATCAAGAATAAATTGTGCAGGTGACGAATCAAGTTCAGATACAAAACCTTTTTGTGCCAATCTTCTTCATGGTGCGGCTTATAGTATCTTCTGAAGCATTCATGCAAACTAGCTCTTTCAGCTTCGCCTCTGCCAATGCAATTTCTTCTGAAATATCTAAATCTGATTGGCCATCGTAGCTCCTGTACTGGTGAAGTGGCTTCTCCAGCATGATCCCCGATTCCTTTCCATTGACATAAGCTGGAATTGGGAACACTTATCTCATTTAAGAAGAAATTCCTTTTTGTTGGATAGAAGTGAGCTGATGCCAATTTCAGGTCTCACCAGTTGACACAAGGAGGAGGAGCTCTAGCTTTGCACATTGCGATGCAATCTCGATAATACGCTTTACACCCATAGTGTTTATTGCCAAAGCAGTGTCGTATCTGCACTTATGATCAGGGGCAACAACGTGAGCATAACAGACAAACCCCTTTTCTATCTGATTAAAAAAGAATAATTACAGCACAACTTTTCCACCTTTCTCTGAAGTTAACTGTCGCGGCCATATGAACGATGATGTCAGTTTGTTTCAGTATATCTTCAGCAAGCACAACATCTCCTATACCCAAATTCTTCAATGAGACATCTCCTGCCACAGGGTAAACCTTGTCCCAGAACCATGAACTGAAATGCTTCTGGTACTTCTCTCGCAAATGACGAAATATCTGTAGTTGCATAATCTGACAATGCAGGCAACAAGACCAAGGAAAAAAATGACAGAACTAGATCAAAATTTAATCAATCATTCAACTGACTCAAAAAAAGGCCGTGTGAGATATTCGCAAAGAGCAGCGCGGAAAAGAAGACGACCTCGGAGCGGACCCGCTCCTTTGCAGAAGCCTGGTCGCCAGCGCGCACCAGGAGGTACAGCCTCTTCACCAGGGGCTGCATGCGCAGGATCTTCTCCACGAGGACTGCATCTCATAACCCAACAAAGTATCAAGATCCAATCACTGGACTCCCCAAACACACTAAAAAGCATAAGAATTTCGCCGCTACGTTTCGCTATGAATCCGGTGGCGCCCGTGATGAGGACGGTCTTGTTGTGGAGGCGCTCCGCGATCCCGGCGGGCTCCATGGCTAGACCCAGATTCGAGCGACCGAGTGAGCGAGCAGATTGAGGACGGCGGGCTCAGTGGGCAGCAATGGTGGATTGCAGGGCGGCTGGAGCCGGAGGGGCCGGAGAAGAGCTGAAGAGGGTGGGGAAAGACGAAAAGTTTCCTCCTCGTTGGCCGTTGGGTCTGGCCTACTGGCAGGTGGGTCCCATCCGACGGCAGGTAGGCGACGGAGCGAGACAGATCAAGCAATCCAGGCCGTCGGATCACTGAACCCGCTCCGAAGCGGTAATCCGCTCCTCCTCCGCTGGGCTGGCGGCTGGGCCTGGGTGGGTGAGATCTCACTGCCCCCACGGCCCCACAGATCTCGTCTTCCCATTCCCCCCCTCCCCCTCCTGCCCGATTCAAAATTTTCGAGCCCTCCGCCATCGTCTCCACGCCCCGGCAACTAGCCGTTCCCCTCCCACCTCCATGCCCAAACCCTAGGCGGCCGCGCAGCGACCTCCGCGAGAGCCGGCCCGGCTAGCCATGGAGCACCTGTTCATGCAGGCCTTCGAGCGCGGGGACTGGCTGGCCGCTCAGTTGCAGCAGCAGGTCGACTCCTACTCCCAGTCCCTCGCCTGCAGCCTCCTCGCCGCCGGCCACAAGCCCCCGGAATGGCTCCTCCCCTCCGCCACCCTCCACCAAGGTGCGCCCCTCCTTCTCCCTTTGTCTCCCCGCGTCGGCGTCAGATTCAGGTTGTTCGTGAGCGGAGCGGGGTGGGGATTGGGTTGGCCGATTGGGGCTGATTTCGATTTGGACAGGGATCGCGTATTTCGACTGGTAGGGTTGATAGTTAGTTGTGATTTGAGCTTACTTTACGTAGCTAACTAGAATTAGTTTCTAGTGGTAGCATTTTGTGGAGAATTGATTTGGTTAACCCCTTTTTTGTTAATTGGAGAAATTCAAATTCTGAGGTGAAGTGTTTGTGTGGTGTCAAAACGATCATGGGGGCATTAATTGCCTAAGATAAGCACTGTGGTTGGTGATTGCTTGGTTTTAGAGAATGTTTCCTGCTGTCATGACTATAACAGAACAATACCATAGCTAAATCTACATGCCATAGTTTGGTGTTGCTAATATACTGAAATTTCAATAATTCAACAATCAATATAATTTGCTACTGAAATACAATTATATTCTACCCATCCTTCTTGCAATGTTGGACTACCTAAAGGTTGCACAAGTACATATATAGTAGTTGGATGTTCATATGTCATATCTAACCATTTTGGTGTGAGTATCGTTTTATGATCTCCTTCTGTGCTCTGTCATTATCTTTCTTTTCTATTCATACACTGAAGTACTCCATCTGAAGTAATCCATTTATGTGTAGAGCTGAATGGCAAACCAATTTTTCTCACCGGAAGACATATTACAACACCAGCAGTCAATAGGAGTGTCTTGAGCACGTTGTCCAGAAATCCGGAGGTTCCAAATGGATGTGCTTACCCAGACACCAATTGTAGTGCTCTGGGTACAAGCCAACATGAAGAGGAGCAGCAAGATCAGACTTCACTTAACCAGGAAAGTTCTGAGACTTGTACTGCTGCCAAAATGTTTCCAAGGATTCAGCGTTCCAGGTCAAGGCAAAGGCATATTAAAGATCGCCTACATGGAAAGGATCAGTCTGCAAAGAGTGGGAGCCATGATGGTATGCTTAAGTCTAACCTTGGAACTTTGGGGTCAAATGGAGCTAGTGCATCATCATCATCATCTCTACCATGTGATGATGTTGCCAACAATGCTGAAACAACATCATCAGGTCCAGGTCAGGGTAGTGGTTTTTGTGCCATTCAGGGGAAGCCAATTGATTTCTTGAAGTGTGTTGACAATCTTGAAAATCAAGGAGTTCAATCAGGTGGTTTCCCGCAACAGATTGTAGAGAGCAAAGTTGTCTCTTATGATAGGGACACTAGGGTCAGTAACAAATCTTCTGTTAGAGATTCATTGAGTGTGCCACTTCCAGATCTCTCTAAGCCAAGCGTTGCAGATAGTGTGTGTGACCGAATTCCTGAAACTCACATGTTGATTGAGGCAAAGAAACTTCAATTTGATGCCATTGAATCAGTTTGTATGAATCCTACCAGTGAACATATAGGCCAGCAACAGGATTGTGATGCTAAAAGTGAGCATCTTGATATTGCTGGTGGAATTCCTTCAAGTGAAGATGCATCTACTACCAGTTCTCAGGGACCTCATTCTATGGGTAAATTATTCCTTGATCAGGTTAGGTCGGGAGATTTGAACCCTGACGGTGCACCAGCGGAGCAGCATCTCAAATATACCTTAGAATGTGTCCATCCTGATCTAACTGGTGTCCATTCTCCAACTAAGAAACCATCTCTAACATGCCCTGCTGAAGCACCAGATTCTATCGATCAACCATTGCTTCAGAAGGTTACCGAGCATCTCGCTGAAACAAATTCTTTGGGAAGAGCATGTCCCAGGGTCAGCCGGCCACTTGAAATCGATACACCAAATAGTGATAAAACCAATTGTTCTCAAAGGCCTTGTTCTATGGTCAACCCGCTGCTTGAAAATGATATATTGCAGGCTATTGAGGATACTAAAAAACTGCAGAGTTCCAATTGTCATGTATCATCTCCATACAGCGGACAGCTACTTACCCAGCTAGCTGACTCAAGATTTGGGGCTCATGCATCATCAGGAACATCACCAAGCAGTCTTTTAGGGGAGGATGGGCATGAACATCTTTCAGATTTGCCAATAAATAACAGTGAACCTTTGCAGCTACCTACCCAGCTAGCTGACTCAAGGTTTGAGGCTCATGCATCATCAGGAACATCACCAAACAGTCTTTTAGGGCAGGATGGGCATGAACATCTTTCAAATTTGCCAATAAATGACAGAAACAACCAATGCTCCCAAGGGAGATCTGCTTTAAGCCTAGAGCTGCTTCCACCTCTAACTTTTACTTCCAATGATGTTCGTCAATCAAGCCTCTCATCTTATAGAGTGCAAAGCAATGGCAAACATTCTGCTGTGATTAACTTAAAATCTGCAGACAATGAGTTATCTCAGAAACCATATTTATCGGTCAGATCATCTTTGGAATTTAATGGGAGTATTCCAGATGCGGAAACTCCATTAGGCCATCCTCCTCTGGACATGGAGAATGAGATGTTCAAAGCAAACTCAGTATCCAACTTGGTCAGCTGTTATTCAGGAAAGTTGGGTGATGATGCTCATATCAGCAAAGCATATGGTGGTTCTGCTGATAACGGAAAGAACGAGTCTATGGTTCTGAAAGTTTTGCCCAGTAATTCATCTGAAAGAACCAGAGAGATGCATGGGACAGAAAGGAACGATGTGGTTTTGTCAGAAAAATGCAATGAAAGCCTGCAACAAGGTATCATGATTGCTCCTTGTAGATAATTATCCTCCTGTTTTATAGCAAATGACACTGATATATTCTTACAAAACTTGCAATCTTTCAGGAAATGTACAAGAGACCCCTCATGCTGAGGATGATTTGCAAATGAATGCTAATTCATGCACAGCCGAGAAAACTGAGAACAGGAAGTTTGCAAGTACTTCAGAATCACGTGAGAAGAGCAATAACCACCAGGAGGACAGAAGAACTGCTCAGAGGAAGTCAGTTGCAGATGGTGTTCAAATAAATGGGGGTACAGCATCCAAGAGAAAACGAATAAGACACCAAGACACTGCGCTTCCCAGTTCTTATGACGCAAAACCATCGTCTCCGAACCACCAAGATGTCATTGGCACCCATATGGTAACTGCAGAAAATTTCTCGGGGAAATCACAACCTTCAGGTCGTTACTTCTTAAGGAGTTCAGGATTCAGTGAGTTCATGTCTCTCAAGTCTGAGACAAAGAACGATATAATGAAACACAAAATGTCAGTTGCAAGTGATGTTCAACAAAATAGGAACTCTTCTCCCAAATTAAGAAATAAGTCCAGCCTATCCGAGGTTGCCCTCTGTAACTCTTCTAGTGCGAAGGCTTTGTCACCTCATGTTGGTTGCGGTATCAGGAGCAAGGTTGCAGTTGAAGAAATGGACCTCCAAAATTATCAAGCACAGTTACAAAATATTTGGGATGTTGCAACTTCTCCTTTGCCTAGCAGCTGTATCATGTTGCTTGATAACACAGAACACTGCATACGAGAGGTATGTGTTCAGAACACTCCAATTATTCCATTCTAAAATTGTGAAAATATCAATCTAAAAGACTATACTTCGGATTCCCAAGTGCAAGTTTAGAGAATTGGATTATTAAGTGGAAATTTGGTGCATGGCTGATCATTTCTTAAAACTGTGTTCAATTGTTCATACTGATTCTTAAAGATATTGTTTACACTTGTTGGGTAGCTGAATTCCATTTGTTGCATTTTTAGCTGGTAGAGTTTTGCAGTGTTCAGTCTGAAATCTAACTTATTGTTTTCTGAATCTGAGTGAATTTCAGGGCATTGACAGCTTTTCTTCTTTGTTGACAGGAAAATCCTTACTTACAAGGTGAAGGCCTAAGTGTTTCTAATTCCAGTGTAGAACATAAGCAAATGGCTCTTCAGATGGATGAAATATTGTCTCAGAGTGTGATAATAAATCCAGAAAATTGTTCCAGGACTGATTCAACAAATATGTTTCCAGGTTGTGCATCAGAACAACATGGTAAACATGCATCTGCTCCAATTGCATTGTTTCATGAGAAATTGAGTTATGGCTCTGGCATAGAAATCGATAGGAAACTTAGAAGTGAAGACCTAACAGGGTGTTTGCTGTCGGATTCTACTATACCAAGACAAAAGGATAATGAAGCTTTGGACTGTAAAGACACCATGCCACAATTTGAGTGCTTTGATTTTTCTGTTCCAGACAGTCCAACTACCAAAAAAAGGCCATTTGATTCCATTCGTGATTCCAGAGAATTTGCTACTTCTAGTTCTGATATCTCCGAGAAGTATAAGATGGACACTCTGAGTGGCATGCGTCAGCTATTGGCAACTATGTCAGGGAAAGCTGCAAACTGTTCATTCGATGATGATGAGGGACAACACAATGATAGTGTTGATGGAAGAATAACGGACATATTTGGCTCATGGGGATTGGGACACAATGGTTCATTTTTTAGTTCTGATGTTGTAGGATCATATTCTTCAAACGCTAGAGACAAACAGGATAGTAGTGAAAATCCACTGACCCCTGCAGTTGAAAAGTATAGTCTGGGGAAACTTTCAGGAACAAGTGGATCTGTTTCTGAGCATATGGGTTCAATTCCTGAGCTTTCGTGCTTCCGAATTGATGAAGACAGTGACATTGCAGAAGAAAATGAGTACCAAGACACATTACCTGGATCTGTAGGTACCCAGAGGCAATCTGGCAGAAAAGAACTTCAGGATATCACTAGATTATGTCAAAACACTGGAAATTCTGCTTCTTGTTCCATAGGTATCATGGATACAAGTGACACAAACTTCACCACAGAAACTTGCATCAGTGAACTCAATCAGCAACCAGGTCTCAGGAATGATGGTGATAACAAGAAGCCGAAAGAAAGTTATGCTTCTTTAGTAAAGAAAGGAGGGAAAATGTCTCGTTCTTTCCGTGACCAATTAAGCAAGACAGATGCAAGACACATGAGTGAATCAAATACTGGCAAACGCTCTAAACCTAGCAATATTGTTGCTAATGTGGCGTCTTTTATACCTCTTGTAAAACAAAAGATGCAACCTGCAGCAGCATGTGGTAAGTCTTGTTTGCTTACTTGTACTATTTACTATCTGAATAGTATGCTAATTCTATTGTGTAACTGATACTTTGAGTTACAAGTATTCGTTTGAGTGGTGCTCACAGAAGGCTTCTACAAATGGCTCTGTCTTGTAGTGAAAAAAGATGTTAGGGTGAAGGCACTTGAGGCAGCGGAAGCTGCAAAACGTCTTGAAGAAAAGAAACGAAATGAGCGTGAAATGCGCAAAGCAGCCGCAAAACTAGAGCGTGAGAAACTGAAGCAAGAGAAAGAATTAAAGCAAAAGCATGAAGAGGAACAGAGGAGGAAAAGAGATGTTGATGTAGCAACTAGAAAGAGGCAGAGGGATGAAGAGGAAAGGAGAGAAAAGGAGAGAAAAAGGAAATGTGTCGAGGAAGCTCGAAAACAACAGAAGCAGCCTATGGAAAAAAGACACGCCAACAGTGAGAAAGATGCTCATCCAAAAGCTTCTGTGAGTAAAAGCTATATGTTTGATCTGTATGCAAGTGTTCCTTAGATATATAGTTGTTATAAAGTATCTTGATCATTGCAGGATAACGAGTTGCAGAAGAATTTGGCTGAATCAGTGAAAGGCCAAGTTAAACCTGATGATATGACAAGTATTGGAGATAAGGCCACAAAAAGTAACAATGAAAAGGTTGTGGTGGCTGATGAGAGGCCTGCAAGTTTTGGATCTCAATCTCAGGAAAATATCCCAAATAGTCTTGAAGAGGTATGTTTGTAGTCTTTACGTAACTTCATCTTGGGGAGATACTTGCCTGTGCAAGTATCCATGAAACATGTAGGTTTTTTAGACTAATCACATCAAATTCAACAGATTGATTATACCATATTAAAACAAGTCCTTGGAAGATATGTCACTAACCATTTTTTATTTGAGGCACCAAGTCTTAGAAACTGTGCAAATTGCTGGAATGTACATATTGCAGCATAACTTTGGGATGGCAAAACTGATGTAGATTGCCAAACTTGGCTATTTCGATTCATTTAATGCTGCTATTTCACTTCAGTGTAGATGAAGGTTCTAATTACAAATTCTCTGCTCTGTGGGTTGTTGAACTTTTGTAGCCTTACTTGATAACTCCATATAAAGATTCTGATGACGAGGAAGATGATTTTGAACTAAAAGAAGAATCAAGACGGAGAAAGAAATTGATTCCGTCATGGGCTCGGTATGTGTGTCTACCTTACAAACACAGAATTAGCAGTTATTAAATATGTTATGGTGGATGTGATGCCTGATGCAGCACGGCAAAGCTCAGGAGCCAAATTTTCTTTTTTGCCATTCTTGCAAAGTTTGCATAAATTACACTTGCCTTTCAGTCGAGCTGAGAGTAGAGGGCCATGGGATGATTCTCTTTGCATAAATAAATTTATCATCACTCTGATGTTACTGAGAAAATGAAGGCATCTCTTTACTGCTTTGCTTACTTGATGCTGCTTGTCATTTTCCCTTAAGGCTGCTAATGACATGGTCTTTGTCTCTGATTTGCAGGGGAGAGGACTTGGAAAAAATCTTACTATCGAATTACGCTTTGGACCATAGAGAAATCTTTGCACAAAAATCCTCCTCTAACTTATCTGAAAGTAAATCTCCCATTCATCAATATCCTTTTCAATTGACTTTGTTCTGGAAAGTTCCACCACTTACATTTATGTTTCCTTTGCAGTTTGTCCAGTCCACATTCCGCAACGTATTTTCAGATGAGTTTCTTTTTTCAAAAGAAGGGCTCTTGGATGAGTTTTCATTTGACGAACTGTTGGTTATATGCTGCCGTCTTTATTGAGCATCGCCATTTGGCTTCACTTCTGTCAGTAGCATGTCTATAAGCTGATCACCCATTCTCTAGTTTCAACTATGTAGAAGATCATTCTTGTATCATCAGGCAATTGCGGCAACGATCGTTGTTGTGCATAGTTTTGATTTATTCACAAAGACATTGCTTCGGTTGCATTATTCTTTGTGCAAGCTACGGAGTAGAAGATAAATTGCTCGTTGATAAGAGTAGCATTCCTGTCTAATGGTACTCTGCTCAAAGGAGCAGCATGGTAGCAGCAAAAGCTGCTTGTGTACATTATGTCCAGACTCTAGCATGTAATTCCAAGAAGTGATTTCAGGCATCAAAAGAAATATATCTGCACTTTTTACGCAAAGAGATGCCGTCTTGGAATGTTAATAAATCGGTTTGGATCAAGGAAACAAAGTTTTTTATAGTACTGAATATAACGGGACTGGACACTATCTAGAAAGAAAAAGAACGAGGAACGAGTAACAGTATGGTACACCCATGTTTCCTGTAACATTGCAGTCAATTGTATTCCCCCCAGAAGCTAAATTATACGCGTGACGCTCGTGCTCGTGCGACCTGGCAGCACATGCATCTGGCGTCCCGCGATGAGGCGGCCACGGGCCATGGCTTGGCTTCCCGCGCGGCGGTCGGGTGGGTGCCGGTGCCGCGGTCGCAGTGGCGAACGAAGCCACTGTCCTCGGGAATGACCAGCCGCCAGGTGTGTGCGCCGCTCCGCCTTCGCCGCTGTCCCGTACGAGTCGGAGCTTGTCTGCCTCGCCGGCGCCACCTGCACTGCACGCGCAAGTAGCTAGTGCACAATGAGACAGCCACAGAACGCCTTGCGTTGTGACTAGACTAGACGCGTTGTGACTAGACTAGACTAACCAACCCGCGACGGCGAGTAGAAGCTAGCACAGTTGCATGCATGGCCGCAGAGGGATCATGGTTCACGGTTGCTGTGTGGCCGGACGGCGATGACAGTGAGAGCAGAGAGCACACGGCCCTCGCAGAAGCGAGGCTTTCTGCTCGCTGGTGCTGGGTTGTGCTCTCTCTCTTCTGTCATCACCCTTGAGGTCCGTCCCACTCCACCGTTCTCCATGCCCCGGGGCCCGGGTGGCTGCCGGTGGCCGCCCTGGCCGCGAACCCTGCACACCGTGCGAAGGTATCAACCAGAAGGATAACCGCAGCCGTATCAGAAAGGTGCAGATGGATGGAGTTGCTTAGCTTGGTGACCGCGAGGAGGAGAACGAAACGGGAGCGTGATGGCCGCAGAGCAAGACTCTGATCCGGTGCTCTCGCCCCTCCCGGCCATGGCTCAACTTGCGCGCGTGCGAGGTCTGTAGCTGTAACCTGTAAGCGAGGTGTGGCTGTGCCTGTGCGAATCGTCTGCGGCTCAAATAGAAGCGCCGCGCGCCGGGCCGGTGAGGCACGGGGGCGCTGCGGCATGGAACGTGGGAGGCGTGTTTACTCGGGGGCCGCCACCCCCCCCGAAACGGCGCCGAGGACGTGGCCCTGCAGCCGCGCCGCGGCCAGTGCCCATATCGGGGACGGCGATGAATAGAGGCCGAGCAGAGCAGGCGCGCGTTAACTCTCCGATCCGGCTCGAGTTTAATCCGCCGCGCCGCGCCGCGCCACGCCCTGCCTGCAGCCGCTGCGAGGGGGGCGCGCGCTCGTGCACGTCGCGCTCGCGGCGCAGCTAGGCTAGCGTGCACGCAGCCAGCATCGGTCACGCGCGCCGCACGCGGCCGTGGTCCGGTCACGGTCCGCAGGGGCCAGGGAGAGATAGCTGCGAGGCGCTGTAGGGGAATCGGGGTGCACGCCTCGGGCGTGCCCGTGCTTGCTCAGCGCCGTGTGTGATGCATGGACCAGCAGCGGCATGTAGGAACTGTTGCAGTGAGACAGTGACGGCCGAGCTATAGGAAGAGCTCTGAATTGTTTTTTGATTTCTCATCAAGTCATCATGCATACGGTTGATCGGCATAAATTTTGTTCTGATGCATGGATTATGACGAAACACTGCTGAATCTTGTTGCTGATAATAATCAGAGCTGCAACAAACGTTCAATGGCTGAATTTAAAGGCATCAAGTTCAATTGCAGACTTGCTTAATTAGGTGACCCGAATCTTCTTCCACGATCAGCCACTGCCACCACTGCCGTCTTTGGCGCCATCACGGCGGCCGCCGTTGGCCACGGCCTGGAGCAGCAGCCGGAGGCACCTCCGGTAGACGCCGGTGTTCATCTCTATCAGCTCCACGGACGTCGCCGTCTCCTCCTCCTCCGAGCGCAGCAGCTGGCCCATCTTCTCCAGCTCACGGGCCCTCGTCCACGCCACGCCGTCGTGGAGTCTGAACCGCTCGCCGCCGCCCCTGGTCAGCTCCTCGCATCGCCGGGCACCCTCCTGACCACCAGCGCGCCGGCGACCGCGCCGCTGGCCCAGAACGCGTTGGCTGGGAGCAACCTGCAGGTTAGGTCCCACACCCTCGCCTCGCCGTCCTCCGAGCACGACACCAGGTTCCTGCACCCGTTGCCAAGGGCAACTGCGAGGAGCGCCCCGGAATTGTTCCCACTGTCACTCGCGTGTGAGGCTGTGGCCGCCGTCACGGCGCGGCGTTCGTGGCGGGGGAGTTGAGGGACGCGAGGTGGACGCGGCCGTCTGAGCCGCCGGCATGGAGGTTGGAGCTTGTGGTGTCTAGCGCGAGGGAGAGTGCGGTGCACGGGAGCGCGAGGGTCCGGAGGTGGGCGCCGTCCGCCAGCCTCCACACCTTGCATGCGCCGTCGGCGGAGGCCGACGCGACAACAGCGTTGCACCCGCCGCGCCCGCACACAACGCTGGTCACGGGCGCGACGTACGTGGCCACGCGCGCGGTAGAGGGCGGGGTCGTCGTTGTCGTTGTCGGCGGCGGAGGCGCCGCTCGCGTCGTCGGCGTCCAGGACGCGGATGAGCGGGAACACGGCCACCACGCCGTCGTCGCCGCCGGACACGAGGAGGGAGCCGTCGTCGCTGAGGGCGATGCAGGAGACGGCGCCGCCGCCGTGGGCGCGGAAGGAGCTGGACACGCCACCGGACGAGAGGGCGAGCGCGTGCACGCGCCCGGACACGCCACTGGCCAGGAGGTGGGAGCCGTAGGGCGCCGCGACGGGCTCGGGGACCGGCAGCTCGCGCGCGGGCGCCGGGGACCACCACTGGAGCAGGCGGTTCGAGCCGGCGCCCGTGGCTGGGCAAACGTGTGACGCCGCGACAGAACGCAGCGCCGCCGGGACCCGTGGCGACGGCGAGGCCGTGCCGCGGCGTGTTGGCGACCGGGAACTCGGCCACGACATCGCCCGTGAGCGCTTCGTATGCGGTGATCGGCCGACCGTGGGGAGCCGCCAGGATGAGCTCGCCGCCGCCGCGCTGCGAGGAGGAGGACGACGCCGCCATCACGCGCCTGCGCCTCTGACCCATGTGGTTCGTGACCACGGCAACCTGGCCCTGGTCAGTGCAATGTGACGTGCTTAGGTCCACTGGGACAAGTGTGACGCAATGTGGTCTGTTATTAACTCCGAGAGTAACTGAAGTGCTTAGGTGAGCTGTGCCGTTGTTCACTTGTGGCCTTTGTGGGTGTGCAGTGTGAAACAATGAGATAGAGAGACGCTAAGAAATGGATGCCCTTTTCATCAGTTATATATTACTATTGTTAGATTGTAACAATTCGCAAGGTAGGGAAAATGCAGATTGTAACAATCTGAACCGTAGGTTGCTACAATCCTAGGTAGAAATTGCAAGACTTCAACAGAAATGACCAGCTCTATTTGAACAAGTAGCAGAAAATTTTCAGAAAAGAGGTTAATCGAAAGATACATCACGCAGCCCTTTGTTACTGAGCAACTAATTGAATGACTTCAGTTTCTTTCAGCAAACTGAGAAAAACGATCGATTTCTTGAATCCTGACTACAGCAACAGCACGACGCTGGATTTATTTAATAAAAAATAAGCATTAGCAAAAATGGAGATATTAACGTATGGGTTAGTAATCTCTCCATAAAAGTATTGACGACTGCTAGATCAAGAATACCAGCGGATCACCTACAAGAAAGTACAAATCCCTGCCAGGACCTCCTCCAACTGCAGAATCCAATTTTTGGGGGATATATAGGAAAATGAGAAGAACATAAGGAGCGTTCCATCAAATGAGAACGTTTTTTTTATAAATAACCATGGGAAGCTCGGAACATACATATAAATCAGCAGAAGTTAAAAGGATTTACACAAGCTATGCTGACAAATTCGTTCTACCAATAACACATTACACATGATCGCTTTGAGACTTGAGACAATTCATGAACTATCAAACAAAAAACAGAGACCGTTCATGAACGAACAGAGCAATGCATCTGATCCTGCGGAATTGAGCAGCATCTAGTATCCCGGCAAGGCAACCCACTTGATCTCAGGCCACAGGCTGCGGACGAGGCGCATGCTCTTCCCCGCCGTGGTGGGCCTCGGCGCTGGCCGCGTCTCCTTCTTCCACTCGGCGGCCATGGTGGCGGCGGTGGCGGGGGCGGACGAGCTGGGAGCGCTGGACGGAGGCGGAGGCGGAGTCGTCGGCGACGGCGAGGGCTTGATCACCCTGACGTGGTGGCGCAGGACGCGGACGGTGCCGTTGGGGTCACCGGGCGGCCAGTTGCCGTCGTAGACGACCTCGTAGCCCCCGTTGGTGGTGGGCGACACGATCATCGCTCTGAGCCAGAACACGAGGACCTCCCCGGTCTTCAGCGTCGTGGTCCTCGTGCGGACGCCGACCACCGTGCCGGGCCTCAGGAGCTCGTCCGCGCTATGGGTGGAAGGGGTCGCGGACCGGACCGACGATGGAGCGGAGCGGGACGGCGGCGGCATGGAAGGAGAGATGACATTGGGGCGCAGCGAAGGGTGAAGCCGAGGCCGCGGCGCGTGGGTGGCGGCGGACGATGGATCAGCACGCTCACGCGGCGGCGGCGGCGGTGCTGATGGCGTCGTCTTGGCGACTGATCTCTTGGGCGCCAAGGGTTTGGGCCTCCTGCGCTGGAGCTCCCGGCGGACGCTCTGCATGCCGGACGAGCGAGAGCGCGGCGGCATCGCCATGGGATCTGAGAATCGCGGTGGAGCGGACCGGATCGAGGAGGAGAAGCAAAAGATCTGTGGATGGATGGATTGAGCAGAGGAGCGGAGGAAGGCGAGAAAGCAGAAGCGGGTGTGGGGATTGCGCGCGAGGGGAGGACCGGAGGAGAGCGTAGGATTTAAGCAGATGATTCGCACGCAGATCGGGCCTGGACGAGTCCGATTCGAAGTAGGAATAGACGGGCCATTTGCCGTGAGTGGCAAGTAGAACGGATCTGACCGAGGCCGGCCGCATAGTTTCCAGCTGTTGTTGTTGGGAATTTTTTTATTTTATATTATTTTTAATTTGATTTTTGAAAAATATAGGTTCGGCTTCAAACTTTGCAAAACTATACTACTAGCGCTATATCACACGGTGTTTGGGGCTAACCGCCGTGTGGTACGGCGTTTGTGAACCGTAGGAGCCAGTCTATTTTTAAAAAATCATAACTTTTTTGAACTCAGGTGGAGATAAAATTTATATGAAAATTGTAGTTTTCGACGAGATCCATAACTTTGTAGTTCAATTTTTTTTCATTTGAAGTCATCTTATGACGGAAAAAACGATATACTACCCAGATCTGGATCTGGGTAGTATATCATTTTTGGTAGTATATCGTTTTTTCCTCACAACATGACTTCAAATGGAAGTTTGAACTACAAAGTTATATATATTGTCGAAAGTTATAATTTTTATATAAAGTTTATCTTTATCCGAGTTTCACACGGAAAAGTTACGTTTTTTTTAAAACGAACTAAACTCTACCGGTTGGAGGTGCTACAGTACCGCGCCGGTGGCACTGTACACTGTAGCACCTCCAACCGTCATGTGATATGACGGTAGTAGTATAGTTTTGCAAAATTTGAAACCGGACATATATTTTTGGAAAAATCAAAAAATAATATAAAAATAAAAAACTTCTTGTTGCTGGGTTGGGGGTGGGCGCCCTGTTCGTTTGGCTTATCAGCCACCAGCCAGCAGTACTTTTCTCTCAGAAAAAACTAGCCACCAGTACTTTTCTCTCAGAACAAATCAGCACCAGCCACCAACCAAACGAACAGACTGGGGGTTCCATCTGGGGGATGGGGTTCCTTTTATTTTATTTTATTTTTGCTTGCTTCGCTTAATCTTTTACAGTCCATTTTGATCTATTGTTCTTAAGATCGACATTCTCCTTGAAATTGTCTTGTCTCAGTTCATCCGAAAAAATCGAACTTTCTTTTCATCGGACTAGACAATCATTTCACGTTTTTTTCAAAATAAAACAGAGGCAGCTTTGTCCTTCAATTTGAGTAGATGCTACTCTTTCACTCTGCAGGGATCTATGGGCAACTGGAGGAACAGAGAATGCAATCCATTTGGTAACAAGCAAGCATTTATAGGCACCGCCCACACA
The DNA here is from genome assembly GCA_036936925.1 of Cenchrus fungigraminus. Taxonomy (NCBI): domain Eukaryota; kingdom Viridiplantae; phylum Streptophyta; class Magnoliopsida; order Poales; family Poaceae; genus Cenchrus; species Cenchrus fungigraminus. Next base: position 29,914,444 of record CM072780.1, on the reverse strand, counting down.
GGCAGCCAGTGCGGCTTACAGGCAACTAAGGTAACAACGAGGCATAAACATTCAGAATTCAGCAGGAGAGAAGCTCTAATACCGGAGCATACACTCCAACGTAACTCTAATATTGCTCCGAATAAAATCGGAACGATGACCATGTTTGGATGGAGGTGTTAGTGTTAGTTTGTAGCAAACTAACACCAAAACTAACACTTTGGAGTCAAACACATGTGTTAGTTTGGTGTTAGTTGGAACTAACCCCCCCAAAAAACTAACACCTCCAAGAGATGGAAATTAGTGTTACTTTGGTGGACCCCACCCCTTTTCTCTCTCCCTCTCCTTTTTCAAATGATTGGAAAAGTTACTTTAAATGCAAACTAACACCTCCATCCAAACATCCAAGGTGTTAGTTTTTTATGTGTTAGTTTGGAGGTGTTAAAAACTACCACTAACACTAACATCTACCATCCAAACACGACCAATGCAGTTATTTTATGAAAGCTAATTAATGAAATTGGAAAAGGCAAAATACACTCCAACATGACTCTAAGATAGAAACTTTATTGCAGTAACATGAAACTAATAAATTAGTTTTATTTTTCACATAGGCTATTCCCGTAACAGTTGAGGCCTATTTCACTCTTCAAATACTAATATTATCCATACAATTTGTGATTGTCATTTTGGATTATACTGAAGATCTCAAGATAACCAATCTAAACCGCACAAAAAAATGTGACGTGTCTTAATCTGGTGTAGTGTTTTTAAAAGATGTGACGTGATTTTTTGTCGGTTGTTTTTTAAAAAAGTGATCGCATCTTTATTTTCCTTTTTCTAAGGAGAGTATTTGTTGGTTGGGGTTTCGTACAGCAATGGCCAGCTATTTCTCTCGGCTAGAGCTGAAGTACTTGAGGTTTTGAACAAATAGCACAAAAAAAATTCAGAAACGACTAAATGAATGATTTCAATTTCTTTCAGCAAACTGAGAAAAACGACCGATTTCCTGAATCCTGACTTCAGCAACAACACTACGCTTGATTTATTTAAAAAAAATAAGCATCAGCAAAAATGGATGTAATCTCTCCACAAATGTATTGATGAATGCTAGATCAAGAATACCAGCGGATCACCTACAAATCCCTTCCAAGACCTCCAACTGCAGAATCCAATTTTTTTTTAGATACAATAGGGAAATTAGAAGAATATAAGAAGCGTTCAAACAAATTAACTGGTTGTAGATGTAAACAAGAACGTTATTTTATAATAACCATCGGAAGCTTGGAACATACATATAAATCAGCAGAAGTTAAAAGGATTTACACAAGCTATGCTGACAATTTCGTTCTACCACTAACACATTACACATGATCGCTTTGAGACTCGAGACAATTCATGAACTATCAAACAAAAACAGAGACCGTTCATGAACGAAGAGAGCAATGCATCTGATCCAGCGGAACTGAGCAGCAGCTAGTATCCCGGCAAGGCAACCCGCTTGATCTCAGGCCATAGGCTGCGGACGAGGCGCAGGCTCTTCCCCGCCGTGGTGGGCCTCGGCGCTGGCCGCGTCTCCTTCTTCCGCGCGGCGGCCACGGTGGCGGCGGTGCCGGGGGCGGCCGAGCTGGGGGCGCTGGACGGAGGCGGATTCGTCGGCGACAGCGAGGGCTTGATCACCCTGACGTGGTGGCGCGGGACACGGACGGTGCCGTAGGGGTCACCGGGCGGCCAGTTGCCGTCGTAGACGACCTCGTAGCCCCCGTTGGCGGTGGGCGACACGATCGTCGCTCTGAGCCAGAACACGAGGACCTCCCCGGTCTTCAGCGTCGTGGTCCTCGTGCGGACGCCGACCACCGTGCCGGGCCTCAGGAGCTCGTCGGCGCTGTGGGTGGAAGGGGTCGCGGACCGGACCGAGGATGGAGCAGAGCGGGACGGCGGCGGCGTGGAGGGAGAGATGACATTGGGGCGCAGCGAAGGGTGAGGCCGATGCCGCGGCGCGTGGGTGGCGGCGGATTTTGAGGCGGCGGACGATGGATCAGCACGCTCACGCCGCGGCTGTGGAGGCGGCGCCGGTGAGGATGGCGTCTTGGCGATCGATCTCTTAGGCGCCAAGGGCTTGGGCCTCCTGCGCTGGAGCTCCCGGCGGACGCTCTGCATGCCGGACGAGCGGGAGCACGGCGGCATCGCCATGGGATCGGAGAATTCGCGGTGGAGCGGACCGGATCGAGGAGGAGACGCAAAAGATCTGTGGAGGGATGGATCGAGCAGAGGAGCGGAGGAAGGCGAGAAAGCAGAGGCGGGTGTGGGGATTGCGCGGGAGGGAGGGGAGAGAGCGTAGGATTTAAGCAGATTGCAGATCGGGCCTGGACGAGTCCTATTCGAAGTAGGAGTAGATGGGTCAGATGCCGTGAGTGGCAAGTTGTATGGATCCGACCGAGGAGGCCTGCCGGATAGTTTCCAGTTCCAGCTGTTGTTGGGCTGGGGGGGTTTCCATCCGGGGGTGGGTTTTCCGTTTTTTTTTACAGTCCATTTTGATCGATTGTTCTTAAGATCAACATTCTCCCAGGCCTGTTTGAAATTGTCTTTTCTCAGTTCATCGGAAAAAATCGAACTTTCTTTTCACCGGACTAGACAATCCTTTCACGTTTTTCAATTTAAAACAGGGAAGCTCTGTCCTTCAATTTGAGTAGATGCTGCTCTTTCACTCTGCAGGGATCTATGGGCAACCGGAGGAACAGAGAATGGAATCAGAGGTAGGGAAGTATGAACTGGAGAAGGAACAAAGGGGAGGAAATGTTCGGAATCTTCAGATAACTGTCATTGCCTCATTTGGTAACAAGCAAGCATTTATATGCACCGCCCACACAGGCGGCCAGTGCGTATAGCAGGGGATAAGCTCTAATACTGGAACATACACTCCAACGTAACTCTAATATTACTCCGAGAATGAAATCGGAACAATGCAGTTCTTGTATGAAAGCTAACTAATGAAATTGGAAAAGGCAAAATACACCCCAACATGACTCTAAGATATAAACTTTATTGCAGTACCATAAAACTTATAAATTAGTTTGATTTTCACAAAGGCTATACCCGTAACAGTTGGGGCCTATTTCACTCTTCAAATACTAATATTATCCATATGATTAGCAATTGTCATTATGGATTATATTGAAGATCTCAAGATAACTGATCTAAACCGCACAAAAAAAAAGTGACGCGTCTTAATCTGGTGTAATGTTTTTAAAAGATGTGACGTGAATATTTGTTCGTTGTTTTTAAAAAAGTGATTGCATCTTTATTTTCCTTTTTATAAGGAGAGTAATTGTTGGTTGGGGTTTCGTACAGCAATGACCAGCTATTTCTCTCGGGTAGAGATGAAGTATTTGAGGTTTTGAACAAATAGCAAAAAAAATTCCAGAAACGACTAAATGGATGATTTCAATTTCTTTCAGCAAACGGAGAAAAACGACCGATTTCCTGAATCCTGACTTCAGCAACAACACGACGCTTGATTTATTTCATAAAAAATAAGCATCGGCAAAAATGGATGTAATCTCTCCATAAATGTATTGATAATCCATTTTTTTTGAGATACAATAGGGAAATGAGAAGAACATAAGAAGCGTTCAAACAAATTAACTGGTTGCAGATGTGACTAAGAACGTTATTTTATAAATAACCATCGGAAGTTCCGAACATACATATAAATCAGCAGAAGTTAAAAGGATTTACACAAGCTATGCTGACGATTTCGCTCTACCAATAACACATTACACATGATCGCTTTGTGACTCGAGACAATTCATGAACTATCAAACAAAAAATAGAGACCGTTCATGAATGAACAGAGCAATGCATCCGATCCAGCGGAATTGAGCAGCAGCTAGTATCCCGGCAAGGCAACCCGCTTGATCTCAGGCCATAGGCTGCGGACGAGGCGCAGGCTCTTCCCCGCCGTGGTGGGCCTCGGCGCTGGCCGCGTCTCCTTCTTCCGCGCGGCGGCCACGATGGCGGCGGTGTCGAGGGCGGACGAGCTGGGGGCGCTGGACGGAGGCGGAGGCGGAGTCGTCGGCGACGGCGAGGGCTTGATCACCCTGACGTGGTGGCGCGGGACGCGGACGGTTCCGTAGGGGTCACCGGGCGGCCAGTTGCCGTCGTAGACGACATCGTAGCTCCCGTTGGCGGTGGGCGACACGATCGTCGCTTTGAGCCAGAACACGAGGACCTCACCGGTCTTCAGCGTCGCGGTCCTCGTCCGGACGCCGACCACCGTGCCGGGCCTCAGGAGCTCGTCGGCGTTGTGGGTGGAAGGGGTCGCGGACCGGACCGAGGATGGAGCGGAGCGGGACGGCGGCGGCGTGGAGGGAGATATGACATTGGGGCGCAGCGAAGGGTGAGGCCGAGGCCGCGGCGCGTGGGTGGCGGCGGATTTTGAGGCGGCGGACGATGGATCAGCACGCTCACGCGTCGGCGGCGGCGGTGCTGATGGCGTCGTCTTGGCGATCGATCTCTTGGGCGCCAAGGGTTTGGGCCTCCTGCGCTGCAGCTCCCGGCGGACGCTCTGCATGCCGGACGAGCTGGAGCGCGGCGGCATCGCCATGGGATCTGAGAATCGCGGTGGAGCGGACCGGATCGAGGAGGAGAAGCAAAGATCTGTGGATGGATGGATCGAGCAGAAGAGTGGAGGAAGGCGAGAAAGCAGAGACGGGTGTGGGGATTGCGCGCGATGGAGGGGGGAAAGCGTATGATTTAAGCAGATGGCAGATCGGGCCTGGACGAGTCCGATTCGAAGTAGGAATAGATGGGCCAGATGCCGTGAGTGGCAAGTTGAATGGATCCGACCGAGGATTTGGAGGTGTTGTTGCCGACTTGCCCGTTGTTGGCTAGGGGGTTTCCATTTGGGGGTGGGTTTCCTTTTTTTTTTGCTTGCGTCGCTTAATCTTCAGGCCATTTTGATCGGTTCTTCTTAAGATCCACATTCTCCCAGGCCTGTTTGAAATTGTCTTTTCTCAGTTCATAAAAAAACGAACTTTATTTACACCGGACTAAACAATCATTTCGTTTTTTCAATATTAAACAGCGGAAGCTCTGCCCTTCAATTTGAGTAGATGCTGCTCTTTCACTCTGCAGGGATCTGTGGGCAACTGGAGGAACAGAGAATGCAATCAGAGGTAGGGTCGTAGGGAGGCATGAACTCGAGGAGGAACAAAGGGGAGGAAACGTTCAAAATCTTCAGATAACTGTCATTGCCTCATTTGGTGACAAGCCAGCATTTATATGCACCGCCCACATTTATATGTCAAATGGAATGAAGTTGCAGAAATGAAATACTTTGATTAATCAGTGCAACTTTAATACTTAGTCACACCCAGAATTGAGGGAAATGCCAACGGTCTGATTCTACAACAGAAACATAAGTTCATAAGGCAGGTAATGTTCAGGCATTAAGCTTTCTTACCATGAAAGATCAAACATGGAGTCATCCATAAAACTGCATGTCAGCTACCACTGCCTATCAGCTACCGAGTTTTTTTACATTATTACAACTCTGCAAATATCCAGAACTATATATCTACAACCTATGTAGCTCCTCTAAACATCTACTTATTTCTACCTTACAAGTTTCAGTACTCAAACTCTAGAAATAGACGTCCACTGAGCCACAGGTGCTGGATCATATTTTAAACATAGACCATATCAAGTACTAATACCACCTAATCAGATAAACAAAGCCAGGTCCTGATAGAGAGAAGGTTACATGTCAATCGATAAGCTCTGGTTAGGGAGCCCAATCTGATAGTCCTGATAGAGAGAAGGTCCTACGATTTGGCCATCACCATGAACTCTGGTGAAGCAGAGCAACTAGCAACAGGAGCAATGACGACAAGGGAGGAGGCAGTAATCAGGCAATATCTCACACTCACACCGATGGGCTGCGGCGGAGCAAGCGTACCTGCGGAGTATCGGCGTAGTTTGCCGGTCAATAGAGGTGGGTCAGAGGCGGCCGCGACGCCCCTGGCCCTCGTCGTCTCCTCCAGCCCCCCTGCGAGATCTTCGGCGTGGGGCGCTGCGAGCGAGGAGCTGCAGCGAGGCGCCCCGTGGCCCTCGTCGTCTCCTCCAGCCGCCCTACGGGATCACCAGCGTGGGGCGCTGCAGGCAAGGAGCTCAGTCGCCGAGCTGCCGGAATTGATATCGTGGCTCTTCACTTCTGGGTGTTGGCGGGAAGGAAACCGGCACTGGCGAGAGAGTGGGAAATGCTATAGCTGTTGGAGACGCCACTGAATGCATATCTGTTGCACCACTGTACACACGAGGCATATCTCGTTTTGCCTCTCAAAAATGCATTGCATTGTTGGACTTAGCCTTACATGCAACTATGATAATAACCAGACGTAAAAATTCAGAGTATGCAGCAAGAGAGAAGCTCTAATACTGGAACATACACTTCAACGTAACTCTAATATTACTCCGAGAATGAAATCGGAACAATGCAGTTCTTGTATGAAAGCTAATTAATGAAATTGGAAAAGGCAAAATACACCCCAACATGACTCAAAGATAGAAACTTTTATTGCAGTACCATAAAACTAATAAATTAGTTTGATTTTCACAAAGGCTATACCCGTAGCAGTTGAGGCCTATTTCACTCTTCAAATACTAATATTATCCATAAATTTTGCGATTGTCATTTTCGATTATAATGAAGATCTCAAGATAACCAATCTAAACCGCACAAAAATTGTGACATGTCTTAATCTGGTGTAATGTTTTTAAAAGATGTGACGTAAGCCTGTCTTAATCTGGTGTAATGTTTTTTTAAGATGTGATGTGAATATGCATAAAAACTTGCTTCATTTTCAGAGGAAAAGGATTAAAGGAAGCATACGGAAGAATATTCACGAACAGAACACGCGAATAAAAACGTCCATTGAACTTACCCGTCACAGTACCATGCATAAAACACGCCGAGTTAAGTAATTTTATGTTTGATCAAATTTATATAAAAATATATTTATATTTTTGATGCCTCAAAAGTCCCATTAGATTTATTATGAGGTATATTTTCATAGTACTTACGGGTGAATAGAGAAGGGTCATGTACGTGTCTGTCATTTTGTGACTGCGTGCAATAAGGCCATCCATGACATATCTATGTTATTCTATCTGTACCGTCGTACCGAGTCAACTTTTTTTTTCCCGAGCTCGTACCAACTACCAAGTCAGCTGAATTCCTAAATTCAGGGTCTTGGTATCAAAATCTTGAAAGTGTTGCGAATTCCGAGTCAGTTTTAAAATTTCTCTAAATTTAACACTGTTCAAGGGATTTGAAAGTTGAAAGGGCCGCCTCCCCTGCTGAAAGACAACCAATTCATTGTTGGGCCTCATTGAAGGCCCTTCGTAATTGACTTTACGTACGTCGTATGGGCCTCTATGAAGAGAGGAGACCGGCCCGAATAAACCTTCGTATTATCTCATCGTTGCATTTCTCTCTGTATATCGTCTCCGTTAACCCCTCGTCCTCCGTTCGTCGCCGGCCTCCTCCCCCACCCACCAGTCTAGCCGCGTCAACTCCCAAAACCCCACCAAATGGAGGGGGTAGCGCCCGCCGTCTCGCTGTTCTGCTCGCGCGCTTCCACCCGTCTCCCCATTCTCCTCGCCGCGGATTCCGGTGCCGTCCGTAGGAGCCCCGGTGCAGGCGGTAATACGAATTCGCTCGAAAGTGGAAATTGTCGGTGTTTTGTTTGGTTCAGGAAACTACGACTACGAGCGCTCATGTTGCTTGACCGTTAGGGCGTTTTTTTTTTGTCTGGATTTTTGAAAGGGAGGAGCAGGGTTCCAAGGCGTAGCACTGAGATGTCTCCGCCTGGAGCAGGTACGGGGGGAGGCTGAGTTGCTGCTTGTTTTTGGTTGGTTATTAATTTGGACCGTCCGGCTTGTTTTTTTTAATCCGCCTAAGACTTTCTCCTTTTATTGGAAGGGAGGAGTGCGGTGAGGAAGCAAGGAAGTACGGAGGCTGCACCTCGCCGACCAGGTAAACAGTGCTGACGATCACCGTGGTTGTACCGAGAATAACATGTTTGATGGGGTGATTTGCCAATTAGGCAGTCATACATATCTGAAGTGAGGTAGTAAAAATAACGAGGACTACAATTCTAGCGAATGCTTATCCAATGCAATGTGCACCGATTTTAGATGTTGCATTATCGCAATAACTTTGCCATGTCCACTGTATACTGATGCACCTCGAATGTTTCTGTCAATTATTTTGAAATGTTTGTTCTGTAATATTGAATGCTTGCAGAATGTTAGAATTTCCTTACAGCTTGCTACCTTAGTTGCTGACTGTTGAGTTTGGCTGCCTTTAGACTTCTCATGTGGTAACTGTAAGGTTGTTTACCTGCTGCATTCTCAATTTCTCATATCATTTACTGCTACTTGTTATCATATCAATTATCATTTAAAACTTGAAACTGGCATCATATGGTTTGTCCCACTATTGAACCAAGGAGGTCGTGTTACTGGAGTTAAGAGTGTATATCTGGTATTGCTAGAGAAAGACCTTGCTAATTCTTGCTAAAATCCTAGAGCACCTGGTCAAAATTTTCATTTTTGTTACATAGTGTTTGGAGGCATGTTGTTCTATCGACTCGCAGGGAAACAAGAAAAACCACCTGTTCTCAGAAGTCAGAAAGGATATTACCTGTCTCAAAAAAGGACTTACCACACTTAAATTGCTGTGTTATTCTAACTACTAATCCGAATCGTGCAATGGTTTTTTAGGAATAACTAGAGTTCCAAAGCTTGGCCCTGCAGTGTCTACTAAAAGAGAAGGTAAAGAGTGCTATTTGAATAGCGATGGCTTAGTTGCTCACTTTTGTAGTTTAAATGTATGTTTTTTCTCTTAGGGAGGGCTAAGGATCCACTTGTTAATTTGGAGATCTCTCATCACAGAGCAGGTAAAATGTTACTGACACAGTTCTCAATTTTGCTATTCACATGTAGTTTTCTCATAATAATTTAACAGATGATAATATTATTGGGGTTTTGTTTAATCATTTATGTGTCACCATATCAGTTGCAGCGGTGAGGTTGCTAAGAATTGAGAAGGGGAAGGCATTTGTTGACCTTTTGAATGAGAAAGCAAATGATTCTGGAGATAATGAGATGGGATATGTGGAGAGGACGCTAGGTTTCAGCACACGGTATTTGGATGACAGGGATATAAGACTGGTACAAGTTACATATTGCACATGTTGAATTGAAGATTATATTTACACATTTGTGTTTATAAAAGGCATACACTATAAGATCGAACAAAGTTTTTGGACATATTGAAGTTGTGTTGCTGTTGACTGATTTTATTTTAATTTATTCCAAAAGGATGTACTTTCAGGATTGCTGGGAAACTTGAAATATTTATCTACCACTACTACCACAACAAAGCCTTGTAGTCTGGCAACCATATATCCCTTTGATATTTGATGAACATATAGCTAAACAGTTCCCAGTTCTTTTTGGCATCTTTACTTGTTTCTACTTGCACACATAGGGTGTGATACTGTGGTGGTAAACCAGCTGCGTGAATGGCTCTTAACAATGTTTGAAGGTTTGTATATGCCTGTACAAAAGGGTTCAAAGCTTATACTTCTATCTTATGCTTGCATTGTTAGGTTACTGTCATAGTTGCTGGAACTGTGCGTTGGAAGCGCTACCTTGATTATCTTATCATGTCGCTATGTAGTGAGGAGAAGGTGTTCAGGGAGATGGAGCCACTGCTTCTGCAGGTCTCTCTTAGTTTCTTATTCTTTGTTTTAATATTTATTGTGTACTTACTCTAAACATGCAAAACTTAGAATGTTAGCGCTTTGGGACAGATATTGCGAATTGGCTTTTTTGAAATTCTCAAGCTTGATGTACCAGCTTATGCTGCCGTGGATGAGGTATTTTGATTTTTCTTTCTTTTCTTTGCAATATTTTCCTTTTCCATGATCTGAAATTAAGTTAGCCCTTTGTGTAGCTTGTACTGTTGTTTAATCACATCATTAGTAGTAATTCTTTTTCAGTCAAGGAGCTTTACAATCTGTTCCATGTAAGTGCTACAGCACAGATGTGACACTGAGCTAACAGCACATCACTTTGTTCTTGTCATATTTATTCCATAACAGGGAATCTATTGCTAATGATTTTGTTATCTGGTGATAGCTACATGTGATTGGCTGATTGTCCACATCCTTTCGTGCGCCCACTTACATGCCAAACTGTCAACTTTAGTTGATTCACTTTTCCTAGTTAGCAATATCTATTATATGTTCATGTATACAATGATGAAAGGAATCTTTTGAAGTTGTCTGGCTTCTTGTGGTCACATATAGTATGTTCAAAATAACTGGAGAAAAGATTGTGGTGTTCATGTTTCAGTATTCTGAAATCAATTAATGTTTGACTAATACTTGTTGACTGGTTTTCAACCGGTGTCCTTTATTTTGCTACTAATATTGATGTTAAGCAGCCAATTCTATATATTTATCACTGTTTAAAAAAATTGACCTGACAATCTGTCCTGCAAATCCAAATTTTAGAATGTACGTCTTGCTAAAGTAGCTTTAAGGCCTGGTGCTGGGAACATGGTGAATGCAATCCTGCGTAAACTTGTAGTGCTAAAGGTATGGACAATAGACTTGATCTAATGAGCTTGATCAATAGGGCGGTGTTGCAATATATTGTTTCTCTTCATAATTCAGGAGACAAACTCTCTTCCTCTTCCAAAGATAGAAGGTGATGATCGTGCCCAAGCTCGTGCTCTTTCCATAATTTATTCTCATCCTGTTGTAAGTTTGCTCTACTTCATCTTCTTTTATATTCGTTTTTCTGTTTGCTCCTCTATACAATAAAATACACTCACATTTCTGAAGTTATGACCTGAACTGATTCTTTTATCGACCATTATCTCTATTATGCTATGGGGTGTTTAGCGTACTTGTTCCTTCTGGCTAAAAATCTTTGCAGGAAAGAAATACATACAAGATCATGAGCAGTTATAAACTTTAAACTATAATATGTGTTCTGCTCTGCAGTGGATGGTGAGAAGATGGATACGATTTCATGGAAAAGACGAAGCTCTAAGATTGATGATTTGGAATAACAGTGATCCCCATTTCAGTCTAAGGTTTCACCAGTGTTATTCTGTACTGCAATCCATCTGCTCTGTTTCATACATCTGTGCCTTGTTGACTGATTTTACATACTTTCTTCATAGGGTGAACACATCAAAAGGATATACAAGGGCTGACCTAGTAAAACAATTGGATAGTTTACAGGTTCTTTAATTAATCTTATACTTCTTGTTCCATTGCTCATGAGTTTGAATATAATTTCTCAGGGCCAAGAATAACTGATCGAGTATAACATTTACTCTTTGCGCTTCATGGATGGCTTTTTCCTAAGCCATTTCAATTCACATGGGATAATATAAATCATGATATAAAGCTAGTTTATCTACCTCTTTGTATCATATCCATGTTAGTGTCAATTCTATGACAATTTTGCAAGTTAATCTGATGGATTATTTTTTTGTAGGTTCATTATGAAGAGTCAATTATGGATGAATTTGTCCGCATTCGAGAAGGGATGCAGGTAAGGAAGATGAATAACTTTTATGTGTTGTTTGTTAAAATAACATGATCTATTGATCTCTGCCGTTCTCTATTCTGCATATACTCCCTCCATTCATTTATCTAAGACCTATTTGTACTTGACTCAAAGACCAAGAAAAAAAAATTAAGTCCCTCATGTCATAACCTCCCCAAAATCATGTGAGAGAGATTTATGGCTCGCACGGATGCCAAAGCGTCGATTTAGTGTTTCCCAATGCAAAAACACAAATAGGTCTTGCATAAATGAATTTTTCAGATTTTAAATAGGCCTTGGATAGTTGAACGGAGGGAGTACTTATGTGAGTGCCATTTCAGGGCCTAGCTGATAAGTGAGAGGAGAAAGAACCTTTACAAAATAAACCTCAAATACTTAAGATGTATTAGCAAGTAAAAAAATGAATAACTCCATGCTTCTGAATTGCTTTGAATATTACTTTGATTGTTGTGGATCACTATAGCTTAACATGTATTTCATGTTGGATGAGTTGTTGTGTATGATGCAAGTTTGTTGACATTCAAAGAAGCAACTTTTGGAGCCCTTGTATGGGTTCACTGTTGAGGAAGCACCATTTTATCATTTATCCATCACAAAATCATCATTTATCCACCACAAAATCCACTGTTTTCCTTTTTCATTGAATAAAGTTATCTACTTTTTGTTTAAATTTTTTTATTATGCCTATTTTTATGTTTCATAACTGGATAAGACAATTTCTTCCCTAAATAGGCAGTCTTACAAGCTGGATTACTAAAAAATGGCATGTGTGCTGTGCAAGACGAGAGTGCAGGCAAGTTCTGGTAGCTGTTTCTTTATCACTAAGCCTGTACCTTAGTTTTCTAAAATGAGATTACTGCATTAAATGGTGCCTTTAGCAAATAATTGCTCATGGCTGTACAAAGCTATCCAATTTTTCTTATCACTTCCATTTAGTTGAGAGTGATAGTAATTTTCATTTGAGGAAGTTATTGATAGCCTGTGTTGAGTCATGAAGGACCTATTGCAGGTCTTGTAGTTTCTGTGGTCGATCCGCAACCTGGAGAAACCATTATTGATTGCTGTGCTGCACCTGGTGGAAAGACACTGTTCATGGCATCACGGTTGTCAGGAGAAGGTAAGAAAATGGAGAGTGGGGTTGGCGCTAAAGCATGCAAACTTTAATAAGCTTGTTTTGCTACTATGTCATGGTACTTTAATGCCATATCATTTATACTTTGTTTCGTTATCATGCTTATGATTTCTATGAAAAATATGTGAGCAAATGTTCGAATGAATAATTTTCCCTTTCTTACTGCAAATAGCTTGATTATACATCTTCAGGCATATGGTAATTGAGATCCATGTGCCAGTAGTTGCCAGGCTAATTTTATTCGTTTATAAACTTTATATCCATGCAGTTCCAGTGGAGCATCTGATGGCTATTTAAGGATGACTTCACTTAAAAGTAATATTTGTGAATGCTTTGTATTTAATATCAACAAGTATGCAGATCTCACAAAAATCAGTTCAGGATTTAGTATTTTACCAACACATTCTTTAATATCATTTGGATCGAGTTCCATGTCTCAAATGGTGGCTTGGAGAATCATCATAATAGTGTAATGTGATCCAGGGAAGATATGGGCTCTAGATGTAAACAAAGGTCGCTTGAGAATACTTACGGAAGCAGCAAAGTTGCACAGTCTCAATGATATGATCACTGACATCCATGCTGATCTTCGACTATATGCTGTAAGTTCCCATGAAAGATGGCTGTTGTTAACCCAGAACAGAAAAAGTTGGAAATTGAGAAATTTTCTTATAAAGTTTGTCAAATGGAAATATTTAAGGAATATGACTAGTGACTGATAAAGAATTTTGCCTACATGGAAACATATTTCAGAAGGAAACCACTGCTAAGTATGACAAAGTTTTGTTGGATGCTCCGTGCTCTGGGCTGGGAGTCCTTTCCAAGGTACACATTTCTTCATCAAGTTCACCTCCAAAAGTTCACGCTTCCAGTGTTCAGTTGAACTAAATCCAAATCTAAAATGACAAGCTATTGTGTAATTTTTCAACGTCCCTAAGAGGGCAGACTTGCGTTGGAATAGACAGTTTGAAGATTTGGAAGAGTTGATGTGCTTACAAGACGAGCTTCTTGATTCGGCATCAACGTGAGATTCCATGCACTGCAACATCGTGAAAAATATTTGTCTGAACAGCAGCTGAGGTTGTTTACAAGTAACAATGATTTTACTGGCAGATTGGTAAAGCCTGGTGGTATACTAATATACAGTACATGTTCGATTGATCCTGAAGAAAATGAAAAGAGGATTACTGCTTTTGTCCAGAGGCATCCGGTACTTCTTCATATCTATCAGCATGGATTTTTTGGTTGAAGTTATAAAATCGATATTCATTTCGAAATATGAAAAAAATATGTATGACCTTACTATTTGGAGACTGTAGGTATTGTTAACCGTGTGCATAATTTTTCCACTCAGAGTAGCAGTAGCACTAGAAACTTCTGAATTTCTTTTATCCCTTGAAGATCCTTGTCCAGTACTGGAAGGTCTCCATAACCAACCATTCCTACTATACTCTAGCACTACTATTTCAGGTCTATGAACTGTTATAGCTCTTTGTGCACATTTAGTATTCACACAAAAACATTCACATTTAAACTTGCTGTACCACTCTTTTTCCTGCAACTGTAATTCCTGCATCATGATTTATGTCTGCAACCTTGACAATGCAATGTTTTGTACTCTTTTATAACCACGTAAGAATCGTACTTTGATAATTTTTCTTTACACCTGTATATTAATTAGTTTATGATATGCTGCAGGAATTTGCCATTCAGAGTGTTTGTGGATATGTTCCTACAGAATTTGTCACAGATGAAGGTTTCTATTCCTCAAATCCAACTAAGCACTCTATGGATGGGGCATTTGCTGCCCGTCTTGTGCTGTCAACGGACTAAGATTCTAGGAGTGCCACAAGGACACAACTAGGTGAGATCAAGTTGGACCAGGAACCACATGTATTGGCCAAATGTTAAAGTGCATTGGATCACTCCTCCAATATCCTTATCTCACATATTCTTGAAATTTCGCTTTCCTCTTACAGTCTGCATTAAGAAGTATGGTGCTTTTACTTCAAGAAAAGAAACATCAAATTCAGGTGATATTGCTTCTTGTGCATCATCCAGATTAGCTTCATCACGAACAAGAATGCTGAAGGCCTGAAACTGCCCTGACGAAGTCCAATTTGATGATGAGTAGTTGAGTACCATAATAATGTATGTTGCAAGTTAAGGTACCTGTAACTATACTTGCTCGATGGTCTGTACCTGCACATGTCTATCTAGTTAGACCCAAATGCTGCAAATGTTAGAGTTTGCGACAACATGAATTTTGCAGATGTAACCTAACGTACATACATTTAGTTAAGTATTGCATTCTAAAAATAATTGTAGTGCACACTATTTGGACACACTACTAAACAAGATGATCCTTCCACAAAAAAAAACACTAAACAAGACGACCATTACCGTGAATAAAACGAGGTTTATTATCAGCATGTAAGTTATATGTTATTACTTATTGGCGATGTTTAAATAGAATTTTTTAGTGTATTTGGGTTGTATAACTGCTACCAGTGAATGTTAACGAGATAATTGGCCTGTCCTTGCTGCAATTTCAAGTGACAACAACAACAACAAAGCTTTTTGTCCCAAGCAAGTTGGGGTAGGCTAGAGATGAAACCCAAAGGAAACCAAGAAAGGCGACACACACACACCCACACCCACACACACGCACGAAGAGTTAAGGGTAAACAAAGGGAGAAACAGAGGTCATGGTTCAGGCACACTGATGGCTAGTCTCCAAGCACTCCTATCCATAGCTAACTCCTTGGGGATGTTCCACTCCTTAAGGTCTCTTTTAACCGCCTCGTCCCAAGTCAGTTTAGGTCGACCTCTACCTCTCTTTACGTTATCGACCCGCTCTAGGACCCCACTACGCACTGTCGCCTCAGGAGGTCTCCTTTGGACATGACCAAACCATCTCAACCGATGTTGAATCAATTTTTCCTCAATCGGTGCCACTCCAACCCTATCTCGAATATCTTCATTGCGGACTCTATCCCTTCTTGTATGCCCACAGAGCCAACGCAACATACGCATCTCTGCTACACTCAGTTGCTGGACATGTCGCCTTTTTGTAGGCCAACATTCAGCACCGTACAACATCGCCGGACGAATCGCGCGTCCTGTAGAACTTGCCTTTTAGCTTTTGGGGCACCCTCTTGTCACATAGGACGCCAAAAGCTTGACGCCATTTCAACCAACCGGCTGAGATCCTATGCCTAACATCTTCATCAATGTCGCCATCCTTCTGTAGCATCGATCCTAGGTACCGAAAAGAATCATTCTTGGCCACCACTTGCCCATCGAGGCTAACATCTCCAATCTCATGTCCAGACGCGCTGAAATCGCACCTCATGTACTCAGTCTTGGTCCTACTGAGTCTGAAACCTTTTGACTCTAGCGAGTCTCTCCACAACTCAAGCTTCCGATTAACCCCTGCTCTAGTCTCGTCAACTAACACTACATCATCAGCAAAGAGCATACACCATAGGATATCATCTTGTATATCCCTTGTGACCTCATCCATCACCAAAGCAAAAATATAAGGGCTCAATGCTGATCCCTGATGTA
This sequence comes from Cenchrus fungigraminus, assembly GCA_036936925.1. NCBI lineage: Eukaryota > Viridiplantae > Streptophyta > Magnoliopsida > Poales > Poaceae > Cenchrus > Cenchrus fungigraminus. The sequence goes on along the minus strand of CM072780.1, from coordinate 29,898,108 downwards.
GTCGAATTTTAATTGGAAAGTCACTAGTGTCACCATCACATGTTCGGACAACCGTCCTCGCATCATTGTACATATCCTTGATGAGGGTAATGTACTTAGTTGGGACTTTGTGCTTTTCTAAGGTCCACCACATGACATTCCTTGGTACTTTGTCATACGCCTTCTCAAGGTCAATAAAGACCATATGCAAGTCCTTCTTCTGTTCCCTATATCTCTCCATTAATTGTCGTATTAAGTAAATCGCCTCCATAGTCGACCTCCCAGGCATGAACCCAAACTGGTTTTGGGTCACACTTGTCTCTCTTCTGAGGCGGTGCTCGATAACCCTCTCCCAGAGCTTCATCGTATGGCTCATTAGCTTAATCCCTCGGTAGTTGGTACAACTCTGAACATCTCTCTTGTTCTTGAAGATCGGTACTAATATACTTCTCCTCAATTCATCAGGCATCTTGTTTGACTGAAAAATAAGGTTAAAAAGCTTAGTTAACCAAACTACTGCTCTAGCACCAAGACATCTCCACACCTCAATGGGGATACCATCCGGACCCATCGCTTTACCCCTCTTCATTCTCTTCAAAGCCTCCTCAATCTCTGCCTCCTGAATTCTCCTCACAAAACGTCTGTTGGTATCGTCAAATGAATCGTCCAACTCCACGGTAGGACTCTCATCCTCCCCATTAAACAACTTATCGAAGTACTCTCGCCATCTATCCTTGATCTCGTCACCCTTCACCAGAAGGCGATCTGTCCCATCCTTGATGCATTTGATTTGGTTGATGTCCCTTGTCTTCCTCTCTCGGGTCCTAGCCAACTGATAAATGTCCTTCTCCCCTTCCTTCGTGCCTAGCCGCTGATAAAGGTTCTCATACGCCTGGCCCTTGGCTACACTCACAGCTCGCTTTGCAGCCCTCTTCGCTATTTTATAGCTCTCGATGTTGGCTGCACTCTTATCAAGGTGGAGGCGCTTGAAACACTCCTTCTTCTCCTTAATAGCCCTTTGCACCTCATCACTCCACCACCAGGTGTCTTTCGCTTCTTGTTTGCCTCCCTTACTCACGTCAAACACTTCTGCAGCCACCTTCCGAACACATGTTGCCATCTTTAGCCACATGTCATCTGCATCTTCTCCTACTTCCCATGGTCCCTCTCCTAGCATCCTGTCCTTAAACATTTGTGCCGCTTCCCCTCTAAGCTTCCACCACTTTGTTCTCGCGATCTTGGCACGTTTGTCCCTGTGAACACGTACCTGAAAGCGAAAATCCGCCACCACAAGCTTGTGTTGAGAGACAACACACTCCCCAGGAAACACCTTACAATCTAAGCAAGCACTTCTATCTCTCCTCCTTGCAAGGATAAAGTCGATCTGGCTCGAGTGGTGACCACTCTGAAAGGTCACTAGATGGGATTCCCTCTTTCTAAAGACGGTATTCGCTATCAAGAGGTCGTAGGCCACCGCGAAGTTCAAAACATCCTCTCCCTCTTGATTCCTACTACCATACCCAAACCCCCCATGCACTCGCTCAAACCCTACATTTGTCGTGCCCACATGGCCATTGAGGTCTCCTCCAATGATGAGTTTCTCACTGATCGGCACGGTATTAACCATGCTATCCAACTCTTCCCAAAACTGCATCTTGGTGCTCTCACTAAGACCTACCTGAGGGGCATAGGCACTGATCACATTCAAAGCCAAATCCCCAACTACCAGCCGAACAAGGATAATCCGGTCGCCTTGCCTCCTAATATCTACGACTCTATCCTTAAGGCTCTTGTCGATCAAGATGCCTACACCATTCTTGCCCGATGTTGCCCCTGTGTACCAAAGCTTAAAGCCTGTATCCTCCACCTCCTTCGCCTTCTGACCCTTCCATTTAGTCTTCTGGACACATAGAATATTTACACGCCTCCTAATTGCTACATCGACTAGCTCTCGTAACTTACCCGTTAGGGACCCTACGTTCCAACTACCTACACGAAACCTAGTTGGCTCGACTAGCTTCCTTGCCCTTCGCACCCGCCGAGGGAAGTGCAAAGACCCTTGCTCATTTTTCACTACACCCGGGCGCCGATGTAGCGCACCACTAAGGAAGTGACGACCCGGTCCTTGCTCACTTGACACCGTGCCCAGACCACGACACGGCGCGTCACCAAGGGGGAGACGACCCGGCCCTTGCTCATTTAACACCATACCCGGGTTCCGATATGACGCGTCGCTAGGTGGGTTACGCCCCAACGAATTTCTCATAGGTTTCATCTCCATAGATCGGCTAAGTACGAGGATGGTTCGCCACACCTATCACCCGCCCTCCTCCTTTACCAGGGCTTGGGACCTGCTATGTTGAGACGACTAGGCTGAGAGCTAGTCTTCCAGTCAACACAGGCTTGGGACCTGCAATTTCAAGTGAAAGGAGATTTTATTCAACAAATAATCAAGTGTACCATGTAGGCAGGCACCAAATTTTTACAGAGGGATGCAATTGATGAATGAGACACTTCAAGAATCGCCATATGCTTTTGCAGATCTTTTACACATTGTGTATCTTGCTTGTCACAGCAGACGCTGCACGCCTGCACAACCTCCTGTAAACTGTTTGTGAGCTAAATGTCACACATTGTTGTTCATATCTGATTATGTTCACCCCAACTATCCTTATTATGTTCTCTCCTTTTTTAAAAAGATTGTCCAAAAATTTAGCAAGCAGGGCTAATCTTTTTGTTTGAGGACCTGAAGAATTTTATGGGGAGCATGCCATCAATGATTCGTGATCTTTTATCCTGTCGGAGGCACATTTGTTGATCCATGCATCTCACATACTCTCATTCACAGTTCACACACATCTGAGTGCTCAGTTGGCAGACATCTGTGGCAGCTACTAGGCTGTTTTCTGGGTTGAAACTTCCGAGATGAAGCTGGACTTCTGCCCTTGATGTGCTTTGACATTTTCTACTGTCTACAAGACTGGTTAGTCTTTCTTTTGATCCATCTTACGTTTGTCATTAATTTATTTTACATGAACAAAATTATCTATGTTTTCTCTGAACTTGGCAAAACAACTAACAGAATGGTTTGACCCCCCAACATAACACAAAAGGCAGTGCTGTTCTAGTACGGTTTGAGTTTTCATAATAGATATTCAAAGAATTGCTGTAATACAATTATACGAACACCTTAAGCATCATGTGCTTTTTATGTAGTACATATTGGGTTGATATCTAAGAAATTCACCAGTGCCTCTTCTATAACCTCAAATTATTGGTACAAAGAGGGCCAGCATCACAAACCCAAGAGAAGCTAGTGTGACCGAGAATGGTATTCTCCCTCTGTCCTTCCTGAGGAACATTGCTGCATAGATTGGGATATTAATGATCACAAGCAACCCGCATAGAACGATTTGGAGGAAAAATCCATTCAACGGCATATTCTGGGCACCAGTCAAGATTCGGCTTAGCCCTCCCACCAGGCACACGAGGTTGAGTAATGCAATGGTTGCAATGATCACATATTCTGGTGAAGACATTCCGAATTCCATGATTTCTTGCTCGTACCTTTTCGCCTCATCTTCATCACTTACCTTTGGTGAAACTACAAAACCCATCTTTGACAGTCCTAACAACTTCCTGATGTTTTCAATGACGCCATAAAGATACGAGGTTATTCTTCTGACCATCCACATTCTCTGTCCATTCCACCATCCTTTCAATGAGTCTCCAGATGTTAATGCCTCATATAGGCTGTAAATATTCTTCACAACAGAGACATATATGAAAGGTGTGATCCATGGATTCATAATCTAAACAAAATAAAGGAATCATGTCAGTTACTCAGTTTCAATGCAAATCATACGAAACTGAAGTAAGACTTGTCAGGTAACATACTGCATACCTCAGGGAACAAGGGGGTGCCCTTGAGGAGGCCTAGTGAAGGGATGACGACATAGTACAATGTAGGCAGCGAGTTCGGTGCCCATAAACCATAGATGGAGTAGCCCATTTGATGTGGCAACCTAGTTTTTCCATGCCCAAATAAGAAGGGGCAGTATTTTGAAAGAAAAATCGAAAGACTACCCTCGCTCCATCGCTTGTGCTGAAGTATTGTCTGAGCCATTGTTGTTGGGGCTACACCGACAAATGCTGCTCTTGGTGGATCATTGTAGACCGAATTCCATCCTCTACAATGTATTGCCAGTCCGGTGATAACATCTTCCACTGGGCAACCATATTTCAATCCAATCTCATTTCCCCACTCTGTGTTAAGTTCATAAGTGCAGGTTGCTAACGACTTTGCTTTCTCTTCAGTAAGGTCTATGCTCTGTTGTGTCTTAATTCCTCGTTCCCAGTCTTCCTTGTAGTCTTTGGTGAAGATCCTGCCGCATAGGGACTCTCTTCTATGGAAGCATCCAGTGCCAACATACAATGGGCCACCCCAAGCGTCCAAACCACCCATCTCCACCTTTCGATTCAGTAGCGACGTTAGGTCGTCCATTGCATGTATGATGACTGCACATGCTGCTATGAGAGAACATTATTGAAGTTACATATGAAATTACGTACTGACCTGGTTGATGACATTGAGTGAGTTGCCATATATGTTATTCTTGGTCATATTGTTATAGTTCTGAGGGTACTGCACAAATGCGATCTTGTGACCCATTTCTTCATCCAGGAAGAAGCACAGCGCCTCTCTGATTGAATCGCTGTTATTTGAATACATATCACAATCCACATTCATAATTATAGGGCTGTTGCTTATCACCGATGATACCCTTATCTGCATTTCAAATGGAAAGCTGGGAACTTAGTAGTATGTATTGTGGTTAAGCAATTTTTTTTTCATGGAGTGCAATGTGTATTTAATTGGCCTGATACTAACTAATGCGAGTTTGCTTATAAGAATTTTAAGACTCCACAGTGGTATCTAGCAGTCATGAATAGGTTATCTCATATAGCCATATATTTGCAGCCACAACGGATTTGAAGTGTACGTTTTACTTCTATTTGCCACAAAAGGCTAGAGGTGAACTCCATGTTATGATTTTCTCAGATGTGAAGTAATGATAGAGTGTCTTGCCTGACATCTTTGGCTACTCTTTTCATTACTAGAAACTTTGTGATTAAGGAAACCAGAATTTATTTCAACAAGCTCGCTGTTAGCAAATAAGCTAATGTGAGCTGCAGAGTTTACGTATACTCTGCAGCTAAGGTAGAGATGATAAACTGATAAAGGTTAGAGTGTACCAGAGCATTCATTGCCCCAGCTTTGAAGTTATGGTGGTACTGAGGCCTCTTCTCACGTGCCATGTACACCAGTGTAGGCAGTACATTTCCATCATTATCAACTGCATCTCCGTCTTTCCCATCTATCAGAATCTGGCAGATGAGCAAATTTGACACTCTGGAATCTCAATCTCTTGAATCCTTTTCAATAAAAAAAATGAAGAAAATAATCTGTCCAGTTTGGGAGATAGGAAAGTTAACCTGAACAATCGGCTGGTGGTCTTTTGAGTTCGCTCCTGTATTCCATTCAGAAAATCCTTTATGATTCACTCTGATTTCTTCAGGAACTTTGCCTGACCCAACAACAGAGTCGATTCGCTCCGTCATTCCTTCGTACAGGCCCTGCACAAAAGAACATCGATCAGTTGCATCAGGGGAATATGGTCGCAGCTGTTTTTAAACTAAACAATGTCTGAAATATACGCCTACCTTGACGAATGACCATTCTTCGAAAGCTCTCGGATCGCCAGGCTTATCTGACTGGGCAAAGTAAGCGGCAGGTGACCTTGGCTCGATGTTGTATCTCCTGCAGAATGGAAGCCAGTGCTTTGCGAAGGCGGAGGTCTCCCACAGACCGTAGAAAGTGAGGATGGAGCCCCCATCGTCGGAGAGGTACACGTTCAGCTTCTCAGGTGGGTAATTGTACGCCATGAGCGAGAGGACTGTGGCCATGACGAGGCTTGGTGGCTCCGACTGCGGATCGGCAGTGCAGACGAAGATGTCCACGCAGGGTAGCCGATCTCCGTACCTGCTCCGAGTGATATGCTATCTACGTTAATGTTTGCTGTAGGACAAGGATGGCATGAGCACAGCAAACAAACATGATTGGAAATAGTAGTTCGTTTCTGACTACAATTTAGGCTATTGTCCCGCGTGCTTGCTTGGGTTGGCAGTTGGTTAAGTACAGTGCAGCAGAAGTGCCGAACCGATTCCCTACGTTTGAGAAATGTACTCAAATATAACGTATATCGGCATATGTCATCAAATCGCCCTATCCGTCCTCTCTTGTGTCTGCTTGTCCGGTCGTGGTGCTTGTGGTCCACTGGTATGTGGTCTGGGAGTAGGTTTCAAAGGTACTTTCTTTGTCCTAAAAAACAGTTCTGGCTTTATCTTAAATTAAGCAACCTTAAGTTTGATAAAATTTATATAAAAATGTAAAAATATTACTATATCAAATTATGTCATTAGATTTGATGAATACATTTTCGTAGTATACATACTTGTCATAAAAGTCAATACTCTGCTCTGTAAACTTAGTTAAACGTTAAAAGAATTTAACTTAGGATAAAATTAGAATTGCTTTCATTTGGGATAAAAAGTGCACATTTCTCTCCCGGGTGTAATTTTCTCTTTGTTATAGAAGGTTTAAAAAAAAATACTCGATCTGTGCTCTTGAAACTAACTGTTCAATGGCAAAGTAAGTAGTAATTATCATGTACACAAGGTAAGATTTTAAATCCCGTGTTGTAGCTGCCGCTATAGTTGTTTGAGGCAGTGTACAACTATTTGTGGTCATGTACAATTTAACTGCTATAATTTCATTTGCCTTTGCTTTTTAGCTGTTTTAAAACACGCATCGTCTAGGGCCGGGCGGGGTTACCCGTAACAAGCTGCTTTTAACTAGCAGCTTATCTTGCAGCACACCTTTGAAGAAAAAGCATATATCGATAAGCAAACAAACTAATAACTGTTACTACTAGTAGATATAATAAGTACGTGCCGTGAACAAGCGAATTGAACGCGTACTAATCTGTCAGCACAGACCTGGCGGCGAGCCTGTCCTTGAAGGCGCGGCGGCGGATGGGGCACCACCGCACGTACTGCGTGATGACCCAGTAGAAGCCGAACCACAGCTCCGCCGCCAGCATCCCCAGCCACGCCGCCCTGCCGCTGCCGGCCGCCGGGACGTGCGACACCCTGTAGCAGAGCACCATGCATATCCCCACCAACAGGGTTATGGCGTGGAGCTTGTACAGCGCCCTGCCGCCGAGCCTCTCGGTTGCGAAGAGCCTCTCCATCATCGATCGATCTCTCTGCTTGGGTCTCGCTAGCTCGCTCTCTCAAACTAACTTGTCGATGTGTGGAGTAGCTGCTAGTCGGAGCAGTGGCATCATGTATATATGGGGCGATAGATGGGTGTACAGAGGAGCGACGACGGTTAGTGACCAATGGCTGCTGCAGATCGATCGACGGCAAACGCGAGAGATCGATCCAATCCAACCATTGGCATATTACTCTATGTGCATGTAGCTGCCACACACTATATACGGCGCGACGCTATTGGATTGCAGTCGTGGGTGTGACCAGTGAGGTTTGGCTTTTACGACGGCCATTTTCTGGTGGTGGTGGTGGGTGTGTGCGCTACGGCGGTGTGGGCAGAGATGAGCCAGAGACCCTACGTGTGGCGGCCTTGTCTGATCGATCGAGTCTCTCAGGAAACGCACAGGAGCATGGCCTGTGATCGCTGTGGCCACAGCCCACAGGTGATCTGTGTGGTCAGGAAACTCAGGATATGATCGTTGGGCGTGATGATGGTCTCGCGGCCTCGGTGCGCCTCCGGTTGATCAGGCGGCAGGCATATTTCGAGCGGCGGCTAGCCGCCGGAGTTGCGGGTCGTGTCTGCCTGCCTGGTATCCTTTTCGATCCCACCTCGCAGGTTAGGTTCCCCTGCAGCTAGGAGAGCTCACTGATTAGGCCCGGCCGTGTCGTACATGGATCTTCTCAGCCTGTAATGGCTTCCCCTCTTCTGTCAGGGTTGACGTCAAATCCACCGATGTCGTCATGGCAGCCGTCAATCTACACTGGAGTACTCCACATCGTCTATCATCAACTGTTTTTTTTAACCATGGATACTAATAATTCCGACTTACAGCCCCCCTCCGATGAGGAGCTTCAATCTAAATTTTATTACAAAACGTAGCACACTGCTACTACTACTTGTCACAGCGGGTTCAGACAACTGTTACGCACGCGCGCGTTTGATTTCCATCTCCCGGCAAAGATCTGTCGATGTCTGTCTCACATACCTTGCTCCAATAATGGACAAGCACCCGAGGACCAAGGATACACAGCACCATGTGCGTTGTCCACATATAACTAGAGCCGATTCGCAGGTCGCCGTTGTTGATCGGGCTCTCTCTCGCGCGCGCTAGAGACGACGCACGCTTCCGTCGTTACAAAGACTAAGATACTAGCCACCACTAGCTTTGCTCGTCAACATCATCGGGTGCAAAACTGTCTTCTGGCTTCTTCAGCATGTCGCGTTGCGACGAGCGTCGGCGTCGCCATCGATATCGCCGGGCCCGGGACCCTTTGTTTTCCACCACACCGGGAGGTTTCCGTCATCGGCCGTATCCTTTTTTAACTATACGATGATGGTAGAAAAGATGTTGGTAATCAAAGGCTGACAGTTTATTAATTCCGAACTACTAGCATTAACTAGCAAGTTGGCCCGCGCTAATAGCGCGGCTAGATTTGATAAACTATATTTTTTGAAATGCTATGTTAAGCATGTATATTTCTTTATCCCATCTTACTTCGTTTTTCATCCGTTTGAAATCACGAACACCGATGTAGATATTGAAGCTCGAAATTTTGAACTGGTATTGATACACTTGAATTATGCTATTTGATGGTGTTTTAATTGGTGGATGGAAACTGTCCCAATAATGAATGTCATTCGATGCTCCGCTGCACCCCTGCATACAATGTTAACCTCTGCATCTCTGTATTGGACTGAAATCGTTGTTCATCCTCTCATCATCCTCAAATCTATGTTATATATCTTATCATCTCCTGTGGCATGCGATTTTTTTTGTCTCCATCACGACTGTAGGTTTGTATCCGCCAGAATCAAGTATTTCCTCTCGTTGGCCTTCTGCCCATGTTATATTTTTCACTGCCTATCTCCAAAAAAAATCCAAGAGATTTAGAGCATGTTTGGTATGCTTGTTGCCGCTTGCTCACCTTGTTTGCTTGCCTCATGTTGCCAGGCAAAGCAAGGTGACCTCCCATGGGAGCGCTTGCTTTCCTTGCCGTTGCTCGCCTTGTTGCTCAATCCAGCAATGCCATAGATACTCGATCGATATATAGCAGCGGAGGTCCACCCGGCCATGGTGGAGGTCAATCCAGTAGAAGTGGAGGTCGAATCAACGACATCGGAGGTCAAATTGACAGGAGCGGAGGTCGATTCAGTGGCTGAAGAGTTTGATTCCACGGGGACAGAGCTTGATTTGGTTCTTGTGCACCTAGATTTTACGACGACAGAGCTTGTTTCGACAAATGCAGTGTTGATTCGACGATCTGCGCCGCAAGGATTTTATAGGTTGATCTAGCACGTCGTAGCTTGATTCGACAGTAGCGAAGGTCGATCTGGCTGCGGTGGAGGTCAATGCGATAGCAACAAAGGTCAAATTGACAGCGGATGTCGATTCAGTGGCTAAAGAGTTTGATTCCGCAATGGTAGAGCTTGATTTGGTTCTGGTGCACCTGGATTTGACGACGACAGAGCTCATTTCATCAGTTGCGACGTTGATTCGACAATCTCTTGCACCGGCAAGGATTTTTTTATGAGCCGGGCAAGATTGTCGAGCAAACAAGTAAGGCGAGGCGAGCCACCGGCAAGCGTAACAAGTGTGCCCTTAATCATAACATCCCTACCATATTCTAAACAATATGCTTAGTTGGTTAATTGAAATTAGAGTTTTATTTATATATGGAAAAAACTAATAGAAGTCGAAGAGGCGGAATGGTAGTGGATAGAGAAAAAGATTCTTATGATTTTCTTGTTCCTGAAAGTATTATATCTATCTCCTAGAAGTAATGCCTCATCTACCACTCTAGAACAAACCTAGCATCAACAGGTTTTGACTTCTCTTTCTTCATTAGACAGGCTGAGATGTTTATAAATATATTATATACAAAATTTATACAAAGTACAACTTCCAATAAAGTCGAGAGATACATGTGGAATTTTTGTTCCAACCTTGGGAGGGTGAGATGGAATTTTTATTGAACTCAGGGTACTCCATCCGTATATTAGAGTTTTCATTCGATGCTCCGCTGCACCCCTGCATAATCTCGTTAGTATTTTACCAACACATTCTTTAATATCATGTGGATCGAGTTCCATGTCTCGAATGGTGGCTTGGAGAATCACCATAATAGTGTAATTTGATCCAGGGAAGATATGGGCTCTAGATGTAAACAAAGGTCGCTTGAGAATACTTATGGAAGCAGCAAAGTTGCACAGTCTCAATGATATGATCACTGACATCCATGCTGATCTTCGACTATATACTGTAAGTTCCCATGAAAGATGGCTGTTGTTAACCCAGAACAGAAAAAGTTGGAAATTGAGAAATTTTCTTATAATGTTTGTCCAATGAAAATATTTAAGGAATATGACTAGTGACTGATAAAGACTTTTGCCTACATGGAAAAATATTTCAGAAGGAAACCACTGCTAAGTATGACAAAGTATTGTTGGATGCTCCGTGCTCTGGGCTGGGAGTCCTTTCCAAGGTACATTTCTTTATCAAGTTCACCTCCAAAAGTTCACCCTTCCGGTGTTCAGTTGAACTAAATCCGAATCTAAAATGACAAGCTATTGTGTAATTTTTCAACGTCCCTAAGAGGGCAGACTTGCGTTGGAATAGACAGTTTGAAGATTTGGAAGAGTTGATGTGCTTACAAGACGAGCTTCTTGATTCGGCATCAACGTGAGATTCCATGCACTGCAACATCGTGAAAAATATTTGTCTGAACAGCAGCTGAGGTTGTTTACAAGTAACAATGGTTTTACTGTCAGATTGGTAAAGCCTGGTGGTATACTAATATACAGTACGTGTTCGATTGATCCTGAAGAAAATGAAAAGAGGATTACTGCTTTTGTCCAGAGGCATCCGGTACTTCTTCATATCAACCAGCATGGATTTTTTGGTTGAAGTTATAAAATCGATATTCAACTCGAGATATGAAAAAAAATATGTATGACCTTACTATTTGGAGACTATAGGTATTGTTAACCGTGCGCATAATTTTTCCACTCAGAGTAGCAGTAGCACTAGAAACTTCTGAATTTCTTTTATCCCTTGAAGATCCTTGTCCAGTAACTGGAACTAGAGACTGTGGCGCGCCTCCGGCGCACCTTTTTCTCGATCCAGAATGTAAAAACAGAGCCTATATGATAAGTGACAGATTGAATTCACAACAAATTGACAAACCTAAAAATAGAGCCTATATGATAAGTGACAGATTGAATTCACAACACATTGACAAACCTACTGCTTGATTCTTTTAGGAAATTGACTTCCATTAATCACTCTGTCCAGGTAACTCCTTTGATTTTTTTAAGGAAATGGACTTCCATTAATCACTCTGTCCATGTAACTCCTTGGATACAATGACAGTACAGGATTGGACTCACAATTTACCCCTAGTGCTAAAGACCCCTGGGGCAGCTAAAGTATGCGCTACAGAATTACAAGCCCGTTGGTAGTGGGAGACAGAACTAACAGAAAAATCATACAACAAATCGTACTTTAATCTCCCTAAACACCATGGCAAGTGGTGATCTATCACTCTCTGAATTTCTGATAACATCCACCACCATTGCAGCATCCGTTTCCACAATGATCTTGTCCAAGCCCATCCTTGTTGCATGATCAATTCCTCTGAAGCACGCCAAAGTTTCAGCATGTTGTACATTCATCAAACATTCAGTAGCATATGAATTAATATTCTTCCAAAGTAACAACCTAGCCTTTGTAGTCAACAAAATTGCTACTCGAATCTCTCTGCTTAAAATCTAGAAGCCGTCAAACCGATGCATGGAAAATGATATCTAAATTAATTTAAGTCACCAATTTCTTGGTTTCTACTCCGTACTTATTAAACCTTACTTTTTGGCTAACCCATTAAGCAATATGTAAACACAATAATGAAGAGCAAGGTTTGATGCAGCATTAGCTATCAGAGATATGAAATTTGACGGCTGGGCAACAATAGTGCAGGCACAAACTGGTCCAACCTGCTAAAAAATGTCTTGCCTTAGCTAACATTTCGTTTTTTTAAACATTTTTGCCAAAGAAGTGTACTGAATGGTTAGAGAACTTTCAGGTTAACATTGCTAATTGAAAATTTGATGATGATCCATCTACCCCAATGTAGTTCACATCAACCAAAAGGGGTTATTTCCTTTTGGGTGTCGTAGCCAGCTGAAAAGAAAGAATAAGGTTACCACAGTTAGTGTATTTATCATGAAAAAAAAGGCTACCACAGAAAAAAGAGAGAGAAAAAGAAAAAAAACAAAGAGTACTACTGGTACCTCAGGATGTATATCTCATTGCAAAAATCTTCCATATTTTCAGTTGTTATTCTGTTTTAGAAACACTTTAATGGCAACATCAGTTCCGATCGATATACGGTGGAAAACCTTGCTCTGATAAGGAATTGAGAATTGCTTGCCGAATGACCACATCATATGATGATTAAGAAATGTTTCGGGAAAATTGCATAAGACACAATCAAGTTTTATGGTTCAATTTAACACCTAATACATAGTCAAGGCAATCTAAAAAATCGAGCAGCTTACTCATCTACCAGAAAACAACATCAACAGAGACCTGACAGCATCCGATAGTGTTCCAGTTCATATTAACAAAGGTAATCTCCGCCTATACCTCTCAAGTAGATGAAAATATGTACCTGTGGAAATCTCCTGAGTACCAAACCCAAGTTTCTAATGATGAATCAATGGTGACAGTCTCAAGTACAAATGATCTCTGCACTTTGACAGCTACCAAGTCTCCGGTTTCTTTCAAGCGTCCTTTATATACCTGCCCCAAAGATGCTGCAATACAATGCATAAGACAAGTTTACTCTAGGAACAACAGTTAGTGCAGCACAAACAGGATGCATAGTTCTTTAGTATAGCTACCTGCAGCAATTGGGGAGGGGGATAACTCAGAGTAGATTGTTTGCCAAGGCTGACCAAGCTCTTCTTCCAGAAGTGTCGTTGCTATATCATCTGGGAATGAATTGCTATATCATCTTGGAATGAAGGAACCTTGACATAGCAGTAGAAAGCCCAATTAGCAAACAGGTGTGTTACATGTCGTAGCAAGAAATATATAATGAACTTAAAAATAGAAATATTTACCTTAACACATAATTTTCGCAGATCAGCAAGTCAACAATAGAAGAGTTCAATTTTGCATAAATCTGTACTGTCAACAATTAAGAGATGTGATCCTTTCTTTCTCACCAGCAAAAGGATGTGGTGAGAAATCCGACACCACACAAAATAAATTCGACCATAGAGGTGAAAATAAAATTTTAACATCAAGATCCTGAAGCTAGCTATAGCTAATTATTCTGTAACCAATCATGATCAGGTAACTGAAACCCTTCCAACTCTAATCGCTGTCCTTGTAGCTGGCTATTGCATGTACACTATAGGATGACTGGTGAGGTGAATTAGAGATAAATAAAAAATTAATACCAAATACAGGTGCTACAGCAATATCATTAACTGTTGCGGTACTATTTTTACACTAAGAAATTTCAATGCCAAATTCAAGATATTTACTATAGATTATTCCTTTATATCAAGAATGATCAACTACTGAAAATAATATGATCTCCACCCTCGAAACTGATAATCTAATTTTCATTATGCAAAACTTGAAAAAATTGAAAGAATAAGAGGTGCCAGATTAATTAACAGGAATCATCAACATGGCCTCCTCTGCTTAGAATAAGAGTTGCCATCAACTATGGATAATACAAATCCAGCATCATTTCCATCACCAAAATATCACTCAGGGCATGGATAATCATATATGCACGACCACATATTTGTGTAGAGGAGTTGGGAGGAGAGGTAAGTGCTTTTTTACCGCAACAGAAGCAGCAACAAGTTGGTCAATGGAAGATCAGAAGGCTGCAAAGGTAGAGGAGGGTCAGATATGAGATCTAGCACGAAAATAAACTTCATTTTACTCATCCTGCTAATGAAATACGAGTACACGACAGCACAACTCGAGATCTAGGACCCAAGAATCATCATTTTAACCTTAAATCAATCAAAGCACACATCCAGTGGGGGCCTTTCACATAGTCTAGGGTTAGGGTTATGGAAAAGAGGAAAACCAGAGAGAATAGGAGAAATCACTTGCATTCCAGCACGGATTCGCGAAGAACTCTACCCTGCAAAACAAAGAACAGGTGAGAGAATCACTTGCGCTAGGGTTAGGTATAGCGTCGAAGAAGGACACGAGATTGAAGAGAGGGAAGAGCAAAGAGGGAGGTATGCACCTGGAGGAGGAGCCACCGGCGTGGGAGCACCAGTTGCCGGCCGGCTCGCCGTTGTCGCCGTCGCCGCCTGACAAACCTAGTAATGAAAAAAAGATGGGGACCGGGGAGGAGATGAGGTGGAGGAGATGGACTGTGGCACGGCGCGGCGGCGACGCACGCCCGCGGCGGGGAGGAGGGAGAGGATGGGTGACGGCACGGCACGGCGCGTCACAGCGCGAGAGAGAGGGGGGAAGAGGATAAGGACGCGCGGGGGCGGCGGCATCGACCTTCCGCCTCTGCACGCCATCCCCATGGCTAGGGTTAGGGTTGCGTCTGATTCCAAGCGAGCAGCGACGAGCTCCCGAGGATGACGGCAAGGAAATCGAGCTGCGAGTAGTAGAGAGGACGAGGAGGCGGCGACATCGTCGGAGGTTGGGCGGTGATAGAGGCGGCGGCGACGCCGTTGGGAGCAGGCAGCGGAGGAGGATACAAAAGAAGAGAAAGGGTGAGGGGCGAATGGGAGGGGATGGCGGCTCGGGATGAGGACGCGCGGGGGCGGTGGGGCGGTGGGGGACTTCTTTGCAAAAGTAACGGCGGGCGGTTTTCTGTAAAATGGCCGC
The DNA here is from genome assembly GCA_036936925.1 of Cenchrus fungigraminus. Taxonomy (NCBI): domain Eukaryota; kingdom Viridiplantae; phylum Streptophyta; class Magnoliopsida; order Poales; family Poaceae; genus Cenchrus; species Cenchrus fungigraminus. The sequence continues at coordinate 29,882,917 of CM072780.1, read as the reverse complement.
AAAATCGGAATTTCGTCTTCTTGGTGGACAAATATTTTGAAACCTAGGGGGTTTTATGCAAAAACATCGAACGCGATTGCTGTAGCAAAAGGACTTATCTGGATCTGTAACGAATTAACGCGAATGTGGAGGGCTTTTTTGCAAATTTCGACGCACCGCTGGCAAACCCTGGACCGTCGGATCTGGCCGATCAGACGGACGCGAATTTGTGACGACGTAGCCACGCTCAGGAGGCTCCGCAGAGCATGCGGAATACATAGCTTTGGATGTCTCCATAACCAACCATTCCTACTATACTCTAGCACTACTATTTCAGGTCTATAAACTGTTATAGCTCTTTGTGCACATTTAGTATTCACACAAAAACATTTACATTTAAACTTGCTGTACCACTCTTTTTTCTGCAACTGAAATTCCTGCATCATGATTTATGTCTGCAACCTTGACAATGCAATGTTTTGTACTCCTTTATAACCACATAAGAATCGTACTTTGATAATTTTTCTTTACACCTGTATATTAACTAGTTTATGATATGCTGCAGGAATTTGCCATTCAGAGTGTTTGTGGATATGTTCCTACAGAATTTGTCGCAGATGAAGGTTTCTATTCCTCAAATCCAACTAAGCACTCTATGGAAGGGGCATTTGCTGCCCGTCTTGTCCTGTCAACGGACTAAGATTCTAGGAGTGCCACAAGGCCACAACTAGGTGAGATCAAGTTGGACCAGGAACCGCATGTATTGGCCAAATGTTAAAGTGCATTGGGTCACTCCTCCAGTATCCTTATCTCACATATTCTTGAAATTTCGCTTTCCTCTTACAGTCTGCATTAAGAAGTATGGTGCTTTTACTTCAAGAAAAGAAACATGATCAAATTCAGGTGATATTGCTTCTTGTGCATCATCCAGATTAGCTTCATCATGAACAAGAATGCTGAAGGCCTGAAACTGCCCTGACGAAGTCCATTTTGATGATGAGTAGTTGAGTACCATAATAATGTATGTTGCAAGTTAAGGTACCTGTAACTATACTTGCTCGAATGGTCTGTACCTGCACATGTCTATCTAGTTAGATCCAAATGTAGGATGACTTTGATGCTTGTCCAATGCTGCAAATGATAGAGTTTGCGACAACATGAATTTTCCAGATGTAGCCTAACGTACATACATTTAGTTAAGTATTGCATTCTAAAAAAATAGTTGTAGTGCACACTATTTGTACGCACTACTAAACAAGATGATCCTTACACAAAAAAAGCACACTAAACAAGACGATCATTACCGTGGATAAAACGAGGTTTATTATCAGCATGTAAGTTATATGTTATTACTTATTGGCGATGGTTAAATAGAATTTTTTTAGTGTATTTGGGTTGTATAACTGCTACCAGTGAATGTTAACGAGATAATTGGCCTGTCCTTGCTGCAATTTCAAGTGAAAGGAGATTTTATTCAACAAATAATCAAGTGTACCATGTAGGCAGGCACCGAATTTTTACAGAGGGATGCAATTGATGAATGAGACACTTCAAGAATCACCATATGCTTTTGCAGATCTTTTACACATTATGTGTATCTTGCTTGTCACAGCAGACGCTGCACAAGCTCCTGTAAACTGTTTGTGAGCTAAGTCTCACACATTGTTGTTCATATCTGATTATGTTCACCCCAACTATCCTTATTATGTTCTCTCCTTTTTAAAAAGGCAAAATAGGCAAAATGATCCTCGAACTCTTGCCAAAAGATCAGTTTCGTCCCTGTACTTTCTGTTAGGCCAATTTAGTCCTCAAATTCTGTCTATTCGATTCAGTTATGTCCTTCGGTTCCACGCCGTCACACAAACGCGTCACAGCGTCCGCTTCACCGTCTCCCTCACCGAGACACTGCGCGCACACCAACGTCGCACCGCCCCGGCCGTTTGTCGCCGCGATGCTGACGGCTGGCGTGGGAGAAGAGAACCCCATGGCCACCGGCCATGGCGGCGTGATTTCCTCCTCCTGTCACTGTCAGGCCTCGCCGTCGTCGAAGTTCTGCGCGTAGGTGACGGAGTCGTACTTGAAGTCCTGCGGCGCGGCGGCCTTGAGCGGGCGGCCGTCGCGTCCCAGCAGCTTGCGCGCCCCGACGCGCACCTTGTAGAAGACGTGCCGCCACGTGCCCCGGCAGTGGCCCTCGGCCACCCGCCCAGGGCCGCGGCCTCGCCGTCGCTCCAGCCCACGCACGAAGGGGGACCGCCGCGCCATCACCCACCCGAGCCCCCACTGCCACCACCGCCGGAGCTGCTCCCACATTGTTGTTCATATCTGATTATGTTCACCCCAACTATCCTTATTATGTTCTCTCCTTTTTAAAAAGATTGTCCAAAAATTTAGCAAGCAGGGCTAATCTTTTTGTTTGAGGACCTGAAGAATTTTATGGGGAGCATGCCATCAATGATTCGTGATCTTTTATCCTGTTGGAGGCACTTCTGTTGATCCATGCATTCACATACTCTCATTCACAGTTCACACACATCTGAGTGCCCAGTTGGCAGACATCTGTGGCAGCTACTAGGCCGTTTTCTGGGTTGAAACTTCCGAGATGAAGCTGGACTTCTGCCCTTGATGTACTTTGACATTTTCTACTGCCTACAAGACTGGTTAGTCTTTCTTTTGATCTATCTTACGTTTGTCATTAATTTATTTTATGCTTTGCTCAATACATGAACAAAATAAATTTATCTATGTTTTCTCTGAACTTGGCAAAACAACTAACAGAATGGTTTGACCCGCCAACATAACACAAAAGGCAGTGCTGTTCTAGTACGGTTTGAGTTTTCATGATAGATATTCAAAGAATTGCCATAATACAATTATACGAACACCTAAGCATCATGTGCTTTTTATGTAGTACATATTGGGTTGATCTCTAAGAAATTCACCAGTGCCTCTTCTATAACCTCAAATTATTGGTACAAAGAGGGCCAGCATCACAAAGCCAAGAGAAGCTAGTGTGACCGACGAGAATGGTATCCTCCCTCTGTCCTGCCTGAGGAACATTGCTGCATAGATTGGGATATTAATGATCACAAGCAACCCACATAGAACGATTTGGAGGAAAAATCCATTCAACGGCATATTCTGGGCACCAGTCAAGATTCGGCTTAGCCCTCCCACCAGGCACACGAGGTTGAGTAATGCAATGGTTGCAATGATCACATATTCTGGTGAAGACATTCCGAATTCCATGATTTCTTGCTCGTACCTTTTTGCCTCATCTTCATCACTTACCTTTGGTGAAACTACAAAACCCATTTTTGACAGTCCTAACAACTTCCTGATGTTTTCAATGACGCCATAAAGATATGAGGTTATTCTTCTAACCATCCACATTCTCTGTCCATTCCACCATCCTTTCAATGAGTCTCCAGATGTTAATGCCTCATATAGGCTGTAAATATTCTTCACAACAGAGACATATACGAAAGGTGTGATCCATGGATTCATAATCTAAACAAAATAAAGGAATCATGTCAGTTACTCAGTTTCAATGCAAATCATACGAAACTGAAGTAAGACTTGTCAGGAAACATACTACATACCTCAGGGAACAAGGGGGTGCCCTTGAGGAGGCCTAGTGAAGGAATGACAACATAGTACAATGTAGGCAGCGAGTTCGGTGCCCATAAACCATAGATGGAGTAGCCCATTTGATGCGGCAACCTAGTTTTTCCGTGTCCAAATAAGAAGGGGCAGTATTTTGAAAGAAAAATCGAAAGATTACCCTCGCTCCATCGCTTGTGCTGAAGTATTGTCTGAGCCATTGTTGTTGGGGCTACACCGACAAATGCTGCTCTTGGTGGATCATTGTAGACCGAATTCCATCCTCTACAATGTATTGCCAGTCCGGTGATAACATCTTCCACTGGGCAACCATATTTCAATCCAATCTCATTTCCCCACTCTGTGTTAAGTTCATAAGTGCAGGTTGCTAACGACTTTGCTTTCTCTTCAGTCAGGTCTATGCTCTGTTGTGTCTTAATTCCTCGTTCCCAGTCTTCCTTGTAGTCTTTGGTGAAGGTCCTGCCGCATAGGGACTCTCTTCTATGGAAGCATCCAGTGCCAATATACAATGGGCCACCCCAAGCGTCCATACCACCCATCTCCACCTTTCGATTCAGTAGCGATGTTAGGTCCATTGCATGTATGATGATTGCATATGCTGCTATGAGAGAACAGTATTGAAGTTACATATGAAATTACGTACTGACCTGGTTGATGACATTGAGTGAGTTGCCATATATGTTATTCTTGGTCATATTATTATAGTTCTGAGGGTACTGCACAAATGCGATCTTGTGACCCATTTCTTCATCCAGGAAGAAGCACAGCGCCTCTCTGATTGAATCGCTGTTATTTGAATACATATCACAATCCACATTCATAATTATAGGGCTGTTGCTTATCACCGATGATACCCTTATCTGCATTTCAAATGGAAAGCTGGGAACTTAGTAGTATGTATTGTGGTTAAGCAATTTTTTTTTCAATGGAGTGCAATGTGTATTTAATTGGCCTGATACTAACTAATGCGAGTTTGCTTATAAGAATTTTCAGACTCCACATAGTGGTATCTAGCAGTCGTGAATAGGTTATCTCATATAGCCATATATTTGCAGCTACAACGGATTTGAAGTGTACTTTTTACTTCTATTTACCACAAAAGGGTAGAGGTGAACTCCGTGTTATGATTTTCTCAGATGTAAAGTAATGATAGAGTGTCTTGCCTGACATCTTTGGCTACTCTTTTCATAACTAGAAACTTTGTGATTATGGAAATCAGAATTTATTTCAACAAGCTCGCTGTTAGCAAATAAGCTAATGTGAGCTGCAGAGTTTACGTATACTCTGCAGCTAAGGTAGAGATGATAAACTGATAAAGGTTAGAGTGTACCAGAGCATTCATTGCCCCAGCTTTGAAGTTATGGTGGTACTGAGGCCTCTTCTCACGTGCCATGTACACCAGTGTAGGCAGTACATTTCCATCATTATCAACTGCATCTCCGTCTTTCCCATCTATCAGAATCTGGCAGATGAGCAAATTTGACACTCTGGAATCTCAATCTCTTGAATCCTTTTCAATAAAAAAAATGAAGAAAATAATCTGTCCAGTTTGGGAGATAGGAAAGTTAACCTGAACAATCGGCTGGTGGTCTTTTGAGTTCGCTCCTGTATTCCATTCAGAAAATCCTTTATGATTCACTCTGATTTCTTCAGGAACTTTGCCTGACCCAACAACAGAGTCGATTCGCTCCGTCATTCCTTCGTACAGGCCCTGCACAAAAGAACATCGATCAGTTGCATCAGGGGAATATGGTCGCAGCTGTTTTTAAACTAAACAATGTCTGAAATATACGCCTACCTTGACGAATGACCATTCTTCGAAAGCTCTCGGATCGCCAGGCTTATCTGACTGGGCAAAGTAAGCGGCAGGTGACCTTGGCTCGATGTTGTATCTCCTGCAGAATGGAAGCCAGTGCTTTGCGAAGGCGGAGGTCTCCCACAGACCGTAGAAAGTGAGGATGGAGCCCCCATCGTCGGAGAGGTACACGTTCAGCTTCTCAGGTGGGTAATTGTACGCCATGAGCGAGAGGACTGTGGCCATGACGAGGCTTGGTGGCTCCGACTGCGGATCGGCAGTGCAGACGAAGATGTCCACGCAGGGTAGCCGATCTCCGTACCTGCTCCGAGTGATATGCTATCTACGTTAATGTTTGCTGTAGGACAAGGATGGCATGAGCACAGCAAACAAACATGATTGGAAATAGTAGTTCGTTTCTGACTACAATTTAGGCTATTGTCCCGCGTGCTTGCTTGGGTTGGCAGTTGGTTAAGTACAGTGCAGCAGAAGTGCCGAACCGATTCCCTACGTTTGAGAAATGTACTCAAATATAACGTATATCGGCATATGTCATCAAATCGCCCTATCCGTCCTCTCTTGTGTCTGCTTGTCCGGTCGTGGTGCTTGTGGTCCACTGGTATGTGGTCTGGGAGTAGGTTTCAAAGGTACTTTCTTTGTCCTAAAAAACAGTTCTGGTTTTATCTTAAATTAAGCAACCTTAAGTTTGATAAAATTTATATAAAAACGTAAAAATATTACTGTATCAAATTATGTCATTAGATTTGATGAATACATTTTCGTAGTATACATACTTGTCATAAAAGTCAATACTCTGCTCTGTAAACTTAGTTAAACGTTAAAAGAATTTAACTTAGGATAAAATTAGAATTGCTTTCTTTTGGGATAAAAAGTGCACATTTCTCTCCCGGGTGTAATTTTCTCTTTGTTATAGATGGTTTTAAAAAAATATTCCATCTGTGCTCTAGAAACTAACTGTTCAATGGCAAAGTAAGTAGTAATTATCATGTACACAAGGTAAGATTTTAAATCCCGTGTTGTAGCTGCCGCTATAGTTGTTTGAGGCAGTGTACAACTATTTGTGGTCATGTACAATTTAACTGCTATAGTTTCATTTGCCTTTGCTTTTAGCTGTTTTATATATAGTCGTGTCGCTAAACCCCTAAGGGCTTGTGCGTTTCCAATCCGGTGGACACGAACAAGCCCTAAACTGGAGATTTAAAACACGCATCGTCTTAGGACGGGCCGGGTTACCCGGAATAAGCTGCTTTTAACTGGCACTGCGCTACTACTTCGTCGTTAATAACACAGACAGCAGCAGCTCATCTTGCAGCACCTTTGAAGAAAAAAGCATATATAAAACCTGCAAACAAACTAATAGCAGACCTGGCGGCGAGCCTGTCCTTGAAGGCGCGGCGGCGGATGGGGCACCACCGCACGGACTGCGTGATGACCCAGTAGAAGCCGAACCACAGCTCCGCCGCCAGCATCCCCAGCCACGCCGCCCTGCCGCTGCCGGCCGCCGGGACGTGCGACACCCTGTAGCAGAGCACCATGCATATCCCCACCAACAGGGTTATGGCGTGGACCTTGTACAGCGCCCTGCCGCCGAGCCTCTCGGTGGCGAAGAGCCTCTCCATCATCGACCTCTCTGCTTGGGTCTCGCTAGCTCGCTCTCTCAAACTAACTTGTCGATGGAGGAGTAGCTGCTAGTCGGAGTAGTGGCATCTCATGTATATATGGGGCGATGGGTGTATAGAGAGAGGAGCGCGACGACGGTTAGTGTAACATCGCTGATGACACTGACAAAGTGACAAGGTAGCTAGCAGGGACCAATGGCTGCTGTTGCAGATCGATCGACGGCAAACGCGAGAGATCGATCCAATCCAACCATTGGCATTACTCTACTAGTGATTGGCGCGCGCCCATGCGCGCGTCTACATAATTACATGTTAATACATGTGTAGTGTAAACGGATGAAAAAATGATGAAAACATGTTAGATAAGTAGGGGGAGATATTTTGGTTTTGTGGACCTCGGGTTCGATTCGCAAAAATCTGAAGGGCTTAAATAAAAAAAATCGGTGGTAATGGTGCATCTCTAGCCGTGGGATCGCGATCGGACGGCCGAAATCCATTTTGCTACGTGGACGGCTTGGTTGGCCGCCGAGCTCCGCTGCTTTCATAAGGTTAGATTGGATGTGCAAGTAGCTGCCACACACTATATACGGCGCGACGCTATTGGATGGCAGTCGTCGGTGTGACCAGTGAGCTCTGGCGTATACGACGTCGCCCATTTTCTGGTGGTGGTGGATGTGTGCGCTACGGTGTGGGCAGAGATGAGCCAGAGACTCTGCGAGTCCATATGTAATCCTGCGTGGTCAGGAAACTCAGGATGATCGTTGGACGTGATGATGGTCTCGCGGCCTCGGTGCACCTCCGGTTGATCAGGCGGCAGGCGGGCCCGTGTGCGAGCGGCGGCTAGCCGCCGGAGTTGCGGGTCGTGTCTGCCTGGTATCCAAGGTAGCATCAGCAATAACGGCCGCTTTAGTAGTAGAGGTTTTTTACGGTACACAATACGACCTGTACGACCGGTTGAAAAATGACTCGTATGTAACAGAAAAGGACCTATATGTAAGGATCTGACGGTTGAGATTAATTCTATACGATTGGTTTTTTAGCTGTCGTACGGTAGTATTCAAAGGTCGTATGGGTAGTATAAGGGTATTATCGAAAATGTAAAATAGTATTGTTGTATATAGGAAATGAAATATATGAAATGTTTTAGATAGTATATGGGGGCAGCGGGGAATTTTTTTCCAAATAATATATATCTATCAAATTACCATTTTACTCATAGAGAAAAACTGATAATACGACCGTACGACAGTTGGGTCGTATTGTGTACCGTAAAAAACCTCGTAGTAGTAACTGTACCCTAACGCTACCACTACAGGGTAGCAGACTCAAAGCATGTTCGGATGAGCCAGAGACTGCGCGAGAGCATGTACGTGTGGCGGCCTTGTCTGATCGGTCGGGTCTCTCAAGAAACGCACAGGAGCATGGCCTGTGATCGCTGTGGCCACAGGTGACATGTGTGGTCAGGAAACTCAGGCTGATCGCTGGACGTGATGATGGTCTCGCAGCCTCGGTGCGCCTCCGGTTGATCAGACGGCAGGCGGGCGCGTGTGCGAGCGGCGGCTAGCCGCCGGAGTTGCGGGTCGTGCCTGCCTGCCTTGTAGGCCCTGTTTGGGACCGTGTTAGCTCAGTTTTTTACGCAGAAGAAGCAGAAAAACCCTGCCAAACAACTTACGTCGGAGGCGCGGTGAGCAGTCATGGACTACGTGATAAACGAGGAAATGAACGTGGGCATGTGAAAACGCGATCGAGAAGCGAGCGAAGGGCTGCGTTGCGTTTAAGGACGGTCCCAATAGAGGAAACTGACACGGTTTTCATAGCATAAGAAATTATTTATAGAAATTATAGTTCACAATGGTAGTATCTTCAAGTAATAATTGTTTTTTCTCTCTCCCCCAATGTGACCAATTGGGAGCGTTGTATTAATCCCACTAGTGGTTTCTTCCTAATGACAAATTCAAGGTTTCTTGTGCATTGGGTAGTAGACATGGTTTCTCCATGAGGAAATCATTTCTATGATTTATGCTTTCTTTCCTCATTAATTAAGCTGTCACATCACCATTTTGCTTAGTTGGCAAGATAATTAATAGACATAGAAACCACTATAAATGTCTCATTGAGACTGCCCTAAACGCATCTCGCTTATGGAGAACTTGGTCCCAAACAGGGCCGTAGTATCCTTTTCGATCCTACCTCGCAGGTTCCCCTGCAGCTGGGAGAGCTCAATGATTGGTGGGTACATGGAACTTCTCAGCCTGTAATAACGGCTCCCCCTCTTCGGTCAGGGTGGTTCACATCTGCTCCACCGATGTTCACGTCAGCCGTCAATCTACATTACTCCACATCATCTATCAACTGTTTGTTTAATCATGGATATATACTAACTCCGACTTAGACTATCTGCAACGGTGTCCTCTAGAAATCATCCCCTAAAGCCATATTTAGATGGTGCCTGAAAACCTTTCAAACCCCCTCCCCTCTAAAAGATGTTGTGCTACAACAATGCTTTGTATATACCTCTTAAAAAATACCCGTCCCCTTCCAATACCCACCCACCCCGCCCCACTTTGCCTCCTCCTGCCCACCGCCGGCCGTTGGATCTTGCCCTCCCCTCGGCCGCCGCCTCCCTCCCCCCGCGCGTTTGACGACGGTTCCTCTCCCTCCCTCTTTCTCCCTACGCACCCGACGCTGCTGTCTCTGCGCCCCACCATGGTGCCCTCTCCGAGTGGCATGCAATGTTTTAAATACCGTAACCGGAGTGGTTTTTCAAAGCCCAAAAAGCGGCCTGGTTAACCAGCAAATCGAAGCGGTTAACCAGGGTTTTTTCTAGGGTCGGTTGGACCAGCTAGAACCCTGGTTTTCCAGTGATTTTCCCTACCGAGCCGGAGCGGTAGGAGCGGTTACCACGAAAACCACTCATTTTTTCGGTTTTGTAAACCCTGGTGGCATGTCGCCGCACAGTAGAGGTCAGGGCCACCGGTGGGTGGAGGTGCGCCGCAGTGCGAGTCGTGCGGTGAGTCGAGCAAGGAGAGGTGAAGAGGTGATGTATGGCTTGCCGGTTTCCAAGGATCTAAACGCGCGCGGGCGCTCCACTGCGTGCTCCGCCAGCTTGGTGACAAGTGCGGCCGCAAGCCGGCGCGCGTGAGGCTGGCAAAGAAGACGACGTCTTGGGCTAGCTCTGGAGGCTGACATATCTCCTCCACCTGCGAGTTGTCTTGGGCAGCGGAGATGAAATCGTCGCCGTCGACGTTGAACACCTTGAAGGCCTACGCCATCTCCGCCTCGTCATTGCCGCCGCCCTTGCCGCCCTCAGCGGCGTCGTCCTTGTGGTCCGGCAGCGAGCCGAAGAAGGCATCGTCGAGCGCGTGTTGGAACGCGTCCAAGTCCTCCAAGCATAGCCACACGGGACGGCGGTAGGTGCTAGCATTGAGCCTTCTGGTGCTCATGTCGGTGGCTGTCGGCCGAGGTCCAGCGCGCGAGGTCGAGGGGGAACCTTCATCGCGAGCTCGGGCACTACCACAAGCGGGTAGCGCGCTGTCATCGGCGGAGGCGGGCCTCGAGCAAGTGTTTTGTGCAGGCTCGACGAGCACTAGTCGAGGCCGTTCTGCTGCTCCTCACCCATAGTGTTCCCCTGCTTCTTCTCTAGATGATGTCATGGCCACGGTGATGCCTCCCGCCGCAGTCGCACGGCCTGGGTAGAGAGGTCCGCCGCCACGGAGGCGGCCTCGTCTAGGTGCTCCACAGCCTCTGCCGTGTTCGCGAGCCGTGCCGCCGTGTCACGGTGACGACGTTGTTGACCTGCCGGTGCTCCACAACCTCCACCATATCGCGGTGTTGACCTGCTGCTTGTGAACCACCGCTGCTTGTGGGACGTGAAGATGCCGAGCACCATCTCGTTGCCCCTGGCATCCTTCGCCCACTGGTGCCGGAGATCCTCGACCTGGCGCTCCAGCTCGACGTCCTTCTCCCACAGCACACGCGACGATCGGCGCCTTCTCGCGCTCAGATGGGCGCCGACTCGTCAGCGCACTCATCGACGCGGGCGTCCCAGACACGACGGTCGACAAGAGAGGCGAAGAGGAGGAGCAGTAGAGGGAGGGGCATGGTGCGGCGACCGCGCGAAGTGGGGATGTCCGGGCCTCCCTGGCCGGCGCAGGCACGGGGGCCTGGCCGAGCGGTTCTTCTCGGTCAGGCCTAGAAGACGAAGCAGGGAGGGATTTTTTTGTCGGGACTCGTTTGGAGGAGGGAAGGGAGTCCTGAAGGTTTGGGGAGGAAAGGTAGCCCTTGAAAAATTACAGTGTTGTTTAGGGTACACCGTTGCGCCTCATTTTTCTCAAATAACTCTAAATTTAAAGGTTCAAGAGCTTTCAGAGGTCACCGCTGCGGATGGCCTTACAGTCCCCTCTGATGAGGAGCTTCAATCTAAATTTTAGTAGTAGTTCTTTTGCCTTTTGGCCTCGCCCACTGTGGTATGTCCCGCTTCGTTGCCGTCGCCGCCGTCGCCGGTGCCGTTATCGCTGACTACAAGGTATGATTAAATAAAATAAATCCGCCTCCCCCATCTCCCCCACCTCCTTCATCTTTGCCCTAGTGCTTGTGGTTCATTGCTGCTTGCCCAGATCTGCCGGGTTCTGTGGTCGATTTGAGGGCTTCACCTCTCGATTCGCCTCTTGGGGTGGATCTTCCCCTTGGTGTTGGCCCTCTCCCCCCCCTTTTCCGGTGGTTGTTCCGGCCTCCCTGCTTTATGGCATGTTTGCTGCCGTGGAACGCTCCGATCGATCCTGTAACACCCCGCTCACCAAAACTGCACCGTCCAGCCCTTCCGTAGGGGCGGGCACACGTACACATAGCATGCTACTTACACTTTCGTCCTCACTTCGTGTAAAAGGGTTAACCCGAAGATGCTATGGCTGGTAGACAAAGGCTTATAAGTTGGCTCCACCCTTGCTCAACTAGCAATGTGGCACTAAACACGCGCACATGCGCTCATGGGCCACTCATGGGTCATCCAAATAAGTGAAAGTGCATCTTGGCCCCTAATTGTTTTGGTTATGGTGACAAACACAATTTCACCAAGACCTTCCATTGGCTATTGCAAGGAAAGCCTCTCTCGGTCTCTTATGAGAGGTTTGCTCAAATTCTTGGCTTTGGTGAAGATGATCTTGGTCGTCCAAAGATTCATGGTGGAGAGATCCCTCTTGACAGTGAGATGGCATTCATGTATGACACCGCTTATGGCAAGGTTGAGTTTGGCACTACTCATGGTATGAAGCCAGTCTATAGGATGTTGAACCAACTCTTTCGGTACACTCTTACTCCTAAGATAGGCGACAACTACAACATCTCCAACATTGCCAAAGATGTTCTTGTAAGGATGGGACCGGACCGGGAGCCATTTAGTGTGTTTGACTTCATTTGAGAAGAAATCATTGTGTGCTCCGTGTCCGCTAACAAGAGTTGCCAATATGCTCCTTGGATTTTTAGGATGATTTGTGAGGTTGCCGAGGTTGACATTCTCACCGACAAGCCTCACACTTGGTACAAGCCAAACAAGGACAACATTGAGCGTCTTCTCAAGTTAGGCAAGCATGGTCCTCCCAGGCCCTCCTCCTCAGCTGGGCCTTCCTCCGGTGGTCCTTCCTCTCATGAAGCCCCATCTTCACCCTCTCATGGACCATCTTCGTCTAGGGGAAACCTCCCCCCGGCAAGAAGAAGAGCATCTTCAACTTCTTATCTCAGGGCCTCTTTGCTTGCTTCAATGTTGGGAAGCACAATGCTCAGGAGATTCGTGCCCACAGGCAGTATGTGGATGAGTAGCTCATCAAGTTGGAGACTCGCCAGAAGACCTTGCTCACTCAAGCCAACATCGAGCACTCTCCCGTTCGCGAGCCCATGGACTTCCCTCCTCCACCGGTCTTCTACAAACCTTTGGGAGGTGTACGGCGACACGTCCATGATGTATGGAGCACCCCCGGTCGACATTGATGATGAGGACTTCGGTGGAGGTGAGACCGATGAAGAAGACTCTCCTCCGGATGTCCACTCTCCACATGGCAGCGATAGTTGAAGGGCCTCCTCCTTTTTGGCGCTTGATGCCAAAGGGGGAGTGAGCTCACAATTATCTATGTGGTGGTGGTGTGTATTTCGCTCGCTAGCTTTATCTATCTATCTATCTTAGCTTGTGGACATGTAAGAACTTATTGTGTGGTGTGATGGATGATGATGTGGTGAACCTAGAACCGCTTTAAAATTTGTAAGCCTTAATTATGCTAGTGTGGAACCTTTATTATCTATTTGTGATGCTATGTGTTGAATGATGGTTGTTATTTATCACTTTGTTGATTTGGATATCATGTCATATGCATCACGGTTATTGAATCACACTTATGCACTTGTGTATGCAAATTGCGAGTGAAATTTCTTCTAAATGTGTGATGGGCATTTGAGGCCTCCATAACATATCAAGCACACATTTAGGGGGAGTTTCTATCAAAATTGTTGGATACACACATCTTTATTTGAAAACGAATTGTGTTGTCATCAATCACCAAAAAGGGGAGATTAAAAGTGCATCTTGGCCCCTAATTGTTTTGGTGATGGTGACAAACACAATTTGTTGTATTTAATCGTTAAATGAGATGTGTGCAGGATTTACTTAATTGAAAATCATGATTTTGACCAAAGGAAGGCCCCCAACTCCAAATCGGTGTTTTCAACTCAAGTCAAGGCTTAAATTTATTTTCATTTTGAATTTGAGTATAGGAAACACCATACTATAAAGGGGGATGCGAATTGACTGCCAAGAGATGCTAAAAGTGATTAAGGAGATGACCTAAGTGAGTGAGAGGAAACCCGAGTCGACACGAGCACGTTTGCTATTCTTTCCTTAAAGTCTCAGCCTTTGTCGGTAGTACCGACCTAGGGTCGGTAGTACCGATATGGGTTCACTAGCGAGTTTTAGCCAGACCCTCGGTAGTACCAACCCTGGGTTGGTAATACTGATAAAGCTCCGCTGTTTAGTTTTCTGGCACCCCTCGGTAATTCCGACCCGGGGTCGGAAGTACCGAGGAATGCCGTGGGAGCACAGTAACAGCTAGATTTCAGACTCAAGTATAAGTAGCCCCTCTCTTCTCCCTCACTCATTGCTGACCAACCACGAGACAAACACTCACTTGAGCATTCACTCCACTTCTCCCCTTCCTCCTAGAGTCAAGACTTGATTCCTTTGAGCTAGGGTTTGGTTGGAGGAGTGATTCCTAGTGTGAGATAGAGAAGCTTTGAGAGCCCCTTCGAAATCCCTCATCTCAAGAGCACTTGAAGCATCTCCGGGTATCGATTTGTGTTTGTTACTCTTGAAACTTACTTCTAGACGGTTAGACGTCTCCCGTTGAGTGCCCTCTTGGTGTGGAGCACCCGGGATCGTTTGTATTACCCTCTCCTTGGTGGAGAATTCTTAGTGAGCACCAGTCTTCCTTTGTGGTGATTGGGTGAGGCAAAGAGGCTCTTAGTGAAAGTCCTCCCTTTGTGGGATCCTCAATGGAGACGTAGCTTCCTTTGTGGGAGTGAACTTCGGATTAAATCTTGTGTCTCCTTTGCTTGCTTAAGTTCTTTGCATTTCTCTAACCCTAGAACTTATTTGTGCCCGATCTATCTACTTGTCGTGTTCCAACTCATATCTGTGGTTGCAGGTGGTTCTTAGCTTCTAAACTTAACTCTTGATCCAAGTAGAATTACTAGAATCATCTTGCATTTCAAATTTCGTTTTACAATCCTCTGTTCTGTCGGTAGTACCGACCCTGTACCGGAAGTACCGAGCCCCCTCGGTAGTTCCGGCACAGCGTCGGTAGTACCGACAGTTGTTTTAACTGCTGCATTTGTTTCAGAAATTTGAAGTGATCCTATTCACCCCTCTCTAGGCATCACAAGGTCCTTTCAATCAGGCCGTGTGTGACATACAACCCCCCTTAAAGAACCCGACGTTCTCGTCGGTCCAACTCACTCGTCTAGTGCCGGCCCATACGCCATGTCGTGTGCCCCATCCCAGGACCACACGTGCATGCATATGTTCGCACACTGACCCAAGCAAATGTCTAGGAACGTTCCCTCTTAGTGCACGACCGTACGTCCATTGTCGTCCCATATGCCATGTCGTGTGTCCCATCTCTGGCCCACACGCGCCATGAACATATGCCCGCACACTGACCCGTACATGCAACCGCGAGGGTCGGCTCTGATACCAGTTGTAACACCCCGCCCACCAAAGCCGCACCGCCCAGCCCTTCTGTAGGGGCGGGCACGCGTACACATAGCACCCTGCTTACACTTTCGTCCTCGCTTCGTGTAAAAGGGTTAACCCGAAGATGCTATGGCTGGTAGACAAAAGGTTTATAAGTTGGCTCCACCCTTGCTCAACTAGCAATGTGGCACTAAACACGCACACATGCGCTCATGGGCCACTCATGGGCCATCCAAATCGTGTCGTGTGTGACAGATCCCTGGCACCCCTGCTTCTGCTCCCTGAAGGTTGTTCTGTTTGCCTCGCCGCCGCCTGATGCAGTGTCCTTGCGAATGTTGAATGCTTCGTGGTGCTGACGCCTCTGGAGACTCAGATGGTTGTTCTGATGGTTCTGTCGCCGCCGTCAAACGCATCGTGAGCCATCATCACAAACCAAGCGGCAGCAGCTCTTTCTGCAACGAATCCGCTCAAGATCCTACGCCACCGGCTCTGCAGTGAGCCTCCCACCGGTCTTGAAGACAAATATCTCTTGCACGCCGACGTCAGCATCATCTTCACCTTTGGGTCGTCTGCGACGTTCTTCTCCGACGGCGTCTTCAACCCCTCCAAGCCTACGCATGTCGAGGCCCCTCCGCACCACTGCATCCATGCGTCTGCGACGCCTCTGCTGCAGTTCACCGGCGACATGCCTCTCGACGGCGACCAAGGATCTAGATATAAAGGACTTTGTTGTAATTGGTTCCTTCTTCGAGGACCTTTTTGTAAGTTTGCCGCTTTAATATAATCTATGGTCTTTGTAAAAAAAATCTAATTTTATTAGAAAACGTAGCACACCGCTACTACTACTTGTCACAGCGGGTTCAGACAACTGTTACGCGCGCGCGCGTCTGACTTCCATCTCCCGGCAAAGATCTGTCAATGTCTGTCTCACATACCTTGCTCCAATAATGGACAAGCACCCGATCGAGGACCAAGGATACACAGCGACATGTGCGTTGTCCACATATAACTAGAGCCGATTCGCAGGTCGCCGTTGGTGATCGCTCTCTCGCGCGCACTAGAGACGACACACGCTTCCGTCGTTACAAGAGTAATGGAGTTTTTTTTTAAAATTAAAGCAGGAACACTACTATGTCATATAAGAAGAAACAGCATTGGTACATAACGGGTCGAAGCAGACACCACCACATGAACAAATCCCAGAACAGAAACACACCCGACACTACACACCACCATCCACAACCACATGGGAGAGAAGATCGAAACAAGCCACCGACACCTGCGCCGTCATCACCAACGCTGTGTCACGCCGAGGCGCAACCCGCTGCAGGCTCAAACGGCCTGAGCTCCTCCACCATGGAACTGTCACACTCGAACTGCACATACATGATCGTCGATCCCTCTGATCCAGAGAAGCATCAGCACATACTCTCATCTCAGTACCATGGTAACCACTGATCCTGACCACTCTGCGTGGGGGCCTCGCCACATCCACCGCCTCACACTCCTCTGCCAAGGACTCAGATATCTAAGACCGTAATGAGAGCACCTCCTCTGCCCAGCCGTCACCGAGATCACCAATGCACCTTGCATGACAGCACAAGCCTTCCAGCTCCATGGATCCTCTGCACCCAGGTAGCAACACGGACCAAGCATGCATCCCGCAGCACCTCCAGCCAACCGGCACCACTAGCACAAACGGCAGGACTCCAAATACGACGCCTCCAAGAAAGTCACGACGCCTAGGCGCCACCGTCGCACGTCCAGATGGACAAGGTCTTCACCCTGAGAGCCACACGCAACGAGAGCACAGTGCCTCACCATGATGCCCCCAGCGGGGAGATCGACGCCCCAAGGACGCCGCCATCATGCCTACCATCAACTGGTGTAGGCTTTCGCCCGATTGCACCACGCCCAACGCCCGCTCATGCTCATGGCAGTAGCCTGCCACCTCTGCAACACCGCCACCAGGAGAGGATCGGTACATCCCGAAGCACCACCTCGGCGCCGCAACACGCACCAGCCAGCCACCTGACCCCACCACCATGGTGACACCAAGGAAGCAGCACTGACGAAGAAGGGGGCCACCGGCAAGCCCACTGGGGCCCACTGGAGCCGTCCGTGGCCGCCCCCGCAGATCTGCGCCGGCCGCCGGTGCCCAGCAGACCCGCACCAGCCGCCAGGCAGGCCACCGTAGCCAACCGGCGCCAGCCACAAGGCGGCCTGCACCCGCCTCCGCCGGTCTGCAGCAGCCACGAGCCGGACCGCCGCCGGTGACGGGCCACAGCGGCCACCAGCCAGCGAGGCCGAGCCATAGCAACTACCAGCCGGGGCGCCGCCGCCGACCCGAGCCAGCCGCCGCCGCCAGCCCGCCGCCGAGTCGCCACCACCCTCCAGAGCCACCATCGCCGCTGCCCAGCCATGGACTCCAACCCAAACTAAAACGAGCAACTTCCACCGTGCAGACCCCGGATCCTGCCATGGCGCTCCTGGATCTGGGGCTGCCCTCCGCGCCGCTGCGGGGAACGGCCCGCGCCGGCGAGGTACGCCGTCGGGCCCGAGTGGCCGCGCCCGCCTGCACCAGACGTTGAGAAGGGGAGGAAGAGGCCACGCCGCCGTCTTCCTCACGGCCGCACGGGTTCCCAGCGGCCAGCTCGGGCGGCGGCGCGACAGGAGATGACAGGCGGTGGCTGGTGGCGGCTAGGGTTTGGAGGCCGTCCGTCGCCCGCGCGGGGGGACGAGCGGGCCTGTTTTTGCTCTCGCCGATATCGATATACTACCGTAAACGGCTAGCTAGCGCGCGGGCCAGGCCAAGAGTAATGGAGCTAGCCACTAGCTTTGCTCGTCAACATCATCGGGTGCAATTAAAACTGTCTTCTGGCTTCTTCAGCGCGTCGCGTTGCGACGAGCGTCACCATCGATATCGCCGGGCCCGGGACCCTGCGTTTTCCACCACCACAGGGAGGTTTCCGTCATCGGCCGCCGTATTTTTTTAACTACGATGATGGTAGAAAAAGATGTTGGTAATCAAAGGCTGACGGTTTATTCAGAAGTAGCAGAGGGAGCAGTATTTATACATCTGCCGTTAGCCGCCGGGAATCTGCTTTTGACTGCGGTACACATATAAAAATACGTACTACTCTCTGTATTATTGCAGAACTGTCGGATTATTATTACCTATCTAGATCTAGGGGTAGACTAGGAACATGCCCGTGCGTTGCTACGGGCAAAACATAAGGTAGATAGAAAAGGATAAATTATTGTTACCATATTACATGACCTGCAGATTGCATTGCTTTATTCAGAGAAACAAATATGTCCATGTTATTTCTTTCAATCAAAATCACTACAGCAACCTGATAAGCATGTGTAGCCTTTTATCCTGGCTTTTTTCCCATGAGGATATAATTCTAATCTTAAAACATGCCAAATTTGATCTGTATGTGATCTGAGGCAACAAATTGGACTTATTTCCATATGGCAAGAACAAATACATAGGCAGGACAAAATAGTCTGTTTACTGTAGCAGTCAAATGTCTTGGAACTGATTTAAACTATGCAACCAATTTTTTCATTGACCGTAGAGTGCTCTTATAACTCGGAAGAACCATATGAAGCATCCAGTTGAAGCTAAGACTGACGAAATCACTGTAAACACCTCATAGTCATTTACAAATAGCATGATGTCAGCCCATGAAGTTTGCATTTTCAGGTCTTCGTACTGCTATATCCTAATGCTGCCACAGTAATGTCAAAATCAGAAAAGAATAAAACAAAGAAGAGCTCCAGAAAATCATTGTTAACTTGATCATGTGATTTACCTCTCGACGTCTAAACTATCTTGTTTTCTTCACAAGGACCTCAATGTTGTTCAACAAATCTGACTGGAACAGGTGAACAGACAGACTGTAAATGCCTCTAGTAACCACATCATGCTCCTTAATTCATCAAATAGCACACGTCAACCCAGAAAATTTATGCCAATCTGATAAGAAAGATCATGAGTCATCTGATTTAAAACTACAACAGTAAATTCGCTCAGAGAATTGCGCTTCATATGCATTAGCAAGCACGCAGTAGAGTGTCTCTCATCATCATTCTCTGTAATTGTATTTCACCTAGCAGCACCAAACCAAATTACTCAAGTGAGATTTGATCTCCTGGATTTTTTAGAAAAGCAAAATGGATCAAGTGAGATTATGCAGAGGTGAAAGTTCCTGCTATCTAAATTTGTTTTAGCAGATATGGACAAAATGCTTTGTTATTTGCAGGAATTAAGACTGAACAAGATCCAAATTTGGAGATTAACTCTTAACACATAAGAATGGATGTTAGCCAATTCCAAAAACCACCCAACTCCAAATTTGGATATTAACTATTACTGATTATATTGGCAAAGCAGCGCAAGACCTGCTGGAATGAGGGTAAAGAAAATATTAGGTGTGCGGCACATAAGAATCATATATCAAAGGAAATATTTGTTGGGGATCGAGTCCCAGTCCGTCCTCCGCTCTGAGTTGCCAAAGCTCCTCTACTGCCTTCATCCAGGCAGCTGCTCCCCAAATCTACAGTGGGCTGGTGGCTTGGGCAGGGATTAGAAGGGAAATAAACAAATTAATTAAGGACAGATGGAGCAAAGACCTATGAAGGACTGCACATGGTATCGAGCGCGCTGTTAACTCGGAAACCAGAGGGATGCACGGCGACCCGGAGAATAGAGGGTGGCCGGCGTCGAACCAATATACCTTGACACAAGAGTATTGGGAAAATTATCAAATCAACCAATACAAATATAAAGCAGTCATTTGCTAGTCTGGCGTTGCACTCATGGCAGAATTAATATAACATTGCAAATCAACAGTTGAAAACACACATAGTGGAGGTCTGGATTGATACAGAATCTCATGGCAGCTGCATATGGCATACACGTACCGCTTAATTCATAGATCAGTTGCTGGATCAAATCAAGTACGTGGAGGGTAAAATTGAATCACTAAGAACTGAAAGGGAACTAAAATTCTAGACAGAATTAGGTCAAAATCTCACACATCATTGGATCTCGAGCAATATGAAAAATCTAGTACAGAACTGAACTGTCAATTCAAGATAGCTTCTCACTGAGCAAGGGTGCATATACCTCTCATCTTGCAATTCACAAGTATTTACGAAGTCGCAATGTTAATGGCATGAAGCAGTGATGGAATGCATAGGAGTCTGATCATCATAACGTAGCTTTTGGCTCATGGTATGTACTATCTTGTTCTTCTGAACCATGTATTAGTAGTTATGTACTGCAGAAATGCTAAAAAAGATTTATCAGCAAAAATATAGCATGAACTTGTTGCTAGCTGATCAGCCATCTACCTGCTTAATAAAAAAATAGTGAATCAAAGCAATAGAGTCAGGTTTACAACACTATTGCCTAAATTAAACAACAATGAGATTAAATCACTTGGAAGCTATACATGATTGAAATGAAAAAAAATGAGGTAGCTCTTGATCTGCAGTCAAAATAGTAGAGACATGTAGAAGTCCCAGCTTAGCTATTGAGTCTGCCCTCTCAATAAAAAGAATAAAAGAATACAAAAGGAAAATAAGAATGGCAAGATCGATGTAGGAAAGTCTGAAGTACATGCACATGCTCACAATAATTATCATTACAAAAAAGAAGGCTCAAACAATGCAGATGTCTGAACATATTGGAAGTTTGATGCATTTTTTCCTCTGTTAGATGCAGAAAGAAATGAGGGCTCACATATCATAGGAGAAGCCAGCGAGCACCCATACTACCTTGTCGATATTCTCGAAGGAGTCTGGCACCACACCATAGATGGTGAAGAGCCAGACGGACCAGCCACCCAGCGGCCTGCTCAACGCTCGTTTTGTTCGCGAAGTTCCCTTTGGAGATGGGGCACGAGGAGGGGCAGCTCCTCTACCATGGTGGCTTCTCCACAACACCGCTGACTGCTTCGGCTTTCCAATAGCAACAGCCTTTTGTGGTGTCCGGTGGCGTAGGTTCGTCCTGGGTGGCTGCGGCGGCAGGCGGATGGGGCTGGGCGTAGAGGAAGCAATCAGCCAGCGTCGCATCTGCATTCCTCCAATCCGGTCTTATTGCTGGAGATGAAGGCAGCACAAGGATGCGATCGTAGGCAGCGGCGGCGCCACGGTGATGGCGTGGTCGACGGCGGCGACGACGCCGTGAGGTTGGGATGGCGATGGAGTAGATGACAACGGCGGATATGGGGAGGCGATGCTGTGAGGGTGGACGACGACGCGGGGATGACGTCTCCGGCGGCGACAGCCGCGGCCCTTGCCGGATCCGGAGGGGAGGAGGAGCCGCTCCGCGAGCAGGGTAGTCCGGCATGTCCGCTTCTGCATGCGCGGCGGGGCGGATGCCGTCAAGCGTGAACGTGGGAGGCGGCGCCGGATCTAGCTGCCGCCGCTCCCCTGAGCGCCGGATCCGGTCGCCGGCTGCCAGACGCGAGGCCGAGGTGGAGAGAACCCGGGGAGAGCCCACCGCGGGGAAGAGGGAGGAGGGAGAGCTACCCGGGGAGGGGGCACTGGAGAGCCGCCGTCGGGGCGAGGTAGAGACGCGGGAGCGGGTGGGGCGTCGGCGGCGGTGGAGAACAGGCAGGAGCGGCGCGCGGAGGAGCAGCCAGGGCCGGCGCCGGCGTGGAGGGCACACGCGGAGGACCAGCCGGGGGTGGCGACGGCGTGGAGGACCAGGCAGGGAGTGGCGCCTTCGTGTAAGCGCGCAGAGGAGGAACCGGTGGCGGCGCGGGCGTGGACCGCATGGATGAGGAATTGGGGGCAACACCGGTGTCGAGGGGCAGCCAACCAGGGGGTGTGCCGACCCGACGTAGCCGCGGACGACGATGACGACTTGGTCATTCCAGTCATGGAGCTGATGGCTCACGTCGTTGACGGCGGCCTGCGATTGTGAGAGGCGATCGGTGTTGACGGCGGCCGGCAGTTGCGGGCGGTAATCTGGGGAGGAGGCGACTCAAGAGGGAAAAGGAGGCGGCGGTGTTGGGGCAGGGGGCAGCCGGTGGCGCGGTAGGGGCAGGGATGGGTCCAGCGCCGGCCGTCCCCCTCGATCTGAGAGCGCGTCCTCCGTCCCCGATGCGTGCCCGATCTGAGAGCGGCGTGCCGAGAGGAAGGCGAGGGCGGCTCGGTGGGGGAGGCGTGCGGAGAGAGAGAGAGAGAGGGGCATGGGTAAAAATGGAAAACGCAAAGCGGACGCACGAAGGGAGGGGCGGACGCGCGGGCGGAGGAGAAACGACGTACTATGTTTTTTTCTCCACTTCGTACTTTTTAGGAGTAGAGATAAGCCAAAGTGGTCAAGACGATGCGGCTGCGCACGTGATCCCTCGGCTAGCTCGGTGTCGCCTTGCGAGTTGCCATTGCGACTCAGGCCGGCGATCGAACGCCGCAGGTGTACGTACGCAGGGGGGCGAGCAGGGGCCTGCCCCCCCCCCCCCAAGGTTCAAAAATTAGTGAAAGATTAGTGAAAAATTAAATCAAAATTAGTGAAAAAATGGTAAAATTAGTCAAATTTGAGTTGTTTGGCCCCTCTAATGATTGATTAGCCCCCTATATTGGAATCCTGGCTACGCCCTGTACGTACGTGGTCATTGCGCCCAAGCAATTCATCAAGACTTTCAAGCATATATTATTATTGGTGCAGGATCATCTACTAGTAATCCTGTTGTGATTTCCCGCCTCGGCAGCGACTTCTCTTCGTGGACTTCGCATGAGCCAATAATCAAGTGGTGCTAGTCGAACTCCGATCCATTATTTACTGAAATCTACTAGCCAGCGACGAATCCAGTATTTGAAGCTACGGTGAGCCAAGAGCTAATTTTTCCTTCATCTATGGTAGCTATAGTGGTTGGAGGAGTAAAATTGGACTTTTGTGCGAGGTCAGAGATGTTATATATCTGGTTTCATAGTTAGAGGATCAAAAATTGATCTTTTGTGATTGAGGGGTGTAAACAAGACTTTTTTTAGAGAAAAATCAAAGAGTTGAGGATTTTTGGGTTGAATCTTAGGGTGGGCCATGGCCCACCCGACCCACCCTGTAGATACGTCACTGCCACCAGCACATGATATGTTTGTTAAACGCACTGCCACCAGCACATGATATGTTTGTTAAACGCTCTGATCCATAGGGAGAAAAAAGCACAAAGAAGAATCAACTGGTAGCTCACCACACATGGTACGTGCAAGAAGCGGCGGAGGCAGCGGTGGGGCGGCCAACCGCCGGCTGCCTCCATTGCAGCTCCACCAAACCCCCCTAAAAATTAGAGACGGAGAGGGAGAGGGGAGGTTAAAGGTAGTGGCGGAGTCAGGAAAAAAAATTAGCTGGGGCGATTTCTAACGACGGACCAAACCAAAATGAAAGACACCAATTCGCACATCCATATACTGTAATTGCATAAATTTTATGCGAAGTTTAAAGTTGTAGTCTCAAATTTGAAGAATAAAAACACAAATTAGCAAGTACTACGAACATACGAGTCATGACGCCATCTAAAAGTGTTGCCGGAGCTTGGAAATATCGTAGAGAAGAAGGAACGTACTCGAGCTAGCGCAGATCTAGCTGGAGCGGCTGCCCCTGCTCGCCCCAATGTGACTCTTGTTAGAGGAGGAAGAATAGTGGTAGGGCTGTGGGAGCCTCTCTTGCTTCAATTCCTGGTTTCGCCACTGCGTGCGAGCACCAACAAGAGCGAGAGTTTGGCGAGGCGGGACGCACTCTCGGTGTCCATACAACCAAAATAATAACATGAACAATGCAACCTCACGCCCTCGCTCACACGATACTGTGGTAACCCTGCAAAAAACTGGTCGAATATTTTGGGGGCCAGGCCATTAATCAATCCCGTGGCTGCCAAAACATTTTCCACAGCCTCAATTATTCCATGAGGCCACCAGCTTCTCGCTGTCCGTCGTTCTTCGTGGCGTGCACGTCGTGATTGTGTTGTGTCCGTAGAAGGTGAAAGATTGAAGGACAGCAATGTCGGGCCCTGCGGTATGTAGTGATAGGAGGATTGCCGGGTTACCGCCAGTAGACGAGTACACAAACCCAAAGGCTGTCATGATTGTGTTGTGTTGTGTCCGTAGAAGGTGAAAGACTGAAGGACAGCAATGTCGGGGCCCTGCGGTATGTAGTGATAGGAGGATTGCCGGGTTAACACCAGTAGACGAGTACACAAACCCAAAGGCTGTCATGCCTCGCGGCCTTCTACTTGTCCTTGTGGGTCTTGGTGGCTGACGCACACGCTCGGCGTGCGTTGTACTTGCTTTGTCTCTTCCTCGGGAAAGAAGAGTAGTAGTAAAAGACCATTACCCTTCGTTATCAATTCTCTATTTGACTTTTCGTGTATACAATATTGAACATCTCACTCCAAGAGACTTTGCTGAAAGAGCATTACTCCAAATTCTACGGGACAGCTGAAAGAATTGCTAAATACACTAATTCTTTTTATAGACGTGCACTCTTGTAATATGATATAAGAGATTATAAGTTTTGTGATCAAATACGTAAAGTGTCTGTTATTTTCTTGCGCCTTTTTTATTCATTAGACCTCAAAATAATAGTACAGAGAGGGCAAACATCACAGCGCCAACGGAAGCTAACGTGACTGAGAATGGTATTCTCCCTGTGTCCTTCCTAAGGAACATTGCTTCATAGATTGGGATATTGATGATCACTAGCAGCCCGCATAGAACGACCTGGAGGCAAAATCCATTCCACGGCGTATTCCCGCCACTGGCCAAGATTTGACATAGCCATCCCACCAGGCACGCAAGGTTGAGCAATGCAATGGTTGCAATGATTACATAATCTGTCGACCATGACCCAAATTCCATAATTTCCTGCTCGTACCTTTTCGATTCATCTTCATCACTTACCTTTGACGAAACTTCAAACCGCATCTTTGACAGTCCTAACTGTTACAAAATTAACATGGTCTAAGATTAATTTGATTCCCGAAATACTACTAGCAATAAGAAATAGACACGCTAGTACTTCAAAAATACAAGAGGGATCAACAAACCCTACACATGCTAGGAATACATAAAAGGAACAGATCCAAACATCCATCATGGCATGTGCAGGAAGAGATGCAGACGGTATACTTACAGTGCAACACACGCGAGGTTGATGACGGTCGGAAGTCGAGGACGATGTAGATGTAGTCGATGTAGGCGTGGACGAAGTCGGAGTAGAGGAAGCAGTGACGAGCGGTCGCGAGTACGCTTCCCAGAAACCTGATCGCCGACACCCGTGCAGGCCTTCAGATCACCGGCGTTGGTTCGGAGACACCGCCCTCCCTCGATCCGCTGCACGGCGGACGGAGGAACGGCAGAAGCTCGGACGACGGCGCGCGCAGCGGAGTAGATGAGAAAGCGAGTTGTGGCGTAAGTCTTCCCGTCAAAAGGACGTCTCCTTTTATAGAGAAGGCCCCGAACCGCCCATGTTTCGATCTGCCAGATATCCAGGAACCGCCCCCTGGTATCTCTCGACGTCCACCCACGAAGCCGCCGCACGTTCGAGGACGTGCTTATCCCGCTCCGAGGGCAGACGTGGCAGTCTAGGTGTTGGCGATGTGGACCAAAACAAAACAGTACGAAAAAGGAAAACACCGGTTAGAAACACGTCACGATCGCAAGTCACGCGATAAATCACGCGAAAATACGCGATACGCGCGCGCGTGCGTGTGTGTTCTCTAGCTCATACTCAATCACTTGGAGTACACTACAAGAGCCTCCCTTATATGTTGGTCCTCATCTCCATAGAATAGCAAGGTGGCACTAAACCTCACTTGCATTCCCTCCACACCACATTGACTTTCCTATATGGAATAGTGGCCCAATGAATTGCAGCCCAATGGAGTGCACAACATAGTATTGGGCCATATATTCCAACAATCCCCACCAAAAGTCAATGTCTGCAAGTTAATTACTCCGCTAGACGTTTTTATACCAGCTTTAGAGTGTAGACCCGTCACGGGTTGAACTACACCTAGCACTTCATGTTTCGCTCACTCACAACTATGCAATGGACAAAGCCTTGAATTGCCAGTCTTGTGTAAGCAAGGTTCCCATGGGTGCATCGCTGATACTTGGCCGCCAAGAGCCATGCCTCAGATTGGAGCGTTACGGTCATGCTCCCGTGTCCATTCATGAACTCATTTGAGATTTCCCACATCTCATAGACCGCGACCTCACGGTCGAGTTCATATAGGTGTGTCCTTCCAAGGTACCCTGCAGGGCAGTACCTTGCTGATTTCCTCAGCCTTAGGACCCATTAAGACAATTGTCATCCTTCCATGCAGTCTCGAGAGTACGTATCTATTAGCGGAAGTGGGTACATATAGTGTACTCTCTAGTCATTCTTGCAGCTTGTTTTTCCCATCACCTTGTTCACGGGATCTCCGATCAAGAAGGCTGGGTTGCCACTGAAGAACAACTCATATGGGTCTCAATCCCATTTCCTTCGATGCACCATCTATCACTGCACGCGGCAGTCCCTTTGTAAAAGGGTCAGCAATGTTTCTTGTAGTGTTGATATAATCAACAGCCACCACACCAGTGTTTTTCAAATTTCTGACAGATTTCATCCGTCTCTTTACATGCCTAGAGGACTTCAAATTAACCTTTGCACTGCCTACATTTGTGATCACAGTTTGGTTGTCGCAGTACAACTGGATGGCCGGTACCGGTTTAGCCACCATAGGCATGTCCATTAAAAGATCTCGCAACCACTCTGCCTCTACAGTGGTTGCTTCTAGTGCTACAAGTTCAGCCTCCATGGTAGATTTCGTCAAAATTGTTTGTTTACGAGATCTCCATGAAACTGCAGCACCTCCAAAAGTGAATATATATCCACTTGTAGCTTTGATCTCATCAGCATCTGAGATCCAATTGGAATCACTATACCCTTCAAGTACTGATGGGTACCCTGTATAGTGAAGTCCAAGTGTTGTGGTTCCTCTCAAGTATTTCATTACACGCTCTAGTGCAGACCAATGCTCTTCTCCCGGATTCGAGTTGAATCGGCTCAATTTGCTTACAGCATATGAAATGTCAGGTCTAGTTGCACCAGCCAAATACATGAGTGACCCAATGATTTGTGAGTACCTTAACTGATCTATCCCTTGTCCTTGATTCTTGCGAAGCTTCAGACTAGGGTCATATGGCGTTGGAGAAGTTTTACAATCTGAGTACCCAAATCGACTCAGAATTTTCTCCACATAATGGGACTGATTTAGAGTGACCCCATTCTCGCCTTTCATCAGTTTTATATTAAGAATAACATCGGCCTCTCCCAAATCCTTCATATCAAAACTTTGAGACAAAAATGACTTAACTTCATTTATCACTTCGATACTAGTCCCAAAAATTAAAATATCATCAACATATAAGCACAAAATTACTCCCTGACCCCCACCAAACCTGTAATAAACACAATTATCGGCCTCATTTGCCACAAAGCCAGCTGAGGTCAAAGTTTTATCAAACTTATCATGCCATTGCTTCGGAGCTTGTTTGAGACCATATAATGATTTCTTTAATCTGCACACCTTGTTCTCATGTCCAGACACCACGAAACCTTCAGGCTGCGTCATATAGATTTCTTCGTCCAGTTCTCCATTTAGGAATGCTGTCTTTACATCCATTTGATGAATATGAAACCCATATGAGGCAGCCAAGGCAACAAGCACGCGTATCGTGGTTATTCTAGTGACAGGTGAATATGTATCAAAGAAATCCTCATCTTTCTTTTGTGTATAACCTTTAGCTACAAGCCTAGCTTTAAATTTATCTATGGTTCCATCAGGTTTGAGCTTTTTCTTAAAGATCCATTTGCACCCAACAGGTTTACACCCAACAGGACAATCACATATCTCCCATGTCTCATTTGACATGAGGGACTCCATTTCACTATGGACAGCTTCCTTCCAGTACTCTACATCTGTCGATGCATATGCCTCTGAAAGGGTTTTAGGTGTGTCATCCACGAGATACACAGTAAAGTCATCTCCAAAGGATTTTTCAACCCTTTGTCTCTTACTCCTCCGAGGAGGTTCTGTACTGTCATTCTCCTCATGTGGTTGATCAATAAGTTTAGGAGAATCTGGAATAAAATTAGTACTTTGCGAACTAGAAGATGAACTACTACTCTTCATTGGAAAAAAGTCCTCAAAAAAGGTTGCATCACGAGATTCAATCACATTATTGACATGTACATCAGCGACCTCAGATCTGATTACTAAAAATCTATAAGCTGCACTATTATGTGCATATCCCAGAAAAATACAGTCAACCGTTTTAGGTCCCAACTTTCTTTTCTTACATGCTGGTACATTTACTTTGGCTAAACAGCCCCATGCACGTATGAAACTTAGAGAAGGTTTTCTTCCTTTCCATCCTTCATATGGAGTTTGTACTCCTTTTGATGTAGGAACTCTATTTAGAATAAAGCAAGCGGTCAGCAAAGCTTCCCCCCACCATGGCTTGGATAAACCGGCACTTCCCAACATGGCGTTCACCAAGTCCGTGAGTGTTCGATTTTTCCGTTCAGCCACTCCATTAGATTGGGGCGAGTAGGGAGCAGTAGTCTCATGGATTATTCCATGCTCCGCACAATATTCAGAAAAATCAGCAGATAAATATTCTCCTCCTCTATCGGACCTAATTCGTTTGATTTTCTTTTCTAGTTGGTTTTCAACCTCAGCTTTATAGACTTTGAAACAATGCAACGCTTCATCTTTCGTTTTAACAAGGTAGAGATAACAATATCTAGTCGCATCATCAATAAACGATATAAAGTATTTTTTCCCTGCCTTAGTCAAAACTCCATTCATTTCACACAAGTCTGAATGGATTAAATCTAAAGGTGCCAGATTCTTCTCCTCAATAGCCTTAAAAGGTTTTCGAGGTTGCTTTGCTTGCACACAATCATGGCACTTAGACCTCCTGACCATGGGAAAACTCGGAATCAAATTAAGTTTGGTCAAACGATAGATGCGATCAAAATTGATGTGACATAATCGAGAGTGCCACACAGCAACCTCTCCTTCATTATTATCCGAGCTAGAACTTGAAATAGAGTTTACGAACCTATTACAATCATCTGAAATAGAAAGGCGGAACAGGCCTCCGCAATCATAACCTTTTCCAACAAATGAACCAAATTTTGAAACAATAAACTTGTTCGACTCAAACGCTAACTTAAAGCCATCACGGCACAAAAGAGAACCACTAACAAGGTTCCTATTTATTCCAGGGACGTGCTGCACATTCTTGAGAGATAGAGTCTTTCCGGAGGTCAACTTCAGATCAACTCTTCCAATTCCATGCACAGCAGCCCTCGACCCATTGCCCATCAAGACGGAGCAACTGCCTGTAGCCTGATAAGAGGAAAACAAATTCATGTCAGAACATACATGCACATTAGCTCCTGTATCTACCCACCAATCGGTGGATTGACATGCTAGTAGGATTTCAGGAACATACCCGGATCCACTAGTTTCGCCCACAGTCACGTTTGCAGTTTTCTGACCTCCCTTCTTGCCCTTGCGCTGGCGACACTTCCTGGCTATGTGCCCAGGTTCGCCACACACAAAGCAAGTCAGGTCTTCCTTGTTCCTCTTCTTCTTGAAATTAGCGGTCTGCTTTGGTCCTTTCACTTTCCAATTCTTGTTCTTATTTCCAGCAGACTTGCCCTCCACCACATTTGCCTTGGAACCTCCTTCCTGTGGGACTGAACGAGACACATCCTTGGATCTTGCCTTCTCCTCAACATCAAGTGTAGCAACCAGACTTTCAACAGTCATTGCCTCCTTTTTGTGCTTGAGGCTCGTGGCAAAGTCCCTCCAGTTAGGAGGTAACTTGGCAATGATGCCACCAACCACGAACTTGTCAGGTAAGACACACTCAAAGTGTACAAGTTCCCCCACCAGAAGCTGGATTTCATGAGCTTGTTCCACTACCGAACGATTATCATCCATTCGATAGTCGTGATACATCTCAATAACATAAAGTTCACGTCCAGCATCCGGAACCGCATACTTGCGATCTAGGGCTTCCCACAATTCAGAGGCTTTGGTGTAGTGCATGTACACATCACACAACTGATCAGACATGAGGGACAGCAGGCATCCTATTGCTGTGTTGTTATCCAACTCAGCATCACGGTGCTGCTCTTCAGTGAGAGGGAGCACTGGGGAGATAACCCACCAGATCTTCATCGACATGAGCCAAAACTTGACCCGTGTCTGCCACCTCTTAAAGTTGTCACCCCCAGTAAAGCGCTCAGGCTTCATCACATCCGAAATCCCACCAGCCATGTTAATTATATCAGGTTTCTGGATTGTTACAAAATTAACATGGTCTAAGATTAATTTGATTCCCGAAATACTACTAGCAATAAGAAATAGACACGCTAGTACTTCAAAAATACAAGAGGGATCAACAAACCCTACACATGCTAGGAATACATAAAAGGAACAGATCCAAACATCCATCATGGCATGTGCAGGAAGAGATGCAGACGGTATACTTACAGTGCAACACACGCGAGGTTGATGACGGTCGGAAGTCGAGGACGATGTAGATGTAGTCGATGTAGGCGTGGACGAAGTCAGAGTAGAGGAAGCAGTGACGAGCGGTCGCGAGTACGCTTCCCAGAAACCTGATCGCCGACACCCGTGCAGGCCTTCAGATCACCGGCGTTGGTTCGGAGACACCGCCCTCCCTCGATCCGCTGCACGGCGGACGGAGGAACGGCAGAAGCTCGGACGACGGCGCGCGCAGCGGAGTAGATGAGAAAGCGAGTTGTGGCGTAAGTCTTCCCGTCAAAAGGACGTCTCCTTTTATAGAGAAGGCCCCGAACCGCCCATGTTTCGATCTGCCAGATATCCAGGAACCGCCCCCTGGTATCTCTCGACGTCCACCCACGAAGCCGCCGCACGTTCGAGGACGTGCTTATCCCGCTCCGAGGGCAGACGTGGCAGTCTAGGTGTTGGCGATGTGGACCAAAACAAAACAGTACGAAAAAGGAAAACACCGGTTAGAAACACGTCACGATCGCAAGTCACGCGATAAATCACGCGAAAATACGCGATACGCGCGCGCGTGCGTGTGTGTTCTCTAGCTCATACTCAATCACTTGGAGTACACTACAAGAGCCTCCCTTATATGTTGGTCCTCATCTCCATAGAATAGCAAGGTGGCACTAAACCTCACTTGCATTCCCTCCACACCACATTGACTTTCCTATATGGAATAGTGGCCCAATGAATTGCAGCCCAATGGAGTGCACAACATAGTATTGGGCCATATATTCCAACACTAACAACGTCCTGATGGTGTCAATAGTGCCATAGAGGTATGAGGTTATTCTTCTAATCATCCACATCCTTTGTCCATTCCACCATCCTCTCAATGTATCTCCATATAACACTGCCTCATATGCGCTGTAGACATTTTTAACAACTGAGACATATATGCAAGGCATGATCCATGGACTCATAATCTAGATGGGATAAAATCATCATGTTAGTTTCAGTTCAGTCATCTGAAATTTAATAATACTTATCATTTAACATACCTCAGGGAAGAGGGGGATGCCTTTTAGAAGGCCCAGTGAAGGGACAGTAACATAATATAGTGTAGGGAGTGAGTTCAGTGCCCACAAACCATAGATTGAGTAGGCCATTTGATGTTGTAAACTGATCTTTCCGTTTCCAAAGATGAAGTAGCAGTACTTGGAAAGAAAATTTGATAAATTGCCCTCACTCCATCTCTTGTGTTGCAGTATTGTCTGTGCAAGTGTTGTTGGACCTACACCTACAAATGCTGCCCTTATTGGGTTGTTGCAGACTGATTTCCATCCTCTGCAATGTATTGTCAAGCCAGTTATGACATCTTCCGCTGGAAATCCATATTTGACTCCAATCTCATTTCCCCACTGTGTGCTATGTTCGTAAGTGCATGTTGTTAGCAACTTTGCTTTCTCTTCAATCTTATTTATGGACAGTTCTCTTTTTCCTTACTAATTCCTCTGTCCCAGTCTTCCTTATAGTCATTGCTGAACCTCCTACCACATAAGCTCTCCCTTCTGTGGAAGCATCCAGTGCCAATATAGAGAGGGCCATCCGCACCGTCGAAACCTCTTAGCTCCACCTGTAGATTCAGACATTCAGTAGCAATGTTAGGGCCATTGCAGGTATGATGATTGCCTATACTGCTATATATGAGAGGACAATATTGAATTTGCAGCTGATATTACTGACATGATTGAGAACACTGAATGAGTTGCCATATATGTTATTCTTGGTCAAATTGCTATAGTTCTGAGGATGCTGCACGAATGCGATCTTGTGACCCATTTCTTCATCAAGGAAGAAGCACATCGCATCTCTGATTGCATCACTGTTGTTGGAATACATATTACAGTCCACATTCAAGATGATAGGTCCGTTGCTTATCACTGACGACACCCTTATCTGCATTTCAATTGGAAAGCTGTCATATTTGAAATGGCATTCTTTTTGTATTTTTCATGGATGGCATTTTGCTAGCACTATGCTAATGCAAGTACATATGTTTCTGAGAATTGTTGTGGGCTTTGTTACGTATATTTACTCTAAGCGTAAGAAACGAATATTTACTCTAATACGAAGTATGGATTTTACGACATGTTGGTTAAGTTTGTTTAGAGGTGATGGTCTGATAAAAGATTAGTGAGTGTACCAAAGCATTCATTGCCCCAGCTTTGAAGTTATGGTGGTACTGAGGCCTCTTCTCTCGTGCCATGTAAACCAGTGTAGGTAGTACATTCCCTTCATCGTCAACTGCATCTCCGTCTTTCCCATCTATCAGAACCTAGCAAAGAATTCAGAACTTGAAGTTTCAAACATTGTGAAGTTCTGCACTCGAGAACTCTTGGAAGGATATGATTATATGAAAGGCTACCTGAACAATTGGTTGGTGATCTTTTGAGGTAACTCCTGTGCTCCATTCAGAAAATCCTTTATGATTCACTCTGATTTCTTCAGGAACATTACCTGACCGAACAGCCGAATCAATTCGCTCTGTCATATCGTCATACAGGTTCTGCCCATAAGAATATATCAGTCATCTAGCTACAGGTGTTTCGTCTAACAAATGCTCGATGAATATGCGCGTGCTGGCGTGCATACCTTGACGAGCGACCACTCTTTCGAGGTGCTCGGATCACGAGGCTCCTCTGACTCTGCAAAGTAAGCGGTCGGTGACCGTCGCTCAATGCTGTGTCTCTTGCAGAATGGGAGCCAGCTAGACGTGGTAATGGATTTTGGAAAATCCAAATCCAATTGGATTTTTTCCTTTTGGACTTCGTTGGACTGGATTACTTTGAATGTGGATGTCCACATGCTAAATTAAATTGGATGTCCAATCAGTATTGGATGTCCAAGTATGAGCTTTTAATTCTAATGTCCGGCTCTGGACGTGGGTCCCGCATATAGATTTGGCTTCACCGATTTGTACGAAGTAGCGAACTATCATATTAAGGCATCTCACCAAATTTTGGTCAAATCCGCTAAAATTTTATAGTGTGAACGCGAGATTTTAATTCTAGGGTCCGGCCCTGGATGTGGGTCCCACACATAGATTTGGCTTCACCGATTTGCACTGAGTAGCGGACTGTTATATTAAGGCATCTCACCAAATTTCGGTCAAATCCGCTAAAATTTTATAGTGTGAACGCGAGCTTTTAATTCTAGGGTCCGGCTCTGGACGTGGGTCCCACATATAGATTTGGCTTCACCGATTTGCACTGAGTAGCGGACTGTCATGTTAAGGCATCTCACCAAATTTCGGTCAAATCCGCTAAAATTTTATAGTGTGAACGCGAGCTTTTAATTCTAGGGTCCGGCTCTGAACATGTGTCCCACATATAGATTTATCTGAGTAGTCAACCTGGTGGTGGTTGGATTATATTGTTGGATATTGGATTTTGAGTGAGTGAATTGGATTTGATTTGATGTAAGCTTTATAATTTAGAATCTTACTGGATTTTTCTTCTTTGGATTATGGATGTTGATCCATTCCCACGTATAGAGCCAGCGCTTAGCGAACGCAGAGGCCTCCCACAGAGCATAGAAAGTGAGAATCGAGCCCCCATCGTCGGAGAGGTACACGCTTAGTTTCTCAGGCGAGTAGTTCTACGCCATGAGCGACAGGACTGTGGTGACGACGAGGCTCGGCGGCTCCAACCGCGAATCTGCAGTGCAGACGAAGATGTCCACGCAGGGTAGCCGCCGCTCCCCGTACCTGGCGGCGAGCCTGTCCTTGAAGGGGCGGCGGCGGACGGGGCGCCACCGCACGGACTGCGTGATGACCCAGTAGAAGCCGAACCACAGCTCCGCCGCCAGCATCCCCAACCACGCCACTCGCCTGCCGGCGCCGGACCCGGCCGCTGGGAAGTGCGTCGCCCTGTAGCAGAGCACCAGGCATATCCCCACGAGCACGGTGACGGCTTGGAACCGGTACAGCGACCTGCCCCCGAGCTTCTCCGTGGCGAACAGCCTCTCCTCCATCGATCTCAACAGCGGTCGACCTGGAGTTGCAGGTCGTGCTCGTGCCTCCTTTCACTCTCACCGCCGGCCGCCGCAGCCACCAGCACAGGAGTCAGGACGTACTCTGCTTCAGATCACTGATTGAGTGATTGGGGTAGGCCTGGTCCACAGGCCGCAGTCCAGGAATAGAAATAACATGCGCGTTGTCCACACTAGCAAGTTGTCCGCGCTAATAGCACGGCTAGATTTGATAAATCATATTTTTTTAAATACTATGTTAACATTGTATTTTCTTTATCCATCTTAATTCATTATCCATCCTTTTGAAATCACTAATACCGATATAAATATTGGAGCTTAAAATTCAGAACTGATATTGATACACTCGAATTTTGTTATTTGGATGGTGTTTTAATTGGTAGATGGAACTTGACTTAATAACGAATGTTATTCGACGCTCTGTTGTACCCCTGCATACAGTGTCAACCTCCGAGCTCTGTATTGGACAGAAATTATTGTTCACCCTCTCATTACTTAGTCCCCGCCTCAACCGACTGAACCTCTTACTCCCCACTCTCGATGGTCGAACTCTGCCTTGTTGATTCTATAGCTCCTGAGTTTGGCTCGGTTGTTGACCTCACGCAGAGTCTGGGTTCTCCACTTTCTGATGCGCAGATCCAACTCCTCCAGCGAGCTCTTCGTACCTCGTGGCACCGTTGGTTGTCGACGTAGGTGACCTTGAAGCTTGATCTGGGGTGGGCTCAAGCAACGGTAGCGTAGATCCTCCTCTCTTTCCATATGAGTGCACCCCCTTCTTCATTTTATCCAATGGTACCTTCTTCCTCTCGTCTGAAAGTCTCTCTTCCTTACGATCGACGGTCGATGCCCCTTTCTTTTTCTTCTTCCTGCTCATCGATGGCCCCTCCTTCGTTGATGGTGCATGGCGACCGGTTCTCTCTCTTCTAACTTGTGATCCCGACAAATACATAGGATGTTTCTTATATATACATATTGTATCATGTCTCCTAAGATATATATTTATTGCTTGAAATGCTATGTCCTTAGTCGTTGTTGAATATACCTTATGTCTTCTAAAATGTAACCATTATGTTTGACAATATTTTTATAACTTCCAAGATAACTACTGATCATCAATAGTAGGTAACATTATTCATTGTAGGTATACTTGTGTTCATCATCGTGTTCATTGTGCTGTTTGGTTCTTCACGCATCACATACCAATCTAATTCCAAAAGTTTCCAAAAGATTAGAAGATATACGACAAACAAACTTGATCTCATCACTTTCATTCTTGTTTGGAAGCTTACTATGCTTATAGATATGTGTAGTCGAAGAATTATTCCTCTTTATTTATTATAGAGGATCTCATGTCACTAACAGGTGGCCTATTCGCAAGCAAGCTCATGTTCTAGGGACACAAAGTCCCTTTACTGCAGAGCATGCTTATCCTAAATGGTGACATCATACTGATAATTCAATTTATCTCCCTCATGTCTATTGTGCAAGATAGATATTTGCATTGGGTAGCTTAAATTTCTCCGCACATCGTGCTAGCTTTTCGGATGTATCACAATATTTATTCATATCACAATGCTTATGTTTTCTCTTGTTGTCTTCCCTCTTTTGTCAACATTACACCTTCTTGTTTTTTCGAGCATTTTGCCAATTTGTTGTAACTATTTGTGGCCACCTGCTTTGTCCAAAATTGTTGTCTACTACCTCAGTTCTTCTCTGACCAAAGCAGTCGTATCGCGTTGGTCTCCAAACCCCATATGGTTGATGTCAAACCATACTTAACATCTTCTTTGTCAAATTACTGCTATGCAAACCTACATGAATTGCTCATCAAATCTATCTTATCTTATCATCTCCTGTGACATCCGATTTTTTTTGTCTCCATCACGGTTGTAGGTTTGTATGTGCCAGAAATAAGTATTTCCTCTCCCTAACCTTCTACCCATGTTGTATTTTCCAGTGCCTATCTCCAAAAAAAATCGAAGAGACTTGGAGCATGCTTGGTACACTTGTTGCCGCTTGTACGCCTTGTCTGCTTGCCTCGCGTTGATAGGCAAATCAAGGTGAGCTCCCATGGCAGTGCTTGCTTTCCTTGTTGTTGCTCGCCTTGTAACTCGATCCAGCAGTGTCATAGACGCTCGATCGATAGCAGCAAAGGTCCATCCAACCATGGTGGAGGTTAATCCAACAACAGTGGAGGTCGCATCGACGACATTAGATGTCAAATTGATAGTAGTGGAGGACGATTCAGTGGCCGAAGGGTTTGATTCAGTAGCTAAAGAGTTTGGTTTGGTTCTCGTGCACCGATGCACCTGAATTTTACGACGACAGAGCTTGTTTCGGCAGATGCGGTGTTGATTCGACGGTCAGTCCACGTCAGTTACAATCTGAAGTATATCTAGATCGGATTACAAACAATATCCCGTGATATCCGGACTGATTGCCGTTGTGTCTGGTGTCTTGACTTTTGCACGCCAAATCTCCCGTCGTCTCGGGCTCGCTTGCCAGGATGGGCGGGCCCACCATCAAGACTTAACTTCAACCCTTTGAACAAAATTCCCCCATCTTTATGTCCCTCAGCGACGACCCAATTAAACAATGGCTAATGTGCAATTGACTGTGTATATAAACAAATCCCCCATCTTCGTCTCCCTGAGCGATTGCACAATCTATTGTCGCTATCTCTCTATGTCCATGGTTGCTTTCTCTAAATAGTCTACCTAGTTCGTGCTCTAAACATCTCTTGTCGCGCTTTATGCTCTGCTCATGTCTTCTTCTCTGACTTTCGGCATTGAGTGAATTAAAATACTGGATGAAAATAAATAAACAAAGCATTACATCAATTACGCTATGTCCTCCTTTCACCCTCTTTTTCGCATGAAGACGGTGCCGATTAGATTATTTGATCGTCTGCTCGAGGGAACCGCACTATAACCCCTTACTTTGGGAGGGAACAACGGACTATATCCAACTCCTGTATGTATTTATTTTCATACAACGGACTATATCCAACTCATATATATATTAGAGTCATGTGAGGTTCAACAAAGAGATTGATTTTTATTTCCTAACAGAAATTTATTTTCATCATGTGTCGTGTCTTATCAATGTTGCATTTAGAGCCTTGCAAGGCTACATGCCTATGCGGATAAATATTTCATAAGCTTCCTAATTAGTACTTCAGCAGGGACAGAGAACTAATTTAATGCCCATCATGTGAAACTTTCTAAATTATAATCGTATTTGTTATTTACTCTTCAGTTAGTTATTTTTTTGCTTTTCCAATCTGTGTAAACATTAACTACTATTTTTCTTAATTTTAATTCCGAATTTACGTATTTATTAATTGTATTTGTATTGAATATGAACTCTTTAGATTTCCTTATTTTAATTCTGAATTTATGTATTCTTTGGATTAATCTAGACCTTCAGATCTTCATAAAATCCAACGGTGTATATTCTTCTTTTTTTTGGATTAACGTGAGAATTTCTAGACACTCTCGACGAACGTGGTGGTTTTTCTTTTAACACTGAAGTACAAAGATATTAGATTTCTAGACCCTCTCGACAAACGTGGTAGCTTATTTTAACACTCAAGTATAAGATAATAGATTTACGCACAAAGAGCGCTGCCCTAATTAGAAACCAATTGGTCGCAGTCGGCCAGTCGCACGTCGCCGTCAGAATCTCGCAGCCTCACTGCCGTCTCGCGAGCTACAAGCTCGCCAACAGCGTCGCGTTCTAGCTTGTCCAATGTCGCGTTGCGCAAAGATGCTAGCGTCGAGAGAAACTAGTGGCCAAGGTGAAAGAAAGATGATTTCATCACAGAAAACCATATATGTGGCAAAAATAAGCTCTCCTATTATGCTCACTTGAATATAGAATCCATAATTTGGTAGCGATAGATATCGCGTCACCGACCTCTCCGTAGATCATCATTTAAAATTTACAATATTTGATCAATAAGTTAGCCACATTTTTTTATTTTTTTTATATAAATGTGACGTGGACAGCGGTCACTGCCAAGAAGTCCTACAAGGGGTACGCGCGATGTAGGGTATAGCTCCTGCGCCCCCACCCCTGCCGCCGCCCCTTCCGGCCGGCTCCAGCCACCCCTTCCTCTTCCAACCACAAATCCGGAACCTCCTCGTTGCGCCGCACCCATCCATCCCCCTCTCACCTCCTCCCGTGCCTCCGGCGAGGAGATCGGCCTCCGTCTTCGCGCGGCGACCCCTCCTTCCCCGGCGTCGGCCACCGCCTCCTCCGCCCCCGGCGCGCCGCCGACCTCGCACGGCGCCTCCAACTCCGGGCCATGCCGGTCTCCACCGTCGAGATGGACGACAACGACCTCCTCCCTCCGCCGCGACAACACCCGTCCGTCCCGCTCCGCCTGGTTCGGCTGCCGGTGCCTTGGCCGGGCCCTCCGAGCCCAGTTCGGCGGAACCGGGTACCTCCATCCTCGCCGCCACCACCCCTGCGTCGGCCACCTCTTCTGCGCCGTCTACCCCACTCGCGCCGGCCGCCTCCCCCGCGCCGACCCCCTCCGACCGAGCGCCGGCGCCCGATTTGGGCTGTACGTCTCCGCCCAGCTCCCTCTCCCCCATGGCCGCGCCCTTCTTCCCGACGCCGGCCTTCCACGGCCGCCCCAAGCAGCTGCGTTGGGCGGACGCCGACGATGACTCCCCTTACTACCGCGACATCCTGCTGCGGCAACTGAGGGTGCCCGCCACTGCCTCAACTCCGGCGGCGGTGCAGATCTGTGCGCTGGCTCCGAGGCCCACCCTCCGCTCCGTTGTTGTGGTGCCGCCTCCACATGGTGAGGGTGGGCACCGCAAGCGTCCTCGTCGGCAAGGCCGTCGGCTACCCTCTCCACCACCATGGACGGACAAGCGTTCTCGGCGCAACAACCGCCAGCGCGGGACGACGGAGTTGGTCGTCGGCCTCCAGCGGCACGACCATCCCCGCAAAACTGGTCGGGCTGCCCCAAGCTGTGCTCGGGGTCAGGCGGCACACCGTCCTCCTCCCGTTGACCCTGATGGCTGGCAACGAGTGGAGAGGCGGCGTGCGCATCCCCGGGTCTGTCGGGAGCGACCTCCTCGGCCGGAAGCGCCACGGCGGCGATGCTTCCCCAAGGAGCTCGATGGACGATGCTTGAACTGTCTTTCCTACAAGCATCGGGTTGCTTCGTGCCATCTGCCATCGCGGTGCCTGCGCTGCCATGGCCTCCAGCACCGTGCCAAGGACTGTTTGCGGCCTCATCGCCCGCCACTTCGATCGAGCCTGCCTCGGCAGGATGTTCGTGTCACCCCTCGCGACCGCCCTCCGGTCTCGGACGACCAGCCTTCGTCGACGACTGTTGTTGCGGATGGTGGTCTCGACCTCACGCTCTCTGCCTCTGATGCCTTGGTCGTGGTTGCTTTGGCTGCGGCCAAGTCAGCGATCATGGTTGCGCTTCGCATCGAGGACGACGAGTTCACCCTCGACCCCTTCTTCCTCGAGCTGTTCGTGGCCACCTTCCGGTCTTAGGAGCTCCAAGATCGGGCTTCGAAGGTGCCACCATCGGTTGAGATGGTGCCAGTGGAGGTGCCACCTTCGGTCGAGATGGTGGTGTCAGGAGTGGAGGTGCCTCCTATGGAGGTGCCACCATCGGTCGAGGTGCCGGTTGTGGAGGTGCTGCCGGTGGAGGCGCCACCATTAACCGAGGTGGTGCCGGCCTCTGAGGTGGCCACCGACGCGGTCAGGGAGCCGGAGGACGGCAGTTATGCAGCCCTGGAGGACTTCTTCAGCAGCGTTACGAAAGATATTCCGCCGCCTCTTCTGGACACGCCGCCTCGTCGTCGTCGAGTTGACCCTGTCCTTGTCGACACGCCTCCTCAGCTGCCTTCGTCGGAGGCATCTGGCCTCAGACGAAGCCGTCGCCAAGCCTTGGACCTCTCTCGGTCGTCAAGCCGGCCAAGCGAGGGACGATGCTACTGGTGCGGCGGATCGGTGAGGCTGGCGCGCCTCCGATTTCGGTGGCTTCGGCAGAGGAAGCGGTGGATGATTTCTTTCGTGAAGGGCCTCTGCCGCACCGCATGGAAGCACTGCAAGGCTTATTCCCGATGTTGAAGACCAAGACCAAGATCTCTCCCCTAGAGGATGGAGCATCAACTAAGGGCTAGGCTTAGAGCCAGTCCTTTAGGTTGTGGTTGTGTGAGATGCGAGTAGTTCATGTTGGAGTTTTTGTTTCAGGTTGTGTTCAGCTGGTTTACCAGCTTGTGTCAATCTGGAGTCTGTTTCATTTAGGTTGTAACCGAACATTGTACCAATTCTTCTTCTGCTTAATACAATGATACGCTGCGTGCGTATTCGAGAAAAAAATATAAATGTGACGTGAAATCAAATACACTCTCTAATGAGTACAAGTTTATAACCATAAATAATATAATGCAAAAATAAAAAATGATAAATCTAATTTGGTAGATCGCGTCATGCCATGTTTTATAAACAATAATAGGAGTATGACTCAAGGAGTCAAGGACAAATCATGAACGTTGTCCTATATACGCATGCATACTCCTATACTAGGACTAGGAGGTCCTATGTACTCTCTCCGTCCCTTTATATTAATCGCTTGAAAACGGTGATCCCCTCACAGGCACGATTATAAAGGGACAGAGAGAGTAATTCTAGCATAGTTTTCAATTGTAAGTAGTAGTTAGATTTTCGCAACGTCATCTTGATCACCATGAATTGAATCCGATCACTACTAGTAGTTCACTACAACACGCACTGTCATTTGTCTCTCACCGTCACAACTCACAATCCACCGCGAGTCCGCGATTGTACAATACCTGGCTTTTCTAAGCCGATCGGCATCAGGTTATTAAGGTTACGAAGCTCAGCACGGAACTCTCATTATCTCATTATCTGACTAAACAATGGACCAACAAGTCTTTATCGATCGGAGTTTTGGGTGATAAGGCCGGGATGGATAAGTACTGGCGACTTTTGGGTGATATCATCATACAACACTATATAAGAGCTCCTTACTAAGGAGTTCTCTCAACCCTCAGCGTCCCACATCACTATCCACTGTCTTCTCTCAACATGTAAGGTGTCCACATCACTATCCACTAAAATCATCAATTTATTTCTTCTATCGATTTTCTACGGCTAATAGCATCCATGTATGCATTGTGTTGTTTGCAGTAGAATGTTGCGAAGCAATCATTTTAGTTTTTACTTTCAAATTTTATCTTTAAAATTTGTTGAAATTTT
This sequence comes from Cenchrus fungigraminus, assembly GCA_036936925.1. NCBI lineage: Eukaryota > Viridiplantae > Streptophyta > Magnoliopsida > Poales > Poaceae > Cenchrus > Cenchrus fungigraminus. Next base: position 29,840,779 of record CM072780.1, on the reverse strand, counting down.
CGCAGCAACGCGCGACCTAGTATGTAACGGACAAGGTGGCCAGTTTCTACAAGACTGGAATTTTTTAATTTATATTTACTTTTTTACGAATTTAAAAATATATATACTCATGTTAATGTTTTGCAAAACTATACTTTTACTCACCCGCCGTCGGACAGTGTAGCGCTTTACTCACCCGCCGCCGTCGGACACTGTAGTGCTCCCTATCGCCATTTGCCGTTTCAAACTGCGGTACGGACCGGTACATTTTAAAAAATCATAACTTTTTTGTATGAACTCAAATGGAGATAAACTTTATATGAAAATTGCAGTTTTCGTCGAGATCTACAACTCAAACTTTTTTCATTTAAAATCAACTTGAAACGGAGGTTGGGACCCTACCGCCACTTCAAATGGTGGTAGAGGTATAGTTTTGCAAAACATTGAGATGAGTATATATTTTTGTAAATTCGTAAAAAAATAAAAAAATTCACAAGACTGCAACTCTTCTGATGCTCAACGGAGGAGAGACCACAGCCCAAGCACAAGGCCCAACAAAAGCATTCTTCAGATACATGCACACAAACCTTCAACTTAGAAGCTCAATTGCTTGCTTAAGTTTATGCCCATGAAAGTTCTGTCATGGGACTTTGCAGTCTGGAACTGGACAACTCTCTGCTCAGAATTCACAAGAGCAGCGTACATGGAAATATTTTTCTAATTCCTATTGGATGTTGAGTGGAAGGTCTCTATTCAGCTGGGATTCAGCATCCAAGCTGTATATTTTGGGAAATTTAGCTTCATCCGTGATTCAGTGAATAACTCAGCAAGATATCAAAACCAGAAATTTATAGGAATTCCCGTTTTTTGAATGTGCACAACAATTTTGGATTCACAATGAAGTAAAACACAATCTTCATCCTGAAACCATATACAGATTTATGGTGACAAATAAGGTATGCTGTATATTTGATTATTTGCTAAAAATAAAAACAGAAACAAACATCATTTCTCTTAACAAAATTACGGTTTTTGTTATTACCACATCGAATGAACAGCTGGGACCCACATAGACCTGGGTTTCCAAGAAAGGAGTTGCTTGGAAATGTTAGAAGTGATCATATGGAAAATGGCAACAAACTGTAATCAATGTTGTTCAGGCTTCAGGTCAATAGAAAAAGTCACGAACTGCTCATATAGTTTTCTGTAGTGCAGAAAATATTATTCTACAACATGGCTACAATAATGCATGAGAAAGGTTATCATTTACAGGAAGTGAATTTTTGAAAAACCCCGTGAACCTTGAAGCATATGAATTGGCTGTTTTCTGAATCATTTTTGCTTGGTACTTTCTTCTACTCGGGTAAAAGCATCTGTTATTACATCCGTAGCCCAATCCTTGACATCCTCCTACAGGTCAGCGATACAAAGATAAGTAATTCGCGAGAGGTGGTTCAGAACATAAAACAGCACAGAAGCTGAGAGGGGAAATTCGTCCACCTGGTTTTATAATTAGCAAATTTCTTCCTAACCTAATTTAAAGAAAAAATAAATTGACTGGTGTCATGTTGATGTTAGGTACTCCCTCCGTATCGAAATACTTGTCGGCATTGACTTTTTCTTCCAACTTTGACCATTCGTCTTATTCAAAAAATTATCGCAAATGTGTAAAAGGATAAGTCAAGCTTAAAATACCTACAATAATAAAGCATGTAGCAAGCAAAGTAAATGATACTTGCATAATTTTTTGAATAAGACGAATGGTCAAAATTGTAAAAAAAAGTCAATAGCGACAAATATTTCGATACGGAGGGAGTAGTACACAAGTTAACTGTATATGAGGACCCCATGAATACTAGATGTTGGGGAGTATTTATGGCAAGAAGTAATAAACATGTACAGTCTACAGTGGACCAATAAACCATATATTTTCAGCGCCTAGGAAAATGGTGGATAAAATAGTACTAGCACACATCACAGATAGAGATGTCATAGACTATGAAACAATTTAGCATTGCAGACTTCATTTCGGAAACTGCTGATAGGAAATATGTGTACTAACCAGTCGCATTGGTTCCCCAGTTCTTATACGGGCATGTGGACGAGCTAATTTTGATTCAAAAGGTGTCCTTGGCCTGACTTCTTGGACCTCTTCCCATTCTTCACGACTCAGCATCCTTACTTTTCCTTGATCAGGGTGGCTATTCTTTATCTTGCGCTCTCTCCTTTCTTGATCTGTAGCTTCATGTTCCTGCACACAAAACACCGAATAATATTTATAACATAATTTTAATGCCGCAGCAAACAGCTACAAGAACACCAACGAATTCAAATGCTTCTTTGATGGCATACAGGCTATGCAGTAGCCAGTAGTCAAGAATTTTAACCCTGACTTAAAGCAACCGTCTTGAATCTTGATGATTTAGTTCACACAAGAAGGATGTATACATCTTGTCAATTGTCATGAAACATTAGGCAGCTATAGTAAGGATTGTGAAATTATAAAAAGTAATTTCTCTGTTCCAAAATTTAGGTTGTTTTTTGTCAAAGTCAAACGTTTATAACTTTGACCAAGTTTATAGAAAAATATATTAACAACCTACAATGCCAAATAAAAGAACTATCAAAACATATTCTATGGTGGAGTTAATGAAACTAATTTGATGTTGCAGATATTGATGCATTTTTCTACAAAGTTGTTTAAAGTTAGAGAATTTTGACTTAGGACAAAACTAAAACAACCTACATTTTGGAACAAAGGAAGTATAGAATTCATCCATGGGGCAGGGAAGAAAATCTGATATGGAATGCAATGTCAAACAGATCCATATTGCAAAATCATACTTGGGGTAACACAATCTACACAGGTCCATGAGGATAACGTCTTATATACAGTAAAGAAGCAAATAAACAATTAGAGAAGAGGGCTTGCAATTTATTTGCAGTAGTACACGAGAACAAATCAAATACAAAAATGTCAAGTTCCTACGGTAAGATCACTACATGCCCAAATCTAACAATCTCAAGATTCTACACTGCATGCCATGGTCCATCATGCATACTAGCACATCGACCGAACTATTCGCAATTGTAAAGTACAGCTACAAGGGCTGGCACACGGACGGATACCATCATGAGGAGCTTAGTGAAGAGGGCCACGGCGGCTGCGGTGAGCACCATGGGGAGGGAGGCCGAGTCGAGCCACGCCAGCGACTCCGGCGTCGGCACGAAGAACTCGTCACGCCCCGGGTCGCGCCGCCGCCGCCTCGAGCGCTCCCGCTCCGCCACCCGCTGCCTGAGGATGTCCCTCGGAGAGCCTCCACCCTCCCACGCGACCTGCCGCGCGGCTGCCCCTCCCCGCCGTAGCGCCGACCGCAGCATCGCCGCCGCCTCCACGCCCACCGGCGACTCGAGGGAAGGAAATGGACATCAAATGGGCTATGCTTTGAAGCCTTGAACTAGTTGGTGGCCTTCTTTGCCATGGGACCTCGGCCCGTTTAATGTTCGACTGGGCCTCTTTCTTTGGTTTCATTCCATTTTCTTTTCACCATTTTTAAACAAAAGTTTATTCCCCCCTCAAAAAAAAAACAAAAGTTTATTTCCAAAACGAGTAACCTAGCTCTAAAAAACATCTTTTATTTAAAAACTAACATAAGAAACTAGATCCAGGCGTTCATTTTTGACTAAGCATCGAGACGATATCAGGAATTTCCAACCCACCCAAATTAGGCACTAATGGTGATGTTAGGCTTATGCTTTTGGACACACTTTCTTTTGACAACTGATGAAACGATCTCGCTTTACGAAAGTACTTTTCCGAGTGAGATTGGGATCAGCAGATCGCCCTTTGCCGGGGCAAGCTTTGGTCTTGATATCGTGTGCATATCTCCCTGCTCCAGCGTCACTACCTGTCAACCTGACTGCAAACGTTTGCCACACTGCCTGACAACCAGCTGCAGATCGACAGCATGTGATGCGTATCAGCGCGTGCAAACTGGAAAAAGGGTCGACGTGAACCCAACCGGGGTCCGGCCGAGATCCCGGGGGGGGGGGGTCACGCAGCGACAGCGGAGACATGCCGTCGCCGGCTCGCCGCTCGAACACCCATGTCCCGTCGGTCGCCTATGGCGTGGCGCACCGACCGACCTCTGGTCGCCGTCCCGTCCCGGCCGCCTCCCTGCATTGGATTTGGGTGATTGGATCCATCCGCCGGAGGTCCTCCGATCCTCCGGCTACCGGACTTTTACTTTTCTTTTGCTGATGCGTGTTACGCGTGGAAGATAAACTTGTTTATCATCTCTGTTATCTTTCGCTAATCGTCTGTCTTTACCTTACCCCCCTTTACGGCTTTACCTGCAGGTAGCCGGTAAAGGCTGGCGTTTTTGTCCTTGAGCGTCTTTTACACCTGCACAAATCACCATCATCATCACCTCAGTTCAGTCGCCCATTGCCCCGTCGCTTTGCCGGAGCAAAATAATCCCCCATACGGCAGACGCAGCAGACGACCGTTGTGGCATTGTCACCTCATCCCATCCTGCCGTCGGCGTGACGCCGTTCACCATCGAGCACCATCACAGGCTCCGCATCATCTTGCTCGCCGGAGAACACGACGACCACGCTGTCTTTCTGCAGCACGGCCACCGGTTCAGTTTCTCCACCGCGATCAAAACTCCAGGTCATGAAAAAAAAAACAGAATCTGTTTGTGTGCCACGGCACTGCAGTCTGCAGATGCACATGCCAAGTTCCAGAGTTTCAAAACAGCGCGCCATAGTTTAATGGGGGCTGCATGAGCCATGAGGGGCTCCATGTGCCGCTGCTCATGGCTCCAAAAACGTAGGCTTTGTGCCTTTGTTGCCATCGCCACTAAACAAGTCACCCTCGCCATTTGTCTATGCCGGCCCAGCCGTCTCGCCGGCGACCACCGGCTTGCTCACTGGAGGGAGAACAAACAAGACGGGGACGCCGCTTGGCTACCGCCGCTGCTACGTGCCTAGGCACACACTGGCACATTGCTCCACCAATCCGCACAGTAATCTGACCGGCGATCGGACGGGGGAACGGGCAAGCGCTCTGGGCGCAGCATAACCTAATTAGCACTGGCCTGACCTAACACTCGAAAAGATTCCACGAGACATGCTGCTGCATAGATGTATATATGTATCTATTCTATCTATATCTACACGAGTATATATCTATAATCCATCCAATCATGCATGGACCACGTCGAGGAGGAATTAAAATTTGTAGCCGGAAAGGGATTAGGCGGCAGGCTACAGCGGTAGGGAGAGAGACCGGCCGGGCCTGGGGGGAAAGGCGGAGGAAAAGGGATGGCGCGTGTCCTGGAGTGTCGCCGTAGTGCTGGCCGATTGGCAGGTTTCAGGTTGCTGTCTGCCCGGGGTCGCCATGATCGGGCTGCCACGCTCGCGAGGACGAACGACAGCGATGGAGGTATGGAGGACGTCGACGACGCAATCCTCGGATTATTTGATCTCAATCTGATTACTAGCTTCTTTTCAAAAAAAAAATCTGATTACTAGCTGCGACTGGATCGTACAATTTTTTCCCCAATTGAAATTGCAAATTTCAATGTTTCCTGAAGCCTAGCCAACTGTACTTACTAGCCAGTGCATAAAAGTTGACAAAGGAGACGGTGAATGGTGATCACTGATCAGGAGGAATAATAATCAAACTGAAACCGCAGTTTTTTCACGAGAAAAAAGTCTCGCATTTTGCAAAGGTTGCTTTGCATTTTTGTTCTTTGTGAGGACGAGGGGAGGAAAGGATCTCGATCACAGTGAAGGACCGGATTGGCGACCAGAGAGGGGGGAAGTGAATGGGAGCCGATAAAAATTCTTTCTCAAAAGAACTCGGCCTATATCCCAATCGCAACTCCGAGGGTCACACACGAACAAGCGGAAGCACACACAAACCTCTCTCGAGACCTTAGGAACAAAGCTTGAAAGGCTAGGAAGCAAAGCGGAAGCAAGCACGAAAGAACTCGAGCAACAAAGAGGAAGGCTGAGACCTACCGGGTCAACCGGCACAAGTGACCGGGTCACCCTGAGCCTTCCAGAGCCGCACCGGGTCACCCGGGCACAAGTGTCCGGGTCAACCTACCCCCTTCGGGTCACCCTGCACGAGTGACCGGATCACCCGGGACAGCCCAGAAAACTGCCCGCGAATTCGCCCCAAACTTTCGATCAATGGATCTCCCAAACCACTTGGAGTCTTGAGACGAAATTTTGGGGAGATGATGAACACCCCAAGGAGAGGATATGCCCCAAAAATTACGGCCTCAAACTCCCTACAACTCCCGGAATCGCAAATCTTGGCCAAGAACACTATGAACTAGGGTTCATCCGAAAAATCAACGAATCGAAGGCCAAATCCGGTGTTTGAGGGGTCAAGATCATCCACAAAGAGGCACAAGGCACTCACCCATGATCCCCTCAAAGAAATCCGGAGAGAAACGCCCTCAAATCGACGAATCGAGCGATGAACGAAAATCCTTCAAAAATACCTCCGAAAATCGCAGAAAAAGAAAAACGTCGGGAGCAAAGGATTTGGCACGAGATTGAGAAGGAAGATTTCACTATGAATATCTTAGCCAAATCCGGTTACAAGCCACTCACAAGAATCACAAATCTTGGATGGCAAAAAGCTCAAACAAAGAGCCACTCACACCTCTCTCCCTCTCTCCCCAAGAGCACCCCAAAATGAAAGAGCACTCCCACCAACTAAGCCAAAGAGTTGGCTGAAAATTCAGCCCCCTCCTCCTATATATAGGCCCTCCGGAAAAGATCGAAGTGCCCCTACACTAGGAGATACAATACAAACCCTCACAGGGGCATTTTGGTCAACACATGAAGTTCTCCATCGGACGGCCGCGCATCCATCGGGCCTTCGCGTCCTCCCAACGCAAGCACCTCGATCATGCCGCGTGTCGCCCGCTTCGAAGCTTCTCGGCGCTCCCGGATCCCGTCTCCGCCCGCCGAGCCTCCGGTCTTGGTTTTGTGGCTCAACCAAGTAACCCCGACGGTTTTGTGGTGAACCGCCGCAAACCCCGCGGACTCGGTGCAGCCTCCACGCCAATCCCACTCATGACTCGGCAGCCACGTCGTCCCGGCTCGGTGTTGGTTTTGTGGCCAAACCAACAAACCGCCGTGCTCGGCTTTGTGGAGCAACCGAGGAACCCGACAGTTTTCTGGTGAACCGCCGAAAACCCCGCATGCAAGCTTCGGCCTCACCACGCCAAGCATCGGGCCCGCCAAGCCTTTCACCTCCGTCTCCCGGACGGTCTACTCAGTCTTGCCCCGTTCAATGACTTGGCCGCTACCTTGCACCGGCTCCTGTCCACGACTTCGTCTTGCTTTTCTTGCCACCATGCGTCCCGCACTTAATCCCGTTCGGCCACCGGGTCCATCGAGCCGAGCCTACTTGTCTCTCCACTCCTCGGAGGCCACATAGACTAAGACCTTTCGCGCCCGCTCTTCACCTGCACCAACGCAAATCAAGCCGTAACCTGCACCTGCAATACTCGGCCAAGAGTCAGTCCACACAACGTTGTCAACCACTCCTCACGAGTGCATCGACAACACACCACATAAACAAATGAGTAAAAGACACACAACCGACAACACAACCCGACGAAACACACTCAACACAAAGCCTCAAAACATCCGGTCAATCGCTCATCATATACAAACCAAGGCACATATCAACTTGGTTTCTCAATCTCCCCCTTGATGAGTGCATTGACAAAAGATGATTTGAAAGCAAAAGGAAAACTCATTCAAGTGCCTAAAAGCCAACAAAAAGCAAACACAAGGTAACTTGAAATGAGAAGAGCTCCAACCAAAGACTCTCGGAACCAAAGGAAGCACAAAGGCTAAACACCACCAAAGAGTCAGGCAATCCACAAGAGCTACAAGCAATCCCGAAAGCCATCAAACCAATTTCAGCTCTTAGCAAAGCACTTGTCAACCGCTCATCACTATCAAATCAAGGTTCATATTAACTTGATTTTCCAAATTTCTACCCCTTGAGGAGTGGGTTGACAACATGCGAGCACAAAGAAATGGTTTGAGAAAGCAAAGGCCGAACAACTCATCCAAGTGAACGAAAGCCACACAAGGCAAAGAAAAAAAAAACACTTGGCATGAGGGAAACCACAAAGGCCACCACCACTAACAATCTCGGTCCCCAAAGACATGGGCAACGGCTCGACACAACCGAGACAAAAACGCATGATCCCTCAAGAAGAGGCACAAAGGGCTCAACACCGATCATGGACAAACGAAAGCACATGATCCCTCAAGAAGAGGCACAAAGGGCTCAACACCAATCATGTGACGATCGAAAACTCAAATCAACCGCCGGCTCCTCAAGAAGAGGCAAAGGGGCTCAACACCACCGGCAAAAGAGCAAAAGAGCACAAAACTCACAAGCTCCCCCTAAACACATGCGCCAGGACCAAAGAGCATACAAAGCTCACCCTAAATATATGTGATAGAGCAAAGAGCAAAACACCAAAGCACAACTCAGGCAAACAAAGGAAACTCTCCAAAGCTCCCCCTACACAAATGCATACTTACCCTGAAAAAGTGCATACAAACTCAAGTTCTCCCCCTGAACTGAGTATCCCTCTGGATGCCACAAATGTATGTAAATTGAAACATTTTCTCCCCCAAAAATAACTTTTCCCCCTTATTAACAATGCATGAATCAAGGCAATTTTCCAAAAGATTTAACTACTAGCTTCTCAAATATACAAAGAGCACTATAAAATGCTACAAGTGAGATAATGAGCAAGCAAGATAGTTCATAGTTCCATAAAAGCATAGCCATCAAGATAGTAAAGCTATATAGGCATAAGACAAAGGCATGATCAAATTAAGCACTTTTGTGAAAAAATTTCCCTCTCAAGAGCAAGGACCTAAACATGAGCAAAACATGCCAAAGTGAATCTAAATCACACAAACTTCATGCTAGGTCACATATCCTCATCACAAGATCATTACAAACACCCATAAGCATCTCATGTCATGTTAAAGCCACCGAGTCATGTGTCTACTTCTTAAAATGAGACTTCTCATGGTAGACAACATGCTACGGTTTAGCACCCAAATTATTGCAATTTTAAAGGATTTTATGACATGGAACAAGTGAGAGCATAACTTCAAGGAAAGCATTTCATACCAATTTCATTTTTCAATTTTAAGCTCAAAATGGTACATGAAGTGCCTTTGCGGCAAAAAGAAGCTTATGCTCCCCCACAAGGTATCACATGGGCTAAACATTCATAATGACAAATGGGTCTTTGACCCCAAGTGAAAAGCACATGATATCCAAGCACAAATTAAGCATGATATAGACCACCAAAGCACACTAAGATCATGCAAGGCCTTAAACCCACAAGAGAGAGCCTATCCTAGCATTTTTCAAAAATAGCCATCTCAACATGCATATATAGCAAAACTATCAAGAGCATAGCTATCCATCACCAAATCATATCAAACATGCTCAAAAGCTCACAAATAGCATATCATAGTGTTCATGGTATATAGGAGAAACTCAACCTACCATGCATATGATACAAATGCAACAAAGGTAGATAAGTACATCAAATGCAACATGATATATGACACAAATGCAATGCAAAATGCATAGGGAGACACGGAATCTTGACTCAACAACAAGAAGGCTCACAAGGGGACACACCAACCAAGAACTGCTCCAAGCGAGAGAAGAACCGCCAAAGATCCCAATTGAGTACCATAGAAAAGATACCAATTGCAAGACCGCCGAAGATCCCAATTGAGTACCATAGAAAGGATACCAATTGAAGGATCAAGAATGGCTACCAAAAGTCAAAGCACACCTTGAAACCAAATTCCCCAGCGAAAGAAGCCGAGCTCCCCCTCAACCAAAGACAACTAGCTAAGCAAAAGCTAAGAAAAGAAAGAGCAAAAAAGAAGCTCTAAAACCAACCTAAAAAGGAGAAAACCAAATAAGGAACAAAACACTACCCGAAGACACGACAAGCTCAAAACCCAAAGCAATCTCACATGCTACACAATGCATTGACAATACCAAACAAAATAAATAAAGCATTGTAACATGATTCCACATATATGAATAAGAATAGGCTAGCAAGCATGTCAACAAGGTACAACCCTATACAAGGATACTAAACCAAAATGATACCAAAGAACAACATGCCAAACATGATACACGAACTAAACAAAGGCATGATACAAGTTCATTTGGATCAACCACCAACATATATTACAAAGCTAGCACGACAAGATATACATAGAGGACAAACATGCTATCAAGAAAGGTACCATCAAGCTAGACAAAATGATATGGATGAACAACATGACATATCCAAGTAATCAACCATAAAGCATGACATGATGTTGATAAATATCATCTACCATAATATCATACAAAGATAGCAAGATAGATATGCAAGATCACAAAGCTATCATGAACAAGGTGGCTAGCCTACCATGGTTTTCACACAAGCAAGACACAAGTATATACAGGAGAGCATAAGGGTAAAAGAAAAACTCACTATACATGTGTACAAAGGCTTTCAAGAGCCAAAGCGGTGTGGAGAACCATCTTGTCTTGATCACGTCACGGGCAAAGATCAAGCACCACCCGACTCATGTTCTCCAACCGCGTCTCCAAACCTACACACAAGGAGACGAAAAAGACCGAGCCTTGGATCCCAAAGGGTTACCAAGCACATACTTGGGAATCCAATACTTGGTCACACGAGTAAGTGATGCACTCAACTTATCATGTGGGTTAGCATGATGCAAATGCTGGTTCGAATGAAAAGTCTTTCGAACACCCTTAGAACCATGCCTCAAAGGAGCCATTCGCGAAGGAAGCCGAGTGCTACCACAAGCAAAAAGGCAAAGATCATTCGGGGTCGTAGGTGAAGAACCAACACAAGCACCAAGGGAAGCATGTTGCGGACCAACACAAGAAACACTAGAAGCATGTCCACGAGCATGGCCTAACTCACTAGAAAGAGTATCATAAAACCCGTCCACAAATCGCGCCTTCTTAGGCTCACAAGTGTTCATGCCATGAGAAGGGCTATGAACAACCAAAGGCCTAGAAGCACCTCCTCGCCGTATTCTCCTTGCCCGGCGGTAGCAAAAACTCTCTTGATGCCCATCCTTCCCACAATGAGAGCAATGGTACAAAGGCCTATCGAGAGGCACGGTCCGAGTGGATGAATCACCATTCTCTTGTAAGTGGGAAGTCCCTTGGGACTTAGAGCAAGAAGCATCAACCCCAACATCCAACTTGGTGCCCACATTAGAATCACACGTGCCATGAGAAAGGCTACGTGTCTTCTTAAAAGCTTTGGCACGCACACGTCGCTCGTGCTTGACACGGCGAAAGCAAAACTCAATGGTATGCCCATCCTTCTTGCAAAAGGTGCATTGGAACCTCGGCTTGGGAGTATGAGTTCCAAATATGTGGGAGGCACCCTTGCCATTCAAATTACCTTGGGCAATACCGGAAGATCCACCAAACTTAGGAATAGCTATAGGAGAGCTATCCAAAGCACCACCACCTGTGCCACCATCCAAAGACTCACGCTTAAGAGAGGAAGTCAACTCCGGTTGAGAAGAAGCAAATGTAAAAGCATCAACATCGGAGTGACAAGAAATGCGAGAATCCAAACCCTTTGCACAAAGACTCTTGCACCTTGTGCGCAAAGCCTCATTTTCAAATTTGAGGCTCTCACAAGTACCACATGTCATATTTCTCAAATTCTCAATTTCCGCCTCAATGCATCTAGCATATGTGGTACGCAAGAGTTCATTCTCTTTCTCAAGGTTGGCACTCATCTCATCATGCGCAACCAACTTGGCACTCATATCATCGTGCATTTTCTTTAAAGCCAAAACTTCACTTTCCAAATCAATACATGAAGTGCAAATGAGACCACATGAACAAGTATCATCATTTACATCAACCAAAGCATCATCATCATCACAAGAAGTATGGCAAGCATCAACATCAATGAGCAAAGAGCATTTGTAACAAGGCATGAATTTCATATTACAAATTTCAGCCCTAGCATGCTCAAGATCATCTACACAAGTGGTGTGAGTCAATTTTAATTGATTAATTTCAGCAAGCAGAGACTCACAAGAAACACGTGGTAGAGAAGCATTTGACTCTAACAAAGAAATCTTACTCCTAGCCTTAACAAGATCATCATCCAAAGCAATACAAGAATTGCAAGGCATGGAAGCATTGGATTTCAACAAGTCAATTTCAGATTTCATGTTAGCAAGAGCCATATCAACTTCATCACTCAAGGCATCACATGATTTGCAAGGCAAAGAAGCTTTGAAATTTAACACCTTAATTTCAGATTTCAAGCATGCAATGGAAGAAATCAAAGCATCATTCTTAGCATGCATGGTGTTACAAGAAGTGCAAGAATTCAAAGCACAAGACTTCCAATGAGCCATACCACATTTCAACCTAGCAAGGGAGCATTTCATCTTCTCATTCTTCCTATGCAAGGCATCACACAAATCTATGTTTCTCCTATGCAAATCACCACAATCACATTCACAATCATTCAACCTATCGCATAGGATCAAGATGCCTTTGGCAAGCGTACCTTGGTTCATGTCCCTTAGCTTGTGGTGGAGCTCTCCCTTCTTGAGATCACCATCTTGATAGTCCTCGATGAGGGACATCATCTTCTCTACACCGGCTTCCGCCTCAACCTCCATGCTCCTCCTACTCAAAGAACCACAAAGGGAAGAGCTTGGTGCTATACACAAAGCACTGATTAGGATTAGCTGAAAACAAGCTCAAAGCACGCAAATCAAATCCGCAAGCAAAAGCACCCTTTTCTTTGTCGCCCTATGGATCCTAGACTTGTTAGAGTCATACGAATCCGCAACCGGCTCTGATACCAATTGAAGGACCGGATTGGCGACCAGAGAGGGGGGGAGTGAATGGGAGCCGATAAAAATTCTTTCTCAAAAGAACTCGGCCTATATCCCAATCGCAACTCCGAGGGTCACACACGAACAAGCGGAAGCACACACAAACCTCTCTCGAGACCTTAGGAACAAAGCTTGAAAGGCTAGGAAGCAAAGCGGAAGCAAGCACGAAAGAACTCGAGCAACAAAGAGGAAGGCTGAGACCTACCGGGTCAACCGGCACAAGTGACCGGGTCACCCTGAGCCTTCCAGAGCCGCACCGGGTCACCCGGGCACAAGTGTCCGGGTCAACCTACCCCCTTCGGGTCACCCTGCACGAGTGACCGGATCACCCGGGACAGCCCAGAAAACTGCCCGCGAATTCGCCCCAAACTTTCGATCAATGGATCTCCCAAACCACTTGGAGTCTTGAGACGAAATTTTGGGGAGATGATGAACACCCCAAGGAGAGGATATGCCCCAAAAATTACGGCCTCAAACTCCCTACAACTCCCGGAATCGCAAATCTTGGCCAAGAACACTATGAACTAGGGTTCATCCGAAAAATCAACGAATCGAAGGCCAAATCCGGTGTTTGAGGGGTCAAGATCATCCACAAAGAGGCACAAGGCACTCACCCATGATCCCCTCAAAGAAATCCGGAGAGAAACGCCCTCAAATCGACGAATCGAGCGATGAACGAAAATCCTTCAAAAATACCTCCGAAAATCGCAGAAAAAGAAAAACGTCGGGAGCAAAGGATTTGGCACGAGATTGAGAAGGAAGATTTCACTATGAATATCTTAGCCAAATCCGGTTATAAGCCACTCACAAGAATCACAAATCTTGGATGGCAAAAAGCTCAAACAAAGAGCCACTCACACCTCTCTCCCTCTCTCCCCAAGAGCACCCCAAAATGAAAGAGCACTCCCACCAACTAAGCCAAAGAGTTGGCTGAAAATTCAGCCCCCTCCTCCTATATATAGGCCCTCCGGAAAAGATCGAAGTGCCCCTACACTAGGAGATACAATACAAACCCTCACAGGGGCATTTTGGTCAACACATGAAGTTCTCCATCGGACGGCCGCGCATCCATCGGGCCTTCGCGTCCTCCCAACGCAAGCACCTCGATCATGCCGCGTGTCGCCCGCTTCGAAGCTTCTCAGTGCTCCCGGATCCCGTCTCCGCCCGCCGAGCCTCCGGTCTTGGTTTTGTGGCTCAACCAAGTAACCCCGACGGTTTTGTGGTGAACCGCCGCAAACCCCGCGGACTCGGTGCAGCCTCCACGCCAATCCCACTCATGACTCGGCAGCCACGTCGTCCCGGCTCGGTGTTGGTTTTGTGGCCAAACCAACAAACCGCCGTGCTCGGCTTTGTGGAGCAACCGAGGAACCCGACAGTTTTCTGGTGAACCGCCGAAAACCCCGCATGCAAGCTTCGGCCTCACCACGCCAAGCATCGGGCCCGCCAAGCCTTTCACCTCCGTCTCCCGGACGGTCTACTCAGTCTTGCCCCGTTCAATGACTTGGCCGCTACCTTGCACCGGCTCCTGTCCACGACTTCGTCTTGCTTTTCTTGCCACCATGCGTCCCGCACTTAATCCCGTTCGGCCACCGGGTCCATCGAGCCGAGCCTACTTGTCTCTCCACTCCTCGGAGGCCACATAGACTAAGACCTTTCGCGCCCGCTCTTCACCTGCACCAACGCAAATCAAGCCGTAACCTGCACCTGCAATACTCGGCCAAGAGTCAGTCCACACAACGTTGTCAACCACTCCTCACGAGTGCATCGACAACACACCACATAAACAAATGAGTAAAAGACACACAACCGACAACACAACCCGACGAAACACACTCAACACAAAGCCTCAAAACATCCGGTCAATCGCTCATCATATACAAACCAAGGCACATATCAACTTGGTTTCTCAAGCGGCTATGATTTCGGTCTCGTGGTTTCTAGCTTTGCTCAGGGTTTTAATTACCGCTGGTTACCGGTCGGTTTACCGCGGTAACCGGTGATACCGGTCCGACTCGGTAGCAAAACCGACCGGTAACAGGTGCCTTACCGAACCTATCTAACCGGTCGGCAAGACCGGTATACCGGTCCGGTTTTCTCGGTTGAGAAAACCGCTACTGTAGTGGTAATTGGAACCCTGGCTTTGCTGCTAGCCCAGCTCAAGACCGGCGCAGCCGCACCGAGATTAGCCGAACGGCCAAACCAAGGGCGATCGTTTTGATCGCTCCGCTCGATATACTTCGAGGTGTAATTCCAAGGTTGCTTTTGGGCGTTCGAGATAATTAGCGAGTGCTAAATGGTGGTGCCACCGTTCTTTATCCCTCCGTTACCGAAACTGCCGCCCACGCACTGCAGACCAGCTGCTAGTTGCGTGATTTCCTGCAGCGCATTGCTACTCGGCACCTGGCACAACAACACAAGAATTGGGGGGACCCCAACAGAGTTCACGCCGCGAAACAGACCCCCGCGTCGCCGCCGCGCGTAGTCGTCGCTGCCGCTGCCGCCGCCACCTTGGCCCCTGTTCCTTCCGCCTCCGGCCTCCAGCCGGTGGCAAAGGGACGGGGGTCCCTCCTTTTAGTAGATCGAGTCATTCTAGATTTAGGGTTTGCTCGCCGCCGATGCTCGGCGGTGGAGTTAGGTTTTGTCGGAGGAGCGTGGTTCCTTTGCGGCTTGGTTTTTCTGGCGGCGTTGGCGATGCGGAAGCGATGACGTTGCAGAGGAATAATTTCTCCAAGTTCCTTCCGTTCTCCGATGGCGATCTACTCCGACGTCAACGGAGAGGCTGGGGAGACCTGTCCAGGAGTCGAGGGTCGGCGCATCGTCGTCTTCTTCAGGTGATGATGTTGTTGATCCTGTTAATCTCGAGGAAGATTTTTATTGGTGAAAATCTGAGCTTTGCTCGGGGTGCCGGTGGTGGAATCGAAGGATGCGTCGTGGGTACCGGAGTTGGCCGATGCGCCTGGGAGGTAGTGTACTCGGCTGATTCGTCTAGAAGTAAGCCCTCCTCTGCGGCCTCCACCTTGTGAAGATTGGCTCTGGTGCCCGGCGACGATTGGGAAGCAGATTCGGCGGCGGTGACGAACGGATCTCTGAAGGCTTCGAGAAATATGAACATGAGTTTTAGACTTATTTGTAATTTTCCTTTTCTTTGAGGTCCTGTTTGTAAAAGAACCGGTGTAATGTGCTAAGATTAATGCATCTTCCTTTAAAAAACAACACAAGAATTCCACTCTGCAATAGTAGACCAGGGAATATTTCCTTTCTGATAATAGTTTGTGCATGTGAGATTTTTATTAGCTGCAGTTCTCAGAGACAAAATTAAGTAGATGCTTTCGATTAAATTTTCTTCTATGTTGAGGATGTGTGAACTACTACAGTTTCTATAATTTTTTAAGAAAATAATTCAATTCTCACTAAAACACGTAAACATTCCCATGTAGCCATGTTTCAATGTTCACGAAGGGATGAACCTAGACGTAGGCCTGGGCGTTCGGTTCTTCGGTTACCTCCAAAATTCGGTTCCCAGAACGTCGGAACCGAACAAAGAACCGTTCGATTTCGGTTCTTTCGGTTCGGTTCCGGTTCTAACTGAAGAAACCGAGGTACAACAGTCAAGCATAGAATAGAATCGCTACATCATGAACTCAGTGGAAAATTCGAGTACAAATCAACACAAAAAACCAAAATTGGGGTGAGTTGATGCCCCAAATCGATGAGATTGAAGAGGAAGAGCTGCTGCCATCCGTTGCTCCGCGTGCTCTGGATTTGAGGAGGACGGAGCGAGGTGAGAGGAGGGAGCAGTGGTGGCCGCCAACGGCGGACGGCGGGCCAGGGGCGGTCGACCGGGGGCGGCGGCGGTCGGCCGGAGGAGGTGGGCGGATGGCCTCGTGGCCGGCCGAGGGTGGGGCCTGGGGGCGCTGGCCGCCTGGTCGTGCCCCGTGCGGCGAGCACCGGCCACGACCGGAGGTGGGCGCGGGCGCGGCGGTGGGTTCGGCGAGCGCCGAGCGGGCACTAGGCGCGGGCGCGACGGCGGCGTGGGCTGAGCGCGGCGACGGCGGCGTGGGCTGAGCGCGGCGGCGGCGGCGTGGGCTAGGCGGCTGGGACGGACGTGGGAGGCGGGGACTGGCGTCGGTGGGAGGTTGGGGAGGTGGGAGCTAGGGTTTTGTGGTTTCCTATTGGGCTTTTAGTCAGTTGGGCCACAGGATTACTGGGCTCAAATGTGTTGACGGGCTGTTTTCACGATTTTTCGGTTAACCTGAACCGAACCGAAAGAACCGGGGTATTTCGGTTCCAAAGAATCAGGAACCGAACAGGAACCGATTTTCTCGGCTCCGGTTCTTTCGGTTCTCGGTTCTTTGTGCCCAGCCCTACCTAGACGTGCCGGGGTCCAGCCCCACCTGTCAGACTCTCGCCCAGCACAGCGCTGGGGGTTGTTGCCTTGCTGGTCCGCCGGCCGCGAGTCTCGGACGACGCGAGACCCACCCACGCCACGCCCTGCACGCTCCTGGTTAAGCGCATCGCCATTAGATTAGGATTTAGTGCGTAACCGCTTTGTTGATCCACCCGAAAAGCCCATCTTTTTACCACCAACCTTTGCCTTTGACCCGTCCCACCCTCGCGCCTCCTTGCACTCCGCATCCTGGAGACTGGAGAGTGCCCGCTCCCAGTCCCGTCTCCCGCCGCCCACACCAATATGCAGCTAGGCACTGCCTCCTGCCGTCGCCATGACTCGGCCATGTGAGCCTGCCACAGGAGCCGCCATCTCCCACCTCTCACCGCCCGCAGCCAGCACCGGCGGCGCCATGGCCGCTTCTTGGTCCTAGCAGAGGTACCTCTCTTCTCCCGCTCGCCGGCCGGCTGGCTGACTGATTGATGTAGGTGTCATTTTCCCCAGGTGGGGATGTCCATTCCTGATCTGTTTGATTTAATGCATCCCCATCACTTTCCAGATCCAATCCACCTCCTTCCTCCTCCCCTCCGCGTCTTTATAAATCTCCCGCTGCCGCATTCACTGGCCACCGGAGTTAGTGCTCCCATGTCCTGACGCGGATGCGGGAGGAGCACACCACATGCGCGGATGTGCTGTGCTGTTGCCTTGCCGCCTCATATGATTCCGGTGTGCGCCATCATACCTGCCTCCGCTTCTTTTCCGCGGGAGAAAAGGGGGAGCAGCGAGTTGTGCGCCTTGTGAGCTTGCAGCTGTTCCAGGTTGCAATGCCCGTGCTGCTCCTGCTTTAGTTTTAGCTTTGGGGGATATCTAAAATTTTTTCCCTTTTGTTGCTAATCCCTCTGGCGCTGGCCCACTCCCATCCCTATTTTTGTGGGGGAATGCGGGGTGGGGGCTTTGTGATTTTTTGAGCCCTCGTTCTCGTTCTAGTGCTTGGCCCTTTTGGGGAGTGCTGATGCGGCGTTATGGGGCGATGGATCTGTTGTCCGGCGAGAGGTCGTAGCTTGTGGGGGAACCTGCAAGGTGATTTCCTGGCCATGGATCCCGAAAAGGTTCCACCTCTCTTTCTTCGTAACCTGCTGTGTGTTTGCCATGCGCCGTTCCCGCTTGTACTGTTCCTTGCGGATTAGTGCTTCTTGTTGATTTCTTCCGTCTATGTTCGAATTGCTCCCTCTGTCCTCTGGATTTCTTGCATAGCCTTATATCCCTCGATGGCTCTGTTGCTAACGGGGCAAATTGATTTTCAGATCAGGAGTTGGGGATTGTGTTGCCACGCTGCTGAACGGTTGGAGAAGGTGGAGAGCTTGTGTTGACCAGCCTGTTAGATTCTGCACTTCCGTGTTTCTGTTAAATTGCTCCTGCCCTGTTCTTGTCTTGTGAATCCGTCTCCCCAAGCATGGCTGGGCAAGCTGCAAAGGTGAAGGAGTCAGGGAAAGACGACAGACAAGAACCCGGAGCTGAGGTGATAGAAGAGAAGCTACTGCCGTCTCACCAGCAGGAGTCTCCAGCTTCTCTGATGGACAAGGATTCTTCAGGTGTCTCTGGTGATGTGTCACCCGTCCTAGATGGAGATTCTGGGGAGTTGAAAGTGGAGAACTTGGATATCAATGGGAATAAAGAAAAGAAAACATCTCAGAAGAGCAGCACAAGTGACGGCTTCGCTTCTGCTAAAGTGAGTGATGGGACAAGTAGTTTGAGGAAGACCAGTGGTAGTGCGACGATGAGTACACGGGCTGATTTCACTGAGAGTGGGAAGAGTAGCATGTGTCGTGCGAGCACAGGCAGTGACATTAGTGATGAGAGCTCCTGCAGCAGCATGAGCAGTGCCACCACAAAGCCGCACAAGGGGAATGATTCAAGGTGGGAGGCAATCCATGTGGTGAAGTCGAGGGATAATGTTCTTGGTTTGAATCATTTTAGACTGCTTAAGAAGCTGGGTTCTGGTGATATTGGTAGTGTGTATCTCTCTGAATTGAGTGGTACACGGAGCTACTTTGCAATGAAGGTCATGGATAAGACCTCTTTGGCAAGTCGGAAGAAGCTCCTCCGAGCTCAGACTGAGCGGGAGATCCTGCAATCCCTGGATCATCCATTTCTACCAACCCTGTATACTCACTTTGAGACAGATAAGTTTTCATGCTTGGTTATGGAGTTCTGCCCTGGAGGGGACCTTCACACTCTTCGCCAGAGGCAACCTGGAAAATATTTTTCAGAGCAAGCAGCAAAGTATGCCCTTCTGCTAACCATAAAGTTCAACACCTTGTGTAATTTGTTGGTTAGCTTTGTTTAGTAGGAGTTACGTGATGCTTCTTATCTGCAGTTCAGTGTTTTTGCATTGCAATTTTATTCTAACTTAATTTCGCGTGGAATAATTTGTTTGCACTTGCATAATCAGGTGCATATGACATGTTTATGCATTTTCATATGCTAATGCATAACCTGTTTATTGTTGTCGATCAAGACAATGGATTCTGTTGTATGCCCCTTGGAACGTTTCATGTTTCATTCCCATGTTGGTACAATTCTACAGTAATTTAGACAGTCAAGATCTTTTATTGGATGGCATAAATCTTGAAATGCTTAGGTGCTAATATTGAAATTATGAACCATATATGAAACTGTGCTACTATCAGTATTCATTAAAATGAGTTCAACTTATTTTGGCGCTGATTGTGATTGGATACCTTGATGTTTCAGGTTCTATGTAGCAGAGGTGCTCCTTGCGTTGGAATACCTGCATATGCTTGGGATTATATACCGTGATCTTAAACCAGAAAATGTCCTTGTTCGGGAAGATGGCCACATCATGCTGTCGGACTTTGACCTCTCTCTTCGCTGTTCAGTAAGCCTAACAGTGATCAAGTCTGCAAATCCTGGCCTAGATGCACTGCAGAGGAACAATGCAGCATACTGTGCCCAGCCTGCTTGCGTCCAACCATCCTGCATTCAGCCTTCGTGTGTTGCTCCAACAACTTGCTTTGGTCCTCGGTTCTTCAGGAAATCCAAGTCCAAATCCAAGTCCAAGAAGGATAAGTCAAAGCCTGATGCTACAAACCAAGAAAACCTATTCCCAGAGCTGATCGCTGAGCCAACCGATGCCCGTTCCATGTCCTTTGTTGGCACTCATGAGTACTTGGCCCCAGAAATAATAAAAGGGGAGGGCCATGGAAGCGCAGTGGATTGGTGGACCTTTGGTATATTCTTGTACGAGCTGCTGTTCGGCAAGACCCCTTTCAAGGGTTCAGGTAATCGGGCTACGCTCTTCAATGTTGTTGGTCAGCCCTTGAGGTTCCCAGAGTCCCCAATAGTGAGCTTCTCCGCAAGGGACATGATAAGGGGATTGCTGGTCAAGGACCCACAGCACCGACTTGGATATAAGCGAGGTGCTACTGAGATAAAGCAGCACCCTTTCTTCGAGGGTGTGAACTGGGCGCTCATAAGATGTGCGAGCCCTCCAGACATTCCGAAGCCTGTGGAGCTTGACTGCCGCCCGAAGCAAGTGCCGTCGACAAATGGAAAGGTCGCACCTGTCGCCAATCAAAAGGGGCCAGATAATTACCTAGAGTTTGAATTCTTCTAGATTTTTTTGCTTTCTTTTTGTGATACATGAACTGAAACAGTGCATCTGGGCTGATGTTGTGAAAGAAAGTGGAAGACGAGGAGCTGCTCTAGGCATGAGAATGCTTGGCTGGAATTTTTTCCGCTGATAGACTGTATGCTCGCTCCAGGTGCCCTCCCAACTTGTTTTACTTGTTGAACTGCTTGACTCTAGGATGTACTCAATTCAGCTTGTATGTTGCAAATTTTCGAAACCACCTATGGTATCGAGCTGTCGATGTAATTGTTGCTGTACTCTGTAATTGATGCTTCCTCCTAGAACAATGTCTTGCTCTACAAAATGCTGATATGATATCTGAACCTGGAATTTGCAATGCAACTTGTCTTGGTTTCCATAACAGTTCTGTGATTCTGGAAGATGGAAAGGGGTATCTGTATTTCTTGCTTATCAAGAGGTGAAAAGAAACGCTGGAGCTGGCATGTGCGACAACATATTGTGGTTGTGGCAAATTGCTTTTCTTAGTTTGCTGGATGTTGAGAGATATGTGGTGGCTTTTCCTGAGTTCGCCGGAGATTCAGGCATGCGCCCACCTTGGACGTGTTGAGGTGGCGCCGTGGCGCGGCAGGGCATGCATGGGGGTCTACCTACCAGCACATTGGTGGTGGTGGCCTGGTGGGTGGGTGCTTGCCTCTTCTCCATAGTCCAGTCTCCGCGCCGGCCCTGGCTGTGGCAGTGGCAGTGACATGGGGTCATAGGGGGTCAGGGTTCAGGGGATAGAAGCGTCGGATTGGAAGCTAAGCTTGTCCCCCGGCGTCCACGGCGTCGGCGTCGCGCCACGCCTAGCGTGATCTGGCGTCCCGTGTCGCGGTGCGGGGGCAGCCGCCCGCCGGCGTGGGCTCGCGAGTCGCGAAGATCTCGCTTGTCGCGGGATGGGAGTTGGGATGGGCAGCGAAGCGCGGCGGAGTTGTTCCGTGGAAGGGCAGGATTTCCTAACACTGGCCGCGTCTCCCACGAATCGGCTGGCGCTTGTGGATTGGGCGGCACCAGGGCATGTTGATTTGGTTCAGAACGAGTATTGTGGTTGGTGGGTAAAGTTTGGCCTTGCCAAAAATAAATTTTGCCAGCCCAGCTACAGTCAATTCAATGGCATCGGTACCTTGAGCTCGCTGCTTAACTAGCCGACTTGCCCTGGCGCCCGCTAGCTAGCGAAGCAAAGATCGGACCATCGGAGCAGAAATCGAAAGCCGCTTCCGATGTTGACAGGAACAGTGACAGTCATGATGGTTTTCTTACAGATAAGTGCTTAGTACACCTGATCAACAAACAGCGATGAGATCAACGTTGTCGGCACGAAGTGAATTGGATGGAGGCAATATAATAAGAGTATGATCGAACTCACATACAGTACATATATATTATTCCGTGATGAAGATAACAGCACCAGATAGCTTAGCAACAAGCAACAGCAATAGCCAATAAGCACACCCGTAACTACACAGACTGCCCTTCAATAACTGTATACGAGCTAGTATATATTTACATACTCCTATATGACACAGCCCTTTGCACATGCAGTCTCCCTGAACTGCAACTGCAAGCAGCTGAAGCATCCGACGAGGCGATGAATGACCATCTCTAGCAACCGCCGCCTCCGCCACCATCGCCACCACAGCCTCCTCCGCCACCGCCGCCGCCGCCGCCACCGCAGCCCCCTCCGCCGCCGCTGGTGCCACAGGCGGCGGCGTCGCTAGTGCCACAGGCGGCGGCGCCACTAGCTGCAGCAGCTCCAGCGGCGGCGTTGTATTTGTATCTCGGCCTGCTGCCACTGCCATTCGAGCTGTCGCCGCAGAGGAGGACGGCGAGCGTGATGGCCCAGACGGAGAGCAGGGCCACGCCGAGCATCGCGAGCCATGGCGGGCCGAAGCCGTCCGCGGCCGCAGCACCACCGGAGGCGAGAACTCTTGCCATTGTGAACACTCGATCAACACGCAAGTGTATTGACTATAGCTAGGTAGAGAACGCGCAGCAGGGCCGGGACGGGACGGGACGCGCGGAGCTAGCCAGATTATATAGCAATAGCATCACAGGGCAGGGCAGCTGCCACGTAGATAGCATGAGGTTCTTGGTGTTGGACGACGTCACGATGGAGAAGCGCAACAATGGCTATGTCGACATGTGTCAATTGTGATGGGATGTGCCATGGTCAACAATGGCTATTTTCCGTGCAGTTCACTTGGCCAATAGTAGTGTACTAGTGTCTGTGACTTATTGGCTCAGAACACCTGGTGACTAAAATATCCATAGACATGAGGAAATATCTTTTTTTTTTGTGAACAAGGAAATATCTTTTTTTGGTTTGTTGTTTTTCACAACAACACATATATTATATTAATTCAGCAGCCAAGTTACAAAGAAGATCTCAAAAGAGATCTTAATTACAACGAAGTCCAACAGCTTCCAGAGGTGGAGGCAACATCGACGAAGGCGTAGAGGTGTCGAGGACGAAGCATATGTCGGGGCGGAAGGACCGCACAAAGTGTCGGTTGTTGAAGGGGCAGTCGTGCCGACGAAGACGGCACACACCGGCGACCGAAGGATCAAGTGTTGCCGTCGCCGGCGGATGAAGAAACACGAACCGGGATCCCAAATGGAGGCAGAGGAGTCAACCCAACACCAGAGGTAGAGCTGCCTAGCGAGGGAGAAGAGCAGTTAGACAAAAGACCGTTGAACATACAGGGGAGCGGGTGGCGGCGGAGTGGAAGAGGAAAAGGGCAGATCTCGGCGGCAGGGGCAGGTGGGGGAAAGGAAAGAGAGGAGATCTGCGGAGGCGGAAGGCAGATTTATTTTATTACTACAAACCTGGAGGTCGACGGCGGCGAGGAAGGCACCGAGGAACACCCCGATGGCTACACTCAGTCCACTGCTGGACCCCCGTAAAAAAATATCTCATCGTTCAGTCCACTCTAGCTAAATTAGCTATGCATCAGAATCTTTGTCAAGCAAAACACACATCCTTTTCAGCTGAAGTACCGTGGACGATAAATTTTTTATCAATATAATGGATATCCTATCCGCGATGGAATCTAAAAGTTCTGAGACCGATCGATTCTTCAGTTTATCCAATACCGTTAAAAGGGTCGAGTGAATGAGTGATTCTAGAGGAAGCTCTGCAAAACGGCAACTTAATTTTATAAAAGCAAAATTTCAATTTACTACCCTCATGTATAGCTTAAGTTCAAATAACCTCTAAAGTAACAAAAGGTTTACTGAACCCCTTCATCTTAACAAAAATACATTAATTTTGGCGTGACTGAGCTCATTGGAAGCAGCTTTAACATGAGCTTATATGCAGGGAACTATAAAAAACAGCTTCTTATTTTCTTTGTTTATAGAAAATTTTCTGAATAACCACATTTCTTGCAAAGTCGCTTGCCATTATATAATCACATGAGAGTTCTAGCAGCTGGCCTCAAATTGTAGGTTATTTTAATTTTTTAAGAGTCAAATCATTTTATGTTTGAGCAAAATTATAAAGAGGATTACAAAAATTTATGACAACAAATAGATATATCATGAAAATACATTTAATAAAGATAAAACATGAATAGTATTTATTTGGTATCATAAATATTATAATTTTATTGTACAACTTTGGTCAGACTTAAGATGCTTTGATCCTAAAAAAATTTAAATGAATTAAATTTTAGGATGGAGGGAATATCTTCCAAGCTTATATATACTAGGTGATACCCACGCGTTGCTGCGGAAATTTTTAAACAAAATTTTAAGATGGACTTTGAAAGTAGAAACACTAACGTGAATCCATACCAACATCCTTTGAAATTTAAACGTAGAAATACCAAAATGATTGCATGACAAAAATTATATGCATGGATGTTATTCACCACAGAAAATTGATGAAAGTCACATATTGACGACCCTAGTGGGTGGTGTCGTAGCATGTAATTAATGTATTGGTTTTCTAGATGAGATGGATAGCTCATGTTGAGAGAAACTAAATTAGTAACTCTTAGGTCAGTCTCAATAAGAGGGTCATACACATTAAATAGGGTGTCATATATGCAAAAAAGATGACATGACATGATATTTAATATGAGAGAGAGGAAACTAGGGTCATCCTCGGGTCGGCGCGGAGTCCTAGGAATGACACCCCCATAACCCTTCTAATGAGACAAGTTGACACGATTTTTATAGCACAATTGACCAACCAACATGCAGCAATTAAATATTTACAAGAACTTATGAAACTGTGCTATGATCCTGTGTATTGAGAGAGGGTGTGTCATCCCGCAAACCAATACAGTAAAGATGATGTGTCACTCTTAAAAACTCCCTCATGACCCCTTCCACTGAGACTGACCTCAGTGAGATGGATCTATAGATATGTATAGAAGTTAATGCATGGTGGCGCATGCGTCACATCTGTGCATAGGCCGCGGACTAGCACGTCCGCTACAAAAATGTATATATTTGAACCTGGAATTGCAACGCAACTCGGCATTGTTTAGTTCGTTGGTAAAAAAAGATTGTGATGTCACACTAAATATGTCATGAGATGTTGAAATGAGTGCTTGGATACTAATTAACAAAAAAAACTAACTTCCGAACTCGCTTAGCGAGACAAATTTTCTAAGCCTAATTAATATGTCATTAGCATATATTTATAGTAGCACGACATTGTCAAATACTCAAATCATGAATAATTAAGTTTAACAAATTCATCTCACAAAATTATTAAAATATGTGTAATCAGTTATTTTTTCATCTTCATTGCAATTAGTTATTTTTTCGTCTACACTTAATACTCCATGCATGTGTCCGAATATCCGATGTGGTGGGTGAAACTTAATACTGCAATTAGTAAGAATCCCAATATATTTTTCCGAATCACATAGTACAACACACAAAAATGCTCACAAAGACGCACGCACACTTATGTCTACAAACACATGTACACAACTTTACTTTTACGAGCACATTCCAAAGATTGAAAGGATAAATCTTCGAGATTGACGAAATCAACACTGATAAGTGCCGATCCTAGGGCTAGGCCAGCATGTGCGACGGATGAGGGCCCAAGCGGCCAAGGCGGGAGGGAGCCCAAGCCCAAGTATGCATACATAAAGCTAGAGACCAGCCAATCTATCTGATCAAGCCGCCCAAGCCAGTCTATTTGATGTCAGTGCTTGAGATTCTAAAGTTTGTTATGGTTGTAGACTATTATCCAAATTTTTTGATTGCCTATCAAATTCTACTAACTGTACCTATTAGCTTCAACTGAAAGAAGTTTCTCAAAAATTGAAGTTGTTGAAGAACTATTTAAGGTCACAAGGAAGAAATGGTTTGATTATGTGCACCATAAAGAGGACTTTGCATAAAAAACGTGAAAAAGAAGTATGTTTTAGTGATTTTGCATCATATTAATTTAGAAGTACAAATATATATTGTTTTAATCTACATTGTTTCTCGATAATTATCAAACATGTTAGATTAAAAATATATCACTTTATTTGTTTTCAATTTCTAAGAAAAAATAACGAATATATACTATAAACGAATATATACTATAGGGCTATCCACATCAAGGTGTCAGATAGCATCCTGGACCGCCAATTTTGGCGGGTCGGACCTCCTTGGGTTGCCTGCAGCAACACTCGGTAACATGCCCTCTACCATCCAGGACCTTGAGTCCAACCTGGATATCTCGAGGATGCCCGCTCCTCCTCCAAATCGTGCGTTTCCTCGCCGTCGCCTCCCCCTCGCGTCTCCTCCTTCTCTCTCTATGGCTCTGCTCCCTCCTTCCCTCCCCGACGAGGTGGCCCGTTGACGCGCGCGGCGAGGTGCGGGAGATGAGCAGCCTCCTCATCTCTCTCCGCCTCAGCCTGGCCCGCCGCCACCACCTCCGACGGCGCGTCCGCCACCACCAAGCCCACGACGCCGCTCCAGGGCTCCGCCACCTCCGTACGCAACTCCGCATCACCCTCTTTCGCTCGCTCGCAGCCACCATCATCCCGGAGCCGTTCGCCGCCTCGAGGTACCTGCAGCAGCGGCCGAGCGGATCCAACAGCCACGAAGGGTGAACACGCCGACGACCTCGGCTCCGGCTTCGGCGACCGTGAGGCCGACCGCGACGTGGCGCAACACGGGCACCCCTGATCCACGCCAGGCAGCTCCTGGAGGAGCACGCCTCGCCCAGCGTCGATACTCCCTGGCGGGCAAGCTCACCTCCATGGCTCCACCCAACGCCGCTACTCCCCGAGGCTCGCCGCCACGCCCCGACGCTGCCGTGTTACGACCCGCGGAGATGGATGGGGCCCGCCACCACTCCCCGCGGCCGCCAGATCCGTCCGGAGGAGATCGCCGGAGCACAACAACGCGCCCGAGGCCGCCGGGATCCCGCGCCCCGCGGAACTTCATGGGGCCGCCGGCCCGCCGCCCCTCCACCGTAGGTGCGAGCTCGACGCCGTGGGGATCCAGCCCGGTGGAGGTCGTCAGAGCAGGAGCTTGAGCGACCTCGCCGCCGCGGAGTTCGTCGCCCTCGCCACGGGGCGGTCCTCCACATCCATCTCCACTCCCTCTCTTCAAGATCCATCACGCCATTGCCTCGCTCCAAGCTCGTGTCTTGGGGTTCAGCTGTAGGGGGAGGGGGAAGATGAAGGGGCTGCTGTGTTCCTTCCTTGCTTCGCGTGCATGTCCGGGGAGCGGGGAGAAGCGGCTGACGGCTGGATGAGGCGGTCGGGAGCGCCGACACCGGTGACGGTGACAGGCACGCGGGGAGGAGGCGTGCACGCCTGTGGTGGTGGGGGTGCGGGGCGGGGTAGTTGGATGGATGGATAGGATTTGGGAATATTTATTGGAATATTCTTTTTGAGGGTAGAAAATTGAGGGTATTGTTGCAGCATAATATTATGCAGATGGTAAATTTTTTCAGGAGCCTTTAAATTCTCCTTTTGGGGTTGAAATATAGAGGGCAATGTTGCGGTTAGTCTAAGATTTTATATAAAGTCTAGATTTTAGAGGGACCGTCATGATGATTTTCCATAGGACTCTCAAAATCTTAGGACCGACGTTGATACTTACACTTCGCTATCACTGAGCTACATTCACTTCGCGTGTTGGCCACTATTTGCTGCTTGCTTGTCATGGTGAAACCATAGAAATTGGGACCGGTAATCGAACCGGTGAGGCCTTCTTTTCAATGGTTCAACCGTTGTGAGCTGTTTAAACCGTCGGTTCGATAACAGTGAACCGTTGAAGCAAACCGGTGACACATACAACTAAACCGGTCCAATATATGTCCAATATACAGTGATAATTAAGAAAAATAGACTCATAAAAAACACAATTCACATGTGAAATAACAAGTTCATGACAGGAATTACATGATAAGTTGATAACAAGTTAACCGTACAGGACCACATGTCACAAGCATGATGAGACACAGTAAGCAATGCACATAACAAATCACAAATGCACAACCGCATAGACAAGTTCACAACCAAAAGTACAATTTGAGTATTTCACAACTCAATAACTAGTAAAAGGGAGCTCAATCTTCAGCTTCTACTGCAGCACTAGGACATGAAAGATCGTCCATTGCCATATCAGGATCAACAAACATATTTTCATAGCCAGCAACCATTTCTTCACTTTCTTCCATAGTATCAGCCTCAACCTCATCCAAATTCAGCACCAAATCTGAAAGCATTACTAAGTTAGATGCTCGCATAGACAAGAAATGATTTTGATTTACCAAAACATGTTGATATTACCTTCACTACATTGTATAGTCAAAGCAGCAAGTTCACCACGAAATTCATTTAGCTCTTCTGAGTTAAGACGAGGTGGATTCTCCTCAACAATCCAATCTTCATTTCCATTTCGAATTTCATCCAAATTGATTGGATCATAATTCCTAGTAGCAGTAGTCTTTTTGGAGCTAATAAAGAATAGATTGATTATGTCCATATATTAGTTCTAGAAACAAAACAGAACAACACAACAGTGAATGTAAAGAAACAAAAAAAAATGTTACCTATGATGCAATCTCAAGTTGCAATGGACATACACAATATCATTTAGCCTTTGATGCTCAAGTCTGTTCCTCTTTTTGGAGTGCACATGCTCAAACAGACTCCAACTCCTCTCACATTCAGAAGCACTACAAGTTTGGCTCAAGACACGCAAGGCTAGCTTCTGTCTCTGCATCCATATGTTTGCCACCACTCATCTATGTGCAAAAAACAGAAGTGTTGCTAAAATGTATAGGAAAAGTGAATGAGAATGACACAAAGAGCATTACCAACAGCCATGTGTTGTCGATCATTTTTAGCAGTTGAACGCCCAAAGTCACCTTCTCCCATTCTGAAAATTCTCATCTCTCTTGACAAAGAACTTCGAAGAGCTAAATCTTTTCCAGCATATTTCTCAATCACGTCAAGAACCCCAGCTGTAACAAACGAGTGATAGGAATCGGTGTGGAACTTTGAAATCACATACTAACCGTTAGCCATGTCGTCGTCTACTTGCAGAGCAGCACCAAGGAGGGAGAAATCAGAATAATCAGCGACGAGGACGAGCTGACGCGCACGGCGCACGCACACCTGCGGCTGCGGAGCTGCCTGCTGCACCGTCAGACCCACACGACACCCACTGGCCGTCGGAACCCGGCTGCTACCCGCCGTTGTGCGCCCACCGTCGCCCGCCGCTGCACACCGACCAGATGCGTTGCCGCCTTTTTTTTTGGCTGCCGCCAGCTCTAGCAACCTCTACCTTCCCATGACTCATAACCCTAAATGGGTGGAAAAGTCCCTATTTCTGTTTATACCCCTGGGAGGATAAGGTTCCAAGGAATCGACTGAGGGGTAACTTGGGTAAAAAACAAAACCGCTCCGGTTCGAATGGAACTGCCCCACCGGTTCAACAAAAAACTGGCCGGTTCAGCTGGTTTTTACCGGTTCAATTGCATGGACAATCTTTTAAGCGAACCGGACCGCTGGAGGCTCTGGTTCGCGGTTTTTTGGTCCGACCACCGGTCTGGTCCGGTCCCAATTTCTATGGGTGAAACGCCGGCAACGGCGAGGCAAATGGAAGGCAATTTCGAGCGAACAACTGTGAGCTGTAGGAGTAGGTAATTAAAGTCCATGGAGGCTGTGGCCCGTCCGCATGCGTGGTGAAAAATGCTTTATTCGTCAAGAAGTTTGCTGGAAGGTTAGAGTTTTTTTTACAATTGCATATATTATATATTAAGCATTCATTTCACAAAAAGATCCAAAAAGACCGTGATCAGCAAGGTCATGCGACCGGATAAGCTACAACAACATCATCGTAGGCGTTGTTGAGGACGAGATCGCCCGCGGGGTCGCGAGGCGTCGATGGCGCATACACCCGGATGGATTGACCGTGGAGAGAAACAATTACGAGTGGTTCGACTGAGCCATTGAGGCAGAGCATGCCGGCGGGCGAAGGATACTTTTGTTGTCGTCATCAGAGGTAGAGGATGAAGCTCGAAGTCAAATTCCATGTGGAGGCGAAGTCGTCGAGCCAGCGCTCGAGGAGGAGCTTCCTGGTTGGAGCACGAATCGGTAGGATCGAAGGCTGCATACTAGAGATGTAGGTGGAGGCGGAGGCGAACATCGGGGGGCTGCAGATCGGACAGATCGACAACCAGCCAAAATGGATCGATGGTGACAGTGGGGGAACTCAGGCAGCCATGGATGGAGGGCGGGGATGGAGCTGCATGAGATAGCGAGTTTATTTTATTTCTATTGACCTTGGCGCCGGCGACAAGGAAGACCACAGCAGCAGCGGTGGCGATGGTAACCACAAGCTAGGACTTTTGTAGGAACTTTAGGCTCACTGTACGTCCAGATGGCCAAGAGCCCTCGTTGAGCTTCCTTGAGAACATGAATGGGCTGGGGAGCACTGGACCACTGGTTACTTTTATCAGTCGGCTTGAAGCACCGTTTAGTTGCAGCGGTGAAATTTTTGGGTCATCTTTCATGGTCTATTAGGAGTATTGAACGTAGACTAGTTACAAAAATAATTACACGAATGAACCGGAAATTGCGAGACGAATCCATTAAGTCTAATCAGTCCATCATTAGAGATTGATTACTGTAGCATAAGGGCGGTCCCAATGGTCCATGTAGGATGGTTTCTATACCTAATAAATGAGATGACACATCAGCAAATTAGTGACATGACAGCATAATTAATGAAGAAAGAGGAGGAAAACGCAAGACTTCGTTTCTTCCTCCCGGATCGGCGTCCTCACGTGAATCAAGACCGCAAGACCTAGCAAAATCGCCGTTGGGAAGACCTGGCTGGAGTCTTGCGGATCCACTGCTCCCCTCCACCCTCCCACGCGCTCCTCTCCCGTGCGCGCCGCCGCGTTCCCTCCCTCCCCGCGCTTTTTCCCGCGCCGTGCCGCGAGGTCTTCTCCCTCCGCACGCCAAATCCCTCCCAAATCTTGTGTTGCTGGCCAAGAATCCACCCCAAATCCAGTTGTGCTGGCCACCCATCCTTCTCTCAATCCCTCCCTACTGTTGGACATGAATCCACTGCGGCCGCCGTCCTCAAGGTCCAAGCAATGCAGGGTAGGGCAAGGCCGGGGTGCCGCCGCCGCCCTCCGTGCCGGAGCTGCTATGGCCGCCGCTGCCATCGCCCCCTCCCTGCCGGAGCTGCTACGGTCGTCGGCGCCCCCCTCCCTGCCCGATCTCCTACGGTCGCCCCCCTGCTGATGGATCCAGTTCGGCTGCTGTTAATCCCGTCGCCCTACCTGTAGCAACATCTCCACCACTTGGAAGTCTTCAAGCCTGGTGGAATCAAGGGTATGTTTACTCTGATTTTTTTGTCTTTGTACTGGTAGTCTGGCACCAGAAACATTTTCAATGAAATTGTTGTGCTATAGCGAAGCTTAACACGAACAATGAAGGAAACAACTCTAATAGAAGACACGAAGGGTGTAGAACAAAGAACTCAAACAGTGTAATTCCCAAAAGTCGATCCCCTTTACAAGTGCCGGTCGGCCTCCTTTTATAGGGAGACGAGCGGACTTTTTACATTCCGAAAATGACCTTGTGTAAAACGAATCAAACTAGAATGTGCTAGGCTAAACTTGGGAATTCTCCATCGGGTCTTCACGTAATCGGCGCTTTCCTGATTTCGCGCCGCATATCACGGCGCTTTTTCCGGCATATGCACGTGCGCCTGTCGGGTGAAGACCTTCGATTCGGAGATGCCCTTCGCCCAGCGAATCTTGTTACCTGAAAGCATTCGTTAGGCAAAACGCGGAGAGCAAAGTATTAGTGCTAGCGAAACCCGAGGCGAAAGCAAGGCTAAAGCTTCTTTTGAAACAAGGATTCACCCCTAGGGCTTCGTCCTAAGAAAAACCAACAACGTCAAGCCATGATTGTAAAATGAAACCCTTTTCTGTCTCTGTGTTTTTTGGATGACGAAAGGTACCTAGCGAAAGTCTAGAAATTAAAGGGAAAGAGAAATTAGGTGGTTTTGCACACTTTGCTATCGTGTAATAAAAGAGTTTGGATTGTACGAAGCTATTGCGACGGCTAAAAAATGAGAGTTTTATCATATTCGATTCCGAATCCCCCAACAGAAATCAATACACCTAGTTTTGTCGAGGATACTCAGTTAATAGATATTCCATTTCATTCTTCTATATTTTGATTGGAACTTACAATCATACCTACAAATGCTCTTTGTTATCGTCAACCAGAAAAAGATTTGGCTGAGTTCAGGCAGTGGTATAATCAAAATACTATGTTTCAACAAGATTACCTTGGGCCAAGGACACCCATTTGTAGTCAGGACACCCAAGGACACATGTGCTGCGTGTTTTACATTTTGAACCTGTGCTAACTGTATTTCACAATTATCTTGATAATATGTCAAGACAAAGTACAATTTGTACTTCTTTTAAATTTGTTTACCAACCATCCTGTGCTAACTGTACTTCTTTTAAGTTTGTATAGTCTATAAATTAGAATGATTGTACCTTATAAGTTAATTAAATTTGTATGTCAAGCTGAATGATTGTCATTGTCTGAATATGTCAATCTTGAATTGATGCTCTGGTTTATTTTTTAGGATGTACCCACCAGGTGGATTTACCAATTTTCTCAAGTCAAACAATAGTCCAGAAAATTCCCATTTAGTTGGCAATACAAGCAGAACTACAATTTCTCCAAATACTCCAAGTTTTGCACGAACCCCTCCAGGTGATAGCAATGCACAAGACAAAGAAATAATTAATGTTGATGAGGATTACACTGTCGAAGACGGAAGGAAAGGGAAGCGATTTAACTGGACGAAAGATGAAGATATTAGATTGGTAAGCAGCCTTTCTTAGGGTGTGTTTGGTTGAGCTGTGGCTTTTGCAAAAGCTGCTGTGGGCTGTGGAAAAGTAGCTGTGAGAAAGCAGCTGTGGGAAAAGCAGAAGACCGTTTGGTTGAACTGCTGTGGCTTTGGAAAACATCTCTCACTTACACGTGGACCCCACGCGTCATAGACACAAAAACATCTTCTTCCACCTTCCTTCCCTCTTCCTCTCTCACGTCTCACCTCCTCTGTAACCAAGGACGCGGCGGGCGGTCCGGCCGGGGCGCGGCGACCCAAGCGGGTTAGGAGGGCAACAGACTGGGCCGCGGTGGTCGGATCTCGCCGGCCAAGGGCGCGGTTGCCTGAGCCCGCGTCCAGGGGGCTGGATCTCGCCGGCCAAGGGCGCGGCTGTCGGAGCCCACGGCCAGTGAGATTCGCGTGCGGCGGAGCTCGCCGGTCAGGGGGAGCTCGCGCGCAGAGGTCGCCGGACAGGGGCGCGCCGGTGGCTGGGGAATCTCACGCGCAGAGGATGTCGCCGGAGCTCTCTCGCGGCCAGCGAGGCTCGCCGCGACCGGCAGAGCTCGCCCGCGGCCAGCGAGGCTCATGCGCGGCGGAGCTCGCCACGGTCGGGGAATCTCGCGCGCAGAGGATGTCGTCGGAACGGCCGCGGCAGAGGCGAGCGTACAGGGATGAAGGCGAGCGGACGGGAGGGAAAAATAGAACAGATGAATCGTTTTCTTCATAATCAGTGGCAGGTGGGTAATTTTGTGGCCCAAAAGCAGCTGAAAGCAGAGGGTCCGGGTGCTTTCAAATTTGTACTACACAAAAGCTGCTTTTGGCTGTGGCTTTGGTTGGCAGACAACCCCTTTGGTTGGGCTGTTGGCTTTTGGCAAAAGCAAAAGCAGGGAAAAGCCCAACCAAAGGCACCCTTAAACTGATCTTTGACTAATGCTGAAAAAAATTTCATAGTGTAAACCTGACTTGGTTGTTTTCTGAATGTAGGCTTCTGCTTGGGTGCATAACTCAAAGGACCCAGTGGATGGAACTGACAGAACGACAGATCAATATTGGGCTTCTGTTACCGAAGAATACAACAAAAGCACAGAGAATTGCCGCAAGAGAAACAAAAACCAGCTAAAAATTCGTTGGGATCGGGTTAAGAAACCAGTATCTGAGTTTCATGGTTGTTGGGTATAGACCAATAGTGTATACAAAAGCGGTTATAGTGATGACCAATTGATGGAAATGGCTAAAAAGATGTATTACACCAGCCATAATGACAAAGATTTCATGTTGAAGCATATATGGAAGGTTGTGAGAAAAGAAAGTAAGTGGTCTGCTTATGCCAACAATCTGCTTAATAAGGGCAAAGAGAATAACATGGCTTCGGCTAATAAGAGGGCTGAAGTTGTGAATTTGGAAGATAATCCTAACATTCGTCCTATTGGACATAAGAAGGCTAAGGATGAGCGCTATGGAAAAAAGAAGACTCCTGAAGCTTATTCTGCAGTTAGTGAGAAACTAGACAAGTTCATTGTAGTAACCACAATGGCTATTAAGGACCGTGACAAGATGTCGGAGAAGCAACAACAATTAGCAAATAGTAAGGTTGAAGCTGCTAGGTTGAATGATCAGGCAGCAGAAAAACAACTTAAGTGTAAAATGCTAGACACTTACAGAGAGTTGCTGGTAGCACCAACAACTAATATGAATTATGTTGCTTTGGCTGAGAGGGAGAAAGCACTTGAGTGTATGAGATTGGCTTTATTTGCTAAAGATAATTAAGGTATTTTGCAAATACTAATTGTGAAATTGTGGTATTTATTTCTGATAATGTACTGAATATTATTTTCTTTGTGACAGAAGCTTGTCCAATAGTTGCATGTTGGTGTCCAGAAGCTTGTTCCAATGGTAAGTTGATGTTCCTTTCTCGTTGATTGTTATTTATTTTCTTGTCTAGTTTGAAACTAAATCTGAAAGTGGTGTGAATCTGAATCTGCGAATTTATTTCCATGTGCACCACTACTTCATATGAAACTGCAACATTTATTACTTAGTGCAGCACTATTTCTTAGTGCAAACACAGCCCACTACAATATATTTAGTGGGTATATGAAATTGCATTATTTATTACTTAGTGCAGCACTATTTCTTAGTGTAAACACAGCCCACTATAGTATATTTCGTGGGCATATAAGCACCACCAGTAGTACCCTTTATCGACATGTAGCTATCCTCTTTGCCTATTCCAAATGTCTCAACAACCACCGAATGATGCTGAACCTCATGATGAGGATGACACTATAGATCCAGAAGACTTATACCCATTTGATGAATTTCTAGCCGAGCAAGATGTATTGGAAGAGATGCAACTCGAAATGCTTGCATAAGTGAAGGCTGACTTTGAAGAGCTTGAAGAAGGGAGGAGGCGCAACAATGGTCCAAGGAGATATTTGTCAAGGCCTCATGAAGAAGCCAATCAGCGTCATATGGATGATTATTTCTCGGAGAATCCTGTCTGCAATTCTACAATATTTCGTAGAAGGTTTAGGATGAGAAGGTCTCTATTTTTGCACATTGTTCATGCCCTCGGTGAGTGGTCTCCATTTTTTACATTGAGATTGGATGCTACTAATCGCCCTGGGCTATCACCAATCCAAAAGTGCACTACTACTATAAGGCAGTTAGCAACAGGGAACCCCGCAGACGAGTTTGATGAGTATATTAAGATTGGTGAAAGTACTGCAATAGAGTATTTGAAGTTGTTTGTCAAGGGAGTGAATGAAATATTTGGGGCTGAGTATTTGAGGCGACCTACAGTACAAGATCTTGAACGCTTATTAGAGAAAAGTGAGCGTGATGGGTTCCCCGGCAAGGTAGGTAGTGTTGATTGTATGCATTGGCGTTGGGAAAAATGTCCTTATGGATGGAAGGGTATGTATACCCATGGTGATCATGGTGTGCCTACTATCATTCTAGAGGCAGTTGCTTCGCACGACCGTTGGATATGGCACGCCTTCTTTGGTGTTCCCGGATCCAACAACAATATCAATGTGCTTAACCAATCACACTTGTTTATCGAGCAGCTGAGAGGAGAAGCCCCTAAGGTCGAGTATTCTATCAATGGAAGACAATATAATCTTCCTTATTACCTTGCTGATGGCATGTATCCAGAGTGGCCTATTTTTGTGAAGTCTATTCATGAACCACAAACTGATAAGCATAAACTATTTTCACAAAAGCAACAAGGGGCAAGAAAGGAAGTTGAATGTGCCTTTGGCATTTTGCAGTCTCGCTTTGGTATTTTGCGACGACCAGCACGTCTCTACGAGCAAGGGGATCTTAAGAGTATCATGCTTGCTTGTATAATCCTCCACAACATGATAATTGAAGATGAGAGGGATATAGAGCAGGTTCCACTTGATTTGAATGAGGAAGCCAGCACCTATAGTGTGCAGACAGCTACAATAATATCTGAAGTAGAAAACCCTGAGATGCAAGATGTGCTTAACAGAAATATCGCCTTACATGATCGCAGTGCGCATAAACAACTTCAATCTAATTTGATCGATCATATTTGGCAAAAGTTTGGTCACACATATAGCCAAAATAATTAGGTACATATCTTTGTGTGAAAATATTGCTAAGTCATTCTGGTACCTCATGCTAGTGCATCTTTGTGTGCAAATATTACTGAATAATACTTTTTAATATTCATTTGTCTACAATATATTAGCTGAAGTTGTTTTGTCCTTGCAGATGTTGGTCTCTGGAGTGCTGTGTGACCTGATGTTCCTCCCATGAGAGATGGATGCTGCCACCTTATTATTTTACTATGCTACCTATTATCTTTATTCCTGGATTGCTTTACATGATTCCTGAATGTGCTACCTATGTATCCTTGCAAAACATGTTGCATGAGTTGTCTAGACTCATGAACTTTATTATTTTACTATACCTATCATGAACTTTAGTTCTTATCGATTGCTACCTGTTATATTTATTTCTGGAGCATATGAACTTTAGTTTATATCAGCTGCTACCTGGGAATATATGGACTGCTATTATATGGTTTCTGAAACATATGTATCGGTTGCTGTATTCCTGGATGGCGCTTCTTGGATTGTTATCAAATATATTTTTGTTCCTGCATATGAACTTTAGTTCATGTATTTGTTGCTGTATGGTTCTGGAATGTGGCAACTTTAGTTCATGTATTTGTTGCTGTATGGTTCTGAAATGTTCAACGTGGATGAATGTGGCAGCGTGTGGTTCTGGAAGCGTTTTTGCTGCAGAAATAGCTGCCACATTTGATCCACCTGTTTTTGTGTTTGCATTAAAGTAACTTTTGGTTGGATCCATGCTATAGAAACTGTGGGTTGGGAAGGATGGTTTCTACAGATATTAATTGCTTGCATTCTCTCTTGGAAACTGCTCCTAGAAACTCCAGTCCCAACGGAGGAAACTAACACTGTTTCCATAGCACAAAAAATCATCTATAGAAACTATTCTTCGCAGTGGTACTATCTTCGAGTAATAATTGTTGTATCTATCTCTCCCAATTTCACCAATGGGGAGCGTTGCATTAACGCCATAGAAACTAGTGGTTTCTTCCCAATGGCAAATTCATGGTTTTTTGTGCATTGGGTCAAGAGTAGACATGGTTTCTTCATGAGGAAACCATTTCTATGATTTGTGCTCTCTTTCCTCATTAATTAGGCTGCCATATCACCATTTTGCTTAGCTGACAAGCTATTTAATAGGGATAGAAACTACCATTAATACACCATTGGGAGTGCCATAACGTTCTCTAATCATGACATAATTAGGCTCGTTAGATTCGTCTCGAAAATTAAGCTAGGGGTTGTGAAATGGATTTTGCCATTAATCCACATTTAATACTCCTAATTAATGTTCGGAGATTGATGTGATGGGTAGTTGGTGAAATTTTTGGGAACTAAACAGGACAGAATTGAGTGATGACATGCTCTCAACAATGTAGCTTTACCAATGGCATCGTCGGCAAGTCTCAACAACATGTAGCTTTACCATAGCAGGAACTTTAGGCTCAATGTACGTCCTGATGGCCAAGAGCCCTCGTTGAGATTCCTTGAGAATAGGAATGGGCAATGCGGAGCACTTGTTCCTTTTATTAGCCGGCTCCAAGCACCTAGAAGAACTCTGATAGGTCTCCAATGTAAGGCATTCGAGTGATGTCATGCTCTCAACAATATGGCATGTTAGCTCAACAAGACTCTTTGCTGACGTGAATCCTTGGATCTTCACTGTCTTCATCTTGTGGTGCTGCTGTCCTTGCATCTTCCTCAGGCCCGAGGGATCTGTGAATATGGAGACGTGTTCCATTTCATACTGGGATACCTATATAACATATAAAAGATGAAAAAGGAAAAAAAAGTCATAGTCATGGATCTGCAGTTTAGCTACTGTTACCACAGAAATATGAACAGCAACTTACATTCAAGACTAAACTTTCCATGGAAGGGCAACCATCAAAAATGGAAACAAGAGAAAAATAATCGTAGGCCGCAGGAAAGGTTCCAGAACAAAGAAAAATAGTAAGGCTTTTGAGGTGGAGATATTTGCTATGCAGCAATGGTGTATTGATCTGCAAAAAAAGATGAAACAAGCTGTTTACACTCCAAGGCATATGACTGCTGTAAATATATGGAATCAAAATATGAATATTGCGGGTCCAGCCAAGACTTTAGAGTATACCTCTCTTTGCGAAGATATAGTGGCAACTTTAAGGTTTGGCATTCTGGATGGAAGTTCAACACAAAAGTAATGAACTGAACCACAGAAGGACAATCTTAGCTCCTTCATTTGCAATGTTTCTCCAAGTGACAGTTGAATGCTCTTTCCTTCATAGTCGAAGTTGAAAATATTTGGAGCTTTGCTTTCTATCATTCCCAGCTGGCAACAACCTAAAACCTCTAGGTACCTTAGGCGCTGCAGCGTGCAAGGGAGCTTCAAGCAACCTATCCCGTCACAATACCGGATTCCCAACACCTCCAAGGCAAAAGAATTGGAGAGAAGGCACCCTAACTCGTCCCCAGTAAAACTGACATGATAAAGGTGCAGTTTTGTCAGGCTTCTTAAACAACCAAGTTCAGTCTGTGGGACAGAAGGAGCAACCAGTGAAGTGTAGGTATTGAATTGAGTCTCCACTCCCATTATTAGATAAGAGTGAGCATGGGAAGCTGTATTTTGCTGTCATTGGTATTACAAGTGAAAGTTCTTCAATTCCTGATTTAACAGCAACCTGGAGCCAACTATCGAGATAACCATTGTAACCTTCACACATCTGAATGTTGAGTTTCTTGACACCAATGCCTGAGTGCCTTTTCAGAATCTGGTCAACTTTGCTACAAAAATCTCTGGCAATATGTTCCTTCTTATTCGATCTCAGCATCCTGACACTGAAAGTGAGGTTGGGATGGCACCTCCAGGAACGTAAAAAAGCTCGAGATATACAGGCAGCTCGAGCAGCAGATCGCATTGGCATTAGGGAATGTATATGACACCAGATGTCCTGCACGCATGTTACAAAAGCATGGAAGAGAAAATTCAGCATTAGAAATATAAAGGCAAATGGTTAATCTAGATGGAGGGGAAACGAACTGAAGAAAACTATGACACCGTAACCCAGGTACTATGCACATTGTTGCACAATGAGTTTTCAACGGCTGCTTTAAAAACAAAGTATGCACCTAGAGCTGATTAGATACTTCGAATTCATACTTTTTACTTAAAAAAATATGCATGTATGTATGGACAGTGAGGTCGATACATGCTTCAAATCCAGTGTTGACTGGACACAGCAAACATACACGTATTATGGAAAGGGTACTACGAATGGAGCATCTATATAAAAAACAACAGGAAGTCCATGCAAGTGCTATTGTTCAGAAACACAGATCACTGATGACGAAACTAAAAACCCCTCAGACACACGATCGCCCAGGGAGCACATGCCTGAGGACGTACGCTACCCACAACTGTTATTAGTTTTAATATGCATTATTTTTTTATTTAATTAAAATATTAGAACGTATCCTCGTATTGTTTTTTTAGAAAATTGCCGTATCCGCATATCAGTATCCTTCTGATATCCGTATACATGCTGCATAGCCCTAAATCACTACAAATTAGATAGAAATTAGCTAAGTATCTTGGTATCATTTGTTCATTGATCTAGCAAAATGGCAAATAAAAAATCTATTTATCTAATGGTTAATAGGTTCATAAATTTAGTCATAACTCTTCTAGTATCTACTGAGAGGGCCTTTAAAGTAATGAAACTTGTCAGATAAATACTAGAAGTAGGATTGCAGATGGTGCTTTGTGTGTACAATTATATATATCTTTGTTTCTCATTTATTTTGCTGTTCCATGAATTTTATCGACACTTGGTTGGTTCTCGGTAGGCCAGCACCCCCCAACCCAATATCTGAATCCTGGATCTGCCCCTGTGAACAGAACACACAAAAGAGTGCTGTCCTATAAGGGTATGAACCATGCAGGTCTAAATCACAAGGAATTGCATGTAATAGTCCAACGGAGATAACATGGGACACATCCAGGGAGACAGTACTACATGATGGCGCCTTTAGAGACATGTCATGGCTAGACCTGAGCATTTTTCGGGCCGGGCCGGGTTCGGGCCGGGCTGAAAAAAATTTCTGTTATTGCGGGCCGAAAAAATCCTGCCCATGCCCATCCCACTGGACGCATCGGGCCTCAATTTTCGGGCCGGGCTCGGGCCGGGCCCGGGCTTGGGCGGGCCGCCCGCGCATTTTATAGTGTAAAACAACTAAAAACAGCATTTCGGGCCGGGCTCGGGCCAAAAAAAATTTTCGCGGGCTTCAAGATCTCTGCCCACGCCCGTCCAGTAAGGTTCGTGGGCGGGCCTGGCGCGGGCCGGGCCTGCGGGCCGGGTCGGGCCGGGCTCAAAATGCTCAGGTATAGTCATGGCAAACCTAAAAGGGAACCATTTTATTAGATCATACTGCCGCATGATGCATTATAAGGTGGTTTACTCCCTCCGTCCCAAAAAGAATGACGTTTTAGGATTCAAAATTTGTCCCAAAAAGAATGACGTTTTACTTAATTTGGCATGTGTGCATGTCCATGTGAGCATGCAACAATCAATTAGCACTAAATATGACAAATAAATAGGGGCAATCATGGTCATTTCACCTTCTTAATAATCTGTCTTAAAATTTCTAGAATGACATTCTTTTTGGGACGGAGGGAGTAGCTTTTTTAGACACATAGCTTTCGTTATGCACTTAGATATACACTAGAGAGAATTATCTCTATGGCCCTGGGAAAAAATACCCTGTAGGTACATGGCCCTTTTTTTTCAAAGTTATCTCTATGGCCCTGGAAAACTTTCTGGTTAGCTCCATGGCCTTCTGTTATGTTAGGTCTGTTAGTGTCTGTTGTTAGTTTGGCCACAAACCTAGACGCGAAATGTCTAAAGTACCCTTATCTTCCCACGCACGCCTGCACCTGCACTTCATTGCCATCGCCGATTCGCCATCGTTGACTGCACAACTCTGCATTTTGTACAGAGTACATACTACAAAGAGACTCGTGCGATGTGCATTCACAGTGTTGAATTCTTCGTCGTGTCGCGAGGGCAGTTGTTCATGTGCTACGTAGTACTAGTCCTCATATACTGCCAGTCTGCATGTATAGATTCAGTTTTATTGACGTCACACAATTCTTTTTCCCTCAGCCTCAAAAAGTGTATCGGCACCCGCAGCACATATTTTCCTCCAAAAATATTTTTGCTTTTCCTCCCCTAACGAGTTAACATACTCCCTCCGTTTGACATAGTTTATATATTTTGAGTTGAAACTATGTGTGTACAAAAGTCAGCGATTTAATAAATATATTTTGAGTTGAGTGCACATATTTTGATTTACAAAAGTCCAGGGGTAAAATGGTCTTTTTACTCATCACTTAATACCTAACGGAAGGCCATGGAGCTAACCGGAAAGTTTTCCAGGGCCATAGAGATAACTTTGAAAAAAAAAAGGGTCACGTACCTACAAGGTGTTTTTTCCAGGGTCATAGAGATAATTGTCCCTATACACTATGTCAGATACATAGTAAAAGCACTGTATCTACAAAATCTAAATAATTTGGAACGGATGGAGTAGATTCCAAGGATTTTATAGATGACATAATGATTGCTGGAAAGCGAAATTTATTGATGGTAGGTTGGAGGCCAGAAGATGGTTATTATTGTACTTATTTAGGAGCAAACACTAGCTGTTTTTAAAAATTAATTATGCACGGCAGTTGGAAAAACACAAGGGTTTGGGAGCCATCGTGACACATGGTTTACTGACATTTCAGTAGCACTAAGACTAGCATTGAGAAGTTGCCATGGCGTACCTCTGGAAGCCTAGGCATATGTGCCTCACCACCTTGAGAATCAACTTCTTGCTGGCAGGGTGAGACCCTATTATTATTATCATCATCATCATCATCATCATCATCATCACCACCACCACGTGAAGCAACCAACCCATCTGCAGCACAACATTGGTGATTATGAGTTCGGATTTTTTTCTATCAACCGCGAAAAAGAAACAGAGAAAAGAAGGCTGCAGCTTACCAGTGGTCTGCGCTCGCCGACGAAGGCGATCCGGCTGCCGCTCCATGGACATGTGCTGCATAAGACTGAGTCCAACAGGGGGAGGCAAAGCCTCCCCCTAGCCACTGTGCATGGCCAAAATCATCTCCAACAGACGATGCATCCGGCAAGGCAAAGTGCCTATGCAAATTGCATCCCCTCTCTCCTCGAAGGCATTCGTGCGCAACGCTAGGGGAGGGAGAACGCCGGGAGGGAGGACGCCGTCGGGGTGGGGACGTCGTCGGGGGCGGGGTCGTCAGAGATCCGCGCCGTCGGAGATTCGCCGGAGGGGAGCGGACGACGGTGGGCGAGCTTCGCGGGCACGAGCCGACGAGCGCTAGCCGCGGCGGCGGGCGAGCTCGAGGGCGGCCGCGCCGCGGGCGAGCTCGGGGGCGCGGTGCCGTCCTCACCTCCGGCGGTTGGTGGCGGAGGAGCAAGGCGGCCTCGAGCTTCAGCGCGACGAGATCCCGCGCCGGCCGGGAGGGGGAGGGAGCAGGCAGAGCTCCTTGCGGTGAATCCGGCCGCCGCCGCGGCGAGGAGCTCGAGGTCAAGGGAGATGGCGGCGGCCGGCCGGGCTCAGGGAGGGAGGAGCACCGGAGAGGGTGGAGCTCGGGGAGAGAGGGGAGGAGGAGAGGCGCCGGCACATGGGAGGGAGAGGAGGTCGCCGGCTGGCCGGCCGGCCAGGGAGGGAGGGAGGCCGCCGGTGGAGGGACCGTGGGAGAGAGGAGGAAGAGAGAGTGGTGGAGGGGATTTTTTTTGGGCTGCCTCCGGTGTATGCCTCGCGGCTGTTGAAGCCGATTGATTTTGCCTCCTCGAAGCAGCTACTGTGCGCGATGAAAAACAAACTGTGCCTCTCCTATTTGCATTGTGTTGTTGGACTCAGCCTAAGATCCACAAGCCCCATGTCTTCCTCTGTGTGCAATATATATAGATAATCTATATAAATCCCGGGCCGGAATCGAATCGAACCGAATCGAATCAATCCCT
Organism: Cenchrus fungigraminus; assembly: GCA_036936925.1. NCBI lineage: Eukaryota > Viridiplantae > Streptophyta > Magnoliopsida > Poales > Poaceae > Cenchrus > Cenchrus fungigraminus. The sequence continues at coordinate 29,796,778 of CM072780.1, read as the reverse complement.
CTCTGCCTGAATCCCCTCCAGATCCAGCCTCCGGCGTCTCCCCTCCCTACTGGAGGAGTGTCAATTTAAGGTAGGGATTGGACTCAGATTTGGCAATCTCACCCAACAACGAGATTGGCTTTGGTTACGACAGGGAGGGCTGCTGGAGTTGGGTTCGATTTTGCAGGCCGCGTTTGGCCGGCCGGACTCAGTTTCTGCTCCGGCTCTTGGGGGAGGGGAGCCCTACCAAACGCTGTAAATAGTACGAGGCTACGAGCTGCTCGGTGTGGGGAGAGACGCTGCGCAGCGGGGGCGGTTACCGAAATTGAGATGGAAATTGAAAAATTCCCCACCCAAATCGGCCCGCTGGCTATAAAACCCGTTGGCACAAGCGGCGGAGCCTTCTCCATCCCGGCCATCCACCGCACCGAGCCCGCACCGCTCCTCGCTCGCTCGCTCTCTCCCTCCGTCGCCCCCTCCTCGAGAGTCGAGACCTCGACAGAAAATTGTAATTTTGGGTCTTCAAATGTTGCGCTTTGCAGTTTTGCCATTCCTAACGTCATCTTCGTAAAAATAGGTCTCGAAACGTCGGTCTCTTGTAAACCATGCACTTGAGAGTGTATTTCCTCTCTTTTCTAATTAAAATACATGTATTTTCTAATTAAAATGACATTTTTGCTCCTGCATTCTTTTTTCTTAGACCATGTGCACCGACGCCTTTATCCGTCTCCTCCGTTTTGAAGCCCGCAGCGGGGGACGGGATCACCCACGCCATTTTCCTGTCGCCCCCAGTATCCTGTGAATTTGGGGGCGGTTACCGAAATTGAGATGGAAATTGAAAAATTCCCCACCCAAATCAGCCCGCTGGCTATAAAACCTGTTGGCACGAGCGGCGGAGCCTTCTCCATCCCGGCCATCCACCGCACCGAGCCCGCACCGCTCCTCGCTCGCTCTCTCCCTCCGTCGCCCCCTCTTCGAGAGTCGAGACCTCGACAGAAAATTGTAATTTTGGGTCTCTAAATGTTGCGCTTTGCAGTTTTGCCATTCCTAACGTCGTCTTCGTAAAAATAGGTCTCGAAACGTCGGTCTCTTGTAAACCATGCACTTGAGAGTGTATTTCCTCTCTTTTCTAATTAAAATACATGTATTTTCTAATTAAAATGACATTTTTGCTCCTGTATTCTTTTTTCTTAGACCATGTGCACCAACGCCTTTATCCGTCTCCTCCGTTTTGAAGCCCGCAGCGGGGGATGGGATCACCCACGCCATTTTCCCGTCGCCCCCAGTATCCTGTGAATTTGGGGGCGGTTACCGAAATTGAGATGGAAATTGAAAAATTCCCCACCCAAATCGGCCCGCTGGCTATAAAACCCGTTGGTACGGGCGGCGGAGCCTTCTCCATCCTGGCCATCCACTGCACCGAGCCCACACCGCTCCTCGCTCGCTCGCTCTCTCCCTCCGTCGCCCCCTCCTCGAGAGTCGAGACCTCGACAGAAAATTGCAATTTTGGGTCTCCAAATGTTGCGCTTGCAGTTTTGCCATTCTTAACGTCGTCTTCATAAAAATAGGTCTCGAAACGCCGGTCTCTTGTAAACCATGCACTTGAGAGTGTATTTCCTCTCTTTTCTAATTAAAATACATGTATTTTCTAATTAAAATGACATTTTTGCTCCTGTATTCTTTTTTCTTAGACCATGTGCACCAACGCCTTTATCCATCTCCTCTGTTTTGAAGCCCGTAGCGGGGGACAGGATCACCCACGCCATTTTCCCGTCGCCCCCAGTATCCTGTGAATCTGGGGCGGTTACCGAAATTGAGATGGAAATTGAAAAATTCCCCACCCAAATCGCCCCACTGGCTATAAAACCCGTTGGTACGGGCGGCGGAGCCTTCTCCATCCCGGCCATCCACCGCACCGAGCCCGCACCGCTCCTCGCTCGCTCGCTCTCTCCCTCCGTCGCCCCCTCCTCGAGAGTCGAGACCTCGATAGAAAATTGCAATTTTGGGTCTCCAAATGTTGTGCTTTGCAGTTTTGCCATTCCTAATGTCGTCTTCGTAAAAATAGGTCTCGAAACGTCGGTCTCTTGTAAACCATGCACTTGAGAGTGTATTTCTTCTGTTTTCTAATTAAAATACATGTATTTTCTAATTAAAATGACATTTTTGCTCTTGTATTCTTTTTTCTTAGACCATGTGCACCAACGCCTTTATCTGTCTCCTCCGTTTTGAAGCCCGCAGCAGGGGACGGGATCACCCACGCCATTTTCTCGTCGCCCCGGTATCCTGTGAATCTGGGGGCGGTTGCTGAAATTGAGATGGAAATTGAAAAAGTCCCCACCCAAATCGGCCCGCTGGCTATAAAACCCGTTGGTACGGGCGGCGGAGCCTTCTCCATCCCCGGCGGGCCGGCCATCCACCGCACTGAGCCCGCACCGCTCCTCGCTCGCCCCCTCCCTCCGTCACCCCCTCCTCGAGACGTCGAGCCCGCGCCGCAACAGCCATGGCAAATCCTATCCCCGTGTTCGTCGTCTCCCTCGCGGACGTCGAGAGCCTCCCTAGCCACGATGGACCTCGCCGCGTTGTGCTCTTGCGAGGGAAGTCCATTAGCTAGGCCCGAGGCATGCCATCCATCCTGAGGGCCAAGGGTGTGCTCGTGTGCCCGCACGTCGGGGCCGAGGGGTTCGATGAGTATGGCTTCCAGGCCGCCGGGCTCGAGGTCGAGGAGCCCTCCAACGACGCTCTCTCCGACCTCGGCGAGAGGCTCAAGGAGCAGGAGGACCTCCGCCTCGTCCTCTCGGACGCCGACTCCGACCACCACCACGCCGCCGCCGCCATGGAGGCTCACCAAGTCACCAGGACCGCGCCGCGCAGGGGTGGGTGTTCGAGAACCTGCACTGCTTCCGCTCCGCCGTGGACCTGGGACTCATTCTGGAGGACATCATCTCCAATGTACTCCCACGCCTCGTCGCCAACCCCGCCGACCCTGCCGCCAGTACTCTGCTTTACTTTGCCTTTGTCGTGCACTTTGGGTTCTGGCACAATGTACATATAGGTAGCCTGAAATCGTGGCCAGTTTGTTAAACATTTTTGGTTGCATGCGATTCTACGCAGTGGCGGAGCTGGTGATTTTTCACGCCTAAGGCCACTATCTACATGCCTAAACACACGGATTTTTTTTAAATTTTGATCTGTCTTAATGAATTATTCTTATCCATCTCTCGGTACAACTTGTAATGTTAAATACATTTACGTTGATATTTACTTTATTTCAGTTAAATAACTTAATTAAGAATAAACATTTGAAACCTCTATTATATAACACTGCATCATAAGATATATTTATTTCATTTAAAATATAATTATTTCATCAATCCTATACCATTGATCCTATTCAGTTTGAATTAACCTATATGTCTCTCTATTACTGGACACTATCGATCACTGATATAAATTTAGTTCCTAACATCCATCCATCCATTTATGCATGCACACTATTGTATATACTACGATATACTTCAAAGAACACACGGTTTCTAACCTATACATCTTTAACTCACTAGCATATACGTATTTTATGGTGAATACCAAAATTAGATGGTGTATCGTGTGATTGAGAATCTTCTTCACTTAATCAAATTATGTTGAATGGATGTTTCGACTATTATTACACAATCCCAATTTATAGTGTCATACTATCATGGTTTCGAACTTAAAAGATTTCATATTATATGAAGATATAATGGTAGAACAATCTACAATGTAGTCTTATTATAATTTTAAAATATCTAGGCTTCTTTAAATTTTTAAATTGAAAAAAATGTCCAAGTGAATTTATTTCACAATTGCAAGCTTTCCTAAGCGAGAGATGAATAATATATAGCTTCCGTTGAAATTATATATTTCAAAATATGTAGCACTTGGATTTCTACATGTTAGTAAAATGAGACCTTTAAACTTTCTACTGTGTTTATGCCAAATTTCATGGCATTCAAAGTTTAAATGCTATTTTATTAAGACGCTCTCAAGTTTATAACCATTTAATAAGAACCCTAAGTGCGATATAGGGATAATACATAGCCTATTTTGGCAGACCTACCGCGCCGGTGCATGTGGTGCGACAACGTTTTTGCCGCGCGTGGGCCGGCGCGGCCAAAAGGGTCATATGTGTAAATAATGTTTCGGTGGTGTTATTTTTAAAATATTTTTTTAAAAAGGTTAAAATTAAAAAAAAGTCCTAAACACACCCTTATAGTGGGGTGGGACAAGCTACTAACCGCTGGGCTGACCCATGCCGCATGCCCACATAGGCCTATATGCATGTTCTACTAAATCAATGGTGTTGTCCTAGCATCACAAGAAATTATGTATTTCCATTATTTTAAATGGTGAACATTTTCCATTGTTAAGCATAGGCATATATACTTTCTCCGATGTAACTAGTTAACAAAATATGGGTGGTTTCATAACATTGATGTATTGAAATCAATAATCAAGAAATATAAAATGAAGAATCGGTTCCTCATTTTATCATTTTGTATTGAGAGTGCGGTAGGAAAAACTATTACCAATTTGTATTGAGCATGCTTCCACCATGTCGATTCCTAATTTCATACGAAGTTGGAGCTGATGTATTAACACTCATTACTTAACCATATTTCATTTATACACAGAAAACTTAGCGGTACTGTTAAATGAAAATAAGTAAAAAAAAAGTTGGGGAAATACACTGCAGCAAAAGCTGGCGTGTTGCTGACCTTTTGTGTGCCTGTGCTCCCAACACTGCCCTTCGCAACTCACGTGCGTGAACAAACAAGGAGAGGACCTTCCTTCGGACCTTTGCTGCTGTGTTGGACCACCTAAGTCTTAGGATCAGAATGTGGACAACTACTTAGGTCTTGGATATAAGGAGGGTTTTGGGTCACGCCTAGGGTCATGGCCCTAGTGGCCCTAGGCCCAAATCCGCCCCTGATTCTACGTACGCGTAGAACAACTGGTGCAGCCACATCTATGAATGACAACTGCTCGACCAAATGCCTTGGCACTGCAAATTTTGGGGAGCTCAATCTCCTAATCTGTTCACTGTTTTACCTAGACACCGAAGTAAACATTGTAGCCCTTGTACCCGTGGTGAACCTTTGTTAGAGGGTGGACCTGAATCTAACAAGAAACGCCAAAATGGAAGTCCCAAATCTCAAATCTGTACGCTTCTACCAAAAAGCGCCTTCGTTACAGTTAAAATAACTAACCAAATCATATCATGCACTGGGTATATATTGTATATATATGTTGAGCACCTGCAACTAACTAATACAACTAGTAGCTTCAGATCAAGGAAGCTGGCTGAATCTCCCTCGCAGCTCTGACTGACAAAGAGAAACCTGCGACAGCTACACAAAGAACAAACACCATGGAGTCAGACGAGACATCAGGCAAGCAAATCGAACGCCTTGGCACGGCCAAGACGGAGAGATTCCTGGACTTCATCAGGGCGGCGCCTTCCAAGGACCTCGACCTATGGCTGCGCCGCCTCACCATCAGTCCATCACCGCCCCGCACGCGTCCTCCGCCGCGTGGCCACCGTCCGCACGCGCACCGCCGCGTACGCACCGGCGGCCTACGCTCGGCTCTTATCCTTCCGCCGTGCGCCGGCGTTCGCGCGCACCGTGGACTGGCTCGCACTGGGCGCCCGGTGCAAGGTCTGGGCGCGGCGGCCCACGAACGCGGCGCTGGTCGTGTGGGCGTGTGGCTGGCCTTCGCCGTCGCGGGCGTCGCGTTTTTGTTCCTGCTCATGACGGGCGCGCTCAACTCCGCGGTGCCCGACGCGTCACGGCGGCGGCGGTGGAGGGAAGTGGCCAACCAGGTGCTCAACGCGCTCTTCACCATCATGTGCGTGTGCCAGCACCCGCGGCTCTGCCACAACCTCGCGCTCCTGCTCCGGTGGCACGACGCCGACGCCGCCGAGCTCCGCGGCGTCTACTGCAAGAACGCCGCCGCCGGCCCAAAGAGGGAGCGCCACCACGTCGCCATCGTGCTGCTGCTGCTCCACGCCACGTGCTTCGCGCAGTACGCCTACTGCGTGCTCTTCTGGGCGTTCAGCAGCGAGACGCGCCCCGACTGGGCCGTCAACTTCTGCATGGGGTTCGGTCTCGCCCAGGGGCGAAGCCAGCCTCCCGCTTCGATGATGTCAGCCTCATATTTTACTGATATCATTAGCATTGTAAACAGTATTTGAACAGTGATTAGTATTGAAATTTCTAAAATCTACCGATGTCAGCTGACATTTACAACTATATGCTGGCTCCGCCTCTGGTCTCGCCGCCCCCGTCGCCGCCGCACTCTACATGGTCTACGGCCCGCTCGACAGAAGGATTGTGCAGCTCCCGGAGGTGTCCACCAACAACGACGAAGATGCCATCGCGTTGAAGGCCGACGAGGAGGCACAGTCCAGCGGTAGCAGAGTAGCGGTGGCCAGGCCGGAGTGGGCCGGCGGGCAGTTCGATGTCGCTGACGACCCGACGGTGGCGGCGCTGTCCCTGTGCACGTTCTGCGTGTTCGGGTGGAACACGGAGCGCATGGGCATGGGCAACATGTACGTGCACGTCTTCACGTTCGCGCTGCTCTGCACCGCTCCGGTACTGGTGTTCGCGGTCGCCGCGCTCCACATCCACCTGTAATGCATTAATCCCTGTTTTATGAGCTAAGGGAAATTGAAATGTCTGGGGGAATGTTTACCTGGACAAATAATCAAACTCCCCCGGTATTAGAAAAACTTGACAGAGTGTTAATGACAAGAAGTTGGGAGGATTTATTTCCTGATGTCATGGTTAGGAAAGAGAGGTGTCTGACCACAATCCCTTAACTGTTTCAATTGGGTGGGGTTGGGGTGGGGGGGGGGGGGTTGAGCACCAGATATTCAGTTTTCTTTTGATTTAAATTGGCTGGAAAAAATCTACTTTCTCGGCCCATCCCCCGTGTCGGTCCCCTCGAGCGGCACGGGCGGAACCCTCGCCTCCCGCGCCGCCACCCCCACCAGGGCCAGCTCCCACCTCGCCGCCGGAGGCTCGCGCGGTCGCAAGGAAGGCGGCGGCGGGGCACCACCACCCCTTTCTTCTTCTCCCCCTTGTGCTCTCGTTGGAGGTAGCCATGGCGGCGGCGGCCATGGCTCCAGCGGCCGGGTCCACCCGTGGCCTCACCGGATCCACCTGCGGTCTCACCGGATCTGCGCCCTGTGCCGCCGGATCTACCGCCCTGGAGCCTCAGCGCGTCAGGAGGGCGGCGGTGATGGTGGGGCACGTTTCATCGTCCGACACGACTTGCTTCGGCGGTGGCGTGGCTCGGCCTCGGCGGGTGTGCGGCTTCCGGCGATGGCGTCCACCTCCTCCGCGTGCCATCTCGGCTGCGGCGGCGCGTGTCGTCTTGGCTGCGGCGGCCGTTCCCCCCGGCTGGGTCTGGTGGCCTCCCGGTGCGCAGCATCGTCCGGCTTGGTGGCGTCTGTGGCTGGCTGCGGTGGCGGCCGTGGCCCGGGCGGTGTTGCCAGGCGTGGTGGGCGGCAACCATGACTGCTGCTCTTCCGACAACAGTGGCGGTGGCCAACTTCTGACGACACGCGTGGAGGATGACCAGTGTGGAGGTGTGTTGGTGGCGTCTCGGTGGCGCGGCCAGCAGTGGCTAGCTTGGGCCTCTGCTAGTGGCGCCGCGGTGGCGTGACTGAGGACGGCAAGCGACGGAGCATTAGAGACGCCATGGTGCCGTAGCTGGTTGCTCCGAGCCGCTTATTTCCAGCGACAGTGTGTTGGCAATGCCGTGGTGCCATGGCCGACGACAGTTTGTGCGAACGTCACTAGCGGCACTGTGGTGGTGCTACTGGTGGCGGCCGTGCGGAGGCTCCCAGCAGCACCATGGTGGCGGCGTTGGTGGCGGCGACTGTCTCGTCACTCCACAGTGACGATGCGGTTGAAAACCCATCCCTTCTAGGGACGACGTTGATGTTGCACCGTGCGTCATTTTCTTCCTGAAGGTGACGTCGAGCATCTGTGGCGTGGAACTGGACTCCTCCTTGGGATCAACGTCGTGATCAAGCTTCTCCGGCATGGTGCTTCGGTCGTTGGTGACTTCTGTGAGAGCATTTTTTTTATTTCCCTTTGTCTTTGTTTTCCTTTCATTGTTTTGTTTTTCCAAAAAAAAGAGATTAAAAGATAGAGTAGAGAAGAAGAGAGGTCTTGGTCCTTGACAATGGTGTGTGGTGGCTCGTGTCGATGTCCCAATCCGACCGAGTAGTTGTGGCTTGTGTCGATGTCCCAATCCGACCGAGCAGAGTTGTGAGTTCATTTTGAGTTGTGCGGTGCGTGTTGATGTCCCAATCCAGCCCACCGGAGTTGTATGGTCTGCGGACCTGAGTTGTTTGGGGTTTAACCCTTCTAGTTGTGCGGTCGATGTACCGAAGTTGTATGTTTTCGGCCCAGTTTTCCTTATAAACTGGGCCAACTCTCTTCTTCTAATAAAAATCCGGGAAAGCGTAAGCTTTCACCGTCCGTTCAAAAAAAATTGGCTGGAAAACTCAGAATTCTATACTAAAGTCAGGGACATTTGGGAAAAACCATGCAGAGCTACATCAGCTCTGGACAAGATTCATCAAAAAATCAAAATGATAAAACAGTTCTTTAAGGGGTGGGGTTTTAACATTCAAGGAGAATGGAGGAAACAAAGGAAAAAAACTTCAGGGAGAATTGGCTGAATTAGAGGAGATTGAGGAGAATGTAGGTTTGTCTCAAATACAGATTGATAGAAAGTCTTTTCTGCTCATGGAAGATATGAAAAGTCTTGAACATGAAGAAAAGTATTGGCATAGTAGAAGTCATGAAAATTGGCTATTAAAAGGAGATTGTAACACAACATTCTTTCACAAATGTGCTAGTGGTAGAAAAAGGAAAAATACAATTTTCAATCTGGATAGAGAGGGAGATTTGATTGTAGGAGATGACAACCTCCTTCAACATGCCACTGAGTACTATGCTGATCTTTGTGCCCCCCCCCATTGAATATGATGTAACAATTGATGATGAAATTTGGGTAAATATTCCTCAAGTTAATGAGAGTGAAAATGTTTGGCTATGTAGAATGTTTTCTGAAAAAGAAATTAAAGATGCTTTGGATCAAATGCAAAGGAACAAGGCACCTGGGCCTGATAAAATGCCTATTGAATTCTACCAGAAATCTTGGATGATAATTAAAAAAAAAGATATTGTGCAACTTTTTGATGACTTCTTTGAATATAGAGTGGACATAAGCAGATTGAATTATGGGATAATAACTCTTTTACCAAAAGTAGTTGATGCCACAAAGATTCAACAATGCAGACCAATTTGTTTGCTCAATTGCCTATATAAATTGGTGACAAAGACTTTAACAATCAGATTGGAGTCAGTTGTGGGCAAACTGATTCATAACACTCAGACAACCATTATGAAAAACAGGAATGTTACATCTGGGATTGCTAGTTTGCACGAAATTCTTCATGAAACAAAGAGGAGAAAAGAAATAGGGGTGGTATTGAAGTTAGATTTCGAAAAGGCTTGTGATAAGGTAAACTGGCTGGTAGAAGGAAAGTTAGCAGGCTTATGCAAAAAGTTCGTTGGTAAGTCAGTGTAGTAAGTCGCGGTTAGAAGTTTGATTTCCTGTTTTCTCTGGGCGTATCTGCCACTTTCTAGTGTCTTTTCTGTAAAACTCTTATGCTGTGTATTTCCGTTTCAATGAAATGGGAATGGGGATGCCCCCGAGTGGAAAAAAGTGGCTGTTCTACGCACCGTGAGCGCTGACACATGCAGGAGGTCAGGACGGGCAACTTGTATGACGTGGAGGATGGTAGCTTGTACCACGTGAGGGGCAGCGATGAGTGTTGAAATATTAGGCAATTTTCAGATTAAAACTATATAAATCATGACCAACTGAACAATTAGTTTAAGCATGTTTAGCAAACGCATATCACAGATCATAGCAACTAGTGTAAGCACGATTCGTACACTAGACAGATTAAGCATGATGAACAAATAAAACCACAATAAAGTGAGAGTGTACTCAAAGGCGGGGTGATTGCCGGGGGCAACCGATGCGCCGTTATCCCCGGGAGGACCTCAGTCGATGTAGTCGTACAATGTCGATGCAGGAAGATGTACGCAGTGCAGTCCCTCGAACGGCCGCAGGGAAGTAGTCGTACAGTAGGCCACCGAAAAGTAGATGAAGTAGTCATTCTGGAGCAGTCGCGCGAAGAGCGCTTCCCAAAAACCTTATTCGCCTTCTCCCGGTGCAGGATCGCAAAGATGATGGTTCCGGAGACTTGCTTGCCCGATCGCTAGTGCACGTGAGCAATCGGGCTGGAGTCTTGGCGACGGCGGCACAACAGCGAGAAGAAGCAAAAACTATTTTACTACTTTAGGATTTTCTAATTGAAACTCCCAATTGTAGTTTTGGTGTTGTGTATTTTCCCAGGAGGATAGGTACAAATATATAGGAGGAAAACTCCCTACCTCCACATCAACTAGCAATATGGTACTAATTGATGTTGCACCTCCCACCTCTACTTTATGGGCTTAAACATTAAAGCCCGTTAGGAAACACAAATATTGAGCCTTTGAGATTTATTAGAATTTCTTCATATGAATTTTGGAGAACTATTATATATAAATTCTAACAATCCACCGCCAGATCTCAAATGCCCATTTAGAAATTTGCCTATTCTCACCACTATTTGATATACATACCAGTGTTTCGGCAGAGACTGTTAAGTTGAACTTCCACCTAGAACTTCAAGCTACACTTATCCACAACTTGAACAATGGACTACGCCTTGAATTGTAAGTTTTGTGCGAACAAGCTTTGCTCAAAGCCAACCTAGTACTTGGCTGCCAGTAGCCTTACACCATGGTGGAGCATATACATCATACTCGTTAGTCTCTTCATGAGTTTACTAGAGATCACCCAAGTCTTATAAACTGCGATGTTTAACAGTCAAGCTCATATAGGTATATTCTTTCAAGAATGCTCTGTAGGACAACATCTTTACTTGATAAAGTCAATAGAACATATTAAGGCATTCTCGCCAGCCTACCATACAAAGCCTCAATGCTCTGAGAGTATTACATCTTCACATAGAGAGGGTTATCATTCTATTCTCCTCAGTTTATTAATAACTTGTTCTTCCCAGATCCTTAGTCACAAGATCTCCGGTCAAAAAGGTTGGGTTACTACTACTGTAAACTCACATGGGTCTCATACTCATCTCCCTAGATGCAATTTCTATCACATTCAGTGATAGCCCTTTTGTAAAGGGATCTGACAGATTTTTATCTATTTGTACATAAGATACAATTATTACTTCGGAGTTTCTCAACTTCCTGACAATCTTCAAACGTCTTTTAATGTGTCTTGTTGACTTCACATTATCCTTAGCACTATTCACTTTAGTGATTACTGTTTGATTATCACAGTTCATAAGGATAGCCGGTATTGGTTTCTCAACCACCGGCAAGTCAAACAAGAGCTCACACAGCCATTCTGCCTCTGCAGATGCTGTATCCAAAGCAGTAAGTTCTGCTTCCATGGTTGATTTAGTCAAAATAGTCTGTTTGCAAGACCTCCATGACACTGCACCACCTCCAAGAGTAAAGACATACCCACTAGTGGCGTAGATTTGATCAATATTAGAAATCCAGTTCGCATCACTATATCCCTCTAGCATAGTTGGGTGCCCGGAATAGTGAATCCCATAGCTCATTGTACCTTTAAAATAACACAAGACCCTTTCTAGTGCATGCCAATGATCATCACCCGGGTTGGACATGTACCTACTCAATTTGCTCACAGCAAAAAGAGATATCCGATCTGGTTGCGCTAGCTTGATACATGAGTGAACCAACAATTTGATAGTACTTCAATTGATCTCTAGTACACTTCTTGTTCTTTCGCAATGTCACACTAGGATCATAAGGTGTTGGAGAAGGCTTGCTATCCATATAGACAAATCGGCTAAAGACCTTCTCAACATAGTGAGATTGTGATAAAGTAATCCCACTCTCTTCGTTAATCAGCTTGATGTTCAGAATTACATCAGCTTCTCCTAGATCTTTCATGTCAAAACTCTTTGACAAGAATGACTTGACTTCATTTATAACATCCAAATTTGTTCCAAAGATTAGAATATCATCAACATATAAGTATAGTATAACAAATTGGCCCCCACCATGTCTATAATACACACACCTATCAGCTTCATTAACAACATAGCCCGCACTGGTTAAAGTAGTGTCGAACTTCTCATGCCATTGTTTAGGTGCTTGCTTCAAGCCATACAAAGATTTCAATAATTTGCACACCTTTTGCTCTTCACCTTTTACTACAAACCCATCAGGTTGATCCATATAAATCTCCTCATCTAACTCTCCATTAAGAAAAGTTGTCTTCGCATCCATTTGATGGATGATTAGACCATACGAGGCCGCCAACGATAGTAGTACTCAAATAGTGGTCATTCTCACAATAGGTGAATAAGTATCAAAGAAATCCTCACCTTCCTTTTGAGTATAACCCTTAGCCACAAGCCGAGCCTTATACTTGTCAATAGTACCATCAGGTCTAAGCTTCTTCTTGAACACCCACTTACAACCAATTGTTCTACAACCGAATTTTAGTTCAGAGAGCTCCCAAGTTCCATTAGAAAGAATCGAGTCCATTTCACTACGGACAACTTCTTTCCAATCATATGCATCTGGAAATGCATATGCCTCTGTAATAGAGGTAGGAGTATCATCCAGAAGGTACACAATGAAATCATCACCAAAAGATTTTGCAATCCATTGTCTTTTGCTCCTCACAGGAATTTCATTGTCATCCTCCTCAAGTGGTTGCTCAAATGACTGAATAGGAGACTCACTAGGTATAGTAACATCGGGAGTTATTTTAGTAGAAAATTTAACATTGCTACGCATATCTTTCATAGGAAAAAAGTTCTCAAAAAATGTAGCATCACGGGATTCAAAAATTGTATCAACATGCATATCAGAAACTTCAGATTTTTCTACTAAAAATCTATAGGCAATGCTATTGTGAGCATATCCTAGAAAGACAGTCTACCGTCTTTGGTCTAAGCTTACACTTCTTTGTTATTGGAACATTGACTCGCCAAGCATCCCCACGTGCGCAAATAAGAAAGTGATGGTTTCCTTCCAACCCAAATCGCGTATGGTGTTGTCTCTTTATTTCTGTTTGGAATTATATTCAGGACATGACTCGCCATCAATATAGCTTCCCCCCACCATGCCTTTGATAAACCAGTAGTGTCTAACATGGCATTCACCAAGTCAGTCAGTGTGCGATTTTTTCTGTCGGCAATCCCATTAGATCTGGGTGAATAGGGAGGTGTCCTCTCGTGAATAATACCATGTTCCGCACAAAACTCATCAAATATTATAGGAAAATATTCACCACCACGATCTGACCTTAGACGTTTAATCTTTCTTTATAGTTGATTTTCAACTTCAGCATTCAAGATTTTGAAGTAGTCTGATGCCTCATCTTTAGTTTTCAGCAAGTAAACATAGCAATATCTAGAAGCATCATCAATTAGTGTCATGGAATATCTCTTTTCACCTTTATTCAACACACCATTCATCTCACAGAGATCAGAATGTATGAGTTCTAGAGGTGCCAAGTGTCTCTCCTCCGCTGCCTTGTGAGGCTTTCGAGGTTGCTTAGATTGTACACAACTATGACACTTAGATCCTTTGGTTACGGTGAAATCTGGTATTAACCGCAAGCTAGATAAATGTGACACCAAACAAAAATTCACATGACATAAACGAGAATGCCAAACACTCGAATTATCATTAATTGTGCCACATGTATGATTGACTGAAACCGGGCTTCGACCCAGTTCGGTCAAGAGGTCTTCGTTCGGCCGTCGACGTCTTCGGCCGGACAACAACAGAACTACGAGCGGCCGCCAGACAACAGCAGAACTACAAGCGGCTGCCATGCAACCTGAGCTTTTCTTCGTATACGTTTGCTTCATCATGTAAGGTTCTTCGCCGTGTTGAATATTAATTAAGCCTACAGCCCAGGGGCGGGCCCAACCCGCCATCACCACCGTCAAAACCACCACCACCTCCAATGCCGCCACCGCCACCACCTCCGTCAGAACCACCACCACGTCCAAAGCCACCACCGCCGCCTCCATCGTCATAACCACCACCACCTCCAAAGCCACCGCCGCTGCCTCCACCACCGCCATCATCTTAACCACCACCACCTCTGAAGGCACCGTCGTCGCTGCAACCGGCGTCATATCCACCACCGCCTCCAAAGTCATATTACTCCTACGGAAGGACTACCGAAAAGGCATGTGAGTACCCTATTTACTTTTAAAAAATGTGAGTACAGTGCGTTGCTGGACCTGCAGTCTGGGAGAACAAATAACGCAATTGACTGACACTATTGTGTAAGCGGCTACTCACCGTCTACTCCACGTGAACCATCAGATTTGCATGCATGGTGATTGGACAGTCATGGGTGGATGGGGTAGCTGTGACAACCCGCCCGAGAAAATACCGTACTATCGCCTAAACCAATTCACTTTGGTCATTAAGCGATAATAAAGTATCACCCCGTCGTAAGTTGCCGGGAAAAGCCCGGTGAAATCACTTGCATAGCAACAAAGGATCAACAATATGTATTAAAACTCACACGAATGCGAGTCCAGAGTATAATACATAGATTAAATCCAAATTTGCCCTGAAGGGTTTAATTATTACAAACTGAAGTACTTGACATGATAAAAGAGGTTCAGAGTTCAATAACAGCGGAAATTCAATTAAGCGGTATGATAAGCATCACAGGAGGCCATCCATGATGCCTTCACTCATCGTCATCCACCCATTCCAGCTCCCAGCCGGGTGGAATCTCTCCCGGCCACACATCACTAAAGGCATTACCTAGAATCAACAAATTAAAGCAAGGCTGAGTATACTAATACTCAGCAAGTCTTACCCGTCGGGTGATAACTACATCACCAAACTCTAGACATGAGAGGCTTTTTGGCAGGTGGGTTCTTTTGCTGAAAAGCAACAAAGAGTAGGTCCTTACTTTCATTATTTTAGCTCAAATTCTAGTTAATTACCATTTCCAAGTGAGCCATCTATTGCAATCCAGAATTGTACAATACAATTAATCTATGCAGCAGTATTCACATAGTTCCATCATTAAGGGATATCATGGCCAGTTGATTAAGTAGTCTCAGATAACGGTGAGAGGCCGACAATCGATTGATTAAACCCTTGCAAGGTAAACCTAAACACACGGAACGGTGTCCTCACAAAGAGTTCACCCACCAGGCGGTTCCCAAAATTCTTCAGCTCAGGATCGAATCTTACAGTTTTCGGTACAAGGCTATCTGGCATGCCCCCACACAGTACATCCAGAATCACACATGAACCACCGATAGCTAGCTGTGAGACGCATCTCAAGATTAGTAATAGTAAGATCCCTCACCACCTCATTAAGGTACTAGGCTTACCGGTCCCATTCCCGTCAAGTGCTTAGTATGTTCAAACACTTAACCCACGAAAGCCACTGGACCGGAGCCCAAATCCCATGCTCTTACCATATGAGCAATCCATTTATAAAGATCTTATGATTCCAACATAAGAACCTATTCTCGCGAGTGATGAACATCACTCGACTTTTACCGGGTCCTATAGCATAGCAGCTAATGACCTAGCATATTAGCAAAAGAACATAGGTACCTAGGGATCATGCATCTAGGGTTTCATTCAACTCCTGAAATGTAAATGCACAAACATAGCAAAGGTAATTGCATAATTTTAAAAGAAGGGTTAATGATCCGGGGCTTGCCTTCGTCGGCAAGGTTGGCCTGGAGCCCTTCTGGACTTTGGTCCAGGTCCTGAGCTACGTCCACATACTGGAGCTCACCGTCAGCTCCCTCGTCTCCTCCTTCCGGCACAAGCGTATAGCTACCGTCGGGAAGATCTACACGAGGATGCATATGCAAGATTTAATTGGCGGTTTGAATTTAATTAATTACAAAACAACACATGACAACCCTGAAGTGTATGGTTGGCCATATTCACCTTGACAAACACATATTTGGTATATTCTTTCTATTAAAGTAATGTCATGTGGTGCTTTATTATTTATTCTTTTTGATGGTGACTGTGTACACATTTATGCAAATAAATTAATTTAAATTTCACCAAAACATCAAGGGGCTGATTCTAAGCTAACAACATGCTTCACAACAAATCTATAGGGTTGACTAAGGGTGGAAGTGGGGTTTTCCAATTTAACTTAATATTAAGCTTCAATTGGCCTCCATTGTTTTTTATTCATAAATAAATTCATAAAATGTAGTAGATGACACTTCTAAAGCTCTTTATCTCAAAACAAAAGCCACTGAACACAAGTGCACACTTAAATGAGCTATGCATTAATTATATCACAAATGGCAATTTTTAGCTACCAAAACATGAGAAATGCATATAAAAATAATTAAGCAACAAATAGATCCCAACATTCTCCCACTTGTTCTCTGCCTCAAAACAAGGCTATGCACACAACAAATGTAGCAAGGGCTACTCTAGATCTTGAACTATGCATTTATATTTAAATCTAAGCATAAATCAGGAACAAATATTTTTGTTAATTATAAAATCATGATTAGTTCATCAGAGGTGAGGCTAGGCAAATGAAGATTATACTCAGAAGTTGGGCACAAAAATATATTTATTTTAAGCTATAAAATTCATCTTAGCAGATTCACCATAAATACTAAATAAATCATATTAAAAGATCTACTTAGTAACTTTGTGTAATTTTTGGTCCAGACACTAAACAAGGCATATCTAGCAACATATCCAAAATCCAGCTCCATATCTTATGTAGATTTTGAACTACAGCAAAAGTATGTCAAACTGAATTTGGATTTTCATTCAAAATATAGCAGTCAAAAGTACGGTCACGCTTTGTAAAAGATGTAGATCTCGTCACAGAGAAACAAAAAAAATTGGTTTTACATTTTTCTGGTTTCTCTATGATTTTCTATGAGTTTTCTAAAATGCTGGATCTATTTCAAAAGAATCTAAGAATCTACTTCTATTGGGACCCTTGGAAGTTTTCTTTTCCTTACACATATGCCCCTGGTTTGCATTCAAGCCCCTAGAAAGATTTTTGACCTTGCAATGCGGTCCTTGGCCATGGCTGGCGGCGGTCCGGTCGAAATTCCGGCGGGTTCACCGGCGTTCTTGGCCGGGGAAGCAGCTGGGGAGGATCTAGGGTTCACCTTGGGTCGATTTGGGGCCGGAGACGGGGCGGGGACGCCGCCGGCGAGCTTACGCGGCGGAGCCAGGCGGCAGCAGCCGCGGGACCGGCGGCTCCGGCGAGACGGCGGCCAAGGCGTGCCGGCCCGAGGCTCGGGAATCTTCGGTATGTACGTGTGATGGTGTAGGTGAGTTCAAACAGCGAGTTTGGCACTGGGAGTTGGAGCTCGGCCTGCGGCCTTCAATGGCAAGCGGCGGCAGTTCTGGCTGGCGGTGCCGATGAGCACGCGCACGGGGGCGAGTGCGTATTTGTTTTATAGGCGAAGGAGGGGAGCTTCAAGTCTTCGCCACGAAGGGAGTGAAGCGCGAGCGGGGGGCCAGCGGTCGCGGTGCTCAAGGCAGGGGAGTGGCTGGCGCGGCGCGGACAGGGGGGGTCCGGCGCCGGTGCTCGGCGCGTGGCGTCCTGGGGGAAGTGGCGGCCGAGGGGACCGGAGCTACGGACGCGGCCAAGGATTCCCGCTCACCCACGTGGCTGCCTTGGGGCCTCCGCATCCGGGCCCCGGGGCAACAGCGCGAAATTCGTGGCGCCGGTCGGCGCGCGGACGGCGCGAGTCCGGCCCCTAGAGCTGGGTTTCTATTCAGTCAAGGCATTTTTCAAATGAGTCAAACTCGAAAGAGTTGAATAGAAGTTCAAAATCTCCGAATACGAAAGTTGTAAAGTGATGTACAGGCTACAACGTTTACAAAGGGTGGCATACGTTTTGGTGAAAGATGTGACCAGGAACGTCTGGCAAATATTGAGATTTTCTTGCCTCGAAACACTATTCAAAATAGCTTTGACCAAGGTTTTGAGAATCTTGCACTCAAAATTTGAAATGCCGCCAATTTGGAAAATTGTGTCCCTCAAAAAGATGCACAACTTTTGTATTGGCTGATTTTTGAGTGTTTAGAGGAAATTTGGGGAACGTGGCAAAAGTTCTAGAAAAGGGGGTATGGACACTAGGGTTGTGACCACTTGGGGTTAGGGTTTGACCAGGGGTTTGACCAAAAGTCAACTTGTGTGATTAGGCACTAATGATCATGTTGACTAGGTTTTTGAGGTTTTGGCCAAAGGTTGACCAGTGTTGACCAATGTCAAGGTGTTCGGCTAGGGTTTTGACCGCTAAAGAGTGTTGACTTGGTCAAAGAAGGTGATTAGCACTAATAACGCTAATTAAAAAATCTGGGGCGTCACAGCCTACCCCCCTAAAAAAGAATCTCGTCCCGAGATTGAATTCCAAGGACAAAGGTAGGGAAGGGTGGTTTTCTAAGATTTCCGGAATTATTTTGGGGAGCAACCAAGATGTGATTACAGGTCAAAAGTCCCCCATCCTCGGTCGAGGTAGTTCATAAGAACAGTCTAGGATGGCGAAATGATAGAGGCATTCGCAAGAAATTGCTTACGAATAATCGATAGGAAATGTATGAAAAACAAGTTAGTATAGGGAATTCAGAACATTCTTGCTCACATGTTAATTAGTTCGTGACCTTTGGTGATATCAAATCACTATATTAACGGTGCAATGGTTTTAAAGTTGGGCTGTGATGCACATGTTCATGAATGGATGATGCACATGTTCATGCGGTATGGTGCTCATGATGCATGTTAGCATGACTCGGTTACCCATGGAATGAGTCAGTGATGGAGATGACAATCATAGAGTTGAGAAGGAGTATATGTGTGGCGAGTCGCATTCTCACAACCAAGATACCTAGCGTGCTCCTAGTGGTAATCATATGGCTGCAGCGCACATGATGCCCTAGTTTCCGTCACGGCACCTTTGGTTATGGAACAACAACACCACCAATCATAAGAAGGATAGAGTAGGAATATTGAAATCTTCCATGCGTATGCATGTTAGTTCACCCATGGTTCCCAAATGCCCGTGCCATGCAAATGCATTCCCAAAAAGTTTGACATTTTTTTTATCCATGTTTTTTTATTCAAAATGTTGTGAGCAAGATCAAGAAGAATAAGTTCAAGATTGAAAGATCGAAGTAATCAAGACAAGGATATCAATACAAAGAATATCTTAGTGCTTCAACATGCATAAACACAGGGGGGTGGAAGGGATACATGTCGATGGAGATAACATGTTGACAGGAGAAGATTACAACTGAAGATTGAACTTTAAGATCAAGACATTACCCAACTGACATGGTAGAACAGAAAAAGTTCTTTTCTCATGCTGGGCAAAAACTGGGGTAGTCATGTGTACAAAGGTACAATCGTATGTTAGACTCGAAACGAGCATACATACCTAATGACATAAGGTTCTGGCAGTTGTGAACAAAAATTCATAACTTTACAAACCAGAGTCCCAAAAATTTCCAAATTTCTGTAGCAACTCAGCAAGGTTATGAGACACATCTTTGGTATTCCAAGGTAGATCTAGAAAGGTTAGGAATGTGCTTTAATTAAGCAAGGTTTCAGATTAGGTTCCCGGAAAAACAGCATGATAGAGGTTCACTAATCTGAGCATAACTTGAGGTATACAAAAGCTATGACCGTGAATTTTTGCGAGCAAAAACTAGATTAGACATGGAGCAATTTTGGTATAGATCATCTAGTCAAATTGATTTTTGAAAAGAGTGCCAAAATTTAAGCAAACAGCCACACTAGATTTTTGGACAGCACAACATCTACACATGAGAGGCTATGCAAAGAATCGCACACTAGCAAAATTTCACCTAGAGAGCACACAAAACATGTATAGGGTTCATTTTTAAGTTTCCACAATTTTTAACATGATGCATGACGTCCTATCCGTGCTCACAAGGCGATCAAGCCAAAAATCGAAGTTAGTGCCGGTGGCAAGGCTTATATACGTTTCTCCCTATAACAGCTAGTCGAGAACTATTCGATACTCACTTAGCGACTTACGAAACATAGTTAGTGTACCTGCAGAAAAGAACCTTCCGTGCCAGCACTCACGGAAGTGTCGCCAAGCATTACCGTTCACTATAGAAACGGCACCCATGCGTTTATCGCTGCATGGACAGCGTCCAACCTCAGACACCCTCCGTTTGAATGGAGTGTATCCTTGCCTCGCATATTCGTAATGCGGAACGCACACGTATGGCAAAACATGGCGACATCACAACCCATGACATGTTCATCTTGAATAGAGCATGACATCCTTCGTATGATTCGCATACGGAAAGCGCACGTATAAGACACGTGGGCATCCAACCGAGAAGATAGGATCCATGGAATGGATTGCCCTATCGACCCTCGCATACTCGTGATGCGGCACATCACACGTATGAAACACGTGGCTTAAGAAGTGCTGGAAGTTAGCAAAATAAACCATAGATTTGTAAGCCACCTGAAAGAACCCAAAAATTCCCTCTAGGGCCTCTCGGTCTATTTCCATCCTTAACGATCCAATGTATTTTGCAAATACAATCAATCTTGGCAAGTTTTATTCAAAAACAAGTGATTAAAGTTGTTAACTAAACTCTGGTGCATATTAATCGCTCTGATACCAGCTGTGACAACCCGCCCAAGAAAATACCGTACTATCGCCTAAACCAATCCACTTTGGTCATTAAGCGATAATAAAGTATCATCCCGTCGTAAGGTGCCGGGTCAAGCCCGGTGAAATCACTTACATGAAGGCGAGTCCAGAGTACAATATATAGATTAAATCCAAATTTGCCCCGAAGGGTTTAATTATTACAAACCGAAGTACTTGACATGATGAAAGAGGTTCAGAGTTCGAAAGCAGCGGAAATTCAACTAAGCGGTATGATAAGCATCACAGGAGGCCATCCATGATGCCTTCACTCGTCGTCATCCACCCATTCCAGCTCCCAGCCGGGTGGAATCTCTCCCGGCCACACATCACTAAAGGCCTTACCTGGAATCAACAAATTAAAGCAAGGCTGAGTATACTAATACTCAGCAAGTCTTACCCGTCGGATGATAACTACATCACCAAACTCAAGACATGAGAGGTTTTTTGGCAGGTGGGTTCTTTTGCTGAAAAGTAACAAAGAGTAGGTCCTTACTTTCAGTATTTTAGCTCAAATTCTAGTTAATTACCATTTCTAAGTGAGCCATCTATTGCAATCCAGAATTGTACAATACAATTAATCCACGCAACAGTATTCACATAGTTCCATCATTAAGGGATATCATGGCCAGTTGATTAAGCAGTCTCAGATAACGGTGAGAGGCCGACAATCGATTGATTAAACCCTTGCAAGGTAAACCTAAACACACGGAACGGTGTCCTCACAAAGAGTTCACCCACCAGGCGGTTCCCAAAATTCTTCAGCTCAGGATCGAATCTTACAGTTTTCGGTACAAGGCTATCTGGCATGCCCCCACACAGTACATCCAGAATCACACATGAACCACCGGTAGCTAGCCGTGAGACGCATCTCAAGATTAGTAATAGTAAGATCCCTCACCACCTCATTAAGGTACTAGGCTTACCGGTCCCATTCCCGACAAGTGCTTAGTACGTTCAAACCCTTAACCCATGAAAGCCACTGGACCGGAGCCCAAATCCCATGCTCTTACCACATGAGCAATCCATTTATAAAGATCTTATGATTCCAACATAGAACCTATTCTCGTGAGTGACGAACATCACTCGACTTTTACCGGGTCCTATAGCATAGCAGCTAACAACCTAGCATATTAGTAAAAGAACACAGGTACCTAGGGATCATGCATCTAGGGTTTCATTCAACTCCTGAAACGTAAATGCACAAACATAGCAAAGGTAATTGCATAATTTTAAAAGAAGGGTTAATGATCCGGGGCTTGCCTTCGTCGGCAACGTTGGCCTGGGGCCCTTCTGGACTTTGGTCCAGGTCCTGAGCTACGTCCACGTACTGCAGCTCACCGTCAGCTCCCTCGTCTCCTCCTTCCGACACAAGTGTATAGCTACCGTCGGGAAGATCTACACGAGGATGCATATGCAAGATTTAATTGGAGGTTTGAATTTAATTAATTACAAAACAACACATGACAACCATGAAGTGTATGGTTGGCCATATTCACCTTGACAAACACATATTTGGTATATTCTTTCTATTAAAGTAATGTCATGTGGTGCTTTATTATTTATTCTTTTTGATGGCGACTGTGTACACATTTATGCAAATAAATTAATTTAAATTTCACCAAAACAACAAGGGGGTGATTTTAAGCTATCAACATGCTTCACAACAAATATATAGGGTTGACTAAGGGTGGAAGTGGGGTTTTCCAATTTAACTTAATATTAAGATTCAATTGACCTCCATTGTTTTTTATTCATAAATAAATTCATAAAATGCAGTAGATGACACTTCTGAGGCTCTTTAGCTCCAAACAAAGCCACTGAACACAAGTGCACACTTAAATGAGCTATGCATTAATTATATCACAAATGGCAATTTTTAGCTACCAAAACATGAGAAATGCATATAAAAATAATGAAGCAACAAATGGATCCCAACTTTCTCCCACTTGTTCTCTGACTCAAAACAAGGCTATGCACACAACAAATGTAGCAAGGGCTACTCTAGATCTTGAACTATGCATTTATAATTAAATCTAAGCATAAATCAGGAACTAATATTTTTGTTAATTATAAAATCATGATTAATTCACTAGAGGTGAGGCTAG
Organism: Cenchrus fungigraminus; assembly: GCA_036936925.1. Taxonomy (NCBI): domain Eukaryota; kingdom Viridiplantae; phylum Streptophyta; class Magnoliopsida; order Poales; family Poaceae; genus Cenchrus; species Cenchrus fungigraminus. Next base: position 29,773,813 of record CM072780.1, on the reverse strand, counting down.
CCATATGAAGATTGTACTCAGAAGTTGGCACAAAAATATATTTATTTTAAGCTATAAAATGCATCTAAGCAGATTCACCATAAATACAAAATAAATCATATTAAAAGATGTACTCCGTAACTTTGTGCAAGTTTTGGTCCAGACCCTACACAAGTCATATCTAGCAACATATCCAAAATCCAGCTCCATATCTTATATAGATTTTGAACTACAGCAAAAGTATGTCAAATTGTATTTGAATTTTCGTTCAAAATCTATTTGTCAAAAGTATGGTCACGCTTTGTAAAAGTTGTAGATCTAGTCAGAAAGAAACAAACAAAATTGGGTTTACATTTTTTGATTTTTCTATGATTTTCTACGAGTTTTCTAAGATGCTGGATCTATTTCAAAAGAATCTAAGAATCTACTTCTATTGGGACCCCTGGAAGTTTTCTTTTCCATACACAAATGCCCCTGGTTTGCATTCAAGCCCCTGGAAAGGTTTTTTACCTTGCAATGCGGTCCTTGGCCATGGCCGGCGGCGGTCCGGCCGAAATTCCGGTGGGTTCGCCGGCATTCTTGGCCGGGGAAGCAGCTGGGGAGGATCTAGGGTTCACCTTGGGTCGATTTGGGGCCGGAGACGGGGCGAGGACGGCACCAGAGAGCTTGCGCGGCGGAGCCAGGCGGCGGCTGCGGCTGGAGCGGCGGCTCCGGCGAGACGGCGGCCAAGGCGTGCCGGCCCGCGGCTCAGGAATCTTCGGTATGTACGTGTGATGGTGTAGGTGAGTTCAAATAGCGAGTTTGGCACAAGGAGTTGGAGCTCGGCCTGCGGCCTTCAATGGCAAGCGGCGGCAGTTCTGGCTGGCGGTGCCGGTGAGCACGCGCACGGGGGTGAGTGCGGCTTTGTTTTATAGGCGAAGGAGGGGAGCTTCAAATCTTCGCCATGAAGGGAGTGAAGCGCAAGCGGGGGGCCCGGCGGTCGCGGCGCCCAAGGCAAGGGGAGTGGTCGGCGCGGCGTGGACAGGGGGGTCCAGCGCCGGCGCTCGGCACGTGGCGTCCAGCTGGGGGAAGTGGCGGCTGAGGGGACCGGAGCTACGGGCGCAGCCAAGGATTCTCGCTCGCCCACGTGGCTGCCTCGGGGCCTCGGCGTCCGGGCCCCGGGGCAACGGCGCGGAATTCGCGATGCCGGTCGGCGCGCGGACGGCGCAGGTACAGCCCCTAGAGCTGGGTTTCTATTCGGTCAAGGCATTTTTAAATGAGTCAAACTTGAAAGAGTTGAATAGAAGTTTAAAATCTCCAAATACGAAAGTTGTAAAGTGATGTACAGGCTACAACGTTTACAAAGGGCGGTATACGTTTTGGTGAAAGATGTGACCAGGAATGTGTGGCAAATATTGAGATTTTCTTGCCTCGAAACACTATTCAAAATAGCTTTGACCAAGTTTTTGAGCATCTTGCACTCAAAATTTGAAATGCCGCCAATTAGGAAAATTGTGTCCCTCAAAAAGATGCACAACTTTTGTATTGGCCAATTTTTGAGTGTTTAGAGGAAATTTGGGGAACGCGGCAAAAGTTCTAGAAAATAGGGTATGGACACTAGGGTTGTGACCACTTGGGGTTAGGGTTTGACCAGGGGTTTGACCAAAAGTCAACTTGTGTGATTAGGCACTAATGATCATGTTGACTTGGTTTTTGAGGTTTTTGGCCAAAGGTTGACCAGTGTTGACCAATGTCAAGGTGTTCGGCAAGGGTTTTGACCGCTAAAGAGTGTTGACTTTGTCAAAGAAGGTGATTAGCACTAATAACGCTAATTAAAAAATCTGGGACGTCACAGTAGCAGCCACCGGTGGGTGGTTAGCTATCACCGGTGCTAATTAACCTTGCATGGAACGTTGGCTCCTGTAGTGTTTTAAAATTATTTCTCGTTTGTATGAACTATTACTCTCTTTGTCTATATAAGTGTAATTAGTCAAATTATTATTACGTTATAAGGTTACTTCCTTATCCTCCTTGGGCTGACAAAATACTTCTTTATTCTCTAATATTTAATGCATTGGCCTAAGCTCCGGCGAGCCCACCAAACAGCAAAATTACTCCATTTGATCTCCAAGTAGCAAAATTACTCCATTTGATCGAATGCCAGCTATGTTAAGCATCTATTTTAATGTGCACCGGAACCCATCAGCACCAGTTACACGATGACCCTACATGAATGTAGCTCATTTAATCCTTCTAGCTACCAGGTACGAGTACCTGTTTGATGAGGATTCACAGCCATCAACGGTTGTGGTGCACTGTATGACCTCTAGCGAGCCCCATCTTGATAGCTTACCTACTACCTTTTCATCAAAAGGTACTAAACTCACTAGACCAATTCAAGGTAGTAAAGAATGTATGTGTGTAATTTTCAAAACGGTCTACACCATGAGTCACAGTTAACACATATTTTATCCTTTTCATTCCCGAGAAGTGACTGCAATATATGTTGCATAACACAAAAAACACAAGCAACGAATATCCCTTCAGTGACCGTCAAAAGATGGGCTCTTTTATTTCTCACTACCTGCAACAACCATGCGTCCATACATCCAACCGACAACATGCTAGCAATGACTAGGGGATCCGGTCGTGCATTCAATCAAGTGATTACAATGCGCGAGAGAAATTTCAGGATATGATTTAAGATTGACATACATTCTTTTATGTTGAAAGAATTGAGTGTGGCGAGAGAGATTTCAGGAAGCAATAATATATGCAAGTAGGCATGGCTAATTACTCTTCTTTTATATAAACCCAATTATGAAAAATTATTCCTATTTCTTCAAGATTACATCTTTCTTCTATAAAATAAGTATTCATCGTGTATGTCTTCAAAATTTGTGTTCGTATCTGTAACCCCATATAGAAAATTAGTCCTACAAGATTACTCCACTAATCTCTAAAATAGAATTTGTTCTGGAACAATAGTTCTAGTTATACAAAATTACTCCTTCAGTCAACAAAAACATTATTCCTTGTACATAGGTGGACAATAACTCCGTTCATATTTTTTAAATGGCAAGAACTCAAAGTATAACAAGAGGAGTAATTTCTTGACCCTAGGTGTAATTTCTAAATGAAAATAGCATCCGAGAAACCAACGTATGTCTAGTCTGAAGAATGTAAAACCATTTTCGAATGACAACCATAAAAAGAAAAATCCTTGTTTTCAATCAACAAGCAAGGAAATAAAAACATGCCTACAAGTAGTAACTATTATATGAGCACAACCTTAATTTGAATACCTCATAATAAATATTTTTTTCACTTTTTAGGCATGAAGAAGTAATCTTCATGCAAAATAACCTAAAGAAATATTTTTCATAGCTCCCACATTATTCAATTTCTCTTATGGAGGGGATTGTGTCACAAGGATGGTTCGTGCCGCCGTTGCGGGTAATAGGATGCCCGCAAGCAGTCAGGGAGGAAGTCGATTGTGTGCTCGAGCTTTGTCTTACCCCGTCAAAAGCTTCCTGGCCTCCCTCCATGGCTGCCTAGCACATGGATCAGAACAGAATCTCAACTCCATGGTAAAAAACCAAATTTTGTAATAGAAAAATTGGATCCAAATTACCTCCACGAACAAATAGGAGATGATGAAGATCCCGTGCCGCTGCTCCCCACCTATTGGAGCCTCCGTTGCCGGGTTAGTTGCATGGGAACCCCTCCACCACTGGTGCTGGCCACTGCTGCCACCGGTTGTTGCCTCTACACCGATTAGAGTGCTTGAGTGATGAGAAAAAAATGAAGCAAGAGAAGGAGAGACAAATGAAGGAAATACATGCATGTTGTGTAACTTTATAGCGTAGGGACTTGAATTTCTATTTCATTTTATGAGTTGTGCATGCATGCACAAGTTGATTAAGATAATTAATTACATTCCATTGAAGTACATGCATGCGAGTGACCAAAGGAGTAAAAATTAGAACTAATTACAGTTGTGGGATTTTAACAGCTTTGAACGGAAGGTTGTTGTTTCGTTAGGAGTTTTGAATAATATTCAACACCCAACGTGCTGCATGGTGAATATTATTTAGCACGCGCTGTTTGCCATGGACGGAGGTCTAGTTGTCGTTAACCACGTAATTACTTCCTTTTTGCTTTTGAGTAGTAAAAAATAGATCGAAGTGGCTTCTCGCATCTGTATTCGATTTGAGTTGACGGATTTCTAGGAACCATATGGGAGGGTTCAAAGGAGGCATGGGAAAATTATTTTTTATAGCACCGGCTGCCGTCGGGTGCCACTAGTGCCCATCTAAGGGAGTCACCATCGTTACTACCTAGGAATTGCAGCCGTACATGGAGGAGGATGTCACTGAGCAACCGATTGGAAAGGGCCACCGTTGTGTAGGAGAGATGACAGGTGAGTGTCGGTCCGACTTGATCACTCAGTTGAGCGTCGCTAGCCAAGACACAGGCTGACATGATATCCGGACCTATGCATTATTCATGTTTGTGTGACTGCATGATAGTCGTATGTTAACATGTTGCCTAAAGCTTGTTGACCTCTTGCATATGGATTGCATACATGTAGTATTGATTGATATTTAATATGACAGATTTCAAAGGTAGTTAACACATACATGTGCGTGAAGAAGGAGAAGATTCAGCAAGACATATTTTAGGGAACAACATGAATTATATTTAATGCGGCTTGGGCGAGGTATTGATTAACATATAATTACTACTTTTTGCTCCGGAGTAAAAATGGAGGTTCGACACCATTGAGGCAAATGGAGGTTCGCCGTGGTAATCACATGACTATTTCTTTTCGCTCCTAAGAAGTTAAAATGGATACATGCTTATCAATCCTTGGTAAATTGATTTTACTAGCCATGATTGTGAGAGTGCTTTCACACCGGAACTTCGACGAGCTCCAACCGAAACTGATGGCAGACCTTTGGATGGCTGTGGCACAATGCTTCTGGGCAGCGTACTTCTGACGCGGCACTGGTGTTGCGTACGGAGCTATAGAGTGCAGCGTTGGAGAACAAAGGCACTGCCAACATGTTGACCAATACTCGACGGTTGGGTGGTGCTTCTACCGGAACTCTGACGACGCGTAGAGACAGGAAAGTTACTCTTTTTCGAATTGAGGAAGTAAAATAACTTTTCAATGTGTCCGCACCCATTTTAACGTGTGATGATCAATAGATATGGTTGCTTCCGCAGTCGTTTTAATGCGTGCTGATCAAGTAATCATCAATTTCCCATCGGCAGTGCTTGACCGGAGCCCAAGCTTCTGGACTAATGATGCATGGCCCTCGCTCGGCCTCAGAGCTTAGCCAGCGTCCTACGCTCCCTCCTGCACGCTGCGCCAGCAGGTACAGCAGCATGCAATGCATGTTGTCATGTCAAGTTATTTACCTTAACACCCTACCCTACCATCCCTAATGATCATGGCAAATATAATGGCATGAAAAGTGAACACGACTGCACCGCGACGTTACGCTATGACAAAGGATCATGTGGCATGAAAATGTACAATATATTTCTGAGTTTAATTTTTATTAGTTTTTTGTTTGTTTGTTAGCGGGAACGTGCAAAACCACACTGCGACGTTACGTCACTTCCGTCGGGCCCGTCTAAGTGTCTAACTTTCCACCTGAAGTTCAGAGCTTCGGGCAGGGCCTTGCAACATAGCCACTTGTCCACTTGTTACGGGCCTTGAACCTTGCTACGAACTACTAGCTCGGTCATGGTGGTATATGGCGGAAATCTTATATATCTTCCGGAAGGTGAGAAGGTGCTTAAACTTCAAATGTTTGAGATCTGTGCAACCAACAGCTGCTATTGGATCCCAAGTGCTAACTCTAGTCACCTTCTTCTTCTCCTCTCCCACGTGCCGCGCCGCCATGCATGCGCACCCACACCGCCGCCGCGTTGTACGCTGCCAGGGGCGGACCTCCGCACTGCACGCTTGACCTCGTCGGCAGGGGTTCTGGCCACGCGCTGCGGCTGCTACGCGTGTGCCGGTGGCTACCGGAGGTGGGCTGGAGGTGGAAGACTCAAAAAAATGTTGTTCTGACATTTTAAAAAATGTTGCAACAATTTTAAAAATATTGACGAACAATTGTTGATGAAACCAACATTTTTTAAAAATGTTGTGTCGGTGTTAGGATTAGTCCCGACACTGACTAGTAAGATGCGCCGTGATCAGCCTCTCGATGGTTGGTGCTAGCAACACGGTGACACGGGTTTATCCTGGTTCCGGCCATGGGGTCGTACGTCCAGCAGATTGCACATGCGCGCTGTATTGCGTTGCACCGGGGTTGCCTGTAGAGGGGGGCTACAAGCAAGGCGGGAGAGGAGGAAAGGCCTCCAAGTCCCTGCTAGGTGATTGAGACAAAGTGCCAATATCGAGTGAACGTGCGGGTGAATGCGGGTGGAAGTGATGTGATGCCCGCGGCCGGACGACCGCCTCCTCCTTTTATAGGCCAAGGGGAGGCGGCTTACAAACGTGCCGCATGAGTTTTTATACAGTATCGTAGTACCGACGTATAGTGCCGGCGATTTGATGGATGTCCTGCGAATCTCGGCCCTTGTGGGCGTCGTGGCGACTCCTGTACTTGTCTGGGGGCGGCTTCGAGGGTGGTCTTGCCGGCGCTCGCGTCTGGTCATTGCTCGTACGCCGGTTCGAGGGTCTTGCTGACGGGAGAGCTTGGGCTGCACAGGGGCCGGCGTGGCGGGGCCTCGTCGGAACAGGGCTCCACAGCGCCGGGGATGGTTCCATAGCGCTCGGGATGGTAGCACAGGGCTGGGAATGGCCGCACAGGGCCGGAGGTGGCGGAGGGGACATGCTCCGCCCACCCCGCATCACGGCGCCATCCTGGGCGAGCGTCAGGTCGGCGGCCGTACGCTCCTCGAGGGCGTCACCATCTCCTTTCGAGGGGTGAGGCGCGGAGGAAGGACGGGAGCGGGTGGCACAGTGCTGTGGAATGACACCGGCCACTCCGCACAACGTCGGGGATGGCCGCACAGTGGCGGGCTGTCCGCACAGCACCGGGACTGGATTCCCGGGTGCTTGTCAGGGATTCGGCGTGGCAGGGATCTGCCTTTTGACCACGACGCTAGCGGCGTGACGGGGCAATTAATGCCCCTGTCGGGAGGAGTAGGCGAAATGCCCCGTGCCGAGGGGGAGCCTCGAGCGAGGCGGAAAGCCACTCGAGGGGTGCCGGGCCCTCGAGCGAGGCGGAAGCTCGCCCGTGTGGTATCCGACCCTCGAGCGAAGCGGAGATTCGCTCGAGGGCGACTGGTGCGGTTGCTTGACGGGCCGCGGAGGCTGTTGGGCCGTAGCAGGCCGCGGAGGCCGTTGGGCTATAGCAGGCCGCGGGCTTTGCTTGTGTCTTAGTTGTTGTTGGTTTGGGGAGGGTGTTTAGCGATTTTTGTTTTTGAAGAGGGTGATTTTCTAGCCCCCGAGCCTTTGCTGGAATGGTGAGAAAGTTCTGCAAAGGCTGGAAGCTTTTGGTAGGACCTTTCTTCCCCTCGAGTGTGTGCAATGTTCCGTGGGGGCGCGCTAGCGCACCCGCGGGTGTAGCCCCCGAAGCCTTGGAAGAGTGCGTGCACTCGTGCAAGGTTTTTTATGCTGAGCGACGGGCCCATAGAGCGTTTGTTTCAGCCGGCCTCGGCGATCTACACGTGCGGGATGGCGTCAACCGTGTCTAGGACGAGTCCTAGAGGGTTTGCTCATTGGTCCTGAGGGGGAATGGCCCTTCACGGATTGGTGCAACACGCCCAAAGGGTGTAGCCGTGCGATGAGCCCCCGAGCCCGGGCCCGTATGGGGGGCGATCAGGGCGAACTCTTCGACTTAACCTTGTGACCCTCGCCGTCCTTCCGCAGGAGGGAGGGGTGAGGCGGTCCATGCTTCCCATCGAACGGGCCGCGAGTCATGGATGCCTCGTCGAGCTGTTAGCGGGTGATTCAAGTGGACGTGTTAGTGGGTGATTCAAGTGGACGTCTGTGCCCCATTCGATAAGGGTCGGCTCGTGGTCCGGGGACACGTCCATGAGAGCACTTCACATGGGTGTGCTAGGTAGGGCTCGGTCCCGTTCGATGGGGACCAAGGGCGCGAAAGCTCTCCCTCGATGGGATCCCTCGACTAGCTACCCTTGTTGGGCCTTGAATACGAACTATGGGGCGCCCCCGAACTTTGTGTTTGGGGATCGGCTCGGTCACGCACGCCCTGGTCGTCCCTGACTCTGTTGATTTGAAACGCCTGTTCGAACCTTCCGCAGGCCAGGGCTCGAATTTCTGATCAGTAGGGACCTCGCGGGGTGCACTTATGCATCCCCATCTTTGGTTGACCCGTGGCGCCCGTCGCACCCTCATCAGGCCGGGCTTCGAACCACTGGTCAGCAGCGGCCTCGTTAGGAGGTGCATCTGCGGCGCCCATCGAACCCTCTGCGGGCTGAGCCTCGAACCGCTGATCAGTAAGAGTTTTAGAGCGAGGCATCAGGCGTTCTTCGAAACACGCTTTCGAGGGCCGTCTCGAGCAAGCACGTTCAAGGTTACCTCTGACCCCTAGTTGCCCGTCAAGGGTCCCTCAAGGGATCAGGCCTCTGGCCCCTGTCTGACGGGACCCACAGGGGCACCTTCTCTTGGAAGGAATCCCCCGCCGCTTCGTTTCCAACCGTGGACCCGTATTGACCGCGCGTGTGGGGTCATGGCCGACGTGGCGTTTCGTGAGTGTAACGCGTGCGCCTTTTTAGGCGGTGTCGAGATGATGCGCGGTGGTCCGCGTTTTTACCGCGCCGCAATGATGGCGCCCGCGCGTGCGCGCGGTGATTTCGGGACAGTGGGACCCGGGCGACGTCTATCGCATTAACTGCGGCCACCCGCCCCGGCCCCCGTCCGTTCGATCCCCCGCCCCTCTTGCTCTATAAAAGACAATGAGTGAAGGGGAGGACTTTTACCTTAGTCATTTGCTCACACCGCACCCGCCTTCTTCTTCCTCCTCTCGCCCTCCGAGCTGGCGCCCATTTCCAGCTTCCGCCTTCGCGCTCGTCTTTCGCTCCGCGCCCACCATGGTTGAGTATCTCGAGGTCGGGCCGTGGAGCCGGTCCAATGTGGACACACACACCCTCCAAGGGCTCGTCGCCGGCGGATAGCTGACGGCCAACACCGACCCGAGCAGGCCGGCGTGGATCGTTCCGCCGGCACGGCACCAGGAGCCGCAGCCCCCGGCGGGGTACGTGGTGAGCTTTGTTCACCTACACGAGCGGGGATTCAACGCCCCCGCCGGCAAGTTCATGCGGGGATTGTGCTACCACTACGGTGTGGAGCTGCACAACTTCGCCCTCAACGCCATTTCGCAGGCGGCGACCTTCGTGGGCGTCTGCGAAGGCTTCCTGGGCATCCCTATCACATGGGACTTGTGGCTCCACCTCTTCCGAGGCGAGCTCTTGACGCTGGCGGCCGGCGGCAAGGGCAAGCGCGGGCCCGTTCGCGCCGGCGGGCTCACGTTCGCGCTGCGGGGGAAGGGGGTTGGCGTATACCCGCCCTGCAACATGACGACCAACAACGCGGAGTGGGACAGAGGGTGGTTCTACCTCCGCAACGATGGCGACGGCCTTCTGCCCTACACCGGCAAGGTCCTGGACAGCCGCCCGTTCCACTGGGCGCTGGGGGTGTCGGACTCCGTGCGGAGGACGAAACTCGAGCCGTACATGAAGGCCCTGAAGACCTTGACGGAGGCAGGGTTGACCGCAGAGGCCGTCCTCGCGCAATGTCACTGGCGGCGGGTGATTCCTCTCATGGAGAGGGCGCTCCCGATCTACGGGATGGCGGAGGGCGCGGACCCCGATGCGCTGGCGCGATCGCGGCTGCTGGCCGAGCCCTTCGCCCCGGTGTACGCGGCCCAGAGGGCTAGGCGTGCGGTGGACACCAAGAAGATGGTGTGCGACCCCGACGAGGTGCTGTGGTCGCCCAAGATGCGTCCCGACGACGGGTTCATCGAGCTAGTAAGGAATATCTGCCAATCCCGCTAGCTTTCAGATCGACTTTGATTTTGACGGCTAATGCTCGACGATTGCGGCGGTGGCAGCCGGCGATGGAAACGAGCGCCTTTGGCTCGGATCCCCCTACGCCCAACTCCCACGCGGCCAACCGCGAGAAGCAGCGGGAGGCGAAGGCAAGGGCAGATGCCGACAAGGCGAAGAAGAAGAGGCGCGAGGAGCGCCGCCAGGCACATAGCCTGGAGTGGGTGCAGCGGGAGAAAGAGGGCCTGTCTCTCCCGCCGACCCCGGAGAACACGAGCAGCAACGACGACGGTGTGGGTTGGTCCGAGTTGGACGAGATGGAGGAGGAGGAAGGAGACGAGGAACCTTTGGCCGCGGGGGCCAAAGGCAAGGATGTTGTTGTTCAGCCCGCGCTGTCCGCAGCGCGGGCTCGTGCCGCCCCTGCCTCCGCGGCGGGCGCGGCTTCGGCCGGTGAAGACACTACGCGGGGCGCGTCCGGCACGGGAGGCGCGCCGCCGGCGCAGGCCTCGAGGAAACGCAAGCGTCAGGTGTCAACTCGACGGTAAGCGTCGTATCGAACTCATTTCACCCGGTTTCATTTAATCGAGTTCCTGATGTTTCCTTTCCCTTTCGCCCAACCACACTGGTGGCCCAATCGCGCCTGAGCTGGCGCCAACCAAGGCGCTGAGGGCGGGGGCGCGCGACGTGGTGCGCACAACGCGGCCTCGCTCGGCGAGGACCCCGCGGCCCGCGACGGCGACGACGCCGCCCCTTCAGATGGTGGCGTTGCAAGACGTCCTGCGGGAGGAGGAGCGGGCCCGTGCGGCCGGGTCCGGGACAGGAGGTGGTTCGAGGGGTAAGGCTCCTCGAACGAGCAGAGCGAGAGAGGTTCCGCCCGTGGCGGATGCGGCTCGCGCGCGGGACGGGACCCCGGTGGAGGACGACGGAGTATGGGAGGAGGCCACGCTTAGGTTCGCACCTGGGGTGCCGCAGGACTGGCCCGGGGGCCCACAGGGGGCCAGCCAACATGGGGTTGGTGCGTCCTCATCGTGCCAGACCGACTACGACGACTTCCCCGGTGATTGCTGCACCAGGCTGGACCGGCCCGAGGTCCCCTGGGAGACGGTGGACCGCGCGTTCGCGGAGTTCAACGACTGGCGGGAGTTTCTCCGGGTCGGGTCCCAGGTGCAGGGCCTGCTTCGCCAGGCTTCGAGGCTTCATTGCGACGTGGCGGCGCCGCTCTTCCGGGTATGTGTATTCGTTCCGTCGCCCCTTTGCTGTTCTTTTCACCCTCACTTGCGTCCTGCCTGAGTCTTCTCCATCTCTTTTGTTTTGGCAGTGGCTGTGGGGCGATGCGGGCGACAAAATCTCCTTCATTGCTAAGTTGCATACCAAACTAGAGGAGGCGTGATGGGAGAATGAGCATTTGGGCCCGGCGATGGAGTGTCTCCGCGGCCAGCTGTACGAGGTGAACGCGGACCTCAGCCTGAAGAAGAACGACCTGCGTCGCGCGGAGGAGGAGCGCGACATCCACCGTGCCGCGGCGGAACAGAAGGCCAAGGAGGCCGAGCAAATCGGCGCCGCGCTGCAGGGCAAGGAGGGAGAGCTCCAGTAGGAGCGCGCAGCCCTTGGCGAGGTAAAGTCCCAGCTCGCACTGAAGGACACCGCCCTTACCGAGGCGCAGGCTCGCGCTGAGTGCAAGCGCATGGCCCTGGAGGACGCGCAGGCGCGCCTTGCTCAGGCTGAGCAAAAGGCTCAGGAGGTCGAGAGGCTCGCCACCGCCTTGAAGGAAAAGAGCGGTGCGCTAGGGGCGGTGGAGGGCCAGCTTCCTGAGCAGCGCACCACCCGCGAGGGAGCGCAATCTCAGCTCGCGCTGAGGGACATAGCCCTCGCTGAGGCGCAGGCTCAACTCGAGCAGGAGCGCAAGGCGTTCGAGGAGCCACGGAGAAGGTCCGGGAGGTTGAGCAGACGGGCGCCGCCCTCAAAGAGGCTCAGTCTCAGCTTCAGCTCGTGCGTGAAGAGATTGGAGGGGCGAGAGACGCGCTTTAGCAGCGTGACACCTCGATCCTCCAGGTCCAGTAGGACGTCGACGCCGCGCGAGCCGCGCTTGAGACCGAGAAGATGCGAGCTGAGGGTAAGTTGCGTTCCTCAGCCGCTTTAGTTTTTTGTTAAGTCTTTCCGGGGTTTGACATTTGTTTCTATGTCGCAGAGCTGCAGAAAGGCTCGGCGGACCCTTCAGAGGAGGTGCGGGTCCTCCAGGTCGCCTACGACGAGGCCCAGGGTGAGCTCAAGACCCTGGAGGCCGCTGCTCTCGAGGTGTGCCGCGAGCTCGAGGGGGCCGAGGGTCAATCCTCGGGTAGCTCGGTGGCGAGCCGCCTGCGGTCCCTGGGCGGCTTGGTCACCGAGCGCTTGCGGGGCGCCCTTCAACTCGGCGTCCAGAAGACCTTGGGGCTAATCTCGACCCACTACATCCTCGACTTCGGCTGGCTGCGGGATGGCTATGTCCTTCCCGAAGGCGTCGTGGGTGAGGATGCTGAGCTTGAAGCCGTCAGGGTGGTTGACGCATCCATGGCGGAGCCTGCTTCGGCCCTCGCCGACATGTTTGAGGTGGATCTGTTCCCAGATGCGGCTGAGGTTGTAGCCGCCGTCGCTCCAAGCCTCCGCGCCTCCTGAGGACCCGGGTCTCGAGGCCCGTCGATATTTTGTTAGAATTTTGGATGAATGTTAGTCGTTTGTACAAACAATATATTATGTTGTGCACAAGTTTATTTGTAAATTTTATTTCGTATGTTATCATGTTTTCCTCGGGCCTTTCGGGGGAATTTTGACCGAGAAGTTAACGTTCACGAGCCAACTTAGTCGTAGGGTAGCGAGGGGGACGCTTATCCTCTCGGAGGCGTCGGCGGTCCCGCGGCTCGACCGGCCCTAGGCTTAGTTGGTTCGCGCTCGGCCTCTGTTCTCCTAAACGCTCGAGGCGTAACATTCTAACATTTTTAAAGGAAAGAAAGTATTTTTGCGAAAAAGAATTGGGACACTCCATGGGGAACCCCCCGTCGTAGCCCCCGAGGGGGACTTGGTTTGCATCGAAGCCCCGGCTGAGGGTAAAACCGAGTCACCCTTTTTATTTATGATTTCAAGTGTGAGATGTACAAAGAAAGCTTGGAAATCTAAGGGTAGAAGCGATGTAGCTGTTGTATGTTCCAAGTGTTGGTGAGGACCTCGCCCTTCTCGTTTTCCAGCTTGTATGTGCCGGGTTTGAGCACCTCGACGACGACATAGGGCCCTTCCCACGGCGGCGACAGTTTGTGTCGGCCCCGGTTGTCTTGTCGTAGCCTCAGCACTAGGTCTCCCTCACTGAAGTCCCGACGTCGGATCTTTTGGGCTTGGTATCGCCGGAGTGATTGCTGGTACCTCGCCGAGTGCAGCATCGCCACGTCGCGGGCCTCGTCCGCCTGGTCCAGCGAGTCCTCGCGAGCCTGCTGGTTCAGGCCTTCCTGATAGGCCCTGAGCCTGGGGGATCCATACTCCAAGTCCGTGGGGAGGATGGCCTCTGCGCCATAGACGAGAAAGAACGGCGTGAACCCCGTGGCTCTGCTCGGGGTAGTCCTGAGGCTCCAAATTACCGACGGTAGCTCTTGGACCCATTTTCGGGCAAACTTGTTCAGTTTCTTGAAGATCCTGGGCTTGAGGCCTTGTAGAATCATGCCGTTGGCACGCTCCACCTGGCCGTTGGTCTGTGGGTGTGCAACGGCTGCCCAATCCACGCGGATGTGGTAGTTGTCGCAGAACTCCATGAATTTCTTGCCGGTAAACTGGGTACCATTGTCGGTGATGATGGAGTTTGGCACCCCGAACCTGTGGATGATGTCGGTGAAGAATAGCACAGCCTGCTCGGATCTGAGATTGGTGATGGGGCGTGCCTCGATCCACTTTGAGAACTTGTCGACCGCGACCAACAAGTGTGTGTAGCCCCCGGGCGCCTTCCGCAGGGGCCCGACGAGGTCTAATCCCTACACAGCAAACGGCCATGTAATGGGGATGGTCTGAAGGGCGTGAGCTGGTAGGTGTGTCTTGCGGGCGTAGAACTGGAACCCTTCACAGGTGCGCACGACCTTGTTGGCATCGGCGACCGCCGTAGGCCAGTAAAAGCCTTGGCGGAACGCGTTGCCCACGAGGGTGCGCGGTGCCGCGTGACGGCCGCATACGCCTGCGTGGATGTCTCGGATTAGCTCGCGACCCTCGGGAATGGGGATGCACCGTTGCAGGACCCCTGAAGTGCCACGCTTGTACAGTTCCCCGCCGATCACGGTGAACGACTTGGCCTTTCTGGCGATGCGTCTCGCCTCAGTTCGGTCCGAGGGTAGCTCCCCTCGGTCGATCCAGGCGAGGTATTTGGTCCGCCAGTCATCCGCGGGAAGGGCCTCATCCATCTCCATAGCCTCAGCTTCGTCGATCTTCATAGCCTCAGCTTCGTCAGCCCCATATCCCTCGAGGAGGGAGAGCACGAATTCCTCGTTCGAGGGGTCTTCGTCCATGGGTTCTGCACCCGTGGGCCTCAAAGGAGCCCCCGAGGGTTCTTCTGGGTCCGGGACCGTCTTGCTGAAGTCGACGGAAGGTTTGGCGAGGTCGCGGGCGAAGATGTTCGGGGGAACGGTGATCCGCCCCGATGCGATCTTCGCCAGCTCATCCGCCTCTTCGTTGTACTTGCGCGGGACGTGGTTGAGCTCGATGCCGTAGAATTTGTCTTCGAGTGCGCGCACGGCGTTACAGTATGCCTCCATCTTCTCGTTGTGGCAGCTTGCGTTTTTCATGACTTGATCAATCACCAGCTGTGAATCCCCCTTGACGTCGAGGCGCTTGACATCGATCTCGATGGCGATGCGGAGGCCGCAGAGGAGAGCCTCGTACTCCGCCATATTGTTTGACGCAGGGAAGTGCAAGCGTACCACGTACCTTATGTGTTCCCCGAGGGGCGAGACGAAGAGCAGGCCCGCGCCCGCGCCCATTTTCATCACCGACCCATCGAAGTAGAGGGTCCAACACTCAGCTTGGATTTGTAATGGAGGCAGCTGAGTGTCGGTCCATTCAGCGACGAAGTCCGCCAAGATCTGAGACTTGATTGCCTTGCGCGGCGCGTAGGTGAGGGTTTCACCCATGAGCTCCACGGACCATTTCGCGATTCTACCCGAGGCATCCGGGTTGCGGACTATCTCTCCCAGTGGAAAAGATGATACCACAGTAACTGGATGGACCTCGAAGTAGTGCCGCAGCTTGCGCCGCATGAGCACCACCGTGTAGAGCAGCTTTTGGATCTGTGGGTATCGCGCTTTGGTCTCAGACAGTACCTCGTTGATGTAGTACACCGGTCTTTGGACTGGTAGGGCGTGCCCCTCCTCCATTCTCTCCACGACGATGACCGTGCTGACCACCTGGGTGGTCACCGCGACATAGAGGTACAGAGGCTCACTGTCTCGGGGCGGCGTGAGGATCGGCGCATGCACGAGTGTTGTATTCAGCTTGTCGAGGGCTTCCTGGGCCTCGACGGTCCAGGAAAAGCGTTCGTGCTTGTTCAGAAGTCGGTAGAGGGGCAAGCCTTTCTCGCCGAGGCGTGAGATAAAGAGACTCAAAGCCGCCAGACAACCCAACACCTTCTGCACCCCCTTTAGGTCCCGGATCGGCCCCATCCGATCGAGGGCCGAAACCTTTTCGGGGTTGGGTTCAATGCCTCACTGGGAGATAATGAAACCTAACAGCATACCGCGTGGCACCCCGAAGACGCACTTCTCGGGGTTTAACTTGACCCCGTTCGCCCGCAGGCAGTCAAACGCCACATGCAGGTCGTTAACCAGGTCGTCCGCCTCCTGGTCTTGACGACAATGTCATCTACGTATGCCTCCACAGTCCGTCCGATGTGATCTCCGAAAACGTGTTGTATACATCGCTGGTATGTAGCCCCGGCATTTCGAAGACCAAATAGCATCATTACGTAGCAAAACATGCCGAATGGTGTGATGAAAGAAGTCGCGAGCTGGTCGGACTCTTTCATCTTTATTTGGTGGTAACCGGAATAGGCATCAAGAAAACACAAGAGCTCGCACCCCGCGGTACAGTCTACGATTTGATCGATTCGTGGCAAAGGAAAGGGAACTTTGGGACACGCTTTATTTAAAACCGGTATAGTCCACACACATCCGCCACTTCCTGTTCTTTTTCTTAACTAATACAGGATTGGCTAGCCACTCGGGGTGGAACACTTCCTTGATGAACCCGGCCTCGAGGAGCTTCCGCAGCTCCACTCCAATCGCTCGGCGCCTCTCTTCGTCAAAGCGTCGCAGGCGCTGTTGCACGGCTCTGGAGTGAGGTAGGATGTCAAGGGAGTGCTCGGCGACCTCCCTCGGAATGCCTGGCATGTCCGAGGGGCTCCACGCAAAGATGTCTGCGTTGGCGCGGAGAAAGTCGACGAGCACCACTTCCTATTTCGGATCGAGGGTGGGGCTGATCCTCAACGCCTTACCCTCGGGGGCTGCAGGGTCGAGGGGTACCTCCTTGGTCTGTTCGGCAGCCTCGAAACTACTAGCATGTTTAGCGGGGGAGTCGAGGCCCTCGTTGGCCAGCTTCTCCATGTCCACCACCAGCGACTCGTCGAGCGCGAGCGCCTCGGCATGCTCGACGCATTCGACGTCGCAGTCGAACGCATGCTCGATCGATGAGCCCACCGTGATGACACCTTTTGGCCCCGGCATCTTCATCTTGAGGTACGTGTAGTTCGGGACCGCCAAGAACTTGGCGTAGCACGGACGCCAAAGGATGGCGTGGTACGCACCCCGAAACCCCACCACCTCGAAGGTGAGGGTCTCCTTGCGGAAGTTGTCTGGCGTGCCGAACCAAACGGGCAGATCGATCTGCCCGAGAGGCTGAACGCGCTTTCCTGGCGCGACACCATGGAACGGCGTCGTGCTGGGCTGCAGCTGATCCAAGCCGATCCCCATCAGCCGTAGGGTGTGGGCGTACAGGATGTTGAGGCTACTGCCCCTGTCCATCAGAACCTTGGAGAACCGCGAGTTGCCGATGACGGGATCGACGACTAGCGGGTACTGGCCCAGATTGGGGATGCGGTTCGGGTGGTCCTTGCGATTGAAGGTGATGGCCTCCTCCGACCAGTCGAGGAAGGAAGGAGGGGCCTTCTCGATAGTGAGGACTTCGTGTCGCTCGTGCTTGCGCTGGCTGGTGGACATGTCCACCGTCGGTCCCCCGAAGATGAGGAAGACGTTCTCCATGGCGAGGAAACCGTCAGTGGCCCCATCACCCCCGTCCTTCTTGGCCTCATCCTCCTTCGTGGTGACGTGGCTGTAGTACTTTTTGAGCATGTCGCATTGCTCGAGGGTGTGGTTGACCGGGGTCTTGTGGTACGGGCAGGGCTTCTTTAGCATGTCATCGAACACGCCGGGGCCTCGAGGTGCGCCTCGAGGACCCTTGCGTGCAGGGTCGACCGCGAGGGCCTCGTCATCGTCCTCGCCACGGCCCTGTGCGCGTGCATCACGTTGGGCCTTCTTGCCCTTCTTGCCCCACTTCTGCTTCTTCGCAGGATCCTTGGACTTGCTGCCCTCCGCGGGTGCATCCTCCGCGCGTTTGCCTTTTTTGCCATCGAAGATCGCCCCCACCGCCTCTTCTCCAGAGGCGAAGCTGGTAGCGATGTCAAACAGCTCGTTGGAGTCGACCGGCGGGCTCTTCCCGAGCTCACGCACAAGGTCTCGGCAGGTCATGCCCTCGAGGAAGGTGTGCACAATCTCGGACTGGGCGACGCTCGGAAGCTAGGTGCAGCGCTTGGAGAAGCACCGGATGAAGTCCCGGAGTGACTCGCCGGGTTTCTGGGTGCACCCTCGCAGGTCCCAGGAGTTCCCGGGGCGCACGTACGTGCCCTGGAAGTTCCCTACGAAGGTGCGGACCAAGTCGTCCCAGCCGTGGATCTGGCTGGCAGGTAGGTGCTCGAGCCATGTACGGGCGGAGTCCGCGAGGTGTAGCGGCAGGTTGCGGATGATCACGGCATCGTTGGTGGCGTCGCCCAACTGGCAAGCCAGGCGGTAGTCGTTGAGCCACACGCGAGGGTCCGTCTCCCCCGTGTACTTGACGATGGTGGTGGGCTGGCGGAAGCGCTGGGGGATGTTTGCTGTGCGGATCTCCCAGCTGAACACTTGGGTTCCCAGGGGTTCCGGCGCTGGCGAGCGATCCTCCCGGCTGTCGTACCGGCCCCCACGTCGAGGGTGGTAGCCCTGTGCCGCACGCGCCACCGCGTCCTCCCGCCTCTTGGAGTTCAGGACGTTGCGGGCGTCCCCGTCCTGGGCTTGGCCGCGTGTGTCAAGGATCCGCTCCCTGATAGGCGTCCTGCCCTGGTTCGCCGACTGGCCCGCCGCTGTGACGCCCCAGGTTTTTAATTAACCCTAATTGCCGGTCAAACTTGTTGACTAGGGTCAAAGCACGGTCAACCTGGGTCATCACCTAGAAAACCTCACCAACACTCACCCATTAGCATCTTAAGCAAGTCTAGCACACTCTCCTTGGTCAAAACCCTAGCTAAGGGGGACAAACCCTTGGATGTCTTTGTGTCGATCTGGAACTTTTGCCGCGTTCTCCAAATTTCACCTAAACACTTCAAAATCTCCCAATATAAAAGTTGTCCAGTTTTTCATGAGACACAACTTTCATGTTGAGTGGCATTGCTGGTTTTGAGTGGAAAAGGTGCTAAATTGCCAAGAAAGCTCTGGGTTCCTGTTCATCGAGACCTGAAAATTCCCCAAGTTGGCATTCGAATTTCTCCTTCGATTTGAATCTATTTCAAATTCGGTTTCAGCCATGTTGTAGAGGATTAACTCACCAACAACTTTCCTATCTACAAGTTTTAGAGCTTACATGCAAAGTTTCGAGAATCGTGCAAGCCAACAGGGGCACTTGGGATGGACCGGACCGGAGACGCGCTCGGCGCGACGTCACGCGCGCGCGCGCGTCCACGCGTCGCCGCCACGCCGCCGCCGTGCGCCGGCCGTACCACGGCGTGCCTGGGAGTCAGCGCGTGAGCACGGCTGACGTCCGCCTCGTGCGCGCACTCCAAGACGCGGCCACGGCCGGTGAGCCCGCGTGCCACCCGGCGTGCGCGCGCTCACCACGGCGCCGTCGGTCCGCCCGCCGCGCACGCACGCCAAGGCCGCCGTACCCGCGCATTGAAGCGGCGGGAAGGCTTAACCTCGAAGCGAGGTGCCTCCGCGCGCGCTCGGCTATAAAAAGCCGCCTCCCTTTATCATCCCGCGCGTGAGCACCACCGCTGCCGACCCGCCATTGCCGCCGCCCCGGTGAGCTCGCACTCCCGCTCGCTCCCGCCGCCGGCCAAAGCTTCCTAGCCCTTCCCTAGATCCCACTTGAGCTTCCACCGCCGCACGTTGATCCTCCCCGCCTCGAGCCTCGCCGGAACCCGAGCCGCAGCGGGCGCGCCACCGCGACCTCGCCGCCGCCGCTCGCCGGAGCCACCTCCGGCCACGCCACCACCACCAATCGCCTCGTGGTGAGCCAAATCGCACCCTAGTGCCATTTGTTTGCCAAGTCCGGCCGCCGTTCGCCGCCGGCGAACTCTCCCGCCGCCGCAAGGGCATATGTGTGAAGGCCAAGGGCTTAGTTGTGAACCCAGGGACCCGGTTGCAATAGAGAGATTCTTAGTTTCTTTGCAAGCCAGTCCAGTGCCTTAGAAATAGCCTAGAAATTCACAAAAAATTCAGAAAAATGCAAACCCAATTTTTTTGGTCTCGGTGAGAGTAGATCTGCAACTTCTACAAAGCATGACCATAGTTTTGACTTGTAGATTTTGAATGAAAATTCAAATTCAGTTTGACACCTTTTTGCTATAATTCAATATATAGAAAGGCTATGGAGCTGAATTTTGGATATGTTGCTAGACTTGTCATGATTAGACTTTGGACCAAAAATTTCACAAAGTTGTTGAACATATATTTTTATATGAATTACTTCATATTTATGCTATTTCTGCTTTACTGATTTTTGTAGAAAAATATGAATTGATTTTTGTGCTCAACTTGTGGCAATGTTCATGTTATGCCTAGAAGTAACTTTCCTGAATTTATCATGAATTTATCTCTGTTATAAATATTTAATCTTGTTTTATGCCTAGATATATAATTAAATGCATGGTTCATATTTCAAATTGGTTTGAGATGAACCCATGGGTGTTCTGATCTTGTTTAGGGTCAGAGTAGCTGTAGGCTTGTTGTTGGATGCAGGAGCTTTACTTTTATTTATTTATGCATTTCCTTTAATTTGCATGGCTAGGAAATGTAATCTTGCTTATATAAGTTTTATAGTTCTTTTAATGGCCAAGTTTGATCCAGTGGTATGTTTAGTAACTTTAGACCAGCAGGGGCTCCTACCCTTGTTTGTGTGCTTTAAGTTTGGCATTTACAAGTTAGATGCATAAGCTTGCTAGTGGGAGTTAATTCCAAAAGTGTGACCTTTTGACCTTATGACCCTTGTAAATGGATGCATGGCTTACTTTGGAACCTTTAATTTCACCCTTGCTGTTTTAAACATTTAAATGAAAATATTTACATTTATGTGCACACCTTTGCTATTGAAAGATTGAATAGTAAATCTCACATGAAATAACAATCATGAAAATGAACACTAGTTAATTGTTGGGCAATGATTAAACTCTTGTCCATAATAACCTTAATGAAAAAGAGTTAATAATTAATTGTTTGTTAAGGTGAATGTGGCCAACAAGAGTTGGTGAAATAATTAATCCATCACTCCACCTGAACCCTGCATTGCATTCCGTGTAGAGCTTCCTGACGGTAACTACGCGCTCGTGCCGGAAGCCGAGGAAGGAGGAGCTGACGCGGAGCTGCAGTACGTGGAGGTGATCGACGACACCGAGGACCCTCAGGCTAACCCTGCTGACGAAGGCAAGCCCCGGTGCATTTAACCAAGTGTTTTGAAACTTTATGCAACTATCTATGGATGATTGTGCATTTACGTTCAGGAGTTGAAATGAAACCCTAGATGCATGATCCCTAGGTACCTATGTTCTTACTAGTATGATAGGTCGGTAGCTGCTATGCTATAGGACCGTTACAAGTCGAGTGATGCTTGTCACTCGCGAGAATAGGTTCTTATGTTGGAATCATAAGATCTCCTTAAATGGATTGCTCATGTGGTAAGAGCATGGGATGTGGGCTCCGGTCCAATGGCTTTCGTGGGTTAAGTGTTTGAACGTACTAAGCACTTGTCGGAAATGGGTACGGTAAGCCTAGTACCTCAACGAGACGGTAAGGGATTTTACTGTGACTAATCTTGGGATGTGTCCCCCGGCTAGCTACCGGTGGTGCATGTGCGATGCTGGGTGCCTTGCGGGGTATACCAGATAGCCTGTACCGAAGACTATCGCCTTTTATCCCGAACCGAGGACTTTTGGGAACCGCCTGGTGGTTGTCCTCGCGGGGGCACCCTACCGTGTGTTTAGGTCTCCCTTGCAAGGTTTAAATCAATCGATTGTCGGCCTCTCACCGTTATCTGAGACTACTTACTCCACCGGCCATGAGATCCCTAATGATGGAAGTTGATGAATATTGTGCTTGATTAATTGTTTGCACAAATTATGCTTGCACTAGCTTGCTAATTTAGAAAGGAATAATCAACTAGAACTTGTGCTAAAATATTGAAAGTAAGGACATACTCTTTGTTGCTTTTCAGCAAAAGAAACCCCTTTGGCCAAAAAGCCTTTCATGTCTAGAGTTGGTGAAGTAGATATCACCGACGGGTAAGTCTTGCTGAGTATTAGTATACTCAGCCTTGCTATAATCTGTTGCTCCAGGTAATGCCTTTGCTGATGTGTGGCCTGGAGAGATCCCGCCTGGCTGGGAGCTGGAGTGGGTTGAAGACGATGAATGAAGGCATCATGGCAGGCCTCCCGTGATGTTTCCTCGTGCCGTTTAGTTTAATTCCGCTGTTTTCAAAACTCTGAACTTCGTTATCATGTCCAAAAACTCCGGTTTGTAATAATTAAACCCTTCGGGGTAAATTTGGATGTTAATCATATGTTGTTCTCTGGACTCGCCTTCGCGTGAGTTTTAATGCATATATGTCGGTCCTTGTTGCTTTGTAAGTGATTTACCGGGCGTTAACCCAGCAACTAACGACAGGATGATACTTTATTATTGCTTAATGACCAAAGTGGATTGGTTTAGGCGATAGTACGGTATTTTCCTGGGCGGGTTGTCACAGCTGGCATCAGAGCAATTATATGCACCAGAGATTAATTAATAACCTTAATCACTGGTTTTTGAATAAAATTTGCCAAGATTGTTTGGATTTGCAAAAACACGTTGGTCCGTTAAGGATAAACTAGACCGAGAGGCCCTAGAGGGAATTTTGGGCTCTTTCAGGTGGCTTATTAATCTATGGTTTATTTTGCTAACTCCCAGCACATTTATTTCCTGTCAGAACTTACTTTCTGTACAACCATACTAGTTCATCACGTTTTGCTATACGTGGTGGTACCACAAGAAAGTCCTGTGAGGGATGGATGGGACCTATTCAAATGGGCACCCACGTCGCGTCTGCGTCTCATCACGTTTTGCTATACGTGGTGGTACCGCATGGAAGTCATGCGAGGGATGGATGAGACCTATTCCAAAGGGAACCCACCGTCGCGTCTGTGCCTCGCCACGTTTTGCCATACGTGGACGTTCCGCATTTTGTATATGCGAGGCAAGGATCCGCTTCATTCCAAAAGGAGCGTATCTGAGGTTGGACGCTGTCCATGCAGCGGCTTGACGCATGGATACCGTTTCTATAAGTGAACGGTACTGTATGTGGACGCTTCTGTGACGTGCTGGCACGGAAGGTTCTTTTCTGCAGGTACATAACAGCGCTTCGTTAGACGCTAAGTGAGTACCGTGTAGCTCTCGACTAGTTATTATAGGGAGAGACGAATAAAAGCCTTGCCACCGGCACTGACTTCGATTTTTGGCTTGATTGCCGTGTGAGGTCGATTAGGACGTCTTGCATGCATACTAAAAGTCGAAACAATTAAAATGGACCCAAAACAGAACTTATATGCTCTCTAAGGAAGAATTTGCTAGTGTGTGCTTTCTATAAACTAGAATACCTCTCATGCATAGGTGTTGTTGCTGTCCAACAATCTGTGGTGCTGCTAGCTTGAATTTTTGCACCAGATTCTAAAAATGTTTAGACTAGTTGACCTATACCAAAGTCGCTCCATATCTAATCTAGTTTTTGCTCGCAAAAATTCATGGTCATAGCTTCTGTAAATCTTGAGTTGTACCCTTTTTAGTGAACTCAGGTCATGCTGTTTTTCAGGAAGGCAGAACCTGAAACCTTGCAACTTTCGACCATGTTCCTAAATGATCTAGCTCAACCTTTGAATACCAAAAGTGTGTATACAAACCTAAGCCGAACAAGCCCAACCAGCAGAATCAAGGTTCAGGGGCCAAGCCGGCCAATCCGGCTAAGAAGCCAACGGTGCAAGTCCGCCAAGGCAAGCTGAACTTTACCACCATGAGTGACATCCCAGAGGGAGCTCCAGTGCTTACGGGTACATTCTATATCGATGACACCCCTGTTAAGATTTTGTTCGATTTTGGAGCTACCCACAGTTTCATAAGTGAAAAGCTAGTAGGCAAATTGGGATTGATGGGTTCTCACATCAATTCGGCTTATAAAATTGTCACTCCGGGTGGGCAAATCTCTTCTAGTACCTTAATCCGTGGAGTACAATTAAGGTTGGGAAGTAAGACGGTTCAACCAAACCTCATTGTCATAGGCTTAGAGGGTATGGATGTTATCTTGGGTATGGATTGGATGACCCGACATAAGGTGGTTCTAGATATCGCAGGTAGAGTTGTAGCAATCAATTCACCTACGGTCGGGCACACCACATTGTACTTACCTTTTAAGGACGGTGCAAACCCTTGTGCCTATGTGACCATTATCTCTCATCTTGAAGAAATTCCAGTAGTTTGTGAATATCCTGATGTCTTTCCCGATGAGTTGCCTGGCATGCCACCAGACAGGGATGTGGAGTTTGTGATTGAACTCCAACCGGGCACTGCGCCCATTTCTAAACGACCTTATCGTATGCCTCCCAAGGAATTAGCTGAACTGAAAAACCAACTCCAGGAATTGTTAGATAAGGGCTACATTCGCCCAAGTTCTTCTCCTTGGGGTTGCCCCGCACTCTTTGTCAAGAAGAAAGATGATAGTTTGAGGCTATGTGTTGACTACAGACCGCTCAATGCGGTAACCATCAAAAACAAATATCCTCTTCCCCGAATTGATGTTCTTTTTGATCAGTTGGCTGGAGCCAAAGTTTTCTCCAAGATCGATCTTCGTTCTGGTTATCATCAAATCAAAATTCGACCATGTGACATTCCCAAAACTGCTTTCTCCATTCATTATGGTCTCTACGAGTTCTTGCTGATGTCCTTCGGTCTCACAAATGCCCCAGCCTACTTCATGTATCTCATGAACTCCGTATTCATGACGGAGCTCGACAAATTCGTAGTGGTTTTCATCGATGATATTCTAATCTATTCCAAAAATGAGAAAGAACATGCCAAACATCTTCGAATTGTCCTACAGCGTTTGAGAGATCATAAGCTCTATGCTAAGTTCTCCAAATGTGAATTCTGGTTGGATAGTGTGAAATTCTTGGGGCACACTATTTCCAAAGATGGCATATCCGTAGATCCTAGCAAAGTACAAGAGGTGATGGATTGGAAACCACCCAAGTCCGTACACCAAATCCGCAGTTTTCTAGGTTTGGCGGGTTATTACCGTCGATTCATTCCAGACTTCTCCAGGATCGCTAAACCTATGACTGAACTGCTCAAGAAAGGAGTGAAATTTGTATGGAGTGAAGCATGTGAGAAAGCCTTCCACACGCTGAGACAACACTTAACTTCAGCCCCAGTGCTAGTGCAACCGGATAATTCCAAACCTTTTGAAGTTTTCTGTGACGCGTCAGGCACGGGTCTCGGTTGTGTTCTTATGCAAGAGGGCCGAGTCATTGCCTATGCCTCACGGGCACTTCGGCCCCATGAGATCAATTATACCACCCATGATCTAGAGCTAGCAGCGGTTGTTCATGCTCTTAAGATTTGGAGACACTATTTGATGGGCAATCGTTGCAATATCTTCACCGATCACAAGAGTCTCAAATATATCTTCACTCAATCGGATCTCAACATGAGGCAAAGAAGATGGCTTGAGCTGATTAAAGATTATGATCTAGAAGTGCACTATCACCCCGGGAAAGCCAATGTTGTTGCGGATGCTCTTAGCCGCAAAGTTCACTGCAACCATCTAGAAGTGGGGCCGTATAGTGACACCTTGTGTGAAGACATGAGGAAGCTTAACTTGGAAGTGGTAGAGCAAGGAAATCTATATGTCCTAGCTGCCGAATCCAATCTTTATGATAGAATTGTCACTGCTCAACGCAATGACGAGGGCATACAGCTAATCAAACAGAAGTTAGCAGAAGGAGATCCCAAGTATACCTGTTTCCGGAGGGATGCAAACGATGTGGTATGGTTTGGGAAACGTCTTGTGGTTCCCAGTGACCAAGAAATTCAGAAAACCATCTTTGATGAAGCTCATCTTTCCAAATTCTCCATTCATCCCGGAAGCACCAAGATGTATCAAGATCTGAAGGAAAATTTCTGGTGGTCCAATATGAAAGTCGACATAGCAAAGTATGTGTCAGAGTGTGATACTTGTCATAGAATGAAAGCAAGCCATTTGAAATCGGCAGGTGTAATCCAACCCTTGTCGATACCTATGTGGAAATGGGATGACATAAGTATGGACTTCACTGTGGGTTTACCCCTGACTGCCAGAAAGAAGGATTCTATTTGGGTCATCGTGGACAGACTCACGAAGACTGCCCATTTCATTGTAGTACATACTACTTATTCAGTGCAACAATATGCAGAGTTATATATGGATCAAATAGTCCGTTTGCACGGAGTTCCGAAGACCATAATCTCGGATAGAGGGACTCAATTTGTAGCTCATTTCTGGGAGCAATTGCATGAATGCCTAGGAACCAAGTTGATCCGTAGTTCTAGCTATCACCCACAGACCGATGGTCAGACGGAAAGGGTAAATCAAATTTTGGAAGACATGCTACGGGCAAGCATCCTGCATTTTGATAAAAGTTGGGACAAGTGTTTATCCTTGGCAGAGTTCTCTTACAACAATAGCTACCAAGCTAGTTTGAAGATGGCACCATTCGATGCTCTTTATGGACGGAGATGTCGTACCCCTTTGAACTGGTCAGAAGCCGGAGAAAGGACACTCTTTGGTCCGGACTTAGTCAAAGACGCCGAAGAGAAAGTGCAAGTGATACGGGAGAACTTGAAGTTAGCACAGATGAGGCAAAAGAGCTATCACGATAGAGGAACGGCACCCCGACAATTTGAAGTTGGTCATTATGTATACCTAAAGGTTTCACCAACCAAGGGTGTGCAAAGGTTCGGTGTTAAGGGAAAGTTAGCCCCGCGCTATATCGGACCTTATGAAATCATTGAAGTATGTGGGCCAGTGGCTTATCGCATCCGACTTCCGGAGCGGTTCTCCGCAGTTCACAATGTATTCCATGTGACCCAACTGAAGAAAGGCGTGCCTGTGCCTGAAACCGAAGTAATCACAGAAGCAAATGCTTGAATTGAGCCGGATTTCTCGCTCATCGAGCATCCCATGAGGGTGTTGGACAAAAAGGAGAGGAAGACCCGAAGACAAATCGTAAGGATGTACAAGATACAATGGAGTCATCATACGGAGGAAGAAGCAACTTGGGAGACGGAAGAGTATCTCAACACCAAGTACCCGGGTTTTCTGCAATCTCGAAACTGTGAGTTTCTACTACCTACCTTGTTTTTTTCTTGAATCGAATCTCGGGACGAGATTCCGTTTAAGGGGGGTAGGCTGTGACGCCCCAGGTTTTTAATTAACCCTAATTGCCGGTCAAACTTGTTGACTAGGGTCAAAGCACGGTCAACCTGGGTCATCACCTCGAAAACCTCACCAACACTCACCCATTAGCATCTTAAGCAAGTCTAGCACACTCTCCTTGGTCAAAACCCTAGCTAAGGGGGACAAACCCTTGGATGTCTTTGTGTCGATCTGGAACTTTTGCCGCGTTCTCCAAATTTCACCTAAACACTTCTAAATCTCTCAATATAAAAGTTGTCCAGTTTTTCATGAGACACAACTTTCATGTTGAGTGGCATTGCTGGTTTTGAGTGGAAAAGGTGCTAAATTGCCAAGAAAGCTCTGGGTTCCTGTTCACCGAGACCTGAAAATTCCCCAAGTTGGCATTCGAATTTCTCCTTCGATTTGAATCTATTTCAAATTCGGTTTCAGCCATGTTGTAGAGGATTAACTCACCTACAACTTTCCTATCTACAAGTTTTAGAGCTTACATGCAAAGTTTCGAGAATCGTGCAAGCCAACAGGGGCACTTGGGACGGACCGGACCGGAGACGCGCTCGGCGCGACGTCACGCGCGCGCGCGCGCGTCCATGCGTCGCCGCCGCGCCGCCGCCGTGCGCCGGCCGTACCACGGCGTGCCTGGGAGTCAGCGCGTGAGCACGGCTGACGTCCGCCTCGTGCGCGCACTCCAAGACGCGGCCTCGGCCGGTGAGCCCGCGCGCCACGTGGTGTGCGCGCGCTCGCCGCGGCGCCGTCGGTCCGCCCGCCGCGCACGCACGCCAAGGCCGCCGTACCCGCGCATTGAAGAGGCGGGAAGGCTTAGCCTCGAAGCGAGGTGCCTCCGCGCGCGCTCGGCTATAAAAAGCCGCCTCCCTTTTTCATCCCACGCGTGAGCACCACCGCCGCCGACCCGCCATTGCCGCCACCCCGGTGAGCTCGCACTCCCGCTCGCTCCCGCCGCCGGCCAAAGCTTCCTAGCCCTTCCCTAGATCCCACTTGAGCTTCCACCGCCGCACGTTGATCCTCCCCGCCTCGAGCCTCGCCGGAACCCGAGCCGCAGCGGGCGCGCCACCGCGACCTCACCGCCGCCGCTCGCCGGAGCCACCTCCGGCCACGCCACCACCACCAATCGCCTCGTGGTGAGCCAAATCGCACCCTAGTGCCATTTGTTTGCCAAGTCCGGCCGCCGTTCGCCGCCGGCGAACTCTCCCGCCACCGCAAGGGCATATGTGTGAAGGCCAAGGGCTTAGTTGTGAACCCAGGGACCCGGTTGCAATAGAGAGATTCTTAGTTTCTTTGCAAGCCAATCCAGTGCCTTAGAAATAGCCTAGAAATTCACAGAAAATTCATCAAAATGCAAACCCAATTTTGTTGGTCTCAGTGAGAGTAGATCTGAAACTTCTACAAAGCATGACCATAGTTTTGACTTGTGGATTTTGAATGAAAATTCAAATTCATTTTGAAACCTTTTTGCTATAATTAAAAATATAGAAAGGCTATGGAGCTGAATTTTGGATATGTTGCTAGACTTGTCATGATTAGACTTTGGACCAAAAATTTCACAAAGTTGTTGAACAGATATTTTTATATGAATTACTTCATATTTATGCTATTTCTGATTTACTGATTTTTGTAGAAAAATATGAATTGATTTTTGTGCTAAACTTGTGGCAATGTTCATGTTATGCCTAGAAGTAACTTTCCTGAATTTATCATGAATTTATCTCTGTTATAAATATTTAATCTTGTTTTATGCCTAGATATATAATTAAATGCATGGTTCATATTTCAAATTGGTTTGAGATGAACCCATGGGTGTTCTGATCTTGTTTAGGGTCAGAGTAGCTGTAGGCTTGTTGTTGGATGCAGGAGCTTTACTTTTATTTATTTATGCATTTCCTTTAATTTGCATGGCTAGGAAATGTAATCTTGCTTATATAAGTTTTATAGTTCTTTTAATGGCCAAGTTTGATCCAGTGGTATGTTTAGTAACTTTAGACCAGCAGGGGCTCCTACCCTTGTTTGTGTGCTTTAAGTTTGGCATTTACAAGTTAGATGCATAAGCTTGCTAGTGGGAGTTAATTCCAAAAGTGTGACCTTTTGACCTTATGACCCTTGTAAATGGATGCATGGCTTACTTTGGAACCTTTAATTTCACCCTTGCTGTTTTAAACATTTAAATGAAAATATTTACATTTATGTGCACACCTTTGCTATTGAAAGATTGAATAGTAAATCTCACATGAAATAACAATCATGAAAATGAACACTAGTTAATTGTTGGGCAATGATTAAACTCTTGTCCATAATAACCTTAATGAAAAAGAGTTAATAATTAATTGTTTGTTAAGGTGAATGTGGCCAACAAGAGTTGGTGAAATAATTAATCCATCACTCCACCTGAACCCTGCATTGCATTCCGTGTAGAGCTTCCTGACGGTAACTACGCGCTCGTGCCGGAAGCCGAGGAAGGAGGAGCTGACGCGGAGCTGCAGTACGTGGAGGTGATCGACGACACCGAGGACCCTCAGGCTAACCCTGCTGACGAAGGCAAGCCCCGGTGCATTTAACCAAGTGTTTTGAAACTTTATGCAACTATCTATGGATGATTGTGCATTTACGTTCAGGAGTTGAAATGAAACCCTAGATGCATGATCCCTAGGTACCTATGTTCTTACTAGTATGATAGGTCGGTAGCTGCTATGCTATAGGACCGTTACAAGTCGAGTGATGCTTGTCACTCGCGAGAATAGGTTCTTATGTTGGAATCATAAGATCTCCTTAAATGGATTGCTCATGTGGTAAGAGCATGGGATGTGGGCTCCGGTCCAATGGCTTTCGTGGGTTAAGTGTTTGAACGTACTAAGCACTTGTCAGAAATGGGTACGGTAAGCCTAGTACCTCAACGAGACGGTAAGGGATTTTACTGTGACTAATCTTGGGATGTGTCCCCCGGCTAGCTACCGGTGGTGCATGTGCGATGCTGGGTGCCTTGCGGGGTATACCAGATAGCCTGTACCGAAGACTATCGCCTTTTATCCCGAACCGAGGACTTTTGGGAACCGTCTGGTGGTTGTCCTCGCGGGGGCACCCTACCGTGTGTTTAGGTCTCCCTTGCAAGGTTTAAATCAATCGATTGTCGGCCTCTCACCGTTATCTGAGACTACTTACTCCACTGGCCATGAGATCCCTAATGATGGAAGTTGATGAATATTGTGCTTGATTAATTGTTTGCACAACTTATGCTTGCACTAGCTTACTAATTTAGAAAGGAATAATCAACTAGAACTTGTGCTAAAATATTGAAAGTAAGGACATACTCTTTATTGCTTTTCAGCAAAAGAAACCCCTTTGGCCAAAAAGCCTTTCATGTCTAGAGTTGGTGAAGTAGATATCACCGACGGGTAAGTCTTGCTGAGTATTAGTATACTCAGCCTTGCTATAATCTGTTGCTCCAGGTAATGCCTTTGTTGATGTGTGGCCTGGAGAGATCCCGCCTGGCTGGGAGCTGGAGTGGGTTGAAGACGATGAATGAAGGCATCATGGCAGGCCTCCCGTGATGTTTCCTCGTGCCGTTTAGTTTAATTTCGCTGTTTTCAAAACTCTGAACTTCGTTATCATGTCCAAAAACTCCGGTTTGTAATAATTAAACCCTTCGGGGTAAATTTGGATGTTAATCATATGTTGTTCTCTGGACTCGCCTTCGCGTGAGTTTTAATACATATATGTCGGTCCTTGTTGCTTTGTAAGTGATTTACCGAGTGTTAACCCGGCAACTAACGACAGGATGATACTTTATTATTGCTTAATGACCAAAGTGGATTGGTTTAGGCGATAGTACGGTATTTTCCTGGGCGGGTTGTCACAGTCGCGCCCCCTTGCGGGGCGTGAACTGATGCCTCCTGGTCCTGTGCGCCGCCACCGCCCCGTGCGCTGGACTCGTTGCGCATGCGGGACGCGGAACTCTCGGCCTACTGTACGATGGCCTGCTCAATAAGGGCCTGCGCCTCGCGGCGCAGGTTGCCTGCCTCCGGCGTTGACGGCTCGGGCATGGCCCGGAGCAACGTCGCCGCCGCGATGAGCTTCTGGCTGGCTCGGGGTGGAGTGTGCGGGTCGTCGACGTTGAAGTCGGCATTGATACGCTCACGGGCCTGCCTCCCCGCATCTCAGGCGCGTTCGCCGTGCGCCGAGGCCTCTCCTGCGATGGTGGCGCGCAGGAGCCGCACTTGCCGGTACTCCTCCGCGAGCTTAGCCTCAAGCTCGCGGGCCTGAGCCAGCTGTGCGGCGATGTCCGGGTTGCCCGCCGGTGGTGCTGATTGTGGGTTTGGCTCGGGGTCGTGGGGCGCATCCCCGTCACCTACTCCGTCTGCTCCGTCGGCGTGCTCGTTGATGGCGACAATGAAGCACTCGCGCGCGGGATCGTAGCTCCCCTCGCTGGAGTCGTCAGAGTAGCCGAACCAGTAGTCCGCGGCGTCGAGGAACCGCTGGAACACGACGGGGTCCGGTACGCCGGAGAAGTCCCACTCCGTGAACCCGTGCGAGGTTGCGGGAGGCAGCTCGCTGGCCGAGCCGTGGTACGACTCGTCGTTGGTAGTGGCGATGAGGTTCCAGATCGACAGCAGGTGATGACCCGGAAGGTCCTCGTAGGCGGCCACGTCCGTGCTGACTGACGAAGCGTAAGTTGCGGTGGCGTTGCGTATCCCGTAAGGGAACTGCGGCCTCGCGGCCGCGTTCTCCCCCACAGGAGGCGTCGTTGTGTCTGCTAGCGGAGGTGCATCTCTCCGTGCTGCCACACGTGCAGCCCTACGCCGCTCCATGCGCGCCTGGCGCGAGCGCTGGCCAGAGCGTCTGCGGTGTCGGGATGTCGAGGCGGCCGCTGCTGCCGCCGGTGCTGGCGTCGGAGCGTCCGGCGCTGGTAAGGTAGGCACCGGGCCTGGCCTGGTCGAGCGCCATGGGTGGAGCTCGTGTCGATTGGTGAGGCGCAAGTGGTAGCCGTTTCCCGTGGCCTGGAAGTTCAGGCTCCCGAACCGGATTTCGAATCCGGCCGGGAAGGGGTCGGAGCTTCCCCAGGCGTACCTCTGGGATGTCATCTCCGTGCGAATCACCATCGAGACTGCTGGTGAGGAGTCGATCACAGCGCGTGCCCCCTACCTGGCGCGCCAACTGTCGGTGTTAGGATTAGTCCCGACATTGACTAGTAAGATGCGCCGTGATCAGCCTCTCGATGGTAGGTGCTAGCAACACGGTGACACGGGTTTATCCTGGTTCCGACCACGGGGCCGTACGTCCAGCAAATTGCGCGTGCGCGCTGTATTGCGTTGCACCGTGGGTGCCTGTAGAGGGGGGCTACAAGCAAGGCGGGAGAGGAGGAAAGGCCTCCAAGTCCCTGCTAGGTGATCGAGGCAAAGTGCCAATATCGAGTGAACGTGCGGGTGAATGCGGGTGGAAGTGATGCGATGCCCGCGGCCGGACGACCGCCTCCTCCTTTTATAGGCCAAGGGGAGGCGGCTTACAGACGTGCCGCATGGGTTTTTATACAGTATCGTAGTACCGGCGTATAGTGCCTGCGATTTGATGGATGTCCTGGCGAATCCCGACCCTTGCGGGTGTCGTGGCGACTTCTGTGCTTGCCTAGGGGCGGCTTCGAGGGTGGTCTTGCCGGCGCCCGCGTTTGGTCATTGCTCGTACGCCGGTTCGAGGGTCTTGCTGACGGGAGAGCTTGGGCTGCACAGGGGCCGGCGTGGCGGGGCCCCGTCGGAACAGGGCTCCACAGCGCCAGGGATGGTTCCACAGCGCCCGGGATGGTGGCACAGGGCTGGGGATGGTCGCACAGGTCCGGAGGTGACAGAGGGGACGTGCTCCGCCCACCCCGCATCACGGCGCCGTCCTGGGCGAGCGTCAGGTCGGCGGCCGTACGCTCCTCGAGGGCGTCGTCATCTCCTTTCGAGGGGTGAGGCGCGGAGGAAGGACGGGAGCGGGTGGCACAGTGCCATGGAATGACACCGGCCACTCCGCACAGCGCCCGCACAGCGCCGGGGATGGCCGCACAGTGGCGGGCTGTCCGCACAGCGCCGGGACCGGATTCCCGGGCGCTTGTCAGGGATTCGGCGTGGCGGGGATCTGCCTTTTGACCACGGCGCTAGCGGCGTGACGGCGCAATTAATGCCCCTGTCGGGAGGAGTAGGCGAAATGCCCCGGGCTAAGGGGGAGCCTCGAGCGAGGCGGAAAGCCACTCGAGGGGTGTCGAGCCCTCGAGTGAGGCGGAAGCTCGCCCGCGTGGTGTCCGACCCTCGAGCGAAGCGAAGATTCGCTCGAGGGCGACTGGTGCGGTTGCTTGACGGGCCGCGGAGGCCGTTGGGCCGTAGCAGGCCGCGGACTTTGCTTGTGTCTTAGTTGTGGTTGGTTTGGTGAGGGTGTTTAGCGATTTTTGTTTTTGAAGAGAGTGATTTTCCCCGTAGTTTGGGGACCCCTTATGGCTGATCCCGACATGTTGTAACATTTCTAAAAAATGTTAGAACATTTTTTAATTAATAGTCATGAGATGGGCTGGTGGGAAAATAATAACTAACAATTAAGGTAGGATTTGGTGGGCTGAAAATTGCAATGCTTATCCACCTTCCGGTAGCCAATATAGCTAGAAGCTCCCGGTATATGGCAGAAATTCAATACACAGTTCCACTGTTTGAGATTCATGCAACCACTCTCAAGTCTCAACCATTGATTTTTTACACCCTAACCTTAGATCAGACCATCTTCTTCTACTCCCACACCTCCCCGTGACCCGCGCCGCCACCCTGTGTGAGGGCTCACACTGCCCTCGCTGGAGCTCCGCCACCCCGTCCCCCCGACGGTCGGCCCTCCGTCACGCCCGGCTGTCCCTCTGCCGCGCTCGGTCAGCTAGCCCTCCACTGCGTCGGGGCTACCCGCTGCCTCAGATGGTCTGCTGCCACCCTCGCCTAGGGCTGGCGCCATGGCTGCCCACGCGCGGGCGTCAGAGCACCGATGCGGCTTCCCTGCACGCCTCCGAGGCCGGCCAACCGGGGCCTCGCGCCTGCTCCTCTCCTCACCTCGCTCTCTCCTCCGCGGGGTCTCGTCGGCCGTCACTCAGCCGTCGACCAGCCGGCCATGGTTCGCCGACACTGAAATATGAAAAACTATAAAATGTTGAACTTTTTTCAAAAGAAAAATGTTGAACAACATTTTCATGATACGTGTTGGTTCAATCATTTTGAAAAGTGTTTGAACCAACTTTTTATCTTAAGAAATGTTGGTGCAACTCTTTTTGAAAAATGTCAATTCAAAATTTTATGAAAAATGTTGGTCCAACTTTTTTTTACAAAAATATCAATTCAACTTTTAAAAAAAAGTCAAAACGACAAGTAATTTGGAAGGAAGAATGGTCGAGAGACGGATGAATCAAGAGTTTTCCCCATTGCTTGTTCTTCATGGCTACTATTCCTCACTACATCTATTCCAAATTCACCACAAATCCATCCATCAAACATCAATATTAACTGCACCACGCGACGGTCATGTTTTACTTGTGGGTGTTCCCGGCTGAATGGAAACTTTTCGTTTGTGTGGTAGCCGCATAGCATACTACGTTCCCAAACAAGACACTTGATTAAAAAAAGTGAACCATCATCAATCATGTATGCAATATATACGTGAGAGTAGTACAAAACTCATAGTTGTTCCATGGGGCAATCAATCTGATAACACCAAGTCCTCGCACAAAAAAACAAAAAAAAAACTGATAACACCAAGTAACGTGACAACAGGCTGATAATGACTTCGTGCATACAGGGAGGACATGAGCTCATGAATATATAAAAGGGGATTAACCGATGATGCATGTTTATCCTTTAATTTGTTCAAAAACAAAAGAAAGCAGCCTCCTCTAGCAACAAGCAGGAGCGCTAGGAGCAGCAGTAGAAGCAGAAGCAGAAGCAGAAGCTGCAGCTGCAGCCCCCATCATGGTTGCGGACATGGCGCCTGCACTTGCACCTTTCGCTCTCCGGCAGCGCTCTCTCTGTGTGGGGGTCTCCTGATCAGCGCTGTCGCTGCAGAGGAGGACGGCGAGCGAGATGACCCAGACGGAGAGTAGCGCCACGCCGAGGACGGCGAGCCACTGCGGCCCGAAGCCGGCCGCGGCCGCAGCACCACCAACGGAGGCGGCGAGAGCTCTTGGCATCCTCAACAACGCGCAAGTATAGAGTAGGCTAGACGAAGAACAGAAGAAGGCATATATAGAAGAGCAGTATATAACATAACACGAATTGAAGCTATGGCGGTGTTTTCAACGCGAGGCCTTTAATGTGACAAGAAATTTAATCAGTGAGATCTTTGACTGTTTGGTTATTGCTTACTACACCTTCTGTCCCAAAATAAGAGTCGTCCGGAAACCGTGCCTGTGAGGATAACACGGTTTTCTAGCGACACTTATTTTGTGACGGAGGGAGTAGTTATGAAGCTCTCTTAGAATTAAGACTAGTTTAGTTGGGTGAAAAGACTTTTGTTGACATCATTGACTGTTTGGTTGTTGCTTAGTAGCTCTGAAGCTCTCTTAGAATTTAGACTTGTTTAGCTGGGTGGAAAGACTTGTTGAAAATGTCACATGCATCTAATTTACCAATGCTAATCTAGAGGACTAAATATGATTCAATTATAAAATTCATTACACAGATATAGATTGAAAATAATGAGACATCTACTGAATCTAATTAAGTCATCATTAAAAGATGTTTACTGTAGCACAACATTGTCTAATCATAATCTAATTAGGTTTGATAGATTCGTCTCGCGAATTTACCAGGAAGTTATGAAATTAGTTTTGTCATTAATCGAGGTTTAATATCTCCAATTAGTATGAAAACATCGGAAATGACGGCCATGCTTCATGGATGATTCTTCTGCCATGCTGAATAATGTTAAACCCACAGCACACTGCCGAAAGGTACTCTCACCTCGCGGCAATCCTGCCATTTGCTTCGACTGAACACAAACCCTACTCCGACCCAGAAGGCACCAACATGGCAACAGCTTTAACAGAAGAGCTAGTCGAAATCGAAATGGACTTGAATATAGGAGGGCTGCATTGCAAGGTAGTGGAATGGGTAAGAGACTGCAGTGCATCTTTGGCAGATTATGCACTCAACAGAGAAGAAACACCAAAGGAAACCAGCACACTGGAATTACCCAAACCGGGGTGGATCAAGTGTAATGTGGATGGAGCCATTTACACTCAAGAAATCACGGGAGCGATAGGAGTTGTCTTACAAGATCACACTCGACAGTTCCTGCAGAGTAGAGCGGCATGGCGTGATCATGTTCCAGATGCCCTGACAATGGAAGCATTAGCACTAAAAGAAGGCTTACTCCTTACGAGGCAAAGGGGCTTCCGAAACTTCAGAAGAACATCTGAAGCGTGACGAAAAAGGAAACAACACGATCAACAACAAAGGAAGCTAAAATAACACGAACCCAAAGCACCACTAGCACACAAACACATGACCCAAGAGGCCTGAACTTGCAAAACAAAGTACACCAAGAGCGCACACACATCACTAAGTGTTTAACAACCCGCAGCCGACGGAGGAAGCGCGAAGATGCCCAGCTGAACGATACCTCCAAGGGGGAAGTGACACCTATTGACACTGTTTTTTAGCACGTGTCAAGAGATAAGGTGAAAAGATGTGGCAGACCAGCAGGAGGCCCTGCTTGGTGAGGAACACAAAGATCAACTGATTCTGGCCAGCCGATAGGGAGTCAGCCGATGGTCAAATACGTGATTGATCGATCGAGGGTTGAAGCGGCAAGCAAGAATACGCCAAGGCGACGTGGCAGAGGCGGGTCGATGTCCTGATCGACACTGGGTGCAAGTATTAGTAAAGAGTCCGACTCTTGTATGAATCTTTTAATTCTAGTAGTTTAAATTTCTTTAGATGCAAGTAAACATTATCGTAATCGACTAGGAGTCTAGCTTGTTCTAGGATATAAATAGCGACCCTGAGCTGTCGGAAAAATTTGTACACACCATAATCAACAAAAACTCTTAGGTGCGGGCAACCCTTTACAATTTTCAGCTCTACTTCCGTGATTTACTTTTCGGCGACTTCGCCACTGCATTTTCATTTTCTCCAATGTCGTCCTTCGAGTTCGTCGTGCTGCATCAATCGATCTCCGGCTAGCTTGTAAGTACCGTTTTACCAAACCCTAGACTTAAACCTTTGTCGCATCGCTGTGGTTTCGTCTAGTTCTTTTATTCACAATTTGTCGATATTAGTTGGATCTGCAAGTTTTTGTACCAATTCTTATAGTTTTAGCTTTTATCACCAACTTGTCCAGCTTGATCCAGGATTCGTCAGTTTCTACTGTTCTTATTTTATCCACTTATCTAGATAGCTGATCTAGATCTATTTCGGGTGTTGTCACGTAGCAATTTGAGTAGGTTGCTTCCGGTAAGTTACGTATTGCTTACGTCATCGTAATCAGCTAATTAACATAGTCGATCTTTACATACTTGCACTTCGGCTGCTTTCGAGTTTGTCGTTCCTGTTACATCCCATATCGACCGATTGGCAGATACATGTGCTTCCGAAGATCCATCGATTCTCTAGCCAATCTACTCGTATTTAACTATTTTCCCTGTATTCCTTGCCAATCAATAGGTCAGGTTGGTTGGCACGCCTTGCATCATCCGGGGAGTCACGTGTGTCACTACGCGAGGGTCAAGCCCGATTTTCGCATCAACAACATCGACCGAGGCCGCCATCGTCTGTCTACCCGCGAAGGAGCAGACCAAGTTTTCACTGGCGGAGCCAAATGGGTTCAGGGGCCGTGACAACACCCCCAATGAGGTGAGCTACAAAAAGGACCGCAACTGTTGTCAACACCGACGAGGGTCGGAAGAGCTTTCTCTAAGGCCTCCAAACCCAACTCCTCATAACTACCTCCCAAGCTAGGTTGAGAGTCAAATGATGGAGAAGCAGGGAATGAGAGTAAATGCAGGCCCACGACCATCGTGGCGGCGAAGCGACCACGACAACCAAATAATGACCACAAGGAGAAAGGCGACGTCCTCACAGATCCAGCAACAGTCGAAGACGACGAAAGGTGGACACCAGAGCAACAGAAGCCATCGTGGAGTGCTGACAACCTGCAACACCAAGGGGAAGATGAAACCCATCCTCCCATTCCGCCAGCGAAGCAGACGACTGGAGGAGATATGGTTCCACAAGCTGCCAACAAATGATGAAACTGCGACCAGCTACGCTACCACCAAGCACAACGATGACGACGAAGCGGCAGCAAGTGACTCCAAGGCAAAGCCAAAGACTTGGGCACCCTGCAACAAGCATGTGGGCAGGGGAGGCGGTGCCGACACCGTGTAGGGGTAACATCGGTGCCCCCTGGCAGCGAAGGGTCCTCTGGACCCAGATCTGTAGGAGAGGGGGCGGCGCCCCTGGTCGGCCGTCGGTGCCAGGGACAAGGCCCACACGGCTTCCATTGGCGAGGAGAAAGCGACGACCTGTACAGCCACACGTCAGTGCACGAAAGGCGAACTAGATGGGGGCACGCCGGCGCCACGCATCTACCTATCGGATCTGGCGGAGGCAACACGATGCAACCCACGCAGCCCACACCAAAGCCAGCGTCGCCGCGAGGGGACCGCCTGCCGGCCAGAGCCAGTCGAAGAGCCGAGCAGCACCAGAGGAACGCGAGGTGGCCCCGGTGACCCTAGGCCCGGCCTCGACCCCGACGGCGCCCCAAGCCCAGGCCGACCCCGGCAGTGCCCCAGACCAACCCATATCTGGGCGTTTTCGGGTGCCATGAGGCGGAGAGGAAGGTCAGGCGGAGAAGAGATCGACGGTCGACCGGGGTGACAAGACGATCGGCGACGAGGTGGCGAGGCGGCTAATGGTGACGGAAGAGGCTCGTAGAGCCTCGGATGGGGGGTGTCATTCCAACCGCGGGGGCGACAAATCCGGAGGGCGAGAGCCCGCACCGACGACAATGGCAACCGGCGAACAAGACGACCTAGGGTTATGGTTAGGGAGAGGAAAAATCAAGGAAGGCGCGAGTTTTCTATGCCGCCGCCATCCTTGCCTCCCCACGGGACTCCAACGGGTGGCTCCGGCAGTGACGTGGCCGGGGAGAGGGAGGCGGGAGGCTATGCGGTGGCGGCAGCGGTGTTCCTCCCGCTTCTCCCGGATGGGGCAACACAAGGCTAGGCGGAAGGGACGTCATTGACGCACGAAGAGAATACTGCGAGAGGTTCTTCTCTGATGGAACCGATTAACAAGCGCTTCTGAAAGTCCGAAGAACACAGCATACTTGATGGAACCAGCTAACAAGGTCCTTATCTTCCCTTTACTAGTTAGTCAGGCGAATCTCCGTAGCAGTGTCATAGACACAGTTACCAAGTCTGTCACATCAGTTTTTCAGCATGATGACCCACTCTCAATGCACAAGTTCATAGTCATAGTTTCAGAACTAGAATGCAGCATTTAAATCTCGCATCTGTCATCACCATGACCCTGTGATCTTCTTTCATTGCAGGGTCATGAGTATTGGTAACTGTACCCACCTAGGTTCATCATCATGACCCTGTGAGCTTCTCTCCCTTCATTAATTTAGTGATATGTCATTAAAAAACTAATATAGTAGTCTATTAATTGTTGATGACTCTGCCACTGAGACCGGCCTAAGTAACACTACGCTTGGTAGAGAGTAGTGAGATCAAATGGTAACCGTAACTATTAACACCCAACACGCTCTTCAATTGCAACCATCAATCGACAGAACTTCCATATATACACGTAGGAATTCGATCACCACTGTCTCATATATATACTTCTTCCAATAAATCAAGCTAATAGCACACGAGCATTGACACGACAACTAGCTGTCTAGCTAGTAGGGATCAACAACGAGGAACACGGATCCATACTCCAGATAGTCCCTTAAAATAATCTTAATATTAATCCACGCCGATGACAACCTGCATGCCACCAGCTAACGCATGCGTCGACCTCCCTAGCAGCCACCGCAGCCACCTCCACCACAGCCTCCGCCGCCACAGCCTCCCGAGCAGCAGCCGCCTCCACCACAGCCTCCTGCGCCGCAGCCGCCGCCGCCACAGCCCCCTCCACCACAGCCTCCTGCGCCGCAGCCGCCGCCACCACAACCACCTCCGCGGTGACAGGCACCGCCGCCAGCGCTAGTTGCAGCTCCAGCAGCTAGCGCAGCGAAGAAAAGGGCGTCATTATTACCACCAGTAGTCGTAGTCGACCGCGCCGACGGAGTCGTAGTTTTCGCCGCGCGCGGCGCGGTCTTGGGTTTCTCGGCCTGCCTGTTCTTCTTCTTCCCCGAGCTGTGGCCGCAGAGGAGGACGGCAAGCGAGAAGGCGCAGACGGTGACCAGTGCCACGCCCAGCACCCCGAGCCACGGCGGCAGCGGCCCGAAGCCGCCGACCGCTACGGCTGCGGCTGCAGAAGCACCGGAGGCGAGAGCTCGTGGCATCGTAAAGCGAGCAAGCGACAGAGGCTAGCCGAGAAGGCGCGCGCACTGACACGGACTCACACAGGAACGGGATCACTTCACTGTCAAGGCTGTAAACAATATTTGGAAGGTGCGTGCGCCATCAAACGTAGGTCTGCCGGTTTCTATTTATGTGGCAGAACTCTTCACAGATCGAGTCCGACTCAATCAAAGCCTCAAAGGTTACAAACGGGGCGTGATTATCACGGACACGGAGCATGGCCGTGTTAGAACACGGACTCGGGAATAGTAGAAGTATACTCCTAAAAATCCGAATTTTTTCTTATATATTTTTTTAATCATTTTGCAAAATTATACGACCGTTTGAAAAATTTTCAGATTTGGCAACCAACCGCCGTGCGCCACGGCGGCCGCCGTGGGCCACGGCGGTTGGTGGCCGGCCACGGCGGTTGGGGAACCTCCACGGCGGTTGGACCTAACCGCCGTGGGCCACGGCGGCTAGGCTCAAACGCCGTGGCCTACGACGGTTGGGGTCATTTTAATTTTTTGATAAAACTTTATTAAATCTAGTAGAAAATTAACAAGGGAAATTAAGGACACGATCTCGAACCTACTGCCTACCTACACGATCCCGTTTTTTAACTTAATGATTAATTTTTTGTTTTTTAACTTTATGACAAAGAAAACTAGGTTGTAATAAAGAAAAGCAAAGTGACATACTAAAAAATAGTCATGATCACATATAACAGTGCTCCTGTACAAACAATATGCGACCTAATCTAGCATCGCCTGGTCTTCTTGAGCAGCCTGTCAGTTCGGGCTGCGGCGTGCGTCTGCTCGCGAGGGTACGTCAACGGGTCACGTGAGTGGATCTGCTGGCGCCTAGCATGACCAGTCGGCTGGGGTGTCGCCATCGCCGCCGCCGTCCCTGCAACCTCGTGGGACGACCCTGGCAGCCCTCCTGGAGACTGTTGTGCCCCACCGCTCGCGCCTGGCAGCTGCGAGCCTCCTGGAGACGGCTGCGGCCCACCGCTCGCGCCTGGCAGCTGCGAGCCTCCTGGCTGCGTCCTTGCTCCCTCCTGAGTACACGTGGGTGGCGCGCCTCCAAGCTGCGACCTTGCGAGCTCGTCCTGCGACTGCAAACCCTACAAGAAGTCGAAGTCGATGCCCAAGTCGTCGAACCCGAACCCGGACGCTCCGGCCTGGTCCCCTAGGGTGGAGTCAGGAGTGTTGACGCTGCAATCATAAACTGGAAGAAATAGTATTATTAAATCACGTATCTTAATTAATACAATCTAGTATTTGTATATGGTTCGACATAGAGTAGTTGATGGGGACGTGGGTTCCCGATCTTCCGTCAGGTGGAGATAGCTATCGATTTGGTGGAGATGTCACACAAACGATCCGGCTTCCAATCAACACGACTAGAACCCCGCAATCGCAGCACCACTTCTCCTCTGGTTATCAACCATGCACTGCACGATTGACCTCGCCACGAGGGCTAATCCTTGCCTGAGAATCGAAAGACACAAGCAAGAACAAGAAAGAAACACAATCTGGAAAATTGCAGATGAATGATTAAGCTCACAAGTTGGGGTCTCACAAACCGATCGAGCGGCGAACTGTTCTTGACAGAATGACTTAAGCAAAACCCGAAACCCTAATGAGGGTGGCGGCTACGGATAAATAGAGGTTAGGGGCGTGACCCCCTCTCTGGACGCACCCCTAATGGGCTCAACAAAGATACACGGCCCAAAGGCCAAAATATGATGTCGCAGCACCGAGGCAGATTTTGGACGTCAACTTGTTTCGACGATTCCCGTTGACTCAGGACGAATTTTGGTATGAGACCGGTGCCATTGGAAGCTCTATGAAATTCTGCTTCCAACCATATATAGAACGTCCAAATCCAACTCCGTATACGACCTGGGCGTCCGTTTTACGACGGGCTGTTCCTGGAGTCCGAAACTGAAACGAAGTCGAATTGGTTTAGGCCTCCACCTTGATCCGGACGTCCTTGCTGGTCTTCCACGCCTCCAAGTCCTTCCTCATGTCCATGCTGGTCCCCTCCTTCATTCCTAAGTACAATTAAATCATTAGGTAGCACACTATTCTCAAATGCACAAGAATACATACATAGGAACGAGCTCACCTGTAAATTCAATTGTCTTGCGCGTGAGCGAGTAATGGGACCTTGAACATCAACTAGAGGAGTATTGTTTGTATCCATGGGAGTGATGTCCTCATCATCCTCCCCCTCTTGAAGTGGAGTCGTCCTCGACTCAAGCTCATCTTCTTCTCCCAAATACGGTTTCAAATCTGCAATGTTAAAGGTAGGACTAACCCGGAATTCGGGAGGCAACTCAAGTTTATATGCATTATCATTTATTTTCTCCAAAATCTTATATGGACCAGCAGCACGGGGCATCAATTTAGACTTTCTCAACTCTGGAAATCTATCTTTTCTCAAGTGCAACCACACTAAATCACCCGCCTCAAGCTTAACTTGTTTTCTACCTTGACTACCAGCAATTCTATATTTTTCAGTCATCTTTTCAATGTTTTCTTTAGTTGAAGCATGAAGTTTCAAAATAAATTCAGCACGCTCCTTAGCATCACTATGCACTAGCTCAGTAGTAGGGAGAGGCAAAAGATCAATGGGAGCACGGGGGTTAAAGCCATACACTACCTGAAAAGGACTTACCTTGGTGGTGGAGTGTTCCGCCCGATTATATGCAAACTCCACATGCGGCAAACACTCTTCCCACATCTTCAAGTTTTTCTTCAATATTGCTCGCAGCATTGTAGACAATGTTCTATTCACAACCTCCGTTTGTCCATCAGTTTGGGGATGACAAGTAGTAGAAAATAGCAATTTTGTCCCCAATTTGTTCCATAGAGTACGCCAAAAATGACTCAAGAATTTCACATCACGATCTGAAACAATAGTAGAAGGCATACCATGCAAACGAACAATCTCTTTGAAAAAAAGGTTAGCAATATGAACGGCATCATCCGTTTTGTGACAAGGAATAAAATGTGCCATCTTAGAAAAACGATCAACCACCACAAAAACACTATCGCTCCCCCTCTTTGTCCTAGGCAATCCCAAAACAAAATCCATAGAAATATCCGCCCACGGAACAGAAGGAATAGGAAGAGGCATGTATAAACCATGTGGGTTCAATCGTGACTTAGCTTTTTGACACGTCGTGCATCTTGCAACAAAGCGCTCAACATCACGGCGCATTCGAGGCCAAAAGAAGTGTGTGGACAGCACAGCCTCCGTCTTCTTGGCACCGAAATGGCCCATCAAACCACCAC
Source organism: Cenchrus fungigraminus (assembly GCA_036936925.1). Classification (NCBI taxonomy): domain Eukaryota; kingdom Viridiplantae; phylum Streptophyta; class Magnoliopsida; order Poales; family Poaceae; genus Cenchrus; species Cenchrus fungigraminus. Next base: position 29,729,998 of record CM072780.1, on the reverse strand, counting down.
CATGTGCTTCCTGCAACAACAAGAGACGAACCGAACCAACTGGAATGCATAGGCGGTTAGCTCGAAACAAGTATCCATCATTTAGCACAAATTTATTCCATGTACGGTCCTCTTTACAATTTAAAATAACCTCTTTAAAATCATCATCTAAAGCATATTGTCCCTTAATTGTTTCAAGCCCAAAAATACGACAATCAAGTTGAGACAACATAGCATATCGTCTAGACAAAGCATCGGCAATCACATTATCATTCCCCTTTTTATGTTTAATGATGTAAGGGAAAGTTTCAAGAAATTCTACCCACTTAGCATGTCGACGGTTCAGATTTGTTTGGCTACGAAGATGCTTAAGTGACTCATGATCAGAGTGAATAACAAATTCCTTAGACCACAAATAGTGTTTCCACGTTTGCAAAGATCGTATGAGAGCATATAATTCTTTATCGTACGTGGAATAATTAAGAACAGGACCATGCAATTTCTCACTAAAATATGCAACGGGTTTACCTCCTTGCATCAAAACAGCACCAATGCCGACTCCACTTGCATCACATTCGAGTTCAAAAGTCTTACCAAAGTCAGGAAGTTGGAGTAGTGGTGCGTGAGTAAGCTTCTCTTTCAAAAGAGCAAAAGAATCCTCTTGTGACTGCCCCCAAGTAAAAGAAACACCCTTCTTGGTCAGCTCATGTAATGGGGCAGCGATGGTGCTGAAATCCTTCACGAAACGGCGATAAAATCCTGCAAGTCCAAGAAAACTCCGCACTTGTGTCACCGTCGATGGTGTTGGCCAACTCTGAATAGCATGCACCTTGGCCTCATCAACCTCAATACCCTGTGGAGTCACAACATAGCCAAGAAACGATACTCGTTCGGTGCAAAAGGTGCACTTCTCGAGGTTAGCAAATAAGCGCGCGGCTCGCAAAGCATCAAAAACAGCACGTAGATGGTCAAGATGTTCAGATAAACAAGTGCTGTAGATCAAGATATCATCAAAATAAACCACCACAAATTTGCCAATAAATGGGCGCAAAACCTCGTTCATCAAACGCATAAAAGTACTAGGTGCATTAGTTAATCCAAAAGGCATCACTAACCACTCATACAAGCCGAACTTGGTTTTAAAAGCAGTTTTCCATTCATCGCCCAATTTCATTCTAATTTGGTGGTAGCCACTACGCAAATCAACCTTAGAAAATATTTTAGAACCACTTAACTCATCAAGCATATCATCTAATCGAGGAATAGGATGACGGTACCGGATAGTGATGTTGTTAATGGCTCTACAATCTACACACATGCGCCAACTGCCATCTTTCTTTGGAACCAAAATGACAGGAACAGAACAAGGACTAAGGCTCTCACGTACGTACCCGCGGTCCAAAAGGTCTTGGACTTGGCGCTGAATCTCCTTAGTCTCCTCAGGATTTGCTCTATATGCAGCACGGTTGGGCAAGCTCGCTCCAGGAATCAAATCAATCTGGTGCTCAATCCCACGAATGGGAGGAAGTCCTGGAGGTACCTCAGAGGGAAAAACATCTCTGAACTCCTGCAAAAGGTTAGTCACAGACGCAGGCAAAGTGCTAGGAATATCATCAATAGAAAAGAAAGCATCTTTGCAAATCAAGGCATAGCAGCAAGCATCAGTAGTAAAAAGATCAGATTTAGTAGCAAGCATAACAGGAGCATTCAATTTAATTTCTTGCTGAATTTTTGTCTCATTAGTGGTACTTGCAGCTCTATCTTTATCAGCTTGTATAATTTCAGCAGGAGTCAAAGGTAGTAAGGTAATGTTTTTATCTTTATGTCTAAAAGTGTATTTATTACTCCTACCATGGTGACGTGCATCAGTATCATATTCCCAAGGTCTACCCAACAAAAGAGAACAAGCTTCCATAGGTACAACATCACAATCCGCATAATCAGAATACATACCAATGGAAAAATGCACTCTTACCATGTGTGTTACCTTAACCTTGCCCGAATCATTGAACCACTGAATGTGGTATGGACGTGGTCGTGGACGTGTGGTCAAGCCAAGCTTCTTGACCAAATCTGAACTCACCAAATTATTACAGCTTCCTCCATCAATAATAACACGTGCACGCCGATTCTCGATGGCAAAGAAAGTCTGGAACAAATTATGGCGCTGCTGATTTTCTGAAGACGCTTGCTGAGAACTAAGCACACGCTGCACCATGACACTTCGAAGGTTCGCCGTAGCATCAGCACCAAGCATAGCATCATCATCAGCAGCAACATCACCGGAGTCATCATCGTCAGCCTCATCGTCGGAAGCACTAATGTAGCCATCATCTGTAGCAATGTATGTGCGCTGACTCGGACAATCCTTCTTTATGTGACCAATCCCATGACAACGGTGGCAAACAATGTCTGAAGAACGACCACTGGATGGTGCTGCAGGTGCTCGTGAATCAGGTTTCTTGGTGGGTACCTGCAAAGGAAGTTTACCAATATGTGCAGCAGGTGTCGAGGGAGGTCGCGTGGACGCTGGTGGGTGCGTCCGCGATGTAGAAGATGCACCAAACGTAGTCCTGGGGCAGTGGTGTCGTCCCTGCAATTCCTTCTCTGCAAGCATAGCAAACTGGAACAACTTGTTGACAGTGTTAAATTCTTTGTAATCCACAATGTCCTGAATGTCACGCCGCAAACCGGAATAAAAACGGCAAAGAGCATCCTCCTGTCCCTCTACTATCCCACAACGTTGCAATCCCTTCTGAAGCTCAGCATAATAATCTTGAACAGATTTATCCCCTTGCTCTAAACGCATCAGTTTCTTACGCAATTCTCTATGATAAGATGGGGGAACAAATCTATCGCGCATAGCTACCTTAAGATCTTCCCAAGTAGTAGGTGCTCTACCATCCCCAACTAGACCAGTCCACCAAACAATAGCAAAATCTTTAAATTCACTAGTGGCTTGTCTAACTTGATGGTGTTCAGGTACAAGGTGGGCAGCAAATTTCTGTTCTATCGTCATCTCCCAATCAAGATATCCCTCAGCATCATAATGACCCGAAAAAGATGGTATAGTGAATTTAACCTTAGCATAAGGGTCGTCAGGAGCACGATTGTTATTACCTTGCTGTTGGCGGTGTGGCATACCTTCTGTGTTCTGACGAAGGCGGCGACGAAGTCGTAAATCTCTGGTGGTCGCTTCATCATAGTTACCTTCTGCATCAAACACCGCATCATCGGGAAAACGTGGAGGAGGAGGTTGTGGCGGTGCTTGTTGTCGCGTCTCCAACACAGCAAGTCTGTCGACGATCTCAGACAATCGTCGCTCCACCCTCTCGTAATTCTTGCCAAGGTCCAATGTAATGAGCGCATCATGTACGGACTTGTGGACCGTCTCCTCCATCTGCTCCTTCATGAGCTTGTTGTTTGCCTCAAGATCTTGGCGGCTAACACACTCGTTAAAGTCTGTAGGGATCGTTGCTTCCTCTGCATCTCCTGCCATCGAAACACCAAAACAGGAAACAAACGGTGAAGGTTATCCCTAATAATCTCACTGCACACTCCTCTCAGGTGGAACACAGGAACACACTCTATTGTGTCTTACCAAGCTCTTACAAGTGTCTGACGAAATACAAAGCAAATGATACTTACCAAAGGGAGTGAAACCGCGATTGCAAGGTCAAAGCTGTATTGATCAGAAGACAGTATGTGGAGCTTGGGAGGCCAAAAACAGAATATGAAGGATTAGCAAATATCGAATGCAGATTAGCGAAGTTCAATAAGTGTCCAAGGCACAAGTCACAATTGCTGGCTAAGACGGGTCCTATCGTAGCACAACAAGGTAAAAATAACAAGGAACGATGGACAAAACTCAAAGAACTTAGCAGAATGGCAGTTCTGTAAATAGAGCAGTTTTTTCAGCACTAGTAGAAATAAAAAACGGGCGCTTCCAAAGGGGTACCAGCAAACGAGTTGATCTTTGGCCAAATTTTTTACCACTGAACTAAGATCAACAAAGATGGAAGCACAAGAAAAATCACCTGAAACAAAGGTGTATTGCGGCCTAGGGAAATTCTGGAACTTTTTCAGAAATCCCTCGAAACGAGTAAATGATTTTTTTCTTTTTCTTCCTGATTTTTTTTGAATTTTTTGAGAACGGCGAAACCGACGAAGTTGGTGAATCGTATGTGCAACTTTTCGTTGCCAAGCTCCTGTAAAAATTTGAGCCAAAATGGAGCACCGAGCGAAAAGTTATGCCTGTTTTATGGAAGGTCACTCAACCTATGTTTTCCAAAAGGCACAAATCGGCAGGAAACGCAGCGGTGGCTATGGAACGCAGGGGCACAATCCTCCCTGGTATAAGCCGTAGGTATTGCAAGATTATGAATCAAGGAGGGGCTCAAAGGCGGTTTGCAACCTATCTATGGCTGGCGTGGCAGGAATTCACACAAGGCGGCTAGCGAGGGCAAGACGAGTGATGTGGTGGCTCGACTTGTAATCTGGAAAAGGTGGATGGGCTAGCGGCGGAAACAAAACAGCGACGGCGCGGTTGAACTACGATGATAAACACGACCTAAACCAGCAACAAGACTCGAACACGGACACAAACTCAACAAAGCAATCTGAAAACGAAATTGCGAGGCTAAAAACTAGGGTTGTAGGACAGCGGAAATTTTTTGTAAGCTTTTTGTGGACTATGGGACGAAGGCGAAAACACTCAAAACTAGGGTAAGCCTGACGGTGATACCTGAGTCTCTGATTACCACTTGATGGGGACGTGGGTTCCCGATCTTCCGTCAGGTGGAGATAGCTATCGATTTGGTGGAGATGTCACACAAACGATCCGGCTTCCAATCAACACGACTAGAACCCCGCAATCGCAGCACCACTTCTCCTCTGGTTATCAACCATGCACTGCACGATTGACCTCGCCACGAGGGCTAATCCTTGCCTGAGAATCGAAAGACACAAGCAAGAACAAGAAAGAAACACAATCTGGAAAATTGCAGATGAATGATTAAGCTCACAAGTTGGGGTCTCACAAACCGATCGAGCGGCGAACTGTTCTTGACAGAATGACTTAAGCAAAACCCGAAACCCTAATGAGGGTGGCGGCTACGGATAAATAGAGGTTAGGGGCGTGACCCCCTCTCTGGACGCACCCCTAATGGGCTCAACAAAGATACACGGCCCAAAGGCCAAAATATGATGTCGCAGCACCGAGGCAGATTTTGGACGTCAACTTGTTTCGACGATTCCCGTTGACTCAGGACGAATTTTGGTATGAGACCGGTGCCATTGGAAGCTCTATGAAATTCTGCTTCCAACCATATATAGAACGTCCAAATCCAACTCCGTATACGACCTGGGCGTCCGTTTTACGACGGGCTGTTCCTGGAGTCCGAAACTGAAACGAAGTCGAATTGGTTTAGGCCTCCACCTTGATCCGGACGTCCTTGCTGGTCTTCCACGCCTCCAAGTCCTTCCTCATGTCCATGCTGGTCCCCTCCTTCATTCCTAAGTACAATTAAATCATTAGGTAGCACACTATTCTCAAATGCACAAGAATACATACATAGGAACGAGCTCACCTGTAAATTCAATTGTCTTGCGCGTGAGCGAGTAATGGGACCTTGAACATCAACTAGAGGAGTATTGTTTGTATCCATGGGAGTGATGTCCTCATCAGTAGTGGTCATTACCTGACGGAAGAACAGCGCCAAGGGACGAGGAAGGAATCGGTGCTACTGCTCGTGCTGCTGCTGCTGCTAGTACTGGTGCTGGTCCAGGTGCGGGTCCTCATGGTGCCGGTCCTGGCCCTCCTGGTGCTGGTGCATGTGTAGGTGCAGGACCTCTGAGAGAAGGCCCCCCTAGCGGAGACATCCTCAAGGGAGGATGCGCCGGAGGGCGCGCCGGGTAGAAAGCCGCCTGGTAGGGTGGCCGTGACGAGGACGACGGTACCGCGTGGGAACGACCAGTCGAGGCGGAGCTGGAGGACGACTGGGGTACCGTGGAAACAGTGGTAGAGCCGGGTTGCCGCGATAGTTGACCGCAGCAAGAAACCTCGTGGTGATGACACCCATCCTGTGGAACGTCTCCTCGATCTCCTGGTGTGACATCTGGTTCAGCCTCGCTGTCGACTCCTCTACAATGTGTGAAAGGTCCGCAATCACGTCGAACTGCAAAAGAAATTATTAGTAAATGCTACAATGTAAAGGACCATAAGGAAAAGGCGGTGAATTTTCAAACTCACCGCCGCGTCGTAGTGCTGATCCCGTCGCACCGGGTACGCGGCACTAGAAACGAGCGCCCTCGCCGCGTCCGGAACTGACGCTGGTGGCTGTGGTGGGACGTACATCACACGCGACCGAGTCCTCGGGGTGTACCACTGGATGTACGCCTCCCACGCCGTGTCGTCGTGGGGCCGGTCCTCCATGACGACGTTCTGCGGCGCGGTAGCCCAACCGTCCACGTACGGCTACACCCTCTGAACCCAAGAAACACGCCCCGCAACTCCCCTCTGAGACCACCTACGATGAATTAAACATATTTGTCAGCGGCTGAAATCTTCGACCGCTGAATTAAATTTAAAAATTAACGAGAACTCACCTATGGTGGGCGCTAGGAACAGTGTGCACCACAGGCACAGGCCACTCCTGGTAGCGGTCGAACTGCCTCAGCACCCTGTGGACGGCGTACTCCTCCACGTACATGTCGAACAGGAACGGCGACCTCGTCATCCAGTAGTGCTGGTCTCGGAAGCACAAAGACGAGAGCCCCTGTGGTGCGCGGCTCGCGACAGCCTCCTCTGAGTAGGGCGTGCACCTGACATCCGCGTCCGTGAGAGCGTCGAACTGCCCGACGAAGTCCTTGTACGCCCTCTTCGTCTGGTCGTGGGCGTACGAGGTCTGCATACAAACCAAATGTGAACCCTAAATGTGGATTGAACAAACTAGACAAAATGGAAAGACAAATTGAAAGTGAAAGGTAAGAAATTACCTTCCGAAGGCACCACAACGAGCCCATGGTGAAACGGTCGCGCGGGTCGTGGCCCTCTGGCAGGGGCTCGTACACGTAGAGGGGAACGACTGGCCGACCAATCGCAAACCGCTCGTGGCACCAGAGCTGAAGAAGGAGAGGACAGCCGAGAAGGATCGGCTCCGCCGAACGACCCTTCAACACCCCCGAGCACAGGCCTCTGTACGCGCTTGCAAGAACAGAGTTGCCCCAACTGATCTGGGGCACGGCGTGCAAGGGCGCGTCGGCGATCCTCCGAGCGTGGGGGATCAGGTACCTCGCCACCGCGTCACCCTGCGAACTGCAGAACAACACGAACCCAAACAGCCACAACAGGTACGCCTCGAAGAACCTGTCGACTGTCTCCTGCTCGGCGTCATCTGCTAGGTAATCAGCCTGCACAAGCAAAATCTTAGTTATATTGTCTCCATATCTTCAGAAACGAAGATAAATATGAGGTAAAGGTACGTACGCTAAACTGCTGCAACCAAATCAAGATGGGTCCGTGAACGTTCGCGAACTCCTGGTACAGGGCGGGGGCGCGATCGTTCTGAGAAACGTTCGCGAACCAAGCGAGGAACTCCGTACGCCACTCAACGGAGATGTCCGCAGGCCCCAACGGTTCGCCCTCACAAGGAAGGCCCATCAACAGCGACGTGTCCTGAAGAGTCACCGTCATCTCGCCGACGGTGAAGTGGAACGTGTGGGTCTCCGGCCTCTAGTGGTCCAGAAGCGTGCTGAGGAGGGAGAAGTCGAACTGGAAGCGTGTCATGCGATCCTTCCGAGGAATCGCGTCGCGCAGGCTGTCCCCCTGGACTAACCGCGCTACAGGCAGGAGTTCTGCAGCGCGTAGCCTGAAACAAATAACGTAATTTATTAGTTACAATAAAAGGATAAATGAAGGTACAAATAATAACATAGCATCAGTTCACGTACTTGGGAATCCAAAGGTCGTGGATCGGCAACAACGTGCGCGTAGTGCGGGAACGCACGTGTCCAACATCCTCTCCGAGGACGGCGGACAGGAACGAGCGGGGCCTGCGGTCGATCTCCCTGTCCAGCAACTGAGGCGTCACGTACGGCTCAACCTCAGCACGAGCAGCCTGAGCCTGAGCCTCAGCCTGAGCCTAAGTCTGATCCACAGCTGCAGCTGCATACAAAAATTAAATATACAATTAAAAAAATCAGGTAAGTAATTTTCTACAATTTTTACAATTTTGACAACAAATAAACTAATTTTCTACATTTTCCAAATGAGATGAATTAATTTTCTCGAATTTCTAAACATGCTAAAGTAATTTCTACAATTTCTACACATGCTAAAATAATTTCTACAATATCTACAACAGATAAATTAATTTTCTAGAATTTATAAACGAAATAAAATATTTTCTACAATTTCTAAAACAGATAAACTAATTTTCTATATTTTCTAAACGAACTAAAGTAATTTCGATAATTTCTACAATATCTAGAAGAGATAATTAATTTTTTAGAATTTCTAAACGAATTAAAGTATTTTCTACTATTTCTAAAAAAGATAAACTAATTTTCTACATTTTCTAAATAAATTAAAGTAATTTCGATAATTTCTACAATATCTAGAACAGATAAATTAATTTTCTAGAATTTCTAAATGAATTAAAGTATTTTCTAGATTTTCTAAACGAAATAAATTAATTTTCTAGAATTTCTAAACAAATTAAAGTATTTTCTACAATTTCTAAAATAGATAAACTCATTTTCTACATTTTCTATACAAACTAAAGTAATTTTGATAATTTCTACAATATCTAGAACAGATAAATTAGTTTTCTAGAATTTCTAAACGAATTAAAGTATTTTCTAGATTTTCTAAACGAGATAAATTAATTTTCTAGAATTTCTAAACAAATTAAAGTATTTTCTACAATTTCTAAAACAGATAAACTCATTTTCTACATTTTCTAAACAAACTAAAGTAATTTTGATAATTTCTAAAATATCTAAAATAGATAAATTAGTTTTCTAGAATTTCTAAACGAATTAAAGTATTTTCTAGATTTTCTAAACAAGATAAATTAATTTTCTATATTTTCTAAACAAATTAAAGTAAATTCAACAATTTCCACAGCAGATAAACTAATTTTCTATATTTTCTACAATTTCTAGAACTGATAAACTAATTTTCTTTATTCTCTAAACTAAAAAACTAATTTTCTAAATCTAAACTAATTGAATTAACTAATTTCTAAATTTTCTAATCTAAAAACTAATTTTCTAAATCTAAACTAATTAAATTAACTAAGAAAAGAAAAAAGAAAAGAAAACTTACCGGAGGGAGGAGGGGGCGGCGGCCGAAGGGGGGCGGCGGCAGGGGTGGGGGGGACGGCGGCCGCCATCGCCCTTTATATAGGCGCGGGGCGCGGCTGCCGCCGTCTGCCACGGCGGTACGTGCCTACCGTCGTGGCCCACGGCGGGCGCAGCTATTACCGCCGTGGAGCACGGCGGTAGGTTGCCGCGGGACCCACACCCTGCAGCGGACCGTTGGCGGCCTCCTTACCGCCGTGGGTCACGGCGGTTGGAGGTGCTACCGCCGTGACGCACGGCGGTTGGTTGCCAAATCTGAAAAATTTTCAAACGGTCGTATAATTTTGCAAAATGATTAAAAATATATAAAAAAAAATTCTAAAAATCCTCTAGTGTGTGGGCTCTGGCTTCGCTGCACCGGGCGGGCCGTTTCTAACTATTATGGGCCTTGGGCTTGTGAATAGCGGCCGCGAGCGACCCGATTTAAAAGCAGCCAGCCCACCAGACCGTCTGATCCATCAAATGGATTATTATGCATCATCATGGATGGTGCGTCATTTTAGTGTAGCAAAACACGCATTTGGATTTAGGTCCCAAGTGACAAGTGTCTCTCTAGTTTTTTACTGACACAACTGGTTTAACTTAATAACACCCTACCAGCCCTAGGTGTCATAGCTTGAAAAGTGAATCCAAGACCGCATCGGCAAGGACGCAAAGGTCATCTCTCGTTCATGGTTAAGATTGGAAACGAAAGAGTGATGAGGCATACTACATTCATTCATTGTTCACCTTTTTCCCTGCACCATATCAGTTGGACCGCTTGCTTGTGAGGTGCAAATTACTCCAAACCGAAGGAAAGAAGATGTTGCAAACAGTCACTGCCGAGCCAGCAACTCCTCACATGCTGCCTCATGCCCCGAGAACATTTTGATGCAAGCCAAGCCACAGTAGTAACTCACACACCAGTCATGCATGCAGCTGTAGGTAGGTGTCAGTACTGCTAGCTGCGTGCGCACAAATATGGACCGTGAACTTGCTGGGAGCTCCAGTGCTCAAGATATCTTGATCTCACAGCTTATTGTTATTAGCTCGTCGAACTGATCCAAGATACATCCGAGCACAAAGCCACAAACACAACCTTAATCCCAGCGGCACCAACAATATGATTAGAAAAAAATGAGATGTAAGGCAAGTAGTAACTGTAATAACATATGCTCTGCATCTACAACCTTGCTCTTGATCGAGGAGCTAGCCATCAATCATATCGACAGAGCTTGCATACTACATAGGATTATTACTTGATCATACTTCTTCCTTAGTCCATACATATATCAAGCGAATAGCACCTGACAACTACTGATCAACAACTAAGAACAGGCATCCATACTCCAGAGAGTCCCTCAAATCCTAAGATAAATGTTCATTCAAAAGAAGAAGAAAACATAAGATTAATCATCCATGACAACCAGTCCACAGAGGCACAGAGCAGCCATGTGTCAGCGGTCAGCTCCCATATGTCCTCCCAAGTCCTGAGCTTTGCACTGCAACAGCGAGCTAGCTGAGATGACGCATGACCACCTCTAGGCTTTAGCAACCGCCACAAGCACATCCACAACCTCCGCCGCCGCCACAGCCGCCACCGCCACAGCCCGCGCCACCGCCGCCACCGCTAGATGAAGCTCCAGCTAGCGCAGCAAGAAAGATGGCGTCATTACCGCCAGACGACGATGGCTTCGTCGTCGTAGCCGTCGCCGCTCGCGGAGCCTTGCCCGCCTTCTCCTTCTTCTTCTTCTTCTCCGAGCTGTCGCCGCAGAGGAGGACGGCGAGCGAGATGGCCCAGACGGAGACCAGGGCCACGCCGAGCACCACGACCCACGGCGGCGGCAGCGCCCCGAAGCCGGCACCAGCGCCTGCCGCCGCAGAAGCACCGGAGGCGAGAGCGCGAGCCATCGTGAAGAAACACTCAGCACCGTACCGGAGGCTAGAGCCTAGTAGAGAGAACGCAGACTGACACGGGAACGTGGTGCGCAGCGTCGAGGGCTCGAGGCAGTGGCTACATATAGCAGGGCCATCGGCCACACCGCCCGGATTAATTCCAATCGATCGACGAGCCTTTTTTTTTTCCTACAGACGTATCGGGGCTGAATTGCTCAATGAGTGCAGCTGCATTATGCAGCACGCGGCTTGCTGGAAGTAGAAGGGGGATGGACGGTTGCATTGAGCGATGATGCAGCAGCGTGCCAGCATGGCTTTACCTGTTTTTGGAGGTGCAGCTTGGCCGGGCTTCAGTTAGCTGCTAGCCAAATGTATACAGATGATTTGATGTGTGCCGGCTCGCCAAAAAAAAAAAAAAGATGTGTGCCACCTGTGCACAAGTGCTAAAAGAAATCTTTGGTGCTGATGATATTGTAATAATGCCTTCTGCACTTGCAGTAGTGTGGGTTTCACCCATAAATTAAGTTAGAAATGATGGCCAATAATCATATTGATATTGAACAAATCGTCATTAAGTTATTGGACGACATGAATGCACATATTTCAGTATATATCCTACAGTATAACTTTCACCGTGTTCGTGCCATCAAATACTACCGATTGCATTGGGTGTGGAGGCACTGGCAATGGCATGTGATCGAGGTGCAAGAGCGCAGAGGTGCAAGTCTTGCTGCCATCATGTTGATGTTGAACGGGCAGGGCAATGCATCACATGAATGTGCATTTCATCGTTCCAAATGAATAGGGGTGAATGCCATCATGTTGCTGGAAGTAGAACGGATAGGGGTGGTGGACCGTTCACGGTTGTTGATGCAGCGTGGCTTTCACCAGTTTGGAGCTGCGGCTAGGCCGTGCTGAATCAGCTAGCTAGCTCCTAGCCAAATGTATACAACAGGTTTATTGTGCAGCACAGGTGCTCAGATGTTCGCGCTGGGGTAGCTGGTGGCCGCTGACATGGAGCTCGAGCAGAAGCTCTCTCTGCAAATCTGCAGGCGAACTAACAGAGACTGAACGCACGGGCCAAGAAATCAGAGACTAGACTAGACAAACGGCGCGCCACCATTCTACATTCTCTGATCAACAAGTTCAAAAGGTGTTTAAGGTTTTTTTTTCATTACAAGCAGCAAAAACTTGCAAATGAATACTAGATATCTATTAAGCGACTGGACAAGATAAAAGAGTAAGCGTGGCCAAACCTTAATTAACTCGTCACAATAAAAGAGTAAGAGCAGGAATATCAGAACTCTCAATCTGCACAATCGCAACAACAACCCCAGGCAGGCTCTCAAAAGTTTTTAGCTCAGTGCTCAAGTGAATCGTCATGTCGCTCCAGGATTGTACATGATATACAGGGTTCCCCAAAATTTGCAGTGCCGGAACAGAATCAGGGGAGGGAATGGAGCTCAGGCCTGAATTGGCTTGATCTTGAAGTGGAGACTGATCAGTGAAAACACGTAACACTTGAGATCCTGCACAGGAGAGGGAAAGAAATTAGAAAAAATATCACATTCAGAGTGTCGTGTGCTTTTCACTGAAAAAACACAAAATCACTACCTTTGGATCACTACAAAATAAAAGAATTTAAACCAGATATAGTCAGGATGGGTTAGTGCCTCCAAATCACTACCCTTTGGATCGGATGGAAACTACAAAATCCCATGACTGTGATCCAGAATTATAATGCCTCTCCACTAAGCAGAACCAGCAGAAGTTTTAAGGATGATATTTTTACTTGACCAACAGCGTACCTAAAAGGAACTGGGCGGCTTTGCATATTAGAAATAGCACCAAAATTCCATGTTGAAAAGGAGGACTTGAACTTGGACATGTGGGAGTGTGCTTGTTATACACACCACACGTCCCACCAACTGAGCTAGACTCTGTTCCTAATGTGTACTGACATAGTTGCATCTAAACTAGAGGACGTGTGGATTTGATTTTAAGGAGAGGCATCATATTAAGATGCACATGGCCAGTGCATGGCCAGTGCAGAAAAAACATGACCCGCGGAGTCATGATGGTATCTTAGCTGCACTACACGCCACACAGTTGTGAGTTGTTTAAATATCCTACTAGCAAATTTCAGATACAACAAACCAACTAACTAGGTAGATGTATCTTAACCTCAAACAAGTATTGCAACGTAAACGATGCTTAAGCAATGAGGGCTCAATCAAATCTAGGGTGTAAATTTAAGATCATCTGGCTAAATTTCAAAGGAACGACAGTCCATCCATCATTGAATCTACTAAGGAGCAACTGAATAATCCCACTTTTACATCTAAGTAGATTTTTAGGATAGGAGCAGTAAAATGGCTGAGTTTCTGAAGTGTTGATACTAATAAATAACATGAAGTCTCCTATTTTTCCACTGCATCTGATTTGCATTTTTTCAGGATCCAATATTATCTGGGAGGTGCAATTCAGAATATGTTGATGAAGAGTGGACAGATAGTTTCTTGATAATAACAGTTATTTCAAGGCTACCGAAGGCCCATAGTGCAAATTGCAGGGGGTGGATAGGACAGCTACTTTGTCTTAGAAAAAAGGTATTCTTGATCAGTGTCACCAAAATGACCAAAAAGAAACATGTGGTACTTATTTACAACAGCTTTTCAGACCACCAAGTATGTCACATTCAAACAATTCACATTTCTCTGAAATCAAGATTTTTAGAACACGGTTTGCCTTTGTATACCAAAAGAAAACAAGGCATCCAACCAGGCAGAGCTAAGGTATATATATTTGTTAACAAAACAAATAAATTCTCAAATAATCAGGCAATTAGTCAGTTGTTGATATATCTTGTGATAACGATGTACTACTCAGCTGGTGCGTTCAAGGCATAGCGTGTTGTGGTACACTTGTACTCATAAATGGTCTACCTTACAGATGTGTATTGTACTTAATTTTTAAAGAACAAGTAGCATCAAAATTCGTAAGGCACGGCAAGGGATGAGGGTAAAACCTGGACGAGGTAGTAGAAGATGCGTAGGCCTTCGGGGTCCCCGCTTGACTGAACATCGACAAGGGATCCAATCTTGGAGGTGGCGAATGAGATGTGCTCATTGTTCATAACGATCTCGATCTCCTGCCTACCAATGTGGTTGGGCCTTGGCCATTTGACGTCGTCCTCCTTCATAATCTGCGATGCGATTAACCAGTCAGTAGTGTTCGCCTTTTCCCTCTCCATGCGAATAAACCCGAGCGCTAATGAACCCTAGTATCTAGACAGGCCGAAAAATCGAATCAGGGGAGACGTCAAAGAAACCGCAAATAAATTAACCTCCGACTCCTCGATGATTCTTTTGACCTCGCGGACGACGGAGGGCGAGACGAAGACCTCCTTGCGGATCATGGTGTCGTTCTTGTAGTTGGAGTTGTTGGCGTACCGGAGCTTGCCGTCGGGGCGGAACTCGAACTCGAGGAACTCGTGCCCGAACTTGCCCTTGTGTCCCACGTAGTACCGCAGGTAGAACTCATCGTCGCCGACGCCCCTCCTCGGCGCCATTGCCGCCGGCACGACTGATTCGGTTGGCTTTTTTTTGCCCTTCCAAGTTGAGACGTCGAGGGGGATTTGGGGTTTTGGCCGCCGCCTCAAGCTCCCCTTCCTCTTCTTCTTTTCTCCTCTCTCCCCTTCTTTTTTTATTGGACCTGGGTTAAGTTCGATTCGGGCTTTGAACTCCTTGGTCGACCCGTTGATATGGACCCACTGTTTATTTATTTTTGAATTAATAAGCTCGTAAAGGAGACAAGCTCGTTTTGAATTGAAAACGGAAAATTTGAATTTGTACCATTACAAGATTGCAAAGTTTGATTTTTTTAGATAATGGATATCAAGTCCGGCCTTTACATCCAGAGATGTACACAGCCAAAAGTTACAAAAAGGAGAGAAAAAACAAAAGAGAGAAAAGCCACAGTCTTAAACATCGACCAGGACAAAATAGCAAAACGAAAAAAATTCTTCGATCCTCTATTTGATTAACAAGAGAACGTCCTTGGCTTTCTCTTCACGCCGCAGCTGAGTCTCGAATGACGTACTGCAGGAGCTCAGGAAGGCTTTCGCAAGGAAGGAAATTACAGCGACGCCTCCAAGGGGGAATATGACGCCGAATTCGTCATCGCCGCCGGCCCAGAGCCAGCCAGGCAGGGTTTTCACCCGTAATCCAAGTTCCTGCAAAAGCACATTCAAGCCGAACCTGCAGACGACGATATGTCGGAAATGATCGGCAGAGTCATCAACAGCTGCAGCGAGGCAACCTTTGATGTGGACGGCAGGTGATCCGAGCACGGTGTCCTTTTGAAGTGGACGTCGAAGCCAGCTTGCGGCTGCCTGGGAGCAGCGTGGCAGATGCTCAGGGATCTAAATGTGACCCCCAAACGCCGCCATTCGCTGTTGCAAAAGGTCCCTCTGGCCAACGCATTAGGGTAGGCGCCGACGGCCGGTGGAGGGGCCTCGCGAGGTGGAAATCCGCGACAAGCCCGCCGTACCGCCGCCGCCGCTCGGCGTCGCCGTTCCGTGGCCGGATCCGGGGGGCGTGGATTCGCGCTCCTAGACCCCCAGCTAACGCGCCGCCACCGCCGGTGGCCGGCCTAGAAGCAGCCGGTCGTCACCAGGGCCGGTGGTCGGTAGGAGCTGAGGCTCCTCACGCCGCGGCGCCCTCCCACCGCTGGATCAAGGCCGGAAATCACCGGATCCAGTGGCGGAGGGCATGGATCCACGCTCCCAAGCCCGCTGCTCGTCGCCTGCCATCGTCATCTTCAGGCGCCCTGACTTTTGTTCACGGGAGAGGAGGTGGAGAGAGGGGTGGGAGGAAAGAGTGAGAGGGACGGGAAGGAGAGCGGGGGCCGCCGCCGCCGGCGACGGTGGCAGCGGCGGCCCGGCCGGCGAGGTTGGAGGGAAGCCTTCTGGCGGCGCGGTGGGGAGCCTCTCGAGATCTCTCGAGATTTAATCTCTCAATAGCTACCCGCAAACGATCGAATTCTCAGATTGCAAAGTTTGATATATACAAACCCGTGTTGATTCCACCGTGCATTCCTCTTGGTCTTGGACTCTTGGTTGAGGGTACAGAACCCGTGCACCCCTTCATTGAAGTTCAAAATATGATCTAGCAATTTTCTGAATTTCATCTCATACAGAAAAGAAGTATTTTACTGGAAGTCTTGATTCTTTTGATGAACCGTGATGATTTGTGGCACCCAGGAAAATGAACATATCCAATAAATTAGCATGGGATTGGGGAGCCTGCATGTGAACCTCAAAGGAGGTTGGCATGGGCACATCCGTTCTCTCTCTCTCTCTCTCTCTCTCTCTCTCTCTCTCTCTCTCTCTCTCTCTCTAGCAAATGCACATCCTTCCTAATGCAGGCACACATATCACCTGCCGCAGCCTCCTGCCCCAAGAACGTTTTGATGCAATGCAAGCCACACCACTGTTGTTCACACTTCACGGCACCGTGCCCTCCAGTCTGCATCTGTCCACGGACCATGAGCTTAATTGACTACTAGTTTATTTCTCAGAGCGCGAATCGCCTCAAGGTGAAACAACACGAGAGGGAATTCGATCAGATCGGCCTATACAGAAACCAGCATGACAGAGCTAGAACATTTCATGGAACCGACCGGTAAGCAGATGGTCATGTGTGCCATAAAGATCAATAGTGAAATCAACACACTTGTAGCAGAAGTGAAATAGATTGACAGAGAGATTTTAACAATTGACGAGCTGTTACGTAGTACATCAAAGTGGAGTGCAAGAATGCACATGAACAGGAGTTCATTTCCGGGTCCTACAAATTCAATTAGGCACACAGCTAGGACTAATCAGGCACACAACTAGCACATCCATCACATTTCGATCAGGACTTCAGGTTCTGGTAACTAAGCTCTCTGGGTAAAACTAGCTAGGACCTAGACCCTACCGTACCTAGCTCGGTAGCCAATGCTTTGTGTTTAGCTTCGAGCGCGCCCATGAACGCCGTCGTTACCTTCGTCTGTTCGTTGACGCAGCAGACGACGATGCCCACGAGAAGTAAAAGGAAGATCCCCACGGTGAAGACCCACAGCCAAGCCGACGGCGTCAGCCTGATGAGCACGACGGTGGCCGGCGGAGCGGTGGTGCCGGGGGGCGGGACCGCCGGCTCATCATAATCCGGTGGCAGGGCGACGCCGCTGGTCGGCGCGAAGAAGAAGGGCGGCGCCTGTGCGCCGGCGACGAGCAACGCCATCCGCTGGCCCGCCTCGCAGCGCCCCGGCACGCCGCTGACGAAGTAGAAGGTCCCCGGGCGGTACAGCTCGAACCTGACGTTGTCGCCGCCGCCGCCAACGCCAACGAACTGCCTCGCCGCCGGGCTCTCCGGCGCGCTGCAGCTCTCGTAGTCGCCGCGGCGCGCCAGGAGGAGCACCGTGCCGTTCCAGCTCTTGAAGTCTGCACACGCGCACATACCACGAGAACGCAAGTCAAAACACACACACACACACAAACGCGCGCGCACCGGTCGCGCGTAGCTAGAACCAGGAAGAACACGAGGTTGCTAGACAGGCCGGAGCTCTCTTACTTACCCAGGACGTCTCCGACGTGAAGCGCTCCCTCTCGGCCCACTGGGTGAGCGTCTCCTCGGTGCCGTTGCCGACCGACGGCACCGCGGTCGACATCGCCCACCCCATCTCGTCGCCGACGTCGCGCTGCTCGGCTGGTGGTGGCGGCAGCAGCGGCAACGGCGCCGGCGACGCCGAGGCGGCTAGGAGGAGGGCGCAGGTGGCAGCGAAGAAAGCGAGGCGAAGGCTGGCCATGCTGTGCTAGTGTGCTGAGTGCGAGTGTTACTGTGACTGGTGAGGGGGACTTGGGGGCGAGGATGTATTGTGGATTTGTGGTAGATGCTGCCCTGAGTGGGAGCCCTGGTCTTTTTTTACCTTTTAGACTGCAGCAGGGGGTGCACCGGTGAAGGAAAATGATGCTAATTTGGTCACTTTTGTTGAGGTGTTGCAACCTTTCAAACTGGGACCTTTTCTAACTTTCAGTCGACTGATCTTCATTTTCATCTCTGGTCACAGGTACTCACACCTAATATTGCGCATTAATCGGATGGAAACAGTGGTACTGAACATATGCAAATTAACCACACAAAAGATCTGCAGTCCCTGTTTAGTTGGGTGAAATGGGGTGTGATGAATATCGGAAACATTTGAAAAGCCACACTATTGCAGCTGAAAAGTGAACAAAGATTCTATGCTCAGAGGCAGAGGGACTATATGATCACCAACGGGAGAGGCGTCGCAATCACACAACGCGCACAGCGTATCTGAAACAGCCGCTGCAGGTAAAAAAGAGTTGTTCGACGTTTTACTTTAGCTTCGAGATTTTATAATTTTTTTAGTTTCTTTTATAGCTTCAGAGTTACTGAAGCATGGGAACTGCATGCTTTGTTGTGACTGCTAAGAGGAGATCAGGGGGGAGAACGAACAAGTTTAGATTCTGTTACACTAGTGTCCATCAAACTCCAATCACTCGCGTCCCTGTCACCACCCCCACCAGTAGTCACCACAGTACCACGGCTACAAAAATTTTGGCACTGGATTGATTGATCTAGGCGTGCATCTCCACCGCGTAGCACGAGAGCCGGAAATGGAAGGGCAGAGTCACGAGCCCCTTCGGCCTTTGCTCCGTGGTTTATCACCGGTTGGGAAATGCAGCTTTAAGCCACGCGAGCGAGGCTTCAAAGTGACTCTGGGCCGGAAATCAATTTTGGTTCCTGCTGCACGCATTAGGTACGTGGTATAAATAAGACTACATCATTCTCCCACAATGATGATACCACATTCTCTCTTGTGTGTGTTTTTTTATCACCATCTTTTTCCATCTCAATGTTCGCCATCTTATACACACACCTAATCTTAAAGATCAGGCTCAAATTTGTGACATGACTTGACGGCTATCAAAAATGGTCAAGCCTATCTACTTTTTCCATCTCTTTACCTTTACCTTTTTCTTTTAATAATTGGACCGGAGCTCAAGTTTGTGACATGACTTGACGGCCATCCAACATGATCGGGTCTATCTACTACTTTCTCCATCTCTCTTTACCTTTTCCTTTTTCTTTCGAAAATTGGACTGAGGCTCAAGTTTGTGGCATGACTTGATGGCCATCGAACATGACCTAATCTATCTACTTTCTCCATCTCTCTTTACCTTTTCCTTTTCTTTCGAAAATTAGAACGGGGCTCAAGTTTGTGACATGGCTTGACGGCCATCGAACATGACTTAGTCTATCTGTTTTTCCATCTCTCTTTACCTTTTTCTTTTTCTTTCGAAAATTGGATAGGGCTCAAGTTTGTGACATGACTTCGGTCATCAAACACGGTCTAGTCTATCTACTTTCTCCATCTCTCTTTACCTTTTCTGTTTTCTTTCGAAAATTGAATCGGACTCAAGTTTGTGACATGACTTGACAACCATGAAACAGACCCAATCCCATCTCTATTTACCTTTTCCTTTTTCTTTCATAAATTGACCCTTCATCTATTATTAACACTAATATGTTTAAAAGTGTTATTTGAACTAAAACCACGAATTTAACAATTCTTCTGTTCGTGCAACTAAATACAGCGTACAGTTTCCTCTCAGAAATTTGATAATCATGTTTCTTCTTCTTTTCTACTGTAGAGACCCATTGATTAGCACGTACTAGGAACAACCGTTTCTTAACACTGTACAAAAGGCATGGGGACAGGGGATGATTTCAGAGAATTTAACCTAGCAGATCCAGAACCAACAACTACCAAAAGTGTTAGAGATAGAAGAGACAGAAAGATTTCAATCAGAGAGCAGCACGAAAGAAAAAGAGGAGGGAAAACCCCCCAAGTTCTAGCGGCCACAGTTCACACA
Organism: Cenchrus fungigraminus; assembly: GCA_036936925.1. Classification (NCBI taxonomy): domain Eukaryota; kingdom Viridiplantae; phylum Streptophyta; class Magnoliopsida; order Poales; family Poaceae; genus Cenchrus; species Cenchrus fungigraminus. The sequence continues at coordinate 29,709,837 of CM072780.1, read as the reverse complement.
CAGCCATAGTACTAGCCCTGCCAAGAAACATCCGCTCAGAAACCCTAGCCCCGCCGCCACGAAGAGCCTGAACGCGGCGGGGATCGGGCGGTCGCCGGACGGAGAGCGGGAGGGCTCGTCGTCCTCCATCCCCCCGGGCGCCGGCCCCGGGGCGGGCGTCGGAGCGCCGCCTCCGAACCAACCGCGCCCGTCCGCGACGAGCACGACCAACCGCAGCCCCGCCTCGCAGCGCGCCGGCACGCCGCTGATGAAGAAGAAGATCCCCGGGTGGCCGAGCCTGAACTTGACGCCCCTGCCGCCGCCCGTGAGCCGTCTCACCGGGCTCGCCGCGCTGCAGCCGTCGTAGTCGCTGGGGCGCACCAGGAGCACCGAGTCGTTGTTGGTGTGCTTGAAATCTGCGCGCACCATCCAGACCATGCGAACGCAATTAGGCACGCGCGTCGAGATCGAACAAGTGCACTCAAAGTTGTTGGAAAAGATGCTAATAAGCTGCATTGGCCAGCCTGAGGTTGCTCGGCGTCGTCGGAGTTCAGAGAGAGCTTACGCAGGACGTCGCCGACGTGGAAGCGGTGCTTGAATGCCCACCGGTTGAGCCTGTCGGCGGCGTTGGCTGGCGGCACCGCCCACCCCTTGGCGCCGCCGACGTCGTACACCTCCGGGTCGCGCGACGCCGCCGCCGACGAGGCGCCGAAGAGGACGACGCCGCAGGAGGCGGCAAAGACGGCGACGGCGACGAGGGGTACGCTGCTCGCCATCCGATCCGGTGCAGGTGAGCAGGTCTCGAGCACGGTGGACGACTCGCGCGCGCGGTCGCAGCAGGCCGCCGAACTCGATCGATCCAAGCAAGTACTAAACTGCTGAGCTGATGACGGCGCGTTTCGTGTCTGATACTCTGATGAGCCGGTGGGCGCGCTACGTGCACGCTACAAAGAAGGGGATGGGAGAAGGCGAGAGAGAGCACGGGGAGGACGGGAAATTGCAGAGAAACTGCGCCGTGGTCTACTCTCCGCGTGCACCGGCTATCATTGCACTTGCACAGAGAGTGTTTCGGTGCAACGGCTGCTGCAGTGTGCAGTGCGGCAAGCCTGCTGGAGCTGGTAGGTGTAGGCCGCGGCAGCACACACGCGTTCCGGCCGGACGCGTGTGTGGACAGTGCATGTGAGCTGAGCTCAGGGCTTCAGGCTCAGCCAACGCGCGCGTGTATCAGGATGGGGGTCGCTTTTGCACCGGCGTGCGCTGCTCGGCTTCTTCTATGAAACTTGGAACGCGGTCACCGTCAGGCGTCAGCCGTGAACGAACAGTCCTCGAGCTCGGCATGAAGTAGGCCGTATATAGCTATTAGTTCAAATAAATCTCTAACCCGCCCACGTACGCCAGACATGACCGATACGATCGATCTCGTATCCTTGTTTGCCTGAGCTGACCGCTGACGAGATACAATTACATGTTGCCGGTTGCCGGTTGCCGGAGAGTGAACTCTAGCCACAAGGACACGTACTCAAGATACAAAACAAGCACTGCACGCAGACGGTACAAATGACCTGGAGGCAGGCATCATCATCAGCTCGGCCTGCAGAGTTCCGCCCGCCGCCGTCGCCGCCGCTCGTGGTCGTCGTCGTGGGGGCGTCGGCGGCGTCGTCGTTCCTGACGCCGCCGGCCGTCATCTCCAGCTCCTGATGCTGCCGCGGCGCCTCCAGGTCGCCGCCTTCTTCCGGCGTCGGCTGCTTCTTCGCCGAGCCGCCGACGCAGAGGAGGACGAGCAGCGACACGGCCCAGACCGAGGCAGCGGCGGCGCACAGCGCCGCGAGCCACGCCTGCCAGACACCGCGGTCGCCGCCCGACACGAGGCCTAGGGGTCTCGACATCGATCGTACGTGAAGAGGCGCAGCAGTAGCGTATGAGACACTGCTAGGAGGAGCAGTGTCGAGCTTGCTTTTGTAGAGGCCGCTGCTGGCCGGTTCGAGCGAGCCGTTTGTGCTTTTCGTACGTGCGTGGCTGCGTGCGTGCGACGCCGTTGCCAGACACGGCAAAACCAGCTGCAGGCGGACTCGATCGAGACTAGCGAACCGTGATCCGATGGGTGCGCCAAAGATATGATCCCTGTAGCTGTTGTCTTCCACTATTCCTCCCTAGCTCTGCACCAAAGCTTTAATTTCATGGATACGGGACACCAGAACACCAAATATTTGCAGCACATTGTGCTAGGGAAAAGCCTACAACTGCTACATGTTCCTACATGTCCAGCAGAGAGCACCTGGCTTCGGTGCAAAGCACAGCCATGGTGCGTGTCGAGCACCCGCGCGCTCATTAGCAATAGCAAAGCACGGCTTGTTTTGCATTTTATCTTTGACCAAAAAAAAATGCTTTGCATCGATCTACAATAGAATATGATCGATCCACGCTTACACACGCAGGAGACCCTTCAGTTTTGCACAGCTAAAAATTGCTCGAATGCTCGTAGGCGTGCATCTGCGCCGCCTAGAGCAAGAGCTGGGATTGGAAGAACAGGGGCACGAGCGCTTTGGCTGGCCGTCGTTTTCACCTGTTGGGACATACATGCTCTGTAGCAGCGCGTGGCTCCCAGCCAAACCTACACATCAATTTCTCTCCTCAATCCTCATTGATTCTACCACTTACGCTTCTTAGCTTTGCAAACCAGTGGTAATTCCGTCTCGTTTCACAAAGTGGTAACTCATCGTCCTCCCCTTATCCCAAACCAAAGGTGTTCGACAGCCCTAGAGATCCAACCCCCCAAGCTTGTGACATGGCTTCTCTTCACCACCGAACAGCTTCTTTAACTGCTAGCTAGTCTGCCTTTTCCTGTTCTTCTCAACTTTGTTTCTTTCAAAATGTCTTTTGTCTGTGAATTGTTATCAATAGCAATTGTCTAATCAACACAAATTGACATAAAAATATAACTCCCAATTTCCATTGCATAGTACTCATTCAGAGGGAAAATCAGATGAATTTCAGAGAATTTGGCGCCGATCGAGGTCTCGAAGAACAACAGCAGTTACCAAAAGCAACACAGAAGTTGAAGGTTTGCAACCAAGAAACTAATCTATGCATTGCTCAACGGTTCTAGCCGTCGCAGCACACGCAGAGCCATACGATGAAATAGATCAAGATAAATCCAGCCCCGAACCCTATCGCCGCCGCCGCGAACTGCTTCTGCGCGAGAGACAGCGGCCGTCGGTGCAGGGGGGTGTCAGAGGTCTGGGTCCCCGGAGCCGGTGCCGGCGTCGGGGCGCCGCTGGTGATGAGGGAGCGCCGGCGCGCGTCGTCGTCGTCGACGACGCGCACGGCCATCCGCTGGCCCACCTCGCAGCGCGCCGGCGCGCCGCTGATGAAGTAGAAAAGCCCGGGGCGGCCGAGCGTGAACCTGGTGCCGCCGGCGTCCGCGAACCGGCTCACCGGTCTCGCCGCGCTGCACCGCTCGTAGTCGCCCGGGCACACCAGGAGCACCGAGTCGCCGTTGTTGCTGTACTTGAAATCTGGAACGCGGATCAAGCGCGCGCACCGATCACGCACGGGGCCAGGAACGATAGCTACCGCGTCGTGAGACGGACGAGCTTAATTGCACATACCCAGGACGTCGCCGACCAGGAACACGTGCCCGGCAGCCCACTCGTTGAGCGCGCCGGCGGCGCCGCCCGGCGGCACCTCCCACCCCATCTGGTCGCCGACGACGTACACCGCCGGTGGTCGCGGCGACGGCGACGCCGAGGCCGCAGAGAGGAGGACGGCGTTGGTGGCTGCGAAGAGGACGGCGAAGCGGAGACCGGCCGCCATGAGCGTGCGGATAGAACCCGACGATGATCTCGCCGTCGCGCGCAGGCCACCGAGCTCTCGAACTAGTGCTGGTTTGCGATTGGGGTTTTGCTGCAGTTCTGCTGCGCGAGCCGCCCTGGCCTATGTGCAGACTGCGACGCGGCTGCACATGAGAGGGTGTGAAGGTCAGCAGTCTACTACGGACTTCTTTAGATTAGTATTTTTTTTAAAAAAATAGCAGGAGCTTTGTCATTTAAGAAAAAAAATAATTGTACATCACGTGCCGAACCGAACACCACCACCGCACATACAACGCACACAACAAAATACTATATCACCACAACCTCGGAGAGAAGTTGAAAGTAAGCCACCGAGAACTATGATGTTGTCTCCAACGCTTTACCACACCATAAGCCGCGGTCCGCTGCAAGGCTGAATGACAACTCCAACTCCACCATGGCGTTGTCATCCTCATGCCGCTCACGTACAATCGCCGATCCCCCAACTCCAGTCTTGCATCAGTTGAACACTCCCGTCGCAAAATCAGTGCATACAACTTTAACACTCAATGTGTGAGGGCCTCTCCTCAACCACCGCTTCAAACTCCTCATAAACAGCCTCAGTGTACGGAGACCTCGCCACCCGCCACACTGGACACTTCTCCAAGGATCCTTAGCCACCGAAATCACAATTGGAGCGTCACCTATGCCATGTCGTCACCAAGGTCACCACCGCACCATGCGCGCCGCCAAATGCCTCCAGCACCCACGGACCCTCTACACCTCCTCACCGCCAACACAGACCTAGCAAACCTCCTCCGCCTCTACGCATAGGCACCACCAACCAGACCACCACATCACTGCCACAAGTTGCAACGGGTCTCAAGAAGTGGCGCCTCCAAGAAGGGCACGACGCTAAAAGCGTCATTGTCGCTTGTCCAGAACTGGACAGGGTTTTCACTCCGAGACCCTATGCTATATGACAAGGTGCCCCGTAATGGCGCTCCCAACAGGGAAAGCGACGCCCCAAGGGTGCCGTCACCACTACCACCGACAAGGATGCCGATGAAGGCTTTCGCCCGGATTAACACCATGTATGTTGCACACTCACAGACAAGCAGCAGTGGCTCGCTCCCAGTCGCCGCAACAACGTCTGTACCGGAGAGATGACTTGACACATCCTGAAATGCCACCGCAGCACCACAAGAGCACACATGCACTGGGAATGCCCAGCACAATCCACCCGGCCCCACCACCAAAGCAGCACCAAAACTACAACGCCATCAAGGAGAAGAGATGGGAGCGTCGGCCGCCTCACCTTCGGTCCCAATGCCCGCACGCAAAAGGCCACCAACATCTCCTCCAGGTCGCCATGACCCAGATCGACCAGCATCACTAGTGCCCCCACGCAGGGCCTCCCACGGCACCGAGCCACAACACCCTGCACCTCGTAGTTGCAGGTCGTCACCGCCACCGCCGCCACCACCGTCCATGCACAGGCAGACACCCATGCGCCTCTAGTGTCTGTGACAGCCACCCTCGTTGTCCCGCAGCGGATGAAGCTGCCACCATCATCCCACGGCGACCGCAGTCGTACTGCGCCAGTCGCAGCCGCCACCACAATCCTGCGTCGGCTGCCACCGCCGATCCCCACGCGCACACAAGCACCCCTGCCGTGCGGCCACCGGATCCGGGCGGGGCGGGGCGGGGCGGGGCCGCATCCGTGGCCTTCAACCACCGCCGCCATGGAGGTCGTCAACACTGGTGAGCACCCTCAGAGGAACGGGGCAGCCGCACCTGCCGCGTCCCACCCGAGTCAGGGGAAGAAGCCGCACCGCCGCCGTCCTTTGTTGCCTCCTACTGGGCTTCCCGTAGGCCCCTCGGGCGGCGGCGCGACTGAGGAGGGCGCAGGTGAGAGTAGGCGGCAGCTACGGTTCCGGGGGTCGCCCGGGCGGGGCCGACGTGAGCGGGATGGCATTGCTTTCCCCCCCAGAGAACGACATTCGAAGGCTAGTTTTAGATTTGTAAATTTACGCTGCAAATCCATCACATTGAACTGTTCATTTATCACATTGAGTCTTCTCTCACGGCACGCAGCCCAATACACACTTTTTGCACAACTTTACACCCCAATGCTCATCGACCGGTACTGTCGTATTGGCAGCGTTGTAGGGACACGACATGGGGGTAGCTTAAAGATGGCAACTAGTACAATATCCGCGGATACAGGTTTGTCATGTTCGCGCTCGCCAACAAATTTTCCCACCTGCGCCCTCCATCCGCCACGGCAAGAAATAGTGCCCGCACCCGCTGTTAGGGCATCTGATGCCCGCGAGCATGCCCGTGTGCCCGCCAGATTTACAAAGTTCACAATGCTAATTGATGAATAGGTACACAAATTTGAGACAGAAGATAGAGATTCACATGTATACAAATCATGGAGGTTTCACACATATATTCACACATACATACAAACCATATAAGATTTCCCGACAACACGATTAAACAGTAATCCAGTGAAGCAAATAAACAAAACAAGTTTGTTACTATGAAAAATCCGCATTAGTCAAGATTCGATTGGCTCCTTGGCTGCTTGTAGGAAGGAAGGCGCAGGTGCTTCTTGTCCACGGCTGCATGGAGAGGCGCAAGCGCTTCTTGGTCCGCTTGCAGGGATCTTGAAAATTAAAGTCTTTATTTGCTAACTCTCAAACAATCAGCTCTCAAATAATAAACTCCAAACTACAGCCTCTCTCTTTAAAGAAAAGAGGGTGGAAAGGTGATGTGCACTGCTGCCAGTGTGGGGAGGTGGAAAACACTGATCACATTTTCTTCCGGTGCTTGATAGCGCAGTTCACCTAGTGTTGCGTTAGGGATTTCTTTGGCTGGGATAATTTTCCAACATCTTGGGACAACAAGCAAGGGGGCTGGTTGTCTAAAAAACTAAACATGCCCGACATACTTAGCTTATTTGTGTTTGCAAGTTTAGCTTGAGCATTGTGGAAGTCGCGCAACAAGTCTGCTGGACATAACCGATGTTTGTGCATAAATGGACTCCACTGTTGAAGGAACCTGACCAGGAGATGATCAGCAAGGTGTTCTAGAAGATCCAGGAGGGTCTGGGTGACTTCAAGCCGAGTGAAATGTCGATGACAGACATTGTTGAAATCTGAACACTCTGGCTTGTAATAGGATAACTCTGTCTTAGGTTGAAGTGCTTGTGAATGTTTGGTTGGCTAAGCGGTCGTTTGTATCAAACTCTTATTGCTTTTTAAAAAGTAGAGGTAATCTCTTTTCAAAAAAAGAGGGAGCCTGAGGGAGGACGCATGTGCTTGATCTGCTTGCAGCCTAGCGGGGAGGAGGTGTTGTGCTTCTGGTGGCTGCAGGGGAGAACTGGAGGAGCCGGCAGGGGTGCCGACGCCGCGGTCTCGCAGCTCGCCTTGCATCGCGCGGGCGCTTGGAAGGGAGTGGCATGTGGGAAGGAGGCGGTGTGCGGGAACGACTGGGTGGGCATGTGGATAAGGGACGGGGAACTCTAAGATTGTTGTATATGTATTTATTTGTTTGGTGAACCAATATGTCAGGTAGGCGAAACGGGTCTGGTGGGTTTGCGAACATGGATATAAATTTTTCTTGTCCGCTAGCAACTATCCGTCGGGCACAAAGTGATGCCCGTATCCTTGCCCGCGGGCTCAAAGTGGTGCCCGCATTAGCGCCCATTGGGTTTTTACCCGCAAGTACGCGAGTATTTTGTGCTCGTTGCCATCTTTAGGCTAGGTAACTAGCAGACGGGCCGGCTGGTTGGTATGCCAAAAGGTTAGCATCGTGCAGATGACAATGCAATCGATCAAGTGCATATGTTATGTGTCGACCTTTGCATGTGAGACATGCTATCGAGAGCAACTGCAATTATTGTAGAGCCCGCCGCCCCCTCCAGGAAACTGTGCTATGTAGATGCAAACTTGCAACGGGTAGGAAGGGCTCTAGGAATTTTGGAGGTTGAAGATGACTGCCAACACAAGATGGGTCAGCGGACGATCGGGCGCTCCGGTCCAAAATAGCCCAAGCGGCTAGCGCCAGCTTTCTCCTCCTCCCATGGGCACCGCGCAGGCAGGGACAGCGAATTCGAGTACTACTCGCGAGTTGCCACGACGAAAATACTGTGGAGTACTCACTACACGATAGTAATGGTGAGAATTATCGTATTTTTTTTAAGTTTTCTAAATCCTAAGTAAATGTGTATGTATTGAAACTAGACAAATAACATTGTCAATTGATCATTTGATTGGTCTCTAATAACTAACACTAATTGTGATGAAAAGTTGTGTTTTTTGTGTTTAGTTTTCTGATTCTAAGTAAATGTGCATGTATTGAAATTATAAAAATAACATCAATTGATCATTTGATTATTTCTATACGCTTGCTAATACACTTTTTTTGCTTTAACTAGATAAAATTTATTATGGTGTAAAATAACATTCTTTGCAAAACAAGTTTTAAATGCTAAAATAACATTCTTTGCAGGACAGAAGGAGTATACTCCGTACTTCGTACCTTCTCGTTGCTAATGTTGCAGTCCACAGCGTTAATTACCATGCTAAACACTCTAGCTAGTACATGTGACGAGTGGCGTCTGACGACGTGCGTAAAAGGAAGGCCATTCACATGCCACTGGAGGAAATGTATGCAATGCAGGTTTCACTACCAGCAACTAACCAGTAAAAGTACAAGAGGTCGTAGTTGTAATTTCACGGTGCTAGTTCTAGATCAGTAGCTCTAGCTAGCTAGCTTCAATTCAAGCAACGACGAGCTAGTAGTACTCGACATACCGAGCTATTAATTACAAGCTGATGCTTGATCGAGAGAGCTACAACAAGAATGCTGATCAACATAAACAGGACACACTTGGATCGATCATCCAGTTCATCTGACGAAATGCTAGCAAACACCGAGTAGTAATAAACAACCTAAGGTTAACCCAATTGCTAGAGGCCAGATATCATGATTCGAGGTAGAAATTGAGAACTCATCGGCGCACACGCGGCACAATGCGCGGGGACGGAGGACGACGCCGCCGCCGGCTAGCTGCAGTAGAAGATGCAGCGGGAGTCAGAGCCACCAGAGCGCCTGGCGCCGTCGCCGCAGCAGCAGCCTCGTCCCGCCGCTGACGACGACGGCCCCCATCTCCAGGTCCAGCGGCGGCGCCTCCGCGTCCACCGCCTCCCCGCTGCCGCGCCGTCGAGCGCGGAGGAGGACGACGGCGACCGAGGCGAGCCAGGCCGCGGTCATGGCCCCGAAGAGCACCGCCAGCCAGAAGAAGTCGTCGTCGCCGGCCGCGCCGCCGCCGCCGCCGGAGGACCCGAGGAGCCTTGGCATCGTGGACGAGGTGCCGCGCGCGCGCCTGTGCGACGATCGAGCTACTAGCACGGCGGGCACGCGGTGGAGGGACCGAGGGAGAGGGAGTGAGAGGGGAGAGGCGCTACCAGGGTCTTCAGCTCGTCGGAAGCCGGAACTGAACTGAAGCTGCCGCGTGAGCACGACGCGGTGGTGGAGCCCGCGTGCGTGCTAGCTCTGGTCTCTTTTGTGGAGCTAGCGCCCGGCCCGGTCGAGACTCCAGACCAACCAGGCCGAGCCGTTGTGCTTTTTGCTCGCGGCGACGACAAGTGACAATGGCGATGGTATGATCAGGTTTGCACTGTTGCAAAAAAAACTATCGTATGGTAAAGGTCGTCGTGAGACGTGACAAGACAGTGCAAGAGCTAACCGGTCAATCGCTGTTCCAAATTGTTAAAGGCTATCGGCATGGCGAGGAGACGGCGCTGATGCACGCTGGAGAGAGAGACCTGTTTGCTGCTTTGTTGCTTTGAGGTAGCTGGAACCGGAAGTGAGTGAGCTCGAAGGAAGGGAAGGAAGCCATGTGGTTTTCTGTGTAGCCGTGTAGGGGTGTTGATCTGAGCAGTGATCGAGGACCGGACGCTGCCGGCTGCCCCGAGGCCCCCCATTGTGCTTTTCGTGCGTGCCCGCGGATGCATGTGACCCCGTTGCCAAACTTGGCAACCTGGCCCTGGCTGCTGAATCATGGGTGTCGCGCGGCGCCATTGCCATTGTCATGCACTGGTGTGAATGTGATGGTGAGGTTCGATTTTCCCTCGACCGTCGTCTGCTAAAGCTCGTCGTTTTATCTTTTTGATGAAACAGCTAAAGATCGTCGTGACAAGACAAAAGTTAGGGAGCTCGAATATGACGTTTTTTTCTCTCTCTTTGCGCGATATTTCGAGTCTCTCGCCACATCGATATGCAGCTGTGTCAGTGAATCAACTGGTTAGTGATCATCAGGGCCGGGCATGACACAACAAGGAGCAGATCACTACTTCCTGGCTACTGGTGTCTCTTTGGCTGCACGGTCAGCTCGATCCCTAGCCAGCTTTCCACTGATTAGTGATTGCATAGACGCATGCAACAATGCAGTGGATGCCCTTTCGGTTCAGCTAGCGTTCCACAAGCAGGACTCTACCCTGCTGCAAGCCTGCATGCAGTTGGGACGTCCAGGCACCATGTTTTGGCAATTTGGCGCAATGCAAAGCATGATGCATCGACGTCCGCGAGCATCGATCAGATCAATAATGCCCGTGGTCCCCTTGTTGAACGAAGGCCATTGCGGACTAGTGGTCGAGGCCATTGCCCTCCATCTACCAGCTGCTAGGCTGCTGCTCTCGCTCAGGTAACAGACGACGAACAGTACAGTGTGAAGTGGATCGACGATCATTATGTAGAACAATCAGCAACGCATTGTATAAAACTTGCTAAAGAAGCACATAATCAAATCATAATCCTTGGTAGATTAATTGATAATAAATTATCCGCAGGCTGCGCGCGTTAACTGAACTGCCTATAGTCACACCTCACACGTACTGATATGTGTGTGCTCTGTGATTTGAGACAACTGTAGAGGCATCAGGCATACGAGCCTTTTTACAGTCCATATCATAGACAACGATAGACAACTGAACTGATGGAGGCTACACAAGACGTACTACTAGTCTAGAATGGCTACGATCGAGAACATTGATTAGATCGAGTACGCAAATTAAAGCCCATTGAGATCTCCAGGTCGACGATGGGAGCAGTGAAGCTAAGACGCCCGCACTCACCGGAGCCGTGGCCGTCGTCGCAGTCGCACCGCCGGCCGCCATCACATTGCCCGGCTGCCATCACATCGCAGCACAGCGGTCACCGCCACCGTCGCTGCAGCCGTCGCGTGCCGGGGCCGCCGCCGACGTACACACAGCTGAAGCTGCACTGGTGGGCGTGGCCGTGGCCGGCTGCGCCGGCTGCGTCTCCGTTCCGTGGGCACGCGCCGCCGTTGCTGCGGTTGAGGCGGCAGTAGTAGGCGAGCGAGGCGGCCAGGACGAGGGCCGCGACCACGCACACGAGCCACGGCGGGCAGTCGCCGAGGCTTGCCATCCCAACAACGAATGGTCAGGTGTGAAGACGAGGTGTGGAGGTCGACTGGTCGAGAGGCAACGGAGCATTATTGCTGGTTTGTGCATCTAGAGCTGCTACTAGCAGCCACGTGCACGCAGTCTGCACTCATACTGATGGATGAGCTACCCTTGTGAGCGTGCCGGTGCGCGCATGTGATCCCGTTGCCGAAAATGAGGCCATGCATGCTGTAGCAGGCTAGCTAGCGGCGCCATGGGGGGAGCACGGAAGAAGCAATGTGATGGTGATGTTGCGAAGCTGGCACCAACTTTGCAGCAGAGCAAAACTAGTCATGGCCTCATGGCCTCATGGGCGCTGATGGCATCCTCCTAGAAACCGAGACTTGAGACGAAAAACAATGGCTCGGCCGAAGCGAGCGGCGGCACATGTATGTGCTCGAAACGGAGAAAGCCCAAGAAGAAGCAATTGCTATTGCCTGCCAGGAGGCCTAGCAAGAAAAAGTGAGGGCCCAACACCCCTCGGCCGTCGAGGCCAACCAAGACTTGTGCCACTGTTGCCTGCCGGCCCATTCAACCCGGGATCCTCCTCTTCAAGCAAGGCCGAAGTCCACCCTCGAAAAACAAACCTAAACCCTCCAATTTCCTTTCATTTTTGTCATATTTAAATGCACGGTTTTAAGAGAATGCCCAGTCCTCTGATAAAGACTCGCCAAAGTCGTTTTGTTTCGTCAACCAACATTATAATGGTGGTGGATCATGGTACAACGAACTTAATTACGTCGTCCTGCGAACCGTGCAACAAAACTGAACGCAGGTAATTTTTTTTTTATCACTGAACGCAGGTAAATTAAACAGATCTACTTTTCACAAGCAAAAGGTGACGAAAAAAAATTTGTTCCTCGGCGAAGTAATTAACAATGATTACATGTATACTGCTCCGACTTACAGCTGAAGAAAAGCTAGCTATAGAAGTAAAAACGAACAAAAAGCTCCAGGCACGACATTTAGTCTTGCCGATACGAGAAGACGTTCGATCGACTTGCGCAGACACACTAATATAAGATCGAGTAAGCTACTACGGTGATGGCCACAGACTCGACAACAACCACTACGACAAACTTGCTAGTAGCCACGCGTACGCGTACACGCAGCAGCCGTTGCCGCCGACGAAGCAGCACACGCAGCAGCAGCTACACTACTATATATCATATATGCCCGCCGTGGCCGTGACCGTGGCCGTGGCCATGGCCGTGATGGCCGCTGTGGGCGTGGCCGTGGTGGGCGTGGCTGTGGTCATGGCCGTGATCGTAGCCGTGGACGTGATCGTGGCCGTAGCAGCACAAGCAGCAGATGCAGATGGCGACGATGACCGCCAGGCCCACCACCGCGCACACGATCCCGATGACGTCCCCGCCGTCGTGGTGGTGGTCTGCCACCTGCAGCAGCATCCTCCTCGCCGCCATACGTACGTGCCCCGAAGGCCGGAGATCGAGCGAGATGCCGCCGGCGCCGGGATGCGCGGACGACGACTACCGTTGGCGTTTCGAGCAGCTGCAAGAGATCTCGAGTTTCTTCAATTCTCTGGCCTGTCACGCACGCCTTTGCCGTTTGTTTGGTTTTATATATACATACTCCCAGGCACCCGGCGGCACGCCTGCGATCGGCCGACTCCGGCTCGTATGCGTACGGCTCCTGCGTACGTAAAAATGGAAACCCTCGCAAGCGCATGCCATACTTACACCCTGCAATAATACCATATACATTGCCGAACTAGCACACTGCCATGGTACGTGTTCCTAGCAATTCTTTCCAAATTTAGTATAGCAAAGCAACCTTTGGAACCTTCCACATGTATTCGGGTCCATATATATACTGTATGTGTCCGTATATACACACGGTATGGACAGTATGTTTTCCTTAAAGACGTATACGAGCCCGTTTGACAATGGACAATGCAGCGTGATCGATCGCGCACACCTGTTGTTAAGCATTCTAACACGATACATTTACAAATATATATATTCATATTATCTTATATGATTGTGATATATTTTAGTTAGTAATTACTTTACAAGCTTTTCATCTACATTTATAATATTTATATTTTTCGTTTTGCTATAGGTAGGCGCTTGAATTGGTTTAACGGGTCCTAAACTGGATCTTTATTTTTAATATGAAAAAATAAAAATATATTCTCTCTTCTGTTATCTATAAATGTATACCTTAATTATTAATTTTTCTATAATAACAATGTAAGAAATAGATAATACAGAATCATATATTGATATACTTTGGGTATATTTGTAATGACGGTGATTTGGATTCAAATTATCTTTATAATAACGAAGATTAGGGGAGCTACATTACTTTATACTCCCTCCATATCGAAATACTTGTCGCCGTTGACTTTTTCTTCCAATAGTCAAAGTACGCAGATTACATCACAAAGTAAATTAGTTTCCAATACGCTTAAGTGCATTCCACCCAAACTTATGAAAAATCTCCAAAGCCGCAGCCTCTAATGCACGACAACCCTCCTTCAGAATAGTTCTCCCATCTTGTTTACAAAGGACAGACCAACTCCTGATCCAGAACGTCTCCCTAAATATCACCTGCAAAATAGACTTATATTGTGACTTTTGAAATACCAAATCATTCCTACTTATCCACAAGGCCCAGCATACCGCCGCCAAACCGATCAGCACAAGGTTCTTTTGCTTACTCGAAAAACTTCTAAGCCAAGGACCAAAAAGATGTTCCACTCCCTCCGGTTTTTTAACCCCAAAAGTAAAACACACACTTCCCCATGTAAGTTGAGCAATAGGACAATAAAAAAAGAGGTGTTGAATTGTTTCCTGCTCCGCACAAAAGCAGCATTTTGTACACCCCTTCCAATGTCTTTTAACTAAATTGTCCTTAGTTAACAAAACCCCATTTCTAAGATACCAAAGGAAGATTTTAATCTTCAAAGGGGTCTTGGCTTTCCACGCCCAACAGTTGACCGGAGTCCCTTCTCTCAAAACTATGTCATTGTACATATTCTTCACCGAAAAATTCTTATTGGCAGTCCAAATGAAGGAGTTCCTGCGATCATTAAGATTCACCATCAGGACATTCCCCACTAGCTCGAGCCACTTGTCCCCCACTAAGGCACGTCTAAAAGATACATTCAGTGGGGTAGTACTTAGCACTTGGGCAATCGACATATTTTTCTTTCTCGCTATTTTGTAGAGACTTGGATATTTTACCATCAAAGGATCTTTTCCTAACCACAGATCCTCCCAGAATCTAGTCTGGGAGCCATCTTGAACTTTAAACCTACCTCTCTGTAGCACAAGATCTTTGACCTCCATTAAACCTGCCCAGAAATGGGAGTCCCCCTTCCTTTTCACTACCTGTGATAGCGTTCTTCCCTTAAGGTACTTTTTCTTGAGCACTTGCTGCCACAAACCATCTTCATTGAGTAACTTGACAATCCACTTACTCAACAAGCATTTGTTTTGGGTATCCAAATCAATAATACCCATCCCCCCTACACTCTTTGGCTTATGTAGAATGCTCCACTTGGCCAACCGATATTTCTTTTTGTGTTCATCACATTGCCAAAAGAATCTGGACCTATAATAGTCTAACTTCTCCAAAACACCTTTAGGTATTCTGAAGAAGGACATCATAAACATTAGTAAGCTTGACATGACCGAGTTAATAAGGACAAGCCTTCCTCCCGATGATAACAACTTACCCTTCCAACTACTAATCTTTTTTGAAATCTCTCTTCAACTGCCCTCCAATCCCTATTGAAAAGTCTACTAGGACTCATAGGGATACCTAAGTATCGAAAAGGAAACTCACCCTCTTTGCATCCAAAAAGCCTCACATATTCCGCAACCCTCTCCTTTGTATCACCAAAGCAGAATAATTCACTTTTATGGAAGTTGATCTTAAGACCAGATAACTTTTCAAAGACACTTAGTACTAATCTCAAGCCTTTGGCCTTCTCTAAATCATCATCCAAAAAAAGAATCGTATCATCTGCATATTGCAATATTGAGAGACCATCCTCCACTAAGTGAGGAACCAGCCCATCAAAGAACCCCATGCCTTTTGACCTCTCAATCAATACTGCCAACATATCTGCAACTACATTGAAAAGAATGGGGGACAAAGGATCGCCCTGCCTTAAACCTTTCTTGGTTTGAAAGAAGTGACCCAAGTCGTCATTCACTTGCACGCATACACTTCCCTTTGAAACCACTCTCTCCATCCATTGACACCACACACTCGGGAAACCCTTCATCCTAAGGACTTGCTGCAAGAAGTCCCAATTAACCTTATCATAGGCCTTCTCAAAATCTAGCTTGAGAATAAGGCCTTTCTGCTTCTTTCTTTTCAGCTCATGGATGGTTTCATGCAAAACTACCACTCCTTCCAAAATATACCTTCCAGGCAGGAAAGCCGATTGTGAAGGTTTGGTAACCCTACATGCCACCGACGTAAGTCTGTTTGCCAAGACCTTTGTAAGCATTCTAACACGATACATTTACAAATATATATATTCATAATATCCTTATATATATGATTGTGATATACTTTAGTTATTAATTACTTTACAAAGTTTTCATCTACATTTATAATATATTTTTTCATTTTGTTATAGGTACGCGCTTGAATTGGTTTAACCGGTCCTAAACTGGATCTTTATTTTTAATATGAAAAATATATTGTCTCTTCTATTATCTATAAATGTATACCTTAATTATTAATTTTCTATAATAACAATGTAAGAAATAGATAATATAGAATCATATATTGATATACCTTGGGATATATTTGTAATGACGGTGATTTGGATTCAAATTATCTTTATAATGACGAAGATTAGGGGAGCTACTTACTTTATACTAGCAACTATGCACTTGCGTTGCAACGAGAAAATATATTGCTCAACTCGTTGTCATTCACCTCGAGCTCGCACCCGCGCCACTATATCCTCGTCTGCCATCGTTCGTGCCTCCCGAACCTCGTTGTTGTCTACCCGAGCTCGCATTTCCTGGTTGTGTGCCATCGTTCCTATTGCGCAGGCGCCACAGGGTGCGTCTAGTCGTCACTTCAGCGAAAAAACCCAACAATCACGCTACTCGCGGTTCAAAATGTGGTTCGTGCAACGGAGAAAGTGCTACAAAATGTGGCGAGCCCAACAAGGCCGTGGCATGCAGACGACGTGCATGCATGAAGTGCGGACTCGCCAAATTCGTTTTGTTTCCTCAACCAACAAGGCAACAATATAATGGTGGATCATGGTGGTGCCCAATAGACAGCGAACTTAATTAAGTAGTCCTGCGAACCGTTAAACAGAGTACTTTCGATTCGACCAGCAAAGTTGACCAAAAAAAAAAAAAGTGACCCGACAATTTCTTGGCGAAGTAATCAACAATGATTACATGTATTATGTAATAATTTGACGACAACGTGGTCGATCAGCTGAGGAAAAGCTAGCTCGAAGTAGAAACAAGAACAAATCCAAGCTTCAGGCGTGTAGTCTTGCCGATACGAGAAGACGCTCGATCGACTTGAACAGATCGATCGGGTAGCCACTGCGCGCGGTGGCCATGCACATGCACCGACTCGAGAACAACCACGCCACCAGAAACAAGTCAACTATCTGCAGCTAGCCACGCGTCCTCGGCAAATTGAAATGGGCTCCATCCACTAGATCGTCTCTCCATGCAACTCTATCATTCACGTACGTACGAGCCTCTCAAAAGAAGCATGCGAATTGCGAAACAACAGTCACAGCAGTTCCCGCAGTCGTCGCCGCAACCCCCGCAGTCGCCGCAGCCATCGCAGTCGCCGCACCCATCGCAGTCGCCGCAGTCCCCGCCGCAGTCGTCGCAGCAGCTGATGCAGCAGCACACGCAGCAGCAGCTACCACTCTGCTCGCCGCCGTGGCCGTGGCAGGGGCCGTGCTCGGGGCAGTAGTGGTGGCACTTGCGGCTGCACCAGTAGAGGATGCAGAAGGCGACGACGGCCACCGCCACGAACACGAACGCGACGAGCCACGGGGGCCACGTGCCGACGCCCCCGTCGTGGTGGTGGTGGTCTGCCACCACCGCCAGCAGCATCCTCCTCGCCGCCATCGCGCGCGCGCGTGACGTGAGGACCAACGACCGCGCGTGCCCCGGAGAGTGAGATGCCCCCGGCGCCGGCGGCGGGATGCGTGGACGACGACGAGTACCGTACTACCGTTGTCCGTTGGCGTTTCGAAAAGCGCTGCAAGACAGCAAGAGATCTCGAGTTTCTTCTCCGGTCTGTCACGTACGCCTTTGACATCTTGGTTTTATATTATAGTCCCAAAGGACGGCAGCACGCCTGCGATGGATCCGCGCGGCCGGCGGCCGTGAGACTCCGGCTCGTATTCGGCTTCTGCGTAGAATAAATGGAAACCCTGGCAAGCGCATGCCATATTCACGCTGCAATACCATATACATTGCCGAACTAGCACACTGCCATAGTGCGTTGCTACTTGCTAGCAATAAATTCTTTCCAAATTTAGTATAGCAAAGCTACCTCTGGGAAAGAATAGTCCGGGGCGAGTAGAGCGGTCTCCCTCGCGTCGCTCTCCCTGGAGGGCGACTCGGGGGCTCCCCACCCTGACCGCCCAAGCCCGCCGCCACAATCCTCGACGACCGCCGCCGCCGCCCCGGCCAGCGGCGGCACCGCAATAGGCTTCCATCCGCGCGCCTCTCCTCTTCTCCCCTTCTCCCCTTCCCTCTCCCTCTCCTTCCCTCACCACACCAGTACACCACCAGTCGCTTTGGTCGTCGTCCCCGGCCTCCGCCTGGGGCACGCCTGACGCTTCTCCGACGCGGATCTCGCCGGTGTGGCCGCCGCCGTCCTCCACCCCCGCCGCTCCCCCTCTCTCCTCCCTCGGGCCCCCTTCCCCCTCCCGCCCGGCCTAACCCTAGATTTGGGCAGGGACGGGGCCGCCTCCTCCGTCAGCCCCAACGGTTGGGCGTGGGCGGCCGCGGCCGCGGCTCCCCCTCCCTCGCCGCGGTTGTGCCTCCCTCCCTTCGCTGACCGTCGCCGTGGCGCCCGACCTAACCCTAGATCTGGGTAGGTGCGGGGCCACCTCTACCGCCGGCTCCCTCTCCCCGCGTCGGCGGCCGCGACCGCTCCTCTCCGGCAGCGTCTACGGCGACACCACCTCTTCGCCAGCAGCGGCCTCCTCTTCTCCTCGACGCCCCTTCCTCTCGGCGCGGGTGCGGGACGGCTGGTGCTGTGGGGTGCTGCTCCGTGCTGCAGCCCTGACGGGTGCCTCCGCCGCCAACCCCTCGGTCGCGGGCGGGGCTGGACTCGGCACCTGCAACCGGCGGCCTGGCTCGCCCCTGCTCCTGATGTGCGCCATGTCTCCCACCGACGTTGACGGTCGCGTCAGTTGTTGCAGGGGCCTGCCGTTGCCGGTCGTCGGCTCCTTTGCCGGCCACCGACCCGTCTTCGCCAACCTCCCCCCGCCGCCGACCGCCGGTTCCACCTTCTTTCCACCACCAGCTGCCGGCCCCTCGCCTTCGCTGCCTCCGTGCCATCGACGGCCGCTGGCCTTCCTTGTTGGTTGCCGCTGCCTCGGAGTTGCGTTCGTCGTTCGTCGTCATCTTCTTCTTTCTTCTTAGGGTCGCCTACTTCGTCTTCATCTGTGGAGACCTTCGGGCGCTGGCCTGCTTGTTTTCCCTCCTAACGTCGCCGCGGGTCACATGCATCCTTCCCATCAGTTTCTACTGCCCTAGCCTAGGTTGGCGGCGAGGAGTTGGCTTTGGGGCTTGGCGAAAGCCCGACACGACTTTGGTCGGTGCCGACAACGGCTGCACTTGTTTGTGTAGCTTACCTCGCTGGAGGCGTTGTCCTTGTGGCCCCAATGCCATTTGGTATGCCTAGTGAAGACTAGGTCTATTCTCGTTCGAACAGACGGATGATGGTGGCACTCACATCGTTCCCTCCTTGGTGGCATCGTCCTGCAAGACATCTTCGTTCTACCTCCGTAGGCTCTGGTTGTTAGACTCCCGGTGATGAGCGTGTGCTCTTGGTGTCCTTGAAGCAGGCTAGGCATCGCTCTTAGTTTCTTGTTCGGTGTGGTGGTGGTGTGTGGTAGTTTCTTCTTTTTCCGGTTGTTTTGACCAGTCGGTCGTTCTGTACCTTTGTTGGTCTGTGTACTCTGCGACTTGGGATTCCTCCTCAAGTGGCTTGTTGTATTTCTTCTCCTCTTAATGAAAAACGTATTTTGCACGTCTTTAAAAAAACCTTTGGAATTGGAACCTTCCTAGTATTCCATCCCAGTCCATGTATGTTTTCCTTTTTTTAGCATGAATCAGAGCTTTCATTCATTCATTGGCAGATTACAATCGCTAGCTGCTGCATCCTGAAGCCACTGAGGAATGCTAGCAAGCCAAGAAAACACCAGAGAGTCTTCCGACACCTCCCTCACACACCTATCAGCTAAGGAGTTCCCTTCTCTACTGATAAAGCACACTCTAACATTATTAAAAGACCTACAAAGCTCCTTACATTCATGCCAAATCCCAGTGATCATCGATTTATCCGGTTGCTCACTCGATAGTGTCTTTGCAAACACCGAACAATCAATTTCCAAAATCACCTCGGAGTGACCTGCCTGCTGTGCCAGAGCTAACCCATCACGGGCAGCAAGTGCCTCCGCCACCAGAGCATCTTGTACCGTGCCATACCATGTCGAGCAAGCTGCTAGCACAATTCCTTCATGATTTCTAATCACTGCCGCTTCTGCACCATGCCCTGTGCCACTTTTGAATGAACCATCCGAGTTTATTTTGATCCATCCTTCATCAGGCACTGTCCACTTCACCACCGGTCTTGGTACTAAACTCGCACTCCCCGGTTTCATGCATATGAGCTCTTCAACCATGCTCGCTATATGCCGTGCCGCTGCCTTTGGGTTCCACGATGAACGCCCGTGCACCCGACCATTCCTACTCGACCACAAGGACCAGCAGCCACAAACAAAAATAGCCGCATCTTCCTTAGAGCATATTGACTGAACCAGGAGGTCTGTCGCCCATGTAGTTGGATGTAGATCAGGCATCTTCTTCCCCAGCATCTCTTTCACCACTGCCCAAAAACGTCTCTCCCAAGGGCAAGCAGTCAGTACGTGATGCAGCGTCTCATCCGGGCTTCCGCATGCAGTACAGTGTCCGTCCTCCTTTATATGTCGTCGTTTCATCTCTGCATTGCACGGTAGGAAGCCTTTGATTACTCTCCACCAAAAGATCCTGACCTTTGGTGGTATTTTCAACTTCGAAAGGCACTTCCACCACTTCTCATTTGCTGATGTAGCTCCCCTACCCTCCTTCTCTGCTAACTGTCTCGCTTGTTCCGTCTTCAGGAGCCTATAAGCAGAGCGGACCGAATACAAACCGGACTTCTCCGGCGCCCAAGCGATCACATCTTCATGCATTGACCTGCTAGGTCGGATTTTCAAAATTTCGTCAGCATCAATATTAATGAAAGACTGACGGATCAGAACCTCATTCCAGTCCCTCACATCCCCTGCAAAAAGTTCTTCCACCTTGCTCAGCTCCACCCCCGGCATCTGAACTCTCGGTTTCAAAGACTGAATAGTTGGTATCCAATTATCAGTCCAAATGTTCACTGATGCCCCTAATCCAATGCGATATACCACTCCTTTTTTCAGCACTTCCCTCCCATGCCTTATTGCCCACCATGTTTCAGAGCTCTTCTTCATCCTAGTAGCAGCGAGGAAATCACAATTTGGGTAGTACTTACCCTTTAACACCCTCGCGCAAAGCGCATTTGGACGAGTCATGAGCCGCCACCCTTGTTTCCCAAGCATAGCTTGATTGAACATGGGCATATCCCAGAAGCCCATTCCACCTTCAAGCTTTGTATCTGTGAGCTTGCTCCACTTCAACCAGTGGATCTTGTGGTTATCCACCGAACTCCCCCACCAAAAATTTGATATGTACCTGGTCATCTTCTTGCAAATTGGAGCTGGTAACTTCAAGCAACTCATCAGGTATGTTGGCACTGCCTGCGCATTCGCCTTGATTAAAACTTCCCGACCTGCACAACTCAACAAATTCTCGCTCCAACCATTAATGCATTGCATGATCCTTCCCAGAACGTACTCAAACACCCCCTCAGCTACCCTTCCAGCTGATGTTGGCAGACCCAAATATTTCTCACCCAACGCCTCCACCTCAATCTCTAGACTGTTGTGAACTACTGCCCTCTCCTCCTCTTGGCAGTTATCACTAAAGAAAATTGCTGATTTTTGTTTGTTCACCAACTGTCCCGAGCCCCTGTGGTAATCGTGTAAAATTTGTGCCACTCGATCAGCACTTCTCTTCGTCGCTGGTGCAAAAATCAAGCAATCATCTGCGAACAGGAGGTGTGATATCCATGGGGCATGAACACTCACCCACACCCCCTTAGCAATATATTGTGGTCCAATTCCCTTTAGCATGCAAGATAAGCCTTCAGCACACAACAAGAAAAGATATGGCGAAATGGGATCCCCCTGCCGAATGCCTCGTGAGGGCTTAAAACTTGGAGAGAACTGACCATTCACTCTTACCGAAAACGAGACAGATGTGACACACTTCATAACAAGGTCCTTCCATCTAGCCGAGAAGCCCAAGGCCTCCATCACAGCCTCCAGATATCTCCATTCAACTCTATCATATGCCTTTGCCATATCCAACTTGATCGCACAAGCTCCAGACTTGCCCTTTTTATTCCGCAAGTAATGGATGCACTCATAAGCAATCAGAACATTGTCGGTAATTAGACGCCCTGGAACGAAAGCACTTTGTTCCTCTGATATGATATCATCCAGAACTCTCCTCAAACGGTTTGCCATGGCCTTAGAACAAATCTTGTATAGCACATTACATAGCGAAATAGGTCTGTATTGGGTCAACTCTTGCGGATTGGCCACCTTAGGGATCAGAACAAGGAGAGTCTGATTTACCTCTTCAGCCATCTCCCCTCCATTGAGGAAGCCAAGCACTGCTGCTGTAACCCTATCTTTAAGAGTCTCCCAATGACATTGAAACAAACCGGCATTAAACCCGTCGACTCCTGGCGCCTTCGCCGGGTTCATCATAAATAAGGCAGTCTGTACTTCCTCAGGCGAGAAAACCCTATCCAGCATTTCATTCATGGCCTCCGTCACTTTCCTTGGCACATGCCGACATATCAGCTCCGGTTCAAGCTCCTCCTGTGCCGTGAACAAGTTTTTGTAAAACAACGCTGCAAGTTGCTCAAGCTCCCCTTGGTCTGTCGCCTCCGAGCCATCGTCGCGCTTGAGAGCACGAATTCTGTTTGTGCGTCCCCTTGTAAGCGCTTTGGCCTGGAAGAAGTCTGTGTTGCGGTCGCCCTCCCTTAGCCAGGTGACTCGCGAGCGCTGCCGTTCCATCGCTTCCTCCCGCGCTAACAGTTCTGAAAGGTTAGCAACCAGCTCCTTTCTCCTTGCTGGTCGGGCCCCTGTACAGAGTTGAGCGTCGCTCTTCCTCGATCGCTTGGCGGGCCACCCTCACTTGTTTCTTAACCTTTCCAAACACCTCTTTCTCCCACGTACGAAGCGCCCCTTGCATGGACCGGAGGCCAGCAGTTATAGCCTGCAGATCACCCCCTTCCTCCGCATCCTGTTCCCAGGACACTTTCACAAATTCCTTGTACCCCTCATGCCGAAACCACATATCTTCGCATCGGAAGGGCTTGGAGCGGCCACGCCCTACTTGCTGGCCCGTCGCTGATGGTTTGACATTGATCATGAGTGCACAATGATCAGACTTGGCTAGTTGCACATGCTCCACTGATGTCTCGCCTAAGACATTCAGGAACCGACTATCACCAAGCGCTCTATCCAATCGGGCTTTCACATTCCGATCTCCCTCCTGTTTATTGTCCCAGGTTTATGGTAATCCTCGAAACCACGGGTCAAGAAAGCCACAATCTTCCACTGCATCTCCAAACGCATTCATTTGCCACTCTTCCCTTTCATTTTTTCCAAAGTGTTCACCACCGTGCAACACCTCATTGAAGTCACCAGCACACATCCACGGAACCATTGATTGTGCCCGTAAAAACCTCAAGAGATACCAGCTTTCTTTTCTCAATTCCCGCCTTGGAGCACCATAAAATCCAGTGAACCTCCACTGATGTACATTCAAGTTCACACATGAAAGAATAATGTCCATGTGCGACCTGGACATACTCTGGAGCGACACTGTGATGTCTCCCCTCCAAAAGATCGCTAGACCGCCACTCTGACCTGTAGACCCGACCGCCTGCCCATTAGCAAAGCCAAGTCGAAAGCGTAAGGCCAAAGCACGATCCCTATCCAAGCGTGTCTCCGACAAGAACACCACCCCGGGCTTATACTGCTCCACTATCTCGCGGAGCTCTTGAACTGCCTCGGGCTGCCCGCAGGCCCGACAGTTCACACATAAGAGATTCATTGTGCCCGGCGGGAGCTGCTGTCCGCAGCCGCCGCCGATCTTGCATCATTGTTGTTTGTAGCCCTCTTCTGCTTCTTCAACAATTCCTCCCGATCCTCCTCACCATCCGTGTTTACACGAGCTCCCCCCAGCTGGTTAACCCGGGAACTCACCGGACCCGCCGGCACCAGCGCCGCCATATCAGCAAGCAGTAGATTGAGGTCAGGCGCTTGAGGGCCCGTGGTTCCTGAGCGCCTAGTAGGTTTCCTCTTCCGCTGCACCTTCTTTCCATCCTCCTCCTTCTCCCGAAACAGCTGTTTCCCAACGTGTGCCCTCGTTTCATCCCCTTTAGAGGCCGAGGCACGTCTCTTTAAGGGGGACGTTACCTCATCAACATCCTCCGCTACACGGTCAGCAGCGCCGTCATCCGCATAGCGATCTGCATCACCCATCTCCTCTGACCTGCGATCTCCTGACTTGCCAGACGTGGAGTACTTTGGGCGGGCAGAAGAAGAATTCCCACTGCCATAAGACTCCGCAGCCGCCTCCACAAAGCTTTGCAACTTCTTTCGCCGATCATCGGGTGCACGCAGTGGCGGTTCACGCTCATACGGAAGCTTGCCTTGTTCATTCCTCACTGCCGGTTTGTCGCAACCCAATCCGCCATGCCCCAGAACACCGCACGAGAAGCACAAGAAGGGGAGCTTCTCATATTGGGCATCAAACCACTTTGGTTCCCCGGACCTCTACATTCTCAGCAGCACTCATCCCTTAATTGGCTTATCTAGGTCAATGGCCACTCGTGTACGCAGATAAGCACCACTGGCCTTACCATCCGCGTCCATGCCCATCTTCTTCACCTCACCCAAAAGCTTCACCGCCCTGGTACCTCTATGCTCATTCATCCATCCAAGTGGTAAGTTGAGGATCCTTACCCAGATATCCATACGATCAAACCGTATCTCGGATGGCTTTAGCTTCTCATCATATTCCTTTAGGATAACTGCATGTCGCCCGGTGATCCATGGAGTGCCAGCCAGGACCCGCTCCATATCCACCTTACACCCAAATTCTGCGACAAATAGGTTGTCTCCCTTCTCCCCGATCGAGCGTATCTTCAAACCGACAGGGTTGCCCCACGCCGGCGTCATTGCTGATCGGATCGTGTTCGCATGAAGGGCCGTCGGCGAGAGAACCTTCCCCAACAACGCCCACGCCGGCACCTCGGCATCCTCATCATCGCTGAAGTCTGCAATACCTCCCTCATCCGCCATGAGGTTCAGTCTCTGCATCAGATCAATGACGTTCGGATCCAGGCCCGTCTCTTTCCCAGGCGCGCGATCATCGCCGCCTGTACCGGAACCTCCTCCCACAGTCGCCCGTCGGAGAGGTGCAGAAGTGCCAGATAGTAGAAAAACTACCGCACAAAGAGATCCCAAAGTCTAGACCTAAGCGGCGCAAGAGCTTGGGGAAATTAGGGTTT
Source organism: Cenchrus fungigraminus (assembly GCA_036936925.1). Taxonomy (NCBI): domain Eukaryota; kingdom Viridiplantae; phylum Streptophyta; class Magnoliopsida; order Poales; family Poaceae; genus Cenchrus; species Cenchrus fungigraminus. Next base: position 29,684,657 of record CM072780.1, on the reverse strand, counting down.
CCCACGTGCGTGGACGGCGGCGCCGGAGTGGCTAACCGACGATTTGCAGGTGGCCGTCGGAGTCCTTGTCGGCACCGACGTGGCGTGGACACCGGGGCCTAAGCTGGCCGGCGGTGGAGCGCTCTAGATCTCGCCGGAGTAGCGGACCTAGGATGGGATCTCTCTCGCCTTCGGAATCGCCTCAGCACCCGTCTCCTGAAAAACCGGAGCCATCTCACCCCACCAATCACAAGTCGGTAGTTTCTTCTTTTTCTGGTTGTTTCTTCTTTTTCCGGTTGTTTTGACCAGTCGGTCGTTCTGTACCTTTGTTGGCCTGTGTACTCTGCGACTTGGGATTCCTCCTCCTCAAGTCGATTGCTGTATTTCTTCTTCTCTTAATGAAAAACGTACTTTCCACGTCTTAAAAAAAACCTTTGGAATTGGAACCTTCCTAGTATTCCATCCCAGTCCGTGTATGTTTTCGTTGACAGACGTAGGATAGCCCGTTTACCAGCCTTGGCTTTTCGAATTTCGACCACCACCGACCGGGCCTTGCACGTACGAATTAACAACAACAAACACCAACCCGCCCCCCCCACCCCCCCACACACACCCAAAAAAAACAACACAACAAACACACACGCCGTCTGTTTTTCTTCTTTTCCTGTCACGTTACGAACTCGATTTGGGGAACAACGCTGGATTTGGGGGATACGGGCCCCGTGCGTGACGTCCCGCACGGTTTGACGTCCCCCGGTGCAGGGGAAAACGCCAATGGCGTACTGCAGTGGGCCGTGGCGTGCGCCTCCCAGTACCGAGTGTGACCAGCCTCACAGAGGAAAATCACCGGTGGGGGCATGGCCGTGACGACACCCTCCTGAACCGGAGCCGCCGGGCCGGGCGGATCGTATCTCGGCGGCGAGATAGGCCTGACGTCCGAGCCATCGTCTCTTTTCACCACCTGACCTCACCCGTCCGTCGGTCCCATCCGCGTCTGCTGATGGCGCACCTCGTCTGCTGGTGTATCGATCGATCGATGACCTTTCTTTCTACCTTATCCCTAACAGGAGTTGAGATGCACTCGCACCGATCAACTTCATGCCCTGTCACTCATGCACTGTCGTATCCGAGGAAAGCGCCGGACCGATACCCGCTAGGCCGCTACTCCCGTTGAGAAGGGATCGAAGATGCTACTGCCTATTATACTCCCGTTGGGGTTCAGAAACGATTGGCCTCGGGTCTGTTCCTTGTGTTTGGCCTGGTTGACAGGCGCAACATCGCCAGCCACAGTTTTCGTTCCCGATTTTATATATGTGTACCGGTGGAGACGCACTGGCGCCGCACTATGAGCAGAGCAGAGGATCGAAGGCCGCGGCCCGCGGGGCTGATCCTGTCGTATCGATGCGAGACAGGGAGACGGGAGCTCCATCCATCCATCCGCGTTTCCCACGGGGCCGGCCTCCCGGTCAAAACACGTTCCGCACGCACGCAGGCACGCAGTCCTCTTTTCCTTTTAAGCCGTTATTACTCTATCGTCAGCAGCTACCTCACGGTCTACTCCTACACTCGAGCAGTCAAATGCGTGTTCGCTTCGCCGGCCGGATGAGGCCATGCCCGGAAGCTTATCGATCCGATGACGCTGGAGACGCCTACTGCTACCCTGAGCCCGACGTCGCAGCGGACTTGTCCGCGCGCGCGCGCGCACGCATAATTGGTGTCCCGCGACGCGACGCGAGCGAGCGACAAGGACCGGACTCGCTGCAGTGCCCCGCGCGCGAGCAGAGCTCACTTGGCGCACTGGAGTCGGACACGCACGGTCACGGGAACGCGCGAAGCGACAAGCACAAGGCCACGGTGAGTCGGTGACGCAAACCGGCCGGAGCCGCTGGACACTGGGTTCGATTTGGATGCGATTGTAGAGGTTTTCCAAGAAAACCAAAGATTTGGATGAAATTTGTTCGGTTTGCTGCCGTTCTGCTTTCCCCCCGGTGACCTTTAATTTGCTTATTATCCTAGGCTCCTAGCGTTAGCGTTTGGAAGAAGGGAACCCTTGGAAGAACCTATCAACCACGAAGAAGAAAACAGGGCGCTGGTGGTGGTGGGTGCATGTACGCTCGCGACGAGAGGTTCCTTTCGGGGGCGAGGAGCGCATGTGCGCCATCGGCTACGGGGGCGCATCGAGCGGGGCCCGCGCCGTTGATGAGCGCGCACTCCGGCCACCCCACGGTCCATGTGACCCTGCCCGACTAGTAAACAAACACCTAACCTGCGGTGCCTTTCAGCGCCCTGTCGGCCTTCCACTCTTCCCACCCCGTCCCCGGCCGCCCGGCCATGCTCGCCGGCCTAGAGAAATAGAAGTAGAGAATCAACCGCCGGATCGCCGCTTCAAGCTAGAGGAAAAGGTTCCCGTGGTGCCGGATCTTCTCCTCAATTCTGCAAGACAACCATTCCAATTTGGCAATTTCAAGCACGGACGGACACAAAACAGGCACCGAATGCGATGGTGAATTTTCCTCGATATTTTTGCTATTTGGGGAAGAGAAGCATGTACACGAGCTGGGCTCGTAAAAAGCAAGCGCTACACCACAACAGCCGCGGGAGCACTCTACTCTCTGCTGCGAACTGCGAGTATTTACACGCTACATCGACCGCACCCGGAAACAACAAAAATTTAACAAAAATAAAAAAAACGGAAAGAGAAAAAAAAAAAGGAAAGCAACAGCAACTCTACTACTCCTAATCTTCGCTACGCGCACACGGAAGGCCACACGGAGCCTGCAGCACACAGCCGGGCGCGAGACGGGCGGGCGACGAGGGAGGGGAGAAGGGGACTCCTCCTCCTCCTCCCTCTGGAACGCCGCCGGAAGCAGTGGGTGGATCACTCGCACTCCGGGTAGCGGAGCCCCGGCGCCTCGTCGGCGGGGACGGGGACGCGGGCGCGGCAGAGCGGGCAGGTGGCCCGCTCGTAGCGGAGCCAGGTCTCGAGGCACCCGCGGTGGAAGACGTGGCCGCAGGGGAGCTGGTTCACCACGGCCCCGGCCTCGAACCCCGCCAGGCACACGCTGCAGTCGTCGCCGGCGGCCGCCGCCGCCGCGCCGCACGTCGTCGTCGTCACGCCCGGGATCGGGCCGAGCCGGGCAGGGCGGAGGAGCGCCCTCTGCAGCAGCCGCTCCGACGCGCCGACGCCCGGCGCGGCGGGCGCGAGCCGGTCCCCGCCGACGTCGGCCTCCCAGTCGCCGAGGTCGAGGAACACCAGCGCCGCACGCACCAGCCCCGCCACCGCCGCGATCGAGATGACCGCGTTGTACACGAGGAACCCCAGCAGGCTGTCCCGCGGCTCCGGCATGCTCGAGATCCCCATCGCGGGAGGGAGGAAGGAAGGAAGGGCCTGGCGGCGAGCTCGAGGTCGAGGCGGATTTGGGGGGATCCGATCCGGGGACCTGGCTGTAATTTCCGATTCTTTCGAGGCTGTCGACGCGAGGAGAGGGGGAGTGGCAGCGGGAGGGGAATGGTGGTGGACACGGGAGAGGCGAGGGCCCATTTATAGCTCGCCGCCCGGCTAGCGTCCACCCCCGCTATCTTGTGAGACTTTTCCACGCGGGAACGTATCATGTGAAAACCAACTTCTCTATGCAAATTATGGAAACTTCAATCTGAGCCACACGATGTTAATCCAAAAGAGGGCTCATGGGAGGTGGGAGGGGTGATTTGCAAAAGTGTCTTTGCAAATCATCCCTCCCACCTCTCATGAGTTTTGTACATCACCCCTCCCACCTTCCATAAGTCTTCTCTTGGATCAACATCGTGTGGTTCAGATTGAAGTTTCCATAGTTTGCATGTAGGGGTTGGTTTGCACCTGATATGTTCCCACAGCTCATTAAAAAAGTTGCTTGGGATACACAGCCCACTAGAAAGTTTTTGTGGACATCCAAGCCATCGGTGAACTTTTGTTGACGCATACCCCATTCCATCTTTCTTCTGTTAGTTTAGCACCGTTAGTGGGCTTTGACAGGTGGGGCCGCGCTGCGAAATGACCATCTTACCCTCCCTCCCTTTCAGCCTCAGGCCACCGCATCGCACCCCTCCCGCATCGCATCAGCAAACCTCTCTCGCATCTCATCCCTCCCGCATCCACAACCCTAGGTGAAACCCTAGCGGCTCGCGTCGGGCCGCAGCAGCTGCTCGCGTGGCCAGCAAGCGGGCACGCGGTGCGGCTCGCGCCGCCAGGCGGCCGGGCACGCGCGGGGCGGCTCGCGCACGCGCAGGCCGTGCGCAGGCGGGGGCGCGCGGGCCGTGCGCAGGCGGGGCCCAGGCGGGCGCGCGGCACCAGGAGGCGCGCGCGGTAGCAGCAGCACCGGCGGCGGGCGCGGCAGCAGTAGGACAGCGTGGCGGCGATGAACAAGAACGTGAGCAAGCGTCCAGACTAGCTTCCGGAAGGGTGAGCGATTCAATTCTTCCCCTTCTTGATTGATTGCTTGTTCTTAGACTAGCAGAACTGAGATTGATACTTAGTTCTTTGCATTTTATTCATCTGTAGGATGGACGCAAATAGTCCTATTGCTAGTGTTGATGCATGCTCAGATGATGAATCAGATGAGGATGAAATAGTAGAGGACATGGATGACATTGTCAAAGATTCACAGCCTAAACAAATGCTTGATGTTGATTATGACAAGAAGGACCCTCCCATGACAGAGGAGACTTTGTATCCAAACATGACTGCTTTCAAGATTGCTTTAGCTTCTCATGCTGTCAAATACGAGTTCAATTATGACATTGAAACGAGTGAACCAGGGAGGTACAGAGTTAACTGCACATACAAAAGTAAGGGCTGCCCCTGGAGGATTCATGCCTCAACTCTGAAGGATGATCTCACAGTTAAGGTAATCAGTTAGTACAATATTTGGATGTTTATTTGGCTTATACCACTACATCAAGTTCTACTCCTGTCAGTACTTCTAGCAGGTAACTAGTTGTCCATTTGTTTTCATATATATCTATTTTCATGCTGTTATGGCTAATAACATAAATGTACAGATCTGGAACTGGTTCCAATAACCCTATTCTTCCAATCCAAGTCTTGCCACCGGTTGCTTCTCATGAAGGTACAATAACTACAGACACGGCGCCCTTTTCACCAAGGAAGAAGATGGCTGTGAAGAAGAAACTGACACCAAGGAAGCTTCAAATTGCAGCAGCTAGTCCAACCACTCCAGATAACCCTTCTTCCAATACCAGAAGCAAGAAGCAACTTAATATGCAGTGAAAGCATCCTGCATCAATGTTGGCGTTTTTGTTATGTTCATGTGATCTTTTGGTATGATGTAATGCAAAATCAATGACTTAGCTATTGTAAATTTGAAAACCAGTAAAATAGTTGTTATGTGATGAAAACGGGTTATGTGATGGAAACTTAGCTGCTGAGATGCTTGTGAGATGAAAAATCTGGAGATATTTGTGAGATGAAAATCTTTAATGTTGTGTTGGTTAAATATTTCTGAGATGAATATTTGCTCGGTTGGTTTGTTTAAATAAAAGCTGCTGCGTTGGTTAAATATTTGTGAGATGAAAAATATTTAATGTTGTGTTGGTTAAATATTTCTGAGATGAATATTTGATCGTTTGGTTTATTTAAGAAAAAGCTGCTACATTTGTTAAATATTTGTGAGATGAAAAAATATTTAATGTTTAGTTGATTAAATATTTCTGAGTTGAATATAATTTGTGAGACAAATTATTTGATGCTATGTTCATTAAAATTTGTGAGATGCGATTTTTTTCTCTCCATGAGTTAATGCGCTAATTTATTTGCAGTGAAACGGAGTGAGGGCAAGATGGTCATTTTACAGCACGGCCCCACCTGTCATAGCCCACTAACGGTGCTAAAGTAACAGAAGACAGATGGAATGGGGTATGCGTCAACAAAAAGTTCACCCGATGACTTGGATGTCCAAAAAACTTTCTAGTGGCCTGTGTGTCTCAAGCAACTTTTTTAATGGGTTGTGTGGAAAAGTCTCGGGTGGTCACCGCGGCGCGCTGTGGGTTAGCCGCTGACGGCTGATGCCGCCTCCGCCGCCAGATCCGCGCGGCCGTGCGTGGCCGGCCGTCCGATCGGCGTGGGGGACATCCCACATGCGTTGGTTCGTGGCGGGCAATAATGCCCCGCACCGCAGCTTTGGGTCGTGGCGCCCAATAATGCGTGCGTGCATGGTTTGTGAGCGGCAGGGAATCCGAATTATTCAGGCCGATCCGTCCAACGAGCTAGTGCGAAGAGGATAACTGGATGAGGAGGAGCACGGCGTGGTGAAATCGCCGGACGACAGCAAAGTGTGCTCCCATCCCCTCCGGAATATCCCATATCCACTACGCATCGACCAATCCGAATCGCAAACTTCGCGCGCACAAATGGCTTTGGACCTTGGATGGCTCTCGTAATCACCAAGCGAACCAAGAACGGAAAATATCGGCAGCATCCAAAACCTCTGCATTTGAAGCATGGGCGGAAATATTTGGGCAGGATCTCGCGATTGGAAACGCGACGGTTTTTTTCAGAGATCTCGCGGCGGTGGAAGCCATGCCGAACACGGCGGCGGTAGCTAGGCGCGCGGGCTTTACCGTCCAAGCCTCCAAGAGTGACGGCGACCCCGCAGACACGGCGCGCGCACGTCAGTCCCCCGCAGCCAAAGCCAGCAGCGATGTGTGTGTGGGCGTCGCCATCGGGCGGCACCAACTTGGTTGGAGGCGTCGCCGTCGCCCCCCAGACGAGCGTCCACTCAGACGCTACGGCCGCTGCGACTAGTGGCGCTCGGCAGGGGGGCCCCCGCCCGGGCGGCCGAGAGCGCGTGAACCGACGGGGTAAAGCGTCTCACGTTGTCGCGGTGGCCGGTGGGAGTCCCGTGCGACCGAGGTGTTGGCGTTGCGTGTGAGCTAGCTTGACCACCGCCGGCCGGCTTGACTTTGGGTCTCGCTCGCCTCCATCGCGAACCCAAACGCTCACTGCCACTGGCACGCCGGTTAGTATAGTAAGGTTTTTCTTTTCGGGCCCTGTAATTTGCTGTCACAAATTCCGTTCATACGTGCAGTGCCTGTCGCTCTAACTAGCAGCACAGCCGCAGCGATCAGCGTTCCGTATCACCTGCCGGAGATTGCGACGGGATGGAGGAGCACGCCCCACCAGACCAGACCACACCAACGACGCGCTGCCTGCCCGGCGGCGAGGGGGGCCAGAGGCTCTGGCGCGGTCGGAGCGCGCGCCCGACACAGCCGGCCGGGGACACGACCAAGCGCCGCGCGATCCCGTGATCCGATCGATCAGGCCCTGAAGTGAACGCCTCGTTAACCGCCTTGGGGGTGGGGGCAGCGCGCGCGGCCGGCGCCGCCGGGGCACATGTTGCGGCGAGCGATCAGCGCCCTGATCCGCCACGCGGGCAGGCGGACGAACCCGCGTGGCGGTGTGAACGGGGAGGCCGGGCGCCAGGCGGTGGGGGCGCGTGGTGGATTAGTTTAGAGAGAGAGCTGGGGGGGAGTGGTGGGTTGGATCGGGTAAGATTAGATTAGATTAGAGGTTGGATGGTTCTGGTGGTTAATGACTTTGGTTAAGCGAGAGATTTGGCCGGCGATCTCGGCCGTGTGGACGACCGGTGATGTCAACGTGGGCGGTGCTGCGCCACGCAGCACACCTGGATCGGAATGGAAGAACCCGATGACCGCCAACCGAGGCTCTCCTCCCTCCTCCTCTCCGCTTTCTGCCCAACTTGCTGGGTCCTCCTCCTCCTTTGCACTCGTGGCCCTTTTATCCCGGCCTCTGATTGGTCAGCTTCGATACTCGGAGAGAAGCGTCTAGTTGCTGCTGCATTTTGTAATGCTCTCATCGTGTGAACCAACTCTTGCTTTTTTTTTTTTTTGACAACATGTGAACCAACTCTTGTTGAATTGGGGAAATAGAGAGCAACGGACATGGTACAACGAGGCAACCGCACGATCGAGATGTGAGCTGCTGTAAGTCATCGACCCACACGTCACGCCAGACACCTCAGGAGATTTGGATTGCCAGCTCAAGGAACACGAGGCATGAGGTCGAAGTGCGATGCGTGGACAAGGTATATGTCGATTGTGTAGGTGCTACCTTTTTTCCTCCCACTTGGGGGCATGCGAATACGTATATATACGACCGGTGCCAATTACTAAGCACATACTCCATCCATTATTTAATATATGACATTTAGGACAAGTAAATTGGTTTATTTTTTAACTAACTAGCTTGTCTTAAACGTAATGGAGGTAGTACTAAAACAAGATGCATGCTTAGAGTCGCTATATTTTTCACTCTAAGCAAAAATTGCTTGTCAAAATCTATGGTATTTTGTGGAACTACTCTATTAAAAACAAAAAACTAGATCAATCTATGCTATTTAAGTTACACACATCCAATCAACACATGATCTACAACTAATTACGAATTTGCAACCACAGGTGGAATATCAAAGATATATTAGGATGCAATACAATGATCGCCTCTTCTCGAACTACTGTTCAAATCCTTGTCAAAATTTTCCATTTTTTCATGCACCCTTCCTCACTGGTCGATGCGCTGTCCGCCTGCTTCTGCTCACATGTCAGTGGGTCACCATGCTCGCCGGTGCCCAGTTTGAGGCTTCGATCCTTCCATGGCTCTAGCGCCATGGCATTGACTGCCGCAGAGCAGTCAAGAGCGTCAAATTGGTGTAGCAACTTGCACCTGAGGAGCAGTAATCTGGCCCTTTGAGAACTTTGATATGAAATTTCTTCAGTTCTAAACTTCTAAATCCATTTTGATATGACGCATTCATCCTCTTTTTTTAGACAACGGGGATATTCGGCCTCTGCGTTAAACACTTAGGCCCCCTTTGGAACCAAGGAAAAATATAGGAATGTTAGAGGATTTAGATCCTATAGAAAAATTTTCCTTTGAAGGCCTTTATAACAAAGGATTGAATTCCTACCAATCCTATGAAATTCCTAAGGAATGGCTTGTTTCATAGGTTTTGGAGGAAATCTAACATGAGGTCCAACCTATAAGAAAATTTCTTTGTGTCTATCTCTCTCTTCTCATTCCTTTATTTTTCCTATGTTGCATCCAAACATTCCTATTACAAACTTTCCTACATTGTTAAATCCTATAGGATTGCAAATGTCATGCAACTGCACTCCTATGTTTTTCCTATTCCTTCATTTAGTGATTCCTACATTCTAAAGAGGCCCTTAAACGTACACATTCAAGTTCTTACAAGATCTTCAGGTCAAAAGGTGATCATAAAAAATGCATAAAGGAAAAAATACACAAGAAGAGACAATAATTGTCCGAAGAAAAATATCCAAGGCCTCCATTGCTTTGCCCGTCAGATGAGCGGTCTCCCTTGTGTCATCACGCTGTGTTGATAAATCACAACCAGTATGTTTTCCCAAAAGGTAGTCTCCAAAGCGACGTAGGAAATCTCCACGACGACGATGTCGGATAAAGAGCTTGGTGATGCCTTCACCCTCTTGGTGTAGCTTCGATCAATTAATTTTGTTCAGGTATGAGCTCCAATGTCATGGTTTGTTTTGAAAGTGCTCCATGCTTTGCATGTTCGTTCACGCTTGGATCCACATTTCTTTGATGTGTTAATGTAACAGTTGATCAATCTTGACCATTTTTCTGATTGGTCTATCAGTTCCTGAACCGATTGCTAACCAGTGCATTCATAGCCAGTTATGACTGCTTGGATTCAATCTATCAGTTCATGAACCGATTGCCAACTAGGCATTTTACGGGTGGAAAATGATTGCCTCGTTTTCTTGTGCACAACAAAAAAAAAACAGATGTAAACGATTTAAAAGTGCATGGGTTTCCCTTCCAAAAAAAAAAGTGTGTTTTCATAACATGCAAACAGGGCCATAGAAAAGTGAAAAAAATAGTGAAAGGAAGAGCACCGCACGTGACAAACCAGCCCCGGGCTCGCGACCAGACCGGTTGCGTGCGGGCCCCTCTAGAAGCAGCCGAACCGGGCGCGGGCGCGCGCGGCGGCGTTGCTTTCCGGCGCCGCCCGTGCGATGCGGTGCACCCAGCGGGACAAGGGCGCGCGACGGCCCCCGACCCCTCCCTCCCTTCGTCGTCGTCCTGCGCAGCAGCGTCACGTGGCCACGACGTGGCGCGCCCTTCCGCTTCCGAACTGGAACATGGACGGGAAAGCGCGTCTTGTCCCGGAGCGGTGAACCTGTGCTACGCGCACGCCGCCCGCTCCGCTCGTGTCCCTCCCTCCCGGCCGGGCTGCTGTGCTGCCACCGCTCGCGCGCAGCCACACGTGGCGGCGGCCCACCGCCGAGGCGCCGAGTGGAGTCCGTCCAACTCCATGGCGAGCTGTCCGCGTCGCCTTGCGCGCGCTCTCGCCCGAGGAGAAGCCTGCCAAGCTTGGAATGGACCAGGTACCGGCTTGGCTCGGCGGCCGCTACGAATCTACGATGCAGAGCTTTTCCGGCAGGATGGGCATTTGGGCTCAGGTTGAGCACAAGTGCTTCCTGTGGAATATACAGCATCCAGTCACCATATGCCCCGGTATGTTCCTCAGCCGCGTGCTTCATCCACATGACCACATGGAGAAGAAGAAGATCTTACTGCAGCCTGCAGGACAGCGCGAGGGTACCAGGATTGAGCACGGATTCGGCGCCAAAGGTTCTGAAGGAAAGCAACAGCACTTCCAGAAGTATGGTTACATTGGAAGCTCCTTCACCTTCAGATGGATGGGTGAAATTAAATGTTGATGGGTCTTTTTTCATACAAACTGGTTCGGCAGGTGTTGGTGGCATATAGTTGAGGGATCATAGAGGACATGTAATCCTATCTTTTTGGCGAATCCTTTCAAAATGCCAAGTCGAAGCTTTAGCATGTCTCCAAGGTTTGAAGCTGGCAGCAGAATGAGCGAGAAAACTTGTTATCCTTGAATCAGATTGTGCTTCAGCTATAGCTTCCGTAACATCTCAAAAGCTGATAGATCCCCAATTATGCACATAGTAAAGGAGATTCAGGATTGTATTCAGCTAATCCCAGAGCCCAGAGGTGAAAAGAAGGTTAGAAGAGAGTGCAGTGCTATAGCCCTTGAGTTAGCTCAATTAGCAAATAGAACCGTACATTATGTTGTTTGGAGAGAGAGTGCTCCAACGTTGTGTAAGCGAGCTACTCTGAATGCTATAGTCACTCTTTTCTCGAACAAAAAATATTTTCTACAAGGAGACACTTGTTCCTTTAAGCCTGTACTATGCAGGGGCAGCCAAGCCAGCCATTGCTCGCGCATCTCCTGTTCCTGGGCTTCGTGCTCCTCCAGTTGCTTCGCATTAGTTTGTTCCGAGGCTCCTGCACTTTGAAGCTGGTTTGGAGGCCTATGTGCCGAGTTGGAGAGCATATAGTCTGTAGCTTAGGAAGGTGGTCATGCCTGAAACAGAAATTACGTTGCAATCTTCACATCACTGTTGTAAATATATGTCAAAGGTTAAGCTAGTTTTGTGTGCTCCTGTTCTGCCATCAACGTTCTTCATACTATCAAAGCCATCGATTATTTCTGAACACAAAATGTTGCACAATGTTGTATGTAGCTCTCTATAATGGGAAACAAAAGGTTACAAAATACGTTGTCGCAACGCATTCAAGTATTCAACATTCATTGCAGGGTATATAATCCGGAAGCTTGAAGTCGAAAAAAGCAATTCCAGAAGTGAAAAAATGGAAGTACACAATTAGGCTAGTTGGGCCAATCTGGACCTCAAGGATCGATAACCTACATCCTACCTGGGCCTCAATGGACATGACCCTTATTCATTCTTCACAATGCAACTTGGTCTAAAAAACTTAGCTCTAATTATTATTAGGTGATACCCCGCGCGTTGCTGCAGAAATTTTTTAAATAAAATTTAAGGTAAAATGTAAAAGTAGAAACGCCAAAGTGATTACATAGCAATATTCATTTGTAAACAACATTATATATGAAAGGGAAACATGTTATTTTGTTGAGTGAGACATTCCAAAATGATTGATCCTACATGTATTTCAACTCGAATTTTGAGCCGTGCTACTCACAAATACATGCTATTAGCCACAAAAAATCGGTTGAAGACATAAATAGATGCTCTGGTAGATGATGGCATGACGTATAGTGGATGGTAACATGGCGTATAGTGGGTTATGACGTGGAATGCTTGCATGTTGAGAGAAATAGAGCTATGGCCTTTAGTGGGTTGCTTCTATATAATTATATATGATATGATATGATTATCTCAAAGTTGTACAATATTATGGTTCGATCCTTATAGAGCTCAATACTAAAATTTGCAAAGCTACATTAGAGGGCCCTTTACCACCCCTCGTCCTACCCTTTTCTTCGTTCCTCCCTGCCTCCGCAACAGGCTGAAGCGAGACATCCCATGATTGTGACTCCAGAGTTGAGCCAACAGAGATGGTGAGTAGCTCCCCACCTACCTACCGATGATTCCTCTTTTTACTTGTTGATGAATCTGTGTGTTTCTCGCGACACTCTTCTCGTTTCTTCTCCTTGATCAGTAATGGCAATTGTCGGGTAGGGTTTCTATTTCAAATTCATTAGTTTAGGGCTTGATGTGCGGGAGGGTGGGCACATGCGTTTCTTGTGTTTGATTTGAGTTAGTGGCAAACCTGCGACTAGGGCCACCCGGGTCGAGCCCCTAGTCCTGGCCCAGCAAGGTCCACTAACCCACCTTAATTTTGGCCCAAAAACGTGCCTTCAAGGCCCATGAACTAGGGCAAAAAACAGTTAGCAGAGGTACAACGAGGCTGACAAGAGGAGAAAGAGTGGACTGCCTTTTGGCAGGTGAAAGTCCAATCCAAGATCAGGCTGTTCTTGTGGAGATTAGCGAGGCATTCACTCCCATGTGGTGACATCCTCCATCACAGGAATATGGCGCCCAACATCACTCGTACAATATGTGGTTCGACAAACTCGTAGCGACACTCCCTCTTGGAGTGCAACATGGCCAAGTGTGTATGGGCTCTGGAGAAGGAAGACATTACTGATCAGTGGCTTGCAAGAGCAGGACACAAGAGCTTGGCTAGCAACAGTCTTTTCCTCTCTTCCTCAAGATGATCTGGTGCGGGTAGTCGTGGTCCTATGGGTAGTATGACACACAAGAAGGAAGGCAATCTATGAAGATCAGAGTCCTCTCTCTACACATTGTTTTGTGAATCGTTTTATCGAGGATATTGGCACAACACAAACAAAGCAACAGGGTCGCCCCTGTGCAAGGGGGTCGAGTCCGTTCACCACAGGCTCCCTCCTCCTGTTGGCTTTGCCAAGATTAATGTTGATGCAGCCCTTTCCAAGAACTCGAGCACCAATGCCATCGTAGCTGTAGCTCGTCATGAAAATGGGGACTTTCTAGGAGGATCAGTGGTGGTTATGGATGGAGTTTCTGATCCGGAGCCTTTGGAAATGCTGGCTTGCAGGGAGGGTATTGCTTTGGATAGTGATCTCCTCCTCCGCAAGTTTCGATTGGCATCTGATTGTGCAAATGCAATAAGCTGTATTCATGGGAACGCCTTTGAGTCATATGGTTACATCATTCAGGAGATCAAGGCAGCAACAAAACTTTCCAGGAAGTGCAGTTTGTCCATGAGAGGAGAGAATCCAGTTTTGAAGCTCATAGTTTGGCTAGGAGTGCTTTTTTCAATTCTGTTGGCCGGCATGTTTGGTTCTTTGGTCCGCCAGATGGCGTTTGTAACTCTGTATTAACAGTCCAATAATATAGGTGACCCCCCTCCCCACTCAAAAAAAGACAAGAGGAGTGTGGAGCGTCATCTCTCTTGTTCGCGTAGCAAGTGAGTCGTGAGGGTCGACGGGGATCCCGCCATCGCCGCCACCCGGTGTTCCTCTTGGCCTTGCGCGTGACCACCCTGGTCGGAAGGAGGCAGCCACCGCTAGAGGCACCCTGTGCAGGCAACCAGGCAGTGACAGACCAAAAATAAAATTTATGGTAGAGAGAAATAGAAGGCAAGCATTTACTGCGAAGCTTTCAAGCACAAAAGAATGTTAACTAATTTAACCAATTCCATTCAAATTTGATCATTTTATTCATCGTACATACTTTACATTTCCCTACTGTGTATAAATTCCGTTAGAATAGCACTCATAATATACCTAAAGCATCTCAACGTACATTGCATTGACAAACAAAATCAAGTAAGAGGGATCTTTAGAAGAGTTATTAGGTTAAATAAATTTATCGTAGAATAAAGTCTGAAACTATGTTCTCGGGCCTCATTAGTGATACGTAGGGATTGTCCTTGTTACAATTCAGACGGCTAAATTTAACCACTTGTTGGTGGTTACAATAGCCCAAACAGTAAATTTGTAGGCCCTGGAGCCGTACAATGTCTCTGTACAAGTCTGGCTCAGGAAGGCTTCTAGGGGGACAGAGTGACTAGTGAATTAAATCTACCCTTCAAGGTGGTCGGGCATGTCCTTTTATAGGTCTCAAGGCATATCCTATGTACAAAGACTAAACTACCCTCGATACGGCCCCGACTCCTTTGTGGGTGCCTCTCCCAAGCCCTCGAGGGGCACGATTGTCTTTCTCCCTATGGTACTGTTTCCCCATGTGCGCCCCTCTGGAGCGGCTGGGGCCCCCTGGGTGGGACCTCTTCTGAGCTCATCTTAATCTGTTTTTCGCTTGGGGTCCCTCCGGACAGAGGGTCTCTCGGGAGCGCTTTCCTTCGGGGTCCCCCGAGCATAGTTATTAGGCTCGGACTGGTAATCGAACCGGCAAGACCTTCAGTTCACTGGTTCAATGGTTCAACCGATATGAACCGGATGGACTACCGGTTCAATTACAGTGAACCGTTGAAGCGAACCGACCACACATGCAATTGAACCGGTCCATTATATATCTGAATATTAAGTAAAATATGCTCACAAAAAATACAATACACATATGAAATAACAAGTTCACAACAGGAGCAGTACAAGACTACATGACTAACAACCATACACGACCACATGACACTATGGCAGGGCAACAAACAGGGCAACGAACAACCACACAGACAAGTTCACAACCAAAAGTTTAATTTGACAACTCAAAAGCTTTCTTCAGAGTCCAATGAAACACCATTAGAAGATCACACTGAATAAAAATTTCCATGCTGCCAATATACTACCCTACCTAGATCTCTATTCTGGTGTTTAATCCATACAAGCAGGTCAGCAATATACAAATCAAATCATTATGTATGGAATTTGGATGCTGACCGTACACAATGCAATTGTGCTATCGCAGGGTGCCTCTACAGGTTTGCACTGCGGCCTGCCTGACCTTTGCGGCTTTGCTCTCTCCGCCTGGTGAAGAACAGGAAGGGAGGTCAAGGTCTCACGGATGAGAGGCTTTTGCCTGCGAAATGACAAGCCAGGGGGCGACAGGGATGAACGAACTAACGAGCGGACGGGTGGTTTCCCCGGCACGGGCGCTGGCGGACGGACACCGGGGACGTCAGCCCCTTGTCATCTCCCTCTCGCGGGGTGGCCCACACGAGGGCTGGGAGCCTTGTCCCAAATCCCCAATCACTTTAAATTCAAACAGATTCAACTGAAATATTATTATTTTAGTTGGAGAGGATCCGAACATGACCTAAACACCTTCTTCGGTGATTTTTTAGTCAACGGGGGAGGGTATCCCACTAATTTCAAAAGTTTTTGGCAAATCTTGGGTGATTGTGCACACGCTGAAGGGCCAAAACTCAAAGCCAACTGAACAGTCAAATGGAAAGAGGCCTAGAATCAATGAGAATTGATCTATTTTAGATTGACTTCAACAAGGCAAGGCAAAATGAGAGGGGCATGCTGGTTTGCATTTCGCAGGAGATGCCTTAGCCATGCAAAATATCTGATCTCCAATAGGCGACGCAAACAGTTGACACAATCCATCTCCTCCTGGACCCTCCCTCTCTCCTCCCGCTGCCACCCCTTCATCCCTTCCATCTACCGCCGGTGTCGCCTCCTCCCCTCCGTCTCCAGTTGGATGCGCGCCCTACCCTTCATCTTCGACCGGATCCGTGTCATCCCCTCCATCTTCGGCCAGTGCCGCCCCTCACCTTCATCTCCAGTCAGTGTTGGCCCTCCTCTGTCGCGCCTTCCATGCCTGCGGCCCTGCGCCTCTCCTCGCCGGTATAGATGTCCATTCGGGCCACCCGGCCCGGCCCTGGCACGGGCCCAGAGTGGCCCGCTCATCTTCGTGCTGGGGCAGCCCACGGGCTACGTCGCCGACCCAAGCCCAGGCCCGTAGGCTTGTTTCATGTCGGGTCAGGCCGTAATAGCCCGACCCTGCGCGCACATCCGAGCGGCCCGAGGCCCATATCAATCGTCAGATCCGGATCCGCACCGCCGCAGCACAGGGACAGGGAGGAAGGCGTCAAGATCTGGGAGGAGAGGATGGGGGGAGCGGCGCGCCTGGTGGAGAGGAAGCGCGCCGGCCTCCCCGTGGGCAGGCGGCCACGCCGGCTTCGTCGTGGCCAGGGCATGCACCAGGAGACCCCGTCGGCCTCCGCCGTGGACATGGCCGCGCTGGACTCCCTGGCTGGTTGCCTGGCTCCCTGCGCGTCGTGCCCTACGGTGGAGATCGAAGGAGAGGGAGGCGGATGGGCGGCGCGTCATGCGTGGGTGAGGCCGAGAGGGAGGCGGACGGGACAGGTGGCCGTGGGGCGGGCGGTGTCTGGCGACGAGGCCACGAGGGAGGGGGAGGCTGAGAGAGGGGCGGCAGAACCGAGAGGGGGGGGGGCGGCGCCGTGACGGTATGAGGAAGAGGCGGAGAGGAAGAGAGTTAGGGTTAGGATTTTTTCCCTTCATTATATACGGATGAGATAAGGATGCAGGCTGGTACGGGCCCCACAATATTTTTCGTGCCGGGCCGGGCGGCCTGCCGGGCTGGAGTGGCGGCCCGCGCCCGGCCTGCTACACCGTGCCGGGCCAGCCCGGGCCCGATGTTTAACGGGTCGTGCCGGGTTCGGACCGGGCCAAAAAGGCGTGCTTTCGGGCGGGCTCTCGGGCTGCGGGCTTTTTGGACATCTATACTCGCCGGGATGCAGAACCACCTCCTCCGCCTGCGCGCCTCATCACCAGGATGCGGTTCCTCCCTACCTGTGGTCCTGTGTGCCTCGTCACCAGGATGCACGCCTCATCCCCTACGGGCACGTGCCTCAATCTTTGGCGAGCAGGGGCCTCACTCCCCCGCAGGGCACAGTCGAAAGCAAGGCGGCCCCTCCCTCCCATCCGCACTCGCCAGGAAGGAGATCGATAGTGACATGAGGCCCCGCTGGTATCCTCTACTCCTCCATGTCGTTGTGCGAGCCAAGGGGGATAAGGGGAGAGAGCTCCTCCGCCGCGCTGGCCTCAACACTCTCCCACAGCCGCTAGAGCTCCACCCTCCCTCCCCACGCTTCCTTGACCTCCTCTTACGCACAGCGGGACCAGGACACTACTGGCGACGACCTCCTTCCCAGGTGCGCGATCTCCTCCTAGCGGGCGCGACGACCTCCTCCCTAGCAGAGCGTGAAGCCACAGGCGGGTGGCGGCTCGGTGGAGGCCGCAACGGTGGAGGATAGATTCTTCTTTGGGCCTCCTCCTCCTCCTGCACGCGGCCGACGCTCTCCCTCCCCGCGGATGCCTCCAAAAGTAATTTGACTTTGCACTTTGCCTCCTATGTTGGAGGCCTTCCCACGCATGCACAGTAACGAACGCGAGGCAAAAGTGCTTTTGACTCCCACCATTGAAGTCAGTCTTATACGACATTCGGGTAGGTTTTGATTAGACCCACACTATGACAAGGACGACCCAATACTTAAGACCCTGTTTGTTTACATGGGGCTAAAGTTTAGCACTCTCACTATAGCCTTATTTTAGCTCTTTTACATCCAAACGGGTGGGTTAAAAGGGGCATGTTTGGTTTTGATGGCAAAAAATTAGTCTTGCACTATTCACGCGTTTGACCGCTAATTAGGGGGTTGATTGGTTGCACAAGAAGGTTTCATCCAGGATGGTTGAGCTATGCAAGACCAAAAGAGCTAGGTTGACCTCACACATGTTGTCGTGTTTGGTTGTCTTTGATGTTGTTCTAGTATGAAACGAGGTCGTATTTGGTTGCATGTATGGATCAAAGATCTGAGTCTCTGACACATGAACCCCTGCATCCTGCATGAATCAAGCTGTCCTATATGAAGAGGGAGGCTCGATTTCTGCGGATGAAAAGCCTGCATCATGACAGTCTCAAATGCATGGTTGTGTGCATCGATTTGGTTCAGCTTTGGGAACCAAACAGAGCGCTGGAACAAAACCACCCAACTAAATCGTGCGAGGAATGCCTCGTGCTGCCTACCAATCAGCCCCTAGGGGTATTAAATCAAGCCAGTTTTCAAAACTACCTCCACAACCCCCGGTCTAGAAACAGAGCCAACTAGTCAACTTTAGACCTACTTTTTAACAAATTTTACACTAAGACCTTAAACATTTTTGGACTACAGTTAAATTTGGATGTTCATAGAGAATTTTGGATAGGTTCGTGATAAAAAAACAAAGAATTTATAGTATAAGGGAGGTTTAAAGTTGGAAAGTTATGTTGTTTTCTAAGTCTGTCAGCTAAGTAGAAAACAACATAACTTTCCAACTTTAAGCCTTCTTTAAACTATAAATTATTTAATTTTTTTTATGATCAACCTATCTAAAATTCTCTATGAACATCCAAATTCAATTCTAGTCCAAAAATGTTTAAGGTCTTAGTGTAAATTTCTCAAAAAATAGGTCTAAAGTTGACTAGTTGGCTATGTTTCTAGACTTGGCAAATTTCATGTGTTAATCCAATGATACTTAGATTTCTCTTTTTATACACCATGATTTGGAGTGCACATAGTTAAAATGAAACGTATGCACTCTATGGATCATACATCTCGAGTTTCACAAATTTAGGAGATCATTTGCTAATTAAAATGAAGAACAAAACACGGTTAAATGAGAGTGGCAAACGCAATTTAGAGGGTAACATGACTTGAAGTCACGCCACGAGGTGTGACTCGGTCCGCCACGTTAGCTTCGACCTTTTCTAATGCCACTATGTACATGAGTCGCGCCACCTCATATGGCGTGACTCAAGTATTAGTCGCACCATAGACCTTGGCGCGACCAAAAGGTTAGTTTTTAGAATTTAGTTTGGGAGGAGTTGTTTTTAAAATTTTAGACTAAAAGGGTTAAAATATAAAAAAATTCAAAGGGATAAGGTTTGAGATTTTTAATTTGACCCTTTCCTTTTGTAATAATTACACTTTAGTTACTGGAATTTCTATTTTTTACACTTTAATCTCTAGAATTTTTGTTTCCTCACATTTTAGTCCCTAAAGAGGTAACAAATGAATTTTTAATTGAAGGTGGTAGTTGAAGGTGGATAAATACAATATATGGTTACTAGTACAGAGTAAATATATAGAGTAACAGGAAGGCGGGAGAAGCTGATGTAGAAGATTCTCACTGACGTGATTATAATATTCCTTTTAGAGTAAAAATGTAGAGTAACAACAGTGGTCATGTTTGGATGGAGGTGTTAGTGTTAGTTTGGAGCAACCTAACACCAAACTAACACTTTTGAGCCAAATATGTGTGTTAGTTTGGTGTTAGTTGGGACTAACACCCCAAAAAAACTACCACCCCCAAGAGGTGGTATTTGTGTTAGTTTTGGTGGACCCAACTCAAATTTACTCCACTTCCCCCTCTCTCTCCACACCGGATCCCCTACCGCACTCTCCCCACAGTCCACACGCGAACCCTATCCCCATTCCCCAATCGTGGCACGCCCCCCTCGGCCTGCCTCCTCCATCGCCGCCGTCGGGCGCCACCCACCCGCGCGCGTCGGACTCCATCCAACCGCGCTGTGCTCGGACTCCACCACCCGTGTCGCGCCGTGCCCGGACTACGCCAGGCTTCTAGGGGCGCCGACGACTGCATCCCCAGCGCCGCCGGCTCCATCCACAAGCGCTGCCGCCCCCATCCTCCAACGTCACCGCCCCCATACCCCAGCTCCACCAGCCTCATCCGCTGGATGACATGGTGCACCGCTCCTTCTTCTTCAGCAGGCGGGAGGTCGCCGCCGCACGCGCGCACCTGCCGCCACACCTCCGGTCGCGGGCCTCCTGTGGAGGTGCCACAACGTGGCGCTGGCCCCGGACGCCGACGAGGAGATGCAGATGATCTGCATCGTGAACACCTGCGGCGGCGGCAAGAAGTATCGTGCCACCATCCTGGAGGGCTACTACTGGAACACGTTCGCGTTCCCGGTGGCGGTGGCGACGGTCCGGGACCTCGTGACGCTGGGACATGCCGTGGAGCTCGTGAGGCGGGCCAAGGGGAGGTGGACGCTGAGTACATGTGGTCGGTGGCGGACCTGATGGTGCTGCGCGGGCGGCCGCACTTCACGGTGGTGCGCGCGTACCTGGCGTCGAACATGACCAAGGCCGGGTTTGGGGATCTTGCCGGCTGAAGTGCGCGTGGTGGCCACACAATGGGCAACAATAATCCCTTTCATCCAAAATCTCCCACATGCACCACTGGAAAAACGGGAATTTGTACCGGTTGATAACCCTCATTTGTACCGAGTATCCAACCGGCACAAACCATCCGGTACAAATGAGGGATCACATTTGTACCGGGTATCCCACCCGGTATAAATGTTATTTCCGTCACACATTTGTACCGGGTATCCCACCCGGTACAAATGTTATTTCTGTCACCTCCGTCCGTTACCGTTCCCCCTTCCTTTTTTTCTTTTCGTTTTCTTTTCTTCTTTTCTCATCCCATCCCATCTCATTCATTCATTCATTCATTCATTCATTCATTCATTCATTCATTCACAACACAAATCACTACACAAATAGGATTTACGATCACAAATTCATTCACATCTCAGTCATCTCATCTCATTCACAACACAAATAGGATTTACAATCACGAATTCACAAGAAACATGTGAACAAGAGCTCGCAACATCAAGAAACAACATCAACAAAACCGCCACTGTCACAAGCCAAAATCGATAAAATTTCTCACTGCCACTACTGCGCTCGCCCGTACCGCGCCGGCCGCTGCCCGCGCCCGCCCGCTGGCGCCTCTCCCGCCGGGGAGGCCCCTCCAGGCCGGCCCGATCCAAATCCCTAGAGGAAAGAGAGAGAGGTGAGAATCGGAAGAGATAAGAATGAAGGAATGAGGAAGAAGGAAAGGCACATAGAGTAAATAGGAAGGGAGAAAGGGACCGTGGGACTTAGAAAAATCGAGGGTCACGGGTGCATACACATTAGTACCAGGTGAAGTAATAATCCGGTACAAATGCCTCACATTTGTACCGGGTGGGTTGGAGATGGCCCCGACGCGCCTCTGTGAGGAGGCATTTGTACCGGGCAGTGGCTCCACCCGGTACAAATGCCATTATTTGTACCCGGGGAAAAATACCTGATACAAATAAAAAAACAGGCTAGGGATAAATGCCCGATTCTTTAGTAGTGATGTATCCTCAAATGATTAGAAAAGTAACTTTAAATGCAAACTAACACAGGAAACCAAACACAGTTGATGTTAGTTTGTTACGTGTTAGTTCGAAGTGCTAGAAACTACCACTAACACTAACACTGGTGAACCAAAACACGACCAGTCTAAAATGAAAGGGGGTAAACTTTAGCCCATTGTTTTCAAACATGGCCTAACATAAAAGAGGCCATCTATTCTTAAAAAGAGAAAATTGCAATAATGGGACTGCAAACATGTGGACTTCGCAATTTTGCCACTCCCAGTGAATGACAAAGTGGGACCATCTGTGTCTCTGAATTGTGAGTCAAATGGCAAAATTGCGAAACCCACATGTTTGCAGTCTCATGTTTGCAAATTTCTCTCTTAAAAAAGAGAGAGAGAGGCCATCTCAGTCCAAATGTCCAATACCCACCCCCTTCCTTCCCCGACAGGATCAGCCGACGACGCGAGACGGAGTCATCTATTCATGTGGTCAACTCCGAGCTCCAACGCTGCCGTGGCCAAGGTGGGGAGCTCGTGGACATATGTGGAGGGGTCTCGCCGCCGGCAGTAGGTAGGGCAGCCGTGCAGGCGCCAGGGTCCACCCTCCGGCCTCCAGCCCTGAGCCCTCCCTTTCGCAGCTCCACTCCAGGTACTTCTACACTCTGATCCCCAAATCCCCACTGATTCGCCCAAGCCTGATTCGCCCCGATCTGTCGAGCTCCCGCGCCACCGCTGCCATGGCTCCGCGCAGCCGAGCTCCTACACCGGTGTAGGAGCTCCTACACTGCAGCACGCCATGGCGGAAGGCACGGTGCTGCCGGAGCTTGCATGGGGCGGAGCCACAGGGTGACGGGGGGACTACAGGTGTTGTTGAATATGTTGCTAATCAAAAGGCTAACTCAACGCAAAACAGCCCACCGCCCCTCGCGTCTGCTGGTGCCGCTGCAACATGCAGGACAGCGTGCATATAACTGACAATACATTCTAGATTTCTTCTAATTTCCCATTTCTTAAATTTCATGCTAACTAATAAATCTAAATTAATGCAAAAATAATTTTCTTTGTGCAAAAACCCATATTCTCTGCTACCTAGTTCGGCCGAAAGTTGGGTCCGCCACTGATTTGAGTTGACGCGACGGAAATATTTAGATGTTGATGAATGGGTATATGAGCATGTTCATAACAGGAAGAGACGATGTGGATGGGATGATGCTAACGGTAGAACAATTTTATAATGTTGGAGGAGATTTTGATACTTAAGAGTGTGTTAGAATTTGTAGTCAAG
Source organism: Cenchrus fungigraminus (assembly GCA_036936925.1). Lineage (NCBI taxonomy): Eukaryota > Viridiplantae > Streptophyta > Magnoliopsida > Poales > Poaceae > Cenchrus > Cenchrus fungigraminus. The sequence goes on along the minus strand of CM072780.1, from coordinate 29,661,821 downwards.
CTTGTAGGAAGAAATGCTGAGAGGATAATGGTTCTTTATATTATATAATAAGCTTGTATTGGGTGTAAATTATTGGGATTAACCTTCTGCGCTAGTATGCTATTTCACATGATAATCTTTATGCAACATTGTAGGAGTCAGCCTTTATCCACTGTGCATTCTGATTTGATTATTCATTTTGCTTGTTTTCAGAAATTTAGCTCAGCTGCTTTTTTGAGGCTATGGATTCTGAGGAAACCAAAACAAAGAAGAAGCAGAAGCAGCAATGCATCATAAACTGTCTCCCAGGCGATCTCATTGAGCAGATATTTTTAGGACTTCCAGTGAGTTCTTTGCTGAGATGCATTGAAGTCTGCAAGCAGTGGCACAAAGTCATCCGAGACCCCAAGTTCATCACAGCCCACCTCGAGCTTGCTCCCCGTTGTGCCCTCATATTTTCCCCTCAAAAGTCGATTCAAGGCAAGGCATACCCTAGTGACGCCATCATATTTGACGAAGCCTCGTCACATTCAACTTTGGCTGTGCCAGTGATTGGCCCAGATGATTTTCTTTGCGGTTCATGCAATGGGCTTCTCTGCTTATACACAAAGAAGTCATCAACAATTAAGATTGCTAACCTTGCAACAGGTGAATGCCTACGTCTTGATAAGCCTGTAAAGAATTTGAAGGGTGATCACTTCTCTTTCTACCGCTTTGCGTTTCACCCAATCACAAAAGAATACAAAGTTACACACTTTCTTGATGAGAATCAAAACTATTCTCAAGGCACCTTCAGTATTATTCAAGTATACACTCTTGGGAGTGACAAGTGGAAAGATGTTAAAAGTTCAGAAGCTCTAAGCTTAAGCTGTGTAAAAAACTCAGGTGTGGTCAGTGTTGGTGGATCAATGCTTTGGCTAACTGAAGACACTGGAGCTAGCTGGAAGCATGCGGTTATCTCATTTGATTTAAATGAAGAAAGTTTTGCACGGATACAGCTGCCAGAAGTTACACTTGGGGGTTATCGTCGATACTGGATCACAGAAATAAATGGGAAGGTATGTATAGCGACTGGTGAAGTCCACAAACATCAGCCCAAAATGCTTGCTGATAAGCTACAGGTCTGGACACTGGATAACATGGTAGATCAAAGGTGGAGTCAGACACACAGTATTTCACACGCACATAATTACCTGCCAGGACCTCATTTTGTTCACGGGGATAAGATCATGATGCAGGATATTTCCTGTAACCTATATTTCTACGAGTTATTTGGCAAGAACTGTGGGACTATGTCGTATAATATGGTGAAGCCATTGAGTTTAAAGCCCCACAAACCAGACAACATGCAATCCTACATATGTGTGAAGTCACTTGTACGATTAGAAGCGTACAAGAAAGTTGGTATTGTGCATGCATCGAAACATCAGGAAGGATGGAATTTGAAGAAGTGGGAGGCGTGGGAGCGTGATATATCCAATGTAGAGGGTTCATGGAAAAGTTGCTATGAATTGGAGAAGAACTCATTGGTATGTTGCATAAACTATTATAAAGAGTATTTACCATTCTTGAATCTTTACCAATCTCCAAGTCCTCTATAGGCACTTCCACGACGTATGGGCATGGGAGCCAAGGAGTTCCTGGATCACTTTCCAGATGAGGCAATTCGACATCATATGAGCATGGAAATCGATAAGATCATGAAGCATTTGCCAGATTGTCCAGATCAGGTAAATCTTTATCAGAAAGTAATCTACCACTTTTTTCCTTCTTTATCAGAAAGAAAGAAAAAAGAAAGCCAGCTTAGGAGGAACTAGGAGGTTGGGATGGGTGGTATAGTCGTGACCTCTTCAACTCGAGTTTGGGTGCATACTTATTAATTATTAACTAACAACCTCCTAGTTCCTCCTAAGCTAGTCTCCTTTTTCTTTCTTTCTTTCTAATTAGTTTTAATGATTTATTGGCATTTGAAGAACAAAGACAATGCTATAACAAATGTCTTTCCTGAATGTCCAGCATCAAAGGTGTCTGCGTCGTCTTAACTGGGTTGAAATGAGGCAGGACAAGGAGAAGTTATCAGCTCGTATGAACAGAGTGAATGATATAACCGAGGTATATGTGCTGCCATTTCTTATCCATTGTTCTTTATGCGTTGCTGAGATGTTGAATTGACATGACTGACCCACCTGTAGGCCTCTAAGAAGGCAGAGGATGCCATTCGTAAGGTGTTAGATTTATGTAAGTATTATGCAAGTATTATGTAACCATTATCATCCAAAGGTTTATGTAAGTATTATGTATGTAACCAGTTTTTTCCGCGTGAGCTTGCCTGATTCTGCTACCTGTTTTCATTTTGTTCTCTTGTAATAATTTTCTCTCAAAACACAAGCAAAAATTATTTTCCCATCTCAACACAGAAGAAGAATCTAAGTCTGATTGAAGTTCATTGTATTTCTGAACTGAATTTGAGAAAAAAATCATGCGAGTTATTTTATTTTAAATGGTATTTTTAAGTCTTTTCCTTACATGTTTGACTAACAGGTTCTTATAATTATAAATACTTAAATTTGTGCACTAACTGAGCATGGAATAAGTTAATTTCACAGCCCTCGAGTTTATCTCATTGAGAGGACATTGTCCTATCGTACACCCTTTAGCAGAGTGAAGAACATGGGTTCAAACTTTTTAAAAATATATTCTGTTACAAATTTTGCTTCCTGTGCTTATGTTTGCCCTGGAAGGTTTAGTTTTTTTCTCGAACACTTGGGAGGATGTGTGTCATTATATTAATAGATAGAAGCAAACGGTCCAAGTTATGTGCTGATTCCTTGGTTGGGGTTAGTTTTTTTTACATGCACGCCTTCGATTTGAATAATACTTCCCCACTGAGAGGTACTAGTTTTGTACCTAAAATTTATGAGATTTTAGATTGGCATTGTGTCACCTCTTTTTTTTTCCCAAAAGAAGAGGATGGTAACAAAGGATGCCATATTTTGAGGTTTTATGTGCTTGATGCATGTGCATGGTAGCCACTAGACAGTAGATCTTTGTGTTTTATGAGAATTCAAGGTCATTATACCCAATGTGAAACGCCAAACACTTCTAGCATTTTATCCTTGTCCGTGCCTCTTGCATTTGGTGTTATTCCTCTTTGGCAGGATGCATCAAGCTCGGCTGTTATATTTCTGCAGTGACAGGTGGTGAATCTGATCACATGAAGACTGGAGTTATTACTAATAATAGTTTAGCTGCCCCTCCCTAGATAGGTCGTTTTTCTTCTCATTTTTGGTTCTCTTGCTGTTTCTAGAAGAGTATGTGGTAGTGAATGTTGAACATCTTCGATCAACTTGAAGGGGGTTTGCTTCTCTTCGTGTTGGAATGTCTTTTTTTTCTCTCTCCAGATTTTCACTAGAACTTTGGTCCTGCGTTTTCTCCACAACATGTACCTAGTGCAATCTGAACCAGGGGATCATTTGGCATTTTGGCTCCTGTGTTGCAGAGTTTGCAGGTTGGATAATTTAGCCAATTCTTTGAAAAAAAGGGACCAATTTACCCAATTTCCTTTTCGCAGGTTGTTGGTAGTCAGGGTTTTCCCATGCAGACCGGAGTAATATCCAGGCAAATATTTTGCATCTTGGTTTGGTATATTTTACTCGTGTTGCAAAAGGATACAAGTGACCAAATTTTTATCCGAACCCACCCAATAATTAGTGGCGCTGTTTATAGCGGACTGAAGGGCCCTGAACTGAACGTAACATTCGAAAAATGTACAGCCCGTGAACTTGCAGATGAAGCGGGTCGATGAAATCCATTAATTGCGTGCGCAAGCGATGCCTGCACAAACGTAATCTACTCCGGACTACTAGCGAAATGGGAAAAATGGAACCACGCGATCCGGATCCTCCCCCCCTCCCCTGCCCCTCCCTCCCACCCACACGAGAAGCCCAGGCAGGCAGGCACAAGCGGCGACTGGGCTTCGTTGGGCTAGGCCATACTGGCATACTGCCCCCCATGATTTTTTTTAAAAAAATTGTTCACTCACCCCGCAGGCCCGCACCGTTCTACAGTCCTGAACTGGAATATTTTTTATATATTTTTTCTTCGATTTTACGAAAATAAATAGTTGGATTCAACATTGGCAGAAATAGCCTCGAACCGCTGTTTGAAGTGGCGGTTGGTTTCCTACCGCCGTTTGAAAGGGCGGTAGGGACCTACCGCCGTAGGAAACGGTGGTAAGGGCCCGCCAACCGCCATTTCAAACGGCGGTTGGAAGCTCCCCCATGTGGCTCGCTCGACAGGCACCTACCGCCAAGGCCAACGGCGGCAGGCGGCTAACCGCCGCTTGAAGTGGCGGTTGACTGACTGTTGGGGACCTACCGCCGCTTCAACCGGCGGTAGGTCTTACCGCCACATCAAACGGCGGCAGGACCGCGCCTATATAAGGGGCCGCAGCCCTGCCGCCGGCGGCTGCCCCCCTCCCCTCCTCTTCTTTCCTCCTCCGTGACCTTCTTCGGTGTCCATCAGGTATGTCTCCGATACTTTCCTCGTATAGTTAGTTTAAATATGGTAGAAATAGATTAGAAATTCTAGAAATAGTTTAGAAATGCTAGAAATAGTTTAGAGAAATCCTAGAAATAGTTTAGAAATCCTAGAAATACTTTAGAAATCCGTAGAAATACTTTAGAAATTCCTAGAAATACTTTAGAAATTCGTAGACATACTTTAGAAATTGTATAAATACTTTAGAAATTGTAGAAATACTTTGGAAATTTCTAGAAATACTTTAGAAATTGTAGAAATACTTTGGAAATTCCTAGAAATACTTTGGAAATTCTAGAAATTCTTTGGAAATATTTAGAAATACTTTGGAAATTGTAGAAATACTTTAGTAATTGTAGAAATGCTTTGGAAATTCCTAGAAATGTTTTAGAAATTCGTAGAAATGCTTAGAAATTATGTGTGACTTTATATTTCAATTTTTTTGCAGCTATGGCTCAGCAGCAGCAGGCGCCGCCTTTTCCGCAGCCTCCTGTTGGTGCTGTTCGTCCTCCTCGGGAGCCGCTGTCGTACGTGCTGCCCGAGCTCTTCGACGAGACCACAGACAGGGCGCACCGGTCCTACCACTCCGCGATCTGCGGGACAGAGCTAGGCACCGTGCGTTTTAGAGGCCCGGGGCACTACATGCCGCTTCACCCCGGCTGGTGTCCGAAGTATGTAATACGATACCTTGATTTCTTTGTATTTCCTCATTTAATTTCGTAATTAATATTTATTTTTGTTTTGTGGTGCAGGCTACGAGCAGCAGGGCTTCTTTTCCTAGCGCGTTTGGTTGAGGGGGACCTCATGCGGGCCACTTTGCGCCCGGCGGACTGCAGATCGCGCTTTGGGTTCGACTACCAGCTCGTCTGCGCGCTCCTGGACCGGTGGCGTCCCGAGACGCACAGCTTCCATTTCCCCTGGGGGGAGATGGCGGTGACTTTGGACGACGTGGCCCTCCTCTTCAGGGTACCGTGCTCAAGGGAGCCCATGGGGGCTGTTGACCCCCCCGACCCGTGGCGCGACGACATCCTCGCGAGGTTCGCCAGAGTGGTGCGCCGTCCCGACGCGCTAGAGGTGCCTGACTTCACCAACTCCCACGACTCCACGAGCGCTTGGTTGCGCAAGTACAGCATACGTACCTCTATCTATCATTTTTTCATAGTATCGTTTTTCAGCCTCTGACTGAATTTTGAATTTTTTCAGGCCTCGTACATGAGAGACGACGCGGACGAGCCGACGAGCAACAGGCACTGAGAGGCGTACCTGTTGTGGCTGTTCGGCTACGTGATGTTCTGTGGGTCTTAGGGGGACGCGGTGTCGAGGTTCCTGATCCCCCACGCGCGGAGGATCGCCGACGCCACTGTGGAGGAGATGCCCCAGATCAACTGGGGCGCTGCGGTTTTGGCTGCGACGTACAGGGGCCTGTGCGCCGGGTGCACCAAGACGGGCACCTAGTCGATCCTCCTCGGATGCCCGCTTCTGTTGCACCTGTGGAGCTACGAGCGGCTTCCCGTCGGTCGACCATCAGTCGACCGATCGCCGTACCGGGCGATGGAGGAGGGGCACGACCCAGCAGACAGGCCGACCATTGGGTCGATGTGGTGCCACCGCCAGGTTCGTACTTCGAGCTAACTTCGTTCGTTAGCTATCAGAAAGTAATGCAATTCGTCGAGTTAACTTATTCTCTTATTTGCAGCTATCTTGGACGGAGCAGACTAGGAGGTCGTACCTAGACTTCGTCGGCCAGATCGACAACCTCACGGACCGCGAGGTTATCTAGCAGCCGTTCACCGACGCCTTGGTCGCCGCGCGTGCACCGCAGGGTCTCTCGTCGCTGTGCTTTCGGGACCGCGACTTCTGGATGACGAAGACGCCGCTCGTCCACGACATGTACGTCGAGGAGTACCACGTCAAGCGCGTGATGCGGCAGTTCGGCCTCTACCAGGCTTCGCATGTGCCCGTCGCACACACCGTCGACCCGTCCGTGCACCAGTAAGTTCATTGCAAACTTCATTAGTTTCTGTTGACGAGTGACGAAAGTTAGTTTGCTGACCAATTGGCTGTTTCTTGTTGTAGGTGGACGAGGAAGGGGTCGAAGACTTCGGCCCCTTTTATGGTGAAGCTGCAGCAGTACCTGGACGCGTGGGCGGCCGCCGCGGAGCACGTCGTCGTCGAGCCGCGCTTACACAACGACACGCCTGGAGAGCGTACCTGCAGTGGTACACTGCGAGGACCCGAACACACGTGACGTACGTCCCCCCGAACCCTCGCCTTGACCTCGTGCCAGCGTCGGCGTACCCCTACCGACGGGATCAGACCCACAACATCTTAGTAAGTTCTTTTGCATTAAATCAAATTAAATCACATTCGCTAAAGTTTCGTTGTACTAATAATCTGTCCGATCTTGACAGTACGACACAGCTCGGGAGATGTATCAGCTGGCCCAGCACGTGGGCTCGACGATGGACCACGTGACGTTGGACGGGATACGGACAGAGATGCAGAAGATGGTGGGCCTGAGCCGGCGGTTGATGCACGCGGTGAACTTCCGCGGCGACGAGGGTTACCTCCTTCCACGCCACCCCTCGTCCTCCAGCAGCTGTGCCTCCACCTCAGCTTCGTACCAGGCACCCTCGTCCTCGACACGTCCACCGTTCGCGCCCTCGTTGTCGACACGTCCACAGTTCGCGCCCACTGCGTCCGCTCCGTACATGCCGCGGCCGAGTACTTTCTACGCCGTAGGTACATTTTTTTCTTCCTAGTTTTCACAACATACCTTTTGGGTCTATGCCTGACTTATATTTTTATAGAGAGACCACCGATACCTACGGGACCGGGGTCTTCGTCGTGGGCAGGAGCTTCACCTGTTCAGCAGCCGGTGTTTGAGCCACCTACTTCGGAGGACTACAACACTGGCGACACACCACCACTGGAGTTTCAGTTCGACGACTTGTTCCGCGACACCGCCGACGAGATCGGTGGTACACAGCTGACAGGAGCCCCGCCCGTCGGGACCCAGCCGACGCAGGAGCAGCAGCGCACGATGATGGAGGACTTCCACGACTCGGCACAGTGTGCAGGCGAGGCGTTGGCGGCGGCAGCGTCGGTAGAGGCGGAGGCACCGACCGGAGGGGGGCCCGTCCCGTGTGGATCGGCTACTCCAGAGGCCGCGACCGGAGGGGGGCCCGTCGGGCTCGGCTACTCCACAGGCAGCGACCGGAGGGGGGGGGGCGTCCCGTCGGGCTCAGGTGCTCCCTTACCGACACCGCCCCCCCCTCCCGAGCTTGCGGTCGCAGGACGCGATCGCCATTCACGAGACCCCCTCACGTACCCCACCCACCACACGAGGGCTGCACAGAGGGCGGCGGCAGCGGCGAAGAGGAAGGAGCACCAGGGCCCACCACAACCGACGAAGCGCGGTCGTATTTAGATTTATTTTTTGGACACTTGTCGTGTACACTACTTTTGTTTGTTCTAATTAAATTATGTATTTTCGTATTCAGTTTCATGTTATTTCACATTTATAATATTGAGAAAAAACAAAAAAAAAGAAAAAAAACCAAAAACAAAAAAACCAAAAACCACAACGCCGCTTCAAAAAAGGCAGCAGGCTGCAAGTGGCGGCAGCTGCCAGGCGCCGCCACCCAGGCTATTTCTGTAATCTGACTATTTATTTTCGTAAAATTGAAGAAAAAAATATATAAAAGAAATTTCCCTGAGCCGACTGCAAGCCACGGCTCGGAAGCAGAGGTGTCAATGGCGGCGGCGGCGGAGTTCATCCAGTAGTGATGGTGAGCGACTAAATCCCGCCCACCTCGATTCCTGTTTTGTTCGTGGAGGATTCCGTGCCTGCCTCGCGGCGCTGTTCCCGTTTCCTTTCTCTTCCACCCGTAATGGCTGGTAGTGGTAGGGTTTCCACTTGCTGTTAGTTTGGGGTTTGACGCGCGGGAGGGGACGGCGCGCCCGTTCTTCGTGATTCGACTTGAATGGTCAGGTGTACTGGAAATCTGTAGATCTGGAGGGACTGCATTGTGCGCATTTCTTTCTAGTTTGTGTAGGCACAGACAGTGATTAATCTATCAAGTCCATTTTTATTTTTACGTAAAGGAAATCCAAATTTAATGTTTTGTGTCTTGTAGATGCTTTTGGTACGCATGGGCAGTTCGTTTTTATATGAATATAAAAAACTCTGGGTTCTATGCTGAGCTAAATGCTGGAACACTAAATTTTCACTGCAGCCAGATATGTTAACTGTCAAGTGATTCCTTTTGTGGATAATGAACTTGTATCTCGGTGAAAATTACATGGATTACATCTTCTGTGCTTGCAAGTTATTTAATTTCAGTTACACATTGTTGTGCAAGTGTGCTCCTAATGGTAAATGTGTGTTTGACTGTTTTCAGAAGGATTTGGTGGCTGCTGTGACTGGCAAGACTATGTTCACAATGGTATCGGATGAAAGTAAACCACAGAAGCAACGGGTGGAGGAATGCATCATAAACCGCCTCCCAGGTGACCTCATGGAGCGAATATTTTTTAGGCTTCCAGTGAGCACTTTGCTGAGATGTGTCAGTGTCTGCAAGCAATGGTGCAACTTCGTCCGAGATCCTCATTTTGCCGAAGCACACCTGCAGCATGCACCTAGTTGCACGCTCCTTTTCTTCCCTCAAGAGTCTGTTCGGGGCAGGCTCTTTCCTAGTGATGCTATCATCTTTGACGAAGCCTGGTCGCAGTCCACATGGGCTGTACCAGTGATTGGACCTGATGATTTTCTTTGTGGTTCATGCAATGGGCTTGTTTGCTTATATACAAAGACATCAAGAATCAAGGTTGCTAACCTTGCAACTGGTGAATGCTTGCACCTCAGTAAACCTGCAAAGGTGAAGGGTGATCACTTCTCTTTCTACAGCTTTGGTTTTCATCCTGTCACAAAACAATACAAGGTTGCTCACTTTCGTGCTGATCATCGAAAGCACTCTCGTGGTACCTTTAATGTCATTCAAGTTTACACGCTTGGTAGTGAGAAGTGGAAAGGTGTAAGAACTCCAGAATCTCTAAGCTTGAGCTGTGTGAAAAATTCTGGAGTAGTCAATATTGATGGAGTAATGTATTGGCTAACTGATGATACTGCAGCAAGCTGGAAGCATGCAGTTATCTCGTTTGACCTAAGCGCAGAAAAGTTTGCAAAGATAAAATTGCCAGAAGCTGCACTTGCTATTTCTGATAGCCGCCGGTTCTGGATTACAGAAATATATGGGAAGGTATGCATTGCGACTGCTGAAGTCTACCTTCACCTACCTAGAAGGCTTGATGGTGAACTTCAAATCTGGACACTTGACAACAAAGAAGAGCAAATGTGGAGCCAGAGGGGCAGTATTCAACATCCACCAGATTACTACATTCCAGGGCCACATTTTGTTCAAAGGGATAAGATCATGATGCAGAGTCCTGATTGTAATCTATATTCGTATGAGTTGTTTGGCAAGAACTGTAATACTGGATTGAGTAATATGGTGCAGCTGTTGGATTTCGGACCTCGCAAACCGGAAAACATGCAATCCTACTTATTTGTGAAGTCACTTGTACGACTAGATGCATACAAGGACGTTGGTATTGTGCATAATCCAGAACGACGTGAAGGCTGGGACTCCAAAAAGTGGAAAGTTTGGGAGCAAACAATTCGCAATGTAGAAGACCAGTGGAGCACTGCGCATCAACTGGAGCGTGATATACCTGTAGGTTTTCTAAACTTAGCTTTAATGAATAGTATTCAATATTCTTTGATTTTAACAATGTCTAACATGCCATTTTATAGGCATTAACATATTGTTTGGCTGCGGCTGCAAAGGCGCTTGTGGAGCGTGTGCCAGATGAGGTGATTCGACAACATATAACCATGTCAATCGATCAGATCTTGCAGCGTGTGCGGGGTTATCCAGAGCAGGTAATTCTATATTGAATTGGAAACTGCCAAATTTTTTTATTTCTTTTGGTTTAAAGCTATTTGAAGAGCAAAAACTGCCATAACAAATATCTTGCCTGGTGGTCCAGCATCCAAGGTGTCTGCGGCGGCTAAATTGGGTTGAGTTCAAACGGGACACCCAAAAGTTAAAGGCTCTTATGAAGGGATTGAAGGACATAATCAAGGTATAGTGTGCTGCATTTACCATCCTGTATTACATATGCACCACTGAGTATGTCAACTTGACAAAATTAACCTGCCAATAGGCCTCAGATCAGGCAAAGGTAGACCTCACTGGATTGGTGGGAGATTTGCATACTGCCATACTGGATAATTTTCAGGTAAGGTTGCTTGTCTTTTTTACTTGTTTCTGTTATGTTTTCATTTGGAATAAGCAAAACAGTAATTTGGTCCCAAAACATGAGCAAATTATCTTCACCATTATGGATGGTGAATTTTCCACTGAAGCATGGTTGGTAAGGCTGTTTTTCATTCAGCCATGTGCTTTGATCTTTCGCTAATTTTGCACTTCTACAAGTGAACTTGTCTATTTACTTCATGTCTCTTCTCTCCATGCATGCAACTCTTTCTCTATACATCCATATCAGTGACGTCATGTTTAAGAATTTTCACAATTAAGTATAAGTAATAATGAACTTGGGAGTTCTTTCCTAAACAAAGGAATGGAAGCTGTTTTTTCAATGAGATTATGAATTAACGCAGTGTCACCCTCTTAGATAGAGAAAAGAAAAGCATCAAGGAGTACTGTGTACTTTTGTGGATAAAAGTCTAAGATGACAGATAGACATGCATGTTTTTTCCTTCTCTTTTTATTGGGAATTGTAGGCATTGCTGAAATGGAAGTTAATTACAGAACGCTTTCTTGCATTTGATCACTGCCCGTATTTCACAGGGAACATCGGACTCAGCTGCTGATGCGCCTGCAGAGTAATCGTGGCGGGTGATGAATTCACGAATTTGGTTGCATGAAGACTTGAGGACTTATCATGACGTTGTAGCTATTTTTGAGGGACCATGTAGCTCTTTGCCAGTAGATTGTAGCGCTATGCCTTTTGTGATACTTGTGGCATGTCTGGTTTTATGTGGGCAGGGTAACTTATGTCCAGATACTCTTAACTACTATGTGCTCCTGAAGAGTCTTTGCGATCCCGCAACTCAGATGGATCCCTTAGCTACTGAATGCCTGTTGATTGTAGAGAGCACCAGTATTTTCACCAGTATTTTCTATGGCATCATGAAAGTGAATATCATGAACTACTTGTTTGTTCCAATATATATGGTCTTGGCTGAGATTGATAAATCGCCGAGACGGGGATCATGTTGGCTGTTGGGATCTGAAAGCTAGGGAATTGTGGCGTGGTATGGACTGTAAACCAGCAGCAGCGCCTGTGGTGGGTGTCTCTGAAGTTTACACGGATGTGGTGCTTTCAGGGAAAGCTTGATTGTCTGGGGCAGGTGGTTCAGTTGTGTCAGGCTCACGCTCATTGGTGCATGAGCGAGATGGTACACGAGTATGTGCGCTCTCGCTGGGTGTGCCGTAGCAACGTGCATTTGGCCAATCTTTCTCCGCTCTGATGTAGCTGGTACTTTTCTAACCAAGGCATTTCAAAAATTGTCCATGAACTGACAGATCAAGCAGGGCATTGCAACACACTCCAACCGTCCCACAAACTTATGCCTAACCTGAGTACGCCAATCGAGTTTTTTTTTTGTTGAGAATTACGCCAATCGAGTTCGGAAGCGGTGTCTTTCTGTATACAATACTAATACAGTACGCAAACTTCATGAAAGTGAATCGAGGAATTAAGCTGCGTGGGCCGCGTTGGGCCTCTCTCTTGGAGATCCATCCAACCCATTCCAAAACACCACCCCCCTCTTTCCCTCTCTCCGCCCTATAATTCATCCCTTCGCATTTCTCTCCCCATTCCCCCACCTCGCGAGGCTCAAAACTGAAAAGCCGCCAACACCCGCAAACCACGACTGGAGAGAGAAGGGAGGGATCGGAGAGCGCTAGCATGGCGGCGGTCGCGAAGCTCGTCTGATCGGAGATCGAGCACGAGCAGGTGAGCCCGCTCGCGATTTCCTGCTCGTGGAATCTATCGTCCGTGCCTCCCCAGGAATGGTCTTCTCGTTTCCTTCTCGGCCGCGGTAATGGCGTCTAGGATTTTATACGCGTCGTTGTTCGCTTAGGGCAGGTGTTTATTAGTCGCTACAGGTTCCTGGTCCTTGTGTTTGGTCCGTTGATTTGGTAGGTCAGATCTCCCGGACATGTATAAATTAACGCGGGGGACTTTGTATTGAGCGCCAAAATTTTCTCTGATTAATTAAAAACTCGAAGGTACGCAAACACAAGGATGCTAATGCATATTAGGCATACTGTCTCAATAAGATTTTATTAGATGAGATTGAGCTATTATAGAGTTTCTGTATAATGACGTACTATACACTACCTTGAGATGATCTTTTGCTCCAAACTTTTGCTGCGGACAGAAACGATGAGAACCAAATTTCTTCTTTACTCATTTTTTTGGTAGATCATGATATGCTGAGGGTGAAAATTACACGGGCTTCCTTCTCTTCAATTACAATGCAAGTTACTGAATCTTATTCGGCATCATCCTAGTTCAGCATTTACTCTTAATCCATTATTTTTTTGGGGTAAATATCTGTGTTTTCAGAAGGAATTGGTGGCTGGACTGCCTCAGCAGGCTGTGGCAGTTTCACAATGGTGTATGGACAATCTAAGTCAAAGAAGCAAACAAAGGAGGAATGCATCATAAACTGCCTCCCAGGGGAACTCATTGATCAGATACTTTTGAAGCTTCCAGTGAGCATTTTGCTGACATGCACTGGTGTCTGCAAGAAATGGTATAACTGCATCAAAGATCCACTGTTTGCAACAGCACACCTGCAGCATGCACCCCGGTGTGCCCTCTTTTTCTTCCCTCAAGAGTCTGTTGCAAAGAAGCTCTTCCCTAGTGAGGCTATCATCTTTGATGAAAACTGGTCACATTCGACATGTACTGTACCCGTTATTGGGCCTAATGATTACCTTTCTGGTACATGCAATGGACTGGTCTGTTTATACACAAAAACATCAACAATCAAGATAGCTAACCTTGCAACTGGTGACTGCCTGCATATTGAGAAACCTGCAAAGAATTTGAAGGGTGATCACTTCTCCTACTACACCTTTGGATTTGATCCAGACACAAAAGAATACAAGGTTACTCATTTTCTTATTGATCATTGTGATAATTCTCGCAAAACCTTCAGAGTCATTCAGGTTTACACACTTGGTAGTGAGAATTGGAAAGATGTGCATGCTCCAGAAGCTCTAAGCTTAAGCAGTGTGAAAACCTCTGGAGTAGTCAATGTTAATGGTGCAGTGTATTGGTTAAATGAAGACAATGGAGCTAACTCTAAGTTTGCGATTATGTCCTTTGATCTTGGCAAAGAAATTTTTACGCAGATCCAAGTGCCAGAAGCTGCAATTGGGGATGATTCTTCTCGTCGCTGTTACCGGATCACAGAGATAGATGGGAAGGCATGCATAGCGACTTCTGAAGTCTACCGTCATATGCCCAGAATGATTTCTGGTGATCTACAAATCTGGGCATTTGACAACAACAATGTAGAGAAGAAGTGGAGCCATAAGTACAGTATTAAACACACACCAAATTTCCTTCCAGGACCTCATTTTATTCACGGGAATAAGATCATAATGTTGAGTGGCATCTGTAATCTATATTCATATGAGTTGCTCGGCAAGAACCTTGAGATTAACAAAAAAGTGAGCAGTAGGGTACTTTTGGATTTCAGCCCCCACAAACCGCAGAACGTGCAATCGTTTGTATGTGTGAAGTCACTTGTACAGCTTGATGCATACAAGAAGGTTGGTATGATGCATAGGCCAAAACAGCGGGATGGCTGGGAACTGAAAAGGTGGGAGGTGTGGGAGGATGAAATTAGCAACACAAAGAATTTATGTAACACCATCCATCAAACGGAACTCAAGATATCTGTATGTGACCTAAACTATTATAGAAAATATTGATTATCATTTAACAATTAACAAATTCCATTGTTTCTTAGGAGCTTGCACATTTGGTGATAACGAAAATCAACCGGGTGCAGCATCGGCTGCCGGATGAGATGCAACGCCTGGGTGCAGAAATTATCCAAAAGTTGCAGCAAGGACCACATACTCCACTTCAGGTACTACTATAGAAGTGACCAAATGGAAGCAGCAATAATTGCGACATTTGTAAATACAAAAGTTTCGTCTTTATCTGAAGCACAAAGGGCGTATTAAGTTTATTACCATGTAAATACTAACTAGTGTTGTAACAAATGTCTAGCCAATGTCCTCTCGGCGGCTTAATTGGGTGGAGCACAAGAGGATCTTGGAGCAGTTGCCAATCCGTGTGGAAAATCTGACATATAGAACTGAGGTACAACAACCTACATATATTACTCCACAAGCATTATTATGGCTTTTATTAATTGGAATGTTTACCTGCACGTAGGCCACAACTCAGGCGAAGGAAAAGATCTTCAGTTTACTAGAGACATGCACACTGGACCAGGTAAAACATTATGCAAATGTTAGTTAGACATGGTTTCTGCTAGGGCTTGCCTGTCCAATTATCTTTCATTACTCATTTCTGCCGTGATCATATTACTGTAATAAAGGAACAAATTAACTTCTCTAGAAACTAAGAAACTCAACTGTGTTATATTGATTCATACAAATGTAAGAAGGCATAATTATTGCAATGTTGCATAGCTGCTGAATTAATATTACCTTAGTCGTATATTGAGGTTTTAAGTAGCTGCACTAAAAAAATCATGTACCTCTTCCAATGTTAAGTAGTATTTTTAATTCTCCTTAGAAGAAACTAATCTTGTGTGGGTAATTTATATGAGTAGGTAATGAGTATTTTTTCTCTGTCCATGTGTCTTTGTGTAGATTTGATGTAATCGATGTTTACCATAGATTGTGCCTTTTTTTTGTATTTATATTTTGTTGGGATGAGTTTGGAACTTGAATTAGCACTACCTTGGATCAAATATGTGCCCTTTTCTTTCCTTGAAAATAACAGTTACAATGTTAGCACTTCTTTTCAGGTCTTTATAGATGTCCCCTCACTTCACATTTGTTTGATCCTTGTTCACATTTTGCTGGGTGCTTCAGGTTCAAATGCTGACATTTCTTCAGTGATATTGACGACATAATGATTCGAGATCCGGTTATGGCAGAACTTTTGTTGAATGTTTGGCCTGAACCAATGCACCATGTACCTGAAATGTTCTAAGATCTCACCATGTACCCGAGCTTCTAATTACCTGCCTGCTAGATGCAGCTATTTTCTATGTTTGGATGATGGCTTTATTTAGAACTGTTGTTGCTTTAGTTATTATACTTTGCAACAGTATTTAACGCACTTGCTGATTGTTATTGCAAAGATGTACAATTATCTTGGTCCTGAAATACATGTGGTTCAGGCTCCTTCCTAGTTTCCCTGATGGGACAGTGCAGTGCAGGATCTGACCCTGACAATAGCGAAGGTGAGGCAACACACCGGTTCCTAAGCTATGTGTTGCTGAAGGTGAACGTCGTGATGGTGGAGATTTTCAGTGCCGGTGAGGTGTGTCCGTCTCATGACTGGCGGATGGCATCGTGGAATTGTGTTACCCCTGTAAAATCTGATCATATTGCCGATGTTCTCCATCAACCTGATCCTTGGGAGAGGAATGTTTGCATCAACTTAACATTCAACATCAGGTGAGGTAGTGAGGGTGTGCTTTTGGCATCATGATGCACTCTCTAAGAAAGGGTTAGGATGGTCGTTTTATTAACCCCTTATGCCCAAGTGCCAAGACTGAAACAGGGAGACATTGTGAACTGGACTACCGGAGGAAGTACTACATCTTGTAGTAATTTACAACAAAAAAACTCAGCTGTTTGTCACAAAGCATCTCTAGAACTAAGAACAAGCGAACGAGAGCATATATCGTAACAATTATGCTGCAAATTCTCCGCATTCATTTTTTGAAAGAAACATTCATAACTTCAAATTTACAAAAACAGGCACGATGGTCCTCAGCTGTCTATCACCAGCATGGCAGCATCTCTAGAACCAAGTCTAGAAGGACTAACACGAATATCCAATTACCCATATGGATAAAAGATGGCAATATTGGCCATCGATTTCATTGTTGCATTCCTCAATAGTTAGAGACATCCATGAAACAACTCCAATTCTCACATGTTTACTCAAGGGTCAAGGCTCAAACCTGTACATAATTGAAAATGCAAGCAGTTTAGGTTCAGATGTTATTTATTAGATGGCATAAAATGACAAATTTACTTGACAAAGAAACTTAAAACGCTTGTATAGACTACCACAGATAGGAAATTCAATTGAGCAGCATGCAACTTAATCTAATTAACATGTCTAATAACCTCAAGGTAAACCCAAACATTAATTAATCATGTTTGATTTTCTAGCTATGATGCACCACAACCATTTCTGTTTTTAAGAGTACGACATCTGGTTAAACTGACACCTTGATTGAACATGTGGGAGGACAGAGCGAAGTCCAGGTATCAAAGCATAGGAAGAGGAAATGAAACCCACAGACTAAAAAGGGGAAATTGGGGACTTACACAAACAACAATGCATGTGATAGCTTGTGATAGCTATTAAGAGCAACTCCAGCAATGGCCCCCTATTTAGAGCCCCTACTTTAGTGAGTAGGGGGTGCCCCTAACTTTTAGGGGCTCTAATTTTGTAGCCAACTCTAGTAATAGCCCCAATTTTAAAGCCCCTACTCCCACCTTACATGTTGGACCTACTCGTCAGTGGGTCATACCCTTATCTTCTATCTTGGCCTCTCCTCAATCCCCATCTCCCATCGCTACTCTCTCTCTCTCTCTCCCTGTCTTTCGGCGGCGACGGCGACGGCGCGACACCTGGCCGCGCGCGGAGGCGGCGCGGAGGGAGCTCCGACCGCGCGAGGAGGCGGTGCGGAGGGAGCTCTGGCGCGGCCGCCTCTCTCCCGAGTCCCGAGCTCGCGGGGCTAGCCCGTCCTCCTCCGACGCCGGCAGCTGGCGGCGCACGAGCTCCTGGAGCTGGCGGCGGGCGACGCAGGGATTCCTCGCGTGGATCCAGGCGACGCAGCCCACGAATCAGGTGTGGAGGCGGCGGGATCGAGCGGGGCCAAGCGGGGGATGGTGCAGGGCGTTCACCCGCGAGCGGCGGCAGGGCGCTTCCCGCACGCGGCTAGAGGCGGCGCGACGGCAGATCCACACCGGTGAGCTCGACCTCCCGCGGCCCTGCGACCGGATCTGTCCCTAGGCAGAGGAGTCGGAGCTCATCGCCGGATTGTGCATCACCGGCGGCAGCGGCGCGCCCAAGCTCCAGCCGGGTGGCGCATCCTTCGGCGACCGGGCGCGGAGGCGGCACCTGCGGAGGCGGAGGTGGGAACCTCGAGCTCCGGCCTCCGGGCAATGGGCGGCGCATCCTCCGAGTGGTGGCGCGAGGAAGAACCGTAGCAACAGTAGAGTAGGGGATCCCTTCTCCACCCGCAGGAGAAGGGGCCGGAGGGGGGAAAGTAGGGAGTGAACAGTGATAGAGCTGGGATTGGGGCTCTGCTGGAGTGCGTTTTTTGCTGTGAGCCCCTACTTTTTGAGTAGGGGCTCAAGTAGGAGGATCGCCGGAGTTGCTCTAATAAAATCCAAGAAAGGGCCCAACAAAAACAAGCCATGAGCGCCCACGCCCACCCCATCTGCGCCGCCGCGCGCCCGCATCGCCGCCGCCGTGCGCTCCTCCCTGCTGCGCGCCCGGCCCGCGGAGCCTCCCCACACCCGCCAGTCACTCAGGCAATTACTGCAGCGCCTCCGGCTTGGACATGGCAGCGTCGAACCTTCTCGATCTGCAAGAGGACGAACAACTGGCGGAACTTGTCAAGAATTGGAGGTTCGAAGAAGGTCTCAAGTTTCAAACCAAGGTTTGTCTTTCCACTGGTTGTGCAGTTCATCATGCTTCTTCCTCTCAGACCGGCTCCTTCTCTTTGCTGGCTGTCTTTCGAAGATTCACCTTTAGGCTTACAGCTCCTGCTTGCTTGGGAGGAACACCTGCTGGTTTTCATGTTTCTTTCGTTAAGGATAGACATTTCAGATTTGAGGTTTCTTGCAAAGATGTGGGATTCATGGTCTGTGAGCTCAAAAGAGTGATTTCCGAACAGTTTGATATCTATTTCCATCTTTGGAGGGATGGAGAGGCAAACTGGATTAGAGAGGAGAAACATTGGTCGCAAGAGGAAGAGAAAAGTTGGACAAAAATTAGTCATCAGAAAAGATCGCCAAGAAAAGTTGATCATGGCAAAAGGGTTCGTTTCTGTGACAAGATTGTTCAAGACTCTCCAATCAGCAAATCAATGGCCCGAGAGGAAATATGTGCATCACAAGTAACTCCTGCGCAGTTTATCAGATTTGGAAGCTTTGAGTGCAACTTGCAAATGCCTTCGAAGCCCATCTTTCAGAATTTCAGTCCTGAAAGCAACTCAAACAACATTCATGGTGTTTTACACAGCCGACAAGGGAAAGAGCCAGAGGTTGAAGAAGATGTTCAAATTCAAATTCCATGCGACAAAGTCTTTGGAAATTTCAAGCGTGCGCTTAACATTAATGACTGGATGGTGAAGGTAGAGCATGGTTGGTTAGGGTCTTCATCCTAAATAGCCAGTTTGCTGATCAGATTATTGATGATGATGAAGATGACTTCCCAAACAATGGGAACAATAACAATGATGGAAATGGCAACAATGATGAACTTGCTTTTGTTGCAAATCTTGCTGACCTGCACCAACAACAGCAAGGCTTTGCTCCTGCTAATCAGAATAACCAGAATGAGCAACAACCACTTGCTAAAGATGATGGAGAAATGTCCAATAACAGTTCAGTCAATCAAGCTTCAATGGAAGAGGAGATATTTCACCCAGGGGTTGGCTTCCAGGAAGAAGTGCAGTTGGAAGATCTGCAGCCAACACAGTTGATCCCTGAACCTGAAGCACCTGGAAAAGAGAGAATGCCACTCGAAAACCTAAGGGAGCAGACACAAGTGAACATAAACATGTTGGAAATGGATAAAAGTTCAGATGGCAAACTGAAGAACACAGAGATGGAAAGTAATCAACTGAATAACTTCACTGAAAGCGGCCCTTTTGTTTCTGACAATATGGTGCCAGAATGGGCTCAAATGTTTGCTAATAGCTTGAAGCCCCTTATCCAGAATCTGCAACACAACCAAGGTCAACAATTCAAGCAAAGTGTTCTTTTTGATACCCCAATGATCAAGTTCAACATGATGGGTAGTAGCATTCAGTCTATTCAGTTTCTAGCAAGACCAACAGAACAGGCTCCCAAGCACAGAAATACTAGGGACAGGATCACTCCAAACCAAATTCAGGAACCACCTCAAAGGGAGAGCGTGGCAATTGGGACTAACAACTCTAGTGAAGGGCATTTTGCTTTCTCAGCACACCCTATTAAGAACTACTATGTTAGAAGAAGAAAGAAAAGCTATGTGAATGAACAAGAGAAACAAGGTCCTCCTCTCCTCAGCACTGAAAATAACAATATTCCAGTTAAGCTCAGTAAGAAAAGGAAAGCATCATCACTGAATGGCAACATTTCAGGACAGTCACTCAGAAGAAGCTCCAGGCTTAGCAACAAAAGCAAAGGATACAAAAACAGAAGCATCCTTGAGTCAGATGAAGGTAAAGGATCTAAAGGCAACAAAAAAGGAAAGTGTTTAGACCAAAGGAACTCAGGGACAAGATAATGATTCCTACCACAACTCATATTGAGGAAATCCCTGGACTGGCAGATATTGAAGGCCCAATACCTTTTCCAGAAATAAGCACTAGTTTGATTCAGAAAGTTGCTATTAACAGATGTGGCATTTCTCCTTCGGAGGTCACTACAGAGCTACTCCTAGCAAGTGAAGAAGAGCAAATTATGCTGCAAGATGATGGGAGTGGCAACAACAAACAAATAGTGACCAATGAATAGTTCAATTACTTTAGCCTCTTTCAGTAGGGAATGCCCTACTTTTATCCTGTATCTCTCTGTTAAACCTGGTTGGTGCTGCTGGTGTGATCTCCAGCTCTTTTTCTTTGCTCTAGGTCGGTGGTACCTTACAAGACTCTGTTGTCGTATTTCTGTCAGACCTTTGACTTGGTTAAGATGCTACGCCACTGCTTTTCTTTCTTGTTTCTATGTGGCTTACTTGGGTCCAACTGGCTTTATCAACTGTCAAGCAATCTTTATCTGCCTTCCTTAGGAATTGCAGTCTGATAACTCTCCTATTCAGTTTCAATGATGAATACAAATAGAAGGAAAAGTTGGAATGTTCTTAATTGGAACATTAGAGGAATCAACTCCGAAGATAAATGCAATGCCATCAGACTCAAATTAGATGAGAGCAATTGTGATGTGCACTACATACAAGAAACCAAAAGAGAATTTTTTGAACATTCTTTCATCACAAAATTTGCACCAAAAAGATTTGATCAGTTTGCTTACTCTCCTTCTCAAGGCAACTCTCATGGGATTCTCATTGGATGGAATGGTTCAATTTTCTCTGGACAGATTATGCATAACGTGAGATTTGCAGTAACTATCAAGTTCACCTCCAACCACAACAATGACACTATGTTTACTAGTGTTTATGGTCCATGTCAGGGAATTGAAAGGGATGATTTTGTTAATTAGCTAAATGACTTAGAAATCCAAGATGACTCAAATTGGATGTTTATGGGCGACTTCAACTTCTATAGATCACTGGCTGACAGGAACAAACCAGGTGGGAACTGGAATGATGTGTTCATCTTCAATGAAATCATAAGCAATTTGGGACTGCAGGAAATACCTTTAAAAGGAAGAAAGTTCACTTGGAGCAATATGAAAGAAGACCCTTTGTTAGAACAAATTGACTGGTGTTTCACTTCTACAAACTGGATCAGTACCTACTACCTACCCAAACACTCTCTGGCTCCCTCTGTCCAAACCAATATCTGATCATATCCCTTGCATGGTACAAATTGACATAGATATACCTAAAGCAGATGTTTTTCTGTTTGAAAATTTTTGGGTTGACCAGCCATACTTCTTTGAGATTGTGCAAAACACTTGGAACACAGAAGTTAGAGCAACTAATAGTGTAACCAAGGTGACAGCCAAGTTCAAATTGCTGAGAGGAGTTCTGAAAAAATGGAGCAAAGGAATTTCAAAAATCAACAACTTAATCTTGCAATTGAAGGACCGATTAGGCGACCAGAGAGGGGAGAGTGAATGAGAGCCAATAAAAATTCTTCCCGAAGGATGAACTCAGCCTATGTCCCAAAATCACCACCAAGGATTCCCACACGAGTTTGCCAAGGTCACGTAGTCACAACGGACCTACCAACCCTAGGAACAAACCCCAACTGAAAGCAACACGGAAGCGCAACTCAAGAAGCAAAGAACTTAGGCAATCTGCGGTGCCTGGGGCGGACGGTCCGAGCTGACCGGGCGGACGGTCCGCGTGGAGCAGGCGGACGGTTCGCGAGTCAGGGGCGGACGGTCCGCAAAAGGACCCCGAACCTCCAGTATGCACCCTCCGAAATTCGGACGGTCCGCGAGCTCACTGCGGACTGTCCGCTCCTCGCGGACTGTCCGGCCTCACGGGGCGGACGGTCCGGCCAACTACTTCCAACCAAAACCTCCTGACCAAACGGATCGAAACGAGATGGCTCAAGAACTCGCGAAGAACACGACGAACAGCCAGCCGGTCGACACCTCGCGGACGGTCCGCCAGGCACGGAAACAGCAGCCCGAGCACGAAAACGCAAAGTCAACCCTCTCTATCCATCCATGGATCTCCCAAACGACTTGAGCTCTTGAGGCAAGATTTGGGGGAGATGTGAAGCGTCCCTAGGAGATGCTATACCCCAAAACTTGAGACCTCAAACGAACTATATCGTCGGGAATCGAATTGCAACCGAGCTCTACCAAAAAGCTAGGGTTCCAACCGAAATCCTTCAATCGGAGGCCAAATCCGGAGATTGGGGGTCAAGATCAAGCACAAAGATGCACGAGCCATCTATCCATGATCCCCACCAACAAATCTGAACCCAAACACCTCAGAATCGAAGGAACAAGGCGCGCACGAAAATCCAACGAAAATAGCTCGAAAAAGACACGAAAATCACACGAGCCACAAGAAGGAAATCGACGCAACTATGAATGCTTCCATACACTCGGAGGTCAGATTCTCTACAAAACGGTGAAGAAAATCTACGCCTATGGAGAAAGGAAATGAGAAGCAGTCCGGATGGATAGTTTGCCCAGAAAACCCTAGAGCCATATATATGAGTCCCTCTGGGTTGGGCAAATGACCAAGCTACCCCTAGCACTTAAACTTAAGATACAATCCCCTCAGGGGCAAATAGGTCATGTAGTACTCCTCTTCATCGCACGGCCACGCCTTCGCCGCAGTCCGCGTCCTCCCGACGCAAGCCCTGCGATCCCGCCACGTGCCCGCCGGCATCGAAGCTTCTCGGCGCGCCCGGATCCCGTCTCCTCCCGCCGAGCCTCCGGTCTTGGTTTTGTGGCTCAACCAAGTAACCCGACGGTTTTGTGGTGAACCGCCGCAAACCCCGCGTGCAGACTCCGGTCGTGAGCCGCTACCCTGCACCGGCTCCTGTCCACGACTTCGTCTTGCTTTTCTTGCCACCATGCGGCCCGCACTTGACCCCGCTGGCCACCGGGTCCCTCGAGCCGAGCCTACTTGACTCTCCACTCCTCGGAGGCTCCGCAAGGCATAGACCTTTCGCGCCCGCTCTTCACCTGCACCAACACGAGTCAAGCCGCAACCTGCACCTACAATACTCGGCCAAGAGTCAGTCCACACCACGTTGTCAATCACTCATCACACCAGGGAGCGACCATCCACCGGTCCTCGGACGCTCCGGTCCTCAATCTCCCCCTTGATGAGTGCATTGACAACACACACATAGTAACCAATTCAGAGAAAAGAGAAAAAAAGAAAAGAAACGACTGAAAAACTCAAACAAGTGATCAAAAGCCAAACAAAAGCCAAAACGAGATCACTTGAGAGAGAAAAATCTCGGTCCCCTAAGGCAAGGGCAACGGCTCGACACAACCGAGATAAAATGCTCCAAAATTGCCGACTCCTCAAGCTGAGGCAAAAGGGCTCAACACCATCGGCAAAAGAGCACAACTAAAATTCAGGCGAAAAAGAGCTCCCAAATGCATATGAGTGCAAGCTCCCCCTGAACAAATGCATTTCTCCGTCAAAACAAGAATTGGGTACTATCTCTCCCCCTTGTTGGTAATGCATGAATCAAGTCTACAAATGTAAGCATGTGCTTCTCAAATAGACAAAGAGCACTACAACATGCTAAAAAGAGACATAGACAAGCAAGATTGCCACAAATTTAGCACAAGCATCGCCAACGAGATAGATAGGGACATACAAGCATGTGACATAGCCATGATCAAAATAAATCATTTTTCACAAAAACTTCCCTCTCATGAGCATAGGACCTAAACATGATCAAAATGAGCATAAACAACATATAACTCACAAACTTCATGCAAGGTCACAAACTCTCATCACAAACACCTACAAGCTATCTCATGTCATGTCAAAGCCACCGAGCCATGTGTTCACTTCTAAATGTGAGACTTCTCAACGGTGAACATCATGCAACGGTTTAGCACCCAAGATAAGGAATTTAAAGCATACATGACATAGAAGCATATTTTTCAAGCATAAGCATTTCATATACCAACTTCATGATTTACAAATTAAGCATGGTACATGAAGTGCCTTTACGGCAAAAAGAAGCTTAGGCTTCTCCACAAGGTAGCATGTAGGCTAAACATCTATGATGATAAATGGGTCTTTGACCCCATATGAAAAGAACATGGTCCCAAGCACAAATTAAGCAAGCTATAGCCATAAGTGCACAAATTTAGCATGAAAGGCATTCAACTCATAAGAGAGGATCATATATAGCATTTTCACAAAAATAAGCCATCCACAAGCACATAAATCCCAAATCTATCAAGAGCATTGCTAACCATCATATGAGCATCAAAAGCAAAATCATAATCTCATATCTAGCATATCATAGTGATCCAAGTATATAGGAGAAGCACATCTCATATGATACATATGCAGTCTATGATACAAAGATGCAAGCATGATATGATACATAAATGAAAATGCAACATGAGTATGTACATCAAACTCCCCAACCAAAGCTCAAAAAGGAAAAAGAACACCAAGCTCCCCTCGCAAACGGGCAAATGTACCTTGGTCCAAAGGCTTGGTTAGGATATCGGTAAGCTGCTTTTCTGTTGGCACATGGATGAGATCTATGTTTCCCTTCTCAACATTGTCTCTCAGGAAGTGGTACCTCACCTCTATATGTTTGGTTCTGGAGTGGAGCACGGGGTTTTTGGCAACACTAATGGCACTCGTGCTATCACACATGAGAGGTACATGGGAACACTCCTCACCGAAGTCACTCAGCGTGTATGTGATCCAAAGCAGCTGTGAACAACAACTAGCGGCAACAACATATTCGGCTTCTGTGGTAGACTGAGCTACACTAGACTGTTTGCGAGAAGACCAAGAAACAAGCGAAGATCCCAAAAACTGGCAAGTCCCCGAAGTCGACTTCCTATCGACTCGACACCCCGCAAAGTCGGCATCCGAAAACCCAAGAAGCGAAAGAGAAGAGGACGCCGAGTACCAAAGACCAAGCTCAGGAGTGTATCGAAGATACCTGAAGATCCGCTTGACGGCCTGCCGGTGTGAAGTCCTCGGCGACGCCTGAAAACAAGCGCACAGACACACAGAAAACTGAATGTCCGGCCTCGTCGCCGTCAAGTACAAGAGGGAGCCGATCATGCTCTGGTACTCCTTCTGGTCCACAGGCTCTCCGTCCTCGTCCGCATCCAACGCTGTAGTCGTACTCATTGGTGTCGACAGGGGCTTCGAGTCGTCCATCTTGAACTTCTTGAGGATGTCCTTCGTGTACTTGGCTTGATGCACAAAGGTTCCCTACTTCGCCTGCTTGATCTGAAGCCCGAGAAAGAACTGCAATTCTCCCATCATGGACATCTCGAATTCTTTGCTCATGTCCTCTGCAAACCTCGCAACCAAAGAGTGAGACGAGCCGCCAAAGACAATATCATCCACGTACACCTGAACAATTAGGATATCATCGCCCTGCCTGAGGAGAAAAAGAGTCTTATCAACCTTACCCATCTCAAACCCCTTACTGAACAAGAACCCCTCAAATGGCCATACCAAGCACAGGGAGCTTGTTTCAGCCCATACAATGCCTTTCTCAGCCTATACACCCAGTGAGGAAACTCAGCACTCTCAAAGCCCGGTGGTTGCTTCACATAAACCTCTTCTTCTAAAAACCCAATCAAGAAGGCACTCTTCACATCCATTTTGTACAACTTGAACCCTTTAGCCACGGAAAAGGCTAGAAGGATCCTAATTGCCTCCAAACGGGCTACAGGAGCAAATGTCTCCTCATAGTCTATCCCCTCCTTCTGACTATACCCCTGAGCAACCAACCTCGATTTGTTTCTCACCACCTCACCATTCTCACCCTCTTTGTTCTTCCACACCCATTTTGTCCCAATAGGTTTGCAATGTGGTGGTGGCTCTACCAACTCCCAAACTTGGTTTCTCTCAAAATTCTCTAACTCCTCATGCATTGCGTTTACCCAATTAGGATCAGAGAGGGCGTGTCCAATGTCTTTCGGCTCAAAGGTAGCGACAAAAGCCGAATGAGCAAAGTGAGAAACATTCCTGGACCTTGACCGTGTCGTACGTTCATCGATGTCGCCGATGATTCTTGAGGGAGGATGATCAACTTGAACGCGCCTCGGTGCCTCTCGCCTGGAGACAACCTCCCCCTCAGCTGCAGCTTCCACCTGATCTTGCTGGATCGTAGTCGGTGTAGGGGCTGGACCATCCTGCACCGTAGTCGTCTTAGTGGAAGTAGAGGGTACATGCTCGGCTGGAGCTTCATCATCACCATCACCCTCTCTAGCATCATCCTCCTCATGCTCAAAGATCTTCTTGCCAATCTCATCGTCACCTGCACACTCAAAAACAGACGAACTGCATGGCTGGGTCTCGTCGAAGGTAACCTCGCAAGTTTCCATGACTAGGTTAGTATCAAGATTGAGCACACGGAATGCTCGAGAATGACTAGCGTAACCCAAAAAGATCCCATCGGAAGACCTCAACTCAAACTTATCAAGCCTACCCTTCTTGAGAATAAAGCACCGACAACCAAAAGTCTTGAAATGACTCACTCTAGGTGCTCGCCCGTGCATGAGCTCATAGCACGTCTTGTTCAAGAAGGCCCTAAGAAAAATCCGGTTCCCAACATGGCACGCGGTATTCACCGCCTCAGCCCAGTATCTTCTCGGAGTCCTATGCTCGTCGAGCATCGTCCGAGCCATCTCACAAAGGGAACGATTTTTCCTCTCAACCACACCATTCTGACAAGCCACATAGGGAGAAGAGAATTGATGTTCGAGACCTAAATCACGACAAAAGGTTTCGAAACGAGAGTTTTTAAATTCAGAACCATTGTCGCTACGGATAGCTCGAATGGCGTCTCCATTCCTCTCATTCTTCAACCTCAAGATTAGATCCCTCACAAAACCAAACATCTCCCCCTTGTCAGCCAAAAAGAAGACCCAAGCATAGCGAGAATAGTCGTCCACTATCACCAGGACATACCATTTCCCACCCGCCGAGCATACACGAGCTGGACCAACCAAGTCCATATGGAACAGCTCGCATGGCCTCTCTGTCACAACGGATGTCAGAGGTGGGTGAGAGGCGGCGACCATCTTACCATGCCTACACGGAGCACATACCAAGTCCTTTTGGTATTTCAACTTAGGCAATCCTCGGACTAATCCTAGCCCACTCAAGCGTGACAACAAGTCAAAACTCAAGTGACCTAGTCTCCTATGCCATTTCCAAAGCTCCGTTGAAACGCCAGCAACCAAGCAACGAGAAGATCCAACACACTGAGAAAAATCGGCTCTGAAAATCTGACCCTTGGGGATGATCGTGCATACAAGATCACCTCGAGAATCCAAAACACGCGAAGCGCCCATTTTGAAACGGACCTCAAAACCCTCATCAAGAAGCTGGGAAACCGAAAGAAGATTGTACCCCAAAGACTTGACAAGAGAAACACGCCTAAGAGTCACAGACTCACTCACCTTCACCGTGCCCACTGAAAGCACTCTACCTTTCCCATTGTCCCCAAAAGTGATGTACTCTTTGGTCATCACCAGGGTGAGGCTGGAGAACCACCTCTGATCTCCGGTCATGTGTCGAGAGCAACCGGAGTCGATCAACCAAAAGCCCTCCAAGCCTCCCACCTGCAAATCAAAAACGAGAACGAGAGTGAGCAAACGACTCAGCACTGGGGTTAGTACAAAATGAATCAAACCAGTGCCGTGCCATTTGCTCAAAAGTGGGGTTAGCAAAATCCATCCTATCTCCTCTAGGTGGAACACCCACACGTCCCCTTGGAGGACTACGCGCACCACGAGGTGGAGACCGTGGCCTGTAGCTTCTCTGGGACCTAAAACTACGATCGTTCCCCCCATACTCGTATTGGCCACGAGCGAAGGAACGTCCAGCAAACTCACCACGCCCAAACCCAACAGGCCTACCACCTTCTCTATGTGGTGGCTCACCTCGAGGCACAAACACACGCCTCTCTCGAGGGTAAATGGTACGCACCATCCCCTCACCCCTTGGCACCAACCTAGGCTCAGGCACACCACGAGAAGGGCGGTACCTGTCCTTGTTGGCCATCTCCCTAGCCAACCTCTCCTCACGCTTCCTCCTGAAGCAAAACTCTGCTAGGTGCCCATCCCTCCCACAATGCTCACAATGGAAGGGTTTTGGTTTTGACTTTGGTTTTGGGTTCTCTTTGGGCTCTGGCTTCTCCTCACTCGGTTTCTCTCCCTTCTTCCCAAAGAACTCATTCCCCAAGTCACTCTTGAACTTGATGGGTTTCTGGAAGTTGTCTGTGTGTGGAGGAAACACGGGTGGAGCTGGGGTTGTGTCTAGTCGGTTCCTAAGTGGGTTTAGCTTAGGAGCATAGGCATTTTTGTGGTAGGTTTTTGGTGGTTCTGGGATATCTCCAATCTTCCCCTCATCCTCACCATTTCCCTCACCAACCTTGTCTGCCCCAAGCGCTTGCCCATCATAGCGCTTGTATACCTCAATCATCATCCGGAGCTGAGGCTCATGACCAGACAACCAACCCATCATCTTTCTCAACTCATCATTCTCATCTTGCAAACGATCAACATAGTGTGCAAGCTCCATATTCTTCACAGCATTTATTTCACAAGTAGAGCATGATGTAGGAATAGGAGCTTTCAGCTGAGCCTCTAGAGATCTAGCATAAACAAGCGAAACATCTAGCTTCTCATGCAAAACAGGACAAGAAGTGCAAGCACCAAGCAAAGAGGGCCTAGATTTCATCTCATCTAGCTCAACCCTAAGCACATCTAGTTCCTCGACCTTGGAGGCATACTTCTCCTTAAGCACAGTCAATTCACCAAGAAAAGTGGAACAATCAGTGCATTCAGGTTCATTGGTCACAATAGGAGCAGACTTAAGAGAATCTATTTGAGCCCTAGCATCAACAAGCAAAGATTCTAGCTCAACCACCTTCTCCTTAGCCTGTCCAAGCAAAGACCTATACTCCCTCTTCTCCTTGTTGGTCTTTCTAAGCACATCATCACGGTTGTCAAGCAATTCATTCAACCTTGCATTCTCCGCTACCAAGAAGGATGGATCATTGTTTACCTCATCCTCGGAGTCGGAGTCCGAGTTGTGCTTGTTGCTCTTCTTGCTTGCGGAGCTATGTGCCATGCCGCAAAAGCCTTGGGCGGCGAAGCACAGGCCGTTGATGTTCTTGCTTGACCACTTGCCCTTGTGCCGGTTCTCATCTTCATCACTTGAGCTTGATGAAGAGTAGCAGGAGCTCGAGTCGATGTCGCTCGCTCTGGCAACCATCACTCGCTCCTTCTTCTTGTGACCACCACTCCTCCTCGGCCTCCGCTCGGACTTGTTCTTACCCTTGTGGTCGTCCCTCGAGCGGTGCTTGTGGTCGGTCCTCGGATGGTGCTTGTGCTCGGGCTTCACCTCCATGGCTTCCGGGCACTCAGCGATAAAGTGCCCGTGCTTCCCGCACCGGTAGCACATGCCCGAGCTCCTCTGAGCGTTCTTCCGGTTCGTGTACATGCGCTCGAACCGCCTGCTCAGCAATGCGAGATCCTCCTCGCCTAGCACGTCGAACTCCTCATCTGGCATGGACATAAGACAAGACAAAGAGAACTGTCTCGAAGACATGTTAGCGTTAGTCCTTGAACCAGACACGAGAGCCAGACTATGAGGGTCAGTCGGGTTCTCGATCTTTGCCCGTACCCCACGGTCCACCTCGGATGACTTGAGCTTGGAAAACAGCTCATCCACCGTGAGTGTGTCATACTTCTCCGACTCAAGAATGGCCTCGACCTTCCCACTCCACACGGTACGATCCAGAGAGTGCAGGAGCTTGATAGCCCTGTCATGATCATCGTACGGGAGCACGACCACATTAACCCTCATGTTGTTCACAATCACCGTGAACCGCTGGAACATGGCATCAATGGACTCACCGGGGAGATGAGTGAAGTTCTCGTACTCTCTCCGGTAGGTCGCAAATAGCCGAGCCTGAACCTGAGCGTTCCCGGCATGAGCATTCTTCAGCTGCTCCCAAATTCTACAAGCCAAGTCCTCTGTCTGAACCCGATCGAATTCGGATTGAAACAGAGCACGAAACAAGTATTCGACCGCCTTGTTGTTGGCGTCGAACATGTTCCTCGATCCTGGAGCTAGGAAGTTCATCGGATGAACATAAGCTGTGTTCACCGTGACATCCCACAAGATCTGACCCTTGCCGCGGAGGAAAGCAGCCATCCGCCTTTGCCACATCTGGTAGTTCTTACCATCA
Organism: Cenchrus fungigraminus; assembly: GCA_036936925.1. NCBI lineage: Eukaryota > Viridiplantae > Streptophyta > Magnoliopsida > Poales > Poaceae > Cenchrus > Cenchrus fungigraminus. The sequence continues at coordinate 29,631,172 of CM072780.1, read as the reverse complement.
AAGTGTGGAGGACCCAAACCCCGTTCCTGGTACGCCATTGTTGGATCTTAGACTGGTTAGAATCACAAAGATCTGTAACCAGCTCTGATACCAATTGAAGGACCGATTAGGCGACCAGAGAGGGGGGAGTGAATGAGAGCCAATAAAAATTCTTCCCGAAGGATGAATTCGGCCTATGTCCCAAAATCACCACCAAGGATTCCCACACGAGTTTGCCAAGGTCACATAGTCACAACGGACCTACCAACCCTAGGAACAAACCCCAATTGAAAGCAACACGGAAGCGCAACTCAAGAAGCAAAGGACTTAGGCAATCTGCGGTGCCTGGGGCGGACGGTCCCCGTGGAGCAGGCGGACGGTCCGCGTGGAGCAGGCGGACGGTTCGCGAGTCAGGGGCGGACGGTCCGTAAAAGGACCCCGAACCTCCAGTATGCACCCTCCGAAATTCGGACGGTCCGCGAGCTCACTGCGGACTGTCCGGCCTCCCGGGGCGGACGGTCCGGCCAACTACTTCCAACCAAAGCCTCCTGACCAAACGGATCGAAACGAGACGGCTCAAGAACTCACGAAGAACATGACGAACAGCCGGCCGGTCGACACCTCACGGACGATTTGCCGACCCCGCGCGGACGGTCCGCCAGGCACGAAAACAGCAGCTCGAGCACGAAAACGCGAAGTCAACCCTCTCTATCCATCCATGGATCTCCCAAACGACTTGAGCTCTTGAGGCAAGATTTGGGGGAGATGTGAAGTGTCCCTAGGAGATGCTATACCCCAAAACTTGAGACCTCAAACGAACTATATCGCCGGGAATCGAATCGCAACCGAGCTCTACCAAAAAGCTAGGGTTCCAACCGAAATCCTTCAATCGGAGGCCAAATCCGGAGATTGGGGGGGTCAAGATCAAGCACAAAGATGCACGAGACATCTATCCATGATCCCCACCAACAAATCTGAACCCAAACACCTCAGAATCGAAGAAACAAGGCGCGCACGAAAATCCAACGAAAATAGCTCGAAAAAGACACGAAAATCACACGAGCCACAAGAAGGAAATCGACGCAACCATGAATGCTTCCATACACTTGGAGGTCAGATTCTCTACAAAACGGTGAAGAAAATCTACGCCTATGGAGCAAGGAAATGAGAAGCAGTCCGGATGGATAGTTTGCCCAGAAAACCCTAGAGCCATATATATGAGTCCCTCTGGGTTGGGCAAATGACCAAGCTACCCCTAGCACTTAAACTTAAGATACAATCCCCTCAGGGGTAAATAGGTCATGTAGTACTCCTCTTCATCGCACGGCCACGCCTTCGCCGCAGTCCGCGTCCTCCCGACGCAAGCCCTGCGATCTCGCCACGTGCCCGCCGGCATCGAAGCTTCTCGGCGCGCCCGGATCCCGTCTCCGCCCGCCGAGCCTCCGGTCTTGGTTTTGTGGCTCAACCAAGTAACCCGACGGTTTTGTGGTGAACCACCGCAAACCCCGCGTGCAGACTCCGGTCGTGAGCCGCTACCCTGCACCGGCTCCTGTCCACGACTTCATCTTGCTTTTCTTGCCACCATGCGGCCCGCACTTGACCCCGCTGGCCACCGGGTCCCTCGAGCTGAGCCTACTTGTCTCTCCACTCCTCGGAGGCCCCGCAAGGCATAGACCTTTCGCGCCCACTCTTCACCTGCACCAACACGAGTCAAGCCGTAACCTGCACCTGCAATACTCGGCCAAGAGTCAGTCCACACCACGTTGTCAATCACTCATCACACCAGGGAGCGACCATCCACCGGTCCTCGGACGCTCCGGTCCTCAGCAATGCAATGAGGTTCTTTTTGTCCTAGACAAGTTGGAAGAACAGAGACAACTTTTTGTTCAGGAAAGGAATTTCAGAATCATCCTCAAGAGACACATTATTTCCCTGCTGAGATATAAGCAAGAATATTGGAAGAAGTGACACACTGTCAGATGGACAAAATTTGGGGATGAAAATACAAAAATTTTCCATGCTGCAGCCACAGAGAGATATAGACATAATACCATCACAAGTTTAGAAACCCAGGATGGAAGGGTCATCTATGACCATTTTGAAAAAACAGCTCTTCTATTGGAAAATTTTAGAACAAGGATGGGAAGCACAATTAACCCTGAAATGCAATACAACCTTGAAGACCTGGTTCTGAATCATGAAGGATTGGATCAGATTTCAACACCATTCACTAAGGAGGAAATTGGTAATGTTGTAAAGCAAATGCCAATGGATAAAGCTCCTGGACCAGATGGTTTCAATGGCATGTTCTTCAAAAATGTTGGCATATCATTAAAGAAGACATATATCAACTCTACAATGATTTTTTCTCTGGAGAAGTAAGCCTGCAAGCCATCAACAATTCTTTCATCACACTCATTCCAAAAAACAGCAACCCTGTCTCCCCCAATGACTTTAGACCAATTTCACTTCTGAATTCAGTGCTCAAGTTGATAACAAAATTAATGGCAGACATGCTTCAAGTTGTTATCATTCCCCTCTTTCACAAAAATCAGTTTGGTTTCATAAAAACTAGAACAATTCAAGATTGCCTAGCATGGGCCTTTGAATACATACACCAGTGCCAGCAATCAAGAAAAGAATTGGTTATCTTGAAATTGTACTTTGAAAAGGCTTTTGACACTATTGAACATGCTACAATTTGGAAGATGATGGAGAAATTAGGTTTCAGCTCCACCTGGATTAATTGGGTGCAAAGGATTTTGACTAGTGGATCCACTTCAGTTTTGCTAATCGACGTTCCTGGGAAACAATTTCAATGCATCAGAGGGGTAAGACAAGGAGAACCCCTTTCACCTCTTCTATTTGTATTGGCTCATAGTGAATGACTCTTCTCTCTCCCCATCAGTGCAGACCCTAGCAATGATTTCCCAATCATTCAATATGCGGATGACACTATATTAGTCTTGAAAGCAAGCTAGAGGGAACTATTCTGTTTAAAAAGCCTACTGCAATCCTTCACTGAGTCGACTGTATTAAGTTAATTATTCGAAATCCCAGATGATTCCTTTGAACATGTCTCAAGAGCAAGCTAAAATTCTCTCTAGCACTTTTGGATGTCAACTTGAAGATTACATGCCATGCCACTGATGGACAAAATCGAAAGAAGACTGACCTCAACTTCTGCCTTCATAACACAAGCTAGAAGACTTCAGTTGGTAAATTCAGTTTTATCTTCTCTGCCAACTTATGCCATGTGTAGCTTAAAGATCCTAGTTGTTGTCCTGGACTTCACTGTTAGAGCTAGAAGGCATTGCCTGTGGAGGGGATCTGATGCTAATGCAAAAGGCAAGTCACTGGCAGCATGGCCAAAGGTAACTAAACCAAAGAACAAAGGTGGGTTGGGAGTAGTTGATCTGAGATCTCAAAATGAAGCTTTGTTGTTAAAACATCTAGACAAGTTCTACAACAAAAAAGATACACCTTGGGTAAACATGATCTGGCACTCACATTATTCACAAGGACATATCCCACATGCTTCTGCAGACAAAGGGTCTTTCTGGTGGAAGGACCTTCTTCACCTTTGTGACAAATTTAGAGGAATTGCCAAATGCACAATTGGTAATGGTACTACAGTACTTTTTTGGTTGGACATCTGGAATGACATCCTTCTCCATGAGAAACTTCCAAGACTATTCACATTTGCAAAAAAATCAAAAGATCTCAGTTGCTGACTTTCTCTCAAGATTTGGCTTCACACTTTCACTTACCACTATCAGAACAAGCATATGAAGAATACCAAGAACTGCAGGAAATTGTACAGAGCATTCAGATTGGACAGGAAGACAAAGATCAATGGCAATATATATGGGGGTCGAAAAAATTCACAGCCAACAATTACTACAAGTACCTTCACAAAGAGATACAACCACCAAAACCTTTCTTATGGATTTGGAGCTCCAGATGCTGCAACAAATTGAGGGTTTTCTCATGGCTACTCCTAATGGATAGGCTCAACACTAGAAATATGCTAAAAAGAAAAAGATAAAAACTTGAAGGCAAGAACTACAATTGTGTCATGTGCCCAGCTCAATGAGAAGAGACTGCCTTCCACTTATTCTTTAGCTGTCCTTTTGCCTCAGAATGTTGGAAAATGATTGGAATTCAATGGCAGATGGGTGTTCCTTTCTTTCAAATGATGGAATTGGCTAGACATAACTTCAATCATACTTTCTTCATGGAAGTTTTCATCATTGCAACTTGGCACATTTGGAAACAGAGAAACAACTTGATCTTTGAAACTGTCAAGCAAGCATAATTAGTTGGAAAAGAAACTTCAAAGCAGAATGTACTCTTCAAGCTCAACGAATGAAAGCATCTCTGAAATCTCCCCTGTTAGTTTGGTCTGACAGCTCAGTTTAATTGTACAATTCTTTTCTTTTTGACTAAGTAGTGCACCTTCTTCTCTTTTTTGCTTGCTCAGTGGTTTAGCTTCTCTAGTTGGGTTGTAAATGTCTGAATTTTCCTCCTTTGTAAATATCTTTTCTTTTAATAAAATTACAACAGCTGGGGGCCTCCCTCGCTGTTTTCTGTTAAAAAAAAGGGAAATTGGAGATCATAGGCTGGCCATCGACCTCCTGGGCTCGGGTGACTTAGTTTTATTTCTCTTGCAGGTTTTGCTGTTTTTTCTAGGTTGTTTTCCCTGCCGTATAGTCCGTTTAAGCCTGATGTAACACTGTGTGCGTGAGCCCGGTTAAAGGCCCGCGTTGTAAAAAAACTCTATTTGTTCTTAATACAATGATACACAACTCTCCTGTGTATTCTCGAAAAAAGTAGAAATATTAAAATACATTAAATCGTATGGTGATCAATACAAGACTCCGAGTCATGCATGGAGTACCAAGGGAAAAAACCATATTGATGCCCAAAATGCATGTGTACTCCAACGCATGCAATTAGCATGTGCGATGGCTAATCGAGTCAGTAACTTGGACATGACTGTAGGCTGTAGCTTTATGGACGCAGGACAGAGAATTCGAGTCATGATTTCCTAACAATTGTACTAGGTCGGTTGGGTCGTCGCTAGCTTCCACCCGAAGCCTCCTCCTCTCGTCTCCTCACCCGCCTCCTCTCGGGCCCCTCCCTTCCTCTCTGCCGGCGTCCTCACTGGCGGCGAGAAGGGCTGGGAGCCCCACCAATTGATAGATCCGAAGCTCCTGCTTCTTTTCCTTTTAGGTTTTTTTTCTTCCTGTTGCCTTTTTGGCTATGTCCTTTTGTGGTAGTAGCTGCCTCCATGGCGCTGCCGCCGCCGTCATCGTCGCAGGCTTCCTCGGCCTGCTCGTCGCCGTCGACCCCGTCTCCAAGGTATGCTTAAATAAAACTCCATCCCCCTCTCATCCGGCGGATCTCTTCTCTTTCCCTGCACCACTCCTCCCGAATTGAGATCTGCTTGCCACCGATGCTCTCCGTCTTCGCCACCGCCCTTGCTTTCCACCCGCTTCCTTCCCTCGGGCAGATCCTCTGCATCTTTGCTGTTGTTGTTTGGGTGTAGGTTCGATGAATTCCTCATTGATGGTTGTTCCGGCTCCCTTGCCCCTTGTGGTGAGTATGTGCCCGTTGAACGCATCGATGATGCTTCATCTCGGGTTGCAACAGGCTTTCTTGCCCTGTTTGATAATGTTGCCCCTGACTCCTTTTTCTCTGATGGTTGTTCCGCCTACTTTGCCTATTCCGGTGAGCAAGTGGTCGTCGAACGCATCGAGGAAACTCTGTCTTGGTCTCCGACTCCACCCTACCTCTTCAGCAGCTCTGCACGGTGTTGGTTGTTCTGATGACCTTGTGTCGTTGTTGAACACGATGTTGTGCGCCCTTTGCTTATGCATCTGCCCTTGCCTTCGCCAGCATCTTGTTGTTTGCCTTCTTGCAGATCTGCTCCAGCCGTTCGATTTTCCCTCGGCCGCTGCCAAGTCCGCCTCTTCTCCACATCGGTTTCAACATCGAGCGCCACCTTTCATCGCCAGCGACGACTCTTCTACGAATTTTACAGTCGTCTGGTGTGTTCTTCTTCGGCTTGGTCGATCCCTTTACAATCGACGCTTTGCGCGGTCCCTTCGCCCGGGTGCACGTGCCTTCGACGCCCCTGCAACTCCTCGCCGACGAGTTCGTGGTCTTCTCTGCAGTAGTTGTTGTGTTTATCCGGTCCATGGACCAGATCGTAATTCGGCCCTCTTTGAGGGACCTCTATGTAAGATGTTGGCTTAATTATAAAGTTGTTGTTGTCAAAAAAAAACAATTGTACTATGAAATTCCACATTAGCCGCTGCTAAATGTGGCATTTCTACTAGAGTTTACAACTACAGCAAACTAACTTATCGTCAGTGTTAGAGTATATGTGTATAAGACCCATGGCCCATGTGTACAGGCCCATCTAGGCCTAAGTGTACAACTACAATATAGCCCACCCTTCTAGGGTTGGAAGAATACATCGAATTTTCCTTCCTACATGGTATCAGCTTAGGTTGGGGTTCCTAGGAGCTCTCCCGCCGCTGCCGCCATCATGACTGGACACCGGGCGCCGGATTTCCTGCCGCTCGTGGCTGCCGGCTTTCCTTCCCTCTCTCCCTTCCCTCACCTGCTCGCGGCTGCTGGATTTCCTGCCGCCGCTGCGGTTGTTGCCGGCGTGCACGGGCGAGTCCAGGTCGCGCGGCCGGCTCTGCCTGCCCATGTCGTGCCCGGTCGCGATCGTGCCGACTCGGCTGCGCTTGCACCTGCTCCGGGTGCCACAGCCATGGCAGTCGTGGCCCTACTCCCGCCCCGACCCCAATTCCAGGCCGCCGCAGTCGTGGTGCGCGGCTCTGCTTCCGTCCCGGCCCTTGCTACGGGTGTTGCAGCCCCTGGCGCCGCCGCGGGCGCACGTGGCCCTTCAACGGCCGCCGCGACCCCCTCTCTTCGCCCCTGCCCGTCACCGCCACCCCTGCTGCAGTTGCTGCCGCACTTCGTGCGGCCGCGCTGGGTATGGCCGCGGGTGGTCTGGGCGCATGGATGGGCACAGGAGCAGAGCTCGTCCCGCCACCCCAACATGCCCCTCTCTTCGCCGCCGCCGCTGGAGCTTCGGGAGCAAGCGCGGGTGGCTCTCTGCCACCCATTTCTGCACCACTTCTCGCCGGCATGGGTGCTCCCCTTCTTTGCTCCGCGGCTCCGAGCGCGAACCCCGACGCCGCTGCCCTCGCGGCCTCTGTCTTTGCCAAGGTTGGCGTCTCCTCCTCTGCCTGCTATTCGCCCCGTGCCGCGGCAGCAGCTCGCCGGCGGTATCATCCGTATGCGAGGTGTGACACCTCCTCCTCCTCCGATGCGGCCCCTCCTCCGGGCGACGAGCAGCGCGGCCCCATGGTCGTGCCCCGTCCGCCACCACTGCCGGTGATCCTGCCTCACACGCCTCCTCCTCTGGGCGTCGTTGTCGCTCCCCCTCCTTCCATCGGGGTTGCGATGGCCGACGCCGATCTCGCCGCGGCCCTCCTCGCCGCCAAGTCCGAGCTTTTGACGGCCCAGGAGCGTGTTCGCGCGGCTGTCCTCGCTTGGGAGTGCGAGCGTACCGTGTCTGGTGCTCTCACTCGCGGGGCCGCCGAGGCGGAGTACTCCCTCCTTGCCTCCTCCGAGTCGTCCACTGTCACCGCCGACGCCGCTGGGCTTGCCATGGGCATGGGAGCCCCCTCTGCTCCACCTGTCGCCGTTGCTGCCCCGCCCCCTCCTACCGACGTTGCTCCACTCTGCGCTGGCGGGGTTCCCTTCTTCTACGGGCTGGGTACACCCCCCGAGGATGCACCAGTCGCCATCGCCGCCCTCCTCCGGGGCACGACGCCCGTCGATAATGCCTGCTCCGGCACCCCTGCTTTCTATGGCGCTGCTGCCATGACTCCTTTCCCCGGGTCGAGCGGGGGTGGAGGAGGTGGTGGTGGTGGGTGTCATCGGTGAAGGAGGCATTGTCAGAGTGCGTCTGCACTTCTTGCTCCTGTCGTTGTGCCCTGGCCGTTCTTTGGCAACCCATGGTCAGGGCGCATCCCGATTTGGCCGTCTCATGCCTCAGGGGGGCTCCTCGCTCTCAGTTCCAGCCGGCTGCCATGCCCATTGGCGGCGCTCCCTCGCTTGCGCCATCCTGGCCTCTACCCGTCCCACCTGGCCAGTTTTTGGCACAAACTTTCAGCACCATGGGGGTGACACCACCTGTTCGCACCTAGTGGATTGTCGACTCGGGTGCTTCTTTCCACAACACCCCTAATGCTCGCATCCTCTCTTCTCTTCGCTCCCTTCCTCCTTCGTATCCTTCTTCGATCATGGTTGGTGATGGGTCTTGTCTTCCTGTCACCTCCGTAGGGTCGGCTCCCGGTCCTTTTCGTCTTCCAGATGTCCTTGTTGCTCCTCAGATCATTCAATGCCTGCTTTGTTGAATTCGACTCTACCGGTCTCACGGTAAAGGATTTCGCCTCTGGGCGTCCGCTCCTCCGCTGTAACAGCTCGGGATCTCTTTACTCCCTTCGCCTTCCTGCTTCCGCTATACCACCTTCGACTTCTCCTCCGTCAGCTGCCCTTGCCACCACTTCTCCCTCTTCCGCTACCTAGCACCGCCGCCTCAGTCACCCTGGCCGTAACGCTTTGGCTCAACTCAGTCAGAGTGCACACCTTCCTTGCACTTGGGCTTCTGATGAGCATCTCTGCCATGCGTGCCAGTTGGGTCGCCATGTTAGGCTTCCTTTTCCTTCTTCCTCTTTGCATGCGGCGCATGCCTTTAATATTGTTCACTGTGATATGTGGACTTCCTCTGTTCCTAGCATATCTGGCTATAAGTATTATCTAGTAGCGGTCGATGATTCCTCTCACTACTCTTGGAATTTCCCTTTGCGTGCCAAGTCCGAGACTTTTCCCACCCTCCTCAACTTCTTTGCCTGGGTGTCCACTCAGTTCGGCCTCACCAGTAACCATCAAGGTCGTCCAGTGTGACAACGGGCGTGAGTTCGATAACAACACTCCCGCTCCTTCTTTCTCTCTTGGGGTGTTCAGCTCCACATGTCTTGTTCGTACACCTCTTCTCAGAACGGAAGGCTGAGTGGATGATTCGCACCACGAACGATGCCATGCGCACTCTTCTGATCTAGGCCTCTCTGCCTCCTCATTTCTGGGTGGAGAGTCTCCACTCCGCCACCTACCTGCTCAACTGCCTTCCTTCCACTGCTTCCCCTGCTCCAACTCCTCACCACGCTCTCTTCGGTACCCTCCTAGCTACGATCACCTTCGTGTCTTCGGGTGTGCTTGTTACCCTAACATCACTGCCACTGCTCCTCATAAGTTGGCGCCCCGTTCAACACGTTGTGTCTTTCATGGTTACTCCCCTGACCACAAGGGGTACCGCTGCTACGACCTCGCCTTTCGTTGGGTCCTCATTTCTCTCCATGTTGTGTTTGACGAGTCGGACTTCCCGTCCTCCACCTCCTCAGTTCCTTCTCTTGATCCCGAGATGGAGCCCATGTTTTCTGACCTGGTGGTTCAGCCACCAATTTCTGTTTTTCCCCTGGTGTACCAGCACCCCTTCCAGTGCCCTCTGCCGCGCCACGCCCGGCCCCGGGGCCTTCTCCTATGGCGAGCGCCGCCCCGGCGCCCTCTACTGCGCCAAGCACCGCTCTGGCACCCTCTGCCGCGCCATGCGCGGCCCCGGCACCATCTCCTATGCCGAGCGCCGCCCCGGCGCTCTCTACCGCGCCACACGCAACCCTGGTGCCTCCACCCGCGCCACACGTGGCCCCGCAGGTGCCCGGAGACTATGCGCCCCCTGTGCGCTATGTCTACACGCACCGCTCGATGGGTCCGCCTCCACCACCACCTTCACCGGCCATGTCGCCGCCTCCACTACTGTCATCCCCACCTCCACCACCATCGCCACCTCCACCGCGCCGTTCTCGTATGGAGCCCACCGTGTACCACCCGCCGATCATCCATCGGGATCCTCGACATACTCATCCCATGGTAACTCAGCAAAGCGGCTGGGGTCCTTCGACCGGCGACTCTCTCCGCCACCGAGGGAGAGCCAGGGATCTCTCCGATTCCCTCTTTCATTTCGAGGCCCTGGCGGATCCTCACTGGCGTCTTGCGATGGAAGAGGAGTACGACGCTCTTCTTGCTAACCAGACATGGGACCTCGTACCGCGCCTGTCTGGTCGCAATGTGGTGACTGGCAAGTGGATCTGGACGCACTAGCGTCGGGCTGATGGTTCTTTGGAGCGCTACAAGGCTCCCTGGGTTCTCCGGGGTTGCAGTCAGAGGCCTGGGGTTGATTATGATGAGACCTTCAGTCCGGTGGTAAAGCCTGCTATAGTGCGTACAGTTCTTTCACTTGCTCTCTCTCGCTTGTGGCCTGTTCACCAGCTGGATGTAAAGAATGCTTTCCGCCATGGCACCTTGTCAGAGACAGTGTACTGCAGTCAGCCAGCAGGTTTTGTGGACTCCAGTCATCCGAATCTTGTCTGCCAGCTCAACATGTCTCTCTATGGTCTGAAGCAGGCTCCCCGGGCTTGGAACTTTCGATTTGCCATGTTCTTGCTCTCCTTGGTGTTCGTCGAGGCAAAGTCTGACACTTCTCTGTTCATCTATCACCATGCAGATGGGACGGCCTACCTCCTACTCTATGTTGATGACATTAACCTGACAGCCTCCAGCCCACAGTTGCTTCAGCGCATTATCTCCTTTCTGCAGAAGGAGTTTTCTATGAAGGATCTCGGTAAAATTCACCACTTCTTGGGTGTCACTGTTGAGCCTCGCCAGTCTGGTCTTCTTCTTCACCAACGACAATATGCCCTTGATATTTTAGAGCGGGCCAGGATGACAGATTGCAAGCCTTGTTCTACTCCTGTTGACACTCAGGCGAAGCTGTCTGCTACTCAGGGTGATCCTGTGGCTGATCCTACAACCTACCGGAGTCTTGCTGGAGCTTTGCAGTACCTCACTTTCACCCGGCCGAACCTCACATATGCCGTTCAGCAGATCTGCCTTCATATATATGCATGACCCGCGAGAGTCACACCTTGCTGTGCTGAAGCTCCTTCTCCGCTACGTTTGTGGCATTGTTGACTTAGGCCTGGTTCTCCACCACTCCTCTCTGCTGAGCTGGTTGTCTACACCGACACTGACTGGGCTGGTTGTCCAGACACTCGCCGCTCCACCTCTGGGTATGCCATGTTCCTGGGCGGTAACCTCATCTCCTGGTCGTCCAAGCGGGAGCCGGTTGTCTCCCGCTCCAGTGCCGAGGCGGAGTACCGGGTTGTTGCTAACGGCGTGGCAGAGGCGGCCTGGCTTCGACAGCTCTTGGGTGAGCTCCGCAGCCCGCTCACCAAGACCACACTTGTCTACTATGACAATGTCAGCGCCATGTACCTCTCCACCAACCCGGTTCAGCATCAACGGACAAAGCATGTGGAGATCGACTTGCACTTCATTCGTGATCGGGTTGCCATCAGCGACGTTCGGGTTCTCCATGTCCCGCCACCTCCCAGTTTGCCAACATCTTCACCAAGGGTCTGCCCTCCTCGACGTTCTCGGATTTTTGCTCCAGCCTCAACGTAGCAGGTGGCTAGTTGTGGCTGCGGGGGGGGGGGGGGAGGGGGGAGGGGAGGGTGTTATCCTTGTGTAGTGCTTTCTTTGTTGTCTAGTCTTGAACTCCGCTGCGCCAGTAGTTCAGACTGCGGGGGGTGTTAGAGTATATGTATATAAGGCCCATGTGTATGTTGACGGCTGTTAAGTGCCTACTTTAGCCGTCAATATACTCTTGAATAAAGGAGCAAAATGCATTTCTTACACACATTTAGTTAGGAATAATGTAGTTCCACTTGTCCTTGGAGATTTTGTGATTGAAGGTAAAATAAGCATAAAAGAAGTGACAACTCACCTCCTTTGGATCAATCCACATCACCTCAGCCAAGGAAGGGCTACCACCTAGGATCCCATGCATGCAAGCCATGTCACCGATCCAAGGGAAGCAACCCCAACGAATCAGAGGGTGACACATGGACATCACAAGGATTGAAGGGCCCACAGGCAGGCAAACCGCCTCAAACTCGTGTGGACACCGGGCACCGACGCAAGGGCCCACAGGACAGCTACCTGGAGAAAGCACACCCTGAGTGGGGCCCACAGGGCGTCGGCCGACCCCACAGGTCGGCCGAACTGACCTTGTGGCCGCCACTCAGGAGCTTCCATATGGTGCTTCCTGGTGGGCTCCTGGTCCACTCCCGGGGTGCTCACGCCATTCTCCTGAAGTTGTCCAAGGCCTATAAATAGGATGGAGGGGACTCATTTCTTACCTAACTCACTTTCCAACTCGTCTCTCACTTTTGGTTTCCAAGGCTAGGAGGTAGGCTAGAGTAGTTCTACTTCAGGTTCCAAGTCTACTTTGGGATTTAGGTATGAGTTCTCTTGTATCTTTATTTTATTGTATGACTTTGATCTACTTCAGTTATTTAGCTATTTCATATAAAGTAGTGTTAGCATATATGGGTGATTTGTTCATGTGTTCTTCGTTCGTTCATCATTTAGAGGCCCCTGTTCTTGATGAACAAGGCCTTTCGATCCACTTGATGAATGATTTACTCATGTCTTTGGTGTTTGTTCATAAGTTAGAGGCTCGTGTTCTTCATGAACATGACCCTTTGATCCTGTTGAAGAGACATAGTAGAACACGAATCCGTTTGTATACCTAGCCTAGTTTGATCTAGTTAGATCACGTATTTGTGTTGTATGAAGTTCGAGTTCAAGCTACGGTACTCGGTGTAAGTGTCCGGTTATCTGGTGGCACTGACCTGGGTCACAATAGCCCGAGTCGGTCAGTGTCTAGTTAACAATGCAAGCATGGTGCTTGGGTTGAGTAGCTGCGTTGCATATGAGCGTGCCCCATAGATAGTTAGGGGAAGGCCGCGGTAGTGACAGCCGTTGGACCCTTTGTACTCCCCCACGTTCGGGTACGTTGTAGGAGTCTAAGATCTAACAACCGACGTCGTGCGGAAGCGACGCGGGCGGTTAGCTCCCCGTTTGTGCCTGGGTGCTGAGCTGATATTCGTACAATGCTTAAGTGACTGACTGACTTCTACTAACTTTATATGTATAGTACCTTAGAACCTAGAGCTTACTCGTATGTTGCCTCCTAAGCCGTAGTGTAGCATAGAGAGAATGAGTTCGGGTGTGTTCACACTACCATATCCTTATCATATCTTACCCCTGTGTTTGGGACTTGACTTATTCTCGTCATTGATCTATACTCATTGCAATAGTGTCAGGGGGTGAGACCTGGACAGATCCGCAAGGGGGCGACCCAAGCGGTTGTAGGTTAATTGGAGTGGATCGGGAACTAAGAGCGTAGGTAGTAGTTAGCAGGAAAAACTCGGAACAGGCGAGAATGGCGAGGGACATAAAGGTTTAGACTGGTTCAGACCTCCGGAGAGTAAAACCCTACGTCCAGTATGCGGTGGAATTATGCGTAGAAGGGAAGTCCCCTCGAATGGAGCTCTATGCCGCCTTATATGGTCAACGGACTAGGGCTTCCATTCGAGGTCGGTGGACCCTCATCGGGGTCGGTTACAGATTAGGAAGGTCATCTTCCGTGATTACAGGGTGAATCTCGCGACCTGTGGACCTGCTGGCGGCGTCAGGCCGCGACCTAGGGGAGAGTCTTGCGCCACAAGCCCAACGGATCCTCCGGGATCTGGATAAGGTCTTCTGAGGTCTTTCAAGGTCGCCAGGGTTGTGGATAAGGTCTCCGGGCCCACTTGCAAGTCGGTGGGGCTTCTGACAGGTCGGGTCCACTTGACAGGGACCTCTGGGACCCTGGTCGGTGGGGACCCATGGGTACCCATGTCTCTCAAGCCCCCGATCAACATGTAGGCGTAGCGGCCGAGACGAAGTCATGTCGAGGCTTGGTGAAGTCATGGCGTCGTCAAGGTCGTGCAGGGTGCACGGGGATCCAAAAAAGAAAATCTTGCCAGTGCCTACGAAGTCGAACATCAAGCTCCTGGAACGCAGATCCAGAAGTTTGAAGTGAAGGCAAGATGCTGCGTTGAAGAACCGCCGACCTGACCGGAGTCAGATAAAATCGTCATGTCGTTGAAGAAAGTCCTTGTACTGACCAAAGGGAGGTCGAACAGAGGCACCGTGGAAGCTGGCTTCCGGTAGATCGATGCGACGTAGGGGGAGAGGGCGTCGTAAGACGCACTCATGGAGTAGCCCCCGAGCAGGAAGGCGACCTGGAAGGTCGGGTTGATGCTCGAGGAATGAACAGAGAACCTACGGCCTTCTGCTTTAGTCTTGAAGATGCTTTATCCACTGAGTAAGACAAGCGATCTGGAATCTTTGTGAGGCAGTGTCAGGCACCAAGGGTCTTGTCGCGTAGCGTCCCACGGGCGTACTGTACAGGCACGGGACCTGCCTCTGGCAGAGACGTAGCCGCTGCCAGTATAGGACAAAAGCTGAAAAGTTGTCATCAGGCCGGTGACAGACGTGTCAGCGCTCCCAGAAACAGACAAAGACATCGCGCTCCACGTGGTAACAGTGTTGTGGACAAGGACGCACGCCAGCTGAGGTGCAGGCGTAAACCAAAGCCAAGCTCCACTGCTATAAATAGGAGGCCTCATGGCTTACTTCTCGGACCAAGTGGGAGCACCATGGCGAAGCAGCATGATAATTATGCAGTGCCCTGGTCTTTGCGTCCACCAGAGCGTAGTGCTAGAGGATCATCTCTTGGAGCTAGAAGAATGCTTGCGAAGTTGGGAGAACTCCACTAACCTCTGCGCCCGCCTCCAGCGAGGAATCCAGGTGCAGCATGGGGCAATACATGCCTTGACAGGCCTTGTGAGCAAGGGCCTAATGTGGTGTTGGAAACCATCATGCTGCGCCGGGGGAGGCCCGAGGTGACGCTGGTCCGATTTGGGATCTTGTGAGAGCACCCTAGCAAAAGATGGGACTCCACAGGAAACCTTCTGGGGCTAGAGTAAAGGTGGTTGTGTGGCAGTCGCGACCTCGGCGGCGGTGGAGGTCTCCAAGTAGGTCCTGAAGCTAGAAGAAAGCTTGCGACGCGCTTCATCAGTTTAGGTTGCGCCGTAAGCACCATGTAAGGTAGATCAGGACCTTTAATATGTTTGCATCTTGTAATTGGCCTTGGGCCAAGGTCTTTTGTAGCTGACTAAGCTTTTACACACATGCTTGCATGGCAACTGATGTGTCTTGACTAATGTGAAGAGGCGCCCGGGCAGCAAAGGCGCGGCCAAGGTCCCGGCGGGGCTTTGTTAGCACACCGACCTTCAGAAGGTCATAGTAGTTGACAAGGGGACCCGTGTCGACCTGGGTCAACACGGCCGCTGTGCAGTGGCACAACGCAGAGTGTCAGTCCTGAACTCTGTAGGTCTTTATCGACCTAGAAGGCATCAGGGCCTCAGCGAGGAGCTGTAACTATGACCGAGAGGTCGTCAACGGGCAGTAGAGCCTTTAAGCACGGAGCCGTTGATAAAGTTGCGCCGCTGTAGGTCGAGGTGACCTAGAAGGTGTGTAGGTAGCTGGGCCTAGGGGACGTGGTGTGAACCCGCCGGTGGGAGGCTGAGGCGACCTAGGAGGCTGCCGGTACCTTGGCGACCTTGAATGGGCGATAAAGCAGGCCCATAGGTTGTCTGTGGGTCGTGACGACCTTGAACTTAGTACTGCAGACATTGTGTGTGGGGGGCTTGAATATGGGGCATAACAGGTCCCCGTCGGCCGGAGCGCTAACTAGAGGCCGGCGGACGCAGATTCCCGTACGGTACTAGCCGTTACTGCCATTTTCCCGTTAGGCCGAAAGAGCCGTTGGGCGGTAGATCCGCGGGAGGCGCCGAACCGTTGGGTCGCCGTGAGCCCGGGCTGAGGTCGGCGACCAAGTAAGTCACGAGGGCTATGCCCGTTCTTGTTTTGCGCATGCAATTCTCTGCTGCTTCTGATCGGTTAAGGTTGCTGCTTATACGCAGGGTGACTCCGGTCGCGTCGGAGAGCGCCAAGAATGCCTCAGGCCAAGAGGCGTTCAGGCGCAAGGGGAAAGAGGCGCCGGTGGAGCAGTCGCCGGCAGTCTCGACGGCTGATGTCACGAGCTCGGCCGCCGGGGCCGGGGCGACGGCGGCGTCTGCGGCGAAGGACGGGGCCAGCGCTGCTCCGCCCGCCGGAGGTGAGCAGGACGCCCTCTGCATGGCGGACCCGCAGGCTGCGGAGGCGGGCGGCGCCAACGTCGAAGCCGACAACGATCGGTGCCTGTACGTCGGGACCCCATGGGAGGACGACATCATCACTGACCGCCGTGACGTCGACGATTTTAAGGAGGCGTCGCGCACGATCGCACGGACACTCGCAGTAAGAACTTGTGCCTCGATACCTCCATCCTTGTCGTGTATCCCAAACGTCTTGTGAGGTCTCGAAATGAAACATGTCTTCCATTGTGTTGCAGTCACTTGCCGAGCGGGCCCAGGCTCGGGCGAGCTTGGTGAGGGAGGCTGCCAACGCCCACGCGGAGGCGGCTGCAGCTCGCGAGGCCAAACTGCAGGCCCAGGTCGAAGCCGCGCGGGAAATCAAGCACGTGAAGGAAGCCATGGCCCGCCAGGCAGAGAAGGAGGTGGCCTCCTTGAAGAAGAAGCTAGAGGCGGCGGAGCGAAAGGCGAAGGACGCAGCGAACGACCTCCAGGCCGTGGTGGAGGGTAAGCTTGCTAGGTCGCTGGATGTTGATTCCACTCATCTCCTGGGTCTTTTTCTGAACTTTCGACCTTGAGTGAGTTCAGGCGCTAAGGAGACTGTGGACGCTCTGAAGAAGGAGCTGGCAGAGACCAAGGATCAAATAAGGATCCTTAAGGAGAGGACCGCGGAGGCCCGGGAGGGTGAGTAGTTCTTCCACCGCAGCAGGGTGTTTTGACTTGCCGCCATGAATCCGAAGAAATGACAGATCTCTCCCAATTGATGATGCAGGTCTGGGGAAGGAGCTTGCCGACCTCAAGGAGGCCGCCCAGTATGTGATGGACATCTACGTCCCTCAAGAGGAAGGGGCGGAGCCAAAGGAGCTGGTCGACCGGCTGGATGAGGCCGAGAACCGGATCAAGGACCTGCTGCTGGACACCGCCAAGCTTGCGGGGGCTGCGACGTTGTCGACGGTGAAGTATCACGAGCCGTCATTCGACCTGCAGAAGGTCGCAGAGGACGTCGACCTGTCTGGCTTGGTGAGGCGCGAGGACATCTTGGCTGCCGCGGAGGAGGTCGTCAACAAGTTTGACTTCTGAAAATGAAAGGTCGAGCTGTATCATTTTGCAGATGTAAGTTAGGCTGGGGCCCAGCAATGTAAACAATCATTTATCGTAATAAAGGTTTGCAAATTATATAGAATGTGCGCTTCACTTGATTAACAAGAACAATCGATATGTAAGCTCGAAAATAACAAGATTGCGAAGTGCGGCCTCCGCTAAACCAGCTCAGTGGAGGAACGGCTTACCGACTGTGCGGCTCAGCGTGGAGGCTTAGGCACAGCCTGCGCGCGGAGGGGGTCGTGGACCCTAGGTCTCGCAACCTAGCGACTTAGGAACATACATAAAGAAAGTAGGAGCTAAACATGTGTGGAACGCGCATAAGCATAAGGCATGTGAAAACCCCTTCAGGTCGCGAGACCCTTAGGTTGGCGAAGCCAAGCCCCCAAGCACTTCGGGGCCTAACCTAGACCAAGCCCCTGAGGGTTTCGAGGGAGAAGGGTGAAAACAATAGAAAGTAAAAGGGAGACTTAGATACAGGTCAGCAGAGGGGCTGCCAAAAAGAATCTCTTTCTTTATTAAATGGAAATTACAAAGAGAGGAGAGTACATAGCTTTTATTTTGGTACAGATCTTCTAAGGATAGAAGCGACGTAGGTGCTCGATGTTCCAGACGTTCGGGACGCCTTGGTCGTCGGCCCACTGGAGGTGGTAGGTCACTGGTCCAACGACTTCCATCACGATGAAGGGACCTTCCCAGGGCGCGGAGAGCTTATGCATGCCCTTGGTATCTTGGATGCGCCGCAAGACTAGGTCGCCCACGTTGAAGGATCGTTCACGACGTTGCGATCGTGGTAGCGACGTATCTGCTGCTCGTGGCGCGTGTGCCGCATCAGTGCAGCCACACAGTGTTCCACAATGCTATCGAGGTCGACCTTGCGCGTCTCCTCGGCTGTCCCTTCTTCGTAATGTTGGATGCGAGGGGCACCAAAAGCGAGGTCGGTCGGGAGGACGGCCTCCGACCCATACACCAGGAAGAATGGTGAATAACCCGTAGCTGAACTGACCAGGGTCCAGAGGCCCCAGATCATGTGCGGTAGCTCTGCTAGCCACCTGGTGGCGTATTGGGAGGCGTTATCGAAGATGCGGTCCTTGATGCCTTGAAGCACCATGCCGTTTGCGCGCTCGACCTGGCCGTTGCAGCGTGGGTGCGCCACCGAGGAGTAGTAGACGTCGATGAGGCTGTCTTGGCAAAAGTCCCAGAAGTCGGATCCTGTGAAGGCCGTGCCTAGGTCGGTGACGATTCTGTTGGGGACTCCGAAGCGGTGGGTGATGTCTTCGATGAACTTTTCCGCCTCCTTCGACGTAACGGTGGCGACGGCTCGAACCTCGATCCACTTAGTAAATTTGTCCACCGCCACCAGGATGTGACTGTAGCCACCAGGAGCCGTCCTGAAGGGTCCCACTGAGTCCAGGCCCCATATGGCAAAGGGCAAGGATGGAGGGATTGTCCTCAGGGCTTGCGCTGGCACGTGCTGTTGCTTGGCGAAGAACTGGCACCCTTTGTATCGCCGGACTAGGTCTTGAGCGTCAGCCAGAGCGGTAGGCCAATAGAACCCTGACCTAAAGGCTTTTCCCACCAGGTTGGCGGAGGCTGCGTGATTATCGCATTCTCCACCGTGGATTTCCTGCAGGAGCTGGAGACCTTCAGATCTGAGGATGCACTTCATCAGTACGCCATTGGAGGCGGACCTCCGGTAGAGCTCCGTGCCGATGACGACGTAGTTGGCACTACGTTTGACGATCTTCTCCCGTTCGACCTTGTCCTCAGGGACTCATTGTTCCAGGATATAGGCGATAAAGTCGAGACGCCAGTCGTCTTCAGCTTCTGTCATGAGGACGTCGCGGCCGCCTGGAGGAGGCGCGTCGCCAGGCGACGTCTCTGGGTCGCTGAGGAGCCTGATCGAAGGCTTGCGCAGATCTTGGACGAACACGCCGGCCAGAACCAGCACGCGTTTGGAGCCCAGCTTGGAAAGGACGTCGGCCGCTACGTTGTTGTCGCGGCAAACGTGGTGGAATTCCAGGCCTTCGAACTGGGCTTCGAGCTTACGTACCTCTGCGCAGTAGGCGTTCATCGTGTCCTTCTTGATGTCGCATGTCTTGTTGACCTGATCGATGACGACCTTGGAGTCGCCATAAGCAATGAGGCGCTTGATTCCCAGGGAGACGGCGAAGCGCAACCCGTGAATCAGGGCCTCATACTCGGCGCCATTATTGGACGCCTTGTAGTGGATCTGCAGGACGTACTTCAGATGATCGCCTTGAGGGGAGATGAAGAGTATGCCTGCGCCTGCTCCTTCAAGGTTCAGGGAACCATCGAAGTACATCTTCCAGTGCTCCGGCTTCTCCGTCGGTGGGGGTTGCTGGGTCTCTGTCCATTCAGAGACGAAGTCTGCGAGGATCTGGGAGTTGATGGCCTGTCGGGGACAAAATTCAAGCTCGAACTCGCCTAGCTCGACCGACCACTTGACGATGCGTCCTGTGGTGTCGCGGCTGCGTAGGATTTCTCCCAAGGGGAAGCTGGACACGACCTTGATTTTGTGCGACTGAAAGTAATGCCGGAGCTTGTGCGAGGTGACGAGGAGGGCGTACAGCATCTTCTGAGGTTGCGAGTACCTGATTTTGCTATCGGAGAGGACTTCGCTGACGTAGTAGACAGGTCGTTGGACGGGGTAAGGTTGGCCTTCTTCAGGTCGTTCTGCCACCAGGACCGTGCTGACCACCTGGGTGGACGCGGAGATGTAGAGCAGCAAGGTCTCTTTTGGCGCTGGGGGCACCATGACCGGAGGCGTCGTGAGGAAGGTCTTTAACTCTTCTAGCGCCTGATCTGCCTCGTCTGTCCAGACAAACTTGTCTGACTTTTTCAGCAGCTTGAAGAAGGGTAGGCCTTTCTCCCCAAGCTTGCTGATGAAGCGACCTAAAGCGGCCATCATGCCGGTGAGCTTCATGACGTCTTTCTTTCCGGTAGGTCTCTTCATCCTGCGGATGGCGTCGACCTTGGTAGGGTTCGCCTCGATGCCCCGGTGGCTGACCATGAAGCCCAAGAGCTTGCCAGATGGAACGCCGAAGACACACTTCTCCGGATTAAGCTTCCAGCGGTAGCGCTGGAGGTTGGCGAAGGTCTGGGCGAGGTCAGCGATGAGGTTGTCCTCCACCGTGGTCTTGACAACTACGTCGTCGACGTATGCTTCGATGTTGTCGCCGATCTGGGACTCTAAGCACTTCTGAATGGCCTTCTGGTAGGTCGCTCCAGCGTTCTTGAGGCCGAACGTCATAGCCGTGTAGCAGTAGATGCCGTGCGGCGTTATGAACGCCGTTTTGTCTAGATCAGAGACCTTCAGGGCTATCTGGTGATACCCTGAGTAGCAGTCGAGGAAGCATAGCAGGACGCTTCCGGCTGTAGAGTCAACGACCTGGTCGATGCGCGTGAGAGGGAAGGGGTCTTTAGGTCAGTGCCTGTAGAGATCGGTGTAGTCGATACACATTCTCCATTGACCAGTTTTCTTGGGTACAAGCACCGGGTTGGCGAGCCAAACCGGATTTTTACACTCACGGATAAATCCGGCAGCTAGGAGCTTTATTATCTCTACCCTAATGACCTCCTTGCGATCCTTCGCAAAGCGGTGCAGCTTCTGCTTGACAGGCTTGGCCGTCTTGCTTACATCCAAGGAGTGCTCAGCCAGCTCCCTTGGAACACCCGGCATATCCGATGGGGTCCATGCGATTATATCGGCGTTGTCCCGGAGGAAACTGGTGAGCGCGAGTTCCTATTTCTCCCCGAGGTTGTCGCCGATGACCACCGTCTTCTTTGGGTTGGCAAGGCCGAGGCAGACCTTCTTTATCGCTGGTACAGCGTCGAGGGCGGTGTCAGTGCGCTTCTGCTCTGGGACGGTGAGGTCGCTCGGGGTGACCTTCGCAGCTTCGGCGACCATGACTGCCGAGGCGTCGACGCAGGCGTTCGTCATGGCGATGTCCAAGGCCTTGTTGTCGCACTTGAACGAGATGATGAGGTCGCCGTAGATAGTGAGGACCCCGTTGGGGGCCGGCATCTTCAACACCAAGTAGGTGTAGTGCGGGACGGCCATGAACCTGGCCAGCATGGGGCGACCCAGGATGGCGTGGTACGAAGACTTGAAGTCGGCGACCTCGAAGCTGAGATACTCCGTGTGGAAGTTCTCTTCTGTGCCGAAAGTCACTGGAAGGGAGACTCGACCCATGGGGTAGGCCGCCTTGCCGGGGACGATGCCGAAGAAAGGCTCGTTGCACGCAGTTAACCTCTTGAAGTCGAAGTCCATCTTCTTCAAGGTCTCGACGAATATAACATTGAGCCCGCTTCCCCCGTCGATGAGAGTCTGAGGGAGCAGGGCGCCCTCGACTATGGGCTCGACGACAAGCGGGTAGGACCCAGGATCTGGGATATGGACCCAGTGGTCAGCCCTGGAGAACGTGATGGGCTGCTCCGACCACAGCAGGGGCTGCGACGGCTTGGTGTGGATGAGTTGGATCTCGCGCTTATCCTTGCGATAGCGCCTCCTCCTTGAGCTGGTCTTCAGGCCACCGACGATCATGTTGATCGACCTCTTGGCCTGCTGGAAGGGGCCATTGGGGTTGCCCGCCACCGGTGGAGGAGGTAGGTCACGCTCGTCGCGGCGGTCCTCCGGCTGATGGTCGTCACGTCGCCGGTCGTCGTGGCGGCCGTCATCGCCGCGACCACGTCGGTCGTCCTGGCGGTTGGTGTTGTAGCGACGTGAAGACGACCAGATGTTGGGGTCAGAGCGGCCGTCGTACTTCTGGATGTTCGGCTTGAAGTTGTCGGGGTAGGCGACCGATCTGAGGCGAGGAGCCAACGCAGGGAAGGCGGTGATGGCCATGTCGTCGCCGCCGTCCCTGACTTGGGCGCCGCCTCTGCTCTGTGCAGGGGCCACGACCTGGGATCTGGGCTGGCGATCCGGGTTTGGAATGGGGCCCTCCGGGTGGCCGTAGTCCGCCTCGTACTGGGCACGCCGCCTGTTCTCGACATCGTGGCGGTCACGCTCCTCGCGCTCCATGATGCGATGGACGGCGCCCGGAGGTCCGTACTCGCGGTCATATTGCGCACGACGTCGCAGCTCCCGCTCCTCATGCTCGCGATGGCGCTGATCGATGTAGCCACTGGCATCGCGGCCACGCCTGTTCTTCTCGAGGTTGGCGCGGAGGTCACCGTCTTTTGCACCGTTTGCCCGAGGCTGGTCGGGGTTGTGCTGATCGACTTCCTCCTGGATGGGCGGGAGGTTGCTGTGCGCAGGTCGATTGGATCAACTACGCGAATGCCGGCTTGACGTCGACGCAGCGGACTTTGCTGCTGCACTCTTCTCCTCCACCAAGGCCGTGGCGACCCGAAGGTAAGCCATGGCTGCATCAGCTTCGGGTGAGGGGTTGGCTTGCTGGAGACGTGCCATAGCCGCGTCCAGGTTGGCCTGAGGGCTGTTGAACGTCGGCAGCCCTGCTTCCTCGAACTCGAGACGCAGGTCCCGGGCGCAGGGAGGTACCGCGTTGCGTTGCTCTTCCGCTCGTCGTTGGGCGCGGTTGGCATTGCCCTGGATCCGACGTGCTTCCTCGGAGTCCATCGCGCCGAGACGCGGTGGTTCGTTTGCCGACACCACCAGGACCCGCCGCAGGATGGAGCTCTGGTCGTTGGGGGAGACGTGGATCCGGACCTTCTGGAACTCGCCAACGTCAGGGGACGTGGGAGCTCATGTGGTACGGGGAGCAGTACACTCCTGGTCGATCTTCTTCCGCAGCCGGCAGCCGCGGAGGGTGTGTCGCGCGCCCTTGTGGTAGGTGCACGGTACGTCGAGCGGATCGCGGCGGGCGTGGAGCTCGGGCTTAGGGTCGTCGGATGGCTCCTGCCGCCCAGATTGGATCTGGGAGGACTTGATCGCCTGACGGGTGTAGACGTCGCTGGATGGTCGCAAACCGAAGGGGAAGGTCTTGCGCCGCGACGCGGTCTGCGTTGAGCGCTGGGCTCTCTCGCAGATCTGGAGGGTTTCCTCCATCATGTCGATGACACGCTCCATTCCCTGAACAATGTCATAGGGTTTGGGCGGGTGGGTCTTCAACGCCAGATCGGAGACGGGCGCGGCGACAGGTGTCGCCGGGATCTTCACAGCGGTCGCCAGAGAGGTCGCGGCCGCCGATGCAGTTGAGGTCACTGTGAAGGAGCCGAAGCAGATCTCCACGGGGTTGGCGAGGATGTCTGCCATGCTCGCCGGGAAAACAACACCAGACCGGGCCACCATGCTGCACAGCGAGTTTCCGATCACCCCTACCTAGCGCGCCAACTGTCAGGGGGTGAGACCTGGACAGATCCGCAAGGGGGCGACCCAAGTGGTTGTAGGTTAATTGGAGTGGATCGGGAACTAAGAGCGTAGGTGGTAGTTCGCAGGAGGAACTCGGAATACGGCGAGAATGGCGAGGGACACAAAGGTTTAGACTGGTTCAGACCTCCGGAGAGTAAAACCCTACGTCCAGTATGCGGTGGAATTATGCGTAGAAGGGAAGTCCCCTCGAATGGAGCTCTAGGCTGCCTTATATGGTCAACGGACTAGGGCTTCCATTCGAGGTCGGTGGACCCTCATCGGGGTCGGTTACAGATTAGGAAGGTCATCTTCCGTGATTACAGGGTGAATCTCGCGATCTGTGAACCTACTGGCGGCGTCAGGCCGCGACCTAGGGGAGAGTCTTGCGCCACACGCCCGACGGATCCTCTGAGATCTGGATAAGGTCTTCTGAGGTCTTCCAAGGTCGCAAGGGTTGTGGATAAGGTCTCCGGGTCCACTTGCAGGTCGGTGGGGCTTCTGACAGGTCGGGTCCACTTGACAGGGACCTCTGGGACCCTGGTCGGTGGGGACCCATGGGTACCCATGTCTCTCAAATAGTGTTGCACATGTTAATCCAACCATGCCTTCCTTAGATTCGATACCCTCTGGAATACTCCTTTGAGGAAATGCTACAATGGTATATCTGTGCTCTTGCGGATTCTTTGTAAACGTTAGTATTACCATCGGAATATTTCTGGCATCGTTGCTAGGAACTCACGAACTTAGCAAAGATGTTAAGGAATGCCGACCACCATTTCTAGCGCCGTTACTGGGATACAAACCTAGTGATGACGTTAAGAAATGTCAACAAGCATTTTTGGTGTCGTTGCCGGGGAAGGCTAAAGGATAACATGACAACACTTTGCATATGTTTATAATCATGACAGGGTAAAGCAGTTCTCAATGCAGGCTAACCTTGATTGTCTTCTTTGTCTTTGGATAATGAAGACAGGTAGTGCATGACTGGTTTCGACTTACCGCCGAATTTCACTAAAGATCTTGAGTCACTTGTAAGGAGGGTTCTCCCCAGCGTGTACGTACGGAAGTCGACCCAGCTTCCTTTGTGCCATCTACATCAACTCCTATGGCCAACCCCAACGTCGACAAGACTCTCCGTGAGTACTCTACTCCCTCTGCTGATCAGGTGCCTACAGGCCCCGGGATCAACACCGGGAACGGAAACTTGGAGATCAAGACTGGCCTCATTACAATGGTACAGTCTAGCCCATTCTGTGGCAAGCCTAATGAAGACGCGAGCGCCCATTTGCAACAGTTCCTGGAACTGTGCAGCACCTTCACCATACGAGGAGTGGAGGAAGATGCTATTCATCTGCGACTATTTCCCTTCTCACTTCTGGGAAAGGCGAAGCAGTGGTTCTATGCGAACCGTGTGGAGATTAATACTTGGGCAAAATGCTCGGCGGCATTCCTCGCGAAGTTCTTTCTATTGGGTAAAACCAATGCCCCACGGGGAAGAATTTCAAGCTTTCAGCAAGCGGCAAATGAGACTATCCCAGAAGCTTGGGAGAGGCTTCAAGAGTACATCTTGGCCTATCCTCATCATGGGATGGACAATTGGCTTATTCTGCAGAATTTCTATAATGGGCTGACTCCGATAGCTCGAGGACATGTTGATGCTGCTGCTGGAGGAGCGTTCTTCTCACTCACTATTGCTAATGCAACTCAACTTGTTGAGAAGATGGTCTCCAACCAAGGAAGCAGATATGTTGAACGCCAAGATGGACCTATTAATGAAGCGATTTGATGATCTAACCAATGAGAAGGCTACCATGGCCACCACTACTCAAGCTATGGATTCTCGCATGACCTGCGAAGTCTGTGGTAACACTGGCCATTCAGGGAATTACTGCCCTACTACCCAGGAGGATGTGATGTTCATGAACGGCAACAACAATGGTTATCGTCCACAAGGAGGTCAAACGTGGAATCAACGCCCTTATTATCAAGGAGGTAATCAAGGTAATTCTTTCAATCCTAACCAACCTTCCTTGAAAGATCTTGTTTTTGGGCAAGCAAGATCAATGATAGTTTCAACAAGAAGTTAGCTGCTTGTGATAAGGCTCTGGAAAGCCTCAACACCATGGTTGATAGCCTCTCTTCTGCTCTTAAGAGCCAATTAAGCTTTAATACGATGATAGAAACCCAGCTGGCTCAGATAGTTGCTTTGGTTCCCTCTGCTGAAGACGGGAAGATTCCGGGGCAACCCGTATCCTCCTGTGAAAATGTTTGCGTAGTGTCCACTGGATGGGGTAAGCCATCTAGGCGGACACAACCTACTGACTATGCAGGGAAGCCAGTACAGCAGGTTCTTGATCCATGGGAGTCTTCAGCAATTGTGCACAGGAGAGATCCTGGTTATCCGGCTATCACTTGCACGATATACTATCAGAAAATCACGAATGCTCTTTGTGACCTTGGTACAAGTGTCAACCTCATGTCCAAGGCTATGTTCAAGAGATTGGGATATCCTGCTCTTTCTCCAACCTCAAAGACAGTTCAACTTGCTGATGCATCGATCCGACATCCGTAGGGGATGGTGGAGAGCTTACTGGTATTTGTCCAGGGGTCTTGCATCTTCGCAGATTTCGTGGTCCTTGATATGCAGTATGATGCGGAAATGCCACTCATTCTTGGGAGGCCATTCCTAAGTGACCCAAAGGCGAGGATCAATGTGGGAAATGGAACCATCCGCTTCCGCATTGGGAAGAAAAACTTGATGTTCCGATTTCGACCAACAGAAGAGCAATGCTATTCAGTGCAGGAAATGATGAGCAATTCGGGGAATGGACGGAGCCACGACCCCAGCTCAAGCAACCTCTGACCACACCAATGAAACCAAAGAAAACAAAGAAAGTGTGGCGGGAGGTAGTCACACCCCTCTACTTCTCGGGAGTGGGGTGACGAGTGGAATTAATCACCGATGAGACCTTTTTGCCAAAAGGTAAAATTGGTATTTATCTCATATTTCCCTTTCCAAAATTTTATTTGAATTTTCCAAAATTCATATTTAATTTTTCCAACAGTGCATCTCCATTCTAGAATTTTTCTATCCAATTTCCCTTTTTAAATAAAATTTCTGAAAATAATTTTTGAGTTTGGAAAACCCTTGAAAATTTCTTTGAGCCACTTTGTGGGCGAATTTGGACCAAGGCACTTGGGCAGGACACCAGGTAGCCGTTAGAAAGCAGCTGGCAAAAGCCGGGGGCGAGCGGGCCCAACAGGGCGTCGTCCGACCCCATTTGTACCCCCTACTACAAATCACTGCAAATAACACAGGCAGCGCGAACTGGACGTAAGGTATTACTCTTCGGAGGCCCGAACCAGTATAAATCCTTGTGTACCCCCTTTTGCGCAACCATCCGAGGTCCGACACGCAATCTGAGAAATTTACTAACCGGCGGTTACAAAACCCCGACAGTTGGCGCGCCAAGTAGGGGACTTTACGTGTCACGACGTTTTTTGCAGGTCTCGGGTGGCTAACCACGATGACAATGGCGGTCACGGGGCCATGTCCGCAGCCGCAGATGAATCCCCTTTCTTCCCCTTTACCCCTTTCCCCTTCCTCTGCTATCTCACGCCGGGGTGCCTCCGTGGAAAGGCGTGGCCGTGCGGCCATGTCCGCCGCCGCGGATGAATCCCACGCGTCCCGATGCGCCATCGCGCGGTCCAAGCCACCTACCACCGCCTATAAGTACCGCCCCAAGGCGCACAGCCCTAACCCTAGCCGCACCGGGGGATTCCTCCCCATTTCCGCCGCCGCTGACGTAGGGGAAGAGAAGGAGGGGAAGGAGGCGGGGAGGCCGTCCGTAGGAGCTGCAGCCGTTCGCCGCGAACACCGGTGGCCGTCCGAGGAGGAGGAACCGCCCGGGGGAGCCAAGCCGCCGCGCTCTGCTTCCTCTGCTCCGCACCGCCGTCGTCTTCCTCGCCGACGACCACGCTCCGTCCCTCTTCACCAACGCCTGCACGTCGGCCCGTGGCCACCGAGGTGAGGACGCGCTCTCCCACTCATCTGTGGATGTCCCGGCCTTCGAGCCGAGGGGGAACGCCATGTCCGCCATCGCGCTGCCGCGCTCGCCGCTGTGTGATGCCGGCCTTCGTGCCGTGCTGGGAAAAGTTCTTGCAGGTGCCGCTGCCTTCTCCGTCGCGCGCGCAGCCTCGCTGGCCGACTCTTTTCGCCGTTGCCTTCGTTTACCCGGTCGCCGTATCGCCGCCGTCGTTCTGGTCGCCGCCGCGGTCTTGACGTCGGCATGCACACGCACGCGCCTTCACGCCCAACCGCACGCCTGTGCACCCACGCACGCGCACGCGTTCGCCCGGCATGGCAAAGCCCAGCCCTTTTTGTTTTTCCGCCATAAGCCGAGCTCGCCGGCGCTCCGTCCGCCGCGAGCGGAGGCGTCGTCGCCGGGGAAGCTTTTCGCCCTGGAGACACGATCGCCTGTTCGACCTTGTGCACGCACGCGATCTCGCGCACCCTCGCGCAATGTTTCACCGGCAAATCGGCCACCCCAGCCGAGACGCCGTGGAATCTCTGTTCCGCCGCCGCGCCGACCATGGTAGTGTCACTACCGAGCCAAGATTCCTTTTCAAGATCCGCCCTTTTTCTTGCCCGCAGGGAACCCTTGGTACCCCTCTTGCTCGCCGTGTCATTTGTGGTCGGGGCTCTAGACTGCCTCGCCGCCAGCGAGACCCTGTTCGCCCACCGCTCCTCTGGAGCATATCCTCGAGCACCTGTTGGCCGCACCCAAAAACCCCTTTGGGGCTTTGTGACCCGAGCCGGGCCACACGTCACCCTGGCCGCAGCCGATCCCCCCAGATCGAATGCGGCTGGCCACTCTTTTTCCTTGACACACCGCAGCCCGCGCCGTTCCTGGCCACACCAGATCCGACCGGATCCCGTGCGCCCGGCCACTCCTGGCCCTTGGCACGTGGCTGCCCGCACCGAGCCGCGCCGCAAAGGATCCCACCGGGATCCCATGTGACCGGCCACGCGTGCAGCCATGTGGACAGCCGCTGGCTTAAAGCCGCCCACGTGGGTGCCACGTGTGCCGCTGGAGCCGGCCTACAGCCACCTTGCAGCTAGCTTTAAGCCCCTTTGAGTCGGCCAGTAGTCAGCTTAGAGTTAATGCTATTGTGTATGCGTATTTTATTTCCAGAAAACTATTTTATCTTTGGAAAATCATAATAAATCCGTTTTAACTCCGAAAAATACAAAACCTTTTCCAGAAATTCTCTAAACTCTTAAACTCCGTGCTAGGCTAGTGTTTGCTCTCTTTTGGCTCTTAATCGCTGTTTGTTTGGAGTTAATTGCAATAGGACCGATGTTTATTTTCTTTTACGTGTTAATAGGAGCAGCTGGAGCCGGGGAGCTGAACCCGGAGTTCGACTACGCCGACGACTACGCTGCGGAGGACTACCCGACCCCAGGTTCACGCCCGACCGATTCTGAATACCTATTAAACATTGCAACATAGTATGCTAGCGCTTTACTTTATATGCATGATGATGAACCTTGCACTGCCTACTTTATTTACCCTATCCTTGATTGTCCTACTACTATATATGTATATAAGCGTGTATATACGCTGAGCTTCGCGATGCATGTGTCGGGATGGGAATAGTGGTTCTTGGCGTGAGTGGGATAAAACCGGCAGGAGAAGGCGTTTTGGGTACTTTGGCGGGGGTGAGCTCGAAACAACCGATCTGGGATCGGAGACGGGGGATGCACTCCTCAGTGTACCCCCACTTTTACGGTTTTCGGAGCCTAGGTGTTGGGGTTTTACTTGCGCTTGGAGGACATGAGCTCGCCCTGGTCTGAAACCGAGTGGGCCAACCGCTTCACGGGACTTTACGTACACACCACCTCACCGAGCGTGGGGTTAGGGCCGAGTTGAGCTCGGCAAGTGCGAAACCATACCTGCCAGTAGGATAGCGGGGTATCAGTGGGGGAGAGGTGGGAGAGACCACCTTCTCTCGGAGCGACTCCCGTGTGGCCACACGGGAGCATTTCACAGTTCCGGTGCAATCCCTTCCGAGGGGGGGATCGTTTTGAGGGCCGGATGCAGGATGGGACCGCAACTACCGAGAGTTCGCACGGTAGGATGGGCTCGGTCGGCCGTACACCGGCCGGGTGCCATTCCGGGTTGGGTACAGGTGTACACGCTCTGCAGAGTTGTTCGATCTATAGCTATAGCCGCGTCCTCGGTCATGGACGAGCCCAGTGGATTGTTGGTTCTCATGTTTTGGGATTTCTACCTTCCCCCTGTAGTGAGAGTGTGGTGAGCCGTGGTTGCAGTCGGGGAGAGGAGAGTGGCTCCCTCTACCTCGCGGATCCGATTGCAATCATTGAGGTGCGAGGAGAGGAAGTTCTCGCATCGACCCTAGTTGGAGGTAGGTTGTGGAGACGGGGCCTTGGGATACCAGGTGATTCCGAGCTGTGTTGAGAGCTTTGGGTTGGGATAGTGATGGAGATATCTTGTTGCTACTTTGCTGCTGTTGCATAGGAAACCCGAGCTGCTTCCTTGACCCTTTTTCTTCCCTTTAGAAGTTAGGCCACTTAAAGCTGCATACAGTTGGTGACGTGAACCTATCCCACTCCTTGAGGATAGACTTTGGGTGTGCAGGGTACGAGTCCGAGTACGACAACAACGCCGATGGATGGTACGACTGAGGGATGCGTCGCTTCGCTCAAGGATGCCTGTGGCGAGAAGAATAAAAGATGGAGACCCTTCTGAGATGCTAGCTACCGTTGCGTAGAATTTCACTCTGATTCAGCCAAGAGGCTTGTAATGATGTACTCCATAATGGACATGTAATAAATTTATGTACTAATGCTTATGTGATGCGATGTATGACTGTGTTTTACTATCTGTGAGACGTTCTGTACGCGATAGCCACTGATCCAGGGACTATCGCGAAGGTAACTATCGCGAAGGTACAGGGATTCGGGTTTTCTTTTGAAAATCCGGGATTTTACAGTCGGGGACAACCGACACGACGCGGGGGCGCTGCAGACCTGCGGTGCATGGCGGAGGAGGGTTGGGGGAGGGGCTCGCCGGCGCACGTCGGGCGGCGCGGTGCCGCTCGGGGGTGAGGTGGTGGCGGGAGGCAGGGAGGGGAGGAGAGAGAAGGTGTGTGAGGCTAGGTCTAGGGTTCGGTTGGATCCAATGGTTGTGATTGGTTGCACAAATCTCAAACACTAGAAGTTGCGATGTCTTCCCACTCTTCTAGAAGATAGGAATGTGCCCGTGCGTTGCTACGGGCAAAAGAAAAACATTTATATTGTAAAACATGAAGTATTTAACAATAATAAAAGTGAAGGGAAAATATTATTAAGTTGACATCTTCTCTTTTAATAAAGCATGAAACTTTCAGTAATTCACAATAATGTGCAGATTCAAAAGAGAAGATGACTACAATGCTGCCACTAATTCACAAAGTGCGAAATTTGAGTACATAAGCAAAGCAATCCAATACCATCAATTTTTTTTACAATGAACACTCGATACTAATAAGTAACAAGCAGAAGAATGACATTGTTGCCCATGTAATAAATACTAAAAAAACACCACAAGAGACAGGTTTGCAAGTAGCAGCCATTCTCAATTATAGTTAACCGCCACGTTGATAAAGAGCAGATCCCTCTCACCATGAACTTCCACATGGACATGAACAATAAAGTTCAGGTATGCATCACGTGGAGCCTCATTTGTGTAGACCCATCTTCAAAGATAGTCTGCTTGCTGCCTCCAATTCTAAAAGCCCCGAATCCTTTCTAGGAGTATTATGAGGCGTGTGAAGAGTCTCTTTCACCACAGAACATTGTGCATATGCCTGACCAAGATGGTTCAGACTTCAGGGAGGCCAAGCACCACTACAATTACCGGTCGGCTTGCTACTCCATCAGATGACCCACCACAGCCCACTAACAGTGAGATTATCCCCAGTAGATCTTGTAATCTGTAAACATTGAGAAGTTATCTACGTTGACCATCTAGTAGGCAACAAAATTAATCGGCCATGAGTAACATCAGATAAGCAGTTCAGAAATAGAACATTAAGAATTTCCATACATAATATCTAGATGGATACATGTGTGTTGCCATGGTTGTAAGAAATTCTCTTTATAAGCATCAATTTTTATTATAAAGAAATACGGTAATAAACTCGTATCTTTAGATCAGCAGCTCAAATAGGTCTTACTTAGGCAGGTGTGTTGACCAGTTTCTCATACTGAATGCCTGAATGGGGTGCAACACTTGGATCATTTTGGAGATGCTAATCAGACAAATAGACACCTCTTGATGAGCTGAGTGGTTGCAACGATATCTCAATCTCCTTGATGGCCTATTTTTCTCTGTTCCAAATATAAGTGGGAAATCTTGAGTATTATAGTTAGCAAATATCTAAATTAATTCAACCATTATGCACAACATTCCATATATCTGCCCACAAATAAGAAAGTGTAATAGCAGGTTGTACTAAATCATTTATTGTAATCTTATTTACTGACTGATTATGTCAGGGCTAATACTTCTAACTTAAATAATGATGAAGCAACAAGTATTCTGCAGTTCCATAGCCACAACAATTCTTCTTTCTACAGCTAACCAAAAGAATAAGATCTTGAGAACGTATCTAGTGCAAACCAACCTCTCCATGCAAACTTCTCATCTGAGTCAGATGAAGTTGATCCATGGGGGCGCATGAAACACACACTGTCAAACTATAGCAGATTTGCTTGTTTGTACTCATATGTACATAAACTGTCAAACTGCTCATATGGACATGCAAACGGGTTTATAAATAATATGGAGATAAATAGCCTCTATGCTTGTCAAATAAATTACTAAACCACATACAAGGGTCTAATTTCCTTTGTTTGTGTTCTTTCATATATTTCGTACATATTCAGATTTCTTCAGTAGTATAACAGACATATGTAATGTATGCTTCTACTGCACCAACATGTGTTTAGCTTCAATAATCTTGTGTGGTCAGACATTTATACACAAATAGTAAGCTAAGTACAAAGATGCCTGGATAAAAATTAACCACAAGAAGACACCAAAAGGGCATATACCAAATGTAGGAAAAAATTCCTTATTTGTCGCAATAGTTAGAATCCATCCCTGGACAATGGCAGGTGTAAGAATCATTGTGATAAAATAAGTCAAGAAAGAGAAAATATACCTGGCTAAGAAGTTTCTTTACACCCTTAACACCCCTGCTTTTAATTGCATAAAACAATTTGAAGTTTAGGGTCGAATAGACAGTAATTTGCTGGAGCTAGACCAGGAATTGTTTAAAATAAAACGCTCATCATCGTCAGTTCCTTACCTTGTGCTGCAAAGAATGCTTCGTGACATAGTGAAATGATGTTGTTAGGTAAAAAAAAAAGTCAGTCAGTCACGCTATCTTCATTCTTCAATTCTCCACTGCTACAATTAGCCAGGGCCGATTTGATTCTCAACAAAGGAATGAAGAAATTTACATCGGAATGAGATCGATCCACAGACCAGAGAGCGGCAGAGACAGATGGAGATAGAGAGAGAAGGGAAGGGATATGTACCTTTGGCGGAAGGTGCAGCAACAGAGTTGACGAATTCCTGGAACGAAGGCGGCATCTCCATGGGTCTCGAGCTTCTCCTTCTTGCCTCGCTTCCCTGATTTGACCTGACCCGCTGGTGACGGGGAGAGCCATCGATTAAGGAAGTCGCAACGGTGAGGAACTCTCGTCGGTGCAGATCGGATAAACTGAGAAGGGTGATTGGGAGATTACGTGGGGGCGAGGCACTTGAGAATGTCGTCAGTAGAGGTGGCACGACCGCACGATAAGGGGGATTCCGTCGCCTGCGGCGCGGCCGACGGCGGTTGTGCCGCCGGGGTGGTCCGGTCTCCTTGATACGTCGGCGGAGTTGCGGCTGCCGCGATGGGAGAGGGATTCGGCGAGGTCGTGGATCGGAGGCGAGGTCGTGGCGGGGTGGTGGGGCCGTCGTCGGTTTATTGCAAGAGGGTTCGCACGGATC
This sequence comes from Cenchrus fungigraminus, assembly GCA_036936925.1. Classification (NCBI taxonomy): domain Eukaryota; kingdom Viridiplantae; phylum Streptophyta; class Magnoliopsida; order Poales; family Poaceae; genus Cenchrus; species Cenchrus fungigraminus. The sequence continues at coordinate 29,597,456 of CM072780.1, read as the reverse complement.
CATGTTCCTGCAGCCCACGCACCATCGGCACGGAGGATTAGCGATCAAGGTTCGGTGGGGATGAAGCGTGGCTGAGGGGAGGGGAAGTTGCGGCGGTGGTGGGGGAGACGCGCGAGGGAGGCGAGGCGGGAAAAGAATACAGTGCGCGCCGCGCGCACCCCACGCAGCGTGCGCGCCCTTGCGTTGCTGCGGCTGCAGGTGGACCTGTTCTTCCCTGATTTAATGCGCCTACCCTTCCCTGAATTGCCGCAGCTGCCCTCCCTGATTTGCATGCGCCTTCCCTGAGCGTCCGATCCCGGATGGATGCAGATGCGCAGGGGTGCGCACGCCGTACGCGGTGCGCATTGGATTTTCTTCCGCGAGGCGGCGGCAGCGCAGGCGCACGGACGACGAAGGAGGAATCGATCGAGGGGCGATGACAACAGAGGAGGAATCGATCGTGGGATTACGGTAAAATTCCAGGAGGCGGCAAGAGGGCGGGGACGGTCGATGGATGGACGGCGGCAGCGGCGGGCGCGTAAGAGAGGGTAGCGGATTGGCCTTTGGGGCGGCTGACCTAGGGGCAAAAATGAGATGCGGGAGGTGCGGGGGCGCGGGTCGGGGGTAGGCAAACGCAGGGGGGGCGGATGGCAGATTCACGAGGAGGCAGATTCACACGAGCAGAAGAAAGTAGGAACGGATTTTTGTCTCCACTTCATTCTTTTTAGGAGTAGAGAATTCCAGGAGCCGGCAAGAGGGCGGGGACGGTCGATGGATGGACGGCGGCGGCGGCGGGCGCGTAAGAGAGGGTAGCGGATTGGCCTTTGGGGCGGCTGACCTAGGGGCAAAAATGAGATGCGGGAGGTGCGGGGCCGCGGGCCGGGGGTAGGCAGACGCACAGGGGGTGGATGGCAGATTCACGAGGAGGCAAATTCACACGAGCGGAAGAAAGTAGGAACGGGTTTTTGTCTCCACTTCATTCTTTTTAGGAGTAGAGAATTCCAGGAGGCGGCAAGAGGGCGGGGACGGTCGATGGATGGACGGCGGCCGCGGCGGGCGCATAAGAGAGGGTAGCGGATTGGCCTTTGGGGCGGCTGACCTAGGGGCAAAAATGAGATGCGGGAGGTGCGGGGGCGCGGGCCGGGGGTAGGCAGACGCACGGGGGGCGCATGGCAGATTCACGAGGAGGCAGATTCACACGAGCGGAAGAAAGTAGGAACGGGTTTTTGTCTCCACTTCATTCTTTTTAGGAGTAGAGAATTCCAGGAGGCGGCAAGTAGGCGGGGACGGTCGATGCATGGACGGCGGCGGCGGCGCGCGCGTAAGAGAGGGTAACGGATTGGCCTTTTGGGGCGGCTGACCTAGGGGCAAAAAAGAGATGCGGGAGGTGCGGGGGCGCGGGCCGGGGGTAGGCAGATGCACGGGGGGCGGATGGCAGATTCACGGGGAGGCAGATTCACACGAGCGGAAGAAAGTAGGAATGGATTTTTGTCTCCACTTCATTTTTTTAGGAGTATATATAAGTAAGAGATAAGAGATATAGGATTTCTCTTTCCCTCCGGTGTCGGTGGGCCGATTATTTTAGGCGTGTTGGGCCTTTTCACTGCCCATATTATCCGACTCTCAAAACCCTTTTCCTTTTGTTCTCCTACCTCGCGCCGCCGCTTCGAAGGATCGGGACTGCGGGACTGTGCGTGACTCTACGAGTCTGCGTCTCTGCGATCAGCCGATCACCACGGCGTGGGGGGCGCCGCGCGCCGAGTGCGAAGTACGTATGCTGATCACGCTCGCATCTTCCCCTCGATTTCCTCATTTCCTTCCGGAATCTGCGTTTCCCTTTGCTTGCTTCGTTGTTGTGCACTACAAATGGCGCCTAGGGTTTGGTTGCAGTTGGGTGAGGTACGCTTGATGCGGGGTACTCTTTGACGGGGGTGATCGTGCGATGCATTTCTTGCTATTGGATTAATTATGCCTGCGCACGTGAAAGGGTCCAGTGAGGAGGGGATTCTGATTCCTTCATTACTTCTCCGGGCACTATGGTAGGACGTGGATGATCACGACGAGAATGGACTTCTCCGTCATGTAATGGTTTAAAAGAGTCATGGTCCAGTTCCCCGCCGGGCTTTTTCCCTTCTGGCCTTCTCGACTAGACGAATGAGATATTAATTCCATTCAGGCAGGTGAGGAAGGGCGTATATGTAACGCAAGTTCTGATGGCGTGATGGTCTTTTTTTGTGATTATTAACAACGATTGTATTTCTGTGCTCTCTTTTTAAACTTTTTTGCGGAACTCCGTAGACTGTGCGGGACAGACAAATAATGTTTCTTTGTAAAGGTTCGAAGCCCTGTCCAAGGAATGGATGGTAAAAGTCATCGATTTGGTTGGTTACTGCTCTCTGATAGCTGAAATTATAAAGTTAAACCCCATAGGTTTTCATGATATTTTCCTGCCAGCAGAGGTTGTTTAAGTGTCTGTACACGTTTATACAGTATTATTGTTTACGTCATTCTTCCGTGATGTGTACTCATTTGGTTAGATCTGTTTTTGTACTTTGCAGCAGTGCTTTTTTTAGCATTGCAGAAGAATTTTTTGCCTTAACATGCTAAACTGTGGTTAGTATGGCTTCCAAGAGGACCACTAGAAGGAGGGCAGGAAAGGAGGAGTGCATCATCAACTGCCTTCCAAGAGAATTGATTGAGCATGTGTTCTTGGGTCTTCCTGCAAGCTGTTTGTTGCAGTGCACTAGTGTGTGCAAAAAGTGGTGCGAAATCATCCGAGATTCCCACTTTTCCTTGGCACATCTACAGCATGCTGCCTCTTGCACACTATTGTTCTCCCCTTAAGGGTCGACAAATTCGGGCGAGCTTTACCCCAGTGATGTTGTTCTCTTTGATGAAACCTGGTCACCATCTAAATCTGCAGTGCCAGTAATTGGGCCTGATGATCTTGTCTGCGGTACATGCAATGGGCTTCTTTGCATACACACACCTACATCAACGGTCAAGATAGCCAACCTTGCAACTGGTGAATGCCTGCATCTTAAGAAGCCTACAAAAAGTTTAAAGGATGACCACTTCTTGTTCTATAGATTTGGATTTCACCCAATGACAAAAGAATACAAGATTATACACTTTTCTCATGAAAGCAGCCCCTCAACTGAAGGCAGATTTAATGTGATTCAAGTTTACACACTTGGTGATGACAAATGGAAAGATGTTGTAACTCCTGAAGCTTTAAGTTTGAACTCTGTGAAAAACTCTGGAGTAGTCATTGTTGATGGTACAGTGTATTGGCTAACTGAGGACAGTGTGTCTGATTGGCAACATGCAGTTATGTCATTTGATCTTGGTGAGGGGAGTTTTGAACAGATAGAGCTTCCATCAGTTGACTTTGAGGATTGGGCACATGCTGATGCCCGGCATTACTGGATCACAGAGATCAATGGAAAAGTTTGTGTAGCAACTTCTCAGAGTTTGAGTGGATTCCTTATTTGGAAGCTGAAGGTCTGGGCACTAAATAGAAATGTAGATAAAAGGTGGAGCCATATGTACAGCATTCAGCTTTCATCACTTTTCGCTCGAAGACTAAATTTTGTTCATGGGGATAAGATCTTAATTCAAGATTGTGATAGTAACTTGTATTCTTACGAATTGCTTGGGAAGGACTTTGAAATTGAATTTAGTAAGATGGTTAAGGTGTTAGACTTGAGTCCCCGCGGAGAGGATGACTTTCAATTCCATATATGTGTGAAGTCAATTGTTCGCTTAGATTTATATGCAAAGGCTGCTGTTGTTGTGCATAGGCCAAAGAGGCAGGGGGGATGGGGACTGAAAAAATGGAAAGCGTGGGAGCGTGACAATGTAAAGCTAGAGAAAATGTGGAGAAAAGTTCACCAACTAGAGCTTGTTATGCTGGTATATTTGGTAAAATTTCATTACCCTTAAAATATCATTTGTGCCTGAATATATTACAAGTTACTAGGTTGCCATTATGTAGGAACGTATACGGAATTTGGGCATTAGAGCCAAGGGGGTCTCACAACGTTTTCCAGATGGGGTGATTCAGCAGCGTGTAAGCATGGAGATTGATCGGATCTTGCATTATCTGCCAGATTGTCCAGATCAGGTAATGGTGTATTGAAGTAGAGACAGAAGTTATCACAATTTCTTATTTATCTTTGACCGTTCTTCTTAATTTGAAGGCTCGGGACATGCTTAGTGTTTTAATTGAATTTTAGTTAATGTTGTAATAAATGTCTTAACGTCCAGCATCCAAGTCCTGTACGGCGGCTTAATTGGGTGGAGACGATGGATAACATGAGGAAATTAAAGACGCGTATAAATGAACTAAAGGATAAAATCAAGGTGTAGTGTTATATCTTGCTGTATCAATTATTTTTACACATCTTTGGATGATGCCAAATTGATTAAGCTAACATCCATATAGGTTGTGGATCAGGCATGTGAAGACATAATTAGCATTTTGGAAAGTTATGTAGATGATTATTGTCAGGTAAAGGTTATGTATGTGTATGGTTATCTTTTCTGAAGTACCTTGCTTTTTCTCGTTACTCATTTCTGCCATTATTCATGTCATTTACCATAAGCAAGATACTTATTCTCTCAGAACACAAGCAGATATTTCTCTTATCTTTATTGATACCAGCAATGGTTGTAAGTCATTCCGATACATGCTTAGGTCTCTTTGCTGTGCAGTATTTTCAATATTTTCAAACTGAAATCAGCCTTTTGTTTCAAAAGGAATTGAAATTGAATCAATCTAGTTTCAAGTTATTGAACTCTGTATCCAATGATAGCTGTATATTTCGCCATATTTTAAATGGTAGACACTAAAAATTGAATTGTACTTTTGTTGGGAAAATAAGTCATGCACATTTTTGTAAGTTTTAACTATTATTCTTTAGTTTCTGTAAAAGAATGTGTTCTTGTTTGAATAACCTGTTGTGATCTGCATTTATATTCATATACACTAGAGACATAGTTTGTACATATTTTATCTTAAATCACAAGATAATTATAGGAGAAATTCACACTACACTTAACTGTCTTTGAGTTTCCTTCATTTAAAAGAAATGCACCTTTTTTTTTGAACCGAAAGAAATGCACCTTTATCAGGGTAAGTAAATAACATGCTACTTCTAACTTGTAAGAAAATGTTTTCTCAAAATATATCAACACGACAACACCTGAAGTTTGAAGAGATTGTGCATCAGTATTATATGCCCCTTTTTCTCTTAAAGAATAGGATAGAAACAAGAAATGTCACATTTAATTTGTTGAAAATATCACCTTTTTGCGTGACATTAAAACACCAAGAAGCACTCCTTGATTTGACCCTTGTTCATGTTTCGCAGGGCAAGCTCAAATGCTCCATTGAAAATATTTCTGCATAGTCATGGTGATGGATGACGAACTTAGTTGCACGGAGACTTGGACAGCTTCTCTTGAAATTCTAGCTCTCTGTCACTTCCATTACTCTTGCCTCATTTTTCTTCTTGGGGGATTATCTTGCTTTTGCCTGTGCCTTGTGGATTGTCAAACCAGTGATTCCACAACTTATGTTTCCCCAACACTTCAATGATACCATGTTTTCTAATATATTTGTAGATGCTACCTGAATTATTCTTTTGGGTCTCTCTGCTATGAAAGATCCTTTTGGTGGTCCAAACAGGCCTAAAATAAATTTGCACATCAACAGGGCGGGGATTTGGTCGACTGTTTGACCTGAACTAATTCATCATGTACCAGGTCATTAATGTGATTCTCAAAATGAAATCATTTTTGTATAGTTTGGGACGTATACTCAATTATATAAACTTTTAGACAACAATGCCCTTATCATTTTCTCCAGCACCTCATATGATTTGTAGATAAGGTATGACCTGACCATATGATTTGCATAAGCATTTTACTTCTCCCTCCCAACACATGAGAATTATGCCTAATCCTCATAAAAAACTCAATTGCATGAAAAACAGAAATTGCATGAAAACTCAATGGCAGCCTCGCCGTGTCTTCAGTCGGCGCTCGCCCTGCTTCGGTTGCTCTATGGGGCGCGCCCTGCCTCGCTTCACGCGGGGGTCAACTGAGTGAGCTCCGCCATTGAGAGGGGTGCGACGGCTGCAGGCTTGGCCAATCGAGCTCCGCCATCGTGAGACTGGGCGAGCCCCAACGATGGAAGGAGGGAGGTGCGGCGAATGGAGAGGAGAAAAGGAAGAAGTGGTTCCAGGCTTCCAGCCGCATAGTTATTAAGACCGGACTGGACATCAAACCGATCGAGTGCTCAGTTCAATGGTTCATTGGTCTAACCGGATGAACCACCGGTTCGAAACGGTTCTAATAGAGTTAAGTTTTCCTAAATATCACAACATACAATGTGGTGTGGTGGTGAGATGTCTTTCTTGGAAAGCTCCAACCAGTGTTCGAAACCCAGTGCACCGGCGATCTTTTAAATGGACCGGACCGGTGGAGGCTCCGGTTCCCGGTTTTTCTGGTCGGACCATGTTGATGGTTGAAACACGTAACAACCTTCGATCCGCAAGCGTACGGACCTACACTTTTTTCACCACTGGGATTCCCTAGGTTCTTGTCAATCCGCAAGCGTACGGACCTATACCTTTTTCACCACCGGGATTCATGACTAGACCTATGATGATCACGACGTATTGAAGGGTTCTATGGGAGTAGTGAGATCTATACTCCCGAAGAGCACGGTAGCTAGCATTAAACATCAAAGCATCATCAACATTAGATTGATAGATTGAAACCATAAAAGAGTAAGCGATTAAATAACAAGATCGTTTACAACCCCATGGACAAATGAGAAGTTTACCCATCAAGGCGCTAAGCATGACGTCGTTGATCATGGTGACGCTTCCGACGGTGTCTTCCTTCAACTCCGAGGGTGTCGTGGCAGGGCCTCGACGTCCTCCTCCGCTTGTGGTCGCCTCCTCGGACTCGATGAATCTCTCTCGCGAATGATCTCTTCCCGGTCCAACCTCTCTCCCTTGTGGACGACCTCTCGGGTGAATGGCTCTGTCTTCTACGAATGGCTGTGCCCACAATGACTTAGGGTTGCATCATCTTCACGCTCAAAAAATGGGGGGCCGAACCGACGCAGGAAATGGGTGGGCCGGCCAGCCTCGGCCGACCGGCCTAGACCTACTTCGGCCCGGTTCGGTCGCCCCTTCCTCCATGTGGTCCTCTCGTCATTTTGGACTTGAACCCCCTTTAATTGCATCATTTTGGTGACGTCATCCCCACGCTCAAGATAGGGGGTCTTCTCGCATGAAGTCCGACCTTTACGGTTTAGTCCTCGGGGATGCTCCGTTGCAACACATTGGTCCTTGCCACTTTTGGGAGTGATTTCACTTTGCACTTGAACACGAACGGACTCCTCAATTGCTCCTTTGAACTCGTTGTAACTCCGTCCCTTAAGTCCTTATTTTCCTGCAAAAACACAACACTTTCAAATGCACATACAAAGTTGAACTTGTCATATCATTAGTGTGCCTAGTGGCGGGTTAGTTCCATAATCAAGCTCAAACCAAAGTGTAAAGAACATGTTTGAGATACCAAAATTCACCGTCAACAGACCACCGGTCCGGTCCGGTCCGGTCCGGTCCTAATAACCAGCCGGGATGGTGAGGGAAAGCTGAGAGGATAAATGATAAGAGGTACCGGGAGGGGGGAAAGAAAAATAATTCCTGACATTTGAGCCACACGTGCTAGGTTGGCATTGAAGATTGATTTTAGATAGCCTGCTACGGCGATTAAAACACAAAAGTTATTAAAATAGCTGAAATTATATTTATTTAATCTTCCCTCTCCCACCTTCCTACGGCGACTGTTTAGGGTATAGGGTTTAAAATAGCTGAAATTAAATTATTTAATCTAACGTGCTCACAAGTTATTAAATTCCATACAATATTGTGCATGTTTATTGAGCATCATCATTTGGTAAATATCTGTGTTTTCAGTAATCAGTAGGGTTTGGTCGTCTGTTTGGCTTGGTTTGCGTACGGTGCTCATATGGTTTCTGCAAAAACATTTTTTTTTTCGAGGGAACTAGGGGGGGTGAGTATCCGCACCTGCATTTTTTACCACTGATCCCGGGCATGCCGGTAATGGAAGGAGCCAGGCTCCAGAAACAAATGTTCAGCCCGTAGGCTTAGAGGATTACAACAGGTAGGAGAGAGGCAGACTAATGCATTTGAAATAAAGTACACCAAGCATCAGAGGCGGGTCTCTGCGGGATGGGGAGACGATGCTTCCAGAGTTCACAGTCCTCTCTGCATCTTGCCAGTAAGGTGGACAGACTGGGCGTCTCCTGGCGGAACACCACGGCATTCCGGTGTTCCCAAATCTGCCAACAGCAAAGCAGAAGCATGGTGGAGAGGGATGCGGATGGCAAACCGGGAGGACTCCTCATTACCCACAGACGGCTGACCGGCGGTAGAGCAGCGGGGGAGACTCCCAAATGTGCCCAGAATGTCTGCACAAAGGCGCGCTTGAAGATGAGATGGTCACAGTCTTCATCCGCAGCATGACAGAGGTCGCATACAGTGTCATCGACGATGTGCTTGGTCAAGAGGTTCTTTTTGCACTGGATACGCTCCTGGAGGAGAAGCTAACCAAAGAATTTTGCTCGTGGGGGCGCATGGCTGCGCCACACAAAGCGGAAGAGGTCACTTTCCACGCCCGATCTGGTGGAAATTTTGTAGAGTTGCGAGGTGTGCAGCTGTCGACCTTTTTTCTCAAAGCAGCTCGTGCGACTGTCCTTGGCGCCAGATAGTTGAGTGGAGAGGAGCAGATCATCCACTATACATTTGTCTTCCACGGCCTGGGTACTGAGCCTGTTAACCAGGACAGTGGCGAGCCCCTGCAACACCACCTCTCGAACAGTAGCTTCCGGCGCCATGGAGTGGCTATACAGTGCCGGGAATAGCTCTGCCAAGCTCTCCTCTCCGGCCCAGATGTCATGCCAGAATGAGCATGCCCGCCCATCCCCAACACAAACACGGGTGATCCTTCGGTAAGCCGGTAGAAGGGAGCGCAGAGCCGACCAGTGGCATCCCGTTGTCTCTCCGTCAGGCTAGCGAGGTTCACCTGATCACCGACCCATGCAGCCCAAGCAGACTCTTCGGGGTGGTGCAGACGGTGGAGAAGTTTCAGCAACATGCATGAATTTTGGCAGTCCAGACGCCGAATCCCGAGCCCCCTGTCTTCCTTTGCCAGACAGGCTTTGGCCCAAGCGACCAGGCACTGAGTTCCGGAGGCAATCCCGGAGCCGGACCACATGAAGGCCCGACGCCGAGCATCTAGCTGATCCTGCACACCAGGCGGGAGCGGAAGGGCTGACATGAGGTATGTAGGGAGGCCGTCGAGCACAGAATTGACAAGGACCAGCCGGCCAGCGGGGTTGAGTAGCAGGGCTTGCCATCCAGCCAAGTACCGGTCGACTTTGGCAATGAGCGGAGTGAAAGCTGAAAGTGGTAGTTTCTTGTTGGACAGCGGCAGACCAAGGTATACTTGTGGGAAGCTTTCCTGTCTGTAGCCGAGGATGCGAATCAGCCTGGGCAGGGTGTGTGCCGGGACATGCATCGGCACCGTAGTGCTTTTGTTGAAGTTGATCTTGAGCCCAGTAGCAGCCGCAAACAGGTTGAGCACCCGCTTCAACCTCCTAATATCAAGCACTTCCGCACGCACCAGCAGCAACGTGTCATCGGCATACTGCAATACAGGGTAGCTGTTTTCAGCCATGGGGTGGCGGATGCCACCATCTTCCTTGATCAGACGCTGAAGCACATCAGCCATAAGGAGGAATAGGTAAGGGGACAACGCATCCCCCTGCCGGAGCCCTTTTTTACAAGCGATCCATGGACCCAGACAGCCATTCACCATCACTGCCGACCGAGAGGTGGACGCTGATCCAGTCACACCACAGAGGGGGAAAGCCTCGCACCTCCAGGACCTCCTTCAAGCTGTCCCAGGCAACCGAGTCGAAGGCTTTCGCGAAATCAAGCTTCAGCACCATGGTGGGGCATTTGCGACGGTGAAAACATTGCACCACCAGGTTCTCTGAAATTGATCGGCCCTTGAGGAACCCAGTTTGATCAAGGTCAATCAGGGTACAGATCTGCCGCTGGAGCCTTGTGGTAAGTATTTTTGTGACGATCTTCACCAGACAGTTTTGAAGCGAAACTGGCCTGAAAGCAGTGGGAGTGGAGGCGCCCTCATGCTTGGGGAGGAGAACAATGTGTGCCCTGTTAATTCTTTCTAGATCGATTGACTTGTTGTGGAAGCCAGCGAGGAAAGCCATGATGTCATCCTGGACAGAAGACCAAGCTGCAGAGTAGAAGGCGGGGCCAACACCATCCGGCCCGGGCGCGCTATTCGGATTCATGTTTCTGATCACCCGCTTCGCCTCCTCAGTGGTGAAAGGGGCAATCAAGGGACTTGCTTCAACTTTGGGCAGATCTCTCTATAGGTGCTCCACACAAAAACCCCACGAGGTGGCGTCAGATATCCCCAGGAGGTTCCTGTAATATGCAGTCAGGATGGTGACTTTCCCTTCATGTGAGTAGTGAGCAACCCCATCAGCTTCAACCATCATGATCTGGTTTTTGCGCAGCCTCGTGGATGCCCTGGCATGGAAGAAACGAGTGTTCTCATCCCCCTCCCTGATGGCCTTGAACTTGCCTCGTTGCTTCCAATGGGCAGCTTTCTCCAGGACGAGCAGGGACAGGCGATCTTTGCACAGTTGGCGCAGACAGAGTTCTCCTGTAGACAGGTTACGACACTCCTCAAACATGTCCAGCAATTTAACAATGAAGGAACAATTATGGAAAATGGAGGAGGGATTGCGTTGCTTACGGACCCAAACCTTTGCAGCGTGACGTAATGCCTTGACCCGGGCAGTTAGAGCAGCGGCCTTGTCGTCATGAACATGAGCCGAGTTCTAGGCGGAGAGCACTGCAGGCAGGAAGGAGATGTACAGCAGCCAGGAGCGCTCAAACCTAAAGTTTTGTGGCTTTAGAATGGAGGTGTCTATGCTAACCAGGAGCGGAACATGATCTGAAGTGGTGCGAGTGAGGGATGTCAGAGTGGTGTTAGGGAACATGGCACTGAAGTTGTTGTTGATCATGGCACGATCAAGCCGTGCCAGAGTGGGCGAGATGCGGTTGTTACTCCAAGTGAAGAGACGATCCAGGAGAGGCAACTCCACCAGAGCGAGTTTCTCGATAGTGTTGTTAAAAGCAGCAGCCAGAGAGGCTCAGAACGAGGCTGTGTTTTTGTCAGAGGGGGATCGTGTGAGGTTGAAATCCCCGACCAGCAGCCAAGACCCATCCGGATAAGTGGCGATGTCCGAGAGCTCATGGAGGAAGGCATCAGTGTCCCTGTGATCTGACGGGGCATAGATGTTGGTAAGGTGAAATGAATAGTCAGAGGCGGTGGATTTCAAACACACCGTCACCGAGTGAGCGCGCAAGATGTAACTCTGCAATTGGAAAACAGAGTTGTTCCAGGCTGTGATAATGCCTCATTTGCTGCCCAGAGCCAGCACTTCGAGGTAGGCATCAAGAATGAGGGGGCAGGAAGGAGAAGCGCTAGAGGGGGTGAGTTCGGGGAGTTTTGATTCCTGTAGGCAGGCGATGTGCGGCCGGGCGAGAGCTAGAGCATCCCGAACAAGGTCACACTTCGCCGACTGGCCGAAACCACGAACATTCCAAGACACAATGAAATACTAGAGGCGTTTTTCTTCCATTGATTAAGGGAAATAAACAACACAGTACATGGATACAACGGCTCTCAGGCCGTGGGGAAGAGACGGGGAGGGGAACACTAACAAAGGAGAAAAGAAGAAGAAGCAACAATAAGAACCACTACAACGCCTCGGGGCAGGGGGGCGCGAGTCAGCAGACGCACCGTGGGAAGTGGTGTTGCCGACCCAAGCTGAGCTGGGGAACCCCATCATGTGGACACCACTGCAGTGACTGCCACAACCACTGTGTGCCGGTCGCCGCAGCCGAGCCCAGCCGCCTTAGCCAGGCGGCCCAGATCCAGAGCCCCCAGGGGGTTCTTCCTCTTCAGCAGCTTGCGCCCCTTCACCTGACGCTTCAGATCCTGGGGGCAGGGGCAAGACTCTCCCTGATGACCTTGCGCTGCACCGCACACGAGGTCATGTCGACAAAGGCAGCCGGCTCTTTTGCCGCCAGGCGGCTGCTGTTGCGGGTGGGCTTGGAGGAGCGGGGCTTACGACCGCGAGGCAGGACGACTGGCGGAGCGGCTGGAGGGGGTGCAAGGATGGGGGATGGCGGCGGGGGTGGGGACGGGGACTGCGGGTCCTCCCACGCCAGATACCAGGTGAGGCAGAGAGGGGTGGAACGGAGAATGACGGGGGCAGCGGCGGCGGTAGCACGTGCAGCAGGTGTGGATCGCAGGATGATGGGGAAAGTAGGGAGACGGGCTAACGGGTAGGGATTGATGAAGCCGTGGAAGAAAGAGCCTGGGAACCGGTCCATCCCACCGAAGGGAGCCGGCAGGCCACCCTACCCGAGAGGCCCAGGTGGAGGTGGGCCATAGCGGGGAGGCAGCGCCTGAAACTGGGCCGCATTGCCGTTGCCGCCCGCACCCGGAGGACGGGGGAAGAACGGCCTGAGCAGCCCGTTCTCGTCCAGCTGCTCCTCGCGACGCCAGGTACGCAGCACCTCAACCCGAGGCCGCCGCGGTTGGCCACCCACAAGTCCGAGGGCACCCCGGTGGGACGCAGGCGCTCGATGACGACACGCATGGAGGAGTAGTCGCCGCTTAGGCACTGGTAGTCGACCTCCACGACCGAGCCCAGCTTGGCGAAGGCAGCCGGGATGTTCTCCTTGTTCCAGTGCTCGTCGGGGAAGCCATACGCCGCCACCGCCACGAGCCACTCCGGGATGGCGAGGAAGCGGTTGGACGCCTCCTCGGACTTCTCGAACGTCAGGCGCCCTCCCTCGTAGAGGATGGGCGCAGCGTCGACGACGAAGTCACGCTCCTTGCGGGAGTCGAAGACAAGCTTCATCGCCCCACGCGAGGACGGGTACATGCGGTAGTGCACCATGCAGGCGACCGTACGGATGGCCGAGCAGATGTATGGCGCGGGGTTCGCGGTGGGGGCGTCCTCGTTGAGGAAGGCGTACGCGACTCGGAAGGTGAACTCCTTGTTGCCCTCCGGCATCCAGGTCAGGTCCGCCTCGAGATCGGCGGCGGCAACCGGCGACGGGGAGCGAACCGGCGAGCCCTCGGAGTCCACCTCCTCGGACTCATAGTCGTCCAAAGTGTCCCCGGGGATGTGGTCGTCGGCGCCGTCCATGTCCCAAGCGGCGGGCGGGGCCAGCGCCGGCTGGTGAACCGAGGACGCAGGTGGCGGAGGAGACCGGCGGTCCGGAGAGGTCATAGGTGAGGTGCCAGCCGAGACCGTCCCTGCACGAACCGGAGACCCAACGGCGCATACCTGAACCATCGCGGGCAGGTCCCGCGAGGCTGGCGAGCGGCTGAGGGTCGCACCGCGCGGCGGGCTAGCAGGACCACGCCCTGCCTAAAGTCGGGCAGCGTGGCGCTGGACGAGGTGATGAGGTTCAGGGGGTCGAACGCGTTGGGGAAGGGCGGTGGAACGACGAGCGGGGAGGGTGGTGGCGCCGTAGAACCGGACGGTGGGGTGATGCTGGTGTCGCGGATGGAGAAGGGCACCGGATGAACAGGCAGACGACCTGCCGGGACGGGAACGGTGGGGTAGCGCGGCAGCCATGGCGTCACCTTGCGCGGCGGCCACTGAGAGCACCGGCGTTCCATGTGGCCGGAAGCACCACACCGGCGGCACTGCAGCGGATCCCTACACTCTTTGACCAGGTGGTCGGAGGCTAAGCAGCGAAGGCACCCAGACTTAGGCGGCGAGAAGCGAGAGCGTGCGATCGTGGGGCTCGGCACCGCCGGTTTTAACGCTGCCTGGAGGTAGCTACCGCGGCCGGCCGGAGTAAAGACGGCGTTGGGCTCGAAGGAGGCATTAGGGCACGTCGTTTCCGTCGTGGGAGCACACGCGTACGGCGGCGAGGGCGTGTCGACCCGGGGGAGGGGGAGGAGCGGCGGAAGGACGGGGTTAGATGGCGTGGGTAAATGGAGGAGATACGCAAATCCCTTGTTCCGCCTCGGGGGATGCCCACCGGCGTCAGCACACCGCAGCGGAAAGCTGTCTCCCATAACCCTAACGGGAGACTCGTCCACGGTGGCAGGGCTGGCGGGGGGAAGGTGGGTTGGGGCAGCAGTTAATGTGGATTCAAATTCTAGCTGCATGCCCGCCCTCAAGGCAGCCTCTTCGTCGACATGCAAGACGAGACGAACAGCACCCAGAGAAAGCTGGCTAAGGAGGGTGATGAACCGAGCAACAACCGGATTGGCGACCGAGACGCGGAACACGAACGGATGAATCGACTTTGCCAACAGAAAGACCGGCGGGGAGGTGAGATGGAAGTTGAGGGCATTGGTCACCTGATGAGTGTTGAGGTGGACGGAAGAAGCGGGCGTGACCCAAAGAACACCCGGCACCGGTGACTGCATGCCGAGGAAGGAAGGAGATGCGGTGGTGAAGAAGTCGTGGAGCAGAACTTCCTGGAAGCGGTGTCCCGGCCTGGAGCTCGAGCTTTGAACTCGTGGACTGCTGCTTCTTCTGAATGCCGGAGGCCAAGGCAAGTCAGGCCGCGCCGGAGCGGGGCCCGTAGGCGCTGTGGAGGCGGCATGTAGGCGGCTAGCAGGTGGAGGCGGGGGAGCGGTGGGGTTCAGCGGCACAGGGGGAGGCGGACACTGCTGTGTGGCCGGCGGCGGTGGTGGTGGGGGTGGCGGGGTGGGTGGCGGCTGCGACGGGGTTGGTCCGTCGCTTGGGTCGCGAGAGGCAACCCGAGGAGACATCATATGTCCTGCAAAAACAAATTCAAAGGGGCGTCATCAAAGAGATTTTTCAGGCTTCCCATGAGCAGTTTGCCGAGGTGCATTGAAGTCTGCAAGCAGTGGTACAAACTCATCCGAGATCCCCACTTCATCACAACACACCTTGAGCAAGCTCCTAGCTGTACCATCCTATTCTTTCCTCAGCAGTTGCTCTCAGGCAAGACCTACCCTAGTGATGCTATTGTCCTTGATGAATCCTGGTCGTAGTCGGCATTTGCTGTGCCGGTGATTGGGCCTGATGATTTTCTTTGTGGTTCATGCAATGGCCTTCTCTGCTTATACACAAAGACATCAAAAATCAAGATTGCACCTTGACAAAACTGTAAAGAATTCGAGGGGTGACCACTTCTCTTTCTATAGCTTTGGATTTCACCCAACCACAAAAGAATACAAGGTTGCACACTTCCTTGGTGACCGTCACTCCGTCAGAAATACTCTCGAGGTACTGAGAAATGGAAAGATGTACAAGCTCCAGATGTTCTAAACTTGAGCTTTGTGAAAAATTCTGAAGTAATCATTGTTGATGGAACAATGTATTGGCTAACGGAAGACACAGGAGCTAGCTGGAAGGCAGTTATTGCCTTCGATCTAAACAAAGAATCATTTTCACGGATACAACTGGCATCAGCTGCACTTGGGGGTTCTTGAATAACAGTATAGTTCCCAAAAATTTTCAACAACTACCCGTCACATCAATCTCCAGATACTAATTAGGAGTATTAAATGCAGATTAATGACGAAATCCATTCCACAACCACTACCTTAATTTTCGAGACGAATCTAACGAGACTAATTATGACATGATTAGATAACGTCGCACTACAGTAAACAATCTCTAATGATGGATTAATTAGACTTAATGGATTCATCTCGCAATTTCTGGTTCATTCGTGTAATTATTTTTGTAACTAGCGTGCGTTCAATACCCCTAATAGACTTTGAAAGAGGACCCAAAAGTTTCACCTCACGAACTAAACGAGGCCGTGACCGTGATTTCTCCAAGAAGCTTAATGGTGAGCTGCAGATCTAGACACTTACAACAAAGTAGAGCAACGATGGGGCCAAAAGTGCAGTATTCAGCATGCACCAGAAACTAAGCCGGTGGGGTTAAGACCGCCCCACAGTTTTCATTAAGAGAAGGGAACCAAATTCCAGCTTAGAAAACTCCTGAACCCCGACTTCATCGACGAGAGGATTTTTTTTAAAACCAGTCCCGTAAATTCACTCTAACGAGAAATCGAACCCAGGTTGCTACCATACGTCATCCTCTAACCATATTCAGCATGCACCAAATTACATACCAGGACCTCTTTTGGTTCACAAGGATAAATTCATGATGCAGAGTCGTGATCGTACCTATATCTGTCTGACTTACTTGGCAAGAATTGTGCGAGTAAATAAGTGATATGGTGTGATTATTTGATTTCAGTCCCGCATAATCCAGAAAGCATGCTGTCAAGTGGGAGGCATGGGAGCATCAACTTTGCAAGGCAGAGGATGCATGGAGAAATGTCTATCAATTGGAGCAGGATTTAGTGTTTTGGGTTTAGGCATTTTATAGGCATCTCTACATGGTGATGAGGATATGACATCTTCGGATACGACCATTGATTATATGGTGAACTCGTTTCGATATTTGCATAGTAACTCTTGGTACAACTCACTTGGTTCCACATGTACATGTCTTTATTTGATTGAAGGTGTGTTTCAAAGTGTAAGCTCATCAAAGTCCAACATTCAGAAGCGATGTCGTCATCATAAGCATGATATTCACCCTTGGGACCCCGGTCCAAGTAGGAGCATGCTTCAAGGACGTGGAGAACACTTTAAGAATGGTGCAAGACGTCCTCCACCTTGACCACCACCTTAGGAGGACAGCAAGGGCGTCCAAACCAAGTTGGAGGCCCAATCAAGTTGGTTTCGAGTCCGTCCCGGAGTCCAGAAGCAGTCTGCATTAAAACGGACACCCAGGTCGTATACGGGTTCGGATTTGGACGTTCTTTATATGGATGGAACCATAATTTCATAGAGCTTCTAATGGCACTGGTCCCACCCCAACATTCCATCTGAGTCATCGGGAATCATTGAAACAAGTTGACATCCAGAATCTGGTAGGGTGCTGCAACGCCGTCTTTTGGGTTGTTGGCCCGTGTATCATGTTAGGGTCCGTTATGGTTGTGGCTAGGGGGGTTATGCACGCCCCAACCCTCATATAATCAGTAGCAGAGGAGTTGTGATGCTAAGGTTGCAGGGATTCGGGTCTTTGGATCTGAAGCCGGATCGGTGTATCACACCCGCCCAAAACTAAAGCTATCCTTTCCTGACGGAAGATCGGGCCACCTAGTTCTCATCACATGGCCTTGGCATGAAAACCAAGGAGGCCTTGCAGCATCTGCCGGATGAGGTGATTCGGCAGCGTTTAAGCATGGAAATCGATCAGATCTTGCAGCATCTTCCAGATTGTCCATATCAGGTAATTATATATCGAAATGGAATTTACTAGATTTTTATTGTTCAATTGATCATTCAGAGAGCAAAGACAATGTTATGACAAAATGTCTTTCCCTGATAGTCCAGAATCCAAGGTCTCTGCGTCGAGTTAATTTGGTTGAGTGGAAGCGGGACATGGAGAGTTTATCTACTCGTATCGTATGGATGGCCTAAAGGACATTGTCAAGGTATAACGTGCTGGTATTGAGTTATTGGCTATGCATCCAGTATTCCAGTATTATCTGTGCGGCGCAGAATTATGCCAAACTGACAGATATAGTGTATTTGGTCCTGTATCAGGCATACAAAGACATGGTTATGAGGTTAAGCAGCGTAGAAGATCATCTCAGGTAAAAGTTTATGTGGGTACCAATTTTTTAAAAATAAATAAATAAATAAATTTGGACCATTTTATTTGTAGGTGCCAAGTTATCCGTCCTTTTCTTGAAGAACTTGTTCTTGTTACTCGTTTCTGTTATAATCTCATTTTCCATAGGCAGGAGGCGATAATTTTTTTTTTGAAACATGAGTAAAATATTCTTTATATCTATATTCTTTGGATGAAGTATAAAAGGTGCTCTTCTTTCTCCATGATACAACTATATGTTAAGTCAGACATGTTCTTTGGTCCTTTTTTCTTACTTTGGACTTTTAGTTAAGCATCAATATTTAGTTACTCAATATATTAAATTCTTTCTCTAATGGTCCATATATATGTTCACCAGATTTCATGTAAATTCACTGTAACTGAATGCCTGAACAGAACTTGCTTGAAGAAAATAACTTTATGCCATATCTTTAAGTTTTAATGTTCGGCAGTCTCCACTCTCCACTAAAGAACTACTCATGTTCAAATAGCATGATCTGGTCCGTATGACTCTTTTTTTACTGCTATAATTTGCTATACAGTACTGAAATACTTCATGCATAATCAAGGATGAAATCGCAAGATGATTTAGGCCTTGTTTAGTTGGCAAATTTTTTGCCAAAAAATTGCTACTTTTTCAACTCTCTCTTCATCACATCACATTAAATACATCAAAAGACATTGTTCGGAGTAGTAAATGTAGGTAAAAAAAATTATTAATCACACAGTTCTGTTGTACATCACGAGACGAATCTTTTGAGCCTAATTACCCCATGATAGGATAATATTTACCACAAACAAACGAAACGTGCTACAGTGTGCTACAGGAGTTCCAACAGTTAAAAAGGCAAAATTTTCAACCAACTAAACAAGGCCTTATTTATATTTCAGTCAAATGATATTGTTCTATCTGTACACCTTTTAGGGTAAACAAAGGACGTTGGTGTTCTATCTGATCCTTGTTCATGTCCACAGGGCTCATCTAGATCAACTGACATCATGGTCGCGCGGTCATAGTTGTGATGTACAATGACTTGTGGGCTTGTGGCCTTGTGGGTTACGTGAAGACTGGCGAACTTGTCATTGCACTCAGACTGTTTCCTGCTTATCGCTTTGTCACTTTCAGTTTTCAGTAGTGGTACTGTGTAAGTTATGTTATGGGATTATTGCTGTTCTTGACATGTGTTCCGTCGGTGTGATCTGTGTATCATACTTTCAGCTACAATCTATCACATTGTAAACTCCCAAAGCATTTTTCTGTTAGAAGCATTTTTCTGCATCTAGTCATTGTTCCAGCTGTTTTCGATAATTCGATTGTACCTTATGTATCACGAGCTGAAGACATTGAATCCTAAATCTGTAAGAAACATATTGTAAACGTTCTCTGCAATAAACTCGGCTCATTTCATGACACGAATTTGTAAGTTCCATTATGACTTTATGAGCTGCTCCTTCCTGTACGCCCTAACATCTACAAATTTCATGACACGAATCGCCTTAACCGGCCCACTGCATTATCCGGCCTTTGGGCTTTTTGGGCTTGACATCTTTGTGGGGCCATATCAGTTTCCGTGCATGCCCGCTACGTACCCTTTGACCTTTTTGGCACGCAAGTTGCCGAGGCCGAAAATCGCCTGCCGCCCGCGTCTTTGTGGGGTCATATCAGTTTCTGACTTCCTCTCCCGGCTGTCTGTCTTTCGCAAGTCAGCGAGGCAAGAATCGCCCGCCGCCGCCCGTGTCGCTGAGACGACTCGCGCGTGATCCAAATCGCTGCGCCGGCCGCCGGCGTCGACGACGGCGTGAAATGGTTCGTGAGTTCGCTGATTTCTTAGAATTCCGCGGGTTCTCTGATTTGCTTGGGTTTTTTTTTCCTTCCTGGTATCCTTTTCCTCCGGTCCGTATCGCTTCCTGCCGTAGCACGTGACCGCGGTTAGGGTTCTGCTTACCGATTAGGGAGATCCTACGTCGAGGGTTCGATCTCAGGCTTTGGGGACAGCACGAGTTGTAGACTGTGGAAGTATGGGTGGAATTTCGTTTTCGGATGTACTATTGTGCTTGAAATGACCGGATCTGAGTAGTCGAAATTTGGAGTTTTGGGACTGCATTTAAGGCATGCATAATCCCCCGAGCCTTGAAGAGTGCAATTCTCTAAGCTAAAAAAATCAGCAGAATGGCGTGATCCTAACTATTAGACCGCACGTAGGTGGGACCTACGCTATCCTCGACCGCATGCACTCTATATGCAAATGACGGTGTTGGATAAGGAAACAGTTGCCTTGTTTTGTTTGGCGTTAGTTGTTTTGTAGCGGCAACTGAATGACGTGGCATGCATGTCGGTTTTGTCTCTTTAGCAAACGGTCATGCCACGATTTAAGGATGTAGTAACCGAAGAGGTAGCACGTGCAAGCCGACCTTACTTGTTGGGACGTGCGATTGGTAAGAATATCTATTATTATTTTACGCACTACTAATACTACCTTCGTTTTTTATATATATTTGATGTTAGGGCGGCTTCCTTAGTTCACTTTTGAACTAATCTTGCTGTCCTAACGCCAAATATATGAAACCGGATGTAGTATATCTTAAGGGGAAAATATAATTATATCTTTCTTGGGAAGTTGGGATGGAAGGAGTATATATTCCTGGGGGATTGGTTAATAGTTTGTGGCAACTTTTTTGGTTAGATGGAAGAGAGAACAAAGGGAAACAATGCAGGATCAGATGTTATAGTTAACAAGAGTTGAGCAGACCCATTTCGTGTGGTTAAAAACTTTGAATTGATCCGAATCAATTATTCTCATGTGCTTTGTTCTCATATTATGCAAGCTCTAACTTTTTGTGGTCCCTCATTTTTTGAATTTGCCATTTGCAGGACTTGGACTTCTAACTTTGAGACTTGCTTTTTGACGGGCTACGTGGTATGGCTTCTTCAAAAACCATGGAAGTACAAACGGCAAGAAAGAAATATATAGCTTGCTTGCCAGAAGAAATGATTGAGCAGATATTTGTGAGGCTTCCAGCAAGCACTCTGTTGAGGTGTCGTCGTGTATGCAAAATATGGAACAACATCATTCGAGATCCCCAGTTCATCATGGCACACCTCCAGCAGGCTCCGCGTTGTCCCCTCATGTTTTCCCATCGAGAAACATGTTCGAAAAAGCTCTTACCCAGTGAAGCGGTTCTCTTTGATGAATCCTGGGCACCCTCAAGATGGAATGTGCCTGTGATTGAGCCTGATGACTATTTATGTGCTTCTTGCAATGGACTCGTTTGCTTGTACTCTGATAAGACAACAATCAAGATAGCCAACCTTGCAACGGGTGAATTCCTGCATCTTGAGAAACCGGACAAGAAATCGAAGGGGGATCACTATTATTTCTACAACTTTGGTTTTCATCCAGTGACAAAAGAATACAAGGTTATACACTTTCCTTGTGAGAGAAGTACCTTACCTGTGGGCAATATCAATGCCATTCAAGTTTACACTCTTGGTGATAATAAATGGAGAAATGTTACATCTCCAAAGGCTCAAACATTGAACTTTATCAGATTTTCTGGACTCGTCAATGTTGACGGAGCAATGTATTGGATAATTAAAGACAAGGAAACTAGCTGGGGAATCACAGTTGTGTCATTTGATCTCTACAAGGAACATTTTGAATGGATACAGATGCCAACTGTTAATCTTGCAACCAGTGGTGGCTACTTCTGGATCACAGAGGTGGCTGGGAAGGTTTCGGTAGTTACAGATCAAAACATTTTCTATGAAACCGGAGGCTTTGTTGGGAAACTGGAGATCTGGACACTTGACAACAAGATAGATCAAATCTGGAGCCGAAAGTACAGTATTCAGTTTCCACCAGTTGAGATTGGATTTCCAAAACATTTTTTTATCCATGGAGATAAGATTGTAGTGTATGATCTTAATAGGAACATCTACTTCCAGAAATTGATGGGCCAGAGCATTGAGATTGAACAGAGCAAGATGGTGAAAGTATTAAATTACAGTCCCCACTCGTACATCAACATTCGATCCTATGTGCATGTGAAGTCACTTGTAAGGTTGGATGCATACATCACAGCTGGCAATGGGATTGTGCGTAGGCCAAAGCAATGCGAGGGTTGGGGATTGAAGAAGTGGGAGAAGTGGACACTAGAGCTTTCGTCGCTTCAGAAATATTGGAGAAGTATCCATCAGTTGGAGCATTCGATAACTGTATAGTGACTTGACTTTAATTGACCTATTATCTTTCATTATTATTGAACTTGTGACAAAATTTAGCATGCTAATTTTTTTGGCAGACACATGCACAACGTATGGGCTTCAACATCAATCCACTGCTGCAGCATCCACAAGAAATGGTAGGTTTGATACTTTCATCAGAAGTTACCAATACCTGTAGTTTTTTTTTTTTTTTTGTGCAGCAAACTTCATTTAGAGTGTGCTGCAATAAGAAGTCGTGACAATTGTCTTTCTTGAGTGCAGCGACGGCTCAACTGGGTAGGGCAGAAGTGGTTGTTGCATATGTTGGATGCTTTTGCCCAAAGATTGGAAGGTATATCGAAGGTATGGTATATGGATGCTTACTAACCTGAATCATCTGCAGTTTTCTATTTGGCATTATATTAACAAAGTCCACCTATATATATTTAGGCCATGGAGCAGGCAGTGGAGACTATTGAGATGAGCCACCATGAGACATATGAGGTAATTAAGAATGCGCTAGATTATGCACGTTTACTCTTTACTGTAGTAGTAGCCTGGAGAGTTTTGTTACTTATTCTTGTTATGGTCTCATTTATGTTTGTAAAACAAGTCCATGGAATAATGAAAATGGTTTTCCATGTTATATGTCGCCTTTTAGTTTTGCTAAGTACTATGCCACTAAGTTCATTTAGCTTTTGAACAATATAATGTGGCGTAGATTTTTGCATCATGTATGAAAATGTTGTACTATCATACTAAGCAAAAAACTTTTATTTCGCATGCTCTGTTAGTCATATGTTTTTATTTATGCAATGCCATGAAGAGAGCCAAACCACAGTTTCATAATTAGATGGAAGGTCATGATGTGTTTTTTTGGCTCACAATTGCTTGCAGTAAATGAAATAAGATAAAAGATTTCCTCCTATGAGATCACCACACTACACTCTTGTATCTGCTTAGCACTCTCACATTTGTCAGGATTATTTGAGTTTCACTGACATCAACATTTCTGGTCCATAACAATGATATCACTTTGGCCATCAAGACTCAAGCGCATGCTTTCATCTAGTTTTTCAGCTTGTCGGGCTGTTGGCTAAAGTAAACTGAGTCTCCTTTTTTCTTTTTGCCAGAAAATTAGGAAAAACATATATTCACTTTCAAGTTGAGTTTAAACCATTCAAACAAATCTGTCATATCATATCCATATACCTTGAGCAAATAAAGAACACAGGCTTGAGTTTGGAACCCAATATACTGTTTCCAGATTGGCAACGGGTCTCCTTTCCCCACCAAAAGAATAGGATAGCACCAAGGAATGCCATATATTCTGGTGATACAGCTTGCACGATGCATGCACACAATAGATATTTCCTCAGTACTAGAGAATCTGAGAATGGACTTTTAATTTTCGTCCACTGCCTAATCTGCTCTGACCTCGGAAATCTAAGACGTACTCTTCTTGCGTTTGAACATTGGTTCGTGTTCTTGCAGGGTTCAACAAGCTCTGCCGGCACTACTAGTTCCTCCCCTGCACAGCTCCACTGAAGGATGATGAATCTGGTGACACAAAAGCTGGTGAAACCGTCGCGCCGCGGCATTTGATCTGCTTAATTTCCGTGTCTCTCCGCTTGCTTGAGACTATTTAATTTGTTTCTATTTTCCCGTGGGAGATTGCCGATGTAAACCAAGTAATAAGTCCTGCAGCACAATGCATGGAAGGCGATGGTACAGTATGTTTGATGTTTCTTTCTCCGTAGACGTTATGAAACTATTTTGCATTTCTGCATGTGGTTACAGACTTACAGTGGGGTTAACCCCGACTTCGACTCTATTTCTCGTTCCTCCTGTGATTTTGATTTCACTTTTTTGGTGTGTTACTAGTTTGCTTGCCGTGTACTATATGCTGTGCTTGTGAGCATTATCAATCGCTCATGGTGGCTTATTGGTCTGCATCTGCTGCTGCTGGTGGCAGCGCCGGAATGAAAGCCCGCGGGCACGACGGAGGGGACGATATGAGATGCCTACCGCGATTGCTTTTGTTTCACCTCGCCACGCATCGTGTGCCTGCCAGCTGCATATGCATAAACTATAGTAGAAAGTATAGGCGATAGCCGATAGCTGTACATGTTCGTGTGTGTTCTCGCGTTGGAGGTGATCAGATCAGCACTATATCTCTCATCGTCTTCTCCGATCAGCAAGGCTACGTGTCGGGTGTTCTGTTCGTTAATTTCTACTAGCTAGATCGAATCTATTGTATGCTACCTTGGCGATCGCTGGTGAAAAGCTGATCTTGGAATCACCGGTTCACCATAGTCCACACATAGTTCACCATAGCACTTGCATCCTATATTTGGCTTGGGTTCCTCGATCCGGAGGCAATGAATATCCGCCAATCGCGTAGTGCTGCGATCTGTTGGGCTCGGACCTCCCGTATGTGAATCAATATAAAAACACCAGTCTGTTATCGGGCTTGCTACCTGACCTGTTGGGTGGGGGACTGGGGAGGCGGGAGGTGTTTCTTTCTTCTTGGGCTTGCGAGTTGCGACATCTCCTTCTCCTTCGCTTCTCCCACTTCCGTCCGGGAGGGAACCAACCCTCTGTTTCTCGAGGCGCCGAGGGAATCGGATCATCGGGGAACCTCCCGCGGCGCGGGAGAGCCGAGCGGATGTGCTCGTGACTCGTGAGTTCTCCTGATCCCCTTGTGATGTTTGAGTCATTTCGCCCCCTTCGTTGATCGCATCGGTTTGCCTGTTGCCGTTGCGATCTGTTGGATGGAGAATTTGGATGGATTTCGTTTGAGGGTGTAGGGGAGGTGGAAATGGATGTGGATCGTAGTTCGTCAACGTGTTCGATTTTTTATTGCTAAAGTTCCAGCTCTGCATAACCCGTATGGATCGTTTGTTCTAATGTACTTTGTTCACTGCTTATTCAGTGTCCGATTTACTAATTATATTTGTACTCTGATGAAGTTGTAATGCAATGTGCGTGCGGTTGTGCAGGAGGACTTTGTAGCCTGCCACCATGGCTTCTTCAGAAACCATGGAAGTTCAGGCAGGGAAGAGATGCATGACCATCTTGCCACACGAAATGATCGAGCTGATACTCATGAGGGTTCCGGTGAGTACTCTGTTGAGGTGCCGCTGGGTATGCAGGCAGTGGAGGCTCATCCTCCGAGATCCACGGTTCATCGCGGCGCAGAAGGAGCTGGACCGTGCTGCACCGCGCTGCCCTCTCCTCTTCTCCCACCGCGAGTCGGCTTCCAAGAAGCTTTACCCCAGTGAAGCCATCCTCTTCGACGAAGCGTGGTCGCCGACACGGTGGGATGTGCCCGTGATCGAGCCCGATGATTTCCTGCTCGCCTGTTGCAACGGACTCGCCTGCTTGTACTCTGAAAGATCGACTCTCAAGATCGCAAACCTTGCCACTGGTGAATGCCTGCACCTTCGAAAGCCTGACAACAGAATGACTGTAGATCATTACTCTTTCTACAGTTTTGGTTTTCACCCTGTGACGAAACAGTACAAGGTTATACGTTTTCTTGGTGAGAGGGAGCTCTTTTCCGTGGACACCTTCGTTGTGATTCAAATCTACACGCTTGGTGATGATAGGTGGAGAAATGTTAGAGCCCCGAGAGCTCAAAGGTTCGACTGTGTTGACTACTTTGGAGTTGTCAATGTCGATGGAGCAATGTATTGGCTAACTGAAGACAAGGGAAATAGCTGGAAGCGTTCTGTTGCGTCCTTTGATCTAGGCGAAGAACGTGTTGAATGGATACAGCTGCCAGTAGCTGATCTTGCAGTTGGAACCATATTTGGAGATCGTTCTACTCGTCATTCTCGGATGTACTGGATCACAGAGGTGGATGGGAAGGTATGCGTTGCCACAGCTCAAGACAGTTATTATTCAGACACAGGGTTTGTTGGGGAGCTGCAGATCTGGACACTGGAAAACAAGGCAGAACAAAGGTGGAAACACAAGTGCACTATTCAGTCCTCAATGGCTGACATTTGCATTCCTAGGCCGTATTTCATCAGTGGGGATAAGATCATGTTGTACGGTCTTGATAGGAATATTTACTACCAGAAATTGACGGGTCAGAACATTAAGATTGAACGTAGGAAGATGCTGAGGCTGCTAAATTACAGTCCCCGCTGGTACAGCAACATGCGATCCTTCATGTATGTGAAGTCGCTGGAAAGGTTGGACGTATACCGCAGGGGTGCTGTTTTTCATAGGCCAAAGCGGCAGGAGGGTTGGAAGCTGAAGAAGTGGGAGAATTGGATGCTCGAACTCTGTTTGCTAGAGAAACTTTGGAGAAGGATCTATGAGTTGGAGCATTCCATATCTGTATGGTGGCTTGACTTTCATTATCCTAATATCTTTCACTATTCTTGAAAAAATAATAAATTCCAAATTGCTCATTTTTGACAGGCAGGCGCACGACGTATGGGTATGAACATCAATCCGCTGCTGCAACATCCACCAGAGAAGGTAGATGTGGTACTTTTCTTCAGATCATTCTTTTAGTTAATTTGCTACACGCTACTACGATTGACATTATGAAATTTTCTTGCACGAGAATGCAGAATCGATTCAACTGGGTAGAGCAGAAGCGGGTGAGGGAGGTCCTGAATATTAGTCTCAAAAGATTGGAAAGTATTCTTAAGGTATGGTGTCAAGCCAAGCCAAGGCGCTTGCTAACCAGAATCATTTGCAACTATCAACCTGTCATTAAGATAAGAGCGAAAATTTGACAAAGCTAACCTATTATTTATTTCATGGACCAGATGTTGGATCCCATTCAAAGTAAGATGATCAGTGGGGCTGATCAGGTATGAGTTTATATTGTGCTGTGTTATCTATGTTTACAGTGATAGTAGCCTGCTGGTTCACGCCATTTTGATCCTGCTTGGTCTCGTATTTCTTGCATTTGGAGTGCAGCACCGAATCAATTGGGTAGAACTAAAGCAGGTGCAGGAGAAGTTGAATGCTAATATATAAAGATTAGAAAGCATATGATTGAGGTATGAAGTGTGCTTGTCAACTCGTCATTATGATAAGAGTGATTATTGACGCGTTACATTGTTCAAAAGCTCAATGAATTAAGTGACACAATGCACTTCTGATTATTGACTATCAGAAGGTGCTATGTTATGCATGTGCTACTGTTATAGCGTGCTGGTTCTTGTTGTTCTTATGTTCCAGCTTCATGTGCCTGCCATAATTTAAAAAATAATAATGGAATAGCGGAAAATCATGCCATGTTCATATATCTGTATCCACTTCGTCTTACTGCGAACTACTATATATGAAGTGCATTGTGTCACTTATTCATTGAGCTTTTGAACAATGTAACGCGTCTTTTTCCATCACTTGTGCAAATTTGAAGTAAATTACTTAGGGAAATATCTTTTGCGTATGCTGTTGGTGGTATGTTTTTGTGCAATACCATGAACAACCTAACTGCAACATTTCCTTAGAGGGATGGTTATCACATCTTTTTCCTGACAACTGCATGGCATAAATGACATATGATGGGCTGCTCTAAAACATCAAATATTTCCTTCAACAAATTTTACCTAACTCTGCTTGTTTTGTACCACTCACATTTGCCCTGTTCGTAATACACAGGGAAGTCTAGCTCGGCTACGGGTGATGGATTTGGGTGATTCACGGCTACACTAAGGGATGGAAAGAGCCTTGACATTGTAGCTTTCATGCATGTCTTTTCTGTTCTCTTGGCTCTTTCCTGCGCACAAATAAAAAATAATAATGAAATAGCGGAAAAAACATGTGGGAAAATGGGCGGTCTCAATGGTGCATTAATAGTAGTTTCTACCCCTATTAATTGATCTGCCACCTAAGAAAAATTTAATATGCCAACTTTATTAATGAAGAAAGAGAACAAAATTTGAAGAAACTATTTCCTCAATGAGAAACCACATCCTCACGTGGACCAATGCACTAAGAAACTGCAAAATCACCATTGGAAGGAAATCAGTAGTTTCTATATGTTATGTGCTTCGTGACGTACTAATGGGAGATTGAGATAGAAAACTCTGATATTTATTACATAAATACTCTACCATTGTATGGGATGTTTTCTAGAAATGACTTTTGCTCTTGTATTTTTTCTTGGACATCATGTATAGTTTCCATTAGGACTGCCCTATTTTTAGATTAATGGAATAATCCGGTCTCCACAGCCAGCTAGCTGTGTGCGACCACAATGTCAACACTAGTACAGTGATACAAACGCCACGAGTTCACACAACTCCCGACGTACAATAAAAGACAAACTGGTAGAATACCCTGCTATCTAAAAGCAAGATATGCTAGGCCTGAATACGTTTTAAAACATTCCACCCACTACTCTTGAGAAACTCCAAAGCACAAGTCTCCAACCAATGACATCCTTCCTTCAAAATGCTCCTTCCCTCTTCTCTTGATAAAATAGACCAACTCTTGATCCAGAAGGTTCCCCTAAACATCACCTATAAAATAGATTTTGATTTTGATTTTTGGAACACAACATCATTTCTACTGAGCCATAACGCCCAACAAATAGCAGCCACCCCAACAATCACTAAAGCCCTTTGCTTATGCGAAAAACTTCTAAGCCAAGGGCCGATGAGGTTAGCAGTATTAACATGTTTTGTAATCCCAAAAGTGACACTAATTGCAATCCACAGCAATCTAGCCATTGGACAATAAAAAAGAGATGTTGAATAGTCTCCTGTTCACTACAAAAGCAACAACGTGTACATCCCTTCCACTGTCTCTTAGCTAAATTGTCTTTAGTCAAGATAACACCCTTCTACAAATACCAAAGAAATATCTTAATTTTTAGGGGTATTTTCGCTTTCTAAGTAACGAGGTTATGTCGTGAAGCATTCCCGACCACTAGATCGTTATACATGGCCTTTACAGAGAAACTCTTGGACTTAGTCCAAATGAATGTGTCTGTCTGCTCACCTAGACGCACATTAAGAATACTTCCCACCAATTGTAACCATTTAGCCCAATTATCTCTCACTAAAGCCCTTCTAAAAGAAACGTTTAATGGAGTTGTACTTAGTACTTGAGCCACAATTAGGACTGCCCTAACTCACAACTCGTGCAGCCACCATGAGAGCGATGCTCTGTTTATGTTATGGAATCATTGGTATAAAATGGTGTGTAACTCTTAAGGCCCAGTTTAGTTCCCAAAATTTCACAAACTACCTGTCACATCAAATCTCTAGATACTAATTAGAAGTATTAAATATAGATTAATGGCAAAACCCATTCCACAACTCCGATCTTAATTTTCGAGATGAATCTAACGAGCCTAATTATGACATGATTAGATAACATCATGCTACAGTAAACAATCTCTAATGACGGATTAATTAGACTTAATAGATTCATCTCGCAATTTTCGGTTCATTCGTGTAATTATTTTTGTAACTAGTGTGTATTCAATACCTTGAAAGAGGCTCCAAAAATTTCACCTCACAG
Source organism: Cenchrus fungigraminus (assembly GCA_036936925.1). Lineage (NCBI taxonomy): Eukaryota > Viridiplantae > Streptophyta > Magnoliopsida > Poales > Poaceae > Cenchrus > Cenchrus fungigraminus. Next base: position 29,567,916 of record CM072780.1, on the reverse strand, counting down.
ACTAAACGCACCGATAGCTTCTGTATGGAGTGCACTACGGCAAGGGTGACGACGTCTGCAGGCTGATGTTCAGCTGTTCACTCTTCTGCTGCAGGAAAAGTTCGGCAAGAACCGTCGGACTGAGAACACGCAAATGAGTCATGCTGTTCCTCTTCCTAGCACGGAATACGCACGCTGACCGGCGGCACAACAATTAATTCCCAGAACCCAAAGAAACAATAATGAAATGCACATTCGTGAAACTGGCCCACTGAAATTGCATCATCTCTTCCCTTTGAAATCGCAACCAAAGGAGGGCAACACAGAAGGCCACGTCGCGGGCTGCCCGCGGCCATCGGATCACACGTATCGACGGCTCAGATCGGGCAAGCATCAGCGATTTTCCAATAAAACCCTCGGATTTCATCTAAACCCCACCCGCCGTCCCTCACTCCTTCAGCCTCGTTTCCATCTCCCCGATGCGCGCGCCCCCCCGGCCAGAGGCGGCGCAGCGTGATGAGGCGGACTCCAGCGGCAACAACGGGGGTGGACTCCAACGGAGGCGACGGCTGCCTGGGCCTCCAGCGGCGCGCGGAGAGCCCGGCCTCACCGGCCAGAGGCAGCACTCGGGATCCGGCCTCCCCGACCGGAGTTTGCGCGGGGGCTTCCTCGGCCTTGGCGGCGCTGCGGAGCAGCCTCCAGCGGTGACAACAGACTTCCCGGCCTCCGGTATCACGCGGGAAGCCCGATGTCTCCAGACCCAATCGCCGGGACTTGAAATCCCCGCGCCCGCCATTGTTGCAGTCCACCCGAGGTCCACCCCGTCGTCAGCGGTCAAGGCACCCTTTCCAGCCTCCTCTTCGCCAACCAATTACCAAAACCGGACCTCGGTCACTCGGCGAGCTACTGGTGCCCAGGCACCTGCCAACTCTCGGGGCTAAGCTACTTGCCATGCTCGTTCGCGAGCTCGTCGCCGGTGCGCCGCTGTAGCTAGGCAAGAGATAAGCTAGGGTTTGGGATTCGGGGAAATAACTAGGGGAGGAGAAGCGCAAAGGGAAGGGGAAGGCGATGGGGTAGTCCATGGGCAGGGGGCAGGAGGAAAGCGCCGCCGGGCCGGCGTGCCGCCGGGGGCGTTCGTGCGCGTGCCCAGGGAAGAAGAAGAGCGGGGGTCTTTTCGCGAGGGAAATAGAAGTTTAGGGGGTCTTTCATAAAGTCTTGGGTTTAAGTGCTAAGGTGGAGTTTGTACAGGGGTCTAAGTGTGAGATGCGAGGGCGTGGTTGTAAAGTAAAGGATAGCCTTATAGAAGGTTTTTAGTCCTGAGGGCCTATCTGTAAAAGTGTCTTTTCTTTTTCGTCTTCAATTTCCTTTAAAAGGGTTGAAACTTGATAAATTCAAAAGAAATCAAGAAAAATATGAAAAATGCAAACTAAAATGTGTTGGGTTCCTTATGCAGCATAGTTTTATTTAAAAATGAGTATGCTCTTGTGTCTTTTATAAATATTTCTCTATATTTCTATCATTTGCAAATCATGTTTAATGCTTAATAATTTTTAGATAAAGTAAATATGGTAAAAACAGTTTTATTAACTTGCTGGTAATGAGTAGATTCTAGATCTGCAACTTGAACTCACGCCAAGGGAAGTCTTCATACAATTTTGCTTTTGCTTCCTTTATCATAGCACGAATGTTGCAAAAGACTTGTAAAATTCTAGAAACCTGATAAAAAAAATACAGGGGTGCGAAGAGGTTGAGATGGTGTGGGAAACCAAAATGTCAACATGGAGATTCACCTCCAGCAGAACGAGCTGTCCGAGATAAAGCGGCTTTGCCCATAATTTAGTCAGTATAGTATTATTCCTAGAAGGATCTTCACAACTGGTTCTCTAAACTAAAACTCCTTGAGATTGCGCGGCAACGCCGCGCGTTAGTTTCTAGTTCCATTTCGGAAGCAGCCTCATCCCCCCCCCAGCCTCACTCATTTCGGAAGCAGTCGACGCCGAGGCGAAAGCCGCCGCGTCGTGGAGAGCTGCGCGGCCGGCCCTGCGTCCACGGCATCGGCGTCAATGGCGTGAATGTGTTAGTGAGTCCTTCTATTTTCCTTGCGATTTTCCGCCGTTTGTGGGAGCGAGTAGTTGCAGTTAGGGTTATACTTTGTCGAGGGGTAATCCATCGCGGGCTTCGCGCTTGATGCGGTATGTAGATCTCGTATTCTCGAATAAATTTTATTTGAGGAACTATCTCCTCGTCGGTAGAGGTGATTTGATCTTGGCTTGTAGTTCATGCTAGGCATCTCCCCAAGGGTCATTTCCGCGATTTGTAAACGTTGCTTATATTATATAACTTTTATCTATGTGTATCTGTTCGAACTGGTTATGAGTTAGCTAATGCCAAGCATCTCCCCAGTTGTTAGTCCATTTGCGCAACTTGTAGACGCTGGATAGTATACTTTGAACCGGTTAAGAGTTATGCACTTTTGGCAGATGAAAGAGAGGGGGCAGAGAGGGAAACGAGGCCAGGCAAGATGTTTGTGTAAATAAATTGCGAGATCCCTATTGGGCACGCGTGTGTTGTGAGTGGTCATGGCACTTGGGAGAGGTTAGGGGGTTTGGATTTATGTTTGCGTGGAAGAAGGAACAGGGGGTTTGAATCATGTAGAGTTCAGACTTGTGCATGTTTGTGTTTAGCCTAGTAGCTGCCCCAAAAGCCTGTAGTACCCCCTGCAGGTTCGACACATCACTTGCTGTTGGCCTAATGAAAAGTACATCATCAGCATATAGACTTGTTCTCAACTTAACGGGGTCAGCACCAATTGGATTAAGCAGCCCGTGCTCAGTTGCCTTGTCCAGCAGACGCTGCAAGGGATCTCCATTGCAAGAATGAGAAGCATAGGGGAAAGTGGGTCTCCCTGCCTGAGACCACATCTGTGTTGGAGAAACCTTCCTGGTATTCCATTTAGCATGATCCTTGATGTGGTGTTTGCCCAAAGTACACAGATTAGGTCCCTCCATCTCTGTCCAAAACCCAATCTTTGCATCACTTCTAGCAGGTAGTCCCACCTTACACTGTCAAACGCTTTAGCTATATTGAGTTTGAGGAAACACATTGGTGTTTTGGACCGATGAAAGTGATTAATTGCCCCTTGTATGTACTGGTAATTGTCTTGAATGCTTCTGCCCTTAATGAAAGCACTTTGACTTGTTGATACAATTGATTGTAAATATGGCGCTAATCTGTTGGCTAAAATTTTTGCCAAAATCTTGGCCACACTGTGCATTAAACTGATAGGTATAAAATCACCTGCCTTTTTGGCTTCCTGTTTCTTAGCAAGCAGCACCACATTTGCCGAATTTAAAAGTGACCACCTATCTACTCGCAGATTGTATAGCTGGTGCAAAGCCTGTATCAGTGTTGGGGAATTGGATAAAAACCTTTCACCCTCGGAACTCTGGAGAAGTCAGAACTTTGGCGAATTCGTAGACGTATTCATGAAAGTGTTCGGAGAAATGCTGCTGGGTCTCGATTCTGTTTCATGGTATAAAAGTATTCGGGAAAGTGTTTTGTTACTTGCTATACGTTTCACTGACTCACTAATGTTGTGCGAAGTAATTGCCGAATGTGCATTGGGCTGTTGGTCTGTTTCTCGTTTCAGGACAACGGAGATCTGATAAGTTCGAGGAATCGCGAAGATGGAAGCTTCGGAGATCCCGACAGATTTCCTTTCGTCCGTGCACTCTGAGGCTCAGTTCGGAGGTTTTGGTGATCGGCGATCTTCAGGAATGAAGGGTCGAAAGCCAAAGGAAGACCAAGTCAAAGGCGTTGTCTCAAAAGTCCGGGTTCGAGGTGTGAACCGATGGCAGACTTGTAAATGTGCGAAATTAGTTTTGCAAATCATGGAGTGTAAAAGACATTCTTGTACATATTCATACCTGGAATATTCTTTAGATTCGAGGGCAATCTCGGAATATAAAAGTCCCTTCGCCTCCCAATAAAAGGGGTTTCGAGGGCACGTGTAAAGGGATTCACAACTTTTGAGGCGAGTACAGACTTTCGGGGATTCCTTGTCCCCTCTTTCGTTCTTACTTTCGTGTGTTCATTTCGGAATCTTGTGTTCGGGGATCCCATCCGATTTTCGGACCCCCCAACATTGGTGCTCATCCTTGCACAACACATATTTTCAATCATGTGACCTTTCTAATAAGTCATTGATGTTTAGAACAAAGTTCATTTTTAATGCTATGAAACTGTGTCCGAAATTGATAGTCGAAAGCAACTTAGGGTTGCTATATCGACTAAAGCTGAAAGTAAGTCCACAAAAGCTTTCGGTCAAGCTTTTGTCGACTTATCTGTTTATTTGTGATGATATCATACTTCTGATTGAAATATCCTTCAAAAAATACAGATGCTTCCTCAATTGCAGGTATATTGGTTTCCATCGAATTGGAACATGATACTTTTCAGATGGACACTTCGTCTCATCATCTATTGGAATCATTTTAACAACTTGGCTTTCATCATCCATTGGTATTATCTCTTCTGGTATTCATCAATCGATGGACTCTTGTGAAAGAATGGTTTTCAAAGCACCAAGTTATAACCTTCACGATTCCGAACATTCTCAGAACTTAAATAAATCTATGCATATCCAAGCATTTCATTCATATGCATCAGCATGCATCATAAGCATTGCATTACATGAATACATCTCATGCATGAATCAAAAAGGTTATATTACAAGGAAAAAAGTTTACATTCTTCTACAGTACTACTTTCAAATGCTTACTTTCCATTGAAACCCACTATGTAATCCTATATAAATACTCTTTATGGTATATATGAAAAGAGTTTTCCTCCAAATTATGTGTCTTGCGAAGTTCCAAAGTGAGAAAGAAAAAATTGTGAATAGGCTCCGTTATAGCCTAAGTTCCATCGTGAGAAAGAAAAGTTCATGAAAAGGCTCCGTTACAGCCTAAGTTCCATCGTGAAAAAGAAAAGTTCGTGAAAAGGCTTCGTTATAGCCTAAGTTCCATCGTGAGAAAGAAAAGTTCGTGAAAATGCTTCGTTATAGCCGAAATTCCATCGTGTGAAAGAGAAAGTGAAGTTCCATGAAATGGCTTCGTTATAGCCTAAGTTCCATCGTGAGAAAGAAAAGTTCGTGAAAAGGCTCCGTTATAGCCGAAATTCCATCATGTGAAAGAGAAACTGAAGTTCCATGAAAAGGTTCCGTGATAGCAAAAGTTCCGAAAGAGAAAGTGAAGTTCCATGAAAAGGCTCCATGATAGCCGAAGTTCAGAAAGAGAAAGTGAAGTTCCATGAAAAGGCTCCATGATAGCCGAAGTTCCGAAAGAGAAAGTGAAGTTCCATGAAAAGGCTCAGTGATAGCCGAAGTTCAGAAAGAGAAAGAGAAGTTTTATGAAAAGGCTCCTTGATAGCCGAAGGCTCCGTGATAGCCAAAGATCCCAGAGTAAAGGGACATCCTACGAAAAGGCCTGAGACAACAATAAGTTGTGGCCTAGATCCCAGAGTAAAGGGACATCCTACGAAAGGCCTGAGACAACAACAAGTTGTGGCCTAGATCCCAGAGTAAAGGGACAATCCTACGAAAAGACCTGAGACAACAACAAGTTGTGGCTTAGATCCCAGAGTAAAGGGACGATTCCGTGAAAAGGTACGAGACAACAATAAGTTGTGGTCTCGATCCCAAAAAATCTCAGAAAAGGGGATGATTCCATGAAATGGCCTGAGAAAATTTTCATCGATTGTGTGGCACAAAAATCCGAGAAGATGACAGGGGCTGCGATCCATAGGAGCATTTAAAGTTTTAGTATTATGATACATTTCTAATTCCCTCAGTCTTGCCATGCCTTGAGCCATAACTTGAGAAGTTTTGCACTCTTGTTTCGTCTTTTTTTCCCTTCAAAAAAGTAGTTCTTTGAATCTTTCCAACCTCGAGGATACGTAAGAGTTTTGTTTACAAGATTCTCGGCTTTTGTGAACTCCGAGTGAAATAAAAAATTTTGGATACTCAAAGTTAGCATCCATTCTCTTATTGGTTTCTGTTTTTAACGCCTGAGGACGCTAAGTCCTCAAAGCTTTCTGTGTGTTGTCCATTTCATTTTCTCTCGGTAACCCAGGATAAATGATGAGGGGGACGTCTCGAGGCTATCATACTCGAGAATGGAAATTTGGAAACTTTGGAAGGAAATGAAGAGATCTAGGAACTCAAGCTATGGAATCATGACTCGAATTTTAATTGACCACGTTTCAGAGATGGCCAGCTTCGAAGTTGTTGTCCATCTTTAACAAGAACCTGCTATGTGTGCACGTCTGCACGGAATCTCGCAAGTCGGTCAACTCCACGAACCAAGCAGCAGAACATCACAAACTTGCCAACATCGAGCGAGGAGATCCGAAGTATGCAAATTTGCGAGGCCGCCAGAATCCTCCGAGGCAAACGCATGCGTGAAAAAGAGCAGAAAACTCATTACCTTTGAAGCTGCAGGCCATCACGTCTACAACGCCGTCGCCGAGCAGATAAACTCACTACATACATGCACGAATGTTGATCGATTTTGGCAGCACGGGAAGCTCATCTTCAGAACACTCGAGGCTACCAAGAGACCTTGCGGCAGCGGATAACATCGAACCTCGACCAGTTGGCCGCAAGAGCCAAACAATTCCTGAACTTCGCGACACACGAACAAGCAAGCTAGCTAGAGCTGAACCCTCGAGGCTGCCAAGAACGGAGCTTGGTGGCAAGCTACTAGTCACGGAACTAAGACTAGAAGCTTACCAGCTTTTTGTCAGATAAGTATCACTCCTATCTTTAATCTATGGTCAAGATTCATTTCTTTTGTATGATTTTGCTAATTTTCTGCAACATGCAAGTTACACTAAATAGCAAAGAATACTGTACTTTTTGCTGAGACCTTTGATACAAACTTCCTCCATGACATAAAACAACTCGTATTTACATTGTCTTAGGCACACATTTATATAAATCATTGGCTGTCATCAATGCTTCGAGCCGCACAGTTTGCTATTTTGGCTTGCTTCCTAATCACTTGATTACAAGCTAATTTTACCTTGACAAATTACTTGTTAAATGGCAGCTCTCTTTTAATGGTCGAGGCTTCTTTTCAGTTTTGGAGAAAAAGGTAAAAGGCTCAAGGGGCTCGCCCCCGGAATCTTTGTCGACCTCGACACAATCATCTACCTCTACGACAGCGCAAGGGGCTCGCCCCCGGAATCTTTGTCGACCTCGACACCATCATCTACCTCTACGACAGCGCAAGGGGCTCGCCCCTAGAATCTTCGTCTACCTCGGCATCGCCTCAAGGGGCTCGCCCTCGGAATCTTCGTCTACCTCGACATCGCCTCAAGGGGCTCGCCCCAGGAATCTCTGTCATTCTCGACATGGCCATAAATCTCAACATCGTCCTCATCAACCTCAAGTCTTCCGCTCTATCGGCTTGAGGGGCTCAACCAGACTACTTCAACTACATATGGAGTTTCTCTCACGAACACCAGGCAAGAGGGGCGGGGGTGTACTGGAGAACCAGTCCATCCTAGTTGCATGGAGTTCATGAGAGAAAGCTTGAAGATATTGAAGCTGCCTTTAATGACAACTACACCAACTCTTGAAGCAAGGTCTCCTAATCAAGGCTGAAGAATGAAACTCCAGAACGAAGCTATTCTTTCAAGACACTTAGAGACATGTAATTTGGAGTTAGAACATGTAAACTCGAGAATGTGCATACTCTTTTCTCCATACCCTTTTTTCCCACTGGGTTTTTGGGATGGAGTTTTTAGTGAGATGCACACGGGGAAGTTGTAAAGAACTTTCCTTTACAACTGAAATTTGAATTGTAATGGAGCCTCTTTTATACAGGAGCAACTATTAGGTCTTGTTGTACCGGCCAAGACCAAATAGTTGAGGGGCTAGTGTTGGGGGTGCGCCTTAGGAGGGATAAGGTTAGGGACCCCCATTGTGTATAAAAGAGGCCAAAAAAAGGGATATAAGGGCATTTTTGTAAGAGCTGAGGACCTAATTGTAATGTCTAGGGACTCGTTTGTATGATAAGGGGCCTCGAGTGTAAATAATGAGGACCTGAATGTAATTCTTGACCCCACCAATGGAAATAATAAAAACAGCCACCTCCCATCTCCCTATAAATAGACCCCAAGGGGTGGAGGAGGGGGACTCTTGGCTCTGATATTCATGGATCTCTCTTGTTCATGGTTCATAAGTCTCAAGTTCATCCAAGTCTTCCTCTATCTCTATCTGTTCGGGATTCCTGAATCCCAACAATCAGGTCTTGTTTGATGATCGGCCATGCTAACTTGTAAAATAATCCCGTGTAACCATCCGGACCAGGAGCCTTTTCCGATGGTGAGTTGAACACTACTTTGTGGATTTCTTCTTCTGAGAAAGGGGCATCTAGGTGGCTCAGGTTGTGTTGTTGTAATTGCAGCTCATCCCAATTTAAAGCATTACTGTGTGCCGTATGTTCACCAAAAAGGCTTTTGTAGTGCTGTAGCAATTCTGCTGCTTTGTCGTCATGGCTTGTCAGAGTTCTACCAGGGTTTGCAGTGAGAAGACTTAGGGTCGGGGTAGGAATAGAGGGACGCTCTCCTTGCTAGGGAGGTGGGTTGGAGTGGCGGCGGGGGGTGGGTAGTGTGGCGCAGAAGCAACTTTATTGGCCACCAGCCGCAGGCAAGGTGGCTGGTGGAGGAGCCCTTAGCCACAGATTGTGGTGGGCTCTAGGGTAGCGGTGGTGCAGAGCTCTACCAAAGTTGTTGCAGAGGAAAGGGTGGAATGCTTGGAGGAAGGAGAAAAGGATAGGGGATAGGGAAGATGTGGGCTTTTATTTGCTGCCAACGCATAGCCATGCATAGGCATGGGCACAAAAGCCGACACCAGAACCCCGAACCCAAAAAACCTGAAATTTAAACACCCGAACCTATTTTGGGTCCCAAGCCGGGGACAGTAATGCCACCTTGCCTCCCAAAGAAGCGAGAACCAGTGTCACTCGGCGCCCGTGCTCACTGCAAGTCTGCAACTGAGTAAAATTAGCTTCCTGTCCAAATTGACGCATCTAGCAAGCAAGATAGTTTTTCTTCTGTTAAGATCTTCAAATGCTTGTACATAAGTGTCAGATCTGTAGTTCTGCACATGATTTTAATGATATGCTTCTCTCAATTTTGCATGCCTTTTGTCCTCTTCGATGGATGTGAAGTCTGGCTGCCTTGTTTTGTGAGCTTGTTGTTCAGCGGCTTTTATTGTTCAATGGATGCCTTAGAAATTTCTCGTTGGTTCTTGAAAGATGCAGATAGTTCGAGCAGTTTGGGATTACCCAAGCCCGAACCCGAATTTTCAGGTACCCGAAATGTCGGGTTTCAATTACCTTGGGCGCACATAGGGTTGCAGTTTCAGAAACCTGAATTTCTAAAAGCCCAAAAACCCGATCTGAATTTTTCGGGTAACCCGAACGCCCGCCCCTAGCCATGCGTGTCGGCTGGGGAGTCGGCCCCTGTTAAGAGTGAAAAAGAAAATGGAGAATCCACTGGTTAGTGTAATACAGGTTCTGCTTCTACCTATTGTAAGAATGGTTAATGTTTCGGATCCTACTTTTGTAGTTAGAATTGACATGAAATATTTGAACTCATGTAATCGTTAACAGCTTTTTCAGTCTCCATTTTTTCATAGCCCGCCATTTTATAAAGTTGCAGTTTGCAAGGAGGGTTTGTAGCTTTGACGGGTGATAGAGTGTTTCCCACTTATGGCTTCTCCAGAGACTGTATCAGATGAGGCAAGAATCAAGAAATGCATTACCTGCTTGCCAAAAGATATGATTGAGCTCATATTGGCAAGGCTTCCCATGAGCACTCTGGTGAGGTGCCGCGGTGTGTGCAAGCAATGGGATGGCCTCATTTGAGATCCCCAGTTCATCATGGAGCACCTCCAGCGTGCTCCACGTTGTCCCCTCCTATTTTCCCATCGAGAGTCATACTTATTCAAGCTCTACCCTAGTGAAGTGATTCTCTTTGATGAAGCCTGGTCACCGTCACGTTGGGATGCACGTATTGTTGAACCTGATGATTTTCTATGTGCTTCATGCAATGGACTTGTTTTATTGTACTCATATAATTCGACTATCAAGATAGCCAACCTTGCAACGGGTGAGTGCCTGCATCTGGCAAAACCTGGCAAGAATTTGAAGCGTGACTACTATTTTTTATACAACTTTGGTTACCACCCAGTGACAAAACAATACAAGATTATACATTTTCTTGCTGAGGAGCAGGTTCCTCTAGGCGGCATCAGTGTCATTCAAGTTTACACCCTTGGCGATGATAACTGGAGAAATGTTAGAGCTGCAAGAGCCCAAGGGATTGTATCATTCAATGTGGATGGAGCATTTATTGGCTAACTGAAGTCAAGCAAAGTAGCTCTGGACATGCAGTTGTGTGCTTTGATCTCAATGAAGAATGTTTTGAATGGGTACAGCTGCCAACGGTTGATCTTGCAAATTGTGCTCCTGGTTATTCTGCTGTATTCAACGTGACAGGTTGACGGGAAGGTGTGTGTTGTTAAATCTCAAAACAGTCTACTGTACATGCTACAAGAGGGCTTGTTGGGAATATGCAGATCTGGACACTTGACAGCAAGGTACATCAAAGGTGGAGCCAGAAGTACAGTGTTCAATTATCATCGGTTGACATTTACTACATTGCAAGACCGTACTTCATCCATGGGGATAAGATTGTAATGTATGATCTCGATGGGAACTTGTGCTGCCATAAATTGATGGGTGAAAACATTGAGATTGATCAGAGAGACATGGTGAAGCTGTTGAATTGCAGGCCCCGTCATCACGACAACATCCAACTGTATATGCATGTGAAGTCACTTGTACGGTTGGATGCGTACAAGAGGGCTGGTATTGTGCTTAGACCAAAGCGAAGGAATGGTTGGGAATTGAAGAAGTGGGAGTTGTGGATGCAAGATCTTCGCTTGCTACGGCAACAGTGGACAAGAATATATTTGTCAGCGTCTTCATTGACGGTATGTTGTCTTTGACTTTCACTTATATAATATGCTCCATTACTCTTGAAGATATGTTGAGTTCCTTAATGCTCTATTTTGGCAGGGACGAGCAAGTGGTATGGGCATGGATATCAATCTGCAGCTAGAGCATCCACCAGAAAAGGTTAACTTAGTCACTTATTATCATCAGAAGTTCAAATTTGCACACATATATTTATCTTGGTTGTCTTAGGAGAGATTGCCTTGTGCAAGCGCACTGTAATTCAAGTTATAACTAATGTCTTTCTCACATGAGAGTGTAGTGCCTGTTCAACTGGCTGGAGCAGAAGCGGGTGGAGAAGATGTTGAGTGCTAGCAGGGGCAAATTAGATTTATTTGAGGTATGGTGTGGAAGCACTTACTAATCACAAACATTCATAGTTGTCAACTTGTCATTATGATAATAGTGAACGTTGACAATGTTGACTTATATCTAGGCCATGGAGCTTGCACGCAGAGCCTCTAGGAGTAAGGAGACTACCGAGTATCAACAAGCTGATGAGGTATGAGTTTAGAAGGTGCTATAAGCTATCCATGTTTAATTTGATAGCCTGCTGGTTCTTGTTATCAGATATATGAGTTTAGAAGGTGCTATATGCCTATATATATCCATGTTTAATTTGATAGCCTGCTGGTTCTTGTCATCAAGAGGTTTTTTACGGTACACAATACCACCCTGTACCACCGGTTGAAAAGAACTCGTATGTAATATAAAAAGACCTATATGTAAGGATCCGACGGTTGAGATTAATTCTGTACCACCGGTTTTTTTAGCGTGGTACGGGTGGTATTCATAGGTGGTATGGGTAGTACATGGGTATTATCGAAAATATACAAAATAATATTGTTGTAATATATGAAATCAAGTCTTTTTATGTAACCTTGGCAGCGGGGAAATTTTTTCCAAACAATATACATCAAGCAAATTACCATTTTACCCATAGTAAAAAACTGAAAAAAACCAATAATACCACCGTACTACCGTTGGGTGGTATTGTGTACCGTAAAAGACCTCATCAAGTATGAGTTTGCATGTTGCTTATGCGAGTGATATGATTTATGCAAAGTTAATGTGTTCTAGAAAAGTGCGACAGTGTTTCATGGTCCAGAAAAAAAATGCTTCGTTTCTTAGAGGGGATTCAAGATCATTACTTTTATTTTTCACACATACATGCTATAACTCGAACATGATGGACATTCTTAAAGTTGAAATTTTCTGTCCCGTGAACTGATAAAACTAGTCTACAAGTATCTGATCCCTACTCTGTACATTCCACAGGGTGAATCTAGTTCAGCTACTGGCAAATTCAGATCCATGAATCGATGATGACGACATTAAACTTGGAGCTTTTAGTGAGCTTTTGTAGCTTGTCGGTGAACCTAACCCGACTCTTCCTTTTTACTTGTTGACGGAAAACTAACTACTTGTATGATTTTTTCATTCCGTGTGAAACTAATATGTTGCCTATCGTCAGTGGAACAAATGCAGTTAAATTTGTGTTTCCTCGTTATTTATTTTGAGCCCGACTTCATTTAATCCTTTCGCAGTTTTATCCATTCCTGAACATATCTCGGCTTCAGTCTGGGATTGACAGACTACATATAAACTTGGTGCAATGCAGCATAGATATCCTATATACCTAAAAGTTACTAAACTTGGTGATTAGTTCCACCGTTTTCCCTCCAATCAACCAAAATAATTGTTGCGAGACAAAGAACCAACAAAGTTCCAGGCAATATAGGTAGATACTAGATAGCGTTCTTATTACATAGTTAACAGAGTTAACTGCAGCTAGTAGCTGTCTTGGTTTACATTTCACATGATGCCATGAACCATTACGATTACATATGGTGATTTCACTTTAGGAGTCCCACTTATTTAAAAGAGGTAAGTAGTAATGCGAGCATTTCCCTGAACAACGTCGTCCTTGATCTTCATGAATTTGTAACACTCTGCCATCCTTGTTTCCACCATTTGGATCCAGCTGATGTAACTATTGCCAAGCTCATGATGACTCAACAGCGTGGAACTGAAGCATTTGACCCTACTCACCATTGTACCAGCTTGCCAAATAGTTTCGCCGATGTCAGCACTCGCCTTAGACATCAGGATGAACTTGCTGTCCATGCTCTTGACCTGGCCACGCATCACGCGATAAGAGTCATGGTGTATGTCCTTGATCACGATATGAAATTTTGTTTCCAGCAAAACCAATGCATTGTAAATGGTTTCGTACACGCAATCCCTACGTGTCGCTCCTAATCCAAAACCTTCCACCATTACATCATCTGAATTGATCTTCTTGATGATCATAGTCCCTTTGAACCCATACTCATTGAGGCTGCTATTAGTAGCATTCACTGTCACGACAGGCTTCTGACACCCTAGTACTATTAGAACTTCGTCCAATATTGCACTCAAAGCATGTTTACTCTTGACTGTGTGTACCTGCAAATGAAACAGGACACTGTAAATTGATTGCAACATTGCAAATAAGTTAGGAACAGTTTCGAGAATAGGATGCTGTAACATAGAAAAAAATCAATTACCGAGGCATCAAGTGCAACTCCACTGTTGCCTGTTGGAGCAAGAGGTGAACCTTGCACACCAAGTTCCGAAAGACATAACCATATCAAATCTGTTCATCTGTTCTTTGGCAGCAACATGTATCTTCTTCAGTTCTTCAGAACAACTCATAAGTGTGGCTGAAATGCCCAGATCCGTTCCTCCTCCATCTGGCTCAACTGCTGCGTCAGCAAACATGACAGAGACTGCTCGTAGCTGTTCCAGTGCATCCAGAAAACGATTCTTAACTTCCTCGCATGCTTCTCTGCACTCGCCCACCTTAGGTGTGAAATCCTGAAGCCTGAACTTGCAGATTTCGGCACGAATGAAGCTGTAATCTTGTATGATGTAGCTATGCTCTCGGTACAGATTGGCGAGAGCACTACAAACAGCGCTGTATTCGGCTTCAGAGCTGTCGGACAGAGAATCTCCGATGGCAACCACTTTCTGCAACTTGCTTTCTTCTGCAACTACTGGGACATCAAAGGTGACAGCGTACTGGTATTTCCCTAAGCATGGTGATATGTTTCTTATGACGGGATCAGATCCACCTATTCCTCTAATTCCTTCCCACAGTACTGCGTGAGCAGGGATGGCGATTACTTTGCTTATTGCGTCATTCTGCTGCGGCGCCTAACATGAAGATAGCATTCTTAAGTTAAGCTTGACAGATTTGGAACATGAATTCTTAATGTGTATGTGCTTGTAACAGATGCTACTATAATGTAAGGAAAAAATTCCTATGCTTTCATGAATATGAAATCTTAACTATGCATACCTAAAGCACACTCTGCAACGACGCTTTGCGTACACAAATAGTCAAATACTACCAACGATTGCAAGGGATGGAAGAAACTAACCGTGACAGATGGCGTTTCCATCAGCGAAAGCTTCAGTTGTGAAGCCCAGGAGCTTCAGTTCTGTTCTGCTCCGGAGCGAAAAGATTGCAAGAAATGAAGGCAAGCAGTTTCAAGAACTCAGAAACTCCTACATGTATAGGGAGAGTTCTGTCCACGTCTTGTTGCTTATCTTTTTACCATCTTACTGTGCAGTGCTTTGCAGTCTCCGTGCATGCGTGACAGGTAACACTTGGTAGCACCAGATGTCATCGTCTGAGAGTCTGGGGAAATGTTGTCGGTCTCGTATCTCCAGTGCAGGCACATCGAACATGCTCGAGAGCCTGCCTGCCTAGAAACAAAAGATGAGCTGAATGCACATGAGATGGAATCCGACGGACTCAAAGTTTGTGGCGCAAAAACCAGAGGCGAAAGCGTCGTTCTCATAAAAGTTGCGATAATATTGGCCCACTCGTAAGGTCCTTGGTCTTTGTTGGGCCATAAATGTTAAGAAGAGCTGTCCCTCTCTCTCGCAGGCCTCTCTTCATCTTAAGCCTCCCCCAGTCCCCCGGTTCGCTTGCTGCGGTAGCGAGTAGCGGCCGTTAGGGTTCTTGCTGTTTGGAGAGACCACCAATCCACCATAAGGGTTTAATCCATCGACTCCTTCGGCTGCCCGAGGTTTGTACCTGGCGAAACGCGTGAAATTTTATTGGAGAAATACCGTGGTTGCGGAGATGTTTGATTACATCCGTTTTAGTTCACAGCGAGGGTTAGTTTACTTTCACTGTTTTGGACAGGTTTTAGTCAAACATTAAAGTTGCACATGTAAGCCTGTTTTAAAGACATTTTTATAATTGTGTGAGTTTATTTGGTTCTATGATGCATTTTTCCAGTAGAAAATATACATGGCTGTAAGATTAAAAAAAAATGTCTGTCAGTAACTTTTAAAAATACATTCTTAGTTTGGAAACATGAAAATTTTCTGTGTATATTTGTCTTCAGTCTTCGCAATATTTTCATAATTCTGTAGATCTATTTGATTTTAGGATTATTCTTGTAAGAAAATAGTGGTAGGTACACATTGGATACCTTATTATATTAAATCAATTATTTTTTGAGGATAAATACTGAACCATATGAAAACATCCAGTACTTATACCGAAGGAGTATGCTTTTGTGCACATTTATTCAGGCAAACTGATTAAGAATTAGGGTTGCATTCTTGTCACATGAAACAGAGTTAAGGGAAGAGAGATAAACGATACAGAATGAGCAGATGTTAACGTTGAGTGTGAAAAGGGGGAGAAAATGAATTCACTGTGTAGTGTAAATACTTTTTTTTCCAGTCGTAGGAAGAGGTTTGGTGTCTTGGAGCCCATCTGGTGCAGTTGGAATTGACATGAATTGTTTGTTCTCATTCGTAACTTTATCTACAACTTTGTATTGCTCATCATTTTGTAAAGTTCATGTTCGCAGGACTCGGTAGCTTGGCCTTAGACAGATGATAGCACGCCTCCTTCCTTGGCTCCTTCTGAAACCATGGATGTTCAGGCAAGAAAGAAGCAATGCATAACCTTCTTGCCGGAAGACATAATTGAACAGATACTTTTGTGGCTTCCAGCGAGCACTCTGACAAGGTACCGCATTGTATGCAAGCAATGGAACAGAATCACTCAGGATCCCCAGTTCATCATGTCACACCTGCAGCGTGCACCACATCGCCCACTCCTGTTCTACAATCGCGCATCAATTTCGAATAAGCTCTACCCTAGTGAAGCTATTCTCTTCGATGAAGCCTGGTCACCGTCGAGGTGGAATGTGCCTGTTATTGAACCTGATGATTTTTTATGTGCTTCTTGCAATGGGCTGGTTCTGTTGTACTCAGATAAATCAACCATCAAGATTGCCAACCTTGCAACTGGTGAATGCCTGCATATTGCAAAGCCTGGAAAGCACTTGAAGGGTGATCCCTATAATTTCTACAAATTTGGTTTTCACCCAGTGACAAAAGAATACAAAGTTCTACACTTTCTTCGTGAGAGGGTGGACACTTATTCTGACAAGTTTGATGTCATTCAAGTTTACACACTTGGTGAGGATAAATGGAGAGATATTAGAGTTCCGGAAGTTCAAAGTTTGTACGACGTGGAAAGGTCTGGAGTTGTCATTGTTGATGGAGCAATGTATTGGTTAAATGGAAAAAGGTATAGTAAGAGCAACTTCAGCAGCTTCCCTATCCCATCCCCAATAGAAAAAAATAGTCATATAGGGGATGAAATCTTCTCCAGCAGATCCCCTATAGCCCTCCCTTTTTTCCTCCATTGACTAAAACTCCCTCTCCATCCCCTCTATAGAGGGGATCACTCCTCCATCCCCTATTCTGTGGGACCCATCGGCACCACCACCAGATCAGCCGCTGCGCAGTGGCGTCTCCCTCCTGCGCGGGCTTCTTCTTGGATGCCGAGCCGGTCGGCGAGCCCGGCGCATCCTCCGCCACTGGATCCGGTCGGTGGGGTCCGGGTTGGACGACGCGGCGGTGGAGTCGCCGGCGAGCGCGCGCTCGAGTTCGGCGAGCTGGCCGGAGAAGGCGGAGGCGGAGCGGGCGAGGACCGGGTGGCGCGGGGCCTGCGCACGGCGATGCTCCTCCACGCTAGCTCGCTGTGCCGGGAGAACCTGGAGCGCCGCATCGGCGCGCAGCTCGAGGATGCGTCGCTGGACGACCTGCTCGTGCCCAACCTCGGGTACCACGTCGAGACGCTCTACGACATCGTCTGCGTGCAGCGGATCCTGGACTACTTCATGTCGTCGACGGACGGGACCGGGACGGGGTACACATCGCCGGCGCTGGCGGAGGACGGCGGCGGCAGCCTCGGGGTGCCCCATGGTGGGACGCCGTCCACGGCGCTGTCGCCGATCACCATGGTGGTGCAGAGTCGCACAGAGCAGAGGAGGAGGAAAGAGAGGAGCCCCCGCCGGCCTCTGCTGCGACTGCGATGCGATGACCGCCGGCCATCCTCGTCCTCGCGCTCTCCTCGAGCCGCGCCGTCGGGGTTGGGCGCTCAGCCTGGAGCGCGCGCATCGCATCCTCGAGGGAGGCGAGCTCGGCGGTGTCGTGGGCCATCTTCTTCTCGGCGTAGCGGCAGAACTGGTCCACCTGTGAGTGTGTGACTTGCCGCTTGCGCGAAGGTAGGCGGCGACAGCATGCCCGGTGGTGCGGTGGTGCCTGCTCTCGGCGACGTCGTAGAGGAAGCTACGCCGAGAGATCGATGAAGACAAAGTGGGAGCTGGGATTGTCAGAGCTCGATCGGAGCGGTGAGGTGATGAGCAGCTGATTGGTGATTGCCATTGCCATGACATCCATGAGTTGAATGCCAACGCAACCGCGAAGAGCTTTCATCCGTGACAAGTACGCCGCCCCCTGAATCAAAGATTCAAAGACGAACTCCGGTGATAAAAAATCAGAACGAGCAGTGGTTGGTCCTCCGTTCCACTGTCAGAGGGACCAGAGACCCCATTTCAATCTATTTCCTCTCGATTCGAACCCGTGTCGACCCGTCCCTCTTGACTCCGGGTGTGCCTGCAGGTCCACAAGCGCAGCCTGCTGCCGCGCCAGCGCCTCGCGCAGCGCCGCGGCCTCGTCGCCGATCTCCACACGCACCACCGCGGGGGGCGCCTCGGGCGGCCCGGCGGCGGCCTCGCGGGGGACGCGGTGGCCGGCGCGGACGCCGGCGGGCAGAAGGCAGAGGAGGCAGCCGACCGTTATTCCGATGCGGCGTGTCGACGGGACCAGCGCGGCATCGGCGGCATGCATGCGGGCATCGCCGTCGCCACCCGCGGGGGGTCCCGGTCGGGTCAGGACCAGATCCAGACGGCGTAGTAGGTGAAGGTGGCGTGCTTGAGCTGGCGCAGCGTGAGCAGGAAGCACGGCAGCCGCGCGAACCCGAGGCCGAAGCCGAGCGCCGCGCCCGCCGGCTGCCCCACGGACCGGTGTCCAAAGACAGAAGATTTGGGGAGGGGAAGGAGAAGATGACGTGGCATGGTGGGACCTGCGAGTTGGGAAGAAGAATAGGAAAACTGCTGGAGTAAATTGTGTTTTGGGGATGAAAATATTTTTACTCCACCTCTAATAACTGTATATAAGGGATGAAATTTACTCAAGCTGCTGGAGTTGCTCTAAATGGGGGTGTGCAGTTGTGTCCTTTGATCTTATTTTTGAACAGAAAACAGCGAGGGAGACCCCTGCTATTGTGTCCTTTGATCTCAGTGGAGAATGTTTCGAATGGATACAACTGCCAAACAATGCTGATCTTGAAAATTCTCCTCGTGGTTGTTCTCGCATGTACCACATCATAGAGGTAGACGGGAAGGTGTGCGTTGTTACGGGTCAAGAAAATGTGTCCAAAGAGCTTGTTGGGAAGCTTCAGATCTGGTCACTTGAGAACAAGTCAAATCAAAGCTGGAGCCAGAAGTATATTATTCATTTATCATCAGTTAATATTCCAAGATCACATTTCATCCATGGCGGCAAGATTGTAGTTTATGATCATGGTAAAAACTTATATTACCATGAATTGATTGGCCAGAACGTCAGGATTGAACCAAGAAAGATGCTGAAGCTGTTAAATTACGGCCCACGCTGGCACAGAAGCATGCAATCCTATAAGCATGTGGAATCACTTGTACGGTTGTATGCGTTCAGCAAGGCTGGTATTGTGTGTACACCAAAGCGACGGGAGGAGTGGGAATCGAGGAAGTGGATGACGTGGACGGAAGAGCTATGTTTGCTAGAGAAGCTGTGGAGAAGAGCCTATGAGATGGAGGATTTCATATCTGTATAGTGGCTTAACTTTCAGTAACCTAATATATGTCATTTCTGTATTCTTTTGAAGATAAGAAAAAAAATCATGACTACTCATTTTAGCAGAATCTTGCACGTGGCATTGGCATGGGCATCAATCCTCGTATCGAGCGTCCGCCAGAGAATGTGAGTTTACAACTTTATTATCTGAAATTACCAAATTTACCTCCACACATCTTTGTTAATTTGATTATATTTTACGGCACACTACATTTTTGGGGTGCACTATATTTTAAAGTTATGACTATAATGGTGCATGGGATTGCAGAAGAACCATCTCAACTGGGTCGAGCAGAAGCGGGTGAGGGGGATGTTGAATACTAACATGGGAAGATTGGCTGTTTTAGTGATGGTATGGAGGCACTTACAAATTAAATAGAATCATTCGCATTTGTACACATTTGGTTATGATTAGAGTAAAATTTTGACAAAGCCGGTGTGTATTTAGGACATGGAGCGGACAATGGATGCCATGCAAAATAAGGAGATCCATGAGGCAGATCAGGTATGAGTATAGAAGGTGATAACTGATAAGTTATCTGTGTTTATGGTTATAGTTTGCTGGCTATGTCGTTTGTTCTTGCTTTGGTCTTAATTGCCTTTTATACGAAATTCTGAGTATGATTTGGCATGTTCATAGCTCAAATTCTCATTTGTTTTCTCCAACCAAGCATTATATTCCGTTTACAGTGGCTTGTGGTCATTTAATATCCTGAGGCAGCACATTAACATCATCATGGCGTGAAAATGTAGGGCTAAAATACCGATAAGAAAATTTTTGCGTATTTTTGGTGTTGTTAATGGTATGTTTTGTGCAACACCATGGACGACGAGACTGGTTTGTTTCATTGGCTGTCATTTCACACCAATTTTTTTTGTCTTTCGAGTGCATCAACTAAATTAAATTTGCACTCTTCCTGTATCTGATTCTTCTGATCCACACTCTCACATCTCGCAGAGGATTTCGACTCAGAATGCAGACATTTACGGGCAGTCCTTGACAATGACGACCCAACTGAACCTCGTCAAGACATGGATCCGGTGCTCTTCTGCAGCACTCACTTCACGGTTTACTGTCTAATTCTTGTCGAAAGAAATTAGTAGCAACTTCCATTATATTTGCGTGCACCAACACTAGTGTGTGTAGAACGTTACAAAATTGGACTTTTATATTCATGATTTTTCTCTTTGCCGACACCATTTTTCCGAATCGTTCTACATCAAGAGTTCCTTTGCTTACATTCACAGACTGACGAGCGACAAAAATTGGGTTCTGCTGATCGCCGCGACGTGAAATACAAAATGTGTGCCCAGCCGGCCGGCCCGCGTCATTACTGCCGTTTGTCTCGTGCTATCCGTTTCGGCCCCTGCGTTTGCTTGCAGCCGCTGGCGTCCCAGGCTGCTGCCGCCAGATGGCCGGAACGCCGCCGGGTTCCCGTGCGCGGGCAGATCACTGGGCGAGAGTCCCGGCGCAGGGCATGGCGCGTTCTCCCTTACAAGAAATCGCTGCGGCTGCAGGAAACCGAGGCGGCCGGGTGCAGGCGCAGGGTCGGCAGGTGTCATCGAGGAGGGGCGCGGCAGGCGTGCGCGGTGGTTGCGTGATGCAGGCTTGCAGTGGCGCGGGTGACGGCTGATCGACGCAGGCTGTTTGTGCTGTGATGTGCCGCTGCAGCCTCCTGTGTTCTTGCGAGGAGTGCAGACACTGATGGCACAATCAACGGCAGGGACGGAGGTGGGCGATAGGCTCTGTGAGGCTTCATTGAAGGCTCGCGTTCGTCAGCTTGGTGGGTTTGTCTAGCCATGGGTGAAGATGGGGAGAAATTTGAGAGAATTCATGAGTTCATGACCTCCTTTCTTGTAAAATCGACGGTCACGATTTTTAAACTAAAAAAACTGAAGAAAAAACATTTGCTATTTCTTGTAAAATTCAGCACTACGATAGCTCTTGAGATTTTTCGCAAGTGCATCTGTACGTTTTGGTCCCCTGAAGCTATAGGTTGAACAGAAGGGCAAAACTTGGTCCACGTGACTTGCTCTGGTGAATCGGCCCCAAAGCTAAAAACTAGAATATGTGGACTACGAGTCTATGGCAAAATTATTAGCACCAAATCTTGATTGAAAAATGACAAAAATTGATTTGGGATGCAATGTGGGATACACACGAATGCATCCAAAGGTTGGTGTGGCAATCATAAAGTTGGTATTATTGGAACCCAAACAGCCCCACTCACACATGCACGCTGCACATCTAGTCAAGATTCCATTGCACATGTTTGCAAAGCTATTTTTATTGTGTTTAATCTCTTAATAATTTGCTTGATGAGGATCTTCCACATCTTTTCTCTGATGTAAGCAAATGAAAAGAAAGATCGAGATAATGCATATCCTAAACTCTTGTGAGCACTAACAGCTTGATGCCTAAAGTTGCTATCTTTTCCCACTATAGAATAATTTTTTTAGATATTGGATAAATAAATCCGGCCTCTACATCCGAAGATGTATACAGCCAATTATTACAGAGTTCAAAAGAACCGTCCACAAAAGGGTAAAAAAAGCAGCAACGGGCAACAAGCCCCCGACTAAGGTAAACGAAAAAAATTGTTCCATCCTCTATTAACAATCTGTAGAGTAACGACTTCTAATTTCCTGCTCATGGCGATGAGGGTATCCTTAGCCTGCTCCTTATGCTGCAACTGGGCCCAGAAGCGTAGCCAGTAAGCTCCCCTGAAAATAACCTGCAAAATCGAATTAAACTTCGTCTTTTTGAAAACTATATCATTCCGGCATTTCCAAATAGCCCAGCAAATGGCAGCGACACCAACCCAAATCCGGGGCTTATAGTCTTTATGTTGATTATTAAGCCACGTACCAAACATATGGCTAATAGATCTAGGCTGGGTCAAATTAGTAGCATAGAAAATAGTCCTCCAAATCATTTTTGCGGAAGGGCAATCTAGAAACAGGTGCTGAATGGTCTCATTAAAATTACAGCAGACACATTGTTGGCTCCCTTTCCAATTTTTCTTTGCAAGGTTATCTTTTGTCAAAACGACCCCCTTCTGAAGAAACCAAAGAAAAATCTTGATCTTTAGAGGTATTTTCCACTTCCAGATCTTCCTATGCTGAAAAGTTGGATGAGTATCTATGTCATGTAGATACAGTGACCGAACAGTGAAAAAAACACTTTTTGTCAGCCTCCACTTAAAATAGTCTTTATCATCCACCAGAACAACATTAGAGACCCGAGCTACTAGGTGAAGCCAATGGCTCAGGTTGTTATCCACCAAAGACCGCCTGAAAGAAATATTAAGGGGCCTAGAGGACAAAACCTTAGAAACCGCGACATGCTTATCCCGCGCTATATGGTATAAGGATGGGTAGGTATCCTTGAGCGGCTTATCCCCTATCCACGTATCATCCCAAAATCTCGTGTTGGTTCCATCTTTAATAACGAAAGAACCGTTAGACAGAACCTCATCTTTAATACGCATGAGTCCTCTCCAAAAGTGAGAGTCATTTGGTTTTGATGATACTTGCGTGAGGGTTTTGGTTCTCAAATATTTGTTCCTTAGCAATGATTGCCAGGTCCCGTCAGTGTTCAATCGGTTCACTAACCACTTAGCCAACAGGCATTTGTTTTGTAGCTGTAAGTTCAAAATCCCAAGGCCACCCTGATCTTTGGGGCGACACAAGATGTCCCATTTGGCAAGCCTATATTTGTGCTTAATAGCAGAATCTTGCAAAAAAAATCTAGATCTGAAATGATCCAGGTTTTTAAGAACTCCCTTAGGGACTTCAAAAAAGGACATCATGAACATGGGT
This sequence comes from Cenchrus fungigraminus, assembly GCA_036936925.1. Taxonomy (NCBI): domain Eukaryota; kingdom Viridiplantae; phylum Streptophyta; class Magnoliopsida; order Poales; family Poaceae; genus Cenchrus; species Cenchrus fungigraminus. The sequence goes on along the minus strand of CM072780.1, from coordinate 29,544,769 downwards.
AGGCTACTTAACACCGAATTCAGCAGGACCAACCTCCCCTCATAGGATAGATATTTTGCTTTCCAACACGAGAGCTTTTGCTGGAAGCGTTCTTCGACTTTACTCCATTCGGAATTTAGGAGTTGTCTATGGTGCATCGGGATACCTAAATATCTGAAAGGGTAATCTCCCGAATTACAACCAAAGAGAGAAGTATAGGAAGCTTCCATCTCTCTGGCCGCACCATAACAGAAGACTTCACTCTTGTGGAAATTAATCTTCAGCCCCGAAAGCTGCTCAAATGCACATAAAAGGAGCTTAAGATTTTTAGCTTGCTCAAGGTCATGGTCTAGAAAGATTATGGTGTCGTCTGCATATTGTAAGATAGACAAACCATCATCAACAAGATGGGGTATCACCCCTCTAATTTGCCCATCTGTTTTCGCTCGATTAATGAGCAGGGCTAGCATGTCAGCGACAATGTTAAATAGAATAGGGGACATTGGATCCCCTTGTCTGAGCCCCCGTTTCGTTTGGAAGTATGGTCCAATGTCATCATTAACTTTGATTTCCACACTCCCTCCCGAAACCATGTTTTGGATCCATCTACACCATTTAGGTGAGAAACCTTTCATGCGTAAAGTCTGCTGGAGGAATGACCACTTAACCTTATCATAGGCCTTTTCAAAGTCAATCTTAAAAATAACTCCATTAGATTTTTTGGTATGAAGTTCATGGATGGTCTCGTGTAGAATAACAACACCTTCCATGATATTCGTACCAGGCATGAAGGCAGTTTGTGTTGGGCTCACCACCGTCCTTGCTACTTTATTCAGCCTGTTAGTTCCAACTTTAGTAAAAATCTTGAAACTAACGTTGAGGACACAAATCGGTCTATATTGCTGAATCTTAGAGGCATTCTCAATTTTTGGAATTAAAGTAATGATCCCAAAGTTGAGGCTAAAGAGGTCAAGACTGTCCTTATGGAAATCATGGAACATAGCCAAAAGGTCATCTTTGATCACCCCTCAGAACACTTGATAAAATTCAGCTGGGAAGCCATCTGGTCCAGGAGCCTTATTATGCTCCATTTGGAAGACTGCCTCTCTCACCTCATTTTCAGTGAAATCGGCAATGAGGATCTCATTTTCCTCATCGGATACTTGTGGAATATCATGAATCTGATCCTCCATCAAGGTGATTTCCGTCTGTTCTGGGACCCCGAACAGATTTTTGTAATAATTCGTGATGTGGCATTTAAGACGGTTAGAACTAACAGCAACACCATTGTCATCCTCAAGCCTATAAATATGTTGCTTACGGTGTTTGCCATTGACAACAAGGTGAAAGAACCTTGTATTAGCATCCCCTTCCAAGAGAGTTTTGACCTTAGCTCTTTCATACCACTTAATCTCTTCCTCCCTCAAAAGCGAAACTAGCCGCTCTTTAAGATAGTGCTTTAAATCGATCTCATGATCAAATAGCCTATCAATTTCAGCTTTTTTATCAAGATCCTGCAGAAGGGCCAAAAGAGTATTTTTCTCCTTTTTATAGGAGCCCGCCATATTAGACGCCCAACCTCTAAGGTGTTGCCTAAGTCTGCGGATCTTGGACTGCCACCTCTGTAGTGGAGAAGATCCTGAGTTTTCTGATCGCCAAATATTTGCAACCATATCGTAAAAACCCTCCTTTAGGAGCCATCCCCTCTCAAATCGAAAGGGTCTGGATCCGGACTGGTGAGTGGATGCACCTGTGGACACAACTAGTGGAGTATGATCTGAAATGTTCCGGTCTCTAGCTTCGACCTTGGTCAAGGGGAAATTAATTTCCCATTCCGTACTAGCTAAAACTCTATCAAGCTTTTCATAAGTCAGATTATCCCCCGCACCCGCCCAAGTATACTGGCGACCTGTCATGACAATTTCCCTAAGATCAAGGGACTCAATGACAGCATTAAAAAGGGAGGGCCATTTAGTATCAAAATCTCCACAGCTTTTGTCCTCAGGTTTTCGCATAATATTAAAATCCCCGCCAATGAGAAAAGGAAGGTTCTCCTTTGAGCAGGTATTAGCGAGTTCAGCAAGAAACGCACCCTTGTTTTGTGATTGTGCCGGTCCATAAATAGAATAAAGGACAAACTTGAAGTCAGTTGACTTGTATCTAAGGGTGAATTTGACATAAAAATCTCCCTCATCGATGACACCAATATCAAACACACTAAGATCCACCCCAAGCAAGATCCCACCTGATCTGCCATGGGGAGCCATAGCGTGCCAAAGAAAATCACGTCCAGCACATAAATTTTTGAGGACGTGATCAGGAAAGGACTCACGACCAGTTTCAGAGAGAGCAATAAAATTAATCTGCTCTTCTCTAACTAGTTCAGCCAAAAATCTGTGTTTAGCCAAGTCTGCAAGACCTCTGCTATTCCAGAATATCCCTTTCATTTTATAATAATCTTTGAAGGGGTTTTTGGCTTCTTGGGAAGATTGCCAGTTTTTTGTTTCTTGGCATTTTTAAATTTTTTCTTACGACTGATAGGAGAGAGATCTAGAATATGATCATTCTCTCACATCAAGCAAGCTCTCATTTAGGAAACCACCAGCGTGGTGGAGAGCTTCCTGCAGTCTTTCTTCCCTTTCATCATCACTTATTAGATCATTAGCGTTAAACTTATTATTTTTATTAGCGCAGACGACTAATCTATCTACCTCTAGGTTTTTAATACGAACGACACCCGAGGTATTTGTATTGATGGCTAACCTACCAAGGTTTGAAATAATGCGTGAATCTGAAAAGCTAGAAAAGGAAATACCTTCGAGGTTTTTTTTCTTTGCCAAACGTTCCGCCTTGAGTAGGGTATGTTCGTCAGCCTTTCCCGCGTTCCTGCTGCTCCGACGAAGCGTCCTGGGGGCGACCTCCTCAGGTGGAGAAGGCGCAGGTGCCACCCCTCGCCACGGTGCAGCGCTGGTGACCAGCTCGGTCTCGTCCACAACTGGAACAGCGTCCCCCTCGGAAGTGGCCTCGGCGACGTCCTCCTTAGCAGGGAGTACAACCCCCTCAGGGGTGGCCGCGGCGGTGTCACCCGCAGCCCCCACGGTCACCTCAGTGGGAGTGGAGAGGGAAGCATCCCCCCCCAGCCGCAGGGAGAGACCGCCCGTCCTCCTCGGCGTCATCCACCCCCCCACGGTCGGCAAGGAGAGGGACAACAGTGTCCATCACAGCGACTGGCGGATGCAGCATGGCAGCCCCCACCGGAGGCACCGCCCCCCAGATGGAACATGGGTGGGCGCGCCTCCTACACCCCCCTCTGCGGGGTGTGGCGTAGACTCCGGGTAGCAGAAGATCAGTGTTCCCCCCACCGAAGAGAGGTGAGTTACAGCAGCCTGTTCAAACTCATCAGAGAAAAAAGGGTGAGGGTTAACAGGAGGTGACACCATAGCATTGTACATCCTCCGCTCTTCATCAGTCAGCGGGCTGTAGCGCTTCCAACCCACTGAATCCTTTTCCGCCATGACCTTAATGCTGATCTCATCAAAAAGCTGCTCACAAGCTAAATCCAGTGCTTCTTGTAGCAAAGTAGCCTGCCTGTGAGATTGCCCGCTCTGGGATAGAGAAGGCTGTGAGCTGGCAGATTTATTCCGCTTGTCATCCTGTGGCTTTGTAGGGGGAATAGCATCTCCCATGTGCTTATCCCCATCTGCATCATTGCCTTTGTCATCGTCAGTGAGCAAGTCCTCATCCTCATCCTGGTCTGCCACAACCACCTCATCGGGCTTGAAAAAGAGGCGGTACATGCATCCCTTCACGCAAACATCAGCGAATTTTGGGATTTTTTTACATCCAAAACCGCAACCAGAATACACACCTCCCCAGTGCGCCGCAGGTGGTACACATCAACCTTTTGAGTAGCACCTATCATAGTTCCAACAGCCCACAGCGGAAGGAAGGAGCGGAGTGCTCTCGGTACCTTTGTGACAGTCACCCAAACCTGATCCAGTACTTTGATGGGTTGAACATCATCAACATATTCTTTAATAGAAAAGGTACCTTCCTTGTTTCTTGTCGTGATAGTTCCGATAGCAACCATACGGGTCAATTCGTCCTTGCTGGGGAAAGGCACAATAAAGCACTTGTGCCCCTCTTCTTGCGCCTCCCACTGCCAGGGGACAGGAATGATCCGTGCTAGCATAGCCAAGAGGAGATCCTTAGAAACCTCGCCGGACTCCACTTTAATGATGGCTGCGACCGGAGAAAAATCTGTTGAAACTATGTCAATTTCATTAGCTGTCTGGATATGAAAAAAACCTCCATTGTCATCAGAGGCAGCACAATAGGCGACCGACGGCTTCGGGCCACGGAGAAGCGGACACTGGTTGGTGAAGTGGTCATCAGTGCAAATAACGCACTCCATAGTGCGCTTGCGCTTCCCTTTGCCGCCCTCAACAGTCTGCACAGTCTCCGGGGCAATGACGTTATGACCGACGTTTGCAGCAGTGTCGTCGCCGCGTTCCCGACGTGGTTGATCAACAGGCTACGCTCCGCCACGCCGGGGCGCCCCATTGCGGCCACGGCCACGCCCAGGCCCCGCGCCCCTGGCGCGGTCTGGCACGTCGGCCCCAGCAGCCTGCGCGGGCTGGGGGTTAGCCCCGCGTCCACGCGGCGCCGAGGTTCCCCGTCCACGATCTGTCGCCGGAGTCTCGCCATGGCTGGTGCCAGAAGCTGGGGCGGCGGTGGTTCCACGACCCCCCACCTGAGGGCCGCGGCTGTAGCGATCTAGGCCCTTTCGCACCTTTGGTAAGGGTGTGTTTCGGTGATAAATGACAACCATATGCTTGTGACTAACCTTTGTTTTGAAGCGGATTTCTATTTGGGTTATTGTCACGAGTATTGAATGGAATGAGACCCCTCAATTTGAATTTATGGGCTCAATATGGTCGAAGACTGCAAGGCTAAGGACTTTGTTAGTTCCAAGTGTCGCAAAGGAGATGAAGGACACTTGGATTACTAGTTTGTAGTTTCGACCGTACTATTAAGAGGGGTTCGTACACTAGTAGCTTGACCATGCACTCAAAAGCCATAATTTATGCACACTCATGTTCCTTGGATCCTATCTAGCTCAGAGAGTTCATGGAAGCAAGGTTGAAGCAAAAGAATCGACGGAAAACTCAAAGGCGCTGAATTGGATGAGTTGAAATCAACTTCATAGCGTCGGATGATCCGACGCCCAACATTTAACACGCGTCGGATGAGTTCTGCAGCCAACTGGTTCAAAACGGACCGTCGGATGAACCGACGGTACAGGCATCGGTTCATCCGACGCCTTAGGGTTTGGCTACAGTTCTGGTCAAGGGTCTGGACTCAAGCATCGGACGATCCGGCGCCTTGATCATGGGTTCATCCGACGGTTGCATTTAAATTCAACAGAGACGCGCCAAGACTTCTGCTTCAGCACCGGATGATCCGACGCTTGGATGGTGTTCACAGCGGTTCATCCGACGGTTTGTTCCAAATCATACAGTACCGCCCCGAGCGGGGTGCCTTCAGCACCGGATGATCCGACGTAGCGTCGGTGTATAGCGTCGGTGTATTGTCTGGGTTTCAAGGTTCAACGGCTATATTGGGCGCTGTGAGTGACCGGATGATCCGACACTTAGCAGGGGGGCACCATCGGTTCATCCGACGGTACAGCTTTTTCAGGGGACTTTTCCAACGGCTAGCCACCTTTGCTAGGCCTATATATAAACCCCCCCTGCCTCTCTAGAGCTGCCTTTGCCACTCTGAAGATCTACTGCAGCCTAGGAGAGAAGGAGAAGTGTGTTCTTGCTTATTGGGATTTCTCTTCCTCTTCATTGAGGTGTTCTTTCTTAGTGAGCAAGAGTTTCAAGGTGCATCCATGGCTTAGCTGAGTGCTCAGGTCAAGTGAAGGTTTGCGGGCTTGTTACTCTTGGAGTTTGACGGCTCCTAGACGGTCTAGGTGACTTGGGGGTTCTTGGTGAGCTCTTGGAGATTGTGGGAGCCTCAAGACAAGCTTGGTGTACACGGTTCGAGACCCACCGTTCCGGAGATGGAGAACGGGTACTCTTAGTGAGCACTTGTGTCTTAGTGACTCAAGGGGGAGCGATACTCTAAGTGAGTGCTCCAACGTGGACTAGGGGGAAGCGTCAACTTCTCGATACCACGGGAAAAAATCCGATCGCCTCTTGTCCATCTTATTTACTTCTAGCACTTACTTTCAGCATTTCAATTCCGCTCTCAAGTTTCTTTGTCTTTGTTCTAGCTTGTTTCGCTTGTGTGCTTCATATCTTGCCTAGGTTGTCATATTGCCTCCTAGTGTGTTATTTGCTAAGGAAACTTGTGTTAGTGTGCTCTAGAAGTAGAGAAGAACCTTTTTAGTATGGGCAACACTAGTTGATAGGTTAAGGTTTTCGTTTTTCCTTTAGAGCTTGAAAACAAGTCCCATATTCAACCCCCCTTCTATGTGACTAGATCCTACAGCGGCCTCCAATGCCCCGTCGACGGATGTGGCGTCCTCTCCCCGCCATAAGCGCGTCACGGTAGGGAGTGGAGGAGAGTAGATGCTGTGGAGTCACCGCGTTTACAAGTCTGCGTTGTCGGCCTGGCTGGTGAACAGGGTTCTGTAGCGGCGGCGCTGCGTTTGGAGAAAGCAACGCGGCCTGCCCCTGACCTAGACCGATAGGAGGCGGGGTCCGCACGAATTGGATCGGGTCCGGGTCGCGGGTCCGCTTGGGAACCGGATCGCAGAAAACTGGGCCGCGAGCACCCGGGCGCGGAGGAACCGGATCGCGCTGGACCGCGCCTTCCTCCACGCCGGGCGACCGAGCGGCGGCGCAACCCCCACCCGTCGTCGAGAAGGTCTGTGGAAGGAAGTCCGCCAGGGTCCTCGCCGGGGAAACCCGCACAAGCGGTAGGGGGCCCTTCCACAGATTCCTCCAAGGCGGCCGGCGCGGCGGAGTAGGGGCTGGCCTCGCCGGCGACCTCCTGATTGGCGGCGGTGCGGCCACCTCCGGGAGCACCCGATTGAAATCTGGCGAAGGCTCCACCGAACTAAGGTCCTCCGCGATGCCCCAATCCTCACGCTCCACGTCTGAGTCGGAATCCCAGAAACGGCCGGAGGGTTGCCGCAAGTTGGCCGCCGACGCAAGCATCTCCGGCACGAGCCTCATCCACCGTGGCTCACGCGGCGGAGGTTGAAGACCATCTTTTGCAGTGATGTTGCGCAACCTTGAATGAATCGAAGGCGCCAGAGAGATCGGCATCCATCAGGTGCCGACGGTGAGCCGAACGGCGGGGCCCCGGCGAGGCGGCAGGGAGACCCCCGCGGCGAGACGCGCGTCGAGGGCCCGCGGCCACCGCGGCGAGGCGCGCGGCGAGGTCCCGCGGCGGAGTGCGCCTGGCCGATCGCCCCTCAGTCGCACCCGAATCGCCTCCTAGTAGCTAATACTGGTCCTGATGTCTAGTATAGAATAATGCCTAGAGACAAAAGAAGATAAAGGAGGCATGTGTGTACTAAGACAGCAAAACCCTGAAATCAAGGAGTGCAATTTCAGCTCCAACCACTAGACAATGTGCTTACGAGACATTGATGTGACAAAAAAAAAGTGACACAACATGTAAACCAGGGTCCTGTTGGAAAATGCAAGAATTTCACATAATAGTACGTCGAAATTCTTAGAATGATTGGTGAAATCCCTTAGCTTGCAAAGTCGCATAAGGTGGCCATTGATCTCAAATTCTTGCTTCCTCCATGCATGAAGTTCGGAGCTTCCAATGCAAACATGGAAAGGTCAGGCAGCATAGTGATACGGGTGTGCTCTTTTTGTGTTCTCCAAAGCTTTGCGGGAACTGACCCTTTTGCGGCGTGTCTTCCGGGAAAAACACAAACATGGGATAGTGCCGCCAGAACTACCATAGTGGCTAGGTTAGGTCATGTGGTAGCCATTCCATTCTCGTTCATAACACAAATGCATCGTCAATGCTAACAGATCCACTTTTTCTTTATTTTACAGGGAAAAAGTTTGTGTGAGAAGTTCCTTTCTGATGATTTAAATGTGAACAAGTTGCAAGCTGTTGGATTTGCAATAATTGAACTATATCTAATGTTATCGAGTGATTTATTAATAAATACCATGAAAACCAAGTGTGCTAAGCTAATGAATCATGGTGTGTGGCCATGATTGCATCCATATCCAGTTCTAGGAATTCTACTAGTGAAGAACACGTGAGGGGGGTAACAAAAAGGCATCAAGATTCGTTATGATGAATTATTAGGTCCTTAAACTTCAGCTTTAATTTCATTTACACATCCTGGGAGATGATTTATCTTCAGCTTTAATTTCATTTACACATCCTGGGACAGATGATGTATCTTGATTTGCTTAAATATCTATTATCTTTATACTTGAGTGTTAAAAGAAGCTACCACGTTCGCCGAGAGGGTCTAGAAATTCTCACGTTAATCCAAAAAAGAGAAGAATGTACACCGTTGGATTTTATGAAGATCTGAAGGTTTAGATTAATCCAAAAAATACATTAATTCGGAAATAAAATAAAGAAATCCAAAGAGTCCATATTCAATACAAATACAATTAATAAATACATAAATTCAGAATTAAAAATAAGAAAAATAGTAGTTAATGTTTACACAGATTGGGAAAGCAAAAAAATAACTAACTGTAGAGTAAATAACAAATACAATTATAATTTAGAAAGTTTCACATGATGGGCATTAAATTAGTTCTCTGTCCCTGTTGAAGTACTAATTAAGAAGCTCATGAAATATTTATCCGCATAGTCATGTAGCCTTGCAAGGATATAAATGCTAACATTGATAAGACATGGCACATGATGAAATTAAATTTTGTTAGGAAATAAAAAATCAATCTCTTTGTTGAGCCTCACATGACTCTAATATATATATGATGAAAATAAAATTGTTTCTCAAATAAAGAAGAGATGAACCGTGACCCCAAATTTGGCCTCATGATGACTTTATTGACAACCAAAAGGCTCCTCCCTAAATTGTACTTCGTAGAAAACCACTCATATATATATAGAAAACCGTCGGATGAAATTAAATACGGGAGTTAGATATAGTCTGTTGTTCCCTCCCAAAGTAAGCGATTATAGTGCGGTGCCCTCGAGCAGGTGAACAAATAATTTAATCGGCAACATCCTCATGCGGAAAAAGGGTGAAAGAAGGACAGAGCGTAATTGATGTACTGCTTTTGTTTATTTATTTTCATCTAGTAGTTTAATTCACTCAATGTCGAAAGTCGGAGAAGAAGACACGAGCAGAGCATAAAGCGCGACAAGAGATGTTTAGAGCACGAACTAGATAGACTATTTAGAGAAAGCAACAATGGGCATGGAAAGATAGCGACAAGAGACTGTGCAATCGCTCAGAGAGACGAAGATAGGGGATTTTGTTTATATACACAGTCAATTACACATTAGTCATTGTTTAACTGGGCCGTCACTCAGGGACATGAAGATGAGGGAATTTTGTTCAAAAGGTTGAAGTTAAGTCTTGATGGTGGGCCCGCCCATCCTGGCAAGAGAGCCCGAGACGACGGGAGATTTGGCGTGCAAAAGTCAAGACACCAGACACAACGTCAGTCAGTCCGGATATCACAGGATAGTATTTGTAATCCAATCTAGATATACTTCAGATTGTAACTGACGTAGACTGACCGTCGAATCAACACCGCATCTGCCGGAACAAGCTCTGTCGTCGTAAAATTCAGATGCACGAAAATCAAATCAAGCTCTTTAGCTACTGAATCAAACTCTTCGGCCACTGAATCGTCCTCCACTACTATCAATTTGACATCTAATGTCGTCGATTCGACCTCCACTGTTGTTGGATTAACCTCCACCATGGTCGGATGGACCTTTGCTGCTATCGATTGAGCGTCTATGACACTGCTGGATCGAGCTACAAGGCGAGCAACAACAAGGAAAGCAAGCACTCCCATGGGAGCTCACCTTGATTTGACTAGCAACACAAGGCAAGTAGACAAGGTGTACAAGCGGCAACAAGTGTACCAAGCATGCTCTAAGACTCTTCGATTTTTTTTGAGGTAGGCACTGAAAAATACAACATGGGTAGAAGGCTAGGGAGAAGAAATATTTGATTCTGGCACATACAAACCTACAACCGTGATGGAGACAAAAAAATCGGATGCCGCAGGAGATGATAAGATAAGATAGATTTGATGAGCAATTCATGTAGGTTTGCATAACAATAATTTGACAAAGAAGACATTAAGTATGGTTTGGCATCAACCATATGGGGTTTGGAAGCCAAAAGCGAGACAATGACTTCCTAGATAGCGACCAACAAGATACGACTGCTTTGGTCAGAGAAGGACTGAGGTAGTAGACAACAACGGTGGACAAAGCAGGTGGCCATAAATGCTAAAAAAGAGGGAAGACAACAAGAGAAAACATAAACATTGTTATATGAACAAATATTGTGATACATCCGAGAAGCTAGCACGATGTGCGGAGAAATTTAAACTACCCAATGCAAATATCTATCTTGCACAATAGACATGAGGGAGATAAATTGAATTATCAGTATGATGTCACCATTTAGGATAAGCATGCTCTGCAGTAGAGGGACTTTGTGTCCCTAGAACATGGACTTGCTTGTGAATAGGCCACCTGTTAGTGAAATGAGATCCTCTATAATAAATAAAGAGGAACAATTTTTCGACTACACATGTCTATAAGCATAGTAAGCTTCCAAACAAGAATGAAAGTGATGAGATTAAGTTGGTTTATCGTATATCTTCTAATATTTTGGAAATTTTTGGAATTAGATTGGTATGTGATGCGTGAAGAACCAAACAACACAATGAACACGATGATGAACACAAGTATGCCCACAATTAATAACGTTACCTACTATTGATAATCAGTAGTTATCTTGGAAGTTATAAAAGTATTGTCAAACATAATGGTTACATTTTAGAAGACATACGGTATATTCAACAACGACTAAGGACATAACATTTCAAGCAATAAAAATATATCCTAGGAGACATGATACAATATATATATATAAGAAACATCCTATGTATTTGTCGGGATCGCAAGTTAGAAGAGAGAGAACCGGCCGCCATGCACCATCAACGAAGGAGGGGCCATCGATGAGCAGGAAGAAGAAAAAGAAAGGGGCATCGACCGTCGATCGTAAGGAAGAGAGACTTTCGGACGAGAGGAAGAAGGTACCATTGGATGGGATGAAGAAGGGGGTGCACCCATATGGTAAGAGAGGAGGACCTACGCTACTGTTGCTTGAGCCCACCCCAGATCAAGCTTCAAGGTCACCTACGTCGACAACCAACGGTGCCACGAGGTACGACGAGCTCGCTGGAGGAGTTGGATCTGCGCATCAGAAAGTGGAGAACCCAGACTTTGCGTGAGGTCAACAACCGAGCCAAACTCAGGAGCTATAGAATCAACAAGACAGAGTTCGACCATCAAGAGTGGGGAATAAGAGGCTCAGTCGGTTGAGGCGGAAACTAAGTGATGAGAGGGTGAACAACAATTTCTGTCCAATACAGAGCTCGAAGGTTGACACTGTATGCAGGGGTGCAACAGAGCGTCGAATGATATTCATTATTAGGTGATTAGGTCAGGTTCCATCCACCAATTAAAGCATCATCCAAATAACAAAATTCGAGTGTATCAATATCAGTTCTGAATTTTGAGCTTCAATATTTACATCGGTATTAGTGATTTCAAAATGATGGATAATGAATTAAGATGAATAAAAAAAATACAATGCTAACATGGCATTTTAAAATATATGGTTTATCAATTCTAGCCGCGCTATTAGTGCGGGTCAACTTGCTAGTTGTATCATATTGTCATGCATGCTTGGGGTCAAAAGATTTTCAAAGCCGTTCATCCTACTTTATAAGACGAATGCAGTTTTCCTAATTGCTCATCAGTTTGGACCGAAACTATGTTCCTCTCATTCCCTACATGCTACTAATTTTTAATTTTTAACCGGGAAGATGAACACGGAAAGCTATGTTCAGGTAGGCTCAGTGCAACAGGCAGATGCCCCGAAATCATCAATTCCTGTCCAGCTTTGATCAGGCAAGTAACGTAGCATTTTATAGGTACACTTTCGTAAGGAAGTTAACAGAACCCCGAACACCATCTTAAACTATATTGCATTTCGTTGGTGAAAGAATGTTCTTATCTGACAGAAATTACCATGGTTAAAATGTAAATGACGCAGTGAAGAAGCTTTCATTTACCATTGATCGAGCATAGATTTGTTGCTAGCAATCTGGATTGATGGATTCGGTCTATCAGTTTGCAAGCAAGGAGTGACGTTATGAGACGCCGCAAAAGCTCTTTGCTGTGCAGCAGTGATTTAACTGTTCTGATTTGGAGAAAGTGACCACCAACAGCTACATAGTGAATTCTGCAGAATGTGACCCCAGCAGCTGTATAGCAGTGATTTAGCTAGCTAGATGCCTAACAATTCTGATGGCTACTTCTAGCTTTCCATTTGCTCTGCTATTTGCAGGCAAAAAATGACTGGATTTGGGAACTAGGAAGTTGTGTCGTTTGCACATTGTTTAACTGTTTCAACTTTCAACCTTTCAGTGAAGAATGTTCTTAAACCGGCAATCAATTCTAATTACCTTTTGACAGTGCACATATAGTTATTCCCCAATCAGATCTATCCGCGTAAAGTCGATGGAGTTCTATAAAAAAATGGTACAAGCACTTCTTTTTTACTGAAGGAACATGATGTATTGGATCAGATCTTGGCAGCAGGTAGACCTGAGAAATGTCATACTGTCAGAGAACTAACGGAAGAATTAGCTGTCAAAGAACTGTGACTCTCAGTTTAAAGAAGGTACAGGGTTTATCCTAATCAATAGCGTGACAAGTCCGCTTCAAACTTAACAATGTGCTCCCTGCCTCCATATTGTCCACAACCCGGGCCCTTGATGGGATCTGGATCCAAATCAGGCCTTATATTCCCTTGATGTTTACCACCATCCCGTATTACTCAAACATCATCAACCATGTGTGGTACCTAACATGTCTCCTGGCTTGTTCACCATCACCCATGTGGCCACATTCTAACCATGACTTAGCGTGAATGACGGTCGTTTAGCATGAGTTGATATAACTTAATTTGGCATAGTTGACATGAAATTCAGAACAAGTTTACTGACACAAGGTAACAAGCCATATGTAAATGTAACATGACTGGTACTAACAAAAGTAAGCCCTATTTAAGTTCAATTTTAAATCTTGCAACCGGATAACCATTCATCTTCCGTAATATTTCATTTGAATAAAATAATGTGGTGGTGAACAGCTGGTCTGAAATAACTGTATCCACGAAGTGTGAAAATATATGCCGTTTTCTTTTCAAGCATCGGTGCTTTGCCATTTGCACTTTTAAAAGTAGTGAGTTTCATGTTGAAATGTTATGTTGTTAAACAAAGTAAAGGGATCTACCAGCCATGGTGATGACGCTAAGCTAAGATAGATCCATGGATTTAACTAGGGACTCTTAATATCTTATTCCTCATTGTCCCTTCCACTCAAAGGCATGAACATGTTCTTGCTCCAAAATTTTCATTTTTATCACCGCACAGCCGATCTTTTTCAGTCACTTTCCAGCGGGTTGCCAACTATTCACATGGGTAAGTTGCCGAAGTTTTTTATGCTTTGCATTGTACTAACCTTCACCCCTTTACTTACTGTCATGTGCACCCTAAGATTCCTCTCTTATTCCCTATGTCTTACCCCTTTTGTTTAACCAGCAGTCCTCTCCCTGATGCCCATGATGAGTTCACAGGAAGCAATTAGGTCTTGCCAGTTCTAGTATCACAGCGATCTCCTTTTCTGCAGAAACTTATGCATGTGACTGACTGAACATGCTTTCTGAACTTCATCCACAGATTCACCTGTTACTGGGCTGAAGAAAGAGTAAGGATTTGAGCTCAATGATCAGAGCGTGTATACTCAAATTAGTAGCAAAAGAGATTTACGCGAAAAAACTATATATCTTACAATTATCAGTAGCAACTTCTGAAAAAATTAAGTTCTGTATGGCTGTAAAAAATAGCAGGAAAGATGATACAGGTAATGGAAAAGCAAATGTAAACACAGGACTTGGAATGTTGAATTAGCAACGTAAGATGTGCTCCTTTTCACTGTTGTATGTACTATACTATGGCTGTAAAGGAGGAGATCTGCAGAAGATCAGTTGTATACCTGCAAAGAGGTTACCGAAAGCAGCTCTGTCACAGCCCATGACACTGCCATCAGAAAACGTTTTAGAAGGTTACATACACCTAAAGCCAGGCAGCAGGAGCAGCCACTGTCAACTCCTGCGCCAACGGTACAAAGCAGCAGGGATTAAGAATTAAACTGACACTGCACGCAAAATGCTCTTCCATGGAACATCGGATAAAAGGCCCGGTTACCGAGAGAATTAGCAGGAGTAACCTGTTTTTCACATAACACGAGGAGGGAGAAGAGATGTTTTCACCTCCAAAGACCAGCAGCCGCAATTAACAATTCAGGGAGGCTTGGCTGCTCCATGGCAGTAATAAGTACACCAACTGGGCATAAAAATATGCAGATCATGAGGCCAACACCACACCACCTTCCTCTCATCTTCCCCCATCACTTGCAAAACTGCATCCAGCATCCTTTTCCTGATTAAAAACTAAATTGCAGTACAATTCAGGCCAAGATCTAATCAAGCTAGCCTGATCTTAGTAGCAGCAGCACACTGTCACCACACTACTACACTGCAACAAATCAATCAGAATCCGCTCTTCGTTTTGGAAGTTTTTTGTATCCATTGCTTGTGCTTATAGATTTCCAAATGGGCCGGGCACGATCAGCGGCACGAGGCACGACCCGAAAAAGTACGGCCCTAGCCCGACCCGAGGCACGATCAATAGTGCCTAGTGCCGGCCCGGCCCGACGACCTTTTAGTGCCTGGGCCGGCCCGAAGCACGGCCCGATAGGGGGCGGCACGAAAGCGGCCCGGCCTCAGGCACGAAATCGGCCCGGCCTGCCAATAGCCTGCTAGGAGCCCATATTACTTCCAGTATATAAACTACTCCCTTCATCCTTTAACCCTAAAATTTTTCCCCTGCTCCTTCCCACCTCCCTCGCGCCGCCACCTACCTCGCCAGCGCCCCCTCCCGGTCCGGCGATCTCGCCGCCGGCTACCCGCAGCCACACCGCCACCCTTCCTCCTCCTCCTCCTCCTCCAATCGTTGTCTCCGCCGCCCGAGTACCCCTCCCTCCAGCACCACCGCCGCCGCCCCGACTGCCCCTCTCCAGCGGAGCTCGACGCGGCCCTACGGCGAAGGTCGCCCTCCCCGCGACGGATTCGCGGCAGCCCGGCGGCGGAGGTCGCCCTCCCCGCGACGGATTTGCGGCGGCCCGGCGGCGGAGGTCGCGCTCCCATGGCGGATCTCGCCGCGGCTTGGAAGCGGAGGTCCCTCTCCCTATGGTGGAGCTCGCCGCAGCCCGGCGGCGGAGGTTGCCCTCCCAAGCTCCCCTCGTTGGATTCACAGCTCGGCAGCAGAGGCTTGCCATCGTGCCTGGCACGACACGAGCCCGACGGCCGGCGCCATCGTGCTTAGGCACGACACGGCACGAAAAAATGGCCATCGTGTCGTGCTTGGGCCGCCACTCCGGCACGAGGCACGGCACGGCACTAATCCGCCGTCGTGCCTGATAGGGTCGGGCCGCATAGGGCCGGGCCAAATCGTGCTCGGGCCGTGCTCGGGCCGGGCGGCCCGTTTGGAATACTATACTTGTGCTTGCTTGGTGGCTCATTTGGATCCAGATCTCCTGTGCTTCACCTGTATAAACAATTCATGGGGTCTCCCCCTCCACAATCCCAATGCTTGCGAGAGGCGCCACCTCACCAAGCGAGCCATCCACCGCATTGCCGCCCCCCTCGGCCTCGCCTCCCCCCGTCACGTCACCCGCCCGCCTCTTCAGCCTCGCCACCGAGGCGCGCGCCGCCGCCGCCAATGCCGCCGTGGTCCCGCGCCGCCGCACCGAGCCCCGCGCTTCTCGTGCCGCTCGCCTCCGCACTGCTGCTGCTGCTGCTTCTAGTGCCGCCGTGCCACTGCGTCAACGAGCAGGGCCAGGCGCTGCTGCGATGGAAGGACACGCTGCGCCCGGCGAGCGGCGCGCTGGCGTCGTGGCGCGCCGCGGACGCCACCCCGTGCCGCTGGTTCGGCGTGTCGTGCGACGCGCGCGGCGGCGTCGCCGGGCTGAGCATCACCTCGGTGGACCTGCAGGGCCCGATCCCGGCCAACCTGCAGCCACTGGCGGCGACGCTGAGGACGCTGGTGCTCTCCGGCACGAACCTCACCGGCGCGATACCGGCGGAGATCGGCGGGTACGGCGAACTGACCACACTTGACCTCAGCAAGAACCAGCTCACCGGCGTGATCCCGCCCGAGCTGTGCCGGCTATCGAAGCTCGAGACGCTCGCGCTCAACACCAACTCCCTGCGCGGCGCCATCCCCAATGACATCGGCAACCTCACCAGCCTGATGCAATTCACGCTCTACGACAACGAGCTGAGCGGGCCGATCCCGGCGAGCATCGGTAACCTGAAGAAGCTGCAGGTGCTCCGCGCCGGCGGGAACCAGGGGATGAAGGGACCTCTGCCGCCGGAGATTGGCGGCTGCACCGACCTCACCATGCTTGGCCTCGCGGAGACCGGCATGTCCGGGAGCCTCCCGGACACGATCGGGCAGCTCAAGAAGATCCAGACCATTGCCATCTACACCACTATGCTCTCCGGCCGTATCCCGGAGTCCATAGGCAACTGCACCGAGCTCACCAGCCTGTACCTCTACCAGAATTCTCTATCCGGACCGATACCGCCGCAAATTGGCCAGCTCAAAAAGCTCCAAACGCTGCTTCTGTGGCAGAACCAGCTCGTCGGCGTGATCCCCCCGGAGCTCGGGCGGTGCAAGGAGCTCACGCTCATCGACCTGTCGCTGAATTCCCTTACCGGGAGCATTCCGGCGACCTTGGGCGGGCTGCCGAACCTACAGCAGCTGCAGCTGAGCACGAACCAGCTCACCGGCGTCATCCCGCCGGAGCTCTCCAACTGCACGTCTCTGACGGACATCGAGGTCGACAACAACGCGCTGTCCGGGGAGATCCGCCTCGACTTCCCGAACCTGCGCAACCTCACCCTGTTCTACGCGTGGAAGAACCGGCTCACCGGCGGCGTGCCGGCGAGCCTCGCCGAGGCGTCCAGCCTTCAGGCCATTGACCTGTCGTACAACAACCTCTCCGGCCCGATCCCTAAGGACCTGTTCGGGCTCCAGAACCTGACGAAGCTGCTTTTGCTGAGCAACGAGCTGACCGGGTTCATACCGCCGGAGATCGGCAACTGCACCAGCCTCTACCGCCTCAGGCTCAATGGCAACCGGCTGTCTGGTACGATACCCGCCGAGATCGGCAACCTCAAGAACCTCAACTTCCTCGACATGAGCGAGAACCACCTCGTTGGCCCTGTGCCCGCTGCCATTTCGGGGTGTGCCAGCCTCGAGTTCCTCGACGTGCACTCGAATGCTCTGTCCGGCGCATTGCCGGACACCTTGCCGCGCAGTCTCCAGCTCATCGACGTCTCCGACAACCAGCTTGCCGGGCCTTTGAGCTCAAGCATTGGGTCAATGCCGGAGCTAACGAAGCTGTACCTGGGAAAGAACCGGCTGACCGGCGGCATACCGCCGGAGCTCGGTTCGTGCGAGAAGCTCCAGCTGCTGGACCTCGGCGGCAACGCGTTCTCCGGCGGCATCCCGGCGGAGCTCGGGGCGCTACCGTCGTTGGAGATTTCCCTTAACCTCAGCTCCAACCGGCTCTCGGGGGAGATACCGTCGCAGTTCGCCGGACTTGACAAGCTCGGCAGCCTGGACCTATCGCACAACGAGCTGTCCGGGAGCTTGGAACCGCTGGCGGCGCTGCAGAACCTCGTTACTCTCAACATCTCCTACAACGCCTTCTCCGGCGAGCTCCCGAACACCCCGTTCTTCCAGAAGCTGCCCCTCAGCGACCTCGCCGGCAACCGGCACCTCGTCGTCGGCGACGGCTCCGATGGATCCTCGCGGCGCGGGGCCATCTCGTCTCTGAAGGTGGCCATGTCCGTGCTCGCCACCGTGAGCGCGCTGCTCTTGGTGGCCGCCACGTACATGCTCGCCCGCACGCACCGCCGCGGCGGCGGGCGCATCATCCACGGCGAGGGCACGTGGGAAGTGACGCTGTACCAGAAGCTCGACATCACCATGGACGACGTGCTCCGCGGGCTGACGTCCGCGAACGTGATCGGCACCGGCAGCTCCGGGGTGGTGTACAAGGTGGCCACCCCCAGCGGCTACAGCCTGGCCGTGAAGAAGATGTGGTCGTCGCCGGAGGACGAGGCGGCGTCGGCGGCGTTCCGGAGCGAGATCGCGGCGCTGGGGTCCATCCGCCACCGAAACATCGTGCGGCTCCTGGGGTGGGCCGCGAACGGCGGCACCCGGCTGCTGTTCTACAGCTACCTCCCCAACGGCAGCCTGAGCGGGCTCCTCCACGGCGGCCTCGCCGCCAAGGGCGCGCCACCGGCGGGCGAGTGGGGCGCGCGCTTCGACGTCGCTCTCGGCGTCGCCCACGCCGTGGCGTACCTCCACCACGACTGCGTGCCGGCCATCCTCCACGGTGACGTCAAGTCCATGAACGTGCTGCTCGGCCCGGCCTACGAGCCGTACCTCGCCGACTTCGGCCTCGCCCGCGTCCTCTCCGCCGCCAGCTCCAAGCTCGACACCGGCAAGCAGACGCGCATCGCCGGCTCCTACGGCTACATGGCGCCAGGTCGAGATCGTTCCATTCGTGATTCGACGACAGTTCCATGGAATTCTTTTTTTCTGACGAAATTGCTTCTATTGTCTTCCGCGTGAAAATAAGCAGAGTACGCGTCGATGCAGCGGATCAGCGAGAAGAGCGACGTGTACAGCTTCGGGGTGGTGTTGCTGGAGATCCTGACGGGGCGGCACCCGCTGGACCCGACGCTGCCGGGCGGCGCGCACCTGGTGCAGTGGGTGCGGGAGCACGTGCAGGCCAGGCGCGACGCGGCCGAGCTCCTGGACGCGCGGCTCCGGGCGGGGGCCTCCGAGGCGGACGCGCACGAGATGCGGCAGGCGCTCTCCGTGGCCACGCTCTGCGTGTCGCGCCGCGCCGACGACCGGCCCGCGATGAAGGACGTCGTGGCGCTGCTCAAGGAGATCCGCCGCCCCGCGGCCGGCGGCGGGGACGACGACGCGAAGCCGCAGCCGCAGCAGCCCGCGGCAGCTGCCGGCGCGCCGGTGTCGCCGGCGCGGGGCGCGCACTCGAGAGGCCAGTCGTCGAGCTGCTCGTTCGCCGTCTCGGAGTACTCTGCCTGACGATTGGTTGCGAAATTTTTTTTGCGAGCGTAGCGAGATTAGTAAAAATTAGCATCTTAGCAACTAGCAAGCCATAAGACAGTTCGTCGATTAGACAAGGCCCAAGGATGAACTACTGCCGGTGAAGTTGTACTTAGGTGTAATCTGCCCTTGTACATTAACCTGAAGAATGTCGATTTTAGTATAAACTTTTTTTTGGCCCCAACCACAACCAGTGTCAAAATCTGTTCATATGGTCGATTTCATTTAGCGGTGCAAAATCTCGCGCTCCCTGAAAGGCTGAAATGCGCGCGGCGTGCCATGCACGTTCTGCAGGGGAAGAAAAAAAGAAGGTCGGCGCCATGGATAGCGATGCCAGTGGTGACAAAGTTTGCAGCGTGGTGAAGTACAGGCACGTCAGGCTCCTCCTGGAAACGGATTTGGAAAGGATTTGAAATTTTCAGATATGATGGATTCGAAATATCTTGTGCGTTTGTGTTTCGAAATGGATTTAGAGATTTGTGATGGGTGAATCAATCTACACGGTCACTCTGGCATTCTATCATTCTATGGGCCACGGGTACCTGAATTCGTTCTCGTGGCCCTGCCACCTCCTCGTCTCCCCTGCCACCCTACGAGCGACCAGGTTGCCGGCATCGTCGTCAAGCCATCGCTAACCCATCACCATTGACCTTCGTGTCCGGGCCGGCCCCCTTTCTGCCTCGATCCCGCACATCTCTGCAATCATGAGTGGCGAGACAACTTGCCACAATTGGCTTCACTCCAAGAGGGTGTTTAATGCCCCCCTTCTTATCCGGCTTCCCGTGCCCTGCGCCCCTTCTCCTCCCGCGACGAGCGAGCAAGGCCGTCACGCTCCCCTCCTCCGCCGTCGGCCCGCCGCGCTCCTCGTCGTCAGCCTGCCGCGCTCCTCGTCGCCGGCCCACCGCGCTCCCCGCCGCCGCCGGCCCGCCGCGTTCCTCGTTGTCAGCCTGCCGCGCTCCTCGTCGCCGGCCTGCCGCGCTCCCCGCCGCCGCCCCTGCCGCGCTCCCCTCCGCCGCCGTCGGCCCGCTGCGCTCCTCGTCGCCGGCCCACCACGCTCCCCGCTGCCGCCCCCTACCGCGCTCCCCTCCTCCATCGCTGGCCCGCCGCGTTCCCCTCCAGCGCCGCCGGCCCGCCACGCTCCCCTCCTCCGCCGTCGCGCAGGAACATAGGCGAAAGGAGGAGCACCAGCGGGAGGATTCGGTGGCGCGGCGGGCTGAGAGGCGTTGCGCCCAGGAGCAGAGGCGGAGGAGGAGCAACGGTGGGAGGATCCGGCAGTGGGCAAGGGAGCTCTGGGCGGCGGGCCAAGGGAGATCTAGGCGGCGGGCAGGGGAGCTCTGTGTAACATCCTAGCCTAGATGGGCCAGTGGGCCAAACCGAACAGTGTGGGACACGGTACTGTAGCATCGGGGGAACTGTAGCTCACGAGTACTGTAGGCCCAATGACTGGCACTGTAGCGAGGGGTACTGTTCACCACGGGTTACTGTAGCTGTGCGGAACGCTGTTCACCCGAGGCTTAGTCCCGTATCGGAAAGCTGAGGGGAATCAGACCAGTTTAAATACCTGAGCTAAGGAAGCTAGGTAACCCGTTTGAATCTTTTTGCGTGAAGCGAGGATGAAAGCGCAAGAGGTTACCTAGTAGGTGTGGCCCATTCAACGTGTAGAGTGGGTCTTAACCGTTATCCGGGTCCGGTCGTTACACTCTGGGCGGTGTGCCAAGGGAGCTCAGAGCGGCGGGCCAAGGGATGCTCCAGGCGCGCGGGGTAGGGAGCTTCGAAGTTGCTGTGCAACGATCTTCTCTCCCTCGTCACCCTCTCCGCTTCGGAGGCGGGACCGGGGAGGCGAGGCGGGTGGCGGGCGGCTGGGAGCAGCGCGGCGGTAGTGCGAAATGAGTGGCGGGCGGCGACGCGAAGAGGCAGAGCGAAGGGGAGAGGAAAAAAAAAGAGATCAATTAATGTTGACTAATTTTAGTCACCTTCCAAACAGAGGCTGACTAAAATATTTTAGTCTAACTAAACTTTAGTCAGGGGACTAAAGGGATCCAAACACCCTCCAAGTCTCCAAGCTCTCGCAGGTTTGGATGAACTCCAACCCAGCTTGTTTGGAAACGAGTGGATTAGAGGGGAATGGAGGGTAATCTTCCAAAATCCCCTTCAACCTCCTTCCATCCATTTCCCAAATAAGCTCAACGTCGTGCCGAACTGCCGGTGTTGGGGAAGAACCAAATAGGTGTTGCTCAAGTGCGAGGGATTAGACTGTCTCCAGCAATGATGCCCACGCGCATCTGCAAAAAGAGCGATATGCAGCATGAGAGAGGGGGTACCCGTGCTGCAAAGGAGCGATGCGTCCAGCGGTGTGCGCAACCCGTCGCGCAGCTCCTGCGACGGTTGCTCGGCGCGGCCTGGCCTGGAGCCTTCCCCTGCCCTTGCTTGGAGGCGACGGGGTTGGAGGACGAGCTGGGCGGCGGCGATGGTGACCGGGGTTGGGCGCATCAGAGGCGGGGTCGGAGCAAGGGAGGGAGCGGACCTGGCTTGGCTCCTCCAGCACCGTCGGCGTCGCTGCTGACCCGCACCGGCGTCAATCCACACCACCGGGTCTGGGTTGGCGCGCCGGGTGCTGCGGGTCGTGGAGCTCCGCCTCGCGCCGCCTGAAGCCTTGGATATTGCCGTCCGTGGAGCTCGCGCCGGCGAGCTGCTCCGCGTCGGCGAGGTGCTGGTGCGCGGTCGCCAGCAGGTGCTTCCGCCGGCCGTGGAGCTCGCCTGGTGCCGGGGACCGAGGGGCGCCGCCGCGTGCAGCCTAGGCTTCGGGCTCCACGCGCGCTCTGGATTTGCGCCGCCACTGCCCAGGGAAGGAGGCGGAGGTGAGGGGGCGCAGCCCTGGATCCCGCCGGGAGGAGGTCCGTCGGATCCCGCCGGGGAGGAGGTCCGCCTGCTTTCTCTGCTGTTGTCTGGTGCCTGCGGGAGGAGAAGGCCGCATCACCTAGAGGAGCTGCGCGAGGGGGCGACGGGGTCGAGGAAGGGGGCGACGGGGTGGAGGAAGGAGGCTGCGCCTGGAGCTGCGACGGTGGGGCTCGCGTCGGTTGGGATGGGAAAGCCCCCGGTACCCCCAAGAATGCAGCACAGCGACTCCTCTGCTACAAATTGCAGCACCTGTTGTGGCTCCTGCTGGACCGCTACAGTATGCCTCCGATCTGCATTTTGCAGATGCAGATGCATCTGCTGGAGACAGTCATACCTCACGCAAAAATTAAGATTGTGAATCACAATTTTGCGGTCACTTTTTTTTAAGGACAAAAGACTATATAAAAAGCTCAGAAATATAAGTCGGAGAAGAATCTATCAGTCCCATAAAAGTTGAGGAATGAAATTGATCATTTGATTACTGGACAAGTGAACAATACAAGAGGTTGCCTCCAAGTCCAGAGCAGCACTGGCTGTACTGACTGATGCAGTGACGTTCTGCTTCTCTTCTATCCATGTCGCTGCACAGTTGCTCATATGGATTAGCCAGACCATAGGACACGCATTAGCAGCGCCTCACTGTTCCCCAATTACTAAAGACACTCGCTGTCTTGGATCCAAAACAGATGTTGTGGGCCCCACCCGCAAATGATTGGGCGCTCGTGCTCCTCACTCTCATCAGGCGCTCTCGAGCTCTAGTGGGTTACTGTCCAGGTGCCATCCTTTTGGAATGATTCCCCCGCCTGATGATTTGATCGCGGGGCTAGGGCTTCCCTTCTTCAGTTCTTCTCTCTGCTGCGGTTGGCACGTCCGCCTCCTGTGCGGACGGGCGGGGACGGGGTCGTCCCGCCACCAATGATGCGTCGTGACCAGTGCCCCGCGTCCACGCTGGCGCGCTTCATGCTGTCTGCAGCCACCACCACCCCCTCGCACGCTGCTGTTGCGCAGCCGATTTCCCTCTCCGGTGGTTGGGAATTGGGATAAGCCGGGCAGAGCTCACAGCTCAGTACCCCTCGCTCCACGGCGACCTCAATTCGGTGCTCCCGCAGCGCAGATTCCAACTGCCGCTGTCATTTGTCAATGTGGTAACTGGTGACACGACGTTGAGGGTCGCCAATTCGCGCCTCTCTCTAGCACTAGCAGTGCGTGAAAACTCTCCAAAGCACACAAAAAGTTCCCTTAATTTTGCTTTAAGAGGATTCCAATTTAAAACAAGGTTCATCTCCAAAAGGAAAAAAAAGAAACTTGGTACGTGCTAAGCCCAAGGACATTTCGTGAATCTAGCTATCACCACTAGCCCAAAAGTCCAAGGCCCATGAAGCAAGTGCCAAAATGCTGATTGCTGAGCACTGTGTGGAAGGCCCAAGAGTAGCAAGACCACATGCCATGCCCAGTGCTGAAGTCTTGTGTTGTTGATCATTATTCATGGAACTATGAAGCTGGGAGCAAAATTGCATCGCAGACACATCAAAATTCATGCAAACCGGTAAGTATGTCGTAAAACTTTTCTAACGCGCTTGCAAGGTTCAAGGACACGTGCAACATAACACAACATATAAAGCACGAGGACGACACACACTGACACTTTTGACAGTTGCAGCTTAGAATTACTGCAGGCAAAGTGCCCGCATTCCATCACCCACAATGTTGTTCATTACTTGTTCATTCAGAAGCATGAATGTATGGCACATAGCAAAAGAAGGGCAGAACAGCAAGATGCTAGATGGGAAGGACCAGGGGTAAAGCCCACTGAAGAACGTGGCATTCAGTTCAGCTTAGCGGCTCACAATTCTACAGGGAACAAGTAGAGAGAAAGCGCCTCTTGCTTGACTGCAGTCAATTCGTGCCCGACGGCCACATCATGGCTCTAGTGCAGTTGCCAGCCTCACCAAGAGCTGCCCCAAGTCCAAGGGTGCCAAGGACGATGATCCCAAGGAACAGCACCAGCAGTATAGCTGATCAGCTGGGGGATAAAACCTAGAGCAACAAGATAAATGAGTAGTTGCTTCAGGATAGTGTAAAATTATAGGTTGAACGAAGGCTATAGCTAACTAGCTATGTCTCATGGGGGTCACCGTCCATGTACATACCTGTTTCCGCTGGATGGTACCTTCGATGAACAGCTTCATGGACGAAGAACTCTGGCGACACTGGTACAATAGGCATTAATGGAACATAATGCAGAGGGATTTCTGGAACGAATAGAGTTGGATTAAAAGGATCAGAACCGATTGGCTGATCATTCCAACGGGCATTTCTTCTGTTCCCACGGAATGACATTGGACCAATCTTGCCCACCCTTTTCATCTTCTTAATGTCTCCGATCCTGAACTTGAAGGTGCTGCACTCGCCTAACAGGAAAGGCTGATCACACTGCAGCCCGTCCCCCCTTTTGTTGCTGTAGCCAGGATAATCCTGAATGTGAAAGTCAACTTGCTCGACCAGAACGAGAGTGAATGCCGAAGCGAGTTCTTCAAGATTCCATTTTCTGTACGGGTATTTTGTCTTGTGACTGACATGAACTTCCCCATCAGGTCGAAGCAGGAGACTTGCACTGCGGAAGAAGTCTTTCACAAGGCTCCTGTGTGAGCTAGAGTCAGAGACAAATGTTAATAGTAGAAGGAATTAACCCAGTGAACAGTCTGATAACAAGAATCAGTTACAGAAGGGAAAATGCTTTGAAAGGCTGAACACCT
Source organism: Cenchrus fungigraminus (assembly GCA_036936925.1). Lineage (NCBI taxonomy): Eukaryota > Viridiplantae > Streptophyta > Magnoliopsida > Poales > Poaceae > Cenchrus > Cenchrus fungigraminus. The sequence goes on along the minus strand of CM072780.1, from coordinate 29,519,631 downwards.
TTTCCATTAAGACATTTAGCTATTCAGGTAACAAATACAGAAGCAATTTGATGTTCAAATAATCAGCAATGCTGCTCCGTGCCCTTCTAGGCAGAAATAAAGCTTCTTGTGGTCAAACGCTAGTCATCATGGTACTGCTTACCTGTAATAGCCTCTAAGTTATTACAGGTTTCAACTATATTTGCACATCATGATCAAAAAACGGTTTTCAGCTAGACCTTAGTAGAGTAAGGAAACTTTGCTTATCTAAAAGGATCTGGTTTTCACCCAGCAGAAAATTAAACAATACACTTAAGCAAAATGGAATCCATTTCACAGAACCTGCTTCATATTTTCTACTACTAACCTAAGAGAACATTTAACACGAAATTAGTAGAAAGAAACTCTGTGAAATCCTCCGGAGTGTGTGACAATTTCTGACGATAGGAAAACAATCATGTCAGTAGCAGTACTATTGTAGCAGACATTTCAACATTATTTATACTAATTGTTTTGGTTAGTACATCAATGATAGGTAAAAGTTAAAAAGTTATCCCTTTATCTGCTTGATTTGCCATCGTCATAGGAGACAACTGAATACGAAATACTAAATGCAGCAAAGATAAACCACATAAAGTTACATACTTGATCATATGTGGTTGGTTTTCTTTCCCCTTGAACCCAGCATGGGGAAAGTTGAAAACAACCCTATCAAACCGCCTCATCTTGAGATCAGTATGAAGCTTCATCGTTTTCGCATTGACTCCATGCAAAGTTACTGCCCCCAATTTTTTCAGCTCCGCCAAATTGGATTCTGCTCCACTGTACTTCTTCAGGGTGTCTGCCAAAGATCGTTTGAAAATAACGGAAGTCAAGTAAAATACTGGACGCAGAAAATTATCAAAATACTCCTCATTTGATCTATCAGAGCTACAAAACTTCTGCCCTATTCAAGTTTGTGTGTCGGACATAATATTAGCGATGCACCTCAAGCGACATACATCACAACAAGATCAGTGTTGCAAAAAATATAAAAAAAATTGACGAATGTCTCATGATAATGAGTACGTTGTACCGAAATCCGCAGTTCATTTCATCAGTAAAAAATGAGAAAATAGAGGAAAGATACTCCTATGTAACAAACCGTAGCAATAGAGCGAAGTGGCGACGAGATTGGCGCCCGAGCCGAACCCGGTGGCGAGCGCCAAGGAGAAGGAGAAGTCGCCATCGCCGACGAGCAGGATGCTCTGGGACGACGAGTAGTGCCCCACCCACTTGACCTCCTGCTGCCCCTCCTCCTCATCGCTGCTCTCCCCCGTCAGGTCGATCACCGCCGGGACACCCTCCGCGCGTGGGCCATCCACGCCTTGACCTTCCTTCTCTTCCTCTCCTGCCGCCATCAAATCAATCACTTGGACCTCCTTCGCGCGTGGAGCACCCACCCCTTTCCTCTCCTTCCCCGCTGCCAAGTCGATCACCGGGACACCCTCCGCCCGGTCGCCCTACCGCCTCCCATCGGCGGCGATGCCCGCGGGAAGCGGGACCCCCTCTCGGCAACCACCACCACCGGTCTCTGCGATAAGCACGTCCTCCGACGAAGCCCCCGCCATGCGCGTGCCTCCTCCTCTGCCGATCTCTTCGCCGCGCGGGTCAGGTGAGGTGAGGTGAGGGCGTGAGGTGACTGCCTGATAGGTGGCCGCGCTCGCTCGACTGCCTGCCTTTCCGTCTGGGTTTGAATTTTGAAAGTCAAACGGTCGCGAGGTACAGTTGTCGTTGCTGCCTTGCTGGGCTGGGCTGAAACGGTGCGAAGTTCGCACTGGGAGGAGGCCCATGAGAGAAAAACCATGTATATTCATAACTAATTTATTTACATACTATTGTTTGAAATGCAGAATGAATATACGATGGTTGGTGTAAAAAATAGTTAATTTTAAACTAATTTGTTGTTCATAAATATCGTACTACACTCAAGCAAGAGTCAAGAACGGATTGCATGCAAACCTGCTTTTTAGTTCAAATTGACAGTCGCACATGTGCTCTCTACACTTCTCTACCTTGCACATTGTCGCTGCTAGAGGAGATAGAGGGGCCTCGCTCTCGTCGACTGGCTGTTGTCGCGGACTCGCGGTGGTGGTGTCTGGTGGTGTTCATTGTCCAACAGGCAAATGGATCCATCCATCCATGCCCATGGCCTTGGGATGGAGAAGAGGAGGCCGCCGCCGTCCGCCATCATTGCGGTGCCGACTCGCCCGAGAGCCGAGGCCGGATTGACGAGACGTCTCACCGCTGCGCCTGCGCGCACGCTGCCACAGCAGAGGCCGGCGTGGCTCGTGCCGTCGCACGGCCCCTCTACGAGTCTATGGCCATGACTTTTGAGATTCGGCGAATCTCTAAATTCCAGAGCAAATCAACGACGAATTTAACTACATTATGAATTTTATTATCGAGAAGAATATCATAGCAGAAAAAAATCCATAGAGCATTTCCTGAGTCTTTTGATGAGAGTGAAGAGAACCAAAACGCGCGGCGGGTGAGTCACCGCTGCCATGTGGACCCGCACAGCTCAAGAGGACGAGACTTGCAGGCGAAGGAGTACGTGTCGAGGCGCTTCTGGGACCACCCCGGTTTCCGTGCTGACAGTTGACACGAGTCTCCACACCACTTCACCTCCCGTCGGCGGCGACGCAATGGCCGGGCGCGCATGGCTGTGGCGGTGGCCGCGTCGGTGGTGATCGGGCTCTCCGCGGAGGCGGGAGGCGGCGGGGGCGGTGACGGGTGTGGGGGGGCCATTGGGGGTCGCTCGGAGTGAGGTGCCGCCGCCGGTCGAGGTCGACGGGAAGGGGGCGCCGCCGGTGGAGGGAGTACCGGTGGCGGTCACCGCGGGAGGGAAGAAGAAGGAGGAGGAGGAGGAGGAGGAGGAGAAGAAGAGGGAGAAGAAGGAGATGGAGAAGGGGCAGGGGGTCAAGTGGCTGGGGCACTACTCCTCCGCGCAGGACATACTGCTCGTCGGCGACGGGGACTTCTCCTTCTCGCTGGCGCTGGCCACCGCGTTCGGCTCCGGCGCCAACCTCGTCGCCACGTCCCTCGACACCTACGGTTCGTCTACTTCGATTGCTTCCGCCTCCTCAAGCGTCGCCTATGGGCGAATGGCGATTCGTTTTGTTGCCCCCCTCGCGCCTTAGATACGGGAATAGGTTGGGGCAATTGATTGATGGATACATGATAACATGAATTCCATATGCTAGTTCGGCGATTTTCAGGAAAATGTGATACCTTGTGTTAGTTAAAAGAAGAATTTGACGCACTTGCTCCATTAAGACCATGGCTATCTCTTAAGATGGGTGAACTATATTTTGCTTTCGTATGGTTTGAAGCACCTTGAAACACAACATATCACGTTTACTATGTATTTTTAGCACCTCTGTTGTGTCGAGGATGATACAAGATAAAGCATTCTTTTTTTTGGAACTGGTGTCATTAACATTTAGCAAAAGGCAAGGAAGAACACCATATCAAGCATTAATTCTTTCACACTGTGACACGACTTCTTTGGGAATTTTGATCTTTCAATAGTTTTATTGTCTATTTCCTCTGCAAATATCCTCTTTTTTCAGAGACTCTGAAGCGCAAGTACAGCAAAGCAGAGTCAAATATAACAGAGCTGAAAAGATTGAGTGCCATGGTGTTGCATGGTGTTGATACGAAAGAGATGAAGTCACACCCTGACTTGAAGAAAAGAAGGTTTGATCGAATTGTCTTTAACTTTCCTCATGCTGGCTTCAAAGGAAAAGAGGACGACATGCATATGATCAAGTATGTGCATAATCATGTTGTGTGTTTTTTGGCAGTTAACCTTTAATTAAACCCTGAATTAGGAATAAATCTCTTGTTATTTAAAAGGATTGACTGCATCATTTTTTATGTCCTAAATGAGTTAAAAACAATGCTCTGCTGTTCAGCAAACATGCTGTTTATTTAGAAAACATGTGTGAAAAGACATCAGATAGCATCTTAGCGAAGATGTTCCGTTCTTTTATCTCTCATTCTAGGAACCACACCATAGATATGCTTAACTTGTTTTTCTCCTGAAATGAACTGTAGCTTTTTATGCTTACATCTTACATTTATGAATAGGCAAATATCTTAAACATATTGCCTCAATAATAAGTGGCAGAGATCTTACCTGACCTTTTGCTGGAGACATTTTGCTTTTGATCTTGTGATACAGTAAAAAATTCTCATCTGAGCAACCTTAAAGCAAGAAAAATAAAGCAAGAGCATAATTTGTTGGCTCATGGCTGTTGTGCATATTACATTTTTGCAGCTCCTTGTAGTATTTTACTTCATTTCTCCTTTGTTGTTAGATACTTGTGAAATAAGGTTGATAGGTTGAATACGAAGGTTCACTGTCATATTACAGTGGTCAGGAAGTAGCTTGTTGCTGGTTTCTTATTGTATTTGGACAACACATGAACCTTTAAACATTTTACCATGTTGTTTCACAAAGATCTGCTTCTTAGATAAATTATTCTTAACCATCTGCTGTGGTCTTTAGCTCACACAGGGAGTTGGTGTGGGGCTTCTTCAACAATGCGCTCCACCTTCTTCGGCCTTATTGTGAAATCCACATCAGCCACAAGGCAGGAGGGGCATACGACAGATGGGATATTGAGGACCTAGCCTTCAGGGCTTCTCTTGTCCTGGTTGAGAAAGTTGCTTTCCAACAGGAAGATTACCCCGGGTATAACCAAAAGAGAGGTGATGGTGCAAGGTCTGATGAAGCTTTCGATCTAGGCACTTGTTTCACATTCATGTTCCGGATCAGAGACTTGAATTGGAAGAAGCTGAATGGGGACCTGGCTAATTCAGTTGGGATCATGCCTCCGGCAACTGAAAGAGGCCCATTTCACCTGTTTCCACCTGATGAAGCATGGCCTCGGCAACGTCTTCCTCCACCAGTTAACACAGTTCACATGCCGACAACTCTGGAGCCTGATGGAGTTGCTCAAAGTCGTCAACATCCAGATTTTGCACTGAACTTTGATGGCACGGTGAGAGACCCTTATTTTCAACTACCGGGCAATACCAGACCAATGATCGGAACCCCAGGACCATTGGTGAATGGTTTCCACAATCTAGGAGGTGCTATTTGTGCACCATTGGGCAGAATCCCATGTCCTGATATCCTCGCACTTCAGGAGAAGACTTGGTACGAACATGAACCTACTGCTGATGCTCCCAGAAGGGATCACTGTTACTTGGCTCCGGAAAACCAGTGGGGTCTGCAGAGTGAATATGAAACGCAAGGACATGTGATGCCCGTGGAGAGCCATTCTGCCTTGTTGGAACATCAGCCCAAGGACTGGGAGTTTGTTCAGAAGAAGGATTGGCTGCGAAGGATGGTTGTGTTGTATGGTGGGATGTCGTGACTCGTGAAGGGTCTTTCTTTGGGAGGCGTATGGGTAGAATTTCAGAATGGAGGAGCTGGGCCTCTCCAAATCACAGTATCACATTCACACCTACGTTCGGTGTGACCTATCATCAGTGTTTTGTGCTCCTGGTGTGACCTGTCATCAGTGTTTTGTCTTCTAGATAGGGCTTTGTACAGGTGGTGCATTTTACTACTATTAACCGTTTGCTCTGGCTCTAACTCACACAAAAAACTGGATTCACATGTGGATTCTCAACAAAGCACAAAAGGGGAAATGAGCATTGACAAGGCTAGTACCATGATATATGATGTTTAGGAATTTAGTTGCACTACTTAGTAGATGTTGAAAGAACAAACTGATTAGTTTGTCCTAAATGTCATACTCTATTCGTTTCAAATTGTAGATCGTTTGACTTTTTATAAGTTTCTAGATGTATAATAATGTCTGTGAACTTGTAGAAAAAAAAACTAAAACATTCTACAATTTAAAGGGAGGGAGTACATTTCTAAAAATAGGGTGTAATAATAATCAAATACAGTCTTATAGAAATAGCAACAATTACAGGTAAAAGGCCGCTTGTTTATTAGGATTTTTATTTAGAAATAGCAACAATTGCAGTATGCAGTGTTTGGTTGTAGGGTGAAAAGTTATTAGGATTTTTCACCCTACTTTAACCACTAATTAAGGGTATTAAAGGAAGTCAGTTTACAAAACTACCTTTACAACTCGTGATTAAGTCGTGAGATGAACCAATTGAGGTCTTTGACCACATGATTAGGCTAGTCTCAGTGGAGTGTTATGGGAGATTTCATGGACATTAAATCATATGCCACATAAGCAGATTTGATGACTTGTCACTCTAATTATAAAGAGAGGTGATAAGAGTTTCATCACCATGAAACTCACATGACACACTTACCTAGTCCCATGAAACCCAATGAAACTTACATTGAGGGTATTATAGTTTCATCACATGATATATATGATCATTAACTCCATGCAAAAATTAAATGCTACAAGTTGTCTATGAAATTGTGCAATGAAACTGTGCACTGAGAGTGAGGGTTTCATTCACTTCAAAAGATGACATGACAGTCTTGATAATAGTGCGATGAAATCATGCACTGAGACTGGCCTTAGAAGATGGTTACTGAAGCATTAATGTAGCAAATCATAGATTAAATAGGCTCGTTAGATTCGTCGCGCCAAACTGCACTAATCTGTGAAAAGGTTTCGTGAATAGACTTTATTTAGTACTTCATGCGTACAAGATTCCTTTGAGTAAAAAAAATTTTACCCTCAACCAAACACGCATGGCCCAAGAACATCAGAGGCCCCCCGTCATCCTGCTCGAGCGGCACTGAAAGAGCATCTAGGTCTCTAATTATTTTGGTGATAATGACAAATATAATTTGGGTATTTGATGATTCAAATAAGTGTGTGCAGGGATAAAGAGAAATAAATGTGAACATTCAAAGGAAGGCCCTCAATTTCTTATGAATGGTGTTGAAGCTCAATCGGCGAGTTAATTTTAATTTTCGGTTTGAATTTGAGTTTAGGAAACACCGTACTATAAAGAGGGACGTGGTCGATTGGTCGAGGTTCGCTACAAGTGCTCTTCTTGATTTTCTCTCATCTTTTCTAAGAGTGAAAATCCTAGAAAAATCCTTATAAAACCTAGAATAGCTTAGACTTAGCTTTACCTTGCTCTCTCAGCCCTACCGGGTCAACCGACCTGAGTGGCCGGGCGACCCGGGACGGCTCTGGAGAGAGCCGGGTGACCCGGGCACCCGTGCCGGTTGACCCGGCCAGGCCGCAGGAGCCACATAACGGCTAGCTCGGGGGCTCGGGTATTTATACCCCTTCTTCCTCCTCTCTAGGGTTCCGCCTCCCCTTCCATTAAAACACCTCCCAAGCTTCATCCCTCTCTCTCAACTCCCTTCCAAGCACTCCAAGCAAGGATTCCTCCTAGGGTTTGGGTGTGAGAGGCCTTTGAGGTGTAGGATTTAGCCCCTTTGTGAGAGCTCTTCACTCCTTCCTCTCAAGAAGCACTTGTGATGGCTTTGGTTGATTGATTCGCGTTTGTTACTCTTGAAGCTTGCTTCTAGACGGTTAGGCGTCGCCCGTTGAGTGCCTTCTCCGTGTGGAGCACCCGGGATCGTTTGTATTGCTCATCCTTTGTGGATTTCTCTTAGTGAGCACCAATTTTTCTTTGTGGAAATTGGATGAGGAAAAGCGGCTCTTGGTGATAGCCCTCCCTTCGTGGGATCCTCAACGGAGACGTAGCTTCATTTGTGGGAGTGAACTTCGGATTAATTCGCTTGTCTCTTGCTTGCTTGAGTTCATCCCCTCCTCTAACCCTAGAAGCTATATTTGGATCGATCTCCATATTTGTGTTGTTGCTTGTAAAATCTTTGGTTGCAGGTGGTATCTACATCGCATACGCAAAGTTTGATTCATTTACTTTCTGCAAATTCAAGTTTTTCATAGCTTATTGTACTCTACCTTCGCGCGCTGGTTGATCCGGCCCAAGTGCCAGGGTGACCCGGACCCCTCGGGTCATCCGGTCACTCGTGCCGGGTCTTCCGGTCCCTGATCCGTTGCTAAGTTTTTGCAGAATTTTGAAGTGATCCTATTCACCCCCCCCTCTAGGCATCACAAGGTCCTTTCAATTGGTATCAGAGCCTAATCCCTTGATTTAGGCTTAACCGCTAAGGGATCAAGATGTCGGGGAGTGGAGACAACCAATCCGCCGAAGAAATCGCCGCCAAGGAAGCTCAAGAAAGAGAGCTTAAGGCAGCCCAAGACATCACCGGGAAGGCTCCAAGCCGTTCCAATGGAGAGAGCTCCGATGACTCTTCATCCGACTCCGACTCGGACTCCGACTTAAGTGATGAAGACGTCAAGGATGGTGATGATGCGGCAAGGAAGGCGGCGAAGAAGAGAAGAAAGACTAAGAAGAAGAAGAAGGCCAAGAAGCTCCTCAAGAAGATGATCAAGAAGGAGCAAGCCAAGTACACTCACTCCAGCTTCCATGAAGTGCCCCACAACTACGCACAATTTCCGGGCAATCATCCTAACGAAAAATTCTATTCCATGCATTTGGGAAAGCCTCCTCATTTCGATGGGAAGGACTATCCCAAATGGGCTTATGATATGCAAATGCACCTTTACGGGCTTCACCCTTCTCTTTGGAAGATTGTGGTTGTAGGTGTGACAATCCCCGCCGAAGGAGAAGCCCTCACACTTGAGCATGAGCAAGACCTCCACTGCAATGTGCAAGCAACAAGAGTCATCACAGGATCCTTGTGTGCTCAAGAATTCAACAAGGTTCGGAACATCCAAATTGCCAAGGTGATTTGGGACACACTCAAGGAAGCACATGAGGGGACCGAGCATGTGAGGCAAGGGAAGATGGATTTGATCAATGGAGAGCTTGAGCTATTCTTCATGAAGGATGGAGAAATCGTGAGAGAAATGTGAACATGGTATGAATGCCTTAAGGATTTTCTTCTCAAGAACGGTTTTGAGATATGCAAAGCCGATTCTACTCTCTTCATTCAAAGAAATGGAAAAGATATCTTTATTTGCCAAATTTATGTTGATGATATTATATTCGGGTCTACTAATGATAAATTTTGTGAAGAGTTTAGTAGGATCATGACCAAGAGATTCGAGATGTCTATGATGGGTGAATTGAAGTTCTTCCTTGGTTTTCAAATCAAGCAATTGAAGGAAGGGACTTTCTTGTGTCAAACCAAGTATGTGAAGGATATGCTCAAGAGGTTTGACATGGCCGATTCCAAGCCCATCAAGACTCCCATGGCATTGAATGGACATCTTGATCTCAATGAAGAAGGAAAGTCGGTCGATCAAAAGGTATTTCGTTCCATGATTGGCTCCCTCCTTTACCTTTGTGCATCTAGGCCCGATATAATGCTTAGTGTGTGCATGTGTGCAAGATTTCAAGCCAATCCTAAGGAGTGTCATCTAATGGCCATTAAGAGAATCTTTAGATATTTGGTACACACTGCTAACCTAGGCTTATGGTATCCCAAGGGCTCCACTTTTGATTTACTGGGCTACTCCGATTCGGACTATGTCGGTTGCAAAGTAGATCGAAAGAGCACTACCGGGACTTGCCAATTTCTTGTAGGTCTTTGGTGTCGTGGAGCTCAAAGAAGCAAAATTTGGTTGCTTTATCCACGACCGAAGCCGAATATGTGGCGGCTGGTGCTTGTTGTGCACAACTTTTGTGGATCAAGCAAACGTTGAGTGATTACGGTTGTGAGTTTAGTAAGATTCCACTCTTGTGTGACAATGAGAGTGCCATCAAGCTAGCAAACAATCCGGTTCAACACTCTAGAACAAAGCACATAGATATTCGACATCATTTCTTAAGGGATCATGAGGCTAAGGGAGATATTGCTCTACGTCATGTGAGCACCGAGAGACAACTTGCCGATATCTTCACTAAGCCTCTAGATGAGCAAAAGTTTTGTGCTTTGAGAAGTGAGCTAAATATCTTGGATTCTCGTAACTTGGCTTGACTTATTGCACATACTTGATTGTTGCCTAGATAGGTTGAAAATGTTTTATTTTTCTTTATTTGTGTGAGTTTTTCAAATGTTTGGATTTTAAGATCTTTGGATCAAAATACTTGACTCAAGTGACTATTGTTTTGTATGATGATTGTGGCTAGTCACTTGTTGTCAATGGTTTATTATATGTCCACTAGCTAAATTCTATTATCCATTTCAAATCTTGAAAAATCTCTTATCTATCTATATACTTATATCTCAAATCTTGAAGTTTCACCTTTCCCCAATCTATCCATCTATATATCTCTTTTATTGAAAAACATGCCATCTCAATCTATCTCTTTGGGCTGTTCCTGCGCGAGGCGGGTCAACCGACACGGGTTGCCGGTTCACCCGGCGCGGCTCTGGAGGACGTCGGGTCGCCCGGCCACCCACGCCGGGTTGCCCGGCCCCTGCGCTGGACCTATAAAAAGCCCGCGGCCGGCGGGTCTTCAATCCTAACTCCTCACTCAATCACACCGAACCGCCGCCGCCCCCCAAGACCGCCCAAGGTGATTTCCCCTCTCATTCGTGGGATTCCTCCGCGGTTTGGGGCATTGGAGTCTCCTCCCTCTCAAGTGCTTCTACCTCCTCGGGTTTTCCGGAAACTTCGCGGGAATCCAACGGTAAAATCGATTCAAACTCCGGATTTTCCGATCTCTCAATGTAGTTCGTTCTAGTTGATTTCCCTCCGTGAATAGCTTCCATTTATGCTCTAGAACAACTCTCTATGATCTTGTTTCAATCCCGCAAACCTATCACTTGCGCCCCTGATTTGAGTGTTCTAGGGTTCATCCCAACCCGCCGGTTGACCCGGCCACCTGTGCCGGTTGACCCGGCTAGGGTCGGGGTGACCCAATAAACCTTGTTTCAAGTGGTTTTTGTCCCCCATCTTAATTCCTTGCATATCTTGTCTATCTACAGATGGGTAGAGAGAAGAGGAGCACTCATGGCAAGGAGATTCGCTCGGAATCAAGTGAGGAGGAGGAGGAACATTCATCGGGAGAAGAATATGGCATTCATGTGCATGAAAAGAGGACCAAGCCTCAAGCTCCTCCTTCCCGTGCTCAAGGCCGTGGTCATGGTCAAGACGGCAATCCCATTCTCAAAAAGAGGACCACCACCATTGGTGCTAGGACCAAGAGGGCAAGTACCGCCGATGAAGTTGGAGATCGATATGATGAAGACATGGACTTGTCTCTCTATGTGCAGATGGCTATTCCCGTTCATCCTCCGGAGCGCACAAGGCATGACCCTCCTTTGGTGAATTTCATGAGGGCCGGAACCGACATGAGGCCACTTCGTTTTCAAGACCCGAGAAGGCTCCAAAGGTCTTTCTTCAGCGATGATCGGTTTTGGCTTGCTCATCAAGCGGATTGGTATGAGTCAACCATCCTACCCAAGGGACGTATCACAACAGAGATGAAGTGGATTGATTGGCCTTTCTTGCTTGACCTTCCTCCACCTACTGAAGAGGCTATGCAGGCTGTCCACACTCACTGTCAGTTCATGGGGATTGCTTATCTTATGGGCTTACGCTCGGACTACTCTCAGGAGGTGGTGGCGCAATTCTATGCCACTCTTTATGTTGATCGAGATGAGAACGCCATGCACTTCACCCTTGGTGGTAAGAGGTTCTCAATCACTGTTAGTGTGTTTGCTACGCTTTTCAAACTTAGAGGTGCAACCACAACAAACCAATTCTCTAGTGAACTTTTCCGACTTCATAGTGAAGATGAGCTAGAAGTGACTAAGATGAGATTTATGTATGATCGTGCCTATGGAAATATCAACTATGGTCATACAAGTGGACTCACCCCCTACTACAAGATGCTCAACCTCTTGTTTAGGTATACCCTTTGTCCTAGAGGTGGTGATTCCGACAACATTTCTCATAGAGCTAGAAATTTGCTTTATCAAATGGCTCCCGGTCAACCTAAATTCAATGCTTGCCATTTCCTTTGGAATGAGATTATCATTTGCTCACACGCTTCTTCTAGTGGATGTCACTATGCACCGTATATTTTTATGATGGTTAAGCATGCCACTAAACTTGATCTTAAGACGGATGTTGTTCATGAGCACTACAAGACTAGCAAAGGCAAGCTTGTTCAAACTTTTAGACTTGGTAAGCATCAGACTGGTATTGATGCTAGAGGTCACTATCCGGGCATGTATCCCATTGATGGACCTATTGATGCGGGTGCCTCCTCCTCTCAAGCTCCACCATCAAGGAGTCCGTATGATCTCCTTCCAAAGGAAGGTGCCTCTCACTCTCGTGGGGCTCCTAGGGGTAAGAAGGGGAAGTTCAATTTTCTTGCGAAGGGTTTGTTTGCTTGCTTCAACATGCTCCACAAAGATGCTAGAGAGCGTGAGGCCGACCGTCGGTGGTTGGCTCAAGAGCTACATAGGCAAGAAAAGAATCAAAAGGACATGGAAGTCGGCTTAATCTTCCACATTCTCCAGTGCATGAGATGAGAACCTTTGATCCTCCATCTCCCGTTCCTAATCCGTGGGAGGACATTGGCTCTTGGGTCCCCGTTGATGATGAAGAAGAAGAAGAGGACTATGGAGGTGAGGAGGAGGAGTACGACGAGGACGACGAGGAGTAGCTCCCTTTTTGGTGCTTGTTGCCAAAGGGGGAGTGAATTTGGAGGATGGAAGCCCCTATCTATCTTTATCTATCTTTTATCGCTATTTATGTAATAGAACTATTGGACATGTAATGAACTATGTGTGGTGTGATGGATGATGTTGTGCCAAGTGCAAACTTTTATTTGTAAGACTTATTGGTAGTACTTTTATCTATGCTAGTGTGATGTAAGGATCTTAATGGTTATGTGTGATGCATGTGTTGGTTGATGTCATGTTGTTTTCTCTCTTTATTGTTGTGATATACTTGTCATATGCATCACGGACTATTGCGTATCACGCCCTTGCACCTTGTGTTGTATGCAATAATTTAGGGGGAGCCCTATCTAAATATGTGCTATTGGCATTTGAGGCCAATTTATTTGAAAAAGGCACACACTTAGGGGGAGTTTTCATCTAAATTATTAGACACAACATTTCATTTTATTCCTCTCTTACGAGCTCAAATTATAGTTGTCATCAATCACCAAAAAGGGGGAGATTGAAAGAGCATCTAGGCCCCTAATTATTTTGGTGATAATGACAAATATAATTTGGGTATTTGATGGTTCAAATAAGTGTGTGCAGGGATAAAGAGAAATAAATGTGAACATTCAAAGGAAGGCCCTCAATTTCTCATGAATGGTGTTGAAGCTCAATCGGCGAGTTAATTTTAATTTTCAATTTGAATTTGAGTTTAGAAAACACCGTACTATAAAGAGGGACGTGGTCGATTGGTCGAGGTTCGCTACAAGTGCTCTTCTTGATTTTCTCTCATCTTTTCTAAGAGTGAAAACCCTAGAAAAATCCTTAGAAAACCTAGAATAGCTTAGACTTAGCTTTACCTTGCTCTCTCAGCCCTACCGGGTCAACCGGCTTGAGTGGTCGGGCGACCCGGGACGGCTCTGGAGAGAGCCGGGTGACCCGGGCACCCGTGTCGGTTGACCCGGCCAGGCCGCAGGAGCCACATAACGGCTAGCTCGGGGGCTCGGGTATTTATACCCCTTCTTCCTCCTCTCTAGGGTTCCGCCTCCCCTTCCATTAAAACACCTCCCAAGCTTCGTCCCTCTCTCCCAACTCCCTTCCAAGCACTCCAAGCAAGGATTCCTCCTAGGGTTTGGGTGTGAGAGGCCTTTGAGGTGTAGGATTTAGCCCCTTTGTGAGAGCTCTTCACTCCTTCCTCTCAAGAAGCACTTGTGATGGCTTTGGTTGATTGATTCGCGTTTGTTACTCTTGAAGTTTGCTTCTAGACGGTTAGGCGTCGCTCGTTGAGTGCCTTCTCCGTGTGGAGCACCCGGGATCGTTTGTATTGCCCATCCTTTGTGGATTTCTCTTAGTGAGCACCAATTTTCCTTTGTGGAAATTGGATGAGGAAAAGCGGCTCTTGGTGATAGCCCTCCCTTCGTGGGATCCTCAACGGAGACGTAGATTCCTTTGTGGGAGTGAACTTCGGATTAATTCGCTTGTCTCTTGCTTGCTTGAGTTCATCCCCTCCTCTAACCCTAGAAGCTATATATGGATCGATCTCCATATTTGTGTTGTTGCTTGTAAAATCTTTGGTTGCAGGTGGTATCTACATCGCATACGCAAAGTTTGATTCATTTACTTTCTGCAAATTCAAGTTTTCCATAGCTTATTGTACTCTACCTTCGCGCGCTGGTTGATCCGGCCCAAGTGCCAGGGTGACCCGGACCCCCCGGGTCATCCGGTCACTTGTGCCGGGTCTTCCGGTCCCTGATCCGCTGCTAAGTTTTTGCAGAATTTTAAAGTGATACTATTCACCCCCCTCTAGGCATCACTAGGTCCGTTCAGGCACGGGCGCCACCCCCACCCCCACCGCCGCCAGCATCGAGCCCCGAGCTCTTCCTAGTCGCACCGACGCTAGAGGCGGAAGCCCGGATGACGACGAGGACGGTAGCGGCGAGGCCCCTCCTCTCTCGTCTTAACCCTAACCCTAGCTTGGTCGCGCCGTCCTCTCCGCCAGTGAAGTCGTCGCTAGCGCTGGAGGCCAAATCCGCCCTCCCGGTGGTCAAATCTACCTCCCACCTTGGCGGATCTGCCTGCTTGGCCACGGTTTCCTCCTGGTCACCAGAGTTACCATGGCCGCCTCACAGGTCTTCGTTTCGCCGCCTGCCGCCAGCAGTCTACCACTCCCGTCTTCCTCCTAAGCCTTGGGGACCTCTTCGCCGTCAAGAGCCGTCCCCATTGTCGCCGCCACCGGCCGCCGTCCATGTCTTCGCCGCCCACTGGATCTGGAGGAGATGTGTCTGCCACGGTACGGATCTGCGTGCCCCTAGTTGAGGGTAGCACGGGGTCGACTCCTCGGCGGGTGACAGCATTGGGCCGTGTGGTCGTTGGGCTGGTGTTCCCGCATGGTCTCTTATGGCCATGGGCTCGCTCGGCTCGGCAGGGCTCCCTAAGCGGCCTCCTTCCCGGTGCCCTCCTTCCCTGCGCGGGCGCGGCGCAGGGTCTGACGTGATCCCAGCGTTCCTCCCTCCCGGCGCAGTGCAATCTCGGCACAGGGGCGGGTGGGTGGGGCCCGGTGTGAGGTTGCCCTCTGTAGCCCTGCGGTGGGGGCACTGTGGCCTACACTAGTTCCGCTGGTTGTCCTCTCCGTTGCCGGCACCCGCTGGATCCGATCAGGGCTTCAAAGATGTGCCCTTTTTCTGGTCGTTTGGTCGCTGATGTAGGTCGTTGGGTCGTTGTTGTTGGACTCCGTGGGGGGCTCACACTACCGGTGACGTCTGTCGTGAGCTTGGAGGACGAATGTCGTTTCGTTCCCATGATGCTTAGGCGAAAGCCTTCCCAATTATGCTGGGCCAACAACGATGGCACTTGAGGGTGTCGTTCCCCTCCCTGGAGGTGATGTTGTGAGGTCTCGAAAGACGTCACCTTTCTTCCTCGCCACTGCGTCGTACCGTTCGTCGAGGGCTCCCCGGTGTCCTAGTCGTCTCCACTGGCCTGCCTTGCTATTGCTGAGCTGGTTGTTGGGTCTTGGTTGTCACCCAGGCGATCTTGCCCCTCCAGTTGTCTTCTTCGTTGGCAGATTGGGAGGACGGGTCTTCGTCCTTCCCCTGATCCATCAGGTCGTCACCCATCTTCAGAGAATCTGTGCAGCGGGCGGTGTTGGGTTGGCTGGTCGAGTGGAGTGGGGACGAGGGAGAGCTTTGGCTCCTTCCATCTTCTGGTAGTTATGGTCGCGCTTGGCTATCTTTCCTGCTTGTTGAAGCTTACCATTGTCGTCATCAAGAGTTGCTTGCTGTCTTTTCGTCGATTGGTCCCTTCTAGACTTTGACGGTCGACTACGTGAAGTTGGTTCTGAAGGTCTGTGAAAGCATGATCCGATTTCATCGGGCCGACAACGGGTGTGTTTTCAGAACGTATATCACCTTGCTGGAGGCGTTGTTTCGGCCTCCGTCCATCTTGCCAGGGAAAGCTTGGCCTGCTCCTTCGTGGGCAGACGGATGATGATGGCGGTGTTGGTGTCGTTTCCGTCCTCGGAGGCATCGTCTTGCATATCTTTCTCGCTCCTCTTCCGCTAGCGCTTAGTTGTAAGTCTGTCGGTGATGTGCTTGCGCTCTTGATGTAATCTTTCGTGCAGGTTTAGGCATTACCGGTGGTGTGTTTTCTTCTGTTGGTGTTCCTCTGTTCGTGTTGGTCATCGTTGTTAGCCTTTGATGGTTGTGGTTGTACCTTATAACTTCGCGCCTAAAGTTGATTAACTGTAATTTTCTTCTTTTTAATGAAAATCGTGATAAAAAAATGTAACATGCATTGAAAGATGTCTTCGCTCAGCTCACCAAGACATCATCTGGACTCCGGAGAGATAATGGAGAAACACAGCTTGACACAACGACACGACACGATGAGACCATCATCACCACTTCTTATGACATCCGCCGGTGTTCACTTGCGCGAGAGTTGAGGCCTGATGAGGTGGCGATATCGATACGTGTTGTGTCTACGATTGATGAGAATTCTGTGAGGAAGCTTGGGGCCTGTTTGGATCCTAGGGGTAAATGTTTACCCCAAAGCAAATGTTTTGCCCCTTTCATTTGCCTCTAATAATATTTACTTCTTGGAGTGTTTGTATTGAGGGGTAAATTTGGATGTAGACGTGAGAGAGAGGGCTAGAGTCCACCACAATTTTGCTCCAATTTGCTACTTTTTAGGGGTAAATGTGGCGGGGTAAATGTTTTGTCCCGCCACATTTACCGCCACATATTTGGCACCTTAGGGGTAAATTTGCCCTATTTACCCCATTTACCCACCATCCAAACACCCCCCTTGTTACTTTATGTAAAATATCTTGTCAATTTTTACTACTCTAATGAAATACTACACTTACTGCTAGTGCTCATAAAACGCTCTTTCCTATTCAAACTACTTGTTCGAGTTTCGAACAAATAACACGCGAAACCATTCTAATTCTAACTTGAAGTGAAAAAATACCAGGTCTCAAAATTAGTCGCGATCAAACAATGCAGAAACATTGACATGCTACGCATTTTCAAATGAGAACCTTGAAATGGAATCCGCACCGCATCTCGGATCAAAAGTTTTGAAAAGCGAAGAATCCGGCCCTTGATTTCCAAAAGAAGCAACGACCAAACGCCGGCGCCCGGCGACCCCTGCCCTGTGGGCTCGGAGCCTCCGGTCGCTTTTCCCTCGGCTATCGCTAGCTAGTAGCTACACGTCGACGCTCATCGAACCCCACCCAGTTAGTCGCTTGACTACGCAAACGTTTCGCCGACGGCGACGCACGCATGGCCATGGGCGTGGCGGGGGTGACCGCGTCGGAGGAAGGGGACTCCGCCGCGGCGGCGCACGTCGGCGAAGTGGGTGGTGTTACGCCATTGGTGGCTGCTGGGAAGGAGCCGCCGCCGCAATCGGATGGGGCGTCCGCAGTCGAGGTAGAGGAGAAGGGGGCGGAGCCGCCATTGGAGGGAGCGCCGATGGGGATCAGCATGGAAAGGGAGGAGGAGGTCCACAAGGCCGAGGAAAAGAATGAGGCGGATGCGGAGGATGGGGTGCCCGCAGTCGAGGTAGAGGAGAAGGGGGCGGAGCCGCAGCCGCCATTGGAGGGGGCACCGACGGTGATCACCGTCGAAGGGGAGGATGAGGCCCACAAGGCAGAGGGCAAGAAGGCGGATGGGGCTGAGGCGGAGCCGGAGGCGAAGGCGGAGGCCGAGGTGGAGGAAGAGGATGAAGGGGAGAAATGGCTGGGGCATTACTCCTCCGGGCAGAGCATACTGATCGTCGGCGACGGGGACTTCTTCTCGCTGGCGCTGGCCACCGCGTTTGGCTCCGGCGCCAACCTCGTCGCGACGTCCCTCGACTCCTATGGTTGTTTGTCTACTTCGATCGCTTCCGCTTCTTCTTGCGGCGGGTAAAGTAAATGCGCCTTCGCTATTGCATAGTACTACTAGCGGTTAACAACGCTGATCCCCTTTTTGGCCTTTTGCGCCTTTGGTATGTGAATTGTGATAGAATGCAGCATGTGTTGATTATAATCATCTCTCTGTTGCAACACCTCTGTAGCTTTGACGATTGTGATAGAATGCAGCTTGTGATTGCACGTTGCAGGCTTGTGGCATAACATACCCGCTTCCTTAGTTTTTAGCAGAAAAAAAGCAATAAAGAAATTCAGGAAATTAGAAGCTGTTCGGCTGGCCGTTTCTCGGCTTATATCGGCTTATCTCCTCTCACATAACACTATTCAATCTACCAGCCGAACACTATTCATCATATCAACCGAACAACCTCTTAGTTTGGAGGCCAGTTGATTGAAAAGAAACATAAATAACCAGCAAGAAGATTAGCATTTAGAGAAAGGGAAAAAGCACTATATAAAGCCATCTAATAAATCTGTACTGATTTTACTCTACATGATAAGTTTTTGAGGGAAACTACAGTAGCTGATCAGGCCACCTAAACTTCATTGCAAAGGAATATTTTAACTCTACATAATCACTACAGTTTTTCTTTAGGAAAACTTTCCATCTTTCAATAGTTTCTTAGTCTTGTATTTGCTTCATTCTAAATCACATATACCTTGTTGATGTGCTTACCTTGTAAGTTTAAGGCATACTATGGTTTTCATTTCTTGTACATTGCACTGATATACTTATCTACTCTTTCTGCATTTCCTGCGGGGAACCCTCGCTTACAGAGACTCTGAGAGGCAAGTACAGCAAAGCAGAGTCGAACATAATGGAGCTGAAAAGATTGGGCGCCATTGTTTTGCATGGTGTTGATGCGACAAAAATGAGGTTTCACACTGACTTGAAGAACAGAAGGTTTGATCGGATTGTCTTTAATTTTCCCCATGCTGGCTTCAAAGGAAAAGAGGACTGGAAGCCAATAGGATTTCGGGAATGGATTGATTGATTGATGGTCAAGGGTACATTGTACATATATAGGCAAGGATTATTAGGGATTATAGAAACTCCCTAATCAACGGTGATCCTTGCCTAATCTACCACCTATCTATCTTAATCCCCAAGGCAGCCAGCCCATTAGGCTTGGCGCCGGGCCTTAAGGCCAGCCCATAGGCGCTATTCTAACACTCCCCCTCAGTCGAAACGTCAGCCACTTTGCACAACGTTGAGACTGGACCTAAACTCCATGAACACAGTAGAAGGCAGCCCTTTGGTGAAGATGTTTGCATATTGTGACCCGGTGGGAACATGCAGCACTCGAACATCACCGACGGCAACTCTCTCTCGGACGAAGTGAAGATCAATCTCAATATGCTTAGTACGCTGATGCTGGACCGGATTGGAGGTCATGTAGACTGCACTGATATTGTCGCAATATACCAGTGTGGCGCGCCTGGGGGGCGTGCAGCTCCAGAAGAAGATGGCGCAGCCAAGTGGCCTCTGCCACTCCATTGGCCACCGCGCGATACTCGGCTTCTGCACTTGACCTTGACACGGTGTTCTGGCGCTTGGAAGACCAGGAGATGAGACTGTCGCCAAGGAACACAGCGTAGCCCGAGGTGGATTTGCGAGTGTCCGGGCAGCCAGCCCAGTCAGCATCCGTGTAAACAACAAGGTCGGTCGAGGAAGACGGTCGCAGCAGGAGTCCAAGGTGAAGGGTGCCTCGAATGTAGCGTAGAATCCGCTTCAAGGCTGCAAGATGAGGCTCACGGGGATCGTGCATGTGGAGGCAGACTTGCTGAACTGCATACGCAATATCTGGCCGTGTGAACGTCAAATACTGGAGAGCGCCAGCAAGGCTGCGGAAATCTGTGGCAGCGGATGCAGACATAGGTGCCCCCTCAGTGGCAGCTACCTTCGGGTTGGTGTCAACTGGTGTGGAGCAGGGTTTGCACTCAGACATCCTAGCACGACTCAGAATGTCCACCATGTACTGTCGCTGAGAGAGGAGGAGCCCGTCGCCACGGCGCTCGATTTGCATGCCGAGAAAGTGATGCAGGGCACCTAGATCCTTCATGGCGAATTCACGCTGGAGCACTGAGATGATCCGCCGAAGGAGGTCAGGTGAGGAGGCTGTGAGCACAATATCATCCACATAGAGCAGCAGGTAGGCGGTGTCGGTGCCACGTCGAAACACGAAGAGGGAGGTGTCTGACTTGGCCTCAGTGAACCCAATAGACAGCAGAAAGGAGGCCATCCGACTGTACCATGCGCGGGGTGCCTGCTTCAACCCATAGAGAGACTTCTTCAGGAGGCAGACATGATCTGGATGAGCTGGATGGCTGCTGGCAGTAGACAGTCTCAGACAAGTTACCGTGGAGGAAGGCATTCTTCACGTCGAGCTGATGAATGGGCCACTGGCGGGACAGAGCTAGGGATAGCATGGTGCGCACAGTGGAAGGTTTGACGACGGGGCTGAATGTCTCATCAAAGTCGACACCCGGCCGCTGTGTGAAACCCCGGAGGACCCAACGAGCCTTGTACCGCTCAAGAGTGCCATCAGCCCGGAACTTGTACTTGAAGATCCACTTGCCTGTCACGATGTTGGCACCAGGCGGTCGCGGTACCAGATCCCAGGTGTGATTCTGGAGAAGGGCACTGTGTTCTTCCTCCATTGCAGCACGCCAGTTGCGGTCGGCAAGCGCGCAACGGAAGGTCTTCGGCACCGGAGGAAGAGAGGCGACGTGGTAGGCAGCAGGCATCCGGAAGCCACTCTTAGCCCGGGTGGCCATAGTGTGCTGATTTGTCACCGGAGGGACAGCAACAACACCCTTTGGTAGGGCAGCCGGAGGAGTCGGAGCACCCTGTGGCAGGGCAGCCGGAGGAGTCGGAGCAGGAGCGGGCCGCCGGGAGTAGTGCTGCGTGAAGCGACATTCCGGGCACAGGGGCGGGAACCCTGGTGGAGGCCCGGCGCCTGCGCGAAGAGCAGGTGGAATGTAGGCTGGGGAGGATGCTCCGGGCGCGCTGGGCGACGCTGTGGTCGAGCCCGCACGCAGAGCAGGCGGGATGTAGGCCGGGGAGGATGCTCCGGGCGCGCTGGGCGATGCCGTGGACGCGCGTGGCGCGGGAGAGACCGGCTCGTGACCGGCCTGGAAGGTGTCCCCAGCGTCCGCAGCGCAGGGGGGACGTAGAGTGCGGGCACTGGTGAGGCAGCAGCGTCGTCGGCCGGAGGTGAGGGCGCCCCAGGCACAGTCGCAGAGGGACTGGCAGGGGCGCGGGTGACATCGGTTACGCCGGAGGAAGTGCCTGCAGACAAAAACTTGTGCACCGGCCCAATAGGGGGAAGTGCACAGTCAGTAGAATCGTCCTCATGGAACTGAAAATCCCCTGGAATGCTAGGACCGTGGCGCTCGGCAAAGGGAAAGGCGGCTTCATCGAAGATGACATGCCGAGAGACGATGACTCGGTTGGACGAGAGGTCAAGGCAGCGGTACCCTTTGTGATGAGCGGAGTATCCTAGGAAGACACAGAGGACAGACCGAGGGGCGAGTTTGTGGGGTGCAGTAGCTGATGTGTTGGGATAACATTTGCAGCCAAAGACTCGAAGGTGAGTGTAAGTAGGTGGCTTGCCGAGAAGGGCAAGGTGGGGTGTGGAGAAGTTGAGAGTCTTGGTGGGCAAAATGTTAAGGAGAGCAGTGGCGGTGGAGAGTGCCTCAACCCAGTAGGAGGGAGGCATGTACGCCTGAAAGAGCAGGGAGCGAACTACATTATTTATGGAGCGGATAATGCGTTCAGCTTTACCGTTTTGAGGCGAAGTGTAGGGACAGGACATGCGTAGGTGGATGCCCTGTGTGAGAAAGAACTGCCGGGAGCTGGAGTTGTCAAACTCGCGCCCATTGTCGCACTGGACAGCCTTCACACGCGCGTTGAACTGGGTGGAGGCGTAGGCGACGAAGGCGGTGAGGGTGCTGAATGTGTCAGATTTGAGGCGTAAAGGAAAAGTCCACAAATAATGAGTGCAATCATCAAGTATGACCAAATAATATTTATAACCAAAGATGCTAACAACCGGGAAGGTCCAAAGGTCACAATGTATAAGATCGAACTTATTAATGGCACGAGAAGTGGACTCATGAAAGGGCAAACGAACATGACGCCCTAACTGACACGCATGACACAACTCGGAGCAATCCTGAATGGGACAGGAGACACTGGATGCGAGCTTGGACAAAGCTTCATGACCGGGGTGGCCAAGACGTCGATGCCACAGCGGGGACGACGCCAGGGCGACCAAGGAGTGCGCTGGTGGAAGGTGGAGTGGGTACAGGGGCCCGGAGCTATTGCACCTGACGATCTCTCTCCGTGATGGAAGAACCTTCACAGAACAACCAGCGGGATCAAACTCAATAGCACAATTATTATTGGTAGTAAATTGGCGAACAGAGGTAAGGTTCTTAATAATTTGTGGTGACACAAGAACATTATTAAGACGAAAATCAAGAGATAACTCTGTAGAGCCAATGGCCGTGACAGGAAGTGTAGAACCATTACCGACAACAATATACGAAGGAGTAGGGTACCGCGGGAAAGAAAAGTGTGAAAGGGTGGAGGACTGAGATGTCATGTGTGAGGTAGCACCTGAGTCGAAGTACCACTCGTTTGACGGCGGTGGGGTCAGCGTCGTCGTGCTGAAGGCGGAAGCGAGGGCGCTGGGATCCCAGGAAGGGAGGCCGGCCACAGGGTTGTAGAACCCCGGGGCAGCCCACTGACCGGCGGCGTCTGGAGTAGCGACGGGCGGCTGGACGAAGTGCTGTTGCTGCTGTGCCAGTAAGGCCTGCTGCTGTGCCTGCTCCTGCGCCTGCAGGTGAGGGGGCACCGGGATGGGAGCCAGCGGAGGACGGGGGCCCCCTGGCCACATGTGGATGGAACCCATCCATGGGTTGTAGTAGCTTGGCCATGAGCGGGCGGCCTGCTGGGAGTTGGCCGATTGCTGCTGCTGGCCGCCAGTGGCTGGACACTGGCCGCCGGAGGTGGTGCTGGTGTTGGAGCCGCCTTTGCCGCCACCGCCGCTCTTGCTGCGGCGACTGTTGGAGTTCTTGGAGGTGCTAGTGTTGCCGGAGCCTGAAGACGATGGAGGAGTGTTGGCGGACGACGCAGTAGACAGAAGGGCGGTGGCAGGGGCCTCCAGGAAGGTGGGGAAGGGATGAGCACGGCGAAGGAGTGTGCCGACGTGGTTGAACCGCTAGTTGAGACCCCGAATGACGTTGAGGACCAACGTGCGGTCGGTGACAGCTTCCCCGAGGGCCGAGAGATCGTCGGCCATCTTCTTCAGCTTGCGGTAGTAGTCCGTGACGGAGAGGTCCCCCTGGACGAAGTTGCGGAAGCGCGTCTCGAGGTGGATGGAGCGGGCCTCGCGATTCCCGAGGAACTGCGACTCGACGGCGAGCCAGGCATGGCGCGCGGTGGAGCCCCGGGCAGAGATGATCTCGCCGAGGTCGTCGGTGAGCGTGGCGACGATCCAGGACTTGACAATGCAGTCCATCCGGTCCCAATCAGGGGAACCAAGCGTGGGGGCGTCCTCCAGAACGTGGCCTCGGAGGGAGAACTTGCCGAGGATCAGTAGGAACTGGTCACGCCAGCGATTGAAGTTGCCGGAATCGACGTCGAGGGTGGTGGTGACGTGATTGCGGATATTGCTGACGGCGACCGCCTGGGAGTGGAGCTGGAGGAGGGCCACAGCCTCGTGATGGAGCATGGCGGCGCGGAGGTCGGGAGGAGGCGCGGCGTCAGGGGCTCCGTCGTCGGGCGCTCCGTCGCCGGGCGCCGGCGCAAGGGCAACCGCGGCGGCCGCACGCTCCTTGGCGGCGCGAGTCAGAGCCTCGCGGGCGCGTTGGGCGGCCGCATCGCGGTCCCTGGTCGCGGCGGCGGCTTCCTCCTCCGCCTGGAGGGTGCGTTGGAGGGCTTCGTCGTGGGTGGCCTGGCGGTCGGCGGCCTCCTTCTTGGCCTGCTCGGCGGCAACCAGGGCGTCCGCGGCGGAGTTGGATGCATCCGCATCCAGGCCGTCGGGGCTGCCGGGCGTGGTGCCTGGCATGGCGGCGGATGGGGGGTGCGGGTGCGGGAGAGGGCGCGGGCGCGGCTGGGCGGCCGGCGCGTGAGAGGGGCGCGGCGCGGCTTGGCGGCCGGCGCGCGGGAGGGGCGCGGCACGGCGGGCAGGGCTGGCGCGCAGGATGTAGGCAGCGGAAGGGAAAACCTAGGCGATTGATACCATGAAAGCCAATAGGATTTCGGGAATGGATTGATTGATTGATGGTCAAGGGTACATTGTACATATATAGGCAAGGATTATTAGGGATTATAGAAACTCCCTAATCAACGGTGATCCTTACCTAATCTACCACCTATCTATCTTAATCCCCAAGGCAGCCAGCCCGTTAGGCTTGGCGCCAGGCCTTAAGGCCAGCCCATAGGCGCTATTCTAACAAGGACGACATGCATATGATCAAGTGCGTGGTCTATCTCATTAGTATGCTCTTTGGCAGTAACCATTTGGTTAAACCCTGGTTTAAGCTAGAGCTGTTCTTGTTCTTCATATGGATGGGGGTTCATTATTTGTCTAGCTGATCTCTTTAAGAGATTCAATTAAATATTTCAAAGGCTACATCTGCATACGAAGGGTTACGTACTTGTGTATATTAAACCTGACATAAATGACATTGGATAGAATATCAGTGAATTTGTTTCCTTTTTCACTATACCACAATTCATCACTGCTGAACTATTTTTTTGAAATGAACTTTAGCTCTTTTTAGTTACAGTAAGAATAAGTAATACCTTGGATATGTTACCTCAAGAATAAGTTGACAGATGTCCTGAATGATCCATCGGCTAGAGTACATTTTGCTTTATATCATATCATCTCATGAGTCATGATACAGTAGAAATAATCCAATATGAAAACCTTAATGCAAGAAGAACAAACTAAGATCATTATTTTGCTGGTGAAACCTTTGCGTGTATAACTTTATTTCAAGCACTTTATAGTAGCTCCTTAATTTTCAATTGAAGATTTCTATAGATATAAGTGGGATCGATCGGTTTCACAAGAGGCTTCATCTTTCCATGACAGTGGTCATAAAATAGTTAGCTGATGGCTTGTTATACTGGAGTAGTGGAGTTAAACAACACATAAACTTTTTGGCATGTGCTTATGTGCCACACTGTTATTTTACGGCTTTCTTTTTTTCATATTTAATCTACTGTTAACCATATGCTGTGACTTTTAGCTTGCACAAGGGTTGTTGTGGGGCTTTTTCTTCAATGCACGCCACCTTGTTCGGCGATACGGTGAAATCCATGTTACCCACAAGACAGGGCATCCATATGACAGATGGGATCTCGAGCACCTGGCCTCTGGGTCTTCTCTTGCTATGGTTGAGAAAGTTGCTTTTCGAAAGGAAGACTACCCCGGTTATAACCAGAAGAGGGGAGATAGTGCGAGGTGTGATGAACCTTTCGATTTAGGGGCTTGTTGCACATTCAAGTTCCAAATCGGTGACTTAAAGAAGCTGAAGAAAATGAAAGGACAGAGAGCTGGTTCAATCCCAAGCCTTGGATGCAGCAACATCCATTGGCAACATTTTCCTCCGCCAGGCAACACAGGCAGCATGCTGATACCCCTGCTTCCTTACATAGCTGATCAAAGGCCACAGCCAATGAGAGCACCATATTTCCCTCAACATGACAGTTTCCATCCAATGGTTACCATGCAACGGCCATGGCTGAATGCTTTGCCCAATCCAGACGGCATTAACCGACAGGACAGTTTTCATCCAATGGTTAGCATGCCGGGGCCATGGCCAAATGCTTTGCCTGATCAAGGCGACATTCATCAGCAGGAAAGTTTCCATCCAACGGCTAACATGCCATGGCCAGGGCTGAATGCTTTGCCACCCCCAGGCGGTCTTCCTCCACCAATGAGCCGAATCCCACGGCCCGATCTCCATGCACCTCATGAGCAGCATTGGTATCAACAGAGAACTGTTCCTGATCAGCTAGGGGGAGACAACTACTTTGCCGCCAGGGAATACGAAATGCAGAGGCAAGTGATACCTGGAGCAACCGGCTTGAACCATTCCACCTTCTTGGGACATCACCACATGGACAGAGAGTCTGTTCAGAAGCTACACTGGCAGCGCTGGATGGTTGCACAGTATGGTAGGCCTTGAAGGATCTCTTTGTTTGGGGGGGGGGGGGGGGTTGTGGATTGCTACTGGTGGTGGTGGTGCTTGCGTAGATCGCCACTTCGGCGCCAGAGTAGACGAGCTGGCTGGCCGTTCAGGCGTTTTATGTTGCAGTTCCAGGCTTGTAAGGTGCGGACATTTTTTGTGGCACGACCTTGACCATGTCAGCAAAATGAGTTGCTGTTCCTAGTATCTGTAGTCCTAGGCACTTAGCTCATGTTTAGGCAGAAGCCTCCTTTTGAAGTGGAGCTGTCTGAAGAGAACTATTGGCCTGTTCCCTATTTTGCATGAAAGTATGGCTGAGTACAATGCAAAGACCACGCCAAAGACAGCTTGTTTCTAACTGCAGCGGCTTGTGTTTGAGTTCATTAGCTGAATACAATCTCAAAGGGGAACAGTTAGCTTTTTGCCACCATTACGGAGTGTACGGGGTGAATGACAGGCTAAATGCCATTTAGTGACTCAATTAGGCCGGCTGGTTAGTGACAGACTGACAGGAGATTAGTTAGTGTGCCATCCGTAAAGGTGATATAAAAAATAAAAAATTCCTAAAAGGAGCCAGAGTTGGAAAAATACCATCGCAAGGAATTTGAGTTGCAGAATGTTCGTCGGCTCTGCAGAACACCTTTTGAAATCGTCGTTCCATGACCTTTTTCTTTCATAATATTTTTGCAAAATGGCAACGAATTCTCATAACATTGTTTAGTTCGGCAATTTACTGGCAAATTGTCATATTCACCAATCACATCGAAACTAGTCACGCTTCTTAGAAGTATTAAATGTGAATTAATGACATAACTCATTCTATGACCCAGCTTATTCGCGAGACGATTTTAATGAACCTACTTAAGTCATGATTAGACAATGTCGTGCTACAATAAATAATCTTTAATGATGAATTAATTAGGTTTAATAGATTCGTCTCACGATTTCTCATCCATCTATCTAATTAGTTTTTTTTTATTATTCAAATACCCTTCCCGACATCCAATTTTCATGTTTCGTCAATTTGACACTTTCCAAACTAAACAAAGTCTGAATTCATTGATAATTTTGGTATTAAACACGAGTCAAGGCTCTGTTTAACTTTTCTTTTTTCTGCTTCTACACAAATCGTCGATGATTAGTGGCTTGGGGGGGGGGCACAAATTGGTAAGATTTTTTCAAAATGGCCCTTCACAAAAACTATTTTTACAAATGAACCCCTGGGGAAACTATTTCTGAAAATGGATCCGAAGCTCGGCGTGAGCGGTACGAGCGCCAAGGTCAGTTGCTCGGCCCTAAGGGCTCTAGCGCCGACCTCCGCCACGTCAGTGCCGAGCCGGCGCCCCCTGCCTGCGTGGCAGGGAGCTCGGCGCTCAGGCCTTTAGCGCCGAACCACAGACCTCGGCGCCGTCGCCTCTGGCGCCGAGGTCTGGGCACTTAAAGCTGGCCGAGCCCCCTTCTTCCTCCTCCCTCCCTCCATTTCTTCCACGGCCTGGACGCCGCCGCCGCTGCACCTGGCCGCCGAGCCGCGGCCCCCACCTCGCGCCTAAGCTAGGGTTTCAGGGGGCTGCAGCCGGCCGGCCGCACCGGGCGCGGTCTCCTCGTCGCCACACGCCGCCCTGGTTTCCTCGCCGCCGCACGGTCTCCAAGCCGCAACCGTCGCCTAGGGTTTCTAGGGTTTCGCTACCTCCTAGCGTTTCGGGCGTGGAAGAAATGGAGGTAGGGAGGAGTGTTGGGGATCAGGGGGAGGGACCCTCATCTACTGGTGGGCCTCCCCTGGGCCTTGAAGGGAGGGCCCCCTGAAACTGTGGGCCCACCGGCGTGATCGTACGGAGAAAAGACGATGTACCCCTCCCCCTCCCAGGAGCCCCCAGACGGAGCCCCCGCGAAGGAACGAAGGCACGCGGGAAAACTACGAGATCACTTGGGACGGCGGATATCGGAGGCGACCTGGGCGCACGGAGCCGGAAGGTTGCCGGGGTGAAGGCGAAGCCGAAACCCGACCGGAAGGGTGCGCGCTGGGGGGTAGGGG
Organism: Cenchrus fungigraminus; assembly: GCA_036936925.1. Taxonomy (NCBI): domain Eukaryota; kingdom Viridiplantae; phylum Streptophyta; class Magnoliopsida; order Poales; family Poaceae; genus Cenchrus; species Cenchrus fungigraminus. The sequence continues at coordinate 29,491,371 of CM072780.1, read as the reverse complement.
TGGGCACTTTGAACCCGAAACCCAAAAACCGAACCGAACCGAACCCAAATAACCCGAGTTGTCGGTCTATTCGGGTTTTGAAATTCGGGTTCGGTCCAGATAAATTTATAATTCGAAGTTCGGGTTCGGTTTCGGTTCTTGTGGTCTATAACCCGAATAGACCGAATAACCCGAACTTCAATATAGTTGCGTATTTTGATTCAAACTATGATGTTTCAACTTTGTGTTTTAAACTATTTTTTGAATTTTTTTATGAACTTGTTAGTTACGTGTTTTAGTCGAGTAGTCCTTAAATCCATAGACTTGAAATGAGCTGGGAATTTGAATTTCTACCATAGAGTTTTGAGAGGTGACAAAGATACCTATGAAAATTTGGGTAATTCGGTGGACCGAATAGACCGAACCGAAATAATCGGTCTATTCGGGTTCGGTTCCTATTGTTCTTTTTAAAACTTCGGTCCTCACTTTTCCAAAACCCGAAATTCCCAAACACCGAATAGACCGAACCGAAATGACCGAATAGACCGAACGCCCACCCTACTGGGGGGGACCATATTGTACAGTAGCGTCACATGGGCGTACGACTTGGAAAGAGGGATAGACTGCAATGCCCCCGACAGGGGGCTCAGGATCGTGAGTCCGTACCGAGGGTAAAACGGACATTGTACCGGGAGACATCCTTGGGCCTATAAAAGGGGCACCAACCCCATGTATTTCCTTTCAAGTTGCAATATACTCACTCTACTAGTTACTCAGTCCCCTAGTAGCTCTTCTGGGTCGTACTGTACGGACCAAGGGTCCCACTCTTTACTGTTTGGGCTATTGTAACCACCAACAGTTGGCGCCGTCCGTGGGGACGTGTGTGACTGAGAAAAGCCAAAATGGCTCCGGCGAGGAAGAGAGGGAAGGGAGCACCGGAGGAGTCCTGAAGCGAGCAGCCCCCGATAGAGGGAGAAGCCACCGGAGCTCCTCCTCCGGGTTCCTCGGGAGAGCCCCGTGATCCAGACGGAGCCGAGCAGGAAATCCTCCGGGAGGAGGTGGAGGGGGACCAGACGGGAGGCGATGACCCCCCTTGGGCACCCGAAGAAGGCGACGACACCTCCCCGGAGGAGCGGGAGGCCTTCAATGCGGAGCAGGAGGTGGAAGACCTTTAGGGCCAGGTCCTGGAGGCGCGAAGGAGGGCGGAGCAACAAGACTCCACAGTGCGGGAGGAGATCGACCGGGAGGCCAGGCGAAGGGTGGAGGAGTACCTTCGGAGGAGGGCGGACGTGAACCGGAAGGCGCGGGAGCTGAAGAAACTCCTGGAGGACCTCAATGCCGGGAAAGCGCCACGGGAGAGCACCGGGAAGAGCAGTCGGGAACCTCCCCGGTCCCCGGAGTCGGACTGCACCGAGGTCCCCCCGAAGCGCGGCGGCGTCCACGACCCCAAGTTGCCTCTAGCTCCGATACTCCAGTCGCTTAGCTGGCCGAAGGGCTTCAAGATGCCTCGGATCGCCCCCTACAACGGGAAGACCGACCCGGCGGTGTTCCTCATGAGCTTCGAGGCGGCCATCCAGTCCGTGGGTGGGGACGAGTTCACCATGGCCAAAAGCTTCGTGATGGCCGTCACCGGGATCGCTCGCACCTGGTACACCACCCTGAATGCCGGGAGAATCCACTCCTGGGAACAACTCCAGGAGTTGATGCCGGAGAACTTCCAGGGGAACTACGACGACCCCGTCACTTCGGGGCACCTGTTTGCCGTAAAGCAGTGGAGGAATGAGACCCTCCGGAGCTTTGTCCGCCGCTTCGTGAATGTCAAATGCCAGGCAAGCGGGCTAAGTGAGTGCACCATCATCGACGCGGCCCAGGAGGGGCTCCTTCATGGCTCGCTCCGGTCCCGTTTGTCCCGACAACCTTCTCAGACGGTATCAGAGCTGATGAGGAAGATGGAAGAGTATGCGCGGGCGGAGGACGATGAGCCGCGGGAGAAGCAGAGGAAGCAAGCCGGGGAGCACCGCCCCCACCCCGATGATTGAAAGACGAAGGATCGGGAGCGCGAACGGTGCTCCAAGCGGGACGAACCCCGTCGGAAAAGAGACTCGTCCTCGCGGCTCGTTCGGGAGGTCCACGCCGTCGACGCCCCTAGAGGATGGGGCAAGCGGTGGGAGGACAGCCGGGAGGAGCGGCGGGACGATCGCAAGATGGAGAAGACGTCGGGCGGGTCTAGAGCGCCCCTGGAAGGGCTGTCCAAGACGGAAGCGGCCCCCTCCCGCGGGAAGAGTGGCTCCAAGCCGTTCTGCATCGTCCATCGGGAGTGGGGAGGGCACAACTCCCGGGAGTGCCCGGCCATAACCGCTGCCCAGGCGACCGCGGCATCCCAGAAGATGCCCGGAGGAGAACGACCCATCATGCATACTGCCCCTGTGTGGGCGCCCCCTCTCGGGCCGCCACCTTCGGTGTGAACCCACCCTCCGGCTTACCTCCTGCCCCAGGCAGGAGTCCCTGGGAACAGCATAGTCCCGGGCCCCCCGAAGACGGAGGCCGAGATGCGAGACGTGCAACACGTTGTGGGGACCCACCATGTCGTCCTCCCGATCTCCGAGGGGTCCTCCCTATCTCTGGAATCGAAGCGGCAGAGACGAGCCTACATCCGGGAGGTACACCATGTCCACGCCGTGGCACCGCCACAGCTCCACGCCTACGCCGCGGTGCCAATCACGTTCCACGCGGAGGACTGTAACGCACCCTTCTACTCTCATGAGGATGCATTTGTGGTCCCCGCCAACGTCAACGAGGTGGAGTTACACCGAATCCTCATCGACGGGGGCAGCTCGACGGACATCCTCTTCAGCCGGGCATTCGATGAGATGGGACTGTCAAGGTCACAACTAGTCCACGCCGGGACTCCACTGCGGGGGTTCGGCGGAGGGACAGTGGAAACACTGGGGCAGATCACACTACCGGTGTCATTCGGACACGGGAGCTATGCCCGGACGGAAGATATCATCTTCGACGTTGTCAACACCCCTTACCAGTACAACGCCATCTTCGAAAGGCGGCTGCTGAATGCCTTCTACGTGGTGCCGCACCACGGGTTTCTATGCATGAAGATGCCCGGCCCTTGCGGGATCATCAAAGTACTGGGAGACCAGAGGGTGTCTCGTCTGATCGACCTCGGGAGAGCCCCGTGGCAGCGGGAGGTCAACGAACTGATCCCGGAAGACTCCCAGGAAAGCATCCTGACCACCACCCGCTACGTCCCGAAGGCGCGCCCGGGAGAGGATGTCAAGGAGGTGTCTCTGCGGGAAGACACCCCCGATCGAACCATCTGCATCGCCAAAGACCTCCCGCCAGGACTGGAGGGCTCCCTCCTCACCCTTGTAACACCCTAAAATTCCATCACTAACGCAATGTAAGCAACATGATGCTTTAGATTTGATTTTCTAAGGAATAAAGAAATTATCAATTAAATTGAGCCATAAAATATTTAAATATCATTTGAATAATTTTAGAAGCAACAAGTGCTTGTGCATCATATTTTGGTTTGCACGGTTTTGTGTGATGTTGTGTGGTTTTCAAAATCATGAAATGTTTAAAACCAAAAGCCAAACCCTCTCTCCCTCTCTCTTTCTTTCTTTCAGCCCTCCCTCCCTTCTCTTTTGGCCCGCCGGCCTCTCTCTTTTTTCTCTCGTCGGCCCAAAGCCGCAGCAGGCCGCCAGCCCATCTCCTGCGCTCATCCCAAACCTCCTCCCACCGGCCCAGCTTCCCCTATCCTCTCTCTCTTACAAGCTGCCAGATGAGGCCCACTCGTCAGCCCCATCCCCTTCCTCCAGTCCCTCCTCTGCTTTGCATCCACTGTGCGCCGTCCCGGCCGTCTCCCCGCGCCCTTCGCCTCCCCACCTTCAAGTGCGCAATCAAGAGCAAGTGGAGCACCGGAGCCACTCTACCCTTCAATCCCCTTCAGTTTCCCTTCAGTTTCTCCCAATCAAGCGCCCCCCTTGATTGCAATCAAGCCGACGGCTCTCATGGCCATTGAAGGCCATTGCTCCCCGGTCGTCGCTCCCTCTCCCTCTCAGCGCCCTATAAAGGTCACACCTGAGTCCCTGCTTCGCCCTTTCCACACTCTACCGAGCTCCCGCACTCTCTTCCACGCGCACGCGCCATCGCTCGGAGTTCCGGCTGCCAAGCCATTGTTGGCTGTCGAAGCTTTTCGCCGCTGGTGAAGTGTCTCTCGCCTCCTTTCTTTTCTCCTTCTTCACGTGCGAATCTCACTTATGATCTCTCTGCTCTAGGACCACCTCACCTTCACCGGACCGAGCTACAAACCGGAGTACCTCCTGGAAGCCGAACCGCGAGTTGCCGCCCGAGCTCGTACCCGCCATCACTGATCTCCACCGCCGCCGCCTCTTCGACGCCGTCCTCCTCACCTGAAGCACTACAGCAAGGTGAGGAAGCCCATCCCTTTTTATCTCGCGCGTCCCGTGCTTTTCCCGTCGCTTTGCGCCTCACCGGAGTTGGCCGCGTCGCCCCCTTGCGGTGCAAGCCGCAGTCGACACCCAAACCACCTCCCTAAACCCCTAGTTAGGTTCGCGCTGTCTCAAGCTTCATGTAGACCTTAACCGCGTGCCAAACCGAGCCCGGGAACTCAAGTTCGGGTTTCGCCGGCGAGCTCACCGCCGCGCGCCGCCGTGCGCCGTCCGCCTGTCGCCGCCGGCCGTCGCCCGTCGTTGCCAACTGCCTGATCACGAGCCAACGGCTCAGATCGAATCTAACCTGAGTCAACCAGAGGTCATACCGGTCAACCAGGGCCATTTTGCTAAAAGAGATCCTTTAGTTTTCTTGTTTCACAACCATGCCCTTCCACCTGTAAAGATCATCACAGTTAGGTCATGTTTCTTTTCTTTAGGCCCCTGAGCTTTTTAGTTTTAGTGCCTGAAGTCCTGGATAGGTAGTTTTGTGTGTTAAACCTTTGGTTTATACGTGTAATTAGGTTTTAGCCCCTGGTTTCTTTCTGTTAGGTCCCTAGAAATCTAGTTTCTTCACAGTTAAGCCCCTGGACCTTGTTTTGGTCATATCTTTACCGTCTTAGATCCGTTTCAAGCGTTCTTGGTATCCATGTGATCGTCTCAGCGAGCTCGTTTGTTTTAGCAGTGTGTTTGTAGCTTTTAGATCTGTTTGGTATACTATTTTATTTATTGTATGCTTTCTTGTGTGCTCGTAGATATAGTGCCAGTTTCAAGTGACCAGCCAGTTGGAGTGGATCAAGGACAACTTTTGAGGAAGAAGAAGAGTTTTTAGGCAAGGAAGGCAAGTGGTCTTCTCTCCCTGCATCTTCTACTTTGTCCTATTTAATTGCATGATAATTAAGTTTACTTTTATTATTGTTTTGCATAAATTTGATGGGAACACCTTTTTAAGGACTTACCTAGATTTTCATCCATAATCCTTGGAATAGCCCGATTTAAAACAAACCTTTTGGGTAGACAATGCTAGTTGCTTAACTCGGGTTGGATAAAAATTGGTTTTCTGGATGAAGGCTTTTGTGCTTAATGATGATGCTTATGGTTAATACAATAACACCTTAATTTAATCGGAACATGGAGAACCACCCAAGAAAACCGCGCAAGCACAGTCTATATGGCTCTGGCTTAGCTAATTAATTAGGCGTGTGGAATTATCTGATGGCCTTATCTGAAAGGAGCAGAGGGGGTCGGAGTTGCAGGGGTATAGACCGGTTCTTTTGGGGTAGCACCCTTGGCTAAGGTGCTGACCATTAGGAAGGGTTATGGTCCGCTCCGCTACTGTAACTCTTGCGGGCTGTTGGTTTTCTGCATACCTTTGTAAAGGCTTCGTAGTGGACCCCTAGCCACTCACCTCGGAAGTGTTTAAGGGCCTTGCAAACCCGGGCGACATGGGGAACACGAACTGTGGGTAAAGTGTACAACCTCTGCAGAGTTAAGACTGATCGATCAGCCGTGCTCACGGTTAAGAGCGGCTTGGACCCTCACATGATAATCAAACTTAAAGATGGAATTAAATCGTGGTTTCTTGTGGTTTTGAGATGAGATGTTTTCTAAATGTTTAAGTGGGTTGGTATGAACTTACATCTAGTAACTAGGTGTTTGTTAATTAAAATTTGACCAACATTTAAAATGCTGACCGCTGTAAACCTTAGCCTATCCTTGTGGCCTTGCATCTTCCCCCACTTGCTGAGTACCAACCATAAGTGTACTCACCCTTGCTTACCACTGTTCAGAGGAGAACAACGGTGAGGAGTACTACAATGACTATGATGAGTTCTGAGGCATGCGATCCCCCAGTCAAGTGCCTGTGGAAGCTGAAGACGGAGCTGTTCGTCTTAGTTATCGTTTGTTCGATGTTAAAGACCTTCGAGTCTACCATCTGAGTGTAATAATGATGTTGTAATAAAGTTAAACCTTTGTACATTTTTGAATGCTGTATTATGGATATTTCACTCATGATGTCTATCATATGTGTGTGAACTTGATCCTGACGCACATATGAGATGCATTCGGTTTTCCTTGTAAAATCGGGTGTGACAGCTCTCCTCTGGGAGTACGAGGATGTACTGGCACGGAGCCCTTCCGACCTATAGGGGGTGAGCCGGGACCTCATCGAGCACCACCTCTGGATCGACCCCAAGAAGAAGCCGCATAAACAAAAGGTCCGGAAGATGTCCACGGAAAGGAAAGAAGCCGCCCAAGAGGAGGTCCGGAAGCTGCTCGAAGCAAAGGTGATCCGGGAAGTCGTGTACACGGAGTGGCTCGCCAACCCGGTGCTGGTCAAGAAGAGCAATGGGAAATGGAGAATGTGCGTGGACTTCACCAACCTCAACAAGGTGTGCCCCAAGGATGATTTCCCCCTTGCGCGGATTGACCAGATTGTCGATTTCACGTCGGGGTGTGAGCTCCTCTGTTTCCTCAATGCATATTCGGGGTACCACCAAGTCTGGATGGCCAAAGAGGACGAGCCGTACACCAGCTTCATCACCCCCTTCGGCACCTACTGCTTCACCCGGATGCCTTTCGAGCTGCGGAACGCTGGGGCAACCTTCGTCAGGCTCGTCTAGAATGTCTTCGAAAGCCAGATTGGAAGAAACGTCGGAGCATATGTCGACGACATTGTGGTCTACAGTCGGAAGGAGGGAGACTTGTTGGTGGACCTAAGGGAAACTTTCGGGAATCTGCGGCGCACCGGGGTGCGTCTCAACCTGGAGAAATGCACCTTCGGAGTACGTTTTGGGAAGCTGCTCGGGTACCTGGTCTCCCAGCGGGTAGGGCTGGGCACAAAGAACCGGGAACCAAGAACCGAACCGAAAGAACCGGGAACCGGAACCGAAAGAACCGGAACCGAGAAAATCGGTTCCTGTTCGATTCCTGATTCTCTGGAATCGAAATACCTCGGTTCTTTCGGTTCGGTTCCAGTTAACCGAAAAACTGTGAAAAAGCCCGTCAACACATTTGAGCCCAGTAATCCTGTGGCCCAACTTACTAAAAGCCCAATAGGAAACCACAAAACCCTAGCTCCCACCTCCCCAACCTACCACCGACGCCAGTCCCCGCCTCCCACGTCCGTCCCAGCCACCCAGCCCACGCCGCCGCCGCCGCGCTCAGCCCACGCCGCCGTCATGCCCGCGCCTAGTGCCCGCTCGGCGCTCGCCGAACCCATCGCCGCGCCTGCGCCCACCTCCGGTCGTGGCCGGTGCCCGCCGCACGGGGCACGACCAGGCGGCCAACGCCCCCAGGCCCCAACCCCGGCCGGCCACGAGGCCATCCACCCACCTCCTCCGGCCGACCGCCGTCGCCCCCGGTCGACCGCCCCCGCCCCCGGCCCGCCGTACGCCGTCCATCCTCGGCGGCCGCCACTGCTCCCTCCTCTCACCTCGCTTCGTCCTTCTCAGATTCAGAGCATGTGGAGCAACGGATGGCAGCAGCTCTTCCTCTTCAATCTCATCAATTTGGGGCATCAACTCACCCCAATTTTGGTTTTTTGTGTCGATTTGTACTCGAATTTCCCACTGAGTTCATGATGTAGCGATTCTATTCTATGCTTGACTGTTGTATCTCGGTTTCTTCGGTTAGAACCGGAACCGAACCGAAAGAACCGAAACCGAACAGTTCTTTGTTCGGTTCCGACTTTCTGGGAACCGAATTTTGGAGGTAACCGAAGAACCGAACCGATCGGTTCGGTTAGAACCGAACGCCCAGGACTGCCAGCGGGGCATCGAGGCCAACCCGGAGAAGATCCGAGCCATCCACGAAATGAAGCCTCCAACAACGATGCGGGAGGTGTAGAGGCTAACGGGATGCCTTGCCGCCATCAGGCATTTCATCTCGCGCTCCGCAGAAAAAAGCCTCGCCTTCTTCAAGGCGCTACGGGGTCCACCCCCTTCCGGTGGACCGACGAACAGCAGCAAGCCTTCCAACATTTACAAGAGTACCTGCAACACCCAGAGACACTCATCAGCCCCGGCCCCGGGGAGCCCCTTGTCCTGTACGTCGCAGCTTCCTCGACGGCGGTGAGCACCATGCTGGTGCAGGAGGTCCTCCGGGACGGGAGATGGGTGCAACTCCCGGTGTATTACGCCTCCGAAGCCTTGGCGAGGCCAAAACTTCGTTATTCTGAACTCGAGAAGCTGGCCTACGCCGTTGTAATGGCCTCCCGGAAGCTCAAGCACTACTTCACCGGGCACCCCATCACCGTGCCCACCTCCTTACCACTCCGGGATGCATTCGAAAATCGGGAGGCTGTCGGGCGGATATCCAAATGGGCAGCTGAGCTCGCCCCATACCACCTCACGTTCGAAGCAAGAACCGCGATAAAATCCCAGGTGCGGCAGACTTCATTGCAGATTAGACCCCACCGGAGGAAGGTGCGGAGCTTCCCCTGTAAGACCCCGAATGGACGGTCTTCGTCGACGTGGCCTGGGGCGCATCCGGAGCCTGCGCTATGGCGGCTGTCTATTCCCTAACCGGGCAAGAATTGTTGTACGCCATACGACTTGAGTTCCCGTGCACCAACAATGTGGTGGAGTATGAGGCTGTGATCCTGGGGCTGTGCAAGGTAGGTGCACTGGGTGCCCGACGAGTCCAGGTCAGGAGCGACTCCCAAGTGGTGACCATGCAGGTGGAAAAAGAGTACGAGGCATGCGAGCCCGAGTTGGCGGAATACCTCTGTGTGGTTCGCGGCCTCGAGAAGAAGTTCCGGGGGTTCACAGTGACGCACATTCCACGTGCGGAGAATGTCGTGGCCGACGCATTGGCGAAAGCCGCGGCTCAGCGGCAGTCCCTTCCTCCTCAAGTCTTCTTCGGTGTCGCGACAGCCTCATCCCATCGATAGCACCCTGACCTCCGGATGACCGACCAAGTCTTCCGAGATCAAGGGAGTCCCTGGGGCGGTCCCGCTGAATAGGCCTTTCCCGACCCCCGGACCTCGGGCCCCGGAAGGAAGGTTCCCCTCGTCGTCTCCCTGGTGTGCCTCCTCAACCGGGGGGAACCCCGTCCACTGAACCTCGAAAGAGTCCCGGGGACTGCGAGGAACGAAGGAGGGGCCCACTCAAGTAAGTAAAGCGGCAGGGGAGAAAGCGGAATCAAGCCGGGAGAGGACATGCACTTATGAATCTCATTGATATCCACATCCGTCTCCTCGTCGGAACCCAGCTCCTCATCGAGCTCCAGGAGGTCAAATGTGGGGGTCGAAGAAGCCCCGCCAACAGAGGGGACAGGCGGAGGGTGGCGCAGAGAGGTGCTTAGTTGGGTCCTCTGCGCGGGCCTCATGGACTCTTCCTCTTCGTCGTCATCATCACCCCCTCCCTCCTGAGGTTGCTCGGATCCGGAGGCAGCATCATTCGCCCCCCTCTGGCACTCCTTCGATTTCTCCAGGGGAGCAGGCCGCTCCGGGGTCGCTATCCCCCTGAGTACGAGGACGCGGTTAAGCCGAGCCCCCAGTACCAGGACGGCTCGAGCCTCATGCTCCTTCCGCCTGTAAGGGCCCAAGAGGCGGACGACCACCTGCTCGATTGCGGCAAGGGTGAGACTTGCGGAGAGGAACATCGGGAGCTCGAAAGTCAGTACCATCCTGCGAAAAAATCGACCAAGGGAGTGGCAAGGGAAATAACGGGTCACTCACCGGGAAGCGCCCATTGCAAGTCATCCCAGAAGTACGATAACTCACCCCGACGGCTCACGGGGTTGGGTACGTTCTCCCCTTCCCTCGGGAACTTCCAAGAGGCGGCTAGCGGCCATATGCCGGTGGTGATGAACTCCTCCACCAGGTCCCGAATGGCGAACCTCCGGGAGACAACGCCCAAAAGGTGGATGCAGGTGCGTGTCGTGGCGTCCAGCTCCACAGAGGGTTTTGAGATGAGCTCCGGAGGCTGGCAGGAGGAGACCAAGCCGCTGTCTTCCGGGTGGTAGAACCAGGCGTGCACCCAGTCGGTCTCCATCTGGCCTTTGTAGGCGTGCCCGGGGACGAGAGATCCCGGGTGGGTGATGAAGTAGATGCCACCGTAGCAAGTCTTCACCCCGTTGGGGAAGATGTACTTGCCCCGGCTCCCAGCGGTGTGGAGGCTCGCGTAGGCGTACGTCGAGGGGACGGCGCCCTCCGCTCGAAAGGCCCACTCAAAGGCGGCTAGGTGAACGATCGCGTTAGGAGAGAGGTGTTGAATCTCTATGTTATAGAGCCTCAGCACCTCTCGGAGGAACTCCGAGCAAGGGAGGCGGAGCCCACACTCAAACTGCTCCGCGAAGACCAGCACCTCCCCGGTCTGAGGCGAGGGGGTCTGTGACAACCCGCCCGAGAAAATACCGTACTATCGCCTAAGCCACTCCATTTGGCCATTAAGCGATAATAAAGTATCATCCCATCGTAAGTTGTCGGGTCAAGCCCGATGAAATCACTTACATAGCAACAAAGGATCGACAATACGTATTAAAACTCACACGAAGGCGAGTTCTGAGTACAATACACAATTTAAATTCAAATCAGTTTAATTATTACAAATCATGGTTCATGACATGACAAGTAGATTGTTCAGAGTTCGAAAATAGCGGAAATTAAACTAAGCGATACGATAGCATCATAGGAGGCCATCCGTGATGCTATCACTCGTCGTCATCCACCCATTCCAGCTCCCAGCCGGGTGGAATCTCTCCAGGCCAAACAACACTACCTGAAAACAATAATTATAGCAAGGCTGAGTATACTAATACTCAGCAAGACTTACCCGTCTAAAATTACCTCTAGACATGCAAGACTTTTGGCTAATGGGTTTGTTTTGCCAAAAAGCAACTAGATCATTGATCCTTACTTTCAATATTTTAGCTCAAGTTCTAGTGAATTAACCATTACTACATAAGCAATCTATTGCAAGCATAAGTTGTGCAATACAATTAATCAAAGCATCAATATCCACATAGTTCCATCGTTAAGGGATTACATGGCCAGTTGATTAAGCAGTCTCAGATAATGGTGAGAGGCTGACAATCGATTGATTTATAACCTTGCAAGGTGAACCTAAGCACACGGAAGAATGCATACCCCAAGAAGGTCCAAACAAAAGCGAAACGGGGTATACACCGACCAGGCGGTTCCCGTCGATCTTCAGCTCGGGATTGGATCTACATTCCTTGGTATAAGGCTTACTGGATCGCTCCCACATGAACGTCCAGATTCACACAGGTACCACACTGTTTCAAGTAGGGGGACACATCGCTGTGCCCCAGGTGTAGTAGGGAAAGGTTCCCTTGCTGCGTCAATCGGGTACTAGGCTTATCGGTCCCATTCCCGACAAGTGCTTAGTATGTTCAAAAGCTTAGCCCACGAAAGCCACTGGACCGGAGCACAAATCCCATGCTCTTACCACATGAGCAATCCATTTAACAAATCTTATGATTCCAACATAAGGACCTATCCTCGCGAGTGACGAACATCACTCGACTTGTACCGAGTCCTTAGAGCATAGCAACTATCGACCTAGCATACTAGTAAGAGAGCATAGGTACCTCAAGATCATGCATCTAGGGTTTCATTTCAACTCTTGAACGTAAATGCACAATCATAGGCAGAGATAAATTGCATAAATGTAAATAAATCATGGGTTAATGATCTGGGGCTTGCCTTCGTCGGTAAGGTTGGTCTTGGGCCCTTCTGGACTTTGGTCCAAGTCTTGCTCTACAGCGACATAGTGCACGTCTCCGTCAGTTCCCTCGTCTCCTCCTTCCGGCACAAGCGTATAGCTACCGTTAGGGATTTCTACACGAGGATGCATATGCAAGATTTAATTGGTGATTTTAATTTAATTAATTACAAACAACACATGACAAATATGGAGTGCATGATAGGTCACATTCACCTAGATAAGAATATATCAAGCATATCCTTTCTATTAAAATAAGTGATGGTGTTTAAAAGGTTTTCACACCCCCAGTTTAATGGTGATTGTGTGCACATCTATACAAATAAAATAAAATAAATTCACAAAACAGCAAGGGGGTGATCTTAAGCTTCTTAGTCCTATTCAAATCCACTAAACACAAGTTCACACTTAATTGAGCTATAAATTAATTATATCAAAAATGATAATTTCTATTTACCAAAACAAGATAAATTCATATAAAAATAAATAAACATTTTTTGGACCCAAAATTTCTCACACATGTTCTCTGGCCCAAAACTAGTCCACACACACAACAATTAGCTCATGGGCCCTTCTAGATTTTAAGCTATGCAATTACATTTAAAACTAAGCATAAATCAAGAATAAATATTTACAACAGTTCTAAAATCATGATAAATTCACCAAAGGTGAATCTAGGCATATTAAGACTATACCCAGAAGTTGAGCACAAAAATCAATTTATATTTAGCTACAAAAATCATTTAGGTAGATTTAGCATAAATACAAAATAAATCATATTAAAAGATCTACTCAGTAACTTTGTGCAATATTTGGTCCAGAGCCCACTCATGGCATCTCTAACAACATATCCAAAGTGCAGCTCCATATCTCATCTAGATTTTGAAATACAACAAAAGTGGGCCAAACTTTAGTTCAAAAACTATCAGTCAAAAGTATGGTCATGCTTTGCAAATGTTGTAGATCTGGTCACAAGGAAACCAACAAAATTGGTTTGGCATTTTTCTGATTTTTCTGTGATTTTCTACGAATTTTCTAAGATCTGGTAAAAACACACTAAAGGGGGAGAATCTTTTTACTCTAAGGTCCCTGGAAAGATTTTTGTTTCACAACTAAGCCCTCGCTTTACCACTAAGACCCTGGAAGGAAATTTGGTCTTGCAATGTGGCCCTTGGGCCATGGGGGCGATGCGGTGGCCGGAATTCCGGCGAGCCGGCGGCCGGGGTTGGCCGGGGAAGGGGCGAGGAAGGGCCTAGGGCTCACCACGGCTTGGTTCGTTGTCGGAGTTGGGGTCGGGGCGGTGCCGGTGAGCTAGGGCGGAGGAGACAGGCGGTGGCGGCCGCAGGAGAGGTTGCTCTGGCAAGCACTCGGCCGAGGAAAGAGAATGGGCGGCGCGGATGGCTCCAGTGGGTCCTAGGGGCGGTGCCGGAACTGCTGGACGGAGGTGGAGGCGTGCGAGGGGTGGAGCTCCGCGACGGCGGCAATGGGGGCCCGCGGAGGCAGTGTGGGCGCGTGTGTGTGAGGAGAAGGGCGCCTTTTTTTGGGCGGCGAGGGGAGCAGGGGCTTCAATGCGTCGCCTTGAAGGGAAAGACGCGCGGGAGGGGGACCCGGAGGCTGCACAACCGAGTGAGGGGGGCGGCGCAGCGGCGCAGCCGCTCGGCGCGTGGCGCCTCGGGGTGTGGCCGTCGTCGAGGGGGTCCTAGGACCCGGCGCGGTGTTCACCCGCTCGTCCGCCACGGGGTGGCCGGGGACCTCGGCGTCCGGGTCCCGGGGAAAACCGCGGCGCGGGCGCCGGCATTCCAGAGCGCCGAGGAGTAGTTTCAGTTTCGGTCAACGCCTCTTCCACCAACATTTTCTCCAAATTTTTGAACTGTGCGACAAAAAGTCTAGATACAAAAGTTGTAGCTGAGCTAATCCTCTACAAGATTTGTAAAGGCCGACAGGTGTTTTGGTCATTGGTTTGACCTGGAACGTTATGCCAAGTTGGCCATTTTCTCAACGCCAAACACTATTCATAACTGCTTTCACCAAGTTTTTGAGTCATTTGCACTTCGAATTTGAAATGCCACTCAACAACAAAGTTGTGTCCCGTGAAAAACTGCACAACTTTGGTATTTTGAGATTTTGAAGTGTTTAAGTGAAATTTGGAGAACACGGCAAAAGTTCTAGGAAAGGATATGGAGTTCAAGGGTTTGACCAAGGTTCTAGGGGTTTGACCAATGGTCAACTTGTGTGATTAGGCACTAATGCTCATGTTGACTAGGATTTTGAGGTTTTGACCAAATGTTGACCAAGAGTTTGACCAATGCCAAGGTGTTTGACTAGGGTTTTAACCGCTAAAGAGTGTTGAGTTGGTCAAAGGAGGCGATTAGCACTAATTAGTACTAATTAAAAATCTGGGGCGTCACAGGATCAGCTTGTCCCCCGGGGGGGGCGGACGGAGCTCCGATCCGCCACTAGCCCCCGGTGGTGAAGATCGTCCAGGATGGCTCCGTCCATGACGCTTCGACGGAGCTCCCGGGAAAAGGGGTGACCGGCCTTCCAAGTGGTCCCCTTCCGCGGCTTCTCGGAGGCCGCCTTCTCCCCAGCGCTGCTAGATGAACGCTTTGGGGCCATTCCGGGAAATAGCGAAGATACCCCGGCACAGAAGGTTTGGAAGAGAGGAGCCTTGTGGGGAGGAGACGCACGACCGAGGGGACTCGGCGAATTGGGGAACAAGCGAAGCCGTCGCAGGCAAAGAAAGGATATGGATCTGAAAAGAGGGGTGGGCGGCGCGGGGTCGACGCGGCAGCTTAAATAGCCCGGCCGTCCCCCCCTACGCTAGGATGTGGCCCCCCGCCCCGTGACAAGTGGCGGTCTCGAAGAGGCGCGGCTGAGGAAAGACTAGGCCACGTCAGCCCTAGCCGCAGGAGGCGGGAGGGCTCGCGAGCCCAGCCCGACGCGGTGAAAGAAGCCCCGATGAGGGCCCGCCAACTGGGAGAAGCCTTAGCGCAGGTCTCCCGGGTCCGGAGTCTTCCTGGTGTGGCCCGACGCGAGGCCATCCCCCGATACCCCTAGGAGTCCGCACCACCGAAGCACCCTGGGAACCCCGGCACCGCGGCTCCAGATTGAGCCCGGGGCTTCCCTCCGGAAGGGAAAGACCACCGGAGAGAGTGCCTCGGGAAAGTGCTACTGTTGGGGATCTGGGGGAGGGACCCTCATCTACTGGTGGGCCTCCCCTGGTCCCTGAAGGGAGGCCCCCTGTGACTGTGGGCCCATCAGTGTGATCGTACAGAGAAAAGATGATGTACCCCTCCCCCTCTCAGGAGCCGCCAGACGGAGCCCCCGTGAGGGAACGAAGGCACGCGGGAAGACTACGAGATCACTTGGGACGACGGATATCGGAGGCGACTCGGGCGCACGGAGCCGGTAGGTTGCCGGGGCGGAAGGCGAAGCCGAAACCTGATCGGAAGGGTGCGCACTGGGGGGATCATGTTGTACAGTAGTGTCACATGGGCGTACGGCTTAGAAAGAGGGATAGACCGCAATGCCCCCGACTGGGGGCTCAGGATCGTGAGTCCGTACCGAGAGTAAGACGCACATTGTACCAGGAGGCATCCTTGGGCCTATAAAAGGGGCACCAACCGTCCAACCCCATGTATTTCCTTTCAAGTTGCAATATACTCACTCTACTAGTTACTCGGTCCCCTAGTAGCTCTTCTGGGCCGTACTGTATGGACCAAGGGCCCCACTCTTTACTGTTTGGGCTATTGTAACCACCAACAAGGTGGAAAAAGGTGGCTCGGTCGGGGTTAAGTCCCCAGACCTCGGCGCCAGAGGCGGCAGCGCCGAGGACTGTGGTTCGGCGCTAAAGGTCTGAGCGCGGAGCTCCCTACCACGCAGGCATGAGGCGCCAGCTCGACGCTGATGTGGCGGAGGTTGGCGCTAGAGCCCTTAGGGCCGAGCAACTGACCTCGGCGCTCGTACCCCTCACGTCGAGCTTCGGGTCCATTTTCAGAAATAGTTTCCCCAGAGATCCATTTGTAAAAATAGTATTCACGAAGGGTCATTTTGTTTGAAAAAATACTACCACAAATTGTACTACAAGTTTGTCTCATTCAATGATCGTGTTCCTTCCTCGAGAAGCCAGGGGGCTCCTATTTCCCGTCCGAAAGATGGATAAGGAAGTCATCTTCCAGCCCAATAGCAGCCCAACAACTTCATCTTCTTCTTCCCCGGCTGCACACCACCCCTGCCGCCTCCGCCACCAGCCCCGGCCGGCGGCTCCCCGCCGCCGCGCCGCCCGCCCACGACCCATAGCCACCCTCGACCCCGCCCTTCCTAACCTAATTGCATCTCACACCCCCGCCGTCGGTCACCGGTCCACCGGCCATCTTGCCCTGCCCGGCCGGCAGCGTTCCCGCGCCGCCTCGCCCTCCGCCGCCGGCCGAATCGCCACCGCCGCCGGTCCTCCGACACACCCACCTCCTTCATTTCTAAGTCCGCAGGACAATGGAGCTCCCCAGAAACCCAGACCCCGAATCCTTAAAACCCTAACCCTAAGTGTCGCCGCCTCCACCACAACCCCGGCCGGCGGCGACCTCGCCGCCGGCCGCTCCCCCCACCGCCCACCCCTCCTCGTCTTCCCGCGCACGTAAGATGGGCGGCACTGCAAATCGGCGGCGGCAGCTGGGAGATGGTGAGAGGAAGAAGAAGCTCATCCGACGGTTGATATCACGCGCACGAATCTTGGAACATTTATAGATAAATTCGTTCCTATCTTCCGGAAGATGTATATGATTCCCTATATCGGGGCGGAGGGGGTGGGGGTGCTGGAGCTCCCTATATCGGTCGGAATCTCATGGAGCCCCTTTACAAATTTGAGAAAAGGAGAAGAAGGGAGGAGGAGATGATGGGAGGAAGAAAAATGAGAGGAGAGCCATCTAGGATTCAATTCTAGCTCCATCCTTGGCCTTTGGGAAGTTGGGAGTACATAGACGAACGCAAATTGTGAAGCTGATTTCGTCGGATGCTTGGCGGTTGCTATTTTTAGAGAACCGTGCTGATTGAAGTAGTTGCAAGTAAGGACCCAAAAAGCATTAGTAAGAGCTCGTGTCGGCACGCTGAATCACTAAGCGAAGGGTTCTCGTTTCGCTTCGGCACAAAAGCGCTCCCAAGGCCTCATGTAAACTACTGAGGTGCATGTAAGCCAAGAAGGCAAAAAAAAAAAAGCAGTGATGTCCGCCTCTTTTAATTTTGTACGGTGCTAGATCACGTCGGAGGTTCGATGACTGCAGGAGTGTGGTGGGACACGGATGTGATCCGTCTTCTCTGTCGTTGTCGTGTGTAGTGGCACGGTCGTGTTGAGGTCCCAATCCAACCGGCCGGTGAGTGGTAACCCGCGTTGATATCTCAATCTAACCGAGCGATTATAGTTGTTTTTCTTTATTTTATGTTTTCTGCCTACGACCTCCCAGGGTCATAGTATTATATTTTTTTCTGCTATATCAATGAAACACACTGTTTTGTGCGATTCATTTAAAAAAAGTAGTGAGTGAGTGACCAGGGGATAGGTTGAGATCTTCGACCTCCTCGTCATCTCTTGATGCGCACTAGTGAGCGAGCCGCTCCACCTCTCTGCAGAAATCAACAAGAGTACTGCAGGTGGAATCGATTTTTGCATTCGATTCGAGACGTGTGTAAAGAAAAGCTTGATGAAATGACTTTTTTTTAGAAAAGGAAGAAAAGCTTTTGCATTCGATTCGAGACGTGTGTAAAGAAAAGCTTGATGAAATGACTTTTTTTTGAGAAAAGGAAGAAAAGCTTGATGATTTTTTTTTAAAAAAGGAAAAATGGAGATGCGGGGGGATCGAACCCCGTGCCTCTAGCATGCAAAGCGAGCGCTCTACCATTTCCATTTGAGCTACATCCCCATTATATTTAAGATACTAAACTAATAATCTTAAGTCATCTGTTTAGTCAGCGAGGGGATCGGACCTGGGCGGCCTAGAGCCCACCAGCTGCGCACACATTAGAGCAACTCAAGCAAGGTGTACAAATTGAGACATCCAAAACTCATTTGCAGACCTAACTGTAAAAAGTAGAGATCTAAAATTGACACTCAACTCCAGCAGGATATCAATTAAGCCTCTGTTTTGAGGTGGACCCATCTGTCGGTCACCACACCGCACGCATCCAGCTCCCTCTCGGCCAAGACCGCCGCCGGCGCTCTGCTCCACCTTCTCCGCCTCCGGCCGCCGTCGCCCCAGCTGCACGGAGCTCCGTTGCCCCTGCGCACGGAGCTCCCCTGCGCTCGGAGCCGCGGCCTGCGGAGCCGCGCTCGCCGCTCGAAGGCGAACCCCGCCTGCATCTGCCCCAAGGCCAAGACGTGCCCCGACTGTGTCGCCGCTCCCGCCCGGCCGGGGCTGCCGCGTGCCGTCGTGCCGCCGTCCGCTGTGACGCTCTCCATCTTCTCCGGCCGCCGTCTCGCCTTCTTGCCAGGGTCGCCGTCTCATCATCCCACCGCAGCAGCCATCCCGCTCGGCCGCTGCGCCGGCCGACCAGCCACCCACCGCCGGCATGCGCGCCGACAGACCCACGCTAGGCCGCTACGAGGTCCCGGAAGAGCTGCAGTCGTGGCCGCTCCTGCCGCGCTCGCCGCCGCCGGCCGCTAGATCTCCGGCCATGGACGACGATGGTGCGGCCTCCCGTCGCCCTCGCCCTCTCCTCCGTCCAGGCCGCCTGGGAAGCGCTCTCACCGCGTCGAGCTCGTCGCTCCGGATGAAGAGGCGGCGCTCCCCCTCGATGGCATCCAGTAGCAGCCGCTCGTACGCGTCCGAAATCTCCCGCGGCTTCGGCCGCGGCACGCGCAGCTCCGGAGGGCGCCCGGTGGGCCGCCGCGGCGGTGAGGAGGGCGCCCACCGCCAACGCGAAGAGGAGCGCGGCGGGGCTGGTAGGGGAGGAGATGGGTGTCGCTTCAATCACAGTTCTTCCTCCAATCGAGGCGAGGTGTACTGAGGCGGCACTCTTGCCCAGCGGCCAGCAGGTCGGCAGCTCCGCTTCTCCTGATCTGACAGCATGCCTGCCATAGCGTTCTGCGTCCAAGCTCAGCGACCTGAACCGCCGGCAAAAAATCCATACAGCTACAAGACGAAACAATCAGTCTACGCCTTTCAGGAGCAATTGGGAAATTTCGATTTGAAGAAGCTTGTTTGGAACCTTTGAGATTGTTGTCTGCACCAACAGAGTTCGAATTGTTCGGAATCGCGGCGGGCTTCTTGCCGTAGTCCTCCAGGAGCAGTGATGCAGGCGAGCGCGTCGCGGAGGAGCGCGCGCCTCCCCGAGGTCGCCGTCGACCCGGAACGTCTCGAGCGCCAGCTTGCATCGCCGCACGGCGATGCTGCGGCCCAGGGTGGTGGCGTCCAGCAGCGCAGGGGGACATAGCGTCGTCGTCGGCTGCGGGACGCATGCGGAGGAACCCGTCCACCACCCGCGCCACGGTGCGCCGGATGTCGGCGGCCTCGGCCCGGAGCGCGGCGGGCGGCGGCCGTCGAGCAGCAAGCCAGCAAGAAGCAGGGGAGAGAGCAGAGAAAGATGCGGGAGAAGGAGAATAAAATGAAAGAAAAGAAAATGGTGGGACCCACAGATGGATACGCAGGCCCATTGAATATGGATTGATGGTTTGCCTTTGCCACAGCCCACAAGCTCCACTGCTCGCTATTGCTCCATTTTCAAACAGGAAAAGCCGCTCCCAGTCGTCACTGTCAGCTGTCACGGTGTCTCTCTGTCTCTCTAAAAAAAAAAAGTGTCACTGTCACGGAGCCCATGCATGCGCAAGAAATCCACGCCATCACCGGCCAATGCAACGCTGCTGGGACACGGATCCGGTGCTTTGCTTCAGCAAGGCACCGCGTACCGTTGCTTCAGAGCCCGAGCCAGGAGCCCAAAATGCAAGTGGATGCCGTGGCCAGGTGGCGGGACCCGCTGCATAGTAGAAAAAGAGCAGGAGGTGCAGGTTTAGCTTTATTTAGTTCACCAAAATTTCTCCATCAATTTTTTACACTAATTAGGGTCATTAAATATGAATTAATGATAAAATCTATTTCATAACTCTCCTAATTTTTCGAGACGAATCTAAGGGGTCTAATTATACCATGATTAGACAATATCGTACTACAGTAAACGATCTCTAATGATGAATTAATTAGTCTTAATAGATTCATATCGTGATTTTTCATCCATCCGTGTAATTAATACTTCTAATAGGTCTTGAAAGAGAAATTCAAAAAAATTTCCAAAAATTTCTAAAAGTTTGTTTAATTCGTTGGTATAAAAGTTTGCGATGTCACATCGAATATTTCATGGGACGTCGAAAGTAGTGTTCATATACTTAATCTAAGAGCTCGCATGAAAATCGTGAGATGAATTTTTTTAAAACTAATTAATCTGTCATTAGCACATGTTTAAATCTGGAATAAGAAATTTTTGAAACATGCGCTAATGACGAATTTATTAGGTTTAAAAATTTTATCTTGACATTTCCAAGCGAGTTCTAAAATTAATTCTTTTATTAGCATTCAAAGTTTCGAACACCTTTTCTAACACCCTATGAAACATCTGATGTGACACCGTAAATTTTTCGCCAACAAATTAAATATGGTTGTTGGTGAAAAATTGTATACAAAAAGGCATATGAATAATGACATACAATTTATCAACTCTTTGCTTATGCACGTCTATTTATTTATTTTGATGAAGAAAAATGCAAAGATGTACTCCTAGTTTATTCCTTAGACAACGGCACAACGCTACCACAATGCAACCTGCAGCTTCTGCTGTCTTTTATACTATGCAGCGGGCCCACCACCTGGTCCCACACCTCCTATCACCACGGCGTCAGGCTGCTGGCTCGGGCTGCTGAAGCAAAGGTTCACGTTGCCTTGCTGAAGCAAAGGCACCGGATCCGTGTCCACGCTGTTGCCTCTTGCCTGATCGATCCCTGATTTCGTAGCTAGTAGAAGCTAGTGCAGTAGGTGCATTTTTTGTTATACAATCTACTACTCCCTCCGTCTCTAAATATAAGCATTCTCCGGTTTCCGTGATACACGTTTGACCGTTCGTCTTATTCAAAAAATTTGTGAAAATAGAAAAACAATTATGATATACTTAAAATATATACGATGATAAAACATATCATAACAAAATAAATAATATTTTCATAAACTTTTTGGATAAGACGAACAGCCAAACAGAGACGGAAAAAGTCAACAAATGCTTATATTTAGGGACGGAGGGAGTACTAGCAAACACCTCGGCAGACAAGGTCCAACTGTTCTGTATTGTTGTCTCGTACTTTTCGCGTACTCAATAGAATGAGGAAGCCAATCTAGCTAAACCATTCTATGTTACAGTTTTCGTGCTACAATGCTCCTCCCATCAACAATACTAGTGAAGACTTGTACAACTAATGAACTAAGATCATATTTGGTTCCCACAAATCACGTAACTTAAAGTGTAAGTCAGTTGTGTAAGCCAGACAACTCTGATTTATTTGCTGTATAAATCTCCTGACTTATAAGTTCATAAGTTACTCCATCCCAACTTAAAGTTACATAAGTCAATTTTCCCCCTCCACTCAGTGACTTTATAATTCAGTGCAACCAAACAGAACGGACTTATAAGTCACTGACTTAGCTGTGTTTGGATGGGGATGCAAAAAATTGCACCCAATGGAATCTTGCATGCATGAAGTACTACATTAAGTCTATTTGCAAAACCTTTTTCACATATGAGTGCAATTTTGCACGACGAATCTAATAATTAGTCCATAATTTACTACAGTAATGCTATTGTAACCATCATCTAACGGTACGGTCAAATGCATCATTAGATTCGTCTCGCGATTTTACCCGGGGGTTGTGAAGGTAGTTTTGAAAACTGACTTTATTTAATACCTCTAAATAGCAAAGGTAAAGTAAAACTTTTTCCACCTCCATCCAAACCAGAGGTGGACCTACTCATACGGCAGGGTGGGGCAGCTGCCCCAGCTACCACCGGAGTCGATCCCCATCACCCATGGAGTTTTTCTGTCGCCGGAGCTCGGAATCGGAGGAGGTAGACGAACCGGCGGCGGCAACGGCAGGCGTTATGATGTCTGGAGGTTGAAGAAAGGAAGGAATGGGCTGTCGTGGGCTATTCATATATTCCAGTAGAAGGCCCAGTTTAAACACGTTGGCCCAATTGAAGCCTGCCCCAGTCGGCCTGCCTGCCCCGTGCATATCTCATCGAGTCCGCCGTGCGCCCCTTCGCTCGCGTCTGCGCCGTCTCGAGTTCCTGGCCGCGCCGGTCCTCGGAACCCTAGCGGCACACCGCCGCCGGCCGCAGCCCTCCGCTGCTCCGCTCTCCGCGCAGCGGCGCAGACGCGCAGCCCCTCAGAATCGGGTGCCGCCGACCAGCGTGTCCGTGGCCGCCGCCACCGCCCGCACCCCGCGGGATGGAGGAGGTGGAGGGGTTCTCAACCGCCGAGCAGTAAATTTGTGTCGGATCGTGTGTCCGACCCGGATGGTTAGCGCGAGAGACGCCGGGATTTAGACTGGTTCGGGCCTCCGAGGAGTAATACCCTACGTCCAGTATCGAGCTATCGTGTTCTTGCGCTAGGGTTGTTTGTAGTAGGGGTTACAAACTTGTCGGGAGAGGGTATCGAGCCCAAGTCCCTGGGGTGTGAGAGTTCGATTCGTCAGCCCTTATGACGGTTGTCCTTCTCTCCCTTTTATAGACGCAAGGGGGAGGGGCAAAAAGGGAATACAAGTAAAAGCTACAGTCCTACGCCGCTGGGACGTCTTCTCGCACGTCGCCGTCTGCCAGAGTGCATTGAAGGGGGGCTGAGCTTTGTTAGCGTTAAGGCCGCCGCATGGCCGGGCGACGCTGTTCATTTCGGGCACCTGGCGCTTCCTCCGAGCTCTTTGGTGCTGACTCGGCCCGCCTGAGTACGGGATGTGCCCGCCACATTGGGGCCTAATCGTAGGCCAGCGCTAAGTGTAGGGGGCACTCGAGTGGGACGGCGCGTCGGGGGCCGTGTGGTCGTACAGCGCCGCATTAAGGCTCTTGTCAGAGCCGACCGCCCGCGTGAGCCGCCAGCTGGTACGTTCGCATGGCGTGGGGAACTGGTGCCCCACGCGTCGTTGCGGGGGAGCCCGGTCGTCGAGATGGCGCCACGTTCGTGTGGGCCCCGGTCTCCTCGTTCCGACCTTCTTGTGCGGGCCTCGCCTTGGTCAGAGACGGAAACTACTCGTGCGAATGAGCAAGTTGTCGGAGGCGAGGCGGAGACTCCTCGTGCAGGACGGAGACTTGTCGTGCGAGGCGGAGACTCCTCGTGCGAGGCGGAGACTTGTCGTGTGAGGCGGAGACTCCTCGTGCGAGGCGGAGACTTGTCGTGCGAGGCGGATACTGTCAAGATTCTTAACCGCCGAGCAGTAAATTTGTGTCGGATCGTGTGTCCGACCCGGATGGTTAGCGCGAGAGACACCGGGATTTAGACTGGTTCGGGCCTCCGAGGAGTAATACCCTACGTCCAGTATCGAGCTGCCGTGTTCTTGCGCTAGGGTTGTTTGTAGTAGGGGTTACAAACTTGTCGGGAGAGGGTGTCGAGCCCAAGTCCCTGGGGTCTGAAAGTTCGATTCGTCAGCCCTTATGACGGTTGTCCTCCTCTCCCTTTTATAGACGCAAGGGGGAGGGGCAAAAAGGGAATACAAGTAAAAGCTACAGTCCTATGCCGCAGGGACGTCTTCTCGCACGTCGCCATCTGCCAGAGTGCATTGAAGGGGGGCTGAGCTTTGTTAGCGTTAAGGCCGCCGCGTGGCCGGGCGACGCTGTTCATTCCGGGCACCTGGCGCTTCCTCCGAGCTCTTTGGTGCTGACTCGGCCCGCCTGAGTACGGGATGAGCCCACCACGTTGGGGCCTAATCGTAGGCCAGCGCTAAGTGGAGGGGGCACTCGAGTGCCTCTGACGGTTGGCGTGCCGCAGAGCCGGACGGGACGGCGCGTCGGGGGCCGTGTGGTCGTACAGTGCCGCATTAAGGCTCTTGTCAGAGCCAGCCGCCCGCGTGAGCCGCCAGCTGGTGCGTTCGCATGGCGTGGGGAACTGGTGCCCCACGCGTCGTTGCAGGGGAGCCCGGGCGTTGGGATGGCACCACGTTCGTGTGGGCCCCGGTCTCCTCGTTCCGACCTTCTTGTGCGGGCCTCACCTTGGTCAGAGACGGAAACTACTCGTGCGAATGAGCAAGTTGTCGGAGGCGAGGCGGAGACTCCTCGTGCGGGACGGAGACTTGTCGTGCGAGGCGGAGACTCCTCGTGCGAGGCGGAGACTTGTCGTGCGAGGCGGAGACTTGTCGGGGAAGCCACCCCTCAGTAGGAGACTTGTCGGGGAGGCCTCCCCTCAGTCGGAGACTTGTCGGAGAAAGCCTCCAACTGGTCGAAGACAATGCGTCTTGCCAGTGATGGTCTAGACAAGGATCCACAGTCCCCTTTACCCTGAATCTTGACCTTCACATTGTCAATGGTGTCAAATGACTCCATCTTGAGGGTGATTATCTTGCCGTTGAAGGGGGCCCTAATTCGGGCCCTCGTCAGTAGCCCTCGAGCCTGAGGTGGGAGTTAAAGACTCGCCCACAGGCTCAGATGAGAGGCGTCGTGATGCTTTTTACTCTTAGTTCTCTCGGTGGGTGCGCGCGAGCGCATCCGCCGGATGTAGCCCCCGAGCCCATGAGTGAGTTATAGACTCGCTTGTGGGGTTTTTGATCTCCAGAGCTGTTGTCGTGGTTCCGGGACCTTTGACCGAGGTGGTCGTGGTGATCGTGGGCGTCGTGGCTGACGTGGCGGATGTGACAGCTTGAAAAGACGGCGCGTGGTCGGTTCAGATTCTTGGGCCCAGCGGGCATCGAGGCGTCGCGCAAGTGGGCGTCAGTTACCCCGGGGCTCGCACGTGTGTGCAGACGTCTTTTCGGCGTGGTGGGCCCAGCATTTAAGGCTGGTGGCCCCGCCCCTTCCTTATTAACCGTGCGCCGGCTGTAGATTTGAGACTTTTACTTCCCTGCCTTCTCCTCTACCATCGCCGTTTGCTTCCTTCGTCCTTCACGCTCACAGCGCCGCCGCCTCTTTTACCTACGTCGTGTGTGAGAGCCTGTCGTCGCCATGTCGAACTGGTCGCGCTCCAACGTGTCCCGCTCGATCCTGCTCCGTCTCGTCGCCGCCGGGCAACTCCCCGCGCTCACCGACACCGAAGAGTGGAGGGTGCCCAAGGACGAGTCCGTGCCACGCCCGCCGAAGGGTTACGTCGTCTCGTTCGTGGCGTTCCACGAGCGCGGCTTCTCTATCCCCGCCGGGCGATTCATCCGGGCCGTGCTTTTCGAGTACGGGCTCCAGCTTCAGCACCTCAACCCGAACAGCATCCAGCAAATGGCGGCATTCGAGGCGTTGTGCGAGGGGTACTTGGGGGTCGGTGCCCACTGGCACCTCTTCAAGTACTTCTTCATGTTCGCCTGCTTGAAGGACGGCTCCCTTCCGGTGACCGTCGGTTGCGCCAATCTCCGGATGAAGCAGGGCAGGGGTGACATGTATATCCCCTTCACGCTGACGAGCTCCAACAGCGGATGGCACTAGGGCTGGTTCTATCTCAAGAACGACCCCGAGCATGTGCTGCCGGAGTTCACTGGAGTCTCCATCGCCAAGGCGCCGAGAAACTAGAGCGACGGGCCTCCGAAGGCGGAGCAAGAGAAACTGCTCAAAGAGCACTGGGCGGCGCTGGTCCGACTCCGCGAGGTCGGGGTCGACCTGGCGGCCGTCATCGGCCAGTACCACGCCCGGGGGGTCGTCCCGCTCCGGAGGCGGCCTCTCCGCCTATGTGAGATGACGGCCAGCAGGGCCCCTTTCGCAAGGACTGTGACAGCGCCGAAGCTACCCTCGCAGGTCGAGGTCTAGCGCCGTGTGATGTTGGCCATTGGGAAGGCGTCCTACTCGTGGCCGCCATTGCAGCTCTTGCCCATGCTCCCTAATGAGGGGACCGAAAAGCTCGTAAGTGGTTTCCTCTTCCGATAAGTTCTCCGACTAGTTCAGCGTTATTGTCTGTTTCGGGTCTTCTCGGAAACTCTTGATGGTCGTTGAATTCTTTTTGGTTCTTCCTCCTTTAGCTGAGGAGCTCCCATCTCGTGCCCGCGAAGCCCCCTCTCCCGCAGGATGCGATCATCAACCCCAATCAGGCGGCCGCGGACAGGCGAAGGGCCGAGCGCAAGGCGCGGCAC
Organism: Cenchrus fungigraminus; assembly: GCA_036936925.1. Lineage (NCBI taxonomy): Eukaryota > Viridiplantae > Streptophyta > Magnoliopsida > Poales > Poaceae > Cenchrus > Cenchrus fungigraminus. Next base: position 29,464,959 of record CM072780.1, on the reverse strand, counting down.
AAGGAGAAGGAGATCACCAAGCGCGATCGGAACGACGGCCGCATCAAACGCCGCAAGGCGGGGGAGGCCAATGTCTCCTCTAGCGAAGATCCGTCGCCGTCACCACCGTGGAGTGGGGATGAACCGAGCGCAGATGTCGATTGGAGCGGCATCTCCGGGTCGCCCCTTCCTTCGCCGCGCCGGGCGGCGGAAGTAAGCTCGACGCGGCGGTCGGAGCCGGCCGCCCGCAAGAAGGGCGCGGGTTCTAGTTCGCAGCCGGGGGCCTGCCCCGCCCGAGAGGATCAGAGCGTGACCCGCTCTCAGGCGGCCCCTGGCGGTTCACGTGCCTCCGAGGGGCGGAGGGATTCTTCGCGTCGAGACGATCCGTCCAGGCGGCCGGCGGATCGCGACTCTTCCTCCTGCCGCTCCTCCGTTGACGCTGAGCGTCCGGACTCGGACTCCTTGAAGAGGCGTTCGTCGTCCAAGGCGAGGTCGACCTCGCTGGCGTCTGGTCCGAGCATGGCGCAGGGGGGGAACGCGGGCACTCCCCAGCGGCGCCTCCAGTCTCTGGCCATCCGCGGTGGTGGCGTTCCGGCCGTGCAGGTTCCCCTATCCATCAGAGGGAATCAGGAGGTGGCCTCCGGCACGGCGGAGACCGGGAGGACCGCCCCCGAGTCGTCGATGGATCGAAGCGCCGCCCCCAAGTCGTCAGGGGGCGGCGGGCCAGCTCTCGTGCCGGCGGAGCGTCGAGATTTGGCCCCCGAGCTGGCGGAGACCAAAAGGCCAGCCCCCGAGCTGGGCCCATCGGATAGGCCTGTCAAGCAGGCCCGCGTCCGGTCCACCATGTAAGTGCTTGCTCACTTTTCCTCATTGCCTTGCTGCTCTTCGTCGTTCTACTGTTCTTCGTTCTCGTTCTGCTTCTTATCTTTAATTCGCACTTGCCTCAGCCGCGCCGACACCGGCGTGCTCAGCCTTGCGCCGCTGAAACGCGCAGCGCTGGGCGCGCGCGACCCTCAGCTCGAGCCTCGCCCGTCGCCTCCCTACGCCGAACCGTTGGCGGAGCAGGCCGGGAGCGGGCTGGTCGTGGCGACCGAGGTCGTCGAGACTGCGACGCCTCCGCCGGCGTCGAACGCCAATAACCCGACCGAGAGGCAGATGGCCTTCGAGGCGAATGACAAACCGGTGGCGATCGAGCCGCCAGTCGAGGCCTTCGTGGAAAGCGGCGATGCCCGGGCGTCGTCTCTCGGGAAGGACGTGTCCCCGCCGCCATCGACCGGCGGAGACGAGACCGAGACGCCGGCGGCGGTTGAGGCTACGGTGCCTGCGGCGTCGCAGGCGGGCGGGGACACGGCGGAAGCGCCGGCAGCCGATGGTGCGACTGCCCGCCCCTGGGAGATCATCGACCTCGACGGGCCCAACTTCTCGGGCGGCGACCCAAACAGCTTCGAGGTTGTGCTGGAGTGGTTGCTGGCGGACCCGGAGGAGTCAGGGGTCAGGGCTTCCGAGTCGGCCATGCTTGAGGCTGCGTCCATGGCTGGCGCGGCAGGGCCCGGTGTTACGGAGCTCACACCCGAATCGACCAAGGCGGAGCATCCGGAGTCAGGCCTGGTCGGAGTAACCGGGGCTCTCGTGGCCTCAGCCGCAACCGGGGCGGACGAGGAGATCCTCGGAGAGCCCGCAGCCGACGCAGAGCTGGCTGTCGCGGCGTCCTCACCCCCTGCCGTGGTCGTGGGTGAGCCCGCTGCTAGCGTGCCAGAGCCGTCGCCACCCCAGCTCGCCGCCCCCGTCATTGAAGCGATGCCCGTCACAAGCCTGACCCACCCGGTCTTGCAGGAACACGATGTCCCTGGGACCGCCGCGGGTGGCGCCTCCCCAGAGATCCAGGAGGTCGGGGAGGGCTCAGGCGCGGGGCTGCTTCCGGAGCCGGAGGAGAACAGCGCGTGGATCACGGACCTTGTGCGTTCCGCGTGGGCAGCTGCCTACGAGGCGGACGCGCTTGATGGCGAGGACGAGGAGGCCGAGGCCTGCCGCCGCCTTGAGCGAGGTCTCGTGTGGGCACATCATGCGTTCCACGAGCTCATCCTCCCCGCGACGACAGTAAGTCCCCTCGAAACGGGAGCTTAACTTTGTTTTTCCTGTTTCGTAAGTCTTGTAATTGGTGATCTCTTGCCCGGGACAGGCTCTCTCGGAGTGCGGCACAAGGAAAGCGCGCACCATCAGGGAGCTCCAGGCGGAGCGGTTCCAACTGGAGATGCAGCTGGCTGTCGCTCGTCTGGCCGCCGCCAGGGCGGTGGCGAATGAGGCATCGTCGAGGGCCACGCTCGAGGCCGCCGTGAAGTCCGCGGAGGACCGTGCCACGACCGCACAGGCCGCTGCTGCCAACGCTGCGACGGAGTGGGAGTCCCTCGGGGCGAAGTTGGCCCAAGCGGAGGCGACGGCTGAGGAACTGCGGGTCACTGTGATGACCGCCAACAAGGCTAATGAGAAGGCCACAGCCACCGCCACCGCCGCTGAAACCGCTGCCCATGCCGCCGCCCGAGAGAAGACGGCGGCTTGAGTCAAAGGTGGCGGAGCTAGAGCAAGACTTGGCCACCGCTGGTGCGGACCTCAGGACAGCCAACAAGCAATTTTCCGAGGTGGTCGACAAGCTCGAGGACGCCACTGACGAGGTGACCCGGCTTCGGAACGCCAACTCCCAATTGGCACAGGACGTCGATGGTGTGTGGGCTTCGAACGCTTCCGGCCGCGGGCTTCTTTCTTTACTTCGATTTTTGTTGGTGTTGATTCGTCTTCTCGCGGATGCAGGGCTGCGCATGGCTCGTGCCGCGATGACCGTGAAACTCACGGAGAAGTCGAAGGAAGTGAATGCCGCCGAGCTCAGGATCATCGAGAAAGACGGGTCGATCAAGAGGCTGTAGGAGCAGCTCGAGAGTAAGTCCCCTCGACCCTGCCTCGCCTTCCTTTCCGCTCGGCTGCGTCATATCTGTTCATTGCAATTCGTTGGCCCGCTTCAGAGATCAAGACTGAGCTTGAGCAGTCCCGAAAGGCCCAGGAGCAGGTCAGGACGGAGCTCGAAGAGGTCAAGAACGCTCGGCGCAAGTCGGAGACATCACGCCGGCAGAGCATCCTGGAACACGCCAAGCTCGGGAAACTCCTGGGCCAGGTCTTGTCAGAGCTCGGTGTTCCCGTCGGGCCGATGCTCCCCGACACACTTGCCAAGAAAGTTGAGCGTCTCCTGGAAGTTGTCAAGGAACGGGAGCTGTCGACTGCTCGGAAAGTGGTGCACCGGGTGCTCGCCATGTTCGACTCGCACTACCAGGGTTTGGACCGCATGGCGCTGAGTGGCGGCTGGGCCCCTGGCAGCTCCGACGACCACTGTGACCAGCTCGAAGAAGACTGCGCCTCCTTCGCCTGTGCCCTGGCCGACGTCGCGATGAAGGACCTAGACCTGATTCCACGAGACACGCCAGAAGACCAAGAGAGCTCCAGGCCTTCGCATTAGATGTATCATTGTATATGTAGGCAGTTAGGAACAGCTCGTACTGTGTAACGCCCTGAACAGCTTCATGTCGTCGAAACCTTGTTCGAAAATGTTACAGCTGAAACGTTCTCGAGCGCTAAGGGACAACCACAGCAACGCGTAGCAGAACTTAGGGACTTGAGCTGACCGAGCTTTACTCTGGAGCCGTGGAGGCGTAGGAGTCAGAAAGCACAGCCATCCCAAGCCATTTAAGAAGTGCTATGCGTTCGCAGCCCCCGAGTACTCGGGAAGGTTTGAAAAGTAACTTACACATTTTTCGTTAAAATCGTTTCGGACCGGAGTCTGAGCGGTTGCTCGAGCGCTTTTGAGAAGAGGTCGGATGGAGACTCGTAGACTCGGACTGTGCTCGCAAGCCTTCACACCATAGCCACGGAGGCGTAGGTGCTAGGAGCATTGAACGAGCAACAACATCAAGCCCCGCGCGGGCCGCCATCTTTACTTCTCGCAAGGTTGAGCGTTCCGCCAAAAAACCTCTCGCGTGTGCGATCAGTTGCGACATAGTTGTCGATTTTTGTTTGAAAAAATGGGAAAAATGAAAGGAGGGCATCGTGCCCTGGGTAGCCCCCGAGCGGAGAGTGTTTCTATGCAGGTGCAGAGACACTTGCCGCTCAGCCTTTAGGGAAGTTGCAAAACTTAGAAGCATTGCAACCGAGGAGTTTACGAACTCATAGATGTATGAACAAAGCAGGCGGCATTTATTCATTGATTCACAAGATATGAAAATTTACTTCATGGGTAAAATGGCCGCAGGTGTTCGATGTTCCAAGCGTTGGAGACGACTCGATCGTCCTCGTATCGAATCTTGAATGTTCCGGGTCGGAGTACTTGATCAATGATGAAAGGCCCCTCCCATGGGGGCGAAAGCTTGTGTCGATCCTTGCTGCCTTGAACCTGTCGGAGGACCAGGTCCCCGACCTGGAACTCGCGGGTGCGCACGTTGTGCTCGTGGTATCGTCGCAAGGCTTGTTGGTATTTCGCCGAGTGTAGCAGCGCCACGTCGCGCGCCTCGTCGAGCTGGTCGATGGCATCCTCGAGCGCGACTTGGTTGCCCTCATCGGTGTATGCCCGTACTCTCGGACTACCATAGTCGATGTCCGTGGGGAGGACAGCCTCCGACCCGTGCACCATGAAGAACGGCGTGAAGCCGGTCGCTCGGCAGGGCGTGGTGCGCAGGCTCCAGAGAACGGATGGCAGCTCGGCTACCCATCTCGCTCGAAACTTGTCGAGGCACTTGAAGATGCGAGGCTTTAGCCCTTGTAGGAGCATGCCGTTGGCCCTCTCGACCTGCCCATTCGTCTTTGGGTGCGCCACGGCGGTCCAGTCCACGCGAATGTTGTTGTCGTCGCAGAAGTTGAGGAATTTCTTCCCCGTGAACTGGGTGCCGTTGTCGGTGATGATCGTGTTGGGTATGCCGAAGCGATAGATGATGTCGGTGAAGAACGCTACGGCCTCCTCGGAGCGGACGTTCACGATGGGTCGTGCCTCGATCCACTTGGAAAACTTGTCGACCGCCACGAGAAGATGCGTGAAGCCCCCGGGCGCTTGTCGGAGTGGCCCCACCATGTCGAGGTGCCACACAGCAAAAGGCCATGTGATGGGGATGGTTTGAAGCGCTTGCGCCGGGAGGTGAATTTGTCGAGCGTAGAACTGGCATCCCTCGCAACGCCTCACGATATCCTTGGAGTCCGCCACCACTGTGGGCCAGTAGAACCCTTGTCGGAAAGCCTTCCCGACAAGAGTCCTCGGACCGGCGTGATGTCCGCATGTGCCGGCATGGATCTCACGAAGTAACTCCTTGCCCTGGTCTCCCAAGATGCATCTCATGAGTATGCCCGCTGCGCCTCGTTTGTAGAGCTCACCCTCGATAAGGACGAACGCCTTGGCTCGTCGCGCGATGCGGCGTGCCTCCTTCTGATCGGAGGGCAGCTTCCCTTCGACTAGCCACTGATGATAGGGAAACGCCAATCAGGGTCCTCGAGGTTCAGCTCGGGCTGCTGGTCGATCTCCATAACTTCTGGCCCTTCGGGTTCTTGCGGCTTTTCCCCCTCGATGCGCACGGATGGTGCGTGCTGGTCGCTTGTGAACACCCCGTGAGGTACTGGCTTGCGGCTCGATGCAGCCTTGGCGAGGATGTCCGCAGCCTTATTGTAGTCGCGTAGTACGTGATGAAGCTCGAGCCCATGGAACTTGTCTTCCAACTCACGCACGGCCTGGCAGTATGCCGCCATCTTCGAATCAACACAATTTTTCTCTTTCATGACTTGATTCACGACAAGTTCTGAGTCTCCTCTGATCTCGAGACGGCGGATCCCGAGCTTGACCGCGATCCGAAGGCCGTTGATGAGCGCCTCGTACTCGGCGATGTTGTTGGAGGCAGGAAAGTAAAGTCGAACCATGTATTCCATGTGCACGCCCAGAGGCGAGATGAAGACAAGGCCTACTCCTGCACCTTCTTTCATGACAGAGCCGTCGAAATACATCGTCTAGGTCTCGTGCTCGATGGGCGCCGGCGGGGTTTGAATCTCCGTCCACTCGGCGACGAAGTCCGCCAGCGCCTGCGACTTGATGGCACTGCGGGGCGCATACGAGATGTTTTGCCCCATCAGTTCGAGCGCCCACTTGGCTATCCTTCCTTCTGCCTCGGGGTTCTGGATCACCTCCCCGAGCGGGTACTTGGATACCACCGTGATGGGGTGCGTGTCGAAGTAGTGTCGGAGCTTGCGCTTGGTGATCAAGACAGCGTACACGAGCTTTTGCATTTGCGAGTAACGAGTCTTTGAGTCGGAGAGTACCTCGCTCACGAAATAAATCGGGCGTTGCACCTTGAGCGACTTCCCGGGCTCTTCTCGTTCAACCACCAGCGCAGCGCTGACCACCTGGGTTGTCGCAGCGATGTACAGGAGCATCGGTTCTTCTGGTGCTGGCGCCGTGACTATAGGTGGGCTCTTCAGGAGGTTCTTGAGGGAATCGAGTGCCTCCTGAGCCTCGGGCGTCCATGTGAAGTGGTCGGACTTCTTCATCAATCGATACAGCGGCAGGCTACGCTCCCCGAGTCACACTATGAAACGGCTGAGAGCCGCGAGGCAGCCCGTAACACGCTGTACACCTTTTAGGTTTTGGATCGGCCCCATGTCCGTGATGGCCGAGATCTTCTCGGGGTTGGCTTCAATGCCGCGTTCCGACACGACAAAGCCGAGGAGCATACCCCTCGGGACCCCGAAAACGCATTTCTCGAGGTTAAGCTTCACCCCATGCTCTCTCAGCCTCGCGAACACCTCAGTGAGGTCTGGGACTAGATCGCCGGTCTTTTTTGACTTGACCATGATGTCATCGACATACGCCTCGATGATTCGCCCTATGAGATCCCCAAAGACGCGTCGCATGCACCTTTGGAATGTGGCGCCCACGTTTTTAAGCCCGAAGGGCATCGTCTTGTAACAGTAGGCGCCGAACTGAGTGATGAAAGAGGTCGCGAGTTGGTCCGCTATGCACATCGCTATCTGGTGGTACCCGGAGTACGCATCGAGAAAACAGAGGGTTTCGCACCCTGCTGTCGCATCGACTACCTGATCTATGCGAGGCAAAGGAAACGGATCCTTGGGACATGCCTTGTTTAGTCTCGTGTAGTCAACACACATCCTCTATTTCTTATTCTTCTCCTTTATAAGTACAGGGTTAGCAAGCCACTCGGGGTGGAATACTTCTTGGATGAACCCTGAACTAAGGAGCTTCTTGATCTCCTCGTCGATCGCCTTGCACTTCTCGTCGTTGAAGCGGCGTAGGCATTGTTTCACCAGTTTCGATCCCGGCTTGATGTTAAGTTTGTGCTCGGCAACCTCTCTCGGGATCCCTTTCATGTCGGAGGGTTTCCATGCGAACACGTCGAGGTTCGCTTTGAGGAAGTCGATGAGCGCGCTTTCCTATTTAGGATCGAGCGCCGTCCCGATACGGAGCGTGCGGCCATCGTCGGAGACGGCCGCATCCTTGACGTCCTTGGCGGGCTCGAAAGAGCAGGCCGCTCGCTTGGACGACTCGGGGATGTCTTGGTCCTCGGAGGGAGGCTCGGCGTGTAGCCTCTCGAACCGGATCAGTGCCTCCGCAAACTGGAAGCACTCAGCGTCGCACTCGAATACGCGCTGGAACGTAGTCCCCACCGTGAAGATCCCCTTCGAACCGGGAATCTTCAACTTGAGGTACGTATAGTTTGGCACGGCCATGAACTTTGCGTAAGCTGGCCTCCCGAGGATGGCGTGGTACGTCCCCGAGAACCCCACCACTTCGAAGGTGAGGGTTTCTGTGCGAAAGTTTTGCAACGTCCCAAACATGACGGGCAGATCGATCTGCCCGATTGGGAGTGCCTCCATTCCGGGGACGACCCCATGGAATGGTGCGGTCGATGGCCGCAGCTGGGACCGTGGGATGCCCATGTCGTCGAGCGTCGATGCGTAGAGCACGTTGATGCCGCTCCCTCCGTCCATCAGGACCTTGTGGATCCGTTTGGACCTGAACAGGGGTGCTACCACTAGTGGGTAGGCTCCCGGCTGCGGCACACGGTCGGGGTGATCCTTGCGGTTGAAGGTTATCGGAACCTCCGACCACTTCAGGTACGACGGCGTCGCGGACTCGACGTTGTAGGCCCCGCGCCGGATAAGCTTCTCTTGGCATCTCGAGGGTCGCGCCGGGGATCCGCCGAAGATCATGTGGACTGCCCCGTCCTCGCCCGGGTACTGGGCTCCCGCGTCGTCGTCGTCATTGTCGGGGAGAGGCGCGGACTTCTTCTGTGGATCTACCACCTTAGGCTTAAGCGTGCCGTTGACGTAGTTCTTCATCAAGCGGCAGTCCTTGAGCGCGTGCTTGACGGGGACCTCGTGGTGGGTGCACGACGCCTCCAAGAGCCTCTCGAAGTGGTCCTTCGGGGGACCGATCTTGGGTGGGTTGCTCTTGGGGCGTGTAGCCTTGCGCTCGACCGCCGCGACCAGGTTGTCGTCACGGTGACGCTTGTCGTTCTTCTTCTTCTTTTTGAAGCGCGAGGACTACCCTTCGCCGTGGTCTACGACCTGTTTCCCTTTGCCCTGAGGGGTGTTGAGGGTGGCCGCGACCGCCTCCTCACCATCCGCGTGGTTGGTTGCGATGTCGAGGAGCTCCCGAGTGGTTTGAGGGGTGCGGCGCCCTAGTCGGTGAATGAGGGTGGTGCAGGTCATGCCGTTCTGGAACACCGAGATGGCGTCGTTGTCTGTCGCGTCGGGGAGCTCGGTGCAACGCTTGGAGAAACACCGGATGTAGTCGCGCAGGCTTTCCCCCGGCTGCTGCTTGCAGTTGCGCAGCTCCCACTGCTTGCCGGGTCAGGCGTACGTGCCCTGGAAGTCGCCGACGAAGACGCGGCGCAACTCCGTCCAGTCGTTGATTTTTTCGCGGGGCAGGTGCTCGAGCCATGTCCGCGCGGAGTCGCCGAGGTAGAGCGACAGGTTCTTGATGATGAAGAGGTCATCTGTCGCTCCACCCGCATGGCACGTGAGCCGGTAGTCCTCCAACCACACGCTGGGGTTGGTCTCCCCGTCGTATCTGGGGATGTTGGTCGGAGCTCGGAAGCGCGAGGGGAACTTCGCATCCCGCACGTTCTGTCCAAAGGCCCGCGGGCCCCTCTGGTCCGGCGACCAGCTGCGACCATGGTCGTCGTCGCTGTCGTAGCGCTGTCCGCGCCTCCGGTCGTCTTGTCGGTGTGGGTGGCGCTCGTCTCGGTGGTCGCGGTTGTCGCCACCGCCGTAGTTGTCGACGCTGGCGGCCCGGCGGCGAGCCTCGATGGTGTCCCGGGCGTCACGATTGTGTCCAAGACGTTGCTTGGTCGCCGACCCTCTGGCTTCTCCCCCTTGGCTCTGATGCCGTGAGGGGGACGGATTCTGGCAGTGTACAGAGGGTTCCGCCCTCCCGTCGCGCGCTGATCGCTGGTGTGACGCGGAGCTCTCCGCTTGCTGCGCTGCCGCCGTCTTGAGGAGGGCTTTAAGTTGCTGTCGCACCCTCCTCTCCTCGGGGGTGGCCGCCTCTGGGCAGCCGCGCAGTAGCATGGCAGCAGCTGCCAAGTTCTGCGACGCCCGCCTGAAGAGTGGCGGGGCGTCGCCATCGACGTTCGCGTCCTCATTTGTGCGCCGGTTGTTGTCGCGTGCGTGTCTCCGGGCCGGTGGTGTCGGAGCGCGGGCCCTGGACTGTTCGGCGGCTGGTCGGCGCTCCTGCCGCTCGCCGCCTCCTTCGCGGCGTTGCTCCCGCACCGGGACCTGCTGCGGATCCGGTTGCGGGTTACGCGGCCTGTCCTCCCCGAGCTCTCGGTGGAGGTTGGCCAACTCCTCGTCGAGCTGGCGCCTGGCCTCGGCGAGCTCGTCGAGGCGCGCCCTGCGCTGGGCGTCCGTGGCACGATGACGCGGTGCTGGCTCCGCGTCGGTAGAGCTGCTCGAGCTCGGTGCCACGCAGACAAAGCACTCGCACGTAAAGTCGTGCGCGGGTGCCGGTGTTGCCCGTCGGGTCGTCGTGGAGCCCGGGCAGTGTAAGACGCTCGCAGCGCGTCCACGTAGGCCGTCACCGGGTCGTCCGGGAGGCCCTGCTGTCCACGGGGGTACATGGCGGTGTACCACTCTATGAACTCGCCCCAGACGAGCGGCTCGGCTCCGCTTGCCTGGAAGGCGAGGTCGGTGAGGTAGTAGGCGGCGAGCCTAAAACGCTCCTGTGTCGGGTTTGGCCCCAACATGACCATGATCGTCTCGTCCGAGAAGCCTCGGACGAACGCTACGCGCCCCGCCGCCGCCGTCAAGGCGTTAGGGCGAGCTGGCCGGGCGAAGGTGCGCCCGACGACAGACTCCGCCGGCCCGGTGTAGACGAAGCCGAGGGAGCCAAAACGCATGGTGGCCCCGGGAGTTAGCGAAACGCCGCGGCCCTCCATCCGGATCGTTGGTGAAGTTCGGCGAGACACACGATGTGCCCCTACCTGACGCGCCAACTGTCGGGGTTCTCAACCACCGAGCAGTAAATTTGTGTCGGATCGTGTGTCCGACCCGGATGGTTAGCGCGAGAGACACCGGGATTTAGACTGGTTCGGGCCTCCGAGGAGTAATACCCTACGTCCAGTATCGAGCTGCCGTGTTCTTGCGCTAGGGTTGTTTGTAGTAGGGGTTACAAACTTGTCGGGAGAGGGTGTCGAGCCCAAGTCCCTGGGGTCTGAGAGTTCGATTCGTCAGCCCTTATGACGGTTGTCCTCCTCTCCCTTTTATAGACGCAAGGGGGAGGGGCAAAAAGAGAATACAAGTAAAAGCTACAGTCCTACGCCGCTGGGACGTCTTCTCGCACGTCGCCGTCTACCAGAGTGCATTGAAGGGGGGCTGAGCTTTGTTAGCGTTAAGGCCGCCGCGTGGCCGGGTGACGCTGTTCATTCCGGGCACCTGGCGCTTCCTCCGAGCTCTTTGATGCTGACTCAGCCCGCCTGAGTACGGGATGAGCCCGCCACGTTGGGGCCTAATCGTAGGCCAGCGCTAAGTGTAGGGGGCACTCGAGTGCCTCTGACGGGGTTGGCGTGCCGCAGAGCCGGACGGGACGGCGCGTCAGGGGCTGTGTGGTCGTACAGTGCCGCATTAAGGCTCTTGTCAGAGCCGGCCGCCCGCGTGAGCCGCCAGCTGGTGCGTTCGCATGGCGTGGGGAACTGGTGCCCCACGCGTCGTTGCGGGGGAGCCCGGTCGTCGGGATGGCGCCACGTTCGTGTGGGCCTCGGTCTCCTCCTTCCGACCTTCTTGTGCGGGCCTCGCCTTGGTCGGAGACGGAAACTACTCGTGCGAATGAGCAAGTTGTCGGAGGCGAGGCGGAGACTCCTCGTGCGGGACGGAGACTTGTCGTGCGAGGCGGAGACTCCTCGTGCGGGACAGAGACTTGTCGTGCGAGGCGGAGACTCCTCGTGCGAGGCGGAGACTTGTCGGGGAAGCCACCCCTCAGTAGGAGACTTGTCGGGGAAGCCTCCCCTCAGTCGGAGACTTGTCGGAGAAAGCCTCCAACTGGTCGGAGACAAGGCGTCTTGCCAGTGATGGTCTAGACAAGAATCCACAGTCCCCTTTACCCTGAATCTTGACCTTCACATTGTCAATGGTGTCAAATGACTCCATCTTGAGGGTGATTATCTTGCCGTTGAAGAGGGCCCTAATCCGGACCCTCGTCAGGTGTAGAGACTTGCCTATATCATCTAGAAAGCCTAGTACTCTTGTACTATTAGTAGAATGTGTTGAAGATTATGTTATGAATAGTATACCTTCATATATGTGCTGTTTTCTAATATTGCTGTGTTGTGGTTTCAATATAAATGTGACATGTAATTATTTTTCGCTAGTTGCTCTTATGTTCGTCATGTGAGTCCGCCCCAGCTAAAATTTTTTGCTAGGTCCGCCACTGATCCAGACTAGATCAATAAGTCACGTGACTTATGGAAACCAAACAAGAACTAAACTAACAGCTCAAGTGATCAGTTCCAACGTGTGAACAGCTCAAGTATGGCCATGAACCAAAGTGATAGGTGACTCCGACACTACAGAACATGACCATATCAATTATCAAGAAGGCATATCAATGTACAAACCCAAGCAAACTGTCCCCGGTCGGCCCCCGCTGCTCGTGTGGCACATGGGGTAGTACGCAATCGTCTGTCTTGCATTGATCTGGCGCCGGCGAGCTCCAGGATGTTGGGTCGGAGAAAGCATACCAGAGGCAGATATGATCTGATCGGATAAGTGGCCGCCAATGCAAGATTGGCCATTGGCCATGGCAGAAGACCACACCTGCACGCTCTAGCCTCGTAGCTCCTATAGCGCCGGACATCACAACAACCTGAGACCTAACGAAACATGGATATGGCCATATGGTTCCCAGAACTCGACACCGAAAACGAAAAGCCACCCAAGCCTGCAGGAACTGCCGGTCCCGACCAGACCTCCCAGCATAAAGCACCATTTAGATGGTAGAATTTTTGGTGAATTGGTGAAAGTTTTTTGTTTGGGTGTTTAGTTGGTGAAAGTTTTGGTGAAAAGGATGAAAGTTTTGGTGAAGAAGGTGAAAATTTTTGCATTGGAGCGCGTGCACAGAGAGAAGAATGATGAAACTTTTGGTGAAAGTTTTGGTGAAACTGACACGGTTTTCGTGGTGAGAATTTTTAGGGAAGTTGGTGAAAACTTTCAGTAACTAAACAGGGCCTAAGCATATATACAGCTACCTCACCAACACAGAGCGATCCCGACCCTCCAACGACCACCTGCGGCGTGCACCGCACGTGGTGGACGAGGCGCGAGCAATGGCCGGCCCGGGCCACGCGCACAAAGGCAGCAGCAATAGTTTAATAGTTTACTCCCGAGCCGAATCAGCAGTGTATATTTAGTCTATTTTGATTTTTACTGTCTACTTTTCTTAGGGAGATGGTTAAGAACCTCATATGATAGAGGAGAACGCCAGACGCAGATTTCCGGAATACTTCTACAGGGAATGCTCATTTAATGAGCATTCTCCATATTATGTCTTGAAGAGGACTTCTTTAGCATGAGATTTTGAGTCTCGCGTGTCTACCATTTCACCATCAAAGCATCTTGAAAGTGAATCGTATTTCATAAATATGATATCTATCGAATGTGATATATGGAATATATGACAAAGGTGGAGTCTCTTCTCCACGTCTGTAGTTGCGGTCGAGGTGACAGGATATTTGCCATGCCAAATGCGAAATAATGAGTCGGATGGATGCCGGCGGATCGATGCTTGATCATGCGCTCGCCAGCTAGGGTAGTAGGGTCCTATAGGCTATAGGAGCCCGCCTTTCCCGCGTCGGATCGCCGTTACGCTACGAGCCTTTTTCCCTCTCGTGTGCTTTCGACTGGAGCGCACGAACGATCCAGAACCCAAACCCAAAAAGCCACTCCGTGTTAATCTAGCGCGCATCGCCATTACCATCCATCCTTATCTGCCGGGCCGGGTGTGGAGGTGGAGGTGGAGCCCCCGCGCGCGCAAGCTCGCAGAGGCACGACCGATCGCACGAGCCCGCGCATGGAGACGGCGATTTCCCCGAGTAGTTAATGTTAGATAATAGGTGATTAAATGGTATATTTTAATTTCATAATTAAATAGATATTTCAATAAAAGTATAGAGGTGTGTGCAACATAGCATGTGCGAGTGTTCATGTTTAAACAACTATTAAACATATACATGTTCATAATTAAATAATATTTAAGCATGAACGATAAGGCAAATAGGAAGTACCCAAAGGCGGGGCGGGTGACGGCGTCACCCGATGCGCCGTTGTTCTCTGGGTTAACCATTCGGCTAACCGTGAGAGAACCTCAGTCGGTGTAGTCGTACGAAATCGGTGCATGAAGGTGATCGCAGTGCAGATCTCGGACGACCTTCTGGAAGTAGTCGAAGTTGTCGTACAGGGAGCGAGCTGTCGCGTCAAACGCTCCCCAAAAACCTTATCGCCCGCCTATCCTGAGCAGGATCTTCAGCAGCGGTCGAGGTTCCGGAGGCCTGCTCTCGCCAGTACCGTGCACGTGGTGCAAGCGATGGGAATGCGGAACGCAGCAAAACAAAGAGGGAGAAGGGAGAGGTCTCCTAAACAGGAGTATCTGATTGTGAATATGCAAATGGAGGAGAGGAGGAGGGCGTCCTTATATAGCCCGGGAAGGACCTGCGGGGGAGGCGTCCAGATCTAGATCTGGGACGCGGAATAGATGCGGTTCATCGAACCTGGCCGCCTGCGGGTAAGGGAAGCATATCACCGTTTGAGAATATTCTGAGGATTATTCCTTCAACGGCAAAAAGGTGCTTCCGCCCCGCAACACATCACGTCCGTCCGTCCGCGCGTCCTTATATAGCCCGGGAAGGACCTGCGGGGGAGGCGCCCAGATCTAGATCTGGGACGCGGAATAGACGCGGTTCATCGAACCTGGACGCCTGCGAGTAAGGGAAGCATATCACCATTTGAGAATATTCCGAGGATTATTCCTTCAACGACAAAAAGGTGTTTCCGCTCCGCAACACATCACGTCCGTCCGCACGCACGCACCGCTCGTCTCGTCTCGTCTCGTCACGGCCCGGCGAGCGAGCGCGCGCGCGTGTGGCCCGCCAGTCTCCTTTTCCAACTTCACAAGTGGTGTACGTTTTGTATACCTATTAAGTCGACTAAAAGCCTCCTCAAATACCCTTACAATATTATTCACTTTCGTTCTCCCTAGTATTAATGCAATTGGCTATAATTCTTTAATTATTAAAATAAATGATTTTAGACCCATTTATTTCAACAGTTAATCCGCGATCGCATCATCGCCCTGCTTTCCGCAGTGCTTTTCCATCGAGGAATGGGTGCCTTTACATCAGGCACGGCCGCCTTTTGCCGTCAGACGACTGCAACGGGTTCTCTCGGTGGGGGTCAACGTCAAGAGGCTCTTCTTCCGTTGTGAGATCTGCGCAAACATTTGGATGGGAACGAAAGGAGCTCTAGGTAGGGGGCGACCACTAGGAGGGAGGCATCGGCTTTGCTTTCTACGGTCTCGGTTGCACCTCCTGATTAAGGAAAGAACAGTGGGGCGAGGAGGCCATGGCTTTTGAGATTCGGCGAATCTCCAAATTCCAGAGCAAATCAACGACGAATTTAACTACATAATGAATTTTATTATCGAGAAGAATTTCATAGCAGCTTATTTCGAGAATTTTTTTCATAGAGCATTTCCTGAGTCTTTTCATGAGAGAGAAGAGAACCAAAACGCGCGGCGGGCGAGTCACCGCTGCCGACCGTCGCTAAGAGTGTTGCTTCGTTCGTTCGTCGGTGGCAAATATGTAGAAGCCAATGCAAAAGTCCCTTTCGAAGGAGTGCTCACTCTTAGAGTGGCAAAAGATTAAATATCCCGAGAAGAAGAGGGAGAAGAAGGAGATGGAGAAGGGGCAGGGTTTCAAGTGGCTGGGGCATTACTCCTCCGCGTAGGACATACTGCTCGTCGGCGACGGGGACTTCTCCTTCTCGCTGGCGCTGGCCACCGCGTTCGGCTCCGGCGCCAACCTCGTCGCCACGTCCCTCGACACCTACGGTTCGTCTACTTCAATTGCTTCCACCTCCTCAAGCGTCGCCTATGGGCGAATGACGATTCATTTTGTTGCCCCCTTGCGCCTTTGATACGGGAATAGATTGGGGCAATTGATTGATGGATACATGATAACATGAATTCCATATGCTAGCTCGGCGATTTTTAGGAAAATGTGATACCTTGTGTTAGTTAAAAGAAGAATTTGACGCACTTGCTCCATTAAGACCATGGCTATCTCTTAAGATGGGTGAACCATATTTTGCTTTCGTATGGTTTAACGCACCTTGAAACACACAACATATCACGTTTACTATGTATTTTTAGCACCTCTGTTGTGTCGAGGATGATACAAGATAAAAGCATTCTTTTTTTTGGAACTGATGTCATTAACACTCAGCAAAAGGCAAGGAAGAACACCTTATCAAGCATTAATTCTTTCACACTGTGACACGACTTCTTTGGGAATTTTGATCTTTCAATAGTTTTATTGTCTATTTCCTCTGCAAATATCCTCTCTTTTTTCAGAGACTCTGAAGAGCAAGTACAGCAAAGCAGAGTCAAATTTAACAGAGCTGAAAAGATTGAGTGCCACGGTGTTGCATGGTGTTGATACGAAAGAGATGAAGTCACACCCTGACTTGAAGAACAGAAGGTTTGATCGGATTGTCTTTAACTTTCCTCATGCTGGCTTCAAAGGAAAAGAGGACGACATGCATATGATCAAGTACGTGGTCTATCTCATTATTATGTTCTTTGGCAGTAACCATTTGGTTAAACCCTGGTTTAAGCTAGTGCTGTTCTTGTTCTTCATATGGATGGGGGTTCATTATTTGTCTTGCTGAGCTCTTTAAGATATTTGATTAAATATTTCTAAGGCTACATCTGCATACGAAGGGTTACGTACTTGTGTATTGTTGGTGTAAATAGAGAAATGTATAAGGGCTCGTATGTAAAAGAACAAGAAGATAAGGAAGAGGAATTGGGGCTAGGCGAGCAGCCAACCACCAGAAGCTTCTAAAAAAAAACCAACATGGTATACAGAGCTAGGGTTAGGATGTGTCGAGCGATTCGGGCGATTCCGGCCGGTCACCTCCGCCGGAGGCCATAGGCGGCCGCGAGCAGCAGCGAGGGCGCGTGGCGGCGCGCACGCAGGACGACACGCGGCGGTGCGGGCGCGCAGGTGCGTGTGCACGCGGGCGTGCGGCGGCGCGCGGCGGCGCGGGCGCGCAGCGGCACGCGGCGGCGAGGGCGCACAGCAGCACGGGCACGCAGGGGCTGCGGGGTGCTGCTGCGGCTTCAGGGAACGTGGCTAGCCTCTCCAGTTGGCCTGCTGCAGAGGAGAAGTGTGGCTGCCGTGGTGCTGTTGCAGGTGGAGGTGTTGCAGAGGAGAAGTGCGGCTGCCGTGACTGGGATTGGAAGTAGCTGGGGCAGGTGGTTTTGCAGGTGGAAGTGGTAGTGCTGTTCAGCACATAAAGAAATTTGCTTGCTGGTGCACGGCTGCTTGAAAGTGTGCTGTGCTTGTGGTTGTGAAGATGACTCCAGAAGAAGAAATGGAAGCAAAAAGGAGGGAAGAAGAGGCTGCAGCGAAGGCAGCAATGGGTGGTGGCTCTGGTGGTGTTACAAGGAGCGAGATGATGAGTGAAATGAGAAGTATGATCCAGGAGCTTATGGGGTTGGGTCTGATTGGTGGTAAAGCAGATGGAGGCCCATCAAAGTTGAAGTTGGAGCTTGTGCCAAATGATGTGAAGCTAGAAGGCAGCAAGAATTATTTGAGCTGGTCCAGGAGAGTGCGTGTGATTCTAGGAGGCAAGGGTGTGGAGCACTATTTGGAGGAGACTTGTGTTGAGCCGGCTGATAAGCTCAGCACTGAATGGAGAGTTTGGCATGCAACAAACTTTGTGATAGTAGCATGGTTGTTGGCATCTATGTCTCCCACTGTTAGCAAGAGGGTGGAAGCTATGCGCACTGCATCACAGATATGGAGGACTTTGAGTAACATATACTCTCGGCAGGGGAATGTGATGATGATGATGGAGATTCAGAGCAAGGCAGATGCAGTGAAACAAGGAGGGAGATCAGTGGAGCAGTACGCTAGCGAGCTTCAGTACTTGTGGGAGGAGCTAGATCACTATGCTTCTCTCCAAATGGAGACTCCACGAGATGCTCAGGTTGTCCATAAGTGGGTGGAGGACAGGAGAGTGACTCACTTCCTAAAAAATCTGGACCCCGAGTTCGAGAGTAGGAGAGCTGCCTTCTGTCACCAGGAGAGTCTTCCTACAATGGATGAGGTTGTTGCAGTCATGATTGATGAAGAAAGCAGGCTTCGACTGATGAGTACTAACAATCCTGGGAAGTCAGCCTACACCACAGTGGCAGAGAGGGAGTGTTTCAATTGTGGAGAGAAGGGACACTTGAGCTATAATTGTCCTTTTCTTAGAAACTATGGTGGTAGGAGTGGAACTCGTGGAGGTCGTGGTGATCGAGGAGGTGGATGTGTTGGTCGTGGAGGAGGTCGTGCTGGGGGTCGTGGCAGAGGTGGTGGAGGTCCTCTAGCCAATGTTGCTGCCTTAGAGAGTGGTTCTCAAGTCAGTACTACTTCCACAGTGGAGGTTCCTTCTTTGGTCTTGACTGGAGAACAAGTTAAGCAGTGGGAAGAATGGCAGAAGATCAAAGCATCCGAGACCTCCAAATCCACTTCAGCTGGTTCTGTGTTTGCCACCTCCAGTCATTTTGGTAACTTTGCCAACTATGCCCACTTGGGCACAGGTACTCAGGCACAGGCACTTGCATCCACATATAGGCATAACGTAGATTGGGTTATAGATTCAGGTGCTTCCAAACATGTTACAGGCATATCTAGTTTATTTAAAGCATACACTCCACATGTCCATTCTGAGACTATTCAAACCGCTGATGGCACCTCCCAACCCATTCATGGTGTAGGGTCTATAGATTGCACTCCATCTCTTTGCATATCAGCTGTCTTACATGTCCCATCCTTCCCGGTTAATCTTCTCTCTGTTAGCTCTCTTGTTGATCAGTTTAAATGCACTGTTACATTTGATGAAAACCTCTGCATTTTTCAGGAGAAGGAGACGGGGAGAGTGATTGGGACTGGACAGAGGCGTAATGGGTTGTGGTACATCAACCAGGGGGAGTCAGCTTTGGCAGCAGCTGTGGAGGAACGGAAGAGGGAGATCATCTTGCTTCATTGCCGGTTAGGACATGTGCCTTTTGAAAGCTTGAATAAGTGGTATCCTGATGTATTTAAGGATGTGGATCGAACACAACTTGTGTGTGATGCTTGTGAACTTGGGAAGCATACAAAATCAACATATCCTAGTATTGCTCTTCGGAGTTGTGAACCCTTTATGTTAATACACTCAGATGTTTGGGGTCCCTGCTCAATTACATCTTTAAGTGGATACAAGTGGTTTGTCACCTTTATTGACTGTTATACTCGTATGACTTGGGTTTACATGCTTAAAGGTAAGCATGAGGTCCTACGGTGTTTTCAAGACTTTCATAAGTTAGTTGCAAATCAGTTCAATGCTAAAATTCGGATTATCAGAACTGATAATGGAAAGGAGTATGTGAACGGGGAGTTTGGGGCATATCTTTCAGATCATGGGATTATACATCAAACTACCTGTCCTAATACCCCACCCCAGAATGGTGTAGCTGAGAGGAAGAATAGGTACTTGTTGGAGGTAGCAAGATCAATGATGTTTCAGATGAATGTGCCTAAATACCTTTGGAGTGAAGCAATCCTGACAGCGACATACTTAATAAATCGCATGCCGTCCAGAATTCTCGGCATGAAGTCACCCACTGAATTGTTGTTGGGACGACAAGAATTTAAGGTACCCCCTAAGGTATTTGGTTGTGTTTGCTTTGTTAGGGACCATAGACCTTCAGTTGGAAAGTTGGATCTTCGAGCAGTGAAGTGTGTTTTTGTTGGATACTCCTCTACACAAAAGGGGTACAAGTGTTGGGACCCTGTTGGAAAGAGATTGTTTGTGAGTATGGATGTGACATTTCGTGAGTTTGAACCATACTACACAAAACCGTGGGATCTTGATCCGTTATTGGAGGAATTCTCTTCAGTCACTGAGAGTGACAGTAGAGAGGGGGAGAGTGGTAGTGTGCATAATGAAGAAGATGCTCAAAGGGGAGTAATTGTTGGCGCTATCCCGTGTCCAGTTGGGACCAAAGAGGTGGTGAATCCAGATAATGTTGTGGATATGAGAAGTGATGACCATGAGAATGAAGAGGTGAATGAGAATGTGAATGTCAGTGATAATACAAATGAGGAGGTGATTGTTGGGACAGAGGTTGAGGAAAGAGTTGCAAAGGAGCCTATAGTGTATCGAAGGAAGAGGTTCAAGAGTCAGGGGGAGCAAGTCAGGAGTCAAGGGGAGCAAGTGGGTTCATCACAATCACATGAGCCTGTTACTTCAGTCCCAAACCTCTCCTCGGATCTCTCTCCATCCTCGATCGAATCTGGGTCAAGTGGTAATGTTTCTCATATTCCTGAACATGAACATGTAGAATTACCTCTTGCACAACGTAGAGATACTAGATCCAATTTTGGAAAACCTCCTATTCGTTATGGCTTTGAGCATTCTAGTACAGATCATGATATAGCCAACTTCCTTTCATATTCTCGCCTCTCACCTGCATATAGGGCATTTGTTGCATCTTTACAAACGGTGCCTATTCCCAGAGACTGGAGGTGTGCAAAGCAGGATCCTAAGTGGAGAGAAGCAATGAAAGAAGAGATGCACGCTCTTCAGAAAAATAAGACATGGGAACTAGTACAACTTCCCAAAGGGAAGAAGGCAGTTGGTTGTAAGTGGGTCTTCACTGTGAAGCAGAACCAAAAAGGAGAGGTGGATAGATACAAAGCAAGATTGGTTGCAAAAGGATATAGTCAAACATATGGGATTGATTATGATGAGACCTTTGCTCCTGTGGCGAAAATGGGAACTGTCAGAACCTTGATCTCTTGTGCAGTTAACTTTGGTTGGCCCCTTCATCAAATGGATGTAAAGAATGCATTTCTTCATAGTGATTTACAGGAAGAGGTTTATATGGAGATCCCACCAGGGTTTGCAAATAATCAGACTATTGGGAAGGTATGCAAACTCAAGAAGTCACTTTATGAACTAAAGCAGTCACCTCGAGCCTAGTTTGATAGATTTAGGAGGGCTGTTTGCACCATGGGATACACTCAGTGCAATGGTGATCATACAGTCTTCTATAAGCATAGAGGAACATTTATTACTATTATGGCGGTATATGTGGATGACATAGTGATTACTGGAGATGATGAGAAGGAAATCAAGCGGTTGAAGGAAAATTTGGGGAGAATCTTTGAGGTGAAAGATCTAGGACCTCTTCGGTATTTTCTTGGGATTGAGTTTGCAAGGTCACCCAGGGGAATTGTCATTTCTCAAAGGAAATATGTCCTGGATTTATTAGCAGAAACTGGAATGCTTGGATGTCGACCATGCAGTACTCCTATTGACAAAAATCATCAAATCAGTGCTGAGTCCGGAGATTCTGTTCATAGAGAGACATATCAAAGATTGGTCGGGAAGTTGATATACTTGTGCCATACGAGACCTGATATTGCCTATGCGGTGAGTGTGGCAAGTAGGTATATGCACGACCCAAGGACAGGACATATGGAAGTGGTCCACAGGATTTTGAGGTACCTAAAAGGAACTCCTGGGATTTGGAGGGTTATTGTGATGCAGACTGGGCGAGTAGCAGGGATGATAGGAGATCTACCTCTGGTTATTGTGTGTTTGTGGGGGGCAATCTTGTCTCATGGCGAAGCAAAAAACAAGCAGTTGTGGCTCGTTCTACAGCAGAGGCTGAATACAGGGCAATGGCATTGGATCTGTGTGAAATGTTGTGGTTAAAAGGCTTGTTGAAGGAGCTGCGGCTGTTAAGAAATGAAACCATGATGCTTCATTGTGATAACATTGCAGCAATTAATATTGCAAATAATCCCGTTCAGTTCGACCGCACTAAGCATGTGGAGATTGATAGATTCTTCATCAAGGAGAAGCTTGATAGTGGGATTCTCAAATTAGAATATGTGAAATCACGTAGTCAACTAGCAGATTGTTTCACAAAGGGTCTAGGACCTAGTTAAAATGAGTTGAGTTGTAACAAGATGGGCATGTTAGATATATTTAGCCCATCTTGAGGGGGAGTGTTGGTGTAAATAGAGAAATGTATAAGGGCTCATATGTAAAAGAACAAGAAGATAAGGAAGAGGAATTGGGACTAGGCGAGCAGCCAGCCACCAGAAGCTTCTAAAAAAAAACCAACATGTATATTAAACCTGACAGAAATGACATTGGATAGAATATCAATGAATTTGTTTCCTTTTTCACTATACCACATTTCATCACTGCTGAACTATTTTTTTGAAATGAACTTTAGCTCTTTAGTTACAGTAAGAATAAGTAATACCTTGAATATGTTACCTCAAGAATAAGTTGACAGATGTCCTGAATGATCCATCGGCTAGAGTACATTTTGCTTTATATCATATCATCTCATGAGTCATGATACAGTAGAAATAATCCAATATGAAAACCTTAATGCAAGAAGAACAAACTAAGATCATTATTTTGCTGGTGAAACCTTTGCGTGTGTAACTTTATTTCAAGCACTTTATAGTAGCTCCTTAATTTTCAATTGAAGATTTCTATAGATATAAGTGGGATCGATCGGTTTCACAAGAGGCTTCATCTTTCCATGGCAGTGGTCATAAAATAGTTACCTGATGGCTTGTTATACTGGAGTAGTGGAGTTAAACAACACATAAACTTTTTGGCATGTGCTTATGTGCCACACTGTTATTTTACGGCTTTCTTTTTTCATATTTAATCTACTGTTAACCATATGCTGTGACTTTCAGCTTGCACAAGGAGTTGTTGTGGGGCTTTTTCTTCAATGCACGCCACCTTGTTTGGCGATACGGTGAAATCCATGTTACCCACAAGACAGGGTATCCATACGACAGATGGGATCTCGAGCACCTGGCCTCTGGGTCTTCTCTTGCTATGGTTGAGAAAGTTGCTTTTCGAAAGGAAGACTACCCCGGTTATAACCAGAAGAGGGGAGATAGTGCGAGGTGTGATGAACCTTTCGATTTAGGGGCTTGTTGCACATTCAAGTTCCAAATCGGTGACTTAAAGAAGCTGAAGAAAATGAAAGGACAGAGAGCTGGTTCAATCCCAAGCCTTGGATGGAGCAACATCCATTGGCAACATTTTCCTCCGCCAGGCAACACAGGCAGCATGCTGATACCCCTGCCTCCTTACATAGCTGATCAAAGGCCACAGCCAAGTTTTCCACCGAACTCTGATGGCATGATGAGAGCACCATATTTCCCTCAACATGACAGTTTCCATCCAATGGTTACCATGCAACGGCCATGGCTGAATGCTTTGCCCAATCCAGACGGCATTAACGGACAGGACAGTTTTCATCCAATGCTTAGCATGCCGGAGCCATGGCCAAATGCTTTGCCTGATCAAGGCGACATTCATCAGCAGGAAAGTTTCCATCCAATGGCTAACATGCCATGGCCAGGGCTGAATGCTTTGCCACCTCCAGGCGGTCTTCCTCCACCAATGAGCCGAATCCCACGGCCCGATCTCCATGCACCTCATGAGCAGCATTGCCATTGGTATCGACAGAGAACTGTCCCTGATCAGCTAGGGGGAGACAACTACTTTGCCGCCAGGGAATACGAAATGCAGAGGCAAGTGATACCTGGAGCAACAGGCTTGAACCATTCCACCTTCTTGGGACATCACCCCATGGACAGAGAGTCTGTTCAGAAGCTAGAGTGGCTGCGCTGGATGGTTGCACAGCATGGTAGGCCTTGAAGGATCTCTTTGTTTTGGGGCGGGTTGTGGACTGCTACTGCTGGTGGTGGTGCATGCGTAGATCGCCACTTGGGTGCCAGAGTAGACGAGCTGGCTGGCCGTTCAGCACAAAGCTACGCCAACTTTGGCGCGACAGGCGTTTTATGTTGCAGTTCCAGGCTTGTACAGGTGCGTACATTTTGGGTGGCACGACCTTGACCATGTCAGCAAAATGAGTTGCTGTTCCTAGTATCTGTAGTCCTAGGCACTTAGGCAGTCAAGCCTCCTTTTGAAGTGGAGCTGGAGAACTATTGGCCTGTTCCCTATTTTGCATGAAAGTATGGCTGAGTACAATCGCAAAGACCACGCCAAAGACAGCTTGTTTCTAACTGCAGCGGCTTGTGTTTGAGTTCATTAGCTGAGTACAATCTCAAAGGGGAACAATTAGCTTTTTGCCACCATTACGGAGTGTACGGGGTGAATGACAGGCTAAATGCCATTTAGTGACTCAATTAGGCCGGCTGGTTAGTGACAGGAGATTAGTTAGTGTGTCATCCGTAAAGGTGATATAAAAAATAAAAAATTCCTAAAAGGAGGCAGAGTTGGAAAAATACCATCGCAAGGAATTTGAGTTGCAGAATGTTCGTCGGCTCTGCAGAACACCTTTTGAAATCGTCGTTCCGTGACCTTTTTCTTTCATAATATTTTTGCAAAATGGCAACGATTCTCATAACATTGTTTAGTTCGGCAATTTACTGGCAAATTGTCATATTCACCAATCACATCGAAACTAGTCACACTACTTAGAAGTATTAAATGTGAATTAATGACAACTCATTCTATGACCCAGCTTATTCGCGAGACGATTCTAATGAACCAACTTAAGTCATGATTAGACAATGTCGTGCTACATTAAATAATCTTTAATGATGAATTAATTAGGTTTAATAGATTCGTCTCACGATTTCTCATCCATCTAACTAAATACCCTTCCTGACATCCAATTTTCATGTTTCGTCAATTTGACACTTTCCATACTAAACAAAGTCTGAACAGCATAGTCCCGGGGCCCGAAGACGGAGGCCGAGATGCGAGACGTGCAGCACATTGTGGGGACCCACCGTGTCGTCCTCCCGATCTCCGAAGGGTCCTCCCGATCTCTGGAATCGAAGCGGCAGAGACGAGCCTACATTCGGGAGGTGCACCACGTCCACGTCGTGGCACCGCCACAGCTCCCCACCTATGCCGCGATGCCGATCACGTTCCACGCGGAGGACTGTAACGCACCCTTCTACTCTCATGAGGATGCGTTCGTGGTCTCCGCCAACGTCAACGGGGTGGAGTTACACCGAATCCTCATCGACGGGGGCAGCTCGACGGACATCCTCTTCAGCCGGGCATTCGATGAGATGGGACTGCCAAGGTCGCAACTAGTCCACGCCGGGACTCCACTGCGGGGGTTCGGCGGAGGGACAGTGGAAACACTGGGGCAGATCACACTGCCGGTGTCGTTCGGACACGGGAGCTATGCCCGGACGGAAGATATCATCTTTGATGTCGTCGACACCCAGTACCAGTACAACGCCATCTTCGGAAGGCGGCTGCTGAATGCCTTCTACGCGGTGCCGCACCACGGGTTTCTATGCATGAAGATGCCCGGCCCTCGCGGGATCATCAAAGTACTTGGAGACCAGAGGGTGTCTCGTCTGATCGACCTCGGGAGAGCCCCGGGGCAGCGGGAGGTCAACGAACTGATCCAGGAAGACTCTCGGGAAAGCATCCCGACCACCACCCTCTACGTCCCGAAGGTGCGCCTAGGAGAGGACGTCAAGGAGGTGCCTCTGCAGGAAGACGCCCCCGACCGAACCGTCCGCATCGCCAAAGACCTCCCGCCAGGACTGGAGGGCTCCCTCCTCGCCCTTGTAACACCCTAAAATTCCATCACTAACGCAATGTAAGCAACATGATGCTTTAGATTTGATTTTCTAAGGAATAAAGAAATTATCAATTAAATTGAGCCATAAAATATTTAAATATCATTTCAATAATTTTAGAAGCAACAAGTGATTGTGCATCATATTTTGGTTTGCACGGTTTTGTGTGATGTTGTGTGGTTTTCAAAATCATGAAAGGTTTAAAACCAAAAGCCAAACCCTCTCTCCCTCTCTCTTTCTTTCTTTCAGCCCAACCGGCCTCCCTCCCTTCTCTTTTGGCCCGCCGGCCTCTCTCTCTTTTTCTCTCGTCGGCCCAAAGCCGCAGCAGGCCGCCAGCCCATCTCCTGTGCTCAGCCCAAACCTCCTCCCACCGGCCCAGCTTCCCCTATCCTCTCTCTTGCCCGCTGCCAGATGAGGCCCACTCGTCAGCCCCATCCCCTTCCTCCAGCCCCTCCTCTGCTTTGCATCCACTGCGCGCTGTCCCGGCTGTCTCCCCGCGCCCTTCGCCTCCCCACCTTCAAGCGTGCAATCAAGAGCAAGTGGAGCACCGGAGCCACTCTCCCCTTCAATCCCCTTCAGTTTCCCTTCAGTTTCTCCCAATCAAGCGCTCCCCCTTGATTGCAATCAAGCCGACGGCTCTCATGGCCATTGAAAGCCATTGCTCCCCGGGCGTCGCTCCCTCTCCCTCTCAGCACCCTATAAAGGTCACGCTCGAGTCCCTGCTTCGCCCTTTCCACACTCTACCGATCTCCCACACTCTCTTCCACACGCATGCGCCGTCGCTCGGAGTTCCGGCTGCCAAGCCATTGTTGGCTGTCGAAGCTTTTCGCCGCTGGTGAAGTGTCTCTCGCCTCCTTTCTTTTCTCCTTCTTCGCGTGCGAATCTCACCTGTGATCTCTCTGCTCTAGGACCGCCTCACCTTCACCGGACCGAGCTACAAACCGGAGTACCTCCTGGGAGCCGAACCACGAGTTGCCACCCGAGATCGTACCCGCCGTCCCTGATCTCCACCACCGCCGTCCTCCTCACCCGAAGCACCGCAGCAAGGTGAGGAAGCCCATCCCTTTTTATCCCGCGCGTCCCGTGCTTTTCCCGTCGCTCTGCGCCTCGCCGAAGTTGGCCGCGCCGCCCCCTTGAGGTGCAAGCCGCCGTCGACACCCAAACCGCCTCCCTAAACCCCTAGTTAGGTTCGCGCTGTCTCAAGCTTCGTGTAGAGCTTAACCGTGTGCCAAACCGAGCCTGGGAACTCAAGTTCTAGTTTCGCCGGCGAGCTCACCGCCGCGCGCAGCCGTGCGCCGTGCGCCTGTCGCCGCCGACCGTGACCCGTCGTTGCCAGCTGCCTGATCGCGAGCCAACGGCTCAGATCGAATCTAACCCGAGTCAACCAGAGGTCATACCGGTCAACCAGGGCTGTTTTGCTAAAAGAGACCCTTTAGTTTTGTTGTTTCACAACCATGTCCTTCCACCTGTAAAGATCATCACAGTTAGGTCATGTTTCTTTTCTTTAGGCCCCTGAGCTTTTTAGTTTTAGCGCCCGAAGTCCTGGATAGGTTGTTTTGCACGTTAAACCTTCGGTTTATACGTGTAATTAGGTTTTAGCCCTTGGTTTCTTTCTGTTAGGTCCCTGGAAACCTAGTTTCTTCGCAGTTAAGCTTCTGGACCTTGTTTTGGTCATATCTTTACCGTCTTAGATCCGTTTCAAGCGTTCTTGGTATCCATGCGATCATCTTAGCGAGCTCGTTTGTTTTAGCAGTGTGTTTGTAGCTTTTAGATCTGTTTGGTGTACTGTTTTATTTATTGTATGCTTTCTTGTGTGCTCGTAGATATCGTGCCAGTTTCAAGTGATCAGCCAGTTGGAGTGGATCAAGGGCAACTTTTTGAGGAAGAAGAAGAGTTTTTAGGCAAGGAAGGCAAGTGGTCTTCTCCCCCTGCATGTTCTACTTTGTCCTATTTAATTGCATGATAATTAAGTTTACTTTTTTTTGTTTTGCATAAATTTGTTGGGGACACCTTTTTAAGGACTTACCTGGATTTTCATCCATAATCCTTGGAATAGCCCGATTTAAAACAAACCTTTTGGGTAGACAATGCTTAGTTTCTTAACTTGGGTTGGATAAAAATTGGTTTTCTGGACAAAGGCTTTTGTGCTTAATGATGATGCTTATGGTTAATACAAGAACACCTTAATTTAATCGGAACATGGAGAACCACCCAAGAAAACAGTGCAACCACAGTCTATATGGCTCTGGCTTAGCCAATTAATTAGGCATGTGGAATTATCTGATAGCCTTATCCGAAAGGAGCAGAGGGTGTCAGAGTTACATGGGTATAGCCCGGTTCTTTTGGGGTAGCACCCTTGGCTAAGGTGCTGACTATTAGGGAGGGTTATGGTCCGCTCCGCTACTGTAACTCTTGCGGGCTGTTGGTTTTCTGCATACCTTTGTAAAGGCTTCGTAGTGGACCCCTAGCCACTCACCTCGGAAGTGTTTAAGGGCCTTGCAAACTCGGGCGACATGGGCAACACAAACTGTGGGTAAAGTGTACAACCTCTGCAGAGTTAAAACTGATCGATCAGCCATGCTCACAGTTAAGAGCGGCTTGGACCCTCACATGATAATCAAACTTAAAGATGGAATTAAATCGTCGTTTCTTGTGGTTTTGAGATGAGATGTTTTCTAAATATTTAAGTGGGTTGGTATGAACTTACATCTAGTAACTGGGTGTTTGTTAATTAAAATTTGACCAACATTTAAAATGCTGACCGCTGTAAACCTTAGCCTATCCTTGTGGCCTTGCATCTTCCCCCACTTGCTGAGTACCAACCATAAGTGTACTCACCCTTGCTTACCGCTGTTCAGAGGAGAACAACGGTGAGGAGTACTACAATGACTATGATGAGTTCTGAGGCATGCGATCCCCCAGTCAAGTGCCTGTGGAAGCTGAAGACGGAGCTATTCGTCTTAGTTATCGTTTGTTCGATGTTAAAGACCTTCGAGTCTACCATCTGAGTGTAATAATGATGTTGTAATAAAGTTAAACCTTCGTACGTTTTTGAATGCTATATTATGGATATTTCACTCATGACGTCTATCATATGTGTGTGAACTTGATCCTGGCGCACATATGAGATGCATTCGGTTTTCCTTGTAAAATCGGGTGTGACAGCTCTCCTCCGGGAGTACGAGGATGTACTGGCATGGAGCCCTTCCGACCTTAAGGGGGTAAGCCAGGACCTCATCGAGCACTACCTCCGGATCGACCCCAAGAAGAAGCCGCACAAACAAAAGGTCCGGAAGATGTCCACGGAAAGGAAAGAAGCCGCCCAAGAGGAGGTCCGGAAGCTGCTCGAAGCAAAGGTGATCCGGGAAGTCATGTACACGGAGTGGCTCGCCAACCTGGTGCTGGTCAAGAAGAGCAATGAGAAATGGAGAATGTGCGTGGACTTCACCAACCTCAACAAAGCGTGCCCCAAGGATGATTTCCCCCTGGCGCGGATCGACCAGATCGTCGATTTCACGTCGGGGTGTGAGCTCCTCTGTTTCCTCGACACATATTCGGGGTACCACCAAGTCTGGATGGCCAAGGAGGACGAGCCAGACACCAGCTTCATCACCCCCTCCGACACCTACTGCTTCACCCGGATGCCTTTCGAGCTGCAGAACACTGGGGCAACCTTCGCCAGGCTCGTCCAGAAGGTCTTCGAAAGCCAGATTGGAAGAAACGTCGAAGCATATGTTGACGACATTGTGGTCTGCAGCCGGAAGGAGGGAGACTTGTTGGCGGACCTATGGGAAACTTTCGGGAATCTGCGGCACACCGGGGTGCGTCTCAACTCGGAGAAATGCACCTTCGGAGTACGTTCTGGGAAGATGCTCGGGTACCTGGTCTCCCAGCGGGGCATCGAGGCCAACCCGGAGAAGATCCGAGCCATCTGCGAAATGAAGCCTCCAACAACGACGTGGGAGGTGCAGAGGCTGACGAGATGCCTTGCCGCCGTCGGGTGTTTCATCTCACGCTCCGCAGAAAAAAGCCTCGCCTTCTTCAAGGTGCTACGGGGGTCCACCCTCTTCCGGTGGACCGACGAACAACAGCAAGCCTTTCAACATTTACAAGAGTACCTGCAACACCCGAAGACGCTCGTCAGCCCCCGCCCCGGGGAGCCCCTTCTCCTGTACGTCGCAGCTTCCTCGACGGCGGTGAGCATCGTGCTGGTGCAGGAGGTCCTCCGGGACGGGAGATGGGTGCAGCCCCCCCGTGTATTACACCTCCGAAGCCTTGGCGGGGCCAAAACTTCATTATTATGAACTCAAGAAGCTAGCCTACGTCGTCGTAATGGCCTCCCGGAAGCTCAAGCACTACTTCATCGGGCACCTCATCCCCGTGCCCACCTCCTTGCCGCTCCGGGATGTATTCGAAAATCGGGAGGCTGTCGGGCGGATATCCAAATGGGCAGCTGAGCTCGCCCCATACCACCTCACATTCGAAGCAAGAATCGCGAAAAATCCCAGGCGTTGGCGGACTTCATTGCAGATTGGACCCCACCGAAGGAACGTGCGGAGCTTCCCCTGTAAGCCCCCGAATGGACGGTCTTCGTCGACGGGGCCTGGGGCGCATTCGGAGCCGGCACCGCGGCGGCTATCTATTCCCCAACCGGACAAGAATTGTTGTACGCCATACGACTCGAGTTCCTGTGCACCAACAATGTGGCGGAGTATGAGGTTGTGATCCCGGGGCTGCGCAAGGTAGCTGCACTGGGTTCCCGATGAGTCCAGGTCAGGAGCGACTCCCAAGTGGTGACCATGCAGGTTGAAAAAGAGTACGAGGCACACGAGCCCGAGTTAGCGGAATACCTCCGTGTGGTTCGCGGCTTCGAGAAGAAGTTTCGGGGGTTCACAGTGACGCACATTCCACGCGCGGAGAATGTGGTGGCCGACGCATTGGCGAAAGCCGCGGCTCAGCGGCAGTCCCTTCCTCCTCAAGTCTTCTTCGGCGTCACGACAGCCCATCCCATCGACAGCGGCCTGACCTCCGGATGACCGACCAGGTCTTCCGAGATCAAGGGAGTCCCCGGGGCGGTCCCGCTGAACAGGCCTTTCCCGACCCCCGGACCTCGGGCCCCGGAAGGAAGGTTCCCCTCGTCGTCTCCCTGGTGTGCCACCTCAACCGGGGGGAGCCCCGTCCACCGAACCTCGAAAGAGTCTCGGGGACTGCGAGGAACGAAGGAGGGGCCCACTCAAGTAAGTAAAGCGGTAGGGGAGAAGCGGAATCAAGCCGGGAGAGGACATGCACTTACGAATCTCATTGATATCCACATCCGTCTCCTCGTCGGAACCCAGCTCCTCGTCGAGCTCCAGGAGGTCGAATGTGGGGGTCGAAGAAGCCCCGCTAATGGAGGGGACAGGCGGAGGGCAGCGCGGAGAGGCGCCTAGCCGGGTCCCCTGCGCGGGCCTCATGGACTCTTCCTCCTCGTTGTCATCATCACCCCCTCCCTCATGAGGTTGCTCGGATCTGGAGGCGGCATCATTCGCCGCCCTCCGGCACTTCTCCGATTTCTTCGGGGGAGCGAGCCGCTCTGGGGTCGCTATCCTCCTGAGTATGAGGACACGGTTAAGCCGAGCCCCCAGCACCAGGATGGCTCGAGCCTCATGCTCCTTCTGGCTGTAAGGGCCCAAGAGGCGGACGACCGCCTGCTCGATTGCGGCAAGGGTGAGACCTGCGGAGAGGAACATCGGCAGCCCGAAAGTCAGTACCATCCTGCGAAAAAATCGACCAAGGGAGTGGCAAGGGAAATAACGGGCCACTCACCGGGAAGCGGCCATTTCATGTCGTCCCGGAAGTACCATAACTCACCCCAGCGGCTCACGGGGTTGGGTACATTCTCCCCTTCCACCGGGAACTTCCAAGAGGCAGCCAGCGGCCATACGCCGGCGGCGATGAACTCCTCCACCAGGTCCGAATGGTGAACCTCCAGGAGACAACGCCCAAAAGGTGGATGCGGGTGTGTGTTGTGGCGTCCAGCTCCACGGAGGGTTTTGAGATGAGCTCCGGAGGCTGGCTGGAGGAGACCAAGCCGCTATCTCCGGGACGGAATCGTAGAACCAGGCGTGCACCCAGCCGGTCTCCATCCGGTCTTTGTAGGCGTGCCCGGGGACGAGAGATCCCGGGCGGGCGACGAAGTAGACGCCACCGTAGCAAGTCTCCGTCTTCACCCCGTTGGGGAAGATGTACTTGCCCCGGCTCCCGGCAGTGTGGAGGCTCACGTAGGCGTACGTCGAGGGGACGGCGCCCTCCGCTCGGAAGGCCCACTCAAAGGCGGCCAGGCGGACGATCACGTTAGGGGAGAGGTGCTGAATCTCTATGTTATAGAGCCTCAGCACCTCTCGGAGGAACTCCGAGCAAGGGAGGCGAAGCCCACACTCGAACTGCTCCGCGAAGACCACCACTGTGACATCCCGCCCCAAGGCTTAATAGGATTGATAAGGATACTCATACAAACAAGTTGCAACTTCTTTTTCGGAAGCCCATCACCAAAAACTCCAAAGTTAAGCGTGCTTGGCCTGGAGCGATGGGTGACCGACCGGGAAGTTCTTCCCGGGTGCGCATGAGTGAGGACAAAGTGCGCAGAAAAGACATGTGTTGGTATGTGAGGAGATTCTTAGGGTCCTAGAGAGCTGCCAGGCGTAGGCGGGCCCGGCCTTGGATAGGCGGGTCGTTACAGGTGGTATCAGAGCCGTACTTGACCGTAGCGCGCAACTCTAGGTTGGTCGTTAGTTTAGAAACATTCTAAACGCTCTATTTTATATATACCCCCTTGAACTATTTTAAATTTTACCTTCCTTTCTTCGAAAAACTTTTCTATCTTACCTGCGTGTATGCAATTTCTTACGTGGGCTAATCAGGAACCATGGACCACTATGACTAGAGACCACCCTGTTTGGCATGCCACGGAGTAGCTACCGATTAGTGTGCGAGATCTCAATGGTTTTGAGTCAGCCTTGAGATAGCACTATATATATAATGTGTTGAATGTCTGAGTGCTTGGTTCTTATTAATTTTCTTTTGGTTCTTATGATTTTTCCTCTTGAGTGTAGGATTATATTTAGAAAGTATTTTCATGTTTGTACTTGACTCATCTAGTTAGCATCAGTTTCTGTGACATTTGGTTGATCAATGTCACTAACGCCGAAGATATCTGAAGTATGAAGACAACTTGAAGAAGCTGGTGCCCCGATGTACTAGCACAATTTCAATCTCGAGGACGAGATTCTTTTGAGGGGGGGAGTTCTGTAACATCCCGGATTTTTCCGGAATGTTTATGAATGCAAAAATGTGAATTTCAAAAATTTTTGTTTGAATTTGGGTGCTTACCTAAATTATAAGGATGTCTTCTTTGATTCCTTCCCTAAATTCCTAGATTTATTTTGAGCAAAATAATAAAGTTTAGGAATTATAAAATGCTAGTGTGAGTACTCTGGAGTTTATTGGAATTCATTTGGATTTTACTTGAAGTGTGATTCAAATTTGAATTCTATATTCAAATTTGAATTGTGAATATATAAGGTTTAAGCATAAAAGAAAATAGGAGAACACCCTTTGCAGCTTGGGCTTTAAACCAGCTCGAAAAGTCCGCCAGGACCCCTCCATCTATCACCGCCGGTCTGCCCAGCCACCGGCCCATCTAACCTTTCAGCCCGTCAGCCCAGCTACCACCATTCCCCCTCTCTTGTCTCACCGCCATGCGGGGCCCTCTAGTCAGCCCTCCTTTCTCCCACCTTTTCCCAGCCTCTCTTCCCCACCGTGACGTCGCCGCGATGGGGACAGGCGGGGAACCGCACCGCGCCGCGCCCCCAAGGCCGCCACCTCCTGCAGCGCTGGCATCTGCAGATGCGCGCCACGCCACCCAAAATCGCCCTCCGCCGTCCATCCATCTGCCCCGGAACCCTAGACCGCGCCGCCCTATAAGAAGCCGCCCCCGCAGCTTCCTGTACCGCGCCGCCGCCCAGGGGGATTTGTCCCCAAATCCGCCGCAGCCATCCACCGGGAATCAGGGGAGAAGGGGGAGGAAGAAGGGAGGAGTTGGAGCCGCTGGGGGAGGGCCGTTCGTGGAGGAGGCCGAAGCTGCGCGACTTCGCCGTCGTCCGCCCGTGCGAGGACCGCACCGCCGACCTGTGCAGCTGAAGACCGCCGCTGCCGCCTGAAGTCGGGGCCGTTCGTGGGAGCCGCTGCGGGAGCCGTGAAGACGAAGTCGTCCGTGGAGCCGCCCGTGACGAAGCTGCGGCGTTCCTGCTCTGCTTCCCGCTGCCCCGAACCGTCCCGCATCGCCGTACCCTCTTCACCGCCGTCTTGACCGCCGCTTCCTTGGACCGGAGGTGAGCCTCGCCAACCCCCTCTCGCTGTGGACCCGGCCTTCGAGCCGAGGCTGAGCTGAGCCTTGTGAGCTCGCTGCCTGTCGTGACCCGCGCCGCGCCGCCGCGCAGACCCGTCGTCGCCTGAGAGCCGGCCATCGAGCCGAGCCGGTCGATTCTTGCAGGTGCCGCTGCCGTCATCGCCGCGCGCGCTCTCCTTTGCCTTGCACCCGTGCCATTCTGTTCGTTCCGGCGTGCGCTCTCGGAGCTCTGGGTCTCCGCCGGCACACACACGCCCGCCCGCCGGGGGAAGGCTCTGCCTTGCCTAGCCGAACCCGTGCACGCGCACTCTCGCACGCACGTCCACGCGCTCGCACGCGAGATGCTTCGCCGGCGTTGGTCACCTCCGCCGCGCCGTGCGTTTCCCCTGTTTTCCGCACGCGCCGCGTCCGCTCCTTCGCTTGGCAACACTCGCCGCCGCATAGCCTGTGCAGGCCGGCACTCTCGCCAGGCGCACGCTCGCGGGCGAGATGCGCCGCCGCTCTGCTTTCTCGCCAGCATGGGTGTGCCGCGCCCAAAAGCCGACAAAGCTCCGACCTTGTTCCCTTCTAGCTTGAACCTCGTCGTGCGCTGCTGCCTCTCGCTCGCCGCTCCTTTGGAGCTTTTCGCCGAGCACAAACCACCGCACTCCGCCGCCAGCCTGCTCCGCACCACATCACCACGGCCACGACCCCTTCCTGCCTCGCCGTGACCCCCACGAGCCCGCTGGTGAGCAGCCGCACCAAGCCGCCCTCTTTTCCCTGCTTGTCTGCCTGTGTTGGCCGGCCGTCGAGCCGTGGAAGTTGGATGCTCTGTTCGCTGAGGAGCGCAAGTGCTCAATCTGCCTTGTCCATAGCTGCACTTTCGCATGCACACAACCTGCTCGACGTTTTGTGTAAGAGCCAAGAGCTTCACGTACATGCTCTCTTTTCTTGCACCGTCCAAGCCACCGCCTTGCTTGCTGTTGCTGCCGGCCTAAGAGCCGCCGAACCAGAGCTCGCCGCTGTGCTCTAGAGTGTGCCGGCGTTCTTTTCTTTTTCTTCCATCGAGCTGCAACAGAACAAGCCACAACCCTGTGCCTTCTCCTCCACTTCTGTGAAGCAACCCGAGCAGCTGCTCTGTTCTTTTCCCCTTCCACCGCAAGATGCTCCTCTCCTTCCCCCTGTTGCTTCCCAAATCATATAGCAGCTACCACCAGCAGATTTCCTTCTCCAGCAATCAAAGCACGCAAGCAGCAACCACCTGGTCCCTTCTGATCCAAACCAAGGAGCTTCAGCTCGAGCCAAGTTAACCATCCTTCTGGCACGTACTTGGCCCGTTGCTAAGCTGTAAGCAAGTCTCTAATCTGCAAACCTGTAAGTGCTACATAGCTTTTGGCTTTTCAGCCATCTCTGTCTGAACTTGTCTTCTGTTCCATCCTGCTATGAGCCAGCAAACCAACTGCTGCTCTCCTCTTCCATGGCTGAGAGCTAAGTTCTTCAAGCAGCAATCCACCAACAACTGTCTGTAGCAACAGCCACTGCCACGTCCCAGCTTTGCCATCCCACACAAATCAACAAGCTAGTAGTAGCAGCCTGCTACCCTTTTCTTTCTGTTCTGCTGGCTTGAGCACAACCACACCTCACCATGTCTGTCCGCAGATCCGGAATGCTGGTCTGCTGTGATGCTTGCCATACCAAGCCATATCTTGTCTTATCGAGTGAGCCACCTAACCTCCCGTTCTCTATCCATGAAACCTTCCTCACATGGCGTGCCCTTGTGTTGACCGACGCTGTCGTGTTGCTCACAACCGACGAGCAGTACGCCTTGCCATGGGATGCCACTAGCTACATCTGCACAACCTGTGTGCAGGTTGCGAACAAGCTACCTTCAGGCGGAAGCCATTGTGGCATTTCAGCAAGCAGTCTGCTTGCCAGCCTGTGTACAGTCCACAAGCAAGTAAGCAGTAGCAGGCGTATGTGTTGGAAGACATTGCACGTACTAATTAAATCATCCATGGGTCTTAATCCTGGCTGCACCATACGATGTTTGCTTGTTCTGCCTTCCTGTAGCTAGTGAGCACCTCCTTAGGTGCTAATGCTACTAAACCATCGGCCATGCCACACTCCAGCCATGCAACCATCTTGTAGCAAGCTATCAGATAAGCTACGGCTATCCTGCTAGCTGTGTGCAGTCAGTCAAGCAAGCTGTAGCAGTCATGCATGTGCTATCTAACCTTAGCTCTTCATCTATCCTGCTTGTGCTCTTTCCTAGCTGCGCATGTACACTGGTGATCATTCCGTGTGTGTGCTGCTCAAACTTGTGCAGCCCGTACAAAAACCTTACAAGCTTGTGACCTTGTTGCAGCTGGTATGCATTCACCAAAGTCATGCATGTGTGAGTCCAGCCTGAACCTCAGCTTGCTTGAGCGTTGCTTGCCTATGGATTTCTATGCACGCCTTGCTGTTCATCAGGCCGTGACTAGTACATGACCATCATTCTTTGTAGATGCTCTTGATTCTAGCTATAGTCGAGCCACGCCTTCGTCGTGGATGACACGTGTTAACCAAAGATCTTGAGCCATATCCTAGACAAATCCATCCTCGCCACATCTATGTCATGTATCAGTTTCAGCCAAGTTTCTCAATCACCACATCGTTTCTAGCTGATCTACCCTGCTTAATCTCTCTAATCTGACCAAAGGAGCCTACGGACTTACCGTTGGGATCCACTAACATGAGAGCCGCTAACTATCCAGTCTGGTCCTATCTGTCATACGGGGCCCACAGGGTGACTTGTGGGGTCCGGTTGACCTCTGACCTTCCCTTTTTGACTTGGTCAACAAAGATCGTTGACTAGTCAACTTACCATGCAGACCAACCTGAAACCCAGCTTGTGGTTCTCTGACTTGCTAACTTGTGTTTTTTTGTGCTTTATCGCAATTAATTAAATTCATAAAATATTTCTTTACTTGAAAATCCATAATAAATTGATTCTACCTTAGAAAAATATGAAATCACTTTCTGTATTCTTCTAAAATCATGAAGCACCCGTTAGATTAGATTTTGGAGTTATTTGGTTCTTTATTGCTTCTCTTTGGAGTTTATTTGCATCTAGACACCGTGTTTATTTATTTTTGCGAATCTAGGAATTCCCGGAGCTGAGGGGACAAGCCAGAAGATCAAGAACAACTACGGAAACTACTACAACTACTTGCACACAGGTGTTCACGCCCGACTGATTCTGAAATACCTATTAGGCATTGCTATGTAGTATGCTAGCGCTTTACTTTAAATGCATGATGATGAACCTTGCACTGCCTTCTTTAATTATCCTGTCCTTGATTACCCTACTACTACTATGTTATATATAAGCGTGTATATACGCTGAGCTTCGCGATGCATGTGTTGGGATGGGAATAGTGGTTCTTGGCGTGAGTGGGGTAAAACCGGCAGGAGTAGGCATTTTGGGTACCTTGGCGGGGGTGAGCTCGAAACAACCGATCTGGGATCGGGGATGAGGGTGCACTCCTCAGTGCATTCCCACTTGTACGGTTTTCGGAGCACAGGTGTTGGGGTTTTACTGACGTTTGGAGGACATGAGCTCGCCCCGGTCTGAAACCGAGTGGGCCAACCGCTTCACGGGACTTTTCGTACACACCACCTCGCCAAGAGTGGGGTTAGGGCCGAGTTGAGCTCGGCAAGTGCGGAACCATACCTGCCAGCAGGATAGAGGGTATCAGTGGGGGAGAGGTGGGAGTGAGACCACCCTCTCAGAGCGACTCCCGTGTGGCCACTCGGGGGCATTTCACAGTTCCGGTGCAATTCCTTCTGCGGGGGGAATCGCTTTGAGGGCCGGATGCAGGATGGGACCATAACTACCGAGAGTTCGCACGGTAGGGTGGGTTCAGTCGACTAGCTACCGACTGGATTTCATCCCGAGTTGGGTACAGGTGTACACGCTCTGCAGAGTTTAGATCTATACGTATAGCCATGTCCTCGGTCATGGACGAGCCCAGTGGATTGTTGGTTCTCATGTTTTGGGATTTCTACCTCCCCCTGTAGTTGAGTGTGGTGAGCCGTGGTTGCAGCCAGGGAGAGGAGAGTTGCTCCCTCTACCTCGCGGATCCGATTGCAATCATTGAGGTGCGAGGAGAGGAAGTTCTCGCATCGACCCTAGATGGAGATAGGATGTGGAGACGGGTCCCTGGGGTACCAGGTGTTCCCGAGTTGTGATGAGAGTATGGTTTGGGACTTATATGGAGATGTTTTTCGTTTATGCTTCGCTGCTGCTGCATAGGAAACCTGAGCTTCTACCTTGCCACTTTTCTTATCCTTTAGAGTTAGGCCACTTAAAGCTGCATACAGTCGGTGACGTGAACCTATCCCATTCCTTGGGGATAGTTTTGTGAGTGTGCAGGATTGGACTTGGAGTGAGAGTCCGAGTTTGAGGAATCCATGAAGGAAGGGTTGCGTTGCTTCGCTCAAGGATGCCTGTGGTGAAGATTGAAGATGAAGACTTGAAGCCCTAGCTACCGCTACGCAGGATTTCTACTTGTCGCTTAGCCCAAGGGGCTTGTACTAAATTCGTATACCGAGTTGTTTCGGATGTAAATACTCTGTTTTGTACTCTGATTTCGTTGTATGGAAATGATATTATTCTGTAATGAGTTCTGTACGTGATAGCTACTGATCCAGGGACTATCACAAGGGTACAGGGAGTCGGGTTTTCCTCACCGAAAACCCGGGTCGTTACAACCACCTCCCCGGTCTGAGCCGTGGGGATCAGCTTGTCCCCCCCGGGAGGGGGGGGGACGGAGCTCTGATCTGCCACCAGCCCCCGGCGGTGAAGATCGTCCAGGAAGGCTCCGTCCACGACGCTTCGGCGGAGCTCCCGGGAGAAGGGGTGACCGGCCTTCCCAGTGGTCCCCTTCCGCGGCTTCTCGGAGGCTGCCTTCTCCCCAGCGCTGCTAGATGAATGCTTTGGGGCCATTTCGGGAAATAGCAGAGAAACCCCGGCACGAAAGGTTTGGAAGAGAGGAGCCTTGTGGGGAGGAGAGGCACGACCGAGGGGACTCGGCGAATTGGGGAACAAGCGAAGCCGTCGCAGGCGAAGAAAGGATATGGATCTGAAAAGAGGGGTGGGCGGCGCGGGGCCGACGCGGCAGCTTAAATAGCCCGGCCGTCCCTTCCTACGCTAGGACGTGGACCCCTGCCCCGTGACAAGTGGCGGTCTCGAAGAGGCGCAGTTGAGGAAAGGCTAGGCCACGTCAGCCCTAGCCGCAGGTGGCGGGAGGGCTCGCGAGCCCAGCCCGACGCGGTGAAAGAGGCCCCGATGAGGGCCTGCCAACTGGGAGAAGCCTTGGCGCAGGTCTCCTGGGTTCGGAGTTTTCCTGGTGTGGCCCGACGCGAGGCCCTCCCCCGATACCCCTAGGAGTCCGCGCCACCGAAGCACCCTGGGAACCCCGGCACCGCGGCTCCAGATTGAGCCCGGGGCTTCCCTTCGGAAGGGAAGGACCACCGGAGAGAGTGCCCCGGGAAAGGGCTGCTGTTGGGGATCGGGGGGAGGGACCCTCATCTACTGGTGGGCCTCCCCTGGTCCCTGAAGGGAGGGCCCCCTGAGACTGTGGGCCCACCGGCGCGATCGTACAGAGAAAAGATGATGTACCCCTTCCCCTCCCAGGAGCCGCCAGACGAAGCCCCCGCGAGGGAACGAAGGCACGCGGGAAGACTACGAGATCACTTGGGACGACGGATATCGGAGGCGACCCGTGCGCACGGAGCCGGAAGGTTGCCGGGGCGGAAGGCGAAGCCGAAACCCTATCGGAAGGGTGCGCGCTGGGGGGACCATGTTGTACAGTAGTGTCACATGGGTGTACGGCTTAGAAAGAGGGATAGACCGCAATGCCCCCGACAGGGGGCTCAGGATCGTGAGTCCGTGCCGGGGGTAAAACGGACATTGTACCGGGAGGCATCCTTGGGCCTATAAAAGGGGCACCAACTGTCCAACCCCATGTATTTCTTTTCAAGTTGCAATATACTCACTCTACTAGTTACTCAGTCCCCTAGTAGCTCTTCTGGACCGTACTGTATGGACCAAGGGCCCCACTCTTTAATGTTTGGGCTATTGTAACCACCAACAAGGAGGAAGAAGGGGGCTCGACCGGGGTTAAGTCCCCAGACCTCGGCGCCAGAGGCGGCAGCGCCGAGGACTGTGGTTCGGTGCTAAAGGCCTAAGCGCCGAGCTCCCTACCACCCAGGCATGAGGTGCCAGCTCG
Organism: Cenchrus fungigraminus; assembly: GCA_036936925.1. NCBI lineage: Eukaryota > Viridiplantae > Streptophyta > Magnoliopsida > Poales > Poaceae > Cenchrus > Cenchrus fungigraminus. The sequence continues at coordinate 29,424,886 of CM072780.1, read as the reverse complement.
ACGCTGACGTGGCGGAGGTCGGCGCTAGAGCCCTTAGGGCCGAGCAACTGACCTCAGCGCTCGTACCCCTCACGCCGAGCTTCGGGTCCATTTTCAGAAATAGTTTCCCCAGATATCCATTTGTAAAAATAGTATTCACGAAGGGTCATTTTGTTTGAAAAAATACTACCACAAATTGTACTATAAGTTTGTCTCATTCAATGATCGTGTTCCTTCCTCGAGAAGCCAGGGGAGGCTCCTATTTCACTTCCGGAAGATGGATAAGGAAGTCATCTTCCAGCCCAATAGCGGCCCAACAACTTCATCTTCTTTTTCCCTGGCTGCACACCACCCCCGCCGCCTCTGCCTCCGCCACCAGCCCCGGCCAGTGGCTCCCCGCCACCGCGCCGCCCGCCCACGACCCATCGCCGCCCTCGACCCCGCCCTTCCTAACCTGAATGCATCTCGCGCCCCCGCCGCCAGTCACCGGCTCACCGGCCATCTTGCCCTGCCCGGCCGGCAGCACTCCCGCGCCGCCTCGCCCTCCACCGCCGGCCGAATCGCCACAACCGCCGGTCCTCCGACGCACCCACCTCCTTCATTTCTAGGTCCGCGGGACAATGGAGCTCCCCAGAAACTCAAACCCCCAACCCCCGAAACCCTAACCCTAAGTGCCGCCGCCTCCAGCACAACCCCGGCCGGCGGCGACCTCGCCGCCGGCCGCTCCCCCCACCGCCCACCCCTCCTCGTCTTCCCGCGCGCGTAAGATGGGCGGCATAGCAAATCGGCGGCGGCAGCTGGGAGATGGTGAGAGGAAGAAGAAGCTCATCCAATGGTTGATATCACGCGCACGAATCTTGGAACATTTATAGATAACTTCGTTCCTATCTTTCGGAAGATGTATATGATTCCCGGAAGCCAGGAGCCCCAGGGCCCACGGCCCATGGGGTGGCGATGGCGGTGTCAGCAAAATTCCAAAGCCTGCGTCCTCCGCCATGTGGGCTCGATAGGTCACGGAAAGGTCTGAACCTTTTTCGACGCATTTCGCTACGTGTACCCGTGTTTGAATCCACCGGGGCAACGAAGAGAAAATTGCAATTTTGGGTCCCCAAACGTCGCGCTTCGCAGTTTTGGCCTTCCAAACGTTGTCTTCATAAAAATGGGTCTCCAAACGTTGTCCTCTTGTAAATCATGCCCTTAGGTGTATTTCTCCTTTTTTAATCAAAATACATGTATTTCCTAATCGAAAGGACACTTGCCCCTTACTATTTTTTTCTCACACATTGCTCTCCAACAATTCTCACACCGGTTCGTATTCGATCCCGTTCGCATGATCTACAGGGCGACGAACCCTAGAGGGGCGCAGCATGGATGACGGCGCCGGAGGCACTCCTTTGCCGCGCCGCCCTGGCCAGGACGTCGCGCCGTGGCAGGACGTCGCCGCGCCGCACCAGGACGTCGACGCATCGCGCGTCCCCGATGGCCAGGGCGTCGCCGCGCCGGCCGCCGAAGTCCTGGCCGCGCCGCTCGTCACCGACGGCCAGGGTCTGGCCGCTCAGGCCGCCCAAGTCCTGGCCGCGCTTGCCACCCAGGGACTGACTGCCGAGGTCCTAGCCGCGCTGGCAGCCGAGGGGTTGGCCGTGCCGGCAGCCCAGGGAGTGGCCGCGCCGGCCGCCCAGGACGGCCACGGCGTGCTCGCGCCGGCCGCACAGGGTGTGGCTGCGTCTGCCGCCCATGGCGTGACTGCGCCGGCCGCCGAGGGACTGCCTGCGTTTGCCGCCCATGACATGATCGCGCCGGCCGCCGACAGAGGATGCAGTCTAAATGATGTCACAATATCTGGTATTAATGGCAGATAGTTTTCAAATTTCGTTTTAGACCAAGTTTTCCAATTTCATTTTAGATCAAGTTTAATGTCACATACTATATATATGTTTTTCTTAAACGAAATGGAGCAGAGAGCGTATGGTTCTGTAGTTTTTGCTTTGATCATTTCACTCGGAACATGATCTGTAGACACTTGTCTGCCTGTTTGGGGTTACCAGTTACCAGTAGTACTTGATTGTAGCAACTGTTAAGATGCAGATGTCCTAAAAAATACTGTTGAGATGCAGATACTTGTATATATATTTCCTTTCCTATAAGAGAACATGATATGGGTGGGTTTAGCATTAATTAGCAGCAAAACAAACATATGACTGTATGCCAATTTCTAGTACATGAACAGAAGGACAAGCATGATGCATCCAATGTTCTCTAAGATTTACAACTTCCGAGCAACTTACCACAAATCAATTGTCAGTGCTCGCGTCGGCCGCCGAGGGACTGCCCGCGCATGACGCCATTGTCATAGCGAGAACATTGCTGCCTACTGCTCCTCCTCCGACGGTAGAGTACAATGTTCCTGTTGTTGATGTGCAAAGGTAATTGGCCTAATCATCTATATTATGTTACTTGTACAGTAGTAGAGAAATTTTACTAAAAACTTATTTTGCTTGTTTAGGTCACAAGTAGATCATGTGGAAAAAATAGAATCAGTGGATTGGGATACCTTACAGATTGTAGAGACACATGATGACGAAGGTCATATTGAACTTATTAGTGAAGATCATATGTATGAACTTTTAGGCTTGAGGGAAAAGGAGACAACATCTGTTCATGCACATACATTTGATTGTCAAATGGATGAACATTGTGTTGATGGTGCTGACACTCCTGTTAGTGATGGCATACCAAGTGAGATGGTGATATCATATGATAAGAACAACCCACCAATGGAAGTTGGTACATTGTACCCATCGATGGAGGAGTTCAAGATGGCTGTGCGACAGTTTGCCATCAATAAAGAATTTGATTTGGGAACAACAAAGTCAGATAAGCGGAGGTATAGATGTTATTGCAAGTCTAGTGAAGATTGCCCTTGGAAAATAAGTGGCAGCAAACATAAAGAACAAAAAACTGTATAGGTAAATAAAATGATTTGATTTGATTTGATTAATTATTTTTCTATGTGAATTGATATGGTTATCACTATTATTGTGTGCTTTGCAGGTGACTGTGTTGGTTGATAAACATACATGTTATTCTTCCATGAGGCTGAACAGTACGACTTCGAGTCAAAAGTGGGTAGCTACTAAGGCTGTAAGTATCCTTAGAGAATATCCAAAAATGGGTGCTAAGGACTTGCAAGTAAAGTTACAGAATGATTACAAGGTCACAATTTCATATGACAAGGTTTGGCGTGGTAAAGAAGAATCTCTTGCCGAGCTATATGGTAAATGGGACGAGAGTTTTGAGTTGTTATTCAGGTGGAAGGCCGAGGTAATGAAGAGGTGTCCTGGGAGTGTCTTGGAGATAGATGTATTTGAAAACGATGAACAATTATACTTCCATCGTTTTTTCTGTGCTCTTAAACCATGCATTGATGGTTTCTTGGAAGGTTGTAGGCCTTATTTGAGTATAGATGCTATAGCACTTAATGGAAGATGGAATGGTCAGTTAGCCGCAGCTACAGCAGTTGATGGTCATAATTGGATTTATCCAGTTGCTTATGGCTTCATAGCTTCAGAAACAGAAGCAGACTGGACTTGGTTCATGGAACACTTACAGAAGGCAATAGGCAATCCTCCAATACTTGCTATTAGTTCTGATGCTTGCAAGGGCTTAGAGAATGCGGTGAAGAAGGTTTTCCCAAATGCTGAGCATAGAGAATGCTTTTTCCATCTTACAAAAATTTTTATGAAGAAGTTTAGAGGGTTTGGCCTGTCACCTGCAGCAAGGGCTTACAGAGAAGACATTTTCTATGAGCATATAGCATCTATAATTTCTGAGAGTCCAGAACTAGTACAATGGTTACAAAAGAATCGTAAGCTATTGTGGTACAGGTGTGCTTTTAATCCTGAAATTAAATGTGACTACATCACTAATAATATTTCAGAGTCGTTCAATAATAGGCTACGTGACTACAAAGACTTACCTATTTGTGACCTTGCTGATAAGATTAGAGGATATATCATGGATTTATGGTACATGAGAAGAAATATTGCATACAGGCTACCTGAAGACAGGATACTTCCAGCCGTTATGGTTCAGCTGAAGGCCAATACTAGAGGTTTGGGACACTTGAAAATTTCACCATCTGCTAACTGGAGTGCAGAGGTTTGGGACCATAGTGGCAGCAAAGTTCGGAGGCATATTGTCAAATTAAATCAAAGAACATGTACCTGTCTTGAATGGCAGCAGACCGGCAAACCTTGTCAACATGTTTTGGCCTTTGTAACCAGGCAGTGGGGAGTTGACCTTGAGCAATTTGTGGATGACTACTACTCAGTGAATAGGTTCAGAGTTGCCTATGCTAGAGAGATTGAGCCACTAACTGACAAAACACAGTGGCCACAAGTGGAACTGCCATTTGTTGTTGGTGCACCTCTGCCTAAAGGGGAGGTGGGAAGACGAAGAAAACTTAGAATAAAAGGGTGTCTTAAGGGTCGACATCAGAAGAAACGCGTCAAATCTACAGAAGGTGACAACGATGGTGCAGGTGTCACTATAGGGGAAAATGCTACTGCTCCGGTCAATGCAAAGGGTCAAAAAATGATTAGAGGACCTATGAAGTGCAAAAGATGTGGTGAGTTAGGACATAGGCAAGCTAGTTCCAAGTGCAAACTCAATGGGACAGAAAAAAGAGGTAATTGTTGAATTGTTTTCATGTAATATTTGAGACAACACTTATTTTTTAATTTATCTAATTTGCTTGTAGGAAGCGGAGGCAACATAAAAAGAATGTTACAAAAGCTGCACAAGGAGAACTGAGCACCCCACAAAGGCCAACTAGAGAAGAAATACTACGGGACAGTCTAGGAAGAGTCACTAGAAGGTAAGAAATATTAACACATTTTCAATACAATAATTGTTTCCTACATCTAATTGTCCACCCAAAATTATGTGCAGTCGACTCGTGTTCTTGTTAGGAGAGGGCATCTCTTCACAAAACAATGCCAACAACACTAGTCCCTCGTGTTCTTGTTAGGAGAGGGCATCTCTTCACAAAACAATGCCAACAACACTAGTCCTGAGAGGATGCCTACTCAAGCTGCACCTAAAAAGTTGGTGCCAAAGAGAAGGCTAACTATTGGATGAATGTTTGTATCTGCGATGAGATGTGAACCCATGCTTTATTTGTGATATGGAACTCGTTTAGTGCTATATTATAGTTTGTGAGATGAACTCGGTTAGGCTAAATTTGTGGATTTGTGAGCTGAACTCATTTTTGTGAGATGATCTTATTTTTGTGACATTAATTCATTTGTGGTTGGAGATTAATTTGGTCGTGCTCATTTGTGTATCTTTATATACTCATTTGTATCTATTTATACTATATTTGTTCTCTTCGTGTAAGCTGCACAGGCTCGGCCGGCAGCCGGCCGGCCAGCCAGCCACGGCCGGCGCCCTGGCCATCGGGGATGCGCAACGCGTCGACGTCCTGCCGTGGCGCGGAGATGAGCGGCGCGGCGTCCTGGCCAGGGCGGTGCGGCAAAGGAGTGCCTCCGGCGCCGTCGTCCATTGCTGCGCCCCTCTAGGGTTCGTCGCCCTGTAGATCGTGCGAACGGGATCGAATACGAACCGACGTGAGAGACGTTGGAGAGCAATGCGTGAGAAAAAAATAGTAAGGGGCAAAAGTGTCCTTTCAATTAGAAAATACATGTATTTTGATTAAAAAAGGAGAAATACACCTAAAAGCATGATTTACTAGAGGATAACATTTGGAGACCCGTTTTTACGAAAACAACGTTAGGGCAAGACTGCAAAGCGTGACGTATAGGGACCCAAAATTGTAATTTTCTCGGCAACGAGTCGACTCTAGTAGTAGTTAGTGTTCACTAGCACAAGCGCGCATGGCGGTGGGGGTGGCCTCGCCGGCGGTAGGGCACGCCGCGGCGGGGGACGGGGGCGAGGCGGCACCAGCGGAAGGGGTGCCGGGAATGGGTGTAGAGGCAAAGGGGAAGGGGGTGCTAGTGGAGGGGGCGCCGCCGGCAATCGCCGTTGAAGAGGACGAGGCGGAGGAGGAAGAGGACGAGGGAGACGAGGAGGAGGCGGCGGATGCGGAGGAGGGGAGTGAGGATGATGATGAGGAAGGGGAGAAGTGGCTGGGGTGTTACTCCTCTGCGCAGCGCATACTGCTCGTCGGCGAGGGCAACTTCTCCTTCTCGCTGGCGCTGGCCACCGCCTTCGGCTCCGGCGCCAACCTGTCACAACCCCTCTTGGGCCGATACTGTGTAATAGGGAACGTGGGCCTGTGCGCCGTCTTGGGCCGACGAGCCTTTGTACTGCCATTCCGGCCTGCTGGCCTGGCATCTTTATGTAAACCGAACTGAGCCCTTGGAAGGCGATCTATCAATGAATCAATGAATTATCAACAAAGGCAAAGCCTTCTTCCTCCTCTCGCTGCGGCGATCCCTCCCCCTTCCTCTGCTGTGCCGGCGTTGCCGTGCCGTCGCCGTGCGCAATTCGCCGGCAAAACCCTCTAGTTATCCCGTCCGATCCTAGGATCGTGACATTTGGTATTCAGAGCAGGCACCGAGCAGTTCCCTGCCGGTGTCGATCTGAGCCTACCCCGACCACCGCCGCCTACCACCGCCGCTGCCGCATCATCCCCGCCCACCACCTTCCCCGTCGTCGTTCTATCCTCACCACCCCCGCTGCAAACCACCGCGCAGCAGCCTGCCGGTGCTCGATTTTGCCTTCCACGAAACCCTATCCGCCACCACCACCCCGCCGCCGTGCCGCACCATTTCCGCCCACCACAGCCAACCGCCGCCGCTACAACATCCACCACCGCCTCAGCCGAATTCGCCAAATCCTCAAACCCTAGCCCCCACCCACGACTGCCGCATCCCCATCCACCACCATGAACCTTACCCACGACCGCAGCTACCTCCAAGCGTCGATACAGAGTTTGGAGCGCATGGTGCAGAGGCTTGAGGAGATGTTTCCCTCTATCAAGCCAACCGCATCCGTGGCGCCTACTCCAGCATCCTCGGCAAACTCCACTCCGCCCACCTCGCCACCACCCACCATCGATGAGCTCGCCTACGCCGAGTTCGTCAAACGAGATGTGCAGCGTCAGAGGCAGGAACTCGAGGAGCTGTCGACGATCCAGCGATTGAAGCCGTATATCATCACATCGGTGGGGACAGCGACTCCTTCTCCAGCGCCCGTGACCTCCCTCAGCTCGCCGGCGTCAACCACCACTCCGCCACCTCCGATGCCCTCCGCTCCGACCTCCATCGACACCAACTCGCCCATCTCCACCACCACCATGGAGCCCCAGGAACCTGTGCAAGCCTCGCCTGCAAGGTGTTCGACGGAAGGCCGCAATCACGATGCGCGCGCTCTAGCGCCCATGGTTGAAGAAGAGGAGGTCATTCCCGCAAAGGCCACCAAAGGTTCGATGAGGTACATCACCAACTCCAGCCATCTCTCAGATGGTGTGATTCTGTGTGAGATGGACACTGATGTTCAGAAGAACCAAAATAGTCAGAACCTGGTCTTGCTAGAACTGTTACCTGCTATTTTTGCTGACAAGGAACCTAGACCATATATTCTGAAGTTTGAGCAAAATGACATGTCACCAAAGCCACCCTGGCCAGGAGTCTATCTAGAACCTGATAGAGCAAAATGCAAATTTAATTCTCAGTCATGCTTTAGCTTGTGGTTATGGTTCAATCATGTTTGGAGTGCTAGACAACTGAGACCACCGTGGCCACCACCAAAACAGCAACAATGGCAGTCTGATGATATTCAGCTCAAGCCAACAACATTTGATTTGTGTAAAGTTGTGCACTCAGGAAGAACTTTATTAAGCAATGGGTGTTCTTTTCAATTGGTGGAGTTGTACCCTGTTGATAGGAGGCTATTTCACGGTGGGGGAGAATCACTTTTCATTGCTATGCATTGGCTAAGCTCAGTTCCAGTACTCCTTAATCGACATATGCAGAGTGTTGATGCTAAGCTCAGACCAACATCTTGGCCACCTTTTGACTGTTGTTCAGAGAGTAAGTTCAGTGTGCATTTCATCAACTGTGGAATCAGTCAGCTGATGGGTGAGAGTAGTTACTCAGTTGGAATGCTCCCATCATACTATGTTGCGATATTGCTGAAGTTTACTGTCACATGTTATTGGATAAAGGGGGATATTACTTGGCAAATTCCTTTAGGTGTTCAACAGAGGTATGCACAGCCTGATACGGTCACAGTACCTTGTATACATGATCTCTTGCACTGGGTTTGTCATTCGCTGAAGTATGGTGTTCTCAAGTCACTGCCTCCTGATTGGGGATGTAACTCACATGGTCGAGCTGGTGTTACAGAGTTCATGTGTCATTGTGACCTGGACACTATTGTAGACGAGATGTTATTGCCAGTGATCAGATGGCTCTTCCAATGCAGAGTTGCAGAGGGCATGTATCTTTTACATTTCCTTCCTGCTACAAGAGCTGAGCTGCAAATTTTAATTATATGGTTATGTCAAAGGGGGAGTCATCTGCCTATCAGTTGCTCTGCAGTACAAGGATATTCAATTTTCTTGAACAGGAACAGTTACAGGGTCTTCATGCTGAGAATTCTGGCAACAACTGAACCATCTTGGGCACCAACTATACACTTTAAGATGTTGAGTGACAGTAGTTTCCAGCAACATCCTATTCCTGCACTACTACTATATCAACAACTGAACCATGGTTGTGCTACTGACATGGCTCTCAACATTTCGACAATGGCTGAAAATGCCAGACAGCTGAAGTGTGGTAGTACTCTGAGTTGGGAGTGTAGCTTAAATGGTAAACCTGATCTTTTACTTCATGTCTCAAATATTGCAAGGCTGCTTGGAGGTGATTATTTACAAGTGTTCAGGATGGCTAGCGCCAACTCCATAGTGCTTGTGCTAATACTGAGTTTTAATCAATGGCACTTCTGTTTATGTCTGAAGCCACCATGGCCACCTCCGGTTCGTCAATCTAACAACTGGAAGCTTACTGAACTTGCAATGCAAGTGGAATTTCGGCTGCTCTCCAGTCAGCTGTGCATCAGTGACATCTCAATGTTGTCATTTGGTGAAATCTGGAATGTCAAGATGGCTATGCTGGTAAATGGCGAGCCTTCGGCCATATCCTTTTACTGCACACTGCCTGTTCAGCTACGTTCCTTCAGTCTTATGACTATGGAAGTGTCACTACCCCTTGTGCTTCAGTGGTCTGCATATGAGGATGCTGTCACATATGTGCATGTGGCAAGTATCAGAATCCCTCCATCGCAAGCTGGGACTTTTGTTGGTCATTATTTCTGGCTTACTCAGATTTGCATATCTCCTTGGTGTGCATGGTGCAATGAGAAGGTGATTCAGAGAGAAGATCATAGCACAACTCCTATTCTCAAGCTGTCAACTACTTGGGGTTGTAGCTCACATAGCAGAGCTGATATTGCACAGTTTTTCAGGCTCTACTCAACACCTCCCAGGTGCATCTTTGAGATTCTGTGGCTCCAGTTACTATGCCAAAGGGAGAATCAGAGAGCAATTCTAGAGTCACTATTATTAGACCCTACTCTGAATATACACAATTGGCAGTTTTGGAGGACAATTATTGAGATCCCATCATTCTGTGCAATCGGGGCTGTCAAGCTGGCTATATTAATTGGTGCAAATTGTCCATCAGGTGGACTATATGGTGTGCTTATTAAAGCCAGTTCAGTAGTCACTGTGATGGTGATCTATTATAGTGCTGAATTCAGCAATTCAAACAACCAGAAGGACAAGTGTGAGATAGCAACTGTTACAGGGCTGCCAACCAAGCTGTGCAGTACTTGGCAAATGTTCATACATATGCAATGGGCCTTCAGTTATTGGTTCCTTGCTGGCATAAAACGAAACAAACTACTGTCCAATTGGGATCCAATGAGTGAGAAACACATTAATATCAGCATACAATCCTGGTAATTCCAACTCTTTGACCGGCAACAGTGAACGGTGTGCTGATGGCATCATAGAGAAATGTCTGACTGGTTGCTCAACTACCTGTGATTTTCTTTTGCTGTCTGATGTTGGTGATCATGAAGCTCGCACTTTATGGCAGCATGCTATGGCACTGTTACAATCAAACTTTCAAGCCCTCCATGGTGAGTCACCTGACACCTTATTTACCCTGCCAAAAGTTGCTATCATTCATCTAGGCAAATATACAAATCAAAGTTCAAGCATTGCTGAGATGGTCTACAAGAGAATTTATGGTTTCTGTATTCTGGAGTTTCAATTCTATTGTCTGATGATCGACGATCCCTGATGGACTTCATGAAGCAAAGACAACAACTTTTCACTACATCTGCTTTGTCCAAGTAATGCTTATCTGGTAATCATCTAGTGGAGTAATTCACAGCTTGAGGACAAGCTGGTGCTTAAGACGGGGGGAATGTCACAACCCCTCTTGGGCCGATACTGTGTAATAGGGAACGTGGGCCTGTGCGCCGTCTTGGGCCGACGAGCCTTTGTACTGCCATTCCGGCCTGCTGGCCTGGCATCTTTATGTAAACCGAACTAAGCCCTTGGAAGGCGATCTATCAATGAATCAATGAATTATCAACAAAGGCAAAGCCTTCTTCCTCCTCTCGCTGCGGCGATCCCTCCCCCTTCCTCAGCTGTGCCGGCGTTGCCGTGCCGTCGCCGTGCGCAATTCGCCGGCAAAACCCTCTAGTTATCCCGTCCGATCCTAGGATCGTGACACAACCTCGTCGCCACGTCGCTCGACACCGACGGTTTGCCTCCTTCCATCGCTTCCGCTTTCTCCTGTGGCTCGTAAAGGCACCGCCGTTCGCCCGTTCCTAGTACGTGTTAGCTTCAGTTGGGTGGTGTCATTTCTTGGCCCTTCGTGCATTACATACGGAAGTACTACATGGGGAAAATACCACATCCTAATTCGGGGATCCGAATCTGGTGTTTTGTGAAGAGGGGTTTGATGCGTTTTGCTCCGTCAAGATCGAGGCTATCTTATAACGGGTGTGTGCCTTGAAATTGTGCTGATGGAGGTGCTATTGCGATTGCAACATGATTCTGGTGGAGCTAGATGCAAATTTGGTATAAGTATTCAGTTTGTGGGAATTGGGATGCTCTTGAATCCTGTTGCAGTGTGCTATTGATCTTTGGTAATAGATTATTTGTTATCTGGCTAGATTTTACTGAAGTTATCTGTAAAGAAAGATGTCTGAATCATGTCTTGTATTGTTCGTACTGCTAGAGATGTACTGGAGCAACACAGCTGTGTAGAGCAAACGCTCGTAGCTATCTTATCATTTTGGCTGCCTTTCACATAGTTTAATTAATTGGTTAACTACGGTCGTGCAGTCGAAACCTCTAAGTTTAGATTCTTCATTTTATCTTTCGCATGTAGACACCTGATCAACTGTTTGAAGCAACCTGCCTGTTGCACATGTTATTGCACCTTTGGCACAATGTATCAACAGTATCTTTGCATCAAGGTTGGTAAAGCAATTGCTTTACGACTGATTGGAAATAAAAATAAAGAAATAATCCAGCAAAAGAGAAATAACATTGTGCCAAGAACACACACGGATGCGGGTCCCACACCTTCATCAGGCTACCTAATAAAATTATCCATTTTCCTCTATGAATATAAGCACCACCATTTTCCATTGTCTCAGGAAATAAAAGTGTCCTTATTTTGTTTGATTTTGGCACAGACACGTGTAGCATTGAGCTGACTTATTTATCGCTCATGGGTATAGTCTGTGCGATTTTGATATCATTGCTAGTTATACTAATCTATTTTCCTTTGCATTTGGCAATCTTTTTTTACAGAGGCTCTGAAGAAGATTTACTCCAGAGCGGAGTCTAATATAATGAATCTGAAGAGATTGGGGGCCACTGTTTTGCATGGCATTGATGTGCAAAAAATGAAGTTTCACACTTACCTGAAAGACAAAAGGTTTGATCGTATTGTCTATAATTTTCCTCATGCTGGCTTCAAAGGAAAAGAATATGAGCCACATATGATCAAGTATGTGTGCTATCTTGTTATTTTATTTATGCACTTTACCCTTTTTTAAATCCTGCTCCATAAACTCATTGTTGTTCTTTGTGTGGATTAGTTTTATCATAATTTTGTTTTGTGAATCCCTTAGTGGTTCTGGTTCATAAATTTTTATTTTAGTGTTCCTATGACAATATTGTGGTATAAAGAGGCTTATTCTTTTGTTTAGTGCACCTATGCAAAAACTGAAATTGAATAGAATCTCAATAAAGTTGTTCTATTTTTAGTCGCCATCTTATCCACCATCTGTCACTGCTATGAAACTTCTTTTTTTTAATGAAGTTCAAGTCTTTATGCTTACGATATACCAAACATCTTACATATTTACCTCAAGAATGACGTACCCAGTGCCGTAGGCTCCCGCACTGTGCGGGGTCTAGAGGAGGTTATTAGCGGGAGGTCTTTCCCACACATCGTGCAATGTGTAGAGGCCACCGCTCGATATTTACCTCAAGAATAAGTTGTATATATTTTATTTCTCCATGGTCCATGAGGAAGAACTTTTTGCTTTAAATCTTACGATGCAGCCAAGAAAGGTCTTATGTGCCAACCTCTATTGCAAGAAGACTAAGATGAAGACTAAATTTGTTGGTTGCATTAACTTTGTGCATGTATCTTCTTTGCAGTAATGGTAGCTTTTGTTACTTCCTTATTTAGGTACGTTACAAAAAAAAATTGTTCCTAAAATTTGTCATTAGAAGTTTGTCTGCATTATACATGATTACATGAAATAAGATGGAGGTTGCTTTTGTTATGACTGTTGCTTCTAGAAGACACAGGAACCTATTCAGTATTTAGCAGGTCATCATTTTGCAGCCTTGTGTTTTTTAGTTAAATTCTTGTTAACCATCTGCTTTGATCTTTTAGCTTGCACAAGAAACTGGTGAGGGGGTATTTTTGCAATGCACGCCACCTCCTTCGGCCTTGTGGTGAAATCCATGTTAGTCACAAGTCTGGACCATCATATGACAAATGGGATCTTGAGCAAATCGCCGCTGAGTTTTCACTTATTTTGGTTGAGAAAGTTGGTTTCCAAAAAGCACAATATCCTGGGTATAACCAAAAGAAAGGAGATGGTCCAATGTGTGACAAATCTTTCCCACTAGGTACCTGTTTCACATTCAAGTTCAGAATTGGAGATTTGAAGAAGCTGAAGCAACAGAATCGGAGAAGGGCTGGATCAGTATCATCTCCTCCACCAGATAGCATTGTTCTCATGCCGACAACCCTGCTGCCTCATGTTGATGTTCAAAGGCAACCATCAGGTTTTGCACTGAACTTCAGCATGCCAGGGCGACTGGATGCTTTGGGCACTACAGCCGGCATTTCTCCACCGATGGGCAGAATCACAAGTACCACTCTGCTCACTACCCAGTGGCATCCATTGTATGAGCCGAGAATCATTGCCGTACCGCTGGCAATAACAACTGACTACTTCTTTGCCCGGGAGTACCAAGGGAGTCTGCGGAGGGAGTTTGAGGTGTTGAGGCAAGTGATGCATGGAGCAACCAACTTGACCTATTCTGCCTTCCTGGAACATCGCCACAGGGAGTCTGTTCAGAGGCAGGAGTGGCTGCGCAGGATGATTGCAAACAGTCGTCAGTGAAGGACCTTCGTTGAAGGGTTGTCATTGGGATTTTGGTGTTCTATGTGTATCTGCGAAGAGGATCGTTCGAGTTAGTTGAACTTGGCCTTCCCCAGATATGCTATGTTGATATGAACACAAAGTGTTTTGTGTATAGGTAGGCTATTTTGTGTGTCAAACACTGACCACAAGGGGCAAGGCAGCGAAAGGAACGCTGATTCCCAGTGTCTGCGTTAAGATGTAAACCCTGAACTGCCTATCCTGTTTTTTGCTATGGGGCTGCCTTGATCGACGTAGATTAAATGCAGCAATCTCAGTCTAGGGAGTCCTTGTCATGCACGGTAAACCTGAAATCAAACCTCTGTCGTTCACTTGTTCTACGGGGTAACGGTCTCTAGCTTGTCGCAATGGCTTTTTCTTCCTGTCCTGTGCGGTTCTTGGGCAGTCATTCGTTCGTCACTTAAGTTGCCATCAACTGTGCATTTTAATTCTAAACACTGTGTACATGAACGGGGAGAATGCTGCTCGTACGAACTAGCTGTAGCTGTTCTGCTTCATCATAAGAGTTCACAACTCCTAATGATTTTGGTGGGAGCACCACAACTGTCATGGGGTTCGTCTCGCAACGCAGAAAATTCCATTTCAGCCCGAAAATAAGGAAGAGCAGTCACGAGGGATCCTGAATTTTACTATTAAAAGCGAACTGCACAGTGGCAGCATGTATTCAGGTAGAACAAAAAGTCGCAAACAAAACCATTTTACTCAAAAAATTAAAACCAATTCGTTAGTAATTTCCATCACCATTTGCACAATGGCAGCAGGGGACATTTTGCGGAGGGGGATTTGCCAATTAACGGTCCGATTGGTACAATGAAAAATGTCATCTGACTGTTCGACTCCCACCTTACGCGTAACAGTGAAAAGGCAGTAAGTAATGTGAAGAAGAACTTTAGTTCGTTTTCATATTATACTCCCAACATACGGTCAAGTAATGTGAAAAAGAACTACTACTGATGAACGAGCAATCAACTGAAAAGTTTTAGTGATAGTACTGTATCAACTGACTGTTCGTTGATTGTATCAAGTGAAAAGTTTTAGTGACACGTATCTGACGACTGTGTTTTTTCCCCAAAACGTGTCCAGTCGTGTTTTAGTGTTCTTTTTTCCAATGTAGTACTGTGTTTTAATGTTGTTGTGGTGCCAGCACGCCCGCGACCCTTCTTATCTCGCTCTTGGGAACTGAAGCGTCACTCGGCAGTCCCAACCCTCCACCTCAGCGGGTGTCTTGAGCATTAAATAGGATGTTATGTAAGTAAATTGGTGAGGTGGCAGGAGATTTAATGAAGAAAGAGGAGAAAGCAACAGGAAACGGTGCCGCATGCACGACCTGGTGTCGGCACGGAATCCGAAGAAGAAGGAAATTGCAACGGGCGCGTTGGGCGCTCTCAGGTTTCCTCACCGCACGTTTTGCGGATCCCACCATGAATCGCCCACGGCCCACCTCCCCGCGCCGCCGGAACTCGTCCCCGTGCTCGCCTTGCCGCCGGACTTCCTTCCGGACCTCATCACCGGAAGGCACCGCACCATTTGGAATCTGGCCGCCTGGAGTTGGAGGTCCTCGTCGCGCCGGCGCTTGGCTTGCCGCCACTGCCCTGTCCGCACGCATCTTTCCCGCCGTATGTGGCTACCGGCCGCCGTCCCCGCAAATGACCTCCCCACCTGCGCTGCTCGTTCCCCACCTCCTCGCCGCGTGGGGCTGTTGCCCCTGTCTGCCCACCCGCGCACCATTGCTGCATCCACGTGTGAGCTCGGCACCGCTGCCGGCCGCCGCACGCCGCGCACTGCGTCCACAATACTCCCTCCGTCCCGTAAAGACTGTTCATATAATTTTCAAAATTTGTCCCACAAAGAGTATTCTTTTAGCTCATATTAAATGCTCTTCTCATTAAACTAACACCAAGTACCAAGGAAATATTGCATTGAAAAACACATGGAGCCAATGAAATACTTATTTGATGTCTCTTTTCAAGTTCCAATGCATGATTAATTAAAGGCAACAAAGTCATTTGTCACAACTACTAGCATGTTGTAAATTTTCTAAACGAACGGTCTTTGTGGGACGGAGGCAGTACACACCAAGCTCTTGGCCTCCATGTATTTGCTTGCTCGGTTATTCAATTTGGAGAGGCAAGAACTGTTGCCGAAGGTGGATTCAGATTGGATTTGATAGAGACAAAAATATCAGAGCTGTGGATTTTGTTGGATGCCTACGCCGTGCGTAGCCCCGACCCCGCCCTCCGTCAAGCCGATGCTCACCCAACCGTCGTGCGGCGAGCCCGCTGCCCACCGGCGAGCCGCAACAGTCCTGCCATCGTCGTCCTAGTTTGGTCAGAGAGAGAAGAGAGTCGTGAGAGAGACGATGGTGAGAGAGAACAGAGTATAATAATGATAGGATTCGCAATAAAGTCTGCATGAAGAAATTGGGCGTTGGGTGAGTACTTTCCTAATGCCATGTCATGCTGAGATGGCACTTTGGACATTAGTACAGGACACCTCAGAGCATACTGATCGTCGGCGACGGGGACTTCTCGTTCTCGCTGGCGCTGGCCACGGCGTTCGGCTCCGGCACCAACATCCTCGCGACGTCGCTCGACACCTATGGTCTGTTTCAGTGTTGATCATATCACTTCCGCTTTCGCATCATGTTCATTTTGCGGAGTAGCTAGTATTTTTTTTTCCTTATCTTTTGTCATCTGCGGTTTGTACTAAAATGCGAGCAAATGGAGCCGTAGAGAATGTGTGATACTCGCGTTGTCGATCTGAACTTCTTTGAGGTAGAAGGCTACCCAGCCACAGCTGTAGGATTTTTCAGGGCTTCTGTCATTATTATATTGGATTCTTAATGTTTTTTAAGGGGGGAACCCCCACATTTGTGTTGAAACTTAAAAAAGAAATGCACCAGAAGGCCTATCTTCATTCAATTTTTTTTTGCGGGTAATCTTCATTCAAAATTTGAAGAACCTGCCTTTGTGTTAATCTTTTCTTTTAAAAAACATTACTAACATCATGATTGTTGCTTTGCAAGTTAGAAACTTATTTTGGTGGTGGTATTAGCAGGTCAAAAACATATCTTTTGCATATAGTAAATAGTTATAGAGTGAAACCACTAAGATTTTTCCCCGTCCCAAGGGGATTTAAGATTTTCCTAAAGAAATGTTTGTAAGACCTGTTGGTTTTCTTTATTTGCTTGGTTACAATTTTAGCCTTTGACCCATGTATGCATAGAGCTGGCATGCATATAGTAGTGGTAGTGGCAGCATACGAGATTTGATTATCATTAGTTATATTCATTTTGTTCTCTGCATTTCTTATGGGCAATCCTCTTTCACAGTTGCTCTGACGATCAAGTACGGCCAAGCAGAGTCAAATATCACAGAGCTGAAAAGATTGGGAGCCAAGGTTTTGCATGGCGTCAATGCAAAAACAATGAATCGTCGCACTGATCTGATGAACAGACAGTTTGACCGAATTGTCTTCAATTTTCCTCATGCGGGATTCAAAGGATGGGAAACCGACCTGCATGTGATCAAGTATGTGGTCCACCATCTACTATGTTTCTTGGTAGTGTATGTATGTTTGGTAAAATCTTTGACTAAGACGGATGATGTTTTTAACAAAAACAATAACTGCATGATGCGATATCTTAGCGTTCCTTATTAATAATTCCAGAGCTGATTCAAAAACCACCACTAGGAAATGGCAATGAATATCATCACTGGGAACTTGTTTCCTTTTTCATTAATTGTCATTCTAGCCACCGTTGATCACTAATCTTGTTTTCCGAAATAGACTAGAGCTCTTGCTTCCATTAGGAGCTTGCAGAGCTCTCATCCATCTTACATTTGTAGTAGACCCTAGGCAAGCGCAAATTATGCTTAAATACTGTGAATTGTGATACAGCAAAAAAAAAAATCCTTAAGCAAAAAGCAAAGAAACAATATATTATTGTAACTTGTATGTAGACTTTAGTAGTTTTCCCATATACATGTGACGACGTAGCATGGTTGACTGTAACTTTTAACATTGATTTGGGAGTGTCCATCAGGTAGCTACAGTAGTTTCTTATTGCATTATTTAGACAAACACACGGAAAGATAAATGTACTATGCCTTTGTAATGTCTTCCCTTAGTTCCTCACTTAACTAGTTTTAAGATGATTAATTCCTCAGTTGTTATATTAACTAGTATCCTTGTCTGACACGCTGTGTGTGACCTATACAGTTCACACAGAAAGCTGGTGGCTGGCTTTTTTAGCAACGCGCGTGACCTGCTTGGGCGCCACGGTGAAATCCATGTCAGCCACAAGACAGGGTACCCATACGACCTATGGGATCTCGAGGGCCTAGCCTCCCAGTCTTCTCTTGTTCTGGTTGAGAAAGTTGGTTTCCGCAAATATGACTATCCGGGCTACAACCAAAAGAGGGGAGATGGCGCGAAGGGTAACAAATCATTCAAACTAGATCCTTGCTGCACGTTCAAGTTCCAAATCTCGGAAGCAGGAGTGGGCTTGCCGATGCTTGAAATAGAGGAACTTGACCTCTACAAACTCCACATCTGAGATACTCCTATATGTTGATGTGTGACCAAGTGTTTTGTGTACGGGTAGGGCCATTTTGCTTGCGTGGCAACGACTGGCCACAAGCAAGTATCTGTGTCAAAGATGTAACCCTTGATCAGCCGGGGTCTGTTTTAGCACTTTGCAGTGTGGCTGCCTTGTCAGGGACTCTTATGTAATCTTAACTATATGGCTTTTGCTAATGCTACTGTTCAGCGGTAACCTGAAGAACCTAGGGCTATGCTTTGCCGTTCTAAAGGAGCAATGATTTTACTTACAGTCCTTCTTCCTTGCGGCTTCCGTATACAGAGATGGAGATGCAGGAGGCTAGAATGCTACTTGTGCAACCGATGGCTTGAACTTGTTAGTACATATCATGTGAAAACTGACTCACCTGTGCAAACTATAGAAACTCCAATCTGAAATGTTGGATCTAGATCCAAAGACTAAAAGAGTGGGAAAATTTTGCAAGAAGCCGCCCGCCAGCCCCTGTTGTTTTGCAAAATCAACCCCAAAACCCAGTCTTCAGTGGGGTCTCCCCTGTTGTTTTGCAAAAACAACCCCAAAACCCAGTCGGACCCATAGGCCTGGAGTCAACACTCGAGTACTCGACCCCCTGCGCCTGATTCCATCTCCGGTCGCTCCAGGGCCGCCGCCGCCTCTAGGGGTTCTCCGCCGCTTCAAGTACGTCACTGCCTCCAGGTCTCCGCCAGAGTCCAGGGCCGCCGCCTCCAGGTACAAACGCCCCCTCCATGTATGCCGCCACATCCAGGTACGCCGCCCCTCCATGTACACCACCGCATCCCAGGCTGGCGCCCCCTCCATGTACGTCACCGCCTCCAGGGCCCCTGGATTGCCGTGGCTCGGACATCCCCCATCAGGTTCGTCCCTGAAAAATGGATTTTGCAGAGCACCGTGATGCAAACACATGAGGAGGACACGAAGAAGTTGTTTTGGCACTCGTCGGTGATGTGCTTGCTGTCGTCGTGATCTTGATGATATGCTCGTGGTGACCTGCTTGCTGCATTCATGTAATTAAATGTATTCTGTGTAAAGCCTTAACAAATGACTGCAATGGCATTTGTGCCTCCTATGTAATGCAATTTTGTGAAGCATGAACTTGAATAAAAATGATGTTTCTCTGAATTTTGTGAGTCTCCTATATGTAATGCAATTGTGTGTCAGATTGATCTTTCAGTAAGTTCTCCCACTGAAGACTGCAAACATGGTTGTGATTTCTGAATCTTGAGTGAAGCTTTGAGACCTGCAATTTTCAGTAAACCATTCTGTTCTTTTCCTTTGCCATTCAACAAACAAATGTTCAAAAACCCCTAACATTGAAGTAACAGCTTTCAGTTAAATGTTTGAGAGCACCGATCACCTGTTGAGTGCATAAAAACGTCACAGACTTCACTTAAATTAGGTAGGCAGGATAAATGATGTACTGAAAATCATAGACTGAAAATTGATACACTAACAATGATAGACTGAGCAATGGCAAATTTGCCTTCCCTGTAATTTTGTGTGTGCACCATGAAGGAGAATAAATTGATGTTTCTCATTGATTCAAAAAGTAGTGTTACATTGAAGATGAAATGAGAGTATTATCTCACAAATTTCTTGCATGAGTTTGCTGTGGTGGAGCACCAGTTTTGGTCAATACCAGAAGGCATGCCATACCAGAACCTATGGCAGCTTGCTGTTACAAACAAATCTTCACTGTAAATTCTTCGTTTCACTTCCGCTGCACATAGATCTGTTCCCTCAGAAAAATAGCAGGTGAGGTCTGCAGGACACATTATCTCATATTCTCATCCAACATTCTACTCTGAAATCTGTACATTTTGACTGAAAAGGATGCTTAGTTAACACATCCAGGTCGTGATCCTTTTCAACATGTATTTTGAGGTACAATTTCACCAGGTAAGTCACAATTGCACAATTTCATCAGATCACACACATTAAGATCATCAAGATCATTACATTTTATTCATTTTCATGCACAAGATCATTACATAGGATGCAAAATGGCCATTACAGCCTTTTGTTCAGGGAATACAATTGTTTCTCAGCACTGTTCAGAAATCAGAAACTGAATTTGCACACAATCGACACCAGCACAGCAGCACAGTTTGCACCAGCACAGAATCCCGCCGCCCTCTTGTGCATCGCTCTCCCGCTGCGAAGGGGAGGCATCCCGATGAGGGGGTGCCGCCGCCGCGAAGGGGAGGCGACCCGAGCCGGCGAGGGGGCGGCGGAGGGAGGCGGCCCGTCGAGGCGGCAATGGCCGGGATGCGAAGGGGTGGCGCCCGGTGAGGGAGCCGCAATGCGAAGGGGTGGCGGCCCGGCGAGGGAGCCGTGATACGGTGAGGGGGAGGGGCTCCGTCGCGTGTGGCTGCGGAGAAGGGGAGATGCGATGGGTGGCGCCGCGGATGGGTCGGGCGAATGTGATGGCCGACGCTGCGGATGGGTCCGGCAGGGGGTCATTTGCAAAAAAACGATATGAGGAAGGAGTCCATGCGGGCGGTAGAATGTAAATTGCCCCACCTCTATCTCTAACCATCAGATCTAGATCATGCAGTTGTGATGGGAGTTTCTATAGTTTGCACAAGTGCACTAGTTTCCACCTGATAGGCTCCCATATTTAAATTATCTGAACAGGAGATTGGAAAAGAAAGAAACTGAATTGAAGTAGACAAAGCAGGAATTAGTACTTAGTTTTAATGATATTTAAAATGTACTACTACGTGTTGGAACCCCGTGCTGCATGTCAAGTTTTTGTCAACAATCAAAAAGCGAGTTTCACGTTTGGGTCAGAAGGAAGACCGAAAAGTGCAATGTGGGTCCCACGTGTCGAGGGCATTGATTGCCAGAAGTGGAGTTGTTGGAGGCTTGGGGCGTTGGACACTTTGGACTCGAGTCCACTGTCCACCAGACCACAGGCGCGCATGGCGGTGGGGGTGGCCTCGCAGGCGGTCGGGCACGCCGCGGGGGCGGACGGCGCGGGGGACGATGCAGGTCAGGGGCCATCGGGGGTTGCGGGGGATGAGGAGCCGATTCCAGCGGAGGGGGTCCGGGAACTGGAGGTAGAGGGGAAGGGGGCAGGGCCATCGGAGGGGGCACCGGCGGTGATCGCCGTGGAAGGGGGAAAGGAAGAGGAGGAGGAGGAGGCTGATACGGCGGTTGAGGCGGAGACGAAGGACGAGGAGGGCGATGCGGGTGATGATGAGGAAGGGGAGAAGTTGCTGGGGTGCTACTCCTCTACCCAGAGCATACTGCTCGTCGGGGACGGGGACTTCTCCTTCTCGCTGGCGCTGGCCACTGCGTTCCGCTCCGGCACCAACATCGTCGCCACGTCCCTCGACACCTACGGTTCGTCTACCCTGGATCGATTTCTTCTGCTTGCTCTTGAGGCGCGTAAAGGTGCTCGTCTTTGCCGTTACCCATACATGGGTGAATGCCTGAATGGGGATTTTTTTTTGTGTGTGTGTGTGTGGGGGGGGGGGCTTTTGTCCCTTTGGTGCGGGAATAATAAGTGGAGCAACTGATGAACATGGATGAATTCATGCATACAACAAACCCCTATGCTAGTTCAGCCATTCCTGGAGAATGTGGCAACATACCTTCTGGCGCGAAATGGTGCTGCGTTTGGCAAATGTGCATTTAATTTCCCCTTGCTACTAGCACTACATACTAGCAATATATATGAATACCCGTTGATTGATGCATACTTGTGTTGGTTGGAGAATGATTTTTTTAGATGGAGGGATTGCTTTGGAGAATGACTTTACATATTGCCCTGTTGAGATCAATGTTTTTTTTAAAAAAAAAATCAGTGCATTATCGTTGTGGTGTGGATAATCTATCGCAATTTCCGTTGCATAAAGCTAGAAGTGATTTGATATATGCATTGGATTTGTGTGGTTCCCTTGAATCTTATCTTAGTGATTATTCTTGAAAAATAGGCTTTGTGCTACTCTATTTTGTGAGATTTTAGTCAAGTTGATTGTAAGAATTAACATCCAGTTTACATGATGCATCGTCTCTTAGTGCTAGTGATTGACCGGTTGTGTGTTATCTGTAAAATAGGGTCCGATTACGCATTTTTTAAGCCAAAGAACTCGATATTTGGCTATCTGCTGAAATGCCCTGATCTAGCTTCATGTATGCCACTGTTTGTCAGTTTATTTAGGAAAATTGTGACCACTCGATAGCTTCTCTGTTTCCCATTTGCTTTTGCATTGAACTGGCCTCTTGCCTAAGCTCAAAAGGGCAGTATGGTCTGTGTGATTCTTTGATCACTGATCAGCAGCAGTTTTTACTTATGTATTTCCCCTGCATTTCTTGCGGCATGTTCCTCTGTTTCAGAGGTGCTGCTCGGCAAGTACAGCGAAGCAGAGTCAAACATAATGAAGCTGAAAAGTCTGGAAACCACGGTTTTGCATGGTGTTGACGTGAAAACAATGAAATTTCACACTGACCTGAAGAACAAACGGTTCGATCGGATTGTCTTTAATTTTCCTCATGCTGGTTTTAGAGGACGTGAGGACCAGGTTCGTATGATCAAGTATGTGCACCATATTTTTATGTTTATTTTGGTATTTTATTAATGTTGGATTAAATCTCGCTATCCTTCATATAGATTAGTTCTATCGTTACCTGCCTTAATTCTTAATAAACAATTTCTTCATGGATTTCTAAAATGTAAAAGGTGGCTTAGTATTCACAAGATTAAATCTATATCAAAAAACCTATGAGCTGATGCATGCAAATGGCGTTGGGCAGATCATTAATCAATTTGTTTCTTTTTCCAGCTTTCATTCTAGGACTGCTGATCTATACTAAACTTATTTCTAGAAATTGACTACAGGTCATTATATGTACACTCCTTATCGATAGAGTAAGAATAAGTAATATATTAGATTACCTAGAAAATGTAATAAATGATTGCTTGCATTGGTGCAGCTCCCATGGTGATTTCAGGGGAGCTCTGTCAAACACTGGTTCTGTGAAGTGGTTTCTCAAAAATAAATTAAGATACACTTGATTCACTCCCCGCTAGAATCATTTCATCTGTAGATTTTATCCTAGGGAATCACTTTTAGTCAGAGAATAGCTTTCCCTTGGAGATCAACTTCCAGAGATGTTTTTACCTGGAGATTCACCAATCCAGTCTGTTGTCAATATGACATTTTACCTCGAGAAGAATAAGCTAAGAATTTTGTTAGTTTCGTGTGCTTTTGTGTGTATATCCTTTTCGCAGCACTTAAACGGTCTTTTAGTTATATGGCAAGTTTACTATACTAAAATTGTTGTAGGATGTGTTAGTTAAAGATTTCGCATATGCAAATATGATTTGGACTCATGACAAAGATTGTTTTTGTATAACAGTGGTAACTAAGTAGTTGACAGATGGTTTCTTACTGAGTTTACCCAAATTTAACTAGTTTCCTTCTTAATACCATTTCCCCTTAGTTATCATCTTATTAACCATCCACTCTTGACATTTAGAGCACACAAGAGGCTGTTGAGGGACTTTTTCTGCAATGCACTCTACCTGCTTATACCTTATGGTGAAATCCATGTCAGACACAAGACTGAAGGGCCTTATGACCGATGGGATCTTGAGCAGTTAGCCTCTGATTCTTCTCTTATTATATTTGAGAAAGAAAAATTCCAAAAAGCTGACTATCCTGGTTACAACCAAAAGAGAGGAGATGGTGCAAGTTGCGACCAACCATTCCCTTTAGGTCTTTCTTGCACATTCAAGTTTCAAATCGGAGACTTGAAGAAGCGGAAGAAATCGAGCGGAAACAATGCTACTTCAACCTCATTCATATGTGGAAGCAATGTCCATCCTTCTGGCAAACTGGAAACTGACACAAGGCTACTTTATCTGCTTCCACCTGTTCAAGCAAGGCCTTGGCTACATTTTACTCCACCAGCTAACACAATTCACATGCCAATACCTCCGCAGCCTTACATAGCTCAAAGGCAACAGACACTAAGCTTGGCTGACATTGTGAGGGCTCTTTCTCATCCACAGCCAATGTTCAGCATTGCAGGACCATCACTGAATGCTTGGCGTGCTCCTGGCAGCATATCTTCACCAATGGGCAGAACTGCATGTCCCAATCTCCTTGCACCACAGGAGCAGCCTTGGCATCAGCAGAGAAGTATTGCTGGTCAGCCGGGAGGAGATGTCTGCTCTTACTTTGAACACCAAAGGTGTCTGCAGAGGGATTATGAAGAGCGGAGGAAAGCTATGATGCCTGGAGCAGCCGGCTTGATCTATTCTTCTGCCTTCTTGGATCAATGCCACAGGGAATCTGTTCAGAGACAGTGGCTGCGGGATTATGAAGTGCGGAGGAAAGCTATGATGCCTGGAGCAGCCGGCTTGAAATATTCTTCTGCCTTCTTGGAACAATGCCGAAGAGATGTTCAGAGGAAAGAGCAGTTGAACAAGAGATGACCACATAAGGCTGTCAGTTAAGGACCTTCGTTGGGACTTTGGAGATCGGTTTTTATTTGCGAAGGGGATGGATGAGTAGAGTTGCTTGTCCTCCCATACTGGAGATATGCCTATGTTAGAAACGATCAAGTGTTTTGTGTACAATCGGACCATTTTGTGTGGCAAACACCGATCACAGAAGTAGAAATAATTCTAATTCCACTATCTTTGTAAAGGGTAAGAGCTTGTTTTTGCAATGGCATATCTTACTTTATTATTAGTAATGGTCAACCTGCATGCAGTGGTCATTTTTTTCATGTGCGATAATACATTTTCAGTCATCTCTCTCTACTTGTTCAAGGAAATTCTGGAAGCAAGGAGATAGCAAGGGGGGGTGCGGTACGGCAGAAGGCACCAGTCGCTGACTGCCGCTTCGTTGAACCTTCGCATGCCGTTGCCACAACCCTTCGCAGTACAAAAGCGTCACAGATACAAATGTAGCGGCCATTTTTGACGCCACAGCTTTGGCGGCGCCACAGTTCGGCGCGGTAAACTGTGGGTCTGTGGCTGCAACTGCAAGACAAGTGACCTTCGGTTTGAGCGTTAGATCCCATGGTCAGCACGGATCAGGCACCAAAACCACAACTACGTTACACCTTTTATCGGCATTGATATTTGAGAAACAAAAGCCAAATGGTCCACTTTACCAAATTACCTATACTGACAAAGTAGCTGAAGTCTAAGGACGAAATTACACGCATCAAATTCTCTTACAAAATTACCCCAAACAGTAAATCTAGCATAAACTTTCGCAAAAAAAGTAAATCTAGCATAAGGCATTCAAAATGACATGAGCAGCACTGCTAATTTGCATGTAGTTCTCAAGGAATTGTTATAATACGATGGCGTATAAATGACAGAAGTAAAGAAAACAAACCGCAAGAAGACACGAGATTTAATGTGGAAAAACCTCTCAACACGAGAGGGAAAAACCACGAGCGCCAGCCAGCAATAACTTCACTGTGATCAGAGTCCGGTTACAAACGCTAACGGCGGCGGCTTACAAGAAGTATAGAGAATCAATCTCCAATGGAAAACCCTAACGGGATTATATGACCTGTATCGTACCTGCCTTCGGTTTTAAGTGGGCATCCGCTTCGCTCCGGCCCTAGCCTTCGGCTTTACGCGGGCCTCCGCTTCGCTCCGTCAGAAGTTAGCTTTTATCTTGTGCACATAATTTTGGATCATCATTCAACAAACTCCACCTTTAGACAAATTCCTTCTTGTAGCATAAACAAAGAACCTTCATCCTGAACACATCAAAAGAAAACAAAATGCTTCTGGCGCCAAATAGCCTCTTGGGCTAATCAATTATACCAACTAAGTTTGAGCAAAGCTCAAACCTAGCAATAGGAACTGACGTTGTCAACATATCAGTTGGATTATTATTGGTGCTTATCGTGCATACCTTTAGCTTACCCTTTTCGATCTCATCTCGAACGTAATGGTACTTGATCTCAATGTGCTTTGTCCTGGCATGGAACATCTGATCTTAGTAAGATAAATTGCACTTCGACTATCAGAAAACATGTTAATGTAAGAATCAACTCCACAAAGCTCAGCATACAATCATTTTAACCAAATCAACTCCTTGCATACTTCAACAATAGCCATGTACTCTGCCTTAGTAGTGGACAAAGCAACAACATGCTGCAAAACAACCTTCGAACTCACAGAATGCCAACAGTAAACACATAACATGTGAGCAATCTTCGCCTGTCCAAATCACTAGTATAATCTGAATCCACATATCCAATAAGTCCCTTAGCTGTCCTGCCAAACTTCAAATAATGATCTGCTGTCCCTCTGAGAAACCTGAAAATCCACTGAACTGCCCTCCAGTGTTCTTTACCAGGATTAGACATGTATCTGCTAACTATACTCATAGCATAAGACAATCCAAACGAGAGCAAACCATAGCATACATCAAAGAACCAACAACACTGCAATACAGAACTTTTGACACGTATTCAATATCCTCATCCGAACTAGCACACTGCTCAGCAGACAATTTAAAATGTGGTGCGATAGGAGTACTAACAGGCTTTGCATCATGCATGTTGAAACGCTGAAGGACCTTCTCAATGTAAGCATGCTGACTAAAAAACAATAAATCAGCTTTTCTATCTCTAGTAATTTTCATACCTAGAATTTTCTTAGCCGCACCAAGGTCCTTCATCTCGAACTCACTACTCAACAATTTCTTCAACGCGGGCCCTAGCCTTTTGTTCGCTCCGGCCCTAGCCTTCGGCTTTACGCGGACCTCCGCTTCTCTCCGTCAAAAGTTGGCCTTTATCTTGTGCACGATGTAACACCCTAAATTCCATCACCAAAATAATGTAAGCAACATGGTGTTTTAGATTTTATTTTCTAAGGAATAAATAAATTATCAAATAAATTTAGCCTTTAAATGTTTAAATATCATTTGAATAATTTCAGAAGCAACAAGTGCTTGTGCATCATACTTTGGTTTGCATGGTTTTTGTTTGAATGTGTGAAGTTTTCAAAATCTTAAAATCCTAAAAAAAACCACCTCAAACCTTTCCCTCTCTCTCCCTCTCAGCCTAGCCCGTGCGGCCCATCAATTCCCGCAGCCCGGCCTGCTCTCCCTTCCCCCTCTCCTTCAGTTACCAGCAGCCCGGCCCCACCTGTCAGCCCCTTCTCCTACCTCCAGCTCCTCCCCTGCTTCACAGCCGCCGCGCCGCCAGCCATTTCCCCGCGCCGCACGCCTCTCCCCTCCTTCAATCGTTTCCATCAATACGCAATGAAGCACCGGCTTCACTCTCCTCCCTTAACTCCTCTTCCGTTTCTCCTAATCAAGACCCCTCCCTTGATTACAATCAAGACCGACCCCCCCATGGCCATGGAAGGCCATTGCTGCCCCGGCCGTCGCCCTCTCCCCCTCCTCGCTCTATAAAAGCCGACCCAGAGCTCCTGATTCGCACCTTTTCCTCTCGCTCCGCTCCTCCATATCCTCGCGCACGCCCGGCCGCCCGTCATCTTCAACCTCCGGCCGCCGCCCCCGATCTCCTCCGCCGCTCCTTCCCCGTCGCCGTTTTCTCTCCTAGAGCTTCGCGTTGTGGTGAGAAACCCGCCCCTCCTCATTTCCTAGCGCCTAGAGCTCCGTAGCCTCTGCGCCCGCTCGCCGGCCTTGCGCCGTCCGCCCCCATGGACGTGGTGCCCCGGCCGTCGCCCGAACCGTTAAGCCCCTTGATAGCTTCGTCGCTTCCTCCTCTTCGCGTAGGATCAAACCGCGCTCGAAACCGTGGCCGGGAGCTCATTTTCGAGCTTCGCCGGCATGCCCGCCGCCGCGCTCCGCCGTGCACGCTGTGCGCCGCCACCCCCAGCTGCCGCCAACCGTCCATCGCGAATCCAACGGCCCAGATCCGCCCTTGACTCGAGTCAATCTAGCCCATAACGGTCAACCATGGCGGTTTTGCTAAAGAGACCCTTGGTTTCTTAGTTTTTCAAGCCGGTCCTTCTACCTAGAAATATCCTTTCAAGCAGGTCCTTTTCTTTTATGGTTAGGCCCCTGAGTTCTCTGGTTTTCCCGCCCGCCGTCCATAGCTGTAGCTTTTGCACGTTGAACCTTCGGTTTGTACGCATAATTAGTTATAGGCCCTCGATTTCTTTCAGTTTAGTCCCTGGAGGCTTAGTTTCTTTACAGTTTAGCCCTTGAACCTTGTTTTAAACGTATCTTTGTCGTTTTAGCTCCGTTTTTAGCGTTTTTGTTGTCTACACGATCGTCTCAGCGAGCCTGTTGTTTTAGCAAGTGTGTTTGTAGCTTTTAGACTTGTTTGATGAATTGTTTTATTTATTGTATGCTTTATTGTGTGCTCGTAGATCTCGTGCCTGTTTCGACTGAGCAGCCAGTTGGAGTTAATCAAGAGCAACTATTTGAAGAAGAAGCACATTGTTTAGGCAAGGAAGGCAAGTGGTCTTCTCCCCCTGCATGATTCTAATTGTCCCATATAATTGCATAATAATTAAGTTTACATTTATTCTGATATTGCATTAAATTGACGGGAACACCTTTTTAAGGACTTACCTAGACTTTTACCCACAATCCTTGGAACAACCCGGTTTAATAAATATTTTTGGGTAGAATATGCTAGTTGCTTAACTCGGGTTGGATAAAATGGTTTTTCATGACAAAGACTTGTATGTTTAATAATGATGCTTTTGGTAATACAAGATCATATGATTTAATCGGAACATGGAGAACTACCCAAAAAAACATGTGCAACCACAGTGTCATATGGCTCTGACCTTAGCCAATTAATTAGGTGTGCGATTGATCTGATGGCCCTTTTCCGAAAGGAGCAGAGGGGGATCCGGGTTGCAGGGGTATAGCCCGGTCCTCTTGGGGTAGCAGCCTTTGCTAAGGTGCTGACCACTAGGGAGGGTTATGGTCCGCCCTGATCCGTAACTATGCGTGTCGTTAGTCTTTTGCATGCCTTTGTAAAGGCTTCGTAGCGTCCCTATGCAATCACACCTCGGAAGTATGGTATGATGCTTGGCCAGCATCGCATGGTTGGGTTTAAAGTTCTTCGGAACTTTTACGCGAGCTGTGGGTAAAGTGTGCAACCTTTGCAGAGTGTAAAACTGATCGATCAGTCGTGCTCACGGTTATGAGCGGCTTGGACCCTCACATAATAATTAAACTCAAAGATGGAATTAAATCGTGGTACGATGGGTTTTGAGACGAGATGTTTATAAATTCTTAAGTGGGTTGGTATAAACTTACATCTAGTAACTAGGCATTCTTTAATTAAAACTTGACCAACATTAAAATGCTAACCGCTGCAAAACTTCGGCCTATCCTTGGTAGCCTTGCATCTTCCCCCACTTGCTGAGTACCAACCATAAGTGTACTCATCCTTACTTACCACTGTTTAGAAGAGAACAATGGTGAGGAGTACTACAGCGACTACGATAAGTTCGGAGGCATGTGATCCCCCAGTCAAGTGCCTGTGGAAGCGGAAGACGAAGACTCTTCGTTTAGTTATCGTTTTTCGATGCTAAAGACCTTCGAGTCTTCCGTATGCGTGTAATAAAGATGTTAAACCTCATGTTACGTTCTGAATATTGTCTATGATATTACACTCGTTTTGTCTATCATATGTGTGTAACTTGATCCTGGCGTACATATGAGATGCATTTGGTTTCTCTTCGGAAATCAGGTGTGACAACGTAGTTAATCAATTTGTCATTTTTACATGGTCTCATCAGTTTGTTGCCTCTCTGAATACTAACATGTTTGAGCCACTGGCTGTGGATCAGGGGTGGCAAATAGTTAATCACACCAAGCAGATTTTATTTGACTATGCTTAAAACAGACGCGGATGCGTCTACCGATCTAGTATATCTGTACATGGCTTCATGGCGTGGGTATGGGTGGTTAAATCATACAAAACTTTGTTTTCGGTACCATTCTCTGGCCTCTCAGCCATCCACGTCATCGCCCACCCACGGCGTCCGCATGGCTCCCGAGCGTCGCACCTGTCCCGTGCGCCCGCTCGCCTCCCACACCGCTAGGCCTCCCCGGCGCCCCCTCCGCATCCTCTCTCGTAACCGTCCGCCGCCACCAAGGCCATCAATGGCCCGGAGCCGCCTCCGTTTCCCTTTCAGCGCTTATAAAATGAGGAGATCGAGCCCTCGCAGCCCTGCTACATCATCTCGCCCTTGCGCCCCTGCTGCTAGCCTCCTCTCCCCGTTCTAACCTTGATGTGCCCCTGCTGCATCGCCGTTGCCCGTCGAAGCCGGGCAGAGCGCCGCCGGCCTCGCCGTCGATTCGTCGGCCAGAAGCCCCTGGATCCAAGCCGACACCGCTAAGGGGACCACAACGCCGAGGTGCATGCTCTCCACCAGTCTCTGCCACTGCTGGCCATGCGAGAACCTGGCTTGATGCGGCGCAGAAGAGTTGGCAGAGGGAGGGAGGTCGAGAGGAGCGTGGAGTGGCAAGCTTGACTGGGACCAGGACGGTGTGCTCCTACGACGACCGCACAGAGCAACAGATGGCGGCGGCGGCTATAGGCAGCGAGTGGATAAGTGTCTGTGGCTAGGGTTGGAAGCTGTAGGATGGGGAGTTTTATTTGGTTTGTATGGACCTGCCCTCCATGGGCCGCACGGAAGCCACTTTGGGCCAGGGCAAGGTCGCGAGAAGGAGATTCATTAGTCTACCGGTATTACAATAATCAGTCACCAGGCTAAGCACATCGGAGTATCATGCCACCTCTCCAGCGGTATGTCACCTGAGACTTTGCTTTGCTAGACAATGATCAACCTTATTACAATTTCTGCTAAAAACCAAAAGAAAAAGCTGAAACAAGGAGAAAGTTCTCTCAAATCCCGCAGCAACGTGCGGGGAATCACCTAGTAGTTAATTACACTGAGAGGCACACGGTAACGGTAAGCCTGAATATCATTATTAACTTTATTATTTTCATAAAACAAGGGGATGCATCAGCAGCATTTGGGCACGTTTGTGCGGGCAGCAACACCTCCATGGACTAACAGTTTTATTGCAGTAGGCGCCATCGGGCTTGAAGTCATACACCTCGCAGATAGTGTTGCACATCACTTCGCAGTAGTGAGCAGTAGTCGGAAAGCAGGGCACTGGCGACGGGCAAATGCGGCTACCGCCTGCACAAGCAACAAATCAAACCTATGACTAACTAGAGACGCTAAACGTACTCTAAACTTATCTAAAACCAATTAATAATGATATTCTAAAAAACCAATTAATTAATAAAGAGAAAGTAAAAGTAGAGATATTTACAGTTCCCAGCTTGGCAGGATGGTGAGGTCGAAAGAACGAAGAATAAAGCCCCTGTCAAGTACATGATCTTCCTCATATTGCTCTTGGTGATGGCTGCCGTGAGCCAGAGAATTCTTTTTATGAGTAGCAACAGAAGAAGACTGCTGGTATGCCTGTTGTTTCAGTGTCGCAGGTGTTTATATAGAAGCGTCAACCAATCGATGATGCTACATCCTTTTTAAAAGAAGCGTTAATGCTACATGAGTATCCAAAACCAATCTATACTATGTCGTGTCAATTAATTATTTCTTGCACTAGTACTTGGATATCTCAAGACTAAAAGATATATTCCTACACCCCAACAAATATGTGAGTATTATAGTATTTCTTATTGGTATTCATCATGTCTTTATTGATTTCTTTATTTTTTCCTTTCAAAGTGATATATCGCACAACAATGTTTCAATATAAGATTCGATATATCTTTTAGCCTGCAACAAATATGTGAGTATCCAAACCAATCTCTAAAGTATAATTAATAAATCGTGCCATTTATTTCCAGCATTAATTAGTATCATACTCACATGTCCTCTTGCACTACGTCAAGAAAGTCAAACGAAAATAGATCTGCTGTTAATTGGGGAAGTATTTTTTGAAAAAAAATCCATTTTACTTCTACACCTATTAACTTTGTGCTTACTCACTCTTCATACTAAAACCAGATCAATTTAGCCCTTCGAGAGGTTCCTATATGATTTTGCCTACCGGCGCGGTTTGGAATGGTCACAACTTGGTTTGACGTGATGTGAACTTCATGTGCTGCGAGCCGATCTGAGCACCGCGCTTTGTACGTACCCCGAGCTCAGCATCAAGTCTCTCACTATATGCTTGCGTATAATCTCCTGCTCATCTCGCCAATCGCCTCCACTTTCGCCGCGTCGGTATGAACCAAAACGAAAGGCTATGTCAATTTTAAGAGAAAGCTTACTTAGGTGATTTGGAGCCCCTCCTCACACAAATTTTTCTTCACCTCCATTTTCATCTCCACGATTCCACTCTCCTTTTCCAACTCTGACGAACTCCGACGAGGTTAGGGTTCGGTTTAGGGTTTCGAGGTTAGGAGTTTGAGGTTTTTACCTGTGAACCATTATAAAAGATGAATGTCCCTGTGTACCACTGAGTTTTGGAAAACCTCCTAGGTACCATCCAAGAAAATTTTCTTTACCTAGGAACCATTCACTACCGGATTCCGAAGCTTTGCCAAGAGTAAAAATCTTGGGCTCTCGGCAAAGAGCTCTTTGCCGAGAGCCACACAAAAAACTCTCGGCAAAGACTAAAACACTCGGCAAAGAACGAGAGCCAGTCGGCTAGCTCTCGGGTGCATTTCCTAGGCTCTCAGCAAAGAAATTAAAAAATTATTTTTTTACCTCCAATCTTGTTCTATCATCAACATACACTTATACAAAGGATATGTTCAAATTTGGCGCAATTTTAGCTCTGTTTGCTATATTTAAAATTTTAACTTCATTCTAGGTAAGTTTTTCGTAGACGTCCAATATGAACTGCAAGTGCATGAAATCATAGAGTAAAGTTGTTGGAAAAATGAGATTCATGTTCATGAGACATCTCTAAGACCATGTACACAAAATGAAGCTAAATTTCTGGCATTTGGTTATCTAATCATGATGAAGATCGTGAGGTAGAAAGGTTTTACAATTGTATAAAAAATTCAAATGAAGTTTGAAAATCATGAAATTTGTCAAGTGCTCATGATATCATGTGTGGAGGTTGTGGTAAAAAGTTGAGAACGTTTTGAACACTTGAACACGTACGCTGTTTAGAAATCAGAACATCTCACGAGAAGTTTCTAAGAATTTGAACTAATGTCACTAAGTTTGGAGTCTTAGAGAAATTCAAATTTGAATTTGACTACAAAAACTTTTCTATAAGTAATATACAACATAATTGGTGTCATGTTAAGGTTTGGAAATTTTTTTCATCTATTACTATTTTTAGTAATTTTTTTCATCTATTTACCATCCAAGAAAATTGTCTTTACCTAGGAACCATATTCCGTCAACTTTGGTGCTAACAGAAGCTAATGGCAAATCAAAATGACCTTTGTGCCCTGCTAATTCTTTCCACAATAGTTCCTGACGTGTGGAGCCCACACTAACTGCTTCTTCAACCTCCCATCCCATTTGTTCTTCTTCCTCTTCCCATCTCCGGCGAGCAGCAACAGCAGCGCGTGGCGGAGCTCACCCGCGGCGAGAGGCCCAGCCTGCTAGCTTTTCCACCCTCCCCTCGAACAGGAGGAAAAAAAGGGAATTATGAGAATTTCCATTGGCCGAAAACTATTCAGCCGCAGGCCGACCGCACGCCGGCATCGGCGAGGCTGCGCGA
The DNA here is from genome assembly GCA_036936925.1 of Cenchrus fungigraminus. Taxonomy (NCBI): domain Eukaryota; kingdom Viridiplantae; phylum Streptophyta; class Magnoliopsida; order Poales; family Poaceae; genus Cenchrus; species Cenchrus fungigraminus. The sequence goes on along the minus strand of CM072780.1, from coordinate 29,390,938 downwards.
GAGGCGGAGGACCTACCCGAACTCGCACCATGGCGCGGTGAGAAAGACGTAGAAGATCCCCGCGGTGAAGAGCGTGAGGACGGCCTCGAAGGCGAGCGCCTCCGACCGCGTCAGCGCGGGGCACACCCCGAGGAGCTCCGACTTTCCCTTCTTCGCGGTCGGCAAGTCGTCTCTGCCAGAACCGGCACCCGCCGCCTCAATGTCGTGTCGCACGAACGGCATGGACAGAGCCGCGACGACGGCGGCGGGGTGGTGGACGTGAGCGGTGTGGGCTCAGTGCGGAGTAGTCGAGGAGGGGGCTGCTGCTGCTGACGCTAGGGCTACGACGTCGGTCTCCACCTCCCCCTCCCCTTCCACCCCATCTCGTGGGAGCTCCCGATTTGGGGGAGGAGGCACCGCACGCCACCGCTGTCCCCCGCCTGCGCCGCCCGCGGATCAGCGTCGTCGCCGATCGGAGGGCCGCCCCCCTTCACTTCCACCCCATCGGTGGGCGGCGCGCGGGGTGGGAGATGGACGGCGGCGCGAGGGCGGTCGGGCTCAGCGCTCGGAGGAGCATTTCTTCCTCCTTGGCTTCCAGGAGGAGGCTCCCGCCCGCCGAGAACGGCCATGGCCATGACGGTGCCGCCGCCTCCAGGACTACCCGACGCGTCCCCTTGCTCATCTTTTTGCGGTGAGAGGTTGAAGACCATCCTGATGTGTGCCCACACGTCAGTGGCAGCAGTGAGGAGGGCAAACTTATCCAATGTAGAGGTGGGTCCCACATGTCAGAGCTTTCAATCTTTTAAATCCTAACATCAGGTGGATGAAATGGCTCATAGGTCAAAAAAAGTTTCAGCAATGGTACCTACTAGTAGGAGCTTTTCCAAAACTCAGTGGTACACAGTGAAAGAGCATCTCTTATAATGATTCACAGGTAAAAACCTCTAGGGGTTTCGGGTTGCTAGAGGGCTGCTGCTCACCCCACCCATAGAGGGAGGGCCGACGGCGGCAGACTGGCCCGACGGAGGATGGCGATTGGGTAGGGTTGGGGCAGGGGTGTTAATGTAAACCATGGCGGTGGGGCAAAGGTGGAGGTAGAGACGGGAGGGTCTGGAGGTGTGGCAGCCGACGCGCGCGAGCTAGGGTCCGCTAGAGCTCCACGGCGGCGGCCGGCACGGAGCTCCGGTGGACCCTAGCCCACCCGCGCACGGTGGGGTGGGAAGTGCTGGGCGGCGGGCAGGGGCCGGTGGCGGGAGTTGGAAGAAGGCAAGGTCGTCGGGGTGGATCTGGTGAAGGAGAATGGGGGAGGGAAGAAGAAGATAGGATAGAGAGAGGAGTGTGTGTTCATCTGAGTCATCCATTCAAAATCCAATGGATGAAAAATTCATGTGGGGAGCTCCGTTTCACCCGTGTGAGTTATAAACACTCTCCAATTTTAATGTGTCATTTTGCAGACAAGACGATCGTCCTTTGTGGATCAAATCCTGCGTAAAATATTGAACTTGGAGTTCTAGTTCGCAATCGGAATAGTACTTCTTCGTGGTTTTGTGTCCGAGGGATGAGGAAGTGAGAGAGAGTGTAGATGAGGAAGAGAGAGATAGGAGAGTCACGTGGCATGTAGGGTTGTGGGCCCACCGCCGCATGTTGGCTTATATGTGGGACTTTTGTCACATCATGTTAGTACGATCAGTGAGAGACTTGATTTGCACGTGGAAAATTTTCTTTTACTCCTCTCACATATCCACTTTGTTTGTTTAACCCTCTTAGCAAAATCTGGGCTCACTTTATCACCGATCAAATTACCTCTCATACCAGCAAATGTAGCTAAGTCTAAGGACGAAATTACATGCATCAAATTCTCTCTTACAAAATTATCTCAAACAGTACAACATTCGGACAACAGAAATGGGTACGTCAAAATGACATAAGCAACATTGTTAATTTCATTCAGTTCTCAAGGAATTACTATTAAAGGAGACTGACAATTAATGGATTTGTCATTTTTACATGGTCTCTAAAGTTTGTTGCCTCTCACACTAACATGTGAGCCACTGAGTGGCAAATAGTTAATCACAACGAGCAGATTTTATTTGACTTTGCATAAAACATATTAACATGCATCTGCTGATCTAGTACATGGCTTCATGGTGTCGGTATGGGTGGCTAAATAGGTAATTACAGGCATGGGCGGTTAAATATGTAATTACACCGAGAGGCACACACAATGGCAAGCATGCATATATTTTACTGACTTTATAAAAAGTCCAAATTACTACCCTCAAATGTAGCGAAAGTTCAAATAACCTCCTAAACTATGTTTTGACTCAATTTACCCCCTAAAGTTAGCTACTTGTTTCAACTTACCCCACCATGAAATTTGTCATTTTCGATTCTCCATGCACAAGTTGAATTCTAATTTGAGTTTTTGCAAGATGGTGGTAGACATCATAATCTATATTAGAAAAAAATAATTTATGATTTTTTCATTATTAGTTTTTATACAATTTTGTATCTCAATGATGAATTTTATTCTTAAATATTCTACCTATCAAAATAGTGAAAAAAATTCATGATATATTTTTTTAACATTCCTTATGTTGTCTCTTATCGCCTTGCAAAATTTGAACTTAAAAGTCCACTTGTGCATGGAGAAATAAAAAGACAAATTGTGTTAAAGGGGTAAATTGAACCAAATGGTATAGTGTAGGGGTGAAATGAACCGAGAAATACTTTAGGGAATTATCCAAACTTTGGTTATACTTGAGGGTAGTAGTTTATGTAGAACGCTGAGTTGCATGCACCAACCAGTTCAACCCAAAAGTTTAAACTGATGAGGAAAGGTGGACAATTCACTTATACTTCAACACTCCCCCTCACGTGCAGGCTCCCCCAGTCCGCATACGTGGATATTGGAGTGGGCTGTAATTATTTTAATTAATGTGCCGGCCAGGACTCGAACTCGAGACATCTGGCTCTGATACTATATTGAGTTGCATGCGCCAACCAGTTCAACCCAAACGCTTAAACTGATGAGGAAAGGTGGGCAATTCACTTACACTCCAACAGTTTGGACTTTTTCCTATTTTCATAAAACAAGGGGATGTGCCAATGTTCGCACCCAAAATTGGCACAAGGCCGATCAGGCTGACGCCACCGGTCAGACCGGTGTCCCTCAACGGTCTGACCGGTGGGGCGTCCTGTAGCCGATCCGACAACGGCCACACCGGTCTGACCGGTGGGCCTGACCGGTCTGACCGGTGGACCCCGAGTCCGAGTAGAATTGAGGAGTCCTTGCGAATTTCGAGTTGTAAAAGGATTCCTTGCGGGGCAAGACCTCCCCACCCTATAAATATAAAGGGCCACAGCCGTTTGAGGTGGAAGAACCCAATCGTACATTACTTTCTACAACTTTTATCTCTCAAACCCTAGCTTTTCCAACCTCGTGCTTTCTTTGTTTGTCTCGACGACGATCAAGGACGTTTTGAGTGGCCTTGCCGACCTCAGAGCAACCCTAGGCGCGCCACCTCCGACGGGGTCCCTCCCGAGGCGGCGATCTTAGGTTTTCACCGTGCCTCTGCGTACACCGGTCAGACCGGTGCCCCTGACCAGTCAGACCGGTCCGGGCAGGAGCTCGGGGAGTTCAGCGTTTCGACGTTCCGCGCGATCTAGCGCTCGTGTGTGTTGACCAGAAAAGCGTCAACACACTTTTGGCGACTCCGCTGGGGAAGAAAGATCCGGTTGCTAAAACCGTTCAATCTAACCCTAGTACGATGTCACGGTGTGAGCTCGACATGAACAACATCGTCACCACGTCGCTGGAAGATCTCTCTCCGGAGGAGCAGCAGAAGTTCAAGGCGCTACAAGAGTACATGCAAATACAATTCCTAGCTGGCGTCAAGAAGGATCGATCCGGCAAGGTGGCAAGATTGAAAGAGTTCGAGCTGCCGGCGATTAGGCTAAATGACAGCAATATTGAGGTAATTCCCACTGTAAGTAAGAAACCCCCGTCTGAAACTTCTCCTATGAAATCTACAGTGGAAAGTGATGAATTGCTTGCTTCTTACATTGCTCATTTAGAATGATTAGAGGATCTTGAAAAGGATAGGGCTTTAGGTTTTAATAATAATGAAACTAATAGTAGTACTCCTAAAGTTAATCCTCAGGGGTCCCATCCTAGCTTAGCACCTTTGTCTGTAAATAATGGTAATTTTGCATATGGTTTGACACCAAATCCAGCATCTGGTCAGTACCCTCAGTTTCAACCGCACAGGCCAAACATGGCCGCACCGGTCGAACCGATGCAGGGTACCGGTCAGACCGGTGCAATGGAATTGGTGCCCGATCAGCCTTTGCCAATTTCTGTCGTGCCAAATCAGATGGTTCCTACTTTTTCTAATACAATCAGTAATGTTGGACCTCATTATAGTACGACAATAAATGCATCGGCCTCCAAAAACATTATTCCGGATGATGTATTTGAAAGTTACAGGCTAGCTCAAGCTAAGATAGCTCCCTATTTAAATAAGATAAATTTGGAGAATCCTCAGCCACAACAGCCAAATAATCCTAATTGGGCGGAATTTAATAGATTTAAGGAAGATTTGGCTAATGTGGTAAAAACCAAACTTGGTGTTGATATTGGTAACACAAATTTGTATCAAAAGCCATATGATCCTGAGTTTGATAGATTTCCTCTCCCACGTGGTTGGCGTATGCCTGACTTGATTAAATTTAGTGGTGATGATGACCGAACCACATGGGAGCATATTAGTCAATACACTGCACAACTAGGTGAAGCTGGTGTCTATAATGCTTTGAAAGTACGCTTATTTTCTTTATCTTTGACTGGCACCGCTTTTGCTTGGTTTTCCTCGCTTGCTCCCGGTTCTATTATATCTTGGGATATGTTAGAACGTAAGTTTCATGATCACTTTTATAGTGGGGGCATACAATTAAAATTGACAGACTTAACATCGGTTAGGCAAGAAAGAGATGAGACTGTCTCTGCCTACATTAAAAGGTTTAAAGAAACTAAATACTGGTGCTTTAATTTGTCAATTACTGATATGGACCTTGCAGATATTTGTTTGAAAGGTTTAAGGTCATCTATTAGAGATAAGATAGAGGGCACTGACTTTCTTTCGGTTGCGCAAGTTCAAATTAGAGCTTTAGTTGTTGAAAACCGAATGAATAAAGAGAAAGATAATTTTAAATCACGTCGTTCTAATGTTCATGTTATTGATTATGATTCTGATAGCTCGGACGATAGTGATAAAGAGATTTATGCTGCTGAGTTTGTTTGACCCTCTAAAGAAAAATCTTATTCTTGTTCATCTCTTAAGCCGGCTAGTAAAGGTCGGCAAGAAGAAATTAAATTTACTTTTGATGTTTCCAAATGTGATCGCATATTTGATGAATTGTTTAAATCTGGAAATATCAAGTTAACTCATACTATTCCTCCACTTGAAGAGTTGAAAAGACGTGCATATTGTAAATTTCATAATTCATTTTCTCATGCTATTAATGATTGTAATGTGTTTCGTCGACAGGTTCAGTCGGCCATAAACGAAGGTCGTTTGACTTTTCATGAGATGCAAGTGGACAAGGCTCCTTTTCCAATCAACACCATGGATTTACAGCAGCCTAAGGTACTGGTTCGGCCACATCAAGCAGAAGCAACTAAGGGCAAGAAAGTGGTAATCGGGGAGGCTAAGCCCGATTTGAGAGGAAAAGAGCTAGCTCGCAAAGTTGAGTATGAAAAGACTCCTGATGGCAAAGAGACCTTCAAGGTTACAGTAAGTGCCTCTGGACATGGGGGGCAAGGGTCGTCCACACCCGCCGATCAGCGACCGTCTGAGCCGTCTCTGGCCAGACCGGTCAGACCGGTGGAGGTGACCGGTCAGACCGGTGCGCCCCCAGGCCGCCCGAGGATGATCAAGCCAAGTCGTCCGGAGATTGGAAATTAGAAACTTAATATAGCTAAAAATCAGGGGAGTGGTCCTAAGCCAAAGGTCACTTTCGACATGCTATTTGATAAGTATTCCAAGCAAAAGGCCGTTACAAGTGATCGGTCGTTAAAAAAAAGGATGAGGTCACCTACACACCAAGGAGGGTCATCTTCACCTCCAAGGGCTGCTACAAGACTCAAGGGTGAATCATCACAGCAAGGGCAACGCTTTACTCCACCATGGGCGTCAAGTTCAAATGCACCGCGCCCGGTATATGATGACAATGGAGTGATGTGGGTGCCATATCAAGAAGCCTTTCATCCTGGATGGGGAGGACAGAAATCAGCTTTCGACAGGATCTCCAGGCCTATCCAAGACCGATTGGCTCCTCGCCGTTCTGGTCAGGGTCACCAGACCCGACCGGTCAGACCGGTCGCCATCACCGGTCAGACCGGTGCGGCCAGAAAAGCCGTGCCACCTCCTGTGAAGCAAGTTTACAAACCGAAGCAAAGGGAGGAGGTGCAGAAGATGGAGGTTGATCCAGAGAGGACTACGAGCCAAGATATTATTCAGATTGGATCAATGGATGTTCCTATTGGAGAGGGTGGCAAAAGACCGATTGTTCCAAACAATAAGGTTGTGACATCAACTCCAGGGGTATTTGCTGCTGCTAATGACCATGAGGCCAGTGGGAGTGGTTCCAACTCCAAATACTTCTTACCAAGGTGGTGTCCTCCCGGATTGACTCGTACACAAAGGAGGAAGCTTCAACGCCTGAGATTTCAAGAGAAGAGGGAGAAAGAGCTAGAGAAGCAAAGGGACGAAGCTTTCAACCAGTACAGGCCCATGGTACCTCAAGGGAAAGAGTGGAGAGTCAAGACCAGCTCCCAGCCAGCACCGGTCAGACCGGTGGAGGGGTCGGTCAGACCGGTCACACCGGTCAGACCGGTGGAGGTCGACGGTCAGACCGATGACACAGAGGCGCCGCCCGGTTTCTCTTCTTCAGTTCCCATGGTTTGTGATGACAAGTCCGCATCGGATCCTACACCAGAAGACGATGAGGAGCTTGTTGACTACAGTTCTTCGCCCGAGCGCATGAATTTGGACATCAATGTGATTCATATGTCTATGGATGGTTATGTGCTCTCGGAGGAAGACGTTGCGCATTTCGACTTTGGGCCAAAGGAAGCTATTTTCCAGAAGCCTAAAGCTATTGAAAATCATCTGAAGGCTTTGTACATGAAGGGACACATCAATGGGAAGCCTATCTCTCGCATGCTGGTGGACGGAGGAGCGATCGTCAACTTGATGCCGTATTCTTTGTTCAAGAAGCTGGGAGGTTCAGATGATGAGCTGATCAAGACCAACATGACCGTCAGCGGTGTGGGAGGAGGCGAGCCGATGGGAGCTAAAGGCGTCGTCTCTATGGAGCTCACTGTTGGGAGCAAGACGTTGGCTACGGCATTCTTCGTCGCTGAGACACAAGGTAACTTCAGTCTCATCCTTGGTCGTGATTGGATTCATGCAAATCAGTGTGTGCCTTCTACTTTGCATCAATTCTTAATCCAATGGGTAGGCGACGAGGTAGAGATTGTTCATGGTGATACATCGGCTTGTGTTGCAGTGGCCGATAGTCCTACTATGGATAATCATGAGAATCTTAAGTGCTTAACCGGTTTAGATTTATCTAATTTGAGGCTTATTGATTCTACCAAAGATGGTTTTGCTACTGTTGTCATGAAGCCGATCGTTGATCAGGCTAGAACTTCTCTGTCGATTTGATGGATGCAAATCTGGTGTGGTTGCAACAGAGGCGAGAGCACTATCGGGCGCATAAGAAAGATATGTGTGAGGCCATCGAAGACTTTGATGATTTGAGCAAGTTAGGACAAGGGTTTACGTCGGCTGATCCTTTAGAGGAGATTGATATTGGTGATGGCACTTTACCTAGGTCGACATTTGTAAACAAGAATCTTGTCCATTGTTTAAATCTGAGTTAATAAAGTTGTTAAAGGAGTATGTTGATTGCTTTGCATAGAATTATAATGAAATGCCCGGTTTAAGTCGTGATTTAGTTGAGCATCGTTTACCTATTAAACCTGGTTTTAGGCCTTATAAACAACCTCGTAGAAACTTTAATCCTGATATTTATGACCGAGTGAAAGAGGAAGTCAATCGGTTACTTGATGCAAAGTTTATTAGGTCTTGTCGTTATGCTGATTGGATCTCTAATATTGTGCCTGTTGAGAAAAAAAGAACAAAAAAGCTTCGTGTTTGCATTGATTTTAGAGATCTTAATAGAGCTACTCCTAAAGATGAATATCCTATGCCTATAACCGATTTTCTTGTTAATGCTGCATCCGGACATAGAATTCTTAGCTTCCTTGATGGTAATGCTGGTTACAATCAAATCTTTATGGCCGAAGAGGATATATCCAAAACGGCTTTCATATATCCGGGTTTTGTTGGCTTATTTGAGTGGGTTGTTATGACTTTTGGATTGAAAAATGCGGGTGCTACTTATCAAAGGGCTATGAATTTAATCTTTCATGATTTGCTTGGCATCATAGTAGAGGTTTATATCGATGATATTGTTGTCAAATCGGCTGGAGATGATTCTCATTTAGCTGATTTAAGACTTGCATTTAAAAAAATGTGTCGGTATAAATTAAAAATGAATCCACTCAAATGTGCTTTTGGTGTATCGGCTGGGAAGTTTTGGGCTTCATTGTACATGAGAAAGGCATAGAGATAGATCCTAAAAAGATTGAGGCAATCCAAAGTGTTAAAGCTCCTACTTGTAAAAAGGATTTGCAAAAGTTCTTGTGCAAGGTAAATTACTTAAGGAGGTTCATTTGTAATTTGTCCGGGAAGGTGAATGCTTTTACTCCTTTACTTCGGTTAAGAAATGATGTTGACTTCACTTGGGGGCAAAGCAACAAGAAGCATTTGATGAGATTAAGAGCTATTTGACTTTGCCACCCGTTCTTCAAGCGCCCAAGAGTGGTATTCCTTTCAAGTTATATGTAGCGGCTGAGAAGGATGTCATTGGAGGTGTTTTGACTCAAGAGACCGAAGGTAAGGAGTACATTGTTGCATATGAGAGTAGAAGATTATTGGACGCCGAAACAAGGTACACTTTTATTGAAAAATTGTGTTTATCACTATATCATACTTGTACCAAGTTGAGGTATTATCTTTTACCTAGTACTTGCATAGTAGCATGTCAAACCGACATAATCAAAAACATGTTGCATAAACCAATTTTAAGTGGTAGAGTCGGCAAATGGGCTTATGCTTTAGTTGAGTATGATTTGCATTGTGAGCCATTAAGTTCAATGAAAGGTCAAATTGTTGCCGACTTTATTGTTGGGAATAGAGTAGATAAGCAACTTGATTTGAATGTCAGTTATGTTACTTTTACTCCATGGAAGTTGCATTTTGATGGATCGGTTTGCAAAGATGGTTGTGGTGTTGGAATTGTCATTATTTCACCAATTGGGGCTGTTTTTGAAGCTCTTAACCGATTGGATCATGATTGTACTAACAACCAAACCGAATATGAGGCTCTTCTATTTGGATTGGAAATTTTACATGACATGGGAGTAAAACATGTGGAAGCATATGGAGATTCTTTATTGATAGTGCAGCAAGTATCCAAGGTATGTCAATGTTTAAATGGTTTTTTAAATGCTTATCTTGATAAATGTTTAGACATCATATCTTGTATGGATGAATTTGTTATCTATCATGTGCCACGAGAGGAAAATCCTAGAGCTAATGCTCTGGCCCAGCAAGCATCTGGTTATAATGTTCGAAAAAGAAATTTTCAAGAACACAAACCGTTGCTTACAGCTGAGTGTTTTGCTCTGGAAGCACCGGTCAGGCCGACACAGCCGACCGGTCTAACCGATGACACCGGTCTGACCGATGCACCGACCGGTCTGACCGGTCCCCTGGTTCTGGGTCGGCTAACGGCACCGGTCTGACCGATGCCCATGACCGGTCTGACCGGTCCCCTGGTAAAAATTCCTCCTCGGTTTTTCGTGACAAAGATGAGATGGAGTATTGGAGAAAGCCTCTAGTTGATTATTTGCATAATCCTAGCAGTTCAGTTGATAGAAAAGTCCGACGATGGGCTCTTAAGTTTGTTCTTGATGATGGTGAGTTGTATCGTCGGACTGCGGATGATTTGCTCTTAAAGTGTTTGGGTCCTGATCAAGCTAGGTTGGCTATGACAGAGGTTCATGAAGGTATCTGTGTTACTCATCAATCGGCTCCCAAGATGAAGTGGCTCGTCAGACGAGCTTGCTTTTATTGGCCTACCATGATAGCTGATTGTTTTAGATACTACAAAGGTTGTGAAGAGTGTCAAAAACATGGAGATGTTCAGTTGGTGCCTGCTGCGTTGATGCATCCGATCATCAAGCCTTGGCCTTTCAGAGGATGGGGTCTGGATTTTATTGGCAGGATTCATCCTTCGTCGTCAAAGGGGCATTGTTTTGTGATCGTGGCTACTGATTACTTCACCAAGTGGACTGAAGCTATTCCTTTGAAGAATATGACACATAGAGAGGTGATTGAGTTTATTACTGGGCATATCATACATAGGTTTGGCATTCCACAAACTTTGACTACGGATCAAGGGACTTCATTCATATCCAAAGAGGTGCGTGAATTTGTTGATTCCTGTGGTATTAAATTGCTCCATTCATCTCCATATTATGCTCAAGCCAATGGTCAAGTTGAGTCTAGCAACAAGACATTAGTGAAGCTCATAAAGAAGAAGATAGAGGACAATCCTAGAAGATGGCATGAGGTATTATCTGAAGCTTTATGGGCTCATCGTATTTCTAGACATGGTGCTACTAAGGTTACTCCTTTTGAGCTTGTGTATGGTCAAGAGGCCGTTTTGCCCGTTGAGGTGAATCTAGGCGCATATAGACTTGCAAAACAAAATAATCTTGATGTTGAGTCATATTATGCTTTGATGATGGACAATATTGATGAAGTGACCGACAAACGTATGAAAGCTTTGGAGGAAATTAAAAAGGACAAAGGAGAGTTGCTAGAGCATACAACAAAAAGGTAAAAACCAAATCTTTTCAGGTAGGTGACTTGGTTTGGAAGACAATTTTACCTATTGGATCTAAGAGTAACAAGTTCGGCAAGTGGTCTCCAAGTTGGAAAGGTCCATACAAGGTTGTTAAGATTTGTTCTGGGAATTCTTACATGATGGAGACTTTGCAAGGACAGCGACTTCCAAGGGCTCTCAATGGGAGGTACTTGAAGAAATTTCATCCAAGTGTCTGGCAAGATGCTTGATAGGATATGACCGATTTAAAGCAAAATCGCCCTTAGACCAAAAAATGGCCGGTGAAGTGTCACATCGACCTTAAAATTATTTTTTAGACAGCAAGCTTTACTAAAAACCAGGGGGGCATATGTTCGCACCCAAAATTAGCACAAGGCCGATCAGGCTGACGCCACCGGTCAGACCGGTGTCCCTCAACGGTCTGACCGGTGGGGCGTCCTGTAGCCGATCCGGCAACGGCCACACCGGTCTGACCTGTGGGCCTGACCGGTCTGACCGATGGACCCCGAGTCCGAGTAGAATTGAGTAGTCCTTGCGAATTTCGAGTTGTAAAAGGATTCCTTGCGGGGCAAGACCTCCCCACCCTATAAATATAAAGGGTCACGGCCGTTTGAGGTGGAAGAACCCAATCGTACATTACTTTCTACAACTTTTATCTCTCAAACCCTAGCTTTTCCAACCTCGTGCTTTCCTTGTTTGTCTCGACGACGATCAAGGACATTCTGAGTGGCCTTGCCGACCTCAGAGCAACCCTAGGCGCGCCACCTCCGACGGGGTCCCTCCTGAGGCGGCGATCTTAGGTTTTCACCGTGCCTCTGCGTACACCGGTCAGACCGGTGCCCCTGACCGGTCAGACCGGTCCGGGCAGGAGCTCAGCGAGTTCAGCGTTTCGACGTTCCGCGCGATCTAGCGCTCGTGTGTGTTGACCAGAAAAGCGTCAACAGCCAACAACACTTGTCACGTTTGAACGGGCGGCAGCACGTCCATGGAGTAACAGTTTTATTGCAGTAGGCGTCATCTGGCTCGAAGAAATACACCTCACAGATAATCTTGCACCTCTCGTGTGAACAACCATGACCATTGTAGGGCCGAAAGCAGGGCACCGGTGACGGGCAAACGCGGCTACCGCCTGCACAAGCAACAAATCAAGCATTTGGCTAATTAAACACGTACCCTAACGTTGTCTAAAAACTAATAAAGAGTAAGTAAAAGTAAATATACTTACAATTCCCAGCTCGGCAAGATGGTGAGGTCAAAAGAACCAAGAATAAAACCGCTGTCCAGTACACAATCGTCCTCGTGTTGCTCCTGATGATGGCTGTCATGAGCCAGAATTTTTTTTTATGAGTAGCAAGAGAAGATCAGAAGAAGACTGCTTGTATACTTGTTGTTTCAGTGTTGCAGGTGCTTTATTATATAGAAGCGACAAGCGACAACCAATCAATGATGCTACATCCTTCAAAAAAAAAAAAGCTACATGAGTAGGATTTTTATATATCCGAGTGTTATATCCTCTCACGATGTATGTCCTCTTCAATATATGGAAACCAATTTTGATATCCCATATTAGACTTCATTAAATACATGAGTATCCAAACCAATCTCAAGTAAAATGTGTTGTCAATTACTCCCTCTGTTCTCATATAGTTGACGCCCGGTAGCTCATTTTTGTGCTATCCAGCGTCAAGTAAAAAAGAACGGAGGTAGTAATTATTTCCTGCACTAGTACTTGGATGTTTCAAGATTAAAAGGTATATTCCTACACTCCGATAAATATGTGGTATTATATTTCTTTTTGGTATTCATCTACAAATAATTATATATCTTTATTGATTTCTTTTTTCTTTCAAAGTGGTATATCGCACAACAATAATTCAATATAGGATTTGATATATCTATTTTGAGTCCATTTTTGAAAATTATTATTCAGCAATGATTCGACATACTTAATCAGTTTAAGTCAGACGATTCCGTTGTGTCTGGGTAAAAAAACCACTTACACACAATTTTACCTGTTTTCATCAAGCATGCGTGTAAAATGCCCCCTAGTCATTGACTAGCCCAAATTCATTCGCATAAGATGGTGTTTAGTTCGTCAAATTTACGTAAATAAATAGTGCTGAAATAGTGCACCTTAGTCATTGACTAGGCCAAATTCATTCGCATAAGACGGTGTTTAGTTCGTCAAATTTATGTAAATAAATAGTGCTGAAATAGTGTATTGAAGTGAAAAATTATGAAAAAATAGATGATAAGACGCGTACTATGAGGGGAGATGGGACGAGAATGTAAGTGAACATTGAATTGGAGTTCAAATTCAAGGAACTGCGCCTAATAGCAAATCCCCCAAAGCCCAGCGAACGATTTCCTTAGCCGGTTGGCACCTAATACCCCCCTCCTCCTTGGTCGGCGTTCATGGGACCCGTGTTGGTGCGTTGCAGCCAGGGTTAACAAAACCGGTGGGAATCGGGCCGGTTCCCGGTGGTACCGGTCCGGCCCGGTACCTAAACCGGTCCGGTTCCCACCCCCAACCGAACTTAAAATTTTCTAACCTCAGCGAACCGGCCGGTTTCACCGGTTAACGGGCCCGGTTTTTTTCTTCGCGGAAACCGGACTTCCCACGGTTTGGTTAACCACTCCACTGACTGCAGAGGATCCGGATCGACTCGGCGCTCGCTCCTCGGCCAAAAAAAAAAAAAAACCCAAACCCTAGCAGCTGACGTGGGGACGGCGGCGCTAGCGGCCTGGCGACTGGCGATGGCGAGGCGGGCGGGCGCCGGCCATCTTCCCATCCCTCTCCGTTTCTCCCACTCCTTGCTAAGTTGCTAAACTAACGAATCCCCAACCCCAATCCGGCAATCGCAATCCCCAAGGGCTAAGGCAAGGACCAGGCTGGAGAGCGAGCGTGGCGCCCGGCGGCCCGGCGCGACGGCCTGGACAGGGCGGCTTGCTGCACCAAGCATTCAAGCAGGTCAATTTTGGTTCCCAATCCGGCAATCCCCAAATTCCTGTGAACCATAATCTCTGCTTGAATTGAATATACTGGTTCATCAGATTATATATGCCCAATTTTGTAGATTTTAGACTGGCATTACTTAATGAATAAGAGGACTAAGACATTGCGATCTTTTTCCCCTCCTGCTCCTACACATGTAATTCCACCAAGGCAATTGTCTAGTTCAACCAGAATCAGAAACAGTAGTACGGCATGAAGAAGTATCAGGTGAAGTCATGTCAATGGGATCTAAATCATTTAGAAAGACAGTAGTTTTGAAGATTTCATTCAGAAAGACATTTGCCTTGGTACCATTAGTTCTTGAATTGCGATGTACTAATCCAAATCATGCATTTTAAGCACTTATATCACTATATGGACTATTGCTGTTGTGCTTATCGCTATGTCGACTAGTTTGAGATATTGAGTGTTTTAAGCACTACCTAAGTGGCCCTAGGCGTAGAAATCCACCAGCACCGTCACTGAGGATCACAGCAGTAAAGTACTGTCGATTCCTTGTGGTGGCAGATGGCTTAAAGATTACGACAGGGGAGGAGATGAAGAGAGGAACTGGGAGTTTTTAGAGGGGAATAGGAAGGTATCACTAGTCACTCATCATAGTCAACGGCAGATGTTGAAATGTCGACATAAATTATTTGCTCCTTTATCTTGATTCCAAATGTGCTCCACTGGTAACTTTCCCAGTTTCCCTTTCTAATCTTAAAACATTACTAGCTTTTCTCATATCAGCTTACTTCAAAACTTTGTAAGGGACCTATGATTTTAAGTGACTTCGAGACATGGGCTAGGATTAGGCTAGGTGTGCTCGACAAACCCCCCAAGGCAAATATCATTTAACAAGCAAACATACTGCTCTTATGCAATGCACCTGGTGAGCCTATTGGCATTGTATTCTGTAGTCTCAAGAAGGCTTTTGGTGTTATTCATTGTGTTGTGTTCCCGGCATTTTATTCAGATAGGATTAGCTGAATTTGTGCAATACCTTGATGTCTTTCGCTGTCATCAACTAACCCATTTGATGTATTTCATATCATATACTAACAAGTTTGGTCACCTATCAGGTGGAGAACAGTTCGTGGTACCACCGACCTCAACCATAACCTATATGAGAAACAAAGTCAACGAGCGATTTCCTCCACCAATAACACACCCAGATTTGGACAAGTTTCGAGGAACAAAAATACAACATGCAGGTAATGTTTCAAACTCCAAAGGGTGTCATTGACAGTAGCGCCTCTGGAGGCGCTGCCCATGCAGACCATCCGCAGTCTCACTTATCAGAGTTTGTGAGCATCGAGGCACTCACTTTATCAATTTCACAGGAGCCCAGGAGAGACGATGGTATGCTTCGGCTTCGCAGCATAAAAAAGAAGTGGAAGGTAGCAACACGAGCAAGTTCCCGGTCCTCCAATGGCCATAAGAAGATACAAAATAGGTACCCAACTAAGCTACAGCTAGCCTTTCTTTAGTTTCAAGTGTTCCAATGGCCATAATAAGATCCTACCTCCATTCATAATATATGATGTTTAGGACAAGTTATTTAGTTCAAAAAATGAAATAATTTTCTTGTCCTAAACCTCCATCCATAATGAGAACGGAGGATTACAAAATAGGTATCTGACTAAGCTACAACTACCCTTTCCTTACTGTGTCAGCTGCCCCGCCAAGGCCAAACTCTGCGTGACCTGTTCGGAAAAGGGACATACTTCTTATGATTGCCCCATGAAGGATCGAGAGGAAAACCTCATATGCACTATCTGTAACAAGGTTGGTCACTCTTACTTGCGGTGCTGCCGACAGAATGTGTCTGAGAACCATGCTTGCCGTCGTTGTGGTGAAAAAGGACACTACGCCAGTAAGGGACCCATGCATTGTGTTGATAAGCTCACTTATATGGGCCTCAGTTGCTCCAGCTGTGATACAAACCATTTACATGGGAGATGCCCTATGAGCAACATTACATGTTTCCTTTGTGAAGGTAAGGATCACGTCCCTGCTCAATGTCACTTAAGTCCACTACTCTCTGCAATAAATCAGCACTGTCGAGAAAGTTTCCGCAGCACTCTGAAAGAGGGGAGAACAGTCACACAACTCGATCCACCCGGCGAAATAGAGCTATATGATGATAACCGTGAATGCCAATTGAACGGGAATAATGAAATGGCACACCCAAGGTCTCAAGCTGCAGCCTTGGTGAGCCAGTCAACCGTGATGGGGAGAGCCCCATAAAAGCTCATTTACCAGCCGCTGACAGGAACAACCCTGCAACTAAGATGGATGTACACCAGCGTCAGGATTCACCTGCTTAGACTGCCATGAAGACAAATGCACTCTGCAAATAGTTGTTCTAAAAAGAAGCCACCTAGAGTTTTTTTTAGGGGAACAATGGAGGGAATGAGTATCCCCACCTGCAAATTTACCACTGATGCCAGTAGAAGCCGGTAATGGACGGAGCGAGGCCCCTTACAAGTATGTTTGCCCTTAGGCTAGAGTTACAACAGATGTCGACCACACTGCTGTGTTTGGAAGGGAAGCGGCAGGTCCACAGATGGCAGTCGTGTCTGCAGGTGGCGATGAGTCATCGCAGGCTCGGGCTCAAATCTGGTCGTTCCTGAACACCACCTCATTATGGTTTTCCCGCAAATGCCAACAGCAGAAGAGAAGCATGGATGGGACTAGGGCCAACGGAATCACTGACGGTGGCTTGGCTTCCCAGAGTCATGTCGCCAGTGCAAGCAACCCGACCTCCACCTGATGTGCTCCCAGATTTGGGGGTAGTGAAATGGTGTGGTACCCAATGTCTCAAGCATCAGTCCTGTGTGCAAGATCGTTGTGATTGGGTGAGCCCCATAATAAGTCAGATACGAGCTTCTGAATACACCAACACTGAAGCTGTGACGGATGTGGCGCAAACAAAAGTACTAGTCACCTGTTTCAACTGCCATGATGAAGGCCTTTGGGCAAGGAGTTGTCCCAGGAAGAAGGCACCTAGAAAGTTGGTTCATTCTGGTGTCACCTGCCTAAATTGGAATGGTAACCACTACATAATTAGATGTCCCAAGAAATAGAAGCCTAGCCTGGGCTAATTGAAGCTATGTAATGTCACCTGCTTAAGGTGCCGTGACAAAGGCCACTTTTTTCAGATAGGTGTCCTAAGATGCAGCAGCCTAGATAATTGGAGCCATATGATGAAAGCCCTGGATAGCAATGGTGATAGGAAGAGCCTATCGTAACTTGCTTACTGTAAGCCTGTTGTTATTGTTGCTGCTTATGCAGGCATAAATTTGTTTGTTATAACAATTGGGATGGTACATATAAATCATAGTGTCACATGAATGAATTTTTTTGAGTGGGATACTTGGTTTCAAGTATTTTATTCATGGTACGTTTTATCTGGCTACTCAAGCTGGGAAGCTTTTTTTTTTTAATATATAACTTGCTGGGAGGCTTGTTTATGCTCTTGTTTTGCAACACCATTGGATGTACAAGACCTCGTTCTTGTTAGGTAGAGATGTACACTACAATTTTTTCAACCCTAGCTAATCATGTTGGGGCTTCGGCATGAACCAGTGAGGGTGGACGCTTCCAGTTTGCACTGTATGTAGCTAAGCTATTGTCATTGGGGTACACGTACACCCGCTACTAGAAATACGAGCATTCATCTTTATGCTTAGTACCAAGTACATTTTGATCCGATACTAATGTAAGTATCAGTACCGGGTTCAGATTTTGGTGTCCCCGGAAGCCTTTTTGAACGTCTTCAATGATCCCTACAAGTAACTTGATAGCTTATTGTTGATGTGGGTCTCATATGGTAACTTTGAAGATCGTATTATGAGGGAGAGTTGTTTTGAAAAGTGAGCGATAGTAGCTCTTCACTTCACGATAGTCTCATACTTATTGCAATGTTCGTGTGCTTCCTCAGCTTTGCCATACGAACCAAATATGACTGTAGTCACTTTTACACAGATAAACAAAAATATGACTGTAGCCTTGCATATATAATTGTCCCAAACAGTATCTGAATGCACCAGTAAACATCTGAATATATATAAAGTGGAATATCAATAACATTGTAATAATGAAACCTGGGTTGCAACTCCGAATATCTTCCCCCTACACTGCTGCGTGTACCAGTTGTTGGAACAAACAGAGATCATTACAGAACACAAACTTTGTTTGATATTCGTAAATAGAGATGGGTATCTCTTGTATTGGTGATAGTAACCACAAACCACATATAACGAGTTGATATGTGCCGTCAAAAACCTACAAATGAACGAAGAAAGAAATATGTTCAACCTAGAAAGCCAGATGCGATGGTTTGTTTCCACAATAAGCTCTATAGCTCTCTTTTTTTGCAGTTGCTGCACATGAAGGGTGTTGTGAAAAGTAAACCCATGTGCAATTCTTCAAGAGAAAAAGGTAGTAAATGCATTGCAATTAGTGTTTATTAGAAAACTTAGTACAGCACAGCAGCAGTATGGACATTTGGATTTAGAGAGATAGAAACAGTTTGTAGATGTACACAATATGTGTAAACATAATAATTTTAGAGTACAATTTTGGAGCTCTGTACAAGTTTAGATGCTGTGGTGTGTGTCTGAAATTTTGTCATTCAAGAAGCACAGAATATAGACGGTTTTGTAAAATTATCTAATGTAAGATGGAGCCTAAAAACACAATGGAAGCTGAAGATATGAAAAGTGACTAATCTATTGGTTACTTCCGGTTTCCCCGCTCGCGTCGCCCCCCGCGCGGGCGACGGAGCGGGCTCCAACCCTAGCGCCGCCGCCTCCTTTCCATCGCCTCCTCCCGCCGCACCGCCGCCCGAGCGGGCCGCCGGCATCTCGCGCGGCCCGCGGGGAAGGCGGCGGCGGGGCTCTTCCCCTCTCTCTCCGGCGTCTCGGGCGGGCGCGGCCGCCTAGGTCTCCCCGGAGCACCTCGCCGGCGTTCGTGCGGCGGCGGAGGTTGGAGCCCCAGATCCGGCGTCGCCCCGGCCGGATCTGGTGGTTACGCGGCGGGAGGGCGCGGTCCTGTGGCGGGGCGCGGCGTGGGGGTCTGGCGGCGGCGGGAGGTGTTGAAGACGGCGTCGGCGGCGGCGACCATGGCCAGCGCGAGCTGCGCTGGCAGTGGAGGCTGCGGCCGTCGCGGCTAGGTGCCTGCTGACGGCGCGGGACGAAGACGGCGGCTTGCGCAGGGGCCTGTGGGGCACTGGCTCGGCCTGCGCAGGGACGGCGGCGGCGGCCTGCAAGGGGCAGGGCGCGGCTTCCCACGGTCGCGGGAGGCCCTGTGGGGGGCGCGCCTACGTGCTGGCCGCTCTTGGCCATGGTGGTCGGGAGGTACCAGCGGACATCTGCGTGCGGGCAGTGGGGTTGGAGGTGTGATGGTGGTGCTCCTCGCCTCTTCTCCTCGACGACTGTGTGGGTTCGGCACCGCGGTGGTGGCGGGGCCGGGTGGCTTGCGCTGGGTGCTCCTTGCTTTCAGCACAGGTACGTCCTTGCGGTGCCATGGCGGCATAGCTGGGATGCACCGAGCCATCTTCCGGCAAAGGAGATGTGGAGGCGGCGGGAAGCTTGGTTTGCTACTGCCTGTGAGGGTATGCGTAAGGTGCGATGTCGTCCGAGCGAAAGCCTTCGCCGGCACTCATGTCGGTGATAGTGATGGCGGCGCCCTTGGGTCGTCGTTCTCCTGTCGGGGGCATCACTATGGAGCATCGTATCCTTTAGCATTGGGTATCTGGGTGAAAATCCGGTCCATTGTTGGACGAGCGACGGTGGCGTCACCGGCGCCACGCCCTTCTTGGAGGCGTCGTTTATGGAGACTCGCCTCAGCTTGTGGTAGTGTGGAGGTTGGATGGCTCGTGTGCAGCGGTTGTGGAGGTGCTCAAGGTCTTTGTGTTGGCGGCAAGGTGCGGAGGGCCCATGGTGCTGGAGGTCTTGAGGTGGCATGCATGGTGTAGTGGTGATCTCTGTGACGGCTAGGCGGAAGTGTTGCTCTCTAATCGGTTTCAGTTACCTGAGTCCTTGGCAGAGGAGTGTGAGGCGGTGGGAGAGGCGAGGCCCCCACGCAGAGTGGCTGGGATCAGTGAGTTTTCAATGGTGCCGTGACGGGATTTCTTCGCTAACGCAGCGCTGGAGCAGGGAGATCGACGACCTTGTGTGTGCAGCTTGAGGAAAATAGTCCCGTGGTGGAGGAGCTCAGCCCCTCTCCCAGGTGGTGGTGGTGTAGTGTTGTGTTGTGTGCGTTTGTTTGTGTGGTGTGTTCGCTTCGGCGCGTTATGTATGTTTGCTTCCTCTTCTTAAATGATATGTCAGTGCTCCTGCCCTTAATTTCAAAAAAAAAACTAATCTATTGGTTCAGAAGTTTCTCTTACCTTGTGGTGTCCAGTAGACTTTTGGGATATGATGGAGCTTTTCCCTTTGAAAATTCCTAGCAAAATCAGAATGCATATCGATAAAATATGCCTCCTTGAGGGATGTAAGAAAATTGACACCGATAGGGATGTCTTGTAGTTTCTCGAGGTTACAGATGTGAAGATATTCAAGGTTCATCAAAGCACCCTCGTCTATGCAGATTTTATTGACATGTTGCAAATGCATCAAGACAATCATCCTCAAATTTAGGAACCAGTCTGCTTGGAAGTACAGTTGTTCTCCACTGTACGCCATTATAAGACATAATTCAGTTAAATTTGACAATTTAGAGAGGTGCAGTACTGGCCTCTCTGTCAGCTGGCACCATGACAGATTAAGTTGCAGAAGTTGATTTGCATGAGTAGAGAAAAATGGAGACTCCAAAGTTCTTTCTGACAACTGCCCTACCAGGTCTAGCTTTTCAAGAGGGCTTTGCAATGTCAAATCATCAAGCAGGAGTAGTTCATCTTTGTTGGTTGCTCTTATATGTAATCTTGAAAGTTTGTGCATCTTTGATAAGGACTAGCACAAATCTGCACAATGACTGCTTCTCACATGAGTAATGCAAAGGGTTCTCAGCTCGGATAAATTTCCTAATTTTGCAACTAAAACTTTGGTTGCTCGAACTTCCTTCAAAGATTGCAAATCGTTCAAGTTCCACAAACCTTCAAATGGCTCCAAAGATTCCCAATTATGGAAACTTCTGTATGCTGCATCTAACAAATTCCAGAAAAGGAGGTGACGCAAGTTCTTCAGTTTTGAAAACCCTCACGGGAATTTTATTACTTGTGTACGTTGAAGACTCAACGTTTGCAAATTGTGAAGCTTTGTAAAAGATCTTGGGAGTTCCTTCACATTGGTATCATTGAGACATAAAAACCTCAGGTTAAATAGCTCTCCAACTGAAAATGGTAAAGTCGCAATAGGCAAGCCCGATAAGTCTAATACTGTCAGGTACTTAGATTCCGAGAGAATGGAAGAATACCATGAGGATGACGCCATGCTGGTGCGAAATGCTATGAATATGAAGGTGCGGATCCTGGACGGATCTAAGCTTGATTCAATGCCATTGTTGCATTGGTGCACCAAGACACGGCGTGGACTCAATCTCACCTTTACTGCCCCATTAGTTTCACCATAAGTCGTGCTGAAATTCTCTTTAGTGGATTGGAAAATTGCTAGTTCTGTTAGAGTATATGTGTATATAGTGAGTGTGGCCCATATGACCTGTGTATAGCCCATATAGAGGCCCATGTAACACTGACTATATACCCACCCTTCTAGGGTTGGAGGAATAGACAAGGAATTATTCCCCACTAACATGGTATCAGCTGGGTTTCTCCCACCCTTCTCCTAGCCGCCGCCGCCGTCCCTGCCGTCCATGGTCGGCCGGCCGTCGGCGCTGCGTCCCTCCGCTCCTCCGCTCCTCTGCTCCTCCAGGCGCCGCGCCCCTGCTCCTCTGCCTCTGCTCGAGTCCGTGCCGGCTCCTGCTGCTGCGCTGGCCCCTCCTGCTCCGCCGCGCGCAGCCATGGCCGGGCACCGGCCGCCGGAGCGGGCGCCGCCGCCTCCTCCCTTCTCTTTCCCTCTCCTGCCCTCTTATGCCGCAGCCGTGGCGGGTCTTCCCGCGGCAGATGCAGCCGCCGGCGCGGGAGCCGCGCGCGCGTGTCCTGGCCTTCGTGGCCCAGGCGCCGCCGCTGCCACCCTCCGTGCTCGCGCCGGCCCCTTCTCCGAGCGCAGGCGGGGAGCAGGCCTCCGCCCCGCCCGCCTCTGCTCCGGGTGTGGGCGCGCATGCCGCCCTGCCCCTGGCCGCGAAGGCCTCCGCCCCGCACGCCTCTGCTCTGGGCGTGGGCGCGGGTGCTGCCCCGCCCCTGGCCGCGGGGGCCTCTGCTCCTTCGAGCCCCCTACTTCTCGCGGACGCCGTCGCGTTTTCTCCCGTCACCATCGAGCCAGGCGCACCTCTGCATACTGTGGCTGCCGTCGCTGCCAGCGCCGCCGCTGCGCGCGCGTGCGCTCGGGCCTTCGCCGCTACGCCCGATCCTCACAGCCTGACGCAGCCCAACGCCGCCGCGGGGTCCTCTTCTGCTCCTTTCCCTGGCTCCGATGGCTCACCCCGTGCCACGGTAGCTGCTCGCCGACGGCACCATCCCTATGCGCGGTGTGCACGCACGCTTTCTGCGTCGCTCCCGCCAGGCTGCTCCTTCCCGAGGTCATGCTCGACCTCGCCTGCACGGTCTGCGGCCACCATGACAGCAGGCGTTGCTGCTGCGCGCTTCTTCCCTCCCTCTCCCGCTGCCGCTGCCGCTGCGGCCCTCGCGGCCTCATTGGCCGAGGCCCAGGCTGCCCGTGCGCGCGCCCTGGTCGTTGGTGCGCCGCCTCCCGTCGCGCCTCCACTCCGGACGGCCCTCGCCGCGTCGTCCGCCGCGGGCGTGGATGCCCCCTTCGCCCCGCCCGCAAGGGCTGCTGCCCCTGCATCTGTGGCCCTCGCCACCGATGCCCTCGCCGCCGCCTTGGTCGCGGCCCAAGCCGCGCGTGCGGGGATCGCGTCCTTCCCGGCGGTCCTCTTTGCGCCGCTCGCCGCCGGCGCCAGTGGGCACGCCGCAGGCGTGGAAGCCTCTTTCGCTCCGCCTGTGGCCACTACTGCCCCGCCTCCTCCTGCCGGCACCTCCGACGCCGTTCCTGCTCCACTCCTCGCCGCAGGCTTGGGAGCCTCCTCCTCTCCGCCTGTGGCCACTGCTGCCCCGCCTCCTCCCGCCGGCACCTCTGCCGCCTTCCTTCGAGGCACGCTGTCCGTGCCCATGGCTTCGCGGGATCCTCGACCTCAGGCCCCACCAGTGGCCATTTTTGCTGTTGCCGCAGCTCCCTTCGCACCGCCCTCGAGTCCACCCACTCTGCCCAGCCAGCACCCGACCTGGCCTGGGGGTGGGATCCGGCCAATATGGCGCAGGCATTCAGCATCACGGGGGCGACACCACCTTTCCACACCGAGTGGATTGCTGACTCAGGGGCTTCCTTCCACACCATACCTGATGCTCGCATCCTCTCCTCAGTTCGCCCACCCCCCCCCCCCCTCATCCCTCTGATTCTCCTTCGATCATGGTTGGTGATGGGTCCTGTATCCCTGTCACCTCCGTGGGTTCTGCTCCAGGTCCCTTTCGTCTTCCTCATGTTCTTGTTGCCCCTCAGATGGTCCATAACCTCCTTTCCATTCGTCAGTTTACAGCTGACAATTCCTGCTCTGTTGAGTTCGACTCCTCTGGCCTTACCGTGAAGGATTCTGCTTCTGGGCGTCCACTCCTCCGCTGTGACAGCTCAGGACCTCTTTACACCCTTCGCATTCCTGCTTCCGCTATACCACCTTCTCATTCTGCTGCCCTTGCCACCACTCCCACTTCCTCTACCTGGCACCGTCGGCTAGGTCACCCCGGCCGCGATATGTTGGCTCAGCTTAGCCGTAGTGCACACCTTCCTTGCACTCGGGCTCCTGGTGAGCATCTTTGCCATGCGTGCCAGTTGGGTCGCCATGTCCGCCTTCTTTTTTCTTCTTCTTCTTCGCGTGCGACACACACCTTTGACCTTGTTCAATGTGATCTGTGGACTTCTCCTGTTCCTAGCCTTTTTGGCTATAAGTACTATCTCGTAGTAGTCGATGATTTTTCCCACTACTCTTGGACTTTTCCGCTTCGTGCCAAGTCTGAGACTTTCCCCACCCTCCTCCACTTCTTTGCCTGGGTGTCCACTCAGTTCGGCCTCACCGTCAAGGCCGTCCAGTGCGACAACGGTCGTGAGTTCGATAACTCCACCTCTCGCTCCTTCTTTCTCTCCCGAGGTGTTCAATTGCGTATGTCTTGTCCGTATACTTCCCCACAGAACGGCAAGGCAGAGCGCATGATTCGGACCACGAATGATGTCATGCGCACTCTTCTGATCCAGGCCTCCCTGCCCCCGCGCTTCTGGGCAGAGAGCCTTCACACTGCCACCTACCTTCTCAACCGTCTTCCTTCCACCGCTTCTCCCGCTCCGACTCCTCACCACGCTCTCTTCGGTACCCCTCCCACTTACGCTCACCTTCGTGTCTTCGGGCGCGTTTGCTACCCGAATCTTGCTGCCACTGCTCCTCACAAGCTCGCACCTCGCTCGACACGTTGTGTGTTCCTTGGTTACTCCCCTGACCATAAGGGGTACCGCTGCTATGATCTCGCCTCTCGTCGGGTTCTTATCTCCCGACATGTTGTCTTTGACGAGTCGGACTTCCCCTTTTCCTCCACCTCCACACCCACTCCTGATCCTGACATTGAGTCCATGTTTTCTGACCTGGTGGTGCAGCCGCCTGTTTCTGTTTTTCCTTTTCTAGCAGGTCCTTCTGGTACACCACCGGCTCTGGCTCCTACGGCTGTGCCCCGTGCGGCGCCTGAGCCTCCTCTTGCACCACCCACAGTTCCGGTGCCATTCGTCGCACCTGACGTGGGCTTGGTGCCTTCGGCCGCGCCACGCGCGGCCCCGGCGCCCCTCGCCGCACCACACGCGGCCCCGGTGCCCCCGGCGCCCCTCGCCGCGCCACAAGCGGCTCCGGCGCCTCCTACCGCGCCACGCGCGGCCCCGCCACCACCTGCACGCTACACCGAGCCCATGCAGGTGTACCAGCGCCGTCCGGTGCCTCCACCGCCGCTGCCTTCTCCGGCTCCTCCACCGGCGGTGCCCGTGGACTATGTGCCTCCTGTGCGCTATGTCTACGGGCGCCGCTCCACGGCTCCGCCTCCTCCACCACCGTCACCGGAACCGTCTCCGCCCCCTCCACCGGCGCCCACACCGCCTCCGCCGCTACCACCGCCGCCTCCACCACGTCGCTCTCGGGTGGAGTCGGCCGTGTACCACCCGCCGGTCATCCATCGGGATCCTCGCCACACCCATCCCATGGTGACCCGGCAGGCGGCCGGGGTTCTTCGGCCGCGGGCTCTCTCCGCCACCGAGGGGGAGCCGCGGCTTTCTCCGATCCCGACGTCGGTTCGTGAGGCTCTGGCAGATCCGAACTGGCGTCGTGCGATGGAGGAGGAGTACGGAGCTCTTCTTGCCAACCAGACTTGGGACCTTGTGCCGCGTCCGTCGGGTTGCAATGTGGTGACCGGCAAGTGGATTTGGACGATCAAGCGCCGTGCTGATGGTACTCTGGAGCGCTACAAGGTGTGTTGGGTCCTTTGGGGGTTCACTCAGCGTTCTGGTGTGGACTATGACGAGACTTTCAGTGCAGTGGTGAAGCCTGCTACAGTGCGCACTGTTATCTCTTTGGCTCTCTCTCGGTCTTGGCCCGTGCACCAGCTCGATGTCAAGAATGCATTTCTTCATGGCACTCTGATCGAGACAGTCTACTGCAGCCAGCCAGCAGGGTTTGTGGACTCCAGTTGTCCGGATTTGGTCTGCCGATTGAACAAGTCTTTCTATGGTTTGAAGCAGGCTCCTCGGGCATGGTACTCTCGGTTTGCCACCTTCTTGATGACACCGGGGTTTGTTGAGGCCAAGTCAGATACTTCGTTGTTCATATATCACCATGCTGATGGGGTTGCCTACCTCCTCCTCTACGTTGATGACATTGTTCTGACTGCCTCTAGTCCACAGCTGCTTCAGCGGATTATCTCTTCACTTCAGCAGGAGTTTGCCATGAAGGATCTGGGCTAGCTTCACCATTTCTTGGGCGTGACTGTTGAGCCCCGTCAGACTGGTCTTCTCCTTCACCAGCGTCAGTATGCACTGGATATCCTGGAGCGTGTCGGGATGACTGATTGCAAGCCTTGCTCCACTCCTGTTGACACTCAGGCGAAACTGTCTGCTACTCTGGGTGATCCTGTGGCTGATCCTACTGCTTATAGGAGTCTTGCTGGAGCCTTGCAATACCTCACTTTCACCCGGCCGGATCTCACCTACGCTGTCCAGCAGATCTGCCTCCATATGCATGATCCACGGGAGTCACACCTTGCTGCGCTGAAGCGCCTTCTTCGCTACGTCCGAGGTACTGTTGACTACGGCTTGGTCCTCCACCGGTCTCCGCCTGCTGAGCTGGTAGTCTACACTGACGCTGACTGGGCGGGATGCCCAGACACGCGCCGCTACACCTCAGGTTATGCCGTCTTCCTCGGCGGCAACCTGATCTCCTGGTCGTCCAAGCGACAGCCGGTTGTCTCCCGCTCGAGTGCTAAGGCGGAGTACCGGGCTGTTGCTAACGGCGTGGCTGAGGCGTCCTGGCTCCGACAGCTCTTGGCTGAGCTTCACAGCCCGCTCACCAAGAGCACGCTCGTCTACTGCGACAACGTCAGCGCCGTGTACCTCTCCACCAACCCGGTTCAGCATCAGCGGACGAAGCATGTGGAGATTGACTTGCATTTCGTTCGTGACCGGGTGGCTATCGGTGATGTTCGGGTCCTTCATGTCCCGACCACCTCCCAGTTTGCTGACATCTTTACCAAGGGTCTTCCCTCCTCGACCTTCTCGGAGTTTCGGTCCAGCCTCAACGTAGCCAGTGGCTAATTGTGACTGCGGAGGGCCTTGTGTGTGAGTTTCTTTCTTTGTTGGCCAGTCTTGTACACCGCTGCGCCGGTAGTCCAGACTGCGGGGGTGTGTGTGTGTTAGAGTATATGTGTATATAGGTGAGTGTGACCCATATGGCCTGTGTATAGCTCATATAGAGGCCCATGTAACACTGACTATATACCCACCCTTCTAAGGTTGGAGGAATAAACAAGGAATTATTCCCCACTAACAAGTTCACGCACAAGATCATGCATACGAAGAAATTTTATCCTATTAAAATTATTCCGCTTCACAACCTGAAGCATGCTTCGTCGGACAAGTTCTCCCAGGTAACCTTCAGCAACTTCCTCTAAGCTGCATGTTCCTTTATGTTCGATAAAACCTTCGGCGATCCATAGTCTAATCAATCTTTTTCTACACAACAGATAGTCTTCTGGAAACATAGCACAATACAGGAAACAGTTCTTCAAATAGTTTGGAAGACATTTATAGCTTAGATTTAAAATTTTCTCCACATGATTCAGGTTCTCATTGTTGTGTAGCTCCCAAATAAGTTGATTATAAAAGAGTGTCCACTCTTTTATGCTCTTAGTTTTGAGGGACAGTACGCTACCCATTGCCACAAGGACTAATGGCAATCCATCACATTTCTGCACAATGTCCACACCACATTGCTGTAATTCTGGAGGGCAGATATGATTTTCGATTTTTGGAAATGCCTTCCTGCAAAACAGAAACCATGCATCATGGTTATTTAGAGGCTCTACTTTGATCTTGCAACAATCCTCAGCTATTGAAGTTACTTCCTCAGCTCTTGTCGTTATTATAACTCTGCTTCCCAGACCATTATCGACGAGTACTTCTCTAATCTTAAAAAGAATTGGAGCCGTCCAGATATCATCCAATATGATCAAGTACCGCCTTTTATCCAGAATTTTGATCAATTCTACTCTTAGTTCTTCTGTACCATTCATTGTTATAGCATCAAATTCTTTCTTGTTTTCTGCAAGTAGATCTCTCAACAGGGTCTTCCAAATATCTTCCAATTTATATGACTGAGATACAGAAACCCATGCACGGC
Source organism: Cenchrus fungigraminus (assembly GCA_036936925.1). NCBI lineage: Eukaryota > Viridiplantae > Streptophyta > Magnoliopsida > Poales > Poaceae > Cenchrus > Cenchrus fungigraminus. The sequence continues at coordinate 29,362,884 of CM072780.1, read as the reverse complement.
AATCAAAGTTGGATGCTTCACTTTTGTACACATTACTCACAAGAGTGCTTTTACCAATGCCACCCATACCCCAGACCGCAATGATCCGCAGAGAACAATCTTCAGAATGCAATGACTCAATCAAGTTTTGTCTATTTTTATCAGTTCTGACAAGTTCATCATCATTGATTGAGTAACTATTTCCAGGAAAATACAGTCCTCGTTTGGTTTCATAATTTGCTTCAGGAATATTTGTTACACCATCTATAGGTTTGGTCCAACGATCTTTACTCTCTGAAAGTTGCTGAAGCTCTCGGTTTACTCTCTTGACTTCAGCAGCAATTTCTTCAATTGTAAACAAAGATAGAGGTTTCTTGAGGTAATTTCGCCATGATCCTTTCTGATTGTGTTTGCCAACTATGTAGACAAATTGATCCACGATATCTTCCATATCATACGCCAATCTTCGGACTTGCCCTATCCAAGTTTCTACAACTTCTTCTTTCCAACCCTTCCTGTCCACCCCTGAGAGAAATGCGTGAATAAGCTCCAGTTCATTCCGTATCAGTTTCATGTCATTTGGGATTTCTGCAATTAAATCAGATTTCTTTGCAAGCAGAGTCCTAGCAAAGTTTAAGGTCTCTCCACCCACAGCTATGCCAATCTTTTTCACAACAAGAAGAACAGCAATTTCTGCCATTTCTTATGCGGTTGACTTCAAAATTTTAACAAATATGTTAGCAAAGTCATCACTCAATTTTAAGAATTGACTGCATCGGTTGTAGACCAAATCTGCAGAATGAACAGGAAACTGCTTATCAAAAAGCAAATCATAGCGGCTGTGTCACCTGTGTGTGTGTGTGTGTCTAAACGAGAGCTTAAAAAAAACCGTTTGAAATACCTAATGGCTTGGTTGAGATCCATACTCATTGGAAGAAGATTATTGGGTTGCAAAACGGATAAATGAGTGAATAATCTCTAGTTGTTGTGCCGAATTTTGGTGGAAAAACAGGAGGCGATTGTGTAAGTTGTCAAACATCTGGGTTGTATTTCAAGTTGGACAAACAATACAAGTAAATATGGTAACCAATTTCTTTCCTCCAAACAGAGCAGATTCGGTTTCAGGTAGTATATATTGTTTTCTTGCTGAACGAACTGAGGGATTCAACTACATCATAAGCTGGTTTCTGCAAAAATTGGTAGCAAGGTTTCTCTGATATAGGGAACGAACAAGAAAGGGAGGAAAAAGGAAGAGGAGTGAATCGCACCTTTAAGCATCTGGCTTCATCACCACGAACGTTCAGAGGTTCTGCCTGATATGGGTAGGCAGGTTCTAGCTGTGTAGCTGTGAAGAAGGTTGTGGCAAGAGATAGATGGGCGAAACTGCCAAGAGTTGACCCGGGATTGGTGCCTTGGTGGCCGCCCAGATATTCTTGTTTATTCAATGATTAGCATAAATAATGGAGCCGTTGGAATTTTCCAGCGAAGAGGTTCTTTTTTGCGAATTCCAGCGAAGAGGTTCGGAGGGCTGTGTTCATGATGCAACCCAACAAATCTCCTCGAACGGACGGCTTCACGGCGGGTTTTTACCAACGCCACTGGGAACTGATTGGAGGTTACATTTCAAATGCAGTGCTTGCCTTCCTCAACGGGGGTGAAATGGAGGCGGTGGTAAATAGTACTGTATTGGTACTGATACCCAAGGTGAGAAATCCGCAAGAGCTAACCCATTTTAGACCCATTTCTTTGTGCAATGTCCTGTATAAGATATGTTCCAAGGTAATAGCAAATAGACTTCGGGGGGTTCTGGATGAGATTGTCTCCGAGGAACAGCTGGCTTTGTCCCAGGACGGCTTATCATAGACAATGTGCTGGTGGCATATGAATGTATACACTATTTGAAGAACATAAAAAGGAAAAGTTGGTGCTTGTGCAGTGAAGTTCGACATGGCGAACGCTTATGACAGGGTAGAGTGGTCTTACCTTCGAGCGGTGATGATCAAGCTGGGCTTCCAGGATAATTTTGTGGATCTGATAATGAAATGTGTGGAGACTGTCTCTTTCCAAGTGAGGGTAAATGGAAAGTTATCTACCCCTTTTTCTCCCTCGCGTGGAATTTGACAGGGTGATCCGCTATCACCCTATATGTTTTTACTATGTGCAGAAGGTTTCTCGAGCAAGTTGAAAAGCATTGGACCCCATTTTTTGGCTAAGGGGGTACGGTGGGATTTATTCACCGTGGATCTCTCATCTCCTCTTTGCTGATGACTGCTTACTATTTACTGAAGCATCGGAGAGGGGCAGCCGACAACTTATGGATATTCTGGATCAGTACCAAAGAGGGTCGGGCCAATTGGTGAATATGACCAAGTCAGCGATTTATTTCAATGAAAATTGCCAGGAGTCTGACAAGAACATAGTCAAGCAAACTTTGGGGATTCAGAATGAAGCTCTATGCGAGAAATATTTAGGCCTACCCACTGCGGTTGGAAGAAGCACAAAGGGAAGCTTTTGAAACCATACCAGCTAAGATCAGTGGGCTCATGGATGGATGGCGTGAAAAGCAACTTAGTTGTGCTGCTCGAGAAACCCTGATAAAATCAGTGGCACAGGCAATACCAACATATTCAATGAGTTGTTTCGTCCTTGCTCCTGCCAATTGCCAGAAGATCACGTTGGCGGCGTCAAATTATTGGTGGAGTAGTGGGGTTGACAAGAGAGGGATGCACTGGAGAAATTGGCCAGATATGTGCTTACCAAAATGCCAAGGAGGTCTGGGGATCCGAGACGTCATGCAATTCAATTTGGCAATGCTAGGCAAACAAGGGTGGCGGCTTACGACCTCACCTGATTCTCTCTGTGCTCGGGTGTTGAAGGGCAAATACCTTCCCAACTGCGATTTTATGTCGGCCTCCAAGAAGATAAATGCGTCACATACATGGCGTGCAATCCTAGCAGGAAGGAAGGTCCTTGAGATGGGTTGTATTAAACGAATTGGGGATGGTTCTACTACCAACATATGGCGTGATAGGTGGCTGCCCGGAGGGGTTGGCATGAAACCCATCTGTCGCAAAGAAGGAGCTGCTGTGGAGCTAGTCAGTGAGTTGTTTAGTCCAGACAGTCGATCTTGGGATGATTATGCTCTTGATCAGAACCTGGTTCCCCTTGATGCCCCTTGATGCTGCAGTTGTAAGACGAATCCCTCTTAGCCGGCCATCGACAGATACCTGGGCATGGTCAGGTGAACACCATGGGAATTATACAGTCAAGTCTGGGTAGCGCGCGGCGACTGCAGCTCAGCAAAGAGCTTTTCTGAAGAAGGAGGCAACGCACTCGACCGGTTCAGAGAGGATCCTATTTGGAAAGCAATATGGAGCTGTAAAGTACCCCCAAGGTACGGGTATTTTGGTGGTGCCTTATCCATGATTACATTCCCAGCAGGGCTAATCTTCATCATCAGCACATCGACCCGCTAAGTACTTGTGATACCTGTGGTGCTTGTGACGAGACGACACTTCACACCCTGATGGAACGCACTTATGCGAGGAGGTTTGGGGAAATTAAGATTTTGTGAGCTCACTGATGTCAAGCTCCCAGTCTTAAACCCACTGACTTGGGCTATGATGTTGCTGGATGACAAAGTTTGCGGAGAGATCGACAGGACAATCTTGATGTGTGGATGTTGGTCTGTCTGGCATTCAAGGAACAACAGGCAACATGGCAAGCCCCCGATTAAAATGGAAGCGGCCATTGATTGGGTGATGGATGTTTGCTTTAATCTCATTTCAGTCAAGGAAAGTAGCCATCCTCCTGCTAGTCCTCGGATCATCCAGCGATGGAAGCGACCACCAACAAATGCACTCAAGGTCAATGTTGATGGCGCCTTGTCAGCAGATGCTGGCACAGGAGCAGTTGGAGCGGTGGCCAGAAATGATCTGGGGGAGTTTCTGATGGCCATGAACCGACGACTCTCAATTGTGGTGTCGCCGCTGGCCGCAGAAGTAGAGGCCTTGAGGGCAGGTGTGCAGATGATACATATAGTCATAGACGGGTCGGTGATAATGGAGACTGATTCTCTGGAGTTATATTATTGGGATTGTGGAAGAATAGGGCGTCACAATGTTTGCCTTTCATGACAATCTTCACTGACACTACTGGAAAAACAACCTTTTGTACCGGTTCAAAACCCTCATTTGTACCGGGTATTGAACCAGTACAAACCATCCGGTACAAATGTGGTCGAGCCTTTGTACCGGGCGAAATACCTTGTACCGGGAGGAGCCTCGGCCCGGTACAAATGTGCTCTCCACCCGGCGACGTGGCAGGGGGCATTTGTACCAGGTGGAGGCACCACCCGGTACAAATGCTTCTTTTTTTTTGTTTTTTGTTTTTCTTTTCTCTAACGTATTTGCTTAAAGTACTAATACTAATCGTAATACGCTGTAATATAAAGTCGTGTGGCATATAAAATGTTATATTTGAGATAATAATCTACATACATTTGTATATATTTATTTATATAATATTATCTCTAATATTATACAAATAAATATATATGAATGCATGTAGAATATATCATCTCAAATCCTGAAATTGAAGAACTTTGGAAATAATATTATACATTAGCATTTTGTGCGCAATAATATACATTGGATGAAATGTTAGCAGAGTTTAATTTTTGCTTCCAGATGTTTGGCCTTTGTCTTTGCTTCCAGATGCTTCCTTCATGTTCTGACTTGTCCCTTCCCCGGTCGTCGCTGGTATACTAACAACGGAAGATAAGCCAGCATAAAACTCTCCCCTGGACTAATAACCTCGTCTAGAAGAAATCCACATAATTGTTCTTGTATCAATTGGATTTGTTCTGTCTCGAGGAATGTTTCCTTGATGCCGGAAATCTACCAAAGAATATGAACAAAAGAATAAGAACCGGATCGGAGAATATGAACAATAAGAACTACATGTAGTCGCAATTGTGTGTGCACGCACCTTCTCTTCGAATTTGCCACCATCAGCGCAGGCTGTAAGACGGTGCATGAACTCACACACAAAATATCCAAATAGATTGGTGCCAGAAGGCTGCATCATGACCTGCACGTACATATGGGAAAACCAAGTCATGAAATAATTTTTTTATTGTAATGTAAGAATTGAAGAATAAGCAAAGACACGTACTGGCCAATCATAGTGAACATAAAGGTTTTTGCGGAACTTTCCGGGGTACTTATCACAAAGACAAGTCCATGCAGTTTTAATCAACTCTACGACATCTTGATATCTCTTTTTATCTATAGTCTTGTACAAAGAGTCGAAGACAAAGATCTTGCTTCGCGTCATACAAAAACTAAAGAGAATCCAGTGGAAGCTGTCCATAGATACAGAGAAGTATTAGTTTCTTAAAATATGCAATGTAATTTTTGAAAAAAGATAAGGAGATGAGATACACGTTGCTCACCCGAAGTTGTATGGCAGCTCTATGCAAGCCTTATCATGGTGTTTATCTAGATAGTTGATGATGTGATTAAGTGTTTCCGTCTCATTAAATTTGAGAGTGGTCTCAGTTATCATCAAAGGATCCATGTAGCCCACACTTATGATTCCTTTCCTCCTGGTACGTTGCATCTCAAAACTGTATGACACAAAAAATATAGAAGTTTAGATATGGGATAAAGTGCCTAGAGCATTGATTTTTAACTTATAGTAGAATAAACACTTACAGACACCAGCAACTGACGAATGAGACGTCAAGTGCATCCATATTGAATAGGAACCAGAATTCCTCCATTGGAATAGTGAAGACCTCTTGCCCACGGAAATAATGATGGTCCTCAATGCGAACATAGAGCATCTCCATCCCGGTAGCAGCTTGGGACATGTGCCACTTGTGCAATTCATACATCCTCGTTGGAAGATACTGGAGCAATCGCGACCACACAAGCTCACGCCCAGGCACATACTTCGGTCTATTTGCCCCTGTATGCTTTGCAATTTCCTCCTCCCCTAGAAGTTGTGCTGCAGTCAGGCCCGAGGATTTGGCAAAATCAAGCAATTGTTGCTCATATGGTGTAAGTGGTCTAGTTGCCCTATATGTCCCTTCATGAGTTGGGATTGCATCCTCCCCTCGAATTTGAGCTGCAGTCAGACCTGTGTCTTTGTTAAATTCAGACACTTGCTGGTCAAATGTTGAAAGCACCTTGAGGTCGGGGATAGATTTCTTTGACTGGGTCCCAAGTTGAGGAACTTTAGATGCAGTTTTCTTCTTCGCACGTTGAGTCTTGAGTACTTGCCGGTCGTAGTCACTCAATGGCTTGGGAAGATCATCTGGTTTTTTCTTCTTTCCTCCTCCATTTTCCTCATGAAACGATGAAATTTGACCCGGTCAATTGGTTTCTCAATTGGAGGCTTGGGAGCTTTGAATATCTGTCTATTCATTTCTTCCTGAACTACATTGTGAAGTTCCTCATCTGTCATGTCATAAGCAAGTTTTAGTGGAGGCTTCTTCTGCTTGGGTTTCTTCTCCTTCTTTGAAGGCGGAGGAGGAGGAGCATGTCGCTTGCCCTTGCCCTTAACATGTGCAGGAGGTGGAGAAGGAGGTGGACTCTCGCTTGGATCCATGTCAACTATAGGACTCATGCTGCGCTCTGCCCTTGCAGCTGGTGAATGCGGTAGTTGATCGTCGCGTTCAGGCATGGCGGCTGGTGAGTGCGGTAGTTGATCGTCAGCTGGAGGAGAAGGTGGCTGTTGCGTAATCCTTATGTGAGCTTTGGGCCAAAAAATCCAAGTATGCACAGCATCTTGAAGAACCTCTTCCCCATTAGGCCCCGGTACCTCCAGCTCCAGGTCAGCCCAACCATCGACCACTCGGTCCACAAAAACTTTGACGTAATATTGAATTCCACGATGGTGTCCCGTGAGGCTATCCCCTTCTACTGTTTTCTCAGCGACGCCATGAGCCACCACAAGCTTCTTGTTTCTGCAAACATCGAGAAGCTCACACGCTGACCTCACAGTGATGTCATACACGGGCCAGTGTGGCCGAATTTCCGGTGAGTCTGGGTTTGGTGCTTCAACTGCTGGTGCTGCTACAGCTTCTGTGGCTGTTGGTGCATGTTCTGTTGAAGCGACGCTGCTTTTCCCCTTAGCATATGGGCTCATTTCATCAGTAGGACCTTCCTGATGAGATGATTGTTTGCTAAGAGCAAGGGCCACACGCTCGTCAATGATTTGCTCCATTCTTGTCTCGATTCTGATTACGCGATCTTGCAACTCTCTTAGTTGTCGTTGTTGTTGATCCTTAGACCTTTTGTGACTTCTATAGGAGTCAATTAGGTCACGCCATGCGAGTTTCCATGGAACTGCACCTTTGCCTCGGCAATGCCCACCGTGCTCTTTAGTGCCTATTGCAGCACTAAGTTCGTCTCTCTCTCGATCAGGCACAAATGTTCCTTCAGCAGTCATGCGGATCAATTCAACAAGTCTTGCTGCAATCTCTCTTATTTGGTCGCTCGGTACTAATATTCCATCTTCAGGATTGAGTCCATGTGCATAAAAATAAGTCCTTGCTCGTTCAGGCCAATCTATAGTTGCCGGTATGAGTCCACATGCAATACAATCATGTTCCATCTTATCCCATTTGGGCATAGCCACCTTGTAACCTCCAGACCCAAGCTTATGAAATTCTTTCTTTTTAGATGCATTGATGGTGTTGGTTTCAATCATCTTGGCGGCTTCTTGCGATTGCTTGTACTGCACAAATGAATCCCAGTGATCTCGCAACTTTGAAAGTCCTTTCTTTGTGAAATCGGGTGTAAGTCCCTTCTTGATGTAGTCTTTGTTCAGCCGCTTCTTGTACGACTGAAAGGCTATTGCACCCTTCTGCAACGCCCAAGTCCGCACATTTGCCAGATTTGTACCTTGTGGAAATGAGAAGTGTAATTGCACCTCGGCCCAAATCATGTTCTTCTCTGTGTCTGGGACCACATATTGTTGTGCATTTTCTTGTGCCTCTTCATCTTCATTTTGAACTTCAGCTACGGCTTCAGATCCTTTCCAATATCGAAAGCTTATTGGGATGTGATCCCTGACAAGAGCCCCAATGTGGTTGGTCAACTTGACGACATTGTCATGTGGAGCTAATGGCATGCCTTCGTCAGAAACTTCTGTCATGATGAAACGACCCTCTAGCTTCTTATTCAGACCGCGTATCCCACGAGCCTTTTTGCTGCTCGATGACGGTTCCTGGAAAATTAAGGATTATTAACTGATTGCTCCACTAACATATATATAGTAATTAAACTTAAAGCGGATCGTGATACTAGTTAGTACTAAGTATACCTCTGATGGTTGCCCATCGTTTCTTGTCTCAGCAACTGGTTGCTCTTCCGCTTCGATGCCATCACCAGACAAAATCAGGTAGCTGTCAGCCTCGTGCTGATCTTGTTCATTAACCGAATTGTTCGAACCATGATTGTTAGCAATTATGTCCATTAACAATGCCTCTTCGCGTTGTTGCTCCGCTATTGAATCCATTGTCACTAAATAACAAGAATAAATAACCATTATTTTCTAATGAAGAAACTAATTTTCTAATGAAGAAACTAAGTTTCTAATGAAGTAACTAATTTTCTATTGAAGAAACTAATTTTCTAATGTCGTGTCGAGCGTGTCGAGCATGTCGGGCAATCGAGCGAGTCTAACGTGTCGTGTCGAGGTCGTGTCGAGCGAGTCAAAAACATATCGAGCGGAGTCTAACGTGTCGAGCATGTCGGGTGAGTCGGAAGTGTCATGTCGAGCGAATCAAATGTGTCGTGTCGAGCGAGCGACGGCGGGGTGGGCGAGCGAGTCTAACGTGTCGAGTGTGTCGAGCAAGTCGTGTGTCGAGCGTGTCGAGTCGAGTGAATCTAAATTTAAATTTAATTCTAAATAACATTTACATCTAAATCTAAGTCTAAATATTAATGTAAATCTAAATAACATTTACAATCTAGTAATTCTAAATCTAATTGTAAATTTAAATTCTAAGTAACATGACCATATAAATTTAAATCTTTAACAAAATCTAAATGAAATTTAATTTTAAACTAAATACACTAAATTATAAATCATAGAAATTAAAAAAAAGGGACTGACGTCAGCCACCAACGGGCTGACGTCAGCCCCCAATGAGGGACGACGGGCGGCGGCGCCCGGGCTTTACCCGGCGGTGTGGGAGCGCAGGGATCGGAGCAGGCGATGGCGCGGACGGCGGCGGTCGGGGCGGACGGCGCAGATGGCGGGGACGGCGCGCAGGATCGACGGAGCGGTGGCCGCGGGACGACGTCCACAGCGCGCGGGTGCCAGACGGCGGCGACGACGGGCGCGGGGGCGGGCTGGATCCGGACGGGGGTGGGTGGATCTGGACGGCGGTGGACCGCGCGTGGAGCGGGCGAACGGCGAGCGACGCAGGGACGGCCGGAGACGGCGGGGAGGGCGGGGGACGGCGTACGTGGGCGGCGACGGCGGGGAGGGCGTGGCGCGGCGCGGCGGAGTGGACGAGAGAGGGAGGCGCGGCGGGGAAGGAGGTGGAAATGCCGGCGGGGAGGCGGCGACGGTGATGCAGAGGAGGCGGCGGCGACGGATGCAGAGGGCTGAGACGAGGAAGAAGGAGGAAGAAGGGGAGGAGAAGGGGTCGGGACATATATATCCCCACCACATTTGTACCGGTGCGAAAGGAGGCCCGGTACAAATGTGGGCATTTGTACCGGGGCACCTCTTGCCCCGGTACAAATGTGCTTTTTGTTTCGTGCCATAACGAAAAGCACATTTGTGCCGGGGCAAGAGGAGGCCCGGTACAAATATGCTTTTCATTGTTTTCCCTTTTATTTACTTTAAATATCCTAAATTTCTAATTTATTCATTATAAATTTTATACAACGCAAAAAATAGCAGAAAAATCTTAGTATTCTTACTTTTCATATATACTATGCAAAAATACATTTCACAATCAAAATGATAACTTTATTATCATCAACAAGTAATATCTTCTAATGGACATTATTTTTTCCTTCACTGCAATAATTACAAATAAATTTTTTCTGTTCATGCAAAATCCTTCTTAAGTAGAACATCTAGTGTTATTAATATGGTAATCATGATTTGGTCTTGCTTGTGTATATTTGTACGTAAATTTATTATTTTATATTTATTGAAGTTACAAAAATTGATATGGTTACTATTTTTATTAAGATATATAGTTACAAAAATTGAGTACTGAATAGTATACAGTGGCTAGACACTTGTTAACCTTGTTGCATATGTGCATTTCGTTTTGTTTCATTTTAATTGAGTAGTTTATTTGTTATATATATTTAATGAAACTACAAAAATTGATATGATTACTATTTAATGGGAGGATTGGGGCCAGATAAAATGATTGACTACTGAAAATAGTTCCTTGGTTACATGATCACAACGGGATGAAACTTATTATACATCTGCATCGTCTAAGAGATCGTGTATATTTCTACGTAAAATTATTATTTTAAATTATAATATGGTTACTACTTTTATTAAGATATAGTTACAAAAATTGACTAGTGAATAGTATATAGTGGCTTGACACTCTTGTAGACCATGTTGACCCAATCTCGGATCGATTTCACGCGTATTTCAAAACTCACAAGTAATTAGGCATTCAAGGGATAAGAGGGTACATCAATACTTAAGTCGATCTTAACAAACACAACAATTTTAAATCCATAGAAATAAAAGGGTACATCAATACTTAAGTCTAAATTAACAAAGACAACAAGTTCATCAAAACCACATAAATTAAAAGGTACATCAATACTTAAGTCTTAACATAAGGTACATCCACGCACAACACATATTTCATACTGATCCTCCATTTTTCTTAAACAGGTAATCCATATAGTTGAAGTCTCCAATCTTGAAGTCTAGAACTTAGTGCACTCTCCTTAGCTTCACACTCACGGTCATATGGACTTCCATAAATCTCAAACAGAGGAGAGTTGCATTGATACGGTGGGCAAAATGAAAGATGAGCCTGGAACTTCCCATCTCTTGTGCGTTCCGGATTTGGTTCCACGTAAGAAAATCCCAAAACATCGCACGCTTGCTCTAGAATTACATGAAAACTCATTGCCGCGAAGGTTTCACCAAAGATATTCTAAAGTTAAGAAAAATACGAATGTTAAAAAATGTAGCACAAGTAGTTAAATTAAAAAAATGCTCAATTACATTTCTATGCTCCATACCATGTCATTACGATTCAGGCGACAAAGTCTCTCTGCGGTCGTGGTCACACTTTCTCCCTCCTCGAGTGCCTTGATTAGAAAATAAGAGTAATCTGGTAGAAAGTACCCATTAGCGCTAAGTTGTTCTAAGCACTTCTGAACGACGGTCCTTTCATAAGTCCTCTTAAACGGTGAAGGGCTACCCCACTCAACAATCGATAGCATTGGAGTAGGGGGTTCTGATGACATCGAGGAGCGAAATGGTCCTCGAACAGGTATGTCAAAAGAGATTTTTAATTGAATGGTGTTGTTTAGACCGACAATCGCACATTGTACAACAGGAGGGGTACCACCAATATTATCGAGAACATGTCGGAACCACTTCATATGATCGATATTCTGCATGTTATGAAATGAAAATTATTATTCTTGTAATAAAATTCCTATTTAGAGAGGAAAAGAATATTACTATGTTTGGAGCAGATCCTTGGCGTCGATCACCGATAGGCAAGTTAATGACGCCATAAGTGAAGTGTATCCCTGGAGGAGGAGGACCAAGGCCACCTCGACGGCCGCCACCTCGACGACCGCCACCACGACCAAAAAAGTGACTTGCCATTGTTTTACCTAAAATATGCATTGAATTATATTTAATAATTTCTACCTAAACAACCATCCCAACTCCCACTGGCTGCTTATTTGTACACATGCTAGAAATGTGAAGAACTAAACTATGAAATTTAAAATTTAATATCAATTATACCTAATTATTAAATACTAGTGAAAGACTAAACTATGAAATACTATTTTTTCTCTTAATACACAAAAATATAATGAGAACTAATTTTGTATTAAGGAAACTAGTTTTCTATCGCAGATATCAATTTTCTAATGATCCGATACTAAATTTCTAATAAGGAAACTACTTTTCTAATAAACATATCAATTTTCTAATGATGAAAACTAATTTTCTCATGATTAAATCAATTGAGTAAACTAATTTTCAATATAATTAAATAAATTGATAAAAAATCTATCATGACACACAACATCTCATACACCTATCATAACACTTTCTTTTCTATTAAAACATAGACCAATATGCATCTAAATAATAAAAACCACCATTCTTATCTCATTTGGGAATGTAATTAAATACTCTAAGTACAAAGAATATTGCTTAAAATGGCAACCGTAAATGAAGGTAGGATGAAGTAACTAACCTCTACACTACTTCAATGAGTCAAATCGTGGAGAAATCGTCTCAAATCGGGCAAAAACTCCCTAGGGCGCCATTGGGGAGGGAGAGCTCGAGTTGGAGAGAGGAAGAAGAAGAGTGTGGAGGGGGCTCGGGCAGGGGGGAGAAGAAGAAAAAATAGCAGTTGCACACCTGTACCGGGCCAAGACACGGGCCGGTACAAATGTGCATACATTTGTACCGGGTGGTGTCCTCGCCCGGTACAAATGTGATGGCCTCACATTTGTACCGGTCGGAGCCACCAACCGGTACAAATGTGAGGCATTTGTACCGGGTGGGTGGGAGATGACGCCGGCGAGGCCCTGTGAGAGGGCATTTGTACCGGTTGGTGCCTCCAACCGGTACAAATGTAGTTATTTGTACCGGTGCATAAAATACCTGGTACAAATAAAAAAACGACCCTGGGATATATGTGCGATTCTCTAGTAGTGTGACATCCATGAGCTAGCTTCTTCTTTTGCTTCTTTCTTAGTAGTGCATGTTATTCGCTCGGCTAATATGGCTGCTCATAGATGTGCACAAGCTGCTAGTGCTACGGCTGCACAGTTTTGGGCAAATGTTGCGCCTAGTTTCCTTTTGCATGTACTGCAAGCTGATCGTAACATTGCAAATGAATGAATGAAGAAGCAGTTCTAAAAAACGTCAAAATAAGGTCAGTCTCAGTGGCAGGGTCATCAACAAATAATAGACCGTCACATAAGTTTTTTAACGACATGCCACCAAATTAATGAAGGGAGAGAAGATCACAGGGTCATGGTGATGACCCTAGGTGGGTACAGTTACCGATACTCATGACCCTGCATTGAGAGAAGGTCAGAGGGTCATGGTGATGACAAATGCAAGATTTAAATGTTGCATTCTATCTCTAAAAATGTGCCCATGAACCTGTGCATTGAGAGTGACAGGGTCATCAAGTTGAAAAGCTGATGTAGCAGACTTGGTAAGTGTGCCCATCACATTGCCACTGAGATTGATCTAATCAGACACTCAACATGGATCAGATAATTGCACCATTGGTACACGTAGTACCACACTGGCATTTTCTTTGAGTACAAGAAGAAAGAACGGTATGTACTACACTAGCACACCAGCAAGTGATGTATGATACTAATTTCCAGTTTAGGACGCTAAGTAGAAGCACACTAGTACAATACTACCGGAGATATTTGTAATTGTGCCATCGTCAAATGTGGGTTTCCCTGGTTTGGCATCCCGCAAAGTGGTTTTGCTGGAATGCCATTATGAAACGAGGTCACACTGGTACAATACCTTTTCTGACTATATTGCCCTCAGACTTCTCCTTCCTCTGCTCAATGCTCACCGGATGCGACTTCTCCCCCTTCGCCGCCCCAAGCACAGCAAGCACAACCACCCACCGGCGAGCATTTGCAGCATGTGACCGGCGAGCGGTGGCGGCGGCACACGCATGCGAGGCCGAGGTCGCCCACGACACTGCACGCGCGCGCGGTGGAGCTTGGAAGCGACAGCTCACCGTCTCGGGCAGTGGCGACAGGTGCTTGGGGCAGCAGCGGTGCGAGTGAGAAGAGGAAGTTGAAGGCTGAGGACATTGCGGTCACAAAAGGCATTGTAGCAGTGTGACATCGTTTCATAATGGCATTTTAGCGAAGTCACTTTACGATATGGCAAACTAACGAAACCCACATTTGACAATGGCAGAATTACAAAAATCTCAATAGGCGGACGGGCCTGGGACGGGTCACCAGAAGCCCCGATCGTACCTGCCTCAGTCAGTAAAGCATCGGTCAGAATTTCTAAACATCTATCGGTTGATGTTGCGATCTATTTTTACCCACTTTTTTCTAGGCAAAATAGCCAACATTGTCCCTAAACTTTCTTCAAGGGGTAAGTTCATTCCTGAACTTTCAAAATGATCAATCTAGTCTCTCAACTCTTGCTTTTTTTTCAAACACATCCCTATGTTGATGTAGCATTGCATGATGGCATGAAATGAAAGTGAAATGTCAATTTTGCCCTTAGTGGTCATCTGCATACGCCATAGGGGAGCCCACCAGGGGATTTCCTCAGTCTACCATGGGTGTGGGCCATAGAAGCGACCACGAGGCTAGTCACACGAACTCTTTAACAGAGAATAAAAAGAGAAGAGAAAAAACAAAAAAGCTCATACTGATTCTTTTGGCAGCACCAAATCCATCATGTTCTGGTATTTGAGCGTTAGAGTTCTGGATCTCGGCTTTTGAAAATTCGCAAAGCAGCAACCGTCGCTTTCGAGGCATTTGGGATCTCGGCCCGGCCGGCTGCGGCAAAGGCAAGGCGTGTGGTGCCGCACTTCAACTGTCGGTGGTATGATTGCATCCATCGAGTAGTTTTGGTCACTGCACCCATCCACACAAGCAGCTAAGATCCTTGTTTCTATCAGGTTTCATAGGTGGCGGTCAAAGAGCCAAATGAGCAGTTCTTAGAAGCTTAACCTCCTTGTTTGGAGCAAAGGGTTTTTGAGTAGAGGGCTCCCTTTTCCTTCTCCTCTCGCTCCCGTCTCCTGAGCCGCCTCTCCTTGGGCCCCTCCCTTCCTCCCCTCCGGTGACCTTGCCGGCGGCGAGAGAGTAGGGACCCCCCAATCGATAGATCTACTAGTTATCTACCTTTTTAGTTTCTTGTTGCCTTCATGGCCTTCGCCCTTAGTGGTATGTACTACCGTGGCTGTGCCGCTGCTGTCGCCGGCCTCTTTGGCCTTCTCGTCGCCGCAGTCTCCGTTGCTAAAGTATGTCTAAATAAAACAAACCCGCTCCCTCTAGCAGCCCCATCTCCACCCATCCCCATCTATGGCTGCTTGAGTTCCCTCGCTACCGTCTCTGTTTCCTCCGGGGTTGCGGTCGATTGGAGGGTGATGGCTGCGGATTGAAACCCCTTCCGGTGGATCTGCTTCGCAGTGAGGCTGCTCTCCTCCTCCTCCACATAGATGCACACTCCCCCCCCCCTCCACCATAGCTCGCCTCCGCCTCCACTTCCACTATGCAGGTTCTGTTCCTGTGGACTCAGACTACTACAAGGCAGGTCCGCATCCGATGGTTCCTCGATGACATCGTCTCCCCCCGGGTCTCGACTTGAAGCTTCTTCTTCAACCTCCGGCGACTGTAATCAAATCACTCTACGGTCACCTGGTGTATGCCTCCTCTACGACTCAGTCGACCCATCTTCAACCGTAGCTTTGCACGGTATTTCCATCCATGTGTAAGCGCCTTGGGCGCCTCTGCGGCCCTCCGCCGACGAGCTCATCGTCGCTCATGTCTCTTTTGTAGCTGTTGTTCTTATCTGGTCCAAGGACCAAGATGTAATTTGACCTTCTTCAGAGGACCTTATTGTAATCTGGCTGCTTAATTTAATATATTTGCAGTTGTAAAAAAACTCCTTGTTTCTCCTAAGTTTCCCTAGGCCCTGGCCGTAGCTCCACCAGTGGGTTCCTTGTTTCTTGCATCTGAGTGATTTCATCTGAGTGACGCATGGTGATAGAAATCGGGATGGAACTAAAACATCCGAATTGTATCATAGATTGATTTTTTTAGATCACAATAAAATAAATTTGGTGCTAATTTTTTATGCATTATAACCAGTTAATTAAGGAAAAAATAAAAAAATTAGCTACAATATTTTTTATGGATTATTTGCTTTCAATAGAGGAAAAGGTGAAAAAACATCCGTATCCGAATCCGAATCCGAATCCGAATTTCTTTTCATCATTTGATCAAAATATAGCACACATTTGGGGTTTATTTTGTATGAATCTTAACAAGCACAATGCCAAGAACAAGAATATAAATTTTTGGATACAAAATATTATGTCTAATTTAGCTAAAATCAAAAAAGAACGGCTAAAAAATGGTATCCGAATTACTATCCGTTTCCATCCCTAGAAATCTGAGTGATTTCCTTGTTTATTTTCATTCGATTTTTTTTGTTGTTTCTTGCAATTTTATATTGAGAAGGGATCCTTCGTCATTCAAATTTTTTTACATATATTGTATTTATTTTTTGATGTGCCATTTTTTCATTGGTCTGAAATATGAGTGAAGTCTAAATGCAAAATCACCAAGAAAATGAATAGTCACTCTTTTTTATGATTTTGTAAAAACAATTGGGCTCACGAAATTTTGCAAAAATAGTACTCAACCACAGGTTGAAACGGTTGTAGCAACTAACCGCCAACCCATAAGGCGGAATATGACATTGTAGCAAAAACATGAATTGGTTCGTGGTTCCACGGTTACCATAGCAGCGGTTCTGTAGCACATTACTTGAACCGGTGGTAACTTCACAAAACATTTTCAAAAAATAATTATTATTTCATATGAATTTGGATAGAGATAAGCTTTCTAAAAAATTGTAGATCTCGACGATATCTACAACTTTGCAGTTCAACTATTTTCCATTTCAAAGCATCTTTGTGCTCAAATAATCTGACGCAAAATTCACATCTAATGAATCGAAGGAATTACACTTCATGTGAATTCGGATGAAAATAAGATTTATACAAAAAATGTAGAGCCCGATCTAAAAAGTTCAAACTTTTCTTTATTAAAAATCATCTTGGTGCTTAAATGACATGATGTTCAGATTTAAAATTTAAATTTTAAATCTGAACATTGTATTGATTATTTGATCACGAAGATGAGTCCATATGAAATTTTTTTGAACTCGCCGGTTGAACCGGCGGTAATGTGCTACAATACCGCTGCTACAATAAGTCAATAACCACCAAATGGATTGTCATTTCAACCGATGGTTGAGTGTTATTTTCGTAAAATTTTGTCAGTGTGATTAATTTTGCAAAATCGCAAAAATATAAATAAAAATCAGGTTGACCCCTTCCAAAAGCGTATTTTGCTGAATTATTGCTGTCCCAGGGTTTGTTCGCTTCCATCGGATTCGATCCGTCCGGAATAATAGATATATCAAGAAAATTATGATAGAGACTCGGATTCATTCCGGATCAAGAATTAATTTACTCATCATGTTAGGTAGAACAAGAGATCGAAGAGCCGGATTGATTCCACACCTCTTGACTAGTGGATTGATTCCGAATCTCTTGGTGTACCTATCATGAGCAAATTAATTTTCGACCCGGAATAAATCCGGATCTCTTATAGTAGTTATCATGATTTTCTTGTTATATTTATCAATTCCGGTCGGATTCCAATCCGATGGAAACGAATGAGACCTCAACATGGGTTGGGAACTGATGATGTTCGGGGAAGAAAAAAACAGAGCACGGAAGAAGCAAGCCCAACCAACACAGGTCAGAGCGAAGACCATACAGCCGTGTTACCCTGCCATGTGGGCCCCCGTCCTCCCGTGACGGCCTCGCGGAATTGCGGAAAGCCGAAATTGCGCAACCCATCCTCGCGTCTCGCAACGTGTCGAAGCGGTTTGAGTTGAAGCCGACGCGACACTTAGACTCACTCGACCATGCCCTTGACCACAGGCGCGCATGGCGGTGGGGGACTGGGGGAGGCCTCGCTGGCGGTAGGGCACGCCGCGGCGGGAGACGGAGGCGGGGACGGCGAGCGTGTTGAGGCCACACCAGAGGTCGCGGGGAAGGAGGTGCCTCCGCCGGCGGAGGGAATGCCGGGAATTGGGGTAGTGGGGAAGGGGGTGGCGGCGCCGTCGGAGTTGGTGCCGGTAAAGATCGGCACGGAAGGCGAGGAGGAGGAGGAGTTGGTGGAGGCGGTGGTCGTGGAGGAGGAGGAGGAGAAGTGGCTGAAGCTCTACTCGTCGATGCACAGCATACTGACCGTCGGCGACGGGGACTTTTCCTTCTCGCTGTCGCTGGCCTCCAGGTTCGGATCCGGCGCGTTAATCGTCGCGACGTCGCTCGACGCCTCTGGTTCGTTCGACCCGCTTCCTCTTTCCGGTTTCCGGCGCGCAGCCTTTGGCTAGTGTGAATTAACTTTCTGTTGCTACATGATAAATTGGTAGTGTTGGTTGAAGAAGGAATTCTCTGATATTGCCCCGTTGAGATTAATGTTACTTTGATGTTTTATTAAACAAAAAATGGTACCTTTACACGTTTTGTTTATGGAATAGCTATTCCAGTAGCAATTGTGTACTACTGGAAGTAATTTGATATATACATGAATTTATAGTGTGCCCTTGAATCTTATTTTAGTGTATTTCTTGCTTCTTGTAATAGCCTTTTTGCTGCTCCAGTTTGGTAAAATTTACTGGAGTTAATTTTTAGGAAAATCTCCAATTTGCACGCTCCCTAACTGCTACAAATTGTATGCCATCTAGTAAAATACAGTCTAATTTGCGCATTTTCAGCCAAGCGAACTCTATATTTGGCTATCTAGTGAAATATCCTCTTTAACTTCATATGACACCACTGTTTTTGTCTTTTTTATAGGAAAACTTTGATCTTTCAATATTTGCTCCACTGTAACTTTAGCATTGACATGGCTTATTGCCAAAGCTCAAAGGGATGGTTTTTGTGATTGTGTGATCAGTAACAGCTATGCTTATCTCTCTTTCCTCTGCATGTCTTGTGGCCTATTCCTCTTGTGCAGGGGTACTGTTACGCAAGTACAATGATGCAGAGTCAAATATAATGGAGCTGAAAAGATTGGAAACCACTGTTTTGCATGGTGTTGATGTGAAGACAATGAAATTTCACACTGACCTGAAGAACAGACGGTTTGATCGGATTGTCATCAATTTTCCTCATGCTGGCTTCCAAGGACCCAAGGACCAAGTGAAAATGATCAAGTATGAGCACCATCTTGTTATATTTTTCCGGCATTTAATGTTTAATTACATCCTGAAGTGAGAAATTTCTTGCTATTGTTTATGTAGATTACCTATACCATACTTTGTTTTAGTCCTTAACAAAAAATATCTTGGTGAAAGTGTTCCTATGTGCTTAGCATTCCTATGTTTACTTCAGTATATGAGGTTTGCACTTTGTTTAGGAAACCTATACAGATGGAGTTAGATTATCTATGAAAGTGTTTTCATTTTCAACTTTCATTCTAATACTGTTGATCACGACAGAACTAATTGACAACTGGCCCTTTTTTTCTTTTGTAAGGTACTGCATTCCTTATGCATAGATTAGGAGTAAGTAATATATTAGATTATCCAATAAGTGTGTAATATAGTAGATGCTTACCTCTAGATTAAGTTGCACTGATCTTATCTGTTCTCATCATGACATTTTACTTAATGATAGAGAGAGAGAGAGAGTTTCTATATATACCAACCTTTAATGCAAGAAGAATAAGCTAAGAGTTTTCTTTCATGGACTTGTATGTGTATCCTTTTTGCAGCACTTTAAGTATTGTTTTCTTAGTTGTTTTCAATGATGTTATACTAGAATTGTTGTTGTAATGTGTTAAAGGCTTCATATGCAAATAAGACTAGGACTGATGATAAAGATTATTTTGTATGAAAGTAGTAACTGAGTAGTTGACAGATGGTTTCTTATTGATTGTTTCTAAAATTTAATAAGTTTCCTTCTTAATACCTTTTTTTTGCTTAGTGGCCTTATTATTAATTATCTATTCTTGATATTTAGTTTGCACAAGGAGCTGTTGAAAGACTTCTTCTGCAATGCACGCTACCTGCTTATGCCTTATGGTGAAATCCATGTCAGACACAAGACAGGAGGACCGTATAACAGATGGGATCTTGAGCAGTTAGCCTCTGATTCTTGTCTTATTATGTTTGAGAAAGAAATTTTCCAAATAGCAGACTATCCTGGTTATAACCAAAAGAGAGGAAATGGTGCAAGGTGCGACCAACCATTCAATCTAGGTCCTTCTTGCACATTCAAGTTTGTAATGGGAGACTTGAATAAGCGGAAGAAACTGAGTGGAAACAAGGCTTGTTCTACCGCATCCCTTGGAATGAGCAATGTCCATCCTCCTGGCAATCTGGAAACTGACTCAAGGCCATTTCATCCACTTCCACTTCTTCAAGCATGGCCTTGGCTACATTTTACTCCACCAGTGAACACAGTTGGCATGCCAATACCTCCACAGCCAATGTTCAACTTCGCAGCGCCATTGCTTAATGCTTTACCAGCTCCAGGCATCATTCCCCCACAAGTGAGCAGAATCGCATTTCACAATCTCCTTGCACTCTTGAACCAGCCTTACTATCAGAAGAGAAGTGTTGCCGGTCCACCTCCACTGGGAGGGAGTCTGCAGAGGGGTTGTGAAGCTATGATGCCTGGAGCAGCCGGCTTGAGCTATTCTTCTGCCTTCTTGGAACAATGCTACAGAGAGTCTGTTCAGAGGCAGGAGGGGCTGAGAGCTATGATGCCTGGAGCAGCCGGCTTGAGCTATTCTTCTGCCTTCTTGGAACAATGCTACAAAGAGTCTGTTCAGAGGCAGGAGGGGCTGAGAGCTGTGGAGTCTGCATCAGCCGCCTTGAGCTATTCTTCTGCCTTCTTGGAGCAATGCTACAGGGAATCTGTTCAGAGGCAGGAGCGGCTGAACAGGATGATCACATATGGCTGTCAGTAAAGGATTGTTGTTGGGACTTCGGAGATCTATATGTATGCTATGTTAGAAATTCCTAGTAATGCGTTTAGGACCATTTTGTGCTGCGTAAAAAACTGACAGTAGCTGATTTCACCATCTGCGTAAAGATGTAACCCTGGAAAGGACAAAGTCTGTTCTTTGTGCAACGGGGCTGCCTTTTGGGACACATTAACTGCACGCCTATCTCGTTATTACGACTGCTATGACTGTTGTGAAACTGAACAAGGTAATCGTCGACGCACTGCACTGATTTGATTTCTACTTGCAATCATTCCTTCTAGGCAGCTGGTGCAGCCGGCCCTGCGCCAGTAGGAGAGGAGCCGCCACGGAGCACAGCCGAGGACGCGGTTCTCGTGGAACGGTCTAAAGCAGACGAAGAAGCCCGGCACTGAAGCCTTGAATGCCGGCATGGCGGTGGTGGTTGGGTGGATTGGCCGGCGGATCGATAAGGGGGGCCGCACGGCGGCAGGCCTCGCAGGAGCTGGCGTGCTGCCTTCTGCCGCGTCCGTCGCCGCAGGGAAGAGAGGCGGAGAGGAGTGGATCGATGTGGTGAGGCCGTGAGGGGGAAAGCTGCAAGTCTTTCGATGTGTGGACAGGAAAAGGCCACGTAGTGTATGTAGGACCCGTGCTTGTCCACCATCTTTACAAGACCTAAAGGGGGGGATAATTTTTTTCTATGTCTATAGGGCTGCCAATTTTACAAGATCCCCTCAAACTTCAACAAAAAAAAACTATAGTACAAACACTGCTTCGACAATTTAATTAAGTCTCATCAAACTTTACATAACTATGGTATTTATTTAAGTCACCTTTCAGGTAATTTGACAACATCTATTGAGTCACCTCTCAAGCAATTTTACAAAAAACAACTCACGATCCGTGCATCTTCCACAAATCTAAACTTTACAAAAATTAACACACGATGCACAAATTTTTACCGATTAGACCCTAAATTTTCTACAAATCGACCCAAAATCCAAAATTTTGCGAAAAAGTCCCCCAGTTTTGTCATAATCAATCCATGATCTTTGCATTTTAACTAAAATATACTCTAAAATTTGAGAAATTAATCCCAACATAAATTTCTGAAAACATCCTCAATCTTTCTACTAATCACAGGGCTACAAGTCATGGCGCGGCAACATCGTGCCAATCTTTCTAGTGAATTATCTACTACTCACCAGGAAAAGGTCACGCAGTATGATTACTTCCATCTGTATTATGTTGCCTCTGTACAGAATGCTACCTTGCTTCTGAATGTTTAGTGTGATGTCTTCAAATTCAACTATCAAAGCTCGGCCAACACAAACTAAGAAACTTAAAAAATTACACAATGATACACACAAATATATTTGTAGTTGATCTTAATCTAAACACAAAGTATTAAACAGCTTACAGACGGGTGCTCTGTCTATGGGTTGTATGAGTTGTCTGTACATCTGTCTTTACGCTAATTCCGAGGTTCTACAGACGATTCGCTGTCTGTGCGTTGTACCAACAGAAGTTTTTTTTAGTAGTCCACTTTGACTGATAGATCCCAGATCTTCAATTACCAGCCCCAAAAGTTCAACCCTATTTTGGTAAAATAAGATATGCGTAGCGCTTCATATGAACATGCCTCTATCAATTGAGAGGCTCTAACTGAGCTCTTGAATGCTCTTAGGCTACCGTAACGAGAAGAATGAATTCCGACGCGAGCATTCCACCTTAATGAATCCTTCGACTTCGAAGAGAGCATGCCTGACAAATAAAGTGTTGTGTGTATATAAAGATTACTGCAGTCAACAGATAATGATGGCATCCAAGGATCCGAGGAAAGGAAACAAATGCAAGCAACAATGGCGAGCAGCTACATCAACCACTCGGGCCACCCGCACCCGCTGGCGTTGCTGCGCGAGGGCACGCAGGACAAGTTCCGGTGCGCCCTGTGCAAGTGCCGCGGCTACGGCTCCTTCTACGGCTGCACCACCTCTCGTGCGACGACTTCCGCGCCCACGAGTCACGACACCTGCGCGACGTGCCCGGAGACCTTGATGAGCTTCTTCGGCCACCCGCAGCACTCGCTGACGCTCTACCCGGTGGTGGACTTGGAGACGTACCGCTGCTGCGCCCGCCAGTACTCCATCCTCGACGTGTGTTCCCTGCACCCGGTCTGCACCAAGCTGCCGCCCGTCGCCGTCTCACCAGCGCACCGGCCCGCAGCACCTCGTCACGCTCGACCCTTCGAGGGGTGGCGTGTGGAAGTGCGCGAGCTGCGACAACCCTTACACCATCCGCACCGGCGGCGCCTGTAAAAAATCGCCATCGTTTCCTCCGGGAGGTTTTTCAAGTAAAAAGGGCTGCAGCGGTCTCGTGGAGGAGCACAGCAAAATGGCGATGCCCTTCCATTTCCTTCAGATTCGGCGTCGTCCAGGCCAACGCTAGCCTGCGCCGGCCCTACCACGTGTCGTTGCCCCCAACGGCCTCGCGCCTGTGCTCGGAAGCCGCCGCCGCATCCGCATCTGATCCGCCCGCGGCCTCCATCTTCGAGGCGCCATGACCCGCGCTGGCGAGGTCCAATTGGAGGAGAGGGGCATCGGGGCCTGCCGCCGCGGTCGGATCCCGCCGCGCCTCCTCCACTGCCACAGAGGAGCCCAACGCGGAGGAGGAGAGTCGGCCGGGTCCCCCAGCCGTGGCCGCCGCGACAATGGACGGGCGCGGGGACAGAGGGAGCTCCGCGGGCCTCTGCACCTCACCGCCGCACAGAGCCCCTGGCGCGCCTCCTCGTGAGCTTCGACGGCGTCGTCGTTGAAGAAGAAGAGACGGGCGCGAGCAACAGGCGGAGGAGGGGCGCATGGAGGAGAGCCCGCCTCCGCCGCTGGATCCCCGAGCTCCGCCGCAACCGCCGCATCCGGTCGGAGCTTAGGGAGGGCGGAGAGAACACGAGGCAGAGGGAGGGAGGATAGGAGGAGTAGCCTCACCGGCCGCGCCATCGCAAGCTCCGCCCTTGGAGCTCTGCCGTGGCCGCTAGGAGGGCCGGCGCCTCCTAGCATCGCCTCCTTCGAGACGCGCGCCGGTGCTGCAAGGACGGGCGAGGCAGAGAGGGGACGTGTCGGTGAGGGAGAGCGAGTAGGAGGGGCTCGCGCCAACGAGGCTACTCCGCCGCTGGCCACCTCACGCCTCATCACTCGCCAGATCTGTAGACGCCGCACCGGCCTTCGCGCGCCGCGAGGGCCGCCGCCGCGCGTGGCCTTTGCCTGAGCTCGAGGCCGAGGAGGAGCTCAGCGGGGGCTCGACTGGTAAAGGGAGGGGACGCGCGACCGCCAGCGGGGAGAGGGTGGGGCCAGCAGAGGAAGGGGCCAGCCGCGGGCCGTCGTCGGAGTAGCAAAGGAGGAGGTGCAAGCAAGGAGAGAGAAAGGGGAATGGGGGGAGAGAGGGAGGGCCGAGGAAGGTAAAAAAAGGAGAGAGAGTGGACGAGTGGGTCCCACCACGTGTTGGTTGGGATGCAGCAGAGATATAAAAGATGATGGATGCGGGAGAAATGAGTATAAAGGAAAGGATATCGCTGACCTGTTTTGAAGGAGTATATGAAAGATGACAAGTGTGTGTGGTCTTACCCTTCCGGAAGGATCAGAAACAGTGATTGGTACTATGTGTGCGCCCCGTGCGACGTCTGCCGGCCTCCACCCGGAAACAAAAAGGTCTATGTTTGATGGGATTCCATTTTGCATTCCAATGGAGCGCAGATGTACACACGACGAGAATCAATTGTAGTTGTATTATCACCGCATGATTTTCGCAATAACTTGTACTGAAAACCTCCTATATATTTAAAAATAGCATTTTCATACACAAGATCACACATCTAAAAGAATTTATTCTTGTCAAAATTGCAGTTCTTTGTGACTAAAGAGACATAAATCCATAAGTAGAGATCATAATACACATTATCATACTAAATAACCACGAATTTGTGGTGTCATTGGGTAAATTCTTCATTTTGGCGGTGTGTGTCGACCAATTACATGGTTTTCTAGTGTCCTCAGCAAAATTTCTCTTAATAAAGTGTATCTTCAATACCACTCATATCCCATGTTAGGGATGAATCCAATAAAGACCAATGGGAGGGGAGGCACATGCCCCACTCAAACTTTTGTTTCTAGTATAGACATTCCTCGGACGGCGATGATAAACCAAATTAATCAGACACGTGTTCAATCTCTCAATTTATACGTTCAACTTCTGAAGCGACCACATCTAATGAAAACACATAACTAGGTTTCTTGCCAATTTTCTTGAAGTAATCCCATATCCTTTGGGGTTGTTCTCGCCAACCACATAGACAAACTGATCAACGAGTCTTCCATTTCATATGCCAAACTTCGGACTTGCCTTGTACAAGTTTCTATGACTTCATTTTTCGCACCCTTCCTGTCCATTCCCTTCAGGAACGGATGAATAATCTCGAGTTCATTCTTAATCAATTTCATTTTGCTTGGAAGTGCAACTGCCAACTCTGATTTTTTTTTTCAAGCAATGATTTAGCAAAATTGACTGTCTCCCCTGCCAAAGCAGTACCAATCTTTGTAATGACATGCAGAATAACAGTCTTCGCCATTTCTTCCCGTGAAGCTGACTTAATATCTCAGCAGAATATATCAGCAAAGTCAAAGATCACCATTCAGTTACTGGTGCATCGGTTGTACATCAAATCTACAGAAAGAAAAGGAGACATTTTATCAAATAACAAACAAAAACTACGGACTAGAGTGCATATTTATGCTAAGGAGAGCTAGTCCCTCTGAAGTCTGACCTGCTAACATCACTTGAAATAGCTTGATGTCGTTGCTTAATTTCTCAAACTTGTCCGAGAAAGAAGATGGATATGGTAAAATCTGTCAGACTGATTTCATGGGAGGCGGTCATGTAATTAGCACAAGATCCATGTTTTTTTAAATCATTCAAAAAATGCAAGTAAGAAATATTATCGATTTTTTTCTACCTAGCAACATATATTCCTTCACGCCTGAAAGAACCGTGTTACTCAAATATATCACATGTTTGTTTGCTGCATAACTTTTTAGAATTATTCCAGTGACGACACAATAGTAGAAGAAGATGACAATGACGAAGATAGACAAATGCACCTTTAAACTTCTGGTAGAATAGGCTTTGTGGAATCCAAACTTTTGTTTGCTGTGTTTGAATCCAATAAAGGTCCAATGGGCCGGAAGGGAGGCACATGCCCCACTCAAACTTTTGTTTCTAGTCTAGAACTCTAGACATTAAAAAAATAGAAAATGCACCTACAAAAACTTGTTTGTGTTACAGTTCTATCGTCATTGTAAAACTAATCATGAGCCAGCATATGATTTTAGTATATCAGAAGCAACTCGATATAATGAAAACACAGATTTAGGTTGCACAGAGATGTTCTTCATGTAATCCCATCATGATCCTCTTTTATGTTTGTCGACTATGTAAATAAAAGTCAAAATAAGAATTTTTTGTTCCTAAATTTTACATCAAGGGTCAAGTTTGTCCCTCAACTTCTATTTTCGGGTCAAATTCATCCTTGTGATGATCTGGTGCTATATCTTAGCGACTAATGTGAAAAGTCTATTTTATCCTTGGTTCATGTAGGTCAAATATGTATGTGCTCATACACCAATAATACATACATATAGCAATATTTTTAACTAACATATATAAGATATAATTTTCAAAAAATGTATGTTCTTGTACTTTTTAAAATCATGCATGTGCTCATACAAATTTAATTTTGATATGCAAAAAATATATGTATTAATATTCTTTCATGATATACACATTTTAATGTATATACATATACTTTAAAGTTGACATGTGTTCATATACTCGTGGTATGATATACATGCTCTATGTATCTATACTCTCTCAATAAATAAATACAGTAAGGTTCATATTTACATATTTAGGATAATATTGTGTTAATATCGGTGGAGAATTGAGGAGGGGAGAATGAGCCAGGGGTAAAGATAACCTTTTGCATTAGTTTCACTAGTCCACCAATCCATGCATCCGCACACGGTAGTATTTTTAGATGACATATAATAAATATTATAAGTTATTATTTAGATTAGGGAGAACCATCAATATTTTTTGTTTAAATAATGTCTAATACATTAATAGAATTTCTCTCTCTTTAGAGTGTCCACCTATAATTTCTATGTGACTTCATTTTTTTATAGTGGCATATGTGAGTAATTTAGACCTAAATATAGGGGATTATTTTTAATTCTTCATAATGGCATAGGTGGGTAATTTTAGAAATAAAGATTTTTTTTAGAATTTCTCTTTCTTTTTAGTGTGTCCACCTAGGATTCCTATGTGCCTTCATGTGGAGGCTTCCATGAGTTTTCTCTCTTTTTAGAGCGTCCATCTAGGATTCCTAGATGACTTCATGTGGAGGCTTTAAAAGGAGTCTCCAATTAGTAATAGTAAGATGCCAATATAGAACTCATATCAGTACACGGATATGTTTGTTCCAAAATCAAAATTGAAAAACTAGATTGGTCATTCTGGAAGTTGAGGGATGAACTCTCCGTGCAATGTTCAAAGATACAGGGATACAAATGGAAAATTTGCCTTTGTTTTTCTTAGTTCGATGCAGCTTGAGCAAGAGTCGTCTCATAAAAGATTTGGTCTAATACAAATCATTCCTGCTATACATAATATTGTTCCAGGTGACAATAGTTTTGCTCCACAAGGTAACACGGTATATTTTATGTGTGTGTGTGTATATCCCTGAGTCTCATGATATGCTTTATATGTTACATCAGTATATTTTTCCTTGAGTCTCATAACATTGTTGTTGGTGATAATGGTTTCTATTATTTCTCCACTTGAACAATTTTGTGTAGTCATCTCCAAGTCTGCAATTTGCTGTAATAATTCTAAAGCAATTCTCTTTCAGCAAGAATAATTTGCCCTAAACCTGAAATATTTTTGGCGAAACTAGCCGAAATGGTGCCCGAACTTTGTACCGAGGGTCAAGTTCGTCCCTCAACTTTACACCTAGGATCTAAAAGTTGAGGGACGAACTTGATTTTTGTTGTAAAGTTCAGACACCAAAATACCTATTTTGCCAAAAGCAAAAGTAGAAACAAAACTAATAGCTAGTTGACCATATTTCGATAGCTAAATGGGCCGTGGCCCGTGGGTGAATGTATAATATGCTAATATCCATCATATCTTTTCGTCGAGATGTCCACAGGAAAGATAAATCCATCAAGTAGAGGAATATCAGTCTTCAGGGCAGTCAAACCTGCCTGTTCCTGTTAGTGGTTACGCAGAATCCCCCCCCCCCCCCCCCCCCCGCTGTTTAAGTCCGATGATGACCACAAGCACCACCAAGCGCACAAACTACGCTGAAAACCCTCACGGCACGCTATGCAATTTTCAGTGACATCTGTACCGAATGGTCAAATAGGTGATTGTATGACTGATGATGCTCTGCAGGCGCCAACCACCACAGTACAGTGTGAACTACCCCAACGTCATTTCGCTAAGCCAAGTCATGTAGTAGGAGATAGAGACTGAAGCTTCGGTCAAATTGCCAGAACACTAGAACAGAGACAGAGAGGGTGCAACATTCGCCAGGATGTATGCGTTGACAGATGCAAGCAGATCAACAGCAGTCACACGTACATGACCGTTTGCCGGATGAAAACTAAATTGGTTCAGTTCGTTAAACGAAACTTGAACATCTAAAGAGTAACAATGGTTTTACATCACATAATCATGTGAAACTGAACCTGAATACCATCACACGAAACCACAATGGCACAACAGAAAAAACGGCCGGCGTTTATTGGAAACCAAGAACAAGCCATAAACGTGGCATAAACCATGGGACAACAAACACCAGCTATTTCATGGACTAGTCAGCTTGCTTCTCATATCCTACGTACAAATGTCAGCACAAACATTGACATCCAGTGAAGGAAACAAGGAAGCGATCCAGTAATGAAGCAAGCTTCGTTCTGCTTGTTGTTGAAGATAACAGTGCATACACTCCCAGAGACCCAGTGGGAGACTGTCGAAGGGTTGAGTGGTCAAGCCATAAAACAACCCTAAGCCTTCATTTTCACATGGTAAGTTACATGACGACCCAACCTGATACGCCTATAAGTCGCCACTGTGGCGTGGTGCTGGATGGTCCGGGCAGGTTATCAGGTTCACCTGTGGAGTCACCTGCATTCCATGTAAAGGGGGCGTAAAGTGGAGATAAAAATGATCTGAATCCAATGTGAAGTGTTCTATGGTGACATTTCTTGATTATGTTTACAAAAAGTGCGATCATAGTTGTGCAAGACCTCTGGTGTTGGTTTTGTGCAGTTCACTATAACTTATGATAACGTTAATTCTTTTTATGCTTGCTCTTTGAGTGGGTGGACTTGGAGCCTTCTAGGTGCACTCTGAAACCTATGTTACACGAGTACGGGTACGGGTATCCGATACAATACGTATTGGATACGCGGATACACACTTTGTCAAAAGAAAATCCACTAAGATGGTGTATCCGAGTATCCGTATCTGCGTATCCGACGAGTATCGGATACGGATACGTCACCCCTCTTGGAGTATCCGTGTAACGTAGTCTGAAACAATCGGAGGTGGCAAGATTTGCCCTTCTGATTCTTTCAGTAACTGACAATACCAAATATAGAGAATTATGAGAGTAAGTTATTGGATGGCGAGGCGTTTTAACTTACCTTGTGTTGACCAATGAACCTTCGGAATATGACTCAGCTTTCCCATTTGAAGGTTCCTCACAAAATCAGAATGCATCCTAGTAAAGTACGCCTCTTTGACAGAATTGAGAAATTCAATTCCAATAGGGACGTCCCTCAATTCCTTGAGGCGATCCATGTGAAGGCATTCAAGGCTGCACAAAGCTCCCTCATGTATACATATTTGGTTGACTTCTGGCATATCTGCCAATACAATGTTCTTCAGCTTTTGGAACCACGTTCCATGAAAGTTTAGCTGCTGGCCAGTGTACGCCTTTGTAAGACGTAATTCTGTTAAATTTGACAACCTAGAAAGCTCTGCTACTGGACTCTGTCTAAGTTGACACCACGATAGCTCTATTTGCAGAAGTTGATTCCCATGAGTAGAGAAAAATGGAGACTCCAAAGTTCCTTCAGACAACCGGCCTACCAGTTCTAGCTTTTCAAGAGGGTTTTGCATAGTAAAATCTTCAAGCTGGAGGACCTCAGCTTCATTGATTGCTCTTATGTGTAATTTTGTAAGCTGGTTCATCTTTAATAAAGAGTAGCACAGTTGTGCACAATGGTAACTTCTCACATAAGCAACAGAAACAGACCTTAGCTGGGATAAATCTCCTAGTTTTGCAACAAAAATTTTAGTTGCTCGGACTTCATTCAAAGATTGCAATTCCTTCAAATCCCACAAGCCCTCAAATGGCTCCATAGATTCCCAATTATGGAAACTTCTGTACGTTGAATCTAGCAATTTCCAAATAAGGAGGTGACGCAATTTCTTCAGTTTTGAAAACCCTTTTGGAAAATTCAGTACATGTGTGCGTTCGAGGCTCAATGTTTGTAAATTGTGGAGCTTTGTAATAGATTTAGGGAGTTTCTTCACATTCGTATCATCCAGGCACAAATACCTAAGGTTGAATAGCTTTCCAATTGAAATAAGAATATCCTCGATAGGCAAGCCGGATAAATCTAGAACTGTAAGATACTTAGATCCTGAGAAAATAAAAGAATACCATGATGATAATACCATACTGGTGTCAAATGATATGAATGTGCGATGCCTCGATGAACATATGCTCGATTGAATGCCCTTGTTGCAGTGGAGCACCGACACACGACGGGAATCCAATCCCACCTGTATGAACTCATGAGTATCATCATAAGCTATACCAAAACTCTCTTTTTTAGCTTGGAAAATGGCTAGTTCACGTACAAGATCATGCATACGAAGATATTGCATCCTATCAAAACTGTTGCACTTTGAACCTGAAGCATACTTCGTTGGACGAGTTCTCCCAGGTAAGCTTCAGCAATGTCTTCTAAACTGCATGCTCCTTTTTGTTCGATGAACCCTTCAGTGATCCACAATCTAATCAATCGCTTTCTAAGTATTGGATAGTCTTCTGGAAAAAGAGAAAAATATAGGAAACAATTCTTCAAATAGTATGGTAGGTATTTATAGCTTAGATTCAGAATTTTCTCCACGTGATTTAGGCTCTCATTGTTGTGTAGCTCCCAAATAAGTTGACTATAAAACACCCTCCAATCTTTGACACTTTTCTTTTTCAGGGATAATAAACTCCCTATTGCCACAAGAGCTAACGGTAAACCATCACATTTGTCCACTATGTCTTTACCACACTGAGTTCTGTAGGGCAGATATGATTTTTATTTTTTGGAAATGCCTTCCTGCAAAATAGAAGCCATGAATCATGGTCATTTAGAGGCTCAACCTTGATTTTACAACCATCCTCAGCTATTGAGGCGACTTCCTCAATTCTTGTCGTGATTATTACTCTGCTACCCAGGGCATTATCAACAAGGACCTCTCTGATTTTAAAAAGAACTTCAGAAGTCCAAACATCATCCAAGATTATCAAATACCTCTTTTTATCCAGAATTTTTGCCAGTTCCACTCTTAGTTCTGCACTGTTCATCATTGCAGCATCAAATTCTCTATTGTCATTTCCACATATTTCTTTCAGCATGTTTCTCCAAATATCAATAATTTGACATGACTGAGAAACAGAAATCCATGCGTGGCAATTAAAATTGGATAGTACTGCTTCATTTTTGTAGACATTATTAACAAGGGTACTTTTCCCAAGCCCACCCATACCCCAAACAGCAATGATTCGAAGAGGAGAATCTTCCAGATGTAATGAATTAATCAAGTTGTCTCTATTTTTATCAATTCCTACAAGTTCATTGTCATCAACTGACTGGTCATGTCCAGGATGATAAAGTTGTTGCTCAGTGTCATAGTTTACTGCTGGAATATAGTTTTCACCAGATATTGGTTGGGCCCAACGGCCTATCCTTTTCGAGAGTTCCACAATCTCTTTGTTTATTATATTAGCTTTGGTGGCAATTTCGCCAAGTGAAAATAAAGAATGGTGTCTCTTGAAGATTTTCTTTGCAGAAGCCCATGTCTGTCGCTGGTGGTATTCACTTATAAGAAACATAAATTGGTCAACGATGTCTTCCATGTCATATGCTAACCTTCGGACTTGCCTCATCCAAGTTTCCATGACTTCGCTATTGCAACCCTTCATGCCAGTTTCCTTAAGAAATGCATTGATGATCTCAAGTTCATCTTTTATCAGTTTCATGTTAGCTGGAAGTGTCATTTGCAACTCAGAATTCTTTCCAAGCAAGGGTTTAGCTAACTTTAGTGTTTCACATGCCACTGCTATTCCTATCTTTTTTATGATGAAAAGAACAGCAACTTCTACCATTTTTTTCGTGCAGATTGTATTCAATATGCCAGAATAATTTTGAATCAGTTACCACATAGTGTTTTTTTACACATTCCATCCTGGTACATCACACCTATAGAAAGAATACAAACTTTTTGTCAAATAGGAATATACTCTGTCTGATTCAAAGTACATGTCCTTTAAGACATCAACATGATCTACAAGGTAAAATATTTTTATAGTGAATCTAGTAACATCTAAGTCAATCTATGCAATTCTCATATAGTCATATTGATGGTTAAAATTTAAAAAGTTGACCAGCAGGTATATTAAAGCTACAAGTATTTTGATTTAAAGGGATTAACTAATGAGCCAATGTAACTGTTAAAGGGATATCATTTTATTGCAACCTGATCTTCTAAAATCATTTGGAATTCCCTGATTCTGTCTTCTTGGAGTATATGCTTTCAAGGAAAAGAAAATAGAAGAACAATAAGACAGAAGGATCGATGTAGTGGATATTCCTGCTCCTATAACTTCCATAATGGTTTCAGCATGGACATCCCAAAATATTTGGGCTGTCTCATGTTTTTTCTAACTGTCCAAACCACATATGTACTGATGTACAGAATAAATGGTATTTTTTATCCACCATAACTCAGATTTCCAAGTTATTTCTGTTAACTTACTGGTGAATTCAATGTTTCACATCCAACTCTGCTATTCTTGCTATATAATGGCTACGAGCATACGATGCGGCTCTTGTGAGAGCAAGCTCGGCAGGTGTTCTACCTATTTCATTTGGTAGAGAGAACAATGGTATATGTACAGGCACAGTCATAAATGTAGAAAGAAAAACACACAGCCTGCGATACTGCTCTGAGATAGTGAGAAGAAGAGTATTGTACCTTTATATGTTTGATCAGTTTGCCTTTGTCCTCAAGTTGATGTAATGGACCCTTTTAAGCAATGCAAGAGAGCCAAAAAAAATCTCCAGTTGTGCAGAAGGGCAAAGTTGATGGCAAAAATAAAGCAGCACCAGTTTGTCGAAGTAGTGAACAGAGGAGTCTATAGTTGATGAGCAATGCGGCATATCCATGATGCTTCATATATACAGATGGACGCTGTCAGTGTATGCTAGTGAGTTCAGCAAGTGCAGAAATGACCAGGAATCACCAATGTTAGGTCAATAAAATATATATAATAAGGTTCCTAATCTATTTGCAACCTAGACTGTAAAAGAAGTACTCCAACACATTTGACCTTTTCTTCCAAAACTCCAAAGCAAAAGACCTATTTACTATTATTGATTGCTAAGAACGTGAGTCCAGTTGACTTGACTAGCTGACTCCCAGAAAGTGAGTTAGTGTTCATGTGTTCATACCTTGCTTACTTACTGCTATAGAAAAAATAATCATTAATCATAGGTGACTAGTTAATAGTATCACAACGACTTTGTCCATTCAAAAAAATTAGATTAGGTCGGGCCGATGAAAACTTTTTCTAGACCAGATTCAAGGAAGACTTACCCAGGACGAGTCCATATTACAACTCGTGAGTCATAACCAGATCACTTTCAAAGGTTACTCACTTCCGATTAAAAAACCCAAATAAAAGTTCCAACAGTTGAGCCAGTGACTCAGTGAGTAGGAGCCTAGGAGGAACCCATGATTGGGCAAACTGCAAGACTTTTCCATCTGAACAAGTTTTGAGACTTCAGTTTTATATAGGAGTTGGGGACCGCGTTGATTTGTAAGAGTGAGCGAACGACCATGGTTTGAGTTCCTCAATTTATTAATGATGGATCCTGTTGTTCTTGTATGAAATTAACATCCAGTACGCTAGGAAATTCTTAGGACATGGCGACATGCACAATGGATGTGCTGAAAATCAACAGAGATAAAACCCACTTTTATGCAAATGTGATGAGGGTTTGGGGGTACCTCGTAACTAGAAATCAGCAATACAAACCAAACTAGGTGGGTTGTCTGCAAATTTAGGAAGCTGTTTTGGAAATATTCGGATCGAGAACCAAACCAGTTGTTTTGGGCCAGCGACATTGCTGCCGGCGAGATCGTGCTGCCGCCCGTTAACTCCGCTAACCCCGCCGCGGCGCCGCCCGCGCTAGCTCCGTCAAATTCAGCCGCCGCTTCGCATGCGCGCGCTCACGGCCCCTGCCCGCCCAGAGATGCTCCCGCCCGAGGCGCTTCAAGGCAACGCCAGTGCCTACTGCAAGTCTGCAACCACGCCGCGCCGTACCGCCGACCTTTACTCTTCTTGCACCGGGTGTATCACGCTCACAAGTCACACCACACCTAGTTCATCGAAATCCCGAAGGGGAAAGGAAAGTCCACGGAGTGTTCTTCGTGTAATTATGTGCCTTTACAGAAAAAAGGGACAGCCAAGATTAGTTGTCCCAAGTTCCGAGGCCAGCATGCATCTTCGCAACGAAATTAGAATTGTGGTTGCTGGTGGCATTTTTTCTACAGAATTTCCGCACGATAATTGCCCATTTGGTGTAATGTCTTTCATCTATTCTATCTCAGGCACACCATCTTTTCCCTAAACCACGTCGCAAATATTGATGGTCAAAGTTGAGAAAGGGTGTAGCCTAGTGGTTACAAGAGCTCCGGTAGCACCTTAGTTGCTGAGTTCGACTCCTTGTGGGAGCGAATTTCTCATGATTTAACGGTGTTTGTGCTTTCAGTGGTACGTGATATTCCCGTCGACAGCGAGACACCTGTGGTGACTTCGTCAATCTTAAGAATTTGTCAGCTCAGTCTTCGAAGATGCTCCTAGGTAGGGTTTGCGCGTGTGTTCATAGGGATAAGTGTGCGTGTGTTGTGAGTGTCTCCAATGTACCGTGTAATTCTCAAAGAAAAAAATATTAATGGTCAAAGTTGAAGTAAAAAGTCACAATGTTGTGTAATTCGCAAAGAAAAAGATATTGATGGTCAAAGATGAAGTAAAAAGATCAACAATGTCATATATTTAAAAATAGAGGAAGTAGATTACAAGAGAAACTTCAGATTTAGCTTGTTGTAGAAACACTGTGACCTTGCGGAAGTGTAGCATGGGTTATATGGAAACCCAACCTGATAATTAAAATGCACCAATATGGTGGTCCCAGCAACTTAGCAGCTTCTGATTGAACTGAAGACACCCCTTAAATTTAAAGTAGATAAATGGAGTCATAAATCGGAGACGCACAGTCTAGCAATGCAAAGTGCTCTAGATGACATTTCCATGACCTCCTCAAGATTTGTAGAGAGGCTCCCCCCTACCTCCCTCCCTCCATCCTATCACCTCCCTCCCCCTCATTGCTAGCTCCGCCGCTAAACAGGTGCATCTTTGATAAGGAGTTGCACAATTGTAAACAGTGACTGCTTCTCACATAAGTGACCTAAAGAGTCCACGGTAAAGTTAAATGTCCTACCTTTGCAATCGAAGAATTTAGTTGCTTAGACTTTGTCCAAAATTTGCAATTCATTCAAACCCCACAAGCCTTCAGATGACTTGATAGATTCATGTTATTGAGACTTCTATACGTTGTATCAACTAATTTCCAAGCAAGCGTGTGACACAATTTCTTCAGTTTTGGACATCCTCGTGGCAACTTCGGTGATTGTGTACGTTTAAGACTTCATGTTTGTAAATTGTAGAGTTTCATAAGGCCAGTCTCAGTGCAAGTTTCATGAGCACGAGTACCTAGACTGAAAACTAGGTAACTGTGTCAGTTGAGTTTCATGGTGATGAAACTCTCCTCACATCCCATCAAACTCTCACATTCTCTCTCTTCGCCACGTCAGCAAATTTAATGCAATGAAACCCTCCATGAAACTCCACTGAGACTGGCCTAATATATTTTGGTAGTCGGTTTACATTGGTTTCATCAGCGCATAAAAGCTTGAGGTTGAATAGGGGAACCAGATTCTCTGCAATTGAGTTCTGTCATTGAGTGACTGACATATTAGCTCCACCACGATGGGACCCACATGGTAGTGACTCAATTGTAGAGATTGAACGGTAGAGGAATCGGTTCCTAAATAGGAATACCAGTCTACCTCCAGGAGCTAATGGGTTGTGCAAGTTCCTTTGTCATCGGCTTAAAGAGAACGGCCACGCAGTGGTCGTCATCGTCGTCAAGGGTGTCGGGCAGCACCTCATCCCTCGGTGTTAGCTTTAGTCTCACATCGAAAATTGGTGTTCGGGATTCTCAAAAAAAATGGTGTTGGGGAAGCACAACATATATATAGGTGGAGCAGTCCTTATCCATCGGACTATTCTTTTAGTTTAGGCCCAAGTCCTTATTTTTGTGGGCTTCGGTGGACCTAGGCCTAGTGAGGCACCGACTCTTGGGTATAGCAGGCCGAGCTGGGATCAGTTGTGCACTCTAATAAGTGGTATTAGAGCCGAAAGTCGAGAAATCCGAAACATCTCCAGAGTCACATGGTGACGGGGAGCCTGTGAATGTCTCCGAAGGATCACATGAGGTTGCATTGTCACCGGATATTCATAACCTGAGATAACATCTTTGGAAAATCACATGGGTTGTATGTGATGAAATAGTTCAATCGGATTTGTGACAGTGGAAATTGTTAGATTTAATCCCAAATCGAAAATTAGTGGTGGGAGAGCATAACATATAGCTAGTCTTTTGGGTTGAATTAGGTCCAAGACCTTGTTATTGTGCACTTCGGTGGACCTCGAGCTGGTGGAGCGTTGGGCTCATGGGTATACCGAGTTGGGTCATAATCTGTTGTGCACTCGGTCTGTTGGGGCACATGCGAGAGCACATCAGCATTGCAATGAGTCCAGAAATCCGACGTTCCTGGACGTGGGCGTGTGGCTGAAGGTGAAGCACATGTACATGTTGCTTTGTATTTACGGTGTGATGAATGAGGAGCACGACGAAGCTTGTGGGTATAGCGGGTCGGGTCGGAATTCTCTGTGCACTCTAACACTTCGCCTGTTGGGACACAGGTGCAGATACATTAGCAGCGTGACGAGTTTGAAAAACCCGACATTCTTGGATATGGGTGCATGGCTCAAGGCGAAGCACATGTACATGATGCTTTGTATTTTCAGTGTGGTGGACGAGGAACACATCGAAGCGTTCCTGTACGTGGGTGCGTGTTGACGGTTGATTGTCGTATCAAAGTTCGTTTGGATTTGCAAGCGGACAAATCCCCCGTCGTAGTCAAGGGACCCTTCTTCCCTTAAGTGTGAGAACCCAAGGTATCGAATCCGTGGAACAATGTGCAACGCAAGGATTCAATCTAGTAAGGCAAAGAAACTCCTTTTGAAGAAGCAAATTGCATCTAATCTAAGAGATCATCAAGAAAACACATCTAATCTAATCTAATCTAATCTATTAAAGAGGTAGCAAGAGAAAGCAAAGAGATAACCGATCTAGAGAGTCTAGATCATGCTTATGTTGTAGCTCCAAACAAGATAGATGAAGATAGAAAAGCGAATCTCATTAAAAGCATCTTTAAACTGTGGCCTCCGATCCGATTCCGAAGACGCCCGCCTTTTGGAGCCACCGTCCTGTCACAACGCACTCCTATTCGTGCGGGTTAGCCTAGGGCGAGTTCGAGAAGAACAAGTTGAAAACACTTGGTCGGTCCGGTATGCACCTCTAGCCACCGCGGCTACAAGAGCACCCAATGCAATCTATCTTAAGTATAGATTGGGGAAGAAGCAAAACCAAGGGAGAACAAAATCATCGAGAAGGCACTTGATCGCTAGAAATCAGATTCACTATAAAAACTTCACCATGAATGATTACATGAACAAGATCACCACCGGGATCCTACCTCGATCTTGATCCTTGCTCCGGAGCTCCGACGTGGTCTTCCATGCAAGGTTCCCACGTCGGCTAGGGAAACCCTAGACAACTAGCATGACCCTCCTCTCTGAGATGGTGTCCCTCTAGCTTCTCTGCTCCTCGGCGGCGGATGACGAATGAATTGATGCGTGGCTCTTGGCGAGGGGCTATAAATAGTCCGAATGGCATCTAGGTCAAAGAGGGCGCCGAACCGGGCCCGGAATGGGCTGGGCCGGCCGGCCTGGGCCGACCGGCCTGGGCCCGTTTCGGCCCAGTTCGGCCCCGGCTTCCTCCCGGTTGCTTCTCGTGTCTTCTGGAACTTTCCACTTCCTGCATGTGGGCCATTGGCGTCAGTTTCTCCGCGGTTTGGATAGGGCTCCTTGTCGCGCAAGCTTCAGCATTTTCTGTTCAGGTTCTCGGAGTTTCACGGCTTCACGCTTCGGTCCTTGGGCCACTTGGAGTCATGTTCACTTCGTGTCTTGACTTGTGCCGGGCTTCATGATCTTCTCACAAAGTGCTTGATGAACTTTCCCGGGAAGTCTCCCTTTTAGCGTTAAAACCCTGCATAAACAATAAACTCCAAAAACCACATGCGAGTGCAAACATGACATATCATGAGGGTTAGGATCGTTAGTTTGGATATTAAATCAATGCCAACACCGAAGGTAAACTCATGGCTAGGTTGACGGAAATTCACCGTCAACAGTGCGTGGCTGATGGCGAAGGACATGTATATGTTGCTTTGTATTTTCGGTGTGGCGGATGAGGAGTGCGTCGAAGCTCATGGGTATAGCGGGTCGGGTTGAAATTCACTGTGCACTCTAACACTTGGTCCATTGGGACAGAGGTGTAGACACATCAGCAACGCAACGAGTTCGAAGACCCCACATTCCTGGATGTGAGCGCATGGCTCAAGGCAAGCACACGTACAAGTTGCTTTGTATTTTTGGTGTGGTGGACGAGGAACACATCGAAGCGTTCCTGGACGTGGGCGTGTGCCTAAAGGCGAAGCACATGGACATGTTGCTTTGTATTTTCAGTGTGGCAGACTAGGAGCACGCCGAAGCTCGTGGGTATAGCGGGTCATGTCGGAATTCGTTGTGCACTCTAACACTTGGTATGTGTCCCTCGGGTTGGAATTCACGGTGCACTCTAACAATTGCTCCGTTGGGACACAGGCGCAGACACATCAGCAGCGCGACGAGTTCAAAAACCTGACATTCCTGGATGTGGGTGCATGGCTCAAGATGAAGCACACGTACATGTTGCTTTGTATTTTCGGTGTGGTGGACGAGGAACACATCGAAGTGTTCTTGGACGTGGGCGCGTGGCTGAAGGTGAAGCACATGTACATGTTGCTTTGTATTTTTGGTGTAGCGGACGAGGAGCACGCCGAAGCTCGTGGGTATAGCGGGTCGGGTCAGAATTCGTTGTGCACTCTAACACTTGGTCATTTAAGACACAGGTGCAGACACATCAGCAGCGCAATGAGTGTTGTACGGACATCCCTAGGCCCACCATCGAGGTGGACCATGCCCGTATACAGGACTGGCTACCGGGATTACTCTGACATGTGGGCCATGGTGCAAGACGGTGTGGACTACGAGGTAACTCAGGACTAGTATTAGATTAGGAAAGCTTCTCATGTAAACCTTCGTAAGCTTCTCCTAGTCGTACTCGACTAGTACTGCTATACCTTGTCAGGGGTTGAGACCTGGACAGATCCGCAAGGGGGCTACCCAAGCAGTTTGCAGGTTAATGGCGGGATCAGGAACTAAGAGCGTAGGTGGTAGTTAATCACACGTGATGAACTCGGAACACGGCAAGTAGGCGAAGAACATGGGGACACAAGGGTTTAGACTGGTTCAGGCCTCCGAAGTGTAAAACCCTACGTCCAGTTTGGTGGTGGAATTATGCGGAAGAGTGGAAGTACCCTCGAATGGAGCCCTAGGCCGCCTTATATGGGGAACAAGCTAGGGTTTCCATTCAAGGTCGGTGGACCCGTATCTGGGTCGGTTACAAGTTGAAAAGCTATCTTTCCGGATTACAAGGAGTATCCCGAGATACTCGACCTACTGGCGGCGTCAAACCGCGTCCTAATGACTTGTCTTGCACTCCAAGCATCGCGGATTCTCCGGGATCTAGATAAGGTCGCCCGGGGTCATCCATGGTCGTCGGGTCTGTGGATAAGGTCTTCAGGGCCACTTGCAGGTCGGCGGGGCTTCTGGCAGGTTGGGTCCACTTGGCATGGACTTCCTCTGGGACTCTGGTCGGTGGGGACCCAGGGGTACCCATGTCTCTCATACCTATACCAACTTGTAACCCTGCCTCCCGCGGTCGTATATAAGGCGAGGCAGGGACCCTCCAAACAACACCTAAAACTCATGCAATCAATCAAGAGCTACACAACATACAGGACTACAAGAAAATCGTTGACTAGTGACACAACCACATTTTAGCGTCATTGATTTATGACGTTCCTGGCTGATCTCGTCATAATATTTCACTTCCGAGCAAATTTAGTGACAAAAAAACTTTCGTCATTACGGTTGGTACTGTAGCCGGACTTTCACTGTTCCATGCTGTTTTGTGACGCCATAAGCTCTGAAAAAACGTCATAAACCAACATCGGTCCCACATGTAAGCATTATTTTAAAAACAGAGTGTTCCAAGTCGTCATAAAATTCAGTAGGGTCTCACATGTAAGCATTTTTTTCGAAAATAGAGTGTTCCAAGTCGTCATAAATTTTTCCAGGATCCCACATGTAAGCATTTTTGCCATGTCAGCGGCGTCATAAACCAACTGTGGTCCCACATGTAAGCATTATTTTAAAAATAGAGTGTTCCAAGTCGTCATAAAATTCAGTTGGGTCCCACATGTAAGTATTTTTTTGAATCTTTAATATAAATCAGTAATTCGCAGGCGAAACGCTTCACTGCCTTCGCAAAGACTCTCGACTTTTGCTACGCGCAGATCTGCAACGGCTCGTGGTAGGAATGGCGGATTCTGGCGGTGATGAGAGGGTGGTTTATGCGCCACCTCCCGGCTACGAGTTCATAAAACAGGACGACATGGTCAGTCTTCTGGTTTGAGCCACTATATTTTCCCCTATTGACCTAGGGATGGGGATTTCTAGTTTGGGGGTCTAGAGGATGGATGACCATATACAATAAATTTATATTTCATTGTACACTCAGATTTGAATTGCAATTGGTGTTAGAAGTTGATTCAGTTAGTTTTCAGTTTGCATCGTTTGATGGATTGATATGTTCTTGTATTTTTCTAGCTTCTGGAGGTGCTTGAATCCACTGAATAGCTGAGCTGATTTCATCGTGCACTCAGATTTGAATTGCAATTGGTGTTAGAAGTTGATTCAGTTAGTTTTCAGTTTGCATAGTTTGATGGATTGATAGGTTCTTGTATTTTTCTAACTTCTGGAGGTGCTTGAATCCACTAAAGCTGAGCTGCAGAAGGTGAAGAGAGACCTGCAAGAGGCTCTAAATTACAAGCACCTGTATGAGCAATCGTTACAGCAGCAGAATGAACAACTGAAAGAGATGAATCAATTGCTGCAACAAGAGAAAGACCAGCTGAATCAAATGGCATTGTTACAGCAGGAGAACATTGCCCTGATGGAAGAGCTAATCAAAGAGATGGGCCATGTTAATCAATTGTTACGGCAGCAGAATGACCAGCTGAAAGAGAATCAGCAATTGTTAGCGGAGAATGCTCTGTTGAAAGAAAGAGCAAATATACTCTGACTGAGCTGCAGACAATCGATAAAACATGTCTGGTGTTACTGCTAGCTAGACGGTTCATAGGTGGTGTGTACTTTGTGATGATGAATTTATTTGTATTTTTGTGTTTGCTACTTGCTGGTGGTGTGAACTTTGTGGTGATGAGTGCTATGAGATTCCATCTTATTATGCCGATTTGGTTTAATCTGTTTCAAATTGAGTCCAGCATACTCACCATTCTGAATTAATTTTGCTGATGTTTTGCTGGTCCGTTCTGTTGATATTTTGCTGGAAGGACCTTCCTGAGTAACAATCGCGAAACTGCTTGTTTCCAACTGTTGGTCACGAAATGTTGCAAAAACAATTTGCCATAGCAAGGGTTCGAACTAGAGACCTATAGGAACGAGACAGCACTATCTACCACTGCACCACCTCTTGGTTGTGTCAATTTAATGAGAAACACTTTCCACCCCAACCACAGTACGGAGCGGTTGTTCTGATAAGTTGGCGGGAGAAAAGCCCGCGCTGTAACAAAAAATAGTTTTCCCGCAGCCCGCTGCCCCGAAACGGGAAAACGAAGAACGGAGAGGTGAGTAGGCTACCAAAACGGATCATTTCGGCAGTGATTTGCGACTTCCAACGGTTGCTCACTCCTACGGGCGCAACCTGGGTGATACTTGTTGCAGCGGCGTGTCAATCAGGTAAGTAATTTTGTGTTCAATCCGGAAAATTTCATTTCGCAGAATGTTCTCCTTTTCGATTCGTTCTGTGGTCAGTAATTTTGAGTTGGATTCGCCAAAAACTTTCCAGATAGATAAACGCTGGATAACCGGTTGTACTGGTTTTACCACCGATCATGAGAAAGAGGTCCAGGATTTCTTGGCATTTCTTCGGACAAGATACGCTGTGGATGAAGAAATACTATGCCTGTGTCGTCGATGCCTCAATAACTCTACAAGGACTATAGAGCGAATTGGAGTTCACTTACTTGTGAGTGGGATGGCAACCACTTACACTACGTGGATCCATCATGGAGAAGCTTTGGAGGATATGGTTGACGATGATAAAAATGTACAGGATAACGCAATTCTGCCGGATGCGGAGGGGGATGTGGATAATGCAGCTCCACGGGATGGTGGTGATCAGGAAACGGTCCAGGAAAACCAATACAGATCGGGTATGGAGGAGGATGAAGGCCCTGGAGATGATGGGATGTCTGAATTGATTGCTGACTTGGGCAAGGGTCAGGTGCTCGGTGAGAAAATGTATGAATTTGTAAAGAAACATCTGAACCGTAAGGTGTCACCGACATCTTCATATGCACAATTTACATTTGTTGTCAAGTTACTTCATATAAAGTCTTTCAGTCGGATGAGCAACGTCGCATTCAATGCAACGATGAATTTGTTACAAAAAGGATTCCCAGGAGCGTGTCTTCCAGACTCTTTCGATGCGGCAATGAAGTACATACGTTCCATGGGACTCGGCTATGAAAAAATCCATGTTTGCAAAAATAATTGTATATTGTTTCGCAAGGAGAAGTATGTCAAACTTGATGTGTGCCCAGTATGTTGTGAAGCGGATTCAAGATGGAAGGATGCAGACACCAACAAGCGTGTTCCTCAAAAGGTATTGAGGCAATTTCACTGATTTCCAGGCTGAAGAGGATGTTTCTTTCATCAAAAACAGCAAAGGATGCACGATGGCACGAGTCGAAGCGAAAACCGGTGAACAATGAGCTTAGCCATCCAGCTGATGGTGAGGCATGGAAAGAATTCAATAAAAGATGGAAAAAATTTGCAAAAGATGCTAGGAACCTTAGACTTGGTCTTGCAACCGATGGTTTCAATCCATTTGGCAACATAAACAACTCATATAGTATGTGGCCAGTATTTGTTGTGCCGTATAACATGCCACCATGGGTATGCATGGAAGAATCAAACTTCATGATGGCCTTATTGATCCCTGGGCCGAGTTCTCCATCAAAGGATTTTGATATCTTCATGGAACCTCTCGTCGAAGAGCTGCAGCAACTTTGGAAGGGTGTCTGTGCAATCGATGCTGTTGAGGGTAAAGGATTTAAACTGCGTGCTGCGGTTCTTTAGTGCATACATGATTATCCAGCAATGAGCACATTGTCTGGGCGAGTCACGAAAGGCTATTTTGCCTGTGTGCGTTGCGACAAGGATCCTTGCTCAAGGAGATTGAAGAACAAGATATATGTTACATTGGGCATCGTCGTTTCCTTCCAACTGACCATCCGTGGAGAAGAAAGGGAGCAGATTTTGATGGTACTGTTGAAAACCGAGAAAAGCCAGAGCAGTTTACCCATGAGGAGCTGAAGCAGCAACTGGAGAAGGTTAAAGACGTTAGACCAGGAAAGCATCCTCTACCTCAAGGAAAGAAAAGGAAGCGGGAATCCGGACAGTGCTGGAGCCGAAGGGTTTGTTTGTGGGACTTGCCGTACTGGTCATCTCTGAAGTTGGTACATAACCTTGATGTGATGCACATTGAGAAAAACATATGCGAAAACCTTATTGGAACGTTGCTTAAAATTGCTGGGAAGACAAAGGACACCATCAATGCTAGGGTTGATTTGGAAGAGATGGGCGTAAGATCAAATCTACACATGGTGGCAACTGAGGATGGTGAGTCATGCAAAATGCCAGAAGCTCCGTATGTACTTTCAAAAACGAAACAGAAGTTGTTTTGTGATTTTATAAGTTCGGT
Source organism: Cenchrus fungigraminus (assembly GCA_036936925.1). NCBI lineage: Eukaryota > Viridiplantae > Streptophyta > Magnoliopsida > Poales > Poaceae > Cenchrus > Cenchrus fungigraminus. The sequence continues at coordinate 29,318,153 of CM072780.1, read as the reverse complement.
GAAGTTCCCAGATGGATATGCTTCAAACTTAGCTAGTTGTATTGCTGCAGATGGATGCAAACTACAAAGACTGAAAACTCATGATTGTCATATCCTACTCCAAAGGGTTTTGCCGGCTTGTCTTCGCAGTTTAGTGGACAAAGAGATATACACAGCTGTTGCAGAATTAGGAAACTTCTTTCGGCAACTATGTTGCAAAACTCTGAAGTTGGATGTCTTGCAAAAACTGAAAACAGATATCCTAATAATTCTGTGCAAGCTTGAGAAAATTTTCCCTCCTACCTTGTTTGATGTTATGGTCCACTTGGCTGTCCATTTGCCTGAGGAAGCAATCCTGAGAGGTCCAGTACAATATGGATGGATGTATCCCGTCGAAAGAAGGCTATGCACATTGAAGCGTTCAGTGAGAAACCAAGTTAGGCCTGAAGGATCCATTGCAGAAGCATATGTTGCTAATGTGGCCTTGACATTTTGCTCTAGGTACTTCGCGGCTGATGATGTGGCCACACGATTCAATCGGGTTGGAAGGAACAGAGAGAATGCTGATTTGTCTATAGATGGAACATCCTATTTCGATCACAATGTTCAAGTACTTGGAGCAGGGACCACTTGTTGGCTTGGGTCAAAGTACGACAAGGTGGTTTGGTATGTGCTAAACAATTGCGAAGAGGTGAAGCCATATATCGAGTAAGTAAATCACCATTGCAATGATAGAACTACAATTATTTCGTTCTAACTTTGAGATGGTACTGCTTTGCAGAGTGTTCAAGAATGAATTAAAAGCGAAAGGTGTGTCGGACGAGGATATTGATCGTCGAATTGCTACAGAATTTCGGCACAGGTTTAGATCGCATGTTAGTATTCTTTTTTTTGTTTGGTAGCTAGCTTATATTACCTTGTGAGCACCTTTACATAAGACTATATTAAAAAAACTATGGCTCTTCTGTACAGATTACAAACAATCCAGTGAGCGACGACAACCTATGTGCATTATCAGCTGAACCAGACCGGCGAGCAAAAACTTATACAGCATGTATTGTAGGCGGTGTCCGGTACCACACCAAGGCCCGAGAGGCAAATAGGAAGACATAGAACAGTGGAATCATGACTACAGGATCACATAAAGACATTGCAGAAATTGAGTTTTATGGTTCACTAAGAGACATTATTGAGCTGGGGTACAACTCGGGCCTTGACAGAGATCGAACTGTTGTTTTATTCCAGGTTGACTGGTATGATCTGGAAGGGACCAAGAAGGAACCGAAGATTAGAAATGATGGTTACTTCACAAGCGTCAATACTGGAGATTACTGGTACCAAATGATCCCTACATTCTTGCTGAACAAGCAACGAAGGTCTTTTACTTGCCAGACACCCTACTACAACACCCATGGAGAGTGGTGCAAAAATTTGAGCACAGGCTTTTGTGGAGCTATAATGAAAATGAGAAGGACATAGCTCCCACTGGCATGGTACTTGCATATCAAGATGATGAAATTGACCAAACCTTGCATGATGTTATACTTGATGATGGTCTTGGTGATGGTTCGGAGGTTCCGGTGCCTAATACTGGCGAGGAGACTATGGTTGCAGCTGCTAAAGTTGACGCAATTCGCCAGCAGGAGCTGTCTGATGTGGATGGATTCAATTCTGAAGATGAGGACGACGACACTCTATGGCAATACGTCGATGAAGATGAAAATGCTGCCGATGAAAGTGACGACGACTAGGATATCAAATCAGTAAATGTTTAAGTCGATCCGAACTGAAATCTTGTGGACCTTATGATTTATATGTAATTTATATGTAGTTGAACTGCACTTTCCTGAATATTAAACCTGCCGTAGGTGCCTACTATCCGGTTCACTGTATTATGTAGCATCAGAACTTCCTGTTGCGTCTTTACAAAATATACGATCGCGCATAGGGATGCTGATTATCCGGTACGTTGTATTATAAAACAACGGAACGTCCTGTTGGGCTACGTGAATGTGTTAATCTCCAATGTGGGCATGATCGAGGAGTATGCAACGTGATGTGCTCATGATCATGTAGTACTAGGCGAACGAATCGACGAAGGAAGGGCTGTGTTGATCTCCAATGTGGCCATGATCGAGTAGTATGCAACGTGACGTGCTCATGATCATGTAGTACTAGGCGAACGAATCGACGAAGGAAGGGATGTGTTGATCTCCAATGTGGGCATGATCGAGGAGTATGCAACGTGACGTGCTCATGATCATGTAGTACTAGGCGAATCGAATAGACGAAGGAAGGGATGTGTTGATCTCCAATGTGGCCATGATCGAGTAGTATGCAACGTGACGTGCTCATGATCATGTAGTACTAGGCGAACGAATCGACGAAGGAAGGGATGTGTTGATCTCCAATGTGGCCATGATCGAGTAGTATGCAACGTGACGTGCTCATGATCATGTAGTACTAGGCGAATAGAATCGACGAAGGAAGGGATGTGTTGATCTCCAATGTGGTCATGATCGAGTAGTATGCAACGTGATGTGCTCATGATCATGAGTACTAGGCGAATCGAATCGACGAAGGAAGAGATGTGTTGATCTCCAATGTGGGCATGATCGACTAAGTATGCGAATGGATTGTCCGGTTATTTGTATTATGTACGACAGGACCATCCTGTTATGACTTTCATACTCATCGACATACGTCCGGAGGATGGTCCGGTTTGGTATACATCGGAACAGAGGAACTTCCTTGTAAACTACATGTACGAAAGGCGCTTCCCATTTCCTGGTCACAGGGTGCCAACAGCGCACTACACACACCTTTATGGCTTTATCCAACGGTGTGTCACTCGTGCTGACCTGCCATCCCCCCATTTACTGTCTCCTCACTTGAGGCGCAACCCCTTGGTAGGGTTCCGCCGCTGCCGCTGCCGCCGCCGCCGCCTGCAGCAGCCTCCAGCAGATTCCTCAATCTGTCGCCGAAATCAGAGGTATGCGTCCGCCTCCAGGCTCCAGCGGATACCGCAATCCGCCGCCGAATTCTTGAAATGACACTAATTCGAGAAATTCATTGCAGATGGGACGAGATGGTGGCAAGAGAGATGGAAAGGCACTTGATCCTCCTCCAGCGAAACGACAACGAAAGTTGCAGCTGACTTCTGAAGGCACGTCTGGTCCTCAGACGAGGCTAAGGTGCAGGCCTGCGGCACGGGATTCTTCCTCTGCCCCTACATGCCGCACACGGGGTGGGTCAACCTCGGTGCCTTCCTACCGCACACGGGGTGGGTCAACCTCGGCGCCTTCCTACCGCAAACGGGGTGGGTCAAGCTCGGTGCCTTCCTGCCGCACACGGGGTGGGTCAACCGCGGCTCCTTCCTGCCGCACACAGGGTGGGTCAACCGCGGGCCGTCGCCCGCCCTGCCCTTCAGAGTTTCCTACGCCAGATTCCAGGAAGGAGAAACAGGTACAACTTCACCCTCCACCAGAAGAGCCGCTTAAGATGATGGACCTGCGCAACCACACCTACCAAATGATTAAAGGTCTTAGATGGGTGCCTGAGAAGCATTGGTGGGACAAAACCAAGGACAAACGGGTCGAACCAAGATTTAGGAATGTCCTTCAGCAAACTTTCTATTACAACTACAAATACCTGCCCATGAAACTGTACCAGCACAGGGTTATAAATTGTGATCATATGACATTGGCCGCGGGAGGGGATGTTAAGGCGTACTTCAATGATCATCCCGGATTGGCTGATTTGGTCTCAATGCATCATAAGTATGTTGAGGATTTGGTGAGAGTTTTTTATGCTACTGTGTACATTGCCGATACTAGGGCGTATCATGTTCATGTTTCAGGGACACCAGGTTACTCTTTTCCGACACCATATTGCTGACAAACTTGGATTGAGGGATTTTGAAATAGGAAAGTATGACCATAAGACATCCCTACATAATATTGTCTACGGGGATCGTGAACCACCTCGGCGTAGTTTGCTCGGTGGGTCGTTCCCGTCCGACGAGGAGATGGCCGGACTTTTTGTTGAGTCGTTCACAGGTAGGCGAGCATATCGCATGCCTGACATGCTTACCCCTGAGGCAAATGTGGTTCACCGGGCACTACAGAAGACATTGTTACCATGGATTGGCAATGCAGAGTCGATCACTAGTCTTCAGCAGTGGCTTCTCCTTCACGTCATGACTGGCCGGCCCTTCGACATCGTGGACTTCATTTTAGCCGAGATTGAAGATGTTATCTTTGATGGGTTGACCGTAGCCCGAAATATGCCGTATGCTCACTGGATCTCCTTCGTGCTGAGTAGTCTTACCAGAGTAGATGAAGATGGGGAAATGGTGCGAACCGGACCCAAAGATTGGCATCCCGAGTACATGATGTCCGAGACACATTTCAAGGAATACAGGCCTGCGAGACCAGGAGACAGACGTCGTGGCCTAAGGGCTACAATTGAGCCATCTCCTGATGACATTTGTTCCTCAGACAGTGAAGGCAATGAGGCGTCTCCAATGAGACATCTCCGAGTACATGATGGTGCATCACTACCCACTGAAAAAACAGAAATAGTTCCAGTCACTCCAGCAACAACCAGTGAGCCAATGGACTCTTCCTTCTTTGTGAAACTGATCCTTGAAAATCAGCGCGACCAGAGTTCCAGTCAATGATGGAGATGAGGATGGCACAGCAGGAGGAGTTAAACCGCGCACACTCGAAGCAGATAGCACAAATGGTAACACAGCACCAGCGCACTATGGAGAATTTTGTGAATGCTTCACTCAGTCACCTTCACCAAGTTACCGGCTTACCGCCACCGCCCGCTCTACTTGCACCTATTGGTCAGACTCCCTTGCAACTCATGCCTCCTGCTAACTTGGGTAAATCATCTGAAGTCTATGAGCTGCCTCACAGTTCAGTAATTGGTTCACAATGGATGACAGAAAAGAATTCCAAAGAAGAAAAGGAAGCAGATGCAACAATACTCAAGGTTCTATCTGATATTGCAGCAGAGGAAACGAATAATGAAGATCCTTTGGCGGCAACAGCAAATGGTCCGGAAGATCCTGCTCCAGCTACCTCGGAAGGCTCTCGTGCAGCTGATCCTACTCCAGCTCCTGCTACGTCGGAAGGCTTTCCTGCTCCTGCTCCTGCTCCTGCTACCTCAGAAGGCTCTCCTGCTCCTGCTCCTGCTACCTCAGAAGGCTCTCCTGCTCCAGCTCCTGCTCCTGCTACCGAAGAAGGCTATCCTGCTCCTACTCCTGCTACCTCAGAAGGCTCTACTGCTCCAGCTCCTGCTACCTCAGAAGACTCTCCTGCTACCGAAGAAGGCTCTCCTGCTCCTGCTCCAGCTCTGGCTCCTGATGACCCTCTTCACAATCCTATTACATCAGCTCTTCGAACACCGACGAAAAAGAGGTAGAATGTTAAACATTCCTTTTATTGTCATTGATTCCATTTGATTGTTGTATTCGAGTTGAACAATACATTTTTCTTCACGTGTGCGAACCAACCATAAATAATCGTTTTGCCTGGGCTTTGTGCTCAGGTCTTCACAATTGCCTACCAAGATGAAATTGTACCGGAGTCAGAAGACTCCCAATACTCTTGTACCGGGTTGCAGAATGAGATACAGGTACCAGCACTTCGTTTGCAGAATAGAACATCGTACTTGTGTCGTGATATTGAAGACTGCGACTTCAATACGATTGAATCCTCCGATTGGATTAATGGCTTGGATCAATGCGGGATTCCTACAACCAAAATGGAGAGTTCTACGGCCTCGACATCACGCAATGCATGAGTCGTGCTATGCATAAAACGAACCCAACACTCCCTACGCATGCTTTTGTTTGTAATTTTCAATGTAATCCTTGAATCATGTCACAATACCGATGTTTGATGAGAGGAAGGGATGTGTTGATCTCCAATGTGGCCATGATCAAGAAGTATGCAACGTGACGTGCTCATGATCATGTAGTACTAAGCGAATCGAATCGACGAAAGAAGGGATGTGTTGATCTCCAATGTGGTTATGATCGAGGAGTATGCAACGTGACGTGCTCATAATCTTGTAGTACTAAGAATTGAATCGACGAAGGAAGGGTTGTGTTGATCTCCAATGTGGACATGATCGAGGAGTATGCAACGTGACGTGCTCATAATCTTGTAGTACTAAACCAATCGAATCGACGAAGGAATGGATATGTTGATCTCCAATGTGGGCATGATCGAGTAGTATGCAATGTGACGTGCTCATAATCTTGTAGTACTAAGCCAATCGAATCGACGAAGGAAGGGTTGTGTTGATCTCCAATGTGGGCATGATCGAGGAGTTTGCAACGTGACGTGCTCATAATCTTGTAGTACTAAACCAATCGAATCGACGAAGGAAGGGATGTGTTGATCTCCAATGTGGGCATGATCGAGGAGTATGCAACGTGACGTGCTCATAATCTTGTAGTACTAAGAATCGAATCGACGAAGGAAGGGATGTATTGATCTCCAATGTGGGTATGATCGAGGAGTATTCAATGTGACGTGCTCATGATCATGTAGTACTAGGCGAATCGAATCGACGAAGGAAGGGATGTGTTGATCAATATAAGGGGAGCAGTACATAAACGAAATGAGTAGTTCCTAGTCAAGGAATATCCTATCTAGAAGTATCTTGATTAGAGGAACATCCTTTGCCGCAGTATATAGCATTGACTAGCCCTCAGAACAAACCGGCGCGCGATTCAAATATTCAGAATTTCGGACGCTCGGGCAAAGCAGATGTTAAATGTACTTTTTGCTTCCCCCTTCCCAATGCACCCCTTTTCAGTCACCATCATAATGAAAGGGTATATTGGTAATCTGACAAGGCCCTCCACCGAAATGGATAAATTATCCCCGCCCCCGTCCCTTCCCTCCCTTCTACTCCTCTCCTCGCCATCTCAAATCTTTCCGCCCCCATTTCACCTTCCCTCCTCGCCGGCAGCCCAAATCTTCACCTCCTCTCCTCCATCGTCTCAAATCTACCGCTCATAGCTTCAGCCCCTTTCCCATCTGCCTCTGTAGTAGCAGCGGCGACGACACAATGGCACCAGGAGGGAAGGTCGTACGAAGGAAATATCCAGAACAAGGTACAATGTTTTCCTCCTCGGTTCAGCTTCCCCGGTGGATTCGTACTTGCGTGTTTTCCCATGTGGCAGATCCCATGTGTGCACTAGTTTTTTTTATCAGGTAGATCCCATGTCTACACTAGTTCTTTTTAGGATCTTGTTTTGACTAGGAACATCCTTTCAGGATCTTGTTCGGCTAGGAACATCCTACTGGTTCTTATAGAAGTTTTTAGATCTGACAGATCCCATGTCTACACTACTTCTTCTCAGGATCTTGTTTTGACTAGGAACATCTTTTTCAGGATCTTGTTTCGGCTAGGAACATCCTACTGGTTCTTATAGGAGTGTTTAGATCTAGTTTTATTTATAGTGGTAGGCCAACCTTACAGAAGTTTCTCTGCTTTCCTAACAGAAGTAGACGAGCGCGGCGATTACGAGCGGCAGAGGGACATGAATGTTTTGAAGAATCACAATTTCTTCTCTAGTCTTGGCATCGAGAAAATGAAAGCACTTTTAACAGCTGACCGACCAAGCAGAAGGGTACCAACGATACAACAATACACGATTCGGATCCGGAGTACAACCCTTCTGATGAACATGAATCTGACCCAGAGACATGTCAACAAGAGGTAGTCTTATCATGAACTCATTTCATGTACTAGTTATGCAGGATTGCTTCTGATCTTCTCTTTCTTTGTTGAATTTTGTGTAATCAGGTCACTCATAGCATACCTGTCAGTGGAGGAAGAGGAACCAAGAGAATTCAGGCACTGGATGACCCTACCAGAATGCCTCCTAGACTGACTAGTACCAAGGCAAGGGAATTGACTTTAGCTGATGGGAGTGGGACAACTCTTGATACACAAGAATTGCCCACTGAAGGCCAAGCAACAGCAACCCACGATGAGAACATCATTGACATGCCGACTGCAGAAGGCAAGTCATTTGATCTCATATTCGAATGTCCTAATTACCAACCGAATAATTATTAACTTGTATGGCTGTAACAAACTTGTTAGGTGATGCACGCCCTTCTAGAGCACAACGGGGGTCGCAGGATTCAAGAAGATTGGGCAGAGATCTGGACCGAATTAGCCGAGGCTTAAATGGCAAGATCCCTATACACATTCAAGAAGGGCTCAAACGCCCAGAGGCACCAATGCAAGCTGCAAAGTTTGCATCAGAAGGTGAGATCATAGTACGTGGGCACATACCGATCCTTCCTAGCTGGAAGGACTACAAGCCAAAGAAGAACCAGCAAGATGGTGAAAAGACTGAAGACCATCTCAAGAACTACATGGGCAAACTAGCGGTGTGCATATGTCCACTCATCTACTACCATAGTTCTTTGCATCCATTCTTGTCATCCATTTTTCTGATAATTGTCTTGTGCTAGGGGCAATTCGACATTGACACCACCAGTGAGCCTGTAAGGGTGGCATGCACTGACATGCTGAAGTCAATACAGAGACAGGCGAGGTATCGCCTGAAGCAAAAGTACTTCAATGATGTTCCGGCAAATGCAGTCCCAACTAAATCTCCTGTGCCCAATCTGACCGACGCCCAATGGAAGGCACTGGTTAACATGTGGTCTTCCCCTAAGCACAGGGTATGATAGAACTTCAACTTGCCACTACCACATTTTCATGTACTTATATATTGTTCTTAATCTTATTTCTTACACGAGTTCTTATTATTGTAAAGGCGAGGTGTAGTACAAACACCGGTAATCGAGGAAAGGTCAAGTACCATCAGCGCACGGGATCTCGAAGCTACATTGCACAAGCTAATCTTGTGGTAAGCAGATGAACAAGTCATGTTTTTGCTCTGTAGTTCATTTCATGAACCATTTTACAATGTTAGCACTTTGATAATTATGCCTATTTTCGCAACATATTTAGAGGCAGAAGTATACTGCTGAAGGAGAAGAGCTAAGTCCACTTGATTATTTCAAGTCCTTCCATTGCAGCAAGAATGGCTTCACCGCTCCAGTACAGGCAGCCATTGTAAGTACTTGTCTGCTTTTGCATTTTTCTTTGCAACAATACTAGAAACATGTGTGACTATTTTATTTTAAACCTTTCATTTTATTTCCTTTATTAGGCTCGTATGGAACAAATTGTCGCTGAACCTCAAGGCGACCAACCAAGAAAGACTGTTGCTGAAGCAGTGGCGGAAGTTGTCCAATCTAAGACTTTTTGGGAGGTTGCTGGCATTCGCCCGCCCTCCATGAAAAAGACTAGGGTTACTACTGCACTTCAGGTTCAGGAAATACGAGTTGGACTTAACAATGAGAAGCAAGGGGGGGCACAACTGCGGCAGAAGATTGTTGAACAGGAGGCCGAGATGCGCGAACTGAGATTAAAGGCTTAAGAACAGAAGACAACATTGAAGTCTCAAACAGAAGCGCTTGAAGCTTTGAAGAAGAGCACAACTGACATGCATAATCTGATCCAAGGCTTGATAAATTTCAGCCAGGTTTATCCTCCTCTCATTTGAAGTGTGGTCCTTGTGAACTTGTGTTGCTGATGACTTTTTGTATGTTGATTCGATTCGATACTAACTTGGTGTTATTGCACAATTGTACTGGTTGAACTATTCCCTGAATGTGGTGTGAATTATATGGAAGTGGGAAATGTTTTGTTTTGCTGTCTGATTATGTGCTGGCGATCAGCAGCAGTCAGAACAGTATACAGTGCCCTGCGAAATGCAATATGGGCTGATCTAAAAAAATCAATATGGGCCGAGGCCCAGGAAAGGCCCTGTGGATAATGCCCAAAATCAAATGTCCAAGCATAATGCAATATGGGCCAAGTTCGTTAGATTGCTAGGGCCCAAAATAAAATAACCCAATATACTGTGCAACAAACATTTCGGGAATGACCAAAAAATAACACGAAAACCTGAAACGGGCTAAAATTGGCCCAATAATATAAGGCGCACAAAGGCTTTTACATGGACCGGGCCTCAATTTGTGACGAACCGAAATCGTCATAACCCCCTGCCACGTCGGAGCCACGATGGATCTCGGTCCGACGTGGCATGTAGCTTATGACGCCTTAGTGTTACGAATTTATACGCGTCATTAAACTCATGACGCCGGGAAATAAAGTCTCGTCATTAATCGCGGTTTGTGACGCTCGATTAATGATGGAGCGTTTTCGTAACAACCGGCGTCATTAATCGCGGTTTATGACGAGAAACGGCCTTTTTTGCGTCACTAGTCGGCGTTTTTCTTGTAGTGCGACATATGGTATTGCGCACATTACAGAACGAACTTGTCTAATTGTGTGTCTCGTGTCTCACATTCGAGTTCCTGATATCGGCGAGCCCCACCACAATCAACTACCTCGGTAGTCCCCTTGGTAGGTTGCCGGGTCTAAACACCGACAATGAGATCGAAAACCTGACATTCCTGGATGTGGGCGCATGGCTCAAGGTGAAGCACACGTACATGTTGCTTTGTATTTTCGGTGTGGTGGACGAGGAGCACATGCATCGAAGCGTTCCTAGACGTGGACGCGTGGCTAAAGGTGAAGCACATGCACATGTTGCTTTGTATTTTCGGTGTGGCGGGCGACGAGGAGCACGCCGAAGCTCGTGGGTATAGCAGGTCGGGACGGAATTCGCTGTGCACTCTAACATTTGGTCTGTTGGGACACAGGCGCAGACACATCAACAGCGCGGCGAGTTCGAAAACCCGACATTCCTAGATGTGGGCACAACACATGTACATGCTGCTTTGGATTTTCGCTGTGGTGAACGAGAAACACATCGAAGCGTTCGTGGATGTGGGCGCGTGGCTGAAGGCGAAGCACATTTACATGTTGCATTGTATTTTCGGTGTGCCAGATGAGGAGCACGCCGGAGCTCGAGGGTATAGCGTGTCAGGTAGGAATTCGTTGTGCACTCTAACATTTGGTCCGTTGGGACATAGGTGTAGACACATTAGCAGCGCGACGAGTTCGAAAACCCGACACGTGGGCGCATGACTCAAGACGAAGCACACGTACATGTTGCTTTGTATTTTCGGTGTGGTGGACAAGGAACACATCAAAGCTCATGGATATAACGAGTCGGGTCGAAGTCGGGATACAGGCGCAAGCACATCAGCAGCACGACAAGTTCGGAAACCGGCGTACGTGATCCCGTGCCAACGAACGCCGCAGGCAACCTGTACTGCACGCTGGGTTCGTGCCGAGCCCGATCTTGGGCGCAAGCAAATTCCAAGTGCATCGGTGTTCTGCAGAACGACTTGCTTATCCTCCTTCCTTTGAAGGCTACCAAAAGGCAAAAGCTGCTGGATTGGAGTGAACTGTGGCATTGAAAAGAAAACTTTGTACTTGGCAGATCGTGACAGGAGTCTGTCCACGGGAATTTGCTGAATTGGTTACCGAATTTGAATGCAAAGGTTCTTTCAGGGATGCAAGCGGAGCGGCTTGCGACTGTCCGCCCCGCGTCCGCACTAGCCGCAATTCTTGATGCGGGCACATGCGGCAGCCCGCATGCTACACAGCACGGCAGGCTGGTACTCTGGCAGCCCACGCGGAGACCGTTAGCTAGCCAAGGCACGATGGGAATGGCATCAGCGGTCTCGCGTCCGTGGCTCTGTGCAGCCATAGCTGTCATATTGTCGCTTCATCACCGCGAGGCAAGACTGCATGTACACGTAGCAGACAGTTTGTATGTATAACACATCATGTATAATACGGAGTAAGTATCTATTCCAACTGCAAGCTATCAGAAAAAGACGAAAGAGCTGATGAATCGGTTGAACTGAATATTGAGAAAAGGAATGCTGTCGATGGCCAATTCAATTCAGTCAAAGTGGCAGGATAGCACATTAGCACTTCATCGCACTTCGGGTCTTCGGGATCCCCTGCTCTGGCCGAAGAACAAGAATGTCCGCCATAATCTCCACGACGACTGGCCGCTACTGTCAGTGGTGCCCCTTTGCCGACGGCTTTCTCCTTGGGTAGTAGTAGTGGCCGCCGGCGGGTCTGAATCCTGCTGTAGAAGCAGTAGCCTCTGCAGAGCGGGGTAGAAGTTGGTGCTGGACGCAACCGCTGTTCCTCTGCCTCCGCGTTCAAGGGACAAGCAATGATGATGTCGTCGGTAGGCTCAAGCTCAACAATGGCGGCCCTCCTACAGAATGGGTATTTGGCGGTGGCCTGGAGCCCGACTTTGATGCAGTAGATGTGGAAGCCGTAGAGGCACGGTGGCAGCAGATGAAGCCGCTCGTCGTTGCGGAAGTCCACGAGGTAGACGACGCACTCGATTGCCATGTCAGCCTTGCGGGCTTGCGGCGCCGCTGGGCAAAGCGGGCACAACCGCATGGTCCGCTTCAGCGATGCGGGTTTCACGGCGCGGGCAAGTGGGTTCGCGGTGCGGGTTCAGCCGGCGGGTTCTCGGCAAAACCCGCCCCGCTTGCATGTATATTTATATCTCCAAGTGATAAAAATGTTTGCGATTGGACTTGTAGTCTAATGGTAGGACGGTCCAGTGAGACGCTACCTACCAAGGTTCAAATCCTAATGCTCGCACTCACATGCCTCAGACCTATGTGCCCAAAGCAAGAACATGCTACGAAACTCTTTATTCCTCGGCCAAACTTTATTCCTCGGCCAAAAAAGATGCAACAAAAAATCAGTGGGAGCAGAGCTATTCCTGCAGCACTTTTTGCGAGTGATCAGGAAACTACCTAAAACACAGGTGTTCACAGAACGAAACAGCCTAACTCCACACAATATTTTTTTTTCATAATTTGATCACCATTTTTATGACGTAAAAAAAATGAAAACTTAAGGGGCCAGAAACTGAACTGATGAGGTAAGCTTTTGGCCATTATAAATTTACTAGCATAGACGCGCACATCCTCCTCGCCACCAACTTTCACAAAAAACCCAAGCGGTGGTGCTCAATCAAACCCTACCCGCACCTCCGAAGGACTGAGCACCGGCAGATCTGGAAATTCCCGAAGTCATCAATAGCGCATCATCGTCGACGGGAACGTCGCCTACCACTTAACACATAACGCCGGTAAATCCTGGAAAATCCAAGAAAATATGCGAATTCATAGGGGTGAGTGTGTGTACGTGTTGTGAGCGTCTGCGTTGTACTGTGTAATTCTAAAAAAATGATAAAAGGTTTAAAAAATGTCAAGACAAATAAAACATTTTTTGAGCTTGCGTAAGCGTAAGACCGTAAGAGCAGCATTTTGGGCTTGCGTAAGTCACACGAGACTCGTAAAGTTTTGGGCCCCTACACTTCGGTTGACCAGCCATTCTATCCTAGCTTTTTGTTAATTTGCGATTTTTCAAACACGCCTGAACCCAACTTCAGTTCAGTTCAGTTATCTTTTTTTTTCCTTTTCTTTTTTCTTTGTTTTTTTTGCAAAAACACAGTTGAGTTATGCTGCACATGCTATTTGCCATTCCATGTGACGTTTGATCTTAAACTGAACTAACCATCAAACCCCGAAAAATGTTGTCAAAAAAGTGAATTTTGATTAAAAAAACGTCAGCCTTATGGAGCGGGTTGCATAATTCATGGTCAGCAGAGATAAGCCTGTCCAACTCTCCAATCAGCCCTCGTGTTTTTCACGAGTCCGGCGACATCATCACATCTCCAGCTGAAAATCTCCGAAAAGTTTCCCTTTTTACCAGCGTAATCTCAGCCCAGGGGGTGGGGAGATAACCGAAAGGCAGGTCACTTTTGCTCACCAATCCAAAAGGGACTTTTCGGGAAACAGAAACCTCCCACTACTTTTTGTTAGGACGAGACCCACCCCCACGCCACTGACATCCTTTGTTTGTTGGGCCTGCCTATAAAAAACCAACAGTGCCCAAGCAAGCAGCATCCACTCTGCTCTCTGCACCAGCGCATCTCCATTGCCCGTTCCATTTCCGATAATCACCGGTTGTTAGTCCGAGAAACCTCCGCAGAGGGAGATGTGTGCTTCGTCTTCCCTGAGAAATCGCCGTGCTCTTCTTGCTCTCGCGCTGCTGCTGACCGCCATTGCTCTGCAGCAGCAGCCGGCCTCGGCTGAGGAAAAGGCGAGTAGAGAGAGTGGATGTTATTGAGCTCTGACTTCCCTCCTCATTTCGTCATCTGATTGTCACCGTTACGGCGTGCTGATGGAAAATCTGTGCTGGTTGGTTTCCTTTTTCTCTTGCAGTCGTACGTCGTCTACCTCGGCGGCCACTCGCATGGCCGGGCGGGCGCGGCGCTGGCGTCGAACCGGGCGCGCGCCAGGAGGTCGCACTACGAGCTCCTGGGCTCCGTCCTCCGCAGCAAGGCCAGGGCGAGGGACGCCATCTTCTACTCCTACACCCGGTACATCAACGGCTTCGCCGCGACGCTGGAGGAGGACGAGGCGGCGGAGGTCTCCAGTACGTGCGCGCGCCGCCGCCTTCTCTTTGCTTGCTGGCAATGGATGATCTCGCCGTGCTGACGGGTGCGTTTGCTTGGGAAATGGCAGGGCATCCGCGCGTGGTCTCGGTGTTCCCGAACCGAGGGCACCGGCTGCACACGACGCGGTCGTGGGAGTTCCTCGGGATGGAGGAGGAGGGCGGCCGGGTGAGGCCCGGCTCCATCTGGGCCAAGGCGAGGTTCGGCGAGGGCGTCGTCATCGGCAATCTCGACACCGGTAGGCTCTCGCTTCCTGAACACATGGTCCATATTTTTCTCTTGAGAGTTTCACCGATTTACCGCGCCATTTCCTACGTACGCCGCCCCTGCCTGTCACTGGCCGAGACCGAGAATCAGAATCGGTAACCAATATAGATTAATTAGCAGCAAAGAATCCTAGCTCTTCGCAGGCCATTAGGCCAAGACACTAAGACCAAAATGCGAGTCCATAATTCTGTTGCGCCAGCTGATGGACACCCAGCCCGTGTAATCGGGAGAAGCAGGGACGACATGGGGCGCTGCTGACCGTGCTCGCTTCTGCTGCATGCTCTCCTTCTGTAGGCTTGTGAGGTGCTTGCAGCTGCAATCAGAATCTGCGCGGGACGCAAACGCTTGCGTGCGCTTCGCGATGAGTTTTGTTCTCGTGCCGGTGGAGCCGAGCGCGGCGCGGCGCGGAGTTGTCCGTTGCCACCCCGTGGGAACGGCCGCCTGCCTGGGCTCCCGCTGCCTTGCGCGGTTTTTGCGGCTTTTGGATTTGGGACAGTTCTCCGGGGATATCGTCGTGGCTTTTCGGACTCGGAGGAGCTGCTGCATGCTGCTCCGTTGCAACTCAAACAAAAACGAGCCTAGCCTGAGCTTGGATTTTACTGTAGGACGGACAGTACACTGGATGACTGGATCTCGACATCATTTTTGCAAAAGCAAAAACTCCTGGTAGAAAAGAGTACTGTACAAGATACTCGTAGTCGTAGTGTAGTACGAGTACGTGGATCCGCTCGTGAGCTGCGGAAAGCAGGCAGAGTGTTCGGTGTTCAAAGCATGGAAAGGGCTTTTCGACGACGCCTGCCGCTGCCGTACGTGCGTGTGGGAGCGCCAGGGCGCCACGGGCACGGCGGCGGCAGGGAATCCCGCATGTGGAGTCAAGTCCGACGGACCCCCACAGCTCGGCTGCTCTCTCCGGCAGGCGGCGGCAACCGGCAGGCGGGCAGGACCAGCTCCTCAGCTGCCGCGCCGTGCGCGCGCGCGGCGACGACGTGCATTACAGTATTCACGGGGCCATGCCCGCGTGCGTGCGACGAGCCGGATTAATAAACAGGTGTGGCCGGGTTGCTTGTGCAGGGGTGTGGCCGGAGGCCGGCAGCTTCAGCGACAACGGCATGGGCCCGGCGCCGGCACGGTGGCGGGGAATCTGCCAGGACCAGCAGGCCTCTGACGACGCGCAGGTTCGCTGCAACAGGTCTGTCTCCCCTCCACTCTCCGTTTGCTTCGCTCTCGCAACACCCTCCCTCCTCCTCCATGGCTGATGCCTGATGGCTAGTAGCTCCATGCCGTGGCGCTGCCTCGGCCGCCGTGCGCTTCATTAACCTGTGTGCCTTCGTCTCACGTGTAGCCGCTATACAACCAGCTAGCACCGGCCGGTATAAACAAACGTCCACGCCATTATCCTAGTTTTTGATAGCCCGTGGCAATGACAGTGTCTCTTTGACCGGTGTGCTCTTCGCTCTCCCCTTGTTTTGCTACAGCACGGCGTTGTGGGAAGTAAACTATTATCAGGAGGTGACAAAAGAGCCGCTTCGGTTTCAGAGACTTTGTTTAGCCTTCTTGCTCTGCAAACTGTCCTTATTATTGAACTCCAATTGGTCTAGTTAGTTTACCGAACTCGCTTTGTTACGACTCTCAAGCAAGTGCCGGCACCTAGTCGGACAGCCTCACGCATAGTAAGCTCTTCATCATGTCAGGTTGACCCATTGACGCATGTTACTCCGATCCTGCCATTCGCAGCGTACTCCTTCCGGTTTACTAAAAGTAATCGTTTTAGATAAGGTTTGGGATCAAACATAGGCAATATAAATGATGAATAACTTTAAAGTCGTTTAGTTTAGAAATGTGAAAATCATATCAATAGATTTGTTTTGAAAATCATTTTCATAAAAATATACATATATAACTTTTTAATAAATATTTTTAAAGAAAAAAGAGAAGTCAAAGTTGTGATTTGGAGACCGTGTCGCTGTCCTAAATCACTTTTTTTACCAAACTAGAGGGAGTAAGTTCTTTAAATTAAAATTTTGGTACCTGTTCATAGAAAAGATCGTGTATTTTTTCCTTACTGAGCAGGACTTCGTCTTGGTGAATGTGGAATTGCGTCATTCTTATCAATAAATGCCAGGTCTTTTTGGGGGGTGGGGACGGGGGGGATTCAAAATGAATGAAAACAAAATTGAAAAGGAACCGATAGCTGATTGGACATCCAACTTGCTCAATCGATTGAAGACACAAAAGTTTTCAATCGACGAGCTTATAGAAGGCCTGTTGGCCATCACTAAGCTCCGCCAGTGTGTGGAGAAAGTGTGGAGAAAGGTTGTGTGTGGAGAAAGTGTGGAGAAAGGTTGTTTCGTCACATCTCTGGAGCTCACCGAAGTTTTGGTGAGCTCCATTGATCTGTGACGACAACAACCTTTCTTCAACTTCTAGGCGTACAGGCAGCGGGGGGGGGGGGGGGGCACCCTGGCTCCCATGGTAACCCCTCCAAGTTTCCCATAAGAATTTTGAGGAAGAAGAGGAAGATTGTTTGATTGGAGACATTTTATTATTTCCAAAAGGATTTTTTCGTACGAATTGAGAGGAATTTTTATTTTACGTACAAATTGAGAGGAACTTTTTCTAAATTTTACCCAAAAGAAAAATGTTGAATCCGAAAAATCCGAGAAACATTTCTCGGTGACCTTCGTTTTTTTTCTGTTATACGGTAAGTAAGCCTTGGTGGCGAGTGGTACAAGATGATTTATTTTTTCAGTGGATGTGGTTGGTAGGCCGCGTCATGTTTTTGATGTTTGAGCGTAGAATGGTCTACTGCAAACACTCAAGTGTCATGTAGCAAAGTCCAAAAGAAATGTCAGAATTGTCCAAGAAAACAGTATGAACTCCATCTCGTTGTGCATCTCGTTGTAGCACAGTGTAGCCCTGCGGAGTCATGTATGTGAGAGACTGAGAGCTGGGGTCTGTTTAGATGGCGGAAATTTAGCAAAAAGCACTGTTTGAACTCCTATAGCACTCCTGTAGTACTTTCGTTTGTTTGTGGTAAATATTGTCCAATCTTGGACTAACTAGGCTCAAAAGATTCGTCTCGTGATGTACAACAGAACTGTGTGATTAGTTAATTTTTTTACCTACATTTACTGCTCCGAACATATGTCTTTTAGTGTATTTAATGTGATGTGATGGAGAGAGAGTTGAAAAAATAGCAAAAAAGTGGTAAATTTTCAGCCAAAAACAGGGCCCTGGTCCGATCGATCACGCAGATCCCCCTTTCTCTGTCGCCACCACAGATTGCTGTCATAATCCTCCAACCCCAGAAATATTTCGGCCTCTTTGCCGTGCGCTTTCCCATGATTACATGACCGGATGGTCATCCCTTAATGTCGGGGATCGCGCTCGCTTCGTGCCAAATCCGCCTCGTCCTCGATCGCGCGCGTTGTTGTCCCGGTGCCCCTCCGTTGAGCACCTCGCAGCAGCAGCAGCAGCGGCAGCGCTGCATCAGTGCATCACCACCACGGTTTCAGGTACGGCGTGGCTAGCGTCCGGACGTCCGGAGGGACGCGGGCCTCCGGACGGGCGCAGAGCCGTCAGATCAGCTGTGGGCGTCAGATGCGCCACTGTAACGCTAAAAAAGAAAAGTAGAAAAAAAATCCCGTCGCAACATCAGACCATATTACATGCAACATGGTGAGAAAATTCGCAACATTCAAAAGCAACATCCGCAACATTCAAAAAAATAACACCCGCAACATCGAGATCTACTTTTGCAACATTACAACATGGAAAAAATCATGGCACAACATCAACTCATATTACGTGCAACATGGAGTAGAATTCCGCAACATCTGCAACATTCAAAAATAACATCTGCAACATCGAGATCTAATTTTACAGCATTGCAACATCGAGATCTGCTTTTGCAACAACCACGTGAAACACTTGCAACATTCCTACGAAACCTCTTAAACACTCAAAACATACGCTTGCAACATCGTTAAAAACCTGTTGCTGCTTGCCATCGGCGCCGCCCAAAGCTCCTTCGCCGGCCGGCGAGCTTCGCCCCTGACTCGACCGCTTGCCCAGCCGGGAGCGGGGCCGCAGGTGAGCCATGGACACGCCCAGCCGCTCCTCGGCTCACGCGTCCGCTCGCGCGTGGTGGTGGCGGGGCGACCTGACTGGGGAATGGATGCGCCGCCCCCCACGACGGCACCTCGGGGCAGCGCGGCACGACGACACCGGCGAGCCGCGGCCCCCACCTTCGCCCCGAGAGCTCGACCCCGGAGGCGGCGGCCATGGAAGCTCCTCGCAGGCGGCCTTCGACGACGGGTGAGCGGTGGCCCGAGAATCCCGCGCAGGGGAGCTCCTCGTCGGAGGTCGTGACCGTCGCAGCTCGCCCACCCCTTCCTCGCGCATGGTGGTAGGGTTGTTGCCGGGTGCGCGCGGCGCCGTGGCCATGGTGGTGGCCACCTGGGAGGGGGGCGCAGGGGAATCGTGGTCGTGGCCGTAGGCACCCTCGCCGGCGGGGCTCACCGGATCCGGGGGGAAGCGATGCTTGCTCCCGTTCGTCGTGGCCGTGGAGATGAGATGCGGCGGAGGTGCCGTGGAGATGAGATGCGGCGGAGGTGGATAGGAACGGGAGGAAACGAGTGGATGAGAATGAGTGAGTGGTTGCCGCTGAAAAAAAAGAGAAGGTGACGTCTCGCGTGACCGCGTGGGAAATGACGGGCGTCCGACGTCTCGAAGCATTTCCGTTTCAGGTATCGACAAGCCGCAAGCAGACGCCACGGCCTGCGTCTTTGGAAAAGCTCCAAGAGGACGGGGTAATCCAGGACATTTGGACGGAGCTGGGATGGATCGGGGCCGGGCTCCATTCATGGCCGCTGCGCTGCTGCGCAAGCACCGTCTGTTTTATGATTATGCGGTGCAGTGCAGCACTGCAAGCTAGCTCGACAATCTATAGTGACACAGCTCTGTCAAAACCCTCATGACCGAATTCTCAGAGGTCAGAGAGACAGAGAACAGCATGTCGTCTGCAAAGCATGGACCATCCACTCTTACGATCTTATCACATTTGTCTCCCTCCCAAATCCTCTGTTCCTGTCAGGCTACAGTGTCCTGGAATGTTTGACTGCCATTAGCCTTAAGCACTGTCATCAAAGATCGGCAGTTATCAGTATCATAATGATGGTGCTTAGCTTGCGTTCGTCTGCGTGCTGGCGTGCACAGGAAGCTGATCGGCGCGCGGTTCTTCAACAAGGGGTACCTGGCGACGGTCGGGCAGGAGCAGGTGAACCCGGCGAGCACGCGGGACACTGACGGGCACGGCACGCACACGCTGTCCACGGCGGCGGGGCGGCTCGTCCCGGGGGCCAGCATCTTCGGGTACGGCAACGGCACGGCCAAGGGCGGCGCGCCCCGGGCGCACGCCGCGGCGTACAAGGTGTGCTGGCGCCCCGTCAACGGCAGCGAGTGCTTCGACGCCGACATCGTCGCGGCGTTCGACGCGGCCATCCACGACGGCGTGGACGTGCTGTCCGTCTCCCTCGGGGGATCACCCGCGGAGTACTTCCGGGACGGCGTCGCCATCGGGTCCTTCCACGCCGCCAGGCACGGCGTCACCGTGGTCTGCTCGGCGGGGAACTCCGGGCCGGCCGCCGGCACCGTGTCCAACACCGCGCCGTGGCTGCTCACCGTCGGCGCCAGCACCGTGGACAGGGAGTTCCCGGCGTACCTGGTCCTCGACAACAACAAGCGGATAAAAGTCAGTGACGGATACTACGAGATGAAATTCATCTTTCAGACTTAGATTGCTCCCAGCTTTTATCTGACGGAATGAAGGATTTGATTTTTGACAGGGGCAGAGCCTTTCGCCGACACGCCTTCCTGGCAGCAAGTACTACCAGCTGATCAGCTCGGAAGAAGCAAAGGGAGCCAATGCAACTGCAACACAAGCGTAAGCATCCATGAGCCTTTAGAGCTGAAGCTTGCAAACTTGAAGCGACTTTTCCGATGGCTGAATGGCGGGCATCTGAACATCTGCAGGAAACTGTGCATTGAAGGATCTCTGGACAAGGAGAAGGTCAAAGGGAAGATCGTCGTGTGCATCCGTGGGAAGAACGCGCGCGTGGAGAAAGGCGAGGCGGTACGCGGCGCCGGCGGCGTTGGCCTGGTGCTGGTGAACGATGAGGCCAGTGGGAACGAGATGATCGCCGATGCGCACGTGCTCCCGGCCACGCACATCACGTACACGGATGGAATAACTCTGCTGGCCTACCTGAACTCGACAAGGTATGTATCTAATTCATTTTAAATATCTGACAACAGCCCTATTAGCTCAGTTGGTTAGAGCGTCGTGCTAATAACGCGAAGGTCGCAGGTTCGAGACCTGCATGGGGCAACTTATTTTTTTATGCATCCTTTTTCCTTTTTAAATTTTTTTGCTGGTAAAAATATTTCTTAAAATAATATTTGTCCTTTATGCATCCTTTTTTCCTTTTTTAATTTTTTTTCTGGTAAAAATATTTCTTAAAATAATATTTGTCCTAGAAGTGAAATACTTATCTCCGTGCTGTGCTGCAGGTCGGCATCTGGCTACATCACCGTCCCCTACACCGCGCTGGGCACGAAGCCGGCGCCGTTCATGGCAGCCTTCTCGTCGCAGGGGCCCAACACCGTCACCCCTCAGATCCTCAAGGTTCCGATAACAACATTTCGCTGCGATGATCAGTCACTACTACCTCTGCAGCTTCCCTCCGACGATCCTAACTGAACCCGCTTCTCGTTGCTCATGGCAGCCTGACATCACCGCGCCGGGGGTCAGCATCCTCGCTGCGTTCAGCGGCCTCGCGAGGCCGACCGGTCTCCCCTTTGACGAACGCCGCGTCCTCTTCAACGCCGAGTCGGGCACCTCCATGTCGTGCCCGCACATCGCCGGCGTCGCCGGGCTCCTCAAGGCCCTCCACCCGAGCTGGAGCCCCGCCGCCATCAAGTCGGCCATCATGACGACAGCCAGGGTTCGGGACAACACGAGGGAGCCGATGAGCAACTCGTCGTTCCTCCGGGCTACGCCGTTCGGCTACGGCGCCGGGCACGTGCAGCCCAACCGCGCCGCGGACCCGGGCCTCGTCTACGACGCCGACGCCACGGACTACCTCGGCTTCCTCTGCGCGCTGGGGTACAACTCCTCGACGATCGCCGCGTTCACTGCCGGCGACGGCAGCGCGAACTACACCTGCCCGGCGCGGGCGACGAGGCCGGAGGACCTCAACTACCCGTCCGTCGCGGTGCCGCACCTGTCCCCGACCGGCGCCGCGCGCACTGTCACGAGGCGGGTGAGGAACGTCGGCGCCGGCGCAGCCTCGTACGACGCGAAGGTCCGCGCACCACGCGGCGTGGCGGTGGACGTGCGGCCGAGGCGGCTCGAGTTCGCCGCGGCCGAGGAGGAGAAGGAGTTCACCGTCACGTTCAGGGCCAGGGAAGGGTCCTTCCTGCCGGGGGAGTACGTGTTCGGGCGGCTGGTGTGGTCCGACGGCGACGGCGGGCACCGCGTGAGGAGCCCCCTAGTGGCGAGGGTCGTGGACAGCAAGAAGAAGAAGAAGCCTCTTTCTATAGCTTGACGAGATATGCATGGATCCCCGTCCATGGCGATAAGCAAAACACCAAGCCTGACCAAAGAAGGTATGGCTTGATGGACGACGATATAATATAACGACGTACTGACAACAAATCGTGCGTTCAAACTGAAGTGTACAAAATTTTCTGATTTGCCTGGCACTCGTCATGTTCTTTTACCTTTTCTTCGAGAGTTCAGTTGAATTTCTAAGATTATGTTTTGTGGCGATCCGTGGATCTCAGAGAACATTTTACAGCAGTTAGTACATGTCTATTAGGCTATCACCTATCAGCATAATTTTTGTGTTCAGAAATATGCGGTGAAAGTGAAATTATCGGTAACATCTTGCAAAAATTTCAACAATAAGGTTGAGCGGTGGAATTGGACTAAATTTGACTCTCTAATCGGTGTCCTTGTCAAGAGTGTAACAGTGGAAGATGAAAATGAGTTTGCTGAGAATGGTGATACTGCTTGGTCTGGAAAGCAACCAACACAGATCGTTTGCTTCCATGCGTCGGCTGAAAAAGAAGCTTTGACAATCTGACGGCGATGCAATTTATCTTATAAAATTGAAAAGATGAACAAGTGTAATATCGGAACTGTCAAAAATGTAAGAGCACTATCGTGACAGGAATGCCATCCATACAAAAATGAAGTTGTTTATACTATTTGATCAGTACTGCTCTTATTACTTAGAGATTCTAAGACTTACTTTTTTTACTGCAGAACTCAATAAACATTTGCTGCAGAGTCTGAAAAGTTAAAAAAAAAAACTTTGGAAAAAAGCATCTTAGTGAACCTAGAGGTGCTTCTATAAACATTCCTACTAGGCATGTGATTTAGAAACTCGAAGCTATTTTGTGACATCTGAGGTACAAAAGTTATTTATAGGTCCATGAGCTCTGTTCTGATTCTGTTTCAACTTTCAAGAGAGCTTGTTAGTACAAGATATATGTGTTTGAAATTTGTCCTCGACGATGTGTATTCAGAATAGTGTTTGTACTTTTCAGCATAAAGAAGTGGTATGCAATAATCTTTAGAAAACCCCGGTTAACTTGCTGCTAAGAACATGTTGCAAGATTTCCACGACAAGATCTCTGTCTGCTGTCTTGATGAACTCATTGAAACCGTCATGAATCTCGTACACTTTCATGAAGTCCACAAGCAACCTTATGCAACTCCTCTTGAGCTCCTGTAGCTGGTAAAGGTCCGCCACCTGAAGCCTCTCGATCAAGTTCTCCGTGTTAATGTCCTGAGATAGGCTATCAACGCAAGCCGCTTTGAGGTCGGAAACATCATACTTTTCGGCGGCTCCAAGGAGGGCAACGCGATGAGCTATAAAATCCCTTTCTTGTAAATTGCCATACATGTAGTTGATGAAGCATTGGCACTCGTCGACGGACATGTCAGGTATGTGGACTGCAGAGAGCTGCCTCTCCTTGAGATTGTGTGAGAACATGCTTTGGAACACAGGTGAACAGGCTGACAAGACATTACTGTGGGCTCTAATGCTTCCATTGCTTGTGCTAATGGTGATGTCAGTGGAGATGTTCTTTTGCTGCATGGATGCGAGCCCAGAACATGAGTCCTGCTGAAGTGATGACCTCGTTGCGAAGGAATGCCAAATAGAGGTTGGTACATGGTCCTGTGATGTGATTGAAAAGACATGTTAGCATGCTTAAATCAAGGTTTTTAAGTAAAATAAAAAATAATGATAACATTGTTAACATTATAAATTTATTGTGATTTCCAGATAAAGGAATGTTGGACGTCAATCATTTCTTAAACTACATGTTCAAACCGCAAACTTTCTTGTTCAAATACACAAGAAAAAACACTAAGAATCAAGAGGTTAAGCATCAATGGTTAAGCAAGAATCAATGGTTAAGCATCAACCATTAGTGCTGAAATACAGATTAATTTGTGGGGGAGGTAAATGGTTTTGTGCTTATTCTTTTGGTTCAGTTTGGTCTAATTAACTCCACATGTAGTTTCTTTGATAACCATAATGAATTTATCTGCAAGTTGTAAAAGTTTTAATGTTTCTCACTGCTTTTAGTACAGGAGAGAAGTCTAGTAGAAGAAATTGACTTATGAATATCAGTAAAAAATAAATGCATTTCCTACTCATTTAACTTCAAGAAATAACCTAGTCCATCTAATATAAATTAATTATGACCTCGATCTCTTCTTCTTCTTCTCCTTCTTTTTACATATCTTAGTCTCTGTTTTCTCACTGAATGTTCAAGTTAGATGACAGCAAATTAATATGGTACAGAGGATCTCAATCATGTAAAATTACAAAACAAAGGTTATTCCTTTTAGAAGCAAAAAAAAGTGTGTGCGCCAACAAGGAACAATGGCAAGAATGATGTAGTAGATTCTTACAGATTGGTTTGTAATTTTCATGTCAAGAAACTTGACCTCAATTAAGAATCTCACAGTAACAAAGCCATCAAGCATCCAGGAAAAACCATCCATCCGAAGTGGCAAGTCAAATATTCCTGCATATATAATCTTAGCACGAGTTAGAAAATAGTGAAAGAATACATTCCTGCATATATAATCTTAGTCCATGTAAAAAAACTCATGAAGGAAAACATTGTTGTTGATGTAGCACATTGATTTTCGAATGCCAATATAAGATGAAATAGAAAGGGCACAAAACAACAGAGGGAAAGAATACAAAACTACCTGGATGATCAGCTATGATTTCTGGGTTAGGAGGCACAGAGCGAACCCTCATCTTGAAGGAAACTATAGGGCACATATTCTTTTTGGAATGTGATCGTACATGTAGGTTCACACAAGTTTTCCCATTGTTTATGCTAGTCCGTAGATGCCTTTGAATAGCACAAACATAAAGAAAATGTTAGTCTCCTTTTATGCAGTTCATCAGAATACACTTTGGAACGGAGACCAGAAGGGCACGGATGTTGAATTTCCAGTGAATTCAAGTAGGATGGGCATAATAATCCCCGCCCCATCCAGACAATGAGACAATTGGACTTGAAATGGGAGTGAAACAAGATATCTCTGAATTCTTTCGCAATTCAATGTCATCTGGCAATAAGCTAAGCTATGCACACTTCACAGCAAAGAGAGGATGGACGAAATCATGACAATATGAAAGTTCTAAAACGTTTTAAGAATTTTGATTGCAAAACTTCCAAAACATGGTCTTTAATGCACATGATATAGATCCATCTAAACTTACAGAAATCTGCAATTTACTAAAAAAAAGAAGAAATGGGGGCAAATAATACCATACCAACTCCATAGTGCCATTGTAAAGGGATTCGATGCTCTGTTGTAATCGGAGCTTCCAACCCCCCACTGGACAAAGCGCCCTTCAGTTTTGACATCACACCCGGACATCTCCTATCTGCGGCGATTTATGCACCTTGATTGAGTCTTTCTGGAAACTTTGGTATTAAGAAATGGAACAGGTAAAAAGACATAAGATTTAGCAAATCTTTTTGCGAATTAGACTGAACATATAAAATAATGCCGAGCCTTGCATTGATTTACCAGAAATCTAGTAGACCCAGCGTCAGTTGAGGTGGATTTTTCAAGAGTGCCGGTTCTAGGGCTTCAGTTGAACCCCCAAACTATATTTAGGTCGTCAAGCGCCCAAGCCGCAGCCCGCAGGTTGTGGAACCACGGCGCGGGGACACCCAGGCCGACTCGGTTCAGCTCGGCGGCAGACTATTAGGGTATGGATGGATTCTGGAGTTCGTGTAATCTCGTGGCATGCGGCGTGTGCAAAGGTGGGGGAGTTATTAGCGACGACTACGACAAGAGCGAGAGCGTCGAGAGATTAAAAAGGACCTTCAATTTGGGTGGGCCTTAAATTTTTAATATCAAAAGTGTGGGCCTTTTATTTTTGGATTCAGACTTTTTTTTTGTGTGTGTTTTTTTTGCAGGGCCGGCCCTGTCAATTTGGGGCCAGGGACACAACTTACATTGGGGCATTTTAATAAAAAAAATAGTCACTGCCTGATGGATATTTTCTAGATTACATAATACTACTTTGTGCTGAAAATTAAAGATAAAATTAAAATTAATTGTGATTGTTAATCATTTAATGCAAAAGAAAATTTGGATCAGAATATTAATACCTTGCTTGCCGCTTTTGAATCCTGGCCGAAATCTCGATCAGTATATTACCTGATTCTAATTTTCTACTCCCTCCGTCCCGTAAAGAATGCAATCCTAGCATTTGAAAAAGGCAATGACTTCTTTCCAGCTGATTGTAAATTTATCCAACAGCCCAGCCGCTGAGTTTTGGAGCAGTTGGGCCCCACGGTGGGCCCCTCCCCCTTCCATCTCGTCTCCTCCACTCTCCAGCAAGCAGCCCAACACGAGATCACATTTCATTTTTCTCTACTCGCTCGCCTGCCTCCCCCCTCTCTCACCTAGGGTTTCGCCGACGCGACGCGGCGTGTGCGCCTCCGGCGAGGGGCGCGGTTGCCCCCGTAAGGGCACGCAGCAGCGGCGGCCCCAACACGGCATCCCCCGGCGGCCCCATCACGGCATGCCCCCTGCAACGGACCCTGGCGTGGGACGCGACTGCCCCCGTGAGGGCGCGCGACAGCGGCAACCCCCAGCACAACCCGGCGACGGTGCGCGGCAGCGGCGGTCCCTGGCCCGACGTCCCCCAGTAGCAGCCCCCTCCCCCGGTGAGGAAGCGCCTTGACGGCGGCGACTCCCTCACAGCCACTGCGCTGGCAAAGGTGAGGCCTCCTCGGCTCCTTCTCCACCCACTTCCCCTGCTCCTACTCCTCCTCTTCTTCCTCCCTGGTCCAGGGATTCTCGACAATTTGAGGGATTTGAGGTTCGCGTAGGGTGTGACTCGTTTTCGTGCGATTTTTTTTGTAGGATACACGGTTGTAGAGGAGGCTCAGAGGGTATGCATGCAGGTGAGTTACTTGGCACATCTGTGTAGTTTCGAATCCACCATAGGTTGAGGGGGATGTTGTATCCGTGTTCTTATGTTGCGCTTTTTCCCCATAAACTGACGATTTGGGGGATTTTGGGCGTTCACCTCATGCTTTTCGATTTGCAGTAGAACATTGTGCTAGCGGAGGAGGTGGAGGGGTGGGGGATTTTTTTTTACTTCAGATACTTCTTGGAAGTCATGATGTGCTGCTAAAATCCAGAGCAGAACACCAGCCAAAAGAAGGTTAGATTTCTGACTATTTTAATCCTTGTTCAGTAGGAACATTCAGAATAGTGGAGTATTAACACATGCTCGGGTTAATTTATTTTGCAGAGCATTTTGGTTCATCAGCTTCAATTGTCATTGTTATTCAAAATATATAGTGGAGCATTTCAAACTTTTTAAATTATTGTTAGATTAGATTACTTGTTCAGCAGCAACATAGTAGTATGCTACCTTTTTTCAGCAATTGAACTAGCCAATCGAATTGCATTTGCTCAAACTAAATTTAAATCTTTTCTATATAAACTGCTTTGTTTGTCCTTAGCTGATCCCAAAATTTCACATAGTAGCTAATCTAGCTTCTTTTGGGCCTAAGAAAAGCTATTCTGTCTAAACTGAATTAATTTTTTATTTTGTAGTCGAAAATTCTTGCCTGCCCTTGCGGATTTCAAGTGCTCACATATATCAGCTGATGATTTAGAATCAGTTTTATGTTGCCACAATTAGTTCTTCCTTTGCATAATGGTCTGCATCATTTGATTGTTTTGATTTGGAACACAAGGGATGACTGCAGTAGTAGCATACTCTATATCACTTTGCTGCATTTTTCTTTTTCTGAATTAATTGTGCCTGGGCATAATGTTTTCTTGTCATGGGTAGGTGTGAACTGTGAAGTTGGAATGGTTCAGTGTCATGGGTAGGTGTGCGCATAATATGAGTAAGACTTAGCAAAATCTGTGGTTCCTAAATCTGAAGTAATGTGCCCATAAACTAAGGAATATTATGGTCATGGATTGTCAAAAATAATAGGCTAGGTACAAATATGATTCTGTTTAGGCAATAGTATGTTTATGTGCAGGGAAAATAGTGTACCCCATTTGGCAATCATCAATGAGCATTGCTCATTTTTAATATGGTTCACCACATGATCACAAGTATATTTAATATGGTTCTACATACTTGATATGATCAGTTACCACTCAGTTTAATTCAACATTATCAGTGAAGTGTCAGTTCGTTTTTGCAACCAATACTAGAGTTCAGGGGGCTTTATCCGGAATCTGGATGCATAGGTGGGGCATAGTAAATTTTTTTTCTTATGCAGTATAAGCCTATCAACATTTTTAGAACATTGCATGTTGCGCCTTTGTACGACTTCTTGTTTGCATGACTCATAGTTAACAAGATGGAAATTTAAACTACATTGCTTAAACTGAGTGTTCAGTTCTTATTAGGCGAAAATATGATTCTTATTAGGCATTAATCTGTTTATGTGTAGGTAAATTAGTGCACTCCATTAGGCAATGCTTAGTTGGTTTTTTCCATTTATCATTTAGATTGCCTTGCAGTATTAGGCATTTTAATTACTATAGAACAAGGGAATTTATGTAGCTAATTCAAATTACTTGTGTATATTTTATTCACATTTTGATCAGTAGCTTTTTTGATCTATGTGTTATGTTCTTGTAATCAGGCTATAATATAATGTCATGTCTCGAGCTTTTCTTTATCTGTTGTCAAATTGTAAATTGGAAGCAGAAAATAGGCTACGATCTTCCTTAAACAGCAACTTTGCATTTCCTATTACTCAACTTAGAAGCATTTTACCCAGCATATTTGCTGGTTGCAAAAAGCAATTCAATCAACTAGGTACGTAAATATGTCCGAACAATTTCAGCATATATAGGCAATTTCAAGCAACATACTACTCCCAACATTTACTTATGTACAAAATACTTACATGTAATTGCAAATAGTTGCATATATCAACATGTATACCAGAAGCAAATAAAGTAGCATCAAGACATCACTCTATTGTAGTATTATTTCCACATAGATAGGAACCTTATTCTTATCATTTGGCATGCTTTGTTAGGCAAACTACTGTTCTTAATTAGGCAAAGTTCTGTAATTTAGATAGCAAAATATTGTTATTAGTTAGGAAAAATATTATTATTAGTTATGATAATTATATTTTTAGATAAGCAAACTACTCTTCTTCAGTTTAATTTACTAGGCAAAGTACTATCTCTTTAGCAGCAGTTGAGCCCTATGTTGTTTATGTTAATATAACCTCCTTTTTTATTGTATATTAGTTCAAAAGTATGTACGCATATGTATTATTACCTTAATGCTATTGCGTTCTGCCGCCCTGCTGATTGACCTTGTCACAATATTTTTTTCACCACCCCACACCGTAACAATCTCTCTCTTGTCACTTAATACTTTGCATTAACATGTTTTATCTCGTATTTTCATTTACTTTTGAGTTAAGGTAATCATATGTCACACCCTGAAATTTCCAAATTTCAGTATGTGAATAGGAAGAAAAAGTAAACAACAATTTTATCTTAATTTTAAAATTTTCGCAACATTTATTTTCTTTACAGGGAATATAGTACAGGAAAAAAACAAAAAAACATTATTTGTTTTTCTAAATTAAATAAATATCTTTATGTTTGTTGCATCCATGCTGAAGCATTGTTTATGATTGCTTGAATTCAAATTCAAGTTTGAATTCAAATTGTTTGATCCCTTTTGGAAAAAAGGCAAAGCTCTTTCCTTTCCCTTCCCCCCCTCTTTCTCCCTTTCTGGTCCAGCTCCGTTTTAACCTCGGCGCAGCCCAACGACTGAAGTCCGGCGCCGCTCCCCGAACTCCTCCTCCCTTGCCTCGCCCGCGTCCACCGCTGCGGCGTAGCCCAGCAATGCTTGAGGCCCGTCTATCCGAAGTCCTGAGATGTACCCTTAGCTTCCCTTCTTTATCCGCGCGTCGCCCTTTACTTCGCGGCCCAGTCAACCTTTCCGACCCTTCACAGCCCGCTCTGCTTCCCCCTCACCCGCGGTCGCCGACAGGCGGGTCCCGCCCGTCATCCCCGTCCTCCAGCCACCGAGCCGGACTCGAGTCCGACCCGGCCGCGCCACCTCGCGCCCGTGCCGCCTCTTGGCCTTGGGCCGCACGCCAAGGCTGCCTCCCTCGGCCTATATAGACCCGCCGCCTCGCACCGCGACGCCCCTTTTCCTCTAACCCTAGCCGCCTTGAGCTCCGCCCGCACGCCGCGAAACCCTAGCCGGCCGCCGCCATCGATCCGCGTTGCCGTCGCCTCCCCATCGACGTGAAGACGCTCCGGAGGTTCCTGTGGAGGTGAGAAGCCCGTCCGTGTCGCTCGCGGTCATCCTCGCGCTCCACACCGCAAACGCGTGCTCGCCGGAGTCGGCGCCGCCGTGCCGTCCGCCGCGCCGAGCCAACCGCCATCTTCGTCGCCCGTGTGCCCGTTCCGATGCCCTAGATCGATCCCTCGCCGCTAGCTTCGTCCTGGCGCAAATCCTGCAGAGAATCGAGCCCCAGCTCGAGTTCAGCCGCGCCGGCGAGGTCCGCCGCCGGGCGCCGCCGCTCGCCGTTGCCGCGCGCCCGCCGCCGGCCGTTGCTCGCGCTGCCAGCCGTCCGTCCAGCAATCAACGACCCAGATCGGATCTAACCTCGGGGTCAATCGGTCAATACCGGTCAACCCCAGCGCTGTGCCGTGTTGTTTTGCAAAAAGGTCCCTCTGTTTCTTAGATTCACAAGTATGCCCTTCCACGTGCAAAGAACCCTACGGATAGGTCCTTTCCTTTACGTTTTTAACCCTAGGTTTTCTAGTTTTTCCGCCCGAGGTCCTGTGTAATGTTTATACACCGCAGCCCCTAGGTTTTTATGCGTAATCTCGTTTTAGCCCTCGGTTTTTACAGTTTAGCCCCTGAAAG
Source organism: Cenchrus fungigraminus (assembly GCA_036936925.1). Classification (NCBI taxonomy): domain Eukaryota; kingdom Viridiplantae; phylum Streptophyta; class Magnoliopsida; order Poales; family Poaceae; genus Cenchrus; species Cenchrus fungigraminus. The sequence goes on along the minus strand of CM072780.1, from coordinate 29,286,872 downwards.
CTAAGTTTTCCTACAGAAAAACCCCTGTACCTTGTTTTAGCCGTAGAATACACGTTTTAGCTCCGTTTTTAGCGTTCTTTATACCCACGCGATCGTATCGAAGAGTAGAATAGTTTTATGCCCTTGTTTTGTTATGTTAGTACTGTTTGGTGATTGTTTCTTATTTTATTCCATTGTATGCTTGTATGTGAATGATGTGGTGCGTAGAAGACAATCCGTACGTGGAATACGCTGAAGTTGAAGATTTCCAAGACCTTGAGTAGCAACAAGCGTTGGTAGAAGGCAAGTCCTTGCTGCATTCCCGTTACCCTATTACAACATGCATTTTAATTACACCGTTATTTATTTATTGCCTGCATTAAATTGAAGGGCCCCATTATTTAAGGATCGACTAGCTTTGTTTATCCGTGTGCCTTGATCAACCTGGGTTTATGTTTATGTTGGGTAGACCTTGCTTAGTTGCTCAACTTGGGATCATGGTGGTTTTAATGAACAACGATGTTAATCTTGCTTTACTTATGTTATACCTTCATTAAACAAGATCACTTTTGTTAACCGGAACATGGAGCGACCACCCAGGAAAACCGTACTACCACAAGACATATGGCTCTGTCTTGGCCAATTAATTAGAAACTTTAGTATTGTGGTATGCTTTACTTGAAAGGGGTTGGGGGCTGATGGGAGATGGTGTATAGACCTGCTCTAGCGGGGAGTTGGGCTTTGCTAAGACACGGTACCCGCTAGGGAGCTTTATGCACTGCACTGATCAGGTAACCTAGCGAGCAGCCCGTGCTAGGGAATCTTTGTAAAGGTCTCGTAGCGTCCCTATGCAATCACACCTCGGTAGTGTGGTATGATGCTTGGCCGGCATCGCATGGTTGGGTTTAAAGTTCCTAGAACTTTTACGCGACTTGTGGGTAAAGATGTACAACCTCTGCAGAGTGTAAAACTAACTAGTTAGCCGTGCCCACGGTCAAGGGCGGCCTGGACCCTCACATGAGTAAACTATGAAAGATGGATTAAACTTGTTGCATTTACTTTCGTTCATGTTGATGATGCTTATGTTAATCTCTGGGTTGGTATAAACTTACATTTGCTAGTAAATCAGCTTGCTTAATAAAATTTGACCAACTAAAATGCTGACCTGCTATGCAACCACAAGCTTCCACCATAAAGCCTTTGTATGTTGTTATAGAATTTTCCCTTGTTGAGTACGACATGTGCTCATGCTTGTTGTTCTTTTATATTGCATCTACACAACCCGGTTACTGCTCAGACGAACGCTTTGAAGACTTTCCTGGAGAGTTCGACGGTTTCTAGGCGAGCGTGCCACCAGTCAGCTGCCTGTGGAGACGTCCTTTTCCGCTGCTAGTACTCGCTTTTGTTACGATTTATGAGACATTCGGTCATGTAATAAAGTTATAATACTTCCTTTACGCTTTTGACACTTATTTGGTATTCACTGAGTCGATGCATCTGTGTAACTTGATCCTGGCGCACATGTATTCTATGCATTCGGATTTGCCCTTAAATCCGGGTGTGGAAAAGTGGTATCAGAACTGTGTTGACTGTAGGACGTTAGCCTAGTTAGAAAATGGTCGAACTTAAGGCTTATATTATCTTAGAAGCCATTCTCACTTCATGCTATGCTTTAATTCTATCTTGAATATACTTATCCTTGCTTTTACCCTCATCCTTGAAATTCTACTTGTTCTCTATCTTATTTTTGACTAATCATTTCACTCTATGCTTCCTTGTTCTTGCTTTAAGGAATCTTTAGCACCTGTTCTATGCTCTCTGATCTTTTCCTATCTTTACCCTACCCGTGTTCAGAGTTGTTCTCAGTTATCTTATGACTTTATCATGTTCAACCCAAAGATCTTTGTTAGGATCTAGGTTCTTTAGGCTTTATGCTTATGTAATCGTTAGTCACGATCGTCGTTAGGTGTGTTTAGTTTAGTGGTGTGTTTGAATGTTTGATCTTGTGTTAATGCTTGATTTGGATCTTTGCTTGAGTCCAATGTGTTGTGGATTGATAACCACAATGACATTGGTTTAGTATAAGTTTGCTTAGTTGGGTTTTAGCTCTATCTCAACCATCCTTTTTTATCTTGCACCTTCTTAATCCTTTATAAAATCTTTACTTATCTATCTTGGAATCTATCTTGCTGCAAATCTGTTCACGTCATTCTCTGACACAGCAGCAGTGTTTTAATTATATCTCGAGCTACAGAGCTCCGATTGAGGCAAATCTAGTTGGAGAAGTTTAGAAATTTCATGGGTGTTTTTCTGTCCAAAATTCAGAAATTTTGATTACATAGTCAGAGAGTTATGCCCGAAACTTTGGAGCTACTTGAATCTGTTAGCACTGCTGATATACCTGACTTATTTATTTTATAGCTGGAGTTATAGAGCTCTGATCGAGGTGATTCCAGTTGGACTAGTTCCATAATTTCATTACCTTTTACTGGCCAAAAGCTCATAATTTTTGGTTAGCCACGTTGAGAGTTATACCTGAATATCTGGAGTCAACAGAATCTGTCTTAAACTGGAAGTCTGCACTGTTTTATCTTTTGAGCTTTTCTCTTCGTGCAATCATCTAAATCAATGTTCCTAACACTCAGATGGTGAACACCAGGTCCGGGTCAGGTGTTGATCAGCCCCAGTGACTCGTCTAGGGAGAGCCAGCAGTTCCGGCAGTGCACAACAACAAGGACAGATGGATCCGGCTATGCAGCAATTCATCGAGACCCAGACCCAGCTTCTCCAGAACCTGTCCAACACTGTGGTGAACCTGCAGGCCCAAGTCAATAATCCACCCCAGCAGCAGCAGGCGCCCAGGGACAAGCACAGGGAGTTCATGAGCCATCGTTCGCCGGTGTTTACACATGCTGCAGATCCATTAGAGGCTGATGATTGGCTGAAGACTGTGGAGAAGATGCTCACTATCGTACAGTGTGATGACAGAGAGAAGGTCCTGTATGCTTCAGGATGACTTCAGGGTACAACAGGAGCATGGTGGGATGCTTATGTTGCTGCTCATGCTACACCATACACCATCACTTGGCAGGAGTTCACCAATAGCTTTAGGAGCCATCACATACCTGCAGGCCTGATGAAGCTAAAGAAGAAGGAGTTCCTTTCTCTCAAGCAGGGAGGAATGTCAGTGGCGGAATTCAGGGATAAGTTCATTGAGTTGTCTCGCTATGCACCTGAGGATGTTGCTGATGATGGGAAGAAACAGGAGCTATTCATGGAGGGATTAGCTGGACCACTTCAGTACCAGCTTATGTCTCACACCTTTGCATCATTTTAGCAGTTGATGGACAAGGCTATCTGCTTAGAGTCAAAGCGCAGAGAGTTGGGAGATCTGAAGAGGAAGGTCACTACCTCTGTGCAGTTTGGGAGCAGCACTCGCCCCCGTTTCATTCCACAGCAGAGGACAACACCCCATGTTGGAGGTTCAGGTGGTAACTCTGGGCAGAATCAGTTTCAGCGTAACAATCAACCTTTCAAGCACCCCATACAAGAGTTACAGCACTCCACTCCACAGACTCCACACCCCAATGACCAGCAGCCTAGTCAGAACACCCCAGCGGGAACCCCAGTGAGACCTAGTGCGCCCAGCACTCCTGTTGGAAATACTTGCTTTAAGTGTGGGGAGACTGGTCACTATGCCAACACTGCCCCCAGAGAAGCATCCAGAATACTCCAGTGCAGAGTCAGCAATGAGGAATGGAAACAAGACCCCACAAAGCTCCAAGGGACAACAGAACTCCGCACGTGGTAGATTGAACCACGTCAATGCAAAGACTGTGTTAGGTATGTCTTTATCAACACTACCCCATATCAGTTCTATCTTATCATTCTCAAAATCTTTCTATCTTATCATTCTCAAAATCTTCCCTAGTTCTTCCGAATCTCGGGACGAGATTCCTTTTAAGGGGGGTAGATTTGTCACACCCTGAAATTTCCAAATTTCAAGATGTGAATAGGAAGAAAAATTAAACAACGATTTTATCTTAATTTTAAAATTTTCGAAACATTTATTTTCTTTACAGGGAATATAGTACAGGAAAAAAAACAAAAAAACATTATTTGTTTTTCTAAATTAAATAAATATCTTGATGTTTGTTGCATCCATGCTGAAGCATTGTTTATGATTGCTCGAATTCAAATTCAAGTTTGAATTCAAATTGTTTGATCCCTTTTGGAAAAAAAGGCAAAGCTCTTTCCTTTCCCTTCCCCCCCTCTTTCTCCCTTTCTGGTCCAGCTCCGTTTTAACCTCGGCGCAGCCCAACGACTGAAGTCCGGTGCCGCTCCCCGAACTCCTCCTCCCTTGCCTCGCCCGCGTCCACCGCTGCGGCGTAGCCCAGCAATGCTTGAGGCCCGTCTATCCGAAGTCCTGAGATGCACCCTTAGCTTCCCTTCTTTATCCGCGCGTCGCCCTTTAGTTCGCGGCCCAGTCAGCCTTTCCGACCCTTCACAGCCCGCTCCGCCTCCCCCTCGCCCGCGGTCGCCGACAGGCGGGTCCCGCCCGTCATCCCCGTCCTCCAGCCACCGAGCCGGACTCGAGTCCGACCCGGCCGCGCCACCTCGCGCCCGTGCCGCCTCTTGGCCTTGGGCCGCACGCCAAGGCCGCCTCCCTCGGCCTATATAGACCCGCCGCCTCGCACCGCGACGCCCCTTTTCCTCTAACCCTAGCCGCCTTGAGCTCCGCCCGCACGCCGCGAAACCCTACGCGGCCGCCGCCATCGATCCGCGCTGCCGTCGCCTCCCCATCGACGTGAAGACGCTCCGGAGGTTCCTGTGGAGGTGAGAAGCCCGTCCGTGTCGCTCGCGGTCATCCTCGCGCTCCACACCGCAAACGTGTGCTCGCCGGAGTCGGCGCCGCCGTGCCGTCCGCCGCGCCGAGCCAACCGCCGTCTTCGTCGCCCGTGTGCCCGTTCCGATGCCCTAGATCGATCCCTCACCGCTAGCTTCGTCTTGGCGCAAATCCTGCAGAGAATCGAGCCCCCAGCTTGAGTTCAGCCGCGCCGGCGAGGTCCGCCGCCGGGCGCCGGGCGCCGCCGCTCGCCGTTGCCGCGCGCCCGCCGCCGGCCGTTGCTCGCGCTGCCAGCTGTCCGTCCAGCAATCAACGACCCAGATCGGATCTAACCTCGGGGTCAACCGGTCAATACCGGTCAACCCTAGCGCTGTGATGTGTTGTTTTGCAAAAAGGTCCCTCTGTTTCTTAGATTCACAAGTATGCCCTTCCACGTGCAAAGAACCCTACGGATAGGTCCTTTCCTTTACGTTTTTAACCCTAGGTTTTCTAGTTTTTCCGCCCGAGGTCCTGTGTAATGTTTATGCACCGCAGCCCCTAGGTTTTTATGCGTAATCTCGTTTTAGCCCTCAGTTTTTACAGTTTAGCCCCTGAAAGCTAAGTTTTCCTGCAGAAAAACCCCTGTACCTTGTTTTAGCCGTAGAATACACGTTTTAGCTCTGTTTTTAGTGTTCTTTATACCCACGCGATCGTATCGAAGAGTAGAATAGTTTTATGCCCCTGTTTTGTTATGTTAGTACTGTTTGGTGATTGTTTCTTATTTTATTCCATTGTATGCTTGTATGTGATTGATGTGGTGCGTAGAAGACAATCCGTACGTGGAATACGCTGAAGTTGAAGATTTCCAAGACCTTGAGCAGCAACAAGAGTTGGTAGAAGGCAAGTCCTTGCTGCATTCCCGTTACCCTATTACAACATGCATTTTAATTACACCGTTATTTATTTATTGCCTGCATTAAATTGAAGGGCCCCATTATTTAAGGATCGACTAGCTTTGTTTATCCGTGTGCCTTGATCAACCTGGGTTTATGTTTATGTTATGTAGACCTTGCTTAGTTGCTCAACTTGGGATCATGGTGGTTTTAATGAACAACGATGTTAATCTTGCTTTACTTATGTTATACCTTCATTAAACAAGATCACTTTTGTTAACCGGAACATGGAGCGACCACCCAGGAAAACCGTACTACCACAAGACATATGGCTCTGTCTTGGCCAATTAATTAGAAACTTTAGTATTGTGGTATGCTTTACCTGAAAGGGGTTGGGGGCTGACGGGAGATGGTGTATAGACCTGCTCTGGCGGGGAGTTGGGCTTTGCTAAGACACGGTACCCGCTAGGGAGCTTTATGCACTGCACTGATCAGGTAACCTAGCGAGCAGCCCGTGCTAGGGAATCTTTGTAAAGGTCTCGTAGCGTCTCTATGCAATCACACCTCGGTAGTGTGGTATGATGCTTGGCCGGCATCGCATGGTTGGGTTTAAAGTTCCTAGAACTTTTACGCGACTTGTGGGTAAAGATGTACAACCTCTGCAGAGTGTAAAACTAACTAGTTAGCCGTGCCCACGGTCAAGGGCGGCCTGGACCCTCACATGAGTAAACTATGAAAGATGGATTAAACTTGTTGCATTTACTTTCGTTCATGTTGATGATGCTTATGTTAATCTCTGGGTTGGTATAAACTTACATTTGCTAGTAAATCAGCTTGCTTAATAAAATTTGACCAACTAAAATGCTGACCTGCTATGCAACCACAAGCTTCCACCATAAAGCCTTTGTATGTTGTTATAGAATTTTCCCTTGTTGAGTACGACATGTGCTCATGCTTGTTGTTCTTTTATATTGCATCTACACAACCCGGTTGCTGCTCAGACGGACGCTTTGAAGACTTTCCTGGAGAGTTTGACGGTTTCTAGGCGAGCGTGCCACCAGTCAGCTGCCTGTGGAGACGTCCTTTTCCGCTGCTAGTACTCGCTTTTATTACGATTTATGAGACATTCGGTCATGTAATAAAGTTATAATACTTCCTTTACGCTTTTGACACTGTATTTGGTATTCACTGAGTCGATGCATGTGTGTAACTTGATCCTGGCGCACATGTATTCTATGCATTCGGATTTGCCCTTAAATCCGGGTGTGACATCATAATACTATTTCTGATTCCATCCCAAATAGTTGCATTGATTGGATGTTTTTAAAATATGATTGAAGGGTCATACCCACTTGTGATTGGATATTTTCGTTGTGTGGTACGCATAGTCCACTGCTTTTATCTTCCATTCCCTAATTTGACATTAACTTGCATTTGATCCATCTATATGTTCAGTTCAATACATATGGCCTTGGTGTTTGTGTCCATCTCAAAAAAATGTACTTAATTAAGCAATAATTTGTACTTCATCAAGCAATAATTTGTATTTTACTAGCCAATTCTACCTTTTCAGTTAAGCAATAACACTGTACTTGATTAGTTAAAATTACTGGTATGCTATAGGCAATGATAAAGTTCTGAATTTGGCAAAACATTGTACTTTATTAGGCTATGTTACTGAGCATTTCAATTCATATGCTTTTACTTGATTAGTAATGAGAATCAGGCTCAATCTCACTGAGCATTCCAATTCATATTTTTTTACTTGATTAGAATTGAGCATTCCAATTTTTTCCCTACACATTGCACCCAATGTTCAACTAGCTTCTGGTGGTTGGATGATAGAGCATGAAGACCATGACCTCCCTGAAGTTCTTCAAATGTTGGGGCTCATGGTGTCAGGTTAACACTATCCATGTTACATTAGCATTATGGCAGCCTCTAGTTTGCTGCTTATTAAACACGCGGTAGAATTAGATGTTTCTCACTACCTCATTGCTGATAAGATGCTCACTTAAAAATAGATTATGCACCTAAGAATGGTATGGGTTAAGGTTGGAGGGGCAACTTAAACCTGTCATTGTTATTCCCTAAATGCATGCAGATTAAATGGTTTCATATTTTAATTTCTCAAGTTCATTAGGTATGCAATTAATGATCATGTGGTGATTAATAAAATGGACTGATGCATGCAAATTGTTTGGGTTGTAGATCTGTTCAAAAAGAACAGGTTCAGTAGGCAATTATATTTCATGTGCCATGCAATTTTTTGTTAGGGAGGAACAAAACAATGTAATTACCTAAGAAATTTACTATCTGTTCTGTTTTTGGAGTGCCTTTGTTGATTATTAGGATACACAAGCTAGTTCTTCACCTCAAACAACTTATTCTTGATTGTTTTCTATTTTTAGTATGTGTTGTACGGTAACTAATTTTGGTCATTTCTCATTGTACTAGCTTGTCATGGAAGGACCTCATCAATTAAGGGTCCGTTTAGTTCGCGTAATGAAACTTTTAGGCCCCCTTTCAAGGTCTATTAGATGTATTGAACGTAGATTATTTACAAAAATAATTACACTAATGGACTGGAAATTGCGAGACGAATCCATTAAGTCTAATTAATCCATCATTAGAGATTGTTTACTGTAGCACGATGTTGTCTAATCATGACATGATTAGGCTCGTTAGATTCGTCTCAAAAATTAAGGTAGGGGTCGTGGAATGGGTTTTGTCATTAATCTGCGTTTAATACTCCGTATTAGTGGAAAGAAGATTGATGTGATGGGTTGTTGGTGAATATTTGGGGAACTAAACTGGCCCTAAGCAAGCTGAAGTGATATTATGCATTTTATGAGAATCCTTTGTTGTGCACCATGAATCATGGTGTGTAGTTGTCTAGATTTATTTTCATTTATGAGAGGAGGGGAGGAAAATTTGTTGTGTAAATAGCCTATTTGGTGTTTTTTTCCTTGTATTGTATACCATGAATCATGACATTCGTTTTCACTCGTGATGTATATTTTGGGTTCAGGGCAAGATGGCGTGGTAAATTTGTTTGTGATTCAAGTCTTAATTTACTTGGTGTTGAATGATGTTTAATGAATGTCTCCTGTTTTGCTTCTGAATTGTTTGGGTGAAGACGTCAAATTTGTTGTGCAGTGAATCGAATGATGTTTATATCATTTAAGCAGCTTCCGTGAATAACGTGGTGTTGGGGAGAAAAACAAACGGGCCTGGGTGGGAAAGGACGGAGCGTGACCGCCACGCGCAGAGAAAAGAAATAAAAAAAGCAAACCTACTATAATAGGAAAGTGCTCTACTGGTATGGATTAGTTTTCCTAATTAGGTGCGGCTGTACTGTTGGTCTAATTAAGTGGATTAGTTTTCCTAATTAGTTTTCAAGGACCTGGCGTACTTTAGCCAAGTCCTTGAAAAAAATCTCACGAAGAGTGCAATCCTATAAAATCGATCTAATTACTTACCTAATTAAGTAATCAGATCAGATCTGCATGTCAAAACTTACTGCTTGTGGCTAAAAAATAGGGGTACTAGAGTCTTTTCGCGTCACCACTAATCTGTCCTGAAAAAATTAGAATTGTACTTTTTATGAGACGGAGGGAGTACTTGCTAAATGCTGCAACATGTACAGATGTACTAAAGATTAAAAACCAACACCAGACGTCCAGACGATGACGGAATTCGGGAATTGAAAGTTGAAACTTACATGATAACATACGCACGTGGTGTAGATACTGCAGTCTGCAGACAACAGATTGGGAATTTGGGATTGGGACTCAGTGTGAGAGCCACGACCAGAAGTCCAGAGCACGGGCGCAAGGCAGGGGCAGGCAGGCAGAGGCGCAGGGCCTGTCGCACACGGCACACCGCGGCGCCGTCGAGCTGCGTGACCTGCGTCTGCCGCCGATTCAATCGCCTGGAGGCTGGAACTCGAGAACACCGACCGAGGGGAGTTTTGGAAAACGATTAAACGAAACAACAATTCATTTGCCGTAGTTTCGGGGCTTGTAGGGTTTTGGGCTTCCGGCGGCCGGTGCTTGACCTTTCTCCTTTGGGCTTTTTTTTACGTGCATGTACATGTATACGTTGTGTATATGGGGTGGGGCCCCTGGAATTGGGGGGCCAGGCAGTCTGCCCCTCTTGCCCCCCTCCAGGGCCGGCCCTGGTTTTTTGCGAAAAAAATTGCGTGCGCACCTCACGCACCGGCGACGACGTGCGCACCCCCTCGTGTCGCCTCGTGATTGGATCGGTGTCCGAGAGTCTCGCGCGCTAGCCCCCTGATCGGCTCGACCTCCGTTCCGCGGCTCACCCGACGATTCTGCAGCGCGAGGCTCCGTTTCTGGCTCAGCAGGTCGGCTTCTGTTTACCGAGCGATTCAGTTCGTCAGAACACTCGAAAACACTGACAAAGTTCCAATTTTGGGCTTCGATTAGAATTAGTAACCATCTTTTACTATTTCAACCAATTAAACCATGTTAAACCTTGACTTCCAAACCTTATTTATCATCAACAAAACCTGTTGTCATGCAAAGAAAATTTCTCACAAAATAATTGCAAACTTTCCTGAGCATCACTGTGGTTAGGCAGCCCAGACTTCCAGTGCTGAAATCAATTTTGGGAGCTCTCTTAAAATTACTTAACTCCGACATCTAGCTTAACAAAGGATAGTACAAGTTCACCAATGTTCATAAATCTCATTTTGCTATTGTGGAGCCATGGTGTGAATGGTAAACCATTTACAATTCCTTTTCAAACTTGGCTAAACAATTCTGTTTTCAGACTCGTCATTTTCAATCTGTTCAGTCCGACAATAATAGATTCAAAGTTTGAGCTTCAACCAAAATGTGTAAATCTCATTTTAATTACTCCACAACTGCTGCTGATTCTTGTCCAAGGATAGTACTTTCCATATTGTTGATTTATATCAAAAGTTTAGAGAGAAATTTTACAATGCTTTCTTTTTTATGAGCCGTCCATCCGGCGAAATCGAACGGTGGAAGTATCAGGAAGTATTAGGAAGTTCCTCTAGGGAAGTACTGAAGTACTAAATTGGTGGGACCCAGAAAATATATAAATAAAATAAGGTATTAGAGTAATTTCACATCCTCAATCAGTCGATCCGGCCGGCTCCCGAGTCCCGACCATTCGTTTGCTGTCCCGGCGTTGCCTGGCAAGGGCGGCGGCGCGGCCCTCCGCGGCCCGCAGCCGCAACGGCGGATCAGGGAGGCCGGCGCGTGGGGCTCGGCTGTCCGCGGCGGCAACGACGGCAAGTGGGTCTGGGAGGCCGGCGCTAGGGACTGGGGCGTCCGCAGGGTGGTTTTGCTGGAGCTCATGACAGGCAGGCGATCGATGGACAGCCAGCAGGGGAGCGCAACCTTGTGGAATGGGCACGGCCCCATCTGAAACAGAGACAAGGATTCCAAGCCCTGCTGGATCCCAAGCTTGGCGGTAACATCTCCATGAAAGGCGCTTACAAGGTGACCCAGCTGGCCCGCGCCTGCCTCACCGGGATCCCAAAGCCAAGCCTCTGATGAGCCAGGTCGTGGAGATCCGCAAACCTCTCCCAGACCTGAAAGACACGGCCTCTTCATTCGGCTTGTAATACTCCTTGCAAGCAGAGCAAGCTGCAAGGCTAGGGTACCTGGTGGCAGCCGGAGCATGAGCCCGCAGAGCAGCTTTGCGTGGAACGGGCAGCAGCCGGTAAGGAGCCTCTCCCATGGCAGCCCCTTCGTTCTGGCAATATTCATGCATCTGCAGTCCGCAGCACACGGCAGCATTTCCCAGCTGTTGATTGAAGCAAGCAGCTCACTGAAACTGAACTCAGAGCTTCACGCATGACAGACAGAGTAGACATACTGCAAACTCATGATGCATTATATTTATCTTGCCACTTCTCTAAAAGGTTAGATAAGTTTCTCCCATCCCCAAGCATTCTAGCAGTAGCAGGTAATACTCAAGGCCCATGGCCCATTACATATGGTTCCACACTGAGATCACACTCCAGAGAAACACACGAGCAATATAGACAGGCATCACACTGGTCTGACACTCTGACTGACAGTGGCAAGCATAAATAGTATATGCGTATAGCTAGCAAGCTTCTTCGTTGTGACTGAATGGATCCACCACCACACCCACGACGCTGCTCCAGAGCAAGCGACTAGTGGTGGGGACGGAGGAGCCCTGCAGGAGGCCGTCGCGGATCTGCGTGGCAATGTCGCGCGCCGGGGCGTGCGGGATGAACACCGACGAGGCCTTGGACGACGCGCCGGTCTCCTTCATGGTGTCAAAGTACTGGGTGATGAGCACCATGTCCATCACGTCCTTGGCGGTGGTTCACGGAGAAGCCCAGCACGCTGTCCCTCAGCCCGTCCACGATCGCCTGCCACTGCCGGGCGATGCCCAGCCAGGAGCCTCTGCGCCTCCCCCTCCGCGCGCAAGATCTGCACGATCTTCTCAGCCTCGGCCTTCTCGTTGGCGGCCACCCTCATCCTCGCCGCTGCAGAATTCAGGGCCAAACAACAGCCAGCCACAAGCAGTGTCAGACTGTCAGTTGGTCAGTGTCGCTGTATGAGTATGACAGATAGCAAAGCTGATCATATGCCAACAGCTCCTGGGTTATCTAGCAACAGACCTGCGTTGATCTTGTTCAATGCGCGCTTCACGTGCTCGTCTGGCTGACTGGCTCAATGTCCACGATCAGAGTCTGGACAATCTCAAAGCCATAAGCTGACATGGCCTTCTCGAGCTCCTCCTCCACAGCCTTTGCGATCTCATCCTTCTGCTCGAAAGCGTCGTCTAGGATGAGCTTGGGGACACTTGCTCTGAGCCTCTGATAACTGTTGACAGCAACCACAAACAGACATTACATGAGTAATGAGATAGTCATAGCAATTCCGAATTAATATTTAATATACTCTCAGGAGTCAGGAAACAACCAACAGAGAGAGAAAAAACATAGAGACAAGGCGGTGTCAGATATGATAAATCTTCAGTTGTTCTGAGAATTCATACTGTCAAAGACGTACGCTTGGATCTGAGGCCTTGTGTTGGTCAGTTTGTAGAACACATCATTTGCTTTGCCAGCCAGAATAATTAGTAATTAGGAACGAGAATGGTGCGAAGCACAAAAATGAGATCAATAATCACCAATGGCAACTATGCAGGGAAAAACACTTCAATCAAGGTTCTCCTTAAGCCCATCAATCAGTGAACAAATCCCCTTCCTTAAGGTAAAAGCAGAAAGCACCAACTAAACTTGTGCTTACAAGGTCCTAAAAAAGACAAAAGTGGCATCATGGCCACGATTTTGCTAGGAAACATAAAATACTTATACTTGAACAAATACCCAAGATTTTCCATAAAATCCAATTTGACTTTAGAATTCAAGAACATTGATGTTGAACCTTGTTTTTTCAGCACTAAGTGATGGCTACAATTTCGTTTAACAATTCATCTCTAGGAAAGCTGCAATTTTATTTTCAGGAACCAAAACCTTGTTGCAAAGGAAGAGACTTCAAATCACTTGTAAAAATTACAGAACTTCAGAGGTTATATCCTTAATTCACAAAAAAAGATTAGCAGGTAACTAAGTGATGGCTGCAATTTCGTCTTTAACAATTCATCTCTAGGAAGCTGCGATTTTAATTTCAGAATACCATGATGTGCTCCAGTGCTTGCTGCACTGCTAGAGAATTATATGAATAGGTCAAGACAAGCTCCTAGAAAGAAAACTTCATCGTGTATTTTGGATCACTGAAGAAAGTGACCCAACAGTGAACATAAACAATAACCTGCAACTCCCCATCCTTCCCTGTTTCTCCATGGCTAAATGTTTACAACTAAGCACTGATGACTAGTTAATGATTCACCTTTGCCTACCATTACACCAGAACCTTGCTGAAATTCGTAACTCCAAAAAGAAACTATCACCAATCCGAAATCGAGTCCTATCCAAACTATACCTGACCACCACACACACATGCTATCTCTGAATCATTGGCTCCCATTCACGTACCTGGAGAGATCGCCGGAGGCATCCAAAGGCCAGGCCCGGCCCCTGCATCGGATGCCGCGGCCGCTCTTCACCGTGTTGTGCCCCATCCGGATCCGTCCGGGGCAGCGGCTCGCCCCCTGGGTCACCGGGCATCGGCTGCCCCCCTGGGTCGCCAGGCAGCTGCGTCTGCATCCGCGGCTAGCGTCGACACGACCTGGGAGGTGGTGAGGGCCGCGGCGCGTGGAGAGGACGGGGTCGGCGGCGGACGGCGCGTGCGAGGGAGAGGCCAGTTAAAGAGGATACGAGATTACCATATTGTCCTTTCACTAATTATTTTAATTTTTTAATTAATTGGGTGGTGGAAAAATCAAAATCCTTGATACTTCCTAATACTTCCTAATACTTCATTTGCACCATAAAAAACCTCAAGTTTAGATGCAAAGTTGCTCAGAAATAAATTTCAAAACAGCTAACTGGTGTTGTTTCAGACTTAGGCCTTGTTTAGTTTGCTAAAATTTCTAACGTTTTCTCCACTCTCTCTCCATCACATCACATTAAATACGCCAAAAGACATATGTTCGGAGTATTAAATATAGGTAAAAAAATAACTAATTACACAGTTTTGATGTACTTTGCGACACGAATCTTTTGAGTCTAGTTAGACCATGGTAGGATAATATTTACCACAAACAAACGAAACGTGCTACAGTGTGCTACAGGAGTTCCAAACGTTGAAAAGTCAAATTTTTCACCGAACTAAACAAGGCCTTAGCTGGTTCTCTGCATTTTCAGAAAAGGAATTAAAAAATTATTTATCATTGACACCATGGCTGAACAGTAGCAAAATGGAATCTCTGAAAGTCAATGTTTAACATGGTTTGATTTGTTGGAAGAATAAAAGATGGTCACTAATTTTAATTGAAGCTCAAAGTTGGAACTTTATCACTGTTTTGGGTGTTAAATGACAGAAACTGCAAGTCTGAAAATGACTGAAAACAACATTGTTAAGCCAAGTTTGAAAAAGAATTAAAAATTATTTATCATTGACGCCATGACTGCATAGTAGCAAAATGGAATCTCTGAAAGTCAATGTTTAACATGGGTTGATTGGTTGGAAGAGTAAACGATGGTCACTAATTTTAATTGAAACTCAAAGTTGGAACTTTGTCACTGTTTTGGGTGTTAACTGACGATTGACGCGAGCCGAGCTGAGCCTATGCGCTGCCTGCGGAGCCGATGACGAGAGCCCGGGCGATCCCTACTACGTGCGCCATGCGGACTCCCAGCAAGCCGCGGACGGGGCAGCCGAACGAGCGCGACGTCGGATGCCGGACGGACGCAGATGCGCGAGGGTGCGCACGGGGCCGCGGTGCGCCCCGCGCGCACCCAATTTTTCTCTGTTTTTTGAGGCCTTGCGGGAGCTTTGACGACTTTTGGTGAGCCGGAACAGCTAAAGTACAATGTTGAGAAAAAGAGGTATTTTAAAATATACAATACTATCATATACTACTGTTTGAAAATGATTTGTATGTAATAAAAAATAGTATAGAATTAATTTTAACCGTAAGATCCTTTAAAATAGGTCTTTTTTTATTACATACGAGTATTTTTCAAACGACAGTATAAGGTAGTACTGTGTACTGTAAAATAACTCATTTATTATCCATGATTCTTCAAATCGCTGATTCATGGAACCTTTAAGGAATTCGATGGACTGTATCCAGTTTACAAATCGCGAAGTGATCAACAATTATAAATCAGGGATCCTTAAGAATCTAGGTAGCAAAGGGATATAAAACTACGTGTACATCTATCTATACTATAAGGAGCGAAGTCAATTGAAAATTTTTCTCACCCAATTTGGGCCCGCCTTACCCCTTACGCCGGACCCACCCGTAAGGTTGTCTGATGACAAAAAAAGTGGAACGACCATAGAAATCGCAATTTGGGAAGCGTTTCTGTCAAAAACATAATTTTTTTCTCACCCACGCCGGTTGTACCCGCCTTGCGTACCCACAGGGCCCACACAAATTTCCCTTCTCCGTATGGATAAAATTTCCCTTAGTTCGTCTCGCCGCGGCTCGGAAGGCGCGAGGCGGAGCTCTTCTGCGCGGCGGTGAGCGCTCAGCCTTCCAGGCTCCGACGGACGGAACTGGGGAGGTGGTGGCCGGGGAGGGAGGCCGCGCTGCCGAGATGGATGGGAGAGGGAGGAGGACGCGGGATCGGCGCGGGGTGGGACGGTCGGCGTCGTCGCCCTGCTCTCCACTGCTCGCAAGCAGCTGCTTCCCGCCACTGGAGGGAAGGGAGAGAACAGAGAAGGGGAGGAGCGGCCCACCAGAGGTAGGAGCTCGATCCAGGCGCTCGGAGACCCTCTATGCGGCGGCAAGGGCCGGAGGGCGCCCCGGTCATGGCTGTAGAACCAAAGGCGACGGCGAACGAGGCAAGCTAGGCACAAGCTTCGCCACCGCGGGCGAGAGCTCCACCGCTGCCGCGGACGCGAGCTCCAGCGACCCTCCCTTCCGCGCCCCGGTCATGGCTGTAGAACCAGAGGCGACGGCGAACGAAGCGAGCCAAGCGCAAGCTTCGCCACCGCGGGCAAGAGCTCCACCCCTGCCGCGGACGCGAGCTCTAGCGACCCTCCCTTCCTTCTCCGGCGAGGGCAAGATACGCCGCAGGAGGGTGTGAGAGCACGAGCTCCGTCGCCGCCGCACACGCGCGAGCTTCGACGCCGTTCGCTCCTCATCAATTCGTCGCTAACACCATCAACCGGACGCCTCCTCCCAGCTGCTCGCACTACACCCAAGGCCCAAGCTGCCACCACGCACGGAAAGGAGACGCACGGGAAGGGAGAGAGAAGAATAGAACTAGAGATGAGATGAGGATGAGTTGTGATCCTATTCACTTGTCAGGTGAAATATCTTGCATTTTTTTTATATGACCATCAATAAATATATAAAACACGTAGAAGTCCTTTTGGAAAGCAAATAAGGAAGAAAACGAAATAAAAATAAGTACTAATATGTTTCCTTTCAAAAATGATCATTTGTGCGTAAATCGATGAGTAGCACGGTCGTTTACATATGAAGTTTTGAACAATGCACTGATTTACTATCATTTTTCATATAAACAATCTTTTAAGACTTTAGGGTTATTGTACCAAACCCACTAGCCCCACAGAGACAACAGATTCTACAAAACGGCTTTAAGCTTTTTCACAGCTGACATCCCACAACAGTTTTTTTCACAGCTCACAACATTTTTTTTTACAGTCACAGCTCAACCAAACACACACATAGGCCCAAGTAATAACAAAGTTCACCCCTCCACATGTCTAAAATCACTCATGACCTGTGTGAAAGCAAAGGCTAAAATCAATTATTCATTTCTTTTCTTATCATTTGGAGGTTTTCTATTATAGTTATACTCCATTTATTTAATAAGTTTATAAAGCGCGAGGTAATATAACATGCAGTCTGTTCGTTTGGCTGGTGGCTGGTGTAGATTTGTTATGAGAGAAAAGTACTGCTGGCTGGTTGCTGGTGTTTTAACCCGTCAACCTACCAAGGGGAGTACCCAAGGTAGATGTTTGTGACCTCGCCGAGATCGGGAACTCGAAGGAGAGACACGTGGCACACAATTTAGACAGGTTCGGGCCGCGAGGTGCGTAATACCCTACGTCCTGTATGCTGCGTAGCTCTGGATTGATTGGGTGTGTTTACAAGATGATGCAGATGATGATATAGGGGTCCCTGCCTCGCCTTATATAGTCCGGGAGGTAGGGTTACAAGTCGATTTGACAGTAGAGTACTAGTCGTGTACGGCTAGGAGTACTTTACATAGAGCCGGACATGTCTAGCTTCCTAACCGAGTACTAGTCCTCCGTATGCCTTGTGCTTCACGCCATCCGGTGCCGTGCAGCCCAAGTCGAGTAGCCCCAGGGGCCCACGGAGTAGTCGATCCCAGTATCCACCTGAGTAGTGGGCCCAGGGATGTCCGTACGACAAGCCCCCGAGTACTTTGCAGTCGAGCAGGATGTCTTCAAGTAGTCTTGACGGTCTTGGCGAGTAGTCCTTGAGCGTCCCCGAGTTCCCCAAGCCAAAAGTCCTCAAGAATGCTTGAATCATCCCGAGGCTGGAAGGTACTCCAGCTGATCTTTGAGTAGTCTTGAAGTCTTCTCGAGTAGTCCCCAAGCGTCCCCGAGTGCTTCTCTCGAAGGTCTTCAATAATACTCATGTTGTCTTGATAAGAAACCATATGGAAAATGCGATTCGGAGAATCGCATTCCATATGGAATGTAGCCCCCAAACCTTAGGTCGAATCGTAGATTCAAACTGAGGGTCAATCTGAAGTTCTGCCAATCTTATCCCGAAAAATCCAGAGAAAAAACCAAAGGACACGTGGCACGGAGCCCCCGAGCCTTGAGTCGAGTACTTTCTCTCGAATTGAAGGGTCATCTTGACCGTAGAATGTGTCCTGAGTGGGGTCTTGATCTGGTGTAGCCCACTGAGTCCGTCGGATGTAGTCGAGCCCCCGAGACTGAAAGCATCGAGTACTGGAAGATGAAGGGTCAGTCTGCCGCCGCTGAGTCACCCGCCTTGCGCTTAGTCGCCCGATGGCTTATAAATAACAGGTGAGCCCCCTTAGGGTTTTTCACTCGTAGCGGTTGCATTCCTTTGAGATTAGATCTGAAATCTCTGCCCCCTCTGCTCCTCTGCTGCCGTCGCCGCCGCCGCAAGGTAGATTAGATCTACGTTCGCCCGCCGCCGTGGTCCGCCCTCCCCCGCAGCCCCCGAGCGAATGCGAGTAAAAACACCCATGACTTGGAGGATGAAGGCATCCCCGGCGAAGAGCATGAAGACTGGTGCGTCGAAGAAGAGGAGCCGCGATGAGGCCGGAGATGCCGGCCAGTCGTCGTCGTCACCGCCCCCCTCCCCTTGCCCCAATCCGGCAAAGGAGTGGAAGAAGGCGAAGTTGAAGACGGAGGACCTCCTTGCCCTGGTCAACAGTGGTTTCCTTCGCGAGAAGGAAATGGATCTGTGGCGCACCGCCACTGGCGATCCGTACCCGATGGAGAAAAACCCGGATGAGATTCCGATGTTCGCGCGGTTCGTGGAGCGTGGACTTGCGCTGCCGGCCAGCGACTTCTTCAAAGGGATGCTCAGGTACTACGGCATCGAGTACCTTAACCTCAACCCCAACGGTATCTTCCATGTCTCCATCTTCGTACACTTCTGCGAGGCGTTTGTGGGGATCAAACCCCACCGGATCTTGTTCCGGAAGTTCTTCCGAGTGAAGCCGCAGCCGAGTACGAACAACCCACGAGTAGTTGGAGGCGCCGGAATACAGATGCGCGAGGACGCCGCCGGGCAGTATCTGCCGTATAAGCTGATCGACTCCAACCAAGATTGGAAGGCGAAGTGGTTCTATATCAGCAACCACCACCCCGAGTTGCCGAAGCCCAGCGGACGACAACCCAAGCATGCGCCATGGTGGAACACGGAGCCCACCATGCAGGAAGGTCTTCAGCTACCTCCGCTGCTGAAGAAGATTAAGGCCCTGAGGGAGGCCGGACTGAGGGCCGAGCACGTGGCCTTCAGGTTCATGAGGAGAAGGGTGCAGCCGCTGATGGCACGAGACACCCTCGGCTACCAGTACACTGGCGACGAAGATTCTTCTCGGATGCCCGGCGAAGAGATTGAAGATGATGTTATCATCGAGAGGCTGGGCAGGATCTTCAAGGACATGCCCCAGTACACGCCGTGCCCGGTGCCGGAGTACTCCGCGGCGCGGCCGCCAAATCAGGTCAGTAGTCGTGGCTAGAGCCCCCGAGTACTAATCTGCTTGTGTAGCCGCACTTATGCTTGCTTGGTGTTCTAGGATGATGTGAAGAAGTACATCTCCATCCCGCCCTCCCCTCCGCGACTTGAGGGACAGATGCAGGGGAAGGCGGAACCCAAGGCGAAGGAGCGCCGCGAAGTTGGCGACGGTGATGATGCCGTTGTCATTGAAGACACCTCGGACGACGAGGATGAGGAGACGCTGCAGCAGCGGTTCTAGCTCCGCTCGAGGTTTAGCCGAGCTGGGATGCCGCACATTCCAGTCATCGAGAAGCCGTCAAGCTTAGAGGCGAGCTTGCCGGTGCCACCCAGGAAGCCCCGCAACGTGGCGCGAAAACGCGCCGTGAAGAAGTTGAAGTTGTCGGAGGCCACCAGACAAGAGGTGAGTACCGCGACTAGAGTAGTCGAGTACTGACAATGAGTAGTCTGTTGCTTACTGCGTGACGTTTGCTGTTGCAGGACATCCCCTCCTCTACTCCTGTTGTCCAAGACGAGGAGGATGTTTGGGAGACCGTGGGGGCGACGGCTGAAAGAAACACTAGCCCGGCTCTAGCTACTGAAGACATTGTGCCAAAAAGGGCACAGGAGCAGACCGGCGCTGTGGAGTCGCAGCCGTTGGTTGAAGAAGTACAGGGCCCTCCTCCAGCTACGGTCATTAGGCAGCCAGAGGAGAGAGTAGAAGAGCCTCCTGTCGAGGCCGGAGCCATTGGCGAGTCTGGCATCGTGGATATTGCCAGCATACTAGGCGCCCCGACCGTCACTATAGTGCGGTCAACTCTGTAAGTTCCCTGACTTCTTGAGTAATCATGTAGTCGTCAAGCTCGTGTTGTTGACTGGATGCTTCATGATGTAGGAAATCCACGGACTTGTCGTGGGATGGAGGGGAGACTAGCACTCCGGCCGATGGTGAAGACCGCTCGGCGGAGGTACGAGAACCCACACCACCACCGCAAGCCGAAGCCGCGGTAGAATCGATGCTTGAAGAGGCTACCCTGGTTGAAGGTACACATCTTGCCACCACGAGTAGTTATTATGGAGAGTAGTCGTTGTCGGTGTTTTAGACCGGCAACCTACCCAGGGGAGTACCCGAGGTAGATGTTTGTGGCCTCGCCGAGATCGGGAACTCAAAGGAGAGACACGTGGCACACAATTTAGACAGGTTCGGGCCGCGAGGTGCGTAATACCCTATGTCCTGTATGCTGTGTAGCTCTGGATTGATTGAGTGTGTTTACAAGATGAATGCGGATGATGAGATAGGGGTCCCTGCCTCGCCTTATATAGTCCGGGAGGCAGGGTTACAAGTCGGTTTGTTAGAGGAGTACTAGTCGTGTATGGCTAGGAGTACTCTACATGGATCCGGACATGTCTAGCTTCCTAACCGAGTACTAGTCCTCTGTATGCCTTGCGCTCCACTCCATCAGGTGCCGTGCAGCCCAAGTCGAGTAGTCCTAAGGGCCCACGGAGTAGTCGGTCCCAGTACCCACCTGAGTAGTGGGCCCAGGGATGTCTGTACAACAAGCCCCCGAGTACTTTGTAGTCGAGCAGGATGTCTTCAAGTAGTCTTGACGGCCTTGGCGAGTAGTCCTTGAGCGTCCCCGAGTCCTACAAGCCAAAAGTCCTCAAGAATGCTTGAATCATCCCGAGGCTGGAAGGTACTCCAGCTGATCTTTGAGTAGTCTTGAAGTCTTCTCGAGTAGTCTCCAAGCGTCCCCGAGTGCTTCTCTCGAAGGTCTTCAATAGTACTCGTATTGTCTTGATGAAAAAACCATATGGAAAATGCGATTCGGAGAATCGCATTCCATATGGAATGTAGCCTCCGAGCCTTAGGTCGAATCGCAGATTCAAGCTGAGGGTCAATCTGAAGTTCTGTTAATCTTATCCCGAAAAATCCGGAGAAAAAACCGAAGGACACGTGGCACGGAGCCCCCGAGCCTTGAGTCGAGTACTTTCTCTCGAATTGAAGGATCATCTTGACTGTAGAATGTGTCCTGAGTGGGGTCTTGATCTGGTGTAGCCTACTGAGTCCATCTGATGTAGTCGAGCTCCCGAGACTGAGAGCGTCGAGTACTGGAATGTGAAGGGTCAGGCTGCCGCCGCTGAGTCACCCGTCTGGCGCTTATCCGCCCATTCAGAACTGAGCCGCCTGATGGCTTATAAATAACCGGTGAACCCCTTAGGGTTTTTTCACTTCCAGCGGTTGCATTCCCACAGATTAGATCTGAGTGACTGGCCCCTCTGCTCCTCTGCTGCCACCGCCGCCGCAAAGTAGAGTAGATCTATGTTCGCCCGCCGCCATAGTCCGCCCGCCTCTGCAGCCCCCGAGCGAATGCGAGTGAAGACACCCGTAACTTGATGGATGAAGGCGTCCCCAGCGAAGAGCTCGAAGACCGGTGCGTCGAAGAAGAGGAGCCGTGATGAGGTCGGAGACGCCGGCCAGTCGTCGTCGTCACCGTCCTCCTCCCCTCGCCCCAATCCGGCGAAGGAGTGGAAGAAGGTGAAGTTGAAGACCGAGGACCTTCTTGCCCTGGTCAATAGCGGATTCCTCCGCGAGAAGAAGATGGATCTGTGGCAAACCGCCACTGGCGACCCGTACCCGATGGAGAAGAACCCGGATGAGATCCCGATGTTCGCGCGGTTCGTGGAGCGTGGACTCGCGCTGCCGGCCAGCGACTTCTTCAAGAGAATGCTCAGGTACTACGGCATCGAGTACCTCAATCTCAACCCCAATGGGATCTTCCACGTCTCCATCTTCGTGCACTTCTGTGAGGCCTTTGTGGGGATCAAGCCCCACTAGATCTTGTTCCGGAAGTTCTTCCGGGTGAAGCCGCAGCCGAGCACAGATGATCCGCGAGTAGTCGGAGGCGCCGGGATTCAGATGCGCGAAGACGGCGCCGGCCAGTACTTGCCGTACAAGCTCATCGACTCCAACCAAGACTGGAAGGCGAAGTGGTTCTACATTAGCAACCACCACCCTGAGCTGCCGAAGCCAAGCGACCGTCAACCGAAGCACGCGCTGTGGTGGAACACGGAGCTCACCGTACAGGAAGGTATTCAGCTACCTCCGCTGCTGAAGAAGATCAAGGCCTTGCGGGAGGCCGGACTGAGGGCCGAGCACGTGGCCTTCAGTTTCATGAAGAGGAGGGTGCAGCCACTGATGGCGCGAGACACCCTTGGGTACCAGTACACCAGCGACGAAGATACGTCCCGGATGCCTGGCGAGGAGATTGATGATGATGTCATTATCGAGAGGCTGGGCAAGATCTTCAAGGATATGCCCCCGTACACGCCGTGCCCGGTGCCAGAGTACTCCACGGCACGGCCGCCAAACCAGGTTAGTAGTCGTGGCTAGAGCCCCCGAGTACTGATTTGCTTGACGTAATCGTACTCAAGCTTGCTTGGTGTTGTAGGATGATGTGAAGAAGTACGTCTCCGTTCCGCCCTCCCCGCCTCGACTTGAAGGACCAGCGCAGGGGAAGGCGAAGGAGAGCTGTGAAGTCAGCGAAGGCGATGATGCCGTTGTCATTGAAGACACCTCGGACGACGAGGATGAGGAGACGCTGCAGCAGCGGTTCCAACTCCGCTCAAGGTTCAGCCGGGCTGGGATGCCGCACATCCCCGTCATCGAGAAGCCATCTAGCCTGGAGGCTAGCTTGTCGGCGCCGCCCAGGAAGCCGGGCAACATGGCGCAGAAACGCGCCGTGAAGAAGTTGAAGCTATCTGAAGCCACCAGACAAGAGGTGAGTACCACGACTAGAGTAGTCGAGTACCGCCAATGAGTAGTCTGTTGCTGACTGTTTGACTTGTACTGTTGCAGGACATCCCCTCCTCGGACCCCGCTGACTAGGGTGAGGAGGACGTCTAGGAAACTGTGGGGGTGACGGCTGAAAGGAACACCAGCCCGCCTCCAGCCACTGAAGATGCCGTGCCGGAAGTGGCACAACAGCAAACCGGCACTGTGGAAGCGCAGGCGTCGGTTGAAGAAGTACAGGACCCTCCTCCTGCTGCAACCGTAGCTGTGGAGCAGCCAGAGGAGACTCCTGTCGAGGCCAGAGCTGCTAGTGAGGCTGGTATCGTGGACATCACCAGCATACTAGGCGCTCCGACTGTCACCGTTGTACGGTCAACTCTGTAAGTTCCCTGAACTCTCGAGTAGTCATGTAGTCGTCAAGCTTGTGTTGTTGACTGGATACTTCATGGTGTAGGAAATCCACAGACTTGTCGTGGGATGGTGGGGAGACTAGCACTCTGGCCGATGGAGAAGACCGCTCGGCGGAAGTGCACGAACCCACACCACCACCACAAGCTGATGCCGCGGTAGAGCCAGTGCTTGAAGAGGCTACCCTGGTTGAAGGTATGCTTCCTGCCACCACGAGTAGTCATCATGGAGGGTAGTCGTAGCCGTTTACTGACTTGTTGAATTGATCCAGGCAGGAGCACAAGCCGAGGGAACTACGATCCCTGAGGCGGTGGCCATGGAGACGGCTGCTGTGGAGACGGTGGCCACAGAGCCGGTTGTCGGGACGGCGACAGCGACAGCCCCCGGGTCGAAGACTACGATAGCCCCCGAGCCGAGCGCGGAAGCGCGGGTTGATCCGTACCCCGAGGCGAGTACCGACGTTGTCGTCCGCGAGGCGATAATAGAAGAGTCTGTGCTGCTTCACTCGGCGCCCATGCCGGAGACAGGATCCTCAAGTCGCGGGGGTCTTGAGTTGCTGGAAGACAATCTGGTTGACCCGGCCGTTGTGGCTCTAAGCATGGAGTCATGGCGCCGCACAGAGCAATGGGTCAAGGTACGTTGTGAGTACCCTGGGTAGTCTTGTCTTGTGGAGTACTGATTACTCATTGGACGTTATGTCTTGCGCAGGACGTGGTGGAGAGGTCCCGCCAGAAGTCTGAACTTCTGAAGGGGTACGGCGACACAGTTCTTCACGCCGAAGGCTTGGAGAAGGAGCTGGACAAGTCAAAGAAACATGCTGCATTGCTCCAATCCAAGCTAGATGGCACCTTCGCCCAGTACCACAACGAGATACAGGAGATGCAGGCGAAGAGGGGCGACTTGATCTGGAAGAACAAGTCGCTGCGCCAGAAGAACAAAGGTATGTCTTCCGCCGAGGCCACCGAGTACTTATTGCAGAGCTTGCGAGCATTCTGACACTGTGACGAGTTGTCCGCAGATCTTGAGGCAAAGGTCGACCAGCTGAAGGCGTCTGAGACGGACCTCAAGAACATCGTGTACCGTGAGATCGACAAGAGAGAGGTACTTGAGTATGAGTACGCCAAGCTGCGCCATGAGTGTATCACGCACATGGAGCTCCGTGAAGCCTCCGATCGTGACCTTGTCAATTGTTATAAATCTCTGCAGAAGCTCAATGAAGACCGTGAGAAGCTTTGAGGCCAACTGAAAGAACTTAAAGAAGCCGCGCTGCCCATCGCGAGGCTGCTGGTGCCACATCCGGGCGGACCCAAGATAGCCCCACTGGTAGACAGGCTGAAGGAAGCCCCCGGGCGCTTGGCGACATATGTCAAGCATCTGGCGAAGTCCATCCCGAACCAGGTGCTGGCATACATGAAGTCGTACTTCCCAATGGCACCGGTGGATGTGGTAGCTGGTGGTCTTGCGGCGAACTACACCGATGAGCAGTACAAGACTCTCCTGGAAGAGATGGCGCCCATTGCGGAGCAGGTGGCGGACAAGCTAAATCTCTAGTAGATGTACCTGTAGAGGTAGCTTAGAGTAGTTGATGTAAAACAAACAAAGTAGTCAGAGACTTGTTTGAAATATCAATGGGATTCGTCCACTGCTTATATTTGTAATGAGTACTCGTGGCCGCCACTTGCAGCGAAGTGTGCGGAGTACCAAGCCGTGGGAGATGTGGTGAGTAGTAGTACTCGGTAGGGTCTGTCTAGTTAGAAGGCATAGTAAACAAGTTGATTAGAATCAAGCTTTATTACTGATGAAGAAGTACACCTGGATGGCCAGGGCCGTTACAAATGAGTAGTCGCCAAGACCCGTAGGCCGCCTACAGCTAAGTTATTGCTAGGGCCCTTGAGCCGCTTACAGCTGGAGATCCGTTAGTAACCGTATAGGCTGGATCTAGAGAGTACATGGTCTGTAGACCGCCGCCAGAGTCCTTCTGCTCTGTGCGGCCTAGGATCCGTTAGTAGCCGTTGACGCTGGATCTTGGATAAGAGTAGTCCGGAGACTTGTGCTAGGACTGAGAGGCCGCTTACAGCGAAGAGTCTGTGAGTAGCCGTGTAGGCTGGACCCGTAGATGAGTAGTCGAGCGACTACGTGTAGAAGCGACACAGCTGGTCGACGTTCCACGAGTTGCTGATGTCGTCGCCTTCAAGTGTTTGGAGGCGATATGAGCCTGGTCCGGTCAGCTTGGAAACTGAGAAGGACCTTCCCATGGCGAGCTGAGCTTGTGTAGTCCGTCCGTGTTCTGGATGCGACGGAGGACTAGATCGCCGACGTTGAAGGAGCGTTTTTTGACGTTGCGATCATGGTAGCGTCGGATACCCTCTAGGTACCTTGCTGACTGGACGAGGGTGGCACAGCGGGCTTCTTCGAGGATGTCGATGTCAACCCATCGGCTGTCTTCCGAGATGCCTTTGTTGTATTGTTCTACTGCCGGAAATTCCCACATCACATCGGTGGGTAGAATAGCTTCGGAGCTGTAGACTAGGAAGTATGGCGACTGCCCTGTTGGCTTGGTAGGTTGAGTACGAATCCACCACAGTGCATTGGGTAGTTCCTTGATCCACTTGCCTCCTTTGGTGTTAGCTGCATCATGCAATCGCTTCTTGAGGGCGTCGAGTACCATCCCGTTGGCGTGCTCCACCTGGCCGTTAGCGCGCGGGTGGGTGACTGAGACATATCAGACGTCGATCCCACTGTTCTTGCAGTACTCCCAGAACTGATGGTTGTTGAAGTTGGAACCAAGGTCTGTGATGATGCGATGGGGTAGCCCGTAGCGATGCACGAGTTCATCCAAGAAGTCGAGTACTCTGTCGACCTTTGGGTAGGTAACCGACTTGACTTCGATCCACTTGGTGAACTTGTCGATGGCCACCAGGACTCTGTTGAATCCACCTGGCGCAATTGGCAGAGGCCCAATCATGTTGAGCCCCCAGCAGGCAAAAGGCCAGGTCGGTGGTATGGTGACTAGCTTGTAGGACGGGACGTGTTGCTACTTGGCGAAGAATTGGCACCCTTGGCACCTTCTGACGAGTTCTTCAGCGTCGGCCAGGGCTGTGGGCCAATAGAAAGCTCGTCGAAAGGCTTTGCTCAGCAGCGTACGAGAGGACGCGTGGTTACCGCAGATGCTTTTGTGGATCTCCTCCAAGATGTCCTTGCCTTCTTCCCGAGGTATGCACTTCATGTGTACTCCAGAAGTGGCACCCCACCTGTAGAGCTTGTCTCCGACTAGTACGTAGGTCTTGGATCGGCGGACGAGTTGTTCGGCCTTGTTCTTGTCGGAGGAAACCTTCTGCTCGCGGATGTAGTCGATGAAGGGTTGTCTCCAGTCCACATCGATCATCATGACCTCCTGACCGGGCTGTGGTGGCACAGGGTCAGTGGTCGTTGGCGCCGGCTCCGGGATGGATGGCGCGTGAAGCTCATGGACGAAGACTCTGATGGGTACTTGGGCGCGAGTAGAACCAAGCTTCGACAGGACGTCCGCTGCAACGTTGTTGTCGCGGACGACGTGGTGGAACTCGAGACCATAGAATTTGTTCTCGAGCGTGCGGACTTCAAGACAGTAGGCGTCCATGTTCTCCTTGTTGCGATCCCAAGACTTGTTGACTTGGTTGATGACCACTGCGGAGTCGCCGTAGACTAGTAGTCGCTTGATGCCCAGTGAAATTGCGAGGCGGAGCCCATGCAGTAGGGCTTCATACTCGGCTTCGTTGTTTGAGACCTTCCAGATGATCTGCAGGACGTACTTGAGTTGTGCGCCCTTTGGAGAAATCAGGAGTACTCCTGCACCCATGCCCTCGAGCTTGAGTGAGCCGTCGAAGTACATCACCCATTGCTCTGGTCGATCTGTTGGAGTTGGTAGCTGATTCTCCCGCCACTCTGCCATGAAGTCGACTAGTGCTTGAGACTTGATAGCGATGCGTGGCTTGAAGTCGATGTTGAGGGCACCAAGTTCGACCGCCCACTTGGAGATTCTTCCAGTAGCATCTTGGTTATGGTGTATGTCACTGAGCGGGTAGTCGGTGATGACGATGATCGAGTACTCCTGGAAGTAGTGTCGTAGCTTCCGCGAGGTGATGAGTACTGCGTAGAGTAGCTTCTGGACCGGTTGGTACCGTGCCTGACTCGGACAGGACCTCGCTGACGAAGTAGACTGGTCGCTGGACTGGGTAGGCGTGCCCTTCTTCCTGCCACTCGACGACGATGGTAGTACTGACCACATGAGTAGTCGCAGCGAGATAGAGCAGTAGCTGCTCCTGTTTGCGAGGAGCTGTGAGGACCGGTGGCTTCGACAAGTAGTCTTTGAGCTGCGCCAGAGCTTGATCAGCCTCCTCGGTCCACACGAACTTCTCTTGGTGATTGAGTAGTTTGAAGAAGGGTAGTCCCCGTTCTCCGAGCTTCGAGATAAATCTGTTCAAGGCCGCCATGCACCCGGTCAGCTTCTGGACATCCTTGATGCAGGTTGGAGCTTTCATGTTGGTGATGGCGGAGATCTTCTCGGGATTGGCTTCGATGCCACGATGGCTGATGATGAAGCCGAGTAGTTTCCCAGAGGGTATGCCGAAGACGCACTTGTTGGGGTTGAGCTTCCATTGGTACTCTCGCAGGGATGCGAAAGTCTCTTCAAGATTGGCGATGAGCGTGTCGGAGTTTCTGGACTTGACAACCACGTCGTCCACATAGGCTTCAACGTTCTTGTTGAGCTGCTTCTTGAAGCAGGCCTGGATAGCTCGTTGGTCGGTGGCGCCGGCGTTCTTCAACCCGAACGACATTGTCGTGTAGCAGTAGGCACTGAATGGGGTGATGAACGCGGTCTTCTCCTGGTCTTCTTCCTTGATAGCGATCTGGTGGTAGCCGGAGTAGCAGTCGAGGAAGCGGAGCAGGTCGCAGCCCGCCGTGGAGTCGATGACTTGATTAATCCGTGGCAACCCGAAAGGGTCCTTGGGGCAGTGTTTGTTGAGGTCAGTGTAGTCGACACACATCCTCCATTCGTTCATGTTCTTCTTGCAGACGAGGACGGGGTTGGCGAGCCACTCAGGATGGAAGACTTCTCGGATGAAGCCGGCCGCGAGTAGTTTGGTGAGTTCCTTCTTGATGGCGTCCCGTCGGTCGTCAGCGAAGCGGCGGAGGTGTTGTCGCTTGGGGTAGCTTTAGGATCGACATTGAGTGAATGCTCGATTAGCCTTCTGGGCACCCCTGGCATGTCCACTGGCTTCCACGCGAAGATGTCTCGGTTAGCCCGGAGGAAGCTGATGAGCGCGTCTTCCTGTTTGGGGTCGAGCCCCGCCCCGATCATGGTAGTCTTGCTGCTGTCACCAGTCCCGAGGTCGATGGCCTTCACCTATACTTTGTCTGTTGGCTGAGGTTTGTTTGAGGTGTCGGTCTTCTCAGGTATCTCGAGCTCGGTTGGCACGAGCTTCTTGGATGCAGCGAAGATTTCCATCATTGCGTTGTGTACTTGATTGGTTGCTACGAGTTCCACGGCTTCGGTGTCGCAGTTGTAAGAAATCTTCAAGTCCCCTTGCAGCACAAGTACTCCGGCAGGACTTGGCATTTTGAGTACCAAGTAGGTGTAGTGAGGGACCGCCATGAATTTGGCGATGGCTGGTCTGCCGAGGATGGCATGGTAGGAGGTTTCGAAGTCCGCAACCTCGAACTTGATGTACTCGGTGCGGTAATTCTCCCTTGTCTCCCCGAAGGTAACTGGCAGAACCACTGAGCCGAGTGGTATAGCCGCGTTGCCTGGGATAATGCCGTAGAAAGGCGACGCGCTCTTGGTGAGCATGTCAGTGATGTCGAGCTTCATCTTCTTCAAGGTCTTGGTGAAGAGGACGTTGAGTCCGCTCCCGCCGTCAATGAGTACCTTGTTGAGTCTGGAGCCCGCGACTATTGGTTTCAGGACGAGTGGGAAACATCCTGGCTCAGAGAAGCTTGTCCATTGATCCACGCGGGAGAAGGTTATGGGTACCTTCGACCACCTTAGAGGTGTCGGCACCGCTGGTTCAATGTTCAAGACTTCCCGTAGGGTGAGCTTCTGCGACCGCCTGGTGGGTAGTCCGCCGAACAGGACATTCACCATCTTGTCGGGTTCTTGGAAGTCGCCGTTGCCTTCGTCGACTTTCTTCTTGCCCTTCTTGTCGTGAGGAGGCCATGGCTCAGGAATATCTTTGAGTGCTCGCCGGAGTTGGTAGCACTGATCGGTCGTGTGGTTGCCGCCCAGATGCCACGGGCACTTCTCTTTGAGCAAGTCTCTGAAGCCGCCGGAGGTCTTTTTGGAGTTGTCTTTCGCAGGGCCCTGCATAGCCGCCACTGTGTTGTCTGGCTTGCGCTTGCGGTTAGGACCCGAGTAGTTGTTGTTGCGACCCCCTTGGTCCTTGTTATTGTTGTTGCCGCCCGTATTGTTTTTGCTCTTGCCGCGAATGGAGTCGTACTTGGCGTTCGCCTTGTCCTCTTCGTCAGCCCATGAGGTGATCATGTCTTTGAGCTTGGTGATGGAACTCGGGCGACGGCGACCGAAGTCTTCGAAGGTGCGACGGTGGTAGAGCCCGTCTTGGAAGAGGTCGATGACTTCTTTGTCAGTGACGTCGACTACGGTCGCACGCTTGTCCAAAAAGCGACACATGTACTGGCGGAGCGTCTCGCCTTGCTCCTGCTAGACCATCGCCAAGTCCATGCGAGTACCTGAGCGCCCCATGGCACCCGCGAAGTTGCTGGTGAACTGGGCCTTCAGCTGGTCCCACTGGTTGATCGAGTTCTTGTCGAGCGACTCGAGCCATGTGAGTGGAGCCTAGTCCAGACAGAAGGGGAAGTAGAGGCACTTCGTGTCATTGTCGCCACTAGCATTTTTGATGGCCAGGGCATAGCACCTGAGCCACTGCACTGGATCTTGCTTCGCGTCGTACTTGGTGATCCCGAGGGGTTTGAATTTCTCGGGAAGAAGCAGATCGTGAAGTCGTGCAGAGTAGGCGGGGAAGCCGTCGCTGTCGTGAGGTTCGGGCCGCGAGGTGCGTAATACCCTACGTCCTGTATGCTGCGTAGCTCTGGATTGATTGGGTGTGTTTACAAGATGATGTGGATGATGATATAGGGGTCCCTGCCTCGCCTTATATAGTCCGGGAGGCAGGGTTACAAGTCGGTTTGACAGGAGAGTACTAGTCGTGTACGGCTAGGAGTACTCTACATGGATCCGGACATGTCTAGCTTCCTAACCGAGTACTAGTCCTCCGTATGCCTTGTGCTTCACGCCATCCAGTGCCGTGCAGCCCAAGTCGAGCAGTCCCAGGGGCCCACGGAGCAGTCGGTCCCAGTACCCACCTGAGTAGTGGGCCTAGGGATCAATATCTCAGATGCTCCTGTTAGTCAGCTTCGGCGTTCTCCTGAACAAGCCGATTTTCAAACTGAACAACCGACTGAGGTACAATCTTCATTGGTTGTTTCTTTATTATTCTCATCCTCTAACTCCTTGTCTTTGTTCCAGGATATTGCCGAGACATCAACTGAAGTTCATGATAAGTCTTTGGGTGATCTTCAGCAAGACACCGGTGATCAACCACAGTTGCCGATTGTTGAAGTGCAGACAGTTTCTGTTGCAGAGGTAAATTTCTTAACTCCCTTGGATTTTCTCTTTCAACTCTTTTTTGCTCATCCTGACCCTTTCTGCAGGTTCCACCGACTCTGTCTCTTATTGCTCAGGGCGTATCAGCAGCTGCTCTCCCTGATGATGTAAAAGCTAGGCTGATCGAGGTGTTGCCATTGTTGAACCAGGACATTGGTCAACTTGTACAAGATGCTGAGCCGATCAGGACTATATTTAAACAGATCCAAAGCCAGTTGCCCAGAGATCTCAAGGCAAAGATGCTCCAAGTTGCTTTCATTGAGAATCGGCAACTCATAGTTCAGGAACTTAGATCCCATCTCACCATTCCTGTTGATGACAAGCCCGGGCTCACTTTCCTTGGACCAATGGGTGATGCTGACCCCATTAAGATGATCAACTTTGAAACCGGCCGAATCCCCTTCAAGCATGCTTCTCTGAATTTGGCCGATTGGGACGGTTGCTTTAGGTCTTGGACAGGGTACGCCAAAGGGTGGAGAAATTGGCATCGTAGAGTATCTGCCAAGAACAGAGGTTTCTGGGATAAGTATAAGATTAGCCAGTGCATTACTCTGTCCTTGTCTGATATGTCTCGGAATGAGTCTCTTTTAATAGCCGCTTCTTATTTTTGGTCAGATGCACTCAATGCCTTCTTATTTGGTCATGGGCTGATGACCCCGACTTTGGCTGATGTTCTTCTGTTGACCGGCTTGGACATTTCTTCTTCGGATACCCTTTTTAGCTATCATGACGCCAAACCTTCTCACCGTCTGAAAACCAAAAATGTGGGTGGCTGGACTAGATATATCGCTGAGCATATGAAGGACGGCACCGTTAGTGACAGAGAACATGTGGCTTTTCTGAACATGTGGCTTGAAAAGTTTGTCTTCTGTGGCAAATCCTTTGGTCCCACCTCCAATTATCAGATCGTAGCCGAACGGTTAGTCACTGGTTCTTCCATCCCTCTTGGCAAATACCTTTTGGGGGCTGTGTACAATCTCCTTCATCAAGTGGCAGTCAGCTTGTCAACCAATTCCCCAATAGGTACTCCGGGGGGTCCTTGGTGGTTTATCAATATGTGGTTGAACCTTCACCTCCGAGACCGATTGGAACAGAATATTTTTGATATGCGTTTTCTGGGAGATCAGCCAGATGGTGTTCCAGTTGTTAAACGTCGATGCATGAACTTTGGAGAAGTAGTTTCTGTATTTCCAGGACACAAGAAGACCCCATCTCGCATAGCAGAGCATTTCAGGAGTTTTTATCTTGGTTTCAATCCAGGATCCATCATCTGGTTCGCGTACAGGGATGATGACAACAATTTTGAGACTTTGTTCAGCTTTGACGATATCCATAGGGATGATGAGAACAGGATTGCCTTTGTGGAGATGATCAAATCAGGGCTTCTTCCTTCTTGCGTCTTTGGAAAAGATCAATCGGTTACTTATGAATTGTATAATCCTTCAGTGAGTGCTCGCCAATTGGGGTTTGGTCAATTGCCGATTGGTCTCTTTTTCTCTGATTTGATCAAACCACGGGAAATTATTCCTGATAATATCCATTATCGGCGTCTCTTGGACCGGGTTCCTAACTTCGCCACCATCAATCTTGATTCCTGAAAGTTTTCCAGCTTTTCTTCTCCTCTTTTCAATATTTGGTGGGCAGAATGGTGTGATCATCTCTTCTGCGTATCCCCGAGACTTTATTGTGAGAAGTTAGATTCTTCATATGATGCTCCAGCCGATGAGGTACCTTTTGTCTAATTATTTCATAAACTTATCTTACTATGCCCTAACTGTCGTTCCCTCTTTTCAGCCTGAAACCACTGAGCCCCTTGCTACCAGCAGAAGTGGCAAGCCGATTTATTATTGGCCACCAAGACGAATTCTGTACATCGGCTATAATGCTCCTTCAATTTTCTCAGTCATGCAGGGCCCCAAGATCAATCCTGTTTCAGATAATTTACCTCTGTCGTCGCTTAAGAGGAAAAACATATCTCGCAAAGTTCTTGCTCATAGGAAAAAGAAGAAGATTGACACTGTAGTTGTTGATGCCTCTGATATGGCCAGAATATTAGCAAGTTCCTTCAAGGCACTGACTTTCACCTTTTCCCTTCCCCCTTTTGTATTTCCTGATTGATCATTTTCCTCTTCTGCCCAGTCTTCAAATCAATCGTAGACTGGTAATGCTGATCCTGATCAAAGTCCAGTTCTGGAGCCAATTCAAGAAACTCCAACTGACGATACTTTAGTTGAGCCGTTTGAGCAACCTGAACTAGATAAGGTTATGGAGAACCTAGTTGATGACACTCTGACTTCATCGATCGAACAATCTAACACTCAGAGGATCAATATCTCAGATGCTCCTGTTAGTCAGCTTCGGCGTTCTCCTGAAGAAGCCGATTTTCAAACTGAACAACCGACTGAGGTACAATCTTCATTGGTCGTTTCTTTATTGTTCTCATCCTCTAACTCCTTGTCTTTGTTCCAGGATATTGCCGAGACATCAACTGAAGTTCATGATAAGTCTTTGGGTGATCTTCAGCAAGACACCGGTGATCAACCACAGTTGCCGATTGTTGAAGTGCAGACAGCTTCTGTTGCAGAGGTAAATTTCTTAACTCCCTTGGATTTTCTCTTTCAACTCTTTTTTGCTCATCCTGACCCTTTCTGCAGGTTCCACCGACTCTGTCTCTTATTGCTCAGGGTGTATCAATAGCTGCTCTCCCTGATGATGTAAAAGCTAGGCTGATCGAGGTGTTGCCATTGTTGAACCAGGACATTGGTCAACTTGTACAAGATGCTGAGCCGATCAGGACTATATTTAAACAGATCCAAAGCCAGTTGCCCAGAGATCTCAAGGCAAAGATGCTCCAAGTTGCTTTCATTGAGAATCGACAACTCATAGTTCAGGAAGCTCAAGATCGGCTGAATGAAAGGAGACGTCAAGAGCAACTTACCCAGGACAGGGAGAACCTGGATAGCAGCATGGCCGATCTAGACAACAGGATTGAATTCCTGACTTCTTCTCGTCCTGATATTGTCAGTAGCATTGATCATTTGAAGAGGCGACGTGCTGAGCTGATGAAAGAGCTTGGTCAGGTTGAGCAAGACTTGGCAGCTGAAGAGCAGAAGCTCGCAGATCTTCTAGGCACCATAACTACTATGCAAGAACGGAGGGACTCCATCGCATAGCAAGCCCAAGCTCTTCGTGAACAAGAGCAGCCGATCCCTGGTTCGGCCGATGCTGATCGTCAGGAGATAGAAGCAGTTGACCAGCTGCGCTTGGATCTCATTAATGCCATTCGTCTTTTAGGCATAGTTTAGACTTCATTTGTAATTTTGTGAACTGCGATTGGCCTTTACTGGCCAACTTCCAACGCTCCGTATTAATTGCTTTGACCGATCGTTTCAATCGGCCTTTATATATCGCAAGACTTCTTTTGCCCTTTGATTTGTTACTTCTTTCTTTTGCGATGGCTTCCTCTTCT
Source organism: Cenchrus fungigraminus (assembly GCA_036936925.1). Lineage (NCBI taxonomy): Eukaryota > Viridiplantae > Streptophyta > Magnoliopsida > Poales > Poaceae > Cenchrus > Cenchrus fungigraminus. Next base: position 29,252,039 of record CM072780.1, on the reverse strand, counting down.
TCCTCCTCCTCTCTGAATCAGGTTGGTTTTTCTTTCTTTTCCTCATTCTCATGATCTCTTTCCCTGATGCTTTCTTCTTTTCTCAGTCTCCAAACCGTGATACCGTGGAAAGGATCATATCGAACATCAATGCCTTTGGTGTGAATCGACAAACCCAACCATCTAGACAAGAACGTGGCCTTCGTTTGGTGATAGCAAACGACGAAAAGAAACTGGAAGTTCTCGAAGCCAGGAGGACTGCTCTTCTGCAGGAACTGGATCGTGTGGGTGAAGAGATAGCCCAAGTCAGAGTAGAGCTAGATAAGGCCAAGAGCCTCCTTTGATTTCTGATGTACTATTAGCCGATGCAATCAGCTTTTATGAATGAAAATCACCACCTCTTGATCAGCATTTGATAGATTTAATGCACCATCTTCTAGTGATGAATTCCTACCCATATTTGTAGGTGCTCTTTTATGATCTGGTTCGACTTCCCTACTATAAAATGTAGCCTACTCCTTATGCAGTACTATAATCTTCTGACTATGAACCAGACTAGTTTCCATTAGGAATAAGAGGCAAGCCTCTTCCAGAGCACTTCCAGGAAAATGCAACCATTCCCATTCCTTGACAAGTTTCTTCTTGAAGAGTTCTTGTATCCTAATGATGTATCAAAGCTTGTCGTTGTTGCTGGAGATGTTGAGAGAGGGGAATCTTGATAGTTTCCACTTCTGGAGTACAGAGTAGGGCCACATATTATTATTCAATCCTCCTTCAAAGCCAACCCCTATTTTTTGGGAAACGTATCACTCCATGTCTGCCCATTGTCCAGTCTGAGACATTCACAGGGAAACTGTTCTAGCTTTGACTGCATCGGATGCTCTTCATTTCCCCTTTTTCAATTCCCTCTTGTAGTTATCCCTTCTGCGTCCTGAGGCTGTAAATAGGTCTGGAGCTCGATGGAGAAGATACACCCATCGGCCATGGCGCAATCAACTCAGATAGATTACAGGCTCTTGTTGTATGACTGTTCTCTTTTCTTCTCTCCTTTTCATGGCTAGAAGAATTCTTGTGAAGTAGTGTAGCGGCCCCTCTTCTTCTTCGTCTCCTTTTAAAAAGCCAGGAGGCATTATAGCTAGAAGAATCCTTGTGAGGATCTGGCTTCAGGGGAAGGAAACAGGTAGGGTGTCTTGCTGTGCATTTATCAGAAGGAGAGCGTGCCAAAGGAACGGCCATCTTGGTCATCAACTCGGGCTCCTTCTGGCGGAAGATTGCAGAATCGGGTGAAGATCTTAATCTTCCGTTTCCTCTTCGCTGTGTCTTTCTCCCATTCATCGATTCAATATCCTCATCATACTGGAGACTAGGACAACGCATCCCTTGTAACCTCTGTAGATCTGAGTTGTAATATTATTATCGTAATCCAAAACAGAAGAGATAAAAATGTATTCATTTTGTTCTGAAGGCGATACATGTATCGGCTACAACCGAATATATTAATATTGTACATCGGTTTTACATTTTTTGTACTAAAGGTGATTCTTTACAGATATCGGCTATTCTACTAGAAATGATTACATTTGCAATCGGCTACAGCTCGAAAACTCAATCGGCCGATAGGCACGATATGACAATCAGCTTACATAACTGCTTGTATACTTGGGTGACCAATCCATCGGCTGCTGTGGTCCCGAGCCCAAGCTTCCCTTTGTCTCCAATGAACTGATCCATTAAATCTTGTCATCAGAGCCGACTGCTTGAACCGGCTTTAGTCCGAAATCAGACACTTTGAGATACTTGGTATCCCAGGCTTTTCCAGATATGTAGCTTACTTGGTCATAAGTCCATCCTTGTGCTTCTGTAGCTGCTACTGTCAACGAGGTTTCTCCTTGGACCACCTCCACTGAATCTCCGATCCATTGGATGATGCATTGGTGCATTGTAGACGGTATACAGCAGTTGGCATGTATCCAATCCCGACCCAGCAGTAGATTATAAGATCCCCTCCCTTTAATGACAAAGAAAGCGGTTGGCAGGGTCTTACTGCTGATGGTGAGCTCCACGCAGATTGCTCCTTGAGCCGGAGAAACGTTGCCTTCGAAGTCCACCAACATCATGTCGGTTTGGGTTAAGTCTTCATCAGACTTCCTAATCTTGCGCAGCATAGTGTATGGCATCAGGTTGACTGCCGCTCCTCCATCTACTAGCATCCTGGTGACTGGCTTGCCATTGACAAATCCTTTGAGAAACAGAGCCTTCAAATGTTGTCTCTTTTTATCTTCCGGCTTCTCAAAGATAGCTTGTCTAGGTTCCAGTGTCAACTGAGCCATGCCAAGTTCTTCATCAGACACATCCGAATCAATTGGAGCCATGAACTCTTTTGGTAGGAAGACAACCATGTTTATGTCAGCTTGTGGTCTGCCACCCATTCCATTATCGGCCTTAGGCTTAGGGTGCCATACTTTAGACACAACTTTCTTCTTGTCCAGCACGTGTCTCTCCGCTTCTTCTTGCTGTTCCAGCTGACGTAGGCGTTGGACTCTCCTCTTCTGGGACTTGGTCAAGCCATCTGGACACCACTGTGGATTGGGCTTCTTACGTGTTTGGCTTGACCCTTCATCGTCCAGTTGCAGTGTGCGTCGACGTTCAGGAGCTCGGCACATGATATCTTCATCAGGGACCAGAGAATCGGCCATCTCTTCTAGTTGATTATTTGATTTTTCATTGACTCGGCCTCCCAGCCGATCATGAACGCTAGCCTTGCCTCCCAGCCGATCGTGGACGCTGGCCTTGCCCCCCAGCTGATCATGGACTGAGATCCGTTGATTGCTGAACTTACGGTGATCTCCAGCTGCAGGTCTTCTATCGTCAAAGCAAACTATTTTAGATGAGCTGCTGTTGTTGTAGGCTCCATTGCATTCTGGACGATTCTCCGCTGTTGGTAGCTTGATCCCTTCTTCCCAGCAGTACTTGAAGAACGGACATCTCCAACGTCCCTCATTGCGTCGAGCCCACTATTCTCTCCCTCTGGCTTTCTCTTGTCGACGCTGAAACTTATTGATCGGCGCGGCTTCAAGTCTCCTTCTTCAAGTAGCAACCCTTTTCCCTTGACATCGGCAGCGGTTGCTTGTACTTTGGGATCGACAGCTCCTTTATTTTGAGCCGAATCAGACGTCAGCAACTTAACTCGTGACGTGTCTTTGCTGGACACCTCAACTGTGTTAGTTAGGAAGGGGTGCTGCTCAATCTTCATCGGCTTTTCAGCTTTGGTAGGAGTTTCAAATTTAAGCCTCCCTTGTTCAATAGCTGATTGGATCTGCTGTCTGAAGATCTTGCAATCATTAGTGTCATGTGACGTTGCATTGTGCCACTTGCAATACTTCATCCTCTTCAACTCCTCTGCAGATGGTATGGTATGGAATTGGGAGAGCTTAATCTGCCCTTGCTGAAGCAACAGATCAAATACCTTATCGGCCTTAGTGATGTCAAAGCCAAATTTCTCTGGTTCTTTCTTGCCAAAGGGACAGGACACTGTCTTCTTGCGTTTGACCCACTCTGCCAGTCCTATCATATTGTCTTCATCTTCTGAGTCAGAGTAATCCACATAAGACACCTTCTTCTGAAAGTTTCTTCTAGGTTCATAGGACTTTGCAGTTTCCTGACTCATCCGACTGACCAGCTGGCTGAGACTCTCAAAGTCATGTGATGCATATTTCTCCCTCAAGGTTGGCAAGAGACCTTGGAAAGCTAACTCAGCCAGTTGTTTATCTCCCAGATTCAGACTATAGCACTTGTTTCTGACCTCTCTAAATCTCTGAACGAATCCAGCAACTGTTTCATCGTTCCTTTGCTTGAGTCTGGTCAGATCAGTAATCTTCATCTCATGGATGCCGGAGAAGAAGTAGTTGTGGAACTGCTGCTCCAAATCGGACCACTTGATGATAGAATTAGCTGGCAATAAAGTGAACCATGAGAATGCTGGTCCCGATAGAAATGAAGAAAATAACCTTATCCTGAGTGTGTCGACGTTCCCTGCTTCTCCACATTGGATAATGAATCGAGTGATATGCTCCATTGTGGATGTCTCATCTTGCCCAGAGAACTTAGTGAAGTCTGGCACCTTGAATCTTGGAGGGAACGGTATCTGATCGTAGCCAGACGGATACGGTGTCCTGTACATGCAGGACTGCTGCTTGGGTTTTATCCCATATTGCTTCAGCAGCATCTCTGAGAAGTGGTCGATCAACTCCTGTTTCATGTGAGACTTCAATTCAGCAGATACTTGTTCAATTGCTTGCATCTCAGCTGGAGTTTCTGGAGGTCGTTCTTCTAAGATTCTTGGCTGTGGATTTGGTACCATTGATGTCCCTGTTCCAGAAGAACTCTGTATATTTGCAACAGGTGGAGTTTGTCCGATCGGCTGATTAGCCGATGGGGCTAGCTGGTGTGAATTCAACTGACTCGAGATAGCCAATTGATTTAGAAGTGTTTGTAGCACTTGTGTAGCATCCACCTGTGGAATTACTGGCTGTCCTGTCACCCCTTGATTGATCGGCTGCTGAGGTGATGATCTTGTATGAGCCACTGTGTTGGCTGGGGTTAAGACAGGCTGCATTGGCGTTGACTGTTGAAGTGGGGTAGTCTGCACAGGCATCCCAAGTATCGGCTGTTGAGCCGATCTTTGAGTTTGAACAGGAGTTGGTTTCTGAAGTGGAATAGGAGCTTTTCTTTCTGTCGGTATAACCATATGAGCATGAGCTGGACCGATCTTGACTCTTTCAAAATTCTTGCTGCCGTGATTGAAGTAGACAAATTCTACTCCCTCCTTGTGTGTACAGTCCCTGGAGTACCTCCAAACATAGCTTGATACGACTGTGGGTACTTCACCTCTGGAATTTCCTCAGGTTGGGGTTCGAAGAAATTTGAGATGTCAGTCTCAAAGTGATCACGAGGCAAATCCCATCCTGCAAGCTTTCCATCTTGATCTCTCATCGCAGGATACTTTTGATTCTGCACTGAGAAAGCCTGATCTTGGGCATTGGACTGCATTGCATGTGTTTGGATCACAGGCATAGTAACAGCAGGATCTTTGGCTTTATCTCCACTACTTTGATTCTGAATCGGCTGGGAGTCCGATGAAGAACCAGGAGCAAACTGTGGAGATGGTGCAATCCTTACTGTTGGATCATCAATCGGCAGAGCGGCCGATTGGTCATGTTGGAACACTGGAGGAGTTCGATTTGGTTGGAAGTATGCAGGTCCTAGATATCCTCCCTCTGCTCCTTTCTTGAGTGCTTCAATCAAACTATTTTGCACAGTATTGGCAAAAACCTTAGCTTGATCAATCATCGTCTGATGCATCGCCTTAGTCATCATGTCCTGAAGTGATTCAGGATCGGCTGAGAAAGTGACTTGCTTAGGCGTGGGCAATGGACTCTTCTTGAAGATTCCACTTTTAGTCTGACCGTATGATGCCAGGCAAAACTCTTCATAATGCTTCATGTGAGCTTCGAACTCAGCTTTGTCTGTATCCTTCAATTGATCCCCGGTGATCGCTTGGACGTTTTCTGGATCAATCTCAGAAGGATCATTCTTCGTAGTCTTCGTCATTGTTGACTTTTTTGGGTCCCACCAGGCGTGCCAAAAGTGTGTTGACGCGAAAAAAGGACGTCACCTTCGCGCGCAACACACGCGACTCCCCGGTCTGTAGCGAGGCGTGCCAGCCAATCTGACCTGTTGATTGACAATGGAAAATATTAGGGATTGGCTAGAGAACCGATGGCCTTGTAGCGACACGTGTATCAGCCAATCGGCCGATATGGATGAAAGCGGGATCGGCCGGCTCAAGGGCGACGGAAGCGCGGGTGCGTGAGTAGATAGATTGGCTGGGATCGGCCGATCGTGACGTCAGCACTCGAGTAGGTCAGAACCGGCTATAGTGGGAGCCGATAGGATCTAGATCGAGTGGTATAATGGTGATAATAGCTAAAACCACAAGAATTGGTACGAAAACTTATAGATCTAGCTAATACCGGTAAGGGGTGAATAAAGAACTAGACGAAACCTCAGCGATGTGCCTGGAGGTTAAAGCCTAGGATTATTCGGTAAAACGGTACTCACAAGCTTGCCGGAGATCAGTTGATGCAGCCCGACGAACTCGAAGCACGGCGTTGTAGAAAAGAGGAAAAATCGCAATGGCGAAGTAGCCGAAAAGTAGATGCTGCAAAGTAGATGCTGTAAAGTAAAGGGTTTGCCCGGAGGCGGTTTGTTTGATATTGGTGTGTACACCTTTCCCGACCACGCTAGGTCGCTATTTATGTCCTGAGGACAACCCGACTCCTAGCCGATCACGGCACTGTTTACTTGTATCTAAAGAAAGACAAAAAACTACTAAAATAGAAAAGGGCTCTCGCAGGAGTCAAAACCTTTCTAAAAACTGACTTTTGACCCTTTGTCAATCGTGGGTTGACCCGCCTCCGCCGTACTTTCCTTTTGGCGTACCTCCTTGATCACCGCCTTTTCCCTCTCCATCGGCTGATCCTCTGGTTGACCATCGGCCGATAGCTTTGACCCGCTGGCCCGTTGATAGAGTCAAACTCCTTTGACCATCGGCGGATCCTGTTGACCACCCTTTCTCTTTCTTTAATCGGCCGATTGTACTCTGCTCTCATCGGCTACATTTCCTTATCTCTTTTGACCTATTTTTTCCAAAAAACGGTGTCAACACCTACTTCATACGGGTCACCAACAGAACCGCCGGAGCCGAAAACCACGAAGCCACTAGTCGCAGCCGCACCCCAGCAGATGGCGGGCGCAACCGTGTTCGTGGCGAACACCAACCAACCCCCAACCCCTCTAGAGCCTCGACGGGAGGACCCTCACATGGCGGCAATAGCGGCGGGGGCGGCGGCAGCGGTGGCGGCGGCGGTAGTTCCTCCCATGGCGGCGGCAGAAGAGCTGGTGGCGGCGGCGATCGCGGAGGCTGAGGCCATGCAAACAGCCACACCACTGGCAACGCACACGGCGGCTACGACGCCCACCACAGGATCGACGAGATCCGCTGCGCCAAGAAGACTACCGAAGTCAGCGATAGCGACGGCTTCCCCGCCTACTCTGCACGACTTCGCGATCTGCTTCTTCCCGAGAAATTCAAACCTCTCGGGATCACCAAGTACGACGCGAAGCAAGACCCAGTTTAGTGGCTCATGTGCTATGCCCTGGCCATCGAAAACGCTGGTGGCGACAATGACACAAAGTGCCTCTACTTCCCCTTCTGTCTGGACCAGGCTCCACTCACATGGCTCGAGTCGCTCGACAAGAACTCGATCGACTAGTGGGACCAGCTGAAGGCCCAGTTCACCAGCAACTTCACGGGCGCCATGGGGCGCTCAGGTACTCGCATGGACTTGGCGATGGTCAAGCAGGAGCAAGGCGAGACGCTCCGCCAGTACATGCGCTGCTTCTTCGACAAGCGTGCGACCGTAGTCGACATCACCGACAAAGAAGTCATCGACCTCTTCCAAGACGGTCTTTACCACCGTCGCACCTTTGAAGACATCGGTCGCCGTCGCCCAAGTTCCATCACCAAGCTCAAAGACATGATCACCTCATGGGCCGACGAAGAGGACAAGGTGAACACCAAGTACGACTCCATTCGCGGCAAGAGCAAAAACAACACGGGCGGCAACAACAATAACAAGGACCAAGGGGGTCGCAACAACAACTACTCGGGTCCTAACCGCAAGCGCAAGCCAGACAACACAGTCGTGGCTATATAGCACCCTACGAAGGACAACTCCAAAAAGACCTCCGGCGGCTTCAGAAACTTGCTCAAAGAGAAGTCCCCGTGGCATCTGGACGGCAACCACACGACCGATCAGTGCTACCAACTCCGGCGAGCACTCAAAGATATTCCTGAGCCACGGCCTCCTCACGACAAGAAGGGCAAGAAGAAAGTCGATGAAGGCAACGGCGACTTCCAAGAACCCGACAAGACGGTGAATGTCCTGTTCGGCGGACTACCCACCAGGCGGTCGCAGAAGCTCACCCTACGGGAAGTCTTGAACATTGAACCAGCGGTGCCGACACCTCTAAGGTGGTCAAAGGTACCCATAACCTTCTCTCGTGCAGATCAATGGACAAGCTTCTCTGAGCCAGGACGTTTCCCACTCATCCTGAAACTAGTAGTCGCGGGCTCCAGACTCAACAAGGTACTCATTGACGGCGTGAGCGGACTCAACGTCCTCTTCACCAAGACCTTGAAGAAGATGAAGCTCGACATCACTGACATGCTCACCAAGAGCGCGACGCCTTTCTACGGCATTGTCCCAGGCAACGCGGCTATACCACTCGGCTCAGTGGTTCTGCCAGTTACCTTCGGGGAGACAAGGGAGAATTACCGCACCGAGTACATCAAGTTCTAGGTTGCGGACTTCGAAACCTCCTACCATGCCATCCTCGGCAGACCAGCCATCGCCAAATTCATGGCGGTCCCTCACTACACCTACTTGGTACACAAAATGCCAAGTCCTGCTGGAGTACTCGCGCTGCAAGGGGACTTGAAGATTTCTTACGACTGCGACACCGAAGCCGTGGAACTCGCAGCAACCAATCAAGTACCCAATGCAATGATAGAGATCTTTGCTGCATCTAAGAAGCTCGCGCCAACCGAGCTCGAGATACCTGAGAAGACCGACACCTCAAACAAGCCTTAGCCAACAGAGGAAGTACAGGTGAAGGCCATTGACCTCGGGACCGGCGACAGCAGCAAGACTACCATGATCGGCGCAGGGCTCGACCCTAAATAGGAAGACGCGCTCATCAGCTTCCTCCGGGCTAACCAAGACATCTTCGCGTGGAAGCCAGTGGACATGCCAGGGGTGCCCAGGAGGCTGATCGAGCATTCACTCAACGTCGATCCTAAAGCTACCCCCAAGCGACAACACCTCCGCCGCTTCGCTGACGACCGACGAGACGCCATCAAGAAGGAACTCGCCAAACTACTCGCGGCCGGCTTCATACGAGAAGTCTTCCATCCTGAGTGGCTCGCCAACCCCATCCTCGTCCGCAAGAAGAACACGAACGAGTGGAGGATGTGCGTCGACTACACTGACCTCAACAAGCACTGCCCCAAGGACCCTTTCGGGTTGCCACGGATTGATCAAGTCATCGACTCCACGGCGGGCTGCGACCTGCTCTACTTCCTCGACTGCTACTCCGGCTACCACCAGATCGCTATCAAGGAAGAAGACCAGGAGAAGACCGCGTTCATCACCCCGTTCGGCGCCTACTGCTACACGACAATGTCGTTCGGGTTGAAGAACGCCGACGCCACCTACCAACGAGCTATCCAGGCCTGCTTCAAGAAGCAGCTAAACAAGAACGTCGAAGCCTATGTGGACGACATGGTCGTCAAGACCAGAAACTCCGACACGCTCATCGCCGATCTTGAAGAGACTTTCGCATCCCTGCGAGAGTACCAATGGAAGCTCAACCCCAACAAGTGCATCTTCGGCGTACCCTCTGGGAAACTACTCGGCTTCATCATCAGCCATCGTGGCATCGAAGTCAATCCCGAGAAGATCTCCGCCATCACCAACATGAAAGCTCCAACCTGCATCAAGGATGTCCAGAAGCTGACTGGGTGCATGGCGGCCCTGAACAGATTTATCTCGAAGCTCGGAGAACGGGACTACCCTTCTTCAAACTACCCAAGCACCAAGAGAAGTTAGTGTGGACCGAGGAGGCTGACCAAACTCTGACGCAGCTCAAAGACTTCTTGTCGAAGCCACCGGTCCTCACAGCTCCCCGCAAACAGGAGCAGCTACTGCTCTATCTCGCTGCGACTACTCACGTGGTCAGTACTACCATCGTCGTCGAGCGGCAGGAAGAAGGGCACGCCTACCCAGTCCAGCGACCAGTCTACTTCGTCAGCGAGGTCCTGTCCGAGTCAAAGGCACGGTACCAGCCGGTCCAGAAGCTACTCTACGCAGTACTCATCACCTCGCGGAAGCTACGACACTACTTCCAGGAGTACTCGATCATCGTCATCACCGACTACCTGCTCGGTGACATACTTCATAACCAAGATGCTACTGGAAGAATCTCCAAGTGGGCGGTCGAACTTGGCGCCCTCAACATCGACTTCAAGTCACGCACCGCTATTAAGTCTCAAGCACTAGTCGACTTCATGGCAGAGTGGCGGGAGAACCAGCTACCAACTCCAACAGAGCGACCAGAGCATTCGGTGATGTACTTCGACGGCTCACTCAAGCTCGAGGGCGCGGGTGCAGAAGTACTCCTGATTTCTCCAAAGGGAGAACAACTCAAGTACGTCCTGTAGATCTTCTGGAAGGTCTCAAACAACGAAGCCGAGTACGAAGCCCTACTGCATGGGCTCCGCCTCGCAATTTCACTAGGCATCAAGCGACTACTAGTCTACGGCGACTCCGTAGTGGTCATCAACCAAGTCAACAAGTCTTGGGATCGCAACAAGGAGAACATGGACGCCTACTGTCATGAAGTCCGCAAGCTCGAGAACAAATTCTATGGTCTCGAGTTCCACCACGTCGTCCGCGACAACAACGTTGCAACGGACGTCCTGTCGAAGCTTGGTTCTACTCGCGCCCAAGTACCCGTCGGAGTCTTCGTCCACAAGCTTCACGCGCCATCCATCCCGGAGCTGGTGCCAACGACCACTGACCCTGGGCCACCACAGCCCGGTCGGGAGGTCATGATGATCGACGTGGACTGGAGACAACCCTTTATCGACTACATCCGCGAACAGAAGGTTCCCTCCGACAAGAACAAGGCCGAACAACTCGTCCGCCGATCCAAGACCTACGTACTAGTTGGAGACAAGCTCTACAGGCGGGGTGCCACTTCTGGAGTACTCATGAAGTGCATACCTCGGGAAGAAGGCAAGGACATCTTGGAGGAGATCCACAACGGCGTCTGCGGTAACCACGCGTCCTCTCGTACGCTGGTGAGCAAAGCCTTTCGACGAGCTTTCTATTGGCCCACAGCCCTGGCCGACGCTGAAGAACTCGTCAGAAGGTGCCAAGGGTGCCAATTCTTCGCCAAGCAGCAACACGTCCCGACCTACAAGCTAGTCACCATACCACCGACCTGGCCTTTCGCCTGCTGGGGGCTCGACATGATTGGGCCTCTGCCAACTGCGCCAGGTGGATTCAACAGAGTCCTGGTGGCCATCGACAAGTTCACCAAGTGGATCGGAGTCAAGCCGGTAACCTGCCCAAAGGCCGACAGAGTACTCGACTTCTTGGATGAACTCGTCCATCGCTACGGGCTACCCCATCGCATCATCACAGACCTGGGTTCCAACTTCAACAACCATCAGTTCTGGGAGTACTGCGAGAACAGTGGGATCGACGTCTGATATGTCTTAGTCGCCCACCCGCGTGCTAACGGCCAGGTGGAGCGTGCCAACGGGATGGTACTCGACGCCCTCAAGAAGTGATTGCATGATGCAGCTAATACCAAAGGAGGCAAGTGGATCAAGAAACTACCCAATGCACTGTGGGGGCTTCGTACTCAACCTACCAAGCCAACAGGGCAGTCGCCCTACTTCCTGGTCTACGGCTCCGAAGCTATTCTACCCGCCGATGTGATGTGGGAATCCCCGGCAGTAGAACAATATGTCGAAGGCATCTCAGAAGACAGCCGACGGGTTGACATCGATAGCCTCGAAGAAGCCCGCTGTGCCGCCCTCGTCCAGTCAGCAAGGTACCTAGAGGGTATCCGATGCTACCATGATCGCAACGTCAAGGAACGCTCCTTCAACGTCAGCGATCTAGTCCTTCGTCGCATCCAGAACACGGACGGACTACACAAGCTCAGCTCACCATGGGAAGGTCCCTTCTCAGTTTCCAAGGTGACCGGACCAGGCTCCTATTGCCTTCAGACACTCGAAGGTGACGACATCAGCAAGTCGTGAAATGTCGACCAGCTGTGTCGCTTCTACACGTAGTCGCTCGACTACTCACCTACGAGTCCAGCCTATACAGCTACTAACGGACTCCTCGCTGTAAGCGGCCTTTCAGTCCTAGCACTAGTCTACGGACTACTTCTATCCAAGATCCAGCGTCAACGGCTACTAATGGATCCTGGGCCGCACATAGCACAAGGACTTTGGCGGCGGTCTATGGACCATGTACTCTCCAGATCCAGCCTACACGGCTACTAACGGATCTCCAGCTGTAAGCGACCCAAGGGCCCGAGCAATCACTTAGCCGTAGGCGGCCTACGGGTCCTGGCGACTACTTATTTGTAACGGCCCTGGCCATCCAGGTGTGCTTATTCATCAGTAATAAAGTTTGGTTCTACTTAACTTGTTTATTGTGCCTTATAACTAGGCAGTTCCTACAGAGTACCACTACTCATCACTTATCCCACGGCTTGGTACTCCGCACACTTCGCTGCAAGTGGCGGCCACGAGTACTCATTTACAACACAAGCAGTGGACAAATTTCACTGATATTTCAAACAAGTCTCTGACTACTTTGTTTGTTTTACATCAACTACTCTAAGCTACCTATACAGGTACATCTACTGGAGGTTCAGCTTGTCAGCGACTTGTTCCGCGATGGGCGCCATCTCCTCCAGAAGGGTCTTGTACTGCTCGTCTGTGCAGTTCGCCGCAAGACCACCGGCCACCACATCCACTGGCACCTTTGGGAAGTATGACTTCATGTAGGCAAGCACTTGGCTCGGTATCGACTTCGCCAAGTGCTTAACGTACGTCACCAGGCGCCCGGGGGCTTCTTTCAGCCTGTTTACCAGAGGGGCTATCTTGGGTCCGCCCGGATGTGGTACCAACAGCCTCGCTATGGGCAGTGCGGCTTCTTCGAGTTCCTTCAGTTGACCTCGAAGCCTCTCGCAGTCTTCATTGAGCTTCTGCAGAGATTTATAACAGTTTACAAGGTCACGATCTGAGGCTTCACGGAGCTCCATGTGCTTGATACACTCATGGCGCAACTGAGCGTACTCATACTCAAGTACCTCTCTCTTGTCGGTCTCGCGGTACACGATGTTCTTGAGGTCCGTCTCAGATGCCTTCAGTTGGTCGACCTTTGCCTCAAGATCTGCAGACAACTCGTCACAGTGTCAGAATACTCACAAGCACTACAACAAGTACTCGGTGGTCACGACAGATGGCATACCTTTGTTCTTCTCGCGTAGAGTCTTTTTCTTTTTAATCAACTCGTCTCTCTTCGCCTGCATCTCCTGAACCTCATTGTGGTACTGGGCGAAGGCGCCGTCAAGCTTGGACTGGAGCAGCGCTGAATGCTTATTCGACTTGTCCAGCTCCTTCTCCAAGGCTTCGGCACGAAGGACCGTGTCACCATACTCCTTCAGAAGATCGGTCTTCTGGTGGGATCTCTCCACCAAGCCCTACGCAAGACACAACAGCTAATTAGTACTCAGTACTCATAAAGGCAAGACAACTCAGGGTACTCGCAGCATACCTTGATCCAGTTCTCTGTACGGCGCCACGACTCCATGCTCATAGACACAAAGGCCGGGTCAATGATATCATCGTCCAACAACTCAAGACCCCCACGGCTCGTGGATCCAGCCTCTGGCATGGGCGCCGAGCGAAGCGGCGCAGCATCTTCTATCATTGCCTCGCGGACAACAACTTCGGTACTCGCCTCGGGATCCGGGTCAACCCGCGCTTCTGCGTTCGGCTCGGGGGCTATCGTAGTTCCTGGCCCGGGGGCTGTCGCCATCACCGCCTCGCCAACTGGCTCTGTGGCCATCGCCTCCACGGCAGCCGTCTCCATGGCTACTGCCTCGGGGATCGTAGCTCCCTCGGCTTGTGCTCCTGTCAGGATCAACCAAGCAAGTCAATAACGGCCACAACTACTCTCCATAATAACTACTCGTGGTGGCAAGTTGTGTACCTTCAACCAGGGTAGCCTCTTCAAGCATCGATTCTACCGCGGCTTCAGCTTGCGATGGTGGTGTGGGTTCTCGAACCTCCGTCGAGCGGTCTTCACCATCGGCCGGAGTGCTAGTCTCCCCTTCATCCCACGACAAGTCTGTGGATTTCCTACATCATGAAGCATCCAGTCAACAACACGAGCTTGACGACTACATGATTACTCAAGAAGTCAGGGAACTTACAGAGTTGACTGCACTATAGTGACGGTCGGGGCGCCTAGTATGCTAGCAATATCCACGATGCCAGAGTCGCCAACGGCTCCGGCCTCGACAGGAGGCTCTTCTACTCTCTCCTCTGGCTGCCTAATGACCGCAGCTGGAGGAGGGCCCTATACTTCTTCAACCGACGGCTGTGACTCCACAGCACCGGTCTGCTCTTGTGCCCTTTCTGGCACAGTGTCTTCAGTAGCCGGAGGCGGGCTAGTGTTTCTTTCAGTCGTCGCCCCCACGGTCTCCCAAACATCCTCCTCGTCTTGGTCAACAGGAGCAGAGGAGGGGATGTCCTGCAACAACAAACGTCACGCAGTAAGCAACAGACTACTCATTGTCAGTACTCGACTACTCTAGTCGCGGTACTCACCTCTTGTCAGGTGGTCTCCGACAACTTCAACTTCTTCACGGCGCGTTTTCGCGCCACGTTGTGGGGCTTCCTGGGTGGCACCGGCAAGCTCGCCTCTAAGCTTGACGGCTTCTCGATGACTGGAATGTGCGGCATCCCAGCTCGACTGAACCTCGAGCGGAGTTGGAACCGCTGCTGCAGCGTCTCCTCATCCTCGTCGTCCGAGGTGTCTTCAATGACAACGGCACCATCATCGTCGCCAACTTCGCGGCGCTCCTTCGCCTTGGGTTCCGCCTTCCCCTGCGTCTGTCCCTCAAGTCGCGGAGGGGAGGCCGGGACGGAGATGTACTTCTTCACATCATCCTACAACACCAAGCAAGCATAAGTGCGGCTACACAAGCAGATTAGTACTCGAGGGCTCTAGCCACGACTACTGACCTGATTTGGCGGCCACGCCGCGGAGTACACCGGCACCGGGCACGGTGTGTACTGGGGCATGTCTTTGAAGATCCTGCCCAGCCTCTCGATGATAACATCATCTTCAATCTCTTCGTCGGGCATCCGAGAAGAATCTTCATCGCCAGTGTACTGGTAGCCGAGAGTGTCTCGCGCCATCAGCGGTTGCACCCTTCTCTTCATGAAGCTGAAGGCCACGTGCTCGGCCCTCAGTCCGGCCTCCCTCAGGGCCTTAATCTTCTTCAGCAGCGGAGGTAGTTGAAGACCTTCCTGCATGGTGGGCTCCGTGTTCCACCATGGCGCATGCTTGGGTTGTCGTCCGCTGGGCTTCGGCAGCTCGGGGTGGTGGTTGCTGATATAGAACCACTTCGCCTTCCAATCTTGGTTGGAGTCGATCAACTTGTACGGCAGATACTGCCCGGTGGCGTCCTCGTGCATCTGTATTCCGGCGCCTCCAACTACTCGCAGGTCGTCCGTACTCAGCTGCGGCTTCACTCAGAAGAACTTCCGAAACAAGATCCAGTGGGGTTTGATCCCCACAAACGCCTCGCAGAAGTGTACGAAGATTGAGACGTGGAAGATACCGTTGGGGTTGAGGTTGAGGTACTCGATGCCGTAGTACCTGAGCATCCCTTTGAAGAAGTCGTTGGCCGGCAGCGCAAGTCCACGCTCCACGAACCGCGCGAACATCGGAATCTCATCCGGGTTTTTCTCCATCGGGTACGGATCGCCAGTGGCGGTGCGCCACAGATCCATTTCCTTCTCGCGAAGGAAACCACTATTGACCAGGGCAAGGAGGTCCTCCGTCTTCAACTTCGCCTTCTTCCACTCCTTCGCCGGATTGGGGCAAGGGGAGGGGGCGGTGACGACGATGACTGGCCGGCATCTCCGGCCTCATCGCGGCTCCTCTTCTTCGACGCACCGGTCTTCGTGCTCTTCGCCGGGGATGCCTTCATCCTCCAAGTCACGGGTGTTTTCACTCGCATTCGCTCGGGGGCTGCGGGGGAGGGCGGATCACTGCGGCGGGCGAACGTAGATCTAATCTACCTTGCGGCGGCGGCGGCAGCAGAGGAGCAGAGGGGGTAGAGATTTCAGATCTAATCTCAAAGGAATGCAACCGCTAGGAGTGAAAAACCCTAAGGGGGCTCACCTGTTATTTATAAGCCATCGGGCGACTAAGCGCCAGGCGGGTGACTCAGCGGCGGCAGACTGACCCTTCATCTTCCAGTACTCGATGCTTTCAGTCTCGGGGGCTCGACTACATCCGACGGACTCAGTGGGCTACACCAGATCACGACCCCACTCAGGACACATTCTACAGTCAAGATGACCCTTCAATTCGAAAGAAAGTACTCGACTCAAGGCTCGGGGGCTCCGTGCCACGTGTCCTTCGGTTTTTTCTCCGAATTTTTTGGGATAAGATTGGCAGAACTTCAGATTGACCCTCAGCTTGAATTTGCGATTCGACCTAAGGCTCGGGGGCTACATTCCATATGGAATGCGATTCTCCGAATCGCATTTTCCATATGGTTTCTTATCAAGACAACACGAGTATTATTGAAGACCTTCGAGAGAAGCACTCGGGGACGCTTGGGGACTACTCGAGAAGACTTCAAGACTACTCAAAGATCAGCTGGAGTACCTTCTAGCCTCGGGATGATTCAAGCATTCTTGAGGACTTTCGGCTTGTGGAACTCGGGGACGCTCAAGGACTACTCGCCAAGGCCGTCAAGACTACTTGAAGACATCCTGCTCGACTACAAAGTACTCGGGGGCTTGTTGTACGGACATCCCTGGGCCCACTACTCAGGTGGGTACTGGGATCGACTACTCCGTGGGCCCCTGGGACTACTCGACTTGGGCTGCACGGCACCGGATGGCATGAAGCACAAGGCATACGGAGGACTAGTACTCGGTTAGGAAGCTAGACATGTCCGGATCTATGTAAAGTAATCCTAGCCGTACACGACTAGTACTCTCCTGTCAAACCGACTTGTGACCCTGCCTCCCGGACTATATAAGGTGAGGCAGGGACCCCTATATCATCATCCGCATCATCTTGTAAACACACCCAATCAATCCAAAGCTACGCAGCATACAGGACGTAGGGTATTACGCACCTCACGGCCCGAACCTGTCTAAATTGTGTACGACGTGTCTCTCCTTCGAGTTCCCGATCTCGGCGAGACCACAAACATCTATCTCGGGTACTCCCCTTGGTAGGTTGCCGGGTTAAAACACCGACATATACTTAAAATATAAGTATTGTTAAAAGATATTACAATAAAATTAACAAAATTTTCATATAAATTTTAAATAAGATAAATAGTCAAACGTGACATTCAAAAGTCAACAAATACTTATATTTCTGGACGGAGGTTGTATACAGCAAGACGATCATTTACTGAATCTTAGCATTAGTCCGGTTAGTTTCTTATAGATACTCACACAAGTAGGACGTGCTGCATGTATTTTTATAAATGAGTATCCATATCCTTACGAGCGTCTACATCTACTGTGTGTTTTCTAAAAAAGGATAAATGGTAGGCAAGGTTCATGTTATTTGTGTTTGATAAAGGGACAAAGTTCATATCGTGATAAACGCATCACAAGCTGTCGGGCACACACCCTGGGTACTCATAGAAGAAAGGATGAAGACGAACTCCTACTAGAATTCCCCTGTAATCCTACTAGGACTCGTTCCGTTTAATCCTACTAGGATTCCTACCTTGTAACCGACTAGAAACCCGCCCCCTGAACTATATAAAGCAGGGTCGGGTACCTAGGAGGACATCCCAACCAACCCAACACCAAGCGCACGGCGTCATACATGATTCCTCAAACAGGACGTAAGGTTCGCTACTCCGGCGACCCGAACATGTATAAATCTTGTGTCCCGTGTCTCTGCCTGTACCTTCGAGGTCCAAGTCTCACGATCACGATCCCACACCGCACAATCTACTACCTCAGGTACCCCCTTGGTAGGTTTGCCGGTCTAAAACACCGACAGCTGGCGTGCCAGGTAGGAAACACATATGTCATTATACAATATTCATATCCTGAGGTGCTCGTACTTATTAGCAACAGGACGGAGCGACAAGATTGTCAAAGCAACACAACACGTAGCCGTTTCTTAAACATCTTTATATAACAAGGAAGATATCTATGCAATGCATGCTTATATTATTTTATGTTGTAGGCCGTATTCAATTACCTCCGAAATACATTGGTCCCCTTTTTTCATTGCTGTCATTCGGACAAGCTGATGCAGTTCTTTTCTAGTTCCTTTTCCTATCTGAAACGATAGCAATTCCCGACTGGAGAGTGAGTACATATCATCATGTCTTGACTCTCAGAGTCAGTTATATTGATAGTATGAGGGTGTTTTAATCCATGGGTTATTTTTTAGCCCACCTCTTTTTGACTCAAATAGCTCCAAAAGAAGCCAAACAGTTAGGCTATTTCAGGGCTATTTGCAACTAGCCCACCCAAAAAAATTATCACACCAAGAGGTGCTAATTGAGCTATTTGGAGTTGGCCCGTCCGTTGTTGCCTCTCTCTCTCCCGTCGCACGAGATCCGCATCCACCTGTGCCTCGTCTCCTTCGCACAGTCACGCTCATCCCCAGCCGCGCCACCACCTCTCCCACCCGCACCGCCAGTCCGCCACCTTCCCCACCCGGACGCGCACCACCTCGCCACCACCACCACCACCCCGCCCCACCGCAGCCTCGCGCTCTGCCGCAAGCGCTCGTCTCGCCGTGTTGCCTCAGGGCTCTCCGGGCTGGACTCCAACGCCGCAACGTCCGCGGGGGTCGTGGAGCAGTGCCGGCCCTGAGGGGGGGGGGCGAGAGGTGCGGCCGCCCCGGGCCCCCGGTTGGCAGGGGCCCCACCTCTGGTTCAGCTAGTCTACTACGTGTACCATGTATGTGTCGATGGAAAAAAGGAATACGGGGAAACCAGGAGTCGAGGAGCCACGACGACAGTGGAAAGCAATCAAATACTGAGATCTCTGCGATGACCGCTGGCCGGCTCTGCCTATTCTCTTTCCAATTTCCAAAATTGCAATCCCAAAATTTGATTTTCCCTACAGGTCCAGGCGACGCCGGCCTCTCCAGCGACCAACGCCGATGCCAATGCTGAGTTTTTCTCGTCAAGACTCGTGCCGGCCTCCAGGTCTAGGTTCGACGATTGCCGTGGACAACACAGCGGACTGCAGTCTGCAAGCAAACTCTCGGTGTAATCTATTCATCAATGATCAATGCTTGATAGCCTAGATTATTAGTGGATGGTAGTCTTAATTTATTTGAGGTCCAAAATGTCTCAAGAAAGGTTAAATGTTTTGGCACTTTTATGCATCAAGAAGATATTATTGGACTAGATTGATATTGATACTATTATCACTAACTTCACATCTAAAAATGTTAGAATAAACTTTTAAGATAATTATGATACGAACACATTATTGGTTGCCTATCAATTGTGAATTTGCAATAATTTTTATACTGATAGTAAAGGCCCCGTTTTAAGTTTCGCCCCGGGCCCCGAAATCTCAGGTCCGCCACTGTCGTGGAGCTGGCGGCGCCCAAGAGGCGGCGGAGCATCGGCGGGTCATCGGACTGGACGGCGGGGTTGCTCCTGCCGACCACCACGTCCGCATCCGCGCGGAAGGGCCAAGCACGCCGGGGCGGTGCCGCGCGGCTCGATGACACCGCGGGCATCGGCCTCATCCTCGCGAGGATGAGTCTCCATGGAGGGTGTCAGTCCGGATCCGGCGAGGGAAGCACCTACTCCGGTGGCGCCCCTGCGGCGGCGCGGCAAGGGGAGCAGGGCCCTTCCTCTCTCTCCTCCGCACCCCGCGGCAACCTCGAGCACGTTCGCGTTCTGGAGCCCCCAGCTACTAATGTGGTGTCGCTGTCAGTGGCCATGGCCGCGCGCGGTGAGCTCGTCGACCGAATGGATGCCCGTGCGCGCGCATGGCTTTCCTCGAACCTAGGCCTCGCCCCCGCCGGGAACGGGCCACCGCCCCGGCCACGCCATCGACCGTGAGGAAGACAGTCACGAAGCTCAGCGCCACTGCGGGTGCGTCCTTCTGCCGTCGCGAAGCTCGCGCTGCTGGAGCGCACGCAAGCTGGAGCTTTACCTCGGCAGCGCCAGCGTGCGGGAGCTCCTGGAGCTCCGTCCGCCGGGAGGGAGGGAGAACACGGGGCGATGCGCACTCGGGCGCCTGGGAGGAGGAGCAGAGGAGCAGGGAGTAAAGGGAGGGGGAGAGAGTGGGGAGGGCTTGTGGGTCCCATGTATAGGCTCAAATGATTGGGAAAATGTATTAATGTCAAATAGCTCTGAATCCAAACAACTCAAAGATTATTTTACTGAAGAGCTATTTCATAAGTTAAATTTTATCTCTCAAAATAACCTTGGGATAATTCTCCAAACACGCCCTATATATATATTTGTTAAAACGTATGTCTTTCTTATAACAAGGAAACATGCTATGCATGTTTATATTATTACATATCACAGACCATATCCAATGGCCTCCGAAATACAGTAGATATCAAGCTCTTGACTGTGGACCCATTTATTTTAATAGTATATGGATTTAGGTGTCCACTTTACTCTTCAAAATCTATACGAGTACCATTCCCAAGGATATGAACACCAACGAAATAGCTGCCGTTACCGAGAGAATTATATTTACCATATGATTCCACCTTCAAACCTTCAGGGCAATTCAGATTCCTCTTCTTCGCACGGTCCAATCTTACCATGAGGAAGAATGTTGGGTAATACCTATACTTCGGAGCTAGACCAACAAGAGAGTCACTTGTTGCCTTAATGGTGAACATGCCCATGCTATTTGTACCGCCACCACCGATCCGTGTAATTACGACGTTGCGTCCATTTATTGTGTCTTCTAATACCACGTCAAAGGGAATATCTGCGGGATATAGAGTCTCCTCATGTGTCGATTCACATAACTTAAATTCATTTATTTCTTCGGACAAGATTGCTTACTTGTGAGGTTGGCAGAGGGATTGCCGTCGCATGTCACTGTGCCATTAACAATGAGGGCATACCTGTTATCGTCATCTTGTGCTGCCACATCGAGCACTAGCAGGAGACAGAGGGTCACCGGGAGCAGGAGAAGGCACTTGATTGCCATCAGGCGCTGAGCCCGGTCGGTGTCAATTACTCTGCTGGTGTTCTTGCAAAAAACGGACTCTGTCGGTGTATGGTGGAGGCACTGCATCGGCCACTATTTATAGGCATATGGACACCAAAAGGTCGTCCTATCAAAATTTATTAGCTTTGACTTTGCTTCCAAAATTTTCCTATATCCCACGGATGCATGTAAGACGAGATGACGGTTAAACATGTTGGTATACATTAGGTGTTTATATCAATTTGCCTAACTTGACTAAGACATGGCCACCCAATTGCCACGTACATGCATGAACTATATCAGCATGTGCCTAACTATT
The DNA here is from genome assembly GCA_036936925.1 of Cenchrus fungigraminus. Lineage (NCBI taxonomy): Eukaryota > Viridiplantae > Streptophyta > Magnoliopsida > Poales > Poaceae > Cenchrus > Cenchrus fungigraminus. The sequence goes on along the minus strand of CM072780.1, from coordinate 29,230,596 downwards.
CCCGCGACGCTCGAGTAGGGCTTCGTTTCCCAGTTGCATTTCCAGACCACGTAATCTTCTTCCCCTTGCGCCGTCGCCGACATGGCCGAGACGAGATGACGGTTAAACACATGTTGGTATATTAGACGTTTCTCAATATTGCCTAACTTGACTAAGACATGGCCACCCAATTGTCACGTACATGCATGAACTATCAGCATGTGCGGCGGACACGTACAAAGATTTATCCGAGCTATAGGTAGTGAGACGACTTTCAATTCCTTAACAGCCCGACTACATCAATTTTATTACATAGACACATTTAAGAAACATTATTTCTTAAAATAAAATTTGTCAAAGATCTATGATAGAATTTTTTTTTTGAGGCAAGATAGAATATTAAGTAAATAAAAACTGAAGATTTAACCGCTACAGCTCATCATCCCTATGTGCCTTCCACTTCCTACACTCCCCGCACACATCCCTCCTGCGGTCCTGCCTCCCTCCAGCAATAACGCAGTCTCGCAACGGCTTGCGGCTGCAGATATTATCCGGATCATCCATCGTTGCTTTGGGATTCGCGCTCGGTCAACAGGAGTGCATTCCCGCGACCCATTCTCGCGACGCTCGAGTAGGGCAGTAGGGCTTCGTTTCCCAGTTGCATTCCCAGACCCCGTAACCCTCAGCTGTGTCTCCTTCTTCCCTTGCGCCACCGCCGACACTCGGAACCCATCTTCTTGCGTCGTCGTCGTTGCTGTCGTCGCCGGTGCAGTCCGCTTTTCGGCCTCTCGCAGATCTGGATTAGGTGTCCCCTTCGCCGGTTGCGAATCATCCGCCATCGAATCACGTCTGCTGGCCGCTCGTCCACGCCCGTACTCCGGCCGCTTGGGTCGGCTACGTGGGAGGAGCAGCAGCGCTCAGGGAAAGAAAAGGGAATCAGGTTCGTGGGCTTCAACGTTTCATGGGCTGCAGACTTGTTCCGTGGTTGATGATCAGCCACATGGGACTACCTCTCATCATGGGCCATTGTACGTGTGAAACTTGTATTGTGCGGATCATTTCTATGGACTTTGTCCTTTCATTTTTGTTCATCCTCTCTAGTTTTCTTTTTCCTTTTATTTCTATAGAGTTACTTTTTAAGTCCTTTTGTAACATAAAACACTATTCATTTTCCTTCAGACTTAATGAAAGCCACCAGCCAGCAGTACTATTCTAACAAACCAGCACCACCAACAACTAGCCACCAGCCAAACGAACAAGACATAAGTTGATTCAGTCAGTATACTTCATCATATAATCTACACAGTAAAAAAATGAATTCTTTTTTTATTGTTAAACTTCTTCACGATCACTTTAATTTTTGCTTTTTTAAGTCTATTTATTTAATTTGCATCTCGCATCTTCAGAAATAGCCAAATAGGAGCGCTTGTCATGAACCTTGAGCAAGTAGCACACGAGTGTACACCTAAGCTACCAACGTTTAACTTAAACAAAGCAAGATTCCAGTCACTTTTATTCCTTATGCAACTGTTCAATGAACACTGAATGAAACTCAATCATAAACACTCATTTTTTTTACTGCTCCTAAAAGGGTGCATAACCGCATACCATTTTCTGACCAGTTTAAAAATCTGGCTGAAACCACAAGAAAAAAAAGTGAATATTAATAAAAAAACATTGTGATCAATGACTGCATAATGTACTTTCTATCAAGTACAGGACTATTCCGATAAAAAATTATATGTACCGATCAGCTTTAAACTGACTGAAACCACAAGGAAAAATAGCAGAATTACAGTTAGTCATTTCCATCATCGAAATTCCTTATTTCATTCCAATTTCGGACAGAGTAAGTCCGAACAAAGTGGTAAATGGTCTGGAAATTTTCAAAATCGGTGTCCGATGGTCCAGAAATCTTCCGTCCCAATTTCATCCTTAACTCTGTTCATCGTCTTTCCTATCTTCCTCTCGGTCGCCGCTCCCCTCCTGCCCTGTCCTCGTTGCTCGCCTGGCCGCTCATGTCCATCCTCACTGCCCAAATAAGGCTTCAGACTCCTTCCTCCTAAGATTCAGGCACAACCTCCAGGCGATCTTCATGGAGGCCACAAAACAGAGCCGAATTCGAGCAAACACGGAGTAAACAGAATGGGTTGCTCGCGGTAAAAAAAGGTATAGCTCACCCGAGTGAAACAGAGGCACTTCTCACACGAATTTTTGCAACTATTTACAACTCAGATCTCATATTTTTACTCCATCTTTCCCTCAAATTTATCTCTTTCCCTACCTACCCTCTCTTTCTCTCCCTTCTATCCTCTCGCGGCGCCCCTGACCCCGTCGTCTTCCTCGTTGCACCGCCGACCCCCTCCGCCTCCCCACCGCCCAGCCCCTCCGCCACCCCGGGCGGCGCCGGCGGACTAGGGTTCGTCGGAGCTCCGCGTGGCCGGCGCGGAGCTCCGACGAACCCTAGTCCGCCGGCGTCGACCGCCCCGCCTCCAACCTCTCCCGCCGCCCCTCCCACCACCACCGCCGCCCGCCCGCCCCCCCCTCCCCGAATCTCGCCGCCTCCGACGGCCGTCGAGCGCCCCCACCCGACCCTGGCCAACCACCGGCCTCCACCGCCCGGCCGCGCGGCGCCCTCGCCACCTCCGTCAGGCCGGCCTGCCGCCGCCGGCCCTCCCACTATGACCGTCGGTGACAGCAGCCCCCCCCCTCCCCATCAACCCCGAACCCTGACCTCGCCGGAGTGTCGCTGGAGTTGGAGAAGAAGCTGGGTGGAGGTGAAGATGGAGGTGAGAAAAAATTCGTGTGAGAGAGGCCTCCGAATCACTCAAGTGAGTTGTAGCTTTTCCTTAAAAAAGAGATCCTTCGAGCAAAATCATCGATCAGAGATGCACGGAGATCTCTGGGTCTTCTGCAAGCAATGATTCACAAACGTACTGTTGGACCGTATGAATAAATACCTTATACATAATTATAAAAAAGCTAAAATGATGTAAAAATACTAAATTACACTTCTACTGATTAGAGAAAAAACAAATAATTGATACTGGGTCCATTTTTTTTTTGTACTAGCCCACAACTTAAAGTACCTTTTAGAAGGTACCTCCCTATATTATCAACTATTGGATCTGATCAATAAACAGTTACTATTAATTTAAAAAACTGTGTATAAAAAATCGGAGCCCTCGTCCCTCTCCCAAGGATGAACTTTAGTCCAAACATTCCTCTGCCCTATACACTGATATATGCAACGGTTGTACAATAGCATGTCAGATTGTATGGAAAAATATCGAATACAGAGAACAAATTTTGGCATGAACCGGTTGCTTGGATTCAATCTTTAAGTTGTGGGAGAGCAGTCGTTTTGTAAGGCATCAACCAATATTTAATTTTTGTTTGATAAAAAGTACGCCTCTACAAAAGCAGACTACTAAATGAGCAAAGAACGAACAGAGCTATATGTATTTCCTTCTTCTCTTTCTCCATAGCTGAAATTCCTTTGCCGATAACAAGTCACGAGTCTAAGTACAGTTGTGTTTGGTTGGATGTGAAACTTTTTTGCGAAGTGCTATTCACAAATTTGAACGTTATTTGGGAGTATTAAATAAAGGCGGTTTAAAAAAATTATCTCTACAACCTTTGTGTTAATTTGCGAGAGAAATATTAGGAGGCATTTGACCACATGATTAGAGGCAACCGTTGCATAACTGATAGGACTACATGTCGATCAGTATATCCCCTACTGTCCTCTTTCATAGCACGATGTCACATTTGGGCAAATTGCTGTGCCGTAGTGCAACCGTTTGCAACAGGAGTAAAGCAGGACGTGCGATCCAACGGAAACCGCCTTTTTGATTCCCCACGGACTCCACTCGTCCGTCAACATCAGTAGGAGTAGCAGTTGTTCAGTTCAGGCCATGAGTGTGGTGGATTGGCGTAAACGGCACTTCCCCACTCCACTTTTCTGGCGAGCGGGCGCTTGACTCCCGGGCACGCACTGCGGTTCGTGGGTTCGCGTGCCAAATGCCAAACCCACACACACACATGTTGGTTGGCGTGCGCGGCGCCGCACACGCTAGACGGCTAGATCGCCAAACGGAACCAAACTCCGACCGTCCATGTGCCCGGCGCGCTAGCTCACGGGATTAGCAATCAATCAGCAGCAGCGGGCTGCGTAATCAGCACGACCCTCAGAATTGATGCCGCGGGCAGGCACAAACTCAACAGCGAACAGGAACAGGATAATGGCACTATGCCTGAATTTCTCACAAATGTTTAACAAAAAAAAAACAATACTAGCCAATCCAATCAAATTGATTCGAAAGAGGAAGAAAATAAATCCGGGGATTCCTTTCCTTTTTACAAGCGGTGCGGCGGGGCGGCGGATGTCGTCCAACTACTACTGCTCCATGGAGGGCGGCGGCGGCGGCGGCGGAATCGAACCGCCCGGCGAGCAAGCCAGCCCCCCTAGGTAGCAGATCTCGTGGAGGACATGGGGGGGCAGCAGCCGGCCCCGGGCCCCCTCTCTAGTACGACGGCGGCGGGGCGAAGTGGCCGTAGGCGCGGAAGGACCCGGCGGCGGCGGTGTAGTGGCGGTCGTCGAGGTGGATGTTGCTGGTGAGCTTGTGGAAGCCGCGGGTGTAGATGCCGAAGCCGAAGACGATGCCGACGGCGACCAGCACCAGGATGATGAGCGTGCAGATGCAGCACGCCTTGCTCGGGCAGCAGCACATCTCCGCTCGCCCGATTCCTCCTCCCTCGCCCGCTTGGAGGCGCACGCGAAAAGGCGAGGCGCTTTTGCTTCTGGCTGGGTTGCGTTACGCTCGGGGACGGGGGAACTCGGATTCGTCGGGTCGGGTCTGGTCTGGGCGTGCGTGCCCGGCCGCGCCGGCGGGCTATAAAAGGCGCCGCGGGGACGCCGAGTCGGATGAGGGGTGGTGGGGGTGGGGGAATCGATTCGGGTGCGCTCGTCCCGTCCGATCGGTTGGGTTTGGCTTTGGCGGCCGTTGGCCTGTTGCCTGACGACGACGATGCGGCGGTCCCGTCCCGTGGGGGCGACGCTTCGGGCCGACGATTCCTCGGTGGAAAGACTACGGGCCCATACATAAAGGCCAAAGAGACGTGGGCTTTCTGTGGGCTATTCTGCTAGTTGTTTGGCTGCCCCCTCCCGGGAATCCTATATATCTTCCGGAAGTTTCTTTCCAAACGATCTTCCAATGTTTGAGATGCGTGCAACAAACCACAACCGTTAGATATACGTCCAACCCTAACACCCACAGCCTCCTCTCCATTGCTTCACGCCGCCGCCGCACCACCAGTGGGCCGCCCCCGCCCCCCAGCCCGTGCGGGCACGCCGCCCCGTGCCTCGCCGGCGGCCGGCGAGCTCCACCGCCGCGGCCTCCGCCGGGCCCGCGCACGCTCGCGGCTGCCGCCGTCCGAGCGCTGCGCCCCCAGGCCCCCACGCGCCTCCGTCGGCGGCCGGACCGCGCCGGGCGCGAGCTCGCGCGGCCGCGCCGCCCCGTGTCCTAGCCGCGCCGCCCCGCGTCCTGGCCGCGCGCGAGCTCGGCGGCCCGCGCGCGGCCGGCCGGTGCGCTGCCGGCCGCTCGGGAGGCGGAGGTCGTGGTCGTGTTGGCATGTTAGGGAAGAAAGACGAAAAAAGAAAAAATGTTGGGGAAAAATGTTGAACCAAAATGTTGGAGCATTTTCAAAAATGTTGACCAACATTATCACGAAATGTTGATGAAACCTTTTGAAAAAAATGTTGGATTCAACAATTTTTGTCTATACAAATGTTGGTGCAACTTTTCCAAAAAATGTTAGTTCAAGTTTTTATGAAAAATTTTGATTCAACATTTTGTTTGAAAAATGTTGTAACATTTTTTAAAAAGTGTTCCAACATTTTTTTAAATGGTGGGAGAGATAGTGGGAAAATAAAAAACATCATTTAAATAGGTTTTGGTGGGCTGGAAGTTCACTTCCTTATCCACCTTCCGGTAGGTATATAGGAGCCCCCCGCCCCCTCCTCCTGCCAAATTTGCAATTCTTCTTGACAACTATTTTTTTTGTAAACAAACATGGCAGGGCCCGGCCGTTGTATTTTTTTCTTTATAATCCGTTCAAGAATTCCCGTGAAACACACTCGTGTTCCAAAACAAGAAGCATTTGGTGATTTTAGTCCAACCAACAACCAGGCTCAAAGAATCTGCACAAACGGCTTTGCAGCAGGTAAGTGGCCTGAGGACACATCGAAATATCGAATTGGTCCTATTGCTCCCGTCCGTGCACGCAGGCAACTAGCACTAGTAGTGCCGCAGCGGCGCGCCTACCAGCACTGGTCGGTCTCCCACGTCCTCCTCGACGGGGCGGACCGTCCGCCGCCCGTGCACTCGCGCGCCAGCCGCAGCCGGCAGGCCACGACGTCGTACCGCGCGCGCGCCGCGGGGTCCGACAGCGTCTCGTACGCCCGCCGCAGCTCCAGGAACGCCTCCCCGTCCCCCCCGGCGCCGCCCGCGTCCGGGTGCGCGCGCTTCGCCATCGCCCGGTACGCCGCCCTGACCTCGGCCGCCGACGCCGCCTCGCCCACCCGCAGCACCTCGTAGGGGCTCTGGGCGGCGGAAGCACGCGCGGAGACCGCTGCCGCCGCCGCCACGTACGCTGTGGTGGCTGTCCTCGCGCCGGCACCACCACCGTGCCGCCGTGGTCCTCCGACGGTCAGGCAGGTCGTCGCGAGCCGCAGATACAGCGCCATCGTTGCCGCCCTGTGATCTTGGTTTACCTCGTCGTGGTCGTTTCTTGTGTTCCAGCTAGCGCTACGTTTTCCGGCGATGTGAGGAGCGCGCGTCGGCCTCCATATGTAGGCGAAGGAAGACGGCAGCGTTCCGTGGACCGTGGGTCGGTGGGTGGCCGCGCTGACCGACCCCTGTTTTGCTGCGCCCGCGCGCGGATGTTAAAAAACAGCTCGCGCAGCCGGTGGCTTTTGGCTCTGTCAGCGTGAAACCATGATCGCCTCGCTTCCGCGTAGGCATATGCGTGGCCTTGCCTTCGTGGTTTCGTTTTTTTCTCGGTCGTCTGATTTCTCTAAGACTAGGCTTGTGCGTCATCATCTCCAAAGCTTACGAAATGAACATGTTAGTGGTGAGTTTTTTCAATATAAATCGTTACTTTACCATGATTCAAAAAAAAAATCGTTACTTTACCACGCAGAAGTTCGAGCTCAGAGGGAATGCTGGCCTTTAGCCGAAGGAGTAACCATCATCAATCAGCTGAAACCTTTCCCCGTCGGTCCAGCACCGCCTCCGCCGCCGCCACCTCCATGAGAAAGCACCACAAGCTCCTCCAGCGCCTTCTCCCCCGCCGAACAAGCAAACCCTACAGCGCGGCCGCCCACCTCGCCACTCCCGCCGCAGCCATGCCCGCACCATCTGACCTCAGCGCCCTCGACCTCCTGGACGCGGGCGAGCTCGCCCCGACCCCGCGCCTGTACCGCTCCCTCATCACCGCGTGCGCACAGTCCAAGAACCTCGCTGATGCCCGCGCCGTCCACGCGCACCTGTCCCGCTCCCGCTTCGCGGCCGACGCATTCCTCCTCAACTCGCTCATCCACATGTACTGCAGGTGCGGCGCCGTCTCGGACGCGCGCGGCGTGTTCGACGGAATGCCGGCCCGGGACACGGTGTCCTGGACCTCGCTCGTCACCGGGTACGCGCAGAACGACATGCCGGCGGAGGCTGTCGGTCTGCTCCCCGGCATGCTCAGGGCGCGGTCCAGGCCCAACGGGTTCACGTTCGCCAGCCTCCTCAAGGCAGCCGGTGCCTGTGGCGATCGTGGGGTCGGGGAGCAGATACACGCGCTTGCTCTCAAGTGCAACTGGGACGAGGATGTTTATGTGGGGAGCGCGCTTCTGGACATGTACGCGCGGTGTGGGCAGATGGACATGGCGACTGCGGTGTTTGACCGGCTGGACTCGAAGAACGCGGTGTCCTGGAACGCACTGATTGCTGGGTTTGCAAGGAAGGGTGAAGGAGAGACCACGTTGATGGCATTTGCGGGGATGCAGAGGAACGGGTTTGGGGCGACGCATTTTACGTACTCGAGCGTGTTCTCCGCCCTTGCCGGGATAGGTGCACTTGAGCAGGGGAAGTGGGTGCATGCACACATGATCAAGTCTGGAGAAAAGCTGACCGCGTTTGTGGTAAACACAATGCTTAACATGTATGCAAAGTCTGGGAGCATGATTGATGCAAGAAAGGTGTTTGACCGTGTGGATCAGAAGGATCTAGTTACTTGGAACACGATGCTCACTGCATATGCACAGTACGGACTTGGAAAGCAAGCAGTTGCCCATTTTGAGGAGATGAGGAAATGTGGCATTCAGCTTAATCAGGTATCATTCCTTTCAATCTTGACTGCTTGTAGCCGTGGAGGCCTTGTCAAGGAAGGGAAACACTACTTTGACATGATGAAGGGCTACAATGTGGAGCCTGAGATCGATCATTATGTTAGTTTTGTTGATCTTCTTGGTCGAGCTGGTTTACTGAATGAAGCTTTGGTCTATGTCTTAAAAATGCCCATGAAACCAACGGCTGCTGTCTGGGGAGCCTTGCTTGGGGCTTGCAGGATGCATAAGAATGCTAAAATTGGGCAATTTGCTGCCGATCATGTCTTTGAACTTGACCCAGATGATACTGGTCCACCTGTGCTATTGTATAACATATATGCTTCCACTGGGAAGTGGGATGACGCAGCTAGAGTCAGGAAGCTGATGAAGGCAACTGGTGTAAAGAAGGAACCCGCATGCAGTTGGGTCGAGATTGAGAATTCGGTTCACATGTTTGTGGCAGATGACGATACCCATCCGAATGCAGCAGAGATATATAGGATGTGGGAGGAGATAAACATGAGGATTAGAAAAGCAGGATATGTCCCCAATCCAGATCATGTGCTTCTGCACATAAACGAACTAGAGAGGGAGACAAAGTTGCAGTACCATAGCGAGAAGATTGCACTTGCCTTCGCACTGATCAACATGCCTGCAGGGGCAATGATTCGGATCATGAAGAACATTAGGATATGTGGGGATTGCCACTCTGCTTTCAAGTATGTCTCCAAAGTTTTCGAGAGGGAGATTGTTGTGAGGGACACCAATAGATTCCACCATTTCAGCAATGGTTCTTGTTCTTGTGGAGATTACTGGTGATTATAATGCTCTTGAGTGTGTGTTCCGACTTCAGAATGATGCAGGCTATCATTTGACTTGCTGGTTGCGGATTCATGCATTGTGTCGGAAGTGACTCATGCAGACATGAATTCAGCTGACTGGCATACGGGTCCTTGGATTATGATCTAATTAAGGTTGGAGAAAGAGGGGGACTTTAGTGGCTTAAGTGTATATTGTTTTGTTCAACTACAATTCTAATTGGCATTAACAATGAGTGCCAAATGTTTCGATCCTACAAATAATTTTGTTCAACCATTTGCTTTTGTTTATAATTTCCTTCCTTTCAGGGCAAACTGCTACTGTAATTAACAATGGGCTTGCCTTAATGGTCCTGACTCCTTAGTTCTGATGACATAGAGACAAGACTTGCTGTGATAGCCATGGTGTTGACTGAAACAACTTTGATACACTGCCTCTCTGTTGCATGTATGTTATCCTTCTTGCCCTTTACTGTTTTCATCACAAGCATGAACCGCAATTTACAAGAATGAACTATAGCACATCTGATGTCTGAGAGAATACAGTAACTTTCTGTATAGTATCGACGGGCATGATCTTTCTATAAACCAGTTAAGTAGAAAGCTTCCATGTGTCAAAGCAGAAATTGACTTTGCACAATCCTACGCTTTTGATATTACAATATTTGCACTCACAATGATCTACTACCTATTTGCTTAACATTGCGGTTCCTGTGGGTGCCTGCACCATACTTTGGCTACTGATATCTTGTGGACAATTACAATTTCTTGTTTTTGTTTGTGTACAGAGTTAGAGGATTTCCTGCAGGGAATAATGGGAAGCTGATGGAAAGAGTGTTGTGCATCATGCAATTCAGTGTGATCTTCCTTTCTGCAATTTATGTACCCTTGAGGTGTTAGTGTTAAGCTTTGTAGATGGTTGCACATATTATGTATTTTTTTCACAACCTGACCTGGATTAGAGTCTCTATCAATCATGAAGGGAAAAACTTTATCAGTTGATCTTTGGATGTATAGAAATATTACAGATTTGATGTATCTTTGGATGCCGTGTTGTACCAAGATTTGTTTTCACATTATTATTAACACTAGTAAAATGTACGTGCCACACGCACGTGTTTAAAAGATAATATGCGACTTTAATTCTTAACTTCTTTGCAGTTCATAAAGTAATCAAGGAAAATGTATACATAAGATATTTCCTTTTTAGTATTTATCAACCTGTATACAGCCCGTCAAAAAGTTCAGCAAGGTGAAAATTAATCTTAGCTTTTTGGTGCTAGAACTAAAAGAGCAACCGAAAGTCACACCAATTTGTTTTGCAAAGCATAAACATTCATTTACTCCTCATGACACCTCGTGCTTTTATTCCTCTTTGCTAACTGATTGGTTTCACCAATTATAAGCATTCAACATTTCTTCCTCTATACTTTGTGGCATCTTGTATTTTGTTCTAAACTGCAAGCTCTATCCTGCGGTTCATCATAATGGTCACACATATAGCATATAACCAGGCTTCAATGATATTTTCTTTATGATTATATACTTAAGAATAGAGTAATATATACGATTTCTGGAATGACCATATGGAACTGACTCCCTATAAACTAATAGCGTTTTGTCGTTGACCGGATGTCATGTCATGTGGTTGTTAATCTATACTATAAAGATCGAATAATTTGAAAATTCTTTTTCACTCAATTTAAGTCCACCATACCCCTCACGTTGGTTCCACCTATCAATTAATTAGGATGGTGGATAAGGTGGTAGACCCGTAAAATCGCATTTTGGAACGTGTTTCTGCCAAAAAGCTAAAGATTTTTCACCCAACATCACCTTACCCACCCCGTGTACCCACGTCAGGCCCACCCAACACCTTCCGTACCCACCCCACCAATCCGTACACACGCCGGAGCCCAGCCACCATCGCGCGCCGCCGAGGACCTCCTTCAGCTCCGCGCAGGGAGGTTGTGAGGGGCCATCGAGGAGGCGAGCAAGCAGAGGAGTGGTCGTCGTCTCCCGTGCTGGAGATCCCAGCCGCCTGAAGCTCGCCTCCTCCGCCACGCTGGTGGGGAGCCGCGGCCTTGAGCACAAACCGCCGCCGCCCCCTCTCCCGCGCTCCTCGACGCCGAGCTCGCCGCCGCGCGCCTCCGCGGGTGGGCGTCTGGCGGAGAAGACGACGCCACCTCGTCCGCAATGATATCGAGGGGACGAGCTCCACCGGTCCATGCTGCCTCCTCCTCTTCCCCTTCACCCGGCGTCGGCCACCGCGAGCATCCTTTACTCGTGAGCACCGCCGAGAGGAGGGGCCGATCGGAAAGAACTCCACACACGCCGCCGTTGCGCCTGAGGCCGGCCAGCCTCCACACGCGTAGCCACGCAGGGAGCTCCGCCGCGGGGAGGGAGGATGGCACACGGAGCTACGTCGTGCCGCCGCTGTCGCACCGGAGAGAGGGAGGAGTGGAGGATCAAAATCGAATCGCATAAAAATGCACAAAACAACATGCCGCCCAAGTAACTGACAAAGGTAATCCCATACATAGAAAAATCCATTCAAGCATATGCAAGGCTGTGGGCACCAACTCAATCTATATATTTCCAAACGGTCCATGGGCCGGCAGCACGACCCACAGCACGGCCTTTTGGCACGGCCCATAGGCGGCACGGCACGGCCTGCAGCGTGCCCGTGCCGGCACGGCCCGAAGGCCAGTGCAGTGCATGGGCCGCCGGCCTGGCCCATGACACGACACGGGCACGGCACGGCCAAGGGAGCGGCACGATGGCCGACACGGCGAAGGGAGCGGCACGGTGGCCGGCACGGCCGCCAGGCCGGCACCGCGCGGCCCCAACGGCTCTTTTAGCCGTTGGCCCAGCCGGCCAGCCAGCCCACACTGCCCACCCGGCCGCCATATAAAGCCGCCGCCGCCGGCCGCCCCAACCCTAACCCTAAATCACTCCCCCCCACCGCGCAGCCGCAGCTCGCAGCTCTCTCTGCCTCTCTCGCTCTCGTCCGATCTCCGATCCGATCCGCCGCCACTGTTCGCCTTGAGCTCGCCGGCCCTGCTCCGGTGACCTCGACACCTCGCCGGCCACTCCTTCTCCCTCAGTCCCTCTCCTACCTCCTTTCCGCCCTTCCCTCCTCCTCCTCCTCCGATGTACCATGTGAGTCGTTGAGCTGTCTATTCTTCCGCCGCCACTCGCCGTCGGTCTAACAGTGCTTGTCTCCTCGTTCTCTGCTTGGATGCTGGCTCCCTGGCCTCTTCTCCGGCACTGGGCTCCGGTGGCGTAGGTGAGTCTCGAAACCTTAACCCTAACATCTTCTTCATCTTCTACGTTCTAATGCTCTAGCTCTTCTTTTTGTGTTCGTCATCTTCTTTGCAGGTTTGTGCCTGACGCTGCGTCCTCCTCCTCTGGAGGTGCGATGGCAAGGCCGTCGAGGGACGGTGCTGGAGCTGCGGCTAGGGGTCGGAACCGGCCTCCACGCCCTCCTGTGGCCGCGGTGACGATGCCAGTGGCCGACGGCGAGCACCCGAAGGACGAGGAGCTCGTGGAGGAGATGGAGATCGGGGACGCCTCCCTGCCGATCGACGTCGACGCCGGTGGCGACAGTCAGGTGGAGGTGGACGGCTCCGAGGACACAAATGGTGCCTCATCTGGTAAGCGCATTCGCACTTCTGCTTGTTGGGAGGATTTTGTGCCGATCTTTGACGAGAATGAGGTGAGAATGCATGCCATCTGTAAACGTTGTGGCAAGAAATTTGCTGCTAGAGCTTCGATTGGCACTGGATCCTTGAACAGGCACATGTTAGCTTGTAGGAAAAAACTGGCTACTGATCGTAAAGTCCAGTCTAGGCTTGCTATGAATGCTGATGGGTTGCATAACTGGGTTTATGATGCTTCTCGTGCTCGTAATGAACTGTGCCGGCTGATTGGTAGGCTGGATCTTCCATTAGGCGTTGGTGACACACAAGCCTGGGAAGGTTACATTAAGATTGCTCATAATCCTAGATTCCAGGAGGTTTCTAGGCAGACCACTACTAGAGACATGCATAAGTTGTTTGCTGATCAGCGTGCTTTGCTTATGCATTCTTTAACTTCTTGTTCATCTGTTTCTTTAACTTCTGATATCTGGTCTGGTAATGCTAAGGAGGATTACATTTCTGTTGTTGCTCATTATGTTGGGGCTGATTGGAAGTTGCATAAAAAGGTTATTGGTTTTAGGCTGATTGAGACATCACATACTAGTGAAAACATTGCTGAAAAAATAGCATCTGTGGTTGAGGAGTTTGGTTTGATTGATAAGGTCTTTACTATGTCTCTTGATAATGCTTCAGCTAATTCTAATCATAATTTTGCAGGCATTTATCCATCTTTTGGACTTTTGGTGCTACAAGACTCAAGTGGTGGACTGGTGGTCTGGTGGATGACTTGAGAAGTTTCAAGTCTGTAATAGGATAGAACTGTAATGTTTAAACTTTGCCTTCCACTTGATGACTTGAACAACTTGCCACTGATGTTGGCTATTGTAATAGGATAGATGAACTAAGACTTGTGAAACTTTTGAGCTGGCTCGTTGTACTCTTTTCCTTTCTAGGGTTTCTCACAAGAGTGAGTTTTACCTAGAAAGGTTTTTAACGAGGCAGCATTGCACAACAGCTCCTTTTGATAATCAGTTAATCATTTTCATAAAATTTGTTTCATTCTGATTCTAGTGATGTGTTTTTATGTTGACGTGCCATGGGTCGGCACGGCACGGCACGGCGAAAATGGCCGTGGCCCATGGGCGGCATAGCACGGGTAAACGGCCCATGTGCCGTGCCGTGGGCCGAAGGCCTGGCCCATAGCACGGTGAGGCACGGCACAGTCGGCACGGCGGCACGTCGCAGTGCCGTGCCGGCACGACATGGTGGCCAACTATAACTCAATCTGACCAAGTAAACAAAAGATCGACTCATTCTGGATCGAATAGAGAACGAATAAGACAACTGCCAAGACAGGAACAACCATAGAAATCACAGGTGCATGTCGGAGGAGGGTGTGGTGCGTCGTCGCTGACTTCCTGCTCGGCCTTCGCCGGATCTTGTTTGACTAGACGTAGAGAAGGGAAGAGGCACCAACGGCAACGCATGTAGGTCATCAGAGACAGAGAGGAGAGGAGCGGGGCAGGGCCCAGGCTGTAGCTGTGCCGCGTAGGATTAGAGTCGAAGACGAGCGTCGGAGGTCCAGCTGCTTGAGCGCTGAGCGGTGCGGCGGCGGCCACTGGCTATGCGGCGCGCTGGGGAAGGGAAGTGAGTGGTGGTTGGTGGGAAGGAAGCTTATATACCTAGGGTTAGGGGTGGGGTAGTTATTGGGCTGGGTTGGAATTGTGGGTTGATGGGCTTTCTCGTAAATTTGGGTTAGATCGGTTTAATAGTAATAAATTCACAATTTGTGATTTAAAAAACTGCTTGATTTTTTATTTTTGAAACATGTTGAGTACTGAAAATTTTGATAGACACGTGCGTGCCGCACGTACATCATTGCTAGTTAAGAAAAAGAACATGCATTGTTCGACTCTATAAAATTCTTAGCCACCAAGTACATATAGCCAATGCAGCGAATGAAGGAGAACGTTTTTGAGATGAAACTAAAATGTGTTTTTTTTTACAATCAACTAAAATGTGGTTGACTTAAGCATATATGAAATGGAAGTAAACAATAAATTCACAGGTAGCCTACGATACTGATTCGATGAAAATGAAGCAGCTTTATCCATTTTCATAACAAGAACTAACAAGCTGGGCTATCTTTCTTTACCTTTTTCCCAGCAAACCCTTTTAGATGATCATCAACACTTTTTTACGAGTGCAAAGAACTTTTGATCCAGTTCGCTTCTCAGGTTTGAGGTTGCCTCTCCGAAATCTGGAATGGAAAGAAATTTCTTTGTAGTGGTGCCGCACTCAGGCTAGGGTGCGAAATAAGCCTACATGCCTGACGCGTGACACGCTGGCCTCACACGAGACATAGCCCGCCCGCTCGAGGCATCTGCGAGCTGATTCTGTAGCATCCATCGAAGCCGAGCCTAAAATCAGATTGAGCCGATCAATGTCTGCAGTTGTCGTCAGCCATGCATGTCTTTCTTCATCGACGGCGAGCAACTGAGCAAGGAACCTCCCATCGTGTCGGGCACATAAAATTTGCGGGCGCCCGTAGGGAGGCCAACCAGCGGTCAATTTCCGACCATACATTTCTTTCCATTTTCGGTATTCTCTACCCCGCGCACTCACGCCATTTCCTTTTTAGCATCTGCGCACACGGACGCACACCGACAGGCGACAGCCAACACCCATGTGCAAAGCAAAAATAAAAAAACAAAATCGAGAAAACTACCAAAAGATGAAAAAAGCACTAGAAAAACTGCGCGATCGGAAAGATTTGAAAAAATTAGATAACAAAAAGTTTGGAAAAAACTATTGGAAAAAAGTTTTAAAAATTGTAAGCAGAAAATTTTGGTCAAAACTTTTGAAACAAAAAATTTACTAAAATCTAGAACAAAATTTCGGACAAACATTTTTGAAGCAATTTCTTGGAAAAGAATTTGCATAAAAATGGGGAAAAAGTTTTGAAAATTGAAAAAAACTTGTGAATAAAACTTTTGCAGCAAAAGTTGTAACACGAGAAAAGGGAAAAAATTGTCAGCCAGGTATCTCGCTGCCGCCGGAGGGAAAAAGTTATATAGAAAAATTTTGAAAAACATTTATAAAAATTTTGTGACAATTTTTTCTGAAGAAAATCAGGGAAAAACATTTTGAACAAATAATAGAGAGCAAAAAGTTTTTGGAAAATATTTTGAAAGAAACTTTCGGAAGAAAAATTATGAACAAAAAAGAAGACCAAAAAATGTAGAAAAACTTTGGAATAAAAATTTAGGGGAGAAAATCTTTAAGAAAGAAAAAAAGAAAAAAATGTCGGGTCAAAAATTCAAAATCGATGCCAAACCCGGGGGGTGGGGCTCGCCGCCGGCCGCAGGGCTCCTCACAGGGTGGCGCTCACCGCCGGCCACCGCTGCTCGCCACTGGAGAAGCACTCTGGAGGTTGTGCTTGCTGGAGCCGACCGCCTCTCCCACCGCGCGACGTTCGTCGGGCCGTCACCGCTTCACCTCGGCGCGTCGTGGTTGCCGGTAGCTTGCCGGTGCTTCCCCCTGGGGCGGCGCTCGTCGGGCCCGTCACCACTCACCCGACGCACGGGGCTCGACCAACGCCGCCGCCGCCGCGGCCCGTGCTCCGCCGTCACCTCGGTGAGAAAGGGATGAGAACCGGGAGTAAACAAAGAAAAGAAAGAGAATGATGTTCTGGGGTCCACCACGTGGTGCCGACACATCGAGTCGTCGACCGCTGCGAGCGCTCCGCGCGGTCGACCACAAACTCAACATCGGGCATCGTGTCCTACTACACCTACCAAGGGTGAGGAGCGACGACAGCGGCAACGTTAGCGAGGTTGTCCGGACGGGCGAGCGGCGACCGGCGAGGTGCAGTGATAACATGTCAGTGTCGTTGAGCTGTACGTATGGCACATTGCTCTTCCGGCGAGCGGGCAGATCGGCGTGTGAATGACAAGGTTCAACAAAGCAGCAGGCCAGCAATCCTGAGGTGCATGCCATGGCTTCAGTCATCGTATCGATCCAATCACGACGACATTACCAACCTCCGCCCCGACCCTAGGCGGCGGTGGCGCGGCCCGATGGGGCCTCCTCTGCTTCCAGCAACGCCTCGACGAGCCGCCGCGCGCGTTCTCGATGGTACTAGACTTTCCTCCCGGAATCCGACTTGCAGCGACCATGGGAACGCAGCGAAGACGACGCCGACAATGTCGCGCGGTAGACCCCGCACTGAGCAACCACATGGATGTGATGTGACGCGTGCGACGGCCACCGGAGCATGGGCTGCCAATTTCACTGCCATGCTGCCAACGTCAGCGACGCATTCCAAAAGAAGTGCAGGTCGCCTTCCCCGACGTCATCAACGCACTCAGGTCGTCCTTCATGGAGGTCCTGCATGCGTGCGCCTTGCACTCCATGGCCGGCGAGCTCACCTAGCTACTCTCAGGGGTCAGGTGCGGACGGACATGGATCGTCGGAGACGCGGAGCACCACGACGTGGACGCGCTCCGCGATCGGCACCCCGAGGTGGCGGTGACCTTGACAGAGCGGCCGGTCGTCGGCCGTGGGAGCTGATGGCAGAGGATTTGGATCCAAGTCCCATCGCGACTGTGTTTGGTTGCTCGGCGCTAGAATCCTCCATCGATGGAAGATTGGAAGCAGTGGACACCATGGAAAATTAGGAAATCCAATTGTGCGGCGACAAAAATTTTGGTTGGACGGTGATTACAGTGGCTCAATCTTTTTTTACGGAGCCACGGTCGCGCGCGGGTGGGGGACTCTGCGGGTGCCTGCGGTCACGATGTGGGGGGTGCGGGACTACGGGTGTGTGCGGTCACGCCGGGTGTGGGTGTGTGGGCCGACGCGGGTACACATGTGGGTAAGGTCACAATCGGGTAACAAAAACAATTCGTTTTTGGCAGAAACGCTCCCCAAATTGCAATTTCTATGGTTGTTCCACCTTTTTGGTCATCATGCAACCTGACGAGTGGGTCCGACGTGAGAGGTAAGGCGGACCTGAATTGGGTGAGAAAAATTTTCAATTGTCTTCGCTCCTTATATTATTATACTAGTAAAGTGCACGTGCGACACGCACGTGTTGAAAAATTTTATGTTATTTATAAATTATTAACAATCATATTAAGATCAAATAAATAAAAAACTCAGAAAACATTCTGTATGTTACAATAATCGATACCTAAATTCGTCCTGAAAAACTTATTTTGTACTTACATAGAAGTGACTACTTTATAAATTTATAATTACATGGAAAGACGATGAAAAAGAAAGTTATGTGCCAAAAAAACTTCTCATTTGGATTTCCATATTTTCAAAAGAATTAAATGTTTTTATCATGTTGGGAATTTATACCATGCAGCGAGATACATAGTAAACCCTCCCTAGATTTGATCCGCAACAAACATACAAACCTTGAACCACACCATTCTCCACAAGACCTAATTTTTCAAAATAAAAAAACTGAAAGTGTAGCATGAAATTCTCAAAGCATGATATCCATATTCATTTACGAGAACCCATTTTAGAATACCTCAGTAATCATTCCTTCACTCAGTGGTAGCAAATATTGTGAAATCATCACATGTGCAACAGGCAAGACAAATTTAGAAAAATATCTAGAAAAAAATGAACCGAAAAGAGGAAAACTCCAGTCGAAAGTAGTCATAATAGTTTAGCAAAAGTGGGGAATGACTTTCACCCAACACCACAAACCATAGAATATAATGTCTGAAGAAGGAATCAATGCACTGAGCCCCAACATTGGTAAATAGAAGTAGTACATATATGTGTAAAAAAGCTTTAATAAATTAAAAAATATATTTTTAAAATGATACATGGACATATGGAATAACAAAAATATAATCCCATACCACAATAATTTTATTATCAAAGGCAACAATCCCAATGTTAACCCACATCCGCCTAGTACTAACCGAGTTACTTACACCCATAGTAAAATGTGTGTGCAGCACGCACTTGTCTAAAAACCCATAATAAATAAATAAATAAATAGTTTTTAAAAATAAAGGTAGATTAAAAATAGCATGCTTTAGGGGAAGACAAAATTAGCAAAAGAGCTTTAGCAAGAAAAGTAGGTCCTGTGGACCAACAAAATACTACATGCATTTCTTGATGTTTCTTCTCTAATTCCAGTGGCCAGCGAGACGGAAATTGTGAAGGATCAGCAATGGGATCCAATCCAATGCTCTTTATGGTGCCCTCTCCAAATTTCCCATTTCCATTCTGAAACAAGGATTAACAAATTATTAATATAGTAAGTTGATGGAAAAAGAAAAACCAGCAGATTACTAATAGTTTTAAGCTTATCTAGGCTTCAAATAATAGGTGAAGTACTAAACTAACATTGTGCAAAGAAAAGTTAAAAAAACTCATAGCATGTTTGTTAAGTGTCACAGAACATGTATTTGTATTCTAATGGGCATTATGTGTCGTTGGATAAAACCTTAGCATGAAAAACAATTTCGCAATAGCCGATAGGCATATTATTTTCAATTGGCTTCAGTGACAAGAGAAAGACCTATTCTAATGGTAATCGAGTAGTTAATAATCCTACAATGGAAGGCATGACGATGGAATAGCCAAATGTTAGAGTGTAGCATACTTTTTAATGAGATATCTCACCAATAATTGTTTGAATCATACTTTGCTTCAGACTGTGAGCATATATTATTTAATAAAGCAGAACTACATTTATATGAGTACAAAAAATCTGAAAAAGAATATACAACAAAATGTGACACTTAAGTTGAAGCATTTTGCAGCATACCATGGAGCACCAGTGTTTGTAGATAGGGTCACAAGGAGCTGGTATCATGACAAAACTGCACAAGAGTAAAAAATCAAAGTGCGGGTCACCTTCACCTTTATGGATAATTGGATAGAATTTCTACAATAAAACTGTTTTTTCCTAGCCTATCCAGCTTTAGAGCCTCATAGTAAAAAAAATTGTACACCACCTGAAAGAGCATATACACAGGGAAAGATAGAAGGTTCCTCTCGCCTCTTGTTGTAGCCCTCACTTTTAGCTTAAAAAAATGTGGCAAGGTGTGGTCAGGGTGTTTTCATGGGAAAAACTTCAGAAAGTGTTGTTTGTACTATTATTTTCTAACCAAATTTAATAATTTTATATTTAAATTGTACATGTAAAATATTTAGAACGCCACATTCATTCAAATTAGGTCCCAATTTGTTTTTATTAACTCGCAGAACATTGCTCTCAATCTGCACTACAGAGGACGAACCACCATAGGATATCTTAATTTGAGTTTGGTTCCAAACATTAAACATGATTAACAAATCTGCTTGAAATTAGTCAATAGATTCATCTATCATGGTCATAATCATCCACTAAGCTTTATGTAACAAGAATTAAAACAAATGCAATTCTCTCTCCCACCGAAAGAACCGGAGACATTTTAACACCTGTTAAAACAGTTCATGAACTGAAGATTCTTTACCCCTAGAACAGATGAATGCTTGAGCTAAAATGTGAGAAATCACCATTTAAGTAAATTTGATTGATCCGTGCAATTCGTCCACAAATTAGCCAATTAGTATCAAAGTTCCTCCTATTTTATTCAAGTAGGCATTTTAAAAAAGATCCTATGCAGTAGTGATAGAAATCAAACTCAGTATCTTTTGCACACTCTCCAATTTCCTGATATGAGGATCGACAACATGTAAAACAAAACAAGGAATAAAGAGCGAAACAGTTTACCAATCTGGAGTGTGGTATGCACAAATAGAAGCCCATGAAAAATACCAGCTAATCCAACCAACAGAATCATCAGAGTAATCAGCGATATGCTTGTTTAACCATGCAATCTCTTCTTCACCTTCTTTGCCCTTAATAGTAAGTCCTGTGTTGGAACTATGTTTGTTAGAAACAGCAGATCATCGGTATGCATATAACGTTGTACAAACTAACTTACCTACTTCCAGGGTATGTCTGATTTCATATCTGAAACTGACAGTAACCTGGAATCCTAATCTCCATCTTTTTGGTGCCTGTATGGAAATGATTTTCTTTTTATAACTAAAATAATACAAGGCAGAAATATATGCAGACATAAGTGTGGCATGTTACCTATTTGAAGAAAGGGACCAAGATGGAGTGCAGAACTGTGATGGACGTACTACTATTATCCACACAGCAGTCTGTTCACCAAATGACGTTTTAAATCCTCTGTTAACCTGGGGGCTGTCAAGGTACTTCTGTTTCATGCTTTCATGAGTCAGATGCTCTCCGCTCCCAAAACTTCCATTCTCAGGATAGATAGAGGTAGTTTTAGGATTTATTGAAAAGTTGTTATGTAATGACTTTTTAGACCAAAGGCCCCTGACCCTGCTTATATTGAAAGCAAAGTAGTTATCTAATGACTTGAAGCCATCCAGTTTATTAGCAACAAAATAGCGCTCTTGGCCCACTCCACTTGAAGAACTTTGGGGTGTAGCATCTTCCCTCTGAAACCAAATAAAAGTAAGCACCTTCCAAAACAAAAGATTGATACCCACAAATATGACGCAGAAGTATAATTCTAGCAGTTACATGTCAAGGAAGAGTTGTGTTTTTCATATGACTTCATGAGACAAGTTGAGCTGATTACAGTACAGAGAATGAACACAACCCTACATAGAAATATAGACCACACAGAAAGCTCTAGTCAATAAAAGTACGACACCGCTACAACCTAGCGCCCCTGCCAACATCCTCAGTGGAAGCACAGCCCGCAAGTCATGGCAGTGCGGCCTGGAGCCCCAGCGTGAGGACGAGGAGGAGGCCAGAGGGCTTCTCATGCACAATCCAGACAAGACTGCACACCCCTTGAAAATCCCCCCGCTCCATCCCATTACCAGGTCCTTAAACTCGATTTTGAGGATGAGATTTGTCAAATCCGGTGATGCTGAAGATGGATTTGTCAAATCCAGAGGCCTTGCCGCAAGCCATGGAGGACCAACGCGCGAATCATCACGTGATGGCCACGGCTCACGCTAGCGAACCTCGCTGGCGTTGCCCCTCCATGGCAGCTCCCCCGTCGCCGTGTGCTCCATCTCCCACCGCTCCGCGCCGGCACCCTCCTTTTCTCTCTCGCCCCCGCGTGCTGTAGGAGCCGCCATCACTGCCTCCTCGCGCGTCCCAACGCGGATGGGGCAGGCGGTGTGACCCGTTTCGGCGACGACGACCTAAGCAGGGGAGGAGTGGCCACGAGGAGGGGTGGAAGAGCGACGGGAGGCCGCGCGTTCGCGACGTGGGATGCCGACGGAGTACGCGTACGAGATGTCTAGGTCAAGATCAGGACACGGGTAGCACGGGGGATTTCAGTGAGCGAAACGGGTGGGCCCGGCGGGTACCCAGGGCGGGTACACGTCACGCGTGGTGGGTGAAAAAAGAATTAGCTTTTACGCTCCCCAAATTGCGATTTTTATGGTTGTTCCACCTTTTTGGTCATCATGCAATCTGACGGGTGGGTCCGGTGTGAGGGGTAAGGCGGACCCGAATTGGGTGAGAAAAGTTTTTTAAACTTTTCTCACCCAATTCAGGCCCGCCTTACCCCTCACGCCGGACCCACCCGTCAGATTGCATGATGACCAAAAAGGTGGAACGACCATAGAAATCGCAATTTGGGGAGCGTTTCTGCCAAAAAGTTAATGTTTTTTCACCCACCCTGCGTCTACCCACCTTGTACCCGTTTTGGGCCCACCACCCGCCCCCACCGTGCGTTGACCCACCCGTCAAAGAAAAAAACTTTCTGCACCGCCGGCTTGCCAATCGCCTCCGCCCCACGCGTGACGCGCCCAAGACCGTGCCCCCTGGATCCGCGCTGTGGCGCGATAACACCGCCTCCGCCTCCGACGACCTCGGACCTCGTCGTGGCCGTTGCGCGGCTGCTCCGGCATTGCCTCGACTCCCCGCCCGCGTCGCCTGCCGCGCACGCTCCTCACGGCCGGAAGGTGGCCGCGGGGCCAGGTGCCCCGACGGAGCCGACGGCTGAAGCTAGCAAGAGCTCGCTCCGCCGCCGCGCAAACTACTCTACCTAAGACCATCTCTAGCAATGTTCTGCATCTGCATAGCGACTGAAGAAAGGAAAGAGAAGAATCTGGACTCGCAAAAGAAGAAGGTCTCCAGCGGCGTCGCCCATCCCTTCGCGCATAGGCCAAACTAGTTGGCTCCCGCCCCTCGCCGGATCCGCCAAGGCAGCTCGCCGCCGCGCGTCGACCTCGGACGAGGCAGCTCGCCGCCACTCGTCGACCTTGGCCGAGGCAGCTCGCCGTCCGCGCGTCGTTCGAGCCAGCTCGCCGTTGGGGGCCGAGCAGAGAGAGAGGAGGTCGCCGCCCCAATTCGCCCGCCGCAGCTCGCCCCGATTCGCCCGCCGTCACTCCGCGGCGACCTGGACCTCGAGCTCTGCGGCGACCTGGACCTGCGGCTGCGGATTTGCCCGCCGCAGCTCGCCCCGATTCGCCCGCCGTCGCTCCGCGGTGACCTGAACTTGCGGCTGCGGATCCGCCCGCAGGTGGGGCTTCTTCCACCTCGTCAACCACCACCAGGCCCACGGGAGGTGGAGGAGGCCTGCTGCGTCGCGCCGTCGCTCTCCGCCTCGCCGCGTTGCCGCTCTTCGCCTCGCCGCTCTCCGCCCCGCCCCTGCTTCTCGCTCCCTCCGCCGCGGGAAGAGGAGGTCGCCGCCGGATCTGCGTCCTCCGCGCTGCGCCCCTGCTGGGTGCGGATCCGCGCCCGTCTTCGAAGAAGAAGAGACCGGCGGGCCGGCGGCGTCCTCCCCCGTCTGCTCTGCCTGCCTCCGTACGAGTCACGAGGCAAGGCGGGTGGTTGGACTCGCGGTGGATGCAGCGAAGAGAGAGGTTCCCAGGATTGCGCGACGGGGGAGGTGGAACTGCATTTTGCAACAGAGGATGCAGCAACTGCTGGACCCCCTACAGTAGCCATTCGTTACTCATTCTGGGGATGCAGCAGCAGATGCACAAGCTGCTGGAGTTGGTCTAAGCTACCTGCTTGTTCGACGGCGGCAGTGGGCAATGATTGGGGTCATTAGTTGGTCGGAGCTGGTGGTGATGGATTGATTGCTTGTAGCTGTACAAGAATAAAAACCACGGTGGCATGTGGGAGCAGCAACTCGTGTAGGTCGCCTTTATTCGTGAGGAAAAATTAATTTGGTGCCGTGATCGGTTGATGATTGCTCGAGGGAGAGGAGAAGCTCTGTATGATCTTCGAGCATGAATTACGTATTGCGTCTGCGTAGCTATTGTACTACTGCACTATATCTGAAAATTATGGTGGAGGACAAGGACTGTTCCAGTAGCTCAGTATACTGCCATATTCAGGTAGGTACTGTAGACATGGTGTATGAACATTGTACTGGGGTTATCTTTGTGCTTGTGCTAGCTTGCTTGAAGGATAGATGCAACTGTATTCATGTAAATTAGTAGTATGTTGTAATTTGATATGGTACTGCAGTTAGAATTTCAAATTAAAATTTTTTACTGAACTCTGCACAACCATCACATTGTCTACTTTTGTCAAACAGTAAATCTGTTCCTAGAATTATACTCCCTCTGGTTTGATAAAAAATCGTTTAGGATAACGACACAGTCTACAAAACACAACTTTGACTTCTCTTTTTTATAAAAATATTTATTGAAAATGTTATATATGTATATTTTTATGAAAATGATTTTCAAAACAAATCTATTGATATGATTTTCACATTTCTAAACTCAACGACTTAAAGTTATTCATCATTTATATTCCTAATGTTTGACCCAAACCTTCTCCAAAACGACTTCTTTTACCAAACCGGAGGAGTAAATTCTTGGGTTGGTTCATTAATATTTTTTTATATATGGGGTCGACAGGGGGCGCTATCTTCTCGAGGGAAGAAGATAAGGCCACGATAAAAAAACAAAGAGGACGATAGGTGGGGCCCACAAATGACAAGTGGGACCCACATGCCCATCAGTTGGAAAATAAAATTAGTAGACGGTGTTGCCATGTCGTGCATTGTTGTGTGATGAATGATGGTGATGTGCATGCTTACTTCGATGATGACGAGCTCTAGGCGTCGCGCGGCTCGGCTTGGCGAAGAAACATTGTCCACGAGACGTTGAAAAATTGGTTGACGCGTCGATTTTATGTGTTTAGGAGGTGGTTTTAATTCGAACATCAAAATGCATTTTTTTAAAAAGTAAACAAATTGAAAAGGAACAAAAGAAAGAGCTATCACCTCTAAATTGTTCATGTTTGTCTGATAATGTGATTCATGGTCCAAATGTATTTGTTTTTTTTTTCTCAATTGTTTCGATATTGTCCTCGAAATCTTATGAACTCTTTTACGGTTGACGGACATACACAAATAATTTCTCAATTTATAATTTTAAAAAAACTTCTTGATTTTATACTGTAGAAAAATTGTTGCTTTTAGATTGTAGAAAACTGAAATATTTGATAGACACGTGCGTGTCGCACGTGCATCATTGCTAGTAGTATAGATAGGTTATTATAACATGTATTGCAATATAACATTGTGTAGTCCGTGTTGTACTAAGTATATATAATTTTATTAAAAGTTTTGTGTAATTGCATATTTGCATGACCATAGCAATTAGCAACGGCACTTTTCTATAAGAACAAGAGGGGAAAAGGAACTCCCCGGCCGCCGCCGTCGCAAGCCAAACCCTTGCAGCGAAATTGCCCACTTCTCTTCCTCCACAAATCGGGCTCCAGATCGCACCGCGAGATCCGATCCTTGATACGGGAGAGGGAGGGAGGGATTTCGCTCCGTGATCGATCGGGTGTGGAGATGCCTGTTCGGATCCGTCGCAAAGCTCGGCTCCGCTGCACCCATGGTGCCCGGCTGACCAGGGCGGGACAGGGAGAGCGAGAAGATGCATCTTTCAGATACGCCCTGGGAGAGCAGTCCGCCCTGGGAGAGGAGGCCCTGTCCATGGACAGAGGCTCCTACCTGGCCCTGGCAGGGCGGTTGTCTCCACTCCCTGGACAGAGGCTCCAACCTGACCCTGGGAGGGCAGTTGTCTACGTGTCCCTGCCCCGCTATGTTCGCTCGTATTTCAACTTTTTATCTGACGACGACGACGGCGACAACTCCTCTTCGACGAGGTCCGAATACCTTGACGATTTTTTCTATCATCACCAACCCTTTCAAATCGACGACCACTTGGGGAGGCTCGAAGGCCTTCGCTTATTACCATACCGAAAGATTGTTAATAGACTCGCTGGTCCGTCTTTCCTTGATTATTTGGGACTTGCTCTGCCTTCCCTATCGTATAATCAGAAGGAGTCTGAAGAGTACATGGCCATCCAAAATGCCGATCTTGGCGAGCTTGCTGGTACCACTGTGCAAGCAGTGCAGGATTCTGAAGAATCATCTCCCACTCCCAATGATGATGACAGAAACACCATTGCACTGGAGCAAAAGATGAGGCAATTGGACATCGGCGAAGAGATCAGCGAAGAAGAGTTACTGGATTTCATGGCCCAGTTGCCTCCTACTTACTACATTGACTCTTATCAAAAACTGCACTGGGATCAGCAAAAGTTGCTCTATGAGGGCCACGCGTTGTATCGCATCAGAGCTTGCAAGGTAGCTAATTTGATTCATCAATTCTCCCCATATGCATCACTGTTACCGCTTGTTACAAATTCACATTGGTTGCTTCTCACACGTCTATATGTGCTCCCATTTTCTGCAGTTACTGGAAGGAAAGTATCCACACCAGCTACAATATGCTGATTTGAAGAGGAGGTACACACCAGAGTATCTTGCGGAAAAGGGATACTTCATGCGCTATGACAAAGATGGCACCTTTTGCTGGTTTTTTCATCTCGGTCACTGCGAGCTTGCTTGCTTGGATGACTACCAGCGTCTAGTCCTTCTAAATGATGTACGTCTCCATCTACCAACTGCTTTGTTAAGTAATTATTTGAGTTCATAATAAGATTACTACACGGTTAGTGTTTTGAGTATGCATTTGAATGTTTGAAAAGTTAAAGGGAATCTAGTTCAATTTTCTTCTGTTATACTCCCTCCGTTCCAAATTATAGGTCGTTTTGAGTTTTTTAGATTCATATATATTATTATGCATCTAGACATAGTGTATATCTAAAAGCATAACATCATCTATGAATCTAATAAAGCCTAAACGACCTATAATTTGGAACGGATGGAGTAAATTGTTTATCAAAGTACCACCAACAGTCGTACAACCTGTGTTGAGCATTGACCCCTCAACTCTGCTATTTGGTCAAATCCATGCTCAAACAGCATACAGAATCCAGGATTCTGAATTGATATTTAGTGAACCCTTTCATTTTGATACAAATCCTCACACTAATTAACTCCCACAGCTCTAGCGTGTTGGCACAATCACATGGCCTCCGAACTTTAACTTCATGATTATTATAGTTCCAATTTCACATATGTATTGTTGGGCCTCACATCTTAGTGTTACCTTCGAACCTATGAGATTACACAAGCATCCACACCCAAAGAAAAATGCAGCCGGTTTGACTCATTTGCACTTTACCAACCTGGGAAATATTTTGCCTTCTGCTGCACTTCCTTGGTGCATGGCACTAGTTACCACCTGCTTTGGTCACAGGTGATCCCTTTTGCAATAATCACAATGCCTACTAGTTTCTTTGAAATGAGTTCCCAAATGTATAAATGACTTCTTTAATTAGGAATTTGTGTATGCATTTTTTTTACTTAAAATTATTAATCTTTGTTCTTTGTTGAATTTTGAACTAAAATCATTACTTTCTGATGTGGTTGAAGCTTTCTAGTATTTTTTTCTAGAGCTATTAATTCTCCATATTCATAAACACTCACTATTAAGCTGTAATCTCTTCTCTTGGTTTCCTTCTTGGTGAAGGGTGGCTATAAGTATATAGATTGGGATGACTACTGCTCCAGTTATCACACCGTTGAAATTGATCGAGAGTATGTCAAGTACTGTGAAACATTTTCTAAACAAGTAGAGGTATGCAACACATTACTAGTTAATTCGATACATTATCATGTGCATACAAATTTTGTTGGACTGATCCGTTGTTCTTTGGCAGTGGATTGAAGAATACTTGGATCTATATACGACATGTCGTGAGAAAGTATGTCCTAAACAAACCATGTTATTACATTGGATGCATAGTGTTCCAGCTTCATGACTAACTTCTCTGCTATTTTAGTGGTGGAAGATGAGAGACAGAGCTTTTCGTCAAGCAATGAAGATTGCAACAAGCTTTACCAAAATTTCTGTGCTAGTCCGTCTTGCTTTCAGAGTAGGATTACTTGAACATAAGTTTGTTTAGGCTGTCTACACTAATTTTTAGTTCTACTTAATTCATGCTTGCTAATTTTCAGTGCAAAATTCCTTGAACACTGTTTCTAGTTCTACTTGATTCATGCTTTCTTATTTTTATTCAATTCAGGAATATACATCCAGCGTTACCTTTGATTTTTACAATCTCAAAGACCTTAATTGTGTCTATTTTGAGATTTGGAAACGGGTCACCAAACAACAGGTTATTCTCCTACTGGTCTTATGCTGATATAATAAACTATATTACTTTGTTCTTGTTTGTGTTTGTAAAATTGTCTATATTTATATGCACCCTAAGGCAGTTTTCTTGTACAATTTTCAGAAGAGTTTCCAAGTTGCTTTGAAAGAAGTCTACCAACATAACAAGTTTCCATTATACCAAGGTCGTCTGAAGTATGCACTTGAGATTGACTGCTCTTCCTGTGAAGAAGAGGTAAGCTTCCTTTGTTTGGACAAGTTCTGCAACTAAATTGATAATTAATAAATTTATTGCCATAATGCTAATAGCTTTCATATGCTTTCTTTTCTTAGTTCCGCTCTTTCACAGCTGGTATTACTGGAGAAGTAAGTAATAGTATGCTGTGTTTGGATATGCTAGTGGAATCTATCAGAATATATTATCTCCTCTCATTTCATATCATTCACATGTTCTTACCTTTAGGTTGCAGAGGATAAAGCCCTTGAGTCAATTGCAAAGATAATTAAAAAGACGGTATGTTTTTATCTAAGTTATTTCTTTGTGCTTGCTTTCTATCCAGTAATTAACTGAAATGGAATTCTTTTTATAGTGTATGAAGCCAAAGAGGTATGAACAATATGCTAGGAAGAAGCTAAAGATCGCAGAACTACTTGGTTTGATTACCAAGGTATAAATTTGATATGTTATTTGCTCATTGTGCTTTATGCTTGGCTATCAAAATTAGGCATCCAGTCTAAACGGTTATTGTGTAATTTACCTTTGCAGGCTTGAAGTGATACTGTGATATGAGCAAATGTTGTCATTTTCCCAGATTTATCTACAGAGAATGTATTCACAATGTTTTCTCTCTGCTGAAGTTGTCACATTTTTTTGTCTCGGTCACCCATCTTGTAAGATGAATGTCACCTCAATCTCAAGTCTTATTCGGCCCTACCTGGTGCATACCTGAGAGTCTTATTCGGCTGGACTCGAAGAACGAGGTGTCCTGGAACGCACTGATTGCTGGGTTTGCGAGGAAGGGTGAAGGAGAGACCACGTTGATGACGTTTGCGGGGATGCAGAGGAACGGGTTTGAGGCGACGCATTTTACGTACTCAAGCGTGTTCAAGTATGTCTCCAAAGTTTTCGAGAGGGAGATTGTTGTGAGGGACACCAATAGATTCTTGTGGAGATTACTGGTGATTATAATGCTCTTGAATGTGTGTTCAGAATGACACAGGCTATCCATTCGTCCATATGCTTGTTGATTACTGGTTCATGCATTGTGCGGGAACTGACTCCTTCAGACATGAATTCAGCTGACCGGCATATTCATCCAGCACTCAGGCCGTGCAGCCTCATTCTCTGATTGGAAGCACACTTGGGGATAACTTTCTTTCAGGTAAGTTACCTAGAATTCATTTTGCAGCATTGATATAAACCAGGCAGCTTGCAAGATGGTGCGTGTTTGCAACAGAGACACGATTCATAATCCCTTAGTGATGGTCACTTTTGCTACTCTTGCATTCCGTCAACTGACATTGACGCTATTTGCATTTCAGATTATATGGAGAAACATCTATGCCTTATTTATGGGGCCTGCGGCCTATTTTGGTCAAACCTGCCAAACTGGGTTGTCATTGGACAGCTCTTCTGAAGTCAGTTGCAAGTTAGGCAAATGGCAGGATAGTGTATCAGGAAATCAGCACTTTCTTGCCAGGAGTATAACGCTTCAATCAGACGCAGCCAAGCTTCAGAAACTAACAAGGTCAAGGTATAATTACGGAAGGAAAGATTGTATTGTATGAACCCCTCCAGGCCTCCAGAGATACAAAAAGAAGATGATGCTGTGATGATGGTGGCAGAGAATTTTGTGATTTCATCTGAGGATCGAACTTGAGGATTATATAAAGATACTTCCCTGGTTCTTGTGTTGTAGGAGCTGTGGGCGTTGCACACCTGCACTGCTTCATGATCTTTGCATGTCGCTGCTTCATGATGCGCGGTTGTGCACTCTGAAGTTTTAGCTCGAGACAAGCTTCATGCTCCCGCGCATTTTGCAGGTGAATTTAAGAGACAAGCCGCTTTTTACATTACAATCCAGATATACATGACATGACACTCTTCCTGAGAACTTTACTACTACTACTACCTTTCTTCAGAGCTCGGAACGCTTTATCCCCAGACCTTACGGGGCGTTTGGTTGCCTGCATATGGCGAAGTAGGCTCCCGGGATGCAGCCTAGCCCTGTTTGGTTGCCTGTATCTGCCCCTGAGCCAGGTTGCGCCCGTGCAAGTTTCCCCTCCGGGCCTGGCTCCAGAAAAACGCCTGAATCGGCCGTTTTTTCTGGGCCTGGCTCACTCGGTGTGGCGCTTAGTCCGCTAATGATGGTATTAGTCTATAATTAGTGAATATTAAGTAATATTAATATGTTTTAAAGATGTTTAAGGCATAATTATCTAAAATAAGAACATTGAGAGTGGATTTGCACAAAATAAAAAATTTTAATCATAAAATTATAATATTTTTATTTCATGCAACATGTCTTTCTACAGGCAACCAAACAACATCTTGTCTCAACCAGGCTAAACAAGTACAGACAACCAAACACGACAGGGTGTATGCACTCAGCCTGTCCTGTGAGCCTGACTTCCACATACGAGCCAGGCTCAACTAATACGTGAACCAAACAGGCCCTACATTCCTTTTCGCTGTGCGCAGGGGGTGGCGTACACTCTGAAGTTTGCGTCCCACGAGGCCACGACCAAGTGGTGACAGGGAGAAGCAGCAAGCAATGTCCTTGCGCGTGAGGTGCTCTTGCACTTGCAGCATAAACTTGGCACGGCGTTGGCAGTAGCTAGTAAGTCCATTTGACGGGTAGAAATAAATCGGCCAAAATCACGCTGGATTCCATTTCAATGGAGGGATCGGTCACTGAATGAGTGAGATTGGACTGGAGTAGCACAGACACGCGATATGGATGCAAAGGAAGGAGGTGAACCTGGGGTGCGCTGGCAAGCCTGTGGAGATGCTCCTGGTGCTGGTTGTGGCCTTGTGGGTGGGTGACTGGGTGTGCCTCTCTCGATCCATTGCCGTGTGGAGACTGGAGACCAGAAATGAAGCTGAGGCGCGAATGGGTTTGTAGTCTGATGGTAGGACGGTCTAGTGCGACGCTACCTACTAGGGTTCAAATTCTGGTGCTCACACCAATTTCTGGATTTTTCAGGATTTACCGGGTGTTATGCGTTAAGTGGTAAGCGGCGTTCCCGTCGACGACGAGGCGCCAATGATGACTTCGGGAATCTCCAGATCTGCCGGTGCTCAGTCCTTCGGAGGTGCTCATAGGAATAGGGTTTGCGTACGTGTATTCATAGGGGTGAATCTACGTGCGTGTTGTGAGCGTCTGCGTTGTACGGTGTAATTTTAAAAAAAAAAAGAAAGGAAGGAAGCTGAGGCAACGCGTGATGCGTGCCGGCTTCGCCATTGCCAGGCCCCCTCTCGCGTCCGGCCTGTTGCCATCCCTTCGCACTGCGCGCGATCCACTCCCGGTGTCGCGGCGGCACCCCGGGGCGCCGTGAGCACGCCGTCGTGGGTCTCTACATACTAGCTGGTGAGGCACGGGCGGCGCACGCGCGATTCCGGCCTCTGCCAACGCAGGGGCGCGCGGAAAGCACGAACGCCCCACGGCGCGCGCCAGCTCGTCCTCCGTGGCAGGCGCGGCGCGTGCAAAACTGGCGAGCACGTACGCAATCACCGCGCCGGCCGCGCCAGAGTCTTCTTGTTGATCAGTTGTTCGCGGTTGGCGCGCACGCCGCACGCGTGGTGGTGGTACCAGCAGCATGTGTAGGTACGAGTCGATGCATGCAGTACTCGTGCACTGCTAGTGAGTCAGCCGTGAGCCATATATGGTCTCCACTCTCCAGGTCAGTTGTCTCCGTCCCTTGTGCCGTTCGGTTAATAATATAGCCCGGGCAGCCGCGGCGAGAGCGAGCCTTGCCTTGCCGTCGCGCGTGGCGTGGCGTGCGTGCAAAACGCTCCATCGCCCGTCCGCCGCGCCTTTCCTCTTAGCTACTAGACACCCCCCCAAGGCCACGGCGAG
The DNA here is from genome assembly GCA_036936925.1 of Cenchrus fungigraminus. Taxonomy (NCBI): domain Eukaryota; kingdom Viridiplantae; phylum Streptophyta; class Magnoliopsida; order Poales; family Poaceae; genus Cenchrus; species Cenchrus fungigraminus. Next base: position 29,198,120 of record CM072780.1, on the reverse strand, counting down.
ACCACTCCTCGTACCCACAACACAACGCCACCTCTCTTCAAGCTCATCTCCGTTCCTTCTTCTAGTCAAGGGTTCTTGTTCTTGTACCAGTTGCACATCATCAGGTACGTAGCGATCCATTCATCAGTAATTCGCGTTCTTAGGTTCTTGTATATTAGATTGCAGTGGTCATTGGTGCCTACCTGCTGCATGCACGACCCTTTCCATACAAGATCGAGAGAAAAAACTCTGTCTGCTCTTGAAATTTAGCTGCGAGGCGGAAGCCGATCGTGTCTGTGATGTGATCCGCATGCACGGATGCTCTCTCTGAATCCTGAATTTGTTTCCTGATGCAGCGCGCAGTGGGTTGTTTCTGCATGGATCGGCGGCCGGAGCGCAAGGCGAAGCGCGCGAGGCAGGAGGAGGATGCCGACGCCGCGCCGGACTTCCCGTTCGAGGAGGAGGCGGCGGCGGGGGCGGACGACGACGCCGACGCCGGGGAGGCGTCACGGCGGCCCCCCGGGGTGTTCCGGTTCCCGTGGCAGAAGTGCCGCGGCGGCCTCGGCGTGTCCCACGGCGGCGCCGGTGCAGGCGCGGGTTGGGAACTGCGGGACGTCTTCTTCCGCTCCCTCGTCGACGGCGGCGCCGCGGCCATCGGCGTGCCGGGGGACCGCCTGGTGTCGCCGCCGCCCAGCAAGCGCGCGCTCCTCGACGGCGTCGACGCGTGGCTCGCCGCCGCCGCGGAAAGCGAGGTGGACCCGGTCTGGCGGTCCGCCCTCATGTCCCGCAGCGGACCGGCGTCGTCGGCGGCGTGAGTTTGGGGTGGACGGGCGCGGGCCCTCCCCCGCGCACGCGCCGGGGGGGTGTGAGCCCCGCGTGGCATCGAGCGCGCCGCGGCGCCCCATCATCATCAGCCGCATCACGCCGACCTGGCGCGACGCAGCGATGTGGGGAGGTGATGATTAGGATTTTTTTTCAAGTGAAGAAACACCAGGAACGTGTACAAAATCAGTGGCCATGGGGTAGCGATTCTTCTTGCCAATGTTCCTTTTGTTTTCTTGTACAGTTTTGTCATTGAACTGACTTCTTTTTTAGACAAAAAAAATACTCCAATTTCCGTGTACCTGGATTTCAATTCGAGTCTTGAGAATAGCTTCACAAAATCATAACTTTAATCCCCCAAACCTTTTGGGTCACACTCCTTTTGTCACTTGTCAGAAGCCGGAACTACTTAAAATAGCTTCTCTTTTTGTTCTTGGGGCAAATCTATCTTCTCCTTCCCCCGTTTTCTTTGTTTCCAGCGAGAAAAAATGAGGCATCATTTAAAGGACACACTGTGGCTACTCTCACTTGCCCGCCCCCAACATGTAGAAACCCCTACCAAAAACACTTTCCCAAAACCTTGAAAGATTAACATCGTTACGACCCTGTTTGGTTGGCTGATGGCTGATGTTAATTTGTTCTGAGAGAAAAATGCCTATGGCTGGCTGGTGGTTGAATATGATGCTGATTTGTTCTGAAAGAAAAGTAATGTTAGCTGGTGGTTGATAAGCCAGACGAACAGGACGATTGATGGTGTGTTGACACGATGTGATCTGTGTCTGGGCCTTTGGGTTTGGGGTTAGCAGCGCAACGTAGAGGGACGTAGGGTGGCGGTGTGTCTTCTTGAGTTCTTGTAAAGGTACTGGGCGCCGATGTCAGGATCCAACCGACCAGATTTGCTTGCGATCTTTTCTTTTTCCGTTCATTATGTTCAGTCTGAAATCATCTTCATTTTTTGCATGGTTTGTTTAAACAAGAGAAAAATGAGCTAAAGACACTAGCACTACTACTACCATCATTCCGTCAAAGTATATATTTTGCTTAAGAATTAAGGTACCATTAACCGAGAATACCGCTCGATCAAAGACAGCCTGAAAAGCACTGCCATACTTGCTTGGGACGGCAAGTGGTGGATTGCGTGCGGCGTCATGCAAATATGAAATATCCCTAGGCCGTGGCTTGCAACGGCGAGAGGAGAGAGAACCATGCGCTCGCAGCTGGAGCTCTCGGTCGACCTCGCCCTGTCGCCCATGCCGCGCTCGTGTGGCAGGATCGGAGGAGGGCCAACCAGAACCGGCCAACCACACGCCCAGATCGCTGCGAAACCGCAACGTGACGCGGTCTCGCGGACGGTAGCTGCTGGATAAGAAGACGTCGCTGCTGAGTCCGGCACGTGTTCCTGCGCGAATTGCGGCAGCAGGATGATTTCAGTTTCACAGCATTTCTAAGCTTCCTTTTTCTGACCAATCCCTGCCCTGAGCTTCTTGTAAAAAAAATCCCTGCTCTGAGCTCAAAAGCAGTAAAAATCCTGGCGAGTTTGCTGCGTTTCACCGTGGGCGTGGGCGAAAGCCAATCCGAAAGCGAGGAGCTCCCGGGCAAACCGACGCGGTCGTCACGCGCCTGCGGCACGGGCGGCGGCATCATCTCGCTCGCGTGCGTCGGCAACTCGGCATCGCATGGCCGCATGGGTGTCACGCACGCACGCCCCGGGCGGCACCGATCGCACGTTACCCTTGGCCACGCCACACCCTCCCACCAGCCGGGCCCCGGAAATTCGCGGCCGCGCAAGCCGACGCCCAAACCCCGTCGCGTCGAGGACCCCCCGGAAATAAGCGCCTGCCCCCACCCGAAAGCGACCGCCCCCGTCCCTCCCTCTCTCTCCTCTCTCTCTCTCTTCCCTCCCTCCCCACCCCCACCGGCGGCGGCGCGTGCCGGCGGTTGGCTCGCCGGCACTGGCGGCGAAGGCCATGCTGCGGGGGCGGCGGCGGCGCCGGGGCGCGGTGCTGCTGCTGCTCCTCGCCTCGGTGCTCGCGCCGCTCGTGCTCTACGGGGGCTCCCCCGTCTCGGTCGCCACCCTCCCGGACTCCACCGGTGCGCTCCCCGTCCCGTCCCTCCTTGGCCCTCTCCCCCGCGTCTGGTTTCCGCAATGCGGGGAGGTTCCGTGCTTGATCCGTGCGGTTTTGTTGTTTTTAGCAGCGACGAGCGCCGCGTTCGATCGGGAGGAGGACGCGCCCAATCTGGTGTGGCCGCAGGTAGCTGCGTCCCTGGCCAAAGGTGAGTTTTCTGCTCCCATCCCCCCATTTCCTGTCTCGATTCGAGTCTTCCTCGCGAAGCGAATTTTAGCATTTTGGCTGTTTTTGGATCGTGTAGACAGTAGGACGTAGATGCTGACGATTTTCGTTCGTACAGGTAAAAAGAAAGATGTTTTGTTCACGTTTTGACACCCCTTTTTGTAGATTTGACCATCGAGAGGCTCGGGGAGCACAAGAACCGTGTGCTATCAGCAACAGATCACTGGCAGGCAGTTGAGGGGGCGAGCAGGAGCCGTGTGCCCGGAAAGCCTGACGCGAGTGTTCTGAGGGAGGAGCCCGTGACGCGGAATGCGAATGAGGAAGATGCCCCAGTTATTGAGGGGGGCGAGAGGGCACGGTCGGGCCAGGGTGGTGTGATCAAGCAGGTTGTTGGAAGTAAGGGAGATGCAGATGCATTTGGTGAGCCCAGGTACGGCAAGGGTGACGTACTGCTGAATGGAGAAGAGGCTGGGATAAAGTTGCCGCATCCAATTGACGCAGAGCACGAGGAGGGATCAGATGAAACTGTTTCTGGAATGCACACTGTTCCGATCCTGAATTCATCTTCTAGTGAGGTAAAAGATTGTTGCAGCAAACCAATTTATTTCTTTAAGCTTTCTTGGAAGTATCTCTTCCATTTGCTGCCTCCATTTAAAAGTTAGTTAGGGCCTAGCAACTACTCCTACATTCAGGGGCATGGTAGGTAGGTAGCATGTTGTTTGTGGATTGTCATTTTCACTTTGTTTGGAAGCTCTTGCTTAGTGTTATTTATATGGGTATCATACTGTACGGTGCTATCTACACGCTCTAGCTTACGTAATCATTCACAATCATGGTTCTTATAGTTATTCCGGTCACAATTTTTCAGTCAGTCTTTTTTCTGGATCTAGTGTTTAAAGGTCTAATTATCTACACAGACTAGAGATGCTACTACCTCCAGAGAGCATCAGACAAGGGTGAACAACAATAGTTCTGCTCGTCACACGACAAACAAAAGTACTGGTCAATCCACAACATCACCAGATGCTACAGTTCATATCATCAAGGACCAGTTGGCAACTGCAAAGACATATCTTGGATTAGTTGCTTCTAGAGGCAATCATGGATTGGCAAGGGAGCTCAGAGCACGGATGAGGGATATACAACGAGCACTGGGTGATGCAACTAGTGATCGGCAGCTACCTCAGAAGTACGTTCTCTTCTATTATACTTAGATTTTTAAATGGCATGTCTAGTGATGGTGTATGATTGGTTTTTTTGGTCCATTTGTGTTTTTACCACTACTTTGAAGTGTATTTGTGATCTTGCCCTCATCTTTTTTACTTTGTGATTTTACCCTTAACGTGATTTTGTGCCTAGTCAATGATAAAAAATTGCATTGACTTGTGAATGGTTAAGGGAAAAATCACAAAGTAAAGCAAATGAGGGTAAAAACACAATTGCATTGCAAAGTAGGGGCAAGAACAGTAGAACACTACTGACCTGTTTTTTCCAGTTACTGAAAACTTATGACATATTTTTCTGCTGTCTCAACAGTGTCCACAGCAAAATTAGAGCAATGGAGCAGACACTGGTGAAGGTCAGGAAAATTCATGACAGTTGCTCAGGTGCTGTGAACAGACTCCGTGCAGTCCTTCATTCAACAGAGCAGCAACTTCAATCAAACAAAAGACAATCCAACTATCTAGCGCAAGTAGCAGCAAAATCACTACCCAAGGGTCTCCATTGCCTTACACTGAGGCTTACAAATGAGTATTATTTCACCAACTCACAGAATAAGGTTTTCCCATATGTGGAAAAACTTGAAGACCCCAAACTCTATCACTATGCCTTGTTTTCTGACAATGTATTGGCTGCTGCAGTGGTTGTTAACTCAACACTCATTCATGCAAAGGTATACCCCTTGGCCTCTGAATGATATTAAGTTTGCCAAATAGATGGCTGGTTTATTATTGAGGCAATAAGCAACTTCTTTTGTGTGGAACATTCTAGTTGATTTAACCACATTCACCACTAATCTTTCAATGCTATGTATGCAGAAACCAGAAAACCATGTATTCCACATCGTGACAGATAGGCTTAACTACGCTGCAATGAAAATGTGGTTCCTGGCTAATCCGTTGGGTAAAGCTGCTATTCAGGTTCAGAACATTGAAGAGTTTACATGGTTAAATTCAACCTACAGCCCAGTTCTGAAGCAGCTGGAATCCCGGTTTATGATTGATTACTACTTCAGAAATGGGCGTGCTAAGCCTGACGAAAATCCCAAGTTTCGGAATCCCAAATACTTGTCAATTCTCAACCATCTGAGGTTCTATCTCCCTGAGATCTTCCCAAAGCTTAACAAGGTGTTATTTCTAGATGATGATACTGTAGTGCAGCGGGACTTAACGGCACTTTGGTTGGTAGATCTCACAGGCAAGGTTAATGGTGCTGTTGAAACTTGTAGGGAGACATTCCATAGGTTTGATAAGTACCTCAACTTCTCAAATCCTCTTATTGCCAAAAATTTTGATCCACATGCATGCGGTTGGGCATATGGCATGAACATGTTTGATTTGTCTGAGTGGAGAAAGCAAAACCTCACTGAGGTCTACCATACCTGGCAAAGGCTGGTGAGTATTTATGAGCTTTACATGTGAAACTATGCTTCCAGTTCCCATGCTATTCTAAATTGTGCCCTAAAGTGCTTGAGCTGAAATCGTTAATAACAATTTAATGCATACTATAGAATTTTCTATCAAGAACTTCACACAAGTTTGTGCAGACAGTATCTAAGTAGGCTTGCTGCTATATTTTGACCATTCTTTACAGTAATATGCCTTCTTATCTTCTTGTATATTTTACTCATGATTTTCTCGTTTTTGCAGAATGAAAACAGGCTATTGTGGAAGCTAGGCACACTCCCTGCTGGTCTTGTAACATTCTGGAACCGTACCTACCCTATTGATCGTTCCTGGCATCAGTTGGGACTTGGGTACAACCCAAATGTCAACGAAAAGGATATCAGGCGGGCGGCTGTCATCCACTACAACGGAAACCTGAAACCCTGGCTTGAGATTGGATTGCCCAAATACCGCAAATACTGGTCGAGACATGTCGATTCCGATCAAGTGTTCCTACGGGAGTGCAATATAAATCCCTGAATAGCAAGTAGTGGTATATGATTCATATTTTCTTTTTTTCAGTCATTTCTTAGATCAATTCTTTGTGCTCTATGTGTTTTAACTTCCCTAGAGCACTAATTCTTGTTAACTGATCTCTTTCCTGATGTAAAGGGGCAAGCATGTTAGTGGTAGGCTTAGATCATATAAACTGTTAGGAGCCACGGAGGCATATTACATTTTTGTACTTATGAATGCTAATATGGTAGTGGTGGTAGTAGTTAATTATTGATTGTGTGAGTGCAACGTTTTTCTAAGATCAAAAACAATATATTCCCTTTTCCACCTAGATATATTCATTTGTTATGCACTTAGATATAAATATATATCTAGATGCATAATAACAAAAAAAATGCATATAGAAAAACCAAAATGACAAGTAATTCGAAACGAAGGGAGTGCATTGCCATGGCCTCCATGTCATGTAGTACCTTGTATCAACATTCAACAATAATGACCAAAGTTTCAGCAATTAGTGATAAAAGAGGTTCCGTACTTTGGTTAGTGGAAGGTTTTGAATTCTGACAGTGGAGCTGTTTGGTTCTGTACCAAAACTTGCCAATGCCCCTTGAGCAATTTTGGTAAGCCTCTGTATGCTACTCCATCGAACTGCTAAATATTGGTAAATTTATGGCCCGTTCCGCTACCACTGAACAATACCTCGTTTTAAATTTTCAATGTTACAAGCACAACTACGCAATTTTCAATGTTACAAGCACAACTACGCATGCACATATTTCCTGGAAAAAAAAAACTAGCCGGTGAAGTCGGGTTCAGAGGTTTTCTACGTGGGGAGTTGGTTTTCTTTTCTTAATATAGTTTAGTTTGGTTTTACGGAGAAGTGTTTGGACAGAGGAAGTGAAGTATTTTGTTAGATTATCAGATATTATGCAGAGATCAGTCTTTTTTTTAGAATAGATCAGGGACTTGCAAATTAACCGCGACTTGGGACTGAAGCGAAGAACCGTTCTGGATAAGTACTGCCGAGATCGACGCGGCAACCGGGCCTTATCCAAGAAAGACAATCATTAGAGATAATTACATGTGTTATTAAGTGATTTGACCCGATAAGTTTGGATCCGATAAACTCCTTCGTAGCACGTGGCTATATATATTCGGCCGGTCGATGACAGCAGCTGACAGATACAGAGTTAAATTTGCATCCAACGCGCCGTCATCACAATCTTAAACTGGGCATGTCAAATTTACGGACGCCCCTAAGGGCATGTACAACGCGTCTGTATGTGCCCGTCTGTAAGTTCCAGTTTTGCAAAAAGCCCTCCGCCTGCTCCTACCGACGGGTCGGGCGTCGCCTCCGGAGGCGACGCCTCCGTCCCGTTCCCAGAGGTGGAACCGACGCGCGTAGACGCGCTGTAGAACGCGTCGACTCCCATCGCCGCAGCACGCCGGATCCCGCGCGCCTCCACCTTCCCCCGCCAAAACTTCCCCTCCCGCGCGCCTACTCCTTTCCCCGCCGAGCGCGCCACAAGCTTGCCTCCTCACCGCTAGAAGCTCGCCGCAAATCGAGAGCTCTTGCTGCAAATCGACCTCCGTTGACGCGAATCGAGCTCTGGTGCCGTGAATCGAGACGCAATAGCCTTGCAGCACGACCAACACGAGAATGGCGCGGATGGAGGATGAGCAGCAGCGAACCAACCTCCACTCGAACTCCGGGGGCCCCGAATCGACCTTCATATGAACTCCACGGCGTCGAATCGACCTCCGTTGGAGCTCCGACGGCCGCGAATCAACGGATTGTACAGTCGCGAATCAACAGGAGGAGGGCGCGAGCCGCAGATCCGGTGGCGCCGCCGCTCCACGGCGGAGGAGCACACACGCCCGTGTGCTCGCTCCTCGACGGCATGCGAGCTGGATCCCGGGGGTTGACGCCGACGTGCCGCAGCCATGGCTTCCGTAGGCAGGAGGCCGATTCCGGGGCGGCGTCGAGCCCCATCCATGCCTCCGATGGGTAGCTCGCTACCAGCCTCGCGCTGACGGGGTTCTCGTGGGGGACCAGCATGGAGAGGGGCTCGAGCACGGGAGGGAGGAGCCGGATCCGGAGCTCGCGACGCTCTCTCCTCCGCGTCGCGCCGGCTGTAGTTGCTCTGCGCTCCGCCTCGTCCCGGCGTGGGGAGGCGACGCTGCCTTTCGCATCGCTTGCTTCAGGCCCGCGCGCTGCCGTCCTCATTGTGCCCCGGGGCCGAAGCTCACCGAAGGTGCCGCATGCGCCAGTCCCAGCGGGAGTCCGGAGGAGCGAATGGTGAGAGGAGATGTCGAAGAGGCTAGGCGGCAACGTCCGCCTGGGAGTTGGTCGGAGTGCTCCCGAGATGAGTAGAAGGAGCTTGAAGCTCCACCAACGCTGCAAATGAGATAACGTAAATAAATATGTGGTAAAGAAATATTCGATGTTTCGTGCTTTTTTCCACCAATTGATGGCAATAAAATATTTTATCATATTATAGAAAGGCATTGCAACTATATGTGTAATGTAATTATTATATTCATGATTTCTTAAAGTTATTGTAATTATAAATCTCTTATTTATGTTTGTGATATTATTCTATCAAATAGCCACACAATGGTATACACAAAGACATTTGTAGTTTATCTTGAGCTACATGCAATGCATTAAACAGCTTACAGACAGCTTCTCTGTCTGTGGGTTGTATGACCTATTTGTACATCTGTCTGTATGTGCAGTTCGAAATTCTGCAGACGGCCCATCGTCTATGGGTTGTACATGCAACAGCTTCTATCATTTCTCTTTTGGAATCTACCGGTCCCACTTGCAACGCCGTGCTGCACTTTGCTGCCCGTGAGTCCGTAACAGCTGACGGCACATCATCAACAGAATGGTTTTGGAAAACTTTAGAGAGAAAATATCTAATAAAAAAAATAAAAAATCTTTTGGAGCAAAAAGTTTGGATTAAAAAATTTAACAAAAATACACATAATTTTTCCAAAACTTTTGTAAAAAGTTTGTACAGAATTTTTTATAAAAAAAATAAGAAGAAACATTCCTAAAAAGTTATGCGAAAAAACTGAAAGAAAGTTTCGAAAAAACTTGAATAAAAAATTTTGTACAGAACTTTTGAAACAAAATTTTTGAAGGAAAAAGTTTTGGGAAAACAAAAAATTCTGATAACAAAAAAAATAAAAATAAAAATTTTTTGGAGCAAAAAGTTTGGATTAAAAAATTTTACAAAAAATTACACACAATTTTATTCAAAACTTTTGTAAACTTTGTACAGAATTTTTTATGCAAAAATTGAAAAAACATTCCTAAAATGTTATGCAAAACAAACTGAAAAAAACTTGAATAAAAAATTTTGTACAGAACTTTTGAACCAAAATTTTGAAGGAAAAAGTTTTGGGAAAACAAAAAATTGAGCGAAAGAATTAGCAACAAAATCCGAATAAAAGTTTTAGATTTAAAAAAAGTAAAAGGAAAAAAATACAAACCCGGCGTCCGGCGTCCCGCCGGCCGGGAAGCATCTCGCCAGGGGCCGGCGGAGCTCACAGCGCCGGCCGGGAGGAGGTCGCCGCGCCGGTAGGGGAGCATCAAGTCGGGGGGCGCTCGAATCTCGCAGCGTCGGCGGGGAGGAGCTCCGCCGCTGTCGCCGGGCTGGGACATGGCCAGAGAAAGAGACGAAGAAAGAGATAAGAACTTGTGGCTCAGGTGGATGGGGTGGTTTGGTGTACGGAGCAGTAATTGCATGTGGACCCACGTATGTGAGAGGTGGATCAGATTGACCGGGAGTTGCTGGACCTCCGGGCAAACAGAAACTTAACATTGCGTCTTAAACTGCGTTTTACGTGCTCTGCTCATCTTGTTCTCCAGATCCAATGGCGAGAATCCTTGCTGCGTCCGGCGGCGCCGCAGCCGGCTCCGGCGCGGCGGCGTCCGCTGCGCTGGGGTCGTCGTGGCTCTTTGGGCTCTGCATGGTCGTGGTCTCCGCCTGGGTCGTCTCCTTCGCCGTCTTCATCTGCGGCCGCAGCTCCGGCGACGACCGTCCCAGGAAGAAGCCCGCTGCGGCCACGAAGGCGCGGCCGCCGCAGAGCCGTGGCACGGCGAGGTCAGGGACGGTGTCTGACTACACGAGCATGTACACCGCCGCGTACATCGGGGGCGCTGCTGCCTCGGCCTGCGGGTGCAGCGCCGGCCATGGTGGAGGTGGCTGCGGCGGCGGCGGCGGCGGTGGCGGCGGGGGAGGTGGTGGCTGCGGCGGCGGCGCGGGTGGTGGCTGCTAGAGTGAATATAGGCACCTCTGCCTAGCTTTCTTAATTATTATCGTGATCTCGTCTATTGCCTCACACATATTATTGTGAGGAATAGCTACGGTTAGCTTATTAGTTTGGTCGATTGCCGCGTCAATCTTATTTGTTTCATGGCCAGGGCCAACAATAATACAATATGATGTTTTTTGTGAGTTGTTGCTCTGCTTTTTTTTTGTCAGGTGAGTCATGTTCTATTATCATTATTATCATTTTTTTGCCGCCAAAAACTTTATCAAATTACGTTTTCATATGTGGTACTAGATTTGCTGCGTGCGCTAATCATAGATGGTATTGTTATTTATTCTTAATAAAAAATGGTGGGACTCCTCACAACCCTTTTGTTTAGTTTGTAAAAAAAAATTGTGTTTTAGGTCATCTTTCTGCAAAATGATCTAAACATTCTTAAAGTTTTTGCAATTAGGAGCCAACGCATCCAAAACTAGCAAAAAAAAAGTGCATTGGATCACGTGTAGACACTTCCATATTTATGCAAAAACTTTTGGTACATCTAAATACCTCATCTAACAGTCAGAAGTTTGCATTTGGTGGTAAATAAAAATGTAATCTTTTTGCAAACTTTGCGATATAAACATAGCCATAATAAGCAAGGAAAAAGAAAGGAATAATGGTCGACCAGAAAATCGATGGTTCAGAAAACACACCAGTCAAAGGCCCAAACTGATCCCCATCCATTTGGCCCAAGCCCAAGATGCAACGTGGCTGCTGCTGCTGACCGGCCGCTCAGAACTTCAGGTGGCTGCTGCAACGTGGCTGGCGATGATTTGTTTTTAATCACCACGGTGATGTGTAGTCGCACCCAGCTGGTGTAGTCTCTGACCGATACGGTGGATGCAGTGGTCAGTTTGGCAACCTCGGGTGCAACATGTGAAACTCGGGTTTAATTATCTGTGTGTGCCCGCTTGCTTCCGTCGCATTCTCCATATATCCCGTCCGTGCTCATTTCCATCTCTCTCTGAGAAATAGGGCTCCGCGTTTACCTAAGCTACCCTGGTACAATGTGCTATGGTGACTGAATTCTACCTGGCCAAGGTCGGCAAACGCATCGAAAGCATGCAAGCTGCAAGCACAGTCAATTCGATATTCAACGGCGGCATCAGTAGGGACTCGACTATGCATGCACGCGACCAGTTTCCCGAGCTGAAAAAACCTAGACAGATCACCTGAATGAACTTTTTGAAGTCTTCCCCCTCCCTCCTGTCTTGATCTCAGGGGTTGAGGGGCATGAGCGAAGGGTGCTGCCGGTGGTCAAGGTTTGGGGGCAGGATGCAAACAAACATGCCTGCTGGTTGCTCTCGTACGTCCCGCGACGAATTTCCTCGGACCCGCCAGCGTCAGATAAACCTTCCTTGTACTAATCCTCACTGCGCGCGATTTCTACTTGATCTGCCGGATCCGACCCTACCCGCCTCTAAATTCCTCCTTGATGATCCTAATTTCTTAATCCTTAAGCAACCTACCCCGCGCGCGCGAGCGCCGGTCGCCGTCATCTACTCGATCCGGAACCGGCGGCACGACGATGATATCTTTAATTTTCTCCCACAAGCAAAAACCCAGGCCACTAAGGAATGAATCACGATCGATCGCTTAGCTTAATCCCGTCGCTCAACCACTTTCCTAGTGTGTGTGTGCCCTTGATTGCCCCCCACGTCCACGTCGTCGTCGTCGTCGTCTAATCAATTCCAGGAAGGACAAAAACACCACGACTTGACTCGGCCAACTTGTGCGCGCGTACCCACACCACGGCCAAAAACACAGTACTGCAGCAGGCTCACAAAGTCGGAACTGAACAGTGCACTTGCCCCCCGGCCGTTAATCCCTTCGCCGAACTTGAGCGACTACGATGATAGTATCGAATCCAGTAGGATATGATATGCCACGCGGCCGCCGCCGGAAACTGACCGCTTCCAAGCACGCCCCGCCGCCGCCCACAGCTGAGCGCGGGCACTACTGGGCAGGCCAACCGACCCTGGTCGCCTGGCGCCGGGCCAACTCCTCCGCGCTAAGCAAAGGGCAAGGGCCAAGGCAAAGGGGAGCTGCGCGGGCACGTCTCCTGCCCGTTTTCCCGCCGTGGCGGCGCGCGCGGATGTGGATGGCTCATCGACCGACCCTCGTCGCGCGCGTCACTCCAACCCTACCCGACCCGACCGGCGGCTATAAAGGCCGCGCCCATGCCCCCCGGTGCAACAGCTTCACACTGACTGGCCGACCGGATAGGGATAGGGATCGATCGATCGATCACAGATCACTCTCAGTGAGGGTAGAGAGCTAGCCGGAGGGAGAAGGATGGGGGCGGACCACTACCAGTTCCTGAGCACGTCGGAGGGCGGGCTCGGCGGGGAGGCGCTCTACTGCGCGGTCATCCTGTGGCTGTCCGTCATGTCGTGGATCATCTTCTCCTGGGTCGGCAGCGACGACGGGACCAGGAGGGGGAGTAGGAGGCGCAGCAGCCGCGGGAGCCCCGTGTTCGTCGGCGCCGCGGGGATCTGCGACGGCACCGGGCCAGGCTGCAGCGGGGGCTACGGCATCTGCGGGACCTGCCTCGACTAGACTCTGCTCTACTAGTAAGTTCTGTGTGGGCGGTGGGCGCGCGCGGCGAGCTTGTACATGCATGGCCGTCGTCGATCGATGCCGAGAAGCGGTTGTGTTGTGTAGCGGGCGGCGTCGATCGACTAGCTTCTTGGCGTTGCTCTGGAATCGGAAAAAAAAATGGTGACATGTGATGAGAGGAAGTGCGTGGCTGTGGCTCCCCTTTGTGAAGGCAATAAGAGGGAGGCCAACTCTGTTTGGTCGCAGAAAATGAGGTCTTCTTTTGCGTTCCTCAATCTACTCGATATGATGCTCTGTAAATTTCTCCGTGCTCATTTCTCTGCAGTTTAAGCAGCAAAGGTACCTAATAGATGTATTGATCAATACATATGACTATATGAAATATGATGTTGAGGTCCACTCTGCCTAGCGCTTTTAGCCGTCCAAGATTTTTTTTGGGGAAGCTCTGTGGTGGATGATAGTTGGGCAAACGTCGTCTTCAAGTGCACACTTTGCAGGAGTTGTTGGTTGGGAGTTGAGCAGCTTGCGTCGTCAAGCAAAACCGAAGCTTATCTTGCTTCCTCAACACTGGCCCCTGTTGGAGCGGGCTGCAGCCTACAGGAGAACTGGCCCAGTGTCATACTCATCTATGATTGAGTCCTCTCAACCTGAATTTAAATACCTGTTTCTCCATATGTAGTTTCGTCTTGAACCCTTCATGTACGTCCCTGAATCATAGAAACAAAAACAGAGGATCGAGTCAGTTCACCGGTTGAATCGAACAAACTATGAACAGGTAAATGGACCGATTTGGTTCAACCAAAAGATCGAATATGCAATTGGACCGGTGCGAAACAGCCAAACCAGCCGGTTTTCTATCGAACTGGTGAACCAATGAGTGGTTTCTTATGAACCGGAAGAACAGTTCCATGTCTCGACATTGGTTTTGAAACTTTTGACTATAGACTATTATGTTAAATCTACATAATCCCATATATTATGTCATATGTGGTATGTTTTGGTAACAAAACATGCATATTATAGTGATACAAATCATGAGAATAACTAGTATATTAATAAATGGTGAGTTGCTGGTTCGACCATTTAACCACTCGTTGGACCGATGAAATGAAGAATAAAACAGCATCAGGTTTTTCGATCCATCTTCGAAGATTAAGTCTATAAAAACAGTTTCAAGCTTCAAATGAAACCGACGCAGTAATCTTTACCTTCCAAATACATGGTAACACTACAAGTGATGCTGGTCCATTCGAACCTTTCAAGTTTTGGCATTCTTTTAAGGCATACAACTATACAAGACTGCCATGTAATTTAGAGCAACTCTAACAGTTTGGCAAATCAACTTGGCATCCATCTAATTTTGGCAAAACAAGAAAAATTGACCTCCAACAGTTTGGCAAACCAACTTAGCAAAAATAGAAACTTGGCAAAACTCACCTCCCCACGCGCATATATGCGTGCGCGGATCGTGGTTGCCATCGGTGTTTCCCTGTAGGTGGGAGGGTGAAAAAAAAATAAAGAATAGAGAAGGATTCCTGACGCAAGTTTTCAAGAGACGGAATGGCACAAACATAATTTTGTTTCTCTCAGGATTCCTGATGTAAGTTAGATCTGGATTTGACAAGTGAATTATGCCAAACTGTTGGAGATGAACTCTTTTTTTACTTTGCATATCTTTTTAGAAGTTGGCAAAACACAAGATTTGCCAAGTAAAATTTGGCAAACTCTTGGACATAATATATTTTTTTCAACACTCTAGCAATAATTAACCAAACCATTTGAAGTGCTCACATTAGGGTTTTCCACAAAGACTACTTCCTATTTACAATCACCATCTACACTAAGCTCTTCTATTGCTCACCCCCTATTTCGCATCATGATAGTCATATGTTGTTGACTGTTAGCAACGGTACCGTCTTTATATCATCTTTGAAAAGAATATTTCAATGCTCCACTAAAATATTCCGGACCCTATATGGGATGGTAGTGCAATAGTACCTCTAAGATCCTAGGAATATCACCCTCAAAAAGAAAATAAGAAATATTCCAATCAGATTCTTATCCACCCCCTGACGTAGCCCACCCCCACTCCGTGTCGTTCCCTCCTCCACGTGACGTCTCCGACCCCTTCTCCCTCCGCATCAGCCCCTCTCCTTCCATCTCTCTCCGCTGCCACGGCCCCCTGCTTCCCACACCCTCAGTCGGTCCCTTCCACCGATCCTCACCCCCAGGCATGGGCCATGCGTCGCCCGTCGCGCCGCTCCTCCCCAACTCCGGCAGTCATGTCCTACATCAACAACTGTGGATCCGACCCCAACCTACTCCGGTGGGTGTGCCTGGGTTTGCAACACGGAGGGGCGCGAGGGGGATGCACAAGGGTGGAGGTGCAAGTGGATGACACTCCTCTCTCCCTAGCGTTGTGTTTGTTGGGCTGGCTCTAGCAGATGTCTTGCCCTGCATATTTATAGGAGGAGAGAGGGTATCATTGCACATACTCTCTCTATTCCTGTTTATAAGGCCCGTACGCATAACGAGATTCAAATTTTACAATCTTTGACCAATAAGTACCCATCATTTTTTCGTTTTGTCATGTAAATTTGACATGGTTGGATTTATAATCAAATATATTGGCTAATGAGTATAAATTCATAATCATAATAAATAATATAATATAAAAAAGAATGCTCAAAGTATGATTTGAGAAACAAATTTCTTATTCTACGCACACGCGCCGCTACCTGGTAGCAACGAACGGACGCGTGGCACTCCTGGAGAGACCCCAAGCGGCCAAGCCCACCTTATCCCTTCCCCTTCCCTTTCCTTGAGTTCCCCTTCGGTTCCTTTTCCCCATCCGTTTTCGCTCCCGTTCCCGTTGATCCGCGATCTGCTCCAATGAATCCTCCATCCTTCCCACCCTCTCTCTCAGATCTCAATCCATCTCCAAAAATGGATTCGCTAGGGCCTATAATCACCTGCAGGCGAGGTGCCACAACCACATCGGAGAAGAAGAAGGGTTGGGATTAGGGTTGTTAGGGTTTGGAGCTTCCTGTGGCAACACTCGTCTTCCTCACGCGCTAGGATGGGTTCGTACGTCCAGCGGTTCTTCTTCAACGACAAGGAGAAAGAGGGTGGTGCCTATTCCTGATCTGTTCGTATCGATTCATTATCCTCGGCAACAACACATAAGGGGGATCTTCATGGCCTTCCGTTTGGTGAGCTACACTGCGCCCTTCCGACCCCTGCTCTCACTTTTTCCTAAGCTTGCATGGCTGATCTATCGGCACGAGATCCCACCGCTGCTGCTTGCCGATGGCCACTACCGTTTGGAACAATTTGTGTGTGAATGTTACATGCGTCTTTTAATTATGCCCTGCTTTTAGCCTACACGTGTTGCTTTTGCTCTCCCTGTTTAGCGGTTCACAATTTAAGATTGCCTTGCCGCTACCTTTGCATGCTGCTAGCAAGTAATTAACCAGCTCTAATTTGCAATAGATAAGTATGCTAGTATCCTTTGTGCAATGAATTCTAGGGGGAGACAAATCGGCTTGAGGCTAATTTCATTTTCGAGGATTTTTAGCATCCTCTAATGGATTTTAATCTCTTATGTGATTTGATTTACGGGATTTATCTTGAGGCTTTTTGCACTGCATATGGGTGGGTGTTCAACACTGAAGTGTAGGGGCAGCAACAATTTATTCCATGCCTATGCATTTTGTTGGTGACGATGCTTGCCATGTAGTAGGAAAGGTCAAATATATAATATACCTTATTTTGTTCATGTAAAATATGTAACCATCATTTAGTTCTAGCCCATATAGTGGGATGTATCAGCCAAAAATGTGTATGCAATTTAAGCATATTCAGATATGTTGTGAGCTGATCTAGATAATAAAACAGGGTACCCAAAAAAGATAATAAAATAGGGTGTATTTCCTTTTTTTATTGGTTCACTCGACCATGCCTGATCTTTCATTATATATGTTTTTTTGGAGGACCTTTGGATGGAGTATTTGGCTAAGCGGATCCAATCTGCCATGCATTGTACACAGACATGCATGCTTTTCTATTTTTCTTTTTGATACATGATAGACAACAGGACATGCTAGTAGCTGTTTCAAAATGCTCCTTCCTCGAGTCTTAACTTTTGCATGAAAGCTTAATCTTACATCTGATTATTAGTTCCTCAAAGCAACTACTAAGGTCACATCGTCTGCTTGTTGGGTCATTCGGATATTAGCTGGAAGACTGAGTACCGTGTCCTAGCCCAATTATTAGTTAATAAATATAATACACAATACTTGTCACTTCAAATTAGTGTACTTTTAGTAACAGACACCAGTAATACCATTGCCATAATAGTGCTTCTTTTACCGTTGTCACAATAGTCTCTGGAAACAACACCATATGTATCAAACCAAAACTTTATGCTAACCCATGACTAGCTGGTAGCTCCACACTAGCTAAGAAAGTACAAAAATGATCTGCTGCTTAGCTACATGAATATATTGTTATCTAGTTACCATGCTTAGCTAAGAGTGGAAATCATATGTTTAACTTCCTTTTTTCTTGTAGAAATTCTTTGATTAGAAAGTTCTATATTTGGGACTACAAAGTTTAAGATATGCTAGCACTTTTTTTTTTTGAATAGAGTGCAAAGTTTGGAATTGCATAGTTTTTTTAATCCTGGAATACAAAGTGTATAATTTTCTACTACAAAGTTCCTAATTTGGAGTTCAAAGATTTAAATTATAAAGTTGTGGACTTATACGAGTATAATATAATATTTCAAATGTCCTAGCACAAAGTTCTAGGTATATTGGTCGAGAGTGAAAAACTATATGTGCAAAGCTATTAATTGTGGAAAGTCTTTCTCTATAAAGTTTTGTATTTGAGACTACAAAAGATAAAGTATGCTAGCACAAAGTTTTCTTAAATTACAGCACAAAGTTTGGAACTGTAGAGTTTTGAAGCAGTAGTACAGAGCCTAAAATGTGCTAGTTGAAAGTTTCTAAATTTGGAGTTTAAAGTTTTAAATTAATAAGGTTTCAGATCTAAGAGTGCAATGTTTCAAATGTCCTAGTACAAAGTTCCTAGTATTTCTATCGATAGTGAAAACTTATATGTGTAACGTCATTATTTGTAGGAATTATTTCAATATAAAGTTTTGTATCTGGGACTACAAAGGTTGAGGTATACTACTAAAGAGTTTTTGTCAAATTAGGGTGCAAAGTATGAAATTACAAAGTTTTGAAGCTGAGGATACCAAGCTCAAGGTAACCATGCTCCCTCGACTCGATCCCCGTACTTCAGATGTAGAGCTGATTTTTCTCGCTGTACCTCGACGAAAAAGGCAGGGGCACCCTGAAATCAAATATATGGCAACGTTAGGGCTCAGTGATCAGTGAAGGTTTTTTGCAGATGGATTTTATTGTTGTTAGCTCATGCTTACTAGGGTTATTTTATGATTATCTTTGTTAAATTAGTGTGGATTATTCTGGTTAGCTAATAATTATTGATTTGTGTAGTATTCTGGTTATACATGATATGCGGCTTAGGCAGCCTGTCACGCAGAATTTGATGGACTGGCTGCTCCCCATAGTGTTTGTGATGCATTGGATGCTTTCTTTTGTGATTTTGGTCTATCTACCAATGGCTTTTTAAATGTATTGAGTACTTTCCACATATTAGTTATCACGGTTTTGTGAGTTGATTGAATTTAGTGTGGCACTACATTTTTATGAGGCAACCAAACATTAATATCTCACATTAGGATGAATCATCTTTTAGTTGATTTTCAAGTAGAAAATCCTAATATGCAGGCTGGAAGTTTTTGCTATGGAACATTTCGTACAAAATTTAAAAGTTTTCAGTGCCTTAGTTAAGCCATAGGATATCTTAGAAACTAATGCTAATATTTCAGGTATTCTCAT
The DNA here is from genome assembly GCA_036936925.1 of Cenchrus fungigraminus. NCBI lineage: Eukaryota > Viridiplantae > Streptophyta > Magnoliopsida > Poales > Poaceae > Cenchrus > Cenchrus fungigraminus. The sequence continues at coordinate 29,179,088 of CM072780.1, read as the reverse complement.
CAATGTTTTTCCATTCTAGTTTTAAATATCAAGATTTTGGTTTTTCTATTTTTTTTCAAGGCTGCATATCCAGAAAGTTTACCGTGTATAATTCAGAAAAAATATAAGCAGATAAGTTTTGAATGCGGTAGCACAAAGTTTTGGGAAATGTACTGCACAATTTTGTACCTACACAACGCAAAGTTTTGTGTGGATTATTCGGTTAGCTAGCATTTTACTATTCAACACATTCTTTCTCATGTTCATATCTCAGTGGATTTATTTTAGGTCATTCGAAGCTGTTGTTGATCCTGACTCCTGAGGTTGATCTATTCAGTTGGGGATAGAAGGAAAATCGAGTCACCCGTGTTCAAAATTTGTATTGAGGTTAGAATTTTTTAAATCCCCATTTTGCCTGATTCAATCATTCTCTGTGTTATGCATGACTTTGAGTTTTAAGCACGAGCCACTAGTTTTTAGTATTCAAGTGGAAAGATCCGAATATATAGGCTGAAAGTTTTAGAACAGGGAGTTATAAGCTCCAAATTGTTTAGCACAAAGGTTTATGATTTCTTTTTGAAGTAAATTTCTTGGAATTATAGAGTTGTGTAGGGCAAAGTTTATTGGTAGGAGTGCAAAGTTAATAATAATACAGTAAAAACTTCATAATTCGAGAGCCCAAAGTCAATAATGCTTAGTGTGAACTTTTCAATTTTAGAGCGCAAAGTTAATAATGCTATTATATAAAGTTCCTAATTCTATAGCGGAAAATTAATAATGCAATAGTATAAACTTTTTAGTTCTAGAGTGTAAAGAAAATAATGTTATAGTATAAGGTTTCTAATTCTACAACTCAAGGTTTGGGAATTACAAAGCTTTTAGACTTTTTCTCGGACCCATCAGTGTTTTAAACAAACACTACATGAGCACTAAAAAAAATAGGAGCTATTGAAGTTTTCAAATTATAAAGGTTTGAATATGAAATACATAACTTTTTAATGTGCTAGTAGAAAGTCCCTAAATTATGAATTCAAAGTTTTGAATGTAAGAGTACAATGTTTCAAATTGCTCAATAGGAAGTTTCTGGGGACTTCACGTAATTTTTGAGTTTCCAACTTTAAAGTATAATATTTTTACAATTGAAAGTTTTTGATATACTGTTGTGATTTGATGGATTAGAAGAAAATCTCGTGATATGTGATGTTTAGCTATAAATTCATTAGCAGCTAGTAAAAGGATAAGTCATACTTGTAAAATTTGAGGTAATTGAGAGTGTGGGGCTTATTGTTGAGGAGTTAAAGTTCCTGGGGACTTCATGTCTAGGATTGTTGATTAATTCAGCAATGTGTGAAAGTGCATCTTGGCCCCTAATTGTTTTGGTGATAGTGACAAACACAATTTGTTGTATTTAATCGTTGAATAAGATGTGTGCAGGATTTACTTTATTGAAAATCATGGTTTTGACCAAAAGAAGGCCCCCAACTCCAATTCGGCGTTTTCAACTCAAGACAAGGCTTAAATTTATTTTGATTTTGAATTTGAGTATAGGAAACACCGTACTATAAAGGGGGATACGAATTGACCGCCAAGAGATGCTAAAAGTGCTTGAGGAGATGACCTAAGTGAGTGAGAAGAAACCCGAGTCGACACGTGCATGTTTGCTTTTCTTTCCCTCAATTCTCAACCATTGTCGGTAGTACCGACCCTAGGTCGGTAGTACCGATATGGCTTCACTGGCGAGTTTTAGCCAGGGCCTCGGTAGTACCAACCCTGAGTCGGTAATACCGATATGGCTTCACTGTTGAGTTTTCCGGCACCCCTCGGTAGTTCCGACCCGGGGTCGGAAGTACCGAGAAATGCCGTGAGTGCACAGTAACGGCTAGTTTTCATGGCTTAGTATAAATACCCCTTTCTTCTTCCTCACTCAATGCTGACCAACCACGGGACAAACACTCACTTGAGCATTCACTCCACTTCACCCCTCCCTCCTAGAGCCAAGACTTGATTCCTTTGAGCTAGGGTTTGGGTAGAGGAGTGATTCCTAGTGAGAGATAGAGAAGCTTTGAGAGCCCCTTCGAATTCCCTCATCTCAAGAGCACTTGAAGCATCTCCGGGCATCGATTTGTGTTTGTTACTCTTGAAGCTTGCTTCTAGACGGTTAGGCGTCTCCCGTTAAGTGCCCTCTTGGTGTGGAGCACCTGGGATCATTTGTATTACCCTCTCCTTGGTGGAGAATTCTTAGTGAGCACCAATCTTCCTTTGTGGGGATTGGGTGAGTCAAAGAGGGTCTTGGTGATAGCCCTCCCTTTGTGGGATCCTCAACGGAGACGTAGCTTCCTTTGTGGGAGTGAACTTCGGATTAAATCTTGTGTCTCCTTTGCTTGAGTTCTTTGCTTTTCTCTAACCCTAGAACTTGTTTGTGCCCGATCTATCTATTGGTTGTGTTCCAACTCATATCTGTGGTTGCAGGAGGTTCTTAGCTTCTAAACTAAACTCTTGATTCAAGTAGAATTGCTAGAATCGACTCGCATTTCAAATTTCGTTTTGGAGAACTCTGTACTGTCGGTAGTACCGACCCTGTACCGGAAGTACCGAGCCCCCTCGGTAGTTCCGGCACAGCGTCGGTAGTACCGACAGCTGTTTTAACCGCTGCTTTTGTTTCAGAAATTTGAAGTGATCCTATTCACCCCCCCTCTAGGCATCACAAGGTCCTTTCAATTGGTATCAGAGCCTAATTCCTTGATTGAGGCTTAACCGCTAAGGGATCAAGATGTCGTGGAGTGGAGACAACCAATCCGCCGAAGAAATCGCCGCCAAGGAAGCTCAAGAAAAAGAGCTTAAGGCAGCCCAAGACGTCACCGGGAAGGCTCCAAGCCGTTCCAACGGAGAGAGCTCCGATGACTCCTCATCCGACTCCGACTCGGACTCCGACTCAAGTGATGAAGATGTCAAGGATGATGATGATGCGGCAAGGAAGGCGGCGAAGAAGAGAAGAAAGGCTAAGAAGAAGAAGAAGGCCAAGAAGATGGCCAAGAAGCTCCTCAAGAAGATGATCAAGAAGGAGCAAGCCAAGTACACTCATTCCGGCTTCTACGAAGTGCCCCACCACTACACACAATTTCCGGGCAACAACTCTAACGATAAATTTTATTCCGTGCATTTGGGAAAGCCTCCTCATTTCGATGGGAAAGACTATCCCAAATGGGCTTATGATATGCAAATGCACCTTTACGGGCTTCACCCTTCTCTTTGGAAGATTGTGGTTGTAGGTGTGACAATCCCCGCCGAAGGAGAAGCCCTCACAATTGAGCATGAGCAAGATCTCCACCGCAACGTGCAAGCGACAAGAGTCATCACGGGATCCTTGTGTGCTCAAGAATTCAACAAAGTTCGGAACATCCAAATTGCCAAGGTGATTTGGGACACTCTCAAGGAAGCACATGAGGGGACCGAGCATGTGAGGCAAGGAAAGATGGACTTGATCAACGGAGAGCTTGAGCTATTCTTCATGAAGGATGGAGAAACCGTGAGAGAAATGTATGATAGACTCATGCTTCTTGTCTCGGATATTAGAGCACTTGGAAGTGATGATTGGGATGACTCCAAGGTCACAAAGAAGTTGCTAAGAGCTTTCGCCTCGAAGGACAAGAACCTAGCGGCTATGATAAGAAGGGATCCAAACTACTATAAGATGACCCCCAATCAACTTCTTGGAGAGATCTTACATCAAGAGCTAGTTGACCAAGATGTGGAGAAGTCTCTAAGCTTGAAGATGAACAAGAGCTTAGCCCTCAATGCTAGCTCTAGTGAAGTGGTGGAAGTGAAGCCAAAGACTTCCAAGACCAAGAAGGAAGATACTAGTGATGAAGGAAGCACGGATGAAGAAACCGCCTTTGCCATAAGGAAGTACAAGAAATTCTTAAAGTCAAGATCATCAAGAAAAGGCGGTGACGAAAGGAAGAAGAAGTCTCAACGCAAATGCTATGAGTGTGGAGAGTATGAACACTTCATTGCCGAGTGTCCCAAGAATAAGAACAAGAATAAGGAAGAGAAGAAGTACAAGGAGAAGAGCAAGGAATACAAGAACAAGTATCAAGGGCGTGCTCACGTGGGTCAACAATGGGACTCTAGTGATGAAGATGAAGAGCCAAAGAAGCAAGGCATGGCAACCATTGCCATGGCACAAGGATCATCTTCACCGCGCCTCTTCAACAACTTCTCCGACGATGAGGACCACTCTCACTTTTGCCTCATGGCAAGGGGGAGCAAGGTACAAGAATCAACCACCTCATCCTCTCTCACCTCTTCTTCATCCACACCTAGTGACATAGATGATCTAGATGATGAAAAAAAAATTGAGGCCAATATGATAAAGCAATTTAGTAAAAAGGGCTATAAGGAAATAAAAAGGCTTTTGGAGAAATTAGAGAAAAAGAAAGTGTCTCTCCATGAGCAAGAAGACTTGCTTATCCTTGAAAAGGAAAGAAACCTTGCACTAGAGAGACGCCTTGCCGAAGAGGCGGCTAAGGTGGAGAAGTTGACCACGGACTTGTCCTTGGCTAATGACTCCAACAAGAGGATGTCAAAGGATTATACTTTGGCAAATGAATCTCTAGCTTCCCTAAAGGCTACTCATAGTGAGCTTCAATCAAGTTTTTCATGCTTGATGGATAAACATAAAAATCTTGAAGCAAACTATAGTACCCTTTGGGAAAGCACCAAAGCCAATCCTAAGGCAACACTTGACTCTAGTGCCTCCACTAGCAAAGGTTGTTCTATTTGCTCTAATATTGATATAAATGCTCTCAAGACTAACCATGCAATGCTTGAGGAGACAATCAAGAGCAAAGACAAAGAGATAGCCCGATTGAACATGTTGATCACTCAAGGCAAGAACGGTGCCAAGTCCATTCCCAAGGTGGTTGACAAGTAAGGACTTGGGCACTACAAGAACAACAAGGTCAATGGTAGGGTGGTGATGAAAGGGCATGAGATCCCCTTGTGGAACAAGGGAGGCTACCTCAACACTATCATGGACATTGCCCATGGAGTCACCACCTTTACCACAACAAAGGACAAGCCAAAGGTTGTGAATACCACAAAAGGATATAGTGGGGTTAATTCTCCACCTAAGGCATCGAAGAATGTGGTTGAACACAAGCCCTCTCCCAACTACACTTGTGACTATGTTGTGACCTTGGACCACAATGGTAAAATGGTGGTCAAGTATGTTGGGGCCTACACAAAGAAGGCTATGAGGAAGAGTGTGTGGGTTCCAAAAGTTTATGCTTCTAACCTCCAAGGACTCAAATCCTTTTGGGTACCTAAACCAAAAGCTTAAACTTGTTTTGTAGGCCTACTCCTCCGGTGGAAGCGCATGGTTGATTGATTGTGGTGCAACTAATCATATGACCGGAGATGAAGGCTTATTTGCATCACTTGATCATTATGACAACCCTATGGAAACTATCATCTATGGAGATAATGGTCAAGGAGATGTGGTCGGTCTAGGTAAAATTGCTATCTCAACCACTAATTCAAATGAAGATGTTTATCATGTTCAAGGGTTAGGATACAACTTGTTGTCGGTTTCACAACTTTGTGAGAAAGGCTATAATTATCTCTTTACCCATGAGGGTGTGACCGTCTCTAGAAGGGAGGATTCCTCTATTGTATTTGCGGGTCATCTACGGGGAAAGCTTTACTATGTGGATTTCACAAAAGTGAAGGTGGACCCTAAGGTTTGCTTAGTGGCAAAATCCGACTTGGGTTGGCTATGGCATCGCCGACTAGCTCATGTTGGCATGAGGAACTTGGCCAAACTTCAAAAAGACGAGCACATCCTAGGACTAACAAATGTTGTTTTTGAGAAAGATAGGTTGTGTAGTGCTTGTCAAGCCGGGAAGCAAGTTGGAGCGCATCATCCCGCCAAGAACATCCTATCTTCATCAAGACCGTTGAAGCTACTACACATGGATTTGTTTGGACCAATTGCCTACATAAGCATCGGTGGTAACAAGTATGGTCTAGTAATTGTTGATGACTTTTCCCGTTTCACTTGGGTATTCTTCTTGCAAGAAAAAGGTGAAGTTAAGGGAGTGGTCAAGAAGTTCATTAGGAGAGTTCAAAATGAGTTCGAGCTCAAGGTCAAGAACATAAGAAGTGACAACAGCTCAGAGTTTAGAAACACTCAAGTTGAAGAGTTCCTCGATGAAGAAGGCATCAAGCATGAACTTTTCGCTCCATATACACCTCAACAAAATGGCATTGTTGAGAGGAAGAACCGTACGTTGATTGAAGCGGCAAGAACAATGCTTGATGAATACAAGACTCCGGACTCATTTTGGGCGAAAGCCATCAACACCGCATGCCATGCCGCCAACCGCCTCTACCTCCACAAGTACTTGAACAAGACCCCCTACGAGATCATGACCGGTAAGAAACCGAGTGTGCACTACTTTAGGGTCTTTTGGTGTAAGTGTTTCATACTTAACAAGAAACCCAAGGCCTCAAAGTTTGCATCCAAGGTTGATGAAGGTTTTCTCATTAGTTATGGAACTAACGAACATGCCTATCGTGTTTTCAACAAAACCACTGGTTGTGTTGAGACCACGGTAGACGTGAAATTTGATGAATCCAACGGCTCTCAACGAGAGCAAGTTAGTGAAAACCTTGTAGATGATGAAGAACCCCCAAGTGTATCAATCTTTAGAATGGGGACTGGTGAAGTGATGCCTCGTGAGGCTCAAGTTCAAGCTCCGATTGACACAAGCAATCAAGATCCATCATCATCAACAAGAGTGGAACCACCAAGTTCTCAAGTTCATCAAGAAGAAAGTCAAGTTCATGGTGACGATCATGGACGGGGCTTTGATCAAGGGGGAGAACGAGGTGGTGAAGCTCATGAAGAAGCTCCACAAGATGAAGATGATGATGATGGACCCATTCAACGTCAATCTCAAGCACCACACCCAAGAGTACATCAAATGGTTCAACGGGATCATCCCGTCGACAACATACTTGGGAGTATTCAAAGACGGGTAACAACTCGCTCAAGATTATCAAATTTTTGTGCATTTTACTCGTTTGTTTCCTCTTTGGAACCTCTTAGTGTGGAACAAGCTCTTGAGGACCCGGATTGGATTATTGCCATGGAGGAAGAGTTGAACAACTTCAAGAGGAATGAAGTTTGGGAGTTGGTGCCAAGACCGAAGCAAAATGTGATCGGCACCAAATGGGTTTTTAGGAACAAACAAGATGAATTTGGTGTCGTCACAAAGAACAAGGCAAGGCTCGTTGGCAAAGGCTACACTCAAGTCGAAGGCTTGGACTTTGGAGAGACCTATGCACTGGTAGCAAGGCTTGAATCAATTCGTATCCTTTTGGCTTATGCTACTCATCATGACTTCAAGCTTCATCAAATAGACGTCAAGAGTGCATTCTTGAATGGACCTCTCCAAGAAGAAGTATATGTTGATCAACCACCGGGCTTCAAAGATCCAAACCTCCCCAACCATGTGTACAAGCTCCATAAGGCGCTCTATGGGCTCAAACAAGCCCCTAGAGCATGGTATGAATGCCTTAAGGATTTTCTTCTCAAGAACGGCTTTGAGATAGGCAAAACCGATTCTACTCTCTTCATTCAAAGAAATGGAAATGATATCTTTGTATGCCAAATTTATGTTGATGACATTATCTTTGGATCTACTAATGACAAATTTTGTGAAGAGTTTAGTAGGATCATGACCAAGAGATTCGAGATGTCTATGATGGGTGAATTGAAGCTCTTCCTTAGGTTTCAAATCAAGCAATTGAAGGAAGGGACTTTCTTATGCCAAACCAAGTATGTGAAGGATATGCTCAAGAGGTTTGACATGGCCGATTCCAAGCCCATCAAGACTCCCATGGTATTAAATGGACATCTTGATCTCAATGAAGAAGGGAAGTCGGTCGACCAAAAGGTATTTCACTCCATGATTGGCTCCCTCCTTTACCTTTGTGCATCTAGGCCCGATATAATGCTTAGTGTGTGCATGTGTGCAAGATTTCAAGCTAATCCTAAGGAGTGTCATCTAATGGTCGTTAAGAGAATCTTTAGATATTTGGTACACACTCCTAACCTTGGCTTGTGGTATCCCAAGGGCTCCACTTTTGATTTACTTGGCTACTTCGATTCGGACTATGCCGGTTGCAAAGTAGATCGAAAGAGCACTACCAGGACTTGCCAATTTCTTGGTAGGTCTTTGGTGTCGTGGAGCTCAAAGAAGCAAAATTTGGTTGTTTTGTCGACGGCCGAAGCCGAGTATGTGGCGGCCGGTGCATGTTGTGCACAACTCTTGTGGATGAAGCAAACGTTGAGTAATTACGGTTGTGAGTTTAGTAAGATTCCACTCTTGTGTGACAATGAGAGTGCCATCAAGCTAGCAAACAATCCGGTCCAACACTCTAGAACAAAGCACATAGATATTCGACATCATTTCTTAAGGGATCATGAGGCTAAGGGAGATATTGCTCTACGTCATGTGAGCACCAAGAGGCAACTTGCTGATATCTTCACTAAGCCTCTAGACGAGCAAAAGTTTTGTGCTTTGAGAAGTGAGCTAAACATCTTGGATTCTCGTAACTTGGCTTGACTTGTTGCACACAAATTGTTTGATGCCTAGATAGAGAGAAAAGTGTTTTATTTTCTTAATTTTGTGCGTGTCTTACAAAACTTGGTTCCTTCCATGATTTTTGGTGATTATTGCTTTGCATGATTGATTGTGTCTAATCACCAAATCTTGTGGTTGTTCTACATGTCCATAGCTCTTTCTCTCTGTCCATTTCTGCTGAACTTCCTACCCTTTCAACAAGAAACTCAAATTCCACGGTACTACCGACACAAGGTCGGAAGTACCGATATGCTTTCACTGTTGGAATTTCAAAACTTCACGGTACTACCGACACGAGGCCAGAAGTACTGATATGGGCTTACTGTTGGATTTCTGCAAAATCCGCGGTAGTACCGACACCCCATCGGTACTACCGATAGGACCCTCGGTAGTACCGAGGCAGGGCCGGTACTATCGATAAGACCTCACTGGTTGAATTTATCCAGACCCCCGGTAGTACCGAGCCCCCATCGGTACTACCAAGAAAACCCGCAGGGGTATAAAAACCCCTCGAACCAGCCAGTTCCTAGGGTTCTTTCTCTAGACTGTTGCCGCCTCTCCTCTCACCCCTCTCTCAAATCCTCGAGGGGATCTTCAAAATCGGCTGTGGGAACTTCAAGCTAGGCACTCCATTGGATTCTCCATCCCTCGGAACATCCGATCCTCGCCGGAAGTTCCTCGATTCGCGCGGGAATGCTCAAGGTATCTCATTCAAAATCCCCGTCGCTCGATCTCTCAATGCCGTTGTTTCTAGGAGGAATGCTTTAGGGAATCACCTTCTTATCCATCCTAGAACATATGCCATTGATCTCGTAGATTCTTGTTGGTTGAATCCCTTACTTCTTGGATCGATAGCACTGTAGCAGGCCCTAGCGGTAATACCGACCCCAGGTCGGTAGTATCGACAGGCGCCTGTCACAGGGGCTGAAGTCCGAAATGTGAGTTGATTTGATTCAATCCTTTTCATCTATCTTATGCAACCTTTCCACATCTCCTCAGACGGGTCGTGCCGGCAAGCAAGTGATTCAAGAGGGTTCCGATGAAGACGACGTTCCTCTCGCTCAAAGGAAGAGGAAGGTGGGCACAAACGCTCAACGCCCACGTGGTCGAGGCCGCACCAATCCTCTAGCTGCTCCTCGTCGCTCCACTAGTCAAGGTCACCGTGCACGCACCAAGCAAGCTCATGAACCGGATGACCACTATGACGACTACAAAGACATTTCCTTGGACACCCTTGCAGATTTTGTGCTTAGGCCATCCCGTCCTCCTCGTCCAGCCACACAAATGGGCATCATGAAGATGGTTGACTACAAGAGTGGGACACATGACGTGTACAAGCAGAGGTACTCTGATCCGGTTCAGTGGCAAAAGGAGTTTGATGCAGATATCCGGTTTTGGCTCAAGTTCAATGCCGATTGGTATGAATCGGTCATCTTATGCAAGGAGCACATGACCATTGAAAATGAAGTCTATCAATTGGGAAGGCTTGAGGTCATTCAACATCCCGGCCGTCAATGAGGCCATAGATATTTGCCATGCAAAAGGGATGACCTCCATCATGGCTATGAATTGTGATTGGAATGAGGAAGTGATCGCCCAATTCTATGCAAATCTCCATGTCCGGCGTGAAACCAAGACTTTTCCATTGGCTCTTGCAAGGAAAGCCTCTCTCAGTCTCTTATGAGAGGTTCGCTCAGATTCTTGGATTTGGTGAAGATGATCTTGGTCGTCAGAAGATTCATGGTGGAGAGATCCCACTTGACAGTGAGATGGCGTTCATGTATGACGACGCTTATGGCAAGGTTGAGTTTGGCACTACTCATGGTTTGAAGCCCGTCTATAGGATGTTGAACCAACTTTTCCGGTACACTCTCACTCCTAAGATAGGCGACAACTACAACATCTCCAACATTGCCAAAGATATTCTTGTGAGGATGGGACCGGATCGAGAGGAATTCAGTGTGTTTGACTTCATTTGGGAGGAAATCATTGTGTGTTCCGTGTCCGCAAACAAGAGCTGCCAGTATGCCCCTTGGATTTTCAGGATGATTTGTGAGGTTGCCGAGGTTGACATTCTCATCGACAAGACTCACACATGGTACAAGCCAAACAAGGGCAACATTGAGCGTCTTCTCAAGTTGGGAAAGCATGCCCCTCCTAGAGCTCCTTCCTCAGTTGGACCTTCTTCAGGTGGTCCTTCCTCTCATGAGGCTCCCTCCTCATCTCATGGACCTTCATCTTCTAGAGGCAACCTTCCCCCCGGCAAGAAGAAGAGCATCTTCAACTTCTTATCTCAGGGCCTCTTCGCTTGCTTCAATGTTGGGAAGCACAATGCTCAGGAGATTCGTGCCCATAGGCAGTATGTGGATGAGCAGCTCATTAAGTTGGAGACTCGCCAGAAGAACTTGCTCACTCAAGCCAACATCGAGCATTCTCCCGTTCGTGAGCCTATGGACTTCCCTCCTCCACCGGTCTTCTACAACCCTTGGGAGGTGTATGGCGACACATCCATGATGTATGGAGCACCTCCGGCTGACATTGATGAAGAGGACTTTGGTGGTGGTGAGACCGATGAAGAAGACTCTCCTCCGGCTGCTCACTCTCCACATGGCAGCGATGATTGAAGGGCCTCCTCCTTTTTGGCGCTTGATGCCAAAGGGGGAGTGAGCTCACAATTATCCATGTGGTAGTGTGTATCTTAGCTCGCTCTCGCTCGCTCGTTTATCTATCTATCCATCTTAGCTTGTGGACATGTATTAACTTATTGTGTGGTGTGATGGATGATGATGCGGTGAAACCTAGAACCTTTTATAATTTGTAAGACTTAATCGTGCTAGTGTGGAAACTCTTTTATATATTTGTGATGCTTTGTGTTGAATGGTGGTTGTTATTTGTCACTTTGTTGATTTGAATATCATGTCATATGCATCACGGTTATTGAATCACACTTATGCACTTGTGTATGCAAATTGCGAGTGAAATTTCTTCTAAATGTGTGATAGGCATTTGAAGCCTCCATAAAAGATCAAGCACACATTTAGGGGGAGTTTCTCTCAAAATTGTTGGATACACACATCTTTATTTAAAAATGAATTGTGTTGTCATCAATCACCAAAAGGGGGAGATTGAAAGTGCATCTTGGCCCCTAATTGTTTTGGTGATAGTGACAAACACAATTTGTTGTATTTAATCGTTGAATAAGATGTGTGCAGGATTTACTTTATTAAAAATCATGGTTTTGACCAAAAGAAGGCCCCCAACTCCAATTCGGCGTTTTCAACTCAAGACAAGGCTTAAATTTATTTTGATTTTGAATTTGAGTATAGGAAACACCGTACTATAAAGGGGGATGCGAATTGACCGCCAAGAGATGCTAAAAGTGCTTAAGGAGATGACCTAAGTGAGTGAAAAGGAACCCGAGTCGACACGTGCACGTTTGCTTTTCTTTCCCTCAATTCTCAGCCATTGTCGGTAGTACCGACCCTGGGTCGGTAGTACCGATATGGCTTCACTGGCGAGTTTTAGCCAGGGCCTCGGTAGTACCAACCCTGAGTCGGTAATACCGATATGGCTTCACTGTTGAGTTTTCCGGCACCCCTCGGTAGTTCCGACCCGGGGTCGGAAGTACCGAGAAATGCCGTGAGTGCACAATAACGGCTAGTTTTCAGGGCTTAGTATAAATACCCCTTTCTTCTTCCTCACTCAATGCTGACCAACCACGGGACAAACACTCACTTGAGTATTCACTCCACTTCTCCCCTCCCTCCTAGAGCCAAGACTTGATTCCTTTGAGCTAGGGTTTGGGTAGAGGAGTGATTCCTAGTGAGAGATAGAGAAGCTTTGAGAGCCCCTTCGAATTCCCTCATCTCAAGAGCACTTGAAGCATATCCGGGCATCGATTCGTGTTTGTTACTCTTGAAGCTTGCTTCTAGATGGTTAGGCATCTCCCGTTGAGTGCCCTCTTGGTGTGGAGCACCCGGGATCGTTTGTATTACCCTCTCCTTGGTGGAGAATTCTTAGTGAGCACCAATCTTTCTTTGTGGGGATTGGGTGAGGCAAAGAGGCTCTTGGTGATAGCCCTCCCTTTGTGGGATCCTCAACGGAGACATAGCTTCCTTTGTGGGAGTGAACTTCGGATTAAATCTTGTGTCTCCTTTGCTTGCTTGAGTTCTTTGCTTTTCTCTAACCCTAGAACTTGTTTGTGCCCGATCTATCTATTGGTTATGTTCCAACTCATATTTGTGGTTGCAGGAGGTTCTTAGCTTCTAAACTAAACTCTTGATTCAAATAGAATTGCTAGAATCGACTCGCATTTCAAATTTCGTTTTAGAGAACTCTGTACTGTCGGTAGTACCGACCCTGTACCGGAAGTACCGAGCCCCCTCGGTAGTTCCGGCACAGCGGCGGTAGTACCGACAGCTGTTTTAACCGCTGCTTTTGTTTCAGAAATTTGAAGTGATCCTATTCACTGTGACAACCCGCCTAGGAAAATACCGTACTATCGCCTAAACCAATCCACTTTGGCCATTAAGCGACAGTAAAGTATCATCCCGTCGTTAGTTGCCGGGTTAACGCCCGGTAAATCACTTGGATTTCACACAGAGGATCGAACATATGCATTAAAACTCACGCAAAGACGAGTCCAGAGTACAACACAAATTAAATCCAACTTTGCTCCGAAGGGTTTAATTATTAAAAACCATTGTTCATGACATGAAGTAAAGGTTCAGAGTTCGAAAACAGCGGAATAAACTAGCGAGATGATAGACATCACAGGAGGCCGTCCGGGATGCCATCACTTGTCGTCATCCATCCATTCTAGCTCCCAGCCGGGTGGAATCTCACCAGGCCAAACCACCTGCAACAACATTTTATAAAGCAAGGCTGAGTATACTAGTACTCAGCAAGACTTAACCGACGGGTGATAACTACATCACCAAACTCTAGACATGAGAGGCTTTTTGGCCGGTGGAGTTCTTTTGTTGAAAAGCAACAAAGAGTATGTCCTTACTTTCAATATTTTAGCACAAATTCTAGTTAATTACCAGTTCTAAGTGTGCCAACTAATTCAATCAAGGATTGTACAATACAATTAATTCAAGCAGTAATATTCACAAAGTTCCATCATTAAGGGATATCATGGCCAGTTGATTAAGCAGTCTCCGATAACGGTGAGAGGCCGATAATCGATTGATTTATAACCTTGCAAGGTAAACCTAAACACACGGAAAGGTTCCCTCACCAAGAGTTCACCCACCAGGCAGTTCCCAAAAGTCCTCGGCTTGGGATCGAATCTTACAGTCCCGGGTACACGGCTATCTGGCGTACCCCGCAAGGCACCCAACTTCACACATGTACCCACCTCCCGGTAGCTAGCCGGGTAGGTGATTACTCAAGATTAGCAATAGTAAGTTCCCGCACCGTCTCATTAAGGTACTAGGCTTACCGGTCCCATTCCCGACAAGTGCTTAGTACGTTCAAAAGCTTAGCCCACGAAAGCCACTGGACCGGAGCCCAATCCCATGCTCTTACCACATGAGCAATCCATTTATAAAGATCTTATGATTCCAACATAAGAACCTATTCTCGCGAGTGACGAACATCACTCGACTTGTACCGGTCCTATAGCATAGCAGCTATCGACCTAGCATACTAGTAAGAGAGCATAGGTACCTAGGGATCATGCATCTAGGGTTTCAATTCAACTCCTGAAACGTAAATGCACAAACATAGCAAAGGTAATTGCATAATTTTAAAAAGAAGGGTTAATGATCCGGGGCTTGCCTTCGCTGGCAAGGTTGGCCTTGGGCCCTTCTGGACTTTGGTCCAGGTCCTGAGCTACGTTCACGCTCTGCAGCTCACCGTCAGCTCCTCCTTCTCCTCCTTCCGGCACGAGCGTATAGCTACCGTCGGGAAGATCTACACGAGGATGCAAATGCAAGATTTAATTGACGGTTTTGGATCTAATTGATTACAAACAACATATGACAACCATGGGATGCATGGTCGACCACATTCACCTAGATAAGAATACATTCAGCATACTCTTCCAATAAAGGAACAATATGGGGTTCTTTATTAATTACTCTTTTTTATAGTGACTGTGTACATATTTATATAAATAATTTAATTTAATTTCACAACAGCAAGGGGTGGTGGTACTTAGCCTCTTAGCAAGATTAACATCACATACATAGGGTCATTAGGTGTGTGTTGGTGATTTTCCCAATTTAACTTAAGATTAAGCTTTAATTTGCTTCCATAGCTCTTATTCATAAAATAACTTCATAAAATTCAGTGGGTGTGTTTTCCAAGCTCTACAACTCTAATCAAAGCCACTGAACACACATGCACACTTAAAAGAGCTATGAAATTAATTATACCGAAAATAACAAAATCTAGCTACCAAAACATGAGAAATGCATATAAAAATAAATACACAACAAATAGATTCCAACTTTCTCTCACTGAGTCTCTGACTCAAAACAAAGCTAGGAAAGCAACAAGCACATCAATAGCTACTCTAGATCTTGAGCTATGCAATTACATTGAAAATTAGGCATAAAACAAGATTAAATATTTGTGGCAGATATAAAATTGTGATTAATTCACCAGAGATGTATTTAGGCATAACCAGATCACATGCAGAAGTTGAGCACAAAAATCTAATTAGTTTTAGCTACAAAAATCATTTAGACAGATTCAGAAAAAATACAAAACAACTCATAGTAAAAGATCTACACAGTAACTTTGTGCAATTTTTGGTGCAGGAGCTAGGCATGACTTAACTCACAACATATCCAAAATTCAACTACAGATCACATGTAGATTTTGAACTACAACAGATCTAGGTTTAACTGATTTCTATTTTTCATGCAAAAACTATCACTCACAAGTAGGGTCATGCTTTGTCAAAGTTGTAGGGTTATTTACAAGGAAACCAACAAAATTGAGTTTGCATTTTTCTGATTTTTCTACAATTTTCTATGCATTTTCCAAGATTCAGCCAAAACCATTCACTATTTAAGATTCACTTTTCACTGAGGTCCCTGGAAACTTTCTAGAATTCACAGCCATACCCTCGTTTCTCACACATATGCCCTCGAGGCCAAAGTTTCTCACAAACATGCCCTTGTCGGCGGCGGCGAGCTCGCCGGCGGCGAGAGACGGCTGGAGGTGGGGAACAGACGGCGCAGGAGTGCAATTAAGCTCACCAAGGGTTGATTGGGGGTGGTGGACGGGTCGGGGAGGTCGCCGGCGATGGCGCGCGGCGGCGCCAGGCGGCGGCGGGCGCTGTGGCAGAAATTCCGGCGAGGATCGGCGGAATGCGGGGCAACAAGTGACGGCTTGAGCTCCTGCGGGGTCTAGGGGAGGCACTAGAGTGGTTGGGCGGTGCCGGAAGCGAGCGGAGGCAGAAGCTTGGCGGCGGCGGCTCCAATGGCGGGCGGCGGAGCTCGGGGAGGCGGTGACTGTGCGTGCGCGCGCGAGGAGAGGCGCGGTGTGGCTTTTATAGACGGCTTCTCTTCGCTTCGAAGCAAGGAGGGGAAAGAGGGGGACTGGCCGCTGCGAGGGCGCACGGGAGACACGCCGGCGGACGGCGCGGGCGGGGGTCAGCACGGGCGCGCGGTGTAGGCGGCGCGTGGCGAGCGCGGGCTCCGATGCTCGCTCGGGCTGCGCGCGGCCTCGGAAGGTGTGACCTCGGGAGCTGCAGCCCGGCTTGGGGGGTCCCGGACGCCGAGGGGCGTCATCGCCGCGTGGCAGCGCGGACGGACGCGCTCCGGTGCGCGAGTGCGCGGCGCGGCGCGACGTTGCTGCATTCCCATCTCATTTACCCATGTTTGACCGAGCGTTTCTCCAAATTCTCAAACAAAACTCCGCAAACTGTGAATACAAAAGTTGTAGAGCATCTATAGGAGAGAAACTTTTGCAAAGGCCGATCTAGGTTTTGATCAACAGATTGAGCACAAAAAGCTGGCAAAGTTCATGTCTTTCATAGCACTGGTGAATAGTGTATACTGAGTTTGACTGAGATTTTCACCAATTTCCACTCGAAATCTCAAATGCCGCCAATTATGAAAAGTGTGTTCCTCGAAAAGACGAACAACTTTTATATTGGCCGATTTTGAAGTGTTTAAGTGAAATTCGGAGAACGCGGCAAAAGTTCCAGAGGGGGTTCAAAGACATTGGGGTTTGACTAGGGTTGACCACAAGGGTGTGTTGACTTGATTAAGAGGGTCATTAGTGATTGTTGACTAGGATTTCGAGGTGATGACCCAGGTTGACCAAGGTTTGACTAGAGTCAACAGGTTTGACTCGGTCATTAGCGCTAATGATGCTAATTAAAAAAACCTGGGGCGTCACATTCACCCCCCCTCTAGGCATCACAAGGTCCTTTCAATGTGATGTCAAACCTTAGCCTGGAACTCCTTTTAGTAACACTAATTCTGACATACTTTGAAACCACACAGAAGTGTTGCTCCGTGTTCCTTTTACACTGGCCAGACATTCAGTTTTTCACTATGGTCAATCAGTTTTATCATCGTGATTTTTGAATCAATGATTTGTATGTGACCACCTGCTAGTTTGTGATAAGGATAACATGCCCCATCAAGTTTATGTTTCAAAATGAACATTTGCATGAGTTTTCTCTCATAGTTTCATCGTGGATTCATCACATTTAATTCCTTCATGTACACTGCCAGCTAAATATAGGAAAAACTCTTTATCTAAATATAGGAAACTATTATGTAAAGTGTTTTGTCTCAGAATTTTTCATTATAAAGCCATCGTAAGATAGGACATGTGTGTTGGCCTTCTAGGCTACATATGACCTATGTAGAGTTATCTAAATATAGTATTTGAATATGTGAATACAAAGTATTTGGTCTGGGAGTAAAAAGTTTGAAATGTTTCAGTATAAAGTTCCAGATTTTTGGAGTTCAAAGTTTTAAGATACAAAGTTTAGAATTGAACAATACAAAGCTAGTAACATTTTAGTAGAAAGTTCCTAAGTTTATAGTGCAAGGTTTGGAGTTTCCTTTTGAAGCACAATGTTTTCTGAATTGAGAGTGCAAGGTTTTGAGTTACAAAGTTTGAAATCTGACAGCTAAAGTTTATGTTTTTAATTTAAGAGTTAATATTCAAGTATAGTTTTTTTATATTGAAAGTCTTTGACCTACTGGTAGAAAATTTGTTTAATAAAAAGTTTCTTATCAATGATTAAAGAGTTTTTTTTAATTGAGAATACATAGTTTTTAAATTACTAGTATTAAGCTCTAGTTTTTGTTTTTTAGTTCAAATGTTATTTTCGTGCACAAAGTGGGATGCACAAAGTTTTTAATATATTAATTTAATGTTTTCAGATTGGGGATATATAGTTTTCAATATATTATTATTTGATAGTTAGTGTTCTAGATTAACATTTGGATGCTTTTAATATTAGGATAAATTACATGAGTCATTCATAGTCTATTGACATGATTCTTTTGGTGCTAATAGTTGTGACGGTGGAAAATTCTTAACAAATGTGACGGTGGCAAATTCTTAACAGATGTGATGGTGGCAAATTCTAGATTAACTTTATTCGAACAAGTGAGTATGTATTTAACTATTTTTTGTTTTTGTGAGAGTTCAACTCTTTCTTTTATACACTCATGCCCCCATCTTATCTTGGTCTGGTTTTCAAAAACATGTACATTGTGCTTTGAACATTTATCATTTTGTGGTCCGTAAGTTGGTTTGGTTTTGAAAAAACCTGTATATCTGTGTGGATTGAAAAGAGACTTGATGCAGATAGAAGGTTAGTTAATTCACATAATGGATATCAGAGATGTTTGACATCCGAAGTTACAAATAGGTAGGGTTAAAGTTTTTACACAATTGTTAGAAAGTTCTGTTAAATCACATTGAAATTTTTTGACTACACACACATTATTTGTATGTATATAATGTTCGAATTTAAAAAAAGGGTAGACAAAAGTTCTAAAGTTCTTGATATGCAATTTTTTTTTGAAATTCATGTAGTTTTTACCATTGAGTCACACTTTCTTTCTTCTTGTTTTTTTTTTTTTTTGCAGAATATCATGCTGAAATCATGCTCATCTATCATAAAAAATGGATGTCTTTATGTTTAACATGGCTTAAATTTTAATATAAATGAGTTTTGTATGGTTTATTTTGGTACCATGCGGCTTCTATTTCTGTTCGGATAGGTTCTTTTCTCCCTAAACGCAAATGATAAATGATTAAACTATAAACTCAAAAAAAATTAAATAGCAACTTTCACATTCATATGTATGTGAAACAATCCCCCACCCATTTACTCACCCACACACCCACTGTCCCGAAAGAGAAAAAAAATAGCCTGAGACAAGTATGATTCACGGATTAAAAGGGAACTAAAATAAGCCAGAGACACGTTATGATTCACGGGTCAAAAAGAATTAGGAAAAAACCCATCATGTAGGCACCGGGACCACCTCGATGGAACTCCCCGCCTCCTTGCTGTCAACTGCTCAATGGTTGCGTGGGCTGGGTTGACCACTAGGAACGCTCGCGCGCTGCTACTAGCCACCGGCGAATGTTCGCTGCTATGACGCCGCAAAGAAACCGTGTCATGTTACCTCGCGTCTTATAAACAAAGACGTAGGGAGTAGTGCTAACCGATACAACCTTATTGTCTCACTTTGCCACATTCATCCTCCACCGACATTGGATCTACTACTTGCGCGGTCATATAGCCCTCCATGAGAACCCAAAACTTCAGAACGCTAATCCTAATTTCTAACTTCTTTTTTAGCTGGTTCTAACAGCAATGTAATAAGCACACGTTACTAGCCGCGTGCTGGTTCTAACAGCAATATAAGTGAAAGTGTAAATGGAAAAAAAATTACTTACTCCGTTTCAAAATATAACTATGTTTACACTTTTTCAAAATCATAACTCTGTTCGTAAATAGTAAAAAAATCATAAAGACTTATAACATAAAAATAATTTTGGTTGATTTATCATAAAACCAATACTTTTCCATTTAAAATAAATTATTTTAAAAATTATTATTGATAAAAAAATTAAAACTAATTTTTTTAAAAATCTACACGTAGCTATATAGAAAAAAACGGAGGGAGTAATTTTTTTCGGTTTACGGAGGGAGTAATGTTCTCGCTATTTCCCGTTCCTCTTTCTCTCGCTATTTCGGTTTCTGGACAACGAGTGAGACTCAGAAAGGAAGGACGACTGTCTTAAAAAAATCACCTGCTGCGAAGCACAGCGTAGCTCGCTCCATCCCGTTCCTCTTCCTCCGTCCCCAATCCCCTCCTCCCCGTCGCCCCCACCGGCCACAACCCTAGCTTTGCCCCCAAATCCATGGATCCCACCAAATCCAGCACCCCTCCGCCTCCCCCAGTCATGGGCGCCCCCGTTGCCTACCCTCCAGCGGCTTACCCTCCCGCCGGAGCCGCCGCCTACGCTCCGCAGCTCTACGCTCCCCCCGCCGCGGCCGCAGCCCAGCAGGCGGCCGCCGCGCAGCAGCAGCTGCAGATGTTCTGGGCGGAGCAGTACCGCGAGATCGAGGCCACCACGGACTTCAAGAACCACAACCTCCCGCTCGCCCGCATCAAGAAGATCATGAAGGCCGACGAGGACGTCCGCATGATCGCCGCCGAGGCCCCCGTCGTGTTCGCGCGCGCCTGCGAGATGTTCATCCTCGAGCTCACCCACCGCGGCTGGGCGCACGCCGAGGAGAACAAGCGCCGCACGCTCCAGAAGTCCGACATTGCTGCCGCCATCGCCCGCACCGAGGTGTTCGACTTCCTCGTCGACATCGTTCCGCGCGACGACGCCAAGGAAGTTGACGCCTTTGCCGCGGCCGCGGCTCCCGGGATCCCGCGCCCTGCCGCCGGCGTGCCTGCTACCGACCCGCTTGCCTACTACTATGTCCCTCAGCAGTAATGTATCATCACCGCCTTCTTAATCGTTTCCTCAGAGCAGAATGTGTCGTTGTGTTGTTGTATGCCTGTTGTAGTTGCTACTGCTGTTGTTGTTGCCGCGCAATAAGACTTGTTGATCACTGATGGGTGTACCCCCTGAGCTTAAAAAATGGAGCTGTTTTATTCTAGAATCTCGGGTAAGATTGTTGTAATGGGGGACGCCCTTTGGTTGGGTTGGTAGTGTATGCCTAAGCCTGACTTATCAGATGCTGTAATCCGACAAGTATTATGCGGGTGTCTGGTAATTACTGTGCAAATCCTGTTCTTCATCTTTCTGTGTAACACTCTAATCCTGAATGTGCTGTATCGTGTGTATCGTATATTTAGCTAGCCAATGTTTGATGCTAACCAGCTTAAATATTTAGATGATTGTAGCTCGGAAGACTGTTCTCGAAGTTCCGATTTGTTGTTATGGCACCTAGTGGCAGTTTCACATGTCATGTCATTCTTTGATAAACTGAATGTGTGAATGTATTTGATTGGTCAATGTGTTTCTTTCTTGTGCCTTTATAAATTAATCCTTTTACCTTTTTCCTTTTTTAGGTGATTTCTTTTTGCTGTCACATGTTTGTTCCAAGCTAGTCTTTCAACGGATACTATACATTTTTTATTTGGTTTGAAAGTTGTTATGGTTAAGCATCATTTCTTTATTCCTATTGATCAAAAAGTTATGCAGTGATGACTAGTGACCTGTTTATTGGAGGGCCATTACCTTAAACTGTGGATTCTGTATATGCAGTCATTACGCATTTCCTGTTATGCACTTGTAGAATATAGCGGATGCAAACTATTGGAGCTTGCAGTAGAGAAATGTACAGCTATGCATAAAGAATAGTTTATCGTTCCAATTTCTGGTATTCGTTGTTCACACTTCAGATCACTCTGGGGTGCAAGTGTGGCTCCCTGGCAGCCGATTGGTCAATTGGTTACCGAATCAAACACACGTATTTGTGTATGTTTTCTTCCCGCTGATTTAGTCCAACGTCATAGCTTCCGCTGATTTAGTCCAACATCATAGCTTCTCATATGGAGCTGTTGGTATTGTCTACATGCATTGGTCGATACACACGTCATGCATATTCGACATTTGTTAGGACTTCTTTTTGTCCGAACATTGGGTGATAGTTGAGATTCTTTTTCTGCCCGGCTGCCCAGCTGGAACTTGGTGATATCTGAGATCTGTGTCTTATGTTTACTGGAGTCATGCAGCTGCGATATGATGTTTGGAAATGTCTCAGCTTTGCCTTTATCAAATTCCATGTTAGCCTGTGCTTACCTTGGAGAATTGCACACGGCTTGTTTTACTGCGCTCATTTTCATATCATTTATCAGTACCATCGTACATGTTTGGTATCAGTAGAATTTTGGCTTGTGCAGCTGTGCTGGCTTGGCCTTTGGATGGTTGCATTCTGAATCAATTGGGACACTTTCATGCATCTCATCAATTTGAATCATGAAGCTACTACATTATGTTTGGACATGCTTTGGCTTTCACTTCATCAATTCCATTTTAGCTTGCTCTTATAGTTAGAAGAGAAGAGAAATTGTGTGTAGCTATGTTTAGTTTGCTCATTTATTTTGCATCAGTTTGATTTTGCTGTACAACACGTCTGGTTGGTACTAGGATAATTTTTGTTTGAGCCGGATTGTTGGATTCTGAACAAACAGGAGCTCTTACAAGCATTTCAAATTCAGATGGTTTATAGTTGAATGTTGGTGTTTGTCTTTGATCGAATTATTGAGTGACTTGGGTTTTATTCCCGCCACTGCTGCATCTGTATTGTTGGTGTCTTCATGGTCAGCCGAGTGACCAGATTTTGTTGACATACAAGTATGAAGTATCATAGTATACTTGAAGCCTGGGCATAGGGCCTGAAAGTTCTTGCAATACTGTAATACGGTATATATAGTAAATGTAAGCCTGATATAAATGATGTGCAGTCGCTGCCTTGGGGTGTGGATCTGCGGACTGGTATGATCTCCTTTATTCCTGAGGTCACCGTGCTGTATGCCTTGATGCATGTATGCATACGCGAATGCATTGGTTATATTTTTCCAATAACGGTAATGTCAGGCAGGGGAGGGGGAGAGCACAAGACGTATTTGTAATTTGTTCCTGTAAATCTGTAATCAGCTAAAACGAGTTGTAGCTCAGCTCGTAGCCCCTGCTTTTGCAGGCAGCTCCGGTGCGCTTGCCGCTCGAAGGCGGCGGCCGGCCACCGCCGCCCGCCAGGCAGGCGCACGGAGCGGCAGGACACGTGGGTGGTTTCTTTTGAGAAAAAGGACACGTGGACTGGTGGTGAGGCAGTTGCGATGGGCCAGGCAGGCCTTTGGCGCGAAGCTAAAGCCCATTATTTGGCAATTCCGACCTCGTGTGGCCCATAATCTAGGCGCGGAGGCTTCGCCACAATATTTGGCCCATTCGTCAAATTTGCTAGGCACAGCCCATATTAGCGAACGTCACCAAATATTCTATTCCGATCGCTCCCTACCGCTACCGTCCGTCATCAGGTGATTTGTCGGTGATCGATCGTCGTGTGCTTCTTCACTCCTTCCCTGCTCGACAGGGGCCGGGCAGAGCTCCGGCCACCATATCTCGCGCACGCGCAGAGCGCGCATCGCATCGCATCCGAATCCGAGGAGATGACACGAGCGTCCGTTTCGCGTCGCTCTCGTCCTCGTCCGCGAGCTCCATCAGAAACGCCCTCGCGGCCGCTTGCAGCACCGTCTCGCCGAGGTTTTCTTCTCCAGACACACATCCGCTTCCATATCGCTCTCGATCGCCAGCCGTCTATAAATTCGGCGCGCTGCTGCTAGCTGTCCCCTCACGCACATCCAAATCCACGATCGAGGAGAGGAGCAACCAAGTCGTTTTCTAGCTCGATCGATCAAGGGCGAGAGGAGGTTGTGCTTTGGCTCTCGCTTCGTCCCGGCGGCTCCCATGGCGTGCCTCCTCGTTCTTGCCATCGCCGCCGGCGCCGTCCTCACGGTGAAGTGAAACAATGCATGCAGCAGACACAGCAGCTCGGAACATGAGCGCATGCAAATGCACATCGATGCATGGTTTTCAGTTCATTTCGTGGTACATTTTCATCAAGTCCGTTTTTCTGTTCCTTGAACCCTCATCAGGCTCCTCCATCCGGGAAGCTGACGCATGCTGCTCGGACGCCGATGACGTCGCCGGAGGCCTTCTGGCGCGCCGCCCTCCTCGACGCTCCCATGCCGGAGTCCATCCGCGAGCTCCTGCGCCCTGGTGCAGCCGACGCTGAGGTGGTCAAAGCTCCAAGAGCGGACGCTGACGACATTCGCGACGACAACGACCCGCCGCCGCCCATGAACTTCAACTACGACGACTACAAGGCCTCCCCCTCGCCTCGGAACCACCAGCTGGCCGTCGTTGCTACCCACGCCAAGGCACCGGAACACGTCGACGACGGTGCCGCCCGCGCGCCGGCGGCGGCGGCGTTGGTGTTCTTCCTGGAGGACGAGGTGCGCGTCGGCGGGACCCTGCCGTTCCCCGGCGGCCTCCTCCCTCGAGCGGCGCCGGCGGGCGCCGCAGGTCGTAGTGATCAGCCCCCGGTTGAGCTGTATGCCGTCCGTGACGTTAGGGCCATCGAAGGGTCCAGCTTCGTGGTGTGCCGCGGCGAGTACCACCGCTCGGACGGCGGCGGCGCCGTGTACGGCTGCTGCGGGGTCGGCCCGGCGAGGGCGTACGCGGTGGACGTCGCCGGCGACGGCGAGCGCGGGGACGCGGTGGCCGCGACGGTCGTGTGCCGCGCTGTTGACGACAACGCGTCCAATGATGGTAACCTGGAGCGCGCAGCAGCGTCCCGCCTGCTCGGCGTGAAGCCCGGCGGCGCGGCGGTCTGCTACGCCGTGCCCGACGCGCAGATGCTCCTGGTGAAGACGGCGTAAGGGTATTACGTGTTCTTGCTATGAACTTGCGATGCAACGCTGCACGTGTCCGGTCTCTTTTCCTCCCCTTCATTTTCAGGAAAAAATATGTATCAGTGTGCTTGTCGATTTTTACCCTTTGGTTTGATTTGGTCCAGCATCGTAGTGCGTGTGGTCTGTTGAGTGAGCAACATGTAAAATAAAGGGCCCGTTATTTACTTATAAAATGTATTATCTGATGTTTTTTTTAAGAAATTCGCCTCGAACCGTTCCTAAATAAATTCAGGCTTTGGCAGCGACGCCGCCGGTGGCTCCGGCCTCGCGAGAGGAGCGACGATGGCGGTAGTGGCATGGTCCGGGTGGCAGCTGTTTCATCTCGAGGCTCCTTTGTCCAACACCGGCTTGAGCTCCGGCCGCCATCTTGGTGTCGAAGGGGATGACAGATGAGCCCGCTCTTGGTTAAAGGAGATGACAGGTGGACCCATGCGAGGACAAGATGGTCATATTATCTGCTATAGTGTGGTGGAGACAAAACTTTCATTTTCCAGTGTCCAGCACACAAAATTGATGAGTGGAGTGTGCTAGAGACCAAGGCTTCATTTTGCAGTGTGCTACAGACCAATTTCCCAGGGAAATTTGTCCGCCGGACACTCTCAAACATTGTATTTGTCTATGGGACACTGCATTCGTCAAATTGGTCTCCTGCACACCGCCGAACATGTTTCTGGTCCACAACACACTGGCAACAGTCGAAGGACTATACTGCCCTCCTCTCTGTCTCGGCTCATCTGATTCTCTCTCATGCGGTCCTACCAGTGCCAAACGCCGAGGCTCCGAGGTCCGAGCCATAGCGCCAGCCCCATGCTCTTCCTCACTGTTGCCCAACGCTCGCGGCTGGACAGGCTCAATCTCCTCACGGTCTGGCGAGCACCGCCCCAAGATCCGCGGGAAGAGTGACGCCCTCCGACCGAGGAGGAGTGCGACGAGTCACCCAGTGCGGCGGCGCTTCCTCTACGAGCACCAGCTCCAACTCGGCAAGCACGAGGAGGCGCTGGCAGCGACGCCGCCGGTGGCTCCGGCCTCGCGAGAGGAGCGACGATGGCGGTAGTGGCATGGTCCGGGTGGCAGCTGTTTCATCTCGAGGCTCCTTTGTCCAACACCGGCTTGAGCTCCGGCCGCCATCTTGGTGTCGAAGGGGATGACAGATGAGCCCGCTCTTGGTTAAAGGAGATGACAGGTGGACCCATGCGAGGACAAGATGGTCATATTATCTGCTATAGTGTGGTGGAGACAAAACTTTCATTTTCCAGTGTCCAGCACACAAAATTGATGAGTGGAGTGTGCTAGAGACCAAGGCTTCATTTTGCAGTGTGCTACAGACCAATTTCCCAGGGAAATTTGTCCGCCGGACACTCTCAAACATTGTATTTGTCTATGGGACACTGCATTCGTCAAATTGGTCTCCTGCACACCGCCGAACATGTTTCTGGTCCACAACACACTGGCAACAGTCGAAGGACTATACTGCCCTCCTCTCTGTCTCGGCTCATCTGATTCTCTCTCATGCGGTCCTGCCAGTGCCAAACGCCGAGGCTCCGAGGTCCGAGCCATAGCGCCAGCCCCATGCTCTTCCTCACTGTTGCCCAACGCTCGCGGCTGGACAGGCTCAATCTCCTCACGGTCTGGCGAGCACCGCCCCAAGATCCGCGGGAAGAGTGACGCCCTCCGACCGAGGAGGAGTGCGACGAGTCACCCAGTGCGGCGGCGCTTCCTCTACGAGCACCAGCTCCAACTCGGCAAGCACGAGGAGGCGCTGGCAGCGACGCCGCCGGTGGCTCCGGCCTCGCGAGAGGAGCGACGATGGCGGTAGTGGCATGGTCCGGGTGGCAGCTGTTTCATCTCGAGGCTCCTTTGTCCAACACCGGCTTGAGCTCCGGCCGCCATCTTGGTGTCGAAGGGGATGACAGATGAGCCCGCTCTTGGTTAAAGGAGATGACAGGTGGACCCATGCGAGGACAAGATGGTCATATTATCTGCTATAGTGTGGTGGAGACAAAACTTTCATTTTCCAGTGTCCAGCACACAAAATTGATGAGTGGAGTGTGCTAGAGACCAAGGCTTCATTTTGCAGTGTGCTACAGACCAATTTCCCAGGGAAATTTGTCCGCCGGACACTCTCAAACATTGTATTTGTCTATGGGACACTGCATTCGTCAAATTGGTCTCCTGCACACCGCCGAACATGTTTCTGGTCCACAACACACTGGCAACAGTCGAAGGACTATACTGCCCTCCTCTCTGTCTCGGCTCATCTGATTCTCTCTCATGCGGTCCTGCCAGTGCCAAACGCCGAGGCTCCGAGGTCCGAGCCATAGCGCCAGCCCCATGCTCTTCCTCACTGTTGCCCAACGCTCGCGGCTGGACAGGCTCAATCTCCTCACGGTCTGGCGAGCACCGCCCCAAGATCCGCGGGAAGAGTGACGCCCTCCGACCGAGGAGGAGTGCGACGAGTCACCCAGTGCGGCGGCGCTTCCTCTACGAGCACCAGCTCCAACTCGGCAAGCACGAGGAGGCGCTGGCAGCGACGCCGCCGGTGGCTCCGGCCTCGCGAGAGGAGCGACGATGGCGGTAGTGGCATGGTCCGGGTGGCAGCTGTTTCATCTCGAGGCTCCTTTGTCCAACACCGGCTTGAGCTCCGGCCGCCATCTTGGTGTCGAAGGGGATGACAGATGAGCCCGCTCTTGGTTAAAGGAGATGACAGGTGGACCCATGCGAGGACAAGATGGTCATATTATCTGCTATAGTGTGGTGGAGACAAAACTTTCATTTTCCAGTGTCCAGCACACAAAATTGATGAGTGGAGTGTGCTAGAGACCAAGGCTTCATTTTGCAGTGTGCTACAGACCAATTTCCCAAGAAAGAAAAAGCTGATGCATCGGAAAGTACTCCCTCCGTCCCATTTAACCGTACTTCTGAGGTTCAAAAATTGTCCCAGAATAAGTGACCGATACCAATAGATATTTGTCCCGGCATGCCATCATGTGCACGAGATACAGAGGCTCACAGTTGCTAAAAAAATGAAGCACCTAGGACAGCTGGTGGAGTCTGGAACACTATGGAGTCAGGGACGCAGGCAGCCATCCACCCACACTACGTCACATCATCACCAAGACTGCCCTGCCGCCTGCGCCTCTCTCAGCACCTCTTGTGCTCCGTGTTGTCTCTTGTCATTAAATAGGGGTAGTATTGTAAATTTACATCTATGCTAAGTTTTGCATTCAAATCCTACAGAGGTAGATATATTGGGACGGAGGGAGTATACATTGTGTGGTAGTAGTAGGTACGTACATTGGAACTTGATACTTGGAAGCAATACATACACGGGCAGGCCACCCGTTGTGCGCGATGGCCAGGCGCACCTCCTATACCCGAAACCGGCCGCGCCGGCGGCGCAAAAGAGACTCCAGGATCATCACCGCGGCAGGTAGTAGTGTACGGCGTACTGGCTCTTGCTGGTGTTTACAGTAGAATTTGCCTCGCCGGCCGGCCAGCGGCGACCCACTCGACCGCGCGCGCGCACCAGATCGAACCAGGACACGGTGGTGAGCGACCGCCGGGACACGGAGAGGGTTTTCACTTTTCAATCTGTGACTCTCCGTTGGCACCCCTGCTGACACCCTTGCCGGCCGCTGACTCTAGCTTCCTCTCTCCGGCAGCCGGCCGGCGTGCCGCCGGCCAGCCACCGGCATGCATGCACGAAGCAAGATATGACACGCCACAGTGCGTACGTACCTACCCGAACCGAGCCCCCACATGGCCACATTGCCCACACGAGAGAGCTGGAGGCTGGAGCTACACGGGCACACGACCCGGCCGGCACTCTCCACGATCCTACTCCTGCCAATGGCTGAGCTCCGAACATATCACGATCGAGACAGGCGGCAAAAAGCCGTGCCCCGAAGCAGGCCCCGCTCCTGCATGCATGGCGAGGGGCGCCGGGCCGCAGCGGAAAGCACGCGCGCGCATGCAGTGAGCCTGAGCCCCGGACCGAAAAGCCGCTCTGCTGGCCTGGTGGGCGACGCATCGTGCCGGCCGCTCTTGCGGCAGGTTCCCCGTATACGTACACTACGTGCGAATGGCTGCATGCGGATTGCGGCCAGCCAGCCATGCATGCGTGATGAGGCTCGTGACGGGGGCCCTCCTGGCAGCACTGGCACGCACGCACCGTGTACAGGTACGGCCACGACCCACGATGCATCGCACGTACAGTAGAGTACGTAGGTGGCAAAGGCAAAACGCCGTGGCGAGCAACGCTGCGCATCTATCACGTTGTTGCAGCTAGTACACGTTTGGACGGAACGGAGGGAGAACTGTAGTTGGTGGCAGGTGCTGATTGTTCGGACAGAAAAGTACCACTGGTGGTTGTTTTGTTATGAGAGAAAATTATTGTTGTTTAGTGGCTGATAAGCCAAGCGAACAGAGTGTTTACAGCTGACAGTTGCCACGGCCCCACAAGATGGCGATCGAGACCGAGTTTGACTTTTCTCGATCACAAGTGCCGCGCAAGTCGCGACCATCGTAGAAACCGCTAGGCACGCTTCGATCGTTCTGCAAGGCCTTCCGAGGCGCGTGAATCCACGGGCAACATGACAAGCAGCCATGAACATGACAGGCCTCCTCAGCAGTGCAGGAGCTCAGCATGGTCCAGCAGAGCAGACGAAGGCCTCCTGCTGCTCATATGTGCACGGGCCTGATACGAAGAAAGAAGCTGCTCATCACCAACCAAGAGGCCCAACGAGAGGGTTCCCAACTTCCCATGCCGCGCGATGGCGATGCCGATGCGAGGGCAACTGGGCACTGCATGCGCAGGGCAGCTGGGGCCGTGGCCATGGCCGCCTACCGCCTGCCCGCCGTTCCGGCAAGTGCAGCCCGCCAGCACGTGCCGCTCTGCGCTCGTACCCGATGAGTCACATGCTCTGATGCCCCCCAAGTCTCGCATTGGGTTTACTGCTCCACAATTTCGATGCGGGTACACGAGCATGTCGCCAGGTACTACGTGAGATCTGAGAGGAGCATGCAGGACCGTAAAATAGAATAGTCCCCTGTGCGGCGCGGTGTAGTGTATGTAGCACGGCGCGCGGGCACTGTGCAGTCACGAGGGCCACAGCACGCCGTAACGCGACAAAGAAGACCCCTGTTACAGCGCCAGTCCAAAGCCCTGCAAAAAAAAGTTAATCCCCCTACCCTACCTTTGATCTCAGTCTAAATACTACTGACATTACCCTCGGCATCCCCACAACAAGCCGTCGTCACGCAGCCGCGAGTTTGACTCGAACGGTAGGTAGGCGCGCCCACGGCTCACGTCGTCGTCGTCGGCGGCGGCCTCGGAAAGCACCGGCGGCACAGTCCCCCCAGCTCCGTCGCCGCACCGCACGTCATCAGCTACAGTAGTAGCGATGTAGCGTGCCAGTGCCTAGCGCCCCCAGCATGGTCGTCACCGGCCGCTCGACGCATCTCTTCGTCCCCGACGACGGGACGGGGGACGGGACGGGACGAGACGGAGCGGCATGCGGCGGTGTCCGGTGTGCCGCTGCCACCCGTCGTCGCTGCTCTGCTCACTGCTCACGCTCTCGCATGTCGATGCGGATTCTCCACTCCACCTTTCTAACCTTGGGACGGGGACGGGGTCTAATCAGTGGTGGTACGGCCGATCAAGAGACAACCTCTGCCAATCGGCCTCCGATTCCATCTTAAAATAGGGACAAAAAGTTAAAAACCGAACACAAAACGTTGCTAATCTCAAACTAATCTCTACATGCAATCTATATTGATTGAAGAGAGCGCTGGAGATTACGTAAATTTTCACTTAACCACCCGTCCTAATGATATATTTTTTTTTGCAAATCTCCTCCCACTTCCCATGCGCCCTCTCGGATCAAATCCAGATTAAAGTCTGCACATTTACTTGTAGAAGTTGGAGCCTCTTTAGCTGATACGAAGAATAGTGTTTGACTAGTAGATTAAATAGTATCGTGTGAGAGAAAATAAGTTGAGATAAGTCGAAAAAGACTCTTGGTTTCCACCGTATATGCTTCCGCTAATCTTTGTTCTTAATTCTTAAATAAGCACCCCTACGATACCAGTAGGCAGCAGCAGGACAACGTTGTCTGATAACTAGTACTCATCATATGCTCTTCATTCGAGTCTTTTCAGCCTTGAGATTCGTATAAAAAAAATCCTGACACCGGAGTGGGACGGTGTGCCGTGCCATGCCGTCGCCCGTGACCGAGCAAGCGTGAAGCGTCGGTTTGCATTTCATCAGTTCAGCTCATGCGTGCCAGAACGCGAGGGTCTCGAGAGGACGGATCGACGGCCGACGGGGTGCGCCACCGTCGCAAGCAAGCGAGGCATTTCTTTTCTAGGGAGCCCGCGCGCGCTCCGGCGTGACGCCGAGGAGGAGGAGGCCCCACCGACGCGTACGCCCCTGCGTCTCCGTCTGCGTGTGCGCACGAGCCACCGCGCCGTGGACGCACGCGCCGCATGCACGCCGCCGCCCCACGTAACAGTGCGGGTACATATAAAACAAGTGGTGTGGTGGCCTCTTGTGATCGGCGGCCGCTCTCCTTCCACCCTCGCATCGCAGTCGCCGGTGAGAGGCCGGAGCCGCGGCGGCGACCTTGGAGCTAGCGAGCAGGCAGGCACGGCACGGCAGCTACGAGCTAGGAAGGTAAGTTGGTACGGCACCACTTGGTAACCTACTACTATCAGGGTCTCGTGGTCGTGGAGTGGATCCAGAAATGAGAAATTATTTTGGTTCTTCTACGGATATCGGGGACACTGGTACTGGGACGAATAGTCGGGCTGTTTCTTTCATCAGTTCTTGTTCCTTATTTTCTTTTCTTCAGGGTTTACTAGAGCCATCTGTTGTTTCTTTGGATGAGACTTCTCAGCTTCTTTCTAGCAGATGCAAGTCTCTCCTTAGCAAGTTTGAGCAGGAATTTGTTCTTTTCCTTTGCATCTTCCAGCTTTCAGCCTGTAATAAAAAGATGCCTTTTCTGCAGTTCTCGCCGGTTGGCATCCTTTAAAATAGGGGGACAAATCCATCATTCCTCGCCTTCATACATCGAAGAATCAAGACTTGCCATTTGATCTCGAGAGCTTCGGGGTGCTGTGCGCAATCTCGAACAGGACGCGGCGGAATCACAACAATGTCAGGTAGCAACGCGATCCTGCCCTCTCGGGCAAAAGCTCCTGCGTTTTCCTGGCTGGAGCAGGGGAACTGACGCGGCTGCTCTGCGCTCTGCAGTGAGCCATGCCGACGAGCACGAGATATCGCTGTGCGACCCCAACTCCGAGGACGACCGCCGCCGGCGGAAGATCGGGTCGCTGCCGCGGAAGGCCATCCACGCGCTCCGGAAGAAGCGCGCCAGGCGGCGCGTCACCGACTTCCGCTTCCCCGCCGCCATCTCCATCGAGGACGTCCGCGACGCCGAGGAGGAGCGCGCCGTCGCCGCCTTCCGCGACCGCCTCGCCGCGCACCACGGCCTACTCCCCGACAAGCACGACGATTACCACATGATGCTGAGGTTCGATTGGACTTTGGAGAGGGGGGAAATCCTCGTTTTAGCAATTCCTCATCTGCCACTAGTAAATCCCTCTTGTCTAACGTGATGATCAATGCAGGTTTCTGAAGGCCAGGAAGTTCGATTCCGACAAGGCAACGCAAATGTGGGCAGAGATGCTGAGATGGAGGAAAGAATTTGGAACTGACGCTATCTTGGAGGTGACCAGAGACTTCAGAGTCACACAATTCCATTTCACAAGTTGTCACACATTCTTTGATTTTTGGTTTGTTCTTGATGGATGATAATTTGGATAATTACTGTCAGGACTTTGAATTCAGCGAGCTCGATAATGTTCTCCGGTACTACCCTCAGGGCTACCATGGCGTCGACCGGGAAGGCCGGCCAGTGTACATCGAGAGGCTCGGCAAGGTTGATCCTAACAAGCTCTTGCAGATCACCTCGGTGGACCGGTACATCAAGTACCATGTGCAGGAGTTCGAGAGAGCATTCAGAGAGAAGTTCCCTGCCTGCACATTAGCAGCCAAGAGACACATTGATTCCACTACTACCATATTGGATGTCCATGGTGTGGTATGCTAATGGCGCAGTGACTGAGCCGCAACATTCAGTTTTTCATATGTCTATGGTGGCAGTACTGTCAGATTTGTCGTCGATTCAGTTTCTTCCTGCTGTTGCAGGGGTTTAAGAATTTCTCAAAAACTGCAAGGGAGCTTGTTCAACGAATGCAGAGAATAGACAGTGACTACTATCCTGAGGTATATTTGCCTTTCAATGCATTTGCTGTGGCATATTGTTTTTTGGTTGAGCAAGCTTTCTAACTGAAGATAATTTGCAGACACTACATCAGATGTATGTTGTGAATGCTGGCAGTGGATTCAAGCTGATCTGGAATAGCGTTAAAGGATTTCTTGACCCAAAAACTTCTTCCAAGATTCATGTAAGTTGCATAACATCCAAGGTGATTCATGTTTCATGACTACGCATGCTACAGAAAAAGAATTTAATTGCTATCCATCTGTTCAGGTTCTTGGTTCAAACTACCAGAGCAGGCTGATTGAAGTTATAGACTCAAGGTTGGTGCCACCCTATTTATTGTGTCTATCAATATTTGCGTTCAAATTCTTACTGACTGCATAGTCACCCTACCATGTTTTGAAAATATTTGATTTGTGCAGTGAATTGCCGGAGTTTCTTGGTGGTTCATGCACATGTATTGACAAGGGTGGTTGCCTCAGGTCTAACAAAGGGCCATGGAATGATCCTGCCATTTTGAAGGTACCTCTAAATTGTAAACCATGCCTTATATAGGTTCCTCCTTTTTCAATACATTGTTGGGCACTTGGGCCTGTTCAACATAGCTAGTGAAATGTTTTGGGGACAACGTTTTCATGCGGCAGGAGTGATTTTTTTTGCCTCAAATTGAAACCCTCAGGACGAAACAGTTTGATTGTCCCAATACTTACAAAATATGAACTTCTCATTTGTAGCTGATACACAGTATGGAAGGCGGTGGTAGTATGAGAGAAACTAAGCAAATTTCTGATGGGTACGAAAGAAGTGGCTCTTCACTAAGGGCAGAAAACCTGAAGGCAAGGTTCTCAAATTCCAGTTTCTTAAACCGTTGTGACCTTTAAAGAGGTTACTACAGCCGAGTTCACGAGGACACAATGTTAAAACATATTGTTTCTTCTGGTAGCAGGGCATGCTCAGTGACGTATCAAATGCTGAATCTGAGTCAGATGTTGATGATATTGGCCTATCAGTTTCTCAGAAGATTACTGACCACAGTTTGCTTACCCCAGTTTGTGAAGAAGTACGAGTCTTTCTAATTTATGGGATCATTGTTTACCTATCTAGAATAAGTTTTATCTTATTTGTCCCTGTTGCTGATTGACACTACCTTCTGTAAGCTGATTTTGGTGTCATTTTTTTTCTTAGGTTAAGGGGTCAGATTCTTCAACCACTTGTAGTTCTGATAGTAAGCACCTCCTAGATATGAATCCTGGCTCTCCTCAGGGTACCCAACAATTGGAGAGGGTGCCCATCCAAGTGACCTGTCAGAAACAATTTTCCACCTTTGGATGGCTACATTGCTTAGGTATCTGATCTTTTGTTTTCTACTTTTTGTGATATAAGGTTTCTGCCACCCAAGATATAATTGCTTGTCAATATTGTATCAATTTTTGTCTTCACCTTTAGAGCAGTATAAACTGTCAATTTATATTTAGAGCAGTAAAAATTGTCCTTTAATTAAGCAAATGTTACTATGCTTATCTGGATTTGTCATTTCTGCATTCATCCGATTCTTAACTATTGTTCCTATCATAACTAATTTCAGGGAACATTGCTCTTATTATGCATGGTACGTCTGCTGTAAGGACTTTGGAAGACCTTGCTAGAGGACTTGCCACAATCTTGATCAGGATATCATCCATCTTCCACTTCTTTGTCTGTAGACAAGAAAGGATGCTAGAAGATGTCCATTCTTATGCTGCAGCAGAGCAAGCAAAGCCTCAAACTGTAAGAGAAGAGGACATGACTGCTTGTTTACAACGCCTTGAAAAACTCGAGTCACTGTGCGATCACCTAATGAGCAAACCTCCAGATATGCCAAAGGATAAAGAACTTGTACTATTGCAGTCTTTTGATCGGATAAAATCCCTTGAAGCTGACCTAGAGAGGACGAAAACAGTAAGTTGTTTCCCCTACTAGCAATTCTGCAGATTTGTAGGATATAAATGGCACAAATATTACATGAGGCAAAAACCCATAGCCAGGCAAAACTTCACTGCCATAACGATTCTGAATGCTTTTCTTTTGTCAATCTTCTAGTTTACTTTGTGATCCCACGCACAAGGTTAGCAATGATGTCTTTATTACATTGGTGAATGATCGATAAGTCATGCAGCTCATTTTGAGATTCATGTGCGTAGAGGAGAAGGTTTTTTTTTTTTTTTTGCTTGCTCCATTAGCAAGAAATCTACCATCCTTCATAGGCTCTCAACTCTAGTGCCTTTTCAGCTTTCTCACGATCTTATCCTGTGTGTTCATCACCTGAACTTGTGTTAGCCACCTTGAGCCTGCAGAGAGATCCATTGAACTCATCAGGCCTCATACCATGCATGGTTGAGGTTTCTCTCATCATGCATAGATGCAGTTACTGGCCTAACTCCTGCTTCGTATCTCAACAGGCGTTGCAGGTTGCCACGGCGAAGCAAATTGAATTGGAGGAGACTGTGGAAGCTCTGCAGCACCGGTCGTCTAGTGGTGTTAGGGTAAGAATTCACCTATGAACTCAGATCGTTTCTTTAAACTGTTAGTGCAGCTTGCCTGATTTTATATTTGGTAAAATTGAACATACTATTCCGATGTTACTCGTGCAGAGGAGGTTGTGCTGTTCATAGTTGGATCATCGTTGATCGTTGTTCCGTAAGCTGTCAGGAACTCAGGATTAGCTGCCGGCGCCATTTTTGACTTGGAACTCTTCTCAGCCCTGTGCGTGAAAGGTGACCCTGCCATGTTGCTGGCTGGACGCACATGAGATCAATCACCTCCTGTAGTTTACTAGTTGCCAGCAGTAGCCTTATTTTGTTGCTACACTCTTTGATCTCCATGGGCTGTAAGAATGAGCCAGCTTTTGCCGTGCTACCTTCTCTGTAATTGTAAATGCAGCAGGTGACGCCATTGCAGTACATGCAGAAGCTTCTCCGCGAACGTTTCTGACCGTCCAAACCACTGTCTATTTTCGTAACGCCGCATGCCCATTTGGAGAGGACACGGCCCGCACGCGCCGGCGCATCTTCCTCCCTGCACCCCCGTGCGCCTCCGTGTCGGTTACCCCCCACCTCACGCCCTCCGGGCCCATCGCCACACCTTCCTCCGCTTTGTCCCTTCCTTCCTTTCTCTTCCACGGACGGGCTCGCCGGAGGAGGAGGAGAAGGGCAGGTCGATCCGATCGGGGAGGAGGCGTGGCCAGATCGAGATGGGTCTCCGTGGAGGCGTCGCGCTGCGCGCGGCCGTGCTCGCCGCCGTCCTCGGCTTCGCCGCCGCCGGGTTCATCTCGAGTCAGTCGCATTCCCGTTACGGCCGCGCCGCCGATCTGGTTCCTGGGTTCGTGGTCGACGTATATACTAACAATGCTCCCCCGCCGTCTCGCCATGGATGCAGGTGACGCTCTGCTGGAGCACGGGCGCGACGCCACCGGCCGGACCCTGCTGCAGGCCAAGAAAGGTGAGAGGGGAGATGCATTGCGTCTCTCCGGCG
Organism: Cenchrus fungigraminus; assembly: GCA_036936925.1. Classification (NCBI taxonomy): domain Eukaryota; kingdom Viridiplantae; phylum Streptophyta; class Magnoliopsida; order Poales; family Poaceae; genus Cenchrus; species Cenchrus fungigraminus. The sequence continues at coordinate 29,142,728 of CM072780.1, read as the reverse complement.
GCTCTGTTCTGCTCTCGATCCTTGCCGACCCGGCCGCCTGACCTGGCATCTGCTGCGAATTGCTGCTCCCCGATTGCAGATTGCCCGGTGAGCTTCGAGGACGCCAACTACACGATCATCACGAGCAAGTGCAAGGGCCCGCTGTACCAGCCGTCGCTGTGCTGCGGGGCGCTCAAGGACTTCGCGTGCCCCTACTCCAACTACATCAACGACGTTACCACCACCTGCGCCGCCACCATGTTCAGCTACATCAACCTCTACGGCAAGTACCCGCCGGGCCTCTTCGCCAACACCTGCCACGAGGGCGACAAGGGCTTGTCCTGCCCCGAGGACACCCCGCAGGTGGAGCCCGGCCAGAAGGTCTCCAGTGCGGCGGCTGCCGTCGCCGGTGCCGCGCCGGCGGCGGCGGCAGCCCTGGTGGCCGCGTTGGCCGCTTTCTTGTTGGTGTCCTGCTGAGACCGCCGCCGGGTGGCCGGCCGATGTGGGCAGGGCGGGGAGCCTGTGACCGTGTGTAACCGACCGTGTTCCTGACCGCTTCCTGGTGCACAGCATGAATGGTGTTTTTTTGGCAATACTTATGCGTGCATGATGTGTACTTGTCTACTTGAATTCTGAAAACGGGTGGCGAACAGGTCATGCTAGCCCTAACCTCGCCCTAACCTCTTTGAGCATGGCATCAGGATTTGTTGAAATGTTCAAATGTAGAGCATGCGCTGTTGTCAGGTGTGAAGATTTTGTAACAGCCTGTGCATTTACTTTTAGAGAGAATTTCCTATATGACACTGTTAAAATCAACTCTTCCTAATTTAACCCTCAAGATTTCAAACTTCCTTATCTGACACTGAGTTAAGTTATGGTTCCTTTCGTGGCACTGTAGTCCATCAGTCAACCCGGACGGACAGGAACCCCGTGAATTCCACCTTCCTCTAATTTCTTTACCAAAATGATATTCAAATCACCTCCAAAACTTATGGAATTTTTTGTGACGACATAACAAATGGAGATAAACCCATGTTGCATAAAAATAAATGTATAGCATTTAACATCTTAAAACAAAATTTCACCAAATTATGCTACTTCTAAAGGTTATCTAAATTTTTATGCATAAAAAGCTTTCCATAAAATGCTTAATAATTCGACTATGAGATGAACTAATTTATAACATCAATGTACAATATTGTTTTGTTAATAAATACAAATTTCTACTTTTCACTTCTGATAGATATTAATTTTGGTCGAGGAAAGAGGGAGGCAAAATTCATGGGACACTGTTCACCCATGTTAACTGACGCACCGAACGGCACAAAAGGAACGAAAACTTGAACTCAGTGTCAGATAAGGAGGTTGAAAATTGAGAGCTAAATAAGGAAGAATTGATTTTAGCGGTGTCATATAGTGAATTCTCTCTTACTTTTACGTGGTCCAAACAACAGCTGCCACTTTACAAATTTACATCACCTGTTCTCTATTTGCTTTATGTGAAGCAAAAATTAGGATTATTAGTTCTTTTCGCTGAGTTTTTCCAGCTTATCCAAATGGTATTTCTGTATTAGGCTTGGGTAACCACTAGTTCATACCGTACATCTGCACACTACATCTACATCGAACTTTCTACTTGCCCTGAAGGTCTGAACAAGCTCAGCCAAGTAAACTGCAGCGTTGCACAAATGCATTCACCCCGTTTCTCGACTCCCTCCCTGGCCACCCAGGTACACTCACCAAATGCAACGACGGTGACATGAGCTACCGGAGAAAAGGAGTTTCTGGCTCGGATACCTTATCCGGCGCCCTCCAATGGGCACACGCCATGGCCACGCCACGAAATCCTCCAGCTCTCGGCTCTCCACCACTAACCTCGCATTCCAGCGCCCCCACCATATCGGCACGTATCTGCCAAGTCAGCACCCCGCTATATACCCAACTCCATTAACCAGGCAGCACGCTGTTAGATCAAGGACACTGCACCGACGAGCCCCAGCACCCTTCTTCCCCCAAAGAGCAGGCAAGCAGCGAAGCCATGGCCACCTCGACCGCCGCCGTGCTGTCCCCGCCGTCCGTCGCCGGGCTCCGCCTGGCGCCGTCGCCCAGGGCGGCGCGCGTGTCGTTCCGGGCCACCCCGGCGCGGCGTTCCGTGGCGGCGCGGGCGGAGCTGAGCCCGTCGCTGGTGATCAGCCTCAGCACGGGGGTGTCGCTCTTCCTTGGCCGCTTCGTCTTCTTCAACTTCCAGCGGGAGAACGTGGCGAAGCAGGTCCCCGAGCAGAACGGCAAGACGCACTTCGACGCCGGCGACGAGCGCGCCAAGGAGTACGCCAGCCTGCTCAAGTCCAACGACCCCGTCGGCTTCAACCTCGTCGACCTCCTCGCCTGGGGCTCGCTCGGCCACATCGTCGCCTACTACATCCTCGCCACCTCCAGCAACGGATACGACCCCAACTTCTTCTGAGCGACTTTGTAATGGTGTTATCTGCTCGGCGTACGTGTTGGTGTTACTGCGCTGTATCTGATGCCGGAAAGATTGGTTAATTTGGATAAGTAGTGCAACTGCGTGTGTATATTGCCGCGTGGATTTGGTCTTCATCTATGTCGATCCCTGTGTATTCTGCTTACCCTTTCACTTTGTCTTGCAAAAACCAGTCAGGAGTAGATTATGGAGAGTTCGTGACTCCATGAGCCAGGCTTTGACTTCGGACTCGCGAGCAACAAGCCAGGGGGGACAGTAAAAATAGCATTTCCAGAATCCAGGAAAACCCAAAAGAATCCAGAAAAAAAACAAATAGAGATTTGCAGCAAAGGACTAGTAGTACAATGTAACAATAATGGAATGTGGTGAAGGGGGTATGTGCCCAATAAATTACAGATTTACAGCAGATAATTCTTCAGGACTGTCCATGTTATGTTTCAGGACTTCCACAGGTGTTTTTGTTTTCAGTACGGCATGTACCCTATGTGTTTTTACGTTTGCAGCATGTATTCTTTTTACAAAAAATAACAAATGCAGAATGTGTATCGTATAGCACAGTTACATTGTGCAGCTGCATGAGTTGGAAAAAACACATAAAACAGAAAAGTATGGTACATGTCAGCATGAACCACCAGGGAGGGTGATGAACATCATGCCAGGCTGCCAGCCATGGCAAAGCTGCACACGTAGCATTTCCAGAATCCAGAGTACCCAGAAGTACAGTAAATTCATAAAGTGATTACTAGCAAAATCGAGTTGATGTTACAGAAACGAAAATTTGTAAGGCGATTGATGCCTAATAAATTACAGTAAACGATATTTTAACAATGTCTACACAAAGACTGACTGGCTGAATGTTCTAACCTCAAGTAGGTACAATCTCCGGAGAAGAGGGCATAAAGCGAACGAGGAGCGTCCCCATGGCGATGCAGAGCAGCACGAAGTGGATGGAGCAGAATAAGGAGGCTCTGCTTGCTCTTGCCTGCAGCTTCAGGACTTCTGAAGTCTCAGAGAGCTCCTTGCACTGCGACTCTAGTTTATCCACCATCTCCTCAAGCATCATCGCCCTGTTCTCGGTGTGCCGCAGCTTAGTTTCTAACGATTTGTGATCCCCTGTTAGGGATTTCTGCGCCTCGTAAAGAGCAAATTGATCCTGGGTCAGGGCTTTCCAATCCTGTGAAGCTCTTGTAAGGATAAAGCATTGGATCTCTGTCTCCATCTTCTCCAAGAACAGTTGGTCGACCTCATACTGCAGAGACAGCAGATCATTGTTACATGCTGCAGAATCCTGTGGTTGTTTCTGTCTAAGTGCATCCAGTTCAATTATTTTTGAATTCTGCCCGTTGATGAGCATGGTTGCTTCTTCCAGCTTGGACTCAAGTACCTTTATGTTCTCACTTAGTTCTTCTACAGATTCATCAGAATGAGGTGAGCTGCTCCATTCTGTTTCACTCTGGTAAGTTGTGGAATTTTCATCAGTTTCTTTCCTGATCTCCACAAACTTTTGGATCTCTGCAATGTATATAGCAGCAATTAGTTATTGGAAAAACACTTGGCTCGGGCAAGAGAGGATTTTCTTGGGAGAAAAGAACAAGCTTTTGTACGAAAAGAAAAGGAAGATTTAAGTAGGTCATAAAAATATGCTTATGTATTATAACAATAAGCATAAAGGCTTTTGAAAAGAACACACATTAAAAGAAATTAGATTTCTCAGAACAGGCACCGCAAGCATGAGTTATAAGACCTTCCTATGTTTGCACAAGTGATTTGTCAAAGTTATAAAGGCTTCCTATGTTTGCTCAAGTGATTTGTCAAAGTTATAAAGGCTTCTAGAATAGCTAAACAGAAAAATTGCTAGCTGAAGACAATAAATACTCCACTTCTCAGAAGGAGATTATGGTCAGTGAGTCAGCCTCTGCTGAAAATTCTAAAGCGAACAGTATGTCACAGCACAAATAAATTAAGCAGAGGTATCTCACAAATCAAGCAGGTCAACAATTGTGGCAGTTAATTATAACATATGCATTGAATGAAGTGGTTGATCATTTCATTAATTAACGGCTTGCTGCCTGTCAAGTGTTAAAGCGTGCTTCGCCTTGGACCAATTCATCTTACAGTTAAAAGAACAGCAAACAAGGACAGGTTTGGCAGGGTAAAATGTAAGCCCCTACACCTGGTACAAACTCTTCTGAAGAAGCAAATTCATTCAAACAGTGCTGAACTATTGAATTATCCACTGCTAGGTAGGAAGAAGCATAAAGTGACTTGAAATTTGTCTAAAGATTATCCTTGGCAAGCACTATTCCTTTAATCGTTGTCCCTTCAATCAATGATTGATCATAGCAATTACTAGTTTCATCCCAGCAGATAGAGTAGGCCACTGAACTAATGAATCTTAAAATGCAAGTGCAAAAGAAATGAAGCTTTTTGAAGATGCAAAACTTAACCCCTAACTTAATTGAAAACTAGACTTCTTGTGCTCCCAAAAGTTCTAATGAACCATGATGACAATTACATCTTTCATTAAGCATATCAAACAACAATTAATTCATCCCTTCAAAGTTACTAGGAATTCTACAGAAAGCAAAGTTCCACTACGATTCAATTAGCTCTAATAGGCAAGCTTTGAAGTAATGGCAAGTTCAAAAGTTAAGCTGGTAGAGAGGGATATGACAATACCGTTCTCAAGTGCTTCCTGTGCCGACTGAAGCAATGCAATCGACTCAACATACGGATCAAGACCTAAATTGGTCCCCCCATTCTCAAACTTGCCAACACTCGCTTCATCAAAGATGTGATTATTGGCATCAGAATCGCAGTTCCCCAATCTCCCAACTACACTCCCGTTCTCCTTGTAGAAACTTCCGGTGGTATACCTCGCCTCCAAACTTGGAACCTCGTCGTCACTTTGGTGGTCATCAGGGAACAGAACCTTGTGAACACCGTTGCTGGTGATCCCGGCGCTGTATCGCCTCACATGAGCAGCGTTAGAGCTGCGGAGGTTGGACTCAACACTGGAGCGCGAATTCTCCGCTTCCACAGGAGAGGCGGCAGCGCGCGCACTGACGCCACGCACGCGGGCGGCGCGGAGGTTCTTGCCGTGAGCAGCGCCGCCGGGGGCCCGGGACCGCGCCCTGTCGCGGTCCCGGCCGAAGCCGCCGGACGAGAAGTCATGGCGCGGCGCGCTGGCGGCGGTGGAGAACTTGCTGGCCCGGTCGTCGCTGTTGTCCGAGTCTGCGCCGCCCGCGCCCAGCGAGAACCCGGCGGTGGCGATCAGGTGGCCGAGATTCGGGTCGAGCCTAGTCGGCGCCGGCGCCGGCGGCGGGGACGCCTCCAGCGGCACGAAGCTGGACTCCACGGACGCGACCGAGCTCTCCACCTCCTCGACGGCCGCGTCCTCCTTCCCCTTGGGCGCGTCGGCGCTGGGACCGAGACGGCGCTTGTGGAGCTGCGCCGCCAAGTCCTCAACCGCGGTCACGCTCGCGCCGGCCCCGGGGCTCGCCGGGGATCCCTCGTGGTGCTGCTGCTCGCGCGGGATGCGGCGCCACCGGCGGAGCCCGCGGCCCTTGTTGACCGGTTCGGCCGGCCGCGTCTCCGGCTCCGGCGCCGGGGCCGGCGACTCGCCCACCGACTCGCCGACGCTGTTGGCGCCGGAATCCATGCCGCCCGCCGCCGCGGCTTCAGAAGCCGGATTGGATCAGGTGCCGCATCAGAGGGCCGGAGGCACGAGCCCTCGGGATCGGTGCCAGCCTGTGGTGGGTGCTCTCGGGATCGGAATTCTCCGGCCCGGGGCTTGGAGTTGGGGAGATCCAGGGAGTGGAAGGCGAGAGGAAACAGAGTACCAGTAAACAAACAAACCGGAAAAAGATTGATATATTTTCGTCCCCAACCTCTTATCGTCGCGGCGTTCGCTGTACGTGGCCAGAATTTTTGCGTGGGCCCCAGGTCCTAGCTGGAGGGCCCTACAAAGTACATCTAGCCCGCGTCATGTCAGAGTCCGGGTCGCGCTGGCCGGCCGCCGGCGTGACGGCTGGCTGTGGCCCCATTTGGGCCGCTCGATGAAGTATTAGTTGAGCCCAGCGCCGCTTAGCTCATTTCGGGCCCAGCCCAACTACAGGCACTCCATTCGGTCTCCCTGAAAAGAAGAGGCGGCCGCGGCATGCGTCGTCACCGGACGGACACCGGCGTCGCCGGCAGCCCGGCATGGCACCCGCCGGCCAACCGGCTGAGCAAAGATCAAACGAGTATATTGAACATGATGAGACACACAAGCGCATTCGCGGATTATTTCGCTCGCGGCCAGTTCGTTGTTATTACAAAATCCAAACGATGGCCATTTACTTCCCAGACGAGAACAGAACTGCAGATCGATCAGTGTGGGAACAGGACGCTGGTGATTCAGGCGACGCGGCGGCACAGCATGATCCCGTCGGCGATGGCGAGCTGGCAGATGTGGACGCGGCTGTCGGCGGCGATGGCCGCGTTGAACTCCCTGGTGGAGGCGGCGAGCGGCTCGTCGGGGGTTGCGGCCACCGAGCCGCCCCACAGCGTGTTGTCGTAGGCGATGAGGCCCCCGACCCTGACCAGCTGCAGCAGCCGCTCGTGGTAGTTGAGGAAGTTCACCTTGTCCGCGTCCACGAACGCGAAGTCGAACGCGCCCTTGTTCCCCTCCTGCAAAGCCCAGAATCAGACGCAGCGGCATCGTCATCTCGATCTCCAGCGCTGCGAGTTCTGTGCGCGGGGGGACGAAGAGGGATCTCATCATCTCAGTATCTCACCTCGGCGACCATCTGGTCGAGCACCGGCAGCGCGAGCCCGACGCGGAAGTCGATCTTGTGCGCCACGCCGGCCTTCTCGATCACCGGCGACCCGACCCGGTCGTAGCTCTCGCGGGTGACGTCGATGGCCACGATCTGCTCACCAAGCACTGGGATTGATCAGCGACAGGCATCACAGGCCCATGCCGTGGGCTGATGTTTGCGGCGAACAGACGATGCATAACCTTGCCGTCGTCGGGGAGCACGAGGGCGGTGGCGAGCAGCGAGTAGCCGGTGAACACGCCGACCTCGATGGCGTTCCTGGCGCCCAGCATCTCGAGCAGGAGCCCGAACAGCTGCACCTCGTCCGGCGGCGCCGCCATGACGGCCCTGCAGGGCGCCTCAGCCCGTTGGTGGACAAATTAAACGTCAAACACCTACCGCGAACGAAGCGCTCAAAGACTAACGGGACGAGAAGATCTCCAGTGCGGAGCCAGGACGGCGCGACTCACATGGGGTGGGAGGCGGTGGCGAGGCGGAGCTCCCGCAGGCAGTCGGGCTCGCGAGGGAACACGGTGGATTCCAGAATGTACTAGAAGGAGGAAGTGAGATCGAACATCGAAGGATCGATGCTGGCGATTTTGATGGATCGATCGATTACCTGGTACAGTGGCTCGCTCTTGAGGAGGGTCTTGCTGTGGAGGCTACCGGACCCGGCGGCCGCCTTGCTTCCTTCTCCGGCCATCCTGTGACGACTGCTTCTGCTCGCCGGCGATGTTGTCGCTAGCAGCAGGCCGTCTGCTCTTTAACTTTCTTGATTCCTTTATTCTTGAATGCTCCGTTTAAATTCCACTTAAATACGGGTATGTGACACCACATACATCCTCGTGTCAGTTACAAAAAAAAAGTGACGCGTCAGTTATAAAAAAAAAAGTGACGCGTCAGCGGCAGGAGATGAGATTGACTCTGTTCGGTACATCTTGTGCTGATTTGCAAAGTAAATTTGTTTAAAAAGAAAATTATTATTGACTGATTTGTACAACAAGCGAGTCGAACAGAGCGATTGATTCCTCCATCTCGCATCTGTCTGTCGTGGTTAAAAATCTGATCGCTAAATTGCCATTGAAACTCCTCCAGTCAGGTCCGTTTCTCACTGCTGACGTCGCCCGATGCCACGGCAGACCGGAGCGGCGCCGTCGGCGACCGGGACTCTCACACGGCCTCGCGCCCTCGCCGCCCGGGTGTCGGCGGCGACCATAGCGCGCGTTGAGAGCTGCCTTGCGGGCTTGCGGCGGCGGCGACACGGCGACACCGTCGAGGAAAGAAAAGCTACGCTGTGCTTGCTGGGCTGGGTAGGCCGATATGATGGGCTTTTAGCTAGTGTGGGCCGAAACCGAAATGGGTAAACTGTTTCCAAGAACCCTCTGAAAACGAAGGACTTGTGTTCTGTCACAGCCTGCTCATGAGAAGCTTCTTCCTGCATTTTAGAGCAGTACTGCTGTACCTGTACTAGCGCTGAAAAGTAATCTAGCAGCCATGCCCATCTTGTGAGGGCAGACGAGGACAGTGTCACAGTCACCTCATTTCGCATGGCATCTGGAAGAGCAATCTGTTCACGAATACAATCTGAAGGCCGCCGGCCAATGGCCAATGACGATGCTCACTGGAAATTCTTTCGGGCAACCAACAGATCGAACAGACGAATCCATGGTTCACACGTAGTGCATTCCATGATCCATCCATGGCATATATGCCGTGCCATCTCCGTGGCTGCCATGCGCTGCTAACAGGATAGGACCCTTGATTGGCAACTCAGGCTGTGGACATGGACGTGAGCTTCGTGTGCTCAGGGGAGGAGCCCTTCCAGATGGAGGTGGGCTTCTTTGACACCGTGCAGGACATCAAGGAGAAGCTGCAGAGACGCCGAGGCTGGCCCGCCGCCGCCATGTCGCTCCTACACAACGGCGACGTGCTCGCGGATGACGACGTCGACGATGGCGGCGGCGGCGGCATCGGGCGGCACGGCATCGTGGAGGGCTCCGTCATCCACGTCGCCCTCGCGCCCGACGGGCCACGGCAGCCGCATCAGGGGAAGCGCAACAGACCGGCGAGCAAGAGGCGGGGCGTGGGCGAGGAGGGCGCGCCGCCGCCGCTGCGGGTGACCGTGGTGTCGCGGTGCGGCGCGGGGCGCTTGGAGGTGACCGTGGCCGCGCGCGCCGCGGTGTCGGCGCTGCGGGCGGAGCTGGAGCGCGCGAGGGGCGGCGGCTTCCCGCTGCCGGGGGGTGGCGCCTACTTCTTCATCCACGGGCAGAGCGTGATGGACGAGGCGCGGTCATTCGAGTGGCACGGCGTGGCCGCCGGCGACGAGGTCGTCGTGTTCGACGGCTGCGTGATGAGGGGCCCCGCGTACTGAGCCGAAAACACGGCATGATAGACAGAATTGGCGGCAACTGTAGCTGTTAACTCGAATTTACATTTGACACGATCCAAAATTGACGGGAACTTTAGCTGCTGTAATTCGAGCTAACTGGAGATCGATTGATAAATAGCTTTCAGTTCTTGCGTACGCATGCATGGCTGTTGGAACTTGGAAGTCCTATTCATTATACGCGGCGCGCTCAAAATGAGCGGCGCTTGCACACGTGCGCGTCGTCGCCGGCTCGCCGCTATCCGAAGCGAGCAGCCATGCAAGTCCAGGTTTTCTTCTGACTTTCTCCATGGAGACAACAGTCTTCAGTAGTCCAAGACTTCTAGGAACAAGGTCTTTCCTGACATCAGATTTTTTTTTTTTTTTGAGATCTTTCCTGACATCAGATTGAGAACCAGCACAAGCCTGCCAAATCCAAACAAAACTGCCTTCAAAAAGCAGGGGTACCTGATTTGTTTGCACATTTTTTCTTTGCTGTTTCAGGTGGTTGGACCAAGTCTGACAGCACAACTCCGCATGATCTGAAAAAAAAGTCTGACAGAACAATTTGAGCACATCGTATTCACAACCATAAGTTTTGATTAATTGATTTCCAATTTCCATCGACGACAGCAGGAAGATAAAGGATACCTAACCATCCTAAGCATTCTTTGATTCAAAGAAATGCGCAGAGGGGTGGGGGGAAAACTAGAACAAAGCAATGTTGCAGCGTCACTATCATGTATACAAGCTGAAGCAAATCTATTCCCTTTTCTCTTTCCTATTATTTACATCTGATGACCAAATGGAGGCCTACTCATCATCTGTTGGTAAACTGGTGGGGCAGCATTTGCCCCTGGGAAGCCTGCTTGTGACCCTGGCTCAGACTTCAGTTCTGCTGGCATCATGAGGCCTGGGTACCCCTGCATAGCTGATGAATTTCCAACCATCTTTGTTGGAGCAAGAGATCCTAGAGAAGGCATCGGAATCGCCATGCCTGGCGGAACCATCCCGAAGCGGAAATTGCCCGTTGCTGGTCCCAATTGGCTGCTCGGTGGGAGAACAAAGGAGCCGAAAGGAGCGGAACTGCCGAAATGAGCAAAGCTGGCTTGTGCTGGTTCTTGCCTACGATGTGAGCTACTACCTTGTGAAGCAGATGAAGCGTTGGCAGAACTGGAACCGGCTTGCCCACTGTTTCTGGCTGCCGGAACTTCATGGTTGTGCTTTCCCTCATAAGTTGTGATGACCGACTTCAGATCATGTGATGCTCTCTCTACATGCTTGCGCACTGAGCAGCCAGGGTGTGTACATTTGTAGTAGCTCCTGCAGACAAAAGAAATGAAATGATATTAGTAATTTCAGGGGATGGAGGACACCACATACAGTACGAAATGGTAGTGAAAGTGTGACCTTGGATTTGGATTGCCTTTAACGACCTTCTGACCATACTTGCGCCACCGATACCCATCATCGAGGATGTCGACCTCACTTGTGGTCTGAACAACCACCCTAGGCTCCCGGACAGCTCTCGAGGCTGCTCCCATATCAATGGTACTGGTGGGGGTGGCAACAGCAGTAGTAATAGTAGATGTACCTAAAGTATCCAGCTTCCTGAAAAACAGTATCAGTGAGCTCAATATAACTACATGCAGTCTGTGTTATGTAGTTAAGTGGTGGACAATATTAACCTTCTTTTAGATTCAGTCTCATCCTCATCACCCTCACATTCTATAGAAGCAGTGCCATGTGTTGTCCCCCTCTCATCCTCCTCATTAGATAGCGTTGACGAGACATCAACTGCATCTTGAGACTCCATAAGAGACGTGTCACAGTGAGTTGATGCAGGAACACAAGCAGCTGCTCTAATTTCAACACCTTTGCCTTGCGCATTTTGATTTGTCTCATCATCTTGCTGCTGGCCAGCTGAATAGTGACTGTTGCCGAACATGGAGTCTGATGCCTTAGCTTTAACAATTGTTGCATTAGTGTTATCCTTGACTGCAGTAAAGCTTGACTGAAGACTGGATTCCTGGCGATGAATATTCGACAAGGACTGGTTTTGAAGATGAGCACCATAGTCCTGTAAAGAGGAAATTTTCAGGCACATGAATTCATACAAATATACTTTTATTTTAAAAACCAAAAAGAGAATTTAGTGGTGAGATTGGCAATAAAGGAAGCAAAATAGTATTATAATATTGCAAGGGAAAATACTGATAGATACTAACAGTCAGGAAAATCACCTTTTCGGCAGTAGTGAAGCTTTGCTGCTTAGAACCCAAGTGAGATTGGAAGGAAAAAACATCATTGTCAAATGTAAAATCTTCAGTTATCTTAGCAGCTGGTGGTAATGTTGACTTATCATTCGTAGCCATCGAAAAAGGCAATGTGCCAGTAGTTGGAGAAGGCTGTGCCTGCAATTGACCATTACCAATCCAGATAAATTCATATGCATGGAAAACAAAACAGGGCAAGCACAATAATATTAGCAGCTATAAAATCAAAACAGAAGCCAAGCTTCTAAGACACCAATCAGAGATCTATTTCTAGTAAAAAAATGCTTTTGCACAGTTGGCAGCAAATCAGGTTGTAGTTACATGCAGAAGTATACTGCACAAAACCATGTTCTACACATTAAACACCAATCAATGTTCATATATGCTGTACAAAACCCAAGTCTGAAAACTGCAACATGCAAGTCTTTAATGCTTTCTCCAATTATGAGTTATTGCAATCTAATAGATAAAACTTGAGAGCACAAGCAAACCAATAAAGGAAATATTGCATACCATCTTATTGTAAAGAAAAACGGGAGACTCAAGAAGTGTAGTTGGACTAAGACCAGGTGGAATCGATACGGGTGATCGAATAACTGCAGATGAACCAACTCGAGAAGTATCAATTTTCGGAACACTGAAACCTGCTCTCGCAGCCCTGCGCTCCGCCAAACCACCATGGGAGTTTGATTTCTGATTAGCACCAAGCAAACTTGGCTCCAGGGAGAAACCCTTTTGAAATCTGTCAACAGGTTGAGCAGGCACCTCCTCACTCAAACTCACAAGTTCTCTGCTCTTTTCACGTTGATCATGAGGCTTGTTGGTGCCATGTTCACCGAAAAGATTAGAGAATGACCCAGAGCTGAATTCTTCATTCAGGAAGCTTGACATGAGTGTTCTTGGGCTTGGTGTGGGAGGAAGAAACCATTCCTCCAAGAGGGATCCGTGGTTGCTTGTGCCGGCCATGCGTGCCGGCAATCTAGCTCAACTGAAATAATTGTCATGTATTAACACATTAGTCCTGTTGCAACATCAGATTGCTTGATAGTGAAATTGAGCTAAAGTTCTATTTTCCCCCCTTCTCTTGCCCTCTTTACAAATTTTACATATGGAGTGAAACAAACGTTGAAAAACCAATCAGGACCCTGCAGCGGAAAAATTAGCCGAAGGCAAAACACAAAAACAAATAAATCATATTCATATATTGCCATTGATCAGCAAAACACAGACCAACTAAACTAGTACACAGACCAACTAAATTCAGCTTAACAGCCTGTAGAGATTACAAAAGTCAAATAAAGGAGTGGTAGAGTTGAAAAATCAACCGCAACAAACGGCAACCTTTACAAAATTTCCAACAAATTCATGACCGAAAACATAAGTTTCCATACAGAATGCAGAATCCAATCTATTCCTCAAGCAAGAGAATTGCAAACCAAACGGCAAACTTTCCCCAACAGAGCACCCAATCCCTGCAACAGAATCAACAGAGATACAATTTCGATGCGATGTGGAGAGAAGACATCTGAAATGAGAAACACATAAACTCCAAAGACGCAAACTTTGCGATCCCGAAACCATCAAACTTCAACAACTCTGAAACACGCAAAATTCGATGCCAACCTAGCCGCCTTTAGCATCAACATAGGCGCAAAAAAATTCATAATCAACAAAATAAAAAGCAGGATAGAAATTCCAACTGGCACCTGAACTGGGCAGGATGACTCTCCGGGACCAAATGATTTGCTTCCACTCTCTCCCCCAAAAGCGAAGCAGCAGCCAGCAGGGTGGGCGGATTGGAATAGAGCGCGACAACGCCGTCAGGAACAGGACCAGATCATGTAAACCGAAATTCCTCCTGCAAGAACAAGGAGAGCGAAAATTCTGGACCAAACTCTGTGGGTTCCCCTTCTTTATCGATGCTCCTCGCACTTTCACCAACCTTCTATCCCAAAAGGCTACACACGAGGGGAACGACGACGAAGATCTCGGGGGCACAAATGGAGGTGCCGAGCTTCCATTCCACCAACCAAGAACCCTAAAAGAACAGAGGAAAGAATTCTCAACAAAGCGGGATTTTGCTGCCTCTTTCCGCCTCTCTTTCTGCAGCCTCTCGGTTCTCCGGGCGCTACTTTTTTTTAGAGGGAGGAGGGAGAGGGAGAGCCGGAGGAGGAGAGGGAGGGGGGCGAAGAGTAGGGGAGAGAAAGGCGGTTTGACCGAGGAGGCCGGAAGCGGTGGGAAGGGAGGACTCGGAGGATTCTTTGTGCTTGTGCCACTGATGTGCTATAAATGGCAAAATGCTGCTCCTCTACTGGCCACAGCCTTCTCTTCTGCTTCAGTTTCAACTTCTGTTTAATTTTCGTCTTCTGATGGACCATGGAGTTGGAAACAGTTCACATATTTTTTTTGCGGCATGTATAATTTCCAGTAGTGTTTTTGTTTGTTTGTTTTCTTCCCTCGACTTATTCTCTTCAGCAGACGTCATTGCAAAAAAAAAAAAAACTATGGACATGTTGTGGCAATACCACCGTTGCCTCACTTTGGTCCAAGCTGTGAGCTCGTATTGCCTTTGACCACCATTGTTGCCTCATTTCTGCCCTCGTTACGAGCACGTACTTGCCTTGACCGTCGTCATTTTGCCCACGATTCCGAGCACCTCAATAGATTCTCCGGCGCCGTCGTCACTCGTCAGACGTGGGAGCCAAAATCAAGATAACAAAATATTTAGGCTGTTCCTCGCAAAAAGATGTTTAGAGTTTTTTTTTAACAAAATAAGAATGGACTCAATGTGTCTCAAGAATCATTGTATAACTAGCAATGGGAGAATTTTTTTAGCAGAAAAAGGTATGCAAGTTCTCATGAAAAAGAAGTAACAATCAAGTACACTGATATAGCAAATGATTTAACTAACATTTACTTTGGAAGCATCACCCTTGATGGCTCTATAAATAAAATAAATGAAAGCTGGCTCGACATCATCACTAAACCTGTCAAATAATGCGTGTGCAATGCTAATTCTATACGAAGTTGTAAAATTTGACCGCGCAAAAAAAAAAAGTCATCTTCCAAGGAACCGTGTTTTGTTGGCATTGGTGAAAAACATTTGGCGCCCAAAAATCCAAAATAAGCTCAGTTATCAGCAGCCTCTGCAGGACAGCCCCTTGTGAAGTTATAGTGCTGTTTTGCGAATGTGGAGGTCCCTTTCAGATATGTTTTTGTTCAAATGCAAAAGGAACTCTCGTGATTCCGCGACAAGTTTCAGCGAATTAGGTGGGGAAAGTCCCTCTTTGGGTCCATGGCTTCCTCTTGGCATGAAAAAATATGCTCTTGGCATGAGTACACGGTTGGTGTTGGTGTGAAATTGGCAACTTTATTTGTGGCGGGGAGTAGGTGTCATGTTTTGGAAAGGCAAACACACGATTAAATGTAATGATGTATCCGAATTGAAAAAAGATTGAATTATTTAGTAAGCCTAATTCAGCAGATAGGAGCTTAATACTTACTTCATTTTTAAAATGCAATCTTACTTCAAGGAGTCCCAAAACTTTGGCCTTTGCACTCTTACCTTTGCTGGCCAAAACTCATACACGTTGATAGTATAGAACGAACAGGAATTTCTGTCAAGTGACCCCAAAAGTTTGTAGTGTTTTCCTACAAGATCCTGTGAAAATCTCTTTGACATTCGATGAATATATTATGTAGGAATCTCCTCGGGACCATCTACAATTCCTTTCCAAGCATTCTATTGGAGCTGAACAATAATCCTGCCCAAACCTCATTCAGATGTTCAGATATCATAAGCACCTGAATCAGCAAGTAACGGACAGCTCCAGCACGAGACCTGATTCAGAAGCTTGTAGCGTGGAACTATTCATGTCCAAGCAAAGTGCGCTGCTGCCTGCAGACTCGACTGACTGGCGCTTTTTGTCTCTGACCGCGCTGCAAATTAAAGTGCAAAGCCTGCAGCTCATGTGACCGAACCTGGGCTCCAATCTGTCACTCAGAGTTCAGAACAGCAGAGAGGGAATAAAACCTCTCTGAAAAAAAAGAAAAGGAATTTCCTCAAAAAAGAAAAAGAAAAAGAAAAGGAGAGGGAATAAAACCGTACTGACAAGATAAAAAGTGCTGATGGGAATTCGGATGATGATTTTAAAACCCCTTGGATTTGCTCAATTTCGCAAGAATTCCACAGAAATGGTTCAGTTTCAAACTGCACACGTCTCGAACTTGACCGATCATTTCTTATTTGACAGTAGCTACAATAATTAACCAAATGGGGTGACAATAGCACGAAATTCTACTTGTGTCTGAACGTTTATCCATACCATACAGCACACACTGAACAACAAAATACAACTTCCAAGAAGAAGAAGATCAATATGAAATGACCATCCATACGACCATACCCAACTAAATTCCAATGATATAGAATTGCTCTTTTTTTTAAAAAAATATTTCTTATTATCAGTACATATTGCAAATATCTCAACAACTACATTATTATATTACGAAGGGTGGGTTTTTGGCGAGAAATATCTCTCAACAATTACATATTATTAGCGAAGTTTGCTATCTCTGGTCATGGTGCATCGCACGAGAAAGCTCGTAGTGGCGTGCAGTATTTTTTGGCGCCAGCCAGCCATGGGAGGCGCTGGAGGACAGGTAGGACCCGGACTCTTTTCTTTGTTGCACACCTATCGATCGACGCGGTACCCCCATCTCCCTGCGCAAGGCGACAAGGATTCGCCGGATTCGCGACCCGGATTCCGGGCGCACGAGCGACAAAAACTGTAAACAATCGGTGGGCATTGCAATCCACGTCTCTAATCTTCCTTCGTCGGAGTCGCCAATTTGATGGATCCTAGGAAGCGCAAGAACACGCTAGCTAGCTATACGATTTCCTTCCTCTTCGCGAGAGGAGAGATAATCGATCGAGAGAGTCGAGACCACGCAACTACGACGGGTACGTACGTAGCATCGCGCATCAGGAAATGAGAAGGAACTTGAGACTGTGGACCTGCAGTTCTGAATCGGATTTTTTTTTCTTTTCTTTTTCTGATAATATACAGTAGTATATACTAGTACATATTCTCTCTATCCCGCAAAGAGTGTCCCTTTGGTCTTGTCTTAAGTCAAACTGTCTTATGTTTGACTAAGTTTATATTAAAATATATTAACACTTTTGATGTCTAACAACTTTCACTATATTAATTATCAACTATATTTTCATAGCATACATATTTAGTATGATAAACATTGATACTTTTTATTATAAATTTGGTCAAACTTCAAACAATTTGACTGAGAAGAAGTCAAAGTGGACACTCTTTGCGGGACGGAAGGAGTACGAGCGGCGGCTTCCTTGGTCTGTCCAATTGGAGAGCGCACACATGGGGCAGCCGCAATTACCTGGAGAAAGCTTCTTCTAATGAACAGGGTGGAAATTCTTAGCTGACTGAACCATTTGACTACAAGCTACTCAGATCCATATCTCCCCTTAAAAACAGGTAATGATATTTTTCAAAAAAAACAGGTAATGATGCACTGAAGCAAACCCTCCCTTTGGTCAACACGGCAGAGACGAGATGGCCTCAAAACTAGCCCTGTGGTATGTGGAGTAAGACCGTTTCATAGATTTTCATTAAGAAAAAAAATGAAATACTCTTCGGACCTACAAAATCTTAGAATCCCAACTTCATCGGTGAAAGAATTTTTTTTAAACAAATTCCATAAATTTGCTCACGTGAGGATTGGAACTAGGATACACTGGGACTAGTCAGGAGCTCAAACTAGTACTATTGAGCTAGAGGCCAAAGCAATCATAGAGCAGCAGTGAAAACTAATAATCCAACAAAACGAACCGCTCCTCGAGCTCGCAGCCCCTGAAGGCCTGAACCAACTCTGGTCTTTGGAAGCTATCCGATCGCCTCACGTGGTGTCATGTGCGCGAGCAGAGACTTTGGCACCATCGCTTCACACACCGAGGCCCTAAGTGCATGGCAGCATTAGCCCTTTTTTGCGACGCTAACTTGTTCTCCTTACAATAATCTTTGGTGTGGGTGTGTGGCTAGCTTCTCCGTCCATCCAATCCCAGCGAGAAGGACCTTCAAAGCCGCGTCTCGTTGATTATTCCCGGCGCGGGGCCTTTTTTTTTTGGCATGGAATTGGAACCGGATCCTCGCTAATCTGGCCGACAACCCGAGCCTACGCCGACTAAACAACTTGTGTTAGTGATGAGTGCCACAAGCGCTGGGGCCCAGGCTGAATTGTTCAGAAGCAACCTGACGAGAGGGAGAGCCCAACCGCACGCAGCTCTAGCAATGCAATGATCCTTTTCTCCTCCCCTTCCCCGTGCAAGGAATTCGGCTCAATGATGCGGCTTTGCCTCGCACGAACTAATTAAAAAAGTTAGAGAGCGGAGGGAGCTAGTGATGATTTGGGACGCAATTAAGCGAAAGATTCCTTCCCCGAACACACCACTAAAACCGCATGATTAGCGATGAGCCGCCCCAGGCATCATCGAGCTCTGAAGAACAGAAGAGAAGACTGGTGGTTCTGGTTCTGGTTCTGGTTGAGAGAATAGGACCACAGCAAGCAAGGCAACACAGACTCGGACCGGACAGCAGGGACGCGCCGCTGCTGACACTGACACTGACAGAGTGGAGTCAGTGCACGGCGGGCCGGAGAGGGAGGGGTATCATTGATCCCGAGAGCGATCATGGCGGGCTCGACCTTGGCACGGCAGCAGGGGAGGCGAATCGAATCTGCATGGCCCGGAGATGGGCGTCTGCTCCGTACCATATGCCTGTCAGATGTCAGAGTTGCGTTGCCAGGATGGGATGTTTCTGCAGCACCGGAGAGGATGGCTCATGGCTGCCGCTGCCGGCCTCGCGCCACGGCGGTGGTCCGGTGGAGCAGGGCCGTCGAAGCAGCGGCTGAGGCTTCCTCGAGTTCGGCGTCCAGGATCGACCGCTGCCCATCGAGGAGCTTGGTTGTTCAGAAATGCTCTTGATCGTTTGCACGGAACTACCTCCATGTGTTACTGTTACCTACCAATATCTCCGACCTCCTGATGTTCATGGCACTGTGGTGTCAAGACCAACAAAAAAGGAGAAAGTGCGTATTACGGCATCCTTTGCTGAGCAGTTTCAGTCCAAGATGGGATGAGCAAGGAAGCTTAATTAGGCGTAGTACGTGGCTTCAATCACCCGTGAAGGGCCGTGTTTGTTAGGGGGTGAAAAATTTTTCACCCCCTGACTACTAATTAAGAGAATTAAATAAAGTCAGTTTCAAAACTACCTTCACAACCCCGAACAAAATTGCGAGACGCACCTATTGAGGCCTCTGACCGCATGATTAGAACATGGCTACTGTAGCATTACTGTAGCAAATCACTAATTAATTATTTATGCTCGTTAGATTCGTCGCGCAAAGTTGCACTCATCTGTGAAAAAGTTTTACAAATAAACTTCATTTAGTACTCCATACATGCAAGATTCCTTTTCTATGAAATTTTTTTTGAGCCCAACCAAACACGACCAAGATTTGACATTTGTTCGTGCCATTCCTGGTTTTCTTGTGAACACTACGTACTAGTAGTGGGCACAACCTCGTCCGGTCACCGGACCGGACGTGTCACTTCGGCGCCGAAAATGCGCCACTCGGCTGCTCGAAATCCTGCAGGGCTGCAGAGCACCATTGCTAGAAAAGCAAAAGTTCACTGGGGGCGCATCATTCTGCCGCTTGTACTTGATAGCAACAGATTCCAAGTTCCCAATTTCTCCAATCCATGTCCATGTCACCCGCTGAAACTGCGGGTCTCCCATGCAAACCAGGAACTGAACATGCCAGAACAAACGACGGCGTGGCTAATTATTCACCCTTCAAATAACCCACTGAATCCTGATGCCCAGATGGCCAGATGTACTGACAGGAATACTGAATCGTGCGAGGTGAAGTTTTTAGATAAAGGAACAAGAGTTCTGACCTCAACAGTTCAAGGAACTGTCTGCAGCCAAATAGATATAACTCACACACCCATAACAGTACATAGGCCGCACAGTTCACACCGACTCAACCATGCATACTTACAATGCACGACAACATTCAAAGTACGCAGATTACATCACAAAGTAAAACTAGTTTCCAATACGTTTAAGAGCATTCCACCCAGACTTATGAAATATCTCCAAAGCCGCAGCCTCTAAAGCACGACAACCATCCTTTAGAATAGTTCTCCCATCTTGTTTAGAAAGGACAGACCAACTCCTGATCCAGAACGTCTCCCTAAATATTATCTGCAAAATAGACTTATATTGTGACTTTTGAAATACCAAATCATTCCTACTGATCCACAAGGCCCAGCATATCGCCGCCAAACCGATCAGCACAATGTTCCTTTGCTTACTCGAAAAACTTCTAAGCCAAGGACCAAAAAGATGTTCCACACCCTCTGGTTTTTTAACCCCAAAAGTAAAACACACACTTCCCCACGTAAGTTGAGCTATGGGACAATAAAAAAAGAGGTGTTGAATTGTTTCCTGCTCCGCACAAAAGCAGCATTTTGTACACCCCTTCTAATGTCTTTTAACTAAATTATCCTTAGTTAATACAACCCCATTTCTAAGATACCAAAGGAAGATTTTAATCTTCAAAGTATCTTGGCTTTCCACGCCCAACAATTGACCGGAGTCCCTTCTCTCAAAACTATGTCATTGTACATATTCTTCACCGAAAAATTCTTATTGGCCGTCCAAATGAAGGAGTCATTGCGACCATTAAGATTCACCATCAGGACATTTCCTACTAGCTCGAGCCATTTGTCCCAACTGTCCCCCACTAAGGCACGTCTAAAAGATACATTCAATGGGGTAGTACTTAGCACTTGGGCAACCGACGTATTTTCTTTCTCACCATTTTGTAGAGACTTGGATATTTTACCATCAAAGGATCTTTCCCTAACCACAGATCCTCCCAGAATCTAGTCTGAGAGCCATCTTGAACTCTAAACCTACCTCTCTGTAGCACAAGATCTTTGACCTCCATTAGACCTGCCCAGAAATGAGAGTCCCCCTTCTTTTTCGCTACCTGTGATAGCGTTCTTCCCTTAAGGTACTTTTTCTTGAGCACTTGCTGCCACATTCCATCCTCATTGAGTAACTTGACAATCCACTTACTCAACAAGCATTTGTTTTGGGTATCCAAATCAATAATACCCATCCCCCCGACACTCTTTGGCTTATGCAGAATGCTCCACTTGGCCAACCGATACTTCTTTTTGTGCTCATCACATTGCCAAAAGAATCTGGATCTATAATAGTCCAACTTCTCCAAAACACCTTTAGGTATTCTGAAGAATGACATCATAAACATTGGTAAGCTTGACAAGACCGAGTTAATAAGGACAAGCCTCCCTCCCGACGATAACAACTTACCCTTCCAACTACTAAGTTCTTTTGAAATCTCTCTTCAACTGCCCTCCAATCCCTATTGAAAAGTCTACTAGGACTCATAAGGATACCTAAGTATCTAAAAGGAAACTCACCCTCTTTGCATCCAAAAAGTCTCGCATATTCCGCAACCCTCTCCTTTGTATCCCCAAAGCAGAATAATTCACTTTTATGGAAGTTGATCTTAAGACCAGATAACTTTTCAAAGGCACTTAGTACTAATCTCAAGCCTCTGGCCTTCTCTAGATCATCATCCAAAAAAAGAATCGTATCATCTGCATATTGCAATATTGAGAGACCATCCTCCAGTGAGGAACCAACCCATCAAAGAACCCCATGCCTTTTGATCTCTCAATCAACACTGCCAACATATCTGCAACTAAATTGAAAAGAATGGGGGACAAAGGATCGCCCTGCCTTAAACCTTTCTTGGTTTGAAAGAAGTGACCCAAGTCGTCATTCACTTGCACGCATACACTTCCCTTTGAAACCACTCTCTCCATCCATTGACACCACACGTTCGGGAAACCCTTCATCCTAAGGACTTGCTGCAAGAAGTCCCAATTAACCTTATCATAGGCCTTCAACTAGTGCGAGGTGAAGTGGCAACCGAGATTTCCAATGCAGGGAATTTCTTGTTCCCCCAAAAAATGCAGAGAATTTCTGTACTCAAGACAATGGGGGCAAACATTTGCTATTGTGCTCACAAGAGTGTCGTCCTTAGAAGGTCCAGAACAGAAAGGATCCTACACACAAATACTCAGCACACAGGGTTTGTGAAGGTCAACTTGGGATGCCATTTATTTTCAGTGAGTTTATGGACCTAAACATGAGAATGTGCTGAAAGCCTGAAAAGGTGGGAGGAAGAGCAAAATGTCACATATGGCTGTCATTAGGAATGAAGACAGAGTCACTATGGTGCTTGACCGACGAGATGGCTGCTAATGCCGCGCGTAGACTACATTTTTGGGTATATTCTCGTCCTGCCAAGTGTCTGCCCATATCGCTGAATCAACACAGGACCGTACCGATGAAGAAATAGTATTCCAAACAATATATGATGATTGCAGGAACTTAAGCACACCATTTGCAGGATGGTGATGACTTAAATATATAATCAGGGGCAGGAGTGCATCATTGCTAGATCTTTTTCAAACACAAGATGATGATCCTAGAAAGAAAAACCACTACACTTCTCCAAAAGCAGGCCTCCTCAACAATACCATGCAGGATGCAGCTTCTTCGTAATACTACAGTAATCACCTCCAAATAATGGATATCTGCAACTAGTGTGTAGCTGGTATAAACCAAAGAGTATAGCCAACTGCAAATCCCTGAGCTGAAACTGTGACCATGAAAGGAACAATATATTAACAGTCAGGTCCAGATCATTTGGTCCTTCAAATTCGCTTTCAAAATTCAGATTTTCACACTGATAATCAAGGCAGAATTCATGTATTCACAATTCGCAGTTTTGATAGCACCAAAGAAAAAGAAAAATGGTTAAGATACGTTTTTCCTCAACAGTGTAAGTGCCATACTAGTTTTAGCACTCACATTTTCCAGGACTTCCAATTCTGAAAAGACTGAAAGTGTGTTGGCACATAGTGATGAATTGCGACAATTTGATACCTCAGAAAGCAGCGGGGCTGTCATCCAATTGCTTCTCATCCTCTATCTCCACCTCCAAGATTTCCTGACACAACAAAAGGTCTCACGATCACCAACTACACTTTGATTAATACCCTCCCCATCTGCTGCACCGGCCCTCACTGACTGAAGAAAGAATAAGAGCAACCCAAAACTGAACAATCCTCACCGGGATGCGGTTCTTGAGGTAGTTGCCGATCCTCGCGACCACGGTGGCGCGGGTGTGCCAGAACTTGCCCTTGAGCCGGAGCTTCACGAACGGCCCGTCCAACTCCGCGAGATCAACTTGCCCTGCAACAACCCAACGAGAACCATCCGCGGAGATGAGTCACAACTCACGATCACGAACCATATCTCGGTGCAATTGACACTGCGGCCCGGGCAGCCTTCACCTGTGATGCCCACCGACGTGTCGAACAGCTGCCCCAGCTGCAGCGAAGAACAAGACCAGCGGCGGCGTTGTTAGCTCGAGCCTGCAACGGGATGTTGAGGAGAAGGGAGATCAGTTCAGTTTCCTTGCCTCGGATTTGGCTTCGTCCAGGGCCAGCCGGACGTTGTCCTCGGTTAGGTCGAGCGACGCGGTGATCACCGCGGCCGCGCGGCTTTGCCGGCACCGTCGCCGGTACCGTACGGCGCGCGCTGCCGCTGTGGGGCGCGGTGCACGGGCGTAGGCCGAAGTGGCGAAGAATGGCTTCGGCGAGGAGGCGGGTAGCGGAGGGGGAACTGCGTGGACGCCGACGCGGAGGACGGCGGCTAACGCCATGGCCGTTTGGATTGCGGGTGCGGAGAACAGTCGCTGCCGGGTGGGCCTCCTTATCTTCTTTTGTCTCGGAGGAGGAAAGGAAGGAACGAACAACACTGGAGGACATTGTTTGCTGACGTCTACGAACTTGGGCTGGCCCAAGTTGGGGTGATTGGCTCTTAATGGGCCATTTATTTTTGGATCATGTGGGCTGGACTAGGTTGGCCCACCCGGCTTTTCTTTCTTGGAAAAAGTCTGTTTTACCTCCCTGAACGCAACACCAAGTCCACGTTTCCTCCTCAGACCAGAAAACCGGGTGAACTACCTCCCTTAACTATCAAAACCATTCAATTTACCTTCCTACCCTTGTTATAAGCGGTTTTCGTATCCGGTTTTGTCATTTTCAATTAAACATAAATCTGGTAAATACTTAATGAGGTTATTGAATCACGAAAAATATCTCTAAGCTTTTAAAAAATTTGAGAAAAATCCTAAAGATGGAATAAGAGCAAGAAATCTAAATAAAACATTTAAACTTGTGAAAATGTCTATTAGATTTAGATTTAACTACATAAAATTACATCTTGAATACTTCACCGAAAATGCATTCAAAATTAATATGTTACATGCATGATGGTTGTATTCATGTTGACTTCATTTCGTGCTTTTATTTCTAAAAAATATTTCAGATGCGATTACAAAATTTTATGATGATTTAAATTTTTTTCAACATATTTTCATTTTTCTAGAGCTATATTTAAATTTTAGAAAATTTTATAGACATTTTTGCTAGTTTTTAAATATTTTATTTAGATTCTTGTGTCCCAATCCATCTCTAAAAAATTTCTAACAATTTTTAAAAGCTTAGAGACAATTTCTGTGATTTAAAAAATATTTATAAGATTTATTTTAATTGAAAAGACAAAACCACTTTTGAAAACCGCTTATAATCTGGACAAGGAGGTAATGTAAACAGTTTTGAAACTTGAGGGAGGTAGTTCACCCAGTTTTCGAGTCTGGGGAGGACAGGTGGACTCGATGCTGCGTTCAGGGAGGTAAAACAGACTTTTTCCTTCTTTCTTCAGACAAAGTACTAGAATCAAACATACATGGAGTACGGGACATCTTTTACATGCTTTTTTGAGACAAAGAATATGTACAGAGATAATTATCTAAATTTTGCATGTGTATCTTCAGATCTCGCAGCGGTTAATTTTCTTGAAATTTATGCCAGTTCGGCGACTACAAGTATGATTACTGAAGCTGCTCAATGTACAACGCCACACTCGGATAGAAGCCTGCATCTCCTAGAGTCATCCCCAGCTGCTGGTGACCGTACGTCTTCCTTGGATAGCTCCTCACGAGCTGGTAGCTTCCGATGCCTGGTATGCCCAAGGAGTCCACAAACCTGTAGAGATCCCTGATGGTGTCCGTGTGACGGAAGCTCTGCTGCCTTCTCTCACCGTTGGGAAACCTTATCATGATCTGCATAAAAAATGGCCACAGTTCAAACCAGATAGCACAGGCCAGAGGATCTGTTTAGCCGGAGTACTTCCCCTCCTGTTCTCCTTGTTTTATACCACAAAAATACGCAGTCTCCTGCGTGTTCTGAAAAGAAAACAGAACTGTCAGCGAAAGATACCAGTTAGCATGTATACCTTGGTATTAGGTTCAGTTCTTTGTGAAGCAGGAGTTTCCTTCTGAGGGGATGCTCTGATCTGAGTCGTCTTTGTAGGTTGTCGTGGTGTCTGGCCATGGCCAGGATGTCTTGGGCGAAGCTGGCTGCCTGCCTTCGGCTTGGCAGCTCCCTCTTGCAGACTCTTGCGGGATCTTTCTTTCTCCTGAAAACAACCAACAGCAAGAGTTCAGAAGCTCATCCAGGAATGTTCCGAGCACTGTGATCGACCTCGGCCTGCCATGGCTGACCACCTACCTGATCCCTGCGAAGCGACTCGAGGTAGGCTGCGTCCTGTTCTTGTCGTAGCCGTTGTGCCAATCTCCTCCTCTCTTCTTCCTCGGCCGTTCTGGCTGATCTGACTGCTGCAGCCTGCTCGTCAGGCCTGTATGAGGTTCTGAAAGCCGCACCCTGCTCGTCAATGGTGCACTGCAAGGTCTCCACAAGCTCTGACGGCGACACTGGCCCCTCCACCTGCACGAGAGATCATAAGGTGCCGTCACTGTCAATTGTTAATGCAACTGCAAACGCAGAACAGGTTCAGTTCACAGACGTCCAGATTCATACCTGTTGCAGGACTGCGATGCTTTCGTCGGAGACGGGAGCGACGACGGCGCAGAAGGGGAAGCTGCCGGGCTGCAGCGACGCCATCATGGCCGGCCCTTCCCCAATACCGGCGACGGCTCCCCAGGACACGAAGTTGGCGTCGAGGAACTCCACCACCAAGTCGCTGCAGAGCGTACGCCGGCAGAAGGGCTCGGTGTAGGGGTGGGCCGGGTCGTGGAGGTACACGAAGACGAGCTTGCCCTCCCTCTGCGCGGACCTCAGGGCGTCGACGAAGCGGCACCCGTAGAAGAACGGGTGGTGGGTGCCGTACTGCTGCTCGAGCATGCTGAAGAAGACGAGCTCCTCGGGGACGAACGGCGGAGGAAGGAGCGGAGGCGGCGCCTGCGGTGGTGGCTGGAGACGATGGGGAACGGCCGGGTGGTGGTGGTGGTGGCTGCGACGGCGAGGGATCGACCGTGACAGGCCCTCCATGATGCTGGCCGGCAGCCGCGCCAGGGTCCGGGCGAAGTCGTTGCACGAGTTCCAGAGGCTCTCTCCCGCCCTGCTACTGCTGCTGCCCCTCGTCGGACCTGACGACATGGCTGGACTCTTCAGCGATGTGTGCCGCCGGCCGGCCTGGCGGCCTCCACGGGGGTTGTGATCGATCAGGTGGTGTGCTCGTGCTGGGGCGGAAGCATCTGCTTGATGTGCGTTTGTTCTTCCTGCAAGGCTCTGGTTCGATCAAGTGGACGGCTGCCACGACACCGGGTTAAGAAATGGATTATGCTTTGCTTTTCTTTAAAGCGGCAGGGAAATAAAAGGGGGGAAATTGGGATGCTTTGGGAGCTTTATGTCTTGTTATCTGATGCAAAAGAACATCTGGTTCTTGCCAGACGCGTAGGAGTTGCTGCTTTCGAACACTGGTGGTGGTGAGCAAGCTGTTGAGTGTACCTGAAGCTATAGCTGATGCCTCCTGAAGGCGAGCTTCTGCCTTTGGTTTTCCCCTTCCTTTTAAGGAAAAAAACTCCTATAGGCGAGAACTTTTGACTCAACATAACAAAGTACTACTCTCTTCGGTTAACAAGAGGAAGGCATGAGAATTTACTTAAGCTGGGGAAGTAATTCAGGTGAGAAGTAAAGGGCTGCGCAAATGCAGGCAGCTGGCTGGGCCGCCGAACGACAAAAAGGTCAGCCCAATGGTGGGTGCGGGCCTAGCCAAGCTATCGATTTACCGCATGGAATTTTTTTTATTTTTACATTTTTCTTTCCTCTTTTTTGCAAAAATATATGGTCCGCAAAAAAATTTGCAAAACTATACATCCAGCGCCGTGGGAGACGGCGGCAGAGACCTACCGCCGTGCCCCACGGCGGTAGGAAAGCGCGCGGTACTGTAGCGCCTCCTACTGCCGTGGGCCACGGCGTTAGAGGTCCAGTCTGTTTTCAAAAATTTGTAATTTTTTTGTTTCAACTCGGATAGAGGTAAACTTTATATGAAAATTGTAGCTTTCAACGAGATCTACAACTTTGTAGTTTAAAGTTTTTCCATTTGAAGTCATCTTCATAGTCAAATAATCGATAAACTATCCAGATCTCAGTTTGCAGTCTTCAGATCTGAATAGTGTATCGATTATTTGAGTATGAAGATGACTTCAAATGGAAAAACTTTGAACTACAAAATTGTAGTTCTCGTCGAAAGCTACAATTTTCATATAAAGTTTACTTCCATCCGAGTTCATGCAAAAAAGTTACAATTTTTTGAACATAAACTGAAAACTGAGATCTGGATAATATATCGATTATTTGACTATGAAGATGACTTCAAATGGAAAAACTTTGAACTACAAAGTTGTAGATCTCGTCGAAAGCTACAATTTTCATATAAAGTTTACCTCTATCCGAATTCAAACAAAAAAATTACAAATTTTTGAAAACAGACTGGACCCTACCGCCGTGGCCCACAGCTGTAGGAGGCGCTACAGTACCGCGCGCGTTCCTACCGCCGTGGGGCACGGCGGTGGGTCCCTACCGCCGTCCCCCACGGCGCTAGATGTATAGTTTTGCAAATTTTTTTGCGGACCATATATTTTTGCAAAATTGAGAGGGAAAAAATGTAAAAATAAAAAAAATTCTACCGCATGGGCTGATCCGACTGGTGTAACGTCAACTCGGATTTCCGGATAAAACTTAAACATTCTTATTGAGAACGAAAGAAAAAAAGGAACAGCAATAACTGGCTCACAATGGCTCAACGAACTATCTCAACATTGTTTACGTTAACAATGGTGAATGCAAAAAAAATGTTGAGCCAAAAATGTTGGTGAATGCAAAACAAAACGTTGGTGTGTGTGAAAAGTTGTTGAGCAATAATATTGGTGAGCGTAAAAAAAGTTAAAGAAAATTTTTAGCACACATGAAATAATGTTTGATAATATCAAGATATATTGGTAACAATTAAGGCACTTTTTTTTTGAAATGTTGATAGGTATTAAAAAATATTGTGCATGTGCTTGATATGAGTTTTAAATATCAGTTGCTTTTCTGCCTTCCAGAAGGCATA
Source organism: Cenchrus fungigraminus (assembly GCA_036936925.1). Classification (NCBI taxonomy): domain Eukaryota; kingdom Viridiplantae; phylum Streptophyta; class Magnoliopsida; order Poales; family Poaceae; genus Cenchrus; species Cenchrus fungigraminus. Next base: position 29,114,208 of record CM072780.1, on the reverse strand, counting down.
TAGGTTTCGAAGATTCCGTGGTGAGCACCTGTGATGGATTGGTGCTAAGTAAAGACAAGTCAAGTTTGAAGCATGGATAGGTAAGAAGAATAAAGCTTAGTCTTCCAATTTTTTCTGTCTCAGAGTTTCCACTCTTAAGTTTTTGAGCTCTCATTGTTGAGGATTAGAGTATAAAAACTCTTTCTAGCTATGTGGACATAGAAGATTTGATTTTGTCGTTATAATTAAAAAAGATATTTGTCTTTTCTGAGTGTGTTTAGCAAATTGCCATGTTACAAGGCTTGCCACTGTGAATCCTACTCTATTTGATGAAATATGCAATGGCTAATTAATTTTTTGGCTATTTAGAAACTGATATAGACACCGTGCATTGGAGATTTAGTACCTAGATATATATTTATTGCGTTTTCTCTCCTCTAGACATCAGCTATAAACACTAAGCAAACTTTAGGCTACCAACAGCACCTAGGTGCATTAGTTACGTGCACGAAGTGCAGCAGTGATATTATGTAAGATTTTTTCAAAATGGCCCTTCGCAAAAACTATTTTTACAAATAGACTCCTACGAACATTATTTTTTCAAAAATGGACTCGAAGCTCGCGAGGGGGATGAGCGCCGAGGTCTGTGGCTCGGCGCTACAGGCTCTAGCCCCCAGAGGCGAAGCTCCAACTAGGGCCGGCCAGGCCAAGGCCCTGGTCCCCCCGCCAGGCGCCAGTCTATGCGTTATTCATCGATCTTCATCTTCTCCGATCTCCAATGTCTAGTTGACTAGTTTTCCCTAATCTCCAATTCTCCATTGATTGAAATTTGGTACTGCAATTTCAGACCTATTGTATTACATTAATAAATAATTATTAGTTTCTTTGCCAATTTAGACCATTTACTGTACATTTTGCTATTACTTTATATCATTTCATATATATGGTCGTTTTGGTGGTTGAATTTTGGCCCTAGTCGTCAGCAAAAGCCGGCTCCGCCACTGCTAGCGCCAAGCCTCTGCCACATCAGCGCTGAGCTGGCGCCTCCTGTGTAGCAGGAAGATCGGCGCTCGGCCCTCTAACACCGAGCCGCAGAAGTCGGCGTTACGGAGAACCACGCCGAGGTTCGGGATTTAGCTTGCGCAGAATGTTTCTTCAAACCTCGGCCAGGATGTTTCTTCAAACCTCTGCGTTTATCTGAGTCACGCTGAGGTTTTGGAGCTTGGCGTTATAACATTTCACGCCGAGGTATGCACTTTGTACTTATGCTTTCAAGGTTCAGTAAACGCCGATCAAGACAACGTGGTCCTACATCTTGTTTTCCTTTTCTTTCCCTAACAAAAAATGGCGTCATCTACAGCATCTCACTGAGACCTGGATGAAGCACAGAAATACAAAATGTTGCGTCACCTACCGACTTTTTTTTTTTGCTTTTTAGCCTTTTTTTGAAAGAAAATCACAAATGCACCTTTTTTTTGGAAAGATTTCAAAAAATGGACCTCGAGCTCGGCGTCAAGATTCACGGCGCCGCCGAGACGTGTTACCTTGGCGTCACGGTTCACGGCACCGAGCTCGGGGTCCATTTTTTGAAATCTTTCCAAAAGAAACGCGTTTGTGAACTTCTTTCAAAAAAGGGCTAAAAAGCAAAAAAAGGTGGCGTCACCTACAACGACATGTGTCGACGCCGCGCGAGGACTACCCTTCTCTGAACTACGAACCTGAAGTTCCTTTCCTTTTTCATCTCAAGAATTTGGAGCACGAGATGAGATAAAAAAATGAAGAAGAAGAATCTGAATTTCACGAGATGAGTAAGCAAGAAAAGAGTGGATAAACTTCACATGTCCCTAGTTCAGAGAAACTCCAAAGCCCAAAAGCCTGCAGGCTGCGGAGCACGTAGCGGACTTCGGTTTTTGGCTGTCTTCTTTTATTTCAGCCTGAATCATCCGGGTTTTTTTTTCTTGTCTCATAGTAATTGAATTTTGGCATTATGAAGTATCACTACATGTACATGATCAAACCACTAGTATCCATGACTTGGCTGATGTGCCCCAGCATCAGATCATTTGGCTGTCTTTGCTGTGTGAATTATTTTACAAATCCATTCCATCAAACAACAATTTATTATATGCCTGCAGATTGTGTTACTGCAAAAAATGATTGTGGTGGCTACAATGGTCCTTCGTAATTTCATCCGTGAGCATGGAGGTGAGGATCCTAACTTTGCTAGGTTTGATCGTGAGTCTAATTTCATTCCTACAATACCAGAACGGTTTAACAAATATGCAGTTCCTCCATGGGCATCAGACGGATCAACTTTCTACAGAAATGCTAGATCTATGGATGAATTCCGTGATGCCATAGCTACTGATTTAGCAGGTTCTTGGCGCTAGATTTCAATGTAATAATAATTTTGTAATCGGTGGCACTTAATTATTTTTGTAAGTTGTGATGATATATTGCTGTTTTTTCTTTTCATATGCGGCCAGACATACAATAGGCAAGTTAATTATTTTCTTTTATTTTCTTTTTGTGAAGATGGGAAATTTGAATGTGGCGTTTGGGGCTATTCCCATTTGCCTGATCGATGGATGCATGTATCTGAATCGGTAATATAGCTGTGCCTCCTGTTCATCTGCAATGCAAATGGTAGCCTAATGGGCATCAGTGCCACGAAAGGTGGAGTGGAGCAACATTATAATACCCAAACATAATACATTACAAGAGGTGGAGTGGAGTGGAGTTGGTGGAGTGGAGTGGCTGTTTTGGGAGTGGAGTGCTCCCAAACAGGCTCTTAGTGGCGAGAACTTTTGACTCAACATAACAAAGAAAATATACTCCGTACTACTCTCTTCGGTTAACAAGAGGAAGGTATGAGAATTTACTTAAGCTGGGGAAGTAATTCAGGTGAGAAGTAAAGGGCCGCGCAAATGCAGGCAGCTGGCTGGGCCGCCGAACGACAAAAAAGGTCAGCTCAATGGTGGGAGGGGGTGAATTAGGCAATTTAAAAATTTAACCAATGACTTCCACTAATTTGCATAAAGTAAACTAGATCATTTCTATTTAGATGTGCAATCTAAGGTTGATCTAGTGTGAAACCCTCATCCCAAAACAAGGTTTGCAACCTATAGTCAATCCTAGCATGATACTACTCTAGGAAAGTAAAGGTAAGCAAATATTGCAAGAGAGTAATGCGGAAACGTAAAGGGGATGAGAGGAAGCAAACTCTTGACACGTGATTTATCCCGTGGTATCGGTAGGCACTAAGAGCATCTCCAAGAAACTAACAATAATCATAGCTAAATTTAGAGATTAAAAGACTTGCTAAGAAATAAAAAGCTTCCAAAACACAAGGCTAAACCAACAGCCTCTCTAAAATTAAATTCTTCATATGTTACTGTGCTAATGAGTCCCACGTGTCGTCCTAAGTTCTTATCTCTTTGTATCTCTGGTGACGGTGACACAGTGTCAAAGACTCAAAGTATACTAGCGAGGCAACAAGCAGCAGGTACAGAACTCTCATGGCCATGGGGAAAGACTGCGGCCTCTGCAGTGGCTGCAGCGATGGCAGCCGGCCTGTCAGCTGCACTGTGGCCCGCCGACGAGTCAGAGCTGCACGACCTTGACCTTGGAGACGCTCTGCAGCCAAACCTCAACCTCGCTAAATGACCCCTCGAGTCCCGGACGCCCCTGGAGGGCGCCGGCGGTGGGCCTTCGGGTGGACAGCGCATCGCCTTCGTCGCCGCTGCTTACCCCGAGGTGGAACGAGTCTGTCTTGAGGTCCCCTGATCCAGTCGCTGAGGTCCGCCTCATCCTCCACCAGGCTCTTCGCGGCGCCGGCCGCAGAGCGAGGACGGGAGGAGAAGAAGCGCAGACAAGAGAAGGGCCCGACAACGCCATTTCGGGGCGGGGCGAGATCGAGATGGAGGAGGAGTCCATGCGCGGAGGTAGAGGTGGCAGCGTACCGAAGGAGGGCGAGGAGGTGGTGGTGGCGCCGCATGGCGGCCGGCGGCGGCGAGCGGATTTAGCTCCGCCGGCTGCACCTGAGAACGACGAACGGACGCTTCAAAGCCAGAGAACGACAGCAGAAAAAGAGCTGCGCAGGACCGTGCGCAGGACCGCGGTAGGTGGATAGCGAGCCGCGCCCGCTCGCGTAAAAAAGCTAGCGGAGGTAGCTCGATACCGAGTTGGATACCGAGTCGATGGTTTTGAAGAGGTTGTTGGATCGATCTTTTATTGCAATTTTGTTAATTTTAGCTAGTGAAGCTATTTTACAGAGACTCTTGGATATGTTCTAAACCACTCCTAGTCCACGTTGTTGAAGCACTCCACACAAGAGTATTGCTTCCCGGTCACCAAGTCTCTTCCAAGAGCACCACTTGACTTACCACAAAGGCTCGCCACGAAGGCACTCGCCAAGCTTCCTTGGTCACCTTGATGCCGCCTCCACTAAGGAGCTTCTCCACTAAGGAAGGGGGTCTCCACGTCCCTCGCACAAAATGTCATCGCCACTCCACATCAAGCCGGAGGGTCGAAGACGATTGCCGGTGAGCCAATTAGGCTCCAAGGCTTTCGGCGCACCTTGTACAACTTGATCCACTTAAGAATCACCTCACAAGGTAGGCACACCTTGCACTCACTTAGCTCTAAGCTAAGCCTAGCACTAAGCACACACACAAAGCATGTGCAAATCTTTGGATGAGCAATTTAGCACTTGTATGGCTTGGATATGATCTTGTATGTGTCTCACACTCCTCTGCACTTCCACACAATCCAACAACCTCAAATAGGTGAGTGGAGGGGGTATAAATAGCTCAAGGCGACCAAAGAGCCGTTGGCTAACAGCCACAGAAAAACTCACCGTCGGATGAACTGATGGTCCGGTTTTTCTCACCGTCGGTTCATCCGACGCCCTCCACGTCACTTGACCGTTGAACCCTGCTGACACATATTATCCGACGCTTTCACCGACGGGGTCCCCACTTGGCCGTCGGTTCATCCGGTGCTGAAGAGTTTGCAACTGGCTGCTCTCTGTTAGCTGTCTTCACACCGTTGGATGAACCGCTGCTGACCCATCAGTTCATCTGGTGCTACTACTCTTCTAACCCGCTGCTCTCTGTCTTGATTTCTCTGATCATCGGATAGACCGATGGTGTCTGTAAATAGACCGTCGGTTCATCCGGTGCTACTGTCTTCTGTGAGCTGACGTTGCTTCTCATCTTGAGTTCATTCGGTGCATGTAGGAATTGGACTGTCGGTTCATCCGATGGTGCCAGTTGACTTGAGTTTTTACGTAGTGTGCCAAGTACTCCGACGCTAGATTCTAGGGTACCGTCGGTTCATCCGACGGTGTCTTTTCCCTTCTTTTTCTTCTTGTCGGTTTAGCCTCAAGGTATATACTATCTTCTCATTTTGGCATGTGACATCTTTACGTCCATGAGACCTAGAAATGTCTACAAGGACATGCTCAACAATATGGTTAGTCCTATTGATCATGTTGTTATGAATCACCAAAATCATACTCGAACTAATGACATATGAAACCATATTTGCTACACTTCGCCACTGCCCATAACCATTGTACCCATGACAGATCCCCACCACCCGACACCCATCACCCACATCGGGTCCCAAACTCCCCCGTACCCACCAACCAACAGGAAGTAACGGGTAACCAACGGGTGATCCATACCAGCTTCAGATAATTGTAGATGATACAACATATAGCATCTAATTAATTAAAAAAGTATCATTAAACTATATATCATTTATCAGTAAATTTAGCCATATAGCAGCAATATAAGACATGACACACGTTTCACAATGTGACATATCATATCATACTACTCTCGCTAGTGGCTAGACCGCAAGAGTCACCGTCGTCCCAGCATAGTCGTCGTCGATCCCTTTCCTTGAATTTCCTACGTCCCATATTCGTAGTGGGGTCACGCTACGCATCAACCGTAATATACAGTCATCGCTCACCAGGCCACACCGGTCGCGACAACGTGACACACACATATTCGTCTTCGCCTGACGATTTCATTCCGAATGCGTCTCATCTTATAGGCGCTTTAGCCTTTAGGGTCCCTGTCACCGAGCGACCAAACTCTATTGGTCGTACGTGCCGCTACCTAATTGCAATCGCGAGATTATTATTCCTTGCTGCCTTTTAATTAATCCGGCCGCCAAACAAGGGTAATTAACCAAGACGCTCCTACGTATATATAATCATCATCTTCCGCAGCGCCGTTTCGGGGGCATGACTCACATCCTACACCGGTCGTCGCCTCGTCGGCGGTCGCAACAATGTGACTCACACGTTGGTCTCTCGCCTGATGATTTTCCGACCCCTGTGTAAACGGACTGATAAGTTCAGCATTTTCAGCACTTCTGTTTGAAGACACGACTACATAGGGTTAAAGTCTATGGAATGCCACTTTTTTTTTACCCTTATTCCTCATCTTTTTCCTTTCTCTCCACCTATTTGTCTTTTCACAAGCCATTAGCAATTTTTTTTTGGAAAAGCCATTAACACCTATTTACTCCTACCACCGGTTAATGTTTAGATATGGAAATGAATGAGAGAACATATAATGTGCAAACCATATACCTGTGCAAACTTAGAAACTTTCAATTAAGGTCGTCACAAGATGCTCATCTAAGTATTGGAGTTATCATTATCCATTAGCACTTAGATCCAAACAGGAGTGTGATTACTCATGCTGCTGACCGACCACCAAGTATTGGAGCGCGTACGTCGTCGACGAGCGATCGACCAAACTTTAATTTGGCCATGCCACTAACTAATGCAATTGCAAGAATATTCCTTGCTATTTTCAATTTGGCCGCAAACGAAAAGGGTATTCATCCTTTATCCAAGGCGCTACCTACCTACCTATATATATGATCACGCAGCGTCGTCTTGTATTTCGTGGGCGTGGCCTCACAGGCGTTGGGGATGGCATCGGTGACGCGGTGCGCTCTGTCCCATGGGAGCTGCCTCGCGGTTGTCCTCGCGGCGGCGGCGGCGGCGCTCGCCTCTCTCCGCGTGTGCGCGGCGGAGAGCGGCGGGCCGGCCGACTGGCACGCCGTGAGCGTCAGCTCGCTGCGGCCGACCACGGTCTGCACGGCGGCGGAAGGTAGAGTTACTCTCACTCTGCCTTGCTTCTGCTCGTTGTTTTTTTTTGCTCTTTGCTGTACACAGAAGCGGGTACTCTGCACTGCGCAGATAGCTTCGTGTCGAGCCAAAAAAGGAAGCTGACAAGTAGGTGTAGGTCGTTTTATGCTACGGAAGGGGACGAGTGGACGACCACATAGCAAATCTTGAAGCACATCGTGGCAGCGCTGCTGTAAATTACGGGCCGTTTTGGATTTATTTAGATGCATATATATTATTACGTATCTAAACATATATGGCTTATTTGGATGTGAACCCGAGCTAGGCAGCTACGCCCAGGCAGCGATCCTAGCCACAGGCACACGAAATTGAGCACCTGGGTCAGCTGCATGGGGCAGCAGCTTTTCCTGGGTCGAAAATAAACAAACCCATAATGCACAACAAAATCTATGAATTTAATAAAGCTAAAACAATCTATAATTTGAAACGGAGGGAGTATAATTTTGGATATTGTAGCAGGGTGAAACATACTTTCAACATTCTAGTTCATATGACGCTGGCTAGCTCCAAATCGTTAATTTATTATGAACAGATGGTGTATCAAATTAGGAAAAAATATCTGAAAATACACTAGCTGTTCACATGGGTTTCACAAGAGAATTTTGTGAATTGTGAAGCCAGTCTGTAGCTTCTACAAAACTGACGAGCGAGTCGGAAAGCGGGAAAAGACAATTGTTTGAGTCGCAAATTTTGAAATGAATCAAACCTCATCTGTTAAAATCCGAATTGTTTGAATCCTTGTCTACTAGGTGCTGTTGAGGTGCTATAACCACTAGGGTAGGTTAAAGACCATTTTGTTCACCTTTTCTCTTAAAATTAGATCCGGATTAATTTTTCTGCGTGACTTCACAAATTTTGCATTTCCCTGCTTCGCATGTATACACATGCTCATTTTTCGTTCCTCCCGCCCCTGCAGGGCCATCAAACACGTCGGCTCTCAAGGTCGTGCACCGGCACGGGCCATGCTCGCCGCTGCTGTCACGCGGCGCCGCGCCGTCTCCCGTCGAGATCCTGTCCCGTGACCGGGACAGGGCCAACTCCATCCACCAGAGGATCACCGGCGCCTCCGCAGTCGACGCAGACCGAGGCTCGAAGGGCGTCCACATGCCGGCGCGCTGGGCCACCGCATCCCTCGGCACCAACAACTACGTCGTCACGGTCGGCCTCGGCACGCCGGCGAGGTATTTCACGGTGGAGTTCGACACCGGCAGCGACCTGTCGTGGGTGCAGTGCAAGCCCTGCGACGACTGCTACGAGCAGCACGACCCGCTCTTCGACCCGGCCAAGTCGCCGACGTACTCCACCGTGCCCAGCGGCGCGCGCGAGTGCCGAGAACTCGGCAGCTTGCGGAGCGGCTCGTCGTCGGGCGGCAGGTGCATGTACGAGGTCGTGTACGCCGACGAATCGGTGACCGACGGCGAGCTAGCGCGCGACACGCTCACGCTGGCGACGCCGGCCGACACGATCCCGGGCTTCGTCTTCGGGTGCGGCCGCGAGAACACCGGGACTTTCGGCACGGAGGACGGGCTCATCGGCCTGGGCCGCAAAGGCGTGTCGCTTGCCTCGCAGGCGGCGGCCAGGTACGGCCCGGGGTTCTCCTACTGCCTGCCATCGCTGTCGAGCGGCACCGGGTACCTGGCCCTCGGCGGAGCCGCCGTCGCCGCGCCCGCGAACGCGCAGTTCACGCCGATGGTGCCCAACCGTGACCTGCCGTCGCAGTACTTCGTCCGGCTCGTCGGCGTCAGGGTCGCTGGACGGGCGGTGAAGATCCCCGCGGCCAGCATGCTGGTCGACTCGGGCACCCAGCTCACCAGCCTCCCCGACGGCACCTTCAACGCGCTCTGGTCGGCGTTCGCGCGCCTGATGATGGGGAAGTACAGGAGAGCGCCCGGGCTGTCGTACCTAGACACGTGCTACAACTTCACGGGGCACGCCGCGCTGCGGGTGCCGTCGGTGTCCCTCGTGTTCGCCGGCGGCGCCACGTTGAACCTCGACGTCAGCGGGGTCCTGGTGAAGCTGGGGTCGGACGAGCCGGACGTGGCGTGCCTGGGGTTCACGTCCACCGGCGGCGAGAAGCCCGTCGGCATCCTCGGGAACGCGCAGCAGAAGACGTTCGCCGTGGTGTACGACGTGGCCAACAGGAGGATCGGGTTCGGCGCTAAGGGCTGCACCTGAATTTTTTGCCGTGATTCTTACATGAGATCACGGATCACCGGGTGTAGTTTGACGATTCAGAAATCGGGGAAATGAAAAGTGATTTTGGCGTGCCGTGCGTGAGGAAAAATATGACCAATTAGACAGGTATGGTCCATATAAATTATCATTGGCGGGGCAGAAAGAATTAAGCGGCAAGTTGCTTCCTCTTCTCCTTCCTGCCCCTCCTCTTCTTTTTCTTCCTCCTCAAATTAGTAGGGGCTCCGTGCGAATCACAGCGGTAGGAGGATCGAGCCCCCCGCCCCATCGCAAGCTTCACCCCTATGGATTATGTGCTCAACTGATTGAATCAGGGATCCGTATGGATCGCCATTATAGCCGGCAATCGGTATGGAAGTCCTATCACCCTGATCTTACAAGTGGTAATCCATATAAACTGCCTTTTGCCATAACAAATTCAGTTTCCTGCCTTTTCTTTAAATATTTTAAATTCTTTGGTTGGTGATCCATTTGAATCCCATTTTAATTAAGTGGAAAAAATGCAAACAATTAGAGAAAAGTTCTTCATGTGTTGAAAAATGCAAACACTCGATTTGGACAGAGAACGTGTTCTGTTTTAGTGCAAACAATTAAATAAGTTCTGGGCATTCACTTGCAAACTTTTATTGCAACAATGACACCATGTATAGACAATTTTAGATAGCTATATGAGTAGAGCCAAGGTTCCATTATTGTATATATCATCATGGCGCACGTTTCATAGTGGCTGTCAACACTCCTCGTTTCATAATGGTGGCCTGGTGGAGGCGCGAGCATGCTCAAAAGCTTCCTGCTCCCACATCTGCCGACCGCTGGCACTCACCAGCAGCTCGCCCACCACCGGCCGTTTCAAGAACGCGTGTCGCATAGATGGGTGTCAGGCGATGCCCTGACTCTTCGACGGCATTTCTCCCTTGCATCCTCGATGCACCTAATCCATCGCAACCGGGAAAGAATAGGGGGAAAGTTCGCATCTTGATCAGCTTAAATACGCTGTGCGAGCAAAAGGCGCATCGATTTGGTAAAGTTAGAAAATGCCTCTCGTCTTGCGGAAGGCGTGATCATAGAAATCTCAAATAAAGCTAGCTAGTGAGTGGTAGGTATGTGCAATTTGTTGATTAGTGATGAGTGCTTGCCCTGCCACTGCCTACGGTGGTGCTCACCTCGCTCACTACTAACTCGAGGCCTCGAGCTGAAGCATTATATAAGCGGCCATCGCGCGCAGGAACGTCGAGCGTGCACACACAGATCGCCCGGGCGGGGCTAGTCCTCGAGATCATTGGAAAGAAAACATGGCTTCTCGCACGCGGCGCTCCGTGCATCATGGTCATGGCGGCCGCCGCCGCTGCGGATTCGCTATTGCTCTAGCGCTAGCAGCTCTCGCATCGCCACGCCGCCACGGCGCCGCGGCGGCGGGGGGCAGCGGGCAGAAGTGGCACGTCGTGAGCGTCAGCTCGCTGGTACCGAGCACGGCTTGCGCGGCGGCGGAAGGTAGCACGCATTTGACCCTCCTAGTGTTTCACTGTTGACAAAACTTTTTAACCACTCCTGCCGTGGAGCGCTAGCTACGTCATGGGCACACTGATGGGTTTTCTGTTTTATCTTTAGTGGGATGGTTTTTATTTATAGCAAGTGCACCACTGAAGTGTTTGGAGTGCAAGGAGCAATGAGGCACCACTGAAGCGTTTGGAAACCCTGACGAAAGCACCACTATTAGCTCTCTGCATTTGATAACACTATCTAGTATCTAGGCGGTTTTGTGTGCTGCTAACGGATTCGCTAAATCTCACTGCTTTGTTTACGATTCCTTCAATTATGATACAAAACTCGCCTCATGGTTCAACAATGGCTGTCTTGCAGCAGCATCGAAGTCGTCGGCTCTCAGAGTCGTGCACCGTCACGGCCCCTGCTCACCGCTGCGCGCTCGCGGCGACGCGCCGTCCCATGCCGAGATTCTGGACCGGGACCAGCACAGGGTCAACTCCATACGCCGCAAGATCGCCGGAGCCTCGGCGATCATCAGCGGCTCATCTAAGGCCGTGTCTCTGCCTGTGCACTGGGGCATCCCTCTCGACACCACCAACTACATCACCACGGTCGGCCTCGGCTCGCCGCCGAAGAACCTCTCCGTGGAGATCGACACCGGCAGCGACCTGTCGTGGGTGCAGTGCAGGCCGTGCGCGCGCTGCTACCAGCAGCAGGACCCGCTCTACGACCCGGCGCGGTCGTCGACGCACTCCGCCGTACCCTGCGGCTCGCGGGAGTGCCAGGAGCTCGACGCGCGGAGCTGCGCGGCGGACGGCAGGTGCCGGTACCACATCACCTACGGCGACACGTCGCACACCAACGGCACCGTCGTCCGCGACGCGCTCACGCTGGCGGCGTCGCCGCACGCGCTCCCGGGCTTCGTCTTCGGGTGCGGCCACGACAACGACGTGGGGCCGTACGACAAGATCGACGGGATCCTCGGCCTCAACCGCGGCAAGGTGTCGTTACCCTCGCAACTGGCGGCGAGATACGGCGGTGCGGGCTTCTCCTACTGCCTGCCGTCGTCGGAAAGCGCCGAGGGGTACCTAGCGTTCGGCGGAGCGGCGCCGCCGCCTGCGAACGTGCAGTTCACGGGGATGGTGAGTGGCGACGAGCCGTCGTCCTTCTACCTCGACCTCGTCGGCATCAAGGTGGCCGGCCGGGAACTCGAGATCCCGCCGGCCGTGTTCGCGACGAGCGGCACCATCATCGACACGGGCACCGTGATCACCCGCCTGCCCCCGCGGGCCTACGCCGCCCTGAGATCAGCTTTCGTTCGCTCCATGGCCAGCTACAAGAGGGCGCCTGCGTTGTCCCTCCTCGACACGTGCTACAACTTCACGGGCCACACGAGGGCGAGGATACCGTCGGTGGCGCTGGTGTTCGCCGGCGGCGCCACCGTGAACCTCAGCGCCAGAGGGGTGCTGTACGTGTCGACGGTGTCGCAGACGTGCCTAGGCTTCGCGTCCACGGGGGACGAGACCACCGTGAACATCCTCGGGAACACGCAGCAGAAGACCGTTACGGTAGTTTACGACATGGCCAAGAAAAGGATCGGGTTCGGCGCCAAGGGCTGCAACTGACACTTGCCATGAACCTTGATTTATAACGACGACCACCCGTTGTACACGTACTTTTGCCATGATTCATAACGACAACTCGCTGTGCTTTTGTAAAACTAGCGCGGCTAGATTTGATAAACCATATATTTTAAAATACTATGTTAGTATTGTATTTTCTTTATCCATCTTAATTTATTATCCATCCTTTTGAAATCACTAATGTAAATATTAGAGTTCAAAATTCAGAACTAATATTGATACACTCGAATTTTGTTATTTGGTTGATGCTTTAATTGGTGGAGGATGGAACCTGACCTAATCACCTAATAACGAATATCATTCGACGCTCTGTTGCATCCCTGCATACAGTGTCAACCTTCGAGCTCTGTATTGGACAGAAATTGTTGTTCACCCTCTCATCACTTAGTCCCCGCCTCAACCGACTCAGCCTCTTACTCCCCACTCTCGATGGTCGAACTCTGCCTTGTTGATTCTATGGCTCCTGAGTTTGGCTCGGTTGTTGACCTCACACAAAGTCTGGGTTCTCCACTTTCTGATGCGCAGATCCAACTCCTCCAGCGAGCTCGTCGTACCTCGTGGCACCATTGGTTGTCGACGTAGGTGACCTTGAAGCTTGATCTGGGGTGGGCTCAAGCAACGATAGCGTAGGTCATCCTCTCTTACCATATGGGTGCACCCCCTTCTTCATCTCATCCAATGGTACCTTCTTCCTCTCGTCTGAAAGTCTCTCTTCCTTATGATCGACGGTCGATGCCCCTTTCTTTTTCTTCTTCCTGCTCATTGAAGGCCCCTCCTTCGTTGATGGTGCATGGCGGCCGGTTCTCTCTCTTCTAACTTGCGATCCCGACAAATACATAGGATGTTTCTTATATATACACTAGTAAAATGCACGTGTGGCACGCACGTGTGTTAAAATAAACATAGTAAATAAACAAGAATTATATAATTTTTTATGAACCAATGTATATAGCAAAATGATATTAGTCTGAACATTTAAATTCAATAACCTTAATGCACTTCTAGAACATGTTCAAAATTCTGAACTGGATAGTCTATTAAGAGCTTCCTGGTTGATCCCACAAATCCACAATATTATCCCAAACAACTTATGGACGAAGCATCTCATAATCTTTTTGTATGAAAAAACCTTGAAAATCATGAAGCGATAAGTTACATTCAACTTCTAGCTGATTTGAAAAGGCAACTGCATGTCTGCATGTCACAGTGAAGCTGAGACTCTTGCTCAATTATGTTAATTATTGACAGAATGGGCACCAATAACATTTGGGATAATTACGCGGAGAGGGGCAGAAGGTTACACTTTAGAACCTTGGTAACAGAACATATTTGGTATATGAATCAGATATACACATGGAAGAGGGCTTTCCCCAAAAGTGTGCAGCAATTATTCTTAGATAGCCAGATAAATATACAGAGATATGATTCATATAGCAAAATCATGTTAATTTCAGTAAGGCCCATGTGCAAGTATCTTACCTCGCTATTCCTTTCATATGCAAGCAGTACGTCTGCATGGGGCCACCTTTATGCTCCTGACAGTGTTTGTTAATATGATTTTATACACACATAGTAAATGAAGGGGCACATAATTTGTCCCTATTAAGCATCCATGTTAAACAAGAATATTTTTAACATTCTCATAGATTGGTCATGAACCACCCATTTATGTTATAAACGCATATAGAACTGGGGCATGTGTTAACCTATAAACAATTACCTTTATCCCCTTCAAATGAATGATTATCTATACTACAAAGATCGAAAATAATCGAAAACTTTTCTCACTCATATCAGGTTCACTGGACCCCTCATGCCGAACCCACGTGTCATGCAATTAAGGTAGAGGATATGGTGCATACACATAAAAACACAGTTAGAAAATGTTTCTGCCGAAAAGTAAATTGGCATTATTAATAATGTAAAAAGCATTAACAATTGATAAATTAGAGTATCATGTCATATACATATTTTCCTATTTAATGGATATGTTGGCTACATAGACAATTTCCAAGAGAACAAAAAACAAACATATTTCCTTCTACACAACATTTTTTTTTAAAAAAATTAACGCTCATGTTTTAAAACTTCACTACTCCATCCATTTTTGCATATATGCGTTACCACAAGTTGGTCAGCACTCAGACCTATCAAACTGCAGGAAGAAATTTTACTATTCTGTTATATTGAACAAACATATATTTGGTAAAAAAGAGTTCATTAGTAATATCAATTTTAATAATCTGCTAGCTTAAGACAGTATTATTGGTAACCTATATATGAATACATCGGCATGGTAACATAATTATCATCCTAAATGCTTATCTATACTATAGAATGGAAGGTCGAGGAAAGTTCAATGCTAATTTTTTCCCAACACACAGCAGATTGGTCAAAAACCTTAATATGCAAATAACCCCACAATAAGCTTGTCAATTAATTTAGCCAAAGAAAAGACATTGGACTGAGAAGATGCAAATTTAATTCAGTAGCACATATACACAGTCAGGAATCCACCTTTTAGGCTCACATTTACTATTCAAAGCATGATTCTAACACATGGTGTCCAAAATATATTATCAAATTCAACTTCCAGTAAGCTGCACCTTTGCAGCTTGATGCATTTTCCGTGACAATTTGTATTTTGTACCGCATTTAATGGATTACTTCTTTGATACTCAACTTCTTAGAATATATTGTTTCTACTGATCGGTTCTGCCATGTTAGATGACAGTGCCATCTACTCGCAACTAAGAAAATCGGATGCATACAAGAATGTCGAACGCAATCAGGAACATCCAAAACCAAAATGCCCAACAAATCATCCAAATCACCAACCAGAAGACTAATCATTCACAGGTGAAGCCGCATTGCTCCTATCTGTAACGAGCTCCAACCAAAAACCACCAGATGGGCCAGCATATCGGCCTCCGTCCCTGCGACATTCCACATTTAAGCCTGTGAAGCTTCCCCTGCCCCTTGCATGCCAGGTCGCCGACGAACCAAGCACAGATCTTTTCTCAGAATGACAGGAGAGACTTTAATTTGCTCGGATAGGGAGGGGAAGAAAATGTCGTCTCACCTTGTAGGATTTGCCTGCAGACATGGATCTCGATCTGCAGTGCAATGAACTCTAACGTCGCTGTGGCCGTCGCCGCCGGCGTGTTCGGCGCTGATGCATGCACCATCGTTTTAGAGTCCAGAGAGATCCGGCGGCGGGGCCGTTTCACCATCACGCACCGCAGCCGTGGCCATGCTATGGCCCGTCTCCTCGACGGCGGAAGTCGCACCTGCACGAGCCCGTCTCCTCGACGGCGGCCGGCGTGGGGACTGGGGCCCATGTCGCACCTGCACGAGCCCGTCTCCTCGACGCCCACGCCCTGGCTATCTTGCCCCTCCGCACCCGCACACGCTCCTGCCGGCGCAAAGGAGCATCCAGCCTGCCTCTGCAGCGGCAGAGCACGGGACGGCGGGGCAGCGGTCGGTACAGCGCGGCCATGGCGCGCAGCGGCGGCGCTCCGCGAGCCGGCGCAGCCCCAGCACGCAACGTCGGTGGAGGTCGCGGGGTGCAGGTGGGCGTGGGCCCGACACAGGTATGAGGTGGTGAGTACACGTGGGGTGAGTGACAAAAACAAGGGCCGACGGGGGCTGGGGTCTGACGGGCGTGGATACGGAGGTCGCACAGACCTCGTTGGTGGACGGCGCGGGAACCACGGGGAGGCTGGAACCGGCAGCAGAGGAGTCCAGCGGCGGCGGAGTCCAACGACGGTGTCGCGTGCGCGCTATCAGGACACGGAAGGGGAAAACAGATGTGGCGCAACGGCGCGTGGGCGAGCCAGCGGTGCGGGTGGGGGCGCGGGTGGGTCGACACGGCACCGCGGCAGAGTGCGGGTGGGGCCACGGGCGGTGGGCCCAAAACGGGTACAGGACGTGGGTAGACGCGGGGTGGGTGAGAAAAACATTACGTTTTTTGCAGAAACGCTCCCCAAATTGTGATTTCTATAGTCGTTCCACCTTTTTGGTCATCACGCAACCTTATGGGTGGGTCCGGCGTGAGGGGTAGGACGAGCCCGAATTGGGTGAGAAAAATTTTCAATTATCTTCGCTCCTTATAGTATAGATATTGTATCATGTCTCCTAGGATACATATTTATTGCTTGCAATGCTATGTCCTTAATCGTTGTTGAATATACCGTATGTCTTCTAAAATGTAACAATTATGTTTGACAATACTTTTATAACTTCCAAGGTAACTACTGATCATCAATAGTAGGTAACATTATTCATTGTGGGCATACTTGTGTTCATCATCGTGTTCATTGTATTGTTTGGTTCTTCACACATCACATACCAATCTAATTCCAAAAGATTAGAAGATATACGACAAACCAACTTGATCTCATCACTTTCATTCTTGTTTGGAAGCTTACTATGCTTAAGATATGTGTAGTCAAAAAATTGTTCCTCTTTATTTATTATAGAGGATCTCATGTCACTAACAGGTGGTCTATTCGCAAGCAACCTCATGTTCTAGGGACACAAAGTCCCTCTACTGCAGAGCATGCTTATCCTAAATGGTGATATCATACTGATAATTCAATTTATCTCCCTCATGTCTATTGTGCAAGATAGATATTTGCTTTGGTTAGCTTAAATTTCTCCGCACATCGTGCTAACTTCTCGGATGTATCACAATATTTGTTCATATCACAATGCTTATGTTTTCTCTTGTTGTTTTCCCTCTTTTGTCAACCTTACACCTTCTTATTTTTTCGAGCATTTTGCCAATTTGTTGTAGCCATTTATGGCCACCTGCTTTGTCCACTATTGTTGTCTACTACCTCAGTTCTTCTCTGACCAAAGCAGTCGTATCGCGTTGGTCGCTATCTAGGAAGCCATTGTCTAGCTTTTGGTCTCCAAACCCCATATGGTTGATGCCAAACCATACTTGACATCTTCTTTGTCAAATTACTGCTATGCAAACCTACATGAATTGCTCCTCAAATCTATCTTATCTTATCATCTCCTGTGGCATCTGATTTTTTTGTCTCCATCACGCTTGTAGATTTGTATGTGCCAGAATCAAGTATTTCCTCTCCCTAGCCTTCTACCTATGTTGTATTTTTCAGTGCCTACCTCAAAAAAATCGAAGAGACTTAGAGCATGCTTGGTACATTTGTTGCCGCTTGTACGCCTTGTTTGCTTGTCTCGCGTTGCTAAGCAAATCAAGGTGAGCTCCCATGGGAGTGCTTGCTTTCCTTGCTGTTGCTCGCCTTGTAGCTCGATCCAGCAGTGTCATAAACACTAAATCGATAGCAGCAAAGGTCCATCCGACCATGGTGGAGGTTAATCCAACAGCAGTGGATGTCGAATAGATGGCATTAGATATCAAATTGACAGTAGTGGAGGACGATTCAGTGGTCGAAGAATTTGATTCAGTACCTAAAGAGCTTAATTTGGTTCTCGTGCACTTGAATTTTACGACGACAAAGCTTGTTTCGGGAGATGCGGTGTTGATTCGGCGGTCAGTCCACGTCAGTTACAATTTGAAGTATATCTAGATCGGATTACAAACAGTTTCCCGTGATATCTAGACTGATTGGCGTTGTGTCTGGTGTCTTGACTTTTGCACGCCAAATCTCCCGTCGTTTCGGGCTCGCTTCCCAGGATGGGTGGGCCCACCATCAAGACTTAACTTCAACCCTTTGAACAAAATTCCCCCATCTTCATGTCCCTGAGCGACGGCCTAGTTAAACAGTGACTAATGTGCAATTGACTGTGTATATAAACAAAATCCGCCATCTTCGTCTCCCTAAGCGATTGCACAGCCTCTTGTCGCTATCTCTCCATGCCCATGGTTGGTTTCTCTAAATAGTCTACCTAGTTTGTGCTCTAAACATCTCTTGTCGCGCTTTATGCTCTGCTCGTGTCTTCTTCTCCGACTTCCAGCATTGAGTGAATTAAACTACTGGATGAAAATAAATAAATAAAGCAGTACATCAATTACGTTCTGTCCTCCTTGCACCCTCTTTTTCGCATGAAGATGTTGCTGATTAGATTATTTGATCGCCTGCTCGAGGGCACTGCACTATAATCCCTTACTTTGGGAGGGAACAATGGACTATATCCAACTCGCATATGTATTTTCATCTGGTAGTTTTTTTACATATATGAGTGGTTTTCTACGAAGTATAGTTTAGGGAAGAGCTTTTTGTTGTAACTAAAGTCATCATGAGGCCAAACTTGGGATCACGGTTCCTCTCTTATTTATTTGAGAAACAATTTTATTTCCATCTAATATATATATTAGTGTCATGTGAGGCTCAACAAAGAGATTGATTTTTATTTCCTAACAAATTTTTTTTTCATCTTGTGCCATGTCTTATCAACGTTGTGTAACACCCTGAAATTTTTAAATTTCTGGTTGTTAATAGGAAGAATAATTAAACAACAATTTTCTCATAATTTAAAAATTTGTCCAACATTTATTTTCTTCACAGGAAATTTAGTACAGGAAAATCATTGATTGTTTTTTAAATTAAATAAAATGGCTCTCTGAGTGTTGCATTCATATTCGTTGCATGGTTTTTTTTGGTTGATGTGTGTGTGGTTTCAAAATAAAAAAAAAGTTCAAAGTCCCAAAAGCCACCCCAATCTCTCTTTCTCTCTTTTCTCTCAGCTCAACCCGGCCTCAGTCTTGGCCCACTCGCGCTCCACACACAGGCCGTCGGCCTGTTTCCCCAGCTGCGGCCCAGTTCGGATCAGCAATGCGGCCCAACTCTCCTTCCCTCTGTTCTGTCGCTGACACCGCGGTCCCACCTGTCGGCACCTCCTTCAACCTCCAGCCACCTCCTCTCCTCACCATGGCCGGCCGCACCGCCGCCTCCCAGCCTCCCCAGCTCTTCTCCTCCCTCCACTGAGCACGGCATTCAATGCCTAGTGGAGCACGCACCCCGCCACCGCCTCTTCCCCTTAATTTCTCCCCCACCGAGCGCCTCCAAGCCATTCATGGCCGTCCACCACCGAGCACCGCCGTGCAGGCTCCTCCTCTCCCCTCTCCGTCCTATAAAGGGCGAGCCCGAGCCCCTAACTCCCCGCACCTCCCCTCCTCTCCTCCACCCGAGCTCCCGCTCTCGCCCCACGCGCAGCGCCGTCATCGCCCGAGCCAAAACAGAGTGCAGGCCGTCGCTCGATTCATTGGCCACGAGCCCTTCCGGAGCAAGCTGCTACCACCGCGAGCTCCGCGACGACAAGCCGAGCACCGCCGCCTCTCCTGACGCCGGAGCACCGCTGGCCCCGCGAGCGCTCGAGGTGCTGTCGTCTGCGTGCCTGCAAGAATAGAGATGGCCGCCACCTCCAAATCCGGCCACTCTAGTTCGTCCTCATCCTTGGTGAGCACACATATGCACTCCCTTTGATCTCCTCTCTCTATTTTGCTTCTCACCCGAACTCCTGGTCGCCCAGAACACTGGGATTTTTGGCCGGCCAAGAGCTCTGCAGTCCGCCGGCCATGGCGTTCAGGAATAAACCGTGGGCTGCATCGTGAGGATAAGGTATGGTAGTTTTGCCTTTTAGTCCCCATGGAATCCATAAACCAAATCTTAGACTGAGTCCAACAACACCACGCAAAAGCAAAAATGCGTCGGCACAGTGGTTTTTGAGAAGGCAAACGCTCTCCAACAGCTCAGGCAAACAAGACAGGCATTTTGCCTTGGAGGCCAACCGCGAAGCAAAAATGCTTCTCCTCTCTCCTCCGATGCAAATCGCTGGTGGACCCGCAGATGACAGACGGCGAGCTCCCCGGCGGTCAGGCTAGGAGCGGAGGAATCGAGCCAGGGCGGGACCGACCTGCGGAGGAATCGATCCAGGAGCGGAGGAATCGAGGCAGGGCGGGACCAGCCTGCGGCGGCGACGCGCCACTTCTCCATCCCGCGGCCGGCCATGTCCTACCCCCTGGGAGCGACGGGGACAGGAGTAGCTGCCGCTGCGCCCGGCTGGGGAGGACGCTGAATCGGGCGCCCGAGGAGGTGGCAGCGGCGGCAGAGGGCGACGATGCAGGCGCGGGCTGGTGCTCGACTTGTGGGCGGCGCGCGGCAGGACAACGGCTCCAACGAGCTTCGGCTTCGTCGCCGGTCCTCCCTCTCCCTCCTGGCGGCTCGGCGGAGGCCGCGGTGGTGATGGAGAACGGCGTGCCTGGGCATCCATGGTGCTCCCTCCTCTCTTGGCGTGGCCAGCGGCGGCGGTCGGCGCGGCGTGGAGCAGAGGAAGAAGACCACCGACGACCTTTTGCGGTTGGTGATTTGCGTCAACTGTTGGAGACAAGCAAAAATGCATAGGCAATGCATCTACTGTAGAGGATGCAAATGAAGGAATGCATGTCCCATTTTGCCTTGCATTGTTGAAGTCAGTCTTATAGCTTGTGTCTTGCAACCTTTACTCATAACCCCCTAGAAATATCCCACCTTTCAACATAAATCCCACCCTGGCTCTTTTACCTGCTAGCCCCTGTCTTTTACTCTTTTCGCGAGCACTATTTATAGTGTCTTGCAAAAGTTATCAGCTAGCCCTCCTGATCTTTAGCTAACCGCGTTTAGGTCCTTCTAGCCTTGTTTAGTGTATAGATCTCACGTTTTAGCTCCGTTTAACCTCGTTCTTGTTGCGCTAGCCTCATATCAACTCAAAGTACGCGTTAGGAGCAATGTGATCATGATCTCTGTTTTATAATTTTTTTTAAATATTTAAAAATGATTAAGCAATTATATACATGCTTTTCTAATTAAAATTTAATTAGAGATCAACACGTGTTTTTATAAGAAAGATAATTTGATTAATGTTTATTTAAACAATCCTTCCAATTAAAAGCTAATTAGAGTATATCTCGGTTTTCATAATCAAACTTAAATTAATTAATATTCATCCAATTTGCTTTCTAAATAAAAGCTACATAGGCTATATCCCGAGCTTTCTAAATTAAATGTTAATTTGATTAATATGAACATAAATGTGTTCCTAATATAATTTAATAAGTTCAACTCGAAATATGAGCATAATACGTTTAGATGCTTCACATATTTCTTTTCTAAACTTAAATGTTTGATTTGCATAAATCATACTTGAATATTTATAAATAAAATTTGACTAAGTTACATCGTCTTTTTCAAATAAATATAACTTGCTTAATTATAAATAGGGCATTTCTCTAAAATAACCTATGCAGACTACTTTATTCAATTAAAATATATCAAGCACATAGCTTTCTGTGATATAATCCAAATCTCCCGATAGCCTTGAGCGTTTCTTCCGTTTGCGTTCTTAGAACTGAGCTTTTCCCTTGTCTGCTTTTCTAAGCCTTCTTGTTTGGTGTATTGTTCTTAGTTGTTCTTGTATGTTTGCATTACATGTTTGTGCCGTTGTTGCTTCGAGTAGAAGATCAAGCTGCTGATCGGAAGTTTAGAAGTTTTAAAGAGCAAGAGTGTAAGAGCATAAGAGTAACTTATCGTTGGAGAAAGGCAAGTGACCCTAACCACCCTTCTACCTATGCTTTGATTCAAGAATACTATAAATTAATCAGAACATGGAGAACCACCCAGGAAGACAGTGCAACCACAGTCCACATGGCTCTGGCTTAGCCAATTAATTAGGTGTGCGATTGTACTGGTGACCTTATCCGAAAGGAACACAGGGGGCTCTGGGTTGCAGGGGTATAGCCCGGTCCTCTTGGGGTAGCAGCCTTTGCTAAGGTGCTGACCACTAGGGAGGGTTATGGTCCGCCCTGAGCTGTAACTGTCGTGGCTTGTTGGTGCTTTTGCATGTCTTTGTAAAGGCTTCGTAGCGTCCCTATGCAATCACACCTCCGAAGTGTGGTATGATGCTTGGCCAGCATCGCATGGTTGGGTTCAAAGTTCTTCGGAACTTTTACGCGAACTGTGGTGAAAGTGTGCAACCTCTGCAGAGTGTAAAACTGATCGATCAGCCGTGCTCACGGTCAAGAGCGGCCTGGACCCTCACATGATTAATGAACTTAAAGATGGACTTAATTTGCATTTTGGTTAACTCTTGTGGCCTTGCTGAGTACCAACCATAAGTGTACTCATCCTTGCTAAACCGCTGCTCAGAAAAAGAAGAAGAAGGTGTATGAAGTCCAGAAGATGGTGCTAGGCGTACGCGACCCCCAGTCGATTGCCTGTGAAGTTTGGAGCCTTTGTTTCCTAGGATTCTGCTGTAAATCTCTGATAATCTCTTTTTCTTTACTGATATTATTTCTGTTATTCACTTATGATGTCACTATATGTATGAAACTTGATCCTGGCATACATATAGTTAAGCACTTGGGTTTCTTTGGAAAAACAGGTGTGACACGTTGGCATCTAGAGCCTTGTAAGGCTACATGCATATGCGGATAAATATTTCATGAGCTTCCTAATTAGTACTTCAGTAGGGACAGAAAACTAATTTAATGCCCATCATGTGAAACTTTCTAAATTATAATTGTATTTGTTATTTACTCTTCAGTTAGTTATTTTTTCTTTCCCAATCTGTGTAAATATTAACTACTATTTTTCTTATTTTTAATTCCGAATTTATGTATTTATTAATTGTATTTGTATTGAATATGGACTCTTTGGATTTCCTTATTTTAATTCCGAATTTATGTATTCTTTGGATTAATCTAGACCTTCAGATCTTCATAAAATCCAACGGTGTATATTCTTCTTTTTTTTTGATTAACGTGGAAATTTCTAGACCCTCTCGGCGAACGTGGTGGCTTCTTTTAACACTCAAGTATAAAGATAATAGATATCACTGTTACTAATACTTGAGTGGAGAACAGTGAACCACACAATGTATTGCCATGACATCATTAAGGTACAACAACATTTCTGATCATACATGTTATTGACTCGTTGCACTACGTGAAAAGAGGCTTTGGTAACGGGTGCCAACTGCTATTGGTAACGAGCGTTACCGATCAAGCGTTACAAATGATGGGACAAATGTAACAAGTTGTCCGTTACCAATAATAAACATTGGTAACGGGCTGCATTCTATGACCGTTACCAATATCTTTGGTAATAGGCTGCATTCTATGCCCGTTACCAATACCAGTCATAGGTAACGGACATAATGGTAATGCCCGTTACTAATGTGAAATTAAAAAACAAAAAAAAGAAATCAAAACACTTTCTGTTCTTTTATTTTATACATGCATACATACACTTGGATCACTATCCATACACACTCAGATCACTATCCAACAACACATACACTTAGATCACTTGTTTTTTGTCTTGCTCCTGTCCTCTTTGGAACATCCCCATTGAATCCCTTCTGTTGACAAACATTAATAAGATTTCAAAGTATATGTCTGGTAAAACCAAATTAGTAGCAATCAATGGAACAGAACATTGCATGTTTTTTTAGAATGGCAGCAGTAGTGTAAGCTATATGAGACTGATTGGAAAAAAATAACCAGCCAATAATTCAACTAGCATTATGTGATATGACCTTACTTAATAATAAGCTCAGGAAAAGAAATGTTTGTAGAGCAAAGCAAGCTGCTACTAACTGACATCTAGGTAACATGCCTAAACACAGTTTCTGCACCATTCCAATGAGCACATGGAGCAAACATACTATCTACCACACTTACCACAATATATACAAATTTGTGCTAATGACTGTCTATCACATTTCAGCATTAATAATAGCATGACCAAAATTTCTAATCCTACTCATGAAGAACACATATGTTCAGACTACCAGAACAAACAAAGAGCAGATCCTTCATGAGAGAAAAGGCAGGACGACTATGTCAAAGAATTACCTTCATGAGCTTGAAGAGCATTGACATGCTGCAAATGACATCCCATTTATATATGTTCTGGTAGGCCTGAAGCAACATGAGAGAAAAAAATAAGTTTGTGAGTCCATGTATTTTAAGAAACAGGTGCTAATTAGAACAGACTCCTGTTATACAGTTGGGTATAACAGGTTGAGAGACGTGGGTACCCATGGGTCCCCACCGACCAGGGTCCCAGAGGTCCCTGCCATGTGGACCCGATCTGTCAGAAGCCCCACCGACCTGCAAGTGGGCCCGGAGACCTTATCCGCAATCCCGGCGACCTTGGAAGACTCCAGACAACCTTATCCAGATCCCGGAGGACCCGCCGGGCTTGTGGCGCAAGTTTCTCCCCCAGGTCGCGGCTCGGCGCCGCCAGTAGGTCCGCAGATCGCGGGATTTACCCTGTAATCACGGAAGATGACCTTCCTAACTTGTAACCAACCCCGATGAGGGTCCACCGACCTCGAATGGAAGCCCTAGCCCGTTGACCATATAAGGCGGCCTAGAGCTCCATTCGAGAGGACTTCCCCATTCACGCATAATTCCACCGCATACTGGACGTAGGGTTTTACTCTCCGGAGGCCTGAACCAGTCTAAACCCCCGTGTCCTTAGCCATTCTCGCCGTATTCCGAGTTCCTCCTGCGAACTACCACCTACGCTCTTAGTTCTCGATCCCCTCCAATTAACCTACAACCGCTTGGGTCGCCCCCCTTGTGGATCTGTCCAGGTCTCACCCCCTGACAGTTGGCGCGCCAGGTAGGGGTGATCGGGAACTCGCTGTGCAGCATGGTGGCCCGATCTGGTGTCATTTTTCCGGCGAGCATGGCGGACGTCCTCGCCAACCCCGTGGAGATCTGTTTCGGTTCCTTCACGGCGACCTCAACTATATCGGCGGCCACGACCTCTCCGGCGACCGCTGTGAAGATTCCGGCGGCACCCGTCGTCGTCCCTGTTTCCGATCTGGCGTCGAAGACCCACCCGCCCAAACCCTATGACATTGTTCAGGGAATGGAGCACGTCATCGACATGATGGAGGAGACCCTCCAGATCTGCGAAAGAGCCCGGCGCTCAACGCAGACCGCATCGCGCCGCAAGACCTTCCCCTTCGGTCTGCGACCATCCAGTGACGCTTACATCCGTCAGGCGGCCAAGTCCTCCCCGATCCAATCTGGGCGGCAGGAGCCATCTGGCGACCTCAAGTCCGAGCTCTGCGCCCGCCGTGATCCGCTTGACGTACCATGCACCTACCACAAGGGCGCGCGTCACACCCTCCGCGGCTGCCGGCTGCGGAAGAAGGCCGACCAGGAGCGTACTGCTCCCCGCACCACGCGAGCTCCCACGTCTCCAGACGTTGGTGAGTTCCAGAAGGTCCGGATCTACGTCTCCCCCAATGACCAGAGCTCCATCCGGCGGCGGGTCCTGGTGGTTTCGGTGAACGAACCACCGCGGGTCGGCGTGACGGACTCCGAGGAGGCACGTCGGATCCAGGGCAATGCCAACCGTGCTCAGCGACGGGCGGAGGAGCAGCGCCAGGCGGTACCTCCGTGCGCCCGAGACCTGCGCCTCGAGTTTGAGGAGGCAGGGCTGCCGTCGTTCAATAGCCCTCAGGCCAACCTGGGTGCCGCTATGGCACGTCTCCAGCAAGCCAACCCCTCACCCGAGGCTGAAGCAGCCATGGCCTACCTTCGGGTTGCTACAGCCCTGGTAGAAGAAAAGAGCGCGGCATCCAAGTCTGCGGCGTCCTCATCAAGTCGGCATTTGCGCAGTCGATCTAATCGACCTGCGCACAACAAACTCCCCACCATCCAGGAGGAAGTCGACCAGCACAACCCCGACCAGCCTCGGGCGAATGATGCAAGAGACGGCGACCTCCGCGCCAACCTTGACAAGAACAGGCGTGGCCGCGACACTCGCGGCTACATCGATCAGCGCCATCACGAGCGTGAGGAGCGGGAGTTGTGACGTCGCACGGACTACACCGCGAGTACGGACCCCCAGGCGCCGTCCATCGCATCATGGAACGTGAGGAGCGCGACCGCCAGGACGTCGAGAACAGGCGACGTGCCCAGTACGAGGCGGACTACGGCCACCCTGAGGGCCCTGTTCCGAACCCGGATCGCCAGCCTAGATCCCAGGTCGTGGCCCCTGCACAGAGCAGAGGCGGCGCCCAAGTCGGGGACGACGGCGACGACATGGCCATCACTGCCTTCCCTACGTTGGCTCCTCGCCTCAGATCGGTCGCCTACCCCGACAACTTCAAGCCGAACATCCAGAAGTGAAGAGTATCTTGGCCCCCTAAGTGGGTTTTGGTGATTTAATGACACACGCTTAAGTAACTAATGATTTATCTAGTGTATGAGCTGGTATTAAAATTGTATGTGGCATCAAGTCTATTTCATTGTTTATACAAAAAGGAAGTGATGCTACAAAAGGGTTCCTAAGAAGGCTTATTTATTTTATATTTTGAATTTGAGTCCTACGAACGCCGCACTATAAAGAGGGACAGGAAATGTGTCCTCCAAGAGTCGAACAGGTGCTCAAGTTGCTTTAACAAAACCTATGAGAGACACCTTTGCACCAACACGTTCACGGGGAACTTTTCTTGGGTGCTGACCTTGGGAGGCCGGAGTATCCGGGTTTATCCCGGAGTCTCCGGACTTCCCGGAGTTTCCGGGTTTACCCCAGATATTCCAGGTCTTAGAGCTGTAACGGCTCTTTTCTGTGTGAGGGGGTATAAAAGCCCCCTTGTCACACCCTGAAATTCCCGAATTTCAGGATGTGAATAGGAAGAAAATTTAAACAACGATTTTCCCATAATTTTTTTAAAAAAATTTTCCCAACCTTTAATTCTTCACAGGGAATATAGTCCAGGAAAAAAAAACAACAAAAACATTATTTGTTTTCCGAAAATAAATAAATAACTTGATGTATGTTGCATACATGCTGCTGCATTATTTTTGTTTGATTGAATTCAAATTGATATTTGAATTCAATTGTTTTGATCCCTTTTGAAAAAAAAAACAAAACCTTTTCTCTTTCCCTCCCTCTTCTCCTTTTCTTTTGGCCCAGCTCGGCTTGTAGCTAGCAGCCCACCTTCCTCAGCCTTGCGCGGCCCAGCTCACCGCTCGGTCCATGACCGGAAGTCCGCTGCTGGCCCTCCTTTTCCCCGGCCTGGTTCGCGCGCACCGTTTTCCCCCAGCCCAGCTCGGCCCAGCTACCGACGCGCCGGCCCACTCCGCTCCCTTCTCCGCGCGCAGACACTGACGGGCGGGACCCGCCTGTCATCCCGCCCGAATATCTGGAGTCGGCAGGACCTGTCTTAAACTGGAAGTCTGCACTGCTTTAACTTTTGAGCTTTTCTCTTCGTACAATCAGCTAAATCAATGTTCCTAACACTCAGATGGTGAACACCAGGTCCAGGTCAGGTGTTGATCAACCCCCAGTGACTCGTCCAGGGAGAGCCAGCAGTTCCGGCAGTGCACAACAACAAGGACAGATGGACCCAGCTATGCAGCAGTTCATCGAGACCCAGACCCAGCTTCTCCAGAACCTGTCCAACACTGTGGTGAATCTGCAGGCCCAAGTCAATAATCTACCCCAGCAGCAGCAGGCACCCAGGGACAAGCACAGGGAGTTCATGAGCCATCGTCCACCAGTGTTTACACATGCTGCAGATCCATTGGAGGCTGATGATTGGCTGAAGACTATAGGCAAGATGCTCACTACCGCTCAGTGTGATGACAGAGAGAAGGTCCTGTATGCTGCAGGACAGCTTCAGGGTACAGCAGGAGCTTGGTGGGATGCTTATGTTGCCGCCCATGCTACACCAGATGCTATTACTTGGCAGGAGTTCACCACCAGTTTCAGGAACCATCACATACCTGCAGGCCTGATGAAGTTGAAGAAGAAGGAGTTCCTTTCTCTCAAGCAGGGAGGAATGTCAGTAGCTGAATTCAGGGACAAGTTCATTGAGTTATCCCGCTATGCACCTGAGGATGTTGCTGATGATGGGAAGAAACAGGAGCTATTCATGGAGGGATTAGCTGGACCACTTCAGTACCAGCTTATGTCTCACACTTTTGCGTCGTTTCAGCAGCTGATAGACAAGGCTATCTGCTTGGAGTCAAAGCGCAGAGAGTTGGGAGATCTGAAAAGGAAGGCCACTACCTCTGTGCAGTTTGGGAGCAGCACTCACCCCCGTTTCGTTCCACAGCAGAGGACAACACTCCATGTTGGAGGTTCAGGTGGTAACTCTGGGCAGAATCAATTTCAGCGTAACAATCAACCGTTCAAGCACCCTATTCAAGAGTTGCAGCAGTCCACTCCACAGACTCCACGCCCCAATGACCAGCAGTCTAGTCAGAACACCCCAGCGGGAACCCTAGTGAGACCTAGTGCGCCCAGCACTCCTGTTGGTAATACTTGCTTTAAGTGTGGGGAGACTGGTCACTATGCCAACAATTGTCCCCAGAGGAGCGTGCAGAATACTCCAGTGCAGAGTCAGCAGATGAGGAATGGAAACAAGACCCCGCAAAGCTCCAAGGGACAGCAGAACTCCGCACGTGGTAGATTGAACCACGTAAATGCAAGGACCGTGTTTGGTATGTTCTCTATCAACATTGCCCCCACATCACTTCTACCATATCATTCTCAAAATCTTTCTTAGTTCTTCCGAATCTCGAGGACGAGATTCCGTTTAAGGGGGGTAGATTTGTCACACCCTGAAATTCCCGAATTTCAGGATGTGAATAGGAAGAAAATTTAAACAACGATTTTCCCATAATTTTTTTTTAAAATTTTCCCAACCTTTAATTCTTCACAGGGAATATAGTGCAAAAAAAAACAAAAAAACATTATTTGTTTTCCGAAAATAAATAAATAACTTGATGTATGTTGCATACATGCTGCTGCATTATTTTTGTTTGATTGAATTCAAATTGATATTTGAATTCAATTGTTTTGATCCCTTTTGAAAAAAAAAACAAAACCTTTTCTCTTTCCCTCCCTCTTCTCCTTTTCTTTTGGCCCAGCTCGGCTTGTAGCTAGCAGCCCACCTTCCTCAGCCTTGCGCGGCCCAGCTCACCGCTCGGTCCATGACCGGAAGTCCGCTGCCGGCCCTCCTTTTCCCCGGCCTGGTTCGCGCGCACCGTTTTCCCCCAGCCCAGCTCGGCCCAGCTACCGACGCGCCGGCCCGCTCCGCTCCCTTCTCCGCGCGCAGACGCTGACGGGCGGGACCCGCCTGTCATCCCGCCCGACGCGCCTTGCCCCAGCCAGACTCGAGCTCGGGTCCGTCCGACCCTCGGCCGTGCCGCGCCGCATCTCCCGTGGCCCGCACGCCTAGGTGCGCTCCCTCGGCCTATATAGACCCGCCGCCTCGCACCGCGTCGCCCCTTTTCCTCTAACCCTAGCCCTCGGCTCTCCAGCGCCGCCGCCCGAGCCGAAACCCTAGAGCTCGACCGCCGCCGTCGATCTCCCGCTCCGCCGTCTCTCCGCTGACGAGAAGCACCCCGGGAGCACCGCAAGGAGGTGAGGAGACCGTGCGTGCCGCTTGTTTGCGCCCTCGTGCGTTGATTCGCCCGTTTGGAGCTCGCCGGAGTCCGCCGTCGTGGCCGTCCGCCCCGCCGTGTTGCCCGCCATCGCCGCCGCTCGTGTGTCTGCCCGTTTGCTCCAGATCGATCTCCCGCGTCGCCAGCATCGTCCCAGTGCAATCCACGCTCAAAATCGTGCCCTACAGCTCGAGACCGAGCGAGCTCACCGGAGCTCCGCCGACCGCCGCCGCCTGCGCCGCCGCGCGTCGCATCCAGACGCCCTCAGCCGTCCGATCTCTAGCCGGCGGCCCAGATCGGATCTAACCTCGGGGTCAACCGGTCAATACCGATCAACCTTAGCGCTGTGCCGTGTTGTTTTGCAAAAAGGTCCCTCTGTTTCTTAAAATCACAGTTAGACCCTTCCACGTGCAAAGAACCCTACAGTTAGGTCCAGTTTTCTTCGTTTTAGCCCTGAAAGTTTAGTTTCCTTTACAGTTGAGTCCCTGATCTTGTTTAGGCCGTAACTTCTACGTTTTAGCTCCGTTTTTAGCGTTCTTTATATCCACGCGACCGTATCGAAGAGTAGAACAGTTTTATGCCCCTGTTTTGTTATGTTAGTACTGTTTGGTGATTGTTTCTTATTTTATTCCATTGTTTGCTTGTATGTGAATGATGTGGTGCGTAGAAGACGATCCGTACGTGGAATACGCTGAAGTTGAAGATTTCCAAGACCCTGAGCAGCAGCAAGCGTTGGTAGAAGGCAAGTCCTTGCTACATTCCCGGTTATCCTATTACAACATGCATTTTAATTACACCGTTTTTATTTGTTGCTTGCATTAATGTGATGGGACCTATGTTAAGGTTTGACTAGCTTTGTTTATTCCTATGCCTTGATCAACCTGGGTTTATGTTTATGTTGGGTAGACCTTGCTTAGTTGCTCAACTTGGGATCATGGTGGTTTAAATGAACAACAATGTTAATCTTGCTTTACTTATGTTATACCTTCATTAAACAAGATCACCTGTGTTAATCGGAACATGGAGCGACCACCCAGGAAAACAGTACTACCACAAGACATATGGCTCTGTCTTGGCCAAGTAATTAGAAAACCTGGTGTTAGGTATGCTTTACCTGAAAGGGGTTGGGGGTTGCCGGTAGTTGGTGTATAGCCCGGCCCTCAGACTGATCTGCTCTATGGTAGCTTCGCAGCTGAGAGAGGTTTATCCATTGCGCTGTCAAGTAACCTAGCGAGCAGCCTGCACCTGGGGATCTTTGTAAAGGCCTCGTAGCGTCCCTATGCAATCACACCTCGGTAGTGTGGTATGATGCTTGGCCGGCATCGCATGGTTGGGTTTAAAGTTCTTCGGGACTTTTACGCGACTTGTGGGTAAAGATGTACAACCTCTGCAGAGTGTAAAACTGACTAGTTAGCCGTGCCCACGGTCACGGGCGGCCTGGACCCTCACATGAGTAAACTATGAAAGATGGATTAAACTTGTTGCATTTACTTTCATTTATGATGATGTTGCTTATGTTAATCTCTGGGTTGGTATAAACTTACATTTGTTGGTAATTCAGCTTGCTTAATAAAATTTGACCAACTAAAATGCTGACCTGCTATGCAACCACAAGCTTCCACCATAAAGTCTTTGCATGTTGTTATAGAGTTTTGCCTTGTTGAGTACGACATGTGCTCATGCTTGTTGTTCTTTTATATTGCATCTACACAACCCGGTTGCTGCTCAGACGGACTCTTTCAAGACTTTCCTGGAGAGTTTGACGGTTTCTAGGCGGGCGTGCCACCAGTCGACTGCCTGTGGAGACGTCCTTTTCCGCTGCTAGTACTCGCTTTTGTTACGATTATGAGACATTCGGTCATGTAATAAAGTTATAATACTTCCTTTACGCTTTTGACACTGTTTTTGATATTCACTGAGTCGATGCATGTGTGTAACTTGATCCTGGCGCACATGTATTCTATGCATTCGGGTTTGCCTTTAAATCCGGGTGTGACACCCCTCCACCCTTTTCTCTCTCTCTCTCTTGCCCATTTCGACCTGCAAAGCTTCAGAACTCATTCACTCCCTCCTTTACTCCCTTTGGCTCTAAGTTGGTGAGATTTGGTGGAGATTTAAGGGGGATTGAGAGCAAGAGCTTGGAGAGTGCTTGTGAGCTGAATTCCCATCTCTAGAGCACCTCGTTCTTCGCTTGGTTGGCGCATTTCGTGTTTGTTACTCTTGGAGCTTTGAGCTCCTAGCCGGCTAGGCGTTGCCTTGGAGCATCCAAAGGTTGTGGCTACCCAAGGAAGTTTGTATTACCCCGAGATTGAGTAAGTAACTCTAGCTTGATCTTTGTGGTCGCTAGAGGGAGGAAAGTGACCTAGGTGTAAAGGTCCACCCTTTGTGGGTACCTCAACGGAGACGTAGACCTCAAGGTGTGAGGTTGAACTCCGGTAACAAATCCTTGTGTCTCTTGTGCTTGTTCATCTTGTTGCATGCTTGTATCTCTCTTGAGCACATATCTAGGGTTTGGTGCCGATCTACTTCGTGTTGAGGTTCCTGCAAGATTTGAGTGAATACACAGGCTTGTCTCATCCCAGTGCATAACCTATTTTCACAGATTTACATTTGAGCAAGTTTAATTTCTGTCGAATTTGATTCCCCCCTGACAGGCCGGACTATCCGAACATTTTCCCGGATTCTCCGGATTTCCCGGAGTATCCGGAAAAATATCCGGAAACTCCGGACCTGATTTAACAGCTGCGAAAAAGTTTGTGAATTTTCAGGTTCGATTATTCACCCCCCCTCTAGTCGACATTTTGATCCTTTCAATTGGTATCAGAGCCAAGTGCTCCGAATTTGAAGCTTAACCGCTTGGAGTCAAGAAGATGTCGAATCCAATCGATCAAACTCCACCCCTCGTCGAAGGTGATCCCGTCAACAACGTTGTTGGCACACCTCCCGTCCCACCTCAAGGAGGTAACACCCTTGGAGCAAGCACAAGCCATCAAGCACATGGACATGGTGATGATTCCTCCGATAGTGAGGATGAAGATTTGATGATGCAAGGTCCAACCGCTCCGCTCGACGACCGTCATCATCAAGGGACTATACTCGAACCTCTTTCGATTATTCTCGTTTATCCTTTAACCATCCATCGGGTTCTAGCCACATTGGGAAGATACCCCAATTTGATGGAACCGGCTATTCCAAGTGAAAGAACTCGATGGATGAATATTTGATGGAGGTGAATCCCGCACTTTGGACTATTGTGAACAGGGGTATTACTTTCCCTAGTGGTGATGCAACGCTAACTCAAGAGCAAGCTAATGAGATACAAAGAAACTATCAAGCCATACGCATCATCAAGAGTTCGCTCACGTCCGAAGAGTATGACAAGGTGGATGGGTTGAAATCCGCCAAGGAAGTGTGGGACACATTGTTTATCAACCATGAAGGGACAAAGCAAGTAAGAGAAGGAAGAATTAGAGCCTTGGAAAGTGAGCTCAATCGCTTTGTTATCAAGGATGATGAGTCTCCACAAGACATGTACAACCGCTTGAACAAGATCATCAACAAGATCAAATCACTTGGAAGCACAAGATGGGGAAGAAGAGAAGTGGTTGATAAGATCCTCTCCGCGTACGTGGCAAGGGATGTTCAACTCCCAACACTCATTAGAGAGAAGAGAGGCTTCAACAAGTTCACTCCGGCGGATGTAATTGGAAGAATGGAAGAACACCTTATCACCGTCAAGGAGTCAAAGCTTTCACAAGAAATGTCAAAGATGCATGAACAACTTGAGAAGAACAAGGGAGTGGCCCTCAAGGCATCTAGCAGAGAGAAGAAATCTAGCTCATCAACCTCAAAGACCGTGGTCGAGGAAGATAGTGATGAAGATAGTGACTTGAACATGACTCCCGAGCAAATGGCACTTTTTGTAAGAAAGTTCAACAAAATGTTCAAGAAGAGTGGCTTCATCAACAAGAGCAAAGACAAAGACAAGATCAAGATGAAGATGACTTCCAAGAGGCCGTGCTTTGGGTGTGGCAAGGAGGGTCACTTCATTGCAGAGTGTCCCAACATCAAAGTGAGAAGAAGAGACACCAACAAGAACAAGAAGAAGGAAGTTGGTGAAGCACATTTAGGTGAAGAATGGGATTCAAATGATGATAGCTCCGACTCCGATGATGAAGTGGGTCTTGCCACTATATCCATTGGAGAACCAATCAACAAGTCATCACTCTTTGGAGATCTCACCGATGATGAAGATGACTTCACCCACACATGCCTCATGGCTAGGGGCTCTAAGGTAGACACTCCCACCCCGCCCCTAGATGATGATAGTGAAAATGATCTTGACTTTGAAAAGATGATCACTAGCTTTGGTAAAAAGGCAACTAAGAAAATCATGTTTTTAATGAAAGAAATAGAGAATAGAGATGGGACTCTAGAGGTGCAAGAAGAACTCTTTAGACTTGAGCGGGAGAAAACCATTGCCCTTGAGAATGCCCTTGTAATTGAAAAGAAGGGTTTCAAGGTGCAAGAGGACTTGCTCAAGGAAAAGGAGATAGAAATTCTTAGCCTCAAGAAATCCCAAGCTAAAGATGAGTTGATAGTAGATGAATTAACTAGGGAATCTTTCCTAGCTAAGGATGCTTGCAAGAAACTTGAGGGTGAAAAGCTTGAACTTCAAAAGAGTTTTGAAAGCTTAAAGACTAGTCACATAGCACTAGAAGTTCAACTTGACAACCTCAAGAATAATGCTACAACTATATCTAATGATGCTCTCTCTAACTCTAAAACCTCAACAAGCAATGGTTGTTCTCGGTGTTACAAAATTGATGTAAATGCTTGTGCTACTAACATTGCCGAGATGAATGCTATGAGGAAAGAGATTGCTAGGTTGTCAAACTCTCTCATTGATGAGAAAAGGAAAGAACCCAAGAGAGGTGAATTTGAGAACCACACCAAAGGCTTTGGGTCAAGCTACATGAAGAAGTTTGGCTTTGCGGATGGGAAGGGGCTTGGTAAGCAAGAGCAAGGTACAAAAGACCCTATCCCATTCATCAAGAACTACCACACCAAAGGTGTGGGGACAAGGAATGTGGTACATGGCATGAAGCAATTGGGTGCCAAGAACTTTGACAACCAAGTTAAGTACAACACTCCCATCAAGTTCAAGAGCACTCAAGTCACAACAAATGCACCACAATCTAAGGCAAAGACCAAACCAACCAAGTTGAGCAAGAAGCCCAAGCCACATGCCTCACAAGATAGTTTTTATGCCGACTATGTGTTGACTTGGAACCACAAGGGTAAGGTGGTTGCCAAGTATGTGGGACCCCGCACAAAAGGGACATTGATCAAAAGGAATGTGTGGGTGCCCAAGGTTCTTGTGACTAACGCTCTAGGACCCAAATCCACTTGGGTACCTAAAACACAAGCATAACTTGTTTTGTAGGCATACTCCTCCGGTGGAACAAAATGGGTGATTGATAGTGGATGTACAAATCATATGACCGGGGAGAAGAAAATGTTTTCATCTTGTGATATGATTGAAAATCCTACGGAAAGAATTGCCTTTGGAGGCAATGGTGGAGGAACGGTTGTCGGTCTTGGTAAAATTACTATCTCAATCAATCATTCAATTTCCGATGTTTATTTGGTTGAATCTTTGGACTACAATTTGTTGTCCGTTTCACAACTTTGTGAGATGGGTTACAATTGTTTGTTCACCAATGAGGGTGTGACCGTCTTTAGAAGGGGCGATGACTCCGTTACCTTTAAGGGTGAGCTCAAGGGAAGGCTTTACTTGGTGGATTTTTCATCGGATAAAGCCCAACTTGATACATGCTTATTGGCAAAGTTTAGCTTGAGTTGGCTTTGGCATCGCCGACTAGCTCACGTTGGGATGAACAATCTCAATAAGCTTCTAAAGGGGGAACACATCCTAGGACAAACAAACGTTCATTTTGAGAAAAATAGAATTTGTAGTGCTTGTCAAGCCGGAAAGCAAGTTGGTGCTCCTCATCCCGTCAAGAATGTACTCACTACTACAAGACCATTGGAACTACTTCACATAGATATCTTTGGTCCCGTGGCTTATGTTAGCATTGAAGGGAACAAATATGGATTTGTCATTGTTGATGACTACTCTCGATACACTTGGGTATTCTTTATGAAGGACAAGAGCAAAGTTCATGAAATATTCAAGAAGTTTGCCACAAGAGCCCAAAATGAGTTTGATGTGAAGATCAAGAGAGTGAGAAGTGACAATGGCACCAAGTTCAAGAACACCAACATTGAAGAGTATCTTGATGAAAAAGGCATTGGTCATGAACTCTCCGTCCCATACACTCCACAACAAAATGGGATAGTGGAGAGGAAGAATAGGACTCTCATTGAAGCCGCAAGAACCATGCTTGATGAGTACAAGACTCCGGATAGTTTTTTGGCGGAAGCAATCAACACGGCTTGTCATGCTATCAACCGCTTATATCTTCACAAGCTTCGTCACAAAACCGCCTATGAACTTCTAATCGGTAAAATGCCTAACGTGTCTTACTTTAGAGTTTTTGGTTGTAAGTGCTTCATTCTTAACAAGAAGCCTAAAAGCTCTAAGTTTGCACCTAAAGTTGATGAAGGTATCTTTCTTGGTTATGCCTCAAACGCTCATGGCTATCGTGTCCTCAACAAGACCTCCGGTTGTGTTGAAGTCACGTGTGACTTGACGTTTGATGAATCTAATGGCTCTCAAGTGGAGCAAGTTGATGAATTGTGTGTAGGCAAGGAAGTACCAGCTGAAAAGGCTATAAAAAGGATGGCCATTGGAGAAGTCAAGCCTCAAGAAGAAGATGATGAGGACTACGAGATAGAGGAATCAGCAATTTCACCTCCCGCTGTGAACCCCGGAGTATCCGGAGAAAAATCCGGAGATTCCGGGTTTCCCGGAAACTCCGGAGAAAATTCCGGAGACTCCGGGCCTGCTGCTGATATCTCCCAAAGCAGTCAAGAAATTGAGGAATTGATCCAACAAGAAGTTTCTGACCCACATCCAAGAGTTCGGCAAAGTGTTCAACGAGATCATCCCGTTGACAACATTCTTGGAAGCATCCGTAGAGGGGTAACAACTCGTTCAAGATTAGCAAATTTTTGTGAACATTACTCGTTTGTTTCCATGTTGGAACCTCTTAGGGTTGAAGAAGCTCTTGACGATGCTGATTGGGTAATGGCCATGCAAGAAGAGCTCAACAACTTCACTCGGAATGAAGTCTGGTCCTTAGTGGAACGCCCCAAGCAAAATGTGATTGGAACCAAATGGGTCTTCAGCAACAAACAAGATGAAAATGGTGTGGTAACCAAGAACAAAGCAAGATTGGTGGCAAAAGGATACACTCAAGTAGAAGGCTTGGACTTTGGAGAAACTTATGCACCAGTGGCAAGGCTTGAAGCAATCTGCATACTCTTAGCCTTTGCCACACATCACAACTTCAAGTTACATCAAATGGATGTCAAGAGTGCTTTCTTGAATGGCCTAATCTCCGAAGAAGTCTATGTTGAACAACCACCGGGCTTTGAAGATCCTAAATTTCCCAACCACGTCTACAAACTCCATAAGGCGCTCTATGGGCTCAAACAAGCCCCAAGAGCATGGTATGAATGCCTTAAGGAATTTCTCTTAAAGAAAGGCTTTGAAATAGGCAAAGCCGATCCTACTCTCTTCACTCGTAAACAAGGCAATGATTTATTTGTGTGCCAAATATATGTCGATGACATTATATTTGGATCTACTAACCAAGCTTGGGTTGATGAGTTTAGTAGGATTATGACCAAAAGATTTGAGATGTCTATGATGGGAGAGTTGAAGTTCTTTCTCGGTTTTCAAATCAAGCAACTCAAGGATGGCACATTCATAAGTCAAACCAAGTACACCAATGATATGCTCAAGAAGTTTGACATGAATAATGCCAAGCCCATCAAAACACCTATGCCATCAAATGGACATCTTGATCTAAATGAGGAAGGCAAAAGCATCGACCAAAAGGTATATCGCTCCATGATTGGATCTTTACTTTACCTTTGTGCATCTAGGCCCGATATTATGCTTAGTGTGTGCATGTGTGCAAGGTTTCAAGCTAATCCTAAGGAGTGTCATCTAATGGCCGTTAAGAGAATCTTTAGATATTTGGTTCATACTCCTAACCTTGGTTTATGGTATCCTAAGGGCTCCACTTTCAATCTACTTGGCTACTCCGATTCGGACTATGCTGGTTGCAAAGTAGATAGAAAGAGTACATCCGGGACTTGCCAATTCCTTGGGAGGTCCTTGGTGTCTTGGAGTTCCAAGAAACAAAACTCCGTTGCCCTTTCCACCGCCGAGGCCGAGTATGTTGCAGCCGGCACTTGTTGTGCTCAACTACTTTGGATGAGGCTCACTTTGAGAGACTTTGGTTGCGAGTTTAGCAAGGTGCTACTCTTGTGTGACAATGAGAGTGCCATCAAGCTAGCTAACAACCCCGTAAACCACTCAAGAATAAAGCACATAGACATAAGACACCATTTCTTGAGAGACCACGAAGCCAAAGGAGATATCGCTTTAAGCCATGTGAGCACCGATAAGCAACTAGCCGATATCTTCACAAAGCCTCTTGATGAACTAAGGTTTTGTGCTTTGAGGAGTGAGCTAAATATCTTGGATTCTCGTAACTTGGCGTGAGATCATGCACATGTTTGAGTGACCTAGATTAAGTTTTTGAAAGTAAAAGATTTGTGAAAACTTGTGTTGAATTTGTTTTTGAAAAATTTGGATCTTTATGGTACAACACTTGGACTATAGTTCTCATTGCTTGTTTGTGGCTAGTCTCAAGTGTTGATACTACTCAGGCTCACATATATTACATATATAGTCATCCAAATCTATCCCAAATCAAATTCCTTGCAAATCTACTCGCTGGACTCAGGGGGAGCGAAAACTCCGAAAATTTTCCCAGAGATTTCGGGTTTCCCGGAAACTCCGGACCTGGCCCGGAGTGTCCGGACCTTTAGGGTATATATACCCTTTTCACCGCGGTCAACTCATCCTTTTACTTCTTACCGCGTTGACCGGCCGCCTCACTCTCTCCCGTCGCCTCCCCTCTCTCCCTCACACCGCCCCTAGGCGATTTTCGTCTCCCCCCTTCAAAATCAAATGTGAGTGAGGGTTTGAGGGCTCCAAGGTGTGGAGATCAAAGATCCACTCCGGTTTCGAAGGATTGAAGCTTCTCCCTCTCTCTTCCCAAGGTATCTCTTGAGGAACTTTTCTCGATCTACTTCCCTAGGGTCGTTCTTGTTGTATCCTCTTAGGGAATAGGTAGAGAATACTCCTTAGGCTCTAGATCTGCAACATCTCACAGTTTGGATGGTTGATTTGTGCAGCATTGTGAGTTAGGGTTTCGGGTGTGAAACCCGGAAACTCCGGGCTTGAAAAACCCGGACTCTCCGGACTTCCCGGAATGTCCGGAATTTTTCCCGGAGTCTCCGGGGTTCACACTGTAAACCCTAAATCACAGTGTTGTGCATCTCTTCTATTGATCATCTCTCATTTCCATATCCTTCCTTATGTTCAGATCATGCGGGTGAAGATAAGGCGTGAGACGGAAGAGCCCTCCACTCAAAGGAGGACCAAGGCAAGGCATGACCCCGCCTCTTTGAGGGTCGTGCAAGAGGCGTTGGGACAAGAATCCTCTCAGCGCAGCACAAGACCAAGAAGGGGTGATCCTCCTCCCTCCTATGCTGAGGGAAGTGAAGAAGAGATAGAGGAGGAGGAGAGGACCGAGAGTGATGATGATGAGGTTGAAGATGACACCTATGAGCAGCCCTCTGAGCCTCCTCGCCGCCATGGAAAGGGGCATGCTAAGGAAAAGACACGCTACAAACCTCATCCCAAGAAAAGACATCAAGCCCCCTATATCCAACAAAGCCGTGCTGCTACTCGCATTCCTCCTAAACACAAGCAAGGAGTAGCAGCCCACATTTGCCCCAAAACACCTCCTAGACTTATCCCTACTCTTCCACCAAATGTGCAAATAGTGAACACACCTATCAAACTCCGAGAGCCCGGATCGGTCCTTGGATTTGCTGAGCACATGTTTCGGGACTACTCCAAGAATGCTCTAGCTGTGAGGGAGCAAAGGGAAGACAATGTTTATCGCTATCTCAAGGGTGAGGAGCTAGAGGCAAGGTTTTGGTGCGACTTCCATAGAGATTTCTACCAAACCGTCATAAGGAACCCCAAGTTGGTTGCTAAGAACATGATGCCTATTGTGAAGATGAGGTACATTGATTGGAAATACTATGAAGACCTCAACAACACCGTGTTCAACTCCGTCGTTGAGAAGTGCAAGGAGTTGGGACTCTATGACATCATGGGCTTTCGCTATAATTGGAACAAGGAGATCCTAGCTCAATTCCATTGCTCCTACTACTACGATCCCTACGACAACACCATCACATGGACTACTCAAGGCAACAAGTGCACAATCGACTACATGACCTTCTCTAGGTTGTTGGGACTTGGATCAAAGGATGAAGATCGCACTCCCATTCATAATGAGATCAAATACAAGCCAAGGGACCTCCCCTACATGTTTTCTAGCCGTGACTTGGCTATTGAGGGCAAGGCGGATCAACTCAACCCCTACTACTATTATCTTAATCAATTCTTCCGAGCCACCATTGATCCTAAGCAAGGAGATGCTACGGCCTTAAGGTACTATGCTCCCAATCTCCTCAATAGGATGGCACCGGATGAAGAAGGGTTTTGTATCTTTGACTTCATTTGGAATGAGTTGAGGAGGGCGATGAATGATCCAATGAAGTATCTCCCTTATGCCCCCTATCTCATGTACATGATTGAGAGAGTCACCAACGTCCGCTATCCAAAGGATGTTGTCCATGAGCCCTTCCGTCACCTCCGTGATCGAGCCAAGAAGGCACCAAAGACTCGCAAGTATGTTGGCTCATCTAGTGCAGCTCCTCGCCGTGATGATGTGCCCGCTGCACCCTCCCCACCTAGGCCTCCCCGTCGGCACCGTGGTTCCATGATCAAGAGGGTACTCAAAAGCATTTTTAGCATGTGCAAGACCATGGCCACAGAGACAAATGAGAACCGCCGGGACATTATTGAGATTAAATCTCATCTTGGCCTTCCTACCGATCCCTACCGTGAGCTCCCCACCTTTGATGATCCTTTTGTGGAGTGGGATGCCCAAGATGAAGAAGAAGGACAAGAGGAAGCGGAGGAGGAGAACAATGAAGAAGAAGAGGAGGAGGAGGACAATGAAGAAGAAGAGGAGGAGGACGACGCCGACTCCGAGTGATCTAGCTGCTCCACACTTCCTTTTTGGTGCTTGATGCCAAAGGGGGAGTGAGTTATCTATCTATCTATCATGTGTGGAACAATGAACTTTATGTATTTGGATTTGGAACAATGGCTTGTAATAACTCTCTATTCGTATGTGTGTAAGACTATGTAAGCTTGAGACTTATGGTTGTGTGCTTGTGGTGATTTATTCTGTTTTTACTTGCTAAGGATGCTATATGCTAGATTGAAAATCTTTGATGAATGCTGTTTTTCACTAGTGTTCTGAAAGCCCGGAGAGTCCGGAGATTTTCCCGGAGTATCCGGATTTTCCGGAGATTCCGGGTCTGGCCCGGACAGTCCGGACTTTTGTGCATCAGATTTCTTTTGCATCCTTGTTGAGTGCATAAACTGTCATGAGCATCTCACTATTACCTGTTGCACATCACAAGCACCCCACTAGTGTAATACTCTCATGCTTTTCTCTTTGTGCAAAAATTTGGCCCTAAAAGGACCATTGATATTCAAAATCAACATGCACATATTGAGGGGGAGTATTACAAAAATTCTTTAATATTCATTGTTTATCTCTTGAAAGACTTAAATGTGTTGTCATCAATCACCAAAAAGGGGGAGATTGAAGAGTATCTTGGCCCCCTAAGTGGGTTTTGGTGATTTAATGACACACGCTTAAGTAACTAATGATTTATCTAGTGTATGAGCAGGTATTAAAATTGTATGTGGCATCAAGTCTATTTCATTGTTTATACAAAAAGGAAGTGATGCTACAAAAGGGTTCCTAAGAAGGCTTATTTATTTTATATTTTGAATTTGAGTCCTAGGAACGCCGCACTATAAAGAGGGACAGGAAATGTGTCCTCCAAGAGTTGAACAGGTACTCAAGTTGCTTTAACAAAACCTATGAGAGACACCTTTGCACCAACACGTTCACGGGGAACTTTTCTTGGGTGCTGACCTTGGGAGGCCGGAGTATCCGGGTTTATCCCGGAGTCTCCGGACTTCCCGGAGTTTTCGGGTTTACCCCAGATATTCCGGGTCTTAGAGCTGTAACGGCTCTTTTCTGTGTGAGGGGGTATAAAAGCCCCCTCCACCCTTTCCTCTCTCTCTCTTGCCCATTTCGACCTGCAAAGCTTCAGAACTCATTCACTCCCTCCTTTACTCCCTTTGGCTCTAAGTTGGTGAGATTTGGTGGAGATTTAAGGGGGGTTGAGAGCAAGAGCTTGGAGAGTGCTTGTGAGCTGAATTCCCATCTCTAGAGCACCTCGTTCTTCGCTTGGTTGGCGCATTTCGTGTTTGTTACTCTTGGAGCTTTGAGCTCCTAGCCGGCTAGGCGTTGCCTTGGAGCATCCAAAGGTTGTGGCTGCCCAAGGAAGTTTGTATTACCTCGAGATTGAGTAAGTAACTCTAGCTTGATCTTTGTGGTCGCTAGAGGGAGGAAAGTGACCTAGGTGTAAAGGTCCACCCTTTGTGGGTACCTCAACGGAGACGTAGACCTCAAGGTGTGAGGTTGAACTCCGGTAACAAATCCTTGTGTCTCTTGTGCTTGTTCATCTTGTTGCATGCTTGTATCTCTCTTGAGCACATATCTAGGGTTTGGTGCCGATCTACTTCGTGTTGAGGTTCCTGCAAGATTTGAGTGAATACACAGGCTTGTCTCATCCCAGTGCATAACCTATTTTCACAGATTTACATTTGAGCAAGTTTAATTTCTGTCGAATTTGATTCCCCCCTGACAGGCCTGACTATCCGGACATTTTCCCGGATTCTCCGGATTTCCCGGATTCTCCGGATTTCCCGGAGTATCCGGAAAAATATCCGGAAACTCCGGACCTGATTTAACAGCTGCGAAAAAGTTTGTGAATTTTCAGGTTCGACTATTCACCCCCCTCTAGTCGACATCTTGATCCTTTCAAGAAGTACGACGGCCGCTCCGACCCCAACATCTGGCTGTCGACCTACTATGTCGCCGTCAAGGCGGCTGGTGGCAACTTCGATCACATGGCGGCCTACTTCCCGCTGGTGATGGGCGACGCGCCGTCGCTCTGGCTCAACAACCTCCCGGCGGGCAGCATCAAGTCGTGGGCCGACCTATCTCAGGCCTTCACGTCCAATTTCCAAGTGACCTATAATCGCCCTGGGAACGCCTTCAATCTCGGGAGGGTCACCATGAAGACCAACGAGCGGCTTCGCGACTACACCAACCGGTTCTTCGAGAATCGCAACACCTGCGTCGGCATCCGGGACGACCAAGTCGTCGACAGCTACAAGAAGGGTGTCAAAGATCGCAAGATCTTTGAGAAGATCCACGAGTCGGGCGCCACCACAGTCACGGCGCTCATGGAGGTCGTGAACAAGCTCATCGACACCGATGAAGCACTGGTCAATCAGTTTGACTCTGACGCCAAGCGCGATGCGGGCGTCTCTGGCACCGCTGGCGATTCAAGCTCCAAGCTGCGCAAGTGACCTTCAGAGGTGCTTGCGGTAGAGGGACGTCGACCTTCGACGTTCAACGTCGACGAGTTCAATGCGGTGCTCGATAGCCCCTGCACATTCCACAAGGGGGCCACCCACACCGTTCGTGAATGCTCGCAATTCAAGAGGGTGTTCCATACGCCCGACGACCCGAAGCGATCCAGAGGCGACGGAGATCGGTCGTCTTCACGTCGCTACAACAACAACCGTCGGGATGACCGACGTGGCCGAGGCGACGACGATCGCCGCGATGACCGGCGACATGATAACCAACAGCCAGAGGACTGCCGTGACGAGCGCGACCTGCCTCCTCCGCCGGCGGCGGGCAACCCCAATGGCCCCTTCCAGCAGGCCAAGAGGTCGATCAATATGATCGTCGGTGGCCTGAAAGCTAGCTCAAGCAGGAGGTGCTATCGCAAGGATAAGCGCGAGATCCAGCTCATCCACACCAAGCCGTCGCAGCCCCTTCGGTGGCCGAAGCAGCCGATCACGTTCTCCAGGGCTGATCACTGGGTCCACATCCTAGATCCTGGGTCCTACCCACTCGTCGTCGAGCCCATAGTCTAGGGCGCCCTGCTCCCTCAGACCCTCATCGACGGAGGAAGCGGGCTCAACGTTATCTTCATCGAGACCTTGAAGAAGATGGACTTCGACTTCAA
Organism: Cenchrus fungigraminus; assembly: GCA_036936925.1. Lineage (NCBI taxonomy): Eukaryota > Viridiplantae > Streptophyta > Magnoliopsida > Poales > Poaceae > Cenchrus > Cenchrus fungigraminus. Next base: position 29,069,867 of record CM072780.1, on the reverse strand, counting down.
GCGAATGACAGAATGCGACGAGCCTTTCTTCGGCATCGTCCCCGGCAAGGCAGCCTACCCCATGGGTCGGGTCTCTCTTCCGGTGACTTTCGGCACGGAAGAGAACTTTCGCACGGAGTATCTCAGCTTCGAGGTCGCGGACTTCAAGTCTTCATACCACGCCATCCTAGGTCGCCCCATGCTGGCCAGGTTCATGACCATTCCACGTTACACCTACTTGGTGTTGAAGATGCCGGCCCCCAACGGGGTCCTCGCTGTCTACGGCGACCTCATCGTCTCATTCAAGTGCGACAACGAGGCCCTGGACATCGCCACGACGAACGCCTGCATCGACGCCTCGGCGGTCATGATCGCCGAAGCCGCGAAGGTCGCCCCGAGCGACCTCACCGTCCCAGAGCAGAAGTGCACCGACACCGCCCTGGATGCCACACCAGCGACAAAGAAGATCTGTCTCGGCCTTGCCGACCCAGAGAAGACGGTGGTCATCGGCGACAACCTCGGGGAGAAATAGGAACTCGCGCTCACCAGTTTCCTCCAGGACAACGCCGACATATTCGCATGGACCCCATCGGATATGCCGGGTGTTCCAAGGGAGCTGGCTGAGCACTCCTTGGATATAAGCAAGACGGCCAAGCCTGTCAAGCAGAAGCTACGCCGCTTTGCGAAGGATCGCAAGGAGGTCATTAGGGTAGAGATAATAAAGCTCCTAGCTGCCAGATTTATCCGTGAGTGTAAAAATCCGGTTTGGCTCGCCAACCCGGTGCTTGTACCCAAGAAAACCGGTCAATGGAGAATGTGTATCGACTACACCGATCTCAACAGGCACTGCCCTAAACACCCCTTCCCTCTTCCGCGCATCGACCAGGTCGTCGACTCCATAGCCGGAAGTGTCCTGCTATGCTTCCTCGACTGTTACTCAGGGTATCACCAGATAGCCCTGAAGGTCTCTGACCAAGACAAAACGGCGTTCATAACACCGCACGGCATCTACTGTTACACGACCATGACGTTCGGCCTCAAGAACGCTGGAGCGACCTACCAGAAGGCCATCCAGAAGTGCTTGGAGTCCCAGATCGGTGACAACGTTGAAGCATACGTCGACGACGTAGTTGTCAAGACCACGGTTGAAGACAACCTCATCGCCGACCTTGCCCAGACCTTCGCCAACCTCCGGCGCTACCGCTGGAAGCTTAACCCAGAGAAGTGCGTCTTCGGCGTCCCATCCGGCAAACTATTGGGCTTCATGGTCAGCCACCGCGGCACCGAGGCGAACCCCACTAAGGTCGACGCCATCCGCAGGATGAAGAGACCTACCGGGAAGAAAGACGTCATGAAGCTCACCGGCATGATGGCCGCTCTAGGCCGCTTCATCAGCAAGCTCGGGGAGAAGGGCCTGCCCTTCTTCAAGCTGCTGAAAAAGTCAGACATGTTTGTCTGGACAGACGAGGCAGATCAGGCGCTCGAAGAGTTGAAGACCTTCCTCACGACGCCTCCGGTCATGGTGCCCCCGGCGCCAAAAGAGACCTTGCTACTCTACATCTCTGCGTCCACCCAGGTGGTCAGCGCGGTCCTGGTGGCGGAACGACCTGAAGAAGGTCAACCTTACCCCGTCCGGTGACCTGTCTACTACGTCAGCGAGGTCCTCTCCGACAGCAAAATCAGGTATTCGCAACCTCAGAAGATGCTGTACGCCCTCCTTGTCACCTCGTGCAAGCTCCGGTACTACTTCTAGTCACACAAGATCAAGGTCGTCTCAAGCTTCCCCTTGGGCGAAATCCTATGCAGCCGCGACACCACAGGACGCATCGTCAAGTGGTCGGTCGAGCTGGGCGAATTCGAGCTCGAGTTCTGTCCACGACAGGCCATCAAGTCCCAGATCCTCACAGATTTCGTCTCTGAATGGACTGAGACCCAGCAACCCCCACTAACGGAGAAGCCGGAGCATTGGAAGATGTACTTCGATGGTTCTCTGAACCTCGAAGGAGCGGGTGCGGGTGTACTCTTCATCTCCCCTCAGGGCGATCACCTGAAGTACGTCCTACAGATCCACTACAAGGCGTCCAACAATGGCGCCGAGTACGAGGCCTTGATCCACGGACTGCGCATCGCTGTCTCCCTGGGAATCAAGCAGCTCATTGCCCACGGCGACTCCAAGGTCGTCATCGACCAGGTCAACAAGGCGTGCGACATCAAGAAGGACTCCATGAATGCCTACTGCACCGAGGTACGGAAGCTCGATGCCCACTTCGAGGGCCTAGAATTCCACCACGTCCGCCGCGACAACAACGTGGCGGCTGACGTTCTCTCCAAGTTGGGGTCCAAGCGTGCGCTGGTCCCGGCTGGCGTGTTCATCCAAGACATGCGCAAACCGTCGATCAGGCTCCTCAGCGACCCAGATACATCGTCTGGCGACGTGCCCACTCCAGGCGTCCGTGACGTCCTTATGGCAGAAGCCGAAGATGACTGGCACCTCGACTTCGTCGCTTATATCCTGGAGCAGCGAGTCCCTGAAGACAAGGTCGAACGTGAAAAAATCATCAGGCGCAGCGCCAATTACGTCGTCATCGGCATAGAGCTCTATCGGAGGTCTGCCTCCAACGGTGTTCTGATGAGATGCATCCTCAGATCTGAAGGTCTCCAGCTTCTGCAGGAGATTCACAGTGGAGAGTGCGACAATCACGAAGCCTTCGCCAACCTGGTGGGAAAAGCCTTCAGGTCGGGTTTCTACTGGCCCACTGCCCTGGCCGACGCTCAAGACCTGGTCCGGCGATGCAAAGGGTGCCAGTTCTTTGCCAAGCAGCAGCACGTGCCAGCACAAGCTCTGAGGACAATCCCTCTGTCCTGACCCATCGCCATATGGGGCCTAGACTCAGTGGGACCTTTTAGAATGGCCCCTGACGGCTACAGGCACATCCTGGTGGCGGTGGACAAGTTCACCAAGTGGATCGAGGTCCGACCCGTCGCCACCGTCACGTCGAAGGAGGCAGCCAAGTTCATCGAAGACATCACCCACCGCTTCGGGGTCCCCAATAGGATCGTTACCGACCTAGGTTCGGCCTTCACAGGATCCGATTTCTGGGACTTTTGCCAAGACAGCCTCATCGACGTCTACTACGCCTCGGTGGCGCATCCGCGTTGCAACGGCCAGGTCGAGCGCGCAAACGGCATGGTACTCCAAGGCATCAAGGACCGCATCTTCGACGACGCCTCCCAATACGCCACCAGGTGGCTAGCAGAGCTACAGCACGTGATCTGGGGTCTCCGGACCCAGGTCAGCTCCGCCACAGGTTATTCACCATTCTTCCTGGTGTACGGGTCGGAGGCCATCCTCCCTACCGACCTAGCCTTTGGCGCCCCGCGTATCCAACACTACGAAGAAGGGACAGCCGAGGAGACGTGCAAGGTCGACCTCGACAGCATTGAGGAACACCGTGTGGCTGCGCTGATGCGGCACACTCGCCATGAGCAGCAACTACGTCGTTACCACGACCGCAACGTGCGTGAACGATCCTTCAACGAGGGCGACCTCGTCCTGCGACGCATCCAGGACACCAAGGGAATGCACAAGCTCTCTGCGCCTTGGGAAGGCCCCTTCATCGTAATGGAGGTCGTCGGTCCAGCGACCTATCGCCTCCAGTGGGCCGACAGTCAAGGCGTCCCGAACGTCTGGAACATCGAGCACCTGTGTCGCTTCTATCCTTAGAAGATGTGTACCAAAATAAAAGCTATGTACTCTCCTCTTTTGTAATTTCCATTTAATAAAGAAAGAGATCCCTTTCGGCAGCCCCTCTGCCGACCTGCATTTTGGTCTCCCTTTTACTTTCTGTTGTTTTTACCCTTCCCCCTCGAAACGCTCGGGGGCTTGGTCTAGGTTAGGCCCCGAAGCGCTCGGGGGCTTGGCTTTGCCAACCTAAGGGTCTCACGACCTGAAGGGGTTTTCACATGTCTTACGCTTATGCGCATCCCGCACATGTTTAGCTCTTACTCTCTTTATGAATGTTCCTAAGTCACTAGGTTGCGAGACCTAGGGTCCACGACCCCCCTCCGCGCGCCGGCTGTGCCTAAGCCTCCACGCTGAGCTGCACAGTTGGTAAGCCGTTCCTCCACTGAGTTGGGTTAGCGGAGGGCGCCCCTCGTGATCTAGTTATTTTCGAGCTTACATAACGATTGTTCTTGCTGATCAAATGATGCGCACATTCTATATAGTTCGCAAAAGCTTTATTACAGCAAAAGTTTGTTTACTTTGCTAGGCCTCAGCCTAACTTACATCTGCAACATGATACAGCTCGACTTCTCACTCACAGCCGAAATCGAACTTGTTGACGACCTCCTCTGCGACCGCCACGATGTCCTCGCGCCTCACCAAGCCAGATAAGTCGACTTCCTCCGCGACCTTCTGCAGGTCGAACGACAGCTTGTGGTACTTCACCGTCGACAACGCCGCAGCCGCCGCAAGCTTGGCGGTGTCCAGCAGCAGGTCCTTGATCCGGCTCTCGGCCTCATCCAGCCGGTCGACCAGTCCTTTTGGCTCCGCCCCTTCCTCTTGGGGAACGTAGAGGTCCATCACGTACTGTGCGACCTCCTTGAGGTCGGCGAGCTCCTTCCCCAGACCTGCATTATCAATTGGGAGAGACCTATTATTTCACTGGAACAATGACGGCACGTCAAAGCACACCGCCACGGTGAAAGAATTACTCACCTTGCTGGATCTCCGTGGTCCTCTCCTTAAGGATCCTTACTTGATCCTTGGTTTCCGCAAGCTCTTTCTTCAGGGCGTCCTCGGCTTCTTTGGCGCCTGAACTCATCCAAGGTCGAGAAGTCAGAAAAAGACCCGAGGGACACATAGAGTCAATCTCTGGCGACCTAGCAAACTTACCCTCTACCACGGCCTGGAGGTCGTCGGCCGCATCCTTCGCCTTCCGTTCGGCGACCTCCGGCTTCTTCTTCAAGGAGGTTACCTCCTTCTCCGCCTGGCGAGCCATGGCCTCCTTCACGCGCTGGATCTCCTGCGCGGCCTCGACCTTGGCCTGCAAAGTAGGCTCTCAGGCCGTGGCAGCCTCCGCGTGGGTGTTGGCCGCCTCCCTCACCAGGCCCGCCCGAGCCTGAGCTCGCGCGGCAAGCGACTGCAACACAAAAAGACAGATTTCGATTTGAGACCTCACAAGACGATCGGGATCAACGACAAAGATCGAAGTATCAAGGCCCAGGTCCTTGCCGCGAGTGTCCGCCTGATCGTGCGCGACGCCTCCTTAAAGTCATCAATGTCGCGGCAATCGGCGATGATGTCGTCCTCCCATGGGGTCCCGACGTACGAGCACCGATGATCGTTCTCCTCGACGTTGGTGCCGCCCGCCTCCGCCGTCTGCGGGTCCAGCGTCGGCTGCGGGTCTGCCATACAGAGGTCGTCCTCCTCGCCCCCAACGCGCGGAGCAGCGTTGGCCCTGTCCTTCTCCGCCGCAGATGCCGTCGCTGCCCCGGCCCCGGCGGCCGAGCTCGTGACATCAGCCGTCGAGACCGCCGACGACTACTCCACCGACGCCTCTTTCCTCTTGCTCCCGAATGCCTCTTGGCCTGAGGCATTCTTGGCGCTCTCCAACGTGGTCGGGGGTGCTCTGTGTACAAGCAGCGACCTTAACTAATCAGAAGCAGCAGAGAATTTGGTGTACAATGCAAGAATCGATATAGGTCTCGTGACTTACTTGGTCACCGACCACAACCCGGGCTTGCAGGGCTTAGGAGGGGCCTTCCTCACCCTCTTCTGCGACCCGGCGTCGCCCAATGTATCAGCGCCCAACCTGGGGCGCTCCTCCGTCGTGGCAGCCCTACGGGGCGTCTCCGTCGCCCCCTCTTCCGTTGACGCCACTCTGCGGGGCGTCCCCGCGGATGGGACCGTCGCCGCACTCGGTGACTTGGCGTCGTCCTCCTCGTCCTCGACGTTGATGGTCTCAATGCCGGAGCTAACCATCGCCGTGTCCGCCGACACAGCAGGCCCGGTCCTCTTCCTCTTCTTCTTCTTGGCCTCCGCCGTCTGGGTGGCGGCGATCGTAGCCGCAGCCCGAGAGGCGGACATTTTACCCGCCGTCTGCCGTGTGCGCCGCGGCGTCGGCGCGGCGACCTTGGGTGGCGCCCTCCTCGCGGCGGGAGCGTCGTCATCGCTCCCCACTGAAGAATCAGAGATATACTCCTCTATACACTGCTGCGGGGTCGCTTGCGCGTCCGCCGCAGCACGAACCTTGTAACTGCGCTCCTCCTCATTGCGCAGTGGTGCAGGGCACCAGTAGATGCCTTCACGATGCTGAAAACAAGAAAAGAGACAAGAAAAAAAGACCTGCGTCACAATGGCTTGAGCTCTAAGCTAGAAGGAAACTGAGGTCGAAAATTCACCGCATCGGAAGGTCGATACACTCCGAGCGCCTTGGGGCACTCTCGATTGCGGATGCGCCCGCCGAAGATGTTCTTCACCCGCGCCGCCATCTCCCCTTTGGAGACCTTGCACTTGGCGACCCGGGTGGGGTCGGACTGGCCCTAGTACTCAAAGGCCGGGTGGACCCAGTCTTGAATGGGCTGAATCAACCGACGGCTGAAGCTTATAGCCACCGCGCTGCCGGTCAGCCCCTCCGCCTTCAACCTCTCCAGGTCGTCCAGCAGAGGGCGCAGCTCTTCTGTCTCTCGCGACGTGAGCTGATTGGTCCACTCCAAGAATGGGACGGGAGCTCGCCCCGTCCTGTCAGGAAGTGCCGGTGCAGGGTTGTCGAGGTAGAACCACCCCTGCTTCCAGCCGCTGGTGTTGTCGGGGAGCACGAGGTCGATGTACTCCGGCTTCATGTACCGACGCAGCATGAAGCCGACGCTGCCCACGACCTCGGCCTTCCCCGTCTTCTTGAGTTCGAAGAAGTGGCGCCACAAGTGGAAACGCGGTGCTATACCGAGGTAGGCCTCGCAAAGGTGGATGAACGAGGAAATGATGGTAATGGCGTTTGGAACGAGGTGTACCAGCTCGATCCGGTAGAAGAAGAGGAGGCAGCGGAAGAAGTCACCCGCCGGGACCCCGAATCCGCGCTCGATGTGCGCGAGGAAGACGACGGTCTCGCCGGTCCCCTCCGTCGGGAACTCCTCGCCCGCCGCCGGCCTCCAACCGATCTCTGCCTTGGGCCTCAGCAACCCGCGGGTCGCCAGGGCCTGGATCTACTCCTCCGTCACCACGAACGGCTCCCAGACGGTCTGCGGTGGCGGAATCGGTGCCCGCTCCATCTTCTCTTCCTCAAAGCCGACGGACTTGGATCTAAACACTACAAGGGTCTTGGTTCGCATGCGAGGTCGCAGGGCGCAGCGGACCTAAGCACGACGGTGCTGAGCAATGGAGTTGCGGCGGAACCCTAGTGCGGTGTGGAAATGAAAGCAAGTAAAGGTCTCTGGCCCATGGACCGGCCTTATATAGTTGGGCCCCAGCAGCGCAACGGGTGGCCGCGCCCAACGTCTCTTTGGTGCAAATCACGGCGACCCAACGGCTCGGTGCCTCCCGTGGATCTACCGCCCAACGGCTCTTTCGGCCTAACGGCAAAATGGCAGTAACGGCTAGTTCCGTACGGGAATCTGCGTCCGCCGGCCTCCGATCAGCGCTCCGGCCGATGTGGACTCGTTATGCCCCACATTCAAGCCCCCAAACATAAATATCTCCAGTGTGACATTCAAGGTCGCCAAGACCCACGGACGACCTATGGGCCAGCCTTATCGCCCATTCAAGGTCGCCAAGGAACCGGCAGCCTCCCAGGTCGCCTCGGCCTCCCCACGACGGGTTTACACCATGTCTCCTAGGCGCAGCTGCCTACATGCCTTCTAGGTCGGCTCGACCTACAGCGGTGAAATTCTATCAACGGCCCCGTGCTTAAAGGCTCTACCGCCCGTTGACGACCTCTTGGTCCTACTCACAGCTCTTAGCTGAGGCCCCCGTTGCCTTCTAGGTCGACTACGACCTACAGAGTTCAGGACTGACACCCTGCGTTGTGCCACTGCACAGCGGCCGTGTTGACCCAGGTCGACATGGGTCTTCTTGTCCATTACTATGACCTTCTGAAGGTCGGCGTGCTAACACAGCCCCGCCGGGACCTTGGCCACGCCATTGCTGCCCGGGCGCCTCTTCACAATGATCAAGACACATCAGTTGCCATGCAAGCATGTGTATAAAAGCTTCGTAAGCTGCAATAGACTTTGGCTCAAGGCCAATTACAAGATACAAACATATTAAAGGTTCTGATCTACCTTACATGGTGCCTACGGCGCAACCTAGACTGATGAAGTGCGTCGCAAGCTTTCTTCTAGCTTCAGGACCTACTTGGAGACCTCCACCGCCGCCGAGGTCACGGCTGCCACACAGCCACCTCTACTCTAGTCCCAGAAGGTTTCCTGTGGAGTCCCATCTTTTGCTAGGGTGCTCTCACAAGATCCCAAATGGGACCAGCTTCGCCTCGGGCCTCTCCCGGTGCAGCATGACGGTTTCCAACACCACATTAGGCCTCTGCTCACAAGGCCTGTCAAGGCATGTACTGCCCCATGCTGCACCTGGATTCCTCACTGGGGGCGGGCGTAGAGGTTGGTGGAGTTCTCCCAACTTCGCAAGCATTCTTCTAGCTCCAAGGGATGACTCTCTAGCAATACGCTCTGGTGGACGCACACAAGACCCGGGCACTGTATAGTTATCAAGCTGCTTCGCCATGGTACTCACACTTGGTTCAAGAAGTAAGCAATGAGGCCTCTTATTTATAGCAGCGGAGCTTGGCTTTGGTTACTGGCTTACTGCCTGCACTTCAGCCGACGCGGCGTCCTTATCCACAACACTGTTACCACGTGGAGCGCGAGGTCTTTGTCCGTTTCTGGGTCTGCTGACACGTCTGCCACGGGCTTGATGGCAACTCTTCAGCTTTTGTCTCCTAGCGGCAGTGGCTGCATCTCTGCCTAGGGCAGGTCCCGTGCTCGTACAGTACGCCCGTGGGACGCTGCGCGACAAAGACTCCTGGCACCTGACACTGCCTCGCAAAGATTCTGGATGGCTTGTCTTATTCAGTGGGGAGAGCATCTTAAAAGTGCAAGCAGAAGACCGTAGGTTCTCGGTTTATTCTTCGAGCATCAACCCGACATTGCAGGTTGCCTTACTGCTCGGGGGCTACTCCACGAGTGCGTCATGTGATGCCCTCCCCTCTACGTCGCATCGACCTACCGGCAGCAAGCTCCCACTATGTCTTTGCTCGACCTCCCTTTGGTCAGTACAAGGACCTTCTCCGACGGTATGACGATCTAATCTGACTCCGGTCAGGTCGGCGGTTCTTCAACACGACGGCGCCTTGCCTTCACTTCAAACTCCTGGATCTGCGTTCCAAGAGCTTGATGTTTGGCTTCGTGGGCGCTCAGATGGTTTTCTTTCTTTTGGATCCCCGTGCACCCTACGCGACCTTAACGGTGCCATGACCTCATCAAGCCTCGACATGACTTCGTCTCGGCCGCTACGCCTACACGTCGATCGGGGGCTTGAGAGACATGGGTACCCATGGGTCCCTACCGACCAGGGTCCTAGAGGTCCCTGCTGAAGGACCGATTAGGCGACCAGAGAGGGGGGAGTGAATGGGAGCCGATAAAAATTCTTCCCGAAGGATGAACTCGGCCTAGGTCCCGAATTCACAACCTAGGGCTCCCACACAAACTTGCCAAGGTCGCGTAGTCACAACGGACATACCAACCTTAGGAACAAGCCCCAACCAATCCCAAAGCGAAAGCGAAACTCAAGAAGCAAAGGACTTAGGCAATCTGCGGTGCCTGGGGCGGACGGTCCGAGCTGACCGGGCGGACGATCCGCGTGGAGCAGGCGGACAGTCCGCGAGGTCACGGCGAACAGTCCGAAAAAGCAACCCGAACCTCCAGTATGCACCCTCCGAAAATCGCACGGTCCGCGGGCTCACTGCGGACGGTCCGCGACCCACGGACGGTCCGGCCTCACCAGGTGGACAGTCCGGCCAACTGGCTCCAACCAAAATCAACCGACCCAACGGATCAAAGCGAAACGGCTTAAGAACTCGTGAAGAACTCGACGAACACTTGGCCAGCTACCTCCTCGCGGACGGTCCGCGACCCCCTGGCGGACTATCCGCCACACGCGGACAGAGCAGCCCGAACCCGAAAACGCAAGCACAAGAACACCTATCCGTCCATGGATCTCCCAAACGGCTTGAGCTCTTGAGGTAAGATTTGAGGGAGATGTGAAGCGTCCCTAGGAGATGCTATACCCCAAAACTTGAGACCTCAAAGGAACTAAATTGCCGGGAATCGAATCGCAACCGAGCTCTACCAAAAAGCTAGGGTTCCAACCGAAATCCTTCAATCGGAGGCCAAATCCGGAGATTGGCGGGTCAAGATCAAGCACAAAGATGCACAAGACATCTATCCATGATCCCCACCAACAAATCCGAACCCAAACACCTCAGAATCGAAGGAACAAGGCGCGCACGAAAATCCAACGAAAATAGCCCGAAAAAGACACAGAAATCACACGAGCTACAAGAAGGAAATCAACGCAACTATGAATGCTTCCATACACTCGGAGGTCAGATTCTCTACAAAGCGGTGAAGAAAATCTACGCCTATGGAGAAAGGAAATGAGAAGAAGTTCAGATGGATGGTTTGCCCAGAAAACCCTAGAGCTATATATATGAGTCCCTCTGGGTTGGGCAAATGACCAAGCTACCCCTGGCACTTAAACTTAGGATACAATCCCCTCAGGGGCAAATAGGTCATGTAGTACTCCTCTTCATCACACGGCCACGCCTTCGCCGCAGTTCGCGTCCTCCCAACGCAAGCCCTACGATCCCGCCATGTGCCCGCCGGCATCGAAGCTTCTCGGCGCATCCGGATCCCGTCTCCGCCTGCCGAGCCTCCGGTCTTGGTTTTGTGGCTCAACCAAGTAACCCGACGGTTTTGTGGTGAACCGCCGCAAACCCCACATGCAGACTCCGGTCGTGAGCCGCTACCCTGCACCGGCTCCTGTCCACGACTTCGTCTTGCTTTTCTTGCCACCATGCGGCCCGCACTTGACCCCGCTGGCCACCGGGTCCATCGAGCCGAGCCTACTTGTCTCTCCACTCCTCGGAGGCCCCGCAAGGCATAGACCTTTCGTACCTGCTCTTCACCTGCACCAACACGAGTCAAGCCGCAACCTGCACCTGCAATACTCGGCCAAGAGTCAGTCCACACCACGTTGTCAATCACTCATCACACCAGGGAGCGACCATCCACCGGTCCTCGGACGCTCCTGTCCTCAATCTCCCCCTTGATGAGTGCATTGACAACACACACATAGTAACCAATTCAGAGAAAAGAGAAAAAGAAAAGAAATGACTGAAAAACTCAAGCAAGTGATCAAAAGCCAAAGAAGGGATCACTTGAGAGAGAAAAATCTCGGTCCCCTAAGACAAGGGCAACGGCTCGACACAACCGAGATAAAATGCTCCAAAATTGCCGACTCCTCAAGGTGAGGCAAAAGGGCTCGACACCATCGGCAAAAGAGCACAACTAAAATCAGGCGAAAAAGAGCTCCCAAATGCAAATGAATGCAAGCTCCTCCTGAACAAATGCATTTCTCCCCCAAAACAAGAATTGGGTACTATCTCTCCCCCTTGTTGGTAATTCATGAATCAAGTCTACAAATGCAAGTATGTGCTTCTCAAATAGACATAGAGCACTACAACATGCTAAAAAGAGACATAGACAAGCTAGATTGCCACAAATTTAGCACGAGCATCGCCAACGAGATAGATAGGAACATACAAGCATGTGACATAGCCATGATCAAAATAAAGCATTTTTAACAAAAGCTTCCCTCTCATGAGTATAGGACCTAAACATGATCAAAATGAGCACAAACAACACATAACTCACAAACTTCATGCAAGGTTGCAAATTCTCATCACAAGATCATCATAAACACCTACAAGCTATCTCATGTCATGTCAAAGCCACCGAGCCATGTGTCCACTTCTAAATGTGAGACTTCTCAACGGTGAACATCATGCAACGGTTTAGCACCCAAGATAAGGAATTTAAAACATAAATGACATGGAAGCACATTTTTCAAGCACAAGCATTCCATATACCAATTTCGAGATTTACAAAATAAGCATGGTACATGAAGTGCCTTTGTGGCAAAAAGAAGCTTAGGCTTCTCCACAAGGTAGCATGAAGGCTAAACATCCATGATGATAGATGGGTCTTTGACCCCATATGAAAAGAACAAGGTCCCAAGCACAAATTAAGCAGGTTATAGCCATAAGTGCACAAAATTAGCATGAAAGGCATTCAACTCATAAGAGAGGATCATATATAGCATTTTCACAAAAAATAAGCCATCCACAAGCACATACATCCCAAATCTATCAAGAGCATCGCTATCCATCATATGAGCATCAAAAGCATAGTCATAATCTCCTATATAGCATATCATAGTGATCCAAGTATATAGGAGAAGCACATCTCATATGATACATATGCAGTCTATGATACAAAGATGCAAGCATGATATGATACATAAATGAAAATGCAATATGAGTATGTACATCAAACCCCCAACCAAAGCTCAAAAGGGGAAAGGAACACCAAGCTCCCCTCGCAAACGGGCAAATGTAGCTTGGTCCAAAGGTTTGGTTAGGATATCGGCAAGCTGCTTTTCGGTTAGCACATGGATGAGGTCTATGTTTCCCTTCTCGATATTGTCTCTCAGGAAGTGGTACCTCACCTCTATATGTTTGGTTCTGGAGTGGAGCACGGGATTTTTGGCAACACTAATGGCACTTGTGCTATCACACATGAGAGGTACATGGGAACACTCCACACCAAAGTCACTCAGCGTGTATGTGATCCAAAGCAGCTGTGAGCAACACCTAGCGGCAGCAATATATTCGGCTTCTGTGGTAGACTGAGCTACACTAGACTATTTACGAGAAGACCAAGAAACAAGCGAAGATCCCAAAAACTGGCAAGTCCCCGAAGTCGACTTCCTATCGACTTGACACGCCGCAAAGTCGGCATCCGAAAACCCAAGAAGCGAAAGAGAAGAGGATGCCGAGTACCAAAGACCAAGCTCAGGAGTGTATCGAAGATACATGAAGATCCGCTTGATGGCCTGCCGATGCGAAGTCCTCGGTGATGCCTGAAAACGAGCGCACAGACACACAGAAAACTGGATGTCCGGCCTCGTCGCCGTCAAGTACAAGAGGGAGCCGATCATGCTCCGGTACTCCTTCTGGTCCATGGGCTCTCTGTCCTCGTCCGCATCCAACGCTGTAGTCGTACTCATCGGTGTCGACAGGGGCTTCGAGTCGTCCATCTTGAACTTCTTGAGGATGTCCTTCGTGTACTTGGCTTGATGCACAAAGGTTCCCTCCTTCGCCTGCTTGATCTGAAGCCCGAGAAAGAACTGCAATTCTCCCATCATGGACATCTCGAATTCTTTGCTCATGTCCTCTGCAAACCTCGCAACCAAAGAGTGAGACGAGCCGCCAAAGACAATATCATCCACGTACACCTGAACAATTAGGATATCATCGCCCTGCCTGAGGAGAAAAAGAGTCTTATCAACCTTGCCGATCTCAAACCCCTTGCTGAACAAGAACCCCCTCAAACGGCCATACCAAGCACGGGGAGCTTGTTTCAGCTCATACAACGCCTTCCTCAACCTATACACCCAGTGAGGAAACTCAGCACTCTCAAAGCCCGGTGGTTGCTTCACATAAACCTCTTCTTCTAAAAACCCATTCAAGAAGACACTCTTCACATCCATTTGGTACAACTTGAACCCTTTAGCCACGGAAAAGGCTAGAAGGATCCTAATTGCCTCCAAACGGGCTACAGGAGTAAATGTCTCCTCATAGTCTATCCCCTCCTTCTGACTATACCCCTGAGCAACCAACCTCGATTCGTTTCTCACCACCTCACCATTCTCACCCTCTTTGTTCTTCCACACCCATTTTGTCTCTATAGGTTTGCAATGTGGTGGTGGCTCTACCAACTCCCAAACTTGGTTTCTCTCAAAGTTCTCTAACTCCTCATGCATTGCGTTCACCCAATTAGGATCAGAGAGAGCGTGTCCAATGTCAAAAATCAAGGCACATGTCTAAAAAATCAAGGCTGCAACGACAGCGTGGGGTGAGGAGAAATTAACAGCGGCCTCTCGTAGTTGGGAAAAATGGTGTCACGGGACGCCCCCGTCGACAACAGTGCCTTGGCTCGACGTCGGGCGCTCGTAAAAAAATGCAGGTGAGAAAGTCCTGTCCTCAATAGAATGTGGTGCATACATGGATTGTGTGACTGTACGGGAGCAACGTGATTGACAGATAGGATAAATGTGATTCACGACAACATGCATTTTTCTTTCACGGCAACATGCATTGACGCATGATGGAAAGAAATGGAATGTAGTGATGCGTGATTAGTGCAAACCCATATTGCTGCGTGATTCATAGATCATAGTCATCCATATTGACATGTGACAATGCCACTGGTAATGCCGTAAACGCAACTGCGTCACCGAGGCCACTGACCTCGATCACTAAGCCTTTCAAAAAAACACAACGTGATTTGGTTACCAACTATTTCCCGAAATCCCTTAAAAAACACAATGTGATTTGGTTACCAATTATTCTCTAAAATCCCTTAAAAACACAATGTGATTTGGCTTACCAATTATTCAAACGGTTGACGAAAGCGGGAACAAACACAACGTGATTTGGTTACCAATTATTCCAAAAATACCTTAAAAATATGGAACGCTGCTTGTATCCCTTTCCAAAACACAGCGTGATTTGGTTACCAATTATTCTCCAAAATCCTTTAAAAAACCACAACGTAATCTGGTTGCCAATTATTCCCAAAATCCCTTCCAAAAAACATAACGTGATTTGGCTTTCCAATTATTCAAATGGTTGACAAAAGGAGGGTGGTTAACCACCAAAAGAACTCGTTCTTTATAGTATAGAAAAAAGAAAACAAAAATTCCCAAGCTGAACGAACAACCGCAATATTGAATTAGTGATCGCCCATAGGGTCCATCAAAGGAATTGGCGGAACCTCCGCCTGGCAGGGGAGAAAGTAGGTGTACGGGGTGTACTGATGGGCGGACGAACCCCGCTGTTCAGCACGGAAAGAACAATTTGATGAATAATCATTGGAAAAAGTTCATTTTACCTCCCTCATCTATCACAAAAGTCAACTTTTCCTCCCTCATAAATAAACCAGACATCCTTCCTCCTCAAACTCACCAAACCAGTACAAACTTCCTCCCGTTGGTTTTGACCCTGGTTTTGACGTGAATCTGACATGTGGGGCCCACCTGGGAGGGAGTCGCTCAGGCCTAGACGGTGAGGTCGTTCCCCTCCTCTCTCCCGACTGAAGGGACGCTTGAGGTCGGGCCCCTGAAAACGGCGGATGGGGCAACCCTCATTGCCAGCACCCGCGCCTGCCACGCCAACTCACTACTCTGCCACTTCGCTCACCCATCCGAGGCTACAATCACTGCAGCTACCCCACCCCCTCTGCTCGCCAAACCTTGGCTTGTCGGCGATGGCAGCAGGGAGCGCGAGGCGACGGTGGCGCTTGTCGAAGCCGTCGGTCTCACCCTCGTCCTCTGCTCTTTTCTCTCTTTTCTTTCATCTCCTCGGGACAGCGCGCCAGCTCGATTAACTGAACTTTTCGGCCACCCCACGTCGGTTCACTACTCTTGCACCCTCGCCACCTCCCCAGCTCTTTCATCGTCTAGTCACCACCATCGATCGTGCTTCCACTGGTTGGGAATATGGAATTCCCCGCTCTCCATAGCCATGCCACCCAACTCGTGCGCGCTCGGGCATGAGCCAGAGAAGGAAGAAAGGGCGAATGGTGATTTTGTGAGAGAAAAAAGGAAGTCAGGAGGTTATGGGTAAAAGATCAGAGTTTAAGTGCTAATTCGGAGTTTTTGCAGAGAGTTAAGCATAAGAGCTGAGGGGCCCCCACATGTCACGGCTGGTTTGCATCAAAACCGGTGTCAAAACCAGCGGGGAGGATGTTTGTATTGGTTTGATGAGTTCTGGGAGGGATGTAGCGAACATGGCCTCATATGCCATTTGTTCGACTTTGTTTTTGGTGATTCATGACAACATGACCAATGAGAATAACAATATTGTTCAGTATGTCTTTGTAGACATTTCTAGGTCCCAAGGATGCAAAAATGCCACATGCCAAAACCGTGGAAGAAAAAGAAGAGAAATGACACTGTCAGATGAACCGCCGGTACCTTGGAAGACGGTGTCGGTGCAAAGGCCGGATCATTTGGTACACTGCGAAGAAGGCTAAAGAGAACTAGCACCGTCAGATGAACCGACATTAGGTTTTCCAGTGGCGCCGGATAATCTGGCAGGGATGAAGCAGCGAAGCAGTGGGCGCCGGATGAACCGACGGTCCGTTGACAGGCATCGTCGGTCTATCCGATGATCGGTGAAATCAAGAAACAGAGCAGCTAGTTGCGGACGTATTAGCACCGGATGAACCGATGGTCAAAGGGATTAAAGCAACGGTTCATCTAACGACTACGAAGATGCTAACAGTAAGGTTTTGGCGTGGAACCCTTCAGCACCGGATGAACTGACGGTTAAATGAGGACCCCGTCGGTGCAAGTGTCGGATGATATGTGTCAGAGATGTGCAACAACTAAATGACGTGGAGGGGCACCAGATGAACCTACGGTGGTGAAAAAGGGACCATTGGTTCATCCGGCGGTATGAGTTTCTACAGCTTTTAGCCAACGGTTGAGGTTGCTGGATTGTGTGGAAGTGCAGAGGAGTACAAGACACTTAGAAGATCATATCCAAGCCATCCAAGTGCTAAAATGCTCATCCAAAGACTTGCACATGCTTTGTGTGTGTGCTTAATTAGTGCTAGGCTTAGCTTAGAGCTGAGTGAGTGCAAGGTGTGCATACCTTGTGAGGTGATTCTTGAGTGGATCAAGCTGTACAAGGTGCGCCTGAAGCCTTGGGGCCTAAGTAGCTCACTGATAATCATCGACTCCGGCTTGGTGTGGAGTGGCGAGGACACTTTGTGCGAGAGACGTGGAGACCCCCTTCCTTGGTGGAGAAGCTCCTTAGTGGAGGCGACATCAAGGTGACCAAGGGAGCTTGGCAAGTGCCTTCGTGGTGAGTCTTTGTGGCAAGTTAAGTGGTGCTCTTGGGAGAGACTTGGTGACCGGGAAGCAATACTCTTGTGTGGAGTGCTTCAACAACGTGGACTAGAGGTGGCTTAGTGCCTACCGATACCACGGGATAAATCGTGTGTCAGAGTTTGCTTCCTCTCGTCCCTATTTACGTTTCCGCTTTATTTTCTTGCAATCCTTGCTTGTCTTTACCTTCCTAGAGTAGTATCATTCTACGATTGGCTATAGGTTGCAAAACTTGTTTTGGGACGAGGGTTTCACACTAGATCAACCTTACATTGCATATCTAGATATAAATGATCTAGTTTACTTTATGCAACGTAGTGGAAGCCATAGGTTAAGTTTTTAAGTTGTCTAATTCACCCCCTCCCCTCTTAGGCTATGAGCATCCGATTCTTTACCACAGAAGATGTCTGGTTTTGTAGATGAGGGAGGGATGTCAAGTAGACTTTTTCCATAATTATTCCTAAGAATTACCTTCTTTTTTAATCATTACTTATCCATAAATTGAGTTATTAATGCTTATTTGTTTGCCTACCTGTCAGTCACCAAATGCGGTCCGTGATCATGACTCTTCTACTCACCACCACCAACTTCGTGGTGATCGCCCTAGTGATCGCCAGCCCCACCACCAGGGTTCTGCTCCTCACCACCAGCAGGCTCGTGATCGCCCTGGTGTGCGCCACCGCCTGGGATCTTATCAGCCTCTACCTGCTCAGGCTACTCGGGCTCAGGCAGCTCCAGGTCCTCCTCCTCTTCCTCCTCCTGGTGGCACGGTGGCAGGACAGTGGGCAACTGCGGCTGCAGCTCAACCACAGCCTGCTTGGCGCAACACCACATCATACGACTCAGACACTTGAAGATGAATCAGAAGCCAAATTAAGTTTGTCAGTAGGACATCAAGTCAACAACAAAAGGAACACATTAAAAATGGAAACAAAGATTAAACTTACTCTCAGATATGTGTAGGTACGACCCCCGTAGATAGCATCACGAGAGGAATAATGCACGACAAAATAGCTGGGTGCAGGCGCAGGGACCCCATGAGCAAACCTATGCTCACGAAAAGACTGCCAAATAAAACAAGCAGAAGGAAGCAATGGCGGAACCTGGAATTTTAAGTAGGGGGGCGACCAAACACAATCAACTTCTCATACTAGATGTGATAAGAAAATAATAAAATCTATTATATAATTTATCACTAATTTTTTATGCTTATAATTACACTTATTATTCTAACCCATAAAGATCAAAATAGGGAAAGTTTTCATTAATTATATTTTAGATGGGGCGATGCTTCCTATATGGCCCATTTGCATTGTATATAAGACTTTGTAGTGTACTCCTACAAGCCATCTACTAATGTATTGAAAATTTGTAATCTCTTTCTTCTTGCAAAGTAATATCAAATGTCTTTTTTTATTTAGCCATATTTTTCTTACAAAATTATACAACATAAATACACTGGATGGCACTAGTAGCTACTAACTATACTCAACTGATGTAAATATTTTTAAGAGATTTGTCATGTATATTTTAGGATTGCAAAGTCAATATAAACATCTTCAGAAAGACTTTTACAACTTTCAAATATAATAGAATTTTTTTGATATAGTAGTGTAAGTTAAAAAAGGTTGGGTCTAACTATATATACTCATGCATGTCCATTCTTTTTATGAAAAAAAATCTTAGGAAATTATGATAAACAAGATATTTGTATTTCTTCATTTTTTATTTTTTAATTCTTTTGAACCCCAATCTGCTTATTTTTTTTTAAAAAAAGCACTTACATCGTGTCAATTTCTGCCGAGACGGGCCTGGTTTGGTGGTATTGTGGTAAGCTCTCGAGACCAAAAAAAAACGGGAGTCTCCAGTAGCAGTAGTCCAGTGCTCCTAGCAAACCTAGGCCAGCACTCCTGGGTGTAGGTACCGCTGCTTTAATTTCTTCGCTTCCGAGTTCATCACAAGGATCGCCCGTGCACGCTTGCCTAACGAAACGAGTCAAAGTACGCAACCGCATACTGAAATTGAATCTGTGGCCGTGAGCGATCCTACTATCTTAGGACTCGGCTTTTGGCTTTTTTATCGCTTTTCGGAAGATTTCAACTTTCCAAACGTCTCGCCGTGCATGCGTGGCATGAGCATGAGTTCATGGACAGTGTGACACGACAAGCACGACGAGGTTTTCTTTCTGAGCAATTACGGCAGGTGCTCTTGCTTCTGTATCATTATAGTAGAGACTAGAGAGAAAGCATGGTGTTGTGTACAATCCTGGCAGTTTACCATGCAGGGTGAACTAGAAGAAAATTAAGCGATAATTAAACTACTGAAAGGAGATCAACAACTCGATCAAATAGCATCATGAATCCAGAAAGGATCACTTTACATGGACGGCCTCAATTGCATGTGTCGTTTACAGCCACATTAAAATTAACTATATACTACCATCCTCAGTTCAGTTCTTTATTACTCCATCCCTCCGTGCTAAATTGCAGGTCATTTTAACTGTGCATAATGATATCTATGAACTTACCCTAAAAAAAATGATGTCTATGAACTTAATTAGAAAAGCCAAAACGACTTACATTTTGAAACGGAGGGAGTAGTATCGAAGACCCGATGACGACACAGCGTTCCTGCCATAGGTTCTAGGCAGGCAGTGCACGACTCGAAGCGAGTCCTGTGCTAGCAGCTGCGACTCCACAATATATCATCGTCGTTGTTAGAGCTTACTCTTCCTTTCTACTCAAAAAAAAAAAAAAAGAGCTTACTCTTCCTTCTGTCGATGAAAAAAACGTGCTATTACAGCACGGTCGCGAAAAGAAGTCACAAAGCTGGTGCTTTTGTTGCTATGCTAGTTTGGTACAAGTCTTGACCTTCGTCGTCTCGTCAGTCGTCACTACTGCGGCTATGGCTGGACCACATGTACACTACCTGAAATACCGGGTCGCCGACGATGACTTTGGCACGGCGCCGGCCGGCCGGCGCGGATCGATCGACCTGCCGGACGTCGAGTGGAGGCAGGTAGGCTGGTACATCAGGTGCACTACCTAAGCCCAAGGGAGCGTGCGAAGCAGAGTCATTTCGTCCCCGACCTCCACAAGCCATGCTCTGGCTTCTATGGTGCGGCGGCGCACGATGCGTCCATCACACGGCAGCTGCTGCCCCGCGCGCTCTCCTCCTGGCGGCGGTCTCGCCGCGGCGACGGCGGGCCGGCCGAGGGCGGCGGAGGGAAGTGGCGCGTCCTCAGCATCAGCTCTCTGCTGCCGAGCGCGGCCTGCGCGGCCACGGCAAAGAGTAGCCTGTTGACTGATCGATCTGCCTTCTTGTAGTACCTCTTTTTCTTTCTAATCAAAATTAGAATTTTTTGCCGTTCCGTTAAAAATTATTATACCTTCTTAAAGGAAGAAATTAAATTGGACTACCTGGATGCATGCAGTGGCGGCACGAACCAAACGTACTTGATCACGGATCTCGTCTAGAATACTTCACAGTGTGGACTCGGAAAATAAACGGGAAGACATTATGCGAACCGTCCATTATCTCCAGTGCTGTCCTAGTCGTCCCAGGCTATATAAGTATGTGGTACTAGTCCCTCCGTTGCTTTTCTTGCGATCACTTGCAACAACTCTACGAGAATTTTGACCCGCGATCTTGGATCTAGCTAGCGCGCACGCCTGCCTCACGAAAAGAGTCAAAGTGCACAGACACAACTGCAATCCTAGGCCTTTCCTTTTGGCTTTGATTTCGCTTTTCGCACGCAAGAAGAGATCTCGAGCCTGTGTGCATGCATGCGTGACATGAGCATGCATGACAGTGACACGGGACGAAAACGAGCGAAAGCTTGCAGCTGCCACATATTTTTATACCAGCACGGCAGAACAGAGCGGGTCCTGCTACTAGTAGCCTCAGATTCGATCTACATCGTACCAGGACATTACGAGTCCACACGTAGGATAAGGAAATGGAGATTAGCGACGCGAGCGCACACAAATGCCATCGTTTAGAAGAACTTAACAAGTCAAGTCTCTCATTATTTCTTTTAATGAAAAAAACGTGCTGCACAGCACGATCGCGCTTTTGTTGTGCTAGTTTAGACAACGAAGGCTTGACCTTCGTCGTCGCTGCGGCTAGCTGTAGCTGGTAGCTGAAGCACACTACACCCTGAATACCGGGTCGCCGACGCGAAGACGACTTGTACGAACGACGTCGCCGACAGGCCGGCGCGGAGCTCTGCCGCCGGCTTGTGGAGGCAGGCAGACCTAATCTGTGACTCGAAGATGCGAAGGCGGCAAGGAGTGCTACGAGTACGGACTACCTACATGCATATATGCTCGCAAAAAATATGCATGCAACGTACGGCACGAACCAAATGATGCGCTACGTACGCGATCATGAATCTCCTGATCTAGACTAGTACTCGATCTCCAGTGCTCTCCGCAATGTTGAGTTTACCGTCGACCATCAGAGTATCTCCAAGAGTGTTCGAGTTACAGCGCTAAAATTTAGTGTTAAGAAGAATTATCTTAAAAAAAAAGTTAGAGTAAAATCCAGGCATATCCAGCAGGGGTCAAGCTAGTCACTGTCGAGATCGACCGGTGGATGCCTGGTTATATTAGGTACCCGTACCCAGTGGCGAATCCAGAATTACAGGTAAGGAGGGGCTCATCTACCCATCCTTCTTCTCCTTCCTCTCTTTTTCCTCTTTCTCTTCTTCCTCCTCCCTCTTTTCCTTCTCTTCTTCTTCATCCATGATCACAAATTGTTGGAGGGGTTCTATGAGATTTCCAGCAGTAGGGGGGGCTGAAGCCCCACCCGACCCACCGCTGGATTCGCCCCTGCCCGTACCCCCGCCGTAATGCTGGTTAGGTACCGGCGACATACCGTTTGCTTTCTTCTCACTTTGCAACAACTAACTCTACGAGAAAACCACGAGTATATTGCATTGACCTGCGGCTGTGAACAATCCTATCCTTAATTAGGCCGCCTTTCCTTTGGGCTTTAATTTTGCTTTTCGCAAGAAGAAGATCTCGAGCTTGCTTGTGTGAATGCTGACAGTGTTCGACGCGTACGGGAAGAACAAATTAAAGGCTTCTTGCAACTGCCACATTTTTTTATACCACAGCACGGCAGCACAGTGGACGACTCGAAAAGGTCGAAGCGAGTCCTGCTACCACTTAGTTTAGTTGACGAGTTCATGTAGGGGAAGAAAATGGGAATGAATTAGCAACGCCGCGACAAGGATCGGAAGACCTTTCTTGACCAGCTAGACAGTGCGTAATTTCTTTGCTACTACTCCGTAGTTTACACTGCCCACACTGTCGATCGAATCGGGGAGAAGTAGTAGTGGAAATAAGGAAGCTCTGGAAATTGTGACCTGGCTAATCTATCATCATCGTCGTCGTCAGTTAGCCGTCGTCGTTAGAACTAATCACGAGTATGTTTGGAATGTTTTAAAGCGATTTCTGCTGATTTTGTACAGCTAATTTGGTGTGAGGGTACGTAAAATACCGCATAAGAAGCATAAAACATTGTAGAAAAACAGACGAATTCAAATATCGATCTGTAAATAAATGAAAAACGTGCCACAGAGCACGGTCACGAAACACACACACAAAGCTCGTGCTTTTGTTGCTCTAGTTTAGTAAGAAACCTTGACCTTCGTCGTCACTCGTCACACTGGCTATTGCTTGTTGCTGGAGCACACTATACCCGGAATACCGGGTCGCCGAAGACTTCTACAAACGACGTCGCCGACAGGCGCGGAGCTGCCGGCGAGTGGAGGCAGGCAGACCTAACCTGCTGGGTTGAAGCAGCGAACTCCTACATAAGAGGCGCCCAAGGAGGCAAGAGCCCCTGTCCTCAGCCGCGTCATTTCGTTCCACCATACCCACGGTGCGCGGCCTAAGCCCAAGGTGCTCCACAGGCAGCCATGGCTCCACCGGCAGCCACAGGCAGAGAAGGCTGCTGCTTCCTCATCGCCGCCCTTCTCTTGCTGGCAGCTCTCGCCTCCCCCGGCCGTCTCGGTGCCGCGGCGGCGGCGGCCGATGAGGGCAGCGGAGGAGGGGTGGAGTGGCACGGCGTCAGCCTCAGGTCGCTGCTGCCGAGCGCTGTGTGCACGGCCACCACGACCACGGCTGGTAGAAAACCGCGCGCACGATCCGTCTTCCTCGTAGCAAAACTTATTTGATTTCCTACCAGCTGCCCATAATAAGTGATCGATGCCCATCATGCAGTAGCGGCACCAAACAACTCGTCGGCGCTCCCCGTCGTGCACCGACACGGCCCGTGCTCGCCGCCGCTGCTGCGGTCACGCGGCGGCGGCGGCCCACCGTCCCACGCGGAGATCCTTCGCCGGGACCAGGAGAGGCTCCACGCCATGCACCGCAGGGCCTCCAAGGGCGCCGCGAACGCGACCATCCAGGCGCGATGGGGCAGACCCCTGGGCACCAGCAACTACTTCATCTCGGTCCGCCTCGGCACGCCGGCGAGGGACCTGGCGGTGGAGTTCGACACCGGCAGCTCCCAGTCGTGGGTGCAGTGCAAGCCGTGCGCCGGCTGCTACAGGCAGCACGACCCGCTCTTCGACCCCGCCAAGTCGTCGACCTACTCCGCCGTCACCTGCGGCGCGCGGGAGTGCCGCGCGTTCGGCTCGCAGAACTGCTCATCATCTGGCAACAGCAACTGCCGGTACGAGGTTTCGTACGGAGACCAGTCGAAGACCACGGGCACCCTCGCGCGGGACACGCTGAGGCTGACGCCCGACACGACCGTCCCGGGCTTCATGTTCGGGTGCGGGCACGACGACGCCGGGGTGTTCGGCGAGGTAGACGGGCTCTTCGGCTTCGGCCGCGGGGAGGCGTCCGTGTCCTCGCAGGCCGCGGCCGTGAACGGCGGCGCGGGGTTCTCCTACTGCCTCCCGTCCTCGTCGAGCACCGTGGGGTACCTGGCCTTCGGTGCAGCCGCGGCGGCCGCCGCCCCCGCGAACGCGCACTTCGCGGCGATGGTGCCCGGCCAAGACGAGTCGTGCTACTACCTCAACCTCACCGGGATAAAGGTCGGCGGGAGGGCGGTCAAGGCGCCCCCGTCCGCGTTCGCGCCGGCGGAGGGGACGATCATCGACTCGGGCACGGCGTTCAGCCGGCTGCCCCCGCTCGCCTACGCCAGGCTCCGGTCGGCGTTCCGGCGCGCCATGGCGAAGCACGGGTACAGGATGGCGCCCGCCCCGCAGCCCTTCGACACGTGCTACGACCTCGCAGGGCACGAGACGGTGCGGGTGCCGTCGGTACAGCTGGTGTTCGACGACGGCACCACCGCCGTGGACCTCCACCCCAGCGGAGTGCTGTACGCGTGGGACGAGGCGTCCCAGGTTTTGTGCCTGGCGTTCGCGCCCAACCCCGACGAGACAACCTTGGGCGTGCTCGGGAACGTGCAGCAGAGGACGCTCACCGTCGTCTACGACGTGGGTAACCGGAAGGTCGGGTTCGCCGCCAAGGGCTGCGCCTGAGATCGATCGTGGTGTGGTGTGGTGTGGTAGTGATTGTGTAAACGATTTCTGAGTATGTCTCTGAAGTGTCGTCCCAAAAAAAAATGTATGTCTGAAGTGTATTACGCGCAAATGGAAATGAGCACTGCTATCCTTTAGTTTTTCCCGTGCAATTCTGTGTCCGCTGCTGTATGCCTCTGTCAGTACGGATGCAGATCGACGGCGGGCACTGTTCTTCTTCCTGCTCGTGCTACGTGTCGCCTCGCCGGGAGCAGCGAAACTCCACCTGCACGCCGTCGTGGCCCCGTGTGAACCGAGCCGAACGGGCCCCCGCACACGAGTTTGGGCCGTCGTTGGGGGAAAGAAGAAAAAGCCAGCCCATCATGCCGTCACGTTTTTTAGGGCCGTCGTGCACGGTCTAGGCCTTCCTATGCTTGGATATTTCCACTACAGTTTCTTTCATTTGCTAAAAAAAAAACTACAGTTTCTTTTTAAAAAATATTTTCCACTACAAAATTTCGAAATTGATCAAATCTTGAGAAATTTTAGCACTGCCCCCTCTAACAAGGAGAAAAGAGGATTTCTTAGCTACGCTCCTGAACATAGAATGATGCAAGTAAAGATGATGCACGTAGCAGGCTAGCACGTACTAGAAGCATCTAGCATCTTCTTCTCCATAAGCATCTAGCATCTTCTTTTCCCTCGCGCTGTCGTGCGCGCCGCGCATCCATGTCCGATGACGACGGAACGCGTCAAAGGCTCACGTGCTAATTCAATCCGGCGGCCGGGCTCAACTCACAATCCTCCTACTGTTACGAGAGCTGCGTTTCATTCGGCCGGCCGGCACGGGCGCGTAAAAACGCACTCGCTTGTCCCGCAACCGATGGGCACACCGGCACGCTCGCATGTCCGATCCGTCGTCCGTCCCCTTGCAGAAACACGGCTCCGGTCGCTGTTTGTTAGCGCCTGTTGTTTTGAGTTGAGCTGGTTCTTGGTCGTGGACTCTCGTCGTCCCTCCGTGTGTCCCGGGGACATGATTGCTTCGTCACGATCGCAAGCGCCGCCGGTGGTGGCGCACCGGCGCTCGCTGCTGCGCAAGTCGACCGACCACGGCGCATCGGCGCGTGTAGAGCCACGCAGCCAGCCAGCCCTGCACGCGCTGCACGTACGCCCTTTTGTCCTACTCGATCCCGTGTGGTGCGCGCGCGACAGGAGGAAAGCTACGTCCATCATCGATCCGTCTGCCGCACGCAGCAGCGCACTCGCCAGCCACCGCCCGGCCGGTTGCACGACGGACGCCGGGGCGGCCGGGCGGGGGTACGTACGTACGTGGTCGTTGCCGGTCGTCGTCGCTGTCGTCACGACGGCTCCTGCTCCGAGTGGCGTCTCTGTCGACACGACGGCTCTCCGTCGCCGGCTCCGAGTGGCGTCGTCGTTTTCATTCTTTCTCCTCCTCCATGGCTCCATGCCCGTCGCGGTCTAACCAGATAGGGCACGGAGAAGAGCTAGTGACTGTGTGACTCTGTGAGAACGTGCCGGAGCCGTCGTCAAGTGCGGGGGGAAAGGCAGCGACGACGACGCCCGCCTGCGCCGGCAGTGGCGCGCGCGTGCGGACCGGACGACGACCACCACCACGCCTGTCGAGTCTTCGTCGTCGTCGAGCCCCGGCGCGGCGCGCTCGCGCTCGCGCGCGCACCCGCCGCCGCTCCGTGCCGGTCCGTCGCGCACCGAGGCGCGTGGCGCACTGCCTAATTTTTGGTCCTCCACCTCGCCACTGCGGCCGTAGACTTTGACACGGTGCGGGCCGAGCCACACCACGACGACGACGACGCAGCGGTCCACCACTACACCACGCACTATATAAGCAGCAGCGCGTCGTCGCTTCGTGGCCATCTCGCTCAGAGCGCGCGCCCTCTCATCATTGGAGCGGGTAAGCGACCGACCGAGCGAGTGAAAGCCGCAGCAGGTGTGCCCGGAGAGCGAGAGCGAAAGCGAGAGCGAGCCTCCCGCTCATCCGTCATGGCGCCCGTGGCGCGGCGCGCTGACGCTCTGCTCCGTGGCGGCAGCGGCTGCCTCGCGGCCGCGCTCGCGCTGCTGGCGGCTCTCGCGTCGGCGGGCGAGAGCAGCGTCGCCGTCGCCCCCGACTGGCACGTCGTCAGCGTCGGCTCGCTGCTGCCGTCGACCGCAATCTGCACGGCCGCTGCGACAGGTAGTAGCTACTAGCTAGGGTTCCCTCTGGTTCGCACCCGCGCTTTGTTCTTGCACTGTTGCGTCTTCCCTAGCTTACCGGCGTTGAGAGAGCTGGCTCCTAGTAGCCTGCTACCATGGTCGCTGTGTTTCTTTTCTTCCTCCTAAAAACGAAAGCATGGTAGGTGACGGTGCGCTGATGCATGAACTGAAAACGCGAGGCGGTGCCCCTACTACCAGTGAGGACCCATTTTCTTAATCGTAGAACAGAAGATTAACCCAGCTTAATTTTAAGCACCGATACTATCTTAGAATGTTCTTTTGTGTGGCGCCCTGGCGGCCTGGCCTATTGTCTCTGATCCAAGGTGAAGACGTCAGGGGTACAAAAAAATGGTGTACTCTGCGAATAGCAATCCTACACGGAATTCCTACTGTTTTCCCAGAGATTATGATCAGTTCGATGTAGTACGCACGTACGCGTAGCCAAAGAAACCGTAGTCATCATCCTAGTGGAAACAGATAGCTACCTTAGCTTAGCTTTATGTCAAAGTCAATAAAGGAGACGCATTTTGACGAGCTGGCTGTGTAGTAGCCTAGTAGGGCACATTTGCGGCACTACCACCCACCGCTGTTAGGTACACAAGATAGTAGTCGTCAAGAAGAATGCACCGTGCATGAAGCGACAGCAGTCTCGCACAAGAGCATTTCTTGATGTGACCATCCAACTGTAGAACATGCACGCACTTCCAAGAAATTTCAACCACAGAATTTCATGCCGTTAGGTTCCTTCCGTGTCAGCTGAAAAAATGATGGACAGTCTCCGAGCCCTGATAAGAACTCAAAACGTATCGTGTAGTGTAACAGCTCAAAAGTAGCAAATTCAAAGGAGTAGCAGTCAACCCCAAAACCTGACGATTTCGTCGTTCGCGATGTCTTGTATGCAGATGCAGCAGCGGCAAACTCGTCGGCTGCTCTCAGCATCGTGCACCGGCACGGCCCGTGCTCGCCGCTGCTGGCTCGGGTGGGCGGCCGCGCGCCGTCCCACGCGGAGATCCTCGACCGGGACCAGGACAGGGTCGAGTCCATACACCACAGGCACAGGGGCTCCGGATCCGGCCCCCGCGCCGCCAAGGGCGTTTCCCTGCCGGCGCAGAGGGGCCTGTCCCTCGGCACGGGCAACTACATCGTCTCCGTCGGCCTCGGGACGCCGAGGAAGGACTTCTCGGTGGTGTTCGACACCGGCAGCGACCTGTCGTGGGTGCAGTGCAAGCCCTGCAAGGACTGCTACGACCAGCAGGACCCGCTCTTCGACCCGGCGCAGTCGTCCACGTACAAAGCCGTGCCCTGCGGCGACGCCAACTGCCGCGGGCTCGACTCGTCGACCTGCGCGTCGGGCAACAAGTGCCGTTACGAGGTCGTCTACGGCGATCAGTCCCAGACCGACGGGAACCTCGTGCGCGACACGCTGGCGCTGGGCCCCTCCGACGCGCTCCAGGGGTTCGTCTTCGGGTGCGGCGACGACAACTCCGGGCTCTTCGGCCAGGCCGACGGGCTCGTCGGCCTCGGCCGCGCCAAGGTCTCGATGGCCTCGCAGGCGGCGGCCAAGTACGGCGCCGGGTTCTCCTACTGCCTGCCCTCGTCGTCGAGCTCCGCGGGGTACCTGTCCCTCGGCGGCGCCGCGCCGTCCAACGCGCAGTTCACGGCGATGGTGGCGCGCAGCGACACGCCGTCCTTCTACTACCTCGACCTCGTCGGCATCAAGGTGGCCGGAAAGACGATCAGCATCCCCGCGGCCGTGCTCAAGGCGCCCGGCACGGTGATCGACTCCGGCACGGTGATCACCCGCCTGCCCGACACCGCGTACAAGGCGCTCCGGTCGTCGTTCGCGCGGTTCATGCGCAGGTACAAGCGGGCGCCCGCGCTGTCCATCCTGGACACGTGCTACGACTTCACCGGGCACAAGACGGTGCAGATCCCGTCGGTGGCGCTCGTGTTCTCCGGCGGCGCCACCGTGAGCCTCGACTTCGGCGGCGTGTTGTACTTGTCCAAGGTGTCGCAGGCGTGCCTCGCGTTCGCGTCCAACGGCGACGACACCAGCATCGGAATTCTCGGGAACACGCAGCAGAAGACGCTCGCCGTGGTCTACGACGTGGCCAACCACAAGATCGGGTTCGGCGCCAAGGGCTGCACCTGATCCCTCCTGATATCGAGCAGAGTAAATAGTCTCTAGCCGATATCTACGCTGCCGGTGATTTGGTAGCAAGATTCGTACACGATAATACGGAGTACAGGGCAAATTGGTGATCACGCGAGCTGTAATGCGACACTGAAAGGAAATAAGCATCATCAAGCCGAAAACTCTGCAGAGACACGCGCGGGCTCTCCTCCCCTTCCTTTCCCCTCGCCGGCACCCTTTCCTTCTTTGCTCGCCGCCGGCCGTCCGCCGGTGCCGCCACTATAAACTTGCTGCCCCCAACTAGTCCCACTCCGTCGGCATTCACAAGTCGATCCGAAACACAAACAAATTTCACCCTCGCACAGTCGAACCAATCTTGCCGTCTCGCCGCAATGAAGGTGCTCAATGTGACAATGTCCTAGCTATCTTCATGGTGCTTGCGCTGCCTCCTCAGAGCGATCGGGTCCTCCTTCCCCGTGCTAATGTACTCTGCCGCCGCGGCCGCTCCGAGGAGCTCCCTCGAGGCCATGCTCGAGACGATAAGGAAGCGCGACGTGCACGCCGAGGACGCCGTGCCTTTCCTTCCGCCGCTGCCGGCGCGGCCGAGATGCCGTGTCCGGCCGCCCACCAGTCCAAGGCGACGGCGATCACTGCCTCCTGGGTTCAAGCTTGGTAATGGCGGTGCGGGTACCGTGCCAGTTGACGAGAAAGCAGTTGTTGCCACGGACGGCGCTACCATCGTCTCCGCGGGCGGGGCCGCCGCCGAAGTCGTGCACCCGGCCGTCAAGATGCAGAACTCTGCGCCTCCGTGCATGCGCGCAGAGGGCGGCGGCGAGATGTCGGGGACCGAGGTGGAGCCTCGTGGCAGGTGGTGGAGGTGCTTTTGAATTTTGATGCGTGCCCTGCTTGCTACACGCCGCGGCTACCTAGCCTGCACGTCAAAGGCTCAAAGCAGAGCCAGTTGCAGTGTGCATGTGTGTCTCGTCCAAGTTGACAAGCGACGAGAAACATTTTATTGATTTTGTTCTGTTGATGTTGTTCTCGGCTTCTCGCCATTGCCAATAATCAAGATGCGCTTAAGCTTGGGAGTTGAGGAGAGGACAGGGTAGCTATTAGCCAATGCAATAAGCAGCTACTAGATTCTTCTAGATTGAAGATTTGTGAAGAAATTATGAGGGAAAAACATTATTTATTTCGTTCCAATAATCCTTAGTCGCAAGCCTGTTTATTCTTTATTCTTACACTGAAAAAACAGAGACACTGATCAACAGGCTATCGTTCATGTTTGTGCATCAAAGCCCAAAACGCGCTCGCACGCACAAAACATTATGCCAAGCCAAAAGCTAGCTACGGCACTCCGTGGCGGTTGATGACGTCCGTGGACGCGTCCCCGCGGCGGCGGCCGGCGTCGTCGTCCTTCCCTCCCCCCAGATCTCGCTGCGGCTGGACGTCGTCCTTGCGCCTCGCCTGCGCCACGGGGACGGCGTTGCCCGGGACGGTGGGCGCGTCGGTGCCGCAGCCGCCGTGGGGCACGTCGGAGACGGGTAGGTGGCCCTGCGCGCCGTAGCCGCGCATCTTGTAGTCCTCCAGGCCGTCGTACCGCACGTACGGTCTCGTCTCCGTCGGGAGCTGCACCGTGTCGGCACCCTCCTCCTCCTCGGCGGCGGCCGCCGCCTTGCGCTCCCGCCGCTCCTTGGTCGCCTCCATTGCCGTGCGTGGGCTTGCTGCAATAAAGCTTTCTTTCTTCTTCT
Source organism: Cenchrus fungigraminus (assembly GCA_036936925.1). Classification (NCBI taxonomy): domain Eukaryota; kingdom Viridiplantae; phylum Streptophyta; class Magnoliopsida; order Poales; family Poaceae; genus Cenchrus; species Cenchrus fungigraminus. The sequence goes on along the minus strand of CM072780.1, from coordinate 29,039,049 downwards.
TTTTGCTCGCTCGATATCCTTTGTGATCAGCACGGCGAAGCCGCGCCACGACCTTTATAGCGCGCTGTCACGTGAGGTAGGCACCTAGAGGTGCGCGCCATGGCCACCTCGCGAGTTCGCGGAGCGACGTGGCGAAGCGTAGGGGCGCACTCCACACGTGCCCTGCAAGGAGGGAATCGGAGGGCCCAAGGGCCAAGGCCCGTCTTCCTTCCCGCCGCCGGTTATCGGGCCCACAACCGACTCTTCGATCCAGTCCGTCAGGCCAGCAGGGAACGCATCCGTGACCGTCCGTCGCCGCCTCCCTCTCCGTTCCGTTGGGTCCAAGTGTCTCCCCATTCCGCAACGGAAGGAGAGGAGGCGTCGTCGACCGCGTCACCGCCGAGCGAAAACCGCACGAACCCGAGGCGGACGAATCGTCGGAGAGGGAGGGGGCACGGCGCGCGCGGAGGAGGGAGTCTCGAGAACGAAGGCGTGTGTGGGGGAATTAATGGCGACGGGGGCTGCCGCGGCGGCGGCGCCTCACGTGGTGGCCTCGGCCACGGGATCGCCGGGGACGGTGGAGGAGCAGCAGGCGGCGGGTGTCGGCATCCTGCTCCAGATATCGATGCTCGTGCTCTCGTTCGTGCTCGGCCACATCCTCCGCCGCCGCAAGTTCTACTACCTCCCCGAGGCCAGCGGCTCCCTACTCATCGGTGCGTACGCCCGCCACGCCTTGATCCTCTCGGAGGCCTTTGCAAATCGCAAATGTCTTGTTATTTGATTTTCGAAATGGCCTTCCCAAAAAAAAAAGTTTTTCGAAATGCCGACCAGCACACTTGGAGCTAGGTTTTGCCAATCCTACTAATCATGGGGACATATACAGCTAACTGTCGTCGGGATCATCACATCGTGGATGATGGCACCGTGCTGTTTGAGCTGTCTGCTTGGTGGAAAGTTGAGGGCGAATCGTTTGACGTGGAGCGTTCGACCAAAGCTAATGTTTTTTCGAGGAAACCTGGTAGGTGCTCTACCTTTCATTATAGGAGAAAAAAGAGAGTTTGTTTGTACAAAGCCTGGACGGACCAGGCAGAGAGTAGTGTGCAAAGATTTAAACTACTCAGACCCCTACTAACTACTCAATTGCTCGATTGGCCTGCCGGTATGCCATGATGTCTTGTTTGATGGAGTGAGCAAGTAGGTCTGCCGGAACAGCGACGTTCTGGAAGACCCGGCGGCATCGTTCTTTCCAAATGTTCCATAGGGTGTAAATTATCACCTGCATATAGTTGGCCCTGTCCGTGACTCCTTGTTGTAGAACCAGCAGCCACCATTTGCGCAAGGATCTTGGAGTAAAAGGTGGTATTTGGATTTGGAACCAAGGAGCAGTGATCTGCCATACAGTCTTGACGTAGGAACATCTGGCTGCCATGTGTAGGTGTGATTCAGGTCGCGTGCGGCAGAGCGTGCAAATTGTGCTCGTGCTTGCCTGACTGCCGTGCCTGAGGAGCCGGTCAACCGTCGGTAATCTTGCCTGAATCAATAGCCATGTGAAGAACCGGCATTTGTTTTCCACTTTGGCTTTCCATATGAGCCCCCAGTTCCCATCAGTCACAGTCCCAGCGAACTGTATATTGTACGCCGACCTCGCTGAATACCTGCCATCTGCCGTGAACCGCCATCTTAAGGTATCCGGATCATTGGTTAGTTGTACCTGAGATAGTTGGAGCCATAGTTGCACAAATTGTTGCACCCCGTCCGCGGAGGACAGCCGTCGTAGCCCCCTCATCCAGCGTCTGGTTGGTAGTGCAGCAGCCACAGAGTGGTTTTTGCGCCATGCCAACCGGAAGCATTCAGGTGCAATATCCTTTGGTGCTTGACCCTGAAGCCATCGGTCCTTCCAGAAGCTCGTCCTCTCCCCATTACCAATCGTGATCGTAGTGCAGAGTTTAAAGAGATCCCGTTCCCCTTCAGTGAGTCGGATATCCATAGCTGTCCATGGTTTGGTAGGGTCTGTCCATTTGAACCAGGGCCATCGCAGCCGTAGTGCCCTATTGAAATTTGCTAGTTCTTTGATGCCTAAACCCCCCAGGCGCTTGGCCCGACATGCTCTGATCCAGTTTACCGGGCAATGCCCTCTCCTTGGGTCATCTTTCCCCTTCCATAAGAAGTTCCTTCGGATACGGTCAATCTTTTTAATTGCCCATTTGGAGAGAGGGAAGGATGTCATGTAGTAGACCGGGATGGAGGTGAGGACCGAATTTACCAATGCTAATCTCCCTGCCCGTGTGAGCAGGCGCCCTTTCCAGCCCGGCAGCCTGGCACCGATCTTGTCCACTAGAGCTTGCTCATCCAGTCTTCTCGTTTTCCCAATGTGCAAAGGTAATCCAAGGTATTTTGTTGGCAGTTGAACAATTGTTCCTCCAAAGTTTGCTGTTAGCTGTCCTACATCAATATCCTGCGTTTGTATCAGACACATAGCTGACTTCTGCAGATTGGTATGCAGTCCTGTTGCTGCTCCAAAAGCATGTAGTAGCTGCTGCACATTAGTGAGGTCCTGCACCGTCGGCCTTAGGAACAGAGCTGCATCATCAGCATACAAGCTAGTGCGCATTTTAATTGGGTCAGCACCAACTGGGCTGAGCAATCCATAGTATGTTGCTCTGTCAAGCAATTTCTGCAAGGGGTCCATTGCCAAGATGAACAGCATCGGTGAAAGGGGATCTCCCTGACGCAGCCCACGACGGTGTTTGATTGGTCTGCCCGGGATGCCATTCAGTAGTATCCTGGACGAGGTATTTGCCCACAGGAGACAGATTAAGTCCCTCCATCGCTGACCAAAGCCTAGATGCTGCATTACTTCGAGCATGTACTCCCAACGAACACTGTCAAAAGCCTTGGCTATGTCGAGTTTGAGGAATATCATGGGTGTCTTGGAACGGTGGAAGTGATTGATGGCCCCCTGGATATATTGGAAGTTGTCTTGTATGCTTCGGCCTTTTATGAATGCACTTTGGCTTGGTGACACAATTTTTGGGAGGTGTGTTGCCAATCTGTTGGCCAAAACCTTGGTTAGGATTTTTGCTACGCTGTGCACGAGACTGATCGGCCTAAAATCAGCAGGGGTCAGTGCATCTTCTTTTTTGGGGAGTAGGGTGACATTGGCCGAGTTAACCAAAGAGCATGTGTTGCCTCTCAACTCATAGAGCTGTTTCAGCGCCTGCATGAGATCTTCCTTGATGATATCCCAAGTCAACTTGTAGAATAATCCGGTGTAACCGTCTGGACCCGGTGCCTTCTCAGGGGGGGCTTCAAAGATTGCTTTTCGAACTTCCGCTTCAGTGATGGGCTCATCCAGTTGTGAGAGATCATGTCGCTGAATTTGTAGTTGGTCCCAGTTGAGCATGGTGTGACGTGCTGAACGAGTGCCAAGGAGCGAGGTGTAGTAGTGCAGCAGCTGCGCGGCCTTGTCTTGGTGACTTGTTACTGTCCTTGTTGTGGTGGACAGTGAGGCAATGAAGTTCTTTCGTCGCCTAGAGTTAGCCCGCAAGTGGAACAGGCGTGTGTTGGCGTCCCCTAACTTGATCCAAGTCAGCCTTGACCGTTGCCGAATCTTGATTCTTCTCAATGCCGTGAAGCCGAGGATACGTGCCTTTGCCAATTTTCTCAGTGATAACTCGGCTGCAGTGAGCATACGCTGCTCTTGTGCCTGTTCGAGCAAGGCGACCACCTCAGTGGCAATTTCTGCCTTTAGTTTCAGAGCCATTACATGTGTTCTGCTCCATTTCTTCAGTGCTTTGGCCAGGCGGGATAGCTTGATATGCAGCACTCGAACTTGGTCAGTGGAGCGTACTTCCTTTGCCCAGATCTGCTGCACCACGTCTGTAAAATTTGGGAGTTGTGCCCAGTAAGATTCAAATCTGAACCCCGTCCGGCCGCGTGTGTTGGGCAGATGCGTGAGCAATAAAGGGCAATGATCAGACATAGATGAAGATAGTGCCTGAAGATAGCAGTTTGGATGGTCCAATTCCCATTGTTCGGTGTAGAACAGGTGATCGATTTTGGTGAGAGTAGGTTCGTCTGTGCCACTTGACCAAGTGAACCGACGACCCTGTAGCTTCAGCTCACGCAGATCAAGTGCATCCAGTGCTTGTTTGAACCTGTTTATGAGTCTGAAGTTAACTCGGCCATTGTTTTTCTGTGTGGCTCGATAGATAAGGTTGAAATCGCCCAAGATAACCCACTGAGGGAGAAGCAATGGTCGAACTGCCTGCATCTCATTTAGGAATTCCTCCTTCTGTGAATCCGATTGGGGCCCATATACTCCTGTAATGCTGTAGGTGTTCCCATTAACCCTGCTTTTGACAGTGGCCGACACCATGTATTTGCCCACTCTTATGTCCTCCATGATGTAATCCAGAACTGAGCAAGCTATGATCACCCCTCCACAAGTTCCTTCGGCAGGTAGGACGGCATAACCTCCCACGAAATGACTTCCCAGGGTTTCAGTGATGGTGAAATCATTTACTGTCTGAAGTTTAGTCTCTTGCAGACATACCACCTGTGCATGGTGATCAGCAATCAAATCTCGAACTACTTGACGCCTTGCTCCCGCATTCAAACCTCGCACATTCCAATTAAGGATGACACAATTGTTTTCATTCATTTGGAACTGAGCATACAACGAGCAGGCCATTGCATAGCCCCTGTTTCTGATACTGACAATTGTGCCATTTAACAGCAGTGACTCTCCTAACCGACCCAGCACTGGAACCTGACCACACCATCCATCCATTCCTCCTACCAATAATCCACCCAGCTACATCACTCTTATTCGAACTGAAGGTACACATGATGAAAACTAAATAACAACCATCTGCTAATTCTGACGATTATGCAGCCAGTGACGCTGCCGCAGTGTCCCCCCCGGAGAGGAGGTCCTCCACAGCCGCCACCGCCTGAGGCGGCATCGGTTCATTGAACAGACCCAGGAGGCGCGCCCTGTGAGCCTCCATGGGCTGCTCAGTCGCAGGGAGAATGTCGAGCTTCTTCATGAGAACTACCTGACAGCGGGCGATGGAGTTGAGGTTCGCAGTCGGCTTGTCTGCCAGTCGCTTGCTGGCTCGGCGCTGGCTAGCCCCCTCCGCTGGTTCCCCCCGCGCCGCGACCTCACTGCTCGGCGTCTCTTGAGGCGGGCCCTCCATCCCCTGGCGCGTGTTTCCCAGCAGCGGCATCTCCGGCGGGAGGAGGTGCTGCTGCAGGAACATCTCCATGGATGACGGCGCCGCATCCTGTGGTGGGGCGTCGAGGGACAGCAGGTCGTTGACATCGTCTAGGTGGGCCGGGGGGGAATCCGGTGGTGAGTCGAACAGCCCTCGTGGGAGCAGCTGTAATGCTTCTGCCTGACTAATGAGGCCGTCGACCTCCCCGAGTGTCAGCTGCGGCCCAGTGGGTCGTCCCGTGGTCCCAGCAGCGCCCTCAGGGCCAGTCAACAGATCAGGCGAGTTGCAGATGGGCTGTGTTGGTGCAGTCGACTGGGCCGGTCCAGCAGCCCAAATGCTGTGGGGGTCGAAGATGGGGGACATGGCATGTCCCAGGTTGCAGCGCGCTGGTGATGCAGAGGGAGGCGCGCCGTTGATCTTCAAATCCACCAGCCCCTCCGTCAGCACGTCGTGGCCGCTAGCGGCGTGCGTGACAGGGAGGCCAGAGGCAGCTGCAGCGTCAGGCCGCACCGTGCCCGCCAGCGGCGCGTGCCCGGCAAGGGTCAGCACTGCATTGTCGTGGTGTGGCGTGCCTTGCGGCGCAAGCACATACTGACGGCGGGTCCAGCGGCCGCGTGTGCGGGGCCCGCTCCCGCCGCCACTGCGTCCCAGGCCGTTGCGGCCGCCGCCGGTTGCCGCATCCCCCCCGCTCGTACGGCGAACGGAGGTGGCAGAGCTCTGATCACTGGCGAAGCCAGCGTTGCCGGGCGGCGAGCGGTCGAAGCGTCTGATGATCCGGGGATCCCGGAGCAGCTCGCAAACGGGGAGGGGTCCGTCGTCCCCATCGCGCACTCCCGGCATCCAGTCGTAGCAGTACGTGGGCGGCCAGCTACCACCCGAGCCCCTGGTCGAGGAAGCTGGCGGACGGTGATCCACCACCCTGTCAACGTGGAGCAGCACAGGGGTGGAGAGCAGGGCCACCGGGCCACTGCCGCGCGGGCGGCGGCCGCGCGGGCGCCCGAGACCGTCGAAATGCCAGAGGGTCTCTGGGCGCCCGGCGGCGCCCTCCAGGCGCAGCATCCCGAAGGTGGCGATGTATGAAGGGTCATGCGTCCACGCCCAGAGGGAGAAGCAACCCTCCTCCCTCGCCGCCAGGCGCCTCGTGTCAACCCGCTCCAGCAGCGTCTCCGATGGCAGCAGCCTCGCCACCGTGGCGAGCTGCCGTGCATGTGGCGGGACGCCCTCAATGCAGATTCGTACCTTGAAGTAGAGATGGGCCGGCTCCGCCTGAGACGCCTGTGTCCACGGCATGAGGTGATGGCGGACGTTGTCGATGAGGAGGATGCCGTCCCACCCCAGAGCCACTGCGCGATGCTCCGGCGATGGCAGCTCGATGAGGAAACAGGAGGAGTTGAGCGTGGACACGGCGAAGAGGCCGGGCTCCAGTCCCAGCGCCTCACCGAACACATCAGCGACCGTTCCGGCGGAAGGCCGCTCACCCTCCTCCAGAGCGACCGCAATGACCGCGCGGGCCTGCAGATCACGCGCCCGGTCCAGCATCTCCGGAGTAACCGGTGCACATCCCAGCACAATCGGTGGCCGAGTGCATAGGTCGATCGGTGGTGGGTTAGCCGAAGCCGCGGCCATGAGCGGCGGCGGCGGCGACAGCGGGGGATGAACCGCGGGCGGAGGGGGGAGCACGGACGGGGCAGGCTTGGGCAACGGCGGAGGCGGAGCCCCGGACCGTGGCAGGCTGGTTGTCGTCTGTGGCGGTGGTGGGTGTTGCAGTGGAGTTTTGCAGTGGCGCGCGCGGTGGCCGGAGCGGAAGCAGGAGATGCACCGTGGCGGATCACGGCACTGCTGAACCTTGTGGTCGGGAGCTAAACACTTGAAACAACGGCCAGTGGTTCGCTCAAGGAAGAGGGATCCAACGGGTTTTGTAGCGGTGGGTCGAGGTCCCAGTCGCCGGAAAACCGAGACGCGCTGTGAAGCCAGCCGTTGCCGAGCGGCCTCCTTGCGCTGGCGTTTGGATCGGTATGCTTCCCACCCATGCGCAGCAGTGCCCATGCCGCCCCCGCCTGCCGGAGGAGCATGCGCGCTTGCCGGGAAGGAGAGGCGGGAGGCGATGGGAGCTCTGGCTCCCGCCGGTCGAGGGCGCTGAGAGTTACCTCTAATGGGGGCGACGACGATGGACTTCAATCTTGGCTTCATCTTCACCTGCGACGGAGCAGACGGGTTCCCCGCCGGATCAGGTCGAACAGGTGACGGGAGCGACGTTGCGTCGCTGTTGGCGCCGCAGAGCTCCGGCCGAGGCGCCTGTAGCATCCCATCTTCGGCTTCCTTGAGCATGGAGAGGAGCGCCTCCTTGAAGGTCCGCGGCTGCTTGTCCGCTTGTGCTTGGCGTGCTCCGCGGCTGCATCTGCTGGCCTCGGGGGTGGAGACAGGACTGGGCGAACACGAGTAGGAGTAGTCAACCTGCTCGAGCGGTGGAGAGGAAGGGCTGGCTGGTTGGGGGCGCCGGTGGCCGGAGTGGTCCGCCGGCGAGGTGGGTGTGGTGGAGGGGCGAGGGGTGACGGGGGTGCTCGGGTCGCTCCCCATCGCTCTCTCACGTCGAACCTCTCTGTGATGCTATTGGACTGAATGCAACGGTAAAACTAGGCCCCAAAGCTAATGTTCAGCTGGCATAGGAGAACAACATTCTTTTTTCCTTTTCTTCTGAGAGGGAGTAGGAGACTGTTTCACTGGGACCTTGGGAAGGGACCCTTCTATTTGAATACTATATGCTGATTACTTGTTAGAGATATAACCCTTCGATTCCACTATCATGGCGAGTCAATGGCTATAATTTGTCTGGGCAGGCAAACGAGCCTGCACCTCTGCATCATATAGACTTCAGTTTTTTATACTGTACGAATTATTTGGACCTTTAGGAAAACCTCCTTTTTTGTTCTTTTTCGATTAATCAATGTAGTGAAAACTGTTATACAAGTTTCTTTTGGTAAACTGAAACCTTTAGATCGCACTGTGCGCTGAGAAATGAGAAATCATTTAATACCCTTTTTGTCAGGGATGATTGTTGGAGGGCTTGCTAACATATCAAACACTCAGAAAAGCACCAGGTCTATATGCTACATCTTTCTTATTCCTTTTGGTAGAGCACAAAATATCATTATATTCCTGCTACTTTTTTAACACCATTTGATGTTTGTTCTATTTCTTTTTTTTTTGTTAATTCAGGAGATGGTTTAATTTTCGGGAGGACTTCTTCCTTCTCTTCTTACTGCCTCCAATTATATTATATCCTTGATTGTATTCTGCTTATGTGTTCTTAATTGCTTCTTGTAAAGTTTGTCATGTTTTACTTGACTGCATCTTACCCAGTCCGGATTCAGCTTAGCACCAGTAAGTGTTCGATTCTTAAGCCTCTTAGTTGTTTAGTATCTGGCACAGTTAATCATACTATCATTATCTTTTCTTTTATAGAAACCATTCTTTTCGAACTTTGGTGCTATCATAACATTCGCAATCATGGGGACCTTCATTGCCTCAATAGTTACAGGTCTTCTAGTGTAAGAACCATTTCTATTGCCTTTATACAAATTCCCTTCTTTTTCTTCCATTGATAAATGAACTGTAATCTAATTAGCACTTCTTGTGGCAGCTACCTTGGTGGGTTAGTATACATTATCTACAGGCTCCCACTGGTTGAGTGTATGATGTTTGGCGCTCTTGTGTCAGCGACTGATCCTGTAACAGTTTTGTCTATATTTCAGGTTTTTGCCACCACTTCTCAAATAGTATTCAAAATAATGTGTTATGCTTTACATATTGCTTATAGCTATATTCAAAGAAACAATTACATAATGTGTATGGAATTTCAGGAACTTGGCACTGATACAAATCTCTATGCACTGGTTTTTGGAGAATCAGTTCTAAATGATGCTGTATGCAGAAACTTTTTCTTACTTAATACCCTTTGTTTAAATTAGTTCTACTCATGCTTACATAATTCTCTCTGCCCTTCTATGGTCTGCGAATTAAGGTGGCTATATCCTTGTACAGGTGCGGATGTGATTTCCTAGACACATTTGCCTTTCGTGCTTTTTTAACCTTTCAATAATCCTATTTTAAATAGCTTTAGCTTTCAGGGCTATGGCAACTATGAGGACACACCCTTCTGGACAGAACTTTTTCCTTGTAATTCTAAGATTTCTTGAGAATTTCGTCGGATCATTGTCATCAGGTATTTCATAGCTCTATATTCATCTTATTGAGATTATTCCCTCTATAATATTTTTATATGATTGTCTGTAAGCATTTTTATAATGCTTTGTGTTTTATGTTTCAATGACCTTTTTGTCATGTAGGCATTGGTGTTGGACTCATTTCTGCTCTCATATCCTTTATCTAGATTTACTTCATGAAAACAAACATGATTAGCCAAGAAAACTGCTAGGGAGGTTTGGTTTCTTTCATAATCCTGGTTCAACAATCACACTCATTAGGAGATTTGCCTTATAGGGGAAGAAAGCTGACCACCCCTGAACCGGGCCGAGGGCTTGTGCACTGCAAGAATCTGCACTAGATCTTGATTTTCCCCCCAAATTCCACAACTTTTGTTTTCAAGAAAATCTTATTGCACCATATAAATGGAGATTTTGTACCTTTGTCAAGTCATATCTCAACATTGCTACTCCTTAATTCAGTCAAACCTCTTCAAGTATGCAGCACTGGGCGTTGAGAAGTAAGTAAAAGCTGGTACATGCAATTTCTCTGAAACTGGTCCTCATGACAAATTTTATATGATTTTCAGCCTTCATAATTTGGAGAGTTGCTTGTTTGTGCTTTTCCCATACTTCTCGTAAGCCTTTTAACTTCTTTTAGTTTTATGTTTCACTTAAAGGTTTCTATTAGTTACCTCCATATGTACTAGGTACATGCTAGCTGAAGGCATTGGTCTATCCGGCATTGTTTCTATTCTCTTCACTGGTATTGTAAGTTCAACTCTCATAAGGTTGACTTGAATCCTGTTTGACTCAGAAATGTTTCCATTCATCTTCTGAGTTTGTAATTGCAAAATTCAAGTTTAGTAACTAGTTTTACTTACTGGGCTGCTTAATAAAGAAGTTTTACTTCCAGGTGATGAAGAGATACACATTCTCAAACTTATCAGAAGATTCTCAGCGTTTTACAGCTCGCTTTTTCCATCTTCTTTCATCACTAGCAGAGGCTTTTGTGTAAGCCAGACTATATTTCAGCTTGCATATGCAAACAACTCTAGATGATGAGTTGGTTGTGCTTCTATGCAGGTTCATATACATGGGATTTGATATTGCAATGGAACGTCAAAGCTGGTCACATATTGGATTTATATTTTTTTCAATTGTATCCTTCGGCTGGATTAAACCACCATGCCTCCACTCCACACTGTTTCATGAAATATGTTTCCATTCTGTTTCTTCCTTAATCTCTTATTTGTCAATGACATGCAGATCTTCATACTACTTGCAAGGTATCTAGCTGATTGAAATATTTCTGCCACCCTTTGCGTTGGTTTGGGTTGTGTGTCACCACGGAATATTTTTCTGTGTTTATGCTGGTTAGCTGTATAACATTTTCACCTTCTTATCTCTTTTCATTTTGAAGGGCTGCAAATGTCTTCTCTTGTGCATATATACTGAATTTGGCACGACCGCCACATTGCCAAATACCTAGGCAATATCAGCAGGCTCTTTGGTATAGTGGTATGTGCCATAAATTTTGTTCTCTTTTGATGAACCTGCCACAAACTCTCACTATATTTTTCATGCTTCTAAATAATGATGCTTTGCTTATTCAGGGCTTAGAGGAGCTATGGCTTTTGCTCTCGCTCTTCAGTCTGTTCATGATCTTCCTGATGGACATGGCGAGACAATTTTCACTGCTACCACGTCTATTGTTGTTCTAACTGTAAGTTGCTGGATGTAATTCTTTCCACGGTATATCAAAATGAACCCAGAATGTCCATATGGAAATGATTTGTATGGTACGCCTCTGAAATTTGTGATCCTAGAACAGCATAAGGCTTGCCTCAAATGAAAGAATTTTGCTTGGTTCAAACTGAATTGATTCCTACTGAGGCCCTCCAGACAGGCCATAAATAACTCTGGCATGGTAATATTTAAGGTGCTTCTTATTGGAGGCTCAACTGGAATGATGCTTGAAGCTCTACAAGTAGTTGGAGACAGCAACCGTTATCATCAACTGTACGAGGTATGTTCTTTTGCAGTGTGTAACAATGATAAAGCATTTTTTTTTCTTTTGTGATGCATTTTAACCTTAATGTCAAATGAAAAATGGTACTAGAAAAGCTATACCCACATGGCCACATTGCATTCTTTGCACTTCCCCGCTTGTACCAGTCCTCTAAAAAATGCACCCTATATGTCATCTGTAGAGAAATTTACAAACATGTCAGGAGCTGTAATCACCATGGAGTGGTTTTATTCTAGTGCTTACATGCGGACCATTGATATTGTTGAAGGCCATATGTTCAAGTTTTTACTTGTATTCATATTTCAAAAATATGAGGATTTCAGGTGGCTTGTTTAATATAATTGGCGTGCTTGCTAAATGCAGGAGAATTCTGATGGCAACGACACTGGTTACATGGGACAAAATTATGATGAAGGACCATCCACTTCAAGCAAATTCAAATCGAAACTTAGAGATCTAAGGAGAAGGTGAACTAATTAGCTCCTGTAATTGAATACTGTTTCTCTTGTTTGTTTTTTACTTGAAGAATTTTTAGTTACTGATTGATTGCGTTAACCTATTACAACCGATCAATTTCTTCTTCTCACTCCGGTGTACTTCAATTTCTCTTTTGCAGCACCACATCTTTTGCTTTATTGGACAAAATTTACCTCACTCCCATTTTCACCTCGCAAAATAGGGACGGCAATGATGACACACCAGATAACAGTCCCAGTAAGTGAACTAGTCCCTATAGCTTAGACATGCTTTCCCTAAAGAGGCATAAGACATTAATTTGCTCACTTTATTCCCTTTTCTAGTTCTCCAGCATCGACAAAGTGGACCCTTATTAAGTATAAAAATTTTCCTTGTGGACTAACTATAGCTCTTGGATGCAGATGCAGATAAAGAATTGACGATATCTAGGAGTCCTAGTGGTTTGGAGGGGACATAATTGATGGCTATCAGATAGGAAGTGATCATCTTCCAAGAATCTACAGTACCAGTGTCAGAAAGTGAAATCAGACATTCGGACAGAACTTGAGCTAAAATTAGGATAGTTCAACATAGGGTTATGTACTAGAGTTAAACACATGTGGAATCCACCGGACTTGTAATTATGTTTCAGCCCGTTCTAGATGAAATTTTGTGCGATGCATCTGCTTTCTTGGGCACCTGCACCAGCTGTAGGTTCCTCGAAATTGAATCTGTCCAGATTTCAAAATCATGCTGAACCCTTCCATATCCTGTTAGATCAGCGCTGGTTGCAGGATGCGATGTTTTTCTTCCCTGAAATTCCGTAACTCAAATAGACCCTCAAACTCAAAATATGTCTTTTTCAACGGCAATGACGCAACGTATTGTATGGAAACTAAGCAAGCATCATACGTAAACTTTGGAAACTCCAATCAAGACCGCTGGATGAGCATCTGATAGATAGGAGTGGAGGTGGGATAATTTTGCAATTAACCGCCTGCAATTGACATGGAGAAGTTGATTTGCCTGTGAGGTGCCAATACTTTGTGCATGCACGTGAAGACATTGTTGTTGAGTTGGTGCATGCATGAAAAAAGTCGAAATTACTGACATAATCTCATATGCAAAATCATTAAGGACTTTAAAAAACAATAAATCTTAAACCAATATCAAAATTCATTTCTGATTGCACCAATGGATTTCTTACAATAAAAACTTCACAATTGGATCCCATTTGACTATATTGTGACGAACTTTTTTTATTTGTATTTTTAATCAAGGTAACATATTTTTCCATCTGATGTATATTGTGGAATAAATTTTACAAACTCACATAATAAAATATTGTACTTGCCCAACAAATTATATAAACTAACGGAACAAATATGCATACTTGTAGAATAAAATGATGATACATACTGAACAAATTATATACACTTAATTTTTGTTATTGAACAAATAGTTATGGAGTGGAAACAAATATTTGCATGATGAACAAATATATACATATGATGAACAAATATTCACAGAGGCCGAACAAATATTCACAAAGGCTGAACAAATATTCATAGAGGGCGAACAAGTACATTTGTTCGCTGTAACCAAAATAAATATTGAGTATTATAAATTATTTTAAAAAATATTTCATCAAAATATAATCAGGTGGTGTCTTATTTTGAAGACCTTGATATAAGAAATCCGTTGGTGAAATCAAAATTTAATTTAGTTGCACGATTTAAGATCTATGGATTTTTAATGGATTTTTTAGATAGAAAGTTTCTTTGCATGTGGATGTTGTCATCAATTTGTTTTCTGTTTCTTGCATGCACGGGTAGCTGGAACACTCACGCACTGTAGACTGTGGCCTAGATCTGCTCCACGTACTGCGTACACATGAGATTGGATGATTTCCTATTTTTGCATGCAAGAGCAAGAAGCCACAGAGGTTTTTTTTTAATCGCGTACGCGATGCATTATAGTTGTGACGGCGGCCCAGGGGCGGCGCTCCTGCGATTGGACTCGTGGCTTCGTGGGAGACGAAAGCGGCACAAGGGGGCTCAAACGCAAAACTGAGGTGGGTGGTGTGCGCGGGGGCTCGAGCGCAAAACTGAGGTGGGCTGGGGGCAGTTATTTGCAAAATTGCCCACCTCTACTACTACCTATCCATCGGATGCCCATGTCTCGATTGGAGTTTTCAAAGTTTGCACATGGTGTCAATTTTCATAGAATACGCTGCATTTTTCAACATTTCAACCAAAAGAAATTTCTGATGACAAAGATGAGGAAGAGAAGAAGGATACAATGGTATACTTTTTTGAATAAGACAATGGTGAAGCCCGTGACAAAAAATGACAAATATTTCGATACAGAGTTAGTACATGTTGTTTACAAACTTATTTTAGTGAGGGTTTGTATCTTATTGCTTGTTTAGTAAAAGTATAAAAACACTATCCCCAGTACAAGAGGGAGGAGGATCGGTGATTTTTCTTGATGTGCCGGCCGGCAACTAAAATGCGTGCATCAAGTGTCCAAAGAACAAAGAAAAACAGCATATTGTCTAAAGCAGAGTATACCTTTCTACGTCCTGACACAATCTATGAACTCTGTTGCAATTAAGCATATATGATTTCGTCAAATAGGACATCATGTAGTAATTTTTTTAAAAAAATTGTGCTCCTCACTAGGTGGACCAGTACGACCAAATTCAATAATACATGTATTGTAACATGTGATATTCCCTGTTGCCATGCCTTATATTTGGAGTTTCGGACACATGTAAGGGATAAACATTAACAAACTCATTTATTGGGTACTTCTGTGCTAGAAAATGGCAATTTCAGGATTGGACAGAAACTTTTATCACACAAGCGAAAAATTTCAGACGATATGGCCGGGAAATATCTCTCAAGTCTCAACCACAGCAAGTCGCCTAGTCTAAATTCATCTCAGGCGTTTGCAAGGCAGTCATGCAAAGGCAAACCTTCAGAAAATAAATTATAAGCAACAATTACTATGTTAATTGTTAAGAACAGTGAGGATGTTTCGTTTATTATAGGATTCTTACAGTTAACAAGCTTTTCTAGCTGATCTTCCACCTGTTCATCTACAACTCAAATACTTGGATGCTTATGTTCAGAGAACATAGAACAATAGGGGCATAGAGCTTATTGTCTCCTTGTCAAAAAAAGAAAAGAAAAAAAAGAAAGCTTATTGTCCGATGCAGAGTATAGCTAAATGATTACTGCTGCAATCTCATCGAACAAGTCATCAACGACATACCAAATTTAACTATGGCACTGTCCATATGCTAAAATCAGGATTTGGACTACTGCTCACGTGGACTAATAATGCAATTCAATATAGTAGCACTCCGTACATACATTCCATGAGCTTTTCCATGTTGGCACGCCTTGCATTTGGAGTTTCGGACCAATCAAGTATAAAAATAGGCGGACCATCTTCAAGTCTTAAGGAGCTCAATTCATGCAAGAAAATTTCAAATTACAAAGTTTAACAGTAACAGAAAACTGAATATATGCAACAGAATTACGCCGTGTTACATACCCAAAAAACATATCTCGACCATTTCAAGTTCAAAATTCCTACTGAGTTTTTGGGTGGCTAACACATATATCACTCCCACACTTCAGTGATGCAAAGGCAAACCTTCAGTAAACAAGTTTAAGGAAACATGCAGGGAGTAGCAAAAGAAAATAATGTTAAGAGTTGGTTATAGGAATTTCTCAAAATCAGAGGCTGCCACTTGTCAAGCATTTCACTATCCGAAAATATAAAATAATGTAAGGGCAAGGGATAGAAAGAAGTACACAACAACAATGCAAGGACATTGAAGAAACCTATACTATGGACGTCCTGTTTCTAGGTATCATCCTTTACGCAGTACATAGAAGCAGTGGATATCCTATGGGCTCTCTACTTCACTTGGACTTTCAACACAATCACAATGTGCCAGACACAGGTAACGACAAAATTTCATAGTACCATCCACATTTTTCTTGTCACAATTCCAAACAACTCTTCATATACTCCGCTACTGCCTATGTGATGTTCCAAATCTAAACAAGGCTATCGTGATTGACATGCCTAGGCGGCATAAAGGAATGCAAACAATTACATCCATAACAACACCAAAAACTATCTTTGAATTTCACTTTAAAAACTATAGCCTTGCCGAAGCCAATCCATTCTACGTGACCTGTCTCTTTCGAACATTCTTTGCTCTAATCACTTTGGTTTGTCCTAGTATGACACGACCAAGGTTTGTCATAAACAAGTCTACGATGAGCAAGTTACTTCTTTTCCGAAGTTCAATGTACTAAACAAATGCACATGACATATCTATAAATGCATTTACCAGAACACTATCATGAACTGCTCAAGGCATATAGATTATTCACAAGAGGGGGAAAAGATGGGCTCACAGAGCTGTGGCTCTTGCTATGTCACAGCAATTCTGGGCAGGATGAAGCCCAGATGCCTGGAAGAGAAGCCACAACACTGTGAGACCGGCACAGCCAGGGGCAGGGCAGAAGCAAGGCAAGACACTCTTGAAGACATCCTGTATTCTCCACAGAGCATTGAAGCCGAGGCAGTTGGGGCACCATCTCCTCGGAGGCACTCTCCAAAGGTCTGCCCACTAGACATGGACTCTTATGTAAACAACTCTCCTAATGTTAGGGAGAGCTTCTCCATCGATCGAATGTCCCTGAGGAGCCAAAACAGCATAGCCAGGAGGGTTAGCTTCAGATTACCTGATGAATCCGACATCTTCATCATCCCAGCACGCAAAGATCCTGATGAGTACTCCACTGATGATGAATCCACAGAGGATGTAAGTGAAGAAACTGATCAAAAGAAACCTCATTATGTTATAACCTGATACTATTAGGTTTGCTCTGATGTGCAAGTGCAACATCAGGATGGCCTGAGTACCACAGAGAAGCTCACTGCATTGATGGCTGCTTTATCAGGACAATTTACTATGCCACTTTAGGACTCATCATATTCCGTTCCATGCAGGACAGCATGAGTACATGTACTTTTATGTATTCCACCATCCGGTTCTCCAAAGTTTTGTAATGGCTTCCACCATGTTCTGAAAACTGGAGATATCTAAGAAAAGGTTCTGTATTTTGAAGATCTCATTTGTGTGATAGTGGAATTACAAGTGAGCACACTGCACACAACAGACATCTATAAGTAGAACTCCTTTTCTTTAACAAAATAATTAGTTCCTAATGTTAACATACATTCAGGAAACTAGGCAAAGATCGAGAAACACCAGATGTTCTACTTATACACAATTATCTATATTCAGATTTGAAGCCTTCTGTCAGAGCAACGACCTTAGACTGTAACTTAGGTTGTAGCCTGGAAACAGCCTGTCGAATATCCTACAAAATTATCATTTGTGTCAGACTTATTGGCCACTGACAATGATTTGGTTGGTTATTGACTCATACCTCAAGACTATATCGATTTGAGAAATGAGTGAGTACAATCGTTTCATTTCTAAACCATTGAGAGTGCTCCATTATCTACACACAACATGGGTGTAGGTTAGTGACTGAACCAGCAACCATTTCTGTCATCAGAATTTTCACAAGGCTCATTAACATGTCTAGGGAGTTTCAGCATGTGAACTTTCACCTCAGATAGATGCATGTGGCCATGCTCCCTAGCATGCTCAACATCAACATGGTCATCGAGGAAGGTTGCCTGCAAAATGTCAAACTATGTTGACACTAAATAATAAAAGGTGGAGAATTAAAAATTGTTTATGTCATGATTGATATTTGAAGTGATACCTGATGAACTAGCATATTAACAGTTTGTAGCATGAAAAACAATACTATTGGTTTTATATAAGCAACGGCACCAAATTACAAAGATCACTGGATACTAGGGAGTATATGTATTTGTTGCCATCACTCTAGTAATTTGGTTCTAACATATACTCTCTAGTCTCTAGTTTTCTCAACATACAGTAGAATTATGACATTTTACTAAGAAAAGTGAAAATGTTTTACAAATGGAAACACATACACACAAGCACCATCTTCTCTAGTACGTTTGTGCCAGACACAAATTGGAAAGGTGACCAATAGAGGCAGTTCATGACATCAATGCACACAGACCCTTAGCTCTATAATCTCTAGTAATACTTGGGGAACACCATTATCTGTTCCATAGTTGATAGCAAAAGATTAAAGCACTAGTGGAAAGGGATGATTAGGATTCAATTCCTTAGGATCTTGTTCAAACTAGAATAAATCCTAAAAATTCATGAGAAAACCCTTCTTCTAAACTGGCACCAAAGTGGTAGTTTTCTACAATTTTGCATGTTCTGTTGATTTATATTTCTTGAACGAATATATAGATACTCCCTCCGGTTTTGAATATAAGGCGTACATGCTTACGGCACACAGACCAAGGTGTAGCACAATAGCACGCGCAAGCTTTAAATGTGTCAGTTAATGATGCGCTGAGTCAGTTACTAATGCGCAGGTTACCAAGGCGTCGCTGCTTCACGAGACCACACGCCCTATAAATCTGGTAAAAGGCAAAAACTGGCGTACGCCTTATAATCGAAACAGGAGGGAGTACATCAGAAACCATCAATTTTACGTATTTCTGAGCAAGAACAATAATGGTACACTTTTTTTGACCGAAATAATGGTACACTTTAAGTGTGCTCTCAGGAAACCTAACCACAGAAACACTGGAGGTGCAAAGACAATACCTCAGTTATGAGGACCTTCGCTCTAAGGGCATCTGCATTTCTTGGGTCAAGAATAAAATCCGACTTTGTATCTCCTGTGAAGGCAACTTCTGGATACAATATGGTATCTGTAATCTAATATCAAATCATGCTGTGAATAACATGCAACAGATATTCCTAATCAAGAGTAGGCCAATTCGAGAGAGCTCACCTCAGTGCCTGATTGCTTCAATTTCATTATCTGAGTACCTTTCAAATGAGCATACTGCTTTTTTAGTTTTCTTCGAATAGAGTAGATGACATAACCCTTTACACCATTCACAAGCACATAGGGCAAAAATGGACAGTGTCAATAAACATTAAATTATGCTCAATAATCAAAATACATGTCTGCTAACTCTAGTAGTTCAACTGAATTCAGACTCTCACAGCAGTACCTGGCTGGGTATAGCATGGTAAGTTTGAAATGGTCTGGCAACAAGATCATTACGAATTTCATACGTCTCTCCTGAAAGAAGTTGTTGCGTCATAAGGAACAAGCAATCAGAAAACATACAGGAGAGCAGTGAGACAATAACCATACCCAAATCAAGTGCAACTAATTCAACGCTCAGTTCAATTTGACTCATTCTGCGATGGACCTGAAGCAGCTCCTCAACATCATCCTTGATGCAGGGCGGTACAAATACAGTAGGAGGCTTCAAGTTGTAGAGGCCACGGGTAGCTATGTACATAGGGAGACCGCCCTGAACAATTACCACAGCAAAATTGGTGTATTAAGCGCTACTGTGCTACTCATTGTTTCATTTCATAGTCCAAGTAGACACGGATGCACTTAAGATATCATGTATTTTCATTATTTTGGGATAGGCCTCACTCCTAAGTCCTAAGTTCTAACAGACCTGTAAAAGCTCCACCTAATAATGGCGCACACATATCTTGAGATGCATCAGTGCGTAACCAAGCCAAGTAAAAGCAAAATTAGTGCCTAGGCAAACCAGAGCATGGTCCAGGGTTCTCACGATGTGGTCGAGGTGGGCGTGGGTGATGAAGAGGTAGTCCTGGCTGACGGCGAACTGCGGCCCCCGGCCGATGTCGAACGCGACGTTCAGCGACGGCACGGTGACGCAGGTCTCGTGCCCGCCCACCGAAATGCCCTCGACGGCGTACCCTTCCACCTCCACGCCCTTGCGCTGCACCTGTGCTCGCGCGCGCCGGTACTCCTCCTCGTCCGCCAGCGCCCGGTCCAGCACCGACAGCAGCCCGCCCCCTTTGCCGCCGCGACCGCCGACGGTGGAGGCCGGCGGCTTCCTCGCGGCTAGCGTCTGGAAGCGGGACAGGCGGGCGGCGGTGCGGGATAGAAGGCGGAGCGAGGGGGGAGCGAAGAGAGAGGCGGTCGCCATTTCCGGGCAGCGATTTCGAGGGGAGCGGGATGGCGACAGGCGACGGCGCGCCACGGGGATTCTGGGTTTTGGTGAGGTCGGCTGGAGGATAACGTATTCGCACTGGAACCCCGTCTTTTTGCAGTACGCATCTGTTTTACTGTAGCTAAACGCAGAGACATAATTGGAGAGTCACTGACAAGTGAGAGAGAGAAAAAGCAATGGGCTGTTTTATTGACTGGTCATATCGTGGTTACAAGCGAAACTCAGGTAAAATTACAGAACCAAAAGATTACATACAGTTGGGTGTATTATGTACATGCACCCCCATTGCTGTTCATTTGAAAAGAGTGATAGGCGCATTACAACTATCCACTTCTCATGTTCAAACCTACATATATACATTGCATAATTATATTCACATAAAAAAGATATGTTACATTGCAACACTGCTAGTTCCATGGATGTTGCCACGGTTTTTCTGAACCTACTTCATACAATAGATCTTCCTTGGGTTTGGACAAGGAACAGGGCCTCTGGTTCCATGAAGGCGACATCACAGCTGACAATCATTTCTGAGTAAGAAGTGAGGACATATGCATCTCTGATGGAGAACCCCTTGATGATAGGCAACTGGAAGCCTTGCTCGAGATATGAGTTCACATAGGGTACAACCAAGTCTTTCAGGAAAATTCGCAGCACAGTCTGCAGATATAACAAACAAAAGCCGCATAACATTAGGCATCATGATAAGATATGAAGTTCCAACCCAAGGTATCAAATGAATCCTGAAATTTAGATATGCAACTCAACAAGCCACTGGTACATGGATAAGGTTCCGGCCTATGCGACTCGCACACAGCCAAGCCACTGGTACTTGTTTTGTTCCTATGAACCAAGTAAAAGGACAATGATGCATGCTGCAAGAACTACAGCACCAGTTCAGCTTCGCAGTATATGTCTACAAAGATGCAACTCAACAGGCCGCTGGTATCAATGATGCATGCTGTTCCATGGAGGCATTTAAATTCTGAAAGATTGCAGCCAGTGATGGGATCCTCATTCCCCAAAACCTCTATAAGAATATTTATTGGATTAACATTAGGGGTTATGGTATCTCAATTAGTTAGCACCATCAACTTTACTGGGAAACCAGATGATTCCAACGTGTAATACCACAATTTTTCATAAGTTGCATCCTGCCCGAAATGCATTATGATCTCAAAACTTGACTTTGCTTTAAGGGTGCATGAAATTGAAGGCCCCTCTAGGTGACAGATAGGAAAGCAGACAGACAACACAAACATATAGCTAAGCAAAATCACCTGAACTAGAACAGTGTGGAATTTGCCAACTTCGCTCCACTTCAATGTAAATGAGAAATAATCCAAGTCCACTCTTCCACCAAGATTATTCCCTGATACCGCTGCGGCTCCAGACACAGCAACTGACTACAGAAGCAAAAGCATGCACGGTAACCACAACAGTACAGTTTGTACAGTTTGGAACACTGGGCATTTGGATAATGCATACATTTTCAAGAAACAAAAAGGAATGTAGAATCTAATGAGTTTACTCATAAATCAATGGACTATATGTTGAGCATATCAAACAGAACAGTTTAGTATGCAAAACTGGAAAACAGAACAAAAAATGCATGAACAATATTAGTTTTCAGGTGGTGGAATCCAGAACCTGCAAGGCTACAGTATGCTGCCACTTAAAGGGTTTATTCTAGGTGTAATTATAAGTACACAAAATTGCTAAAAAGAACATGGAAAGAACCTCACCACTGACATGCATGCAACTGGAGCTATCTTGCCAAAATCCAAAACATTAACTGTGACATCTAAGTCAACTGTGGCATCAATTCTGCCCACATTAATTCTCACAGAGGGAGGAGAAATTGCAGAAATATTCAATTGCATACTATCATCTGGATATTTTCGATACAATTGAGGAACCAAAAACCTCCAGCTAGCAGTGTTCAAAAGGAACTGGTCAGGAATCTTGTCTACCATTCTTTGCAGCAAACCAGCCTGAATGATCAAAAGTGCAGTAACAATTAGAATATAACAATTGAAGTTCAAACAAGAAAAAGGATCAAGGCTGAAGTCCACAACCACACACTGTTCAGTCAATAAAATATTATGCTAATGGCAAAAGATTTGCTTGTATCCATCAATCAAAATAACAGATCTCGTTTATGAATTGTATCAAATGTATTCCAGCATACCTTGAAGTAGAGAGCTGAAATAGAGTTGAAAACATCTTCATCCAATGAAATCCAAAGCATTTTCGAAGAGCTCCCAAGAGGTAATGCAAATTTAATGTCTCCAAGAAGCATGTCTCTCGGAACAGCAATTTCATTAGATGGAATAAATAAGCCATCTATATCAAACTCAACAGAGGATCTCTTGAATATTGGATCATTAACAAAAGTAACATTCATTGCAGCAACACTATCAAGGTCAATTTTCTTTGGAAGGTTTCCGAGGAAGGAATCAAGCTTCAATACACCTTCCAATATTTTTTTCGTAATCGCATTTTCCACTGATATTCTGATATGATTGCTGAAACCATCTATAAACCTAAAAAAAGTAGGCAGAAGAGACATCTCACTAATTACTCATATGGTTCAAATAAGATGCATGATTAACTGAAATTCATCTAGAAAGGACACAGCTGGGTTTACTTCGGAAACAAATGAAATTGCTCAGGAGGACACTAAAGAAACTGTTCTCCTAAAATAAAAGCACTAAAGCTGAAAGCGTTATATTTACTGGCTGCTTGTGAGGGAAAATTCAATTTACTGAGCCCCTTTACTAACAACATAGTGCTTGTAGAACAAATTTGTGAACCACGTACACTTGATAAAACCAAGATGCTCCTCCATTTAATGTTATGTCCAACTCCTTCATATAACAGCCACATTCCATAACAGACAGCTTGAGAGATCCATTTTGATTCTTCATGCCCATGGAAACCCCAACCTCCATTCCTTCAACCTTAGTGAAAAGTAGCTATAAATACACCGTGTACCTTTGTATACATACATGTCAAAACTGACTGATACTACATTAATAAAGTTAAAGTTACAAGACATGTAAATGCAGCTGGACTACCTGCTAAGAACGGTATATTTTTCGAGAATACGCAAGAGAGCTGCGTATCTTTGTATTAAGAAGAAATGCTAAGAACGGTATATAGCAACTCAAAATAGTCAGATGATAAATGTAAATCTATGGAGCTGCAATTCTATGCAAACAACATAAGCAATGAATCCATTTAGTTGAGCTGCTTGGAGTTGTTTTCAACATTGGTTTCACAAAGTGTACATAACTGAGACCTTTTGCCTTGGTGAAAATAACAACCACCTTATCATCAAAAAAGGATTTGGGTTCATATAGAACATTTAAGTCACTGTCACTATATAGGTGCTTTGTATAATCTAGTTCTTATAATTTCATAAGCTCCGTTGTGTTAAAATGCTAAAGGGTTGATCAAATTTTATCTTACAGCTTACAGGTTGTGTGAAAAAGCTAGCAGTTTGGACTCCTAGAGTTGAAGCATAAGTATAACGTTATGCTGCTATTGAAAGAAAGCCAATATCCAATATCTCAGATTTAGTAAAAAGTGATAAACACTGAAGAAGACTCATATGTAACCAGTCCGTTTTGTCTTTGCTCATAAGGCACCCATATGCCCTATGGAGATTGAAACTTGAAAGTGCCTTCAGTAATCAGTACTTCAGTAGTTCAGTACCACTCAAATTGGCAGCATACTGGATCATAGACTCTATATATAATTCCCATTAATAAAGTCTGAACTCTGAAGTAGTTCAACTTCTGATATCTGATGCTTAAAATTTTCAGTGGTGACCATCGACCAGCCAGTTAATAGAAAATAAGCAACTCCCCTGCATATTCTCTAGAAACATGCATCATAGGCCAGAATCACATTATTCAACTAGAACAGGGTCCAATTAGCAATCCGCGCCTCTAGAACGATAACCAATCCAATAGCGACGAAACACGAGTCCCGTCATTTATACCTGAATCGAGGCATTCCCGCTGTCCGAGATGGTCACGATCCAGGCGTCGTACGAGTAGCTCCACTCCATGGTGAGGTTCGCTCTAGCAAGCGTGGCGGCCACCACGACGCCTGTGTCCCCGACGGCGACGGTGGAATTGGTGACGGCGAGGCCGTGGAGCACAATCCCGGAGGCCGTCATGCGGACGGTGCCGACGAGCGGGACGCTCATGGATTTCTCGATGTCCGGCACGCTCAGGGGAGTGAGCGTCTTCGCGGCGTGGGACACGAGCAGGTCCTTGGCGAAGTCGAGGCCTGACTGGGAGATGACGGCGGAGATGTGCGGTGACGCGGCCGCGGGGGAGGGGGTGGTGAACAGCTGGAGGACGATGAGGAGGGGGAGCAGAGGGGTGCCCATGGCGGCGAGGAGGCTAGCCGCTAGCCTAAGGTTGGGGAGGCCGTGGCTGGAGTGGGAGTGGCGTGAGGGGAAGAAGAAGCGCGGTGGCGGTGCGGAGGTGTCGAGCTCGCGGTGGGTTTGACTTGAACGCTCGTCTTCTCCGGGAATGGTTTGGTTTGAGACTGTCCGCTGCGCACTGGGGCCTGTAACGGGCCGCCAAAGCGACCTCCAGGTCGGTTTTGCCGTTTTTTTCCTGCACCGGGGGACGCCAAAGGCGACGGGATGACTCTGTTCGGCCGCGGCGACGCCAAATCCGACGTCGTCCCGTTCGGTCTGGACGCGCCTGGACGCGCGGACGTGGCGGCAGGTCCACGCGCTCGCGCGCCATCCCAACCACCCACGGAGCGGAGGAGAGGGGTGGAGGAGGCCGGCGCAGCAGCTCCTCGCCGCGGATTGGCAGCCGGTGCAGAGCTCGTCGGCGTCGGAACGGAAGGGAAGAGAGGGATGCTGCATCACCGCCGCCTTCTGCTCGCCTGCCGGTGCTCGACGACCCGCAGTCGCGGCCGGCGCAAGGGGGAGCTCCGAGCCGCCGTTGAGCTCGCTTGAGCCCGCCAGCCTCCACGCGCGCCGACCGCAAGGCGAAGCAGGGGAGCTCCCCTCGCCTGGATCTGTCGCGCGCGGGAGCTCTGCAGGCCGGAGATGGCGAGGCCGGCCGCCGGCCGGAGTTGGAGGAGCAGCCGCTCGATCTGCAGCCGGAAGAGGGAGCTTCGCCGGAGGAGCGGCAGCTTGATCTACAGCCGGAAGAGCGGGTCGGGGAAGGGCCTGCTCGCCAGCGCCGGTGGAGCCGCTGCTCGAGGGGGTGCGGGCGGCGGAGCGACCGATGGTGAGGGGGTGCGGGCGGCAGAGTGAAACGAGGGGAGGGGAGAGAACGGTTGCGGGGGATAAATGGGGCTGACAAGTGGGCCCCATAGGTGGTGGTTGGTATAGAGTTTGTGATTTGGAGGTTGACGGGTGCGAAAAAATTGGTACTGGAAAATTATGATGACCAGGTAGAATATTCGTTTTAGAGGTTGGATTTGGAGGTGGACGAGTGCGGACAGTGTGAGGAGACGTGGAATGCTTCGCCATTGCTGACGTGGCGGAGACGTGGCTGCTGGCTAGCCCGCAGCGGCCTCTCGCCAGAAATGCTACCTACCTCTTCGCTGACATGTGGGGGCTCAGCTTCCGCTTGCCAGTTGCCACCACGAAACCGTCGGGCCCGGGTCCAGGCGCCCTTCTCTCGTCCTGCCGAAGCTTTCCCCTTCCCGAAGCTTCGCACCGCCCTCTTCCTCCTCCTCGTCCCAGGCGCAGCCGCCGCCGCCGCCGCCCCCATCTAGACCATCCAGAGTCGAGCCGGAGAGGCGCGAGAGCGGTGGGGCATGGCGACGCAGACGGGGGTCGCGGCCTCCAAGGTCCTCATCCTTGTCGGCGCAGGTCCTCGTCTCATCACCGCCACCATCCCCATTCAACATCTCTCCGATTGGATGCGATTTATTCTGATAGGCTGCTGTTTTGACCCCTGATGTTTTGAATTGGTGCCTCTGCAGGGATGACGGGCTCTATCCTGCTGCGGAATGGAAAATTGTCTGATGTGTTAGGGGAACTCCAGGTCGGTTGAATTTTTTCCCATTTTCTGTGTTCAAATCTGATTACGCGCCTAGTCAATCCGTTCGAAGTTTCCGACCTATTCCGCTGCCTTGTGTGTGTGTCGTCGTATCATTGTCCATGAGTAGTAGTCATGGGTAGTGGAAGCATTAATTCTGCGTATGTGATTAACACGGTGTTATAAATTGCATGATGACTTCTGTATCATACTGATTTAGTGACTCCTCTTCAGTATCATACTGATTTAATGTCAATGTACACCAATTGAAATCTAAAGTCATGTGTAATTATGCTTCATGAGTTATTAGTGACTCCTTCAGTATCATACTGATTTAGTGGTTTTGATGATATGCTCTGCAGTCTTGCGCCTTCACCTTCAATCACATATTCACTTTTTTCTAGAATACACAGGAGAGATGTGTATCATTGCATTGAGATAGAAGAAGAGGCTCAGGTAGACATATAAACACACACCTTGGGTCCTAAATCACATTCGTGCCTGTTCTTAGCATGAGGCGACCACCACCTAACCGACACACACTGCTACCCCAGGTCTGGCAGCAACCAGATCCCTAAGGCCTTTGGCACCAGCCAGGATCCAGTGATCAGTCTCATCGTATGCAAGAAGTGCTTCATCCATCCTGGGCGAGGCACCATTAAACATGATATCATTCCTAATCTTCCAAAGAGTCCAAGCCCCTTTGATCACACATGCACGCATGCTAACCCTGGAAACTATTATGTATTCCGGTTGAATAAATATGAGTAAAGGATCTATAAATGTTTATCTTATGTGTTTAGGAGATTATGAAGGGTGTAAACCAAGGAGCTGCTTCCGGCCCCTATGACATTGCCCTTATTCAAGCTCAGGTATGCTCTTCATATGGAATACATCTTAACATCATCTTCTGCATAGAGGTTACTCCTGCTAATGCTTCCTTCCATCTTGATAAACATTTATCTTGGTTTTTCATTCTTGTGCTTCATATTAGATTCGGAATTTAGCCCAAGAAGTCAGGGATTTGACAATCTCAAGGCCCATCACCATACTGAATGGCAAATCTGACTCGGGAGGTTTGTACCTGCTTCACTGTCTCTTCATTCTGCTCCCTTATTCACTCGTCTGTGCAAATATCCATTTATGTAAAGGTTTAGTTTCAACTCGGATAGTTCCTTTTATGAATGTTCGCAGAAGTATAGAGATCATCCAAATATTAGTTCTCTGCTAAAAACTCATGAAAGTATGCTCATGGTTGAAGTTAGTAAT
The DNA here is from genome assembly GCA_036936925.1 of Cenchrus fungigraminus. Classification (NCBI taxonomy): domain Eukaryota; kingdom Viridiplantae; phylum Streptophyta; class Magnoliopsida; order Poales; family Poaceae; genus Cenchrus; species Cenchrus fungigraminus. The sequence goes on along the minus strand of CM072780.1, from coordinate 29,011,697 downwards.
CATTGGTTCTTAGCTTATACTCCCTCCGTCCCAAATCACTATTTGTTTTGGCTTTTTTGGATACATAACTTTTGCTACACACCTAGATATGTATTATGTCCAGATACGTTGCAAAAGTCATATATTTAGAAAAGCCAAAACGAATAGTAATTTGGGACGAAGGGAATAGCAGTTTACTATAAGTGGGTAAGTGCTGCTGGTAGGTTCAGCTCTTTTATAATTTTGTTAGTTATTTACGTATCACTTTTGCAGGTGGTTTGTCATCCTACATACTACCAGCAGCTGCAGTTGGAGCAATGGGTTATTGCTATATGTGGTGGAAGGTAATATGCAAAATTTATGCCCTTGATTGGTTGATTATGATTTTTCTGTATGATCTCCTCTTTTTCTCCACAAGTTGTTTGTGTCTTTTTAGTTACATACTCCCTCCGTCCCATGAAAAGTGTAATTCTAGTTTTTCTAGGACAGATTAGTGGTGACGCGAAAAGACTCTAATACCCTCATTTGTTAGCCACATGCAGTAAGTTTTAACATACAAGTCAGATTTGATTACTTAATTAGGTAGATAATTAGATTTATTTTATAGAATTGCACTCTTTGTGAGATTTTTTTAAATGCTAGGATTGCACTTTTCACGGGACGGAGGGAGTATACCTTTTCATTGAATTAGTAGTTGAATACAAGAAAACAACAATTGTTCCCTTTCTATTACACATTTTTAGCTATTTGCTTTGTTTTGTAGTCAGTGGGTACTAAAAATTGGCTATTTGTGTTTGACATAAGAAATTAGTGCATTATTGTGTCACTGATGCTACTACATTCAGTTCGAGTAGGGTTGTGTGTGAATGCAGTGGGAAAAGTAAATAACTGCTACTCATCCATGTGGACACCATGGATGAGTTCTCCATCTTAATTCAATAATAGCATCTTCCTGATTGGCCATGGAATATCCCATCAGATTTCATTTTTCGAGTTGAGGGACATTTCTTGATTCTAGTAATTCCTAATTCACTAGCATTTCTTGACCGTTAGACTTTTCAAATCCTAATGACAGCCCCAAGGCGAGGATTTTCCATTTAATAACAGGTTTTTTAAATGCCTCTATGAGGGGATAGCCCCCACCTCAGTTTATCATTCAAAATGGACAACAGTGGGTGCCCATTTTAATAATACGTGAACTGCTTGATGTAAACCACCAAGAGAAGAAAGGTTGTATTCAGAATAATCCTTTTACCTTTTCTGGTTTGTGTTTCTTACATGTTAATAACCTCATGCAGGGATTGTCTCTCTCAGATGTAATGTTTGTCACAAAACGCAATATGGCCAATGCTGTTCAGAGCATGTCAAAGCAGTTGGAGCAAGTTTCATCAGCATTAGCTGTATGCTTTATTCCCAACTCTATTTCATGTTTACTTCAGCAGAGTCTGTACTAATCTGTAAGTGCAACTAATTTCAGGCAACAAAAAGACATCTAACTCAACGGCTTGAGAATTTGGATGGCAAGATGGATGAACAAGTAGAGGTCTCCAAAGCCATTAGAAATGAGGTTAGTTCATTTGAACTATGTTAGTCCTGAATCCAGAGCAGTAATATTATGATACTTTGCTTGATACTCACATGGTCCTCCTACAATGCTGTCCTTTGATGTGCCTAAGCATCAATTTTCATTTCCTTTTTATAACAAGCCTGCATCTGATCAGGACTTTAGAAATCCGTGTAAGCCCAGTGTAAATAAATTTGCATAAATGGTTCCATGCTTATCGAGGCAATTACTGCATATCTGCTTCAATTTCTCTTATTCATATGGAAAGTTATACAATGATCTTTGATAGCTGATCGGAAATTGTAATGAAAAAACTGGAACTTTTACCAGCCAGCAAGTAACCTTGTATTTTATTTTGTTGGATTCAGTGACTAGTTGGCCAACGGCTGTTTCATAAACCAAACAAGTGTAAATCTGTATCATACTATTATTCTATGTGCCTGACACCTTGTGTTGATTGCTTGTTCAATTTTTTTCTGTTGGAGCATCAAAGACTTTTCTGTTCTTCCTAATGATATACAGAATCTCGTCGACCATTTGCTTAGTATAATGTAGATACCATATACTTGTAAGCTATAAAGCTCTAAAATATATTTGGTTGTCCTCATTTCAATATATTCATATAGTTTCGTTATGTATGTGAAGGTCAATGATGTTAAGGATGACCTGTCACAAATTGGATTTGACATTGAATCAATTCAACAAATGGTTGCTGGATTGGTGAGTTTGAGCATTCTCTTAAACTTGTTCGTTAAGTGCTGTCAAAATTATTATATATCTTATATTTGGTTTCTCTTATTATCAGGAAGGAAAGATTGAGTTGCTTGAGAATAAACAGGTATCTTAATTTACTAGTGAGTATTAATGAATGCCATCCTCTAATTCTCCTTGCCTAACCTACGATGTTTACGAACAGGATGTGGCTAATACTGGTATATGGTACCTCTGCCAAGTAGCAGGTGGTATAAAAGATGGAATAAACACCAAGTTTTTTCAGGTGGGCATATTATTTGGCTAGTCTGTGCACGATACAATGCTGTTTGTTTGTTCAAGCAGATGTAATGTGTAAAGATGCATCTATGTACGTTCTTGTGCTGTTTGTTGATATTTTGTTCTGATGATCCATCACTGTTCTTCATTCCACAGGAAGCTACTGAAAAGCTCAAACTTTCACATCCAGCCCAACCTGAAACCAAACCTGTGAAGGTATATGCCCCCCTTTTCAGTTTGTTGTCCTCCTTCCAGATATTATGACCTTGTTGATGCCGAATCTCCTATTTGATGGTGTGCATATTCCAGGGACTTGAATTGTTTTCGGAGAGCACCAAGGAACACAAAGTAGCTGACTCCAAGCCAATTATGTTCACAAGCGACGCTGAGAATGAAAAGCCCACGAAAACCACCGCTGTAAAGGGCGCTGCAGTGCACAGGTCTATCAGGTTCTCATTTCACAAGGAAGGCTTTGCTTTGTGATCAAATTCAGGTCTTGAGATGTACATTTGCCTTCTTGGTCGCTTTGTCTCATAGAAACATACAAGAATAACCTGCATCTGGACTCTGGAGTGCCTGAAATTTTCCGGAGTGACAGGTGTGAGGTATTTGGCCTGATTTGAAAATACCTCCCGTTCCACGCATTTTTCATTTTTCCTCCTTGGATTTTGATTCATTTTATGGTTTCATTTGATGCTTTGGTTGCTTTATACAAAGTGATTGTAAAGAATAAGCAAAGTTTTTTGGTCGCATTGTGGAGAAATTCCTTCTAGTCATCAGTTGACGTGGCCAAACATGGACCGAGTCCAAGGATGTGTGGCTAAATCGTGATTTGCGTGCATCCATGCCCGAATATTTTTATTGTCCTGATCCCACACTGAGCTCCTCTCTTCGTTGTTTCTGCTGCTTAACTGAGTGTTCCTGCTGTTTTTGTGTCTTCTTTGTTCCATTTTTATTTGGAACATTAATTAGCCAACGAAGGCTGCTATAGATCTTTTACTCTGCTGCATGGTGTTAGTGGCACGGTAATGCTCGTCATCGTGCATCTTCATCCTCCCGAAGAAGATCAACGTCATGTCACTATGTCAGGAAGAAAATTGGGACGGCAGCATCACAGACTCGCAGTGGCAGCATGCATGTCATGTGTGCAGCAGCTGCAGCTCAGGGGTCTATTAGAGGTAAAAAATGTAGACTAATTACAAAACTAATTACACGAATAGACCGGAAATCGCGAGACGAATCCATTAAACCTAATTAATTCATCATTAGAGATTGTTACTGTAGCATGATGTTGTCTAATTATGGCATAGCTAGGCTCGTTAGATTCGTATCGAAAAATTAGGTAAGAATTATGGAATAGGTTTTGTCATTAATCCACATTTAATACTCCTAATCAGTGTTGGAAGATTGATGTGACGGGTAGTTGGGAAAATTTTTGGAAACTAAACAGGCTCGAAGTTTGAAAACGGCAAGCCTCGACACCTACCTAAACAGGTTACTGTGGTTGCAGGCAGAAAGTTAATGTGTTGCGTGATGCAAGCCGCAGATTTTTGAAAGGTCACCTGTCTGACGCATAACACCACTATCATATACGGAGTACTTGAACAATTGCAATTGGTCAAAGTAATGATGAAGCAGGTGAGGTGATGCATGCAAACTTTGCAAACCCGCACGTACGGCCGGGGCTACGGGCTGCAAACTTGAAAGTTGGAGCCATCCAAACTATTTAGGCCAGTTTGAGTGGGTAGTGTCGTCACAGAGTTGTCGAGATTAGAAATTTGAGAACTGTGTCAGCGGAGTGTCATGGTAACAACACTTCTCTCTCATCCTATGACACTCCTCTCTCATAAATTTGCTGATCTGGTGTGATATTTAATGCTCATTATACTCCTATGACGTCCTCCATTGAGACTGACCTTATATAGAATTCAGAAAAATGAAACCAGCATCACAATTTCATATTACAATTGGTACTAATTATTAGAAGTAATTAGGCATTTCTTACCATTATTTTGTTGCGAGACGGAAGGAGTACTCCCTCCGGTTGGTAAATGAAGTCATTTTGGACAAAACTTGAGTTAAACATTAGGAATATAAATCATGAATAACTTTTAAATGGTTGAGTTTGGAAATGTGAAAACTACATGAATAGATTTGTCTTGCAAAATACTTTTATAAAAGTATACATATGTTAGTTTTTAATGAATATTTTTATAAAAATAGGAAGTTAAATGTATTTTGAAGACCGTATCGCTGTTCTAAACGACTTCATTTACCAAACCCGAGGAAGTACGTACTAGGTACAGTAGCGTCGAAGCTTTGGTCCCTTGAGTCTCGGACACCGATTCTCATGGCGATGCCGCGATGGCATGCATCGCCTTGGTGCCACCAAAGTCAAAACCAGCAAGCAGCTCCAGGCGGCTGACCGCGGCCACCATCGGATTAGGTAGCCGCTTGCTTGTGATTAGCAACACTACTCCTACAGTCCTACTAAAAAAAATGCCGCTGCCGGGTGCCCCGGCACCACACGTGGAGCCACACGGGAGAAAAAGGAAACAGATCCCAAGGACGTATGTACAGCGGATTTCCGGACGGCCGCCGATGCAGTGCACACTGCAGGAGCAGGACGTACAGTACTCCGTCCACGTCGTGGTACAGCGGCAGGGGGCCGGGCCGGGGCTGGGCATGCACGCTCGATCGAACATGCACAAGACTTTTCAGAGCTCGTACGTGTCCACAGTGATTCTCCCTGGTAAAAATTCGAGCTTCCGAATAGCGTTAGGTGGAGATCGACGATCGAGCTGGATGGCCAGATGGTGGCTTCGATCGAGTTTCTCGCTCAACGGCCGCGCCACCTAATCTCACTCGCGAAGCCGCTGATGGCCAATCAACCAATCGCGTGTCGTACCATGGCCGTGGGTAGTGTACTGGCCGCGAGACAGTCAAGAGTGAGCACTGCACGCTGAAGGCACCCTAGCTAGTAGGACAAACACAGGCGCAGTGCGTGACACGGAAAAAAATGATTGAAGGAACGGGGACGGCAGGCACCACAGCGCTCTCGTTTTTATCTATGCTCCATCAATGGCTCTTCCGAGGACGGCGGCGGAGATCGATCTCGAAAGGGTGCGTGGCGTGGGTGCGCACGCACAACGGGATCTTGTCGAAACGCGCTCTGTTACTACTAGTACTCTGTATGTAGATCCTCGATCTTCTAGATTGTAGAGGACAGCAGCGTACGTACTTCACTAGTACGCAGGCAGGTGTGGTGGTAGGGCCGGGGAAGAAATTACTTCGTGAACGGCAGAGATACTGATCATTCGGGCTAGAGCCGACCGGCAAAGACGCAAAGTGTGTACGGGTAGCAAAAATCAACTGATCATTCGGCAATGTGGCTTGATTGGACTTGTCATAGTTACTCGATCCCTTCAGGTGCAGTAAAAAGTAATGTATATTGGACGTGACTACGTGGGATTATATTAACGCAAAATCTAAACGGAGAGGCCTCTCCATTTAAGCTTAAATGGAGAGCCCTCCGAGGTTACTTCCTGCGACCTAAAAGTTACTTTTCATGACACAAAGTTACTTCCTGCGACACGGAGTTACTTTCCGCAACACAAAGTTACTTCCCGCGACACAAAGTTACTTCCTCTTGTGTGCTTCTTTTCTGTTGAGAGAAGTAATTTTGTGCCGCAGGAAGTAACTAGGAGGGCTCTCCATGTATGACTAAAAGTTACTTCCTCTTATGTGCTTTTTTCTGTTGAGAGAAGTAACTTTTGTGTCGCGGAAAGTAACCTCGGAGGGCTCTCCATTTAAGACTAAATGGAGAGCCCTCTCCGTTTAGTCCCCTCCTTATATTAAAGCAACACCTTCGTGGAGACCTGGTTATTAACTCGCACACGAAGACGACTGTCATATCTAGGTGGGTATACTATTTACATGTTGTTTGAGGCTATCATAGACGTGATTGATAAACCTTGGCCTAAATACTCCCTCCGTCTCACCAAAATTGTTCGTTTAGAAAATTTTGGACACAATAGTAGTTGTGACAAGTGACCATAGTACTCCTAATTATTCTGCTTGCTTTTCTAGATTTTGATGAGTGTTGATTTAATTAGATTAGTCTTACCAAAAGATGAATGTACACTCTTTATGAGACAAAATTTTAAAGCTAAATAAGCACTTTTTGTGGGACGGAGAGAGTATCTGTTTTGTCTGTCTTAAGTCAAAGTTTTTTGAAATTTTAACCAAGTTTGTAGAAAACACAAAATATTTATTTATAGCATCAAACTAATTTTACTAGATAGATCAGGAAATATTTTTTTTCATAGTGCATTTATTTTAATATTGTAGATAGTAATATTTTTATAAATTAACCAAAGCTAAACAAGTTTTATTTAGGACAAAAAATAAAAGGACATGCGTTTTGGTATAATCTAACCTTTGTATTACATATTGTAGTGAAGTGCTCACTTTTTTTTTTGGAAAGGGGCAACAAAAGCTTTGCCATGAAAATTTATTAGAAGGAAATTGAAGTGTGAGAATAAAATAAAAAGTGGCAATCCATATCACCAACTATTGAGAACATGTGTGTTGCAGTCTGTAAATTCGAAGAAAGAGATAATTTCTTGTATGGCACAAGAAACTATTGAAAATCCCGTGCCACGAAAAGAATCTCGTCCCTCTCATGTGCTGTTACTACTTGAAATTCTCTTTGTAATTCTACATGCAACAAAAAAGCTGATGGTAGTTGCAGACATATACGGTGGATGAGGAAGGCTTTTCATCCTGTGCATATATACTGGGATTTACGACGGTGGTAGCAAAACATTGCAAGTATCGTCGTGGTATTATATTTATACACACACATTATTCCCAACATTTCAACACAGGTAGCATATAAACATTAGTACGCGTCAAGAGAAAAGAAGTTCACATATCTATTTGGTCGGTGATTCTCGAGAACATATGCATTACGTAGAATCTTACAAAAGGGGAAGATCGAGAGAATACCAAGAAACCTTTAGCAAGTTGTAGTACCATCGCACCTCGAGAAAAAATGCAGATGTACATACTCCACTACTATTTCGGTATTCTTCAAGCTACTACTAGTAGTGTAGTACCTAAATTACACTAATCACGCCCAAAACGAGAAACAGAGAAGACGTGCGCACAATATATATGTCAATGCAAACAAGAACTAGTAACAATCAATCATCACCACCGACCATGCCATGCAGGGAGAGGAAAGCTAACGGAAGGTACTTGATGAACTGCGAGAAAATGCCTGGCTTTCCCATGTATGCCGCCGATCGAGAGACCTAACACCACCGATTAATAGCTGCTAGCTAGCTAGCTAGCTAGCTTCGTTCTTCAGCCTAGCGCGCTAGTCGTCTCCGACCACGGCACCAAAGCTCGATCCCCTCCATTCTTTGGCCTGTCCCGGCCCCCCGCTGGAGAGCATCCCCGCAGGCCGCGCATCCTGCACGCCGAACAGGCCGGCGGCCGGACCGATCACCGCCCGCCGCCAGGATGAACGGCCTCCCGGAGCCGGCGGCAGCGACGACGGCGGGCGGTAGGAGCAGTCATGCACGGGAGGCGCGCCCCCCTGCACCTCGCGCCTTCCTCCTCCTCCTTGCCGGCCATGTCGTCGCAAGGTAAATGTGGAGCACGCTCGAGGCAGCAGATAGAGCCAGTCGAGACGACCGAGAGTGTGCAGTGGCTAGGGAGCAAGCAAGGGAGAAAGGTTTGAGAATGGAGATGTGGCTATAGCCCTCGGCCTCGGAATATTTCAGGGCCGGGGCTTTTAAGGACGCGGGGGGCAGGAAAGCGGAAGAGGCGCCGGGTCAGGAGATCTCTCCCCTCCCCTCCCCCGGCGGCCCGGCCCCGAGATCATCACCTGCGCCCCGGCACGGCCTGCACGGGCATGTCCTGCGCGCGCGCGCGTCTGGATCCGCTCCCAACCGCGACGTACGGGTGCGTGCGTGTGTGCGTCGGTGTCAAAACGAACGAACCAGACCAGCTGCCGCGATCCGTGCCTGTACACCCTCGGCTTCCTTGGCGTGGCAGTCTGGCAGCCAGCGTACCACCACCACCCGCGCGCGTGAAATTCCTCGCCGGCACGGCGCAACGGCCGCGCGCCGCGCCTCTGCTGGCAACAACGATGTGCCGACGACCACCACCAAGCACCGGCTGCTGCACGGACGCCGACCGATGATGGCGCGCGTGCAAGGCGTCGATCCGTTCCGGCGGTTAGCTCAGCTGAAGAGCTGAGATCAGGTCACCGGCCAAGCAAGGGTACGCACGCGTTGGTTTTGGTGCCAGGAATTCCTCGCTCGCGCGTCCCCGGGAAAAAAGGTTTTTTCTCTCGCTGCCTGCCGTGCCGAGATAATAAAGAGAGAGGGGAGGTTGAGGCCCGCCACGATAAAGAAAGAGGTTGATGAGGTTCCCTTTCTCCTGCCGGTGGTGACTTTGTGTTATGCCCGTCGAAAATCCTGTCCTGCAAAGGCGTGGAGGGAGCAGCACGCATGGGGCTCTGCCCGTACGCCGGTCCGCACCGGGGGGCAAGTGGGGAGGAGGTGGTGCAACCACGTAGTATCATCATCACGCTTCTTTTGATTCCTCCAAGGTTTGTCACGGGATGGATATATTGTTAGACATATCTTTAGCTGCACAAAACACTTTATTGTCCTGTTTGTCACGGTTTCGAATACTAGTTAAGCATGATTTAATGTTATATCTATAGATTCTTGATGTTGCAACGGAGTGTCGATATGAAGCTTCCCATCGAATATCCGAGCGCTAGCAGCGCCGAACAACAAATTAAACACTGTGCTTTTCGTGTGGCCTTTTCAGAACGATGCCTAAAATAGGATTGCATCTTTTGCGGCTCTTTGTAAGAAAAAAGAAACAATGGTGACCTTTGTGCAAAGCACGACCAACCATGCATGGAGCATGGTCCACCGTGCACCACCTGATCACCGCCGCCACCACAACAAACACCGCGGCCCGACCCCCACAAGGCCACAACTTGCCTCCGCCTGGCCGCGCCGCGGCCGCCCCGGACCACCATTTCCTCCGCGCGCGCGCGCCTCTGCCGCGCCACATGCCGCCCGGGGTCCGCGACCATCTCATCTTCTGCCGGTGGTGGGAGCCGCGCGCGCCGTGATGGTCGGGTTCCGGTGTTCCGCCGCGGCGCGCCCCGCGGGCGCACGGGGGCAGCCTGGCATCCCGTGTTCCGTGCTCCGTCGTCTCGCGGGGGGCGCGCGCGGGGAGGGGGGCGGCGCTCACGTGCGGGTCTCGCGGGGGGGTTTTTTCCCCGGGCGGGGACCGAATCCCGCGACATCGGCCCGGCTCTTGCGCCGATGCGTCGTCCCCGTCCGCGCGGCGGCTTCTATTCCGCTTCGGAGCATTCACCGCCGCGCGCCGATCTCGATGCTGCCTCCGACTCAGCGTCAGCGCCGCGGCGACCCCTACTACTAGTAGTAGGGCTGTAGCCCGGGCCCCCCGCTCCTGGATTCTCTAGATCGATGACCTTTGTATCCTCTAAGATTTTTTGATGGATTGATTTCCTAATTCCTATGCATTGCAGGGCATCGATCCATGTCTGTCACTGCTGCGAGGAGGGAGGGAGGAATCTGTGCGACTGCGTGCGCGCGGTGGAGCAGGGGACGGACGGCCGAGGGCAGAGGAAGCGGCCGGCCCGCCGTAGTCTGGACTCTCCTCAGCCAGCCGGCGGTCCAGCGCATGTGGCCCGGCAATTTGCCGGCCCATGCTGGAGAATCGGACCCCTCCTGACGAGCTAGCCGCCGAGCAACTCCTGGAGTACTAACTGACAGCCCGATCTGTGATCCGCAGGTGCAGCCGTGCAGGATTGCAGTCACTAATGAATGACTGTAATTGTCGCCTGGATTTTGCTGTCCCCTGCAGGCGTGGTACGTACGGAGTACTATGCTAGTAGACAGACAGGGTCACTGGATTCGCAGGATCGTAGGACGCGAGCGCCGCCGCACGGTGCACGGCAGTTCCCCGCGGTTAAAAAGTTTGCCCGTGCAATTTCCAGCAAGGTAGTAGTATTTCCTTCAAGCTAGGCCGTGCTTTGCGAGCTCATCAAACGCCTACTAGCGTCGCAGCTGCAATATTTTTACATGGATTCAGCAAAAGTTCCCGAAGTAAAAAAAAACACCAGGTCATCTGGACCAGGCACAACAGCTTGTGTGATTTTTTCCATGGCCTCCTACTCTCGTCTGGCTTATCAGTCACCAGCCAAGTAGCCAACGGTACTTTTCTCTCAGAACAAATCAGCACCAGCCACCAACCACCAGTCAAACGAACAGATTGTCCGTTAGTATTTTGTACAGGTTGAAGCACCAAAGCGAAGATCAAGTGCTGGCTACACTCAAACAGAACGAGGGAATTGGTGCCCCTGCTGTTAAACTGCTGCTGCTGCTACTGCAGCAGCCAGCAGAGTTAGACCTTACAATCTTTCTTTATCTCTGAGATTAAATGCTACACTTGTTACCATGCCTGCGCCATTAGGAAAACAAGCATATACTTATAAAATTAAATAGCTAAAATTATTATAGGTCAAGTGGAGAACTGAGCAGATCGCCTAAGATCCGAGACATCTTTAATTGAGAACAGATTCTTCAGACCAAAAATTAGTTGCATACTTGCATGCGAGAACAGTAGAACACAACGCACATGGAAGTTTCTCGGTTATTATTTATATAGGCATGCCAAAGGCAAGAACCACCCCTCGAATAAACAAAGTGTGTTTAGCATACGCATCAATCTTTCAGGTCCGTACAACCACTTCGATGAACAAGTTGTAATCTTGATGAGCATGTTATTTCTGCCAGGAACAACTCATCAGTGTAGACCCAGCATCTCGCAGGGCCAAGTCTCACGTGTCCAGTGGGCATCAACAGGTTGATAGATCGATGGATCGTGTCATTCAGAGGTGAGGTGCGTGTTTGCAAGCAAATTTTATTATCTGAACAACTATCTATGGGTCTCTGATCTTTTTTGATAATTCACGGGGCCTGGGTGGTCTTGGCCGCGCTCTGTGACGCCATGGGGGTGTTGCGGGGCGCGCCTGAACACCTCTCCGGTGGTGCTCGTCGCTTGCGTTGCCCGCCAACGTGCTGTCGCGGCTCTCGGTACGGGACGGGCCGTGGTTTGTGCAGCTTGCTGTGGTTACTCTAGGCGAAAGCCTTGGCGACGGCGCCCTCGGGCGTCGCTCTCCCCGTTGGGGGCGTCCCTGTGGAGTCACTGCACTCGCTGCATGATCCCTGTCCCCGGTGGTCTACCTGGTGGTGCCGGCCGTGTCTCGGTTCCGCACCTCGAGGACTTTGCGGGGGTAACCCTTCCCACCTCGGGACAACGTCAGTGGCGCCTCCGGCGTCATGCCCTTCCTGGAGGTGACGTTCAGCGTCCTCGGTGGGCGACGGCTGGCTTGGGTCCTCCGCCTTGTGCTTCGGTGTGGTGTTGTATGAGAGCTTCTTCCTTCCTTTTCTTTGTATTATAAAAAAAGAGAGAGTAGGCAGTAGAATCTCTTTGAACGGGGGAAAAGAGAGGGTTTGCGTGTGGTGGCTCGTGTCGACGGCGGGTTAGAGTTGTGGAGACCCGGATCGATGTCCCAATCCGACTGGACCGATCCTTTACAGTTGTTTGAGTTGATCGTGTCGATGTCCTAATCCGACCGATGAGTTGTTGAATTGAGTGGTGCGTGTTGAGGTCCCAATCTAACCCATCGGAGTGCTTAGTTGTATGGTCTGCGGACCGGAGTCGTTCGGGGTCCTCTGCTCCTCTAGTTGTGTGGTCGATCGACCAGAGTTGTATGGTTTTCGGGCCCGGTTTCCCTTATAAACTGGATCAACTCTCTTCTTCTAATAAAAATTCGGGAAAGCACAAGCTTTCACCGTCCGTTAAAAAAAAAACGGGTCTCTGATCACCAGCTGCATAGAGAGACTAGAAGAAGAGTGCTAGCAGTGAAAAAACTCTTTTCTGTATTCATTGAATCACTCATCCATCAAAAGATGATAGAAATTATATCAGAGTAATGTGACGTAAAATATTCCAACTCGATCCTAACGGCATGCCTACTATATGTCCAAAAGAATGATTCCTTCAACCAATTCAAAACGAAATCAAGTGTGGGGGAAGCACGGACACTGTAGTCACAGAAGCATCAAGCACCCTGCAGCGGCTAGCAGCAAGGAAGTGGCCACGCCGCCGGCGCCGGCTTTGCACGCGGCGCTCGTCGAGTCACCCTTGCCGCCGTTCAGTCCGCCTGAGTTGCCGGCCGCCGGGCTGGGAGCGTCGGACGCCCCGGACTCCGGCGCAGGCGCCGGCGCCGGAGCGAGGGGCGGGTCCTTGCTGAAGAGCTGCATGGGCAGGAGCACCTTGTTGAGCGCGTAGATCGCGACGGGCTTGGTGGCGTAGACGCTGCTGGCGATCTTGGGCCTGGACCACATGGACTGCACGTAGATGCTGCCCATGTCGTCGGTGAGGTTGAGCGTGTACGGCGACCCCGCGAAGGTGTTCACCGGGTTGAGCGAGCTCAGGTTCTTGAACTCGGCCAGGGAGTAGAAGTTGGGGAACGCGTGGTACAGGAGCAGCGTCTTGAGCTGGTCGGAGGTGAGGTTGGAGAAGGTGGACTTCTTGAGCGCCGCGAACGCCGAGTCCTTGGGGACGAAGATGGTGATGCCCACCTTGGTGTTGTTGGCCTGGCCCTGGAAGGTCTCGATCACGTTGGTCTTCTCCAGGTAGTTGAGGAACGTGTGGAACGGGCCGGCAACGCTCAGGAGCTCCGCGAGGTCCACGTAGTGCGGCGCCGGCGCCGGCGCCGGGGACGGCGGGAGCGACACGGGCGCCGGCGCGGGCGGGCTACTCTTCTGAGCCAGTGCCGGGGCGGAGAAGAGGACGGCCAGTACGGCCGTGGCAAAAATGGCAGCTTTGAACCCCATCATGGCGGCGTTTGCGTACCTCCGCTTCTTCTCTGCTGATCCAGCAAGCCCCTGATGAGATCACGTTACCTTCAGAATTCAGAAACTGAAAATGCTGAATACTGGATTAATTTTATCTGATTACTTAATCTCTTTGATCACAATGACCAAGATTGTGCTTAAAGTTCAGAACTTGCAGGTATTATGTATCTGTAACATTACTGATCTACTTGGCAGCATACAGTTTGAACATTTGGTTATTCATTCATTCGCTATCACCAGGGGAAAACATTTCAAATGTAAAGAGGGGTAATTAGATCCAATTAGTATGGCCATTGGCCACGTTGTAGGATGGCAACTGCCAACATACAACATGTTGCTTGGACAAAAAGAAGGGGAAAGAAACTTTCACATCTCAGCACCAATACAAAAAGGTCAAGAACCAACCAACTACTCCTAGATGTATGAACACTCAAGAGCCTGCACGATCTTTGCTTCGACTTAAAGATGAAGAAATATCATTGTGTGGTGGGTGCTAGTTATGTTCTTGTTCCCAAGATCGAGTGCGGAAAAGATACACAAGCATCACAATGCATGCAAACATGGCAACTCCAAAGCTAACCAACGAGCTAGAACTTTGCAACAAATGAAAAACACACTACTAATCGCAAAAAATGTTTTATCGCATTGCAAATGCTGTAGAACAAACAAGAGACAAATTCAGGGGAGCAGACCTGAGCCGAGCAGGGAGGAGAGAAGGAGAGAAGAAAGGCCAGGCGGCAGCACGCAGGGGAGCGCTGAGAAGAGGAGAGGCTGCTATATAAAACGCTGGTGTTCTTTCGTGTGGAGGGAGCGGGAGAAAATATTTCAGAATAGAAATAAAACAATGAGGTGTTTCGTATGAGTGGCAGCTGTTGCGGGCGGGGGCAGTAGTAGGTGCCCGCGCGCTCTCAACCAAGACGATTGTTGCTGGCACTTTTCTCCCGCCTGTTCGGCCAGCTTTCTGCTCGGTTCTTGAGTAAATTGCACTGCTTGTCAGTGGTAGTACAATTAGACCACATTTAACAAATGATTTTCAATCACGCAAGAACAATGCATGTATATTGTTTACTCTGAAATCTATCCGAATTTATGCATTCCAGGCAGGCCCTTGGTGTACCTCAATTTTTACTGTAAGGTCAATGCGAAATTAAACTGTCGGCCGGCTGCATCAAGTGCTTCTGACTTTTTTTTTTTCGAGTCCAGTGGCGCACTTTGCGCTTTCAAAACGTTCTTAAGCGAACCCTTGTGCAAAAGTCACACGATGTGTGGATACTGTAGACTTGTTTATTCATTGCCTGACACAGAGATCCTCGCAAAAAGTCATAGGACTAGTGGGATCGCAACGTGATCGGAAGTAACAGTGTGCTCGCCCTAAGTACAGAGATTCCTACGCTAGAAAATGTTCAGACTTTCAGAGATTCCACTTATGATATAGGTATATCAAGATTTCACCGGAGCATTATCAGCATATGCCCACATGTACACAACTTCAAAAGTCAGTAGCAAATCAGCAATTCAGCAGTAGTTACTAATGCTTTTTCGTGGAAGACTTCAAGTCAGCCTAGCGCATCGGTGTGGTTAATAAATCTGACAATGTAACCGATGCTCCTTTTTCTATAACCAGGATTCCTTCAACTTGCATGGCACTCAAAGTACTAATACCAAACCGATTTTTGGTGAAGTAAACAAGCACATGACCACGAGAAACTGTCACAAATTGCCACCATCAGCTAGCTTTTCGTCTCATGAGAATGATCTTTCAAGAAATGATATGTTAGTTCCTTGATTAGAATTGAAGGATTTGAAATTATTTAGTACAGGCCTTCTTCTACTTAACCGAAGTAAATTGTGTGGATCTCAATCGGCATATAATATTTTACTTAATTTAGGAATGAATTATGTGCTTAATGAATTTCAGAATATGAGTTGTCAAGTGGATTTGATAATGTGAACTCACTACCTGACTTGATTTTGCCGTGTCGGTGAGATGGCCACTTGACTCAGTTGATACAGTCCTGTATCTGGTGAGATCGATTAAGCATCTTCCCCTGCATCAATTCTAGAATAATCATTGTCCAGCGGTAGCCGGTAGGTATCAACGCCTTGATCATCATCAAAGGAAAAGGAAAGTTCATTTCTTGAGCTGTCATGCTCAATTAAGTTTCCATAGGAAATCATATTCAGTACTATTATTTATCATGCCCAATCACGTAACATGTTTACTATCCATTGGCTGCAAAATCGATATAAACTTCGGCATAATTGAAGGTTTTTTTTGAGACAGTTAAAGTTCATGTGCAAAATCAATAAATGACATGTGACTGTAGCAGAGTGTAATAATAAAATTCAAAGTTTTAGTAAAAGTAGACATCAATTTGTAAAATAAGACCTTTCTAATATATTTCAGATTTTTGTGAAATATTGTTTCTGCACATTAATCACATGCCATTTGTTAGAGCTTGTACGGAGTAGTATATATCACATAAACAACCGTCAGATGAAAGGTTCAGCAGGAACCTAATGCGCCTCCTTTCACTATAAACAACCGTCACACATTTTTTCAACTTTACCTTTTTTAGAGCAACTTTACCTTTTGGTTTGGTTTCATTTTCCAGGAAAATTCTATAGTCTTTCCTTTCACTCTAAGTATACTCTGAAAATTAAACTTGGCTCCTGTTCATTCCGGAATTGCAGGTAGCTAGTTCTTGGATCTCCTTTCGCTATATGTATAAACAACCAATTCGTTCCTAATTGATGATCGTAATGAATAGCATGGAACTCGCTCAAGCTTTTGATGACTTCTCTAGTTCTCTAATGATCTCAGATGAAAATGCAGTGTCAGTAGTTGTTGCCCTTTCGAAGTTCCACGTCGAGGTAGCCTCTAGCCACTAAGCCTGGCTTCATCTCCGTGTCAGGATGAAGCGAACCCATTTTTTCCACTCGCAAAGATTTCTTCCTTCGGAGCTCATATTAAAATCCACTCCTTCTAGGCTTCTTCTACCAACCGCGAGTCTGCAAACCTAAGCCTCCTTTGGAAAGCAACAGCGAGTGCTCCAAAGAGAGTCTTTATACACACACACACACACACAGGATTTGAGGAGGCAAAAAACTAGTGCTCCAAAGAGGGTATTATACATTACAGACATGAAAGATCAGGGGTTCAGACCATATGATTTTTTTTCAGTCACGATAAAAAAACATATATTCTTTTGGAAGCAATGGCATTAACATCCGAATAAGGTATACATTAAAGAAATATGCATATGTTTAGATTTTGACCGGGGCGCTGTTTAGGGTTAGTGTAAAATGTGGATGCTAGTTGTGTTAATGTAAACTGTAAATGTTGATCAGGATCACATCTTCTGTTAAAAAAAAGTCTATTTTACTTGCTTTGAGTATAGCCAAAGTTTGGATAACCTCCTAAAGTATTTCTTCGTTCAGTCAACTCCTAAGCTACACCATTTGGTTCAATGTACCCTTTAGCATAATTTTTTTCTCCATGCACAAGTGGAGTCTTGAAGTTCAAATTCTGCAAGGTCATAGCAGACACCATAAGACATGTTAGAAAATATATCATATTTTTTTTATTTTGATAGAGTAAGGTATTTATAAATACAAAATTATATAAAATGTAATGATGAAAATTTCATAATTTTTTAAATATAGATTATGATGTCTCAAATTCAAATTCAATATGTGTATGAAGAAATAAAATTGACAGATTGCATTATGGGGTAGGTTGAACCAAGTAATGTAGTTTATGAGTAAATTGAACCAAGATATAGTTTTGGAGGTTATGTGGACTTTCACTATGATGGGAGTAATTTCGATTTTTCCCTTTTCTTTTAAATGATAGCCATTTCGCAGATCCACGATCATCAGGTGAGAACCATCAAATTGTCAGCGACGAAAAGGCGCCAAAACCTTGTGCGTACGCGCTCGACATCTTCCCTCCATATTTTAACTTCCACGCAGAACCATTTGGTCACCGCCGGCACACAAAATGGTCGACGGTCTGATATTGGCGGCCGTGCAGACGTCCCGTGATCTCCATTTCCATTTCCATATTCCTTTTTCTCCGAGGAAGACGTCCCTCCCTGGAGCGCAATAATTGGCGGCCGGTGACCGGGTGACGGGAGAACCACCGCCACAGCCGCCACCGGAGACGAAATGAACACGAGAGGAAACGAGTGGCCTGGCGTAGAACGCGGGAGAGAAGGAGAGTTGGAGATGGTTGCCATGTCGTCCGTCCAAGCACAAGCACCCGCGGGTTCTGCTGGCCGGGCGTCAACGTCCGCCTGCCCGCCCCACGCGAGGGAGAGGAAGACGAGGGCTTATTTTAATTCCCTTGCAAGCCATGGGTGCCGTGTCGCGCGTGTGCCGTTGCCTCTCTCTCGCCGACTTGCCTTCCGAGGGCGGCGGGGGAGAGCGGCGTCAGCGTCACCGACCGACGGATTGGTGGTTCGCTCCGCACACGGCCGGCTCCTTGCTTTGGGCTGGGCAGCAGAAGATTGCAGATGGGCCCTGTCACAGTTTCATTCATTCATTCGAACCTAACAAAAAATGCTTGGAATGATGGTAACAAAAAATGTTGTCAAAATGAACAATTTCCATTCTTTCAATAAGAAAAAACATACCTAACAGTTGCATTTGCCAACAAGCATATAATCCACTTATTTTCTATCTCGTCAGCAGCTTCAGATGCACGCTCAGGGAGTGAGGGTTGCTCAACTTTCCTACAATTAATCTCAGCACTAGTAGCAAAACTTGTAGAAAGTGATATGTAACCTCATTGAAGTTGTGAACACGCTTGAATTCAAAGTCAAACAAATATGCTATAAATAAACATAATAAATACATAAAACGCAAAAAGAACTCTACGAAACCATGTAATTTTACCTACACCCATCAAGGCCAGTCTTTCCTGTTTGCGCATTAGACCTTCAATGTAGAAGGAAACAAAAATGTGCATAGGGATAATTAGAATTTAAGTTATACCACATTTCAACATTTTTATCGAACTTAATGTTTGTTTACACTGACCAGGTCATGTACCATCAATATAGAATAAAATGAACGAATGGGTCGCCATTCTCGAATTTTTCCGGCTTCCCACATAAGACAATCTTGTATGTATGCAAGGAACAAAACACCCCTGTCAATGTATCTTGATATGGTTGTATCGAGAACTGAGCTCTGTAGAGGTGTTTTCCACACCAAAATACTACTACCTTTGTCCCAATTTAGTAGTCGGTTTACATGATTATTAAGTGCAATATTTTTTTCGGAAATACTATGGTATACTGAGTACCGTGTAAATCTGAGTGTCATTGAGTACAATTCTTCAACATCTTAATGATAGCAGGCATGATATTGAGGAACTGTTCCTACATGGGACATCTTGAGGCTTGAACTCTTTTTGATTGAGACATCTCTTAGATCTCTAATATTCATAGCGAAAATGCCGCCAACATCTACAAGACAGCGGAAAACTGAAGGTCCAGGGAAACAACAAAGGGTATAAATATAGATCCCCTCATATGATGGCAAAATGAACCGACCTATGAAGCACACTAAAACCGAGGATACAAATCGACTAAAAGATGAGACGGCTAAGGATCAGCGCGCGGAGAAAAATGAATGAAAAAAAAAAGAGCAGTTAAACCGACCTTTGTACCAACACCGACAACGACAAGCATTACTTGGCTGCGCCCCGTGATAAGGGACTGATACGGTCCCGGTGTCCTTTTCGTTCCTGACGCGATTTTGGTTCAGCTGCAGTGGGATTAGGATTTCATTTTTTTTATTTTTTCAGTCCCGGGCGAAAACATCGAATTTCACAAAACTGCAAACAAAAGTTCAATTAAAAGGTGAATTTTCGATGACGCTCACCATTGTAAAGACCAAATTTCGCGAATTTCATAAAATTTTGGCTGAAATTTTTAACACTTAGAAAATCAAACTTCCAAACTATGTAGGCTATTCTTTCCAAACAGGTAAGTTCTGAAGAATCACAGCATATGTTGAGCTCAGATTGAACATGTTAGAAAGAAAGCTACAGCACCAACAAATACAGCTGGGCAACCAAGCCAACGGTGGAAACTTCAACCTCCAGTAAATCACTCTGGTCAAGATTTTAAACAGAAACTATTACATTTCGATAAAAAAATATCATGGGCCGGTACAAAATTTTGTAAGTTGTTACAGCTAGCTCAACAAGGCACACGGGCATTCTTGTCCATGACTTGGTTCAAACGGCAGCTCCAGGCAACTGTGACAACAGGGGCAAGCACGAGTGCGACAGTGAAGTTCGCCATCTTCTTATGTTTGAGCTCATCAGATTCTTGGCGCTGCAAAAGATACCATCACATGGATCAGCAGCATATTGCAAGCTTAATTAGTTATGGTACAGACCAAGGAGAAAACAAAAGGAAGACACAAATTATCTACCCAATGAACATATTGCATACCTCCACCAATTGTGGCTTCAGGAAGCCGTTCTATTGAGTACCTGTGCCGTGTAATATACATGATTGGAACACCAGGAACCTGCAAATTAGAGAAAATGCACATGGTATAAGGGTACATGAAAGCTACTGTCATATCAGGATCCTGAGCTGAATGCAGTAAACACTAAACATACCTTCCTTATCCTCCTTTTCAAATCTCTATCACATGTAGCAACAATGTAGCATTTGTGCTGTCATATAAGCGTATGGTTTAGAACAATTCAATCAAATGCTTGAGACACAAGGTAACATAAACAAAAATGACCAAGGAAGCTTTATATAATCCAACGTACTCCGCAGTTTGGATGCCACATGTATGCATGATATTTTAGAATAGGAGTTCAAGGGGGATATAAAGAAACAAGTGCCCCTTATTGTTCCACTTCGGAACAGATACAGTATAATCTTCAACTTAAATAACTAATCAACTGCCTCTTTAAATGTTGGCTAAAACATAAATATTAGCCAAAAAAAAATTGTGTTTTCAGCTAGAAGTTTGCAATTTTAGAAGTATCAACCTATATTTTCATAACTCGTACATTTCTCTGGAAAGAGTTCAGAGAACTGGTAACGTACATTACAAGTACATACAACTACATTTCTCTACTCATGTCCACACTCCATATCAAGCTTATTAGCATATACAATATCTAAGCAAAGTAAATATGGAGATTATACAGGAAACGATAATGTAGGAAAAGTCACAAAGCACCTAACAAGAGTTATCCACCACCTAATCTAAATTCTAAACTCCTCAAACTCCAACCAAATAAAAGAATGATTTAAGAAGGTCAGCTTTTACCTGAGTAACCCTCTCCACAATGCAGTCATCAGCATAAGTTCCCTTGTGTGTGCATGCTAATCTTTGGAACCTAGGGTCCTTGGCAATTCTGTAAGAAAGGCAAACTACGTTATACAAACAGATTAAAATAACACTGAAAGTACCAAATAAGACCATAGGAAAACGCAATAAACATTTTTTGTGTGAGTGGAGGATGAAGAGTAATAAGGATACAAAGAAAAACTAGATTAAACCCTTTTTTGGCAATGAAGCAGATAAAAGTAAAAAAAAAATTAAACAACACAGTATGGCAACAGAATTGAGCACACCTTAAGGCCACACGATACTTCTGTCCCAGCTTTTCAAGCTCAGCCATAACACAGTCAGTGATACACGGGGTGCCTTCATAACAGGGCATCAGAATTATTATCAAAGGTATATGCAGTCAATAAAATGTTAAAAGGATAGCTCAAGTCGCTAGAAAGATGATGTGAACGCAATATAACAGAGTTATATGCTTACATTTTGCATAAAGGCAGTCCATCATTCCTTTCTCCAAATCCAGCTGCACATGGGAAATGAAGGATTTAGTCAAACTGCTAAGTGTTTATGCTCTGGTAGTTAGCTTATATATCATGTGTGCTAAATATGACCCCAAATTAATGACATCCCAGACTCATAAGGAATATCTGCATTCCATAGTTAAGTGTCAGACGTGCTGATTGTCACACGTAACAGCTATAACATGATTCCAAGTGACCCAAGCCTCAGGGACAATAGTCATGGTATCTTTTGCTAAAACAGATCACCCTTTAAACTAAACCCTAAATAGACAGCCAGCCTAACCAATTGCTCTGTGGTGCAGAGCTTCACCAGAAATTGAGAGTGGGGATGCTAATTACCTATGGAGAAAATCATTTGTTGAAGGAGGCAGATGAGCATCATACATACTAAAAACATATACATCATATTGGAGTTTTCCATGGTGTAGGGAGGCCAGGACCCACCCTAGCCTCAATTAACCTCACCACCACATTTGCTTTTGTGGTCAATAAATGTTTCAGTATCTTGTGTGAATATCATCCAGGTTATTGTTGCTCTGGCATACATATACATGTGGATGATAGAGCTCTAAATGCTATAACCAAGTGAAATTGCAAACACTGTTTTTGTGACAACCTAGCACAGAGATCAGTTAATTTTTGAACAAGCATCTAAAATCCAACTTCTATTTGGAGAACGTTGTATGGATTTAGAGTTCTAATGCCATAAAAAACAAAGCCTTTAGGAAGTTAAGAGTTCTAAATGCTCTAACCAAGTGAAATTGCTAATCACCGTTCCTGTGAAAACCTAGCATAGATATTTTTTGAACAAGCAATTGGATCAAACCTATATTTGGAGATCATTACATGTAACTTCAAAAGTGTTCAAAACTGTTTGCAGACCAAATGAAACAGCTGGCAAAATTATGTTGGTCTGACGGAACCAATTAACAAAGGAAAACAGAACCCAAGCTATTTCAACAGCAAACCTTGTTCTGGATGGAGAAGTTGATGAAGTTGGTGTCCACAATCACCCGATAAGGCGGCCCGAGCGCCGTGTTGTAGCTGAAAAACAGAGCCGACGAAACCTGCGGCCTGCGCGCCGCAAACCAAAACGGCATGACCAATCCAAACAAGCATACGAAACTGGGACCCAAAATCACAGCGCAGACAGCTACTCACACATTCCGGCCGAGCTTCTCCTTCTCGGCGTCCTTCTTATTGGGGTTCAGCACATCCTGCTTGTACCTAACACAAGCACAGAAATTAGGGATTTGGGTGGCGAAAATCGAACTGCAGGGGAGCGGATAAGGAGGGGCTGAGATGGTGGAGGCTGCCTTACTTGTTGATGGTCTTCTTGGTGATGATCTTCTTCACCGCCGCGAACTTGGGGCCCTTGCTCTTCGACCTCCCCATAAAGACCCAAACCCTAATAAGTGCGTGTACCTGGCTCTCGTTACTGCACGCGGCGGCGGCGGCGGCGGCGGCTCCCTCCGATGCCTCTCGAAGACGGCGAGCGAAAGAGAAAGGGTTTGCGGCTTGCGCCTCCGAGAGGAAGAAAGGCGGCTGTTTGTGGGCCTAGTTGTCAGAGACGGTCATACTGGACCCTAGCATCTTATTGGGCCTTCTCAGGAATTCTCTTGGGCCGTTGAGTGTTGTTGTGCGCCCGCCGCGTCTCGTCGGAAAGGGGAATTTTTTCTTTTTTTACATTTTTTTCACGTCAATTTTGCAAAAATATATGGTCCGCAAAAAAATTTGCAAAACTATACATCTGGCGCCGTGGGGGACGGCGGCAGGGACCTACCGCCGTGCCGCGGCGGTAGAAGGTGCTACCGCGCGCCTGCCTTCTACCGCCGTGCCCCACGGCGGTAGGGTTCAGTTTCTTTTCAAAAATTTGTAATTTTTTTGTTTGAACTCAGATGAAGATAAACTTTATATGAAAATTATAGCTTTCGACGAGATCTACAACTTTGTAGTTCAAAGTTTTTCCATTTGAAGTCATCTTCATAGTCAAAGAATCGATATACTATCTAGATCTCAGTTTTCATATTCAGATCTCAGTTTTCAGTTTACGTTCAAAAAATTGTAACTTTTTTGTATGAACTCGGATGGAGGTAAACTTTATATGAAAATTGTAGCTTTCGACTAGATCTACAATTTTGTAGTTCAAAATTTTTCCATTTGAAGTCATCTTCATACTCAAATAATCGATACACTATTCAGATCTGAAGACTGCAAACTGAGATCTGGATAGTTTATCGATTATTTGACTATGAAGATGACTTCAAATGGAAAAACTTTGAACTACAAAGTTGTAGATCTCGTCGAAAGCTACAATTTTAATATAAAGTTTACCTCCATCCGAGTTCAAACAAAAAAATTACAAATTTTTGAAAATAGACTGGACCCCTACCGCCGTGCCCCACGGCGGTAGGAGTACCGCCGTGTACCGCCGTGGGGCACGGCGGTAGGTCCCTGCCGCCGTCCCCCACGGCGCCAGATGTATAGTTTTGCAAATTTTTTTGCGGACCATATATTTTTGCAAAAAAGAGGAAAGAAAAATGTAAAAAAAGAAAAAATTCCGGAAAGGGGGAGGGAGAGAGGAGGCGGCGGCGGCGGATGGCGGCGACGGCGACGCTTCGGTGGGTGCTGCAGCTGCACAGGGACGTGCCGCGGGCGGCGCGGTTCTACGCGGAGGGGCTTGATTTCAGCGTCAACGTCTGCACGCTCCGTTGGGCCGAGCTCCAGTCCGGGCCGCTCAAGCTCGCGCTCATGCACACCAACGACAGGTTAGCACTCTTCTCGTTGTGTTCTGGTGTTTTCGTAACAATTTGGTGCTTGGAGTTGGTTGACGGAATGCGGCGGCTGTGGGGTCCGATCGAGCGGCATTCTACCCCGGTGGTGCTATGTGCTACGAGGTTTGTGTGTTCGATGAAATGCGGGAGCGCACTCGTGTTTTGGTCAGATAAAGTAAACGTAGGTAATGGCATGTAAGAATCCGCACTGTGAGATGCTGGGGGCCAAGGAGAAATGCGGTTGATTTTCATCTGATCCAGCCGTGAAAATTTTGTCCTCAAATTCTTATCCTGTTTACATATGAACTGGGGTTCAAAATTCCTTCGTTCCAAACACTTTAATTGTCATCGGCACCTCGTAGTTTAGACGAGTAGCTTTGCAGGTTAAATGGAGTGCGTGCTCCCTTTGCACGCTTGCCCCCCCCCCCCCCCCCTGAAAAGTGGTAAATTGGTCTTGCTTCAGTGTGCCGTCGTGCATTTCTGGGCAATGATTTGCAGCTTACAGGTTGGTAGCGGGCTTTGCAGGTTGAGCCTTTGGCCATAGGATGTTCGCCGAGTCCAATGTTGCACATTTACTTTGCAACTCTCACTCTGATGTTTATGGAAGGAGTGTTGGATCTGTGAGGTTGCCTATTCTTGAGAAATCATTGACTGAGCTGAGTGATGACCCTACATTCCAAAATATTGATTCAAGATATACCTCAACACATTTAATGGTGTTTATTGCAGTCTTGCCAGCTCAATAACAGTTATGGTACTGATATGAAAACAAATTATTAATTAAATTATTTTTTCATCCTTGAAGCTTTTATCAGTTTTGTCATGGACTTAAAATTTCATCGCTATATGAATATAAGATGGGCAAACATCTTGTTCATATGGAGTATAGAATATATGTTAAGAAAGATAAATTTCCAATTGCAAAATGCGTGTTCTTTAGATACTATATAGCATGGTTTTGAGTTGACTAGTGTATGAAATTGTAACAGTGTCTAATGGTTCATGTATATTTGCAGTAATCTTGCGTCTCAGAGAGCCTATTCTTCAATGCTATCATTCACTGTACCAGACATTAACAGTACAGTTTCAAAACTAATGTCACTGGGAGCTGAGTTGGATGGACCAATCAAATATGAGATCCATGGAAAGGTATTGTGCCTATATATGCCCATAATTCCCTTATACAATCATGCTCATGAGTCCTTGGGAAACATCTCCTTGGTATTCTTATTTGTTTGTATGCAGGTTGCAGCCTTACGATGCATCGACGGTCACATGCTAGGTCTTTACGAGCCAGCTTGAAGAACTCATGCCATAATGAAATTGACAAAAATCTTGTTGAATTACTTGCAAATGACTGATGTGTTCATTTGTTGCGACTTCCAAACATTAGAACTATTGCAATTAAAACTGACTGGACCTGAATGCTTTCTGAAGTGCCCGGGTTCCATTGTTAGCAAAATCATGTGAGATAACTTACAGGAATAGATCATATATATCAGTCTTTGTCTTGTATAGCTTGTTGGGCTGCACATTTTCTAGAACTGAATGCAGGACGGTCTGTTATTTGAAGTATCTCTGGTGGTTTTGCTTGGTCATAAACCTGTCTGGGTCGACGTAGCAATGTATCTAATTCAACGACCAGCCTAGTGCGTCAATGCCCATTCCCAATTAATTAGTGCAATGTATCGCTTTTGGATATCATGTAATTGTAAATCTGATGCAAGCACTTGCTGTGTTGACAATTGTGCAACGAATAATTGCTTTTCACTTCTATTATCCTTTCTGCATTTCTTGGATTTTTAGCGCTTGATGCCAAAGGGACAGGTCAGTGACATGGCAAATTATGCATCTCTAGTCTTGTATCGAACTTGGAGTTATTTCATTTAAACCTATGGTGTGTAAGACTCTCTGAGTATCTGGGCGTGAGAACTCTGTAATGTGTGACCATCTAACGTCGTGATTGTGTTGGCGTGAAAAATTATGTGATGCTTGTTAATTTTTAGATGACAGAAAGTGTGGGGAATCTGGAGATACTTGCGGTCATTGGTTTCGGACTTGGCGGAGCTCGCTGCCTGCCCAAACGAAGCTGGACGTCCTGAGCGGTCTCTGGCTCGACGCCGGCCAGCCGAGATGCACCCTCCTTTCGGAAAAGGGAAACCCACGCACCGGCGCTAGCTGCGGCGCCGACCATGACTCGACGCTACGGGAAGAAGGCGCACATTCCCCGCGTATTCTGTCAGAGACCCTGCTGCCTTCTTTACCGGCGAACGAATAATCAATCCACGGGGCCAGAGCCTCTGCTTTAGATAGAGGAGAACAGAAACTTGGCTTACATCTCAAGCGAGCGTGCTTCTGATGGAGGCCGGAGAACAGAAACTTGGGCACATCCCGCAGCATATTACCCCCGGCAAAACCAACTCCCGGCGCACAAGTGCCGCGCCGCGCCGCTATAAAACGCCGCCACGTTCCTGACGGCATCTCTCCAAACCGGTCGACGTGCAGAAAACACAAGTGCAAGCACGTAGTAGCTAGCCCAGTGAGCCAACACAACAAGCTCTATCTTCAAGATGAGCGTGGAGATCCTGGACGGGCGGACGGTGCAGAGCTTCGTGGAGGACGAGGGCGCGTTCAACTCGTGCGTGGACGCCCGGTTCGCGGCGCTGGACGCGGACCGGGACGGCCGGCTCTCGTACGCCGAAATGGCGGCGGAGCTGGCGGCGCTTCGGGTGCGGGAGGCGCACTTCGGCGCCGACGCGCCGGCGCCCGCCGCCGAGGTCGCCGAGCTCTACGGGGTCCTCTTCGCGCGCTTCGACCGCGACGGGGACGGCGCCGTGGGGCCCGACGAGTTCCGCGCCGAGACGAGGGACCTCATGCTCGCCGTCGCCAGCGGCCTCGGCGCGCTCCCCGTCCAGATGGTCGTCGAGGAAGGGAGCCTCCTCAGGAGGGCCGTCGACAGGGAGATGGCGGCGTGTCGCGATGCGCCAGCGTGATCGACCGACACCGACCGCCGGCGAGGGCGAGGGCTGCCTCGGCGCGTCGTGATGCGGTTCGCAGTGTTATTAGTATTTGGAGCGGCGTGAAGCGTGTGTGTGTGTGTGCTCGTGTACCAGTGTATTGCCACGGCGGGTGTAGCTTAACTAAAGCTGACTGATCGAGATTTCAGCTGTGAACCGTGACAGAGTATGTACTAACGTATGTACGCTGCGAGTGATAATGAATTACTACCTCTGTTTTTTGTTTAGTTGAATGTTAATTTCTCAATATTTTGGAGGTAATGCACGGGTAGTTTCTCAAGATTTTGTTTCTAGCTCCGCGCCGTGTGTATTTTCTAGGTTTTTTTCCCTCGTTCGTTTGACCTTGTAATTAGTTATTCTCAGATTTTGTTCTCTCTTCTCCTAATGAAAAACATGATTTGCACGTTTTAAAATCAAATTAAGAGGGCCGGAAGCGTAGCTGTGCAAATTTCAGAGGGCTCTTGGTGCATGGAATGGTCGTTTAAGAGCTTCAGCTCTGTGCGAGCAAACACAACTTTTTGCCTTTTGGCATGCCAAAAGGTTCGCTGTGACCTCTCTTTTTCTACGAGCGGTTGTGCTTACATCTGTGGTCTTCACCGTCATGCACGTCGCCTTCGCTTTGTTGCAAAACACTTTGGAGGAATGGTTCGGTTCTACTAC
Organism: Cenchrus fungigraminus; assembly: GCA_036936925.1. Classification (NCBI taxonomy): domain Eukaryota; kingdom Viridiplantae; phylum Streptophyta; class Magnoliopsida; order Poales; family Poaceae; genus Cenchrus; species Cenchrus fungigraminus. Next base: position 28,983,872 of record CM072780.1, on the reverse strand, counting down.
ACTATTTGTTCAGCAAAGAAAATCCAACCTCGTTTCTTTCTTCACTGCCCGCCTTAATAAAAATACCTAAATATTTCAAGACATACTCATTTCACAAACATTGTTGCACGGAATTTTTAGTGGAAAATTGGAAATGTGCATTTCTATAGAAAACACTAAAATTTTTGTTGGGCCTTTGATCTCACCATATCGGGCTGCAATCTGCCCTAGCCTCGCACTAGACTCCAAAGGCCCAAAAGCCTCGTGCGCCGCATATTCTGTCTGTCTCTGCTGCTGTTCACTTCACCCGCTCCGTCCGCCGCCGAAACTGCGCCGCCAGCCTTCAATAACGGCAGCGCCGCCCGCCACCACGCCCCCAAAATGCCGACGATGTTGGCGGCGCAGTTTACGGGCATCCCTCTATCCCAGTCACCCGCGCCACAGCCCAGCTTACGCATTGGCCTCCGCCCCTGGCCGGCGGTGAGGGCCCGCTCAATCGCTCCGCGGGCGGCGGTTCCCCCGGTTGCGGACCGCGCCGTCGTCCGTATCGGGCTCCCCAGCAAGGGCCGCATGGCCGAGCAAACCCTAAGCCTGCTCAAGGTTCGGTACCCCACGTGCTTCCGTTTCTGAGTCCGAAATGTTGAATTGTATGATTGGCTTGCTGATTCCGTTATGGTCTTGCTGTTTTTGCTTGATGGTGCAGAGTTGCCAATTGTCGGTGAGGCAGCTCAACCCGCGGCAGTACACTGCGGATATCCCGCTGGTAAGGTTTACAGAACTATGCCTTCTCTGACTGAATTACCATCTCTTGAATCTGGCAGGTGAGGTAACCGGTTGCTGGATTAGGTGTTGAGTCAGTAAGCCTTAGGTTCCTGATTCACTGGTAGGATAATAGGGTTTGTGAACAGTGTAGCATAGCTTTCTTCTCCCTAGGTTTGTCTGTAAGATAGGTTGTTGTAAAGGAAGATTAACACTTATCAAGTGGGAAATGGCTACTATAATTCTGATGATCATGCAAGGTCTCTTTGGTGTTTGGTTGAAGCAATGCCATGTACATGTTTCATTGTGTCTATTGATCCCGCACTATTACGAGCCTACATAAAAATCATGCGTTATTCATGTGGCAAAACCATGTAAGCTGCAGAACATGCTTTTGTCATTAGTTTCAACTAGTCAAGAGAAATTAGGCCAACTGGGCTATCAACATTTCTGAGTAATCTTTTGAATTCAAGAAGGTTTTTGCTGTCTACTACTAATCTGTTGCTATGAGAGGACGGATGGCCTGACACATTGGGGAACATAGCGAGTGCTAGGTGGTTGCAGACTTTTAGTAGAATTCTCACCCAGTTTTGATCTAATGGACTGATATCTTTTCATCCTCTTTCAGATTCCGAACTTGGAGGTTTGGTTTCAAAGGCCTAAGGATATTGTTCGTAAACTGCAGTCAGGGGATCTTGACCTCGGTATTGTGGGTTTTGATATAGTCAGTGAATACGGAAAGGTAAATTTCTGAGTAATCATGTTGCTGTTTGTGTATGCTTTCAGCCTTAGCTGTTTCAGCTGTATTGGATACTCCTTTTGTCACACAATTTAAGTCCTTTTATTCAACAGTCACCATTTAACAATTTTAGTCCATGTATGGAAATAATAGTGTGACTATTGCACTTTGCACCTTCCGCTTGCAATTAAACAGGTCATTTCTCATAATCTTATCCTTGGTTTGTGTGCACATGGAGGTTGTGGACTCATATATTATTGAACATGAATTTCTGCTAACTTCACAATATTCTTTAGGTGTATGTTTTCTGTTTTGAAGAATCTATATCTGGTTTGTGCTTACTTAATATTCTATGTATCAGGGCACTGATGATTTAGTAGTTGTTCATGATGCTCTTGAGTTTGGACACTGTCGTTTATCCCTTGCGGTATGGTGTTATCTAAGCGCATTCATCGATAAGTCTTCCTATTCCTAATTGAAATTTATATCTGAAGCATTTAACTTGTGTGACCAGGTACCTAAGGAAGGCATTTTCGAAAACACAAATTCTCTAGAGGATTTGTTAAATATGCCTGAATGGACAGAAGAAAGGCCACTACGTGTTGTTACAGGATTTGGATATGTATGATCATTCACCCACTCATTATAATTCTAGACCCCCCCACGCCCACCCCCACCCCCACCAACATACACATGAACATTGCTTTGCTGATATTGACCCATGTTATACTTTTGTACTGCAGCTAGGTGATAAGTTTTTAAGAGAGAGAGGTTTTAAGCATGTTCGCTTTTTATTTGCTGACGGAGCTCTTGAGTCATATCCTCCTGTGAGATTGCTTTCTCTTCATTTGATTTCCTTCTGTTTTAAGATTGTATTTATTTCGATTTTGGATGGACGAACAGTTAAGGTTCCCCATTTCTGCTCCGCAAGACCGCAATGGTACTTACGTTTAGATCTTGAGAGAATATAAATGTCAACATTTTGTGTTAGCATACATTAATCATTGGTCTGTCCACAAATTATGATTTTAAATAGAATTTTTATTTACTACTGATATATGCTGTTCCTTTTTTGTTCTTGCTCTAGTAGTTATGATGGTTGCCATGAATTCTGTATGGGTAAATATAAGACTTATGTAGGTGTCTGAACTTTAACTCTTTCACATGGTCCAATTTGTTCATTTACTATTGTATAAGGTATCCTGGAATGCGCTCTAGTGTTTTTCTTTAGTAGCTTTAGCTGTAATGGTAATATATCAAGAGGCTATGAAGATTATTGCATGTTGCTAATTTCCTGTTTTCCTGTGAAGATGGGTATGGCTGATGCTATTGTGGATCTCGTTAGTAGTGGGACGACCTTGCGTGAGAATAATTTGAAGGAAATTGAAGGTGGTGTAGTAGTGGAAAGCCAGGTAAACCTTCTCACAAACATGAACATGCACGGATGTCTGTCTCCCCTTCGTGCAGAGGCACATGGTCCCACCACACTGAAATTGGCAACATTTCCAACTCCCTGTTATTTTACACAGGCCACTCTTGTAGCGAGTAGGAAATCTCTGCACAAGCGTAAAGGTGTGTTGGAGATTACTCATGAGTTGCTTGAAAGATTAGAAGCTCACCTCAGAGCAACTGCAGAGTTAATGGTAAGTCTTAATATGGCTTGTGCATGCATGATTATACTGGGTTGATTGCTCAAATTATCGTACTTTCTATTATTATATTAGGTCACAGCCAACATGAGGGGCAGCAGTGCAGAAGAAGTGGCAGAGAGAGTTCTTAGCCAAACATCAATATGGGGATTGCAGGTAACAATTAGGAATATTCTAGCTAGCAACAATCATTATCTTCTGAAAACTGGTAGTATATCGGTTTTTGTGTTAAAGTGATTATCTTCATGTTTAAAAATAGATCTGCATTCATCATGCATAGACTCAATATACAGATTTGTTCGTTATACAACTGTAGCAGATCCAATATCCACATGAACCATATCTGATTAATCCGCATCATTTAAATTTTCCCTACTGAATTAGGAATATAAATATTTTGTTCTCTTTATTTTGCTTCCATGAGGGAACTTCTGGGCCTTTGGAGTGAGAATGGCAGCTCGTACTATGTAGTAACATTATTCTATTATATATATGCAGTATCTGCCATTTTTCTTGCAAAGGTATATTAACATTATTAATTTATTATAGTTATGTAACTGACAGAGTAATTAGTCATTATCTGTAATTTATTGTACTACTTTGAAATATTGAGGTTTGATTCTTATATTTATGACTCTTGTTTATGATTTTATTTACACCATGATCATGTGAGCAGGGCCCGACTGTAAGTCCCGTTTACTGTAGACGTGATGGCAAAGTTGATGTGGAATATTATGCTATTAATGTAGTTGTTCCACAAAAGTTGCTTTACAAGTCCATTCAACAACTGAGATCTGTAAGCCTGCTGTCTCATCCTTTCTTTTGTTTAGACACACAAATTTCCTAGCTGAATGACATGTTCGAAGAATATGATTATTCTCCACTAACTACCCTAAGTAAATTTGAATGTTATCCTCTGAAGTGATGTGTTTCTGGCATTACATTTGAGTGGTGCGATTTTAGATCAGGGTTTATGCTTCATTTGTATCAGTTGAAAGCAGAGAACTATATTTTCGTTCTTTTACTTCGGCACCTAGTGCAGTGAACTTGTTGGAGCTCTTACCAGAACTTACCACTAGAACTTATGTCATGCTAATTTCATATAATCATCTTTTCTGAACCTGTATGCTTCTTGATGTTAATGGCATGAGCAATACTAATATCTACATCCCTGTATTTGGAACTGCAGGTTGGTGGTAGTGGAGTCCTAGTAACAAAGCTGACTTACATATTCGATGAGGAAACACCAAGGTGGCGCAATCTCCTTTCAGAGCTGGGGTTGTAATGCAACTTGGCGCACCGTCAGCTTACGGTCTCTTACAACGTTCGCCGTTGTGCACGGCACTATTTGATCATTACTGAAGCATGCAAACAACCCATACGCAGAAGTGTGCTACCGTGTGGAATATCTGTCAGTGTACCTCTTCGGGAAATTTTGGCCTGTACCGTCGTGTATTGTGGCGCAACTGTTTATACTCCGGGCATTTGTTGGACCGTCCGTGTTGCCGTCGTTGTATACTTTGATATAAGAGGGTGTGCGTGCGCCTCGCTCGACTGCGTGTGTATCTGTCGTGTGGTTGTGCCTGACTTCCGTTCGCTGTGGCACTGAATAATTGGCCATATCAATATCATGTTTATAAATAAACAAATCCGGTACGGTTCCTCAGCTCCTTGAACCCCCTACCTAGGGCATGTCCCATACCCTGCTATATTTTTCGTCGGAGCTTTGATACATCTGTAATTGCTGGCCAAGCTAAATGTATTGAATCTACATTTCGCTTGCAAATTTGCTAAAACACAGGTGTCCTCTGGAAATTTTTATTTTTAATAGGAATACGCATATTTTATAACATACGCGACAGCTGCCCCAATCGAGCGGTTTTTTAGCAAGCGCTTTTTTTTTCTCAACACAAGAAAGACTTTCTCTCTCGGTCCTGCCCTGGACGGCACTCATGGACCGTGGGCCTTAATTACCCCCATCATGGCCCAACCCAATATTCATGAAACATCATCCCGTTCCGTATTACGCGGGGCTCGTCCCGTCCCGTTCCTCCCGCGCGCTGAACGACGAGCTCACTCCCAAGCGGCCAAGACGCTGCCGGAACGGTGGTGTTGCCCGTGCGACGGTCTACAGCCGAGTGGACCGGGTGTTTGGAGTTCTGGGGGCTTCCTTGGCGACCCCGTTTCCTCCCCCCTCTCCCCATTCCCCTGCCTCTATATAAGGTCGCGTCCGCGGCGGTGCTTTCCTCACCTCGCTACCATCGCCACCACCGCCGCCCAGTTCTTCCACAAGCGAGAGAGGGTCGGGATCCCAGGAAGAGAAGGCGAGATGCAGATCTTCGTGAAGACGGTGGCGGGGAAGACGATCGCGCTTGAGGTCGAGAGCAGCGACACCATCGACAACGTCAAGGCCAGGATCCAGGACAAGGAAGGTTTGTGCCATCTCCGACCACCTCTCGCCTCCGTCTCCTCTTCTCGCCGGCCGCCGTAGCATCAGTTGCTTGTTGCCATGTTTGATCGATTGCGCAGAGGTTGCGTCTTGTGGTCAGTGCAGCGCGCTCCGATCTACTTCAGAGGAGTTAAAAACCCCTCCTTTTCTTTGTGCAAAAGTCTGGGTTTTAGCCTTGTAGGGAGAAAGCCATGTGTGCTGTTCATTGATTTTTTTCCCATGGGCGGTTGTCATCTCGATCTGATACAGAGCAGATCGAGTGAAGTCCCAAAACCAAAACTTCTTTTCATCTGAGAGTAAACTGCAGAATCTGGTTTACCTTTCGTTTTGGTTTCTTGAGCGGAATCATGATACCAAAAACCAACCTTTCTTCTACTTTTTTGGGAAAAAAAGTTCAATAATATAGGCCTGTAGCGCCGAATCACCCATTTACCCTGACCTTTAGATGGTGTTGGAACTCCGAACTGGTTTCTTTCTTCCTTCCTAAAGGAATTCAATGTGGTAGGATCTAAAAATCTTCTTTTTTTTGTTGCTTTGCAACTAGCTAGCAAGTTGAAATCGCTGTACTTTAGAAGTTCCCTGTTTTGGATCAATTTTCTGGTTCAATTTCATCATCTGGTCCGAATCATGTGGAAATTGCGCCTCTGGTTCTATGGCATCTGTCTCTGTTCGGATTAACTAATTCCCCGCTTGAGGTTGAAGTGATCTTGCGTGTTTGATTGAGCTTTGCTTTGGCTGAACCATCGCAGGCATCCCACCGGACCAGCAGCGCCTCATCTTCGCGGGAAAGCAGCTGGAGGATGGCTACGCCCTGGACAGCAACAACATCCAGGAGGAGTCCACTCTTCACCTGTTGCTTCATCTCCGTGGTGGGAGCAAGAACTGCAAATTCAACATAGCTCCCGACAGGCTTGCCCTCGCGCGCAAATACAAGGAGAACCGGCTGATTTGCCGCAAGTATGCACGCACACCCCTGTTCTCACCCTGCACATGAATGATTGCTGAATTTTTCTAACCATGTTCGACGCATGATACGTACTAGTTGTTCTTGGGTTAGATGTGCATCAATGCGAAGTGTAGGTAATGAACATGTTTGTCAAGACACCAGGTTATCGACTTAGTCATTGCAATGATATCTATGCATTGTGAGAATGAAAAAGCTGTTGATACATGACATAAGTTTAGTTCATATATATGCACTGCAGAAGTGAAAGAGGTTGATAAATAACGTACATTGGTTAGTTGATTGCTAATGCTTGCTGTCATACACTTTGATACATATGTTCTTTCTGTTTTTGTATTAGTCTCTTCTGTAACTTTGTTCTGTTTACTCAGTTTCATAACTGTCAGATATGCCAATATTGCCATGTCTAACAATTTTTGTTTCACCATCTTGTTTTTCAGGTGCTATGCACGCCTTCCTCTCAGGTCTACAAACTGTCGCAAGAAGAAATGCGGTCACAACAACGAGGTGAGCCTTGTTTTCCTCTATTTCCCTCCACTATCTAAGCATTGTTCATCTGTACTTCCTCAATCATTTATCTTAGTCCATGTTATTGGCCTTAGTCTCCTACTCTCCTTAATTCAATTCCTGGCAACTGATATCAGAATTAAGTTCTGATCAATGTTGCTCATTTATTGATCTGATGCATTATTTTCCAACTTTCTCTAATTTTCAGTTGAGAGCGAAGCATAAATTTGACTCCAAATATGGTGCCGAGTGATGTTACCAAGGAAACAGCTCTAAATCGTTCAACCTTATGAAGTTTAGTCTGGCACTGGCCCTAGTTATGTTTTATGCTGGATGTTGAACCATTTATCTCTTTTATTTGAGTATGTTTTCTATTTTATGCTGGAACGGAACCTTTGAGTATTTGAATTATGAATGCAATTGCAAGGAATCTGTATCAAACTTCCCCATGTAATGTCTAATCTTTATTGCTCTTGGTGGGCGTTTTGATAAATGGTAGTTAATCGGCCTGTTCGCTTGGCTGGTTGCTGGTGCTGGTTTGTTCTGAGAGAAAAGTACTGCTGACTGGTTGCTAGTGGCTGGTTTTTTCTGAGAGAAAAGTACTGCTGGCTGGTGGCTGATAAGCCAGACGAACAGGGCGAATATCATGTCTGGAATGAGGAATGGTATTTTAACTTTTAAGAGATTTGGACACCACTGTCCTGTACTCCTGTGTCATATGGGGCCTGTTTGGATTGAAGGGGTAAATATTTACCTCAAGGCAAATGTTTTGCTCCTTCCATTTGCCTCTAATAATATTTTCTCCTTGAGGTGTTTGGATTGAGGGGTAAATGTAGATGTAGATGAGAGAGAGGACTGGGGTCCACCACAAATTTGCTCCAATTTACTACATTTTAGGAGTAAATGGAATTAGGGGGGCAAAACATTTGCCCCACCACATTTGCCCCGTTTGGCACGTTAGGGGTAAATTTGCCCCATTTACCCTTCCATCCAAACAGGCCCATGATCTTGCATTGTCGCTGAACATCTTAGCAACAGTTCAATAATTCACAGTCCAAAAGTCTATTTGCTTATTGAAAGAAACAGAGTGGAATCGTAGAACATTGCACACTGTCCCAAGAAGCAAAAGAAGTTCAGGACATCACTGACGCATACTTGAAAGTGTGGTCACGAAGAACAAGCAATGCGATGTGGAATGTACTAGTAAATCAGGGTGGAGTTAGTACTGCAGATCCCAATCATAATCCTCAGCTTTCCATTTACTTGAACAGAGGCAACATGCCGTGAAAGATTGATCATGCCATCACCAGTAACAGGCACTTCCCCGTCTCCAGAATCAAGCGAGATGGCTTCCTCATCCCCGACACTGGATGCCCACTGCCGACTTGCACACTTATCGAAGCTTCCACAGAGTGAATCCATATTACACAAGCAGGACATACACGAAGGACTGCACCAGCTGTGTGCACGATGAGCAAGTTTTGACCTCGAGCGACCTCAAGAAGTTGAAGTCGAAGTAGGCAAGCTTGATGTCAAACGGCAAGCGTCTCCGTCCTCCTCTGCTCTGCGCTACGATTGCCGATCCAGAGGTTGATGAGAACTCAGAAGCACTTTCGAGACCGCTGAGAAATACAAACACACACTATTCCAGTGTTCCATTCTCAGTACAGGACACACACAGAGATTGCAAACAGGATTGTCAGGCCACTGTTTCACTTCCGACATTGGATCATGTCCAATTCAGCACTTGAGATGCTACATGCTGAACGCTCAACATGCTAGAGACTGCAGACTGCTTGAACCACAACCACCAGAAAATCATTCTGTTAAAGTACAGGTGAGATCATTGAGCAATGCCACCCAGTCAAACATATCACACGTGAACAGAACAATTCAAGCAGCCAATATTTGCATAGAAATGCTACATAGTAGGTGATCCAAGAGATCAAGTCTAACTCAATTCTGATACATATAACGATATACAAAGCATAAACCGACATCAGCATTAACCCCAAGTTCAGTAAATAGTTGGAAACTTCCACTGCACATCACAGCAACTAAATTGAGCTGGCTCATTCAGAAGGTGCAACGGAACCGTAACAAGGGACCAAGCGACAGTGACTTCCATTCTGCAGAAACCAAAATTAAGCATATCAAGGCTTCTACCGGCATCATTAAGTATGAAATCCTTAACTTTCCATTAATCTCAACAGAGACAACCTGTCGTGAAAGCTTGATCATGTTATCACCAGTAACAGGCACTTCCCCATCTCCACAATCAAACAAGATAGCTTGCTCATGTTCAATACTAGCTGTACTGGCAGCACATTGAACACGACCTAGGGCTGCCCGACTACTGACTTGCACACTTATCGAAGCTTCCACAGAGTAAATAATATGGGCATACTTAAGCTCTATAGTGCTAAGCTTGCTTGTGTAATCCACATTACACAGCAGGACATACACGGAGCACGGCGCGATAATGGCTCAACTAGAGCAATTAAGTCTTTATCATCAGATTCAGTAGTGCCCTTCACCGCTAGCTTAACCTCAAAGGTCACAGGATCGAACGATACAACAGCACGGATAGGACCTGTCAGCACTAAACATGGATCATGTATGGAACGTGCTTCGCAGCTCCACGGGCTTATCCGTGCTGTTGTATCGTTAGATCCTGTGACCTCTACGTTCTTAATTGGGCTTCTCAGCTCAATCCGACCCGGTCACTCAAATGCAGACTTCTCAGAGATTCTTCCGGTTCTATGGTGGAGATCCGAGACTTTCATATTACACTTTAATTCTTCACATGATTCAGTTCTTCTCACTAACTCATATGGCTCTGGAGTCTTTGTTTACTAGTTTATGAGTTGAGATATGATACATCAATCAAGAGGCTATCAAGTAATTCAGGGGTAATCCATGTTTCTAATCTTTTTCTATGTGAAGAACTTGAGATGGATATGGCCTAACTATGCCAAATAATTTGAAGGGGAATGAATGTGTAGTTTCCGAAGGACAGGTAATGAGGTAAGTCTCATCTCTCAGAAGCACACACACTCTCAACTTCTCAAGCCATAGCGTGTATAAGCAAAAGCAAACTCCAACGATCTTCAGCCGCTCAGCGAGAATTTGGAAAGTCCATATTCTCTGTTGCGAATGCAACCAAACTTTGCCACTGGCCATCGAATCAAATGTTCTAGTTGCAACCAAATCAATCATGATAGGCCATTTGGGTTGGCACCTGCAAATGTTGCACAAACATACACAGCCCGTTAATCGGTCTCCATGCATCCGGAAACTACTTCTAAAGCTTGCAGAGCTGCTACTCTGTTAGACACAATGGCCGCAGGAAACCAGATGTAATCAGAACTCAATCCTTCTCCTCAAGATCACCTTCCAATAAAACAGATTTGCCTGATGAACAATCATCGATCTCCAGTGACCTCAAGAAGTTGAAGTAGGTGTACTTGATGTCAAACTGCATGTCGTACCAGTAGTTCACAGCAATGGTGAGCCCGTTCGGCCCTGGGCTCTGGCTGACATGGTGGAACCACATGCTTGGCAGGTAGAGCATCTCGCCGGCCCGGACCGTGCACCGAATCGGCGCTGGCCCGTCGAAGTAGAGAGGGAACGACGATGCCTGGGCGGCCATCTCCTCCGGCGACGCCGGGAACGGGTCTACGCTGCTCCACGGCACGATCCTCTGGGGCTCGTCCAGCTCCAGCTTAAGCCTCATCTGATGCTCCCCTCCTGCGTCGGCGTCCTCCTCCTCGGCGACGTAGTGGGCGGCGGGGTAGTCGCGCACGTAGAGGCGGTGGTGCTCGGTGGGGGGCAGCAGCAGGAAGTGCTTCTCGCCGGAGACGACGGCGTAGATGTTGTCGTAGTGGTCCTTGTGGAAGGAGGTGACGGAGTGGGCGTTGCCGATCCAGAGGTTGACGGCCTTGGGGAGGCAGCCGAGCGCCTCGCTGGCCCAGGGAACGTGCGCGTCCACGTCGCCGGCCACCGCCGCGTACTCCCCGCGGAGGCAGTCGTCCTGCTGCTGCGCGTACGCCACCAGGCCGGCGGCCGGGTCGGATCCCCTGATGAGCCCGACCGCGGTGGGAAAGTCGACGCGGCGGACGTGCGCGGACGCGAAGCACTTGGCGGGGGAGCCCGGGTCCGGGTGCGGCGCGAGCGCGTCGGCGCGGCCGTCGGGGGTGAGGTGGAGGGAGACTGCCGTGGAGCGGAGCGCGTCGGTGAGGTAGGAGGCAGTGGGCCAGAGCGACGCGGCGGGCCAGTGGCGGGTTGCCGCGGCGGATACGATGAGCGGGCGGCCCGGGGAGACGTGGTCGCGGAGGAAGGCGAGCGGCGTCGGGGGCAGATCCGCGCGCGGCACGGCGGAGGCTGTGGCGGCGGTGTCGTCAGGGGATGGGGAGCCGAGGCCGAGAAGGTCCCGGGACTCCGCCCACAGCTCTCTCACCGCGCGCTCCATCGTTGCGTTGCGGCGGCCGCCTGACACGGGGCGCGCCGCGGCGGCTTCTGCTCTCTAGCTGCTCGATGGTTTGGCGAGCTCGGCGGCGGCGGCGGCGCGGCGGCTCGCGCAGTGGTTCAAGAGGAAGGCGTAACTGGTGGGCTGGGATGGACGGAAATGTTATTCGAGCAGGACAACGGGCCTAAATTTCTTGGGCATTTTGGGCCTTTACATCAAGTAAAGAAACTCCACAATGAAGCCCGTGAGTGCAAAACTGGGAATCAGAACTCCTTCATTTTCTTGTTAAAAAAGAACATGAGCTTCTTCAACTGAATCTGCGGATGCTTTTCATGAACATTCTTCTATCTACTCTAAAAAAAACATTCTTCTATCTGAACATGTGGGTTCTTACTAAGAACAGAGGCAAGTAAGTATGAAGTCACTGAAAGTCTGAAACCTATCTTTTACATGACAACTTGAACAGCACTCTACAAACTACATTTTTCTCTGGCCAAACATGTCAACGGCGCCGCGCGAGAGTCTTAGGGCAGTCCCAATGGGGGATTTTTTTTTGATGTAGTTTCCAAGAGAGAAAGAGAGTAATTAATGTCATTAGAAATTATCTCTCCCAACCCATAGTTTCTATAGCTTTGTTCATGTAAAGAATAAATTAAATAGAACACAAAAGGAGAGTAGATCAATTGTGGCAATAATCTGTAGCCAGCAACAATGCATAGTCGATGTTTGCATCAAATGAACAAATGGGTTCTGCAGAAATGATCTTAAGCTATATTTCTTACCCCACAATGTTGAGCTATAACGTGAGCTGCACTTCATCTAACAAAAAAAATCCCAAGCCCAACAGTCTGAAGCTTCCTTCCTCTCTCCGCCGCTTCTCTCTCCCGTGCGCCCCTGCCGTGCTTCCTCATGTGATCGATGGTTTTGCGAGCTCGGCGGCGGCAGCGGCTCGCGCAGTGGTTGAAGAGGAAGGCGTAACTGGTGAGCTGGGCTGGACGGAAATGTTATTCGAGCGGATGAAGTCCTTTTGACCTCCCTCATGTATTGGGTGAGTTCGGTTTTCCCCCCTACTGTCCTAAACCGGGTATTTGAGGCCCCTCATCTCTTGAAACTGTGTGTTTTCCCTCCCTCGGATGTTTTGCAGAGCGGTTTTGATGACGTGGACGCCACGTAGCGGTAGGGCCCACTTGTCAGCGTCACCTTATCTCTCTTCTCTATGTTTCCCTCTTTCTCTATCCTCTCTCATCTCTCTCCTCCGTTCAGATGGCCGTCAGGTGGGACCGGCAAGCAAGCGGCCGGTGGGTGCAGGAGCCAGGGGCGGGCTACCCTGCTCCTCTGTTGCTCGCCGTCAGAGGCCCACCCCGCCTCGCGGCACCGTCGAAGGGCCACCAGCGCCGGCTCGGGGAGTGTGGCGCGTAGCGGCCGGCGTCGGGGAGGAGCAACAGCGGAAGAAGAATGTTGCCGCCACCGGCCACCCTGCTCCTCTTGGAAGCGACGGCGGTAACATTCTTCTTCCGCTGCTGCTACTCCCCGACATCGGCCGCTGCGCGCCACACTCCTCGAGCCGGCGTCGGTGGCCCTTCGGTGGTGCTGCGGGGCGGGGTGGGCCTCCGGCAGCGAGCAACAGGGGAGCAAGGTGGCCCGCCCCCTAGCTCCTCCGCCCACCGGCCGCTCGCCTGCTGATCCCTGCTCCACCCGAGGGAGCGAAAGAGGGAAACACAGAGAAAAGAGATGGGGTCACGCTGACAAGTGGGCCCCACCGCCACGGGGCGTCCACGTCATCAAAACCGCTTCGCAAAACAGCCGAGGGAGGGAAAACGCACTGGTTCAAGAGATGAGGGGCCTCAAATACCCGGTTTAGGATAGCAGGGGGGAAAACCGAACTCACCCAATACATGAGGGGGGGTCAAGAGGACTTAATCCTATTCGAGCAGGACAACGGACCTAAATTTCTTGGGCATTTTTGGCCTTTTACGGTCATCAAGACAAGAAACTCCACAATGAAGCCCGTGAGTGCAAAACTGGGAATCAGATAGGCCTGCTAATGGGGCGGGTTGAAATGGGTTTTATGGTGCGGGTTGTTTCATAGGGTGTGTTTGGATGGGTGAAAATGGGTTTTTATATCTAATGGGTTGGGGCGGGTTGGGTATAAGACAAATGCGGGTTGGGGCAGGTTGGGGTGGGTTGAATGTGATGTTTTAAGATCCGGCTTTTGACACGAGGCCCACGTATAAGTTTAGGCGCACTATTTTGCACAGAGTAGTGTGCTATTAAATTGAGTCATCTGTATAAATTTCAGCCAATTTCTTTAAAATTTTAAGGTGTGAACGCGAGGTTTTAGTTTTAGGGTCTGGTTCTTGACGCGGGGCCCACGTATAAGTCCAGCCCCACCACTTTGCACAGGGTAGCGGACCATCAAATTGAGTAATATGCATAAATTTCACCCAATTTCTCTAAAATTTTAAGGTGTGAACGCGATGTTCTATTTTTGGGGTCCGGTTCTTGACGCGGGGCCCACGTATAAGTCCAGCCCCACCACTTTGCACAGAGTAGCAGACCATCAAATTGAGTCATCTGCATAAATTTCAGCCAATTTCTCTAAAATTTTAAGGTGTGAACGCGAGGTTTTAGTTTTAGGGTCCGGTTCTTGACGTGGGGCCCACGTATAACTCCAACCTCACCATTTTGCACAGAGTAGCGGACCATCAAATTGAGTCATCTGCATAAATTTCGGCTTATTTCTCTAAAATTTTAAGGTGTGAACGTGAGATTTTAGTTTTAGGGTTTGACTCTTAATGTAGATGCTACAAGCAATATAAGCAAATAACTACAACCCATTTTCACCCACACATAATGGGGTGGGGTGGGGTGGGTAGCAAGTTAAATGGGATGAGACGGGTTGGGTTGACATAATTTAATTATTAAGTATGGGGAGGGGTGGGTTTGGGGCGGGTTTGCCCCGTTAGCAGGCCTAGAATCAGAGCACCTTCATGGCTTCATTTTTGTTCAAAAACGAACATGAGCTTCTCCAACTGAATGTGCGGATGCTTTACATGAACAATCTTCTACCTACTCTAAAAAAAACATTCTCTATCTGAAGGCCCTTTTGCCTTTGGAGTGTGAAAAATAACATATTTCGCATTGCAAGTCTGAGAAATATAGATCAACATGTGGGTAACAACTAAGAAGAGAGGCAAGTAAGTATGAAGTCACTGAAACTATCTTTTACATGGCAACTTGAACAGCACTCTACAAACTACATTTCTCTCTGGCCAAACATGTCAACGGCGCCACGCGAGAGTCCTATATTACTAAACCTTTGACCTCCAACTGCTACGGGCACGTACGGAAGCAAAGCATTCCGTCACATTATTGCATTGCATTGCATGCTTTGACACCATTCCCTCACAATATCCCCAATGCAATGTCTAGCTACAGTTAAAAGTTAAAACATGTTTTTTTCGAGGGAACTACGGAGGGGATACATCCCCACCTGCATTTTTACCACTAATCCCGGACATGCCGGTAATGGAAGGAGCCAGGCTCCAAATACAAATGTGCAGCCCGTAGGCTGAGAGGATTACAGTAGGTAGGAGAGAGGCAGACTAATGCATTTGAAATAAAGTACACCAAGCATCAGAGGCGGGTCTCTGCGGGATGGGGGAGACGATGCTTCCATAGTTCACAGTCCTCTCTGCATCTTGCCAGTAAGGCGGACAGACTGGGCGTCTCCTGGCGGAACACCACGGCATTCCGGTGTTTCCAAATCTGCCAGCAGCAAAGTAGAACCATGGTAGAGAGGGATGCGGACGGCAAACCGGGAAGACTCTTCATTTCTCACAGACGGCTGACCGGCGGGAGAGCAGCGGAGGAGACTCCCAAATGCGCGCAGAATGTCTGCACAAAGGCGCACTTGAAGATGAGATGGTCACAGTCTTCATTCGCAGCATGACAGAGGTCGCATATAGCGTCATCGACGATGTGCTTGGTCAGGAGGTTCTTTTTGCACTGGATACGCTTCTGAAGGAGAAGCCAACCGAAGAATTTTGCTCGTGGAGGCGCATGGCTGCGCCAAACAAAGCGGAAGAGGTCGCTTTCCACGCCCGATCTTGTGGAAACTTTGTAGAGTTGCGAGGTGTGCAGCTGTCGGCCTTTTTTCTCAAAGCAGCTCGTGCGACCGTCCTTGGCGCCGGATAGTTGAGTGGAGAGGAGCAGATCATCCACTATACTTTTGTCTTCCACGAGCCTGTTAACCAGGACAGTGGCGAGCCCCTGCAACACCACCTCTTGAACAGTAGCTTCCGGCGCCGCGGAGTGGCTGTACAGTGCCGGAAATAGCTCAGCCAAGCTCTCATCTCCGGCCCAGATGTCATGCCAGAATGAGCACACCCGCCCATCCCCAACACAAACACGGGTGATCCTTCGGTAAGCCGGTAGAAGGGAGCGCAGGGCAGACCAGTGGCGTCCCGTTGTGTCTCCGTCCAGCCGTCCAGGGTAGCGAGCAGCCCAAGAACTTCCGTTTGATGGACAAATTGGACACGTCACGGATAATAAAGTTCCTTATCCTGCAAATGCGTTGTCGATCGCTACTCCACATGACGTCGCGCCCATCATGGCAGTTGATCGATCAAGATTCCCTCTTATTTTTATTTTTTATTATTTTATTTTTTGCGGAATTGCCCATCAGGCACCCGTAAAACTATAGTGTTTTTTGTTTCGTCGATTTGTTTGCAGGAGGGTACGGGAATCTCTGATTGGTTATGGCCTGATGGGCATGGGAGTGACTTGCTCTCCGTGAACTCTCATCAGGATTCAGCTATAGCAGGCACGTCAGTCGCAAGCAAAGTGGTCACCGCATGGCGCCCCCGCAATGGCCGACGTGTCGGTGCAGCATTTGTTCGTGGTCCTTAGCTTGATGATAAAGATCGGTACATTTACAGGACTACTAGGTACTACCGCCATTGGTCTTCATGAAATGATGATATCACAGATTCCTTGTCAAAAATGAAATTTTCATTGTATTCATTTGTGAACAGTAAAAATAATGGGATTATTGAACTACATGCACAGAGATCAGTTATTCGGTTACACCCAAAACATTAAGCTGAAAGAGGAAGACAGATGATTCAGCCTATACATTTGTAGATAGAACTAACTAGAATAAATGCAATTGATCAAAGATTTGATAATAATGTCTTGATGTCTGTCCTGATGTCGAAGTAGTAGCTCTGACTGTTTTGGAAAAAGAAAAAAATAGTAGCTCTGGAGAAATCAATTTGCATTTCAAACAACAGGTTGACGTTTACAAAAGGTAAAATGGTAATAGCAATGCACTCATTTACCTCTGTTGAGGACATGTTCTTTTTCTTCGTCCGTATCTTATTTGAAAAAAGAACTAGAGTACATTTGGCGAATATTGCAGGAGCAGCATGTGTACTAGATCACATTACAGATCCAAGGAGCCTACATGCATGCTCTTATGTAAGCTAGTATATATGGGCACTAGGTAAGTTTTTGAACATATCATTATCTTAAAAAAGGTTTTTGAACATATGAGGTTATGGGGAAGGAATGTAGCATCATGTCAATCTAGGTGAAAACAAAGTTAAGAGTAATTAATTTTTTAACGATACAAAGTGTTCGCACCCAAAATTGGCACGTCTTGTCTGACCAGTCAGACCTGTGGGTCCCACCGGTTAGACCGGTGTGGTCAAAGATCATAAAATACAATTTGGACTTCACCATTGGATAGATCTCGTCGAGTAGATAAAGATTCATATGTGAAACGTTCAAATCGGAGTCTGGATGAGGGAGATATGACTTATACAAGATCTGCACGTCGAGTGCACCGGTCTGACCGGTCTGACCGGTGCCCCCCTGTCCGAACCGAAACAAGGAGTCCTGATAGATTTAGGCTCGTAAAAGGATTTCCTTGCAGTGCAAGACCTCCCCACCCTATAAATATAAAGGGCCACGACCGATTGAGGTATCCAATCGATCAAAACACTTTCGTTTATCTTTTTACCTTTTCTCTTTGCCCTAAACTTTTCCAATCTACTACTTGCTGTTCCTCCTTCGTCTCTACGTCGATTGAGGGCGTTCTAGGTGGCCTTGCCGACCTTAGAGCAACCCTACGTGCCCCACCCCGACGGGATTCTGCCCGGGCGACGTTCGGAGGTCTTTTGCTGGTTCACCCCGGCAAAGGTCTGACCGGTGACCTTCACTGGTCTGACTGGTGGGCAAAGGTCTGACCGGTGACCCACACCGGTCTGACCGGTACCTACGCAGAGGTGCTGCAGCGAGCCCCTCCGCGTTGTTGTTGGCCATACACTTGTGCCAACAAATTGGTGACTCCGCTTGGGAAGAAGGAAGATCAATCGGCTGCCATGACCGGTAAACTACCTGTACCCTCTGAGGTTGACGCCCAAAACATTGCAAGACCGAATGTTGAGCAAACATCGGCTGAAGAGCAGAAAGCACTTCAGGAGGAAGATTCGTGAACAAAAGGAGCGGGAGATCCTGGAGTTGGAAGAAGAAGCCATGAAGCAATACATCTCGCACTTCTCCGTGGATCGACAAGAGAACGTCAAGAAGGACAAGGATGTTGTCATCAATATTCCCGCGGTCAAGGTACAATCTGATGCTCCTCCTGAAGATAATTCAGATATTGCTAATATGATTGATGGGGCTGTTAGTGCAATTTTGGTAAACAATTTTCTGGTAATGATATTAATGCATCTACTTCTAATACCGAAAATTCTAAAGATAGCACACTAGATGATTTTTCAGACTTGCATATAGCTAAAGTCCCCATTGGTGTACCTCCAATCCACCACATACATAGCCGGACCACTATTGGTGCTTCGGCTGGTGGAGGGAGTACAATGGCAGCTACTAATGCAATGATGCCGCATACTGTTGTATATAGTGAGCCAAGTGCATATGTTCCTAATAGTTCGTTGCAGCATGTTCCTAACACATTGCCGAACCAAACATCAACATATAGCACACCACAACCTACTATAAATCGAGCACCACATCCTGGATCGGCTAGACCTAGAACCGCTTTGGGGATGGAGGGATTTAGAGAAGAGATGCTCGAGATATTTAGGCAAACTTTTGGTACAGAGCCTAAAACTAAGAGTCGGTCGTATCAAAGACCGTATCCTCAGAATTATGAATATATCTCGTACCCACAGGGATTTAAAATACCAGAGTTTACTAAATTTAGTGGGGATGATGGTAGAAGTACATTAGAGCATATAGGCCAATTTACTATACAATGTGGTGCAGCTGCTTCTAATGATATTTGCAAAATGAAATTGTTTTCTTTATCTCTATCAGGTGCTGCATTTACATGGTTTATTTCTTTGCCACCCAACTCAGTTTACATTTTTCTGATATAAAAAATAAATTTCATGATTATTTCTTTACTGGTGAAACTGAGTTGAACTTGTCACTTCTCGTATCAGTTAAGCAAAATTCTAATGAATCTGTGACTGAATATATTAGAAGATTTAGAGACACTAGAAACCGATGCTATAATTTGACAATTTCCGATAGAGATCTAGCTGATCTTGCTTTTTTTGGTTTGCTTGATATTCATAAAGAGAAGCTAGATGGTCAAGAATTCTTAGATGTTAGTCGGTTGTTGCAAAAAACTTTAGCTCATGAAAACCGACTTAAGGAATCTAAGAGTTCAAAAAAACCAATGAAAAGTCTAATCATTCTATTTATTATGCATCTGATTATTCGGACGATGAAGGCAATGATGTTTTAACTGCTGAATTCATATGGTCAAATAAAGATAAACCTAGCACTTGTGATTCTTTAAAGCCGGTCCGTAAGAATCGGCAAGAAGAAGTTAAGTTTACTTTTAATGTAGCCAAGTGCGATAGGATTTTTTATGAGTTATTGAAAGCTGAGAAAATTAAAATAACTCATACTATACCTCCACTAGAAGAATTAAAAAGACGTGCTTATTGTAAATTTCATAATTCTTATTCTCATGCAACTAATGATTGCAATGTATTTCGTCGGCAAGTGCAATAGGTCATTAATGAAGGTCGTTTGACTTTTCATGCTATGCAAGTCGATCATAATCCCTTTCCGATGAATACTCTTGAGTTAAACAATCAAAAAGTGCTAATTCGGCCGGATCAAGCCGAAAAAGCTAAAGGCAAAAATGTAATCATTGGTGAGCAAAGGCCTGAAGAGAAGGTGCAAAACAAGCTACTGGAGGATACCCTAAGGTTGCAGCAAAGGCTTCAACGCTCGGGGGGGGGGGCAAGGCAAGACAATGAAGACCGGCAACACGTCGACCGGTCTGACCGGTGTCCCAGACCGGTCTGACCGGTGCCCCCAGAGATGTTCCAAGCTCGAGAAAAAGGTGAAGCCGACCTTCGAGGAGCTTTTGGCCAAGTACAAGAAGAAAGGAGCAAGCCAAAAACAAAGGAGTTGGCCAAGTAAAGGTAAAAATTCGAAACTTTCACGAAAAATCAAAATATACCTTGTTCTTGCAAATCTCAAGAAAATTATGTTGCTGCACCTTATTCATATGCTGGACCGACCTCTCCATGGTCCTGGTCATATCCTTGTTATTATTCACATTTGGATTATGCTAATTTACATATGCGCTCATATATGATTCAATATCCTCCTACATATGTAAATCATGGTTCAATGCAAAGACCGTTTGTTGTTGACAATAATCTGGTCGGAAGTGCATCCATTAACTCTAAAGGAGGTCATAAGGACAACAATGAATCAAAATACTCACAGCCGAGGTGGTGTCCCTCAGGCTTAACTCACACACAAAAAAGGAGATTGCAACGGATGTGGAAGCAAGGATCAATGGAGCAACGAGCAGCGGTGATACCGGTAAGGTCAGCAGCTACTAAGCAGGTATGGAGACCGAAACAAGTTGTTCCATGAGTTGAGAGCAAGTTTATGGCCGATAAAGTAATTATCACCTTTAAAAGCAAAATATGGGCGATGCATTGTTAATCATCGTCTTTAGCCAATTTTGATCTTTGTGAATATTTTCTGGCACACAAGCTTTACCAGAAAACAGGGGGCATATGTTCGCACCCAAAATTGGCAGGTCTTGTCTGACCGGTCAGACCTGTGAGTCCCACCGGTCAGACTGGTGTGGTCAAAGACCATAAAATACAATTTGGACTTCACCATTGGATAGATCTCGTCGAGTAGATCAAGATTCATATGTGGAACATCCAAATCGGAGTTCGGATGAGGGAGATATGACTTATACAAGATCTACACGTCGAGTGCACCGGTCTGACCGGCGCCCCTGACCGGTGCCCCCTGTCCAAACCGAAACAAGGAGTCATAGATTTAGGCTTGGAAAAAGGATTTCCTTGCGGGGCAAGATCTCCCCACCCTATAAATATAAAGGGTCACGACCGATTGAGGTATCCAATCGATCAAAAATACTTTCGTTTATCTTTTTACCTTTTCTCTTTGCCCTAAACTTTTACAATCTACTACTTCCTTCGTCTCTACGTCGATTGAGGGTGTTCTAGGTGGCCTTGCCGACCCTAGAGCAACCATACGTGTGCCGCCCCGACGGGATCCTGCCCGGGCGACGTTCGGAGGTCTTTTGCCGGTTCACCCCGTCAAAGATCTGACCGATGACCCACACCGGTCTGACCGATGCCTACGCAGAGGTGCTACAGCGAGCCCCTCCACGTTGTTGTTGGCCATACACTTGTGCCAACACAAAGCAACACCAAACATGGCACGGCACACGGCTCCCATCTTACAAATCCAACACCAAATAATGCCTTTCAATCCTAGACAAATTATGGCTCGCTGTTCGTACGTACTACTCGAGAGATGTTCCGGCCGATGATATGAATTTGGACACACGCACGCCATTTAAAATCGCAAGTGGTCGCAGGATGACAGGGAAACACGTATTTGGCGGCATCCCACGTCATCACGGAGTGGGAGATCCTGTTCAAGAGGACTGCGGCTGCGAGAGTGGGGTCCCGTCCACCGCCCCTAGTGCTGGTGCCACGTCACCGTCGGGTTCCGGGTCACGGCCTCCAATTATTCCACTCTGTCTCTGCGGCCATCGAACTCCATGGCCCCCCCGTGTGTGTGTGTGTGTGGCGCTTGAAGCCTTTTCCAACCGAATGAACTTTGCACGAAGAACTTTTGAATTCGACACAGAGTTTGGCTGCCACCGGAGATCCGGGAGGAAGTGCACGCGGGCCCACACTGACAGCCGGCCCTCGCCGATTTTCCCTGTGATTTGTCGCTGGCCGATCAGGGTCAGGCCATCCGACTGGGCATGTTGGATGTTCGGTGTGGAGGCTCTCCCTCGCTCCGAAAGGCGAAATCCTCTCGTCATCTTCCCCTATCGTCTCCGCATCTGAATGGCCGGGCTTTAGAGCTCGGAAAACGACGCGCACAAGAAAGCTTTGGCGACCCCTTGCGATCCAACTCGCTACAATCTCGCTCATGAAGCAGAAACCTGCTGCCCACCTCTATCACCGTCCTCTGCTGCCATTTGCCTCGCCGCCGGCGCCGGCGCCGGCGCGCCGCCAGTATAGGTGACGATCAATGCTAGCGATCACTTGTGGTGATTTTGTGGAATCGAAGCCTTTGCTTTTCTTGCCTAAACCTATAGTAGCTTTCGTAGCGGACCGGCCTTGAGCTAGCTGCCATGTGATCGCTCATCTTTCGGCAGCGATAGGTGACGATGAGCTGCTATGCCATGACAGTTTGCGGAAGAGATAACGCGGGTGCGTGTCAGGGGGCAGAGGCCCATCGCGACCGCGGTGCACCACGAAACGATTGCAACCTCGCTGTCTTTGCTGATGAGATCCTATAGCTTGCTCGCCTTTTTTCCATTACTTTGCTGGACAAAACTAAAGGTGACCGATCGATGGACAACTACTCCCGGCCGGGGGAGGCAGTATTTACAATCGGCTCAAATATTTCTATGTGCTAGTAGCTTTTTGATAAAGGTGCTGATCGATGCGGCGTAGCTAATGGTCTCCAGAGCAACAGGACGGACGAACTGGCTCCAAAGTTGATAGCAGGGACCGATCCATTTGCCTTGATCAATCGGAACAGGACATGGGTTAATTAGGAGTAGGTTTGGTTTCTGCCTAAATTGATGCGCATGATGAGCGTCGAGCCGGAAATTCGATCGGCGTTGCCGAACTCTACACGGCCGAACGTCCTGCTGCCTAAATTTTGTCTCTTGATTAATTCATCTTCTCGAGATAATATATGGAATATTATGGACTCAAAGGAGCTGCGTTCCTTTTACCAAACGATCTAAATTTATCATCGTCCAATCGACCAGTAGTTATTAGTACCACAGAGGCCGGTCCAGGCGAGGCAATTAACTACGGAGGCCAAGGACGGCGTAGAACGTGCTGCAACAATGAGATGCGCACATCAAAACCCTGCACGCGCGATGAGCAAGGCTACAACTCAAAAAGGGTACACACAGACACACAGTACACTTTTTGCCGCCACGCAGAAATGTGAGGCCACTTGTAACTTGTCCCCAGACTATTTGTGATGATGAATCAGCCGCTGAAACAGCCTTTTAAGATTCTTCTAAGTGTTAAAGAGTATTGCAACAGTAGGATGGTACAGCATTACTGTGTACTATCATAACCGGTGTTAATAATTCAAACTTTGGTACGAAAATAGTAAGATTCTTTACGGTGAAACCTACTATCAAGTACTCCACCCGACACTGGTACTGGCATTTTTCCTGAATTTATTTTGGATTTAACCCGATCGACCTGTGAGCCTGTGAATCTGTGATCATCGCCCTGATCTCTACCACAGTCTCACCGGGCCTGTCGAGCGAAACAACCCAAGACACCGTGCACACCACCGCTTTTGGACCCTTTCCATGTGTCATGGCTCATGGACGCATCACCTCCTTTTGGTTGCAATGCACAACATGTTCTTGTGTGCCTGTACAGCTAGCTCTCAAGATTCCCCCGATCATGATACAGACGACAGCTCTTCATTAATCATTATTTTTTTTTCTTTTTTAAAAAACTTAGCGTTATGGGCCGGGTGACCCCTTGTGTTCTCCCCATTTTGACCTCGCCACTGGGGCCTCTATATATAGTGCCCAAGTCTCAGCGCATTGCTTCACACAAGCACACACAGCTCTCCTTCCCATTTCTCTAGTCGATCGCTCCAGATCAGTCTTAGGCTCTTAGCTCTTGCTCTAGCTCTAGCTAGCCAACTAGTCACCACTCTTTTTGTAGCCGCCAAGCTTGTGCTAGCTCGTCACCAATGGCCACTGCTGAGGTACTTCGCTCGATCGATCAGCCAGCCGGTCACCATCATCTCTCTGTGATTCTTCATATATATGCACGGATCGACTCGAACATTCCAATATCTTGTGATCCGAATGCTTGCGAATCCATGCTTTGCGATTCCATCCATGGATCGCCATCTTGATCTGATGATGAGCTCGATCGATGGATCGATCCTGGTAAAGCGAGATCAACTGACATGCTGTTTGTACGCGTCGTGACACGTGCAGGTCCAGACCCCGACCGCCGTCGCGACCGAGGAGGCGCCCGCGCCCGCGGTGGAGACCCCGCCGGCGGCCGTCGTCGCGGCCGAGGAGGCGGCTCCAAAGGAGGAGACCCCCGCGCCGGCCGAGGAGGCTGCCCCCGCAGCGTCCGAGCCCGAGGCCGAGACCAAGGAGGCCGAGCCGGCGGAAGCGGAGGCGCCCAAGGAGGCCGAGCCAGCCGCTGCTGCCGCCGAGCCGGAGTCGGCCGCTGAGGCGCCCAAGGAGGCGGCGGAGCCGGTGGCCGCCGAGGAGGTGAAGGAGGAGGCCGCGGCGCCCGCCGTCGAGGCGGAGCCAGCGGCCGCCGCCGAGCCGGAGCCAGAGGACGCCGCTCCTGCTGCCGAGGAGGCCGCACCGGCCGCTGAGGCGGCGGCCGAGCCTGCTGCCGCCGAGGAGGCCGCCAGCGAGTGATGAGGCCGTGCGTCCGCGACGGCGCCCACGGTGGATCACGGCTCTGCGTGGCGTACGGCAGCCGCGTGCGCGCGTACGTACACATGCACGGGCTCGCCGTTCAGTAGGCTACTACGGTTTTTACCGGTGTGTGCGCGTGGCGTAGTCGTAGGCAGCTTAGCTTGCAGTAGTGAGCTGCTTCTGTGTGCCTGTGTGTGGGGCTAATAGCTGTCGTGTGCTGCTGTGCTGCGAGGAGTGGAGTGACGTGGGCTAAATAAAAGTGTGTCGCGGGTGGTGTGGGGCCCGGTGTCAGCGGCGCGGCGCCACCATGCCTGCCGCTGCGGCTTTTGTGTCTCTGTGTGTTGGTTCGTGTTATATCTGTCATGTATGGGGGTGTCAAGTGAATATCAACCACGTTTGCGTTATCGTTTTGGTTACGTTTTCCAGCTATGCTGCATTGTGTGATACTGTGATATGAGCATGAATGTGTGATTTTGACAGAGCTAATAATTGATCGTTCATCGGCAAATCCGATCCGCAAAGCTTCTGTGGAAGCTGAAGTGCCTCGCATCAGTTGCCTGGAATCGCTTACCCAGGGCCACAAGGTCATCGATATTCAGAGTTCAGACTTCAGAGCGAGGATCCGACTCCGAACTTCAGAGTTGAGGTGCCGGCGGGGCAGTACGGGAAGGGATCTTAACATTCTTGCCGACATGCCGTGTGGTCTTCGAACTCGATCCGTACGTGCATCCATCCCAGGGGGAAGGGACACGCATGTGACTATGAGCATCACCCATCGGCCATCTCCCATCAGTGATTCAGTGAGCCTGTTTTGCCTTCATCAGCCGCACCGGGCTCTCGCAGGACGCGCCTGACAGGGCCGACTCCGAGTTGGAAAGCAAATGTACGGTAACCAATGCACTGGTAACCGGTTACACCGAGCATTCATATAGCTGTGATCACTCATCAAGATGCAGCACAGATTTGTGGGCAGAGTTTCAGATACCAAGGAGGCGGTTTGTAACTCAGAACGGCTATGGTTTGTAATTTCAGATGCCAAGCGCCCAGGTCAGCCACCAGCCAACAGTATTTTTCTCTCAAAACAAATCAGTTATCAACCACTGGCTAACAATACTTTACTTTTCTTTGAGAATAAACCATCACCAGCAAATAGCCACCAGTCAAACGAATAGATAATTTTTGGCTGGGCTGGCTTGTAGCGACTAGGCTGATCAGCCTAGCCGTTCAGCACAGCCGCTCGGCTGGCCTACAATCCTCCAGCGTCGGTTCTAAAAAAACAGCATTGGTTCTAAATTTTGAACTGTTGAATGCAAAAGAACGTTGGCTGATTTAGCTTTAGCACCAGCCCAGCCAACAAGTAGGCCTGCCGAACGCTAAGCCTCGAGAACCCGAAGCCAGACCACGTTAACTGAAAACTGACAGTGGCAATTTACTACTATAAGGGCAGTTCCTATGGTAGAAACCATGTGTGAAGTTCAAGAATGCCACCTAAGCAAAAATTCATATGTAGAAATTATCCTACACAATGGGAGTTTCTTCATGTATTAAATACTACACTTAATTTATACCTTCCTTATCCATCTGAGTCTCTCTCTTCTATGATTTTCTCCCAAACTCAAGATGCGAGCAGGCAGCGCGGCCGCCGGCGAGCGTGCAACAGATGACAAGCAGGCAGCGTGGCCGCCGGCGAGCCCGCGCGACGGCCTGCTCCTCGCCGAGGTCAACGGCCTGCTGCAGCAAGCGGGCGGGCGTTGCGGGCAGAGCGGCGTGGGACTGGCGCGGCGCGTCGGCCGGCGAGCGTACGGGGTTGGAGCGGCGCGGCGTGGCGTCGGCCGGCGAGCGCGAAGCTACGGGCCGGCGAGCTCGTGGGCCGGCGCTGCCGGCGCGTGCACGCGGGAAGGCCCGGTGAGCACCATGGAAACCAGCGGTTTCTCCCAACGACGTTTTCTTCGTTTCTTGCTGCCTCGATTCGAGGGAGGAAGCTGTTTCTCAACCAAGAAACGATTTCCTCGTATGTGACTCTCTCTCTTCATTTTTTGATCTGCCATGTCATCTTTTTTTTTACTTATGTGGCACTCCATTTAATGGAGATAGAAACCATCATTAATGCCCATTAGGACTGCCCTAAGAGACCTGACGAAGACGAGCAAGTTAATTCAAGAACTAACAAATCGGTGCGCACCATATTGATATCCAAATGTAGAAATGCAAATATTTAAGCAATCAACAACCAATACATAATAAATGCATAGACACGACAATATTAAGGGTGTTCGTAATATCCTGACCGAAAAAGATAACACATAAGATGTATGTTGTTGGGGATTCAAGAATCGGATGGAACCCCCGAACACACAGAGAGAGAATTCACGAACAAATGGTCAAAGGAGAATCTCTGAAAGCCTGTACTTCCCCTTCAAAAGATGTGAACCCCTTTACACATGCCGCCCGACCCCCTTTTATAGGGAGACGAGGGGACTTTTACATTCTGATAACACCCTCGGATCTAGAGAATATTCGAAATGGGAATATGTATATAAATGTCTTTCGCTATCCAATGATTTGTAGGACTAACTTCGGATATTACAAACTTGCCATGTATTCACACTCTAAACCTGGACTTTGGTGCCATGCCTTTGACTTGGTTTATTCGCAGCTTCTTCCTTCATTTGTATGAACCGACAGGAGTTTAGGTTCCGGGCTTCGGAGGTCTGATCCCCACTCTGAAGTCGAGTTTCCTGGATCGCCATTTTCTTCTGAAGCTGCAATTCCCCTGAAACGATACACAAAACCTTAAGAACTCATGTTACTTCAGTGAATATTTCTTCCGAATATCATTAGTGGGTTAGAAAGTCTCCCATTCATGCTTTATGTGAACTTCGGTTTATAAAAGTAAAGAAGGACACTTCGGAAACCATAAAACAGCGCACGCCGCTTAGCTCTTTTCGCTCGTATCGCGAACTTCCCGAGAATATTGCTTTCTCCGAAGTTCCGAGGGTGATAGGTTTTAACCCAATTCCCCAACATATGTCCAGTGGAGTCTGTCCAGCATTACGAAATTCTCTACATAGCATATCCAATCGCCACACCTCGCAACAAGTATCCATAGCTACCAGCCAGCATTGGTGCCAGGGGCGGGCCTAGTATTGATGCATGGGTATTCAGTTGAATACCCAAAAAATTTGTCAAAAAAAATTATACACATAGTATATAACATGTATATGTATCAAAAATAGAAAATAACCTCACAAAATAGACTTACCAATCTCATATTGACTCTTGGGCTCAAATGGCTCACTTCCCAATCTTATTTTGGTATTTAATCATGTGCTATAAATCAATACTTTAGGCTAGCAAAGATTTTTTCGCCCTTCAAAAATTTTGAATACCCAAACCTCAAATCCCGGGCCCGCCCCTGATTGGTGCCAGCCAACAATGACACCATGGCCTTCTAGGAGCTAGCTACACTGCAACGCTCCTAGCAGCCTAACCTTAGTCCTAACATCCATTCAGTATATTGACAACGTTAATATGCAGTTAAGCACAAGCAAGATACACTTGAAACACTACCCATTGACTTTATTATGGGCAACTTACTACCAAATAGAAACAATCGTATGGTATGATATCCTGTCATTGGTATTAACCAATCATTACTGGATTATCGGGCAACAATAAAATATAGTTATTGCAATATATATCAACACAAGTTCAAGCTTTCAGGATTACAATTTATCCTTAACAAATTATACTTTTCGTACACATGAATGTCAGTTACCTTAATTTCTACTACCTCTGTTCTTTTAAAAAAAACTAGTAAAATGCACGTGCGACACGCACATATTTTTTTTAAAATGTTTTTTTTATCTTGTGGTGTTTGTTCTTATTCATTGTAGTTACCATGTAATTACGTGACATTGGATAATAACTTGATGTATAGTTATATTTTGGTGTACAGTTCCAAGATAGCTTGCAAAATCTTAGTGGACCGAATGCATCAACTTGCCGCATATCATAAAAAAAAACGCATGCTTATGTTACTTCTTTAATCATGGATGTGCTATGTGCTTATCATAGTTTGAACTGTTTCTTGGTCGTGATGCTCCATATATCAACACCAAGTGTGTTTCCTAGGATCAAAAAATGAAAAATTAATAGACATCCCCATATCACTCGGTTTTTGCGTTCTCAGGAATCCATACATTTTAGTATCCTATCTTTAAACAATAGACTTGGAAAACAGAATATAGAAATTCATATATGAAATCATACCGAACAAAAGCAATTGTAAAAAAAATACTATGGCCCAATAGAGTAATTTTGTAGTCCAATGTGCTATTGTAGAAGTTCGCTCCTCCGCTGGAGGCGCCTGCACCACCCTGCCATCCGCTGTAACTTCTGCCTCCTTGGCCTCGGTGGGGCAGTCAGTAGCGTCAAACTTGACAAACTTGTCCCAACAAATTCTGTGTTTTCCTCTGCCGATCTTTGTGTGCAAGGCTCAACAACATCGAGCATGTCTGCATCTGGCGCGTGGCAGAGGATTCTAGCATTGAAAATACTAACACTCATGGATGTTTCTGCAGATAAGAAATACCCGAGTAATGTCATAAACACATTGATTCCAAGGATAGCCATTGCAGCAAGTGCCATGGAGGTGGCGGCCAGTTGCTGTTACTATTATTTGCTTATGTAAAATATATAGATATTATACCCTCTCATGCAATATACTTAAATGGACAAATCCCCACTTCCAAGTATTAAAGACCAGATGAAAACCACAAAGGGGTTTTTTTAGCACATCACTGGTGGAATGGGTCAAGTGGAGTTACCTGACAACTATGGCTTGAGATATTGTATATTCAGTTTCAGCCTTGAATTACCTCCACAAATTTTTGCACTACGCAACAGTGATTATGGTTTTCTCCTTTGAAACCTACTCAGGAATGACATCTCAGCAAAACATATGGTTTGTGCTTAAAGAAATTGCTAGGTAAGAACTGAGTTGCTTCACCAGAGACCTAAATTTGACATGTAAAACACAACTTCCTGCTTCCAATGAGCTGGAGGCAAGTGGATCAGAAGATTGAATACTCCTATCTGTAGTCCCAGGTCTTGCAGCATCAACAAGTGCGATGGTGAGGGTGTTTACAATATTGTCACCATCCTCCTCCAACCGAATTGCAGCCATTGTAGAAAGCAACTTCATGGACTGCAGCAAAATGGTAGCATGGACACGCTTCAGCCCCTAAGACAATTCTTCAATGTTTCAATTATATACAATTAAAATAAGCATTTTGACATACAACTGAACGAGCAGTTTTAGTATAGTAATAGATTCTATATACGTTCTCCTTTCCTCCACACCCTGGGCAAAGAGCAAGCATTTCTTGTGAACAGTACTGAGAACCTGTAAATTTGTTTCAGTTTAGTAGCACAGAATATATTTGTATATCTGTGTGAGTTGGCATACATTTAAACTCAGATGAAGTATTGACAAGTAAGGGCATCCATATACCCTATGCGGAGCTAGTAAATGTGGGGGTGGGGGGGGGAGAGAGAGAGAGAGTTTATTTCATACAATGGATACAGTGTGTTTGAGACAACAATTCAAAAGAATGGACCTGCAAGAGTTTAGACTTAGGCTTACACCTTTCCATCAAAATAGATTGTCTCCGTGTCATACCTGTGATGAAAGAAAAAATATTAAGTTTACTGTGCTAAAGGTGATAAGAGATTCAGCTGTAGATTGCACAAGTCCTAATGAGAACAGTTAGGCTTGTGATATTCCTTTCCTTTCCAAACAACCTCAGACTATGGATTCATTAAATGTAAATTGACCCAACAAATTTGATTTCTACATAATACCCAAAAACAGATAATCAAACTGCATGCTTATGCATATGAGGGTTGATAACTAAAGTTTGGTTAGAATCTAAACTAATGCTAGATAGTTGATTGTTACAGGGATGATACAAGTGATTCCTGTTGACACCGGATTTTGACCAAATCCAGAGTCAAATAATCTTGGCTTGGTAATCGGCAGAGAAGGACCAGGAGAAGAGATGGGCAAGGGAATATTAGCCGATGAAGTCAGCACATATGCATAAGACAAGTACATGCATGCGTATACGTGTATGCATTGGAGAGTTATCAGCACTGAAGGAGAGAAAAGAGGCTAGCACAGCCAAGACACGTATAAGTACAAGACTTCTATTGTTTGTGAGTGTTGACACCGTTTTTTGGAAAAACAGGGTCAAAAAGGGATAAGGAGAAACAACCGAGTGCAATCGGCCGATTGAAGGAGGAACAGAGCAATCAACGAGATCCGCCGATGGTCAGAAGAGTTCAGCCCTGACAGTGGGCCAGCAGGTATACCTGAGCATTTTTGGCCCGGCCCGACCCGGCCCGCTGGCCCGGCCCGGGCCCGGCCCGCGCCAGGCCCGCCCACGAACCTTACTGGGCGGGCGTGGGCAGAGATCTTGAAGCCCGCGAAAATTTTTTTTGGCCCGAGCCCGGCCCGAAATGCTGTTTTTAGTTACTTTACACTATAAAATTCGCGGGCGGCCCGCTCAAGCCCGGGCCCGGCCCGAGCCCGGCCCGAAAACTGAGGCCCGACACGTCCCATGGGACGGTCATGGGCAGGATTTTCTCGGCCCGAAAAACCCGGGTTTTTTTTCGGCCCGGCCCGAACCCGGCCCGGCCCGTGGAATGCTCAGGTCTACCAGCAGGTCAGAGCGATCGGCCGATGGCAAACCAGAGGATCGGCCGATGGGCATGAAGAAGACGGTATTCAAAGAAATACGCCAGATGGAAAGCACGGTGGAGGCGGGTCAGTCCACGATTGACAACGGGTCAAGAGTCGGTTCTTAGAAGGTCTTTGACTCCTGCAAGAGTCCTTTTCTATTTTTAGTCGTTTTTATCTTTAGATGCAAGTAAGCAATGCCGTGATCGGCTAGGAGTCGGGTTGTCCTCAGGACATAAATAGCGACCCTGCGTGGTCGGAAAATCTGTACACACCAATATCAAACAAACCGCCTCCGGGCAAACCCTTTACTTTTACTGCATCTACTTTACAACATCTACCTTTACAGCATCTACTTTTCGGCGACTTCGCCATTGCGTTTTTCTCTTTTCTACAACGTCGTGCTTCGGGTTCGTCAGGCTGCATCAGCTGATCTTCGGCAAGCTTGTGAGTACCGTTTTACCGAATAATCCTAGGCTTTAACCTCCGGGCGCATCGCTGAGGTTTCGTCTAGTTCTTTATTCACCCCTTACCGATATTAGCTAGATCTACAAGTTTTCGTACCAAATTCTTGTAGTTTTAGCTATTATCATTATCATCCGCTCGATCTAGATCCTATCGGTTTCTAACACCGCAGCCGATTCCGACCTACTCGAGCGCTGGCGTCACGATCGGCCGATCTTCGGTCGCTTTCGAGCCGGCCGATCCCGCTTCATCCGTATCGGCCGATTGGCTGGTACACGTGTCGCTGCAAGGCCATCGGTTCTCTAGCCGATCCCTAATATTTTCCATTGTCAATCAACAGGTCAGATTGGCTGGCACGCCTCGCTACAGACCGGGGAGTCACATGTGTCGCGCGCAAGGGTGACATCCTATTTTTGCGTCAACAATTCCTAATTGCAAATAATTATAACAAAACCATAAAAGCATAGAAGCTTACAATGGTAGAATTTCCTTGACGATCGTGTTCAACACGTACGTTTCCAATCATCTCTGAGTAAATCTGCAAAACATGATACTATAATAGGCCTTTTAACGTGACATGTCAGCTAGCGTTTCATTTTTTATCCATGTCTTTTGAATTTGGTGTTAACATTTAATCAAACACCTCGCGGGCAGCGGAGGCGACGTGGGCGTTCTTGTTCTCCTTCCTGGTGTCTCGCCCCAACATTGTTCCTCCTACTCTTCTGCCTCCGGAGCCCCGACATCGTCGTCGCTGCGGTGCGCCTGCCCTCCTTCGCGGTCGTCAACAGCACCGTCGCCTACACCTTTCATCAAACATGCCACTCAGTGGGTACAGGACCGGAGGGGGCGCAGAAGGCGGCGAGGTGGGACTCGTCACTGGGGAGCGTGCCGTCCATGGCTCGAGGGGATGCGGCCGGCGCGTGCGCGGTTGCAGCTGCGGCGGCGACGGCACTGACGATGACAGGCTGTGCTCCAGCGCAAGCCACGCGGCGGCGAAGATGTCGTGGAGCTCTCCCACGGCGAATGGAAGACGTCGTCCTCCTCGATTCATCCCAGTGCGCCAGCCTCCTCGCGTGCCGGCTCAGTAGCGCAGCAGCCCTGCTCCACCTCCGCCTTCACCTCAGCTCCGCCGCCAGCCTCGCCCGCGGGGCGACGACTGGCGCGCGTGCAGGGCAGGGCGGCGACGGCCCCTGCTCCTCCCTCCCCTGCTCGACGGTGACGGCGAATCTGATGGCGTGCGTGCAGGGAGGCGGGAGACGGAGGTAGATGAGGCTAGGGAAGGTAGACACCGATGCGTTGGCGGCGCAGGGCGCTGGCCCGACGTGGGTGTGGCGCAAGTGGGCCTGGTGGGTAAAGGGGCGGGTATGCGAGGGTTGAAGAGAAAAACAATTCATTTTTGGCAGAAACGCTTTCCAAATTACGTTTTCTATGGTTGTTCCTCCTTTTTGGTCATCATACAATCTGAAAGGTGGGTCCAACATGAGGGGTAAGGCGGGCCCAAATTGGGTGAGAAAAGTTTTCAATTGTCTTCGCTCCTTATAGTATAGATGGCGTTCAAATATATTTTTTTTGACTTGCTGGAAGCATAAATTTTGGTCAACAATTCCCGAACTTAGGGAGTATTACGTTGGCACTACCTCATATTACAATACCATGAACCGTATAAGATGACCGGTAGAGTAGAGAACGTATGGTGTGCTCCCGCCGCTTGGAGTACTCCCATACTCCCAACCCACTAATGCACCTCTAAACATGCATAAATAATCAATCTAAATATATGTATAGATGCATCATGTTTTATTCTATCATCATATAAGATTTGAGGATGAACAAAAATTTGTGCACGAAGAAACAAAAAAAGAGAAATCAATGATTGAACAGTAATGGTTGTGGGTCTAAAGATGAACAGTACAACCTCCAATATCAAGTGCTGATTTCACTTTTTTATATTGTGTTGCACAGACTTTTGTTGCATCTCAAATTTTGTGACAACATAGATCTTTATATCATCTATTCATATATATTTTTGGTTGAATTTTACATCAACATTTTGGTTCGTTTATTTGCTCGGGAGTACGGGAGTACACGAAGAGGTGGGAGTACAGGATATGTTCTCCGGTAGAGTTATAGTGTAAAAACCTAGCCATCTTACATTTGAGAAAAATTGCCGGATGAAGGTTATCTATATCCATTTTTGTTACCTCTGGAAAATAAAAGAAGACAAAAAATGAATCTGTGAGAATAAACCAACAATTTACCTAAGAGGACTCCAGCAATGACTGAACAAATTTATAGTCAATTCAAGAATGAATAATATTCATCAAATAAAGGTGCACAAATAGGTTACAAGTAAAGCCCAAGGATCAACAGTATAACATAAAAAGCCAGTGCTGTGTACACATATTCAAGGAGAAGCTGTGGCAGGGCGTGAACTGCTGCCAGCGCTTCAGAACAATGAGCAGGACGCGAGACGTGGGAGCGCCGGCAGGAGCGCGCATGTGTCGTTTGAATTTGAATTCGGATTCTCGTATGTAAAACCGTATGTGTTAGTTGTGTGATCTGTAGTACAAGTAGTGGACTCAAGTATTGTAGAAGTTAATTGGAGATTGAATCTAATCTCTCTAGTTCGTGGAACCCATCGAGTTTCGGTTACTGTTTCTTGTCAAGCCATTGTCGACGTGGCCGCGCGATGTTCGTCGCCGCCGCCGTGAACCATCGCCTCGCCCACCCTTCCACCATTCGTACGACCTACGCATGTCATCTAGCTCCAACAGCCAGCTTTCAATCATCAAGGTAACAAAAACCATAAAAACATAAAAAAATGGGGTTTATGGATAAGCATAAGTATGCTCCGTATATCACTAAAACAATATTAAGAAAGCAACCAGACGCAAACAATACTTTTTTAGCAACCAATGCCCATGGATAGGAGACACAAAGAGTGGAGGGTGAAGCCTCTACGATTGTGCGGGCCAGCTACCGCTGTTTCAAACGGCGGTTGCCGCCTGCCGCAGCCTCCTTCCCTCATTTGCACCCCTCCTCTCCTCTTTCACTCCACGTCTATAGCAGCGAAGCTTTGTCGGATTTGCGCTTCGACTCAAGTATTATTCTAACTCATTTATATATCTTAGTACATGTATTAGGATAGTAAAAGTAGTTGATAAATTGTTTTAGAATTATTTTAGAATTAATTTAGAAATGCTCTTAGGAATTACTTTTATATATATTAGAAATAGTTTAGAGATAGTATAATTAGTTTAGATGTACTAGAAATAGTATAATTAGTCTAGAAATCCTAGAAATAGTTTAGAAACAATAGATTTTATTTAGAAATATTAAAAATAGTTTAAAAATACTAAAATTACTTAAGAAATACTAAAATCACTTTATTAATATTAGAATTTCTTTAGAAATACTAGGATTAGATTAGAAATACTAGAAATAGTTTTTAAATACTAGAATTTCTTTAGAAATACTAGAACTACTTTTAAAATATTAGAAATAGTTTAGAAATACTAGAATTAGTTCAGGAATACTAGAAATAGTTTATAAATACTAGAATTTTTTAGAAATATTGGAATTAGATTTAGAAATATTATAAGTAGTTTTAGAAATATTAGAAGTAGTTTACAAATAATAGAATTTATTTAGAAATACTAGAATTACTTTAGAAATAGTAAAAATAATTTAGAAATACTAGAATTAGTTTAGTAATACTAGAAATAGTTTAGAAATACTATAATTTCTTTATAAATAGTATAATTAGTTTATAAATACTAGATTTTTTAGAAATATTAGAAATAGTTTAGAAATACTAGAATTACTTTTGGAAATATTAGAAATAGTTTAGAAATACTAGAAGTTTTTAGAAATAGTACAATTAGTTTAGAAATAGTTTAGAAATACTAGATTTTATTTAGAAATATTAGATTTTATTTAGAAATACTATAAATATCTTAGAAATACTTGATTTTATTTAGAAATACGAGAAATAGTTTAGAAACACTAGAATTACTTTTGCAAATATTACAAATAGTTTAGAAATGCTAGATTTTTTATAAGTAGTATAATTTGTTTAGAAATACTAGAAATAGTTTAGAAATACTAGATTTCATTTAGAAATATTAGATTTTATTTAAATACTATAACTAGTTTAGAAATACTAGATTTTATTTAGAAATGCTAGATTTTATTTAGAAATACTATAATTTCTCTGGAAATAAAAGAATTACTTTAGGAATACTAAAATTACTTTTAAAAATATTAGAAATTATTTAGGAATACTAGAAATAGTCTTGAAATACTAAAATTTCTTTAGAAATACTAGAGTTAGTGTTGGGTATGACCGAATTACTTTCCAAATGCTAGAATTACTTTCCAAATTTATTAGAATTTGCCGACAAAGTTATTTCTGTCACATCTACCGATCCACCTATGAGCTTGTGATCGATTGGTCTTCGCCTGTTTTACCAATGCATATAGCAATCCAGTGTTGGATATGCATATTTGCATATTGAAGAGAGCAATTTGGGTCATCACCTAAAACCAATTCATATAGGTCATCCATTGCAGCAAGATTTTGGACTGTTTTTAGGTAATATGGTGGTTTTAGGTATTAGTATCCATTTTAGGCAAACTGTTGTAGATGCTCTAAGGTTTCAAAGGCCCTTGGGCAAATTGGAAGGTATGGACCCTTTAGACTAAATTCATTTTTTCGCAATTCAATAAACTTCATCTTTTTTTTTGTTCTTTTTTTTCTTTCCGAAAACCCAAAAGATAATTTTCATGTAACATTATATAATTATATTATTCTAACACCTAATTTTTTTGAAAGGTCGACGGAGGGGGAGAGAAACCCCCACCTGATTCATTGATGCCCCTAACGGCCCGCATGATAGAGTTTACAGGGTTTTACATTGTAGGGTTTACATTGTCGTAGCAAATAAATTACACCAATCGTCACACACCGATGCTTCAATGGTCTTCATTCTACATCGCCACAAGGTTGCATCAGCCTTACACTCCATCAGCAATTGTCTCTTCGACAAGTGCTCCCCCCGGAAGACAACTCCATTCCTGCGTTTCCATAGCCTCCAGCAGCAAAGGAGCACCAGAGTTTCGAACTGAGTGTGTGGAACATGGGCTGGGCACGGCAGCTCATCCAGCGTTGCAGTGCTGATCCCTTCTGGCAGTACAAACTGCAATGCCTGCCAGAAATCCTGAGCAAAAGGGCATTGGAAGATGATGTGTGTTGCCGTCTCTTCAGCGGCACCACACACCTCACAGGTTGCTTCTTGGACAACATGTTTCTTCAGGAGATTAGCTTTGCATTGTACACAGCCTTGGATCAATAACCATGCGAAAAATTGCACACATGGTGGCGCTTTGTTCTTCCAGACGAACTTGGAGGCGGGGGAATCTATGCCTTGCGCATCCACCAGGAGTTGGTAAAGCGGTCCAGTGCGGAGTTTGCCGTCGGAAGTGGCAAATGGGCACAAACGTTTGTCCTCATTTTGTGAATGGACCACCGCTTCCCTGATGCTGTTCACTGCCTCAAGCTCCCGCCTTGCTATGGCTGAC
This sequence comes from Cenchrus fungigraminus, assembly GCA_036936925.1. Classification (NCBI taxonomy): domain Eukaryota; kingdom Viridiplantae; phylum Streptophyta; class Magnoliopsida; order Poales; family Poaceae; genus Cenchrus; species Cenchrus fungigraminus. The sequence continues at coordinate 28,946,580 of CM072780.1, read as the reverse complement.
ATTCGCGGCACCAATTCAGACTCCAATCCTTGGGTGAGAAATTCATGGACCGTGTGGGTGGATCGCTTGCAATGACTGAGGAGCGCCGGAAAGCGTTCGGCCAGGCAATCCTCTTCATGCCATACATCAAACCAAAAGGACGTGCTGCATCCATTGCCTAGTTGCACAGTTGTGATCGCTCGGTAGAGGGGCAGAAGCTCACGTAGCGCAGCCCAGTGAGGACCCGCAAGCTCCCCTTCCAGACTTGCTATATTGGCATGGCGGCGCACCCAAGCTGCCCATGATGAGCCTTCCGGGCAGTGGAGCCGGTGCACAAGCTTCAGGAGAAGGCAACAGTTCTGCACGCCCAGATTCTTGATGCCAAGCCCCCCTTGTTGTCTGGATGTTTGAACTTTATCCCAAGCTACAAGGCAAGATGCGCCACTAGCTTTTTGGTCACTGGCCCACAGAAATCCTATCCTTTTCTGATCCAATTTGGATATGAGGCCAGGAAACACCTAAATTGCAAAGGAAAAGAAACAGAATTGGAACTTTAATACCGTGTATAAGATGTTAAGTCAATAACTTGCTCTGCAAACAAGTAAAGATTCACTCAATTATCGGAGCATAGCAGGATGTGGAGAACTCTTTGCCAATCTTTTTGCATACAGAAGGGCTGAGGCCTGACGAGGCGTCGCCCATCGGGCGCGAGCAGCAAGCGCGTCACTTTGATTTGGCAGCAACGGAGGGGGACGAGTGTGTAGCATAGCAGAATGTCGATTTGTTTTTGCCCCCGGCGGCTATTAGCAGACTGAATACTACGGCCGTCGCCCCTACCTGCCCTAGCCGGGTATGGACAACATGTTACAGCTCTCAAGATTCCCGATCGTGATACGAATGACGGCTCTTCATTATCTTTTTTGCGCTATGAGCCGGGTGACCCCTTGTCTTCTCCCCATTCTGGCCTCGCCACCGGGCTCTCTATATAGTGCCCCCCGTCTCACCGCATTGCTTCCCACACAGCTCTCTCCTTCCCATTCTCTGATCAATCGCTCTATCTCAGCCTTAGCTAGGCTAGCTCTTAGCTTTTGCTCTAGCTCTAGCTAGCCATCTAGTAGTCACCACTCTTCTTGAACAGTCACCAAGCTTCTGCTCGTCACCGATGGCCACTGCTGAGGTACTAGCTCGCTCGATCAGTCGATCACCATCATCTCTGTGAATCTGTGATTGTTCATTCATATGCACGGGTTAGTTGTCGCCTCGATCATTCGAATATCTCGTGTGATCCGAATGCATGCTTTGCGATTCCACCGATGGATCGCCATCTTGATCTGATGATGATCGATCGATCCTAGTAAAGCGAGATCAACTGACATGTTGTTTGTACGCGTCGTGATATATACGTGCAGGTCCAGACCCCGACCGCCGTCGTGACCGAGGAGGCCGCGCCCGCGGTGGAGACCCCGCCGGCGGCCGTCGTCGCGGTCGAGGAGGCTGCCCCCGCCGAGGCCGAGGCCGAGCCCAAGACCAAGGAGGCCGAGCCAGCCGCCGCTGCCGCCGAGGAGGTGAAGGAGGAGGCGGCGCCCGCCGTCGAGCCGGAGCCAGCGGCCGCCAGTACGCGAGTGTTTGTACCGCTGTGTTTGCCTGAGTGTGAGGATCCAGAGGTCGCCGCTTTGTTTGCCTGAGTGTGAGGAGGCACCGCACCACCCGCCGCGGCGGCCGAGGAGGCCACCAGCGGCGAGTGATGAGGCCGTGCGTCTGCGACGGCGCGCACGGTGGATCACGGCAGCCGCGTGCGCGCGCATGCACACGGCACGGCACGGGCTCGCTGTTCAGTACGCTACGGTTTTTACCGCTGTGTGGCGTCCGCCGCGTAGGCGTAGCCACCTAGTGTGTCGCAGGTGGTGGGGCCCGGTGTCAGCGGCGCGGGGGGCCATGCCCGGCCGATGCAGCTTGTGTCTTCTCTCTGTGTGGTGGTTCGTGTTATCTGTCATGTATGGGAGTATGGGACTATGGGGTGTCAAGTTATCATTTTTTTTAAGCAAATGGCAGGAGCACTACCGTGTCATATAAGAAGGAGAAACATGCGAATTCTTACAGAGTTGTGATTAAAAAAAAACGATAAAAACTCAACACTCGAACAGCTAGGACACATATTAAGAAAAAGGACCCTCCACTCTGCCACGCATGGCCCACACCCGCAACTGCATTTCATCTTTTAGCATGCTGAAAACTCTTTCCGGCGTCATATAAATTCCTTCAAAGATCCTCCTATTCCTTTCCTTCCATAAACTCCAGGTTGTATAAATGAGAATGGCAGCCACCCAGCGCCTTATATGCTTCGGCCTTCCTTGCATTTGCTGGTTCCACCGGACCTCGAGCAAGACATCTTGGGGCAGAACTAGAATTTGGCCCCCAGTCCATACTGAAATTGAAGCCCACAACTCCCTTGCATAGACACAGTGCAGGCAAAGATGCACTGCAGTTTCCTCCACTTGATCACATAGGCAGCACACCGGATCTCGGCAAATCCGCAAAGCTTTTGTGCCGTAGCAGTTGCCCGGAATCGCCTACACTACACAGGCCCATAAGGTCAGAGATCTTCAGAGTTGATAACTGAGGATCAGCTCCCAATGTACCCAATGCACTTGTACAACCTGTTCATTTGGTTGGTGGCTGATGCTGATTTGTTCTGAGATAAAAGTAATGGTGACTGGTTGCTGGTGGTTGGTTCTTTCTGAGAGAAAAGTACTACTGGCTGGTGGCTGATAAGCCAAACGAACAGGACGGTACCGGTTATACACCGAACATTCATATAACAAGTAGCTGTGATCACGTATTCACCTATCAAGATGCAGCACAGGTTTGTGGCCAGAGTTTCAGATACCCCAAGAAGACGGTTGTGATTCAGACCCAAAGGACGGCTGTGATTCATACTTTCAGATGCCAAGCGCGTCCTGAAGCCGGTGTTTTGATCTGATCCTCTCAGTTTTTGCTACCAGGATACTATTAGTGGGAGCGGTAGCGTCTTTCGAGTGGCGATTTAGCTGTTTGCTTGTGGTACCCAGCCCCCGGGTAGGGTGCTAAAGCTCCTGTGTCTTGTAAAGCTAGTACCCCACAGGGTAAACAATTTGCTTTCAATAGGAGCAGGGCCGATGATCTTTGGTCTAAAATACAGGCCTGACCAAAGTTTTCCGGTTTCATAAAAATAGGGAAAGGTCCATTCACGGGTGCAGCGCATGCGAGCTGAACAGAGCATGAGAGCATTACGTAACTCAAACCCCCTTCGTAACACAAGACTACTCTCCATGCTTTTGTCCGGAAACGGATCGACCAGCTACTACATGCACATCACAGCATCGCACACCACTTTGCAAATTAAAGGAACCTGCTTTCTACCAATTCCATCTAAATCAGGTTAAGTGTCTCAGAACACTAGTAACTCACAGTACATACAAAAAGAAGAAACAAAATAAGAGAACCTATTACCTTCAAGCTTCTAGGATCAGATTCAATGAGATAACAGGATGACACTAGCCTACCATATGTACAAAATATACCGGTTCTCACTCCAGTATGGCAGCAACTACCATGTACCAAAGCTGCAGCTCACATGCTCTTGTGTGATCTTCTGCAGCTGGTTTTCCACCATTTTCGAGGATGTATAAGGAGGGAGGCAGAGGCGGTAGAAGCAGGTCTGAGACGACGGGAGACGGTCAGGTGAATCCGACGTCTTGTATATGTACAGTTTGGAGCTCAGCCCACCAAAGCCTTCTGATGGCAAGTACTTTACTGAAGTCCAGAAGAAAAGGAGCTGCCTCTGCTGCTCGATTGGCATGCGCTCGACCGCCTGCAGTATGAACAAATAAGTATCCAAGGGTGCAAGAAACTGATTGGTAATACATAATGCCGTCTGCTCTATAAGAAAGATGATTTCGGCATAAAAAAAAGATGAATTTCTTGACAGAATGCATGCAAGATAACGAGGGACAATTAGCCGTGTTTCAAACAATGCCAAAGCAGGCAGTTTTAACAAGTCAATATATAAATACTGGTCGATATCAGCAACAGAACCAGATCCTGGCTCCTGTTGATGAAGCTCCAACAAAGATGCAGCCGCAACAACATGAGAAAAGTTGTTTCGTTGTTCTCATCTCACTTACACAAGCATCATCAAGAATTGTATGACGAAACTGAAGTATACAAAATGAGTTAAGAACATTGATTTGCTTAATTGCATCAGAGCAGCCAAAAAACTAGAAAGATGGCGCAATCATGTCATATCTATACTAAAACATATGCAGACATGTGGACCAAAGGTTGAGTGCAAGGTTCTAGTGGTTGAGGTCTTGGGTATATACACTATGGCGCTGGCCTTAAAATTACAGACACATTTCCTCATGTGTATTCTCATAAAAAAATGGAAAAAAAACTGCACACATATCAATGATTAACTTGCTTGTTGGTGAATCCAACATACAATGTCATCAATTGACAGTTTGATGTAGCTAGCACGAAGGATCAAGCTAATAGCCTTAGTTTCAATTAGTAGCTTGCATTGATAAGATTAAGAGATGAATGGGATAAAGGATGATGTTGCTGAGCTGATACCAGTCAATCATCTAACTCAAAATATCTGGACGAAGCACAGTTAAAATTAAAACAGTAAAGGATTTCATCACAGTGGTGTGGGAACTACAAATTTCAAGGGCAATGAAACCAAAGTCCTTAAACAGTAGGCAGGGGCGTAACCAGGATCCAGAGATAGGGGGGCCAAATGGACAATACTAATAACGATTATATGGCATATGTATAAAAGAATTTAAACTACTTGTCTACTCCCATTGTCTCAAATTGTTGGTGTTTTAGCATTTTCATTTGTCAACACTCAACGCAAAGTGGCCTGGAGTCCGAAAGCGGATCAGCCGAGCAGCAGGAATTTTTTCTTCATAAAGAAGCACGAGCGTCATGAAGAGAGTAAAGAAAACAGAAGTGCCAAGCGTTAATTGAAGGATGTCGTGCATCTGTGCTTGGCCTCGGGTAGTCTAGTACTCTAATTCTCATTTGGAGCCATGGAATAATGCAGCATAAACTACTTAGCAAGGAGATTAATAGGTTCTCATATGGAAAAGCTGTAGCGTCAGGGGGGGCCAGGCCCCTGCGCACCCCCCCCCCCTGTGGCTACGCCCCTGACAGTAGCCCTGGCCAACAAGCGCATCTCATTATGGGATCAACTAAACGCACCATAACACTAACGTTCAACCTCATGATTTAAACATGCCACAGACACAACCCATACACATAATGTTTTGGCTCAATTTACACCCTACAACTTCACAGGTTCCGAAATCCGAATTTGTTGGGGTTGCAATCAACCAAGACAAAAAAAAGGCCAGTTCAAACACAGTACGCCTGTGGCAAACTAAATTCATGAACTGCCAGGACGACATGATGGAGGCCAAAATAAAAGGGACACTTAGGAAGAGCATATCAAGAAACAAAAAACCATACTTTGAAAAATGTAACTTTCGGCGGCAATAGCACATGATTAGCCATTTTTACTGGGCCAGGAATGTATATAATAGCATAAAAAGGGCAGACCCAGTGCCAGGCGGCTCCCACTTGAGTGGGGTTCTGGGGAAGGGTTTAACCGAGGCACAATCTTACCCCCACAAATATGCAGGGAGACGGCGTCGAACCCAGGACCTGGTGCTCGGTGGGTGAGCTTCTCACCAACTGCACCAAGCCTGCCCTTCTTATGTATATAATAGCATGTCTTGAAAAAATAGAACTACATCTCATAAGTGAATAATGCTGTTATCACATACATTTATATTAGGTTAGTGTCTCATAACACCTGTACATGTACCACATGCACTGACCTGATTGGTCTGCAGCAATGATTCGTATTTTTGTGTTCCCACAAAATCTAACAGAGTTTACTGAGAAATGGCATGTTTGCATGAAAAAAACGAACACACGAGAAGATGGTTGAAATAAATAAGGCAGCACAACAAACTCATAATTCATGATAGAATGCATTTATACAATACAATGCAGCGTACCTTCCAAAACCAAGTAATCAGGCGATCCTTTTCTTTGTAGCCATTATATTGAGTATGTGATTTCCAATCTTGCAGATTTATTGTGTCATTGCTTCCCCCTAGCAGTCGGTCTAAGTCTTCCAGATCTAAGCACTCAAAAAAGTCTTTCCGACGCTCAGGATTAACTAGTATGTCAGTAAATCCTTGGGTGAAATGGGTTAGCTGAGCTGAAATAGAGTCCACAAATGTATTCTTAATAAGAAGCTCAATATATTGCTCTCTGTTTCTGATATTCACACTGATTTCCTGTCCTCCAGGGCAAAGGTCAATAACCTCTCGAGTGCCTAATTCATGAGCTCCTCGGGAAAATGTTAGGTATAGATCATCAATTTCAGCAGCATTCATCTCCAGAATCCTTTTACAGCTTGCATATTTGACAGGGTCTGCCACCGAAATATCTTCTAGTGTAATACTTCTCCCAGCAAGATGCAAGAACAGGGTACGGTCTAGCACAATTCCAACTTGCACCTTATGCATCAAGGCTAATCCAATTATTCGTCCCGCAAAAGTGAAGTACTTAAGATGCAATGGATCCACAGCAGATGCTGCAATGTGCAGATAACTGTCAAAGGTTAGAGGACATCGCGGCAATCATAGTGGACACCATTAGTCCAACATATAATGGATAAATAAGAAAACATTAAATAGAAAACAAATCAAGTCAAAGGTGGAACAATAACTATAATAAGTAGGAGACGGTTTTCTTCATAGGCGGACTGTCAAGTGTCAACATACAAACTGAATCATGATCTTCTCATTTCATGAACATGACCATAGCAGCTCTAAGGGCTCATACTGTATAATGGCAATAACATTACAATTTACTACTGTCTGCATCAAATGGTATAATACTTCTTTGGTCAAGCATTGGGCTTATCACATAAGGCGGCTTTCAGGATTGATAACTGCTGTGGTACTCTCTATATACATGTCCTTTGGGAAATACATGCATCCAATTTTTCAAAAATTGGACTATCATTATGTTTTCAAATATAGATTGGATACATGAAAATCGCACTGCAGATTTGATCCCCAACATAACAGAGTATATTAGGGCCCCATAGGTTTAACGTTGCTTGGCTGTAGTGCCGCAGCAATAGAACTATATGTGAAGTGGCAAGATAGTACCCAGGAAACTTACTTTCATTCAAGTAGAACCTTCGTTTATCCTCAGGACAAGGCGAGAAGAGAACTTGCTTTGGACTGAAAAGAGCTTGGCACACCAAACAAAACCATTCTCTCAGAACCCCAGGACCTGTAGCTTCCTCATTCTTAAACTCCATAAACAGCCCACCTCGAAGCTCACTGTGTCTCGCCTGTGCGATGTAATTAAAGGATTCATCAAGTAAATGTGACCGATCGATCAACATCTCATGCAGCTCCCCAAAATCATCTTTTCCTTCAGGGAGCATCATGAATATTAAATTCCTTCTTGCCTCGAAGCAGAGGAGATTCTTATGCTTCACGAGCCAATGGAGATGCTCATTTCTCTTGGAACAGCGGACAAGTGCATTGAGCGGCGCCCTATGTGCCATCAACACAAGCTGTAGGTTGTGCCCCACATCCTCATAAATCGCTGAGATGAAATTGAGTTCAGTCAACACAACCAGAATGAATGATCGAGCGGCCCATATGGTTTGACTTTCCATGACCCCGGTGCTCTCTGATGACAACGATAGGTCCATCTCCAACTTCTTCAAGCACTCATCCAACCTTTTCAATACGTCCATCGACATGTTGTGGAACCTCCATATCCATGTGTTACCATGCTCAGACTCTCTGCTGTACAGATTCCTGGGCATTGGCCCCTCACCGGATATCCAGTGGCGTGCCTGCTGGCACATCACTTTAAAGAAGTTCGAGAACTCATCAAGATCAATAGGTGAGACCATCATGTGCTCTGATCCGAGTCCTTCGAGGACCAAATCCACTGCTTCACGGGCAAATGGCAGGATTTGCTCGATCAATCTGGTTGACGAGTTCATGGACGGGGGCAGCCTGGGACGATTGGATAACACTGATGCAAGTGAACGCCGGCATGATCTATAGAGTAATTCCTTCCTGCCCGCAGCCAAGGAAAGCAAGCGGCAGAATTCAAGCAGCACCGGCGCAGTCAAGACCAGCACATCCATCGGTAAGGACGAAGGGTCCGTGGCGATAAAGCATTTGATTGCACGCTCAGCGTAAGAGCGAAAGGGGGACCTTGAGAGGTAGAGTCGAACCAATGCTAAGACGGCGCCCGCCTGGATGAAGATGTCGAGGTACTCGGCGGCGTGGTCCGCCGTGGGCCGGTCTTCGTCTGGAGACCTGCGATCGCGGCGGCAAAGGCCCAGGTTGGCGCGGTGGGCGCTGAGGATGAACTCCTTGACGAGCTCGTCGAGGGAGAAGGCGGCGGCGGGGACGCTGGCGGCCCCGGACTCGGCGCCGCCGGCGGTGCCGGCGATGTGCGCGGCGAGCTGCCACGCGTGCGGGTGCTGGGTGGATCGGAGTCGGGCGGCGAGGTGCAGCGTGGAGTCCTGCGGGAGGCCGAGCTCGGCGAGGGTGGCCTCCGAGGAGAGCTGCCGCCCCCCATAGAGGAGCCGCAAATCGCGGCCGTACCCGCAGGCGCCGAGGTGGTCGAGCACGGCGCCGACGGTGTCGTCCCACCGCGCGTGCATCGCGATGGTCCTGGAGTCGGTGGCGCGCACGAAGAAGTGCGCCTCCCGCGGCCACGCGGGGGGCGGCGGGGCGGCGGCGGCGGCCCCCACCGCGGAGGCGCCATCGGCCCCCGGAGCGGAGGCGGAGGCCGACGAGGACGACTCGGCGGCGTCGGCGCCGGCGTGGGCCATCAGCGGCTGCTTGGATGACGGGGGGAGCGCATGATCGGGCGCGTCGCGGCGGCGCTTGGGGTTGCGGCGGAGGCAGGCTAACGCAGCGGACATGCTTAGATCGGATTCATCGGGGGCGGGGGGAGGGGAATTGCGGCCGGGGCGGAGAGGCGGAGGTGGGGGCGGGGGTTTAGGAGGACCGGAATTTTGGGGGGGGGGGGGGGGGGGGAGGCACCAGGAGGAGGGAGGTTGGGGGTGGGGAGTGAGAGACGACGGAGCAGAGCAGTTTGTTTGGGCGTGCCCTTTTCTTCCTCCTCCCTCTCCCCTCTTGGTTGATCACGCTTTGGCGTTTTGTTTAGGTTCCCCTTCTCTTCGGCTCTCCCCTGCGCCTGGGATGGCTTTTGAGGGGCTCCCTTGATTTTTCTTTTTTTCGCGTTGCCTTTGATCGGGTTGCTGCTGTGGGGTTGCCTTGCGTTCTCACCTCTCACGCCACGGCGTGTGAATTTGGGAACTCTCGTTGCGATTGCATTCTAATCCTACTCGTATTGAAGTCATGTTTTGGGACCGAGGGTCACAAAATCGCGGTGCGGTACCTGATCCGGCTCGGCGGCCGCGCCACATGGTCTTCGCCGCGTAGGCAAGGATGCCCCTTTTAGCCGCGAGCGGTGGGTGACTGGCTGACTGCGTGGGTGTCGTGCGCCGTTCGGCGCGATTATCACAATCAGTTACCGAGGGCTGCAAAGTCGCAGCCGTTGTGTAGCCAAAAAGATGCCCAGTTGTGGGCGGTGGATGTCGCACGCAGTTCGACACGATTACCAAGGTCATGACCGAGGGTCACAAAATCGCGGTGCGGTACCGGATCCGGAACGGCGGCCGCGGCACCGCGCAGGCAAAGGATGCCCCTTTTAGCCGCGAGCGTTGGGTGACCGTGTGGACGTCGTGCGCCATTCGGCGCGTTACCATAGGGGGTGTTTGGTAGGCTGCATAAGGCCTATCCAGGCTTATGAAATGCAGCCTACTGCTGTTTGGCAGCCTGCATAGGGCCTTATACAGGCTTAGGTTGTGCAAAATGAGCCCCCCAGCCTGCATTCACGGAAACGAGTGGGATGAGCGTTTCCGGTTGTGCAGGCTTGCACAAGCCTTCGCGCGGCTTCCCCTCACCCCCGGATGGTCACAGTGCCTAGCGGCCGCGCGCGGCTGAGCTCGCGGCGGCGCGGCCGAGCTCGCGGTGGCACTCAGAGGAGCTCGCGGCGGCACGCGGAGGAGCCCGCACTGGCGCGGCCGAGCTCACGGCGGCGCGCGAAGGAGCCTGCACCGGCGCGGCCGAGCTCGCGTCGGCGCGCAGAGGGGCCCGCGGCGGCGCGTGGAGGAGCCCGCACCGGCGCGACCGAGCTCGCGGCGGCGAGCGGAGGGGCCCGTCCGCCGGCCAAATCCGCCGCCCCCGCTACACCACCTTTGAATCGCGGCAGTTCCCCGTCCGCCGGCCAAATCCTTCCTCCAGCTTCCCGAGGCGCAGCTCGCGGCAAGATCTTGAGTTGGGAACTCTCGAGGAGGCAGGAGGTCCAGGCGAGGGAGAGAAGGCCGGCCTCCTCTGCTCCGAGGTGGGTGAGGAGGTCGACGGCGCGAGTGCAGGGTGGGGATGGAGCAGACAATCTCGGTTGCCGGCAATGGAGGATGGAGGTGGTGAGGACTGGGCAGTAGTGAGCAGTGGGAGTGTCGGGGAAGGAGACGGGTGGTAACCTCACCTCTAGCAAATACAGGGTTATCCGACCACAATGTGCAGCCTACCAAACACGAGCATACCAAGCCAGGCTATCTCTATTCACTCTACCAAACACGAGTGATTTGCATTGTATTAGACATGCTTAGGCTAGCCTGACTCCAGATTCTAGCCAGGCTAGAGTTAGCCAGGCTGCCAAACGCCCCCATAGTCAACGACCTAGGGTTGCAAAAATGCGGCCGCTGCATAGCCAAAAGGATGCCCCTTTTAGCCGCGGACGGTAGGCGCCGTGCGTCGTTCGGCACGGTGGGCGACCGCGTGGGCGGCGTGGGCCATTCGGCACGATTACCACAATCAACGACCGAGGACTGCAAAATCACGGCCGCGGCACACGGTCTACGCCGCGCAGGCAAAAGGATGTCCCTTCCAGCCGCGGGCGGTGGGTGACCGCGTGGGCGCTGCGCACCGGTCGGCGCGATTACCACAGTCAGCGACCTAGGGTTGCAAAATCGCGTCTGTTGCATAGCCAAAAGGATGCCCTTTTTAGCCACGGACGGTGGGCGACCGCGTGGGTACCGCAGGCCGTTCGGTACGATTACCACAATCAACGACTGAGGGCTGCAAAATCGCGGCCGCTGCATAGCCAAAAAGATGCTCCTTTTAGCCGTGGATGTGCGCCGTTCGGCACGATTACCACGATTAGCGACTGAGGCTTAGGGTACCGACCGCGGCTCGGCAGCTGCGACACATAGCCTGCGGCGCGCATGCAAAAGGATTTCTCTTTTTGGCGTAGGCGGTGGGCGCTGTGCGTCGTTCGACGCGATTACCACAATCAATTACCGAGGACTGCAAAATCGGGGTCGATGTGTAGCCAAAAGGATGCCCAGCCGCGCACTTCGACACGATTACCACAGTCACGACCGAGAGCTGCAAAATCGGGGTGCGGTACCGACTGCGGCTCGGCAGCCACGACACACAGCCTAACGGCCTGCGGCGCGTAGGCAAAAGGATGTCTTTTTTTTGCGCAGGCAGTGGGCAACCGTGCAGTATACCTGAGCATTTTTGGCCCGGCCCGACCCGGCCCGCTGGCCCGGCCCGGGCCCGGCCCGCCCACGGACCTTACTGGACGGGCGTGGGTAGAGATCTTGAAGCCCGCGAAAAAATTTTTTGGCCCGAGCCCGGCCCGAAATGCTGTTTTTAGTTGCTTTACCCTATAAAATGCGCGGGCGGCCCGCCCAAGCCCGGGCCCGGCCCGAAAACTGAGGCCCGACACATCCCATGGGATGGTCATGGGCAGGATTTTCTCAACCCGAAAAACCTAGGTTTTTTTCGGCCCGGCCCGAACCCGGCCCGGCCCGTGGAATGCTCAGGTCTACCGTGCAGGCACCGCGCCGTTCGGCGCTATTATCACAATCTGTGCCTGCACCGCGGCTACACCGCAGTCCCAAACATGACCTAAGTTAGGAGATTTTAGTGCATCGATTTTTTCCAAGCTATTTCTTAACAGTTTGATGCGGTGTATATCTTGAGGGATTATGTTTCTCGTGCCAACTCATACGAAGTTCATAACACGCTGCTTTTAGAACTCGTCGTTGTGATTGCATTCTATCCTACTAGAGTCATGTTTACGACCGAGAATCACAAAATCACGGTGTGGTACCTGACCCAGCTCGGCAGCCATGACACACGATCTGCGCCGCACAGGCAAAAGGATGTCCCTTCTAGCCGCGGGGCGGTGGGTGACAGCGTGGGCGCTGTGCGCCGTTTGGCGCGATTACCACAATCAGTGACCTAGGGCTGGAAAATCGCGGCCGCTGCGTAGCGAAAAGAATGCCCCTTTTAGCCGCGGATGTGTAACACCCCAGGTGTTTATTAAAGATAAATACCTCAATTAGGGTGGTTAATCATGTTTAATTAGCTCATAAACATGTTTGACATGATCTTGCACACTTTTGCACAAAAGACCTTGGTCGAAGTTCAAATTCCCGATCAAACCCCTATAGATCCTAAAGAGCTGATTTGGTTTTCTTGCGCGTTCTCCAAATTTTGCTATAGAAGTTCAAAATCGGCCAATATAAAAGTTCTTCGTTATTTCCGGGGACACATTTCTCATAATTGGCGGACATTCCAATTTTGAGTGCAAAGCCGCGTAAACTCGAGATGAAGTTCCTGTGCACAGTAATTCCGGGCCGAGTTTTCCTGAAAGTTCAACGAGTTTTTCCCACAAATCCGTTGATCAAAACATATGTCGCCCTTTGCGAAATTTGTAGGTCTATAGGTCCTCTACAACTTTTGTTTTTGGAGATTTTCAACTTAGTTGGAACTTTTTGGAGTTATGCAATTTCGAAGCAGGCTAAATGGAATGAAAAACGGCCGGAGCGCCGACGTCGCCGCGCTGCGTCGCGCGCGCGTGAGCCCCTGCGCCACGCGTCCACCCCACCTTTCCCCGGCGTACGGACTTCGGTGTCTCCGTGATGGACCCGCACATGGCCGTGAAGTCTACGAAGGCCGTAGGATCGTGCGCCGCGCCTAGGGAGGATGGCCGACAGGCCGGTGCCATGCGGTGCGACACGCGCCGCGCAGCATCGTCGACATCCGCGCCCCCCCCCCGTGCATGCGCCTCTTCAACTGGCCTCGGAGGCGACGAAGTGTTCCCAAGTCACCACGCGCCCTCCTCACCTCTCCCCTCTGCCCCGTTCGCAAGCGAGTCGGGCCGGCGGTGCCCTGTCCACCCGGCGCCGCGGCTAGCAAGAGGAGCCGGCCGAGCTCGCCCCGCCGCCAGTCCGCGCGCTCCCTGCATCTCCCTCCGCGCACCCGCGCTGTCGCCAGGGCGCCAGGACGCGCCGACGCCGAGCAGCAGCAGCACCGGCGGGCGGTCCAAGGCCGCCACGCCGCCGGCGCCCGTCCACTCCCGTCTCAGGCCGTGCAACACCCTAGGTCAACTCGTGAAGGTAAAAATCGAACCTAGGACCCAATCCCGGCGAGCTCCGGCTACCGGACCGCCGCCGGCGAACTCCTCCCGCCGGCAGGGACCCTATTGCGCCGATTTGATTCTTTCCAGGGTTCCCGGTGAAAGATTCCAGGGACCCGGTTGTAAAAGGTACTTTTAGGGTTACAGCAGCAACTTCGAAAAATCATTAAAAATCGTAGAAAAATCAGAAAAATACAAATCCAATTTTGTTGGTTTCCTGGTGAAGAAATCTACCTTTTCTAGAAAGGTTGTATATGGTTTTTCTGTGTAGTTTTTGAATTAAAAATTCAAACTCAGTTTGAAGTGTTTTTAGTGTAGTTTAAAATATACACATGCTATGAACTTAAATTTTGGATATGTTGCTCTTTATGGTATGTCTAGATCTGTGACCAAAATTGGCAGGAGTTTGATGTGTATATCTTTAATTATGATTTATGTAAGCTTTATGCTAGATTAAGCTTGATGCTTTTTATAGGCCCTTTAGTGAACTTTTCTTTAAGCACCAGTGCACTCTAGGGCTTTGTCTTGATGAATAGTGCCTCTGGTAGAATGGATGTGATTTTAGGATGTGTTTTGATATGTGTTTTGGAATTAATCTTGTGTAGGAGTTTAAATTCAAATTTTCAAAAATAGTTTGAATCTGCACCTATGCTTTGGCCAGAGGCTTACATTTGACATGTATGACTTGTAGGAGAAAGTTGAGATCAAAAAGTTTAGTAAATCGTTTTATATGAATTAATGGTGATTTACTAGGCTGAAATTTGTCTTTTTCGTATAAATTAATTTATAAATGTTCTTAATCTAAATTTTGGTTTGTAAGCTTAAAATAGGCATATGCTGGTGTGTGCAAAAGCTTAGGCTCATTTGAAGTGTTTTTGATTTAATTTGGATTTATAGTTGAAAGGCTTGTTTTATGGAATTAAATAATGAAATTGAAATTAAAGTGCTAAATTGTGAAATCATGTTTGTTTCTGTTTTTATTAATTTAAACACACCCCCTTACTGTTTGGTGAAGTTAAATAACTTAATTTGCTTATATGTACACAATCACCATCAAAATAGTGTTTAGTTCATCATCACACCACCCTAATAAATTTTGTGAGAAATTAATAATGTTTAGATGAATGTGTCCAACAAGAGTTGGTTTTGTGGTAATTCTCCCACCTCCACCATAATCTAATGCATGTGCATGTAAACGTGTAGATCTTCCCGACGGGACATACACGCTCACCCAGGAGGAGGAGGGAGCAGCTACTGGAGAGTTGAATCAAGTTAGTGTGCAGCAAGACCTGGACCAAAGTCCAGAAGAGCCCAAGGCTAGTGTTAGTGTTGAGTCAGAGGAAGGCAAGCCCCGGATACATCTAACCCTTTTTCTAAACTCATATCTTTACTTTTCGTATTTATGTTATGATTTGTGCATTTAAGTTTCAGGAGTTGCTTTGAAACCTAGATGCATGATCCTTAGGACTCCTATGCTCTTTTACTAGTATGTTAGAAACGCTAGTGCCATGCTTTAAGGACACGGTACAAGTCGAGTAATGACTCATTGCTCGCGAGATATAGGATGCTTATGTTGGAATCATAAGTTGGTTAAAATGACTCGCTGATGTGGTAAGAGCAATGGGTTCGGTCTCGACCGAGTAGCATGGTGCTGGTCTAAGCTATTGAACGTACCAAGTGCTTGTCGGGAATGGGACCGGTAAGCCAAGTACCTAATGAACCAGTGCGGGAATTTTATTGCTACTAATCTTGAGATGCGTCTCCCGGTTCGCTACCGGTAGTGCAAGTGTGATTCTGGACGTGCCATGTTTGGGCGTACCAGTAAACCTTGTACTTAGGACTGTATCATCTTTTCCTAATCTGGGGAATGACGGGAACCGCCTGGTCGGGGTAGACACTGCACTTGGTCTACCTTCTTCCGTGTATCTTGGGTTTACCTTGCAAGGATATAAATCGATCGATCGTCGGTCACTCGCCGTTATCTGAGTCGGCTTGACCACTGGCTACCCCATGTTTATTTATGGAACATTTCGGATTAATATTGTTGGATGATTAATCTTGTTTGTACAACCATGCTTGCTTAGCTAGGTGCTTACCTAGAATGGTTAACATACTAGAATTTGAGCTAAAATTTGAAAGTAAGGATCAACTCTTAGTTGCTTTTGGCAAAACAAACCCACCAGCCAAAAAGCCTTGCATATCTAGCTGTGTCTTTTTTTTTTGTCGGGTCAGCCTTGCTGAGTATTAGTATACTCAGCCTTGCTTTTGTTGATGTTTTCAGGTAATCCCATCTGGCCTGGATCTATTCCAGATGGTTGGGAACTTGAGTGGGAGAACGATGTTGATGAGTGATACTCTGTGGATGGCCTCCCATGTGTATCTTCCGCTAGATTTATTTTCCGCTGTTTAAACTCTGAATCACCTTTACTTTCATGTACAAAAACCTGGTTTGTAATAATGTGAACTTATGAACTTTTATGTAATGTAATGTTGTACTCTGGTCCCGCCTTCGTGTGGGCTTAGCGCATAAATCGATCCTGTGTAAGTGATTTACCGGGCATGCCCCGGCAGAGGCGACAGAATAGTTCTTTATTATTGCTTAATGGCCACGTGGACCGGCTTAGGCGATAATACGGAATTATTTTGGGCGGTTCTGTCACAGCTGGTACCAGAGCGAGTTATGCACCAGAGTAATTATAATACCTTAACAAACTTGTTTTTGGAATAAAATTTGCCAAGATTAATAATCTTGCTAAGTGAGTAGGACGTTAAGGTCTTATCTAGTCCGAGAGGCCCTAGAGGGAATTTTTGGGTTCTTTCAGGTGGCTAGTACTCTATGGTGTATTTAGTCTAACTTCCAGCACATTTTATTCCTGTCAAAACTTACTTTCATGCACAACCATACTAGTTCATCACGTTTTGCCATACGTGGTGGTACCACAGGGAAGTCCTGTGAGGGACTAGTGGGACCTATTCCAATGGGTGCCACGTCGCGTCTGCGTCTCGTCACGTTTTGCCATACGTGATGGTGCCACGGGAAAGTCCGTGAGGGATGAGTGAGGCCTATTCCAATGGGCACTCACGTCGCGTCTGTGTCTAGCCATGTTTTGCCATACATGTGCGAATCCGCAATAGGCGGAAAGGACAACTCCATTCAAACGGAGGTGTCCGAGGTTGGACGCTGTCCATGCAGCGGCTTTACGCATGGATACCGTTTCTATAGTGAACGGTAATGAATGTGGACGCTTTTGTGAGTGCTGGCACAAACGGTCTTGAATATTTGTGATTTTCTGCAGGTACACTAACCACGGTTGTTAGGAACGGTAATTTAAGAAACGGATAGTTTTCGACTAGCTATTATAAGGAGAGACGTATATGTATGCCTTGCCACCGGCACTAACTTCGTTTTTGAGCTTAAAAGCTTTGTGAGGAAGTTTAGGACGCTTTTTGCATCATGTAAAAGCTATCAAATTAAAACGGAACTTAAATCATGTGTTGGTTGGGCTTTATTTAATTTGTGTTCTTAAGGACCAATCATGCTAGTTTGATGCTTTGATGAAGTGATAAGCAAAGATTGTAACTAGATGCTGTCCAATTCTTCTAAGGAATTATCTAGAAAATTTCTGGCCAGATGCTCTTTAGGAAAATTGTTCATCACCTAGTTAAGGTTGCTCTCTGAATTTCTCATGATTTTAGGATGCTTAAAACTGAAGTTAGGATCAAATTTGCTAGGCAAGGTCATGCTGAAATGCTGTCCAATTCCTGAGTTAATCTGAAAACTCAAATTTTTACATATAGTCCCTAAATGTTTATGACCAGAGAATCTATAGCAAAAATGTTCATTATCTAGTTTAGATCATGCTGTAAAAATTTCATGGTAATTGGGTACTCAATTTTTGAGATATGGCCTTTTTAGTGAAGCTCTGTCCTGCTGAAATTTCTGGGCAACAGCACTCTAAAAATGGACCTTTTACACCCTTTTCCAATCTGTTTTGATTCGACCTTTGAATACCAAAAATGCTCCTTAGGTATCTATCTACCTCCTGTAGAAATCTCAAGGTCACTAGATTTTTAGTTTGGGAGATATGCCCAAAACATTAGGTCTCTGTCCTGCTGAATTTCAGAACTAGTGATCTCTGAAATTCAAATTTTTAGGTCATCTTCCTTTGAAATCCAGAGCAAACCTTGAATACCAAAGTTGTTTAGAATTTCATATTCTGCATGCTCGTAAAAATTCAGCATCATTGCAGTTTTGAGCTGAGAGATATGGAATTTTTAGTGACCCTCGGCCTGCTGTCCAACAGTCCTGACAGCAAAGCGACATCTGAATTTTCGGGCATGATAGCCTCAGCATTATCTCTAAGTTGAATACCAATATTGGAAGGCACGAGATTTTACATCCCCTGCCTAAAGCTGATGATATTTAGATGGTGGAAGAATGCTCCAAGTATGTTTTTGAAGTTTCTATCCACAGATGAACACAATCAGTGCAAGATACATCTATCTCCATCTTCTCTTAGGATGGTTTCTAATAGAGGCATACCCATATCCTTGCCGAGCCAAGTGGAACCCTGTTGTACTCTCCTGATTGCTTATACACCTTTTCTTCAATTTAAAAGCGATCCACCAACTTCCTATGGCTATGTAAAGGTGATCACTCCACTTTCCTTGCATCGATATCCCTACTTTGATCACTATAAATTCTCAGCCCTTGACCTAAAAATCCTTATGCTTGCTCACAAACAAATAAATGAGAACATGGTTACAAGGCATCAAAAATCTGTTGGTAAGCACGTGAGCATCATCACCGCATGCATATCGTGCAACCTTAATGACATAAATTATGAGCATGGAAAATGCATTGCACAACATGTGCATTTGGGACATTGGATGAACTAACATGCATATGTCCTGACGGTTTCCCATCTTTCTACTCTATCGCCCTTTTTGCTGGTGATGTTGTTGTTCCATAAACGAAGGTGCTGCGACGGAACCTAGGGTATCATGTGTGCTGCAGCCATGTGATTACCACTAGGAGCGCGCTAGGTATCTTGGTTTGTGAGAATGCGACTCACCGCACCTATTACTTCTCAACTCTATGTTTATCCTCTCTACCTTGACTAACCTCATGGGTGAAGCAAGTCATGCTGACATTGCATCATGAGCACCATACCGCATAAGCATATGCATCGCGCATTCATCAACATATGCATCATCGTGCGTGCACAACATCAAGCACACATCATGAGCATCTCTCACTATGCATATGCACCATAAGTTCATATGTATAAACATCATATGCTCATATGCATGTACATCATACTATAAGCACTTCATTATGAGCATCCACATGTGCACCATCCCATTGTTGCACGAGTCATTTCCGTTATGCATAAGCATTGTCATTCCATGACTCATCAAGTGCATGAGATCCATCTCAAAATCATTACTCCCTGGTGTGGTGCATAAAGTAATTAAAATACTTCATTAGGAATAACCTTGAGCAAGAGTAAAATTCCTAGCTCCCAGCACATCATTCTCCAAAGTCTTGTTCTTGCCATTTGACAATTTATACAGCCAAAGACAATCCCAGAGTTGAAATCCTTGTTGCTCTTCTAAAAGTAAAGTTCAGAAATCTTAGTAAATGAGCTTCACAACATGATTGTTTACCAGACTTCGTCTTCAGAAACATCTCTATGGAACCTTTCGATTGGTCTCTTTCTTTCCAAAATCTCAGAGTTTGCCTAATACCTAATCCAATCAGCCGAGTTAAATTGAAAGAGGATGAGCAAAGTTTTTCATAAGCATTCAAGGTTCTCCATAAGTCCAGGTATGAGGAGTTTTCTATCGATCAGCGATCCATGATCCTTTTTCACATTTCTTTCAAAATTCAAGGAATCAGGGTTTAAGCAAACAATAGACAGATAAAAATCCTTCGCTAATTTCTCCTTGATAAATCACATTCCTAGATGGTAAATACCCAATCTCTTCTCATTTTCCTCAAAGTCACGGTCCTTTCTCTCGAATCGTTTGAACCCATCCTTTTTAGTGCCATGCCAGCATTGCGCAGCATCGTCGCTTTGTCATATTTTGTCAAAGCTGCTGATCGCCGCCTATGCATCACTGCAGCATCGCTGCCTTGTCGCCAATGGCACCTCGACTATCGTGCATCCTTGTCACCATATCACTGGCGATCATCTACGACAAGTGTCACCTCTTTTGACCCAACAGGTGACCCATGCACGAAATGAAGGAGTTAACGACGGAACACTAACGACAGAACACTCCTTTCGCTTTCTTTTCCGAGTATGTTAAACTCAAGAAACTATTTTCTCATCCGAAATTGTTTTGGAAACTGAAGGATGTTCTCTGTAGATACCATAAGAAATTGGCATTCTTATTAGGCATCAATAGAAAGGGATCATAAAGAGATGATCTAGTTCTTCAAATTCTTCCGACATATTGTTATGGAGTTTCTAAGAAATGGCCATAACTGGATTTTTGGTCCTACTGGGGAAACTGATCCAATCATCATAAATTCAGGACTATGATCTCATCAAAGAAAATACAGAGAGTTCTCAACCATAGATGTTTTTCTCATCTCATTTCTTGCACCAAGACCAAGTCTTGACGGTCGTTTGACCGCCTACATATATGTGCTCCACCTGCCTCGTGTCGTCTATCACTCTGTCACCCCTCACCGTAGCAGCCATCGCTCCAAACCCTCCGCCAATCCTACCACAAGTGGCTGGTATGCCACCGCTGTTGCACCATGGCGACCCTCGATAAAAGGAGAGTATCGCTCGTCGTTTTCTACCACCTCTGAGCCAGACCTCCACTCGAGCTTTAAACCTCCATCACCATCTTTTTCATATGGCTGCTCCTTCAGCGCTCACGCCAACCATCTTCATCATTTGCGACATTCGGCGTCAAGAAGGCTTTCCATCATCTTCTCGGAGACCCAAAGGAGAAGTTTAGAAGAAGGCCACAAGAAGGATCCAACCCGATGTTGCCAACTATGGATCGTTTTCTGGAGATGTTTGATTCCGTCGGCTGGACTCTAGCAGGACTGTACATCTGCTTTGTGTTCCAGCTCTTGATGGTTTTAGCTTTTCATGTGTACATTCATCACCCACTCCCTCACGAGCGACATTGATTTTCTCATCAAGCCTGTTATCTCCCCTGGAGGTTTTCCTCTAACCTTGTTGTCAAATCTCGGGACGAGATTTCTTTTAAGGGGGGTAGACTGTAACACCCCAGGTGTTTATTAAAGATAAATACCTCAATTAGGGTGGTTAATCATGTTTAATTAGCTCATAAACATGTTTGACATGATCTTGCACACTTTTGCACAAAAGACCTTGGTCGAAGTTCAAATTCCCGATCAAACCCCTATAGATCCTAAAGAGCTGATTTGGTTTTCTTGCGCGTTCTCCAAATTTTGCTATAGAAGTTCAAAATTGGCCAATATAAAAGTTCTTCGTTATTTCCGGGGACACATTTATCATAATTGGCGGACATTCCAATTTTGAGTGCAAAGCCGCGTAAACTCGAGATGAAGTTCCTGTGCACAGTAATTCCGGGCCGAGTTTTCCTGAAAGTTCAACGAGTTTTTCCCACAAATCCGTTGATCAAAACATATGTCGCCCTTTGCGAAATTTGTAGGTCTATAGGTCCTCTACAACTTTTGTTTTTGGAGATTTTCAACTTAGTTGGAACTTTTTGGAGTTATGCAATTTCGAAGCAGGCTAAATGGAATGAAAAACGGCCGGAGCGCCGACGTCGCCGCGCTGCGTCGCGCGCGCGTGAGCCCCTGCGCCACGCGTCCACCCCACCTTTCCCTGGCGTACGGACTTCGGTGTCTCCCTGATGGACCCGCACATGGCCGTGAAGTCTACGAAGGCCGTAGGATCGTGCGCCGCGCCTAGGGAGGATGGCCGACAGGCCGGTGCCATGCGGTGCGACACGCGCCGCGCAGCATCGTCGACATCCGCGCCCCCCCCCGTGCATGCGCCTCTTCAACTGGCCTCGGAGGCGACGAAGTGTTCCCAAGTCACCACGCGCCCTCCTCACCTCTCCCCTCTGCCCCGTTCGCAAGCGAGTCGGGCCGGCGGTGCCCTGTCCACCCGGCGCCGCGGCTAGCAAGAGGAGCCGGTCGAGCTCGCCCCGCCGCCAGTCCGCGCGCTCCCTGCATCTCCCTCCGCGCACCCGCGCTGTCGCCAGGGCGCCAGGACGCGCCGACGCCGAGCAGCAGCAGCACCGGCGGGCGGTCCAAGGCCGCCACGCCGCCGGCGCCCGTCCACTCCCGTCTCAGGCCGTGCAACACCCTAGGTCAACTCGTGAAGGTAAAAATCGAACCTAGGACCCAATCCCGGCGAGCTCCGGCTACCGGACCGCCGCCGGCGAACTCCTCCCGCCGGCAGGGACCCTATTGCGCCGATTTGATTCTTTCCAGGGTTCCCGGTGAAAGATTCCAGGGACCCGGTTGTAAAAGGTACTTTTAGGGTTACAGCAGCAACTTCGAAAAATCATTAAAAATCGTAGAAAAATCAGAAAAATGCAAATCCAATTTTGTTGGTTTCCTGGTGAAGAACTCTACCTTTTCTAGAAAGGTTGTATATGGTTTTTCTGTGTAGTTTTTGAATTAAAAATTCAAACTCAGTTTGAAGTGTTTTTAGTGTAGTTTAAAATATACACATGATATGAACTTAAATTTTGGATATGTTGCTCTTTATGGTATGTCTAGATCTGTGACCAAAATTGGCAGGAGTTTGATGTGTATATCTTTAATTATGATTTATGTAAGCTTTATGCTAGATTAAGCTTGATGCTTTTTATAGGCCCTTTAGTGAACTTTTCTTTAAGCACCAGTGCACTCTAGGGCTTTGTCTTGATGAATAGTGCCTCTGGTAGAATGGATGTGATTTTAGGATGTGTTTTGATATGTGTTTTGGAATTAATCTTGTGTAGGAGTTTAAATTCAAATTTTCAAAAATAGTTTGAATCTGCACCTATGCTTTGGCCAGAGGCTTACATTTGACATGTATGACTTGTAGGAGAAAGTTGAGATCAAAAAGTTTAGTAAATCTTTTTATATGAATTAATGGTGATTTACTAGGCTGAAATTTGTCTTTTTCGTATAAATTAATTTATAAATGTTCTTAATCTAAATTTTGGTTTGTAAGCTTAAAATAGGCATATGCTGCTGTGTGCAAAAGCTTAGGCTCATTTGAAGTGTTTTTGATTTAATTTGGATTTATAGTTGAAAGGCTTGTTTTATGGAATTAAATAATGAAATTGAAATTAAAGTGCTAAATTGTGAAATCATGTTTGTTTCTGTTTTTATTAATTTAAACACACCCCCTTACTGTTTGGTGAAGTTAAATAACTTAATTTGCTTATATGTACACAATCACCATCAAAATAGTGTTTAGTTCATCATCACACCACCCTAATAAATTTTGTGAGAAATTAATAATGTTTAGATGAATGTGTCCAACAAGAGTTGGTTTTGTGGTAATTCTCCCACCTCCACCATAATCTAATGCATGTGCATGTAAACGTGTAGATCTTCCCGACGGGACATACACGCTCACCCAGGAGGAGGAGGGAGCAGCTACTGGAGAGTTGAATCAAGTTAGTGTGCAGCAAGACCTGGACCAAAGTCCAGAAGAGCCCAAGGCTAGTGTTAGTGTTGAGTCAGAGGAAGGCAAGCCCCGGATACATCTAACCCTTTTTCTAAACTCATATCTTTACTTTTCGTATTTATGTTATGATTTGTGCATTTAAGTTTCAGGAGTTGCTTTGAAACCTAGATGCATGATCCTTAGGACTCCTATGCTCTTTTACTAGTATGTTAGAAACGCTAGTGCCATGCTTTAAGGACACGGTACAAGTCGAGTAATGACTCATTGCTCGCGAG
The DNA here is from genome assembly GCA_036936925.1 of Cenchrus fungigraminus. Classification (NCBI taxonomy): domain Eukaryota; kingdom Viridiplantae; phylum Streptophyta; class Magnoliopsida; order Poales; family Poaceae; genus Cenchrus; species Cenchrus fungigraminus. The sequence goes on along the minus strand of CM072780.1, from coordinate 28,923,077 downwards.
ATATAGGATGCTTATGTTGGAATCATAAGTTGGTTAAAATGACTCGCTGATGTGGTAAGAGCAATGGGTTCGGTCTCGACCGAGTAGCATGGTGCTGGTCTAAGCTATTGAACGTACCAAGTGCTTGTCGGGAATGGGACCGGTAAGCCAAGTACCTAATGAACCAGTGCGGGAATTTTATTGCTACTAATCTTGAGATGCGTCTCCCGGTTCGCTACCGGTAGTGCAAGTGTGATTCTGGACGTGCCATGTTTGGGCGTACCAGTAAACCTTGTACTTAGGACTGTATCATCTTTTCCTAATCTGGGGAATGACGGGAACCGCCTGGTCGGGGTAGACACTGCACTTGGTCTACCTTCTTCCGTGTATCTTGGGTTTACCTTGCAAGGATATAAATCGATCGATCGTCGGTCACTCGCCGTTATCTGAGTCGGCTTGACCACTGGCTACCCCATGTTTATTTATGAAACATTTCGGATTAATATTGTTGGATGATTAATCTTGTTTGTACAACCATGCTTGCTTAGCTAGGTGCTTACCTAGAATGGTTAACATACTAGAATTTGAGCTAAAATTTGAAAGTAAGGATCAACTCTTAGTTGCTTTTGGCAAAACAAACCCACCAGCCAAAAAGCCTTGCATATCTAGCTGTGTCTTTTTTTTTTGTCGGGTCAGCCTTGCTGAGTATTAGTATACTCAGCCTTGCTTTTGTTGATGTTTTCAGGTAATCCCATCTGGCCTGGATCTATTCCAGATGGTTGGGAACTTGAGTGGGAGAACGATGTTGATGAGTGATACTCTGTGGATGGCCTCCCATGTGTATCTTCCGCTAGATTTATTTTCCGCTGTTTAAACTCTGAATCACCTTTACTTTCATGTACGAAAACCTGGTTTGTAATAATGTGAACTTATGAACTTTTATGTAATGTAATGTTGTACTCTGGTCCCGCCTTCGTGTGGGCTTAGCGCATAAATCGATCCTGTGTAAGTGATTTACCGGGCATGCCCCGGCAGAGGCGACAGAATAGTTCTTTATTATTGCTTAATGGCCACGTGGACCGGCTTAGGCGATAATACGGAATTATTTTGGGCGGTTCTGTCACAGGATGGTGGGCATCGTGCGCCGTTCGGCACGGTGGGTGGCCGCGTGGGCGCCGCGGGCCGTCGACACAATTACGACAATCAACGATCGAGGGCTGCAAAATCGCGGTTGCTGCGTAGCCAAAAGGATGACCCTTTTAGCCGCGGAAGTGCGCCGCGATTACCACAGTTAGCAACTGAGGCCTGCAAAATCACGGTGCGGTACCCACACGCTATGCAAAAGGATGCCTCTTTTTGGCGTAGGTGGTGGGTGACCATGCAAGCGCCGCGCCGTTCGACGCTATTATCATAGTGAGCACCTACACTGCGGTTGCACCACAGTCCAAAATACGATCTAGATTAGGACATTTAGTGCATCAAATTTTTTTGGCAAAGCTATTTCTTAAGAGTTCGATGTGATGTATATCTTGAGAGATTATGTTTTCCGTGTCAAGTGCCAACTCATACAAAGTTCATGACATGCCGCTAGCTGGGTTTACCAAAAATATTAACTGGGCACATAACTTTTTAGATTTTTTTCTGATTTGTTTGCAGTTTCCTTTATTTGCTCAGAGACCATAAATTGAGTTGTTGTTGTGTTAGACCGCATAATGTGGGTTGGGTTTGGCTGGGCTCAGGTCAGGCTAAGGAAAAGCTCAATTTCTTTCGGATTGAAATTCACACCCGAGCCAACCCATTAATAACAATCCCTTATTTATGTTTTGAGGAAGAAATTACAATCTTATAAACCCGAACAATTTATGTGCAAAGGGCAATGTTGCATGTACTTTAAAATCGCATTTGTCTTGGAACAACCTTGTGGAGCTGCCGCGGTATATGTGAATAACCTTGGTGCAAGAGTGGAATTGGATTACTTCTCATTTAATTTATACATTGAAGTGGAGCAAAGTTGGCAAACTCCACAATATTCTAGTTCAGGTGATTTTATATTGCTATATATGTTTGTGTTGTCCGTCCGCTTTCCTATTCGATCTCCCATAGGCAGGGCCTTCCAAAAGAAGAAGATGATGATGATGCGTGTGAAGCACAATTGTCCACCAAGACACCGCATTCTTTTTCTTTCTAGCCCACCAAGAAGAGGAAATCATATCCATGTTTTGAAAGTTAGGAAAAACTTCTTCCGATGTTTGGAATCTGTGCAATGAATGAGGGCCATCAGATTTGCATACTCAAATCCTAGCATCACTCCCCACCACCAAACCCATCCGATGCCACAAGCTGGCAATCCTACGGTTGGCCTTGCCATCCCACCCGCGGCCCCACACGGGTTTGCCTACCTCATTGCCTCCACGGCCCCGTGCAAGCTCGTCGGCCGCTACCGGCAGCCGGAGTCGGAGAAGAAGGCGCACGCAAAAATAAAAAAAATAAAAAATATTGAAACAATTTTAAAATATGGATCACTTTTGTGAGAAAAAATACTGGTGTTAGTTTTTTCTTGAAAATTATCGAATCAAACATTTTCTAAAAAAATGTTAGCTCAATATTTTTCAATAAATGTTGGTTCAGCTTTTTCTCTAAAGAATTGTTGGTCCAACTATTTTTTGAAATATTGACAACATTTTTTCAGTTAAATAGTATTTAGTGAGATTTCAGGGTGAGGGAAGCGAGTAAGGTTAACGGGTTGGAACGGGATGGAAGTTTCAACTCCTATCTATGTCCCACGTGCTAGGTAGGCTCCACACCAAGAAGTCTGTCTACGTATATTTATAGTATAAATTTATATATATAAATTATATAAACTTGTGTAATTTTTGTGTAAAAGAAGAACGAACGATAAATCGTGTTGTCAAGAAAAATAAGTTTCACGCGTTCACGGTTCACTTAACGCTCTAGGATAAGATCGTCAGCAAAGGCTACGTTTTAGATGCCGCGAAGGTCAGACGACGAATATGCCCATTAGTCGCTGTGCCGTGATTTATAAGCAGACCATTATGTTATTGCTATTTGGGATCAAGGTTGTCCTTCGTCGTTCATCGCGTTATCAGGTGCCCCCTAGGCCCCCAACATCTGCAACTTTGTATATGCACTAGCCGAGAAATTTCTGCGTCGATGTTGTTGGACAATCGACTGATAGATAAATGGTTTCTCGTCGGAGGAAAAAAGTTGAACTTATAACATTTCTGAAGCGGGGACAAGGACGCTGGCTTTCATATATTCTCCAAAAAAAAGGACGATGGCTTTCATACAGTGCCAAAAAATATACTCCGTAATTGGCATTTGTCACCCCTACCTTACCTTCCAGCCCGCATGATGAACGCGCCGGTGCCAGCCCAGTCCAGCTTTAAAACGGGCGAGCTGGGCTCCCGGCCCCGGCGGCATAGGGACGACAGCAGGATCTGCGGCCCAGCCACGACCTGAGCTGGCTAAAACGCATGAGCGTGGGCGCTTGGGGCATGTGAGTGCGACAAAATATTAACCGCAATTTTGCATTTGTATTTGTAAGGACCGCTCGAATGAAACAGATAATATCGTGTTTTTTTAGAACAGATAATATCGTGTTGATTTATTTTATTAACGTGCACTTTAGAGGCGGCACAAGTTTTTTTTTCGAATCAGCACAAGTTTTTTTTTACAACCCTATATGTTACTTGGGTGAAACAGACCACCTCCTCACACAATTTTTCCCCCACCTCCATCTACCCTCATCCATCCATCTTCTCCAACTCCGGTGAGATTCCGGCGAGGTCCGACGAGGTTAGAGTTCGGGTTAGAGTTCCGAGGTTAGGGTTCGGGGTTTCCAGGGGGCTGCTACTCACCACCGGCCATAGAGGGAGGGCCGGCGGCAGCAGACCGGCCCGACGGAGGCAATGTTTTCCTAAAGGCTAAACAGTCGGTCACGCTCTGTACATAAAAGTCAAATATGCTAGGTGGTGTACATATTTGCACATGTAAAAAGTAAGTATTCTACAAAAAAATTTTGTGAAAGAAATCTGTATCTTACAACACTTCATATACTTACGATGTTAATTGTTTCGATGTTGATTGTGGTAGTTGTAATCCTTCTTATGGCTAAACTATGAATTAAATGGCCATTTAATGCATATAATCATGATTAACTCAATTTTGTTTAGACAATTTAGACGGTTTTGAACTGTTTAAACGGGTTTAAATGGGCTAACTATTTAATTCACTGTTTAGGGCCTAAACGACACAGTCGAGCTCTGTTTACGTTTAAACGATGTTTAAACGGCCTAAACGACCGTTTAGGCAAATAGAGGGCGGAGGTCGCGGCTGACAGGCGGCGGAGGACGGCGGTTGGGACCAGGCCCGAGCGGGGGAGTAGACGGAGGCGTCGATTGGCGAAGTTGGAGAAGGAGACGACGGCAGGAGAGACGGCGGCAACGTCGACGGCGGCGCCAGCCGCCGCGCCGCCGGAGATGGAGTGGGCGGCGACGGACGGCGGGGGCGGAAGATGAGGGAGGGGCAGTGGTAAGAGGGGGCGGCGGTTGGGGCTGGAGGCGGGGCGGTCGGCACCAGCGGACTAGGGTCCGCTGGAGCTCCGGCCCGGCCGCACCGCCAATAAAAACCTGCCGGCCTCGCCGCGGCCGTCGATCGACCACATCACGTCATCTCCTGTGAACCCTCCATCTTGTTCCACAAACTCCCGCCGCCGGCAGCGGAAGAGCCGCCTTCCGCCGGCATGGACTTCATCGTCATGTACTGCAACCTCACGCGCTGGAGAGAGGAGGGAGCACGCCCTAGTCGTCATCGACGTGTTCTTCAACGCGCTCGACGTCGCGGGCGAGCTTGGTGTGCCGGCCTAAGCTTTCTACCCCGCCGACGCCGCCGCTCTCACCGTATACCTCCAGCTCCGATCCCTTCCATGGCCACCAACATCCCGACAAGCTCCAGGACGCTCCCCTCGAGTTCCCACCCCGACGTTTCAGCTCAGCAGGGGAGATGTGCGAGCTGCCGGAGATCGACGTCTCTACAACCGACAACGCCGCTCTGAGCAGGTGGGCTCGACTGCCGTACGACACCAACGGCACCCTCGTGGACACGTTCGAGTCGTCAGACCCGAGCTTCCTCGCCGGCGGCCGGGCTCTGCCTCCCGTGTTCCGCGTCGGGTCGCTGGTCGAAGCGCCCGGTGCGAGGAAACATTGCATTACGACTGGGTGGCACGAGTGCCTGTCGTGGCTCGACGGGCAACCCGGCCGCAGCGTGGTGTACCTCGGCTAGTCCACTTCGGCAGCGCCGGCGCGCACGGCGAGGGCCGAGGAGCAGGCAGCTAGCTCCTGGTCCTTGAGATCGCCACCGGCGGACCGGCGGCGGCGGGCTCAGGGTTCTTCCGTTCCTGGAGAGGACCAAGGGTCCTCACACATCCCGAAATAAAATAACACACCCGAAAAAGATATTGAGTCCTTGTTTAGATGACGAGAAGCTTGTCGAAAATATCACATTAAATTTATCAATGTTATATAATTAGAAGCACTAACTAATTATAAAATTAATTTCACAGGTGGGTTGGAAACCACAATACGAATCTATTAAGCCTAATTAAGAAATTATTAGGAGATGTTTACCGTAGTACCACATTGTATAATCATGGTCTAATTAGGCTTAATAGATTCGTCTCGCGAATTTATCTCAAGATTATGAAATGGATTTATCATTAATCTACGTTTAATACTCCTAATTAGTATGTGAACATTCGATGCTTGCCGGTCTAAACAGGACATGAATCTGAACATTTCTTTTAGCACTATGCTGTCAAATTTGGATCAGTTCTTGTTTCAGTGAATCTGTTTCTTTGACGCATGCACATTCGACGAGAAAGCCAGTATATCCATCGTCCATAGTAATAAATACATCAGAGTCAGATATGCTAAATAGATCTGATCATTCGATTGGGTCGGGTTCATCTCGGGTCAAAAAATATTAGTCCGTGCCTAACTCATCACATGATTGAGTTTGATTCACACGCATTTTTTTTGTGTGTATTTTCGAGTTGAATTGGGCTTTTTCAAGTTTTACATCAAAAAATTTAGAGCATGTTTGGTTGGAGTCCTGAATGGGTCGCCTGGTAAAAAGTGCTGCTTGGAAGCTGCCTAGGAAGTTGATGAAATCTGCCTTGCCACACAACTAGAAAGATAGTTCGTTTAGTTGGGGACCTGTGCCTGAGAAAGTTAATGAAAACATTATATTATATCTTGTTCTCTAATGTAATTTGGAAACATATTAAGTACATGCAATTATACTATAAACCAATACATTTTCTTGATTAATAACACACTTTATAAATACAAATAACTTAATAATTTATTTAATAATTTTTCATATTACGTAATTAATGAGAGCAGTCATAATTGTGTTTTCTATGATAGGTTGATAGTATCAACAAGAAAATATGAATAAAATATTATTGATTACTCCCTCCGTCCCCAAACGATCGTCGCCGGAAGTCTGAACCCGAAACCAATGCAACAAGTAAAAGTCCTAAACACCCCTACTAGTAGCAATGATGACCGGTTGTTCTGGGAGCATGCCCTGCCGTATAGTGGCAGTTCGCTGAGGGGGAGTGGAAGGAATAAACTATGGTGGAGCACAACTAGGGCCTATAGAGCTGCACAGCTAAGCCTACATAGCTGCACAGCTACTACGAAACTAGCTACAGAGCTGCAGAGGTGCTACCAAACGACGATGATTCACGGACAGCCTTCTGTAGTTATAACGACGTTTATTCCGGGACAGAGGGAGTAAGTTGCATTTACTGATTTTTAGTTGCATTCTCTGGTGGTCAAATCGCTAATCACCGTGATTAGCTCAGGCAGCCTCTTTGCCTGAGCGAGGCGGTCAAATTTGGTGGCATGGTGCTCCATGGACTTGCAAGGACCAAGCAGCTCCCCAGGACTCTAACTAGACACTACTCAGGCAAGGTACAGGCAAAATAGCTCTAGGGTTGCAACAAAATAAGCTCTTAGGTCGCAATCAACCCATCACATGGTTGGATCGGGTCGAGTCGGGCTTTTTCGGACGGGTCGTAATGCTAACTACTACTATCTCCATCTTTAAATATATGACGTTTAGGACAAGCTAGTTAGTTCAAAAATAAACTAATATGCTTGTCCTAAATATTATCTATTTAAGAATGGAGGGAGTAGTATTAAACTAGTTAAAGTCTAATTGGTAATACTTTTTCAAACGATTAGCCATTAGTGGTCAAGCGTGTACGTGTGCAGCAGAGCGAAAAGAAAAAAATAGACCAAGACCCTTTTCTATGGGAGAAGACAAAAAGGGACTCAGCAGGCTCTGATCTCCTCCTCCATAGTACTAGAACGGAGGAATGCTTTTTGCAGCCAAGGTGATGGCGTACAGTACAGGTCGATTCTGGCCTCTTGTTTCTACTCTGCTTCTCTACTGCGTTCCGTTCTGTTTGTGTTCGGGAGTCGGTGCACACCCACAAGGGGCCACGCACGGTGCTGTGCAGCGAATCAAACCCTGACCAACTGTCCGTTACGCACTTGGACCCCGTTCCTGTCTCCTTTGTTTCTCACTGACCAGCGGACCCCACACGCCGCACGTTGTTAATACGAGGGGCTTTTCATGGCTAGCTGTGAGGTCGGCCTGGCAGCAGTGGCGCCGCGGCCCCGGGGCGGGCAGTGGTGCATCGCCGACCGAGCGGTTGGCGAGAGTCCGAGAGATGGGGCTCTTGGGACCTGCGGAAAACCCAAAATCGTGGCTTTCTACAGGTTGAGGAAGCAATGTGAAAGCTTTGAGTCTTGAGAGTTACTTTGATTTCAGTTGCCCGGGCGATACTTCGATCGTAGCCGATTGATCGATCGATTTACAGGGAACCGCCTTGTTTTCGTGCTAGCAAGTCGCCTTGCAAAGGCTGCGAGGTTTGAATTTCTTCGGTCTCCTTCCGGATGTGGATTAGGGGAAGTAGCCGCCTGACGGAGAGGTAGGCTCCTGTTCGACGCACTGCTGTGCAATGCCTTGTTTGCTGCAAGTCAATTATCTGTTTGCTTCATGCTTTGCGTGAATGATCATTGTATTATTTTGCTATGGTCATTAGTGTCAGATTAAAAGGGCGGCCTAGTGCAAGTGGTAGTGCTTGACGCCTGTGAACCGAGAGGTCACAGGTTCGAGCGGTGGCCTCTACACATTGCACAATGTGTGGGAAAGACCTCCCGCTAATAACCTCCCCCAGACCCCGCACAGTGCGGGAGCCTACGGCACTGGGTACGTCCTTTTTTTTCATTAGTGTCAGATTGTCAATAGTTGGTAGGCCAGTTTAATTAAACAAGTCACGTACTGAACAATGGAGTGCATTGAACGTAATAAAAATGCAATTCATCTGTGAAATTTCAAAATTTTAACCACGATTGATTATTGAAGAATGCAATACTTACTTTCTTCAGCAGAACGTGAGTCTGGCTTTTGAAGTTCACGATTGATTATTGAAGAATGCAATACTTACTTTCTTCAGCAGAACGTGAGTCTGGCTTTTGAAGTTTTTGTAAATGTCACATTCATGAAATGCTTTAAACTTGGTTCTTCTTTTAGAAAATATCCAGTTCAGTTGAAGCTTCAAAAGATCAGAGATATTATGCACATAAAATACAAGATCCATCTTGCGGATTTTTCTCTCTCGTTTTCTGAAAGCATTCAACATTCATCCTTTTTTTTCACAAATCACTGAATGAAAGGCAGCTAAAGCTTATACATGGATATGTTTGTGTAGGAAATTCTACACAATGGGGTCATACAAATGTTGATGCATATTATGCCTATAAAAATGATTTGTTTAGAAACGAATATGAGACAGATAGATTGTTGTATACAACTGAATAAGCATGATGGATTTCCTTATCAATTTGTTTAAGGGAAGACTGTTAATTAAGTACATATAAAGTTCAATTCCTTGCATAATGCAGAGGTATAAATTATTCTAGTCATCTTCTGTTTCACTTGGAGTACTAATCAGTCTTTTTATTTTTGTGATATCAACTAGATGGGTAGGGCAGTAAAGAAGAAGAAGAAAGAATGAAAGGAAAGTGAACCTGAGGCATCTGAGCATCGTGGAAAGGCAGACACTGCTAAGGCCAAGTCCAAGATCAAGTATCCAGATTTGGAGAAGTTATTTACTCTGTATCAAGACAGCGAGGATGTAAGCATCAATCATACCCCTCCAGTTCAATGACATAAGGCACAATTTTTTTTCGTGGTCTTACAAATTGGACTTTGATGGTTGTTTTCTAATATAACATGTCATATATAGTCATGGAATCAATATTATGTGAAAAGAACCTTGAAATGTGACATAATGTAATTTTGTCACTATTAAACACATAATTTCACTGATGGCTAAGTTTGAGTTCTTCAAAACAAGCACCTTGTGCATCTGTTCTTACGCATTACCATTATATATGAATAATGTTTATGTATGAATCAAAGGATAAAAAAATTATTAGCATACAGTAGCATTCCCATTAATTGCACATCACACAATGCTAATATAGTCAAATTACCTGCAAGATCTTCAAGTATTTTGGTTTGATGTTCTTGGTGGAGTGAGCAAATACAAAATCATGATGCGTTTAAGAAAAAATGCCAGCTCAAGCTTGCGCCACTGCTCCTTGGCGAAAACAATGTGTCAGTGACACATTATGACAACCCACTTAGTGGCAGCAGTCATCACATTCTCTGTTTAACCAACTCACAAATTACTGGGTACATGGTAGACTTACTGATAATGGATTCAGATCTCTATATCACAGCATTTCACAGGCACCGTACAGGGGCATAAATCATTTTACCAGAGGAGCAGTCAAGGCATCTGTGATCAAGTCATAAGCTGGAACTTGGTCCACATTCAATGATTCACTTGACCTTGGAGAGCTGCCCAAATTCATCAAGAAGCATAGGAGCATGGGAATTGGGTCCAGCCACGGGGACGAGTAAGTCTCAACTCATGCATGCATGTTTATCTTTCTTTGCCATTGAACAATTAACAATTTTTGTCACATGTATACTGAAGTGAGGCCTCGTTTTGGCCAAAGACTAATTCTTTTTCCTTTTCCTTACTTTTGCAGAACAAGCATTGGGGGTGACATTGCCTTCAATGAAATGTTCTATGCATTGGCACGGTTCGAAGATGGTACCACAGATGAGAATGCGTTGAAAAGGGCGATAACAAATGTGATTATTGCGTTCCGTGAGGCTAGCAGGTTTAAATCCATCTACAATTTGATCATATCAAGCAGTGGCGGACGCATGATTTCAAAATTGGGTGTACATTGATAATCGAATAATTGCCCTGGTGCGAAATATAAAATGAGAGTCTATATTTATGATTTAATTATTCATTTTCTAAAATGTTTGTTTTATCATACTGATTCTTATCATTATCTACTTAAGAGCACCATTTTGAGTTTGAACAATATAACCTTTTTTACTTTTTTCACTTTTGTTAATGAAATTATATTTCCCAATAGTAGAACATAATAATATAATTAAGTATACCTTCTTATTTCACCAATTAAAATTCATGAAATTGAATAAGAAAAATATCAATAAATTTGAAGGTAACTAATAAATGTTAAAAAAATGCTAGTGGTCAAATCATGGTTTGATGAAGTGGGGTGTGAGTATGTGGGATGGAAGGAAAGGGTCCTTTGTTTATGACGCTAGGAAGCCGCAAATATCTATGTTTCCATACTCTTCCATGTTTCTACACTCTTCTAAAAGATAAACTTAGAAATATTTCTAGGATTAAAATCCTAACTCCCTGATCAGCAGCCCACAAAGACAAATGCGTAGATGTTTCACCCATGAGCCATTCAGGATTTTACAATAAATTGTCAAGACATCAAGGATTTGACAAAGTGCAAACAAATCAGGGAGACACTCAGCCTTAGCCATGTAGTACCTACAAACTGATGTCCTACGCTAGTGTGCTGTTGTCTTCTAGAATCATCTGTGTTGCGGTGTGACATCAGGCGGGACATAGGGCTATTCGTGATGAACAACTTGAAGGCCAGCACGTGGAGCTCCTAAAATATGGGGGCCTTGTAGGGACGCCCCACTTGCACTGGTTCATATATGACCATGAATTGCCACATGTCACCAAGAAAAAAGTTCATGAAACAAGATGGTAGAGTATGAATACTTCCTTGATCCATACTTCTACACATCTCAACTCTTAAATAGCTACATGAAAATTGCAATTGGTTTGATGAGGTGGCTTTTGAAAATCAGAGTTTATGTGTTTATCAGCAATACGTAAAAATCCTCTCAATAAATGTAGCGACAAATCATTAAGTATTTTATCTCTCATGCTATCCCCTAGCTTCTTACAAAAAAATTAATTGCAAATAATATCATTAAACATTTGAGAGGACAAAACACTAGAATTAGAGATGGTTGTCAGGTTCTCTCACAGCCGCGCTAGGAAGGTCAACGATGCTACTATGGGTATGTATCCTATGTGGTAGGGGTTGTTTAGTTTACCGAGTAGTTTTTTTTTGATTCGGTTGTTTTTCTAGGGTTTAGCCATTGTTAGGGTTTGTTGATTTTGTGGCTCCAATGGAGGATTGAGTACGAACCGGTCACCGTTAGTTGTCTTGTATCGATGCATTGGTTGATTGTAATACCGATCTATCATGTAGTTTGTAATGCATGTTTCGGTTTCGATGGATTTTGATGGTGTAGATATTGAAGTAATATTGAGGATTATGAACAAATGCAATGTATCCTTATGTTTTTTTCACTAACTTTGAGTAGTAGTAGCTTTGAGTAGTATTTTCACTAGCTTTTCTTTACTAGCTTTGAGTAGTAGTATTTATTTTTAAGTAGTTTTTCACTAGCTTTATTCACTAGATTTGAGTAGTAGTTTTTCAATAACTAGTAGTAGTAGCCTTGAGGTATAGATTTGTAAACGATAGATGTGGAATGTGGTATAGATGTGGAAGTTTTTTTTGGAGAGCATGTGTAAATGAAATGTAGGTTAGTGTTTAGCATATTTTATTTTGATTGATATTTGAAGTTCAAATTATTAACTCAATGCTCATATGCTCATTTATGAAATTAGAAATTTAGTACTAGATTTGGAATTAGTAGTTTATTTTTCCTTTGCTCATATGCTCATTTAGTCATTTGCTCATGAGTAGGTTGTAAATTCATTTAGTCCTTTGCTTGTATGGTACTAGCTTTGCTTGATGTGGGTTGTAAATTCATTTAGTACTAGAGTTAGAATTAGTAGTGGTTTTTACTAGCTTTGCAATATAGGTAAAGTAGTGGTGATGTGTAGAAGTTGTATGTATGTTGGAGGTAGTAGTATGATCTTGTTGTAGTAGTTTGGTCATGTTTTTTCACTAGCTTTGGCCATCTAGTAGTATTTTGTTTCACTAGCTTTTCTCATGAACTTTAATTTAGTTTAACATATGCATGCAATTTTGTTTAGGTGGGTTATAAATTTTAAATTTGTTTAGTTAGCTTTGCAATATAGGTGGGTTCTTTAATTTTCTTGAACATATGCAAGTGTTTAGAAGGTTGTAGTATAGGTGAGTTCTAAAAATTATTTTCTTTTTGTATCACCATGGCGAACCATCCACGATATCCGCTCCTTGAGATGTACTATGATGAGAATCACCGTGCTAGGAAGCATGAAGAGTGTTTGGAGGTATGATGAGAATGACTCAAAGTTGTAGTTAATTTTGTGATGGATGGAATGATATTCAATTGTCATATACTAATGATGTGTTGTCAACAATTATTTGTTTGCAGGTTTTGAAGTCTTTATGACCCCACACTCACACTCCTCTACAATGGGATGATAGATACATTCCATTCCTTCGATGTGCGGGTTTCCTCCCCCTTGCCACATTGATCAAGGCGAGCCTGCCGAAGATGGATAATGCTGCTCTCACAGCGCTAGTGGACCGGTGAAGGCCCGAGACACATACCTTTCACCTTCCCTCTGGTGAGATGAGTGTCACACTTGAGGATGTATCAATACTATATATTTGGCCTTCATGTGGACGGACGAGCGGTGACTGGTAACATAAATCCGGAAGGATGGAACGACATTGTTGATCAAGGGTTTGCTTGGAATACAGCATGAAGAACCCCAACAAGGTGTGAAGGATAGGAAAACCATATGAGTGAATTCGTCTTGGTTGTCCCAACACTTTGGTCATCGTCCGCCATCACATGCTAACAACCTTCGGGTAGAAATGCATGCTTGTGCATGGTTGTGACATATGGTGGGTGGATTTCTATTTCCTGATTCTAGCGGGAATACCATTTCTTGGATGTGGATACCAATTATCGGGCAACAATGGGAGGCCATTGCAACTTATAGCTGGGGGAGTGCAACCGTTGCATGGTTGTATCGGCAGATGTGTGATGCATGCAGGAGAAGTGGTGCTACAACTAATCTTGGTGGGTGTGTTTACCTTCTCCAATTGTGGATGTGGGAGCGGCTTCCAATTGGTCGGCTAGAACGCTACGCATATGGTGTACGTAATTTGCATCTCAACTGTTCTCAAGCATTTGTCCTTTGAGTTCTTATCATTTAGATTTGGTATTATGTTGCAGGACTTGCCATTTGACGACGAGATACCCTTGGCTACTGTCGGGTGTCTTTGGAGTTTGACCAATATTGCAAGGGTCCATGGGAACCCATGACGACGCTACATAGACTACACCAACGGCTTGGACTGCCTTAGACCAAGTCATGTAAGTGATATACTTCTGTTTATAGGCTACAACATTTGCTTAGACAAATCAATGTGTATATCTAGGTTACTTGGCGGACGTATACAAAGGATGAGGTTGTTGGTATGGACCTTAGCCCAATGTGCACAATTGATGAAGATTATTGGCATAATATTTGCCCCCTTATTTGCTTCTATGTTGTGGAGTACCATCTGCCAAATAGAGTGACATGGTAATTTCGTCATCTTCAAACTTACCCTACAGAGTATTACAACACCAGCCACAACCTCCACGAGTACACATTTTTCATATGTTGCATACCCTTGATATTGTTGATTTTCTACTCATTTACCTTGTAATGTTGTTTATTTACTATGTAAATGTAGAATTGACCGTTGCAAGCAAAGAGCAGCATGTGGCGCGGCTCACTAGCCACGTCAGCGGCCAGCGCGGCCAACCCGCGCGCGCCGGCTGACGTAGCGGCCCAGTCGCGCCAGTCGGCGTGGCGCGACCAAAAAGGCTAGTTCTTAGAAATTTAGTTCGGGAGAGATTATTTTTAAAATATTAGATTAAAAAAGGTTAAAATTAAAAAATTCTATGGCCTCCCATCCGCAGCCTCGCTTTCACTAAGGTCACCGACGTCATCCTCACCACGCGCTCAGATCAGGGGCAGCGTCGTCGGATCTTTGTCACGACGACCCAGCAGCAAGCGAGCGGTACTGTGCTCAGCCAGGTCAGGTGAGCATGACACGGCCGGATCATGTCACGACGGAGCCTGTTATGGAGTGTAACCAAGAAGGGACGGCGGCAGGACGCTTAGCAGGGCCCGTGTTGTGCCACAGATCAGTCAAGCCTAATCAGCCATGACTGAGGCGTCTGGAGGCTGGACGTGGTGCGTGTCTTCTCCAAAAGCCACAACTACTGACGGAGACCCAAGCAATCAGAGGCAAAGCAAGTACCGGCAGTGATCTTCTCGATGAGCACGACCCGAGAATTAATTTACCCGTCGTACTAATTGTGACTGAACAATCCTTTCAAAATGAGCTAGTGCTGCTGCTGCTTCAAATTGTGAACAACCTAGTTAATTAGGTTCACCTGAGTTAGCGCATCATGACCATTGTATTAGGTTTTCTGGCAAGCTACTGTCAATTCAACGAACTAACAAAGTGATCAATAGCCTTCAATTACATCGTTCGCTCCTCCTTTAATCAGCAACATGGAATTAGTTTTTCTCTCTCTATTGGAGTAAGCTGGTCGGTCCCTACAGCGATGGCCGACGTCTCACCCCCTTGTGTTGTTCTAAACAGAACTAAATTTCCAGCTCGCGTCTCCAGCAGCACGGCGACGTCGGCATGACTCACACGGGCGTCAGGCTGATGGAAGATTGGTGGTAGACGCCAAGTCGCCAACTGGGTCGAGGAGATCAGCTTGATTTTAGCTGATAAGAACACGTACCAGTAGTCACTGATCCGGAATCCCGTCACGTTTTGCGTTTCGGTGAGAGAAAGAGAAAAGCTCCCTGCTGTTCTCCAACTGGTTATTGTCGATTTGTTTGCCACGGTCGTCGTGACGTCATGCAGCATCACTTTGAGCTCCAGGCATGTCTGCCGTCAATTCCGAATTCTTCCTTCTCGGCTACTATAAATCTGAAACTCCGGATCAACGAAGGAAATTATTAAATAGAGAAAGGCAGTCGGTCAAAACGACTTGCAACAGAGCATGAAGAGATTTGGTGCACTGACCATGTGTCCATGTGGTGATATTTTACGCATCTCTTGCACCAAAATCCACCTAAATGTCTTATTTTGCGTGCCTTTTGTAGAGTATTTTACTAGCTTTTGTGCCCATAGAATAATTTGATCAGAAGTTTTCGAAAAGGGCCCTTCAGACGAGACCAATCGATCTATGGGCGGGGGCCGTCCTTCGTCGGGTGGCCAGAAAAGTGGGGGATCCAAGCGGCCAATTCCATTCCTTCCTGCTCCCCACTTTTTAAACGTCACACGCTTTTATCAAAACAAAAGGAACAGACCACGAACATCAAGCGGGGAGGAAAAGAGAAACGGGCCATAGAAAATCCAAGTGAGGTACGTACTTCACCTGCAGATTATTCTCTGAGAGCACGGCCCTGAGATACTTTCACCGGCGACTAAAATCAGCAGCTGTTCCGTGTGATGCGGACGGCACCTGCCGGCACCATTGGGCACATGGCAGTTGTCGAAGCCACCCAGGAAAGCTCCACGAAGATGACCTGAGGAGATGGGGGCTTTGGCTCGCTGAAGAAGAGGGCCCCGTTTGGGAGGGCTTCATGTGCTGCGGAGCCGGAGCCGGAGCCGGAGCTGGAGCTGCATAAAAGAGGCTTCGCCGGCTCCTTCACTTTACCGCAAAAAGGGCTCCGTCCCTCACATCCACGTCAGCTAGAGCGGCTCCTCGCGAGGGTCTTTGGTAGAGCTCCGGCTTCGTCGCTAGTGGAGCGGCACGCGGAGCCTCGCACGGAGCCCGGCCAAACGGGGCCGAGGTCGCAGCAAGTGCCGGCGAGTGAGCTCACCTGTACGTCATGGTACTATCATCAGCCGGCCGGCCATGCCAAGCCGTGTGAAACCTGAAAATTCTCTCCGTCAGCTAGCAGCTCGCTCATGGAAATGGAAGGGAAGGAACCGTTGCTTGCAAGAGCAAAATGCCCGGGCAGGGTAATGATCACCACCCTTCCTGCACTGGTGCCCGTCCAAGGTTTTCTTTTTTCCAAGTTACGGTTGGTCCGTTTCCATTACACGAAGTCTCTGGACGAGAAATCCCGGTAATTTTTTTCTTCTTTTTACCTTGCAGTAATTCTGCAAAACCCACATCAGTAGAATTCATCCGTGATGTTGACCTGTCACAACAAGGATTAGCAAATGAGAGAGTTTGAGACCACCGACGTGGCGCTTTAACAGCGAGGGGAATTAACCCTGGCCGGCCGGTCGCCACCGCATGCTGATGCGACGCTGCCACAAGGCGCACGTATGCAACCCCGCTGCGTGGTCGCGAACGGAACGGGACGGGGGAGGTCAAACACTCCAAAGGAAACGGGGCTTGCGTGGGCGTGGCGTCAGCGTGACCAGCGGCAGCGAGGGCCGCCCAGAGAGCAAGACGGACTTTGGGAGATGCTACGCGCCCACGGCGTTTTGTTCTCTTATATAAAATTCTCGCGCACAGCTGCACAGGAGAGGAGGAGAGCGTGCGCGGCTGAGGAAACGAGCGAGGGGAGCTGTCGCTTTTGACCTCGCGGCGTAACGGAATCAGGGCGGGTTCGCGCGCGCTGCTGCTTGGCTGCTCCTATATAAGAAGGCCGCAAAGGCAACGGGCAAAGCCATCGTCGTCGTCGTCGTACTCGCCCCTCGCCCGCAAGAAACACGGGTCCAGGCAGCCGGCGGTTGGAGAAGCCGGTCGAGGAGGTTGGAGACGACGTTGGAGCAGCAGCAGCAGCAGCAACCGGCGGCGATGGAGCAGCCGCGGCAGGTGGTGCGCAAGTTCCTGGCGCGGCCGCAGCACGAGGGCGTCGGCGCCGTCGTCCGCCGCAGCATCGGCAGGTGAGCAATTCCGTTCTTGGCTGGCTGCCATGTTTCTTCGCTAGCCAGGGGAGAGCCAGAGCCCGGCGGTGCGAGATGCTTGTGTGTTTCCTCCTGGCTCCGCTTTGCTGATCCGCGATGGGACTCGGTGTGCTTTGCGCGTGCAGGTTTGAGCTGAGGTACTTCGATCCGTTCCTGGTCCTCGACGAGTTCTCCGGTGAGCTCTTCGATTCCGTCCTTCTCTTCTTTTTCTGAATGGGCTTCGTCGCTTGTCCCATCTCGGCTCAACTAATCGACTACCTGTCCGAATTCCGCGCAGCTTCTGCTCCGGCCGGGTTCCCCGACCACCCGCACAGAGGATTCGAGACCGTCACCTACATGCTCGAGGTACGCACACGATTCCACCATCTTCGCCGCTCGTTTTGTTCGTCCGTTTCCGTCAGAGCAAACCTGACGAGCCGCCGTGAGAGTTCCTTGGCATCCTCGGCAGCTACCAATCCTTCCTCAATTCCCATTGCGCTGTAGCTTTACTGCTCTACTTGGCGAGAAAGGTAGGGAGCAGAGTCTAGCTTGAGTGCTTGACGAGAGCTACTGCTTCAGGCAAAGGCAACGAACCGCGTGGCGCCAATTGTCAATGATGCCAGCTAACATGAGGCCCTGCTTTGGCTAGTTTCTTCCCCTGCACTTGAAGAATCCGTCCCGACGGGCCCCGGTTTGGGTAGCGCCCCCGCGTCCGTCAACCACCACCGTAGCCCGCGTTGCTCTGCTTTTGCGCGCTGATCAAGGGATCGACACCACACCAGAAAATCATCATGAACGCTTTATGACATCGTTGCCCTGCTAAGCAACTAGTGTAAAAGGAATCGTAGATCAGTTGGTAGCCGAAATTCTTATTTCAGAAAAAGAATTCTGACAAGAGAAAGTGATTAACTCGTGTGAGTTTTCCGAGTTGTGACTTTTCTCCTTGTTTCAGGGCGCCGTGACGCACGAGGACTTCGAGGGCCACCGCGGCACCATCAAGGCCGGCGACGTGCAGTGGATGACGGCCGGCCGCGGCATCGTGCACTCGGAGATGCCTGCCGGCCCCGGCTCGTCCAAGGGCCTGCAGCTCTGGGTCAACCTCTCCTCCGGCAACAAAATG
Source organism: Cenchrus fungigraminus (assembly GCA_036936925.1). NCBI lineage: Eukaryota > Viridiplantae > Streptophyta > Magnoliopsida > Poales > Poaceae > Cenchrus > Cenchrus fungigraminus. The sequence continues at coordinate 28,904,630 of CM072780.1, read as the reverse complement.
TGAGCCTCATGCTTCTCGCCCACCACGTGGCAACTAGTCTCGTGTCAATGCAAGTTGCCACAGTTGGGGGGAGAGCTTAATTACCACGTGTTCACTGGCTGACGCGACTCGCAAAACGACGCGCCTGCGTGCGTTCGTTCGTGCAGGATCGAGCCCGGGTACCAGGAGATCCAGAGCAAGGACATCGCGTGCACGTCCGCGGACGGCGTCACGGTGCGCGTGATCGCGGGGCACGCCATGGGCGCGCGGTCGCCGGTGCGCACGCGGACGCCGACCATGTACCTCGACTTCACGGTGCGCCCGCGCGCCGCCGCCGTGCGGCAGCCCGTGCCCCCGTCGTGGAACGCCTTCGTGTACGTGCTGGAGGGAGAGGGCGTGTTCGGGTCCGAGCGGAGCGCGCCCGTCGGCGCCCACCACATCCTCCTCCTGGGCCAGGGCGACGGCCTCGAGGCGTGGAACAAGGCGGCGGACAGGCCGCTCCGGTTCCTGCTCATCGCCGGCGAGCCCATCGGGGAGCCCGTCGCGCAGCTGGGGCCCTTCGTCATGAACACGGAGGAGGAGATCGACATGACCGTCGACGACTTCGAGCGCTACGCCAACGGGTTCGAGAAGGCCAGGCACTGGAAATCGCAGGCCATGGTAGCGCTCGGTGTAGAGTAGGGACAAATAAGAACAGAGTACACGCACAGCGTGGCAAAAAAAAAATCAACAGATTATTTTCGTTTTCCCCCCTATCGTACTAGTATATATATGATACTGGTTGGTATCATTGTTTTTCTTTCTTTCCCCCAAGAAAGATCGGGGCGGTGTACATACATGGCACAATTAGTTTTCATCAACAGCAGCTGCAAAATAAAACTGGTACAATTTCTTCTCTTCTTTTTTTTAGGGTTACCATCTTTATTCATCATATCATATACAACTATACATATATAACCCACTAAGAGGCATTAACTATATTTCACTCAACATGTAAGTCATCCACCTCACATGCCACATCATCACACTAGATCATCAATTTATGTCTTCTACCGATTTTCTATGACTATAGCATCCATACATCTTTGCGAGTATACCATGCTCCAAAATTCCAACAATAGAATTACGTGAATGATCAATCATCCAACCATTTCTCTCAACAAAATGAACATATTTTCATATATAGTGTAGTTTGTAAAAGAATGTTGCATATCAATCACCTTAGTTTATACTTTCAAATTTACATCTTACAACTTTGTTTAAAAATTCCCGCAGCAACGTATCACCTAGTATGTTAAGATAGTTGGTACAAACTCCATCCGGATGAGATAGAAGCCATACATGTCTTCCTAAAGACTCGTACATCGAGCTTTTGGCCAGCCTGTGGGCATCAACGTTTGAAGCCCTGCGTTCATGTACAAATTCTGCCTTTTCAAAGCCCGCTAATCCCTCCTTGATCTCCCTGACGATACGACCATGATAGCCCATCCCTGGTCCTCGCATGTTCCTCATTGCATTCTCACAGTCAGTTGCGATTATAACCTTCCTCAGCATGAGGTTAGATGCGAGAGCAAGACCTTCTCTGCACGCCATCACTTCTGTAGTCTCTGGGTCTGAGATTCCCTGCATCACGATCACCGATGCTCCCTAAAAACATCCTGCCTCGTCCCTCATGACAGCAGCCATTGTCTCAGTATAAGAGTTCTTCGATAGCGCAACATCCACATTTACCTTCATAAATCCTGGAGGGGGTGGAATCCAACGAGGAGCTGGTGCCACGCCTCCCTGAGATTCGGTACCTCCCTTCCTCTCTTGCGGTGTATCCATTTTCAAATCTGCAACAAACCGCTCTATAAAGCTTCAAGTTTGACCCTTGCTGATTTGGGCCGAAGCTTTTACTGTTCGCTCTACGAAAGGAAAACAAGACGACCAAATATTGGGTCGAAACTTTTCGATATTTTCCTTTTTCAGAAAACAAACATTCCTCAATATATAAGGCCCAATGATAGCTTTTTCCTTTTGGGTCCCGAACCGAATGTTGCTATGGGCCAACCAAAGTGCTCTATACTTAATTAAAGCCCACGTCATATCAGAACTTGTTACGTCAAATTTGTGCCCATAAAACTTTTTTTCCAGAACAATTGGGCCCATAAAACTTGTTATGCTGTCAGTGAAGTCCTATCGGTAATGCTAGGTGGTGGACGTCCGACGGAGCAAGCGTCCTCTAGACGGACACGTGGGCCAACATGCTCCACATCCTTTACTTGTGTCTTATCTCTTCTCAATTTATCTCCCCCCTTCAATTCTTATCCACACGCAACAGCACCACACAACCTTATCTTCCCTTGGTCCTGAGCCGAACCTCCTCCTCCCCTCATTCTGCTTCTGCTCAGATCTCTACTGACTCCACAGCTCGAGCCGGTGAGACTAGCAGTGAGGGTGATGCTTCAGCGAGCTTGAAGGTGTGCAGAGGCAGTGAGAGGTCAGCAACGCTCCGTTGAGCTATCGGAAGGGTTGTGCGGGTGGTGCTCCAGCGAGCAAGGAGACGCGCGGAGGCAGCACGGCGGTGACGCGCCGACGAGTTGCAGCGAGGGCAGTGCTTGACGGTGCTTCTGCGAGCTTGGAGGTGCTAAGAGCTCCGAGGGAGCGGTGCAGGAGGCCGAACCGCACGCATGAGAAAGCTGCTCCGCGAACTACGGCGGTGGGTGCTACGCCCGGACCTCGTCCCAGAGCCCGTCGGCCATGGAGGTCGCCGCTCCCCCGCGGTGAGGAGGGGTCGCTGCTCCCTCACGGCGAGGAGGAGCGGGCGACCTCCCCGATGGAGGGCCAGCCCCCCCCCCCCCCCCCCCCCCCCCCCAATCATCTTTCTTCTCAAACTTCGGCAAGACCCATGGTGTGCAATAGATTTTGAATGTTGTAATGGTTGATTTGAGATGTTGGGGGGCGAGATTCATGTTGACATGGGGATTTTCTTGTCGATCGATGTCATGGAGGCAATTTTTTTTATGTCCCATCTACATGAATTTGATGGTGCAGTAGCTTTGTTTCGATGTTGCATGAATTTGAATGGATGTTACATGAAACAAAACTATGATGTTTCAGTAAGGATTTTCACTCTTTGCATCCAGTTGTTTTCATACATTTTAGTGCGTGGTTTTTGATGTTGCAAACAAATGTACATTCTTGATGTTGCAACAGGATGTTCGGGGCAAATGATTTTTTCGTGATGTTGCAATAGTAAAATCAAGATGTTCCCTTGAGATGTTTTTAACGTTGCAAGGCCTGCTATGTGATATTTCATCTTATTCTATTTTCTGGTGTTCCCTGTTTACCTCTCACGTCTCACCACTAGTGTGGAGATGTGGCTTTTATTTTCCAACGACCTTGTTCTTGCCTTTGCCTATTTCCCCATCTGTTGACTTCCAGACTTTAATGTTGCATGTAACATCATATGCATGTTGCAAGTGTTCAATCTTGATGTCACAATTGTTCAATCTCTCATGTTTCACGTGTTTCTTCAGAGTGGAGTTGCATTTCAAGTGTCCAAATATTTTTGTTGTTGCAAATGGTACCCATCCGCTGGGACCCAACTGTTGCAGCGGCAGGTAGGGTGAGGGCGTGAGCAGTGGAGGTCGTGGTTAATAAATATCATGGACCCCACTGTCCAACGAACCACGTGCTGCCATGGAAGCGTCCAGAGGATTGAGTCCGTTCGGGCGCTGGCACGTCCCAAATCTCTGCCCTTAAAAAACGCGTAAAAAACGCGTAAGGGCAACGCTTCACGTCGTGGTTCTGCCCCCTCGGCGTTCTGCCGGCAGAACCACCGCGCCGACATGTGGGCCCGCACCATCCCCACCTCCCCGACGCCACCTGGAGGTTAGGCCTCCCCCTCCCCTCGCCGCTCGCGCCGCATGGAGCTCCGCCGCCTGGTTGTCCGCAGCTTCCCCGCAGTGGTCGCTCAGCGCTCGATCTCCACCACTGCTCGGGCGATGCGACGCGCGGCAGGTTCCTCACTCGCATGCTCACGCAGGTCGCCTGGCATCACGGTACCAAAAGGAGCTCCGCCGTCACCGATTCCAGATCCTCCTTGTGAATTCCAGATCCCAGCCCAGTCACACCGGCTCGAAGCGCAACCTCCCAGCTCGAGCAGACGAGCACCCAAATCGACGACCTCTTTCCCCTCTCCGATCTAGACGCGCACCCAACCGGGGCTCGATGCGGGCTATCTCCTCGGCGGTGGGTGGGAGGCTGCGGGCGCGGCTGCGCGGGGCGGCGCGCGTCCGCGGCGGCGGCGCGGGGGCCGGGTGGTGGACGACCCCGGGGCACGAGCAGCAGCCCAAGGGGGCCTGGGGGACGACGCGGTGTACGAGGCCGCCGCCGCGGAGGCCTTCCCGGAGCACAACAAGGCCCACCTCGTGTCCCTCGAGCTCCCCGACCGCAGCGGCGACGTGAGCACCTCTCTCTCCTGATTCGTTTTGGCATTTCCTATATTCATATATGTGCGCAGCGGTTATGAATTTGGAAACTGAAGGCTATATTTGCGAAGGCATCGCCATTTTTAAATTACCAGTAATTAATTAAATCGTAGGAATCCTGCCTTTGCATCAGTCATTGCTATGCCTTTTAGATTCAGAGCACCTGAGGACTGCATAGTTGTTGTTTACAGAGCTTTGAACATTTCGGCAGATCCCTCTCTCTGATAACATGATAAGTAGGGGCATTTTGTGTTGCAATGGTCCCTGCCAAATGAAAGTTGGGTATAACGCCTTTATGCTTGCTGGTGAAACATTTATATTCAAATCCATGGCATATGCCTACAGATAATCATCACAACATATGGGGAGCTTGACAAGAACAATTATCTGGACCCCAGGACTGCTCAAGTCGCTACCGTTGATCATATTAAACAGGTAACGTTGCACAACACTCACAGTGTTTCCGCTGCCTTACTAAACAGATCTGTTATGCCAACTGCACAGCTGGTGTTTTAACATGTTAGGAAACTTAGTACTGACTACTGAGCACCAGACAATCTACTCATCGTAGAGAATAGTCTACCAAGGCAGCTTCGTGCCTGCAATAAGCATCTCCAGCATCTTGAACTTGATAATCTGAATATTTTGACACACTTGATGAATGGGACATTGCATCTGAAATATTACGTTAATATTTGTTGCCTAAAGTTCAAGCATTGCATTTGACATATCTCATGAAGAGTGTGTCACCACAATTCACTATGCCCCACATGAATTAGCAGCAGAGATGAGCTCTATATTTTTAGAATCCGATTCCACAGTTTCTGCTGTTCTTGTTTATAAAGTAAATTGTATAAAGTAAACCGCTATATTTGGTCTTCTTGTAACTATATTTTTCTCATGTATTCTCTTTGTGACCGAGGAGACACACTCTTTGAAAGGGAAATTAGTATTTCTTTGCACTCTACAATTTATATACATATGGCAATATAGAACATAACAATATGATTTTTTGTTGGCTGTAGCTTGTATTTGATTTAATATTTTTTCTAGCAACTTAAGTCGTTCTTTTCATATAAAGTTTTAAATAAAGAAATACATGTCTTTGCATGATGTATTTAATTAAATATTATGATTTCTTGATGTTTCATACTATATAATTTTATTAAATATTTGTGAATTGTATCATATATATTTGGTACTATTTAAAATAAAGGTAATATAGTACGCACATACTACTTATCTCCAATTGACTGGAAGTACTATATTTTCTTGTGGCATTTCAATTTCTTACTGTTAAGTATGAGATGCTCGATAAATAGAAGATGTTAGGTGTTGATGGAATGGACTGCTAACTCGAACATGCAATATTGTCAAGAAATTCGATCAATGTTGGCCTTGGACTTTCCTGTTGCTAACATAAAGTTGGTCGCTAATTATGTGATATGGAAGTTGAAATTTGAGCAAGTCTTTAAAAAAAATTGAGCAAGTCTTATTTTGTTGGCCTGCAATATGTATATAACACATTATTCATTTTGTTAAATGACAATAACCCACCATGGTTAGGCAATATGACCCTGCCGAACAATTCGTTTAGTGGTCTTAGCAACTTTACACATTATGAGCTCAATTTCAGGTGTTGCCTCAAGTAAGCAGGCACCAGCAGAGGGCTTATCTTTTGTGAAGTGGAAGTCAAACAGCACAGGTTGCAGTACAACCAAATCAGCAGCTTCCCACCATCGCTGATCCTCTAACAATCAACCTTGCTAGGCTTTATGTGCAATTCTGCGCTCTGCCCCTTTTTCTTCCTATTTTTCAGTCCTTGCAGTTGGAAGATAAACATCGTGACATGGATGCATCATGGTGGATGTTGAATTTTTTTAAGGTCTTGGAGGGCTGCATATTTTAGGCAGGTTAGATTATTTGATATGCCATTGTAGAGAAAAATTGTCAATCAAAATAGCATCTTAGTTATGAGTTACATTAGGAAGCATCAGTGTAATTACTGATCTCACAATAGCGTGGCATGTATAATGCAACCTCTGTTTATCGGAGGATGGGATATGTTTATAGAAATGATGATGACGGCAATACCTTCAGGCATCAGTAATACTTTATGATAGCAATTTGTTAGCAACGTAGCCTCCTCCACTGAGGGTCTCAGACCACTTTTCAAAAATATCCCAGCAAGAAATGAAACCTCGACCCAACAATCCTTATTTATTTTGCATGTCTTTCAGTTTATAGCAGTAAATATTTGGTATAAAAGACCGTAGCAACGCACGGGCACAATCCTAGTGCTATTCAAGCATTGACCGACGAATATGCTATCGTTGAGTTTGATCTCATTGACTGGCGAAGCGGCAGTATAAATGAGAAAAGGAAGATGTAAATTTGATTTATATCCCCAGTAAAGGTAAAACGGAACATATGCAAATCAACTTCTTCGTGCAAACATGCAAACATTTAATCTGAACTGATGTTGATTTAAGGAGGCGCATGGAGAAGTGGAAGGGCAGATTTGGAAAAATGTAATTAGGAGCGGGCTGTTAAGTGTAAAATTATCTAATTCGAAAAAAGTGTAAAATTATCTAATACCATATCAACATCAACATAAAAGTTGCATTTTTTTAAAAAAAATTGATTTGCACCTCTGCACGAACCAACTCCGCGTAAGTTGACTATATATCCCGGTAAGCAAACCGGGGTACTACTAACAGACATCAGTAAACTCAGACGTGTACTCCTCCCCGCGCCAAAGCAGCCAGACGACACTTCCGGCACTAGTCTACTCTTCCGGAGTCCTGCGAGTGCGGTCACCTGAGATCGATGGAACGTTCTTCTTTCACTCGAGAAATCCGAACCCACCACGGCAGGCGCGCGGGTGAGAACGCCTGCTGCTGCGCCAGAGCCTCATTCATTTCCACGGGATTGGATTCCGACCGGAATTGATAAATACAACTAGAAAATTATAATAGCTACTATAAGAGATCCGGATTTATTCCGGGTCGAAAATTGATTTACTCATGATATGTACACAAAGAGACTCGGAATCAATCCACTAGTCAAGAGGTGTGGAATCAATCCGCCTCTTCGGTCTCTTCTTCTACCTATCACGATGAGTAAATTAATTCTTGATCCGGAATGAATCTGAGTCTCTATCATAATTTTCTTGATATATCTATTATTCCGACCGGATTGAATCCGATGGAAGCGAACGAGCCAAGGTACGTGACAGGGCGAGGAAGGCGAGCGCCCAACCGACGTACACAGCGACTGAGCCCCTGAGCTTATTTGCGGCGTGAGGTCAAGATGGGAAAGTGAACGACGACAAGCGGGCCAGCTGGACGCACAAATCATCCGGCCGACGGCGGAACATTCAGTAGCATCATGCATGAAAAGCAATCGGCAACGGCGTAGCTCGCCGCATGCCGTTGTGCCATCATCATATACATCGGAAGCATCGCCTTAGGGCGTGATTGGTTCCTGTGAATTAGGCGAGCCAGGATAGAGGGCCAGCCATGCTCTTTCTGTGCGGGATGAAAGTGTACACTTTGGTGTGATTGGTTGTTTTTGTTGTTGGTCCGGTATGATATGAGATTTTGTTTGGTTGCATATATGCATGTGAGTTTTGAGTGTGTGAGATATGGACCCATACACCATACTTGCATCAAGTCATCTGGGATGGTGAGGGAAGGAGTAAAAGAGAAGACAGAGCCGTGCGAGATAGAGAAGGTAAAGTTTATGGAATGATGCAGGCAAACGGTGCGAGACACGGAACCAAACATGGCTAAGGCCTCGTTCGGTTTTTTTCGGAATGAGCCAAATCCAGGGGGATTTTAGTGGGTCGATTCCAATCCTAGTCGACAGAAAAGGTGTCATTCGTTTCGGCCTGGCTCGGAAACGAAACAACGGCTTCAAATCGAATCCCCGTGTCGCCCCCTCCGGATCGAACCCTACCCGGCGGCTTCCGCGACGCGAGGCAAGCTGCGGCGCGAGGTGGCGAGACGCGGCACTGGTGGCGCGGGAAACAGCCAAGCGGCGACGCGAGGTGGCTGCTTGGCGCCACGAGGTCACGGCGTGGAGGCGCGAATCCTCGCTGACGAGCTCCTCCCGTACCGCGCTCACCAACTCCGCCGCCAGTTTCTATCCGGTAAGCGCCTTCCGCTCTCCCTCCGCCCTCACCTTCTTTCTCCTCTCCGTCGGCCGACGTCAGCTGGCACTGCGGCGCGCGGCTGCTGGCCCGCTGCCGGCGTGCAAGTTGCTCAGGTATGGGCCGAATCGTCTTCTTGACTTGCTATATGTGATCCCCGATTAGACCTGAGCATTCCACGGGCCGGGTCGGGTTCGGGCCGGGTCGAAAAAAACCCGGGTTTTTCGGGTCGAGAAAATCCTGCTCATGCCCGTCCCATGGGACGTGTCGGGCCTCAGTTTTCGGGCCGAGCTCGGGACGGGCCCGGGCTTGGGCGGGCCGCCACGCTTTTTATAGTGTAAAATAACTAAAAACAGCATTTCAGGCCGGGCTCGGGCAAAATTTTTTTCGCGGGCTTCAAGATCTCAGCCCATGCCCGTCCAGTAAGGTTCGTGGGCGGGCCTAGCGCGCCGGGCTAAAAATGCTCACGTATATCCCCGATTGATCTCCTGGTCGCCCGCCTGTTCTTGGGGAAACCCGTCAAGTTGCTGGTGTCGCGTGCGTGCCGCGACCGCAAGATCTGTTCTTCTATGCGAAGTAGGTCCTGTGTCTGCATGATGCTGTGGCTCGAATGATTATGAAACCGTTTTTTTATAATTATGATTTTATGATGATCCCGTCATGGCCGAATGGTGCTGCGACGAGTACATACAAATTGTAAAAGAACATAAGTAGAGGGCTATCTTGTTCTCACTGGGCAAATATTGTCAGCACTTTTCTTTGGGCAGATTGGATGGCCTTCTCTGAATATAAGCTATCATTTTATTAGTAACAGCAGTACATGTCCTTAGATCAACAAATGGATCTCCCTCTAGAGTGTGCTCCCCAGCAATTGCTAGAGCAGAACTATGTCCATCAGATGGAAGATGGCCCAAACCCAAGCGAGTAGTACCAGTATAATTTTCATCATCGATGGTTGCATCTGATTTCTCACGATAATCTGCCCATGAATGCACAGCTTCTACAATTGTGCAGGTATTTTTATTTAGTTCCCTACTTTGCATGAGAACATCAGCTTCAGAGGCACGGCCAAAACATTGGTTAGCATGATCAGTGCAGATATCAGAGGTAGTTCGACTTATGGGAACGTTAAGTAAAGCTGATTCCTGCACTCTATTCATCTTTTTTCCTAATTCAGTGTCAACTAAACTATCAGAAAATCATCCAAAAGGGAAGCTTTCTTAAATGTCGGAGCATAACCATCTTCAGAAGTAGCACTATCAACTTGATCATAAGATTTGGGATGTGGACGTTCTTTCTTGTTCTGAAGGTAGTTGACCAAATCGACCTCAATACGAGGAGTATATTGTTTTAGATCTTGCACACCTAGCATTTGTACTTGATGGGTCTGAATTTTTGTTTACAACTGCATGTGTTAGTTTCAGTTCTTTTAGAGTGCATGTTCATGCGGTGTAACTCCCTATTCTGGATGAAGCTTGTTGATGTTCATGTGTTAGTTGGTTCCTTTTGAGGTGTGGGGCTAGAAAGAGAGGACTTTTCGACATATAAAATAGATCTGAAAATATGTCATTTAATTCCTTTATTCCTGTCAGCAATACAATAGAGTGGATGATGAAAACATCATGTTAATGTTGGTGAAGGAGGGGAGCTGCGTAGCGCAGCTGGTTAGGCTCCTTGGGGAGGAGGCTACCGGCCAGGGATCGAACCTGGCCTCCCGCAGTGTTCAGGTGGGGCTTTAAAGCCCCCCCGTTGCCCAACACTCATTTTTTTTTAATGTTGGTGAACTTTCATGCTTGATACATGTGCTAATATGTACTGAACTTTCATGCTTGATATTATGATAGGGAGCTGATCAACTGAAGCTTACCCTGATCGTCCAAGGCCTCTAGGGTGTTCTGGCAGTACCGATGGTTGATGCTTCCGCTTTGTGCAAAATGCATAATGATCCCCCATTATACCTTTTTGGATAATCAGATGTCTAGGAATTATTATGACATAGTGTTGAACTGGGTCATATGTTTCTTTTAACCCACTTGTCCTTTGGTGAAAGTCGTTTGTGCTTACTGAAGAAACAACGGTTACAGTCTAACTGCTTTGCTGCCTGAAATTGTGAAATAGGAGCATGTGTATCATGTATGCCTACATTACTTGGAGTTAGATCCAAATTACCTACTGATTTAAATTATGCTACTGCTATCATTGTTACCCATTATATACTACAGCTAGATGAGATAATGGATTTACTAGTTGGATCATTGTATACATTCCTGGTCAAAACGAATAGTGTTTTTTTGGTTGGGAATGGATTCATGAGTGGAATGCGATCTGACCAGGAATGAGTGGATCCTGGCCAGGATCGGTTGAGGGGCAGGAAAGGAACCCAACAAACGAACGAGGCCTAAAGCGTATCACACGGTGCGGGATGGCCTTTGGGATGGCACGAGCAGGAAAACCAATCACCCACTTAGGCCCTGTTTAGTTCATGAGGTGAAACTTTTGGATCATCTTTAAGTTCAAGTTCTATTAGGAGTATTGAACATAGACTAGTTACAAAAATAATTACACGAATGGACAAAAATTACGAGACGAATCCATTAAGACTAATTAAGCCGTCATTAAAGATTGGTTACTGTAGCACAACGTTGTCTAATTATGACATAATTAGGCTCGTTAGATTCGTCTCAAAATTAAGATTGGGGTTGTGGAATATGTTTTGTCATTAATCTACAATTAATACTCTTAATTAGTATTCGGAGATTGATGTGACAGGTAGTTAGTGAAATTTTTGGAAGTAAACCGCTCTTAATTAGGATCGCCCGGAGAGGGATCCGTGGGTGCGAGAGCGCGGTGGGCGCGGGACCTGTGCAAGGTGAGGGTCCCACCTGTCACGGGGATGATGCGAGAAAACACAAGAGCAACCCGCGGAGACCGTCGGATGGAGATGAACAGTGAGGGTGGTGTCCTGCGGGTGGCGGCGATCCGGGGCTCCTCTGTCCCGTCCCCTTCATCTCCATGAAGGGAGGAGCCCTATAGATGGGCCGGTTAGAACCCAGGTCCGTGAAACCAACCCGGATGAAACCGTGCAAGATTGACTGCACGGGTTGGGTTGGCTTCGGTTCCTACCCGCTAAACCGTTCAACAAATATAACTCTGATTTTGTGCTTTAAAGTTAGACATGAAGAAGGCTTATGACCGAGTGGAGTGGGAATATTTGCGCAAGATCATGCTAAAATTGGGCTTCCACCGTCAGTGGGTTGACATTATCATGAGATTGGTAACTACGGTTTCTTTCTCTGTTTTATTTAATGGAGATCGTTTGGAAAGTTTCAGGCCATCACGGGGTATCCGGCAAGGAGATCCTATCTCTCCCTACTTATTCTTGTTAGCAGCAGAGGGCCTTTCGTGCCTCTTAAAATCAAGGATTCAGTCATCTAATCTTAGTGGTATAACGGTGGTGCCATCGGCTCCGATAGTCAGTCACCTCTTGTTCGCTGATGACAGCCTGCTGTTCTTCAAGGCTAATAGGGAAAGTGCAGATCAAGTGAAGGATATCCTACATGAGTATTGTCAGGCTTCAGGGCAGCAGGTGAATATGGCCAAGTCTTCTATCCACTTCTCAAAAGGTTGTGGAGAGGCCATACGTGATGAGATCAAGTAGATTCTTGATGTGCACAATGAGGCTTTGAGTGAAAAGTACCTAGGCATGCCCACAGATGTTGGAAATTCTTCCAATGGCGCATTCAAGTATTTGAAAGATAGAGTGTGGCAGAAGGTCCAGGGTTGGCTCGAGCTTTCCCTATCCTCAGGAGGTAAAGAAGTTCTTATTAAAGCTGTTGCACAGGCGGTCCCTACTTACTCCATGTCATGCTTCAGATTACCAAGGGGACTGTGTCAACACATTGATGGATTGTTACGCAACTTTTGGTGGGGTAGCAAGGATGGTAAGCGACATACATGTTGGGTTGCATGGGATCAAATGACGAGGCCAAAGTATATGGGAGGATTGGGGTTCAGAGATATCGAACTGTTCAATTTGGCTCTACTCGCGCGTCAGGCTTGGCGGATTCTACAGGAACCAGAGTCCTTGAGCGCACGTGTGCTTAAATCAGTCTACTTCCCCGATGACTCGTTCTTGGACGCCACGGTTGGCTCGTCACCTTCACGTGTATGGCGGGCAATCGTGGGTGGCAAAGATGTACTCACGCAAGGCATCATACGTCGGATTGGGTCAGGAGCAACCACTAATATTTGGAACCAAAATTGGCTGCCGAGGAAGGGGATCATGAAGCCATTGTGCTGCACCAGCGATCATTCGCCAGCTAGGGTTTCTGAACTCATCGACCATACAACGGGAACCTAGAGGCGTGACCAGTTGAGGAGCATTTTATCTCTATTGACAGGGAGGTCATTGAGAGTATACCTTTGAGTACTCGGAACCAGGATGATTTCTGGACCTGGAGTTATGAGAAGACCGGCGTATTTTCAGTACGCTCGGCGTATCGCATGCTGGTACACAATAGGGAAAGTCGATCGGACTGGATCGAGCATTCAGCTGGGAAGTCGGACATAAGAGCTGAGGAAAAGGAGTGGTGTCAACTATGGAACGTGCAGGTGCCATCGAAGCTCCGAGTTTTTTTTGAGACTTGCTAAACAGTCCATTCCCACCGGAGATGTACGCCATCACAGAAATATGGCCACCAATAGCAATTGTTCAATCTACGGGCTACCTGATTCTTGGAAGCATTCACTGTTGGATTGTAACATGGCAAAATCTGTTTGGGCGTTGGAGGATGATGAGATTACAGAGGTCATTTGTGAGACCCAACATAATGACGCAAGAGGATGGCTCTCGGTGATCATGCAGACGCTACCACAGGAGCAGGTCACACGGGTGGTAGTGAGGTTATGGGCCATTTGGTATGCGAGAAGACAAACGATCCATGAAAACAAGTTCCAGAGCCCTTTGTCTACGAACTGTTTTGTGGAGAGATTTATCTCTGAGCTGGGAACGATCAAGAAACCGGTGAGAGAACAGAACAGGCAGAGAGTTCGCCCGGCTACCAGACCTCGGTGGATTCCACCACCGAGTGACATGACAAAGGTGAATGTGGACGCAGCTCTCTCAAAGAATTCAGGAATCTGCTCGGCGGCAGCAATAGCCAGGGACGGGGAGGGACGCTTCCTAGGCGCGTTTGCTCTTGTCCTGGACGGAAGCTTTGATCCAGAGACTGTGGAAGCCATGGCATGCAGGGAAGGTCTCGCTCTAGCAGCGGACCTCATGCTGCAGAAGTTACGATTGGCGACGGATTGTGCATCGGTCGTCAAGAGCATTGCTGGTGAAGGTATGGGAATCTATGGCCAGATCATCCAGGAGGTGAAAGCTCGGCGAAACGACTTCACCAGGGTCGAGTTTGTGCATGAGCATCGTGATTCAAATAGTGATGCGCATGTTATAGCTAGAAGTTCCATTTATAAGTCATTAGGTAGGCATGTGTGGTTCTTAACTCCGCCGACAGGAGTGTGTAACTTGATCCCTCTTGTTAATCAATAAAGGCGCAGTTGATCTAAAAAAAAAGATAACGATGAGGCACTAAATCTCCAAACGATCGCCGCTGCCGTGCGAGTGTGAGCAAGCAAACCTGCGCTCGATCCCTCGGCCCTCGCTGAAAAAAACCTGCTCCGCCTCCTTCGCGTCGTCGTCTCTAATTCAGATCTCTGCAACTTGCGCTCGATCCCCCCACTGAAAAAACGAGCATCTTCCTGCTCCATCTCCTGCTTCCTGCCGTCGTCTCTGCTCTGGATCTCTGCACCACGAAGCGACCTCCGCAGGATCATCCAACAAACAATCCAATGAGATAGATACATCGACGACAGCAGTAGAAAATATACTGATAAGCAGTAGCTAGCACAGAACGCACATATGAAGGATTCAGGACGCTGCGACGACGGCATCTCCGGCGGCGGCGGCCACGCAGTCGAAGCCGCCGTCTCCAACTCTTAGCGCTACTCCGATCAGGGCATCCGCAACAGTCCGTCGTTGCCGGCGCCGCTGCCGCAGGGTATGTCCAGGTATCTCGTATCTGTCTTCCAGTGGGGCGGAGCCGAGTTTCGAAGGCTACTGGGTCACGAAGGCGCGCCGCCATCACTACCTCGCTCGCGCCCCAGTCAAACCACGGAAACCACCCAACCCGCCGGTTTCTAAACCGCCAACTAAATTACCGATGGGCTGGGTCAGGAACTGGGCAAACCGGACCATGGACAGGGTCCCGATCAGGGTTTTTTTACCCACCATTACCGCACCGGTTACCGCGGTTACCATTCTTACTGCTCCGATGCGGTAACGGTACCGGCCGGTTTAAACCGCTAGGGTTCCAAAAATTCAAATTTGAATTCAAAAAAAAATGAAAAAAATCATTAAAAATCCCTAAAGAATAGTTCATGATTTATAGAATCTGATGGTGTCAAAAGTTTTCAAATTTGAGTTCATTTAGTATTTATTTGGAGTTGTAGAAGTTACAAAAAAAAAGAAAAAGAAAAAAACATGAGCCGGCCCGTGAAGGCCCATCAGGCCCAAACCGGTCTCCAACCCCCTATCCATTCCTCTCTGCCTGCCGCTCCCCCGCTCGCTCCCCA
Organism: Cenchrus fungigraminus; assembly: GCA_036936925.1. Lineage (NCBI taxonomy): Eukaryota > Viridiplantae > Streptophyta > Magnoliopsida > Poales > Poaceae > Cenchrus > Cenchrus fungigraminus. The sequence goes on along the minus strand of CM072780.1, from coordinate 28,889,390 downwards.
GACCGTGACTCTCCTCCCTCGCTTCGCTTTCCGTCGCGCCCTGCAGTCGTCCGCGCCGCCGGCAGCGGTTTGCCGCGCCCGGAGGTCGGTTAGCCGCGCGGGAGCAGCGGTTAGCCGCGGCCCGGCCGGATCCGCCCGCTCCCGCGGGGTTGCGGCGGCTTACCGCCCCAGGCGGGCGGTATACCGCGGCGGCAGCAGGTGAGTTCTCCCTCTGTTTTTTTGCATTAAGTGTTGGTAGCTTTAGGATTTAGGTAGAAATTAGCTGTAGGTATCATTTGCATTAGGATTTAGGTAGGATTTGTGTTAGGATTTAGGTTTATTTTGCTTTAGGATTTTAGGTAGGATTTAGGATGTTAGGTAGGATTCTTGCTTTAGGATTTTAGGTAGGATTTAGGATGTTAGGTAGGATTTGTGGTAGGATCCAATTTTAGGTAGGATTTATTTTAGATTTAGGTACATTTTCTTTAGGTAGGATTAAGTCATTGATTTGTTTGTGTTGGCATTTATGCAGATAGACAATGTCAGGCAGACCTAAAGATGTCGTATGGGAACATGGTGACAATCTAGCTCCCGGATGGCGATGCAACTATTGTGGTATGCAGAAAAGTGGTGGTGGTTCTACTAGATTCAAACAACATTTGGCCGCGCGCGGATCATCGGTGCTCCATTGCAGCAAGGTGCCACCACCTGTGCGGGAGTACTTTCAGCGGGATATTGAGAGGACTAAGAAGGCAACTTCTGACCGGGCTCGAGAGAGGTTGGCACGGGAGGCGGCTGCAACAGCGGGAAACAATCCCGCTGGTGGATATGATGATGAGGAGGCTCAGATCCAGCATGCAATTAACCTGTCGAGAGCAGAAGCAGAGTTCCGACAGGGGGTGGAAGGGAGATGAGGTACTTATGAGTGTGGAGGGGGTAGTGGTTCGGCGAGGGGGAATCCTGTGCAGAGGATGTTTGGAAGAGTAAGTTCACAGAGGGAGAATCCTGTGGTGGCGGACTATAACTTGGCAGCTGGTGGGAGCAGAGGAATGACGCAACCAAGGATTGATACAGGTTCCTGGACGCAGAAGGGTAAAAATGCAAGGGAAGCCATTGGTAAAGCTTGGGGAAATTTTTTTCATATTGCAGGAATACTTGGACGGCAGGCCGACAATCCATACTTTGTCAGTGCGGTTAGAGAGACACAAAAGTGGGGTAAGTATCTATACTCTATACTTGGACACCTATGACCTTACGTTCTGAATGTATTCTCATGATGTCCATATGGTTGCAGGTGAAGGTATCATGCCACCCAGTGGAAAGGATATTGATGGCAAGTACCTAGATCAGAACGAGAAAGACTTGAAAGATCGGTACGTAAGTTTCAGAACGACTGGGGCACACATGGTGTGACGTTGATGTGTGATTCATGGACTGGCCCGACTAAAATGAGTGTCATCAACTTTCTGATATATTGCAATGGGGTCACGTGGTTTCACAAGTCTATTGATGCAACTGGAAAAAGTCAAGATGCCTCATATTTGTACACGGTACCTCCTCAACATGTGCTATGTCGCATTCAATATGTTTTCATGGTTACTAAATATTTTGCCTATATTTTCAGGAGATTCGCAAGGTGGTGAGGGAGATTGGCCCGGAGCATGTCGTGCATGTGGTCACCGACAACGGCTCGAATTACAAGAAAGCATGCAGGACACTAGGAGAGGAGTATCGACACATTATTTGGACACCTTGTCTTGCACATATCGTGAACTTGATGTTGAAGGATATCGGTGAAAGGTATGACCATCAAGGTACGATCTCCTGATTTCTTAGATAGCAAGTGGGCGTATACCGAAGAAGGTCGATTTGCTCACTCCCGGTTGTCAAGTATGGAGTGGTGGGGTGGATTGAAATACATCATCGACACAGTTCAACCAGTATACAAGTTCCTTCGCTTTGCTGATCAAGACAAGCGGCCTAACTTGTGTGATGTCGTGTATGCCTACCAAACATGCAAAAATGAGTTGGAGTCTTTCTTTGGAAGAAATGTTTCGACATGGAATGAGTATCGTCAGATTCTGGTTGCTAGGATTAAGGATGTGTACCATTTCACTTATGTGGGTGCAGGTAAGAGTAAAACTGTACATATAGTTTCAAGCTGTACATATATACCTTAGGCTGCGTTTGGATGTCGATATTAGAGGCCATGGAATTGAATTGTGTTCAATACCAAATCAGCTATGATATTGAAATGGGATGCGATTCCAAATCTGTTGTTTGGATGCCTTTGCATTGACGTTTGAAATCTCAGAAAAAAAAACTCAATTCAATTCAAGTTTGGATGTACAAAAGCATAAAATTAGTATTTGTCCAGCTTCTTCCACCTTCGGCTCGTGAAGGAGTGCCCATAGTCAGCCACCATCATCCAGAACTGCCACCAATCCAGAGGCATGCCACCATCGCCAAGAGTCCGCGTCCATGAAGTAGAGAGTGGCAGCGCCCCTCCCAGAGTCCCCGTCCATGAAGAGGAGCGCCCCTCCCAGATCCACGCGAGCAAGATACTGCCGGAGTTGAGGAAGAAGCAGCAGTCGGAGTTGAGGAAGAAGTGGCGACCGGAGTTGAGGAAGAAGATGATGTTGGCCTCAGCCATCAACAAATCAACCCCGTGCTGCAGCAGTGGCCTCTACCATCGCTCGATTGAGGCTCGCCGGCACCGATTTGAGCTCTACCCCCAACGGATTGAGGCTCGTCGGCGCCGGTGGAGGGGCGGCGGGTGTCGTCGTCGAGGAAGGAGGTGGGGACTAGGGAGGGCAGGGGAAGGAGCGCATCCCAACCGAAGAAGGTGAGGAGGGGCGCCGGCGGAGGGAGGTGAGGAGGGCCGGCGGAGAGAGCGCGGGAAGGCTCGCCGGCAGAGGGGGATGGAGGCTCGTCGACGCAGCTTGAGGAAGAAAGGGAGCATGCCGCCGGTGTCGTGTGATTCGGTGTGTCGTCTGATTTTGTTGGAGGGTGAGGCGAATGCTAGCCAATACAGAGGGTCGAGCCTCCGATTTGTTGGAGCGTGCGGGTAGTGCAAGGGAATGCCGCACGGTATTGACCTACGATTCCGTTTTCTAATTCATGTGACATCCAAACGGTGGAATTGAGGCCCACAAATTCCAATTCCTAATTCAGAGCTCCAATTCTTACATCCAAACACAGCCTTATGCTTATTTGACGTGAATCATGTTTTGCAGCTGCTGTCCTAAATCCGGCGCTATCATATACGATGGAACCAATTGGAGAAATGTATCATTCCCTCAAGGATGCATTTGAGCGCATGACGGATGTCCAGAGCGCCGTGCAGGCATTGCAGGAGGCTGAGGTGTTTCGCCAGAAGCTTGGTGAGTTTGGCTCCGAACTGGCAATGAAAATGGCGACGGACCCAAAGACAACCCCATGTAAGAGTTCTTTCATACGACATTGTTGTTTTCTCTATTGTAGTATCTAGCTAACATAATGGGTTGCACTTGCAGCGGCTTGGTGGATGCTATTCGGTAGAGATACTCCACAGTTGCAGCGCCTTGCTTTGCGGCTTGTCTCACAATGTGTCTCCTCAAGTGGATGCGAGCGAAATTAGAGTACTTTTGCCTTGCTGCATACCAAGGTTCGCAATCGGCTCTCGCACAAGAGACTAAACAAACTTGAATATGTCAACTACAACCTTCGTCTGCGACTTGCGGAGGTCTCCCGCCCTACAATGCGTGAGGAAGGTGATTTTATTGACCAGTTCGCCCATCTATCATTCTATGATGAGAATAATCCAGTTCGGGAGTGGATGGAATATGGTAGATGTAACCAGGATCCAGTTCTGGATGATGATGATGATGATTCAGACATCCCTCTCCCGTCCCAGATTGTCAGGGATCACATACACCCCTCAGATCTACGTTAGGCTACGGGAGCTGAAGGTATCAGTGATTGGGCACGTACACATGTGGGTAACACTCACCTAGGCAAGAGGAAGTTGCAGAAGGGGCCTAGAAAGGGTGGCTCAAAGCGTCAACGAGGCAAAACAGTACAAAAACCAGTGACCAGCGACACAGAGACTGATGATGGCGACGAGGCTGAGCGTAGTCCACCGTATCAGGAGTCCCAGGATAGCGGCTCAGCTGATGACGGTGACGGTGACGGTGGTGGTGGTGCTGCTGCTAGCGGTGGTGGTGGTGGTGGTGGTAGTGGTGGTGGTGGTGGTGGTGGTGGTCTTCGTTTCACAGGTATCAGTTGCACCTATGTACGCACATTTCTTTCTGACTATGAGTACTAATTATGGTTGATTGCAGGTGAGACCGAGTTCACACATGCTACTCAGGATTGCGACCATGGACAACCGGAATCGCAAAGGAGAGTGTATGGACCTACGGACTACGACAGTCCACAATACTCTTCTTCCTCCTACAGCGATACCTCAGAGCCTCGTTATCACTATCCCAAACCTGACATGAGCATGCAGCCACCGACGAGATGGGTGTACGAATGGGAAGACCCCCATTTCTACGCTATGTTAGTTCAACAATGGGAGACAACATCGGCGTGGACAGGTCAGAGTTGGCAACAGTACAAGGCTGAACTACTTCGAGTGCGCGGTTTAAATGTGATGTCCACCGCCGAGTACGAGGCGGCGTCCCAAATGGGGGTCTTCCCATTCATCCAATGCAATTGAGTATGAGTATGTACTATGGTATTTTTATGTGTACGAGACTATGGTGGTAGTGAGTAGTGACTATTGAGTATGACTATGTACTATGGTATTTGTATGTGTATGAGACTATCGTGGTAGTGACTATGGTATTTGTATGTGACTAATTATTGTTGCTTTGATGTGGTCTTTTTACATTAATATGTGCATAAGTCATGCCAAAATTTTGATGTTACTTAGCCAAAACAAAAAAAACTAGCGGTAAAAATGGTAACAATTTATACCGCTACGGTTACCGCTCTTACCGCTCGGTATACCCAAAAAAACCGATTGCACTACGCTTTTCGTTTGAAAATTTGAATTCGAGTGGTATATAGCGGTTCCCATTTATACCACTGCGGTATACCCTTACCGCTGGCCGGCGGTAAAAATATACGGTTGGAAAAAAAACCCTGGTCCCGATCTCCCGCACAAAACAGCAGAGGCGCACCGCGCGCGAGCCGCCGCACCGCCTTCCTCCTGTCTTACCCACTCGGCACTCGCTCGCCTCTTCCCCTCCCGGTCCAGACGAAGAGCCGCCGGACGCAGGCAGCCGCAGCCTCGTCTCGTCTTCCTAACCACCGCCCCCTCAGTTCCTGGCTCTTCAGCTATACTCCTCTGCCAACCCTATTCCTCTCGGCATTGCGACCATCCTCGGCGTGGCCTGGCATGATGCAGGCAGGGCGCTGATTGGAGCCGCAGCCCGGTCACAGGTACGTAAACCGAGAGCGCTCTTGTTTCCCTGCTTTGATTCACCATTTTTTTTTCTTGGACAGCAGTTCCTCGTCCATTGAAGTACTGCTACCGCTGGCGAGGTTGACCGCAAGGAGGGTACGATCCACTTCCTCTCCTCTCCTCCGTTGAGGCGGTGGCGGGGTCGACAGCGCCGCGGCCGAAGACGCCTTCCATCACGCCCGCCCCACCCTGGATGCTTCCACTCCGCTAATCGCCCCGTCTTCCTCGACTCCGCCGGCGCCCACGACCATCTCTAGGCGCTTTACCATAGGTCGGTTCCCCTTTCTGCTATTTTCTCTCTGTTTATTACTCTGGAAATTTCTTTGTCAGGGCATATACCAGACCTTACTCTTGGCGTTCTGACATGGATCTGTTCCCAATGCAACAAACAATATCTCATGTTTTCATGCCTTCAACATTTTAACAATTTTAACATGGTATATAGTGTAATGGAACTTCATGGTCTGGATCATCGTCTTTAAAAAAACAATACTCAACTCAGTGTTGTAGCTTAATTAATGTAGGTAGATTTTAATTGATCCCAATTGTTTAGCCTTTTAAATTGATCTGTTTGAAGTTACTGCTGTTATTGTCTTTCTAAAATTAGTCAACTACTTCCTAATATTTTTGGCAATGAGTTAGCATATTCTCATATAAAGGGTCATTGGCATCAGCCTTCCAACTTTAGATTAGACAATGAAATTTTCATTTTTATATTTGTGATAAATCGATTATGGCTTTATTAGACAATGAAATTCCACCTCAATTTGGCTTTGTTGTACATTGCATAGCTAGTTGGTTTGCCTGAAGTATGTCAATGTTATTAGCTTCGAAGTTACTATGGTCCAGTCTGATGGATGCATTGTAATCTTTTACAAAAGTTGTGTTGATTGAAGTTTACAGTTGTATACATGATCCTAATATCAAATTTGTTATATTAAAATTTGCATTAAATGATAAGTTATGTTTGGTGCACACCATTTGCATGTCTTGCCTGAACTGATTTTGCCATGTTGCCTGCATCTCTTTCTCTTGCTTCATTACTGCCCTTCTAAAGAATCTCTGTTCTTGCTTCTTGCTATGTTTGGTAAATCATTCATCCTCCTAACATGTGCTTTTATTTTTCCTTTTCTATGGGTGAATCAATGTTCTTATTTGACCTGTGATTGAACATACTGTTTGATTTTGTGTAGCGCATTGCATTGATCTATAATTAGGGTTTAGGGGATGAAAAAAAGGCTTGTGGTAGAGCTTATACATTCTGTTGCTGAGTGGAGTTGCCATTCCTTTGATTTAGAAGAGATTCTAAAAAATGAGATTTATTTGCAATATCAAGACATTGAAATTCTTATTTGATGATACGATCAGTGGTCATTAAGAGTGCTTTTCTTAGACTTATAGAAGAGAACTAACTTGCACAAATTAAGTAAAGCGGATTAGTCAGACTGTTTGCTACAAAGTATTTTGTCACTTTTCTAAGATAAGCTAAAAGGAAATGTCAGATATACCACATCTTTTTCCCTGATGCAGACTAAATTCAGTGATGTATTGAATATAGTGCTGGTGGTAGAAAAATGGACACGAATTTCCATTTTCTGTTTACTCTTCATTTGCGTGGTATATGGAGAGCCAAAAAGAAGTGCATGCATTTTTTGTCTTGTCAGCTTACTTCTATAGTAATTTAATCTCCTTGTGGCCCTTGTATCCTTTGGGTGTTAGAACTAAGTTGAAATTAACTATAATTGAAAAACAACTCCACATCTCCATAAAGCTATATTGATGATATATTTGTTGGCATATGCTATTTCCTACCCTATTATGACATTAAAGTTGCATGTTCTGAGTAGATATGTATATTGTAGGTCAGCTCTCTCTTTGGCATGCACCAACATTCTGCAGCTATACTAGCAAAAGATTACATGTGCCTATAATGCTTTATTAGATATTGTGTGTGAAGTTGATTTATAGCTGCTGGAATTTTCAATGTTTAAGCAAGTATAGTAACAACCTATTAAGGAGTTTTGTCTCATGGATGATTTGTTTGGCTGGGTCAGGCAGCTTTCCAAGTTAATGTGTACATAATGAAGGAAGCTGATGTACTGTTTATCTAAAGTTTACTCAAGCTGCACTTGATATTATTGGACATGTAAGATGGAAGCTATGCTGTTGATTGGATATTCTATTTTCTCCCCCCATGATGGAAACTTGAAGGTACGTCTTTATAGCTGGTCATACAATTTTCTTAATGTTAATATTTGATTTGTCCAATGTGTGCATCATGTAGCATTTCTTTGTTATAAACATACTATTTTGATCTCACATAACGTTTATTAGATAAACCCTATATTGGGATACATATGGAATCTGATCACCATATTGATTTAACTTGAGGTGACACCAGATTGTTGGTTTTTCTAATACTTCCTAAACCTCAACAGGTCTGCTTTGAGAAGGTCAGTTCCTATTTCCTTTCACCTATTGCGACCTGGATATTTGATCAGGTGAGGTGGATCAAGGAAGATGCTCTCCATTCCTTTCTTCTTTTTTAACATGCATGTTCATGTCTAATTCATGGTTGGAAATTTGCATGAATGGATCCTTGTAGGAAGCTGATGCTTTGTTTAAGACATTGGCTTGCTTTTATTGGAAGAGAATTAACAAAAGAAGTGTTGAACCTTAATGTTTGCTATGTTTTGGTAATTATTGCTATTTTTCTTCGAATGCAGTGGTGTATAGCATTGATCTGAAATATGTTTTGAATATGGCCAGCGACGGCTTGTTGCTGCAGCGCACGCACCTGTGCAGCGACAAGATGTTCTACATGGAGAGACATTGGGGATTCGTCTTGCCGGGGAGGTGAGCAACGAAGATGTTTTCTGAGGAGGGGAAGGAAAGAATGTTGTTCTGTGCGCTAGGTTCTCAGAAGCAAATTTGATTGGTTTGCTCGCTACATTATTAGGCCACGCGTCTAGCAAGAAATTCTGACAATTCTACTGCATGTTGCAAGTGGACCTTTGATTCTTTTCTGAAATCCTTGACTTCTGCATATATTTACTGATAATTGACAAATATAGTTGATAATTGCAAGTGGATCTTTGATTCGTTTCTGAAATCCTTTACTGCTCCATATATTTACTGATAATTGACAAAATTTAACAATTCTATTGCTGCATATATTTACTGATAATTACAAATGGGCAGTCATGGTAGAGTAGATCCATGCGCTCCTATCCTCTCCATCTGCTCAACTTGCACACAGGTATAGCCAATGCATATTATAATTTTCTTTTTTAAATCATTGTTGCCTTATTAGGTGTCTAATTTCCTATTTTCCAAATCTCCAATGCACCTAAAACCTGTGTTAAAATTATATGGATATACACAAAGATGTATGTTCACTCAGATGCATTATGTTTCTCCTGAGCTGGGTACATAAGTACACCTATGGAAGTTTATATGACATAAAGTATGGTTTGAGATTAGCAAGATAGTGAAATTGCTAGATTAGTGGCTTAACACTTGTGTTAACTGATCACAATGGTAATTATATCAGACTGAGATAGAACCTACTGGGGATAATGTCTTAGGCTCTGTCAAAACTGCAATCCCATTCTAGGATTTTTAGGCTCTGGCAAGTCAATATTACTAACATAAATTGTTTTTTCCAACAAACACAGCAGTTGGTTACCCCTCGCTCATCTTAGTTAGCTTTCCTCTGTTGAGATTAGTTAGGTTTGTGACTCAGTTTATCAGCTGCAGTACAAATATGGTTGGACATGGAAATGGATGGATGATAGTATGTCGGTTGGAGGGATGCTGTCGTGCTCTAGAGCCTACTGCCACATAGGTCTGAAATAGTAATGTTGTGAGCACTGTATTATTTAAAGAAGTTAATCATCTGCGCAGTTCTTAATTTGTATATGTTCTGCGCTAAGTTTTTGTATATTCTGTTTATGGCTCCATATATTGATTCAACTGTACTTATGAGATTCATGATCTTTAGAAAGGTTAGCTCGATAATAAATTAACAATTATTCAGATTGGTCCACAATTAAGTCTGTAAAAAAAAATCTCACTGCTGCATACACAAGACACTGTACTTGAGTTCGTTTGCTTCCATGTAAAAAATCTTTTATCTTATCTACTGTTCTTATGGGGTTGGAAAGATTAATGTTCCATGTAGCTTCTGTTTGTAATGCTGATGCGAGGGGTATTTTCAAAAGACCTACTGATTTTTTTTCAGATAAAACAATGCTATTTCATTTGCCTTAACTGTGTTAAACCACTCTTACTGCAGAGTCTACCTGATTATGTGTGTTCATGTTAAGCTTCTAGATGATACATCCACATCAAAATCGCACGCAAGTATGTCCATCAACCTTTTTGCCTAAATATCTCCTTCGTACTAGAGAACTATAAGTAAATTGTCTATCCTCAAAGAGTGTAAGAGGCATAGGGAGATAGTAGGTTATGCACAAATGTAGACAAACATAGAGGAGATGAATAGGAAGCATCGTGGCACATCATCTAAAGAAAGCTAAATTCCACTGATACATATGGAGCCTATGAAATGAAAGTACTAAATGGTTCTGTGCTAAATGGCAGATCTCTGCTGTATCTGTGAAGCTATAAGTTATCATATCAATTGATTTGTTGAGTAAATGTTGTATAACTGTAGCTAGAAGGGATTGATAATTTAAATGATAAAATGATATGCCCCTCTCACACCTTTTCCTGTTTGTTGGTTCTTTGGCCTTGCTATGGTATTTATCTTGCTCAATTTGTAGTATTATTGGCTGGATACTAGAGGAACAATTTTAAAGTGACCACTAACCCTAGTACAATTTGATCCAATGAATTCCAACAGTGTTGACTCAATTTTGTAGTATTAGATGTATATTTATTATTGAAATAAATTGAAAGATGTTTGGCTGTTGAGTACCTGCTGCACTTTACTGTTTACTCTGGTACCATATCTTTGTTGTCTCTTAGATATTAACAAGTCAAAATTTGAAATTTTGCTCTCACGCTCTGTTTTTGAATTTAAGCATGTTTTTTCCACCATAATATTGTTATTTCAGCCTAATTATTGAGAGGCTTAGCGATGACAGTGCTATCTTGTGGCAACAAGAATGAAGGCAATGCATGACTGTAAATACCGCCCTTTTCAGTTATGAAGTCCATTTCTGTAGACACACAAGCAGTGCAGAGGCATAGATCAACAATTTTAGAGTGTCAAGGTAACCCCTAACCTAGTACAATTTTCCAAACTAATGTTCGTTCCCTTTGGCATTTTCTTCTTCAAAGTAATCTACAACTCTGGGACGATATTCACTTATGATAGTTTGCTGAGAAAGACAAGGGTCTGTCAATATCTGCATATCTTGTGAAAACAATTGTGCCCTTCTTTGTACTCCTAGCCTCTTTTTTTACTCATTTTCAATACTGATTGTTACTGCATCAAAAGCCATATATGTTTCTAGTAGGTTATAGACCTTTGTCGCTAAATCCCAAGGTTGTAGTATCGTACCTCTAGATTTGCAGGTCATTTTTGTTGACCAAATCTCAGCTAGCAGCAACATTCTTCCTGCTAGTGACAATGGGTCTGTTATACAGCCTCACTGTTTCTAACAACAAGCATAGACGGGTATACCTATAGATGCCCCTCTTAATGACTCGTAGCTTTTATCGTTACACAGCCTCGTTGTTTCTAACAAGCAGCATAGACATGTTTTTTTTTTTGTACTTTTTGTTGACTTCTGAACCACTTTCGTACTTGGAATATCCCCTGTGGAATTTTATGATTTTAAGAAAAGTTTGTGCTCTTCAAGTAGAATACTAATGTTTTTTTTTTAATTCTGATGATTTCTGGACTGTTTGCTTCATAGATATTGTATATAGATTGGTGAGGAAAGACTAGAACAAGACAAGATCAACAACTTTCCTCCTGTTGTGGTGCACCACCCGACTACATTTTTCAGCATGTCTTCAGCCTGACTACATCTTTCAGCATGGCTTCAGGTTTCGGTGTTTCCTTGTTATTAATCATTTCTTTCTTTTTCTTGCCTGTTAGCGAGTTGTGGAAACTGTAGTTGATTTGTGCCATTCATTCTTGCTTTATCTTCAGTTTTTGCGGGAATGTATTCATATGTTGGTGTGTAATGAACCTAAATGTTAATATTCCATTCAGTATTGTGAATGTTTGGAACCCTAAGTTAGATACCCTAAGTTAAAACCCTTTGTGCCAACCTGGATGGCTTTCACCTAGCTTATTGCCACCGGTAGGGGGGTGGTAATGCTTGGTTTGAAATGTTGGAGACTTTTTTTATGCCTTGTACTTGGTAAATGGAAGGAAACCATGAAAATTAACATTGTTGACCCAATTTGTAGGATTATTGGTTGGATACTAGAGCAACAATTTTATGGTGTGTCAAGATTAACCCTAGTACAGTTTTATCCAATGTTTTTGTATAACCACTAATTAACTGTACATTGATTATCGAAATAATAAATTGAATTACTTTTTACCGTGTCATATGCTTACTTTTATTATGCACAATAAATATATTCAATTTAATGGATGACCTAAGTATAAATGGGTGTTTATGTATATTGTGTACTACTTAAGGATTTTGTTAAACCCAAATATATGCACATATAAAGTGTTTTTGGGTGATATCATCGGGTTTAGCATATGGGTAGATGAGATCCCTATGTGTATCGAAAATGAATTCCTCTTACCCTTTTCGTTAAATAAGGATTTAGCATGGGTTGATGAGGACTAGCATCCTTGCGGGCGCATGGAAGCTAGTGGGAGAGGGCTCCGTCTCATCAATTCCTACGATGTGGCAGGACTTCAACAAAGTTGAAGCTTAACATGCTTTTAGTCATTCTTGGGGGTTCTTAACTTATGCTTTTAGAGTTTAATGTTTTGTAGTATTTACGGTGTAATAGTTAGGGTTTAGGGTTTTAGGTTTTGGGTACAGTTATCGTGTCACTCTATATTATATTGTTAGGCTGAGGAGGATGAGAGAGGCAGATAGGGGAGGCGGAGGGAGTGAGACATGGAGCTTGTGGCTTCACTGGTGAGGTGCGTCGTTTTTATAGAGGGCGAGAATCTTGGTAAACGCGGAGAGATGAAGCTGAAGCGAGGCCCTTTAAGGGAAGTGGGCCATGTGGCCAGCTTCCGCGAAGATTTGTTGGCGCGCAGTCTGGAAGGGAGGCAGGAGTGGACAGTTTAACCAGGACGCTTTAACCAACACGTGTAACCATGTGAACTGGAAGGCGGAAGCTGATGTCTCCGATTAAGGAGTCCTTAACCGGAGACAATACCTTAATCGACTTCAATGTCCTTAACCGAAGACTATGCCTTAACCGGAGACAATGCAGTTAACCGGAGACAATACCTTAACCGGTTTTAGTGCACTTAACCGGAGATGATTCCTTAACCAGAGATAGTACCCTTAACCGGAGACAATACTCTTATCAAATGACATATGCACTATCTTATGTTTAATCATATCATGTAAGTGCATACAGTTGGCATACACTGCAGACCTACATCAATTCTAGTTAATGACCAACATTACAAACCAAGCTCATCAGGCAGTCAACGAAAGTAACATGGTCAAGTTAGTGAAAGGAAATCCAGCTTCGATACATAGCAACATGAGTCTGAATTAATAACTGATAAGTAGCTTGCAGGTCATCACAAACAACTTGATAACTGATGCTTCCATAGTATGGAAGTAGAGAGTATATTACATGGGAGTGCCAGAAATATAGAAATGAAGTTGCAAATGCTGATAAAGAATGTTGATCTACATACCCCTGCTTAATTAAACTTGACAAAGTCTAGTTTTGACTAAATATAAGATGCACTAGATTCAAATACGGAAACCACATCGGTGCCTAGAACATTTGTCCCCTTGATTCCATTTCGCAGTAGTCCAGTGATGACCCTATGGCACCCCCTTGACGTGCATGCGACACTAATTTGGAAATGGCTTTGGGCGATGATGGCCGCGCACGTGTGTAGCAAACACACAGTTTGGTTTGAACCGTGGCAGAGCTTCATCAGCATCGGCAACAGCAGCAGGAGGTTCGAGATTTGCAGTGGGGGCGAGGAAAATTGGTTGGTTGATTCCAACAAATACCGAAAGCCCATCCAGATTGTCCTTTCTGATCCAGGCTTGTGCTACAGGATCATCATGTTGTGAGATCGTCCTCTGGAAAACATGGCTGCAGCGAAGGATAATACCGCAACTCTCTACCCATATGATGTATTACATGCCCAGTGGTTCATGCCCCACGAGTATGAATCCACAGGAAAAAATCATAGTCGTTGCCCATCATCGGTGCCAGGTACCAGATATCAGGCTCGGCATGACCGCCATCAACTTGGTTTGCCGGCTCTTCAATCGCTGGAGCATGTATGACACGCGGGCCTGTCTGAAAATCTTAACAAGACTTCAATTAGTAAAAATATCACTAGCAACGCAGCAGCAAGTAAAACCTCAATTCTACTATTGTACATTCATATATAACAAGACTCACCCCACTCATATGGTTCCCAAACCAGAACATCCCCTCGCGGTTCTGTAACCGCGTATATGCGAGGATCAAATTGCGGATGTCCGACTGTAACGACATCGACATACTTTGCCGGTGCAAGATAGTTATTTTGGAGAACAACCCAACTGTCACTTCTTGGGTGATCTATGATAGCGATGAATTTGTCAAACACCGCTATTGCGCCGTACGATCATTTACCATCGAATTTCGTTGGTTTAGTTGTTATTTGTACCTTCAACAGTTGAGTATATGCTCCCTGGTAAATGTAAGAGAATGGGGGGTAGGGTTGCTCACACTGACGAATGCCCACACCTTCCACAGATGGCAGATCGAACTGCCCTGTTTAGTAGACGTTTTTCATATACCAGCGATCAGGGTGCTGCGCAAACACAATCCACTGTTCGTTGCTGCCTACCCAGTGCCCCTTTTATCTTTCAAACCCCTCATCATTGAGAGTAGGTCCATCATCAGGAAGTACAAATGCGTCTACTGTTGGCTTGTCTAGTGGCATCAGTAACGCCTTAATGCCCTTCATAGTTTGCAATAGATTTTCTTCAAAGTGTGGATTGCAAAGAACTAGATGCAGAAACGAGATAAATATGCCATGCAAAAATTAGATGAAAGACGTTCTTCATGGTATATTCATCTCGTTTCTGCATCTAGTTCTTTGCAATCCACACTTTGAAGAAAATCTATTGCAGACTATGAAAGGCATTAAGGCGTGACTGATGCCACTGGACAAGCCGACAGTAGACACATTTGTACTTCTTGATGACAACCTGCTCTCGATGATGAGGGGTTTGAAAGAGAAAATGGGTACTGGGTAGGTGGCAACGGACAGTGGATTGTGTTTGCGCAGCACCCTGGTCGTTGGTATATGAAAAACATCTACGGAACAGAGCAGTTCGATCTACCATCTGTGGAGGGTGTGGGCTTTCGTCCGTGTGAGCAGCCCTACCCCCATTCTCTTACATTTACCACGGAGTATACTCAGCTGTTAAAGATACAAATAACAACTAAATCACCGTGAATGGTCGTACGACGCAATAGCGGTGAATTCATTGCTATCATAGATCACCCAAGAAGCGACGGCTGGGTTGTTCTCCAAAAACAACTATCTTGCACCGGCAAAGTATGTCGATTTTGTTGCAGTCGAACATCCGCGATTTGATCGTCACATATACGTGGTTACAGAACTGCGAGGGGATGTTCTGGTTTGGGAACCATATGAGTGGGGTGAGTCTTGTTATATATGAATGTACAGTAGTAGAATTGAGGTTTTACTTGCTGCTGCGTTGCTAGTGATATTTTTACTAATTGAAGTCTTGTTAAGATTTTCAGTCAGGCTCGCGTGTCATACATGCTCCATCGATTGAAGAGCCGACAAACCAAGCTGATGGCGCTCATGCCGAGCCTGATATCTGGTACCTGGCACCGATGATGGGCAACGACTATGATTTTTTCCTGTGGATTCATACTCGTGGGGCACAAACCACTGGGCATGTAATACATCATATGGGTAGTGAGTTGCGGTATTATCCTTCGCTGCAGCCATGTTTTCCAGAGGACGGTTTCACAACACGATGATCCTGTAGCACAAGACTGGATCAGAAAGGACAATCTGGATGGACTTCCAGTATTTGTTGGAATCAACCAACGAATTTTCCTCGCCCCCACTGCAAATCTCGAACCTGCTGGCTGCCGATGCTACTGAAGCTCTACCACTGTTCAAACCAAACTGTGTGTTTGCTACACGTGCGCGACCATCATCGCCCAAAGCCATTTCCATATTAGTGCCGCATGCACGTCAAGGGGGGGTGCCATAGGGTCATCACTGGACTACTACGAGATGGAATCAAGGGGGCAAATGTTCCAGACACCGATGTGGTTTCTGTATTTGAATGTAGTGCATCCTATATTTAGTCAAAACTAGACTTTGTCAAGTTTAATTAAGATGGGCTATGTAGATCAACATACTTTATCAGCATTTGCAACTTCATTTCTATATTACTGGCAATCCTATGTAATATACTCTCTACTTCCATACGATGGAAGTATCATTTATCAAGTCATTTGTGATGTCCTGCGAGCTACTTATCAGTTATTAATTCAGACTCATGCTGCTATGTATCGAAGCTGGATTTCCTTTCTCTAACTTGACCATGTTACTTTTGTTGACTGCCTGATGAGCTTGGTTTGTAATGTTGGTCATGAACTAGAATTGTTGTAGGTTTGCAGTGTATGCCAACTGTTGTTGATGCGTCATGTTGTGTCTGTTGTTTAGATAATATAATAAACATAGACAGTGCTTAGGTTCGCCATGTTTCACAAGGATCATAAAATATTTTTAAAACATGTAGAGACAAGGGCAAAATAGACATTTCATGTTCATCTCATGCCACCAAGCAATGCCACAACAACACAAGGACGTTGATCCAAAAATAAGAGTTGAGGGACTATATTGACCCTTTTGAAATGTCAAGGACAAATTTGACCTTTTGTAGAAAGTTGGAGGACGAGTTTGTCTATTTTGCATTTTTTGTCGCGTCGGCGACATCCAGACGCACCCGAGGCGAACTGCTAGCTCACGACCGTTGACTTCCACGCGATCGTGCAACAACGCGGCTAAATAGGAACTGCGTAGTGACTTGTCCCAAAAAAAAAGAATTACGTGGTGACATTGGAAACCGTTAATTCGGGAAACATGAGGCCCTATAGGGAAAACAGTTAATTCGAGCAACAAGCATCTATAAAACAATCATCAAACTTCGGCTTCCATTTCTCTGCATTTGCTGCAATCTCATTTTTCTCCTAGCGGCAGCAACATGGACGAATATAGAACAGAGATAACTGGATAGCATGTTCTCACATAACACATCTAGCATGTTCTCACATAACACATCACAGATAACTAAGTAGCATGTTCTTACACCAAACACAAACCAGACAAAGCAAGGGTTAAAAACATGACCTCCTTCCTCTACTTGGCCATCACCTTGTCCCTGACCTCCTTTGTGCCTTGTGCGGCATAAGCTCTTCCCCCTCTGGAACGTCCAATTTCATGACCTGGAAACAAATGCAAGACAGGATTTAAACAAACGACATCAAACAAATTGGAACCACACTAAATGATGAAAGATTTAAACCAAATGTTTCCTCGATATGCAGTATCTTATTCTGATAGTTTAGTTTTACCTCACAGTCTTTAAAATCATATCGGAAGATAAATTGGCTGTAAACCACTTTTCCTGAAGCAATGTCATTATCAACAGGTGCATTCTGTTGATCTGTTTAGTAAATCGGAACCCAAGATCAATGTGCATAACAGCAGCCGTTACTATACAACATTTCCATGATATTACAGCAAAACGCAGCAACTGAGGAGCAGAGTACTTATAGACAATATGATGCCCCTCATCATTCACAGTGATTCCAACTCTACCATATTTGACTAGGCATGACAAGGCAAAGATATTCTCCACTGTTTGGGGAAATGATGTCCTATTTAAAACAAGGTAATCTAACCTTGCATTATTCATTCTCAACAAGTTAAACATAGAAGAGATAATCTCACAGAGAATGATGAGACTAATGATCCCACTAAGATAATCTGTTCTATGTTTAATTTGCTGAGAATGAATAATGCAAGGTTAGATTACCTTGTTTTAAACAGGACATCTTTGCCTTGTCATGCCTAGTGAAATATGGCAGAGTTGGAATCACTGTGAATGATGAGGGGCATCATATTGTCTTTAAGTACTCTGCTCCTCAGTTGCTGCGTTTTGTTGTAATATCATGGAAATGTTGTACAGTAATGACTGCTGTTATGCACATTGATCTTGGGTTCCGATTTACTAAACAGATCCACAGAATGCACCTGTTGATAGTGACATTGTTTCAGGAAAAGTGGTCTGCAGCCAATTTATCTTCCGATAATTTTAAAGACTGTGAGGTAAAATTCAACTATCAGAATAAGATACATATCCAGGAAACATTTGGTTTAAATCTTTTATCACCTGTTCCAGAGGGGGAAGAGCTTATGCCGCACAGGGCACAAAGGAGGTCAGGGACAAGGTAATGGCCAAGTACAGGTAGGAGGTCCTGTTTTTTAACCCTTGCTTTGTCTGGTTTGTGTTTGGTGTAAGAACGACATGCTACCTAGTTATCTGTGATGTGTTATGTGAGAAAATGCTAAATGTGTTATGTAAGAACATGCTATCCAGTTATCTCTGTTCATGTAGCTGCCGTGTTAACTGTTCCCCCTATATTCATCCATGTTGCTGCCGCTAGGAGAAAAATGAGATTGCAGCAAATGCAGAGAAATGGAAGCCGAAGTTTGATACTTGTTTTATAGATGCTTGTTGCTCGAATTAACTGTTTTCCCTATATGGCCCCATGTTTCCCGAATTAACTGTTTTCAATATCACCACGTAATTTTTTTTGGGACTAGTCACCACACAGTTCCTATGTAGCCGCGTTGTTGCACGATCGCGTGGAAGTCAACGGTCGTGAGCTAGCAGTTCGCCTCGGGTGCGTCTGGATGTCGTCGACGCGACAAAAAAAGGCAAAATAGCAAAACCCGTCCTCCAACTTTCTACAAAAGGTCAAATTCGTCCTTGACCTTTAAAAAGGTCAATATAGTCCCTCAACTCTTATTTTTGGATCAAACACGTTGTGCTGTTGTGGCATTGCTTGGTGGCATGAGATGAACATGAAATGTCTGTTTTGCCCTTGTCCCTACATGTTTTTAAAATACTTTATGATCCTTCCAAAATGTAAAAAAAGTCATAATGCTAATTGACCTTGTGAAACATGGCGAACATAAGTACTTCCTACGTTTATTATATTATCTGAACAACACATCAACAACATACACAACATGATGCCTACCATCACTGACACTGCCCCTGGCGTGATGCCCTTAATGACTAATTTTTGGTGAGCTGTTCAGTTTGGACAGGATTAAAATGAAGGGGGGGTGAGCTGATAAAGTGCTTAGTGGGAGAGGGAGATGACAGTTCTTCCAACATGATGATCAATGCACACATTCAATGCCTGAAAGAAGATTCTCGTGAGAATCATGATAAACTAAGATTATGCCACCACAACAAATGGTAAGGTTCTTGTGACAAACATAGCTTTGGCTGTTGGTTAAAAGCATGGTCTGATAGCAAAAAAAATTGTTGTGCAGAACAACAGGAATATGATCGGCGACACTACTCTAGAGCAACAGATAGTGGCTTTTGGAATGGATGTGCTTTTGAGTTCCTAGTGTATGGGTGCAGGATAATTGAGTTCTAGAGTAGTGTGTCGTCGTGGTGGTGGGATGGCACTGCATGCAGTTTAATTTCAAGTTGTTTGTTGCTGGTCCTGTGTGGAACTCGATCGTTTGCTTGCTAATAAGATATTCATTTGTGTTCCTGGTGTTCACTTTGTTCTCAATCGTCGAATTGAATAATCGAATTTTCTTGAGGGATTGTGCTCACGTTTCTTTTGTCAAATCATTGAAGCGAAGCTACTTGTCAACGTAACAAAATTACACCAGCTAGTACTTGAGAGTGGGCATGAACCATCTCTCGAGATGCCAATCCCAGTTGCTAGGGATCTCCTTCACGATGGTGGTGACTCGCTGCAGCAAATCCCACTTACACAAGTTCAAGGCAGTGGAACCGATCAACGAAGTAGATGGAGTTCTTGCAGAGCCCAGCAAAGTTGTCGCCCGCCTCCGGGAGGACGTGGCAGCAGGTGTCAGCGCTATAGAAGATCACCTTGTCGCGCAGCTCCGGTGCGTCAGCCCAGTCGACGGCCGCCCAGTTGTCGTCACCGAGCATATCGCGAAGCTCGAAGGTCACCCGTGGCGGCCTGCCTGGTGACACGGTGCCGAGGACGTTGTCCTCCAACCTGAAAAGGAAGCGGACGTGACCCACGTGCTCCATCACATGGGCACCCTTGATGTCGGCCACCCACTGCATCTCCATTTCACCTTCTTCTTCGCCATCTTCGGCGATGTCACCTTCCAGCACCTCGGGTCCTTGCGTGGCGAGACAGCTTCTTTGTTCCGGCTTCTGGCATCCTCGTCCAGAACCTCTTGGATGGCAACACAGCCCAACCCACCGTGGCACCACAAGGCGACGTGGATGGGCACATCTCCTATCGGCAACAGATTGTAGGTGGCGACGGAGACATCATCCTCACCCACCATCTCGGGGTCCGTGGCGAAGCCATACGCTTAGTTTACCAACATGGCGGAGAGATGGTCGTTGGCGTCGATCCCGATCAAATGTCCGTCGCCAATCCCGGCCAGCCTCGTCATCTTGCCCTTGAGAGTCGGGACGTGGATCTCTTGGTATTTCTCTGAACTCAGCGAGTAGAACAGGACATTGCCGGAGATGCTGACCTCGTCGGTCTTCAGGATCCATGGGAGGAAGCGCGCCAGTGTGGGCAAATGGCATGGAAGGAGATGAAGTCCTTGGGCTCGGTGAGGTGCGTTGAGATGGACTCGAGGATATTGGCATGGAGGCCGGCCCAGTTCATGGATCCCTCCATGAGGTGAAGAGGACAAAGCGAATAAACAAAAGAGGGAGGTGAAATTGGAGGAGAATGGGTAGGCGAGGGAGCACAAGGCGGCTTGTTGCTGTAACCGGAAGTTTCTAATTCAAAACCGATGAAGTTTATTGTGTGGAAGTTTATTGTTGTTGTAACTGGAAGTTTCTAATTCAAAACATCCCATCGTGCCGCGGGCCCTACTTGCTAGGACCTTCTTCCACCTCCGTCCTGCCGCTTGCGCGTCGGCCCGAGCTCTGCTATTTAATTGGGGCCGAGCCGCTTAACTTCATTTAATAGATATCAACTAGATGGGATCAAATTCTAAAAAAAACTAGATGTTGGATCAAAACAATATCTTCCGTTTGACGATTTTAAGTCAGAGGACCAGATTTAGATAAAATAGATGTCATCAGTTTTCACGCACAAAATCAGATTCTAGATGGTCTGCGTCCTCAAATAGAAGTTATGTTAAGCTTCCTTTACGAGGATCTGCCGATCTGGGCGTACACAAGTCCAATTGTGTTTGGGTGTTTCATGCCTCTAACCAAAACAACTACATCGCTTCATACACAATGCTACTATTGTTGGACATCCGTTGCAACAAGGCACAACTACTAACTTAAAAGTACTACATGAGTAATCAGCCTCGAGTTGCAAGAAGACAGCTATCAAGGTGACCTTGGCTGACAAAAAAACAAAAGTTCATTAGAAATAGCCGAGTTTGCACCTCAGTATACGAAGCAATGTATGCCAATTGTATGCACTTACATGATAGAACTTGCCGTCACATAATGGCTCACAGTCTGAGGGGCAGTCGAACTCATAGTCGCAGTTGTAGGGTGACCATCCTATTTATGAAAAAAGCATCTCAGCAAATTGGGAACATATGAAGGTAAGAGAAATACAGACCTTCAGATGAGCCAGCTCTTCCATTAGCCACATCTTCAACTGAAACATATGTAGTAAGACACTACGATAAATGGGGCTGCATATGTAGGTCAGCTATATCAAAACATAAGTGCACTGATTGATATTCTTACGCCTGCAATTTCTATGGAAGGCCTCAACCACAACGTCACTGGCCTCATTGGCCTCAAGGTCCTCATCTGTAAATGATTAAAAATGATTACATAAAAAGCAGACACTTAATGTTTTAGCACATAGACAACACTAGACGTCAATAAAATATGTCACCAGTGTTTGAGCGGAAAAATCAACATACATAGAATTTGGCCTCATTGTATGACACTAAATGTGTGTTTCAGCAGGTAAAACAAGCCAATGGAAAGAAATCTAATGAAACTGACCTTGGTTGCCACCTTCTAGATCGACAATAATGCTCCTCAGTATAGTATTCTCAACTCGTTGGAACTCCAACTCTTGAATAGCTTTAACTAGCTGTTTTTTGTACTCATTTTCCCACATGAATGACTCACATGACTGCAACATGAATAGCAAAAACATATTCAATGTTTAGGGTGCTGACACGTGGGCCCTAGCAGGTGCGTTCCTTAGAAATTTTCACCTCACAAATGTAGAGCAATTTCCCATAATTTTCTTTTCTTCCTTTCGTGCATGTCCGCTCTTCATCGTGCTTCATTCCGCATTTCTGGCACATGACCAGGGGCAAACCACTCCACCCAATCATCTACTTTGTCGAAACTGACATTGCTGAATAAACCAAACAAAGAAATCAACATTTTGCTAAAATTTAATAAGAATTGAATTACCTTAATCAAACTCATTTCAATTTTTGTGTTTGGATGTACAAAGAAACTCATTCTTAGAAATTAGATCTAAATGTTTCCCGTCCGGTTTGACGTCATCAAGTACTCCGCCCGCTCGACCAAGTCAGGCCCTGTAACCATGTGTTTGGTTGAAGAGCCGCGGGAGCGGAGCAGAACACATGGCCGTTGAAGAGTGTGTGCGAGGTGAGCGTTGGAACAAGGCCTCCAAACACAAGTAGGGCCCCCAAATCAGAGAGAACATGCCCTGTTGCAGCTCTGGCACCTATAGTCTACTAATCTGCTGCAGTAGCCATCATTGATTGGTCTGATCATGAGGAAGTCAAAGAGTAGTTGATTTTTTATTCCATCGATCATGCAATAATAGACTGTTTGATTAGTATAGTTCGTCTAGAATGCCATTTAGACACGTTCTGTTTAAATTAATTCATTAATCTTAAATTCATATACACATACTATTAATTAATTCAAATTAACATTTCATCACCTTATAACCTGTTTGTTTGCATTCTAGATTATATAATAATATGGCAAAAGATCAATCTAGACCATCAAAATATTAGGAGTAGCTCTTTTTTCGGTTGAAGGTAGTCCAACATAAGCCTTTACCATATTGTATGTCATAACCTAGATTAAGTAAATTTTATGATGCTTGTAATTAACATGAGCCATCCTATCTGATTAAATCTTAGGGTGGAAGCACCAAGAAGTACCAATATATTAGTATTAGAATGTACCAGTTTGATGAGCCAATGACTAATTTTATTTACTAAATTAAGTGGTGGAAAAATCTATACAAAATACTACCCAATCTTACGATCCAAGTAGCAAAACAAAGCTCGTTTATATAATCGGTGCCAACTATAATGTCAACTAGGTGATACCCCGCGCGTTGCTGCGGGTTCTTTTGGTGAAATTTGAAAATAAAAATACTGAAGTAAAATTTGGAAGCAGACACACTAAGATGATTTCTTCGTATTCTTGCATGTTGAGAGAAATAGAAATAAATGTTTTGTAGTGAGGTGTATACTTTAATATAGATATATAGATTTTTTAGATTGGACGCTGCAAACAATTAAGATGACGTGGCTGCATCGTACGTGAGAAGTATATAGTTTAATATAGATATAGAATTAGTAATCAATGCATCTTTGTGGGGGTGCTTAGTGGAGGATGATGTGGCGCGTCGGTGGAGGATGACGTGGTGCGTTGAGGATCGAGAGAATTCCTTAGTAGGGAGCGTTAATATAGTTTTGGATGATGATGATATCTTCGTTAAACACACGATAAATAAATGTATAGTATGCCTCGTTTATATATCAAAATAGAGGCCTCGTTTATATAGTACGAGCATCAAATCGTATAGTACGACGCTGCGTGCCTGCGTCGATACTCTACGGATCAGATCGGCATTTCGCGTTCGCTACTTCCAAGCCAGCACAGCCGTGAGCCGTCACGCGCGACACGGTTCTTGGCGGCGACTGACATGTGTTTAGAACCGAATGTAAATGAGGCACGAGACGAGAGTGAAAAAATGAGTTGTATTGATCATATGAAGTGAGTACATATATATATACATGGTGAAGGGGCATCACGAGGGGACATGTCCGTTAGGACAGGTAACCGTAGTGATGAGAAAAAGCTGCCTCTAAAAGCGCGGATCTCAAGGCAAATAAGCTCTTAGAAAGAACTTATCGCAGCCAGCGCCTAGGTCACATCACCTTGTGTTATTCCAAATTATGTGTATAGGCCTTAATTGTACTTTTGCTTGATGTTCTACTTGATGTAGGAAAATTTGATTAATTAAACCATGCAAATAGAATAAATTGCATATTTAAGCATTGTTCTAACACCTAGAAATGATCTGCGGATCATAAAATGAATAATTACTGCGGTAATCATAACATTTAAATTACATAGGTGTGTATACCGGATGGTACAAATAATAGTGTTCATCACAACACAAAATTACAGAACAATGCAGGGTCTAAATCATAAATATGTAAGTCTGAATATGTAAATAGATAAAAGCATGAGGGCTAATTTAAATTTCAGGGTAGTAACCTGGACTTTTCGAAAGTTGGAGGTGGTCTGAAGGACTTCTTGAATTTGGAGAAACCATGCGGTCCGGCTGTGGCCTGCGGGGCTTGTCCCGGCCTGTGGGCCGGCGCGGCCTGCGGACGGCCCGCGGCGGAGACCTGGGCGTGGCCCAGTTTAGCCCACCACGGGCGGCCCGCGTATAAAAGGAGGAAGGGGGCGGTTAGGGTTTCCTAACCCATTTGCCTCCCCTTCCTGTAACCGCCACCGCCGCTGCCTGGTGCTGTCGCCGGCGATGGCCGGCCGGCCGGAGGGCCGTAGTTGCAGATCCGCCCGCCTCCAGTGCTTCTCTGCTTCTTCCCCTTTTCTTCTTGTTTCGTCCGCTGCCCCCAGTTGCGCCGGCGTGTGCCGCCGGCCGCCGGCTGATGCCGGCCGCCAGCTGATGCCAGCGTTCAGAGGTCGGAGGAGGGGAGCCCCAGCGTGGCTGGGCTCCATGTGCCACGCCGGATCCCCGGGCGGCGGTCAACGGCCCCGACACGACCAAGAGGGCTGGGTGCGGCTGCGGCCGCCCCCTGGGTCGTCGTCGCCGAGATGTGGATGGCGGTCCGTCGGCGTCAGAGAAGAACATCGTGGCACCGCGGCGAGCCGCCATCATCCCGACCGTGAAGCTCGGGTGTGTCGCAGTTGAAGTTCCGACGAGGCCGGGCGACATGGCGGCGGTCGTGAAGGAGCGGATGGCTGCCGGGCCGGCCTGAGGGCCGAAGCCGGCGTTGCCGTTCGCCATTGTCATCGTCGGCCCAGGTACGTTTAGGTCGGGGATCACCCCAACCCCTTCTGTGTTTGTTCCAGGGCGGCGGATGCGGATGACGAGAGGGCGGCGAGGCTGCTCCTCTAGGGGCGTGGGCGTCGGAAGACGCTGCGCCGCCGAAGATGGCTGCGGTGGACTAGCCCCGCGGTGTACGGTGGCGTCGTCATCCAGGCGTGCTCGGAGGAGCGGTTGCTGCTTTTGGTCGGCGAAGCACAACGCGGTGGAGGGGAACGACGTCCACGGCGGCCACGACCTCCACGACGACCACGGCGGCCGGACTGAGGGCGGCCGTGACTTGCACCTTGAGTGCAGAAGACGCAGAGCGGTCTCTACTAAACGAAATGGAGGATCCATTACTCACCCAGAGAGGGAGGCCGGCGTCGCCGGCGAGGCCCTCTGGCCTGGTTCTTGCGTGCTTGCGTGTGTCAGAGCAAGGTGCTGATAACGTGTTTAGAATCGAATGTAAATGAAGCACGAGACAAGAGTGAAAAAAATGAGTTTGTTGTATTGATCATATGAAGTGGGTACATATATATACATGCTGAAGGGGCATCACGAGTGGACATGCCCGTTAGGACATGTAACCGTCTCTATCCGCACCCTTTGGAATTAGATAAGTGGAAATGTTCTCTAACAACATGCATGGGCAACAAGAATACCAATGAGCCGCACAGCTGGGAATTAAAAAACACTCTCGGTAAAGGCAAAGGCAAAGCGAGGATGGCCTGCCATGCTACGACCGGGAAACACCACATGCTCAATTGATCGCCTCGGGTCCGTATGTCCGGGGCGCACATGGACGCACGGACCACGTCGAGTCGAGATCACGCTCCACCGCCCCCCAGCCGGCGCGGTTGGATCCCGGGGAGGCGCCGCCTGCATCCGCTCGCGAGCGCGCGCGCCCAACCCCGCATTGATCATGGACGCCTCCTCGTCCTCGGCTCCTCGCTCTCGTTGGAGAGATTTGGAAAAGTCCGTGTCGGGCGGGACCGGGCAACGTCGACATGTCCGGAATCCGGATAAGCCCGGGCGCGGCGCGCTGCGGGTGGAACGAGCGCGGGGGCCAGGCAGCCAGGCAGGCCGCCCAGTGCACCAACCGCGGCCGCCTCTTCGATCCGCCAGGGGCTGCGTCGGAATGGGGAGGCGCGAGGCGATCCGCCGGTGCCAGGAGGCGAGAGCCGGCCGGACACGTCGGCTTCGACGGCGAGTCTTATCCGCTTTCCAAGCCCAGGGGGACCCGTGCTCATCTGGACGCCACAAAAATATCCATTCAGGGATCGATCTGCACATAAATAGAACCTGCCCCGGATGGATATCGTCCGGCGTGGCACGTCGACGTGAGTGCGACGCGCCGCTGCTGAACGTTCCACTTGGGCCATTGGACCTAGGCCTGGGCAAAATACCTGATACCCATTACATGTACCCGAATTACCCGAACCCGAACCCGAGGTACCCGATTTCAAGTTCGGATAGTGATTGTGATTACCCGAAATTAGTTTGGGTAATTCGGGTAATACATTCCGGTACCCGAACTACTCGAAATTTGCCTTTGTCTTTGTATTTATTCATGTGTTGTTAGTTGAACACTTGAAATTGTCACTTTATTACAATATAATTCTCTTAGTTTGAACAAGTGACTATAATATACTATTCTTCTCAACTTGTAGTTGAAATTCAACACAAACTACTAGTCTATGGAACATTATGTGTGTTTGAGTATATACTTTGATTATATATTTTGGGTAAATTGGGTAACCCGAACCCGAACCCGATTTTTGCGGGTACCCGAACTTGTGGGTAGTGTTTTTCAGAAGCTGATATCGGGTAATGATTCTCATTACCCGAATTTCGCAAAACCCGAATTACCCGACCCGAACTAATCGGGTAACCCGAACGCCCACCCCTAATTGGACCTTCCAGTCATTTTTTAGAAACTTCTTTTCCACCCTTTTTTGCGACGTCTAAAATGACCAGGTGAGCACAAGACCCCTAACACTTTTCGATTTTGTTTACAGCCAAGTGTTGGCTGCGCCTATAAGAGCGGCCAAAACCTTTTTCGTGCTCCCACACTTCAAAAAAGCGACCAAGATTCCCCCCCCCCTTTTTTCTGCCTGCCATGGATCCGCGTCGCGGCTGCTGGGAGTGCTCGTCGTCGGAGGACGTATCGCGGCCGCTGCTGCCCGTGCACGACGTCGACGACCGGCCATCCGCGCTCAGGTCCGCGCTCGCGAACAAGTACCTGGCCGTGGCGTCGGGACCGGCGGCGTGCGCGCTCATCTGCGCTCTTGGGGACCTCGGCGGGCACCCGGCGGCGCGCAACATGCTCGGCGTGCTTGCCTGGGTGTTCCTGTGGTGGATCACGGACGCCGTGCCGCTCGGCGTCGCGTCCATGGCGCCGCTGTTCCTCTTCCCCGCGTTCGGCATCTCCTCGGCCGACGACGTCGCCAAGGCCTACAAGGACGACGTCATCGCCCTCGTCCTCGGCAGCTTCATCCTCGCGCTCGCCGTCGAGCACTACAGCATCCACCGACGCCTCGCCCTCAACGTACGTACGCGCTGCGGGACCAAACGTTTCGAGCTACTACTACCAACTTGTGCGAAAAACAGAGGGAAACAATAACTGACATTCTTAGCTGTTTCACCAACGAGCAGATCACGTCGCTGTTCTGCGGCGACCCGGTGAAGCCGCACCTGCTGCTGCTGGGCATCTGCGGCACCACCGTGTTCATCAGCATGTGGATCCACAACACGGCGTGCACCATCATGATGATGCAGGTGGCCATGGGGATACTGCAGCGGCTCCCGCGCGACCAGCTGGAGGGCGGCGCCGCCGACGCCCGGGAGTTCCAGCGCTTCTCCAAGGCGCTGGTGCTCGGCATCATGTACTCCTCGACGATCGGCGGGATGGCCACGCTGACGGGCACGGGCGCCAACATCATCCTGGTGGGGATGTGGTCCACCTACTTCCCGGAGCAGCGCCCCATCACCTTCAGCTCCTGGATGTCCTTCGGGCTCCCCATGGCGCTCATCCTCGCCGTGGCGCTCTGGGCCACGCTCTGCCTCATGTACTGCACCAAGAACACGGGGAGGGTGCTCTCCGCTTACCTCGACAGGAGCCACCTCAGAAGGGAGCTCAGATTGATGGGTAGGTTCCCGGCGCAGGCTGGAATCTTCTGAAGCGAATCATATATTGATTTGCTGGAACATACTGACGGAGTCTCTGTCTTTGATTTGTTACAGGTCCGATGGCATTTGCAGAGAAGATGGTTTTGGCCGTCTTTGGGGGTAAGTCGTATTTGAGGTTTCTGTGCCAATTCAGGTTTTAGACAGCATGAATCTCAAACGATCTCTTGCCAATTCTTGCAGGGTCTCATTGTCCTATGGATGACAAGGACCCTGACAAACGACGTCCCTGGGTGGGCAGTCCTCTTCGACGGCAAAGTTGGGGATGGAACCGTCACTGTGAGTGCACAAAAGAATCCACATCTTGTTGACCATTTTTATTTGCCGCCTGAGCTCACCCGACAGCAACTCTCAACAATTTTACCGGCCTAGATCCTTATGACGACGCTGCTGTTCATCATCCCGAGCGGCAAGAGCGACGGCGAGAAGCTCATGGACTGGGGCAAGTGCCGGAAGCTGCAGTGGCACATCATCCTGCTCCTCGGCGCGGGCTTCGCCATTGCCGATGGGTTCAAGTCGAGCGGCCTCACGGACATCCTCTCCTCCGGGCTGGGCTTCCTAAAGGGCGCGCCGGCGTGGGCCATCGCGCCCGCGGCCTGCGTCTTCAGCGGCATCATCACCGAGTTCACCTCCGACGACGCCACCACCACGCTGGTGCTGCCGCTGCTGGCCGAGCTGGGAAAGTCCATCGGCGTGCACCCCTTACTGCTCATGGTCCCCGGCACCGTCGGCGCGCAGCTGTCGTACCTGCTGCCCACCGCGACCCCCGGGAACGTCGTCGGGTTCGGCACCGGGTACATCACCATCAAGGACATGGTGGTCACCGGAATGCCGATAAAACTCGTCGGCGTTGCAGCTCTCACGTTGCTGCTGCCGACGTTAGGTAAGTAAATCCGGTGAAACCTGAATCTGCATTGCCCGATCATGGACACTTACTCCATTTTTTTGAATCTGTGATGCAGGTTCTCTTGTTTTTGGCATGGATTCAGGAGTCGTAGGAACGTGGACAATATAGAGCTGTCACAAAATCAGGCATATTCTGAAGCGTGGGATTTTTGTTTTTCAAATCCTGCGGGAATCGATCTGGTTGCTGTAGCATCCATGTCCCGTAGAAGCGGGTTGAATATGTGCATTCTTTTCAATCTCTAAAACATGTAAGAAATCTTAGCATATCAACTAGTGTTGCTCATCTAAAAAGGATTTTCTCTACTACTCTAAGCACACTAACAAGAATTTCCTTAGCAAATATCACACTAAGACATAAGAAGCACACTAGTCAAGATATAAAGCAAATAAGTAATACAAGAAGAACTAGAGTAAGAAACTTAAATACGGAAAGTAAGTGCTGAAAATAAGTGCAAGAAAGTAGAGAGAGTCACGAGAGATAACCGGATTTTTTCCCGTGGTATCGAGGAGTTGACGCTCCCCTCTAATCCACGTTGGAGCACTCACTAAGAGTATTGCTCCCCCTCAAGTCACCAAGACTCAAGTGCTCACTAAGAGTACCCGTTCTCCATCTCCGGAACGGTGGGTCTCGAACCGTGTACACCAAGAATGTCTTGAGCCTCTCACAATCTCCAAGAGCTCACCAAGAACCCTCTGATCACCAAGACCGTCTAGGAGCCGTCAAACTCCAAGAGTAACAAGCCCACACACCTTCACTTGACCTGAGCACTCAGCTAAGCCATGATATGCACCTTGAACTCTTGATCACTAAGAGAGAAATCCCCAAACAAGAGGAAGAAGAATCCCAAATGAACAAAGCACAAGCTCCTTCTCTCCTTGGCTGCTGTAGATCTTCAGAGTGGCAAAGGCAGCTCAAGAGACACAGGAGGGTCATATACATAGGCATAGCAAGGGTGGCTAGCCGTTGGAAAAGTCCCCTGAAAAGTTGTACCGTCGGATGAACCGACGGTTCCCCCTGCGCTAGCGTCGGATCATCCGGTCACTCACAACCCGCAATATAGCCGTTGAATCAAACTGATCCAGTCAATGCACCGACGCTATACACCGACGCACTGTCGGTTTATCCGGTGCTGAAGGCCATCCACTCGGTGCGTCTCTGTCTAACTTATACACAGGCGTCGGATGAACCGCTGATGTATCACTGGAGCATCGGTTCATCCGGTGTTGAAGCAAAATTCTTAGCGCGTCTCTGTCTAATTTAAACGAAGGCATCGGATGAACCGCTGATCTGAGCGTCGGATCATCCGGTGCTGAAGCCGCTGAAGCCCAAACCTTACTGTTGCGAAACCCCAAGGCATCGGATGAACCGCTGCTTGTACCGTCGGTTCATCCGATGGTCCCTTTTGAAAATTCCAGTCGCTGAGATCATCCGACGCAACTAGAAATCAAGGCGTCGGTTCATCCGACGCTATGACTTGAATTTCAACTCATCCAATTCAATCGCCTTTGAGTTTTCCGTCGATTCTTTTGCTTCTAATGTGCTTCCATGAGTACTTTGAGCTGTTTAGCATCCAAGGAACTTGAGTGTGCATATAATTCATGGCATTTGGTGCATGGTCAAGTTACTAGTGCATGAACCCCTCTTAATAGTACGGTCAAACACTACAAACTAGCAATCCAAGTGTCCTTCATCTCCTTGTGACACTTGGAACTAACAAAGTCCTTAGCCTTGTAGCATTTGTCCATTGATCGTCCATAATTTCAAATTGAGGGGTCTCTTTTCATTGAATACATATGACAATAACCTAAGATATTATCCGCTACAAAACAAAGGTTAGTCACAAGTATATGCTTGTCATTTATCACCGAAACACACCCTTACCAAAGGTGCGAAAGGACCTAGATGGTTACAGTTGCTCAAAATTCCTGCAAAATTCAATTCATGTGCTCATGTTGGAACATTTATAGTCTGCAGACAATAGATTATCTAGAATTGCGTAGTCTTGTACGAGTAGAAGCTGTACGTGTATAGTGTACTAGTAGTATATCAGTGCCAGTGCCTCGTCAGGGGCTGTATTCTTTGGTTCAGCTCCGACTTCGAAAGGGAGATTCTCGTACGCAAAAGGGTTTCATATGTACAGATGGGATTTATAGGTTATCTCTCGTCTATTGAATCTAGTATATTTCTTTTGTACTGATTTGTAAGGAATCAGATGCTCGTAGTCTAAAAGGGGAAAGGGGTGAATTAGACAACTTAAAACCTTAATCTATGGCTTAACACTATTTGCTCAAAACATAAACTAGAACATACTACCTAGATGTGCAACTACGGTTGTTCTAGTGTGAAACTCCCATCCCAAAACAAGGTTTGCAACCTACATCCATTCCTAGCATGATACTACTCTTGGAAAGTAAAGGCAAACAAAGATTGCAAGAGAGTAATACGGAAACGTAAAGAGGGATGAGAGGAAGTAAACTCTTGACACGCGATTTATCCTGTGGTATCGGTAGGCACTTAGCCACCCCTAGTCCACGTTGTTGAAGCACTCACACAAGAGTATTGTTTCCTAGTCACCAAGTCTCTCCCAAGAGCACCACTTGACTCGCCACAAAGGCTCGCCACTTAGGCACTTGCCAAGCTCCCTTGGTCACCTTGATGCCGCCTCCACTAAGGAGCTTCTCCACTTAGGAAGGGGGTCTCCACGCCCCCCGCACAAAGTGTCCTCGTCACTCCACACCAAGCCAGATGGTCAAAGACGATTGTCGGTGAGCCACTTAGGCCCCAAGGCTTCCGGCGCACCTTGTACAACTTGATTCACTCAAGAATCACCTCACAAGGTAGGCACACCTTGCACTCACTCAGCTCTAAGCTAAGCCTAGCACTAAGCACACACACAATGCATGTGCAAGTCTATGGATGAGCAATTTAGCACTTAGATGGCTTGGATATGATCTTCTAAGTGTCTTGCACTCCTCTGCACTTCCACACAATCCAGCAACCTCAAATGGGTGAGTGGAAGGGGTATAAATAGCCCAAGGCGTCCAAAGAGCTGTTGGCTAAAAGCTGCAGAAAGTAGTACCATCGGATGATCCGACGCTATGCTTTTCCAGGTGTCGGTTCAACTGGTGCTACTAGCCGTTGCCCTCCACTGCACATGACCGTTGACACAAATCACCCGACGCTTCAACCGACGCACCGTCGGTTCATCCGGTGCTGTAGACTCCGCGGCCAAAACCTTACTGTCTTAAATTTCGTAGGCATCGGATGAACCGCTGCTACCCCCATCGGTTCATCCGGTGCTACTGCTTCAATCTTGGCTCCTCTCTGTCTTGATTCAAACTAGGCATCGGATAGACCGACGGTGCCCTCACTTAGACCATCGGTTCATCCGGTGCTACTGTCTTCTATTGCTCCGTCTCTTCCATTCATCCGACGCATGTAGAATATGGGCCGTCGGTTCATCTGACAGTGCCAATTGGTTCCAGTCTCTGCGCAGTGTACCAAGTGCTCCGGCCATTGCACCGACGCTTGCTTTCTAGGGACCGTCGGTTCATCCGACGGTGTCTTTTTCAATCCTCTTCTTTGTCGGTTTAGACCCTTGAAAAATATACTATCTTCTCAATTTGGCATGTGATATTTTTGCTTCCATGGGACCTAGAAATGCCTACAAAGACATGCTCAACAATATGGTTAGTCCCATTGATCATGTTGTCATGAATCACCGAAATCATACTCGAACTAATGGCATATGAGGCCATGTTCGCTACAATCTTCCCCTTTTTGGTGATTTATGACAACACAACCAAAGCAAGCATAATTTTGCAAAAATTGACAAAATTGAACCACTTACACTTACTTGGATGCTTACCATCATCCAAATTGCTACAATCTCCCCATTACCATTTCCCCTAGATGATACTTCCCCCTTTTCTTGATCTTCTCCTCACTATGTTCACACATAGCTTGCTTCTGCCCCCTTTGGAACCCCTAGCTTGCTTTGGCAAACATTCTCCCCTTTGGAATAAAATCTCCAAAAAAGTGTCCAAAACAAAAGGTCTCCATCGGAAATCTAGCAAGTTCTAGTAAACATAGCTCAAAGAAAAATGTTAAATGCAAGGGAGAAAGCCGCATGAACTATGATCCATATGTATGGTATCAATGAAGATACCACATGTGCGAATAACTAAGGTGGATCACAAGCTCATGAGACTTAGCATGATACAAACTAAGCTCCCCCTAAGTGTGTGCACAATATGATAGTGTGAAAATCAAGTGCATAACTACAAAAACTTGTAAGACAAGGAAGCATAGAGCATATCATGCAAGGAGGT
Source organism: Cenchrus fungigraminus (assembly GCA_036936925.1). NCBI lineage: Eukaryota > Viridiplantae > Streptophyta > Magnoliopsida > Poales > Poaceae > Cenchrus > Cenchrus fungigraminus. The sequence continues at coordinate 28,855,828 of CM072780.1, read as the reverse complement.
AGCTTAAAGGACAAGAGATAAAACAAATGGGTTCTTGTAATATTACCACTTGTAGATACCACTTGTAATCTTTTGAGCATTGCATACCTCCGGGGGATGATCCTCTCTACCTTGTTGGCACTACGTTGAGATGAGCCGCTTGGAAATGATATCACTTGGAGATGACACCACTTGAAAGAAGCTTGCAAAGAAGACACTTGGGGTACCACAAGGATTAGGAATGTATGAGTTCATTGCCTTTGAACTTATATAAGGACATAAGCTCACAAAGACATGACTCAATAGCATGAAGCTCATATTGCTATATTCACTCTTTTAGAGATGTTAGATCACATTGAGAGTGAAATAGCATTCTCTTAGAATGAAGTACCGCACCGGAACGCGTCACCAAGGGACTACACAAGATAAGCTTGAAAACAATGTTAGAACCATAACCAAACCATAGGATGAGCTCCCCCTAAATGTGTGCATTTAGTGTTTGAATCACCAATCAAATGTATGCACATTGTTTGTGAAAACAAAAGGGAAACTAACCCTATAGCTTGCTCATGATGCAAAGAGATATATATGAAAAACATGCATCATGAAAGAACAAGTGTAGCTTTCCTACACACTAATCAACCCATGTAGGTTGCTCATGGGTTAGCACATGACACAAGCAACCTACCATATGTAAACGACTAGGCATAGCAACAAATGCAAACCTAGCTAGACAAGGCAATGGAGCTACAATGATACTTGAGGTGAGTTCTAGTTTCCATTACCTCAACCGGGGAACTTAGGCAACACATGTCCAACTTGCAAGCTTGGCTTCTAGGCTTGAATCTTCACAACTTCTTTGTGCCAAGCCTCCCAAGTCCCCGATCTTATGGCCTTCACGTGGCCTTAGGAACCCACACCATTTGAGGCCCCTTCATGTTGGTGATGATTTCCTTGGGCACCCAAATGGATTGGTTTCAACCCCGCTCCGTCTTCATCTTCCCAACCTTGTGTGCAATCACCTTGCCACTAGCCTTCTTCTTGATGACGTAGGTGTTGCTCTTGTTCTTGTTCTTGCGGTTGGGCTTGGTGTAGATGAGGGAGCTCTTGATGGTGGGGTTTAACTTCTTCTTCTCGCCCTTGTCCATCTTCTTGACAATTTGAGGGTATTTGTAGAACTTGTGCCCTTCTCCATGACACTTGTAGCAAGTCAAGGTTGCACCCTTCTCAAGCTTCTTCACCATGGGATCACGGTTATCTTGAGAAGGTTGGACGTTGCTCTTCATATCTTGAGAGACTTAATTATTTCGAAAAATATCTTGAGAGACTTTCACTTGTTCTTCATTGTTCTTGCCCTTGCCCATCAAGCTAACCAACTTCTCTCGAAGACATTTCACTTCTTGCTTGAGCTCATCATTCTTCTTGCCTATGAGACAATCATATGTTTCTACAACAACATTCTCATTGCAAGATGGTAAGCAAGATTCATCAATTAAATCAATGCAAGAAGTTGAAGCTTCTACCTTAGAGATAGGAATTGCACAAGGGATAGATGATTCATTGAGCTCAAAGGAATCACTTGTTTTAGTCTCAATACTCTCAAGCTTAGATTTTAGCTCATCACACTCCTTACTAAGCAAATTGATTTTGCACAACAAATGTCCATAATTTGTAGCAAGGGTTGCACTAAGATCATTAAGAGCATTGAGTTCATTAATTTCATTAGCTTGTTTCTTATGCATTCCTTTTTGCTCATGGACTAGCTCAACAAGATCATCGAGAGAGGTGGTATTGGATTCATCATTACTTATATTGTTTTCCATACCTTGGGCCATAAGGCACATGTGTGGTGATGATGAAGGACCTTGCATGAAGCGGGTGGTGAAGTTCTTTCTTGATTCATCACTTGAGCTACAAGAACTTGATTCTCCACCACTTGTCCACTCACGGATGGCAATAATTGCTTCTTGCTTTGGCCTCCTCTCCTTGACCACCCTCTTCTTGGTCTTGTGCTTGATCTTGGTGAACTTGATGTGTTGATGATGATGCCCTTCTCTCAAGTGGACGTTGTAGCAGTACATGTTGATTTTCTTCACATACTTGAAGATCTTCTTCACGTACATAGCTACCATCGACTCGACCTCTTCATCACTTGAGGAGCCTTCATCGTCAGCATCATCATCTTCTTCACTTGAGCTTCCATGGGTTGCCATTCTTCTCATCACCTTCTCTTGTTGGCTTGAAAGAGTATGGCTTGTGGTTGGAGAAGGTGGTTCTTAGGGCTTTTCTTGGGGTGCCTTCTTGGACTCGGGTATAATTTGAAGCTCATGTGCCATGATCTTGCTCAAGATTTGAGATGACTTCAATTCTTCGAGCTTTCTCTCATAGATGATGGCCTTCACCAAGTCATAATCGGGCTTCCGGAGACTTTGAAGGATCTTGCGGTTGATGTTCAAGTCCGTGATGTTCTTCACACCTAAAGCATTAATCTCATTGACAAAAATATTTAGGCGTGAGTACATAGATTCAGCATTTTCATTTTCAAGTTGCTTAAAGCTATTGAATTCCTCAAGGAGGCAACCGTAGCGTTTATTAGCTACTTCTTTTGAACCCTCATTTTGCTCCTTGATGGTTTTCCATAGCTCATAAGTATTTTCACAAGTAAAAACTCTATTGAAAACACTGCATCTAGAGAGGATAAAATGATACTCTTAGCAATTACATCAATTGCTTTTCCTTCTTAGTACCATTTTTCACACCCTCATCGGTGACTCTCCAAACATCAAGGTCCTTTGCTTGGAGAAGGCCTCCATGAGAACCTTCCACCGAGGATAGCCCATGCCATCGAAATGTGGAGCCAAACCTAAGGTATCCACCCCTTTCATACCTCTATAGAGCAACTCATTAGACGGCGAAGCCTAATCGTTCCAATGAGCCGGTTTTCACAATTTACCAATCGAATTGGCGTTTCCTTGTGAAGGAAGTGAGTCCCGGCTCTGATACCACTTGTAAGGAATTGGATGCTCGTAGCCTAAGAGGGGGAGGGGGTGAATTAGGCAACTTAAAACCTTAACCTATGGCTTAACACTATTTACTCAAAACATAAACCAGAACATACTACCTAGATGTGCAACTACGGTTGTTCTAGTGTGAAACTCCCATCCCAAAACAAGGTTTGCAACCTATAGCCATTCCTAGTATGGTACTACTCTAGGAAAGTAAAGGCAAGCAAAGATTGCAAGAGAGTAATGCGGAAACGTAAAGAGGGATGAGAGGAAGCAAACTTTTGACACGCGATTTATCCTGTGGTATCGGTAGGCACTTAGCCACCCCTAGTCCACGTTGTTGAAGCACTCACACAAGAGTATTGCTTCCCGGTCACCAAGTCTCTCCCAAGAGCACCACTTGACTCGCCACAAAGGCTCACCACTTAGGCACTTGCCAAGCTCCCTTGGTCACCTTGATGCCGCCTCCACTATGGAGCTTCTCCACTTAGGAAGGGGGTCTCGACGTCCCCCGCACAAAGTGTCCTCGCCACTCCACACCAAGCCGGAGAGTCGAAGATGATTGCCGGTGAGCCACTTAGGTCCCAAGGCTTCCGGTGCACCTTGTACAACTTGATTCACTCAAGAATCACCTCACAAGATAGGCACACCTTGCACTCACTCAGCTCTAAGCTAAGCCTAGCACTAAGCACACATACAATGCATGTGCAAGTCTATGGATGAGCAATTTAGCACTTGGATGGCTTGGATATGATCTTCTAAGTGTCTTGCACTCCTCTGCACTTCCACACAATCCAGCAACCTCAAATGGATGAGTGGAGGGGGTATAAATAGCCCAAGACGTCCAAAGAGTTGTTGGCTAAAAGCTGCAGAAAGTAGTACCATCAGATGATCTGACGCTATGCTTTTCCGGGCATCGGTTCTTCCGGTGCTACTAGCTGTTGCCCTCCACTGCACATGACCGTTGACACAAATCATCCAACGCTTCAACCGATGCACCGTCGGTTCATCCAGTGCTGAAGACTCCGCGGTCAAAACCTTACTGTCTTAAATTTTGTAGGCGTCGGATGAACCGCTGCTACCCCCATCGGTTCATTCGGTGCTACTGCTTCAATCTTGGCGCGTCTCTGTCTTGATTCAAACTAGGCATCAGATAGACCGACGATGCCCTCACTTAGACCATCGGTTCATCCGGTGCTACTGTATTCTATTGCTCTGTCTCTTCCATTCATCCGACGCATGTAGAATATGGGCCGTCGGTTCATCTGACGGTGCCAATTGGTTCCAGCCTCTGCACAGTGTACCAAGTGCTCCGGCCATTGCACCGACGCTTGCTTTCTAGGGACCATCGGTTCATCCGACGGTGTCTTTTTCAATCCTCTTCTTTGTCGGTTTAGACCCTTGAAAAATATACTATCTTCTCAATTTGGCATGTGATATTTTTGCTTCCATGGGACCTAGAAATGCCTACAAAGACATGCTCAACAATATGGTTAGTCACATTGATCATGTTGTCATGAATCACCAAAATCATTCTCAAACTAATGGCATATGAGGCCATGTTTACTACAAGATTGCTCCCTCTAAATAAAATATTTGCAAGGTGGAGAGCAACTTGCAGGACAATCCAAACATTGCCTTTTCAATTGGAACTTTTCCATCATTCCTTGTCAGCTTGCCCATTACAGAAATGGCATGAAGCTTATCTTGAATAACAGTTTACAGTCAGCAGCAGCAAGCCAGCAATCATGCAATCGTATGATGTTTATCCACTCCCCAAGCCAACATGCAAAGCTGACGGTCATATATAGAATATTTCTTTTGTGGTGTTAGCACGTTCGACGGAGGGCTCCTATATGCCTACCGGAAGATGGATAATCATTTTTTTGACAAATATACCACATATATTATATTAAAGCAGCAAGTTTACATCTAGGCCCTTGAGAAAGAGGCCAATTACAACAAAGACCTTAGACTTAGATCTGGAGCCGCCGCCGGAGAGCAGGTCGCCGGCAAACTGCAGCAGTGGCGTCTCGGACGCTTGGTTGCAGTGGTGCGGGCCTCACCTAGCGAAGGCTTGTAGTGGTTGAAGACGCCGTCAAAGGGGAACATCACCGACGACCCAAGGATGAAGTAGTAGCTGGCATCGGTGGGCTTGGAATCGTCATCTTCAGAACTAGTGGGTGGCTCGCTGCCGAGCCGGTGGCGGAGAATCTTGAGGGGACTTGAAGCCAAATGAAGCGTTGCTGCTTGGTAGAGGTCAATGGCAGAGGCAGAGCCAGAGGCTGGAGCATCTTGATGTGTTTGACGATGTTGAGCTCACCGCAACAGTTGGTGACGAGAGCGTCGGAACAACCACCGAAGATCAGTCACAAGAACCAACTCCACCCAAAAGGGATCCTTAGCGCTAGTGACTGCAAGGTAGAAGGTGGGGTGAGGTGGATCTGCGATGGTGGTGACGGATCGAAGGAAGCCGGATCTCGGATGCATTGGAAAGGCAGAGCGGACGAAGCGGGGGTGAGATCCGAACCACGGCAGAGGGGGGAGAAATTATTTAACCATATCATGGCTACTTCCTTGTCGACGGTAGCGGGAGCTGCAGTAGCAGCAACAGCAACGGCGGCGAGCAAGACGACAGCCAAGGGAGCACCCATCTTGGGTCTCCTAAAGCAACTGTACAAAGAGAAGGAGGGGACCCCTTTCCCTCCCAATGTCGGCGCGAGCGCCGGAGCAAGGAGGGAAGGGGCAAGAGGAGGCAGGGATCGGTGCGGCGGCAGCGAGGAGGAAAGGGGTGGTGGAGGCAAGAAACGGTGGTGGCGGCGGCGGCAAGATCTGGAGAGGAGGTGAGGAGAGGAAGAAGAGAAACCTAACATGGCAAACACCCGATACTACTGAGAGCTTTTTCAAGATGGATAATCATTGAAAGCTCATCTAAAATTGTTAGTTATTAGTTTCTAACCATTCCACCTTATGATTATTACTTAAAAAATGTTACAATATTTTTTTAAAGATGTTATAACATTTTTCAAACAAAAAGTGAATCGTCATTTTAAAAAAAAAGTTGAACCAATCTTTTTTTTGAAAGAGTTGCATCAACATTTGTTTAGAGAAAACGTTGGATCCAACATTTTTTCAAAACATTTTCATCAACATTTTTAAAAATATTTCATTTTTTTTAAAAAAAATCAGCATCACTCGTCTCCGGCTCCGGCGAGCCCCGAGACCAACTAGCTGCTGCCGGCACGACGGCCTGCAGTCGTGAGCCCGCGGCGGCCGGCGTCCCCAAGGCTAGCGCGGGGCCAGCAGTCGGCGGCCATGGTGGGCGGCACCACGGTGCACGGGGGCACATGACCATGGTGGGTGGCGCCGCGGAGCACTGGGATGGCGGTGGCGGCCATGATGGCGGTGGCGGCCATGATGGCGGCGCGGAGCAGGAGGACGGTGGCGGCCGCCATGACGGGCTGCGTCGCATTGCACGAGAACGACAGACGGCGGCCATGGCAGCGGCGCTGCGGAGAATGGAGACAACAGTGGTTGCCATGGTGGGCGGCGCAGAGCACGGGGATGACGACGGTGGCCATGGAGGGCGGCGCCGTGGAGCACAGGACGACAAACGAATTTAGGAATAAGCCATCTTCCTATCAAGGTTAAGGAATCAACTGAGCATCTCAGCGGCGGGATTAAATACCCGGATGGCGGCAGTCCAAGGGGGACGCGCGGAGCATGGCGGCAGCGGCGGGTGGGAGGCGGAGGGAGCAGGACGGGAGAGAGATGAGATTAGGGTTTAGGTATGGATCCAAAAGTTGTAGTTATTTGCACAAATCTCAAACACAATATTATCTTCCGGAAGATATATAGGATTTCCCAAACTGAGAAACCTTGCTAACGGACGGCCCAAAACTTTCGGCCCAAGAATGCACTGTGACTTTTCGGCTTGCAGTTTTTTCTTTTTCTCAAATAATTCAGTTGCTCCGTTTTAAATAAGAAATAAAAAAATCAGTTGCTGAACACAAGACACGAGTGGTGAGGTTTTTTTACTCCTACAACGCCATGACTCAAATAATTCAGTTGCTCTGTTTTAAATAAGAAATAAAAAAAAATCAGTTGCTGAACACAAGACACGAGTGGTGAGAGTGGCGGCTTTCCTCAATGGGACTTTCTTCATTTCTTCATCCGGTCAGGAGTTAGGACCGCCGACCGAGCGCGCGGCGGCGCTTCATGGTGGCTCGCAGGTTGCGTGGCGGCCAATCTACCGAACCGATCCACGACGGTCGTGAGCAGCTACCGCACGCGCGGCACCGTAGGTTAGAGAAGATTCAAATTCCTCGTTGCCATCCTGCTCATACCATCTCTCCGGGATGGTTAAATCTCCAATGGAGATGGAGCTCCATGGGGACCCGCCCCGAATACGACGGGCGGGGACAGGGAAGGATTTTCCCGTGTGTGGGGAATGGTGGAGCCTCAAAAAGTTAGCGGGGCGGGGCCGAGGTGCAAATTTCTCGGCGGAGGTCATGAGATTGGAAATTATGTTCAATCGAAGCCCAGCAACATCCAATAAAATAACCTATGTTGGTATGTATTTGCACAACCAAATCCTAATTTAATCACTCGTCACCAGTCACCGCCGCTTCCCCATCTCTCGTCCACGCAGGGACTCCCATCGTGGAGCACGCCACCAGCTCTATCTCAAGTCCGGTGAGACCGGAGGCCGTCCTCAGGCGTGCATCCACGCATCCCACGCCATTCCCCTAAGAGTTATCGAATATATAGTTTCTAGGTCCATAGCATATGCTTTTATCTAGAACTAGTTTAGTCACCAAAATATCGAAAGTTTTGATCTAGGGTTGCTGCTGTGGATTTCTCTAATCTGATTTGTTTTACGTTCACAAGTTGTCGATATTAGTGTTTCCTTACAAGATTACTTCTTGTTAGTTTTAGCTTTTATCACAATTTATCCAGGTTAAGCTAAGTCTTCTATCGGTTGATCATCAAGACTCGCAGTTTCGATCTTAGTCTGGTAAATTAGATCTTAGGTCAAGTGTTGCTGTATCATCTGCACGTGTTATAGTTGATAGTCTTCTCTTTTAAATTGATTTATTCTTACCTCATCTAACTCGTAGCAGGTAGCTTACCAAATCCGCATCATATCTCTAGCTGATAGTGCTAGTAGAACGCCTCAGAAACTCAACCAATTCGTTAAGTATTTAATTATTGACTAGCATGCTTTAAACCTCAAGCTTCAGGACCTGCACCAGAGCAAAGCAAATCTCCAGGCCTTTTGCATGTCCGATGTGAGAATCAGACATTCGATTTTCACGTCAACACATTCTTGGCACGCCTAGTGGGAACAAATCAACATTCATCACGAGTATTCCAAAGCCAGACACGTAGCTACTGACAACATCATCAACGTCACTGAGGAAAAGATCTCAATGAGGGGCTAAAGAAATACTTAGAGGAGGCTACTAAGGAATTCAGAGCGATCTATCGATACATCAAGGAATTGAGGAAGGACGTCGTCGTGTAGAAGAGTGCTTTCCCTAAGACTCATGACATCATGATTACTAAAGATACAACAAAATTCCCAGAGATGTGTGATCAAGCCATACATTGTGCAATGATCAATCAATCAGAAGTAGTATCAAATATGGTGCACAATGCAATTGTAAAAAACATTGGTGATGGATCGACTCAACCAAAAGTACCTGCACATCCACATATCGGAACATTGTTGGGTATTTTAGAGACACACAAATAAATCTGCAAGTGCACGGATACCATTGTAGCTTTCACCTCAGAGTATTCCAAGGGTATCGAATCCAAGGGAACATGTGTGCACTAACTTCGTACTAGTCGGTCCAAGGACACACCCAGACAAGAGTAGGATAGAGAGGATTCCTAAAGATAGCACTGCAGATGAGATTAAAGGTCGATCTCTAGATAGAACTTGGCTTAGGGTACCGATAGCTCTGACTTAACAGGCGACTCCGGCACACGGATCTATGTGGAACGAAACTCTAGCTATATCCATATGCGAAGGATCAACAAGGGCCAAAAGGGTTGTCACCACCTACTGGAGTACCTCTACCTAACCTTGGGATAAGACGAACGAATGATAACCGGTAGCGTGTCACTGTGTCTACGCTGTGGTTACTACCGTAGCCAACGGACTGCGACACTCTGTACTAACAGAACTACGACTACAAAAGAGAACTGATCTCACTCACTATAGGTACTACTAGCTTAAACTAAAGGCATGCAAGAGAGCACTCAACCCCATACTATGCTTCCAACGTATACAAACAACTTGCAGCAGACGAATGTATAAACCCAGGATCTACACACTAGCAGAGGAAAAAGACTACTCATGCAACCAAGCATAAACTATTAGAAAGGAATCATGAACATGGCTTTATTCTAATAAGAGCATGCATGAATATCCACTTTATTCTAAATGACGAACACGCATACAAACGGATATGAGAACTTATGAACCTATGCTACAAGATCGAAAGAGTTGTGTTCGAGAAGAACACTAGCCTCTAAATCAAGAACAAATGAAGAACACAAGAACATATCACCTATGCATGAATGCTACTTTAGTCTAAATAGAAAATGCGGAAATACTCACTTTACTCTAATTGAAAAACAAGCATTCGTAGAGGTACATGCCTCTCACCCTCCCTCTCTAATCTAAGTACAAACTACGAGAGGCCTCTCTTTTGCAGGGAAGCACTCATCCTAGGATGAAATAGTGTGTCTCTAAATGACCCATCTCCCCTCATATTTATAGTCCAAGGGGTAGGAGTTTGGGGGTGATTTCTCTCGTGTTCCCCTTGTCTCCTTGTGCCATCTGGTAGTCCCACGCATAGGAACCATACGATACAAGGCTACCGGAGTCGGTGGAGTTGAAAACCGGAGAAAACCACATCCCAGGTGCGAGAACCGGAGCCGAACCGCTCGCTGGGTCGCTGAACCGACGCATAAAAGGGAAATAACCAAGATTTTAAATCTCTGGATTTAGCTGCGCTAAAGCTGGCTATAGCCTTTTTTAGCCTCATAAAGCTATTTTAATTTATGTAGAACTTAGCGGCTATAACCCGCTATAGCCTAATTTATCCCCTGCTAAAGCTGTTTTAGAGGTCATCCGCTAAATATCGTTAGCTGGAGATTTAAAACCTTGGAAATAGCCACACGAAGCACAGGGGTGGACCGAGCGAACCGCGTGGGCTGCGCCACCACCTTGGCATCGGCTAGCCAGTGAGTGCCGCGTGTCCCGGCCTGCGGCCGAACCGCGCGCCAACCTCGCATCCCTGGGGACGGATCCGTGGCAGCCAACGGGCGGGCTCCACGTGGTCCCACGGGCGGCTTCCCCTGCACGCCTGCATGTTGATGCAGCAGCGGCTCAGGAGCCAGTCCCTGCGGCGATTGGGCTTGTAGTCCAATGGTAGGACGGTTCAGTGGGACGCTACCCACCAGGGTTTAAATCCTGGTACTCGTATCTTTTCCTGGATTTTTCAGGATTTACCGGCGTTATGCGTTAAGTGATAAGCGACGTTCCCATCGATGACGAGGCGCCAATGGTGTCTTCGGGAATCTCCAGATCTGCCGGTGCTCAGTCCTTCGGAAGTGCTCATAGGGATAGGGTTTGCGTACGTGTATTCATAGGGGTGAGTGTGCGTGCGTGTTGTGAGTGTCTGCGTTGTACTGTGTAATTCTAAAAAAAGGAGCCAGTCCCTCGCGCCGCGGTGTGGGTCCCTGCTGACGTAAGCACTATGTCTTGCATTGTGTTTTGGGTATCTTCGTCATTCGACCTCCAAAGTAGACAAATAATATATCCATTTTGATCGTCTCAACGAACCCATTGTAATGGTGCAATCCAATTTGTCATTTGAGACCATTTGTGATGACACCCTATATGTGCCTTTGATTTACTTGCTCTCTACTATATCATATCATGCGTATTTTGATGTGTCCTTGCTCTCTACTGTATCATATCATGCGTATTTTGATGTGTCCTGCAATAAAAGATAAAAACACCAACACTCGTGGAATGTCAGATATAACCCCTATCACTGCTGTTGATGCTCGTATTTTATTCATTTATGCAGGAGTTGACGACAATAAAGTGGTACTTAACAGTCGTCAACAAACATCAGCTTCGAGAGCAATGAAAGGTGCACCTAGTTCAATTCAACAACCGACACCTTCATACTTTTATCAAAACTTCTTCTTTCAGTCTATGGATACTCACTCACACTCCCAAGCTTCCTCACATGGTTTGCTTGATCACTTTCACTTGTTTAGAACTCAGTGATGCATCCCTCTCAATAGAGATGGTAACTTGAAACCACATCTTGATCTATCTTCAAAGCTTGCCACACTGATCATACAACCTTGACACCAATTAAGAGGTATCCCGAAACAGAGTGAGGAGGATCTTGCAACCGCCGCCGTTGAGATGGTCTTGGGCGGCGGCGTCGTTGGACCTGCTCTAGACCTCGCGACCCAGGCGGTGTTGGAGCTCCCAGCCTTCATGGAGCTCGTGACCCCGTCAATGGCCCCGCGTGGAGGATGAGGATGAACAACGAGCTCTAATGGCTAGAGGTTGAAGGTGAAGCTGATGTGAGGGGCCCACATGTCAGCGAGTGGAGAGATGTCCATACGGAATGCGTATACAAATACAGTCTGACGTTGAACCCAACAGCCTAGAAAACGTAGAAAATGGCAATAATTAGGTAGAAGAAGAATTGTAATGACAAGTTTCAGAATAGCTGAATTGCAGTGCTGTTTCTCCAAAGTTGAAAAATTATAATGGTGTGATTCCAAATAACCCTAAGAAATACCATTTCAATCGTCTCTATTAATCTTTTCTGCTGTAGATTGGATCACAAAATATTTACATTGGTCACCTAAATAACTAAAGCAGTTCATGTGACTAAAATAGACTCTCTTGATATCATACTGGCAACAATAATGATTTCCTAGTCAAACAAACAGGTAATTTCAAGTGTTTTGGCAGCCTGTTCTTTTTTTTCGATTGTCAAAGCCCTAAAAAAGGATAAAGCAAATATTAAAAGATAAAGTCAGTATGCCATATACATATGTACAACCACAACTTTATTACTGGCCCAGCCTCTCAGAATGGACTTTGCGTATCCACAAGTTTAGAACGATGTTCCCACCTTTGCGTGGCTTGATGTAACATTCGAATTCCTTACATATGTCAGCGGTACGGTGATGCATGTGCGCTATTCTTTGCTTTACGCTGGGCCAGATTTGTTCCCCTAATGTTGCTGTGCTCACGTGTTTGAGAATTGTTCTGGCCATTCAAAAAATATTCAGTTCTGTTTGGATCAGGCTTAATTATAGTTCGTTTTTTATTAGAAAACAAGTCAGTACAAAAACAAAGACATAAACACATAAATGCGTGCACAACCCTTGTCAACGCCACGCAAATAACACCACTATAATAAATAAAATCTTTAAAAGAATTATGAGCAACGAAGCTAATAATCAAGTTAGAGATTTAAATCTTAGTGGACAGGTTTTAATCTAAGAAATATAATCAACTGAGCGCTCAGTTTGCAAATGCAAAATATTTAAAGCAAAGAGCAGACAGCAAACATGCATGATCATTAACGCTTGTGGACTAGCTAGCTAGGAACATGTATAGATTATCATAGCACGCAAAGGTAGAGGGAAGGCTATCGTTGTTCCAAACTTCTGGGGACGTAGAATGTGGCGCTAGAACATTTATCGTGGACACGCAAAGACGAAATTCCGAGGCTGGGCCTATATGACATGCATGTCCCGACTTTATCTTTTACTCCCTCATTCCTTTAATAGTTGACCCCAGTTAGCTCAAAAGTAAGCTGTACAGCGTCAAGTATTTGAGAAAACGGAGGTAGTTATACGACCTCTGTGCAATTTTAGTGTTGGAACCGTTCCAAAAAATTGATGTTTATTAAATAAATTTATAAAAGGGAATATTTATGTTTATGTGTTCAATTGTGTTTACTTTAAAAATATATAATTAAATTAATAATATTTATTTGTTATCATAAAACTAGTAGAAAAATGACATTTGATCAAACTCTTTAGTCCTGGTTGGAAACAACAACCACCCGCAATGAGAGATTTAGTCTCTACAAAATGATTGCATCCTCTTCAGTCACATGTGATGTGTAGTGAGATGGTAAAAAAGCTATGCACGAGGCATGATGTCATGATATTGAATCCCCACACCGTGCATGTGCATATTTCGTGTGACTTGTCCTGGTTAATTATTTGAACTGGAACTAGGGGACTATATGTGGTTTTTCTACTGTAAATATTAACAATTTTCATATGGATTTAATCAAACTTAAATTTGTTTGACTCGAGAAGGGAGAATTGCAAACTTTTTACTTTGATGACATCACGATGGCACCGCGCGGGTGTTTTGGTTGCTTTTTAGTTGAAAGTTATTGCATGGTTTTTTCGTGTGGGGTGAACCTATATATAGTGGCTCGTTATTGATACTCTCTATAAGCTTCCACGAAAAAGAAACAGAATCAAGGAGATATATAGAAAGAGGTGATGCTGGCCTAGCGCAAGTTGTTAGCCCAGTCTTCGTGTGGATTTTATCAGTGTTATTTGCATTTAGTACATGATGACAACATGGCAAACACACCAAGCCACGGACACCGACTACAACTGCCTAGGTTCATGCAAGCAACACATAGTTCATGTCAGGCAGAGTCCACCCTAACCAATGTACGCGTCCAGTCATACGATTAGACGCAAGCAAACATTCACCATATAGCCACACATTCCTAAGTCCTAACCCTAGGTAAATGCTCATTCCGGGTGCGGGTGCCGGTCCGTAACCCTCATTTGTACCGGGTATTGAACCGGTACAAGCCTTCCGGTACAAATGATGTGGAGCATTTGTACCGGGCACATTTGTGCCGGGTGGAGTCTCGGCCCAGTACAAATGTGAATGCGCCGTCAACTCTTCCGTCCTCCTCCTCCGTCTCCTTCTTTTCTTTTCTTATTTCTTCTCTTTTCTCATCTCATCTATCTCATCTCATCTATCTCAACACAGATTCAACATCACATTCATACAAATACATCTCATACAACATCACATTCATTCAGATATATCTCATACAACTCAATCACATGGAAAAATCACCTCCTCACAATCACTATCTCCAAAGAATCACAAACATCTCACCATCACAAGATAAAAGTCCAAAAAATGATAAACAAATTCACTAACATGCAGGTGGAGCCATGGCGTCCGCCGCCGCCCTGACCCTCCCGGCTGTGCGTGCCGCTTGGCTCGCTCCGCCTAGCCCCGCCCCCGCTTGGGTGCCGGGAGGCCGCGCCGCCCCCGCCTGGGCGCCAGGAGGCCGCGCCGCGCGCCCGCCCTGGCCGCCGGGAGGCCGCGCCGCCCCCGCCTGGGTGCCCGGAGGCCGCGCCGCGCGCCCGCCCTGGCCGCCGGGAGAGCTTGCGAGCGGAGATGAGAGGGAGAGATGAGTTAGAGATGAGAAAAAGATAGAAGAGGAAGATGAAGGGATAAGGAAGATATTGGGATATTTCTAAGTGTTGGGTGGAAGAAGGCAGGGGACGGGAGGTCTACATTTGTACCGGGTTATATCACGCCCCGGTACAAATGTCGCTACATTTATACCGGGGTGAATTCGCACCTGATATAAATGTGAGGCTAGCACATTTGTACCGGGCGGAGCCACCACCCGGTACAAATGTAAGGCATTTGTACCAGGTGGGTTGGAGGGGGCAAAAACACCCGGTACAAATGAAAAATCGGGCCAGGGACAAATGCTCGATTCTCTAGTAGTGTGAGTACCATTTCCAGAAGCAGGTGACGCCATCACCCACTTCTCCAAGTGCAAGCCGGCGGCTACAGTGTCACTTTTTTAAAACCGGGCAGCATTTTTGTACGCTCCGGGAAAAAAGAAGTGCTCTTATAAATCGTTTTTGTAGTAGTGCATGAAACATGGATGAAATTGCACATGTGGCGCGTTAGAGTGAAATTGCCATCTCCTTCCTTACTAGGCTGTGGGGGACGAATCTGTGAGGAAGAAGAGAGAGTATGATTTTGCTTACTGAGAGCATCATACTTGCTTTAACTACATTTGCTTTTGTATTGGCAAAGGCTAATCGTGACCGAACGCAGCCAGGCCGGGCTAATAAAACTGACGAGAGGCCCGGCCCCAGACTGTGCGCGCACCTCCCATCCTGCTGGAGCAAGGGCCAGGCGTGAGTTAGTGACACACACATACGGAGTACAGCGAGAGAGAGATGGTTGACATTTGGAGCCTTGTGCGATGGTGGGACGATTGGCAGCTGCGCATCCTCGTGCTGGGCAGCCTCGGCCTCCAGTGGTTCCTCCTGCTGGCTGCCCCCATGCGCAAGTACACGGTGCCGCGCGCCCTGAGGACATGCATCTGGCTGGCATACATCTCCAGCGACGCCCTGGCGATCTACGCGCTCGTCACCCTCTTCAATCGGCACGCGAGGACGGTCCCCGCCAGCTACTGCCCTGCTCCGACTCCGGGCGGCGGCGGCGGCGGCGGCGGCCCGGCCGGCAAGGAGCAGTCGCGCATCCTGGAGGTGCTGTGGGCGCCGATCCTCCTCATCCACCTGGGGGGGCAGGAGGAGCTGACGGCCTACGAGATCGAGGACAACGAGCTGTGGACGCGGCACACCGTGACCCTGGTGAGCCAGGTCTCGGTGGCCGTGTACGCCTTCTACAAGTCGTGGCAGCCCAGCTCCATCGACGGCGGGAAGCTCACGGCGGCCGCGATCCTGCTGTTCGTCATCGGGGTCATCAGCTTCAGCGAGAAGCCATTCGCTCTCAACCGAGCCAAGATCAAGAGGCTGGCGGCCGTGTCCGCCTGGATACAGGGGACGCGGTAGCCGTCCGTCTGGAGGGATCGCCTGAGCCAGTTCTCCTTGTTCGAGGAGAGCGACTGCTGCGCCCTGTTGCCAAGTCTCTCGGCAGCTGGTGGCTGGTCCTGCTGCACGAGGAAGCATCGTCGTCGTCGAGGTCGTGCCCTGTCGGATGAAGAGAAAGTCCTGATGGTGCTAACGGACATGTCGCTGCTAGCCGCTGCCACGGACCTGGTGGAACGGAAGAAAGCCCGCAATGTGGACGAGGTCCTCCCGCCTCTGCTCATCGCCGAGAAAAACCTGGCGCACTGGCTGCGCGGCGCGTTCGCCTTCATCTACACCAGGGCTTCGGTGGCGGTCACGCCCCTGTACCTGCTCTACCACCTGATGCTGGTGCCGGTGCTGCACGTCGCCGCCCTCACGCTCTTCGCGACGAGCGACAAGCGCGGGTACAAGCGCGCCGACGTGAAGATAACCTACGTCGTCCTCTGCCTCACCGCCGCGCTGGATTTCTTTGCGGTGTTCGTGCGGCAGCTGGTGTACCGGCTCATGTCCATGACGCAGGTCCCAGCGCTGTGCGAGACGGTGCCAGAATACAACCTCATAGACGAGGCTGCCCGCGAAGCTGACAAGAGCGTCGGCTGGATATACTGGTGTGCCAGGCAACTGGGCTGCACCAGGACCCGGCACAGTGAAGTGTACAGAAAAGTCGCTGCTACCGTGCTTCCGGACCTGATGTCGGTTCGTGACACGGACCTTGCCAGTTACAGGGTCTTCGATGATTATGCTGAGGAAACCAAGAACTGGGTTCTAAGTAAACAATTGCAGAACTATTGTGGCGAGATGGTAAAAGCAAGCCTGCGCATCACATTTGACCGGAGCGTCCTCCTGTGGCACATCGCCACCGATCTTTGCTTCCGATGCATTGACGTCGACGGTGATGGTGATGATGATGAAATAGAAGAAACCGGAGCAGATGCAGGAGCGCCGCAAGGGGCACCGGGAGAAGAAGGTCAGGGGGAAGGTGCTGCTATGGGCAGCAGTCCTCCTCAAGGTACAGCAGATCCACAGGGACAGCGACAGGAAAAGGGAGCATTTCGGCTTCAAATCAAGTGCACGCAGGCAATATCCAACTACATGGCGCACCTGCTGAATTCCAACCCCGAGATGCTCCTGACCGGCAGCAGGCACCACCTGATATCTGAAGCCAGGGATCAAGTCATCAAATCCTCCTTCTTGACCAGCTCCAGCAATGGGTCAGAAATCTGCAGGTGCAGCATTGGCCCCAGCTGCAACTGCACCTGCAGCTGCGGCAATCTGAACAATCAAGGAGGAGTAGCAGGCCGCTTGAGACAAAAAGATGCACTGAGGGATCTCATCAACGAGATAGCGGATGGTAAAGTCAATCCTGTAGGGAATACCACCCAAGTCTTCCACATCAAAAAGGCTTGCGAGCTTGCGAAGGAGCTGTTGGACATACCGGACGAACGTCTTCGCTGGGAGCTGATGTACAAGGTGTGGTTGGGCATGCTCTGCTACTCCGCCAGCATGTGCAGGGGCTACCTGCACGCCAAGAGCTTGGGTGAAGGTGGAGAGTTCCTATCCTTCGTCTGGCTAGTGCTCTCGCTCAAGGGGGCCAAGACTCTGGCCGACAACCTTCAGCTGCCGCAGGAGGCGAAAGATTCTGACAACCAAGCCGATCGCCAGAGCTTCTGATAACAGGCTTCATTCAGGTGGTGTCAACCGGAGATATGATTCTTGTGTGACTTGTTTGCTCTTGTTTGTTTTCTATCTAGCTTGCTTGCGTCCATCTGGATCTGATAGGACGTTACTACGACGTCTGCACGCAGGTTTTCCCATGTTGTTTGTGTGAGGCCACACTAGCTGAGCTCATGCATGTGCCCTTGCGGCCTTGCTTCTGTGTGTGTGCGTGTTTATATGTAAAATTTGAATTTTTATTAAAAAAGTTTTTACCGTGTGTTTTTGTTTGGCGTACGCCAAAGAGGTGTCTTTGCTGTGTGTCACGCACAACAAACACCGCGGCCCAGCCCACCTTACCACCCTTCCGCGTTGTGCACCATTGATCTGGAGATCCAACGGCTGAAAATTGACGAAGCACATATAAATAGCCAAACCCTAGGCCCTCTCTCATCACTCCTCTCCCACCTGGCCCGCAGCCCCATCACCCCCCTCCTCTCTCCCTCGCGCCTCTACCGCCGCCCCTCCCCTCTACTCCGCGCCGCCCCCTTCCCTCTACTCTGCCGCCGCCGGCACCTCCTCTCCTCATCCTCCATGGTGCGGTCTCCTCCTCCTCCATGGCGCAGCGGCCTCGTCCACGGCGGAAGAGGAACACGGGGAAGCATGGCCCCTCTGCCTCCCCTGCGGCTGGCGCGTGGTGGCCGGATCCGGTAGCCGCCCCCTCCCTAGCGGCTATCGCGCGGTGGCTAGATCCGGCCGCCCCGTCCCTTGCGGCCGGCGCGCGTTTGACGGATCTGGGCGCCCCCTCCCCTGCTGCCGGCGCATGATAGCCGGATCCGGCCCCCGCCTCCTCCCGCCGATCGTGACAATGAGTCAATGACGACGACAGGCAAGCGTGGGATCCGGCGCCGGTCGTGATCCAGAGGTGCGAGCCCCCCCTCTCTCTCACTGTTTGTTTCCATAGATATCGGCGGCGGCGGTGTGTGGTGATGGTGGCAGCGACATGGTGGTGGTGGATGTGGTGGCAGTGGGCGCGGCGACGTCACGGTGGTGGTGGCATCGACAGTGGCAGCAGCATGGCCTGTCGATGGCGGTTGCGGCTTGCGGTGGCGGCCTACGGTGGTGGCGGCCTGCGGCTGCGGCGGCGATGGTGGCAACGTCAGCTTGACAACGTGCGGGATTTTTTTATACTTTTTTTTGCTTTTTTGTCGAGCGTGGACCCACGATAATGTTTGGGTTTTTGTTTTGCCGAGCGCCAACACGCGGGTGGCGGCCTGTAGTGGCGGGATTTTTTTTTTACTTTTTTTGCTTTTGTTTGCCGTGCGTGGACGTACGACAATGTTTGCTTTTTTTGCCGAGCGCCAAAGCACGACAACCATTCCCCCGCGCCGTCAGCTCCTGCTGTCTCCCTCCTCCGTCTTCGTCACCCTTTTTTTGTCGTGCGCCGCGAAAAAAACGCACGACAAAGGGGATTGCTGTAGGCGCACGACAAAGGCTTGTTTGCCGTGTAGATTATTGCCGAGCGGCATTTGCCGTGCGTCAGGGAAAAAACGCACGGCAAACCCTTTACCGTGCATTTTTATGTCCTTTGCCATGCGTTTCCTGCGCACGACAAATGTGCTGTGTCCGGTAGTGCCACATGTGTGGGATCCGCTGCCATCATGACTCTCTTCGCCCATCTCTTTCACAACTCTATCTTGTCCCTCTTCATTTTCTCTTTCTACTCGTCTCCCGAATCTCAGATTTAGCCCACAGAAGCGGGGGAGCTGCGGCGGGGCCTCCACCAGCGCAGCCGGAGGTGGTGGCGGTGCTCCTCCTCCGCAGTGCGGTAGGGTGGGCGTGCTCCCAGCAGCAAGGTCCCGAAGGAGCTGCAGTGCGCTCCCCGAGGAGCTGTGGCACCTTCCCGGCGGTGATGTCCTCGGGGGAGAAGCACACCGCAGGACTAGCTCGGGAGATCTGGGTGGGGCACCACCGGGAGCTGCATTGGCATCGGCGCGCCTTCGTGGGTGAGCTCCCGCCCGCGGCGGCAACGGCGAGCTCCCCGTGGAGGGCGGCAGCGAGGTCCCCCGGGGGTGTGCTCCCCGTCGGCGAGCGCCGAGCGGGCTGTTGGGGTCCTAACCTTTTTTGGCGATTTTTATTCAATTTTTTTTACAAAACATTTGTTTGCGAATATTTAAAAAATTGCTTCAATTGTTTTACAAGATCTTTGTGCTTATATTTTTTAAAAAATTTTCTGTTTCAGTTTTTTTGATAAATCTTTTATCAAACTTTTTACCAAAATATTTATGCTTAAAGTTTTTCAAAACCTTTTTGTTTTGGAACTTTTGATAAATTTTCTTTTTCAATTGTTTTACAAAATCTTTGTGCCTAATTTTTAGAAAACTTTTCCCCAAATTTTTGCTTCAAAACTTTTCCAAAAAAATTTGCTATTTTTTTGAAGCTTTTGTCACTTATTTTTCTTTATATTTTTCGCAAAACTTTTATTTCTTCTGCGGGTGCACACACATGAGTGGGTCAGTGGTCACTAAAAAATTCCTGTGATCCATGAAGAAATTCTCATGACGATTTCAGATTTCGTCACAGAGCACACTACATTCATGACAAACAGTTAGATTTCATCATAGATTTGCAGTGCTGGATATGAAGCCCGATATGAAGTCCAAACACTATGACGTTGTGCCAATTTCGTCATAGATTTCATCACAGTTCATACTAAATCCATGACAAACAGTCATATTTTATCATAGATTCGCAATGTTGGATATGAACCCCGATATGAAGTCCAAACACTATGACGTTGTGCTAATTTCATCATAATCCGACCCACAATGCGTTTCATCATTTTGTCATGATCAATAAATTAAAAAAACTTTCATACAATGTGTGAAAATAATTAGAGATCATCACAATTAATAAATTTAAAATCTAAATTTAAAAACTTTTTTCTAAAGCATTTAATATTATATATTCAGTATATAGATATACCTATCTCAAGGCAAACAAAATTAGATTTCCGTTTTATGATTTTTTATTATTTACTATGATTTTCTAAATATTCAGCCGAATTAAACAAAAAAGAAAAAGACAAAATCGTTTATAAAACCACGCATAACCAGGCTAGAAGGATGTAATATGGAGGGTTTCAAAGGTTGAAGGATGTATTTTGTCTGGTTATGAAGTTTAGAGACGAAAACCGGACTTCTTCGAAAATTGAGGGACCAAAACATGAATTTATCCCCTCGGAAACTCACACCTCCCTCACCACACGCCTGGGCCAAATATGTTTTGTCTGGTTATGAAGTTTAGAGGTGAAAACCAGACTTCCTCGAAAATTGAGGGACTTCAGTAGGACTTTCCCTCCTTGGAAACTCACACCTCCCTCTCCACGTGCCTGGGCCAAATGTGCTTTGTTTGGTTTTAAAGTTTAGGGACGGAAATTAGCCTTGTGCGAAAATTGAGGGACCTAAAGAGGACCTTTTCCCCTGGGAAACCCACAGAAATTCATTTAAATGATGGAAAATAGCAAATCTACTTGAAAATTCTTGAAACTCCTAGGTTACAACTTATATATCGTATTTTACAATAGAAAAATGTTTTGAGGGTATGTAAGATAATAGTTTTTCAGGTTACTTCACAAGGGTGTCTTGATTAGGTTTTAAAAAAATAGAAAAACAACTTTTTCGCATGAAAACTGGAAATCTAAACCTCCAAATACTAATAGGAGAGTAAGGGTGAGGTTGTATCTAAATTTGAGGTGTCCAAGGGGTAAGAAAGTAGTTGGGTGTGTACAAATTTTGAAGTTTAAGTGTAGTTTTATGAAATAATGTGACGGAACTATTTAGTTTATGAACAATGCAGACTCCAATTTTTACAAAATATTATGAAACTTTTTTGTCAATCTTCTACATCCATAAAATTATTCTGTGGCAATTTACATAATTTTTGGAGAAATTTTAGATATTATTACCATTATTTTAGAATGAGGTGACTAGTAGAAGTTTTAGTTTTCCTTATAAGTCAATTAAATTTTTCATCAATATCTAAGACATGGCTATCCTATACGATAGTAGCTTAAATATAATTTTTTGGGATTTTTTAAATATTATTTGACATACATGTAGTTCAAAATTTAATTATTTTTGATAAACCTGCAGAAATTCATTTAAATGATAGAAAATAGCAATTCTACATGAAAATTCTTGAAACTCTTCGGTGACAACGTATATGTTGTATTTCACATCTGAAAAATGTTTTGAGAGTATGTAAGATAATAGTTTTTTCAAGTTACCTCACAAGGGTGTATTCATCAGTGATTTAAAAAATAGAAAAATAACTTTTTTGCACAACAAGTGCTAATGTAAATCCACAAATGTTAATAACGTGTTAAAGGTAAGGTTTTGTTCAATTTTGAAATGCGTATGCATCTAAACATGTTATAAGGTATTCAAATCTTGAAGTTTGAGCTGAGTTGTACGAAACAATGTGATGGAACTATCTAGTTTATTAACAATGTATACTCCAATTTTCGCAAAATCTTATGAAACTATTTTTCAAGTTTGTACATCCATAAAATGATTCTATTCCAATTTACATCATTTTCGGAGAAGTTTTGGGTATTATTATCATTATTTTATTATAAGATGGCTAGTAGAACTTTGAATTTTTCCTATAAGACAATTGAATTTTTCGTCAATCTCCAAGATGTGGGCTAGAATGGAACATAGTCACCTAAATATAGTTTTTTGAATTTTTTTAATCTTATTAGAGGTACACATAGGTCAATTTGGAATTACTTTCGGTAAACTTGCAGAAATTCATTTAAATGATAGAAAATAGTACATCTATTTGAAAATTCTTAAAACTCCTCGGTGACAACTTATATGTTGTCTGTTACATGTGAAAAATATATTGGAGGCATATAAGATAACGATTTTGCAACTTACTTCACAAGGGTGTATTCATTAGTGATTTAAAAAAATAGAAAAATATCTTTTTTGCAAAAAAAATGGCAATATGAATCCCCATATGTTAATATAAGAGTAAATGTAAGTGTCGGGCATACACCCCGGGTACTCATACAAGGAAGGATGAAGACAGACTCCTACTAGAATTCCCCTGTAATCCTACTAGGACTCGTTACGTGTAATCCTACTAGGACTCCTACCTTGTAACCGACTAGGAACCCGCCCCCTGGACTATATAAAGGAGGGTCGGGTACCTAGCCGAACAACTCAACTCAACCAACCCAACACCCAAGCGCAGGGCGCCATACTTGATACCCCAAACAGGATGTAGGGTCCGCCACCTCGGCGGCCCGAACCTGTATAAATCTTGTGTCCCGTGTCCCTGCCTTCACCTTCGAGTCCCAGGTCTCCCGATCACGATCCTCACCGCACAATCTACTACTTCGGGTACCCCCTTGGTAGGTTTGCCGTTCTAAAACACCGACAGTAAGTGTCCAAAATTGAGGTGTACATAAGCAAGAACATAATTTAGGATATACAAACTTGAAAGTTTAAGTTGAGTTGTATTAAACAATGTGAGAGACCAATATAGTTTACTATAAACAATGTAGACTCCAATTTTCACAAAATCTTATGAAACTTTTTTGTCAAGCTTGTACATCCATAAAATGATTATATGCCAATTTACATAATTTTTGCAGAAGTTTTAGGTATTATTATCATTATGTTATAACAATATGGCTAGTAGAAGTTTGAATTTTCCATTCAAGAAAATTGAAATTTTCATCTATTTTTTGTATATGATCTAAAATATAATATATGAGACTAAATATAGTTTTATGCATTTTTTGAATCTTATTTGAGCTAGACATAGTTCAATCTAGAATTATTTTTGATAAGAATGTAGAAATTCATTTAAACTGTAAAAATTGCAAATCTATTCCAAAAATTCTGAAACTCCTAGAGTGCAACTTATATGTTGTCTGCTACATGTGAAAAATGTATTGGTGGTATTTAAGGTAACTAATTTTTTAGTTGTTTCAAAGGTTGTTTTGAAAAAGAAAAAGAAAAATCTTAAACAAGAAAAAGTCTGATGTAAAAAGTTATTGCGGCCCAACAAACATTTGGCCCATTAGATGACACCCTTTGTAACCGTTAGATCAAATTTTGGACGGCTCAGATGATCCGTGCATCGGATAGGTATACCATCACCTCGAACCCTACCTGTTCCGTCACCCTCCCTCCCCTCACACAGCCCCGATTCTCTACCTCTCTCATCTGCCGCCAACATCCTCCCCTAAGTCAGAATCCTCCTGCCCCCTCCTTGCCTTGCCGACCTGGAGCCTCTCGCGGCCCGGATCTACGGTGGTGGCGGCGGCCCGAACCCAACCTTGCCTTGTGATGCGGTGGCCAGGAGTTGCGGTGGAGGCGCACGACGTGGTCCCGCCGGCGCTCCTTGGCCACGCTTGCCAGGCGCGGCGCGGCGCCGCCCGGCCCCAGCCAGCGGTGGCCGGGACTCACGGTGGAGGCGCATCCCCGACCTATGGAGGCCGACGAGGGGCCTCACGGGCCTTGCGGTGCCCCCGACCGGTGGCCCTCGACCTAGGTGCCCTGCGACGCTCAGATCCGGCGCGGCTCCGCCCGCTCCCGCAGGCTGCGGATCTAGCGCGGGGGCGCGATGGGGAGACGGCAGGTTCGCCCAGGTATACCTGTTCAAGGAGCTCGAGGGCCTCCTGTTGGGGGTTCAGAAACGGAGTAGGACCCCTGAACAGAAAGAAAGAATGGAAACAACCGAAAGTGCAAGAATCTCCGAAAGATTTCCTTCTCCTCAAAAGTTGTGTCCCTTTTACACAAAGGACGAGGCCTCCCTTTTATAGTGCCCGAAGGTCACTTTTACATTGTGATTTTACCCTCAGATCAAAAGAATATTCCCCTAGAATTATGTACAAAAATGTTCAAAGTGTCACACAAATTGCATGATGACCTCAATATATTACAAGGTTGCCAATCGTTGACACCTCAACTTCCTATCTTCATTGTCACGCCATTGACCCAGTCCAACTAGAGCCCTTCTTGTTTCACAGGAGATTGATGAAGTTCCTACTTTTGGGCTTCGGAGCCTCGATCTGAGCCTCATCACCGAGATTCCCGAATTGCACCCTTTCTCCAAAGTCATCATTTCCCTGAAACAATTCAAAAGCTGCAAGGGTGCGTGTTACTTCGAGGATTATTTCCTCTGAAGGTCATTAGATTTTGAAAGTCTCAAATCATGTTAGTCATTAGCTTCGGTCCACAAAACTCCTGAATATTCCTAGGAAACTAGTGAAAATAGTTCTCGTTCCTAAACTCTTGTTGCGCGTCTCGCGAACTTCCGAAGTTCCGCGTGTTCCTAAACTCATATACAGGAAGCTCCGAGGGTGACAGGGTTTCACCTGATTCCCCAACACCTCCTCCCCTCCTCTGCCTAGCTCCGACGCCCTCCCTGTTCTCCGCTGCCGCCGGTCCGCCCACTCCCGCAGGATGCAGATTCGCCACCGTTGTTGGTAAGTAAACAAAGGATCATTGCTTCCTTTCTTGGATCGATGCATTTCATTCCTGTTTGTGAGATGCCTATAAAGTATATACCCAGACATGCAACTATCAGTTTTCTTCTTTTCTCCGTGTCAAAATGTAAATTGCTATGTCCCTTGCAATGGAGCTTTTAGTTCGGCATGTGATGCTATGCACTTCTGTGTTCTACAGGCAAGAACACTACAAGAAATATGCCGACTAGTGACGCAAAAAAGGCTGTTTCTCATCATAAACCATGACTAATGACGCTGGTTGTTACGAAAACCTTCCGTCATTAATCGAGTGTCATAAACCACGATTAATGACAAGACCTTATTTCGCGGCGTCATGAGTTTAATGACGCGTGAAAAATCATCAATACAAAGTGTCATAACTTCGTTCCTGCAGCTTTGCCACGCTGGACATAATTTGATGTGGCATGCCAATTGTGACAAACCGTTTGCGTCATAAAACGAATTTGGCCCGTTTGTAGCTGGGTTGAGCCCAAAACTATTCCTGTATGCTGGCATTGTTCATATAGCCCAAAAAAGATTTTGTTGGGCCCAATTGTAGCTTTTTTAGATGAAATTTGATTAGGGTGGGCCGTTTTTGTTGGGTGAGTCCAACAGGTGCGCACATTGTTGCGGCCTTATGTGTCACATTAATTTGAAAAAAAATGACTTTTGGCCCAATTTGAAAAAAATTGACTTTTGGCCCAATTGAAAAAAATTGACTTTTGGCACAATAAAGCAAACTGTTGTTTACTATCAAGCACGACCATATTGTTCATCACATATCACAAACTATTACAAGATAACAGTATCACAAGGAACATTGATTAACAAAGCTAAATCCAGGTCATAATCACAAGAGACAGTGGAGATTTGATCTAATGATCTTAACCTCTTCATCTTTTACTGCTAAGCAGTAGACGAAGGAGGTCCTCACTGTCTTCGGTTAGCTTCTGCAACCTCTTAATCTCAGCCGACTGCATTTTTAGAGTTGATTCTGATTCTTCGGTCTTCTTCTTCAAGCTACATAACTCTTTCTGGTGAGCAACAAACCGTTGTCAAAGTTGTACCCCATCCTGATTGGGAGCGTCAACTCGCTCTTCATCAACACTACTACATAAGGATTTGATACCCATTCTTGAGTATTCGGCTGCCTCTATTTTAATTTGTTCGGGAAGAAGCATCATTGACTTGGTAGCTTCCATCTAGCAATAGTGGATCCCAAGTCAGATTAGGATCTTGTAATTGATTCGAACTAAGGAAACAAAGGTGTTAAGTTTGTTACCTTGGAGTAGGTCTGAACAGGAGCGACTTCAGATGTTGACCCTTTGGCCCGCTGAAACAAGTACAAGAACAAGAGGTAAGGGTTGAGATCATTCACAATCGGAAATAAAGAAGATGTTAAGTTTGTTACCTTGGAGTAGGTCTGAACAGGAGCGACTTCAGATGTTGACCCTTTGGCCCGCTGAAATGAGTACAAGAACAAGAGGTAAGGGTTGAGATCATTCGCAATCGGAAACAAAGAAGGTGTTAAGTTTGTTACCTTGGAGCAGGTCTGAACAGGAGCGACTTCAGATGTTGACCCTTTGGCCCGCTGAAACAAGTACAAGAACAAGAGGCAAGGGTTGAGATCATTCGCAATCGGAAACAAAGAAGATGTTGAGTTTGTTACCTTGGAGCAGGTCTGAACAGGAGCAACTACAGATGTTGACCCTTTGGCCCGCTGAAACAAGTACAAGAACAAGAGATAAGGGTTGAGATCATAAGCAATCGGAAGCAATTTCATCTATTAAGTTCAATGCGGTACATGAACGATCACACCCAATCCATCATCACCCAAGCATGCAACAAAAATATGGAAAGCCAAAGAGCATGTGTAAGCAATATAATAATTTCATCCTTTAATTTCTACAAACCTCAAATAAGTTGACTTGGAACAATCTCTTGCAATAGAGAACAGAAGATCCACAATCACCCAAGCATGCAACAATAATATTCAAAGGCAAAGAGCATGGGAAGGAGTCCAATAATTTCATCTACAAATTTCTACAAACCTCAAATAAAATGACTTCGAACAAACTCTTGCGATAGGGTACAGTAGATCCACAATCACCCAAACATGAAAGAATATTATAGAAAGCCAAAGAGCATGGGGAAGCAATCTAATTGAATCGATCAATACAGGGAGGAGACCGCAGACCTGACGAATAGGAAGGGAAGAAGGTGCCGAATACCGTCTCGATTTAGCAGCTCGACCTTGCGCCTTGAGCACGATGTTCTGCGCAACTGTTGCATATCTGCGGCCGTCAGGGTGAGCCTCGGGGGAGCCGACGGAGCAATGAGTTTGAACCATCTTGCAACTTCAAGGACGTTGCCGAGGAAGGCCGCCACTCGTAGAAGAGGAAGGCCACCGCTCGTAGCAGAGGAAACCGTCGTCGGTAGCTAGGTCGCCGTTGCTGCTTTCGCCGTAAATCTACTAGGTCTCTTCGGCGGTCGAGGAGAAGATCCCCTGATTTTGGAAAATTACCAAGAGGGAATTGGGAGGCCTGGATTCCCTCTTTGTTTTATACATAATGTACTCACTGCAACAAATTAACGTACCATTTCAACTGTTTATTACATGACTAAAAACACTTAAACAAAACATTAAAACTACAGGGGAGCCTGGTACAACCCTTTAGGTAATCTTCTACGAAGATTGTGCATAAATTCGGGATGATCAGTGCATACGACCGCCCAATCATATGTGAGTATTCCGTGAGGAAAGATTCGCTCTAAGAGAGACATGCACTTGTCCTGCAATTGTGTGCAGTTAGCCTGAATTGCCCATCGTAGAAATGAAGTCATGGTTTCCTCTCTTGCCATGTCCCACATCTTTGACGCACATTGCAGCTTCAACCTTTCGACTTGGTACATGTCAGCGATCGAGAGTAAATAAGGCCAGGCATTGGCAGGAGTGTCCCATAAATCAGCCTCCTCAGGGAGTGATCCTTCCCTAGCATGTTTTCGTATCACCCGGCATTCTGCACCTACATGGAAGACAACGTCCACAGGGGCTTGGGCTGCAATGCTTTCGCATATGCTTCTTTGCACTGATGGAAGAGGAACTTCAATGCAGTCGTCCTCCAGTACTGTAACAACACACGTTATGTGTATGCGATCTTCATTGGATGTCACACGCTCAATGTCATCATGCTCCACCAGACATTCAAATCCTTTTTCTTGTAGATCCCGATTCATGAAACAAACTTCTTTTGTAGCTTGAACTTGAAACGTATCATCTTCATCGTTTGGGTCTCCAGCCATCGTACGCAACAATACTCGCACCTATGTGGAAGGAAGCAGTCACAGGCTTGACAACAATAATATAATGCGACCATATCACCATGTGTGAGTGTGTGTATTCATAGCAGCAATGAGACATGTACCATTTGGGATTTGTGCACAGGAACGAGGACGATGGCCATGCCGTCTGGAACATCCATCCACTGATGATCATTCATACCTGTAGGATAGCAACGTCACCTCCATTGATGGCCTCCCACCATGAACGTACAGGATTCCTTGTACTGGCCTGCGGTTCCTTCTGCTTTCAATTCCTGGCTTGAGACTAAGAAGTCGACTTGCATGGAAGGAATCATTTTAGCGTCTAAAGCCATGAACACAAATGGCCTGTAATGATCGTCTCGTGCCTAAACTGTCTCTTATTATAGTGGGAGTGAATGTGTTATTCCGAAACGTCCGTTCGTGGACATCAGTTACCACCTAGAATGGACGCATCCCTTTAGTGTGGGTGTGGCCATATTCGGGTCCTGAACTTCCCGGTTCTAGTCCTTAAGTGTGATTCATAATGATTGACATGTCCGTTCAGAGGGGGTGTGCACACAAGTTCGTCGGTTAACGCCCGGTGCCAGTCCTTAACTACAATTCTCAATGATCGACACGTGGATCAACTTGTGAGAGCGTGTCGTTCCCAAATGCCCATTCGAGATGCCCTTCTGTGCTTATATGCATGTTAATATTACACACACACACACATTGCTTTTCCAATTCCAGCTTATTCCGTTTTGGTCTTGTTGTGTCAACAAGTTCATCACGTTTCTTAGTCTCCAAGGCCTGCGGGAATCATCAAGTGCGAATCCAGACCATTCGTAGACCTTTTCAGTCACGACTCACGCAGGGTACCTGATCGAGGAGGACTTGTCAAGTCATCCCGCACCCTGCGTGTTGCAACACCAGGACCATCCAGTCCATCTGATTACAGCACCCAATCTTGTTCTCCAGATGCAATTGACGCCTAAAACATTACATAAATAAACGGTAGAGAGTTGTCTCGCAGTTGATGCGGCATCAGCTGATGCAGTTGAGACGGCCATTAGATGCAGCTGATGCAGCGTGATTTGTCCGCAGGACTTTCTTGTGCTCTAGAGAGGAAAGTTCGGAAGTAAACACATACCTAGACACGTTGGGCTAATCCCGTGATACCCATCGTCCACACATGTAATCGATGCACTCCACTGAAGATTCTGACCTAGATAGATTCCTATCAAACGTAGGTCTGACTATATTCCGAGCATCTCACGTTTTCCATAGTAACTTTAGCAATGCTACACCGAGCTCACGTGCCTGTTGTAGTCCTCGATAAATAGGCGAGTGTAGCACAGCGTTCTTGAAAGGCAAGGCCAACACTCATCGGTTCCCCATCTTGCATTTCTCTACTTCAGTGGGATACAAGGGTGAGATCATTTTGTTGGCTAATCTTGTTTACTTTATGTATGCATGGTATTGAGACGGTCACATTGTTAGCTTATGTAGGGTTTGTTCTTCGTTTGTGTATGCAGTACGTGGAGAATGGCCAGGCAAGGAAGGGACGGAGCATGGAACTTGGAGGAGTCGGGGAAGCGGGAGCTGTCGGGCACAATAGCACCTCACCACCACCCGGTTTAGCCGCTGCCATCGGCACCGCAGCAGCACCCGGCCCCAATGGCACCTCCACTTCCACTGGTATCGGCACCTCAGTAGCACCCGGCCCCAATGGCACCTCCACTTCCGTTGGCATCGGCACCTCAGCAACACCTGGGGGTGATGCCATCTCCAGTTCAGCCGCTGGCAATGGCAGCTCAAGATCAGCTGAACCTCATGGCACCACCTTTTCACCCACGGCCCAGGCCGCCACCTCTGCTGTTGCCCGTTGAAATGCCACCCCTGCCGCTAGTGCTCGTTGAACAAGATGAATCGCATGACCTGAAATGGTCTGTGTTGCTTTGGCTTCAGCAGGGCGGGCCCGCCTGTGTTTATCACGAAGGTATGTGGGTGTGCCCTTTTTGCCATAGGGGTCACAAGCAATGGACCATTCGTGACCTGCTGTTACACGTGCATAACATCGCTGTTTCGCCTGTTTGGCTTTGGGATACAAGGGCAAGGCATCACGCTTTGGAGGAGTATCTGATCCAGGAGACACATTTTGCTGCACTCCGTGCAGCAGCGGGATTGCCATGAGCCCGTGATGGTAGTAGTATGAGCCATGATGGTAGATTGCTAGTAGTATGTCGTTCAGAGTATGTCGCTGTACTTCCACCTATGGTGGATCGATCCATCCTCATGTGTAATCAATGCGTATGCATGCATTTGTGTCGTTTGTATTTGGATTGTGTTGTTTCTAATAAAAATGGTAATGTGTGTGTACTCCCTCGGTATAAATTCGGTTTATACGGAAAGTCCGTTCCCTTGATTTCTTAAATACCGAATGAACACAAGGCGAAAGTCCAGTTTGTAGTTTTCAGTCGGACCGGATTAAACTGTCACTGCTACGCAATGAAAAAACCAACATCTTACAAGGAAAAAATAGTAGTAGTAGTATTCAATCAGACCAGATGAACAGAAGGCGAATGTTCGTTCTGCTTCTTCTACTCCTACTTCTACTAGTAGCAGTTACCACTAATCCACTAATCAAGGCGCCGCTTCTTTGTCGATGGTGCACCCAGCGCCTTGTTGCAGCTGCTCACAGACGAGGATGTCGCTCTGTTGCTGCCGCCCACGGATGATATCGTCCCTCCAATGCCACCGCCAGAGGATGATGGTGCTGCTCCATGGCGGCCGGTCGAGCACGGCCTTGGCGCCGCTCCATGGCGGATGATGATGGCCGGTCAATGATGGCCTCTGCTCGGCGACGATGGCAGAGATCGACTGCCGCCGACCGATGAGGATGAGAGAGGATGACGGCGCTTGGAGACGATAGTTCCCCGGTGAGTGGCGGTGCTTCTGCACCCCTGACCCCTGGCACCTCTTGCTGACTTGCGAGGGGTGCGATGTTTCAGAGGCACATGATCTTGGATTTCATTTTGTTCCACAAACTTTGAATCATCAGAGCATGTGTCAACCACCACCCGAATGGGCCTCCGCTTTGCCTCCTCTTCATCAGACAACTGGGTATCCTCCCTTTCATCAGAAGAGGAGGAGGATGTGGTTTGCGCCGCACCTCTAGGAGACAATGGCTCCATGGGGAGAGGAAGAGAGCACTGTGCGAGAATGGGGTTTTTTGTTGGTTGCAAGAGTGGGGAGAGGAAGAGGACACTGTGCAAGAATGGGGTTTTTTGTTGGTTGAAAGAGTGGGGAGAGGAAGAGGGCGCTGGGCAAGAAGGGGTCTTTTGTTGATTGCCAGACTGGGATATTTATGGCCAGAGGAACCCATTCAGCCATTATTGAAAAAACTACTCCCGAAAAGATTAGAGTAGTTTTCTATAATGTGGGATCCGTTCTGGTCAAACTAATTCAATTTTGACCAAATTTACAGTAAATTGTGTTAACACTTATATCTTCATATAAAATTATCGGGAAGTGAGAATTGCATTCTTTTGTGGACGGAGGGAGTATGTTCTGAGGAAGGGGGAAAGACTGTTCAGCGGAATGTTAACGGACCGAAAGAAATAATAGTAGTCCGGAAGGTCCTTTTAGCAATACATCAGTATACCGGACCTTCTGGACTACCTTTTCCACTCATTTGTCTTTATTGGAGCTGTAACTCCTCCATTGTTCTCCCACAACCAAGTTCTTTGGCTATCCTGTCAATGATGCCTTGTCCCTGGGCAAATCTTATTCCTGACATTGTTGTGAGCGTTGCCAATAAGATCAGTGATGCAAGAGATTTCATCATGTTCAAAGCTATCTGCAAGGGTTGGAACTTCGCTCGTTCAGGTGAGGCATGCCCGTTTGACCCTTGGATTCTGAAACTTGAATTTATCGGTGAATCTGGAGTAGTGACATTCGCATCCGTCGCTGATATGTGGCTTTTTGAGGTCTTCTTTCCTGCATTGGCTGGGAAAAGGACTAGATTGATTGGTTGCGGCGGATCTGGAAGCCTAGTCGCCTTAGATTGTAAAGATTGGTGCAACGCGCTCATGCTGAATCCTTTATCTCCTCGGAAACACATTCGCCTTCCTCGACTTCCAAAATGGAGCCAAATGGCTACTCTCCAAGCTTGTATCTTGTGCCTTGAAACAACAGCTGGTGCAGAGCTATTTGTCCTGATTACTTTCTTTTGGCCAGAGAAATCTTTTGCAGCGCTAGGGTCATTGCCCATTTTCATGTGGCATTTGGGTAGCCAATCTGACTGGAATACACTACCTTCGGAAGATTTCTGGTGCAGTTCTTCTGAACACATGCGGATCTACTTGGGCAAGATCTTCCAGCACCTCCCCATCCTGTTGGACTTCGGTTGTCATGGGTTATTGGCATGGGCAACTCTTCTCTACTCGAAGGTGAAGACCGATTGTTCTTTGTTGTTCTGGAGGAGAAAGAAGCTGAGGTGGTAGAATTAACTCTGCATTCATTCGTCGAGGACATTTGGCAGCCTATTCCCTGGGAGAGAGCTCCTGAGTTTCGGAATAAGATCATCTTGTTTGATCCTGGCAAGTGCATTGTTACAGAAGAGCATGCCATTTCTGGTTTGCCTGACCTGAGGGCAAATCACATTTACTTCCTACGAACTTATCATCATGATGAAAAGAATGAGTACTAGATCTACCAGCAGGGAATAGGTATTGTTCCAGGCATCAACACTACTCCTGCGATCCGCATTAAGCAGGTTCGTGGGGACTGGATTTGGTCGCGAGGAACATGGCTGTTGCCTAGCTATCCGTAATGCGGAACTTCGATTGTGTACCACCTGTAACGCAATTCAATGTACAAATATCTATATTATCCGCCTTCGTCAATTATTTAGCGCATATGTATGAGTAGAGATCACAATCAATGTACCATAATCACTATAGGGAACAAGCAGTTACGCATTCGATAATCAGGAAGGTCCTACCCGCAAAACATCAACAGACCGGACAAGTAGCAAACATCATAAGATGGAATCTCACAGCTACTCATCACCACAAAGTTCACACCACCAACAAGTAGCAAATATCATAAGATGGTTAGGTAGAAAATACAAAAATACAAGCATGATTAGCACCTCTAAACCATCTACCTAGCAATAACACCACGAATCACATTATGCCTCATTGTTATCCTTGAGTGACCTCTTATATGAGGCCTGTCTCATCAATTCCTTCACCTTCTTCACCACAATTGTTGCAGAATCCAGGAGCTGCTTGACCGTCTGCAGCTCAGAGACAGTCTCTTGAATCTCCCTGTTAGCCTTTGCACATTCTTCCTTCCACATCCTTGTCTCGCTTTCAGCTTTTAGGTACCTGTTGGCTTCACCCTTTTCTGTAGGAGACAACAGAGCATCGTTTCTCATTTTCTTTCTCGTCTCAAACAGGTTATGGGTTACTTCCCCGTAGTATGCATCATTGTCTTCAGCTCAACTGCTTTGACATTGGCCTCCTCCTTAGCAGCTGTACATGCTTCTTTCCACGACCTTGCTTCCTCTTCTGCTTTTCCCTTCATTTCCATCAGTTTCTCTAGAACTTTTAGAGTCCTAATATCCCATTCAGGATCTATCCACCTAAATAATGCGCACTTCATGCCATCAGTCTGCAGTCACTGATTTCGTTCATAAATTAGTGATTGACCACACTAACATCAAACGCAGAAGCAACATTTATTAGAAGTGAAACAAGTTATCGTTTACCTCGCAGTAATATACATATCGACGCCTAGGGTTGGCGCCTGTCCAGTCATACCTCAGATGGACAGGCAACCCGTCCTTGCACTCATTTTCATTAGGATCTAGAACGATAACTTCACGAGGACCAGGCGTCGGCGATCTGGAGCTTTCGGAGTCTACTCCAAACACCTTTAAAATACATGAATATAGTCTGTTAACCCAGATCCCCAAATCCAGAACTCCCCTTAACTAGTATGACAGATCAAAGTAGCATGGCAAAACAGAGGACTGACCTGACCAGAGCGAGTCCTGCTTCTCCGTTTGCTGCTAGGGCCGCTACGATTCGCCATTCCCGCCACGGGCAAGAGCAGATCTAAGCACTGACACTAGCTCTAGTCTTTGCCACAAGGAAAAGGAGTGTGGTGCCGGTGAGTCTCTTGCAGAGTTGTAGTAGTGTACGCCGTGTCGTCGAGAGAAATGAGATATATACACTTGTCTGCGGGAAAACTTTTTTTTTGGCTGTCGCGCGTGCTTTTCTCCCGCCAACTTACCAGAACCGCTCTGTGCTGTTGTTGGGGCTGACATGTCCAGTTTCCGGGCGTGTGGCGGCCAGCCATGTGGAATAGTCGGCACTTGGAAACAAGCAGTTACACAATTGTTACTCAGGAAGGTCCTTCCTGCAAACCATCAAAAGAACGGACCATCCGATTCAGGATCAATCCAAATAAACAACATCTTAGCTTTTCCTCCCTTTTTACCACTAGGAAGGTCCTCCTTGCGAAACATCAACAGATCGGAGTTTCCTCAGTCATAACTTCCCCCTTCTCTATCTATTATCACCATACCTCCATTGTTCTCCCTCTACCTCCATTGCAACGCGTATGAATTCCGAATGGTGAGTATGCTCGAATCAATTTGGAATAGATTAAACCAAATCGGCATAATAAGATGACATCTCATAGCAACTCATCACCACAAAGTTCACACCACCAGTCCACCAACAAGTAGCAAACATCATAAGATGATCCGGTAGCCAACACCAAAATACAAGCATGATACAAGTTTCACAATAATCATGACTACTCATTCATAATCATAACTCCATCTCATGTTTGGCCTCCTGCAGCTGTTCCTTCACCTTCTGCATCTCCTACCATGAATTTTTGGTCTTGCAGGCCTCTCTTGCATTTCTTAAAGTTCTTTCAGAAGATCTGGATGTCTCGTCCCAGGGTGAGGACTCTTCTAGGATCTCCAAAGAGATTGAAAACATAATATCACAACTAGCTGACAAAGAGAAAGAGCTTCAGTACGCACCTAAGAACAAGAAAACTGAGGGCAGAGCTTATTTTAAGTGTTCAAGAAGTTCGTTGTCAGTTGGACTGAAATGGGTACCCTTGCCTAGTACCCGTTTCAGTCCAACTGACAATGAACTTCTTGAACATTTAAAAGAAAAGACTAGCCAAACAAACTCAATGCTCTACCCATTCATTGACGCGTCTATTCCAATGTCTTTTGTCTTCAGAGCCAGCTCTGCACTTAGTTTCCTTATTGTTAGGTGAGTACTGAAGCTCTGTCTCTTTAATAGCTAATTGCGATCTTATGTTTTAAATTTCCGTGGAGATCCTAACAGAGTCCTCCCCGGGACGAGACATCCAGATCTTCTAAAATAACATTAAGATGTTCTTGTAGAAATAAACTCAACCTTGGAGAAAACTCATCTCAATCTGAAAAATAAACTCATCTCAGTCTATAAAAAAACTTGAATCCCTTGAACCCAATTGTATGAGTACAGTAAAACAACCACCAAACACCACAGAACCTGGTTGTTTGCTACCTACATAAACTCAGCAAGGGCATGGTTGTCCTAATTGAACCTATCGATCCGTCAAACGATGCAAATTGGAAACTAACAGAATCTAACACCTATGAATTGTGCAAACGCTAACAATCGTGGCAGAATCCAGATGTCCCTTCACAGTCTGCAGCTCTGAAATAGTATCTTCAATCTACCAATCCATAAAACGATGCAAATTGAACATACAAGGACCTATCAATCATATCAATTTTGCACCTCGACAAAAATCCATAAAACGAGTGGTTTGAAGGACATCCAAAAGCTACTAAAATACAAAACCTACTGTAAGACGATGCAAATTGAAAACTAACTGAATCTAACATGAATTGTCTATAGCCTACCAACTTCTAACACTAATCGAAGTGCAAATCTAAAGGTACAATAATGAAATCTGAATCTACCATATATGCTCATCAATCCTCCAGATCCCCAAATCTAGATGTCCCCAACCCTAGTAAGATAGGGGAAAATATAGCAGCTCAAACCAGAGGACCGACCTCGTCGTGCTGTCTCATCCTCTTGTTGCTGGGAGGTGGCAGCGCAATCATCTTCCTCTCACTGCCAGGATCCGCCATTCCTACCACGAACCATTGCAGATCTGCGTAGCGGAAGTCAAAAGTCTTTGCGAAGTCTGAGTGAAGTGTCTCGCCAGCCATTCGATACGTAATTATAGACTCAACTGAAACTTACATGTGGGACCTGGTCACAGTAAAGAATTTGCATGATCTATTAGCTGAGTTTTCCATAAAACTCGTACAACCAAGAAGTGGTGCAGTGGTAAACAGCACAGTCTTGTTCCTCCAGGTCTCTGATTCAAACCCATGCCATGGCAAATTATTTTTGCAACATTTCATGACCCGACCTCCACTGACCTGGTGAAAATGCTTACATGTGGGACCCTGGAAAATTTTATGACGCCTTGGAACACTCTATTTTCGAAAAATACTTATATGTGGGACCCAACTAAATTTTATGACGACTTGGAACACTCTATTTTTAAAATAATGCTTACATGTGGGACCAAAGTTGGTTTATGACGCTGCTGACCTGGCGAAAATGCTTACATGTGGGACCCTGGAAAAGTTTATGACGACTTGGAACACTCTATTTTCGAAAAAATGCTTACATGTGGGACCCAACTGAATTTTATGACGACTTGGAACACTCTATTTTTAAAATAATGCTTACATGTGGGACCAAAGTTGGTTTATGACGCTATTACGGAGCTCATGGCGTCACAAAACAAGCATGGAACAGGGAACGCTCGGCTACATTAGCAACCGTTACGACGAAAGTTTTTTTGTCACTAAATTTGCTCGGAAGTGAAATATTATGACGAGATCAGCCAGGAACGTCATAAATCAATGACGCTAAAATGTGGTTGCGTCACTAGTCAACGATTTTCTTGTAGTGGAAGATGCTCAAAATTTGAGTTTTGTAATGGACAAGATTTATGAATTATAGCTACATGTGTTGATTTCCAATAGAGCCAGATTTTGCTAATACTAAACATGTGTTGGGTTTGTGTGACTGAATTTCAGGGTAGCTGAAAATTGTTGGTGTCATATAAAATCAGGGTATTAATACAAGAAAACATGGTTTTGCTTCTTGCAAATATTAGTACAAGAACTGCTACACAGGAAGGGCATAATTTCTGCTCTAATTCTGCCTTCTCTCAGAATTAGTAGAAAGTAGAAACAAACTTGCACATTGTGTTGTCTACTCTAATTCACACCTTTTCAATTTGCATCCTGTATGCAAGACATGGTTGGTCATATGTCATAAATTATTAAAGTTTTTTTATTTACATTTTTTTGTTTACTTTTTCTGCATAAAGAGTACAAATGAAAAGCTAACTGCAATCTTAAGGACAATGGGATGGCATAGAGAAGAGCAAGACAGATGCAAATTTATGATTCTGATGGACATAGTGGTCTTGCTGCCCTGTTCATAATCTGCATTGCAGTCTAATGATGATGATTATTTTGTAGGAGTACAAATAGGAATATACTTTTACTTTGTTTCTTTGACAGTAACACGATGAAAGCTTGGTCTCTAGGCAATTTTGCTTAGATCAATTTTGCCCAGATAATGAGAGTGAAAGTCCAGTTGGCGTGTTTTCAAGACTCAAATGGCCATATATTTGTCTTTTTGTTTAGGCACTAATTTTGACAATGCATTGTTGTCAAATGTATGTGAATTGCAGGCTGTGTTTTGTTCTAAAAAATATTATATGCTTTCATTCTTTTACTGGTCAATGATCTCTCCCGTGCTGCCTATCTATGACTAACTGGTCCAATTGTGCAGGCATGTTACACTCTCCTTCAAGATGGACCGGCGATGCACATAGCAGGGTGGAATTCAGATGCCTGTAGCTGCATTGCTCCCAGTGAGTAAACAATTTACTTGGGATTGATTTTAGAGTAACTTCTTTACCTTCAGTAGGCTGAGGGTCAAATTTTTAGTTTCCTGAACTACCACCATGCATGGCTTCATTGCTTGTCACTACAGTCTGCAACCCACACGCAAAGCTTTGAATCAAACTTTGAATTGTTTGCAGTTACTCAGACTTTCTGTAACATTTTAGAGAACAAGTGCCTCATAGTAGTCATGTCTCCTTATTACCTTGGCTCCGGTCAACCAACCTTCTGCTCAGGTTGCAGGTTCTGGTTGATTAGAGTGGAACTGTGTGGAACCAACCTTCTGCTCAGGTAATAGCATTGC
Source organism: Cenchrus fungigraminus (assembly GCA_036936925.1). Taxonomy (NCBI): domain Eukaryota; kingdom Viridiplantae; phylum Streptophyta; class Magnoliopsida; order Poales; family Poaceae; genus Cenchrus; species Cenchrus fungigraminus. The sequence goes on along the minus strand of CM072780.1, from coordinate 28,817,081 downwards.
AGCTTATCATTGTTGTGCATGTTATGGACACATTTTGACCCATTTGAAGACATCCATTTGTTATTCTCTGATTAATCTTGTTTAAGTCATAAATATTGTTGTGTTCGTTTTCAACATTTCATTGAGTTCGTTTTCACATGTCAATTGAAATTTGATTATTCTGTCAATAGACTAAACTTCATCTTTGAGTATCTTTTATCGGATATTGCCTGAGATAGCCTTTCATGCTTTTGGTAGCTTATTACATATATGGATGTCACTTAAAACCTAAAATATTAAGTATGCTTCTTTATATACATGTTGATGGCTCAAAAGCGCGTCAAGTTCGAACCGCAAGCGCACAGATCATTGTAGCTAGCTCTTCCCTTAGAGTATTCCCCCAAGGTTTATCAATCCGTGGATGAGAAGCGAACCGACTAAGGTTTACCATCTAACCTATCGAACCTAACCTAACATGAAGCATAGATTGCATAAAGGGGTAAACAGAGAAACATTGTATGAGTGTATGGATCACATTCGGTAGCCATAAGGTAACAGGACTAAAGGTAGCACAAGCCCACCATCTCCTAGTTGCAACTCCGGCCAAGGCGATAAACTAATCTAGCCTATACCATGTTAAAGAGATAAACCTAGTACTTTCCCATGAATGTCATTGCAAGGTGCGTGTAGACGACACGCCTAAAGTTTCTCAAAGCTTTACCTAGTGACACTCAAGATTCTCGCCATAGATCAAACTCAAAATTACACGTTCGTTCGTCCTTTTCCCTCCCGTGTGCACCACACGAGGGTAATCAACCACCGACTTCCCATGCACTACTACGATGTATTCGCAAGACATAGACTAACCATCACAATTAAATCTACTCCTACTAAGGTCATATGCTAGCTACGCATATGAATGAGAGAAGGCATGCATCATAGTAGATCAAAAGTAGAGACAATATTAGATTGATATCACCGTCAAAAGTACATATGCCTTGATGAATCCAAGGCATGGCTCCGGAACTCCACCATGGCTTCATGACGCAGGGTCAACCATGGCGGCTAGGGTCTAGCCTAAGCCATCTCCTAGGCAACGTCGAGGACTCGCGGTGGCTGTCAGCTTCCTTCGGTGTGTGTCCCTCAATTCGGTGGCTCTCTCATGAATGGATGTGGTGGCTCTTCGGGGCAGGAGGTGTATTCACCGAGGAGACCCTAGGTCAAAGGGGAGGCTGAGGCGGCGCAAAAACGGCCTGGGCCAATCTGCATGGGCCGGTCGGCCCAGGGCCTTTTTGGCCCGCCTCGGGCCCGACTTTCTCGTGCGAGCTCCTTGATGCTTCCCAAGTCTCCACCCCGATGGATGCAGGCTTTTGATGTCATTTTCTCCGTGAAATAGATAAGGGTTCTTGTCGCGTGATCCTCTGCTTCTTTGATCTTGATCCCCGGAGTTTCATCATTTTGTGCTCTAGCCCTTGGAGTCTTGTTTATCTTGTTATTGCACTTACATTGGGCTCCTTGATCCTCTCGAGGCACGTGTTATGAACATCGCCCAATAGTGCTTGTTTAATGTTTAAAACCTGCATAAACATAAAACTCCAAAAACACATGCTTGTGTCGAACTTGTTTTGTCATGAGAGTGCCTAGTGGCGGGTTAGTTCCAAATGAGAGACGAAACCTACATGTAACAAGTACTCTAGGGGTGTCATAAACAAGCGTCAACAATGCACTAAAACTAAGTTCTTGCTATTTGATACATATGGTCTCTTAATTTCAGGAAAAATTGAAGAATTAGAACTGAACAAAGAAAATGTGGCTTTAGGCTGGCAGGGAAGAAGTCATTGTATGCTAAAGACCATTATAGACATTTGGTCTAGTAACCTAGATTTTCTTAGGGATCTCTTAATATTTTACAATTTTTGAACCAGTGGCGCTGAATGCATGAAAACTTGTGTGTGATCTTATGTTCTGTTAATTTGTTGTGTACAAAAGTGTGAAGATATAATTGTAATTTTGGAATTGGCTTCATGGGCTGGAAATTTGATTCTGAAATTGGCTGAAAAAAAAACAGGCTTGAATTTTTATGAACTGTACATCTGGTGGGATAGAAATATGATGTCATCGTCCACGTAAGTGCCATGTCATCATCCATGTATGTGCCACGTCATCATCCACGTAAGTGCCACGTCATCGTCCACGTAGACGCCACGTCATTGTCCAATGTGACGTGTCCATTCAATCCATGACGGTCAGCTGTGTCACAGATTTTGGGCTTCGAGCTGGGTTCAATGGGCTTTATTACACCAATCTATGATGGCTTGAGAACGTCATGGATCACGCTAATCTATGACAAAAATGTTAGTTCGTCACGACGCTTAATCTGTGACGCTCAATACATGATGATCTAAAATTTCATCATAGATGCTGTTTTATAACGAAATTTTGATGATCCGTGACGAAAATCGACCGTCATGGACTGCAGGATTTTTTGTAGTGGGTGGAGGAGGGGACCAGCACATGCTCAGTGTGCGGGCCTGTCAGCGGATGTCAGAGATCGACTGGATGTTCGCTTCCGTGCGGGCGCCCGTAAACTTGCTATGCCCGCCGATATGGCTCTTGTATTATGCTCAGTCCTCGATGTGTTTAGTATATTCCATAAATTATTGCCTGGTCAATATATGTCATCTATGATATGGTATTCCCACATACCAGGTAACTGTTATATATAGTAATAATAATGTTGCAGACTCAAAATTTAAAATTTTGAATTTCACAGCACTCTTCAATTTTAGGGTTCACTATTCAAATTCTCGTGGCCCTATTCAAAACACTTGATACTATTCAAATTAGAAATATGAACAGTGAATGAGCACTCACCCTGGAGGAGTAGCCCAGGCACCCAAATTTCTCCTTACTATTCCAGGCATGGGTGGTGGATGCAGGACACGCGCGATTAATATGTGTGTGATTAGTGAATATGCGGATTATGAGTAAGCGTGTTGAAAATCTTTCCCCCAAATACATATACATTTAAGCCCAAAGATCATATTGTCCTAGCTCCTAGGAGAAATACAAGAATGCATCTTGGACAATTTTTTGTTTCAATATAATAATAAGAGAGAAGATAAAGGTTATATGTTGGCAATACTAAATAGCCTAGCTGAATATTTTCATATGATCAATGAAAGATACAATCAAAAGAACCACCTGTCAATATAGAGAAAAGACCCGTATGCTATATATAGAGGAAAAATACCTGGAATTTATGTAACATTTGAAGCAGTTATAGCTCGACAGATAGAAAAAAGATAAAGATGGAGGAGTGTCATGGAAGAAATATTTAGATATTGATCGAGCTCTCTCATACGCAAGAAGTATTTTGGGAATAAATTATTTTATAGAACCTGCAGCAAAAGAATATATTCGAAAATACAAAAAGGCAAATCAAATGAAGATAAATTTGCCAAGAAAAAATATAAGAGAAGATGGACCTTCAAAAATACCCACCTATAAAAAGATGTTGTAAAAAAAAAGAGGCAGAATCATTAAATGAAGAATATATTGAGAATGAATAGAATAAAAAAAGCTTGATTCAATAATTCCTCTAGTGTAAAAAGATATAAAAGAAGTCCCGCAAGAAGTAAGACATGAAATAGCCGGGGGGGGGGGGATATTGAATCTATACCTCTAGATAGATCTTTTCGAAAGCCTCTGTATAGACCTTTTGGTTGTTCTTACTTCTATACTCATTGTAGTGAGAATAAGTGAACTTGATGGTGAGATAACTTGTATTACGTTGATGACTTAAATGTTCTCAATAACTCCTGCTCACAGTACTACACTTGATAACAATTGAAATGTGATTCATGAGCATGTCATTATTTAATGAGTGACAACAAAGTTAACAAACAAGATTAGTGACAACTTTGTTTATGATGGTCTAGCCACACTTATTGAATACTTTTTTCTGATGTGGATGATGATTTAACCAGAAATTTATGCCTTCTACACTACGTGAAAACCTCAAATATGTCACGCAACATTTGTAACGGACCCTTAACACCTGTTACATGGACCCACATCTGTAACGGTTGTTGTTTGGCGCCCGTTACCCATAAGCGCGGCAGGCTCGACCCCGACCTCACCACCACAACACCTGTTACCAATGAGGATTTCTGGTAACAGGCTTCTTAAACGCCTATTACATGTATTCTTTGTAACAGATGTTAAAATGCGTCCGTTACGAAAGTTAAACCTATTGGTAACAGGCTCTTAAAATCCGTTACAGATCACTACCCTATCGGTAATGGGCTCTTTAAGTCCGTTACTGATCACTGCCGTATCGGTAACTGACTTTATTGTCTGTTACCGATGACCATTTGATACCTGTTACTAGACTCGGAGCTCAATAATTGAAGTCCATTAGCACTCTTCACTGCCGTCAAGCAGGAGCGCGGCTGCAGCACTCTGTCATCATAGCAAATATATTGGACATCACATAGACATAATCATGTTTCTTAAGATGCAAAATCACACACAGATAGTAGTCATAAGAGCATATTCTATATTTCTACATATTTAAGATGCATATATAGCATCACATGTTCACATATGACATGCATAATGTTCAGAACAAACGTATTCACATCTGACGCGCATCAACAGGGGTACATCACCAAAATAAGACTGCATCATCAGCTGGGCACATCACCAAACTAGATTCTAGCTGCAAGGGCACTAGTTAGATGGCTTCTTTTGTGCTACAACATCAAGTTCAGCTATCTTTGCCTCTAGTTTTACGAGTGTTTCCTGCAACTCAGCATTCTTCTTTGCAGCTTCGGTAAGTTGAATATCCTTCATCTTCTGTGCGCCTTTAAGCTGCTCCACCTCAGATTCCAGTATTTTCTGACCATTTGCTAGGAGACTTAAGTCGTCCACAGCCTTGTCGTCCATCCTTCTATCCACCTTGTGGAGTACTTTCCAGATGCAGTTAAGATCCTCCCGAGTAACAACACATTTCTAAAACAAAGGCAACAAATTGATGAAAGTTTCATAAATAGATTGCCAAGTTTAATATCATGAAAGCTGTAACTGGTCAAACAAGAAAGCTGTTTAGCTGTAATTAGGTTCAGAACTTGCCTCAACAAAGTGATCACTCCTTCTTTCCTGCTTGTTTATGTCTTTCCAGGTGCAGTCAAGAGTTTGGTTGATCCTGTGGATTTCTTTCCAAATCATGCCAAGGTCCTCCCGAGTTACAGCAACTCCCTAAAACAAAGGCACTAGATGTTCAATTAATAAAACTCGATGTAGCGCGGAGATTCAGAAATTGAAGTAGTATATAGAATAAGTTCAACAATTTTGTGAGTAGCATATGATGAGTACCATGAATTCAATTTCAAGCATAAACCTATAGCCTCAGTAGTTAACAAATTTCTACTCGAAACCCTGAACAAAACAGAAACTACCTCACTTTATAAGCATTGCATTCAGAAACTACCAAACTCTGAGCATTACAATCAGAAACTTGCCTCGTGGTTTTCAGAATCGTCCGCCTCGTCGACTGGACGGGGGTGGCCGGAGTCTTCGCCGGCGTCGGGTAGTCGTCCTCGCTGGACTCGAGGTGTACGACCCAGACGTATTCGTCCTAATCCACCCCCTTGCCGTGTGTGCACGACTTCTTCCTCCGGCTCGAGGAAGCCTCGGCCTCTCCCTGCCGGGCGTCGCCGGAGTGCACCCCCTTGACGCTTGTGCGCGTGTACAACCTCCTCCCCCCGGCAGACGAAGATCCGGCCTCTCCCTTGGAGTGCCGAGGAAGCCGCACAGGGGCGTTGCGTAGGGGCGGCTCCTCTTCACCGCAGAACCTCACTCTCTTGGTAGGGGCGGCGGGTGGGGCATTCTCCTCCTCGCTGCAAAACCTCTGTCACACCCGTTTTTCCGAAGAAATCCAGATGCATCTCATATGTGTGCCAGGATCAGAATTTCACACATATGATAGACAAATGAGTGTAATATCAGAAGACATTGCTCAAAATGTACAGAAAAGGTTTATTAACTTCATTACACTCACGAGGGTAGACACGAAGGTCTTTACACAAACAACGATAACTATGACGATGCGACACCATCTTCATCTTCCACAGGCATCTGACTGGTGGATCGCATGCCTCAGAACTCCTCGTAGCCACTGAAGTACTCCTCTCCAGGGTTCTCCTCTGAACAACATTTATGCAAGGATGAGTACACTTATGGTTGGTACTCAGCATGGCCACAGAAATAACCGGAAAGCAAATTATATCCATCTTTAAGTTCATTAATCATGTGAGAGTCTAGGCCGCTCTTGACCGTGAGCACGGCTGATCGATCAGTTTTACACTCTGCAGAGGTTGTACACTTTCACCACAGTTCGCGTAAAAGTTCCAAAGAACTTTGAACCCAACCATGCTTGTGCTGATCAGGCACAATACCACACTTCCGAGGTGTGATTGCATAGGGACACTATGAAGCCTTTACAAAGACATGCAAACGACCAACAACCCGCATAGTTACAGATCAGGGTGGACCATAACCCTCCCTAGTGGTCAGCACCTTAGCAAAGGCTACTACCCCAAAAGGACCGGGCTATACCCCTGCAACCCAGATCCCCCTCTGCTCCTTTCGGATAAGGTCATCAGTTCATTCGCACACCTAATTAATTGGCTAAGCCAGAGCCATATGGACTGTGGTTGCACTGTCTTCCTGGGTGGTTCACCATGTTCCAGTTAATTTATAATATTCTTGATTAATGCATAGGTAGAAGGGTGGTTAGGGTCACTTGCCTTTCTCCAACCAAAAGTTACTCTCATTTTCTTCAAACCTTTGTACTTGTTCTTCCTCGATCGACACGTTGTCTACGATCATACAAGAAAACATGCAATAAATAAAACAGTGCATCAAACATTACTAAAAGACTAAAACACACTTCTAAAACTAACGGACTTGCTGAGACGATCGTGTGGACACCAAGAATGCTTAAAATGGAGCTAGGACGGAAAAGATATGGCTTAAACAAGATTTAGGGGCTAGATTGTGAAGGAAACTAACTTCCAGGGGCTTATCTGCAAGAAAACAGGGACCTAAACCTAATTATGCATAAAAATAGGAGGTCTAACATGTAAAAGATCAAGGGTGGACTAGGGAGCATAAAAACTAAGGAGATCAGGGGCCTAAACATAAAAGGAAGGACCTGATTGTAAGGATCTTTTTAGGTGGAAGGACCGGCTTGTGATATTAGAAAACTATGAGGTCTCTTTTGCAAAACAACCTGGGCTGACCGGTATGTGGTCAGTTTGACTCAGGTGCGGGCGCATCTGGACCGTTGGATCAGGATCGAGCAGCGGCAGCAAGCGGGTGGTGGTGGGCACGCCGGAGACAGGCGGTGAGCGGTAGCACCGGGCGGCGGGACTCGCCGGTGGTACTCGAAATAGAGCATCCAGCCTCGGATTGCAATGCGGGTGGGCTCAGGAGAGAGCTGGGGAGCTTGCGAACGTGACTAAGGGGTTAGGGAGGCAGCTAGGGCGGCGGAGTGGGCACGGAGGCTGGCGGGGCGGACGGCGGCAGCTCGGCTAACTTCGGCAAACTCGCGCGGCTTCACAGGCTCGGGCGTGAAAGGAAAAGGGCATGGGCAGGGTCCTCACCTCGACGTGAAGCTCTGGGTGTAGTTGTCGTCGACGGAGAGGTGATGAGGAGGGATATCGACACCGGCGGAGATCCGGCGGAGCTCCAGGCTTTGGCGGCGGCAGCGCTGCGCGCGAGGAGAGAGAGCGGGAGGAGGTGCGGGGAGAAGCTGGGGCACGAGGTGCCTTTTATAGGGCGGAGGGGGAAGAGGAGGGGGCGCGGTGAGGCTGTGGTGAGGAGCTCTGGCGGTGGCCGCCATTAAGGCTCGGTGGAGCCGTTTCGGGAGAGGAGGCGAGGTGGCGCGGGGGTGCGAGTGTGCCGGCGCATTGATGCGCGCTCGTGGAGGGAGAGGAAGCGGCGCGGGTGTGGGGAGGATGCCAGGGAGAGGGGGGTGCGGCGCGGCCATGGGAGAGGAGAAGGGGCGGCTGGAGGTTAGGGACGACGGGAGGTAGGGGGTGAAACTAACGAGCGGGCCCCAGCTGTCAGCGATGGGAGAGGGAGAGGAAGGAAGGTGGGCCGGCGGGTGTTTGGGCCGAACTGGGCCTAGCGAGACGGTGGGCTGGAAAAATAAAGAAAGGGAAAAGAAGGGAGCCGGGCTGGGCTGGAAGAGATAGGAGACCGGGTTGGGCTAAAAGAAAAGAGAAAAGGGAGGGAGAGAAGAGGGGTGGTTTTGGGACTTTAAACTTTTGATCTTTTTTTGTTTTAAAAACCACACAACAACAAACAAAACCAATGCAAAGGCATTAATGCTTCAAACACTTTGGTAAATTCTAAATTTAAATGTTGTTTAAATTAATTAAAAGCAAATTTATTTAGTCAAATTTATTTAATCCTTAGAAAATAAAAACTAAACCATGTTTCTATCATTATTTCATTGTGATGGAATTTTCGGGTGTTACAACCTCCCTCTTGAGTTGCGGAAGTACGACTGCTTACCGCCAACCATCTCTGCAACAGAGACGAGGAAGGAGAAGAGGAGGGAAGGCGACGGAGACGTGTCCTGTGTACGCGCGTCTCCTTTCGTCGAGACAGAGGAGACGCGGGTTCATAGCACGCATCTCCTTTCATCGAGACAGAGGAGACACACGTTCACAAGAAGTGTCTCCTTTAGTCAAGATAGAGGAGACGTGGGTTCACAGCATGTGTCTCCTTTCGTCGAGACAGAGGAGACACGAGTTCACTGCACGCGTCTCTTTTCGTTGAGATGGAGAAGATGCGCGTGCAAAAGATGTGTCTCATATTTAGTCGAGACAGAGGAGACTCGCTTGCAAAAGACGTGTCTCCTTTAGACGAGACAGAGGAGACGTGCATGCAAAAGACGTGTCTCCTTTAGTCAAGACAGAGGAGATGCAAGTTCACAGCACGCGTCTCCGATGTTGAGTTCGTGTAACGGACTCGGTGTTTGTGCCTGTTACCAAAGTCTCCTGTGGGCCCAAAGAAACAAAAATTTCACGTGACCGGTAACTTGTTGTGGTAACGGTCTTTGTTAGATGCCCGTTACGAATATGTGTTATCAGTAACAGGCATCTGCCCGCTACCTTTCTTCGCTCATTTGTAACGCTTGATCGGTAACGGGCGCTTTGCCCGTTACTAAAGGACATCTATGCCCGTTACCAATGTGAGTTTTTACATAGTGTTAGGAAGCATGTTGGTTGAAAAAGTCAAATGAGTAGTGTTAGTTTTTGTGGGTACTGTAGCTGGGCATTCCCTGTTCCATCCTGTTTTGTGACGCCATAAGCTCTGCAAAAATGTCATAAACTAACATCGGTCCCACATGTAAGCATTATTTTAAAAACAGAGTGTTCGAAGTCGTCATAAAATTCAGTAGGGTCCCAGATGTAAGCATTCTTTTGAAATTAGAGTGTTCCAAGTTGTCATAAAATTTTCCAGGGCCCCACATGTAAGCATTTTCGCTAGGTCAGCGGAGGCTAGGTCACGAAATGTTCCAAAAACAATTTGCCATAGCAAGGGTTCGAACTAGAGACCTATAGGAACAAGACTACGTTGTTTACTACTGCAGCACTTCTTGGTCATGTCAATTTTATAGGAAACACTTTCCTTATAGTTGTGTAAGGTGAATCTTTAATATAAATCAGTAATTCGTAGGCGAAACACTTCACTGCCTTCGCAAAGACTCTCGACTTTTGCTACACGTAGATCTGCAATGGCTCGTGGTAGGAATGGCGGATTCTGGCGGTGATGAGAGGGTGGTTTATGTGCCACCTCCCGGCTACGAGTTCATGAAACTGTACGACAAGGTCAGTCCTCTGGTTTGATCCACTATATTTTCCCCTATCGACCTAGGGATGGGGATTTCTAGATTTTGGGATCTAGAGGATGGATGACCATATACAATAGATTCAGATTTCATCGTACACTCAGATTTGAATTACAATTGGTGCTAGAAGTTGATTCAGTTAGTTTTCAGTTTGCATCGTTTGATGGATTGATAGGTTCTTGTATTTTCTAGCTTCTGGAGGTGCTTGAATCCACTGAAGCTGAGCTGATTTCATCGTACACTTAGATTTGAATTGCAATTGGTGTTAGAAGTTGATTCAGTTAGTTTTCAGTTTGCATCGTTTGATGGATTGATAGGTTCTTGTATTTTTCTAGCTTCTGGAGGTGTTTGAATCCACTAATGCTAAGCTGCAGAAGGTGAATAGAGACCTGCAAGAACAACAAGTCGGCGAGCTCAAGTCATTGCAAAAGGCTCTAAATTATAAGCACCTGTATGAGCAATCGTTACAGCAGCAGAATGACCAGCTGAAAGAGATTAAGAAATGCATAGAAGAGTGTAATCAATTGCTACAATAGGAGAATGCCCGGTTGAATGAAATGGCATTGTTACGGCAGGAAAACATTGCCCTGATGGAAGAGCTGACCAAATGCAGGGACCATGTTTATCAATTGTTACGGCAGGAGAATGACCAGCTGAAAGAGATTCACAAATGGACAGACCAGTGTAAGCAGCAATTGTTAGCGGAGAATGCCCTGTTGAAAGAAGAGCAATCGAACTCTAACTGAACTACAGACAATCGATAAAACATATCTGGTGTTATTGCTAGCTAGACGGTTCATAGGTGGTGTGTACTTTGTGGTGATGAGTTGCTTGTATTTTTGTGTTTGCTACTTGCTGGTGGTGTGAACTTTGTGGTGATGAGTGCTATGAGATTCCATCTTATTATGACGATCTGGTTTAATCTATTTCAAATTGAGTCGAGCATACTCACAATTCTGAATTAATTTTGCTGATGTTTTGCTGGTCCGTTCTGTTGATATTTTGCTGGAAGGACCTTCCTGAGTAACGATCGCGAAACTGCTTGTTTCCTACTGCCGATCACGAAATGTTGCAAAAACAATTTGCCATAGCAAGGGTTCGAACTAGAGACCTATAGGAACAAGACTGCATTATTTACCACTGCACCACTTCTTGGTTGTGTCAATTTTATAGCAAACACTTTCCTTATGGTTGTGTAAGGTGAATCTTTAATATAAATCAGTAAATCGCAGGCGAAACGCTTCACTGCCTTTGCAAAACACGTCCGCCCCAACCACAGCACGGAGTGGTTCTGATAAGTTGGCAGGAGAAAAGCTCACGCTGTAGCCAAAAATAGTTTTCCCACAGCCCGCTGCCCCGAAACGGGAAAACGGAGAACAGAGAGGTGAGTAGGCTACCAAAACAGATCATTCCGGCAGTGATTTGCGACTTCCAACGGCTGCTCACTCCTACAGGCACAATTTGGGTGATACTTGCTGCAGCGGCGTGTCAATCTGGTATGTAATTTTGTGTTAAATCCAGAAATTTTCATTTCGCAGAATGTTCTCTTTTTGATTCGTTCTGTGGTCAGTAATTTTGAGTTGGATTCGCCAAGAACTTTCTAGATGGATAGACGTTGGATAACTGGTTGTACTAGTTTTACCACCTATCATGAGAAAGGGGTCCAGGATTTCTTGGCATTTCTTCGGACAAGATACGCTGTGGATGATGAAGGAATACTGTGCTCGTGTCGTCTATGCCTCAATAACTCTACAGGGACTATAGAGCGAATTGGAGTTCACTTACTTGTGAGTGGGATGGCAACCACTTACACTAGGTGGATCCATCATGGAGAAGCTTTGGAGGATATGGTTGACGATGATGCAAATGTTCAGGATAATGCAATTCTGCAGGATGATGGGCTTGAGGAAATTGCAATTCTGCTGGATGCAGAGGGGGATGTGGATAATGCAGCTCCACGGGATGGTGGTGATCAGGAAATGGTCCAGGAAAACCAATACATATCAGGTATGGAGGAGGATGAAGGCCCTAGAGACGATGGAATTTCTGAATTGATTGTTGACTTGGGCAAGGGTCAGGTGCTCGGTGAGAAAATGCATGAATTTGTAAAGGAACATCTGAACCATAAGGTGTCACCGACATCTTCATATGCACAATTTACATTTGTTGTGAAGTTACTTCATATAAAGTCTTTCAGTTGGATGAGCAATGTCGCGTTCAATGCAACGATGAAGTTGTTACAAAAAGGATTCCCAGGAGCGTGTCTTCCAGACTCTTTCGATGAGGCAATGAAGTACATACGTTCCATGGGACTCAGCTATGAAAAAATCCATGTTTGCAAAAATAATTGTGTATTGTTTCGCAAGAAGAAATATGTCAAACTTGATGTGTGCCCAGTATGTTGTGAAGCGGATTCAAGATGGAAGGATGCAGACACCAACAAGCGCGTTCCTCAAAAGGTATTGAGGAATTTTCCGCTAATTTCTAGGCTGAAGAGGATGTTTCTTTCATCAAAAACAGCAAAGGATGCACGATGGCACAAGTCGAAGCGAAAACTAGTGAAGAATGAGCTTAGCCATCCAGCTGATGGTGAGGCATGGAAACAATTCAATAAAAGTTGGCCAGAATTTGCAGAAGATGCTAGGAACCTTAGACTTGGTCTTGCAACCGATGGTTTCAATCATTTGGCAACATGAACAACTCATATAGTATGTGGCCAGTATTTGTTGTGCCTTATAACATGCCACCATGGGTATGCATGGAAGAATCAAACTTCATGATGGCCTTATTGATCCCTGGGCTGAGTTCTCCATCAAAGGATTTTGATATCTTCGTGGAACCTCTCGTCGAAGAGCTGCAGCAACTTTGGAAGGGTGTCTGGGCAATCGATGCTGTTGAGGGTAAAGAATTTAAACAGCGTGCTGCGGTTCTTTAGTGCATACATGATTATCCAGCATTAAGCATGTTGTCTGGGTGAGTCACGAAAGGCTATTTTGCCTGTGTGCGTTGCGACAAGGATCCTTGCTCAAGGAGATTGAAGAACAAGATATGTTACATTGGGCATCGTCGTTTCCTTCCAACTGACCATCCATGGAGAAGAAAGAGAGTAGATTTTGATGGTACTATTGAAAACCGAGAAAAGCCAGGACAGTTTACCCATGAGGAGCTGAAGCAGCAACTGGAGAAGGTTAAAGACGTTAGACCAGGAAAGCATCCTCTACCTCAAGGAAAGAAAAGGAAGCGGGAATCCGGACAGTGCTGGAGCCGAAGGGTTGATTTGTGGGACTTGCCGTACTGGTCATCTCTGAAGCTGGCACATAACCTTGATGTGATGCACATTGAGAAAAACATATGCGAAAACCTTATTGGAACGTTGCTTAAAATTGCTGGGAAGACAAAGGACACCATCAATGCTAGGGTTGATTTGGAAGAGATGGGCGTAAGATCAAATCTACACATGGTGGCAACTGAGGATGGTGAGTCATGCAAAATGCCAGAAGCTCTGTATGTACTTTCAAAAAGGAAGCAGAAGCTGTTTTGTGATTTTATAAGTTCGGTGAAGTTCCCAGATGGATATGCTTCAAACTTATCTAGGTGTATTGTTGCAGGTGGATGCAAACTACAAAGACTGAAAACTCATGATTGTCATATCCTACTCCAAAGGGTTTTACCGGCTTGTCTTCGCAGTTTAGTGGACATAGAGATATAATTAGCTATTGCGGAAATTAGGAAACTTCTTTCGGCAACTATGTTGCAAAACTCTGAAGTTGGATGTCATGCAAAAACTGAAAACAGATATCCCAATAATTCTGTGCAAGCTTGAGAAAATTTTCCCTCCTGCCTTCTTTGATGTTATGGTCCACTTAGCTGTCCATTTGCTTGAGGAAGCAATCCTGAGAGGTCCAGTACAATATGGATGGATGTATCCCATCGAAAGAAGGCTATGCACATTGAAGCATTCAATGAGAAACCAAGCTAGGCCTGAAGGATACATTGCAGAAGCATATGTTGCTAATGAGGCCTTGACATTTTGCTCTAGGTACTTCGCGGCTGATGATGTGGCCACACGATTCAATCAGGTTGGAAGGAACAGAGAGAATGCTGATTTGTCTATAGATGGAACATCCTGTTTCGATCACAGTGTTCAAGTACTTGGAGCAGGGACCACTTATTGGCTTGGGTCAAAGTACGACAAGGTGGTTTGGTATGTGCTAAACAATTGCGAAGAGGTGAAGCCATATATCAAGTAAGTAAATCACCATTGCAATGATAGAACTACAATTATTTCATACTAACTTTGAGATGGTGCTGCTTTGTAGAGTGTTCAAGAATGAATTAAAAGCGAAAGGTGTGTCAGACGAGGCTATTGATCGTCGAATTATTACAGAATTTCGCCACTGGTTTAGATCGCATGTTAGTATTCATTTTTTTGTTTGGTAATTAGCTTATATTACCTGGTGAGGACCTTTACACAAGACTATATTAAAAAAAATATGGCTCTTCTGTATAGATTACAAACAATCCAGTGAGCGACGAGAACCTATATGCATTATCAGCTGAACCAGACCGGCGAGCAAAAACTTATACAGCATGTATTATAGGCAGTGTCCGGTACCACACCAAGGCCCAAGAGGCAAATAGGAAGACACATAACAGTGGAATAATGACTACAGGATCACATAATGACATTGAAGAAATTGAGTTTTATGGTTCACTAAGAGACATTATTGAGCTGCGGTACAACTCGGGGCTTGACAGAGATTGAACTGTTGTTTTAATCCACGTTGACTGGTATGATCTGGAAGGGACCAAGAAGGAACTGAAGATTAAAAAATGATGGTTACTTCACAAGCGTCAATACTGGAGATTACTGGTACCAAGATGATCCCTACATTCTTACTGAACAAGCAACAAAGGTCTTTTACTTACCAGACACCCTGCTACAACACCCATGGAGAGTGGTGCAAAAATTTGAGCACAGACATTTGTGGAGCTATAATGAAAATGAGGAGGACATAGCTCCCACTGGCATGGTACTTGCATATCAAGATGATGAAATTGACCAAACCTTGCATGATGTTATACTTGATGATGGTCTTGGTGATGGTTCGGAGGTTCCGGTGCCTATTACTGGTGAGGAGACTATCGTTGCAGTCGCTGAAGTTGAAGCAATTCGCCAGCAGGAGCAGTCTGATGTGGTTGGATTCAATTCTGAAGATGAGGACGACGACACTCTATGGCAATACGTCGATGAAGATGAAAATGCTGCCGATGCAAGTGACGAAGACTAGGATGTGAAATCAATAAATGTTTAAGTCGATCTGATCTGAAATCTTGTGGACCTTATGATTTATATGTAATTTATATGTAGTTGAAGTCGCACTTTCCTGAATATTAAACCTGCCATAGGTGCCTACTATCCGGTTCACTGTATTATGTAGCATCAGAACTTCCTGTAGCAACTTATACAAAATATATAATCGTGCATGGGGATGACGGATTATCCGGTACATTGTATTATAAAATAATGGAACGTCCTGTATGAAGAGTATGCAAAGTGCTCATAATCTTCTAGTAGTATGCGAAACGAATCGACGAAGGAAGGGATGTGTTGATCTCCAATGTGGGCATGATCGAGGAGTATGCAATGTGACGTGCTCATGATCATGTAGTACTAAGCAAATCGAATCGACGAAGGAAGGGATGTGTTGATCTCCAATGTGGGCATGATCGAGGAGTATGCAACGTGACGTGCTCATCATCTTGTAGTACTAAGCGAATCGAATCGACGAAGGAAGGGATGTGTTGATCTCCAATGTGGGCATGATCGAGGAGTATGCAACATGACGTGCTCATGATCATGTAGTACTAAGCAAATCAAATCGACGAAGGAATGGATGTGTTGATCTCCAATGTGGGCATGATCGAGGAGTATGCAACGTGACATGCTCATCATCTTGTAGTACTAAGCGAATCGAATCGACAAAGGAAGAGATGTGTTGATCTCCAATGTGGGCATGATCGAGGAGAATGCAACGTGACGTGCTCATGATCATGTAGTACTAAGCCAATCGAATCGACGAAGGAAGGGATGTGTTGATCTCCAATGTGGGCATGATCGAGGAGTATGCAACGTGACGTGCTCATAATCTTGTAGTACTAAGCGAATCGAATCAATGAAGGAAGGGATGTGTTGATCTCTAATGTGGGCATGATCGACTAAGTATGCGAATGGATTGTCCGGTTCTTTGTATTATGTAGCACAGGGCAATCCTGTGATGACTTTCGTACTCATCGACATACGTCCGGAGGATGATCCAGTGTGGTATACATCGGAACAGAGGAACTTCCTTGTAAACTACGGGTAGGAAAGGCGCTTCCCATTTCCTGGCCACAGGGTGCAAACAGCGCACTACACACACCTTTATGGCTTTATCCAATGGTGTGTCACTCGTGCTGACCCGCCATCCCCCCATTTACTGCCTCCTCACTTGCGGTGCAACCCCTTCGTAGGGTTCTGCTGCTGCCGCCGCCGCCGCCTGTAGTAGCCTCGAGCGGATACCTCAATCTGTCACCGAAATCAGAGGTATGCGTCTGCCTCCAGGCTCCAGCGGATACCGCAATCCACTGCCGAATTCTTGGAATGACACTAATTCGAGAAATTTATTGCAGATGGGCCGAGATGGTGGCAATAGAGATGGAAAGGCGCTTGATCCTCCTCCAGCTAAGCGACAACGAAAGTCACAGCCGACTTCTGGAGGCACGTGTGGTCCTTAGACGAGGCAAAGGTGCAGGCCTGCGGCACAGGATTCTTCCTCTGCCCCTTCACACCGCACATGGGGTGGGTCAACCTCGGTGCCTTCCTGCCGCACACGGGGTGGGTCAAGCTCGGCGCCTTCCTGCCGCACACGGGGTGGGTCAACCGCGGGCCGTCACCCACCCCGGCCTTCGGAGTTTCCTGCGCCAGATCCCAGGAAGCAAAAAGAGGTACAACTTTACCCTCCACCAGAAGAGCCGCTTAGGATGATTGACCTGGGCAACCACACCTACCAAATGATTAAAGGTCTTAGATGGGTGCCTGAGAATCACTGGTGGGACAAAACCAAGGACAAATGGGCCGAACCAAGATTTATGAATGTTGTTCAACAAACTTTCTATTACAACTACAAATACCTGCCCATGAAACTGTATCAGCACAGGATTATAAATTGGGATCATATGAACTTGGCCGCGGGAGTGGATATTATGGTATACTTCGATGATCATCCCGGATTGGCTGATTTGGTCTCATTGCATCATTAGTATGTTTAGGATTGGGTGAGAGTTTTTTATGCTACTGTGTACATTGCTGAGACTAGGGAGTACATCATGTTCATGTTTCAGGGACGCCAGTATACTCTTTTCCGACACCATATTGCTGCCACTCTTGGATTGATGGATTGTGAATCAGGAAAGTACGAGGATAAGCCATCTCTACATAGTATTGTCTACAGGGATCGTGAACCACCTCGGCGTAGTTTGCTCGGTGGGTCGTTCCCGTCCGACGAGGAGATGGCCAGACTTTTTGTTGAGTCGTTCACAGGTAGGCGAGCATATCGCACGCCAGACATGCTTACCCCTGAGGCAAATGTGATTCACTGGGCACTACGGAAGACATTGTTACCACGGATTGGCAATGCAGAGTCCATCACTAGTCCTCAGCAGTAGCTTCTCCTTCACGTCATGACTGGCCGGCCCTTCGACATCATGGACTTCATTTTATGTGAGATTGAAGATGTTATCCTTGATGGGTGTTGATGGTGAATTTCCGTCAACCTAGCCATGAGTTTACCTTCGGTGTTGGCATTCATTTGATATCTTATCCATTGGTACTAACCCCCTTGATATAACAAGTTCGCTCTTGCATGTCGTTTTTGGAGTTTAATGTTTATGCAGGACTTTAGCGCTAAATGCAAGACTTCCGAGTAAAGTTCATCAAGCACCTCGTGAGAAGATCATGAAGCCCGCGACAAGTCAAGATATCAAGTGAACATGACTCCAAGAGGCCCAAGGACCGAACCGTGAAGGCAGAGAACTCCGAGGACCTGGACAGAAAATGCTGAAGCTTGCGCAACAAGGAGCCCTACCCAAACCGCGGAGAAACTGACGCCAAGGGCCCACATGCAGAAGATGGAAAGTTCCAGAAGACACGAGAAGCATCACCAACGAAGGAGGCCGCGAACCGGTCCGAAGTGGGCCTAGGCCGGTCGGCCCAGGCCGGTCGGCCCAGCCCATTTCGGGCACCATTCGCCGCCCCCTTTGACCTAGATGACCCTCGGACTATTTATAGTCCCCGTGCTAAGAGCCACGCATCATACCATTCGTCATTCGCCACCAAGGAGCAGAGAAGAGAAGGACACCATTCCGGAGAGGAGAGGGTTGAGATAGTTGACTAGGGTTTCCCTAGCCGGCATGGGAACCTTGCAAGGAAGACCACGTCAGAGTTCCAGGAGCTAGGAGCAAGATCAAGGTAGGATCCCGGTGGTGATCTTGTCCATGTAACATTTTATATGTTGAATTATCAAATTGCAATCCATTTCTTAGCGATCAAGTGCTTTCTCTACAACTTTCTCATTGTTTGGATTTTCTTCCTCCCCGATCTATTATCGAGATAGATCGCATAAGGTGTTCCTGTAGCCATGGTGGCTAGAGGTGCATGACTGATCTACCAAACGTTTTCATCTTGTCCTTTGGACTCGCCCTAGGCTAACCCGCACAAATAGGGGCGTGTCGTGACAGGATGAAGGTTCCAAAAGGCGGGCGTCTTCAGAGTTGGAACGGAAGCCATGGTTTAAAGAAGCTTTTTATGAGATTCAATTTGTTATCTTCTTCTTTGGTTGGAACTTCAACAAGAGTTCGATCCAATCTCTCTAGATTGGTTTTACCTCTCCCTCTTTATCTCTTACTACCTCCAGAGTTTATTAGATTAGATTCGTTTTCTTGGTGTTTCCTTAGATTAGATGTAAAAGTAATCCTTTGAAGATTAAAGTGTTCTCGGCTTTATTAGATTGATTCTTGCATCGCACATTGTTCCACGGATTCGATACCTTGGGTTCACACTTAAGGGAAGAAGGGTCCCTTGACTACGATGGAGGATTTGTCCGCTTGCAAGTCCAAACGAAGTTTGATACACATATAGACCATCAACAAACCCCTTTTTCTGGCGCCATTGCCGGGGAACAAGCAATCAAGATCCGATCTAGTATTGCCTTTTTGTGAATATTTTCAGTTTTCTTTTGGTTTTTCTTTTTGCATCTACTAACTTTTGATCATCCTCAAAATCAATCTAATCTAGTTTTGACTAACCCTAGTTTTCTTAGATTTGTTATTTTATTTTATTTTTGTTTTTGTATATATATTGTTTGTTGCTAACCCTAACAGGAGATGGACGGCTACCTCTCCAACAAACCCAAAAATTTTGTGGATGATCCAGAAAAACTTTACAGGCTAAGGAGACGGGAAGCACAAGCTAAAAAGCTGGAATTTGCAGATCCAAAAGCGAAGGCCGAAGGATTGTCGGAATCTCCAAAGGAATCGCCACCTCCAAGCCCTAAGGAGAATCAACTTCAACCGCAACCGATGGGAGAACAACCACAGCCAGAGCGCAAGATCGGGAAGTTATGCACCCCGAACATCGTCGACCTACCCATCCTAAACCTTGTAGAGATCGGAAGGCCGTTCGAGATCAAGACCTCAACAATCCGCAAGGTGCAACATTCACCCTTCACCGGTAAAGAGGATCCCAACCTTCACCTCCAAGCGTTCATTCAACCATGTCATACATTCAACTTGGAGAGGGTGACTCAAAACCAAATGAGGGCAAGGCTTTTTCTATTCTCGCTACTTGGAAAATCTTTGCAATGGTTCTATACTCAACCGGCGGAGACGGTGCAAAATTGGGAGGCTTTGATGAGAGCTTTCATGAAGGAATACTACTCACCGGGTAAGACTCAAGGCTTGCGTAATAAGATTGCTACTTTTGCTCAATATCCTACGGAGACTATATCGGAAGCTATCGAGCGCTTCAATGAGTACACTCGGACCGTGCCACATCATAAGTTCTTGAAGGAAGATCTTGTTCAAAAGTTCTATCAAGGACTTGCCATGGCGTCAAGGACGATTATTGATGCATCGGCAGGAGGATCCATCATCGAGCTTACACCGACCGAAGCTTTCACTCTATTAAAAAAGGTCGCGAATAATGACACATGGACGTCATCCGGACGCTTACTTCCGGTTCAACCCACGGGGAATGTCAAAGGAGTATTGCAAGTGGAGAAGGAGGATATTCTTGAAGGCAAGATTGACTCGCTCATGAGGAGGTTGGAGAAGATGGAGATAGAAAAGAAAGAAGCTCAAGACCTAAAGGCTGCCGAAGCAAGATCCACATGTGAAGAGTGCGGGGAGTATGGCCATGTCCAAAAAGATTGCCCGGAGGAAGCCAAGATGCTTGACTACATGAGGAAGGGAGATTTGCCGAACTTCCGCTACGGGCAAGGTAGACCTCAATTTAATGCAAGTTCGTCCATTTCGAATTTGGTTCCTCTTCGTATGCAGTTGAAGGACTTCATGGACGAGCAAGCTAAGATCAACAAGGACACCGTCACTAAGTTCAAGGTGATAGACAAAGTGTTGGAGAACATCGATGACAAGGTGACGGAGGTCGGAAGCTCCAACCATCAAGTGCTCAACATGATGAAGATGCTCGAAACACAAGTGGGACAACTCACCAGCGCCTATCCGCTAATGAAGGGAAGTTACCGGGACAACCTCAAGGTCCTGAGACGGTGAAGGCCATTTAAACTCGTTCGGGAAAGGAGACCGAAGATCCGGAGCATTCCGCGCGAGCTAGAAAGTCTAAACCATCTACCGAGGCGGAAGAAGTTGCTAAGGTGAAGGTTACCGAGATCATCACCGAAGAACCCGAGTTTGAGATGCTGAGGGAAGGCACGAAGATGCCGCAACTCAAGCCACTCTACTTCCGAGGTAAACTTGATAATCATTTTGAAAAGTTTGTGGAAGTGGTGCGCAGGTTAAGCATCAATATGCCGCTATTGGGCGCTCTTCAAGTTCCTACGTACTCTCGCTACTTCAAGGATATACTTGCAAACAAGTATGAGATAGCAACACTCGGGGTGGATCACGTCAAGATGTCCGAGCAATGTAGCGCCGCTATTGCAAACAGACTAGAAAAGCAAGGAGACCCCGGGTGCCCGACTATTCCGTGTTCCATTAGTTCTTTCAAATTTGATAAGGCGTTATGCGACCTTGGAGCAAGTGTGAGCGTCATGCCTAGAGATGTGTTCGAGAAGCTACGCCTACCGGAGCTAGAGCCTACGGCCATGTGCTTGGAGTTGGGCGACGACTCCATTCGCTATCCTTTGGGCATCACCGTAGATGTGCCCGTGAAGGTCGGACACCACTTCATCCCCGTCAACTTTGTGGTGCTCGAGATGGGAGAAAGGGAGAAGCCACCGCTCATCCTTGGGAGGCCTTTCCTCAAGACCGTCGGAGCTACTATCGACGTCGGCAAGGGGGAGATCAAGTTCGACATCAATGGCGAGAGGAGTTCTTTCAAGTTTCGACCACGCTTCGAGGTATGCAACATGATCAATGCTAAATATGTTCCACCTCATCATCGCTTTAGCAAAGAAGAGCCAAGGAAGAAGGAAGAGCCGGAGAAGAAGGAAGCGAAGGGAATCAAAGAAGTTGTCGCATCCGTCAAGATCAAGGAACAAAAGCCGCTTGTGAAGACCAAAAATATGACTAAGCCGAAGAATAAGCCTGCGCCCAAGATGGTGCAGAAGTGGGTACCCAAGATTGCAACACCCGCAAAGAGCGTTGATCCGAAGTGAACAAGTGAAGAAGTCTAGCCATGGACTGTAAACGAAGCGCTAGACGGGAGGCAACCTGTTCGTCGAGTCAAGAATAAGCTACCGGGAGGATAACCTGAAGGACCGAAATGGCGACCAGAGAGGGGGGAGTGAATGGGAGCCGATAAAAATTCTTCTCGAAGGAAATGACTTCTCCAACAAGATGAACTCCGTCGGATACCCAAAATCACACGCTCCACACACATCCGTCCATTTGCCAAAACCACGCAGCCACTGAAGTGCTACTGGTTCTAGGAACAAACCCTACCTGCAGGCGCAACTTCTACACACACACAGCAGTGGAAACAACTCGGAAGTCACCTGCCTGGAGGGGGCGGTTAGACCGGGTATAGGGGGCGGTTAGACCGCCTCCACCTGGTAACCAAGAGATCCTCCAAACCACCTCTTCCGAGCTCCAAAACT
This sequence comes from Cenchrus fungigraminus, assembly GCA_036936925.1. Taxonomy (NCBI): domain Eukaryota; kingdom Viridiplantae; phylum Streptophyta; class Magnoliopsida; order Poales; family Poaceae; genus Cenchrus; species Cenchrus fungigraminus. Next base: position 28,794,839 of record CM072780.1, on the reverse strand, counting down.
CACCACGGTTTCACCCACTAGATCCTCTGGTCAGGGCCAAGCTAGCTACCAGAGAATCTTGGCGAAAACCAAAACTTCGGGAATACTTGGGTTACCTCCTGGGCAACCTCTCCACCAAAGGAATTGCACCGAAATGCTCTCAATCAAAGGGAATCGCGGATCTTGGCCCTCTAGGTTATGAACTCAAGCAACTCAAAAACCACCAAATCGAGGTCGATTCAAGGGAGTTCTTGGGGCAAGGTCACCAAGCAAAGAGGCACAAGGTCCTCATACGTGACACCCAACAAAAATCCCGCAAGAAATCACCCTCAAAACTCCGCCACGAAAATCACAAGAAAGAGCTCCGAAAATCACCAAAAAGACAAACGGGAGAGGCAACACAAGGCCTTGAGGAACCACGCCGAATCATCTATACATACCATGAAGGTTCATACAAGGTCTAGCTTGCCACCCGGTCTTCCATCCCTCTCTCAAGATCTCACAATGAAGCTCTCAAGCTAGCCCTAGAAAAACCTAAGAAAATAGGCTATGAAAATAACAAAGGGAAATGGGCTAGGGTTCCAAGAGTTGGCTGCCAACCCATCCCACCAAGTGTTTATATGGGCAACCAAAAGACTAAACTACCCTTACTAGCGAACTAGGGATACAAGCCCCTCAAGGGCAATTTTGGAAGTCTTCAGTTCAGCACCATCGGACGGATGCCCGGCGACCGCACCCTGTGTGGCCTCGACGCAAGCCTTGCGATCCCGACGTGTGTCCTCTGCTTCGAAGCTTCTCGGCGGCTGCGACCCGGGCGGTTAGACCGCCCCCTTGGGCGGTTATACCGGCCCGAGGCGGTCTGACCGCCCCTCCTGGGTGGTTGAACCGGCCTGGGTGGCCGCCACTCCTCGTCGAGTCTTCGGCCTCGGTTTTGTAGACCGAGTAACCCAGTGGTTTTGTGGTGAACCACTGCAAACCCCGCAGACTTGGTGTAGCCTCCGCCAATCACCACTCATGACTTGGCTCCCACGAAGTCCCGGCTTGACCTTGGTTTTGAGGCTCCACCAAGAAACCGTCCACGACTTCGTCTTGCTGTTCTTGCCACCATGCGGTCCGCACTTGACCCCGCTGGCCACCGGGTCCCTCGAACCAAGCCTACTTGTCTGCTCCACACCTGGAGGCCTCACCGGCATCGACCTTTCGCGTTTGTTCTTCACCAGCACCAGCACCAATCAAGCCGCAACCTGCACCTGCAATATTTAGCCAAGAGTCAGTCCACACAATGTTGTCAATCACTCATCACACCAGGAAGCGACCATCCACCGATCCTCGAACCACACAGGCTCTCAATCTCCCCCTTGATGAGTGCATTGACAACACACATGATTGGTAACCAGAGAGAAAAGGAAAAGAAAAGAAACAACCAAAAGAACTTCAACAAGCAATCGAAAGCCGAAGGAAAGGCAAAGAACAAGATCACTTGAAGAAGGAAAGTCTCGGTCCCCTTAGGCAAGGGCAACGGCTCGACACAACCGAGACAAAAACAAGCTCACTCAAGGAGCAAAGACCACCAAAGGCACACAAGGCCTCAAACCACAAACACACACACGAGCTCCCCCTGCACACATGCAAGCTCCCCCTGAGCCAAAGCACACTCCCCCTGAACCAATGCAGCAATGCAACTTGGAAATGCAAACAAGGAGCAAAACTCGCTCACTCTGCCCAGGGCGGTCAGACCGCCTGCTTGGGCCGGTCAGACCGCCCCCTCTGGGATCTGACCGCCTAGGGGTGGTTAGACCGCCCCAAGAAACCGGCCCTGCACCAAACTTTTCAAAACCTGCCCGAACTACTTTGAACACCTTCCAAATGCTCCCAGGTGCCCAAATCATGCACAAACTTCTCCCCCTTGTTGACAATGCATGAATCAAGGCAAAATGCGAAAAGTTTCAACCTAGAGCTTCTCAAATAGACAAAATTCACCACAAGAAGCTACACAAGTCCAAATGAGCAAGCTAGATACTCTATAGCTTCGTATGAACATCAGCTACAAGATCACCAAGTTTCACACAATTGGATAAAGCTATCAACAAAAGTAGCATTTTCTCAAAAAAAATTACATCTCATGAGCAAAGTTCTAAACATGAGCAAAACATGTCAAAATGGCAAAGCCACACAAACATCATGCTAGGACAACCATTCTAAGCATAAGATCATCATAAACACCCACAAGTACCTCATGTCATGTCAAAGCCACCAAGCCATGTGCCTACTTCTAGATATGAGACTTCTCATTGGTAGGCATCATGCAACGGTTTAGCACCCAAAAGCATATTAATTAAGCACAAATCACATGGGAGCATATTTTCAAAGCAATAAGCATTTCATTTTCAGATTTATACATGGTACATGAAATGCCTTTGCGGCAAAAAGGAACTTATGCCCCTCCACAAGATAAAGCAAGTGGGCTAAACATTCATGATGACAAATGAGCTTTTGACCCCATATGATCAAAATAAATTATCCAAGCACAAATTAAGCATAGAAATGCCACTAAAACATGTCACGATCATATAAAGACATTTACTCACAAGAGGCCTACAACTAGCATTTTTCAAAACATAGCATTCAACCATGGATATAAAGCAAGATCATCAAGAGCTAAGCCAAACTAACTATATCATACCAAACTTGCTCAAAAGATCATATATAGCACATCATGGTGAACAATGTATATAGGAGAAGCTTTTCCCACCAAATGCATATGGTACAAAATGCATGCAACCTAAGATACAAAGATGCCTATACATCATGTTACATATGCAATGCAAAATGCAAGAAATGCACAAAAGGAAAGCTATACATATGCTACACAAGGAGCTCCCACCACCAACTCAAGAAACAAACACACACCAAGTTCTCCCCGCAAACGAGTGAAAGTTGCTTGATCTAGGGGCTTGGTGAAAATATCTGCTAGTTGGTTTTGGGTGGGCACATGGATCAACTCAATTCTCCCTTTCTCAACATTGTCTCTTAGAAAGCGATATCTCACTTCTATGTGCTTGGTTTTGGAATGAAGCACTGGGTTCTTTGCAACACTAATGGCACTCGTGCTATCGCATAGAAGTGGGACACGGGTAAACTTCTCACCAAAGTCATTCATGGTGTATGTGATCCAAAGGAGCTGAGAGCAACAACTAGCTGTGGCAACGTACTCGGCTTTAGTTGTAGATTGAGCAACACTCGATTGTTTGCGGGAAGACCAAGACACCAAAGAAGAACCCAAGAACTGGCAAGTCCCAGAAGTGGACTTCCTATCCAACCGACACCCAGCAAAATCCGCGTCTGAAAAGCCATGAAGCGCCAAAGAAGAAGACGCGGAGTACCAAAGGCCGAAGCCGGGAGTGTATCGCAAATACCTGAAGATGCGCTTGACTGCTTGCCGATGCGAAGTCCTTGGAGATGCTTGAAAACGAGCGCACAAACATACCGAGAATTGGATGTCCGGCCTCGTCGTTGTCAGGTACAGGAGGGAGCCGATCATGCTTTGGTACTCCTTCTGGTCCACGTGTTCACCTTCCTCGTCCGCATCAAGGGCTGTAGTCGTACTCATCGGTGTTGTCATGGCCTTGGAGTCCTCCATCTTGTACTTCCGCACAATGTCCTTGGTGTACTTAGCTTGGTGCACAAACGTTCCTTCCTTTGACTGCTTGATTTGGAGGCCGAGGAAGAACTGCAACTCGCCCATCATGCTCATCTCAAATTCCCTGCTCATATCTTCTGCAAACCTTGCAACCAAAGAGTTAGACGAGCCACCAAAGACAATATCATCCACGTACACCTGAACAATTAGATTCTCCTTGCCCTGCCTGAGAAGAAACAAGGTCTGATCTACCTTCCCCATCTCAAAGCCTCTCTCAAACAGGAAACCCCTCAACCTACCATACCAAGCTCTAGGCGCCTACTTCAACCCATACAGCGCCTTCCTCAACTTGTACACCCTGTGGGGGTACTTCTCACTCTCAAACCCCGGTGGTTGCCTCACATACACTTCTTCCTCCAAAACACCATTCAGGAACGCACTCTTCACATCCATTTGGTACAATTTGAACCCTTTAGCCACGGAAAAGGCTAGAAGGATCCTAATCACCTCCAAACGGGCTACGGGAGCAAAGGTCTCCTCGTAGTCTATCCCCTCTTTCGGTGTGTACCCCTGAGCAACCAACCTCGACTTGTTTCTCACCACCTCACCTTCTTCTCCCTCTTTGTTTTTCCACACCCACTTTGTCCCAATCGGCTTACACCCTGGTGGAGGCTCCACTAACTCCCAAACCTGGTTTCTCTCAAAATTCTCTAACTCCTCATGCATCGAATTCACCCAATTGTGATCAGATAGTGCGTGTCCAATGTCTTTGGGCTCAAAAGTAGCAACAAAAGCAGCATGAGCGAAATGAGAGTTGTTTCTAAACCTCGACCGTGTAGTTCGTTCGTTGATGTCCCTGATGATCCTCGAAGCTGGGTGATCCTCTTGTACTCGCCGGGGAGCTTCACGCCTTGAAGCCACCTCCCCCTCAACAGTAGCTTCCTCTCGATCTCGGCACGTCGACGTGGGTGTAGGAGAAGGTCCATCCTCGATCGTAGTCGACGTAGTAGGTACAAGCTCAGCCGCGGGTGCCACACCACCATCTTCTTCATCTCCATGTTCATGCTCCTTATCCTGAAAGATCTCCTTGCCAAGTTCCTCGTCACCTGCACACTCAAAGACCAAAGAGCTACGTGGCTGTGTCTCGTCGAAGGTCATCTCGCAAGTCTCCACGATTTGGTTAGTTTCCAAGTTGAGCACACGAAATGCTCTAGAGTGAGTAGCATAACTAAAGAAAATACCATCGACTGACCTAGCCTCAAACTTATCCAAGTTCTTGCCCTTCTTCAGAATAAAGTATTTACATCCAAACACATGAAAGTGACTCACCTTGGGAGTACGAAGATGCATCAACTCGTAGCAGGTTTTCTCCTTGTGGACTCAGAGAAAAATCCTGTTCGACACATAGCACGCGGTATCGACCACCTCAGCCCAGAACCTCCTCGGAGTTCTATGCTCATCGAGCATCGTCCGAGCCATCTCACATAGGGTTCTATTTTTCCTTTCCACCACGCCATTCTGGGGAGGCGTATACGGACTCGAAAATTGGTGTTCAAGACCCAAGTCATGGCAAAAGGTTTCGAAACGAGAGTTTTTAAATTCTGAGCCATTGTCACTGCGAATCGCTCGTATGGCATTTCCGTGCCTCTCGTTCTTCAACCTCAAGACAAGATCCCTAACAAAACCAAACGTCTCCCCCTTTTCCTCCAAAAAGAAGACCCAAGCATACCGAGAGTAGTCGTCCACCACAACCAGGACGTACCATTTCCCACCCGCAGATCGCACATGAGCTGGGCCAACAAGGTCCATATGGAGTAGCTCACATGGATGCTTTGTCATCACATCGGTGAGGGGCGGATGGGAAGCAGCTACCATATTAGCATGCCTGCACGGCGCACACACCAAATCTTTCTCGAACCGTAAACGAGGCAATCCTCAGACCAAGTTGAGTCCACTCAAGCGTGACAAAAGGTCAAAACTCAAGTGACCCAACCTCCTATGCTACTTCCACAACTCACCCGAAGAACCAGCCACAAAGCAACGAGTAACACCCGAACACTAAGAAAAATCCGCTCGGAATATCTGACCCTCGGGAACGACCATACAGACAAGGTCACCTCGAGAATCCAGTATCCGAGAACCACTAGGCCTAAACAAAACCTCAAAGCCTTCGTCAAGCAGCTGAGAAACCAAGAGCAAATTAAAACCGAGTGACTTGACCAAGGCAACACGCTTCAACACCACTTTGTCACTTACCCTCACTTCTCCTTCTGAAAGAACACGCCCTCGTCCATTGTCCCTAAAAGTGATGTACGACTTGGTCGTCACTGGGACTAGGCTGGAGAACCACCCTCGATCTCCGATCATGTGCCTCGAGCAACCGGAGTCGATCAACCAAACGTTCCCCAAGCCTCCCACCTGAAAATAAAAAACGAGCATGTGAATGAGCAAACGACTCAACACTAGGGTTAGTACCAAAAGAGTAAGACCAGTGCTGAGCCATCTGCTCCAAAGTGGGGTTAGCACGATCCATCCTATCATTCCTACCCAACCTGGAACCACCACGGGGAAACCACTCCCGTCTCGCTGGAGGAGCACGAAAGCCACGAAAGGAAGATCGTGGACCGTAGCTCCTCTCCAACTCAAAGCTACGACTCCTCCTACCCTCGTATTGAGCACGAGGTGGAGAACATCTAGCAAACTCAACACCACCAGACTCACCACGCGAACCACCAGTACCACGACTACCAGAACTGAAACCACTCGAATCGCCACCTCGAAAACCAAACCGCCCAGAATTCTGGGGGGGGGGCTGGTCTGACCGCCTAGCCAGGCCGGTCTAACCGCCCCCCTCTGGGCAGGGCCGGTCTGACCGCGCCTCCAGGCCGGTCTGACCGCCCTCTCCAGAAAACCCCCTCGGCTGCGGGAACTCGCATCTCCCCATGCCGGAATGCTTCTCACAATTGCCTTACCCCTGGGCAGTGGCATACGAGGCTCAGGTACACCATGAGATGGGTGGTACCTGTCCTTGTTAGCCCACTCCTTATCCACTCTCTCCTCACGCTTCCTCTTGAAGCAAAACTCACCCTTGTGACCATCTCTCCCACAATAGTCACAATGAAACTGTATGGGCTTAGGTTTAGGCTTGGGTTGGGGCTGCTCACTTGGTTTCTCGTTTGGTTTCTCCTCACTAGGCTTCTCACCCTTTTTCCCAAAGAACTCATTCCCCAAGTCACTCTTGAACTTGACAGGTTTTTGGAAATCATTTGTTTGAGGAGGAAACACTGGTGGATCTGGGGTTGTGTCAAGTCGGTTTCTCAATGAGTTTGGCTTAGGAGCATAGGCATTTTTGTGAAAGGTTTTTGGTGGAGCTTGGATATCACCAATCTTATCTCCTCCCTCACCACTGCACTCTCCAATCTTATCCGACCCAAGCGCTTACCCATCATAGCGCTTGTATGCCTCTATCATCATCCTAAGCTGAGGCTCATGACCCGACAACCAACCCATCATTTTTCTCAAGTCATCATTCTCATCCTGCAACCGATCCACATAATGTGCAAGTTCCAAATTCTTTACAGCATGCAATGCACAGGTAGAACAAGAAGTAGGAATTGCAACTTTCAAATCAGCCTCAAGTGAAATAATGCGAGAACGAAGCTCAGCTATTTTTCCATGCAAAACAGGTCAAGATGTGCAAGCACCTAGCAAAGCAGGTCTAGGCTGCAGGTCAGCCAACTCAACCCTAAGCACATCTAGTTCCTCACACTTGGAGGCATGTGTTTCCCTAAGAGCAGTAAGAGCAGCTAGGAAAACAGGGCAATCAGCACAATCAACCTCATCAGAAACCACAGGTGAATCTTTAAGCGAATCAATCTCAAGCTTAGCATCTAGGTTCTGTGTTTCTAGCTCAGCCACCCTATTCCTAGCATCCTCAAGCGAGGCCCTAAGCTCTTTTCTCATCTTCTTGGCCTCTCTAAGCATGTCATCACGATTATCATGCAATTTTCCTAGCTTCTCATTCTCCTAGCGCAAGAAGGAAAGTTCATCACGTACCTCATCCTCGGAGTCAGAGTCCGAGTCATTCTTCTGGCTCTTCTTGCTGCCAGAGCTGTGTGCCATGCCGCAAAAGCCGTCTCGCGTGAAGCAGCTCAACCCGCTCAGATTCTTGGACCTCTTCTTGCTCTTGCGCCGATCACCTTCATCTTCGCTGCTACTCGAGCTCGAGGTGGAGTAGGTGGAGCTAGAGTCGACGTCGCTCGCTCCGACCATCGCTCGGGCCTTCTTGCCGTGGCCGTCCTTCCTCCTCGATCGTCGCTCATCCTTGTTCTTGTGCTTGTGCTTGTGATCGCACCTCGATCTATGCTTGTTCTCCGTCCTCGGCCGGTGCTTGTACATGTCCTTGTTCTCCATATTCTCCAGACAGTCAGCGATGAAGTGTCCTGGCTTGCCACACTAGAAGCATGTCCGTGAGTTCCTCCTTGAGTTCACCCAGTTCTCGTGCATCCTCTCAAATCTTCTGGTCAGCAGCGCCAGCTCGTCCTCTCCAAGCACATCGAACTCCTCATCTGGCAAAGACATCAAGGAAGACAGAGAGTACATCCTGGTGGATGGGTTAGCATTAGTTCTAGCACCTGAACCACCGACGAGGGTGAGACTATGAGAGTCAGTCGGGCCCTCGATCTTGGTTGTCACCCCACGGTCCACCTCAGCCGACTTGAGCTTAGAGAACAGCTCATCCACCATCAGGGTCATATAGGAACCCGCCTCAAGAATGGCCTCGACCTTTCCGCCCCACACGGTACGATCCAACGCGTGTAAGAGCTTGATAGCTCTGTCATGATCATCGTACGGGAGCACGGTCATATTGGCCCTCATGTTGTTCACAATCACCGTGAACCGCTGGAACATAGTGTCTATGGACTTACCAGGGAGATGAGTGAAGTTCTTGTACTCTCTCCGGTAAGTTGCAAATAGCCTAGCCTGAACCTCACTATTTCCAGCATGAGCTACTTTCAACTTGTTCCAGATCTGACAAGCTAAGTCCTCTGCACACACCCGATCGAATTCGGATTGACAGAGAGCTCGGAACAAGTAGTCGACCGCCTTGTTGTTGGCGTCGTGCATGTCTCTCGAACCCGGGGCCAGGAAGTTAGCCGGATGGACATAAGCTGTGTCCACCGTAATGTCCCAAAGCAACTGGCCCTTGCCGCGAAGAAAAGCGGCCATCCTTTTCTGCCACATCTGGTAGTTTTTCCCATCGAAGTGCGGAGGACCCGAACCCCGTTCCTGGTACGCCATCTTTGGATCTTAGACTGGTTAGAGTCAATTAAGACCCGTAACCGGCTCTGATACCACTTGAAGGACCGAACTGACGACCAGAGAGGGGGGGGGGGAGTGAATGAGAGCCGATAAAAATTCTTCTCGAAGGAGATGACTTCTCCAACAAGATGAACTTCGTCGGATACCCAAAATCACATGCTCCACACACAACCGTCCATTTGCCAAAACCACGCAGCCACTGAAGTGCTACTGGTTCTAGGAACAAACCCTACCTGCAGGCGCAACTTCTACACACACACGGCAGCGGAAACAACTCGGAAGTCACCAGCCTGGAGGGGGCGGTTAGACCGGGTATAGGGGGCGGTTAGACCGCCTCCACCTGGTAACCATGAGATCCTCCGAACCACCTCTTCCGAGCTCCAAAACTCACCACGGTTTCACCCACTGGATCCTCTGGTCAGGGCCAAGCTAGCTACCAGAGAATCTTGGCGAAAATTAAAACTTCACCCAGGGGCCTAGGGGCGGTTAGACCGGCTACCACGGGCGGTCTAACCTCCTGTACCTAGCAAGAAACACCTCCACGAAAAACCTAGCAAACTGCTCCAAAACGAGCCAAGATTTCACCAGAATATTCCTCTGATCAAGGCAAACAAACCCACAGAGGAAAATCCGGCAAAACCCAAACTTCCACCTGGGAGACCCAGGGCGGTTAGACCGCCCCCCTTAGGCGGTTAGACCGCCCCTCCCAGAAAAACTGGCCGCGGGTCAACCCTCAATTTCTTATCACCCGATCTCCCGATTCACCCCACGGATTACAGCAAAACTTCGGGAATACCTGGGTTACCTCCTGGGCAACCTCTCCACCAAAGGAATTGCACCGAAATGCTCTCAATCAAAGGGAATCGCGGATCTTGGCCCTCTAGGTCATGAACTCAAGCAACTCAAAAAACCACCAAATCGAGGTCGATTCAAGGGAGTTCTTGGGGCAAGGTCACCAAGCAAAGAGGCACAAGGTCCTCATACATGACACCCAACAAAAATCCCACAAGAAATCACCCTCAAAACTCCGCCACGAAAATCACAAGAAAGAGCTCCGAAAATCACCAAAAAGACAAACGGGAGAGGCAACACAAGGCCTTGAGGAACCACGCCGAATCATCTATACATACCATGAAGGTTCATACAAGGTCTAGCTTGCCACCCGGGCTTCCATCCCTCTCTCAAGATCTCACAATGAAGCTCTCAAGCTAGCCCTAGAAAAACTTAAGAAAAATAGGCTACGAAAATAACAAAGGGAAATGAGCTAGGGTTCCAAGAGTTGGCTGCCAACCCATCCAACCAAGTGTTTATATGGGGGCAACCAAAAGACTAAACTACCCTTACTAGCGAACTAGGGATACAAGCCCCTCAAGGGCAATTTTGGAACTCTTCAGTTCAGCACCATCGGACGGATGCCCGGCGACCGCACCCTGTGTAGCCTCGACGCAAGCCTTGCGATCCCGATGTGTGTCCTCCGCTTCGAAGCTTCTCGGCGGCTGCGACCCAGGCGGTCAGACTGCCCCCCCTGGGCGGTTAGACTGGCCCCAGGCGGTCTGACCGCCCCTCCTGGGCGGTTGAACCGGCCTGGGTGGCCGCCACTCCTCGTCGAGTCTTCGGCCTCGGTTTTGTGGCTCAACCGAGTAACACAGTGGTTTTGTGGTGAACCACTGCAAACCCCGCAGACTTGGTGTAGCCTCCGCCAATCACCACTCATGACTTGGCTCCCACGAAGTCCCGGCTCGACCTTGGTTTCGAGGCTCAACCAAGAAACCGTCCACGACTTCGTCTTGCTGTTCTTGCCACCATGCGGTCCGCACTTGACCCCGCTGGCCACCGGGTCCCTCGAACCAATCCTACTTGTCTGCTCCACACCTGGAGGCCTCACCGGCATCGACCTTTCGCGCTTGTTCTTCACCTGCACCAGCACCAATCAAGCCGCAACCTGCACCTGCAATACTTAGCCAAGAGTCAGTCCACACAACGTTGTCAATCACTCATCACACCAGGAAGCGACCATCCACCGGTCCTCGAACCACACAGGCTCTCACAACCCGATCAAGATTTTTTGAGTCTTTCAAGTAAGTGGGTTTTAAAATTTGCTACGCAAGACATAAACTTTATGTGGTTGGACAATGCTTAGACTTATAAATTTTGTTTGGTTATTTTATTTGGACCATAAACCCATAACATGAGCCATCATATGTGTTATTTGCTCCTTTTTGAGAGACCAAAACCAAAATTTTAGAACCTACCTCAACCTTTCATCCTCTTCATGATGCTAAGGTTGATTTGTTTTTCATGATTAAAACACACGAGTAGAGCCACGCTATGTTCCTAGATGGTTTTTAAATTTCAGCGCATGGTAGGACTTGCGTGAACCTAGAAACTTGACTTTTGGTTTGTTTAAAATTCATATCCCTTGGTTTCTCTAGAGTTAGAATTTTTCTAAGCCTCGCTTGAATTTTATTTCATTCAAAATCTTTCTCTCACATTTAGCCAAAATTAGAACCTAACCCTATGCCCCCACGATCAAGCCGGGAAAAGCTTGCTCTCAACTAATGGAAGCAAACAATACCGGTGTGACCAAAATAAAAGTAGTCGAAAAACTTTTTCGACTTACATGTGTTTTTGATGCTTAAAAAAACTCCTCTAAATATATTTGAACTCATTGCTAGCTCTGAGTTAAATTTTATTTTTCGAAGTTAGAGGAGTGCTTAGCATTAAAATAAGATTAGAGGAAGGTGATTAAACTCACCTAACCACACATGCACCATAATGCATCACGGGAGGCCCCTCCATCATTTAACATCAAGGCACATGCAAAGACAAGCATGAGGGGTAGCCAAGACATTGTTTTGTAGGATTCCCATGGAGGCATGTGAGGCAAGGAGGCATGGAAGTGACTCAAAGCAAAGCAATCAAGTAGGAGATTCAATCATGCAAGCAAAGGAGTGGACGAGAGAGTTTGGGCGGTGCAACTTCGTGGAGCATGAGGACACAAAGCAACAAAGGAGCATGGAGTGCACTGGAGAAAGTTGGAGCCAGGAGGAGCTGCAGGCACGCCAGGCCGGTCGGCCCAGGCCGGCCGGCCTCACCTCCATTTAAGCCCCCTGAGGCTGCCCTTCGACAGGTAAGTCCCTCGTCCATCTCTCAGTTCGTGTTCTTGAGCTCTAAGTCCAGAAACTCCAGAAACCCTGCATTTCATTTCGAGCTTTAAATCATCCACCAAAAAACACCAAAAATCCACTAAAATTTCACCCTTCCATATACTTTCTTTGTGTGCTTTGCTACCGGTTCAAACCCCCGGATATACTTGTGAGAAAGAGTGCAGCAACCATGTGGAAGAAAACTACTAGTCTTTTATCCAAGAAGAAGGGTTCTTCATTGTCGAAGCCATCATCGACAAGTTCTTCGAGGAGGCACTCGGTCTCCGAGTCTCTCCGAAGCATGGAGGAGGACACGGCACCGCCGAGGAGCGACACCTTGCTCCTCGGTGGTATGAGGGCCACACGAAGCTCATCTATGCGGTTCACCGAACTGTAAGAACGCACGGAGGAGCCGCCTGTCTGACCTCGTCGTTCGACACGATCATCCGCTCCACCTCCATACGCTCCGCGGTACTCTAAGTATGGTTTTATCATCAAGACGGAGGAAGAGGAGGAGAAGCTCACTCGCCCTGAGAAGAGGCTTGTGGCAAATGTCGACTTTGACGACCAAGCTCTCCAAGTGTTGGGCTTTGATACGGACATTTATTACTTGTTGGGAAACCTAGGTTGGGTACAATTTTCCAACGGAGTGTCAGCAAACACCCACAAGGAGTTGGCCCTGGAAATTCTTATGACCGTGGCGCCAATCCTTGATGAAGGCGTGCCGAGTCTTTCATTCTGTTTGGAAGGATATGAACAAGTGGTTTCCTACGAGTACATTAGAGAGTTGCTTGGATTTCAAAAGGGAGCCCCGGAGCAAGTAGATGTGCATGGGAATGCATTGGAAGGATTTTGGGGGATGATTGCGGGAGAAGATAATCGGCAAAGGAGTAGTATCCGGAACCCCATCATCAAGGTGTTTCATTCATGGATGTGCAAAAGGATTTTGGGGAGAGTTAGAGAGACAAAGATCACCGACACGGAGTTGAATTGGCTATACTCAGCTTTAATTGTTGGGCAGCTAATTGATCCCTCATACCTTATTATCAACCGGTGGTGTTGCGAAGCAATATCGGGATCCGGAGACATTGGTTCGGGGTGTTACTTCTCCATGTTGGCCATCTCATTAAGGCCAGGAATTACAAGGAACCCGAAATATCTCCTCGCCAGGACTTCCTTTGGAATTGAATATTTAATTTGAAGCAAGGAAAATATATAAGTGGAGATGAGAGAAGAGGCATTAAGGTGGCCAAAGTTAAGGCTGAAATTATTTATTGAGGGGAAAGAAGATTGGTTAGAGGAAGGACTTCTTGTGCCGGCAAGGAAGAACAAGAGAGGAAGGATTATAGAAGAGGGATCTTCCGCAGCCCAAGAAGAAGAGGGTGCACCCCAAGAGCCACCATATGGAGGAATACCAATGCCGCCAAGACACTACGGAGGTGTACCAATGCAAGCATGGGGGAGTGGTGCAGCCATGCCCCCACCAACTCAATTTATGGTACCCAATGTATCCTTTGCGTACAATATACACACCTTCCTCAACTTCAACAATGTGTGGCCATCATTGGAGGGTATGCTGCAAGGAACATGCAAAATATTGCAGCCATCCAATCCAATGCAAATCAAATGGGTGAAGGGAATGCGAACATCGCTTTTGAGCTAGGTCGCCTTCACTTAGCACCGCTAGAGCAATTCATAGGAGGACCGGTGCAAACTTATTATGAGCAAGGGTACAATAACCAAGACTACCAATACCAACCGCCGGCGGAAGATTAAAGAGAGGAGAAGCTTGTTTCTTTGGTTGATTTTTCCTTTTCCTTTTCTTTATTTTCAGCTTGTGGGCATCTATGTATGCGTAGTATTTTCTATTTTTATTTATTTTTCAGCATGTGTGTTAGTTTTAATTTTATCATGAATAAAATCACCACCATGTTTTTACCTTTAGCAAAGATAAAAAGTTTGTGTCATGTTGATATATGATGATAGTTGCCGCTTTGTTCATTTTTGTACTTGTTTTATGCATAAAAATAAGACCCATAGTTTTTCTTATGCTCTCAATTTTTGGATGGGTTAAAGATGATTTATTTTTGTTCTTAAAAGTAATGCTAACCTTGTCATTAATACCACTTGCATGTTGCTCTACCTATCCAAAGCCTTATATTTATTTGAGTGCGAAAACTTAGTATACAAGATTTATTTTTTGGGTGAATTAATTCAGGGCTTGATTTCTCTGGCCCGAGACTAAGAAGCTGGTCATTCTGTTTTTGCATACCTATCTTATTGCTAGCCTTCTATCCGTGCATTGTGAATCTCCACATCGAAAATTTCACAAACCTCACCGGATATCCACCCATAAAACCAAAAATATCATCTTTTGTGTTTACCTCCTTGACCACAACCTATCATTTGAGTATGGATCGTCAACTCGAGGAAGATCGCAAGATGGTACCAAGATTGAAGATTTCAAGTATCCCAAAGGAAAATATATTTCCGGTACCTACCTTATCTCTATCACATCTTTGCCCGAGGACGAGCAAACGTCTAAGCATGGGGGAGGAGGTAGGTACAATGAAATTTAGAGATCAAGGGGAGTAATAAAAAATGTGTATATAGAAAAAAAAAGAAAAAGAAAAAAAAAGAGATAAAGAAAAAAAATGTATGAGAAAGAAAAAAAATATGTGCATGTATAAAAAATAAAGTGAACTCCCCGGTTCTCTAAAATGCATTAGGAATTTCAAAAAGCTTCAAGATCAAGATCCAAACTCATCTTTCCAACCATGTGCAATCCGATAACGAGGACTTCCTTTGTGCCTCGGGATCACTCTTTGCCATTTGCACATGTCCACCTATCTCAAAGTGTGTGTATTTTTCTCTCCCCCTCCTTGAATTAACATTATTTTCCAATGACCTTTTTGACGAGTCTCGGTAAGACCATGAGAAGCTTGTCTTGTTTTGATAATATCTCAATAATAATATCTTGGTAGGACTAAACTTTTCCCAAAAGCTCCATATAAAGCCTACCACTTATATATGTTTTTGAGAGGGGAAAGGAGTAGAATAAATAGGCTTGAGAGACAAGATGAGATGAGAGTTCATGAGCAAGATGCAAGGTGGTTTAAGTTTTTGAACTTGGTTTAGCTCTTTTTCATCTCATTCTTTATTTCAAAATTTCTGAGATCAATTTAAATTTTGGGAGCATGTTTATTTACTTGTGGGAAGAGCTTAATTGATATCCACCCTCCGTAGGGATGAAGGCAAGTACACTATGGAATTCTAACAAATTAAATTTTGAGAGCATTATGTTTTCTCGTGTATGATCAAGTGTAGGGTTTGAACAATGAAGGGAAACACCGATATCCATCGAAGGCTTACTCGAGGACGAGCAAGGTTTAAGCATGGGGGAGCTGTTGATGGTGAATTTCCGTCAATCTAGCCATGAGTTTACCTTCGGTGTTGGCATTCATTTAATATCTTATCCATTGGTACTAACCCCCTTGATATAACAAGTTCACTCTTGCATGTCATTTTTGGAGTTTAATGTTTATGCAGGACTTTAGCGCTAAATGCAAGACTTCCGGGTAAAGTTCATCAAGCACCTCGTGAGAAGATCATGAAGCCCGGGACAAGTCAAGATATCAAGTGAACATGACTCCAAGAGGCCCAAGGACCGAACTGTGAAGGCAAAGAACTCCGAGGACCTGGACAGAAAATGCTGAAGCTTGCGCAACAAGGAGCCCTACCCAAACCGCGGAGAAACTAACGCCAAGGGCCCACATGCAGAAGATGGAAAGTTCCAGAAGACACGAGAAGCATCACCAACGAAGGAGGCCACGAACTGGGCTGAAGTGGGCCCAGGCCGGTCGGCCCAGCCCATTTCGGGCACCATTCGCCACCCCCTTTGACCTAGACGACCCTCGGACTATTTATAGTCCCCGTGCTAAGAGCCACGCATCATACCATTCGTCATTCACCGCCGAGGAGCAGAGAAGAGAAGGACACCATTCCGGAGAGGAGAGGGTTGAGATAGTTGACTAGGGTTTCCCTAGCCGACGTGGGAACCTTGCAAGGAAGACCACATCGGAGTTCCAGGAGTTAGGAGCAAGATCAAGGTAGGATCCCGGTGGTGATCTTGTCCATGTAACATTATATATGTTGAATTATCAAATTGCAATCCGATTCTTAGCGATCAAGTGCTTTCTCTACAACTTTATCTTTGTTTGGTTTTCTTCCTCCCCGATCTATTATCGAGATAGATCGCATAGGGTGTTCCTGTAGCCGTGGTGGCTAGAGGTGCATGCCTGATCTACCAAACATTTTCATTGTCCATTGGACTCACCCTAGGCTAACCCGCACGAATAGGGGTGCGTCGTGACAGGACGAAGGTTCCAAAAGGTGGGCGTCTTCAGAGTTGGAACGGAAGCCATGGTTTAAAGAAGTTTTTTATGAGACTCAATTTGTTATCTTCTTCTTTGGTTGGAACTTCAACAAGAGTTCGATCCAATCTCTCTAGATTGGTTTTACCTCTCCCTCTTTATCTCTTGCTACCTCTAGAGTTTATTAGATTAGATTCATTTTCTTGGTGTTTCCTTAGATTAGATGTAAAAGTAATCCTTTGAAGATTAAAGTGTTCTCGGCTTTATTAGATTGATTCTTGCATCGGACATTGTTCCACAGATTCGATACCTTGGGTTCACACTTAAGGGAAGAAGGGTCCCTTGACTACGACAGAGGATTTATCCGCTTGCAAGTCCAAACGAAGTTTGATACACATATAGACCGTCAACAATGGGTTGACCGTGGCCCGACATATGCCGTATGCTCACTAGATCTCCTTCATCCTGAGTCGTGTTACCAGAGTAGATGAAGACAGGGAAAGGGTGCGAACCGGACCCAAAGATTGGTGTCCCGAGTACATGAAGTCCAAGACACATTTCACGGAATACAGGCCTGCGAGACCAGGAGACAAACATCGTGGCCTAAGGGCTACAGTTGAGCCATCTCCTGATGACATTTGTTCCTCAGACAGCGAAGACAATGAGGCATCTCCAGTGAGACATCTCCGAGTACATGATGGTGTGTCGCTACCCACTACAAAAATAGAAACAGTTCCAGTCACTCCAACAACAACCAGTGAGCTAATGAACTCTTCCTTCTTTCTGAAACTGATCCTTGAAAATCAGCGCGAGCAGACCAAGTTCCAGTCAATGATGGAGAAGAGGATGGCACAACAGGAGGAGTTAAACCGCGCACACTCGGAGCAGATAGTACAAATGGTAACACAGTAGCAGCGCACTATGGAGAATTTTCTGAATGCTTCACTCAGTCACCTTCACCAAGTTAACGGCTTACCGCCACCGCCCGCTCTACTCGCACCTATTGGTCAGACCCCCTTACAACTCATGCCTCCTGCTAACTTGGGTAAATCATCTGAAGTCTCTAAGCTGCCTCACAGTTCAGCAATTAGTTAACAATGGATGACAGAAAAGGATTCTAAAGAAGAAAAGGAAGCAGATGCAATAATACTCAAGGTTCTATATGATATTGCAGCAGAGGAAATGAACAAGGAAGATCCTTTGGTGGCAACAACGAATGATTCGGATGGTTGCGCTATCTCTGCCAGTAGTAGTGCAGAACATCCTCGTCACTCTACTTTGCAAGTTCCGGAAGATCCTGCTCTAGCTACCTCGGAAGGCTCTCCTGTAGCTGATCCTGCTCCTGCTGCAGCTACCTCGGAAGGCTCTCCTGCAGCTGATCCTGCTCTAGCTCTTGCTACCTCGGAAGGCTCTCCTGCTCCTGCTCCTGCTCCTGCTACCTCAGAAGGCTCTCCTGCTCCAGCTCCTGCTCCTGCTACCTCAGAAGGCTCTCTTGCTCCAGCTCCTGCCCCTGCTACCTCAGAAGGCTCTCCTGCTCTAGCTCCTGCTCCTGCTACCTCAGAAGGCTCTCCTGCTCTAGCTCCTGATGACCCTATTCACAATCCTGTTATATCGGCTCCTTCGAACACCGACGAAAAAGAGGTAGAATATTAAACATTCCTTTTATTGCCATTGATACCATTTGATTGTTGTATTCGAGTTGAATAATGCATTTTTCTTCACATGTGCCAACCAACCATAAAGAATCGTTTTGCCTGGGCTTTGTGATCAGGTCTTCACAATTGCTAACCAAGATGAAATTGTGAGAGCCAGTGTGGTTCGAGGACCGGTGGATGGTCGCTTCCTTGTGTGATGAGTGATTGACAACGTTGTGTGGACTGACTCTTGGCTAAGTATTGCAGGTGTAGGTTGCAGCTTGATTGGTGTCAGTGCAGGTGAAGAACAAGCATGAAAGGTCGATGCTGGTGGGCCTCCAGGTGTGGAGCAGATGAGTAGGCTTGGTTCGAGAGACTCGGTGGCCGACGGGGTCAAGTGCGGACCGCATGGTGGCAAGAATAGCAAGACAAAGTCATGTATGGTTTCTTGGTTGAGCCTCAAAACCAAGGTCGAGCCAGGACAACCGTGGCGGCCAAGTCGTGAGTCGAGATTGGCGTGAGGCTGCACCAAGTCCGTGGGGTTTGCAGTGGTTCACCACAAAACCACTAGGTTACTCGGTTGAGCCACAAAACCGAGGTTGAAGACTCGACGAGGAGGGGCGGTCACCCAGGCCGGTCTAACCGCCCAGATAGGGTGGTCTGACCACTTGGGCCGGTCTGACCACCCAGGTGGGGCAGTTTGACTGCCTGGGTCATAGCGCCGAGAAACTTCGAAGCGGAGGACACGCGGCATGATCGCAAGAGTTGCGTTGGTGCTACGCAGGCTTACGGTGGATGCGCATCCGTCCGATGGTGCTAAGATGAAGACTTCCCAAATTGCTCTTCGAGGGCGTGTATCTCTATTATGCTAGTAGGGGTATTTTAGTCTTTTGGTTGCCCCCATATAAACACTTGAGTTGTAGGATGGCAGCCAACTCTTGGAACCCTAGCTCATTTGCTTTGTTATTTTCCCTTCCTATTTTCCTTATGATTTTCATAGGACTAGCTTGAGAGCTTCATGGTGAGATCTTTGGAGAGGGATGGATGATCGAGAGGCAAGCTAGACCGTGTATGAAGCTTTCTTGGTATGTATAGAAGGTTCGGCGTGATTCCTCAAGGCTCTTTGTTGTCTTTCCCATTTTATCTTTTTGGTGTTTTTCAGAGCTATTTCTTGGGAAATTCGTGGTGAACTTTCGGAGGTGTTTTCTTGTGGGATTCTTGTTGGGTGTCACGTATGAGGACCTTGTGCCTCTTTGCTTGGTGACCTTGCCCCAGCAATCCCCCCGAAACGGCTTCGATTTGGTGGTTTTTCGAGTTCCTCGAGTTCATGATCTAGAGAGCTAAGATTTGTGATTCCCTTTGATTGAGAGTGTTTCGATGGATTTCCTTTGGTGGAGAGGTTCCCCAGGAGGTAACCCAGTTATCCCCGAAGTTTCGCTGCAATCCGTGGGGGTGAATCGGGAGATCGGGCGATGGGAAGTTGAGGGTTAACCCGCAGCCAGATTTTCTGGGTGGGGCGGTCTAACCACCATAGGGGGCGGTCTAACTGCCCTGGGTCTTCCAGGTCGGAGTTTTGGTTTTGCCGGATTTTCCTCTGTGAGTTTGTTCGCCTTGATCAGAGGAGCGTTCTGGTGAAATCTTGGTTGGTTTTGAGCCTGTTTGTAGGGTTTTCCATGGAGGAGTTTCTTGCTGGGTACAGGAGGTTAAACCGCCCCTGGTAGGAGGTTTAACCGCCCTAGGCTCATTTGGTGAAGTTCGTGTTTTTGCCAAGATTTTCTAGTAGCTTGCTTGGCCTTGACCAGAGGATCTTGTGGCTGAAACCATGAAGAGTTTTGGAGCTCGGAAGAGGATTTTCGGTGGTGTTCTTTATTGCCAGGCGCAGGCGGTCTAACCGCCCCCCCATATGCGATTTGACCGCCCCTGCCAGGCAGATAGCTTTCGTGTTTGTTCTGCAGCCGTTCGTGTGTAGAAGTTGTGCCTGCAGGTGTTGTTTGTTCCTAGGACCAGTAGCACTTCAGTGGCTACGTGGTTTTGGCAAACAGAAGGTAGTGTGCGGTGCGTGTGATTTTGGGTACCCGACCGAGTTCATCTTGTTGGAGAAGACATCTCCTTCGAGAAGAATTTTTATCGGCTCCCATTCACTCCCCCCCTCTCTGGTCACCAATTCGGTCCTTCAAGTGGTATCAGAGCCAGTTATGGTTCTTGATTGACTCTAACCAGTCTTAGATCCAAAGATGGCGTACCAGGAACGGAGTTCGGGTCCTCCGCACTTCGATGGGAAGAACTACCAGATGTGGCAGAGACGGATGCCCGCTTTCCTTCGCGGTAAGGGTCAGTTGCTTTGGGACGTTACGGTGGACACATCTTATGTCCATCTGATTAACTTCCTGGCTCCGGGTTCAAGAGATATGCACAACGCCAACAACAAGGCGGTCGATTACTTGTTCTGCGCTCTCTGTCAATCCGAATTCGATCGGGTTTGTGCAGAGGACTTAGCTTGCTAGATTTGGGACAAGTTGAAGGTAGCTCATGTTGGGAATAGTCAGGTTCAGGCTAGGTTGTTTGCGACTTACCAGAGAGAGTACGAGAACTTCACTCATCTCCCCAGTGAGTCCATTGATGCAATGTTCCAGAGATTCACCGTGATTGTGAACGACATGAAAACCAATGTGGCCGTGCTCCCATACGATGACCATGATAGGGCTGTGAAGCTCTTACATTTACTGGATCGTACCTTGTGGAGTGAGAAGGTCGAGGCTATTCTTGAGTCGGGTGGATATGAGACCCTCACAGTGGACGAGCTGTTTTCCAAGCTCAAGTCGTCCGAGGTGGACCGTGGTGTGATTCACGTAGTCTCGCTCTCGTCGGTGGCTCAGGTGCTAGGACTAACGCTAACCCATCCTCCAGGATGTATTCTCTGTCTTCCTTGATGTCTTTGCCAGATGAGGAGTTCGACATGCTTGGAGAGGATGAGCTAGCGTTGCTGACCAGGAGGTTCAAGAGGATGCACGAGAACCGGGTGAACACAAGGAGGAACTCACGGACATGCTTTCGGTGCGGAAAGCAAGGACACTTCGTCGCCAACTTTCCTGAGGAGATGGAGGCCAGGGACAACTACAAGCACAAGCCGAGAACCGAGAACAAGCACCGATCAAGGCATGAGCACAAGCACAAGCACAAGAACAAGGACGAGTGGAGATCAAGGAGGAAGGATGGCCACGGCAAGAAGGCCCGAGCGATGGTGGGTGCGAGCGACGTCGACTCCAGTTCCGCCTACTCCACCTCGAGCTCTAGTAGCAGTGAAGATGAAGGTGATCAGCGCAAGAGCAAGAAGGGGTCCAAGAACCTGAGGGAGTTGAGCTGCTTCATGCGAGATGGCTTCTGCGGCATGGCACACAGCTCCGGCAGCAAGAAGAGCCAGAAGGACGACTCGGACTCTGACTCCGAGGATGAAGTACGTGATGAACTCTCCTTCTTGCGCTAGGAAAATGAGGAGTTGTGCAAGTTGCTTGATAATCGTGATGACATGCTTAGAGAGGCTAAGAAAATGAGGAAAGAGCCTAGGGCATCACTTGAAGATGCTAGGAATAGAATAGCTGAGCTAGAAACACAGAACATTGATGCTAAGCTTGAGATAGATTCGCTTAAGGCTTCACCTGTTGTTTCTGATAAGGTTGATTGTGGTGATTGCTCTATTTTCCTAGCTGATTTAACTGCTCTTAAGGAAAAGCATGCCTCCAAGTGTGAGGAACTAGATGTGCTTAGGGTTGAGTTGGCTGAGCTACAGTCTAGACCTACTTTGCTAGGTGCTTGCACTTCTTGTCCTGTTTTGCATGAAAAGATTGTTGAGTCTCGTTCTCGCATTGTTTCTCTTGAGACTGAATTGAAAGCTCCTGTTGCTACTTCCTGTTCTACTTGTGAATTACATGCTGTGAAGAATTTGGAGCTTGAACACTATGTTGATCGCTTGCAGGATGAGAATGATGAATTGAGAAAGTGTTTGAGTTGGTTGTCAGGTCAGGAGCCCCAGCTTGGCATCATGATTGCCGCCTTTAAGCGCTATGATGGTTAAGCACTTGGGGCTGACAAGATTGAAGAGAGCAGTGGTGAGAGAGATGAGAAAGTTGGAGAGATCCCTATCCCACCACAACAACACCCAAGAACAAGTTTGATCCTAAGCCTAATCATCTCCGAAACAAACTTGACACAACCCCAGATCCACCTATGTTTCCTCCCCAAACAAACAATTTCCAAAAATCAGTGAGATTTGTGAGTCCTAAGGGAGATGTGGTTGGAGAGAAGGAGGGAGAGAAACCAAGAGAGAAGCCGTGTGAAGAACCACAACCAAAGCCCAAGCCAAAACCCATCCGTTTCCATTGTGAGTATTGTGGGAGAGATGGTCACAAGGATGAGTTTTGCTTCAAGAGGAAGCGAGGGGAGAGAATGGCTAAGGAGTAGGCTAACAAGGACAGGTACCACCCATCTCATGGTGTACCTGAGCCTCGTATGCCACTGCCCAGGGCAAAGGCTGTTGTGAGAAGCATTCTAGCATGGGGAGATAGGAGTTCCCGTAGCCGAAGTGGTGGTCTAGAGAGGGCGGTCAGACTAGCCTAGCTAGGCAGTCAGACCGGCCCTGCCCAAGGGGGGCGGTCAGACCGGCCTGGCTAGGCGGTCAGACCGGCCCTCCCCAGATTTCTGGGCGGTTCAGTTTTCGAGGTGGTGATGCTGGTGGTTTCATTTCTGGTGGTCGTGGTACTGGTGGTAGGCATGTTGAGTCTGGTGGTGTTGAGTTTGCTGGACGTTCTCCTCCTTGTGATCAATACGGGTTTGGGAGAAGTCGCAGCTTTGAGTCTCAGAGGAGCTACGGTCCACGGTCTTCCTTTCGTGGCTTTCGTACTCCTCCAGCGAGACGGAGTGGTTTCCCCGTGGTGGTTCCAGTTTTGATAGAGATGGTAGGATGGATTAGAGGTTTGATGGTCGTGGTAGGATGGATTGTGCTAACCCCACTTTGGAGCAGATGGCTCAACACTGGTTTTACTCTTTTGGTACTAACCCCAGTGTTGAGTCGTTTGCTCACTCACGTGCTCGTTTTTTATTTTCAGGTGGGAGGCTTGGGGAACGTTGTTGGCGGTCGATTTCCCTCAACCAAGAACACTTGTTATGTTATGGTTTGAACTTCATTTTGGAACTAACCCGCCACTAGGCATACTAATGATATAACAAGTTCACCATTTGAAGTGCATTTTGGAGTATAGTGTTTTGCAGGAATTCATATATTAAATGAGGGAAGATGCAGCTAGTTCGGAGGATGTTTTGCAAGTCAATCAAGGAGCTCCGACTGTGTGCAAACCTTCCTCCAAAGGTGGCAAGGACCAATGTGCTTCAATGAAGAATTCCCGAGGACCGAGATGAAAAGACCGAAAGTTCATGCATAAAGATCCCTCAACTTGGTCGCGGAGATAACGACGTCCAAAGTCCACAATTCAAGGAGCAAAAGACCCAAAATGCAAAAGATGGAGCGCGGAGCAAAATAGGCCGAAACGGGGCCGGGGAGGGCCCAGGCCGGTCGGCCCAGGCCGGCCAACCCACCCCCTCCTGGCGTCGGTTCGCGGCCCCCTTTCTTTGGTGTTAAGTACGTGGAACCCTAAGTGCCTGCGCAAGCCGCCATTCACCAGAGACGCCATCTAGTTCCTCAGAGCCACCAAGGAAGAGATGATCGACTACGAGAGAGACTCTTGTGGGAGAACACTCGAGATAGATCATCGCCAAGCCCAAGGGAGGCCGCCATGAGGAAGGAGGACATCGAGGCCTTGCCACGGTGCCGCTGGAATTGAAGGACAACGAGGATCCATCTTCATCAGAGGCATCCACCATGCTCAACGGTGCCATGCCTAGCATCTTGATGGGGTAAAGTCTATCGTTTGTCCATGGAGTTGTAATGGAACTTGAAGTGTAGTCACCTATCTTGTTTGGATCATATGTCTATCATACCTTTTGTTGATGATGCTTAATGTTTAAGGCTAGCTACCATGCTTTCGGGGTTGCTCCCGTAGATCGCGTCAACATACCATGTTCATTAGGGTTAGTACCGATTACCTTCGCGTAGTGACATGTACGAGGGAAGGGAAACGTCTAAACCTTGACCACATGCCTAGATAGATTGGATCGGGGGTTTATCATGTTTTGGGTGATTGCATCTTCAAGTGCCTAGACTCCATGGGCATACGTTATTCATACTTGTGCACCTCTCATCTCCCTTTAACGTAATTTAGGGTTAGTTTGTCTTTACTTTATAGATTAATCTTTCTATCATAAGTCTTCAATCAACTAGATTAGTGTTAGGTTAAAGGCTAGTAATCCCCTTGCTCCTTGGGTTGACAAAACCTTGGGTCCTCCTGTAGGTGAAGAAGGGCATAGGAGATCCATACGCTTGCGGATCGAAACTTGATACGAGTTTCACCTATCAACAAGCCCCTTTTTCTGGTGCCATTGCCGGGGAGCAAGCTAGTTTACTTCGTTTAATCTTTCATTGATTTTGTTGATTACTAACATCTAACCCTTGTGTTCTAGAAAAACACTCTTTTTTGTTTTTGTTTTTGATTGTCTAGATGGCGTTCATTGGAAATCCTTTGGAGGAACCGGAAAAATCACTAAGAGACTATGCTAGCCCTCGATGTGAGGACATCAAGGTACAAGAGTCGGATTCGGTTCTCGAAGCAACAAGGTACAAAATCAAAGCTCGAATCATCGAGATGGCAGCAACTAATCCGTTCCAAGGGGTAGAGATGGACAACCCATATAGACATATCCAGCGCTTCACGACACTATGCAATACGGTACGACAAGAGGGAGTCCCCGATGATTGGTTTAAATGGAATCTCTTCCCCTACTCACTTGCCGATGAAGCAATGAAGTGGTATTCATTTGCATCCTTCGAAGTTGAGGGAAATTGGAATCAATTGATAAAGAAATTTTGTGCCAAGTTTTTCCCTATAAGCAAGATTCAACATATAAGGAGGCAAGTGATTACTTTTAAGCAAGGAGAAGAAGAAGGGATTGATCAAGCGTGGAATAGATTCAATGAGCTAGTTGAACAAGGACCAAGACTCGGATTTCCAGGTGACGTACTTTTGCATACATTTTTCTTTTCCCTAACCCCTAGTTGTATGGAATACGTTCAAATGTGTGCAGGAGGGGATCTCATGGATAAAACACTCACGGAAGCTGCCCAACTTTTACAAAAAATAAGCAAAGCGGCGGCCATGCGAAGAGATTGGGAAATATGACTTTTGGGGAACCCGGAATGTGATACAAGTGTGAGACCACTTGCTGCAATTTGCAGAAATACAACCCCAGAAGTGAAGAAAGAGGAGCCAATCCAGGAAAAGGTTGAAGAAATTAAACATGCGGAAACTAGAACTATCCCGGAGAGTGATCACGCCGAGACAAGCAAAGCAAGTGAAAGGACTATGTCAAGCGTGAAGCCACTAAGGGAGTTCGAGCAAATGGATTGGGTCCCAATTGATTTTGGAGAAATTTTTGACAAGAGAAGACCGTTCCCTAATCAAAAGGGAGTAGCAAAAGCTTTGGAGATGGACTTTCCGCCGGAAAAACAAGTGGAACATCCATACAACCTAGAGACAACCGGGGAGGTCCTTCAAAAACTCTTTAGCGAAGAAGTAGTGGATCCGGACCATGTGGCCGAAGCAAAGAGGATTATGGGAATCAAGCCCGAGGCATCACCATTCGCTCGCCTCGCTGAAATTTATGCCATAGGATCCGATGAAGAAGAGAAGACATCGCCGCGTATAGATTGCAAGGTCAACAACATTGATTGCAAGGCATTATGCGACATTGGAGCACAAGTAAGTGTCTTGTCTTCTAAAAGTTTTGATGAAATTCATGATCACACCATTGAACTAGTTCCAACCTCTACTAAATTAATCATGGGAGATGGTAGAATTGTTAAACCTATTGGAATTGCCCGAAATCTAGAAGTTTTAATTTCCGGAAAATACATTCCAACCGATTTCTTCATTATTGATGTCTACTATGATAAAAATGATCATGTAATTCTTGGTAGACCATTTCTCAAGTTGGTTAATGCCATTTTAGATGTCGGAAAAGGAAAAGTAACTATTAATCTTGATGGGGATAATCACACATATAATTTTCTTCCCGCTTCTAGAATTGCCTAACCCCTACCTCTTGATGACGAAGAGGTAGGAAGCCTTCGTTTTATTGAAACTTTTAGGGATCCACTACAAAGAGCAATGGAAAATGAATCTAATGATGAGCTAGATAGAGAATTAGCGGAAGCAACTAAAGGACTAGAACCACAAGACGGAATCTTAGAGGAAGATAAATTTGAAGACATTGGGAAAATTAAACATGAAGAACCACAAGTACCGGAGGTGGATCTTAAGCCATTGCCCAAAGGACTGAAATATGAATTTTTGGGGCTGGACAAGACTTATCCCGTGATCGTGAGCGACGAATTGAGTCCCGAGGAGAATGACATGTTGCTGAATTTATTGAAAAAGCACAAGAAGGTGATCGGATACTCAATAAATGACCTTAAAGGACTTAGCCCAGCGTTTTGCACTCACTGCATACCTATGGAGGATCAATGCAATCCCATTGTGGACCATCAAAGGAGGTTAACCCATGCCATGCGAGAGGTGGTGAAGAAGGAGATTATCAAGTTGTTGGACGCCGGAATCATCTACCCGGTGCCGCATAGCGAATGGGTGAGCCTCGTACATTGTGTGCCCAAGAAAGAAGGTTTGACCGTGGTGAAAAATGAGAAGAATGAACTAATACCGCAAAGAACCGTGACTAGATGGAGGATGTGTATTGATTATCGTAAATTGAACAAAGTAACGAAGAAGGATCACTTCCCCTTGTTGACACTCAAAATTGGGACCTAGCTGACCAGACAGGACAGACCGGTCTGACCGGTCCCCCACACCGGTCTGACCGGTCCTAGTTCCTGTAGCCGGTCCGGCACGCCAGACCGGTCAGACCAGTGTGCCTAACCGGTCTGACCGGTGCCCCCCGTGTCCGAGATAAATCAAGGAGTCCTGATAGAATTAGACTTGTAAAAGGATTTCCTTGTAGGGCAAGTCCTCCCACCCCAATAAATATGAGGGGTCGCGGCCGATTGAGGGCATCATCCAATCGATCAAATTTATTTACCTTTATTTGTCTCATATTTACTTTTATCTCCAAACCCTAGCCTTTTCCAATCCCATCTGCTGTTCTTCCTTCGTCTCCGCGACGTCTGAAGGCGTTCTAGGTGGCCTTCCCGACCCTAGAGCAACCCTACGTGCGCTAGCTCCGACGGGGTCCCTCCCGAGCCTGCATTCTAGGTCTACCGCCGGAATCTCCCGGCGACCGGTCTGACCGGTCTACCCCACCGGTCTGACCGGTGTCGACGCAAAGGTGCTGTGACAGTTGCCTTTGCGTGCTGTTGGCTCCGAAAGGTGCCAACAAATTGGCAACTCCGCTGGGGAGCGAAGATCTGGCTATCTTAACCGATCTATCCAACTCCGGCGACATGTCTCAGTGTGAGCTAGACAAGGGAAACATCATCGACTTCACGGATGAAGAGCTCTCATCTGAAGATCGTCAAGCCATGTAGGACTTCATGAAGCAAAAGGCCGAACAAGATCGCTAATAATTAGAAAAGCTCATGAAGAAGAAGGCTGAAGAGGATCGACTTCACTACTTGTCGCACTTCAAGAAGAATCGCGAAGGCAAGGTGAAGAAGATCAAGGACATCACCTTCGACACTCTACCGCCTGAGGTACCACCCAATGTGAGCACATCGTTATCTCCATCCTCTTTTGTTACCGTCAATGATCTTACTACTGTGATGGATAGCTTTCGTTTATCTATGATTGAAAATATGCAAAACATGGTAGATAAGAGTCTAGGTAAACGGGTAGAGGGTGATGATAATGTTGCATCTGGTTCTAAAACTGGGGCACCTCAGACCCCATCTATTAATTCATCGGCTGCACAAACATTTAATCCTCAGTATGGCATGCTGTTGAATTATTTTGCGAGACAAACACCACCGCCGCCGTTCAGTCAGAACAGACCGGTCAGACCGGTGCTGGCGCTATGGTGCCTTTTCCCTCGTCTCCGAAACCTATAGTTACTATTCCTCCCATTCAAGCCACTTCTGGCCGATCCGGAGGGAATACTTCAGTAGCTCAAGGTATTCCAATTATGGTTCCGTTTGAGACAGGCATTGGGTATGGTTACACACCTAATCCCCAAATTAATAGCCGTTTGTAACACAACACTTCTAGCTCATACACGCAGCTGAATGTGGTGCAATCGAATGCTTCTACTACACCAATGCCAACCACCATCCAGGAAGTCATCGATAGGTTTAATGCTAATCTTGCTAAACAAATGAAAGATGACTATGGGATAGAAGTGAAAAATAAAAATCTTTCATATCGAAAACCGTATCCTTCTAGTTTTGATTCGGTTCCCTATCCTATTGGTTGGCGTTGTCCTGAATTTGTGAAGTTTAATGGGGATGATAGCAAAACTACGTGGGAGCATGTTAGTCAATATCTTGCTCAACTAGGAGAAGCTAGTGCCATAGAGGAAATAAGAGTGCGTTTATTTTCTTTATCTTTAACTGGCAATGCTTTTTCATGGTTTGCTTCATTACCTGTTAACTCTATTCGTACTTGGGAACAATTAGAACAAAAATTTCATGACCACTTTTATAGCAGAGATAATGAGTTAAGGTTGAGTCATTTGACATCGGTTAAACAAAAGCATGATGAACCTGTTACTAGTTACATTAGGAGGTTTAGAGAAACCAAAAACCGTTGTTATAATCTTGTTATCTCTGAAAGGGATCTTGCTGAATTAGATTTTAATGGTCCGCGATCCCATATTAAAGAAAAATTAGAAGGTCATGAATTTATTGATGTTGCCCAAGTCCTAGTAAGAGCTTTAGCTCATGAAAGCCGAAGCAAAGATACTCGGCTCAAATCTGATCGTCCTAATATACATATGCTAGATTATGAATCATCAGACGATGAGAATAAAGAAGTGTGTGCTGCTCAATTTACTTGGTTACCTAATGATAAAGCAAACACTTGTGATTCTCTTAAGCCGGCTCATAAGAGTCGGGATGAGATGAAATTTACTTTTGATGTGGCTAAGTGTGATAAAATATTCGATGAGTTATTTAAGTCAGGTAAAATTAAAATGTCTCACACTATACCACCTCTTGATCAATTAAAAAGACGTGCCTATTGTAAATTTCATAATTCGTTTTCTCATGCTACCAATGATTGCAATACTTTTCATCGGCAAATACAATCGGCCATTAATGAAGGTCATTTGAAATTCCATGAGATGCAAGTCGACGAAAATCCTTTCCCTAATAGTGCCTTTGTTAATACTCTTGAGTTATCAAATCCTAAGGTGCTTATTCGGCCGGATCAAGCCGAAAACGCTAAAGGGAAGAATGTGATCATTGGAGAGCAAAGACACGAAGAGAGACAGCCTCTGGAGGTGATCCCCAAGGTTTCAGCGACTTCAACGCTTGGGGGGCAAGACAAGGCCAAGACGGCCGGCACTGCGTCAACCGGTCTGACCGGTGCCCAGACCGGTCTGACCGGTGCCCAGACCGGTCTGACCGGTGTCTCCAGAAAGGTTCAAGATGCTCCAAGCCCATGAAAAAAGCAAGGCCGAGTTTTAATGAGCTCCTGGCCAAATATAAGTGGGAAGGAGCTACTAAAGATCAAAGTAATCAGCCAAACGGTACTAAGGGCGTAAAACCACCACCAAGACATAAAGGTATTCATGACCAACGAGGTAACTTTTCACAATATCCTTTTGTTGGATCTGTTATGCCATCATCTTGGTATTATCCTTGCTATTATTCACCTGCTGATTATAGTAGTATGTACATGAATTCGTATATGATTCAATATCCTATTGCATACTCAAATTATAATGCATTACAAAGGCCGACTGTTTGCAATAGCAATCTGGTCAAAAATAATGTGTGTACTACTATTAAGCAAGGTGAGAATAACAACAAGCAGAATGCTAAGGAGATGCAGCCGAGGTGGTGTCCCTCAGGCTTGTCCCATACTCAAAAAAGGAGGTTGCAAAGGTTACGCAAGCAAGGAGCAATGGAGCAGCAGATTGAAGAGAAGCCAGCCAAGTCAACACGGACTTGGAAGGAGTGGAGACCGATGCAGGCGTCATCCTCGACTTGAGTAAAATATGTATACGGCCGTTGTTTTGTTAAAACATCGTCCTAAGTATTTTTTAGATTAGAAAAGTATTTTTTTGGCACGTATCCTTTGCCAAAAAACAGGGGGGCATATGTTGACACTCAAAATTGGCACCTAGCCGACCAGACAGGACAGACCGGTCTGACCGGTCCTCCACACCGGTCTGACCGGTCCTGGTTCCTGTAGCCGGTCCGGCACGCCACACCGGTCAGACCGGTGTGCCTAACCGGTCTGACCGGTGCCCCCCGTGTCCGAGATAAATCAAGGAGTCCTGATAGAATTAGACTTGTAAAAGGATTTTCTTGCAGGGCAAGTCCTCCCACCCCAATAAATACGAGGGGTCGCGGCCGATTGAGGGCATCATCCAATCAATCAAATTTATTTACCTTTATTTGTCTCGTATTTACTTTTATCTCCAAACCCTAGCCTTTTCCAATCCCATCTGCTGTTCTTCCTTCGTCTCCGCGACGTCTGAAGGCGTTCTAGGTGGCCTTGCCGACCCTAGAGCAACCCTACGTGCGCTAGCTCTGACGGGGTCCCTCCCGAGCCTGCGTTCTAGGTCTACCGCCGGAATCTCCCGGCGACCGGTCTGACCGGTCTACCCCACCGGTCTGACCGGTGTCGACGCAGAGGCGCTGCGACAGCTGCCTTTGCGTGCTGTTGGCTCCGAAAGGTGCCAACACCCCTACCGTTTATCGACGAGATGTTTGAGAGGTTAGCAAATCATGCGTATTTTTGCTTTCTTGATGGATACTCGGGGTTCATGCAAATTCCTATTCACTGAGATGATCAACACAAGACAACATTCACTTGCCCTTGTGGAACATTTGTATATAGAAGGATGCCCTTTGGTTTATGTAATGCTCCAGCCTCTTTTCAATGATGCAAGATGGCGGTATTTTCGGAGTTCATCGAGGAAATTGTCGAGGTATTTATGGATGACTTCTCCGTTTATGGTAAAACTTTTGTGGATTGTTTAGCAAATTTGGATAAAGTTCTTACAAAGTGTGGGGAGGTTGACTTGGTGCTAAATTGGGAGAAATGTCACTTCATGGTGAAACAAGGAATAGTGTTGAGACACATGATATCTGAGAGGGGGATCGAGGTGGACAAGGCTAAGGTTGAAGCGGTTGAGAAGCTTCCACCACCGACAGATATCAAATCTTTGAGGAGTTTCTTGGGCCATGCGGGATTCTATAGGAGATTCATCAAGGATTTCTCAAAGATTACAAAGACGTTGACTAATCTTCTCCAAAAAGATGTGCCATTCAATTTTAATGAGAAGTGCTTGGCGGCATTCCGGACACTAAAGAGAGCTCTCGTAACCGCACCTATCATTCAACCGCCCGATTGGAGTCAACCATTTGAGATCATGTGCGACGCTAGCGACTATGCCGTTGGAGCCGTGTTGGGACAACGAAAAGAAGGCAAGGTACATGCTATATATTATGCTAGCAAAACCCTTAATGGAGCTCAATTGAATTATGCAACAACAGAGAAAGAATTGCTTGTGGTAGTATTTGCTTTCGAAAAATTTAGATCCTATATTGTGAATTCTAAAGTAATCGTTTACACCGATCATGCGGCAATCAATTATCTCTTGTCTAAAAAGGATGCCAAGCCAAGGTCGATTAGGTGGATCCTTCTCTTGCAAGAGTTCGATGTGGAGATTCGAGATAAAAAGTGGTCAGAAAATGTTGTGGCCGACCATCTATCAAGGATGAATCGTGAGGATGATAAATAGCCCATCGAAGACAAGATGAGAGATGATCATCTATATCACATCCTTGACAAAGACACTTGGATGATCAACATTATTCGAGCCATACGAAAGATGCCACTTGATCACTTAGATAAGAATGCTCAAAGAAGGGTGATGGCTGAGAGCCGAAAATATTATTGGGATGCACCTTACCTCTTTAGGCTTGGAGCGGATGGAGTATTGCGAAGGTGCGTACCAAGGGAACAAAGAGTTGAAATATTAAGGAAGTGTCACTCGGGCGAATATGGAGGACACTATGGACATTTTAGGACTCAAGCAAAGGTATGGGCTAGTGGGTTCTATTGGCTGGAGATGCATGAAGATTCGAAAAGGTACGTTGCTTCTTGTCCGGAATGTCGAAGAACGGGGAATATATCTCAAAGGAATGCTATGCCTTTAAATTATAACTTGCAAATTGATCTATTCGACGTATGGGGAATTGACTTCATAGGGCCTTTCACTAATTCAAATGGATATGAGCATATATTAGTAATGGCTGATTATGTATCCAAGTGGGTAGAGGCCATCCCTTGTCGAAGAGCTTCAACGGAGGAATCTATATCAATGATCAAGAATGTTATATTCCCACGCTATGGAGTCCCGCGAGTTTTGATAAGTGATGGAGGAACACACTTCACGGGAAATAGTTTCAGAAAGTGCTTGTCCAAGTTGGGGATCGAGCATAGAGTAGCCACGGCTTACCACCCACAAACCAATGGTCAAGCGGAAACTTCAAATAGGCAACTCAAGAGTATTCTTAACAAGACCGTTGAGAAAGGAGGTAAAGATTGGTCACAAAAGTTGGATGGAGCATTATGGGCATATCAGACGGCACATGAAACACCAATAGGTATGACACCATATCAATTCGTTTATGGTAAATCTTGTCATTTGCCTTTGGAACTAGAACACAGAGCGTATTGGGCGATCAAGGAGATGAATCTTGATGTGGATGCCGTGAGAATGAAACGGAGAATTCAAATAAGTGAATTAGAAGAGATGAGGCTTAAAGCTTATGAGAGCGCAACCATCTACAAGGAAAGAATGAAGCGATGGTATGATAAAAGACTCCGAGCGAAGGAATTCAAAGAAGGCGATAAGGTCCTCCTCTATAACTCGAAGTTCAAGATATTTGGGAAAGGCAAATTGAAAAGCAAATGGGATGGACCGTATGTCGTCCACTCGGTCTCGCCAAGCAGAGCAGTAACGATTCTGGATGTAAAAGGAGATCAATATGTGGTTAATGGACAGCGATTGAAGGTTTTTCTTGAGCCCGATGTCGTGCCCATCGACTACATTGACATATACACCATGGAGGACGAGCCCGAGCGTCAAGCCTAAGACGTAAAACAAGGTAACTTTTCTATAAATAAATTTTCATTTTCTTTTCTTATTTTTATAGAGTCCTTTTTGTGATTTTTTTAGCTCGACCTTTTCACCACATAGGCTAGTATGCACGAAACACAGAGGCCCACAGAAGATGGGCCATGGGGGCCCAAACCAGGAAGTAGGCCGGCCAGCCCATGCCGACCGGCCCACCCATGCCGACCGGCCCACTGCCCCCCTGCGTCGGTTCATGCCAATTTTTCTCTGGGACACGGCTCGGTTTATTTCCTATCTCTGCCGACCATTTTTAGGAAATTCAAAAATAGGAAGGATAGGGTTTCGGCCGAGTTTTCCCGCACAAGAACCTAAAGAAGGAGTGGTGCTCTTCTTGTGGGAAGTTTCATTAGGTGTAGTAGCTAACTTTTCTTCCTCTTGAACTTCTTGTAATTACGACGAGGACGTCGTAAGATCTAAGCGTGGGGGGGAGCTAGCTCTTTTAAATTTTTGCTCAAGTGGTGAAAGGTCGAGTCTTAAAGTCGAGTCAAGTTTGAGTCTTGTTTTTAAATTTTTAGCTCGTGATGTGTCTTAAATTAGCGTTGAGTCAAGAAAAAGAAATAAAAAGAGTCTTATACATTTTGTGTCATGCAAGTCTTTTGTTTCTTTTACTTGTTATTTCTTTCTTTTATCCTTATTATTTGAGCATGAGCATTGTGAATAATTGTTTACCGTGGTGCTTAGTGGAAGTTTGCCTTTGAAAGTATCCATGCTCAACTTTGATCTAGGACCTTGGTTTAGCTATGCTTTGAGTAATACTAATATTGGAGGTGTTTATTTCTGAAAATTATGAAAAACCCCTTGCAATGAAGGTTAGCGTTTTCTTTCTCCAAGTTGAGAGGCAAGTCTATCCTATACAAGGCCTAAACTATATATACTCCACCATAAGTGTTGTTTAGCATGATGAATTGGGTTAGGACTTTACTCTCTTGGGAGATCTAATTTCGAGCAATGATCATGTCCTTGATGTTATATCTTTTATTGCTAGCCTCGTCATATATTCGGTAATGGGAATTTCACATTGAATGCCCCATACATCACCGGATTCCATACCCAAAACCATAAACATTTTTTTATCATCTTATTCCTTGAACACAACCCATGTCCGAAGATTCGTTCAATTTTTAGGGAAGGATTTATTTAAAATTCAGATTGTTATTCATGTCAAAAAGATGGGCGAAAGGCTTCGGAAAAGAAGATAAAGATGTGGAGGAAAGAACATAAAGATGTGTATATGTGTGTGCGCACACACAAGAGAAGAAAGAAAAAGAAGAGAAAGAAAAGAGAAAAAGTAGAAAAATCCAAGGCAAGGCAAGAAGGATATAATTAGGGATGATAAGTCAAGTGAAGATCAAGAGAAGTGCAAAGAAGGATGCGATGATGTTGAGAACGAATCTTCGATATTCCATACCATGTGCAATCCGACATCGAGGACATCATTAGTGCCTTGAAGTCATTATTCTTTTTCCCTTCGCATATGTCCACCATTCTAAATCTTCTCATCCTTGATACCCTTACATTATGGTTTAACTCTCATGATCATTGGCTTGGAAGGTGAACGACCACTAGAGGATTTTCTTAGATTGATAATACTTGTGCTAACTTCACTAGCCATACCTAAAGCTCCACCTTATATTATAAATGAGAGACTTATGGGAGTAGAGAGTTTATGAAATTATTTAGGATAGCCATTTTAAATGTGAAAACTTGGAGGAGGACTTTGTCTAATACCTTATGCAGGAATTTTATTTCTAAAAGCTTGTGAAAACCCTCCGATGGAAGTAAGAAAGTAAGTATGGTTGGAGATGAGGATCTCTAGTGAAAGGTATGAGTTGTGGGGTAAGTCTTGAGTTGGTAAATTTCTAAACGCCCATGTTTACATTATGATCTTTGTTTCATGTCTCTTATATTAAAGATGAATGATTGACTAACTTGTAAGGAAGGATTTGACGAAGCATGTTTCAACTCCTTGGATGAACAACTTGTGAGCAACTTGCTCGAGGACAAGCAAGATCTAAGTGTGGGGGGATGTTGGCGGTCGATTTCTGTCAACCAAGAACACTTGTTATGTTATGGTTTGAACTTCATTTTGGAACTAACCCGCCACTAGGCATACTAATAATATAACAAGTTCACCGTTGGAAGTGCATTTTGGAGTATAGTGTTTTTGCAGGAATTCATGTATTAAATGAGGGAAGATGCAACTAGTTCGGAGGACGTTTTGCAAGTCAATCAAGGAGCTCTAACCGTGTGCAAACTTGCCTCCAAAGGTGGCAAGGACCAATGTGCTTCAATGAAGAATTCCCGAGGACCGAGATGAAAAGACCAGAAGTTCATGCATAAAGATCCCTCAACTTGGTCGCAGAGATAACGACGTCCAAAGTCCACAATTGAAGCAGTAAAAGACCCAAAATGCAAAAGATGGGGCGCAGAGCAAAATGGGACGAAACGAGGCCGAGGAGGGCCCAGGCCGGTCGGCCCAGGCCGGCCGGCCCACCCCCTCCTGGTGTCGGTTCGCAACCCCCTTTCTTCGTTGTTAAGTACGTGGAACCCTAAGTGCCTGCGCAAGCCGCCATTCGCCAGAGACGCCATCTAGTTCCTCAGAGCCGCCAAGGAAGAGAGGATCGACTATGAGAGAGACTCTTGGGGGGAGAACACTCAAGATAGATCATCGCCAAGCCCAAGGGAGGCCGCCACGAGGAAGGAGGACACCGAGGCCTTGCCACGGTGCCGCTGGAATTGAAGGACAATGAGGATCCATCTTCATCGGAGGCATCCACCATGCTCAACGGTGCCATGCCTAGCGTCTTGATGGGGTAAAGTCTATTGTTTGTCCATGGAGTTGTAATGGAACTTGAAGTGTAGTCACCTATCTTGTTTGGATCATATGTCTATCATACCTTTTGTTGATGATGCTTAATGTTTAAGGCTAGCTACCATGCTTTCGGGGTTGCTCCCGTAGATCGCATCAACATACCGTGTTCATTAGGGTTAGTACCGATTACCTTCACGTAGTGACATGTACGAGGGAAGGGAAACGTCTAAATCTTGACCACATGCCTAGATAGATTGGATCGGGGGTTTATCATGTTTTGGGTGATTGAATCTTCAAGTGCCTAGACTCCATGGGCATACGTTCTTCATACTTGTACACCTCTCATCTCTCTTTAACGTAATTTAGGGTTAGTTTGTCTTTACTTTATAGATTAATCTTTCTATCATAAGTCGTCAATCAACTAGATTAGTGTTAGGTTAAACGCTAGTAATCCCCTTGCTCCTTGGGTTGACAAAACCTTGGGTCCTCCCGTAGGTGAAGAAGGGCATAGGAGATCCGTACGCTTGCGGATCGAAACTTCATACGAGTTTCACCTATCAACAAACGTTTGGTTGATCAACTCCGGTTGCTCGAGGCATATGACCAGAGATTGGGGGTGGTTCTCCAGCCTTACCCCGGTGGTGTCAAAGGTGTACATCACTTTCAGGGACAATAGGCGAGGACTGCTTTCGGAAGGTGAAGTGAAGGTAAGTGACAAAGTGGTGCTGAAGCGTGTTGCCTTAGTCAAGTCGCTCGGTTTTAATATGCTTTTGGTTTCTTAGCTTCTTGACCAAGGTTTTGAGGTGTTGTTTAAGTCTGGTGCTTCTTGGATCCTTGATTCTCGAGGGGACCTTGTGTGTATGGTCGTTCCCAAGGGTCAAATCTTTCGTGTAGATTTTTCCCAGTGTTCTGGTGTTGCTAGGTGTTTTGTGGTTGGTTCTTTTGGTGAGTTGTGGAAGTGGCATAGGAGGTTGGGTCACTTGAGCTTTGACCTTTTGTCTCGCTTGAGTGGACTTAACTTGGTCTGAGGATTGCCTCATTTGCGGTTTGAGAAAGATTTCGTGTGTGCACCGTGAAGGCATGCCAAGATGGTTGCTGCTCTCCATCCACCCCTGATCGATGTCATGACAGAGCATCCATGCGAGCTGCTCCATATGGACCTCGTTGGCCTAGCTCGTGTGCGCTCGGTGGGTGGGAACTGGTACGTCCTGGTTGTGGTGGACGATTACTCTCGGTATGCCTAGGTGTTCTTTTTGGAGGACAAGGGTGAGACGTTTGGCTTTGTTCGAGATCTTGTCTTGAGGTTGAAGAACGAGAGGCACGGAGAAGCCATTAGAGCAATTCGCAGTGACAATGGCACATAATTTAAAAACTCTCGGTTTGAAACCTTTTGCCATGACTTGGGTCTTGAACACCAGTTTTCTTCTCCGTACACCCCTCCTCAGAATGGTGTTGTGGAAAGGAAAAAACAAGACTTTGTGTGAGATGGCTCGGACGATGCTTGATGAGCATAGGACTCTGAGGAGGTACTAGGCTGAGGCGGTGAATACCGCATGCTATGTCTCGAATAGGATTTTTCTCTGAGTCTACAAAAAAAGGACATGCTATGAGCTTATGCATGGTCGAACCCCCAAGGTGAGTCATTTCCATGTTTTTGGGTGCAAGTGTTTCATTCTCAAGAAGGGCAAGAATTTGGATAAGTTTGAGGCTAGGTCGGTTGATGGTATTTTCTTTGGTTATGCTACTCACTCTAGAGCATTTCGTGTGCTCAACTTGGAAACTAACCAAATCGTGGAAACTTTCGAGGTGACCTTCGACGAGACACAGCCACGTAGCTCTTTGGTCTTTGATTGTGCAGGAGATGATGAGCTTAGCGAGGAGATCTTTGAGGATGAAGTGCAGGAACAAGGAGATGAGGAAGATGGTGGTGTGGTGCCTGTGGCTGAGCTTGTACCTACTACTTCGACTACGATCAGGAACAGGCCCTCTCCTACACCTACGACGACATGCCGAGATCGAGAGGAAGCTGTTGCTGAGGGGGAGGTGGCTTCCAGGCGAGAAGCTCCCCGGCGGGTACAAGTGGACCACCTAGTTTCGAGGATCATCAGGGACATCAACGAACGTACTACACGGTCGAGGTTTCGAAACAACTCTCATTTTGTCCATGCTGCCTTTGTTGCTACTTTTGAGCCCAAAGACATTGGACACGCACTCTCGGATTCCAATTGGGTCAACGCAATGCATGAGGAGTTGGAGAACTTTGAGAGAAACCAAGTTTGGGAGTTAGTGGATCCTCCACCGGGTTGTAAGCCTATCGGGACAAAATGGGTGTGGAAGAATAAAGAGGGAGAAAATGGTGAGGTGGTGAGAAACAAGTCAAGGTTGGTAGCTCAGGGGTATAGCCAGAAAGAGGGGATCGACTACGAGGAGACCTTTGCTCCCGTAGCCCGCTTAGAGGCGATTAGGATCCTTTTAGCCTTCTCCATGGCTAAAGGGTTCAAATTGTATCAAATGGATGTAAAGAGTGCATTCTTGAATGGTGTGTTGGAGGAAGAAGTGTATGTGAGGTAGCCACCTGGGTTTGAGAGTGAGAAGTACCCCCACCGGGTGTACAAGTTGAGAAAGGCACTGTATGGGTTGAAGCAGGCGCGTAGAGCTTGGTATGGTAGGTTGAGGGGGTTCTCGTTTGAGAGAGGCTTTGAGATGGGGAAGGTAGATCAGACCTTGTTTCTCCTCAGGCAGGGCGGTGACATTCTAATTGTTCAGGTGTACGTGGATGATATTGTCTTTGGTGGCTCGTCTAACTCTTTGGTTACAAGGTTTGCAGAAGATATGAGCAGGGAATTCAAGATGAGCATGATGGGTGAGTTGCAGTTCTTCCTCAGCCTCTAGATCAAGCAGTCGAAGGAAGGGACATTTCTGCACCAAGCTAAGTACACCAAGGACATTGTGAGGAAATTCAAGATGGAGGACTCCAAGGCCATGACGACGCCGATGAGTACGACTACATCACTGGATGCGGACGAGGAAGGTGAACACGTGGACCAGAAAGAGTACCGGAGCATGATCGGCTCCCTCCTGTACCTGACGGCGACGAGGCCGGACATACAATTCTCGGTGTGTCTATGCGCTCATTTTCAAGCGTCTCCAAGGACTTCGCATCGGCAAGCAGTCAAGCGCATCTTCAGGTATTTGAGATACACTCCCGACTTCGGCCTTTGGTACTCCGCGTCTTCTTCTTTGGCGCTTCATGGATTTTCAGACGCGGATTTTGCCGGGTGTCAGTTGGATAGGAAGTCCACTTCTGGGACTTGTCAGTTTTTGGGGTCTTCTTTGGTGTCTTGATCTTCCCGCAAACAATTGAGTGTTACTCAGTCCACTACCGAAACCGAGTATGTAGCCGCTGCTAGTTGTTGCTCTCAGCTCCTATGGATCACATATACCATGAGTGACTTTGGTGAGGAGTATACCCATGTTCCACTTCTATGTGACAGCACCAGTGCCATAAGTGTTGCAAAGAACCCAGTGCTCCATTCCAAAACCAAGCATATAGAAGTGAGATACCATTTTCTGAGGGACAATGTTGAGAAAGGGAGAATTGCTTTGATCCATGTGCCCACACAAAACCAACTAGCAGATATTTTCACCAAGCCCCTTGATCAAGCAACTTTCACTCGTTTGCAGGGAGAACTTGGTGTGTGTTTGGTTTCTTGAGTTGGGTGTGGGAGCTCCTTTGTAGCATATGTATAGTTTCCTTTGGGTTGTGCTTTCTTGCATTTTGCATTGCATTTGTAACATGATGTATAAGCATCTTTGTATCTAAGTTTTGCATTGCATTTGTTTCATATGCATTTTGGTAGGAAAGCTTCTCCTATATACATGATTCACTATGACATGCTATGGATGTTCCTATGAGCTAGTTTGGTATAATAAGGTTTGTTCGCCATAGCTCTAGATGATCTAGTTTTGTATCCATGTGAGAATGCTATATTTTGAAAAATGCTAGTTGTAGGCCTCTTATGAGTAAATGCCTTTATATGATCATGACATGTTTTGGTGGCTATGATATGCTCAATTTGTGCTTTGATAGTTTATTTTGATCATATGGGGCTAAAGGTCTTGTTGTCATCATGAATGTTTAGCCCGCTTGCTTATCTTGTGGAGGGGCATAAGTTCCCTTTTGCCGTAAAGGCATTTCATGTACCATGTATAAATCTGAAAATGAAATGCTTATTCCTTGAAAAATATGCTCATATGTCATTTATGCTTAATTGAATTTATTTTGGGTGCTAAACCGTTGCATGATGCCTACCATTGAGAAGTCTCATATATAGAAGTAGGCACATGGCTCGGTGGCTTTGACATGACATGAGGTGCTTGAGGGTGTTTATGATGATCTTATGATTAGAATGACCGTCCTAGCATGAAGTTGGTGTGATATGTTCACTTTGGCATGTTTTGCTCATGTTTAGGACTTTGCTCATGAGAGGGAAATTTTTTTGAGAAAATGCTACTTTTGATCTTAGCTTTGTCCAATGGTTGTGAAACTTGGTGATCTTGTAGCTGATGTTCATACGAAGCTATAGAGTATCTAACTTGCTCATTTGGACATGTGTAGCATCTTGTGGTGAATTTTGTCTATTTGAGAAGCTCTAGGTTGAATTTTTCCAATTTTTGTCTTGATTCATGCATTGTCAACAAGGGGAGAAGTTTGTACATGTTTTGGGCACCTGGGAGCATTTGGAAGGTGTTCAAAGTGGTTCTGACAGGTTTTAGAAAAGTTTGTGTGCAGGGCGGTTTCTTGGGGTGGTCTAACCGCCTCCAGGCGGTCAGATCCCAGGGTGGGGCGGTCTGACCGGCCCAGGCAGGTGGTCTGACCGCCCTGGGCAGTGAGCAGGTGTTTTGCTCCTTGTTTTGCATTTCCAAGTTGCATTGATGCATTGGTTCAGGGGGAGTGTGCTTTGGCTCAGGGGGAGCTTGCATATGTGCAGGGGGAGCTTGTGAGTGAGTTTTGTGGTTTGCTTGCTTTGGTGGTTTGCTCCTTTGTGTGAGTTTGTTTTTGTCTCGGTTGTGTTGAGCCGTTGCCCTTGCCTAAGCGGACCGATACTTTCCTTCTTCAAGTGATCTTGCTCTTTGCCTTTCTTTCGGCTTTCGATCGCTTGTTGAAGTTCTTTTGGTCGTTTCTTTTCCTTTTCCTTTCTCTTGTGTTACCAAATGTGTGTGTTGTCAATGCACTCATCAAGGGGGAGATTGAGAGCCTGTGTGGTTCGAGGACCGGTGGATGGTCGCTTCCTTGTGTGATGAGTGATTGACAACGTTGTGTGGACTAACTCTTGGCTAAGTATTGCAAGTGTAGGTTGCGGCTTGATTGGTGTCAGTGCAGGTGAAGAACAAGTGCGAAAGGTCGATGTCGGTGGGCCTCCAGGTGTGGAGCGGACGAGTAGGCTTGGTTCGAGGCACCCGATGGCCGACGGGGTCAAGTGCGGACCGCATGGTGGCAAGAACAGCAAGACGAAGTCGTGTATGGTTTCTTGGTTGAGCCTCAAAACCAAGGTCAAACCGGGACAACTGTGGCGGCAAAGTCGTGAGTGGAGATCGGCGTGAGGCTGCACCAAGTCTGCAGGGTTTGCAGTTGTTCACCACGAAACCACTAGGTTACTCGGTTGAGCCACAAAACCGAGGCCGAAGACTCGATGAGGAGGGGTGACCACCCAGGCCGGTCTAACCGCCCAGGTGGGGTGGTTTGACCGCCTGGGCCAGTCTGACCGCCCAGGTGGGGCGGTCTGACTGCCCGGGTCGCAGCACCGGGAAACTTCGAAGCGGAGGACACGCGGCATGATTGCAAGAGTTGCATTGGTGCTACACAGGCTTGCGGTGGACGTGCATCCGTCCGATGGTGCTGAGATGAAGACTTCCCAAATTGCCCTTCGAGGGCGTGTATCTCTATTATGCTAGTAGGGGTATTTTAGTCTTTTGGTTGCCCCCATATAAACACTTGAGTTGTGGGATGACAGCCAACTCTTGGAACCCTAGCTCATTTGCTTTGTTATTTTCCCTTCCTATTTTCCTTAGGATTTTCATAGGATTAGCTTGAGAACTTCATGGTGAGATCTTTAGAGAGGGATGGATGATCGGGAGGCAAGCTAGACCTTGTATGAATCTTTCTTGGTATGTATAGAAGGTTCGGCGTGATTCCTCAAGGCTCTTTGTTGTTTCTCCCGTTTTATCTTTTTGGTGTTTTTCGGAGCTATTTCTTGGGAAATTCGTGGTGAAGTTTTGGAGGCATTTTCTTGCGGGATTCTTGTTGGGTGTCACGTATGAGGACCTTGTGCCTCTTTGCTTGGTGACCTTGCCCCAGCAATCCCCCCAAAACGGCTTTAATTTGGTGGTTTTTCGAGTTCCTCGAGTTCATGACCTAGAGAGCTAATATTTGCGATTCCCTTTGATTGAGAGCATTTCAGTGGATTTTCTTTAGTAGAGAGGTTCCCCAAGAGGTAACCCAGCTATCCCCGAAGTTTCGCTGCAATCTGTGGGGTGAATCGGGAGATCGGGCGATGGGAAGTTGAAGGTTGACCTGCGGCCAGATTTTCTGGGTGGGGCGGTCTAACCGCCATAGGGGGCGCCGCCCTGGGTCTTCCAGATTGGAGTTTTGGTTTTGCCAGAATTTTCTCTGTGAGTTTGTTCGCCTTGATCAGAGGAGCGTTCTGGTGAAATCTTGGTTGGTTTTGAGCCTGTTTGCAGGGTTTTCCGTGGAGGAGTTTCTTGCTGGGTACAGGAGGTTAAACCACCCCTGGTAGGAGGTTTAACCGCCCTAGGCTCATTCGGTGAAGTTTGTGTTTTTGCCAAGATTTTCTGGTAGCTTGCTTGGCCTTGACCAGAGGATCTTGTGGCTAAAACCGTGAAGAGTTTTGGAGCTCGGAAGAGGGTTTTCGGTGGTGTTCTTTGTTGCCAGGAGCAGGCGGTCTAACCACACCCCCCCCCCCCATTTGCGGTTTGACCGCCCCTGGCAGGCAGATAGCTTCCATGTTTGTTCCGCTGTCGTTCGTGTGTAGAAGTTGTGCCTGTAGGTGTTGTTTGTTCCTAGGACTAGTAGCACGTCAGTGGCTACGTGGTTTTGGCAAACGGAAGGTAGTGTGCGGTGCGTGTGATTTTGGGTACCCGACCGAGTTCATCTTGTTGGAGAAGACATCTCCTTCGAGAAGAATTTTTATCGGCTCCCATTCACTCCCCCTGTCTCTGGTCGCTAGTTTGGTCCTTCAAATTGTACCGGAGTCAGAAGACTCCCAATACTCTTGTACCGGGTTGCAGAATGAGATAGAGGTACCAGCACTTCGTTTTCAGAATAGAACATCATACTTGTGTCATGATGTTGAAGACTCTGACTTCCATACGATTGAATCCTCCGATTGGATTAATGGCTTGGATCAATGCGGGATTCCTACAACCAAAATGGAGAGTTCTATGGCCTTGACATCACGCAATGCATGAGTCGTGCTATGCATAAAATGAACCCAAAACTCCCTACGCATGCTTTTGTTTGTAATTTTTGATGTAATCCTTGAATCATGTCACCGTACCGATGTTTGATGAGAGGAAGGGATGTGTTGATCTCCAATGTGGGCATGATCGAGGAGTATGCAACGTGATGTGCTCATGATCATGTAGTACTAAGCGAATCGAATTGACGAAGGAAGGGATGTGTTCATCTCCAATCGAACAAACTGGCGCGCTATTCAAATATTCGGAATTTCGGACGCCCGGGCAAAGCAGATGTTAAATGTCCTTTTTGCTTCCCCCTTCCCAGTGCACCCTGTTTCAGTCACCACCATAATGAAAGGGTATATTGGTAATCTGACAAGGCCCTCCACCGAAATGGATAAATTACCCCCGTCCCCGTCCCTTTCCTCCCTTCTACTCCTCGCCATCTCAAATCTTTTTGCCCCATTTCCCCTTCCCTCCTCGCCGCCAGCCCAAATCTTGACCTCATCTCCTCCATCGTCCCAAATCTACCGCTCATAGCTTCAGCCCCTTTCCCATCTGCCTCTCTAGTACCAGCAGTGACAACATAATGGTACCAGGAGGGAAGGTCGTACGAAGGAAATATCCAGAACAAGGTACAATGTTTTCCTCCT
Organism: Cenchrus fungigraminus; assembly: GCA_036936925.1. Lineage (NCBI taxonomy): Eukaryota > Viridiplantae > Streptophyta > Magnoliopsida > Poales > Poaceae > Cenchrus > Cenchrus fungigraminus. The sequence goes on along the minus strand of CM072780.1, from coordinate 28,750,375 downwards.
CGGTTCAGCTTCCCTGGTGGATTCGTACTTGCGTGTCTTCCCATGTGGCAGATCCCATGTGTGAACTTCTTTTTTTTTATCAGGTAGATCCATGTCTACACTAGTTCTTTTTAGGATCTTGTTTTGACTAGGAACATCCTTTTAGGATCTTGTTCGGCTAGGAACATCCTACTGGTTCTTATAGAAGTTTTTAGATCTGACAGATCCCATGTCTACACTAGCTCTTCTCAGGATCTTGTTTTGACTAGGAACATCCTTTTCAAGATCTTGTTTCGGCTAGGAACATCCTACTGGTTCTTATAGAAGTGTTTAGATCTAGTTTTATTTACAGTGGTTGGCCAACCTTACAGAAGTTTCTCTGCTTTCCTAATAGAAGTAGATGAGCACTGCGATTACGAGCGGCAGAGGGACATTAATGTCTTGAGGAATCACACATTCTTCTCTAGTCTTGGCATCGATAAAATTAAATCACTTTTACCACCTGACCGACCAAGCAGAAAGGGTACCAACAATACAAGAATACAAGATTCGGATCCGGAGTACAACCCGTCTGATGAACATGAATCTGACCCAGAGACATGATTGAGGAGTATGCAACATGACGTGCTCGTAATCCTGTAGTACTAAGCGAATCGAATCGACGAAGGAAGGGATGTGTTCATCTCCAATGTGGGCATGATCGAGGAGTATGCAACGTGGCGTGCTCATGATCATGTAGTACAAAGCGAATCGAATCGACGAAGCAAGGGATGTGTTGATCTCCAATGTGGAGTATGCAACGTGACGTGCTCATGATCATGTAGTACTAAGCGAAACGAATCGACGAAGGAAGGGATGTGTTGATCTCCAATGTGGGCATGATCGAGGAGTATGCAACGTGACGTGCTCATAATCTTGTAGTACTAAGCGAATCGAATCGACGAAGGAAGGGATGTGTTGATCTCCAATGTGGGCATGATCTAGGAGTATGCAACGTGACGTGCTCATAATCTTGTAGTACTAAGCGAATCGAATCGACGAAGGAAGGGATGTGTTGATCTCCAATGTGGGCATGATCGAGGAGTATGCAACGTGACGTGCTTATAATCTTGTAGTATTAAGCGAATCGAATCAACGAAGGAAGGGATGTGTTCATCTCCAATGTGGGCATGATCGAGGAGTATGCAACTGACGTGCTCATGATCACGTAGTACTAAGCGAATCAAATCGACGAAGGAAGGGATGTGTTGATCTCCAATGTGGAGTATGCAACGTGACGTGCTCATGATCATGTAGTACTAAGCGAAACGAATCGACGAAGGAAGGGATGTGTTGATCTCCAATGTGGAGTATGCAACGTGACGTGCTCAAGATCATGTATTACTAAGCGAATCGAATCGACGAAGGAAGTGATGTGTTGATCCCCAATGTGGGCATGATCTAGGAGTATGCAACGTGACGTGCTCATGATCATGTAGTACTAAACGAAACGAATCGACGAAGGAAGGGATGTGTTGATCTCCAATGTGGGCATGATCGAGGAGTATGCAATGTGACGTGCTCATAATCTTGTAGTACTAAGCGAATCGAATCAACGAAGGAATGGATGTGTCAATCTCCAATGTGGGCATGATCGAGGAGTATGCAATGTGACGTGCTCATAATCTTGTAGTACTAAGCGAATCGAATCAACAAAGGAAGGGATGTGTTCATCTCCAATATGGGCATGATCGAGGAGTATGCAACGTGATGTGCTCATGATCATGTAGTACTAAGCAAATCGAATCGACGAAGGAAGGGATGTGTTGATCTCCAATGTGGAGTATGCAACGTGACGTGCTCATGATCATGTAGTACTAAGTGAAACGAATCGACGAAGGAAGGGACGTGTTGATCTTCAATGTGGGCATGATCGAGGAGTATGCAACATGACGTGCTCATAATCTTGTAGTACTAAGCGAATCGAATCGACGAAGGAAGGGATGTGTTGATCTCCAATGTGGGCGTGATCGAGGAGGATGCAATGTGACGTGCTCATGATCATGTAGTACTAAGCGAATCCAATCGACGAAGGAAGGGATGTGTTGATCTCCAATGTGGGCATGATCGAGGAGTATGCAATGTGACGTACTCATGATTATGTAGTACTAAGCGAATCGAATCGACGAAGGAAGGGATGTGTTGATCTCCAATGTGAGCATGATTGAGGAGTATGCAACGTGACGTGCTCATGATCAATTTAAGGGGAGAAATACATAAACGAAATGAGTAGTTCCTAATAACAGAATACCCTTTGTACTAGTGTCTTGATAAGAGGAACATCCTTTGCCGCCAGTATATAGCGCTGACCAGCCCCCAGAACAAACTTGCGCGCTATTCAAATATTCGGAATTTCGGACTCCTGGGCAAAGCAGATGTTATATGTCCTTTTTGCTTCCCCATTCCCAGTGCACCCCGTTTCAGTCACCACCATAATGAAAGGGTATATTGGTAATCTGACAAGGCCCTCCACCGAAATGGATAAATTACCCCTGTCCCCGTCCCTTCCCTCCCTTCTACTCCTCGCCATCTCAAATCTTTTCGCCCCCATTTCCCCTTCCCTCCTCGCCGCTAGCCTAAATCTTCACCTCCTCTCCTCCATCGTCCCAAATCTACCGCTCATAGCTTCAGCCCCTTTCCCATCTGCCTCTGTAGTACCAACGGTGACGACATAATGGCACCAGGAGGGAAGGTCGTACGAAGGAAATATCCAGAACAAGGTACAATGTTGTCCTCCTCGGTTCAGCTTCCCCGGTGGATTCGTACTTGCGTGTTTTCCCATGTGGCAGATCCCATGTGTGAACTTGTTTTTTTATTAAGTAGATCCATGTCTACACTAGTTCTTTTTAGGATCTTGTTTTGACTAGGAACATCCTTTCAGGATCTTGTTCGGCTAGGAACATCCTACTGGTTCTTATAGAAGTTTTTAGATCTGACAGATCCCATGTCTACACTAGTTCTTCTCAGGATCTTGTTTTGACTAGAAACATCCTTTTAAGGATCTTGTTTTAGCTAGGAACATCCTACTGGTTCTTATAGAAGTGTTTAGATCTAGTTTTATTTACAGTGGTAGGCCAACCTTATAGAAGTTTCTCTGCTTTCCTAATAGAAGTAGATGAGCGCTGTGATTACGAGCGGCAGAGGGACATTAATGTCTTGAGGAATCACACATTCTTCTCTAGGCTTGGCATCGATAAAATTAAATCACTTTTACCACCTGACCGACCAAGCAGAAAGGGTACCAATGATACAAGAATACAAGATTCGGATCCGGAGCACAACACGTCTGATGAACATGAATCTGACCCAGAGACATGTCAATAAGAGGTAATCTTATCATGAACTCATTTCATGTATTAGTTATGCAGGATTGCTTCTGATCTTCTCTTTTTTTGTTGAATTTTGTGTAATCAGGTCACTCATAGCATACCTGTCAGTGGAGGAAGAGGGACCAAGAGAATTCGGGCACCGGATGACCCTACCAGAATGCCTCCTAGACTGACTAGGACCAAGGTAAGGGAATTGGCTTTAGCTGATGGGAGTGGGACAACTCGTGATACACAAGAATTGCCCACTGAAGGCCAAGCAACAGCAACCCACGATGAGAACATCATCGACATGACGACTGCAGAAGGCAAGTCATTTGATCTCATATTCGAATGTCCTAATTACCAACTGAATAATTATTAACTTGTATGGCTGTAACAAACTTGTTAGGTGATGCACGCCCTTCCAGAGCACAACGGGGGTCGCGGGATTCAAGAAGATTGGGCAGAGATTTGGACCGGATTAGCCGAGGCTTAAGTGGCAAGATCCCTATACACATTCAAGAAGGGCTCAAATGCCAGAGGCACCAATGCAAGCTGCAAAGTTTGCATCAGAAGGTGGGATCATAGTGCGTGGGTACATACTGATCCTTCCTTGCAAGGAAGGACTACAAGCTAAAGAAGAACCAACAAGATGGTGAAAAGACTGAAGACCATCTCAAGAACTACATGGGCAAACTAGCGGTGTGCATATGTCCACTCATCTACTACCATAGTTCTTTGCATCCATTCTTGTCATCCATTTTTCTGATAATTGTGTTGTGCTAGGGGCAATTCGAAATTGACACCACCAGTGAGCCTGTAAGGGTGGCATGCACTGACATGCTGAAGTCGATACACAGACAGGCGAGGTATCACCTGAAGCAAAAGTACTTCAATGATGTTCCAGCAAATGCAGTCCCAACTAAATCTCCTATGACCAATCTGACCGACGCCCAATGGAAGACACTAGTTAACATGTGGTCTTCCCCTGAGCACAGGGTATGATAGAACTTCAACTTGCCACTACCACATTTCCATGTACTTATATATTGTTCTTAATCTTATTTTTACACGAGTTCTTATTATTGTAAAGGCGAGGTGTAGTACAAACACCGGTAATTGAGGAAAGGTCAAGTACCATCAGCGCACGGGATCTCGAAGCTACGTTGTACAAGCTAATCTTGTGGTAAGCAGATGAACAAGTCATGTTTTTGCTCTGTAGTTCATTTCATGAACCATTTTACAATGCTAGCACTTTAATAATTATGCCTGTTTTCGAAACATATTTAGAGGCAGAAGTATGCTGCTGAAGGAGAAGGGCTAAGTCCACTTGATTATTTCAAGTCCTTCCACTGCAGCAAGAATGGCTTCACTGCTCCAGTACAGGCAGCCATTGTAAGTACTTGTCTACTTTTGCATTCTTCTTTGCAACAATACTAGAAACATGTGTGAGTATTTTATTTTAAATCTTTCATTTTATTTCCTTTTTTAGGCTCGCATGGAACAAATTGTCGCTGAACCTCAAGGCGGCCAACCAAGAAAGACTGTTGCTGAAGAAGTGGCGGAAGTTGTCCAATCTAGGACTTTTCGGGAGGTTGCTGGCATTCGCCCGCCCTCCATGAAAAAGACTAGGGTTACTACTGCACTTCAGGTTCAGGAAATACGAGCTGGACTTAACAATAAGAAGCAAGGGGGGCACAACTGCAGCAGAAGATTGTTGAACAGGAGGCCGAGATGAGCGAACTGAGATTGAAGGCTTAAGAACAGGAGACAACATTGAAGTCTCAAATAGAAGCGCTTGAAGCTTTGAGGAAGAGCACAAATGACATGCATAATCTAATCCAAGGCTTGATAAATTTCAGCCAGGTTTATCCTCCTCTCAACTAAAGTGTGGTCCTGGTGAACTTGTGTTGCTGATGGCTTGTTGTACATTGATTCGATTCGAAGCTAACTTGATGTATGTTGCACAATTGTACCTTGAACTATTCCCTGAATGTGGTGTGAATTATATGGAAGTGGGAAATGTTCTGTTTTGTTGTCTGATTATGTGCTAGCGATCAGCAGCATCCAGAATAGTATACAGTGCCCTGCGAAATGCAATATGGGTTGATCTAAAAAAATGCAATATGGGCCGAGGCCCAGGAAAGGCCCTGGGGATAATTGCCCAAAATCAAATGTCTCTGCATAATGCAATATGGGCCAAGTTCATTAGATTGACTAGGGCCCAAAATAAAATAGCCCAATATAGCGTGCAACAAACATTTAGGGAATGACCAAAAAAATAACACAAAAATCTGAAATGGGCTAAAATTGGCCCAATAATATTAGGCCCACAAAGGCTCTTACATGGACTGGGTCTCAATTTGTGACGAACCGAAATCGTCATAACCCCCTGCCACGTCGGAGCCATGATGGATCTCGGTCCGACGTGGCGCAACCGTCGAAACAGGTTTATGACGACAAGTTATATGAATTTATACGCGTCATTAAATTCATGACGCCGCGAAATAAGGTCTCGTCACTAATCATGATTTGTGATGCTCGATTAATGACGGAGCATTTTCATAACAATCAGCATCATTAATCACGGTTTATGATGAGAAACACCCTTTTTTGCATCACTAGTCGGCACATTTCTTGTAGTGGAGGGTTGCCTTGGACCTGTTGAACATGCTATGAATAGTGTGTCGTAGTTTTTTTTAGAAAATGGAATTGATTCCGGCCTCTGCAACCACACACAGCCAAGTTCTTACAATGAATTGTGCTTCAAAGCTCTGCTCACCAAAATAGAAATAAAAGTTCACCAAATTTAAAGGAAATCACATGCAAAGTCTATTATTATTTCTCCAACCGTTCTTGGTGAATATTTCCAAAGCAATGACTTGCAGCGCTTTACTTGTCGCCCGTACTTGTCGGGGATGGTCATAAGGGGTCCCCTAACCAAGGGGATAATCACCCTCTCGAAACGCAAAACACTTATAAAACCCTTACGAACCAACAAGGGACAAAACACGAGCAAGGCCCAAGGCCTGCTATGGCCCAACAGTCGCTCGGGCTAATCCATCGAGGGCACGCGCCCATGTAGCCAATCTCCGTCTCGCTCGAGGGACTTGACACCCCTTGAGCCGATCTCCACCTCGCTCGAGGGCCTAGACACCCCTCGAGCCCATCTCTGTCTCGCTCGAAGGACTTGACACCCCTCGAGCTGATCTCCGCCTCGCTCGAGGGACCTGACACCCCTCGAGCCTATCTCTGCCTCGCTTGAGGCCGACCCTCGACCAATGGCGCTTCGCCCATTCCGCCCGATAGGGGCATTAAATGCCCTGATCCGCCGCGGGCACCAAAGTCAAAAGGCAAATCGCCTCCCACGCCGCACCACTGACACCGCCTGGGGCTCTGCGCATCCGACCCCATCACTGTGCGGCCGAACCCTATCACTGTGCTACCATCCCTAACACTATTCCGGTACCATGCAGCCCTGTGCGGACAGGCCGGCGTCATTCCACAGCACTATGCTGCCAACTCCCGTCCTCCCCCCACGGCGAACCCCTCGAAAGGGCATGGGGCACCCTCGAAGAATGTACGGGCGGCGACCGAGCGCACGCGCTGGGTGGTGCCGCAGCACGGATTATGTGGGGCATGTCTTCTCCACCATCCCCACCCTGTGCGACCATCTCCGGTGCTGTGTGGCCATCCCTGTCACTGTGACACCCCCTGCTGATAAGACATCTCCACGCCGGCACCTGTACTGCCAGGGCTCTCCCCTGCGGAGAGACCCTCGAACAGGCATGGGCGCACCCTTGATCGGTGTAAGGACGACGAACAAGCACGGGCGCCGATCAAAACTACCCCTCGAAGCCATTCCCCGGCAAGCACAGGAGCCACCATGACGCCCGCGGAAGCCGAAGCTCACCATTAACCTGCGGCAGGCGCAAGGATTCGGAAGGACGGTAGTCACACCCACCGTACTGTATGCTAGTACACCAAAACTGTACGTTTCACTATGTTGCATGCTTGTAACTGCCTCCCCTTGGTCTATAAAAGGAGGAGGCAGACGCCCAGCTGCGGACAGGTGAACACATACTCATCTACACCCATTCACCCACACACCGCACTCCACGATATTGGCACTTGCCTCAATCACCCTAGCAGGGACCTGGAGGACTTGCCTCCTCTCCCACCTTGCTTGTAGCCCCCCTCTACGAGCACCCCAGTGCGAATTAATATAGTGCACAAGCACACTCTGCTGGATGTACGACCCCACGGCCGGAACCAGGATAAACCCGTGTCCCTGTGTTAGCATTTGCACCAACCATCGAGAGGCTTATCACAGTGCAACTTACTAGTTAGTGTCGGGACTAATCCGAACACCGACAGTTGGCGCGCCAGGTAGGGGGCTAGCGCTGTGATCGTTTCCCCATCCACCAGCTTTCTCGATGGTGATCTGCGTTGAGTCGACGTCTTTGAGGTGTGGCTAGGGATCCTCTGACCCACTCCCGGCCGGATTTGTGATCTGGTTCGGGAGCTTGGAGTTTGAGGTAACCGGCAACGGCTACCTCATGCGCATCCTCAACTAGGACGAACTCCACCCCTGGCGCTCGACCGAGCAGGCTCCGGTGCCAGCACCCCCATCATCACCCCAGCGCTGCAGGCGCTCGGGCCAGCATTCGCGACAAGCTCGCGCAGAGCGACACCGGGCGGCACGCACTAGCTCCCCCCAGCGGGTCGAAATTGACGCACCACCGCCCGCCATCACAACGCGGGGAGTCACATCTCCCCCAACGAACCCAACCGCGCATCCAGTCGGGGAAAGCTCGGCCACGCTGTCGTAATTTCCCCTTGGGATGCACAACACAACGGCGACCTGCGCTTCATCAGTCAGCACGGACCTGGCCGCGTACGAGGATCTCTCGGGTCATCACCTCCTGTTGATCCGGAGCCTCATCGCAACCTCACCTGGTGAGTCATACCATGACTCCGACAGCGAAGGATACTCGCTCGAGTACGGGGACGAGGAGTGGGATTACTCCGGCCTCTGAGACCCCGAAGCCTTTAGGCGGTTTCTAGCCACGGCAGACTACTGCTTCGCCTGCTCTGAAAACTCCAGCGAGGGGGAATACGACCCCACACGCGAATGCTTTGTTGTCGCCTTAGCGGAGCAAGGAGACGGGGCGAACAGGGCGGGTGATGCAGAGGCCCACGACAACCCTCCGCCGAACCGGCGGCCAGGAACACTGCCAGACAATGCTGCACTCGCAGCACAGCTAGCGCAAGTCTGAGAGCTTGAAGCAAAGCTCACAGAAGAGCACCGGCAGGTGCGGTTGCTACAAGCCAAGCTTGCCGGTGAGACCTCTGCACACGGCAGACGCGCCAGGGAAGCGGGCCGTATCGCTCATGCCCGCATCGAAGCCGATGACGACATGGATGACCCGCAGGCACCACCAAGAGCTAGCGCGAAGCTCATCGCTGTGGCGACCTTGATTTGGGCCATGCCCAAACCATCAACGCCCGAGAGACGCAAGCTGCACCGCGAGGCACAGGCCCTCATCGAGCAAGCCGCAGTACAGCAGGCCGAGAGCTCCATGTCCCGCATGCGCCACCAGTCCAGTGCGAGAACTGGGGGGGCACTGAGAACCAGGAGGAATCGGTCCACGCCCTGCACGGGGGTGCAGTGGCCCAACCAACGAACCAGGGTAAGCGGCCCGCAAGGGAGTGGATCCTGGATACGCGTGGCAAAGCCAACGACGGCGATGCCCGCAATGTCCTGAACAAGAAAAGACAGGACGCCGCGATGGCACACGGCTACCACCCATGATGTGGTGGCCGCTACAACAGCCGGGAGGATCGGAGCCCATCGCCGGAACCCTCGGGAACCCGTGTGTTCAGCCGGGAGATCCGCGCAGCCGCGATCCCCCCACGCTTCTGATAGCCCGCGACTGTCATCAAGTACTCAGGGGAGACGGACCCCCGGGTATGGCTCAACAACTATCGCGTGGCTTGCTAGCTGGGTGTTGCCACCGATGGCACCATGATCATCCGCAACCTACCTCTGCACCTCGCAGACTCCGCTCGAACATGGCTCGAGCACCTGCCCGTGAACCAGATCCATGACTGGGACGACCTGGTTAGGACCTTTGTGGGTAACTTCCAGGGCACGTACGTGCACCCTGGGAACTCGTGGGACCTGCGGAGCTGCTCTCAAAAGAGTGGCGAGTCCCTGAGGGACTTCATCTGCCGCTTCTCCAAGCGCTGCACCGAGCTCCCGAGTGTCAGCGAATCCGGGGTTGTACATGCCTTCCTCGAGGGTGAGAGCCTGTGTGGTTCGAGGACTGGTGGATGGTCGCTTCCTGGTGTGATGAGTGATTGACAACGTTGTGTGGACTGACTCTTGGCTAAGTATTGTAGGTGTAGGTTGCGGCTTGATTGTTGTCGGTGCAGGTGAAGAACAAGCGCGAAAGGTCTATGTCGGTGGGCCTCTAGGTGTGGAGCAGACAAGTAGGCTTGGTTCGAGGGACCTGGTGGCTGACGGGGTCAAGTGCAGACCACATGGTGGCAAGAACAGCAAGACGAAATCATGGACGATTTCTTGGTTGAGCCTCAAAACCAAGGTCGAGCCGGTGTGCTCCGTGGACGGCTTCTGGAGACTTCGAAGCGGAGGACACACGTCTGGATCGCAAGGCTTGCGTCGAGGCTAAGCAAGGTGCTACGACGAAGATTCCCAAAGTGCCCCTCGGGGGTGTGTATCTTAGTATTATGTATTAGGGGTAGTTTCGTCTTTTGGTTGCCTCCATATAACCCAAGTGGTGAGAGGATGGTAGCCATCTCTTGGAACCCTAGCTCAATTGTTTTTGCTATTTTCGCTTCCTATTTTCCTTAGGATTTTCTAGGACTAGCTTGAGAGCTCATGGTGAGATCTTTAGAGAGGGATGGATGATCGGGAGGCAAGCTAGACCTTGTATGAATTTTTCATGGTATGTATAGAAGATTCGGCATGATTCCTCAAGGCCTTTTGTTGTCTCTCCCGTTTTCTCTTTTTGGTGATTTTCGGAGCCTTTTCTTGGCAATTTTCTTACGGTGGATTTGAGGCCTCTCCTTTGGGGTTTTGGTTGGGAATATATACATGAACCCTTTGTGGTTCTTTTCTTTGTAATCCCCCTCTCAAATCCATGGGAAAAGGTGCTCGATTTGGGGTTTTTCTTAGGTTTCGGAAAAGTGGTGTTCTTGGTGGAAATCCTTCGATTCCTCTCGATTTACCAAGTTTTGGTGGACGAAATCGCAGCTATGGAATGCCCATGAGGTACTCCTAGTATCCCCAAAGTCTTGTGCGAATCCGTGGAGCGAATCGGGAGATCGGGAAGGTTGTTTGGAAGGGTTGACCCGCGGCTCACTGTTCATCACGAGCTGCCCAGCCCTGACCGGTCTGACCGGTGCTTGTGACCGGTCTGACCGGTGCTGGGTCTTTGTGGGATTTGCCTCGGGTGAATCACTGGACGTGTGTAGCTTTAGGCTGTGGTGCTCTTGGTCTGTTCTTAGCAGGTTTCAGGTTGTTTTGCTAGGTTTTGTGAAGGTCTTTCGTTCCCTTCAGTTTGTGTTTCGGAGGTGGTTTTGTTCCAGGGCCTAGAGGAGTCACTGAGGCTTCCTGGAACATTTCTGTGCATCTGCTGTTGCCACCGGCCTGACCGGCTCTGTTCACCGGTCTGACCGGTGCCACCGGTCTGACCGGCGCATGCCATCAGTCTGACCGGTGTAGCACAGACAGCAGGTTGTACAGATTTCCGCTGTGTGTTTGGAGTGTTTGTTTCGGTTGGTTGAGTGGTTTGCTCCTACGGTCAGTAGCACTTCAGTGGCTATGTGACTTTGGCAAACTCGGGTAGTTAGAGTCAGAGAAGTGTTGGATTGGCTGTGTTCATCTTGTTGGAGAAGACATCTCCCTCGAGAAGAATTTTTATCGGCTCCCATTCACTCCCCCCTCTCTGGTCGCCAGTTCGGTCCTTCAAGTGGTATCAGAGCCGGTTACGGGTCTTTTGAGGCTCTAACCAATCTAAGATCCAAAGATGGCATACCAAAAAAGGGGATCAGGTCCTCCGCACTTCAATGGAAAGAACTACCAGAGGTGGCAGAGGCGAATGGCTGCTTTTCTTCGCGGCAAGGGTCAGTTGCTTTGGGACGTTACGATGGACACAGCTTATGTCCATCCGATTAACTTCCTGGCTCCGGGTTCGAGGGATATGCACAACGCCAACAACAAGGTAGTCGACTTTCCGAGCCCTCTGTCAATCCGAATTTGATCGGGTTTGTGCAGAGGACTTAGCTTGCCAGATTTGGAATAAGTTGAAGGTAGCTCACACTGGAAATAGTGAGGTTCAGGCTCGGTAGTTTGGCTTAGCTCTTGATGATCTTGCTTTGTATCCATGGTTGATGGCTATGCTTTAAAAAATGCTAGTTGTATGTCCCTTTATGAGTAAATGCCTTTATATGATCTTGACATGTTTGAGTGGCTTAGTTATGCTTAATTTGTGCTTGGATGGCTTATTTTGATCATATGGGGCCAAAGGTCCATTTATCATCATGAATGCTTAGCCCACTTGCTATCTTGTGGAGGGGCATAAGTTCCTTTTTACCGCAAAGGCATTTCATGTACCATGTATAAATCTGAAAATGAAATGTAAATTGCTTGGAAAATATGCTCCCATGTCATTTGAGCTTATTTAAATTGCTTTTGGGTGCTAAACCGTTGCATGATGCCTACCATTGAGAAGTCTCATATATAGAAGTAGGCACATGGCTCGGTGGCTTTGACATGATATGAGGTATTTGTGGGTGTTTATGATGATCTTGTGCTTAGAATGGTTGTCCTAGCATGAAGTTTGTGTGACCTCATCACTTTGGCATGTTTTGCTCATGTTTAGGACTTTGCTCATGAGAGGGATTTTTTTCGAAAAAATGCTCAATTTGATCTTAGCTTTATCCAATAGTTGTGAAACTTGGTGATCTTGTAGCTGATGTCAATACGAAGCTATAGAGTATCTAACTTGATCATTTGGACATGTGTAGCATCTTGTGGTGAATTTTGTCTATCTGAGAAGCTCTAGGTTGAAATTTTCCTAATTTTGCCTTGATTCATGCATTGGCAACAAGGGGGAGATGGTTGTAAAGGAAAAGTGCTTCTGGATGCATTTAGAAGCTTTTCAGGTGGTTTCGAGCCATTTTTGGGCTCTGCTTGCTACAGGTTGGGCACCGTTTTGGCTGGTCGAGGTCACCGGTCTGACTGGTCAGTGTACTAGCCCTGTTCAGATGTTGAGCACCGGTCTGACCGGTGTTGTGGACCGGTCTGACCGGTCAGAGCCGAGCTGGTGCAGCTGCTCTGTTTCTTGAAGTGTTTTGCATGCATTTGTCCAGGGGGAGCTGCATTGGTTCAGGGGGAGCTCTTGTGTGTTTTCGAGCTTTGCTTTGGTGGTTTATGCTCTTTGCTTGAGCTTGTTTTTGTCTCGGTTGTGTCGAGCCGTTGCCCTTGCCTAAGGGGACCGAGACTTTCCTCTTTCAAGTGATCTTGTTCTTTGCCTTTGGTTGGCTTTCGATCGCTTGTTTGAGTTTCTTTGTTAGTTTCTTTTCTTTTTCCTTTTCTCTTTGGTTACCAAATGTGTGTGTTGTCAATGCACTCATCAAGGGGGAGATTGAGAGCCTGTGTGGTTCGAGGACCGGTGGATGGTCGCTCCTGGTATGATGAGTGATTAACAACGTTGTGTGGACTGACTCTTGGCTAAGTATTGTAGGTGTAGGTTGCGGCTTGATTGGTGTAGGTGTAGGTGAAGAACAAGCACGAAAGGTCTATGCCGGTGGGCCTCCAGGTGTGGAGCAGATAAGTAGGCTTGGTTTGAGGGACCCGGTGGCCGACGGGGTCAATTGCGGACCACATAGTGGCAAGAACAGCAAAACGAAGTCGTGGACGGTTTCTTGGTTGAGCCTCAAAACCAAGGTCGAGCCGGGACGACGTGGGGGCCAAGTCATGAGTGGAGATTGGCGCGAGGCCACACCAAGTCTGCGGGGTTTCCAGTGATTCACCACAAAACCACTGGGTCACTTGGCTGAGCCACAAAGCCAAGACCGAAGACCGAAACATGCACGGCTTCAGCACTAGGCCAGTCTGACCGGTGGGGACCGGTCTGACCGGTGAGGAGCACCGGTCTGATCGGTGTGCTCCGTGGACGGCTTCCGGAGACTTCGAAGCGGAGGACACACGTCGGGATCGCAAGGCTTGCGTCGAGGCTAAGCAAGGTGCGGTCGCCGGGCATCCGTCCAATGGTGCTACGACGAAGATTCCCAAAGTGCCCCTCGGGGGTGTGTATCTTAGTATTATGTATTAGGGGTAGTTTCGTCTTTCGGTTGCCTCCATATAACCCAAGTGGTGAGAGGATGGCAGCCATCTCTTGGAACCCTAGCTCATTTGTTTTTGCTATTTTCCCTTCCTATTTTCCTTAGGATTTTCTAGGACTAGCTTGAGAGCTTCATGGTGAGATCTTTAGAGAGGGATGGATGATGGGAGGCAAGCTAGACCTTATATGAATCTTTCATGGTATGTATAGAAGATTCGGCGTGATTCCTCAAGGCCTTTTGTTGTCTCTCCCGTTTTCTCTTTTTGGTGATTTTCGGAGTCTTTTCTTAGCAATTTTCTTGCGGTGGATTTGAGGCCTCTCCTTTGCAGTTTTGGTTCTTTTCTTTGTAATCCCCCTCTCAAATCCGTGGGAAAAGGTGCTCGATTTGGGGGTTTTTCTTAGGTTTTGGGAAAGTGGTGTTCTTGGTGGAAATCCTTCGATTCCACTCGATTTACCAAGTTTTGGTGGACCAAATCACAGCTTTGGGATGCCCATGAGGTACTCCTAGTATCCCCAAAGTCTTGTGTGAATCCGTGGAGCGAATCGGGAGATCGGGAAGGTTGTTTGGAAGTGTTGACCCGCGGCTCGCTGTTCATCCCGAGCTGCCCAGCCCCGACCGGTCTGACCAGTGCTTGTGACCGGTCTGACCGGTGTCGGGTCTTTGTGGGATTTGCCTCGGGTGAATCGCTGGACGTGTGTAGCTTTGCGCTGTGGTGCTCTTGGTCTATTTTTGGCAGGTTAAAAGTTGTTTTGCTAGGTTTTGTGAAGGTCTTTCATTCCCTTCAGTTTGTGTTTCGGAGGTGATTTTTGTTCCGGGGCCTAGAGGAGTCACTGAGGCTTCCTGGAACGTTTTTTGTGCATCTGCTGTTGTCACCAGCCAACCGGCTCTGTTCACCGGTCTGACCGGTGCCACCGGTCTGACCGGCGCATGCCATCGGTCAGACCGGTGTAGCACAGACAGCAGGCTGTGCAGATTTCCACTGTGTGTTTGGAGTGCTTGTTTCGGTTGGTTGAGTGGTTTGCTCCTACGGTCAGTAGCACTTCAGTGGCTACGTGACTTTGGCAAACTCAGGTAGTTAGAGTCGGAGAAGTGTTGGATTGGCTGTGTTCATCTTGTTGGAGAAGACATCTCCCTCGAGAAGAATTTTTATCGGCTCCCATTCACTCCCTCCTCCCCCTCTCTAGTCGCCAGTTCGGTCCTTCAGAGGGCACGACTTGCTGGGACCTGGTGCGCAAGTTGGGGCGGAACCCTCCCGACAGTGTCAACGAGCTGTTCAACATTGCCACCAGCTTCACCTCTGGAGAAGAGGCAGTTGGAGCGATCTTCGACGGTAAGAAGGGCAAGCGAGCGGAGGATGCGCCCGCGGAGGGCAGCAAACCCACAAACTCCGCCAAGAAGCAGAAGCGGGGCAAGAAAGGCAAGAAGCCCCAGTGTGCCGAGTGCACGCAGGAGCAGGGTGAGGACTCCGACGAGGTCCACGCAGTCGACCCTGCCCGCAAGGGTCCTCGAGGCACCCCTCGAGGGTCAGGCGTGTTCGACGACATGCTGAAGAAGCCCTGCCCATACCACAAGACCCCCGTCGCTCACACCCTCAAGCAATGCGACATGCTCAAGAAGTACTACAGCCGAGTCACCGCGAAGGACGACAACGCCAAGAAGGGCACGGGTGACAGGGGTGATGACGGATTCCCTGAGGTGGAGAACGTGTTCTTCATCTTCGGGGGGCCAACGGTGGACATGACATCTCGGCAACGCAAGCGTGAGCGGCACGTAGTCCTCACTGCTCATAAGGTTGTGCCGTCCTTCCTCAACTGGTTGGAGGAGACCATCTCCTTCAGCCGCGAGGACCACCCGAACCACATCCTGAACCTAGGACAATATCCGCTTGTTGTCGACCCCATCATCGGCAACTCGCGGTTCTCCAAGGTGCTCATGGACGGGGGCAGCAGCCTCAACATCCTATACTCCTCCACCTTCGAGCTCATGGGGATCGGCTTGGACAAGCTGCGGCCCAGCAAGTCGCCGTTTCACAGTGTTGCGCCGGGCAAGCGAGTTCAGCCCCTCGGGCAGATCGACCTGCCCGTTTGCTTCGGCACGCCAGACAACTTCCGCAAGGAGGTACTCACCTTCGAGGTGGTGGGGTTTCGGGGAGCATACCACGCCATCCTTGGGCGTCCGTGCTACGCCAAGTTCATGGCGGTCCCAAACTACACTTACCTCAAGATAAAGATGCCGGGGCCGAACGGCGTCATCACGGTGGGGCCGTTGTTTGAGCATGCCTACGAGTGTGACGTCGAGTGCATTGAGCGCCGAGGCACTCGCACATGACGAAGCGCTTGTGGCGGACCTGGAGAAGCTGGCCAACAAGGGCCTCGACTCCACCAGCAAGCATGCAGGCAGCTTCGAGGCTGCTGAGCACACCAAGGCTGTACCCCTCGACCCCAATGCCCCCGAAGGCAAGGCGTTGAGGATCAGCTCCACCCTCGACCCTAAATAGGAAGTAGTGCTCGTCGACTTTCTCCATGCCAACGTCGACATCTTCGCGTGGAGCCCCTCGGATATGCCAGGCATTCCGAGGGAGGTCACCGAGCACTCCCTTGACGTCCTACCTTACTCCAAGGTCGTGAGGCAACGCTTGTGATGCTTTGACGAGGAGATGCGCCGAGCAATTGGAGAGGAGCTGCGGAAGCGCTTAGAGGCTAGGTTCATCAAGGAAGTGTTTCATCCCGAGTGGCTAGCTAATCCTATATTAGTTAAGAAAAAGAATGGGAAATGGCGGATGTGTGTAGATTATACTGGTTTAAATAAAGCATGTCCGAAAGTTCCTTTTCCTTTGCCACGTATTGATCAGATAGTAGATTCTACTGCGGGATGTGAGCTTTTATGTTTCCTTGATGCGTATTCCGGCTACCACCAGATAAAGATGAAAGAATCCGACCAGCTCGCGACTTCTTTTATCACACCATTCGACATGTTTTGCTACGTTACAATGCCATTCGGTCTCCGAAATGCCAGGGCCACATACCAGTGGTGTATGCTCCACGTCTTCAGGGATCACATCGGGCGGACCATTGAGGCGTACGTAGATGACATAGTCGTAAAATCCAGGAAGGCGGATGACCTGGTTGACGATCTGCGCACTGCATTCGATTGGCTTCGGGCGAACGGGGTAAAGTGAAACCCAGAGAAGTGCGTCTTTGGGGTGCCGCGTGGCATGCTCTTGGGTTTCATTGTCTCCCAGCGAGGCATTGAACCCAACCCAGAAAAGGTCTCGACCCTCGATCGAATGGGGCCGATCCGGGACCTAAGGGGGGTGCAGAAGGTTTTGGGTTGCCTGGCGGCCCTTAGTCACTTCATATCACGCCTTGATGAGAAGGGCCTACCATTGTACCGACTCCTGAAGAAGCACGAACACTTTTCCTAGACCCCTGAGGCCCAGGAGGCTTTCGATAAGCTGAAGGCGACGCTCACGCGCGCTCCAATCCTGACACCACCCCAGGACGGCGAGCCTCTGTATCTCTATGTCGCAGCGATGACCCAAGTGGTCAGCGCGGTCATTGTCGTGGAGAGAACGGAGGAAGGCCACGCCTTGCTTGTCCAGAGGCCAGTGTATTACATCAGCGAGGTGCTGTCTGAAACCAAGATGCGATATCCGTAGATCCAAAAGCTACTCTACGCGGTAGTGCTCGCGCAGCGCAAGCTGCGGCACTACTTCGAGGCCCATCCCGTCACCGTGGTCTCTTCTTTCCCCCTGGGAGAGATAGTTCACAACCAGGATGCCTCGGGTAGAATAGCTATGTGGTCAGTGGAGCTCATGGGTGAGACTCTCACTTATGCGCCTCGAAAGGTAATAAAATCACAGATCTTGGCTGATTTCGTTGCTGAGTGGACCGACACCCAGCTGCCCCCGCCCTAGATCCAAGCCGAGTGCTGGACCATGTACTTCGACAGGTCGGTGATGAAAATGGGTGCAGGCGCGGGCCTGCTCTTCATCTCGCCCCTCGGAGAACACATATGTTACGTGGTGCACTTACACTTCCCCGCATCTAACAACATGGCAGAGTACGAGGCCGTTCTCAGTGGTCTCCGCATCGCCATCGAGCTCAGCATCAAATGCCTTGACATTCGGGGAGATTCTCAGCTGTTCATCGACCAGGTGATGAAGGAAGCGAGCTGCCACAACGAGAAGATGGAGGCGTACTGCAACACGGTGCGCAAGCTCGAGGACAAGTTCTATGGCCTCGAGCTCAACCATATCGCGCGCAAGTATAACAAAGAAGCGGACGAGCTGGTAAAGATCGCCGTCAGGACGAATCACCGTTCCCCCGAACGTCTTCTCGCACGACCTTGCCAAACCCTCTGTCGACTTCAACAAATCAGCCAAGATCCCTGGCGAGACCTCGGGGGCTACCCCCTCGAAATCTGTGGGCATCGAGCCCATGGATGAGGACCCCTTGAAAGAGGAACTCGAGGCTTCAGACCACGAGGGGTCTCTGGCGGACGAGGCCGAAGCAATGGAGATCGACAAGGCCCCACACTCTCAAGATTGGTGGGACCAATACCTCACCTGGATCGACTGGGGGGAGCTACCCTCAGATCGAACCGAGGCAAGGCGCATCGCCAGAAAGGCCAAGTCCTTCATTGTGATCGATAGAGAGTTGTACAAGCGTGATGCATCCCCATTCCCGAGGGCCGAGAGCTAATTCGAAATATCCATGTGGGCATATGCGGCCACCATGCGGCGCCGCGCACCCTCGTGGGTAACGCATTCCGCCAGGGCTTTTACTAGCCCACGGCGGTCGCCGACGCCAGCGAGGTCATGTGCACCTGTGAAGGGTGCCAATTCTACGCCCGCAAGACACATCTCCCGGCTCACGACCTCCAAACAATCCCCATCACATGGCCTTTCGTCGTGTGGGGATTGGACCTCGTCGGGCCCCTGCGGAAGGCGCCCGGGGGCTTCACCCACTTGTTGGTAGCGATCGACAAGTTCTCGAAATGGATCGAGGTCCGCCCCATCAGCAACCTCAGTTTCGAGCAGGCCGTGCTGTTCTTCACGGATATTGTCCACAGGTTTGGGGTACCGAACTCCATCATAACCGACAACGGCACCCAATTCACGGGCAGAAAGTTCTTAGAATTTTGCGACAGCTACCACATGCGCGTGGATTGGTCAGCTGTAGCGCATCCACAGACGAACGCCCAAGTAGAACGTGCCAATGGAATGGTCCTACAAGGCCACAAACTGAGAATTTTCAACAAACTAAACAAGTTTGGCCGAAGATGGGTGCAGGAGCTGCCTTCGGTCATATGGAGTCTCAGAATGACCCCAAGCAGAGCCACGGGCTTCACCACGTTCTTCCTTGTCTATGGCGCAGAGGCCATCCTCCCCACGGACTTGGAGTACGGGTCCCTGAGGCTCAGGGCCTACCAAGAGGACCAGGACCAGCGGGCTCGAGAAGACTCGCTGGACCGTGTGGACGAGGCTCGAGACGTGGCGATCCTACACTCGGCAAGGTACCAGCAATCCCTCCGGCGATACCAAGCGTAGAGGATCCGGCGTCGAGACTTCAACAAGGGAGACCTGGTGCTGAGGTTACGACAAGACAACCGGGGCCAACACAAGCTCTCGCCGACGTGGGAAGGGTCATACATCATCACTGAGGTGCTCAAGCCCGGCACGTACAAGCTCGCGAACGAGAAGGGTGAAGTCTTCACCAACGCTTGGAACATTCAGCAACTACGTCGCTTCTATCCATGAGTTTCCAAGCTCTTTCGTACATATCGAGCATCTCACACTCATAATTGTAAATCGAACTACGAATAAAAAACAGGTCGACTCGGTTTCACCCTCGACTAGGGCCTCAATGTAAACCAAGTCCCCCTCGGAGGCTACAACGTGGGGCAACCCCCCTGAAGTGTCCCAATTTTTTCGCAAAAACATTTTTCTTTCAAAAATATCAACATGTTACGCCTTGAACACTTAGAGAGGTCGAAGCAGGGCGTGAACCAACTAAGGCTGGGGCCAGACGAGTCGTGGGACCGCCTACGCCTCCGAGAGAATACGGCATCCCCCTCACCACCCTACGCTTAAGTTGTTCATGTACGCGAACTTCCCGGCTGGAATTTCTCTAATATACGAGATAAATGTGATGGCATATAAAACAAACTTACAAATAAATTCGCACACTCAGTACCAAATTGTTTGTTACAAAAAAGGCACTTGGCCAACTTCCTAATACAAGCTACGGGCCTCGAGGCCCAGCCTTTCAGGGACTGCGAGGGCTCGGGGCTGCGGTGGCTTCGCCTTCATCTGCGTCGGGGAAGAGGTCATCCTCGAACAGCTCAGCAAGCGCTGCGGAAGGCTCCCTGACGGCGGCGTCTGCTTGATTGATGGCGTCGAGCGTGGCGTCATCGTCAAGACCGTCGGCGAGAATGTACCCTGTCCGCAATGCGTCGAAATCGACGAGATAGTGCGTGGACACCAAGCCCAGGGTCTTCTGGACGCCGAGTCGAAGGGCGCCTCTTAGACGTTCAATGACACGGCCGCCCAGGGACCTCAGGCGGCTCGCCACCGAGCTGCCAGACGACGGGCCCTCGGCCCCCTCGAACTCCTGGCATACGGCAAGGGCGGCACCCTCCAGATCCTGGAACTCCTCCTGGGCCTTTGTGTAGGCGGTCTGGAGAGCCTCCATTTGCCCCGACAAGTCCGCCAGCTCCTTCCGCAGCCCTGCAGCATGAAGGCAAACGTTAAAACAAGCCTCGAAGAACCCGAGAAAATCCAAAAGTGCCCGGGGGCTCCAACTTACCCTCGGTTCACCTCTTCTCCTCTTCAAGCTCAGCCCGCACAACACCGGCCTCTTGCTGCAACTCCAGGATCGAGGCGTCCCTCTCCTCGACAAAAGTCTGCAGGGCCTCGATGGTGCAACCCTCCCGCACCAGAGCCCCGGTAAGCAGCTCGGTTGCTACCTGTCGGATCTGGAGCTGAGAGTTCGCTGCCGCAACGAACGCGTCCTGCTGCTGGGGCATGGACCTTGCCCCCTCGAGCGCCGTGCACTCGAGCTGGAGCTAGGTATACACCTCCTCATGCGTCGCGCGCTCCTGTTGGAGCTGACCCTCGGCCGTCGTTAGCACATCGCTCTTTTCCTTGAGGGCGGCGCCCAGCTGCTCGGCCTCCCGGGCCTTCTGCTCAGCCTGGGCCTGCCTGGCTTCCGCCTCCTCGAGCGCTTTGCACTCCCGCTCAAGCAGAGCCTACGCCTCGGCGAGGGCTGTGTCCTTCAGCATGAGCTGAGACTTGACCTCGTCGAGCGCCGCGCACTCCCGCTGAAGCTCCCCCTCCACCACGGTCAGCGCCTGCTCCTTCTTCTGTAGCGTTGCGCCGAGCTGCTCGGCCTCCTTGGCCTTCTGCTTTGCCGCAACCCGATGGGTGTCATGATCTTGCTCCGTGCAGAGTCAGGCGTTCTCGCGTGTGAGAGCGCCCACCTACAGCTCTTCCACCACGGAGCGAAGACGGAGCACCTTCGGGCCAAGTTGGGCGTTCGCCTGCTCGACCTTCTCAAGGTGGGCGTACATGTCGGCAATATAAGAGACCTTCTCCCCCGCCTACGTCTGCAGTTGCTGCCAAAAGGGAAAAGAGCCCAGATGAAGCACGAGCAAGAACGAAGAAAGGAAAATGGCGCGAGCACGGATACAAACCTGGAAAATTTCCGACGCCTGGTTGGTGTGGAGCGTGTAGGCACATTGGAGCGCCTTCTGCATGGAGATGCCAACTTGGCGGAACTCCTACCACAGGTTCTTCTCAGCCTGCATGTCCCACACTAGCTTGTCTGGGGCCCCGGGCTGATCGAGCCCCGGGCCCCATGCCTCAAGACCCTCAGGGGCCGCGGGCTGGCGCGAAGCGGACGCGCCGGCCCCCTACTCCGCCCCAGCGCCATCTGCCGACGTCGGTAGCGACACCTAGCCACCAGGTCGTGTCTGCGGCGCCTCGGACATGGACCCGAGCACCGCCTCCTCCCACCGATCGACATGGCCACCGCCCGCCGACGGGGCCACGTCCCTGACAGGGGCCGCGTCCGCCTACTCGACAGCGGCCGCCGGTGTGGTCACGTCCACCACACCAGTTCGAGGGTCTGCACACCTCAAATGGCCTCCGGCCTCCATACCGGCGGCGCGGGCCTTCTCCCTCCCCTGCGCGGCTCCTCGCTCTATCACCGCCTGAAGGGTCGCTGCGACCGCCACCGCTGCCGCGAACCGCGGCGCCCTCACCGAGCGAGGTCCTGTAGTACGCGATGCGTCGTGCGCCCCCACCTTGAGCGCCTTGGCGGGCGCAAGCATGGGGACAACAGGCAAACCTGTGCGGCTGACAGAAAGGGAAGAGAGATATCAAAAACCTGATCAACAAATCAAGCGAAATACAAATCGACACGCGACTTACCGCTGGGCAGACACCTACCTCTTGCGCTTCTGCGAGGAGCTCAGGGGCTGCGCAACCCCCGAGCCAGGTGCACCCCTCGAAGATATGCCCCCACCAAGGGACGCCGCACACGCTGCAGAGGCGGGCGCGATGCGAACCCGCACCGTCGAGGGTGCGGACGCAACAACAACTTCTTTGCCCTTAGCCCCTGGGGCCAAGGGCACTTCCTCCTCCCTCTCCTTGACAGGCAGCCCCTCATGGTCGCTGCTGTCGCTCGGCTCCGGTGTGTTCTCTAGAGTAGTGGGAGGGGAGAGGCCGGCCTTCTCCCGCTCCACGTACTCCAGGTTGTACGCGTCCTGCCGCTCCTGCCTCCTCTTCTTTCTCGCCTTCTCCTCGTCCGCCCTCACCTTCTCTTGCTGCTGCCGGGCGTGGTTAGCCACGCGAGAATTGGGCGTGGGGGGATTCGACGCGTAGGCACCCTTGTGGGTCAATCCCTATCACCATAACGACTGTCAGAACTGGTGACTAGAACTAAATCAATCCGAAATTAACGGAACGAAAAGCAATCTCTTACCAACGAAATGTAGCCCTCTTCAGGGCGCATCTTGAACGACCACAGGTCGTCGTCCGTATCGCACGGCACCTTCCGGTTGTCCACCGCGCGCCTCGCCCTCGCAGCCACATACGTCAGGGGGAGCGGCTCGACCAACAACCATGAACGCGCCAGCGCTGCGGGGTCCGCGCTCTCCGTCATCGTGTAGATGGGGAGTGCCCTCTCCATGAGAGGAATCACCCGCCACCGGTGGAAGTTCACGATGACGGCCGCCGCATTCAACCCCACCTGCACCAGTGAGCGCAGGGCGGCGATGTAGGGATCAAGCTTCTTCCGCCTCTCGGGGCTGGACACCCCGTACGACCAGCTATCCGGGCGCCCCGTCAGCACCTTACCGGTGTACGCCGGGAGCCCGGTGCCATCATTGCGAAGGTAGAACCAACCCTTCTCCCAGTCAGCGTTGTTGGATGTCATAGTGCAGGGTAGGTACAGGTCCTTCCGCCCCTCGCGCACCACAAATGTGAGGCCGCCAGTGCGGACAGGCCGGCGCGTGCCCTTCACCCCGGTGGAGACCGTGTGGAGCTCACCCCGGAAAAGGTGAACCCACAGGTCCCAGCTCGCCTTGACTCCCAAGAACCCCTCGCAGACGGCGACAAAGGTCGCCGCCTGAGAAATAGCATTGGGGACGAAGTTGTGGAGCACCACCTCGTAGTAGTAGCACAACCCCTGCATGAATCTGCTCGCGGGGGCGTTGAATCCTTGCTCGTGAAGACGCGCGAAGCTCACCACGTACCCCTCCAGGGGGCTCGGCTCCCGATGCGATGGTGGCGGCACGATCCATTCCGGCCTCGCCGTGTTGGTGATCTCCGACAGCTGCCCGTCGGCAATGAGCCCCCGCAGGGAGTGCTCATTCACGGTCGACCGGCTCCACGGTGCGGCTTCGACAATCTGAACCATTGTTGAGAAGGAGTAGGGAGCAGGGGACTAGATCGAAGCGGAACGGGTGCGCTCGGATCTCTCGCGAACAAAGCTCGAGAATGCAGGGGAAGACGAAAGCAAGAACGGCGATGGCAAATGGCTAAGGTAAATTTTCCCTCGCGCTACCTATCTTATATAGAGTAGGGAGGGAATCAAGCGGCCAAGGGCATGGCGTACAACCGCAGTAAATGCGGCGGGTGCTGCCCGTCACTGACGGCAGGGCCCCACCGCCCCGAAACTAACACGCGCGCGCACGCGGGCCATCATTACGGTGCGGTAAAATAGCAAACACTGTGGCACGTCGCCTCAAAACTGCACACCGCCTGCACCACCTTGCCTGAAAAGGCGCGCCCACTTTGCTCATTAAATGCCATGTCAGCCATGACCGCTCGCGCGTGGCCACGATCCGGTCCATGACCGGAGACCAAATGTCTGGAGTTCCTTCCGAGGAAAGGCAACCCCCTCGAATCCTACTGATCAGGGTCTCGAGGCCTGGCCCCTCGAAAGGGTTCGACGGGCACCCCAGATCGAGGGGGGCCAGGAAAGCCTTAGGATGCGCTTGCTCGAGACTGCCCTCGAAAGCGAAGTTCTGGGGACATACTGCACCCCCCACTCAAGCTTCCTACTGATCAGTGGCTCGAGGTCCAGCCCGCTGAGGGTACGACGAGCGCCATAGATGTACCTCATAGCGAGACTATTACTGATCAGGGACTTAAGGCCTGGCCCCTCGAAAGGGTTCAACGGGCACCCCAGATCAAGGGGGGCCAGGAAAGCCTCAGGACGCGTTTGCTCGAGACAGCCCTCGAAAGTGAAGTTCTAGGGACATCCTGCACCCCCCACTCAAGCTTCCTACTGATCAGTGGCTCGAGGTCCGGCCCGCTGAGGGTACAACGGGCGTCACAGATGCAACACATAGCGAGGCTATTACTGATCAGGGATCGAGGCCTGGCCCCTCGAAAGGGTTCGACGGGCACCCCAGATCGAGGGGGGCCAGGAAAGCCTCAGGACGTGCTTGCTCGAGACTGCCCTCGAAAGTGAAGTTCTGGGGACATCCTGTACCCCCCCACTCAAGCTTCCTACTGATCAGTGGCTCGAGGCCTGGCCCACTGAGGGTACGGCAGGCGCCACAGATGCACCTCATAGAGAGGCTATTTCTGATCAGTGGTTCAAGGCCTGGCCCAACAAGGGTTCGACAGGTGCCACAGATGCACAAGGAAGGGGACGCACGGTGCTCCCCGCAAGGCCCTACTGATCAGAGATTCGAGCCCTGACCTGCGGAAGGTTCGAACAGGTGTCTCAGATCAACAGAGTCAGGGACGACCAAGGGCGCACGCGATCGAGCCTATCCTCGAATGCGAAGTTCGGGGGCACCCCATAGTTCGTGTTCAAGGCCAGACGAAGGCAGCTAGTCGAGGGATCCCATCGAGGGAGAGCTTCCGCGCCCTCGGCCCCAACCGAATGGGACCGAGCCCTACCTAGCAAACCTTTGCGAGCGCTCTTATGGATGTGTCTCCGGACCGCGAGCCGACCCTTATCGAATGGGGCATGGACGTCCACTTGAACCACCCGCTAACAGCTCACCGAAGCATCCATGACTCGCGGCCCGCTCGAGGGAAGCATGGATCGCCTCACCCCTCCTCCCTGCGGAAGGGCGACGAGGGTCATAACTCAAAGCCAAGGACTCCCCCTGATCGTCCCTATCCAGGCCAGGGCTCGGGGGCTCCTTGCATTATGGCTACATCCTCTGAAGCACATCGCGTGGTTGCAAAGACCCGTGGAGGGTCAACCCCCCCAAACAACCAGTGAGCAAACCCTCCAAGGCACGCTCTGAATGAGATCGACGCTGCTCCACCCGTGTAGATCGTCGATGCCGGCTGAAACACCGCCGAGGCCGGCTGAAACAAACGCAAATGAGCCTATCACTCAACATTTATAAAACCTTGCACGAGTGCACGCACTCCTCCAAGGCTTCGGGAGCTACACCCGCGGGTGCGCTAGTGCGCCCCCACGGAAAACCCATACGTGTTCGAAGGGGAAATCCCACACAGAGCGCCCGAGGACACCACCTCGGGATCACCAGCCTTTGCTCCATTTCCAGCAAAGGCTCGGGGGCTACTGTTGGGGACAGTCATAAGGGGTCCCCTAACCAAGGGGATAATCACCCTCTCGAAATGCAAAACACTCATAAAACCCTTACGAACCAACAAGGGACAAAACACGAGCAAGGCCCAAGGCCTGCTACGGCCCAACAATCGCTCGGGCTAATCCATCAAGGGCACGCGCCCATGTAGCCAATCTCCATCTCGCTCGAGGGACTTGACAACCCTCGAGCTGATCTCCGCCTCACTCGAGGGCCTAGACACCCCTCGAGCCCATCTCCGTCTCGCTCGAAGGACTTGACACCCCTCGAGCCGATCTCCGCCTCGCTCGAGGGACCTGACACCCCTCGAGCCTATCTCCGCCTCACTCGAGGCCGACCCTCGACCGACGGCGCTTCGCCCGTTCTGCCCGACAAGGGCATTAAATGCCCTGATCCGCCGTGGGCACCAAAGTCAAAAGGCAAATCGCCTCCCACGCCGCACCACTGACACCGCCTGGGGCTCTGTGCATCCGACCCCATCACTGTGCGGCCGAACCCCGTCACTGTGCCGCCATCCCTAACACTGTGCAGGTACCATGCAGCCCTGTGCGAATAGGCCGGCATCATTCCACGGCACTGTGCTGCCAACTCCCGTTCTCCCCCCACGGCGAACCCCTCGAAAGGGCATGGGGGCACCCTCGAAGAATGTACGAGCGGCGACTGAGCGCACGCGTCGGGCGGCGCCGCGGCACGGATTACGCGGGACACGTCTTCTCCACCATCCCCGACCCTGTGCGGCCATCTCCGGTGCTGTGTGGCCATCCCCGTTACTGTGACACCTCGTGCTGATAAGACATCGCCACACTGGCACCTGTACTGCCAGGGCTCTCCCCTGCGGCGAGACCCTCGAACGGGTATGGGCGCACCCTCGATCGGTGTACGGCTGACGAACAAGCACGGGCGCCGGTCAAAGCTACCCCTCGAAGCTGTTCCCCGGCAAGCACAGGAGCCGCCACGACACCCGCGGAAGCCGGAGCTCGCCATTAACCCGTGCCAGGCGCAAGGATTCGCAAGGACGGCAGTCACACCCGGCGTACTGTATGCTAGTATGCCACCACTGTATGTTTCACTGTGCAGCACGCTTGTAACTTCCTCCCCTTGGCCTATAAAAAGAGGAGGCAGACGCCCAGCTGCGGACAGGCGAACACATACTCATCTACGCCCATTCACCCGCACACCGCACTCCACGATATTGGCACTTGCCTCAATCACCCTAGCAGGGACCTGGAGGACTTGCCTCCTCTCCCACCTTGCTTGTAGCCCCCCTCTACGAGCACCCCGGTGCGAATTAATACAGTGCACGAGCACACTCTGCTGGACGTACGGCCCCGCGGCCGGAACCAGGATAAACCCGTGTCCCTGTGTTAGCATTTGCACCAACCATCGAGAGGCTTATCACAGCGCAACTTACTAGTTAGTGTTGGGACTAATCCGAACACCGACAGTACTGCAACAGGGACCAAAATCGTAGCCAATAAGCTCCCCTGAATACAACCTGCATAAAAGGGGTGAACTATTTTTTTCGAAAATAATATCATTACGAGTACACCAAATCGCCTATATAAGAGCAGTAACCCCCACATAGATCAAATTTTTTTGTCTTATTATCTATGCCTGTTAACCAATTCCGCATCATATGATTTATTGATCTAGGTTCGGTTAATCCTGTAGCTAAAAATAATATCATTACGAGTACACCAAATCGCCCATATAAGAGAAGTAACCCCCACATAGATCAAATTTTTTGTCTTATTATCTATGCCTGTTAACCAATTCCGCATCATATGATTTATTGATCTAGGTTGGGTTAATCCTATAGCTATGTTAACAACTCTCCAGATTGCCTTTGCATGTTGACAATCAAGAAAAAGGTGCCTAATTGTTTCATTCTGGTCACAGAAGCAACATTTCATACTCCCAGATCAGTTCCTCTTAGCTAGATTATCCTTTGTTAAAATAACACCTCGTTGGATGTACCAAAGGAAAATCTTTATTTTAAGAGGGATCTTTAGCTTCCAAATAAATTTATTCATAAAAGGAGTACCCTGATTTATGAGATACTGATACATAGAACTTACAGTAAAATTTCCATGTCTATGCAAGCCCCAGGTAAAAGTATCCCTCCCATTAGACAGGTGGTAGGAAGCTGTTTTAGCTACAAGGTTATGCCAAGCAGTCAGTTTATCCCCAACTAAAGCTCTTCTAAAATAGATATTCCATGGCGTTTGGTTCATAACATTTGCCACTGTAGCATGAGGATAGTAGACTACATTATAAAAGTTAGGAAATTGCTCTTTGAGTGGTTTCGAGCCAATCCAAGTATCTTCCCAAAATCTAGTTTGTGACCCATCCTTTATCTGGAATGTCCCACAACCTAGAAAATCTTCCCTAACCTTTAGTAAACCTTTCCAGAAATGCGAGTCTCCAGGTCTAATTGTAACCTGAGAAAGACATTTTGAACTTAGATATTTGTTTCTAAGTAAGGTTTGCCACATGCCATCTTAATTCAGCCATTTAAATAACCATTTGCTGAGTAGACATTTGTTTTTAATCCATAGGTTTGCTATTCCCAAACCCCCTTGATCTTTAGGACGACACAAGATGTCCCATTTGACTAGGCGATATTTTTGTTTATTCTCGTTGCCTTGCCAAAAGAATCTAGATCTATAATAATCTAGTTTTTCTAGAACTCCTTTAGGGATTTCAAAGAAGCACATCATAAACATAAGGAGGCTGCTCAGGACAGAATTCAATAAAATCAAACGCCCCCATATGATAAATGTTTGGCTCTCCAGGTACTTAGTTTGCGCTTGAATCTTTCCTCGATAACATCCCAATCCGCATTGCGGAGTTTGTTGTGGTGCATCGGGATTCCTAAGTACCTGAAAGGGTATGATCCTATTCCGCAGCCAAACAATTCGGTGTAAGTTTGCTCATACTGTTTAGCTTCTCCATAACAAAATAGCTCACTTTTGTGGAAGTTGATTTTTAAACCTGATAATTGTTCAAATACGCATAGCAAGAGTTTCGTATTCTTTGCTTGCTCGAGGTCATTATCCATAAATATGATTGTGTCATCAGCATATTGCAAAATTGACAATCCATCTTCCACCAAGTGAGGTATCACTCCATTAATTTGGCCATCATCTTTTGCCCTCTTAATTAATATGGGGAGCATATCTGCCACGATATTGAATAGGATAGGCGACATGGGGTCTCCTTGTCTAAGACCCTTTCTTGTTTGGAAGTAGTGTCTAATGTCATCATTGACTTTGATGCCCACACTTCCTCCAGAAATAAAATTTTCAATCCATGTACACCATTGTGGACAAAATCCCTTCATTCTAAGGGTTTGTTGTACAAAGGACCATTTTACCTTGTCATAGGCCTTTTCAAAGTCTAGTTTGAGAATCACACCATTAAGTTTTTTGGCGTTTAGTTGATGGATAATTTCGTGCAATATTACTACTCCTTCCATAATATTTCTTCCAGGCATAAATGCCGTTTGGGATGGTTGGACCACTTTGTTAGCCACACCCATGAGTCTATTAGTAGCCACCTTGGTGAAAATTTTGAAACTCACATTGAGTAAGCAAATTGGCCTGTATTGTTGTATCCTTGTTGCCTCTTTTATTTTTGGTAGTAAAGTAATTATACCGAAATTGAGACTGTATAGAGGAAGGTGCTCTTCATAAAAATCAGTGAATAGTTCCATGAGGTCTGCTTTTATAATTTCCCAGAAAACTTGATAGAATTCGGCTGGGAATCCATCAGGGCCAGGAGACTTCTTATGCTCCATTTGGAACACTGCCTCTTTTACTTCCCGCTCGGTGAACGGTGATGTGAGGAAATTATTTTCCTCTTCTGTCACCTAATGTATGTCATTATTTTGATTTTCCACCATGCTAAAATTATTATCCTCTGGTGGTCCAAACAACCCTTTGTAATAGTTTGTGATATATGCTTTCACTTCAACATCACCCACTATTACGCCATCTTCTTGTTCTAATTTGAAGATGCATTGTTTTCTATGTTTATCATTAGCTACCCAATGAAAATATTGTGTATTATCATCACCTTCGAGAAGGTCCTTTGTTTTAGCTCTCTCATACCATTTTACTTCCTCCTCCCTTAATAATTGAACTAAATGCTCATGGAGGTAATGTTTCAAATTCAATTCTTGATCTGAGAGCACCATTTTCTCAGCCTTTTTATCTAAATCATCAATCATATAGATTAATTTCTTTTTCTCCTTTTTATTATGGCCAGCTGTATGTTTGGCCCAACCCCTTAAAAATTGCCTAAGGATTCTTATTTTATTCTGCCATATTTCCATAGCATTGGTTCCTTTGGTTTCAGATTGCCATTTATCAGCAATCAAATCATAGAAACCATCTCGAATGAGCCAACCACATTCAAATTTAAACATGGGTGGTTTTCTATTATGAGAAAAAGCACCTGTGTGCAGTAACAAAGGTGTGTGATCTGAGTTACTTCTATCTTTTGCATGTACCGTTGTAAGAGGGAATTTTTGTTCCCACTCAGTACTAACTAAGACTCTATCAAGTTTCTCAAAGGTTGGACTGTCTCCACTGCCTGCCCAAGTATATTGGCGACCACTCATTTCTATCTCTCTGAGATCAAGGTTTTGAATGACCATATTAAATAGGTCTGGCCATTTATACGGCGACAATAAAATGCACCCAGGTGCATTCTATGCAGCGGGTGCACAGACCCTACCTAAGCAGCAGTCCCATGCACCAGCGCGCGCCCGGCTAGGCCCTCTAGGAAGGAAACCATGTGACGCCACCTGAGAGGTCAACCCACCCTCGAGGCAGTATGCGTGGATGGAATCTTTTCTTGATTCGATTAGAAAAAATGCGATATCTTTTAAACCGTAGCCTCAAATTCAAATCCGTTTGCACCAGATTGTTGAGAAAAATGTGCTTAACAAAACAAGATCCATGAAGGCTAGATTTGACCATTTTTTTTGAAAGTATGTAGTTGCAACTATATTCCACTGTGAGTTACATACACTTCTACAATATAATTGCAACTTGGCTGTAGCTACCACATTCCATGTAGCAAATGCACAAACTGGCCTGTCGATCCTATCCTGCGAGCGGGTCAGCCGGCGGTGAGCATGCGAGCGAGCGGGGGTCGAGCAGCAAGCACAGCGCGGCCAGCTGCGAGCACGAGGTGCGCTAGGTGCGGTTGGCCGCGGACGTGAGCAGGCACCAGCACGCAGCACGCGTGGAGCACGGAAGCTGCTCCCGCCGCGGGGCTGCTATGCTCTGCCCTGAAATTTGTCTCCCCTGCTTCCGCTAGCCCACAGCTTGATTAGAAAAAGCTCAGGCAAGTAATCAGATCATTAGGTGAAGAAAAACCCATTTTGGCTTTAGAAGGGTCGAAATTGGAGGGATTCCAATTGCGGAGGACAGTAGCGTCGAGCTGGTATGCGTGAAGATGATGCTTGCTTGAATGACAGGTATGATCTGTTGCTTGACTTGCTTCGATTACTGAGATTGGTATGAGAAAATTGATAATAATTGCACTCACAAAAAAATTGACAGTAATTTGGTTCTTCCACTGATGGATGGCTGAGAGAAACAGAGGAAAAGCTATTGCTGTAGGCTGCACAAAGTGAATCCGATCCCCATCATCATTATAGCTCTTTGTTAGTAATTTCAGCTAATTCATGCGGAAACGGATGCACAACTTGTTCTTCTGTATAGTTAATCATTATTTTAAAAAACTAGCACGAAGTTATAACCTCATATGCTAAGACCTTAGTTACTTGAATCAATTGCAACTGGTCGCAACTCGATCCACTGTCGGGTTGCAACTGAAGGGGTAGTATAGTATCAGGCGGAAGCACTCAGTATCTGCAACTCGGAGTGTCCATCGATTGCAACTCGAACCACTGTCTGGTTGCAACTGAAGGGGTAGTACAGTATCAGGCGGAAGTATTCATTATTTGCAACTCGGAGTGTACATCGATTGCAACTTAAAACGTTGTCCGGTTGCAACTGAAGGTGTAGTACAGTATCAGGCGAAAGCACTCAGTATTTGCAACTCGGAGTGTACATCAATTGCAACTCAAACCACTGTCTGGTTGCAACTGAAGGGGTAGTACAATATCAAGTGGAAGTATTCATTATTTGCAACTCGGAGTGTACATCGATTGCACTCGAAACGATGTCCGATTGCAACTAAAGGAGTAGTACAGTATCAGGCGGAAGCACTCAGTATTTGCAACTCGGAGTGTACATCGATTACAACTAGAACCACTATTCGGTTGCAACTGAAGGGGTAGTACATGTACAATATAAGGCGGAAGTATTCATTATTTGCAACTCGGAGTGTAGATCGATTGCAACTCGAAATGTTATCTGGTTGTAACTAAAGGAGTAGTACAGTATTAGGCAGAAGCACTCAGTATTTGCAACCCGGAGTGTACATCGATTGCAACTTATCAATCTGAATATCAAATTGATGAATCTTCCAATTACCAATCAGAGCAGACCACTAATCTAGTTACAAGTAGAGCAATTGCAACTTATCAAGACCTCCAATTGCAACTTGGGGAATATCCCAGTTACATCTAAGAAGAACAATGATCCAGTTTCAAGTCCACCTTATCCAACCACAAAAATCATTTGGCAAAACTTATAGTTAACATTTACATGGCAATGTGTCCCGTTTTCCAATTACAAGTAGAATAATAATCTGGTTACAAAGTACACCTTTTCCAATCACAAAAATTATTTTGCTTAAAAAACATTTCAATTGCAACTTGTTCCGTCCTCCAGTTACAAGTAGAATAATAATCTAGTTACAAGTATGCTAGATGATGTGTGCATGGCCTGCCTGACGTCCAAGAACGGACCAGTCTGCTTGGGCATTCACCAAAATAGCTTTTAGGTATGGCATGACAGCATCATAGTATTTCTTGAAGTGCTCCTGCAAAGCAAACAAACAAAAAGTTATCACAGTGCTATCAGCTTCTTATCAACAGCAAGCTTTCTAGCCATACAACCTTGTCTTATGAAGAAATGACCATCCCAAATAGTGCAAGTAATGTACTACTAACATAAATGTTGCCTAATTTAGCATCCATCAGTCTGAATTACCTCTATGAACTTCTGAATATTGGTTCTGCCCTTGTGATATTGTAGTTCTTTATGTTGG
Organism: Cenchrus fungigraminus; assembly: GCA_036936925.1. Lineage (NCBI taxonomy): Eukaryota > Viridiplantae > Streptophyta > Magnoliopsida > Poales > Poaceae > Cenchrus > Cenchrus fungigraminus. Next base: position 28,717,400 of record CM072780.1, on the reverse strand, counting down.
AATAGAATATCTGAAATCTTTCAATGAATGGCTAATATGCTATATCCACATGCAAGGAAATTAAGGATCACAACAAAACCAAGAGAAAAGTCTCTGAACCACACTGCAGGGAGGATTGTTCCTCGAGTTCAGTTCATAACAGACTCACCTGACCGAGGAAGAACATGCTCTCATATAATTTCCTCAGCGAACTGCTTCTTTGCAGGATGCTGCGAAGGGGAATCGAGACATTAAGAAGCCTGAAAAACTACTCCAAGTATAACTCGTATTGTTGTCTAAAATGTCTTACATCAGGAAGCAATGACAAAGCCATCAAACTTGCTGCAATGTAATTAATCAAATCCAAGCTCTAGACTTTCACCTGGTTGTTGTGCTCCAGGGAAGGCACCTACCGAAAAAGTGAGCAGTTGCAACTAGTCGCATCCGCCAGTTGCAACTCGGACAGTAACCTAATTACAATTGCACTAGAGTGCAACTGGTACACTTAATTGATTGTAACTAGTTCTAATTGCAACCCACCACTTACTGATTGCAACTAGGATTCTAGGCCAGATGCACATAAATCTAATTGCAGCCGGGATGCTATCATAATTGCAAACTGGGACAACAATCTAGTTACAACTTGTCGGGATATATCCCAAGTACCCACAAGGAAGATAATGTGTCTTCATCTCCAATAAATCCTTCCAGTGCCTCCTCTTCCATCTGAGTTGTTTCATTCTATATTACACAAATTGGTTGAAATTGCATTAACACGTAAATTTAATCACTACTAACCACTACTTGAGGCCAATTGCAACCATGGAGGCAAAGCAACTGCAAGTCCTAAAGTAACCCAATTTCTACAAGAGGCCAATCGGAAAAAAGTGTGATGACAAATTCAGGACAAAGGGGCGATGCTAGCATATTGATAAAGCTAAATTTCAAATCTTAACACATGAAAAAAGGGCATGGGCGCCTGTAGGAAATTTGCAAGCCCCAAAAACTCAAGCACATAACTACAACATGAATCAAACATCACTAAGCATTCATGTTGTTCTGTTTGGATTCATGTCGTATTGTTGCTTATTGCTTAGTTCCATTCCCAGTTTATTTTCCCCCACAAGATCATGTATTCTCTCTTATTTGTTTCAGAATGTATCAAGTGATTTGGAGCACTGAAAATTATTGCAGAGAGTTCTATTTACCCACTTCCAAACTATACATGTTTCCACTGGCAGCTACCGTGTGCAGTTTTGTTTTTGTTAGCTCTCTCATTCTAGCAATCAGATCTGTAGCATGATGTCACCAGTTAAACTTGCGAATTCTGAAACCCGTTTGCCTGATTGCTAGAATGACCTAAATACTATTCTCGAGATATAACTACAATTAAACCCTTGTAGGGGTCAAATCCACATCTGTAATGCAATTACCCAAGGGGAGGAAGGGATGGTGGCGAGATTTAAGGACTTGCCTCGCGATGGATCAAGGACGAGGGCCCGAGACGACGGATGCGCTACGAAATAGATGGCAATGGATGGCAATGACGCCTCAACAAGAGGCCTCCTCCACTCGTGCGGGCTTCGGCTTCCATCGAATCAGCAGCAGGGCGTTGCTAGTTCCGTGTGGTGCGAGCGTGGTGGATTCCGGCGGCGCGGAGAATAGGAAGCAAAAAAAATCCTCGAGTCGCCGCTCCGTGGGGGCCTTGCTGCTCCGTGGGGGAACTTGCCCAGGTGCTGCGTGCCGCCGCTCACTGCGGGTCGAGTCGCCTCGGCCTGACGCTGAAGCTCCCTGCGGGGAATGCCGCCCTGGTGGCTCGAGTGCCGCCGCTTCGCAGGAAGAGCTCACCCTGGCCTGGCACCATAGCTCCCGGCGGGGGATGTCGCCCCTGATGGCTCGAGCGCCGCCGCTCACCACGCGCCTACGTTTGAGCTCGCTGTGCGATGCTGGAGAAGTTGCTGCACCGACGACAACCCTCCCCCCGTCGCCATCCATATAGAGAGGAGCACGGAGATTGGAGAGAGGTGGAGAGGATAAGCCATGTGGGGGCAGTGGGGCACGAGATGAAGTTGGTGGGAGTGGAAGGGATAAGGTGTGTTTTGAATCATTATTAATGTGGCCAATTAATGGAGTAGAGGGGAGAGGTAGAGGATGGAGAGATGGGAGAGATAGAGATGAATAAATGTTGTATTTACTCCTCCTTTTACCCCTCTATAAATAGAGGAGTTACCCCCATGTGTACACATTGATCAGATCTAGTGAAAGCAATAAAAAGAACTCCTCTCCTCCTTCTCCACCCTGTGTTCTTGTGTGCTTATGCTCTGTGTTTGTGTGTTCTAAGTGCCCCAAAAGAACTTGATTTCTAACACGTTATCAGCACGAGTTCTACCGAGCTAAGAAGGTAAAGAAGTAAGAAATCAATTTTTCTATTGAGCACATACACACAAGCACGATTTCTATACTGTATGGAGTCGTTGGCGCATCAGCAGCACCCGGTGACATGTAGGCGGCTCAGCCGTCATCACCGTCCACCGCGGAGACGACCAAGGCGATGCAAGGAAGGCCCTGCCTCCGCTCGCCATGGAACGGCCCTAAAGCGCCGAACCTGTGCCGTCCTGAAGACGAGCGCGCAGATTAGGCAGCCACCGTCCTGAAGACGAGCAGGCGCCCGCCCACAGGCGAGCCGGGCCAGCAGCCCTAGAGACCGGCCGACCGCCGCGGTGCCGGTCCTGCAGACCGCACACGCAGGCCGCTCGGCAGCCCAAGAGCCGGCCGGCCGCCGCCGTGGGCGCGCCGCCCCACCGCCGTGCGGGCGCGGCCCCCCCGGCTCGCTGCCTGTGCGCGGCCCTGCCGGCCACTGCGGGCATGCGGCCCCACCGTCGGGCGCAGCCCGACCGGCCGCGGCCCCCGTTGGCGCGAGCGCGCGGGCGTGGGCCGACCACCGCCGCTGGCGCGAGCGTGCGGGCGCGGGTAGCCCTGCCGCCGCCACCACCCTGGCGCGGGAGCCCCCGGCCGCCGCCCCTTGCCCTCCTCTGCCCTGCTGCTGCGGTGGGGAAAGGAGAGGATAAGATTAGGGTTAGGGTTTTTCACCCAATCCCTTTTATATCCGAGTGCAATGAACGTGAGCCGTCCATCTTGATGAACGGCCACGGATGGCCAGGCCCCAACAGGACTAACGGGCCAACCCAATAAATGAGAGAATGGACCTTGAAGGCCCATTTCGAGTTGGGTTGCATGAAACCTATTGTTTTATGCGAATGTAGTGGCCCGAAGCCCACTATAATATCCAAATGCGCGACCCGAAGTCCATAAAAATATTAGTGGCCTGAAGCCCACTATATTATTTTATATATATTGCATTTAATTATTTATTTCTTGCAATTTATTTATCAATTTACCGCTTTATTTAAATTCCCGCATATTTACTTTATCGCAATAATTTATTTAATAATGAAGTAATCCTGAAGATTACTCCTGGGAAATTATTGTATAGACCCGAAGACTATACAAAGTCGTAATCCTGAAAATTATGCACCGACATTGACTACCCTGTACATTCATTGTGCAGTCATGTCGGACATCGCTAAGAGGGAGTTCGAGGTGCTTGCCGTGGACGGAAGCAACTACCTCACTTGGGCTACCGATGTCGAGATCAAACTCGACGGCATGAGCCTCGATCATACCATTGTCCAGCCTGAAGCTGGCAATGATGAGCACACAAAGCCTGATAAAGCAAGAGCGTTGCATTTTCTGCGACACCATCTCCACCCAGACCTGAAGTCTGAGTATATGACGGAGAGGGATCCACTTGTTCTATGGCAGTCCCTGAAGGACCGCTTCAGCCAGCAGCAGACGATTGTGCTCCCTAGAGCACAACAAAGTTGGATCACCCTACGCTTCCAAGACTACAAGTCTGTGGCAGCGTACAACTCTGCTTTACATAGGGTTGTGACCAAAATGCATCTATGTGGCCAGAAAATCACTGACGCTGACATGATCGAGAAGACCCTATCCACCTTCCACCCTGGCAACATAGTACTACAGCAACAATACAGAAACTCAAAGTACCAGAAGTACTCTGAGTTGAGCGAAGTACTATCTGTTGCTGAACAACAGAATGAGGTGCTCATAAGCAATCATTCTGCCCGGCCTACTAGTTCCATAGTTGTGCTTGAAGCACATGCTGTTGAGAGTTCTCGCAACCGGAAATGGGGCTGGGGAAAGGGGAAATGGAAGGGGAAAAGAGGTGCCTTGTTCAAAGGCAAGGGAACAAGGAAGCCCAAGGGTAGATTCGAACCCGAGAAGGAAAGAGGTGATCATAGTGGGGAAGAGCAGGGCGAATGATATAGATGCGTAGCAAAGGGGCATTGGTCCCGCAGATGCCGCACCCCCAAACACCTCGTTGACCTTTACCAGCAGAGCAAGAATAAGGGAAAAAGTCAACATGAGTCCCACTTCATCACTGAGCCTGAAGCTCAGAAGCGCGATGACATAGTCGTTGACGCAAATGATGAAAACGTCCATATGGACGGAAGTGAGGAAAACCTTCTCGATGACATGGATATTTTTGGGGACCTGCAGTAATCTCCAAAATATCATGTCAATGCGATGTAAAGTTTGGCCATGCTCCTGAAGAGCATTTGTAACGAGGTCCAAATTTATGTAATATATTTCCCAGGAATAATATAATGTTGTTTCATTTATGTTATGTACTTTATGTTAAATACTTGTTTTATTATTATGGTATTTAACAGAGCCTGTGGGAACCGAATGGCCGAAGCGAAGATCTGTCTTGTTGATAGTGGGACCACCAATACAATTCTAAGGGAAACCAGATATTTCCAAACATTAACAAAGAAAAGTGGAAATATTATGATCATTGCCGGAAGCAATGCTCATATTGTGGGCACTGGAAGTGCCACACTAGTTCTCCCCATGGGTACCCAAATCTTTGTGAAGGATGCATTGTTGTATCCTGACTCGAAGCGCACGCTTTTGAGTTTCAAAGATATCCGTGCGAATGGTTTCCATGTTGAAACCGAGATCGAGCATGGTACTGAATACCTGCTCATCACAAAATTCGACGGGTACCAAAAGAGAGTGGTGGAAAAACTCCCTTCATCACCATCAGGTTTGTACTATACGTACATAAAACCCACAGAAGAATATGTTGCGATGAAGACCATGTTTGGAAACACAGAATCGTTTCGAATATGGCATGACCGTTTGGGTCATCCTGGGTTGAGCATGATGAGAAGAATCATCAACAATTCTGCTGGCCATGATGTTATAAGCTTCCCAAATCCTGAAAATGTTATTTGCACTGCATGTGCAAAGGGAAAGATAATCACTAGACCGTCCCTCCTGAAGATTAGGGATGAGTCACCTGTGTTCCTGCAAAGGATACAAGGTGACATTTCTGGACCTATTCAGCCCCTGTCGGGCCCGTTTAGGTACTTCATGGTATTGATTGATGCATCTACCAGATGGAGCTACGTGGACCTGTTGTCCACAAGAAACCATGCTTTCTCCAAGCTCATCGCCCAAATAATCAAGCTAAAAGCAAGTTTCCCTGATAACCACATCCAGTCCATTCGGATGGATAATGCTGGTGAGTTCAGGTCGAAAGCTTTTGATGATTATTGCTTAGCCATGGGCATTAAGGTAGAGCATTCATTACCTCATGTCCACACACAAAATGGTCTAGCTTAATCCTTGATCAAAAGGATCAAGTGGATTGCCTGACCGTTGTTGCAGAATTGTAGGCTGCCGACCAGTTGTTGGGGCCATGCAGTGTTGCATGCTGCAGCACTGACTCAACTCAGGCCAACTGCATATCATGAATCCTCCCCCTTATAGCTGGTGCGTGGGAAAGAACCAAATATTTTCCCTCTGCGTATATTTGGCAGCACAGTGTACGTGCCAATACCACCGCCTCAGCGTACATCAATGGGACCCCACCGGAAGTTGGGGATCTATGTTGGTTATGAGACTCCGTCCATAATCAAGTACTTAGAGCCTATGACTAGGGATCTTCATACGACTTGGTATGTTGATTGTGTCTTCGACGAAGACCATTTCCTAGCATTAGGGGGAGAGATGCATCCTGAAGAATGCCGGGAAATTGAATGGAATGCAACTGGATGCAATCCTTAGACCCACAGACTAGTGAATCCGAACTGGAAGTTCGGAGGATAATACATTTGCAAAGTCTTGCAAATGAGCTGCCAGATGCCTTCACTGATCACAAAAGAGTGACAAGGTTGCATATACCTGCAGTAAATGCGCCGGAGAGAGTTCAGGTACCCCAGAAGGCTACCAACTCTATTGTCTCCCCTAATCCTAGGAAGAGAGGGAGACCTCCAGGTGCTCAGGACAAGGTCCCGCGGAGACGTCCGCAGCGGAAAGGACCTGAGCCCCTTGCATCACTTAAGGAATCAGTTGAAGAAGTTCAACCTAAAGTTGAAAATGCCCCTGAAGTGGCAACTCAACCTGAAGTTGAGGAAGTCCCTGAAGGACCCCATCCTGAAGATGGAAACCCCAATGCGTCGCGCACAGAATATCACATGGGGAGATCGGAACGCCCCCACTCAGTCGTTATGGGAAATCACGATGAGTGGGTGGACGATCATGAGGAGATTGCCACCAATTATGTGGAATCAGGAGAGTCATATCATAGAAAGACCACTGTTGTCGACATATATTTTGCCTAAAAAATTGCTGACTCATTGGATCCGGATCCAGAACCAAAGTCCATGATTGAGTGCCGGAAGCGCTTAGATTGGGACAAATGGAAAGCAGCAATTGAGGCAGAATTGCGCTCGCTTTGTAAAAGAGAGGTTTTTGGGCCTGCAGTCCCAACACCTCCTAAAGTCATCCCTGTAGGATGCAAATGGGTCTTCCTCCGGAAGAGGAATGAACATGGCCAGGTGGTAAGATACAAAGTGAGGCTAGTGGCACAAGGGTTCACGCAGAGACCCGACATCTATTATGATGATACTTACTCTCCTGTTATGAGTGGCATAACGTTCCGATATCTTATTTCTATGGCAGCTAACTTGAATCTGAAAATGCAGTTGATGGATGTTGTGACTGCATACTTGTATGGGTCACTTGATTTGGAGATCCATATGAGAGTCCCTGAAGGACTCGAGATCCCTGGACCGAATCAAAACCGCAACATGTTCAGCATCTGCCTGCAGCGGTCATTGTATGGGTTGAAACAATCCGGAAGGATGTGGTTCAACCGGTTGAGTAACTTTCTCCTGCAGAGAGGTTACAACAACAATGATGATTGTCCCTGTGTCTTCATAAAGAAATCCAGCAATGGATTTTGCATCATCTCCGTCTATGTCGATGATTTGAACATCATCGGTACGACTAGGGACATTGAGGAAGCAATGGCTTACCTCAAGACGGAGTTTGAGATGAAAGACTTGGGTAAAACCAAGTTTTGTTTGGGCCTGCAGATCGAACACCTCCCTGAAGGAGTGTTTGTTCACCAGTCTATTTGTACAAAGAGGGTACTTGAAAAGTTCAATATGAATGAGTGCCACCCTCTGAAAACCCCTATGATGGTCCGATCATTGGAAGCGGATAAGGATCCGTTCCGACCCAAGGAGGAGGATGAACAAGGTTTGGGACCTAAAGTTCAATACCTTAGTGCCATTGGGGCACTAATGTACCTTGCAAATTGCACACGGCCAGATATTGCTTTCGCAGTAAATCTGTTGGACAGGTACAGCGCCGTACCCACCAGAAAACATTGGGTTGGCGTGAAAACCATCCTCAGGTATTTGAAAGGCACTCAGGACCTTGGGTTGTGGTTTCCGAAAAGGGGGGATCTGACTATGGTGGGTTATGTGGATGCTGGCTATATGTCCGACCCCTATAATGCCAGATCACAGACTGGATTTGTGTTTCTCTGTAGTGGTGCAGCCATCTCTTGGTGGTTTGTGAAGCAAACATTGGTTGCCACATCGACCAACCACTTAGGGATAAATCGCCCTGTACGAAGCCACACGAGAGTGTGTTTGGCTACGGCGAATGATTAACCACATCCAGAAGTCATGTGGTAAGGGCGTTATCGATACCCCCACCATTATCTATGAAGATAATGCTGCTTGTGTTGCACAGATGCATATGGGCTATGTAGAGCAATCTCACGAAGCATATTGCCCCAAAATTCTTTTATCCCCACGAGCTCCAGAAGAGCGGGGAAATTAAGATCCTGCAAGCAAGATCATGTGACAATCTTGCAGATTTATTCACAAAATCTCTGCCGGCCTCCAACTTCTATAAATGCATTTATGGAATTGGCATGAGGCGGCTTAGAGATTTGCAGGATTCAGGGGGAGACCAACCCTGAAAACCATAGCTCATGATTGTGATCCTAAAGATCACAAGTCGGTCCTGAAGACCTGGCCTGGGCATCAACTGTTGTACTCTTTTTCCCTTGATGAGTTTTTTCCTACTGGGTTTTCTCATGCAAGGTTTTTAATGAGGCAACAGGTGCGACATAAGCGAGGCCTGTGATGTACTCTTTTCTCCTACCTTTTTTTCCTCACTGGGTTTTTGGGGGGAGTTTTTAACGAGGCATACACAAGGCATATAATTGGCCAAGGGGGAGTGTTGTGAATCATTATTAATGTGGCCAATTAATGGAGTAGAGGGGAGAGGTAGAGGATGGAGAGATGGGAGAGATAGAGATGAATAAATGTTGTATTTACTCCTCCTCCTTTTACCCCTCTATAAATAGAGGAGTTACCCCCATGTGTACACATTGATCAGATCCAGTGAAAGCAATAAGAAGAACTCCTCTCCTCCTTCTCCACCCCTGTCTTCTTGTGTGCTTATGCTCTGTGTTTGTGTGTTCTAAGTGCCCCAAAAGAACTTGATTTCTAACAAGGTGTACGGTGTGCGCGATTAATTGGCTTGTAGGGCCGGTTGGCCCTGGCCGCACCAGGCGCGTCCGTTGGCCTGGGTGCATTCTCCACGTAGAATGCACCCAGGTGCATTATATATATATATATATATATATATATATATATATATATATATATATATATATATATATATATATATATATATATATATATATATATATATATATATATATATATATATATATATATATATATATATATATAGGACATGGATATTCACCACGCTGTGTGGTGAATATTATTCAACACCACAGACGGAGCTCCGTCAAATCACAAAATTACTTCGTTTTCGTCTGAAATGGTAAAAATGGTCTAACAGAGTCATTACAAATCCGTTTTAATGTGTGTGGTTCCCCAACATGAATTACGTCATCCTTCCGTTGTTTTTTGAATCTTGCTTCTGGATAAGTGATTGACGCTTGCATGGATTGGGTTTTCTATCTATAATTATCTGACACAAATTCCAGGTGGTAGTAATTATACGGTGTTCATTGGAGGCCTATTTCCGCAGCCGTAAAATCTAATGCAAATTGATCCCGTGCCATAAAATCATTTTGTCGGGTAGATTAGCTTCGAATTTTCATTGGAGAGGTCATAAGCAATTCTATTTTCTAAAAAAATAGGCGGACAAATCGACAATGTTCAATTTGCGGTTGATCATTCAGCGAGGCACGAGGAATGGTGGCATGAAGCAGATCAGCGTTTCGACTGTTTGGCAAGCCTCGACGGCCGTAAAAACCTTTTTTGTTTTATAGCTCAATCCTTTCATTGAAGGATGTCTCAACTGTATGTATGCACGACGCTCTAGTTGTGATCTCGATTTCTTCACCATACGCGAAGGAGGAGGATGACACCACATCTCACAGCACGGAGGGCGGCGGCGTCGAGCTGCTCCAAAATCATTGTAACTTTGTGGTCGACGCATGACGAGTGGCGGCGTGATGCGAGCGATTGTTGACGTGATTGACGATAGCGAGCTGCACCAGGCACCATCCTGTGCAACCGTGCAGCGAGGATGTATAAGCTCTCGGAGGTTCATCTCGCATACATGGACCTGAGCAGAGGACAAGAAGCTAATAAATCCGGTTCTCTAGTTTGTACGTGTCTGCTCATATTTTGTAATTACTGTACTCCATAATTGTGTTTTGTGTCTCTTAAAAAATGTATCTTGTGAACCATATGCTGTCAAAAAACTATAGGTAAATTGAAATAAAAAAGTACTATGTACAGCGTACAACTAAAATATGTGGTTCATTTTTATATTTTTTCACCATTCATGTGTGATTAAACCTTGATGCAAGTTGTCAACCTTTAAAATTCAAACTATAATCTAGTTGACATAAAATTGCAGCAAGGAGAGATTTCTGCCGGGTAGCACGGGTGAGATTCCAGTGAGCAAGATTTCCATGCATAATTATTCAAACGGATCCAGGTGTGCAATTACACTAGATGACACGCCTAATTCATGAGGCTTTAATCACGCGGCACCTAGCCGGAGCTCCGACAGCCTTGCATGTTGTGGGATTTTTATTCGGTTTTGATCGGCGGCAGTAAAAGCCATGACGAAGCTTAATTTGGACCGGTTAACTACATTGGAGATAATTTTTTATTATTTCTTCATGGACATTACCCGTGTCCCCATTCATTCTTTAGCTTTACTGTCCCTGCGTAATGTGAAGAATATCACCCCTTCCATTGTCTAAGAGGAGAAATATAATTATGCTGAGATTGTGCATTGCATGATAGATTATCCAATTCCATGTGTAATTATGCTGAGATTGTGTATTGCAAGACACTTTACTCCTTGTTCCACAAGAGGAGTATCTTCTACAGAATCATTTTTAATTTGATTACTTTTTTCTTCCGGAAACTACTCCTTGCTCAAATATTTATTAGCAACATTACACTCTAAATGTATCTCTCTTTTGGCAGTATTACTCCGTTTCTAAATTACTCCTTATTCTACAAGGGGGTTAAGGCCAAGACACAGCGGCACCCATCGAAGTGCAAAACCATCATATCCTGCATGGCGGAGTTGCAACATGCATATCACAATCAGTACAGAAGGAAATCAAACACTTCTCTATGTTGTGTCAATGTGTTATTGCTGGATAATTTATTAGGCTAGATAAACCTTGCTGAGTTGCTTGCATATGCATTACATACATGCAGTATTTACTGATATTTAATATGAGATATTTCAGTTAATACATGCATGCATGTGCGTATAGAAGGAGGTTTATTTCAGCAAGAGAGATTTTAGGGAACAACATGAATAATATTGGCATATAATTTATGTTTTAGTAGTTAAAAAAAGTCCCACGTTCCGGCTGGAGTTGCGGTGAGGCTCTCTGGCTTTGTGTTTTATACCATTTTCATCCTAAGAAGTAAAAACCATCCGCTCTGTGATTAAGCACCTCATTTAATTACTTTCAAGGAAGCTGAATCATTGATACGTGTCAGCGGTGCTTTTGGGCGTGTTTGCCCTCCAGCAAGGCCTAATTTATACAAATTAATTGCACAATCAATATATGAGTTAATCATATAGAGTAATTATTCTCCATTGTTTATAGCAAATTACTTCTAATTAATGCAAGAAATAAAACCCATAGGAAATTTACTGCACCCACTCTTACTTATCTCAACTGAAAGAAGTAAATTGGTTGGCTGATGACTTTTACTACGTGGATTGAGAACGGCATGATAAGAGCCAACTGCCAAGTGCCCGTTGATCTGGTGAAACACTTTGAATTAGACGTAACCTTTGCATATGAACACAACAAAATTCCATCTGCACGATTCATGGATCGTCTCTATTTCATATAAAAATATAAAAATAGAGTCAACATGAAACCAGGGATCCATCTTTTTACCCGCTACCAAAAAGGAGTAAATTGATTAGCTTAATATATTTACTGCGCGCACTGGTCATGACACAATAAGTGCACAGTGCTTGATTTGAACCGGCGATCATGCAATCACTCTGGCACAAGAACACAACAAAAAATTTGTCTTCATGATTTATGTGGTAGATCTCAATATGACTGTATTCATAAGAAACTAATAAATCACCACACAAAAATCAAAAACAAAATGTTTACCCTCTTTATTATTCATATGAACCTCTGTCACGGATCCTCTTTCCTCCTCAATATTATTCATCTGTTGTATAATTTATTTACCTTGTTGAGATGTCTAGGAGTTACTATCCATTATAATGGAATTTATGGATTACCAAGAAGTAATATTTGTGATAATATAATTACACAAACCGTGAATGACATTTCTAATTTTTGAGGAGTAAAAATCCAACAAGAAATTTATTACTGGGGTAACATGTCAATCTTTGGGGATTAATTGCTACCTTGAACCATGTTTAAATTTTTGCACGCATACATGACTCCCCCTAAACTATGCATGCAAGCAAGCATTAACTACGCTTAAAAATCCATCTATCTCCTGCTGCATGGGCGCGATTGCAGGCTCGGTGTAATCTCTCCTCCAGATACGGCGGCAGCCCTTCCCCTTGGGTGGCTCAGCGGCATCCTCCTCCACATATGGCGGCGGTCCCTAGGGAGGGACGATAGTACCGCTATCACCGAACGACCGGCTATAGAATGCTCGACGTGGGGAAAAACATAAGGGAGTGGAAAGAGAGACAAATTGAAATATTGACATGCATGGCCACTACTTTATAGCTAGTTCCGCATGGAATTTTAGAGTAGTATTTTAATATTACTCATTCATACATGTTGCAGTAAAAAATTTACTACTGCATTAGTATTACTTGTGAATAACGGAGAAGTATTCTACCAATAACATAGAAGTAATCTTCCTAGAATAATGATTAGCCACCAAAGGAGTAATTTCAAAAAGAACATATATCTAGGTTCCATATTGGAGTATTATTTTCTATATTAGAATTGAGGAAGATCCACCTCTCTACTGCATCGATGATGCCAGTTGCATCCGGTCTGAAGCACCACACCATGTCGTACATCACCATTCACCACATATTGTCATCGGCAAAGCCTCACTAATTATATGAGAATAGCCATCCAATTCACAGGTTCGATTGTGATGAGGTGATCCAAGGGTGTCTACCTCTGCCACCAGTTTTTCCACCATGTTGATTGCCCCTTGCACCGGCGCCGCCACCACCACCATGTTAGCACCACATGCACGCACGAGCCTGTCGTCCCGGTCCGCGACAGTGGGTGCCAGCATGGGTCACTGTGATGGAGCCATGGTGGTGTGACTAGCTTGAAGAAAGTCGACGGTGAGGCTGAAAAGGAATCAGGATGATCTATAGAGCTTGCAGTGTGCATGCGCAGTACTGGAAGATGATTTGACGTGAAAACAAAGGATACCTGACTACATTTTTATAGCCGGCTGATTTCCCAACTTTGTAATTATTGCTTTAATTACGTCAATTAACATGATCCTGATTCTTTTGTTGATATGTGCGCATGCATGCACGCATAATTATAGGTCCATGTAATTAATTTCTAGTAAGGAGTAAAAATTGGAAGCATTTTACGATTGATTACTAGCTAGGATCTCTAGCTACACTAACGGAGCGAGCAACACGCCGTGAGGTGTTGAATATTAATCAACACCCTGGCCTATGAATAGCAGCTACCTATATATATATATATATATATATATATAGGTAATGTATATTTAGCACACAGTGTGTTGAATAATATTCAACACTACAAACGGACGTTAGTCTTCCGTGGCTCCGTCTATGGTTGTAAATTGTTGTAAATTCTCACAAGTGTAATTAGTGTTTTTTTATCTTTTACTCCTTTGACCACCTGCATTTATGTACTTACATATTCATTGGAATCAAATTAATTGACTTAATCAACTCTACATGCATGCACGTTCAAAAAATTCCATGCTGAACAAGCTATAAAATATAGAGGCCGTGCATGTCTATCTTTCATTTGTCTCTCTTTCCGCACCTTTTTCTCTTCCACGTTGAGCATTCTTTATAGCTGGCCGTTCGGTGACGGCGGTGCACCACCCATGGACAAGATTGTCGGTCGGCACCTTCACCGGCTTGCTCGATTTCTTCAAACTCTTCCTGCGCTGCCACAAGAAGATGGTTCTTATACGGCCCTCGATCAACCTGCGCTAGTGGTCTTCACGAATCAGCATGCTACATGCAGCGGCCCCACACCTAGACTATGGTTAGCCCTGTTAATCACATAATTACTATTTTTCATTTCTGAGTTGTAAAATGTATCCAGTGGCTTTTTTGCATATGTTTTTTTATGTTTTGAGATAAATCCTGAGGGATTGAGATGTTTCTGCGTAAAATCATGCTGCTGAATTTTTGTTGATGTGCTAGATTTCACATGTTTCAATGGATATTTCTAGAAAAAAATGAATCCATATCACCTCCACAAACGTAAGAAGATTGATGGCATGCCGCCGCAGTGTAAGCGAGCTGCGCCTAGGTGCCGTCACTGCCCACAGATGGGAGCCACCGTTATCCGTCCCTAGGAATCGCCGATGTATGTGGAGGAGGATACTGTTGAGCTGCCCAGGGAAAAGAGCTGCCATCGAGCCGACCGTGGATCTCCAATTTTTCTTCTGGTACAATTTTCTAGTGACAAAAAATTGTTCCTGTTGATCCGATTGGTTGAAGCTGTAATCGCGCCCTTGCTGCAAGAGGATAGATGAATTTTTAAGCAGTTAATGCTTGCTTGCATGCATATCCTCAATTGTAAATTTCTTGTTGGATTTTTACTCCTCGAAACTTAGAAATGCCATTCGTGATAGGAGATAATTATCTTATCTCAAATATTACGTCTCTGTAATTCATAAAGTCCACTGTCATAAATAATAACTCCCATACAACTTAAGAATAAAGTAAATGATGAAACAAAGGAATAATATTTGAGGTCCACCAAACTTTGTTGGACGATAATTTTCTCCTTTTCAGTCAAGAGGAGTAAAAACGGATGCATGCAGAGGTTCATATGACAATTTAATCCTTTTCATTAAAGAGGAGTAACAAATGGAATATTTCACCTTTTAATGTTAGGGAAAATTTTCCTTTTGTATTCATTGCATGCATTCTACCGCTCAGCCATGTCAGACATTTCTAATAATTCGCACCATGCAAGCAATAATTTTTATGATCCCAAAAGCTTCTATACAAGAATACAAATTTATTATCTCAACATGTTCTAATGAATAAATGAGTAATTTTCAATGACAAAATTACTTCTTCCTCTCTTATGTTGCTTAGGCTCGGCAGTCTGGACGATATGCCAGGCAGGTGTAACCAGCTCAATCATGCCTCTTTCCGGCTGTTAGCACAAATAAAGAAAATAAGCAAAGAGAGATATTGACCCTCTATAGTTATCTCCGCATTTAGTTAGTTGGAGTAAATCTAGGAAAGAGGTCACCTTTCCTTTGCATGCGAATGGAAATATTCCTTGGAACATTTTTTTCAGCTGCTTGAACGTCAGAGCTTAAGATGGTTGCCCGCCGCCGGCGCCACCCACCACTATAGCTCGACCTGATGAAGAAAATCAGATCGTCGTTCGCGTGAGCAACGATTTTTGGGTTATGGTACGTCTCCAGGGCTCAAGTTAGCATAAATCAGTGGTGCCGGCATGACCACGATGCTGCCAAAAGTCCTCGACCGTCCAACATTAAAATCATCAAACTGCTTGCCTTACGACCATTGGAATAAATTGTGAAAAAAAATCGATGTAGAACCCTCTCGACCAAATTTTACCATCGACTGAAGATTTTTACTGTTGTAAAAAAAAGATTTTTACTAATTGGGCTCGTCAGAGGTCCGGCCATGGTGCTGCCTGCACGTCCCATATGATTAATCTCAAAACACAAAAAATGGATTCGGAAAACTAGCTGAGATCCGTTTTTACTACTCGAAGTGAAAAGAAATGATTATATGATTACCATGACTCACTAAGATAATTATGTGATTACCAGGGCTTGTTGGAGCTCCGGCCATGGTGCCGCCTGCACGTCCCACATGATTAATCTCGAAACACAAAAAAATGGATGCGAAAAACTAACTGAGATCCGTTTTTAGCACTTTGAAGTGAAAAGAAATAATTACTCGTATATGATTACACGTACACGGTTGAGCCTTGTTGGAGAACCAGCACGCCCAGAAGCACTGTCGACGAGTATCAGGTTCAGCTTCCTATGGAAATAAATAAATGAGTTGCTTAATCATAGAAGATTAGAGTTTCTATTTCCTCATATGAAAACGAGTACGGCACAAAGGTAGAGAGCCTCACCGGACCGAACACGTGGTTTACTACTTCGGAGTGAAGAGTACTAATTATATGTCAATCAGTACTAAAATATTATTCATGTTGCTCCCTAAAATTTCTCGTGCTGAAACCTCTCCTTCTGCACGCGCATGCATGTGTTAAGTGCCCCTGAAATCTCTCGTATTAAATATCAGTCAATACTGCATGTATGCAATGCATACGCAAGTCAACAATGTTTAGGCGGCATAATAACAATCAGTAATCGCGTAGTGACACAACATTGACCGGCTGATTGATGATTGTACTACCTGAAATCAGGGGCGGAGCTGGGCCTAGGGCCACTAGGGCCACGGCCCTAGGCATGGGCCGAAAACCTCTTATACCCCTCTTCATCTGCGGCCCAAAACAAATAACCGAACAGCGAACAGGCCCATAGACCAGCAGATAGTCGCCCCCCTCGCGGTTCCGCTGCAGACTCTCTCCCCCCCATCCCCTGGGCCGACCGCCGTGATCCCCCGACCGCCGCCCCCTCTGCCGGCCGCTCCATCTCTCCCACCTCCGGCGCTATCTCTCTCTATCTCTCTCCCCGGTGCCACCCCTTGCTCCCACCGTCGGCGCGTCGCCCCGTCTCTGCTACCTACGCTCGCGCGCATGCTCGAGCACGCCCTCTCCCTGGCTGACGAGCAGCTCGATCCCCAGGCAAAGGGAGTGAGGCGCGTGTTCCCTTCCCCTGCGCCGGTCGCCGGTCGCGCTCCCTCTCCCCCCTACACCGACCACAGCACGCCCCTCCCTCTCAAGTTCCTCCAAGCCATCCATGGAGCTCGGATGACCGGCAGCCGCGAGATCCGTGATTCCCGTCGCTGTGGAGCTCGGCTGTGCCTTGAGATTGGTTTGGGATGGAGATGGGGAGGTTGTGGTTCCAGGGATGAGACGAATCGGGCGGAGATGGGATGGACCTGGCGAATTTGGTCGGCGAGCGGCAGCTGCGCTGCTTGCTTTGTTTCGTCCGGCAAAGAAGAAGGAAGAAAATGGGAGGGGGAGGCCCCGAGCTCCCTTTCCCTGCGTGGCCGACCTTGGACCCGCCAGTGAAGCTCCGGCGGCAGCTGCTAGCTGCTGCTATCTCTTTCTCTCTCTGCAGTTGCTGCAGCGGCGGAGCCCCGACAAGTGCGTGCTGAATTTGGCGTGCGCTCGCCTCCGACACATGTGGCTTCTAATCTAATCCTGACTGTTCTAATTTTGCACAAACCTACACATCCTTGATTTATTATGGAGCGCCTCATGACGAACTGGAGATGCAAATCCTAAGTTGGCCCTAGGCGTGCAAACTCACGAGCTCCGCCACTGCCTGAAATCAATCGTACTAAGTCCATTAACTGCATGCAAGCAATTAATTGTGCTTAACAAATCCATCTATCGGCTGCTGCAATTGTGTGTTTGGTCACATGCCTTCAAACATGATTTGCCCCTTGCAGCGGCTTCAACCAATCAAATTAACCATAACACGAATAATTTACCGCCTGATAAAATACAATTAGAAAAGTTTGAACCTGGTTAGTACCATTTCCGTCCTCCAGGAGTAGCGATGAAAACGGACGGAAAATCCTTTAACCGTGTCCCGTCCTGTATTTCTCCACCGGGAACGGGAGCGGGAACAGGACAGACGGGAGCGGGACGGGAAGCGGGATAAACAGGTATACGAAAACGAACAAATATGGACGGAAACACAACGGAAACGGGTGGGAAACGGGACAATACACCGGGATGACAAGTTCCAAATGACCACGGGTCAAAGCGACCAGGCGCCAGCCACAAGTAGAAGCAGGCAACTGACTGAACTGAGCATATACCTGAGCATTTTTGGCCCGGCCCGGCCCGCTGGCCCGGGCCCGGCCCGCCCACGGACCTTACTGGACGGGCGTGGGCAGAGATCTTGAAGCCCGCGAAAAATTTTTTTTACCCGAGCCCGGCCCGAAATGCTGTTTTTAATTACTTTACACTATAAAATGCGCGGGCGGCCCGCCCAAGTCCGGGCCCGGCCCGAAAACTGAGGCCCGACACGTCCCATGGGACGGTCATGGGCAAGATTTTCTCAGCCCGAAAAACCTGGATTTTTTTGGCCCGGCCCGAACCCGACCCGGCCCGTGGAATGCTCAGGTCTAACTGAGCAACAAGCTAGCCAACAGGCAACAGCAAGGTAATAATGTAGTACTAGTTCACAAATCAAGACCACAACCACAAGTCCACAAGGCAGTAGTTTAGTTTATTACAACACAAATAAGAAGACCATAGTTCACAATGCATTTGAAGAATCAGTTCACAAATAAACATAGTAACAAAATAAAAGCCTAGATCAGCGGTCGACAAATCACAAATGAATCTCACAACAGAACCAGTTCACTTATTTATTCCAAACTGTCACAGCTCACTCTCTTCATTCATCTCGTCTGGATCACTTTCCATTCCTTCTTCCTAAAAGAATTAGACATGTTCTCAGGTTAAATATTTCAAAATAACACTATTCTTGCACAATTGTAACTGAAAAGGGGACTACGATTAGTACCTTTTTTGCTGCAAGCATCCAATCTTTGATTCTTTGGTACATATCAAAGCTTGCCTACTTCACTAATCACTACTACCTGTCTACCTGCACAGATCTACTAGACTACTACTAGTGCTAGTACTAGTAATCTAGTTAGATACTTCATACTTAGATGCGTACCTAAATTCGACTTGAGATGGCGGGATTGGTGCCTTGGTGGCTTCGGGTTCGGCGGTGCTGGCAGCAACCAGCCCAAGCTCCGGCACCGGGGGTGTGGAGGCAGAAGGACGGGACCGGACGCTTCGTCCTCCTCCACTGCGCGGCATCGATCTTGATGTGCGTCCCGCGTGGTCGGCCTGGCCGCGTCTGAGGAGCAACGCCGACGAGCCTCGAGGCGACAAGCGACAGGTCGATGGTGGGCGGCGGCACAGCGGGTGGCGGGCTGGCGGCGGCGCTGCGCAGCCTCGCAGGAGCAAGAGCCGAATAGAGTTTAGGGTTAGGGGAGGCTTTTATACGTCCACGATGTAGTGATGTTGGGCCAATTGGGCTGTGGGAATTGTGGATAGTGGAGTTGGGCCATATCCCGGGAGAATGTAACCGGGATGAAAACGGGATGATCCCGGTTGAAAACGGGATCCCGCCAATACGGACGGAAAATCCCTCAACCGTATCCCGTCTCAATCCCGAGTTCTACCGTCCCGTGTCCCGTCCCGTTACCAGTAAAAACCGTCCCGTTTTTGTTTTTCACAGAATATGGGACAAAAATGGGAAAACGGACGGGCGGTAATGGGATTTTGTCCGTCCGTTTTCATCGCTATCCAGGAGTACGGAGTAACCAATCAAATTAACCAGAAAAGTTTGAAGCCGATTTTTACTACCTAAGATGAGAACGGAGTAAAGTGGTGATCAAATAGGCTGACGGAGTTTTGACGGTTGTGCCATTAGCGTGTTGAATATTATTCACCACGCAGCGTGATGAATATCCATGTCCTATATATAGGGTAGCGCTATTCCATACCCAGGGTACGGAACCCGAGCCAACCCGACGCGTCCCACGTTCCCCGCAGGTCCGCTTCCTGCGCCCGGTTTCCCACCAGAAGGACCCTCGTACCTCCGGTTTTCCGTATGCTTTTGCCTGGTGCGGTTCAGCGGTTCGGTTTTTATTTGCCGCGGTGCGATTCTTTTTTTTTCCCGTCGTGTAGGCTGAGGGCATGTACAACAGAAATCCAATCTTCACTGCTGACAATTAGCAAAGTTGAGGATGAGAGATGTGCCATGTTCTAGGATCTGAAGACTGATGAAGCATCCACGGTTGCGTGTCGCTGCAGAAGAAGTTGCTTGCACCGCCGTTGAAGAAGCCCGGCTCCCGTCGGTGAAGGAGCTAGGTAAGGGGCCACCAGATCCCCTCACGTCGTTCTGCTTTGGCAGAGATCCCCTCGCGCCACCGTAGCTCCCCGGCTGTCTTCCGCATCTGCGCCGCCCCAACTCCCCTCGGTGGCCTTCCCAATCGCCACCTGCACCAACGCAGGTCCCTTTCGTGCTAGGGTCGCAGCGACCCTCCGCCAGTGAAGGACGCAGGGGATTGGACGGAGGCAGTACCTTTTGAAGGTGAGGGCGCATACGTGTTGATTTCTGGCGCCATCTCCCCGCGCGGAACGCCAAATCCCACCGCCGTAGGGATGGAGGTGGGAGCACGAGCCGCGGTGTACAACAGTGCTGGGAGCGACGATTTGACCTGGGAGCACGAGCCCTCGTCGTCCTCTCGCGAGGCGACGGCGCGGCCGTCTATTAGCGCGGGTTGGGTTTTTCTGCAAAATTTCCAACACGTAGACGGCAAATAAACGGCTGTTGTACTTGCCGTGAAGGCTGAAGAGGTTGGTGGGCTCGGTGATTCCAAAGCAGAAATGCTATTTTTTATATTCTCTAACTTCGGATTGTCAAAGTACAAAATATAAAAATACTGGATGTGCTGGAAATCAAATTCCCGTGATTGATTCTTTTATACTTTTTGTGTGTACTAGTAAGGTGCACGTATGACACACACGTGTTTATACACACATGAACATGCTACGACACACGAATTATTTAAAAAAATCAGAAACTACCATGATATGGCAAATAGCAAATTTGTTGAACACAAATTACTCTCGATCAACATATTACTAATGATTCATGTATGTCTTATTGAATATATTAAGATGTGTTTACATCTTAAGCTGCAAGTGAATAAATTCATTTGGTATACTTGACATTTGTTACGTTAATTCCCTATTATTTCATTTTAACAAACACATTTTTTCATTAAACAAACATTTAGAATGGTTATTCAAACACAATCACTCTAATTATAGGTTAGTGAATAATTTATTTTAACATTAATTTTTTCTCCTCTTTAATTTTTTAAATTTATTCTCTACTTTTCCTTTCTGTCGGTGGACAAAGCGTGCATTTTACACAACTGTGGATGTAGCTGAAACGGCTCCGGCTGTGTTAGTGAAGCGGCCTTTTCTATATGTGGCTTGTCTAGTTGGAAAAATATTTGGCAAAATAGCTTCTCCTACCTGTGTAAGAGCAACTCTAAGAGCCTAGTTAAATATCTATTAAAGTCATGTTTAGTTCGGGAGTGAAAAATTTGGAAGTCTCTTTCAAGGTCTATTAGGGGTAACAAACGTAGACTACTTACAAAACTAATTACATGAATGGACGGGAAATCCCGAGACGAATCCATTAAGCCTAATTAATCCGTCATTAGAGATAGAGATTGGTACTGTAGCATGCTGTTGTCTAATCATGACATAATTAGGCTCGTTAGATTCGTCTCGAAAATTAAGGTAGGGGTTTTGCAATGGGTTTTGTCATTAATCCACATTTAATACTCCTAATTAGTGTCCAAAGATTGATGTGACAGATACTGTGAAATATTTGGGTAAACGGACGCTAAACAAGAGACTCTTCATACACTTTTTTTTCTTCCTCGGTCTTATCCTTTCCAAAGTTGTGCCGGCCTCTGCCATCTCTCTCTTTCGCTCTCTAGTTTCTTTCTTCTTCCACCGGTCAGAGATGCAGAACCGAGCTTGGGTCCAGCCGCCCTACCGGCCAAATCCGCCGTCCTCCAGCCGTCTACCACAAATCACCACCGCGCCCACCGTCTGAACCTCCTTCTCTACCACCTCCGGCCACCAAACACCGCCGCCACCCATCACACCATCGCGGAAATGCCATTCCCCAGCTGCCAGACACCACCGACCCGAGCTCGCTTGCTGGCTCGATTTACCACTAACAGTGAGTCTCCGGCCACATTCCCCTTGCTCCCATTGCACCACCACCTCCTCGACGCCGAGCCAGCCTTGTGGACTCTTGGGAGCAGCAGGCCTAGTACTCTCCTCGGTGGCATCCTCCTCTACCTCAGCTGAGCGGGCGGGAGCACGCCCGGGAGTTCATGGATGGTGACGACGACACGATGAGGGAGGGCGCGACGGGCGACGGATTTGGTCCCTCTCTCCCAACCGGCGGCCCGCGCCGCTCCTCTCTCAGCTGCACGCAAAGACTACAGGTCTGACCCCTCCTCCTCTCTGGGCCGACGGCCCGCGCTCGACGCAGTGGATCCTTGCGGCGGAGGCGGAGCGCGGCGGGGAGCAGGAGGTTCAGCTCCGGCGGGAGGGCGCGATGGCACGAGGTGCAGGTCGGCAGGAGGGCGCGACGGCGTGAGGCCAGGGGCGCATACGGGGCTTTGCGGCGGCGGGTGCCTCCCCAGCTCCCTCCGTGCGGCAAGCAGTGGAGTCGCACGACACCTCCCCTGCTCCCTCTCCACCGCCAGGAGGTGGTCGGCGCGGGGCGCAGCTGCGGCCTTCCCCTACTCTACAGCGACGGCGCCTGGACCTCCCCGTCATCCTCGGCCTCGATCTGTTGTTCCATCGACGGCGGCGGACCTCGGCGACCTCGAGTAGCAGCACTGACCTCGCCCTTGCCATGGAGGTCCCGACGGAAAAAAAACACAAAATGCATACGGGACCGTCCCGACTGGGTGGGCGTGGGCCCGATGTGGGTATGGACGGGTGGGTACGCGTGGGGTGGGTGAGAAAAACAATTCGTTTTTGGCAGAAATGCTCTCCAAATTGCGATTCTATGGGTCTCCCACCCTATCCACTCTCCAATTAATTGACAGGTGGGTCCAGCATGAGAGGTAAAGCGGACCCAAATTGGGTGAAAAAGTTTTAAAATAACTCGCTATTTATAGTATAGATTAACAACACTATTTATTGGAATTAGTCATAGATGTGACTGAAGAGAGTAGGAAATTGGTTGGACAGGAGGTACCAGGAACTCGTGTTTGGTTCGGAGGCGACGTAGGATGGGTTGATCCGTCTCTGTTTTTTTTAATGAGTCGTCCCGTTTATAGATGTCCATTCGGGCCGCCCGGCACGGCCCTGACCCGGGCCCGGCATGGCCCGGTGAACTTCGTGCTGGGCCTGGCCCGACACTACACTCTACCGTGCCGTGTCGTGCCCGCCCACGGGCTGCGTCAACGGCCCAAGCCCGGGCCCGCAGGCCTGTTTCGTGCCGGGCCAGCCCGAGATAGCACGGCCTGTGCGCCCACGAGTGGCCCCAAGCCCGCAACAACCGCACCGGCAGAGGAGAGGAGGGGAGGGGGGCGCGGCACAGCGCGCCGGTGGCCGAGAGGAGGCAGCCCAGCTCCCCGCGCCGCCGCGTCATAGCGTACAGGCCTGCAGCTCAATGTGCTTGAGGTAGAGAGCAGATGGGGAACGACGACGCGCCGGCGGAGGAAAAGAGGAGAGGGGGATCAGCGTCGCCGCGCCGGCGTTGGAGTGCAGGCGACCGCGTCGGGCCGCCGGCTCGTGCTGTGGGGGCGGGCAGGCAGCCACGCCGGCCTTCGACCTCTGCGCGCGGGGGCTGCCGCCTGCCGAGAAGGGCCGATGGACGTGGCGGAGGAAGAAGGCGAGGGCGGAAGGGAAGTTCCAGCTGCGCGTGGAGGTAGGGGCGAGCGGCGGACGGGTGGTGGCGGCGGGATTCGGTGGTGGCGGTGTCGCGGTGGAAGGGATGGGGCGACGAGGCATCCCGCGTCCAGCGAAGGGGGCGGCGGCTGCTGCGTGTAGATTAGGAGGTTAGGGTTTGGGAGCTTGCTTATATATGATGGGCGTGGTTAGGCGGGCCGCTGTCGGGCCAGCCTGCTAACTGCGTGCCGGGCTAGGCCGCCCGGCATGCTGGGGTGTCAGCCCGCGCCCGGCACGTGGTACCGGGCTGTGCCAACTCGGGCACGGGGGAAAACGGGTCGTGCCGTGTTTGGGCCGGGCCAAAAGTCCGTGCTTTTGGGCGGGCCTCTGTGCTGCGGGCCATTTGGCCATCTATAGTCCCGTTTCGTGATTAGTTGAGTGGGATGAATCAATCTCAGTTCATGGGTTGATGTCGGTTTATTAACAGCGTCAGCAACAGTAAATAGACCCCACCTGTCATTAAAATGGAGACCCCACTTGTCATTGTCTACTCCATATTTTCCTTTTCTTCTTTCCTTATCATAATCCTTCTTCTTCCTTCCGGTTCGGTCCATCCGCGAACTGCCATCCGCCGCCCCCCAAGTTCTCCGCTTCTGGATCCACAAAAAAAAGTTCTCCGCTTCTCCCCATTTGTGGCCCAGGCCATGGAGCTTGGAGCAGCTGGGGCTCGCTGTCGCCCGCGGGATGGGCTCCCCGGCTGGCTGTCGTGGCCTTGCCGGGGCCGTCCCCAGGAGGCCAGGACGAGCTCCCCTGCGCGGACGGCCGAACCGGAGGCCATGTGCTGCGTACCCGGCGCCGCTGCCCCCGGGTCGGGCTCTTTGGCCGGCAGTCGTGGACACGGCCTCGACGAGGCCTCCCCTTGTGTCTGTTGGCGCCGCCACGGAGCTTCCCCTACCGGCCATGGAGGGCCCGCGCGGAGCTTCCCCGCCCCAGTTCGCCTGTTGCCTCCTCCTCAGCCGTCCTGATTTTCGAGCAAGTTTCTGGTGACCGGCTTCCCCGAGCTGCGGGTGAGGAGATAGTGGAGGGGGAGGGACAGAGGAGGCGAGCCGTGGCGAGCAGGATGATGTTGGCGCATTGAGGCCGTCGGCGAGGAGGTGGTGGAGGGCAAGCCGAACGACGCTGGCGCGTGGAGGCCGCCGGTGAGGAGAGGGGGAGGGGCAAGAGCAGGAGCGATGCGGCTCGCGGGCGGGGCGGAGGGTGCGCAGAGGGGAAGTTTTTTTCCGATGTAAACTTGTGGGCCCGGCGGGTATGGAGGGTGGGTAGATGCGGGGTGGGTGAAAAAATATGTTTTTGGCAGAAACGCTTCCCAAATTACGATTTTTATGGTTGTTCCACTTTTTTTTCATCATGCAACCTGACGGGTGGGTTTGGCGTGAGGGGTAAGGCGGACCTGATTTGGGTGAGAAAAATTTTCAATTGTCTTCGCTCCTTATAGTATATATATATAGATGCACACAGATATTCCTAATGTAGCCTTCTTTTTAGTTAAAAAAATATTCAATGAAAAATAATAATTTTAGCTAATTCACATAATCCTTTTATTTGTTAAGGAATGAAGTCATCTTAAAAACATGAAGTCACATTGCTTTCGTAAATTCTATCAATCTGTGTATTTATGGCTGTCACAAGTGATAATTGAATACTTTCGTAGTTATACAAGTAATTTTAAAGTTATGATTTTCAACAGTGGCTTCATCTCAAACAACGATCATAAAAATCTATTAGTTTACCAGTGCACTCGATCATAACAAGATTATCATTCACTTCCAGAACACCGTATTCATTACAATTGTAAAGTAAAAAACAGCAGTTTTCATCTTCATTTGCAACCTGTGAAGCGAAGAGCCTTGTCTAAAATGTGAAGGCAACAGGTGCAAATTAGTGAATGAATGACTTTCCAAGGTAACATGTTATATCTCTATAAAACAGAAAGCTGCAGCTTTTTCGATCAACCAATCGTAGTATGACCTTCAATCGGTTACATATACATTCGAGCTGCAAATAAGACAAATGCAAGAGGAAAAAATTTAGAAATTCAAAACTCCATGTAAATAGCATTCATGAATCCTCAAGATAAGAATATGCAAGCTAGGCAAGGCAAGAAGCATTCTGTTACATAGAACGCAAGCAAATATTTTCTACATTACTGAGAGATCAAATCAGACCATTGCAATTTGACTAGCTAGTATGTATATGGGTCTAAAAAATGTACTCCCTCCGTCCTGAAATATAAGGCATTCAAGGGTTCAAAATTTGTCCCCAAATATAAGGCATCTTAGGAGTTTTTGGTAAGTACTCAATCAACTCAATTAAAGACTTGCCAAATATCGCACTTGTTAACTAGAAAACTTATCTTTAATTATCATTGGCTAAAGGTATATGTGACATTTTCTCACCTCTTTAATATGTCCTAAAAATTCTAGAATGCCTTATATTTCAGGACGGAGGGAGTAAGTGCACATCTAGATTGCATGACTTGCAACATCACAGAACATATAGTTTTAATCAATTAACTGAGGCACAGAAAAAAGAGAGTATCAAAGAAAATACTTGGAACAGCTGAATTGACACTTAAGAAACACATAATCTTGATCACATACAAGCTTCGGCGCAACCACATGGTGCAGATTCTCAAGAGAGCAGCACAAATCGACAATTTTGAGTATGGTCCTGACCAAACAATGTACTCACTGAACATGTATATATATATCAGGACAAGCTGTGACAGAGTGGAACGTGGGAATGGAAATGCGATCTCTCTGCTGTCTATGAGTAACACATGAATATTTGTGCAATGTGGCATCTAGTTTTCTAGTTCTAATAATGGCAAACACCCAAAAGAGGAGTATATCCATGTAGCAAAAGATCTTTAGGTCCGGTTACATAAAACTATCTTTCTCTGCTAGTATGAAGTCAACCAAACAACCAAAAGTAGTTTAGAATTGCCTAGTTTAGAATCTGAAGACAACAGACAATTTTGTGAACTGAACAACAAGGTAACCTAAATCTCTATATACCTGAAAGCCGCAGACTTTGGATATTGTGCATTGGTTTAATCCATCCAAACATAGTAATCATGCAGACTAGCAGCTTTTCTATTAAATGTTTGTTGACTGCAACATTTCCCAGCAGGAGAATCAATATGTTTCCATCTGAATATCAGTTCTTTTCAGAAACTCGTCATGGGTTGCTTAATTAGCATTCCTTTCATCCACACATTTCAGCCATACCCAAACAATATCCAACGAGTAGTTCATTAATTAGTTACCTGGATAAAAGTGTTCCTGCGAACTGCACCTCGGCCATTACCACTTGTACTTGCTCGCCATCCTGGTACAGCAAAGTTCCAAATTCAATGGGGCATCTCTGAAAGAAATGGAAGAAATTCAGAAACAAGAACTCCTATTTGAAATTCAGTGGAGCCATGTCAGCCTGTCAGGTCCGCCCAGATCCTTGTGCCCATCGAAACTGATTAGTAGTCAAACCAACGCATTTAGAGACAAACACCCTATCCAGCTCATAAGTTAGAAATATGATAAAAATAAGAGCAATTGTAAAGTGTAACGGGTTTAAAGAGATTAAAACTGCACGTAACTTTGTCAGAAAAAGAATAATCTCCAATGTTTCAGCTAGTTCAGAAAATATGTAAGAGATAATCCTAACAGGCATACATACATCGGCAACATGAAAGAAGCAGCAAATATGTACCAGTGCACCACATAAAGATTTCAACAAACTTTGCTCTGACTCAGGAATCATAACTTCTAATTATTAGCTGTAATAACAGAAAACAATTAACAATCCTGAATATATAACTCTTTTTCAGCTAAATATAATCAAAATGCATCTTACTTTATTTAATTAATATACTGAAAACACCAACTGGTACAGCCACTACTTGATTTAGTTATTCAACCTCTAAACGAATTGTTGCCACGAACGTGGGAAATCAAGCAACGGGAGGGGAAACCGAATGCAAATTGACTAAAACGTGCCTCCTAATCGATTTAATTCCTCAACCAAACCACCACCACAGACCGTCACCACCACCAACTGCTCAGATAGTCCAGGTTCATGGCAGGGCAAAAAGCTCGTGGCAACAACTGCTGCATGTACATAAACACTAAGGATCAGATTGACCTGTGCTTCTGTGTAGCACTGAACCCTGGAAATACGTTCAGGTCAATTAGATGTTCAGCAACTAGCTGTGTTAGCTGCAGACAGGGGGGAAAAGTATCGAGCTAAAGCTTCAGGTCTAGACACCAAAACAACACTACTGATTTTTGTCCAATCCAGCATATTACTGATCAATGATTTTCGTTTTGATCACTTATTTAGTTTATCATTATATTGCCTAATACATGTTCTCTAACCGTCATCATTCCATTAATGTAATAATGCTGACACTATATAGAGAGACTCATATTAACAGTAGTACTCCCTCCGTTCGGAAATACATGTCGTTTCCGACATGCTAGCAGAAATTAAGGAGGGCGTGCCTTTACTGTTTTGCCCACCTGTTTCTAATCCCTTGCAGCGCTGCTTGCCGACGCGTGTAATCGCTGGTGTGCCAGCATCCACCTGCTGCTTCTAGACAACGTCAGACAATGGGGGCAAAAGTGGAAATGTGGTGGCCACTTGAACTAGAGCGTCATATATTTTTGGACATTTCAATTTGAACTGGAACGTCAAATAATAACGAACGGAGGGAGTACCATCTAAATTAGACAGAGATTGTTGGATGCCATTTCACATGAAAAGCACAAAATTGTCCAAATTTTGCTTCTAATGAAATTGGATCACAAATAATGAAACTAGCGGAGGGCCAGCTAGGATGAGTGTTGGCGGTATGGCAGCGTGTGATTTCACATACAAGAAAGGTTTATGAATGAGTATGACTGGCCACTAGCTATACTAAACTAAAAGTAAAGAAACATGGATTTCCACATACGAAACTTATATCTGAAATTGGAGTGAGTAAAAGAATCAGTAATACTTTATATTATCCATTCTACTTTGCACTTCAACAATCTGGTTGGGAACACAAAACAGAGCATCGGATTGATGAGCATCGGATGAACCAACCTTTGACAAGAAAACATCCTGGAGATCCAAATTGAATTTGGTACAATCAGACCTTAATTAAGGAATCAAATGGAGGACATCGGAAAGCATCCCGCAACTATGAGATTGCAACAATCTACGGCCAGCAATGCTCTATTGCCTGCAAGCAATATTGGTACCAATGCGTGAAATAAAAAAAGTCAAATAAATAGAAGTGGTTCGGGAGAAGAATAAAGGGCACCTTGAGATGGGGAAAACAGAGCTTATTAATCCGAAGAAATCCACGGCGAAGGGGAGGGATAGGATGCAGCCGGCACCGAGGCAGACCACCGCAGATGCGATTCGATTTGCTGAGGAAATTGGAATCTTTAGCACCGAGGGGAATGAATCTACGCCGCCGCGATTCAACGCCCGTAGCTAGTCAAGGAAGAGAGTTGTGGGCCACACGGAGACCAGCACTAGCCATTTAAGATCCTAATGACTCGCCGGGCCCCGAAGCCACGCTGCTGCCCCCACGGCTCAGGGATGTCATTCTTGTACGCGGCCGCGGGCATCACCCAACGACGCAGACGATAATTCCGCCGGCGCCGCGGATGCCGTGGTGCGCCAGTTCTTTGCGGCCCCGGCAACAGCGCCCAGCTCGGCCAGCGTGGGTGCGGGTTGGCAAAGCCGAGCTCGATGGTTCGTTGGTTTGGCCACAAAACCAACACCGAGCTGGGATGACCGTGGTGGCCAAGTCATTAGTGGGATTGCCGTGGAGGTCACACCTAGTCCGTAGGGTTTGTGGCGGTTCACCACAAAACCGTCGGGTTCCTTGGTTGCGCCACAAAGCCAAGACCGAAGACTCGACGTGACGGAGACGGGATCTGGGCGCATCGGGAAGCTTCGAAGTGGGCGACACGCGGCATGATCGAGGTGCTTGCGTCGAGAGGACGCGAGGCCCGATGGATGCGCTGCCGTTCGATGGAGAACTTCATGTGTTGACCAAAATGCCCATATGAGGGCTTGTGTTGTAACTCCTAGTGTAGGGGCACTTCGGTCATTTCCGGAGGGCCTATATATAAGAGGAGTGGCTGAATTTCAGCCAACTCTTTGGCTAGTGGTGGGAGTGCTCTTTCATTTTGGGGCAAGGTACTAAATAGCGTTTAGCGGTATGGTAGCGGATTAGTGTCGATGTAGCAGATCGCGGATAGCGGGTGTTAAGTCCAAATAGCGGAATCCAAAAAATACTCATATTTTTAGAGCATATGTGAGTATTATCATCAAGTTTACTTCAAAAAGTTAATGTTTTAAGTTAGTCAATTACATTTTATGGTAAGAATCACAAATAAATAAATATAATTAGGACATATGGATATATACTAACATTAAATTATCATATTAATGAATAAAAAATCATTTATCACTTCTACATTAATTAAGTAATCATTTTAAATACTATTATTGGCATTTAATTCATATTCACACACCACTTGAACCATAAATTTAGTGAATAACGGTCTAACATGAGCAATAGCAGCTGCAATAGCGTGCAATAGCGGACAATAGCGACTGCTAAGTCCAAACATGCTATCTTCGGTCTGCTACCTTATAGCGACCGCTATTGCGGACGCTACGAACGCTATTTATTACCTTGTTTTGGGGTGCTCTTGGGGAGAGAGGGAGAGAGGTGTGAGTGGCTCTTTGTTTGAGCTTTTGGCCATCCAAGATTTGTGATTCTTGAGAGTGGCTTGTAATCCAACATGGCTTGAATTTTCAAAGTGAATTTGTCCCTCAAATCTCCTGCCAATTCCTCGAGCAAATTCTATCTCCTTCTAAATTCCCGAGTTGGTTTTTGTGCTATTTTCAGAGCTTTTCGGTTCGATTCTTGTTCGTCGATTTCTAGGCCGTTTTCTCTCGGATTTCTTTGAGAAGATCATGGGTGAGTGCCTTGTGCCTCTTTGTGGATGATCTTGACTCCTCAAACGTCGGGAATCGGTCTCGATTTAGTGAGGATTAGATGAACCCTAGTTCATAGTGTTCTTGGCCAAGATTTGCGATTCCGAGAGTTGTAGGGAGTTAGAGGCCAAAATTTTTGGGGCATATCTTCCCCTTGGGGTCTTCATCATCTCCCCAAAGTTTCGTCTCAAGGCTCCAAGTGGTTTGGGAGATCCATCGATCGAAAGTTAGGAGTTGACCCGCGGTGCTCTTCCTGTTCATCACGATTTTGAGCACGGACGGTCCGTGGTGTCTTGACAGATGATCCGTGGTAGGTAGGGCTCATGACGAGAAGGTTCTCGAGTTTTCTGGGTGTCCGGACGGACGGTCCGTGCCTTCTTGACGGACGGTCAGTGCTGCATGGACGGTTCGCGGTTGATAGACGGAGGTCCGTATTTTCCCGAAAGTTTCTGTCTGTTTCGGAGTTGATCACAGATGGTCCATGGTGCTAGGACAGACGGTCCATGGTGCTCTCACGGATGGTCTCTCATGTGGTCTGCAGATTGGCTAAGTGTTGGTTTTCAGCCTTGTGCTTCCACTTCTTTTGATCGTTCTTTCGCAGTGTTTTGCTACTCTTCAAGAATTGTTCCTAGGATTAGTAGGTCCATTGTGACTACATAATCTTGGCCTTTGGCTTGTGCTAGGATTTCTTGTTTGGAAGTGATTAGTAGTGGCTTTTGTCATTCTCTTGTCACTAGCTAATCTTGGTTAGTTGTGTTCGTGCTAAATCGATTGTGCAAGCTTTACCGTGCCTCGTTTTGTGTTGGCTTCCGCTAAGCTTTGGGCATGTCCAGTCGTTCCTAGGATGAGCTTGTCACGAGTTGACTAGTGTCATCTTGACGATTAGACGCGAGGTGCATTTGGGGTGGCATTTGGGACATAGAACGAGTTCTTTCAAGTAGAGAATTTTTATCGGCTCCCATTCACTCCCCCCTCTCTGGTCGCCAATCCGGTCCAATCAGAGCCGGTTGTGGATTCGTGTGACTCTAACAAGTCTAGGATCCATAGCGCGACAAGAGAAAAGGGCGCTTTTGCTTGTTGTGTTGGTTTGCGCATTTTGAGCTTGTTTTCGGCTAATCCTAATCGGTGCCTTATGTATGGCACCAAGCTCTTCCCTTTGTGGTTCTTTGAGTAGGAGCATGGAGGTTGAGGCGGAAGCCGAAGTGGAGGGGATGATGTCCCTCATCGAGGACTATCAAGATGGTGATATCAAGAATGGCGAACTCTACCGCAAGCTAAGAGGCATGAACCAAGGCACGCTTGCCAAATCTATCTTGATCCTATGCGATAGGTTGAATGATTGTGAATGTGATTGTGGAGATTTGCATAGGAGAAACATAGAGTTGTGTGATGCCTTGCGTAGGAAAAATGAAAAGATGAAATGTTCTCTTGCTAGGTTGAAATGTGGTATGGCTCATTGGAAATCATGTGCTTTGAATTCTTGCACTTCTTGTAAAACCATGTATGCTAAGAATGATGATTTGAACTCTTCTCTTGCTAGCTTGAAATCTGAAATTAAGTTGTTGAAATTCAATGCGTCTTTGCCATGCAAATCTTGTGATGCTTTACTTGTTCAAATTGAGGTGCTAGAAGGAGATATGTTTGAGTTTGCTAGTGAATGTGGTAACTTGAATGATGATCTTGCTAAGCCTAGAAATGAGATTGCCTTGTTGAAGTTGGATGCCTCTATGCCATGTGTTTCTTGTGAGTCTTTGTTTGCTGAAATTAAAGAATTAAAATTGACTGACACCACATGTGTAGATGATCTTGAGCATGATAGGGATGAAATTTGTGATATGAAATTCATGCCTTATAGCAAGTGCTCTTTGTTGCTTGTAGATGATGCTTGTCATACTTCTTGTCACAATTATGATGCTTTGGTTGATGTAAATGATGATACTTGTTCATGTGGTCTCATTTGCACTTCATGCATTGATTTGGAAAGTGAAGTGTTGGCTCTGAAAAAGATGCGTGATGATATGAGCGCCAAGTTGGTTATGCATAATGAGATGAGTGCCAACCTTGAGAAAGAAAATGAACTCTTGCGTACCACATATGTTAAATGTATTGAAAAGGAAATCGATAATTTAAGAAATATGACATGTGGTACTTGTGAGCGCCTCAAATTTGAAAATGAGGTTTTGCACACAAGATGCAAGAGTCTTTGTGCCAAAGGGTTTGGATTCTCGCTTTTCTTGTCACTCCGATGTTGATGCTTCCAAAATATCTTTTTCTCAACCGGAGTCGACTTCTTCTCTTGAGCGTGAGTCTTTTGTTGGTGGCAAGTGTGCTAGTGCTTTGGATAGCTCTCCCATAGCTACTCCTAAGCTTGTTGCTTTTTCTGGTGTTGCCCAATATTATTCGAATGGCAAGGGTGCTTCTCACTTCTTTGGAACTCATGCTCCCAAACCAAAGTTCCAATGCACCTTTTGCAAGAAGGATGGGCATACCGTTGAGTTTTGCTTTCACCGTGTCAAGCACAAGTGACGTGTGCATGCCAAAACTTTTGAGAAGCCACATAGCCTTTCTCATGGCACGTGTTGTTCTATTGTGGGCACCAAGTCGAGTGTTGGGGTTGATGCTTCTTGCTCTAAGTCCCAAGGGACTTCTCACTTACAAGAGAATGGTGATTCATCCACTCGGACCGTGCCTCATGATAGGCCTTTGTACCATTGCTCTCATTGTGGGAAGGATGGGCACCAAGAGAGCTTTTGCTACCGCCATGCAAGGAAAATGCGGCGAGCTTGTGCTTCTAGTCCTTTGGTTGTTCATAGCCTTTCTCATGGCATGAACACTTGTGGGCCTAAGAAGGCACATTTTGCTGACAGGTTTTATGACACTCTTTCTAGTGAGTTAGGCCATGCTCGTGGACATGCTTCTAGTGCTTCTTGTGTTGGTCCGTGACATGTTTCCCATGGTGCTAGTGTTGGTTCTTCTTGAGGACTGGAGCGTCTGAGGATCGGTGGATGGTTGCTCCTGGCTGTGATGAGTGATTGACAACGTGGTGTGGACTGACTCTTTGCCGAGTATTATAGGTGCAGGTTGCGGCTTGATTTGCGTTGGTACTAGAGGTTCTGTCTGTATAATACGGACGGTCCGTCCTCGCTTCACGGACGGTCCGCCGCAGCCCACGGACGGTCCGAGGTCCTTGCACGGACGGTCCGTCCTGGGCTGGCAGATTTGCCTAAGTCTTTGGTAGCTTGAGTTGTGCTTTCACTTTGCAACTTGTTTGGACTTGTTCCTAGGGTTGGTAGGTCCGTTGTGACTACGTGACCTTGGCAAGTTCGTGTGGAAACCCTTGCGTGTGATTTAGGGACTTAGCCGGTTTTCTCTCAGAGAATTTTTTTATCGGCTCCCATTCACTCCCCCCTCTCTGGTCGCCTAATCGGTCCTTCAATTGGTATCAGAGCCGGTTACGGATCTTCGTGATTCTAACCAGTCTAAGATCCAAAGATGGCGTACCAAAAACGGGGTTCGGGTCCCCCACACTTTGATGGTAAGGATTACCAGATGTGGCAGAGGCGTATGTCTGCTTTTCTTCGTGGCAAGGGTCAGCTCATTTGGGATGTGACGGAGAACACCTCCTATGTCCACCCCATCAACTTCCTTGCCCCAGGCTCTAGGGATATGCACGACGCCAACAACAAGGCAGTCGATTATTTGTTTCGCGCTCTTTGCAAGCCTGAATTTGATTGGGTGTGTGCAGAGGATTTGGCATGTAGGATTTGGGAGAAGCTGAAGAATGCTCACGCTGGGAACAATCAGGTGAAGGCTCGCTTGTTTGCGACCTACCGGAGAGATTACGAGAATTTCACTCATCTCCCCGATGAGTCCATAGACACCATGTTCCAACGGTTCACTGTGATTGTGAACAACATGAGGGCCAATGTGACCGTGCTCCCATACGATGATCATGACAGGGTTGTGAAGCTCCTACACTCTCTGGATCGTACCGTGTGGAGTGAGAAGGTCGAGGCCATCCTGGAGTCGGGGAACTATGAGACCCTCACGGTGGACGAGCTGTTTTCCAAGCTCAAGTCATCCAAGGTGGACCGTGGGGTGCGAGCAAAGATAGAGAATCCTACTGACCCCCATAGTTTGGCTCTCATGTCTGGGTCAAGATCTAACACTTACATGCCTTCTAGGAAGTTTTCCTTGTCTGCTCTTGTGTCCATGCCAGATGAGGAGTTCGACGTGCTGGCGGAGGAGGATCTCGCCTTGCTGAGCAGGAGGTTCGAGCGCATGTACACGAATCAGAAGAACACTCAGAGGAACTCGGGCATGAGCTACCAGTGCGGGAAGCACGGGCACTTCATCGCCGAGTGCCCGAAGGCCATGGAGATCAAGGCCAAGAACAAGCACCGTCCGAGGACCGAGCACAAGCACCGCTCGAGGAATGACTACAAGGGCAAAAACAAGTTCGAGCGGAGGCTGAGGAAGAGTGGCGGCCACAAGAAGAAGACGGAGCGTGCGATGGTCGCCGGAGCGAGCGACATCGACTCAAGTTCCTGCTACACTTCATCGAGCTCAAGCGGTGAAGAAGAAGAGGTGGACCGGCACAAGGGTAAGCGGTCAAGCAAGAACATCAAAGGCCTGTGCTTTGCCGCCCAAGGCTTTTGCGGCATGGCACACAGCTCCAGGAGCAAGAAGAGCAAGAAGGATGACTCAAACTTCGAATCCGATGATGAGGTAAATAATGATCCTGCCTTCTTGATAGCAGAGAATGCTAGGTTGAATGAATTGCTTGACAACTGTGATGATGTGCTTAGAAAGACCAATAAGGAGAAGAGGGAGTTTAGGTCTTTGCTAGGAGAGGCTAATAAGGAGAAGGTGATTGAGCTAGAGTCTTTGCTTGTTGATTCTAGGGCTCAAATAGAATCTTTGAAGTCTGCTCCTATTGTGACCGATGAACCTGAATGCAATGATTACTGTATTTTCCTTGCTGAGCTTACTGTGCTTAAGGAGAAGTATGCCTCCAATGTGGAGGAACTAGATGTGCTTAGGGTTGAGCTTGAGGAGATGAAGTCTAGACCTTCTTTGCTAGGTGCTTGTACTTCATGCCCTGTTTTGCATGCTAAGTTAGATGAAGCTCATGCTTTTACTAGATCTCTTGAGGCTGCTTTGAAAACTCCTGTTGCTACCTCTTGTTCTACATGTGAGTTGCATGCTGTTCAGAATCTAGAACTTGCACACTATGTTGATCGCTTGCAGGATGAGAATGATGAGCTGAGAAAAATGATGGGTTGGTTGTCTGGTCATGAGCCTCAGCTTAGGATGATGATTGAGGCATACAAGCGTTATGATGGTCAGGCGCTTGAGTCGGATAAGATTGGGGAGAGTAGTGGTGAGGAGAAGATTGGTGATATCCCAGTTCCACCAAAAACCTTCCACAAGAACACCTTTGCTCCTAAGCCAAACCCACTTAGGAACCGACTAGACACAACCCCAGATCCACCCGTGTTTCCTCCACAAAGCAACAACTTCCAGAAACCCATAAAGTTCAAGAGTGATATGGGTAATGAGTTCTTTGAGAAGAAGGGAGAGAAACCGAGTGAGGAGAAGCCACAGCCTAGAGAAAACCCAAAGCCAAAGCTAAAGCCAATCCCATTCCATTGTGGCCATTGTGGGAGGGATGGTCATTTGGTTGAGTTTTGCTTCAGGAGGAAGAGGGAGGAGAGGTTTGCTAGGGAGATGGCAAACAAGGATAGGTAACACCCTTTTCATGGTGTGCCTGAGCCTCGTGTGATGCCTAGGGGTAAGGGTGTTGTGTGTACCATCCCTAGCCGTGAGAGGTGTGAGTTTGCTCCACGGGGTGTGTCTCCTCAGAGAGATAGTGGTAGGCATGTTGGGTTTGGGCGTGGTGAGTTTGCTGGACATTCCTTCACTCGTGGCCAATACGAGTATGGGGGGAACGATCGCAGCTTTAGGTCTCAGAGGGGCTATGGGCCACGGTCTCCACCTCATGGTACGTGTAGTCCTCCAAGGAGACGTGTGGGTGTTCCACCTAGGAGTGATAGAGTGGATTTTGCTAACCCCACTTTTGAGCAAATGGCTCAGCACTGGTTCACTTCTTTTTGTGCTAACCCCAGTGTTGAGCGGTTTGCTCACTCTCGTTCCCGTTTTTGATTTTGCAGGTGGGAGGCTTGAAGGGCTTTTGGTTGATCGACTCTGGTTGCTCTCGCCACATGACCGGAGATCGACAGTGGTTTTCAAGCCTCACCCCGGTGCTGTCCAAGGAGTACATCACTTTTGGGGATAATGGGAAATGTAGAGTGCTTTCAGTGGGCACAGTGAAGGTAAGTGATAGTGTGACTCTTAGGCGTGTTGCTCTCGGCAAGTCGCTCGGGTTTAATTTGCTCTCAGTTTTCCAGCTTCTTGGTGAGGGTTTTGAGGTTCGCTTCAAGGCAGGTGCTTCTTGTGTTTTAGATTCTCGAGGTGATCTTGTATGCACGGTCATCCCCGAGGGTCAGATTTTCAGAGCCGATTTTTCTCAGAGTGTTGGCTCTTCTCGGTGTCTTGTTGCGGGTGTGTCGGCTGATTTGGTGAAGTGGCATAGGAGGTTGGGTCACTTGAGTTTTGACTTGTTGTCACGCTTGAGTGGGCTCGACTTGGTCCGAGGATTGCCCAAGTTGAAGTACCAGAAGGATCTGGTGTGTGCGCCTTGTAGGCATGGCAAGATGGTCGCCGCCTCCCATCCGCCTCTGACAAAGGTTATGACAGAGCGCCCATGCGAGCTGTTCCATATGGACTTGGTTGGTCTAGCTCGTGTGTGCTCGGCGGGTGGGAAATGGTATGTCCTGGTGATAGTGGACGACTATTCTCGCTATGCTTGGGTTTTCTTTTTGGCTGACAAGGGAGAGACATTTGGTTTTGTCCGTGATCTGATCTTGAGGTTGAAGAACGAGAGGCATGGAGATGCTGTTCGAGCTATTCGTAGCGACAATGGCACAGAATTTAAAAACTCTCATTTCGAAACCTTTTGTCGTGATCTAGGTCTCGAACATCAGTTTTCCTCGCCCTATGTCGCTTGTTAGAATGGTGTGGTAGAGAGGAAAAACCGTTTCCTTTGTGAGATGGCTCGGACGATGCTTGATGAGCATAGGACTTCGAGGAGATATTGGGCTGAGGTGGTGAATACCGCATGCCATGTGGGGAATTGGATTTTTCTTCGGGCTTTTCTGATGAAGACGTGCTATGAGCTCATGCATGGGCGAGCACCTAGAGTGAGCCATTTTTGGGCTTTTGGCTGTAGATGTTTTATTCTCAGGAAGGGTAGGTTAGACAAGTTTGAGTCCAGGTCTTCTGATGGGATTTTTCTTGGTTATGCTAGTCATTCTCGAGCATATCGTGTGCTTAACCTTGATACTAACCAAGTCATGGAAACTTGCGAGGCTACCTTCGACGAGACACAGCCATGCAGTTCGCCTGTTTTTGAGTGTGCAGGTGATGATGAAATTGGCAAGAGGATCTTTGAGGACGAGGAGGATGATGCTGGAGAGGATGATGGTGATGATGGTGAAGCCTAGCCACACATGTACCCTCTACTTCCACTACTATGACTACGGTTCAGGATGGTCCATCCCCTACACCGACTACGACCCAGCAAGATCGAGTGGAAGCTGCTGTTGAGGGGGAGGTCGTCTCCAGGCGAGAGGCACCAAGGCGTGTACAAGTTGATCATCCTATCTCAAGAATCATCGGTGACATCAATGAACGTACTACACGGTCGAGGTCCAGAAATGTCTCTCACTTTGCTCATTCAGCTTTTGTTGCCACCTTTGAGCTCAAAGACATTGGACACACACTCTCTGATCCGAATTGGATGAACGCAATGCATGAGGAGTTAGAGAACTTTGAGAGAAACCAGGTGTGGGAGTTAGTAGAGCCACCACCACATTGCAAACCTATTGGGACAAAATGGGTGTGGAAAAACAAAGAAGGAGAGAATGGTGAGGTGGTGAGAAACAAGTTGAGGTTGGTTGCTCAGGGTTATAGCTAGAAGGAGGGGATAGACTATGAGGAGACATTTGCTCCTGTAGCCCATTTGGAGGCGATTAGGATCATTCTAGCCTTTTCTGTGGCTAAAGGGTTCAAATTGTACCAAATGGATGTGAAGAGTGCCTTTTTGAATGGGTTTTTAGAGGAAGAAGTGTATGTGAGGCAACCACCGGGCTTTGAGAGTGTTGAGTTCCCACATCGAGTGTATAAGCTGAGGAAGGCTTTGTATGGGCTGAAACAAGCTCCCAGGGCATGGTATGGCAGGTTGAGGGGGTTCTTGTTCAGCAACGGGTTTGAGATGGGCAAAGTAGATAAGACTCTTTTTCTCCTCAGGCAGGGCGATGATATCCTAATTGTTCAGGTGTATGTGGATGATATTGTCTTTGGCGGCTCGTCTCACTCTTTGGTTGCAAGGTTTGCAGAGGACATGAGCAAAGAATTCGAGATGTCTATGATGGGGGAATTGCAGTTCTTTCTCGGGCTACAGATCAAGCAGGCTAAGGAGGGGACATTTGTATATCAAGCCAAGTACACGAAAGACATCCTCAAGAAGTTCAAGATGGACGACTCCAAGCCCCTGCCGACACCAATGAGTACGACTACAGCGCTGGACGCGGACGAGGACGGAGAGCCCGTGGACCAGAAGGAGTACCGGAGCATGATCGGCTCCCACTTGTACTTGACGGCGACGAGGCCGAACATACAGTTTGTTGTGTGCCTGTGCGCTCGTTTTCAGGCGTCGCCGAGGACTTCACATCGGCAGGCCGTCAAGCGGATTTTCAGGTATCTTTGATACACTCCTGAGCTTGGTCTTTGGTACTCGGCGTCCTCTTCTCTTTCACTTCTTGGTTTTTCGGATACCGACTTTGCGGGGTGTCGTGTCGATAGGAAATCGACTTCGGGTACTTGTCAGTTTATGGGTTCCTCTTTGGTTTCTTGGTCTTCTCGCAAACAATCAAGTGTAGCTCAGTCTACCACAGAAGCCGAGTATGTAGCTGCCGCTAGTTGTTGCTCCTAGCTGCTTTGGATCACCTACACGCTGAGTGACTTTGGTGAGGAGTGTACCCATGTTCCTCTCATGTGTGATAGCACGAGTGCCATTAGTGGTGCCAAAAATTCCGTGCTACACTCCAGAACCAAACATATAGAGGTGAGGTACCACTTTCTGAGAGATAATGTGGAGAAGGGAAACATAGACTTAATCCATGTGCCAACCTAGAAACAACTTGCTGATATCCTGTCAAAGCCTTTGGACCAAGCTACATTTGCTCGTTTGCGGGGTGAGCTTGGTGTGGTTTTTCCTTTTTGAGCTTGGGTTGGGAAGTCTCATGTACATATGCATCTTGCATTTTCATTCTTGTAACATATCATGTTTAGCATCTTTGTATCATAGACTGCATTTGTATCATATGCTTTAGAGATGTGCTTCTCTCATATACATTGATCACTGTGATATGTTGGATGTGAGCTTATGATTATGCTTGTGAGCTATTGTGAGGTATAGCTATGCTCTTGGTAGCTTTGGAGATATATGCATGTGAAATGGCTTATTTTTGTGAAAATGCTACATGTGAACCTCTCTTGTGAGTAGAATGCCTTTCATGCTCATTTTGTGCTCAAATGGCTATATCTTGCTTAATTTGTGCTTGGGTATCATGCTCTTTTCATTTGGAGTCAAAGACCTTGTTGTCATCATGAATGTTTAGCCTACATTTTACCTTGTGGAGTAGCATAAGTTTTTTTTTGCCGCAAAGGCATTTCATGTACCATGCTTAATGTTAAAATCTTGAAATTGGTATTTTGGAATGTCTATGCCTGCTGAATATGCTATTAATTGGTATCATGTCATATGTATGCTTTAAATTCCTTATCTTGGATGCTAAACCGTTGCATGATGTCTACCAATGAGAAGTCTCATATCTAGAAGTAGACACATGGTCCGGTGGCTTTAACATGACATGAGATAGCTTGTAGGTGTTTATGATGATCTTGTGATGAGAACTTGTGACCTTGCATGAAGTTTGTGAGTTGTAGTTTGTATGTGCTCATTTTGATCATGCTTAGGTCCTATGCTCATGAGAGGGAAGTTTTGTTGGAAAATGCTTCATTTTGTTTTTGGCTATGTCACATGCTTATATGTCCCTTTATATCTTGTTGGTGATGCTTGTACTGAATATGTGGCTATCTTGCTTGTCTATGTCTCTTTTCCAGCATGTTGTAGTGCTCTTTGTCTATTTGAGAAGCACATGCTTGCATTTGTAGACTTGATTCATGCATTACCAACAAGGGGGAGAGTTTGTACCCAATTCAGGGTAAAGGGGGAGAGTTGTGCATCGGGGGAGAAATGCATTTTCAGCTTGCATAAGAAAAATGGGGGAAAATGGGGAGATACTCAGTTCAGGGGGAGAACTTGAGTTGTTGCATGCATTTGTTCAGGGGGAGCTTGGGAAGCTCTTTGTCGCCTGATTTGTGCTTTGCTCTTTTGCCGATGGTGTCGAGCCCTTTTGCCTCACCTTGAGGAGTCGGCAATTCTGGAGCATTTTGTCTCGGTTGTGTTGAGCCGTTGCCCTTGCCCTTGCCTTAGGGGACCGAGATTTTTCTCTCTCAAGTGATCTTGTTTAGGCTTTTGTTTGGCTTTTGATCACTGGTTGAGATTTTTGTTCATTTCTTTTCTTTTTCTTTCTTTCTCTGAATTGGTTACGAGGTGTGTTGTCAATGCACTCATCAAGGGGGAGATTGAGGACCGGAGCATCCGAGGACCGGTGGATGGTCGCTCCTGGCTGTGATGAGTGATTGACAACGTGGTGTGGACTGACTCTTTGCCGAGTATTGCAGGTGCAGTGTCACACCCGTTTTTCCGAAGAAAACTAGATGCATCTCATATGTGTGTCAGGATCATAATTTCACACATATGATAGACAAATGAGTGTAATATCACAAGACATTGCTCAAAACGTACAGAAAAGGTTTATTAACTTTTATTACACTCATGGGGTAGACACGAAGGTCTTTACACGAACAACGATAACTATGACGATGCGACTCCATCTTCATCTTCCACAGGCATCTGACTGGTGGATCGCATGCCTCAGAACTTCTCGTAGCCACTGAAGTACTCCACTCCGGGGTTCTCCTCTGAACAGCGTAAGCAAGGATGAGTACACTTATGGTTGGTACTCAGCAAGGCCACAGAAATAACCGGAAAGCAAATTAAGTCCATCTTTAAGTTCATTAATCATGTGAGGGTCCAGGCCGCTCTTGACCGTGAGCACAGCTGGTCGATCAGTTTTACACTCTGCAGAGGTTGCACACTTTCACCACATTTCGCGTAAAAGTTTCGAAGAACTTTGAACCCAACCATGCCTGTGCTGATCAGGCACAATACCACACTTTCGAGGTGTGATTGCATAGGGACGCTACGAAGCCTTTACAAAGATATGCAAAAGCACCAACAACCCACGACAGTTACAACTCAGGGCAGACCATAACCCTCCCTAGTGGTCAGCACCTTAGCAAAGGCTGCTACCCCAAGAGGACCGGGCTATACCCCTGCAACCCAGAACCCCCTGTGTTCCTTTCGGATAAGGTCATCAGTACAATCGCACACCTAATTAATTGGCTAAGCCAGAGCCATATGGATTGTGGTTGCACTGTTTTCCTGGGTGGTTCTCCATGTTCCGATTAATTGATAGTATTCTTGTATTAAAGCATAGGTAGAAGGATGGTTAGGGTCACTTGCCTTTCTCCAACCAAAAGTTACTTTCCTTTTCTTCAAACTCCAGCACTTGTTCTTCCTCGAATGGCGCGTTGTCTACGATCATACAAGAAAACATACAACAAATAAAATAGTGCATCAAACATTACTAAAAGACTAAAACACACTTCTAAAACTAACGTGCTTGTTGAGACGATCGCGTGGACACCAAGAACGCTTAAAACGGACCTAGGACGGAAAAGATATGGCTTAAACAAGGTTCAGGAGCTAGATTGTGAAGGAAACTATCTTCCAGGGGCTTATCTGCAAGAAACCAGGGACCTAAACCTAATTATGCATAAAAACAGGAGGTCTAACATGTAAAAGATCAAGGGTGGACTGCTGAACATAAAAACTAAAGAGATCAGGGGCCTAAGCATAAAAGAAAGGACCTGATTGTAGGGATCTTTTTAGGTGGAAGGGCATGGTTGTGATATTAGAAAGTTCAGGGGTTTTTTGTAAAGTGGCGGCAGAGACCTAGGGTTGACCGGTATGTGGCTATTTGACCCGCGGGCCGGGCGGATCTGAGCCGCTAGATCCAGATCGTGCGGCGGGGGCGGCGTCAAGCGGCTGGCAGCGGCGGGCTCGGCGGCGTGCTCGGGCGGCGATGCTCAGAAACCAGCGTCCGGCCTCGGTGCTCAATGGGAACAACTTCAAAATGAAGATAAAGACTTTGCGAACTCACCTAGATGCTTGGGACGGCGAGCGGAGAGGCGAACAAGGAGATTGGGCGGCGGAGCTCCGGCGGGCGGGTGGCGCTCCGGTCTTCAAGCAGGGCTGGCGCTGCGCGAGAGAGAGAGAGAGAGCGGGAGGAGGTGTGGGGAGAGGCGGGGCTCGGGTCCTCCTTTTATATGGCCGAGAGGGGAGGGGATGGGGCGTGGTGAGTCGGTGGAGGGAGCTCCGGCGGTGGGGCACCATTAAGGCTCATGGAGCTCGGTGGGGGGGCGGTTTCGGGAGATGAGGGGGCGGGCGGCGGCGCCGGCGCATTTACATCGCCTAGTGGAGGAGAGGGAGGGGCGGAAGTGAGAGGGGCACCCAGGAGAGGAGGTGGGCGGCGGCCATGGGAGAAGGAAGGGGAGGAGGCTGGAGGTTAGGGACGGTGGGAGGTAGGGGACGCACCTGACAGGTGGGTCCCACCTGTCGGCGAGTGAGAGTGAGGGAAAGAGGTAGGTGGGCCGGCGGCCTGACTTGGTCGCCTGAGAAAAAAGAAAAGAGAGGGGAGGAGATGAGTAGGCGGGCCGCGGAAGGATTTGGGCCAGAAGCAAACTGTGGGCCGTGGAGGCAAAGAAGAAAAAGAAAAGAAAAGAAAGGGAGCTGGGCCGCGGCTGGGCTAAAAAAGAGAGGAGGGAAAGAGAGATAGGGAGGGGGAGTTTGAGGGTAGTTTCCAGACTTTGAGCTTTTGAACTTTTGTTTTTTTGTTTTGCTTTTGTTTTAAAAACCACACAACAACAAAATAAACAAATGCAAAGCCATGTATGCATCAAACACTTTGGTAAATTCTAAATTTAAATGTTGTTTAAATTAATTAAAGGCAAATTTATTTAGTCAATTTATTTAATCCTTAGAAAATAAAAACTAAACCTTGTTGCTATCATTATTTTTTTGTGATGGAATTTTCGGGTGTTACATGCAAGTTGCGGCTTCATTTGCGTTGGTACAGGTGAAGAGCAGGCGCGAAAGGTCTTAGCATTGCTGGGCCTCCGAGGAGTGGAGAGACAAGTAGGCTTGGCTCGATGGACCCGGTGGCCGAATGGGATCAAGTGCGGGCCGCATGGTGGCAAGAAAGCAAGACGAAGTCGTGGACATGAGCCGGTGCAGGGTAGCGGCTCACGACCGGAGTCTGCACGCGGGGTTTGCGGCGGTTCACCACAAAACCGTCGGGTTACTTGGTTGCTCCACAAAACCAAGACCGGAGGCTCGGCGGGTGGAGACGGGATCCGAGCGCGCCGAGAAGCTTCGATGCCGGGGGACACGCGGCGGGATCGCGGGGCTTGCGTCGAGAGGACGCGGACTGTGGCAAAGGCCTGGCCGCCCGATGAAGATGTTCGCTTCTTGACCACATTTCTCCTGAGGGGTGTGTATCTCATTTTAAGTTCTAGGGGTAGCTTGGTCATTTGCCCTTCCCGGAGAGACTTCATATATATAGCTCTAGGGTTCCAGGGCAACTCATCCATCCGGACTGCTTCTCATTCCTTTGCTCTGTAGGCTAGATTTTCTTCATGATTTTGTAGAGAATCTGACCTCTGGTTGTATGGAAG
The DNA here is from genome assembly GCA_036936925.1 of Cenchrus fungigraminus. NCBI lineage: Eukaryota > Viridiplantae > Streptophyta > Magnoliopsida > Poales > Poaceae > Cenchrus > Cenchrus fungigraminus. The sequence goes on along the minus strand of CM072780.1, from coordinate 28,672,606 downwards.
CATTCATGGTTGCGTCGATTTCCTTCTCTTGGCTCGAGTGATTTTCGTGTCTTTTTCGAGCTATTTTTGTGGGATTTTCGTGCACGGCTTGTTCCTTCGATTCTGAGGCGTTTGTGTTCGGATTTCTTTGTGGGGATCATGGATAGATGTCTTGTGCATCTTTGTGCTTGATCTTGACCCCTCAAACTCCGGATTTGGCCTCCGATTCGAGGATTTCGGTTGGAACCCTAGCTTTTTGGTTGAGCTCGGTTCGTTGCCGATTCTCGGCGATTTAGTTGGTTTGAGGCCTCAAGTTTTTGGGCATAGCATCCCCTAGGGACGCTTCACATCTCCCCAAAATCTTGCTTCAATCCATGCAGCTGTTTGGGAGATCCATGGATGGATAGGTGGAGTTGACCTCACATTTTCGTTTTCACCTAGTTCTGTTTGTGCCTGACGGACGGTCCGTCGTGTAGGCACAGACGGTCCGTGGCCCCCTGAGTTCGTCCAGTTCGTCGCTTGTTCATGCGAGTTCTTGGTTCGATCAGGTGAAGCGCTAGGTTTTTGTTGTGGGAGGTTTGACGGACAGTCCGTCGTGAAGGGTCGGACGGTCCGTTGCTGGCGGACGGTCCGAAGGGTCGTGTCGGACGGTCCATATACCGCGGTGTGCTACTGGAGGTTCTGTCTGCATAATACGGACGGTTCGTCCTCGCTTCACGGACGGTCCGCCGTATAGCCCACAGACGGTCCGAGGTCCTTGCACGGACGGTCCGTCCTGGGCTGACAGATTTTCCTAAGTCTTTGGTAGCTTGAGTTGTGCTTCCGCTTTGCAACTTGTTTGGACTTGTTTCTAGGGTTGGTAGGTCCGTTGTGACTACGTGACCTTGGCAAGTTCGTGTGGGAACCCTTGCGTGTGATTTTGGGACTTAGCCGGTTTTCTCTCGGAGAATTTTTTATCGGCTCCCATTCACTCCCCCCCTCTCTGGTCGCCTAATCGGTCCTTCACTTCTTCTACGACCTCGAAGGATCTTTGCCTTTTTGCTTGTGGTAGCACTCGATTTTCTTCACGGGTTTCTCCTTTGAGGCATGGTTCTAAGGGTGTTCGAAAACCTTTTCAATCAAACCGACATTTGCATCATGCTAACCCACATGATAAGTTGAGTACATCGTTTACCCGTGTGACCAAGTATTGGATTCCCAAGTATGTGCTTGCTAACCCTTTGGGATCCAAGGCTCGGTCTTTTTCGTCTCCTTGTGTGTAGGTATGGAGACGTGGTTGGAGAACATGAGCTGGATGGTACTTGATCTTTTGTCCGTGAGGTGATTAAGACAAGATGGTTCTCCACACCGCTTTGGATGGCTCTTGGAAGCCTTTGTACCCATGTATAGTGAGTTTTCCTTTTCCCTTTGTACTCACTTGTATACTTGTTGCATGCTTTGTCCTTGTGTCATGCTTGTGTATAAACCATGGTAGGCTAGCCATCTTGTTTATGATAGCTTTGTGATCTTGTATACCTATCTTGCTATCTTTTGTACGATATTGTGGTGGATGATATTTATGAACTTCATGTCATGCTTTATCATTGTTCTTGTGTGGCTATGTCATGTTGTTCGTACATATCATTTTTGTCTAGTTTCATGGTACCTTTTAATGTTAGCATGTATGTTTCCATGTATATCTTGTCATGCTAGCTTTTTAATACTTGTATCATGCTCGTGTTTGGTCTTTGTATCTTGTTTGGCATGTTGTTCTTTGGTATCTTTTTGGTTAGACTAGTTGTATAGTTATGCACCTTGTTGACTTGCTTGCTAGCCCATGCTATCATTCATCTATATGGAATCTTGTTACAATGCTTTATTTATCTTAATTGGTATTGTCAATGCATTATGTAGCATGTTTTGAGCGTTCTTTGTGGCTTTGGGTTTGTCTTGTCTTCGGGTTGCATTTTGCTTCTTCTTTGGCTTTCTCCCTTTTCGGTTGGTTGTAGAGTTTTCCTTTTGCTCTTTCTTTTCCTAGTTTTTGCTATGCTAGTCGACTTTGGTTGAGGGGGAGCTCGGCTTCATTCGATGGAAATTTGGTTTCAAGAGTTTGCCTTGGCTTTTGGTAACCATTTGTGATCTTTCAATTGGTATCTTTTCTATGGTACTCAATTGGGATTTTTGGAGCTTCTTCTTGGTTGGTGTGTCCCCTTGTGAGCTTTCTTGTTGTTGAGCCGTGTTCCTTGTCTCCCCCATGCATTTTGCATTACATGTGCATCCATATATCATGTTGCATTTGTTGTACATATCTATCTTTCTTGCATTTGTATCATATGCATGGTAGTATGAGCTTCTCTCATATACTTTGACTACTGTGATGTGCTAGTTGTGAGCCTATGATCATGCTTGATGTGCTCTTATGATGTATAGCTATGCTCTTGGTAGTTTTGGATATATATGCATGTGAGATGGCTATATTTTTGTGAAATGCTAAATTGATCCTCTCTTGTGGGTAGAATACCTTTCATGCTCATTTTGTGCTCAAATGGCTATGTCTTGCTTAATTCATGCTTGTGAATCATGCTCTTTTCATTTGAGGTCAAAGACCTTGTTGTCATAATGAATGTTTAGCCTACATTTTACCTTGTGGAGGAGCATAAGTTCTTTTTTGCCACAAAGGCATTTCATGTACCATGCTTAATCTTGAACATGAATTTGGTATCTAAGAAATGTCTATGCTTGATAAATATGCTTCCATGTGTATCATGTCATTTATGCTTTAAATTTCTTATCTTGGGTGCTAAACCGTTGCATGATGTCTACCAATGAGAAGTCTCATATCTAGAAGCAAACACATGGCTCGGTGGCTTTGACATGACATGAGATAGCTTGTGGGTGTTTGTGATGACCTTGTGATGAGATCTTGTGACCGTGTATGAGTTTTGCATGATGTATGTTGTTTGTGCTCATTTTGGTCATGTTGAGGTCCTATGCTCATGAGAGAATTTTTGATGAAAATTGCTTAAAATTGATCTTGGCTATGACACATGTATATATGTCCTTTCTATCTTGTTGGTGATGCTAGTACGGAATTTTGGGCTGTCTTGCTTGTTCTATTTCATTCCTAGCATCTTGTAGTGATCATTGTCTATTTGAGAAGCTCATGCTTGCATTTGTAGACTTGATTAATGCATTACCAACAATGGCGCAAAATTTGTGCATTCCAATTCAGATTGCATTTGAGGAGAGGGATAATCAGTTCAGGGGGAGAACTTGAGTTTGCATGCATTTGTGCAGGGGGAGCTCCTTTATTGTCTGAGTTGTGCTTTGGTGCTTTTGCTCTTTGCCCTTTCACATGTGTTTAGGGTGAGCCTTGTATGCTCTTTGGCCCTAGTCCATGTGCTTAGGGGGAGCTTGTGAGTTGTATGTTCTTTTGCCGATGGTGTCGAGCCCTTTTGCCTCCCCTCGAGGGAGTCGGCAGTTTGTGAGCTTTTGCTACATGATTGGTGTTGAGCCCTTTGTGCCTCTTCTTGAGGGATCATGTGTTCTTATCTCGGTTGTGTCGAGCTGTTGCCCATGTCTTTGGGGATCGAGATTTTTCCAAGTTGATTTGGCCTTGGTGTTCCTTCTCGTGCCAAGTGACTTTGATTCTTTGCCCTTGTGTGGTTTTCGTTCACTTGGATGAGTCTTTCGGCCTTTGCCTCTCAAACCATTTCTTTGTGCTTTTGTGTTGTCAACACACTCATCAAGGGGGAGAAATTTGTGAAAATCAAGTTGATACGTACCTTGATTTAATAGTGATGAGTGTTCGACAAGTGCCGAAATGGGTTTGTTGGCTTTGCGGGACTGCATGTAGCTCTTGTGGTTCTTGGTTGACTCTTCTGTGGTTGAGGACAGGAGCGTCCGAGGACCGGTGGATGGTCGCTCCCCGGTGTGATGAGTGATTGACAACGTGGTGTGGACTGACTATTGGCCGAGTATTGCAGGTGCAGGTTGCGGCTGGGTTTGCGTTGGTGCAGGTGAAGAGCAGGCACGAAAGGTCTTAGCCTTGCGGGGCCTCCGAGGAGTGGAGGGACAAGTAGGCTTGGCTCGATGAACCCGGTGGCCGAACGGGATCAAGTGCGGGCCGCATGGTGGCAAGAAAGGCAACACGAAGTTGTGGACATGAGCCGGTGCAGGGTAGCGGCTCACAACCGGAGTCTGCACGCGGGGTTTGCGGCGGTTCACCACAAAACCATCGGGTTACTTGGTTGAGCCACAAAACCAAGACCGGAGGCTCGGTGGGCGGAGACGGGATCCGAGCGCGCTGAGAAGCTTCGATGCCGGGGGACACGCGGCGGGATCGTGGGGCTTGCGTCGGGAGGACGCAGACTGCGGCGAAGGCGTGACCGCCCGATGAAAAGGATCACTACTTGACCATCTTGCCCTTGAGGGGTGTGTATCTCATTTTAGGTTCTAGGGGTAGCTTGGTCATTTGCGCTTCCCGGAGAGACTTCATATATATAGCTCTAGGGTTCCAGGGCAACTCATCCATCCGGACTGCTTCTCATTCCTTTGCTCTGTAGGCTAGGTTTTCTTCATGATTTTGTAGAGAATCTGACCTCTGGTTGTATGGAAGCATTCATGGTTGCGTCGATTTCCTTCTCTTGGCTCGAGTGATTTTCTTGTCTTTTTCTGGCTATTTTTGTGGGATTTTCGTGCACGGATTGTTTCTTTGATTTCGAGGTGTTTGTGTTCTGATTTCCTTGTGGGGATCATGGATAGATGTCTTGTGCATCTTTGTGCTTGATCTTGACCCCTCAAACTCCGGATTTGGCCTCCGATTCGAGGATTTCGGTTGTAACCCTAGCTTTTTGTTTGAGGTTGGTTCGTTGTCGATTCTCGGTGATTTAGTGTGTTTGAGGCCTCAAGTTTTTGGGCATAGCATCCCCTAGGGATGCTTCACATCTCCCCAAAATCTAGTCTCAATCCGTGCAGCCGTTTGGGAGATCCATGGATGGATAGGAGGAGTTGACTTCGTGAGCTAGGCGTTTCTGGTTCTGGTCGTGAAGGACGGACCGTCCGCGGGTTGCCAGTTCGTCGCGTGTTCGTCCAGTTCTTGCGAGCTCGCGCGTCGATCGTTTGGGGTGCTAGGGTTTTGCCGGTCAAGGTTTGACGGACCGTCCGCCCATGCATCACAGACCGTCCGCCGTCATCGGACCGTCCGCGAGGCAAGTACGGACCGTCCGTATTTTTCGTGAACCTTCTCGTGGTTCTGTCCGTTACTACGGACCGTCTGTCCGGGGGGTCGGACCATCCGTCGGTGCCTGACAGACCGTCCGCGACCTCAGGTCGGACCATCCGTCCCAGGCAGGCAGATTTGCCTAAGTGCTTTGCTCCTTGAGTTGTGCTTCCGCTTTGGGTTGAGTTGGGACTTGTTCCTAGGGTTGGTAGGTCCGTTGTGACTATGTGACCTTGGCAAGTTCATGTGGGAATCCTTGGTTGTGATTTTGGGGCATAGTCGAGTTCATCTCTTTGGAGAAGAATGTTTATCGGCTCTCATTCACTCCCCTCCTCTCTGGTCGCCTAATCGGTCCTTCAATTGGTATCAGAGCCAGTTACGGATCTTCGTGATTCTAACCAGTCTAAGATCCAAAGATGGCGTACCAAGAACGGGGTTCAGGTCCTCTACACTTTGATGGTAAGGATTACCAGATGTGGCAGAGGCGTATGTCTGCTTTTCTTCGTGGCAAGGGTTAGCTCATTTGGGATGTGATGGAGGACACCTCCTATGTCCACCCCATAAACTTCCTTGCCCCAGGCTCTAGGGATATGCACGACGCCAACAACAATGTGGTCGATTATTTGTTTCGTGCTCTTTGCAAGCCTGAATTTGATCGGGTGTGTGCAGAGGATTTGGCTTGTAGGATTTGGGAGAAGCTGAAGAATGCTCATGCTGGGAACAATCAGGTGAAGGCTCGCTTGTTTGCAACCTACCGGAGAGAGTACGAGAATTTCACTCATCTCCCCGGTGAGTCCATAGATACCATGTTCCAGCGGTTCACTGTGATCGTGAACAATATGAGGGCCAATGTGACCGTGCTCCCGTACGATGATCATGACAGGGCTGTGAAGCTCCTGCACTCGCTAGATCGTACCGTGTGGAGCGAAAAGGTCGAGACCATTTTGGAGTCCGACAATTATGAGACGCTCTCTGTGGATGAGCTTTTCTCAAAGCTTAAGTCCTCTGAGGTTGATAGAGGTGTGCGAGCAAAAATCGAGAACCCGACTGACCCCCATAGTTTGGCTCTCGTTTCTGGTTCCAAGACTAACGCTAACCCATCCTCCAGGATGTACCCGTTGTCTTCTCTTGTGTCCTTGCCAGACGAGGATTTTGATGTGCTGGGCGAGGATGACCTAGCACTCTTGTCGAGAAGATTGGAGAGGATGCACGCGAACTGGGTGAGCTCAAGGAGGAACTCGAGGACGTGCTTCAAGTGCGGCAAGACCGGACATTATTTCATTGAGTGTCCGAAGCTGAACAACGATTACAAGCTCAAGTCCAAGGACAAGAGAAGAAGGTCCAAGAAGAAGGATTGTGGACATGGGAGGAAGGCACGGTCTCGAGAGAAGATCAAGAAGTCGAGCGATGTCGAATCCGACTCCGAGGACATATCATCAAGCTCGAGTGATGAAGAAGAAGAGGGCGACAAGAAGAAGAAGAAGAGGAGGAGGAGGAAGAAGAAGAAGAAGAAGAAGAAGAAGAAGAAGAAGAAGAAGAAGAAGAAGAAGAAGAAGAAGAAGAAGAAGAAGAAGACCCTCAACAAGAACTTCAATGGCCTTTGTGTGATGGGCCTAAGCTCCAAGGAAGGTTTCTGTGGCATGGCTCACAGCTCCGGCAGCAAGAGAAGCCAGAAGGATGACTCGGACTCAGATTCCGAGGATGAGGTATGTGATGAGCTCTCTTCCTTGCGTAAGGAGAATGAGGAGTTGGTTGCTTTGCTTGACAACCATGATGACATGCTTAGAGAGGCCAAGAAGCTTAGGAGTGAGCTTAGGGCCTCGCTTGAAGGTGCTAGGAATAGAGTAGCTGAGCTAGAAACACAGAACCTTGATGCCAAGCTTGAGATAGATTCGCTTAAGGCTGCTCCTGTTGTTTTTGATGAGGTTGATTGTGGTGATTGCTCTGTTTTCCTAGCTGATTTGACTGCTCTTAAGGAAAAGCATGCCTCCAAGTGTGAGGAACTAGATGTGCTTAGGGTTGAGTTGGCTGAGCTGAAGTCTAGACCTACTTTGTTAGGAGCATGTACTACTTGCCCTATCTTGCATGTAAAACTAGATGAATCTCATGCTAGGATTGTTTCTCTTGAGGCTGCTTTGAAAGCTCCTATTGCCACTTCCTGCTCTACTTGTGAGGTTCATGCTGTGCAAAATCTAGAACTAGCGCATCATGTTGATCGGTTGCAGACTAAGAATGATAATTTGCACAAGTTGTTGAGTTGGCTGTCTAGTCAAGAACCTTAGCTTGGTATAATGATTGCGGCGTTTAAGCGCTTTGATGGTCAGGGGCTTGGGTTGGATAAGGTTGGAGAAGGTAGTGGTGAGAGAGAAGGGAAATTTGGGAAAGCTCCAGTTCCACTACACACTACACCCATGAAACAGTTTGCCCCCAAGTCAAACCAGCCGCTTAAACCGAGAGAGAAACCAAGTGAGAAGCCAAGTGAGCAAGGTAAGAAGTCTGAGAAGAAACCACAACCGACACTCAAGCCAAAACCAATCCGCTTCCATTGTGAGCATTGTGGGAGGGATGGTCATAAGAGAAAGTTTTACTTCAGGAGGAGAAGGGAGGAGAGGTTTGCTAGGGAGATGGCAAACAAGGACAGGTACTGCCCTTCTCATGGTGTGCCTGAGCCTCGTGTTGTGCCTCGAAGTGAGGGTGGTGTGCGTCCGTTTCCAGCTTGGAGGGATCGGGGCTTTTCTACCCAAGGTGTTGGGAGTTTCGGCTTTCGAGGTCGTGGTGTTGATCGGTCTGGGTCTTTTGGTCGTGGTGCAGGTGATAGGCATGTCGAGTTTGACGGTGGTATGTTTGCTGGACGCTCTCCACCTCGTGATCAATACGAGTTTGGGAGTGGTCGCAGTTTTGAGTCTCAGAGGAGCTACGGACCACGTTTTCCTTTTCATGGTGCTCGTTCTCCTCCAGTGAGACGTGAGGCGATTCTCGTGGCAGTCATAGCTTTGATAGGCATGATAGAATGGATTTTGCTAACCCCACTTTTGAGCAAATGGCTCGGCACTGGTTTGACTCTTTTTGTGCTAACCCCAATGTTGAGTCGGCTGCTCGTTCTCGCTCTTGGTTTTTATTTTGCAGGCAGGAGGCTTGGAGGACTTTTGGTGGATCGACTCCGGAGGCTAGAGGCACATGGCAAGAGATCGAAGGTGGCCCTCCAGCCCCACCCCGGTGGTGTCAAAGGAGTACATCACTTTCGGGGACGATGGACGAGAACGAGAAATCAAGGTAAGTAGTTTTGAGACTTTGAGGTGTGTGGCTCTTCTCAAGCCACTTTGTCTCTTTTGCTCTTTGCCCTATTGCATGTATTGAGGGTGAGCTTTGTATGCTTTTTGGCCCTAGTGCATGTGTTTAGGAGGAGCTTGTGAGTTTTGTGCTCGTTTGCCCTTTTGGTGTTTGGGTTTGGGCATCTCATGTACATATGCATTTTGCATCATTCATTCATGTAACATATCATTTTAAGCATCTTTGTATCATAGACTGTATTTGTATCATATGCTTTAGAGGATGTGCTTCTCTCATATACATTAATCACTGTGATAAGTTGGATGTGAGCTTATGATCATGCTTGTGAGCTCTTGTGATGTATAGCTATGCTCTTGGTAATTTTGGAGATATATGCATGTGAAATGGCTTATTTTTGCGAAAATGCTATATGTGAACCTCTCTTGTGAGTAGAATGCCTTTCATGATCATTTTGTGCTCAAATGGCTATATCTTGCTTAATTTGTGCTTGGGTATCATGCTCTTTTCATTTGGGGTCAAAGACCTTGTTGTCATCATGAATGTTTAGCCTACATTTTACCTTGTGGAGGAGCATAAGCTTCTTTTTGCCGCAAAGGCATTTCATGTACCATGCTTAATGTTAAATCTTGAAATTGGTATCTTGAAATGTCTATGCTTGATGAGTATGCTCTAAATTGGTTACATGTCATATGTGCTTTAAATTCCTTATCTTGGGTGCTAAATCGTTGCATGATGTCTACCAATGAGAAGTCTCATATCTAGAAGTAGACACATGGCTCGGTGGCTTTGACATGACATGAGTTAGCTTGTAGGTGTTTGTGATGACCTTGTGATGAGAATATGTGACCTTGCATGAAGTTTGTGAGTTATATGTTATTTGTGCTCATTTTGGCCATGTTGAGGTCCTATGCTCATGAGAGGGAAGTTTTGTTGGAAAATGTTTCATTTTGATAATGGCTATGTCATATGCTTATACGTTCCTTTCTATCTTATTGGCGATGCTTGTACTGAATATGTGGCCATCTTGCTTGTCTATGTCTCATTTCTAGCATGTTGTAGTGCTCTTTGTCCATTTGAGAAGCACATGCTCGCATTTGTAGACTTGATTCATGCATTACCAACAAGGGGGAGAAATGTGCATCCAATTCAGCTTGTATGAGAAAAAAGGGGGAGAAATGCACCCTTGGGGGAGAAATGCATCTTTTTCAGTTTTGCATAACAAAGGGGAGATACTCAGTTCAGGGGGAGAACTTGAGTTGTTGCATGCATTTGTTCAGGGGGAGCTTGGGAAGCTCGTTGTCGCCTGATTTGTGCTTTGTGCTTTGCTCTTTTGCCGACGGTGTCGAACCCTTTTGCCTCACCTTGAGGAGTCGGCATTTTGAGTATTTTGTCTCGGTTGTGTTGAGCCGTTGCCCTTGCCTTAGGGGACCGAGATTTGCTCTCTCGAGTGATCGCGTTTTGGATTTTGTTTGGCTTTTGATCACTTGTTTAAGATTTTTGTTCGTTTCTTTTCTTTTTCTTTCTTTCTCTGAATTGGTTACAAGGTGTGTTGTCAATGCACTCATCAAGGGGGAGATTGAGGACCGGAGCATCCGAGGACCGGTGGATGGTCGCTCACTGGTGTGATGAGTGATTGCCAACGTGGTGTGGACTGACTCTTGGTCGAGTATTGTAGGTGTAGGTTGTGGCTTGATTTGCGTTTGTGCTGGTGAAGAGCAGGCGTGAAAGGTCTTAGCCTTGCGGGGCCTCCGAGGAGTGGAGAGACAAGTAGGCTTGGCTCGATGGACCCGGTGGCCGAACGGGATCAAGTGTGGGCCGCATGGTGGCAAGAAAAGCAAGAAGAAGTCGTGGACATGAGCCGGTGCAGGGTAGCGGCTCACAACCGGAGTTTGCACGCGGGGTTTGCGGCGGTTCACGACAAAACCGTCGGGTTACTTGGTTGAGCCACAAAACCAAGACCGGAGGCTCGGCGGGCGGAGACGGGATCCGGGCACGCCGAGAAGCTTCGATGCCGGGGGACACGCGGCGGGATCACGGGGCATGCGTCGGGAGGACGCGGACTGCGGAGAAGGCGTGGCCGCCCAATGAAAAGGATCGTGTTGACGGGTTATATTCGTATCCAAGTTCAATTGGATTTGCAAGCGTATAAATCCTCCGTCGTAGTCAAGGGACCCTTCTTCCCTCAAGTGTGAACCCAAGGTATCAAATCCGTGGAACAATGTGCGATGCAAGATGCTAGCTAGTAAAGCCGGGAACACTTGATCTTCAAGAGGTGTTGCATTTGCATCTAATCTAAGAAAACACCAAGAAAATGAATCTAATCTAAGAAACACCGGAGGTAGCAAGAAATAGAGAGGGGGAGGTAAAACCAATCTAGAGAGATTGGATCGAGCTCTTATTGAAGTTCCAACCAAAGAAGAAGATAGCAAGTCGAATCTCATAAATAGCTTCTTTAAACCATGGCTTCCGTTCCGACTCCGAAGACGCCCGCCTTTTGGAACCTTCGTCCTGTCACGATGCGCCCCTATTTGTGCGAGTTAGCCTAGGGCGAGTCCAAAGGACAAGATGAAAATGTTTGGTAGGTTAGACATGCACCTCTAGCCACCACGGCTACAAGAACACCCTATGTGATCTATCTCGATAATAGATCGGGGAGAAAGAAAACCCAAACGAAGACAAAGTTGTAGAGAAAGCACTTGATCGCTAAGAATCGGATTGCAATTTGTAATCTCAACATAATAAATGATACATGGACAAGATCACCACCGGGATCCTACCTTGATCTTGATCCTAGCTCCTGGAACTCCGACGTGGTCTTCCTTGCAAGGTTCCCACGCCGACTAGGGAAACCCTAGTCAACTATCTCGACCCTCTCCTCTCCGGAATGGTGTCCCTCTGTTCTCTGCTCCTCGGCGGTGAATGATGAATGGTATGATGCGTGGCTCTTGGCACTGGGACTATAAATAGTCTGAGGGTCGGCTAGGTCAAAGGGGGAGACGAATGGACCCAGGAATGGGCTGGGCCGGCCGGCCTGGGCCGACCGGCCCAGGCCTATCCTGGCCCAGTTCGTGGCCTCCTTCGTCGGTGCTGCTTCTCATGTCTTCTGGAACCTTCACCCTTCTGCATGTTGGCCCTTGGTGTCAGTTTCTCCACGGTTTGGATATGGCTCCTTGTCGCGCAAGTTTCAGCATTTTTTGTCTAGGTCCTCGGAGTTTTCTGCCTTCACGATTCGGTCCTTGGGCCTCTTGGAGTCATGTTCACTTCATATCTTGACTTGTACTGGGCTTCATGATCTTCTCACGAGGTGCTTGATGAACTTTACCCGGAAGTCTTGCATTTAGCGCTAAAGTCCTGCATAAACAATAAACTCCAAAAACGACATGCAAGAGTGAACTTGTTATATCAAGGGGGTTAGTACCAATGGATAAGATATTAAATGAATGCCAACACTGAAGGTAAACTCATGGCTAGGTTGACGGAAATTCACCATCAACAGCTCCCCCATGCTAAAACCTTGCTCGTCCTCGAGTAAGCCTTCGATGGATATCAGTGTTTCCCTTCATTGTTCAATCCCTGCACTTGATCATACACGAGAAAACATAATGCTCTCAAAATTTTAATTTTTTAGGGTTCCATTGTGTACTAGCTTTCATCCCTACGGAGGGTGGATATCAATTAAGCTCTTCCCACAAGTATTTAAACATGCTCCCAAAATTTAAATAGATCTCAGAAATTTTGAAATAAAGAATGAGATGAAAAAGAGCTAAACCAAGTTCAGAAATTTAATCCACCTTGCATCTTGCTCATGAACTCTCATCTCATCTTGTCTCTCAAGCCTATTTGTTCTACTCCTTTCCCCTCTCAAAACATATATAAGTGGTAGGCTTTATATGGAGCTTTTGGGAAAAGTTTAGTCCTACCAAGATATTATTATTGAGATATTATCAAAACAAGACAAGCTTCTCATGGTCTGTCGGGGACGGTCATAAGGGGTCCCCTAACTAAGGGGATAATTACCCTCCCAAAATGCGAATCACTCATAAACCCCCCGCGAGCTAACAGGGTACAAAGTGCGTGCAAGGCCCAAGGCTTGCTACGGCCTAGCAGTCGCTTGGGCCCACCCATCGAGGGTGCTCGCTCGCACACACCATCTCCGCCTCGCTCAAGGGTCGTGGCGGCCCTTGAGCCAACCTCCGCCTCGCTCGAGGGTCACGGCGCCCCTCGAGTCGATCTCCGCCGCGCTCGAGGTCACCCCTCGACCGACGACGCCTCGCCTGTTCCATCGGACATGAGCATTAAATGCCCCGATCCGCTGCGGGCGTCAAAGTCAAAAGGCAAATCGCCTCCCACGCCGCGCGCCTGACACCGCCTGGGACTCTGCACGCCTAACCCCGTCACTGTGCGGCCATCCCCAGCGCTGTGTAGGCACTATACAGCCCTGTGCGGATAGGCCGGTGTCATTCCACGGCACTGTACTGCCAACTCCCGTCCACCTCCTGCAGCGAGCCCCTCGAAGGGGCATGGGGGCACCCTCGAAGGGCGTACGGACGACGACCCGGCACAGACGCCGGTCAGCACTGCAGCACGGATGACACGGGCCGCGTCTTGTCCATCAACTCCAACATAGTGCGGCCATCCCCAGCCCTGTGCGGCCATCCCTGGCGCTGTACACGCCGGCGGCGTACTGTGCGGACGGCACGGCACCACTCCGGCACCTGTGCTACCAACTCCCGAGCTTTCCCTGGCGACAAAGCCCTCGAGCGAGTATAGGCGTACCCTCGATCAACATATGGACGGCGACTGGGCGCGGACGCCGGTCAAAGCTACCCCTCGAAGCCACTCTCCGACAAGCACAAGAGCCACCACGACGCCCACAGAAACCGGAGCTCGCCATCAACCCACGCCGGGCGCAGGGATTCGCAAGGACGACGGTCACGCCGGCGTACTATTCTCCAGTACGAGACCACTGTACATCCCACTATGCGGTATGCTTGTAACCGCCTCCCCTTGGCCTATAAAAGGAGGAGGCAGACGCCCAGCCGCGGGCAGGCTGAATACACTCAATACGCCAACACACCATGCTCAACACCCACTCCACAATATTGGCACTTGTCTCAATCATCCTAGCAGGGACTTGGAGGGCTCGCCTCCTCTCCCGCCTTGCTTGTAGCCCCCCTCTACGAGCATCCCGGTGCGAATTAATACAGTGCACACGCACACTCTGCTGGATGTATGGCCCCGCGGCCGGAACCAGGATAAATCTGTGTCCCTGTGTTAGCATTTGCACCAACCATCGAGAGACAAATCACAGTGCGACTCACTAGTTAGTGTAGGGACTAATCTGAACACCGACATGGTCTTACCGAGACTCGTCAAAAAGGTCATTGGAAAATAATGTTATTTCAAGGAGGGGGAGAGAAAAATACACACACTTTGAGATAGGTGGACATATGCAAATGGCAAAGAGTGATCCCGAGGCACAAAGGAAGTCCTCGTTATCGGATTGCACATGGTTTGAAAGATGAGTTTGGATCTTGATTTTGAAGCTTTTTGAAATTCCTGATGCATTTAGAGAACCGGGGAGTTCACTTTATTATTATTTTTTACATACACATATTTTTCTTTCTTTCTCATACATATATTTTTTTTCTTTATCTCTTTTTTTTCTCTTTTTCTATACACACATTTTTTTATTATTACTCCCCTTGAACTCTAAATTGCATTGTACCTACCTCCTCCCCCATGCTTAGACGTTTGCTCGTCCTCGGGCAAAGAGGTGATAGAGATAAGGTAGGTACCGAAAATAAATTTTCCTTTGAAGAGATACTTGAAATCTTCAATCTTGGCACCATCTTGCGATCTTCCTCGAGTTGACGATCCATACTCAAATGATAGGTTGTGGTCAAGGAGGTAAACACAAAAGATGATATTTTTGGTTTTATGGGTGGATATCCAGCGAGGTTTGTGAAATTTCCGATGTGGAGATTCACAATGCACGGATAGAAAGGCTAGCAATAAGATAGGCGCAAAAACGGAATGACCAGCTTCTTAGTCTCGGGCCAGAGAAATCAAGTCCTGAATTAATTCACCCAAAAATAAATCTTGTATACTAAGTTTTTGCACTCAAATAAATATATGGCTTTGGATAGGTAGAGCAACATGCAAATGGTATTAATGACAAGGTTAGCATTACTTTTAAGAATAAAAATAAATCATCTTTAACACATCCAAAAGTTGAGAGCATGAGAAAAACTATGGGTCTTATCTTTATCATAACCTAAACAAAGGATTAAGCTAGCATTTAGATTAATTTCAGATTTGTATTTTAAGAGAGCATTAGTTTAATCATGCATAAAACAAGTACAAAGATGAGCAAAGCGGCAACTATCATATATCAACATGGCACAAAATTTTTATCTTCGCCAAAGGTAAAAACATGGTGGTGATTTTATTCATGATAATATTAAGACTAACATAACTAACACACATGCTAAAAAATAAAAGGAAACCGAAAATACTACACATACATAAGCGTACACAAGCTGAAAAAATAAAGAAAAGGAAAAGGAAAATTCAAACCAAAGTAAAAGAAACAAGCTTCTCCTCTCTTTAATCTTCCGCCGGTGGTTGGTATTGGTAATCTTGGCTATTGTATCCTTGCTCATAATAAGTTTGCACTGGTCCTCCTATGAATTGCTCCGGCGGTGCTATGTGAAGGCGACCTAGCTCAAAAGCGATGTTCGCGGTCCCTTCTCCCATTTGATTTGCATTGGATTGGATGGCTGCGATATTTTGCATGTTCCTTGCAGTGTATCCTCCAATGATGGCCACACTTTGTTGAGGTTGA
Organism: Cenchrus fungigraminus; assembly: GCA_036936925.1. Classification (NCBI taxonomy): domain Eukaryota; kingdom Viridiplantae; phylum Streptophyta; class Magnoliopsida; order Poales; family Poaceae; genus Cenchrus; species Cenchrus fungigraminus. Next base: position 28,657,289 of record CM072780.1, on the reverse strand, counting down.
GGAAGGTGTGTATATTCTCCGCAAAGGCTACATTGGGTACCATAAATTGAGTTGGTGGGGGGCATGGCTGCGTCACTCCCCCATGCTTGCATTGGCACACCTCCGTAATGCCTTGGAGGAAGCATCGGGATTCCTCCATACGGTGGTACGTTGGCTTGGGGTACTCCCTCTTCTTCTTCTTCTTCTTCTTGAGCCGCGGATGATGGTCCTTCTTCTATAATTCTTCCTCTCTTGTTCTTCCTTGCCGGCACAAGAAGTCCTTCCTCTAACCAATCTTGTTTCCCCTCAATAAATAATTTCAGCCTTGCATCCGGTAGGGGTAAATTAACTTTGACCACTTTGAAGCCTCTCCTTTCATCTCCACTTATGTATTTTCCTTGTTTCATATATTCAATTCCCAAGGAAGTCCCAGCGAGGAGAAACTTCAGGTTCCTTGTAATTCCTGGCCTTAATGATATGGCCAACATGGAAAGGTAACATCCCGAACCAATGTCTCCAGATCCTGAGATTGCTTTGTAACACCACCGGTTGATCATAAGTTATGAGGGGTCAATTGGCTGCCCAACAATTAAAGCTGAGTATAGCCAATTCAACTCCGTGTCGGTGATCTTGGTTTCTCTAATTCTCCCCAAAATCCTTTTGCACATCCATGAGTGAAACACCTTGATGATGGGGTTCCGGATACTACTCCTTTGCCGATTATCTTCTCCCGCAATCATTCCCCAAAATCCTTCCAACACATTCCCATGCACACTTACTTGCTCCGGGGCTCCCTTTTGAAATCCAAGCAACTCTCTAATGTATTCATAGGAAACCACTTGTTCATCTCCTTCCAAATGGAATGAAAGGATCGGCACTCCTTCATCAAGTATTGGAACCATGGTCATAAGAATTTCCAGGGCCAACTCCTTGTGGGTGTTTGCCGACACTCCGTTGGAAAATTATACCCATCCTAGGTTTCCCAACAAGTGATAAATGTCTGTTTGAAAGCCCAATATTTGGAGAGCATGGTCATCGAAGTCGACATTTGCCACAAGCCTCTTCTCAAGGTGAGTGAGCTTCTCCTCCTCTTCCTCCGTCTTGATAATAAAACCATAGTTAGAATACCGTGGAGCGTATGGAGGTGGAGCGGATGATCGTGTCGAACGACGAGGTCAGACGGGCGGCTCCTCCGTGCGTCCTTGCAGTTCGGTGAACTGCATAGACGAGCTTCGTGTGGCCCTAATGCCACCGAGGAGCAAGGTTTCACTCCTCGGCGGTGTCGTGTCCTCCTCCATGCTCCGGGGAGACTCGGAGACCGAGTGCCTCCTCGAAGAACTTGTTGATGATGGCTTCGATGATGATGAACCCTTCTTCTTGGAGAAAAGACTAGTAGTTTTCTTCCACATGATTGCTGCACTCTCTTCTCACAAGTATCTCTGGGGTTTTGAACCGGTAGCAAGGCACACAAAGAAAGTATATGAAAGGGTGAAATTTTACTGGATTTTCAGTGGTTTTTGGTGGATGAATTGAAGCTCGAAATGGAATGCAAGGTTTCTGGAGGTTTTGGACTTAGAGCTCAAGAGCACGAACTAAGAGTTAGATGAGGGACTTACTTGTCGAAGGGGAGCCTCAGGGGGCTTAAATGGAGGTGAGGCCGGCCGGCTTGGGCCGACCGGCCTGGGGTGCCTGCTGCTCCTCCTGGCTCCAATTTTCCCCAGTGCACTCCATGCTTCCTTGTTGCTTTGCGTCCGCGTGCTCCACGGGGTTGCACCGTCCAAGCTCTCTCATCCACTCCTTTGCTTGCATAATTGAGTCTCCCACTTGATTGCTTTGCTTTGAGTCACTTCCATGCCTCCTTGCCTCACATGCCTCCATGGGAATCCTGCAAAACAATGTCTTGGCTGCCCCCCCCATGCTTGTCTTTTGCATGTGCCATGATGTTAAATAATGGAGGGGCCTCCCATGATACATCATGATGCTTGTGTGGTTAGGTGAACTCAAAAACCTCCCTCTAATCATGTTTTAATGCTAAGTACTCCTCTAATTTCGAAAAATAAAATTTAACTCAGAGCTAGCAATGAGTTCAAATATATTTAGAGGAGTTTTTAAGCATCAAAAACAAATATAAGTTGAAAAAGTTTTCCGACTACTTTTATTTTGGTCTCACCGGTATTGATTGCTTCCATTAGTTGAGAGCAAGCTTTTCCCGGCTTGATCGTGGGGGCATAGATTTAGGTTCTAATTTTGGCTAAATGTGAGAGAAAGATTTTGAATAAAATTAAGTGAGGCTTAGAAAAATTCTAGCTCTAGAGAAACCAAAGGATATGAATTTTAAACAAACCAAAAGTCAAGTTTCCTAGGTTCACGCGAGTCCTACCATGCGTTGAAAATTAAAAACCATCTAGAAATATAGCGTGGCTCTACTCATGTGTTTTCAACATGTAAAACAAATCAACATTAACATCATGAAGAGGATGAAAGATTGAGGTAGATTCTGAAATTTTGGTTTTGGTTTCTCAAAAAGAATCAAATAACACATAGGATGGCTCATGTCATTGGTTTATGGTCCAAATCAAGTAACCGAATAAAAATTATAAGTCTAAGCATTGTCCAAACCACTTAAAGTTTATAGAATGTCTTGCGTAGCAAATTCTAAAACCAACTTACTTGAAAGACTCGGAAAAATCTTGATCGGGTTGTCCTCCCGGTAGCTTATTCTTGACTCGACGAACGGGTTGCCTCCCACCTAGCGCTTCGTTTATAGTCCATGGCTAGACTTCTTCACTTGTTCACTTCGGATCAATGCTCCTTGCGGGCGTTGCAATCTTGGGTACCCACTTCTTCACCATCTTAGGCTTAGGCGCAGGCTTATTATTCGGCTTAGTCATCTTTTTAGTCTTCACAGGCGGCTTTTGTTCCTTGATCTTGACGGATGCAATGACTTCTTTGATTTCCTTCGCTTCCTTCTTCTCCGACTCTTCCTTCTTCCTTGGCTCTTCCTTGCTAAAGCGACGATGAGGTGGAACATATTTAACATTGATCATGTTGCATACCTCGAAGCGTGGTCGAAACTTGAAAGAGCTTCTCTCGCCGTTGATGTCGAACTTGATCTCTCCCTTGCCAACGTCGATAATAGCTCCGACGGTCTTGAGGAAAGGTCTCCCAAGGATGAGCGGTGGCTTCTCCCTTTCTCCCATCTCGAGCACCACAAAGTCGACAGGGATGAAGTGGTGTCCGACCTTCACGGGCACATCTATGGCGATGCCCAAAGGATAGCGAATGGAGTTGTCGCCCAACTCCAAGCACATGGTTGTAGGCTGTAGCTTCGGTAAGCATAGCTTCTCGAACACATCTCTTGGCATGACACTCACACTTGCTCCAAGGTCGCATAATGCCTTCTCAAACTTGAAAGAACCAATGGAACACGGAATCGTCAGGCACCTGGGGTCTCCTTGCTTCTCTAGTCCATTTGCAATAGCAGCGCTACATTGCTCAGACATCTTGACGTGATCCACCCCGAGTGTTGCTATCTCATACTTGTTTGCAAGTATATCCTTGAAGTAGCGAGAGTACGTAGGAACTTGAAGAGCGTCCAATAGCAGCATGTTGATGCTTAACCTACGCACCACTTCCACAAACTTCTCAAAATGATTATCAAGTTTACCTCGGAAGTAGCGTGGCTTGAGTTGCGGCATCTTCGTGTCTTCTCCCAGCATCTCAAACTCGGGTTCTTTGGTAATGATCTCGGTAACCTTCTCCTTAGCAACTTCTTCCGCCTCGGTAGATGATTTAGGCTTTCTAGCTCCCGCGGAATGCTCCGGATCTTCGGTCTCCTTTCCCGACCGAGTTTGAATGGCCTTCGCCATCTCGGGACCTTGAGGTTGCCCTAGTAACTTCCCTTCATTAGCGGATAGGCGCCCGGCAAGTTGTCCCATTTGTGTCTCGAGCATCTTCATCATGTTGAGCACTTGATGGTTGGAGCTTCCGACCTCCGTCACCTTGCCATCGATGTTCTCCAACACTTTGTCTATCACCTTGAACTTAGTGACAGTGTCCTAGTTGATCTTAGCTTGCTCTTCCATGAAGTCCTTCAATTGCATATGAAGAGGAACCGAATTCGGAATGGACAAACTTGCATTAAATTGAGGTCTACCTTACCCGTAGCGGAAGTTCGGCAAATCTCCCTTCCTCATGTAGTCAAGCATCTTGGCTTCCTTCGGACAATCCTTTTGGACATGGCCATACTCCCCGCACTCTTCACATGTGGATCTCGCTTCGGCAGCCTTTAGGTCTTGAGCTTCTTTCTTCTCTATCTCCATTTTCTCCAACCTCCTCATGAGTGAGTCAATCTTGCCTTCAAGAAGATCCTCCTTCTCCACTTGTAATACTCCTTTGACATTCCCCGTGGGTTGAATCGGAAGTAAGCGTCCAGACGACGCCCATGTATCATTATCTGCGACCTTCTTGAATAGAGTGAACACTTCAGTTGGTGTAAGCTCGATGATGGATCCTCCCGCCGATGCATCAATGATCATCCTTGACGCCATGGTAAGTCCTTGATAGAACTTTTGTACAAGATCTTCCTTCGGGAACTTATGATGTGGTACGGCCCGAGTGTACACATTGAAGCGCTCGAAAGCTTCCGATATAGTCTCCGTAGGATATTGAGCAAAAGTAGCAATCTTATTACGCAAGCTTTGAGTCTTACCCGGTGAGTAATATTCCTTCATGAAAGCTCTCATCAAAGCCTCCCAATTTTGCACCGTCTCCGCCGGTTGAGTGTAGAACCATTGCAAAGCTTTTCCAAGTAGCGAGAATGGAAAAAGCCTTGCCCTCATTTGGTTTTGAGTCACCCCGTCCATGTTGAATGTTTGACATAGTTGAATGAACGCTTGGATGTGAAGGTTGGGATCCTCTTTACCGGTGAACGGTGAATGTTGCACCATGCGGATCGTTGAGGTCTTGATCTCGAACGGCCTTCCGATCTCTGTGAGGTTTAGGATGGGTAGGTCGACGATGTCCAGGGTGCATAGCTCCCCGATCTTGCGTTCCGACTGCGGTTGTTCTCCCATCGGTTGCGGTTGAAGTTGATTCTCCTTAGGGCTTGGAGGTGGCGATTCCTTTGGAGATTCCGATGATCCTTCGGCCTCCGCTTTTGGATCTACAACTTCCAGCTTTTTAGCTTGTGCTTCCCGTCTCCTTAGCCTGTAAAGTTTTTCTGGATCATCCACAAAATTTTTGGGTTTGTTGGAGAGGTAGCCGTCCATCTCCTATTAGGGTTAGCAACAAACAATATATATACAAAAACAAAAATAAAAACAAATCTAAGAAAACTAGGGTTAGTCAAAACTAGATTAGATTGATTTCGAGGATGATCAAAAGTTAGTAGATGCAAAAAGAAAAACCAAAAGAAAACTAAAAATATTCACAAAAAGGCAATACTAGATCGGATCTTGATTGCTTGTTCCCCGGCAACGACGCCAGAAAAAGAGGCTTTTGACGGTTTATATTCGTATCAAAGTTCAATTGGATTTGCAAGCATACAAATCCTCCGTTGTAGTCAAGAGACCCTTCTTCCCTCAAGTGTGAACCCAAGGTATCGAATCTGTGGAACAATGTGCGATGCAAGATGCGAGCTAGTAAAGCCGAGAACACTTGATCTACAAGAGGTGTTGCATTTGCATCTAATCTAAGAAAACACCAAGAAAATGAATCTAATCTAAGAAACACCAGAGGTAGCAAGGGATAGAGAGGGGGAGATAAAACCAATCTAGAGAGATTGGATCGAGCTCTTGTTGAAGTTCCAACCAAAGAAGAAGATAGCAAATCGAATCTCATAAAAAGCTTCTTTAAACTATAGCTTCCATTCCGTCTCTGAAGACGTCCGCCTTTTGGAACCTTCGTCCTATCACGACACGCCCCTAATCATGTGGGTTAGCCAAGGGTGAGTCCAAAGGACAAGATGAAAATGTTTGGTAGGTCAGGCATGCACCTCTAGCCACCACGGCTACAAGAACACCCTATGTGATCTATCTCGATAATAGATCGGGGAGAAAGAAAACCCAAACGAAGACAAAGTCGTAGAGAAAGCACTTGATCGCTAAGAATCGGATTGCAATTTGTAATCTCAACATAATAAATGATACATGGACAAGATCACCACCGGGATCCTACCTTGATCTTGATCCTAGCTCCTAGAACTCCGACGTGGTCTTCCTTGCAAGGTTCCCACGCTGGCTAGGGAAACCCTAGTCAACTATCTCAACCCTCTCCTCTCCAGAATGGTGTCCCTCTCTTCTCTACTCCTCGGTGGCGAATGACGAATGGTATGATGCGTGGCTCTTGGCACGGGGACTATAAATAGTCCGATGGTCGGCTAGGTCAAAGGGGGCAACGAATGGACCCAGGAATGGGCTGGGCCGACCAGCCTGGGCCCAGTTCGTGGCCTCCTTCGTTGGTGCTGCTTCTCGTGTCTTCTGGAACCTTCACCCTTCTGCATGTGGGCCCTTGGTGTCAGTTTCTCCGCGGTTTGGATAGGGCTCCTTGTCGCGCAAGTTTCAGCATTTTCTGTCTAGGTCCTCGAAGTTTTCTGCCTTCACGATTCGGTCCTTGGGCCTCTTGGAGTCATGTTCACTTCATATCTTGACTTGTACCGGGCTTCATGATCTTCTCACGAGGTGCTTGATGAACTTTACCCGGAAGTCTTGCATTTAGCGCTAAAGTCCTGCATAAACAATAAACTCCAAAAACGACATGTAAGAGCGAACTTGTTATATCAAGGGGGTTAGTACCAATGGATAAGATATTAAATGAATGCCAACACCGAAGGTAAACTCATGGCTAGGTTGACGGAAATTCACCGTCAACAGATCGCTACTTGACCATCTTTCCCCTGAGGGGTGTGTATCTCATTTTAAGTTCTAGGGATAGCTTGGTCATTTGCCCTTCCCGGAGAGACTTCATATATATAGCTCTAGGGTTCCAGGGCAACTCATCCATTCGGACTGCTTCTCATTCCTTTGCTCTGTAGGCTAGGTTTTCTTCATGATTTTGTAGAGAATCTGACCTCTGGTTGTATGGAAGCATTCATGGTTGCGTCGATTTCCTTCTCTTGGCTCGAGTGATTTTCTTGTCTTTTTGGGCTATTTTTGTGGGATTTTCATGCGTGGCTTGTTTCTTTGATTCTGAGGCGTTTGTGTTCGGATTTCCTTGTGGGGATCAGGGATAGATGTCTTGTGCATTTTTGTGCTTGATCTTGACCCCTCAAACTCCGGATTTGGCCTCCGATTCGAGGATTTTGGTTCAAACCCTTGCTTTTTGTTTGAGCTCGGTTCGTTGTCAATTCCCGACGATTTAGTGTGTTTGAGGCCTCAAGTTTTGGGGCATAGCATCCCCTAGGGACACTTCACATCTCCCCAAAATCTTGTCTCAATCCGTGCAGCTGTTTGGGAGATCCATGGATGCATAGGAGGAGTTGACTTCGCGAGCTAGGCGTTGGTTCTGGTCGTGCAGGACGGAACGTCCGTGAGGCCCTCATGGACCATCTGCAGGTTGCCAGTTCGTTGCGTGTTCGTCTAGTTCTTGCGAGCTCGCGCGTCGATCGTTTGGGGTGCTAGGGTTTTGCCGGTCGAGGTTTGACGGACCGTTCGCCCGTGCATCACGGACCGTCCGCCGTCATCGGACCGTCCGCGAGACAAGTACGGATTGTCCTTATTTTTTGTGAACCTTCTGGTGGTTCTGTCTGTTACTATAGACCGTCCGTCCGGGGGGGTCAGACCGTCCGCCGGTGCCTGACGGACCGTCCGCGACCTCAGGTCGGACCATCCGTCCCAGGCAGGCAGATTTGCCTAAGTCCTTTGCTCCTTGAGTTGTGCTTCTGCTTTGGGTTGAGTTGGAACTTGTTCCTAGGGTTGGTAGGTCCGTTGTGACTACGAGACCTTGGCAAGTTCGTGTGGGAATCCTTGGTTGTGATTTTGGGGCATAGTCGAGTTCATCTCTTTGGAGAATAATTTTTATCGGCTCCCATTCACTCCCCCCTCTCTGGTCGCCTAATCGGTCCTTCAGTGGTGTTTAGTTTTTGGTTGGAGCATGCATTTTTCCCTTCTCATTTCAAGTTGCCTTGTGTTTGGTTTTACTTGGCATTTGGGCACTTGAATGGGTTTTCCGTTTGCTTTCAAACCATCTTTTGTCAATGCACTCATCAAGGGGGAGATTGAGAAACCAAGTTGAGATGTGCCTTGGTTTATATATGATGAGTGATTGACCGGATGATTTGAGGCTTTATGTGTAGTGTTGTGTCGTGTGTGCATTGTGTTATGTGTGTTTACCATGTTGCTTTAGTGGTATGTTGTCAATGCACTCGTGATGAGTGGTTGACAACATTGTGTGGACTGACTCTTGGCCTAGTATTGCATGTGCAGGTTGCGGCTTGATTTGCGTGGTGCAGGTGAAGAACAAGCGCGAAAGGTCTATGCCTGTGTGGCCTCCGAGGAGTGGAGAGACAACTAGGTTTGGTTCGAGGGACCCGGTGGCCGACGGGATCAAGTGTGTGCCGCATGGTGGCAAGAATAGCAAGACGAAGTCGTGTACAAGGAGCCGGTGCAAGGTAGCGGCCAAGTCATTGAACGGGGCAAGACCGAGTAGACCATCGGGGAGCCGGAGGTGAAAGGCTTGGCGGGCCTGATGCTTGGCATGGTGAGGCTGTGTCTTGCACGCGGGGTTTTCGGTGGTTCACCACAAAATCGTCGGGTTCCTCGGTTGCTCCACAAAGCCGAGCTCGATGGTTTGTTGGTTTGGCCACAAAACCAACACCGAGCTGGGACGACCGTGGTGGCCAAGTCATGAGTGGGATTGGCGTGGAGGTCACACCTAGTCTGTGGGGTTTGCGGCGGTTCACCACAAAACCGTCGGGTTCCTTGGTTGTGCCACAAAGCCAAGACCGAAGACTCGACGTGACGGAGACGGGATCCGGGCGCGTCGGGAAGCTTCGAAGTGGGCGACACGTGGCATGATCGAGGTGCTTGCGTCGGGAGGACGCGCGGCCCGATGGATGCGCGGCTGTCCGATGGAGAACTTCATGTGTTGACCAAAATGCCCCTGTGAGGGCTTGTGTTGTAACTCCTAGTGTAGGGGCACTTCGGTCATTTCCGGAGGGCCTATATATAGGAGTGGCTGAATTTCAGCCAACTCTTTCGCTAGTGGTGGGAGTGCTGTTTCATTTTGGGGTGCTCTTGGGGAGAGAGGGAGAGATGTGTGAGTGGCTCTTTGTTTGAGCTTTTTGCCATCCAAGATTTGTGATTCTTGAGAGTGGCTTGTAATCCAACATGGCTTGAATTTTTAGAGTGAATTCGTCCCTCAAATCTTGTGCCAATTCCTCGAGCAAATTCTATCTCCTTCTAAATTCCCGAGTTGGTTTTTGTGCTATTTTTGGAGCTTTTCGGTTCGATTCTTGTTCGTCGATTTCTAGGCTGTTTTCTCTCGGATTTCTTTGAGGAGATCATGGGTGAGTGCCTTGTGCCTCTTCGTAGATGATCTTAACTCCTCAAACGTCGGGAATCGGTCTCGATTTAGTGAGGATTGGATGAACCCTAGTTCATAGTGTTCTTGGCCAAGATTTGCGATTCCGGGAGTTGTAGGGAGTTAGAGGCCGATATTTTTGGGGCATATCTTCCCCTTGGGGTCTTCATCATCTCCCCAAAGTTTCGTCTCAAGGCTCCAAGTGGTTTGGGAGATCCATCGATCGAAAGTTGGGAGTTGACCCGCGGTGCTCTTCCTATTCGTCACGATTTTGAGCACGGACGGTCTGTGGTGTCTTGACGGACGGTCTGTGGTAGGTGGGGCTTGCGACGAGAAGGTTCTCGAGTTTTCTAGATGCTCGGACGGACGGTCTGTGCCTTCTTGACGGACGGTCCGTGCTGCACGGACGGTCCGCGATTGATAGACGGACGGTCCGCGATTGATAGACGGACGGTCCGTATTTTCCCGAAAGTTTCTGTCTGTTTCGAAGTTGATCACGGATGGTCCGTGGTGCTAGGATGGACAGTCCGTGGTGCTCTCACGGACGGTCTCTCATGTGGTCCGCAGATTGGCTAAGTGTTGGTTTTCAGCCTTGTGCTTCCACTTCTTTTGATCGTTCTTTCACAGTGTTTTGCTACTCTTCAAGAATTATTCCTAGGATTAGTAGGTCTGTTGTGACTACATAATCTTGGCCTTTGGCTTGTGCTAGGAGTTCTTGTTTGGAAGTGATTAGTAGTGGCTTTTGTCATTCTCTTGTCACTAGCTAATCTTGGTTAGTAGTGTTCGTGCTAAATCGGTTGTGCAAGCTTTACCGTGCCTCGTTTTGTGTTGGCTTCCGCTAAGCTTTGAGCATGTCCAGTTGTTCCTAAGATGAGCTTGTCACGAGTTGACTAGTGTCATCTTGACGATTAGACGCGAGGTGCATTTGGGATGGCATTTGGGATATAGACCGAGTTCTTTCAAGTAGAGAATTTTTATCGGCTCCCATTCACTCCCCCCCCTCTCTGGTCGCCAATCCGGTCCTTCAGATGGCCCAATCTGGAGGACTGCCCCAAGTACAAGTGGATCCTTCCGCTCGCAAAAGCAGTTGTGCTTCTACAGAGGTCCCCGAAGAGCAAAGGGCAGTAGAAGGAGTTCAAGTGGACGACAGCCAACGGTACGCTGTGGATGAGATCTGTCGGCGCACCCCATGTGAGCTACACAAGCCATTCGGCAACATCAAAATGAAGGTATAATTCATTCTATTATTAGCTCAATTATTGATGCATGACTTAGAAATTTCTGGACAGACATTCACAATGACGATATAATTCATGCTAATAACTAATTCATTATTATTTCTCTACATATATACAGGTGGCAGACGGAAGTGCTTTTGCACATTTTCCTGGACAGATAAGCCACGACATGCCGATTCCACCTGGCTACGCCTCAGTTAGTGTAGAGAACATTTGTCAACCTAATTTTGAGGAGCTAGAGCTAGATATCCCAGGAGGTGATGGGGAAAAGACACTTAAGGATGCGCTACACGGTATCATATTATGGCCAAAACATTACATCATAATCCTCGTGAATGAGGGATCAATCCCTCCGAGAGATCCCTTGGAGCCTCCACCATCATCTCCGTGGCTGTCATCACTACCTTCAAGATCACCTCGCTCACCTGCTCCGCAAGAACCATACAATCCGGGAGAAGCGAGCTCCAGCGATCACGATGATTCCAATGATCATGATGATGACATCCATCCCAATTCACCTCAGCAACAACCGGCCGCAGAGCATGCACCACAGAGGTCTCGAGCACAATCTTGCAAGTCAGTGCAACCACCAAAGAAAAAACGACCAGCAAAGAAAAAGCCCGAGCCAAGGAAGCTAGCATGGGAGAGAATAGAAGAAGAAACAGACGCGATTTCACAATAAGAAGTCAAGGACTGGTTAGCAAAAGTGAAAGAAGGATGTCGACGGGAACTTCTGGAGGCCAAAAAAATAAAGGTCGTCCGCAGAGACTCAAGACTTTCATATGCGAGAAGGAAGAAAGCAAGAGAAGGGTAGAGTTAAAAACAGACTATGACCGTTCGGTGGACAAGTTTATCAAAAGAAGAGACGACGAGGGTCGCCAAATAGTTACATCGAGCAAATACCTACGTCGACGTCGGGGACTACCACAAACAAGAACAAGGAGAAGCAAATAGATGCATCGACGACCAATCCGACTAACTTTGTTGTGGGCCTCACTGCAGAAGAACAAGCAGCTCTTGAAAACATGCCTACAGAACAACTGACTCATGTCATTAGTTTTTATGAACAAATAGGGATGCCTGTTGGTGCTATTCTCGGCCTTCAAGACCTACCAGCGGATAAAAATTTCGTACCTAGATGACACTTTGAGCTAGGACAACCTTTAGTGAAGCCAGAATTGGTCAGGAAGCTCCCAACTAAGATGCACAGATTTCATGATTGGTACATGAAGAAGTCATCTGAAGGCCTGGAGATGTTTGGTATGCTTGTGAGACCTGAAGATTTTGCCCTTCTAAGCGAGAAGGTGGTCTGGCTCGAATTCAAAGATATCTATGAAGTTTACCAACTGGACGCCATGAATACTGATCTTATGATGGCCTGGTGTCTGTAAGTGGCATATTTTCATATGTTTATTAATAAATTTATTACATTTGTCGATCTATTAATTAACATTTGGCTTTCTTTTTCTGTAGCCTGCAACTTACTGAGATGCGAAGGAAGGGTTATTCAAATGTTGCTTTCATGGACCCATCAAAAGTTAACCAATCCGAGATCCGGGACCAACCAAAAACAACAATCGAGACAATCTTTAAGACCTTATCTGAGTTTTATTACAAGAATTGTATACTACTACCTTACAACTTCAAGTAAGTGTTATTGTCATCTAATTATCCTTGTTAATTCTATTTAGTCAGTTCTAATCTTTATGAGCATGCATACAGTTTCCACTGGATTCTATTGATAATCAGTGTCGACAAAAGCAACATCATGGTGTGGGATTCGTTGAGAAAAGACCCCTCACAATACCAAGACCTTCAAGAACTATTTCAAGAGTAATAATTATATCTAAGACGTTTTCTTTAATGCAATATATATTTAGCTTTTACTAACACTCTATCTTTTATTGTTTTTCCTCAGAGCTTGGAACATGTTCATTGCAAAACACCAAGGACCATTTAAACCATCAATAAGATGGGTCACTAATTTTCCGGTACGTAATCCAAATAACAACTTCAAATTGAGAATATTTAAATTGTATAACACTAGTATTTCATAATCTGCTCCTCTCTCCACCTTAGTGTTTGAGACAGGAACAAGGAAATAATTTATGCAGGTACTACGTCTGTGAGCACATACACGCTTTCCCTACAAACTCGACAGATGATAGTGTAAGTAAAATAAATCTATTAATAATACATCATTTTTAACCGCTTATATATTAATCATTGGGTGTAATATATTAATGTATTTGCAAATTACAGATGGATATAAAAAGGGACGCACTCATTGAGAAGGATCGTCTCTTGACAATTCAAGAAGCTCTCAAGGGATTCATCATGGACGAGGTGGTTGATCCAAAAGGAAAATATTTTTATGACCACCATCTGATTGACCACCTCACCTCCGATGAAAGTTGAGACTAACCGATATTTTGATGTATATATACTATAGGGTTTAGGGATTTGATGTATACTAGTTTAAGAAAATACTATCTATTTTGATGTGTATAAATTATTATGTGTATATGGTATATATATAGACACGTATACATAGATACTAAGGACCCCTTTAGTCCCGGTTCGTTCACCCGGGACTAGAGGGGGGCTTTTGTCTCTCATCATTAGTCCCGGTTGGACTTCAGAGACCTAAGGCCTCTACCAACCGGGACTAAAAGAGGACATAGGGTGAATTGCCCATCCATGCTTTTAAAAAAAGGGTGAATTGCTCATCGAATAGAAAAAATGTTTCTACTGGCTTAGAGCTGCCCGTTGGAGAAGGGTTTACTGATGTTTGACCCAACATATATATATCAACAAACGGAAATTGTAATAGATAAACAGTATAACCGTACAAATGACGGCCGATGGATGCGCACACGGCACACGCGCACCCATGTACTGCTAATGCAAACGACCGAGCTGCTAGCTAGGTGGAGTACTATATTTGGTACGTGCGTGCCATGTCTTTAATTTGCTTCATGTATTTGTAGTTTGTGCAACTAACACCAGATATATGGGATTATTGTTGATATTTTATTACAGCTCTGTTAAGTTACATAGGTGCATGGAGCGCGTGATATCTCTCGATCGGATCATATTAGTTTCCCCATCTCAGTGAACTCATCCATCTTGGCGCCAACGACAGCCCTCCCCTCTCGTCGGCCGTTCTTGAGCAGCACGAACGTCGGCAGCGCCTCCACTTGGTACCTGGCCACAATAGTGTTGTCCTGTACATGCAAGCACAATAATACTACAGTCAGCTAGTGTGAGTAGGTAGCTAGTTAACCATGCAACAAAACCGTACGTGCCCGGCCATCATACATTTTTAAGCTTGTCGATGTCGACCAAGCAGAAGACGGCATCCTTCTTTCTAGACAGGGCCATCTCCCTGAACGGTTTCTTCATCACCTTGCAAGCTTCGTTCCAGTCCGCCGAGAACATCAGCACCACCTTTATTTAATTATTTCAGATATATGATTCATTAATTGATTCCTACTATTAAATTGTTTTTTTTTGAAATTAAGGCAGGAGTGCTGCCACATCATATAAGAAGAAGGTGCCTCATATATTAAATTGGTTAGGAAAATGTATTTTCATTCCGTCACAATTCAGATCTGAGATACATACTCTAAAAACTAGCATGCATATTGTTCTATATTGATAGTATATGATATATAACTACACACGTACCGGTTTGCCGGTATAGCTCTCGGCCTTTTGGAACTCTTCAGGTTTGGTGATGATGTAGTAAATCCACCACCACGTAGGGGCGCGGGGATGCCGAAACACTACACCGCAATATATATATAGTACAAAATTACCATGAGCGAGACATCAAAATTGAATAATTAGTTAATAATAATAATCCGTCAGCAAGAAGAGCTAGCGCCGCGCGCCAATTATATATTGTATATTATTATTTCATAAATGATGAAAAGAGGGTCAATTAATTAAGAACCAAGTAGTAGCGTTACCTTCGTTGGTTGCCGACATGCTTCTTGCTTGCTTTCACGGCCGGCGCGTGATCGATCGACCTCGTCTCGTATGGGAGGGATTGGGTTTGGGATTGGGATCGGGAAGGCATGCAGTCACTGCGCTGTGATATGTTGGCAATATATAGTAGTAGCCGCCGAGGAACGGAGGGCCCTACAGCTACAGGAATGGAGCATCGATTCGTGTTTCCCGGGTACTCAACGTCTGATCGGAAAGGAATATATGCTACGAGTGCAAATTCGAACTTGGCAACATCGAAGAGATAGAGAATATAATCAGGGACCTACCGAAAGAGAAAGTTGAGTCCACATAAATAGTGCTACGAATGTAGTATTTGAATTTCATTGTATAAATATTTTTTATTCCAAATATCCTTCCCAACTGTGTTAGGAATAGAGATTCTCTGTATAGAAAAATACCGTAAGTCCAACAACTTCTTACGGGGTATCTAAATAGGCCTTCGTTTATTCCAGGGTGCAAACTTTTTACCTATTTCTGATACTAATTAGTAATATTATTAAATATAGACTAATTACAAAACTAATTATACAGTTGGAGTGAAAATCATGAGGTCTAAATATATCCACCCTCTCAACCAATCCAAGGTTAAGAAATTCATGATGATCTAGCTTGAGACTAAGTCGTTTAGTAAGAAGTTATCCTCTATGCCCAAAATTCTTTTTAGACTGACTTTTCAATCCGTCTTGATTTCTCACTAGCCAAATATATATAGAAAGCGAGAATAACTCTTTAGAATGTGCACAAGTTATTGAAAAGTTGTTTAGGGTGTGAAAAGATGTATAGAGAACGGGTTTTTTAATCTAAATACCAGAAAATATAGGAAGCGACTTTTAATTTTTCCAGATAGCCCTCCAAATAATGATTTAGAAAGTGAGTTTTAGAAAGAGTCTTGAGATGCTATTATACATCAACACACTGTCCAAAATTAATGTAAATATTGAAATTTACAATCTTCTTCCTACTATCAAAAAAAACTCGGCCGGTGAGGGAAAGACCGCCCCCACGGTATTAACTAAGAAGAAGCCTCGGCTTCCCCGACCGAGAAAATCCCCGAACTCTGGCCCCGTCCTGACACTGGGAGTCGTAACCCGTGGGAAACTACCTACCTGGGCCATACACGGTCCTCAGGCCGACCTGGGCCGTCTCTTAACTAGTGCTTTGGCACACGGGGCCAGCGAGGGGATTTTTTTTACCCACAGGCGGAAATTCGCCCCACCCGGGGTTCGAACTCACAACCTGTGGGGTGCCGCTGGAGTGCTTTGACCAACTGGTCTAGCACCCTTTGGCTCTTCTTCCTACTATCAGGGGTGGAATCAGCTGTGGGGCGGATGGGGCTCGAGCCCCACCCCCTACAACTGTGGATCTCATGGAGCCCCTCCTAATCCCTCCCCTACCAATTTTAGCCATTGATGAAGAGGGGAAGAAGAGAATGAGGAGGAAAAAGAGGAAGGAGAGAAAGGAGGAAGAAGAGAAAATTGAGCCCCCTAAGGTTCAATCCCGTCTTCGCCACTGCCTACTATCATTCAGCGTAGCAAGCCAAGAAGCCCACGATTACTCACACCTACCGTAGTGTCTCCCTTTCTCCATTAGCTCAGTTGCCATACTCTCCGCCCCACTCCCCTTCCCGTATCCTTGCCCTCAAGTCGCGCATGTGGTCCATCGGGATCGAATTCAAGACCTTAAACATCTCACAAGCCCACTTGACGACTGTGTCACTGAGACATTTGTGACCAAGTATGGGGTACTATTCTTTTGTATTAACTTTCATGAATCTTATATTGAATATTTCATCCTCTAAAGCATTTCAAATAAAAATAAGTTTGAACCCCAAAGTTTTCGATCTATCGAGTACATACTATAACTTCAGTTTAGGTAGCCTCTCCATCCATGGACGTCTAAAAAGTTCGAGATTTTGAATTTCAAATATTAGAATTTAAACATAACTTTGGATACAATTCTTGTAAATGAAGTACAGAAGGAGTACATAAGGAGAGAGCACTTGCATATGGCAGCCAACTAGTTTTTTGTGGAAATAGAAAAGCGCAGGGCGGCTCTCCCCAACAATAAAGACACACTTCTCTCTGTCTCTCTCTTTTTATCTCCGACACAACTCTCTTAGAGCATCTCTAAGAGTTTGCCAAATTTTACTCGGCAAATATTGTGTTTTGTCAACTTTTAAAAAGATATACCAAGTAAAAAATGAGCTCATCTCAACAGTTTGGCACAATTCACTTGCCAAATTCAGATCTAACTTACATCAGAAACCCTGAGAGAGAAACAAAATTATGTTTATGCCCTCTCACCTCTTGAAAACTTGCATGAGAAATCCTTCTCTATTCTTTATTTTTTTTCACCCTCCCACCTGGCTTGGCCATGCCGATGTGCCAACCGCGATCGGCGCGCGTATATTTCCGCGTGGGGAGGTGAGTTTTGCCAAGTTTCTATTTTTGCCAAGTTGATTTGCCAAACTGTTGGAGGCCAATTTTTCTTATTTTGCCAAAATTAGATGAATGCCAAGTTAGTTTGCCAAACTGCTGGAGATGTTGTTATAAGGAGCAACTCCAACAGTTCCCCATCCCAAGTTGTCATTGTTATTTTGTTAGCAAAAACATAAAAAAAACCTTCTCCAATAGTTCCCTATCTCAGGCTGCCATTTATCCCAAGTTGGAAAAAACAGACTCCGCGCGCGCATATATGTGCCCAGCTATCCGCGGCGCATCCTTCTGTATCAGAAGAGGTTGAAAAGTATAAAAATGATTTTGTCTTTTTCTTGGGGTTCCTGATTTAAGTTTTCAAGAGGTGGAATGGTAGAAACATAATTTTGTTTCTCTCTTAGGGTTCCTGATGTAAGTTAGATCTGGATTTGGCAAGTGAATTATGCCAAACTGTTGGAGATGAGCTCTTTTTTTACTTATCATATCTTTTTAGAAGTTGGTAAAACACAAGATTTGCCAAGTAAAATTTGACAAACTGTTGGAGATGCTCTTAATAGGTGGCAAGTGAATTATGTCAAACTGTTTGAGATGAGCTCTTTTTTTTACTTGTCGTATCTTTTTAGAAGTTGGCAAAACACAAGATTTGCCAAGTAAAATTTGATAAACTGTTGGAGATGCTCTTACTACGTCTTTTTTTAAAAGAAAACTGTAGAGGAGTACCCCACAGCGTAAATGGTGTCACACCCAGGATTTGAACCCTGAGTGGGAGCCCCCCAACCAGTGGCCTTTACCACTCCAACTTGCTAAGTCTAGATACATAATCAATGGATCTAGAAACGTCGAAACGTATCTTAGAGCATATCCAAGAGTATCCTAAACCTTTTCCTAATCCTTGATTTTTAGTAAGACGAGAAAAAATCCCTCTCCAACAACTCCTAATACATCCTCTTAATCTTTTAGGATTCCGGAAAAACCACCTCATTCGGCGTAACTTTACGCGCGCAAGTTTGTGCCTAATCTAAAGCTGGAAGGGCACAGAAAGATTAAAGAGTAGATAAGAGTTCCTGATGTAAATGTAACAGAGAGAAAGAATATATAAAATTGGTTAGGATAATTTAGAAATAGTATAGGATTCCTGATGTAAAATTGTCTTCTATAATTTAGGTGTTAATTATTAGGAACTCTTGGAGATGACCTTCTTTATTCCTTCTAATAATTTTTTAGAAGTTGTAAAACTTCATGTTTTTAGGAGGAAAAAAATTAGACACACTTGAAGATGCTCTTACAATTTAAAAATGAGAGAATATTAGGCACTGGGCATGGTGAAAAGGGGCCGGGACCAAACGAAACTTAGCGTGGGGACGCAGGTCACCTCTAAAGATTATTCCAAATCCATCCATTTGAAAAAGGGATTCCAACTCCACTTGCCCAAAAACGCTTCCTTTTGCGCCGCGAAGAAATAATATTCCTTGCCAACGCTCACAGCCTGAGCCATTTCCGTATTCCAGACTTCCAGTTACTCTGTTCTTAGCTGCACATTTACTTGGTCGAAAGACTATTTAGAGCTGTTATTTCGGATTTAAAGAAAGTTTTACATATTCATGTGAGGTTCCATTTGACTACATAAAACATAGCATATAAATCCATGATATGCACTTAATTGATTTAATTAGAGTTGTGAAGACTTCTTAACAAGGTTTGATTATTTGGATGCAAGGAACCGGGACCAGTTTAAGGAATCTCTGCATTAGTGTTTCTTTTAGAAACAGGAATCTCTGTATTGGTGTCTGCTTGGTTTTAGTGGTGAGGGGTGTTATTTTATTTAAACAGTCAGAAGTATAGATGTCCAGATGGGCCAGACACGACGGGCGGCACGACGTACGACACTAAAAAACACGACACGACACGATGGACGTAGTGTCAGTGTTGGCATGACACGATGGCGGGTCGTGTCTGGGCCGCGATCTCGGCACGCAGTGCCGGCACGAACACGACACGAAAAATGAGGTGGCCCATCTAAACACGACTAATTTGGAGGTGTCCATTAGACTTTGATAACTAGCCCACGAAAGCCAGTAAATATCCGCCTGCCAGCCCACTTCTACACCAGCCCACGAAAGCCCAATAACTCGGCATATAAATTTAACTCAAACCCTAATCCCAACCCAACCCTCCTCTCCTCCCAGTTGCAGCCGCCAGCTGCTAACGACCATCGCCCCTCCCCCTGGCCGCCGACCGACGTCGCCTCTCCCCTGGCCTTGCCGCCGTGGTGTTGGGCGGCGGATCGGGGGGTGAACTCGGGCGCCGCGGCGTTGGCGTGCGGCCGGGGCAGCGGCGGCGGCGGAGGAGGAGGAGCCGGATGCGGAGGCGGGGGGCTCCGGGGTCTCGTCTTACGCCATGGGGGATCGGAGAGGGGAAGCCGAGGAGGGTTTCATCTGATTTGCTCGCAAGCGTCACGCGTGGCTGGGTGGAAGAAGAGGAAGAGGAGAGAGCCTGGCCACAAGGCGATGGATTTGATTTGTGTGTATTTGATGAATTTGATTTGTATGCGATGGATTCATGAACTTCGGTGATTCTTGCGGATGAATTTCTTGATCTTTCCATCTTGATTCGGATTGCTCTTCTTTCACTTTCTTGCTTGTAGTGTCTGGGCCGGCACTAGCACGCCGTGTTGGTCGTGTCACCGTGCCGGCACGACACGGTTAAACCTTCGCCGTGTCGTGTTTGGGCCGACGAGCCGGCACGGCACGACACGACACGAGGTGTCATGCCCAACCGTGTCGTGCCATTTGGCCATCTATAGTCAGAAGCGAGTGAACAAATGGGTCAGAGGTTGCATGTGCCAAAAGTCAGAGGTGGCAAAACCAGTTGTCAAATAGTATGCCTGATCCGTTGCAAGTTCACATCTACCCCCAATTGGCCTATAAATACAAACCTCCACGCTCGAATCAGAGGACAAGGAGGCACAGCAGCTCACAAAGTTCAAGTTCAACAACCGGTTAGCACACAGACCCCCGCCCGCCCGCAACCCCCCCCCCCCCCCCCCCTCCTGAAAATGCTGCCGTTTTCTCGATTTCGTGGCCGGAAGTGGTCAGGCTTCCGGGCGACGCGGCAAAGCAGAAGATCCTGGCCGACCGGCCGGACGTGCAGGTGTTTCTGGTGCCCGTTGGCTCCGTGGTGACCACTGATTTCAATACCAAGCGTGTCCGCGTCTTGGTCAACACGGCCGGCTACGTTGCGCAGGTTCCCAACATCGGTTAGGACCAATATCGATGTACATTACGTTTGTGGGAATGATCGATCCAGCCGCGAATAAAGTTATATTTAATAAACCAACAAATAATGATGTTACTTGGTATCCAATAATAAAGAAGTGGGCCTTGTGCCATAGTACTCATTCCATTATTTTGTATATTTACAAGAGATTTGTACGTGTTTGATGAAATGAAAGGATTGATATTTTAAAATATTTAAGTTATATATGTTTCTTTTTTGAATATACCACCACCCCACCAAACACACAAAGATCTGAGTGTACTTCCTATCACACGTATACAACGGTGTGTTAGGTTGTAGTTGTAGGGTCTAGTGAGCCAAATTTTGCCATGCCTAGGAAATCATGTGCGGCCGCTATTTTTGCTTGGAGGATAGAATTTGGTTGTCTTGGACAAGCAGAGAGCCAAAATTTTCTATAACACTGAAGGGCAGAATTTGTGTGACCAAAATTGTCGGCAAAACTTATGGCTTTGTTGTACACCAAACATAATTTGCACACCCGAATTTTCCAGTCCTAGTTTTGAAACAGCCACCAAAAACAAGCAATAGTGTTGTGATATCAGGGGCACACGACACACAAGCGGAAGCGATATGGTTTTGGATCGATGGAGGCGGCAAAAATTAAAATGGAGGTCTTGCAATTTAAAATGGAGGGAGCACTAAAAAGCATGAGAGAATATTAGGCACTGGGCATCGTGAAAAGGGGACCAAACGAAACTTAGTGTGGGGGTACAGGTCACCTCTAAAGGTTATTCCAAATCCATCCATTTGAAAAAGGGATTCCAACTTCTCTTGGCCAGAAACGCTTTCATTTTGCGCCACGAAGAAATAATATTCCTTGTTCTTAGCTACACATTTACGTGCTCGAAGAACTATTTAGAGTTGTTATTTCGGATTCAAAACATGTTTTATATATTTTTTTATTTATTTGAGGTCCTTTTGACAACATGAAACATAGCATGTAAAATCCATGATAGGCACTTAATTGATTTCATTAGAGTTGTGAAGACTTCTTAACAAGATTTGATTATTTGGATGCAAGGAAACCAGACCAGTTTAAGGAATGTCTGTATTAGTGTTTTTTCAGAAACATGAACCACTCTATTGGTGTCTGCTTTATATTGTGAGATAAAAAAGGAAAGTAATATCTCACTTGGGTGAAATAGACTACCTCCTCACACAATTTTTTTCCACCTCCATCTTCTCCAACTCCGGCGAGATTCCTGCGAGGTTAGGGTTCGGGGTTTCAGGGGGGGTGCTGCTTACCGCCGACCATAGAGGGAGGGCCGCCGGCGGCAGGCTAGCCTGGCAGAGAGACGACGGCGGGGGTGCCGCTGGCCGGGTGGTGGAGGATGGCGGCTGGGGGCAGGTTGGGGTGGGGGACTCACCGGAGTTGGGGATCTAGCGGTATTAGGTCGGACGGTGGCGTTGAAGGTGGTGGGAGAGACAGCGGCGGTATCGACGGCGGCTGCGCCACCAGAGACCGAAAGGGTGGCGTCAGACGGCGGGGAGAACGAGGAGGAAGGTGCGACGGTGGGAGGGGCGGCAGAAAGGGGCTGGAGGCAGTGGGCCGGTGCAGGCGGGTGGGGGCTGCCTGGGCGGCGGGCCATGGCCGGTGACGGGAGGTCGAAGATGACTGGTCACGCGGGATAGGTGGGGGCGTTGAAGAAGACAACAACACGGGGTAGGGGCGGAAGAGATAAGATTGAAGGAGAACAGGGGTAAAAATAGTTGATCTGCACTATAAAATTTGTACAAAAGTTCACGTGAGGAATGTGTGAGCTATAGACACTCCAAAAAACACATGGGTTTTAGTGGTGAAGGGTGTTATTATTTAAACGGTCAGAAGGGAGTGAACCTCCTGTTGAAAGTAGAGTGGGATAAAGAGACAAATGATAAGAGTGAATGATTGTATGTATTGATCTCATGAAGTCTGTACATATATATACATGGTGAAAGGGTACCACGAAGGGACATGTTTATTGAGACATGTGACTGTACACACCCTTTTGAATTAGATCACATGGTAAATGTTCTCTAAAACTTCACGTCGATCAATTCCAACTTCATTTGATCATCCTCTAGTGTTGTTAATTCCTCCATGAAAAACTTGGTGGGAAATCTAAGGAAAATATATACCAAGTGAACTCATCAAAACCCAATGGGAAAAATAAGAGTAGAACCATGGTATATTGTTGTTCCATTTGAACTCTTGTGAGATAAACTCATAATCTAGTTCAAAAGAACAACAATTATATCATAGAGTATCATCATCAAAAATCTCTGTGGGGGGAAATGATTATACAACATAAGACAATGTATTAATGTAGCATTATTAAAAACTTTGAATGAGAAACCTAGAAAAGGGAAAACTCATACAAATAAAAGAGTGCAACATGATGTAGAAACAAGTTATGGATCAAAGAGTAAACTCCCCTTGATATTTGCAAATCACTAAGTCATCTCATGCCAAGACCCACATCCATACATACTAGGAATGTATACCACCTGGCCTTGTTACTCGCCTAAGTTTACACGGTCAAGTACCTTCCTCTGCAAGCAAGCAATATGGAGGAACCAATAATCAACTATATATGATCATGTCACCACGACAACATTTCAGATTGCTCATCCACATATATTGCCAGAATGTTCAGGTATGAAAAATTAAGACATCACCAGTCATTCATTCGTGTTCACCCCCAAGTGAATGTGGTTAAATATTTCTTTTATGTGCTTCCTTCTATTGTTGCATGTATGCTCTAGGTTTAGATGTTCTTTGCAAAGATATCCATAGGCTCTTTGAGAAACCAAGTTGAGATGTGCCTTTTTTATGTATGATGAGTTATTGACTAGATTATTTGTGGCTTTGTTGGTTTAGTTCATATCTCATATGTGCATGATTATGTTAATGACTAACTGGCAAAATAGGAATTTTTCGTTAGGTATTTGACCAAATAGGATCATCCAGTTCTGTGTTGTGTTGTGTTGTGTTGTGTTGTGTTATGGTGTGTCATCGATGCACTTGTCAAGGGGGAGTATGTGGACCATTGGTGGTCACTTCACTTGATGGAGTGGTTAATAACATGGTGTGATTTGACACTTGCCTTGGCCTAGTACTGCAGGTGTTGGATGCAACTTGGTTTGCATTATTGCAGGTGAAGAACAAGCGTGAAATGTCTTAGTCAGGTGGCATCTGAGGTATGGAGAGACAAGTAGGCTTGGTTCGAGGAATCCGGTGGATGATGGGATCAAGTGTGGTCCGCATGGTGCGTGGAAGAGCAAGGTAGTGTGTGAAGAAGTCGGTGCATACATGGCAGTCGTGTCAAGGAATGAAGAAAGATCGAGTAGACTGTACGGGTGCTAGAGGTGAAAGACTTGGCATACTCAAAGCTTGGTGTGGTGAGGTTGTGCGTCTTACATGTGGGGTTTGTTGGTTTGACCACAAAACCAACAGCGTGTGTGAGCCGGTGCATAGGCAACGACCAAGTCAAGGAATGAGGCAAGATCGAGTAGACCTCCGAGCGCCAGAGGTGAAAGACTTGACATGCTTGAGGCTTGGTGTGGTGAGGCCCGCCTTGCATCGGGGTTTGTTGGTGTTGTCCACAAAACCAATAGAGGACGGTTTCTCGGTTTGGTCCTCAAAATCGAGCCAAAAGCCAAGCGTGACAAAGACGGTATCCGGATGCGTCCGGAAGCTTCGAGACGGAGGACACGTGGTATGACCATGGAGCTTTCGTCAGAGGGAAGCAAGTCATGGTGGAAGCGTGTCCATCTGATGCGACTACTCATGTCTTGACCATAATGCGCTTGAGTGGGTTTGCAATGCTATTCATGTTGTAAGGGTACTTTGATCTTTATGTGCAGAGTGCCTCCATATATAGGAGGAAGGGGCTAGATGGTAGTCATCTCTTTGGCTTAGTAGGTGGGAGCACTCTTTCATTTTGGGGTGTTCTTGGATGATAGGAGAGGATCACATAAAGATGTTTTTGAGCATTTCCCAATTATATAGGAGCCTCAGAAGGTAAGATATTTCCTTTTTATGCCTTTTTGGTAGTTTGATGAAAAGTGACATCATCATGAGCAAGAATCGCCAGAACTTTGTTATTTCTCTAACTGTCTGAGGAGCTAAGTCTCCAAAGAAACACATTCTCTATTTTCTCTATAGGTTGCGAGGATGATGCAGAGGAGAATCAAATCGAGGAAGGGTGACTTCACTCGATGCGGATCTCATAAGGAGACAGATCGGCAAATTCCAAGTGATGTCATGATCCTCGAAGTTGAATCAGTCAATGTCGTGCTGGAGAAGATAAAGAACACATGAGAGGCGTGAACTTTTAGGGATAGATCTGTAATTTGGAAAGGTGATCACGTAATAGGCATGACCAACTTGGACATTTCTGAACAACATATATCGTGGAGATTCCTAGAATGCAAGGGTATTCTCAGAATGTAAAAGTGTCCTCCGAGCACTATAAAAGGGGAGTCCCTGCCCCCATGTAAAGGGGTGGTCTCTTTTTCTCAAATATAGAGGTGCCTTTTCCCATATTTCCACTTTCTACCTTTTTGTTCAGGTGTTCGAAATTTTTGAATACCCGACAAGGTAGATCACACATCTTTGGATAGGTGAGTTATCACGAAGGAAAAATAGGTTGTCCACAAATTAACAAAGCCTCTCCACGGAAAACAGTTCATTGCCATCAAGCCAATGAAATTAATGTGCAGGTCTTGCAGAGGTGGTGCTAGCAACCAGCAAGCACAAACATTTTCATAGCATTTGTGCTGGCAAGAAGAAGAGGATTTTATGAAGGAGCTCATTTGGGCGGGTGCCAATGCAGTTGACGGAAAGCAATACCATACATTCAAATGTGGAAAATGCAATACCATACATTCATAGTTATCACTGAAATGTTTTAGCTTCTTCCTGCTAAAGGTTGTGATTGTCGCAGGTATTTGATGGCCTATATAGTTGAAATGCCATACATTATGTATCAATTTTCATGGGAATACAATGATAGTGTCTATGTAAACATTACGCCTGGGCCAACAAATTGTTGTTGATGATGTGTTCCTTGAAGAAACAAAATTGATACATTCTGTAACAATAGGTCATATCTGAAAATTTTAATTTTGTATATTTCTCTTGATGTAGTATTTTCTCTTAGTTACATCATACGTTCCTGGATTAATTTTTTTTCATTTCATTGATCTTAAATGCAGGTCTCTGAACCATAGTTGCTTCAAAAGGATTAGTACTATTGGAAAAACCAATTACTTCCCCTACAACAACCATCTCTTTGGCCAGATCGTTCACATTGAGCCATGGATTAAGCTATAAGCAGGTATGGTGTCAGCCATAGGAAAAAATTGTGGTGCACCATGCTGCCCATGCACCCCACACCGATGCATGTCACGTGGAAGAAAGAAAACATCCAACATCTATGTGAGCTGAATGTATCCATGTGTTGTGGGGCATGCATCTCCTATCTAGGTGCCTGATTTTAGGTGTTGTCTCAGACTACCGTCACATCTATAACTTAGCCCACGTGGGGGTGGTGCACAGACGACATGCTGCACTCTGGGTGCACCCAGTTTTGTTTTGTCGACCACTACTCTATATCTCTGCCATGAATCTATTGTCAACCAAATGCACAAGGTCCTTCGAATGGTGTCACAATTGATTTTTAGTTTTTTGACTCACCTCAAGGTACATACACAATAATTCGTTCAGTACTTCTGTTTGTACTCAAGGATCCATTCATGTCTTTAGTCATAAATCTTAAATTGGTCATTCCTAAAAGCACTAAGTATCTAACGGTGGTGACATGCAGCGGTAAATCACTACTCCATTATTTTTTTGCAATCCTATAAGTTGGAAACTTGGAACCACTGGTAGAGTGAGGGGCTTTAGTCTCGGTTGGTAGAGGCCTTAGGTCTCTCGGGACTAATGATGAGAGACAAAAGCCCCCCTAGTCCTGGGTGAACGAACCTGGACTAAAGTGGTCCTTTAGTCCAGGTTCGTATTACCAACCGACACTAAAAGGGGGGAACGCCAGCACCTGCGTAAACCCCCTTTAGTCTCGGTTGGTAATACCAACCAGGACTAAAGGGTCCCTGTATCTTTTTTTTGTTTTTGTTTTTCAATTTGAGCGTATATTCTAATTGTTGTCTCACGTGTATATGTACGTATACATATTTGCACTGCGTATCTATGTATACGTGTCTATATATATATACTACATACGTACTTAGACTTATATATAAACCTATATATCTACATATATAAACTTATAAATATATATACACATAATAATTAATACACATCAAAATAGATAGTATTTTCTAAAACTAGTATACATCAAAACCCTAAACCCTATAGTATATATACATCAAAATATCGTTCAATTCAAATTTCTAGTCTCAACTTTCAATGGAGGTGAGTTGGTCAATTGGATGGTTGTAATAAAAATGTTTTCCTTTTGGATCAACCACCTCGTCCATGAGGAATCCGATGAGAGCTTCTTGAATTGCCAAGAGACGATCCTTAGCTTCTCAATGAGTGTGTCCCTTTTTATATCCGTCTGTAATTTGCAAATATGTTAATATATTACACCCAATGATTAAATATATAAGCGGTTATAATGATGTATTATTAATAGGTTTATTTTACTTAAAGTATAATCTGTCGAGTTTGTAGAGAAATTGTGTATGTGCTCACAGACGTAGTACCCACATAAATTATTTCGTTGTTCCTGTTTCAGACACTAAAGTGGAGAGGGGAACAGATTATGAAATATTAGTGTTATACAATTTAAATTTTCTCAATCTGATGATGTTATTATTTGGATTACATACCGGAAAATTAGTGACGAATCTAATTGTTGGTTTAAATGGTCCTTGGTGGTTTGCAATGAATTGTTTCCAAGCTCTAAGGAAAAATAATAAAAGATAGAGTGTTAGTAAAAGCTAAATATATATATTGCATTAAAGAAAATGTCTTAGATACGATTATTACTCTTGAAACATATCTTGAAGGACTTGGTATTGTGAGGGGTCTTTTCTCAATGAATCAAACACCATGATGTTGTTGTTGTCGACACTGACTATCAGTAGAATCCAGTGGAAACTGTATGCACACTCATAAAGATTAGAATTAACTAAATAGAATTAACAAGGATAATTAGATGACAATCGCACTTACTTGAAGTTGTAAGGTAGTAGTATACAATTCTTGTAATGAAACTCAGACAAGGTCATATAGATTGTGTCGATTGTGGTTTTTGGTTGGTTCTGGACCTCGGATTGGTAAACTTTTGATGGGTCCATGAAACCAACTTCTGAATAACCCTTCCTTCGCATCTCAGTAAGTTGCAGGCTACAGAAAATGAAAGACAAATGTTAATTAGTAGATCGGCTGACGTAATAAATTTATTAATAAATATATGAAAAATATGCCACTTACAGACACCAGGCCATCATAAGATCTATATTCAGGGCGTCTAGTTGGTAAACTTCATAAATATCTTTGAATTGCAGCCAGGACACCTTCTCGCTTACAGGGGCAAAATCTTCAGGGCTCACGAGCATACCAAACATCTCCAGGCCTCCCGATGACTTCTTCATGTACCATTCATGAAATCTGCGCATCTTAGTTGGGAGCTTCTTTACCAATTTTGGCCTGACTAAAGGTTTTCCTGGTTGAAAGTGCCATCTAGGTACGAAATTTTGATCCGCTGGTAGGTCTTGAAGGTCGAGAATAGCACCAACAGGCATCACTGTTTGTTCAAAAAAACTAATGACATGAGCCAGTTGTTCTGTAGGCATATTTGCAAGAGCTGCTTGTTCGTCTGCATTGAGACCTGAGGCAAAGTCAATCGGATTGCTCGTTGATGCATCTATTTGCTTCTCCTTGTTCTTGTTTGTCCCAGTCGCCGATGTCGACGCAGGTATTTGCTCGATGTAACTATTCGGCGACCCTCGTCGTCTCTTCTTTTCATAAGACTTGGCCACCAAACGGTCATAGTCCGTTTTCAACTCTACCCTTCTCTTGCTTTCTTCCTTCTCGCGTATGAAAGCCTTGAGATTCTGCGGATGACCTTCATTTTTTCGGCTTGAGCCGGGTTTGTCGTAATTTTTCTTTCACATTGACGAACCAATCCTTGACTTGTTGATTTGAAATCACGTCTACTTCTTCGAATGTCATCTCCCCTTGTAGCTTCCTTGGCTCGGGCTTTTTCTTTGCTGGTTGTTTTTTCTTTGGTGGTTGCACTGACTTGCAAGATTGTGCTCGGGACTTCTGTGGTGCGTGCTTTGCGGACGGTTGTTGCTGAGGTGATTTGGGAGGGATGTCGTCATCGTGATCCTGGAGCTCGCTTCTCTGGGATTGAATGGTTCTTGCGGAGATGGTGAGTGAGGTGATCTTGAAGGTAGTGATGACGGCCACGGAGATTATTGTGGAGGCTCTAGGGGATATCTTGGATGGATTGATCCCTCGTTCACGGGGATTATGATGTAACGTTTGGGCCATAATATGATACCGCGAAGCGCATCCTTAAGTGTCTTTTCCCCATCACATCCTGGGATCTCTAGCTCTAGCTCTTCAAAATCAGGATTACAAATCTTCTCCACACTAACTGAGGCGTAGCCAGGTGGAATTGGCATGCTGTGGCTTGTCTGTCTAGGAAAATGTGCAAAAGCACTTCCGTCTGCCACCTATATATGTAGAGAAATAATGAAGTTATTAGCATGAATTGTCTGTCCAGAAATTTCTAAGTCATGCATTAGTTGATGATCTAATAGCATGAATTATACCTTCATTGTGATGTTGCTGAATGGCTTGTGCAGCTCACATGGGGTGCACCGACAGAGGTCATCCACAGGGTACCATTGGTTGTCGTCCACTTGAACTCCTTCTATTGCCCTTTGCTCTTCGGGGACCTCTGTGGAAGCACAACTACTTTTGCGAGCAGAAGGATCCACTTGTACTTGGGGCAGTCCTCCAGAATGGACCATCTCATTTATGGTTGCGGCCACTCACTGTTCAATCTCTGCCTTCATGCTTTCTTCATGTTCTTTAAGTCTTTGCTCTATCGTTTGGCGTCGTTCCTCCTCTTTGCACTCTCTTCTTCTTTTGCGGCTTCTATAGGTGGCAATGTCTCCCTTGAAAGCAAATTTCCACGGTACCACCCCGTAGCCCCTGCAACGTCATGGGTGTTCTGGATTCCCTAGCGCCATAGTGAGCTCATCCATCTCTCTGGCAGGCGGCAGGCCTCGCCGCCGACGAGTGGGCACGCGGGCAATAAAGCATACTGACTATACACCATGAGCACCATATCTCATGAGCATATGCATCACGCATTCATAAACATGGGCATCATCATGCGTGCACGTGCATCATACCCATGCACTCATCATTGAGCATCATCATGTGCACCATCCCATGGTTGCACCAATCATTTATATGCATTGACATTGAAATCCTACCTCATCGGTGCATCATTTCTAAAATATAAAACCATTGCACCTTTAATATCAGGAAGGATATCACCCTAAATAACTAACTCAATAAGCTATGAGCAAGTTTATTTTGAAATTTTTGGCAACCCTGTGCCATTTTCCTATCTTCCATTTTTGCTACTCATGAGAAACTTGTTGCTAATTGCTCTCTACAATTTTGGTATCCTTAAATATTCTTTTAAATTAACTTTCAACTCCTTGAGTTACCACCACACTTCTGGTTACTCTCAGAAGGAAATTATTGAAATCTTAGAGAATCACCCTTGCAGAACGTGTTTATTGATGATCCTTTAGTTAAGGAAATCCTTATGAAATCCCCGGATCGAGTTCTCTGACCTCCCGATCTATTGCTACGATTCCTTATTAATTGTTTCTATACTTGGATTTTTGTTCTCTTAGGGAAACTGATCGGATCCTCATGAAATTTTAGGGCAATGAAATCCACTAGAGGAGGTCCGGTCAATCCTCGACCCAAAGAAATGTCCCCATCCCTTCCACCACCACAGGATGTGGTGGATATCTTTGCCAATACCATGGAAATATTGGAGAGACAAAATTTGGTGATGAGGCAGCTAGTGCACGATATCGTTCATGATCAATGTCAAGGGCTATCGCAAACTAGCTTAACCGACAGTCTTTCCCAGGTACTATTGGAATCTATTGTGGAGCAAGTTTGTCTATTGAATCTATTGATGAATCATGAAGCTCAACATCAACAGAGTCAAGATTCCAACCAGCAATTCCTAGAATCACTCCTGCCATCATCGCAACTTCCCATGAACCTCAGGAAGGAAGAGAAAAGAAGTAGGAGCAACAAGCGGGTATTGCCCAAGATTGATTTAAGTGGATGGGAAATTACCTACACCGAACTCCTCTCCCGTGAGAAAAAGCCAAGCAACACTGCTAGTGTTATGGATCAGCCCATCAAAGCCCAGCGGGTCCCAAGGTCCAATGCACCCACACCTGTCTCTGCAACAATTGTAGACAGCCTGAGCATTTTGTCAAGAAAAGCCCGAAAACTGAGCAGAATAGGCCAAATCGGCACGGTCGAGGCTCAGGAGCCAAGCAGGGCGCAAAGGGCAAATACCCCAAGTGAAACAAGGCAAACTTAACTTCACGGGTATACATTTCTATTTGAGAACACTCTCCACTAAGCTGGTCTTTTAATTCCGAATCTCGGGACGAGATTCTTTTTAAGGGGGGTAGGTTGTAACATCCCGGATGTTTAAAAACTCTAATGTCATGTGTTAGCACTACCAAAACATGTTTAGTACAAATCGACACACAATTGACAAAGTCAAACCCTCAATGGTGGTCAAACTCCTTAGAGCTCTATACCTTTTAATGGTTTTCTAGCGCGTTCTTGAAATTTCATAATAAAACTTCAAAATCGGCCAATATAAAAGTTTTTTGTTGTTTCCGGGAACACAACTTTCATAATTGGCGGACTTCCAAATTTTGAGTGCAAATTAGTGAAAAATAGTGTTGAAGCTCTTATGAACAGTAATCCAGGCCATGGAAAATCTGCAACTTCGCCACGTTTTTCCCGTCAAACGAATCACCAAAACATAGGTCACCCTTTGTAAAAGTTGTAGCCTTATAGTTGCTCTACAACTTTTATTTTTGGAGATTTTCAAGTTCCATTCAAGAATTTTGAGTTTCGCAATTTTGAAGAGGGCCAAACTGGATAAATACCAGCACCGAGCGCCGGTGTCGCCGCGGCCGCGTCGCGCGCGCGCCCCGTGCGCCACGCGTCAATCGCGCCATGCTCTGGCGTACGGACGCTTCGACTTATCCGCTGTGGACCGCGAGCTGTGGGGACTCCGAAGACCCTTGGTCTGTTGCGCCGAGCCCGGGAAGTTTGGCCGACGGCCTTGCGCCATGCGCCGCGGACACGCGCCGGCGTTCCGCACCCCGTGCTGCCACTTCAAGGTAGCTGGCCACGCCAGTTGTTTCCACACGAGCGCCGGATGTCCTCCTGGTCGCCACTTCCTCGTACTTCCCTCCCTTTTCGCAAAAACGAGCCGAGCAAAGTCGCAGGAGCCCCTGTCCGCTATGCCGTCGCAAAAACCGCCGCCACCGCGGAATCCTCCTCCTCCGCTCGAAACCACCACCCTCCACCCGTCCTAACACCTTCCACTATCCCCCTGGAACCCTCCTCCGCCCCCGAAGCCCCGCATTGCTCCGCCGCCGCTGGCAATTTGAGCTCCGGCGGGAGTTCCCCTGCTCGACCGCCGCCGGTGCCATTCCGGCCATCTCCGGCCGAGCTACGCCGCCAAGCACCCCTATCAAGGTGTGCACGCCGCCCAGGGTGGTTTTCCGACCGGTCCCGGCCGAAACCCACCGCCGACGAGGTCTCAAGGCCGGCCGGGGACCCGATTGCATCTTCTTCAATCTTCCTAGGGAGTTTTACGTAAAATAGGGACCTCTGTGTAATTTCGAGAAAATCTTCCAGGGGCCGATCTGTAAAAGGATTCTTAGGGTTTTAGCTGCAACTTAGAAAAATCATTAAAAATCATAGAAAAATCAGACAAATGTAAATCCAATTTTGTTTTGTTCATGGTGAAGAACTCTACCTTTTCAAGAAAGGTTGTATAGGGTTTTCGTCTATAGTTTTTGAATGAAAATTTAAACTTAGTTTGAGGTGTTTTTGTTGTAATTTAAAATATACTCATGATATGGAAGTGAATTTTGGGTATGCAGTTCTTTGTGACATGTTTAGATTTGTGACCAAAGTTGACAGGATTTTAATGTGTAGATATTTAGTTATGATTTATGTAATCTTTATACTAGATTAATCTTGATGATTTTCATAGCCCCTTTAATAAACTTTCTCTAAAGCACAAATACACCCCATGGCTTTATTATGACGAGATGTACCTCTGTTGGAGTGGATGAGATTTTAGGATGTGATTTGGTATATGTTTTGGAATAAATCTTGTGTAGGAGTTTGAATTAAAAACTTGAAAAATAATTTGAATCTGCACTTGTGCTTTGGCCAGAGGCTTAGAATGAGCATGAATGGTTTGTAGTACAAAATTGAGACCAAAAAGAATAATATATCTTTTTGTAGGATTTATTGGTGTTATCTAGGCTGAAATTTGTCTTTTTCATATAAATTAATTTATATGTAATCTGGAGCTAAATTTTGGCATGTTAACTTAGATGTGCACACAATCACAATCAAAGTAATCTCTAGTTAACCACTACACCACCCTATACTCTTTATGAGAAAATATTAGTGTGTAGAGGAATGTGGCCAACAAGAGTTGGTTTGGTGGTAATTCTCCCAACCTCACCATCATCTAATGCATATACATATTAAAGTGTAGAACTACCGGACGGAACATACACGCTAGTTCAGGAGGGAGAAGGTGCAGTAGAAGGTGAAGTGAACTACACGTGTGTGCAGCAAGACCTGGGCCAAAGCCCAGAAGAGCCCAAGGTTGTAGTAGAAGAAGAGGAAGGCAAGCCTCGGAATGCATTAACCCAAATTTCCTAACTTGCAATTTAATTATGTAATTATGTTATGTATGTGCATTTAAGTTTCAGGAGTTGATTGGAAACCTTAGATGCATGATCCTTAGGTTCCTATGGTCTTTTACTAGTATGATAGGCTCGATAGATGACATGCTTTAAGAACACAGTAGAAGTCGAGTGATGTCTCATTGCTCGCGAGATA
The DNA here is from genome assembly GCA_036936925.1 of Cenchrus fungigraminus. NCBI lineage: Eukaryota > Viridiplantae > Streptophyta > Magnoliopsida > Poales > Poaceae > Cenchrus > Cenchrus fungigraminus. The sequence continues at coordinate 28,623,630 of CM072780.1, read as the reverse complement.
TAGGGTTCTTATGTTGGAATCATAAGATAGGATTAAATGGACTCGCTCATGTGATAAGAGCAATGGGATCGGTCTCGACCGAGTAGTATGTGCTGGTTAAGCTTTTGAATGTACCAAGCACTTGTCGGGAATGGGACCGGTAAGCCTAGTACCTTCTGAACTGGGGCGGGATCTTTCTAGCTACCCGCTTGGGTTGCGTCTCCGGGCTAGCTACCCGTGGTATACTGTGTGATTCCGGACTGGTCGGTATAGACTCTCCGGTAAACCGTGTACCAGAGTTTGTAGCGTCTGATCCCAAACTGAGGGACGTTGGGAACCGCCTGGTCGAGGTATACCCCGCGTTCAATTTTATTTGGCTTCTTGGGGTATACCTTCTTCCGTGTGTTTGGGTTTACCTTGCAAGGTTATAAATTCGATCGATCGTTGGTCTCTTGCCGTTACATGAGACTGCTTAACCACTGGCTACCCCATCTTGTATTATGGAACAGATGGATTAATTTTGATGTTTGAATAATATTGTTTGCACAACTATTTGATTAGTTTAGGTGCTTATCTAAAATGGTTAATATACTAGAATTGGAGCTAAAACTTGAGAATAAGGATCAACTCTTAATCGCTTTTGGCAAAACAAACCCAACAGCCAAAAAGCCTTGCATGTCTAGTCTTAATTTATTTTTGTCGGGTAAGTCTTGCTGAGTATTAGAATACTCAGCCTTGCTTTTGTTGATGTTTTCAGGTAATGATGTTTGGCCTGGCCAAATTCCCCCTGGTTGGGAACTTGAGTGGGAGAATGGTGATGACGATGAGTGATATGCTATAGATGGCCTCCCATGTGTATCATACGCTTAGTTTACTTTTCCGCTGTTTGAAACTCTGAACTTTTACTTTTATGCATAAAACCTGGTTTGTAATAAAGTAACCCTGTGGGCTGTTGTGTAATTTAAATTCGTACTCTGGACCCGCCTTCGTGTGGGCTTTGTGCATATCATCGATCCTGTGTTGTAAGTGATTCACTGGACTTGACCCGGCAGATACGACAGAATACTTCCTTATTATTGCTTAATAGCCAAGTGGACAGGCTTAGGCGATAATACGAAATTATTTTGGATGGGTCTGTCACAGCTGGCATCAGAGCGATTAGTATGCACTAGAGTATTAAAATTACCTTAATAACTTGTTTTTGGAATAAAATTTGCAAGATTAAGGTGTGTTTGCAAAAGTGCGTTAGGAACGCTAAGGATGAAACTAGTCCGAGAGGCCCTAGAGGGATTTTGGGTTCTTTCAGGTGGCTAGTACTCTATGGTTTATCTAAACTGACTTCCAGCAAACTGACTTCCAGCACATTTTATTATCTGTCAAAACTTACTTTCTCGCACAACCATACTAGTACATCACGTTTTGTTATACGTGGTGGTACCACATGGAAGTCATGTGAGGGATGGATGGGACCTATTCCAAAGGGAACCCACTGTCACGTCTGTGTCTCACCACATTTTGCCATACATGGACGTTCCGTATTACAAAAACGCGAGGCAAGGATACACTCCATTCAAACGGAGAGTGTCTGAGGTTGGACGCTGTCCATGCAGCGGCTTTATGCATGGATGTCGTTTCTATAGTGAACGGTAATGTATGTGGACGCTTTCATGAGTGCTGGCACGAAAGGTTCGAGATGTTCTGTGATTTTCTGCAGGTACACTAACCACGATTCATTAGGTACGGTAACTAAGAAACGAATAGCTTTCGACTAGCTATTATAGGGAGAGACGTATCTATGCCTTGCCACCGGCACTAACTTCAATTTTTAAGCTTAATTGCTTGGTGAGGACTTATACGACGCTCTTGCATCATGATAAAAGCTATTAAACTTAAAAATGACTTTATATCACTCTTGTATGGTCTCTAGCTAAAATATGTTCTTTAAGGACCATTTCATGCTAGTTTGAAAAATTGATGTGTTATAATCAAAGTTATAACTAGTTGCTGTCCTAATTTTTCTAAGGATTATCTAGAAAATTTTTGGCTAGATGTTCGTTAGGAAAATTGTTCATCAGCTAGCTAAGCTTACTCCATGAATTTTTCATGATTTTAGGATGGATAAAACTAAAACTATGATCAAATCACTAAACCTAGGTCATGCAGAAATTCTGTCAAAATTTTGGTTAAGACTGAAAAGTCGAAATTTTACACCTAATTTCAAACAGATTTTGTTTAAACAATCTATACCAAAAATGTTCCATATATAGCCTACTTTGTGCTGTCAAAATCTCATGGTCATAGGGTTCTTAATTTTTGAGATATGATCGTTTTAGTGAAGCTCTGTCCTGCTGAAAATTTCTGGGCAACAGCACTCTAAAACTTGATCAATTAGACCTTTTTCCAATCTGAATTGGTTCGACCTTTGAATACCAAAAATGTGAGTTATAACTTTGTCGAGTTGCTGGCAAAAATTTGGAATTGTTGGGGTACTGGTTTTTAAGTTATGATTTTTTGTTCAGAACTGCCAGTTTTTGCCTTTTTGGCGTGTTAAACTCAGTTTGGGGTCTGACATGTGATTGTATATGTTAGGCTGACTAGGAGTATGTACCTTGTGTGGCTAGAAGCTACATGAAAATCCTTGATGTAATGGTGGTCCCAAAAACTTAACTTTGATGTAATCCTATGGATGCACAACCTTATGCAGTCATCTGCGTGAGGAATAAAGTTAAAACTATTTGTGATCACATTTGGGTCTGGTACTGAATACCGGAAATGGTTCATAATTTTGTGATGTTCATGCTCACCAAATTTCAGCATTTTTGCATGTGTATATTGAGCGTTATCGAATTTTTAGCGACTCCCTGTGGGCTGTCAAAACAGCTAGACAGAAGCTCAATAACTGAATTTTTTCGAGCAACTTAAATTCAGAATTTTGGCTCTGAGTTGAATACCAAAGTTGTGGCTTATGAAATTCTACACATGCTGACCAAAATTTAGAATTTTTCGACGCTTGAGCAGAGAGATATGAATTTATTTCTGTTGCTGTCTAAATCCTGAAAAGTTTCATTGAAGTTTTCTTAGACATGTTCTACTTGTCATTTTCGTTGGCAAGCTTACGGACGTGAATCTAATGAAAGCTCACATGGGTTCAGATGGACGGTAACACTCACCCTAATTCAGGAAGGGTAGGTGGTCACGATGCAAGCACTTGGTATAGAGAGGGCTATTACCTCCAATTTAAAATGTTAATAAATGTAATAGACTAGCTCAGCTTGAATATGCTCTCGCATAGCAAGTGCGCAGTTAGCACCATGTGGTGATGGGAGCATAGCTCAAAGACTTGGTACTAGATATAATCACTTGTTAGCTGTGAACTTTCTCCAGCAAAAATTGTGATGAGGTCTTAGTCTAGTTTCCTTGTATTTTTGGGCTGAGTCAGGAATACCAAAGTAGTTTGAAACTTTGTATTCGGCATGCTCATCAAAATTCAGCGTCATCGCACTATGAACTGAGAGTTGTGAATAGCATAGTGACCTTTGGCCTACTGTCCAACTGCCCAAGGCAGAGTAGCAGTAAATGAATTTTTGAGCATGTTAATCTTAGTTTTGCCTCGGAGTTTAACATCGATGTTGGAAGGATCTGGAGTAGAGACCGGACCCGCAGCACCTTGAGTCCTTTTTGATGTGGGGTGGTCAAAGAAATAAGAAGTGAACCTAGGACTAGCTAGTGACCTAGTTTGGAGGTTGATATGCTTGTAATAAAGTAAGGAGTTGTACAAGTGTTACATACGAACCTTATCAACACTTTGTTAATATTTCTGTCCTCAGAGTTCAATCTTAAATTGTAATCTTCTCATGTCAATGCAAGCGCAATATCTCAATCGGCATGTTTCACTTCCGCCTCATGTGGATATGCTCCCTGAAGCATTCAGCTATTCCTGGATGTTGGCATCTTGGTCTTGATCACTATTAATCTCGCAACCTTGAAATCTTTCTTCTTAACCTTGCTCATCATAAATTTTGAGCAAGTAAGAACATTGATACAAAGTGTCAACACCTTCTTACATATATAATGAGCATACCCATATCCTAACCAAGTCAACTGGAACCCCGTTGTACTCTACTTGCTGCTTCCACACCCTTTCACTAGATAGGAGACAACACTTCAACTCCTTATAGCCATGAAACGTTGGTCCCACAACTTTTAGGCGTTGGTATCCCTACTTTTCTTGCTCTAAAATTCCTTGCCTCAAACCTGGAAAATTTTTCCTATGCTTGCTCACAAACAAATAAATAAAATCATGTTTATAAGTGTCAAAAATCCTTTGGCATGCAAATTGGAGCATCTTATCACCATGCATATGTGTACCTTAACAACACATATTCATTACGCATTATATAGCATGTGCATTTGGGAAATCTTGGGTGACTAACTTGCATATGTACGGAAAAATTTTGATTCCTTCTACTCTACCTTCCTTGTGGTTGATAATGATGTTTTCCCTAACCAAAGGTGTCGCGACGGAACCTAGGGTATCGTGTGGTCTGCAGCCATGTGATTATCACAAGGAGCGCGCTGGGTATCTTGGCTTATGGAAAGCAACTCACCGCAATTTTGTTCCCCACTCTTTGATTGCTCCCCCTTTCTTGACTAATTCCATGGGTGCAATAAAGCATACTGACTATACACCATGAGCACCATATCTCATGAGCATATGCATCACGCATTCATAAACATGGGCATCATCATGCGTGCACGTGCATCATACCCATGCACTCATCATTGAGCATCATCATGTGCACCATCCCATGGTTGCACCAATCATTTATATGCATTGACATTGAAATCCTACCTCATCGGTGCATCATTTCTAAAATATAAAACCATTGCACCTTTAATAACAGGAAGGATATCACCCTAAATCACTAACTCAATAAGCTATGAGCAAGTTTGTTTTGAATTTTTTGGCATCCCTGCGCCATTTTCCTATCTTCCATTTTTGCTACTCATGAGAAACTTATTGCTAATTGCTCTCTACAATTTTGGTATCCTTAAATATTCTTTTAAATTAACTTTCAACTCCTTAAGTTACCACCACACTTCTGGTTACTCTCAGAAGGAAATTATTGAAATCTTAGAGAATCACCCTTGCAGAACGTGTTTATTGACGATCCTTTAGTTAAGGAAATCCTTATGAAATCCACGGATCGAGTTCTCTGACCTCCCGATCTATTGCTACAATTCCTTATTAATTGTTTCTATACTTGGATTTTTGTTCTCTTAGGGAAACTGATCGGATCCTCATGAAATTTCAGGGCAATGAAATCCACTAGAGGAGGTCCGGTCAATCCTCGACCCAAAGAAATGTCCCCATCCCTTCCACCACCACAGGATGTGGTGGATATCTTTGCCAATACCATGGAAATATTAGAGAGACAAAATTTGGTGATGAGGCAGCTAGTGCACGGTATCGTTCATGATCAATGTCAAGGGCTATCGCAAACTAGCTTAACCGACAGTCTTTCCCAGGCACTATCGGAATCTATTGTGGAGCAAGTCTGTCTATTGAATATATTGATGAATCATGAAGCTCAAAATCAACAGAGTTAAGATTCCAACCAGCAATTCCTAGAATCACTCCTGCCATCATCGCAACTTCCCATGAACCTCAGGAAGGAAGAGAAAAGAAGTAGGAGCAACAAGAGGGTATTGCCCAAGATTGATTTAAGTGGATGGGAAATTACCTGCACCGAACTCCTCTCCCGTGAGAAAAAGCCAAGCAACACTGCTAGTGTTGTGGATCGGCCCATCAAAGCCCAGCGGGTCCCAAGGTCCAATGCACCCACACCCCGTCTCTGCTACAATTGTAGACAGCATGGGCATTTTGTCAGGAAATGCCCAAAAACTGAGCAGAACAGGCCAAATCGGCACGGTCGAGGCTCAGGAGCCAAGCAGGGCAATCAAGGCAAAGGGCCAATACCCCAAGTGAAACAAGGCAAACTTAACTTCATGGGTATACATTTCTATTTGAGAACACTCTCCACTAAGCTGGTCTTTTAATTCCGAATCTCGGGACGAGATTCTTTTTAAGGGGGTAGGTTGTAACATCTCGGATGTTTAAAAACCCTAATGTCATGTGTTAGCACTACCAAAACAGGTTTAGTACAAATCGACACACAATTGACAAAGTCAAACCCTCAATGGTGGTCAAACTCCTTAGAGCTCTATACCTTTTAATGGTTTTCTAGCGCGTTCTCAAAATTTCATAATAAAACTTCAAAATCGGCCAATATAAAAGTTTTTCGTTGTTTTCGGGAACACAACTTTCATAATTGGTGGACTTTCAAATTTTGAGTGCAAATTATCCAAAAACAGTGTTGAATCTCTTATGAACAGTAATCCGAGCCATGGAAAATCTGCAACTTCGCCACGTTTTTTCCGGTCAAACGAATCACCAAAACATAGGTTACCCTTTGTAAAAGTTGTAGCCTTATAGTTGCTCTACAACTTTTATTTTTGGAGATTTTCAAGTTCCATTCAAGAATTTTGAGTTTCGCAAATTTGAAGAGGGCCAAACTGGATAAATACCGGCGCCGAGCGCCGGCGTCGCCGCGGCGGCGTTGCGCGCGCGCGCCCTGTGCGCCACGCGTCAACCGTGCCGTGCTCCGGCGTACGGACGCTTCGACTTATCCGCTGTGGACCGCGAGCTGTGGGGACTCCGAAGACCCATGGTCTGTTGCGCCGAGCCCAGGAAGGTTGGCCGACGGCCTTGCGCCATGCACCGCGGACACGCGCCGTCATTCCGCACCCCTTGCTGCCACTTCAAGGCAGCTGGCCATGCCAGTTGTTTCCACGCGAGCGCCGGACGTCCTCCTGGTCGCCACTTCCTCGTACTTCCCTCCCTTTTCGCAAAAACGAGCCGAGCAAAGCCGCAGGAGCCCCTGTCCGCTCCGCCGTTGTAAAAACCGCTGCCGCTGCGGAATCCTCCTCCTCCGCTCGAAACCACCACCCTCCACCCGTCCTAACACCTTCCACTATCCCCCTGGAACCCTCCTCCACCCCCGAAGCCCCGCATTGCTCCGCCGCCGCTAGCAATTTGAGCTCCGGCGGGAGCTCCCCTGCTCGACCGCCGCTGGCGCCGTTCCGGCTATCTCCAGCCGAGCTACGCCACCAAGCACCCCTATCAAGGTGTGCACGCCGCCCAGGGTGGTTTTCCGGCCGGTCCCGGCCGAAACCCACCGCCGGCGAGGTCTCCAGGCCTGCCGGGGACCCGATTGCATCTTCTTCAATCTTCCTAGGGAGTTTTACGTAAACTAGGGACCTCTGTGTAATTTCGATAAAATCTTACAGGGGCCGGTCTGTAAAAGGATTCTTAGGGTTTTAGCTGCAACTTAGAAAATCATTAAAAATGGTAGAAAAATCAGAAAAATATAAATCCAATCTTGTTGAGTTCATGTTGAAGAACTCTACCTTTTCTAGAAAGGTTGTATAGGGTTTTTGTCTATAGTTTTTGAATGAAAATTTAAACTCAGTTTAAGGTGTTTTTGTTGTAATTTAAAATATGCTCATGATATGGAAGTGAATTTTGGATATGTTGTTCTTTGTGACATCTTTAGATTTTTGACCAAAGTTGACAGGATTTTAATTTGTAGATATTTAGTTATGATTTATGTAAGCTTTATGCTAGATTAATTTTGATGCTTTTTATAGCCCCTTTAATAAACTTTTTATGAAGCACTAATACACCCCATGGCTTTATTATGATGAGATGTACCTCTGTTAGAGTGGATGAGATTTTAGGATGTGATTTGGTATATGTTTTGGATTAAATCTTGTGTAGGAGTTTGAATTAAAAACTTGAAAAATAATTTGAATCTGCACTTGTGCTTTGGCTAGAGGCTTAGAATGAGCATGAATGGTTTGTAGTAGAAAATTGAGACCAAAAATAATAATAAATCTTTTTGTAGGATTTATTGGTGTTATCTAGGCTGAAATTTGTCTTTTTCATATAAATTAATTTATATGTAATCTGGAGCTAAATTTTGGCATGCGAACTTAGTTTAGGTATGTGTTGCTGTGTACCAAATTTTAGGACCATTGGAAGTGTATTTCATTTAATATGGATTTTTGATGAAAGGCTAGCTAAAGTTTAAATAAATATGTTTCACTCATTTTTAGGTTAATTAAGAAATTTCATGATTTATTTCTGTTTGTCATCATTAAACACACCACTTACTGTTTTGGTGAAGTTAAGTAATTTATTTTACTTAGATGTGCACACAATCACCATCAAAGTAATCTCTAGTTAACCACTACACCACCCTATACTCTTTATGAGAAAATATTAGTGTGTAGAGGAATGTGGCCAACAAGAGTTGGTTTGGTGGTAATTCTCCCACCCTCACCATCATCTAATGCATATACATATTTAACGTGTAGAACTACCAGACGGAACATACACGCTAGTTCAGGAGGGAGAAGGTGCAGTAGAATGTGAAGTGAACTACATGTGTGTGCAGCAAGACCTAGGCCAAAGCCCAGAAGAGCCCAAGGCTGTAGTAGAAGAAGAGGAAGGCAAGCCCCGGAATGCATTAACCCAAATTTCCTAACTTGCAATTTAATTATGTAATTATGTTATGTATGTGCATTTAAGTTTCAGGAGTTGATTGGAAACCTTAGATGCATGATCCTTAGGCTCCTATGCTCTTTTACTAGTATGATAGGCTCGATAGATGCCATGCTTTAAGAACACGATAGAAGTCGAGTGATGTCTCATTGCTCTCGAGATATAGGGTTCTTATGTTGGAATCATAAGATAGAATTAAATGGACTCGCTCATGTGGTAAGAGCAATGGGATCGGTCTCGACCGAGTAGTATTTGCTGGTTAAGCTTTTGAACGTACCAAGCACTTGTCGGGAATGGGACCGGTAAGCCTAGTACCTTCTGAACTGGGGCGGGATCTTTCTAGCTACCTGCTTGGGTTGCATCTCCGGGCTAGCTACCCGTGGTATAGTGTGTGATTCCGGACTGGTCGGTATAGACTCTCCGGTAAACCGTGTACCAGAGTTTGTAGCGTCTGATCCCAAACAGAGGGACGCTGGGAACCGCCTGGTTGAGGTATACCCCGCGTTCGATTTTATTTGGCTTCTTGGGGTATACCTTCTTCCGTGTGTTTGGGTTTACCTTGCAAGGTTATAAATTCGATCGATCATTGGTCTCTCGCCGTTACATGAGACTGCTTAACCACTGGCTACCCCATCTTGTATTATGGAACAGATGGATTAATTTTGATGTTTGAATAATATTGTTTGCGCAACTGCTTGATTAGTTTAGGTGCTTACCTAGAATGGTTAATATACTAGAATTGGAGCTGAAACTTGAGAATAAGGATCAACTCTTAGTCGCTTTTGGCAAAACAAACCCAACAGCCAAAAAGCCTTGCATGTCTAGTCTTAATTTATTTTTGTCGGGTTAGTCTTGCTGAGTATTAGAATACTCAGCCTTGCTTTTGTTGATGTTTTCAGGTAATGATGTTTGGCCTGGCCAAATTCCCCCTGGTTGGGAACTTGAGTGGGAGAATGGTGATGACGATGAGTGATATGCTATAGATGGCCTCCCATGTGTATCATACGCTTAGTTTACTTTTTCGCTGTTTGAAACTCTGAACTTTTACTTTTATGCATAAAACCTGGTTTGTAATAAAGTAACCCTGTGGGCTGTTGTGTAATTTAAATTCGTACTCTGGACCCGCCTTCGTGTGGGCTTTGTGCATATCATCGATCCTGTGTTGTAAGTGATTCACCGAGCTTGACCCGGCAGATACGACAGAATACTTCCTTATTATTGCTTAATAGCCAAGTGGATAGGCTTAGGCAATAATACGGAATGATTTTGGACGGGTCTGTCACAGTCGGGGAGAAGGACGGCGATGGTGGCGGGTGAACGACGATGGAGACGACGAGAATCGAAAGATGGCGGATTTTGGCAAAATGCGGCTAAGTGCCGAGCTGGAAGGTGAGGCGCCTTATATACCAACCCCGCCTTTTGTCTCGGGTCATAATATGAATCGAGACTAAAGGACCTTTAGTCACGGGTGGTGTTACGACCCGAGACTAAATGGGGGCCTTTTGTCTCGGGTGGTAACACCACCCGGGACTAAAGGGTAGTTTCGCGCGGGAGCCCCCACAAAGGAAAATTTTCACCCTTTAGTCCCGGGTGGTGTTACCACCCGAGACAAATGGTCCCCCCTTTGGTCTCGGGTCGTAACACCACCCGTGACTAAAGTCCAATTTTGCGCCGAAAGTTAACATTTCTTTTTTCCTTTCTCATTTTTCTCATTCTTTTTGTTTGCAACATTTTAAAAAAGAGTAAGTTTAAATATTTGTGCCATGCAAAATTATATTCAGTTAAGAATAACAAATATCTACTTTTCTATGCATATATTAATTTAAGAGTTGAAACAATTACTTCTATTTTTTGTTTACAATCTTCATGTTACAATTTTTTTAGGAAAATATGGTAACTTGATTTGAAATAACTTTAAAAAACTCAATTTAGTCAGTTTATGCATCATTAATTGAATCGACTGATAAATGACCTTTTGGCAAAGTTTGACACCATTCCAGGTCTTTTTAAGGATGGACTCAGGTCAACGTTTAATTACCGGTGATGTTGCGCGGAAAATCAATTAAATTAAAAAATATACTAAACCAACTCAGAAAAATCTCAAACTTGGTGAGTCCTTCCCATGGGGCATCTGAAAGACTTAGAAAAAGTTTAAGACCAATAAGGCACTGCAAAGCGCATGGTCTTCTGAATCTCTCAGAATCTAAGTATGCACACTTGGTTCAGTGAAAGGTTACATATACCTTTGTGAAGCACGTTGGCTCCGTTTTTGTCAAAATGGCTTGAATTTTTTTTGTCATCTACACCCAAAATAAGGCCCCAAGAAAGATCTTAGGTTTTTCTGATAATTAAATGTATTATTGTATTTTTCTGAGTGATGCGTGAGACAAATTATATATGGTCAATTACACACTGAAAACACAAGAATTCTGCATCGGCCTTCACAAAGATTTGTCTCCTAAGTCACAGAGACCTTGTGTCAAAATTTGACACCATTCCGGATCTCTTCAGGGGTGGACTCAGGTCAACGTTTAGTTACCAGGTGGACAGAAAATCAATTAAATAGAAAAAAGTACTAAACCAACTCAGAAAATCTCAAACTTGGTGATTCCTTCCCACGGGGCATCTGAAAGTCTTAGAAAAGTTTGAGACCAATATGGTACTGCAAAGCGCATGGTCTTCTGAATCCCTCGGAACCTAAGTGTGCACACTTGGTTCGGTGAAAGGTTACATATACCTTTGTGAAGCACGTTGACTCTGTCTATGTCAAAATGGCTTGAAATTTTTTTTGTTGTCATCTACACCCAAAACAAGGCCTCACGAAAGATCTTAGGTTTTACAAAAAATGACCCATAACAATCACAAATTACTGCTGATACCATGACACAACTGCAATAGTCCTGCTAACCAAAATGTAGAAACTACATGAATGTGCATTTTTAATTCATTCGGATAAAAGAACCTTGAAAAAAAGGACACAGCAAATTGCAACCATGAAGACACACTAATTGCAAATACCATAGTAACCCAACTGCTCAATGATTAAATGAGTCATGGGAAAAATGTGTAGTGACAAAAAAATGATGAAATAAACATAAACAACATCCAAAAAAGCTGTTAACAAGAAGCTAAAGTGCAGGAAAGTGTGGAGGGGGTGGGGGGTCAGTACAAAACTCACATAAAAATCGGGGGTGAGGAAAAGCCTGTATCCAATTGAATCTTCTTTGTGTACAATGTCGTCATAACGAAGACAAAAAACAGCGAAATCTAGGACTTGTGAATCACCATCTTTGTCATTGCCAAATGAAGACACTAGATCATTTCCGTCGAAAGAGCAAAAACCGCTGTAATCAATGAGAGTCATCCTGTGTATTTGTGGCAGAGAAAAACAAAAAAAATTATTACCAAAACAAGAAGAAGGATAAATGGGAAAAAAAAGCTAATTGCAACACTGATATAAATCATTTGCAACAGATATGTGTAGGTGCTTACTCTCTTAAATTCTCATCAGATGCAATCTTGTTCCTCAGAGCTAGGGCCTTTGCCAAAGGAACTTTCGGACGGTTCTTCGGGATTAGAAAAGGTGATACATACTTTCTTGGCTTCTTCTTCAAACGCTGTCCCACATGTCTGTAGATCATCTTTTGGAACTGGTTGAAGTCCTATGAACCTTGTTCACGTTCCTCTAGGGACAAGTGGACTGGAGGGGTTAAGCAATTGATGTCGTCAATTGGGTCTTCAGGGAATTTGGGTTGAGATGCGGATACACTGGGCCCTGCTTCGCCAATGACAGTGCTTTCTAGAATCGAAATTTCTTCCTGGGCATCTTCTTTCTGCCGCTCCAACCATGCTTCATATTCAGCATGTTGTGCTTGCCGCTCTTTGGTGAAACGAAGCCTAGACCTCTGGTGCTTGATGGGAACCTTCCTAGTAGTTTTCTTTTTCGCAGCACAAACACCAAGAGGCTTGTTGTCTGCTCCTGTTGCTGCTGCAGTGCTGCGAGTAACTCTTCTGCTGTAGGTAGCTTTTATTTGACTATTGTCTCCAGTGTTTGCATCAATGGGGTTTTGCGGCTGCAGCGAAATTTACATAGAAAAAAAGGTATAGTGAGTTACAACATGGAAAAAGTGTGTGTGCTAACAGGCAAAAAAATGCTAAATATTTGGGAGAAGGGAGCGGATGTCGTAAAAGCTTACAGCAGCTGTGTCGGCGTTAGATGGAATACCACTGGGTGCATCCTCATGAGCAGCGCTGCCTGAGTCTTTCCCAATTGTCTCATCTGCAGCTGTTTCAGCATTAGGGGGAGTACCACTGGTTGCATCCTCATGAGCAAGGCTGCCTGAGTCTTTCTCAACTGTCTCATCTGCAGTCTTCTCATTCTATTAAAAAAATACAAATTACAACTAGAAGTTAGATCGAATTGCGTGCTAATGATGAAAAGAATTACTACATCATGGGAAACAAGTTACAAATGAATCATGATTTCACCTGTCCAGTGACTTCATCGACGATATAGGATGTTTCTAGCATGCTACATATAGAATCCACACCCTGTGAAGTACCACGCAATGCAACCGGTGCTGTGGAGGGGGGGAGGGGGTGAAAAAAATACAACAGTACATGAAAATTAGTATGGCAAATTGGCACAGGGGATTAGTGGTGTGTGTGAGTTGATTGGAAGTAGTGTGTAGACAAAAATTACTTGATCTGCCTTTTTCCTGGCCACCAGCAATGCCACTGTGATCTGGGCTGGGTGGATGGCTGTTGTGAGGTGCATCATTAGATGGGGGAGGTTGAGTTTCAATTGGTACAGGCTCGTCATCATCCTCTGCTGCTACATGGAAAAAAGAATTTTGTTAGTTTGCCCTGCCCCATTTGCAACACAAGTAAGGTCCCATTTGCAATATGAATAATTGAAGGGAGCTGGTGCGAGGTGCCTCACTGGTAGATGGCCGTTGAGTTCCAATTGGCTCATAAATATCTTCTTCAATAGCATCTACTTCAACATTGTCCTCGTGCACTGTGACTGATGCAGATATATACCAATTGCAAAAGAAAATTACTAATAACAGAAGACAAGAAAATATGATGCTATTTACAAATCTTGATAAAAAATAAAACTAGAGAAAAAAAGAGTACCTGGAGGAACTCAGGTGTCTTGGTCATCAATTTCCTCATCTAATTCATTCCCTCCAGCAATTTCTTGATGTTCGTAAGCATTGGGTGTATCTGCACCAGCTGCATTGAAAAAAATGGAGGGAGCTAAAAAAACAGAATACTTTGAAAACTGGCGAAAGTATGAAACTGAAATGAAGGATTGTACCTGGAGATTGTGGAGAATTTGGAAGTAATTGGGAAATTGCAATCAGTAGTCCGAAATTACCTCCGATACCTCCAGCTCCAGCCATTTCTTCTTCTCGTGCACCGTCTTGTTCGCTGCCTCCTCCTCCTCCACCTCCAACACCTCCAGATCCTTCTGCTGCTACTGCATAACAATAAAAACAAAACCCAAATTGCAAATAATTAAGTTTCTAAGCCCCCCACCTGCCCAGTTGCAACACAAAAAAAGTATGATGTTGTTTAACCGCATGAAAAAGAATAAAAGAGTACAGATAATTACATGGGTCTATGGGAGGAGATGGAATATGTGCTCCATCTATATTCACACCCATTCCTTCTTGCCCGTCTTGTTCTAAAAAAAGTATATGTCAATAATGGGGAAAATAAACACTGTATTCTCAAAAAGAGAGAGAGAGAGAGAGAGAGACTGAAAAAATCAATTACGTGCTGATTGGTCGCGTGATAGAGTCTGTTCTCCAGAATGTTGTCTAGCAGTGTCTTCTTCTACTGCTACAAAATAAAGAAAAGTGATACTGTAAGCGTGCTGAAAAAATGCAACATGAACCATGAACAAAATGCAACAAAAAAAGAACCTGATAATGAGCGAGATATCGTCTGTCCTCCACCAAGTTCTTCCTCTTGTGAATCATCTTCTTTTCCTTGGCCACCGCCTCCTCCACCTCCAACACTGGTTCCTTGTGCTACTGTTGCACGATAAAAAGACACAAGATAAGAAATTTGTATAGTCGGATAAAAATGAACCTAAAAGAATAATTAATTGGCCAATTGCAACCCAAAAAATGCAGTAATTGCAACATAGGTCCACTAATAATTGACACATGAAAGGGATTAAAAAAACAAACAGAGATGCAGGAAAAATAAAGTACATGGTGATTGACGAGGGCACTGCATCTGTCCGCCGGAATGTTCTTGTTGTGCGTCATCTTCTGCTCCTTGGCCACCGCCCCCTCCACCTACTTCACCTCCAGATACCCTTGTTGCATGGTGTAAGTTAGCAAAAAAATTCCTAGAGGTCGGTAAAGGTTTACAAGTTGGGCCTGCCCCCCCCCAAATTGCAACACAAGCTATGTTCTGATTACAACATGAAAGGAATAAGAAAAACAACTTATTACATGGTGATGTAGGGGGGATGCGATGTGTCCTCCGGAATATATTGCAACATTGTCTTCATCTTCTGGAGCATCCTCTTGGTCTGCTTCCAAAAAAAAAGCATTGGTAAGAGAGTAGATAAAAACTGAATATAATTGACCATGTATGTGCAGTGGTAATTAAAAATTTTGAATAAACTGAGAACTGCAACAAGTACCTTCTCCTGCAGTTACTTCGACTAGCCTCGGATGCCTCCTACGCTCATTTGCAGCTTGCCTATCAGCCCGGGTGTCCATAACAAGCTTCTGAATACTGCTGTAACACTCATGGTGAGCTTTAGCCATCAGCTCGTTATCCATGGTAGTGTACTGGATAGCCTTCTTCATGTACATTTGGGGCTGCCTGGTGTTCTCGCCGTAAGCAAGCAACACATTGAACGCCTCTGACTTCCTACTTCTTCCAACCACATCGGCAATGCTCTGACCAAAAGCAGCAGTAAAGCTTGGATAGCTGTGTAGAGCAGGGGGATGAAGGATGGTGGCACCATGCCCACCAGGGTCCACCACGCTGGCTGAACTGCCACCAGCGGCAGAAGGGGTGCCAGCAGCACCTGAGGTGCCAGCAGCTGAGGTACCAGCAGCAGTTGAGGTGCCGGCAGCAACAGTGGGTGCATTAGCAGCAGCGACAGATGGGACAAACACAGGAGGTGTGTAACATGTATCAGCGATACTTCTCAGCTGCAAATTTATTCAGCATAATAAAAAAATTTAGATCCTGAACATCGAATAACATGAAAAAAAAGAGATCATAGGAAAAAAAAAGAAAAAATTGATTATCAGCATCTTACCCTAAGGTTACCATACTCAGTAACACCTTTTGCAACATCTCCCCTGCGATCAAATGCTGATATCTTATCAATAGTTGGGCTGTCGAGTATACCGCATCGGGGCAAAGTGAATGGCTCAATTGGTAACCCGTGCTGCAAGTTATCCACATACAACATCTGCAGGAAAATTAAACATAAATAACAGGACTAGATTCCGTATATATATGAAAAAATGCATAACAAAGTTGATGTAAAAAGGGCCATAACAATCACAAATTACTGCTAATACCATGACACAGTTGCAACAGACCTAGTAACCAAATTGCTACTGAAACTGAAATGTACATAAAGAAAAGAATGAAATTTAACAAGTACAAATTACTATTGAGACAATGACACAATTGTAACATGCATGCTAGACAAATTACTACTTGGATAATTTATGCCACATTTACAGGTAATAAAAAAGTGACTGCAACAGATAAGGTGAAGTACATCAATGGAGAGGGGGAGCGGAAAGCGCTTACCATCAAAAAGATGCTGCATCCTGTGAGGGGTGTATTGATACCCTTAAGAGGAAAGTCCTTTTTGAACAACCGTGCAGCTCTGCTAAGATTGTTTACAATTGCTTTACACCAATTCCTCTTGCCAATGTTGTCAATATCCTCAGTAAAGATCACATCCTCGAGCCTGATGTGGGTATCAGTGTTCGAGAACAGAAGGGATTGAAAAGCAGCCATAAAAAATGCCCTAACACCCAAATCGCCTACTAACTTCTTGCTCTTGAAGCCCTCCTCATTTGCTCCTTTGAACTCGTTGTCACTCCGTCCCTTTTGTCCATGTTTTCTTGCAAAAACACAACACTTCCAAATGCACATACAAAGTTGAACTTGTTATATCATTATTGTGCCTATTGGCGGGTTAGTTGCATAATCAAGCTCAAACCAAAGTGTAACGAATATGTTTGGAGCACCAAAATTCACCGTCAACATCTCCCCCATGCTTAAACCTTACTCATCCTCGAGTAAGTAATCCTTGCTTAAAGGGGAATTCAGTGTTGCCTTCCAATGTTTTCCCTGCACTTAGTCATTTATGACGAGGCAAATTGCTCTCTCTTAAGAATTTATTTTTAAAGTTCAAGTTGTGACCGGCTTCTTTTTCATTATGGAAGATAGACTAACAATAAAGAACAAGCCACATTTAATAAACACAATGATCTCAAACTTAAGTGAATTTCAAACCGTTACCTTGTTCCATGGAAGAATTTTCAAAAAGATGCATATCCAACATAAGTGAAAATCTCTTGCAAAAGCTCATGGAAACACTCATCTCATCAAGTCACTCAAGCCTATACTAGATTATGTTCAACCTATTCTACTCATATGTGATGGTGGAAGGCTTATGTGGAGCTTGGTAGGTCAAAACAATCCTAGCAAAACATACATCCGAAATATTATCAAATTAAGAGAGAGATCTACTGGAATTACCGAGACTCATCAAAAAGGCCATGGAAAATAAATGTTGGAAAGAGAGAAGGATGAAACACACACATTTAGATAGGTGGACATGTGCAAGTGGCAAATGGATGATCCCGAGGCACAAGTGAAGTCCTTGTTATCGGATTGCACATGGTTGGAAGATTTGAGTATGGATTTGTCTACAAGGCACTTGAGAACTTATGAAGCAAAAAGAACCGAGGAGCATCTTTATTTTTTTATTTTTATTTTATTTCCTTCTCTTTTTTTTCTCTTTTTTTCTTCTTCCCTTTTTTCTTCTACCTTCTTCTTTTTTTCCTTTTTTTCTTTTCTTTTCATCATTTTTTTCTTTTTTTTCTTTTGCTCCTCAGAACTTTTGCAACATAATACTTACTCAGCATTTGTCAAAGATGATGTGATGACTCCTCCCCCATGCTTGAATGATGCTCGTCCTCAAGCATAAAAGAGGGGGGAAATGACTGCTAGAGAAGTACAAAATCCTTGTGTTCCTTTATAAATCTCTTGAAATCTTCAGGGCATCCTCCATGTCGAAACTCCGCATGATCTTGGGTGCATTGATGAGTCCCTCCATATGTTATATATCTTGAAATCTTGCCAAAAAATCTTCAAAAAATTCGTCGAAAGATCATCCATACTCAAATTGGGTTGTGGACAAGGAGGTGATCACAAAAAGATGTTTTTGGTTTAGGGTGGATGCCCAGCGAGGTTTGTGAAATTTTCGATGTGAAAACCCACAATGCATTGACAAAGAGGTTAGCATGAAAAAGATACACACAGGAATGACCAGCTTCTTTGTCTCGAACCATAGAAATCAATCTCATTCCAACTCATCAAAACATATGTTTGCAATCTACGGGTTTTGTTATCATAGAACATATATGTATATGGCTTTGGTAGGTAGAACTTTGCAAGGGCATCACAAATATGTAGATAGCATAAGGTTAAGTTTTCATAAAAACAACAAGTTATCCGGCTATCCGTAAACTTAAATCAAAGAGCAAAGATATATAAGTGGGCCTAGAGTATAGTCATTTCACCTCCACAAATAAAAGAGCCGGTATTTAAATTAATTTCAGATCATGTTATAGAGAGCAATTGACCAAGACATGTATAACTTCATGTAGGTAAAACAAAGCGGCAACTTTCATCATTTTTCCATAAGCATAGGCAATATAAAACATCGAGGTGAACACATGGTCATGCCTATTTATTGAAAATAAAAGGAAATCTAGGTTGTCCTCCTAGTAGCCATGTTATTGTTAAAGAGAAAAACAAAAATTTGCACCTAAGGTTGAAGGCATACTTACAAAGCATTTATTTTCGGAAAAGAGAAGGTCCATGGAGGTGTTACCATTTTTTGTAGTTCTTTGTTATCTTTTCCCGACATCTCCATGTATCGAATGTGGCTTTGCTTTTGTCTTGATTTTCCAATGCTCCTATACTTCTGAATTTGATCATGTATGCTCAATGGAGCCAATGGTCGCCCTTCTCTTCAATGTTGTCATCACCATCTCCTCTTTCTTGTTCTCATCATCTCCTTGCTGTCTCTTCTTCATGGATTTTCCCCTCTATATAGAACATATATCGAAATATAGATCTATTGAAAAGTTTATGAAATTACCTTTCCAATGTGTGGTCATTCATCAAAAATAGAGTTCAAACAAGGGAGCTATGTCCGTTTTACTTCAGCGCTGCGTGCTGTCCAAAACTGATTTCAGGGCGTGTTGCACTCGGTGATTCGGGCATAACCGCTTGTAGGAACCTCCGATTGTCTTGATTCTTGATTTGTTGGAATCGTAACTTCATGAGGCTTCTAAATATCCAAGAGTATTCAGTGTTTTCCCTTCGAGACCATCCAGAATTTTGATGAGATCTGTGGCTTCTTCCGCATCGATCCGGAGATGTTGATCTTGATCTTTCTTTATCTTCTAGAGCGTCATGACACACTTCTGTGTTGAAGGTTCAGGGCCTCCCCCATTCTTAGCATTTTGCTAGGCATGGAAGAAGAAGACAAAGCATTTTTCTTAGACATCCTTCAATTTCCTTGTTGTGAGAGTCTTTATCTTGCCTGCAAAACATTTTAAGCGCACATTCTACCCCCAAGGTGACGGTTGGGAGTAGACGAAATTGCCAACAATCCAACAATATTTCCTAGGACTCTTAACTTGTGGCATAAATAGTCTAATGAGGAATAAAAACAAAAACCTAAAGAGTGTACATGGGTGCAAAGTGTGTATGCACATAAGAGGAAAGCATACAAACAAAGACAATGTTTTCACCTAGTTCTAAACACCATGTTTACAACTAGGTTGCCGAATTTCTCCATAGCCGTAAAGATTTATCTATCTAGGGTTAAAACACCATGTCTATCCCTAGATCAATAACTCTTATAGCACAAGAAAAATAAAGCGCATAGCAAAGCTTATAAACTAACCAATGCAACATGAAAACATATGAAAAGATAGCAAAGTTTATCGAACTTAACGATGATGGTCCGCAATCATGTTTAAACACCACGTTTACACAAGATCACAAAAGGAAAATGCCCAGCTGGAGCATTAACATGGATATGAAAGCATACATCATTGAGCCTTAAAACAACCAAGCCAACTATATGCAAAAACATGTATATGCAAAGAAACATCACATTGATAACAAAATGCAATGTGTGCAAATAAATAAATATGATCATGAACATGATGGTGGTTCTAAAGAGAAAATTAAACTTAAATTAATTAGCCATAAGTTTATCATCATAGGATGATGTCATCCTTTATTCTCTCTAAGAAAGGAATAAAAACATAAAGAAACGGGTTGCCTCCCGAAAAGCGCTTCATTTAAAGTCATAGAGCTCGACTTTCTCACATACCTTCTTTTCGTCGCATAGCCATGGCCCTTCATGCAAGAAGAAAAGGTGCCAATGCAGCTTTAATTCACTTCCCATGTTGTGCTTGATCACTTATAGAAGACTTGCCCAAGCTATCTGACATCATCGCTTTCTCCTTCTTTGTCACCCTTCGGTGCTGCCTTCACTCCATAAATTTTTCTTTAATGTCCAGAACAGAAAGTATACCCAAGCTCTACTCCATTGCACAGTTCACAAAATTTCCTTTCCAACAAGTCTTTATTTGCCTAAATCGGACTCCGAACAAGAGAGTTACGTCTGTTTTACTTCCGCGATGAAATCTGTCTTGAAATTTCAGAACGCGCAACGCTCAATGTTTTCTCCATAACTCCTTGCACGGGTCTTCAAATTCGTTGGTTCTTGATGCGTTGGAATGGAAACTTGATGGAGCTTCTGAATATCTCATTTTCTTCATTTGTACACCACTGAACAAGCTCTCAAATTGATGAAGACAGCAGCATCCATCGCGGGATTTGGAGAGGTTGATGATTTATCTTGCAACTCTTTAGGCATGACTTCTCTTTTCATTATTCAAGCCTTGTCTACATGGTTAGTGAAAATCGGGCCTTTTCCCGACATGTGCTTTAAGGTCATTAGCTTGACCAAGCACAAGCATGATCGAGATTTACAAAACTTATTGTAAACATACGCGTCCATAAATAACACCACATGCAAATTGTAGCAACATGTCAAGGAGTAAATAAAGGAAGCACATGTTTCATGCAAAGCACTTAGCTTTTGGTTAGGAAAAGGTTCTTTAGGCATATAATTAATTTGTTCCAACATAAACATTGCCTCATATGATTCTCAAGAAATTCTAGCCTATAAACATGATCATCATTGGAGCCAGGCATAGAATTTAAAATATTATCCATACTATTGGTCGAACATGAGTATTTGAATTTATCATCATCAATACCAATAATATCTTGAGATTTCAGCACGTACCTTAGCCTTAGAGCTTTTTCAACTAGAGTGATATTTGGTTCATCTAACGGTGTTGAAGGTGAATCAATCTCAACAAGTGGAGGTGTCTCTTTATTACCTTTTTGCATCCCCTCCATCTCATCATGTGGAACATGTAATCCATCAACTATATTTGCATTTGTCTCTTCTTTGAAGTCTTCATTGTCATCCCAATCTTTATCTTCAAAGTCTTGAATGTATTTTCTTTATCTTCTGTGTACCACACGTTGTCGAGGTCGCTAGTCGTAGACTCACTCTTTTCTTTATCCTTGAGCACTTCCATGTCTTGATTTGCTAGTGTGTAGGCTTCAATAGCACACAAGCTATAACCTTGTGGAGAGGGCCCTTCTTGGAGTATTTGCTCTATGTCATCTCCCTCCCATTCGTCTTTTAGCTTGAGTCCTATCTTCTCCCATTTATCCTTCGAGTCACTAGGCTCGTCACAGTTGTACTCTTCTCTTCCTTCATTATAAATCTTCGAGATGTCACATTAATCGATCCATCCTTCATCTTCTTCTTCTCTTTCTTCTCCAAATATCTTTTGGATTGACTCTCCACTCAACTCTTGATCAAATATATCTTCGATTCTCTTGGCGACGTGTCGGTGTTCCTCCTTCCTTCGGTAGTTGATTAGGGGGGAAAATTGACTTGAATCCAATCGGATTGATTGAACTCCGCCAATGGTCTAGCATTCCCCATACTTCGGCCTGCATTCATGTTAGTTTCAACATTTTTAATATTCGAAATGACTTCTTTTACCTTGGGAAGTGGATCTCCAACTTCTTGTATGGTTGGCTCATTTTTCTTGACCTCCGGTGCGTCTTTTTCAGAAATTTCAGCAAGCACCTCAGGCTTGCTTTTGTCGTTTTGCTCCTCCCGACAACGTCTTTGCCAATCTCGTTACGTTCTTTTTCCATTGCTTATCCTTTGTAAGATTTGTGCGGCTTCACTAATTATTTTATCCATTAAATCACCACCTGCACACATGCTTACAAAACGAGAAGAGTTAGGGGTTAGTGAAAAATAAAAGGTATGCAACATCAAGTCACCGGAAAATCCCAAGTTTGGGCCTTGCTCGAGTAGTTCATTAAAACGGTCCCAAGCTTCATCAATTCCTTCATCTTCTCCTTGCTTGAAATTGAGCACTTGCCTCCTTAAGTCTTGAACCTTGCTTATGGGAAAGAACTTCAAAAGAAACTTCTTCGCTCGTTCATCCCAATTTCCTTTTGCTTCAATGGACGCAAGTGTGTACCATCTTCGCGCTTCATCTTCGACAAAGAACGGAAAAAGATTTCACTTGAACCAAGCGGCCGGAACTCCTTCTTGTTGCACCGTGTTGCATATCATCGTGAATTCCTTAATGTGTCTATATGGGTTGTCATCCTCCAATCCTCTAAAGGGGTTTGTCGCCACTAACTTGATGATTCTAGGCTTCACTTTGTAGTGGGTTGTAGCAAGCGTCAAATCTGATTTTTGTATCTCAAAGTCCTCCATTGACGGCATTGCTAGCTCCCTTAATGACATCTCTTCATCTTCCAATGGTGAGGTGAACAAATCCATCTAGGCACAAGAAAATAGAAAGAAAAACAAAAAAGGATTTTTCTAGAAAATAAGTGTTAGATGTTAGTAATCAACAAAATTAATACAAGATTAAACGTAGCAAACTGGCTTGCTCCCCGGCAACGGCACCAGAAGAAGGGGCTTGTTGATGGTTGAAACACGTGTCGAGTTTCAATCCGCAAGCGTACGGACCACCTATAGCCTTTTTCACCACGGGGTGACCCCCAAGGTTCTTGTTAATCCGCGGAGCAAGGGGATTGCTAGCGCTTAACCAAGTACTAATCTAGTTGATTGGAAAACCTTTGAAAGAGAGATTAATCTAAAGTAAAGACAATCTAACCTATGTTAATCTAAGACTAAACTATATGGCAAGGGTGGTACAAGAGAGAGAATAAGATAGATAAGTGTTCTCTCCCTAGGGTCTAGGATCTCATGAGCATGTATCTACTACATGAAAGAGGTGTTGCCTTTACTAGCTTCATGGCGGTTATGCGGCCGCTAAGCCTTTTCCCTAAATCGTACTATCACTACGCAAGGTAATCAACCACTTTCACGTATAACCGCATCTATACCTAAGCATCCATAGGGTTAAGCTAATCACTATGATTATCACAAACCCTACTAAGACCACATGTTGCGCAAACATATGTAAACAAAGCATTTGCAAAGACATAGACCATGAAGCATTGATAGGCATAAGATTCACGTAGCAATTACATATCAAAGGTCCATCTAACCCTAGGGATGAACAGAGACATTACCCCATCATCTTACAAGTATTGAAGCACATAGGGGTGATGGAGCCTCCGGAGAACGTCGTCGATGAAGATGGCAGCGATGAAGCTTGGAAACACCCCTAGGCCGATGGCTTCGAGTCCTCCTCTTGATTCCTTCCCTCCACCAGCGTTGATCCTTGCGACGAACTCATCCAACTCTCTCCCTCATCTTGCGGCGGTGGCTTTCTGGTGAATGGGCATCGGTAGAATGATTGGATGTGGCGGCCGTTGGAGGCAGGAGCTACTAATAGACCGAGGAGGGGCTAGGTCAAAGGGGAGGCCGAACCGACACAAAAAAGTGATGGGCCGATCCGACCAGGTCGGTCGGCCCAGGCTATTTTTGGCCCAATTCGGGCCCGTATTTCTCCCCGTGGATCATCATGACATTTTGGACTTAAACCCCTTTAATTGTGTCATTTTGGCGTCGTCATCCCCGCGATCAAGATAGAGGGTCTTCTTGCATGAAGTTCGATCTTTACGTCTTAGTCCTCGGGGATGATCTGTCATAGCACCTTGGTCCTTGCCACCTTTGGAAGTGATTTCACCTTGCACTTGAACACAAACGGAACTCCTCATTTGCTCCTTTGAACTCGTTGTGACTCCGTCCCTTTTGTCCATGTTTTCCTACAAAAACACAATACTTCCAAATGCACATACAAAGTTGAACTTTTTATAACATTAGTGTGCCTATTGGCGGGTTAGTTGCATAATCAAGCTCAAACCAAAGTGTAACGAATATGTTTGGAGCACCAAAATTCACCGTCAACACACTTCTACCTAGAAAAAATAGTAAAAATCACAGAAAAAAGCTGCTGAAGAGTCAAGCGGGTTCGCTCCCACGGCGCCGCTAGCTTCAGAGATAGGGTGGAGATCCAGACAATGTATCAATTATGAACAATCACGCCTCAATCAAAAAACCAAGTCTCTCACCAGTAAAAAATCAGATCACGAATCGATGGATGGGGAGTGTGTGGAGGATTCGGGCTAAGCACTACATTGGCGGAATGGGGCAATCACAGATCTAGGTCTATGGGGTGCTGATGACTAACCTCGCAGCGCCAAAATCAATGAATTGATGGCCGTCGCTCACTCCTCCTTGCGCCTCTGCGCAAACTAGATCTCGAGCGCTGATGAAGCAGGGAACCGGTGCGCGCTGCTCACCGCGGGAGATGATAAAGAACACGGTGAAATCCTCGAGCACTGATGAAGCAGGGAACCGGTGCGCGCTGCTCGTCGTGGGTAGGGATGAAGAAGACTACGGACTCCTCGAGCCGCGCACGGAAAGGAAGAGGGATTGCCAGGCGGAATCGCGACAGCCCGCCCCCTCCAGGAATGGCGGTGGCGGAGCGGATTGCAACTGGCGACGGGAATGGCGGATGCAGCGAGGAGTGGAAACTGACGAAGAGAAGTGGGGGAAAAAGTGGAGCGGTTTTAGACAGTGGGCGCGTGGTGTGGGGAGGTTGGCTCAGAGCGAGGGGCGCGGTGCGGGTGGTTGCCGTGCTGGCTCGGTCGGTCAGCCAGGACTAGGCGCGCTGAATTGGTTGGGTGCATTTCCTATATAGGATGCACCCATGTGTAGTATAAACATACAGTATATATCTATCTTATACCAAATCTCGATGAGCCCTGCAAAGCCTCTCTGTAGTCTAAACCACATTGCCTTTACCCGCCTCGAGTTGCCTTAATTTAAAATAGGAAAGGTCTGGCACGAAGCACCCAGCATTCTGGAGCTGCTGTAGACAATTCTCCACAACAGTCCTTTCTCAGGTAAACAAAATAGGTGATGTTGAGCCCACTGTTGCAATGAGAACCATTGGGTGTGGCACGCCTACTGGCAACGACTGGTAGTCTACAAATCGAGCAGGTACGGTGAAAGAGATATGCACTCTTGCCATGTTCTCAACACGCTCAGTTTGCACTATAGGAGATGTACCACCCATATCATTGATAATATCTCTGAGCCGTCTGATATTGTTGATAACCTACAATAATTATATGTAACTAAAATTATAGATTTTTCGTGTGAAATGAAAAAAGATCTATGTAAAGCAAATTAATTTCAATTATTATATTACCACATTGCCTACACGTGTCGGATCACCCATTTGCAAGGTAATCTCACAGTGAAAGTGCAATCCTAGACGTCGAGGCAACGGGTCCTCCCTAACACTGCCACCAAGACCTCCACGGCCACCATGACTGCCACAGTAACGGACTATGCCACAGCCATGGCCATTACCAACGCCACTTGACGACGACATTGTTACCTCAAACTATATCCAAATCAAAATAACACACATATTATACACAGATTGAATTCAATATATGCATAAAAAGAAAAACAAAAGGGGATAGAATTCAACACTATTATTAATGTACATAACCTTTATGAACCAGCGACTCAGACGACCCTGATGCTCTGGGAACTACAACAGTCTCACCTCACCATCATATACACCTAGCTCTCCCACTTACAGTACTACATCACCAAGCTACAACCCTACATCTCCTATCTAGCTATAGTCCTACGTCACAGAGCTACAGCCTCCACCTGGCCAATGATGTTGTTGATGGTAGAAACACGTATCCACCTACGATCCTCAAGCGTACGGACCTACACATTTTTCACCACGGGGATTCCCTAGGTTCTTGTCAATCCACGGAGCAAGGGGATTACAAGCGTTTGATCTAGCCCTAATCTAGTTAACTAAACAAACCTTAAACCAAAGGTTAATCTAAAGGCTAACTACTCTACAATAGAGAGGGTTATGAGACTCACAAGATATAAAGACAATTGCCCAAAGGGTCTATGATACTTGATCATGCAACCGCCAAAACATGCAAAACCAATCTAATCTATCGGGGGGTGTGACCACGGTTTTGCCCTTTCCCTCCCCTCGTACTGTCACTATGCAGAGGTATTCATGACTAGACCTATGATGATCACGGCGTATTGAAGGGTTCTAGGGGAGTAGTGAGATCTATACTCCTGAAAAGCACGGTAGCTAACCTTGAACATGAGAGCAACTTCAACACTAGATTGATAGATTGAAACCATAAAGAGTAGCGATTACATAGCAAGATCGTTTACAACCCCATGGACAAATGAGAAGTTTACCCCATCAAGGCGCTAAGCATGGCGCCGTTGATCATGGTGACACTTCCGACGGTGTCTGCCTTCTCCTCTGGGGGTGTCGTGGCAGGGCCTCG
Organism: Cenchrus fungigraminus; assembly: GCA_036936925.1. Taxonomy (NCBI): domain Eukaryota; kingdom Viridiplantae; phylum Streptophyta; class Magnoliopsida; order Poales; family Poaceae; genus Cenchrus; species Cenchrus fungigraminus. Next base: position 28,596,836 of record CM072780.1, on the reverse strand, counting down.
ACGTCCTCCTCCACTTGTGGTTGCCTCCTTGGACTCGATCGATCCTTCTCGCGAATGATCTCTCTCCTCTCCAACCTCTCTCCTTGTGGACGACCTCTCGGGCGGATGGCTCCCTCTCTGTGAATGGCAGCACCCACAATTACTTAGGGTTGCATCATCTTCACGCTCAAGAAATGGGGGGCCGAACCGACGTCGAAAGAGGGTGGGCCGGCCGGCCTAGGCCGATCAGCCCAGGCCCATTTCAGCCCAGTTCGGTCGCCCCTTCCTCCACGTGGGTCCTCTTGCCATTTTGCACTTGAACCCCTTTACTTGCATCATTTTGGCGATGTCATCCTCGCGTCCAAGATAGGGGGTCTTCTCGCATGAAGTCCGATCTTTACGCTTTAGTCCTCAGGGATGCTCCATTGTAACACTTCGGTCCTTGCCACCTTTGGGAGTGACTTCACCATGCACTTGAACACGAACGGGACTCCTCATTTACTCCTTTGAATTCATCATGGCTTCGTCCCTTAAGTCCATGTTTTCCTGCAAAAATGTAACACTTTCAAATGCACAAAGATGAACTTGTCATATCATTAGTGTGCCTAGTGGCGGGTTAGTTCCATAATCAAGCTCAAACCAAAGTGTAACGAACATGTTTGGTGTACCAAAATTCACCATCAACATCTCCCCCACGCTTAGATCTTGCTAATCCTCGAGCAAGTTCTTTGCAAAAGAACTTTTGTCCATGGTGTTGAAAACATGCTCCGCTAAATCTTTCTTTACAAGTTAGTCAATCCTTTATCTTTAATATAATAAACATGAGAGCTATGATCATGATACATAAATATGGGCGTTTAGAATTTTACCAAATCAAGATTTACCCCACAACTCATACCTTTCACTAGAGGTCCTCAATTCCAGCCGTGCTTACTTCTTTACTTCCATCGGAGGGTTTTCATGATTTTTCAAAATAAAATTCCTGCAACAAGTATTAGACAAAAACCTTTCTCCAAGTCCTCTCATGTCACTCATTAAGTGGCTATCCTAAACAATTCATAAACTCTTACCTCCCACCAAGTCTCTCATTTATTATATATAGTGGAGCTATAGGTATGGCTAGTGGGATCAACACAAATATTGTCAAGCTAAGATATTCCTCTAATGGTCGTCTACCTTTCAAGCCAATGATTATGAGAATTAAACCATGATGTGAGGGTATCAAGGATAAGAAGATATAGAATGGTGGACATGTGCAAAGGCAAAAGAAAATAAGACTCCGAGGCACCAATGATGTCCTCGTTGTCGGATTGCACATGGTTGGAAAAATAGAAGATTCGTCTTTCAACAACGTGGCACCCTTCCTTGCACTTCATTTGATCTTCACTTGACTCATCCCTCCTCATACCTTTCTTGCTTTCCTTTCCTCTTTCCTTTTCTTTTTCTTTTTCTTCTCTTCTCTTTTTTTCTTTTTCTTTTCTTTTTCTTTCCATACACACACATATATTTTTTTCTTCTCCTTTCTCACTTTATTTGACATCTTTACCTCTTTTCCGAAGCTCTTTGCACATCTTCCTTGCATAAACACAATCTGAATTTTAAATAAAAACCATGCTAGGAATGAGACGAATCTTCGAACATAGGTTGTGTTCAAGGAATAAGATGTATAAAAGAGATGTTATGGGTTGGGTATGGAATTCGGCGATGTACGGGACTTTCGATGAGAGAGTCTCGTTACCGAATACATGACGAGGCTAACAATAAAAGATATAAGACAAGGACATGATCATTGCTCAAAATTAAAACTTCCAAGAGAGAAGGATCCTAGCCCAACTCATCATGGTATAGCACGGGTACTTTTAGAGGTGAAAACTCCACTAAGCACCACGGTAAAATTTTCAAATCAATTGCTCATGCTCACAAATCAAAGATTAAAGAAAAACTTACAAGTAATGAAAGAAGTAACATCACATGAGACAAAAAGTAAAAGACTCTTTTTATTTGATATTCTGACTCAAACACTAATTTAACACACTTTCAAGCTAAAAATTTAAAAACACACCAAAATTTAAACTAGCAAGCTCTAAACCAAACCAATCCAAAATACTAAGGCAAAAAAATTTAAAACTAGCTAGCTAGCTCTCCCCCACGCTTAGATCATACGACGTCCTCGTCGTATTTTTACAAAAACCATAGAGGGGAAGAACCCTAACTACTTAGTGGAATTTTTCACACCCCAAGCACCACTTCTTCTTTATGTTGCCGACCATCCTGAAGAGCTTCCGCACATTCCGGTTAAGGAACTTGTAGTCATCGTCGACTACACGCTCCAAGTCTTCCATTCGTTGCCGCATTGCTTCCATGGCTTGAAAGCACTCGTCGACGGACGCGAAAAGGTCCAAGATGGCGTGGCGGCATGCCACACAACACATCGGGTGCTCTCCAAAAGGGTCGTAGTCATAGGGGTTGCCACCGTCATCGGGATCGCCACCGCCATTGGGACCTTCGGGAGTTGGTTCCTTGGGGACTTCCTCCCAATAATAAAGGTCATTATCTTCTCTCCCGGCGGCTGCTCACGAACTAGGGCTGCGGTTGTCGAAGTAGTCGCTGCCTTCATAATCCTTCGGCTCAGGCGTCTTCTCTTTGTAGTTCTTCCTTTTCATCCCTCGAAGATGCTCCGATCGCCGGACGGGGGCTGCGATCCTCTCCTCCTTGATGTGGTGACGGCTTGCGATTTACCCGGTCGGGACACGACCTCCTCAACGGATGCGGGCGGTTCTCTTGATCTCTAGCTTGGGCTTAAGCTCGCACCGCCGCACCTCCTCCGGCTCCATAGGCTTCTCAACTCCTAGCTTCACCTCCTCGCTCCTTGGGGACGCCATGGCTGCTGCTCTAGCTATTGTGGAGGTGGAAGAATGCAACTTGGGATGGATTCCCGAGCTCCCACCTCGTTCCTTTAAGTAGCCTGAGAAAGAATGCCCTAGAACCCAACCTTTCCTATCTTTGACTTCCCAAAAATCATCGGTCTAAATTTGGAAGCCAACGAGACGCGTCCCAGAGAAAAATGGGCACGAACCGGCGCCCTGGGCCTCTGGGCCGATCGGACCGGGCCGGCTGGCCTGCCCTGGTTCGCGGGCCGGTTCGGTCCAACTTTTTGCTAATCCCACTTTTTCTTGATTATTAGCCCATATAGAAAAGATGGCCTGGTAAAAACTCACAAAAAACTCCAGAAAGATAAAAACAAGAGCTATTTACAAATTGCATACCTTGTTTTACGTCTTAGGCTTGACGTTCGGGCTCATCCTCCATGATAAAGATATCAACATAGTGAAGGGGCATGACATCAGGTTTGAGATACACCTTGAGCCGCTGACCATTCACCGTGAATTGATCTCCTTTTGCATCCATGATTGTGACCGCTCCATTGGATAGCACCGAATGAACAACATAAGGTCCGTCCCATTTGCTTTGCAATTTTCCTCTTCCAAAAGTTTAAACCTTGAATTACAGAGGAGGACCTTATCTTCTTCCTTAAATTCTTTCTTTTTAAGCCTCTTATCATACCATCTCTTGATTCTCTCTTTGCAAATGCTTGCATTCTCATAGGCCATCAACCTCATCTCCTGTAGCTTGCTAATTTGAATCCTCCTTTTTATCCTTGAGGCATCTAAGTCGAGGTTCATCTCTTTTATTGCCCAATATGCCTTGTGTTCTAGCTCAACCAGAAGATGACAAGCCTTGCCATAAACAAATTGCTATGGAGTCATACCTATTGGTGTCTTGAACGCCGTCCGATATGCCCATAATGCTCCATCCAATTTCTTTGACCAATCCTTGCCTCCCTTTTCTATAGTCTTATTGAGGATGCTCTTTAATTGCCTATTCGATGTCTCCGCTTGTCTATTGGTTTGTCGGTGATATGCCGTAGCCACTCTATGTTCAATACCCAACTTGGACAAGCACTTCTTAAAGTTCTTCCCGGTGAAATGAGTTCCTCCATCACTTATCAAGATTCTTGGAGTACTGTAGTGAGGGAAAATCACACTCTTAATCATTGTAATGGACTCTTCCGTAGAAGCTTTATGACATGGGATGGCCTCTACCCACTTGGATACATAATCAACCATGACTAGGATGTGCTCATATCCGTGTGAGTTTTTGAAAGGCCCCATAAAGTCAATCCCCCAAACAACGAACAAATCAATTTGTAGATTGTAATTCAAGGGCATAGCATTTCTTTGAGATATGTTTTCAGTTCTTTGGCATTCGGGGCATGAGGCAACATATCTTTTAGCATCTTCATGCATCTCCGACCAATAGAATCCGCTGGACCATACTTTTGCTTGTGTTCGAAAATGACTATAGTGTCCACCGTATTCCGCCGAATGACACTTTCTCAAAATCTCTTGCCTCTCTTCTCTTGGTACACATCTTCTCATTACTCCATCATTCCCAAGCTTAAAGAGGTAAGGTGAATCCCAAAAATATTTTTGACTTTCAGATATTATCCTCCTTTGAGCGTTTTTATCTAAGTGATCAAGAGGCATTCTCCGAATTGCCCGAATGATGTCGATCATCCAAGTATCCTTGTCGATTATCCGATAGAGGTGGTCATCTCTCATTTTATCTTCGATGGGCTCCTTGTCATCTTGTCCATGGTTCATCCTTGACAAATGATCGGCCACAACATTTTCCACCCCCTTTTTATCTTGGATCTCAATGTCAAACTCTTGGAGAAGAAGGATCCAATGAATCAGTCTTGGTTTGGCATCCTTCTTAGCCAAAAGATACTTGATTGCCGCGTGATCGGTGTAAACAATGACCTCCGAGTTCACAATGTAGGATCTGAATTTTTTAAGGCAAAAACAACTGCTAACAACTCTTTTTCCGTTGTGGCATAATTTAATTGAGCCTCATTAAGAGTTTTACTAGCGTAATATATAGCATGTACCCGGCCTTCCTTTCTTTGCCCTAAAACTGCCCTTACGGCATAATCACTTGCATCGCACATAATCTCGAAGGGTTGGCTCCAATCTGGAGGTTGAATGATAGGGGCACTTATTAAAGCATTCTTCAAAGTCCGGAATGCCGCTAAGCACTTCTCATAAAAGTCGAATGCTACATCCTTTTGAAGAAGCTGAGTCAAAGGCTTAGTGATCTTTGAGAAATCCTTGATGAATCTTCTATAGAATCCGGCATGGCCCAAGAAGCTTCTCAAAGACTTTACATTCGTAGGTGGTGGGAGTTGCTCTACCGTTTCCACTTTAGTTTTATCCACTTCAATTCCTCTTTCGGATATAACGTGTCCCAACACTATACCTTGCTTTACCATGAAGTGGCATTTTTCCCAATTTAGCACTAGATCGACCTCCGCACACCTTGTGAGAACCTTGTCCAAGTTTGCCAAGCAATCCACAAAAGTTTTTTCATAAACAGAAAATTCATCCATGAACACCTCGACAATTTTCTCGATGAATTCCGAGAACACCACCATCGTGCAACATTGAAAAGAGGCCGGAGCATTGCATAAATCGAAAGGCATTCTTCTGTAAGCAAACATTCCATAAGGGCAAGTAAAAGTTGTCTTGTGTTGATCATCCGGGTGAATAGGAATTTGCATGAACCCCGAGTATCCATCGAGAAAGCAAAAATATGCATCATTTGCTAACCTCTCGAGCATCTCGTTAATGAACGGTAAGGGGAAGTGATCTTTCTTCGTTGCTTTGTTCAACTTTCAATAGTCGATACACATTCGCCATCCAGTCACGGTTCTTTGCAGTATCAATTCATCCTTCTCATTCTTGACCACGGTCAAACCTCCTTTCTTCGGCACACAATGTACGGGGCTCACCCACTCGCTATGCGGCACCGGGTAGATGATTCCGGCATCCAATAGCTTGATGACTTCCTTCTTCACTACCTCTCGCATGGCATGGGTTAGCCTCCTTTGATGGTCCACTACGGGTTTGCATTGGTCTTCCATTGGTATGCGATGAGTGCAAAAGGCTGGGCTAAGTCCTTTGAGATCATTGATTGAATATCCGATCACCTTCTTGTGCTTTTTCAATAAATTCAGCAACTTCTCGTTTTCTTTGAGACTCAACTCATCGCTCACGATGACAGGGTAAGTCTTGTCCGGCCCCAAAAATTCCTACTTCAATCCCTTGGGCAAAGGTTTGAGATCCACCTCAGGCACTTGTGGTTCTTTGGGTTTAGTTTCTCCGATGTCTTCAAATTTCTCCCCCTCCACGCTTCCATCTTGTGGTTCAAGTCCTTTCCTTGCTTCCTCTAGCTCCTCGTCTTGTTGATCATTAGGTTGGTTTTCTATCGCTCTTTGTAGCGGGTCTCTAAGAGTTTCAACAAAACAAAGGCTACCTACCTCCTCTTCTTCTTCTTCCTCGGGAGGAAAGGGTGAAGCAAAACTAGAAGCGCGAAGAAAATCATATGTGTATTTATCTCCATTAAGATTTATTGTTACTTTGCCTTCTCCGGCATCTAAAACGGCATCAACCAACTTAAGGAAAGGCCTACCTAAGATTATGTGACCATGTTTATCATAATAGGCATCTATAACAAAGAAGTCAGTTGGTATGCATTTTTCAGAGACGATTACATTAAGGTTGCAAGCAATTCCGAGAGGTTTAATAGTTCTACCATCTCCCATAATTAATTTTGTTGAAGTTGGGACTAAGTCTAGGTTATGGTCTTGAACTTTATCATAAATTTTAGAGGATAGAACACTTACTTGTGCTCCGATGTCGCATAAAGCTTTGCATTGAATTCCATTAATCTCGCAACTCAAGTGTGGGGTCGTCTTCTCCTCTTGATCGGGTCCTATTGCATAAACTTCGGCGAGGCGAGCGTATGGCGATGCTTCGGGTTTGATTCCCATGATTCTTTTCACCTCGGCTATGTGATCCGGATCCACTTCATCTTCACTAAAGAGCTTTCGAAAGATCTCACCTGTGGTTTCAAGATCATATAGATTTTCCGCTTGCTTTTCCGGTGGGAAGTCCACTTCCAAGGCTCTTGCCATCCCCTTTTGGTTAGGGTACGATCTTCTCTTGTCGAATACTTCTCCATAATCAATTGGAACCCAATCCATTTGCTTGAACTCCCTTAATGGCTTCGCGCTTGACATGCTCCTTTCATTTGTTTCCTTTGACTTGGCGAAGTCAACGCTTGGGGTAGTTCTTGTCTCCACTTGTACTCCTTCAAGCTTTACCGGGATTGGATCCTCTTTCTTGTCTTTCGGGGCTGCCTCTTTGGAAATTTCAGCGTGCGTCTTCATGCTCGAATCGTGTTCCGGCTTTCCCGAAAGTCGTGTTTCCCAATCTCTTCGCATGGCTGCCGCTTTGCTAATCTTTTGTAAAAGTTGAGCGGCTTCCGTGAGTGTTTTCTCCATGAGATCCCCACCTGCACACATTTGAACATGTTCCATGCAACTAGGGGTTAGGGAAAAGAAAAATGTATGCAAAAGTACGTCACCGGAGAAGCCGAGTCTTGGTCCTTGTTCAATCAACTTATTAAATCTATTCCAAGCTTGGTCTATCCCTTCCTCTTCTCTTTGCGTGAAGTTGATCACTTGCCTTCTTAGATGTTGGACTTTGCTTATGGGGAAAAATTTCTCGCAAATTTCCTCGTCAACTTGCTCCAATTTCCTCCAACTTCAAAGGACGCGAACGAATACCATGTCTTTGCTTCGCCGGCAAGTGAGTAGGGGAAGAGGTTCCACTTGAACCATTCGTCGGGAACTCCTTCTTGACGCACCGTGTTGCATAGTGTCGTGAAATGCCTTATGTGTCTATACGGGTTCTCCGTCTCCATCCCTCTAAACGGGGTCGCCGCCGCCATCTCGATGATCCTAGCTTTGATTTCATACTTTGTCGCTTCGAGCTTCGAGTCCGACTCTTGTACTTTGATGTCTTCACATCGAGGGCTAGCGTAATCCCGTAGTGATTTCTCTGGTTCTTCCAAAGGGTTATTGACGAACGCCATCTAGACAACAAAAATAAAAAGAACAAAAACAAAACAAAAGGGTTTTCTAGGTAATAAGGGTTAGATGTTAGTAATTAACAAAATCAACGCAAAATCAAACGACGTAAACTGGCTTGCTCCCCGGCAACGGTGCCAGAAAAAGGGAGCTTATTGATGGTAGAAACACGTATCCACTTACGATCCGCAAGCGTACGGACCTACACCTTTTTCACCACGGGGATTCCCTAGGTTCTTGTCAATCCGCTGAGTAAGGGGATTACAAGCGTTTGATCTAGCCCTAATCTAGTTAACTAAACAAACCTTAAACTAAAGGTTAATCTAAAGGCTAACTACTCTACATTAGAGAGGGTTATGAGACTCACAAGATATAAAGACACTTGCCCATAGGGTCTACGATACTTGATCATGCAACCGCCAAAACATGCAAAACTAATCTAATCTATCAGGGGGTGTGACTACGGTTTCGCCCTTTCCCTCCCCTCATATTGTCACTACGCGGAGGTATTCATGACTAGACCTATGATGATCACGGCGTATTGATGGGTTCTAGGGGAGTAGTGAGATGGGAAAATTGGTCTCATAGCATCGAAAGATCATCATATCCGGAAAATACCACCAAAAGTTCGTTGCTCTGTAAAATAGCATCAAAAGCATGTGACGTTATCTGAAAATAGCACTCTGTCACGTTTGCCGTCCAGTCGCCATCAACCTCCTCCCGTACTCCTCTACGGCAATAGATGAACGCGCTGATCCAGTGGGACCCATCAAACTGATGTCGGTCAGCCACTTGCCCAAGTTCGCCGCCGGTGCTTGAGGAGTCGTGGACGAGGACGAGGAGCGAGTGGGCGGAGGCGCGGCTGGGCAGAAGAGTGGCGGCGCCGAACGCTGAATCGTGGGTGCTGCTGCCCCTGCGTGTGCCGCCATCCAGGTCTAGCGCTTGCCCGACCCTGCGCCACCTTGCTCCGACGACCCTGTGCCGCTTAGATCCCGCCGCCGGACAGCGTCGCCTGACGTTCCTTCCTGCTGGATCTGGCAGAGGAGGAGGGAGAAATAGGAAGGCTGCAGATCTGACACTGAGGTATGAACTTTGTACTGAAGAAAGGATGAAGCAGATTCATGCTGGTCACTGTTGCTTCAAAGTTGGCCACCAATGGACCCGGTCGGGGCTGACTGCGCGTGGCGAAGCTCGCCGCCGCGCTCATGCTACGATCTGTTTCAATCGCACGCCATCAGCAGTTCGCCCCGCACTGACCTGCTCGCCACCCACTATCGCATGCCGCCGGCAGGCCCTGCCATGGCCTCGTTCAGCCCGCGTGTGCACTCCTTGGCCATCGGCTCATGCGACTGTCGCCGTCACGCGCGCTGCGCACGGCCTCGTCATGCGGGCTCACCACCGGCCAGAGAGCCGGCATGGAGCCGCAACCCGCCACCACTTGCGGGATCAGCCTGCAGGCTGCAGCTCACTGTCGCCGCTCTGTATCTGGGGGAAGGAAACAATGCCTTGTCAAAAAAAAAAGAAGACCGAGATGTTGTAAAAAAAAGGAGACCGATAGGTCATGTGACGGAGACGACGGTGAATGGACGGCAAATGTGACAGAGTGCTATTTTTATGTAACGTTGCATTCTTTTGATGCTATTTTACGGAGCAACGAACTTTTGGTGGTATTTTCCGGATATGGCGATCTTTGGATGCTATGAGACCAATTTTCCCTAGTGAGATCTATACTCCCGAAAAGCACGGTAGCTAATCTTAAACATGAGAGCAACTTCAACACTAGATTGATAGATTGAAACCATAAAGAGTAGCGATTACATAGCAAGATTGTTTACAACCCCATGGACAAATGAGAAATTTACCCCATCAAGGCGCTAAGCATGGCGCCGTTGATCATGGTGACGCTTCTGACGGTTCTCCTCCGGGGGTGTCGTGGCAGGGCATCGACGTCCTCCTCCACTTGTGGTTGCCTCCTTGGACTCGATCGATCCTTCTCGCGAATGATCTCTCTCCTCTCCAACCTCTCTCCTTATGGACGACCTCTCGGGCGAATGGCTCCCTCTCTGTGAATGGCGGCGCCCACAATTACTTAGGGTTGCATCATCTTCACGCTCAAGAAATGGGGGGCCGAACCGACGTCGAAAGGGGGTGGGCCGGCTGGCCTGGGCCGACCGACCCAGGCCTATTTCGGCCCGGTTCGGTCACCCCTTCCTCCACGTGGGTCCTCTTGCCATTTTGCACTTGAACCCCTTTACTTGCATCATTTTGGCGACATCATCCTCGCGTCCAAGATAGGGGGTCTTCTCACATGAAGTCCGGTCTTTACGCTTTAGTCCTCGGGGATGCTCCGTTGTAACACTTCGGTCCTTGCCACCTTTGGGAGTGATTTCACCATGCACTTGAACACGAACGGGACTCCTCATTTACTCCTTTGAACTCATCATGACTTCGTCCCTTAAGTCCATGTTTTCCTGCAAAAACATAACACTTCCAAATGCACATACAAAGTTGAACTTGTCATATCATTAGTGTGCCTAGTGGCGGGTTAGTTCCATAATGAAGCTCAAACCAAAGTGTAACGAACATGTTTGGTGTACCAAAATTCACCGTCAACAGACGTACGACTATAGCTAGCTAGGATGTAGGGTTGTATATCAAAAACAAGAAAAATAAGAGAATGCTTAAATTTATTTTATATAAAAATAAAAAAATACTTGATAAAAGATTTTAATCTTTTAGTTCCTCCTATAGCTACATAGAAGTAAAGGAATTGAAATAGCTAGTACATTTTCTTTATGTGTATTATTTTCTTTATGAGCATATTTTTTATAAACTATATGTACAAATAAAATTCAATTTTCTCTATATGAAGAACAAGAAAATAAGAGAATGCTTAATAAAAAATTAATGAAAGAAGGAACAATGCTAGTATCATCCTAACTACATTTTCTAAATCTAAAGTATATATACAAAATCTCATCTCTTAGCTACTCCTACCTAGCTAGAAATTAAAATTTCTATTTTCTCCATCTCTAAACCATTAAACAAAATTTAATCACAACAAATGAAAGGATGGTGAAGATTCAAACCTTGCCAACACTTTGGATGAGAGAAATCTTCACAAATTAATGAAGAAAAATTTGCAGCAACACCCTAGGCTTGAGGCGCCATGGAGAGGAGGAGCTTGAGCTTGGGTCGATACGGTGAACAATGGATCTGGTGGCAGAGGAGGAGGAACGAGGTACGGTGTTTATATGGACGCCGGCCATTAGTCCCGGGTGGTGTTACCACCCAAGACTAAAGGGGCACCCTTTAGTCTCGGCCTCTCGGGTGGTAACACCACCCGGGACTAAAGTTTGTGGCCAATCATTGCTACAGATAGCCGTTGGGAGCCTCCCATTTTGTCACGGTTGGTAATACCAACCGAGACTAAAGGGGCGGGGCTCCCACACCCATTTCGGGCCATGTCGACGAAACCCCTTTAGTTCCGACTCCAAAGATGAACCGGGACTAAAGAGGTGTACCAAAGGCTCTGTCTCTACCAGTGAACGATCTTCTTCAAGTAAATATTGATAGCATTGCTCAGTGTACTGGGTTGCTCTTTCCGTGAATTCTTGCTTGAAAGACTATCTTCAGCAATACCGCGTGTCTGCAAACGCAAACACCTCATTTGCACAAAGGAGAGAGACGAGTCACATCACGCAAAAGAGGAGGCCTCCAGCAGTATTGGAAGCATGTTGCGCATCCAACCAAGTCCCCGCAGTTGGCTCCCGCGTGGGGGTGGAGGAAGCGGCCGTGGAGCCCGTCCGCGGTGGCCGGAGGCAGAGGTGGCATGGAGAGGAGCATAGCCGCGGTGCTCCCTCGATGGCGAAAATCATCCGAGTGCCGGCGGCGACTGGAAGAGGGAGGACGGGAAAGGAGTCGTGGTGCCAGGGATGGAGGCCTGTTGGCCTCACGTGATTGCCATGGCAGCTCCAATGGCTCCTCGAGGGCGCAGCCATTGAGGGAGCAGGCAGGGAACCGGAGCAGGTAGTTGAGCAGGCTCCTGCCGCCGCCGCCGCAGAGGGGAGCAGGAGCTCGCCGTCGGCCGGATCAACGTCGAGCCCAAGCCGCCGCCGGCCGGATCTGTGTCGATCCCAAGCTGCCTCCACCGCTGCGCCGTCGAGGAGGGAGCGCGGGCGGGGCAGGGAGGGAGCACGGGCAGAGCAGGCAGGGGAGCGCGGGAGGAGTAGCAGGAAGAGGGTGTTGCGGACTCGCGAAGGAAAGTTAGATGGGGGAGGAGGAGAGAGAGGTACCCGAGAATGGGGGGTTTGGAGCTACCACACCCAAAATGGAGACGCGCTGCTAGCTACTTGAGTCGGAACAGTGCTATCCCTCCCCCCATTTTGACTATGCGGGTGCGGATGAGGGTACTGATGGAGACAGTCTAAGATTTCATTGACGTGGTAGTACTAATGATGTTTCTTTCAGACTAATAAATTGTTTGCACGAGGGGTTCAGTTCAAGGGTCCAGGTCATGCTTTGGTGTTTCTACTATTTTATGTTGTTTGGTTTGATCATGTTGCTTCTTTACATGAAGAGTTGAGGTTGTTGCACATAAAGGGTTTCCTGGTGGGGCTGAGGGACGAGGGTCGTCGATGTTGCTGCTGTCTGGATTTTGGAAGAATACTGGTGGATATGAGAGCACATGATCTAGGTTGTACCACAACTAATGATGTTATTGTAGATTAGATTGGGATACTGCAGAGATGTGTTGAACAAGGAAGCAGAGTGTTCTGCAATAAGGTCTTTTAATCTCAGTTTTGGTACTCAATTTCGTGAGTTTTGGGGTTGCAACTTATCAATTTGTCTAGGACTCTACAATGTAATCAACGTATAGAAAATGGGGTTGCAACCTATCAAATTATCTACGACTCTACCATGGAATCAGTGTATAGAGGAAAAATATTTGTATTTTGTAATGAGAAAATGCATCGAAATGTTTTGTCTCCTCCTTTAATAGATTGATTAATAATATCCTTTTTGTTCATGTGGACTGGAAAGGGTGTACCTTAAATGTTAAAAAAATTGGAATCTCATTTGCATGAATAATTCTTGTTCTCAACATAAATATGTAACTTTGTTTATTTTTGGAAACACATGTTTATTGATTAGTAAAATGCACAGAGATAGTCGTAGCAAGCATGAAGCTTGCGCTCATGTATGGTTCAAAGATCACAAATCACCGAACTAAGCTTTATCGTAGCATTCCCAGGCCAAATTCTTTACTACCGGAGGCCGGGAGCTGAGAAAGGTAATCTGTGTTAGTGCACACCTTCACATCTTTAAGAATGGGGGCATCAATATCAATATGGTTGATGGTCTCCAAATCTGTTGTGGTGTGCCAAGAGAGCATCTCTAGTGACTCGAGTGAACTTTCACTATATCAAGTAGCCAGCAATCATTGATTCAGAGCACATGGGGAGCATAACAGGGTCCATATGCAAACCCCGAACCAGGGACAGGTCCTTGAGCATGGCATATGCTCATGACCACTTTGTCGGTAATAGCTGGCGAAATTATGACAAGGAAAATTTCTATCTAAAAAATCTATGGATCTTAAAATGTGTATCTACATTAAATTTGGATTCCACTAATGGATATCTTATATCAACATCTTCAAAATAAGATCCCACTTGGCTCGGTTTCGATGAAATATTTTGAAAAAAATACTTTTATAATACTCAATATTCATTTTGATTATTGCTGCGAACAAATACTTGAATAGCTAGAACAAATATATTTGTTCGGCCTCTGTGAATATTTGATCCTTACATGTATATATTTACTCCCTCATATACATTTGTTTGCCATTTGTAAATATTTGTTCCCACTATGTAAATATTTTTCGGTGAGTTTATAAATTTGTTCCAAACATATGTCTGTTTTGGTATGTAATTAAGTGTATATAAGTGGTTCAATATGTATCGTTATTTTATTGTACAAGTATGCATATTTATTCCGTCGGTTCATATAATTTGGTCGGTAAGTACAAATATTTGTTCTGCGAGTTTGTACTATTTGTTCCACAATATTCGTCGCACACAAAATATACAACCTTGATAAAAAATATGAATAAAAAAAGTTTGTCAAAATATAGTCAAGTGGGATCTTGTTGTGAAGATTTTATTGACAAAAATTCAATGATGCAATCGAAATTCAATTTTGATGATTGATTTAACATTTATTATTTTTTTAAACTTCCAACTTTTTGCACGTGGAATGACATCGGCAGTTTTGTCTACTCTTGCATGCATACACTTTGTCAGCCCACGTGGCCTAATAATCTTCTGGACTCGCGTGATGATTTGTTTTCCTCCTCTCGCGATTAAAAGGCGACAACGGCACAACTATCGCCTTCAGCGAGAATTGAAGGTGAGACGAAGAAGGAGGAGAGTTCTTTAAAACTCGATGACAGAGCCGTCGCTGATTGGGAGCTTGTGGGAGGAGATTCATCACTGCATGTCGTTCTGTCCTCGGAAACACGAAGGAGCTTTCCTTAATTCCTTCGGCAGCCTGTTCGGCTAGTTGGTGGCTGATGACTGGTGTTGATTTGTTCTGAGATAAAAGTACTGTTGGCTGGTGACTGGTGGCTGATTTATTCTGAGAAAAAGTACTGCTGACTGGTGGCTTTGGTTTGACGTCATGCAGTATGCAAGCAATGGGGCAACGCCTCTTGGTCAGGTTCAGGCTAGTAGCGTCTAGCGGTATAGGGACAATCAATCATACTTCTATATACGATCACGAAACCGATACGGACGATCAGCCTTGGCATTTCCGCTTCAGTACACGTGAGCCATCACGCAACGCAACCACACTTCGCACCGCCCCCGGCTCCCGGGCGACACGTGCACAAATGGGGAGCTTTTCCATCTCAAGTTCTCAACTGGAACAAGCAGGCCGGGGAACCTACGCGTCTCAAGAAACGAAGAAACCAAGGATGACGCGGGGGGGGGGGGGGGGGGGGGGGGCGGCGCGCTGGGGCCTGGCCCCCCTAATGCTCCGGTAAACCAGGGAGGTAATCACTCTGATTAGCTTATATAGGCTCTCAGTACTTCGTATTGTCCCAAGAATTTGTCCGGTGAATACAGAACCTCAGCTCCGTCTCTGTGTTGTCCTAACACTCTGGTCCTCTGCTTGCTAACCCGAGACAAGGTGCGATGGGGCCAACCTCCGAAGTCACTACTGTTGTTGTTACAATCTAACCAAGGCAAAATAATGATGGGCTAGTCTGTAGGGTTTAATTAAATTAATCGTATTATAGTTGTCTTGTTGCATGCTTAGATTGAATAACCAGCTGCTCCTTTCTATTTCCCCTCAAATTTCAATATACTTTTCAATCTTTAACTTGTAACTGATCATTTAGCTACCTGTATAAGGGATAAGGATCCTAACACAACTAATTACTAGACAATTGTGTCATGCAACTCATGTTGATTTACTATTTGTTATTTATGATAAAGATCCTAACACGGCAAATTACTAAATAATTGTGTCATGCAACTCATGTTGATTTACTATTTATAATCTATGCTTTATTCAAACTACGATATATGTGTGTATATGCCATCGTATTGTTGTGACCTTATACCACTTAACGATTTGGCCCCTCCTATGTTCAAATTCTGGCTACGCCCCTGCTGTTGCCTGCCACGAACCGCGAGAACGATTATGCATATATAGCGTCCCGGGACACGAAACGACACGACGGATTCATTCAAACAAGGAACACGGTGCGAGTTGCCACGTCGGTAGGTCGGAGAGAAAGGCTTTTGCGTTGAATCGCTCGTTGAGGATGTCCTGGGAGCGGTTCGGAGATTCGTCTGTTCGGCCTTACTACGTGTCTACGTTTGGGTCGTGTCAGCTCGGAGGCACGGCGTCGATGGACCACGACGTCAGAACGCCGGTGCTTGTGGCCTGTGTGTGGGCAATCCCAGGGGTACGGTGCGGGCACCGAGGAGCCTCGGCCACCAATCCTCCCGCCCGGTGCAGATTGGCATCGGCCGCGGCCGCCGGTCACCGTCCCGGGCGCGGCGGGCCCTTAAAAAGCTCGACGTCCCAAATGTCGTGGCGTGTGTGGAGATATCTGCAGGATCGCGTGGGAAGGTCCAGTCCAGGGCAGCGCGGCGGGCAGGTCGCCCCGGTGCACCACCAAGGCACCAACGTCAGCTCTTCGCCCCGTCAAGCGCCGCCGGAGGCGAGAGCGAGAAGCCAGCGGACACGTCGGCGTTATCCGGTTTCCAATTGGGGCCGTGCTTATCTGGACGCCAAGTCGGCGCCACATTGTTTAATCGAAAGTGCAGTGCGGGTAGCCCTTAAGCGATATCTGACGTGGCACGTCGTGGAGCGCGTCATTCCTCTTGGGGACTTGGAGTTCTTCCTGCGCCCTCACCCAACGGCTCAAATCATTGTCCTTTTTTAATTATTTGAATTGGGGGGGTAAGATTGTGACCATTTCGCCTACGTGTAAATGGCCTGATGATCTCTCGCAGCCACAACAGGCGACAGTTTTTCTGTTTTCTTTACTTGTCCCCAGCCCTATAAAACCAGGCAAGCTTTTGGGACGCCACACTTCTACAAGCACACGCACGGTTTTGTCAGCTGCCATTTTCCTTGGAGTCTGGGACCATGGATCCGCGGCGCGCCTGCTGGGAGAGCTCGTCCGAGGACGTCACGAGGGCGCTGCTGCTGCCGGTGCACGACGACAGGCCATCGAGGACGGGACGGTCCTGCGCGGGGCTCGGGGCGGTGCTCGCCAACAAGTACCTGGCCGTGGCGTCGGGCCCGGCGGCGTGCGCGCTCATCTGCGCGCTCGGGGACCTCGGCGGCCACCCCGCGGCGCGCAACATGCTCGGCGTGCTTGCCTGGGTGTTCCTGTGGTGGATCACGGACGCCGTGCCGCTCGGCGTCGCGTCCATGGCGCCGCTGTTCCTCTTCCCGGCGTTCGGCATCTCCTCCGCCGACGACGTCGCCAAGGCCTACACGGACGACGTCATCGCCCTCGTCCTCGGCAGCTTCATCCTCGCGCTCGCCATCGAGCACTACAGCATCCACCGACGCCTCGCCCTCAACGTACGTACGCCCACCCGCCCGCGCGCTCGCGCCTTTGCCGATGTCTGCAGCTCTGCATCCGGACCAAGAAAAGAGAACTAGTAACTCTGTTGTGAATTGTGGTGTGGCTCGTTCTGTTCCGACGCGCAGATCACGGCGCTGTTCTGCGGGGACCCGGTGAAGCCGCGCCTGCTGCTGCTGGGCATCTGCGGCACCACCATGTTCATCAGCATGTGGATCCACAACACGGCGTGCACGGTGATGATGATGCCGGTGGCGACGGGGATCCTGCAGCGGCTCCCGCGCGACGAGCTGGAGGGCGTCGGCGGCTCGGAAGCCCGCGAGGTCCAGCGGTTCTCCAAGGCGGTGGTGCTCGGCGTCGTGTACGCGTCGGCGATCGGCGGGATGGCCACGCTGACGGGCACGGGCGTGAACATCATCCTGGTGGGGATGTGGTCCACCTACTTCCCGGAGCAGCGCCCCATCACCTTCAGCTCCTGGATGTCCTTCGGGCTCCCCATGGCGCTCATCCTCTTCGTGGCGCTCTGGGCCACGCTCTGCCTCATGTACTGCTCCAAGAACACCGGGACGGCTCTCTCCGCTTACCTCGACAGGAGCCACCTCAGAAGGGAGCTCGGCTTGCTGGGTACGTTCTGCCTCCTAGCTTCCGTTGACCGTCGAGAGGAATGGCTAACATGGTCACTAGCGATCTGGTCAATGCCGATCGCGCAGCCTGGGATATTCTGAAATTTAGACACGTTTTAGTTTTGGTTATTTCTTTGACAGTTACTGAAGCATTATTATAGTACTCATTTATTGCCTTGGGATTCTCTGACGGGGTCTCCATCTTGATTTGTGACAGGCCCGATGGCATTTGCAGAGAAGATGGTCTTGGCCGTCTTTGGGGTAACTTGTGCTTATATGTTTCTTCTTGTTCTGGCAAATTTCTTTCTGAACCTGTAAATTCTAATGCTGGCTTCTGCAAGATAATTCAAAGGATCAATGGCTGATTCTTGCAGGGTCTCATTGTTCTATGGATGACGAGGAGTCTGACAGACGACATCCCAGGGTGGGCAGTCCTATTCGATGGCAAAGTTGGGGATGGAACGGTCACCGTGAGTATATAGCACACAGAAAAAACCCACATCTTTTGATTATCTTTTCAGACCTTTCTCAGGGTGAGCTCACCAGCTGGCAACTTGCAAAATAATTCATGTGCGCAGATCATGATGGCCACGCTACTGTTCATCATCCCGAGCGGCAAGAATGACGGCGAGAAGCTCATGGACTGGGGCAAGTGCCGGAAGCTGCAGTGGCACATCATCCTTCTCCTCGGCGCGGGCTTCGCCATCGCCGACGGGTTCAAGTCGAGCGGCCTGACCGACATCCTCTCCACGGGGCTCGGCTTCCTCCGCGGTGCGCCGGCGCTGGCCATCGCGCCCGTAATCTGCGCCTTCAGCGGCGTCATCACGGAGTTCACCTCCGACGACGCCACCACGACGCTGGTGCTGCCGCTGCTGGCCGAGCTGGGCAAGTCCATCGGCGTCCACCCGCTGCTGCTCATGGTCCCCGGCGCGATCGGCGCGCAGCTTTCGTACCTGCTGCCCACCGGGTCCCCCGGGAACGTCGTCGGCTTCAGCACCGGCTACATCACCATCAAGGACATGGTGGTCACCGGAATGCCGCTGAAAATCGTCGGCATCGCGGCTCTGACGATCCTTCTTCCGACATTGGGTACGTACTCTCGCACTACATGATAATGGTTTCAGATGGGACGGTAGGGTGTGACAGATTCTGATCTCACTTGCTTCTTTGTGTTTCTTGGTGCAATGCAGGTTCTCTGGTTTTTGGCCTGGCTTAGAAGTTTTGGAACATTTGGATCGTAGACTGGAGGTTTTTCGAAACGCGGGCAGTCTAGTCGTAGCAATATGTCTAAGCTGTACAGTTCGTAAACGCCATCACCCCATGAAGGATACGGGGGTCGTATTCATTGTTCATCTACGAGTTAGGAACTTAGGATAGATATTTGTCATCTCTCTTTTTCAAAAGAAAAGAGTTAGGATAGATATTTGTGTGCTTAGTGAATGATATGCATTAAGGCACCTGTGGGATTTGAATCATATAGAATCCTTTTGTAATTCCAACTCAATGGGATTTTTTTCTTTTATAAACCATCTGGATAATATTTGTCCAGAAACAAAGAACATTCGGAGAATAATTGGAACCACACAGGGAAACGGAATGATTGAGGTGGTGGCTGCCGAACCTAATGATTGCTCTCAGTTGATTGCGCTCTCTCGCTGCCTCTTCTTCTCTAAATAAAAATCTTCAAGATGTGTAGGAGATCCAAACGAACCCAATTGAAAGCTTGCTCGTTCACATAAAAAAATCAGCACATGTCCGTGTCAGCCTACCAATGGCAATGGCATAATCGGCATGAAGCTTATCCTGCATGGCGGTGAGCATCATCAGACTAATCTTATCCACTCTGCACGTCAAACACATACTAGCCGACTGAGCTGGATATTAAAATCCCGAATGCTTCTGTCTGTTCTGTGTCTACCTGCATGGCTGCATAGCAAGAACAGAAGGAATTGGGGATGAAGAAATCTGAGCAAAAATCGCAAAAACAAAAAAAAAACTGAGGATTAGGATCGAAGAGGCCAGGGCCCAAAATCTAAGGCCCAATTGCCGTACTCCGCCGAAAGGGCCCATAGCACTACAGATTTTGTTTCTCTGAGAGGTTTTGTCACGCCAAGGAGGAAAGGTCATCTACCTCTAAATAAAATAAAATAAAAGGAAACCGAGGCACACGACTTCTCTCGAACCCTCTCTCGCCAACTACAGTTGAAAGAGAGGGGAAGAGGCGATTCGGTAACCGCCGGCGGAGGCGGCGGTCTCCTCTGCCTCCGATGGCCCGCGGATCCTCGGGAGGTGGTGGAGACCGCTGGGCTCTCGCTGGTCGGCGTAGGTTGGTTAGGTCCTAGTAGATCTAGGGTTCGGTTTCCCGGCGTTGTCGGCGAGACGGCGGCGGCGACGACGCTGAGAGGGAATAAGTCCTCTCGGGCTCTTCCTCGTCCCGGTGGCGCATATCTCCGGCGTCAACGGCAAGCCTGTGGAGGTGGTGCTCCCGGAGTGGAGCTCGTGTACAGGAGGTGTCTGCCGGCGGCTCGTCGTCCTGGTTGGGAGGTGAGTTCGTCGGCCTTTTGTCTTGTGGAAGAAGAGGCAGCTACGGGTCCTGTGGACAGCAAGAGTGTGGAGCAGATCCATTCATGCGGCGGCGTCACTACGGCGCATCCATCTTGTGGAAGCCGGAGGATCTGCATCCAGGGTCTCCGGAGTTTGGGGAGCGTCCCCGGCCGATGCGATTCCAGCGATGGCTTCATCTCGTTCTTGGTGGCGAGTGTTTGTTGCGGCTCTTCAAAAAGCTTTCAAGCGATGGAGCTCCGGTCGACCTGGGGATGGTGGCTGACTACCGCCGGCGGTGACCGACGACGGCGTCCTGTGTGCAAAGGTTCTAGGGCCCCCAATGTAATTTTTATTTTCTTTAAGGGCCTTTGTACAAATAGTCTGGTGGAACAGTTGTCCTCTGTTTCCTACCGGAATGTGCCTGTACGTGTACTGGTCTTTGTATGGTATTCCTAAGGTAATACAGGTATGTTCGTTCAAAAAAAAAGGAGGAAAGGTCATGGCAATGGGTACATAGCCATCGGGTAATACATTCCCATACCCACACCCGTGATAGGTAAAACACCCCACCACCCGTACCCATTACCCACCTCGGGTCTTAAATTCCCTCACACCCACCACCCATCGGGTAGCGGGTACCTAGCTGGTGACCCGTACCCGCTTCAATATAATGGTAGCCAATATAATCAACATGTAATTAATTGTGCAAGCAACATTAAATCACCATTTTATTAATAATGTTAGTCATACAATAACAATATAAGGTAACAATACTAGTTTTAACTATATCATACGCAAATGGAGTCTCTCAACTCTCAAATTATATGCTATATAATAGAAATAATTCACAATATTATATGTAAATGAACCCCCAACGGGTGGCGGGTATGGGGGACGCAAGAATGTACCCACACCCACCACACCCAGTGGGGGAAGGAATCACCATTGTCGCTGGAGTTTCGCATGCTGGGACCGGGAGCGTGTACTACACCCGGCTGCAGGTGGCGGCGGTAGAACTTGCAACACTTGAGGAACCGCTGGGAGTTTTGTGCTCTCCGGGGACAGGGATCACAGAAGTTCCCCTCTGGCCGCTCACGGCGGCGTTCTGCGAGCTGGGCCGATCTACAAAGCAACAATGGTGGCTCGTTGCCAAGGCAATCCGCCCTTCGGCAAAATCTTTGCCTGGCTCCTAGTGTACAATGCAAGAGCAACCTGCTGGTGAAACACATCGTCGACAGCGACACTTGTGATGTCTGCACTGCTGGACCGGAAACGCCTGACCACTTGATGTCGTGCTGCTCCTTCGCTGCCCAGTTCTGGTCCAAACTGGGAGTTAAAGTCCCAGCCGACGTCACCGTGAGTAACCTCTGGGACTTACCTCGTCCCCGCCACATACCTCATGCAACGTATACTACCTACATTCTCCTACGCGCTTGGCAATTGTGGAAACACCGACATCATGAGGTGGTCCGCGGCGTGGAACCATCCCTCTCCAGATTGCTCATCACATGCAAGGAAGAGGCTTAGCTCGCTCGGCTGTGGCGCTGCCGGCTACCGAAAGAGGACCATGCGTTCGCCGTTCCACAGAGGCCTGGTGTAATTCGTTTGTTTTCAATACTAGCATATATGCTGTTTCTGCAAACATATAAAAATATTTTTGTTACAAATTATTTAGCAAAAATACATCATAAAGAATGTATTTTCAAAATAAAACAAACAATGGTTTTTTATTCAGTTATGCACATTAAAGTTTTAAGGAGAGAATTTTGTGAAGGCTTCCCTTCACAAAAATTTTAAGTATTCACGAAGTTCCTTGCTGCTTGCATAACATCTTGCACATGTTTAATGTAGTATCACATTATCAATTCATAGGTTAATTAGATTTAACAGATTCGTATCGTGATATTAGTTTTATAATTAGTTTATATTTAATACTACTTATAATTAGTGTCCAAACATTAGATGTGACAGTTTAAATTTTTTCCATCTATCATCTAAACATTATAATTTCTTCATTGAGTCCAGCCTTGAGTCCTGTCTCTCCCAAAGAGCTGAAAAACATTATCTTCTTGTTAGCTGAAATTCCTCTCCACTGTTCAATAAGTCTTGTGCTTATCTTTAGTCCTTTCTTGTCCCTCTTAATTTTTCTTACATTCGTTTCTTGTGTTGTGTGGGAATAGGGCTGAACAAAATGCTCGAGGCTCGTTAGCTCGCTCGGCTCGCAGCTAGCTCGGCTCGACTCGGCTCGGCTCGTTACACTAACGAGCCAGCTCGAGCTGCCTTTTCAACTCGTTAGGATAACGAGCCAATTCGAGTCGGCTCGCGAGCAGCTCGCAAGCTTAACGAGCCGAGCAGTAGAACAGATTGGCAGGCCGAACAAACAGCCCACGAACGAATTTAAGCCCAACATCAGCCACGTTACCCTGCTCTATCTCCAGCGCTGCATCCCTTCCTTCCTCCCCCACCCTCATCTTATCCGTTCACGTCGTCTGCTCGCATCTCGCCTCCATGGCACGCCGCCTCCCAAGCTCCCCACCACTCTCTCCCTAGTGCTGCCCAGGACTTTCACGCATCAGTCAGCACACACTCCAACTCCAAGCAGCCAACCCCCTTCCGCCCTTGCTCTCCCGGTCGCTCAGTGCAGGTCAGGATCCCCACGAGGCCACGAGCCCACGACCAAGCTCGTGAGGTAAATGTCGATCTGTGGGTACAGCATCAAGAGATCTTCCTCCCAACGTGTTTCCCTTCTCTTCTTTATATTTGATCGGAAAGGATGTTTCGTTTGTTCTTAATTTAATTGCAAGATTGAGTTACTGCAAATTTATCCTCTTCTTTTTACAATGGGATGCAAGTTCGCGCTCAGGCTGAGGAGACTACTGATTATGCTCATTCTTGCACAGCATTCGATCCCGCATTATCACTGGCCGCAGTGCCGCACAGCCCGCAGGCCTCACTCGCCGGCCGCCGCGGCCTCACGCGGTCACGCCTTTGCATGTCGAGCTCGCGAGCCAAAACGAGCTGGCTCGAGCTTCAGCCGAGCCGAGCCGCATTTTCTGCTCGTTTAGATAACGAGCCGAGCCGAGCCAGCTCGTTATCTGGACGAGCCGGAGCGAGCCGAGCCGAGCCAGCTCGATATCCACCCCTATGTGGGAAGAGCGATTAGCAGGAATGATGCATGTGCCACCGTGCCAGCAACGCGAGAAGGCTAACCAGATCTATGCGAGCAACACATGCCCCACCCTCACTCCAGCTCAAGTTTGTACACATCTCGCAGCAGTCGAAGCTCGCAACTCGGCATTCTGCCACGCGAGTATGTTTGATGTCCACATATCATGGTAGTGCACGAACAACCCCATCCAGCGTCTGCCTCGCACACTACCGCCACCGCTCGTGCTCCGCCCAGGGTCTCATCGTCGGCCTCCCGCTCAGGCATGTAGAGCTCAGGGTAGTCGTAGTGGCTATTGCGGGGATGCTAGGGTCGTCCATCATGCATTATCCTTTCTAATGACATTATCCTTTCAGCGTCGTACGTCTTCCTCCTCAGCCCTCCATGGCTAGGCGCTCCACCAACACCGACAAGCTCCCCAGACCCTAGCGGCGGTCGCGGGCTCACCGTCGTCGCCTCCGGAGACGACCTTCCTGGGCGGCAGCGCCCCGCGGAACTCCCTCACTGATGATGGTCGATGGAGGTGTCGCGCATCCTGTCCCCCGAGGATCGAACTCGCCTGTGCAGAGGCCATGCTTGCCGGCTTTCGCCAACGCTGCCTCCTCAAGGTCGAGCTCCCCACGCGTGGACCGTGGCCGCGTCAGTAGCTGGTGCCGCCCTGCGGTCGGCGAAAGTCACGGAGACATTAAGAAATCGAGACGATCAGCAAAAAGATACGAAAGCCGTAAAATATTTAGTTGCAAATAAAACTTAGCTTAATTCGTGACTGAATCGGGAAATCGACGCGAGCTAAAGCCATGCTGAGCCATCAAGGTAGCTAATAACGACGCAAGCTGAAGTCGTGACGGGTTGATCCGTCTCATTGACCCCGCCTCCAAGCGCCAACTGGTAGGACTTCAGGAAGCAGGGCACGTCGTCGGGAGCCCCGGTACGTCGGCCACATGAACAACCAGGAGGATCACCATGCATCGTGCCTTGTTCATGCAAGGTCGTAGGAATGTGCCAGCCACCTCCTTGGTGTGTTCCCAGAGCCAACGTAGACCGATCCAACTCCTTGTGGCATCAGACTTGGACCCATTGCATGCATCATCCATGTATGCGTACGTAGGTTAGATCATGTGCTTAGCAGAGATGCGTCGGCTTTGCGGGCGACGACTTGCCATCTAATGTAGACACGCGGCCGCGCGTGGCATATCGGGACGCGACTTGTTGCAAGTGGCTGCGGGGCCTCGGGCTGGTGGGGATTCAGATTGGGAAAGGGAGCGGCACGATGTGGGTCCCGCGGGGAAGGTTTGAGAAGGATTGTGGGTACAAACATCGCAGGTGAGAAAAATAATTCGTTTTTGGCAGAAACGCTCTCCAAATTGCGATTCTATGGGTCTTCCACCCTATCCACCCTCCTAATTAATTGACAGGTGGGACCAACATGAGGGGTAAGGTGGACCCAAATTGGGTGAGAAAGGTTTTTCAAATTATTCGATCTTTATAGTATACTAGTAAAATGCACGTGCGACACGCACATGTTTAAAAAATAATAACTAAAAATTATATTTATATAGTAAAATCACGTGTGTTTCGCACAATAAAAAAATTTCACGTGTATGTAACAACTTGCACCGTTCGTCGGCCGAGCAGAGCGCCGTCGACCATCGATGTTTTGTCATGTTTGAGCAATGCCGGACAAAGATATTGATACCAGGAAGCAAGCAAAGCTGAGCCGTAGGCATATGCCACATGCACGTGTTTTTTAAAAATATAGAATAAAAATAATTGTCTTTAAAAAATATTCGATCGTTATCAGATTTCAACTTTAATAGAGTTCACAAATATCGCTATAAGGACACAATTTATTCAAACGTTAAGAATCTGTGATAATAACAATGAAGATTACAAGAACCAAACCAAGAACCAAGCGAGAACCAAGCGGAGGATAGCCATTTTGGCTTTCTCACGGTGGCAAGTAAAATCTTGCCTAGAGTGGCCCAGAGGTATTCTTGCCGGAGAGTCAAACATCAATCTAACGCTCCTCTCTATGCTAGGCGAGGAAACACAGTGCTTGGCAAATCCACCAAGCGCACCCTCTATCTCCACTCTAATCAGTGCTACCTCCACTCTAAGTCTCTATCTGAAATAGCAAGGGAACAAGCAATGACAGAAACGAAGTTAAATAATACGGAGTAGTAAGAAAAAATAACCCTCCGACTATACTATAGGATCCATACTTTCCATTCTTTTCTACATCAATTAATTCAATCAGCCTCTTCCCCCACACTAAATCACATTCTATTTTATACAACGAGGTTAACTGTTTAGAGACAGACAATGGTGATTGATGATTGCATTAAAGCCAGCCTGAATAGGACCAAAGCAAAACAATAATATTAGAGTGTGGTACCCATTTTTAGAGAACGTTCTCCCAGTTCGTAAATTGCCTGCCTCATGAACTTTTTGTTTTATTTTCATTTTAATGCTCACTTTTGTTTATTCGGTACTACCTGGTGACACATTGAGCCAACTATAAAAATTGTTTCAAATCTGGTGCCACATTTTTTCAATCCTACTATTTCCTTCTATTCGTCTCTTTTGGTTTCTCAGTGAATGAAACAAATCTTCCAGTGTCATCTATCTTCATTAGACCAAAGCCAGATGCCCGAATGACATATAAAAGAGATTTATTCCTACTCACATCCACAAGGACCAAACAAAGATGTCGAAACACATGAAAGAGAGTTTAGCATATGCTCGAAATCAAACTTTGCCTTAACAGAGCAAAGAAAATTCAATGAATCTAAAATTTTGTATGTAACTCGGGACTGCCTACTGAAATCTAAAGAGGGTTGGACTGAGTCTAACAGGTGAGGCATCAGGGGAGGCAAATCCATTTTTGCCTCACCACCGGCTACTGTAGCAGAGGCAAACCTCTCCAACAACAGAGGCATACAGAGAGGCAATAATGCCTCGGGGGAGAGAGGTGATGGAAAAATGCCCTCCCTGTCTCCTCTGATGCATTTGCCTCTGCGGCGACGAGGTGGGGCAGGGGAGGCGGAGCGCAACCGCGGACAGAGGAGGCGAGGCGCGGCCGCGGGCCGGAGCAGTAGCAGCCGGAGCCTGGTGCGGCAGAGCAGGGGAGGCGGAGCCGGGCGTGTCGTCCAGCGCGGCGGGCGGAGAGATCGAGCTCCGCGGTGGCGAGGTGGAGCAGGGGAGGCGGAGCGCGGCCGCAGGCAGAGGAGGCGAGGCGCGGTCGTGCGCTGGAGTAGTAGCCGGAGTCTGGCGCGACGGAGAGGCGGAGTTGGGCGCGTCGTCCAGCACGACGAGAGGAGAGATCGAGCTCCGCGGCGGCCTGGCGGAAGGCAATGGCGCGCCCCCCTCCACACCTCTGGCAGGCGCGACTCCCTCCTCGCCTCCGGCAAGCGCGACCCCTTCCCCTGCAAGGCAGCCTGGCGGGCGGGCGTGACCCGTCTCCTCAAATTCGGCGGGTGTGCGACGTTCCTCGCCCGCGATTTGGTCAAGGCATCCTCGTTGTTGAGCGAGCGTGCAAGGTCACTACGGCGGCCGCGAGCGTCGACGGCTCGGGTCTCGGCACGGCCGTGCCCTGTGGCGATCTGGCCGCGGCGGTGACGGATTTGGTGGATTGCAGCTCGGAATTGATGGCGGGAGCAGCTTGATTTGGTGACCGGAGGTTGAACCGAGCTCCTGCAACTCGCCACCGTGCGTGACCGTGGTGTCCTATCATGCCTCTTCGCGCTCCCGTCCGCAGCCCTACGCGCCACAGCGAACGAGCAGCTCGACGCGCACCACAACTGCATCTTCCTCTTCCTCGTCTGTTGGAGACACGACGGAAAAATGCATCTTCTTTGTACTGTACACAGGAGGCAAATGTCATTTGCCTCTCCAAATTGCCTCTCCTTTGTTGGAGTCAGTCTTACCTGCCATCAATTGTTCAAATAACAGATGATGGTGCCTCCATCTCTTTGCCGATGACTCTCCAAATTAAATTGCAAAAACCTAATTTAAAACGCATTACTTGAACAGCCAAATGGGAGAGAAGATCTATCTGTGGTAGTGAACTGAACAAAGTCCATGTAGTCCATACGGTAGAGGTGTTCACCAGAAAGAATCAAAAACATATTTGATGTCTTTAGCTTTGGCATCGTGCAAAACAAAAGGGCATTATTTTTCAACTACCGTAATATTCAAAAAGTCAGAGGGCTAAAATAAAATGTATCCTCTTCTTCGATCTGACCAACAACGAAGAAAAAGTGAAAAACAGAAAAAGCCGAACTCCACCTGCCGTCGTCGGCCAGTCTCTACTCGATCTGGAGCTTGCCCGTTATGCCCTTCCTCACCGGAGCTCGCGGCTGCCCTCCGCTCCTGGATCCATGCTTGGCAGAGTGCTCGCCCACAAGCAGCGGTGGCGGATCTCGCGAGCGGGCGACGGCGGCGGATCTCGCGCCCCTACGACGGTGGCAAGCTCGCCCATGCCATGAGCGACGGCGAGGCTCGCAGCAGGCATGCGTTCCCATCCCGCGTTTGGGGGCGAAGTTCCGAGGACGGGGAATGTTGTCGCCCTGCGTTCCCTGAGCAGGCATGGACTGCAGCTGTGCTCCCGAGGCAGGCAGTTCCCGAGCGGAGAGGCTGCGGCGGCCGTCGCGGGAGAGTGCGGTGCGGGTGGCGGACACGAGTACACAGGCGGGTGGGGGCGTGCGGCGAGGGTGCGGTGGGCAGCGCTTGCACGAGCCGTCCGGTGGGGGCCGCAGGTGGGCCCCGCGGGTACGGGTGGGCGGGTACGCTGAGTGCGGGTGAAAAAAGTTAGTCGTTTTTGGCAGAAACGCTCTCTAAATTACGATTTTTTGGTACTTCATAGTCATTCCACCTTATCCACTTCCAAAAACATATGACGGGTGGGTCCGGCGTGAGGGGTAAGGTGAGTCCGAATTGGGTGACAAAAGTTTTCAATTGTCTTCGCTCCTTATAGTATAGATATATGTAATCCTACAAGCTTGGCTCCTCCCACACTTGTAAAATGCTGAAGTGCTTGTTCTAATGAGCTTGCAATAAGCTCCAGTAAATGAAATTGGTCCCCCCCTACTCCTAAAAAAATAACCCCCAACCGGTCTCATCCTCCCTGGATCGGAACAGTGCGCCTAGGGTTGTCCTGAGGTCGGCAATGCCACTCAGAACTTCCTCAACCGATGTGGAGACAAAGAAGGAGAGCAATAGGGTTGGAAAAGCTAGAATTTGGAGAAATAAAGAAGTAAATTGATAAGTTCGATTGGATGATATGTCTCAATCGGCCACGACCCTTTATATTTATAGGGTGGGAGGTCTTGCCCTGCAAGGAACATGTTAGAGCTCGGAATCCACCAAAACTCCTAACTCTACCCAGACTCAGGGTATCCCGGTCTGACCGCCTCCGTGGGGCGGTTAAACCGCCAAGTGGCCACTTGCCAAACCGCCTACAGGGCACAGCCGGTCAGACCGCTTGGTGAACCCGGTCTGACCGACTGGCAACTGGTCCAACCTGATATGACTTTTGCCAATTTTGAGTGTCAACAACAGTATTGCAAACCAAATGCAAGTTGCCACTACTAACTATACTAGCAGGGAGCTTACCTGAGGGCCGGGTACGTCCTGTTGAGGCGCACACACAGCACTTGAGGGTCCGGCGGCCCATTCATTCGCCTCAGACGTGTACGGGACAAGGAAGGCGTCCATAGCATAATTGTCGATGGATGCGTGTGCGTGCAGTGGTAGATGGCGAGCAGAGAAGCTACAGCCACGCCCGCACAGGCGTACGTGGTTTTTGTTCCTTTTGTCTGCCGACGGCTACACTGTGCAACGCATGCGGGCCCGTCCGCGGACCGCGGCCCATGCACGCATCATCCATCGATGATCGATGACGCGCGCGGAAGCAGGCAAAAGCAGCTGATGAGTAGGTACGCGCGGCGCGGCGCGACCCGGCGGCGATCCGGCTCTCGCTCGCCGCCGGGCGTCGGCGGCCGGCGTACGTGCTCGCTCGGGCGCTCGCCACCCCGTTGAAGAAGAACCTGATCGATAGCATATATACTTCCAGAAAGCTACTCCTATCGATCAACGCAGTAATAATACGCTGTCAGCAGGGAGCTCGGGGCGTTGAATGAATGATCTTGTAGTATTATTCTCTGTTGGGAGACTGCTGGGAATTGAGATGTTGCGATCGACTTTCCACCATGCAAACGGAATGTCTGGGAAACACTAGTAGAAACGGAATGTTTGTGGAAGAAGGGCAGCTATATTGACCGCGATGGGGGCGGCGGCTACACAGCTACTAGCTTAGTAGCTTTTAATTTTTGGAAGTACTGTACACAGGGCGACATCGAGCGTGACAGCAGGCCATTTCCCATGACGTGAAATTTAATTTACCCTAATATAAGCCGGCTTTATGCGTGTTTTCCAGAATGCATGGTTTTCATACGAGCGAGAATCGATCGGCTTGCATTTCGGACCCCACAAAAGTCCGCCTCTAGCGAACAGTACGCACACGCTTGTAACTATTGCCCTAAGAAAACTGCTGTAACAATTTGGTTCTCCTTGTAATTTTATGTCCCGGCCGGCACCACTTTTATTTTTAGAACACTCCATAGGAGTATGCCTTTTTGGCCTTTTTAATACTCTGTACCCGCGCGCACATCTGGATCGGAACCGGAGGAAGGATCCTACCCACTCCAAATGACCCAATGCATGTAATGTCGAACAAAGCAGCTAGCCATGCATGCAAACTCACCGCCGGAGCCAATGCAATGTCCGCTTTGTACTAGCTGGACCCTCTCTCTGCTGCTTAATTGGCGGGGGGAAGAAGAAGAGGAGGAGGAATTGAAGAACGTAGCTGCCGGACTGCGACTCGAGATCTCTCCTCGAGCAGCGGCGCCCTGTCCTCTCCTCTAGGTTGGATGGAGGTGGGGGACGACGGGACCGATCGAGAGGGAGAGGGAGGACCGATCTCGACGGGCCTCCCGTCCCTCTTTTCCATGTGTCCGCGATTAGTAATAAATGCATCCCCCGTCTGCCCACCCGGCCGGCATCTTCCTCATCACAGTTGCGTTGCGTCGTCGTGCTCTGCTCCCGTGCGGAGCCAACGACATCACTGTTGCTCGCATCACACCTTGTTCTCTGGCCACTATTTCCCATTCAATGTCCCCTCCACTGCTGGGGAGTTATTACTTATACCTTGAACCCACTCTGTCGTCTGCCTCGGATCCTCTACTCGGCCGGCCTCCCCAGCAGCTATTCTATCCCCGCACAAATCATATGTCTCGAATTTTAGTTTCTAGAAGAAGGGAGCGATTACAGTGCATGCATGTTTAATCCATGAATTTTGGTTGCAACGGCATTAATACCAGAGAAGAAAACTCGATCCACTACACACGGATCGTCGATCGGCGGCGAGGTAAATTGGACGGCTGCACGCTGCCGTCAAACACGTGGCTAGACTCCACTACACACGGATCGTGATGAGCTTCTGAACAAGCTACTCAAATGTTACTACATGCATACAACATATATAGACGCCGGAAGGAGAAGAGAGCGCGCATGCACATCGCGATCATCGCAGGTGCGGTGGTGAAGAAGCTGCCCGACGGCGAGGCTGAGAGCCATGAATGCTCGATTGATCACGCGACCTCCTTTTGGTTGGGAAGCGCCCCCCCCCACCGGACACGTAGGCTAGGGGCAGGACCGAGCTGCGGGGTATACCGTCTTCGGGCGGGGTCGATCCATGTCGATCTGCTGCTACGGTCCTGCCTCTCTCTCCATGCATCCGGCCGGCTCGATCAATTTACCCCACCGGCCGGGATGTGGGGGCAATGGATCGTGGGGATTTTATGTCACTATATTTATTTATTTATTTCGCATCTATTAGATTTAATTTGCTACTTTTTTAAAAAAAATCACTTTATTTTATTTGTTACTTCTTATTGTCATGAAATAAGAAACTGACGGGCATTCTGCCTTGAAATCTAAGGCCGTTTACTAAGAAATGTAAGTTCAATTTAATTATACTCGAGTATTCGCAACCAAGAAAGACGCTTTAATGAACCGTTTTATAAATCATTTCAAGAGACGACGAAAGAATAAAAAAAAAGTTACTGAAACACTACTGCCTCTTCCTTAGAAACATGTACACTTAAGGTGTAAAAGTGTAGAGTACTGCTGTACCTCTAAATTTAATTAAAATGTTCTACACTTAATTAATTGCATAGCCAGCAAGTGGCATCATGCATGGATGCCGCTGTCCCTCCTGGAACTCTTAAAATATAACTTAGGCCTATGTGCTCCGAGTTTGAGACACCTAGTTAGTTGGGTATTAATGAATGTATAGAATTATACCAAGATTAAGTGTCCCTGCCCTACACATAGACCGAATGGATGGCTTGTACAAAGATTCCCCAAGCCTAATCTCCATCAATCTACAGGAATTGCACGGACCATCTAATAAAATCAGAACAGTGGCGCTTGCAGCTGGTAAAGGCCGCCTCTCTGCAGGTACTGTGCACGCTTTGAATGCCTAGTTTGAATTAATATAGGGAGTACACAATTATTGGCTCCATTGTTCTCTCTCATTTTTTTTTGCTCAAAGAAAATGGCATATATCTGTGGATAAGAAAAAGATAAGCATGTGTGTGTGTAAAGACAAGACGGTGACTATTTCATTAGTAAAGAAGAGAGCATATGTATGTACATGGCTCTCGGAATTCAATGACTAAATTAATTAGATGCATTTGTGATCAGAGGGAATATCCATGACGGCTAGGAGTAGAGGCACAGATCGAGCACCACCGCGATTTTTCTGGTTGAATTATTCATCTACTCCCTCCCGTTCCATATTAGAAGTCATTTAGAAAAGCGACACAGTCACCAAAGCGCAACTTTGACATCTCTTTTCTATAAAAATCTTTATTGGAAAGTTATATATGTATACTCTTATGAAAGTAATTTTCAAGACAAATCTATTTATATGATTTTCACATTTTCAAACTCAGCGACTTAAAAGTTATTCATGATTTATACTTCCAATATTTGACTCAAACCTTGTCCAAAACGACTTCTAATAGGAAACCGGAGGGAGTACGTGAGCTGACAGCTGAAATGCCTCCGTGTTTGAGAGTGTCTCCAATGATATGAGCTAGCACTAGCTCTAAGCCGATGAATTTAGAGAAGAGAGAGTGTGTGTGCAGTAGTCAATCTTAAACAATTACGTTCTGCTAGTTTTAAAGCTAGATTGTTGAAGACGCCCTAATACACGTAAGAGGCTCGGCTTGATACAAAGGCTGAAGCTACGTATACCACCCAACTGAATTCAGTAATTCACCATTGGCTGTACGGAGATCTGGCTGCACGTCGCCCTGTTTGTTGGGTCAGCATTGTAGTATATATGATATATATGCAATATGCATGTAAAGACAACGTCAAAAAGAAAATTCTCAAGAGTTTGTCAAATTTTACTTGGCAAAACTTGTGTTTTGCCAACTTCTAAAAATATATTTATCAAGTAAAAAAGAGCTTATCTCCAATAATTTTGGCATGATTCACTTACGAAAACCAGATCTAACTTATATCAGGAACCTGAGTGAGAAACAAAATTATGTGTATACTCTTCCACCTTTTGAAAACTTGCATCAGGAACTCTTCTCTATTCTTCATTTCTTTTTTCACCCTCCCACCTGGCTTGCCGCGTGGGAGAAACGCCGATGCCAACCCGGATCGACGCACGTATATTTCCGCGTGGGAGGTGAGTTTTGCCAAGTTTCTATTTTTGTCAAGTTGGTTTGACAAACTGTTGGATGTCAATTTCTCTTGTTTTGCTAAAATTAGATGGATGTCAAGTTAATTTGCCAAACTGCTGGAGATGTCGTCCGCAAAACTTCTCGTGCACTAAGCTTAGTTTAACAAAAATCCGGGCGAGCTGGCTGGAGTATAGCATCTCCAAGAGTTTGCCAAATTTTACTTGGCAAATTTTGTGTTTTGCCAACTTCTAAAAAGATATGCCAAGTAAAAAAAGAGTTCATCTCCAACAGTTTGGCATAATTCACTTGCGAAATTCAGATCTAACTTACATCAGGAACCCTGAGAGAGAAACAAAATTATGTTATGCCTTCCACCTCTTGAAAACTTACATCAGGAACCCCGAGATAGAAACAAAATTATTTTTATGTCTTTCCACCTCTTCTGTTACGGAAGGATGCGCCACGGATACGCGCGCATATATGCGCGTGTCGAGGGGTGGGATGCCAAGTTGCTATTGATGCCAAGTTGTTTTGCCAAACTTTTGGAGGCTAATTTTTCATGTTTTGCCAAAATTAGATGAATGCCAAGCTAAGATAGCAAACTGTTGGAGTTGCATCTCCAAGAGTTTGCTAAATTTTACATGGCAAATCTTATGTTTTGCCAACTTCTAAAAAGAAATGCCAAGTAAAAGAAGAGCTCTTCTCCAACATTTTGGCATAATTCACTCGCCAAATTCAGATCTAACTTACATCAGGAACCTTGAGATAGAAACAAAATTATGTTTATGCCCTTCCACATCTTTGAAAACTTGCATCAGGAATCCTTCTATATTCTTTATTTCTTTTTTCACCCTCCCACCTGGTTTGGCGGGTGGAAGAAACGTCGATGCCAACCCGGATCGGCGCGCGTATATTTTCGGGCGAGGAGGTGAGTTTTACCAAATTTCTATTTTTGCCAAGTTGATTTGCCAAACCGTTGGAGGCTAATTTTTCTTGTTTTGCCAAAATTAGATGAATGCCAAGTTGATTTGCCAAACTGCTGGAGATGCTGTAGTTAGTTTCAGCTTCCGAATTGCAGCTGGTAAAAAAATACCAAAACGAAAAATATGCGTGTACTGCAAGCTCCAGAACTTAACACGCGTTGTTTCAGATATACGTACTCGGTAGCACTTAGGGGTGGTAAAGAGCCCTCCAATTTAATCTAGCAAATTTAAGGATCAGAACAAATAAGGATCGAGTTATATTGCTATATAATTTTGATCTAAAAAGTAGTAAAGTTTTGTTAGATTGAAGAATGCATTAGGGTCGTGACCTGTTACCACCCTCTAGCACGTGCGTGACCAGAGATGTTTTGATGAGTCGATGCTTCTATCGTCAGAAAAAGAACGTAGCACCCGTTTATATATAGCCTGGAAATTAAATTAAGGCATCTCGATCAATTCATGTATACCTCCATGCATATAAGTTCTTTCGAGGACAACAGACGTGTGTACTTATTATGTTCGGTATGTTGCCAGCGAACCACCGTCGTCGCCGTCGTCTATATATATACACATACGCTGTACGTGTCATGTGAGTACGTGACCACATCTCCGTCCGCCATTTACTACGATTACGAGATGCATGGTCCATGTATTTTATTTGCCGTACGTCACGAGCCACCACCCATTTACTTCTCCGTAGCTGCTTTTCCTAGCTAATAATAATCCCGGCCGGCCGGCCGGTTGCTCTCTCGATCAGTCACGCTCTCTACGGCGAAGAAGAGAAGTTGCTTGGTCCGGTGGGGTGTCCTTCTCGATCCTCCTCCCACACCACGCCCGCAGCCGCCCCCGCCCCGGCGGCTCTGGCCGGCGTCGACGTCGTGTCGCCGGGATCGATGGAGCCACACACTAGTACAGTGTCAAACCCGACCTGACCATGAAAGCAGGTGTGCGTGCATGCCGATCCAAAACACCAAAGCCACCAACCTGCTGTCACCTGTGCCTCTCCGATCCCGTCCCAAGCGAGAGCTGCCGGAGCAAACGTCACGCACAGGGACTCCCTATAGGCTTTGCTTTGCTTTCTCTATGCAAGGATCCGGATGGTGGATCGATCATTGCTCTAGTAGGAACACACACACCAAGGCACGCATGCAGGAGCTCTGATTTCGTCCGTTTTTCTTTTCACAGTTCATTTCGGGGCATCCCATGTTAGCCTATTCTCGGACTCCATATTGTCTCCTGTCATGTGACCTGGACAGACACCTTGGCATATATGCTCTCACAAGGAAGAGGGTGTTATTGCTACTACCCTCATTTTTTAAACTCTTTTTTCAGATAATAAAAAAAGTGCGAGTGTGGTGTTTTGTATTTTATAGGATAGAAGAGTATCTTTTTGCACTAGGCCAGAAATGCACAAGATAAAGGCCGTTGCACAGATAAAAAAAAAAAGGAGACCTCATCCTTGAATATTTCTTTTAGAACCTCCATGTTAATCTTCGTTTTAGGAAAACAAAAGATAAAGCACTAAATTCTCATAAAAATTTAAATATATTACTATTAAATTAATACACTATATAATCGTCACCTTATAGCTATTACTATTTGAAGACTCCTTTTAGAGCCTCTATGTATGCCTCACGATATGTGCTAGAACAGGAGATAATTCCTAAAAATTCATAAAAGTCAGAAACATCATCGATCAATTAAGTTGACTCTAATCATCATTGATAATAACGGTTATGTTATCTATTTATTTTTACCAGTACTATTATAAAAATACTCAAAGTAACTCTCTAGTTCTATATCTAAATTATCTATCTCTACCAGTATAAAAATAATCCGAAGTAACCCCTTAAAATTCATCTAAATTACCTAGGTGCATTGTTATGAAGAAAAAATAATTTAAACTAGCCCTCTAAGTTTACATCTAATTACCTGTCCACTTCATTATTAAAAATAACCCAAATCAACCCCTAGTTCTATAACTGAATTCTCTACATGCCATTATAAAAAATCCTAAATTAGTCATATTTATAACAAAAGATTAACCATGCAGACCACACGTATAGTATACTTCCCTGTATGAATGGGCTGGTCATATTAATTTCAGTGTTAAACATTCATATTAATTTCCATGCTAAACACATAGCTCAAGCAAAGATATAAATTAAACACATGTCAAACACACACACGCAGGTGCGATGAAAAAAAGGGTAAAGTTAAAAAAAGGGTAAAGTTATGAGTGGGGATGGAAAAGCATATAGATTATGGATTTATGGTAAACTGTGTATATCACAATCGAATAAAAAGACAAACAATATCTAAATGTGTAATATGTTAGGATACTGTCAAAGTATAAATGGACCACCAAAACATGTAATTTTCTATAATTGTGGCAGTGTATTTGGGATTTATTTTTGTGTTTTTTTAGTTGACAACAAAAACACCTAATTTTTGAAATATTATTGACAGGAATTTCCACTAGAAAGTGAATCTTTCAATGGACAGGGAAATATGTAATGTCCAAAAGACCAAAAGCAGTATGTCGTCGGCCGTCGGCCGCAGCCGCCCCGTCGGCTAGTCATATTAATGGACCAGTCAAAGTATAATTGGACCACCCAACTATTTCTATCAACTAGGTGATACCCCGCGCGATTCTGTGAAAACTTTTTAAACAAAATTTTCAGGTGCAATGTGAAAGTAGGAACACCAAAGTGATTTCATGACAACATTCTTTTGTAAAAAACATTATACATGGAAGTATGATAATTTTATTGAGAGAGAACCATTCTTAATTACTGATCCTACATTTTTCTCTACTACGAGAATTTTGTAGTATGCTACTCACAAAAGCATGATATTAACCACAAAAAATCAGTTGAAGACATAAATATATGATCTAGTGGATGGTGACATAGCGTATAGTGGATGGTGACATGGAATGATTGCATGTTGAGAGAAATCTATCCATGACTTGTAATGGGTTTCACCTATATAGTTGTTATAGATTAAAGCTTTTTGTGGCAGTGTATTTGGGATTCCTTTTTGTGATTTTTTCAGTTGACAACAAAAACACCTAATTTCGTGAAACATTGACAGGAATTTCGACTAGAAAGTGAATCTTTCAATGGACAGGGCAAAATAGTAATTTATGTAATGTCCAAAAGATTGAAATTTGTGAAAATTTGTGTAATGTCCAGGTCAAATTTGTGAAAAATTCGTTTGAAATTTTAAACCATTATGAATCCATCTATAATTTTTTTAACATTTAAGCATCTTAAAACTACTAGACCGTGAAGGAGAATAGGTTATGCACTAAAGTTCACACACATAAAGTGTGACACAAAAGGAAATAAACTGAGGGTGGGGGTGGGAAAAAACAAATAAAGTAGTTTGTCAACATTGTACTTGTATTGTAGCAAAAAAATGTACTTGTTGTATATCATAACCAGATAAAGATAATAGAGACGTATATGTATTAATGTTGTGTTAGGACATGAGCAAACGAGAGAGAGAGAGGACAAAACAAGTAACTTTTAACAGAGATCCACAGCAAGATCTAGAAAAAGTTGGTACATGAGGATTGAAATCCATCCTTTTGGAAGCTATATATAGTATAGTAATGACTAGTATTAAGATCCAACCAATACTCAATCACAGCGCCAAGAAAAGCAGCGTACTCCCTCCATCCCAAATTACTTGTCATTTTTGGCATTTTTAGATACATTTCTTTTGTTATGTATCAAAAGGAATGTATCTAGAAATAACAAAATGATAGTAATTTGGAACGGAGGGAGTGCACATAATGAATGTCTAGATGTGCTTATTACACACAAAAGTGACAAAACTAAAATGGGATATTACACAAATATTTTCCATGAAAACAGAAACTAGTGCCGCAAGGGACATATCCAAGGTCCAAAAGTCTCAGCGGCACAACAGCTGTAGTACAAGTTAGGCCACATGTACGTGGACTTGTAATGTGTGAATGACACACTTCTCTTAGCTCCATGTTTATCTGCGACATGTCGTCCTTGTTGGTCATGGAACATATAGTGCTTTTAGTTGTCGGTGTCCTGATTACAACACGGCAAATAGCACCCTCTCATTAATCTGTGACTGGTGGAGCCCCTGACCTGAGAAAACGAGATGGCAAGTAGCAGTACACGCTGATGTGTATACATGGATCAGCTGTGCCGAAGCCTGTATGCCGCGCAGGCGATCGAGGAAGAAAACAAGCAATTAACAACAGCAACCCCAGCTTCACCATCAATCTTTTTAACAACTTCTGGACCAAATATTAATAGGACATATGTACCGCATGTTGTACCTGGACGTAGAGATGATTTTTCATCTCGAGATAGGTACTGAGTTTATTTTTCTGAAAACTTACGTGTTTCTTAGAGTAACACGCATTGACTAAATTAATGACTACTTCAAATATTAGGAACCATCAATTACCCTTGTTCCACAAGTTTGCACGCGAGGATAACAGGATATCATCTACCATTGATAAAAATATTTTTAGACAAATAACTTTTTATGTAAAAGGAGTGAAAATTGTTTAAAGAAAAGTAAAAGGAGTGAAAAGGAAAACAGATATATAACAGGAAACAGAGGCAAAAGAAGTCCTCCCAATTCCAACAGGAAACAGTATCTTTTTCATCAAGAAGATAAGAAGAAACTACTCCGTATATGAGAGGGTGTCCAACCAAAAAAAATACTCGATATGAGAGAAATGAATAACTAGCGTTTTCTCTGTAAAGTAAAGTCATGGATATATGGACCTTGAATTTCAAAGCCTCCAATTTGTGGGGTCTTTTTTCTAGAATATTTTAAAATCTGATTATCTTTCGCTGTCCAAAATGCTCTGCGTATGTTGTCTTGTATTTATGATATAGGTGCAGCACAAAAAAAGTGTATCAGTTTCACAAACCTACTTGGAATACAACGACATGAATCAGAGAAGGCCATTCTCTGTATGAATTTAATGCGGAACAGCTGGATTCTTGAATTAAATCCGGTGGCAAGAACCATGGAAAACCCCTGCTAGCTGTAAATGAAGCTTCTGTATCTGAAAAGAAATTCGATCTCTTTTGAGTTTTTGACTAGAGACCAGAAACATCCCCAGCCCCCAGCAGCATAATGAACTTGTGCATACTACTGCACATAGATAGTGCCATACCTAAATGTGGCACACACAGTCCTCCCAATTCCAAAGAAACAAGAACATTCACAGTTACAGTTCCGTCTTCCAGCCCAAGCACTACTGCACGCGCTCGACATGGATGAGGCCAGGATGCTGCACGGTGAATACTCCATGGCTCCATGCGCGCGCGGGAGCACGCCCCCGCTCACCATATAATAAACCCCTCGCCAACCACCTCGCCGCGCACACCACCACATCACACCACACACAGGCGTGTCTACTGCTGTAGCGGGGAGCTAGAGCTAGCGCGAGCTACCCCCAACCCCAACCACGAGCTACTACAGCCACAACCAGCCAGCAGCTGCTGTGTGTGCGCCGCCATGGAGAACCCCTA
Organism: Cenchrus fungigraminus; assembly: GCA_036936925.1. Taxonomy (NCBI): domain Eukaryota; kingdom Viridiplantae; phylum Streptophyta; class Magnoliopsida; order Poales; family Poaceae; genus Cenchrus; species Cenchrus fungigraminus. The sequence goes on along the minus strand of CM072780.1, from coordinate 28,557,135 downwards.
CACGAGCTTCTTCAAGCGCCACCCGCACCACCACCGCTACTACTACCACCACGCGACGCCGCCGGCGCCCGCCGCGCCGACCGCCGCTGCCTATTCGTCCCTGCCCTTCTTCGCCGCGCATCTTCCGGCACCTGCCCAGTCGGCGCCGCCCGCCCCGCCCTCGCCGCCGCTCCGGGAAGCCCTTCCCCTCCTCTCGCTCGCCCCGGCCGCCTCGCGCGCTGTCGCGGCGCGACAACCACCGGACCGGCGCGGCCGGGCCGCGGCGCCGGATTCTGACGAGGACGGGGATGAGGACGAAGAGGAGGAGGAGGGCCCAGCCGCCGCGGGCAGTAGCATCCACCACCACGGGCGCGTGGGAGGACTCTTCGCCGACCTGAACGCCAAGGCGGTGGGCGACCCGATGGAAGTGGAGCCCGGCGCCGCGGCGGGCGACGACGTGACCGTGGCGCTGCGGATCGGCTTGCCGGCGGCCGATCTCAGCGGCGCCCGCGGGCAGAGGGACGACGGCGCCGAGGAGGAGGACGAGGAAGGGAGGAACGGCGGCGGTGGGGGGGAGGAGGAAGAGGAGGAGGGGGAAACCGTGGCGGCCCCGCTAGGGTTCCCGTCGACGCCGATCGGGCGGCTGAACAAAGGGCAGTACTGGATCCCGACGCCGTCGCAGATCCTCATCGGCCCGACGCAGTTCTCCTGTCCCGTCTGCTTCAAGACCTTCAACCGATACAACAACATGCAGGTGAGCCGATCGAGACACGCTCGTACACGTTGATTTAGTCGTGCCTTTAGCTAGCTCTCTCTCTTGCCGCTTGCTTCGTTCATCCAACACATGCATTTCTCCTCTCTTGCCCTCAAATTTTGAATCAAACTACTAACAAATCGAAGTGATTTTCTCAAAGGAAATCACGACCCACGAGCTCAAAGTTCTCTTGGTGCATTAATTCATCTCGCTGGTGATCATAAATCATGATTGATATTGCACTTTTCATACACACAGACTTTTCTTCTTGTCAGTTTAATAGGACGGAAATAATTTTGGGGGGTTGCTAGTTTCTTCGGCAACCAGAACATTTACATGTCGATCCCCCAATAATTGAAATTACCTAATAACATTAAATGATGCGCGGCAGTAGGGTTAGATAAAGTTTCTACAGTTGGGAACGAAGCGGCCGGCCAGTTGCGAAAATGAACGCGATCGAACAAAGGCCACGCAAAGAACAGCTTGTTGCTGTAAATAGCATCGTCGGTTCCTTTTGTCGGGACAAAGTGGAGCAAGCGTCTGATCCGCTCTTAAGTTTCCAACTGTTTGCGCCAATGAGTCTCTCTCAAACTGTCGTCGCAGCGGCCGGTGTGAGTACAAATAAACATGCCAGGATCCGTGCTCGTTGGCTACAATCTGATCTTGTTGGGACAATATGATAGTAATGTGATCGGCATAGTCGTAGCTAGGTATTAGGTGCACATCAAATCCCAAAGTGACCCATATGTGCAGCGCAGATCCTAATTTTTGGGTGGCTTCACAAATCTTCTCCCTTCCTTTATTTGTTCTAGGTAGCATCCATCCAAAGATGCACTGATGCACACACATCCTGTTAAGTTTTCGTGTTTTGCTTTGGACAAATTACTGAAGCAGCAAACAGTTCTTCTTACATGTTCATAGCAGTAGCTCGCCAGATTTCTTACATGCACGTGCTCATGTCTGGCTTGGCCGGCCGGCCGGCCGGCGCCTCCGATGGCCAGGCCGGCCGCGCGCAGCGGCTGCCTTTTCGTGTGATTGAACAAGACAGGCATGGCAAGGAGCTGGGAAGCTATGCATGCATGCAACTTTTGTGCTTTTCCGGGAAGCCTTGAGGATTCGTCTTTGCTTTGGGAATGCATGCAGGCAGCAGCAGGCTCTCGAGCGGCGCTGTGGAGATCCAGATCCCTTCGCTGATCTTGATCTCTGGGGTCCTTTATCTGGGCATGCCACTAGTAGCTTGGTCATGCATGGTGTATCTGGCCATGAGAGGGATCATCGACGAACATGTTGCCCATCAGATAGCGCGCGCGTGTCTGATGATCTGCCAAATTAGTCGCTGCTGCCTCTCCCAGATCCAGACCATCACTACCATTTCCTCACCGTACCACCACTGATCTGTCTCCGATCATGTAGCAACTAGCACACGCACTTTCTTCAGATATAGGAAGTAAATAGGACGATGGGTCGATCAGTACTTGAGGACAGACTAACACACACTTTCTGGGTTCCTTTTCTTTCACTGCAAAAAAATTTTTTTTTTTTTGAAATGGTGTTTTCACTGCAAATCATTGAGCATTGACTTGGGATTCGCTGGCTCTGCCTCCTCCTCCTGTCTCCCGAGAACTGCAAGAGATGTGTGCAGTGCTCTTTGCTGTAGCTTACTCTGTGCAGACGCAATCACGCTCGTACACGGTCTCTCGCTCGATCTGACTCTATTCCGAAAGAAACAACACAAGCTAGTATCCGGAAGCTAGCTAGCTGCTACAGCCCTCGCTTTCTAAAGCTCTAGTAGCTTGGTGCCAGAATGCCTCTGGACTCATGCGGCTTCTCCGGTTTTTCACCACCCACTGGCATGCTGCTGGCTGCGTGCTGCAAACAAGCCCTGCAGTCTTCTCTCATCACAAGCAACCTATGCTAATGTCAAAGAGGCGCGCATAAGCCTCTTGAAACAAACAACAAGCACATTCAAACCTTCTAGCGTACTAGTCCTGTCGTACCTATGGCCCGGTGTGGTAACAGGGGTCATGACTCTAATGCATTCTTCACGATCCAACTAAACTCTTCTATTTTTTACTCAGAATTGTATAATATTATATAGTCCCGCCCATATATGGCGCGATCTTTAAATTTGCTAGGCTAAATGCCCATTACCACCCCTATCTATGGCGGATGTAGAGCAATAGAATTATAATCCTTCTATTCCAAAATACCATTCGTTTCAGTTTTTCTAGATACATAGTTTTTTTACCTATATACCTAGACATAATATATATCTAGATGTATAATAAAAGTTGATAGATATATATAGAAACCTAAAACGAGAATAGTGATTTGAGACCCGAGGAGTACCGGCTAATTCATATAACTTAGCGACACTCTTGTAGTCTTGTAGCTGATTTTAGTTACCTCATGGAGTGCATGATCACATGAACTAAGCCCATATATACTAAGCATTAATTGCAGCATATGATGTAAGCTAAGTATTTTGCCGGTAGCAGCTAGCCGTATTATGACTTATGACTGGTGATCCTTAACTAATTAAGTGATGATAGCTAGTGGTACGGTACAACTGCACTGTACACGGTACAAGCTTACTCCAGGCCAGCAATGCCTGCTGTTTGTTTCCTTGTGTCGGGTATTTGATCGTGCGTGTCATCAGCAGCGTGCACACACACGACGACTACTTACGACTAACGTACTACGTCCCGCTGTGTCGATCGTGCGTGCTCGTGTGTGACTGCTCATGAAGCTAAGCTTAGCTGCTGCTCGTACATGGTGTGGATGCAGATGCACATGTGGGGTCACGGGTCGCAGTACCGCAAGGGCCCGGAGTCCCTGCGCGGCATCCAGCCGACGGCCATGCTGCGGCTGCCGTGCTACTGCTGCGCGCCGGGGTGCCGCAACAACATCGACCACCCACGCGCCAAGCCGCTCAAGGATTTCCGCACCCTGCAGACCCACTACAAGCGCAAGCACGGCCTCAAGCCCTTCCTCTGCCGCCGCTGCGGCAAGGCCTTCGCCGTCAAGGGCGACTGGCGCACGCACGAGAAGAACTGCGGCAGGCTCTGGTACTGCCTCTGCGGCTCCGAGTTCAAGCACAAGCGCTCGCTCAAGGACCACGCGCGCGCGTTCGGCCACGGCCACGGCTTCGTCGGCGGCGGCGCCGGGTGCGGCGGCGACGACGACGACGACGGGGCCGTCTCGGACGTCGAGCACGACGGCGCCAACGCGGCCGCGGCTGCAGCCAGCAGGTCGACGTGACCGATCGAGCTTAATTCGATCCGACCGGCCGGCCGGCACATCGATCTCTCATGCAGGACAAAAAGCTGTGTGTACGATCGATAGGCCCACCGCGCGTACGTGCGTGCAAAAGACAAAGAGATGATCCAGCCACCTGTTCTTTTATTTCGTTGCCGTTGCAGCTGCTGTAATGCGTGTATGTTCTCTTTTTTTATCTGCTGGTAATTAATTAGGTACTTCGTGTTTCGTTGGAGTGTAAACTTGTTAGGGCGGCATAAGTACGGCACACGGCCCATGTGGTATTCTTCGTACTATTGTTCTCTATCCTGCTGTACATGTGTAATAGTTGTAGGACTCGACAAAGCTAGTGATCTCAATCGATCACGAGCGTGCATGTGTCAATATAGCTTAGCTTGTGCTGCCGTTGTCTTTGCGTGCATTTCATCAAGTAGAAGAGCTGCATACAGCTAGCATACATATGCTGTACAATAATAATTCCCCACACCTCCAGTGTATTTCAGGTCCTTGAAAATTTTCAATTGTTTCAAGTGACGTTTTATATTGAAGATGTTTTCTTTAATGTTGCAAATGCTGCCCATCAATGTTGTATATGAATGGAAAATGAAGCTATATATACATTAACTTTTTATGTTGCAGTATGCCTTTTGAAAATTTGTTAAATTTTATGCACCCAGAAACTAGGTCAGTGGGGTAAGATCGCCTCACAGGTTTTCATTAAGAAGAAGGAACCTTCTCCCGGCCTAGAAACCCCCGAACACCGGTTTCACCGGTGATAGGATTTTTTTTAAAAAAAACCAGCCCCAAATCCACTCCGATGAGGAATCAAACTTGTGTATCTGGTTGCGACCATACCTCAGCCCCTCTAACCAACTATGCTAGAGGACCTTTTGGTAAATTTCATGCACCCTAAAAGCAACTAACACAATTCCATGTTGAGTGCTTGACACACTTGTAAGCATGCTGTAGTTTTGAAATTACTCTCTATGTACATTGGCACTTGGACCATGTTCTGGGTTAAAAAATGGGTGGGTAGGCATTCATTTTTTCAAACACATTATTTGTAATTGGTATTTAATGTTGGAGAACTTTTTTATATAGATTGCAAGTGATCCACACCTTTAGTGTGTTATGGCACCAATGGCACAACAATTCTTTTCCTATTGCACCAAATCCTTTTTAGTAGTATCGCACGGGATCTTAGTCTTAATAATTGGAGGCTACCTGTGAATCCTACAATTCCTCACATAGAGAAGTAGGAAAAACAAATATAAATCCTATAAATTGTAACATAATTTAGAAACATCCGGCCATCAATCCAGTCTAATCTAATCATCATAAATAATCATTATATATTATTATTGTCTAAAAACCCCACACCTACCATAATAAAGTAGTCTAAATTAACCCTTAATATGTGTATCTAAATTACCCACATACACCATTATGAAAACTAACCTAATTTAATCCCCTAATCTTATTATATCTATCCACCTATAATGTTATTAAAAAAGAACCTAATATGAACCCTAAATGTGAATCTAAAATACATATTTAGTTTTAACGAAGTATCCAAAATACATTCATCCATGATTTGAAATTGACTATATATATCTGCCATTGTTAGTGTAGAAAATACTAAGTTAATGTATTTATGCTTGATCCATCGCAATATGCAGACCACACATACATGTATGAAGGAAGCAAAAACTGATTTCCATGTTGAACATATTGCTCAAACTAACTGTTCAATATGGACGTGCGATGCAAAGCATAGAAAACTATAAATATATATGTAAAAGTGCAGTATAAAAGTCGGATAAAGATAATTATGATATGTATTTATATGAGTATTATATTTGAGTATATATTTAGAGAGAGAGAGAGAGAGAGAGAGTTGAATATGCATGGTAAACAACTTTGTGTTATTGCGGGATAGCACATGCTGACATGATATCGATCAAGGGCAAAATCTATCAAAAATCTGGCTTTGGGTGGTGTGGTTCATTTCTATATATTTACGACCTAAATAATTATGCATTTTTTAATGCAGAGACTGAAATATCAATATATTTCTAATTTTAAAGTAATAATTGGATATTATCCCAAGAACAAACATGGGGAGAGAGAAGGGGGGGGGGTTAAGTTGCCACCTTGCCCTCCTGTCCTCAAATTGTTTTTTAGAAATAAAGGCAAAAAAAAAACCTATGTTCTCTATTCCAAAGTAGTTTAGTGTATTGTAATTTCAATCTAGTTGCAAATGTCTGATATACGGGGTTTGAACCAATATTTCCCTCCCATCATAACATTTTATAGCAAATATTCTTAATGTCAAATGAAGCTAAAAACAATTTTAAGATCAAGATATGGATAGGCGCAGCGGTAATTATAAAAACTATCTAATTACTTGTTTATAAAGTATTGTAGATAGTCATTTATCATCTTGATAATGCACGAAATCTAATCTCACATTTCGTAAGAGTGTCGAGTGAACAAAGTACATTGTTAATATCCTGTGTTCTATTCCTGTGCATTGTGCAAGCACCGGCCTGCTCGCGGAAAGGCTGTGAGACATGCATGTCCCCATTTCTTTATTTGCATACCCCAGAAAAAGAAAAAGGTGCAGAGAGATATACTTCCAAAAACATGGAGGCTTCCACATGGCCGGCCAATGCAGCCATGCTACTGCAGTTGCTAACGCGCACACTACTTGCTTCAGCTTTGCTTTGGTGAGAACTGAGAAACAAAATAAAGCTTGCGACCCAGGGCGGATCAGCTCGATGATCCTATCTTTGCGAGGAGACCTCTCCCGGCGGAGGATGAGAGGATCACCTTTTTGGGCGCACCTGATCGAGCTGGGGGTGAGAGAAGAGAATGGCCGACAAAAATATGTGTAGGCAAGCCTGATGGACGGGACGTCAGATTCCGGATGCACACACATACCATGAGACGTTGGCGTCAAATGATGAGCTTTGCTTGCTCCTCCTGCTGCCTGGGGCTCGCGTGCAGTGCACTCCTGGAGGTGCAGATTGCAGAGAGCTAGCGTTTTCTCTTTTTTTTTCCCCTTTTGCGGGTGAAGAGCTAGCGTTCTCAAATCGAAGGAGAACAAATTTTAAGCGAATTCGTGAGTGCCCGAACGAAATAGAGTTCATCTTCGCGAACGCCTGCCTGTCGGAGTGTTTTGGACAAGGGGGAGAGAGTTCAGGGCCGGCAGCGTAGTGTGCCGGAGGCTGCACTCCACCCACCCTGCTCCGGCCCCCCCGGCCGCTGGCGCGCAGCCTTGCTTGCGGCTGAAGGGAGCCTGAAGTTTGCTTTGTCCCGGCTGGCTGGCCTGCTATGTGACGTCTCGTCACTGCCCGTCCCCAAGCAACTTCAGGCTGCCTTCACCAGCCTTTTGCCGTGAAAAGTTGGGTATGCCGCGGCGGTGCGCCGAAGTACACTCTTTCTGCAGGCCAGCGAATCCGAAATCTGCCCTTTTATTATTTTTGAGAAGAAGAAAAAAAATATCAGCACCAGAGTAAGCCTTTTTGAAAGAAGACGGAGCTGTCTGGGCCGGATGGGCTAGCATTCCTCTAGAGACTACAGGCCCAGGAGCCCACACCACGTTTCCGATATCTTCGAGATGTGTGTGTGGCACCACCCACCGCACCACTCTCCCCTGCACTGGACGACAACCGGACGGCCATTCGTCGTCTTTCATAGTTTCATCCCACGCGCATGGCGTCCTCCTGGCTCCTAGCGCCGCCCAAGCTACCGCTGCCGCTGCCCCCACCGTGCGACAACCGCCGTCGTCGTCCCTCGGCTGCGGCCGCACCGCGGCCCGTGCGCTCGCGAGTCATCAGAGCGACGACTTCAGGCGACTTTTCGGCGGCTCCGGCGGATAGGAGGCAGCGGTGCCTGAGGTGCGGCGGCATGTACCGGGACGACGAGAACCACCCGACCGCCTGCGCCTTCCACGGTCACGTCACAGGTATTGCCGTCTTGCCAAATTGTTTCTGTTTGCTTTGTCTTTGCAAAAAAAATATCTTCCCTCATGATGGGCCAGGGCTGTGATTGGGCTTTATTTTTTATCTTATTGGGCCTATGTCTATCGTTTATGGAGGCCCATGAAAACCTCTACATGACAAAAAAAAACCCCCCGTGTCGTGCGCATCGCAGGCGAGAAGGGTCTGTTCTCGCTGTCGCCGCCGCACCAGGGGATCGACGGCGAGTGGAGCGACAGGAGCGGGGTCATCGTGTACCGCTGGAACGACGAGCGGAACCGCCCCAGCACCGGCCGCGCCAACTGGAAGAAGCGCTGGAGCTGCTGCCAGGAGCGCGAGGAGGACGCGCCGCCGTGCCACCGCGGCTGGCACGTCTCCTACGACGACGGCTACACCCTCTTCTAGCTTTGCTGCTGGTACCCGCCGTGCTTGGCCTCGGCGGCAATAAAATCTCTTGTATACCAATAAAGATCACGACCTCCTTTGATGCCAATTAAACAGTCTGAAGTTTGTGGCCACCCATAGCCGAAGAAAGCCCGAGCCGAGAGCATGACAACGAGTGGGGTTTAATTCCCAGCGCAACGCGAATATTCCTCTACTACTCTTCTCCGACTCCCCGAGGAGGCGAGGACACACCCCACCGCTCTATTTCTCGCAGTAGCAAATCGCTCTGATCGCGCAGCCCCCTCCACGGCTCTGCCTCTGCGCCACGCCACCGCTCTCGCTGGCTCACCAAGAACCGCACGCCCGACCCTCCCCCCTCCGAATCTCCGGTCACCCACCCCGCGCGCGGCGCCAGCGCCACCATGGTGGTCTCCTACACGCGGGAGCACGTGTACCGCCACCCCTGGCACCGCGTCACCGCCGCGGCGTGGCGCAAGTTCACGGACCCGGCGGCGCGCGCCGCCACCGGGGCGCTCGCGCACATCCTCGACGTCCACACGCTGTCCCGCGACGTGGACCGCGGCGCCGGCCGCCTCCGCGCCGTCCGCGCCATCGCGGGCCGGACCCCGCCGGCGGCGGCGACGTGGTGGTGCTCTGCGTCGAGCGCACGGACGTGGACGCGCCCGCGCGGGATATGCGGGTGGACTCCCGCAACGCCACGCTCCGGGGGCTCGTGGACGTCGAGGAGCGCTGCAGCTACGCGCCCCACCCGGAGCGGCCCGACGAGTGGACGCTGTGCCGCCAGGAGACCACCATCCGATGCGCGCCGCTCGCCGCCGTGGCCTCCAGGGTGGAAGCAATGAGAGAGATCGAGCTGACATGTCACTGAAGACAGAGTCAAAGGAGACACGGATTCACAAACCTTTGTCTCCTTTCTTCACAAAGGAGACACGGATCAACAAACCTCCGTCTCATTTGCTCACTGCCGCCGCGCTCCCGCTTCACGGCAGTGAAGAGTGCTATTAGACTTTAATTATTGAGCTCTCAGTCTAGTAACGGACGTCAAATGGTCATCGGTAACGGACACTAAAGCCGGTTACCGATACGGCAGCGATTAGTAACGGACTTAAAGAGCCCGTTACCGATAGGGTATTGATCGGTAACGGATTTTACAAGCCCGTTACCAATACATTTAAATTTTGTAACAGACTCGCTTTAAGGTCCGTTACAAAGAATTAATGTAATGGGCGTTTAAGAAGCCCGTTACCAGAAGTCCACATTGGTAACGGGCGTTGTGGAGGCCAACCCCGGGGTTGCTTGCCGCGCTTATGGGTAACGGGCGCCAAACAACAACCGTTACAGATATGGGTGCATGTAACGGGTGTTAAGGGCCCGTTACAAATGCTGCGTGACCTATTTGAGGTTTTCACGTAGTGGTGGTGCGGCGGCGGTGACGTCGACGTAGGAGCGCAGTGAAGGTGTCGCAAATGAAGCGCGAGGAAGGGCGGTGTCGAGGTCGTAGGCGAAGCCCGGTGGCCATCCTCTTGCTCCGGCGGCGCTTCCATTCCAGTGAGCAGCGACTGCCGGTGGAACGGACGAAGACGGCATCAACGACACAGGCGGCTTCGGCAGCACGAAGGGGTTCGGTGACGACATCAGGGGCTGCGGCATCGGAGTCGGGGTTACTCCATCAAGGCGCCTCGCGAAGGTGGTAGCGTCGTGCCTGGGGCAGACTCCGGGAGCGAACTGGACGAGCCGTGGCAACGAGCGTCGGGCTCCGGCGACCGTACGGACGCCGTTGAAGCGGCGTAGTGGAGCGCGACCGGCGTCGATGTCGCGGAGAGCCCGGCGGACGGCACTCTGGATGACGAAGCGTGGAGGGACGGCGATGCTGCGGTCGATGAACGTGGACTCCACCGCGTTCGTGATGGTGTCCACCATCGCGTTCATGGACGGTGAAGAAGGAACCGAAGCCATGGCGAAAACTTTCCCTGGTGAGTGGCTCCGGCAATCTTCCGGCGATGTCCCTCTTCCTACCTATTCTCTCGGTGGTTGCAGAACAACGTGCGTGATAACGTGTTACAAATGGAAGTGAAATGATGATTGTAATTGATCGATCTACAGTAATCTGAGTATTTATGTTACAGTAATGGCAACTGTCAAAATGGTGAACCGGTGCCTTGGCCCTGACGATGTCTCTTCGAGAAGGACATTTCTTGCCTCGTACGCTGCCTAATGGATAATGCTAATCCTAAGACTAATTAACTATATTTATCTATTGATCACTAATTAATTAACTCTAATTAAACTTAACATTTGTAATTTATATCTCGGTGTGAAAATAAGTCACATGTTAGTTGTGGAGGCTTAAAAATTACCATATTGATAAAAAATGATTTATATCATAGTTATAGTAAATTGCTAAATCAGAACTACTATTATAGAAATACATGGATAAAATTCGAACTCTAAAAATTAATACCAAAATCTAAAATAAAACATTATAAATTTAAGGGAAAAGTCCGATTTACAACCTTGAACTAGCACACAAGTCTGGTTTTCAACCTTAAACTACAAAACCAGACATAAAATGCCATCCAACTATCAAAACCGTGCAAGTTTCAACCTTTGAGGGGTTTTGGAGGTGGTTTTCTATTTTGTGAAAATGTTAAAAAAATAGTTTCATCTAAAAAATCATAACTAATTCATTTTAAATCAGAAAAATATGGAACTAATACCCAAAGTTTTATAAAAATGTCACCTATCTATTGGTGCACTATTTGGAGTTTTTTTAAATATTATATGTTCAAGTTTCTAGTTTTTATTACTTTTTCTAAAAATACTAGGAATATGAATAATAAGATGCAGATGACTCCAAATAGTTCACCAATAGATAGGTGACATTTTTATAAAACTTTGGGTATAAGTTCCATATTTTTCTGATTTAAAATGAATTAGTTATGATTTTTTAGATGAAACCATTTTTTTAAACATTTTCACAAAATGGAAAACCACCTCCAAAACCGCTCAAAGGTTGAAATTTGCACGGTTTTGATAGTTGGATGGCCTTTTATGTCTGGTTTTGTAGTTTAAGGTTGAAAACCAGACTTGTGTGCTAGTTCAAGGTTGTAAATCGGACTTTTCCCTAAATTTAATCCAATGCCCGTGACAAATATTTGAATCTTGAAGTAAAGCACTCGTTGTGACTTATGAAAGCTATTCTCGTGGCATGCACTTGGATCTCACTAAAACGTGTATTTGGTGAGTACCACATCAACACCCCATACCCTTTTGTTACTGAGCTTAGTAGATACTATATGTTGGTAAAGATCTTGGCGGAGTGTTTGTATCCACACTTCTATACCAAAACCAACCAAAGCAAAGTCATGGCATAGTTGTGGTGTGATATATAAATAAGTAACTCAAATATTCAGCCTGTTCGTTTGGCTGGTGGCTGGTTGCTGGTGCTGATTTGTTCTGAGAGAAAAGTACCGCTGGCTGGTTGTTGGTGGCTGGTTTGTTCTGAGAGAAAAGTACTGCTGGCTGGTAGCTGATAAGCCCAAACGAACAGGGCGATTGATGTTTCGCCAACATGCTACGTAGAGTTCGACGAGAGGGAACGATAGTCACAATCAAGGATGTGTCTTTCATGATCACATCATAGTGAGCAACACTCGAGAGTAGAAGTCAGAAAGAGAAGAGATGGACACAAAGACTAAGAATATGAGGGTGTTTGGATCCCTTTAGTCACCTGACTAGAGTTTAGTCAGACTAAAACTTTTTAGTCAGCCCCTGTTTGGATGGTGACTAAAATTAGTCAGCATTAATTGTTCTTGACATTAAATTGTTCTTTCTCCCTCCTTTCTCTCTCCTCTCCTATCTCTTGTTGGGTCCACGGAATTAATGGGAGAAGCAATTAATTAGGTGAGAGAGGGGATTTTAGTCAGTAGAAGTTAGGTGAGGGGGAGACTAAACTAGTTTTAGTCACCCTTTAGTCAGGGGTGTTTGAAGGTTTAGTCACTTTGGTGATTAAAATTAGTCTCTAGTCACCCATGGATCCAAACACCCTCTGTACCTTGCTAACCACAATAACATATTTATTGACTCAGAAGCAGAGTTCATAATGAGGAATTGGTGCAACTGCCATAGGAGTAAATTAGGAACAAGAAACCGTGATTGGAGAACAAATAAAGAAAAGGAGATTTGTATACGATAATAACTTAAAAGGTAAAAGTCAAATTTCAATTTTAATTATTCCTATTTTAAGTACCCCTCCGGTTTGGCAAAGGAAGTCGTTTAGGACAGCGACACGGTCTCCAAAGTACAACTTTGACTTCCTATTTTTCTAAAAATAATTATTAAAAGCTAACATATGTATACTTTTATGAAAGTATTTTACAAGACAAATCTATTCATGAGTTTTCATATTTTCAAACTCAACGACTTAAAAGTTATTCATGATTTATAATCCCAATATTTGACTCAAACCTTATCCAAAACGACTTCTTTTACCAAACCGGAGGGAGTAGCTTTGGTTGGGAAAACCGTGTTGTCTGATATTTTCGAACCTAACTAGAAATGAGTTTTTCAATAGTGTTAGTAATGAATAATAGAGGGTTTCAAATGTTATGCTAAAAAAACTGCTAGGTACCCACGCTATTTGCGCGGGTAGCTTGCTAGTTTAAACAATCTCTTTAATATGATTCCTGGCCAATACCGAGCGCAGGGAATGTGGCCACGTCACGCGCAAGTCCCGGCCGTCAGATCGCGCGCATGGACGGCCTCGATCGACGGTAGCCCGGCGGTTTTGTCGAAAAGCCCTCTGGCTTCACCAAAATACCACCCGTCGTCCCCAACGGCCTCCCTCTCCTTCGCGTTAGGGGCGGCGGGAGCGGCGCGCCGGCCCGGCGTCCGGCGAGCGGGCGCAGCCGCCCTACGGCACAGACGCGGCCTACCTTCGGTGCGGGCGCGGGTGAACGGGCGCGGCCCGGCCTTCCTCTCCTCCTTTCTCCGCGTTAGGGGCGGCGGGAGCGGCACGCCGGCACGGCGTCCGACGAGCGGGCGCGGTAAGCCTCCAGCGCGGGTGGGCTGGCGCGGCCCGGCCTCCGGCAAATGAGCGGGCGCAGACGCGGCCTACCTCCGACGCGGGTCCGCAGCCTCGCACCGACCCTCCAGCTTCGCTGCCTCCGTACAACGCCTCCAACCGCGCCGGCGGTCGTGCTCCCGCGCGACGCCGCACCGCAGTGCCCCCGTCATGGGGAACGGCGTCGCAGTGCCCCGTCGGCACCGGATTCGGCGACCACCGTGTCGCAGTGGCACTGCCCTGCTGGCCGGGCGCAGCACTCCGCAACCGCTCAGCGCTGACCGCCATTGGAGCTCCACGATGGATAGCCGCAGCTCCAACCCCAATCGACATCTTCATCTCGCCGCCAGGCAGCTACATCGCCGTCAGAAGCGCCACATCATGCCTGCTTAATTGCTGCCTGCCCGCGCGTGTCAACTGCGTTGCCGCCTTCACCATCGGCGGCAAGCAATTAAGCTACTTGTTGACGAGCCCTTCTCTGTCTGTTGCCTTTCCTTCTCTTTCCCACCTGATTTCAACTCAATTTTGTGACTGATATAATCAAACTATCATTAGATCATTAGATCTACATTTGTTTGATTTAAACCAAGGACCAATACCCACTCTACTACCATGAAAGCCCCAAAAGCGAGCTACGGTTTGGCTCTGACAGAACTGAATCGCCCCCCCTCCATTCAGTTTCGCCAGACCAATATACAACCACCATTGTTCTATCTTTCAATTCTAATTTAACTATCCCAAATAAGTTATGTTTGCCCAAAAACTACTGAGCCTGATTAACTTTATATTAGGGATTCCATTTTGCCTATTATTACCCAACGATTACATATGGAATCCTTCAGAACTTGAAGTCAAAGTTATTTATTCCTCACTGTTTTCAGAGGTGCAAGAGGTATATGTCATTCAGTCCATCAGTGAAACTTAGACAGGCAGATATTTAACTGCTTGCCATCTGAAAATAATTTCAATTCTGTGTATCCTTAGATCAACAACTTTGACTGTCCAATTGCTGTCCAAAAAGATCAATTGCCCTCATATAAAACACTTCGAAATTTAAACGTCTACATGTATTATGTTCCTTATAGGATATATATGTCGTGAAGACTATGTTATAACATCTTAAACTTCATATCTGTCGATTATTTGCATTTTTAATTAAAAAATTGCATCTCCTCCCTGCTTAGACTAAAATTGCATATTTAAAGAGGCTGCATAAACTGATCCTATACCTGTTTTTCAACGATTTCCATCCAAATCCAAATTGCAAATCACAATGACCTTTTAACCAAAGTTAAAGTCTATTCAACCAGCTACAACCCATATACTACAAGATTTTTTATTGCAAAGATCAACGGATTTGAAGGTGCAAGTCTCTTAATATTGTGCCAAACTCCAGCTCTTTTACATCTATTCTTTAGTTAACTGTCAAAACCGACACAGTTAATTCAGGCAGCCAACACACTGGCCATTCGCGGCAACGCCGCGAGCGTTTCTAGTATATTACTGTTTATAGTTGTTCCCGGAGTTTCCGCTCAAAAACTGAACTGGCCTGAAGCCTACGGAGTATGAAATCGAACACTAGCTGTCGCCGTCGGCACTACAGTTCGTGATTCGGGTATCCCAGATATCTACTAGCCGGCCAAAACCATCTGCCTGCCTGCCTGATAGCATAGCATGTCTTCTTCTTTTTTTTTTCCAGTGGATCTGGCTCATCTGTTGGTGACATGCGCAAGTTGGCGATGTGTCCACCGCGCTGCGTGCTGCCAATCCAGATAAATATCTCTCCGGATCAGGCCCGGCCCTGTAGTTATAGCAGGCGGGGCAGCCGCCCTGGGCCCCCAAGTAGGGCCCCCAAATCAATACACTTTGTATATATGCTCAGAAGTCAGAACTGTGCGACTAGCGCAATTTGCTGTTAAAAAAAAGTGTTGGCAACGTCAGCCCATAAACACATTTGACTATTGAGGCCCATCCATCTTCCTAGTCCTAGCGTTAGCATACATACCCTCGAAGCTTCGGCACCTCCGTCGGGCCATTTGCCTTCTCCGCTTCTTGCCGCCTCATTCGGTTGCTCCTCTCCGACTCCCCGCAGACTGCAGTCAGGTCCGCACGATCTCGACCAGCGACCGCATGTCCGCACCCAAATCGATTTAGCATGCCGCGTGCGTGATCGACTGATTATAGTCATAGATCGCCTCGCGCCCTTGGCCGATTGATTTCCCCGCCCTAACGTCCGACTCCAAGATGAAGAAGACTTGAAGGCAGGAAGGATCGATCCCAATTCCCTTTTACAATCTCAATCTAGTTCTGAGCCACATGTGTTTTCTTCTTAATTTTCAGGATTGTTCTTACCCAACCAAATATCACTGTGTGGTGAGATGTCATCTAGAAATAGAAGCTTTTCTAAGTTGCCTCAGCTGAAAGAAGCTTTTCTAAGTTGAAACTACTTTTGAACTACTTGAGGTCTACAATGTCTCAAGAAAGGTTAAATGGTTTGGCAACTTTGTGCATTGAGGCTGCTGGACTAGATTGATCTCAATACCATCATCGACGATTTCGTGTCCAGAAATGTTAGAAGGAATTATTCAAAATGATCTAGTAATAAGTATTACCATCCTGCTGTTTGCAAGTTAGACTTTTGATGTAATGATATATCACTGTTTTCATCATATGGTTTTTTTTATAATGCATCAAAATTAACTTTGTAATTTATATCAAACTGTTAAATGTTTAATAGGGGCCTCCATTTTTGGTTTCGCCCCGAGCCCCCAAAAACACAGGGCCGGCCCTGCTCTGGATATGGCCTTCTTGGCTCTCGTCCATTACATCATCTTCCCCAAGCAGAGGTGGTTCGCCGACAGAGACCTGCCCGCGAAAAGGCACCCTATTATCTCGGGTGTGTTTAGATCTCAAAATTGAGATGCAAAATTGGGAGATTTTGCACGGATTTTGAGCTGAAAAGCACTGTTCCGAACTGAAAAGCATTGTAGCACTTTTCGTTTGTTTGTGGTAAATATTGTCCTACCATGGCCTAACTAGGTTCAAAAGATTCGTCTCGCAAAGTACATCCAGACTGTGTAATTAGTTTTTTATTTCATCTACATTTAGTACTCCATGCATGTACCGACATTTTTGATGTGATGTTTGATGTGATGGATAATCTTCTTTTTGCATAATGTATTTTGGGGAAGTTTAGCTCAGCCCTCGCTCGGTGCTCGCAATCTATCTGCTGTTTGAGCTGTTATGTCAGATCGCCGGGAGCTGCAGTGCCCTCGAGCTCCACCCTTTCCGAGCGATGGAAGTGCTCTGCTTAAGCCATGTTTTCCTGCGCAATCAGCAGTGGCACCATGTGTTAGTTCAGGCGGGGGGCGAGTTGTGTGAAGTGTGTCGCTGGCTCGCTGCAGCAGCGGCGCGAGCCGGGGATTCTTCGTGTCGTGTCGTGGCGTCGTTTCGCCGGCGGGAGAGCGCACCATCGTGATCTTTTTTCTTTTTGTCCCGTCCGAATCGGCGGCCACGCAGATGGGAGCTGCGCAGCACATCATGGCAGAGGCCGCGGGGGTGCCACGAGCTCCCCCATGTCGACATGCAAATCTTGTTGGTCAGAGGAAGAATGGGGTCGCTCGCTTCGCTTGGTTTTGCATCATCCTCTCTCTCAACTCAGCAACTTGGCGCTAGTGTCAAGTCCGTCCGTCAGAGGGGGGGCGGCATGTGGACAGGGCGAGAGATGGGAGAAGAAGGGGGTTAAAAAAGAGAGAGAGGAATGGCCATGCTAATCCAAACAGCTCAGCGCCCGAAAGCGACTGCACGCGCGGCGAGCCTGGGATTAAACTAGTTTCAGCGGAGAGGATTTAGCCGAACGTGCGGTGCGGTGCGGTGGATTCGAGACGCCGGCTTCCAAGCCCTTCCGTGTTGCGGCCGTCCGTCCTACGCCAACCCGGCTGGAGTCGGCGGCGCGCCGATGGATGTCTTTGGCCGGTTTCGCCTCGTTTCCTGCTCGGCAGCGCGTCCGCGTCGCGCGCCTGCCGCCTCGGTCAGCCCGGGCGGCTACTACTTGCCCCGGCCGGTCCCAACCCCACCCGCGCCCGCACGGCCGGGACGGACCAGCCAGCACACACGCTCCGTCCGTGTGCGTGTGGCGTGCGACCGCGTCCCAGAAATAGAGCCCTTTCCAACTGACCATTCTACCCCACTCGGTCCAGCCGTGCGGCCGGCTTCCCGGATCCCGCCCGCTGCCGGGACCCAGCCCGTGGCCCGCGGCGCGGCGCGCCACGTTGTTCACGTTCCCTTTGCGCGGGCGCGCGAGCCCGACGGCCTCGGTTCCGCCAGGTGTCCACGGCCGAAACAAACGGGGAGGAGAGGAGGGCAGCGTCGGTAAAATTGGACGCCGGTGGCTGCCAACGAGGCCGCGGCCGGAAATAACACGGGCGGGGGTCGCTGTTGGCTGTTGCCTTTCGCCGCTGCGCTTGCGCGTCCGCGGAAGGGGACGACGAGTCGACGCGTCCCCCCCGTTCCTCCCTCTTTTCCCTTCTCCTTCCCCGATAAAAAGGGCCGGGCGCCTCTCGTCCATTCCTCGCTCCTCGCCGATCATCGCAACCGCGCCCATCCATCCACACCAATTCGCAAGCTCCCTCCTCCCGGCCTCAGCGCCCAGCCGTCCCCCGCCCTCCAGAAAAAGCAATCAAGCTCCCCGGGCCCTGCCGCGCCGCGCCACCGCGCACAACGCAAAGCACCCCACCCACCCGCGAGCGGGCAGCATGGCGCAGCGCGACAAGAAGGAGGAGCCCACGGAGCTCCGGGCGCCGGAGATCACGCTCTGCGCCAACAACTGCGGCTTCCCGGGGAACCCGGCCACGCAGAACCTCTGCCAGAGCTGCTTCTCGGCGGCCACGGCGGCGTCGATGACGTCGCTGGCCTCCCCGTCGTCGTCCACGGTTCCCGCGCCGGCAGCGGTGCCTCCTCAGCCGAGGCCGGCGCAGGCCGCCACGCCGCCGGTGGAGCTGCCGGCCTCCCCTGCCGCCGCGGCTCCGGCTGCTCCGGAGCCGGCGCGGGCGTCGGTGAGCCGGTGCTCCAGCTGCAGGAAGCGGGTGGGGCTGACGGGGTTCCGGTGCCGGTGCGGCGAGCTCTTCTGCGGCGCGCACCGGTACTCGGACCGGCACGGCTGCAGCTACGACTACAAGGGCGCCGCCAGGGACGCCATCGCCAGGGAGAACCCGGTGGTGCGCGCCGCCAAGATCGTTCGGTTCTGATCCACGACGTCGGAGTCAAGATTCCATCCATCCATCCACAGCTGTTTGCAAATCCGAGGAAGGAAAGGAAGGAGAAACACACACACGCGCATCATATCCATGGAAAATGGAAGGCCTTTGGTGTTAATTGTCATGCTGTTCTTCAAAGTGTTTGATTTCCAATCTCCTTTTTTTTACAATTTTTCTACCTAAATGGAAGAAATCGGGAGGAAAAGAAAAGAGGGTGGACAAGGAATAGTGTAATGATGGTGGTGATTTGATGCCGCGGCGGGTGGTTGATGACGCCGGAAACGATGAACAAATGGGGGATTTGGGTGTATGTGTACCTGTCACACGCAAACTTTCTGCGAAACTATTATACACATTTCTCTCCCATTTTCGTACAGAAAAAATTATACATGATTGCTCAATCATTCAAGCTCCTAATCATCTCTCCGCCGATCCCGAATTTCTTCTTTTTTCTCCAGGAGATTGAGAAGCGATCGAGTCCATCTTTCCGCATCAGAATTATGCCGCCCCGGCGGGCCCACCCGCTCGATAATGGAATCGCATGATGGTGCAGCGGTCGCCCGGAGGGCCCCGCTCCGCCCCGACCCCGACCCAGCCGGCCGCCGTGTCCCGCGTCGGCGGTCGCTGTCGTGGAGACGGCGAGACGCCACATGGTCCGAGCGCGGGTGGAGCCGTGGAGACGCGCACTGCCTTCCTTCCTCCTCCTCTCCTCTGCTCCTCGAGGCATCATTGGCTGTGGCCGGGCCGGCCGCCTCGTCTCTTTCCGCGCGGTTGCCATCCGCAGCTAGACCGCCTGGTCGGCTCCGGCTGGCCGCTGACTCGGTCTCCGGTGAGCGGTGATCGATCCCCCGTCGTTAAGTAACTCTGCATGATACGCAAATTAATTAATTGTTAATGGTGATGGTTGGCGAATTGTGTTCCTTGTCGACGCGTCGAGAGGGATTGCTAAAATTCCGGCTGCTCGATGAACAGCAGCGGTCTGCGCAGCGCGTTCGTTGAACCAGGGGGTTAATGTTTTTTATTGGGCCGGCGCGTGGCAGCTGCGACTCAAGTTTACCCGAGCCTCGTTTTGTAGTTATCGGCTACTAAATTCGTCAAAGCCTCAAAGGTTGGCCAGCAGCAGGTTCACTCGTGCGGCTGGGCTAGGAATCTTCTGGGAACCAGGCCGCGTGTCCTTCTTCTATCCGAATGCTACGTGTCGACCCATGCTCTACTCTGCCCTTCTGGATGGTGCACACTTCACCCCAGACCCCTCAGTCACCATATATGGCCATTGGCGAAGCTATCCATGTCAAATCCGGAACCTGTACTGGAATGATTCTCTCGGCACTACCTGAAAATTTTGATGATTCTTATGGCAAACAAGGGTCAGTGTGGTCAGTTGTTAAATTTTTTTGCCCTAATTAGATTTTTTTCATAAACCAATTACAAAATTAATTACACGGAAAATCGTGAGAAGAATTAATTAAATTTAATTATCTGTCATTTAGAGATTGTTACTGCAGCACAATATTGTCTAATCATGACATAATTAGGTTGTGAAAGTTATGAAGTGAGTTTTGTCACTAATCTATATTTAATGCTTCTAATTAGTGTTCGTTTATTATGGAACGGCTTGATGGTGAAAATTTTAGAAACTAAACGGGTTGACCTTCTTCCAGCTTTCTTTTTGTTACGTTGACCTTCTTCCAGCTTTTTTTTTTCTTCTTCCAGCTGGCAAGGACCCGACACAGCCGAATCGGCGGCTACCCAAAAAAATGCCGTCCACAGCCCAGAGCTTTGCCCGCGGAGAATGAAGCCCATGAATGCCAGACCACAAATAAGGCCTCTCTCTCTCTCTCTCTCTCTCTCTCCCGTAGTCCCCTAAATACGGCCCAACTCCCAGCGAGTCAAATTTGGGCTGTGTCTTGGCGGCCTAAGAGCTGACATGAAAACTCCATAGACATGAATTTTTTTTCCAGACAGCAGCATAGCGTAGTCGCGTTTATTCACACACACAAAAAAAAAACGCATAGCGTAGTCGCAACTCGCATCGCATACTCCCTACGTCCCAAAATATTTGCACTTTTTGACTTCTACGTTTCACGTTTAATCATTCGTTTTATTCAAAAAAATTGTGAAAACATTATTTATCTTGCTATGATATGTTTTATCATCACATATATTTAAGTATATCATAATTGTTTTTACATTTTCACAAAATTTTTAAATAAGACAAATGGTCAAACGTGATCTGTAGAAGTCAAAAGGTGTAAATATTTTTTTTAGAAAGAAGGTCATACGACCCAGCTTCATTGAAAAGCTAAAAAATGACTAGGGATACCAGTTTTAGAAGGAAAAGCCACAAAGAAGCTAAGCGAGCCTACCCGCAGCTTAAGCAGCAAAAGATCAGCACAGACTTGCGAAACTCCCTCCGGCTAGACCCCTCTAAAATTACTTATTACAGCACAATATTGAACCAAAGTTTAGGAAAGAGTAGTTCAAGATACAACGCAAAAAAAGAAACAGATCTTTAACGCGCCGAGTCTTCAGTCCTCAGAGTTTAACGAAGACAGTCGGAGTCTTAACTTGTGGATCACCGAATCTATCCAGAGTCGCGCCTGCTCCTTGTTAAGGATTTTCCACCTATGCATATAAGAAATAGTTCGAAAGATACAAACATCAGGCGAGGGAGCTACAATGTTGTTGAAGATAAGGTCATTCCTCATTAGCCATAAAGACCAAGCCAAGCAACCAAAAATATAAGCAAAGTTTCCATTCTCTCTATCTCTCCCCTCTATCAGTTCGTTATGCAGCTCCTCTAGGCTGTCAGGTGTGCCTGGCCATTCCAAAACATCCCTAAAAAGGCTCCATCCATATTTTGCCAACACACAGTTCACAAAAATATGCTCAGCACTCTCTACATGACCACACATCTTACACTCTATAGGTCCTTCCCAGTTTCTTTTTTCAAGTTGTTCAGCTGACTGGATCTTATCAGGTACACCTGCCACAAAAAAAAATCTAATTTTCAATGGAATTTTAGCTTTCCAAACACACATCATCCATTTGTTCTCAAAACCTGGGAACAGAATCTCGTTATACAAAGACACAGTAGTAAAATTTCCTTTTTTATCTATACTCCATTTCACCGAGTCAGGTGAATTGGACAGAAATGTTCCTTCCACGAGGGAAGAGAGATCTGCCCACTCTCGCCGTGATAGCTCTCAAAACTTCGTCTAAAGGTTAGGTTGATGTTGTCGTTATTCAGGGTTCTAAAGACTGGCCACTCTTTTTTATTGCAAATTTCAAAAAGATTTGGGAAAGAAATACATAAGGCACAATTGCCTATCCATACATCTAACCAGAACCTTGCCTTATTGCCATTTCTAATAATATAGACTATCCCTCTTGCAGCTTCCTCTCTAACTGATAGGATTCCTTTCCAGAATTGGGAGCCACTCTTCTTTTTATGACTGTAGATACCTCTTTCCCCCAAGTATTTCTGTCTCAACAGGTTACAGCATAAGGTGTCATCCCCTCTTAATTTCTATTTTTACCAGCCACTTAGCAAGCAAGCATCTCTAGTGTTGGTGAAACCAGCCCCCCAGCCTTCTTTGGGGTTGCCATCACCTCCCATTTGGTCGTGTGATATTTCCTTTTTCTGGTGAGGCCCATGCCAGAAAAAATTAGCTCTGGCTGTGTCCATCTTGTGATGGATCTCCTCTTGTAGATGGTAAATACCCATTGTGTAGGTTGGTATAGAGCTAAGACAGGATTCCGCCAAAATCATTTTCCCACCTGAAGATAAACCCACACTCTGTCATGTTGGTATTTTTTTTCTCAACTTTGAGGTAAACATAGCTCAAGTCAGACACTGTCATATGTTTGTTGTTCACCATTATGCCCAAATATTTCATTGGGAGACATCTAGTGTTACAATTGAACATTTCAGCCACTCTTTTTTCTTCCTCAGTTGTACAGCCTAAGACAAGAACTTCACTTTTCTCATAGTTTATTTTCAGCCCAAACATATACCCTCAAAGCAGTATAGGAGGAATTTGGTGTTTAAGATTGATTGGTCATCATAATTCATGAAAACAATAGTGTCATCTGCATATCGAAGATGAATTATCCCCCCCTCTATTAAATTAGGGACCAAACCACTAATTTGCTCAGTCAATCTGGCATTTTCAAACATGGTGGCCAATGCATCACTCAGTAGGTTAAACAGTAGTGGTGAAAGGGGGTCTCCTTGCCTCAAACCTTTGTGAGTATTAAAGAAGTGCCCATCAGTTCCGTTAATGTTTATACCAACCTTGCCCTCTTCTATTATTTGTTTCATCCACTCCAACCATTTTGAAGGAAAATTCTTTCTTTTAAGCACTTCCATCATAAAACCCCATTGAACCTTGTCGTAAGCCTTCTCGAAGTCCAATTTCAGGACCACACCTTGTAACTTTTGCACTCTTAATTCGTGTAATATCTCATGAAGGATTACCACACCCTCAAGGATGTATCTACCCAGGATGAACGTAGTTTGGGTATTACTGATGAGTTTCGCTGCCAGTGGAGTAAGTTTCAAGGTTAGTACTTTTGTGAACCATTTGTAATCCACATTTAAGAGACAGATTGCTCTGTATTGCTTAATATTATTTGCCTCCTTGATCTTCGGGATCAATGAAATCATGTCGTAATTCAGTCGACTTAAATTTAATTCTCCTCTATAGAAATCATTAAACATCTCCAGCATAAGATATTTAATTTCAGGCCAAAACTCTCTATAGAAGCCTACTAGGAGCCCATCTGGCCCAGGGGCTGAATTAACTTCCATCTCCCTAAGGGCTTCCTCCAACTCCTTCAAAGTGAAAGGTCTTATCAGCTCTTGTGCTTCTTCATTAGACAGCCTCCCTTTCTCACTCCAAAAGCTTTCCCCCAAGGTAATTGACCCTATTTGTTCCTTCCCAAAAAGGTTTTTGTAATAAGACTCCACATGCTCTCTTATCTCCATAGGATCCCTAATAACCCTCTCTCCATCTTCTAAGGCAAAAATTGTGCATTTTTTCTTTCTCCTATTGGCTTTCTGAAAGTGCATCTAGGTCCCTAAGTGGATTTTGGTGAATTGAATGACAAAGCGATTAAAGGTCTAATATATTTGTCTAAGTTTGTGAGCAGGTTTTATTTATATATTCATGAGTTATTATTAGAATATGTATTGGTGAATGGATATTATATGACTCACATTGGAGAAGACAAATATATGGATGATCCTAAGGCATAATGGCAAATATCAAGCAATAAAGGAAGATAAATAATGGGATAATTTGAGAAGGTCAATTCATGGTCTCCGATACAAGACATAGCTTGATTAAATTACAAGGATCATAACAAGAGAAGATGGTAATTCTCTAGACCAAATGCAAGGCTTCATGTGGTAATTGAAAGAGGACACAAGGATGAGTGTAAGTTTTATGGTCCTTAATTGGAAGCTTGCATATCCATTGTCAATCAAGAACAAGCATTTGAAGCGAAATTTCAAATGAAGGCTAATTATGGATGAAGCAAAGTGGAACTCAACGTGGATTGGATAAGTGATGAAGAGATCAACCAAGATGACTAGGTGAGGGACTAAGCAATCTTTGGGGCCTTAGCTAAGCCGCCATTAGTGTTTTGCTAAGGTGAAGTTCTAGTATCCGTGGGGTCTCGAAGTATCATATCCAAGCCTTAACCGAGGGAAGCAATGCAACTCATCTATATGTTTTGATTGGCAATATGGAGTGACTTGTGGATCCAAGTGTGCATTCTTATGCTAGATGAAAAGATCCTAAGTCACTAGCTCAAGTATGGACATGCTCAAGTCAAAGGCTAAGTTGAAAGCCCTCAAGTGGATATTGCTCAAGTATGGCAAGATTGAAAGACATTCAAACTCAGGAGGTTGACAAGGTGTTTTTATTTATTCTTGAGTTTAGGTATGCCGTACTATCAAGAGGGATGCAACATTAGCGAGTTGACCAAAGTCAAAGTGCTCATTAGTTGACCTAAGTGAGATCTAGCCTTGAGAGCCTTAGAGTGTGCTAACAAACCCTCCTAACCTAACCTTAGTCACTTCATCTCTTTGGTGAAAGTGTTGGTTTCTTAGAAAGAGTTTTGGGGGTGTCTCGGGCCTGACCGGTCTGACCGGTCAGGGGCACCGATCTGACCGGTGCTGGCTGGCCCAACGGCTAGTTTTTCAAACACCGGTCAGACTGGTGTGGGCACCGGTCTGACCGGTGCCGCCCAACAGCTAACGGCTAGTTTTCTCCTTTGAGGGGTATAAATACCCCAAGCCTTCTTCAGTGGAGGGCTGATGTTTCTAGTGGTTGTGCTGAGTTCCTAAGCCATTTCTTGCAAGCCCTAAGCCTTAGTGGCTCTCCCCAACCTCTCTTTGTGAGATTTGTGGATTCAAGCCATATCTTTTGTGTTGGGTTGAGAGAGTGAGCTCAAGAGCGTCTTTGTGAGCTAACAAGAGCATTCCCATAGTTTGAGCACTTCGATTTCGTGTCTACAAGCTTTGAAGTGTTTGTTACTCTTGGAGGTTTGCCTCCTAGACAGCTAGGCGTCGCCGGCTAGCTCCTAAGGTTGTGGTGAGCAGCGGGAAGTTTGTGAGGGCTGTGATCTTGCCTCTTCGTGAAAAAGATCGCCTTAGGCTCCGTTTGGAAGTATGAATTGGAGCCTCGAAATCGGAATTGGAATTAGCAGCAACGAATGCCAGATGTTTGGATGACTTGGAATTCCGATTTGGAATTGGAGCTCAATATCAACAGGCATTCCTCCCACGCTTACCACCTCCCATTCAATACCGAGCTGGACCCCTCCGTATTGGCCGGCATTCACGTTTTCTCATCCACTCGCGTCTCTCACCCTCCCCTCCCTCCCGCCGGCAAGCCACGGCGCCCTCCGCCTTCCTCCGCCGGCGAGCCGCACCGCCCTCCCCTCCCTCCGTCCGCTAGCCGCGTCACGCTCCCCTCCCTCACTCCACCGCCAGCGACAGCCCGCGCATGGCTTGACGAAGCAGATGCACGCGCGGGGCTGGGCGGAGGCCCTTCTTCCTCCTCTCCGGCGGCCCTTCTTCCTCATGGCCGGCGGCCCATTCTCCTCTTCTTTCGGACCTGCAGCCTTCTCCGGCGAGATGTGGGCGGCACGCGGGAACTAGGGCGGTCCTCTCCGGCGAGGTGTGGGTGGCGCGGGGGATCTCTGTCCTGGAAGCAGTCTTCTCCGGCGAGGTGTCAGTGGCTCAGGTGAGCGCTGCCGTTGGTGTGGCCGAGGTGGAGAGGAGGAAAATAAGATTGTCAAAATCAAATGCCACGGTATGACATCCATACGTGAATCGGTATTGATAGCTTCTTTGATTCGATCTAGCAATTTCATCTACGTCCAAACATAGCTTTGATATTGGAACCTAATACCAATACTAGTCTGATTTGGTATTGAACTCAATTCAATATCGAGGTCTTCAATATCTACTTCCAAACGGAGCCTTAGTGGAAAGGAGGAAAGTGGTTGAAAAAGACCCGGCTTGTTGTGGGAATTCTCCCTTACAAGCTCCTCAACGGAGACGTAGCCGTTCCTTAGTTGGTGGTGAACTTCGGGAAACAAATCCTTGCATCTCTTTGTGGTTTGCCTCTCTAAGTTGTTTTCTAGCATATTTGATTTGCTTTCGCTTCGATCTACTTGGGTGTGCTACTTGTGTGTGCAGGGGTCATTACCTTGCTTGTGACATTCTACCAAGGCCACTCACCAAGTTTGGTTCGTGCTAGAAGTCAAGAGAAGCTTGAAGATATTTTTGCAGGTTCTCTGTGGCTCACCAGTCTGACCGGTGAAGGGCAACGGTCTGACCGGTGCCGCATGCTGAGCAGAGGCAGGGACCGGTCTGACCAGTCAACCTCACCGGTTGTGAGACATGGGTACCCCTGGGTCCCCACCGACCAGGTTCACGGCCGTCCCCGACAAGTGGGTCCGGCCTACCAGAAGACCCGCCGACCTGTCAATAGGCCTGTCCGACCTGACATGTGGGCCCGAAGACGAGAAGACAGCTTGGCGTGCAAGCCAAGGAAGTCCAGACGGATTAAGGCAGCTCGGATAAGCCTTCCATGTTGTAATTGACTAGAGATAGGTTTCCCTGTTGTAACCGATTTGGACTCCGGTCCACCGACCTTGTCCGTCGCCCAATATAAGGCGGGCAAGGGCGCCCTCCTGGGGACAGACCACCTCCACCTTCGCTACGATCAAATCAATACAATCAAGAACTGGACGTACGGTTTTACTCTCCGGAGGCCCGAACCAGTATAAAATCGCCTTGTCCCTTGTGTCTCGCCATGATTTTCGTGTGCTACGCTAGCATAACCATCGCGTTCTTAGCTCCCGATCTCCCCGCCGAACAAATAAATCACCGGGGTTGACCCCCCTGTGGACTGTTCAGATCTAAACCTCTGACACCGGTCTGACCGTGTCGCCTGGCAGTTCAAGTTTTCGGGGACGAAAAGTTTAATTTGGTTGTCTCGCCTATTCACCCCCCCTCTAGGCGACATCAAGGTCCTTTCACTTTCCCATGGAAGTAGCAATTGTTGGAATCACCTTCCAAGATCCATTTTACCCCGTCTCTCCTTTGCCATTGAATTTCTTCAAATTGGGAAAATCTCTCTGATTCATTCTCCCACTCATACCTCTATTGCCATTGTTGTAATCTCAAGCCATTATTCTCCATCTCTCCATCTAGGCATTTAAGTTTGCTAAGCAGATCTTTTCTCTCTCTCTTAATTTGGCTATTTATATTAGCCCCTCACCCTTTACAGAACCTCCTTGTGGAAGCTTTAAGCTCTCTCCAAAAATTCTGTATTTTGCTTTCTCCTCTTTCTGGCCAACTTGCCACTACCTGTTCTCTGAATCCTTCCTGGGATAACCAAGCCATCTCGAAGCGGAAGTTGTGTTGTTGTTGAAACCTATGATCATCAGTGTTAACAATATTTGGACAGTGATCTGAACCCACTCTAGTCAAGGTTTCACAAGAAGTCTTCTTATAAAATTGATCCCATCTAGTACAAGTTAGAACTTTGTCTAGAACACTCATAACAGGGTTTACTTGTTTGTTAGACCATGTATACTTACAACCCTTCCTATCCATTTCTTTGATCCCATTGTCTCTAATAAAGTCATTGAAAGCGGTCATCCAAAATTGATTTACATTGTCTGAAGATTTCTCCCATGCAAATCTGAATAGATTAAAGTCTCCACCCATAATAAAAGGATCTTCCATATTGGAGATTTTTTGGTTTAGTTCCAAAAGGAAGTTGGTTTTCCTCTCTATCTGGACTGGTCCGTAAACATTAACAATTTCCCACTTGAAGTTATCATGTCTAGACATTATCTTCATACTTGAAAAAAATTCACCACTGTCCTTGCTTACAACCAAGATGTTATCTGTTCTCACTCCAATCAAAGTCCCCCCTAAGTGGCTAAGTTATCTGTTCTCACTCCAATCAAAGTCCCCCCTAAGTGGCCCTGCAGTCCAAACCCACTCATAATCAAACCCTTCACTCAAAAATGTGTAAATATTTTGGGACGGATGGAGTATAGTAGTACCATAGTACGTAGTAGGCAGTAGCCGTGATTCTCAACAAAAACAAGGAGGCCGTAGCCGCTAGCACATCAAAGGTCACAAGTGTCACACGGTTGGTGAGGTGCAGTGTGCAGCATTTTGAGGCCTGAACCTGAACCGCATCAGCTTTGACTGCCTTTTTGTGCTGCTTTACCGAACAGCAACCCACATGACATGACTTCTCCTTGCTAATCGATGCGACGGGTCCTCAGATTAGCTACTAGTCAGTAGTAAGTAGTAACTCGCAAATAACTAGAGGGAATCCAAAATGAAACAACAATGTTGCAACAAGGATTGCCCCCCGAACAGATGGAAAGCAATCCAACACATGTAACCGCTCTTTTCTTCTCGCCGTGCCAATGCTATACTTCCTCCTAACCTAATCAATCATCAGTTCATCATTGATTAGGCCAAGAGATCGAGAATGTCTATGGAGCTCAAAAGCACCGGATGCCTTTCCCATCGCGGTTTACCACCCCTGCTGTTATGCTGTCCCTCCTTTGCACGGCCACAACCCACAAGGAACCACTTCACAGAATCACAGCTACTAAACCACATGCTCATAGAGTTAGTGGCATGCACTAGCTACTCAGGTCTGCAACTACAAACGCTTTGCTGCCGCAGATTGCAGTGTAATGGCCGACCAAGCCGCCCCGTCAATAGAAAAATGACGACGAGTTCCTCTTTCGATTATCCCCTCCTCTCTAGCTAGCTGCCTGCGCACTGTGCTGGTGGGCTAGTAGCACGAATTGGCAACTCGCCATCTCCCTTTACGACGACGACCTCAGCGCAGCGTCGTCGTCTTGCACTTCCACTTGCTGATTGTTAATGAGACCAGGGGCTAACCTTAGCTTACCTCCCTTGCCATCGATCAATGACTCGCTACCGATTAAGCAAGCTCTTCAGCACAAAAAGCAACTAAAGAACACGCCGAAGAATTAAGCGCACAAGCATGGAGAGCGAGCAACAGCGTGATCCTGGAGCTCCACAGCTGCGTGACACGCACGAACACGCCACGCCGCTTGACCACGTCCGCCGACCATGTCTGTTCGCGTGATCATTGTTGTTGTTTCGGCAATGGAACAAACAAGAGGTTTCTGCTCATCATCAGGGGGATAATGCATGGCGACAACCGTACCTAACGAGGTCTTAACTCTTAAGCCTTGACCAAACCGGGAGGGGGCCTCATCCTGCACCTGCTAATAATGCCACATTGGCCCTTCTTAGCCAAGTGCAAGCAATTGCTCTCTCCATACCAATTGTTAGAGGTTAAACTTTTAGAGATATGGAAGCATCCACTAAAAAAAAAACTGATTCTCTTTTTTCAACAAAGAAGCATGTGATTCAATTTTGTCATCCTAATAGTCTTGTCGTGGCTTGTAATAGAATTAATCCTCGAATAGCGACGAAACATGGTTGTAGGTTGAAATGTCAGGATGCAGCTAGAGAACTTAGTACAGTTTTCTTGGTTGCTAATGGACACTATTATATGCCATGTGTAGCTAAGGGTGCCCGGCCCATAGTGCCCTTAAATTCAGGCTTGGGCGGGCTCCATCACGAGCAATTATAAGTCTCTACAAGAGACAGAAATGGGATAATATTCTCTCCATCAGACCCATCACTCATTGGCAATAATCAAACGTCTCTACAAGAGAACAAAGGCAGCTGAGCTGAGTAGATGACCCTTAGCTTCAAGATAACTCCACGTAAGGCTTTCCAAAACAACTACAAATTTGTACCGGCTAGGCATTGTTTTTTGTTTTCTTTTTGGTACCAGCTTGTCTCTGAAAATTAGCCTATGATCTCCCAACTTTGGCCATTTTAGGCTGCTACAACCTAATTCATGCATGATGATGGATTATTTCAGCACAGTTTGGATCGTCGTCCCTAGTTCCTGTTGAGTATACAAGAACCTGTTCGTGCTGGATCCTTCTGAATAATTAAAATAAGGGGTGGGATATTTGTCCCATGATAGATAGATCGATTCACAGCTAAATACATGCATGTATGTATGTATGTACACCGTTGCTGGTGGTATACTGTGGCACTACATTGTGTGGTGGACCTAGTATACTCAGGCACTCTGGCATGGCAGCCAAAAGTAGTTAGTCAGTAGTCACAACACAGACCTGAATAATTGAGCTAGGGCCCATCAATCTGCAACAAGTGATCATCCTGAACGTTGTCATGCATACTCCATAAAAGAACGAAGGGGAAAACCGGTTAAAACCAACATGTTCCGGTTGGTGCATGCTGCTACCATCAGTTGATGGTGGAGCATCCTGCCACTGAGTTCTTGTGCGATTTTAGTTAGCAAGTAGTGTTTTAGTGCATGTCTCCTCATGGCACTTCTTTTTTTTGAAATGCAGTCGCAAGTTGTTGCAAGTTGCAACCCATACTAGACCGTGCTGGTCTTTTGCTTCAAGCCTTCTAATTAATATGTGGAATGGAGAATCCCAACTAAAGTTGCTGCTTCTCTCATAGTGTTTGCTTGTTTGTGTGTGTGCACTTCACTTTATGTTTTCCGTTTTTTTTATGCTACTAGCCGTGTGGGTTGTACTACTACATTGCAATGGATCCCCAATAGAATAAATTCCACTTTGAATTCGTTGTTCGTGTTTTTAACATGAAAATTAGTACTTGGATTTCATCAAAACCATCCTAAGCTAAAAGCAACCAAGTAAAGGTGTGCATAGAAAATCCTTCAACACACACACATGCACGGAAAATCAAGCCGACCCTCACTACCACCAGCGCCAATATATTCACCCTTTCAAGTAGCGAAAATTTTAAGTTTCGTTCCTTTGTCAGTAATCATCATTTGCACCATGACATGTCATATTGCTTGTATTTTGCTTTTGAATCACATTTTAGCAAATCATGTGCATGTGAACCTTGTCCTCTTGAAGAAGCTTGATGTTGCTATACCGAGTTTAACAGTTTTGCCCATGGAAGAACTGTCTAAAGCTTCAAGCTTGCTAAGATTCAACGGTATAAATTTCTTCTTACACGGACTTAATTACTTGAGAAAACAGTCTTTGGTGGCTCTACTATTTGTTTCCTTCACCCCCTTATATATGGATGTTTGTTAGAAGAAAATGCACTAATAAAAAAAGTCAGGAAGTCAGGTTGACAGTTGCATTTTTTTCCTCATATGTTTGTGCTGCTCGGCTCATTATGGTTATGGAAGCGGGGGGGGCACTGTTTAAGTGATTATCATCAGCACTTGCCACATGCGGCACTATTGGAAGTGTGTGATGTGTCACTTGCTATCTGAATTTCCTTCATAATTTAGTTTTATTTATTTTGTCTGTAATCATCATTTGCACTATGCCATTATGTTGCAACAACTATATTATGCGTGTTTGACTTATGGATTTCTACTAAATAATAGATGCCCATAAACACTGTGATTAGGTGGCACTAAGCATATGCTGTCAACTTCAGCTATGTGTTTTGGTCACATGTGTGGCTCTCGCCCTCACCCGCATGCTCAAGTCTCATCTGAAAAGATGCTTTTTCAAGGGGGGAAAAAGCAAACCAACCACGCGGAGTAAGTCGACCACTTTTCTCTCCCTGTCAGAATAAAACGTTCTGCGACAATCACCGTCTACTACACTACACCATAGATCTTTTTAGGTGGGAGAAGCTTTCATGGTGGAGCCGCCTCCGCAAGATTGTGAAATGCCTCGTAAATTTTGACTCGCGTGAAAATCTTTTGCACGTTTTCGAAGGAAGTATTTTGATTCGAGTCATCTCTATATTCTCAACTACTCCCTCTGTCTCGTAATACATGTCGTTCTATCATTATTTGTATGTAAATGTCTAGATTCACATGAAAATCAAGCATAAATATTGTACACATGTTCGGATTCATCTAATAATGATGCATCTTATTTGAGACTAAAACGACTACTATTATGCTGCCTCACCAACAAAGGCACGACAGAGAGAGCCGCATCCCGAGCGAAATTCTCGGCGCGACACCATCTTTTGTCATGTGCTAAAATTGCGCCGATTTTACAAGTGCTCTAGCCCCTCGATCAGCCCGTACCGTCGATATCCAGATCGGAATATGCCCGTCCGCATGATTGGTGACTAATCACTTTTTTTTTCTTCTTTTGCATTTGAATACTCGTTTGAATTTGGACCGTCCCTGGGAAAGGATTATTTCCTCTCGTGATTCTTGCTACTGTCCACACGTGTAGAGCCCAGCTTGTGCTTTTCTCTCGCCTTGAGCTCCACGCCCAATGATCTCATCCTCTCTCTTCTTCTATTAAAAGAATTGTTGTAGTATAGTACGTACTAAGCAACCGAATAACCGGTGCAGTGCAGGAATCATTGTTAGCTCGTCCAACCACCAGCTGAAATGATCGTTTCAGCGATTTTTCATACGATTTGTCAGTACGTGTATTGTTTGTAACCAGCTGGTGATGGATTTGTCCTGCTGAACTATTTGTTTGAGTTTATACTTTTGAGTTTTTGGGCTTTTTGGCTGATGACCTTTTGCTATTGGTTTTTGTAATAAATTTTTAACTTCTCAGCATATCAAAAGCCAAAAGGGTCATCTCAACAAGCTTCACAGCTTTCGGTTCATTTCCTCATAAGCTAGCTCCAGTTAGAAAGCTCAAACAAACAAGACGTAGACTTCTTTCGGCAGGTCTTAAATGCATAAGTCGGCAGGTTGACTGTGAGAGAAAAGTACTGCGTAATAAGTTGTACGATAGATTGGTTGTGAGATAAAAAAATATTGCGCAATAAGTCGAGAGAAGAGCTGCCGAACACTTTTGTAATCTAATAGTCCAAGCCTTTGAGACTTGACGGCTTTGAACAAATCTACACCACCCTTGTCACGAGGTTTATCATCCGAGGGTTAGTCATAGTTTTCATCAAAACAGCGGATTTGACATGTTCTTTTATTAGCAACCCTACAAGTATATTTCCGATACTCGATCATATCATTCAACTGATAATTAGATGGTGACGACGACTTATTGGACTACAATAATCTGGAATCTAGAATGTTATATGATTTAGTTATAATCTGAGATCTCTTTATTTCAGCCAACAGATTCTGAGCGATAGCTTTGTTTTGAATAAAACTGATGAAAAGAAAGAAAGAATGGCCAAATCCATGCCGGAGGCAACAATAAAATTCTGCGTAGAGTGGCAATGCCACTTGATTTGTTTTGTTCTGCAGGGAGACGAGATAAGGACAAGCGAACCAGTTAAACTGCCACCTTATGATGAGCCGGCCCCTACCCCCTCCCTTATATCGCCACGCCCTCGCCCTTGGCAACAAGCGCGACACGCCACGACACGCCCCGAGCCCGACTACGCCATGCCACTGACGACGACGCCACCCATGGAGATCGACCTGGACGCCGTGCGCGCGGCGCGCGTGCTGGGCCGCGGCGCCATGGGGACGGTGTTCCTCGTCGGGGACGGCGGCGGCGGTGGGGAGGCCTACGCGCTCAAGGTCTTCGACAAGCGCTCCCCCGCTGCAGCGGCGACGGCCTCGAGGCCGACCGCGGGCGCTGACGCCGCGCGGCGCGCGCGGTGGGAGGTGTCCGTGCTCTCGCGCCTTGCGCACCCGCACCTGCCGTCCCTGCTGGGCTGCGCCGAGACGCCGGGCCTGCTGGCGTGGGCGCTGCCCTACTGCCCCGGCGGGGACCTCAACGAGCTCCGCCACGCGCAGCCCGACCGCGTGTTCTCGCCCGCCGCCATCCGATTCTACGTCGCGGAGGTGGTGTCCGCGCTCGCCGAGCTCCACGCCGCCGGGATCGCGTACCGCGACCTCAAGCCCGAGAACGTGCTCCTCCGCGCCGACGGCCACGTCACGCTCACCGACTTCGACCTCTCGCGGCAGCTCCCGCCCAGGTCTCCCTCCGCGTCCACGTCCACCTCGTCGTCGTGCTCCGCGTCTGCGACGTCCTCGCCGCCGCCTCAGGTGCCGGGCCACGGACGGGGCCAGTACCGCCACCTGAAGCGCATCTTCAAGAGGAGCGAGTCCGCGGTGACCGCGTCGACGTCCGGGCAGGAGGAAGAGCCGCGCAACCTCGCCTGGTACCTCAGCAGAAGCGTCGACGGCGGCGATCACGTCAAGAAGGCGAAGTCGGCGAGGGTGTCGCCGACGGACCGCGGCAAGAAGCTCTCAGGCCTCTGTTCGGCGGCCGCCGCGGCGGGCGAGCGGTCCTTCTCGTTCGTGGGCACGGAGGAGTACGTGGCGCCGGAGGTGGTGCGTGGCGACGGGCACGAGTTCGCCGTCGACTGGTGGGCGCTCGGGGTGCTCGTCTACGAGATGTCACACGGGCGGACGCCGTTCAGGGGCCGCAACCGGAAGGAGACTTTCCGGAACGTGCTGCTCCGGGAGCCGGAGTTCTCGGCGGAGGCGCGGAGGCGGTGGCCGGAGCTCACCGACCTAATATCGAAGCTGCTGGAGAAGGATCCAGCGCGGAGGTTGGGCTTCGCCGGCGGCGCCGACGAGGTCCGGGCGCACCCGTTCTTCGCCGGGGTGGCGTGGGACCTGCTCGGGGAGGTGTCCCGGCCGCCCTACATCCCCCCGCCGGCCGATGACATTGTCTCCTGCGAGGGATTCAGCGTGGTGGAATATTTTGATAAGCTTCACCAGCCTCCGCCGTCGCCGGCGGAGCACACGACAGAGGAAGAGCTCTTGCCGGAGTTCTGACATCAGTTGTTGTTCCGCTCGAGCTTTGATTTCCGTGTGTTTCCTTTTTGAACCCTAGAAGATCACTATATCATGTAACAAGGGTGTTACTGTGTTAGTGATATGTGTATATAGATAGAGAACAGGTGACCTTGTAAGATTATGATAGTAGGAGCGATCCTCGGTGAAATTGAAGATGATGGTGCAGTCGTCGGTGAAACTGAGCTTTCGAAGTTTTCGTCAGTTTATACTACTGTAACTCAACTACGATCTCATCTCGAAAATTCGACAAAACTGGATTAATTACGCCGCAGCTCAATTACAGTTGGTAACTTTTGTTGGACCATGAATTCAGAATGTTGGACCATGTACGTACGTATGTCAATTTCATCCTTGGTTTTGTACCACGACTCTACATTTGTGTACGTGCACGATTGATCTGTCAATGTTCAGTTTTGCCGGCTGGTTCCATTCCATGCTTTTAATGAGTGTTCGCGTTATTGACGCGCTTGTGCTCTTGAACGTTGGCGAACATAACTGATGGCTGTTCCATCAGACATTCAGACCTTCAAGCCTCGCCAGCTCTTCACTTCCTCACAAATTCAACACAGTATTCGCGGTTAGTGGCTTAGTGCTATCGTAAAGAGGTGTTATAGTACTGTACTTCAAGACAAGTATGTGGCTCATTTGTTGAGTTGAAGAGGTGTTGACAATCGTGAAAAACAGATGTATGACCGATCGAACACCTGCAGCTGACACGCATGATTTCTGACAATTGATTCAGTCCACTGAGCGCGCGTGCAGAGCTTATCTGAACTGAAAAGAAATGCTATTTGCTAATAGTATATAGATTGCTCGCTTCGGACACTAGCAGGGGATAGATTAGGTGATCTTCTACTTGCAGCCATTGACGAAGGTCTACTAATATAACAAATCGCCCTGACGCTGGCGCCTAGCGACCGACCGGCACTTGAGAGGAAGTGATGAGTAGGCACTCGCAAAGTGACAGCGAAGCCGGCTAGTTATATCAGCCGGTTCGCCATCAGAGGCGACAAGACAAGTTAAACCTATGAGAACGTCATTGTTAGCCACGTAAATCTAGACAAATAATAAATCACACGATGGGGAGGGTTTGATGGAGAGTGTCCGAGGATGAGGAGACACTGGCGCTCATGAGTTTGTTTTCATGTGTGCCGAACTTGATGCGTAGTTCACACACACACAGAGCGCGGAGAGAGAGAGAGAGATGCATAGCAGCAGGTAGATCTGATATCTTTGTTTGTCTAGATTTTGTAAGAAACTTGGCTGGATAGTAGATAGATAATCTTTGTTTCACAGCATCCAGCGTAAGCAGACTGCTAACAACTAAAGCTTTAATTAGGATCAATCGTGGCTCATGCCTTGCTTAGGTGCTTTTCTATGCTCATTATAGCTCTGATCCCTTGCTATTATATTATTTCGAGGGATGACATAAATAATAATCCCTTTCCTTTTTTTAAGGTTGCGGATGTGGATATAGACTACAACTACTTTAAATCCTAGTCGAGATAATTTTGGGTGCCTATTTTCATTTTTCATGTTACACCACGACTTTCTTTCAAACACATTGCAAACCAAACACACTTTACGCTCTATGAATACAAGTACGCACACCCAATCCTTACGAGCACTGTCGAAAGATTGGGACAATAGAACTTGAGATTGATGAAGTCACTTCTTGTACATAATTCAAAAAAAAAAGAAAACGGGCATCATACTGAGTTGAAGACCTAAAACCCGGTATATATGAAGGTTTTGGTCCTCTTATTAATGTATTTTCTGTATGCACACATATTGTTGGGTAATCAACCAAATATAGGCCACCCTCGAGGCGTCAGAGGAAACTCAACTTTCTGAAACTACTTGCGAGGGTCAAGATCGGGAGCGGTTCTACAGGTTGAGACAAGGAGGAGCTTCGGGGGTCAGTTGACTAAGTGTTGAACATGTTTTCTGGCAATAGTGACCGGTGATCAAATCCTAAAGGTTTTGCACGATGTAACCAAATTTCAGGGAATGTTGATGTCTGAGGCGCATCAATGAATGTTTTCAAACATTTCCCAAACATGTATGAGCCTCGGGAAGAAAGAGATGCCCCTTTTTGCTCTTTATTTGCGGTTTTCGAACAAAGTGACGTCAGCATGGGCAAAAGTCGCCAGAACCTGGAAATCTTTCTAACTCTCTGAGGAGCGAAGTCTCCCAACAAAGTGTTTTCCCCTTGTCACTTCAGGGTGCGAGGATAATGAAAGGATGAAACCTGTCATGAAGGGGCTAGTGCCAAAGGGATGATGGCGCAGGTTGCTGGAATCAAGGCAAACAAGAAGATCTGAGAGTCTCCAAAAATGAGGTCATTCGTGCGAAGCTCATAAAGAAGAAGCTCATCGATTTCTGAACGATGCGGTCACTAGGGCTGGACAAAATGCTCGGTGCTCGTTAGCTCGCTCGGCTTGCAGTTGTCTCGGCTCGGTTCAGTTCGGCTTGGTGCATTTTTCTAACGAGCCGAGCACCACTTTTTGCTCGTTAGTAAAATGAGTGAGTTCGAGCCGGCTCGCAAGCAGCTCGAGCTAAACCTCCTAGCGTGCGACCCAATAGCCAAACATCACTTCTCAGCCCAACCTACAAACCTAATCCCCTCACTTCAGCTCCCCCATGCCATGACTTCTACTCCCTTGCGGGCACTGCCACAACCGCGATAAGCAGCAGCAGCACGCAGGCGCCGACGAGCGCGCCGCCACCTCTGCCGCCAGGCCGCCACCTTCCCTCTCCGACCTCCTTCGCTGCCCTCCCTCGTTGCCCTCCCTCTACTGCTCTCCCAACTCAATTTTTCTCTGGGCGCCGCGAGAGCAGCCGCAATGGATGGCGAGGAGCGCAAGCAGAGCGAGCAATGAGTCAGGACCATCCTCCATCGCATCGGTAGCCCCCACGCACACTACGGCCTGGGATTATGGGCTCATCTCTTCCTCGATCTTTTTTCTATTTTGCTTGTCTCTCAATCTTATGGATTTCATCTTATTTTGCTCGATTTTACTCGAGGAGACCTCAATCGTGGGATCCATGTCGATGCACAACCCTTTTTCTTAATCTAGTGAGGTCTGTGATCTATTTGTGGACATTTTTCCTTAGATTTTCTGTATACAAAAAGGTTGAATTTGAAACTAAACGATGAATGTTTGTGGGCGTCAACTCATATTTCTCAGAGCTCACAAGCTGACCGAGCTGGCTCGCGAGCTGGACCGAGTCGAGCCGAACCGACATTTCTGCTCGTTTCATTAATGAGCCAGGTCGAGTTGGCTCGTTAAAATAACGAGTTGCACCGAGTCGAGTCGAGTCGGCTCGTTATCCGCCCCTAGTAGTCAATGTCGTAATGAAGAAGGCAAGAGAACACATGAGAAACGTGAAAACTCTATGTGGTATTACTGTAATTTAAAATTATGACCACACGATAGGGCGTGATCAACTTGGACAATCCTTCGAAGATGCTAGGAATGTGAGGACAATTTCGGAATGTAGTGTCCTGCTGGCACTATAAAATGGGAGCCTTTGCCCCCGTGTAAAGCGGGATATCTTTTTCTTGAATAAAAAGCCACTTTTCTTGCTTTTTCTTCCTTTTCACTTTCTATTTGGGTGTTTGAAGTTTTTGTACATCCAACACATATACAGATCGACCTAAGCCTACAATAGCTCCATGCATCACCTAACTAGAGTTCTCTTTATTATGCGCAAGCACAAGTCCGCAATCTTATCCATCAGATCCTAGCTATCTAAATGGCTCAAGTGAGAGGTGGGGAACTCGTTAACCCCGCTGTTCTAACACCAATAAGAACATGTTCAAATCATGTACTCTCAACGTATCCAAATATTTCTGCCATTAATTTTTTTCTTACAATTTCAACCATTCGTCTTATTCAAAAAATTATTACAAACATATAAAAATAAGTCAAACTTAAAATATGGCATACAAACAGAGCAAACAGAGCGGTATGGCGGCAGATCACGACCACACAACACACATGC
The DNA here is from genome assembly GCA_036936925.1 of Cenchrus fungigraminus. Classification (NCBI taxonomy): domain Eukaryota; kingdom Viridiplantae; phylum Streptophyta; class Magnoliopsida; order Poales; family Poaceae; genus Cenchrus; species Cenchrus fungigraminus. Next base: position 28,518,109 of record CM072780.1, on the reverse strand, counting down.
CAAGAATCTTTTCGTGAGCTTGAGCCGGAGATCCTCTCGTCCATCCTCCGCCACGGATCCTTTCACGAGAGGAAGTGGGGGAAGGAAGAAGATACGAAAGAAGCATGACACGGGGGATCCACCGGTATTGTAACATATGTAGAGTCCAATTTTACAGAGTCTGTTGGTTTTTACTCCTCTGTTTAGAAAGCCATTTATTTTTTAGCAAGTCTTTTACCTTTAATCTCTAAATTTAGCTAGAATTATTACTAGTCTCGTGGAGTTGCTCTTACGATTCAGATTTGGCCTACCGCTGGTTCGGATTTGGCAGATACCAAGTTCGATACTCCAAGGGTTATCGTAGTCGCGTAGATTACTAAATTACCATTCGTTTTAACTTTTTTAAGTAACATACGTAACTTTTACTACGTATCTAAACATACATTATGTGTGCGTGCCCACATGACAACAATTATGTATAAAAATAAATAGTAATTTAGGACTCATGAGAGCATATTCTACCACACTACTCAACAGGCATGCATATTACAAAGAAGTTCAAAACTCCTGTTCATCTCCCTCGAAGCCTTCAACGATCCGTTCGTCGCCGCCGTCGAAGCCGCTTCTCAATCGTCGCCGAGCACCAGAGTCAAACTTCACAATGTGGAGGTCGCAGAGGAGGGCTTACTGCTAGGCGAATCAGCCGAGTACACTGCCTCCTAGGCGCATCGGCCAACTCCAGTACCCACGACACATCCTTCGTTTCCACCACCGGCAACCCGAGCAATGCTCAGATTTCTTCCAAAGATCTATTTCCTTGAGATTAACAGGGTCAACAACATCATCATCTGAAGAAGACGACGATACGCCGGCCCTCGACTCCTTGATAGGTCTCCCCAGCCTCTCCGTTGACGTCGGAGTAGATCGCCTTCGGAGAACGGAAGAAGCTGGGAGAAATTATTCCTCTGCAACGTCGTCGCTTCCGCATTGCCAACGCCGCCAGGAAAACCAAGCCGCAGAGGAGGTACGCTCCACCGGCAAAACCTAACTCCACCGCCGAGCATCGGCGGCGAGCAAACCCTAAACCTAAGTGGACTCGATTAAAGACTCGATCTACTAGATGATGGACCCCCGCTTCCCTTACCACCGGCGAGGAGGCCGGAGACGAGGGAGAACGGGGGTCGGAGGCTGGAGGCGGCGGCGGCACAGGAACCTGCGGCGGCGGTGGCTCCGCCCGTGTCGCCCCTCAGGGGCGACGCGGGGGACGTGCGGTTTGCGGCTATAGCTGCAAGAGTTTGGTATCGAATGTTGCGTGGGTACGAAACCTATGAGCGCGCTGACGATCGATCAACAATAAGAGAGCTAGCACTGCACGCAGGCAACAAGAAAGCATGTACGAGAGAAAAGAAAGGTCGGACAATGACAGTGCAGCCAGTCAGGTTCGCGTTGCATGGCATGCACGTTAACCGGCGGCCGGACGGGGGCGGGGCAGGTCATCACGGACGACGGGTCGTCGTCTCGTCGATCATCTGTGCGTGCGCCCAGCACCAGCAGAACGGGGATGGAAAATTGCGATTGGATTTCGGAAATGGAATGAAGTAATTAACCAGTAAGAGGCGAGGTGTACACGTATCATCTCTATCGAGCGATCTGATGATGGGAGCACAGTGCGCGCGGTTTGACCCGGCGGGGCAGTGTTCGTTGCTTTTTTTTGCGCGACAGCTGGAGAGCGTGCGTGCGTAGATGCATGCATGGCCGAATGGGCGGCCGCCGTCGCCGGTCGTGGAGCCGTAGGCCCTGCTGCTTGATGTGTGGGAGCCCCTGCGGCATGATGCCGACGAGAGGAGGGGCCGGGGGACAGAGCGACGGGGAGCCGAGGGCGACGTGCACGGACGCGGGGCGCGCTATAGCTCCGCCGGCGGACAAGCCTGCGTGCGTGTCGACCGCGCTGCTGGTCCTGTCGTCGTGTTACTCCATCTGTCCATCTGCTTAATTACTAGCTGGACTCGGATAGAATACTCCATCCCTTTCAAAATACTTGTCGCTATTGACTTTTTTTCCATCTGCTTAATTTTTTGAATAAGACGAATGGTTAAAGTTGCAAAGAAAAGTCAACAACGACAAGTATTTTGAAACGAAGGGAGTACATACCAGTCAGCGACTGAAAACCTGCACCAGGAACCGCTTCCCTCGATTCTACCGTCAACCTTTTCGTCTAGTTGGTGGCGGTTACTGATCTGTTTTGAGAGAAAATACTGCTGGCTGGTGGTTGATGACTGATTTGTTTTGAGTGAAAAATACTGTTAGTTGGTGGCTAATAAGCCAAACGAACAGAGCGTGTATATATTCTTTTGTCTATGCATGGTCTTGCAAGAAAACGATCAATCTGCTTGTTTGTTTGAGGATAGCGTGCGCGGTGCGCTTGCCACCCACCACCCCCAAATTAACTGTTTGGGGAAAAAAGAAAGAAAGAAAAGCCGTTGCATTACACAGTCATTTCAAAAATGTTTTTTCTTCTATACTTGGAAATGTACGTGCTTTCGTAATCAGTGTGCACGGCGCTATGGACAAACATGTCAGATGGAGAGGAGAACGAACACTGACTGCATTTGCAATACTGCTGATTGCTGAGGGGGAGAAGCCTCCAGGGAGGATCGGGCCGGGCCGGCGGTGAAGAATGGCACGATTCTGGGCCAACCAAACAAACGTCTCACTGCAGCAAAAGGGAGCACACGCGGGCGATTATTTATTTATTTATCACGAATTAAAAAAATATATATCCTTCTAATGTTTTGCAAAACTATACACATACCGTCATTTAAAATGGCGGGCACCCTCCCTACCGTCGTTTCAAATAGCGGGAGGGATCAATACATTTTAAAGAAATAGTAACATTTTTGTATGAATTTGGATGAAGATAAACTTTATATGAAAATTGTGGATTTTGTCAAGAACTACAACAATTTTTTTTTGATTTGAAATCATCTTAAGGCTCAAATAATTGATATACTATCCAAATCTAAAATTTGAATTTTAAATCTAAATATTGTGACAATCATTTAAGCACCAAAATGAATTCAACTAGATTCAATTTGAACTACAAAGTTGTAGATCTCATCGAGATATACAATTTTAGTGTAGAGTTTACCTCCATCCGAGTTTATATGTAAACATTATGAGTTTTTAAAGATATGCTGACTAGAGAGAGAAAATTCGTCAAATTTTAGATCCAAACATTATGTGAATACCAAAATGATTTCAAATGAAAAAATATGAACTATAAAGTAGTATCTCTCAACGAAGTCTACAATTGTCGTATAACTTTTATCTCCATACGAGTTCATACGAATGAAATATGATTTTTTTTTAAAAGATATGTTACCGAGAGAAGAAAATTTGTGTAAATTATTTGAGCGTCAAAATGATTTCAAATGAAAAAAAAATTGAACTACAAGTTGTAGATATCGAGGAAAGATACAATTTTCATATAAAATTATCTTCATCCAAGTTCATTAAAAAAATAAGAAAAATCCCACCACCACGTGTTTGGGTTGTGCGGCGGCCCATTCGTTCGGCCGGGCCACAAGCCCACAAGTTGGTTCTCTCCAACCAGCCCAAGGAACCGGTGCGTCGAGTGAAAACGGCGGCCGGGTTGGCTGGAATCGTGGTCAGCTGAGACTTTGATGTCGCTCCATGGCCGGTGAAACGTCAGTAGCGTTGGCTCTCACCGTCGTCACTCGTCACTCGTCAGTCACCTCGTCGGGCCGGATCGTATGGTTTTGGTTCTCGCTGGCATCCCACCATGGCCAATCATAGACCACGACAAGTAAAGTGTGCGAACAGCTCACGCACAAGTGGCACGCTGACCAAACTGTCGGTGAAGACAGAGAGGAAGGGATCAAATCGATATCGATCCATCACGCTCGAGGCACAAGGACTGACAGAATATTCTTTTTTTCTTCAGGAAAGGGGAAAGGCTCAACGGCAACGCGTGCCAGTATGATGTCACTGCTACTGCTCTCATCTCATTATCAAAAAGAAGAAAAAAAAATACTGCTACTATCAATCTTTCATGATCCCATCACATTCATAGTCGCTGTAGGACACAGATGTACATATCATACAGTGGAAAATAACTAAAGAGCTATACTCGAATTTCAGGTATGCTAACAAAAAAAAAACAAAAAAACCAATGCAAGAGCTCACATAGGAACGAATATACAAGAGAACAAATGAATAATAGTATCATTTCTACAATTAACGAAGAGATGTAAAACAGGCTCCACACCCACGGCCCGTTCCTGATCACCGCCGCTCCGACCACACTTCTCGCAGGAGCTCGTACCTGGCGTTCGCCATGGAGGCCGCTCCTGCTCCCGCTCCTCGCCCGGCGCTGAAATGCGCGGCGCCGTTGCTGCACGGCGAGGGCGGAGCGCTCCGGTCGTACAGGGACGCCAGGGGGCTGTCGAGGTCGTCCAGGTCGTCATCGCTGGTGTACCCTCTCCTCTGCACCAGCGAGCCCCTCCGGTCCAGCTCTGGGTTCCCACAACCGGTGTCGGCCACTTTCTCCGCCACGTCATCCAGCGAAGGAGGGCAGTACACCACCGGAGCGGCGGTGACTGGGAATGTGCTGATCACTTCTTTCTCCGTGAACCGCTCCATCAAGCCCTGCAGGACATTTGTTGCAGCATCAGTTTGATTGGCATTAGGACATGCAGTAGTAACAGTTTTTGTTGTGCTAGATTGAAGGCAAACCGCTTTAGCGGATATAAACTATACCTCGGAACTCAGCTCCTCCAGAACCATGCCAGGAACAGGATCAGGGCAGAACTCGTCAGGAGTGAAGTTGCACAGTATTCTTGTTACTAGTGGAAGTCCAATGGAAGGGCACACCTAAAACAAAACACCAAGATTTAAATTTCAGCTATTGCACAAAAAGAACCAATTTGAAATAGGCACAATAAAATACCTCTTTCCTGATGGATTTCTCAAGCAGCATGTCCTTTGGGAGCATCAGAAGATCACTCAGCTCATTGAGTAGCTTAAAGCAATTTGCTTCAGCTGCGTCTCTTCGGTCGTCGCCATTATGTCCCGCATCTTGACCATCCTTTTCAGATTCAGCACCATCCATGCCAAATGTGTCTATGAGCCATCTGGACCAATTCCCAACCTACAAAAACATTTCATGACTTAGCAATCAGCATTGTTTCCAAGGAAGAGTAGTTTTTTGTTTGTTTGGAATGCAATTGCAGCCATAATTCCAAAGTGATTTTAGTGTAGGGACATACAGAGTTCTTCAGCTGAGCGCCTGATCCAAAACTTAAGTCCCCAGCTGGAATCGGCAGAACTCTCGAGTCCACGATTGGGTCAGATATAGGATCAGATGGTATTTCATTCGCTGATTCACGAAGGATGGCATTAAACATAGCAACATCTAAACGGGCTACGCAATGCTCCATCACCTGATAATAACAGAACATTTGTGGAATAGGGGTCAAAGAAACTTCAATGTTTTTCAAATAACAAAAAAAAAAAAATCTGAAAGCATACCAATTTTGCCAATACTGGTAAACATCCACACTCATGTCCACTAGCACGAAGAGGACAGATTCTGCTGAAGGCGTCATGGAATGCAGTTTTCCAGAGATCAATAGAAAAATTCCCATGTTGCTGATCACCCAAAGAATGCCCTAACAACTTGCTGATATTCGGAGTAGACAAATCTTCCACTGGGGTTTGCATGTGGGGTGTCATTGCCTGGCGAAATTAAAAAAAAAACTTCAGAAAACTGTCGACACACAAAGTTTTTCACTATCACTGTTTTACAGAGCTTTCTAGAAATGACAAGATGGGTAAACTTTTACCTGCCACCACACAGACTCGACAATCCGAGAAAAGATCCAAGACTCTATGTTCTCCAATGCTGACAAGAGTGTGCCACTTTCACGCCAATCATCAGGCAGCTGCATAATGTTGGGTCTAGCATGCTTACCATTGGAGCTACTTTTCCATCGCATTGGAGCAAAATTCCCATCAAGCTTCTTTGCATTACCATTTGCCCTGAAAGACTTCATAACTGGACCTGATTGCCGTGAAGTACCAAAGGTTTGTGCAATAATTTCTCTTAGCACAACTATGTTTGATAGCCAGAATGTCAACCTACATCAAAATTTAATTCTTACTTAAATCTTAACTGGAAGGCAATGATGCTGATCCTAATGAGAAATAAAAGGTAGAAATGCAATTCCAGTTTACCTTGAAACATCATTGCCACAAGACTTTGCAACAAACACAAGCCCAGAAACAGAATTTTTTGCAACTGAAGCTTTCTTATCCGAGGACCAAAATTTGGATGCATGAATATACAACCTGGACAGACGACGAGCAGGTGTATGGAACTTATGCGATGAACAACCATGCTCTGGCACCACAGAATAGAGAGAAACCTCAAGGGCAGCAACTTCACGTAGCTCCTGCTCTAACTTCTCAATTTTTGAATCAAATTCTTCATTCCTTTCATAAGAAACTGAATGGCAATTATGAACTATGTTTTCTTCAGTTTCAGCGATTTCATCATCAGTACTAGTACTCTGGTCACATTTTGGAGCTTCATCCAATATATCAATCTCTTTTGCCTCTTCAACGACTTTACCATCGGTATCTCTGCCTTCCATGGCATTATCATCAGTTACCTTGTCCCCAATGACCTTACCATCCTTTCCATCCTCAATATCCATATCATTCTTCATTCCATCCTCAATGGCCTTCTCATCCTGCGTTCCATCCTCAACGGCTTTCTCATCCTCCATTCCGTCTTCAATGGACTTACCATCCTCCGTACTGTCGATGGATTTATCATCCTTGTTTCTGCCCTCAACGACTTCATCTGCGGCTCTGCCTTCAACAGCTTTATCATCCTTGGTGCTGCCATCAACTGCTTTATCATCTGTGGGTCTATCCTCAGTAGCTTTTTCCTCTGTTTCCTCAGAGACATCAGATGAAGAACAAGAAGGAACTTTCACAGCCTCTGTCTTCTTCACCTCTACTGTTCTAGCAGCATTAGCCACTTTGTTTGTTTTTGGTGATTTGTTCTGAGGATTGTTTGACGATATATATTGCAGCTTAGTGTGGATCTGACGACTGGACATACTCCTTGCTGAGCGTGGACTGTTTTCTTTTGACTCTTTCTTTGCTAGCTTCTTTGGAACCCTTGAAACTCTCTTTGCTTTAGTATCTTCATTACTGGTAGCTTCACCTTGAGATGAAAGGGAATCTCTACTTGGCTCATAGTCTGATTCAGCTCCTTTCCCTTGTTTACCATCTCTTTCCACATCGGTTGAATGACTATCTCTCTCTTCCCCCTTCTCTTTGGCACCCATTTCAGTATCCCTTGCAATGTTCTAGAAATTCAATATCTGCACAGGTCATCAACAAAAATTAGCAACACAACCAAAGCTATACAAATAGAGTACATGTTATGTCATCGCAAATAAAAAAACAAAAAATAGAATTGCAAGTTAAGAGCTGAAAGGTTAAAAGGTCCTCTGTGCCCCATGTTTGGAATGAAAATGCAAATTATGGCGAGAAATCTACTATAGAGCATAATGGTCAGTTCCAGAGTCCTGACGTTCATACTAAGAAGCAGATCCTCACATGGTAAGTAAAGAAATGTGGATTCCAATAAGACATCCATTAAAAAATATTATAGCTCACAGATCAATCCGCTGCATTCAAAGTAAAAGAAAAGGTGCAGTTTACACTAAATCTTTAGTCCTGACTAGCAGACTTTAAAACCAGATGACCAAATCCTTTGATCCTTTATTCCTTTAGAACCAGATGTTCACATCATAAAACTCGCAAGATTTTCATCTTGCAACAAAAAAATTAAAAATCAACCTAATAAGAGAACATGGTACAAATAATATGTCCCCAGGACAAGCAAGTAATTCGCTTGGGCAGAAGGTAGTTGGGAGGCACATGCAGTGGGGCTATGGTTGTTCTTGGACCACCGTGCCTCTGGATTGCATTCGAGAACGAGGTCCCAGGGGGATGAAAGAGCCCCAGACATAAAGCTGTACCATAACTGGAGTACAGGGAGATCTGACAAGCCACTGATACGTAATAACGATTCATGGGTGGATGAAAACACGGTGATACTGAGCAAAGCATGAGGCAGTATCGTTTACCCCCGAAAGATAGTACTCCTACTTGATTCCACAAGAATCACCATGTCCTAGTCCATTGCTCCAAATTACCAATCACGACAGAAATCTACTGAAGAAGTGAAGATGCAGGTGCCTACTTCGATTTCTATTTGTTACAAAAAAATGGCCATCAGTTTTCAGCAGGGAAATGCTCGAGAAAGTTCAAAGAACATCATTATCAGGCAGCAGACATAAAAGAAACAAAAAGCTGGGAATCAAAAGCTACCACCAATGGACCAAACATTCAGTATGAAGATGTCCGGTCAGCATGGAAATTAACAGACAACATATATCGCAAGAAGATGCTCACATATCACAGGAGCAAGAACAAGAACAGGTCCGCGAATGCTGACCAGACGCTGCGACCACTAACCAATCTACAAGTACGAATTGAACACGAATCTCGAATTGAACACGAACGGCGCATGAATCTTCCCCCCAATGTGGCAGAGCAGGATTGATTTGGAGGGAAACGAAACGGCGAGAGGACGGAATCAGCGCAGGAGCCGGCGGTGCTCACCGGAGTTGCCGCGGTCGGTTGCCGCGCCGGTTCGGTTTCCTCGCGGTGCGGGCGGGCGGGAGAAGCGAAACCAGGAGGCGGTTGCCTTCCCCTTTCCCTGCTCTTCTTTTCCTACTGGGCGGCGCGGGATCGGGCGCGCCGCGGTTCCCAAGGGGAATGTTGGTGCGGAGCGGCGCCGGCCGCGAGGAGGGGACGAGGCGGCCACCGGCCGGATTGGCTGATGCGGCGGCCGCTTCTGCGGGGGCGAGCGGGCGGGCTGCGGCGAGGCAGGCGGGCGGGCGGGCGGGCGGGCGTCACTGGCAGTGCCTGCACCGCGTGTGGCCGTTGCTCGCTTGCTTATACCAACGTGTGTTTCGAGGCCGCCGATGCCGCTCACCGCACGGTGAGCCTAGCAACGGCATCGAGGGTGGCTCTCGTGCGGAACGTTTTTTTTTGAAAAAAAATGGCAGGAGCGCTGCCGCTCGTCCGGAACGTGGCCTAAACAAGATCCCCTACAAATTTGCTAAGCCAAAATGTTGACAAAAACTCGTTGCCAAACATGATTTAGGGGTTTGTGGCGATCAAAATTTTGGCCGCCGTCACAAAAATGTTTGAATTTGGAATTTTTGGGTCGTCAATTGATCACATGTCGAGTATACGAAGATTATTATTAGGTGGTTTGAATTGGACTACCAGTAACACACACATTTCGAATCAGCATTCCGAATAGAATCCATATCATTATGGAGAAGCAGCTTTTCCAACAAAAAAAAGCTTCATTCCGATCGAAAGAGGGAGAGAGAATCTGTACACATCCTCTCCTTGTTTTCCCAAAAGAAGGAATTAACAGGTCCGAAAGCGCCCGCCCAGACACCAGAAGAAAAAAAGAGTGGTGAACGCACTCGGGATCCGCAGCCCGCCCCGCATCTTTCATGGCAGTGGCTGTCGGTGGTGGCAGCGCCACCGCCGGCTCCGGGGTAGCGCCGTCGCCGTCGCCGTCGCCGTCACAGAGAATCGGATTAGGCGGTCCGTGTAAACGCAGAGCCCGCCACCGGCAGGAGGCAGCTTGGGCCTGGGCCGGGCGGTAACGTGACCTTTTCACCTCGCCGTCACGTCCGCGTCGATCTCTGACGCCTACTGCTCGCCGTACAGTTACGCGGCCGCCCATGCGTACAGTACAGGACCACGTGGTACGTATTTGGCTACTTCGCTGCAAGAGCCGAGACCAAGAGGTACCATGGCCATGTGTTGGTTCTGGACATGTACGGGTAGAGCTCGGCTGGCTGAACATTCCGTGGTATTTTGCAGGAGACTCGGGGCATGGACCTCTGAGATTCTCTTGTGAAGGCTATAGAAAACTGCTCTGCGCTTCTGCAGGAGGCGTTGGGTTTAAAATTTTTAGTAATGGTGGTCTCCTCTTGTTTATGCGTCCCTCTGATTCTCGGTGGATTACAGCATATATATACAGTATGTGGGGACTTTTTATATATGTATATATATGTTTGTCATCTTGTATGCATTTTGTTTCGTATGGTTTTGCGGTAGTCGACTCATATGAGCTACAGTGGTACGCCAACCACCACATTGCAGATCTGTACATATAAAATAGTCATTGAATGAGACTTGCCCAAATCAACTTTGTTTTTTTTAAAAAGAGAGACTTGCACAAATCATTGTAGAGCATATGCGATTTGTGTCTTGTCTTCCCTTGGAATCCGAGAAGACGACCCTAATAATAAGTTAGACGAGCGTATAACAATTTCTATACACGCCTAGTGTAATCATGTGCCACCAGCCTTTAGCGGCCCCTGTAGTGTTCATGTTGTTTTGGGAAATTAGCAAAGAATAATTGAGATCAGTACACTACACTATATATATCCCGGGCAGCATATAGCGCGTGAGCATTCAGCAGGAGCAGCGACACTGTTTGTACGCGTACCGAACGCCACCGTCTGCTCCGAGTACACACTGTACATGGAGCCGTCGCACGTACATACGGTTAGCTACTACTATACCTGCCGGTACAATAATACAAAGCGTCAAGGCATAATCTAGCTGTGACAAAGAGATAGCCACTAGTAGAATATAATATTCCACCAATATAATCCAGCATCAAGCCTGGACTGTCGCCCCTGGGCCCCCAAGCACCGGACCCCACGTGTCAGTGAAGAGAAAATAAAAGAATAAGGGCATGTTTTTTTCCTCACAAATGAATAGTGAAAAACACTATTCACCTGTCACATCCATCACATCTTCTCTCACAAGAAACACTATTCTAATACTATTTATTTGCAATTTCACTAGTCATTTTCACCTAAAAGAACGGGCCCTGAGATGCGGAAGTGAGCTACGGGCTCTACTGGTGGGACGGAGGTTATCTTGCTGTACCCCGGAGAGATTAATTAACGGGTGGTCGTGATGAGGTCTGCAGCAAAAGAGCACAAGCTTACGGACAAGAGGCGGGCGGCGGAAGGGGCCTGAAGCCTGGTGACGACGCGCACAGCTGGCGACTCCTCTCAACGCGGACGTGCTACCGACACTGCCCATACATGCACACACACCGTTGAGCGTGTCAATGACGCGCGTGATGCCCCCTTCGTCTCAACAAATCACACCAAACCGTCCAGGAAACTTCACGTACAGAGCGGGTCCGCGTGGCATATATAATTTCTGGGCCTTTTCTTTTGAATGAAAAAGATGAAACGTTTTCACATACTCATGGCAAAGTAGAGTACGACCCCAGCTCATGCATGCCGGCTGGGGCCTGAAGGATTTCGATTATTCGAAGCAAAATGTTTCAGAACGTACAGCCGGAAAAAAGAATGATTGCGCCTGCAGACTGCAGTAGTTGTCCTTGTCCAGAAAGAAAATGGGAGATCGTCGACACCAACATTTGCTGACCATATACACTACCTCCAGGGGACCAGGTGGTGGTGGATCCAGTAGTAGGGGCATGGTGGCCAAGCAAACGGAGAGGGACTGATCCTTCACCCTTCGTCAGAGAATGGCAGGTGGTTAGCTAGCATTAGCATGCATTTAACAGCCTTGCCAGCCGTCCCAGATCACCGGGCGCCGGACCACCACCACGCAAACGCAAGGTTACGACGTCGTGGTGTGTCCGTGTGTGTGTGTGACAGAGAGTAGAGCCACAGGGAAGACGGCGTGCAAGGCGCCAAAAGGCCTTTGCTACTGTGAACCTGCATATGCATCTCAGCCGCAGCAATCATATATATAGCAGAGTAGTATATATAAATGTATAATAGACCTACGGCAAGTGAAGGTGAAGCATCTCTAGAGCTATCATCAGATGAGAATGAGAATGAGATGCTAGTGTTGAAAAAGAGAGCGCGTAGAAGGGACAACACACAGTCTATCGGGCTCTGATTTTTACGGCAGATTGGTTCTGAGAGAGAAATGCTGCAGAAGAAACTGAGAAATAAAAGCCGAACACTCCGTGCTGCTGAGTGATGGATTACTGTGGCATATGCCGAGCTTTACAAGGCGATGATGATGCGCATCGGTAAAGTCGGACATGCAAGGCGATAGCGGATCGAGGGGGAGGCCAGTGTAATGAACGGAAGCTCTGGTCAAAAGGTGCAGGCGGGAAAGACATGCTGTAGCTTTGGATCTACGCAAAAGTGAACGTCTGTACTCATATGCAGGTTTACTACACTACATGTTCATCCAGCCAGAAAAAGAAAGGCCGTGCATGGATGTGTGATGAACAAGCTCTATGACTAGAATCACTAGCAGCTAGCACATGGCGGGATAGCACCATGCGGTTTGGTTGCAGGGCATGGCACTCGAGCACTCGAGCATGAAGATTGACAGATGAAGAACACACTCCAGATAATTTTTGCTGCCCAGTCGATTTAGGTCTTGTTTAGTTGGTTGAAAAATTTGTCTTTTTAACTGTTGGAACTCCTGTAGCACACTGTAGCACGTTTCGTTTGTTTGTGGTAAATATTATCCTACCATGACCTAATTAGGCTCAAAAGATTCGTGTCGCAAAGGACATCCAAACTGTGTAATTAGTTATTTTTTTACTTATATTTAATACTCCGAACATATGTCTTTTGGCGTATTTAATGTGATGTGATGGAGAGAGAGTGGGAAAAAAGTTAGAAACTTTAGCCATCTATAAACCAGACCTTAATAGCCTATTTCACAGGCAATGCTTCAATCAGCGAAAATTGGCGATAACAGACCAAACATGACAGGCAAGCGTCATTACTATCGTCATACGACCTGTCTGCATAAGTTGGTGTTTTTTTTTCCTATATAGCCAGCCAGCTAGGCATCCGGATCCAGCGATTGGCCAAGGCAGCATGTGCATGTGACTACACGGATAATCTAAGCAGTGCTCACGAGGACAACAATACGACAACGAACTGATGATTCATGGGATAAATGACAGTTAGTTTAGGCTACATAGTTATGTGTAACACCTCGGATTTTCGGTGAGGAAAACCTGAGTCCCTGTACCTTTGCGATAGTCTCGGGATCAGTGACTATCGCGTACAGATCTCATCACAGAAGCTAAATCACAACCATACATCGCATCACACAATTATTAGTACATAATTTATTACATGTCCATAATGAAGTACAACATTACAAGCCTCTTGGCTGAATCAGAGTGAAATTCTACGCAGCGGTAGCTAACATCTCAGAAGGGTCTCCATCTTTTATTCTTCTCGCCCACAGGCATCCTTGAGCGAAGCGACGCATCCCTCAGTCGTACCATCCGTCGGCGTTGTTGTCGAAGTCGGACTCGTACCCTGCACACCCAAAGTCTATCCCCAAGGAGTGGGATAGGTTCACGTCACCGACTGTATGCAGCTTTAAGTGGCCTATCTTCTAAAGGGTAAGAAAAGAGACAAGGTAGAAGCTCAGGTTTCCTATGCAGCAGCAGCAAAGTATAACAGAAAACATCTCTATATAAGTCCCAAACCATACTCTCAAACACAGCTCGGAAACACCTGGTACCCCAGGGCCCCGTCTCCACATCCTATCTCCATCTAGGGTCGATGCGAGAACTTCCTCTCCTCGCACCTCAATGATTGCAATGGGATCCGCGAGGTAGAGGGAGCCACTCTCCTCTCCCCGTCTGCAACCACGGCTCACCACACTCTCGACAACAGGGGGAGGTAGAAATCCCAAAACATGAGAACAAAGCTATCAGGGGACATGTCCATGACCGAGGACGCGGCTATACGTATAGATCTAAACTCTGCAGAGCGTGTACACCTGTACCCAACTCGGGATGGCGCCCGACGGTGATCAGCCAACCGAACCCACCCTACCGTGCGAACTCTCGGTAGTTACGGTCCCATCCTGCATCCGGCCCTCAAAGCGATCCCCTCCGCAAAGGGAATTGCACCGGAACTGTGAAATGCCCCCGTGTGGCCACACGGGAGACGCACTGAGAGAAGGTGGTCTCACTCCCACCTCTCCCCCACTGATACCCTCTATCCTGCTGGCAAGTATGGTTCCGCACTTGCCAAGCTCAACTCGGCCCTAACCCCACTCTCGGCGAGGTGGTGTGTACGTAAAGGTCCCGTGAAAAGGTCTGTCCACTCGGTTTCAGACCGGGGCGAGCTGATGTCCTCCAAACGTCAGTAAAACCCCAACACCTGTGCTCCGAAAACCGTACAAGTGGGGATACACTGAGGAGTGCACCCCCATCCCCGATCCCAGATCGGTTGTTTCGAGCTCACCCCCGCCAAAGTACCCAAAACGCCTTCTCCTGCCGGTTTTTACCCCACTCACGCCAAAAACCACTATTCCCATCCCAACACATGCATAGCGAAGCTCAGCGTATATACACGCTTATATATACATATATAGTAGTAGGGCAATCAAGGACAGGGTAATAAAAGAAGGCAGTGCAAGGTTCATCATCATGCATTTAAAGTAAAGCGCTAGCATTCTACATAGCAATGCCTATTAGGAATTCAGAATCAGTCAGACGTGGACACCTGCGTGCGAGTAGTCGTCGGCGGCGTAGTCGTCGGTGTAGTCGATCTCCGAGCTCAGCTCCCCGGCTCCAGCTGCTCCTATTAACACGCAAATAAAATAAAGATGGATCCTATTGCAATTAACTCCAACTGAACAACGATCAAGAGCCAAAAGAGAGCGAACACTAACCTAACACGGAGTTTATAATTTTAGAAGGGCTTTGGAAAAGATTTCATATTTTTCGGAGTTGAAATGGATTTATTATGATTTTCCAAAGACAAAATAGATTTCTGAAAATAAAATACGCATACACAATAGCACTATCTTTAAGCTGGCTACAGGCTGACTCTAGGGGTCTCAAAGCTAGCTCCTAGGTGTCTGCAGGCCGGTTACTGGTGCCGACGTGGCGGCCTCATCAGCAGCTTTAAGCCGGCTGTAGTCCACGTGGCAGCCTCCATGGCTGCTGGGGTGGCGGCCGCATTTGATCCCGGGCTGGATCCGGTGCGACACGCAAGGCAGCAGGCAGCGGTGAGGGCGCTCAGGAGTGGCCGGCCGCATGGGATCCGCCAGGATTTGCTGCGGCCACACCAACGTGTGCGCCGGCGTGTGCAACCAAAACCCCTCGGGTTTTTGGGTAGCGTTGCCAGGTGTTCGGGGTTATGCCTTGGAGGAGCGGCGGCCGGGAATGGGTGCGCCGGCGGTGAGGTCTTGCGGCGGCCGGTTGTCAAGTGGCACGCCTCGGCTCAGGTGGTCCTAGGGCTTCTATAGGGCAGGGAAGAAAAGGCGGACCTTGGCTCGATGCTGACACGGCGGCGTCGGGTCCATGGTCGGCGCGGCGGCGGAACGAAACAGCACGGCGTCATGGGGAGAACCATCACCGGTGAGCGGCTCGCGTGTGCGCGAGGGTTCGCGCATGTGCGTGCGTGCGCTGGGTTGCACCGCACGAGAGAGAAAGAAAGCGGGCGAGTGCGGGAAGGTGTGCGGCGCGGGACGCGGCGGCAGAGGCAGAGCAGCTCGGCGGCACGGCTGGGGTGGCCACGGCCGGCGAGGGTCTGTGCGTGCGTTCGTGCGAACGGGTGCGTGAGCTCGACAGCGACCGGGCGCTCGCGCTCCCGGGGCGAAAGGCCTACCCCGGCGGCGACGCCTCGGCTTGCGGCGGCGGAACAGCATGCCGGCGAGGTCCGGCGGAGCAAAGAGGCCCAAGATTCGGCCTTGATCCCTCCAGGCGAACGCGCACGCGCGAGTGCTATACCAATTGAAAGGACCTTGATGTCACCTAGAGGGGGGGTGAATAGGCTTGACGACCAAATTAAACTCTTCTTCCCCGAACACTTGAGCTGACAGTGTTCCACCGGTCAGACCGGTGGTGATTACCGATCAGACTGGTCAAGCACTGGACTTCACAGGAGGCACCGGTCAGACCGGTGCGCCTCACCGGTCAGACCGGTGTAGCACTGAGCACCTGCAAAAACAACTTCAAGCACCTCTTAACTTCTAGCACGAACCAAACTTGGTGAGTGGCCTTTGTAGATGATCACAAGCAAGGTAATGAGCCCTGCACACACAAGTAGCACACCCAAGTAGATCGAAGCGGAAGCAAATCAAATATGCTAGAAAAACAACTTAGAGAGTCAAACCACACGAGGAAGCAAGGATTTGTTTCCCGAAGTTCACCACCCACTAAGGAATGGCTACGTCTCCGTTGAGGAGCTTGTAAGGGACAATTCCCACAACAAGCCGGGTCTCTTTCAACCACTTTCCTCCTTTCCACTAAGGGGATCTTTTCCACGAAGAGGCAAGATCGCAGCCCTTATAAACTTCCCGCTGCTCACCACAACGTTGGGAGCTAGCCGGCGACGCCTAGCCGTCTAGGAGGCAAACCTCCAAGAGTAACAAACGCTTCAAAGCTTGTAGACGCGAAACCAAAGTGCTCAAGCTATGGAAATGCTCTTGTTAGCTCACAAGGTCGCTCTTGAGCTCACTCTCTCAACCCAACACCAAGGATATGGCTTGAATCCACAAATCTCACAAAGAGAGGGTTGGGGAGAGCCACTAAGGCTTAGAGCTTGTTAGAAATGGCTTGGGACCTCAGCAATGTCACTAGAAACAGCAACCCTCACTTGAAGAAGGCTTGGGGTATTTATACCCCTCAAAGGAGAAAACTAGCCGTTGGTCCTCGGGCGGCACCGGTCAGACCGGTGCCCCACACCGGTCAGACCGGTGTTTGAAAAACTAGCCGTTGGGGCTAGCGGCACCGGTCAGACCGGTCAGGCCCGAGATACCCCCAAAACCCTTTCTAAGAAACTAGCACTTCACCACCGAGATGAAATGGCTTAGGTTAGGTTAGGAGGGTTTGTTAGCACACTCTAAGACTCTCAAGGCTAGATCTCACTTAGGTCAACTAATGAGCACTTTGACTTGGTCAACTCGCTAAGTTGCATCCCTCTTAATAGTACGGCATACCTATACTCAAGAATAAATAAAAATACTTTGTTGATCTCTTGAGCTTGAACATCTTCAATCTTGCCATACTTGATCAATATTCACTTGAGGGCTTTCAACATAGCCTTTGACTTGAGCACGTCCATACTTGAGCTAATGACTTAGAATCTTTCCATCTAGCATAGGAATGCATACTTGGATCCGTAAGTCACTCCATATTGTCAATCTTAACATGTTGATGACTTGCATTGCTTCCCTCAGTTAAGGTTTGGATATGATACTTGGAGACCCCACGGATGCTAGAACTTCACCTTAGCAAAACACGAAATGGCGGCTTAGCTAGGGCCCCAAAGATTGCTTAGTCCCTCACCCTAGACATCTTGGTTGATCTCTTCATCACTTACCCAATCCACTTTTGAGTTCCACTTTGCTTCATACACAATTAACCTTCATTTGAAAACCCGCTTCAAATGCTTGATCTTGATTGACAACGAATGTGCAAGCTTCCAAATTAGAACCATAATGTGTACACTCATCCTTATGTCCTCTTTCAATAAACACATGAAGCCTTGCACTTGACTTAGAGAATTACCATCTTCTATTTTATGATCCTTGTAATTTTAATCAAGCTACGTCTTCATATGGGAGACCATGAATTGACCTTCTCAAATTATCCCAATATTTATCTTCATTTATTGCTTGATATTTGTCACTTATGCATTAGGATCATCCATATATTTGTCTTTTCCAATGTGAGCCATATAATATTCATCCATAAATAAATACTTCAATAATTGCTCATGAATATATAAATAAAACCTGCTCACAATCTTAGACAAATACATTAGTCCTTTAATCGCCTTGTCATTCAATTCACCAAAATCCACTTAGGGGCCTAGATGCACTTTCAATCTCCCCCTTTTTGGTGATTGATGACAACTCGATTAAAGCTTACAAATAAAACATTAAAGCGCATTTTAGATTCTTAGATATAACTAGAGCTCCCCCTTAATTTGTGCTTTGAGTTGATTTTCAAAAATTTGGCCTCAAATGCCAATAGCACAAATTTGGGAGAAAGCGCGTGTGAGCTCCCCCTATATCTTAGAATTAGTGGAGTGCAACAAGTGTAAGCGACAAATGAAAATCCGTGATGCGTATGACAGGTTATGCACAAAGCAAAGAACAAGAGTACTGACTAGGCAGCACCGGTCAGACCGGTGCCCTCGACCGGTCAGACCGGTCAGGTCCAGCCAGCACGCCTGACTAGGCGGCACCGGTCAGACCGGTGCCCCTGACCGGTCAGACCGGTCAGGTCCAGCCAGAGCACAAAGCAAAAGGTGTGCGTGCTATTTGGTCCAAAGTGATCAGGCCGGGGTTGCAAGCCGGCTTAGATCACTTTGCTCCATTTAGCCAACACAAACAATACATCATTCAATACAAGCATCACAATCTAGCAATAAAGTCGCTTAATTATTACAATAAAGGTTCAAACACACAGTAGCACTCACACAAATGTTCTCAAGTCCACTAAGATAAGGTTCTAGCTTATTACACAGCTGCTCTCAACAGCCAGCCAGCACCGGTCAGACCGGTGCAACACATACAGCAACACTGAGTTTAAGTCTTTAATCCAAATCTTCTCCCTCTTTGTCATCAAGCATCCAAGAAGGGCCTGGAGAAGTAGTAGCCGTCGATCACTGTCCCTGAGATCCGTCTCCTGGCTGAGAGTTCCCTCCTATTTGAGAAGTGTCAAAAATCCAAAGCATAGGAGAGTTTAGGTAAATGGAGTCAGAGATAGTGATTTCAGAGGGATGAGCTATAGGAGCACTGTCTTTACCATAGTAATATGGATTATATCCAAAGATCTCGGCGGAGAAGCGAACGCCACAATCTTGTCCTTGCTCGGAAGGTGGAGGAGCTTGTTCTTGTTCCATGGAGTGAGAAGAACCAGGTACATCCGGGTGAGGGGGTACAAACGGTGGAGGTGGAGGAGGAGCCGATAATGAAGACCCTTGTTCTTGCCCGGACTCAAAAAACATAGGCCCATATTGATTAAGCATGTCGGAGTTGACCCAACCTCTCATCCTATCCTCAAAGGAGGGTATCTCAACCTGTGGAGACTCAGGAGAGGGAGGAGAGCGAGGCGGTTCAAACCCTTGAGCGTTGTGCATCAACTTCATCGTGTCCCTCATTTGCTTGTTTGCCCTCCTAGACCTTTGTTGCTCCACCTGGATGTCATGCTGACTCCTACACATGCCAAATATGAAATTGAGGAACTTCCTCAATGGAGAAGTGGATCTGCGGGGCCTGTGCTGCTCCCAACATCCCCACCGGTCAGACCGGTGCTCAGCACCGGTCAGACCAATGACGGCCTGAGGGCCTGTCTGTGGCTGATCTGACTGAGTAGTACCCTCTTCTGTGATTACTTCCTCATGGGCAGGTGCTTGCTCTGCTCTAGGAGATGGAAACCTTGGATTCTTGCTAGGATTGAGCTTCAATGGCTTGTGTGTCACATTTTTGGGAAACTCCGTCTTTGCAACCTTTTCAATCATATACATGATATAGGGACTGTAGCTGCAAATCTTTTTGGGGTCCTCGGATAGATGCTTTATTTCTTGCCAAATAAAATCCCCAACACTAAATTCCGGAGCTCCCGGCCTTAAAGCAACCATCAAGTTTTTCTGAAATTTTGTGATCTCAGAGGGATTCCCATCTCTCGGTGTAATAGACACCCTAAGGAGTCTATTAAGTGCAGCATAGTAGGTATAGAGATTCTTCACCTTCCCATAATAAGCATGGTCACCTCTCGGGTACATAAGGTGCAAGGCGCTCTTGTCGAGCTCCCCTTCATCATGGAGCTGCCTTAAGTCCTTGTCTCCCGCCATGATCCCAAAGCACCTCAAGAACCTGGGGAAAGTGATGGAATACCTCCGGGCATTGGTCATCCAAATCATAGCCCTCTCAGTACCAATGTGTCCAAAGTGCACAGTGGCATAAAACTGGGCTATTATCTCCTTGTTCCAATCTTGTCGGAAACCCATAAGCTCCTTGACCCTTTGCCTCTCACAGTTGCTTATGACTTCATTAAAAATGGGGTCATTCTTCCTAGCCATATGCCCCCAATCCACATATTGTGCCTTATGAGTGATTTTGGGTTTTTTGATGATTACCGTAGCATAATAATCCTGCTGAAACTTAGCCCAAAACCTTGGATCGGATGCGGTCCTTGCCTCCTCATAAGGGTTCTTGTCCCTCAACTTCTTTAGGGCTTTAGTCATGCCCGAACCATGGTACTTCACTGGCCTGTCAGGATAGATATAAGTAGGTGACATGATTCTCAACCTACCCTGATCATCATCATCCTCATCCATGGCATCCACATCCTCTTCTTCTTCCTCTTCCTCCTCATCCTCATCCTCTGCCTCGTCGGACTCACCATCATCAGAACCAGCCTCCTGGTGCTTCCTCAGCTCAAACTGATCCTGAAAGGTCTCATCCTCAACATTGTCATCGCTGCTAGTACCGGCGTCACCTCCAAGGTCAGGTGCCTCTGCACTCTTTTGAGCTGAACGACGTATCAATCTCTTGCCGCTGACATTGACGGTGCTGCCCCCTTCCCCAAAGTCACCGGGAGCAGTCTCTCTGCGAGCATATATCTCTTCTCTTCTCTTCTTAGCACCCTCCTTTTCCCTGACCATAACTGTTGTCCTGAGTCACAAAAAGGATGACAAGAGTGCATAAGACTCTAGGAACCAGATTGAATCGAAACGGAAAAAGATTCTTGAAAGTTCAGAACAATTGGGTCTGCTCTGGGTCACACCGGTCAGACCGGTGAGAGGCACCGGTCAGACCGGTGCCACCCAGAACAGAACCAATGGCCCTAATCTTCAATCTGAGTAGCTATGAATCTAAGATTTGATCTAGGTGTTCATGAGACAATCCTACACAGATATGTGTTGAAAAACATGAAGAAAACAAAATTTGAGGTTGGCCATGCGCCACCGGTCAGACCGGTGACGCCCACCGGTTAGACCGGTGAAGGCCGTCCGACCCCAAATCTTGGGTTCTCACAATGTGTCCAACGAAACGCTATGGATCTATAGGAATGTCTTCTAGGGGTTCTCAGGAGATGATATACCAAAGGAAATTCAAATCTTTGCACGGAGTAAAGAGATCAGGCAAAACAAAGATTTGAATACCTTTGGAGAGAAGAACTTGAGAGGAATCCAAAGAACTCGAAGGGGAATCAAAGGAGGAGCCTTGGGAGATCCTTTTGCTTCCAATCTTGAGGCTTTTCTTTGGTTGAATCCTTAGTTCTCCATGGGAGAAGAGAGAGGTGGAAGGAGAGAGGAGAGATGGTCTTCACGGTTTGGAGGAGATGAGTCCTGGTGAATAATGGAGGAGAGAGAGGGAAGGGGGTAAAAGAGTAGATTCTTTTTACTGTAGGCCCACGGGTTGCAGCCGGGCACCACCGGTCAGACCGGTGCGAGCCACCGGTCAGACCGGTGACTACACTTGGTCGAGCCAGTGAGCCTTTAGCGGTAGTTCCGACCCGTGCTCGGTAGTACCGAAGATTTTGATAATTTCAACAGAGAAACCATATCGGTAGAACCGACCTAGCCTCGGAAGTTCCGGTCCTTCTCTTCCACTTTTTAGATTTTGCTCCTTAAGACATCTTCTGGTAATTTATAAGACATTTTGCATCCACTTAGGTCTCAGAAGGAAGAAGATGTGACTTCAAGGGTACCACCGGTCAGACCGGTGGCGTGCACCGGTCAGACCGGTGCTCCCCTCAGAAAATGACTTTGAACCAAAATGAGAGATTTTCATCCCAACTTTTTCAGATTTTTTGGATAGAAGATGAGAGTTGATCTTGATCCAAAATTCATCAAGTCTTGAAAGAATGGAGGAAAATCCAATTTATTTTGATAATTCTTGATTCTTCCAAGAGAGAGAGATAAAGATGGATTTTATGGACTTGAGAAAATCTTCTTAATTGTGACTAGCCATCAATCAAACAAGGGGAACCATAGTCACAACCAAGTTGATTGGGTCACAAAGACCAAGAATCAAATATTTTCAAAATGAGCACACTTCCTACACATGCTAGTTGATTTTTCGAAAAATCTATCCTATGTCACAAAGAGCATGCATCCACTTCAAATGAGTAGCTTTTCAAGTATATTTGGCTCATACCCTCAACCACGAGACACAAAGTCGAGTGAATACAAAGGTATCAACCAAATATCTAGAGAACCACACAAAAATTTACTTGAAGCAATTACAAGCTAAGGATGGCACACTAGCATGGTATTATGGCCTAGATGCATTACGGTATTCAATGAGATTCATGAAAACGTACCTTTGCCTTAAGACCATTTCATTTGTGCATTTATTTAAATTTCGAACGGTGCTAGCTCTTACATATTCTTTTGGAAGTTACACTTATCAAGAGCTTGCTTAGTGATGCACAAAAGAGTAAGACTACAAGATCACTAGAAGAAATTGTTAGTCCCACAAGTGACTCAAGTGTTGCAATGAGCTCCCTCTTAAATAGTGCTAGAGATATTTTGAATTTCTCGAACGAAGCACTTTATTCAATTAAGAACTTGGTGAGGCTCATTCCAAACTTGATCACGACACATAAATGATTTATTAATTGAAATGTGTCGAGTCTCTCATTACCTTTGACGCCAAATCACCCTTTTTCTTGAAAGTTGGGTCATTCCCGGGTCACCCGGCCATAGGGGTCGGGTCACCCTGCAGCACACAGAGGTGTACCGGGTTACCCGGGCACAGGTGCCGGGTCACCCGTCCAACAGCCTCACTGGGCCGGCACTGGTCAGACCGGTTCTTGTCACCGGTCAGACCGGTGACCCCCAGTGGTCACTCCTTTGGTAATTTTCAATTTCTTGTCCCTTGATTGAGTGAACACATCATTAATTTGAAACCTCATGTTTCACTCGTACAAGATAAGTGTCACATGAGTGTTCACGAAGAACTAAGAGTGACTAAGACTCAACAAAGAGCATTAGTTACAGAGATGTCATTGAACTCAAGATTTATATGAATTTGCCCTTCACATAGCCAATTGATCAAACGTGATTTCCGTGCCTTCTAACCATGTGTTCAATGCATCTCTTTCAACCTGCAAGCTCAGCAAGCATTTCTTGGTACCCAACACTTGTTGGGTCCTATGGGGTTAGCCACAAGGTGCTTAGGAACCCAAATGGCTCTCATGCTAGTTTGAGGTGATCTAATCTCCCTCATAGCACAAGTCCCACTCTTATCGTTTCTAAGCTTACGGAAATCATAATGGACTAGGTTTGATATAGGAATGTTACCATTTGGACAATCTTTGCCCATGTGACCCTTTTGACGGCATTCATAGCAAATGCGGCTCTTGTTCTTGTTGGTCACATCATTCCTTATAGTTTCTTGTCCATGCTTGCTTCTGAGCCTTGTACTTGGAGAAGAAGTCTTCCTCGCCTTGTTTGCTTGAGGTGGGGCTGCCCTGGCCGGCACCGGTCTGACCAGTGGCATGCACCGGTCTGACCGGTCACGGTCAGTGGCACCACCCGTTGTAGTACTTGGGCAAGAGTCGGCAAAGTGACCCTTCTCTCTGCACTTGTAGCACACTCTCCACTTGTTTAAGCTTTTAGGCTTCTTGGAGAGCGATTCTTGTGCTTTGTGCTTGGTTGGGCGATATTGGGACTTGACTTGCCCAACCTTGCTCTTTTCTTGAATCTTGTGCTTGTGGGTCCTTGTATGTTAAAGAGGGGTTGAGCCAGTGACGGTTGATCCCTTCTCAAGCTTCTTCACCATGTCATCACGGTTATCTTGAGAAGGTTGCACTTTGCTCTTCTCCTTCAACACATACAAGTCTTTTTGAAGCTTTTCAACCTCTTGCTTGAGTTTATCATTTTCTTTAGCAATGAGGTCATCACAAGATTCTACAAGTACATGCTCAATGCTAGATTGGCTTGCTCGAGACAAACAGTCATTAGCGCAAGATAAATCGATTTGAACTTGTGAGCATGTGCATGTGTGAGATAGAGGTTGCATAAATTTTACCGATGAAAGCACAACCTCATGGGCTGTCTCTAGTGTTGCATAAGAATCGACAAGCTTCTCATAGGAGCACTCAAGTCCCTTGTGATTGGCTTGTAGAGCCATATGCTCACTAGTGAGCTTTCCTAGCTTTTCTTCAAGCCTTTCATTTTCTTGATCCACTGCAACTACACACGCAAAGGATTTGATAACCTTATCATATTGTCTAGCGAGTGAATCATACTTACAAACCAAGGAGGCATTCTCGGATTTGAGAGCCTCAAGTTCCTTGGCCAAGGAGCTTGAAGCTTCATTCTTCTCAATCTTTCCTCCCTTGGTCCTTTTCTTCTTTTCCTTCTTGGCCATCAAGCAAATGGTTGTGCCTCTGCCGGCACCGGTCTGACCGGTGGATGCCACCGGTCTGACCGGTCCCTGCAGAGGGACAGGGTCTTCGCTTCTTTGGCCTTCTCCTTGCTTGGGAAGTGACACTTGAGGCTCAGGGATGTTGAATGACGACATAGAGCTCTCCTCAAGTGCCTTCATCATGGTTTGCTCTTGATCAATCCATTTGAGCTTTTCGTATTCTTCACGAAGAATCTCCCAAATGGCGTGTGCATCAATCTCAAGTTTCTCGTAGATGAAGTCCTGCACATCATCACTCAAAGCACTACAAATATAGTTAAATACTCGAGAGTTGCATTGCCAACATTCTAAGTCCTCTAGGGATGATTTTGACAAGTCAATTTTGGTTTCCCTAAGGTGAGGAGGTAGAATGCTAGCAACAACAATCTTCTCGGCAAGTGGACCCATGGTCCTAATGCAATTGAGCACATGAATTGACCAAGATGCATAATTTGAGCCATCTAGAGCTAGAGGCTCAAACGGTACCTCACGAGTTGTCGACATCGAAGAACTCCAAGCGGTTAAGCTCGAATCGGAGCACCAAGCTCTGATACCAATTGAAAGGACCTTGATGTCACCTAGAGGGGGGGTGAATAGGCTTGACGACCAAATTAAACTCTTCTTCCCCGAACACTTGAGCTGGCAGTGTTCCACCGGTCAGACCGGTGGTGATTACCGGTCAGACCGGTCAAGCACTGGACTTCACAGGAGGCACCGGTCAGACCGGTGCGCCTCACCGGTCAGACCGGTGTAGCACTGAGCACCTGCAAAAATAACTTCAAGCACCTCTTGACTTCTAGCACGAACCAAACTTGGTGAGTGGCCTTTGTAGATGATCACAAGCAAGGTAATGAGCCCTGCACACACAAGTAGCACACCCAAGTAGATCGAAGCGGAAGCAAATCAAATATGCTAGAAAAACAACTTAGAGAGTCAAACCACACGAGGAAGCAAGGATTTGTTTCCCAAAGTTCACCACCCACTAAGGAATGGCTACGTCTCCGTTGAGGAGCTTGTAAGGGACAATTCCCACAACAAGCCGGGTCTCTTTCAACCACTTTCCTCCTTTCCACTAAGGGGATCTTTTCCACGAAGAGGCAAGATCGCAGCCCTTATAAACTTCCCGCTGCTCACCACAACGTTGGGAGCTAGCCGGCGACGCCTAGCCGTCTAAGAGGCAAACCTCCAAGAGTAACAAACGCTTCAAAGCTTGTAGACGCGAAACCAAAGTGCTCAAGCTATGGAAATGCTCTTGTTAGCTCACAAGGTCGCTCTTGAGCTCACTCTCTCAACCCAACACCAAGGATATGGCTTGAATCCACAAATCTCACAAAGAGAGGGTTGGGGAGAGCCAATAAGGCTTAGAGCTTGTTAGAAATGGCTTGGGACCTCAGCAATGTCACTAGAAACAGCAACCCTCACTTGAAGAAGGCTTGGGGTATTTATACCCCTCAAAGGAGAAAACTAGCCGTTGGTCCTCGGGCGGCACCGGTCAGACCGGTGCCCCACACCGGTCAGACCGGTGTTTGAAAAACTAGCCGTTGGGGCTAGCGGCACCGGTCAGACCGGT
Organism: Cenchrus fungigraminus; assembly: GCA_036936925.1. Taxonomy (NCBI): domain Eukaryota; kingdom Viridiplantae; phylum Streptophyta; class Magnoliopsida; order Poales; family Poaceae; genus Cenchrus; species Cenchrus fungigraminus. The sequence goes on along the minus strand of CM072780.1, from coordinate 28,492,002 downwards.
CAGGCCCGAGATACCCCCAAAACCCTTTCTCTGAAACTAGCACTTCACCACCGAGATGAAATGGCTTAGGTTAGGTTAGGAGGGTTTGTTAGCACACTCTAAGACTCTCAAGGCTAGATCTCACTTAGGTCAACTAATGAGCACTTTGACTTGGTCAACTCGCTAAGTTGCATCCCTCTTAATAGTACGGCATACCTATACTCAAGAATAAATAAAAATACTTTGTTGATCTCTTGAGCTTGAACATCTTCAATCTTGCCATACTTGATCAATATTCACTTGAGGGCTTTCAACATAGCCTTTGACTTGAGCACGTCCATACTTGAGCTAATGACTTAGAATCTTTCCATCTAGCATAAGAATGCATACTTGGATCCGTAAGTCACTCCATATTGTCAATCTTAACATGTTGATGACTTGCATTGCTTCCCTCAGTTAAGGTTTGGATATGATACTTGGAGACCCCACGGATGCTAGAACTTCACCTTAGCAAAACACGAAATGGCGGCTTAGCTAGGGCCCCAAAGATTGCTTAGTCCCTCACCCTAGACATCTCGGTTCATCTCTTCATCACTTACCCAATCCACTTTTGAGTTCCACTTTGCTTCATACACAATTAACCTTCATTTGAAAACCCGCTTCAAATGCTTGATCTTGATTGACAACGAATGTGCAAGATTCCAAATTAGAACCATAATGTGTACACTCATCCTTATGTCCTCTTTCAATAAACACATGAAGTCTTGCACTTGACTTAGAGAATTACCATCTTCTCTTTTATGATCCTTGTAATTTTAATCAAGCTACGTCTTCATATGGGAGACCATGAATTGACCTTCTCAAATTATCCCAATATTTATCTTCATTTATTGCTTGATATTTGTCACTTATGCATTAGGATCATCCATATATTTGTCTTTTCCAATGTGAGCCATATAATATTCATCCATAAATAAATACTTCAATAATTGCTCATGAATATATAAATAAAACCTGCTCACAATCTTAGACAAATACATTAGTCCTTTAATCGCCTTGTCATTCAATTCACCAAAATCCACTTAGGGACCTAGATGCACTTTCAGGTGCACGGATGCGCGCGGGCGTGCGCGGTCACTGGTGCTCGAGCGTGTGTGCTCGCCGTCGCCAAGACAGCGGCGGCGGCCAGAACGACGGCGTCACTTCGGCTACGGGTAGGTCGCACGGGGAAAAAGAACGGCGAGCGAGGCTGCGCGCGCGACGCCGAAGGCGGCGGCACCTGCAAGAGATTCACCCAGCACGGCACGAAGGCCGGCATCACCAGCGGCGAGCGCGGCGGCGCGGTGGCGGACGGCAGCGTTCCCCCTCGGCTCGAAGGCCGGGGCATCCACAAGCGAGCGGGGAAGCATGTCCTCACCTTGGTGGCCACGGGCCGCAGTGCAGGCGTCGGTGAAGGAAGCCGGAGCGGGGTCGGCGGCGAGGAAGTAGAAGACGACGGCGCGGACAGAGGAAGCAGAGGAGGCGGTTGGCGTCGAGGCCCTTGGCTTCACGGCGATCAAACGCTCCACGGGCGGCCTCCGAGCCTCGCGGCGGCGCCGGCGTCGCTCCCTCGAACGGCTCCCCCGGTCTTCTTCTCCTCCGACGTGCGGTGGTGTGGACAGGGAATGGATCCCCCGAGGCGGCTAGGGTTGAGAGCTCCGGGAGGCGCGGTGGCGGCCTACTTATAGCGGTGGACGGCGCTGGACGTGTGGACGGCGCGGATGCGCAGGAGGGCGCGCGGCCACATCGCGACGACGCTCCAGCGCGGCGCGGTGGCGCCCCGACCTCCGGCGTCACTAAAGAGGAAAAGGAGAGGATGACGAAGGCGACGTCACGATGACGTCAGCGTGACGCAAAACGGGTCCCACTGGTCAGCGACACGGCGCAGGGCGCGGTAGGTGGCGGTTAGCTGGGCCGCGCACAGGCCGAAAGGAGGTGGCAGGCTGGTTGGTTGGTTTTCGGCCCACACAAGGAGGTGAAGGATTTCCTATTTTCCCTATTACCTTATCTCCTAACACACTTTAGATTCAAATTTGAATTAGCATCCAAATTCGAATCCCACACAATAAAAGCCAAAGAAAACTCGATAAGCTCCAAAGTTCTCACACTAGCATTTTATATTTCCTAAATTCATTAATTTGCTCAAATTAAATCTAGGAATTTAAGGGAAGGATCATAGAAGGCAACCTTAAATTTTAATCAAGCACTCAATTTCAAATCGAAAATTTGAAATCCACATTTTCGCATTACTAACATTCCGGAGAAATTCCGGGATGTTACATTATGCGTGTAAGAGCAACTCCAAGAGCCTCTTTAAAAATCACTAGCTAAAATCCTGATTTAGCTAGGATGTAAAATGAAATAGCTAGCAAAAATTTGTTGACATCCAACAGCCTTTCTAAACTGAACTCTCTAAATGCTCCACCGTCTGTGGGTCCCGGCTGCCATACAAATGAAAATCAAGATAGCTGGTCACTAGCCACTAGCCAAAGATAGCTAGTGGGGCAACGAATTTAGTCAGGATAGCTAGTTGGGTAGATAACTAGTCTGTTGGAAGAGTGTTTTTGAGATTTTTTTCTAAAATTTATCTAATCAAGTCATTTTAGCTAATCTCTTGAAGTTGCTCTAACTCTCATCTCTTGTGCGCAGACCGTAGACAATCCAGGCCTCAACTGAGCACAAGGTGATACACTTTGTTTATCAAGAAAAAAACTGAAATAGGACTGCAAGTACAAGCATGTGACATTGGATGAGCTTTCGTTGAACTTTGTGCTCAACAATCATAAGATTAGCTGAAGATTCAAGCTTAGTTTGCGCATCAGGGAACTATCATAGAACTGTACAGGCTAGGAACCTAAGTATCCCTGCTAGATAACTTCCAACTGCAAGATCTTACGACCTCCAACAGCACGTTTCTTATTAGTAATAACAAACAGTCTGGATTCGGTCATCACTATCTGCTTGAGAATACTGGAAGCTTGAATCAAGCCAACGAGTCACCTTTGCATTGGCAGGGAAATCAGTTCATTCTCCCTACCAATCAAACCCCTACCCATTCAAACAAACCCTCACAGAAGTACAGAACTGCATCTATCACCTATGCGGAAAGCGAGCAGCCACAATTCAACGAAAGAACACAAAAAATGTGAATATGCAGAAACTATACAATTCAAACAGAAAGCTCAAGTACTTGCAAATTGACAAACAATTTTGACAAGTGCGATCAGCAGCCATATTGTTATGCAGACAACGGGAAACATGGTCACAACTCATTAGAACTAATGAAAACACAAAAAAAAGGCAACACAGACATTATACTCAATAGGACCGCAGACTTGCTCATCACACTTATAAGCTGATTGGTCTATAAAACCAGGTTGTGAGACACTATAGGATACAAGTCACTTTAGTCTGAGAAGTTTCAGATCTCATCGAATTTCTCCAGGAATCAGTCATCCATACTTCATTACTTAACTCACGCTATAGTGTCAATCATAAATACATTATTCAAACACCCTTAATGACAATGAAAATGAATCTGCTGGTTTCAAACAAATACAATCTGATCTTTCCTGTATTCCTTATACTCCAATCATTCGCTGGTTTTAAGGGAAAACAGAAGCAATTTTTCTGGCATTTTACGATACCATTCAAGGTACATCAACCCCAGGGTTATCAAGATAGCTTCCCTGCCTATCAAGGCACTAAACTGTAAAGCACTCACCACATGGCTACCAAGGCACTAAGCCACTAACCATCAGGTAAAAAAATGATTATTTTGCAACCATCAGCGAGCCACAACAATCACTCGACCCAAATTCGAGCATGGTCCTTGTTTATCTTCAAATTTTCAGTAGATGAAACATTAAGAACAGAAATTTGAATATTTAGAAACACTGATCTCTGTGTCTTCGTGTCTAAAATTGCTTGTAGATGAAAATGATTAAGCATAACCACACCATATTCTTTCAGAAAATAAAAAAAAAGGCTGCCTAAACATATGACTAGAAAGCACGCTCGAAAAGCTGACAAAGTATAGTGGTACAAGCCAAAGGGTGCTAGACCAGTTGGTCAAAGCACACCAGCGGCACCCCACAGGTTGTGAGTTCGAACCCCGGGTGGGGCGAATTTCCGCCCGTGGGTAAAAAAATCCCCTCGCTGGCCCTGTGTGCCAAAGCACTGGTTAAGAGACGGCCCAGGTCGGCCTGAGGACCGTGTATGGCCCAGGTAGGTAGTTTCCCACGGGTTACGACTCCCAGTGTCAGGACGGGGCCAGAGTTCGGGGATTTTCTCGGTCGGGGAAGCCGAGGCTTCTTCTTAGTTAATACCGTGGGGGCGGTCTTTCCCTCACCGGCCGAGTTTTTTTTTTATAGTGGTACAAATGACCCCTAAAGCCATGAGCATACTTGTGGTTGTGAAAGTAAACTTAAAAACAATGATGATAGTACGAGACATAGTATTCACAGATGATAGTATAGGATCTATTGGTAGCGATAATGTGCATACATTTTAGAGATGTACTTGACAAAAGGATAGGTCAATTGACACAATATACATCAAAGGAAATGTTGTCAGTTTTAGTACCACCAGTAGTCCGTGGCACAGAGCCTCCCTCAACTTAAAACATTATCTTAGTTTAAGATACCTAAGCAATCCATGACCAGTTCTACCAGAAACCACCACATTCATTGTAGAACGATAGTCAGATGATTTATCATTCATAGCATCATCAATTCAAGCATACCACATGGCTATTTGAATCTAAGAGTTTGACCACAAGATTCATCGAAAAATTTTGAAGTAACATTTTACCTAGCTTGCACTGACTTAGACTTGTATATCCCATTTTCTTAAATGATATAACAGACTCAGCCACCATAAGAGCTAATAATTACACCTAACCTATATGACTACCCACAGCCCATCACATTTACACATATGGTCTCGTTTGAAATTAATTTCCCTAAGTAGCATGCTTACCGAACAACGCAAGGCTATCACAAACATAATAATCATTTCACAACAGAGTTATCAGAAGAAGAGAGAAGTACAACCCTAGCTGTGGTCATGTGGTATTAGTACACAAGGGATACGAAGGGGATAATACAACCGCAAAAGTGCAAAACATATTAAAATCTTTAGGGTATTCGCCATCATCAGCAGGAAAATTCAAAAATGAAACAGAAATATTAGCCAAACTATCCACTAATGCGTTATGGAATCTGGTGAAATTACAAGCTTGGATGCTTTTGCTGTAAAAATCTATCTACTATTTATTTTGGATCTTTTCCAAAATTCTTGATTGGTTATCCCAAAATGCATAAGTACAGTTTAGGAAGCAGATTTTCATTATGTTAGCCTGCCACATGTATGAAGATAGTGCAACTACAAACAAGACTGAAAAAAAATGGAACCGTGGTGTGGTACTTCCAATCCTTGATAAGCACCTTAGTTTTTCTATGCCATGGTATTTTGATATGTTAATCAGTCAATTCTTGTTATCATCAGAGAAATCAAGGTTCCATCTTTAACACAATTTGTTCCTTTTGTTTCATCTTCCCCCACCCATTTCCCATTAAATTTACAAGATTCCTCCTTAGGTTTGGGCATTCAGGTATGAGCAAATTAAATAAGGGTGACGAATGGGCAACTGGTGCTTGGATTAGGGGTGTGGGCAAGCACAGGTTTGCCCACACGCTCCTCAATGGCCAGCTTTTACTTAGAACTTATCATATGCTAAGACATCTAAACAATCCATACACATTTTCACCATAAAGCATCACATTCAGTAGATAGATATTTAAACTCTCTTAGCACCATCAATTCAAATGTACAACACAACCATCCCCAGTCTAAAGCTTGATCACAAGATCTGTTGCAACAATGTCAAGGCAACATTCCAATTGGCACGAGGTGACAATTTGAATCTACATTTTTATTAAATGACATAATGGGCTAGGTAACCATGAAGCTAAGATTCTGCACCTTATGTAGCCATGTGGCAAATACTGTTCTGCATCTTCCATACAACTGTAACTGTGGCTCATCAAACTTACATGTTTATACTTAAGTAACAAATGATGCATTATATTCTAATGCTTCAAAACTAATTTATGTATGTAACATGTCCACTGAGAAATACCCAAGGCTCTCAAACAACAAGCAGCATTTCACAACAGAGATATCCGTAGATGAGAGACAAGTACAGTCCTAATTGTGGTCATGTAGTAGTAGTACAGCCAAAGGTGAAGACAATGATACAGCTGTGAAACATTTCAAAATGTTCAGGGCATTCGCCATCATCATCGGGAAAATTTCAAATGGAAACAGAAACAACATCATAGTGTTCAGCCCGTGTCCCGTTCACACCAGGAGTTGAGGACCACACATCGCAACCATCTTATTGGAAGCAAATCAGAGGCAGCCTAGGGTTCGGGGTGACCTGGTACGCGCGGATCACTCGGCGTGGGCCTCGGCGGCGGCGAGCTCCTGCTGCTGGAGGCGCTCGAGCGCCTTCTGGTGCGCCCAGGTCTCGATGGTGAGGTCGGGCTTGGCGTTGAGCCCGACGCCGAGGATGACGACGGTGAGGAAGGAGGTGACGTAGCAGGGCAGCTCCCAGTCCTCCCACTGGCGCGACTGCCCGGGCGGCGGCGGCGGCCGGTTGAAGAGGTACCCCTTGGGCTGCTGCTCGTGCCCCGGGGTCGTCCACCGCCCAGCCCCCTCGCCGCCGCCGCGGACGCGCGCCGCCCCGCGCAGCCGCGCCCGCAGCATCCCACCCGCCGCCGAGGATATCGCCCGCATCGAGCCCCGTTGGGTGCGCGTCTAGATCGGAGAGGGGAAAGAGGTCGTCGATTTGGGTGCTCGAGCTGGGAGGTTGCGCTTCGAGACGCTGCGGGGTTCGCCGGTGTGAGCCAGTGGTTGCAAGTGCTGCAAATGGGCTGGGATTTGGCTGAGGCTTGTTGAAATGGGCTTGGATAGAGAGAGAGTAATGGGCTGGGCTTTACTAAATACGATTTTGAGAATGCATTACGAAAAAGATTTTTTTTTAAACCTTACACGTACATTCCGACTAAAAAATGAATTATGAATTCTCTGAAACGTAACGGACTTAGCTCAATGGAATTCGGATCAGAAATCAGAATCCACATGTTAGTATGTCATGAACAGGGTTCACATTACCGTGGACCGGCCGGTTTTTCGAAGCACAAAAACCGGGACGGTTAACCGGTCAAACTGGCCAGTTAACCGGTGTGAGGCTGTTTTAGGTTCAGTTAGGGAGCGATTAACCGGTCGAAATCGCTACCGAACCGGACCGATATTAGCGAAAACCGCGGAATTCTGAGCGGTTACGAACGGTAATTAGAACTGTTTGGGGAAATACACTAACAAGAACCCTGGTCATGAATCCAATGGCATTTGTCATTTTGAATGCTCAAGTACCTTACATGTACATTTCAACCAAAACTATGTAAGATGCTAAGAAAAAACAACGGATTAACTAGATTTAGACCTATGTTACAGACCTGCTGCAGTGCCTCTGTTGGCGCTTGAGGACTGATGGAGGTTGTAGCGGTGCTGTACCGGAGGCCGAGGCGAAGGACCCCGGTGTCGGCGGCGATTGGACGCCGTCCTGGCGGCCGGCGGCCAGGGCGAAAGGAAACGACAATGGCAGAACGATGAATATTAACTGACGGCTGAATGCTGAATACAAATGAACCAGAGAGATCAAGTCGATCTCTAGTTGTCCTCTACAGTACACGAATCCTGAACTTATACTCCCTAGGACGTAACTGACCAACACGCACACGATTGCAACACAAGCCTAAAGATAAAACGAAACTGAAAACACCAGCGCCGACGCTCCTGCACGATCTCCCGGCGTTGCTCTTGCAGTTGCCCTTGCCTCAGCCACTTGTGCGGTTCCTCCTTGCATAAGTGTACACAACATCTCTCCCCCCCCCCTCGACAAACAGCTCGTCCTCGGGCTGGAATGCGGGAAAGGATGCGCGGAAGGCTTCGACTGGCTCCCATGTAGCCTCTGAAACTGGCATGCCAACCCACTGAATGAGTACGTGCCAACTCCCTTGGCGTTTGCTTGATCCAAGAACGCGTTCTGGCTGCAGCAGAACTCGTCCATTGTGTAGAGGTGGAAGAGGTGGTGTGGATGCAGGAGGTGTGCCCTTGAACGGCTTGAGGAGACCAACATGAAAGACATCATGGATGCGTGCATTGTCCGGCAAGCGAAGGCGATATGCTACTGTGCCCACACGTTCCGTGACTTGAAAAGGGCCTGCATACCTTGGTGATAGCTTGGTGTGTGTACCTGGAACAAGTGAGTGAGTAGGGCGGTTAAGCATACGTAGCCAGACCCAGTCGCCTGGCGTGAACTCCAGGTCACGGTGATGGGCATCATAATGCCGTCGGGCATAATCCTGAGCTTGAGTGAGCCTTGTGCGAACTTCATTCAGAAATTCATCTCGGTCAGCTAACATAGCATCAACGGTCTCTGTCTGTGCACTGCCCACTTGATAGGCAGGGATGGAGGGAGGTGCCCGGCCGTAAACCACCTGAAAAGGGGTTGTCTTGAGTGCTGAGTGATATGATGTGTTGTAGCAAAATTCAGCCCATGGAAGCCAATCAAGCCAAGCCCTTGGTCTGTCTCCAGTAGTAGACCTCAGATACATACTGATTGTCTTGTTCACTGCCTCTGATTGGCCATCGGTTTGTGGGTGAAATGCTGTGCTCATCTTCAAGGAGACCCCACACAATTTGAAAAGATCACGCCATACATGGCCTGTGAATACTGGGTCACGGTCGGAGACAATGGATTCAGGCAACCCGTGGAGGCGCACAATCTCACTGAAAAATGCTCGAGCAACTGAAGTAGCTGTGTATGGATGACCAAGGGGGATAAAGTGAGCAAATTTGGAGAATCGATCAACTACAGTCAAAATGACACTCTTTCCATGTACTTTGGGTAATGCCTCGATAAAGTCCATGGATATGTCAGCCCACACACGGGATGGAACCGGCAGTGGTTGCAGGAGGCCAGCTGGGTGCAGGGATTCAGTTTTGTTGCGTTGACAAATGTGGCAGGTACTAACAAACTCCCGAACCAGTCTACGATCATGATCCACATTAAAATTTGCACGAAGGCGATGGAGTGTCTTTTGTGTACCTTCATGACCACCAGTGTGTGCTAGTTGAATGACTTGCTGTACCAAATCTGAATTGGGTGGAACGTATACCTTGCCGGACTTAAGAATGAGGTCATCTTTCACAGTCCATGATTCCTCCTGGAGACCAGCTATGATTTTATTCCGTAGGGCTGACAGGCTAGAGCTAGAAGAGATGACAGTTCTAATCTCATCATAGAACTGAAAGCTTGGCGTTGAAATGGCAAGAAGGGGAGATGTTTCACTGTCACGTCTAGAGAGAGCGTCAGCCACAATGTTGAGCCGACCCGGGCGGTATTCCACGCTGAAATCATACCCAAATAACTTACTTATCCACTGGGTTTGGGGAATCGTTGACAGCCGTTGATCTAACATGAACTTGAGAGCATAGTGATCTGTTTTGACGACGAATTGTCTCCCCCAAAGGTACGGTCGCCAATGCCTTACTGCCTGAACAAGCCCAATCAGCTCTCTCTCATATGCAGCTACTTTCAAGTGTCTTGGTGCAAATGGCTTGCTGAAAAAGGCTATAGGACCAGATCCCTGATGGAGAACGGCACCGAACCCAGACCCTGATGCATCACATTCCACTACAAAGGACTTGTGAAAGTCTGGCAATTGAAGGACAGGGGCTGCGGTGAGTGCCATCTTGAGTGATACAAATGCTGAATCGGCCTCGGCTGTCCAGTGGTAAGCATTCTTCTTGAGCAGCTGAGTGAGTGGGGCTGCTATAGTGCCAAAGTTCTGAATAAATTTCCGATAGTAACCTGCTAGACCAAGGAATCCTCGGAGACCCCTAGCTGAACGAGGTTGAGGCCAAGACATCACTGATTCAACCTTTGCTCCATCCATAGCGACGCCCTCTGCTGAAATAACATGTCCCAAGTATGCTACAGTGGTAGTAGCAAATGAGCATTTGGACCTTTTTACATGTAGGTGATTAGCACGCAGGACATTCATTACTGCTCGGACATGGTGGATATGTTCAGTCAAGGAGCGACTATAGATGAGGATATCATCAAAGAAAACAAGAACAAATTTGCGAAGGAAAGGCCCTAGTACTGAATTCATGAGTGCTTGAAATGTTGATGGGGCATTTGAGAGCCCAAAAGGCATGACCAAAAATTCAAAATGTCCATGATGGGTTCGAAATGCTGTCTTGGCAATGTCATCAGGGTGCACTCTCACTTGGTGGTAGCCTGATCTAAGGTCTAACTTAGTGAAGAATTTTGCACCATGCAACTCATCAAGTAATTCTTCTACTACGGGAATTGGGAACTTATCTTTGACAATAGCATCATTTAGAGCACAATAGTCCACACAAAATCTCCAAGTTTGATCATGTTTCTTCACTAGGAGGACAGGAGCAGAGAAGGGTGAGGTGCTGGGCTTGATAATACCTTGTTCTAGCATCTTGCAGCATTGGTCCTCCAACTCATTTTTTTGTAACTGAGGGTATCTGTATGGATGCACGGCCACTGGTTCAGTGTTGGGTTTCAGATGTATCCTGTGATCACAAGCACGTGAGGGAGGCAGACCATTTGGTTCCTGAAAAACATCCTCAAAGGATTCCAGTAGCCCATTCAAAACTGACTATTCCTCTTGTTGGATAGAGTTCAGACGCGCAGTAGGAGGAATGTCAATTCTAGTAGATCCTATTCCTTTCCACAGCACACGTTTACCCTTGTAGGTAAAAGCCATCACCAGATCATCGAAGTCGACAAGGATGGTGCGAAGGGGTTTAAGGAATGCAACTCCCAATACCATATCAAAGCAGTCAAGAGGTAGGCTATAAGCATTGATAGTGAAAACTTCCTGTCCAATCTTGATATCAACATCTGTAGCAAGACCACCACAAGGAACTCGATCACCATTGGCGACAATCACCCTTGCTCCCTTGTCTTGCTGAAATTGGAGTTGTACAGCTTGTGCCGCCTTGTTGCTGAAGAAGTTGTGTGTAGAGCCACTGTCGATGAGTGCCATAAACACCTGGTTGCCGACCTGTACATGCACACACAGTGTGTCCGCCGTGCGTACACCTGTGATGGCCTGAAGAGAGATCAATGGTTCCTCTGCCTCTGGCTGCTGGAGATCAAAAGGAGCATCGTCGTCGCAGTCGGTCACTTCCAGATAAAAGAGTTTCTGGCACTTATGTCCTCGAGTGAATTGTTCATCACAATTGTAGCAAAGACCCAGGCGACGACGTTCCACCATCTCGGCCGGTGACAGCTTCTTGAACGGCTTGGGAGGGGGTGGAGCAGAGGACGTTGGTGCAGCCTGCGATGATGTCGACGAGGAGTTGCTCGAGTTGTACTGGAAACGCGCCGGCTGCCGTGCTTGGCGGACGCCCGACGTGGTCGACGCCAACGCGTTGGCGCGTTGTTCATAAGCTCGGGCAAGCGCCATAGCACGCTGTAGGTCCTGTGGTGCTTGTAGTTCCACATCGACGCGTAGTGCGTCGGGAAGGCCACCCGTGAAGAGGCGAACTTGCTGTTCCGGGGAGAGAAGCCCGGCATGGGCCATCTTGGTCAGGAAGGCATCTTGATACTCGGCCACAGATCCCCGGAACGGCAAGCGAGTGAGGTCTGCAAGGTGGTTGACGCACAGAGCCGGACCGAAGCGCTGATTGCAGAGAGCTTTGAAAAGCTGCCAAGAGATATTGCCGGAGTCACGCTCAAGCATGTAGTACTAGTGTTGCGCCGCTCCGGTCATGTGGAACGAGGCGAGCCAGACCTTGTCGGCCTCGCGGGTGCGTTGTGCGCGGAAGAAGTGTTCGCATCGGTTGAGCCACCCCAATGGGTCCTCTTTCCCGTCGAACATGGGGAAGGAAAGCTTGTAGAAGCGTGGCACCGCGGTGCCTTCGTTGTCAACATCATGGTGATCATAGTGTAGCGGCGAAGACGTCTGGAATGGGAGTGGCGACGGTGAATGGGGAAAAGCGATGGATTGAATTGGCAGTGGGTGGGTTGATGCTTCGGTGTGGACGATGGTGGCGGATGTGAGCGGAGCGGATGGAATACCACCAAATCCAGGCATCCCATAGATGTGGTGAGTTTGTGGTGGATTTGTAGAGATGGCCGGAGGAAGGCGATCTTCCATGGCGGACATACGGGACGCGATGTTCCCCAATTGTCGCTGTAGTCCGTAGATGGCGGCGGTTAGTGTGTCGGGTGGGGCGGTGGATGACGAGCTTGCGGCGGCGGAAGTGGTTGGGAACGGCGAAGATGTGGTGACCGGAAGGCCCGCCGACACTGGAGCCGACGAATTCGGCGGCGGAAATGACCCTGTCGGTGCGGCGGAGGTGGTGGTCATGGGATCAGACAGGGCTCCTGATACCAAATTGTTGGCGCTTGAGGACTGACGGAGGTTGTAGCGGTGCTGTACCGGAGGCCGAAGTGAAGGACCCCGGCGTCGGCGGCGATCGGACGCCGTCCTGGCGGCCGGCGTCCAGGGCGAAAGGAAACGACAATGGCAGAACGATGAATATTAACTGACGGCTGAATGCTGAATACAAATGAACCAGAGAGATCAATTCGATCTCTAGTTGTCCTCTACAGTACACGAATCCTGAACTTATACTCCCTAGGACGTAACTGACCAACACGCACACGATTGCAACACAAGCCTAAAGATAAAACGAAACTGAAAACACCAGCACCGACGCTCCTGCACGATCTCCCGGCGTTGCTCTTGCAGTTGCCCTTGCCTCAGCCACTTGTGCGGTTCCTCCTTGCATAAGTGTACACAACAGCCTCTGCAAGACCCTAGTATCTTATTTTTGGCATTTCACCATCAAATGCATGAACAACACCAGGCTGGAGCAAACAGCGAATCCCCAGAGCTTAAATATTTTGCATCTTTGTCAAGCGTGTACAAGCAAGTAGACACCATAAGGTCAGGCACTGACACTGATCCCATACGGATAAAACTTTTGCATATCAAGCAGTATTCTACGCTAATTAGACAGCAATGGTCATCATAGTTAGTTACTTTATATTAACCCATTTTCCTTCTCACCAGATCAACTCGACGTGCAGCTTCTCTCTCTGCTGTCTGGACAAAAAATTCAGCCCCAACCATGTCATCTACAGCAACATTGGACGATAGACTTGCTTCTGCAGTCTCGACTATCAGTTTGGCAGTCAAAGTGAATCCTAGGGCTGAAAGCACACCTATGGCATTGGCGAGCCGGCAAATATGATTCCTCGTTTCCAGAGTGGTGAAATTCTCAGTTTCAGCTCCCATCAACTTGGCAGTTTCATCCACTGCAGCATGCCCACCTACCCAAATGAATCCATTGCGACCTAGAATCAAATCAACGCCATATTGCTCAAGGTGGTAACAATGTTGCTTCAGTTGTTTTACCAAGTAAGCAGGGACCATGAGCAATTGGCCCCTCTCAAGCTGCATTGATAAACCCCTCGGAATGGATCAGGAACAAGCAAATTAAAAGTTATCTCAGCAAACAATATTCAATTTTTTGAAAAGCAAAGAGCATGAGTAAAGCAGCTATTACCATACACCTACTTAGTGAAAAGAGTAAAATCACAGGCAGTCCTTCAACTTGTCCACGGTAATCCATTGTATTATTAAAATGCATATTTTAGGCCCGCAAACTTGTTAGTGTGTCACTTGAGGTCCAAATCACGCTGATCAGAAAGTAATTGTATACATGGCACTCCTGCATGAGCCAGAGAAGTTGCCATGCTCTAATACATGCTCATGGCCATCGCCACTATCATGTACACTGCATATTAAGTACCATCTTTGTGTGCAACACAGGCTAAGTTTAAGTTGATCGTGATGATTTGGACCTCTGATGGCACACTTAACAAGTTTAAGGACCTACATGTGCATTATCAGGTTTAGGAAACTAGATGACACTGGAATAAATTTAAGGACTGCCGATGTATTTTAGTCTAGTGAAAACTAGGGGCAATGCACGTCCGTGAACTACTCATGAGTCAGCATCGCACTACAAACCTCAACTCACTTTTGCACATGAGACATAATCACATAAAAAGAACAGATCGATAATGGTACAGCATAGACAGCCGTTCTAAATTCTAGAGTGGTCGGGAAGTGCAGAAATATCTGAGAAAGTAGTAGATCAGGCACGTACCTTTCCACACTTTTGACCCACTGGTCGCAACTCTGGAGATTTATCTTTTGGGAAAACACAAACTTCAGCCTGTTAAAGAACAGAGAAGTATTGGATGATGAACCGAGTATCTTTTTGGAAAACACAAACTCTGGAGATCATTAGGCAGATGATGAACCGAGTGTTCCAGCACCAAACCAAAGCATTAGTTCTTATACTTACACAAACAACATCATTTTCTTCAAAGATACTTCGCATATTAAGTTCATCAATAGCTGTTCTTCTTCTCTAACAGAGGGCATGAGAAAAAAACAATAAATTAATTGGATATTGGAGAGAATTGCTATTGAAATTCATACTGAATAATTCTAACAATCGTTATTCTATTCGAACATTATTCGGTACTACAACTGACATTTTAATAAAAACCAAGTTACATGCCGCTAAGTATGTCCAGTGCATAATTTCCAGAAAACCAGGAAATGGTGTCTAATGTGTTCTACTCCCTCCGTCCCAAATTGTAGGTCGTTTGGTCATTTCTAGATTCACAGCTTTTGCTATGCATCTAAACATACATAGCAAAAGCTATGAATCTAGAAATATCAAAATGACCTAAAATTTAGGACGAAAAGGAGATAATCTGTTCTCGAATTTCCTTGAGGATGTTGAAGTTCCTGTTGATTTTTTTATTGGTGCTGTTTATTGTCCAGATTAGTATATTGGAAGAGATACCAGTTGCAATCCCACAAATAATGGCTTATGGGTGCTACAAGGCAAAGATGCAGAAAAGCATACCTGAATTCCATCAGGCAAATTCATCGAAGAAGCCAGCAAAATGGCATCTTGTTCATAATTTATCTCCAACCTCCAGTTGTCTGGGGCAATCTTGAGAATAAAAAAACAGCAAAGCAATTTACATTGGTCTGACATAATGGATAACATTGTTTGCATGTACACTAAACTGGCAGGACAATAACATAAGAAATATCAAATTCTCACTGAATGACATTACTACTATAGCCAGATTTTCCAAGACACTCTGGTCGACAACTGGATATATCCAAAAACAAATAACATGAGAAGTCATGACACACTTACAGATACAAAAAATTACCAAATGCAAAGAGCAATTGAGTTCAGATACTAAATTCTGAAATATGCATTGAGCACATGCTATCATCATAAATTGATATGATAACAAAATGAGCTACAAAAGCATGAAGGTTTAATAATTATACAAAGCATCAATTTAAATTTTACACACCTTAATGACACGGCCAACTATGATATCGCAGACCTGTGGCCTGTACCTGAAATGGTCACAAAAAAGACAGGAATGAGCCTGGAGAGCTTATCCATAATATCAATCGCAAGTTCATTGCATGACCCTTATAATCAAACAAACAACTGCTGCATTCTTATAGTAGAATCATTATAAAGTCACAAGCCAACTTAGCTGAATCATTTCGATGCATATAAAAATTTTAAACAAATATATTTAACTGGTTATAGCAAACCACACTACCAGTCTGGCAGTCCCGATGGCTAAACTTAAAAAAAACAAGTCTATTGTATAATTCAGTATACACAACTCGAAGCCAGCATAACAAGGCATCTCCATGATGAGACGTCAATAACTAAGTAGTCCATTTCAATAGGTAAAATTGCCTTAAAAAGCCCCCTTCTACAATAAAAGTCTACTGCTCAATTCAGTATCACAACAGCAAACTCTACTTTGCGACAAATCTGTCAGTCCTAAAGGCAAATTCCCAAATCAAATTCCAATGTTGTCACAGCAACATAATAAAGACACCTGTGAAGACACACAATACAGCAGTGAGTACCTTGCCCGGAGCGTCCGCACATAGACTAGCTTGTTGACCCACTATGTCACCCCACAGAGAGTCGCCACCACCTTCCCATTCTGATCCAATGTCGAACGTTCCCTGCATGCACTCCCCAGTTAATATGAACGGAGAAACGAAGAGAGAAATGGGATGGAAAAGGGTGGGTAACCTGAGGATCATGTCATCGTGGTTGGCGGCAATGGTGTCTGTGATGGTGACAGCAGCGGTTAACACTGTGGTGGGGGTAAGCATCTGGAGCTCACGGAGTGCTGCCTCAAAGCGGACCCTCTGGGTCTGGTTCAATGGGAGGCGGGGGTCTTTCATGTCAAATACGCAAGTCTGTAACACTCAAATAGTCGAGGAATTACAACAAAATAAAATCGCATTGAATTTAGTGCTAAATGTGCAAACAGCAGTCAAGAAAATTAGATCATTTGGTTATCTGGTAAAAGCATATGTACCACTAAAATGCATGCATGGGTCATACTCACCCACTACATTATGAAATATTTGCATTTGATCATAAATATGGCATGTGTAAACATAAGTCCATGACATATGAGAATTTCCAGTTAAACATTCCACTGTGTAATTTGCCTTTCCACCACAAGGTAGAAGATAAAGTACTCAGTCACCACATCCTGAATAGCAGCAATAAAACCTTAAAAACAGTTCATACAACACATATTCATACCGATTTCTCAAAGATTGATGTGAAAAAGGGTCCATAACCCCTTCTTGACAGCAGTAACCTCTCTGCTACCTCACTGAACAAATAGCTACAAGTTTCATGTTTAACAGATTGATCGTAGTAACCAAAATACTCCCATCTGCACAGAATTCTAATTTTCTTCCATTATCATTGGACATGACTCGCTTATTAAGTCCTCTATTTCTGTTTCAAACATTGAACACTGTTCTAACCAAACTAGAACAGCACCCTTCACAATTAAGAACAGTTATTAACTTATTATTCTATAGTCCCAGACAGCCACGGAGGCAGCGAGGGGGGCGGAGGGGGTTCCAGCCCCCCCCCCTACTGCCTTAAAACTCCATTAAATCTCCTTAGTTTCTCTAGTTTTTTTGGCCATAGATATAGTAGAAGGACTGCATTCTGAGGTAGAAGAAGATGATTTTGTGATTTTTGATCAGAAAATATTATTAAGTCCATGTTAATTGTATTGAGTCTTTCTATTATGTATAGTTCAGCCCCCCCTAAATTTTTTTCTGGATCCGTCACTGGTCCCAGATGCCACACATGATAGGTATTTTAATTGCCTACAGTTTTCTCATTATAGGTATTTTAATTCGGCTATTAACAGACCCAAACTTTTAGATATGACTGCAACCAGCGAGATAAAATTCCAGGCACAAGATTTCGTATTTTCGTATATTTTTCTATCCCATATGAAACATAACGAACATGACCAGCTCTGAGCTCAAGAGAATAAAAAGGTCCTGCGTAACTAATGTTCCCTAATCTACCATCTTTATTTATAGTTTTATAAAATACCTGGCATTAAGCCCTATAAACTAACACAAACAATTTACTGTTGCCATTGGCAACAGAATTTGGGCAGACACCTTCCCAGTAGCAAATCTCCCAAACCATTGGCTCAAAACAAGTGCTCTATAGAAAGCTTATATCGAACTCTACAGTGTCTGTGATAAACCACAAGTCAGGGAAACGTTCATATACACATACACATGTAATCTCAAGTACAACCCGTCAACCAGCACATCCGTGCTGACCTGAACTCCCGATCGTTGGCAATAATCGGCCAAAGTGATTTCAGCACAGGAATAATACGGAGGTCTTAGGGTTCGTTACCTCAGGAGCTTGTCGGCCGCGACGGTTGCAGAAACAGAGCTGTCTTTCGATCCTTACACCAGGCAATGGCAGGGGAGTGCGGCAGGATGATTGGGGACTGGGGTTGCGGGGCAAGAGCGGCGGCCAGGGTGGGGCGGAGGGCAGAAGGTCTCCGCGCCGGACCGCCGGTTGGGCAAGGTCGTGTGCGCGAATCGGAGCCGAGGAAGGAGGGCAATGGAGATTGGAGAAAACTTGCAAAAACCCCTTCACTTTTGACTTTTACACGGCCACGGGCGGTAGGCCGGCCGGTGGTAGTCCAGAACGGGCACGGTGGGAACGTCAGATGGGTTGGGCTGTTATGAATCGGACTGGTTCAGGACCTATTTTCTAGTATTTCTTTCTTCTTCTTTCACTAGCATCGTGCCCGTGCGTTGCTACGGACAACACGAATTATAGATAGCTACCATTCTGATCTTAGTGGCAAACAACGTATATGCAAGACATCCAACTTTATAAGAGAAGCATGCATAACAATAACATCTTATGTTTATTCATATTACAAGTGCAACACAAATCAAATATCATGAAGAGACATCCATTAAGTCACAAATCCTCGGTCAGTAGATGGATAGCAGAAAAGCTTCTGTCCCGAAATGATTTTAGAACAAACCGTGCTAAACCTAATATCTATCGCCTTATCTTAGCATCAGTAGGGATCTTGAAGCTGAGCAACAAGAAACCTGAATGATAGTAATGAAGAAAATCACATACAAACACAAAAGATAGATAGCTATGCTATCCTATCCTCGGTTACTGTCAATGGCACAAACACCATGAACATTGGCATAGGAGTGGGATTATAGGGGGCCAAATCCAGGAGCCGCTTTTTCTCCATCATATTTCTGCATTCACTATGAGTGAAACAACCATATCGTCCTGCTAATGTAGATCGATCTGATTTTTTCATAAGGAGGGACTGGTTATCTGCTTCTTTCAAGAAAGAAACACACATCTTTCATTTTTCTGGATGCATACGTACCAGAGGAGCACGAGCATAATACAGAGTACATAACCTCAACAAAAACTCACAATCCTCAAATCCTTATCATCTTGTCTCTTCTTTAGCATTACCCATGCAGCCCAGTATTCAAATATCTGATGACATAAGAGTAAAAAAACATAACAAAATCAACGAGACCGTAAAAATTATCAAAATATACTAATATGACCTCACTAAATCAGTTGTACAGTAATTTTATAGACCGACACAATTAAAGGACATCATGGCAATAGCACCCAGAACAAATCTAGTTAAAGCAACATATGCAAATTTTGCAATAACACTGCCGAGAAGCAGCTTATGTAGGCATCAAAGCATGTTCCAATTCTGAATCACCACAGGCTTTGCAGCACAAATTCACAATCTTGTATTCATATACTACATATTAAGTAAGTCAACGAAATGCCAAATTATTTGACTTCCCATTTTCTATTATCCTTTTAACTTGAACATAAGGGATAAACATACTCTAACAAAAATAATGATGGGCAAATCCACTTCAAATAACAAGTGACAATCTCACCTTGCTCGCCCATTAGCATGAGAGAAGAAAACAACAAATAATAGAATTGTGCCTATTTTTCTTTATGTAAGATCTAAAACTTTTATCATAATGATGAAAATGAAGCATTTTCACAGTAATCATATAAATAAGATCTCTGCAATATTATGCAGAAGAGAATAAAAATCTCAGTATAAACATATGCAGCATATCTTACTTGTTTATCTCTCAAAATGAACATACATAGCAACCTGCATGCTCCACGCAATGCCCATGAATAAAGCCCAACCTGCATGAGTGCTAATAACTTAAATAACATTACTGATAATATACACACAGATTATCAACTCAATGGTGGATTTGCCCATACGAGGAAAATTATCTTTCCGAAAGTGCATATTTGAAATTTCACCTGTAATGATAGCAATATTTAAGGACAAAGCACAGGTGGAAGGAACATCATAGCAGAAAGCAAGATTCATAGCATCTAGAGGCATATTTACATAAGCTATAAACGGACCTTATATTTGTGCTAAACAAAAAGAATAGCCACTGTCACCTCTCTGGTCATCGACCACCGCCAAAAAACATTTGAATGTATGCACACCTCAGCAAGGAGATGGAATAAAGCATTTGAATGTATACCTGACTAATGTGCGCGGAGCCACAAAATACAAGATCCCAGGACTTCAGCAAAATGACCTCTAGCAGTTTGGCATGAAAATAACAGAGACTTGCACTCAGGTTTATTTTCTAATAACAACTCTCAAATCTACATAAAAGGGTAATGTTGTTTAATGATGAAACAAGGAACATGTCAGTCACACCAAGTGGAAATATCTTCAGCCCATTACATCGCAATCATGCCACCATATCATTTCTGATGAAACATTCCATGCCTCCAATTTCAGTTTGTCCCGGAGAAAGAACGCATTTCTATGATGTATAGGCACCATGCAGAAGCTTGGTATCCTAACAAAATTTTCACTAACTTCAGATGTGCACATACCCAATCAGTAAACATGATATCCTTTTGTGTTTGTCTTAGACTGGGATAACAGGAATTCGTCCTCCAGATAAGGTTTCAATGCCTCCATGCAAGAAATGGGAAAGGGTTAGGGGCATTTAAGACTGAAATAGAGACTAATACCTACTGGTTGCAGCTGTGCTCACACGCGCGAACGACTGGTTGCCAACACGATCATCAGGACAACGAGCAGCCGTGCGCTTGTGCCTCCAGCCGTCCACCAGGATAGGGCGACAGGACGAGTCGGCGCGGCGATGACCTCAACAGAACCATGAATTGATCTCTACGTGTCTGAATTCTGAGATGTTCAGAACACATCAAGCTTATAATGCTTCTCAAAGCTCATTGACCCATCTCAGGATCTCATCATGTTCAGAAAGCTGCAATCGACACTGGCAGTTTACTCTTGCGGCACTGCTATTAGAAATTTGCAAAATGCAAAAGTCAAAGGGTAGTTCGCAGCAAGCCATTTATGCTATATTTATCCAGAACTACATAATTCAATGTTGTATGAGTGCATAAATTATCTATTTATCATGATGAAGTAATGAACCAATTAAACATACCTGATAATCTCCATCATGGTCATACTTTCAGTCCCTGTATTTAACTTGGATTCCTTCCAGATGCCTGCACAAAAAAATCATAAGAAGTTCAGTGACAATAATCTTTGGATGCTACAAATACAAATGATAATGTTATCAATAATGTTATCAATTAAATCATGTGACTGGAAATTGTATATGTAACCAACAAAATCTGATCAGAAATCTGATCAGAAAGGTCGACCAAGAAGAATACTTGTTTTAAGATAACACCATGTGATCCTTAATTATTGAAGCAAGGTGTGGTCATTATTGAATCAAGATGAGGGAATAGAATTTTTCAAAGTGTAACGGGATGGTAAGAAAATATAACAAAGCAACAGCTTTATCTACTTTAACAAGCATGTCGTGTGAGAGAAAATTGTAGATAGAAGGTGATTCGGTATATGGTGCATGCACCTTTTATGTTGCCCAAACATCACAACAGAAATTTTAGTTTGGAGTAGACCTAAAGATCAAAAAGAAGCAGGCAGTTACAAAGCAATAATTCCTATGTTGTGAAAACACAAGCATACAATACAACCTACATTTATTAAGGTCTGCGAAATCAATTTGCACAGATGATGGGAGTTTATGGATTAGAAACGAAAGCTAACCATTGTAGTCATGCAAAGGGGATCAGGTCTCCACCGGTAGCAGTCGACGACGAGAGGCTCCATGGAAGACGACGCCTGCAAAATCCACTGGAGAAGGCCGCGGCCGACGATGGTAGCTGATGGACGGCGGATGGCACTGGGTACGATGGCTTGGTCCTCAGTGCTGTGGTATTGACGGTGGCCTGCGGTTGTGGGAGGCAATCGACGTTGACGGCAGCCGGTAGTTACGGCGGTGATCTGGGGAGGAGGCGACTCAAACGGAAAAAGGAGGCGGCAGTGTCGGGGGGCGGGGGCGGCGGCGAGACCGTTGTGGACGGCGGTGTGGCCGGGACAGGGGTGGGGAGTCGATGCCGAGGGGATGGGGGCGGCGCGCGGTGCAGACCCTGAGCCGCAGTCATCGTCGAAGCCCAAACGTGAGCTGCAGAGCGGGTTCCGACGGACGGCGAACGACGAATCCTGCGAGCGCGAGTACGGGGGCTCCGGCGGATGGCCGCGGCGGCAGCTGCAGGCGTCCACGGCGGCGGCGTGAAGGGTGTAGATATCCATGGCGACGGCGTGGGGTGCGTCGCGGATTGGGCTTGGGGGCGGCAGATCCGGAGCAAAATGGGATGAGCGGGGGGCCGCGGATTGGCCTCTGGGGCGGCAGAGCCAGGGGCAAAATCGAGATTGGGAGGGCGAGCGGAGGTCGCCGGGGGCTGGGGCAGGGGCGCGGTCACGCGAGCGGACGCGCGGGGGGCGAAGGGCGGAGGATTTTTTTTAATTTTAACCTTTTTTTTAATTATTTTTAAAAATAACACCTCAAAAATATTATTTGCAGATCTACACGTTTTGGCCGCGCCGGCCTGCGTGGCGCGGCAGGATAACGTTGCCGCGCCACATGCAGCGGCGTGACAGGCCCGCCACGCTGGCACGGTGGGCTTACGAGGTCTCCTCCGCGCCACATGCATCAGCGCGGCAACGTGATGGTGTCGCGCCATGTAGGCTGGCATGGCAGGAGGTTCTCTAATTTAATTTATCAACTTTGATCCATCTAAATAAAATAGTATTTGAATTCCAAATGTCACAAAAATTGATATGCATGTTATATAAGGTCTAAACATTTCATTTTAGTAACATGTGCAAGACTAAGTATTACATATTTTAAAAAATTTAATTTCAAAGTAGGCTATGTATTATCCTTATGTCCCACTTAAGACTCTCGTTAAATGGTTATCTATCTAGGATAATACCAATTAAATATCATTTAAACATTAAATGTCACGAAATTTGCCATGCACATTGTATAAGGTGTAAAGATCTCATTTTAATATCATGTAAACAGTCAAGTGCTACATATTTTGAATTATATAATTTTAAAGTAAGATATGTATTATCCCTATATACCACTTAGGGCTCTCGTTAAATGGTTATCTACTTAGGATAATCTCAATTACATAACATTTAAACATTGAATGTCACGAAACTTAACATGCACTGTAAAAGGTATTATGATAGCATTTTACTAATATGTAGAAAATCAAGTGCTACATATTTTGAAATATATTTAAACATTGAATGTTACAAAACTTTAAGTAGGGTACATCATAATATATATTAACTTCAAATATCATGAAACTAGATAAAATTCGATAGATATATTATACTATACACTATAAACATTGATCATAAGACACATTTCTGTAGGGACATTAATTCTTTATACACACGTTTTATTAACATTAACAAAGCTAAGTGCTACAAAGCTAAGCTAAGGGCATGCTTGGTTGAAGGTGTTAATGTTAGTTTGGAGCAAACTAACACCAAACTAACACCCAAGAGGTGGTAATTGGTGTTAGTTCTGGTGGACCCCACCCCTTTTACTCCTTTATCTCTGTCCCTCTAGATCCTCCAATGATTGCAAAAGTAGCATTACATGCAAAAGTAACACATGCATCCAAGCATCCAAGGTGTTAGTTTGTTAGGTGTTAGTTGGGGGTGCAAAAGACTAACACTAGCACTAACACTAACACCAGAGAACCAAGCAGGGCCTAAGTGATATATTTCAAAATATGTAACATTTGGTCTTATGAATGTTTATAAAATGAAATCTTTACAACTTATTCAATATACATGTGGAGGTTTGTGATGTTTAAAGTTCATATACTATTTTATTAAGATGGTGCAAAAGTGTGTTAAATTTAACGGTGTCACTAACATGAATTTAAGGATAATACATAGCATATTTGGAAATTATATATTTTAAAATATGTATCACTTGACCTTGTAAATGTTAATAAAATGGAATCTTTACAACTTATACAATATACATATTCAGTTTCGTGACATTTAAAGTTCATATACTGTTTTATTAAGATGGTTCAAAATTGGTTAAATTTAACAACATCCCCTAACATGAATTTAGAGATAATACATAACATAGTTTAAAACTATATATTTGAAAATATGTATCACTTGACCTTGTGCAAATTAATAAAATTGAATCTTTACAACTTATACAATATACATGTCAAGTTTCGTGATGATTAAAGTTCATATGCTATTTTATTAAGATAGTTCAAAATTGGTTAAATTTAACGGCAGTCCTAACATGAATTTAGGGATAATACATAGCCTACTTTAAAATTATATATTTCAAAATATGTAGCACTTGACTGTTTACATGATATTAAAATGAGATCTTTACACCTTATACAATGTGCATGACAAGTTTCGTGACATTCAATGTTTAAATGATGTTTAATTGGTATTATCCTAGATAGATAACCATTTAACGAGAGCCCTAAGTGGGATATAAGGATAATACATAGCCTACTTTGAAATTAAATTTTTTAAAATATGTAATACTTAGTATTGTACATGTTACTAAAATGGAATGTTCAGACCTTATATAACATGCATATCAATTTTTGCGACATTTGAACTTCAAATACTATTTTATTTAGATGGTTCAAAGTTGACAAATTAAATTGGAGAACCTCCTGCCTCGCCAGCCTACATGGCGCGGCACCATCACGTTGCCGCGCCGATGCATGTGGCGCGGCAGGAGGAGGCCTCGTAAGCCCACCGTGCCAGCGTGGCGGGCCTACCGCGCCGCTGCATGTGGCGCGGCAACGTTATCCTGCTGCGCCACGCGGGCCGGCGCGGCCAAAAGGGTTAGATCTGCAAATAATGTTTTTGAGGTGTTATTTTTAAAAATAAATTAAAATAAAGGTTAAAATTAAAAAAAATCCAAGGGCGGACGCATGGACGACCGCCAAAACGACGTACCAAGTTTTTCTCGTAAGTTCATTCTTTTTAGGAGTAGAGATTTATTTGAGTTTTTCGATGTGGTTTTTTTTCCGAATAGATGTGAGGTTTTTTAGAGGTGCCAATCTTCATAGAAAAAACCGTGTAAAGAATGCCGTTCCAAATTAAATTAAAGTGTTCTTAATAGTTGAACAGTCATCTGGTTTTGTCAAGCGTGTAGGTGCTGCGCTGAACTTAGATGGCATATCCTAAAATCTAAATCAACAGGAACACAACTGCTGCACGCTTCAAATGAGAACAGGGATAGGGATGATTCAACAATCACCTCCTTAAACGCACATTAAACAATCACAACACAACTGCATAATGAACTCTCTTTGCAGAAGCACAGCTGGAGCTGGGATCTCTTATTGACACATTTAACAAAAGAATCACCACTTATTCATCGTGATACATACACACACGTACAAAATACTTATGCCGGTCAAATTCACAGAACATCCACTGATTGCCAGTCATGGAACGACAGCTTGTCGATGGTCGATGGCCGGAAAAGGAGAGGATTGACATCCCAGCCTTTCAGGTTTCCTGTCGCCCATCTCATCCTCACGTTGTCAATCTCCAGGCCGGAGATGTGCTCCAGCATCATGCCACCGGTCTTGTGCTTCACCATCTTCTGGCACCCAGGCCTGTAATCATACAGCCCTCCTGTGTAGTTTGTCCACCGCTTGTATGTCAGATCGACGTTCTTGAATTTCAGGTTGCGGAGTAGCCCGTGCTTCGATCCAGCTAGGAAAACTCCATTTTCTGACACCGACGAGATGTTGATGAATCTTATGTCTGAAATGGTGCCCTCTTTGGAGTCTGGGTGCCTTGGGCAGGTTGTGATGTAGATCGGTTCAGCTCTTCCCCACCATAGAGGATGGTAGTATCTGGTGCTCATTTTGATGTTTGAAAACACCACATCGCTCACATTCCCTGCAGAAGTTACGCAAGTCTAAGTAAAGAGAAGCTGAAAGAAACTTCATAAGCAGTAGTTCAACATATGAGTTTGAGTTTCAAGGTGCTAAAACAGTTTATAGTATGCCCAGGTACCATATAGTAAAAAATGCCAGATTCAGGTTGCCTAAGTAAACTGTCCTGCGGAACTTCTTAAAACATTATTGCTGGAAGGCATAGAAGTTGAGAAAGAAACAGTAAGGATTATTCAGTATATAATACCTAGTTGTATTAAGATACAGAGACAATTGCAAGATACATAGGGTCATTACCTCCATCCCGGATCTGCATCCCAAGTCCTCGATGTGAATCAACTATCGTAATGTTGTTGAAGATCAACCCCTTGAAGTTGAAGAAGCTTGCACTTCCAAATTTGATAGCACAAGATTTAGTCCGGATCCAACAGTTTGCTGCCGTCAAGTTGTAAACAGGGCCAGCGGATGACTTTGGGCATATTGCATCATCTCCAGTGTCAATGTGGCAATTGGTTATGACAGTGTTGTTAGAATCCTCAATGTCGATGCCGTCATTGTTGGGAGTGTTAAAATCCCCAAATACGGACACATTGTGGATCACTGTGTTGTCACATCTGACAAGGTGAAGACTGCAAGCAATGCAAGTGCAGAGCCTGTTAATTTTGCCCAAATACACTGAATAATACCATTTATTTCTGTTCAATCCATGTCCTAACTACGAAAGCGTATCAAGATAAGTTTCTCCCACAATCACAAGAACAATAGGCATATCAAAAATTGTTTGATTTTACGTACTAGCATCTTTGGAATGGAAGAATCAGACAAGCTTAGCGCTGTCTACCAGTTGTCATTTATGTTCTGTCAGTGAAATTAGTAGCCATGAACTATCAGTATGGTCCATGAATTGATCGATGGAATTGGGAGGATCAAGGAAAGCTCACCACCAGTAGGCAGGCTGGTTGAGTGTGATGTCATGGATTCTGACATCCTTGGAGTCGATGAAGCCGACCAGCCTCGGCCGGCACTCATCGACCCGCTGGCAGTCGCCGGTGGTGTTCCAGCTCACCATGACGTTCTTCACCTCGCTATGCGTGACCACGAAGGCCCCGCTCTGGCCGTTGATCTCGCCGCCGCCGGTGACGCCAGCGCCCGTGGTGTTCTCCGCCAGGACCACATACCACCGGCGAGATTCGGACGGGTAGTCCTCCTGCCTGGTCCCGCCCAGCAGCCGCGCGCCGGGCGCCACCTCCAGCACCACCCTTGACCGGAGGTGGACCGTCGCCGTCAGGTAGTTGCCCGGCGCCGGAAGGAGAACGCGGCCCCCGCCCGCCGCCGCGCAGGCGTCCACGGCGGCCTGGATCGCCGCCGTGTCGTAGCGGGACCCGTCGCCCGTCGCGCCGTAGTCAACCACGGAGAAGACGCGGCTGGACCTCGCGGCCGGGACGACTACTACCAGTAGCAGTAGAAGAAAGGGTGCGGTCGAGAGCTGAAGCGGAGGAGACGCCATTGCGATGTCTGGCTCCAAGAAATCAATAATTACTCTCTTCTTCTCCCCTCAAGTTGGAATCTTTGCGGCTTGGACGACCATGCGCAGCGATATGTAGAATTGCGCGGATATTGCTCGAAGATGCTTAATCTTTTCGGTTGGATTGGATCGAGACTCATGTCGCCGTCGCGAAGATGTCCTGGAATAGAAAGGGTTTGTTCCGAACGGATAACGGATTAACGGGTTAGGATCAACTGAAGCTTTGACTCCCAACACAGTATTGTAAATTTTCAAGAGAAATATATTTCAAAATCATCCGATTTGTAAGCTCTTTGAAGCAGGACACGTCCTCTATGTATATTCATTTGTTACAAGTTTATTTATTTGAGCGTTCTAACAGATATCTTTACAAGATCTAAAAGAGGGGCAATTTTCGCCCTCCCATTGCGTCACATCACCCGTAAATCGTGGGCCGTTCGATCACGCATTGATGGATAAGATCCATCCAGGAAGCTCGACAGTTTTACAAAAAGAACCCTCACATTTTATCAAAATTTAAATATACTCCAGCCCACACTGTCGACACCGTTTTCTTGAAAAAAAACAAGTCAAGAAGAGGATAAGGAGAGTAGCCGATGAAAGGGCAACACGATCGGCTGACTGAAGCAAAGAAGGAAGCCAACGGAGCCCGCCGATGGTCAGGGCAGTCCAACCCTATCTGTTAACAGATAGGCGGGTCAAACCGATCGGTCGATGGTCAACCAGGGAATCGGCCGATGGAGAGGAAGAAGGCGGTGATCAAAGAGATACGCCAAAGGCAAGAGACGGTGGAGGCGGGTCAACCAACAATTGTCAACGGGTCAGAGTCAGTTTTAGTAGAGTTTGACTCCCGCATGAGTCTTTTTTCTATTTTTAGTAGTAGTGTTTGTTTTCTTTAGATGCAAGTAAGCAATGCCATGATCGGCTAGGAGTCGGGTAGTCCTCAGGACATAAATAGCGACCCTGCGTGGTCGGAAAAAAGTGTACACACCAATATCAAACAAATCGCCTCCGGGCAAACCCTTTACAATTTACAGCATCTACTTTTCGACGACTTCGTCATTGCGTTTTTTCCTTTTTCTTCAACGTCGTCCTTCAAGTTCGTCGGGCTGCATCGATCGATCTCCGGCAAGCTTGTGAGTACCGTTTTACCGAATAATCCTAGGCTTTAACCTCTGGGCGCATCGCTGAGGTTTTGTCTAGTTCTTTATTCACCCTTTATCGATATTACTAGATCTGCAAGTTTTCGTACCAACTCTTGTAGTTTTAGCTTTTATCATCAATTTATCCCACTCGATCTAGATCTCGTCGGCTTCTAACATTACAGCCGATCTAGACCCGTTCGAGTGCTGACATCACGATCGGCCGATCCAGTCGATCTCTTTACATAGATACTTGCACTTCGGCTGCTTTCGAGCCTGCCGATCCCGCTTCCCTGTATCGGCCGGTTGGCAGATACACGTGTTATTGAAGACCCATCAGTTCTCTAGCCGATCCTTAATATTTTCCATTGTCAATCAAAAGGTCAGATTGGCTGGCACGCCTCGCTACAGACCGGGGAGTGTGCTGCGCGCGGAGGTGACGTCCTATTTTCGCGTCAGCACACAACTAGGTAATTTTATGAGAACCCCCTTGAACTTTGCAGTAATAGCATTTGCACAAGCCACCTCTCAGGAAGTTTTTGGAAACCCCCTCAAGCTTCGAAGAAATACCAAGATGACTGTCAATTTTATGAAATTCTCCTCCAACTTTATCAAAATTAAATTATACTCCAACCACTGCTCCGATAATTTGATGAAGCCCCTCAACCTTTACCTAACTACCATTTATTTAAGCCACCTCTCGGACAATTTGACGTCATCTCCCTCGATCGAGGTACCAAATTTTACGATAATCAACTCACGATCCATGCATCACCCACAAACCAGAGCTTTTAAAAAAATAACATATGGTCCACAGACTTCTAAGCAAAAGACCCTAAACTTTCTACAAATCTACTCACTGACCAAAATTTTTGCAGAAACGTCTCCAACTTTGTCATGATTAATCCACGGTCCCTGCATTCAACTGAAAAATGCCTTAAAGTTTTAAGAAACTAATCCACAGCCTAAAATCCTGCAAAAAAATATCTCAAACCTTCCTATCAATCACTAGGCTACAGGTCATGGCGCGACAACACGTGCCAGACTTTCTAGTTGTACCAGAAATGTCACACTACATTTTTTGAAAGGAACAGGAGGGGCCAAGGCCCCAACTGGTTAGTATATATTAAAAAGAGAGGTTAAGTACAAATCTAGAAAAAAGAAGACAAAGAAAACAACAACAAAAGGAAGAAACAAGAAACAAAGACGTGGTCACAAGGCATTCAGCCAGCTTTCCATTGAAGGAAGGGAGCTTTGCTTGATCCTAAGGGGTAGGAGCTTGAATTCTGAAACAAATCTCCGCCTACAGTCCTCAAAAGTTGGGTCAACGTTATTGAAAGTCCGATCATTTCTTGTCTTCAAGAGGCTCCAGCTCATGAGAATGATAATTTCCATAAAAAAGGGGACTCCAAGATGTCACACTACATTTGTTAACTCTTCTATCTTTAAGTAATTTATTTCGGAAAAGTGGCTTCAGAAAATACCACATAGTTTCAAGCGGGTGATGCGAGAACAGTTTACATAGAGATAAGAGTCGCATACGATACTATGAGACAATAAAATCTCAGTTTCATCGCAAATCACTTTTGAAATTTGTAAATAAGGATTCCTGTAGGGAGATGCATATTATCCAAGCTACTCATTTTTTCAAGAAAAAATTACGGTCAAATCATACCCATATCATATGGCTGAAAATGTAAGATACTCTAGTTGGGGAATAACACAAATACACAACCAAGGGAACCAATGAATTTTTTATATATATATATTTTTAATCATTTTGCAAATTTATACGACCGTTTCGAAATTTATCAAAAAATAAACATCAACCGCCGTCGGCCACGGCGGAAAAGGCCTACCGTCGTAGGCCACGGCGGCTGCACGGCCGATAGTTTGTAGTTTAGATTTAGAAAAATAGTTTTTAGATTATAAAATTTAGAAATTAGTTAATTTAATTAGTTTAGATTTAGAAAATTAGTTTTAGATTATAAAATTTAAAAATTAGTTAATTTAATTAGTTTAGATTTAGAAAATTAGTTTTTAGATTATAAAATTTAGAAATTAGTTAATTTAATTAGTTTAGATTTAGGAAATTAGTTTTTTAGTTTAGAGAATGTAGAAAATTAGTTTATCTATTTAGAAAATTGTCGAAATTAGTTTAGTTTGTTTAGAAAATATAGAAAATTAGTTTCTCTATTCTAGAAATTGTAGAAATTATAGAAATTACTGTAGCTTCTTTAGAAAATATAGAAAATTAGTTTATCTGTTCTAGAAATTGTAGAAATTACTTTAGCATGTGTAGAAATTATAAAAATTACTTTAATTTATTTAGAAAATGTAGAAAATTACTTTAATTTATTTATCTGTTTAGGAAATTGTCGAAATTACTTTAATTTGTTTAGAAATTCTAGAAAATTACTTTATCTCGTTTAGAAAATGTAGAAAATTAGTTTATTCGTTTTAGAAATTGTAGAAATTCTAGAAAATTATTTTACTCGTTTAAAAAATGTAGATAATATAGATAAATATTTTACCTGTTCTAGAAAATGTAGAAAATGTAGAAATTACTTTATCTGGTTTTTTTAATTGTATATTTAATTTAATTGTAGAAATGTAGAAACTGTTCTTAGTGCCCACCATATGTGAGTTCTCGTTAATTTTTAAATTTAATTCAGCGTTCGGAGATTTTAGCCGCTGACAAATATGTTTAATTCGTCGTTGGTGGTCTCGGAGGGGAGTTGCGGGGCGTGTTTCTTGGGTTCAGAAGGTGCAGCCGTACGTGGACGGTTGGGCTGCCGCGTCAGAGAACGTCGTCATGGAGGACCGGCCCCACGACGACACGGCGTGGGAGGCGTACATCCAGTGGTACACCCCGAGGACTCGATCGCGTGTGATGTACGTACCACAGCCACCAGCACCGGTTCCGGACGCGGCGAGGGCGATGGTTCCTAGTGGCCCGTACCCGGTGCGATGGGATCAGCACTACGACGCGGTGGTGAGTTTGAAAATGCAACTAATTTTTCTTATGGTACTTTACATTCTAACATTTACTAATAATTTCTTTTGCAGTTCGAAGTGATTGCGGACCTTTCAAGTTTTATAGGGGAGTCGAAGCCGAGGCTGAACCTCATGTCACACCAGGAGATCGAGCAGACGTTCGACAGGATGGATACCATCACCACGAGGTTCCTTGTCGCGGTCAACTACCGCGGCAACCCGGCTCTACCCCTGTTTCCACGGTACCCCCAGTCGTCCTTCAGCTCCGCCTCGACTGGTCGTTCCCACACGGCACCGTCGTCCTCGTCACGGCCACCCTACCCGGCGCGCCCTCCGGTGCATCCTCCCTTGAGGATGTCTCCTCTAGGGGGCCCTTCTCTCAGAGGTCCTGCACCTACACCAGCACCAGCACCAGGAGGATCAGGACCAGCACCACGAGGACCTGCACCAGGACCAGCACCAGTAGCAGCAGCAGCAGCACGAGCAGCAGCACCGGTTCCTTCCTCGTCCACCGGTGTTGTTCTTCAGTCAGATAATGACCACAACTCTATCTCGAACCATATACAAATACTAGATTTTATTAATTATGATATGTGATTTAATAATTACTATGTGTTCCAGCTTACGTCAGCAGCGGCGGCACTCCTGACTCCACCCTAGAGGACCAGGCGGGAGGGTCCGGGTCCGGGTTCGACGACTTGGACTTGGACTTCGACTTCTTGCACGGTGTGCAGGACGAGCTCGGAGGGTCGTAGCTAGGAGGCGCGCCACCCACGTGGACACACGAGGGAGCAGGGACGCAGCCAGGAGGCTCGCAGCTGCCAGGCGCGAGCGGTGGTACGCAGCCAGGAGGGTCGCAGCTGCCAGGCGCGAGCGGTGGGGTGCAGCCGTCTACAGGAGGGTTGCCAGGGTCGTCCCACGAGGTTGCAGGGTCGGTGGCGGCGATGGCGACACCGCAGCCGACTGCTGATGCTAGGCGTCGGCAGATCCACCCACGTGACCCGTTGACGTACCCTCGCGAGCAGACGCACGCCGCAGTCCGAGCTGACAGGCTGCTCAAGAAGACCAGGCGATGCTAGATTAGGTCGCATATTGTTTGTACAGGAGCACTGTTATATGTGATCATGACTATTTTTTAGTATGTCACTTTGCTTTTCTTTATTACCACATAGTTTTCTTTGTCATAAAGTTAAAAAACAAAAAATCAATCGTTAAGTTAAAAAAAACAACCCGTCGAAAAGCAACCGCGGCGGTACGGTAGGCAGTAGGTTCGAGATAGAGTATTATTGAAGTCGAAAAGCAACCGCTGTGGACCACGGCGGTAGATCCAACCGCCGTGGACTACGGTGGTTGGTGGCGGATGCCGCGCTTATATAAAGGGCGACGACACCGGCCGTCCTGCCCGACCCTGCCGCCGCCTCCCTCTCCCCACAGGCTGCTCCTCCCTCTTAGGTAAGTTTCCTCTCTTTATTTATTTTATGTAATTAGTTAAATTAGTTTAGAATAGTGTAATTAGTTAAATTAGTTATGATTTTGTGTAACAGTAACTAGAGATGTCTACTGCTGCCGCCGGATGGGGTGAGGATGGTAATGGTGGTGGTGATCCGAAGGGAAAAACACAAATGCGGCACCTGATCCGAAGAAAATGAGCACGTTCGAAATAGGTATGATTCGTCATTTGCAAGGAGTAACTGCAGATGCCATTGCAAGAGGAGAGGAACCTCATTGGGATGCTCTTTATGCTCCACCAGACATGCATCATTATTTGCAAAGAAAAACTGCAGATGCCATTGCAAGATGAGAGGAACCTCCTTATGGTGGTCTTTATGCTCCACCAGCAGGCTCGTGTGTTGCTAATCCACCACCTAAAAAAGCTACTAGGAAAGATAAACCTTCGTCGTCACATCGCAAGAACGGCTGAACTTTGTCGTTTTTTAAGATGTTGTAATCTTTCCTGCAGTGCTGTAATATTTGAACTGGATCCTATTATGATTGTGTTGTAATAATCGAACCAGCAGTCCTTAATTTCCCTTGTTTAATTTTCTACTAGATTTAATAAAGTTTTATCAAAAATTAAAATGATCCTAACCGTTGTGGCCCACGGCGGTTGGGCCCAGCCGCCGTGACCCAGGACGGTTAGGTCTAGCTGCCGTGGCCCACGACGGTTAGGTCCAACCGCCGTGGACGACCACCAATCGCCGTGGGCCACGGCGGTTGGGGTGTAAACGCCGTGGCGTACGGCGGCTGCGGCTAACCGCCGTACGCCACGGCGGTTGATGTATATTTTTGATAAATTTCAAAACGGTCGTATAAATTTGCAAAATGATTAAAATATATATATATAAATTCGGAACCAATGAACCAATCACGCGGCGGCGGCAACCAACCCTTATCCAAAAAAAACCCTGCAACCTGCCGTATTGGGCCTGAGGCCCGATTGCCCAATACTGCAGCAAAATTGCCAGCCCGTCCCAGGAAACCACCACCCGCTGTTCCTCGTCTTGGACTCATCTTCATCAGACGTCAGCCTTCTGCATTCCTGAGGAGAGCCAACGCATCCGGAGTTCCCCTGCAACCCCAACCTGCCGTGCGCGAAGCAGCGCCCCGACGAGTTTCCTGCGCGAGAACCGGAAGCAATATATCCTCTCATCCACTTCTCCGGAGCTCCAGCACCAAGACCTTCCTTCCACTCTTGGCTCTCCTTGCAGCTTGAATTTCTCCGTCCGATTCGGTGAATCGGAAGACCACAGGTATGAATCGATTCTCTCTGGCTGTTGAGACTAATTTCCGCAATCTCTTTAATCCTCTGCTCCGTGAAAGGAATGTCTGTGTTTCCTCGTTGTTATTAAGGGTTAAATTAAACCATAGATTCATCTCCTGTTTGGATGGTTCCATTTCAACCTTTAGCCTTTAGGGTTCAGGGGTTTACGTGTAGTAGGATATCTAGACGGCAATTTCAATGGAGCTGGTTATCTGATGATGTGCCTTTGTGGCTGCCATCGCCCTTAATATATGGATTTGGCAAGTCTTGGTTTGGAGCATTGTGTACGAGGTTGATTGAAGGGTCTGGAGGCTGCTGTATTGCTTGATATGTTTGGGATTTGGGTATACTGCTTTCTTTTAGCACATTCTGACACTTGAGGAGTTCGAAAGGTAGCATGGATTGATCCAAGCAAGCATAAGAGCTGTTTTAGCAAAGTCTGCTTGAACATGTTAGAAATTAGTAATTCATTGTTATAGTATAACATAGAGATGTTCAATCTTGTTGTTTCTGCCGAATTAACTGTTAAATTGCTTATTTTTTGTGTCATTAGCAACCGAGTATTTGGTGCTGTCTATCTCTTGTGTATTTATTTGTTTTCTTAGCCAATACATATATGTTTCCTAGAAGTTCATCTAAGATGCACTGAAGTTTTATTTTTAACCTTCTTCAGTTGTCGCTACTGATAATTGTCTCTGAAGCTCTGCACTGATTTAATCTTAACCTTCTTCAATTGTTGCTACTGATAATTGTCACAGGAGCTGCACTGATTTAATTTTAACCTTCTTCAATTATCACTGAAGCATGTCACACACCCGCCTTGTTATCTATATTTCCATTTGACCCGGCATCTTATTTTATCTGTAGAAATGATTTTGATTTCATGTTCTACTAATAATTAATATGGATTCCCCATTTATGCATTCTCTCAGTTGCACTTGGTACTACCTGAGGGAATGCTTCTCAACACACCTAGTATTTCCTGGCGATGCTGTACTTCGTGGAACATGTATTCTGAGTCTAGCCAGTTACCAGGAAGGTTGACTCAAAGAGTGGATTTATGGAATACTTCATGCTCACAAGCATTGAGGCATCATGCCAGGATTAGTTCAGTTAAGAAGAACATAAATTCATCTCATCTGCAAACTACAGCTTGTTTCGTTAGTTTAGGGCGACAGTTGCAGTGCAGACAATCAACAAGAAGCCATATACTAAATGTAAAGTCTGATATACTATCACATCACAAGTTTGCTACTACAAATTGGCGGTTGGGAAGTATGCGACGAAACATAGGAGGTATAGCCTCTGGACAAGGTTTTGCAGTGTCTGGGATGGCTAGTGCCGAAGGTCCTGTGGATAACGAGGTTGATAGCACCCAGCCTGCTGAATCATCAGCAAATTTATCTCAAGGAAAAAAAGTTTACACAGATTATTCTGTAACAGGTGAGAGTGCAAAAAGATTCCTTTCTTTTAAAATATAAAAAATACAATGTGCCAATGGTCAAAGTGGAATGTGAAATAGTCATTATAGTTGAACCACATGATCTGCAGGCATTCCTGGGGATGGAAGATGTCTGTTCCGTTCTGTGGCCCATGGTGCATGCATTAGATCAGGGAAACCCATACCCAGTGAGGATCTTCAGAGGAAGCTAGCCGATGAGTTGAGAACAATGGTATGCGATATTCTGCTACCAAATTCATGCATTTGATTGCAAAAGTTTGTAAGTTGTAAGCTATCTGTTGATTGGTCCCATCATCTGAATCCTGTGTGTAAACTTTTCTTCTGCTAGGTTGCTGATGAGTTTATCAAGAGACGAGCAGAGACTGAATGGTTGTTTTCTTTACATTTCATAACCATGCAGTTTGTTTTCCATCTAAATAGATGGTGTTGTGATTATCCTTTATTTCAACATTTTTTACAGGTTCGTTGAAGGGGACTTTGATACATATGTCTCTCAGATTAGGAAGCCACATGTGTGGGGAGGTGAACCTGAGTTGTTCATGGCTTCGCATGTTCTTCAGTGAGTGTTAGCCATGGTCTTTGAAGATTTTCTTAGTATTGGCTACTTAGCTAAAGGTTTGTGGGATAAGTTAGTTTCAGCCATACTTTGCAGTCCTAATGCTTATGCAGCATCATGTTCAACTCCTGCGATTATAATTCAGTTCTTGGGTAAAACTATTCCACTATAGTTCAAGCCACATATTTGACATTTTGATTGCAGGTGCTTCTTTAATATGGTCGTTTGGCATAACAATGACACTGTGTTTACTTGCAGGATGCCAATAACGGTTTACATGCATGATAAAGATGCGGGCGGTTTAATAGCACTAGCTGAATATGGCCAAGAGTATGGGACTGCTCCCATCCAAGTTCTTTATCATGGTTACGGCCATTATGAAGCTCTGCAGATACCGGGAAAGGGTGGTCCAAGGTCAAGATTGTAACATTTGTAGCTCAGCTTTCAAATGGTAAGTTTTGTGCTTGATACCTTGGCTATTTTTTTCCTTTAATACATGTCCTAATATTACCAGAGTTTGAATTTTCAGACAGTAGAAGGTGTTGCACGCTGGTTCTTCCATTGCTTGTGCAGACTTAACTGATCGAGATTGGCAGCAGGGACTCTCCAGCACCAAGTCGACCCTCACACTGCTGTGCTTTTGTCGCGAAGAACAGATGGCCATAATTTGGCACAGGGTTGGAGCTGGCTAAGGAACGGAGATCTGCACCCGCTTTCCTAAAACATTCCAACTCTTGAGCCCTATGCACTGCCTGTTATCATCGACGCAGGGGCGGATGTAGAAGGATTGGAGGTTACCGTTGATGCCTCATTGGACCAGAGTCAAAATTCACATAGAGCTGCTATACATAGTTATGGTTGAAAACTTAAAATACTGCCGGCAACTATCTTGATGGTGTCGTGTACGAACTCGTGTGTTCATTCACACTTCTACACATAGTTCGACACGAGAAGCTTTTTCGTGTTCGCAAAAGGGTTTTTATTTTCAGACCAGATTTGAGGTCAGTACTTACAAGTTTGGACGTTCTTGTTAAGTGGAGCTGATTTTGGAATTACGAAACGTGAAGGGACCCTGCTCAGCCGTCGCATCTTCCGGCCGTTCCGGCAAAACCGGCGAGCCGCAATCCCTGAATCCCTCTGGTCAGAAAACTTTACACCATCGACGCAGAGCGAAGGAAGAACGATCACCGCGCCGCCTGTGGCAGACAGAGTCCGAGCTGAGAGTTTCTTTAAACCCATCATCTGCCGGCTGCCGGCGACACTCTGGTAACGCGCTCACATGGCGCTGCCGGAACGAGCAGGAGCAGAGCAGGGGGGCTCTCGATCTGATCTCGCCATGCCCCGGCCGGTGTCCCATGCTGCCATTCCTCGCGCGCGCCAGTACGGCCGCATGGGCGGCACCACACGCCTCGCCATCGTGCGCCGCATCTGTACGGTGGTCTGCAGAGTGGCCGGATGGGCACACCACCACCTCGTGTCCTCGTGCATTCAAAGGGGCCAATAAAAACTGGACCTTGCCGTCCGCTACCGTGTGCGTTCAATTCGTTCCTGATCCAACAGGAATGTCTGTGTTATTTGGGCATTTGGCCGTGTCTCGGGAGAGTTCGCATGAACTCTGTTTGCGTTAGTCTAATTGATCCATTCTGTTCTGCTTGTAAAGCATGAGCATAGCAGTGGTCGGGTTTGGAAACAAATGCAGAGAGGCAGCCAAAGTCATGCTCCAGGATTGAGTGCACGACGATACAAGTGCTTGTAGAGCACTGCTAGTTAGCTTGGTCTAAACGTTGTAGTATATTTTCTAAAATGTGTAAAATAACTAAGAAAATGCACTGTAAAAAAGAAAGTAGCTTATTATTAAAAAGAGACAAGCTCACAAGCATCATGTTTTACTCCATTGCTTTTCGAAGACAAACATTTCTTTCTACGGAGCACATTGTGAGGGCGAGCATGATTTTTTTGAGATCAGGACGAAATTAAGTTACCAGCTGGATCGGATGCTCCTGTAGTGATACTTCTTCTTCTACATGGAAAAGGTGCCAAGAACTCGAAGCTTATTCTTATCTCCTCGATCAGGAAGAAGAATATGACGCAATTTTAGGTAGCGAGAGGAATGTAGTTCGATAACGCCTTTTCCGCGACACAAGATTTTGCAATTGCTGTCAACTTTTCCCACCGGATTGTGTTCTCGCTCGCTCGCTGGAATATGATCAAGGAACATTTTAGCAGGAAAAGTCATGGGAAGACTACTACCCCAGATAATATTGCAGAGATATCCTTGTGTCCAGTGTCCTGTACAAGAATCATTGCTGGTATTTCCACCGGTGGGAATTATAGGGGAAAATCATATTCCCAGGAATGGTCGTCGAAATGATGGTCATGTACACATACGCTTTGCAATCCATCGGCATTAATCCGCCGATGGCATTATTATACTTGGCAAATTTCTTCAATTCGTCGCCACCTTCGTTTATCCACCATATGCGCGCATGCATGGCGTGGCCGTTCTCCTTGAACCTCGATCAAAGATACTTTATGCGGTTATGCCATCAAGAATTAAATCCCTTATCACGATAACTATGACATAATCTTATGCACACACAACACTCAGTGAGGGATGGGGGCCCTTGATTTTACGGCGTTGGATTCTCGAGGAATAGCATCCTCGGATATGGTTCATTAGTAGTCGTCACTTTAACCCGTGGCACACGATTCTTGATGTGCATATTATCGAGAAAAGATTCAACACCATGTTATGTGCTACTACCGATACATACGCGTACCTAAATTATGTCTCTCATTGCCCTAAAAATCAATATAGAAATTAATTAGAACGAGCAATGATCAATTGAAATTCCTTTATATATTACATAACATATAGTTATGTATATCAATTACTCTGTAATATATATTCCTAACCTTTAAAATACATGGAGAGAAATTGATCCCCACCACTGCATAAATCAGTGGGGAACCATTCCATCCTTAACTGTCTAGTATGATGAAGATGATTGGGCACTCCCAACCCAGACTCTATGGTAGAGTCCATAGTCATTAATTATACTGCCACATAAGCAATTTGGTGATGTGGCAAGTAATTTATTGATGAGAGGGAGGTCGAATTATAGAAACCAAGTCTAAGTTAGACACCAATTTTACGCACAAAACGAGGTCCGTCCGGATCCCGTGTGGCTGCCCACATACTCAATGTGTCCCTTGTTTATGTCAGAGGTTGAGATCTGGACAGCCCACAGGGGTATCAACCCCGGTGGTTTATTTGTTCGGCGGGGAGAGATCTAGGGCTAAGAACTCGAAGGTTATGCAAGAGCACATAGAACATAAAGGACACAGCGAGTTTATACTGGTTCAGGCCTCCGGAGAGTAAAACCCTACGTCCAGTTCTTCGGTTTGTATTGCGGATGAGAGTACAGGTGGTCCTCGGAAGGACAACCTTGCTCGCCTTATATTGGCTGACGGACAAGGTCGGTGGACCTAGAGTCGTCAATTACAACATGGAAACCTATCTAAGGTAATTTACAACATAATCCCGTGGTCTTCGGACTGATTGACGGCGCAACCGATGTCTTCTGCC
Organism: Cenchrus fungigraminus; assembly: GCA_036936925.1. Classification (NCBI taxonomy): domain Eukaryota; kingdom Viridiplantae; phylum Streptophyta; class Magnoliopsida; order Poales; family Poaceae; genus Cenchrus; species Cenchrus fungigraminus. The sequence continues at coordinate 28,452,008 of CM072780.1, read as the reverse complement.
TTGTCTTGCACGTCAAGTTACCCGAACGGATCGGATAAGATTATGGGGAATCTTCTGGAAGGTCTTTAGGAGGTCGTGTGGGCCACAGATCAGGTCCGTTGGGTCCACTGTCAGGTCGGCAAGTTTTCTGGTGGGCCGGACCCACTCGTCGGGGACGACTGTGAGCCTAGTCGGTGGGGACTCAGGGGTACCCATGTCTCACAGTTTAATAAATGGGAGCAGAAGACGCGAGAGGAATATTAGGTAGACTCCATAATACAAAATCTGCATTGAAAACTATGATTTCTCGTGATAGAGTCTTCAACATATAGACTTTATGGATAGAGTCTGGGTTGAAAGTGTCCTAATCTTCTTCAATTCTTGAGCTAAAGTACCGGAAGTTAATTACTTCCTTGTACTTCCTGACACGTTGTTGATTTCACTGTTCGATTTGCCGGAAGGACACGGTTCTTATTAATTTTAAACACTCTAAAATTTCTCATTACAATTAGTGTTGGCCTATGGAGTTTTGTTTTGTCATGCCATATATAGCTTCCCAAGTCGGTGTAATTTCATACACTAGAGGCGGTGACGGTTATGATAATCTGTCGTGAGATTCACTAATTAAATTCCCTCTTGTCTATTGGAGGCTTGATGCGCTCCTTCTGATTGTCAATGGAGGGAAGATGATGGTCATCTCCATTTGGGGGTTTTGTTCTAGATTAAATGCATATTGTGTTTTTATGTTAAAAATTTGTCTAAATTAGATATTTTTTAGGAGGTTGATTTTCAACCAGCGCCGCAAATGTCAATGCTCCATCATGGAGTTAGCTGGATGCGGTCCACAGGAATGGTAGCGGAATTTGCCAAATATGAGAACAAAAAGGGAAGCGCCTCGAAACTGTTTCAATATATATATATATATATATATATATATTTATATTTTGAGGTCTTTTACGGTGCACAAGACTACCCAACGGTAGTATGGTAGTATAACCGGTTTTTTTCTATAGGTAAAATGGTAATCTGCTCAAAATATATTAACCAACGTGAGTTAAGGTTACATAAAAAATTTCATATATTTGATTTCATATATTACAACAATACTATTTTCCATAGTTCCAATCATACCTTTATCATATCATATATACAACTATATAGATGGAACCACTAAGATACATTAACTATATTTCTATCAACATTCAAGTCATCCACCTCACATGTCACATTATCATCCACTAGATCATCAATTTATGTCTTCCACAAATTTTCTATGACTATAGCATCCATACATCTTTGCGAGTACCATGCTCCAAAATTTCCACAATAGAAATACGTGAAAGATCAATAATTTAACAATCGTTTTCTCTCAACAAAATGAACATATTATCATATGTAGTGTCGTTTGTAAAAGAATGTTGCATATCAATCACCTCATTTTATACTTGTTTAAAAATTCCCGCAGCAACGCGCGGGGTATCACCTAGTACTACCTATGAATACTACCCATATTACCGCTAAAAAAACCGATAGTATAGAATTAATTTGAACCGTCGGATCCTTCAAAATAGGTCTTTTTTATTACATACGAGCAAGGTTTTAAATAGCGTGCTATAGCGGTGCAATAACGGCCCGTAGCTCTCGACGCGAAACTATTATTCTTTTTTGCGCTATCGGTGCTATTGCCGCTATATCGCGCTATTGCGCTGCTATTCCAGAATAGCGTCATATCGCCGCTATTTTGCCGCTATAGGCTTAGGCAAAAAAAAACCAAGGCAAGTGGACTATAATTAAAAACTTTAGGTTATTGCCAATAACCATGGTTGTTGTTGTTTGAATTGTGATTTGTGAACTTTATGGTTGTGTGGTCCATGGTTGTTTGCTTATGTACTTCAACTTCAAGTGTTGACTTGATGCCTTCATGACTATTTCCCTATTTGGTATTTGCTTTGAGGTTGAGAACTTATCATATTTTGTTGTCCATTGTCATGGCTATTTGAATTATTAACTTATTAAGTCTAGTTCAACACTGTCATGTTGTTGTTGTTGTTTCAATCAAATAGCGCGCTATAGCGGCAGCAACAAGCTGGCGCTACTGCACATAGCTGCCGCTATAGCGGCACAATAGCGCCAAATAGCGGCCATACTAGGACGCCGCTATTTTTCATAGCCCGCGATCAAAAACCTTGCATACGAGTCATTGTCAAACAGTAGTATATGGTAGTATTGTGCACCGTAAAAAATATTTATATTTTTTAAGCTTATTCATGTTCTATTGGGCTGCGTTATGAATCGTCTTTAATACAACCTGGAAAAATAGTTCGGGTGCATTTGGTATAGCCACAGAGTTGATGATTCTATGCCGATTTCAGTATGAGCTCAGACAATTTTTTTAAGAGAGGAGTTTTTTTACGGTGCTTATGAAGTATTAGGAAGTACTAGGAAGTATCAAGTGTTTTAATTTTTCACCACCTAATTAATTAAAAAATTAATCTAATTTGAAAAAAGGCACAATGGCAATTTCCTTATCCTCTCTCTCAAGTGGCCCTCTCCCTCCCCCTGGCGTGTTCTCTCACGCTCGCACACGCCGCTGACCCATCGCCTCCCTGGCGCCGCAGCCCTCTCCTCCCTCGCGAGCGCAGCGTGTGGGAGCTAGGGTTTTTTATACCGCCCGGTATATTTATACCGCTACCCAGCGGTAATGGTATACCGGAGCGGTATAAATGGTATACCGCTTCTTACCGCTCGAATTCAAAATCCAAACCAAAATCGCCTATACAAACGGTAACCAGCGGTATACCGTGGTATAAATACTTTATACCGCTGCGGTAAGGATTTATACCGCTCGGTAATGAATTAAAACCGGTGCAATGAAAAAGGGTCTCCGGCTTGAAAGAAATGAAAATTTTGGCATGATGTTGGCACAAAGTAGTGTTAAATACCACCCCCAATCAATAATTTATAGTTATGCATAGAAATACCACACCAAACACAATAATATTAGGCGTGTATAAGTGAGTTGATAGTTCAAATACAAATAATTCGATACAAGTCATACAACACAATAAAAGTTCAATGGTAGAAAGGAAAGACCCCCATTTGGGACGCGGAGTTGTACTCGGCGATGGACATGACATTCAAGCCTCTCACCCTAAGCAACTCAGCCTTGTACTGTTGCCAAGTTAGGCCCGTCCATGCCGATGTTGTCTGCCATTCACTGACTAACATGTTGTAAAAATGGGGGTCTTCCCATTCATACACCCATGTCGTCTGTGCCTGCGCGTTTATGTCAGGAATGGGATAAAAAGACCGCGACTGGGAGGTATCACTGTCGAATTGCGATGCTCCAACCGTTCTCCTTTGCGACTGCGGTGCTCCATGGTCGCGATCCTGAGTAGCATGTGTGAATTGAGTCTCCCCTACAGTCAACCATAGATCATAATTAGTACATATAGTTAGAAACATCATACATGTGTGTAAATGTACGTGTGTATACCTGTGAAACGAATTCCACCACCACCACCACCACCATCTCCACCACCATCATCATCACCATCACCACCATCATCATCATCATCATCATCATCATCATCATCATCATCATCTTCATCACCACCACCATCACCATCACCATCACCATCATCATCACCGTCATCTTCAGCTGAGCTGCTATCCCCAGACTCCTGGTACGGTGGACTACGCTGACCATCACCATCATCAGTGGAGGCGTCGCTGGTCACTGGGTTTTCTAGTGCCTTTGTCTTGCTTTTTTGACGCTTTGGCTCACCCTGCTTAGGCCCACTCTGGAACATCCTCTTCCCTATGTGACTGCTACCCACATATCTTCGTGCCCAATCACTAATGCAATCATCACCCGTAGCGGTTTGGAGATCTTTGGGGTCTATCTGATCCCTCACAAGCTGGGACGGGATAGGAATGTCACTGTCTTCATCCTCCTCATCAAGAACCGGCTCCCGGTTTGATCTACCATATTCCATCCATTCCCGCACCGGATTTTTCTCATCATAGAAGTTAAGTTGGCCAAGATGCTCAATAATATCACCTTCATCATCATCACGCCGATTAGAGACATCCTCAAGTCGCAGCCGAAGGTTGTAGTTGACATAGACAAGCTTGTTAAGTTTCTTGTGTGTCAACCGGTTGCGAACCTTTGTATGGAGCAACGCAAAAGTACTCCAGTTACGCTCACATCCACTTGAGGAAACACACTGTGAAACAAGTCGCAATGCAAGGCGCTGCAGCTGCGGAGTGGATCCACCGAACATCATCCACCAGGCCGCTGCATGTGCAACCGATTGTGTAAGCAATATATTCGAGTAGCGGAGAGAATAAGGTGTCTTTAGGAAGAACTCTTACATGATGTTGTCTTCGGGTCCGTCGCCATTCGCTGTGCCATTTCCGATCCATACTCGCCATGCTTCATGTGAAACACTTCAGCCTCCTGCAATGCTTGCACGGCGGACTCGACATCCGTCATGCGCTCAAATGCATCCTTGAGCATTCGATACATCTCAGGAGTTGGATCCATCGTATATGAAAGAGCAGGATTGAGGACACCAGCTGCAAAATATGAATGACTTGAAATAAGCATAAGTTGAGAAAGCATAAGTATTGCACTTGAAATAAGCATAAGTATTACCTGCACCAACATACGTCTCAACCAAGCTTTCCCAATAGATTCCCTTGCATTCTTACCCTTCTGCGTCCAGGACCCTGTATCAATCTTTGTTTGCGTCATTCCTCTTCTTCCACCGGCAGCCAAGTTATAGTCGTCCACCACCACAGGAGTGTCCCTTCGCGAACCAGCTCTTCTAAGCATCCTCTGGAAGGGATTCAACCCCGCCGAACCACTACCCCCTCCACGCTCATAAGTACCTCCTCTCCCTTCCACCCCCTGTCGGAACTCTGCTTCTGCTCTCGACAGGTTAATTGCATCCTGGATCTGAGCCTCCTCATCATATCCACCAGCGGGATTGTTTCCCGCTGCTGCTGCCGCCTCCCGTGCCACCCTCTCTCGAGCCCGGTCAGTAGTTGCCTTCTTAGTCCTCTCAATATCCCGCTGAAAGTACTCCCGCACAGGTGGTGGCACCCTGCTGCAATGGAGCACCGATGATCCGCGCGCGGCCAAATGTTGTTTGAATCTAGTAGAACCACCACCACTTTTCTGCATACCACAATAGTTGCATCGCCATCCGGGAGCTAGATTGTCACCATGTTCTCATACGGGATCTTTAGGTCTGCCTGACATTGTCTACCTGCATAAATGCCAACATAAACAAAAGACTTACTTAATCGTATACCTAAAGAAAATGTACCTAAATCTGAAATAAATCCTAACTAAAATTGGATCCTACCACAAATCCTACATTCCTACCACAAATTATCCTACCTAAGGCAACAATTCTATTTCTACCTAAAGCAACAATTCTATTTCTACCTCTACCTCACATCCTAAATCCTACCTAAAATCCTAAACCAAAATAAACCTAAATCCTAACACAAATCCTAAATCCTAACACAAATCCTAAAGCTACACAAATGAAAAAAAAAATATTACATACCTGTCCGCGGTATATCGCCGGCCTCGCCGCGGTATATCGCCGGCCTCGCCGCGGTATACCGCACCTCCCGCGCGGGAAGTCGCCCCGGCCGAGCGGGAGCGGGCGGATCCGGCCGCGGGGCGGCTTACCGCAGCTCCCGCGCGGTATACCGCGCCCTGGCCGCGGTATACCGCCTGCGGCGGCGCGGACGGCGACCTGCGGCGGCGGACCAGCGCTCTCTCGCTGCGGACGGGGCGAATGGAGGCGACAGGAGTCACGGGAGACCGGCTGGAGCTGCTTCTAGGTCATCCAAGTCATTTGGGCTTCATGGGCCTTAACGGGCCGGCCTATGATTTTTCTTTTTCTTTTTTTGTATAACTTCTAAACCTCGAAATAAATACCAAATGCACTCAAATTTGAAAACTTTCAACACCATCAGACTCTACAAATCATGAACTATTTTTTGGAGATTTTTATTGATTTTTTCATTTTTTTGAATTCAAATTCAAATTTGAAAATTCGTAGAGGTTGCTACCGCTCGGTACCGTTACCGTACCCCGGCGGTAACAACGGTTACCACGGTAACCGGAGCGGTTACCAGCGGTAAAAAAAACCCTGGTGGGAGCAGGCCGCCATTGAGCTCGCGCGACTGGTGAGCCACTTCCGTGGTAGCGGCGAGGAGGTGCGCTTCACCTTCACGGGGCACAGCCTCCGCGGCACGCTTGCCCTGTTCTCCGCGCGTGACGCGGCCGCGGCGCACCCGGACATGACAGTCACCGCCACCACCTAGTTGAAGCTTAAGCACCACGCACTTTCTCTCTATGTCCGCTTCGATCCCTCTCCCCGTCCGCCCCCAGCCTTGTAAGTGCAATCAAGCCCTATGAGGGTTTTGGTGATGTTGACCACACAATTAAAGAGCTAATGAGCCCTTGAGTTTATTGTGCAGTACAAGAATGTTTTACAGGTGCAAAAGAAAGAAAGGAGACCCCTCAATTATATAAAGAAGGCTTCCTATGCTCTTTGGAGGATTTTATCTATTTTATCTTTTGAATTTGAGTATAGGACAAGCCGTACTATCAAGAGGGATACTAATGGTGAGTTAGGGTGGATTCAAGTGCTCATAGAACATCTATCCTAATCCTAACCCATTCCTTGAGGAGAGAGACCTGCTGCTGTTTTGTCCCTGTTATTTCCTTGTTCGGAGGTTCCGAGTTTAATCTCGGAGGTTCCGACCGTACGGGCTTCAGTCAGCAGAGGTTTCAGGGTTCGGAAGTTCCGAGATTTTTCTCGGAGGTTCCGGACTTTGAAATATTACCGTTACAGTTCTGGATCTGGGGGGTATTTATACCCCTTGGTCCCCCAACGGTCATCCTGGCTTCTCCCCCGAACAGTAACTCGTTCTAGCTTCATTCTCTCACCTTGCATTGACTCCCTTCCCACTCTCTTCCAAATCCTTGCCTAGCATTGATTGAGAGTGGGGATTCAAGTGAGATTGTGAGCAAAACCTTCCATTCCTAGTTCTTGAGCACTTGGAGAAGCTCTAGCAAGCTTGGTGGATCTTTTACTCTTGGAGCCTTGCTCCTAGACGGCTAGAGGTTCTTGGAAGCTCTCCAACCCGATTTGTGGAAGCTCCAAGGTGTTTGTATTACCCTTTGTGATTCTAGTGGAAAGTCTCCACCTATTACCCAAAGTGATAGGTGAGAGAGAGGAGTGGATCTTTGTGGTCCTTAGCCTTTGTGGCTTCCTCAATAACGTGGACGTAGGCAAGCCTTTGTGGCGAGCTGAACCACGGGATAAATCCTTGTCTCGTGTGTGCTGTGATTTATATACTTGCTCATCCTCGTTCATGCTTGTTCTTGACTAGATCTATTAGGGTTTGTTTCCGATCTACTTGTTGGTAGTTCTCTAGTTAGTTCCTTGCTTTTAAATCATCTTGCTAGGTCCTAAGGATCTCCTAGAGTTTGCTAGATCTGTTTTTCATCAAGTTATCCGCAGCTTTTATCGTATCCTCTCTGTTCTAACAGATCTCGGAACTTCCGTGATTATTTTCGGAGGTTGCCCCGTTCGGAGGTTCCGGAAATAAACTCGGAAGTTCCGAACCCTGACACTCACTTTGCAGAAAAAGTTTAAATTTGTGTGCAGGCCTATTCACCCCCCCTCTAGGCCACATTACCTCGATCCCTTCAATTGGTATCAGAGCGGGTTATCCTTGCTAATACTTAACCGTGTGAGGATATGGCAAGTGGTGATGACAAGCAAGAGGAAGAGAAGTTCGAAGACATATCGAGTGAAGTTGATGGTGATGCCTCGGAGGTAGGCAACACCTCAGCCTAAGAGAAGTTCGACAAGCTAAAGAAGGCTGTCAAAGAAAGCTCTAAGGAAAACAGCAAGAAAAGCAAGAAGGAAGATAAGAAGAAAGAGAAAGAAGAAGAAAAGAAGAAAGAAGACAGCAAGCAAGAAAAGAAGAAGAAAAGGAAGAAGGAAGAAGAGAAGAGAAGAAAGAGAACACCTTCACCATCTCCATCACCATCTTCATCATCCTCATCGTCGTCTTCATCTAGTGAGAATGGAGATGGGGATGATGAGTACTATGGCACAAGAATTCCCAAGAGAACAATCAAGCCCAAGCCCAAGGCCAAGTCAAAGAAAGACTATAGAAGCGTATCCTTTAACTATGATTCTTTAGATACTAAATCCAAGGATGATGTGACTATACCCATTGGCAAGTTACCCCAATTTGATGGGACTAACTTTGCTAAATGGAAGCATATGATGAAAGCATACCTAACCGGCTTGAGTTTGGAATTGTGGAATATTGTATGTGTAGGTTTTGATGATCTCGAAGACTTTGGAAACCTCACACCACGTGATTGTCGCAACATTAGGAGGAATGCTCAAGCTACAAGCATACTCCTTAGTGCTTTGAATGCCCAAGAGTACAATCGTATTAGTGGACTAGAGATTGCCAAAGAGATTTGGGACATCCTCCACATTGCTCATGAGGGTGTTGACAAGGTCAAGAAATCCAAGATCAACATATTGATGGCCGAACTTAATAGATTCACTATCTTTGATGGAGAAGGGCCACAAGAGATGTTTGATAGGTTGATGGTCATAGTTGGGAAGATAAGAGGCTTAGGTGGTGATGAGTTGGATGACCACTTTGTTGTGAAGGTGATGTTGGAGGCCTTTGCTCCAAGAAATCCTACTCTAGTCACCTTGATTAGAGAGAAGAAGAGATTTGAGGAGTTCTCTCAAAATGATGTTCTTGGAAGAATTCTTACTCATGAGCTTGTGGACAAGGAAATCCAACATAGGAAGAAAATTGGTGAGCTAGAAGCCAAGTTGAACAACTTGAAGGTCAAAGAGGTTGCTCTCCATTCTAACAAGTCAAGCAAGCCTACTACCTCATCCAAGCACTCTACTTCATCCAAGCCCTCCAAGTCAAAATCAAAGAAAGTGGAAGTAGAGAGCTCTACAAGTGACTCAAGTGAAGATGAAGATGAAAGCGCTCACGTTGAGATTGGAGATATGGCCTTATTCATGAAGACATATAAAAGAGGCTTGAAGAAGCAAGGTTACAAGTTTGTCAAGAGGAAGTTCCCTAACAAGAAAAAGAGAACTTGCTACAATTGTGGAAACACCGAGCACTTCATTGCGGATTGCCCTAATGAGAAGAGAGAAAACAAGAATGACAAGGGCAAAGGAAGTTACAAGAGAGATCAAAAACTACATCACAAGAGAAGAAACTATAGTGGAGAAGCTCATATTGGTCATGAATGGAATTCCGGAGATGAGAGCTCTAGTGAAGGAGAAGGGAAGAAGGTTGCAACCGTGGCTATCAAGAAGCTTCCCTCCACTTCAAGGTTGTTCAACAACTTGACCGATGATGAAGAGAGCTCATCCATTCATTGCTTCATGGCCAAGGGTGAGAAGGTAAAATCTAGCTCAAAACCCTCTCCTCCACCTAGTGATGAGTCGGAAATGGACTCTAGTGATGAATCTAGTGATGAGGAAGCAAACCAACTTGTTAGTAAGATGGATGAGCAATCTAGAGATTTTATGGCTAGGTTGATAGTGGAACTAGAGGAAAAACAAGACATTCTTACATCCGAAAGAAGTGAGCTTGAGGCTTTGCGTTTGGAAGTGAGCCAAGCGGAGAGCGTCATAGCTACTCTCAAGGAAGACCTTGCTGCCTCCCAAGCTCAATGTAATTCTCTCAAGTCGAGAAATGAAGAGCTTGAGGAGCAATATAGTCTCCTTTGGAGTAGCACCTCACATCCTTTGAAGGTTAAGGGTGACTCTAGTGCTTCTACTAGCAAGGGCTGTGATAAATGTTTCAATGTTAATCTTGAATCCTATGCTACTAATCTTGCTAACATGGAAGCTATGAAAAAGAAAATTGCTAAGTTAAACTCAATCATAGCTAGAGGATGCATGAGTGAAGAGAACAAGAAGGGAAAGTTCTCCAAGAGAAAGATGTTGGAGAAAAGTGAGAAACCAGGTTTTGGCTATGTTGAAGGTGGCAAGACCAATGAAAGAAAGATCATCAAGGAAAAAGAGTGCCTAGAATTCAAGAGTACTGGGTTTCTGTTTACCCAAACCCCGGAGGTTCCGAGCTCAAAGCCCGGAGGTTCCGGAGTCTGGAAGCCTCGAGCCACACAGACAGCAGAACTCGAAGGTTCTGAGAAAATTCTCGGAGGTTCCGGAGTCTGCAAAGACAGAACCAAGAAGAAAGGCAAGACTCAACCTCAGCAAGCTTCCAAGGCATCTAACACTCGTTTGCAGGTTCAGAAGCATCCAATCATGCCTAGAAGGAACTTGTCCCCCAACAAGAACAAGGCTCACGCATCTAGAGACATACCCCCTAGCTATGTGTTGAGACGCAACAATCTTGGTAAAGTTGTTGCCACGTATGTTGGAAATGAGTCTAACATATATGTGAAAAGATCACTATGGGTTCCTAAAATTTTGGTTGCTAACGTTGAAGGCTCCAAGTCAAATTGGGGACCTAAAAGAAGGAACTAAATTATTTTGTAGGCATACTCCTCCGGTGGATCAAGTTGGGTGCTTGATAGCGGATGTACACATCATATGACCGGAGAAAGGAGTATGTTTTCATCCTACCTCCATTTGGAAGGACCAAAAGAAACAATTGCCTATGGAGGGGATACAAAAGGAGAAGTCATCGGTGTAGGTGATATCCCTATCTCTCAAAAATATTCGATTACCAATGTTTTACATGTTGATCCGTTAGGTTACAATCTACTATCGGTCTCACAACTTAGTGAGATTGGTTTTGATTGTCACTTCTCGGATAAGGATGTGTCCATCATAAGAAGGGAGGATTCCTCTATTGTCCTTACGGGTCGCTTGAGAGGGAGGCTTTACCTAGTTGATCTCAACAAAAGTAAAGTTTCTCCCAAGACTTGTTTAATGGCAAAATCTAGCATGGGTTGGCTATGGCATCGCCGACTAGCCCATGTTGGCATGAGGAACTTGGCCAAACTTTTGAAAGATGAACACATCCTTGGACTAACAAATGTACATTTTGAGAAAGATAGGATATGCAAAGTATGCCAAGCCGGAAAGCAAGTAGGAGCACCTCACCCACCAAATAGCATCCTCACTACATCAAGCCCGTTGGAGCTCATTCACATGGATCTATTTGGACCGGTGGCCTACATAAGTATTGGTGGTAACAAATATGGCTTGGTTATTGTGGATGATTATTCTCGCTTCACGTGGGTGTTCTTTGTGTTTGACAAGAGTGAAGTACAAGGGAAGGTGAAGACCTTCATAAGGAGAGCACAAAGGGAGTTCGAGCTACCAATCAAGAAAGTGAGAAGTGACAATGGCTCGGAATTCCGGAACACCAATATTGAAGAATTTCTTGATGAAGAGGGCATCAAGCATGAATTTTCAGCTCCTTATACCCCTCAACAAAATGGGGTGGTTGAGAGGAAGAACCGAACTCTTATTGAGATGGCAAGAACCATGTTGGATGAGTACAAGACTCAAGACATCTTTTGGGCCGAAGCTATCAACACGGCTTGCTATGCAATCAACCACCTCTATCTTCACAAGTTTCACAAGAAGACCTCCTATGTGCTTATCACCGGTAAAAAGCCTAAGGTGTCCTACTTTAGAGTGTTTGGGTGCAAATGTTTCATTCTCAAGAAGAGGCCCCGAACATCTAAGTTTGCACCAAAGGTTGACGAAGGATTTCTTCTTGGCTATGGTCCTAATGAGCATGCATACCGAGTCTTCAATCTAACCACCGGAAGTATTGAAGTCACGGTAGATTTGACCTTTGATGAATCTAATGGCTCTCAAGTGGAGCAAGTTGACTTAAATGTTGTAGGTAATGAGAAGCCATCTTGTGAAGCAATCAAGCAATTGGCCATAGGTGATGTTAGACCAGTTGAAGCACAAGAGGAAGATGAGAATCAAATCCAAGCTTCAACACCACTCGAAGGGCCTGAAGTCACTGGTTCAGCAGATGTGCAGACTTCGGAGGTTCCGAGAAATTACTCGGAGGTTCCGGGAACTGCCACTGAGACTCAACCTCCGGGAAATTCTCTGGAGGTTCCGGGGTCTGGAAACTCAGCACCACAGGACACTGTGAACCAGCAATCTAATCAGCAAGGGGCTGCTCAAGCAAGTACATCTGAGCCTCAAGTTGATGAAGATGATGAAGACCAACCTCTACACCAACCTCTTGGACCATCACATCCTCGTGTACATCAAGTCATACAAAGGGATCATCCCGTTGACAATATCCTTGGGAGCATAAGGAGAGGGGTAACAACACGATCTCGTCTTAAGAATTTTTGCGCATTTTACTTGTTTGTTTCCTCTCTTGAACCCATTAAGGTAGATCAAGCTCTTGAGGATCCGGATTGGGTGGTGGCTATGCAAGAGGAGTTGAACAACTTTGAAAGAAATCAAGTGTGGGAGTTGGTGGAAAGACCAAAGACGAACATCATTGGCACCAAATGAGTCTTTAGAAACAAGCAAGATGAGTTTGGCATTGTGATTAGGAACAAAGCAAGATTGGTCGCTCAAGGGTACACTCAAGTTGAAGGACTAGACTTTGGAGAAACATATGCACCGGTGGCAAGACTTGAAGCAATACGGTTTCTACTCGCTTTCGCTGCCCATCATGACTTCAAGCTATATCAAATGGATGTCAAGAGTGCATTTCTCAATGGACCACTCTCCGAAGAAGTCTATGTTGAGCAACCACCGGGTTTTGAAGATCTCAAGCGTCCTAATCATGTCTACAAACTCCGTAAGGCGCTCTATGGGCTTAAGCAAGCACCAAGAGCATGGTATGAATGCCTTAAGGATTTCTTGCTCAAGCAAGGCTTTGAGATAGGCAAAGTCGATGCTACTCTCTTTACTAGAAAGGTTGATGGTCATATCTTTGTGTGCCAAATATATGTTGATAACATAATATTTGGTAGTACTAATGAAACTTTTTGTGAAGAGTTTAGTACGGTGATGACAAAGAGGTTTGAGATGTCTATGATGGGTGAGCTCAAGTTCTTTCTTGGATTTCAAATCAAACAAGCAAAGGAAGGGACGTTCATATGTCAAACCAAGTATACAAGGGATATGCTTAAGAAGTTTGACATGGACAAGGCAAAGCCCATCAAGACTCCAATGCCTACCAATAGACACTTGGACCTCAATGAAGAAGGGAAATCCGTGGACCAAAAGGTATATCGCTCCATGATCGGCTCTCTTCTTTACTTATGTGCATCTAGGCCGGATATTATGCTTAGTGTGTGCATGTGTGCTAGATTTCAAGCTAACCCGAAAGAGTGCCATCTCATGGCCGTAAAGAGAATCTTGAGATATCTAGTGCATACCCCTAACCTTGGCTTGTGGTATCCTAAGGGCTCCACTTTCGATCTACTTGCCTATTCGGATTCCGATTATACCGGTTGCAAGGTAGATAGAAAGAGTACATCGGGGACTTGCCTATTCCTTGGTAGGTCTCTAGTGTCTTAGAGTTCTAAAAAGCAAAACTCTGTAGCCCTTTCCACCGCCGAGGCCGAGTATGTTGCAGCCGGCGCTTGTTGTGCTCAACTACTTTGGATGAAGCAAACCTTAAAGGATTACGGATGTCACTTTACCCATATCCCACTTTTGTGTGACAATGAAAGTGCCATAAAGCTTGCAAACAACCCCGTAAGCCATTCTCGTACAAAACATATAGACATCCGTCATCATTTCTTGAGAGACCACGAAGCCAAAGGAGATATCGCTCTAAGTCATGTGAGCACCGATCAACAACTAGCCGATATCTTCACTAAACCTCTCGATGAGTCAAGGTTTTGTAGTTTGAGGAATGAGCTAAATATTCTTGATTCTCGTTGCGTGGTTTGATCTCTAGCATGCCTTGGTTGTTTGCTTCATATTGTTGATAATCTCTGAAAATTCTTTTGAAAAAGCTTTTGTAAAAACTTTAATTTAACAGTGCTTCAAAATCTATTTTCATATCCCTAACTTGTCTCAAGTGGCTATAGTTGTATGTGTGATTGCTTGTTTTCTAGCCACTTGAGTCAAGGAAACCATGACCTAAAGATCTCAGTTGATAAAAGGTTCAAAATCTCAAAAGGAGCAAAAGTTGACAGTCTCTGGAATTCAAGTTTCGGAAGCTCCGAAAAAATCTTTGGAGGTTCCGAGCCTCAGAAGCTCTGAGAAAATCTTCGGAACTTCCAATCTTTATTGACTCAGCATTCAGTTCGTCAGAGGGGCAGTTTAAAGGGAATCAGGCATCTCCCCTGGAATATTCTTTCACCCCTAGGGTTAACCCATCTCTCCCTTTCACCGCGCAGTTACCAGATCCCTTTTCACCGCATCCGCCTCTCTCCTTCTCGCTCCCGCACCCACATCGCCATCTCTCTCCACCGCCCCGCCGCCGCTTTCGTCCTCGTCACCGGTGACCGTACATCTCCCGTACATCCCGCCAGGAAGGCCGCGCATCTCTCGTCGTCGACGGGCCGCAAAAGCTGAAGATGGAGGGGGAGCCGCTCGGGGTCTGACCTAGATCCGGTGCCGTTCCACTGAAGATTGAAGGAGGAAGACGTATTGATCTTCATCAACTCTCTCCTTCCTCGCCGATTCTTTTGTGCAAGCAGAGGGGACAACATTGCACCGCCTGGACCTGATCCAGCGAGTTGCTCCTCCTCAGCGCCACCAGACCACTTTGTGATCTGGAGGGGACCTCTGGTCTATGTTCCCTGGCGTCAAAAGCTTCACAATCACATCGGCTTTCATCTCCTTCCCTTTGATTCAAGGTAACCCTAACCCTAATTTCCAGATCTGTCGGTTACCTTAGGGTTCTAGGTTTTCTTAGTGTAGAGATGTTATCCTGTGCTATTCTGTGGATGCTGTGATGCCTGTTTGATTGAACTTAGTTGAAGGTTGAATCAAAGTACAAAATGCAGGAAGGTTCAAAGAGTCTCGGAGGTTCCGAGAAAATTCTCGGAGGTTCTGAACTCTGTAGCCAACTGTAGGTTGATTTTGATTCAAAATTCCACTAAGATACAATTCACTTGCATCACTTCACCCATTCTCTGTCAGTCCTTTTATATCTAGTTTGCATCTCTTGGCTAGGTTGCAGTTGAAGGTTGAATCAACAAACTGTTCTCTGTCAGTGCCCAGACTCGGAGGTTCCGAGAAAATCCTCGGAGGTTCCGAAGTCTGTATTGACAAGGGACAGTCTGTGATTCAAAATTCCACTGAACCCTAACTAATTGATCTCCAATCTCTATCTTTGGTCCTCTACACCTACTCTACTTGATCTATTCCTTATCTGTTACCTATCCCTTATCTGACAGATGTCTGGAGGGTCTGCTGACAAGACTTATGCTAAGAGGCAGAGGCAGCCTTATGAAAGTTCTGCAGAAGAAAGAGCCTTCAAGATTGCAGCCAGAGAGGCAGTTAGTGGCAGTAGCAGCAGGGGCAAGGCAACCCCTAGAAGAGGCAAAGGTGGTAGCTTGTCTGGTGGCAGGGGCTCTGGATCAGCAGCTCATGTTGAGGACAATGGGGGAACAGAAGGAAAAACTATTCCCATTGAGCTAGAAGATGATATGCTTCTTGGAGAGATTGACTCCACATACCTGAAGTATCACAAGGCTTTGCTCAAGAGGCGTCCCCCAACAAAGTATGACAACTCAGTGTACATTAAGCATCATAATTATGATGGAGCAGGATACCTTGTCAAAAAGGCAAGAGAAGAGAACCCTTATGTCAACCCAAAGATGGCAGCTATAGACTATAGGTTCTGGTCAGTATTTCACTTCAAGTTCTATGAGACTTTGCTGAACATCAAGATGAAACTGATCAAGATGAAGTAGATTGATTTCACTCACTTGGAAGCAGCAGAAGAGCCTGAAAAGCAGGATGTACTTGACTTGGTTGACAGATACAAGATGAGAGATATCATGAGTTTCAAGTATGACTGGAACATAGAAGTGTTGGCACAGTTCCATGCTACTTTCTTCCATGAAGACACAAGAGAGACCATCCACTGGATGACTGAAGGGGTACACTACAAGATTGATTTCATCACCTTTGCCAGGTTGTTTGGGTTCAGCAAGGAAGACAGAGATGCTGAGGTGATTCACTATGAGCAGCACATGAGCCACAGTATGATCTCATCAGCTTATGAGTATGAAGACCTTGCAGATGGCTCTACTACAGCTCTCAAGTCTGTCTACTATGTGCTGAACAATATGTTCAGAGAGACCATCTATCCCAAAGGTGGGAGTGACTCTACCAGTCTCAGGAGATTTGCTCCAAATCTGCTTGCTAGGATGCTGCCTGGGGCAAAGCCCTTCTCTGTCAGTAGGTTCATCTGGTTCAATCTGATAGAGGTGACTGAGAGTGGCAAATGCAATCTGCCCTATGCACCCTACATTATGTACATGATTGAGATGGTGTCAGGGATCAGTTTCAAGAAGGATGTGGAACATGCATCTTATCAAGTAAAGCAATGGCAGCATCAGAAGAAGCAACAGGTGGTTGAAGATTACATCATCAAGAAGGCAGGGTCTGAGCAGCAAGGGGAACCCAGCAGGGCACCTATGCCTGCTGGTCTACACAAGCTGAGGGGCATGGTGAGGGACACCTGGAGGTTTTGCAACTGGACTGCAACACAGATGTATGAGTTGAGGCAGGACATGAACAAGCTGTTGAAGCATCAAGGGCTGTCCTTTAATGCCATGCTGCCTCCACCCATCTTTCCAGATTTTCCAGAGTATACTACTAGTGAGGGTGAATATGAGGGTGAGAAGGACAGAGATAGCCCACTGCCTGGAAGAGACATGCCTGCTGCTCATACTGATGATGAAGAAGAAGATGTTGAGCCCCTTAGTGCTAAGATGACCAGGCTGAGAAAAGAGGCTGCTAGAAAGAAAGCCATGGGGACTTCCACTCCTGTCAGAGCAAGGAAGAAAGCCACTGCAGGAAGATCTGTCAGAAGGCCTGCCGATCTCTCTTCTGGATCTGACACTGAATTGGAGTCTGACAGCACTGTTCCTGAGGCTGAGGAGGAGGAGTCTGGCTTCAGTGATGATGAATGATTCCCTGCAGGTCCAAATCTAATTTCCTCTCTTCTTTTCTTCCCTTTTTGTTAACTGTTGATAAAGGGGGAGAAAGATGAAGATTGAGATGATCTGAAGACCTAAAGTTTCTTTGCTGGCTGGCTGTGCTAACAAATTCTTTTGTTCTTTTGTTGAGATGAGAGTGCTGACTGTCTCTTGGCCTCTCATGAACTCTGGTGGTAATTTGTTGAACTTGCTGTAAAACTGTTTAGCTTGTGAAGCGTCCCCTCATCAGAGGTGACTAAATGTGACATAAATACCAGTCCCAGGAGGCTGGCAACACATTTATTACAACAGGTGGTTCAGTCCCTTACATCACGGCGGCATAGTGGGCACGGAAGCGCCATTGCCACGAGAAACAACACAAAAGCTAAAGACCAAACTACGATAGCGAAGGCTTCTAAGGCCTCATCAGAGTACCACGCCATGGAAGCTCTCTGTGGCGACCCTGATTCCACAGGCACGGTTGGGTGTAGGGCAGCGACCTACTCGACGTCCTCGGGTACGAAGTCGGGATCCTCCTCTGAAAAATAGTTAATTAAGCAAGGGTGAGTACATACGTACTCAACAAGTTCAACCCCACCCACGGAGGGGCTAATAAGCAGATCATGCACAGGATATATCAAGGATCAGAATAAGGTTTATTTTGCAAACGCATTTACTCATGCAGAGGTTTGTTTTCGAAAAGGATTTTCGCAGACAGTTTTTGTAACTCAGGTAACTTAGTTGTTTTGTGAAAACCAAATGAAGACTACCGGACTCCCCGTCCGCAGTAGCCCAGGCACACAGCCACACACTTTTCCAGAAAACAACTCGCGCCATGAAAACATCCCAAACCCAAACACTAGTTTTGTGACCCCACCGTGACTCGTCCAATACCGTGGACACGGCTATTCGAATAGGTTTTACACTCTGCAGAGGTTGTACATCTTTACCCACAAGTAGGGTACCGCCACACGAACACCGTAGTGCCGGCGCGGATCCTATCAAAGCCATTACCCACCTTAGCTAAACCTACGGGCCATCACGGGAGCAACCAAGGGGTTATCTCACGTAACCAGGGCGTACCTCACACAGATCGTACCCCTACTCCTTGATCTCCCGCTGCTCACCCGCACTCCTGATGGCAAGTAGATTAACTAGTGGGATTTATGCTAAGCCGTTGCCACATACAACGGTCGAGTGGTAGTACGATAATTGGGTCAGGTGAGATGTCACGCAACCCGGTCCTTAACGACAAGATGGACATCTCCAACACGCTCAACCACAAAGGTACGAGCTCACCCATACTCCTGACACACGCGTCCATCCCGTCTACCCAGTTCTTTACTCATTTTCCAAAATATCCCATTTCCATTTTTGAAGCACTCACACATTTTGAAAGCACTCACATATTTTTAAAGCAATCATTTAGGCCAAAACAAGGTTCAATCATAGCAATCAAGGGTGGCTATCCCACCATGTTTTTACAGAAAAACAATATGCAGTTTATAAAACGGGTATAGGGTTGTGTTTATAAAACTAGGATCAAAGCATGCATCAAAGGATGAGATTGAACTTGCCGTCTTCGAAGTCTTCGGGGAGTGCCGGCTCGACGTTCGGGGCTTCGGGCTCCTGCTCACAGTAGTCGGCTTCGATCTCTGGCTCGGGGTACCTTCCTCCGTCTACTCCGTCGGCTATGGCGCACACACAAGCAAGCAAGCAATATTAGCACACATGTTTTCGGCCGAGCTCGGGGAGGGGGAGTGAGCGGAGAGGGGGTATATATTAGCCCTAGGGGGGGTTGGTCCGGCGGAGATATTACTGGGAAGGGTGAGGGGAAAAAAAATTGGATTTTAATCGGAAATAAAAAATCGTGCATGAAATGCCGGGTTAGAGAGAGGGTATAGGGGCTAAGGACCTATTAGTAATTTTTATTAATGGGGAAAGGGTGTGGTTATGCTAATATATACGGGGTTAGGGTCACTTTGTAAATTGTTTAGGGTGTAGTAGTGTTCAATCTATAATTAGGTATTAATCCAGGGGCTAATTGAAAAGAATAAAGAGAGAGAGGGAACAAAGCTCGGTTTTGAGGGAAATAAGGGGGAGCAGGGGGGGTTCTTGGCAAAAATGCCATCTTCTTCCTCCCCCTCGAATCAGAACAGAGAGAGAGGGGTGGCGCGGGCATGGCCGGCCGGCAGGGGCGCCCGCCGGCGGTCCTGTCCATGGCCGCGGCTGGGGAGTGGGGCAAAACGGAGAGGGGAACGAGGGGATCTCATCCCCGTGCTCACCTTGGGCTAAGGCGCGCTGTGGAGGCGGCTCCGCGGAAGGGCAGTGGCGCGGCGGCGGTGCTAGGGGGCGACGGCGCGGTGGGGCTCGGGGAAGAGGGGAGGAGTTGCTGTGAGACTGCAGTGGTGAGGTGCGGCGACCTGGGGAGTCGCCGGCCCTTTTTATAGGCGGCGGATGGCGGTTTGGGGGGGGAGATTTTTTTCCCGGCGAGCTTGACTCCGGCGAGCTCGAGGAGCTTCGCGAGGCGGCGACCGGTGATGCGACGGCTCGTGCTGCCGCCGGTCAACTCGTGCAGGGAGTGCTAGGCAGCCGCCATCAGCGGCGAGGGGCAGGCGGCGGTCGGGCCGGTGCTGTAGGCCGGAGGTGATGGCTCGGGCGCGTCGCCGGCGCCAGGGAGAGGTCCCGTCGACCTGTGCTTGAGCAGTGAGGAGAGGAGGCGGTGGCGTGCTTGGGTGGATGGCGTGGTCGGTGCGCGGCCACGCGGGACCGTGCGGCGGGGCAGGGCACGCTGCCGGCCTGGCCGGTCAACGGCGCCAGGCGCGGCGCGGCCGGTTGCGGGAGGAGAGGAGGAGGGGGTCACCGGCGCGGTGGCGTGTCGCCGGCCGGGTGCGGGCCCGGTGCGCTGCCGGCCTGGCCGGCCCTCGGCGCCGCGGCGGGTCGCGGGCCCGGGGTCAACCGGTGTCAGACGCCGGTCGGGGGGGCGCGGGGTGCTGGCCGCGCGGGAGGAGGGAGAAGGAAGAGAAGAGAAGAAGAAGAGAAAGGAAAAAGAAAAAGAGGGAAGGAAAAAGAAAAGGAAAAGGGAAAAAGGAAGGGAAGAAAAAGAAAGAAAAAGGAAAAAGGAAAGGGAAGGAAAATGGAGAAGAGAAAAGAAGGAGTAGAAAATCTGGAAAAAGATGTTAGGGAAAAAAAATTGGGAAAGGGTTTTGCGGGGGTTTTCCCGGTTTTTCGGGCGTCGGCGCGTTTTTCGGGACGGCGGTGATGGCGAGGCGGACCGGTCGGCGGGACCGCAGCGTGCGCGGGATTCCCGGCCGGTGGCCGACCGCGGCGTTGGGAAGGCGCGCATGGGTGCTGGCCTGGGTGCGGTGCCGGCGGGATTCGCGGCACGCACGTCGGGGAGAGAGCGGGGAAAACAGTGGCTAGGGTTTGAATGGTAATTGAGCTCGGCGGGTCAGTTTTGAAAATACGCATGATTTATTAGGTGATTTATTTGGAGCTAAAAACGCGGGTGCTACAAACCTACCCCACTTAAAATGAATCTCGCCCTCGAGATTCGGCTAGGTTTCAAACAGGTGGGGAAACTCCTTCTTCAACGCGTCCTCTCGTTCCCACGTAGCTTCTTCCACCCCGTGTCTGCTCCATTGGACTCTGCACATCCGTACTTCTGACGTCCTTGTCCGCTTGACCACAGTGTCTAAGATCTTGACGGGCACCTCCTGGTACCTAAGATCTGGCTGTAAGTCAATTGTTTCCACCGGCACTCGTTTCTCTTCGATCACTCTCAAACACCTTCGTAGCTGAGAAACGTGGAACACGGGATGTATATCCGCCATTTCCTCTGGTAGCTTCAACCGGTATGCTACTGCTCCAACTCTCTTCAACACTTTGTACGGTCCAATGTACCGAGGGGCTAATTTCCCGTGCACCTGAAATCTCCGAGTCCCTCGGATAGGTGAAACCTTGAGATAAGCAAAGTCTCCTGGACTGAAGCTTACTTCTCGCCTCTTCCTATCTGCATAGCTCTTTTGCCGGGATTGGGCAGCCTTCAATTTTTCTCGGATCTCAGCTACTCGTTCCTCGGCTTCCTTTATAAGTGCGGGTCCTACCAAGGCACGTTCTCCTACTTCTGACCACATTAAAGGCGTTCTGCATTTTCTCCCATATAAGGCTTCAAATGGTGACATGCCTAGGCTGGCTTGATAACTGTTATTGTACGAAAACTCTGCATATGGTAGGCTTTGTTCCCAATCTTTGCCATAGGTAAGGACACATGCTCTCAACATGTCTTCCATAATCTGATTCACCCTCTCAGTCTGTCCGTCCGTCTGCGGGTGATAAGCCGAACTAAAATCCAACTTGGTTCCCATAGATTTATGCAAACTTTCCCAAAATCTAGAGGTGAACTGAGTCCCTCTATCTGAAACTATCCTGCTAGGTACTCCATGCAGCTTCACTATGTTTGCGATATATAGCTTGGCCAACTTTTCTCCGTCATAATTATTTCGTACGGGTATGAAGTGAGCGACTTTAGTGAGTCGGTCTACTATTACCCATATGGAATCATGTCCCTTCTGAGTCCTTGGCAAGCCTACTACAAAGTCCATGCCTATCTCATCCCATTTCCATATCGGGATGGGTAAGGGTTGCAACAGTCCTGCGGGCTTCTGGTGTTCTGCCTTAATCCTTTGACAAGTATCACAGTGGGCGACGAACTGTGCAATGTCTGCTTTCATTCCACTCCACCAATACTTCTGCTTTAAATCCATATACATCTTAGTGGATCCCGGGTGGATGGAATACGCTGAGTTGTGTGCCTCATCCATGATGGTCTGCCGAAAATCTCCGTCTTCAGGTACGCATATCCTGTTCTTATACCATAGTGTACCGTGACTGTCCACCCTAAAATCTGGGGCCTTATTCTCTCCCGTGTGCTTGCGGATCTTCATCAGCTCCTTATCGGATTCTTGGGCTTTTCTGATTTTGTCTTCCAGGGTGGGCTGGACACTTAGTTGGTGAACGTAGCCCTGGGGAACAATGTGCACGTTGAGTCGTGCCATTTCCTCTTGTAATTGGGCATTCTTAGGTACTGCTTTTCCATAAGACTTTCTGCTTAAGGCATCTGCCACTACGTTGGCTTTTCCCGGGTGGTAATGGATTTCTAGGTTATAGTCTTTGACTAATTCCAACCACCTTCTTTGCCTTAGGTTCAGGTCAGGCTGGGTGAAAATGTACTTCAAGCTCTTGTGGTCCGTGTAGATCTCGCACTTATTTCCAATCAGGTAGTGTCTCCAAATCTTAAGGGCATGCACTACGGCTGCAAACTCCAAATCATGGGTGGGATAGTTCTGCTCGTGGGGCTTGAGCTGGCGGGAGGCATATGCCACTACCTTCCCACCTTGCATGAGAACACATCCCAACCCTTGTCGGGAGGCGTCGCAATACACGACAAAGTCCCGTTGAATGTCTGGCAGGGTCAGCACTGGGGCTGTGGTCAATCTTCTCTTCAACTCTTGGAAACTTTTTTCGCAGGACTCGGTCCAGTTGAACTTCTTCTCCTTCTTAAGCAACTCTGTCATGGGTCGGGCAATCTTGGAGAATCCTTCAATAAACCTCCGGTAGTATCCTGCTAAACCAAGAAAGCTTCTGATTTCGCTCACATTGGTTGGTTGTTGCCAGTTGGAAACTGTTTCGACTTTCCCAGGGTCTACTGCTACTCCTTCTGCTGTCAGAATATGTCCCAGGAAGGATATTTTCTCCAACCAGAATTCACACTTGCTGAACTTAGCGTACAGCTTGTGCGCCCTCAGTTTTTCCAGTACCACTCGAAGGTGTTGCTCATGTTCCTCCACACTTTTGGAGTAAACAAGTATGTCGTCAATGAAAACTACGACAAACCTATCTAGTTCCTCCATAAACACCTTATTCATGAGGTTCATAAAGTATGCCGGTGCGTTAGTGAGTCCAAAGGACATCACGGTGAACTCATATTGTCCATAACGGGTGACGAAGGCGGTCTTTGGGATGTCACTCTCCCTAATCTTGAGTTGATGGTATCCTGACCTTAAGTCGACCTTCGAGAAATATTTGGCTCCCTTTAGTTGGTCAAATAAATCATCTATTCTGGGGAGAGGATACTTGTTCTTGATAGTGACCTCGTTTAGTGAGCGATAGTCCACGCACATCCTCAGGCTTTTATCCTTCTTTTCGACGAAGAGCACTGGGGCTCCCCATGGTGACGAGCTTGGTCTGATGAACCCATTTCGCTGAAGTTCTCTCAGCTGCTTCTTTAACTCTGCCAATTCAGGGGCTGCCATCCTATAGGGCCTCTTGGCTATGGGAGAGGTTCCAGGGATAAGGTCGATAACAAACTCTATATCCCTATCTGGTGGCATTCCGGGGAGTTCTTCGGGAAATACATCTGGGTACTCCCGTACTACTGGGATTTCTTCTAGGGGCTTGGCCTCCATGCTAAAGACCATTATGTCTGGTCTGCTTCCTCGGGTACGGCAGGTTACTTGCACTCCATCTGGGTTGGTTAGGTGTACCACCTTATCGGCACAACTTATAAGGCCGTGGTGAAGGCTTAACCAGTCCATCCCAAGAATCACATCTATCCCTCTGGACTTCAGTACTACCAGGTCCGCTAGGAACTCTACCCCACTTAAAATTATTCTCACCCGGGAGCAACCCAGTTGACACTTGATGTCACCTCCGGGTGTTCGGGTTAACAAGGGTGCTTTTAGTAGTACTGTAGGTATTTTATGCTTTTCCACAAAACTTGAAGATATGAACGAATGTGATGCTCCTGAATCAAATAATATAGTTGCCAAGACTGAGCTGACCAGGAACTCACCGAGCACTACGCCTTGTGCTTCTTGAGCCTCCTGGGCGTTGATGTGGTTAACGCGGGCTCGTCCATAAGACTGCTGGGGCTGCCTCATCTGCTGGTTGTTATTACCAAAGTTGTTGTTGTTGCGAACTGGCACGCGGTTGGCTCCAGATACAACCGGTCTCGGCCCATTCACGGAGTTGGAGAAGGCTGAAACTGTTGGCCTTTTGGCATATGGGCAGTTGGCGATGAAGTGTCCGGTCTCACGGCAGTTGAAACACACCCTGGAGTTGTTGTTGTTGTTGTTGTTGGCAGTGACCTGGCTAGTGTTGCTCTGTGGAGGCTTCATGGTGTTCTGGTTGTTGTACGGTTTGAACTGGGTTCTGGGGCCTTGAGAGCCCGTGGCTTGGGACTGGGTTCTGTACTGCATGGGGGCTTGGAATCTGGACATGGGGTGTCCGAAGCTTCTCTGCCTCTGGGAACGTTCCTGCTGTTGAGCCTTGTGCTCCATAAACTTGCGCTTGTTTTCTTTCTTCTCCTCTGCTTTGGCTCTTTCTGTGAGGATGGCCATGTTCATAAGTGTGTTGAAATCAGGGTAGATCTGAGGGGTAAGCAGAGTCCTCAGTTCCGGAGTCAAACCCTTCTTGAACATCTCCTGCTTCTTGGAGTCCTTATCCACCTCCTCAGGGGCGTAACGAGCCAACTCTATGAACTGATAAGTGTATTCCTCCACGGACTTGTTGCCCTGGCGGAGTTCACGGAACTCATCTGCCTTGCGCTTCAGTGTAGCTTCTGGGATGTGGTAGCGACGAAACTCTTCCACGAACTCATCCCAAGTGATGGCGGAGGGATCTTTGGCCGCTGCACAGTAGTTTTCCCACCAGGCTAAGGCTGTTCCGGTGAGTTGGTGGGTGGCCAAAAGAACTTTGTCTCGATCCTCACAGTTGAATGGCTCTAGTTCCCTCAGGATGGCCCTTAGCCAGTCATCTGCATCCAAGGGATTCACGGATCCGCCAAACGTGGGTGGCTTTGTCCGGAGAAATTCTATCAGCTTCTCATTCATGCCCAGAACACGGGGCTTTGGGCGGGTGATGGCATTGGCTATGGCTTCCAGCAACAGGGTCTGGTTGGCCAACACTTGCGCCAGGTCTACGGCAGGTGGTGGTGGAGGCGGAACCATGTTTTCTCCTCCATTTTCATCCTGATACACTTCTTGGTCGTTAGGGCGCTCCCTTCGTCCTGCATGCGATCCTTCCGCATTCGGGTCCATACGACCGGAGCCTTGGAAGCTCCCGGCGGGACGCCTTGAAACCATCTGTAGGGGAGCGGGTTTCTATGAGATTTTATGTGATGTTTAAGTTGATTAAGACGGGTTTTTGAAAGGACAGGATCGGACTCCTGCCGTCAAGCACACAACAAGCAAACAAGCACAAACAACTTTATTTCAACCATGAGAGGAGGATACATCCCGAACTACTCGACTGATACAACGCTGGTACACTACACGACAAGGCACTTTGACAAAGCTAAGGGTGCGGCTCTAAGCTCGGACCAGCACGGCTTCATTCCTTGGCAAGGGCCTCTGGGGCATGCTACTCGCGGGGCGAGCCATCTTCTGGGGCGGAGTGTGCTTCCAGTGGAATGAGCAGCTCATCACCGTCATCATCCTGGGGGTTCCCGTTCTCTTGGGGCTGGGCGGAAGTTCCTTCTTCGACGGTTGATGTTGGTTGCTCGGCAGCTACATACGGCGTTGGGGTCTCAGGAACTCCTCCCCATCCTATGAGGGGTGTCCCAATTAGGACTTGTGCTTCTCCCACAGCCGGGACGGGTGTTCCACTGTTGGTCCATTCCTGTATGCGCTGATCCTGGATTCGCCTGAGGCTTTCATGGGCAACGGCTTCACTGCTTATGGCGGCTGCGGTCCTTGCTTCTGCTTGGGCCACTCGGACTTGGTGCATCCTCACTGTGACTTCAGCTTGCTCGGCCCGACTGATTTGCTCCCTCAAGTGCTTGGCTTGGTCATCGAAGAGCTTATCCAGGGAGACAAGGTAGGCAACTACGTGGTACAACAGGTCTTCTTGGTGGCGGCGTCGTTCCAGGTTTCTCATGCGAGCCTGCCAAACTGGGGTTCTGATGGCGGGAGGAAAATACCTCATCGGTGTGGGGACGAGGTGCTCCTCGTAGATCCTGCACAGGTAACGAAGAGTTTTCCGGAGGGCCAAGGGATAGGTATCCCGATGTCGAAAACCTGTGGCGGTCACGCGCCACGGCTCGACGTTGGGGTAGCGGGTGCTTCTGGCGATGGAGAGGACCACCCTACAGCGAAGAGTGCCGAGTTGCTCGTACTCTCTACTGTAGTACCCTGGGCGCTCAGTGATACCGAGGCGCTCCAGGGAGTTGATAAGAAGGCGAGCAAAACCAGGCTCCTCCTGGCACACGCCTTGGGTCCATCCATCTTCGGCCATCTGAAAACAAGGGTAGAGTTGAACAAGTTGTGCAAAGGGTACAAAAGATAGATAGTTTTATTTATTCACAAAGGTTGGGTACACTCTTCAGGGGTACACTTATTATTATGACGATAGTTCTAGCCTAGGCGTTCCATACTCTTCTTATGGGGATTCTTCCTTAGGCTGAAAGCGACGCTTCTTCGGTGGAAGATCTTGTTCCATCATCACATCCTCGGTCTGGGTTCCCTTATCCCAGTGGGTTTCTTCGGGTTCATCCTCCATCAACCCAGCTTCTTCTCTTCTCCTACGTTCCTTGTGGAGCTCATCCCATAGGTTCTTGTGGAATACTTCAGAGCGTTCCCTTTCTCTGGCGTAGTCTCGCTCCATGTTGCGTAGCTCAACTTCCGCCATGGTTGTCTTAATCCTTTCCAGCTCTATCCTTTGCTCCGCTCTTTCCGCTCTGTCAATCTGTTGCTTCAGTTGCTGGGCTTGCTCCTGGTAGAGGTGGTCTAGGCCTCTGAGGTAGATGGTCAGGTGAGAAATCGTATCTTCTAGGTCTTCTTCTTCCCTTCCGAGTCCTCTCATCCGGGCGATCCATGAGCGTCCTCTTCCTCCCGAGGGTGGGAAAAATCCCATCGGGGTCCGTCGAAGGTGTTGCCTATAGACCACTCGTAGGCGTCGCAGGGCTTTTCGAGCAGCCTTTGGGTAGGTGTCGGCGAAGCGAAACCCAGTGGCGGAGACGAACCAAGGTTCTATGTCGGGGTAGAGCGTGCTTCTTCCCACGAAGATCAGCAGCTTACACCGAAGGGTGCCGTAGCGTTCGTACTCCCGATAGACGAACTCCGGCGGATCCCTTACTCCGACGCGTTCTAAGCTGAGTAGCAACAGGTTAGGGAGGCCAGGCTGGACAGGGCAGACTCCTCCGTTCCATTCGGGGTTAGCCATCTGGAAACAGGCAAGGATCAAGGTAAAGATTTGGGAAAAGATGAGCTTAGCAAGGGAAAGATTAAAGAGGGGCCAGAGGAGGTCTCGTATCCTAGGGGTTACGTCCTACGGCCAACCTACGGCTCTGATACCACCTGAAGCGTCCCCTCATCAGAGGTGACTAAATGTGACATAAATACCAGTCCCAGGAGGCTGGCAACACATTTATTACAACAGGTGGTTCAGTCCCTTACATCACGGCGGCATAGTGGGCACGGAAGCGCCATTGCCACGAGAAACAACACAAAAGCTAAAGACCAAACTACGATAGCGAAGGCTTCTAAGGCCTCATCAGAGTACCACGCCATGGAAGCTCTCTGTGGCGACCCTGATTCCACAGGCACGGTTGGGTGTAGGGCAGCGACCTACTCGACGTCCTCGGGTACGAAGTCGGGATCCTCCTCTGAAAAATAGTTAATTAAGCAAGGGTGAGTACATACGTACTCAACAAGTTCAACCCCACCCACGGAGGGGCTAATAAGCAGATCATGCACAGGATATATCAAGGATCAGAATAAGGTTTATTTTGCAAACGCATTTACTCATGCAGAGGTTTGTTTTCGAAAAGGATTTTCGCAGACAGTTTTTGTAACTCAGGTAACTTAGTTGTTTTGTGAAAACCAAATGAAGACTACCGGACTCCCCGTCCGCAGTAGCCCAGGCACACAGCCACACACTTTTCCAGAAAACAACTCGCGCCATGAAAACATCCCAAACCCAAACACTAGTTTTGTGACCCCACCGTGACTCGTCCAATACCGTGGACACGGCTATTCGAATAGGTTTTACACTCTGCAGAGGTTGTACATCTTTACCCACAAGTAGGGTACCGCCACACGAACACCGTAGTGCCGGCGCGGATCCTATCAAAGCCATTACCCACCTTAGCTAAACCTACGGGCCATCACGGGAGCAACCAAGGGGTTATCTCACGTAACCAGGGCGTACCTCACACAGATCGTACCCCTACTCCTTGATCTCCCGCTGCTCACCCGCACTCCTGATGGCAAGTAGATTAACTAGTGGGATTTATGCTAAGCCGTTGCCACATACAACGGTCGAGTGGTAGTACGATAATTGGGTCAGGTGAGATGTCACGCAACCCGGTCCTTAACGACAAGATGGACATCTCCAACACGCTCAACCACAAAGGTACGAGCTCACCCATACTCCTGACACACGCGTCCATCCCGTCTACCCAGTTCTTTACTCATTTTCCAAAATATCCCATTTCCATTTTTGAAGCACTCACACATTTTGAAAGCACTCACATATTTTTAAAGCAATCATTTAGGCCAAAACAAGGTTCAATCATAGCAATCAAGGGTGGCTATCCCACCATGTTTTTACAGAAAAACAATATGCAGTTTATAAAACGGGTATAGGGTTGTGTTTATAAAACTAGGATCAAAGCATGCATCAAAGGATGAGATTGAACTTGCCGTCTTCGAAGTCTTCGGGGAGTGCCGGCTCGACGTTCGGGGCTTCGGGCTCCTGCTCACAGTAGTCGGCTTCGATCTCTGGCTCGGGGTACCTTCCTCCGTCTACTCCGTCGGCTATGGCGCACACACAAGCAAGCAAGCAATATTAGCACACATGTTTTCGGCCGAGCTCGGGGAGGGGGAGTGAGCGGAGAGGGGGTATATATTAGCCCTAGGGGGGGTTGGTCCGGCGGAGATATTACTGGGAAGGGTGAGGGGAAAAAAAATTGGATTTTAATCGGAAATAAAAAATCGTGCATGAAATGCCGGGTTAGAGAGAGGGTATAGGGGCTAAGGACCTATTAGTAATTTTTATTAATGGGGAAAGGGTGTGGTTATGCTAATATATACGGGGTTAGGGTCACTTTGTAAATTGTTTAGGGTGTAGTAGTGTTCAATCTATAATTAGGTATTAATCCAGGGGCTAATTGAAAAGAATAAAGAGAGAGAGGGAACAAAGCTCGGTTTTGAGGGAAATAAGGGGGAGCAGGGGGGGTTCTTGGCAAAAATGCCATCTTCTTCCTCCCCCTCGAATCAGAACAGAGAGAGAGGGGTGGCGCGGGCATGGCCGGCCGGCAGGGGCGCCCGCCGGCGGTCCTGTCCATGGCCGCGGCTGGGGAGTGGGGCAAAACGGAGAGGGGAACGAGGGGATCTCATCCCCGTGCTCACCTTGGGCTAAGGCGCGCTGTGGAGGCGGCTCCGCGGAAGGGCAGTGGCGCGGCGGCGGTGCTAGGGGGCGACGGCGCGGTGGGGCTCGGGGAAGAGGGGAGGAGTTGCTGTGAGACTGCAGTGGTGAGGTGCGGCGACCTGGGGAGTCGCCGGCCCTTTTTATAGGCGGCGGATGGCGGTTTGGGGGGGGAGATTTTTTTTCCCGGCGAGCTTGACTCCGGCGAGCTCGAGGAGCTTCGCGAGGCGGCGACCGGTGATGCGACGGCTCGTGCTGCCGCCGGTCAACTCGTGCAGGGAGTGCTAGGCAGCCGCCATCAGCGGCGAGGGGCAGGCGGCGGTCGGGCCGGTGCTGTAGGCCGGAGGTGATGGCTCGGGCGCGTCGCCGGCGCCAGGGAGAGGTCCCGTCGACCTGTGCTTGAGCAGTGAGGAGAGGAGGCGGTGGCGTGCTTGGGTGGATGGCGTGGTCGGTGCGCGGCCACGCGGGACCGTGCGGCGGGGCAGGGCACGCTGCCGGCCTGGCCGGTCAACGGCGCCAGGCGCGGCGCGGCCGGTTGCGGGAGGAGAGGAGGAGGGGGTCACCGGCGCGGTGGCGTGTCGCCGGCCGGGTGCGGGCCCGGTGCGCTGCCGGCCTGGCCGGCCCTCGGCGCCGCGGCGGGTCGCGGGCCCGGGGTCAACCGGTGTCAGACGCCGGTCGGGGGGGCGCGGGGTGCTGGCCGCGCGGGAGGAGGGAGAAGGAAGAGAAGAGAAGAAGAAGAGAAAGGAAAAAGAAAAAGAGGGAAGGAAAAAGAAAAGGAAAAGGGAAAAAGGAAGGGAAGAAAAAGAAAGAAAAAGGAAAAAGGAAAGGGAAGGAAAATGGAGAAGAGAAAAGAAGGAGTAGAAAATCTGGAAAAAGATGTTAGGGAAAAAAAATTGGGAAAGGGTTTTGCGGGGGTTTTCCCGGTTTTTCGGGCGTCGGCGCGTTTTTCGGGACGGCGGTGATGGCGAGGCGGACCGGTCGGCGGGACCGCAGCGTGCGCGGGATTCCCGGCCGGTGGCCGACCGCGGCGTTGGGAAGGCGCGCATGGGTGCTGGCCTGGGTGCGGTGCCGGCGGGATTCGCGGCACGCACGTCGGGGAGAGAGCGGGGAAAACAGTGGCTAGGGTTTGAATGGTAATTGAGCTCGGCGGGTCAGTTTTGAAAATACGCATGATTTATTAGGTGATTTATTTGGAGCTAAAAACGCGGGTGCTACAGCTTGCCTCTGTTGGCAAGTATGGATTTGATCATGGTTGAACTTTGGGATGTGAAAACCTTAAAAAAAACTCATGTGTGATGTGTGTAATAGAGCTAGATGTTGCTGATTGTTTCTATCTTAATCTAGCTGCTATTTCTGATTTATGTTGTTGCAATGCCTGTGTGAATGAATGTTGGAGTATCTGTCACAGACCTCGGAGGTTCCGAGAATTTTTCTGGAAGTTCCAACTCTGGGTTCATCCTGGAGGTTCCGGAAACTTTCTCGGAGGTTCCGAACTCTGTTAACAGATAACTCTCTGTGTGTATGACATGCCATATGCATCACGTATTACTTGTTACACTTCTTTTGCACCCCTCGATGATATGAATACAACATATCCTGTCACTTTACTCACAATGTATGCAATTCAAATGTCATAAGAGACATATCACTCTATTCAAAAGGGACATGCATACATTGAGGAGGAGACTTGTATTCAAAATCATCAAAAGCTCAATCTTTCAAATTAAATTGTAAACTTTAATTGGGTTGTCAACATTTATCAAAAAGGGGGAGATTGTAAGTGCAATCAAGCCCTATGAGGGTTTTGGTGATGTTGACCACACAATTAAAGAGCTAATGAGCCTTTGAGTTTATTGTGCAGTACAAGAATGTTTTACAGGTGCAAAAGAAAGAAAGGAGACCCCTCAATTACATGAAGAAGGCTTCCTATGCTCTTTGGAGGATTTTATCTATTTTATCTTTTGAATTTGAGTATAGGACAAGCCGTACTATCAAGAGGGATACTAATGGTGAGTTAGGGTGGATTCAAGTGCTCATAGAACATCTATCCTAATCCTAACCCATTCCTTGAGGAGAGAGACCTGCTGCTGTTTTGCCCCTGTTGTTTCCTTGTTCGGAGGTTCCGAGTTTAATCTCGGAGGTTCCGACCGTACGGGCTTCAGTCAGCAGAGGTTTCAGGGTTCGGAAGTTCTGAGATTTTTCTCGGAGGTTCCGGACTTTGAAATATTACCGTTACAGTTCTGGATCTAGGGGTATTTATACCCCTTGGTCCCCCAACGGTCATCCTGGCTTCTCCCCCGAACAGTAACTCGTTCTAGCTTCATTCTCTCACCTTGCATTGACTCCCTTCCCACTCTCTTCCAAATCCTTGCCTAGCATTGATTGAGAGTGGGGATTCAAGTGAGATTGTGAGCAAAACCTTCTATTCCTAGTTCTTGAGCACTTGGAGACGCTCTAGCAAGCTTGGTGGATCTTTTACTCTTGGAGCCTTACTCCTAGACGGCTAGAGGTTCTTGGAAGCTCTCCAACCCGATTTGTAGAAGCTCCAAGGTGTTTGTATTACCCTTTGTGATTCTAGTGGAAAGTCTCCACCTATTACCCAAAGTGATAGGTGAGAGAGAGGAGTGGATCTTTGTGGTCCTTAGCCTTTGTGGCTTCCTCAACAACGTGGACGTAGGCAAGCCTTTGTAGCGAGCTGAACCATGGGATAAATCCTTGTCTCGTGTGTGCTGTGATTTATATACTTGCTCATCCTCGTTCATGCTTGTTCTTGACTAGATCTCTTAGGGTTTGTTTCCGATCTACTTGTTGGTAGTTCTCTAGTTAGTTCCTTGCTTTTAAATCATCTTGCCAGGTCCTAAGGATCTCCTAGAGTTTGCTAGATCTGTTTTTCATCAAGTTATACGCAGCTTTTATCGTATCCTCTCTGTTCTAACAGATCTCGGAACTTCCGTGATTATTTTCGGAGGTTGCCCCGTTCGGAGGTTCCGAAATAAACTCGGAAGTTCCGAACCCCACTTTGCAGAAAAAGTTTAAATTTGTGTGCAGGCCTATTCACCCCCCCCTCTAGGCCATATTGCCTCGATCCCTTCAAGCCTGCCTGCGTCCTCCTCCGATGCGTCGCACGGCGGAGATCGATCCAGCTCCGAATGAGCGGGCATGGTCAATGCGAAGGCCCTAGGGAGGCAAATTAATTGCATCTCGTCCTCTCCTGATCAATCGGCCATGTCTTCGTGCTAGCTATCTACTGATCGAGTGCGGCTGCGGCGGCCAGTGGCACGGGAGGAGGGGCTGCCTCGTCGTCGTCCTCACCACTCGCTGCGGCCACCGCGTCCGTGTCAGGCTCGGTCGCCCTCCACTCCAGCGATGGCGCGGGGGCGTCAAGGAGCAGAGGCGGCGGTAGCGGCGACGACGTGGAGGTGATCGAGAAGAAGCACATGTTCGACAAGGTGGTGACGCCTAGCGACGTGGGGAAGCTCAATCGGCTGGTGATCTCGAAGCAGCACGTGGAGAAGTACTCCCCACAGGGCCGCAGGGTGTCGCAGCCAACGAGAAGGGCCTCCTGCTCAGCTTCGAGGACCGCGCCGGCAAGCTCTGGCGGTTCCGCTACTCCTACTGGAACAGCAGCCAGAGCTACGTTATGACCAAGGGCTGGAGCCGCTTTGTCAAGGAGAAGCGCCTCGACGCTGGGGACACCGTCTCCTTCTGCCACGGTGCCAGCGACGCCGCGCGGGACCACCTCTTCATCGTCTGGAAGCGCCGCGCCGACTCCACGGGGCACAGCCTCGGCGCCAAGGAGGTGTGCGTCACCTTCACGAGGCACAGCCTTGGTAGCGTGCTTGCCCTGCTCGCCGCGCGCAACGCGGCCGCGGCGCACCCGGAGATGACCGTCGCTGCCATCACCTTCTCCGCTCCCCGTGTTAGAAACAGCCAACACGGCCTTCTGCGATGGCCTCAAGTCCCGCGGTGTCAGGGTGCTGCGCGTTGTCGTCAGGCACGACGTCGCCCCCTTGGTGCCGAGTGTGCCCCGGCCCCTAGGTGGTAGTCCATGGCCCGTTCTTCAAGGCGCTGGCCAATCTGCGGGCGCTGATGGGACGGTCGTCGTCGTGGCTGTACGTGCACGCCGGCGGCGAGCTCATGCTCGACGTGAGGAAGTCCCCGTCCTGAAGTGCACGTACGACGTACGGGGTTCCACAACGTGAAGACGTGCATGCAAATTACTCTAATACCCTTTTCTCAATTAAAACAAATATTAATTAAATTTTGTTGTGGGTCCCACCAAATTGGTACTTCCTAGTACTTCTCCATATGAACTTCCTAATACTTCCTGGTACTTCCACCGTTAGATTTCGTCGGATGGACGGCTCATAAAAAAACAAGCACACTAAAATTTCTCTTAAGAGAATTGATTATCTAAAATAAATTAAGATGTTGGAAGTTGAAAAAATAACTTTTTTTCTGTTTCTATAGAGTGATTCTTGGTCCTGATTTTAATAGTTTATGCTAGAGAATCACTTCTCTCAGAATCAGCTAGCTCCCGTAGATAATCAGAATCCGATGGAACTCTACCAAATGCATGTTTCATTTGTTATTACCAAAACTACACCTGAGCATTCCACGGGTCGGGCCGGGTTCGGGCCGGGGCGAAAAAACCCGGGTTTTTCGGACTGAGAAAATTCTGTCCATGACCGTCCCATGAGACGTGTCGGGCCTCAGTTTTCGGGCCGGGCCCGGGCTTGGGCGGGCCGCCCGCGCATTTTATAGTGTAAAGTAACTAAAAACAGCATTTCGGACCGGGTTCGGGCCAAAAAAAATTTTCGCAGGCTTCAAGATCTCTGCCCACGCCCGTCCAGTAAGGTCCGTGGGCGGGCCTGGTGCGGACCGGGCCCGGGCCGAGCCAGCGGGCCGGGTCGGGCCGGGCCAAAAATGCTCAGGTATAACCAAAACTAATAGCAACGCGAATAACCTGCTGAGTGAGAGAGGGTCGGCACAAATATCCTATTCTTTTCTCACCCAAATTGCAAGGTCAAACTTTTTATGGTGCCTGTGGCCGCCGCTATACCAGCAGCCGTTGTCAAACCCAACCGTATCACCTTCTATTCCCACACTTTTTATAGAACTTTATGCCCTTAACTCCAAAGATTTGCATGCCCTTGTTCTCTTGTCTCTTGTTGGATCAGCACCAAAAGGTAATCAAACCACACCCCACCACCAGCTTCTCTGCTTGACTGCTTCATCTTCATACTTGCCTTTCCGTGCATGCCTCACTGCTGCCATGGATAAAGGATCGGTGATGGAACAGTGAAGCGCAAGCTTAGCACAAGATAATGTCGGGGAAGCATCAGGCATTTTACTTATTAAAAAACTAAAAAAAAGGCATCAGACATTGGAGGAGAGGATCCGGCGTGGATGTGGAGTCATCGGGTTCACAAGCTCTAGGTCACAGCATGTGCCCCGTGAAAATGATGGGATGGGGGCTTCATTTGATTCCTTCCTTCTGATGGAATCAAACTGCAAGGGCTTGATCTGTGTCATGGCATCGAGGAAGATGGCAGACTGGTTGATTACTTGATTCTGCTTGTTATTATGATAAAGTAGTTTAAGCATGATCCAACCAGAACCAGCACCCCTTTCGATCACAGATAGTAATTGACGTGTAGTTCAATGATGCATCTCTTTGTGTGTACTTTTATTCAGTGATATGTTTATTTAATACATTCATTAGACCCAATAAATGAAAATCAAAGTATTTTCCAAAGTGAATATATAGATGGATCAAAGTATTCATTAGACCCGTTTTGTTTTTTTGGATGGATGATATAACTACTAATAGGTTTTTGTGAATTTTGATCTGATCATTGTCTAACTGGTGACAGGAAAATCACAAACCAAAAGCCCAATTCAATTCGCAATGCGTATGAGGATATTTTTTTTTTGGTAAAGAAAGTTTTCAAGGACTATATAGATCCAGTTAACTAACTGATCTGTCGCGTGCTCGCGTAAATAAACTACTCGAGATGTGCAGGCGGCCTCCCTGCAGCACTGCACGATCTTCAGTTGCCCTATATTTCAGCTGCCACGTTGCCTGCTTGTATTTGGTCAAGTTCGTCTGCTCCAACTTCCCAGCAACTCTTTGACAGATCACATGATAAGTGGAGCGGTACGCCGGTACTGCATGTCTAAATGTAAAATTTAGCCACTCAAAAAGTGAGCTACATGGTTCAGAAGTTAAGCAAAAACTTCGAATTTCCTGGCCTTGAACGATTTGTTTTTTGGATGGATTATATAACTACTTATAGGAAAACACAAAACTTTTTGGAAACAACTATCAGGTTTTTGTGAATTTTGATCTGATCATTACCTAACTGATGACAGGAAAATCGCAAACCAGAAGCCCAATTCAATTCGTAATGCGTATGAGGATTTTTTTTAAAAAAAGAAAGCTTTCAAGGACTAGTATATATGGATCCAGTTAGCTGATCTGTCGCGTGCTCGCGTAATAAACAACTCGAGGTGCAGATGGCCTCCCTGCCTGCAGGCTGCAGCAGTGCAGCACTGCACGATCTTCAGTTGCCCTATCTTTCAGATGCCACGTTGCCTGCTCGCATTTGGTAAAGTTCTTCGTCTGCTCCAACTTCCCAGCAACTCTGTCTTATCAACATTGGCAAGCCCTAAACACCGGTTAAACACCGGGTGGACAGCTAATCACTACGCCAATGACTTCAATAGTAGTTTAATACTATTGCGCATCATTTTAAAAACAGTTTAGCAGCAGCATAGTATCTTTTTTTCAGGTGTCAGTCAACAGAGGAACCTGATAGGCTGCGGCTGCGCCCAGATGCTCCACGAGGGCAGGCAGATCGCGCGACCTCGCTCGCACACATGTGCTCGCCCTCGTGAACGGGAGATTTTTTTTTCTCTTCTTTTTTATTTCTTTTTGTTATAGTCTTCCTGGGGCCCACGGCGCCTTGTTTCCACGGAGGGTCCACGTCGTCGTGTGGACCGGGCTGGGCCGCAGGATGGCCGCTTGGGCCTTGGGGGTAGCCCAAGTACCCAGTATATATCTCTCTCTCTCTCTTCTTCAGTTCTTCCCCCAGGAGGTTTTCCTTTACCAAAAAAAAATACAAAGTAGTTTTTGCAAAAGAAAGAAAGAAAGAAGCTCAAAGCCGAATTTAAACAAAAGGTCCAAAATTTGGTCAAATAAATCAGCTCCACAGCATTTGGATGAAAAACTAGTCGTCTCGGTGGCCGAGGTAGGGGGAGAAAAAGAAAACTCAAACCGAACATATTTCCGTTTATTATTGCCACGACTGCTCAGCTTATCTGCGTATGAAAGATTAGACAGCCAGATCCACAGCAAACACTGAAATTAATAAGACCTCGCAGAGCTGAGGGGAAAAGGTGCACTGTGAGAGAGAAATTAATAAAGAGCAGTGCGCGGCGGTGGCCATGGCAGCGTCGCAAAAGGTTCCCCTCCCCGCATGGCCGCGTCGACGACGACGAGTGCCCCGGCCACGAGGGCGCGCCTCGCTTTCTTCCGGTAACTTCCCCGCCGTTATAAATAGCGCCGAGCTCTCCACTCCCACAGTCCCACATGTTAAACTGCCACACCCGCGCCGCACGCCTCCCCAGTCAAACACAGCTCAGCTCGGCTAGCCGACTCCGATCCTCTTATCTACACAGTCCCCGGCGCACGCCCTGACCCCTGCCTGCTTCCTTGATCGATCCCTTCTCCCTCCTCCCGCCCGATCGGTTCCACCGCTCACCGCCCGCCGCGGTCAGTCCGATTGCGTCGTGCTCCTCCGAGTTACGCGGATTGTGCCGGTGGGAGAGACACGTGCGGAGGCTATAGTGCAGGGAGGTGAGAGAGGTGTGGGATTAATTGCAATTGGGGAGGTGGGTTGGGTGATGTACGGCTCGCCGGTGCCCAAGGACCTCAACCTGCCAGCAGCCCAGCCCCAGCCGACCAGGACGCCGCCGCCGCCGCAGATGAGCTCCCCGGGCCTGCTGCGGTACAGGTCGGCGCCGAGCACGCTGCTCGGCGAGGTGATGTGCGGGGATCAGGGCTTCGTCCCCACCGCAGCGGCAGGGCACGGCCCGGACCACGCGGTCGCGGACAGCGTCCTCGCCCGCTTTCTCGCCGGGCACCACCCCGAGATCCCGGACTGCAAGCCTCCCCGCCCCGCCGCGGCCGCCCACTTCATGGAGGACGCCGCGTCCATGGCCGCCTCCCAGCAGCAGCAGCAGCTCATGTACCAGTCGCAGCAGCAGATGGCCGCCGTGGAGGGCCTCTACCGCGACGTCAGCTCCGGCGGCGCGGAGTCCTGCGGAGCCGGCAACAGCCTACTCCGCCAGAGCAGCTCCCCCGCCGGCTTCCTGAACCATCTCAACATGGACAACGGTAATTGGTTCCTCTCTGCAGTTCTGCTTCTCCCCGTACATTTTCTTGGTCTCTCCAGAAGTAGTAGCATTCCAATCATGAGCTTGGCGCCTAGCTTTCCGTTTCCGGAACTGATCGTGAGCGATGATCAATGCGCCCCGCCGCGGCGAGCAGGGTACGGGAACATGCTCCGGGCGGGCATGGCCGGCGGCGGAGGGTTCAGGAACGGCGTCAGCGACGCGCGGCTCAAGGGGCAGCTGAGCTTCTCGTCCCGGCAGGGGTCGGTGATGTCGCAGATCTCCGAGGTGGGCAGCGAGGAGCTCGACGGCGGCAGCAGCCCCGAGGCTGCCGGCAGCACCGGCGCGCCGCGCGGCTACGGCGGCGGTGGCGGCGGCATCCCGGCCGGGTACCCGATGGGCGCCTGGCCGGACGAGCCGTCGCCGACGTCGTCGTCCGGAGCCAAGCGCCCCCGCGACTCCTCCGGCGGCCCCGCGCCGCAGAACGGGCAGCAGCAGCCGCCGCTGGCGCCGCAGCTCAGCCTGCCCGGCGGCATCAACGGCGCCGGGAAGCCGGCGTCGGCGGAGATGGCGTCGATGGAGAAGTTCCTGCAGTTCCAGGACGCCGTCCCCTGCAAGATCCGCGCCAAGCGCGGGTGCGCCACCCACCCGCGCAGCATCGCCGAGAGGGTCCGTGCCCTGCAGCATTCCTGGCTCTGCAACTCTTGATTTTTCCAAAGAAAAAAGATAAAAAAGAAAGCTCGGAAAGAGATTCATGTCGGTTGTCGTTGTCAGGTGAGGCGGACGAAGATCAGCGAGCGGATACGGAAGCTGCAAGAGCTCGTGCCCAACATGGAAAAGGTAACCAAACCGAACCCAAAGTCCCAAACCCCAAGAAAGATCGATGGAACAGTGAGCTACTACCACTTTTTTGCCTGCAAACAAAAACAGTGCGAGATGAACTGACGACCGGTTTGGTTTTTGTTCATGGCTGCAGCAAACCAACACTGCCGACATGTTGGATCTGGCCGTGGACTACATCAAGGATCTTCAAGAGCAGGTCAAGGTATACGCCTAAAACCCCTTCTTTTTTCAAGCCACAAAGACTGCGGATAGTAACTTGAATGCACGCTTGGGTCACTGGGTCTCCCCTGAGCCATCAGGGTGCTTTTCCATCAAGCAGATTTGCCCTCTGGTCGACGGCAGGGGTAACTGGGATAAGGCTTATCCAACCACATGCGTACTCCTAGATGAATCAGTAGAATCACGATCAATCGAAGCCAGTGTTCCTATCGCCATGGACATTCTTAGTTAGCTTAATCAAGCTGAGTTTTTTTTTAAAAAAAATTGCTCATGGTGATCTATCGTTCGTTTCAGGTGCTGAACGACGGCCGCGCCAGCTGCACCTGCTCCGCCGGCAAGCTGCTGCAGAACCATTTCGCCAGCTGAAAGAGACACCCGGCCTTTCAGGATTCAATGGCCGGCCGCAAGCTAGGCATGGCCGGAGGAGAAGCCTCTGCACCGGCAGCTCGTCCCTCCCCCTCCTTACCGGTGTGCTGTACTTCGCTTGTCCCTGTCAGCACATGTGAGGAGGTGAAAACCGTAAAAGATGGCAAGGGGAATGAGAGATTAGTCTGTACATGCAATGTCATTAGCAGGCAGGGGCCCACATACTAGTGATAGTAACTGCAGCCTGCAGGCCCAGTTAGTTGTGTCTTGTTGCCATAAAGGTGGTGGTGGTATGAGAAATTTACAGGCCTGCAGTTTTACCTCTTTTTCTGTCTGTCTCTGATGCGCATACGCTGCACCTGCACGTAGTTGGTACATGCATGCACCCAAACCAGATGAGACGCAGTGACCCGCTGCCTGCCTGCGTGGCAGCCGGTGTCGTCCAATGCATTTCCCGTTGTGGCAAGCCAGTGCGGCGTTATTTAACAGCAACCTGGTCTCCGTGGCCAAAAAATCGAATTTCTAGTGGGTAAAGCAGAAAAGGCCGTTTCGGGTTTTACCCCGTCCTGTTCGTTTGACTTATCAGCCACCAGTCAGCAGTACTTTTCTCTCAGAACAAACTAGTTATCAACAACCCGCCAGCAGTACTTTTCCCTCAGAACAAATCAGCACCAGCCATCAGTCAAACAAAAGAGGATGTTGAATTCCTGAGTCGAATACTCGAATGGACGTGGAAGACAGGTTCAGTGTATGATGCAGTTGAGTTCAGTGTATGATGCAGTTGACTCGTACGATCGGCCCCTGCTTCTACTGTCACCACTCCTGCCTGGCTGCATCCGTAAACCGCATGCCGCCATGGCCCCCCCATCCGTGATCCGTCTGGGCTGACCCCAGGAAATAAAAACCACGGGCGCTTGCGTGGCGGCTGCAGCCTGTTCCCACGTCGACGACCCCTGGCGGCGGCCACGGTACCTCGCGGACAACAACACGGCGGCGCCGCGGCGGAGGTCATGGACCCAAAAAAGTCGTGACGAGAGGAAAACGGCGGCGGCGGCGGCCGGGCCCCGCGGGCCTGCCTTCCTTTCCTTCTCTCGCTGACCGGAGACTCGCTCGCTTCGTCTCATTTTTCTTTGATTTTTGTTGAGTTTATTAATTGTCTTTTATTTTATGACTCGTCCCTTTCCAGGTCGGGATCTGCTGGGAAGCATGCCGGCATCTTCGGTTGCTAAACTTTCTACGCTGCTAGTACTAATCATCACTGTGCAAAAGCAAAGCAGAGT
The DNA here is from genome assembly GCA_036936925.1 of Cenchrus fungigraminus. Taxonomy (NCBI): domain Eukaryota; kingdom Viridiplantae; phylum Streptophyta; class Magnoliopsida; order Poales; family Poaceae; genus Cenchrus; species Cenchrus fungigraminus. The sequence goes on along the minus strand of CM072780.1, from coordinate 28,411,331 downwards.
GCGGCGTAGGAGCTCGGCCGGGCGGGCTCGCCTTCTTTGATTAGATTTTGTAGCATACGGAGGAGGAGGAGGATGTGCTTTGGGAAAGGATGGCTGGCTTTTGGAGCCGAGTTTTGTGTCGACCGTGAATGAACACTGAAAAGATCGATCGGCAGCGCGACTGATACTGCTGCCTCCACTTTTTTACGTGTACACACGTTCCGTTCGTGCAGCACGCCACAGTGCTCTGTCAACAGTGCCTCGGTTCAGGATTGGATGATGTGGCCGCAAAAAGCTTAAGAATTGATTCATCACAGCACTGCCGCGCGTCGTCCAAGCTCCAAAGTCAGCGCCGAACCCGTCAGGGTCCGTCCTGCTCTGTTCAGCCTCGCCAGCATCACCGCCTGCGGAAGAAGAGACAGTGACCCCGCACGCTGCCAAACGCGAGCCCACACCCGGCCCGCACGGTAGATTCACTCCCCCTCGTGCGTCCTGGCGGCGTCCTTCCGTCTCGTCTCGTCTCGTCTCGTACGTGCTCGTGTCCAGTTACTAGGCGATAATGCGATATCACCGGCAATGCTCTAACGGTTCCCTTTTCTTTTTTAAAGTTTTGAGTCTTTCGATCGAGGATGGGGATCTTTAACCCTAACTTTTCTTTTGGTAATCATCACGCAAAGCGAAAGTGCAAAGGGTCACGGGCTCGGGCCTGGACACCGAAAGCCACCATGACAGAAGCTTTCCTTCCGCTCATTTTCTGCTTCGTTCCTGTCCAACTGTGCTACCGGTTTCCATCCGCCGTGCGCCGCCGCCCCCCGTGCGTGCTCGTGCAGCGACAGCCGACATCAGCCGTCGATCGGCGGCGGCCTCCTTTTCTGCACCGCCGCCTGGCTCTACTAGCGAATTAGGTTCGCCCTATATACGGAGAAAGAGTGGTGATCGAGGACTGATGAGGCGGATACAAGCTACTCCGATCCAGCTAGAATCATCCGTGCACTGCAGTGCAGTGCAGGCACGCCGCGCGCGCGAGAGAGATGCATGCATCGAGGTCAGGGTTGTGATACCACGTCACGTCAGGAACGATGGAGCCACAGATTTAAAGTGCGTGCCGCCGGTGTGCGTCCCGCGGCGGTACGCAGCCTGCTTTGCGACGTCTCCAGTGGAAGCTCATGCGCGGCCCGCGGGTGCCGAAAGCGAGCCGGATGCGTGCGCGCCCGCAACACGAACCCCGTTCCGCTGGCGTCGGGGTATCATCCGCCACCACGCGCCGAAATGGAACCGAGGATACACGTAGCTTGTCGATCCACGCTGATTTCCGGTGATGATGCCTGCCCGCGCGCGGCGGAAAGCGTCGTCGCCGCCGAGCCCCGCAGCGCAGGTGGTGCGTGCGGTGCCGGTGCGCGCTGTGGGGGGACTCAATCGGGAGTCGGGACTCGATCGGGAGTGGAGGTCGACGCGACCGCCCCGCGCGCCACCTCCGACCACCAGCTAGCGGTGGTCCGGTCGGGGTTCCCAGCCGCGACCGCCCCGCGCGCCGTGTCAAGGTGAGAACCGCACAGCATCGACCTAGCTCGAGCAGACGATCTACGTACTCTCGAACGGCTTGTCTGTCAGGCTGATGATTCTCCATAGGAACCTATCGTTACGATATTGTTGTAGGCAACGACGACCTTGCTGCTCTTTTTTTGCCGTGTACAAGCACTAGCACAAGAATCTCACTCACCTTGCTTGCCGACCGCCACCGGCCCGACGAAAGTGTGGCGAGCAGTCGAATAGGTTCGGTCTGGGGTAGACAAGCAGTGCTAGCTTCGGTCGAGCTGACGTGGTAAGAGATCGCATCGCAGGCGTGCCACTGGTGGGCAGGCATCTAGATGACCCAGAAAACCACTGCAAGCACCAAGCAGCAGCTGCAGCTAGCAGCAGTCAGTGGAGGCCAGATAAAAGTGCTCGTCTCCATCTCCGCAGGCAGAGCACTTCGGGCAGCAAAGTTGCCACGCCCCACGCCAACCTTCCTAGACGCGTGCAGTGTACACAGCCTAAACAGCAGTAGCACGAGAGCCCGCCACACGAAGGTGCCTCAGGCTTTGCCCGCCCTGATCGGGGAAATGGACGATGCGGCGGTGAAAATGCGGTAGCACGATCGGGCGGCGATGCACTGCCTGCAAAATCACCAATAATGCCTCCACCACGGGGCCGGGGATTCTGCTGCAGAATCTCTGCATGCGAAAAAGGTCGAGGTTCCAGGCCGCTAGGGTAGGGGAGATTGACGATGCCACGACGCACCGCACCCGCACCTGCGTCGTCGTGACAGAGGCGAGACATATATCTTTCGGAATGGCATCGATCTTTGCAGGCAATAAGGTAGTTCGGTAAATTACTTCCGATGTGACGAACAAATAGTGATAAAATTTGCTGACAACTTGCTGTATTGGGTCGGGTACGTTTTGATGTAACAGATGAATAATGATAATTTATCAAACTAAACAAGGTTAGGCGTGTATACCCTACTCAACTGTAACCAGGGACAGGCAGCAGCAATCGAACCTGTCGAACCAGGGACGGTATCGTTCTACTACCCTTCCTCCACCGCGCCCTCTCCCAAGAAGTTTCGGAGAGCACTGCAGCTTTCCCTCGGAAAGGAGGCGGTATCAGCAGACAATATCATGGCGAAAACCCCGATCGGCTGAATTTGGGAAAATGGAAGAGAAACCGGGTAAAGATTACAATTTTTTTTTTTTGAAATGAAGTAATGATTACAAGTAGAAGAAGGCAAAAGGATGCAGAGTCCAGCACGAGCTGGATTCAGGGATCCACTACTCCTACACGCATCCACCATGGCACCATCTAGTTAGTTTGACTTTCACGACATCATCTCACCATCTGTAGGTGTAGGACAACTCGACAGCTTGTTCTTCCCACTACCCGCTGGCCGCGGATATTCACCAACGATGAGGGTCTTTCTAAAAATTGCCTGAAAATCAGAAACTAGCAGCAACTTTTCTGAAAAATATACATAGCGACCTGATGACTTGGAAGAATGTTTGACTCAGACCGTATTAGGCCTTTGTACGTTCGCGGGCCCAGAGGGTCCTTATTCGGTCTGGGCTGGCCCAAGCAGATTGCTTCTCAGGTTTGTTGGCTTTTTGTTTTTTACCTGGAGCCACAGATGCAAACACTAACCCTGTTTGATATATTTTTATATTTATTCTTCCAAAGCTATATTTTACATTTATTTTCTGAAACATGACCTACTTTATTCTTTCTAAATTGTAAATAATTTTGAATTTTTAATACATAATCGTTGTAGTGTACCAGATGCAATGCATTTTGTTTGAAAAAAAATAAACTGTACTGTACCTATAAAAAAACGTATAGCACGAAGCATACAGACTGGAGTAGCTTGCAACTTGAAACATGACAACGAAAATCTTAGAAATTTGGAGCTATCACTCCAAAATGTGCGACAGATGATGAGATAATCCCTCCGGTTTGGTAATGAAGTCGTTTTAGACAAAATTCGAGTCAAACATTGGGAATATAAATCATAAATAACTTTTAAGTCGTTGAGTTTGAAATTTGTGAAAACTACACGAATAGATTTGTCTTGCAAAATACTTTCATAAAAAGTATACATGTGTTAGTTTTTAATAAATATTTTTATAAAATAAGAAGTTAAAGTTGTGCTTTGGAGACCATGTCACTGTCCTAGACGACTTCATTTACTAAACCGGAGCGAGTAGTCTTCTATTTGGGTTGAAACTCATGATTACTTTGGAAGACTAGTGGAAGGGCACGTGTGGCACGCACGTCATATAAAAAGAATTACATAAAAGTTTAATTAGTATGTATGTAGAAAATAAAAAGATATTAAAGTAAATCTAATTATAAAAAGCATCAACCTTCACACCTGGGGATTAGGGAAGCCGGCGTTCATCGACCATTCACCCTGCTGGCCTCCGCATCGTCTCCAAACTGTGTTGCATCACCGCCACCACCTTCAAGTCGGCTTCGAAGGAGACTGTCCGGGGATGGCGGCGCGTCACCGCCGCCACCTTCAAGGCGGGGATGAGGGTCCGCAGATCCAGCGGAGGAGCCCGCCCCGAGGCTGACCGCGCTGCCGCACCCCGGTGGGGGAGCTCGCCACCAGCCGGTAGGGAAGACAAGGCCAACGGGGAGAAGGAGACCGGCGGGTGGAGGGGTCGACGCCCGCGGGGAGGCGGTGGTGGCGCTAGCGGCTTGTGGATATGGGAATGAGGGTGGAGAGAATAGAGTTTTATAGGGAACACGGAGTGTAAAAAAGGAAGGAGTACTGATCGGTGTGATTTAGAGCATTGAACTTAAAAGGAAATATTCAAGGACTTAAAACATTATTTACATATAAATGTCATCCATCTAATTGCATTGAATGTTATTGACCTCATGACGCGGTGATTCTTTCCTTATTTGATTTTTCCTTATTTTCCCTTTCCTTGCTAACTATTTATGAATGACGTGGCTACCATTAACAAAATGACGTAGCAATTCTTTCCTTAGTACATCTAATCATGTAGTGACTTTCCTTGTTTTTCTTTCTTTGATGTGTCATCAGTCACACCAATCAATTTTCCTTACTTTGTACATCAATATCTCTTTCCTTTTGAGTTCCAGAGTATTTGCTTTTTAGTCATGTCATCAATCACGCAAATCAATTTCTCTTGCTTTGAAAAAAGAATGAAGAAAGGAAACAATTGTCGTGATTGCCTCCGACGTTTGAAAAAGAATGAAAAAAAGAAAACAACAGTCGTGTACTCGTGATTGACGGGGGCGGATCTTCCTTACTTGATCTTTCCTTGTTTTCCCTTTCCTTGCTAACTATTTGTGAATGACGTGGCTACCATTAGCAAAATGACTCAACAATTTTTTCCTTAGTTCATCTAATCACGTAGTGATTCTTTCCCTGTTTTTCCTTTTCTTGACGAGTCATCAATTACACCAATCAATTTTCCTTTACTTTGTACATCAATATCTCTTTCCTTTTGAGTTCCCTAGTATTTTCTTTTGAGTCATGTCATCAATCATGCCAATCAATTTTAAGGAATGAATAAAGGAAACAACAGCCGTGATTGCCTCTAACGTTTCAAAAAAGAATGAAGAAAGAAAACAACAACTGTGATTGACGGGGGCGGGTTGGGTGGGCACACGCGGGTGGGTAAGAATGGGGTGGGTGAGAAAAAAGAGTGGTTTTGACGGAAACATTTTCCTTTCTCTAGTTTTTTCATCATCTCGTCTTTCGTGTAGGTGGGCCTAGTGTGACAAGTGGGGTTGAGATGTAGGTAGACTAAACTCTGGGTGAGAATTGTTTTCAATTCTTTCATCTTTTATTTATAGTATTATGAATTAGGATTAGAAAGGAAACAACATGCGCGTGACGACAGCCCGCCACGACGCGTGATAAGCTAGGGATTTATACCAAACGTGTGGAGGAAAAAAGGAGAAAACTTTTAGGAAGGAAATGAAAATTAGAAAGGAAACAACGGACGCAAGATGACAGCCCCGCCAAGCGTGGGTGAATAGATGGGAAACAAAATGAAGTCTTTAAGAGGAAGGGAAAATCAAGGAAAAGGAAAAAAATTAGGAAGGAAATGATAATTTGGAATGAAGAAAATTAGAAAGGAAACAACAGGCACGTGATGACAGCTCGCCACGACGCGTGATAAGTAAGGAATCAATAGACGCGGGTGAATACATGGCAAACTAAATGAAGCCTTTAATTAAAAGGAAGGAAAAATCGGTGCATGCTAATGGACCGTGTGATTACATGCACACAATTCAAAATGCAATTACGTGGACGCCATTGACATATGGGACGCGGCCCGGCGGATAGGGTGGGTCCGGTGGGTAGAAGTTTGGGTGAAAAAGTTTGAGGGTAGGGGGCGCCCGGGAGCCAATTTGCACTGCGAAATGACGACCAAATCAATCTCCCCTCTCTTGGTTCGTCGTCCTGAACCTGAAAAGTGGGGCCTCTGTGAGGAGGGAGGTGCGCCCAATCTTGGTGAGAATTGAACTCAATTCTTTCGTTTCTTTATTTGGAAGATATTTATCCCGCCTGGGTATCTGCCAGGTCATTAAGTGACTATACACATTACTCGAGTATGTTTTGTTTTATGATTCACTCGACTTTTGAATCAGTAGAATTTTGACATGTGTCGCCCTATGCAGGGTCTTCTCCGGAAATTTGAGGACCATGTGCAAATACAAAATAGGATCTTTTGTGATTGATCAGCCAATTCTCGTAGGGGTTGTTTGGTTCCCTTAGCTAAAGTTTAGCTCAGACCACATCATATGTTTGGATGCTAATTATGAGTACTAAACATAAGTTAATGAAAAAAATAATTGCTCAAATGAGAACTAATTCGCAATATGACTCTAACTCTAATTAGGTCATGATTAGCACATGTTACAGTTTCGTCTCGTGAATTACTCCTAATTAGTTAATCATCAGCGCAAGAAATGTCTTGCAATGATTCAGTTAATATGGATAAGTTAAACACGAAACATAACACGAGAAATCAAAATACACTCAAAATTTGGAGGCCCTTCAGTTTTGGAGGCCATGAGCTATCGCTCACCTCACTCATGGCCACCGTCGACCCTGACTGTATGGAAGGAAAATTTGGTTGACATCCAAGAAAAAATCGGTCGAATCTAGATCACAAATGAGGATAACAAACAAGAAAAATACTAGTAATGAATCATCTACATAACAGTCATTTGATTGTTTTCTGTCCAGGTAGAACGTGCTGATGAGCCAATCGAACTCACTTATTTTTCGTCATTCTTAACCGACGTACATACATACATTTTGTTTTAAAACATATACATACACACAAAATACAAACATACACATATGTTCAACTACTTTTGGGGTGCATAAAGATGTTGTCTCTTTTATGCATAGGAATAGTTCAGGAGCATGATTGAGTGAATCCAGGTCTTTCACTCAATTATGATGTGCTTCAATAACAAGGATCCAATAGCACCACACAAAATTGAGGAAGATCGGAGGAGAATGAGAAGTGCGGCGCCTTATTGGCGAGAAGGCAGAGAGCTTGAATGTCGCGGTGGTTGTGGTGCCGCACGTGGCGTCGTCGCCTCCTACGCCACCACCACCGCCTTGACCTCAAGATCCAAGACCGAGCGGGAGAGCCATTGTGAACGAGGGCCGCGACCGAGGCTAGCCTGCATCGCCGCCGTCGCACGGGATGGCCACGGAGCATCGTCCCTGTCCGTCGTCGAGGCCATCTACCGGAGTTCTCTCGCCAAGAGCTCTTGCCTCTTGGTCTGCCGCCGGAGCTCCCTCGCCCATCCGCACACTGGAGACGGAGGCGCGACTAGAGCCCGGCGGCGCGAACGCGAGGAGATAGAGGTCGCGGCGGAGCTGGAGGCCACCGGTGGGAGCACGGGTAGCTGGACGCGGGGGCAGCTAGAGGTCGGCGGCGGGAGAGCGGGTAGCTGGAGTCCGGGGAGCTGGAGCCTGTCGCTCGGAGGCCAACGGATGGATAAGGTGGAAAGAAGGAGAAGGAGAAGGAGAAGGAGACGGAGACGGATATATAAGGAGAAAAAGAATAAGAAGAAAAGGAAAAATAATAAAAGGAAAAAAAGAAAAGAAAAATAAAAGAATGAAAGATAAAAAAAAGAAAAGGGAAGGGTATGAAACCATGTTACACAGGCAGGAGAAGATGTTTTGCTAATATTTTTCCAACTAGACAAGCCACAGAAAGAAAAGGGTTGCTTCACTAACACAACCGGAGCCGTTTAAGCCACAGGCACACTTGTGCCAAATGCACGCTTTGTCCACCGACAGAGAGAAAATGTAGAGAATAAATTTAAAATATTAAAAGGAGAAAAAGTTAATGTTAAAATAAATTATTCGCTAACTAATTAGAGTGATTGTGTTTGAATAACCACCGTAAATGTTTGTGTTATGAAAAATGTGTTTGTTGAAATTAAATAATAGGGACTTAACACTTAACATAACAAATGTCAAGTATACCGAATGAAATTGTTCACTTGCATCTTAAGATGTAAACACTGATGAACAAACACAGATAAACATTGCAGGTAGCTTGAATTTCCATTATTGTTTCAGTGACCATGTCTTGTTTTTCTCTTGAATTTCCATTATTATTTTTGCTCGTAGGAACTATGGAGGACTTCTGATTTTTTTTGTCATGCCTTGTGGTCAAGAAAAAAGAGTATGCCAAACAATAATTTGTTTTCTCATGGCTTGCTGTCAACGAAAAAGAGCATGACAAGTAATGGATTGGCTAGAGACGCGATGAAGCAACATTTGAGAGCCTTTCATGTGCCAATGATAAGGTATATGCAAAGATGACGTCATATCCAATAAGACATACATGAATCATTAGTAGAGAGTAATTTGTGTTCAACAACTATGCTATTTGCCATGTCATGATAGTTTCTGATTTTTAAATAATTTGTGTGTCGTAGCATGTTTGTGTGTATAAATACGTGCGTACACTTACTAGTTAGTAACAGATAAAAATCAACTGATTGGTAAGAACACAATTTACTCAAGTGGCGTTTAGGAATTCCGAAAAATTCTGATTACAATGACGCAAACTTAACATTGCGAACCATATGGGTCATGCAATGGATGCAAGCAGCAAAAAGACAAAATATCAACCAAACGCTAACCGAACGAAAACCATGTATCTGGCCCAGCCATATTTTTTATCAGGCCTGGCCCAAAATAGCCTGCTTCACCGCCTCGCTCGGCCCTCGGATCCCTAAAAGGGCACCAGGCCACTCAACCCAACCCACGCGCCGCGACCTCGCCCTCCGCTCTAGGGTTTCTTCGGTATCCCCTCCCTTCCCGCGACGTAGCCGCCGCCGCTCCCGAAGACCCGAACTGCAGGTGAGCACTCGCTCTCCCTCTCGTCCAATCCCTTCTTCCAGAACCCCCTCGTCCTCGTCGGGAGTCGTCTCCGCCAGATCGGTGGTTCCTGGTGCCTTCAGTCCAGCGAGCCATTCCCGTTCCCCTTCCCGCATATCGGTATAATTTCGATTAGGGCGAGTAGTTCCTTCGTTCCTGGGTGATGTAGCTGTATGTGCCCATTTTAATCTTTGCGATTGGCTGTAGATTCTTACGTTAGACTTAGATCCCCAAATCCCTTGCTCGTGTGTCGTGTTAGGGCTTCTAGGGAGAATTGATTCGTGTTGGTTCTATCCGGATGTCACATCCGGAGCACGATTTTCTGTTCTCGTTGGTAACTTGGGTTTAAAAATTGGTTGTGCCACGAATCTGTCGTTCTATTATACACTGTGAGAATATATCGCGGTAGTATTACGGCTAAAGGCACGTTTTTACTGCTATTGTGGAATTGGCTAGCGTAAATTGCAGCATTCTTGGCAGATAGTTTTGGGTTTCAGTCGAGCAAGATGCAGTTAATTGTGAAGTAGTGCTGAGATAATTCTGTTTTGTAGTTGCTGCTTCTCGAGAGATCTTACTACAAGTTTGTACAAAAGAGTCGTTTTGCTTTTCTGTTAGCCCTGCCTCAGGTTTAACTACACTTTCCATTATTCCTCTGATTTTTATTTTCATAATTCATTCTCGTTATACACTCTGCAGATCTTGAGCCAAGTAGAAGCAAAAGCGGCAGCAGCAGCCATGCAGTCATCTCGTTTCTGGGGACAGGTACTTACTTTCTCTCCTGCAATGACCCAGAATTAGGCATATTTGGAGCGTCAATACTGCAGTATTGATACTTAGTGTGTAGCTGATTGCAATACTTACTGCTTCATTCTTCACAATTCCAGGGGGACAGTGAATCCGAGGAGGAGGAGGAAGAAGTCGAATCAGAACAGGGCAGTGATAGTGAAGATGAGGGAGGTCGTGGTAATGGAGGACGTGGTGGAACCCAAAACCGCTATTTGAAGACCCAAGAAGATGATAGCGATGAGTCTGATTCAGGCCACCGCGTTATTCGCTCTTTGAGGGACAAGCGCAATGAGGAGATGAGGTCTATTGTTGATCAGATGCGTAATGCCATGAAGATCAATGACTGGGTTAGTCTGCAGGAGAGCTTTGAGAAGCTCAACAAACATCTTGAGAAGGTTGTACGTGTCAATGAATCTACTGAGATTCCAAAGATGTATATCAAGGCTCTTGTGTTACTGGAGGACTTCCTTGCTGAAGCCCTTGCAAACAAGGAGGCTAAGAAGAAGATGAGCAGCAGCAATGCAAAAGCACTCAATGCGATGAAACAAAAGCTTAAGAAGAACAATAAGCAGTACGAAGAGCAGATTCAGAAGTGCAGGGAGCATCCGGAGAGCTTTGAAGATGAAGCTGCGGATGACAATGATGATGATGATGAGGATTCAGAAGAGGATGGTAGTGATGCAGAGATTGAAGATCCTGAGAAGATAGTTGTGTCGGAATCAGAGAGGGAAGATGATGACGATGATACTGACAAGAAAGGTTGGGTTACGATGACGAACAAGAAAGATAAGATGATGGACAAGCAGTTCTTGAAAGATCCAAGTGAAATCACATGGGACATTGTTGATAAGAAACTCAAGGAGATTGTGGCATCAAGAGGAAAGAAGGGTACAGGAAGGATTGAGCGTGTTGAGCAGCTTACTTTCTTGACTCGTGTGGCCAAAACTCCTGCTCAGAAGCTTGAAATTCTCTTCCATGTGATTTCGGCACAGTTTGATGTCAACCCTAGCTTACTTGGGCACATGCCAGTCAATGTGTGGAAGAAGTGTGTCAATAACATGCTTCTTGTTCTTGATATACTCCAGCAGTATCCTAACATTGTAGTAGACACCTCAGTGGAGCCTGACGAGAAAGAAACTCAGAAGGGTGCAGACTACAATGGAACAATACATGTTACTGGTGACCTGGTTGCATTCCTGGAGAGACTGGACACTGAGTTTTTCAAGACCTTACAGTGCACAGATCCATACACAAAAGATTATGTTCAGAGGCTTAAAGAAGAGCCTCTATTCTTGGTTGTTGCACAGAATGTCCAAGATTACCTGGAGAGGGTTGCAAACCTCAAAGCTGCTGCCAAGGTTGCTCTTCGTCGTGTTGAGCTAGTGTACTACAAACCCCAAGAAGTGTATGATGCAATGAGGAAACTAGCAGAGCAGCCTGAGGACAGCGTGGAGGAGGGTGATGCAGAGACTGGTGATGAGCATCAAGCAGTGGATGATAATAGGGGGCCCCCGCCATTTGTTGTTGTTCCAGAGATTGTGCCCAGGAAGCCGACATTTCCAGAGACTGGCAGAGCTCTGATGGATGGATTGATGTCCTTAATCTACAAGTTTGGAGATGAGAGGACCAAAGCCCGGGCAATGCTGTGTGACATATATCATCATGCAATTTCTGATGAATATTCAGTGGCTCGTGACTTGCTTTTGATGAGTCATTTGCAAGATGGTGTTCAGCTTATGGACATATCATCACAGATTCTGTTCAATAGAGTCATGGCACAGCTAGGGTTATGTGCTTTCAGGGCCGGTTTGATAAATGAAGCTCATGGTTGCTTGACTGAGCTCTACTCTACTGGAAGAGTGAAAGAATTGCTTGCACAAGGTGTGCAACAAAGCCGGTACCATGAAAAAACTCCAGAACAGGTAAATCCGAACCCTTCATGTCTGTATATGTAGAACACATGGCTTGTTATTGCAATTCATGCACGCAAAAACTGAGGTCGAGAAGTATTAACTATTTTCAGTTGCTAATGTTTGCACAGTATTTCAATATCTTGAATTCGCTAACTATCTATGTTTCTGTTGCTCTTTAATATTTTAATATCCTGTTTTACATAGCACTCCTTCCGTTCTTAAATATATGATGTTTATGACAAGCAAATTATTTCATTTTTGAACTAACTAGCTTGTCCTAAACGTCATATATTTAAGGACGGAGGTAATAATTCTCTAGTCGATTCCAAACTTTCTTGTTTTTCCATGTTGATCTGTAGTTGCTTTCGGTGCAGTGACTTTTTGCTGTTTTCCATATTGGGCTGTAGTTGCTTTTGGTGCAGTGACTTTTTGCTTTACTTGTACTTAAGAGTAAACTTCACTTTAGTCTTTATTTGTACTTCATTTAATCGTAGAGTTTGATTGGAATATCTAATACAAGGATTAGACATTTTGATTACTGGTGCTAATGATGCAACCACTCTGTTTTCTGCAGGAAAGACTTGAGAGGAGAAGGCAGATGCCTTACCATATGCATATAAACCTGGAGCTGTTGGAAGCCACTCACTTGATTTGTGCGATGCTGATTGAAGTTCCTAATATGGCTGCCAGTACATATGACAAGCGGAGGCCCATGAGCAAAACATTCCGCAGGCTTCTCGAAGTGAGTGAAAGGCAGACTTTTGTTGGACCTCCAGAAAATGTGAGGGACCATGTAATGGCTGCCACTAGAGCCCTCTACAAGGGTGATCACCAAAAGGCTTTCAGTGTCATAAGTTCGCTGGAGACCTGGAAGCTTTTGAGGAACAGGGAGCATGTACTTGATATGCTGAAGCTTAAGATCAAGGAGGAAGCCCTCAGAACCTATCTTTTCTCATACTCCTCTTGCTATGAGTCCTTGAGCCTTAACCAGCTCATCACCATGTTTGATCTCACTGAGCAGCATGCTCACAGCATTGTCAGCAAGATGATGATGCATGAAGAGCTTCATGCTAGCTGGGACCAACCAACAAAGTGTATTGTTTTCCACAGTGTGGATCAAACTAGGCTTCAGGGGCTACTCTTCCAGATGGCAGATAAACTCTCGGTCCTGGTGGAGAGCAATGAGAGGGCATATGAAGCAAGAACTGGTGGTACTCTTGAGGGTGTACCGCCCAGGCGCAGGGGCGATGGTCAGGACTCATCCAATATGGGGAGGTGGCAGGAGAACTTTGTGTCTTCACAAGGGAGGCAGGGTGGTGGCAACCGGTCTGGATATGCTGGCAGAGGTGGAGGTCAGGGTGGTGGATATCTGAGGGACAGGGGAAACCAGGGTTCCCGTGGCGGCTACGGTGGTGGTTCACGGTACCAGGATGGAGGAAGGGGGGGTCGCAACCAGTCTGGTTCCTCGGCAAGAGGTGGTGATGGTGGTGCACGCATGGTGAGCCTTAACAGGGCTGGTAGAGTTTAGTAGTGATAAATTTCAGCTCAAGGTTTCTCGCCTGAAGGTCTTCCATCAAGGTCTCCAGTTTTGAAGCACTGCTTTTTCCATAATTTAGAAACTTGCAGTTCTAAAATCAGGGTGTTTATTTGCTATATTTTGTTGTAGCCTTTTGATTTAAGTATAAGTCAAACTCTGAGACTTGGTACTATTGTTTGTGTCATGGGAGCGAGGACTATGTATTTGCTCCTATATTTGATATCTACTTGCGACTATTTTGGTATTACATGCTATGTTTTCTTATTTATGCTTATTATGTTCTGATCATTTTATCTATCGGGTTGGGTGAATTGGTGGCAGAAGTTATCTTATCGAGTGGTGACTAAAGATGGCTTATGTCACATCTCTGAAGTACTACGTGCACAGTCGTTACAGAAAGTTTTCTATTGAAATGTTGATATAGCCATCTCTGTTTAGTTGAGTCAAGCATGAATTAAGTGGGCAAGCTGGAAATGTTTGCTCCAGTATCAATATGCCGAGGCGAAGCGAAATGTAAGATCTCGTCTATGCTGGAAAAGTTTACTGCCATGTTATCCAAGAGAGCCACTGTGAAGTGTGCTGTTCTCGTGGAGGATTGTACCATGTGGAGCCAAGCGTTTTTGGGAGGCGATGAAGAAACTTCCTGCTCTCCACCCGACAACATGGCCTACAGACTTTGTTGTCAGGTGTTTTTTTGTAGTGGTCCAGAAGGGTGATCAAAGTTTTTTGTTTGAGCGACGCCCCGCCCCCCCCCCCCCCTGTTTGGGGATAGTTTATGTTGTCTTATCAGGATGTTCTTAAACTGTTTTATTGTGATTCTAGCAAAATTGCTTGCCAACACAGGTGGACATACTAGGCAGAAAAAGTTGCAAAGAGGACAAATGGTAAAGGGAGCCACATGATGGAACAAAAAGATTTAGTTTCAGGAAATACTCTCAGTTGAAGTATTGTTTGGATCAAAAGGTCGATGTTCGAACAGAGAGCACTGCAGCGTCGTCTAATCCGTATTTCCATGGGAAGAGGTCCGGCAGTAATCGCTTAATCGAAATCTGAAGGTCTGAATTCTGAAACAACCGATTCTAAGCTGCTCGGTCGGCGATTACCACCGGGCGTATGCTTATCCGTATCCGATGAGTTCACGCGAGAATCCGTTTTTTAGGCGACAAACGTTATCAACACTGACAACACATGTCCGACTCCGACCGTTCAGGAGCAGGCAACCGACTCGGAAAGCAGCCAGGCCGCCATAAAAAACGTCTCCGACGGCCGCGTCTTGAAGTGGAACGGGCAGATGCGCGGCTGGTCGACCTACGCGTACAGCCCGCGCTACGATGCCAAGGGCTGCACCGCGTCGAGGGTCCGGCCGGCGGAGGTCACGGAGAGCAGGTGCGGCCGCCCGCTGGGCCTGCGCTTCCACTACGGGTCCGGCAACCTCTACATCGCCGACGCGTACAAGGGGTTGATGCGCGTCGGGCCCGGCGGCGGCGAGGCGACGGTGCTGGCCACGAAGGCTGACGGCGTGCCGCTCCGTTTCACCAACAGCGTCGACGTCGACCAGGTCACTGGAGAGGTCTTCTTCACGGACAGCAGCATGAACTGTCCGCGGTCGCAGCACGAGAGAGTCACGGCGACCAGAGACTCCACGGGACGTCTCATGAAGTATGATCCGAGAACGAACCGTGTCACTGTTCTACAATCCGGCATCACGTACCCGAACGGCCTCGCCATCAGCGCCGACCGGACACACCTTGTGGTCGCTTTAAAAAAAACTCGGCCTGCGGGGAGTAAGACCACCATCACGGTGTTGTATTAAGAAGACCTTCTCACACAGGCTGAGAAAATCTCCGAACCCCTGCCCCACCCATACACAGCGGCACCGCAGCACACATGAGATAAGGCTGCCCTTAGACCTGTGCTTTGACATGTGACAGACGAGGAGATTTTTTGACAACAGCAGACTACTGGGAGGGCCATCCGGCCGCTCAACCATCGCACATATGTGCGTCTGCTGGGGAAATAAATTCCCCTGGTAGGATACGCAGGTGCAATTCCTGGGAATTGAACCTGGGTGGACAGCCCCACCACCGTGGAGGCTTGCCATCCGAGCTACGCTCGGCTCCGGACCATGTAAGCTGCTGAGGTACTGGATCAAGGGTTCCAAGGCGGGCACATCAGAGCGGCTCGCTGATTTGCCAGGCTATCCTGACAATGTGAGAGCCGACGGTAAAAGCGGGTTTTGGGTAGCACTACATCGATAGAAGATGGAACTTCCATTTGGTCCGGACAATCACCTGCTTGCAGTGAGGATCAATGCTGACGGGAAAGTGGTTAAAGTGATGAGAGGTCCTAAGAGCGTGAGGCCGACTGAGGTGGTGGAGAGGGAAGGAGGCAAGCTATACATGGGTTCGGTGGAATTACCCTATGTTGCCGTTGTTAGCGAATAGGAAGTCCAACTGGCATCTTAGTGGTTTGTTTTAGGTTTTTCGATCTTGCTATTTTCTTAGAAGCTTGAATTTTTATTTATACTTTAATTAAGATTGTACTAGTCTATCAAGATACTTGTTGAATGCATACTTACTGTATTTAAAAGGCTAATGTGAGTATGTGACTAATGTTAGCACAGTTGGGTCAAAGTGCAGTGACTGAAATCCCAAGCTCAACAGAGCAAAATATACTTACAGGTTTCTAGTTGCAAGTTCAACTTCAACCACGTATGCGAACATCAGAACATGAACATGAGAACACCTATTTACTTGGAGCACATCATCGGTATCCAAAGTCGAGGAAAAAAAATGCAGTCATCTGAAGAAATATGCTGATTTGGAGTTTCAAAATCCTAATTCTGAAGAATAAACTCAACCGAACCGAGACGTTCTCCAGTAACTACTGATGCTCCCAACAAAACTTTGGCCGAGTGAATCAATGCGCCGGGGCTCTCAATAATCAGGGCAACACCAGCGATCCAAAGCACGCAATTCTCGAAGATTTAACTATACCATTCCCACAGTAGTTACTAGGAAGTCACTCGAGTTTGTTCACATTGGTGCTTGGTACCTTGCACGGGTCACCGGGAAGTCCAGCTCGTCCTGCCGGCACCACCAGAGAACTTGGCGCCTTGATCCACTCCGGGTTGACGAGAAACTTGTTGCCCCGCGCCCACTGCTCCTTCTGGGTCCCCGGATCTTCTTTGACATCGACCTCGGGAGCTCAACTGCAATTGCTCTAAGGTTACACGTTTGTTCTGAAGGTGTATTCAGATTCGGTGCCGCTGATAAACATTCGACCACTGTGGATGAATCTCAGGCGACTTTTGGGTAGGCGGTGATGAATGCTCTTAAGCTTATATGGATATGAAGGCTATGTTCAAAGTGACATGGGACCGGCCCCTGCAAGTAAAGCTCTAGCCTTCAAAGCAATTGTGCTTTACAGCGTTTTCTATTTTTCACCCCACGAAAACAAACGCACAGAAAATTGACTTTACAGGTACGATGGGCACTTGACTATGGATAAGAATAAGAACCATCCCAGTTCTTCATTTGTCTACCGAAGTGTCTGTTTCAGCAAAATCTCTGCACGAAATGAAGGCAAAGTATGTAAGAGCAACACAACTCGCAGGAGCCAAAACTCCAGACAGGGCGATTGCATCTGAGCTCACCCAGCGGAATCAGGCTTCACCAGAGCCCACCATCCACTCAAAAGCTTCTGTAACTGCACATCTCATTTCGCGTAGACGTTCAGCCTTACTTGAGCTGTCACGTCAGGGTGAAGCTTAATCTCCGCAACATACTCTCCAATTTCACGGATTTCCGGAACTGTCACAAGCCTCTTGTCGACATCCCTACATGATACAGCTTGTCAGCAGTTAGCAAAGCCATAACCATATGAGAAGCACTATTAATAAGCCTGCTTAGGAGTTAGAATACCTGTTAAGTTGCGACTTTATTATGTCAACAACATCCTGTGCCGTGACGCTGTGTACAATTAAGGATTTTGTCAGAAAATTGGAAGTAAGAGAAGACAAGATAGATTAAGTATTAGCGACTTTGAACTTGCCTGCCAAAGATTTGTTTTCCTTTTCCTCCTTTGCGTGGAATCTTGAAAGCCCCGATGGTTTCAAAAACTCGAGCAAGTTGCTTTGACTCTTCTTTCACCTAATGTAAGTAGAGAAATTTTGAAGGCTATAAATATAAACAACAATTGATAAGTATACTCATTCGCGTTTCATTAATATTCATTAATATATCATGCTTTTTTGTGAATTTTACAACCAATTTTTTTACGAATATTAATATATCATGCTTAGGACTCGACTTTTGTTTTTTTTCAGACAATAAGGACAGTAAGGCTAAACTGCAACTAAAAAGTTTAGTCTTGACAGAACAAAGGACGCCAAGGTTATCTGCAACTGCATTTCTTACTGAGTGCAATGTTTGTCTTACCCGCATTTTCTCAGCTTCTATTCTCTCCTGTTCTAGTTGCATTTCCCTGCAAGGAGTAGGGTAAAGAAGTTTTTTTCACCTTCTACTTACATATCCGATAAAACATTCGACCGCTTAACATTCGTTACCAGAATTCTAGTCAGAAAGGTGCATGGATTCCTATCTCAATCTAGACTGCTAGACCAAACCAAATCCTCAGAGAATAAAAACAAGCACATCACAAAGATGCTCATAAGATTCTTACAATGTTACCGGTCAATGAATCATTTGATGGGGGAGTGGACTTTGCAGGTAAGGAAAAATACGTGAAACCCAACAACTAAATATCATAAGTAAACATCAATCAATTCTCCTGGCAATGCCTACCAGTAAGAAGCAAGGTTCATCAGGAGTGAGAGATAAATAAAGAGGCTACAATGCAGCGACAGTGTGCAATTACTTGAGGACTTCGGGCGTTAGAAGTGTAGCCTTGCCCTTGGGAAGGAGAAAATTGCGGTAGAATCCAGCTCGCACCTTCAATGTATCCCCTTTCCTCCCCAACTCTTCTATGTCGTCTGTCAGTACCACCTTTGGGGAAGAAAAATCAACAAAAGTAAATTGCATGTAATGCCAGGGGACAGGGGTAGCAACAAAAGACAGCAAAATGAGCAGGTGAAACATGACGGTGTGCAGTACCACATCATCAATTTAACTGGATGCAACTCTGTTGAATTCTTGTACAATCAGGCAGTCACTACAAAAGGAACTCTAGCTAGTGAGGCACTAGCTTTCAGTGTCTAATTACAACTCTTCCAGTGTCTTAGTTGCGTGAATAAGTGTATCTTGCCGGTTGCCACTGATGCTGATAAAAGTTTCCCCTGATTCCTTTTTTTATCTTCTGATCAGCTAAAAATGCATCACTTTGGAGAAGAAAATCAAAATGTAACGGATCTGGACGACCTATTAGGTTGGAACTCTCTAACGAATGGGGACTTCGTAATGTAACTCGGCAATCCGCACGCGCTAATTGATGGCGCAACCAGAAGCAAACTGTTCGCAGAAGTTACAAGAGGAGAGTGGGCCGAGGGTTCGGGGAGCTGACCTGGCGGTACTTCTTGACCTTCCCCTGGGCGACGATGACCAGAGACGGAGCCCGGCGAGACGCCGTGAGGAGGCGCCCCGCCAGCGGCCGCGAGGAAGAGCGGGAGGGGAAGGCGGACGTCAGAGGCAGCGTGGAGGCGCACGACGGCGACGCCATTGCTCTCCTCGCTTCGCTTTTCTTGGAGCCTGGTGGGTAGCTGCTGCGGCCTGCGGCGGCTTATTAGTGAGTGATTTCTTATCCGCTTGGGCACCTGCCTCGCGCGCGATAGGGGAGATAAGGCGCGGCCCCTCCTGACCCACGTAGCCCGTTGTTGAGAAAGGAAAATAGCAGCTGTCCCTTTCCAGTTTACCTCACAAGTCAGAAGTTCAGAACTCATAACAGGTGAGAGAAAACATGGAATTCTGAATGTGAAAAAGAATGTGAAAAATGTCGAGGTTTTAGGCCTTTTGTGCACGCAATT
Organism: Cenchrus fungigraminus; assembly: GCA_036936925.1. Taxonomy (NCBI): domain Eukaryota; kingdom Viridiplantae; phylum Streptophyta; class Magnoliopsida; order Poales; family Poaceae; genus Cenchrus; species Cenchrus fungigraminus. The sequence goes on along the minus strand of CM072780.1, from coordinate 28,392,204 downwards.
CTGATGCGGCACCACTCGCTGCACTTGTACCTATCTCAAGAGTCATGACAGCGGACAGCCAAAGATGCATCTTCAATGGCTTGAACAGAACAGTCGACCCTCTGCGAGCAAAACTGTAAATTTCACTGCAATACAGCAACAGGGACACCCGAACAAAGCTGTCAATTAGCAGGGCTTCGAAAACCTGAATTTAAAAGTTAAAACAGCAGGCTGCTGCTTATCCATTGGGCTTTCTGAAGTCCTAAGTGGCAGAAAGCCTTATAGCTTATTCAGAAACAGGACTATATCAGCTGTGGTGTTGTGACAAAATAGCGACAAGGAATCCAATATACCGAGTTTCGGAAACCTGGCAGAAAACTAGGCAAGAGTAAGAAGACATGCAGTCCGGCGCACATCTGATTCTGGGATCTACCACCACCCTCCATTTGAGTTGTATGACCTTCAGGCACTATTCAGACATCATTAAGACTTCCCTCCTGCAGGAATAGTTCTCAACTTGTTCTTTCCACTACCCGCTGGTCGAGTAAAATGCAAGTCAATCACAGCATATTCATTCGTGAAGACGGCGTAAAACCTGCCTACTGACAATCAGAAAACAGCCATTATTTGTTTTGATCTGACAATAGATGGCTACCTGACTTGTCATTGACATATTTGCACACGAAATCCAAGAGGTTACTAGAGATCCATACTGCAATTCTGAGTCATGTGCCACACAAATCATATTCATCGAACAAAAGCAGGAGAAAAAGAGAGATCAAAATATGCCTAGGGCAACATAAAGCAAAAACTGGTTATACAATCATATGAAAAGAACTCTTTCAAACTCTTGATACAAGCATCTATAAATGTCAGAGTTTTGAAAAGCTCTTATAATTAATCCATACATTGTTCTTTTCTGAGTGTGGGTGAACTACCAGCGCTGAGTGCTGAATTTTGCAAATTTAGAACATCATCATAATATGTAGTCAACAATTTCCTAGAAAACGATAAGTACGAGACAGCTAGCTGCCAAACTGGCAATTCCAGTATTAATCTCTTTTTTTTCTTTTTAAGTGGCTTGCAGCTTGCTATCTTTTGGGCTCTGCTTAGACCTATGCATTGAAGGAGTAAGCACTCCAACTTCAAGCTGGGTTGGACTGGGAAATCACCCAAGCCTGTGCTATTGTTGCTAGCCTTTGCAGTAATAATATGCATTGGGGGTACTGGAGATACAACCTGTTCCTGAGAAAATTGATTACTCATCCTACTAGACCTTCTTTTCTATGAGTGAGTGGATGAAATGTTTCATAGATAGTGAACGCTAAGAAGATGGTGAGAGAGCTGAACTAGAGGATTTTCTAGGAGGTATAGTTCACTTTCTGTAATTAAATACCTGTTCTTTTTCTCGAGTCCTGTGAGTAATGGTCTAAAACATAATATTCAAAGCCACACTCAGTTGCTCACAGACAAAAAAAAACGGACATAACTATAGTAAAGATTGCTATTCATTTCGAAATGTCCTACATGATAATTCAATCTTACTAAGTTTCAAATTTTTCCAAGGTGCAGTGACCCAGATTAAGAAAATGACTAAATCTAAGCAAGGGGTAAGCTCATTTTCCCCTTGCATACATCAGATATTTTTCTTCAATCAATAGTTGGATTGTTGGAACAGAATACTCTTCGTGAAAAAACAGTAAGACATAATAATCTATCTATACGACAATAAGGATTAATGATGCTCACTTTGCAGAAGCTGGATTTTTCGGCACAACCACCCTAGCTCTGATATGCTCAAAGCATACCACTAATCCAAACACACCACTTATCACACACAAGGTTGGTTGAGTTTTTTTTAATGATCAGTTTAGACAGTGTTTTCTGATCGTGCACAAATGCAAATATCTAGATGAGTGAATGACCTAGTGCCCACTTTCTGTCTTTCCCTACTCACACTGGAACAAAATTGCACACTAAACAATTTACTTAGTCTCCATATCTGTGTAAATTCTGTATGCTCATACCCAACAGCTTCTAGGGCATAGAATCTCGGACCCTGAATTTTGCAATAAGATCAACTATGTTCACTGCATAATGCACATAGTAGATGAACCCTCTAAAATCTGTAAATGCTCAACTACTGACACTGACCTTCCCAATAAAACACTACTTATGTTCTATTAAAGTTTCATTATGCCCAAAGTTTTAAACCTTTCATTTCATAGTTATAAGGACCTAACTCAGGGTAAACCACTGGCATCTTTTTTTGCAAGGGGAGCCTGGTAACTGGTAAGGGTTCCACAATAACTTCTGATAGCATTCCATTACAATTGGACTGAATAAAGGTGCCACACATGATACATCACATGACTATGTTGTGGTAATGTGTTATAATACAAGAAGCATTGATCACTAGCTCACAGGCAACTACAAACAGTTATTCGAATAAACAGGCGAACCTACAGATCTTCCCATCGCACTTCATGAATTCAGTAATCAATTGAAGAAAACATATCAGGAAGTGTGATCCGATAAAGTAGAACCTAGATCAGAAGTAGAGCCCCATCTGCACATTCTTCTCCTCGAAGCCGCACTTGGCGTAGAACCCCTTCAGCTCGGTCGTGCAGTTCAGTATGACCTTGTAGCACCCCCTCCCTCTCGCGTGCTCCACGAGGCGGCGCACGAGTCGCTCCCCGAGCCCCCGCCCCCTGGCAGCAGCGTCCACCACCACGTCTTCGAGGTGGCCCACGAGGCCGCAGCGCCGGATGAACTTGCGCTCCACCAGCATCGCCCCCGCGGCAGCGAGGCGGCCCGTCGCGGCTTCCTCCGCGACGAGAACCAGGTGGTCGGCACCCAGCGCTGCGAGCTCCGCGAAGCGCGTGCGGAAGGCTTCCTCTGAGAGCGGCGGGGATGGGGAAAGCTGCGCCAGAAGGTCGAAAAATCCCTTGGATAGGTCCGCGAGCTCGAGCGGCCGGATGATGTAGGCGTCGCCGGCGGCCTCCGCGCCGGCGCCGGCGCCGGCCTCCGCCGCGACGGGAGCGCGTGGCTGTTCCATGTGTGTATCCGTTGAGCGACGGGCCTGACGGATCGGAGGATCCAATAGTAATATGGGCCGGCAGATTCACGATTTTGAAATGGGCCGAGACGTTTCGGATGGAATTTTTTTATATTTTTTAATCATTTTGCAAAATTATAGGGCCGTTTGAAAATTTAGCAGATTTGGCAACCAAGCCGTGGCGCACGGCGGTTGGAGGCCGGACACGGCGGTTGGCGGCGGCCCACGGCGGTTGGGCATAACCGCCGTGGGCCATGACGGCTAAGTTCAAACGCCGTGGGCCACGGCGGCTAGGCCCAAACGCCGTGGCCCACGGCGGCTAGGGTCATTTTAATTTTTTTATAAAACTTTAATAAATCTAGTAGAAAATTAACAAGGGAAATTCAGTACACGATCTCCAACCTAATACCTACCGTACCGCGGTTGTTTTTGTTTTTTAATTTAAGAAAAAAAACTAGGTTGTAATAAAGAAAAGCAAAGTGACATACTAAAAAATAAGTCATGATCACATATAACAGTGCTCCTGTACAAACAATATGCGACCTAATCTAGCATCGTCTGGTCTTCTTGAGCAGCCTGTCAGCTCGGGCTGCGGCGTGCGTCTGCTCGCGAGGGTACGTCAACGGGTCACGAGGGTGGATCTGCCGACGTCTAGCATCACCAGTCGGTTGCGGTGTCGCCATCGCCGCCGCCGACCCTGCAACCTCGTGGGACGACCCTGGCAGCCCTCCGCTCGCGCCTGGCAGCTGCGAGCCTCCTGAAGACTGTTGTGCCCCACCGCTCGCGCCTGGCAGCTGCGAGGCTCCTGGCTGCGCCCCACCGGTCGCTCCTGGCAGCTGCGAGCCTCCTGGCTGCGTCCCTGCTCCCTCCTGAGTGCACGTGGGTGGCGCGCCTCCAAGCTGCGACCCTGCGAGCTCGTCCTGCGACTGCAAACCCTACAAGAACTCGAAGTCGAAGGCCAACTCGTCGAATCCGGACCCGGACGCTCCGGCCTGGCCCCCTAGGGTGGAGTCAGGAGTGTCGACGCTGCAGTCGTAAACTGGAAGAAATAGTATTATTAAATCACATTTCCTAATTAATACAATATAGTATTTGTATATGGTTCGACATAGAGTAGTGGTCAATACCTGACGGAAGAGCAGCGCCAAGGGACGAGGAAGGAACCGGTGCTGCTGCTCGTGCTGCTGCTGTTAGTACTGGTGCTGGTGCTGGTGCGGGTCCTCGTGGTGCCGGTCCTGGCCCTCCTGGTGCTGGTGCACGTGTAGGCGCAGGACCTCTGAGAGGAGGCCCCCCTAGCGGAGACATCCTCAAGGGAGGATGCGTCGGAGGGCGCGTCGAGTAGAAAGCTGCCTGGTAGGGTGGCCGTGACGAGGACGACGGTGCCGCGTGGGAACGACCAGTCAAGGCGGAGCTGGAAGACGACTGGGGGTACCGTGGAAACAGTGGTAGAGCCGGGTTGCCGCGGTAGTTGACCGCGGCAAGGAACCTCGTGGTGATGGCACCCATCCTGCGGAACGTCTCCGCGTTCTCCTGGTGTGACATCTGGGTCAGTCTCGCCGTCGAGTCCTCTATAATATATGAAAGGTCCGCAATCATGTCGAACTGCAAAAGAAATTATTAGTAAATGGTAGAATGTAAAGTACCATAAGGGAAAGGCGGTGAATTTTCAAACTCACCGCCGCGTCGTAGTGCTGATCCCGTCGCACCGGGTACGCGGTACTAGAAACGAGCACCCTCGCCGCGTCCGGAACCGGCGCTGCTGGCTGTGGTGGGACGTACATCACACGCGACCGAGTCCTCGGGGTGTACCACTGGATGTACGCCTCCCACGCCGTGTCGTCGTGAGGCCGGTCCTCCGTGACGACGTTCTGCGGCGCGGTAGCCCAACCGTCCACGTACGGCTGCACCCTCTGAACCCAAGATACACGGCCCGCAACTCCCCTCCGCGAGCACCTACGACGAATTAAACATATTTGTCAGCGTCTGAAATCTTCGAAAGCTGAATTAAATTTAAAAATTTACGAGAACTCACCTATGGTGGGCGCTCGGAACAGTGTGCACCACAGGCACAGGTCACTCCTGGTAGCGGCCGAACTGCCTCAGCACCCTGTGGACGGCGTACTCCTCCACGTACATGTCGAACAGCAACGGCGACCTCGTCATCCAGTACTGCTGGTCTCGGAAGCACAAAGTCGAGAGCCCTTGTGGTGCGCGGGCCGCGACCGCCTCCTCTGAGTAGGGCGTCCACCTGACGTCCGCGTCCGTGAGAGCGTCGAACTGCCCGACGAAGTCTTTTTACGTCCTCTTCGTCTGGTCGTGGGCGTACGAGGTCTGCATACAAACCAAATGTGAACCCTAAATGTCGATTGAACAAACTAGACGAAATGGAAAGACAAATTAAAAGTGAAAAGTAAGAAATTACCTTCCGAAGGCACCACAACGAGCCCATGGTGAAACGGTCGCACGGGTCGTGGCCCTCTGGCAGGGGCTCGTACGCGTAGAGGGGAACAACTGGCCGACCAATTGCAAACCGCTCGTGGCACCGGAGCTGAAGAAGGAGAGGACAGCCGAGAAGGATCGGCTCCGCCGAACAACCCTTCAACACCCCCGAGCACAGGCCCCTGTACGCGCTCGCAAGAACAGAGTTGCCCCAACTGATCTGGGGCACGGCGTCCAAGGGCGCGTCGGCGATCCTCCGAGCGTGGGGGATCAGGTACCTCGCCACCGCGTCACCCTGAGAACTGCAGAACAACACGAACCCAAACAGCCACAACAGGTACGCCTCGAAGAACCTGTCGACTGTCTCCTGCTCGGCGTCATCTGCCAGGTAATCAGCCTGCACAACCAAAATCAAACGTTAGTTTTATTGTCTCCATATAATCAAAACCGAAGAGAAATATGAGGTAAAGGTACGTACGCTAAACTGCTGCAACCAAGTCAAGGTGGGTCCGTGAGGGTTCGCGAACTCCTGGTACGTGGCGGGGGCGCGATCGTTCCGAGAAACGTTCGCGAACCGAGCGAGGAACTCCGTACGCCACTCAGTGGAGATGTCCGCAGGCCCCAGCGGCTCGCCCACACAAGGAAGGCCCATCAACAGCGACGTGTCCTGAAGAGTCACCGTCATCTCGCCGACGGTGAAGTGGAACGTGTGGGTCTCCGGCTTCCAGTGGTCCAGAAGCGCGCTGAGGAGGAAGAAGTCGTACTGGAAGCGTGTCATGCGATCCTTCCGAGGAATCGCGTCGCGCTGGCTGTCCCCCTGGACTAACCGCGCTACAGGCAGGAGTCCTGCAGCGCGTAACCTGAAACAAATAACGTAATTTATTAGTTACAACAAAAAGATACATGAAGGTACAAATAATAACATAGCATCAGTTCACGTACTTGGGAACCCAAAGGTCGTGGATCGGCAGCAACGTGCGCGTAGTGCGGGAACACACGTTTCCAACATCCTCTCCGAGGACGGCGGACAAGAACGAGCGGTGCCTGCGGTCGATCTCCCTGTCCAGCAACTGAGGCGTCACGTACGCCTCAAGCTCAGCACGAGCAGCCTGAGCCTGGGCCTGAGCCTGAGCCTGGGCCTCAGCCTGAGCCTGAGTCTGGTCCATAGCTGCAGTTGCATACAAAAATTAAATATACAATTAAAAAACCAAATAAGTAATTTTCTACAATTTCTATAATTTGTAAACGAGATAAATTCATTTTCTACATTTTCTAAACAAACTAAAGTAATTTCGATAATTTCAACAATATCTAGAACACCTAAATTAGTTTTCTAGAATTTCTAAACGAATTAAAGTATTTTCTACAATTTGTAAACGAGATAAATTAATTTTTTATATTTTCTAAAAAAAAGTATTTTCTACAAGTACTAAAACATATAAACTCCTTTTCTACATTTTCTAAACAAACTAATGTAATTTCGATAATTTGTACAATATCTAGAACAGATAAATAAGTTTTCTAGAATTTCTAAACGAATTAAAGTATTTTCTACCATTTCTAAACGAGAGAAATTAATTTTCCGCATTTTCTAAACAAACTAAAGTAATTTCGATAATTTCTACAATTTCTAAAACAGATAAACTCCTTTTCTACAATATCTAGAACAGATAAATAAGTTTTCTACAATTTCTATACGAATTAAAGTATTTTCTACAATTTCTAAAGAAGATAAATTAATTTTTTAGATTTTCTAAACAAATAAAAGTATTTTCTACAATTTTTAAACGATATAAATTAATTTTCTACATTTTCTAAACAAACTAAAGTAATTTCGATAATTTGTACAATATCTAGAACAGATAAATTAGTTTTCTACAATTTCTAAACGAATTAAAGTATTTTCTACAATTTCTAAACGAGATAAATTAATTTTCTAGATTTTCTAAAAAAAAGTATTTTCTATAATTTCTAAAACATATAAACTCATTTTCTAAACAAACTAAAAGTATTTTCGATAATTTTTAAACAAATAAAAGTAATTTCTATAATTTCTAGAACTGATAAACTAATTTTTTATATTTTCTACACATGCTAAAGTAATTTCTACAATTTCTAGGACTGATAAACTAATTTTCTATATTTTCTACAAATGCTAAAGTAATTCCTACAATTTCTAGAACTGATAAACTAATTTTCTATATTTTCTACACCTGCTAAAGTAATTTCTACAATTTATAGAACTGATAAACTAATTTTCTATATCTTCTAATCTATAAAACTAATTTTCTAAATCTAAACTCATTGAATTAACTAATTTCTAAATTTTCTAATCTATAAACTAATTTTCTAAATCTAAACTAATTAAATTAACAAAAACAAATAAAGAAGAGAAAACTTACCAGATGAGAGGAGGGGGCGGCGGCCGGAGAGGAGGAGGCGGCGGCACCGCCGTGGGCCACGGCGGGCGCAGCACTTACCGCCGTGGCCCACGGCGGTAGGTTGCCGCGGGGCCCGCTCCGAACGGTCGGCCCCCTTACCGCCGTGGGTCACGGCGGTTGGAGGTGCTACCGCCGTGGCCCACGGCGGCTGCCGTGACGCACGACGGTTGGTTGTCAAATCTGCTAAATTTTCAAACGGTCGTATAATTTTGCTAAATGATTAAAAAAATATAAAAAAAATTCTTTCGGATGGAATAAGATCCAAAATCAGCCGTTATAATGAAACAGTTTTCTTTTTTGAACGCCTAAAAAAAAAGAAATTGAGAACCCCGCTCAAACGCACAAAATTCCCCAATTCAAAATTCCAATCTCCAAACGGCCAACCCAAACCCTCGAGCCTCTGCAATCTGTGCTGTCAGCCAGCCTCGTCGGTCGTCGCCATGGTTGCCGCCGCCGCCGTCGGCGAGGCAACCCCGCCCCCGGAACTCCCACCCTCCCGCGTGTCCGTCTCCTCGCCCTCTCCCTACTCCCGCCGCCGCTGCGCCCTCGCGAGTCGCTTCCGGGAGCCGGCGGCCCCGCGACGGCACGCGTGGGTCTCCCTCCAGGGTCGCCTCGTCGGGGCGGATGAGGCGTCGTCTGCCGCTTCGGCCGCACCGGGCCTTTCCCCGGACGAGGCGGTAGCCTGGGAGCTCTTCAGCCCACTCCACCGCGTGCTTCTCGTCGCCACCGTCGCCGCTGCATCTTCCCGCTCCCATGCGGCCCGCCGCATCGAGCAGCTAGAGCGGTCGATTAATCTTAGGGTTTGCCTCTATTGATCTCCTCGATTGTTTCTATGTATCGATTGGGTAATTGATGACCACTCCCCGCGAATAATGTTTTGGGTGTGCAGGATGAGGTGCTGGAAGGCATGCAACAGAAGCTGGATGATCTGCTCGTCGAGATGAACTGCTTGCAACAGCAATACGTTAAGTGTGACAGTTACATTTCCACTGAAAGAGAGAAGGATGAGATTGCAGGCAGCAAGAAGATAGGACATGAAGAGGAATCTAGATGCTGTATGTGTGTGAGGCCAGATGCTGCTTCCACTCCTCAGAAGACAAAGGTAAAACCTGTTTACATTACATATTCCTATTTAAAAAGAGTACATGGCTACTGTCTTACTGAAGAGTATGCACCAACTGTGCAGGACCTCTGTCGGATGGATGATGCTAGGAGTGATGTGGTTGGTAGGTCTAGTCTTTCTTTCGTGGATCATGAAGAGCGCCGTATGTCAGACCTCTCAGACTTCTGCTGGAGTGTTGCATCATCAGTTGATAACCACATAAATGGAGATAATCAGGTAGATAAGCACGCACTTTCTGTGGCTAAAGTATCTTTCTTTTATCTGTGAAATTTTGTTTCCAATCATCTATTGTTCGCATATACCTGATTGTCCATGTCACAATTCTTGGGAAAAAGTGTATTTTTCATCCTTCAAATATTACAAAAGTGTGACATTCATCCCTCGTGTTTCATTTGGTGCAAATCAACCCCTTAACTATCTTAATTGGTGCATTTATCATCCTCATTTTATTTTAACAATGATTTACTATCATATAATAGCAGTTTAAACCATGCAATCATCTTGCTAAGTACTCCCTCCGGTTCCCTATTAGAAGTCGTTTTGGTCAAGGTTTGAGTCAAACATTGGGAATATAAATCATGAATAACTTTTAAGTTGTTGAGTTTGAAAATGTGAAAAATCATATAAATAGATTTGTCTTGAAAATTACTTTCATAGGAATATACATATATAACTTTCCAATAAAGATTTTTATAGAAAAGAGAAGTCAAAGTTGTGCTTTGGTGACCGTGTCGCTGTCCTAAACGACTTCTAATATGGAACCGAAGGGAGTACTGTTTAGTCACATCTTATGTTGAGTCAATCTCTATAATAATTGAGTGTAAATCGACTTTGTTAATTATTTTAGATAGAATTTATGGAGTATCCAATTTAGAGAATTTACTAAACTTTTTGTGAGCTTTATATTTCCGACTCAACTGATTATGTGGCATAAACCGTCACTAGATCTCACTAAATCATTGTTAAATTATAAGGTGAGATCACAAATGCACCACATTAGTTAGTTAAGGGATTAATTTGCACCAAATGAAACATGAAGGATGAATATCAAACTTTTGTGGTACTTCAGGGATGAAAAATACACTTTTTCCTAATTCTTGAGAATGCATTCTTTTTAGACCTTTTTTTAAGTTACAAGGAATTATTTGACCAAAGTTTAGACACTCCTTTTATTTACCTTCAATTGTGTTGTGTGGTGACACCATGTTATATTGGGTCCAGCAGCTAAGTTTCTTGGCAGCAGATCAACAATTGTACAATCTTCAGAAGGAATGTGAAGAGAAGGATGCAACCATCAAGGAACTAGCTGCAGCTTCACATGCATCTAGTACCGCTGATGCCAAGGTAAATAGACTTTAGTTGCTTGCCAACATTTCAGGTAATATACTATTAGAATATTATTAAGTTCCCTGTTCCTTGTTTATATGTAGAGAATTGCAGAGTTGCAGGATGTTCTTAAAAGGAAAAACATGGTTATTTCTAAATTGAAGAAAGATATGGCTGCTCTGAAGCAGATGGTAAGCAATTCTTCAAGTCATTGCTGATTGTTTATGGCCAGGCGAAGTGCTAATTAACTTCTTATCTTCTTTTGGTAGGTTGTTGAATTATCAAGGGCTAAGAGAGCATCTTCTGCCATAAGCCCAATCTGCACTGATTTGCCTGTGATGTCAAACAATGTTCTGTATGATATGAGCAGTTCTAGCCCATCATCATCAGATTCTGAATCTTCTGTTACACCGAGATACCTTGATGAGAATCTTGTTGATAGCACTCTAGGAGATAGCTATTCCAAGGAGTCTGTAGCAAAAACATCTCTTCCATCAAAAAAGTCATTTCCTCACAAGCTGCGCTCAACTAGCCCTTTGAAAGAGATCCAGATCAATCCAAAAGTTGAAACAAACGCATTTGGTAGACAGAAGCAACCTACATCCTCTATTGGAGATTTTAAAAAGATTAGACGACAAAGCCAGCAAGATTCAAGGAATAAAGCTACAAGGAGATGGGTGTAGAGTTTAGTCATCAATAAGTCATTCCTTGATAGGTACACCGTACGCTTCTTGCGTCATTGAGCTTATCTACTGTTCTTGTCCTAGCAAAGCAATGAATCATGCTACTGGCTTCATTTAGTCTTGGTGGGACTACTCTACCTATTTATTAAGATTTTGCTGCTACTATTCACCACAAGCTTAATCAACATAAATTTCTTTTTAAAACAAATAGGAACATGATAAACAGAAACTAATGTCTGGAGATTTTTTTACTTGTAGGAATCTGAAATAAGAGCAAACTTGTGCTGAGATTCACACTGATATGCTATAGATCTTTTTTTTTTGTTCTTCCCTGATGTCTCCCCCATCTCCATCCCCATCCTCAAACCCATTCGATGTTTCAGTTGTTTGCTAGTAATTGATACAAATATGATTGCAGATTGCTAGTAATCGATGTTTCAGTTGTTTGCTAGCAATTGATACTAATTGATACATCCCCGTCCTGTTTGAAAAAAATGTTGCGACAGTCAGAAGCTTCATTGCCCCCTTGCTACAACAGCTCTTTCTTCTTTTCTAAATGGCTTGCAATAATGAGTAATGACCAAACTATTCTCTTTGACATTTCAGGTTGGAAGAGGAAGCTGATAGATGTTATCGATCCTGAATTCCTGATCGATGAACTGTCCCAATGATGCTTCCTGGCTTCTGGCTCTTTCTGGTAAAACAGCATGGCTGTAAGCTGTTACATACTTCATTAGACTTTTAAGTTATGTCTGTCATGAGCCATGAGATGGACCATGTCGTAGTACCTAGCTTCGTTGTTGGTATCTTCTCCGCTGTATAGTATGCCATTTGGATCTGAACAGTCAGCATCTCCCCTCCCTTGAATCTATCGGTTATATTTAATCAGTGGTTTAATTTATCTGGTGGAATCTTGGAGTCCATAATTCCTAAATAGTTTAGCATTCCTTTCGTTTGTTTCATGATGTAGCACGGTCCCACCTGCTTCAATTCCCGCAGAAAATTTCCTATGGTGTAACCATCTGCCTATCAGCTGTCCAGAACCACCTCTGAAAGGCCGCCCTGGAGGGTTTCTGCTTCTCTGTCCAGGAGATCACCATCTTACTGACGTTAACCAGTTGGGCACAGTGGAGACCAAAGCATCTAATTCGTCTCTCGATACATCGCAAAGGATTAAGCTGTACGGTTTGATGGTGACCGGGGAAACTCTCGGATCTCCTCGGATGGAAGATGCAGAGGGCAAGGCTTTTTTTGGTTTGACCCCTAGAAGAAATGGAAATTGCCTATGACTTGCCTGCATCTTGTTTGGTCTTGAGCAACACCTGTTTGCAGCTTGTACGGACGGTTGCCGCAAGCCGGCGCTGGAAGCCTGGAAACAAATAGGATCGGTGACACACCTGTACGGCTGTACGGATCTGATGAAAACAAGCCCAATGCAAATTGCAACTGTTGGACCAGCGCTCTGCCGGCCGAAGCTGCTGGTTCCAAACAGGACGCCCCGCGGCAAGTACAACGCGACCCTCATTTCTTTCGTGAAAAAACAACTACTGTTTGTCAATGTTCAGAAGTATGCTGCGTGAGTTTTCTCTCACTCTGCAGAGTTCATCTGAACCAAATGGCTTTCCTCAGGCTAAGTCCAATAAAGGAGGCAAATGCAATTTTGCCTTCTGCACCGAAACGGTCTCCAACAGGCGGAGCAAAGCATGAGGCAAACCGCCTATGAAGGCATTCGCTGCAGGTAGGAGTGGTAACAGTGTTAGTAAATAATGCGAAAACAAAATCGAACACGAGACACGATTTTTACGTGGAAAACCCTTACGGGAAAAAATCACGGGCGCCAATCGGCGATCTTCACTATGATGAGAGAGTTACAACGCAGGGAATACAATGAGCCCTCTTTATCTTCCCGTGCGGCTTACAAGATGTATATATGGTGGACTAAACTGACTGCAGTCAAATACGGAAACAAATCCGCTAAACACATAACCCGAACCGTGAGCCCTCCAGGCGTTCCCACAAGACTCACGTTAAGAATTCGGATCATATCCAACAAACTCCACCTTGAGACGAATTCCATCTTGCAGCGAATGAAGTATCATCAATGAACTCACTTCAATAATAAATAATCACCGGCGCCAAAAGTCACTAGGACTTAAACTTTAATCCCAACCAAGCTTGAGCATAGCTCAAACTTAGCTGTAGGAACAGGCTTAGTCATCATATCAGCGGGATTGTCATGAGTATGAATCTTGAGTACTTTAATAACACCACCTCGAGCAATAACATCTCGAATAAAATGATACCTGATGTCAATGTGCTTTGTTCTCTCATGAAACATCTGATCTTTAGTAAGGCAAATAGCACTTTGACTATCACAATGTATAGTAACGCAAGAAGAAATCCCGCAAAGTTCAGAGTGTAAACCTCTCAACCAAATAGCTTCTTTAGCAGATTCAGAAACAGCCATATATTCAGCCTTAGTAGTGGACAAAGCAACAGTAGCCTGTAAACGTGCTTTCCAACTCACAGCACAACCACCAATGGTGAAAACATAACCTGTGAGAGACCTCCTAGTATCCAAATCACCAGCATAATCAGAATCAACATAACCAACAAGTCCACGTGTAGATTTCCCAAACCGCAAACAAGCATTAGAAGTACCACGCAGATATCTGAAAATCCACTAAACTGCATTCCAATGCTCTTTGCCAGGATTAGCCATGTATCTACTGACAACACTCATTGCATGAGCTAAATCAGGACGAGAACAGACCATGGCATACATAAGTAAACCAACAGCACTTGAATATGGAACTCTAGACATGTACTTAATATCTTCATCTGAAGCTGGACATAAATCTAAGGATAATTTAAAATGTGGAGCTAACGGAGTACTCACTGGTTTTGCATCTTCCATATTAAAACGACGAAGAACCTTCTCAATATAACCTCGCTGACTGAGGTATAACATACCAGATTTTCTATCTCTAATAATTTCCACACTAAGAATTTTCTTGGCTGCACCAAGATCCTTCATCTCAAATTCTAAATTCAATTGTGCCTTCAGCTTAGCTATTTCTGATTTATCTTTTGCAGCAATCAGCATATCATCAACATAAAGAAGCAAATAAATAGCTGAACCATTAACTGTCTTCAAATAGACACAGCTATCATAATCAGACCGCTTAAAACCATGAGAGATCATAAAGGAGTCAAATCTCCTATACCATTGCCTAGGAGATTGTTTCAAGCCGTAAAGAGATTTCTTCAATCTACAAACAAGATTTTCTTTTCCAGGAATAACAAAACCTTCAGGTTGGTCCATATAAATGACTTCTTCTAACTCCTCATGCAAGAACGCAGTTTTGACATCTAACTGCTCCAACTCATAATCATGCATAGCAACAATACTCAACAAAGTACGAATGGACTATGCTTAACAACTGGGGAAAAGACCATTCTTTCTCAAGTACCATTTGCAACGAACGGTCTTTTTACCCTTGGGCAATTGCACTAAATCCCAAGTACCATTCTTTTCAAGAGACTCCATCTCATCATGCATAGCGGCCATCCAATTGTTGCCATCAGCAGAAATAATAGCCTCAGAATAATTAGAAGGTTCAGCACCTTCAATCTCTTCTGCAACACTTAAAGCATAAGCAACATTGCATTCTTCACTCAACCTTTTTCTAGGCTTAGGTTCCCTTCTGGGCCTATCATTAGCAATTGAATGTTGTGGAGGCTGCACAACTGGAGAAGAATGATCAACAATAGATGGATCATCCACAATTGGAGAATCATCAATATTAGGTGCATCTTGGACAGCAACATTATCATTATCTGGTGTACTATCAACATCAATAAAATGCTCCACCTGCACACTTGAAGTTTGCTGAACAAGAGCACTAGTAGAAGGGTTGTCAGGCAACATAGCAGATTCATTAAAAATAATATTCCTGCTAATTACAACCTTTTGAGTTTGTGGATTCCACAATTTATAGCCTTTAACACCAGATTGATAACCAAGAAAGATGCACTTAACAGCTCTAGGCTCTAATTTACCATTATCAACGTGAGCATAAGCAGTACAACCAAAAACTCTCAATTGCGAGTAATCAGCTGGAGAACCAGACCATACCTCAATTGGAGTTTTCTTATCAATAGCAATACTGGGTGAACGATTAATCAAATAGCAAGCAGTGGAAACAGCTTCAGCCCAAAAACGCCTATTCAAACCAGAATTAGACAACATGCAACGGGCCTTAGAAATGATAGTCCTGTTCATACGCTCAGCTACACCATTCTGTTGGGGTGTATAAGGAACAGTGTAGTGCCTAACAATGCCTTCAGATTTGCAATATGACTTAAATTCGTGAGAACAGAATTCCATCCCATTATCAGTACGAAGCTTTTTAACCTTCTTTTCAGTTTGGTTTTCAACCATAGTCTTCCACTCTTTAAATGCTGAAAATACTTCTGATTTATCTTTCAAGAAATATGGTCATACCTTTCTAGAATAATCATCAATTATGGTCAACATATAACGAGCACCACCAAGAGAAGGCTTGCGAGATGGTCCCCATAAATCAGAATGCACATAATCAAGAATACTTTTACTTGAATGAGTAGCGGTATTAAACTTCACCCTCTTGTGTTTGCCAAACACACAATGCTCACAGAAATCCAACTTGCTGATGCTATGCCCATCGAGAAGTCCTCTCTTACTCAGCACTGCCAAGCCAAGCTCACTCATATGCCCGAGACGCATATGCCAAATGTTAGTAGCATCAGAAGTAGATAATGAATTAGAAATTACAGCAGCATCACCTGTAATTGTAGTACCTCGAAGACGTCCAAATTGGCAGATTTTAAATCACCCCTCGTAACAATAAGAGAACCTTTTGACACTTTCAAAACTCCATCTCCACCAGAGTACTTGTACCCTTTGCCATCAAGAGTACTCAAAGAAATAAGATTCTTGCTCATATCTGGAATATGCCTCACATCTGTCAAAGTTCTGATAATACCATCATGCATCTTAATCTGAACAGATCCAATGCCAATAATTTGATGTGAACTATCATCACC
Source organism: Cenchrus fungigraminus (assembly GCA_036936925.1). Lineage (NCBI taxonomy): Eukaryota > Viridiplantae > Streptophyta > Magnoliopsida > Poales > Poaceae > Cenchrus > Cenchrus fungigraminus. The sequence goes on along the minus strand of CM072780.1, from coordinate 28,376,067 downwards.
CATTCTAACAGAACCACCATGGACAGAATCATAAGTGATGAACTAATCTCTATTAATGCATATATGAAAGGATGCAGCAGAATCAAGAATCCATTCATCACCATTATTTGCATATCCAGCAAAAGCAACAAGAACCTCAGAACGATCTGAACTATCAGTAGCAGCAATAGAAGCATTACCTTCATCAGAATTACCTTTCGGTCTATAAGTGCCAGTTCTCTTTTCCTTGTTCTTCAATTTATAACACTCAGAAATAAAATGAGTATCCTTTTTGCAGTACCTGTAGAATTTTTCACCCTTGCCTCTAGACTTTGAACGACCTCTATAGCCATTCGAGCTCTTGCCTCTATAACCATCATTTGATTTATTTTGTGTCCTGCCACGAACAGACAATGCTTCACCATTGAAAGCAGAACCTTCAGAAGACACCATTTGTTTCATCTTCTCCTTAGCTTGCAAAGCTTCATAAACCTCATTCACCGTTAGAGTATCACGACTATACAATATAGTGTCTCTGAAGTTTGCAAAAAAACTAGGCAGTGAGCACAAAAGAATAAGACCCAAGTCCTCATCCTCATATTTTACCTCCATAGACTGTAGGTCAGCGACGATCTCCTTAAAGACCGAAAGATGGGTAGACACAGAGCCACCTTCTTGCAACTTGTGCGTATATAACTTCATCTTCATATGCATCTTGCTTGTCAAATCTTTTGACATGCAAATTGACTCCAACTTGAGCCATAAAGCAGCAGCGGTTTTCTCCTGCAAAACCTCTTGCAAAATATTGTTTGAAAGATGAAGATGAATATGAGACAATGCCTTACGATCTTTCCTCTTCTCATCATCGGACCAAGTCTTTGAATCCTTGTTCCCGAATTTTTCAAGCGCATCATTCAAATCAGCCTGCGCTAAAACAGCTCGCATCTTGACTTGCCATAGAGCGAACCTTGTATCTCGATCAAGTAGCGGAATATCATACTTCATAGTAGCCATTAAGAAGAAATAACCAGAAGGAAATAAATCTGCAGTAAATAATCTAGGTATGAAACTGTGAACCCTAGTAATAACCTGCAGCCTTGTGTACAACTCTGTGTACGTTTATCAACGAGCTAATGAATCTCCTGGTAGCCTTCCTGAGTGTGCGAAGCAGAATTCCACCAAATTGAACAGCACCGAGAGAACAAGCAGCAGCGAACTGTGATCGATGCTCTCCTTCGAAATCCGTGCAGCAACAGCAGAAGATTTTCTCCGCCAAAAAAAAATAATCTGCGCAGCACAGCGCAGCAGCAACTGCGGCACACGATCGTGTTAAGATAAGTTTCAGAATTTTTTCAACTCCTTTTGACCACTAATTAAAAGTATTAAATAAAGCAGTTTATAAAACTACTTCCACACCTCAATGTAAATTTCTGAGAGCAATCTAATGAGGGCTTTGACCACACGATTAGAAGATGATTACTGTAGCATTACTGTAGCAAATCATTAAGCTAATTATACTATTAGATTCATCATGCAAAGTTGCACTCATATGTGAAAAGGTTTTGCAAATAAACTTCATTTAGTACTTCATGCATACGAGATTCCCTTTTCTGAAAATTTTTTGCAACTCATTTAAACAGGAACAATGCAGCAGGATTTGATACGGAGAGGACGGCAGCAACGCAGCTTTTGTAGATGCAAAATCACCTCGGGCAGCTGTCGGACTCCGCCTCGTAATCGAGGCACCAGTGCAGCACCACGCCAGCGCGCAGAAGCGACGCGTCACCAAGAATCGCCGGATAGCAGATGCGTTCGGCGAACGGCGGCGGCGCGACGAAACAGGGTAGAAACCCTAATATTTTTTTTCAATCGTAATCTCTTACCAAGCTTTGATACCACTTGTTAGCAAATAATACGAAAACAAGATCGAATACGAGACACGATTTTTACGTGAAAAACCCTTACGGGAAAAAACCACGGGCGCCAATCGACGATCTTCACTATGATGAGAGAGTTACAACGCAGGGAATACAATGAGCCATCTTTCTCTTCCCGTGCGGCTTACAAGATGTATATATGGTGGACTAAACTGACTGCAGTCAAATACGAAAACAAATCCGCTAAACACATAACCCGAACCGTGGGCCCTCCAGGCGTCCCCACAAGACTCACGTTAAGAATTCGGATCATATCCAACAAACAAGTCCTTCGTTTTGTACTAGGAAATTTAAGGAAAGGGCATAGTTGGATTGTGAAGAAAGCATTAGGGCCATGATCCATTACCAATCCTAGCTGCAGGTTAGGGAGAGGGCCGACCGCGTGCGGGAGAAGGAGGAGGCAGCGACCCGGGACAAGAGGGTTGCGCGCGCGGGCCTCGACCCCCGCCACTGGTCGCGGGAGGGAAGGTGGAGGCGGCGGCGGCCCGGGAGGAGGAGGCCGCACGCGGCGGCGGCCCGGGAGGAGGAGGCCGCGCGCGGCGGCGGCCCAGGAGAAGAAGGCGCCGCGTGCCGACCTCGATCCCTTCCTCAACTCCGGCGATTCGAGCTCCTCCGGTGGTGGCGACGGCGAGCTCCTCCGGTGGTGGTGGCAGTGCGCTCTTGCGTCGGCGGCGACAACAAGCTCCTCCGGTGGTGGTGGGAGGGAGCTCCTGCGTCTGCGGCGCCGGCGAGCTCCTCCGGTGGTGGTGGCGGGTAGCTCCTGCGACGTTGATATGGGGACGGGTGGATCCCGACGACCGCGAACCTCCTTCCCCTTCTCTCCCTCCTCTCCGGCTGGTCATGGGAAGGGCGCGGATAGACGTGGTAATGGATTTTGGAAAATCCAAATCCAATTGGAGTTTTTTCCTTTTGGACTTCGTTGGACTGGATTACTTTGGATGTGGATGTCCACATGCTAAATTAATTTGGATGTCCAATCAGTATTGGATGTCCAAGCAGGAGCTTTTAATTCTAATGTCCGGCTCTGGACGTGGGTCCCGCATATGGATTTGGCTTCACCGATTTGCACGAAGTAGCGGACTGTCATATTAAGGCATCTCACCAAATTTTGGTCAAATCCGTTAAAATTTTATAGTGTGAACGCGAGATTTTAATTCTAGGATCCGGCCCTGGATGTGGGTCCCACATATAGATTTGGCTTCACCGATTTGCACTGAGTAGCGGACTGTTATATTAAGGCATCTCACCAAATTTCGGTCAAATCCGCTAAAATTTTATAGTGTGAACGCGAGCTTTTAATTCTAGGGTCCGGCTCTGAATGTGGGTCCCACATATAGATTTGGCTTCACCGATTTGCACTGAGTAGCGGACTGTCATGTTAAGGCATCTCACCAAATTTCGGTCAAATCCGCTAAAATTTTATAGTGTGAACGCGAGCTTTTAATTCTAGAGCCCGGCTCTGGACATGTGTCCCACATATAAATTTATCTGAGTAGTCAACCTGGTGGTGGTTGGATTATATTGTTGGATATTGGATTTTGAGTGAGTGAATTGGATTGGATTGGATGTGAGCTTTATAATTTAGGATCTTACTGGATTTTTCTTCTTTGGATTATGGATGTTGATCCATTCCCACGTATAGGCGCGGAGGAGGCGCGCGGGAGGGGTGCGAAGGAGAGGGCTTGGTCGAGCGGAGGAAATGCGATGCAGAGAATGTGATGGCTGTTGGAGCCGGTGCGATTGCAAAACCTTCACACGAGGCCTTCATCGATCTGCTTTCCCAAATTGCACGTTATTGTTGGACTCAGTCTAAATCTAAAAAAACTTAAAAGTCGTGTTTGGTACGGATTCTCCCGTTTCTCTCGAAGCAAAAACAAAATCCCTTGCACCGTTGCACGAGCACGATTTGGCGACCGGCCTGAAATGGACCCGACATCGTAAAAAAAATCCATTCGCCGCGCACCGCGCACGTAACTGCTCTGCTCACCGTTGAGGTCGCCATTCCCACGCGGGGCCCGAAAGGCAGCCAGACGCCGCGCGCACGGCCAGGCCACTCGATAAAGCGAGCCACCACGGGAGGGTGATCCTGGGCCGCTGGGACTGGGAGTTGTGGGAGCCATGGCGGAGCAGGAGGACGGGAGCAGGAGGCGGCGGGACGCGGAGGCGCCGGTCGTGGCGCTGGAGTGCGTGGCGGGGAGCTCCAAGGCGGAGGAGTGGGGCGGCGGCGGGGGCGTCGTGCAGGAGGGGGACGTGGTGGAGGCCGTCCGCGTGGGCCGCGCCGGCGGCGGAGGGGCCGGGGCCGGGTCGGCCGCGGTGCTGGAGCTGGAGGCGCCGTTCAAGGGCGGGCGCGCCGGGCTGCACAAGGCGCTGCACAAGGCGTTCAAGCGCGGGGACACCTCCGTCGAGGTGCGCGTGCGGGGTGGCCGGGAGCTGCAGGCCTGCATCGTGCCGCACCATGGCAGCCCCGGCGGCGGCGGCGGAGGGAGGAAGCAGTACGTGCTGCGGTCGATGCACGACCCCAACTACGTGCTCGGATTCGTCGACCGCCTCGAGAGGGAGTGCCTCGTCTTGCAAGGTAACCAAAACCAAGCACGGCCTGCTCTGTCCAGCGCTCTTTGCTGCTTCTTTACTGCTGCATCCGCGTGAAAGGAGGGGCGCCTCGGTCTCGGTCTCGGCCTCGGCCATGTCCTTTCTCGCCTTCTGATTCGAATCGAAATGCTCCGGGGCGGTGATTGCGGTCGGAGACCGAGCCGAGCGTCGAGGCGGATGCTGAGGAGTCGAGGTCTACGGTGAGACCGAGTGTGGGTGGGGAGGGAGAGGCCGCCGAGAGGCGACAGGGACTCGGGGCTCCTGGGTCGCCGCGTGGCCATTCCGTGGCGGCCTCTCGGAGCCTGATCGAGGAACCGTACGCATGTCCCATTCCACATGTCAAAAGGAAAGTTTCCTGTCAAATCTGATGTTCAAATTGCAATAAGAATATTCTGATAACCTGATGTCTCAATGCGTTTACGCAAGCCATCATTCAGTACCTAGTTGCTGCATAATATGCTTATTTCTTTTGTCTGCACCCTGAGAAAACTAAGGAGCTTATGGTTATCAGTTGTCAGGCTGATAGTGATAGGGTCTCTGTAACAATGCCAAGTGCATTGCTTTCATAGAAACTGGCGGCCAATTCTTCATTTCTTCCACACATAGTGATGTTCACTCGTTTTCTTGTCTTTCCTGAGGAACATGGCGTTGTTTAGCTTGGTATACTATTGACCTCACCCAACGGACGCTAGAAACAGTCATCATGTATATTTGCTTCCAAATTTGTTTGAACTTTCTTCTGCCATCCTAAAAAAATAACTCTGGTGGGGGAAAGAACTTGTGTGCGAAATCGGCATCTCGATTAAAGTCCTCAATTGTTCGCCTCAAACAATTGAAGTCATGTATTTCAGTCCTTTGGCCATGCTTTCTGATCACAGTTCATAGATGATGCATTTTATTTCTGAATGTTATTTTTCACGTATGTTCCATGTTGTTTCTTTTTATCAACTCTGAACACAACGTGGCATCTGTATGGCTGTATCTGTGTTTAGGCACGAGGAGCACAAGAGTTGCATCAGCATTGAGCAAGGCACAACTCCAGGATGGGTACGTGGCATATCCATGGGAGAAGAAGATGCGCGACACTCTGCGCATGCCCAACTCCAGCTGCTACCTCTCGATCCTCGTCCTTCCCCAGGCTCTGGACTCCAATGCTTGTCGCTACGAGTCCTTCGACGACACACTGGCACGTGCCAATGCATGGATCCGCTCAGCGCAGGCCTCGGGCATCCCTGTTGATATCATGAATGTGCAGAGTGAAGCTCTTCTCACCAAGGTTTATAGAATGAACCTTCAGCTTGTTTGACTTTACCTAGAAACCTAAGCCTAGGAAATTGACACTCAGTTTGGTGTGTTTCATTCTGAAAGGTCCTACTAAAATTCCCCTTCACACAGTCGCATTTTGAAATGTGCAGATATCTGGAGAGACAGCGTCAGCAACTGTCAATTCTGGTTCGTTATCTGATCTGTCGAACGTCACTAATGCGACGCTCTACGGTTTCGAGGATTACCATGGGGTGGACATTGGTGTTGTAAAGGCAGCACAGCTTTGGTACAGCTGCATAGGAGGAGAACTGCTGCTGGAGATCCCACTTGAAGAAGGTGACACGAGGCTTGGCTTTGCCATCAGCCGGACTGAAGAGGTCCCTTTTAACTAGCAACTTTGCACAATGTTCTGCAATTACATTCTACTTGAGCCAAGAACTATCAATCATTCAAGCCCGCTGTCCTATTTCTCTCTGTCAGGGTTTTATCTACATATCCTCAGTGGTTGATGACGACGAAGAATGCAAGGCTCCGTCATCACGATCGGGGCTCCGTGATCTGTTCAACCGGGCCAAAGAGGCGTCCAAGCTGCTGGTCATCTCAAGAGTCTCCAATGAAAAGGTCCTCCCCTGGATGATCTCCAGCTCAGGGTCAGTCCGTTGCTTCGACACCATCTCCCTCAGCCAGAAGCTCTCCTTGCACCGCCTCGCGGTGCGCCCCATCGAGCTGCATCTGCTCGCGTGGGAGAAGCCAGCTGGTCCAGTGGAGAGGATCTTCCGCTCGCCGAAGGTGCCCGCAACGCTGCTCCCTCAGCCACACCAAAACCTCGTGGCGGAGAGTGTTGAGCATGGAGTAGATGCTGAGCAAGACTATGTGGGGGGTCTGTCTTTTCGGATCGATGATATCTCATTTGAGAGAAGCTGGGTGTGATTCAGGTTTCAGTTTTGCTATACAGGCATCTGATGTGCATATGTATGTTTTGGTCTTCTCTAGTTCTCTAGAGCGGTATGCTCAGTTTCGTGCTGCAGCCCGCAGGAATGCAGACGCCTCCTTGAAAATGTTCAGAACCTCTCTGGGTTTCTGGCCAAATCAGGGATGAGGCTTTTTCCATAGCATCTGAAAATATGTTGTGATGGAACATTTTTTGTTGATCATAACATAACAATGGAGTAATCAATCACTCTCACATTTCTCTGGGGTATCTCACAACTCCACTTTGTTAGTTGTTTACTGCAAACATATGGTTCAGCATATCTGAAAGTACTGTACTTTGGGCTCAAGACAAAAAGAAGTTACACTTGGGAAGTTGACACCACACAAGCTGTTGGTCAAAATAAAGCTAAGATTTGACTATTTGAGACACAATTATGCTGCTGATCTGATGGTGAGGACCCTGCACTTAAGAACCCTATCGTGGACATAAAACCCCGGCATCACCATGATCTTCACTTGACAAGGACTCTGCACCTGTTGCCTGTCTTGCAGGATGTCCTCCATGTACATCTGATCGAACGCGCGCTCGTCTTCGACGCGCATGATCGTCAGCGGCGGACCGAAGGAGAAGGCCAGCAGGTGGAGCAGCCAGACGCACTTGGCGGCGACGAAGAAGCACTGCAGCAGCTGCTCAGGCCACGGCCGGGACCAGGCCATCGTCGCCACGACGCCGCTCATCTTCCGGTCGCAGAACCGGCTGAAGTCCTCGCTGTAGTACTTGGTGCCCTTCCTAAGCACCTCGTTCCAGCTCAGGTTGCGCAGCGCCACGAAGGCGGCGAAGCTCTGCCGGCGGCCCTCCGCCGGGTCGAGGCACCTCGGCGAGCCGCTCCGCTGGAACGCCGGGTTCTCGAAGTCCTGGTACATGGCTTGGTTCATGATCGCCTCGAGATGGTAGAGGACAGCCTTCGAGCAGTGCTTGCCATTCCCATTGCTGCCGGTGAGCGCGAGCTGATACGGCCGGAGGAGCAGATTCAGCTTGTCGGAGAGGCCGTCGCCGCCGGCGTCTTCGCTCGCCTGCTGGACCAGCGCCTTGCAGAGCTGCTTCACCGAGAGCCGGGCCTCCGACGCGATCTGCAGGAAGCCTTCCACCATGACGTCGTGGCTCACCGGCATCGGGAGCTCCCGGCTTGCTTCGATCGACCTCGTCGATCTCCGGGAGACGGACGGTGAGGTGGTCGCCTGTCGCAGCGCCAACTTGAGCTCCGAGCAGTAGGCCTCCACGCTCACAAGTTTGGTGGCCAGCTCCCCCAACGACGACCTCACCTCCGCGGCTTCCCGGAGCGCGGCGTCACGGTGGGCGTTGGCCTCCGCGAGCTCTCTCTTGAGAGACTCGAGGGACAGCGCGCCCCACTCTGTCAGGAGCTGCGACACGTTGCCGTCCTCGATGGCGGTCGGCGACGTCGCTGCCTCCGGCGGCCTGGCTTTCTTCCGCGACTTGGGGAAGAGCCACGAGAGGATCTGCGGCGCCCTGGTCTTGGACCGGGAGTGCGCCGACGTCGGCGGCACCCTGCTGGTGCTGCCGATCGTCGTCACGGGCCGGATTGCGTTGTTGCACGTGGCCGGCGGCAGCTTGAGGTCCGATGTCATGTAGCCCGCCCGGCCGACGGAGAGGAGGAAGCGGTCGGCAGAGGGGGCAGAGTGCATGAAGGCGGGATGGATCTTGTACGCCGCGCCCCTGTTCCGTGGGCAGGGATCGTTTGAGGAAGGGAAGAGCACCTCGCTGTTGGAGGAGGAGAAGGCGTTGAGGCCGTCGTAGTCGGACAGGGCGGCGTCGTCGCAGCCGCCGTGGTCCAGGGCGACGCCGGCCCAGTTCTCCGACCGGCTCCGGTTGTCCTGGCAAATGTGGCTCGCCGCCGCCGCCGCCGCCACGCACTCGTCGTCGTCGTAGGCCTGGCCGAGAGCACGGCAACCAAAGAAATAAGAGACGCCATTGTCAGTGGCGGTGAGTTTGAGAGTAGCCAATGCGTGGCAAGAATGTAGCTCACCGGGGTAAACACGGGGTACTCCTCGTCCGCTGTCCTGGAACGCGCGGGGGACGCGACCGGCGGGAGGCGGATGACGGCCGGGCTGCGGCTGGCGCCGGCCCCGGCGCGGGCATTGGGCGCGCCGCGCTGGAGGAGGGCGGCGTGGAGCTGGCGCAGCTCGACGGCCTTGGCGATGGCCGCCTGGACGTCGTGGCGCGACGCCGGGGCGCGGGACGGGGACGGCGCCGCGGGGTCGAAGCGCTGCACCGCGCCAGCAGCGGCGGCCACGGCCATGGCGCCGGTGGCGGGTCAAAGGCTGCCGCTGCTGCTGGTGGTGGTGGCCTGGTGGGAGAGGGAGGGAAGCCTTGGGAGTCTCGAAACGTAGTGGGACTGTGGGAGGCGGAGTGGAGGCAGCAGGCTCGGCAGTCGGCACGGGTAGTAGGAGTCAGGAGAAGGAATGGGCGAAGAACAGTAGGAGAGAATTCCTGCGAGAGGAGAGAGGTTGGTGATTGGTGAAGTAGTGGAGGGAACAGCGACATTTGAAGAGATTCACAGTGCCCGCAGCGTCTTTTGTGTACATTTTCTAATCGTTTACCTTTTGGGCTACGACCTCCTGTTGCTAGAATTGTAAACTCTGGCCTCGGACACGGGACACTTTACTTTTGGTTAGTGGCAGGAAGCTTTGTTTAAAGAACCGAAACACAAAGCTGCTGCCTGAATCTGTGGAAATCCAAATTCTTTTAGATTAAATTTCATCATTACAAACTGCTGCCCGTATAATCTAGGGTTAGTATTTCCATAACATTTGGAGTGGTTGGTAGTTGGGGGTGGGCCAAACAATGGTCATGCTCTCTCTTCCCCATTGGTTATGAAACGAGCTGAAGTTTAATGAACCTGCTGTAGTGATGCCCTGCAGGCTTGCCTGCGTTGGCGTTGCTGCCTGCCTGGCTGGCCTGTTTTGCTCATGCAGGGCCTCGGCCAGTAACGGTTCCCGCCCCAAGCCTCACAACTTTGCAAGCCGTTTGATTCAAATTTGGCACCTGGAGAAGCTCACCACCGATGTTGCGTTCACTACCTCGCTATTTGAGACGCCCCTGCAAATTGTGATAACCTGCCACACTACAATTTTTTGCAGTATAAAAGAGGTGCACTGCACAAAAACATTCTTACTGTTCCTCATCAATCGAAAAGAGGTCCAAAGTTCCTTTTTGCCCTCCTTGGTTATCTAATGCAGGGGAGGATCTCTAGGAGCCTGTTCTTGCTGACACTGTCTTGAGCCTAGCGAATTTAGTCAAAAAGGTTACCGCGGAAAGTTAACAAGATCCCAAGCCAGTAAGTTAAATTAGAACCTTGGAACATGGTTAGTTGTTCGTAGATAGCAGATGCAAAGCTCAAGGTCCTAGCTCTACTAGCTGCATGCGTGGCGTGGCCAATAATGCAAAGAAGTTTCACGGATCACAAGTCAGGATAAGTTAAAGGGGTAGGTTAATCATGCATGCCTTTGGTCCTTACCAGCCATTGGAAAACTCCGAGCAGTTCTACTATGCAACATTATCAGAGATCGGAGATTGGGGATAAAAGCTCGGTTAGAGACGGCACAACCAACAAAAAGGCGATCTATCCTTTCGCTTTCTCTTAGCATTTTAGCAACTTTAAGAGCTTTTACAATGGCGCCTAGCTAGATGGATCTTACTAGCGTGCATGGCCTTGAGAGAACAGGATGGGACGTCTCTTTGCCGAGCCACACAGCACACAGGGCTCTGGCACTGGTAAAGCCTATATACGGGTCCTTAACCAAACACTTGGAATTATTTGAGCATACTTATCTTGAAACGCAATTCATCACATCGTGTAGTAAGTGAAAAATGCACCTGTTTTTTATATGAATATTCTTATAAAAACTTACGCGTATGTACCATCTTAAAATTTTGGTCCGGCAAATTAAAGATTAAGTGAGATATGTTTACACCATTGCAAGTGCCAAAATGGTGTGGATAATTCTTCTCTGTGCAAAAAATGATAAGCCTAAGGGGCCTAAACCAAAGACCCTAGCTTTGAGCGAGAATCCTCCCCTTTAAACTTTGGTATGTACCTTTTTCTTTGTCTTTATGTCCCTTTTGTATTCTCCATTTTTGCTCTTTTTTTAAAGGTATATGTGCAAAGAGGCCAATGTGCAAGAAAACGAAACCAGGTAGACACCCCCCAAGGATGCCTTTATTTGTCTCGGCACAAAGCAAGGAACAAAATAACAGGTTGGAGAGCAGGCACAGCCATGCTGGGGAGCAGAATGTTCAGAGCCTTCATATACCCTGGCTGGGAGGATGTCTGTCTGTTATAGGACGATGCACGCTTGTTTAATATAATCCAAATGTCCTCCGATCCTGCTATACCACACCCTCTAACCCATCCACTACACATTTATTATTGGGTCTTGGATGTATGCATATATAGCTAGGGGTGGTGAGATGCTTTTGATAGTCTTTTAACAAATCACAACAGGGGCATGTACTATGGATGCCTAGAAGGATAAATTTTAGTCTAGGCTGTTGTTCAGAGATCAGAATCACAAAGAGGTGGTATTAGAAGGCTGATTAGCCCCCTTTAAACTAATGGAGCATGTCAACAGATGCATGTGAACTCCTAGTACTTTCTGTGCACAATGCTCGTTGGGTTAGGTTACGTTAACACCTGCTCCTTCCTCCACCAATCATAATGCATCAGTGTTGAAACTACATACGGACTGCTGCAAGTAGGGAATGGGTAACAAAAACCAGTGCCCACACTGCATGGGTCACGCACGAAAAAAGGATTTGAAGCTAGGAACCAACCCAAGTGCTGAACGTCCTGGCATTGCAGAAACCTGCCTGTAAAACACTGCGGAGCGGCTAGCTTGCGTTTGGACCAGACGATACAAAGCCTAGTGATGGATGATGCTGCAACTCCGCAGGGAACGGTGGCAGCCAACGAATGGGTACTTTGTCCATAACCGAGTAGCGGAAAACATGTGCTGGAACGGGCGAGTTTTGCAGGATCGAATACTACAGCTCGGCTCGATCTCACAGGGAACCCCCTACGGAATGGCCACGCTCAGCAAGCCTCTCTCGCACAAGAGTTGGAAACTTGCTGAGCGAGCAGCGAGCGTGCCAGTGCCTGAACCTGACCAGCCGCTGCACTGCGGACCTCCTCCACACACACAGTGAGTGACGCTGTTGCGCATGCAGTCGAGAAGAAGCGGAAGCTGCGGTGGCGCGTACGAAGCCAAGCCGGGGCCGGCCGGCCGGCCGCAGCCCGCAGGTGACAAGCGCGCAACAGCGCCCTACGGACACAGGCATGCATCGGATCAGCGAGGACGTGTGGTGCCGCGCCGTGCGGTGCGGTACCGTGCCATGGTCAGGTGGGCACTGCGCACGCAGCGAGCGACGCATCGGCAGGGGAAGGGGGGTGGGGAGCCCGCCGGCGCCGGTGCTCGCGCTGCGCTGCTTCTTTTCCGTGGCGCCATCCGCGCGGTTGGTTGGTCCAGCGGATGCAGCGGCGACCGACGCACGCCAAAGGAATTTGACGTAGGTGCCTGTCTTTTTTTCGCTACCGCGGCTGCGTGCAAAGTACTAGTACCAGTAGCCTTTTGTTTTGGCGTGTGTGTGTGTGGTATGGACCTGGATTCCATGCGTGCACGGCCCACGCACTGACACGGCATCCGTCCTCTTTTCTCTTGCGGGTGGGTTGTGCGTCTCAAGGACCAATGCCTTGTTTAGTTTGCTAAAAATTCTAACGTTTTCTCCGCTCTCTCTCCATCACATCGCATTAAATACGCCAAAAGACTTAAGTTCAGAGTATTAAATATAGGTAAAAAAATAACTAATTACACAGTTTTGATGTACTTCGCGACACAAATCTTTTGAGACTAGTTAGGCCATGGTAGGATAATATTTACCACAAACAAACGAAAGTACTACAATGTGCTACAGGAGTTCCAAAAGTTGAAAAGTCAAATTTTCCCCCGAACTAAACAAGGCCCAAGGTTCAGTGCTTTATCGAGAGCGGTGAGGTGAATGTCTGTCTTGCCGTTGACTGTTACTGCAATACTGCTTCCCTGTGGTTGAGATCACCAACCGAGATTTGCTGCTGACCTACCTGTGAAGCAACGAATTTGGACTATCATGACTCACTGGTCACTTTAATGGAGAGTTAGTACCACATACCTGAAGTGTTGGGAGTGCACGGTAAAACATCTGAAAACATGCATAGACCGTGCACCTGTCCAGGCACGCACCCCATGCTACCCAATAGCTAATTAGCCATTCCACGAACTCGCAGGCGATCCTGCACGGACCACATGTAATGTGACTTCATGCGTAGGCCAAGGCGGCCGAGTACAAAGCAGCGGCCGTGATAACATAACAGGCAACCGACAGAGCTCTTCGTACAGAAACGGCAGTACCACAAACAACGCGGCGGATGATGGGAAGTGGGGACTACTGTCTGGGCCATTTCCAACCTCAAATTCCATGAATCAGATGGTAGCGCGACGATCGTCGCATTGTTAAAAGTGGCAAACATGCAACAATTTCAATATCTGAACCAATGTGGCAAAAAACTAAACAATGCACAGATGTGATGGTGTGCCTCCTACATCCATTCAAAAGCGGATGTCACCTGAATCGAAGGGTGCTGTCAGGTTTCTTTTAGTCTTCTGCAAATCTGATTCCAATAATATGGCGGGGAGAGAGGGAGAGTTGATGCTATGAACTGCCTGAAGGTTGGACCGTGGCGCGCCACCAAAAGCTAACCGAGAAACTTGTGGAGAGAGATCTGACGTAGTGCCACCATTTTGGCGGGATGTAAAGAAGCTCACCTTCCTCCAGTATACAATCCATGAATTCCAGGTTTTCGGCCCTAGGGAACTCCTTCAAATCAATGTTGTCAAGATCTACCTGCATAGACAATTATTAGCGAGAACAACACCACTGCATTCTAACTACATTGAGCAAAGCCCAACGAGATCTGGAAACATGAAGTTAAGTAGATAGCTCAACAATACAGAGGAATAAGAATGAGCAGTTCCAGAAAGTAATCAACTAATCAATGATTGGCTGCCAAACATACTACATGTACCTGACTGGTATTGCTTAGCATAGTTTCTGCGTGCGGATACAAGTCCTCAGATATGGAAGCAGGATAAAGTCTAATATACTTCCTGCCCAAGACCTGTAAAAACAAGTGTTAACCATTGCTGATAAATCTACCTAAAGGAAAAGATATCATTTTGAGAAAATGCTAAGCTACAGACATCTACAACCACTTGAACAGGCAGTTGCCAGCAAAAGCCACTTGCCAAGATCTTTACCTGGTATTTAAGTGAAAAAACCAGCGATTATGACCAACTTAATAACGTATTGATTATGAGCACTCATAGGTGTCACATTGAGATATCATCTACATTCCAACACATGAAAGATGACATGGGCATAGCTAACTGATAACTAAAACAGAACACAGTCCCCTTGTTATTAGTCTAGTAAGGTTCACTGCCATATTATTACAAAATATTTTCATCATAGCTTTACACCTTTTTTATCCAAAAAAACAACATAGCAAGTAAATGATTGGAGATATATCCTTTCAAAACTACACCTTAACAAGTTGACATTTGTTCATCATATAATTTTGGAAATTACATGTACACCAGCTTTAAACTGATGCTGGAAACCAACAAGGGAAAACAAGCACGTGCTTTACCTGAGCTAAGATGTTGTGATGTGGGTCATGGTGCAATGGTGTTACTGTCCCATGTGGGCCAAACCAAGCATTGAGTGATTGTAGTTCACCTCCGCCAGCATAACAATAGTCAGGAACCATGAAGTCTTCACTGAGCTCTTTTATCTGCCCAAGTCCAATCCAATGATGTAAAATCCACAACTGAACAAAGCCAATCTACTCTAGAGACCAACAGCAGCAGATTGGATACCTGCTCAAACAATGGATGCTGAGCTAGATATGTCAAGTTTGATGGACAACCATCTGACTGCATCCTCTCAAGAAACTGAGAAAATGTGATAAGCTCCTGCTTCCACTCACTGCACACATAATTTTTTCCAACCTGACGAGAATCAAATTCGTGAGCGGACCAAAAATAATCATTACACACTACGACAAATGTTTGGAGTGTAATTTCTTCAGCTAACCAGCCGTCCTAAATCAGTAATAAGCATGCAACTGTTATGAGATCCATAAAAACATGTTTCTTGTCAGTTTGAATATATCAGTGTATTGCAGTTAATATACTTCCTCCTGTAACAAATACTTGACATTTTGACAAAGACCTGGCCGACCTTTTGAAACTTCAACCATCAATATCTTTGAAAATAAATATTTATGTTCGGGAAAAAAACTCATATACGTAGATTAGTAGATCTGTATTGGAAAGTAACTTTTTATAGCCTCAAGACATTTATCAGTAGCTACATATTAATAGAAAACAGTGTCCGTAGTTGCATCTCAAAGGCAGACAACTTAACAGTGTGTCAGATATTTTTAACAGGAGCGAGTAGTATTTTCAGCCGGCATTATGTTATACAGAGAGACAGTTTTAAAAAGAGATCCAACTTACCTAATGTTTTGACTCATTCACTGCCATGTCAAAAGATCAATGTTACACATATACGGGACATGCTCTGTTTTACTGTTAGCTAATGTACATTTTACTGTTAGCTAATGCATGACAAGGCTGATTGATATAAAAATCCATTTTAAACAGCTTATGCAAAAAGTATTAAGCATCATGTTCAGATCTTAGAAGCCAGGAACGTGGACCGTTCCTCGTTCCGCGAACGTTCCGATTCTAGGGACGGGAACGGGAACATGACTACTAAGGTTCAGATACACCCATTAACCCTTTTCTTAAAAGGGAATGCAAATGGGTTCTAGTCCTACACTTTATTTTCCTTGTTCCCTTAAATGCACTTATTTTCTCAAATACCTTTTAAAATGATTTGTCAAGCGGAAAAGGCAAATGCATATACTCACTCAAAGTGACACTGCAATTATAGTTAATGGAATAAAAATACTCTGCTTCCAAAGCCTTTCAGAATTTAGCATAAGAGAAGCATTTACTTCAACAGGAACAGTCCGATCTCCAGCAATCTTCTTGAGGTATTTAATGTCCTTCCATTTCGTCCTTGCAGGCCAATGATCAATGGCGCCACTGATTATGACAGGAGACTCACGTAAAAAGTAATTACATATAAACTCCTCCAAGGAAATGTGTGATCTCCTCTCGACTTTCTTACTGGATAAAGACTTTGCGGGGAGAATTTTGAGTGCCTGAAACAAATTATTGTTGACAGCATTACAGTGTGCGGAACAAGAGTCGGATTAGAAATCTTTTTATTAACCAGAACAAATTCAGGCAACGACTATGCATTCTGATTAAGTTAACAGTACGATATATTTCCACACAAATATAGCCTGCAATTAACCTTCTCTAAAAAATAGCCCCCCACAAAATACGAATGATATTAGGTACCCCCCCCCACCCCAAAAAAAGGACAGCATTCACCTTTGTACAAAGGATCAGAACATAAATCTCACTTCCAACAGTTCTACAATTGTAACATGCCTGATCTAGTTACACTGAGTTCTCGAATAATCACTGAACCAATCCTATCTAGTATTCTAGCTTTCCAAGCAAGCCCAGTTTCACCCCAAGTTCCCAGCACTGTAGTTCCGGTGTTTGAAAGTGCGTTTAGAAATGGAAAAAAACGGTTCACATTAGTACAGCAAGCCTCTGAAGTAAGCCCACGCACAAACACGAAATCTTACAAAGGCCATAGCGATCTCACATCAGCGATGTCTCGGTTCCTGTCGAGCCCCTCCCTCCACCTCCGTTCCTCCTCATCGACAGCCCCCGCGCCGTCTTCGCGGCCACCGCAGCCGCACGGCTGCTCGGCGGAGGAGATGCGTGCCAGGGCGGCCTCGAGGTCGGCGCGGAGTAGGTTGCCCCCCATGATGAGCCCCATGTCGAGCGCCTTGAGCGCTGCGGGGCGGTCGCCGCCGGCGCGGAGGCGCGCGACGTGGAGGCAGGCGAGCGCGTAGGCGTCCCGCCAGGCGGCGCCCACCTCGCTCCAGGGGCCCGAGTGGAGCTGCTCCCACGCCATCTCCCGCGCCGCCTCCGCCGCGCGCAGGTCCCCGGCCCCCGCCGCCGCCTTCTCCGCCGAGGCGACGAACGCGAACCCGCCCTCACCCGTTATCTCCCGCAGCAGCGCCGCCACCCGCTCCGCCTCGCCCTCTACGCCGGCGGCGGCCATCGAGGAGGAGGGGACGGTGGCGTGCTTGAGGGTGTGTGCGGGGGGGAGGAGGAAAAGCGAAAAAAGCGCAGGAGAGGCGGAGGAGATATTTCTGGCTCTGGTTGCTTTGCGTCGCGATGATGCCATGTACATCATTGCCATGATGGTGCGGGCGAAGCGCCGAAACCTGCCCCATTTGGCGTAACCGTGGTTCCATTTCCCCCGTCGGAGACCGTATTTGACAACCGCAACTTGTGATGAATATAGTAGGGCCGTAACCGTAATGGGCTTATTTCTTGGGCTACATATGATACGATGCATGTTGAATTTTTTTTATTTTTATTTTTTTACGAATTTCCAAAAATAATTACCCCTAACAAAATTTTGCAAAAATAACCTTCAACCGGGAAATGAAACGGCGGGCGGTTGAGGGTTATTTTGGCAAATTTTTTAGGGGCAAATATTTTTGTGAATTCGTAAAAATATGAAATAAAAATAAAAAACCATCAATGATGGTGCGTACTAGGTGTTTGGTCGTTTGGAACAGGGATAATAAGGGGAAAAAGCGTGAACTTTTGAAGCCCATTTGAGGATACGTGGGCCATGTCACACACCAAGGCCCTTTAAGACAAGACCCTCTTTTTATCTTTTTTTCCCGACTCTTTTTACTTCTTCGGTCTTTTTATCTTTTCCTTTTCCAACTTATTTTCCAACTCTATTTGTGTTGACCACGAGATTTTGAAAGCCAACTCTGCGATAGTTGAGCATACAACGCTTCTTTTGCGATCTCCACGTTTGTGAAGTCTTCTTTTGGTGGGTAGCAGTTCTCGACTTCAGATATGGTGTTGCCTCCACGGCGATGGAGTTTCCCGAAGCAGCGGACGGCACCAGTTTTAAGGAAGACAAAGGGTAGAAACTTAATGGTTTGCTTCAATATAATTTTACTTTATGTTCAGGTCTCAATTGGAAAAAGGGTTATAACCTAATGTAATTCAATCCTTTACTAAACTAGTAAAGTGCACGTGCGACACGCACGTGTTGAAAATTTTTATGTTATTTAAAAAATTATTAGCAATCATATTAAGATCGAGCAAATAAAAAACTCAGAAAACATTTTGTATGTTACAATAATTGATGCCTAAATTGGTCGTGAGAAATTTATTTTGTACTTACATAGTGACTATTGTACTAAATTTATAATTACTGGAAAGATGATGAAAAAGAAAAATATGTGCCAAAAAACTTCTCATTTGGATTTCTGTGTTTTCAAAAGAACTAAATGCTTTTAGCACGTTGGGATTTTATATTATGTAGCAAGATACATAGTAAACCTCCCTAGATTTTTTCTTTTGAGAATTAACCATCCCTAGATTTGATCTGTAACAAACATACAAACCTTGAACCGCACCATTCTCCACAAGGCCTGATTTTTCAAGATAAAGAAAAAAACTTAAAGTGTAGCATGAAATTCTCAAAGCATGATATCATATTCATTTATGAGACAACACATTTTAGAATACCTCTGTAATCATTCCTTCACTTAGTGGTAGCAAATATAGTGAAATCATCACATGTGCAATAGGCAAGTTAGCAAAATATCTAGAGAAAAAAAAAGAACCGAACAAAGAGGAAAACTCCACTCCAAAGCAGTCATAATAGTTAGCAAAAGTGGGGAATTACTTTCACCCAACACCGCAAACCATAGAATATAATGTCTCAAGAAGAAATCAATGCTCCGAGCCCCAACATTGGTAAGTAGAAGTAGTACATATATGTGTAAATATTAATTTCTAGGTCCAATTAGCTTTCCATGAAAGCTATCTACCCTAACAACCAGACGCCCAGACTCGAGTATACTTAAAAATGGATGTTCTTGAGGAACCTATCATTTTCTTAACATAATTTTCAACTCACACGTGAAACTTCCTCCCAGAAATGCAGTGCATATAACTTGGCGCCCCTCGGCATTTGACTGATTTGGATCGATACTTGTCAAAGTTCATCAAAAGTTTAACTGGAAAAAGAAGAAATTATTAGTTAGTGAGATGAAAGAGAATGGATACTTTGACTGATTATGGATAAAACGGGACATCTGAAACAAAGACAGTAGCTTTCACACCCAAAAAATATATATATATATTTACCATTTTTCAATATCATACACCTAAAATATTCAGGTGTATGATTAAGATAAATTTTCCCTTAGAATGAGCAATAAATAATAATGAGCTCCCAACCAAACCATAAAAAACTGGATGGGGTTCCTCTGCAGTAGATGCGGCTGCCCTTGAGTCACTAACATGTGGGCCCGGTCCCACATGTTAGTGACTCAATTGCTCTCTACAGTACTGCAGAGGAACCACTTCCAAAAAAAACTATATAACTCTACTTGATATTGACTAAAATTCAGACAGTTTTATGCTTTTCACCAAAATTATACAGCTTTTCAGTACAAATTATATATCACATCTGGTTTGAGGATGAACTATACACAATATTTGCTAGAGTGAAATGACATTAAGTTTTGCAAGGCTAGAGAAAGCTTAATTATCAGGTCAAGCATTTTTATACCTCTTCCACATTCATCCCTTTTCATCGCCCACATCCATCTAAACCATAAAAAGTTGAAGAGAAAAAGAAAGTAAAATTTGAACAAAAAATAGAAAAAAAGGCATTTGTGAAAATAGAAAGAAATCGATAAAAAAGATAATGTATCTTCAAGAAATCAGCAAGTCACAAGAAATCAGCAAGTCACATGCAATCACCCTAACACAACTGAAACATGAGCTATCAGTACAGCATTCCTGCTTAACCGGTTAACACCAATTTTGTTACCTTGGGAACCACCTATCCAGCAATAATATTTGGTGACACATGAACTCCTCGCTACTGGCAGCATCACCTGTGCAGACACACGAAGTGAATATTTAATTCACACAACTAAGTTTACCCCCAATGTTAAACGAGAAAGACCAGATGCAAGACATAATCCTTGAAAATCTTTGTTACAAATAGCAATTATATGGGGATTTCAAGATTATCATCACATCTGAATACAAGAGGATACATGGCAATGTTTTGCGCTAAAAATCTGGATGCCATATAACTGTTGTCATGCTTGAATTATATATCACATGGCTTCTTATGAATCCCAAAACGCAAGTAGGAAGAAGAAAGAGTAGGGAGGAGCTGACCTTGCGTGGCATCACAGGCAATGTGCTCCAGCTAGTTGGCAGTGAAGAATGAGGACCAATGGCCTCAGCAAGGAACATGACCGTGAACTAACAGAAGCTATGTTACACACTGCACGTCTGCACCTAATTATCGATGTTGCCAGTTTCAGACTCCATAACGGACGATTGCTTCTTTATCTGACATGGAAGTTATCTCACTCATCTAGAAAGCCAACCAGAATAATTTTTTCCGTACCGTGAAGGTTTAGGCAAAATAAATGTTTAACTGTTAAGCAAAGATCAAAGAAGCACACTCAGTCAGGCATACATAGGAGGAAAAATGCTGGCATTATGATCAAAATGATTTACAAGAGAGCTCCTAGCTTAGATCCATGGTGACCAGTGCACAGTGTACCTGTAGCAGCAAGAAGAGGATCAATTCGGGGGACGACAAGCAAGAAGCAACACGGGCAAGAAACAAGGATGGACGGAACCAGAAGAAAGGGAGCGAGGATCTTCACTACTGGCCCGCTTGATGCATCCAGCTCTGTAGCACGCCACGACGAGTCAGCGCCCACGAGATGGGCAGATGGCAATGGAGTACGCCGCCAATTCTAGTTTGCACAGCCATTGGTTGCGCTTGATCAGAGGACAGTTGCTGCCAACAATGTCCAGACTGTTCGTCTTCGTCAGAGGATGGTTGCCGCCAACAACGTTCATATCGGAGAGGTGAATCAGACAGTGGCTACCAACAACGTTGTGAGTACTCGTCATCTTGGAAAGGAGAATCAGACTGTTCTTGCTAGTCTTGAGGCTCCTGGCTTAAATTGTTGTCAGATGAGGGGCCCTCGGCAGTCGGCACTGCACTATAGATCCTATATCGCGCAGACGACAGTCTTCATCTGGCTCGGAAGGGACAGGCAGCCGGCGGTGAACTTGGTGTTCTTCGAGGAGAAGAAATTCACCGTCAGGTTCAAGCTGAAACGTAGAAACATCACAGATGGCACTTCACATCAACAACATCCAAGATTAGAACAAAGAAGAAATGCAGAGACAAAGGATAAAGAAAGCGGCTTTTCTCACTTTTCCCATGAGGGGAGGTTGAGCATCGTGTAGGCGAGCTTGACCTTGTTGCTGATGCCGCCGTGCGACTTGAACTCGGCGACGGCCTTGCGCACGGCGAGGGACTCCGCCTGGTGCTGCCATGCCCACTCGAACCGCACAAGGCGGACACAAAGAAACAGGGAATCTTCAGTTGGAAGAGCAAGAACAGAGCAACCGCTCTCACGACTCAGGGAAAAAAATGATCTTTTGAGCTCTCACTCAAATCCCCAATCGGTTCAAGGCTGTGATGCAAGTGCGTACCTAGAGCACAGCAACGTTGGAGGTGAAGCCGTAGATGCAGAGGACCATCTCCCATGGCCAGCCGCGGCAGGTCCGCAATGCACCGCTGGCGATCTCGCCGTTGTGCTGCTGGATCCGCCGGCGCGGGTTCACCGTGAACCCGATGTACGTGTGGCTCTTGCTGCGCGGGCACAGGGATTGGAGTAGGTAGCAACAGAAGAACCCACCGCCGCCGCCTGCGGTGGTCTCTCACCTAGCGATGATGCGGCGGCAGCGGCCGCTGGCGCTGGGGGCTTCGCAGTCGTGGACGAGACAGCGCTCGCAATGGGTGATGGGATGTGTCGCGTCGTCGGGCACAATTTGCGGAACAATTGTAGTGCTGCAAGCCTCCCCTTGCCCGAGTGGTTGGTCGTCGTCTCTCCATGGCCACCGCAGGTGGTTTGCCTAGTGCTAATAATGGGGCTCGCCGGCTCGCCACATCATCTCCTCCGCCCCGTGATGGACAGATGCCGCTACTCTCTACGGGTGAATCCGGCGGCGGTGAGCGCCGGGATGTTCGGAGCGCGTGACATTCCCACAGCGCGAATCCGGGGGGCCATCGTCGGGGGTGCGTGGGGAGGAGGCGATTCCGGCGGAGGCCGGGAGGCACGGTCGGGGTGAGAGCCTGTGTGGTTCGAGGACCGGTGGTAGGTCGCTTCCTGGTGTGATGAGTGATTGACAACGTGGTGTGGACTAATTCTTGGCTAAGTATTGCAGGTGCAGGTTGCGGCTTGACTGGTGTTGGTGCAGGTGAAGAACAAGCGCGAAAGGTCGTTACCGGTGAGGCCTCCAGGTGTGGAGAAGACAAGTAGGCTTGGTTCGAGGGACCCGGTGGCCAGCGGAGTCAAGTGCGGGCCGCATGGTGGCAAGAACGGCAATATGAAGTCATGGACGGTTTCTTGGTTGAGCCTCAAAACCAAGGTCGATCCGGGACTACGTGGGAGCCGAGTCATGAGTGAAGATTGGCGGAGGCTACACCGAGTTTGCGGGGTTTCCGGTGGTTCACCAGAAAACCACTGGGTTCCTTGGTTGATCCACAAAGCCAAGACCGAAGACGGAGGTGCAGCAGCATCGGACCGGTCTGACCGGTGGGTCTGACCGGTAGGTACCAGTCTGACCGGTGAGGAGCACCGGTCTGACCGGTGTGCGACGACGCAGTCCGGAGACTTCGAAGCGGAGGACACACGTCGGGATCGCAAGGCTTGCGTCGAGGCTAAGCAAGTTTGCGGTCGCTGGGCATCCGTCCGATGGTGCGATGACAAAGTTTCCCAAAGTGCCCTTCGGGGGCATGTATCCTAGTGTTAGGCCTTAGGGGTAGTTTCGTCTTTCGGTTGCCTCCATATAACCCAAGTGGTGAGAGTATGGCAGCCATCTCTTGGAACCCTAGCTCATTTTGTTTCGCTATTGTTCTCTTCCTTTTTCCTTTGGAATTTATAGGACTAGCTTGAGAGCTTCATGGTGAGATCTTGTGAGAGGGAAGGATGATTGGGAGGCAAGCTAGACCTTGTATGAACCTATGTATAGATGATTCGGCGTGGTTCCTCAAGGCTTGGTTGTGTCTGTCCCGTTTTTCCTTTTTGGTGATTTTCGGAGCCTTTTCTTGGCGATTTTCTTGTGGCGGTTTCGAGGCCTTTCTCTTTGGGATTTGGTGGGGGGGTATGCTTGAACCCTTCGTGGTTCTTTTCCCTTTGATTCCCCTCCCAAATCCGTGAGCAAAGGGGCTCGATTTTGGGGTTTTCTCCTCTCTATGGTTAGAGGCGTTCTTGGTGAGATTTCTTCGATTCCTCTTGTTCTAGTAAGTTTTGGTGGACCAAATCTTGGCTATGGAGTGCTCATGAGGTATTCCTACTATCCCCAAAGTCTTGTGCGAATCCGTGGAGCGAATCGGGAGATCGGGAGTTGGATTTGGGGGAGTTGACTCGCGGGTTGCTGTTCATCCCGAGAGCCCAGGTCACACCGGTCTGACCGGTGCCTCTCACCGATCTGACCGGTGGCGAACCCTAGTTGGGTTTTGCTCGGGTGAACATGTTGGTGAGTTCCCTGTTGTCTTGTGTTGCTGCTGTTTCGAGTTTGGTTCAGTTTGGAGCTCGGTAGGTCAGGTTCGTGGATTCGGGGTTTCCTGGCTTGGACCGGTCTGACCGGCGTGCTACAGCAGCCTGAGCAGTGTAGGAGCTTTCTGTGGAAGTTCTCAGGTTCTGTCAGGGTGCTCCAGCAGGGACCGGTCTGACCGGTGCAGTCCAGTAGCTGCTCGAGCTGTTTGTTCCGCTGCGTTCTCGGGTAGACTTTGGTGGTTGTTGGTTCCTAGGACCAGTAGCACTCTAGTGGCTGCGTGGTCTTGGCCAACTTGGGTAGTTGAGTCGGAGACGTGTTTGGAAGCCGTGTTCATCTTGTTGGAGTTTCCATCTCCTTCGAGAAGAATTTTTATCGGCTCCCATTCACTCCCCCCTCTCTGGTCGCCAGTTCAGTCCTTCACGGGGGCGTGCAGGGAGGCGGGTTGACGCGGTGGTAGGCGAGTCGGTGGTGAATATAGTTTTTTTTACTTTAAGGTGGGTCAACGCATGGTTGGGAGCGGGTGGTGGGCCCAAAATGGGCACAAGGGTGGTAGACGCAGGGTGGGTGAGAAAAAAATTCGTTTTTGGCAGAAACGCTCTCCAAATTGTGATTTTTTGGTACTTCATAGTCCTTCCACCCTATCCACTTCCAAAAACATATGACGGGTGGGTCCGGCGTGAGGGGTAAGGCGGGTTCGATTTGGGTGAAAAAAGATTTCAATTGTCTTCGCTCCTTATAGTATAGAAAAGCCAACTAAAGACATGGTGCACCTGCCTTGTCTAGTGCGATGACGATATGCCTTGTGTGAAAAGAAAGTAGGAAATCCCTAGTTCCTCCAAACTGACAGCCAAGTCCACCAGCCTGTTGAGCCAAATTTGATAGAGGCAAATGAAATAACTGGGATTTGTTCTAAGCAGATTTGTTCTTCCATTTTCTAATACTAGTCCATCAACTTGTGCCTCCGCACGGGCTATCACTTTTTATATTATTATTATTAGTTGTTTTTGTTTATTTTATTAGTCGCGTTTCAATAAGGTTTATACAAATGTTGCAAGGTGGACTGTAATTATAATATATTACAATATATGAAGATATAGGAATAATAACTGCTTCAAAACAATGGCGAGAAGCAAATCATCTATACCACTCACGTAGCATATCAGACAATAAACACATGATTTAGTTGTAGTAAAATATCCACGAAGAATAAATCTACTCCCTCCATATTGGTATTAGATGATGTTTTGAACAAGGTTTGGGTCAAACATTGGGAATATAAATCATGAATAACTTTTAAGTTGTTGAGTTTGGAAATGTGAAAATCATATCAATAGATTTGTCTTGAAAAATATTTTCATAATAATATACATATATAACTTTTCAATAAATATTTTAAAAAAAGGAAGTCAAAGTTGTACTTTGGAGACCGTGTCGCTGTCCTAAACATCATCTAATACCAGTATGGAGGGAGTAATTGTAGAATGAGAATCAAACAAATTCGAAAAATGATGTCATCCATTCAATCTCTAGCCGTAGTACTTAACATTCAATACAAATAACAATTCTAGAAGAATGTTCGTTGTTGTTTGAAGGCAAGTAGATTACTCTCCTTTTATATATGCACGTACAACCCTTAAGGATAGATGAAAATATGATTTAAATATGAGGGAGAGATTCCAGGCAAGAGATATATTCTTGATTGATTTTTTTTGTATGCATCTAGTTTGCTTGGTGCATTAGCTATATCTCAGTGTTAGAATATTTTTTTTATTTGGAGCAAAGAGATTTATTATGTCATTAGTTGTGATGGGCAGATTGTTTAGATTTATTTTTTTTATGTATGGCCGGATGTCTAGTTTTTTTATAATTATTAGGATTTTTCTTTTTTTTTAAAGTGTCCACGTAGGGTTCCTAGGTGGCTTAATGTGGAGGCTTCTATTAGTTTTCTCTTTTTTAAGAGTGTCCACCTAGGATTCCTAGGTGGCTTCGTGTGGAGTATACCTGAGCATTTTTGGCCCGGCCCGACCCGGCCCGCTGGCGCGGCCCGGGCCCGGCCCCGGCCCGCGCCTGGCCCGCCCACGAACTTTACTGGACAGGCGTGGGCAGAGATTTTTTTTTGGCCCGAGCCCGGCCCGAAATGCTGTTTTTAGTTACTTTACACTATAAAATGCGCGGGCGGCCCGCCCAAGCCCGGCCCGAAAACTGAGGCCCGACACGTCCCATGGGACGGTCATGGGCAGGATTTTCTCAGCCCAAAAAACCCGGATATTTTTTCGACCCGACCCGAACCCGGCCCGGCCCGTGGAATGCTCAGGTCTAGTGTGGAGGCTTATGTATGGCCGGATGTCTTGTTTTTTATAGTTATTAGGAGTTTCCCTTTTTTTTAAGTGTTCATGTAGGATTCCTAGGTGACTTCGTGTGGAGGCTTCAAAAGGAACCTCTAGTTAGTAATAGTTATTTTTTATAATTATTACGATTTCCCCCTTTTTTTAAGTGTTCATGTAGGATTCCTAGGTGGCTTAATGTGGAGGCTTCTATAGCTAGTTTCCTTTTTTAGAGTGTCCACCTAGAATTCCTAGGTGGCTTCGTGTGGAGGCTTCAAAAGGAGCCTCTAGTTAGTAATAGTAATATTTCTAGATAGAAACGTGTTGTCTTCATACTTCATGATGGTCATTGTAATATCTTCATGTTCCGCCCTATCATCTATCAAAGGTTTTTTCTTTCAAAATCCAGCTTTAGTATCACAATCTCTTTCTAAATGCTCGTTGGTTCGTCCTACTTCAACACGCTGCACGAATGATGAACCGATGACAATATAATGGGCATTGATTTGCTCATCTAATCTCCAAAGTCGACGATCAAGGCATGCATACGCATCCGGTGATCATAACATGCACAGTAACTGATTAAGATCAATGCAAGTACAGTCAGCCGCGTCGACTGACGAGCAGCCGACGACCCGCGCCGACCCATCGATCATATTCATACCTAGCTAAAGCTATCTCTAGCTACTAGCAGATTAAACATGCATCCTTTCGTTGATGGTTCTTGATTCCTCGACGACCACAACACCTCACTCTCTCCCCTAGCTAGCAAGCTCTCTACATACTACTACCTGCAAAGTCTGGGTCTTGTTCTTAGTTCCTTGATACTGACGATGAACGAACACAAGCTTGCATGCGTCCATGCATGCATGCCCCCATGCATGCATGCATGGACGCATGCGTGCGCCGCGCGCCGGCCGTTTGCGGTGGTGATCGGATCAGATCAGATCAGATCAGATCAGACGCCGTTGCGCCGACGAGACCGCCGCGCTGACCACTGCCGGCGGCTAGCTGTGGCCCTGCTGCTGCTCCTGCGTGGCCCTGGGGCGGGTGACCCAGAGCGAGCTCAGCGTGCGGAGGCGGTGGAAGTAGTCGGACACCGCCAGCAGCGACCGCGCCATCTGCCGCGTCGTCAGGATCTGGTGCAGCCGGTGCAGCGTCTGGTGCCGAAGGTTCTCAGCCTGCAATAATAAGGCATCCATGTGTTCATCAGAAGCTCATATCATAATTCATAACTGAAACAAACACAAGACACACAATGCCATTGCTTGTCAGAACTACTGTCATCTGACGTTTTGCCATCGTCACACCAGAATCAGCCAGCACTATTTTTGCACTTTTCTTAATTAACAACAGTCCACGCACGCAACTTGTATGAAGCTAGGTTGGTCCATGGAATATTATCCGATCCGCTGGTGAACTCTGTTTGGGCCGGGCAGGTGAAGGCGGCCTACTAAACAATGCCGGCGTCAAGGTTACCTGCCCAACATGGAAAGCTGAACGAGCAAGCAAGTGTTTGGCACTGTCCTATCGTGCTAAACAGCAAACTGTCTGGATCGATCTGTTAGCCATGGAAAGAAAAATCCTACTCCATAGAATACTGGCTGCCCATTTCTGGGATGGCGACAGTTGGGTGCTTTTTAGCAATGTTAACTCGAAACCTACTCCATGCGTCTGCTCTGCCGGCCTGCACCTGGCGTGCGTGCTAAAACTTATCCAAACCATATTAATTTGTCTAGTCTGACTAATTAATCGATCAACTGCACTGCCTATCCCAAATTAGTTAGGTGAACCATCCAATGTACCTTGCTTCAACTAACTAATGAAAGAATATGTGTCAGTGCTTTGATCGATCTCGTTGTGTTTGGTTGCGGCTCTAACTAACCCATTACAGACGACAGAGAATTAGGAGCAGAGTAGTGATACTGAAGCAAATGAAAGCTCTGCGGCTGATAGTCGATCGATGGACGACAAGGTGATCGAGACGTAAGCTCGTTGGTTACCTGTCTGACGAAGCCCTCGAGGGTGGAGAGCTTGTTCATGGCGGCGGCCATCTGGCCCATGTAGTTGGCGACGTTGGAGGGGCAGCTGAGCGCGTCGGAGACGACGGCGTCGGAGAGCGACTGGTAGAGCGCGTCCAGGCCCTGGCTCAGCGCCTCCTCCGTCTCCAGCGCCGACTGCTGCAGCCCGTACACGCCCACGATCTGCTGCTCCGTCAGGGGCTCCACGTGGCTCAGCAGCATCTGCATGTATGTATTATCCATGTAAACACAATAAATAAGTAATTAAATAAGCAACGTGAAGACGCGGAGCACGCAGTTCATATATATGTGACCAGGAACATGCATGCTTATGCAGTTATGCAGATGTGACTGACGGCAACGATGCATGACCAGATGATCGAATATAATGCAATGCAAGGAGCACATTCATGTCCAGTTTATGCTTAGGTCCATGAAATTTTTAGCTTGGTAATAAAACCATCAACCACTGAAATCAATCCCGATACGCTGCCTCGCTCCTACGTTCAGGTTTCAGGCTTTCAGCAGCCACTGAAATCAATCTTTCCACAAGTAGGAGAAAGACAGAGCGGCAGTTTCTCATCTTCGTCTTCAATGTGCCCGTGGAATTCACACCTAGATAGCTAGAATGCTACTCCTAGCTAGATCATCGCCCATCTCTCGGGGCCGGGGTGTGCGCCGCGAACATGGCCGAGCATCATGCCTGTTGCCTGCACGGCGCTCGATCGGCAGAGATCGATGACGAGCGAGGGTCCCGGCCCTTCAATGCTGCAGAGATCGCCCGCCCGGCCGGCCGGCCGGCCTCCCATTTCCATGGGAAGCTTTCATGGAGAGCGGCCGTCGTCGAAGGCGAGGAGGCTGCCTGCCTACCCCTACCCATTTCCGGAAACAACCGTACCGGAGGATTTTGGCTGCAGGTTTCTACGGACTAGAGGGAGGTGGTATGGATACGACCTCCTCGTGCATGGCTTGTTAAATGCTGCTGCATGCCTGACATAACTAGCTACGATCAAGTTCTACATATGTGTGTGATTTTTTTTTGAGTGCAGGTGTATGCGTCTCAATCTTGTAAAAGTTATTGCTAATCTAAAGATATATAAACCTTATTACTGACAAAAAAGTGAGGAACCTAGTTTTTGAGGCTGTATTATTTTTATTATCATAGAAACTGCATAATAAAAATAGTTTTTGCAGTTCTGATTTTTCTTTTTAAATATTTTTTATATAAAAAATATCTGAGAGAAATGGTGATGCATCATACATTTATCATTTTTATCCATCTGCTAGCAGGTATTAAACTTACAAAACATTATATAACAGGGATAATTATTGATATACAAAGATATTCATGAATCCATCCATACCAATTTGCCATATAAAATAATGGTACACCATAAATGCAGTGCATTTTTTTCACCATCAGTTTAATTATATTTGCCTCTCCTTTGCGTATTTCATTGTTTTAAAAATACATTCTAATTATATAACAGCATTTATATATATCTTTTGCCACTTTAATAAACATATCTGCTACCTTGACCAGTATGTGCAATTTAGGTATTTGTTATGATTAATTTCGTATCACAAATAATTAGTAGCAATTAAACCCAATCCATCTGGACTAAGTGAGTTAGACAGTTTGTACATGTAGTCCTTGTATTTTTGCACGGTATGAAGTTGCTATACCAAAATTTCCAGGGGGTTTACAGGCGTGTGTTTCAGTTTCTAGAAGCCACAGTTTTCGTCACCGATGATGTTCTACTGACGTCGCTGTAAGCGCCATCAAGAGGTGCCTCGTCAATTACTGACGCCAGCTACTGACTCTCTAGGGTTAGGGCTAATTCACGCAGCGGGCAGCGCTAGTAATGGAGGGAGAGGGACACGTGGGCGTGGGCGCACCTTGATGACCTCGGAGGGGCGGAAGCCGCCGAGCCAGAGGAAGCAGCGCTCGGCGGGGCTCCGCCAGACGCCGGAGATGAGGTGGAAGACGTCGCCCTTGATGGCGCCCTCCTTGATGCCCACCATCTCGTCGTGGTGGGCCAGGCAGCTCTCCACGTACATCTGCAGCTCCCCCTCCGGCAGGTGCTGCTGCAGCGCCGCCCGCAGCTCGTACATCAGCCGGTAGTGCTCCTCCTGCCACCGCCCGTACTCCACGTCGAACATCGCCGCCTCTGATTGATGGAATCCATCGCCGACGGCGGCTTTGATCAGAAAAGGATCGAAATATTTCGGAACTCATCAATGGAATGCGATCGATCGATGGAACGCGTACCTGAGCTGAGGCCGTCGATGCCGCCGATGGGGATGCCTTTGCCGGCGACGCCAGCTTGGTCGGCGAGGAGGCCGCTGTTGGGGAAGAAGGCTCCCTGCAGATTTGTACATATTTGTGCAGAGATCAGTCCAGACTTCAGAAAGGGGCGATGGCATCATGCATCGCGTTCCAATTTTTTTTTTTATCTCTTGCTGTTGTGTTGAAATCTGCTATCCAATTATTACCTGAGCTCTTGCAGTGTGCAGTTCTTGTTCGAGCTGAGCTAGCCTGATCCTGCTTGACTCCAGCTGCTGGATGTAAGCCTGATGCAACCAAGAGAGAGAGAGAGAGAGGTCAAAATGATTCTGCATTCACATTGGCATGTGATGGATTGAAAGAAACTGAACAGGTTTGTATTTTTGGTTCCATGTTGGTGATGTTAGCTTAGTCAGCTGTCAATTCGCTCACCTTCTTCCTCAGCCTGCTTTTCCTTGCTGCCTCCCTGTTCTGGGCCAGCCTTCTCAGTGTCTGCACGGGTTAATTGCAGCGTGATGCATGAACAGTAAACTAAATTAGTGAAAAATCGACCACTGCTAGTGTCATTTGACAGTTTCCACAGGTAACTAATTCATCAAGAATTGAGAACTAGAGAGTGTCATAATCCATTACTTTTGGGTCGCGTTCAGCAGTCGATGCACCCCTCCTGTGATCCTTCTACAATCACGAAAAAAATCGAGGAAAAAAATTAAAAAAAACCATGGAAAACAGCTGCACACAACGAAAATGACCATGGAGCAACCTACCAAATGAATATTCAAGTGGTGCACCAGTTAACCACTCATGACTCACCTTGGCCAGCGGCTTCACATCCTTGATCATCGCGGGCGCTGCCGGCTCGGCGCCGGCGGCAGCGAAGGGTTGGTGCTGCAGGTGGTGGTGCTCCTGCTGCAGCCTCCTGCTCCCCGCCAACTCCTCCATGGCCGCCTGCTGGTGATGGTGATGGTCCGGTGACCTAGGCTGCTTGGATCCCACCGGCGACGGGGACAGGACTAAACTAATCTCCCCCTACCAATCGCATCATCAGAGAGGGCACATTGGTCAGCTAAACAACCAAATCATATATAAGCTGCAATCATCCATGGATGGCAGCAGCTGCGTGCACATCCGAAAAGACATCGAGTGCTTCAAGAAATCAGAGATGTGTGGCTGCGTTACCTTCGGCGATGGCTCCACATGCATGGGCTGGGAAGGGAAGATGTTGAGTGTCTCTGCATCCATGAACAAGACAAAGGAGCAAGCAATGGCCTGGTGTGAGAGAGAGCCCCTGTAGCTGGCTGGAGACTTGGAGGCGAGCGGCATGTACTCATCAGAGATATCACATATATATATCCACACTGAGGCTGAGCGCCGAAGACAAGAGCTTGGGAGGCTGTGGTGGTGCATGCAGCTAGGGAGTTGCAGTAGTGTTCAATCATGGCGGTACTCGCTGGGCGCCGGGGCAGTGCCAGTGCGCAGTACAACACAGGCAGTGGCACGAGAAAGCTGGAGATACGGGACAGCAGGGATTCGCGCAGCAGCCACAGGTAAGGCGTGCTTGTACTGAAACCGAAAGGGAAGTGGATAGGATCGAGTCAAACTCAAACCTGCATGCATGTACAGACACACTGCTCGCACTGCAAGAGTGCGAGAGAGGGGAGGGGAGAGGAGAGAGAGAGAGAGAAGGGCATGCATGAGAGTGAGAGAGGGAGGGAGGGAGATCAGTGGTGGCCACTAGGCGGCCACTGGCGTACTGGAAGGGATCGATCATCCCCTCTGCGTGTACTGTTCTGCAGCGGGCACATGCAGCTCGATCCCGGCGAAATCATTGAGCAGTCCGTTACATGTCACAGTCCGACCGGCCGGAGGTAGGGGAAGAGAGAGAGAGAGGGAGAGAGGGAGGAAGAAGACGGGAAGAGATCAAGAGAAAGGAGAGGGGAAGCAAGAAACAAAAAGGCAAAAAAGCTAGAGAGGGGAGCTTTCTTGGCTCCATGCATGGACTTTGAGCTAGCAGCATGTACGTCTCTCGCCGATTCCCTTGGCCTGGTTGTCCTCCAAAGCGCTGCGGATTTGCAGCTAGCAGATCCTGGTCAAAACGGGGTACCTGAGAATCTGCTGCAGGCCGTATCGCCCGTTCTTGATCTCACATGCCTGACTGCACGTCTCTGCACCCATCGAGAGCACCGCATCGCATCGGAGGAATCCCTGCTGCAGCGCTATCGCCTATCTCCATCGATCACATTCACATATATTTCTGGGCCTAGCTATGCTTTCTATTACTACCACCACCGCTAATGCAGCCAAAAATTGTTTAAAAATTGCTACTAGTAACTGATAGGACTGCACTAGTCTTAAGTCTACTACCGTTACTACTGATGATCAGTTTGCATTTGACTTCCTGCAAAGCAAAACAGGCATGACAAAAAAAATGGCATGTGCATGTACACAACGATACTTACGCCTTTGCTCTTGGTGCGTGGCGCCGCCATGGCTTCTGCCGTGATCCAGGTACATGAACAAGGCCTGGTCCAGCTCGCCCAGATGGTCATACGCCCCTGACGCCTCCTTGCCGCTCCTGCTCGCCGCGTGGTGTGACACAAAGATACATATATGTAAATATATATATTTGTAAGTAAGTGAGATGCATGATGCCGTAACATTTATGTATAGTAGCTGATGATGCGTTTGCACAGGGATTTGAGGACTGATGAAATCTCTGAAAGGCACTGGCACACATCAATACATCATCATGAAATCATGCTGCTATAAAGCTTAGCCTATGCATGTGTGACTGCACGGTACAAGTCATTATCTCTGGTCCAACCAACCTCTGCAGGATGGGAACAGGAGAATAATATGGAATCTTCTCTAGCCTGTAGCATTTATCTGGCAACCCAGAAAAATACGGCTACCTATGTATAGCCTCGAAATTTCATGTGTGCAAGCTACACTCATTGGAAGGGGGAATAAAAGAGATAGAGACAAAGCAAGCAAAACATCACAGTTGCCTTGCATATCCTAATTTAAATTAATATTCCTGTCCTTGTTCTGAAAACAAAATGTAATAATTAGAGCCCTTAATTGGATCCCAAGAAGATCCAAAAGAAAAGACTGGTCAGTGATTTGTTAATCACTTCACAGCGCAATTCAACTATCTGGGTCCAATAATTAACAAGTAGTGAGCCCACCGGAGTATATATGTTTAAATCGATAGTTGGTTTAGTAACCATCTACCACACTTTTGTCCTCTTGGGAGACGGAAGGAAGTAGAAGAGAAATCGGAGAATCAAATCCGGTCTGGCATATCAAAATCACAAAACAGCCCAACAATCACACTCAAAACAATTTTTTAAGGAACAGCAGGACAGCACTGCTATATGCATGGTTTCGTTGCAGAATCAAAGAACAACAAGAGAGATTTCAGAAAGGAAAGAACAGACAAGATCCGTGCAGAGGCGAATAGGCCATAAGTAGTATGTAGGCGCAAAATTCAGTGCAAAGGCATGAAACAGAAGTATACAAGAATTAGATTTTGCATCAGCTTGATATAAAAGCAAAGGAAAATTCACCAACATGCAAAATTCAGTGGTGCAAGAGACTGCAAGAGGGCCGGTACCCTACCCTTCCTAGCCAGCTATAGCTAGGTAGAACGGGGCTACTGGATTTGCACAGAAAAAATCATGAGAAGAAAAGACTGGAAAAGCAAGCCAAAACAATCAATCCAATCAATCAATCAGCAAAGAAAGAAGATCGAACAAGCCACGAGCAACCGGATCAAATCAAATCCCGCGAGAAGAAACCGATCGTCGGTCGATCGAGAAATCAGGAACAAGCACGCAGCTATCAGAATTCAGAAGCAGCCATCAGAATTCAGAAGCAGCACAACACAAACCAGAGAGCTGGATCGAAGAAATTCAAACGAGCCGGAGCCCGGAGGAAGGAAGAAAGGGAAGAACTTTACATGAAGCTCGCGGCGGCCGCATGCATGGACGACGACGAGGACGAGGACGGCTGGTGGTGGTGGTGGTGGTGGCGGCTCATCATCCCGAAAGAGATGTTCATCTCCTGCTGGTGCTCCCTCATGCTGCCGCCACTGCTCGCCATGGATGATGGATCGGAGGACGACGACAGAGACCGGCCGGTCGACCGATCGATCGATCACTGCAACAAAGAGATCAGGAAGCAGTGGCTGCTGGTGCTGCGGCCGCAGGCGCACGCCGACACGGCCTGGACGCGGGCGGCGTACGTGCGTATATATCCCCGGGCCGGCCGCGCAGAGAGACCTAGGAATACGGTTTGACTCTAGGGGCCGCGGGGGAGAAGGGCTAGAGGCCAAGGCAACACCTCTATCCCCTCCACACTAGCGAACCACCTCATGACCCAATCTTTCTAGGACGCTAGTCATTTGTGATGGCCCTTGGAGCCTAGCTATCTAATACTAACAAACCACTAACTAGTTGTTGTGTTCTAGTGCTCTTCCTTCCCTTGGCGCCTCTCCTCTCTCTCTCTCTCCTCCTTTTCTCTCTCTCTCTCTCTCTCTCTCTCTCTCTAAAGCTCTCTATCTAGCTTTATTTTGCTGGTCGATATGCATGCATGTATCTCTCTCTCTCTGGTGGGCTGGGCTGCAGATGTGCCTATGGATTCCAGGAAGGAATTGAAGGTGATGAGCCATTAATGGCGAAACAGACTTTCAGTTTGGAGCCATGCTCGCTGCATCTAATGAGGGCGATGCAAACAGCCCCGGCTTTTCTCCCGTCTTCCTCGCCGTTCTTCGCTTTAGAGAGAGAGAGGGAGAGAGGTAGAAGATCGGGAGGAGAGCAGGAGCAGGTGAAGAAGACGTTGCCGCCTTTAATTTCCTCTCTCCCTTTTGCACCGAAACCCCGTTATTTCCCTCATTTGCATTTTCCACCCTCTCCAGAAGCATATATATCCAGTGCGTTCTTTGTTTTTTTATTAAAAAAAGGGTCCCGAATTTAGAAATTCTAGATATATATAGCATATATGTAGACCTTGTATATTACTGTAGAGAAGAGATCAGATCGATTTGTTTACAAGGGGACAGTTGCAGTCCGGTCCTGTTTATTCTTTTTCACACCCGGTGAAAGTCAACCTGTGTTCTACTACGCACGCACGCAGCTTCGTCAGAACAGTTTTTTTTCAAGCCGGCAGTTGCCAAAAGGTGCCTGCTGGAAAGTTTAGTCAGAGAAGGCACCTAGCAACAACAAGACAGGGTGAGAAGTAAAAGAGCAGGACGAAGCAGTGTGATCAAAACTGGTCTCGGCAACAAGCTTGACCGGATCGAACTGCATGCATGCATGCCGACGGGCCGCGACAAGAACCGCCTGCCTGGCCATCCGGCGGCCATGGTCCAGAACCGAGCACGCATGCAGGCCCCCGGAGGGAGAGAGAGAGAGAGAGGGATCGGTGAGGAGTTTGTGTGTGAATGCTCCTGTTTCGTGCAGCAGCGCGGTTGCGGCTCTCGAGGCACGCAAACCCGTCCCACCTCCCAAAATCGTCAGTCCCTCCCCCACGATTTACGTGGCCGCATCTCCTCCGTTCTCACCCGGTCACCCCCACCGCTCCTCCGTCGCGCTCCAAATCCTCCGGAGACGTGCAGGTTTTATTTTTCGTAAATCCTAAAGCGAGAGCCCTCTCGATTTAGGCTTACAGCGAGAACCCCCTAATTTTGGCAAAAACGAGGTTAATTAAAGATGAAAGAGATCAAAAAGGGAAAGAAGAAGAAAATAACAAATCCCAACAAAAAGTAACTCTACCGTGAGCCATCTCCTCCAACTCCGGCGGTTGGTGGGCGGGGCGGCCGACGGCGGGTCGCCGGCGGGCGCGGGCGGCGGCAGAGGAGGGCGGCCTTAGGGTTCTGGGTTAGGGTTTGGGGGTTCGGGGTTTGGGGTTCGGGATCCTCCATGGCCACCGGACCTAGAGGGAGGTCTAGGGGCGGCCGCCGGACCGGCGGTGGTGGTGGAGTGTGGGCGGAACGGCGGGCGGCGGCGGCGCCGCCCGCCGGGGTGGTGGAGGAGGCCGGTTGGGCCAGGTCGGCGGCGGGGGCATCACGGCGGCCGGGTTAGCGTGGCGGCGGCCGGAGATGGCGGATCCGGCGGCGGAAGCCGCCGGAGACGGAGCAGGTGGGCGGGGCGGGGGCGCAGCTCGCCGAGGACGAAGAAGACGATGGCGGCGGCGGCAAGATTTCATTGAGGTCCGCGCAGATCTGGATGGAGAAGCGGCAGGGGAGGAGAGGAGGAAGCGGTGGGAGTAGGCGGACCTCGCCGGCGTCGGAGGCGACGCCGGCGAGGCGGCGGTCGGCGGTGGGGCGGGGGCGCAGCGTGCGGCGGGCTCGGAGCCTCGGAGAAGAAGATGCGGTTGGCTTTTCGTGCGGCGCCGAGGGGATAAGAGAGGCTAGGGCACGTGTGTGGGGCCGGGGAGGGCTCTCGACCGAGAGCTATCGGGAGAGCCCTCTCCCGGTAGATGCGTCCTTTATTTTTTGAATCACGCAGCACAGAGGCTGCTAAGACTATCCGCAGTAAGACTACTCATCTTCAAAAATAAATAACCCTTACGAGGGAGAAGAGAGAGAAGAATCACATCCCACAAGAGCAATGCCCACAACAGTCACACCCATCCCCTCCTGCATCCCAGGGCGATCGTTGGCTCCCGCGAGGACAGGGCCGCGACAGCCACCCGGCGAGGCCGCTCATGCTCCGCTGGCATCGTGGAGGGAGCCTCGTCCCGGCAGTCGGAGCCAGAGCCGCTGCTCCACCCGTCGCCGCCGAGCCGTTGCTCCGCCCATCCTCAATGTGCGGCGCGACGGCTCGCAGCACGCCGTCGGCCCCTGCTCCGCCTCGCCCCGGAGGCCGCTCAGGAGAGGGAAGGAAGAGGGGCCGCCGTCGGCCCCTGCACCGCCTCGCCCCGGAGGCCGCTCAGGAGAGGGAAGGAAGAGGGGCCGCCGCCGTCGATTCGTCGATCTGCCACCCGCCGTCGTCGATGCGCCGCCCGCCGCCGTCAATTCGTCGATCTGCCACCTGCCGTTGTCGATCCACCGCCTGCCGCCGTC
This sequence comes from Cenchrus fungigraminus, assembly GCA_036936925.1. Taxonomy (NCBI): domain Eukaryota; kingdom Viridiplantae; phylum Streptophyta; class Magnoliopsida; order Poales; family Poaceae; genus Cenchrus; species Cenchrus fungigraminus. The sequence goes on along the minus strand of CM072780.1, from coordinate 28,338,751 downwards.
GATTTGTCGATCTGCTCGAGGCGAATCGAGCTCCGCCAGATCTAGGAGCCCCTGCTCGAGGTCCAGAGCAAGAGCACACATCGTGGAGCCCTGCCGCTGCCGCCGAGCAGGGAGAAGAGCGAACGCGGCGAGGGAGCCCCGCCTAGCTTCGCTCGCCGGATATTCCGCCGTCGCACAGCCCCGCCCCTGCTCTGCCCGCACGCACCTACGCCGCAGAGAAAGGAGAGAGAGAGAGAGTGAGAGAGAGGAGCGCTGACAGTTGGGATGAGGGCAGAGAAGAGAGGTACCCCATGCTTGGAGGCCGGCAAAGGCATAATAAGGATGGAGGTGGGGGATTGTTGGAGGCGGAACAATGCTCACAAATCACTCATTTTGAGGTTGGGAGATCGGATGGGGGTATTGCTGGAGACAGTCTAAGTACTTCATACAGAACATACATATGTGTTCCTAGGAACGCACACATGCGACCCTATTTTTATAAGCACATCCGAAAGATTGAGACACCAGCTGATAGGGATGTAAGTGGGTACCCAATAATATTTTTTGAGTCAGCTGATTAATTACGATAGCATGTCACTGAGAGACATGGGTACCCATGGGTCCCCACCGACCAGGGTCGCAGAGGTCCCTGTCAAGTGGACCCGACCTGTCAGAAGCCCCGCCGACCTGCAAGTGGGCCCGAAAACCTTATCCACAACCTCGACGACCTTGGAAGACTCCAGAAGACCTTATCCAGATCCCGGAGGATCCGCAGGACTTGGAGCGCAAGGCGAGCTACCAGACTTCGGCCCGGTGCCGCCAGTAGGTCCGCAGATCGCGGGATACTCCCTGTAATCAAGGCAGATGGCCTTCCCATTTTGCAATCGACCCCGATAAGGGCCCACCGACCTTGAATGGAAGCCCTAGCCCGTTGACCATATAAGGCGGTCTAGAGCTCCATTCGAGGGGACTTCCCTTCTTCGCATAATTCCATCCCATACTGGACGTAGGGTTTCACTCTCCGGAGGCCCGAACCAGTCTAAACCCCCATGTTCATCGCCATTCTTGTCGTGTTCCGAGTTCCACACATGAACTACCACCTACGCTCTTAGTTCCCGATCCCCTCCATTAACCTACAAACTGCTTAGGTAGCCCCCTAGCAGATCTGTCCAGGTCTCAACCTCTGACAGTTGGCGCGCCAGGTAGGGGCGATCAGGAACTCGCTGTGCAACATGGTGGCCCGATCTGGTGTCGTCTTTCCGGTGAGCATGGCAGTCATCCTCGCCAATCCCGTGGAGATCTGCTTCGGCTCCTTCACGGCGACCTCACCCGTTCCGGCGACCGCGACCTCTTCAACGGCCGCGGGACAGGTCGCTACGGTGTCTGTCACCACCCCCGTTTCCGATCTAACATGTCACTCTAGTTTATTTTCTCCCCAAAATTAATTACGTGGAATGACATCCTAACTCATTTTATCAATTTTTTGAGTCGACCCAATGACTCATACATTTGGAAACTTGTATCCCTACCAGCTAATCTTCGAGATTGACATACGTACTTACCCTTGCGTGCACGCACACACACATATAAGGTTTGATATTTGAAGTACAAGTGCAAGATTTCACAGGAATCAATCAACTCCCTCAAGGACTTGGAAATGATTCTCATGTTCCCAAACGGAGCAACATTTTTTTTCTCCGAACGAAGCGAATGGAACGGAACGGATCTACTACATGCATATGGTTAAAGAAAAGTATCGCCCTCCCCTCATCCCCTGGCATGGATGAAGCCAAATGGGAATTCAGAACTGATGGGCGAGAGGGATTCTGAAGGGAATTGAATGGGCGCGTGACATCTTGACATTGGTGATCTCGAGATGCCAACTCTTCCCTGCGACGAATAATTATTCTTCTCTTCGATCGCCCTGGTGCGTGTGTAGAGAATTGAACCCTTTCTCAGTCGGTGTACAGAATAGTTGGAGCCCATGTCAGCTGGAGACTCTCTTTTTTTCTCTGGTCAGCTGGAGACTCGTAGCATGTGTGTATGTATGTGGTCACGAATAGGCTCCTGAACTCGCAACATGTGACCCCGGGTTAGAGTGACCCCGGGTTAGAGCAGCCGTACGTCAAGCCTCAAGCGGCTGCCCGGCGCCGAGGAAGCAGGGGAAATTTCGTCACCTTGCCACGAAACACATCGTGTATGCATGTTCAGTAACCGGTGAGACAGTCGTTTTTGTAAAGCTTGTCCAACGATAGCATACCGTTCGTGTCTGGATTTTTTAAAAAGAGGTCATGCCTGCTGCAAAGTTCATTCAGTCAGATCGGAGAAAGCAGAGGAGAATAGATTATTTATTCAGTGAAACAATGGAGCAGTTACTTACAGAAATTGTGCAGACTAGTTCATCGGTTGTTTCTTTTGCTGACATACAGAGATCAGAAGAAGCGTTGACGCCTTAGCCTGAATGTTCAGTGTCCAAACCGATTTTTGGTAAGGATTGGAAGAAAGAAGGGAGACCTTTCAAACCAACAAGGATTGGAATAAAGAGTTTGTTGAACAAGTCTCAATAGTATCTACTAACATTATTCTTCTAACTCTAAGAGATACCCCAACATACTAGCATTTCTGCAATTGCCAAGAGACTCGCCTTGCTAATTTGCTAGGGTGTGGGAGATGCCCTTTCGCCACTGGAGAAAGTGTGGCTCTGTTCCTCTGGTTTTCCCTGCATCCAGCATCCGTGGGGTCAACCTGTTTTTCTGCAAGGTAGAAAAAAAGGCCAATGCGTGAAGCCACCACGGCTGCCGACGCAAAACCAGCACAGTGCTGCATGTCCCCGGTAAAAGTCAAACGGTTATACCTGACATCCCGTTTCACGGCTCCATATTCTGCTCGCCAGAGGGCTCCTTTTTCTGGTCCAGTCTTTCTGAATTCTGATCGCTTGAGATGCTCCAGGCCTGCCATGCCATGCATGTGACAGAATTGCTGCCAAGGGATTATGATTAGAGGACCCCACAAGTGTTTGGCTCCTGCCAATTTGTGCACAAGGAGGCAGCCCGCAGTCCAACAACCCCCATGCCAAGAGGGAGATATGAATCTTGTTTCTTTCATGCAAAAGAACATAGCAAAAGGAACAAAAGATGAAAACACCCAAATCAAACTGATCCCAAACCTCAAGTGAAGGCAGCAATAAAAGTTTTAGAAGCGGACAAACCCAAGGCTCCATGGTGACATACATGTGCCGAGACTTGTAAATTTATAAGGAAACCATATATTTGACTTCCCAAGTACAGAAAATATCTTGTGGCATGGCCGAAAAATGAGTGTCCTTTTCCCTTTCATGAAAGCAAAAGGAATAGTCTACAAAGACAATGCATCTATCTCAACGCTCCACCAATTGGGGTTTCAAAAGAGTGACAATCACAGTCATGGGATCGTTTGATCTATACCTTTATTGTATTTTTTTGGATACGAGGTTTTACCCCATTTCCATTATGATGAACCTCTATCTTCATTATTGATACTGAACACTAACAAAGCTATGCCAACTTAGTCGCTGGACAGTGGTAACCCAAAATGCCTGATTAATTGAAGAGAGTATAAGAAGTCACTCTTAACTGATGATGATGGCAAAGTTTCAGTAGTAAATATAAATCAAGCAACATGTTTATTTTATTTACTCGACAACATAGCACAGTTGCAGGCTGCTATGTGACCCGGCATTTCTTTACGAAATATTGATCACAATCATTCGGACTTCAAACAACTACTCCCAACTTAAGTGCCCTTATTTTATACCACTGTCACAATCAAAGTTGTTAAATGCTATCTGCTTATGTTTGGACTAATGTACATCAAAACTGAAGGAACACCTACTTGGTCCAATCCAGTGGTTATTATTGGATTAGGTACATGCACCCAAAAAGCTGAAGACTTGAAGCAACACAGTTAATAAGTTCCTAACTTCCTGTCTACAATATATAAGAATGAAAAATGAGAAGGTAAAATGTACCATTTCAAGTCAGATTTGTACCCATTTGACCAGGATTGTCTGTTTTGCCTATTTTTAGCCCTACAATTTAAGATGTTATTGATACCGTGTTTCGACAAGTCAGTTGTCCATAATTAATACAATAATGCTTGCTCATGGTAGTCTGATTTGCCACTTGCGGTGAATTTAATAGTTAGACAAACTAGATTAAGCTTGTCAATTGTAGAGGAAGTTGTCAAACAAACACATATCTTAATTTTTGCTACTGTTGATAGTTACCTTTTTTTTTCAACAGTTGTTAATTTCATAGTATATACGGAGCTTCCATTAACACCATAACATGTTAGCAAATGTTGTGATATGTCCCTTTTCATCTGCAGGAGAGGATATGACAAGGTTATGAAGTATGATCAAATAACAATAAAAAAAATTAAGTGACCTTAACTCTAGTTTAAGTAGAACAGCTAAGATGATCCATAACCTACGTAGTACATTTCACAGACCTGGGGAGCATACAGATAAGCATTAACTCTGTCAGCAAGACCAGTGGCTAAGAAACTTAGAGATTAGCTTCGGAGGAGACCAAAGTGCTGAAGAATGCTTATACTTACATCACACAAGGAAGCCAAGATGTATGGTTCCTCATTAAGTAAAACGATACTGGACCTGATATTTTGCATTTCTTTTAAGACTATATTTATGTGCAAACTGAGACAACTCATGAGTAACTAACTGAACACCCCGTGCATACAAATTAATTAATGCGATGATGCCATGATAATCATTAATTAATATCACAAGAATCTAGAATCACACATCATCAACGGTGCATGCAAACATAACGTTATTCAAATACGCATACAGGTACAAGAAAGTTCATCAGTGTGACACAACAAATTACATGGCTGGTCAGTAAAAACATATATTGTTACTGAAAAGTGAAAACGATGACTTTTATAACAAGAACATCATCTTAGGACTTAAGGATACCAGCTCAAGCTGGAGGATCTCTCGTCTTAAACCTAAACAATCTAAACCAGCTAAGTAACCATGCAACAAAAAGCTGAGGATTTTATATTAAAAAAAAAGAGCACCAAATTCTTATGTGAAAGTGTCTGACATTTGCTTCTTCCGTTTCCTGCTGTTGGGCATGTTAAAATTGAGAAGAAACTTCATCTTTTAAGGCACTTCAATTTACCAAACAAGTATTTACCTCTTGCTTCACATTATACCCTCACCTCGTCTACTGCTAGCAGGCTGCATAAAATGCAAAGGAAATAAGGAATTGAAAGAGGGCAGCATTGACTGCAGATTTTATTTCTGCAATAGAACAGCAAGGTTAGCATTGTCCTTTTTCACTTTCTGTTTGTTCATAATAATGTTCCTTAATCTTTGTGCTGAGTGCTAAATGGAGGGAGGAATTATTAGCGAGTTGCAGACCCATCATATGAAGGATATAGGTTGTTGATAGGGCCATAGGGGTACCAGATTGGTGAGTTCAGGAAGATCAAACATTTTGATTGTCCAGTAGCAAAATTTCCCCTAAACAAGATTTGCCAAGTAGAGAGAGAAAAAATGTGAACTATATGTTGTTTGTCATGAAAGAAAATTTATAGGAGAAGAATGATGCCTAGATGCAGAGCACAAACCTTTAGGAAGTAATAAGAGGCCTAAGGCCACACATTTTAAGGTCCTGTCGCATAATTTCCCAAAAAGATTTGACAAACTGAGGGGAAAAGGTGAACCATATGTTGTTTGTCACGAGAATTCATACATGAAAAGGCAGTGCATAGAGACAGAGCATAAGCCTAAGAGAGTAAGATGGCAAACTTTTATGCTGAAAGCCTGGCATCACAAATCTACAAACAAAACTGTTTCAAAGAGCTCTACTGCACCATATAGTTCTCTAACACAAGAAACTATGTGTCCTAAATTCCTACTTAAACATTTGATGCTTTGCCACATGTGTAATTTTCAAAATTCACAAGTGTGGCAACTGAATCTGTACCAACTGCCAAACCAAATGATCAGCAAAAATAGCCTACTGTACATACTTTCAGGGTTATCTTGGACATTATCTTGGATTTAACAGAGCTGCTGCCACTTGTAATTTACTTATAATAACCTATTGCTACTACATTGGGACACCTCTGAAATTTAATAAGCAGAGGTGGTTGTTTCAATTTTTATTCTTTTACAAGTGTAATATCAACAATTCCTGCAGTATTATGTGCTACAACACCTTTTGTTTAGTAAACTGAAATCAAATTCAAACACAAAAGAAATATATAGAGAGGGGTGCCTCAACTGAAAACTTTTCATTCCTTTATTGCATATATACATGTTGGATTCCTGATGTTTATGTAGATGGCAACAGGCCATAGAGAAAGAGAGAATGCAGAAGAGCAAGCGCTCATATCTCATATCTTACAATTCTAAAATTACAAAAACTTTCCTTTCCTCACCAGACATTATCCCCAGAAGGATATGATATCTAATTTAGGCCATGTTCGCCTTCCAAATGTAAGATTCTGTCACTATGTGATACATTATTGCCAAAAAAATGCAAGTCATCACTCAGCACACAACAGATGGTTGGTCTCAGATAACAAGACCGGCAACAAAATGAGAAGTTTAGCCTTCCATACTCAAATTAGGATGGTGATTCTGCCGAGATAAAATGGATGAGAACAAACCCTATTAATATTGACCTCATCCTGACCTGAAAATGAAATGGAAAAAATAAACCAAATAATCGAAGAGAGAGACGTAGTAACAAGGAAATACTGGACATGTAATGAAATTACCTAAGGTTATGTCCCCAAGTATTCCATTAAATCATCATCATGTAGCAAGTCATCAATATCTGGGATTGGGCTACTGATACTGATATAGTCTAAAGGTAACCCCTCAAAGGAACTGCCAACAAACTTATCTTGCTCACCATAGAAAGGAAAATCTATAAGCTGCATGTCTCCAGGAACAGAAGTTGAATTTCCACCTAGCATATGATCACCATAAGGAATGTTGTCAGTAGGTGCCTTGATACCCATGGGAACCACATGTTGGTCCATCATAGATAGTGGTAGTGATTGTTTTGGAGGTAAGGTTTGATAACTGCTGGGCAGATTATTTAAAGCAGGATCATCATCCACTGCAAAATTATTTTCAGATATTGACCTGGCGCTGTCACTATTTTGATAGGGTAAATGCTGGCCTCTCATGTATGCGCTTATTGTAGTAGTGTTTGCAGCTGGGGCGCTATCGAAGCTATTAGCCTCAGCATCAGGAAGATGGACCTGTACTTGAGTATCTCCTCTGTGTTGTAAAGATACGCTTGTGGTGCCCCCATGGTTGAAGCTGACAATCTGGGTAACCATGCCTTGATCCAGTCGATTCATATCGGGAATCAAATTTCTTGAGTTTTCTGGTGCATCATCAACTCTTTGTACATCAGGCTCAACAACAGTAGAGCTGTGACGTGCTCTTTTCCTCTTTGGTGGTTCTTTTGTTCCTGCCTCACTAGGAACGACCTGACTAGAGCGTTTATTGTAGGCCCTTTCCCTCCCTTTTTTCAGGACATGGTTCTCAGCAGACTGTGCAACAGGAGATGGATCTTGTTCATCATCTTTAGATGATGTAGAAAGAGGAGCATCCTCAAAACCATCAACATCATACTCATTACTGCTGCTGTTTGTTTCCCCATTTCTATCTTGTTGCAAACTGTGGTGACTAACCGCCAATACACCATTGTCAGTTCTGTGAACAAGCCTTTCTTCTCTCTGCAGAACTCCCAGCCAAATTAGACTCTCTTTTGCAGTCATTTTATCCTGCAAGCATTTTGATTTGCGTACATGATTTCTGATCTTATCAAAGTTAGGGGACATGTGCTTGATCACACCTGTAAGCACACCAACCTTCCAAACTTTCTTAAGATCATGTGGTTTCTTATAAGGAGGTATTTGGCCGCTGGGAAGGCCTGAGGCAATCCACCATTCCTCATTCCCTGTAGGCCACCATGGGGGCGGAGTGCCCTTCTCCAGAGGGTACTTGCGCTGCGGTGGATTGCAATGCTGCATCAGTGACGAAAGCAGAGAACCCAGAGTGGCATCTTGGAGATCCATCAAGCTGTGCTGGTTCTTAATCCCACCGCTCTGGACATTAGAAGTCACCAAGTTCTCGGACTCGTACTTCTCGATCGCCACAGGCCCATTCTTATCAAACTTCACCTTCTCCTTCCACCACGCTCTGATATTATCCGAAGCGCCGCTGACAGGCTTCCCCTTGTCCGGGATGATCCCGTACACGAACCCGCGCGCATTGCACACCTCCATCAGCTTGAGCATGTACTTGAGGATCCCGTCCTGCGCCCGGGACATCTTCTTGCGCATGGCCTGGTCGGATATCGTCTTCGGCCTCGACTTCTCCAGCTCGGCCTGCTGCAGCGCGAGCTTCTGCTGCCGCTCCTTGATCCTCCTCAGCCTGACCCTGTCCTTCCACATCCGCCGCGCCAGGTCCTCAGGCTCGATCTCCTCGTCACTGACGTCATTCTCAGTGAGGTTCTGGATGCCCTCAACCTCAAAATCTGACGAGTCACCCAACTCCGTCGCAATCAAGGCTAGTTGATCCATAAGAACTACCACACTCTCGCGTAGCCCCGATTACATCAAACCCAGGAAACCTCCCGTGGCTATCTCCACTGTTCCATTCAGCAAAGGAATCACTGCAACCTGTCCACCCGAAACCTGGGCCCTACCAATCAAACAAAACCCAGAAAATGTGTGTCAGTACTGCAGGCAGAAGCAGGCCGAAATGGTGAAGCACCCCAATTCCATCCACTCCGGCAGCCATTTGCTATAATTTTGCACCTCGAAACAGGAATCTGCACCTCCCACGTTGACCCTACCCTCGCTATCGAGGACCAATCCGTACAAGAACCCCAGAAACGGCGACGGGAGGAGACGATTAAGCGCGAAATTCGTCCACCCACTCCCGCTAATCCCCGCGAACACGGATTTATAGGACACTAATCCGAGGAGCAATCACCAAACTGGAGGGGCTAGCGCTTCGTACCTGGCGGCGAACGGGGAGGGCGAAGCGGAGCCGATTGAATGAGAATTTCCTGCCGAATCGATTTTGATCCCGGCTCGAGAGAACGAGGGATTTTGGTCGGGGAGATGGAGGAGAAGATTCGCTTTTCTTCCGGTTATTTATTTCGGTCGGATTTGAGAATCGAATGGAGAGCGAGGAAAAAAAGGAAGGAAGGAGGAGGGAAGGGGGGAGAAACGGGGCAAGCAGCAGGAAGCCAGGAACGGACGCTCCCGTTGGGTAGTTCGGTGGATCCTCTGCTCCGCTTTGTCCTGTACGCTACCGTGTGGGAAAACCGGCAGGTGCGTTGGCTTGGCTCCAACCTTTTCTTTTTCATGGCTCGGCTCCAACTCGGGCTCTCAAAATTGCATGTATCAAATTAACTAATGAAGCAAAATTACATGGTACAATAAAAACATACTACCTCCGTTCTCTTTTATATGACGTTGGTTAGTTCAATTTTGAGCTAAACAACGTCATATATTAGAGGATGGAGGGAGTATATTTCGGTCCACTACTCTTGTACTCCTGTATGGTTATTATACCATACTGCAATATTGTTTTCTATAAGAATTTTTTTGAGCGTTACTGTATTTTCCACACAACAAATCATGTTTTTCAACCTTATTAGCCGTCGACCTTATTGACTCTCACAATCTTGTAAAGATAGACGGCAAAGAAACTACTAAAAAATAGTTGCAGCACATAGCTACTCAAATCAAGCAAAAGCTTTAGCATCATGGAACCATCATCCTTGTTGGTTGTTGTCATGTGTACCTCTACATGCTAGCAAGGTATGCTGCGTGAATCCAAAATGAACAGGATTGGATACTTATATTGACGGGCCGACTTGATTTTGCAAGAGGCACCAGTGGGCGGAGATGTAACCCTGCAAGGTTGATGTGCCTCTACCGAAATCCCATTGCCGGCTGAAAATGGTTGAACGAGGTGCTAATGATAACTCGATTTGAAACCTTCCTATCACATACAAACTTGAACGAGGGGCTAATAGCCTAGTTTGGATTAGGCAAGTAAGGCAACAGGCCAATAGTCGACCCCAAACCCTAGTGCCGATTATCAACTTTTGTTGTTCGTGACATGTAAGGATACGAAGATGAGAAGAGGAACGATCGAACCGTATATAGCCACGCTCTGCAGTTGTTCGGCCGGATTGTACAACCATAGATGCAGGCGACAAAACGACTAAAGCGAATATAATATGTGCCGCCATATGGTAGCCTACCTTGAGATATAATTGTTTCCATCAAAACAGCTCATTCTACTAGTTCTACTTGTTTATTAGTTATTCCATGGAGAGATGACGTGTATCAACGAAAAGGATAACATACTATGAGTAAAAGTCAAATGCTCACCTATTTCTTTTTATTTCTTTTTTATATTTTGACAAGGACCAAATTGCCAAAAAGGGGTTGACAAACTTGGAGAAATTCAATTGAGGGATGCGCAAGTCCTAAATAAAAGTTGGTTTTGTACGGTCTTATGAAAAGTCAACATAATGGTATCTATTTCATTTTGTTTTCCAAGAAACGGACAGGATAGCCTCTAAATATTTCGAAGCGGATCTACAATGTTGTTGAACTTGCTGCGCCGTCTATTTATCAAAAAACAAAAAGCACTTGTAAATCTTCTGAAGACACTTGCATCCTTCTACTCCCTTCGTATCATTTTACTTGTCGCCCTAGTTCAAGGTAAATGTTAGCTTTCGCTTTTACCCTTTCTTTTTTTGACACTTGCTCCCCGGACGACCATACAAGTTGCCGAGAGCCGAGAGGAGCGTCTGACTTGAGCAAAGGGATACGTGATGCTGTTGACGGCGTATATGTGTATCCAATTTCGTTTGGACTTGCAAGCGGACAAGTTCTCCGTCGTAGCCAAGGGACCCTTATTCCCTCAAGTATGATTCCAAGGTATCGAATCCGTGGAACAAATGTGTGATGCAAGAACCTATCTATTAAAGTCGAGAACACTTAGATCTTCAAAGGGAGTGCTTTTGCATCTAATCTAAAGAACATCAAAAAGAACGAATCTAATCTATAAAAACCGGAGGTAGCAAGAGATAGAGAGGGATAGGTAAAACCAATCTAGAGAGATTGGATCAAGCTTTTGTTGAAGTTCCAAACAAAGAAGAAATAGTCAAGTTGAATCTCATAAAAAGCTTCTTTAAATCGCGGCTTCCCGTCCAACTCCGAAGACGCCCACCTTTTGGAGCCACCGTTCTGTCACAACGCACTCCTATTCGTGCGGGTTAGCCTAGGGCGAGTCCAATGGACAAGTTGAAATCTCTTGGAAGGTCAGGCATGTACCTCTAGCCACCACGGCTACAAGAACACCCTCTACGATCTATCTCGAGAATAGATCTTAAAGTAAGAAAAGTCAATCGAAATCAAAGTCGTAGAAGAAGCACTTGATCGATAGAAATCGGATTGCAACTTGATAATTCAACATAATACATGATACATGAACAAGATCACCACCGGGATCCTACCTTGATATTGCTCCTAGCTCCTGGAACTCCGATGTGGTCTTCCTTGCAAGGTTCCCACGTCGGCTAGGGAAACCCTAGACAACTAGCTCAACCCTCTCCTCTCCGGAATGGTGTCCCTCTCTTCTCTGCTCCTCGGCGGCGAATGACGAATGAGCTGATGTGTGGCTCTTGGCCAGGAGGCTATAAATAGTCCGAGAGGCGGCTAGGTCAAAGGGGGGCACGAATGGACCCAGAAATGGGCCGGGCCGGCCGGCCTGGGCCGACCGGCCTGGGCCGACCGGCCTGGGCCCATTCTGGCCCATTTCGTGGCCTCCTTTGCTGGTGATGCTTCCCGAGTCTTCTAGAGTATTCTCCCTTCTGCATGTGGGCCCTTGACGTCAGTTTCTCCGCGGTTTAGATGAAGCTCCTTGTCCCGCAAGATTCAGCATTTTCTGTTCAGGTCCTCGGAGTTTTCCGTCTTCACGGGTTGGTCCTTGGGCTTCTTGGAGTTATGTTCACTTCATTGCTTGACTTGTACCGGGCTTCAAGGTCTTGTCACGAGGTGCTTGATGAACTTTACCCGGAAGTCTTACTTTCAACGCTAAATTCCTGCATAAACATCAAACTCCAAAACCGACATGCACGAACGAACTTGTTATACCAAGGGGGTTAGTACCAATGGATAAGATATAAAATTCATGCCAACACCGAAGGTAAATTCATGGCTAGGTTGACGGAAATTCACCGTCAACAGATGCGTTCGGGGCAAAAGGGTAAATGCGAGTCTTCCTTAATTCTCACAAAGTGGTTGGAAACGTCATTTAAATCGATATCGAGGGAGTACAAAATATTCTGACTTGGTGAATCGGGACGAACATATATGCTCTGACTTTTGTTGGGTTGCAGTTCTCCTTGTCAGTTCTCAACTTCTCGTATGCAGGGCCGCCGATCACCATCGTTCAGATAAAGCATCGGAGCATCTCTCCGCGGGGCCACAGCAAGTGCCCCCTCTCTCCACCCCTGTCCACAGAAGGATCCGGTTCCCGGGTCAGCAATGATGCACCGATGCCCTCACGAAGTCACGAGTCACACACCCAGGCTGCGCGCTCTCCGCCCCGTGCCGGATCGGATCCCCCCGTCCTCCCGAAGTGCGCGCGCCGAGCCCTTTTCTTTTCTGCCCGTGCGTGCGTCCCACCGCCTCCACGGCTCCACAGCCACGAGTCGCGCGCTCTATCTTTCAGCGCCGCCGGCCGCGTACCCCCCCTTCGTACGCCGCCGCGCGACGCCGCTTGTGACCAGTAGCAGCGCGTCAGTGTCTCGCATGTCGCATCACAATGGATCAGCAGTTTTAGCGCAGTGAACTCATGATCTCCCTCTCTCTTTCTACACGAGCTGGGGAAAAAAAAAAGCTTGCTGAAGGTCCGCCTGGTTGAGCGGCCCAAGCCTGCAGCGAAGAGCCACTGTGGAGGGGCCGTGGCAGGGCTCTGCAGTTGCTGCTTCCAGCCGAGCTAGCGGTGCTGCTGCCCAGGTTCTCTGAACGGGCAGGTTCACTGAACGTGGACCTCCCCGTCGACGCCTGAAAGGGCGTCCAGATTCAAGGTACCGTGCGTGCACCAAACGTAGGGTTGGGTTGGGTAACTTTGCGCGTGCGCGTTGCCAAAAAAGATCGGGGAGTGATTCTGTTGTGGGCCCAGCCCAACTTTTTTTTTAAGTTGCCAGGAGCACTGACCCGTCATGTAAGAATTTCTGAGCACCCACGCTGACCGGACTCAACGCAGACGAGACTGTCCGAGGAGTCTCGGAACGCGTCATACCGGGACTCAACGCAAACGAAGACAGCGTTCACTCTCCTAAAACGAAATTCCCGGCACCTCGGCAACAATCACTGCACCTTGCCCAAAAAAAACCCACGGTGGGAGATATGACGGTGGCGATGGAGCCGGCGATGGAGCTGATGATCATCAGTAATGCGTCGTCTTCTCCCTCCTGAGGAAGCTCTCGACCCACTTGCTGGACTGCTTGCGGTAGCGCTTGAGGCCGTTGAGGCGGTCGATGAAGATGAGTCCGAAGCGGTCGAGGTAGCCGTCGCCCCACTCGAAGCAGTCCATGAACGTCCAGGTGAAGTATCCCTTGACGTTCACCCCGTTCCTCATGGCGTGCTTCACGAACTGCAGGTGCTGGGAGTGGAACTTGACCCGGTGCCCGTCATTGAGCGCGTTCCCGAGCGGGATCCGCGGGCTGTTCTCCTCGGCGATGCCGTTCTCGGTGACGTAGATGACGGGGTTGTTGTAGCGGCGGGCGGTGTAGAGCAGGAGCTCGCGGAGCCCCTTGGGGGAGTTGAAGAAGATGGGCACGAACTCCGGCTCGCCGACGGCCACGCCGTCGCGGAACCCGGAGGTGTTGGCGCGGATGTCGCCGTCGTAGGACTGCGCGAGCGCGTTGGCCGGCGCCGGCCTGTCCGACGTGAAGTAGCTGGTGTAGTAGTTGACGCCGATGAAGTCGTAGGAGCCCTTGACGAGCGCCGACGCCTCCGGCGTGAACCTCGGCAGCCGGCTGCCGAGGTAGGCGCGCATGGTGCCCGGGTACTCGCCGCGCACGATGGGGTCGAGGAACCAGCCGTACATGAAGTCGAGGCTGCGCTGGACGGCGCGCTTGTCGGCGGCGGAGTCGGTGGTGGGTACGAACCAGTGCGACACCGCGGTGAGGCCGATCTGCCCGCGCTGGGAAGGCTGGTACTTGGCCTGGTAGAGGCGCACGGCCTTGGCGTGGGCGAGGAGGATGTGGTGCGTCACGATGTAGGGCTCGCGGCCGGAGTCGCCCGGGGTGCAGGACCTGGAGATGGACGGGGAGCAGCGGCCCGGGGCGTGGGCGCCCGTGCCGTACCCCTGGGACGCGTACGTCCAGGGCTCGTTGAACGTTGTCCAGAACTTGACGCGGTCGCCGAACTCGCGGAAGCACACCTCCGCGAAGTCCACGTAGTCCTTGCTGCGCAGTGTGGCAAGTGAGTTGTGATCAGCAGCCTGTCGTCAGGCAATTGATCGGGATCTGAAAGAAAGTGTTCGACGGCGTTGGGCAGATGCGTACATGATGTTTTCGCTGAGGAAGCCCTGGTACTTGCTCTCGAGGGCCTGGGGTGTGTCCCAATGGAAGATGGTGACGAAAGGCTTCAGACTTATCACAATATTATTTGAGTTTTTTTTATGTCAGTGTCATAGCGTTGACTGACGATGGATTTTATAATGTGCTGCATGGATGCTAAGGGCAACTGGGCAATTAGTTAATTGACGATTATGGATCAGCTACCATTTGCTATGAGCTCGTTGATGAGGTTGTTGTAGAAGGCCACCCCTTCCTTGTTGATTCCTCCGCTCAGGGAGCCAGCTGCATGGTCATGTCAAAGCAAAGAAATACAGCGATTTGAATGGTCAGATGGAGCTTAAATATTGTGTTCCAAAGTTATTCAGTACTCACTTGGCAGGATCCTAGTCCATGCAATGGAGAACCGGAAGGCATCCATGTTCATGTCCTTCAGGAGCTTCACATCCTCCTGCAAATCGATCACATTCCATTTATCGATAATTAGCACATACATATATTATAAAAATAGGGGTGCTTATCTCCCCCAGCCTCAGGAGGCCAGCGCACGCCGGGTTCGAACCCAGGCGGGTGAGCTCCCCTCTTGGAGTCCTTACCGGCCGAGCTAGGCTCGGTCTGCAATTAGCACATACATATATGCAGCTCGATCCAGTGATTTCGAAAATGCTGGATCGGAGATAACGGCAAGTCACCCACCTTGTAACGATGGTAAAAGTCATCCGCTACATCGCCAGTATCGTTGTTCTTAATTTTACCTGCAAATCATAGGACATTTTTTCAGCATGTCAGTTACCAGTCAATCACTTGCAGCAGTCCATCTAAACGTAGAGGAACAACAACTAGAGACAACTGAGAACAAATTGTGAATTGGCATAGACCTGGGATGTGACTGTATGTATCCCACACGCTGGGGCCTTTGCCTCCTTCATTGTAGGCGCCCTCGTACTGCAACCGATCAAAAAAGGGAAAAGTCCGATTTACAATTTTGAACTAGCACACAAGTCTGGTTTTCAACCTTAAACTACAAAACCAGACATAAAAGACCATCCAACTATCAAAACCGTACAAGTTTCAACCTTTGAGCGGTTTTGGAGGTGGTTTTCCATTTTGTGAAAATGTTTAAAAAATGGTTTCATCTAAAAAATCATAACTAATTCATTTTAAATCAAAAAAAATATGGAACTTATACCCAAAGTTTTATAAAAATGTCACCTATCTATTGGTGAACTATTTGGAGTCATCTGCATCTTATTATTCATATTCCTAGTATTTTTAGAAAAAGCAATAAAAACCAGAAACTTGAACATATAATATTTAAAAAAACTCCAAATAGTGCACCAATAGATAGGTGACATTTTTATAAAACTTTGGGTATTAGTTCCATATTTTTCTGATTTAAAATGAATTAGTTATGATTTTTTAGATGAAACCATTTTTTTTAACATTTTCACAAAATGGAAAACCACCTCCAAAACTGCTCAAAGGTTGAAACTTGCACGGTTTTGATAGTTGGATGGCCTTTTATGTCTGGTTTTGTAGTTTAAGGTTGAAAACCAGACTTGTGTGCTAGTTCAAGGTTGTAAATCGGACTTTTCCCATAAAAAAACACAAGGCACAAACATTATGGCTAGCTGAATGGTGAATACACCACAATGGAATGCAGCTTGTGCAAAGACAGACAGGAGACGGCCAGGGGTCGTCAGAATGTGCGGAGATCGAGATGATCGAGGGCGTCATCACCGAACCTGGTACGACGCCGAGCCGGTGCCGAAGACGAAGCCCTCCGGGAAGCTGTACCTGCTGAACTTGGCGTAGGCGACGTTGCATGCGAGAGCTGCGAGGAGCAGAGCGGAGAGCACCCGCTTCGGCGCCATCCCACCACCAGCTCCAGCAGGAACAACTACTGGAACACGCCGGGAATGGCGATGATCAAGTTGGTGGTGGTGCAGCACTGTCAGTGCCAAGCGCTACTTATATAGAGGGATCGGCAGCAAGATAAGGTACCCACTAGAGCTGTCCTAAACGATATCTTTAATTTACATCTAGCACATCTAGAGAAATTGTTTCTAGAGGGGAAGTGGGGAACATGACTTCATGAGCGATCGAGGGACAGCTCGATCGTCGATCTCACAACAGTGCCGGGAGCCCGGGAGGAGGCAGGTGCACATGCGGATATCCAAGTTGACAGATGGAGGATTTGTTTAGTTGCACGAGGCGCGCGCACGCTGAGACACGCTGGCACAGCATACACCGCGTAATACTTCTCTCACTGGGGGGCGCGGATTTGTAGTATACTTGATTCGGTCGCCGCGAGCGCTTGATTTCATGCGCGGGTTGACTCTCAGATATTGCCGATGCGGACGTTCAGATGTGCGCATCGATCCATCGAATAGTTTTTTTTTTTTGAGAATCATCGAATTGTTGAGATTTAACTGGGAACTAAAGGACGATGATTGATAATTGCGGATGGTGGACGTGGGGAGTTCAGATCAGAGAGTTGAACTCACGCCCAAATTGCGGCCACCTAATTGGAATGTACTAACTATTATTAGGTTTTGTAGCATAATGCCATAAAGGGCAGACCCAACGCGGCACGAAGTCCACGACGTAATCGTCAGCAAACGTCATCAGTAGAAACCACTTCGCCCAACCCCCGTGTCTTCGCGTAGTAATTGCGATCTCTCTCTCCTCATCCGTTCGTCATATCGCACTACAGAAATGCAGCAGCGTGGCCGCAGCGGCAGCCGCGGGTGGGAGCGAGCGCGACCATTCCAGGCAGCGGCGCGTGCGAGCGTGGCCGGTGGGAGCATCAGGAGTACGCGGCGGCACATACGGGCAGGGCAGCTCTCGCAGGCGAGCGTGGGGGCGCGCGTAGGCGAGGACGCGGCGCCCACGGGCGAGGAGCGAGGCCGGTGGAGTGGAGCGTGGCGGGCGCGGGCGGCGCGTCGGCATGCGCGGGCGTGCGCGGCGGAGCGGCTGAGCAGGGCGACAGAGCTCCAATCCGCGGCGGCCGGTGTGCGTGCAGCTGGCGGGGCGAGCCAAACGCGGCGGTCGAGCGCGGCGAGCCACCGCGCGCGGACGCTGCGGACGGCGGGCGAGCGCGACGAGCCAACGTGGCGGGTGGGGGCTGGAGCCTTGCAAGAGCGCGGTGGCGGCCGGCGAGGCGAGCGCGCCCGGTGCGGGCGAGCCAGCGCGGCGGCCGGCGATGGAGCGCGTTGCGGCCTGCAGGCGGCCGCGGCGCCGCGGGCAAGGCGGGCGCGCGTGGAAGGCCGCGTGCTCGCGTTCGTCATCGTCGTCGAGCTCGGCCTCAACCGAAGAGCTACCTTGCGGCGTCGGCGAGCGGCGCCGGCGACTCGCAGGCGAGACGGACGGGAGCGACCGACGGGGCTGTGCAATGAATGCCATAGACGCTTGTAGTTTCTCCCCAACGCGAAAACGGCGATTTCTTCGTGCCTCGTTGCTAGCGTCGACGTCGTTCCTTGTCGTAGAAACCGTTTCCACGTTTTTTCTTCTCTCTCTTCGTCGATACGAGCGCTATCTTCAATTTTTACCCGAGTTAATGACCGTAGAAACGACGAATTAATTGGCGTTGGGACTGCCCTAATACGCTCATTGTGCTTACGTGGTATATGAGCCTGTGTAAATTCACTACCGGAAACCGTGATTTTGCCGTAAGCCAAGCTTTTGCCATGAGCCTTATTTCAGGCTCACGGCAAAAAGCTATTTTGCCGACGGGAAAACTCACAGTAAAAATCCAGGCTCTCGTCAAAGAGGTGTTTACCGCAAAGAATTATTTTACCGTGAGCATTTTTTTGGCCGTCGACAAAATCGAAGTTTGCCGTAAGTATTTACTAAAACACTTGGCGAAGTTCAAATTTAAATCAATTTTGAACTGCAAAATTTCAAAACTTTTGAAGATCTACAACTTTTATTTAGGTCATTTATTCATTTGACAAAGTGGTAATAATTTTGTTCACAAAATCTTATACCTCTTATATAGTTTCAATAAACTATATGAGAGATATATTGTAACACCCTGATTTTTAACTGTTGCCTTTTAATAAAATTTGTTAGAAACAATTGCTTGAGCTTAAAGAATATAAGCTTGCCTTTAATTTCTCTAAGGCATTTAAGTATTTTTTAAAATTGAATAAATGAATCATAGGAGTTTATTGTTGCATTCATGCTGATGCATTGTTTTTGTTTGTTTGAATTCAAATTCAAATTTGAATTCAAATTCAAATTTGAATTCAAGTGTTTGATCTCCTTTCAAAATTCCAAACCCTTTCATTTTCTTCCTCCCAAATCCTTTGTCTTTTAGCCCAACTCCACAGCACGGCCTGTCAACCGGAAGTCCGGCGAGGCTCCCCTGACTCCACATTTCTGCTTGTGCACCTCCGGCTTAGCAGGCCGCTTCGATTCGGCCCAGCACCAGCCCATAGCCCATGTGCGCCTTTCCCACTCGCAGCCGCTGACACGCGGGCCCGCGTGTCATCCCCGACCTCCAGCCGTGGCCGAGCCGGACTCGAGTCCGAGCTCCGGTCCCACTCGAGCGCGCCCTTCCGGGCTTGGCCGGCACGCCAAGGCGCCGCCTCCCGACCTTTATAAGCAGCTGCCGCCCGTGTCCCGCACCCTAAACCCAAGCCGCCTTGAGCTCCCACGCGCGCCGCCGTAACCCTAGCTGCGCCGTCGCCGTCGATGTCTCTCGTTGCCACCTCCCTGTCGACGAGAAGACCGCCCGGAGCTTTGTGTGGAGGTGAGCAAGCCGCCCTGCTTCTTGTTCGAGTTCCCGTGCCCTACATCACCCATACGCGCTCGCCGGAGTAGCGCCGCTGTCGCCGTCCGCCTCGCCGAGCCACGTGTCGCCGTCTTCGCCTGAGCGTCAGTCCCGAAACCCTAGATCATTTCGTCGCTTCACCAGCTCCGTCCCAGGCCAAACCGCGTCGCGATCCGTGGTCTATAGCTCGAGATTGAGCGAGCTCGACGGAGCTCCGCCGCAGCGCCGCCGCTCGCCGTCGCAGCCGCCGCCTGCGCGCCAGCTGCTTTGCTAGCCGTCCGATCTGGTACCGACGGTCCAGATAAGATGTGACCGAGGGCATACCGGTGAGAACCGAATCGTCTCAGCCATTTTACTTAAGAGCCCCTATCTTTCATTGGTTTTACGAATAGATCCTTACACAGTTCTAAGTTTCTTTCAGTTTAGTCCTTTTCTTTCGGTTTAACCCCTGGAGGCTTAGGTTCTTCGCAGATAGACCCCTAGAGCTTGTTTAGTGCATATCTTCACCGTTCTAGATCCCTTTTTAACGTTCTTTGTGTTCAATCGATCGTCTCATAGTGTAGGTTAGCTTTTCACATCTATTTTGTTCTGTTGTTACTATTTGTTGATTGTATCTTATTTTATTTCATTGTATGCTTGTATGTAACTTGATGTGCTACGTAGAAAACGAGCCGTACAAAGGATTTGAAGTTCAAGAGTTTGAGCAGCAACAGAGTTTTGTTGAAGGCAAGTCCCCTTTGATGCATACCCGTTTTACCTACATAACATGCATCTAATTCACTATATTTACTTTATTACTTTGCATTAATTTTGATGGGTTCCTATTAAGGATGATGACCATTATCTTTTAACCATTGACTTGTAACCGGGTTGCTTAATTAATTTTGATGGTAGTTCCTGCTTAGTATGCTCAACTGGGTTGGTAATAAACAACATGGATACTCAATTATGCTTTATGCTCCTTCATGATAATTTATTTACAAGACCACATGCTTAATTGGAACATGGCGAATAACTTAAGGATCATAATATCTTAGTAGCCATTCGTACTAAATCATTTGCTTTATTTATGATTTAATAATGTTATCCTTGCTTTTATCTCATCCTTGACTTCTACTTGGTTCTCTATCTTGATCTTGCTATCTTTTACCTTATAGAACTTAATCTTGGCACCTATCTCACTTGGCACATGTTTGTCTTTACCTCTAGATGGTTCGTCACTTGCAGACTACTCGCATGGGCGACATCCATCAGTATGCCTGGCACCTATCTCACTCGGCACAAGTTTGTCTTTACCTCTAGATGGTTCGTCGCTTGCAGACTACTTGCATGAGCGTCATCCAATATGCCCGCAAGAGGATTACAACGACTTCTGTGACGGCGATACTGACGAGGAGATAGAGATGGTAGCACCTCCTGCAGTAATTGCCCCCGCACTTGCTCTAGAGCTCATCATTGTGCTAGATGAGGAAGAGGAAGAAGACCCGGAGGAGGTAGTTTCAGAGGAGGAGGGAGAAGAGCATGCGCAGGATGATGATCAAGGTGACCATCAAGACCATGTGGAGGAGGGTGAAGAACATGAGCAAGGTGATGAACAAGTTGACTAGCAAGGCCCAGTGGAGGAAGAGCCAGCTGAAGAAGTGGTATGGACTATGTACTACTACAAGCAAGATGGGATAGACATTCCCATGACAGATAACCTAAGGGAGGCATTGTTTTGCTTGGGTTATGATGTGGGACCAACCTATCACTGCGAGCTATGGACACACCCGTGGTTTGAGCCGCACTGGGTGGTTACGACAATTCTATATGAGAAGGAACCTTTCCATGTTGTAACTATACAGTGGGGCTCAAACTATACCTGAGCATTTTTAGCCCGGCCCGGCCCGGCCTGCTGGCCCGGCCCAGGCCCGACCCGTGCTAGGCCCACCCACGAACCTTACTGGACGGGCGTTGGCAGAGATCTTGAAGCCTGCGGAAAAAAATTTGGCCCGAGCCCAGCCCGAAATGCTGTTTTTAGTTATTTTACACTATAAAATGCGCGGGCGGCCCGCCCAAGCCCGGGCCCGGCCCGAGCCCGGCCCGAAATGGAGGCCCGCCACGTCCCATGGGACGGTCATGGGCAAGATTTTCTCACCCCGAAAAACCCGAGTTTTTTCGGCCCGGCCCGAACCCGGCCCGGCTCGTGGAATGCTCAGGTCTAGCTCAAACCCATAGCTTGCAGTGATAGGTTGGTCTCACATCATAACCCAAGCGGAACACTGTTCTCCTTAGGTTATCTGCCATGGGAATGCCTATCCCATCTTCCTTGTAGTAGTACATAGTCCAGATCACTTCTTCAGCTGGCTCTCCCTCCACTGGGCCTTCCTGGTCAACTTGTTCATCGCATTGCTTGTGTTCTTCACCCTCCTCCACTTGGTCTTGATGGTCACCTTGATCATCATCCTGCGCATGCTCTTCTCCCTCCTCTGGAATGACCTCCTCTGGGTCTTCTTCCTCTTCCTCATCTGGCATAATACCTCCTCTGGGTCTTCTTTCTCTTCCTCATCTGGCATAATGATGAGCTCTAGAGCAAGTGCAGGGGCAACTACTGGAGGAGGTGCTTCCATCTCTATCTCCTCGTCAGTATCGCCATCGTGGAAATCATTGTAATCCTCTTGCGGAGCATAATGATGGATGGCGCCCATGCGAGTAGTCTCCAAGCGACGAACCAACAAACCATCTAGAGGTAAAGGGAAACATGTGCCGAGTGAGATAGGTGCCAAGATTAAGTGCTATATGGTAAAAGATAGCAAGATCAAGATAGAGAACCAAGTAGAAGTCAAGGATGAGATTAAAGCAAGGATAAGATTATTAAATCAGAAATAAAGCAAAACATGTAGTAAGAATGGCTCCTAAGATATTATAATCCTTAAGTTCGACCATTTCTAACTAGGCTAACGTCCTACAGTCAACACGACTCTGGTACCACTTTGTCACACCCGAATTTAAAGGCAAACTTGAATGCATAAAATACGTGTGTGCCAGGATCAAAGTTCACAATGTATTGACTCAGCGTATACCAAAAGATGGTGCCATAGTGTAAAGAGAGTAATATTATTATTACACGACCGATAGTCTCATAACGAACCAAAAGCCGAGTATCTAGCAGCGGATATGGACGACTCCACAGACAGCTGACGGAAGACACGAACGCCTAAAACTCCCCGAAGTCTCCGGAATAGTCTTCAAATCTCTTATATAGTTTCATTAAACTATATGATATATATATATATATATATATTTGTGAAGAATCATCACTATATTGAATGAACGAATGATGAAAATAAAAGTTGTAGATCTTCAGAAGCTATATAACTTTGTAGTTAATTTTTTTTTAATTTGAATTACTTTTGTCAAGGAAAAATACGTCTGAATTTTGGAATTTGAAAATGAATTTCTCAAACGACCTGAAATGGAGAAACATTCAAAATAAAAGTTGCAAATCATGAGAAGTTTTGAAACTTTGTAGTTTAGAACTTTTTTATTTGAAATCGTAACAAAAAAACTAGGTTTGAATCTCAAATTTGAAATTCAAATTTTGTAAACGACCTCGAATGGATAAACAACCAAAATGAAAATTGTAGATCTCGGAAAGTTATGAAACTTTGTAGTTGACAACTTTTTAATTTGAATACGTTTAAAACTTAAAAAAAGAAATTTACACTCAATGTAGTATAATATGAGGAGAATGAATTTTGCTCAAAAAAATGAGAAGAATGAAAACTAGATACAAATGCATATGAGTGTGTGGTGTAGTGGAGGAAGGATCATGCGAGGGGGAGGTCCCGGGTTCGAATCCCACCGACCACGTAGCGGCGCGACTTGCGACTTGGGTGACTGGCTGGTGGGATCTCCCCCTAAAAAAATTCACATATACTTATGTGGGGTTGGCTAATGTTTAGCATGGCTAATGTTTAGCACTCATGATCCAAACAGGGTGGCCTAGCTAGGCTTGGGTGTTGGTTCTGCTGATTTATGTGGGGTTGGCTAATGTTTAGCATGGCTAATGTTTAGCACTCATCTGGTATATCTGAGTGGAGACCTTTCTTTAGCATGGCTAATGGCTAAGTGCCTGATCTTTTTTCTGCTTAAAGGTGGAGACCTTTGTAATGCAGGGCACATCTGGTATATCTGAGTTGAGGTTGTTTGAAAGGATGTTTGGCTCTCGTACTATTACTTCAAATTTGATGTCCAGTTATGATATCAGCAAATTACCTCTGTTATATCTACCTACATTTATGGTGTTATTTTTATGAAAGAAATGTAAGCAATTGTCTAGAAACTGATTTAATGTGTCGCTCCTATGTGGTGAAAATGCTTTTATGCAGGGCATGACATGGAATCTCTTTTTGCATAACAACAAAGCCCATAAGGGGATGCTTATAGGTGACACTTGGTAGTTATTCCATTTATGGTGACAGCAATAAAGAGTTTCTCAACAGGTCCTTGTCTTAATAAAAGGGTGTTTCCAAACTAGCAGTTCTTATACAACTAACAAAAGCTTGCATAACAAAAGATGAACACAGAAAAGATATCCAAACATCAATGTTGATATATTTATTTCTAAAAATAGCAGAAAGAGTTGCTTTATTCTTAAATCATGCCAATGTTCTACACCATGTAAATCATCTATTATGCATTTTATTGCACAAATGTAACAGTAAATGCCCTATGATGAGCACAATGTCCAGAAGACTGAACCATGGAAGCTTTTGGACCGAGTCGATCAGAACATCTTACCAGTGCCACCTTTGCGTGTAGTAGAATCTTCAAGATCCATTCTGCGCCAGCCCCCAGCCAAGGATGACAAATGGTCCCACTGCATTAAAATGAACCATGCACGTGCTCATAAAGAAAGAAACAGTTGGAAGGATAAATTGCGCAGATTATATTGCATTGAGCCTCCCTGCATCATAATACATATGGCAGTTCGAGATTATTCCTAACCTACCAAATATACTCTAATAGAACAATTAAAAGGGTTTTTTCGGCATTCGCTCAAAAGAGTAAAACTTTTATACCACTAGCAAAATGTACGTGCGGCACGCACTTAATCTGGATCAACGAAGACGCGATATGAACAAACATACCAAACACATCCATGAATAAACAAACCTGGAGAAGACGCGAGTTTTAGGATCACCACATTGTTTCCTTTTGCGTACCTGTGCAGCAACTCGACGTTCGGCTGTAGTTGTGGCCGCCATAGGTCTGATGTAGCTGGTACAGATTTCAAAGCAAGTTTAAGCCATGGAGGTACTCACTGTGTCTGGCCTTTTAATCGACGGGGGCTGGTGCTGTCAAGCCGGTCATGCGGATGGACCTGTTGCCCTCGCTAGCAGCAATGGCCCAGCCGGCCAGCGACGACGACAACCAGGGAGCGGAGGCGAGGCCACTAAGGACCTTGGAGACATCGTCATTGTCCACGATGTGATACAAGCAGTAGAGAAGCAATGCGTGGCTCAAGCTTTATTAGCTGGATTTCACATGCAGAGGAAATTAAGAAACAATGTAATGTCATTAACCTTCCTTTCTAAACCACCGTGATTAACGTGCATGCTAAACATATAGCAAATGCAGCATCGGCGGGTGCAGTTTTTGGAAAGGGATATCAGGACGACAACGCTTAGCCATCAGGTTGTTTTGGAAATAATTTATGGGTAACCCATGTGGGATTTGGAAACAAACACCATAGGTAAATTACTACCTTCCATCTAACACTATTTTTTTAATTACTCTTTCCTTCCATCATTTACAATTCCATCTATGCATCAATGCGTGTATGCAGTTGACCATAAATTGCTTCTTTCCATCTACCACTATTTCCTAATTAATATTGCATTCCATGCTTCCAGGCCCTTTCCAATTTAATTGCATGCGTGAGTACATCCTCTATATAGGGGTAGTCGGGTGAGAAAAAAACACGTGAAACGTCAAATGTATTTTCTATCATGCAAAAAATGGTTATGATCCCCCTCTTTCGTCTCTGGTTTAGAGGATTTTGGTGTGGGTCCCATATGACCAGTGGGACCTCCTGTGAGAGGTACGGAGGTAGATCCTCCCTTTCCAAACCAAGACGCAATTTGACTTAAAAAAACAAGTCATGATTTGGCTTAGCAATTATTTCCGGCATTGCGCGATTTGACTTTCCAAAAAACAAACTATGATTTAGATTTGACTTAGCAATTCTTTCCCGCATTGCCGATTTGCCTTTCCATCAAATGCAAGTCACAACTATGGAAAAGAACGAAAGGGGGGGAGACACATCAAAAGAACTCGTTCTTTATAGTGTAGATTTTATGCCTAGCAAGGACTATAAAATCCTAATGTCATGTCAAAACTCTTCAGTTAATTCAGAATCGAGAATGCTCAACATTAGCTTGACAGGGTAAAATTTTTATACCATTTTATGCCTAGCAAAGACTATCAAATCATATATACAATGGCAAATCTATTTCTTTAATTCAGAATAGGGAATGCATTGCACCTGTAGACTGGATCAAGGACAATGCCTGTTGCCGCAGCTATGTCTTTGACAAACTTAAGCTCCTCAGCTGTGTTCATGGCGTAACCTAATCCCTTAGCCTGTCAAGTAGAGTTGAAGCCAAGAAGACAATTGTTCACTTGCTTGACCAATTTGTGAATAGGATGAATATTAAAGCTCAACTTTTAAACTTCAATTATGAAATGAGCAAATGAGTCGTTTGAAAATAGGTTGGAGGATGTGGTGCAACATGACACTGCATATGACCTTTTTGGAGTTGGCACACCAAAAAGATTACTGATAATAAACAATAAAGGACCCAAAGTATACTTACATTTTCGATGTTGACTATATCATGTGAGTCCAAACTGATAGATTACGGGATCCTCTAGGTGCACATCTAGCCGGGTAGAGACTGTGTAACTGTGTCTGTGTTCAAGTGATTCATGTGTGAACGAAGAGAGGAGAGAGATATATGGAAATGGAGGAGGTATACCTTCACCAGCAGACGTGCTGGAACCGGCGGCCATCTCAGGTTCGCTTGGTGAAGATCTGCGCTAGGCAGCGACGTGCAGTGCAGGTGCTGCTCTAGGGCAGCGACGCGCAGTGCAGGGGTTGTCGGGGTGTAGGTGGCGGCGGAGCTTCCCGTCACTACTGCGACCCTCTCTAGATCGGATTAGGGTTGTCGGTGGGGTGCGCGGACTGGCGACGAACCTCGTTACCCGAGCCTGCGGCCCCCACCCTCTTTATATAGCGCAGTGTGACAGGGCCTGCCAACCAGTTAGGGTTGGGCGCCCCCGATCAGGGCGCGAGATTAAGGGCCCAATGGGCCGTTAGGCCCACTGGTGAGGAGATCAATCTAACACAAACCAGATTGAAGTCCATCAACCAGGCCTTGAATGTAGTCATAGAAGTATTCAGGATCATCACAGACAGAGAATGCATGGACCTATCTTAGAAGCGCATGATTAGTCTGAGAACTTCAACATGATACACAACAAAGAAAGGTATATCATACTTTTGCCTTTAAGGTGCTCAATTTTGATCCTAAAGCAAGACCAGCAATTGTTCCACCACTACATGAAGTTAAATATCACCCAACCATAAAGTGAAATCTTGCATTTTCTGAATCTTGGCATGGTGACACAATAGGAATCACCATGCACCAAATTACACACAAATATAAGAAACAATGTGTTAAGAAAATACCTGCCACATGCAACAATAATATCATCAAAATGAGCATCTGCAGAATGCTGAATTTGCTCCTCTATCTCCCTTATCACCTCAATATATCCCCTGGACAGTAAGATTAATAAACATCAAGTTGCAATTTCTAAACTGAATTCACGTGAACCAATTCCTGAGACAGTATCTAGTTTTGTTTTCTCGCTAACTTGAAAGTTGACTCCTGGACCCATAAATATGTTATGTTTACATATTATTAATTAACACCTACACATCTCCTTGAGTAGCATACAGGCCAACAGTTGTTTCTATCAAAGGTGCTAATAACATCAAATTTTCAACCATAGCAGCAAACACTGTTTTTCAGATGTACCAGACAACAAGCACAAATCCACCAATGTTTTCCCGAGGGAACATCAAAAATATGCTACAAACACCAAAATGCTATATACAATCATGGATTGCACTTAGCATTGAGTATATGATAATACCATGTTCTTAATGAGTTTGATCCACCGACAGGACATAGGCTTTTTTTTAATTTTAACCTTTTTTTAAATTATTTTTAAAATTAACCCGTCCAAAAGTTTTTTTGCACCCGGTGACCCTTTTACCCGCGCCGGCAAAGGCCACCTGCCGCGCCACATGCAGTGGCGCGGCAGCTGTGCCACACTGGCGAGGCGGAGCGTGCGGAGGTGACGTGGCCCCGGAACTGCCGCGCCACATGCAACAGCGCGGCAGTGTTGCCGCGCCACCCCGCCTGGCACGGCAGTGCCGGGCCTACAGACGCACCGCGACCCTCTTTCTTCCTCCTCCTTCCTTTCTTCCTCTGCCAGAGCCGAGCAGCCCGCCGCCCTAACCACCGCCGCCCCCCGATTCCGGCCCCAAATCCGTTGATTTGGGGTGGGAAAAGTGGGGGGAATTGTTCCCCGCGTCCTTGTGAAGGTATTCCCCTACTTCTCTCCCTCTTTTACCGTTGCATTATGTAGATCGGAGAAGATTTAGGTGACCTAGGGTTAGCTCTAGTATTTTTCAATTTTAGACAAAATGCAATTTTGTTTAATGTAAATGATGATTAGTTCATACGCAGTAGTATCTCTACTCGTGTTATTGACGTGTAGAACATGTTGCATGATTCGATTTAGTGTTGTTGGTGGTGGTAATGTTTAGTGTACTTGATAATGGGTGAAGGTACTACATGGATGCATGTTTATTAGTGGGAATACCTAACAATTTTGACAAAGAAGACAATATGCATAATGTTTCCATAGAGATATATATAACTTATTGAGATAAATTGATTATTTGTTAGGTACCATGTTTACTTGACATGTGTATATCGTTGAACACAATTGTAGTTTTGCATTTATATTTATAATAAAATGTCTATTTTAGTAATATGTAGTTATGAAACATCAGGTTCATGAAGTTGTTTAAATTTTGTAGATGGATTGTTTAGTTCGCATGTTTCATGGGGGCATAGTTAAAGAAAATGGAGAGTTTGAGAATATGACAGAGGTAGTGGAATCATTTGATGGTCCGCCAACCTTTAAGGATGTAGTTGATTGTGCAATGGTCAAGTATGGAGTTGGATTACATGAGGTGACATTTAGAGGTCGTTTTGATTGTGGGAAGGCTAGAGCTCATTATGTCTTAATGAGCTTGTCGAGTGAAGAAAATTGGAATCAGTATAAGAAGGTAGTTGGTCAAGCTAATGTGTCATGTCTGGAGGTTGTGGTAGATATTACTCGTGGGCCTAGTGGTAATGTTAACATGAATGAGGAAGTCCCGTTGGTGGTTCAAAATGGTACACAAGAGTCTACAATTGTAGAGGATGACTTAGGTTCTAGGGAACCTCGTCGGGAGCTTGGGTGTTGGACGATGATTTTCCCAATGATTGTTTTGAGCGGGAAGAAGAAACCATGGACAAGGATGATATATGTGACAGCTCTAAAGAAGGTGAGTCTCAAGATGAGTTTGATGAGGAGGATGTGGAAGAGCAAATTGATGGCAATGCACATGCGGCTGAAGCACTCCTTGGTTTGCGTGAGGTTCACGAGGATGGTGTTGAAGATGATGATGTTGGAGGACCCTCGGTGAACCATACAACCGTTGAAAGGGAAGTGCACATAAGTAAGCCGCCGGTCAACACTAGAATTGGTGAAAGTGAACAACGCCTACCTAGGCCCCCGGTCAACACTAGAATTGGTGAGAGTGATCAACACACCCCAGCTCAGTACGACTTTCGACTCCCTTCTGTTCGCAATGACAGAGACTTAAGTAGGATCAATAAAGCCATTTGTGATTCTACTATGTTGTTCACAAAAGGATTAATGTTTAGTACTCAGCCTGTGATACATGAGAAAATGTTGTTTGACTCTCTTGAGGAACTTAAGTTTTTCTTGGCTGACTATGCAGTGAAGCATTATAGGCCTTTCACTGTTGTTCATTCGGACAAGAATCTTAGGTATGAAGTAATGTGCAAACAAGGGTGCATGTGGCGTGTATGGGCACGACTGCAGAGAGGGACAGGGAAATGGAAGATTACAAAGGTTGTGCAACCTCACACTTGTCGTTTGAGTCAGGTGAAGGGAGTTCATGCACAATTGACAGCAACGTACACTGGAAGGTGTATCTTAGGCGTTGTTCATGAAAATAGTGATGTGACGGCCAGCAGTTTGATCGAGTCCATATAGTTGTTTGCTGGATATCGTGTGAAGTATTCAAAGGCATGGCGGGCTAAGCAACATGCTATTGCCCTGCTTTGGGGCGATTGGAAAGAGTCATATGCAAAAATTCCAAGGGTCTTGAGAGCCATGAACCACTTCAATCCTGGGGTTAAATGGTTTCCTTACATGACCGGGTTGTGTGTTCGTGACAGTTGTGTTTTGAAGCCCGTCCTACTACGTGTTTTTTGGTGCTTTCCACAATGTGAAGTGACTTTCCAACACTGTCGTCCGGTGATACTTGTAGACAGAACCTTCTTGATCGGCAAGTACAGAGGTACACTCATGATGGCAGTTGTTGTAGATCCTGAACAACAACTTGTGCCTTTAGCTTTTGCCTTGGCCGAGAGTGAGAATGACGACAGTTGGTCATGGTTCATGCGGCTCGTTCGCATTAACATACTTGGTCGAACACGACAGGTATGTATGATCTCAGATCGCCACCATGGCCTCATGAAATGTGCGACCGAGCACATGGATGGGTATCCCACTTGTTCATAGGTGGTGCATGAGTCACTTTGCCGCCAACATGTGGCGTCGTCAAAGGAACAAGGAGGTAATATGAAAGTTGAAGTTACTATGCTCAGTACATACGGAGGACAAATTTAAGGAACTGTACAAAGACTTACATAAGGACTTGAACGAGGCAGCTAAAGATTGGTTGGAGTGTGAAATGCAGGATAAGGACAAATGGGCCCAAGCGTATGATGAGGGAGGTATGCATTGGGGTATCATGACAACAAACTATTCTGAAAGTGTGAACAACATATTTAAAGGGATAAGAAGTAGACCCGTCTCGGGGATTATTGAATACTCATTTGAAAAATGCAACGCTTATTTTGTGGACAGATGGCAGAAGGCACGTGATCTATTGGATAATGGGGGTAAAATAGGATCCTTTGCAGATGAGAAAATGTATGAAGCTGCTTTAAGATCCGTGAACCAACTTCCAGAACCATACGATCCAGATAGAATGATTTATTCTATTCGAGGTTCCGCTACTACTAATGTTGGAGGGGAGAGTCATGGCGGTCGACACTATAAAGTGGACCTCCGGGCCGGTTCTTGCACCTGTAACGGTCCTCAATTGTTGCATCTTCCTTGTTCTCACATGATGACAGCTTGCAATGCTAGAGGTCTAGACTATGAAAATGCCATGTACATGTCTCCTTTGTTTTTTAGAGAACACACCATTAAGATTTGGGAATCCAGCTTTGAGCCGTACCTTGATCCATCACAATGGCCTGAATACGATGGCCCAGAGTACGTGCCACTGCCATCTTTGAAGAAAATGAAAAAGGGTAGGAGGCAAAAGAAGCGTTTGAAAGGGGACATGGACGCGTGCCAAGGAAGGCATGGCGCTGATTATGACTTCAGCGATTTTGAAGCTGATGCGGACAAGACAGAGTATCTTTGCTCAAAATGTCACAAGGAAATTAAAAACTACAAGTGTCGGAAAAAAAATCAAAGGGCAAGAAATCCAAGTCCACAAAATCAACGGGGACAAATAGAAGGAAGGGTGCTTCCAACTCTAGGGTAGGTGTCGAGGTAGTATGTTACTAGCAAAAAAATTATGAAATTTTGCATGCAATATTATTTTACATTTTCCATTGTTGATATTTCTGTATACTTAGCTTCGAATATTTTTTGTTACTAACTACATTTAATTTTTTTTCAGGATGGCGCACCCAGTGTACCCGCTCCTTGAGGCTGCCTATGATGGCAGCCATCGTGCACACCTTCTCACCGACCTCCACGAGGTATTTACATAATGTTGGTCATTTCCTTTACAATGTTGAGCTTCATTTTTTTTGGACTACACATTGCTAATGTTGGAACTATTAGATTTTTTTTTTCAGGACTTGAAGTTGTTGAGGGTGCGAGAGCACTGTCCACTTCCTTGGGACGAGAGATACGCCCCTTACTTGGCTAGAGCGGGCTTTTTGGACATTGCTCTCGTGGTGGTTCGTGGGCTGCCTACAATGGACGGCCCATTGTTGTCGGCCTTGGTGGATCGATGGCGTCCGGAGACCCACTCTTTCCACCTACCTTGCGGGGAGATGACGGTCGGCATGCAGGATACAGCAATGATCCTTGGTCTTCCACTTGAGGGGCTGCCAGTGAGTGGGATCATTTAGAGTGCTGGTTGGCATGACATGGTGGAGTTACACATTGGGGTGAGGCCACCAGATGCTGACGAGGGGGTGCGTCGAAGAAGACCTCCAACGTCAACATAGTTTGGTTGAGGCAACACTTCACTGTATGCCCCCAGGGAGCTGCTGAGGCTGTTGTAGAGAGGCACGCTCGTGTTTGGCTGTGGCACTTTGTGGCCACGTTCTTGCTACCAGATGCTGCAATACCTTGGTATGTTTACGGCTCTGCCAACCTAGTTGGGCGCCCTGGATGCGTGACCTTCCGAGGTCGGTGTGCTCTTGTAGCCCTACCAGCCTGCTCTGGACACCCAGGATTTTACGTCGGGAATGAAGGTCTCCCTGCGGGGTGCGCGCCTACTGGCCCTGCCAAGTATCTCTGGGTGCTTGGGTGCTTGTGTTTTGAGACCTTCCTGAGGTCGGCATGCCTCGGGTGGCTCTGCCAGACTCTTTGCAGCTGTGCAAGATATCTGGGTGTCTCTACACTCCAATCGTTCAAGTTCAACATTTTTCTACAGCTTCATCGTTGACCGTTTCAACCACTACAGAAGACCTTTTTATACGATGCGCATTTCAAGATCCTGCTGGGTATCCTCGGATACTGGACATTGTTGATTTGAGGCCTCTTTGAGGTCGGCACGCCTACAAGGCCTCCTCGAGGTCGGCCCTGCCAGACTCCTTGCAGCTATGCTAGGAGATCTGGGTGTCTCTACACTTCGTTTCGATCAAGACCATGACCCAGTTTTCTTCTCTTTTTTGAGCATCAAACCAGCCATGCTGCCTGCTTCAATGCTCGGGGACTACTCTACGAGAGCGTCTCCGACGCCCTCTTGTTTTTTTCGTCGTACCGACCTGTTGGGAAACCTGTTTCTCATCACGTCGTTACTCGACCTCATTTTTCTTCCTTTTCTTTTTTGGATCATCATACCGGCCATCCTGCCCGCCACGATGCTCGGATACTACTCTATGAGTGCGTCCTTGACGCCCTTTAAATTTTTTCCTCATCGTTTCGACCTATTGGAAGTCTGCTTCCTATATGTCGTCACTCGACCTCACTGCGTTCGGCAAGACTACAAACAGGTCGGCTGCTCAGCTGATTTGTTCTTTTCTTTTCTTTTGGACCGACGTGCACGCTATTCAACCTGTCGTTAGCTCTATGACTTCGTCATGACCTTTCTAAGGTCACTGCGCCTACACATCGCTCGGGGGCTTGTGAGACATGAGTACCCCTGGGTCCCCACCGACCAGGCTCACGGCCGTCCCTGACAAGTGGGTCCGGCCTATTAGAAGACCAGCCGACCTGACAGTGCGCCCAACCGACCTAGTTGGCGACCCACACGACCTCCTGAAGACCTTCCAGAAGATTCCCCAGACGACCTTATCCATAACGACTTCAAGACTTGGCGTGCAAGACAAGACATCGGTGGATTCCGACCAAGCAGATCGACCTTATCCATAACGACTTCAAGACTTCAAGTGTTGTAATCAATTAGACTTAGGTCTCCTGGTCGTAACCGACCAGGAGTCTGGGAACCGACCTTGTCTGCTGGCCAATATAAGG
Source organism: Cenchrus fungigraminus (assembly GCA_036936925.1). NCBI lineage: Eukaryota > Viridiplantae > Streptophyta > Magnoliopsida > Poales > Poaceae > Cenchrus > Cenchrus fungigraminus. Next base: position 28,305,190 of record CM072780.1, on the reverse strand, counting down.
CGGGCAGGGCGACCCCTTGTAACATCACGCAACCCTCAAGCAATCTACACCAACAACTGGATGTAGGGTTTTACTCTCCGGAGGCCCGAACCAGTATAAACTCGCCGTGTTCTCTGTGTTCCGTGTGCTCGTGCGCAACCTTCAAGTTCTTAGCCCTAGATTCCACCTCACCGAACAAATAAACCACCAAGGTTAACCCCCCTGTGGGCTGTCTAGACCTAAACCTCTGACAGATGGTTCTGCCACTGTTGGGTCAGGATTGGGATAACATCCGTGGCTACAGTTGGGGTTCAGCGGTTCTGGCATGGTTGTATAGACAGTTATGTGATGCCTGTAGGTGGAGTGGACAGGACGCGAACCTTGGTGGATGTGCTTACCTCCTACAGATTTGGATTTGGGAGCGTATTCCAGTAGGCCGACCACACCGTGGGCTTGTCGAGGTACATACAAACCTTTTGTCCTTTATTCATGCTGACTTCGATTACATTATGTTCATCATTCATTCATGTTTAATTTTTTTGTACTTTTTTGCAGACATGGACTCGGCAGGATTCTCGACCCACATTTGGATGTGGAAGACAGCGACAGCGGTATGTGGTCCTCCAGGGAGGAGGTACAAGTTCTACACAAACGAGTTGGATTGTCTTACTCAGGCACAGGTAAAAACCCATGTCGACCAGTTCGTGTTCATTTTCAAAATTATGATTCATCAAATATTCTCTAAGTATGCACTATTTGTGTAGGTGGAGTGGACACCGTACTACCGCGACTTTCCTGACCACGTCCAGTTCTCAGCCATGTGTTTCAGAGACAGACTTCTGTGGAGGTCAACGGTGCCACTCATCATATACTATGTTGTTGAGTAGCATTTGCCGAACAGGGTGCTACGCCAGTTTGGGAGGGTACAGCCGTCGCCTCCAGAGCTTGTATCCACCGTTCTAGCGTTGCACAAGTACGAAATAAACTCGATGCATTTTTCATTAATCTCAGTTGCCATATGTTGGTTTGTAAATATTGTGACAACCAATTTGCTATTTCAGGGTCAACAGGCAAAAAAGATACAAGGAGAATGATTGGACAGTGAAGCATGCTAGGTACTTGGACCTTTGGAACAATCGGTAGAGGATGGATCCTCAAGATGGCCCTGCTTGGCGTGCTGGACCACATAGGGAGTACCTGAGGTGGTACCATACCTCTACAAGAACAAGGATCAAGCCAGCTTTGACAGACGGGCACATTGAAGATGCCCCCTCAGACTCCGACGACGACATAGCGGATGAGTACGACACCCTGACACGTGTGGGAACACAGCCAGAGCGAGCACCTTTACACGACTACTTGGTAATTTTATCCCATGACAATGTTGTTTCATCACTCGGGTATCTAAAAATTTATAGCTTTAACAAGATTTTTTTTGTAGGGACAACGACTTGCAAGGCTTGCCAATGAGGCAGGAGTGGCCATGGAACATGCAAGTGCATCCGAAGGTGGAGCCCTACGGAACTTTGCTGAGGTAGTATTAGTTTCCAACAGTTTAATGCTTCAGTATATCCATAGTGAACATATATTGAATATGTACTGAAATTTATACCAAATGCATGGTGCAGAGGGTCCGGACAAGCTGCAGACGTATGGCAATGAAGTTGAACTGCATGACGGCCCCAGATGTTGCCCACAGCGGCAATGGTCAGGGCACTTCTTCAGGATCCCGTCGTACTCCAGTCCACCACGAGGCAAGAAGCTCCACACAGACCCCATCTCGTAGCAGCGCTCGCACCGCGTCGGCATCTGCAGGTCGTGTTGTTGCTAGTGGCAGCCGTGGTCATGGCAAGGCAATCGCCACCCCTGAGCCAAGTGATGAGGACGATGGAGATGACTCCTCAGATGCAGGTGCTAGTGAGCATGGAGACCCCACGTACCAGTCAGAGATTCTGATGGAGGACCTGTTTGATGCCCCACGTGCTACTCAGACACAAGGACAGTCGAGTCAGGTAATGAATGTAATCACATTTCCTTCTAAGTCGTCAATTCTTACTACCTTCCATTTTATAGTGTTATGTCCAATATTTGAAGCCCCGTCAACCTCCTGCCAAGAAAGCCCGCGGGCGTCGTCCCCATGGGCCCGTGGACATTGGCAGTCCCAACATCTTGGACACTGAATCGGGGAGGGATCATCGACCCAAACAAATTTTCAGCCCCGAGGACCAAATCCGCCGCCGTCGTTGAACTTATGGACTTTCTATGAACTTTGTGTGTGTCGGACTATGTCGGAAGTGCCTATGCATGTGTTGGGATTAGGATGTTCAAGTTATGGACTTTCTGTGATGTTTGTGTGTCGGACTATGTTTGAACTTATGCACTTTGTATGGAACTATGTTTGATGCATGGCATTTGTGGCCATATTGGCTTTTGGGTGAGTCCAGGTGGTCTGTGGTGTTATGTGCAGGTGCGTCGAGACGAGAGGGCAACAGAAACCTGAAGAAACTGATGTGTGTCATAGGCATCAGGCTTGTCGCGCCATGCGCCATGGTGCGGCAAAGAGTTGCTGCCATGCCAGCAGCGGTGGCGCAGGAAACCTGGGAAACCATGGGGCGTGAAGGATTTTTGCCCAAGTTTGTCGCGCCAGGCGGTGTGGCGCGGCAGTACCAGGATTGCCGCGCCAGGAAGTGTGGCGCGGCAAAAACGCGTTGTCGCGCCGGGCAACTGAGAACACAATTTTGTCGTGGTGTGCTAGGATTAGTATTAACACATATGCCATGCATGCCACTGCAAACTTGTGTGATTTAAATTCCCTAAGGCATGCTAAGATTAGTATTGGCACATGTGCCATGCATGCCACTGCAAACTTGTGTGATTTAAATTCCCTAAGGCATGCTAGGATTAGTATTGGCACATGTGTCATGCATGCCACTGCAAACTTGTTATGTAAGGGCACTGTCTAATGAAGTAGCAATGGCGAGAGTGTTGACAAAAGAATTGTTGTGGCAGTTGTTGATGATACGATGCCTTAATGAAAAGCCTAACAATTCGTACTTGCATAGACTTTTCAGTATTTCCAGTTGAAATGATGGCTCACTGAAAAGGCTAGGGATTCGAAGCAGCCTAGGGTTTCATGAGTGCATAGGCTTTTTTCAGGGTGTTGTCAATTCAAATGTTGTATAACTGGTACATGACTTGGTGGCTCACTGAAAAGGCTAGGGATTCCAAGCAGCCTAGGGTTTCATGAGTGCATAGGCTTTTTTCAGGGTGTTGTCAATTCAAATGTTGAAGCACGGGTACATGACATGGTGGCTCACTGAAAAGGCTAGTGATTCCAAGCAGGCTAGGGTTGAAGCACGGGTACATGACATATCGTGTCTCCAACTCAATAGGTTAGGGATTCCAAGCACAAGTACATAAGAAACGCAAAGTTGCAATGGCGCAGCTAATAACCTACGTAAACATGCGCCATTTGCGAGTCCTTACATGCCTTCCTTAGGGAAGTTTAGAAAACAATTACAAAACTAATAATCTACTGGTACGAGAACTATCTGGATAACATAGAGCCAAAAGCACTGGATTCCTGGGAAGGCATGTAGTAGTTCCCAAATGGGGGTGGCGGTGGGGGTGAAGGTGGTGGAGATGGACTTGATGGTGGAGTGTTTTTCCTGTGGCATCTGCAGGTGCATAGCGCGTCATCGCTAGATGGTGGATCGGGAGGAGTCAGTGCCTCCGCGAGCTCATGCTTCAACTTCTCGATGCGTCCTTCTAGGTACGTGATGTACTCTTCATATGGATGAATAGCTGGCGGATCGACCCATGTCACGAAACTGCAGTTGTTAGGGTCATACGAGTACTGCAAATACCAATAGTATGTTACTTATCAAAAAAACTGATGGAAAAACTCATGCCAGTGTTGCTTACCCATGCACGTGGACAATGCCAAAAGCGACGACTGGAGTTGTAAAGTCCAACTCCCTCATAAACTTGCATTACACACAACTCATTGTGCATGCATCTTGGCCACTTCACTGGTTTCTTCGAATCGTACGGTCTCACATCACGCAAAGATCGGAAATAACTCTTCTCTCTTGGTGGGAAGTACTCCTTACACTCGGGGTCCTGTTCCGTCCACAAGTCTGGACCGAGAGAACTATCCTCACTTGAAAAGGGATCCATTGCTAAACAACAACAGTTAACTGAAGGGTGACATATATAGGGAAAGAGAAGAGGTGGTGGGCCATTCAATCCGTGGGAGAAACACACCCTACCCTAGGGTATCCCCTACCCTACTACATGTGATGTGAGTCCGAGAAAACACACCCTACAGCCTGCCGCGCCTATATAAAGGGCGACCGCGTCCGTTGTACCACCCCACCCTGCCGCCTCCTCCCTCTCCCCACGTGCTCATCCTCCCTGTTAGGTAAGTTTCCTATCTTTATTTATTTAATGTAATTAGTTTAATTAGTTTACAGTACCATGTTGTGTTTAGTTGTTCTAGTTTTTTCTAATAATGTCATGTTGCTGGACTTGTCATGCTCGTGTTGTAATGATTGAACCAATATTTTGTTACATCATTATGTTGTGTAAGAACGTATGCATCATATCATTTTTATTTGTCATGTTGATTTTTTTGTAACAGTAACTAGAGATGTCTACTGCTGCTGCCGGAGGGGGTGAGGATGGAAACGGTGGTGGTGATCGTGGTTCCTCACACCACAAGGGGAAAAACACAAATGCAGCACTTGATCTGAAGAAAATGAGCACGTTCGAAAGAGGCATGCTTCGACATATGCAAGGAAAAACTGCAGATGCCATTGCAAGAGGAGAGGAACCTCCTTGGGATGCTCTTTATGCTCCACCAGACATGCATCATTATTTGCAACGAAAAACTACAGATGCCATTGCAAGAGGAGAGGAACCTCCTTATGGTGGTCTTTATGCTTCGAGTGGTCTTTATGGTCCACCAGCAGACCCGTGTGTTGCTAATCCACCAACTAAAAAAGGTACCAAGAAAGCTAAACCTTCGTCGTCACATCGCAAGGGTGGCTAAAGTTTGTCACTTTGTATGATGTTGTAGTCTTTGATCATGCTGTGTTGTAATATTTGAACTACTATTTCGTTTGCATCATGGTACTATAATATTGTTTTCTAAGAACTGCATCCTATTGTGATTGTGTTGTAATAATGGAACCAATATTCCTCAATTTCCTAATTTTGTAATTTCCTACTGGATTATTTTGTAATTTCCTCAATAAAACGTCCTTCTTTTGTGCTTCTCCAATTTTGTGAATAAACACTCATTCAGAACTACATCACATAACAAAGTGTTCATTTAATACAACACAACCAAACAAACTTGTTCATTGGAAAATAGTCCACTACAACACATGCAATTGACACTTGAGGTCCATTCATCATCCTCCCACAATTCTCTTACCTTTTTTGTCCGCCTGTGCCTGTCTTGCCGCTTCATCCCTCGACCTCTCCCTAGACCTCTCCATCAATGCATTCCACTCCTCTTCCTTTTTCCTCCTCTTCTCACTCTTCTCGTCTGAAGTCAACGGACGTATCCCCCGTTCTAAGAACTTCTCCCTGTTACGACACCAATATGCCACAACCTTCTCGTAGTTGGCATAACCAACTACAAATTCCAACTGCACTCCAGTTTCATGAACCATCTCATCACAAATTGGACCACTTAGATCCTCCTCTTCCGGTAAGGGCACACCATATTTTGCTCTTATCTTGTTTCTAATAGTTTCAGTTTGAAACCGCCTCCCTGGTTCAGAAGTGCGGCCCAACTCTAACATTAACTCACGACGACCAAGAAATTGCTCCCAATCACAAGTCCTTCCCTCCTAAAAAAGCAAAGGCCGTATCATACATAATGAAATCACAATGAAGACAACAACAATCGTGCTATCAAAAGCAAAAAAGAGGTCACGGGATGCTCACCCAATAGTCTCCATATGCATTGCCACAAAACATTCTAATACCAAGCTCCGATGGCACAACACCTTCAGTGGCTACTATCCTGCACTTGCACCGTGAAGGTGGATAGCTCAGGCATGGCCAGGGCTCCGTCCCGGACTCGAACTCTTTCACTTCGGCTTCGGTTGGCCACTCGGATCTTCGTCCATGTATGTATTCATTGAAGTCACACCTAGGCCACCCACTCTGAATTGCACAACAACCATTACTAACAATTAGCCATGCACACTTATAATACTCAAATGATAAGAACAATATGGAATAAACTTACAAGAGTCTTTAGCGAGCAACGAAAGAATGGTGTAAACTTATTCGGGGCCTCAATGTTTGGCCGTTGAAGATACGCACGTACTCCACAATCACATAATGGAGGGTTGTTAACTCGATCAATGGCGGCCAACTGCTTCTCCTCATAGGTCATAGGTGGAGGATTCGGTGGAGGAGGAACCCATCGTTGAAACTCATCATATGGCTTCAACACATGACTGGCATACGGGAAGAGACGTATCCTAGGATCAAACTTGTCCGGCCCATCTATCCACTGCAAGAAATAACAAGGAGCTGCCGGGGGTGGTGCTTCCCTAATCCAACAACAGTAGAAGGCTCTACCAGCAGTTCTAGCACACCTAGACTGTTTCACATAAGCTGGCACACCACATAAACAGTTGGGCACAGGGAGAGCTCGAGGCACAGGAGCGTCTTCATCCCACTCTTCGGGAAACCTTCCTTTACCCCTAAAAATGGCACAATAACATGGGTTCTGGTGGCTCATGTCTACTAATCCTGCAACAAATAATATTCAAATGAACAATTTCAAATATGGTACTGTAAGTGCAATCAAGCCCTATGAGGGTTTTGGTGATGTTGACCACACAATTAAAGAGCTAATGAGCCTTTGAGTTTATTGTGCAGTACAAGAATGTTTTATAGGTGCAAAAGAAAGAAAGGAGACCCCTCAATTACATGAAGAAGGATACCTATGCTCTTTGGAGAAGTTTATTTATTTTATCTTTTGAATTTGAGTATAGGACAATCCGTACTATCAAGAGGGATACTAATGGTGAGTTAGGGTGGATTCAAGTGCTCATAGAACATCTATCCTAATCCTAACCCATTCCTTGAGGAGAGAGACCTGCTGCTGTTTTGCCCCTGTTGTTTCCTTGTTCGGAGGTTCCGAGTTTAATCTCGGAGGTTCCGACCGTACGGGCTTCAGTCAGCAGAGGTTTCAGGGTTCGGAAGTTCCGAGATTTTCCTCGGAGGTTCCGAACTTTGAAATATGACCGTTACAGTTCTGGATCTGGGGGTATTTATACCCCTTGGTCCCCCAATGGTCATTCTCTCTTCTCCCCCGAACAGTGACGCATTCTAGCTTCATTCTCTCACCTTGCATTGACTCCAAACCTACTCTCTTTCAAATCCTTACCTAGCATTGATTGAGAGTGGAAATTGAAGTGAGATTGTGAGCAAAACCTTCCATTCCTTGTTCTTGAGCACTTGGAGAAGTCCTAGCAAGCTTGGTGGATCTATTACTCTTGGAGCCTTGCTCCTAGACGGATAGAGGTTCTTGGAAGCTCTCCAACCCGATTGTGGAAGCTCCAAGCTATTTGTATTACCCTTGTGATTCTAGTGGAAAGTCTCCACCTATTACCCAAAGTGATAGGTGAGAGAGAGGAGTGGATCTTTGTGGTCCTTAGCCTTTGTGGCTTCCTCAACAACGTGGACGTAAGAAAGCCTTTGTGGCGAGCTGAACCACGGGATAAATCTTGTCTCGTGTGTGCTTTGATTTATATACTTGCTTATCCTTGTTCATGCTTGTTCTTGACTAGATCTACTAGGGTTTGTCTCCGATCTACTTTGTGGTAGCATCCTAGCTGGTTCTTTGCTTAGAAATCATCTTGCTAGGTCCTTAGTATCTCCTAGAATTTGGTAGATCTGTTTTTCATCAAGTAATCCGCAGTTTATTTCATAGTTGCTCTGAACTAACAGATCTCGGAAGTTCCGTGATTATCGGAGGCTGCCTCGTTCAGAGGTTCCGGAAATAATCTCGGAAGTTCTGAACCATGACAGTCACTTTGCAGAAAAAGTTTAAATTTGTGTGCAGGCCTATTCACCCCCCTCTAGGCCATATTGCCTCGATCCTTTCAATTGGTATCAGAGCAGGTTATCCTTGCAAACACTTAACCATGTGAGGATATGGCAAGTGAAGATGACAAGCAAGAGGAGGAGGAATTTGAAGATTTGCCAAGTGAAGTTGAAGGTGATGCCTCGGTGGTAGGCAACACCTCAGCCCAAGAGAAGTTTGACAAGCTCAAGAAGGCTGTCAAAGAAAGCTCCAAGAACAATGGCAAGAAAAGCAAGAAAGAGGACAAGAAGAAAGAGAAAGAAGAAGAAAAGAAGAAAGAGGACAACAAGCAAGAAAAGAAGAAGAAAAGGAAGAAAGAAGAAAAGAAGAGAAGAGAAGAAAGAGAACACCTTCACCATCTCCATCACCATCTTCATCATCCTCATCATCATCTTCATCTAGTGAGAATGGAGATGGGGATGACGAGTACTACGGCACAAGAATTCCCAAGAGAACACTCAAGCCCAAGCCAAAGCCCAAGGCCAAGTCCAAGGATGATTATAGAAGTGTATCCTTTAACTATGATTCTTTGGAGACTAAATCTAAGGATGATATCACTATACCCGTTGGCAAGTTGCCCCAATTTGATGGGACCAACTTTGCTAAATGGAAGCATATGATGAAAGCTTATCTAACCGGTTTGAGTTTGGAGTTGTGGAATATTGTGTGTGTAGGTTTTGATGATCCCGAAGACTTTGGAAACCTCACACCACGTGATCGTCGCAACATTAGGAGGAATGCTCAAGCTACAAGCATACTCCTTAGTGCCTTGAATGCCCAAGAGTACAATCGTGTTAGTGGACTAGAGATTGCCAAAGAGATTTGGGACATCCTCCACATTGCTCATGAGGGTGTTGACAAGGTCAAGAAATCCAAGATCAACATATTGATGGCCGAACTTAATAGATTCACTATCTTTGATGGAGAAGGGCCACAAGAGATGTTTGATAGGTTGATGGTGATAGTTGGGAAGATAAGAGGCTTAGGTGGTGATGAGTTGGATGACCACTTTGTTGTGAAGGTGATGTTGGAGGCCTTTGCTCCAAGAAATCCTACTCTAATCACCTTGATTAGAGAGAAGAAGAGATATGAGGAGTTCTCTCCAAATGATGTTCTTGGGAGAATTCTTACTCATGAGCTTATGGACAAGGAAATCCAACATAGGAAGAAAATTGGTGAGCTAGAAGCCAAGTTGAACAACTTGAAGGTCAAAGAGGTTGCTCTCCATTCTAACAAGTCAAGCAAGCCTACTACCTCATCCAAGCACTCTACTTCATCCAAGCCCTCCAAGTCAAAATCAAAGAAAGTGGAAGTAGAGAGCTCTACAAGTGACTCAAGTGAAGATGAAGATGAAAGCTCTCATGTTGAGATTGGGGATATGGCTTTGTTCATGAAGACATACAAAAGAGGCTTGAAGAAGCAAGGTTACAAATTTGCTAAGAGAAGGTTCCCCAACAAGAAAAAGAGAACTTGCTACAATTGTGGAAGCACCGAGCACTTCATAGCGGAATGCCCAAATGAGAAGAGAGAAAACAAGAATGACAAAGGCAAGGGAAACTACAAGAAAGATCAAAAACCACATCACAAGAGAAGAAACTATAGTGGAGAAGCTCATATTGGTCATGAATGGAATTCCGGAGATGAGAGCTCTAGTGAAGGAGAAGGGAAGAAGGTTGCAACCGTGGCTATCAAGAAGCTTCCCTCCACTTCAAGGTTGTTCAACAACTTGACCGATGATGAAGAGTGCTCATCCATTCATTGCTTCATGGCCAAGGGTGAGAAGGTAAAAACTAGCTCAAAACCCTCTCCTCCACCTAGTGATGAGTCGGAAATGGACTCTAGTGATGAATCTAGTGATGAGGAAGCAAACCAACTTGTTAGTAAGATGGATGAGCTATCTAGAGATTTTAGGGCTAGGTTGATGGTGGAACTAGAGGAAAAACAAGACATTCTTACATCCGAAAGAAGTGAGCTTGAGGCTTTGCGTTTGGAAGTGAGCCAAGCGGAGAGCGTCATAGCTACTCTCAAGGAAGACCTTGCTGCCTCCCAAGCTCAATGTAATTCTCTCAAGTCGAGGAATGAAGAGCTTGAGGAGCAATATAGTCTCCTTTGGAGTAGCACCTCACATCCTTTGAAGGTTAAGGGTGACTCTAGTGCTTCTCCTAGCAAGGGCTGTGATAAATGCTTCAATGTTGATCTTGAATCCTATGCTACTAATCTTGCTAACATGGAAGCTATGAAAAAGGAAATTGCTAGGTTAAACTCAATCATAACTAGAGGATGCATGAGTGAAGAGAACAAGAAGGGAAAGTTCTCCAAGAGAAAGATGTTGAAGAAAAGTGAGAAACCAGGTTTTGGCTATGTTGAAGGTGGCAAGACCAATGAAAGAAAGATCATCAAAGAAAAAGAGTGCCTAGAATTCAAGAGTACTGGGTTTCTGTTTACCCAGACCCTGGAGGTTCCGAGCTCAAAGCCCGGAGGTTCCGGAGTCTGGAAGCCTCGAGCCACACAGACAGCAGAACTCGGAGGTTCCGAGAAAATTCTCGGAGGTTCCGGAGTCTGCAAAGACAGAACCAAGAAGAAAGGCAAGACTCAACCTCAGCAAGCTTCCAAGGCATCTAACACTCGTTTGCAGGTTCAGAACCATCCAATCATGCCTAGAAGGAACTTGTCCCTCAACAAGAATAAGGCTCATGCATCTAGAGACATACCCCCTAGCTATGTGTTGAGACGCAACAATCTTGGTAAAGTTGTTGCCACGTATGTTGGAAATGAGTCTAACATATATGTGAAAAGATCACTATGGGTTCCTAAAATTTTGGTTGCTAACGTTGAAGGCCCCAAGTCAAATTGGGGACCTAAAAGAAGGAACTAAATTGTTTTGTAGGCATACTCCTCCGGTAGATCAAGTTGGGTGCTTGATAGCGGATGTACACATCATATGACCGGAGAAAGGAGTATGTTTTCATCCTACCTCCATTTGGAAGGACCAAAAGAAACAATTACCTATGGAGGGGATACAAAAGGAGAAGTCATCGGTGTAGGTGATATCCCTATCTCTCAAAAAAATTCAATTACCAATGTTTTACATGTTGATCCGTTAGGTTACAATCTACTTTCGGTCTCACAACTTAGTGAGATTGGTTTTGATTGTCACTTCTCGGATAAGGGTGTGTCCATCATAAGAAGGGAGGATTCCTCTATTGTCCTTACGGGTCGCTTGAGGGGGAGGCTTTACCTAGTTGATCTCAACAAAAGTAAGGTTTCTCCCAAGACTTGTTTAGTGGCAAAATCTAGCATGGGTTGGCTATGGCATCGCCGACTAGCCCATGTTGGCACGAGGAACTTGGCCAAACTTTTAAAAGATGAACACATCCTTGGACTAACAAATGTACATTTTGAGAAAGATAGGATATGCAAAGCATGCCAAGCCGGAAAGCAAGTAGGAGCACCTCACCCACCAAATAGCATCCTCACTACATCAAGCCCGTTGGAGCTCATTCACATGGATCTATTTGGACCGGTGGCCTACATAAGTATTGGTGGTAACAAATATGGCTTGGTTATTGTTGATGATTATTCTCGCTTCATGTGGGTGTTCTTTGTGTTTGACAAGAGTGAAGTACAAGGGAAGGTGAAGACCTTCATAAGGAGAGCACAAAGGGAGTTCGAGCTACCAATCAAGAAAGTGAGGAGTGACAATGGCTCGGAATTCCGGAACACCAATGTTGAAGAATTTCTTGATGAAGTGGGCATCAAGCATGAATTTTCAGCTCCTTATACCCCTCAACAAAATGGGGTGGTTGAGAGGAAGAACCGGACTCTTATTGAGATGGCAAGAACCATGTTGGACGAGTACAAGACTCAAGACATCTTTTGGGCCGAAGCCATCAACACGGCTTGCCATGCTATCAACCGCCTCTATCTTCACAAGTTTCACAAGAAGACCTCCTATGAGCTTATCACCGGTAAAAAGCCTAAGGTGTCTTACTTTAGAGTGTTTGGGTGCAAATGTTTCATTCTAAACAAGAGGCCCCGAACTTCTAAGTTTGCACCAAAGGTTGACGAAGGATTTCTTCTCGGTTATGGTCCAAATGAGCATGCTTACCGAGTCTTCAATCTAACCACCGGGAGGATTGAAGTAACGGTAGATTTGACTTTTGATGAATCTAATGGCTCTCAAGTGGAGCAAGTTGACTTAAATGTTGTAGGTAATGAGAAGCCATCTTGTGAAGCAATCAAGCAATTGGCCATAGGTGATGTTAGACCAGTTGAAGCACAAGAGGAAGATGAGGATCAACTCCAAGCTTCAACACCACTCGAAGGGCCTGAAGTCACTGGTTCAGCAGATGTGCAGACTTCGGAGGTTCCGAGAAAATCTCCGGAGGTTCCGGGAACTGGCACTGGAACTCAACCTCCGGGAAATTCTCTGGAGGTTCCGGGGTCTGGAAAATCAGCACCACAGGACACTGTGAACCAGCAATCTAATCAGCAAGGGGCTGCTCAAGCAAGTACATCTGAGCCTCAAGCTGATGAAGATGATGAAGACCAACCTCTACACCAACCTCTTGGACCATCACATCCTCGTGTACATCAAGTTATACAACGGGATCATCCCGTTGACAATATCCTTGGGAGCATAAGGAGAGGGGTAACAACACGATCTCGTCTTAAGAATTTTTGCGGATTTTACTCGTTTGTTTCCTCTCTTGAACCTATCAAGGTAGAGCAAGCTCTTGAGGATCCGGATTGGGTGGTGGCTGTGCAAGAGGAGTTGAACAACTTTGAAAGAAATCAAGTGTGGGAGTTGGTGGAAAGACCAAAGACGAACATCATTGGCACCAAATGGGTCTTTCGAAACAAGCAAGATGAGTTCGGCATTGTGATTAGAAACAAAGAAAGATTGGTTGCTCAAGGGTACACTCAAGTTGAAGGACTAGACTTTGGAGAAACCTATGCACCGGTGGCAAGACTTGAAGCAATTCGATTTCTACTTGCTTTCGCTGCCCATCATGACTTCAAGCTATATCGAATGGATGTCAAGAGTGCATTTCTAAATGGACCACTCTCCGAAGAAGTCTATGTTGAGCAACCACCGGGTTTTGAAGATCTCAAGCATCCTAATCATGTCTACAAACTCCGTAAGGCGCTCTATGGGCTCAAGCAAGCACCAAGAGCATGGTATGAATGCTATAGTTGTATGTGTGATTGCTTGTTTTCTAGCCACTTGAGTCAAGGATGCCATGACCTAAGGATCTCAGTTGATAAAAGGTTCAAAATCTCAAAAGGAGTGAAAGTTGAAAGTCTCTGGAATTCAAGTTTCGGAAGCTCCGAAAAAATCTTTGGAGGTTCCGAGCCTCGGAAGCTCTGAGAAAATCTTCGGAACTTCCAATCTTTATCGACTCAGCTTTCAGTTCGTCAGAGGGAGCAGTTAAAAAGAATCGGGCATCTTCCATGGAATATTCTTTTACCCCTAGGGTTAACCTACCCTTCCTCTTTCACCGCGCGGTTACTCTCCCAGATCCACCTTTCACCGCGCCCGTCTCTCTCTCTCTCTCGACGGCGCCCGCATCGCTTTCCCTCTCTCCACCGCCGCGCCGCCGCCTTTCTTCCTCGCCGCCGGTGACCGTGCTGTCTCGTGCGTCCCGCGTGTGAGGCCGCACATCTTCCTTCGTCGGTGGGCCGCAGAAACTGAAGGAGGGGGAGCTGTTCGTGGATTCGACTTAGATCCATCCTGTTCTAGTGAAGGGGAAGAAGGAGGAAGCCTCAATCTGCATCAAAATCTTTCTTCCTCGCCGACTTTTGAGAAGCAGAAGAGGAACGACATTGCACCGCTTGGATCCATTCCGGTGAGTTGCTCCTCTTCAGCGCCACCAGATCTCTGATCTGGAGGGGACCTCTGGGCTACGTCCCCTGGTGTAAAAGCTTCTCAAGTTTCGTCGGATTCACTCTTCTCTTCTCCTGTTCAAGGTAAACCTAACCCTAACCCTAATTTCCAGATCCATCGGTTATCTAAGGGTTCTAGGCTCTGTAGTGTAGAAATGCTATCCTGTGCCTTATTCTGAATGAAGTGATGCATGTGTTGATTAAACTCAGTTGAAAGTTGAATCAAAGTTCAGAATGCAGTAAGGTTCAAAGAGTCTCGGAGGTTCCGAGAAAATTCTCGGAGGTTCGAACCCTGTAACCGACTGTAGGTTGACTTTGATTCAAAGTTCCACTGAGTCATAATCCACTTGCAGCACCTTATCTTATCTCTGTCGTATTTCAATTCCATCGAGTTTGCATCCATTGGCTAAGTTTCAGTTGAAGGTTGAATCAACAAACTATCCTCTGTCAGCGCCCAGACCTCGGAGGTTCCGAGAAAATCCTTGGAGGTTCCGAAGTCTGTACTGACAAAGGACAGTCTGTGATTCAAAATTCCACTGAATCTTAATCAATTGATCTTCAATATCTATCTGTGTTCCTCTGCATCTACATCTCTTGATCTATTCCTTATCTGTTGTCCACACCCTTTCTGACAGATGTCTGGGAAACCTGGTGACAAGACCTATGCCAAGAGGCAGAGGCAGCCCTTTGAGACCTCTGCTGGGGAGAGGGCTTTCAAGATTGCAGCAAGGGAAACTGTGGGTGGCAGTGGCAGCAGGGGAAAAGCAACCCCCAGAAGAGGAAAAGGGGGCAGTTTGTCAGGAGGAAGAGGATCTGGTTCAGCAGCTCATGTTGAGGACAATGGGGGGACAGAAGGCAAGACCATCCCCATAGAGCTAGAAGATAATATGCTGCTTGGGGAAATTGACTCCACCTATTTGAAGTATCACAAGGTTCTGCTGAAGAGGCATCCCCCGACCAAGTATGACAACTCAGTGTATATTGAGCATCACAACTATGATGGGGCAGGGTACTTGGTCAAGAAGGCTAGAGAGGAGAATCCTTATGTGAACCCAAAGTTGGCTGCCATAGATTATAGGTTTTGGTCAGTGTTTCACTTTAAGTTCTATGAGACAGTGCTGAACACCAAGATGAAGCTGATCAAGATGAAGTGGATTGACTTTACCCACTTGGAGGCAGCAGAAGAGGCAGAGAAGAAGGATGTGCTTGATCTTGTGGATAAATATAAGATGATGGACATTATGAGCTTCAAATATGATTGGAATATTGAAGTTCTAGCACAGTTTCATGCTACCTTCTTCTATGAGGACATCAAGGAGACCATCCACTGGATGACTGAGGGGGTTCACTACAAGGTAGACTTCACCACTTTTGCCAGACTTTTTGGTTTCAGCAAGGAAGACAGGGATGCTGAGGTGATCCACTTTGAGCCACACATGAATCACAGTATGATAGCCTCAGCCTATGAGTATGAAGACCTTGCAGATGGCTCTACTACTGCTCTCAAATCTGTCTACTATGTGTTGAACAACATGTTCAGAGAGACCATCTATCCTAAAGGTGGGAGTGACTCTACCAGCCTCAGGAGGTTTGCCCCAAATCTGATTGCAAGGCTTTCTCTGTCAACAAGTTCATCTGGTTCAATCTGGTAGAAGTGACTGAGAGTGGCAAGTGCAACCTGCCCTATGCTCCCTATATTATGTACATGATTGAGATGGTTTCAGGATTCAGTTTCAAGAAGGATGTGGAACATGCATCATATCAAGTTAAGCAGTGGCAGCATCAGAAGAAGCAACAGGTGGTTGAGGAGTACATCATGAAGAAAGCAGGGTCTGAGCAGCAAGCGGAACCTAGCAGGGCACCTATGCCTGCTGGTCTGCACAAGTTGAGGGGCATGGTGAGGGACACCTGGAGGTTTTGCAACTGGACAGCAACTCAGATGTATGAGCTAAGGCAAGACATGAACAGGCTGCTAAAGCATCAGGGGCTGTCTTTTAATGCTATGCTCCCTCCTCCACCTATCTTTCCAGATTTTCCAGAGTATACTACTAGTGAAGATGAGGGTGAGAAGGACACTGGCAGTCCACTGGCTGGAGGAAACATGCCTGCTGCTCAATCTGAAGAAGAAGATGACATTGAGCCCCTTAGTGCTAAGATGGCCAGGCTGAGGAAGGAAGCTACTGGAAAGAAAGCCATGAAGACTCCCACTCCTGTCAGAGCAAGGAGGAAGGCCACTGCTGGGAGGTCTGTCAGGAGGCCTGCTGATCTCTCCTCTGGTTCTGACACTGATTCTGGAAATGCATCTGACAGCTCTGTCCCTGAAGCCGAGGAGGAGTCTGCTTTCAGTGATGATGAGTGATTTCCTGCAGGTCCCAATCTAACTTTCTCTCTTCTTTTCCTCCCTTTTTGTTAAGTGTTGACAAAGGGGGAGAAAGATGAAGATTGAGATGATCTATTGACCTAGCTGGCTGGCTTAGGGGGCTAACAAAAATCTTTTGTTCTTTTGGTGAGATGAGAGTGCTAACTGTTCTTTGGGCCTCTCATGAACTCCTGGTGGTATTGTTGATGAACTTCTGTAAACATTTTAAGCTTGCCTCTGTTGGCAAGTATGGTCTGGTCATGGTTGAACTTTGGGATGTGAAGAAAACTTTAAAACTCTTGAGTGATGTGTGTAATAGGGCTAGAGGTGCTGAATTATTTCTATCTGTATCTAGCTGCTATTACTGGTACATGTTATTGGCTTAATTGTGGTTGATTGGTTGTTAGAGTATCTGTTGCAGACTTCGGAGGTTCTGAGAATTTTTCCGGAGGCTCCAACTCTGGACTCATCCTGGAGGTTCCGGAAACTTTCTCGGAGGTTCCGAACTCTGTTAACAGATAACTCCCTGTGTGTATGACATGCCATATGCATCACGTATTACTTGTTACACTTCTTTTGCACCCCTCGATGATGTGAATACAACATATCCTGTCACTTTACTCACAATGTATGCAATTCAAATGTCATAAGAGACATATCACTCTATTCAAAAGGGACATGCATACATTGAGGGGGAGACTTGTATTCAAATCATCAAAAGCTCAATCTTTCAAATTAAATTGTAAACTTTAATTGGGTTGTCAACATTTACCAAAAAGGGGGAGATTGTAAGTGCAATCAAGCCCTATGAGGGTTTTGGTGATGTTGACCACACAATTAAAGAGCTAATGAGCCTTTGAGTTTATTGTGCAGTACAAGAATGTTTTACAGGTGCAAAAGAAAGAAAGGAGACCCCTCAATTACATGAAGAAGGATACATATGCTCTTTGGAGAAGTTTATTTATTTTATCTTTTGAATTTGAGTATAGGACAATCCGTACTATCAAGAGGGATACTAATGGTGAGTTAGGGTGGATTCAAGTGCTCCTAGAATTTGGTAGATCTGTTTTTCATCAAGTAATCCGCAGTTTATTTCATAGTTGCTCTGAACTAACAGATCTCGGAAGTTCCGTGATTATTTTCGGAGGCTGCCTCGTTCGGAGGTTCCGGAAATAATCTCGGAAGTTCCGAACCCTGACAGTCACTTTGCAGAAAAAGTTTAAATTTGTGTGCAGGCCTATTCACCCCCCCCCCTCTAGGCCATATTGCCTCGATCCTTTCAGGTACAACAACAAATCTAACATCAACAATATTAAAAATCTAACCTACACTAAAGCATCTAGTAATGCAACGTATTATCAACGTAACAATCGACGGCAGAATGACTATTGCGACTACCTAAAGCATCACTTTAAACTCATCCAACATCTAACACATCACATTTGCAAATTATTGGCAAACCCTAGCTCACCTATACATGCAAAATCCTATGAAATGAAGTGGTAAAACTGAGATTAAATAGGGGGAATACCTACCCAAGGATACGGGGATCGATTTCCCACACTTTCCCCACCCCAAATCGACGGGTTTGGGGGTGTGGCGGCCGGCGGCGGTGGGTAAACAAGCGGATGAGCTCGGCCTCGACCAAGGAGGAAGAAAGGGAGGAGGGAGAAGAAAGGGACGCTGCGGTGCAGCTGTAGTGGCCACGCTGCCGCGCCAGGCTGCGTGGCGCGGCAGCCGTGGGTCCACGTCACCGCGGTGCCCCTAGCCGGGCCAGCGTGGCACAGCTGCCGCGCCGCTGCATGTGGCGCGGCAAAGGCTTACTGCCGCGCCGCGCGGCCCGGCGCGGGTAAAAGGGTCACCGGGTGCAAATAAAGTTTGGCACGGGTTAATTTTACAAATAATTTTAAAAAAAGGTTAAAATTAAAAAAAATCCCAGGACATATGGCTTCCTGCCTTCTTCCAACAGCCTTTTTTGCAGCAAGTCAGCTAATGCCTACAAAAAAAATTAATGTGATTGGAAATTTCCAAATCAAATACAAAGTAGGATAAGTGCTAGTACATAGTGCATAAAGCACATTAATGATTTAACTAAAGACATAAAAAGGCAGTACAATCAAAATGATGGAGGGGGTAGTCTATTAAATCATGTAGTCAGAAGGTTATGCTACCACAGAGGCACTTTATCTGTTTCTAAAGAAGTGCCTATTCGAGCATGGATGACAAGTAATAACATTTATCGTGTAACGAAAGGATTAGTTACAGATGGCCAAGCAGAACTATGAAACAGCTCAAAGCAGTGGCGGAATAAAATATGGAGAAAAGCTTACCACACTGCCAATTTTTCCATACTCTTCTTTTTTTTGGCATGGAAAGGGACTTCCATTAACTCATCGGCGTAGCTAAATCACTGGCCACAAGTTCACGTACAGAAACTGGTGTCGAATCCCAGTGGGACTCAGAACCATGGCACGCCATTAGACCACTAGCAGCTAAGGCGTGAGCTACTTTGTTACAAGATCTTGGAGCAAACTTACATAAGAAATTGGTAAAACTACTAGCTATCAGGGACTTTATCTCATAGATCACACCTCCCACTTCTGCAAGTCTGTAGGCGTCACTGTCCAATGCTTGCTTCAGGATCAGAGAATCCGTCTCCAAAATCACCTTGGTCATCCCCTTCGTAGCTGCAGCTCGGATCCCCTGAAGGCTTGCATGAGCCTCCGTGTATAACGCATCACGCACGTGCTCCATATGACCATTGCCGGCCGTGATTACATCCCCATCTTCATCTCGAATCACAAAACCCCAAGCTCCTCTTCCTTCCCTCGCTAGGAAAGCTCCATCAGAATTTATTTTCAGCCAGGTAGCAGGGGGTTTGTTCCACCTTTGGATTCTACTTGTTTGTCCTCTCATTGGGTGTTGATGCAATGCAAGAAATTCTTCTGCCATTTTGTTCACCACATAGGCAAGGTCACTTGCTGTCCTCCTTCGCTCACCTTCCCAGACTGCATTTCTTTCACTCCACCACATCCATAGCAGGGTTACCACTCTCATCTGCAATGCTTCGTTCAGTTTCAGCACATGTGTCATCACATCCTTCGGTGAGGACATCTGTGCCATAAACCCTCTCTGATCCTCTAGGAAAAGTTCCCTCCAGACAGCTTTCACCCATTTGCAGTTAAAAAACAGGTGGCCTCCATCTTCTATCTTTCTATTGCACATTATGCATCTAGTGTCCACCTCCATTCCCCTCCTCTCCAAATTCCTATTCACAGCTAAACTGTTATGTGTGAATCGCCATAGGAATTGCCTAATTTTTCCTGGGCATTTCAGGCCCCAGATTTTCTTCCATTGCTCTTTCACCGGGCCTTCCCCATCAGCTGAACTTGTTGCACCTTTGCTGCTATTATTTCGAAGATGCTCCCTAAACACCTAATAAGCTGATTTAACCGAGAATAGCCCCTTACTGTCATAGTGCCATGCCACTAAATCTTCAAGGTCTGTATGGACAGGTGTACTGAGAATGATCTCCACATCTTGATCAACAAAAGTTTGCTTGACTAGCTCCTCATCCCATCTGTTTGTTATTGGGTTAATGAGCTCTGAAACTCTTGATATTAATACACGCCCTCTTGGTGTTAGTGGTTTCCTTGTCGAGTCCCTGGGAATCCATGGATCATCCCAAATATTCACCTTACTCCCGTCCCCTATCCTCCACACAATACCAGCCTTTAGCACCTCTACTCCCTTTAGTATACTTCTCCAGGTGTATGACATGTTTCTAGTTGGTGAGGCCCTCAACAAGTCCCCATTTGGGAAATATTTTGCTCTCAGGACTCTCACACATAACGATTCAGGATTATGGATCAGTCTACACCCCTGCTTTGCCAACATCGCCATGTTAAAAATACGGATGTCCCTGAAACCCAAACCTCCCTCCACCTTAGGCCATGTTAGCTTTTCCCAACTTAGCCAATGGATCTTATTGTCTTTATCCTGATTACTCCACCAATACCTAGCAATGACCGTACTAATTTGATCACACATCTCCTTAGTTAGATCAAAGCAGCCCATTACAAAAACAGGAATTGCTTGTGCCACAACTTTTATCAACACTTCTTTACCAGCCCAAGACAGAGCCTTCTCCTTCCACCCTTGAATTCGCCACCAGACTCTTTCCTTCAGGTATTCGAACACTTTTGTTCTGCATTGTCCCACATGAACAGGCATCCCCAAGTATCTATCATTCATTGTCAGTTTCCGAATATTCAGCGCTTGCATAACCTGCTCCCTGTCATTGTCTCCCGTATTTGGGCTGAACATAATAGCTGATTTATCTCTGTTGATCATTTGCCCCCGAGCACTCCTCATATAAGTTGAGAATATCTTGTAGTTTCTGAGCATCCCCCTCTTTTGCACGAACAAGGATTAATGAATCATCAGCAAACAGCAGATGGGATACACTGGGTGCCCCAGGATAAACTTTGATACCCTTTATACTCCCTTCTCTCTCCGCTTGATGTAATAGGGCTGAAAAGCCTTCCGCACAGATAAGAAACAGGTATGGGGATAAAGGGTCGCCCTGACGTAGACCTCTCTCCGGGATTATTTCACGAGAGAGCTCCCCATTTACCCTAATTCAGTATCTCACCGTTGATATGCACTTCATAATCAGGTCAATCCATACCCGGCAGAAGCCCATCTTCGTCATCATTTCCTCCAGAAAATGCCATTCCACTCGATCATATGCTTTGCTCATGTCTAATTTTATTGCTGCATAGCCTCTATTCCCTTTTCTTCTACTTCTCATATAATGTGAAAACTCATAAGCAAGAAGAATATTGTCTGAGATTAAACGGCCCGGCACGAAAGCACTTTGGTCTGGTGAGATCACCTCTGGGAGAATGTGCTTTAGGCGGTTTGCTAGTACCTTTGCTACCAGTTTGTACAGAACATTACAAAGGCTAATTGGGCGCAGATCTTTCACCTGTGACGGATTTGGTACCTTTGGGATTAAAACAACAGTTGTCTCATTCCATTCTGTAGGCATCGGGCCTCCATTTAGCACAACCATCACCTCATTTACCACCTGATCTCCCACCACCTCCCAAAATTTTTTGTAGAAGACAGATGGCATACCGTCTGGGCCCGGGGCCTTCAAATCCCCGATTGAATCCAGGGCTGCTCTCACCTCCTCCCTGGTGAACTCCTTCGTGAGACTTGCATTCATGTCAGGAGACACTTTAGTATCCACGGCATTCAGTAAAAGCTGTGATGTATGGCCTCCATTAGACCTGAAAAGCGTAGCAAAATAATTAGCAATATACGCCCTCTTCTCCCCCCTCCATCCACCCTCCATTCTCCCTTCTCAATCTCCCAATGTGGTTTTTCCTCACCCTCTCTCTACAAACTGCATGGAAAAAAGCTGTATTTTTATCTCCTTTCTGCAACCAATTTACATGGGCTCTTTGCTTCCAGTACACATCAATCTGTTCTTCCACCCTTTCTAACTTGTATCTCAAAAGTTCTTCCCTTGCAACCTGCTCCCTCCCAATGCTCGACCTCCTACACACCTCGAGATCTCTTTTTATTTTCTTTGCTCTCTTCTCCAGATCCCCTAGGACATTGTGGCTCCAATTGGAGAGGCTCGCTGCTATGATCTTCAGTGCATCATGTGTGGATCGGTTTGGATCTGCCATCGCTTCTTGCCACGCCTCCTCCACAACCTCAGCGCATTTCTCCTCTTTTAGCCAGCTAGCTTCAAACTTGAAAGCTCCTGTACCACGTCCACCCCCTCCTCCTACCCTTTTTTCAGTTGTTATAATGAGAGGTCGATGGTCTGAGTGACGGGGATCACCGTTTATCACTCTTGCACAAGGAAATCTAGCCCTCCATATGTCATTTGCCACTGCCCGGTCCAATCTTTCTCTAATATAATTCTCTGCCACATGGTTATGGTTTCTCCACATGAAAGCGTCCCCCTCATACCCCAAATCTCTCAGATGGCAGTGCTCCAATGCTTCCCTAAACATATCCATACATTGCTGACTCCTTTGCCTCCCTCCTTCCTTTTCATGCGAGAATAAGATCTCATTGAAATCCCCTGCACACATCCATGGCACCTCAGGATCCACTCTTAACGCCTTTAAATGTTGCCATGTTTTATGTTTCAGATCAATGTGTGCCCCCACCAGCCTCTCGACAAGAAGATTGCCAACCAAACCTGGGTCTTTATCCACAAGAAGCTAAAAATGTCCAATTTATACGGCAGCAACACTTACATAATTCACCTCACTAGCACACAGGAATCACCTTGGAGGTACGAAGTATCAGGTAGCAATCAAGATTGAGATACTTAGCAGCCAACAGTGATAACACAGTCTGCGCCTTGGGCTACGACATCTGCCATCAGAAACTCCAACTTCCGGACCTTTTTTTTTATAACAAACAACTTTATAGATTAGCAGCATGAGGCTGTTATGTGGGAAAGATTCCCCCATATTACATGATCAAGAGCATCCCTGAGGGGGCAGCTCGAGATGTGAGAAGGATTGTTACAAGTGACAGCTACATCTGTAAGTGCATGTGCACCTGGAGATACATGAGAGTTATGCCTAGCTTGGGAGGCTAGGACATGAGCAGTTCTATTGAGGTTTCTAGATATCTTATAGATCCTGAAGTGTCTTCCTTCGCCTGCATTCTTAAAATGTTGAGTGTAAATCTTGGCATCCCATCTTGGAAGATGTACTGCAGAAGTAGAGTTAAGGTAGGTGACAAGTTGCTGATTGTCGGAGAGGAATGTCACCTCAGAGATATTTAACCTGCGAACAAGAATAGCTGCTAAAGCAAGAGCTGCTGCTTCCGATGTGAAGACAGAGGAAACAGAGGCCAAATTAGCTTGTATATATACATTAAAATTATGAAGTGGTCCTGAACTTTGTAGGAATACTCCAAGTCCTGCATTGCGATTAGCCATAATAGTTTGATCCGGGGGGATGGAGGCATCCGTGTAAATGTTGAGACCTTGCAACATAGCAGGCGTACATATTCTGTAAAGAGGGGGTTGAGGCATATCTCTGCAAAAATGTTGATAGGTTTGAAAGGGAATGTGGTCCTCCTCAATATTAGTTCTTCTAGGTTCCTGCATATTAGTACAGCCAGGAAGGTGCACCTCATTTTGATGAGTCAAGTGAGGGGTCTGTTCAGTAATTGAGGAATGAATGTCATCCTGTAAAACACTTCTAGTGACCTGACAATCAGCATTGGCAGCATGATGGATTTGCCAAACAGTCCAGTTTTTATTATTAAATCTTTTATCATTTCTTGCCTTCCATATATACCATAAAATATATAGAATTTTAACCATTTCATCATCAGTTGTATGTGGCGTGATAATGGTAGTTAGAATGGCTTGGACACCATCATCTTCTTGTGGAAGTGAAGTGGTGTTGATGGAGGGGTTGGCAGTAAACCAAACTGCTCTAGGGAGGTTGCAAAGGAAGAATAAATGAGCATCATTTTCTATAGAGTTACAGTCAGAGCATACCTGACAGATGTTAGCGGAATATGCACCTGCCCTCCTTCCTGTTGCTAAAGCCCTTCTAATTAATCTCCATGTGAATGTTTTAAGATTGGGAGAACATGTTTTATTTCTCCATACTCGCTGCATAATTTGCATAGCCTGGGGAGAGACACTTCTTGGTCCTTGTCCTGGAAGTTGCGCCTGAGACTCTGCATTTAGGAAGGAGAAAGCTTGTTTTGCAGTACAAACACCATTAGGTGCAGGTTTCCAAACAAAAACATCTTTGTCAATAGAAGGAATTATTTCTGTTTGGCTAATGGTATGAGCAGCCTGAGGTGAGAAATTTTGGTTAATGAGGTCTATATTCCAAGTTTGAGACTCAACTGCATGCCGGATAAATCATCTCGCTACAAATATCCCCAAAAGTCGAGTCACATGAAAAATGATCAACTCAGACATGGAATTCCAATCAATTTGAACTAGTTTTAAATAATGGATAGAGCAGGTAACGGTCAGGTAGTGAGGTAGAACAGACGGGGAAGCTTACATGGCCGAGCGAGAAGGTGTGGGAAGGCATGGCATGGGGGAGAAGTGTGTGGCCCACGAAGGCGGTGTGTAAGGCTTCTTTGAGAGGAAGCCCCCGATCTGAACGGTGGCTGAAGAGAAGGTGGCGGGGACTCCGGCCATCCCGGCGGCGGCGACCAGACTCCGGTGGCGGTCGGCGGCGAAGCGGTAGAAAAGTGGGCTGGCAGCCGGCCGAAGGACCATGGAAAGACGACGTTTCCGTTCTGCGCGGGCCGGCAGAGCCGCGTGCGCCTGCAACTGCAAGTGTCCGATTTTTTTTAAAATATATTTATTTTTTCACGATTTTTCAAAAATATATAGCGGATTAAAAAATTTGCAAAAGTAGCCTCGAACCGCCGTGGTAAATGACGGTAGGGACCTACCACCACCGGGAACGGTACCGGGTGCTACAGTACCCCTACCGCCGTTTCAACCGGCGGTTGCTACAGTAACCCGCCGCGGGTACTGTAGTGTGTTCCTGCCGCCGTTTCCCGTGGCGGCAAGCACACCTTCTCTTCAAAAAACTCATAAATTTTTATATGAACTCGGATGAGGATAAAATTTATACAAAAATTGTAGATTTCGACGAGATCTACAACTTTGCATTTCAAACTTTTTTTCATTTGAAGTCATCTTAGGACTCAAAAAATCGATATACTACCAGATCTGGATAGTATATCGATTTTTTGAGTCCAAAGATGACTTCAAAAGAAAAAAGTTTGAACTACAAAGTTGTAGATCTCGTCGAAATCTACAATTTTCATGTAAATTTTATCCTCATCTAAGTTCATACCAAAAAGTTATGATTTTTTGAAAAGAAGTTGTCCCTGCTGCCACGGGAAATGGCGGCAGGAACCAGGCGCCGGTCGAAACGGCAGTAGGGGCACTGTAGCGTCCCTACCGCCGTTCCCGGTGGCGGTAGGTCCCTAACGCCATTTATCACGGCGGTTCGAGGCTACTTTTGCACATTTTTGAATCCGCTATATATTTTTGAAAATCATGAAAAAATAAATATAAAAAATAAAAAAATTCCAAGTGTCCTGGTCAGGGACCCAACAAGGCCTAAGAGTTTGGGCCTCCCGTTATGGCCGTTAGTTGCATATTTTTTATTTTTCGTCATGTTTCTCGGAAATGAAATGACTCCCCCGTCTCCACGATGAGTTGATAAACGATAAATTGCCGTCACACAAAAAATAAGACGAAATTTATAATTTGGAAATTTCGAATTTCTAAACAACAGTCGATGATTTTGTTCCATGTTTTCAAAATCTATATATAATATTAAAATAAGGATTGCTCCTGCCCCCTAAACTTCGTGTAACCGAAACTAAAACGGAGAAAACCAACGCAAAGGAGTGAAAATCAAGTAAAATCATCATAGAAAAAGAAAAACCGAGCGCCTCCATGTGAACCGCTGCACCAAAAAGAAAACCAGCACCGCTGCGCTCCCTCGCCCCACGTGCGCCCCACAAGAAAGAAAACCCAACACACTTACCCTCAGAAAATAAAAGCTTCACCAGGGAACATCAACAATTATTTTTCCTAGAGTTACGCGGGAGAGCTATGTGTCATTCATTAACATGGAAAAAAGTACAAAAGAGAAGGGGAAGCCCCTAATCTCAGTGCACAGAATACCCCGAGAAACCCGAAACCTCCCTTATACCAAAACGGACGCGACAAAATCACAGAAATAGCATGACAAGGAACTCCATGCCTAGGCGGCAGGTAATAACGACCTAGTAGCAATTAAGTATACTCTCTGAGTTTAGTGGTCCTTTCAAAACACTGGACATTACCGGAGTCCTCTAGTTTATTACTGGGCACACGGCAAAACTCATATTGTACACGACAAAGTCACAAAGTCTTTGCTGTGAGCCGTCCACGACACAGCTCACACGGCAACTAGCACGATGGCAAAAAGCTCTTGGCCTTATCTTTTGTTGGGCACACGACAAAACTCTTTGTTGTGTGCATTTTCTGACACAGCAAAAAAATAAAATGAATAGCAAATTAAAAAAGAAATTCATGCGGGCCCGACGGCTGCCCCACCACCGACCGCCCAACCACCGCCGCCGACACCACCAATCGCCCGTTGCTGCCCTCCGTCCGCCGCACGCCATCAGACTGGCAGCCACTGTGCCCCCACCGGCCGAGTGTTGTGGCCCTCCTCTAGCCGGTAGGGGCGGTGGTAGTGGTTGTTCCTTCCCCCAAATAACCCTAAATTTATAAACTCTCACCCCACCCCACCCTGCCTTCCTACCCGCCCCCTCGCCCGTCGCACTCTTGCCACCACCCCTCCTCTCCTCTCTCTCCCTCGGATCCGTAGTGCGCCCTGGGCCACTTCCCCCTCCCCATCTCCTAGCTGCAACCCCCTTCCCCTCCTCGGTCCTTCCACTCCTCTTCCTCCTCCAACCTGGTGCGGCACATTCGCTCTCCCTCTCCCGACGAGGACGGTCGACCCCCTCCTCCTCCTCCACACAACGTATTAGTTGGCCCTTTGTCACCCCTCCCAGCCCTCTTCCGCGTGCCCTTCACTGGCAGTAGTGAGGAGCGGCGGTAGGGCCACTGCGGGAGTGGCGCTTTCTCCACGACTTCCTTCCTCAGCGACGGTGAAATCCTGCGGCAGCCGGTGGAGAGCGACACGACAGCAGTCGGTGGAGAGCGACGCGATGAGATCCGACGGAGCCTCAGTTTCCTCCCACGGCGGCACCTCGACACGCCTCGGCTTCCTACCCCGACGACGAGATCTAGCAGTGCCTCGACTTCCTCCTTCGGTTTCCACCCTGGTGACGGAATCTGACAGCGGCCTTGACGACGACCGGTGGAAGGTCTCAAACAGATGGTGGGGAGTCGAGATCCCTCACCCTTGCTCCCTCCCTGTTTTTCCACATGTGGTGACGACGACGTGGCGGCGCCAGCATGGTTGTGGCTGCGGCTGCGGCGGGGAGCCTCGACCGGAGATGTTTTTTTTTTTAAAATGTAAATATTTGCTTTGTGTCGGCTTTAGCACACGCTGCAGATATTTATCGTGTGCCCAACAAAAGGCACACGGCAAAAAGCTCTTTGTCGTGTCTCGATTTGCCGTGTGCGCGCACGGTAAAAGGTCTGCCGTGTGCAATAGGGAGGCACTCGGCATATCCACTGATTCCAGTAGTGTTGTTAGCATAAAAAAAGAAACATGAAACCATTTGTTAGAGATACAGTAGCAATTATGATTTGGCAATTTGGCAATACAAAAGGTGGCGTATTGCCCCACTTCCATAGGTCCACATGAGTCGACGAGGGCTGAAACAAAAGCAGCGAGGTGTGGTGGCCGACAGGCCGAGCCAACGTGCATGCATGGTGGAGACGGGAGAAATTATATGCAGTGTTTTGAGACTCTCAAGAAATAATAATTTGATTTTCACACGTGGTTGGTGTTTGATGGGGACGGGCCGTGGGCAAAAGCATTGCACCTGGTGTCAACCTCCCCACATACAAGTGAATTGCGGCTACCAAACTCAAGGTGATGTTTTGTTATCAAAAAAAAAAGGTGATGTTTAAATGTCATCACGTTGTGATCTTCAGTAATTAATGTGAGGCATTTTGTTTACCAATGGTTAGTTATTCTCTGGTTTGACATAATATTGTGTTCTATTATTTATTTATTTATGATGTTGGTCATTTGTTTCAGTTCGGTGGTAAGCAACGTGGCTATCAACAAAAAGGTGCGTGTAATGACTCCATTCATCTTAGGATCATGTAGGATAGGCTGCTAATAACTAACTTTCACATTAAAACAGAGGCTGAATAGGAAAACGAATCGAGATCGAATATATCATGGTCACATTGCATTTTCACTTTTGTTTATTCTGATGGAGAGGAACCGGACTACAATACACACATTCGGCGAGGCACAGTACCGCGGTGGAGGCATATATGCGTTTGCGTGTTTTTGTTGGACTCAGTCTAACGTTGAAAAAAGTACAGAAGAGAAGGGGAAGCCCCTAATCTCAGTGCACAGAATACCCGAAGAAACCCAAAACCTCCCTTATACCAAAACTGACGCGACAAAATCACAAAAAATAGCATGACAAGGAACTCCATGCCTAGGCGGCAAGTAATAACGACCTAGTAGCAATTAATAAGTACTCTCCGAGTTTAGTGGTCCTTTCAATACACCGAACATTACCGGAGTCCTCTTTACTGGGCACACGACAAAGCTCATATTTTACACGACAAAGCCACAAAGTCTTTACCGTGCGCCATCCACGACACAGCTCATACAGCAACTACAGCAACTAGCACGACGGCAAAAAGCTCTTGGTCGTATCTTATGTTGGGCACACGACAAAGCTCTTAGCCGTAAGCATTTTCTGACACACAGAAAAAATAAAATGAATGGCAAATTAAAAAAAGAAATTCATGCGGGCTTGACGACTGCCCCACCACCGACCACCCAACCACCGCCGCCGACACCACCAACCGCCGGTTGCTGCCCTCCGGCCGCCGCACGCCACCAGACCGACAACCACCGCTGCCCCCACCGGTCGAGTGTTGTGGCCCTCCTCTAACCGGTAGGGGCGGTGGTAGTGGTTGTTCCCTCCCCTAAAGAACCCTAAATTTATAAACTCTCACCCCACCCTGCCTTCCTACCCGCCCCCTCACCCGCCTCACGCTTGCCACCACCCTCCTCTCCTCTCTCCCCCTCAGATCCGCAGCGTGCCCTCGACCTCTTCCCCACTACCCATCTCCTAGCCACAACCCCCTTCCCCTCCTCGGTCCTTTCACTCCTCTTCCTCCTCCAACCTGGTGTGGCACATTCGCTCTCCCTCTCCCGACGAGGACGGCCGACCCCCTCCTCCTCCTCCTCCACACTGCGTATTAGTTGGCCCTTCATCACCCTTCCCGGCCCTCTTCCACGTGCCCCAAACTGGCAGCAGTGAGGAGCGGCGGTAGGGTGACTGCGGGAGTGGTGCTTCCTCCACGACTTCCTTCCTCAGCGACGGCGAGATCCTGCGGCAGCCGGTGGAGAGCGGCACGACAGCAGTCGGTGGAGAGCGGCACGACAGCTGCCGGTGGAGAGCGGCGTGACGAGATCCGACGGAGCCTCAGTTTCCTCCCACGGCGGCACCTCGACTTCCTCCCTCGGCGCGCCTCGGCTTCCTGCCCCGGTGACGAGATCTGGCAGTGCCTCGACTTCCTCCCTCGGTTTCCACTCCGGTGACAGAATCCGATAGAGGCCTCGACGACGACCGGTGGCAGGTCTCACACGAATGGTGGGGAGTCGAGATCCCTCACCCTTGCCCCCTCCCTATTTTCCACATGTGGTGACGGCGACGTGGCGGCGGCGGCATGGTTGTGGCTGCGGCCGCGGCGCGGAGCCTCGACCGGAGATGCTTTTTTAAAAAAATGTAAATATTTGCCGTGTGTCGGCTTTCATACGGTGAAGATCTTTATCGTGTGCCCGACAAAAGGCACACAGCAAAGAGCTCTTTGCCGTGTCTTGATATGTTGTGTGTGCACACGGTAAAAGGTTTGCCGTGTGGAATAGGGAGGCACACGGCATATCCACTCATTCCAGTTGTGTTGTTACATAAAAAAAGAAACATGGAGCATTTGTTAGAGATACCGTAGCAATTATGATTTGGCAATTTGGCAATACAAAAGGTGGCGTATCCTTTTTCAAAAAAAAAACAAAAGGTGGCGTATTGCCTCGCTTCCACAGGAGTCGGCGAGGGCTCAAACAAAAGCAGCGAGGTGTGGATGTGTGGTGGCCGAGCCAACGTGCATGCAGGCTGTTCGTTTGGCTGGTGTCTGGTGGCTGATGCTGGTTTGTTCTGAGATAAAAGTACTGTTGGCTGGTTGCTAGTGGCTGATAAGCCAAACGAACAGGGTGATGGTGGAGACGGGATAAATTAAATGCAGTGTTTTGAGACTCTCAAGAAATAATAATTTGATTTTCAGTCGTGGTTGGTGTTTGATGGGGACGGCCGGACGGGCCGTGGGCAAAAGCATTGCACCTGGTGTCAACCTCCTCACATACAAGTGAATTGCGGCTACCAAACTCAAGGTGATGTTTAAATGTCATGTTGTGATCTTCAGTAATTAATGTGAGGCATTTTGTTTACCAATGGTTAGTTATTCTCTGGTTTGACATAATATTGTGTTCTATTATTTATAATGTTGGTCATTTGTTTCAGTTCGGTTGTAAGCAACGTGGCTAGCAACAAAAAGGTGTGTGTAATAACTCCATTCATGCATCTTAGGATCATGTAGGATAGGCTGCTAATAACTAACTTTCACACTAAAACAGAGGCTGAATAGGAAAATGAATCGATATCAAATATATCGAACGACAGATAGCTTTATTTCCGCAGTTAGATCAAATATATCGAACTTTCACATCTTCACTTTTGTTTATTCTGATTGATAGGAACCGAACTACAATACACACATTCGAACGACAGATAGCTCCGCAGTGAGCTTTATTTCCCTTTCCCCGCAAGCACACTCCATGACAGCAACAGCGACCCCATAGACTACAAGCCCACTGCACACACACCCACAGCGATCACTTTCTGCAAGCAAACACACCCGCCCATCGATCCGCATCAGATTGAGTGCCCATCCGCAACAGGAGATCGACGATGTGGATGGAGGGGGGCGGCAACCTTCTTCGATCTAATACCGCTTGAGGAAGTTCTCGATCCAGTAGCTCGACTGCTTGCGGTAGCGCTCGAGGCCATTGAGGCGGTCGATGAAGATGAGGCCGAAGCGGTCGAGGTACCCGTCGCCCCACTCGAAGCAGTCCATGAACGTCCAGGTGAAGTATCCCTTGACCTTGACGCCGTTCTTGATGGCGTGGTTCACGAACTGCAGGTGCTTGGAGTGGAACTCGATCCGGTGGCCGTCCTTGAGCGCCTCGTCGAGCGGGATGGACGCGTTGTTCCCCTCGGCGATGCCGTTCTCCGTGACGTAGATGACGGGGTTGTTGTAGCGGCGGGCGGTGTAGAGCAGGAGCTCGCGGAGCCCCGCGGGGTAGTTGAAGAAGATGGGGACGAACTCGGGCGGGCCGATGGGCACGCCGTCGCGGTACCCGGAGGTGTTGGCGCGGATGTCGCCGTCGTAGCTCTGCTCGAGCCCGTTGGGCGGGGGCGCCGCGGAGGCGTAGTAGCCGGTGTAGTAGTTGACGCCGATGAAGTCGTAGGAGCCCTTGACGAGCGCCATCTGCTCCGGCGTGAAGCGCGGCAGCCGGTCGCCGAGGTAGCTGGTCATGGTGCCCGGGTAGGAGCCGTGCACGATGGGGTCGAGGAACCAGCCGTACATGTAGTCGAGGCTGCGCTGCACGGCCTTGCGGTCGGCGTCGGTGTCGGTGGCGGGCACGTACCAGTTGGTCACCACGGTGATGCCGATCTGCCCGCGCTGGGAGTGCTGGTACTTGGCGCGGTAGAGCGCCACGGCCTGCGCGTGGGCGAGCAGGATGTTGTGCGTCACGATGTAGGGCTCCCGGGCGGAGTCGCCGGGGAAGCACGACGTGGAGACGTAGGGGGAGCACCGCCCCGGCGCGAACAGGCCCACGGCGTAGCCGCGCTGCGCGTACGTCCAGGGCTCGTTGAACGTCGTCCAGTCCTTGACGCGGTCGCCGAACTCGCGGAAGCACACCTCCGCGAAGTCCACGTAGTCCTTGCTGCACGTAATAAAAGCACGCGCAGTTGTTTTATACTTAATCAATCGATGGGAAATTAAGCAACTTTGTAATCGATGTAGAACTGCACGTACACGATGTTTTCACTGAGGAAGCCTTCGTACTTCTCCTCCAGGGCCAGGGGCGTGTCCCAGTGGAAGATGGTCACAAATGGCGTCATCCCTGGCCATGAAAAGGAGATACTGTTGTTAATGTTATCAACTCTATTTTGTCGCTGACAATGGACCTATGTATATTAGCTGCATGAATTAATGGGGATGCAAGATAGGGTAGCCAACTTAAAAGTAGAGTACCTTTGGCTATGACCTCGTTGATGAGGTTGTTGTAGAAGGCCACACCTTCTTTGTTGATTCCTCCACTCAGGGAACCAGCTGCAGAAAGCACGTGACGACACATAACACGAACGACAAATCTCTGTTAGTAGGTGGGCATGGGTATATATGTAGTAGAACATAATTGTTACGTACTCTCACTCCAGTCCTTAAGCGTGATTGTTGTTTTTGTTATGATAACAACACGTTCGAATTTTGAGTGTCAATATATATTTTTAAAATAGCCATAATAAAATCTAGATATATTTTCCTAAAGTACTTCAAAATTTACAATGTTTCATGTTATTATGGATCAATAGTGCTAAGTGGTCAGTGCTCACTTGGCAGGATCCTGCTCCAGGCAATGGAGAACCGGAAGGCGTCCATGTTCATATCCTTCAGGAGTTGCACATCGCCCTGCAAACAGTTTCGGTCAGTCTCACACTCTCACTCTACTGGTCGACACATCGTTTTCGAAATGCTCAGATAGGCCAGTGTCATTCACCTTGTACCGATGGTACATGTCAAGTGCCACGTCGCCGGTATCATTGTTCTTGATTTTTCCTGCAATCGTTCACAAGTGTTTTCCCCCCAAGTGGTCAGATAGTGGCCGGTTCAGTGCAGAGCTGTTCGATCTCCTGGCAGAGAGACCGGGGAGGAAGAAAAGAGTCGTCCGATCCGAACCTGGGATGTGAGTGAAGTTGTCCCATGTGCTGAGCCCTTTGCCATCTTCATTGTAGGCGCCCTCGTACTGCAAGCCATAAAAGGATGCAAGGCACGCACCAACTTGGTCAGGTACCAAGCACTTGCAGGCTTTTTCGCAAATAGCACAGTGGAAATGCGGTGCGGGCATCTCACCTGATACGCGGCGGAGCCGGTGCCGAAGACGAAGTCCTTGGGGAAGCTGTACCTGCTGAACTTGGCGTGAGCGCCGCCGCAGGCGAGCGCCGCGAGGAGCACAGCGGCGAGGAGCCCCTTCGCCATTCCGGTCCCGACACCCATCCCCGGAGCTAGCTGTGGCACCGGAACGGCTGCTGGCTCCTACTGAGCTGGAGCTGGATTGCTGCTGCACTTCCAGTCAAGGCCGGCCATTTATAGACGGGACGAGAGCTGAAGGTCCCTGTCCCAAACGATTTTATGCTATCTGGTTGCCGTCACGGCACACCTGCGTTCTCGCTCTTGGGAGGGAACACGTACGTATGCGCACTGCAGGTCGACGCCGATCCGGCGGAAGGGACAGCCTCGGAAGCCACCGATCCGATCCGGCGATCGTCGATGACCCGCGCGGCGACGGACGCGACGGATGAAGTGGACGCGGCGGCAAGGTTTTCTTTAATCCACCATGAGGTCCACGCTGGCGCTCCGAACAAATTGTCTACGCCCGTCGCGGGCTCGGTTTCGTGATCCGGCCCCCGCGAATGCTACCCGCGACCTACTCCGGCGTCGCGCGCGCCGGCCGGCTGGCCCTGCGGATGCGGTGACGACCGGTGGTGGTGGGCTCGGCGGCCCGCCCGGCCCCGCCGTCGCGGATCATTCACCGGCCGGTGGTGAATGATTGGTGGGGCGAGGGATCGGTCAGCGCCAGCGCGGCATGCGTGCCTCCGGGGAGCCCCCCGGCAACCGGCAGGTCTCTGGTGTCACGGATTCTTTGGAGGTTCAGATGTGCGCGTCGGGGAGTTGAGGTTTGGAATGGAAAGGACAATGATCATGCTTCTGAATTCTGATGATACTATTACTGATCTGAGAGATGATGATGGAATAATGGAATGGGTTAGGTGCGAAACTTGCTCGAATTGTTCAAACACCCGAAACGTACGGCCCCAATCGAAACGAAGTCGTCGCCGCCGGTGGCCGGGCTGACGCTCGGTCGATCGGTTGCAGCAAAAACACGCTGGATGTCACCGCGAGCGCGACGCTGGCCATTCGGTCATCGAGTCAGACAGTGCAGTGCATCTTGCACTGCAACCTTGCGAGGGACTCTCCACTTTCTGCAGAGTCTGATTATTAGGAATTTGCTCTCGTATTTTTCCAGAGTTAGTATTACTGTAGGGAAGAACATCCCAACCGCCACAAAGAAACTCCCGATTTTAAAGCCTATAGATTCTAGGAGCTATATGATTTGCTATCTACTGTACTTATCTTTGTGCAACTCACGTACTATACATACTCCCTCTGTCCCCAAATCACTGTCGCCGGACAAATAATCCGAGAACCAATGCAGTTGCAAGAAGACGTAAACACCCCTGTACAATGTAATGATGACTTATTTGTTTATAGAGCCTGCATGTGCTGGTGGGAGGATGCTGTGCGGAGAGTGGGAAGCAATCAGTAGCCGCAGTACAACTACAGGCCTACAAGCTGCGTTCGTAAG
This sequence comes from Cenchrus fungigraminus, assembly GCA_036936925.1. Classification (NCBI taxonomy): domain Eukaryota; kingdom Viridiplantae; phylum Streptophyta; class Magnoliopsida; order Poales; family Poaceae; genus Cenchrus; species Cenchrus fungigraminus. Next base: position 28,270,392 of record CM072780.1, on the reverse strand, counting down.
GGGAGCTGCAGGCCTACAAGCTGAGCTAGAACGATAATCGGGGACGAGTTCCTGCAGCTTTAACGATGATGATTTCGGGACGGAGGGAGTAGAGACCAAAAGGAGCTCAATAAGGACACCGGGTATGAAAGTTCAGATTCAGATAGCGCGTGGCAGATGGATTAAACAACCTAGAGGAAATTAAGACGGCGACCACCACAGATTTTGATCTCGCAATGCGGCTCACCCAGACAGAGATGCGTCTTGGGGAAGATGATTTCACATAGAAAATGCGAGGCAACAATGTTTGGTAGTGGTTTTTTTTTGGTGGGGGCTGCGTCGGATTACGCACGCAGAGGCAGAGAGAGAGCCTACAGCCTACTACTCCCTCCGTCCGTCCCCGAAAGACCGTCGTCGTTGGTTTCCGTGTCACAAGTTTGACCGGATTTGTAGAAAATACGTGCAACATTTATATCTTTAAATAAATTTGTTAAAAACTAGATTCAAATATCTATCTAACTGTACTAATTTTGTACCATAAATATTAATATATTTATATATATATTTAATCAAAGTTGTTTCTCGGGAAGCGAAAACGACGATGTTGAAGCCGTGTTTAGTTAGGCAAATTTTCCTCCTTTCCACTCTCTCTCATCACATTAAATACACCAAAAGATATATGTTCGGAGTACTAAATGTAGATGAAATCAAAAACTAATTACACAGTTTGGATAGTCTTTGCGACACGGATCTTTTGAGCCTAGTTAGGCCATGGTAGGACAATATTTACCACAAAAAGCCGAAACATACCTTTTGCTACAGTGTGTTGAAAAGGCAAATTTTTCAAACAACTAAACACAGCCCTAGCCCAAAGCCCCAAAAACCAAGGCCTCGCAGGCCGTCGATGTCACCTGCGGGCGCGTCGGCCGGTCGAGGATGCCACGCCGCGGTTGCGTCAGTGTCCTTGAGCTACCGTCCGTCTTGCGAGCCAACGAGAGTGTAAAAATAAATTGCAGGAATGGTCAAATGCTAGCATAAAAAATTTGAATGGTCATTGCATTTTTTTTCAAAGTGTTTTGATCTGGTTAATATATATAGGAAATTAAAATCATGTAAAATTAGTCCATTAAGCTCCAACTATGTATGACAAATGATTCACATCCCAGCATGGCCAATTCACAACAAACACGCTTCTTCGTTCCCACATCTTTCCTTTGTAATTGTGCTCTGTCCTTTCTTTCGTCTGTAGCCAAACCTTACCAATGATTTTCATCAGCATCTTTCTTTAGAATTACACATTTTCATCAACATCATTTTTTTTAAAGAATTACATAGTATAACGCAGACGCTCACAACACACATACGCAAATCCTACCACTAATTCATAACGCCAGTAAAAACTGAGAAAATCACAGAAAAAGGTACAAGCAGCAAGATTTGAACCATGATGGGTAATGTCTCACGGGACCGTCCGACCATTGGATTATAAGCCAATTCGCTTTCATCCGCATCTCATACAACATAGAGGCATATCAATTATATGATCATATGCCCTTTTCTCATGTTGCTACTGTTCATGGGCATTTAATTAGTGGGCTAATTATTCATGTCAAAAAAGGGTATCCGGTACATATGGGTTTAGTGGGCCTTCTGGCCAAAATTTAATGTGCTTGTATAGTATTAAAACCCCAAGCCTAATTGCGTTAATGCACTGGACATTGGCACGAGAAAGTCCTCTGATTTTCTTGTAGATTTACTATATTTGTTTATAACACGTACGCACGCACACTCACCTCTATGAACACACGTATGCACTGTATTTGTTTTTTAGAATTACACAATGACTGAGCACCCGGCTGATCTGGAGATTCCCGAAGTCACCATTGGGGACGCGTCTATGAGTCACTTCAGCGACAAAAAAAAACAATTTGTCGCTGAAGGCCGCGGCTACATGTGAGAGTGGGATGGCTAATCACATTATTATCCTGCATGCATGCAAAAGAGAAAGAGACTGGAACGGGTAATTGCCTGCCTGCATGCATGCAAAACAGACAAAAAACTGATGTCACCAAGTTGTTTGAAAATGAAAAAATCTATAAATCACAAACTGAGTATCAAAATTAATTTTCAATTTCACTAATGAATTTCTGACAATAAAAACTTCGAAACAAGATCCCACCTGACTATATTTTGACAAACTTTTTTTATTTGTATTTTTTAATTAAGGTTATATATACTGTTATTGCTAGAACAAAACGAATGAAGTGCCAGAACAAACGAGAACAACTGTCAGAACAAGTTTATATGTCATCCCGAACAACAAATGTGGTTTCATAACAAATCAGAATAAAGGGTCAGAACATGTTATGACTATACCCAGAACAAGATATTACTATAGCCAGAACAACTTATTATTATAGCCTGAACAAGTTCGTATGTCATCTCGAACAAAAAAAAAGTGTCAAAACAAATGAGAACAACTGTTAGAACAAAATCCTATTATAGTCGGAACAATTTTGTGTGTCATCTCGAACTAAAGTAGTGTCAGAACAAATCAGAAAAGGGTCAGAACAAGTTATTATTATAGAGAGAACAAGTTATTATTATAGCCCAAACAAGTTATTATTATAGCAAAAACAACTTATTATTATAGTCGGAACAAGTTTGCATGTCATCTCGAACAAACAAAATAAAGTGTCAGAACAAATGAGAACAACTGTCAGAACAAGATCATATTATATCCAGAACAAACTTATCATGAAGAACGGATTTTTATAGAAGACGAACAAATATGTAAAAGAGAAAAATCATAAAGAATAGAAAAAATAACAAACCTAAAAAAGATAAAGGAATGAAAATAAATAATTAAATAAATAAAGAGAAGAAGGGAAAATAAAATGAATAGAGAAAAAATAATCAAGAAAGGAACGGAAAAATAAAGAAGGAGAGAAAAAGGAATATATGAAATAACACGAAAGAAAACAGCGAAAAAAGGAAAAATCGTAAAGAATAGGGAAAAAGAAAAAACATGAAAGAAAGAATAAAACCAACTAAATTATAGATGAGAAAAAATTATGAAATAAAAATAGAGAAAGAAACAAACAAATATTCACCCAGTTGGAAAATTTCATTGAAAAGAAACAAAGATTCACCAAGAGAAAAATATAAAAAATAAAAAATAAAAAAAGATGAAAATTGAAATAATAACAATAATAAATGAAAAGAAACAAGAAAAACAAAAAAGAAATAGAAAAGGAAAAGAAAAAAATAATAAAAAGAAAGAAATATGAAAAAGAAAGAAAGAAAAGAAACAACCGCAGCCCACCCCCCAACCCCGCGGCCTTCAGCGAGGGAACGCCATTTTGTCGCTGAAGCGATACATAGTAAAAGGGCACCATTGACACCTCGTTGTCGACGGGAACGACGCTTACCACTTAACTCATAACGCCGGTAAATACTGAGAAAATCACAGAAAAAGGTACAAGCAACAAAATTTGGACCATGGTGGGTAGCGTCCCACTGAACCGTCCGACCATTGGACTACAAGCCAATTCACACTATATTTGTTTTTTTAATATCTCTATTAAAAGCTAAAAAAATCAAATACCAAAACTTTATCAAATGTCTATCATGTCCATCAAATATATCCATTATGAATGAATAACACGAATACATAAGCCAAATGTTATCAAAACTATATTTAAAACCAGATTAAATAAACGTGTTTAAGACTTTAAATCTGATCAAATCACAAGATCTTTAACGTAAAAACATCAATGTATGGGTTCTATACATTAGGAATGTAAAACAAATTAATTAATCACAGAATTAAGATTTTCACAAAAGCATACTCCCTCCATACTCATAAAACAAGTCGTTTGGACAAGATTTCAGTCAATCATTAGGAATATAAATCATGAACAACTTTTAAGTTGTTGAGTTTGAAAATGTGAAAACTACATAAGTAAATTTATCTTGCAAAATAATTTCGTAAAAGTATATACGTATGCCAATTTTTAATAAATATTCTTATAAAAATAAGAAATCAAAGTTATGTTTTGGCCTTTGCACATCTTCATCAAAGTGGAAGAAGACCCGACCGGACCGACCCTAATGCCTAAGGGCAGCTCCAATCCTGGTTCGACTGCTGCAGTCCACGCAAGCCGAACAAAATTACGGTTCGCTATCTCCAGCGCTGCATCGAACCGTGGGAGTACGGTGTGTGCTCTTCCTCATGGAACCCACGCGACGTGGTGCTGCGCTGTCTGCAGGCGAGTGGTCAATAGCGAGTTGACCTGATTATTTAATTTGCGAGAGTTTGTTCGGCTCGTCTGCACGGTTCGATTTTTCGTCTGACAACCAATGTTCGAACCTTGCAATGTTCATTGTTCGCTTATAGCAGCCCACGGTTCAGTTTTGCAGCACACTGTGGGTGCCCTAACATTTCTCATAACACAAGGAGAGGACATGGGCAAATCGACAAACGGGCTACTGTAGCCTCCGGCCCCTCCCTCCATATCTATACCGTTCTACTACATGCATATTATCTTCCTCCGTCAATTTATACAACATACAAATTAATACCATCAAGAAGCATACTATGGGTCCCTTTGGCAGAGCTGTGACTGTGGCTAAAACAGCTGTGGTTGTGGCTGCTATGGTAAAATGACTTTTTTGGTGAAGCTAAAGCCATTTTGTAAAGTGTTTGGCAAAATAGTTGTGGTTGTGGCTTCTCTGTATTTTTAATGTCACATGTGGGGAAGAAGCCGCGGAAAGCCACTATTTTTGGCTTCACCTCCGTAGTACAAATTGCAAAATGACTTCTTCATGACTTCAGGTTAGAAGTCGTTTTTTTGTTAGGTGTTTGGCAGGACTTCTGTAGAAACCGGTGGAGAAGCACTTAGAAAATCCCTGCCGCCTATGTGTGGCGTGGACCGTGTACAGCTACTGGTATAATAAATGAAGTCTTTCGATAGGAACCGAGAATAAAATGGTGAAAGAGTAGGAAACACTAGAAAGAAACAATTACAACACTGCGGCTCCTCAAATCGCGTACAACACTGCGGGCCCCTCCTTTTGTAGTAATGCAAAGGGACTCGGGTCGGGTCACGGGCTCGTGGGCCTAGCTAGTCGAGTCCGTCCGCGGTACTACGGCGCGCAACTACCATGGCAGCCAGCCCTTCCATCTGTTCTCCGCGTTCTCCGGGGGATGATCGCGCACCAGCGGCGGCGGCGGCGCCGCCGGGACGTGCACCTGGAGCCGCCGGCCACAGACGCCGCAGGCGCCGCCGAGCCCCGGCACGTCCAACACGGCCACGACGCTGAAGTTGCAGCCGCAGTAGGCGCAGGAGCCGACCACCCCGGCGTCCACCGCGTCCCGCACGGCGCGGCACAGCTCGTCGTCCTCCATGCCCACCGCCACCTTGCGCCGCTGGGCGAACTCCAGGGCCATGTCCCGGTGGTCGGTGGCGCGACGCCGGCGGTACATGGCCGCCGACACCGCGGGCAGCCCGGCGCCCGCGCGGACGCCTTCCACCCACGACTCCACGAGCGCGCGCACCATGTCGTCCGCGTGCGGCTGGGGGCTCGCCGGGTCGCCCGACGGCGGCGCCCGCACGAACGACGCCTCGCCGCCGCCGGCGGCGGCGTTGAGGAGGACGTCGTGGTCCCTGTCGTGGCGTTCGTCGCCGGTCGTGCCATCCTCCTCCTCCGACAGACACATCGCAGGCCAACCGACTCGCCGAGGTTCAGATCGTGCCGAGTCCTCCGTGACCAGTTACAATGAACTTTTATAGCTCTGCGATCGGTTTGCTAGATCGTGCCGAGAGGTCGATGTGGTGTCATATACAAGTAGAGTTTGGGAGGTACGGAACAGCCGCAGGCGGCGCAGGGTTTAAGTTTGGAAATCTTATTTCTATCTACGTGTAGTACACTTCCGATTCTGGTTCTGACACGCCGCTACCTTTCTCCGATGGGGATTCGGACTCTTGTTCGGTCCGTCCGAAATTAATTCGGACCTCCAGGCAAACATCAAGGGTGACAAAGCAGGCACGTGCATCAAGATGCTTTATGGTCTTATTATGGAAGTAGATAAAATTCACCGTGGATACTGAGTTCCAGACTTACTAGTAAGCAACAACACGACTACACGAGAAATAGCAACAGGACGCTCGACAAGCATCTTCATAAATCATAACTGAATAATTCAGCTGGTTACGGAGTTCTAGAATTATAGAATCATCAGATGTTGGATCGAGTTCATGGACGCAAATGGGCTACTTCACGGGAAGGGGACTCACGACGATCTAGCGGCTAGTAAAGTCCCGTTCCACCCTGAAAACAGAGTCGGCAAGGTAAGGCGCGCAAAACCAGGGCGCCCGGAGTGCTCCATGTCTCGTGGCGTGGCGACCTGAGAGCGAGGCAGGCAGTGCTGGGAGGAAGAAGGCTCCGTGCCTCCGCCCCGTCCCCTACAGGGACCAGTTCATCGCGTTGCTGGAGTGGCCGAAGGTGCCTCCGGAGCTGCCGTGGTGCACGTGCGGCGGGTTCGACGGCCCGCTCCCCTGCAGTGCGAGTTCGAGCTCGCCGGAGAAGTGGCCGTGGCCGTGGCCGACCAGGTGCAGGGCGTCTTCGTGATGCTGCACGTTCCTGGATGAGCCCGCCGCGTGGCCGCGAGGGCCCGTAGCCCAGGAGCCGGCAGCAGGCGCGTAGCTGCTCGCCATGACCGAGGGCGCAACCGGGGTTCCCTCGAAGGCGCTCGCCGCGGACATTGCTGGGGGCCGGTTGTGGCTGGCACTTTGGGCAGTGGCATCCCATGGCTGAGTTGTTGACAGAAGAGAGAGAGCACAGCTGGAGTCGGTGGCAACTCCGGTGACACATCCGCCTGGCGGGAGCTCGAAGGCTGCGGGCAGCGCCGAAGAAGGCCCCGCCACCGAGCCGCCATGGCCGATGTATGCGTGGTTGCCGTAGCCCGCAACTGTGCTACGGTGGGGGTGGTGGATTCCCTGGTTCCCTTGCCACTGGATAGTGCCCGGCATCCGGTCGCCACCGGGCTGGATCGCTGGCCACGCATCCCTCACGCTGCTCGGAACCCTTGGGTACGAGAAGTCCAGCAGGAAGCTCCTGAACCTGCCAGGCTCTGAAGAAACAAGAGAATTCCAGAAGCAGCAGATTAGCATATGCATTTGAGAAAATAAAGAGCATGAGTTCGTAACAACTTGTGGTACTTTATACCTTGAAATGATGCAGCGAGCCGGCCATAGCGTGAAGTGAGAGGTCCAGGTGGTGGCTTCCTCCGGCGCTCGTTGTGACCAATGAGGCGGCGGCGGCAACTGCGTTTTCCTTGGTCAAATTCAGGTAATTCGTGGAACCTGTGGTTAGAGTGAATAGTATAGGTTACAAACTTAATTAACAAGTGATTTTACTGAAGCAGGGTCACAAAGACAAACTATATAATTCGCTACAAAAAAAAGACAAACTATACAGATGTCAACTACCAGGGCAGCATCACCATGAAAATAATTGTCAATAAAATAATTAGAATATTAAATCAGACGAGTTATCATCTAGACCGGAACAATGTCATGAACTCCTAGTTTACATACATTGTGGCTACAATGCACAATATCATTAAATTTTACATAACAAAAGCAGGCTAAGGAATATCCAGATATCAACAGCAATGTAAGGAAAAAAAGAAAAGAAAATTTGCATGCACATGGAAAGAGGGGAATTGTTAACTCAACAATCAAGACTCTGCTAGCTACTAACCTGTATCTTAATGCCAACTTGCATCAAATGAATAAACATACAAAGCAAGCCACATGTCATGTGAAAAGCTGTGTCGATTCGATACAAGCAGGGCGTGTGTGTTTTCTAATCCTCCTGAACTACTCCCTCCTTTTCTTTTTATTAGGCGCGACGCGACATGACACGGTCTTCAAAATTAAACTTTGACCATCTATTTCTCTTATATTATATTTTTTATGGTTATAAATATATAATCATTAGAAAGTATATTTGATGACAAATCCAACCATATCAAATTTACACTACAAAAATAAAAATTTGATACGTAAATTATTGGTCAAAGATAATAAAGTTTGAATCTTAATTTGCGTGCGCGCCTTATAAAAAGAAAAGGAGGGAGTAGCATTTCTATTCCAAGTATTCTAACTTTGTATGGCGACATTAAGCAAAGACACACCGTTTCATGATTAGATCCACACACCAGGGCCCCATGAAAAAGATTAAAAAGGTTACCATGTGGGAAGAACACCTGCAATCATTCACGGGGAGCGGACACGCGTAAAGCCTTAGTAAAGTGATGTGTTTATCAATGAAACAACCAGGTTTATATATCAATCAACGGTCAGAACCTTCTCTTTTCCGGCGATGCAAAAGGCTACAGACAGTATGAGTAGGGCCGTTGCACAATCTTTTTCCCACTCCTAAGAGTTCATCAATGTTGAGCAAAACAAAAGCATTTAGACTATGATGCGCGCGTGTGACCTTACACTTTATACAGATTTGGATTAAACAAAGGCAAAACAACAACATCTACCAAGTACAAGCAAGAACTAGGTGTAGTAACAGATGAACTTAAGGTTAATTTTGGCATCAACAAAGATAGTACTAACCTGTCAATTGCATTTTCAGCTGTCCCTGCCCTGTTTCCCAACTTCTGTTCCATTTCATTAGGGCATTAAATAGTGTCGTACAGGTACTACAGTACTGTGGCTAGCCCAATAGCCATTCAAGTAGGCTACCAACAGTAGAATAAGAAAAAGAGAAATCTAGGCTTCCTATATGTGTGCTGCTGAGACAGGATACTCTGAATGTTCACATCTATGCCCCTTGCTATTCTGGTCAGATTCCACTTGCCCAAATTTTACATCAACCTGACGCCACCAAACAATTGCGCACCAACGGTACATCCCAGCACATGCTAGTACCACAATTCTACGAACGCATGAGCACAGTAGCAGAAATTTAGTGAACTTGTCAGTGGTTTGTGTGGAAATCTTCGAAAACCGTTCTTTCAGTTTAGAGAGAGATAGATGAGCCAATTGCAGAGATTGGCTTCCCCAAAAAAATTTCCCCCCAAAGCTACATGTGGCACATCCGGCGGCCACAGAGAATCCTAGCTCCTCCCAAGGCATCACGAGCGGAACAGTAGGGCCGAAGCAGCAACTCCACTGGTTGCAGGAATGAACAATTTTCGAACCCAATTTGGGGTGGTACTGGTAGACGGAAGGAGTAATTTACCTGCTGCACTGCTGGCAGAAGCGCTGCTCGATGCCGGCGACGACGACGCGCGGCGTCTTGGTGTGCATGGAGCAGACCTTGTGGCGGCAGTGGTACGCCTTGGCGCCGCTCAGATCCACGCCGCACCCCTCCACCTGGCACCTCGGCGGCGCGCCGGGGGGCGGGCCGCCGGTGGCCACGCCCTTCCCCTTCCTGCCGCCGCCCGACGCCGCAGCCGCCGTCCCGCTCCCGGCGGCGGCCGCCGCGTCCTGCTCGAAGTAGATCTTCTTGCCGAACTTGAGCCCGTGGACGTCGTCGCTCCCGCCGCCGCCGTTGCTGCCGCTGCCGCCGGTCTCCATTGCCACCCCCGGCTGCCGTGCTCTGCGCCCTACGTTCCGGTTCCCGTTCGCGGGCGGCGTGGTTTCCTATACTAGCCCCGACCTCCTCCGACCCTCCCCCTCTCTAGCTGCTAGAGGGAGGAAGTGCGAGAGGAAAGAGAGGGGCCGGGAGTGGAGGGGGGAGGGAAGAAATAAGGCAAGCTCAAGCGCGAGCAGGGAGGAACGAGCGAGGGGAGGGCGGGCGGAGGCGCGGAGCAGGGCGACAACAGTGGTGGCGCCGCCCTTAAAATAACGCTTCCGCGTGTGTGGTGCAGTGTGCGCGCGTGTGCGCCTGTGTGGTGTGGTGGGGTGCCGTCCCTTTCCTTTCCTCCCGTTCCCGCTCCAGCTCGCCTCTCGCCAGCCGCCAGCGTACACGCACGCACTCCCACTCGGCTCCCTCCCAGAGTCCCAGTGCCCAGTCCCCACTCCCCAGAGTGGCAGTCCCGGCCGGAGCAGCTGCTTCACCGCTAGCTCCTCGCCACTACCGCGCCACCACGCCACGCTCCTCTTTCCTCGGCATACCTGCGATCAGAGTCAAGTCCATCAAACCGGGCCGACGAATGAACATGGCGGCCTAGGCAGGCGCGCTCGTGCGCCCGCGGCCATTGGCCGGCGCCAGCAGCTGCCACTGCTCACTCGCGCAGCGGTCGTGGTGACGTGGTGGACTATTGATGGCGGGAGGGGTGGTGGTGGTGGTGGCGGGTCCGGCCGGCAACGACGGTGCCTCCTATAATTGAGGAGGTGAAGGCGAGAGGCTGCTCGCTCAGCCGCTGGATATTTTTTACGGTAATGTTAGATCTGAGGGGGCTTTCGATTTGGTCTAACGTGGAGAGGTCGTAGCGTGCGGCCTTTTTATTCCGGCTAGAGTAGCTAGTACAGTATTCAATGGTATCAAGTACTACGCTCTTGCTTGTCGTCCTTATTGTAAGACCAGATATAGGATTTTGTCACGACTTTTTTTAATCTAATTTGTATGAAAGTACCTTTCTTAAACATCACATCACATGATTGCTGGTTGTATCCATGTTGCTAATTTTTTCCTTGCTAGAGTACTTCCCAAGTACTTTTTTTCCCTTAAAAAGTGGTAGAAAGTGCGTGTTGGCGGATAGTACCACCTCGTAATCACATATAAAATTATATTTCGCATGCATCTCACAATCTTATATATATTGTAATATACAACTTTTCTCGCGCAAGTCCTTTTTTCATATGTGATAAAAAAATCTATTTTGAGTTCCTGATGCAAACACAATAATTTGCATGCATCATTGACACGAGCACGATCATCAACAATACGACAGTTCTAGCCTATTGGTCTAGAAGGCACAACCACAAAGCTATACGTATGCAATGGCACATTAGTAATGTGAAAGGAAGGAACGGATCAAGACGAGAGTTTGAAGTCTAGTGCGTCAGAAACAATATCTCGAATAATAATTTACCCACTCGATTGTTTCCTAGAATTTCTCTATTTTTTTCTCAAGCAGTTATTACTTATTTTTACACCTCCTATACCATTCCATGAGAGACCTTGTATATTCCATTGGCAACATGTCGCTGGTAGCTTTTGCGGTAGCTTTTGAATCATGGTTCAAATTCGGATGGGGAGTTCTGGACTTGAAACTTATGAATTCAAAACTGTCCAATTGCAATACAGAACTCCCAAATTCCGTCCCATTCATCCGTGCCGCTGGCTTAATTCCCATATCATGTGTGCACGTAGCTTGGTACCCAAAAAAAATATAAAGGTTGGAGCTACCATTAGCACAGTTTTCGGGCGAGACACAACAAAACGGAAAGGGTTACATGGAGGCATGGGTCGATCGATGATGGACGTTCTTGGCCTCTAGCCTCTCTCCCCCCGCTTTTGAGCTCGACAAGACGTCTCTTGCCATAGTTTAAACCGCCGGTCTAGCCACCGGGTCAGGCCGCGGCTTGGCGTGTTCGGATTGGTGGAGAATCTCTGTGTGTCTGTGAGTGCCCGCGCGCGCGAGCTCCTTCTTCTTTTTATCTGCTCAAAAGCTCGCAGCAGGGAGCTTTGGATTTGCCTCAAAATGCACCAACTGATTGGCATGGGGCTCTGTAGCAGCGGCAGTAGGGGGAGGCCGGGAGGGGCACTAATTTATGCAACGTGCTTGCCTCTTGGAAAGCCTGAACCGCTGGGTCTGCTGGTGCCCATGCATGCCACCTTTGTGAATCTGAAGACTGGAGTTGGCAACAGGGGGTATTCATGCACAGGAGCACGCCCCAAGCATATATACTACTCCTATATAAGAGCTTTCAAGTACACAAGAGTGCACTCGTGCAGCTAAACAAAAGTGCAGGACCACATGCACAGAAGGAAGAATTAGAGCAGTATAGTAGCAGGGATTAGAGGATTGTAGTAGTATTTGACTAGGACAGGAATGCATGGTAGATTAATGATTAATCTGGGGTGGAACGAAGTACAGTCGGTCTCTCGGAACTACCAGGTCGGAGGCACTCGGCCTAGCTAGCTAGAGTAACAGTATAGCTGCTGGAATCTGCTGTGGGTTTCTTGAAAAAAAACATTGCCTTGTCTGCTGTTAGCGAGAGCTTTTCCATATTAGGTCCCGTCATCAGCTGAGTTCTCTGTAAATTACAGGAGCACACAAGTCATGTAGCCTTATCCAGCTTTTTATCCGGAGCAAGTACCGGCCATGTGCGTGCTCTCTCGGCAGCTCGCTGCGATGATCGATTTTTCGGAAAGAAATGATTCACAATCAGGAGCAGAGGGGGGGAAAGCAGCGGTAGTACACTCGCCGGCCGGCAACGTGTCTAACAGTCTAAGGATTGGCGACACAACGAACACAGGTTTTTGGCAGTGGCGTCGTCCTTGGCCCTTTTGTCCCTCGGGTTGGGCGTTTTCGTTTCCGGCGCTGGGCCGGTTCGTTGCCTGCCCGTACAACGTGCTCGATCGAGCCAGCAGCAGCAAATCCTTTTGGAACTTGGAGATCCACAGAACGACCCATAATTCGGCTACAGTAGTTGGACGCCACTACCCTAGCTCCATGGCAATGGCGGCTTAATCCCGTTTGCTTAATTTGTCACCGTCACCGTCGAGTCACGGCTGCCATGCATCTCGATCGCACGGCGATGGCTTTCACGAGCGCCCCCCATGCGCGCGTCGCGTTCGGCAAGTGCCCGGGTTTCCTTTCGCATCGGCGTGACGTCGTCTACACCGCCACGTACGAGCAAGGGCAAGCACCGAATCTTGCGGCTGCGGGCGGATGGCTAGCTAGCTGCCGCGGGTACCGGCCGGCCGGCGCCGGCAGCGGCCGCGGCCGCGCGCAAAGGCTGGAGGCCTTTGCCTCAGCTACAGAGACCCGACGGCGACGGTGCGGGCGCGGCGAGGCATCCGGATCAGCAGAGCCCGAGCAGCAGTGGGGGCGCACCAGGCCACCAGTGGGCAGTGGCGCGCGCGCGGCCGTGGCACGAGGCGACTACACGAGCGCGGGAGCGGGGCCGGACGGCCGGCCGGGCCGACGCGGACGCTGGCTGGCTCCTGCTGCTGCTACCGCTGGGCGCTGGGCGCCGGAACTGTTGCTGACGCTTGCCGGGTGACTGTGCGGGGCGCCGGGTCGCTGGTGCACGTGGGCCGCCTGCGCCTCCGGGCGCCGTGCCGGGGGCCCCGGCGCCGGTTGGGGGGGGGGGGTCGGTTACTGTGCGCCTGTGAACTGTGGCGCGTGTCGCGCGAGATGGGCCGGCGCCGGCGCAGCGATGCGATGGCACTCCGCCGGCTTGGTGGTGATCGATCTGCTGGTATGTATGGCTGCTGGCCGCGCCGGAGCCCTGGCGCGGATATCCGTCCGTCCCCTCCCGATGCGTATTGCGTCGCTGGAGTGGACAGCTACTGAGCTACGGTCCAATATTTGCAGGCAGGTACGAGCTTTGCTGTAGAGAAATACGAGTACAATCCAGGTGCATGCAGCTCTCTATAGTACACGTAAGAGATGAGACGACGTCAGCATATGCATAGGTCCGTCGTGCACAGTCATGGGAATTCGCGAGGCATGAGTCGGCGATGTGTATTTTGGATTTGGCGGCGGTGCCACCACAGGTGTGCAAAGCCGCCAGTCGCGCGGCGAGGCGTATGCGTGGCCATGCATGGCGGACGACGGCCGCGTTCGTCGTCGTGTGCGCCGTCGTCGTCCGCCGAACTCCGGGCCGCGCTCGGCCACGCCGCCCGTGGCACATACTACGTACTCCGTACAGTGTAACAGTGAGGAGGGAGGGAGGATGAGCAGTGATAGCGCGATGCGGATCCCGCGGATGGGCCCGGCTCTGTGCATGTGGGCCCCGGCTGGACGGGGACAGGCGCGAACACGCAGCGCGTGGGCTGCGACCGCTGCGCGCCGCCGTCAGATTGGGCTGGCCCGACGGTGGAGCAGCCCATGCATGTGGGAGTCCGGCGGTCCGGCCGCGACACTCACCGTTGTCCGCTGCCACGCCATCCCATCTTTGCTTGCGTGCCGCCGGCAAAGCCCCAAGCCGAAGTCGCAGACCCCCGTACACGCGTACGTACCCGGCGGCGCAGCGGCCCGGGGAGCGCGAGGCGGCGGTACGCCTAGGATTGGACGGCACGGGAGCCACCGGAAAAAAAAGCCCGCCCCGCCGCCGAGGACGAGACGCCTTTCTGGCTCGATTTCGACGTGCTTGGATGCTGCCACTGCGGCCGTTCTTTTCCCGACGTGACATTTACTGTTGCGCTGCAGGACGAAGATGATCTTCCAAGGGTGACATTTACGAGGATGTTCAGCATCGGGCAAAATTGAGCGTATGCATGTAACCATATGTGCCTGCGGAATCCACAAGTTCGACACAAATACAGCTGATGCTATCTACCACGCTCACCACCCCAAACGCTATCAGCCTACGAATCACAGTTCATCGGTCAGTCGCATTCCCTTTTTCTTTGGAACGAACACAGTCTTGAGAGGTGGAGGAGGCTCGATCGTGATCTCGAAGGTGTGGATCCACGAGAGTACAAATTCTTCGTGTCATTCCAAAACTGATAAGCCGAAGAGACGGTTTCGGATGATACATATCGAACGAAGTTCGAACAAACCACAAGGCCCTGAGTTACATGGTCCATTTGTAGAGAGGTGGAGGAGGATCGATCGTGATCTCGAAGGTGTGGGTCCACGAGAGTGCAAATTCTTCGTGTCATTCCAAAACTGATAAGCCGAAGAGACGTTTTCGGATGATACATATCGAACGAAGTTCGAACAAACCACTAGGCAGTTACATGGTACATTAGGCCTTGTTTGGCAACAAGAGGATTCACGTGGAAAGCAGCCCAAACCCCGCCTCCCGTGGAGCCCAGCCCACACCGGGGTGAGTTCTCCCTCTTGGGCCAAAAGCGCATTTGGCAGCCCGTGTATCGAAGTGGAAGGGCTCTAAAACCTGGTCATTCCGCGGGAGAAAAGAACATCGTCGAACACCTAGTGGAAAAACTCTCGCGTCTCTCTCTCGTCGCGTCCTCTCCGGCCATCGCCGCCGCGCTCGCTCCGCTGCGCCGCGGAGCTCACCTGGCAGTTCCAGCTCCCCCGCCTCCGGTGAGCCTCTTCCCCTTTCCTATCTCTGGTCCCCTCCCCTCTCTTTCTCTAGCCTTCTCTTGTCCTAGGGTTTGAATTCATCCTCTTCTTCTCCAGTAGATATTGGATCCGCCGTCGTCACCTCTCTCGCGTGTCGTGTGGACGAGGAGATGCACTTGGAAAAGGAGATGCACTTGGAAAATAACCCAACTGTGGAAGAGTATTGGGTGGTGCACGTGGATCACCCCAGACTCCTGTGGGTGAATTCTCGCCTGGCAGATTTCCACCAGATGCCAAACGAAGCCTGTAGAGAGGTTCTCCACCGGTTGGTTCTTCAAAGATTGCAGAGTTTTTTTACATTAAAAAGATTACACAGAGTTTGCCGTCTAATAATTACTAGAAAATCATAGAGGCCCATTTATGCATATCTGTCACAATGTGTATCCTTCGTGATCTGGAACCATTTCGGCTCAATGTAAAGGGTCTTTCAAGCCGAAAGAGGATGGGCCTTTAAAAGCAACAACAAGTGAATGGCCTTTCGAAACAACCGTGGGCTGTGTCGCGCTAACCCATTCGCGGGCTAGCCAAAAAAGGGAAAATGTCCGATATACCTCCCTGGATGTTGGGCCGATATTCAATTTCCTCCCTGGACTCGAAAACTGTCAGTTATGCTACTTTGGACTCACATGCAACCTCCTGAATTTTTTATTTTAATATTTATTTTTTTCACGATTTTTCAAAAATATGGGTCCCATTTCAAATTTTGCAAATCTATACCACCATCGACGTATGATATGGCATTCCGACCGCCGTACCACACAGCTGTTGTGAACAGTACTCAACGCGGCTATTGCAGCACGTGCAACTGCCTTATCGAACGGTGGTATGGGTCAGTTCGTTTTCAAAAAATCATAACTTTTTGTATGAACTTAGATGGAGATAAACTTTACATCAAAATTGTAGCTTTCGACGAGATCTACAACTTTGTAGATCAAACTTTTTCCATTTGAATTCATCTTCAAACTCAAATAATCAATATTCTATCTAGATCTGGATACCGTCGTACCATATCTTGATAGTATATCGATTATGTGAGTTTGAAGATGACTTCAAATGAAAAAAGGTTGAACTACAAAGTTGTAGATCTCGTCGAAAGTTACAATTTTCATATAAAGTTTACCTCCATCCAAGTTCATACAAAAAAGTTACAATTTTTTGAATATGAAGTGACCACTACCGCCGTTTGATACGGCGGTTGCAGGCGCTAGAGCACCCGACGCGGGTATTGTTCACAATCGTCGTGTGATATGACGATTGGAGCGCTACAGTGCCTAGCCGCCGTATCATATGGTAGTAATGGTGTAGTTTTGCAAAATTTGAGATGAGACATATGTTTTTGAAAAAACAAAGAAAAAATAAAACAATTCTAACCTCCTCGAGCTCAATCCACCTGGTTTTATCCCAACTGGGCCCACATGTCACCTCACCGGTCTCCTCCCCACCCCACTCCAGCTTCTCTCCCGCGCCCGACTGTCGGGGGAGCACGCACGACCGCCCCGCCGACCATGGGCACCGACAGTGGCGCTTGAGGAGCTCTTCCGGCCATGGGCATCAGCCGCGGTGTCGTCATGTGTAGGCTGATGTACCCAGGGTCGGCGTCGTCCGGACGACTCGATGAGGGCGAGCTCTCCTGTGTCCGCTGGCGACAGAGGCCAAGGCGACGGCCCGAGGCGACAGGGGGAACGAAGATGCGTATCGAGAGGAGCGGGTCGGAGGCCACCGCATAACCCTCCATGGCCGGCGTCGGCGGGACGAGCTCTTCAAGCATTGCGGCCGGTGCTCGTGGCCGGCGGGGGAGCTCCCCGACAGCTGGTGTCGGGGTTCTCTACCGCCGGACAGTAAATTTGTATCAATCGTGTGTCGGGCTCGGATGGTTAGCACAAGAGACAACGGGATTTATACTGGTTTGGGCCTCAGTCGAGAATGCTTGGCATTGATCTTTGCTCTTGGTCTTTCCCGGTGGGTGCGCACGAGCGCATCCGCCGGATGTAGCCCCCGAGCCCGCGGGTGAGTTGTAGACTCGCTCGTTGGCTTTTAAGCTTCATTATTGTCGTTGTGGCCCCAAATTGTTCCGTTGGGGTAATCGTGGGCGTCGTGGGCGACGTGAGCGACGCAGATGACGCGGGCGACGTGGTCGGTGCGGATGATGCGGGCGGCGTGGGCGTCTCGGCCGCTGTGGCGGACGAGACAGTTTGAAGTGACGGGGCGGGGACGGTTCAGGCCCCAGGGTTCAGCGAGAATCGAGGCGTCACGCGGGAGGGTGCCAGTCACGCCGGGACTCGCGCACACAGGCGTGCGTTTCGCTGACGTGGTGGGCCTGGCAGTCAAGGCTGGCAGCCGTGCTCCTCCCTTTTTAACCGCGCGCCGGCCAAAGATTTGGGACTTTACTCCCTCGCCTTCTTCCTCTGCTTTTGCATCTTGCTTCTCTCGCTCCCTTGCGCCCGCAGCACCGTCACAGCTCGCGCCGGAGTTCCGCTCGATAGCTCGCCGCCACCGTGTCGAACTGGACGCGGTCCAATGTGTCCCGCTCGATGTTGCGCCGCCTCGTCGAAGCCGGGCAGCTCCCTCCACTCACCGACGCCGTGGAGTGGAAGGTGCCCGGGGAGGAGTCCGTGCCGCGCCCGCCTAAGGGGTATGTCGTCTCGTTCGTGGCCTTCCACGAGCGCGGCTTCTCCGTCCCCGCCGGGCGGTTCATCCGGGCGGTCCTCTTCGAGTATGGGCTCCAGCTGCAGCACCTCAACCCGAACATCATCCAGCAGATGGCGGTGTTTGAGGCAATGTGCGAGGGGTACTTGGGGATCAGTGCCCATTGGCACCTCTTCAAGTACTTCTTCATGTTCGCGTGCTTGAAGGACGGCTCCAGGGCGGCGACGATCGGCTGCGCCAACCTCCGGATGAAGCAAGGCCGGGGCGACAGCTACATCCCGTCCTCGTTGACCAGCTCGAACAGCGGCTAGCACAAGGGGTGGTTCTATCTGAGGAACGACCCCGAGTTTGCGCTGCCGGCATTCACCGGGAACTCCATCGCGCAGGGGCAGAGGAACTGGACCGATGGCCCCTCGAAGACGGAGCAGGAGAAGTTGCTCAAGGACCACTGGGCGGTACTGACCCGCCTTCGAGAGGCCGGGGTCAACCTGGCGACCGTCATCGGCCAGTACCACGCACGGGGGGTCGTCCCGCTTCGGAGGCGGCCGCTGCGCCTCTGCGAGATGATTGCCGACAGAGCCCCTTGGGCCGGGACCATGACCGCGCCCGTGCTTTCGTCGCTGGACGAGATCCAGCACCGCGTGGCGCTGGCGATCGGGAAGTCGACCTTCACGTGGCCGCCAACGCGGCTTCTTCCAATGCTCCCCAACGGGGAGACTGAAAAACTTGTAAGTGGCTTCTTCTTCTGACAAGTTCGTCGACAAACTTGATTTCTTGGATTGATGTTGATCTCCTCGGAAATTCTCGACGATCATTGACTTGCCCGCCCCTTGCTTTTTCAGTTGAAGTGCGCCCATCTTGTGCCAGCGAAGGCGCCTCTCCTGGAGGAGGCGATCTTCAAGCGTAACCAGGCGGCCGCGGAGAGGCGGCGGGCCGCGCGCAAAGCGCAGCACAAGGAGCAGGAGATCGCGAAGCGCAATCGGAACGACAACCGCATCAAGCGGCGTAAGGCGGGGGAGCGCAATGTTTCCTCCGATGAAGACCCGTCGCCGGATCCGGCACGGAGCGGAGATGAGCCCAGTGCCGCGGTCGACTGGAGCGACATGTCCGGGTCGTCCTCGCCTTCGCCACCCCGAGCGGTGGAGGTGACCTCATCGCGGCGACCGGAGCCAGCCGCTCGTGAGAAGGGCGCGAGCTCGAGCCCACGGTCGGGGGCCCGCCCCGTCCGAGAAGATCAACAAGTGACCCGCTCTCGCACGGCGCCTGGTGGCTCGGGCGCCTCTGAAGGGCGGAGGGATCCTCCTTGCCGGGATGATCCGCCCAGGCGGCCGGCGGAGCACGAGGCCTTGCCCCGCCATCTCTTCGACGGCTCCGACCGCCCGGATGCGGACTCCCTGAAGAGGCGTTCGTCAAGGGCGAGGTCGACGACACCGACGTCCACACCGAGTGCGCCGCAGGGAGCGGATACGAGCGCTCTCCCGCGGCGCCTCCAGTCTTTGGTCATCCGGGGCGGCGGGGCCCCGGACGTGCTTGTTCCCCTCTCCGCCGGCGGGAGTCGGGGGCCGACCTCCGACGCGGCGGAGGTCGGGAGGACAGCCCCCGTGCAACCAGGGTAGCGAAGCGCCGTCCCCGAGCCGGAGGGAAGAAGTGGACCAGCCCCCAAGTCGGCGGAGCGCCGGGGGTCGGCTTCCGAGTCAGTTGGGGCCAAGCGGTCAGCCCCCGAGCAGGGCTCGTCGGACCGACGGGTGAAGTGGGTCCGCATCCATTCCAGCATGTGAGCTCCTGCCCTTCGTGTTTTTGTCGTCTTCGATCCTTCGTCTTGTTCGCCTTTTGATTTTCGTCTCGTGTTCCCTGCAGCCGCGCCGACACCGGTGTGCTCAGCCTCGCACCACTGAAGCGCGTGGCGCTGAGTTCGCGTGGCCCGCCTTCCGAGCCCCGCTCATAGCCTCCTTACGCCGAGCCGTTGGCGGAGCAGGCCCAGAGCGGGCTGGTTGTGGCCACCGAGGTGGTTGAGCCGGTGGCGCCACCGCCGTCGTCGGGCGCCGACAACTTGGGTGAGGGGCAGGCGGTCACAGAGGCGGCTGCTTCCCAGGCGGTGACGGAGCCGCAGGTCGAGGCCGCCTTGGGAGGTGGTGATGTCGTGATGGCGTCCGCCGAGCGGACCGTGCCCCCGCCTCCGCCGACCAGGGACCATGAAGCTGCGGTGCCGGTGGCGACGGAAACTCCAGAGCCCGCGACGGCGTTGGCGGGTGGGAGCGCGATGGAAGCGCCGACATCCGGCGCCATGTCCGCCATCAACTTCGAGATCATCGATCTTGACGCCACTGAGCTGCCGAGCAACGACCGAGACATCTACGAGGCCGTGCTGGAGAGCATGCTGGCCGACCCGGTGGGGTCGGAGGTCGAGGTCCCCGAACCCGCGGCGTCCGCAGCCGCGACCTCGGCTGAAGCGGCGGTGCCTGGCGACGGAGAGCCCACGTCTGGCGCCACCGCGGCGGGGCAGTTGACGCCGGGCCAGGGTGGAGATGTCAGAGGTCCCGTGCCCTCGGCCGTGTCGGAGGCGGCAGAGGAGGTCCTCGGGGAGTCCGCGGCCAGCGCGGGGCCGACCTTGGTCGTCCCTTTGGATCCAGCTGCTGGGGCGGACTCGGCCGCAGTCGAGGTTCCGGAGTCGTCGTCTCTCCGGCCCGCCGCCCTGTCGACGAGATGGTGCCTGCGACGAGCCCATCCCTCGCGGCTCCACAAGAGCACGATGCTCTCGGGAGTGTGGCGAGGACCGCCTCCCCGGAAATCCAAGAGACCGGGGAGGACTCTGGCGCGGCCCAGCCGCCGGAGCCTGAGGAAGGCGACGCGCGGATCACCGACCTGGCCCGCTTCTCGTGGGCGGCTGCCTTCGAGGCGGACGCGGATGCTGACGGGGATGAGGAGTCCGCGGCTTGCCACACCCTCGAGCGCGGGCTATCGTGGGCGCGCCGTGCATTCGACGAGCTCATTCTTCCCGCAACCACGGTAAGTTCTCTTGATGTGGCAGCCTATTTTTGTTTTCTTCTGTTCTTCCGATATCCATAGTTGATGTACTCCTCGT
The DNA here is from genome assembly GCA_036936925.1 of Cenchrus fungigraminus. Taxonomy (NCBI): domain Eukaryota; kingdom Viridiplantae; phylum Streptophyta; class Magnoliopsida; order Poales; family Poaceae; genus Cenchrus; species Cenchrus fungigraminus. The sequence continues at coordinate 28,249,450 of CM072780.1, read as the reverse complement.
CCGGAGCAGACGCTCGCGGCGTCCGGCCGGAGGAGAGCGCGTGCGGTTGGCGAGCTTCGTGCGGAGAGGGCCCAGCTGGAGATGCAGCTGGTGGTCGCCCGTGTGGCCGCTGCCGCGGCGGTGGCGAGTGAGGCGACGACGAGGACCACGCTCGAGGCCGCCAACCTCTCCGCGAAAGACCGCGCCACGGCCGCACAAGCTGCTGCCGCTACTGCTACGACGGAGCGGGACGCGCTGGCGACGAGGCTGGCTCAGGCGGAGGCGGAGATCTAGAGGTTGTGGGCCGTCGCAGCGACCGCCAATGATGCTGCCGAGAAGGCCACCACCGCCGCCGCCACTGCCGAGGCTGCTGCCCGGGATGCCGCCCAGACCGCAGCCCAGGAGAAGACGGCACTCGAGGCGAAGGTGGCGGAGCTGGAGCGGGACTTAGCCACCGCCGGAGTAGACCTCACGACGGCCAACCGTCAGTTCTCCGAGGTGACCAACAGGCTCCAGGTGGTCTCCGAGGAGGCGACTCGGCTGCGGGAGGACAACTCCAAGTTGTCGCAGGACCTCGACGGTGAGGCTCGACGCTGCTTCTCGCAACTTCCTCGATTCTCGCTTGTTCTTTGTTTGTATTGACTTGTCTTCTCGCGTTCCAGAGATGCGCGCGTACCGCGTCGGGATGACCGTGAAGCTCACGGAGAAGACACAGGAGCTGAACGCCGCCCTGCTCAAGATCATCGAGAAGGACAGCTCGATCGAGCGGCTGTCGGAGCAGCTCGAGAGTAAGCCCCCCACCTTGACTTCATTCTCGCTTTTCCTTTGAGTTGGTCGTGACACGTCGATCCGCTTGCTTTCTCAGAAACCAGAACCGAGCTCGAGCAGTCTCGGATGGCTCGGGAGCAGGCCGCGGTCGAGCTGGGGCAGGCCAGGAACGCCCGGCGCCAATTGGAGGAGTCCCGCAAGGTGAACATCCAAGACCTCGCCAAGCTTGCGAGAGCTGTTGGCGCAGTCATGACCGGGCTCGGCGTCCCCTTCAGGCCGATGCTCCCCGACAGGCTTGTCGAAGAGGTTGGGCGCCTCCCAGGGGTGATCAGAGAGCGTGAACTGTCGATGGCTCGGAGGGCGGTGCACCGGGTGCTCGCCATGTTCGAGCGCACTACCAGGGGCTGGACCGCATGGCGTTGAGCGGCGGCTGGGCCCCTGGCATCTCCGATGCCCAGTGCGACGAGCTTGAAGAAGACTGCGCCTCCTTTGCCCGCGACATGGCCGACGCCGCCTTGAAGGACATGGACCTACTGCCAGAAGAAGCACCAGAAGACCCGGGAAGCTCCAGGCCTTCAGTTTAGATGTATCGTTTTAATTGCATGTAATCTTAAGAACAGTTCGTATGTGCAACACCGCGAAGCGGTGTCACATTGTCGAGAACTTATTCGAAAAGCGTTACAGCTCAAATGTTCCCAAGCGCCCGGGGTCGACCGCCATAACGTGTAGTTGACCTTAGGAACTCGAGACGACCAAGCTCTACTCTGGAGCCGCGGGGGCGTAGGAGTCGAGAAGCTCGGTCTTCTCGAGCCGTTAAGAGCTGCCACTCGTTCGCAGCCCCCGAGAACTTGGGGAGTTCGAGAAGTAACTTGCGCGGTTTTGTCGTGAAGATCGTTTTGGACCGGAGTCTGGGCGGTTGCTTGAACACTTTTGAAAAGAGGTCGGACGAAGGCCTGAGGACTCGAGCTGTGCCCGCAAGTCTTCGCACCGTAGCCGCGGAGGCGTAGGTGCTAGGAACTTTGAACAAGCAGCAACGTCTTGCCCCACACAGGCCGTCGTCTTTACTTCTCATAAGGTCAAGCTTTCCGCCAAAAAACCTTTCGCTCGTGCGATCGGTTTCGACATAGATGTCGGGATTTTTTTTGAAAAGTCATAAAAAAACGGAAGGAGGGCATCGTGCCCTGGGTAGCCCCCGAGCAGGGAGCGTTTCTGCACGGATGCAGGGACGCTCACTGCTCAGCCTTCAGGGAAGTCGCACATTTAGAGACATGGCAACCGAGAAGTTTTTCAAACTTATAGACATATGAACAAAGCATGCGGCATTTATTCATTGATGTATAAGATTTAAACAGTTACTCAAGGGTAAAATGGCCGCAGGTGTTCGATGTTCCATGCGTTGGAGACGACTCGTCCGTCCTCGTATCGGATCTTGTATGTTCCGGATCGGAGCACCTGGTCGACGATGAACGGCCCTCCCAAGGGGGCGAGAGCTTGTGTCGATCCTTACTGCCTTGAACTCGTCGGAGGACCAGGTCTCCGACATGGAACTCGTGAGAGCGCACGTTGCGCTCGTGGTAGCGTCGTAGAGCTTGTTGGTACTTGGCACAGCGCAGGAGTGCCACGTCTCGCGCTTCATCGAGCTGGTCGATCGCGTCCTCAAGCGCGACCTGGTTGCCTTCCTCGGTGTAGGCTTGTACTCGTGGGCTGCCGTAGTCGATGTCCGTGGGTAGCACCGCTTCCGACCCGTGCACCATGAAGAAAGGCGTGAAACCAGTCGCCCGACACGGTGTGGTGCGCAGGCTCCATAGCACGGACGGCAGCTCAGCCACCCATCTCGCTCGGAACTTCTCGAGACGCTTGAAGATGCGAGGCTTTAACCCTTGCAAGATCATTCCGATCGCCCTCTCGACCTGGCCGTTCGTCTTCGGGTGCGCCACGACAGACCAGTCCACGCGAATGTTGTTGTCGTCGCAGAAGTTGAGGAATTTCTTCCCCGTGAACTGGGTGCCGTTGTCGGTGATGATCGTGTTGGGTATGCCGAAGCGGTAGATGATGTCGGTGAAGAATGTAACGGCTTCCTCGGAGCGGACGTTCACAATAGGTCGGGCTTCAATCCATTTGGAGAACTTGTCGACCGCCACGAGGAGGAAGCCCCCGGGTGCTTGTCGGAGCGGCCCCACCATGTCGAGGTGCCACACAGCGAAAGGCCATGTGATGGGGATTGTTTGAAGCGCTTGCGCCGGGAGGTGAGTTTTTCGAGCATAGAACTGGCACTCCTCGCAACGACTCACAATGTCTTTGGAGTCCGCCACCGCTGTGGGCCAGTAGAACCCTTGTCGGAAAGCTTTCCCGACAAGTGTTCTCGGGCCAGCGTGATGCCCGCATGTGCCGGCGTGGATCTCACGTAGTAGCTCCCTGCCTTGATCTCCGAGGATGCACCGCATGAGTATGCCTGCGGCTCCCCGTTTGTAGAGCTCGCCCTCGATGAGAACGAACGCCTTGGCTCGCCGTGTGATGCGGCGCGCCTCCGTCTGGTCGGAGGGAAGCTGCCTCTCGACAAGCCACTCGAGGATAGGGAAACGCCAATCAGGATCTTCGAGGTTTGGCTCGGGTGGCTGGTCGATCGCCATGACCTCTGGCTCTTCAACCTCTGGCGGCTTCTCCCCTTCTGCTCGTACAGAGGGTGCGTGTTGATCACTCGCGAAGACCCTGTGTGGTACTGGCTTGCGGCTTGATGCAGTCTTGGCGAGTACGTCGGCGGCTTTGTTGTAGTCGCGCAGCACGTGATGAAGCTCGAGCCCGTGGAACTTGCCTTCCAGGTCGCGTACGGCCTGGCAGTATGCCGCCATCTTCGGGTCAACACAGTTTTTCTCCTTCATGACTTGATCCACGACAAGCTCTGAGTCTCCTCTGATCTCGAGGCGACGGATCTCGAGCTCAACAGCTATTCGGATGCCGTTGATGAGTGCTTCGTACTCGGCGACGTTGTTGGAGGCTGGGAAATGTAGTCGGACCATGTACTCCATGCGCACGCCCAGAGGCGAGATGAAGACAAGGCCTACTCCCGCCCCTTCTTTCATGACCGAGCCGTCGAAGTACATAATCCACGTCTCGTGCTCGATTGGTGCCGGCGGAGTTTGGATCTCCGTCCACTCAGCAACGAAATCCGCCAGCACTTGGGACTTGATGGCACTGCGAGGTGCATACGAGATGTTCTGCCCCATCAGCTCGAGCGCCCACTTGGCTATCCTTCCTTGGGCCTCGGGGTTCTGGATGACTTCCCCGAGCGGGTACATGGACACCACGGTGATGGGGTGTGCGTCGAAGTAGTGGCGGAGCTTGCGCTTGGTCAACAAGACAGCATACACGAGTTTTTGCATCTGCGAGTAGCGGGTCTTGGAGTTGGAGAGTACCTCACTCACGAAGTACACTGGGCGCTGAACCTTTTGCGACCTTCTGGGCTCTTCTCGTTCGACCACCAGCGCGGCACTGACCACCTGGGTTGTCGCGGCGATGTACAGGAGCATCGGCTCTTCAGGTGTCGGAGCCGTGAGGATCGGCGGGCTCTTCAGCATGTTCTTGAGGGAATCGAGCGCCTCTTGTGCCTCGGGGGTCCATGCAAAGTGGTCGGACTTCTTCATCAAGCGGTACAACGGTAGGCTGCGCTATCCGAGTCGTGCTATGAAACGGCTCAGAGCTGCGAGGCAGCCCGTGACACGTTGTACGCCCTTCAAGTTCTTGATCGGCCCTATGCCCGTGATGGCCGAGATCTTCTTGGGGTTTGCTTCAATGCCGCGTTCCGACACGACAAAGCTGAGGAGCATGCCCCTCGGGACCCCGAAAACGCACTTCTCGGGGTTAAGCTTCACCCTATGCTGTCTCAGCTTGGCGAAGACCTCCGTGAGGTCCGGGACCAGATCGCCGGTCTTTTTCGACTTGACCACAATGTCGTCGACGTACGCCTCGATGATGCGTCCTACAAGCTCCCCGAAGACACGCCGCATGCATCTTTGGAATGTAGCGCCCGCGTTTTTGAGCCCGAAAGGCATCGTCTTGTAGCAGTAAGCGCCAAACGGAGTGATGAATGAGGTTGCGAGTTGGTCCGCTATGCACATCGCTATCTGGTGGTACCCGGAGTACGCATCGAGGAAACAGAGGGCTTCGCACCCAGCTGTCGAATCGACTACCTGATCTATGCGAGGCAAAGGAAACGGATCCTTGGGACATGCCTTGTTAAGGCCCGTGTAGTCAACACACATCCTCCATTTCTTATTCTTCTTCTTTACAAGTACAGGGTTAGCAAGCCACTCGAGGTGGAATACTTCTCGGATGAACCCTGAACTAAGGAGCTTCTTGATCTTCTCGCCGATCGCCTTGCACTTCTCGTCGTTGAAGCGGCGAAGGCGTTGCTTTACCGGTTTCGATCCCGGCTTGATGTTCAACTTGTGCTCGGCGACCTCTCTCGGGATCCCCTTCATGTCGGAGGGTTTCCATGCAAACACATCGAGGTTCGCTCTGAGGAAGTCGACGAGCGCGCTTTCCTATTTAGGATCGAGCGCCGTCCCGATACGAAGCGTACGGCCGTCGTCGGAGACAGCCGCATCCTTGACGTCCTTGGCGGGCCCGAAAGAGCAGGCCGCTCGCTTGGACGACTCCGGGATATCCTGGTCCTCGGATGGAGGCTCGGCGTGGAGCCTCTCAGACTGGATCAGTGCCTCCGCAAACTGGAAACATTCAGGGTCGCACTCGAATGCGCGCTGGTACGTAGTCCCTACTGTGATGATCCCCTTCGGGCCGGGAATCTTCAGCTTCAGGTACGTATAGTTGGGCACGGCCATAAACTTCGCGTATGCCGGCCTCCCGAGGATGGCGTGGTACGTCCCCGAGACCCCCACCACTTCGAAGGTGAGGGTTTCTGTGCGAAAGTTTCGCAGATCCCCGAATGTGACGGGCAGATCGATCTGCCCGATGGGGAGAGCTTCCATTCCAGGGACGACCCCGTGGAACGGTGCTGTAGACGGCCGCAGCTTGGATCGCGGGATGCCCATGTCGTCAAGTGTTGACGCATAGAGCACGTTGATCCCGCTTCCTCCATCCATCTGGACCTTATGGATCCGTTTGGACTTGAATAGAGGAGCTACCACTAGTGGGTAGGATCCCGGCTGCGGCACGTGGTCGGGATGGTCCTTGCGGTCGAAGGTTATCAGAACCTCCGACCACTTTAGGTAGGACGACTTCGCGAAGTCGGCGTTGAAGACTTCTCGTCGGATCAGCTTCTCTCGCCGTCTTGAGGGTCGCGCCGGTGACCCGCCGAAGATCATGTGGACCGCGCCATCTTCACCCAGGTACCGAGCCCCCACGTCTTCATCATCGTTGTCGGGAGGTGGCGCCGCCTTCTTGGGTGGATCCGCCGCCCTTGGCTTGAGGGTGCCGTTGACGTAGTTCTTGATCAACCGGTAGTCCTTGAGCGCGTGCTTGACGGGGACCTCATGGTGTGGGCATGGCGCGTCCAGGAGCTTCTCGAAGTGGTCCTTTGGAAGACCAGTCTTGGACGGGTTGCCCTTGGGGCGCGACTCCTTGCGCTCGACCACCGCAACCAAGTTGTCGTCACGACGGCGCTTGTCGTTCTTCTTCTTCTTCTTGAAGCGCGAGGACGTCCCCTCGCCATGGTCCACGACCTGCTTCCCCTTGCCCTGAGGGGTGTTGAGGGTCGCTGCGACCGCCTCCTCGCCGTCCGCATGGTTGCTCGCGATGTCGAGGAGCTCCCGCGTGGTTCGGGGCGTGCGGCGTCCGAGTCGGTGGATAAGGGAGGTGCAGGTCGTGCCGTTCTGGAACGCCGAGATGGCGTCGTTGTTTGTTGCGCCGGGAAGCTCGGTGCAGCGCTTGGAGAAGCGTCGGATGTATTCGCGCAGGCTTTCCCCCAGTTGCTGCTTGCAGTTGCGCAGCTCCCACTGCTTGCCGGGGCGGGTGTACATGCCTTGGAAGTTCCCGACGAAGACCCGGCGCAGGTCGGTCCAGCTGTTGATCTTGTCGCGGGGCTGATGCTCGAGCCATGTCCGCGCGGAATCTCCAAGGTAGAGCGGCAGGTTCTTGATGATGAAGAGGTCATCTGTCGCCCCTCCCGCATGGCACGCGAGCCGGTAGTCCTCCAGCCATACGCTGGGGTTGGTGTCCCCGTCGTACCTGGGAACATTAGTCGGAGCTCGGAAACGCGAGGGGAACCTCGCATCCCGCACGCTCTGGCCAAAAGCTCGCGGGCCCCTCTGGTTTGGCGACCAGCTGCGGTCACGGTCGTCGTCGCTGTCGTAGCGTCGTCCGCATCGTCGGTCGTCGTGGCGGCGCGCACGGTCATCGTCGCGGCGATCGCGGTTGTCGTGGTCGCGGTGGTTGTCGACACTTGCAGCCCGTCGGCGAGCCTCGATGGTGTTCCGGGCATCGCGGTCGGGCCCGAGCCGGCTCTTGACTGCCGACATCGCCGCCCCGGCCCCTTCTCCTCGGTCCTGATGCCGAGAGGGGGGCGGGTTTGGGCCATGCGCGGACGGCGCTGCCGCTCGACCACGCTCCGACCGCTGGCGTGAGGCGGAGCTCTCTGCTTGTTGCGCCGCCGCTGCTTCGAGCAGCGTCTTGAGTTGCTAGCGCACTCGTCTCTCCTCGGAGGTCGCTGCCTCCGGGCAGCCGCGCAGCAGCATAGCTGCAGCGGCCAGGTTCTGCGACGCCCGCCTAAAGAGCGGCGGGGCGTCACCATCAGCGTTGGCGTCGACGTTCGCGCCTTCGTTGGCGCGTCGGTCATTGTCGCGCGTGCGTCCTCGAGCCGGCGGCGTCGGGGCGCGGGCTCGGGGCCGTTCAGCAGCAGGTCGGCGCTCCTGCCGCTCGCTGTTTCCCTCGCGACGTTGCTCCTGCACCGGGACCAGCTGCGGGGCCGGCAGCGGTGCGGGCTGCCGGATGCGGGGCACAGGGTCCTCCCCGAGCTCCCGGTGAAGGTTGGCCAACTCCTCGTCGAGCTGGAACCTAGCCTTGGCGATCTCGTCGAGGCGCGCCCTACGTTGGGCGTCGGTGGCGCGGTGACGTGGTGCCGGCTCCGGGTCAGAGCTGCTCGAAGCCGACGCCACGCATACGAAGCACTCGCGCGTGGGGTCGCGAGGCCGCGTTGACGGTGTCCTCCGGGTTGTCGCGGAGCCGGAGGTGACGCGGGTCGCTCGTAGGTCGTTCATGTAGGCCGTCACCGGGTCGTCCGGGAGGCCTGGCTGTCCACGGGGGTACATGGTGGTGTACCGCTCCATGAACTCCCCCCAGACCAGCGGCTCGGCTGGCCTGGAAGGCGAGGTCGGTGAGGTAGTAGGCGGCGAGCCTAAAACGCTCCTGTGTTGGGTTTGGCCCCAACATGGCCATGATCTCTTCGTCCGAGAAGCCTCAGACGAACGCCGCGCGCCCCGCTGTCCTCGTCAGGACGTTGGGGCGGGCCGGCCGGACGAAGGTACGCCCGGTAACGGGCTCCGCCGGCCCGGTGTAGACGAAGCCGAGGGAGCCGAAGCGCATGGTGGCCCCAGGAGTTAGCGAAACCCTGCGGCCCTCCATCCGAGTCGCTGGTGAAGTTCGTCGAGACACACGATGTGCCCCTACCTGACGCGCCAACTGTCGGGGTTCTCTACCGCCGGACAGTAAATTTGTATCGATCGTGTGTCGGGCTCGGATGGTTAGCACAAGAGACAACGAGATTTATACTGGTTTGGGCCTCTGAGGAGTAACACCCCACGTCCAGTGTCGAGCTGCCGTGTTCCCGTGCTAGGGTGGTTTGTAGTAGGGGTTACAAACTGATCGGGAGAGGGTATCGAGCCCAAGTCCCTTAGAACGAGTGTTCGGTTCGTCAGCTAACCCTTGTGACGGTTGCCCTCCTCTCCTTTTTATAGACGCAAGGGGGAGGGGCAAAAAGGGAAACAAAAGAAGTGTTACAGTGTCGGCCACTGAGATGTCCTCTCGCGCGTCGCTGTCCGCCAGGACGCATTGAAGAGGAGCCGCGTTACGTTGTCGTAGAGGCCGCCGCGTGGCCGGGCGGGGCTGTTCACTTCGGGACGCCTGGCGCTCTCTCCGAGCAGTTTGGCGGCGACTCAGCCCATCCGAGCACAGGATGAGCCCGCCACGTTAAGGCCTAATCGTAGGCCTGAGCTCGTCGTAGGGGGTGCTTGAGTGCCTCGGGTGGAGTTTGCGTGCTGCAGGGTCGGATGTGATGGCGATTTGATGGCTGCGCAGCTGAGCAGAGCCGCGTTTAAGGCTCCTGTCGGGGCCATCCGCCCGCGCGGGCCGCCAGCTGGTGTGTTTGCATGGCATGGAGAGCCGGCCCCCCACGCGTCGTGGTGGAGGTGTTCACGTGCCGAGATCGCGCCACGTGGTATTGTTCTGCACCTTGGTCGGAGGCGGAGACTGCTCGTGCGAACGAGCAGCTTGTCGTGCGAGGCGAAGACTTGTCGTGCGAGGCGGAGACTCGTCGGAGGGGGTTCCTCTAGCGGGGAACTAGTCGGAGAAGCTCCCAACTAGTCGGAAACAAGACGTTTTGCCAGTGATGGTCTTGACAGGGGTCCTTAGTCCTCCTCGCCTTGAATCTTGACCTTCACGCTGTCGATCTTGACCTTCACATTGTCAATGGTGTCAGAAGACTTCACCTCAAGAGAGATTATCTCGCCGTCAAAGGGGACCCTAATCTGGGCCCTCGTCAGCTGGTCATGGGAGAGAAGCCTGCGAGGACTGGAATGGAGGCCAGCGAGGCTGACGTTTGGGCCCAACGGGGATAAAACTAGGTGAATTGGGCTCGAGGAGATCATATGTCCGGGATCGTAAGTCCAAGGTACAGAATGGATGGTTTTCAAGTTCAGAGAGGAAACTCAAATTCAACATAACATCCGGGGAGGTAAATTGGACATTTCCACCAAGTAAAAGCCTCATTTTTTCCGTGTAACCTCATCGATTCAGGTTGTGTGTGTGGGGGTGGGGGGCACCTCACTTGGTTAGATGCTCGTGAATGGTCTTTAGTTTTATGGTAGGACGGTCCAGTGAAAAGCTACCCATCATAGTTCAAATCCTAGTGCTTGCACATTTTCCTGAGATTTTTTCAGGATTTATCGTCGTTGTGCATTAAGTGGTAAGTGACATTCCGTCGACAACAAGACGTCATTGGCAACTTCGGGAATCTCGAGATCTATCGGGTGCCCATAGGGGTAGAATTTGCGTACGTGTGTTCATAGGAGTGAGTGTACGTGTTGCGTTGTACTGTGCTTATAGGGTAGAATTTACGTACGTATGTTCATAAGGGTGAGTATGCTACGTGTTCTGAGTTGAAACTGTGTAATTCTTCTTTTAAAAAGTTAGTTGCTAAACAAGAGAATGGCACAATGATCCTAACAGAGTCGTGGACAATAAGATGGAAGCAACTCCTTGATGTTTGTTTGATCTCTACAACAAGAAGCATGACACAAAAATGAAAAGGAAACGAAAATGCAATGCGTCATGGCTAATCCAATCCAATCAGGAGCCTCACTTGCACTCCACCCCTGCCTCGGCAGCTCGCCGCGGGGTGCTCTTCCGCCGGCTCCCGTGACGCCGGAACCCGCTCTGCTTGACGGCCCCGTCCTTCTCCTCCGCCGCCGGGTCGCTGCCTCGCTTGCTCTGTTGCCGCCGCCGCCTCCGCTTCTTCCCTCCGTTCTCAGCCGAGCCCTTGCCCGGCACGGCCGGTTTGTCGCCGTCACTGTCCTCCATGGGCTCGACCTTGCCGCTGTCTTGCCCCTCCTCCTCCTCGTCGGTGTCGTCAGCCTTGAGGTGCTTCTGCGGCCGCCCCCTCCTCTTGTACGTTGGCATCACGGCGTCCTCGTCGCCGCTGGCGGCATCGGCGTCCTCGCTGCTCTTGGTACCTTGCAGCGTCGGCCGTTTATTAGCCTTGCCTCCCCTAGGTCTGCCCATCCGGGAACGGAGAAACCCTCTTCGCTCACTTCAGACTCCAGCCAACAAGGGAGTTGCGAGCTTGTTCTCTGGTGCCACTAACCGGTCAATCCCACACCTGCAAATAGGCACGGATCGAATAGGAAAGAACAGATTCAGGAAGCTGTCAATATGTTTCATTCATGCGCATGTCAATATGTTTCGAGAAGCTGGAAAGGAAAAACAGCGGGGAGGAAGTAACAGGAAGAATCTCAAGCTAGAAATGGTTGATAGGAGACAAGCAACTAGTATTCTTTGAGTATTTTGTGATCTGCTGTTGAAAATGACATTCAGACATCTTTTTGAAACAATGACATTCTAATACAATAGGAAACAAGCAATCATAAATCTATTACTGATGAAGCGATGAACACAAAAGTAGACCCAACAACCCAAGTACAACAGAGACTAATCCTGCACAATATACCACCATCCAATGGAAAAAACCTGGAACAAAGGCAAGAGATGTGCCCGGAGCTAGCCTCACATCTCCTGTATCGAGCTCCAAAACACTGACCAACACAATAAGCTCCGAGGAACAAGATCGATACGTATATACTCAAGAAGAGCACAGTCAGAAGAAGGAGAGAGCAAGAACACGCACGGATCAACTGACCTGCTGTGGACCCGCGGTATCATGCAGGGAGGCCGGCGAGCTATCGACTCCTCTCCGAATACAAGCCCGTGATCCTCGAGAGAATGAATCCCGTGGACAAGAGATCTGTACCTGAGTACCTGTACATCATATAGCACCACATATAGACCATGAGAGATCTTCAAGGTTGAGCAAAAGGAAGTAGTAGCAACCAACCGGGGCAAGAAGAAGGCGAAACACGGAGGACGCACCGCGAAGATGCTGCCTGCGGCGAGGGATTTTCAGGGACCGGGGACCGGCGAGCGTCCGATCGAGGTTTCGCCGCCGCGAGCCAAGACTTCGACGGGCTTTATCTGAGCAGAGGAGGAGGCCGGGAGAGGGAAGAGCTGACTGGTCACACTGCTCTGCCTCCAGACAGAAAGCTATCGGAGGAGCACACGGAGGATGCTTGGCTTGGCCGCCAGAAATACACTACTCGCCCACTGACCCGACCCGTACGAGCACCAACGCGGCGGACGAACGTACCAGGGGGCCGGGCCCCAACGACAAGCGTCACAGTAAAAGCCGTTCGCGCTCTTGCAGCCGGGCCGTGGTAGTAGCAGTAAACGCAGCCAAAGGGAATCGCGCAACGGGGACCTCCGGACCTGGGTGGGAGCTCTCTCGGTCGTAAAAAACCTGCGACACGCCAATGTGCCATGTCCCCTTGCTGTCTCGGTACGCGCACTGCTCCTCCTCGTACGGAGGGAGACGCGACGCGACGAGACGAAACGAAATGGAGAAGCGCACCTACACGTCTTGGCTCCCGTCGACGGGTTTTGAGCCAAAACTGTGTGCCCACGAAACCGGCCGATCTGGCTGGGGCCACGCGTTCCAATCCGATTGCTCGGACACAGGTCTCCGGCTGCTGGACGAGGACGTCGCGATACGGTGGCGCTGCGCGTGGGACAGCTGCGGGCTGCGGCGGCCGGGAACGGGATCGAGCAGCGCCGGCGTTGAGGACGGATCGGAGTCCGCCGACGCCGCCGTGCTGGAGGAAGCTTGGCACGCACGCCGGGCGCCCTCGGTGTTTTTTACGATCGTGTCACGCGTGATGCTACTAGCTGCTGTCTTTTGAGCGGCAAATCCCGGCGGCGACGTCCGGTCCGACCAAACGCGCGCACCCGGACGGAGGCGTCGAGATCTCTCGTGAAAAGGAAGCCCGCACCGCACCGCAGCAGCCCGTGAGGGGGGAGGCGTGGAACGGAAGGCGCCGCGCCACGCGCGCAGCCGCGGCGGCGGTCGCGTCCGGCACAAGAAAAGCCGCCGCGCCGAGCCGGCCGACGGCTTCATCGTCACTCTTCGTTCTACCTGTCCCGGTTTCCGCCCCCAGTCGCTTAGACTGTCCGCACTGGGACCGCCATACCGACCGCGACGGGACACGGTGGACGGTGGCGTCGCTTTTTACCGTTCATTCTCCCGCAGCGGGGGACGGTAAAAGCGACGCAACCGTTCCGTTCCTCCGGTCGGACGTCATATCCAGCGTCGTCCGGAACGAACGCTACGTGCGGGCCCGCGCAGCCTCGCGCCATCCCCAACCATCCTCGTCCCGCCGTCGCGCCGCCGGCCTCCCGTCGCCCTTGCCGTCGCCGTTGCCGCAGCAAGAGAGAGAGAGAGAGAGAGAGAGAAAGCGCGCGCGAGATAGCAGCAACATCAGCCAGCGCCGGAGTTGGGGAGCCGGCCGTGCCCCGCCGCCGCGGAGCTCCACCATGTCGCGAAGGAGCAGAGGAGTCTCTGGAAGCAGAGAGCAGGTCCCCACACGCAGATCGAGGCAAGACGGCGGCGACCGGTGCAGGGAGCTCCGCCGGATCTCGCGGACCTCGCCGGCTTCCTCCTCCTGCTTCGATTTGAGGCCCCCCTCGATCTCTCCGCCGCCCACCACCTCCTCTGCGGTCCGCCGGGAGCGCTCGATCCGGGGCGCGCAGGTGCTCGCCGGCACGAGGCCCGCCGGCGTCGGGGAGGAGGGCGGAGGAGGGGCGGCAGCACGGCGGCGCGCAGGACCCCCAACCACCCTGCCTTGCCCAGCGTCGCCGTCGGGGGCCCAGCGCCCCGAATCGAGTGCCGCCGCGCATCCGCCATCGAATCGAGAGGGAGGGAGAGAGAGGAAGAGGAGAGGAGAGGAGGCCGGCGACCGCCCATCCGCCGCCGCTGCTAGTCCGCCCATCCGCCGCCGCCTGGAGAGGAGAGGAGGCTGGCGGCGAAGAGGAGAGGAGGCGCGGGGTGCGTCGGCGGTGGAGAGGGAAGAGAATGGCGTTGGACAGTGGGGAGGGAGAGAGGAAGAGAATAAAAGAGCTGAGAGCATGACATGTGGGTCCTGCACGAGGTAGTTGGTATGGAGTATGAGATATAGGGGTTGACGGGTGCGGGAAAATCGAAACTGAACTGGAAATTCTTGATGACCAAGCAGGAATATTCCCTTTAGAGGTTGGATTTGGAGTTTGACGAGTGGGGACAGTCTTACCGCATCATGGAAGCGGCGAAAGTCACAGCTCGCCGTCGTCGGTGTGCTGCTATTCCTTTCTCTAATTTTCTCCCTAATTTTTTCTTCGCATTTTTCTTTCCCCCCTTATCTCTTTGGTCAGGACTCAAGGACACGGGAGCGGCTGGCATTGATCGGGAGACAAGGGAGTACGGCGAGTGGGCGCAGCACGGCAGCAGCGGCGTTGGTGGTGTCTGCCCTGCCGTGGCGTGCCGGCCTCGGGTGCGCGCCGCTGGCTGGCCGACAGCCTCGTGCCCAAGCCCTGCAGCCGCGCTCCCGGCGCCCCGTTTGCCGGGTTCAGACGCGCAGAGGCAGCGAGCACGCGCCCGTCCGTGTTCAAACAGGCGAGGGAAGGAGGGAGACGCTGGCCGGGCAGGAGGGCAGCACACACAAGCGCGGGGTCAAGGCTCCAATGATCCTTGGTCGCCACTCGCCACGACGCGCTGCAGCGGAGGGGCGGCATCTCATGGCTTCATGGGGAGCCAGAAGCGTGCTGCCGTGACCTCTCTTTTTTATCGCCACACCCCCCCCCCCTTTTTTTAATATGCTCCCTCCCTTTTCTTGACAGAGAGAGAGGCGCCTATTTTTCCTTGTTTTTTTTATTATTTTCGGATAAAGTAGGAGTTCAGAATAATGTACATGTTGATTTTTTTTAAGATTCCCGTCTGTTTGATTTTTTTTATGGACTGCGTAGTGCGCTTTGAGCTATAGGTCCATCTCTGTACCGGAAAAGCCCACGGTCATAGATTGGAGAAAGCCCACTTATTTATTGGGTTCACATTGGTCTGCCCACTCTCGGAAAAAGCCCATTATAGGGGAAGGAAGGAAGATGCGCGACCAATTTCTTCGGTCAAAATGTCAGTTGGTAACAAACAATGAATTCCACTGACCAAAAACCTGGAAGTTTAAGGACAAAAACTACGAGATGACAACAGTTTAGGGCAAGTCCAACCGGACCCTTTTCCAACCCCTCACCTCATCTTTAAGGGCGAATACACCGAAAAACGTCTCCAACCCGCCTCTCATCCGCACCCCGACGGATGAGGCGGCCTCATTTTCGCCCTCGGACTCTCACTTGTGGGAGCTTTTCCCAGCTCTCATCCGGCGAAGGAGCCAACGGTCGGCTGTCCCGCGCGGCCATGGAGTTTTCCCCGCGGCCGCGTCCGCGCCCGACCTCCTCGTAGCGGCGGCGGCGCCCGACCTCCTCGCCCATGGGGCCGGCGGAGATCCGCCCGGTGCGCACCCATGAGGGCCGGCGGAGATCCGCCCGCGGCCGCACCCATGGGAGCCGGCGGCCGGCGGAAATCCAGTCCGTGGCCGCAACCATGGAGGTCGGCGCACCCGTCCCGCGGCCGCGCCCTGCAGCGGAGAGGCCCGTCTCGCGATGGATCCAGCCGCGGTGCCGGTGCGAGAGAGGAGAGGCAGGGAGGGTGGGGATCGAGATGGTGGAGAGAGATAGGGTGGGCGGTTGGAGTTAAAAATAAGGATTTAATTGCTGACAGGTGGGTCCATGTGTAGGTAGGGAGGTATATAAGAGATGGGTTGGAGTTGGACTCAAAAGAGGTACCTTAAATCTAGATAAGAGGTCCTCATATGGGTGGATAAGGGCTCAAATATAAGAGTCCGGTTGGAGGGCAACTCCAACCGAGGCCTCATCCCCCCTCTTATCTCGGATTTGAGAGTCCAAAGTCGAAAAAACACCTCCAACCCACCTCTTATCCGGCCCCCGATGGATGAGGCGGCCTCATATTTCCCCTCTCGACTCTCACTTGTGGGAGCTCCTTTTCCCCACTCTCATCCTGCGAGGTGCCAACGGCCGGCCCTCCCGCGCCTCCACGGAGGTTTCCTGCGCCATTCATGGGAGAGGGAGAGAGGAAATCATACTTGCAGATGGCGCGGATGGAGCTGGCGGCGCTAGGATCCGCGACGGCTCGCTGCATCCGCACCATGGAGGCCGCGTGCGCCCCGTTCCGCGATCGCGCCATGGAGGCCGGCGGTGCACCGACCCGCGGCCGCGGCCGCGGGGGCCGCCGGCGCCCCGTCCCGCCGTTGTGCCCCGTCCCGCAGCCACCATGGGGGCCGCCGGTGACCTGTCCCGCGCCCGCAGCCGCCGTTGGGGCCGGCGGTGCCCCGCTCCGGAGGTCTCCCCGCCCCTGCGCCGTTGGAAAAGGAAGAGAGGGGGCGGAAGAGCCGACCGGCGGCGCGGGAGAACGAAGGGATCGGGTCTCGGGGATGCGGGGGCCGGACGAGTGGATAGGAGTGGGGGATCGGGAGAGAGGGTGGGGTAAAATAAAAAGAAAGGACTCCCTAACAGGTGGGGTCCACATGTAAGGAGGGAATCTATACCTCTATACCAATCTATAATTTATGGTGATGTCGTTCACCCCCACCCACCCCCCCTCCCTATTAATTTTAATCCGTCGCTATTAATTGACCAGCACGTGGGCTTTCTATAAATTATGACGTCGTCATCTACGGTGATAAGCAGTTCATCAGTGCTGGACGTCGTCATCCACGGTGATAACTGCAATCTGTCGGCTGAAAATCCTGTCTCCTTATCATGTACATGCATCTGCAACATAAACAATTTAGGTCAGTCAACCAAATGGTATGCCATAAAATGAAATGTAATTGACTTTGTATTTCATGCTTTTGATTCTTCTTTGCAGAGCTAATTGGAGCATGTCATCTTTATACACAACCATATACTGCACATGAGTGCCCAGGAATCTGTGACGCCCCAGGTTTTTAATTAGCGTCATTAACGCTAATGACCGTTTCAGCTGAGTCAAACCTGCTGACATTGGTCAAACCTAGGTCAACCTGGGTCATCACCTCGAAAACCTCGCCAACAATCCCTAATGACCCTCTTGATCAAGTCAACACACACTTGTGGTCAACCCTTGGTCAAAGGCACGGTCAAACCCCACTTAAGCCCTGATGTCTTTGAACGTCTTTCGGAACTTTTGCCGCGTTCTCCAAAATTCCCCTAAACACTTCAAAATCTCCCAATATAAAAGTTGTCCAGTTTCTCGAGGGACACAACTTTCATGTTGGATGGCATTTCAAATTTTGAGTGGAAAAGGGTGGAAAACTTGGTCAACTGCAGCAACTCCTGTTCACTGGCGCCATGAAAGACAGCCACTTTGCCTGCAGTTCATGCTCAAACGGTTGCTTAAAACCCCTAAGAGCCTTTGTAAAAGTTGTAGGGGATTCTTTGATCTGCAACTTTGCTTATTGGACCTTGATGCACTTTAGTTCAAAAACGTGGAGTTTTCTGCAGTCAAACAGTGCTACACGAAATTTTAGACCGGCGCTGCGTCGTGGCGTCGCGCTCCCGCACGCCGCGCCCGCGCACGCACGCCGCGCGCGCCGCGCCACGCCGGCTCCGCCGCCGTACCGCCGTACGCCGTCGTACGCGTGCCGAGGCGGGCCCGTGTCCCCCGGTCCGTGCGCCGCACCCCTCGGGACGTCCCCCTCTGCCACGCGGAGTCCCCGCACTCGCCGCCCGGACGCACACCGCGTTGCCCGCCGGTCCGTCCGCGCCCCCCCTGTGCGTGCGCGCGCCTGCCGAGGCCGGCCACCGTACCGCGGTTTAAATGGCCGAGGAAGCCTTAGTCGCGAAGCAAGGGAGCCGCCTATATAAGGCCGCCGAGCTTCCCCTTGCGCGTGCACGCCCGCACGCCTGTGCCTTGCTCGCCGCCGAGCCGCCATGGCCGCCGCCGCACTGGAACCACCACCTCCAGCCACCTCCGCTGCAAACAAATGCCCCTAGCGTCTTCCCTAGGTTCTGCATCATCTCTCGGTGCCGCGTATTGCTTTGGCTGCGCCGTCTCGTCGCCGGAGCAGAGCCCGCAGCGGCCGCAACCGCCGGCCACCGCCGAGCACCCTCGCCGGCGACTCCCCCGCCCCAACTCCGGTCACCAGCAAGTCCTAGGTGAGCACCTGGTCGAGTTTCCCCAACCACCCGGCCGAGAGCGCCGCCGGCCTCGCCGGAATCCGGCGAGCCGCGCCGCCGCGCCCCCCAGGGACCCAATTGCAGGCCTTTTAATCTTTCCAGGGACTTTACTGCAAACCGAGGGCATATGTGTGAACCTTTGAAAAGTTCCAGGGGCCTGCAAGCAAAGTAGTTTCTCAAATAGTAGAGTAGTTTTGCTGGAACTTGTAAAATGTGTAGAAAATCATAGAAAAATCAGAAAAATGCAAACCCAATTTTGTTAGATTCCTTGTGAGTAGTACTACAACTTTTGTAAAGCATGTCCATAGTTTTTCCTGATAGTTTTTGCATGAAAAATAGAAGACTTAAAAACATAGATCTGTTGTATCTCCAAATCTACATGTTATCTGTATCTGAATTTTGGATATGTTGTGTGTCATGTCATACCTAGCTTCTGTACCAAAAATTGCACAAAGTTATGTTGTAAATCTTTTATTATGAATTGTTTTCTATTCATGCAGAATCTGTCTAAATGATTTTTGTAGCTAAAAATAATTAGATTTTTGTGCCCAACTTCTTCATGTTGTCTTTTTATGCCTAAATGAAGCTTTGGTGAATTAATTACAATTTTATATTTTACAGAAATATTTATTCTTGAAATATGCTTGATTTCCTTGTAAATGCATAACTCCAGATCTATAATAGTTCTAGGTGTATATGTTGCATTCCTAGCTTAGTTTTGGACCAGAGACCATGTGTGAGAAAGTTGGAATCATTTTGATGCTTATTTATTTTTGTATGCATTTCTCTTGCTTTAATAGCTAGCTTTTGTTCTTTTCGGTATTTTTAATTCCATAGCTCTCATAAGTGTGCATGGGTGTGCAGTAGCTGTGTGTAGGTTTGTAGTGCTTCGTAACACACCCCACTGAATTTTATTAATTTATTTTATGAATAAAAGCAATGGAAGCCAATTAAGCTTAATATTAAAGTTAATTGGAAAATCACCTTGCCACACCTAATAACCTTATGCATGTGTTGATCTTTCTAAGAAGGTTGAGACCACCTCCTTGCTGTTTTGTGTTTTGTAATTAATTTATTTACATTTATATGTACACAATCACTATTAAAAAGATTAAATAATAAAGAACCGCATATTACTCCTTTATTGGAAGAGTATGCTGAATGTATTTCTTATCTAGGTGAATGTGGTCAACCATGCACCCCATGGTTGTCATTTGTTGTTTGTAATCAATTAAATTAAAAATCGTCAATTAAATCTTGCATTTGCATCCTCGTGTAGATCTTCCTGACGGTAGTTATACGCTCGTGCCGGAAGGAGGAGACGGAGGTGCTGACGAAGAGCTGCAGTACGTGGACGTAGCTCAAGACCTGGACCAAGGTCCAGAAGGGCCCAAGGCCAATCTTGCCAGCGAAGGCAAGCCCCGGATCATTAACCCTGTTTTTTTAAAATTTCGCAATTATGTTTGATATGATTGCGCATTTACGTTTCAGGAATTGAATTGAAACCCTAGTTGCATGATCCCTAGGTACCTATGCTCTATCACTAGTATGCTAGGTCGATAGCTGCTATGCTATAGGACCGGTACAAGTCGAGTGATGTTCGTCACTCGCGAGAATAGGTTCTTATGTTGGAATCATAAGATCTTTATAAATGGATTGCTCATGTGGTAAGAGCATGGGATTTGGGCTCCGGTCCAGTGGCTTTCGTGGGCTAAGCTTTTGAACGTACTAAGCACTTGTCGGGAATGGGACCGGTAAGCCTAGTACCTTAATGAGACGGTGCGGGAACTTACTATTACTACTCTTGAGTGATCACCTCCCCGGCTAGCTACCGGGGAAGGGGGGTACTCGTGTGATGTTGGGTGCCTCGCGGGGTATGCCAACTAACCTTGTACCCAGGACTGTAGTCTTTGATCCCAACCCGAGGATTTTTGGGAACCGCCTGGATGGTTGTCCTCGCGGGGGCACCCTACCGTGTGTTTAGGTTTACCTTGCAAGGTTTAAATCAATCGATTGTCGGCCTCTCACCGTTATCTGAGACTGCTTAATCAACTGGCCATGATATCCCTTAATGATGGAATTTGATGAAGTTTACTGCTTGAAGTAATTGTTTGTACAATTCTTGATTGAATTAGTTGGCACACTTAGAAACGGTAATCAACTAGAACTTGTGCTAAAATATTGAAAGTAAGGACATACTCTTTGTGGCTTTTCCGCAAAAGAACTCCACCGGCCAAAAAGCCTCTCATGTCTAGAGTTTGGTGATGTAGTTATCACCCGACGGTTAAGTCTTGCTGAGTATTAGTATACTCAGCCTTGCTTTAAAAATATTGTTGCAGGTGTTGTTTGATCTGGTGAGATTCCACCCGGCTGGGAGCAGGGATGGGTGGATGACGACAAGTGATGGCATCACGGATGGCCTCCTGTGATGTTTACCGTTGCGCTAGTTTATTTATTTCCGCTGTTTCCAAACTCTGAACCTTTACTTCATGTCATGAACAACGGTTTGTAATAATTTGGATTTAATTCGTGTTGTACTCTGGACTCGCCTTCGCGTGAGTTTTAATGCATATGTTCGATCCTCTGTGTGAATTCCAAGTGATTTACCGGGCGTTAACCCGGCAACTAACGACGGGATGATACTTTACTGTCGCTTAATGGCCAAAGTGGATTGGTTTAGGCGATAGTACGGTATTTTCCTGGGTGGGTTGTCACAGCTGGTATCAGAGCGATCATATGCACCAGAGTTTGATTAACAATCTTAAATCACATGATTTTTGAATAAAATTTGCCAAGATTGTTTGGATTTGCAAAATACGTTGGTCCGTTAAGGATGAGTATAGACCGAGAGGCCCTAGAGGGAATTTTTGGGTTCTTTCAGGTGGCTTATTAATCTATGGTTTATTTTACTAACTCCCAGCACATTTCATTCCGGTCAGAACTTACTTTCTGTACAACCATACTAGTTCATCACGTTTTGCCATACGGGGTGGTACCACAGGAAAGTCCTGTGAGGGATGGATGGGACCTAGTCCAAAGGGAACCCACCGTCGCGTCTGTGTCTCGCCACGTTTTGCCATGCGTGGACGTTCCGCATTGTGAATATGCGAGGCAAGGATCCGCTTCATTCCGAAAGGAGCGTATCTGAGGTTGGACGCTGTCCATGCAGCGATAAACGCATGGGTGCCGTTTCTATAGTGAACGGTAATGTATGTGGACGCTTTCATGAGTGCTGGCATGAAAGGTTCGTTGTGTTCTGTGATCTTCTGCAGGTACACTAACCACGTTTCGTAAGTCGCTAAGTGTGCATCGACTAGTTTTCGACTAGTTATTATAGGGACAAACGTGTATACGCCTTGCCACCGGCACTAACTTCGAGTTTTGGCTTGATTGCCTTGTGAGGACGAATAGGCCGTCTTGCATCATGTTAAAAAATTGAGAGAAACTTAAAGTTGAATCCCTGCTTGTTTTATGTGCTCTCTAAGGAAATTTTTTCTAGTATGCTTGGTCTTGCCTAGCCTCTCGTGTGCAGGTGCATTGCTGTCCCCAAATCGGTTGTGTTTGGTTGCGTAGATCTTGCACCCTGTCCAAGAATCTTTTTGTCTAGGAGATCTCTATCAAAGTTGCTCCATATCTAATCTAGTTTCTGCTCGCAAAAATTTCACGGTCATAGCTTTGGTCTACCTCAAGTTGTGCTCAGTTTAGTGAACATCTGTCTTGCTGTTTTTTCGGAAATCAATCCAAACCTTGCTTAGTCGAAGCCCCTTCCTAACCTTTCTGGATCGATCTTGCATACCAATTCTGTGCCTCATAACCTTGTTGAGTTGCTGCACAAATTTGGGAATTTTTGGGGACCTGGTTTTTAAGTTATGAATTTTGTTCACAACTGCTAGAACGTTGCCAAGTTGCATGTTCGTACCAGGGCTACCCCATTTCTTACCCATGTATTCTTTTTCATCACTGACCGAACCTATCCTTGTACACGCACCTCTGTCTGGTTCTCACTTTTGTTGTTATGTCCAGATGGACCACCTTGGATCTGCGTCGGCTGATGTGGAAGCATGGACTCTCGTGAACTATCTCGAGGAGGGTGGATTTCCCGCACTCTTGTGGGACACCCTGAAGGACTTTGGGTACACCGCTTACCCAGAGTACTCGACACGTGAGGTCATGACCACAGGCCAGCTCCTTCGTTGTGAAGTGAAGGTGAAGATTCCCGTGTGCCCGATAAATCCTGCTTGGGAAGAGTGGGAGTGTAAGGCACAAGGACGGAACCTGGCTGACACTGTGCAGAAGACTGCTCTTGAAGCGCTCACAACTTTTTGTGGGAAGCACCCTGACGTGGTAGCCGGCACCGCAGCCAAAGTGATTCCTGTACCTAAGCGACACGTTGGACCTCGGGTCGAACGTGAAGCTTTCCTTCCAGCTCAAGGGAACCCTCACTATAGTCCTGATCTTGTCACCTCAGTCCGTTTTTCTGAAGCCATGTACGACACCTATCGACGGATGGTGGGAGAAAGTGTATTCTATAGACACCAAATCTATAGGTACCGAGTTAAAGAAATGGAGAACACCGCTCAAGCATTGAAGGAAGCCCGAGCAATGATAGCTACTCTCAGGAAGGGAAGACGCAAGGATAAGGCAAGGATACGGGAATTAAGTGAAGTGATTCACGAGCAGAATTTCATGTTGCAGCATAACGACCAATATATGCTTGAACTAGAGAATCAACTAGAAGCGATAGCAGCTCCACCTCCGGAACCTGTCATTCCCGGACCAGAAGAAGAAGAGGATGCTGAGGGAATCCAAGGAGAGTCTGGAGTAGAGTCTGGATCTGAGTTACCATAGTTCTTCAGCAAGGAAGATCCAACCCTAGGAAGTTGGTATGTTTGTAATAAAGTCCTGAGTTGTACGCGTGTAATAGTTGTAAGGAACCCTAGTGTGTGCAGCCGCGTTTGGTTAGTTTTTGTGGTTGGCTGAACTAGGAGCTTTCTTTTGTGCAGCTAGTCTGCATTGTAATCCCAAATGTTGTTTTGGTAATCCCGAAACCCCTCATCGATGTAACGCTTTGGTGGAACATCTTTCTGCAACAATCTTTGTAAAAGAATTATTTCCACTCGTTGTGGTCAGATCAGAGTTCCATGATGAGTATCAAACTTGTCCAAGGATTTTGTGCCGATTCCGATCAATCCGATCTCTCAATCCTAAACTTATTCTTTTGGTCTTGCTCACAACATTTTGAATTAAAAACACATGTCACTTTTGATCATGCATTGGCATAGCACGTGCATATGGGAACCTTGGGTGAACTAACGTGCATCCGCATGAAAGATTTCAAAGCTCATACTCTATCTCTCTTATGTCTGGTGACGTTGTTGTTCCACACCCAAAGGTGCCGCGACGGAACCTAGAGCATCATGTGTGCTGCAGCCATGTGATTGCCACTAGGGGCGCGCTAGGTATCTTGGTTGTGAGAGTGCGACTCGCCACGCATACTCCTTCTCAACCTAAGATTGTCATCTCAAGTACTAACTCATTTTGTGGGTAACCGAGTCATGCTAACACGCATCATGAGCACCATACTGCATGAGCATGTGCATCACGCCTTCATAAGCATGTGCATCACACCGGCTTTTAAAATCATTGCACCGTAATGTAATAAGTCAATAACACCTAATTTTCACAAGTTAAATAACGTGTGAGCAAGACTGTTCTGAAATTCCCATACTAATCTACCTTCCATACCTTTCCTACCCCATATTCGTAAGCCATTCCTTGCGAATGCCTTTACGAATTCACCTTCCTATTTTGTTCTTACGAACCACCTTGACCGAGCATGGGAAACTTTTGACCCGTAAATCACATCCGTGCTCCTTCCAAAAGAAAATTTTCGGAAATCTTTTACTAGCCTTCCTTTTCTTCATAGAAGTCGGTTTTGATGATCACCTTTTTGACTTGGTCTCTTACCGCCAAACTCGACGTTCTCTTAACCTCAACTCCATTCAACCGGCTTAGTTGAAGAGGTAGAAGTAGAGTTTTCTTGAGCAATCAAGGTTCTCGAAAAGCCAATGTTTGAGAGTTACCCATCACTTATCCGTCCATGATCCGTGATCATACCCTCCAAATCCTCGGAATCAAGAAAGGAGCAAACCCAGGATCGATGGAAGCTTCTGCTAAAATTCTCCTCGATGCGCCCTCGAGCCAGAGGGCGGGTGCCGTGAGTTCTTCCTCGTAATTTCCGCCGTCATGGTTAACCCTGGAGTTCACCTCGGAGTTAAATATCCACTTTAGAGTTGTGAAATCGTACACCTACTGATCAACAATGGGAACTTTTCGGTACATGAGCAGAGACGTATGAAATTCATGCTTATAACTGCTGTGCCGTCCGATTTCGCAACGCCTACCATGAATGAGTTTTCATCATGCATGATCTACTTGTTAATCTTATGAGCAAGCTTACGAATGTGTGTTTAATGAAACCTCAACTTTCAGATGGTCGGATCGACACGCAGTACCCCCAATGGTTTTGGTGCATTGGGTAGTGGTGACCTACCGCCGCCACCGCCCACGACACTGACAGAGGCATTCATGGCAACGCAAACTGAAGTGTTGTGCCAGATTCTGCAAGCACAGCAGCAGATGGCCCAGCAACTACAACAGATGCAACCGATGCAACAGAAGTCTCGATCCTTCAAGCCTTGCTCACCCGAAGTACCTACCCAGACTGAGATGAATACCATTGTCGGTGCAATTCATATGTTGGAAGGGCAAAATTCAGTGCTAAGTCAGATAGTGTGCGATATCATCCAAGGTCGTTATAGAGGACTATCTCAAACTAGTTTGGCAGACAGTCTCTCTCAGTCATTATCTGCATCCCTGGTTGAGCAGGCCCGCTTATTCAATTTGTTGGAGGATCATGCGAATCAAGGTCAGCTCCATACCTCCGACTCTATATTACCACCCTCCCAACTACCAATGGACCTGAGAAAGGGAGAGAGAAAAAGTCGGAGTAACAAGCGAGTATTATCTGAGATAGATGTAAGTGAGTGGGAAATTACCTATAAGGAAACTCATCCGCGTAAGAGCAAACGAAGTTGCAACACCGACAAGATCGGCCAGCTCATCGAAGGTGAAACTCGCTCTCAAGCCGAGATATTAGGAAAGCGAAAGGGAAGGAAGCTCCATATCGTCAAGAAAGATCAGCAACAAGTTTCGAAGCCCAAGGGACTTCCGCCCCGCCTTTGCTACAATTGTAGACAACCCGGGCATTACATAAGAGAGTGCCCGAACCCTATGCAGCCCAAACCCCAGCAGCGGAATCAGAACCCCGGAGCAGCTGAAGGTGATCACGGCAGGAAGTCGATCTTTCAAGGGAAGCCAGACCAGCTTAACTCTATGGGTAATCTCTCTATCCGAGAACCACCTCCCCACTTTGTCTTGTACTTTCGAATCTCGGGACGAGATTCTTCTTAAGGGGGGTAGGCTGTGACGCCCCAGGTTTTTAATTAGCGTCATTAACGCTAATGACCGTTTCAGCTGAGTCAAACCTGCTGACATTGGTCAAACCTAGGTCAACCTGGGTCATCACCTCGAAAACCTCGCCAACAATCCCTAATGACCCTCTTGATCAAGTCAACACACACTTGTGGTCAACCCTTGGTCAAAGGCACGGTCAAACCCCACTTAAGCCCTGATGTCTTTGAACGTCTTTCGGAACTTTTGCCGCGTTCTCCAAAATTCCCCTAAACACTTCAAAATCTCCCAATATAAAAGTTGTCCAGTTTCTCGAGGGACACAACTTTCATGTTGGATGGCATTTCAAATTTTGAGTGGAAAAGGGTGGAAAACTTGGTCAACTGCAGCAACTCCTGTTCACTGGCGCCATGAAAGACAGCCACTTTGCCTGCAGTTCATGCTCAAACGGTTGCTTAAAACCCCTAAGAGCCTTTGTAAAAGTTGTAGGGGATTCTTTGATCTGCAACTTTGCTTATTGGACCTTGATGCACTTTAGTTCAAAAACGTGGAGTTTTCTGCAGTCAAACAGTGCTACACGAAATTTTAGACCGGCGCTGCGTCGTGGCGTCGCGCTCCCGCACGCCGCGCCCGCGCACGCACGCCGCGCGCGCCGCGCCACGCCGGCTCCGCCGCCGTACCGCCGTACGCCGTCGTACGCGTGCCGAGGCGGGCCCGTGTCCCCCGGTCCGTGCGCCGCACCCCTCGGGACGTCCCCCTCTGCCACGCGGAGTCCCCGCACTCGCCGCCCGGACGCACACCGCGTTGCCCGCCGGTCCGTCCGCGCCCCCCCTGTGCGTGCGCGCGCCTGCCGAGGCCGGCCACCGTACCGCGGTTTAAATGGCCGAGGAAGCCTTAGTCGCGAAGCAAGGGAGCCGCCTATATAAGGCCGCCGAGCTTCCCCTTGCGCGTGCACGCCCGCACGCCTGTGCCTTGCTCGCCGCCGAGCCGCCATGGCCGCCGCCGCACTGGAACCACCACCTCCAGCCACCTCCGCTGCAAACAAATGCCCCTAGCGTCTTCCCTAGGTTCTGCATCATCTCTCGGTGCCGCGTATTGCTTTGGCTGCGCCGTCTCGTCGCCGGAGCAGAGCCCGCAGCGGCCGCAACCGCCGGCCACCGCCGAGCACCCTCGCCGGCGACTCCCCCGCCCCAACTCCGGTCACCAGCAAGTCCTAGGTGAGCACCTGGTCGAGTTTCCCCAACCACCCGGCCGAGAGCGCCGCCGGCCTCGCCGGAATCCGGCGAGCCGCGCCGCCGCGCCCCCCAGGGACCCAATTGCAGGCCTTTTAATCTTTCCAGGGACTTTACTGCAAACCGAGGGCATATGTGTGAACCTTTGAAAAGTTCCAGGGGCCTGCAAGCAAAGTAGTTTCTCAAATAGTAGAGTAGTTTTGCTGGAACTTGTAAAATGTGTAGAAAATCATAGAAAAATCAGAAAAATGCAAACCCAATTTTGTTAGATTCCTTGTGAGTAGTACTACAACTTTTGTAAAGCATGTCCATAGTTTTTCCTGATAGTTTTTGCATGAAAAATAGAAGACTTAAAAACATAGATCTGTTGTATCTCCAAATCTACATGTTATCTGTATCTGAATTTTGGATATGTTGTGTGTCATGTCATACCTAGCTTCTGTACCAAAAATTGCACAAAGTTATGTTGTAAATCTTTTATTATGAATTGTTTTCTATTCATGCAGAATCTGTCTAAATGATTTTTGTAGCTAAAAATAATTAGATTTTTGTGCCCAACTTCTTCATGTTGTCTTTTTATGCCTAAATGAAGCTTTGGTGAATTAATTACAATTTTATATTTTACAGAAATATTTATTCTTGAAATATGCTTGATTTCCTTGTAAATGCATAACTCCAGATCTATAATAGTTCTAGGTGTATATGTTGCATTCCTAGCTTAGTTTTGGACCAGAGACCATGTGTGAGAAAGTTGGAATCATTTTGATGCTTATTTATTTTTGTATGCATTTCTCTTGCTTTAATAGCTAGCTTTTGTTCTTTTCGGTATTTTTAATTCCATAGCTCTCATAAGTGTGCATGGGTGTGCAGTAGCTGTGTGTAGGTTTGTAGTGCTTCGTAACACACCCCACTGAATTTTATTAATTTATTTTATGAATAAAAGCAATGGAAGCCAATTAAGCTTAATATTAAAGTTAATTGGAAAATCACCTTGCCACACCTAATAACCTTATGCATGTGTTGATCTTTCTAAGAAGGTTGAGACCACCTCCTTGCTGTTTTGTGTTTTGTAATTAATTTATTTACATTTATATGTACACAATCACTATTAAAAAGATTAAATAATAAAGAACCGCATATTACTCCTTTATTGGAAGAGTATGCTGAATGTATTTCTTATCTAGGTGAATGTGGTCAACCATGCACCCCATGGTTGTCATTTGTTGTTTGTAATCAATTAAATTAAAAATCGTCAATTAAATCTTGCATTTGCATCCTCGTGTAGATCTTCCTGACGGTAGTTATACGCTCGTGCCGGAAGGAGGAGACGGAGGTGCTGACGAAGAGCTGCAGTACGTGGACGTAGCTCAAGACCTGGACCAAGGTCCAGAAGGGCCCAAGGCCAATCTTGCCAGCGAAGGCAAGCCCCGGATCATTAACCCTGTTTTTTTAAAATTTCGCAATTATGTTTGATATGATTGCGCATTTACGTTTCAGGAATTGAATTGAAACCCTAGTTGCATGATCCCTAGGTACCTATGCTCTATCACTAGTATGCTAGGTCGATAGCTGCTATGCTATAGGACCGGTACAAGTCGAGTGATGTTCGTCACTCGCGAGAATAGGTTCTTATGTTGGAATCATAAGATCTTTATAAATGGATTGCTCATGTGGTAAGAGCATGGGATTTGGGCTCCGGTCCAGTGGCTTTCGTGGGCTAAGCTTTTGAACGTACTAAGCACTTGTCGGGAATGGGACCGGTAAGCCTAGTACCTTAATGAGACGGTGCGGGAACTTACTATTACTACTCTTGAGTGATCACCTCCCCGGCTAGCTACCGGGGAAGGGGGGTACTCGTGTGATGTTGGGTGCCTCGCGGGGTATGCCAACTAACCTTGTACCCAGGACTGTAGTCTTTGATCCCAACCCGAGGATTTTTGGGAACCGCCTGGATGGTTGTCCTCGCGGGGGCACCCTACCGTGTGTTTAGGTTTACCTTGCAAGGTTTAAATCAATCGATTGTCGGCCTCTCACCGTTATCTGAGACTGCTTAATCAACTGGCCATGATATCCCTTAATGATGGAATTTGATGAAGTTTACTGCTTGAAGTAATTGTTTGTACAATTCTTGATTGAATTAGTTGGCACACTTAGAAACGGTAATCAACTAGAACTTGTGCTAAAATATTGAAAGTAAGGACATACTCTTTGTGGCTTTTCCGCAAAAGAACTCCACCGGCCAAAAAGCCTCTCATGTCTAGAGTTTGGTGATGTAGTTATCACCCGACGGTTAAGTCTTGCTGAGTATTAGTATACTCAGCCTTGCTTTAAAAATATTGTTGCAGGTGTTGTTTGATCTGGTGAGATTCCACCCGGCTGGGAGCAGGGATGGGTGGATGACGACAAGTGATGGCATCACGGATGGCCTCCTGTGATGTTTACCGTTGCGCTAGTTTATTTATTTCCGCTGTTTCCAAACTCTGAACCTTTACTTCATGTCATGAACAACGGTTTGTAATAATTTGGATTTAATTCGTGTTGTACTCTGGACTCGCCTTCGCGTGAGTTTTAATGCATATGTTCGATCCTCTGTGTGAATTCCAAGTGATTTACCGGGCGTTAACCCGGCAACTAACGACGGGATGATACTTTACTGTCGCTTAATGGCCAAAGTGGATTGGTTTAGGCGATAGTACGGTATTTTCCTGGGTGGGTTGTCACAGAATCAAATAGATCAAAGATGCCTAAGTTCGGTGATACTACTTAAAAAAACAACAGAGGCGCAGAAGGAAGCACGACGTCGCCGTGACAGGGCTAACTACGCAAAGAATCATCCAATAGTGAAAAGGAAAAGGAAAGATAATGAAACAACACTCCCTGGTTCATTAATCGGTACCATAGTTGATTTGACAGAACCCTGTTGTGATGAACAGGCAGAATGTAATTCCACTAAATATTCTGTTACATAAATAAATTAGAGAGTACACCTGAGCTGATTGTTTTTTATATATGTCAATAGCTAATAGAGACGAGGTGAACCCTGGTGAAGATGCTAAATGGCTGCATAGGAATGAGCATTACACTATGAACAGACAAGTTGGTTCCATAATTGATTTGACACAACCCTATTGTGATGAACAAATAGAAGGTAATACCACTAAATATTCTGTTACATAAATAAATTAGAGAGTACACCTGAGCTGATTGTTTTTTATATATGTCAATAGCTAATAGAGACGAGGTGAACCCTGGTGAAGATGCTGAATGGCTGCATAGGAATGAGCATTACACTATGAACAGACAAGTTGGTTCCATAATTGATTTGACACAACCCTATTGTGATGAACAAATAGAAGGTAATACCACACAAATCTATATTGTAAAGCGACGCATCCTATTATTGTACATGTTAAGCTGATCATCAATATGCTTAATAGATCTGTGCACTCCTCTACAACTTTTTTCCTTATTTGAATTTCAGGTTTCAACGATCAGAATACATCACTTCAAGGTTGTATGGAAGATCAGCCTGAACCAGCTCGTATACAAAGTTTAGGTAACAATTATACCTGAACTTTGGGATTATTGGTCATCTCACAGTGTTATAGGCCATTTGTCTTTGAGCATACAGCTATTATATGCTTTAGAAAATAACTAACATGATTGCAAATTGGTTTCATTTGTTCAGGTATAAATAATCCTGAGGTACCACTACAAGCTACACGGCTCAATCTCACAGAGCAATCTGATTTACGTAATGAAGGTAAATTATTATCATGTAAAAAATCCAAGTGCAGGATGTCAATTTTTTTTTACTCACATCTAGCCTTTCCTGTAGGTGATTATTGGTAATCTCAGTGTTATGAGCCATTTGTCTTTGAGCATACAGGCTATTATATGCTTTAGAAAATAACTAACATGATTGCAAATTGTTGAGGTACCACTACAAGCTACATGGCTCAATCTGACAGAGCAATCTGATTTACGTAATGAAGGTAAAATTATTATCATCTAAAAAATCCAAGTGCAGGATGTCAATTTTTTTTACTCACATCTAACCTTTCCTGTAGGTGTTCTGCCCATGATTAATGCAACACCAAGCAATATTAATTCTACTTTATCTTCAGTGCATGAGATAGGTGCTCATACACTACCATATCGCCTTGAAAAGAATTTTGATTTCAATTAAAAAAGGTTGTGTTTCTAATTAACTGACAAACTATTTGTTACTATACTATCCAGGAACTCGTAAACAGAGAAAGGTTGAGAGAAGAAGAGAAAGGGATCGGAAACGCTACAAACAAATGTCACCTGAACAATGCAGTAGAAGGAAACAGCAGCAGCGAACTCCTGCATATCGTAAAAAAAGGAATACATCGCTAAACAAGAAAAAAGATTGTTTGTGCCCAGAGTCGATTGCGACGGAGAACCCAGAATGGATACGTGATCCTGAGTTTCCAGATAATCGAACACCCGATGAAGCTCCAGAGTCAATTGCGATGGAGAACCCGGAATGGATACCTGAACCTGACTTTCCAGATAATCGAAAACTCGATGAGGCTATGGATGGGTACCTGAAACCGAGGTGGCGGCCTTTCCATCTACCTACGCATATATGGGTTGATGACACCGGGGACATGAATCGAGGTCCTGGAATTCAGGCCAAGTCACGTCACCGTAATGTTGCGAGCAGTGAGCGTCTGGCATTGCGGTCTCAGCGTAATCAACAATTCCATGACCTCAGCCATGCAAAATCATCGAAAGATAATAATAAGGATAAAGATGACTGTAGCGGTGATGTACAAGGTAATCATGTTTTCTCAAACATATCATTCGATACCTATATGTTCAGTTCAAAGAAACTAAATCACCTTTGACATTATTGATAGGTGTTGAATGTGGGAATCAATCAACCGATGAATCCAGTGATGATGACGAGGAAGATGAAAAACACGCTCCTCGTCTGGCAACCTACGAGTCAGACTGCAACGGTGAAGTGGATGACTCTGACGGTAAAGGGAACAACAAAACTATACACTTTATATCAAAGTCATGTATTTTTGTTTCCCTAATTTTACATATGTTGCTTGGTGTAGATGAGGAAGATGAGATACCATCAGATCTTGATATCACTGTGGATGCTACGCCCATAGCCGACGAAGCAGATCCTTATGATTATGTGTACAGCAATCTCCCAAAAAGTGAACATGTTCTGCCTGAGGCCAAAGACTGTGTTCACTGTGGTGCTAAAAAATTTCACAAGGAACCCCCAGGATTCTGCTGTCGTTCAGGGCAGGTTGAGTTGATGCATCATGATACACCTCCTGAGCTCATGAGATTGTGGGAAAGTTCAGATGCAGATGCTAGACACTTCTGTGATCATGTTCGATGGTTTAATAGTCATTTCACATTTACCTCGCTCTACTGCAGTCTTGATGTTGAAACAACTGATATGAGGAAGGGAAATGGCATCTACACATTCAGGGCCCACGCGCGGAATGTACCATAATATCAGAGGATTCGGAAGGGAAAATGGTCTGGAGCGAAGTCATCTAGAATTGTATTTTTACGACAATGATCCTACCCTCCAACATCGTTATCGTTGCGCTAGAAAGGAGCAAGAGCAGAAAGATAAAGAGATTATTGAAGCTTTGGTTGACATCCTAAAAGGCAACCCTTACTCTGAGAAGCTCAGATCAATGGGAGAAATTGAAAATGTAGACGAGTACTGCATATCATTTAACCTTGATGTGCAGAAAGATCAGAGGCAGTACAATCGCCCACTATCTGATGAGGTAGCTGCAGTTTGGGTTGAAGCGAGGGATGTGCTAGGAAATATGGATCGGAGTGTGGTACTTCATGGAAACAACCGAGAAATTACAGGCATACGCTCATCTAACGCCGCTTATGATCCATTGTCTTATCCAGTATTTTTTCCTCGAGGGGAACCTGGTTGGCATTATGATATACCAAAGCGAGGATTCAGCTACGCCGATGTCCTCGCAGAGTCAGCTAGGAAAAAAGCTTCACGTGCTCAGGATAACTCAGATGGTAAGCATTTCCACTTATTTCGTCTTCTGCTACCATACACGCATAAGTTCTTAAGCATAAGTTGCCATCATTAACACCATATTTTATATAATGAATATAGGTTCTGGAGGAGGAAGGATGACAATCTCCATTAGGGACTACTATTGCTACAGATTTCAGATTCGTCCGGGTATATTTAATGGAAAAAGTCTAGATAACCCCCCCACCTATAGAGGTTGGATCACATCACCCCCCAACCTATGAAACCGGATGTTTTACCCCCCGAACTATCCAAAACCGGACAAATTACCCCCTGAGGCGGTTTTGGACGGCTGTTTGCTACAGTAACGGCGGTTTTGTATTTTTTTCTTTTTTGTTATTTCGGCTGAATCATTGAAAAATCATAGTAAATCACAGAAAAATCGTAAAATGGAAAATCCAATTTTGTTGGACTCCACATGAGTAGATCTACACAGTGAATATATAATATGAAATGATTTAGAACATTTTTTTAGAGCTATGAATTAATTACAGAAAAGTATAGATCTAAAGCTATAGCAAAAAAAATGTTCTAAAACATTCCATATTATATGTTCACTATGTAGATCTACTCATGTGGAGTCCAACAAAATTGGATTTTCCATTTTATGATTTTTCTGTGATTTACTATGCTTTTTCAATGATTCAGCCGAAATAACAAAAAAGAAAAAAGACAAAACCGGCTTTACTGTAGCAAACCGCCGTCCAAAACTGCCTCAGGGGGTGATTTGTCCGGTTTTGGATAGTTCGGGGGGTAAAACATCCGGTTTCATAGGTTGGGGGGTGATGTGATCCAACCCCAATAGGTGGGGGGTTATCTAGACTTTTTCCTATATTTAATCCAATCCTTCATGGAAAGCGTCTATTTCAGCAGTTTGCCGTTGACACATATATCAAAATTGAGAGCCACAGATTAGACTGGATGAGGAGTCATCAAACAGAACTACATGCTGATTTGTACCAAGGCCTTTGTGACAGAGCCTGGAAGCTGGAGAGCAAAGAGGAGCAGCCACAGGCAAACGAACAGTGTTGAGCAGATCTTTTATCGGGGGCCCAAGGGATATGCGGAAACGGTATATGGATGCCATGGCACTGGTAAGGAAGTACGGAAAGCCTGACATTTTCCTTACCATGACATGCAACCCCAACTGGCGGGAGATAAGAGATAACCTATTACAAGGACAAACAGCTCAAGACCGTCCAGATCTTGTTGTTCGTGTGTTCAGGGCAAAGTTAGAAGAGATGAAGTATAAGTTGTTCAAACAACATATACTTGGGCGGGCAGGGCACATGTGTATGTTGTCGAGTTTCAAAAAAGGGGTTTGCCTCATGCTCATTTTCTTCTTATCATGGAACAGAGGTATAAACTAACATGCCCAGAACAATATGATCACCTCATCAGTGCTGAACTTCCCGACAAGAATAAATACCCACTTCTGTACAGTATCGTAACGAAATGGATGATGCATGGTCCATGCGGCAGGTTAAATATGGATTGCCCCTGCACACGTGGCCGAGACTCTTGCAAAAACCAGTACCCACGACCATTCAACAGTGATACAAAACAGGGCAAGGACTCATACCCGATGTACCGTAGAAGGGATAATGGTCGCAGCGTACTTGTGAGAAATCATAAGCTTGACAACAGATGGGTGGTGCCGTACAATCCTTATCTAACACGGTACTTCAACTGTCACATTAATGTCGAGGCTTGTGGAAGCATAAAGGCAGTGAAGTATTTATTCAAGTACTTATACAAGGGTCATGATCATGCAACAATTACTGTTGGGGAAGCTAACGATGACAATGCATCTGTTGATGAGATAAAACAGTACAGAGATGCAAGATGGGTCACCCTCCAGAAGCATTGTGGAGGATCTATGGTTTCGATCTGAGCGAAAACAACCCACCTGTCATACAGTTGCAGCTCCATCTACCTGGCATGCATATGGTTTCCTACCACCAGAATCAAAACATAGGCAATGTGTTGCATCGTCCGGGCGCTGAGAAATCAATGCTTACTGAATATTTTGAGACGAACAGAAAAGATGTTGATGCACGTGATATCTTATACAGAGATTTCCCCGAACATTATACTTGGAATTCTAAGGATAAATTTTGGAAGAAAAGGGTGCGTGAGTGCATCTTTCAAGTGGGAAGGATCGTCCAAGCACATCCTGGAGAGGGTGAACGCTACTACCTTCGTGTGCTGTTGAACCATGTTGCTTGTGCTACATCTTTCACAGACTTGAGAACTGTGGATAACGTTGAGTATGCAACGTTTAGGGAGGCGGCCGAGAAGCGGGGTCTAATTGAAGGTGACAATGCATGGGAAGATGCACTTTCGGAGGCAACAATATATGCAATGCCACAATCACTGAGAAGGTTATTTGCAACCATACTGGTGTTCGGAGAGCCAAGCGATGTTGCTGGACTTTGGGAAAAACACAAAGATGCAATGGGAGAGGACTATGCTCGTGACAATCCGTGTCAGAAATCAGTGGAGCAGCTTGTTCTTATCGACATCAGGGATACATTGCAGTCAATGGGCAAGAGCATTAAGAAATTTCCTCTGCCGAAGATTGACAGAGCAAGGGGCAGGCAGACTCGTGTTCCAAGAGAGATATATGAGGAGCAGGTCATTCAGGTTAATGAAGCAGATGAAAACTTGTTTGAGTCTCTCAACACTGAGCAGATGAGTGCATATAATGCTATTATGAGGGCAGTTGATAGTCCAGATGGAGGAGTATTTTTTGTTGATGGACCTGGAGGGACCGGAAAGACATTCCTGTACAGGGCGTTGCTTGGAAAACTGAGGTCACAAGGTCGAATTGTTGTTGCAACAGCCACCTCAGGTGTTGCTGCCTCTATCATTCCTGGCGGAAGAACAACCCACTCAAGGTTTAAAATTCCTCTTAATGTTGAAGAGGGTGGATACTGTAGTTTCACCAAGCAAAGCGGAACAGCAAAACTGTTACGTGAAGCATCTCTAATCATCTGGGATGAGGCTTCAATGACAAAGCGACAGGCGGTAGAGGCTCTTGATAGAAGCATGCGCGATATTATGGACAACAAGGACCTGCCTTTTGGAGGGAAGACATTTGTTTTTGGTGGGGATTTTAGGCAGACTCTTCCTGTTGTTCGTAAAGGCAGTCGGGCTCAAATTGTTGACTCTTCATTGGGCAGGTCCTTCATTTGGGATCACATGCATCATCTGAAACTCACAGTCAACATGAGGGCCCAAAAGGATCCCTGGTTTGCAGAATACTTATTGAGAATCGGTGATGGCTCCGAGAAGGTTAACAGTGAAGGGGATGTTGAGCTGCCAAAGGAATTGTGTGTTTCATACACTGGGCAAGATCATGATCTAGATGCTTTGATAGACTTCGTGTTTCCTGACCTAGAGGACAACAAGTCAGATTCATCATATATCACATCTAGGGCCATTCTTTCTACCAAGAACGACTGTGTTGATAAGATCAACATGAAGATGATCAGTAAGTTTAATGGGGAAGAGAGAGTGTATCACAGTTTTGACGAGGCTGTCGATGATCCTAACAATTACTATCCATCTGAATTCCTGAACACCCTGACACCAAATGGATTGCCTCCGCACGTTTTAAAGTTGAAAAGGAACTGCCCTGTTATCTTGCTGCGCAACATTGATCCAGCTAATGGTTTGTGCAACGGGACAAGGCTTGTGGTGCGAGACTTCCAGAAAAATGTAATTGATGCTGAAATTGTTTTGGGGCAGCATGCCGGTAAGAGGATTTTCCTTCCCAGGATCCCTCTTTGTCCATCCGATGATGAGATGTTCCCATTTCAGTTCAAAAGGAAACAGTTCCCTATCAGGCTAAGCTTTGCCATGACTATCAACAAGGCGCAAGGACAAACTATTCCTACAGTCAGAATCTTTCTACCTGAGCCTGTTTTCTCTCATGGTCAGTTGTTTGTAGCGTTGTCAAGGGCCACAGCATGTGAACATGTCAAAGTTCTTGCGTACCCACCTCACCATTACAGTAAGCACAAGGCAGAACAAAAGAAGGCATGTAGAGGCAGAAAAAGGACAAGGGAAAATGATGTTAACAAACATGTGGAATTAAATCCTGGTGGTGCAACATTCACTAAAAACATCGTCTACAAAGAAATTCTTACATAACAGGACATATCATTTTATATTTTCTTTCACTACACCATGTGCACCCTTTCCCGACCCTAAGGTGTTGGGAAAGCATATTTATCCTTGTCCCATTAATTGTCGGCAAACATGTGACTTTAGCTATCGAATAAAGTGTTGGCGTTTGTACAAAGGGCCTACGGATTAAGTGTCGGCGTTTCTCGCTTCAACAAATGAAGTGTCGGCATATGTATGTAGACATATAAAGTGTCGGTATATGTTGTTTAGCGACTCCAGATGTGTCAGCAATGATTTCTAACTCGGGTGCCAAACAAAACATTTTATTTTTCTTTGGCGCGGCGCAGTGGCGCGCTTTCTTTTTCCCTTCGCGCCTGAATCCAATCGGTAACCCTACTTCCCAATCCAATCGGTCCAGCTCCCATCCCATTCGCGCCGCTCGCCTCGGTCCGCCCCTCCCAGCTCCGCCGCCGCAGCCAACCCTCAGTCTGCCCCTCCCAGCTCCGCCGCTCCCAGCTCCGCCGCCGCCACTCCGTCGACCGCACCTGCCGCACCTCGAGCCGCCCCTCCCAGCTCCGCCGCCGCTCCATCCACCGCCGCCACCCCTCGGTCCGCTCCTCCCAGCTCCGCCGCTGCCCCATCCGCCGCCACCACCCACCCAGCACAGCCCCTCCCATCCGCTGCCGCCGCCCAGCGAGGCTCGCCCAGGCCATTCGGGCTCCCCTCGTGTCGCCGCCCGCTCAGGCGGGGGCGGGGCCGCGCGACGCCGGCAGCCAGGCCGTCGAGGGCGCGTCTGGCCAGGCCGCGTGCCTTCTGGAGCAGAAGTCTTCCCGCTGCTCAGTCGCCGTACAGCAACGTTGGAGGAAGCTGCTACCCCTTTTCGTTTGTCTGCTGCTCAACTGGAAGCTTCATTGCTTTTCAAAGGTAAAGTACTCTTTTTTTTCTTTGGATTTATTGCACTAGGACAAGAAACAAAGTGGAAATCAGTTGCCCAGGCTTACAAATTAGTTGACTGGTAGCATTTTGTTTAGCAGAGAACTACAAGTCAAGTGCTTTGAGCTGAAGATTTGATTGCTCACTGCAAACACTTTGCTCATTTTTGGATCTGAAGCTGCTAGTAAGTTTCCTGTGCCAAGAGCACCTTTACATTTTTTTTGTCACATGGGAGTGTTGTATGTGCATATATTAACTAATTTTCTCTTTTGTCCATTGATTCCTTATAACCAAATTTGGTTAAACAAGGTGTCAGGTTGTACCTCTCTTCAGATTCAGTAGAGAAAGCCTGATTGGAGGTTTTTGTGCCAACAACAATCACTCAACAGGTATTGTTATGGACTCTTTTTACTCTAGGAACTATGATTATTTTCTTTGGATGCAAATATTCATTGTGCGTGAACTGCGATGTGAAATTATTTTGTGGTTTGAATGTGTCTTCCTGATCTTGAGCTTGTGATTGGCATGTAGGTGCATACCTGTGCTTTGTGTATTCTGTCTTTGAAATTAGCTTTGTTTAAAGGCTCATCATGGACAGAAGCTGGATGAATCAACCTAGGTATATACAATGAACCTAGTGTTAGATACAAGTTCTGTATTAGTGTTGGGTCTAATATGCTATAATTGACTATATGTAGGCAAACTGATGAATATATGAAAGGAGTGAACATGTTTTTAGAGTTTGCTTTTAGTAATTCAGCTAAAGGAAACAAGATATTGTGTCCTTGCAAGATATGTCAGAATTCATGTTGGAGAGTTAGGGATGTTGTTCGTGAGCACTTGATATGTGATGGGTTTGCAGAAGGATACATAACATGGGTGAACCATGGGGAGCCAAGTTCGAGTGTTTTCCCAAATAGCATGCAGTATGATAGTGTAGAAGCAGAGAGTTCAAATGAAGAGGATGATATTACTGCTTTACTTCAAGATTTAGCAAAAGGTTTAGATGCCATGGGGGAATTAGAGGTAAATGAGGGGCAGCAGAAAGAGGATGGTTTAGATGCCATGGGGGATTTAGAGGTAAATAAGGGGCAGCAGAAAGAGGATGTGGAAACTTTTTTCAAGTTGGTAGATGATGCCGGTAAAGAATTATACCCAGGCTGTAGAAACTTCTCAAAGCTACGTTTCATGGTTAGATTACTCCATATCAAATTTCTCGGGGGATGGAGTAACAAAAGTTTTGACATGCTACTAGAGTTACTTAAGGATGTTTTGCCTGATGGTTCTCAACTTCCGAAAAACTCCAATGCGGTGACGACCATTGGTCAAGCTGTTGGGAAATGTATTGCATGGCCACGTGATAGGGTAATACCAACTATATCTCTCTGTATTTGTGGTCCATTGTTGGTCAGCCACTATTGATTAATTACCCATAATTTATATAGATGAAGGATGATAAGAAGTCATCAAGGCTGTCAAAACCTTAGATTCTGGAACAAGCCCATCCCAACTTGAAGGTACTTAATCTGAAATCCTATTTTTTATGGAAATGGTCTTGCTGTCCAACTAGGCTATCTGAAATCCTATTTTTTATGGAAATGTGCTTGCTGTCCAACTAGGCTGTTAGATTTATGGAAATGAGCTTGCTGTCCAACTAGGCTTGTTAGCTATATATTTGAAGAACAATAGAAATGGGAAAGCTATGAACCAATTAACATTATTTTAGCATTTTCACAAGGGTCGACTAATGGCATACATCTCCAGATCTGCATGGATTAACCTGAAGCAACACTGACTTTGTCCTTCCTCTATCGAGAACACACATGTAGTGAACACGGTTAGGTAGCTGCTGCAAGCTTTCAAACAATTTTACTGGGCCACTACTGATAAGATAGATACTGCTCTATATATAAGAATGCTAGTTGGACAGAAAGAAAGCTGTTTCAGATTGAGATTTCTTTTTGGTCTGAATGCTAGTTGGACAAAAAAAAACTGTTACCACATTGGCTGTCAACCTGTCACCAACAGGGTCATTTTCTGAAACGTAGTTGTCTATACTAGGCTGGATTTTAAAAGCTAGTTGTTTTAGCTTGATTATGTTGTATGAAGCGTCAAACTTCATATGATTTTAAAAACTATGGTCAGCTTTCTAGCTGTATGTATGGTCAGTCCTCCTGTTCATGTCAGTTTACTTAGTTCAGACTATAAGTCTTTCCGGTCGCTGTCATTGCTGTGATGCACCATGTGGTGCTGATTATATAGGCATGAGACTAATAATGATCTTTTTTGCATTAGGTGCATTGGCGACAAGGCACACCTTTTGTGTAGTAACCGGTGTTTGAAGCATTTTGTGCAGTAACCAAGTGTGCTGGAGGCACACCTTTTGTGCAGTAACCGTGCTGGAGAGGCACATCTTTTGTGCAGCAACTAGGCAGCAATTAGAAGTGTTGTGCAATGGCAACCTTTTGTGTATGAACAAATTTCTAGTGTTAATTTAGATGCTTATGTTATGTTGGATCTAAACCAATACATTGTGACTTGTGATCCAATGGAGATTACAAACTGTAATTTATATATGCTCAATGGTCGTGTCTGTGAAAAATGCATGAAGCTCTGTATTTTGGTTCATGGCTGTGGATTATATGAGAATCTATTTAAATGTACAGAAATGGACTTCTTAAATCATTAATATTGCATTGTATAAAAATGCATTATCCTCTTTTGCCGACACTTATTTTGCTAGGAAAGGCGAATACAATGCTATGCTGGAATGAATATTAGCCGATATGAAAAGTGTCGGCAAAACTTATTAACTGTCGGGAAATATGTACTGTCGGCGATAACATTATGTGTCGGCAAAGGAAATAAGTGTCGGAAAAGGTGTTTTCAGTAGCCACATGATATGTGTCGGCAAAGGTAATAAGTGTCGGCAAAAGTTTTCCCGACGGCTTCTACCCCGACACACCAAAAATGTGTCGGCGAAGTCTATGCCGACGCTTTATTTGCCGGCAATTGTGGCCTTCGCCGACAGTAGTGTGGTGTTGGGAAATGTTAGCCATGGTGTAGTGTTTTATCCATGTTTCTTTTATGCTAAGTATCTCCATTATTTAACGTGTGATGGACTATGATAAATAGGACATGTGTGACTGTTTGTTTTCATGTAAATGTTAACTACTGCTGTCATATGACTGATTGATTAGCAAGATATCTACTTCTAAAATGAAAAAAACAGGATACTCACAAGAACTGATCAGTATCTCAGTAGTATCATACTCTAGGGAGAAATTAATAACGATGCAAATCTGCTGTCAGGACTTTAGGGATACGTGATAAGCTAAAAGTATATAATCTCTAAACAAACAAAATGATGACAGCAACAAACTCATGCATATGGCCCAGAGCTTTAGTGTTACTTGGTTGATAAAGAATCTTTCTTATTTCATATTGGCTATAGAAGATGTCATCAGCAGTAGGCCATGAACTTAATATTCATGGCAATTAATTGATAGCTCTAAACATTTAACTAAATAATAACAAAATATAACTGCCATGAAATCCATTTTCAGAGTAGGAAATTCTGTTTTGAAAAATAACGAAAGGAAAGAATAACAAAGTTCAGGTTGGTAGCAAACTTACGGAAAAACCATCTTCTGCACACCTGGATCTTCCATCATTTTCTCTATAGTTTCAATGTATAACATAGGCCCATAACAACCTGTAACAGAATCAGTTGAAAATAAAAAAAAATTCATCAAACAAAATATAGAAGTACACTACAAAATCATTTGATAAAAAAATACGGAGATCCGAATAAAGATAATGTATGATACAAAGAATTTAGTTTAACTTTAATACCAGTCCTTACCAATGGCCAGTGACTTCTCCTTTGGCATCTGAACTGAAAATGATGACATTTCCTTTATGACCTCCCACATGTGAGCATGCACTAACAAACACCTGACCATCAAGACCAAGTCCATTTATATCTTTCACAAGCACTAATTCAATAAAGGTTTCTACATTAGAATCGATCAGCCCTCTGCAAGTTCAAATAGAAATAAGCATTGGATTTTGAAAAAAAATAAAGACTGCAGGTTTAAGTAGTAGGTTAAGCATTGGATTTTGAAAAAAAATAGACTGCAGGTTTAAGTAGTAGGTTTGCAGCTTACTTGTATCTGACCATATCCGGAAAGATCAACACATCTCCATCTGATAACTCAGTGCCATCTTCTCCTTCACAAATGGTCACACAAATTTCGTGGGATGAATGAACTCCTTTTTTTTACTGCAATGAACTCCTTTTCAAGAAAAGAGGAAATGAACTGCAAAAAAATTCGACTCGATGTTCACATGGGCACAAATATACATTGACCTGAACTCTGATTCACTGATTGGCAAGCAAGCCACCTTCTAAGACCCTCCTTTCTTCTGGGCATCCTCTGCATCTAGCCCAAGAGCAAGCATCATAGCCTGAAGCTGGTTCTCCTTCCCTACCGGCTGCCGCGGCTTGGTGGCTATCGTTGAACCTGAGGAGTTTCACCAGCTTGTAAGGGGAAAACTGAAGTAATACAGAACTGCAAACGAATTAACACATGAACTGATGTACATGTGTAAGCAAAATGGTGCACCATCTTGTCAGAAACTATTATTGTACAGCACATGACACGGTTGCAGGGGCGCGGGAAGAAGGTGGCCGGAGGAGATGGCTGCCGGCGGTCGCCGCGACGAAACGACCTCGTCACTGCGGCATCTCAACGCAACACAGCATTGATTAGTGTGGGATTGGAATGGAAATAACAGAGAGAGGGAGAGACAAAGCACAGGCAGCTCGTGCTCGTCCGCCATGGGAGGCAGCCGAAGCTCACTGGAGCTTCGCCGTGGGGCGATTCCGGCAACCGTTTTCAAATCAGAGAGCATGGGGAGGGAGAGGAGTGGATGGGGAAACTCGATCTAGGCTCACCTCGGGTAGGGGCAGCTTGGAGAGGGAGATCGACGAGGGCGACCTTCCTCTGCGCAAGAACAGAGGGGATGTGGGAGGTGACCTTGGGGGCTGACGCAGGGGAGGACTTGCGGTGGAGACGGCGATGTGGAGCGCAAGCGGTGGGGTCGGGACAAAAGCTAGAGGTTGAGGATGCGGCACAGAGGAGGGCCGATGGCCGGCCGGCGGGGAGCTCCCCGCGGGATCGGCGAGCTCAGCTCTGAGCTGCGGCCTGGTGCGAACGGATAAGACCATCCACACTCGTCATCCTTTATTTCTTCCTTCAAAACGGAATATACCATCCCAATCATCAATATTCTATTCCTTTATAAACTTTCTTCTACATTCATCTTCCTTCAAACTTTAACTTTATACCAACCAACACATGGTGGGACCCACCCGTCACTCTCTCTCTTTTTTATCTCCCCCGGTCCTCCCTCTCTCCCCAGTCCCCCAATTCCCCTACCTCTCCTCCGGTCCTCCCCCTGTTCCCCACTGCCCACGCCGGCGGCCGCCGCATCCCGCCTGGCCCTACGCCGGCGGACGCAGCCCACCCTGCCTTGCGCTGCCGCCGACGGCCCACCCTTCCTTCCCGCCGGCCTCGGCACCCGCACCCGAAGGAGCAGGAGCGGAGTTATCGACGAGGAGCTTCAGCGGCGGCGGCCTCAAGGGCGCGGCCGCGCGGGAGGAGCTTCGGCAGTGGAGGCCTCGAGGGCGCGGCCACGCGGGAGGTGCAGCAGGACGACGCGGCCTCCCTCCTCCCTCTCCTCTCCGGCGGCGTATCCATCGCTGCTCGAGCAGGGGCAGCGAATCGACGACTCCGCCCTCCCTGCTCCCCCTCCATGCACCTGCGCGGCCATGTCCTGCCCGTGGCGGCGCGGCCGTCCTCCGCCCCCTCCTCCCACCGCGCGTGGAGGCCGGTGCCCCCTCTTTCCCTGTTCTGCGGCGGGCAGCTCGAGGCGGATCCACCACGGCGGCGCAGGC
Organism: Cenchrus fungigraminus; assembly: GCA_036936925.1. Taxonomy (NCBI): domain Eukaryota; kingdom Viridiplantae; phylum Streptophyta; class Magnoliopsida; order Poales; family Poaceae; genus Cenchrus; species Cenchrus fungigraminus. The sequence goes on along the minus strand of CM072780.1, from coordinate 28,205,865 downwards.
TTCTCCACGGCGGCGCGGTCAAGCAGAGGTGGCGGTGGGCGCGTAGGCCCGGCCGGCTCCTCCCCGCGCCGGCCTGCTTCTCCCGCACCGCTCTGCGGCCCGCGCTGGCCTCCTTCTCCCCGGCGCTCTGCGTCTTGAGGTGCTCCACGGCGACGGCGGTTGGAGCAGGGGAGCGACGACCTCCATCTCTGCATCTATGCAGTGCGCCTCGGGGCCGGCGGCGTAGGCCCCTCTCCTTCGATTGGAGCAGGGGAGCGGCGACTGAGTCCATGGTGGCGGTTGCAGGGGAGGGGCGGTCGCTGGGAGGTCCGGCGGCGAATGGATCGAGGTGCGGCGGCCCTCCTTCTTCCTCTCCGGCGGCCACACCCTCCGCATGCCTCGACCCCTCCCCTTCTCTCTCTCCGGCGGCAAGGAGCTCCTGCGGACAGGTGCTGCGGCCTGCGATGACGGGGAGTTGCGACGACGCGGAGGAGCAGAGGCAGCGCGAGGCAGCAGCGGCGGTGGTTGGGATGGCGCGCGCGTGGAGGCCGTGGGTGCGCGTGGTGGGGCCGGCGGAGGCTAACGGGAGTCCTGGACTCCCCCATATTCCCAGTATACTGGGGGCGACGGGAGAATGGCGTGGGTGATGAAGGAGGCCGCTGCGGCGCCTTTTCCTTCATCCCCCTCCTGCAGGAGGCGATAAAGACCCCCGGTGCGGGTGGTCTAAGGCCACAAGGGCTTGCGGTGGAGATACGAAGGGAAAGATGAAAATAAAGGAGAAAAATAGGAAAAGTAAAATAAAAAAAGAAATGAAAACATAGGTGGAAAAAATTAAGGAAAATCAAAAAGAAAAGTGAAGGGCACTATGGGTATTTCACCCTCTTATCCATGTGACACAGGTAGGAGAAGCTGTTTTGCCGAACGTTTTCCTAAAACGAATTCAACTCCCCAATAGAAATACATCTCTTGTACGATCAAAACATAGTATCTTACTATTCATACATTTACTATCATTATTCCTATTGTAAGTCATTGCAAATAGTGGATTATTCTTTTGCGGAAAGGTAACATGCTTATCACTGTAGCAAAATACCTAACCTATCTATTAAACATATGATTACTTTCATTGTTCTTATTATTAATTATGAATTTTGAAAATTAAAATATGTTTTTGCGATGGAAGAAATGCTTCATTTAATATAAGTGCATGGGAAGATACAATCATTTAGTGTCCAATGCCCGTGGCAACGCACGGGCACTTCGCTAGTAAAATATAAAAGTTGGTTAGAAGTGGGGTGGTATATAAGAGATAGGTTGGAGTTGGAAGCAAAAGAGAAACCTTAAATGTGGACGAGAGATCTTTGTATGGCTGAATAGGGGCTCAGATTTAAGAGGCCGGTTGGAATTGCCCTTAAGTTTCACTTTCCAACTGATCGCTGTAGGGAAGTCCGGAAGTAGGAATTCATGCTTCAGAGATAACGACGGTAACTGCTATGATCATCCGTGCAGAAACCTGAACTACGAACCATATTGCCTACACGGTCGTGTTGCAGGGACAGGGAGGCAGCGGCGTGCCGCACAGGCACTTGTTGTGCGCGTAGCACTCGGCCCCGTGCGCCGACATGAACCTCCCCGCCGGGATCTCGCCGCACAGGTCGTTGTAGCTGACGTCGAAGTGCTCCAGCCTCACGTCCATGAGCGACTTGGCCACCTTCCCCGTGATCCTGTTGTGGCTCAGGTCCAGGAACCGGAGGTGGTGCGGGAACCTCACCCGCGTCATGTCGAACTCGAGCCCGTTCCACGACAGGTCGATCTTGGCCGCCGGCTTCGTGATGCCGGACAGGAACGGCGACGGGTCGCCGGTGAGCTGGTTGCGCGAGAGGTCGATGGTGTCGACGCCGTCGCTGTAGCCGCTCGGTACCTCCCCCGTGAGGCGGTTGTTGGAGAGCAGCAGGAACCGGAAGCTCCCGTGCAGGAGGCCCGGTGGGATGGCGCCGGTGAGCAGGTTGCCGCTGAGGTCCAGGTACCTGAGGTTGGGAAGCGCGGCGAGGGACGCCGGGATGGGCCCGGCGAGCTTGCTGTTGGCGATGGCGAGCGTGCTGAGGTTGGCGGCGCCGGCGAGGAGGGCGGCCGGGACGGGACCGGAGATGGAGGTGCCGTTGACGTCGAGGTCGCGGAGGCGGGTGAGGTTGGCGAAGGACGCCGGGACGGGGCCCGACAGGCCCGGGACGGAGACGACCTGGAGGATCTCGAGCGCGGCGAGGTCGCCGAGCGCCGGCGGCACGCGCGCCGAGACGTCGGTGAGGGAGCAGAGGGACAGCGACACGACGCGGCCGGTCGCCGCGCCGCAGACCACGGCGGGGTCCCACGCGCAGCAGTTGGCGGCGGACGGACGCCACGCGGAGAGCCCGGCCGGGTCGCCCAGCTCCGCCTTGACCCGCAGCAGCGCCGCGCGATCGGCGGGGTGGCAGGCCTTCACGCCGTGCGAGCGGGACAGCAGCAGCAGCAGGAGGAGGGGAAGGGGGATCGACATGCGCGGCGACATTACCTTGGCCTTGCTCTGCTCTGCCCGCCATTGCGCAACCCGTGGCGAGCTTGATATATAGCAGAGCTCGAGCGGAGGAGGCGCTGTTCTGGATTGGAGCAGCATGCATGGCGCGTGATTTCGCACCAAGATCGTAGCACGCGGGTGCATGGTTGCAGCACGCAAAAAGATTCCTGAGCTGAGCCGTGAGCAGGAAAATCAGTTGCGGTTGCGGGGTACAGGTAGTTCAAAAGCTTGAACACTTTCTGTTCATGGTGTTCGTACTAACGGAACCCAATGATTGTCGAAACTGGCTTGGGGAGTTCTGTCACGAGTACGAGTGTTAGAGCGTGATGAACACGGAGGAGACGAACCATCGATGGCAGCAGATTGGCGGTGTCTGCGCAGGACGAACGAGACCACGAGCCTTGGCAGCCCTGTGGGCTTCTTCTCTACCAGCGGCTGTGGCGCGCACTCCTCAGTGCGCTTTTCGTGTCATTTCATTTGTCTTGGTAACCCGGAACAACCGAAATTCATCCGATCACACTCCTTTCTTCTTTTTCAACTGCCAGGGTAGCAAAGTGGCCGATGCGCCATTGAAATGAAACTCACTTGAGACCGACCATAAAGGATAAACAAATTGCACTGAAGCTCCAGAGATGTTTACAGATTCCTCGGATTGGTGGTATCTGGTAAGACCAGCAATAAGTCCTGAGATTGCTCCTTCCCTTTACTTCAAAAAAAAAAAAAGATTGCTCCTTCCCTAATCCCTAGCTTCTATATCCACATAAATTTTGGATTTGGCAGCCGTGCTAGTGAAACAGACAGACGAGCTAAGACTCGTGAACAATCGCAACTACACATGAGCTGCGTGAAGTGCGAACCAATCAAACGAGATGGTGGCAGGATCCGCTTAATGCTTGCTCTAGCTAGCAGCAACCAGCAGTTGCCAAAGAGCCAGGATCCGCACATGGTCAAGCGCATCATGATTCAATGCTCTCTTGTAATCTTAGGTTCAAACTGTACAGTGGGGGAGGCGATCATGACTGCATCTAAAGGAGAATTACTCTTTGTCCCCTAGTGTAACCATATTTAATCCGACCAGATTTAGGGTCAATAACCAACTCATCATCATCGGATTCAACATCTTCAAGAAAACACCAGCATGCCGTGGGCACAGGCCACCTGCAGTTTCAATTAAATAATTTATATATCCAAAAATTAACCCCAGCTTATATACAGTGTCATGGATCAGAATACCGACCTGTTAACCTTATCTTTGTCATCACTTGGCATTTTCCAGAAAAGCCGACCAAAGGTGTTGCCAACATCACCAGGTTCACTGTCAGTTAGACCAATAAAAAGATTATGCTTCACTCAGCCTGCTTCAGCAAACTTCTTAAAATGTTCCAAAAAAGCACGTGTGATATGCACTTGAATACCTTTTTGTCTCAAACGATGCTAGAATTTTGCAAATGTCTCCCCAAAACAGAAAAGGAGTTCCAATTCTTGTGTCATAGAAGTTCATGCCAATAACATCCCCGTCAAGATTAACAAGAGGGCCTCCAATCCCAGCCTAGCAAGTTGAAATGAACATAAGTTGTGATTTCAATTCCAAATAAGTATTGCTAGCCAACTCACATTCAAATGCAACTATATACTCCCTTTGTTCAGAAACACAAGGTGCATATTTTCTCCGTCCAGTTTCAAGCTTTGACTATTCATTAATCAAATATTATCTAGGTTTTATCAAATGATACTGTTAGATTCACATTCCAAAGTTCTATCTCATGACTATAGTGTTAACAGCAAGCAAAATAATATTAAGGGAATTTACAGTAAATTCTCTTGTTGACAGTCAAATTACACCTAATAGAAAAAAAAAACAGAGGGAGTATTGACTATCACCATGAAAAAAGGCAACAAAAAGCAGGATTACCTTTTTTATTTTACACGTGGAGCGTGAAATAAACTCGCAGTCAAGTGTACCTGTCCAGGAAACCAGATTCCCACTAGTAGCCATTAGCTTGCCTGATTTGAAGAAACGTCCTACAGCCGCTACTTCAAAACTTGACTCCCAATCAAGCAGAGTATTTGATGGACGAAGATCACGGTAATTCTTGACACAAACTAGAGCGACGTTGTAATGTAGATTGCAACGGTGTAACTTCCCTTTTTTGTATTGGCCGTCATGCCGCACTTGAATCTGCAAATAATACGGTGATGAGATTTAAACAGCACCTTACAAGAACAGCAGTCACAGAACAATGAACACTGACCGTCAAGTCTTCATCAATCTCGTTCTCATCACCAGATTTTCTAACCAAGCTCGCTGATGTCAAAACTACCGTAGATCCATTCCATTTTATAAAAATACCTGTGCATGCAAAAAACCTTTTTTCTCCTGCATGCAAAGATTCTGGTTAACAACTAGTTGTAATCAAAACAGAGATGAAATAGTAAATGTTACATCACTATAAAATCACCATTGAATGAAGCCAGTGCAACAACATTGCGATCTAAGTTAGAAGCTCCTTTGTTGAATCTTTTCCAGACACCTTCACCATATATGTCGCCAAAAGGGTCTTCAAAAGAATAAACCAATTTCACGGGAGCTGGAGAAATACATAGTAGAATAGTTGTTAGTGGTACAGGAGAGCTGTAAAAGATCAGGAGATTTTAGAACCACTGACTCACCTCCTAACATGGTTGATGGTAACTTAGGGTAACCGTCAGAGTCTAGATCTAACTGTTCCTGGTTTAGAAAATCTTCATGTACATGTGCAACAAGGTCAAGTGATCAGCACTTTTGTAATACTCTACATGACGTAATTCACATAAACTCTACGCATAACAATCAGCAATTCAGCATGTAACATTAGGTGATAACAGCCTGAGCAATAATTAACACTAGAAGTCAGCGTGCATGAGCATACCTGTAGTGCACAAATGTTAACCGATAAGATGTATGTAATAATATAGGAGTACAATTGAAAGGGACAGAAGCTCATATACAAATGTAAACGCTAAACTTGCACAACTTCTAAAGTAGGTAGCATTACGAACTGCAATAATTTGCATAATACCACGATGTTAAGCAATTTTGAGGAGTGCCTGTTTTCTCACCTTCTTGATGGCTGTTAGATTTCTCACCTATGGGTCTTGCTTTATGCCTGCAGAACATAAAAGAGATTAGCTGACTTAATATTAACCCCAAAGTAAAATGGATCAAACCAATGCATTAATACGCAAAATGGTGGCAAAAACGACATGGGTAGAATCATAAGAAAGGAACAAATAGAGACATTAGAAGTCGTGTGGAAAATGTTTCATGAAAACATGATCATTGTGCACATTCCATCAAGACTATCATACAGTTTTCAACATCGGCACATGAAATGTCACTAACCAGTACAGGGCAACTGTGAATCTGTGATACATGCCAAAGGTTGGTAAATATTTTGATTGGTAAACATTGAGAACTGCAAAGTGCAGATGCCTAATAGTCTAAGGAATAGCAGAGAGTGATAGAGATTATTTCAAACATATGTTGTCTGGCACGCAAAAGGCTTAACTTATAAGCTCTTTTAGTAGAACAGCTAAGGTAGAATAGAGTAGGTGAATTAATCAAGGGCATGCATTAACTAGACATACCTGTGAACCTTCAATTTTTTTGACTGTGCAAGACCAGTCACCTTTAGCTGGGGTGTCATGTAATGCTTGAGAGTTGTGCCCCATGGTAGGAAAACGGCTTTTCTCTTGGTCAAAAAAAGATTCATACCAACCATATTCCCATCAAAAGAAAGAAGTGGCCCGCCTTCCCAAGGCTAATAAACAATTAAAGGTGACAAGCAACAAGGGTTACATTCAAACAAAATCAAATTGCACAGAACAAGAGTTAAATAAACAAAAAAAATCATTTTTATTGACTCCATGCATAAGATAAGAAGAATGAAATGCTTGAATCGTCATGCAAGTGTTGCCTCTGAGATTTTAGAACGAAGATCTTTATCATTCTTGGATACCCATGAATCACCATTCAATTCCACAATCTTGGCCCTTGTGTTGCCAGAGACACCACGCCCTACAGCTAACACCTCACCATGTGGCAGACTTTCCAGTGCACATTGGAAAGGTCCAAACTGAACATCAAGGAATCCATAGACATTGACAACAGCAAAGTTGTGATCCATATCACATGCAGCCACAAACCCCTTATACAGTTCAGTGCCTTCATGGCGCACTCGAAGCTACAAAATGACAAGGCAAGAAATGAGCACACAGTGATCAGAAGTGAACAAATTAGTAAAGGATGACTGTCAGAACCAACCTTTACATCATTATGGTGTTTGGTTGTACCATCAAGAGCTCTAACCAAACCTGCAGTAGTCAAAAACCTTGTAATGCGGGGCCCCTGTTGTTCCATAGCTATACCCGAGCATGAAAATAAGATATCGTCTCCTACAGAAGATTGCAAGTTAAATCATTTATAACTGGTGGTGTTTCAATATATATTTGTTAGAAAACTGACAAGGCTAAGCATATATAATCACCATTGAACACAGCAATAGAGGCGACACTTTTAGACAAATATGATTTAAGCCCATCACTGAGCCCAATCCAAACATCTGGATTAGAGTCCCCAAGGAGGCGACCTAGTTGAAGGAAATAAAACATGAAGCCAGCTGTGATTCTGTGAATAATCAAATAAAGCTGTGAAAATGGGTGTAGCAGAAAAGAGGAAAAGATCTAGCAGACCTGAGATCCACTCGTTCCTGTAGAGATCACCACCGCTCCTCTTAGCTTTCCGCATATTAAGACTGAAGTAGAACTTTCTTTTAGAAATAAAACAAAGAGGCAAAATGTGGAGTCATAAGACGTGAAGCAACAATATAAAACTATAACCGAGCAACTAATCAGGAACCTTATCCATCACTGTTTCTTCTGTGAGCTCTTCTCTATCAACCATAGCTCTTGACAATTATAAAAAAGGAACACTATGAACTAATCTGAAACTGCACAATATTCTATGTTGATCACAAACACTATATACTTGAAGAATACGAGCGGGATTCTAAAGAAACGTTGTGTGCTTTGAAGAGCACTATTTTTTTAGATTATATGCCCGCAAAAAAACATTTTTTAGATTGTAGCACCGATATTGTACCACGCAATCAAGCGATCTCGTTGAAAGAAGTTGACTCGCTTAAGTACAGTTCCAATTAAAAGGACGCAAGTAATCGGCTAGAGAAAAATATTTTGATTTTTCTCGTATAGATATTCCTCGTTGCTACAGGCAATACAATCTTGGTAGTCAAGTACAAATATTTTGATATATTTACTCAAACAAAGTAAAATTAAGTGACTCAGTTTTGGAATGAGTGACAACATGAGTACGGTACCCAGTGAGTTTTATAATAATAAATTAACATAAGCACGATCTTTGATGTTCTTTATCTCAACCAACATGCAAAAGCATAACGACATAACCAAATTCCAAACAATATTTGACATCAGCACCACTACGGGTGAGCAATGCAACACTGAATTTAGCCGAACAATACGAACTCAGCTCATGTAAAGGCCGCCCCCATCTATCATATTTTTCTTCCTATGATGCGCGAGAGATAATGCTTAACAATGGTAGGTATATTTTTCTTCCAGGCATTTGCTTCATGTGCCAAAAGATTGATGAAAAAATTGCGCCACATCTTAATAGCATCTTGTATGTAAGACGACATCTCGTGTGTTGGAATTGATTATACATTTTGGTAATCATAATAGAATGTGCAAAAAGTACATTTACTCACCGTACAAATATTCACATTTTTAGGATTATCTCATCCCGCCATGTATTGCATAATAAGCCATCCACTCAAAGATCTGTGTTTTAAAAGTTGTTAGCTATATCAATGTATGTCAACTATTTTAAAGAATAAAAGACATCGATGCATAACTCGATGCATGTTATGCAAAATTTAGGTTCGAGGTGGTAAAACAAGGCGTACATCAGCCCGGGATGCACACGTACGGATACGAGATAGACATAGTACGTAGAGATAATAGGCCAGAAGGATCTAACCAGGTTTGACATCAGGGGCAGCTCCGTTTGTTGAGGAAGCCATGGCGCACCGCTGTCCTTCGTGAGCCGTGCGCCATGGCTTCCTCAACGAACGGAGCTGCCCCTGATGTCAAACCTGGTTAGATCCTTCTGGCCTATTATCTCTACGTACTATGTCTATCTCACATCCGTACGTGTGCATCCCGGGCTGATGTACGCCTTGTTTTTTTTACCACCTCGAACCTAAACTTTGCATAACGTGCGTCAATGTCTTTTATTTTTTTAAAATAGATGTCATACTTCGATATAGTTGGCAATTTTTAAAACACAGATCTTTGAGTGGATGGATTATTATGCAATACATGTCGGGATGCGATAATCCTAAAAATGTGAACATTTGTACGGTGAGTAAATATACTTTTTGCACGTTCTATTATGATAACCAAAATGTATGATCAATTCCAACACATGAGATATCGTCTTACATACAGGATGCGGCGCAATTTTTTCATCAATCTTTTGGCACATGAAGCAAATGCCTGGAAGAAAAATCTACCTAGCATTGTTAAACATTATCTCTCGCGCATCATATGAAGAAAAATATGATATATGGCGGCAGCCTTTACATGAGCTGAGTTCGTATTGTTCGGCTAAATTCAGTGTTCCATTGCTCACCCGTAGTGGTGCTGATGTCAAATATTGTTTATAATTTGGTCATGTCATTATTGCTTTTGCAAGTTGGTTGGGATAAAGAACATCAAAGATCGTGCTTATGTTAATTTATTATTATAAAACTCATTGGGTACCGTACTCATGTTGGCCTTGCTTGGTTACAGGTGTTAGTTTTCTAACACCTGGGAATCTTGCATGCATGGAGTACCAAATGAAGTCTATTTACAGAACCTTTTCACAGATGAGTGCAACTTTACGCGACGAATCTAATGAGCCTAATTAATCCATGATTTACTACAGTAATGCTACAGTAATTATTCTCTAATCATGCGGTCAAAGGCTTTATTAGATTCGTCTCGGGATTTAACCTGGGGGTTGTGGAGTTAGTTTTGTAAACTGACTTTATTTAATACCCTTAATTAACGGTCAAAGGAGGTGTTAAAAAAGTAACACCTGGAACCAAACAAGGCCGTTGTCACTCATTCCAAGACTGAGTCACTTAATTTTACTTTGTTTGAGTAAATATATCAAATCATCAAAATATTTGTACTTAACTACCAAGATTGCATTGCCCGTAACAAAATATCTATACGAGAAAAATCAAAATATTGGTTGCTACGGACAGATTAACGAGGAACTGGTTGCTACGCCTAGATATGCCAAGAAAAAAACACTGCTACGCCTACCAAGAGTTGGGGCACGATTTCCGCGCTCCCCTCTGGCACCGCAAGAAATTTTAGGTCGGATCTAGGAATTAATGTGCCTGAAGGCTGAAGTCACACAAGAGAGAGGGAAGTGATGAGGGTGGTGCACGTACCTGGAGAGCGGGGGGCAGAGCAGGGCAGGGCAGGATCGCCCGGCCGTCGCTGGCCGAGGGAGAGGGAGAGGGGGGACTAGCGGGAGCGGGGGCTGAGGGAGGAACACAGAGGAGAGGGGGAACGGGGGGACGGGGCAAAATAAAATAGGCCGATGCTAAACCCTGTTACGAGCAGATACAGCCATCCGATCAGGACTGGATGGACAGGATCTGAGCTGGATGGAGCCGTCCGGAGGGTCGGAAGGAACAGGCGGAACGCGGAAACATAGAATATACAGAGAGCCCCCCAAAAACAATTATCGGCCTCGAGACGGCTGGTGTAAACACTATTGCGGGAAAATAGGATTTCTCAGGGGTGTAAACGAAAATACACTTCCTAATTTCCCCGATCGTCTTGAACCCTAGCCTCTCCGCCCCCTTCGGCCCCCGCGTTCCCCAACCCTCATCCGACCGCGCTCCACGCCTGATTTGGCCCCGGAACACCCCCGCAGGTCGCTAGTTCGGAGCGCAGGCGCGCCGGAGCGCTCGGATCCGGCGGAAGCGCGGCGGATTCCGGCGGTTCTCCGTCTCGTCGTCCCGGCGGGGTTATGAAGGCGGCGGGATACAACCTCTACGATAGTAGCGGTGAGTTTCCCCGAATCGACCGGGGGTTTCCAGGTCGATTGATTTTTCGTTGCGGGAAATCCACCTTCTGTTGGGTCGATTAGTAATCTTAGCTTGGTTGTATGATGCCCCCGCTTCGGTAATAATGTGCGGATAGATGCCGAGAGGCTGCTAGAATTTTTTTGTCAAGTCGCCACGATTTTTTTTATGAATGTAACGAAACGAAAGACGTGTCGTTTCAGTAGTTCATTGCGGGCGTTGTTGTGAAACATGACAGCAGACTCCAAGAAGAAAATTTTGCAAGAAGATTGGTCTATATTACTACTAAGCATGTAAATGAGCAGCAGATGACGTAAGTTGCCTGTAAAGATAGGGCAATGGACAGCTTGCTGAAACTTTGTGGCTTCTATGAAATAAGCCAGGGGCTTGTTCATAGGGATTTCACAGATGTAGTATATTGGCTATGGCAAAATCCATACCAGTGCTGCAGTAGTTCTACTTGTTTTGTTGATTTCTTCCTTACAGTTATTGGTGTCCTAGCTTTGGAGTATCGATTCCTCTCCCATTGTTGTAGGGACTGATGATGACCTCCCCCCAGCACAAAATAGAGGACTAAGAGGACGATCTTTCAGTGGAAACGGACGCGCATCTGCTGGGGCATTTCCTTACATGAGGGCAAATAATGATTTGGAGAGCGAAATTCATCGGGTTGAGCAAGATGCATATACTGGTGTTCTTAGAGCATTCAAAGTGCAATCTGATGCAATATCATGGGTATTGTAGGCAAATTCATGTTTGCGCTAATAATTTCAGCAATCAATCTTGGTCTGCCTGTTGTGCTGAGAATAAAATAAATGAGCTTTTTGTGCAGGAAAAAGAGAGTTTGATTACTGAACTCAGGAAAGAACTGAGAGTTTCTGATGAGGAGCATAGGGAGCTCTTAAATAAAGTCAATGAAGATGGGACCATCCGTCGAATGAGGTAGCATAACAATCTTTCTGTATGCACATGTTTTACTTAGTCATCAAGAGATCATCCTTTGTTGCTTGTACCAAAAACATCTGCAGGGAGTTAAGACAGGCAGGTGGAACCCCAAGTGCTCTGCATCGTGGCAGCAGGGCTCTATATGATGCAGAACCTGGGCCCATTGCCAAGAGACAAAGGCCATCTCATTCGATTCCTTCGCAATCTGCAGGCCTCCAGTCCCCTGTGATGCCTTCCCACTCGGTTCCATCTGCAAAATGGGGTCCACTATCAGCAAGAGGCAAGAAGCCAAAGACGGTATGATCAGAATATATACATAATGTTTTTTCGCTTGCTGAGAATAATTTTATGATGGTTTCTTGACATGTACAGCCCATGCCATTGGCACTACCATCTGCGGACCCAAACTCATTAATAAATCACAAAGTTTATACAAGGTGGCCAGATGACAACAACTTCTATGAGGCCACCATAACCCGTTATAACCCCTTGACGGTTGGTTTGAACTTTTGTAAAGTTTCCTTTGATGGTTGATGCAGATACGCATCAGTGTCTAGTAACTTTCTGCCATGATCTCTATTAGGGTGAACATGCACTCGTCTATGACATCGGCACACAAGCAGAGACTTGGGAAATGGTCAGGCTTTGTGATGTAAGCACTATTTGCCTGATTGTATTGTTTTCATTTATCTCTTTCCTCATCTTTTCCCTCTGTATTTGGTTCCGTCCTCTTAGTTATCTACCACTGAAGTGTGCCTTCTTTTTTTGGTTATGCTTCCAGCCCATAGCTAATATTCTCGTCTCCACCCTTGGCAATGAATAGTTGATTTTTCTTGTATGTGCCTGTGATAGTTGTTAGACAGCTATATTGCCTTGCGTGGGTATAAGGGCCTTTGCTCTTGTGGCTGTTCAGCCTGGCCGACCCCCTTAGATTGATTAGAGATAGGAGGAGATCCTTAGCCGGTTGTGTTTCTATAACCCTTCTACAAACCCTAGGATATTCTCAACCCTATATATTGTAACCTCTTATCTCCTATCAACCTAATTCAACTTTCCACACAATTCTATTGCTTTCATGGTATCACGAGTCCGTAACTTTCCACGCAATCCTATTGCTTTCAATAGTATCTGTTGACTGATGTCAATTAGTGAATGTCTGCTGTCCTGCTGATGTATCCCAATAAGGTTAAAATAAAATGTAAGTGGTAAAGTATTAGTCTCTGCAGCAGTTTTCTTGCCAAATATTTCTTTTCGTTGTACCACACCCTGAATATTAATAACTTAACTGATCTACTAGGGCTGAAATTTACTGCTCGTACGATCAAATGTATGGAAATTTGTTGAATTTTGCTTGATCTGTATGTGAATTAAGATTTGCTTGTTGAGTTACCCTGACTGATGTCCACCATGACATTAATTATTCCATTGAATATTAATTGATGCCCCTTTAACAGATGCCACCTGAAGATATAAGATGGGAATTTGATGGACATCTTTCAAATCGTGATAGTTGGGGCCCTTCAGGCCCTATGCTGACGAGGCACCCAACCAACAATGGTGCTATGACAGGCCCAATCAGGGGGAGAGGCAGGTTATCAATAAATGAGCCTATAAAGGACTACAATCCACCTCAAAATGGCATCAATAGGAATTTCGATAACATTGACATTCCAAACACTGAAAGTGTTGTGACAGAGGTATATTTTATTCAATAAGCCAGACGCCTGAAGGTAATCAGATATAATTGCCTCACAGCTGTATGTTTCAATACAGGTGGAGAGGGTATTGTCCAATCCGAATATGCGTGAAATTGAAAAGGCAAGGAAACTGCTGAAAGTGAGTTACCTATTCTTTTCCCATGCTGTTCCCTTCAGAAAATATTTGTGAACGACAAAACCTAGTTATCATCCTTTCTATCCTTTAGTCAAGATATGTGAAGCCACTCTATTAACCTTGTAGGATCAAGAGCAGTCACTACTGGATGCAATTGCCCGGCTTGATGAAGCATCAGATAGTGAAAGTGGTAAGCTCTTGGCCAGCTCTACTGTTGGAATGCACTATTGGAGTAATAATAATATTAAAGGGCAGATAATATTTTGCAAAATGGTGTAACAATTGAGAATGGTGTATAGTAGAAAGTAGGATCCTTGGGTGAACTTTATGTGAAATATTTGTTACATAGATATCGTAGCATTCCTAAATGTTACTTGTGCTATATGTTACTTGTGGACATCAAGGATATAGGGTTGAAGCATTATATGTGGTGTTTTCCTACTAACTATTTCACTTAACCTGTTTTTTTGTGTACAGAGGATAAGGCCACGGAAGGCCAAACAGGTCCTGCTGGCGATGGAAATGGCATTGCTACTTAGTTGTTTCTGGCATGTTGTTGAAATCGGAAGGTTAACATGTTTGTTTTGTGGACCACCTGCCCCAATCACTGGACAAAGAAACCATGTGATGGCGAACTGACATGACAAAAAAGGGTGTATTGGAAACAGTTGCCAGTTGGTACTTGAAATGGGATTCTTTGTTACTCCAACAAGGGGCAGGGAGATGAAAAAACTCCCAAAAAAACTGTTTGGGTGCCATCTCTTGGTACTTCCCATGTAACTCTAGAAGTAACTTCATATTCTAGAAATGATCATTAACATGAATCACCTGAAGATGTCTAACCCTAGCGTAATATCCACCGTACCATGTCTCAGATGTACATTGTATTTTGCCCTGGTTGTGATTCTAGCGAACAGGCAAAGTTGGCTGTTCCTGTGTATTCTAATGTGAAAAGACTTTCTCATACCATTTTCATGTGCCGTGGACCCGTGGTCCTTGGAGCCCTAATGTCTGACGTTCTTGTGCCCAACGGCTTGTACTTGTTATTTTCACTGATGTGGTAATGTCAATACGTCTAAATAAGGGTCATCTAACTCTACACTCACTAAGCGGGGATAACTCAGTTGGGAGAGCGTCAGACTGAAGATCTGAAGGTCGCGTGTTCGATCCACGCTCACCGCATTTTTTTATCAATTTGCTACAATGAATTACCTGTCCAACCGCACAACTACTAATTGTTAATTGCCCATTTTTTTCAACCCTTTTTATGATTTCTACCATTTTTTCCCCTTTCACCTGTTCGTTCCTAGGAGAGCTGAGCGTATGTGGATCCTTTTTGCGATTCTACAATTTTCCTTTCACTTACTGGAACCTAAGTGATTTAGAAATTTAGCACCAATACAAGGAACAATAAATAAATGAACAGAGAGACCAAAAGAGTTGCAGGCCTTGCAGTTGCAGCCCTAGTACAAGTTATCATCAGTTCAAGCATTAACCAGAAACTCAAACTCAAAAGATCTGTCAGTCCCACGGCAGGCGTGTCAGCTCGGCACGCTCCCACCTCAACCTACTCCCTCCGTCGCTTTTTGTTGGTCGTCAAAGAACAGTGTTTCCCCTCACAGACACACTTCCCGGACGACCATGGAGAGAGTACGTGATTTACACACAAGCTCAAACTATGGCCTCACTCGCTAGTTGCTAACTTGCTACGGATTACTCCTGCGTCTATGCTTCTACCGTCGTCATTGTCATCAGTCATCACCCTACCGGTCGTCTCCCTCCACGCTTCCCCGTTCCCGACGGCTTCTCCGATCGGGCGATCGTCTTCGCCCGCTTGGACGGCGGAGGCGTGGCCGGAGCCGGGCCCCGTTTCAGCGGCCGCCCGACGCCTCTCCCTCTCTTCGTCCCGGTACCCCTGCCGCCCCTCCTGGAGCCACCGCGGCCGGCACCTCTCCTCCGGGTGGTGGTGGTGGTGCTCTCCTGCTCCACCGCTGCGGCTGCAGCTGACGCCGACCGCTTCCGCGTCGTATTGCCCAGCGGGGAACCCCGCTTCCTGGAGGGCGACTGGTTCAGCCGCTTCAGGAAGTCCACGGCGTTCCGCTTCTTGGCTGGCGGCCCTCCTGCCTCCGCGGTGGCGCCGCCAGCACCCTTCTTGTCGGCCTTCGTTGCTCTGCCCGCCGTGGCCGTGGCCGCGTCGCCGTCCGTCCCCTTCGCCGGCCTCAGCCCAAGACCATTCGGATTCCGGACAGCGCCGCCGCGGCCCTTCTTCGTCCTCAGCCCCCGCGCCTTATCCCTGGTCGCCGCGGCCTTCTTCTCGTCGTCGCTCTCTTCTTCCTCCTCCTCCGCGTCCTCGGCCTTCGCCGCGATCTCCTCCTTCCTCGACGCCTTCGTGATGGAGCTCCGCTTGCGGCACACGATGAGGGGCTTCCCCTGCTTCTCGATCAGCGACCCGACGATGTCCGTGCCCGCTGGCGCCGGCGCTGGTGCTGGCGCGGCCGCGCGCTCCTGTTTCGGCTCGCGGAGCGCCGCCGACGCGTGCCCGGTGACGAGCCCGCGAGCCTCGACCGCCGCGTCGTGCTGCGGGGTGCTGCGCGGGAAGAAGACCACGGCGTTCGTGCAGAGCAGCAGCAGGTCGCGGTAGAGCTCGTGTGCCGGGTAGTGGTCGTCGTCGGCGGCGCGCGAGCCAGCCGACGTGGCCAGCCTGCGCCGCACGGTCTCCAGGTCCACGTGGCGCCTGATCGTGCCCCGGTATGCGGCGGCCTCCTGCAAGTGGATTGAATTTTAAAAAAAGCAGAAAATGAAATGGAAGAAAATATCTGAAGAGAGCATCGTCTAGCTACAAGGTTCCCGTGCCATGTATGATTGATTGCAACGCTGCACCCAAGTTGGCCGTGCCACGAGCAAAAAGATGGAAACTTCCCTTCTCCATTCACCAACACATCGAATTTCACACGACTAATTTTCAACTACACCGAAAAGATTCTCTGCATACTAAGGCCTCTTTGAGTTGAAGATTAGGAATTTCACATGAATGCTAGAGAAAACAGACTGGTTATTTTAGGAACTGGGGAAATTTACGCATTCGCACGGGCCACGAGCGATTCCCATCCATTTGTAGCTAGTTACCTACCGCAACAAACCTGAAGTCATCCTACTCTCCGAGGCAAATGCTCCCCCATCTCGCAAGCAAGCGCGCTGGCCTGTTCAAACAGGCCTCGGCCCCTCGCCTATGTAAAAATCAGGTAGGTCACGGATTCTTCTAATCACAGGTCATCATGCATGCCACATGCCCACATGCACATTCTTATCCAAGATTTCCACATCCAGGAGACCCGTTAATCGAGGGGCGGGACCCGAATACCCTTTCACCGGACCCAGTCAATTTTTCACCGCCAGGTTTTACGATTTCACCCTTCCCAAATTTTTAACCTTGCAGCATCCCGCCGGTTGGAAGACGAAGGAGAAGGGGCGTAATTATTGGGTGGAACACCTACCTCGCCTTCGTGCTCGTGTAGCCGCTGCAGCACGGAGCCGAGCTTCGCCGCGACCGCGTCGAGGAGCGCGGCAAGCGGAGGGGAACGGGCGGGAAGTCCGTGGGGCGCCGACGCCGCCTCCTCCTCCTCGTCGGCCTTCCCGCTGCCGGTCCCGCGGCGGCGGCGGCACAGGCTCGCGGAGCTCCGCACGTCGCTGCTCTCCTTGGACGCGGCCGCCGACTCGCCGGAGGCCTCCTGCTTCGCCACCTCCTCCTCCTTGGCGCCGCCGCCCTGGTGGCCGGGGTGCTTGGGGGGCTTCAGATCTGTGGAGTTGGACTCGCGGCACGACCGCCCGGGCTCCTCGCCGGAGAGCCGGTCGTTGCCGCTCGCCTCGTCCGGCTTCGCCTCGCCGGAGACGCTCCGCTCCCGCTCCTCCCTGAGCCGTTTCACTTTCGACTGCAGCGTCCTGCGCGAATTAAAAAAACAATATATTTTTTCAATTAAACAAATCGCGGCCGAGTGATCGCCATCAAACGGCTAAAGCAGACGGGGTTTTCAAAAGGTAGTTTTTCTTGTTTGGATCTTTTTTTTCCTCGCCCTTGGCCGGATTCCATACCCGATGGAGAGATCGCATCGCTCGACGTCACGGCGGAGCTCGGCGACGCGCAGCCGCCGGAGCTCGTCCACCCACCCCTCGGCGGCGGAGGCGGCGGGGTCCTCCTCGACCTCGTCCTCCTCGCCGCCGCTCCCGGCGGTGGAGAAGCGGCGGTGCAGGTGGCGGAAGCGGAGGCGGCAGCTGTGCGGCGTGAGGCCGGGCCGGGCCGCCAGGGGGCTCCGCGTCTGCACCTCCGTGGCAACCGAGTCCCAGCTCGCCGTGCCGTGCCGGGTCACGGCGCACGCCAGGAGGAGCTCCTCCAGCGTGCCCCAGATCTCCCCGCCCTTCTCCGCCGCCGCCACCGCCGTCGCCTCCGACTCCGGCGATACGTCGGTGCCGTCCGACCCGTCCGCCATCTTTCCTGCGCGCGTGCTCGCCCGTAAGGCGGTGTTGCTGGTGGAGGTGCGGTCTCAGCCCTGCCCCTGCGTCCCCTGGCCCTTCTCCGTTGCTTTCCCCCGTCGCTTTTCTCCTCGGCGCGGTTTGATTTTTATCGGTAAAGAAGATGGCAAGGTGGTCATGGGCGCATGGCTAGCGCCTATCGATACACAGCCGAGCGAGCCCCCGCGCGCGCCCCGCAGGTGAGGACAATTTTCCGAGTTTGCGAGGGGCGTTTCTGGAAGAATTTTCAAAGTGGGGCCCACATACGGCTATTTCTTTGCAATGCCCATACTACCCCTGGTCACTGGTGAGTGGTCAGCTCTCAGCTGCTGCTGGTACGTGTACGAGTTGCCGAGTTGGCTTGGCAACACTACGCAACAAAAGCTGAAGCAGCTAGGCGAAAGTCAAAAGCGTCCCGGATTCAAATTCAGAAAATAAAAAACGGGGAAAGCTTGACCTTAATGGTAAATTCAAGTTAAAAAGTTTGCGAGTTTGGCATACTAGTTTTGAATTTTAGTCCTAGGCCTATCGTGTGGGACCGAATTGATCAGCCTTGCAGGTTAATCAGGCTGATACTAGTATCAGATCGATCTGGCAGTTTCAACTTGAGCATGCTCGTGCTGAATCTAGAAACCAATGCAAGATTTTTCTAGAAAACTCACTTGAACATTTGATTTTCGAAGGAAATTAGCACGCCAGTTCATCTTTTCAGGAACCATTCTTCCTACTTTTTATTAGCCAAACTTCGAACATCAACAGCTTATTCAAAGACACAACTGCTTCAGCGAGCCCAATTTTTCCTAGATCCCTTTTACATGCCACATCATTCCGCACAAACCTTCGAAAAAACTAATCATCCATTCATTCAGAATAAAAACACGAATTTATACATAACAAGACATCCTAAGACAATAAAATGAAATAAAATTGAGGCAAAAGCCCATCATTACATCACCCACGGGAACCTCACTTGCATCCAGCTAGGGATGTGAACTGCCCTTCCCGGTCCATTATTAAGCACAAAACTAAACACTGCAGAGCTTGCAGTGTCAGCAAAATCTAGCATTAGTTCCTCACTTCCGGCGGGCTTCAAGCGCCTTCTTCAACTCCTCACTTGCTTCATCTGAGGCTGGTTTCGGTACACTGTCCACCAGTTCCTTCCCACTGCTATGGTAATGGCGATCTGGTTTCGACACGAATGGATGTTGCGATGCAGGCAGTGCTGCTGGCAGCCTGCGACCCTCGCCTTTGCCAGCCCCAATCTCAGCACGCAGGTCAGCTATCGCACGCCGCAGCATTGTGCTCTCAGTGCTCAGCGCCTCCAGCTGCATCTTCATCAATGAGAATTCCTCTCCCTCACCTGCGGGAGGGTCCCCTTTCTTCCTCTTCTTGTCCATTTCAGAGTGTGACTGCATCTTGGGCGTATGCTCAATGGTGATCTTATTCATCACCAGCAGTGGCAGCTTGCTGATGGCAAGGCTACCGGCCTTGCACCCGTAGCCATCGTCGGCGAGTGCGGCCTTGAGCTCCAGCGGCACACGCAGCCCCCAATGGAACCGCAGGCTCGCCTTGCTCCACAGCGGCAGGACGCTCCTGGTGGTGAGCTGCATCCCGGACAGCAGCGCGCCCACCCCGCCGCCACCCCTCCCCGCGGCGGCCGCGACGTTCGCCGCGAACCCGTTCCCGGCGAAGGAGAACCCGTTCGCTTGCACGTGCGCGTCGCGGTCGTGGTCGTCGCCGTTGGTGGTGAGGTCGGCCATCTTGATCGCCAGCGGCGCCTGGGCCGGCGCGGGCGGCGGCCCAGGCGGGGAGCGGACGGAGCTGGCGAGGCCGAAGTCCCCGATCCGGGGCTTGAAGAGGAGCGAGAAGGCGGGCGCGTTGGAGGAGAGAAGGTTGAACTCGGCGGCGAGCGCGAAGGGCGCGCGCGCCGGGGACCCCAGCGGGCCCAACCCCGTGCGGACGGAGAGCGCGAAGGGCTGGAGCGGGTCGTTGGGGCGGTACGAGAGGCGGAGCGCCGGGCCGGAGGGGAACGCCGTGGAGAGGTCGAAGCGGAGGTCCTTGGCGTCGCCCCCCGCCGCGAGGCCCGAGAGGAAGGGCAGCCCCAGCACGCCGACCGGCACCTTGGCCCGCAGCAGCGGCCGGTCGTCGTCGCGGAACTTGATTGACGCCTTCATGGCGGGCGGCGGCTAGGGTTTGGCGGGGCTCGAAATCGAATCGGGCGTTGGGCGAATCGGTGATGGGGGCGGTGGGGATTTGAAGTGCGGAGGCGATGGAATTGTGGGGGCGGGCGCGGAGGTCACGCCATCACGGTGGCTGCGGAGACGGCGGCGGCCGCGGCCGGTTTTAATTTAGGGGGCGGAGGTCAGGGAGGGGACTGATTGAAACGGGGGAAGGAGGTGGAAATGGGATCAGATTGGGTTTCGAGCTTGCCGGACCGTTTGTTTCCTCCTTTCACCTCGCTCTTTATTTTTCACTTTTACGGCACTGATTTAGTTCGCTTAAAATGGTGTGATTCCTGGAAAAAAAACAGTAAAATGGTGTGATTTGGGCCGACCTTGACAATGATGGATGATTCTTCAGGAAGGAAAAGGGCTGCTGGGTAAATAAAGGTGTAGGTTGGGCTAGGCCCAAATAAGATTACGCTCTCCAACTCTAAACCCTAAACCCTAAATCTTAAAATTCTTTTAATCAACACTCTTTTAAAACGAAATTATGTAAATATATCCATGAATTCTGTGTTTTTTCGTTCTTTTTTCACTCGAGAAAAATTCCGTCACGTGACGAAGCATTCGTTTGTACGAAATTACAAACGAAATGTCCACTCTCTATAAATCAATTCTGCACAAAGATTGAACCAATACAATGGATGATTCTTCAGGAAGGAAAAGGGCTGCTGGGTAAATAAAGGTGTAGGTTGGGCTAGGCCCAAATAAGATTGCGCTCTCAAACCCTAAACCCTAAAATTCCTTTAATCAACACTCTTTTAAAACGAAATTATGTAAATATCCATGAATTCTGTGTTTTTTCGTTCTTTTTTCACTCGAGAAAAATTCCGTCACGTGACGAAGCATTCGTTTGTACGAAATTACAAACGAAATGTCCACTCTCTATAAATCAATTCTGCACAAAGATTGAACCAATACAATCAAATCCTAACAAAAATAATCAGTCGCTACTCCTCACACAAAAGCAAGAAAGACGAAAGCGAAGCTCTCCTAAATCCTCATGAATCACTGGGCAGCTGCGAGGCTGCACGCGCCGAACGACCGCGCGTGCCAGGACACGCCCTCCTCGGCCATCCACGCCCCGTCGTCGAAGTTGCGCTCGTAGCTCGCTGAGTCGTACAACTCGTACCTCGCCGCCGCCTTCGCCCGCAGCGGCAAGGCAACCCTCCGGCCGCCCCACGGCCCCCGCGCTACCGACCGCCGCCTCCGCCGCGCGGCGTACAGCCGGAGCCGGGCGACCCCTGCAGAAGCGGCCCACCTCAGCGCCGCCCACGCCCTCGCGGCGCGCGCCCCTACCTCCGGCTCCTCCGACGACAGCCTCCGGTAGTACATCACGCGCATCGTCGAGCACGAACGGGGCAGCCGGCGGCGACGCGGGCTGGAGCTCGGCTTCTTCTTCGCGCGCTTCTGCTTCGTGCCTGCTGCTTCGTGTCTCCGACCTTCGTGACGTGTGCACGCCGACGTTGTTGGCGACCTGGTTCGACGGTCGCGGCTCGCCAAGGGGCTTTATAACCCTGGGAAATGACCGTCATGCCGTATGCTCCAAAAAAAAGACCGTCATGCCGTCGAGATTATAGGTGTCTTGGGGTTCTCAGGGCGGGCATTTCGTGGAGTTGGATCGCACAACGTTCGGTCTCTCAGTCTAGCTGGACGGTAGGGCTCACCAGACAGGAAGACTCAGCAAATTAAGACGACCTTCTCTTGGTTCTCCAGCTGCCAAATGGACCCACGGCTACGGATTGTGTTCTGTATAGGAGTACTGATCGTTGATCATCAAGGAAAAAAAGATTTGTTGTCCTAGATGGCATGATTGGCATTGTTCTCAGACGTGCATAAACTGGGATAGAACCACACAGGCTGTTTGATTGCGTTTGGTGAACTGAACGGCGAATGCCAGTTGCTGCGCTAAGCTCAGCTTGAAACCAGCTGTTATGAACGGTTAGCTCGCTTTTTGTTTATGTAGTAAGTTGGCAGGGATGTTTAAAGCTGGACTCAGATTGAGTACCAAGCCGTTGACAGCTCCTTAGCTTTCCAATCAGCGGCAATACCGACGAAATATGATACGCCAAGTACTGACAGAGTAGCTGACCATTTATACGAACTCATATTGTAGAGCCAGTACTGAGCTGTTCTAGCGGGCAAATAACCTGTAAACATATACAGTACACAAGAACAAGGCATCACTACTGACAGCAGTCTTCAGTAATCGTTAGGTCCCATTGCAACTGTTCTAAGGCTCTGTTTGGAACGAAGGAATAGAAAACGCAAGAACGAAAGGAAACACAGGAATGACATGTAGCGTTTGTGACAAAACAGAGGAATGAAAAACAAAGGAATAAGATGAAGATGGTTGTTTGGAACGCATGATTTGAAACTCAGGAAAACAAAGAAAATCGATATTTGACTAGCCCTCATTATAAAATACAATTCCATATAAATAAATTAAATAGATCAATGAATATAAATCCTAGATTAACAAAGAATTGTTTAATAGAATTTACATGGGAATCATGGGCTTTAGGCCCAAAAGACACAAGGGTGAATTTTTTCCCTTTCTCTGCTTTTCTTTCTATTTTTTCTCCTTTCTTTTCTCCATCTTATCTGTTCCTGCTTCCTTATCTTCTCCTCCGTGCGTGAGGCGACGCTTCTATCTCTATCTCGCGTGCTTTCCGAGTCTCCGCCCCTCCTCCGGCGGTGCGCCGTCCGTCCCCTCCACTGCAGCCCCACCGCGCCGGTGCCGCCCCTTCTCCATGTGGTCGCGGCCCCTTGCCGTCTGTGGGCGCCTCGCACCGGCCAAGCCCCACCGCACACCCCTTCCTCTCCGACGTAGCAGCTGGCGGAGCACGGGGCGCGGCGAGAAGAGCAAGGGCCACCGGCCACCGCCGCCCACGCCTCTGCCCCGCTCCCCTCTACCTCTTCCGACGGGGAATCGAGCCCGGAGCCGACCGTCGACCCCGGTGGCCCAGGCGCAGCGAGCCCCAGCTGCAGAGCGACGGCACCCTCCTTCCGCTGTTCCGCACCTTCCTCTCCCGAACGGAGGTGGGCGTGGAGAGGAGTCTGCGGTGGATTGGTCATCTTCGGCGATTCGCACCAATTTTCCTCTATGGCACAGTCATGGCGGGAAGGAGAAGATAGGAGCGCGGGAGGGAGAAGAAGCCGAGGCCCGAGGGACAGAGCGACAAGAGTTGTTCCTTTGAGTCGGAGTAGATTTTCTGGTTCCTGCGTTTTGCGTGGAGACTCGATTGTTTCCTCCGGAACGGAAGGTGGCATTCCCACGTTCCAGACGCTTTCGTGGGTTTTCTTTCCTCCGGAACCGGTTCCTGCAAAATTCCTATGCGCTTCCTACGTTCCAGACAGGGCCTAAATGCCCAGTTTTTTTTAATGCCAGTCTTAACATCAGTTAATATATTACTCTGTTCAGCGCATTCCAGGATTTTCCTGTACAAGAAAAAAGAATCCAATTTGGATCAAATAAGGGCTAAACAAGGCTATGGGACCATGGAATAGTCCAGGACTGACTATTGAGTACATCTCTCATTTCTTTGCCTTGGAGAAACGAAGGCACCTGTACTTCTCGCCACTGACGGTGATTTCAAGGGCTCCATCTTGGTTGTCCTGGCTGGAGGCAGTTCCCATCAGGACGCTCTTTTCCTTCTCCAGGTTCTCCTTTTCCATCTTCAGCCTCGCCTCTTGCCGTGCAATCTCTGCCTGTTAGAGAAGCAACCCCAATAAAATCATGTTGCAGGTCCCAAGATCGCAGTTCATATTGATAAATTTGGATATCAAATGCAAAGCTACGGTAGTCAGACATACTTGAATTTAACTGTAAAAAATGCTTAAGTAACATCAGAAAGCTCCTGCTCAAATTCATATAGCTGCAATATTAATAACTCCATTATATCTAAGGTCCATTCCATATCATACACTTCAAACTAAGCATTGCAAACATTTATCCACTTAACTGGGTCATGCTCGGAAACAGCCAAGAAAACCCTATCCTTTCGGCATGACAGCAGAATATATGAATACATGTACATTGTACAGTTAAAGGTATCTCAACCATGGCTGTAATAAGGAGCTAGACCAAGTACTCAGATAGAAGTGCTAAATCGAACCATAGGTATCCAGGTAAGATCGCAATCATTATATAAAACCATACAAATCATAAAAAAGTATAATCTACTGACTAGAATCGTGGAATCAAGTCCCTCAATCAAGATTTTAAAGATGTAAAATCGTGCAACAGAATTTCAATTTTGACAACCATGGATGCTACATTCAGAAGACATAACTACACAGTAGCAACAATAGAAACTCGTGGCCTTTGGATCTACACCTAGAGATCTAGTTGTTTGATCTGTTCCCCCATAATATAGACTCTCTACCCAAGCACTAACTACCCCACTGCACACCTCTCTCGTAGTGGCACCGCGCCACCGCCCATAACATCCACATATTGTCGAACCTCCACTCAATGCCCTCTCATCAATTCCAAGCCTTAAAGAAGCTATCCATCCTCATTGCTAGCGTCTCCAACTGATGGCTTCCAAATACTATCTGTTGCCCTTTCTGACCTTTGTCACCAGCCTCAATAAATCCAGGACTGATGGACGATGGCATACCCCCACTGCCACAGCCGCTGCCACTACCAAAACACACTGTTGCGCCACCGCTGCACAACTAGTCCTTGGGTTGGGGGGTAAGTGAAACCTGGAACTGACCATCCCAACAATAAAGCTCGCAAGAGAACAAGGCTAGCACCACTGAGGGATTCAGGTTAGAAATTTGAATGATTGTTGGAGTTCATTCCATATACTATGAGAGATATTAAACCGTATTTGATATGCAAGGATTGATTACTAAAATCTGTAGGAACAGGAAGGCAAACCCAAGACATTATCACAGCAACAAAATACCACACTATATGAGGAAAGCAGTTCCCCAGTCCCAGCGTGTAGTGATTACTGATAAACCTACATCATCAACCCAAGCTATGTACTTCACTTCAATGGTTCGTCAACTTTTGGAATGCAATCGAAACATCGCGTGAACAATGATTACGATATTATGCGGAAGATGGAAATGCGTCAACACCGAGCAATCGGCAACACGCAACATCAAGCAGTCCATCAACAACAGCACCCAAGCAGGAGTAGCGCGGACGGGTTATATTTCAGAATCTCAAGGCTAAGACGGGAGAGCGCAAATTGCCGCGGGGGTGATTACCTCGCGGCGAGAGAGCTCGGCCTTCCACGCGGCCTCCCGCTCGGCGACCTCGCGCTCGCGCTCCTCGATGTAGCTCTGCATCTCGCGCTCCTTCATGATGCGGTCCTGGATGTCCGCGTCCAGCGCCTCCTGCAGCTCCTTCACGAACCGGTCCACCACCGCCTTGATCCGCACCGACATCGCGCCCCGCACGCCGCCTCCCCTCCCCTCTCCGCCTCACACGCCTCGGGCGAAGCGATTCACAGGGTCACGGCGCGTCCTCCCTTGCGTCCTGCTATCGGCGCCGGTCGCCGGCGATCTCCATGGGCGGACGGGCAGGTGGGGCGGCTAGGGTTCCGAGGTGGCGAGGTCCGGGGGGGGGGGGGGCGCCGGTGTTTCGTGGGCCGCTGGTTCACTTTCCTGACTGGCCGGCCGTCGTTTGTGCGCTTTCGCTGTAGCAGCGGCGTCCGTGTGGAAGAGAAGAGGCCAGGGCCCAGCGGCAGCGAGTCGAGTCACCACGCTTACGCCTCCTCGTAAGGGAGGCGTATTCGGCGAAATCCGCTGGCACCCTGGCAGCATACCTCGATTGAATGCCGTTTGGTCTCTGCATGTTTCAGGTTATCAGGATTCAGGAATGTCCGAGCAAAAGGTTTCAGATTCGGCCATCCTACCGCGGATTATCCAGGTTTACACACAAACTGTGCTGCGGAAAAAATCGATGAGGAAAAATAGACTCGTTTCAAAAACAAATGAGGAAAAAATAGACAATATGAACATTCCTTTCTTCTTCTTCTTCAGTTCTTCACCACCCAAGGTGGAGAAATTACGTGCGCCAAGTCAAAACGCAACATAGAAACAATGGACTTCCACGGATTCAGGTTCAGTACACGGAGGGCACCCAGACGACAATAAGCAACGACGACCCTACGATCAAAGTCTGTCTGATGACACCACCTACAAAGGCTACAAGTTCTTCGTCTTCTCCCTGCTGAGTGAGCTTTCAGTCCTCCACGCATCAGTGCATCACGCTATTACACACGACCAATCAGACGGATCTCCTGGTCACTGACGCCGCCGCGTGGGTGGTGGGGTCATTTCCAGGACAGGCCGGAGAAGCCCCCCGACTGCTGCTGCCCGTGGCTGCCGCCGCCACTGGCCCCGCCGTGCGGCGGGCTCGGAGGGCCGCCGGATGACTCGCTCAAGCTCATCGTGCCTCTGGACGGCGGGCTGCTCGGCGCCGCCGGCGCGACCTTCAGTGGCGCCGGCGATGGGTCTGACGGTGACAGAGCAAGGTGCTGCTTCGGCGGCTCCTTCTTTGCATCGGTGTTGAAGCTCCCCGCTACGATCTGCAAAAGGAACAAGCAATGGCGATTCACTGCTATGCAATTGGAGTGTGTCATTGACGCCGAAAGAAGATTCGGCCAGGAGTCGACATCGCTCAGTCGCGGATGCCTTTGTGTTGTGCTACCAAGAAATAAAATCAGGAAGCTACTGCAGATTTCAGCAGTATACTTGTGAAGCCGAGATCTAATCATCGGATAAATGAGGATGTCAACGGACCTGCACTGGTGAAGCAGCTGTCAGTAGTCCGGCAACACTACCGCCCAGGACACGACCATCAGGCCCTGCTAGCGAAACGCTGAGCCCACCAGTCCGACTGCGATGGCCGCCGTTCTCTGACAGAAGGAACGACCCGGACAGGGACAGTATCTCGAACCGGCCCTGTGCAGAAAACAGAGATTGCATCTTTGAATCTTTGATCACATTATTATTTCATCTAGCGAAGGAAAGGTCTAGCGTTAACGATTTGTGTCGTTCTCGCTGACTCCCGACAGTAAAAACTTACAAACCTCGTATGTCACTGTTCCACCGGAGGTAGCAGCCTGCCGAAGTGTCACATTTGATATGGCGCCGTTTGCTGAAAGGATGCAGACCGCGCGCGTCCCGTGCTGAGAGAACGACATGATCTTTGCTGATACGTCCTGGAAAGCAAAAGTTGAAGCCATTTTTCGGTGGTGAACCTCTGCTTACAAACATCTGCAGCGGCAGCGCTATCCTCACAATGAGAGACAGATGGCTATAACTGATAATAAAGCAGAAGCTGGTAACTATGTTGGCAACAATACATTTGCTCTCCACTTACGCGACTCATGAGTTCTAATGTTATATGGAGTTAAGCCTTGATATCAGGTTACAATGAGAGATTTCACATTCTGCTAAGAAAAGTTTTGGAACTGCAAAAGATGAACATATGGCTAGATTTTCTCAATACCTAAAAGAAGACTAGATTTTCTCACATACTCGATTGTCTAGAATATCATATGTCCGGCTTTAGTAATTGCTCAGAATAACTCCAGAAAGTCAGAAAGTGGTAGTTATCACTAATTCACTACGATTGATAGCTTAGTACAAAGTAGGAGTTTCCACTGACGGTAGGTGAATCAGAAAGACGGTATCTTTGTTCCGAAAAAGAGAGGAGAATGACGATATCTTTAGTATTAATGCTAAACCTTACTTAAAAAACTAACTGAATAATGCACAGCAAATGGCATAGTGCAGCATCCAAAGTGAGATGAATAGCTGATATATGAGATTGAGGATTAGCCATACCTCACCGGTCTTAACAAAGAGAACATGAGGTGTGAATCCAGCCCCTGCTGAGCCTGTAAAACATACTTGCATCAACACCAAATTCAACATAGGTAAATTGAAGCACTACACATTTTTAAACATCATTTTTTACTATTCTACGACAAAGCCCAGAGTTTTAAAAGTTCAGTTAAACCGATATTTCATACTCCAATAATGTGATAACCAAACATTAAGCATCCTCAGCCAGACAATACCAGAGAAATCCCAGAATTATTCAGTTGGAATGGACTATCTTACATGCAAAATAAAGGATAGGTAGCTTTTTAAAAGAAGGCTAGGAAAGTACTAATATCCTGACACCACTCCTGCAGTCCTTCATCTCAGATCTATTGAACAACCAATCAGCAATTCTGAGCAAGTCCAGATTCCAGGCAGAATTTGTAACAAAAAAGAAAATTAAAAGATCAAACTTAAAGATTTCCCCTCCTCAGTTCTTGAGCTTCATAAAATAAGAAAATCTAAAAAAATAACTTAGTTTCGGATGGGGATATGCCAATATTACCAAGAGCAGGCACGTGCTTCTTGTTGGTGGAGCCCTTCGGCCGGCCCCGCTTCTTCGCGCCGTCCGGCGACGCTGACGGCGCAGTGCTCGGCGTCTTGGCCCCTTCAGGCGAGAAAGGCCCGGAGGCGCCGGGAGCCGCCGACCCCGGCGCCGCCGCCATGGAAGTGGGAACCAATGCCAGCGACATGGAGCCGTCGGGGCCGTACTTCCTTGGCCGACCACGCTTCTTCTTGGCCACCGGCTCACCGGCGCCACCCGGCGGGTGCACCGGCGCTCCGCCATTGCCTCCTACGCCAGCCAAGCTCGGAGCAGCCGCGCCGCCCAAGGGCTGGTACATCGCCGTCGCCGGCGGCGCCGAGCTCACCGGGGCGAACACGGGGGTGCCGTCCGTCGTGAACGCCATGCGCAGGCTCTGCGGCGGCACCCCGGAGGACGGCGGCGTCGGCGGGCTTTTCGGCAGCCCGAACGGCTCCCTTCCCGGGATCACCCCTTGCTCCGAAGACGGCCTCACCTCCATCATTCCACACTGCCCAAGTGAGCGGGAGCAGAGGCTGCACAAATCAACAGCTCGCTGCAACGATTTCTTGCTCCGAAGGCTGCAACTTCTCTGCTGCAAGGAGCAAAATCTTAGGAGCGGCGGAGTGAGCTAGGAGCTGCAAGAAGCCATAAACCCCGCTGCTCAGAGCAGAAATTTTCGATGACGAGCAGAGCAGCGCAGATTTTACAGCGTAGGGTGGTGGCAGCTTGGAATGGTGGGGAAGAAACGAGGGGGGAAATGGAAAACGAAAATGAGAGGAAGAAGGGGGGTAAAGCACAATAAATAAAAATAGAAAATAACGGGAATGGTCAGGATTTGGTAAACGAAGCAGAGAAATAAAGATCCCCGTCCGAGAAATGAAGCAGAGAATTCTTCCAAGAAATCTTCAGAATTAGGATAGCTAGGAAAAAATAGAGAGAAAGGGAAAGAAAATAGTCATGGAAAAAAAAGGCAAGAAGCAAGCTTGCACACTGGCAGGTTACCCGGCGGAGCTCAAGGGTGCCCTCGGCCCTCGCAGACCACTCGAACAACTCAGCTCAAGCAGCTGAGAAATCAATGGGATTTGGCTTATGTCCTACGTAATTTCCGCTCACATCACACAGCCTTCTTCTCCCCCCATTTCTTCTTCTCCTTCTTCTTTTCTTTTCCTTTTCCACAGCTCCCCTCTTCGCACGTAATCTTTTGGGAAAAGAAAAGGGTTTTAATCAGGAAATGAAATATAAAAAACAGGCGGGTAAGTGAAGCACGTCAGGGTTGCATTGGAAAAGGGTCTACCATATTTGACCCCCCCCCCCCCTATGCTTATTTTATTTACTTTGTGGCCTCCTATGCTTTTGGCTTTATCTGCTTCTGCATTTCTTTTCTTTTGCTCTGTCCGGTTTTACACTGTGCACATGGACCTAACCACGACTATTTCCAACCACATGACAACTGGCATGCAAAATCCGATCTGAACCCATTGAGAATTTGAATTTCTCACGCAGGCTGATCTGATTTGCTATTTTTGAGAAAAAAAGTGTTACTTGATTTAGGGGGTTTCTCAAGTCCTGTAACATATTTTATCTATGTTTTTATTTTCCAAGAAAATGCGTTTACGAATCAAACACTGTGTTGTTCCCTGAAACGGAAAATAACACTTGTTTTCTAAACACAGCAACCTAAAAACATCACAAATATTTCTAGAACTATTTTCAAGTTCATCCGAGACTTCTCATTTCTCAATTCTCGTGATGTCCCTCGCTGCATCCCGGCCTTCAAATTAATACAGCACTAATTACCCTACTTAAACACACGCTATTATACGAAGAATTAATTCACAGATTTCAGGGGGATCTGGTACTCTGTACCAGGAAATTCTGCTGCCTGGGAGGTGGGGCCTTTAATTTGTTTTCTGCTAGGTGACACAAAACATCGAAAAAGTCGGCACCAGAACCACTGGATCTAGTCAGCGAAATCGGATTTGGAGCAGGAACGGAGAATCGAAACCGGACACGGCGCCTCAGCAATACACCATTTTTATTCCAAATCGATTTTGACATCAAACAGTACCGGGGACAACACGCGGGCCCCTCCGGATTAAAATTTTGATTTGAGCCCTTTTCTCTCTCTTTTTGTCCCGTCCAAATGCTTGACCCTTCACGGCAAAGCATGCGTATATATGTTTGCATGAATTTATTCCGTTTACGCGTGGTCCTCCGACGAAATAATTGCGCTCACCTTTTTTGGACAGAAAAAAAAAAGAAAGGAAGGAAATGTTTTTGAACTGGGAGGTGAAAATGATGCTCTAGGCTCGAGCAGCAGCGGTTGAGTGCGTGCCAAGAATTAGCCCTGCAAATCGAATAAAGTAAAAAAGTTTCCGCTTTATTTAATTGTTGTTATTATTAGATATACCGCCACTGCCCACTGGTCGCTTCCTAACTTAATAACTTGTCCAGCACGTGTCGCTTGCATCGTCCTTATCGCCCTCACGTTGGCTTTCTTAATTTTAATCGATCTCACCAGTAGTCGCCACCTTTTTGGTTGATCTGTAAATTTTGTGAGGTAGCATGCGGCTTGTTTTGCCGTCCTGACGTGGTAATTGGTGCGGCGTGTAGAGTATTTGTTAAAATTTGGAAGGAGGCCAAGAAAATGGAGGCAAAGTCCAAGATTTTGTAGCTGGCGGCATGGAATTATTTTGGTATAAACCCTTGAAACTGGATTAGAATTCGTTTTACCCTTCATCATTAAATATTAAATATAGGCCAAATTGGACTGTAGTTCCGCTAGCAATATTCTCTAATAATGTCCTACTCGTGTCGTTGATTTGTTCGGTTTCGGGCTATTTTTAAATTATTAGGCGTCAATTTACAGGGGAAAGTATTTAATGTGATTCGTTGGAGAAAATTCACGGAGGAGTTCAGATACCAGCCAGAAAAGTCTGCACAGTGCGGAAGCAACGATCAGCTGGGACAACACGTCGCCAGTACAAAAACTGCGTCGTGCCAAAAGAAAAAGCAGAAAACAGATTGATGTTTAAATGGGCGAGAAAAAGGAGTGACGAGGGAAAAAGGAAGATGAAATTATTGACTGCATCTGTGCTGTACGTGGCGTGTAACGAGCAGGAATATACTGAAAACTTTCCGGTGAAGTGAAAGGAGAATATACGCAACAGCTACGTACAGTACGCACCTGTGTCGCTGCCCCGCAGCTCCGGCGGCGTGTACAAACGCATCCGGGACAGCCACGTTTGCGACTGCAAAGCACACCGCCATGATGGTCCATGGACTCACGCATACCACGTATCTCATTCTCCACTGTGCAAAGGGGAGTTCAAATAGATGCTACTTTGATTTTGATTTTTAAAACACGAACAAACTACCAATTCCTTTAAAATATTTGGGCCAAAACATATATAAGCATATATATAAGTAGGTATTTGGTCTTGCAAAAATACTTACAATTATTTACACTTTATGAATCTAATGAAAAAAATTTATTGTAGATGCGCAAATGAAGACTATTTTATTAGTACACACTCACTACTTAGAGCAAGCATCGCATTTAGATTGTTTCAGATTATAAAATTTATTTTTTTAAAAAAATATCGGTTTGGTTTAGTAGAAGGCGTGCAACAATTGTATACCCGTGATGTTTGCGTGCACCTATCGACTACCCTCTTCTTCTTTTTCCCTACACAAATAACACGAACAAGAGCACTGTTACCAGCTTCCTATTTCCTCATGGCACGCCATCTTTTTCCTCCTTTTTCTGTATTCAAACCAAAAGCCGTCTATTTTCGTGTACCTTCACGTTCCCTCTCCTTTATTTGCACTAGTGCGTGCAAGCTTATCCTTAGAGAGAGCCAGAGAGGAAGAAATAAAGAAATCTTTTTTCGTCAAAAGCAAGCCTCGCAATTTCCATGCCTCCCTCGATCGGCGCATGCGTGTGACTGACACAGAGAGAGAAAGGGAAAGATAAGAACGAAATGCAGCCACAATTTCCAGAGGAAATATCTCCTTTAGGTGATGGAATCTTTCGTGTTATTTTAACAGCCTAAAGCCGGGGTGTGTGTGGCCTCCGTGGCTCCAAACCCTCTCTGTGCAGTGTGAGCCAATTATTGGTCTGCGAACTGGGAAAAGTTGGTGGAAATTTGGCCACATGTATTGACTATTTCTCATGTTTACGAGCTGGGTTTTTTTTTTGCACAAAATTTCCATCTCTCGTTGGGAGAGAAAAAAAAAAGGTTGTGTCTAGAGGGAATGCACATGATATAATTAGGTATTGGAGCATTTTCTCCTGTTAGGCAGAGGTCTTTGTTTGTTGGGAACTTATGCTTGCTGAAATCGACAAATACCAGGGCACACTTGGCTCAACTTGGAAGGACATTTGGCCCTGACAGCTATATTTAGGAATTCTGCTGAATGAAATCAAGTGGCACGAAATTTCTCTTTGCATTTAGCACGATAATAATGGTGTACTCCCGTCGTCCCATAATAAGTGTAATTCTAATTTTTTTAGAACAGATTAGTGGTGGAATGAAAAGACTCTAATACCCTCATTAGTTTTCCAAATGCAGTAAGTTTTGCCATGCAAATCAGATCTGACCACTTAATTTGGAATGTAATTAGATTTATTTTCTAAAATTGCATTCTTTGTGGGATTTTTTTTCAAAAATTAGGATTGCACTTATTATGGGACGGAGGGAGTATTAGGTTGAGCCAAGTGGCGTGTCAGTTTCAGAAAAATTATTTTTATAAAAAAAATAGTGTGCATGGAAATGATTCGCTCCATGTCCTCTCGAATGTATGTAATAATTAATTAAAGAGAAAAGAATTACAGTACACACATCATCACTCTTTAAACTATAGGGCTATGTCGTCAAATCACAAGGGGAAAACACCGAGAGCTAGCATGATTACTACTACCGGAAAAAGAAAAGAAAAGGAAAGAGAAAGAGAGAGAGGCCAAGGACGGAGAGGCAGGGGCTCACCATGTGACCTCCTCCCCTAAGAAACGCTGCTTCTCTTTCAGAATAGTTTGGTCATGATGCTTTTGGAGGACTTGTACGTTGTATCCCGGCACTCCATTCCGGTGTAGCCACTTAAGCCGTGCACTCACTACTCCCTGCAATCTTTGCTTTGTTTTATGAGGACACGCAAGAGCTTTTTGTGGCTTCCAACTTCCATTGTGTGTTGAAATCAGGTGTTGCAACGCCATTACCCACCCCAAGTGCACACCGTTCGCTATGATGCAGTTGTTGCTCTTGTCAAAGAAAAGGAGCTGCTCATGTAGACTTGTAGAGTTTTTTACTGTTCTGCAACCGCGCTGCATTTTGTGCTTGCGTGAAATAGAAACGCCATTTGCGCCGGACCGAGCACGGTCTTCCCTGCGGTGGGGTAGTGGGGGAGCGGGGCTAGTAAAGACTGAGTAAAGAGGGGGTAGTAGAGTAGCCTGGGCCCTGGGAAGGGCTTCAAGTCCGTCGTCCATCGCCGGTCGCCGCCCCCCGGCGGTGGTGGATGAATGCGCGCGGCGAGAGAGCGGTGGGGGTCGCCAGGGCCAGGGGGACCCGTCTTCCTTGATTGGTCACGCGTCACGGTTCGCTTGATTGGCTTTTCGTTTTGGTTCGGACGAAAATAAAGGCGCGGGAGCGTTTCGTTTTGGCTTTTGGGGGCCGCCGGTGTGAGTGTGGGGGGGGTGCCATGCATGTGCAGGTCAGCAGTGGCGGCGGCAACTCTGGTAGGCCGCGTGGGGATGGATTATCGGTGTCTCCGAGAAATCGGCGAGGACGGGAAACTGGGCAATATCCTTGGCGCGAGTTGGCAGTTGAGCGTGAGAAAGGAATAGCGCCGGCGAGGACAGATTGAAGGAGAGCTGAGGTCACGGATCAGAAATTCGTTCGACCAGTCGTTGACGGGCGCTTGCTGTTGTCACGCTGGGCATGGCGTCTGGGGCCCGCCCGGGTGATCACTGCTCAGTGCGCGCTTGCTGATCGATCGATCGTCCCGTGCAGGAAAAAAAAACAGTTTGAAAACATGACGCGGGTATTGGGCTGGGCTGCTACGCAGAGACATCATCAGGCCGTTAGTATCCACTACAATTTCTTCCGGCGAACAATCCAGATCACCACCACACCTAGCTGCTTTTGTGTGTGTTCCAGCAACGTGGTACACCGGCGGCCGTCGCCTTCGCCACAGCACACCGCGCCGGCGACCACCGGGCACGTTCGCGCGCGCGCACCGGCGCAAGCACGAGAGTAGTCACGGCGACAGCGTCCACAGGAAGAAGGCGGACCAGGCGGTGACGGCGGCGGACGCGAGCGCGTACGCCCACACGAAGATCACGGCGCACTCGTCCTCGCCCACGCCGAACAGCTACGTCATGGTCCCTGACGACGACGAACCCACACGACAAGCAGATCCGACAATGGTGAGAAAAAATCAGCACCAAATGTAAATTTCTCCCGCGGAAAAGGATATATATATAGCCTCGATCGCGCGCTCACCGATGTTCATCGCGGGCGGCACGGCGTACTGCAGGTGGAGGATGAACTGGTACAGGGGGTCGGGCCGGACGAGGCCGAGGCGGACCGCTCCCCTGACAAGGCCGGTGCCGAGCAGCGGCAGCAGCACGTATCTGACGACGACGACGCCGGCTATCACTGACGGCTGAACGCTCGCTCTTCCTCCTAAACCTGGGGGGCAGAGCAGCTCATCATCATGTATCGTGTGTGCTTCAGCTCAACAATTCTTACAGACAGCTGCGATGCGTCCGCGACGTGCGATCAGAGCGAGATCGAGTTACCTGCTTTGAGGAGGTTCCCTCCCATTATCAGCGTCACGGCTGGGACTGCAGCCCCACTGTGTGCAGAAAGAGAACCATAAGGTGGTCAGAATAGTGCAAGGGAAATAAGGAAAACGTGACGTACATGCGTCCACAAGGTCAAAGAAGATGCAGGAACTATACCCTATCAGTTCAGCGGACTCTTGAAGGGCGCGAAGTGGGGGCGTTTTCTCCGACAAGAGCATTTTTAGTCAGAGGTGTTGCTCCGAGAACGAGGCCCACGATCTACGAAATAAGGCGGTAAATCGCTTTGGATTCATAGAATGGATACTCTGACATTCTGTTGAAGTTCAATGAGGGAACCCATCAAACAAAATGCTGGTATCTGGGCTATCAGACAATACAATTGACAGTTTAAGAACTGTACCACTGCAATGGTTGAGGGAGCAAAGAGTTTCCTGAAGTCAACTCCTCCAGCGATCGACGGCAGAAACTGCCTTGCTCTGTCTAAAAACGGGACCTTACAAAAGTTTTAAAAAATTACAAGGGCTGCAAGCCAGAGAAACAAAATTGCATGGGGAATGATAACTCTTACAAAACCTTAGATTTGTTGCGAGGTACTGTACCTCTGTGGATATCAATGGCAGCGTGCATTCGTTCATGTCATCAAGTCCGGTAGCAATTCTTGCTGTTGTCTGATTTGTTCTAGCATCGCCATCTTCTTCAGACACTTGTGATGTCACACGTATGATATTATACGTAAATGACCACAGAAACACAGCGCCAATCTGCAGTAACGCATTGTAATTAGTGGCGCCGTATTGTTAACAATAACAAATCCGAGAAGGCTCACGTGATGCGGTAGAAAAATAACAATTGCCTTACTGCCAATGAGAGTGAAGAATATGCTAGTCCATAAGTTCGACATGCATCAGGGGCTCCGAACGGGCTTCCCTTCTCCTTGCAAAGAGCTGGTATGATGATGAGGAAAATACTGCCCACGTTACCTGCATCCATCGTAAGCAAACTGACTGCAGTCTTTGAAAAGAAAAGGATCGAGAGGGATTGAAATTGAATCCACTCCATAAGTTACCAGAAGAACAACAGCCCAATATGAGGCCCTTTAGCTTCTCAGGTGCTCTGGTGACATGTATCAGGATCCAACCGAAGAATAAACCAAAGATAAAACTGAGAAGGATATTCACTGGCATGAACCACCTGCGTTATCGGACACAAATAGTCATGTTACCTAGTTCCACACTATTGACACAACACTGTTAACGTCTTAACGACGATGCTACCATTTAACCAAGACAAACAAATAGCAATTTAACTCATAAACAGTAGCTAGACTCACAGTTTACCCAAGCTTTCCATGGTGATTGTCTTGCCAAATAGGCTGCGATGAGGGAAGGATTGAATACGTAGAACACAAGCTGTTGGCAACAAGCATTATTCAGAATGTTTTCAGGAAAAAGATGCAGTGGAAAATACTGTGTCTTGTATTACTATTACTAGTGTAAAAGTAACAGTGAGTAACATACGCTGAATCAAAGCAGTTAGCACCACTTACATTGTTCAGATGCTTCCTTGCTTCTTTGTTGAGTATGCCTGCGAAATCAGTTGCTAGGAAGAACCCAACGCCAGTTACCAGGAGCATGTTGAGGACCGGCACGCATGCCATGACGAAGAGCTCCAGGAGACCCATATATACGATCTTTTAGGATCAACAATCTTGCACTGTGGAGGGCTCGGTCAGTTTCCTACGGAAGTATTGGACTGAACTGTGCAATATCCGACAATACGATGGCCAGGGAGACCTGAAGGGTAAGTCGCCGGTGTTTGACTCGTTGTGTGCAGGCTTGCAGGGTCGCTCAGCCAAGGAGAAAGATCGGTGGAATGCGCCTCAGATGAATTGGGTAAAGATCAATGTTGATGGTGCTGTTGATGAGAGCACAGGGGAAGGGGGTCTTGGAGTTGTGATTCGCAACCACCAAGGGGAAGTTCTGTTGACGGCGTGGAAGGATCTCCAGGCCCTAAGGGATGCGGAAGAGGCAGAGGCTCTTGCTTGCAGGGAAGGTTTAATGTTAGCTGCGGACTGGTGTGCGCAGATGGCTGTGCTGGAGACGGACAACTGCACCATCGCTTCCATGCTGACAAGGAGGAGTGGAGAACGCTCGTCACTCAAATTCATCATTGACGAGGCAATCATAGCTGGTAATAGGCTACCTGAATGGACGGTCGTCCATAAGGGAAGAGAGAGTAACAGAGTAGCACACGAGCTCGCGCAATTGGCTAAGTGTAATCGCCATTCTGCTGTTTGGCATTTCGCAGTCCCAGTATGTGTTGAGCAAATTATTGCTCGGGAATGTAAACTGGTTTCTGAGTAATAACGCTCTTTTCCCCTCGCAAAAAAAAAACAAACAATCTTGCACTGCGGCTTTCTATTCCTAGGAGAAAAAAAGAACAGACGTGTGCAGATGAAGTGCTAATTCTTGATCCAACCCAAAGGTTCGAAACCAAGCGCATAGTACTACCAGACTACGGATGGAACGCGTAGAACGAAGGCTTGGACTTTGAAAGAACGAGCTGGCCGGGATCCTTTGGTTAATGCGACAGAGGGTGTGTGGTGGTATTACAGTGGAGCGGCATACCTGATACCTGCGGCGCGCCGCGAGCCCGCGACTAGAGGCCGCCTCCAATGCGAGGACGAAGACTCGAAGAGGGTATGAAAAGCTAGGAGGAGGCTGGTGGGGTCTGCTTGCATGGACGACGACGATGGCGGCCGGCGGCCGGCGACCTGACCTGCTTTGCTATTCCAGGCGGACTTCTTCTCGGTGTCACCCTGTTGCCGTCGGGCTCTTCCAGCGTGGGGGTTTCTCATCTCGCGTTGCCTACGGAGTGCTTGTCTGTTAGCGCGTGGGGAGCAGTGCCCGTCGGCGGCTTCTTCTGCGGCCTGTCCTGACTGCTGTAGCGTCATGGTTTTTTTTTAAATTACACAGTACAACGCAGACGCTCACAACACGCACGCACACTCACCCATATGAATACACGTACGCAAACCCTATCTCCATGAGCATGGTTGTCTGGACGTGAACACGTGGTATGTACCTCCGTGATCCGCGATCTACGTGCATTGCACGTGCTCACCTCGCACCCCGGCTGCTGAGAAAAAGCACTGTGGAATGTGGATCTTGATGGCGATGCAGGGAACTAACGGAGGGAAAAGGAACTAAGGGCAACTCCAACAAAATTCTTAAATTTGAGCTCTTATTCTCCCATATAAGGGTCTCTCATCCAGATTTGAGGCTCCTCTTCTCCTTCCAACTCCAACCCAACTCTCATATAGACTTGAGCATTCCACGGGCGGGGCCGGGTTCCGGTCGGGCCGAAAAAACCTGGGTTTTTCGGGCTGAGAAAATCCTGCCCATGCCCGTCCCATGGGACGTGTCGGGCTCAGTTTTCGGGCCGGGCTCGGGCCGGGCCCGGGCTTGGGCGGGCCACCCACGCATTTTATAGTGTAAAATAACTAAAAACATCATTTCAGGCTAGGCTCTGTGAGACATGAGCACCCCTGGGTCCCCACCGACCAGGCTCATGGCCGTCCCCGACAAGTGGGTCCGGCCCACCAGAAGACCCGTCGACCTGTCAGTAGGCCTGTCTGACCTGACATGTGGGCCAGAAGACGAGAAGACAGCTTGGCGTGCAAGCCAAGGCAGTCCAGACGGATTGAGGCAGCTCGGATAAACCCTCCATATTGTAACTGACTAGAGATAGGTTTCCCTGTTGTAACCGACTTGGACTCCGGTTTATCGACCTTGTCCGTCGCCCAATATAAGGCGGGCAAGGGCGCCCTCCTGGGAACAGACCACCTCTACCTTCGCTACGATCAAATCAATACAATCAAGAACTGGACGTAAGGTTTTACTTTCCGGAGGCCCGAATCAGTATAAAATCGCCTTGTCACTTGTGTCTCGCCGTGATTTCTGTGTGCTACGCTAGCATAGCCATCGCGTTCTTAGCTCCCGATCTCCCCGTCGAACAATTAAACCACCGGGGTTACCCCCTGTGGACTGCTCAGATCTAAACCTCTGACAGTTGGCACTAGGTAGGGGCAGATTGGGAGCTCTTCGTGTAGCGCGATGGCATCTCGCTCCGGCGATCATCTTCGACGACGACACGAAGGAATCTCCACAGCGACCTGTTCGCTACCACCCTCCGATCTAATCGTGAGGTCGACGTCTTCGTTCTGCTCATGGCGCGCTGGAAATTTTCGGGCGGCGACCCACCCACCCACACCGACCTGATCGAGGCGAAATCAATCTGTACCCGGCAGACTGACGTCTCTAGTGTAAGTGCAATCAAGCGCTAAGTGGGTTTTGGTGAGTTGAGTGACAACTTGATTAAATCACTAATACTCTTGTAAAGCATGTGAGCAGGTTGTTGATTATTGATAAATGATGTTTATGTGTAAGATCATGCATTTGGCTCATATTGCAAAGAAGACAAGGGTAGATCATGACATTATACATGAAATGTATGCAAGCATACTAAAGATGAATGTCATGATATGGATAGGTTGTTCTTCCCATTGGAGTCTATATAAGTCATACAACAAGTGATCCTAAGCTAAAGAAAAGCAAATATAGAGGCGTGATTACTTATGGTACTTGGTTGGCCTCTCTATGTCAAAGCAAAGCATATTGTGAAGATAGGAGAAGCTTGTGATATAATAATGAGAGAACTAAGTCAAAGATGAATATGGCATCAAGGGGATTTCACTATTGATACAAGATGGAACTTGATGAACCTTACAATGGAATTACCGAGTACAATATCAAATGGATCTCACTCTTACATCATATGGAGGATATTGACTCATACAAAAAGGCTATTTGCAAGACTTCAAGTAGAGCGTTGACAAAGGTCATGTGGTTATCTCTATTGTGATGGACCTACAAATGGAAGTTTGCAAAGTAAGGATATTTCTTCTCAATAAAAGGACAATTATTTGAGTGGCATCTCAAATGAAATTATCTCTATGGTGCAAGACTTGACTCAATTATGGCAAGGATAAGTGATGAAGAAATCAAGATGGCTAAAACGAGGAACTAAGCAAAAGCTATGGATAACGACCATGAGCAAAATTGCTAGGGTGAAGTTGAGAGCGTCAAGGGATTTCGAAGTATCATATCCAAGTCTACCGAGGAAAACAATGAATTGCATCTAGTGTCATGATTGATAAATTGGAGTGGCTTAGAATTCAAAGTGGTTGACTCTCTATTCTATGGAAGAATTCTAAGTCACTAGCTCAAGGTGGATATGCTCAAGCACATGCATATATTCACTTATCTATAACATGTGCTCAGTTGGTATACAACATTGGAAGCCCTCGAATCATTGAAGATCAATTACCGGCGTACCTTAGTGATTTAAGCTCAAGTAAATTAATTAGGGTTTATCTTTTATCTTGAGTTTAGGTATGCCGTACTATCAAGAGGGATGAATCATTGGTTGGACAACAAACATAAAAAAGTGCTCAAGTGAACCCATGAGAGACTAACCCGTGAGATCTAAACCTTAGTAGAGCTCTCTGGCCCAAACCGATCTGACCGGTTTGGCACCGTCCAACGGCTAGTTGGTTTGAAAACCGGTCTGACCGGTTTGGCAAACCGGTCTGACCGGTTTTGTCTGACAGACTAACGGCTAGTTTCGTGGATGTTGGGTATTTATACCCAGAGCTCCTCTTTGAGGGGCTGCTTGTTCTCCACACTTACTACACCTTCCAGAACCCTAGCTGAGCTCTCCCCAACCTCTCTAAGTGAGATTCAAGCCTTTAGTGCTCTATCCTTGAGTTGAGTTGAGAGAGTGACTTGTGTGAGAGCTTTAGAGAGCTTTGAGAAGCCTAGTGAGCATCCCACACTTGAGCACCTGCTGATTTCGTTGAATATCTTGTGAAACATCTTTTACTCTTGGAGCTCTTGGCTCCTAGACGGCTAGAAGTCGCTTGGAAGCTCCTGATCGTTGTGTGGCAGCTCCAAGAAGTTTGTAATTGCAAATCAAAGATAGTGGAACACTCCATCTATTGCCTTGGCGATAGGTGTGAGGGAGGAGCGGATTGAAAGAGATCCCAAAACCCTTGTGGCTTACCTCAACAACGTGGACGTAGGCCAGCCTTAGTGGCGAGCTGAACCACGGGATAAATTCGGTGTCTTTGTGCTCTTACTTGCTTTACATTTGCTTGCATTTCCATAAGTTGTTTCTAGCTTAATCTTTGTGGTTCCGCTTCGATCTACTTTGGTGTGCTTGTGCTGTGTGCAGGGACTTCATTGACACTCTTGGAAACACCTGTGTAAGTCCTACACCAAGTTTGGTTTGTGCTAGAACTTGTAGAGGGCATATACTTGTCTGTTGTTTTTCTGCCTAGCAAAAACCGGTCTGACCGGTTTCCAAAACCGGTCTGATCGGTTTTGGTACTAACAGAGGGTTGAAGTTTTTAATAAGTGCAGATTCGTCTATTCACCCCCCTCTAGACGACATCAAGATCCTTTCATCTAGTCTGCTGGTTCGTCACTTCTTCACTACGGGCCCATCTCCAGGGACGGCACCCGTAGATGCAATCCGACGGTTGATCCTGCGTACCATCGGGGTGTTGATTACGTGCGTTGCACGTACACGCGAACAAGGCCAATCAATCTACAAAGTCTACACGGGAGACAAGGAATATTTTCCTTTATTTTACTTTTCCTTCCCTAATACAAGTCTACAATGACTTGGCGAGCTAAAAAATCAATCTACGTTGCTGCCGCTAGGCCGTGCGGTGATGTCAATCATCACGGCTCATCAACCGACCTCGTCAACCTCCTCGACAGCTCCGCGTGCGGCCTCAGCTCGCGTCGCTGACCACAACGATCTTCCGATCTCGTGTCTCCACGCACAAGCTAAGTTTTATTTGTAATTAATATTTTACAGCTTTAATTTATTTCGCAGGCCTGCTTTACATGCTTTTTTCTGCTCTTCCGATCCCTCCCCCTCGACACGCTCGGGGGCTTGGCCATGCCAACCCGTAGGTCGCCAGACCTGAGGGTACAAATTTTTTATCTTGAACCTCCCGAAACATTATCGTCTTCGTCAGGTCGCTAGACCTCTCGGTGTTTCCAGCGTCGTCTTCGTCAGGTCGCTAGACCTTCCTCCGGCTCCACCGTCGTCACCCTCGTCAGGTCGCTAGACCTCTCTTCAGCTCCGGCGTCGCCTTTGCCAAACCTTCCTCCGGCTCCGTCGTCGCTTTCGCTAGACCTTCCTCTGGCTCCGTCGTCACCCTCGTCAGGTCGCTAGACCTTCCTCCAGCTTCGTCGTCACTTTCGTCAGGTCGCTAGACCTCCCTACGGCTCCTTCGTCGCCGGCTTCAGGTCAATAGACCTCCCTGTGGCTCTGTCGTCGCCTTCGCCAGTTCGGAAGACCTCCTCAGCGACTTCGTTCTTCTAGCTCCAAGATTCTACAATTTTGCATCCTACGCTCTGGTGGACGGTCGCATGCCCATGGCATGGTCGGTACTCTACTCTGCGGCTTCATAGCTCAGCAATGCTCGGTGCTTGCCTCCTTCAGTCTTATGGTGCTATTTATAGCCAGAGTCAGGTCTTGTGCAGCCGGTGAAGTGATGACATTGTTACCACATGATCGAAAGTGGGCAGTTTGTCGTTTTCTGGGTGGCAAGAGAATCTCCGACCACTGTTGACCCGTGACCCTGCACTCTACGGAAAAGATAAGACTGACTCTATGTCAGATGGCCCCGCGCCTCCCTACATCTACGGACGACGACGACGACGACGATCAAATGCACCCGCTAGGCTCTGCGTCTTGGTGCACCCGCTATGGCTCTGCACGTAAACAGACTTATTCCAATAAACCTATATTTTTGTTCCCTGAGCAGAATGGTCGTAGGTTCGATTGAAGACCTTCCGGGGTAGGCGTGCCTCGCTGCTCTGCCAGATCCGTCTGGGCGGCTGAAGATCAGCAGCTTCACATCTACGATTTCGTTGGGCCCCCGTGGTCGGTGTGCCTATCATTGAGGTCGTTCCTAACACCTTGGCTCCGCTGGATGGCTAGCAGCTATGTTGGTCTTCTGGACACCAAAATGACCTCCTCGAGATCGGCGTGCCTCAATACCTAGGTCTTACAATACCTCGGTATGTCTACGGCTCTGCCAACCTAGTTGGGCGCCCCAGATGCGTGACCTTCCGAGGTCGGTGTGCTCCTGTAGCCCTGCCAGCCTGCTCTGGACACCCAGGATTTTACGTCGGGAATGAAGGCCTCCCCGTGGGGTGCGCGCCTAAAGGCCCCGCCAAGTATCTCCTGATGTTTGGGCGCTTTTTGATTTGAGACCTTCCTGAGGTCGGCATGCCTTGGGTGGCTCTGCCAGACTCTTTGCAGCTATGCAGGATATCTGGGTGTCTCTACACTCCATTTGTTCAAAATCAACATTTTTCTACAGCTTCATCGTTGACCGTTTCAACCACCATAGAAGACTTCTTCATGGGATGTGCGTTTAAAGATCCTGCCAGGCATCCCTGGATACCGGGCGCTATTGACTTGAGGCCTCCTTGAGGTCGGTACGCCTAAAAGGCCTCCTCGAGGTCGGCCTAGCCAGACTCCTTGCAGCTATGCTCAGAGATCTGGGTGTCTCTACACTTCGTTCGATCAAGACCAAGACCTTCCTCCGGCTTCGTCGTCACCCTTGTCAGGTCGCTAGACCTTCCTCCGGCTCCGTCGTCATCTTCGTCAGGTCGCTAGACCTTCCGGCAACTCCATCACCAACTTTCTTTCTTCTTTTTTGGATCATCGAACCAGCCATGCTGCCTGCTTCAATGTTCGGGGACTACTCTACGAGAGCGTCTTCGATGCCCTATTGTTTTCTTCATCGCTTCGACCTATTAGAAGGCTACTTCTTTTAGGTCGGTGATCGACCTCGCTACTCTCGGGATACTACAAACAGGTTGGCTGCTAAGCTGGCTAATTTTTTCTTTTTGGATCGACATGCACGCTATTCGACCTGTCGATGGCTTCAAGACTTCGTCATGACCCCCTCGAGGTCGCTGCGCCTACACATCGCTCAGGGGCTTGTGAGACATGGGTACCCCTGGGTCCCCACCGACCAGGCTCATAGCCGTCCCCGACAAGTGGGTCCGGCCCACCAGAAGACCCGCCGACCTGTCAGTAGGCCTGTCCGACCTGACATGTGGGCCAGAAGACGAGAAGACAGCTTGACGTGCAAGCTAAGGCAGTCCAGACGGATTGAGGCAGCTCAGATAAACCCTCTATATTGTAACTGACTAGAGATAGGTTTCCCTGTTGTAACCGACTTGGACTCCGGTCCATCGACCTTGTCTGTCGCCCAATATAAGGCGGGCAAGGGCGCCCTCCTGGGGACAGACCACCTTCACCTTCGCTACGATCAAATCAATACAATCAAGAACTGGACGTAGGGTTTTACTCTCCGGAGGCCCGAACCAGTATAAAATCGCCTTGTCACT
Source organism: Cenchrus fungigraminus (assembly GCA_036936925.1). NCBI lineage: Eukaryota > Viridiplantae > Streptophyta > Magnoliopsida > Poales > Poaceae > Cenchrus > Cenchrus fungigraminus. Next base: position 28,160,976 of record CM072780.1, on the reverse strand, counting down.
TGTGTCTCGCCGTGATTTCCGTGTGCTACACTAGCATAGCCATCGCGTTCTTAGCTCCCGATCTCCCCGCCGAACAAATAAACCACCGGGGTTAACCCCCCTGTGGACTGCTCAGATCTAAACCTCTGACAGGCTCGGGCAAAAAATAATTTTCGCGGGCTTCAAGATCTGAAACGAACCGAATTTCCGCGAACGGAAACCCGACTCTCTGCACCTCGGTGGTAGTCCCAGGAAGGCTACCACGTGCAATCCCTGTCCCAGCAATACCAAAATCCATACAAAACAGGAAATAAAATAGAGTACAACATTTATTTATTACATTAATCAGAGTACATCTCTTCGGCTCATGCCGGGTACAAGTCCATCAGGACTGATTCAAACAGAAAGAAATCATCTCGCAGCGGCTTCATGAAAACGCGGAAGACTCCAACTCCTCCAGGCAACTCGAGCGTAGGAAGCGCCCTAATCGTCCCAACCGTCGTTGTCGAAGTCGTACTCCGGCTCTGTGTCCGAGACGCCAGGATCTACCGGATAAGCGGGTAGGTCACGTCAGCTTCCCAACAAAGAAGCAAAAGCGGTGTATATTCTACTATGCAGGATATAAACCTACTCTGGCTGTAGAAGGCTTAAGCAAAGCAGCGAAGCAACATTCAAGGTAAGCAGAGTATGCAATGAGGTCAACACCTCGGGGAGGCTCATGCCTCCGAGGTCCACACCTCAGGGGTCCACACCCCGCAACAAGGATATCACACCAAAGCACTGAATCACAACCACGATCCAGCTCCCATCTCTCGTCTGCGATGTGGGGCCCACCTGCTCCTATCCCCACATCTCAACGGCCTCAGGCCGGGCTCACACACTCGGGGAAGAGAAGAAGCAGAAGAAAAGAGTCTAACCAGAATAACAGATCTCAGGATTGTCCATAACCAGTGGACACGGACTATAGCTATAGGTTTAAACACTCTGCAGAGGTTGTACAACTGTACCCGCCCGAATAGAGCCGAAACCGGCCGTCACCGGTTCCAAACCCTACCATACGGCTGGAGTCCTAGTAAGTGGATAGCGCTCCCCTGCCTCTCCGAGTCTGGCGCAGCCCCTGCTGTAGAGCTCATACTGCCAGCGAGGGGTCCCTCGAAGCTGTGGAACCCTTCCCCGGCCTCGCCGGGGCGAAGTCTTCTATGGAGGAACGCCGTCTCCCATCATGATCACACCGATCCGCCTGCAGGCGGAATGCTATCCACTACGAGTCTCACCCCGTCCCCCGCCCATAACAGAGCGGGCGGTTTGTACAGTAAGAATCCAAAGAAGCATGGTTAGACTGACGATCGGTCCTTAAGGGCCGAGAGCGAGCACTCCCCATCTCCATCACTTCCGACACGCCGCTTGGGCGAGAGGCCAGATCGCATCTCCCCGAGGTAGGCGTTCACAAGTAACCGAATGGCTCGCTCCTGCCAAAAACACGTCAAGGAAGAACACACACAGAACTCACGCTAGAACACACCGAGATCTCCCGCATCTCAGTCCAATCCCAGAGAACCATCCATAATCAAGCAATAAAAGTATGGATAGTAAGTAGTGGGACTAGCTAGGGGTCTGTAGCTAGTCCCGTGGTAGGTAAAGCAAGGAAACAGGATATATCAAATAACAAGGCGAGGCTAAACAAATGGCTATGCTATTCATCCAAGCAATGCATTTATAAGAGTAAAGCACTAGCATCTAATATTAACATAGGTTCTACATGGTTGGGAGTGACATGACACCTGCGTTGTCGTTGTGGTACTCGCTGTCCGGGACGACGTACTCCGGGTCCTCCTCGTCCTCCTGGTCGAAGCTCGGGCCTGTGGGCACGAGGTTCGACGCGCATGTAAGAAAGCGGTGCACAACTAAGCAATAACTCCAAATAGAAACCCCTTTTTAGAAAACCCAAATGAACTCAAACTAGCTTCAATCAGCAAGGTTTTGAAATTACGAAATTATAGAAGTTGGTTTCATATTTTTCTGAGCTTCCTATAATTAGTTATGATTTTTCAAAGGTTAAAACATTTACAAATCATTTCGGAAATAATTTTGAAATAGAAAAGGATTTTTATTGAAAATGCCGCTGACGTCAGCATGACGTCAGCAACTCTCGGTTAGTGGGCCGTGAGTGGGCCGAAAGTGTTAGTGGGCCTTAAGGGCCCATTGGACTTGGCCCAGTTGGCCCATGAGACCAAAGTCCAGAAAACATCCTTAAACTCTCCTGTTCGGAGCGCTAGGACAGGCAGCGGGCTCTGCTGGGCTTTGGTGGGCCAAAGACCACACAGTGGCCCGTCTAGGGTTCTAACGCAGGGAAGTCTAGAACAAGCCCCGGAACTCTTCCGGGTGCGCACATGCTCCCGGGACTGAGCTGGGGTTCAGTGGCCATACCCGCCCCCGCGTCATCGCACACCAGGTGCTCGACGGATTGCCAGTGGCAGTCTGCGGCGGTGACGCGCGGTCCGGCAGCGGTTCATCGCATCCGGTGGCCAAGCGACCCCCGGGGTGGCGTTTCTGTGCCACGGACGACTAGCACGCACGACCAAGGTCCCTTCTAGGTCCTCTACGGCCAGCGCGCAGCGCGGCGGGGCACGACGACCGGGTGCTGTGGCGCACGACGCGGCTGGCCAAAGGCCGAGCCTTGGCCGCGCGCTGGGTGCGCAGGCCACAGCCATGCTCGCACGCACGTGGGCCTCGTCACGCCCGCTCAGCGCAGCCGTCTGGTAACTAGAGGCGCGGCTCGAAGCAGCGCGGTGGCGCACGGGTCCCCTGCAGAAGGTTCACGGCACGACGGCCGGCTCACGGATCAAGCATTTCATCGCACGGCGACGGTGAGCACAAGGGCATGATTCGCCCAGGAGCTTCACTCCGTCACGGGGCGGCAGTTCTGCGGTGCGATGGCCAGCACACAGGCAAAGAAAACAGGGCGGCGCGTCTCGACGCCGCCGGCGCAACGTTGGGGTGCACTCCCACATCACAGGAAGGAGACCAAGGAGGGAGGAAAGGGAAGAACGGCTGCGGGGTGCTCACGTTGGGTCGGCGGTGGAGTCGTCGCAGGATCGGTGTCGTGGTACACGGCGGTGACGTAGTCGTTCCCGGCGGCGGCGCTCTCCTCTGCTTCGGCTCCTCGAACGCGGACGGTTCTCCTCCTCGGCACGGGCAGCTCCGGTCCTGGCGGCTCCGGCTCCGGTCACAGACGGACTCGGGTTCCTCCCGACGCGGCAGCGCCGGGCTCTCCTTCTTCTTCCCCCTCTTCTCCCTTCTTCCCCTCCTCTTCTCCTCTCTCTCGGCGGCGGAACAGGGAAAAGGGGAAAACCCCAACTACGACTTGGCTTGCGAGAGGAGGCTCGGTCCCGGGGTATAGACCCTTGGTCAAGGCGGGGCAAGGGCAAAGGCGCGGCGCAGCGCGCTGGTTGGTTGGCCGGGCGAGGGCGCCAACGTGGCGGCGCCGCAGTGGGTGGCGGTGCTGCTTTAGGCGTGGCGGGTGAGGGTAGATAGGTCATTCTCCCCGCGCAGAACCCCCTAGCAGGGCCCACAGGCGCGCCGGCCTCGGCGTTCGTGCCTGCGGTGCGGCTCGGGCTCTCCCAGGGCGCGCGCGCGGCGCGGTGCGGCGACCAGCGGTGCCGGGAGGAAAGGTGAAAGGGGGTGAAGGGGTAAGGTTGACGGGCCTGGTTGGGCCACTACGGTTGGGCCGGCCTGGTGGGTTTGGCGCTGTGGTGGGGTGCTGTTGCGATACAGGCTGGAGAGTCGAGGGTGCTCAGGTAGACTTTAGCCACGGTTAGCAGGCCCAACAGGATGTTAGTGTTTTGAAATTAGTTTGAAAATAAGTTTGAACTATTATTTGAATTTGAATTACTTCCAAATTCAAACAGCACACAATTAAATCCAAATAAAACCTAAGAAAAATCCAACTCACTTATTTTACCATAATTTGAAATTATATTTTTATATTTGGTTTTATTTGTGGAGAGCTTAAGGGGGATGGCTAGCAAATTTGGATAAAAATTTGGTAGCACACAATGACATTCAAAAAGTTTTAAATTTTTCGAAAATTTTCACACCTTCTAAATCCTGGTATGTTACAAGATCTCTGCCCACGCCCGCCCAGTAAGGTTCGTGGGCGGGCTTGACGCGGGCCAGGCCGGGCTAAAAATGCTCAGGTATACTCTCATATACCCTCTTATCTCCTTTATTTATTCACCTCTTACACGTGGGGCCCACTCGTCAGCTCTTTTTTTTAAACCACCACCCCTCCCCTTCTCCACCCAGACTTTCCCCCACCCGATCGATCCCCAATTCCCCACCCGTCCTCACGCAGGGACGAACGGCGACAGCCCCTCGGGCGCGGCCTTCGGGGCGGAGCACCGCCAGCCCCCACGGCGCGGCCTCCAGGGCGGAGCGCCGCCGGCGGGAGCCACCAGCCGCCCACGGGCCCGACCCCTTCTCCTTCTCTCTCGCACAACACCACCGCCTTGCCGGATCTCTCTCCCCGCCGCCTCCGTCAGAGCTCCCTCCCCGGCCGCCTCCCCGGAGCTCCGTCCCTGCCGCGGGCTCGAGGCGGATCTCCGCGGCGCGCGGGCTCGCTGTCGCCTCGCTGTCGCTGTCGCCGTCCCTGCCGCCGCCGCGGAGATTTCTGTGGACGCGCGGGAGGAGCAACCGTTGGTGCCACAGGGGGATGAGGGCTCCCGTCGGGAGCCCCTACAAGCGAGGGTCGAGGGGGGGATAAGAGCCCCTCGTCACTCGGGGGGCAGATAAGAGTTGGGTTGGAGGAGTTTTTTTTTACTTTGGGACCTCGAAAGAAAGGTGAGGAGTGAGATAAAAGGTCCATTAGAGTTGCCCTAACCCTTCATGGCTTCATCTCTGTGGGTGGTGCAGTGCTCCGCATGCATCACCTGGAGACTGGAGTAGGAAAAGGGACCCCGCTGGGTGGGACTTGGGACCAGCATCCGCCACTGAAATGTTCTTTTTTCCAACGTGTTGAAATACAAAATTGAAAAGATTTTACACTCCAAAACATGCTGAACATGTTATCCGCCGAACCAGCGTGCTTTGCTTTCTATAGACCCCGGAAAATCCGGCCGGACGGGGACGGTAAATAATTCTCTGATGAAAGTGCAAGCCGACATCATAACTAAGAAATTTATCAGTTGTATGGGAGTCACCTTATCCTCCATCAGACAGCCGTGGTTCAATGAAAAAATAAATGGAAAATGAAAAAGAGAAATTTGGGATGTGAGATTGGGGTTACATGTGGCCCACGGATCTGGAGGAAATTTTGGACGGCTCGTCGGCTGACGATGGAGACGAGAGAGACGGTGAAAGAGCAGGAGTGACGAAGCCGCCACCAGAGTCAGGCGGTTGAGGAGCTCCGGTGGGCAGTGGAAGCGGTAGGGGCGTCTATGACCGAAGGGGTGTGCGAAAATGCAGAAGGGAATGTGCGTTCTGAGCACGATCTATCTACAACCATCCACTTCACCTCGAAAAACCAACTCAAACGATCTCAATCGTCGAAAAAGCATCTCACTCCATCTCACTTTATCTCACTTCATCTCGCAGGACACACAGAAGCCGTTGATTCCTGATTCAACAGTTGAAGATAGTAAGTCCCCAAAACACATAGAGAAAACGCGTTAAAGGGGTGTGGCCGTGTGGTGGTGGTGGAGGTGGCAGTGCCATCGGAGTCAGGTCCGAGGCAACGGTCGGAGGAGTCGCTCGTGATGTCTGTGCTGTGAGAAAGACAAAGATGGTGGACAGAGGAAAGAAGCAAGAAGAAGGGTTGACATAGATCTTTAGATCCAACGGTTATCAACGTGACTGTTGGAAAAACAAATCTTAATTGACCGATGTGGAGACAATCCCTAATCCCTATAACTAAAGTGAAAGGAAACGCACCCAATGTAACTTTGGTAGGCAGGTGTGGCTGTTAGTGAATAATTGGACTCATGGAGTGATCAAGGTGCCAGATAGGAATGAAGAAGATGCGGAGGGGTGGTGGAAGAATACTATAGGAGAGGGCCACAACCGCCACATTAAAAAAAAATCTTGTGTTTTGCCAATTTCTATAAAAATATATCAAGTTAAAAAAAATTTATCTCCAATAATTTAGCATAATTCACTTGTTAAATCTAGATCTAATTTACATTAGGACCCTAAGAGAAAAATAATAGTATTATGTTTACGTCCTTCTACCTCTTAAAAACTTGCATCAGGAATCCTTCTTTATTCTTTATTTACTTTTTTCACCCTTTCACGTGGCTTGGCTCATGGGAGAAAGGGATGCCATCCCGTATCAACGTGCCTATGTTAGATGATAGGCAATATTTTGGTATATTTTAATTTCATAATTAAATAGACATTTCAATATTACGGTAGATGAAACAATCCATGTGCAAGTGTTTATGTTTAAACAACAATTAAACATAAAAATATTCATGATTATACAACTAATAAACATGAACATTAGTTTGAGAAAGTACCCCGTGGAAGGTAAGGTGACGGAGTCACCTGACTTTCCGCTATCACTCGGATCAGTCATACTGATCGTAGAGTGACCTCAATCGATGTAGTCGAACGAAGTCGGTGCAGGTAGATGATCGCAGTGAAGAACCGGCTCCCGACTGTAGATGAAGTAGTTGTACGTAGTCGATGTAGAGGAAGTAGTCGTACGGGAGCGAGCAGTCGCGTGAAGACGCTCCCAAAAAATCTTATCGTCCGCCTATCCCGAGCAGGATCTCAGCAGCAGGACGAGGTTCCGGAGGCTCTGCTCTCGCCGGTACCGTGCGCGCGGTGCAGGCGATGGGAATGCGAAAAGAAGCAGCAAACAGAGGGAGAGAGGGAGAGGTCTCCTGAACAGGAATACCTTAGTGTGAATTGGCAATATGAACAGGAGGAAGAGAGGCGTCTTATATAGGCGAGCAGGTGCGAGGGGGATGAACCTGGACGTCACGGTTAATGCTCCTCAGGCAGTACCTGTCGCGGTTAAGACTCAGTAACTGTCGCGGTTAAGACTCAGTAACTGTCGCGGTTTAAGGTGCCATGGTTAAGGTCCAGTAATGATCGCGGTTAAGGCACGATTATTCCTCTCCAACAACTAACAGCAAAAAGATGCTTCCACCCCGCATCACGTCCGTCCGTCCGTCCGTCTCGTCACGTCACGCGCACGGCCTCTTCTGTTCTTCATATAAAGATATAAAAAAAATGAAAGGGAGTGAAATCTGGTAGAGGACCGCGCCGGCACGGCGGCACGCTCTGCGATCGCAGTCGGGCACAAACGCCACCCATGACGAGGAGGAAAACGTACAAGGTGCCCCCGGGCTACGGGTGCACGAGCACGACAGCTGCGGGCGTGGCGTGCGGCCCTGAGACTATCTGTGGGCAGTGGGCACGGGACGACAAGGCGCTGCCTGCCGTGATCGTTGCGTCGCCGCCAACCCGACAGCTCCAAGCAGCAAGCGCGCAGAGGCGGAGGGGAGCGGGTCAACGCCTCAACGGGCATGAACGAGGACGCCCCCCGTGCTCGGCTGCTAGCCGCGGACGCGGCACTTTGTCTCTCAAGGCAAACAAACCAGAGGACGGCAGAGGCGCTCTTTATTTCCAGCGAGAGACGATACAGGGGGAAGGGGAGGTAGAGACGCCGCGACGCTCTCCGGCGGTCCAGCCTCGCCGCGCGTTCCGACGACGCCCCCGGATCACGACGACAGAGTCCACAAGAAGAAGGCGGACCAGACGGTGACGGCGACGGAGGCGAGCGCGTACACCCACACGAAGATGACGGAGCACTCGCTCTCCCCGACGCCGAACAGCTGCATGATAGTCCCTGCAAAAACCAAGGCGCCGACTCCAATCAATCGCCACCGATTTTTGCCTTCTTCCTTTCGCAATCACAAAAACACACAAGAATAGCTGCGATCGAGCTCTCTGCGCGTTGTACATTACCGATGTTCATCGCGGGCGGCACGGCGTACTGGAGGTGGAGGATGAACTGGTACAGAGGGTCCGGCTGGATCAGGCCCAGGCGGACGGCTCCCTTGACCAACCCGGTGCCGAGCAGGGGCAGCAGGATGTACCTGACCACGACGATGCCGGCTATCACGGACGGCTGAACTCTTGCCCCGCCTCGAACTCCTGGCAGCAGTTTTCACACATCATGCTTGAGCTCTCGTCAGATCCATGCCATCTTTTTTTTTTGTCCTAATATGTCACGGTGCAAGCGGGGCGGGTTGCGGCTGCCCGCCCCGCAGCCGCACAAGCCACGATTCCTATCGCGGGCATACGCGGCGGCCCGCATGGCGCCGCTTTGCTTTCGCGGACGTGCGGCTGCCCGCATGTGTCCGCCAGCCAGCACCACAAGTCCACAGCACACAGCATGCCGGCAAGCATCGCGAAGGCCGCGCATAATGGCAGAGAACGGAAATCGGTGGTATGTTCGTGGCTCTGTAGAACCGCAGGACTTCCTGTCTCTGCTTCTCCACCCTCCTGTAGCATCCATGAACTGACTGATGAATCCCTCCATCTCCTCCGTGTCCTAGCTGTTGTTCATGCTCCCGAGGATCACTCTGCCGCCATCCCGGACGCTAGCTCGATGCCCATCCTCATCGTGGCCACTCGCCACCCACCATTGCCTCCTGCTCCTCGACGTCTCTCGCCGTCCGCGGCCCCGGCTCCGGCCCCGATTCGATTTGCCTGCATCCCCGGAATCGACGGATTCGACGTGCTCAAGGTAACGTACTCCGTGGGCGTGCCGGCGGCCAACTCGCCGTGCCCCTCGCCGCACGCCATCGCGTCCTCCCGCCTTGAGGCCGTCTTCAACGTCGCCAGCCGCGCGCCTAGTGCACTACAGCGGCGCCATGCGGTGGTGGAAGGCGCCTATGCTGCCCTGCGTCACGGCCGAGGATCAGGAAGGTGGATCAAGCCCGCTGATGTCGAGGCCGTCTTCAACGTCGCCGGCCGCGCGCGTCGAGCACTACAGCAGCGCCGTGCGGTGGTGGGAGGCGCCTGTGCTGCCCTGCGTCACGGCCGAGGATCAGGAAGGTTATCAGGCCCGCTGATGTCGTGCGGCGCAAAGGACGGAGGTGCGGCCGTGCGGGCTTGCGGCGCCGCCGGGTTCCGCGGGCAGAGCCGCGTGGTCCGCTCCGACGATGCGGGTTTGCGGCGCGGGCTACACGGGTTGGCGGTGCGGGTTGAGCCGGCGGGCTGGCGGCAAGACCCGCGCCACTTGCATCCCTACTAATATGGTCGTTAATGACGGCATGGCAATGGAGTAGTATGAAACTGCTGTCTGTAAGAGTTCATAGCTGATTACCGTTGAGAAGGTTTGCTCCCATTATCAATGTGACCGATGGAATTGCTCCTCCACTGTGTCGGAGAACACCCTAAGAGAATGGTCAGATATGTAGACAAACTAGTAGAGGTAAAATGATCGAGAGTTTCTTCTTCTTTTTTGACATTTCTTAAAAGGGAGTCAATTTTTACAACAAAAGTGTGACAACTGACCACAAAATCAAGAAAGTGAAGGCATTACCCTATCAATTCAGCGGATTCCTGCAGAACACGCAGGGGCGCAGAGTCTCCGATTACAGCATTTCTGATCAAAGGTGTTCCTCCAATTGTGAACCCAACAATCTGCAAGAGCCGATAATTTTCCTCAAATAAAAAAGTGGACTGAGACATCCAATCAAGCAAATTCAGTTTACTCCCAAAATTTTAAGTTGCAGTAATATGCTATTCTGCAGCAATTGCTGCCAGTTTCCAAGAGAGAAAGAAACAGAGGGTCCCAAAATGGAGTTAATAGCTCATCATCAAACCAGTGTACCACTGCGATGGTTGAAGGAGCAAAGAGCTTCTTCAGGTCAACTTTTTCGGAAATCGATGATAAAAACTTCCAAGATCTCTCCATTAGTGGAACCTACACAAATTTAAATCTTATAGTCCTGCAATTAAAGCAAATGTAGACTTCTGGAATAAAATTCTTTCAGCAGTGAGAAACCTTAAATTTAGTTGGAGGTATGTTTGTGGATATCAATGGGAGTTTACGCTCATCGCTGTGATCATTCAAGGCTGAGCAGTTCTCTTCAGCAACTGTTTCTGTAGCACTTCCTGGAAGTAACACTTTTGTTTGGTTTGTTTGAGAATCACCATCTCCCACAGACACATTTGAGGTGACACGAACAATATTATACACAATCGACCATAGAAACACAGCACCGATCTGCACCAAATTCATTCACGTTAGTTATTCAGTATTGCAAAAGAATGCAAACATAAGCAAGCTTACATTACGTGATCTGCAAACTGTTCTATATACTCAAGCAGCAATTGACTTACAGCCATTGAGAGTGAAGAATATGCTAGTCCGTAAGTCTGACAAACATCAGGTTCTCCAAACGGGCTTCCCTTCTCTTTGCAAAGAGCTGGAATGATGATGAGAAAGATATTGCCCAAATTACCTGCATCCAACAAGCAAGTTAACTGAAATTTGAAAAGATAAGAAAAGGACAAGGTTACTAGAATTGTCCTACTTCACTGTCAATGACCAACTGACTTCAAAGCCTAATCAGGGATTAAATATCTGAACCCACAACATAACATTGCATATAGGAGCAGCTGAAATATTCTGAGATGAGCCTTAGTTCTGCAGACCCGGTAAAAGACTAACTCATTTTTGCTTCTAATTCAAGTAATAAATATGCGTGAATATGAAAGTAAACTTGCATCATCTTTGAACCATCAGGACTCCAATTAGTGGCTGGTCACTGCCTCACTGTATAAACTATAATTGAAGGCACTGACTTTTTTCTAACATAACGACAACTTTTTAGTGGTTGTTGCTTTTTAGTGTTTTTTTTGTTTAGTTACTGCTACCTGTGTAAACAAATGACTAAGTGTGGAAGACGGTTCTGCACTATGTTTATCTACAAACTGAAGTGGAATTTCCAATAATTTCAAAGAAAAGGTACTCAAGTACACTTGGTTACCAGCAGAACAACAACCCAAAATGAGGCCTCTTAGCTTGGCAGGTGCTCTTGTAACTTTTACCACAATCCATCCAAATAATAAACCAAAGGTAAAAGCAAGAAGAATATTCACTGGCATGAACCACCTGAATAAGGGAACATCAATAATCCTCTGAATAATAGTTACAAGAGTAGCAGTAAAGTATTTGGATATGTCACGCAGTAAGAGTGGCACTTAATACTCACAGTTTAGCCAAGCTTTCCATAGTGATTGTTTTCGCCAAATAGATTGCAACAAGGGAGGGATTGAATACATAAAATACTATCTGAAGACAAATAATTCAGAAAAAATTCAGAGAACGATGTGTGGGCCAGTGGGTATTAGTTGTAGATCATGCTGTATGAAATTCCTTGTTTGTTAAGATTACGTATGCTTTCATGCAGCCTTTTACATCACTTACATTGTTCAAATGTTTTCTTGCATCTTTGCCAAGTATACCAGCAAAATCAGTAGCTAAGAACGACCCAACACCAGTTACCAGAAGCATGTTAAAGACTGGCACACACGCTGTGACGAAGAGCTCTAAGAGACCCATGCTCCCCTTTTAGGATCCAAATTTATGCAATAATTCTTATCCTGAAAATAAACACCAAATATGTATGAAAGAGTTTGATGCACAATTATAAAGGCAAACAGTACTAAATTAAACCACATAATCCATGATGTGAACATAATATGGTTAGATGCAAAGTAAGAACATTTTCGCTGAAGTATTGAATTGTGTAAAGCCGAAACGATCCGAGATGATGCATGATCAATAAACAGCCCATACAACAAAGCCATCAAAAAAAGAGGAGAACACCAAAGCCATCAAAACAATGGTGCCATACATATCAAGAGAGGATTCCAGATGTGCCAATCAACCGCATGCCGTACGCAATCTTACTCCCCTTCCCTCGAAGGATTCCACCACCGAAAGAAAATGAGCAAGATGGCGATTGGCGAAGAAGAGAAGGATCCCTTAATCCGAGTCAGCCACGCCAGCTGAGCAGCTCTGCTCTCCTCACGAGAAATGCAATGCAAAATATTAAAATCACAAGTGGTGAAAACCCATCCAAATCGAGCCGTGGGATTTCAGACTTTCAGCACCGGCTTCATTTAACACAACGACCTAGAGAGACGTGCGCGAATTGAATGCCGCGGAGGCAATCGGCGGTTCCTGATGATTGAACGAAAGTGAACAAGCATACCAGGAATCCAAGAACACGATCGACTGGGATCCCTTGAGAGGTGGGACTAGCCGGCGGAGGAGGGGAAGATGGGAGGGAGCGATCAAGAACACGCGCGCATCGCTCTCGTCGTAATGCGATGCAGGACGTACCTCAATCCTCAGCCGCGCCGAGATCACATCAAATGCAGAAGCGGAGCTCCACTTCCCCTCTCGGTCTCCCTCTCCTCGCTCTCGGAGTTGTGTTGCCCGGCCTGCGACTTTGCGAGGCAGCGATGGAGATATGGAGCTGGCGGCGGCGGCGGGATTGGCTTGTTCCGTGGCCGCCTTCGCTTTCGCTGTGTGCTCTGAGCCTCTGAAATCGGAATTATCTCCTGTCGCGCGTTTATTTCCGGTGGGTCAATTTGGATTGCCAGCGGAACGTGGGGAATCTTGCATCCGACGTGCCCACCAAAATTACGTGCTTGGCATTTCTTACTGGCATTTATATTCTGAATTTACTTTATAATTTAATCGATGCCATTCTTTTGATGAAATACGACATGCTTTTGGATGTCAATGATGACATCATCGTTTTTAAAAATTTGCTGACTCGGCCTTAAAAGTGTTCCTAGAGGTAACATGTATGTATTCGTAGAAGTGAGTGTGCGAACTTATAAACGACTACATTTGTGCGATTGAAAAAAAAAGTATAATCAAGTACATGATGAAATTAAAGGCCGAAACAGTTAAAATGTTGTGCATTTTAACTTTTGAATACAAACTCAACGTATGGCTTGCCTCTGTTTATGTATATATTCATGTTATATCTACAAACAAATATAGTAACATGTCACAACACTCACAATCAACTTGGATACTTTCTATGCTAGGGTTCCAAACATTTAGCGTGCTATATTGATTCGGCGATATCAAGTACAGGGTACTCCACGTTCCAAACTATAGTTCGTTTTGACTTATTATCTCAAATTTGTCCACTCATTTATTCACAAAATTGTGCAAAATATCATATTTGTTGTTGCGGTTTGCTTTAATGATAACAATTTTTTAAAACAATTTAAATTTGATTATGTTTGCACATATTTTTAATAAAATGTTTAAAAATAAAAAGTCAAATGATCTATACCTTACATGGGGAGTATAAAATAGAAATAAAATAGGAAATTCTGTCAGTTATTCTAGCGTATTTTGTTTTGTGTGACGTGAACATGACACTCTAGCACTCTACTATGTACTTAATTTTTATTTTTTTACGAAGCAAGTTCTGGGCTGCGATGTGGCTTGTTTTCCCCCTTTGCCCGAGGAAAAACACTTATCGTGGACTTTGGATGGGCTTGTAATCCTAACGTCTATCGCGGAAAAAATCCATCGCGGGCTGGGCTATATATAACGTGGGCTGCCCCTGAAACCCCGGTACGATGGAAGGTTCTAGTAACCACCAGTCTGGCCAACCGCGACCGTCCGATCGGAAACCAGCGGCCGGATGCATCCCGTCCGCCTTTATATGCGCTTCTAGACGCGAGCCGAAGCATCCACCGAATCCTGCGCGTCCATACTCTGCTTCCCCTCCGACCACGGCGGCGCTGCTCTCCGGTAAGCCTCCTCCCCCGCATCTATCTCGCGGCGCATTGGTTTGCCTCTCGAGATGCCCAGATGCGCACGCATGTCGGGTTAGGAATTATTACTAGGATCGGTTTGCGCCTGCTGCTACAGAGATATGTCATTCCCGTTGATTTCCCTCGTTTTGATGCCTTCTCTGTTGATTCTTATATCAGTTATCAGGTCGGAAGATGTTGGATCTTCCGCTGCAAATCACAAGCATTGAGGATAAAGATTAGTTTCCATTTCTGTTAAATTTCTTTCACAGTTGTTAATTTTCCCCTAAATTTAAGCGAATCCTGTTTTGAAGGTTTATTCTCCGGGAAAATTCCAAATCCCGAAACCGACTTGGATTGCAGTAGCCACTGATGCTGTTATCTGTCAAGTTCTCCGACTCTACAATTATACTCGACTTGTTATTTGTCTGCTAAAATAATCCTATCTAATTGCGTCCTGTGCGCCTTCAATTTCTGAACCCGCAGAAATTTCCAGGCGGCGAATCGAATCGAGCAAGTAGGAGGAGGAATCAGGCGGCCATGGCTGAGCACCTAGCTTCCATCTTTGGCACGGAAAAGGACCGCGTGAACTGCCCCTTCTACTTCAAGATCGGCGCGTGCCGGCACGGCGACCGGTGCTCCCGCCTGCACAACAAGCCGTCCATCTCGCCGACGCTGCTGCTCTGCAACATGTACCAGCGCCCGGACATGATCACCCCGGGCGTGGACGCGCAGGGCAATCCCATCGACCCGGACCGGATCCAGGAGGACTTCGAGGACTTCTACGAGGACATCTTCGAGGAGCTGAGCAAGCACGGCGAGGTCGAGAGCCTCCACGTCTGCGACAACCTCGCCGACCACATGATCGGGAACGTGTACGTGCAGTTCCGGGAGGAGGAGCAGGCGGCGCGCGCGCTGCAGGCGCTGCAGGGCCGCTACTACTCGGGCCGCCCCATCATCGCGGAGTTCTCGCCGGTGACGGACTTCCGGGAGGCCACCTGCCGCCAGTTCGAGGAGCACAGCTGCAACCGCGGCGGGTACTGCAACTTTATGCACGTCAAGCAGATCGGTCGGGACCTGCGGCGGAAGCTGTTCGGACACCTGCACAGGTACCGACGGAGCCACAGCCGGAGCAGCCGCAGCCCGAGCCCGTACCGCCACCGCCGGAGCTCGTCCCGGTCAAGGGACCGCGACGATGACTACGACTACTACTACCAGTACCGTAGTGGCAGCGCTAGCCGGAGGAGCAGCGAGAGGCACCGCAGCCACGACAGCGACGGGAGCCGCCGCCGGCGCGGGCGGTCGAGGAGCCGGAGCCCAGTGAGGGAGGGCAGCGAGGAGAGGAGGGCGCGGATCGAGCAGTGGAACCGCGAGAGGGAGGCCGCGCAGGTGTGAAGCAGAGCTGTGGACCTGTGGAGGTTGCTGAAACTGTCATCTTCTGCTGGTAGTTATTGAATTCAAAATTCGTGTAATCGTGACCAAATTGAACTTGCGGTTGTAGCTGAACTCGCTTTGGATGTATTTATGGAACCCAGTTGCCTGTTTGATTATGAGCTTGTGCTGATGATGAAGCGATGTTGTGTGTAATTAGTTCATGCTCTGCATTCAGCGCACCTCCGCCCGCTTCTGCCATCGAAAATTACCGGTGAAAAAAATGAGCCTGTGCTCAAATGAAGATTGTTTGGGTTCTATTGGTGATCAGCAAAGATGCGTCTAGGAGGATATTCAGAGAGGTTTGTAACAGGTTTCGTGGCACAGCCGCACAGCACATGGACAACCAGGGAATTGAAAATCTTTAGAACATAATAAGGTAACCATAAAATGATCTTCCAAATTGAGAAAAAAAAAGAGTTTTCAATACACATACCATCAGAAATCCTTGGGTCAGCGTACTGGTCAAATATTTTGGACATGTAATTATAGGTTCCTTTTGCAACCTACTGAGAGCAAGTAAAAAGAATCTCGTTAAGAAAACAGGGGAAAGCTGATCCGCAATACACACAACGAATGGATGTACAATCACACATTACTCTAGGCTTAAAGTGTAATGTCAGGAAAACAAAGTGATATGCATGCGGTCCTTCATATCAACGTTACTCAGGAAAACAATTCATGGCACATCGAACACGCATTGGTTCAACAATTCAAGATATATCAAAACAGATACTCCCTCCGTATCGTTTTGTTTCTCATCAGTAGTTCAAAACAAAACGAATTGGAATATTTGTTTCTGCAGTTGAAAGTGGACTGCCGTTTTTACCCCTAGCAGCAGTTGTCGACTCACCTCGGCTTAATTTCATCCGCATGATCGGCAGGTGGGAGCAGACGAAGCAAATGCCATCCTTTCACAGGGGTAAAAGAATAATTACATGTGATCCTTAATTTCAAGGAATCGGTCTGAAACGTAAGTAAAATGAATCAGAGTGAATATGATGGACGGCTGTACATGCTGGACCGCTTGGGACGGGGCTGATTTTCTCCCTCCTCCTCCTGTCTTTCTCTTTTTTCTTATTTTTCCTCTTCATTTTCTACCTCTTCTTTTCATCCATGGTAGAAATTTTTAGTGAGACTTCAGTAGAGTTTGAATAGACAGTGCATGGGTAGGAAAGCTCCAGCCCCCGGCCCCTCACACCAGATCCGCCCCCACCTGACTATATCGTAGTTGCCTAGGGGGGGTGGTTGGGGGTATAGACGGGTGTTGTTCGGTTCGTCCCACGGGTTCGCCAAACCGGCCCACAAAAATAGTCCTATTGGGCTCTTGTGTTGATCCATGAAATTGGTGTGGTTCGACAGACTCAAACCCTAGGTTAAGTGTGCATCCATACAGAAATTTTTTTTATATTTAATTTTCGACGATTTTCCGAAAATAAATAGCCGTTTCAAACTTTGTCAAAAGTAGCCTCGAACCGCCGTTTCAACTGGCGGTAGGGACCTACCGCCGTTTCAAACGGCGGCAAGCCCAGTAACCGTCGTTTGAAACGACGGCAGGTCGGCTGGGGCTGGCGGCTGGGGTTAGCGGTCAACCGCCATGTCACACGGCGGTAGGTCAGGGCCTACCGCCGTGCGAAACGGCGGTAGGTTTTTTTTTTTATGAAATGGAAATTACATCATCTAAATTAAAGATAAATCACTGACGAAATTGCAATGGCATGCACGACACAACTCTAATCCTAACATGCCTTAGGGAATTTAGATACTGGATTACATTCGAAAACTAGTTGTACGAGAACTGGCCAGAGAGCAAGGAGCCGGCGCCTGAGGACTGCTGAGACGACATGTAGTACCCCAGTGGTGGTGGTGGAGGTGAAGGAAGAGGAGACCAATCTCTCATCTTCGCGTGGCATTCACAAGTGCAAGTTGCACAAGGGCAGCACTGGTTGTCGGCGGGACGATCTGGGGAAGCAAGTGCTTCGTCCAGGCGCCGCTGCAGGTTGTAGATGACGATGTCGTGGAGGTAGTTGATGTAATCCTGATAGGGGTCAATGGCTGGGGGATCCACCCATTGCGAGAAGCCACAGTTGTCATCATCGTCGGAGAACTGGAAAATTCCCAAAAAAATGTTAACAAACCGAGCATGGTTGGTGAACAAATATCATTTCCATAGCTTACCCTTGCTAGTGGGCTGTGCCAGAAGCGACGACCGTAGTTGCCCCAGCCCTCGTAGACTTACATCACGCAACGCTCACCGTGTGAACATGTTGGCCACAACACCGGTTTGTTAGGTGCGTAGCTTCTAACTTCACGCATGGAACGGAAGTCCCTCTTTTGCAGGATTGGAAATCCCCCCTTGAACTCTGGATCTTGCTCCTCCCAGAACTCAGGACCACACCCATATTCACCTCCACTCCCGGAAGCCATTGCAGTTTGTTGAAGAGGCATCGTAGAGAAGGGTGATATATGTAGAAGAAGGGTGAGTGGCGGGTCCTTCGATCCGTGGGAAGGGAATCAAAGCAGTGACTCTGAGAAAACACACCCTAGCAGTAGGGTACTGTAGCGTTGTGGGCCCTTAGATCCGTGGGAGAGGAAATTTGCAGTGACTCAGAGAAAACACACGAACCCCATATTCAAGATACACGGGGATGAGAGGTACTTTCCGTTGTACGATTTCGAGTTCACAGAGAAGCTCCTCTGGATGAATTCGTGGTTTACAATTCATACAATCCGACTACGCTGCTACTACTCTAGGTCTACTGAGTACAACGAGGGTATTTCCCCTTCCTAATGGCATCGGGTCCAGCTTCCTTGGCCCGTCGTGCCCTCTCCCTCTTCCTCTCTCTATCTGCTTCGCGGGCCTGGGCCTCTTCATGCTCTCTCATCTGCTGGCGAACGCGAATTTCCTCCTGTTGTTGTTTGCGTTTTTCCTCTTGTTTTTCCGCCTCAATCATGCGGAACCACCTCTCTCTTGCATCACGGGCCTTGTACAACCAGTTGGTTATGACCCCCCAAGGTCTTTCTTCGGCTCTGGTAAGATCTCTTGTCACTGTTTTAAACAGTGACAGATCAACTCCTTGGGGACCATATCTAATTTCCCCAGATCCATAAAACAATTGAACCTGGATTGTCTGTGACATCCCTGATATCATATAGTGTACAAATACTTGGATTAATTACTAATAGTACTATGCAAGTAAGCAAGTAGTTTTCAGCAATAAGTTGTTTCTAATTTAACTACTAATACTACTATGCAAGTAATTAAGGCATTTCCTGAATATCTACGCTAATTAAAGAATTGCTCAACTATTTTCTGAATTTCTAAACTAATTCGACTATTTGTAAACTATTTTCTGAATTTCTAAACTATTTTTTAAAATTTCTACGCTAATTATACTATTTCTAAACTATTTTCTGAATTTCTACGCTAATTCTACTACTTCTAAACTATTTTCTGAATTTCTAAACTAATTCGACTACTTCTAAACTATTTTCTGAATTCCTACGCTAATTATACTATTTCAAAACTATTTTTTGAATTTCTAAACTATTTTTTGAATTTCTAAACTATTTTTGAAATTTCTACGCTAGTTCTACTACTTCTAAACTAATTCGACTATTTCTAAACTATTTTCTGAAATTCTAAACTATTTTCTAAATTTCTAAACTATTTTCTAATTCTAGTATTTCTAAACTATTTTCTAAATTTCTAATATATTTTTAGAAGTTCTAGAAATATTACCAGTGGAACGGAAGAGCTTCTTTGCCGAATGCTCCTTCTCTTCCGTCGAATGACGAATGCCTGAAGTGAGCTGGGATGAGCTGCGAGGAGGTGAGGGAGTGCACCTGCTTTTATAGGCGGAGGGGCACCTACCGCCTTCTGATTTGGCGGTAGGCCGTTCCTACCGCCGGATGAAGCGGCGGTTGGACCTGCCGCCAGTTCACACGG
This sequence comes from Cenchrus fungigraminus, assembly GCA_036936925.1. Classification (NCBI taxonomy): domain Eukaryota; kingdom Viridiplantae; phylum Streptophyta; class Magnoliopsida; order Poales; family Poaceae; genus Cenchrus; species Cenchrus fungigraminus. Next base: position 28,141,805 of record CM072780.1, on the reverse strand, counting down.
CGGTTGATCGGTCAACCGCCATTTCCTTTGGCGGCTGCTTCAACCGCCGAACCAACTAGCGGCTGGTTCACGCGCTCTAAGGCCACGTCACTGCCGCCGTTTCAAACGGCGGTTACTGGGCTTGCCGCCGTTTGAAACGGCGGTAGGTCCCTGCCGCTAGTTGAAACGGCAGTTCGAGGCTACTTTTGACAAAGTTTGAAACGGTTATTTATTTTCGGAAAATCGTCGAAAATTAAATATAAAAAAAATCATCCATACAACACAAAGTAGTATTTAAATGTGCATCAGTCGTACCTTGGCGGGCCAACCCACAGGCTGGCACAACGGTTTAGACCCGACACGATGAGCAAGTAGCACGAGCACGGCTAAAGCCTAAGGGCGTGCCAACCAAGCCGCCAAGCCAGATTGGCACCGAGCTAAATTTTTGGGTTGTGGGCTAGCGCACGGGCCTCATGCCTTATGGCCAGCTACGCGGCGGGCAAAGTGGACAAAGTGAGATGTCGTGGGAAGTATGCAAAACAACCAATATGCATTGACTATCAGTTGGATAATGACAAAAATGAAAATTGGAGGGCATCGATGGTCTGTTGGCTGGATGATAGAACCAGAGAGTTGGCCAACGTACAACGGAGTACTTTCCAAATTGTATATTATTTTATTATTTTTAAGTTCATAGATATTATTACACATCTAGATACCGTGTATGTCTAGAAGTATAATAATATTTTTATAAATCTAGAAAAGTGAAACGAGATATTATTTGACACGAATAAAAACTTGCAGGGAATGTTTGCCATCCTTTTAAAAAATCAAATTTTTATTCAGCTTGACAGTGATCATTGCCAAATGCTGATTGAAAGCTAGATTAATAGAACTACGAGACTCTTAAGCAAAGCTCGAGTGGCTACCATTTTGATAATCGGTTATGGACTAATAATTTAATGGCTGACGAAGAAATAGAGCTACCTCATTGTTATTGTATCTGAAATAAAGTACTTTATTGCGCCGTGCCATGCAGCTCTTCATATTGAGGGGTAACTGCGATGGAAGGACGTTTGGAACGACCTCAGGCGGTGGTCAACCGCACCGATGCCAGCAATAATCTCTGGCAATCTGCGACCAAGAACGAGTCAATGATTGTCAATCCACCACATGTTTTAACCAAGGTCACCAAGCTCCATCAACAATTGGGTCCAAAAGACATCTGGAGAAAGCTAGGCACCTACCGTCTGCCAAGTGCCAATCATGGAGCTAGCACGGCTCCTGATCCCGACCGTGTGGGTGCTCGCCGCCGCCGCCGGTTCCGGCGCGGCGGCGGCGGCACGGAGCCCCGGCTGCGCAACCAGGTGCGGCGACATCGACGTTCCCTACCCGTTCGGCCTTGACCCGCAGTGCGCCATCAACGCCGGCTTCCAGCTCAACTGCAGCACCGTCGGCCGCGACATCAAGCTCTTCCACGGGACCCTGGAGGTGATCAGATTCTCCGTGCCCGACGGCAAGGCCTGGCTCAAGACCTGGATCTCCCGGCAGTGCTACGACCAAGCCACAGGCGACATGGACTACAACAACGCGTGGATGAACATCAGCAACCTGCCCTACGTGCTGTCCGCGAGCGACAACAAAGTCATAGTCCTCGGGTGCAGAGCCTTGGCCTACATGCTCAGCGACGCGGTAACTGCCATTATTTGCCTTGATGTAGTTGCTCTCCGATAGTCCGATAGATGTTCAATTCCTTCCATATCTCTGCCTATTTGGATTAGAATCACTGTTGATATAGTAACCCGTTACTGCATATCTGCAACCCATTTACCCATGCATCAGTACATAATCGGCTGCTTGTCGACATGCGACGACAAGCCACTCAAGAACGGCTCATCGTGCTCCGCCGGTAACGCTGGGTGCTGCCAGGCGGATCTGCCGAGAGGCGTCCGGTATTACCAGGGCTTCTTCAATTCCTGGTACAACACCAGCGAGATATGGAGCGAGTACCCTTGCAACTACGTCACCGTGATGGAGAAGGACGCCTTTAGCTTCAGCCCAACATACCTCACCTCGACGGTGTTCTACGACACCGATGACTCGAGGACCCCGGTCGTGATGGAATGGGGAATCACGCGGCAAACATGTGAGCAAGCCAGGGTCAACAAGACTGCCTATGCTTGTGTTAGCGATCACAGCGAGTGTGTCGACGGTGATGCAGGCTACCGTTGCAGGTGCTCCAGCGGATTCAATGGCAACCCGTATACCATGGACGGATGCGCAGGTTTTCCCACCACTCTCCTTTCTCCTCTGGTGCATTGTTTTTGTCAATTTCTTGCGTTCACGTAAAGTTAACGCAACGACTTTAAGCAAGCATTTTTCTTCATGGCTTCAGATATCAATGAGTGCCTAGAAAATGTTCCTCACCCCTGCCCTGGTATATGCGAAAATACACTGGGGAGTTTCACGTGTTCATGCCCACGAGGAAGAAGTATGATCAACGGCGCTTGCGTGAAAAATCAGAGGTCGACTTGGATGGCGCCGGTTGTTGGTAGGTTTATGATGCGATCGGTTTTTTATTCTTCTGTTTAACATTTTAATGGTTTACATAAGTTTAACAAAGGCGATCGGTTTCAAACTTTGAATCAAACATGCAGGTTCGAGCGTTGGACTTGTGGCCCTTGTGATCGGCATTACCTGTACATACTTGGTCAGAGAAAGGAGAAAGCTGCATCGCATAAAACATCGGTATTTCAGACAGCATGGTGGGCTGCTTTTATTCGAGGAAATGAAATCACAGCAAGGCATCGTGTTCAAAATCTTCTCTGAAGAAGAACTGCAGCAAGCCACAAAGAATTTTGATGCGGAGCAAGTGCTTGGCCATGGAGGCCAGGGAACTGTCTACAAGGGAAATTTGAAGAGCGGCATCGAGATAGCTGTGAAAAGATGCATGACAATCGATGAGCAGCAAAAGAAAGGGTTCGGTAAGGAAATGCTAATCCTGTCCCAGATCAACCATAAGAACATCGTGAAGCTCCTTGGTTGCTGCCTTGAAGTTGAAGTTCCCATGCTGGTGTACGAGTTCATCCCGAACGGCACACTATTTGATATCATCCATAAAAACCATAGCCAACACATTTCCTTACACACTCGCTTGAGGATTGCTTGTGAGTCTGCTGAAGCATTGGCATACCTCCATTCCTGTGCATCTCCACCAATCCTCCATGGCGATGTCAAGTCTACCAACATCCTTCTAGATGGTGACTACACAGCAAAAGTCTCCGACTTTGGCGCTTCCATCCTAGCACCAAATGATAAGTCGCAATTTGTCACAGTTGTCCAAGGAACTTGTGGGTACCTCGATCCAGAGTACATGCAAACATACGAATTAACAGATAAGAGCGATGTGTACAGCTTTGGAGTTGTTCTTCTAGAGTTGCTCACACGCAAGAAGGCATTCAACCTTGAAGGACCTGAGGATGAGAGGAGTCTGGCAATGAAGTTTTTGTATGCAATGAAAGAAAACAAGCTTGAGGATATCCTAGATGATCAAATCAAGAGCAATGAGAACATAGAGTACCTTGAGGAGATTGCAGATTTAGCGAGGCAATGCTTAGAGATGAGTGGCATGAATAGGCCATCAATGAAGGAAGTTGCAGATAAGCTTGGTAGGCTGAGAAACATCATGCAACATCCATGGGCACACGAGAATCCTGAAGAGTTGGACAGGCTGCTGGGGGAGCCGTGTACGGTGAACTCTGCCGGTAGTACAGGAAATTTCTGCATTGCAAAGAAAGCTGCCATGGGCTTAGAATCAGGGCGTTAGTTAGAACACTCCACATAATAGATACTTGTACATTTTTTCTTGACTGTGCTGACTGCGATTCTTTTTCCATAAGTTGATTGCTTCTCTAGGAATTAGACTTTGTGAAAAATCTTTCTTTAATTGTGAAATATGGCCTGTCTGTCGTGGCGTTTGCACATATTACTCAATTTCAGAATATACGGTGTGGTTTGACACAATTCAATCGCCCAAACCGCTTTGGCCATTTATCTACTTGAACGGCTCAATTGACTGATATGGGTTTGTTCCCTCACAGTTTAATTTATCCACGATTGTAAAGTCGCCAAAGAAATGTTACGCTTCTCGTAGCCATCATACAAAAGTAAGTAACCAGAGGCAGCCAGGCAGGCAAAGATATTGAAAATGTAAACACTTGATGTAGATTCAGCCTACATCTTGGCTTCCTTTGCGTCCTGGTGTCAGATTCAAGGGTCTGGCCCTTCACCACCTTGCTGCCTGAATTTGCTCTCCAAGGAGGCAAGGAAGCCGCCTTTTTTGCGGCTCCCAGCTTCTGCTTGATTTTGTCCGAACCGTCCTCGGCCTTCAGGCATTGGCAAATTCTATTGGGAACCCAAAGCAGTTAGCACTTAGCAGTTCATGCGTTCCGTTTTCCATTGTCTGGCCTTTCCAGTGATCGTGTTTTCCATTGTTTGTCCTTTCCAGTGGATTTGATCGCGTGATTGCACATCTTCTAATATTGACAAATGTGGGGTAGGATTTCCAGGGTTTGTAGACTTTTAGTGGATGATTTTTTTTTTCAAAAGGAGATGTACTATGCTTTTATTGAAAGCCATAAGTTTTTGGTTCGGTACAGAAGCAACGTGGAATTACCAGCTAACACAAAATACAGAAACATTAAGTCGATGACAGTTGCCACCTGTATGTTTGAGCGAGCTAGATCTGTCTGTCAATTGTCAATATAAATCGTACTGTTATAGACTTATAGTAGCCCATAGTGCCCTTCCCAAATGAGAATGAGAACAGAAGAAAAAATTCATATTATAAAAACTTTCGAAAGCTCACTGCTGCAACATAGTAGCCCATAGTGCCCTTCCCCAATGAGAATGAGAACAGAAGAAAAGATTCATCATATTATAAAAACTTTCGAAAGCTCACTGCTGCAACAATCACAATCCTCAATTAAGCAAAAAGAATCACATGATCTAGCATATTTCACTAGTAACAGCAGGCAAATCACCGTTGTAAGTAGAGAATCAATTGGCAGCGGGCAACACATCGCTGAGAAGCTTGATTAAAAAGCCCGACAAAATATCAGAATGGATTCGACCATGTTACATGAATGGCTCATCAGTTGACAGATGAGTTTGTTCCCCCTCGCAATTTATCCAGCAGCCAAAATTTGCCAAAAGAAACATTACAATTCTCGTAACCCTCACAGAAAACTATGGACGGAGGCAGGTAAAGATATTAATTCCTAAATGGTACATGTAAAAGTAGAGACTTGATGCAGCTTTGGTCCTCTACATCTTGGCTTCCTTTGGATCCTGATACTCAGCTTCAGGAGTCTGGTCACCACCACTGCTGGTGCCGCCACTGCCTGGGCTGCCACCGCCTCCTTGCTGCATGTGCTCTCCAATCTTCGACACTGCCTTGTTTGCAGCTTCCAGCTTCTGCTTGATCTTGTCCAGGTCATCCTCAGCCATAGCTGCCCTCAGATCAGAGACAGCAGACTCGATCTCCTTGGTGACTTCAGCAGGGACCTTATCCTTGTACTCACTGACACTCTTCTCGATGCTGTAGATTGTGGTATCTGCAGAGTTCCTGAGATCAATCAGGGCCTTCTTTTCCTGATCCTTCTGAGCATGCAGCTCAGCCTCCCTCACCATCTTCTCGATATCACCCTCCGACAAACCACCAGAAGACTTGATTGTGATTTCTTGTTCTTTGCCAGTGGATTTGTCCTTCGCTGACACCTTCACAATGCCATTGGCATCAATATCAAAGGTGACCTCAATCTGGGGCATACCTCTTGGAGCTGGTGGAATGCCTTCAAGCTGGAATTCACCGAGAAGTTTGTTATCTGTGGCCATCTCCCTCTCACCCTGAAGAACCTTGATTCCGACCTGTGTCTGGTTATCTGCAGCGGTGGAGAAGACCTGGCTCTTCTTGGTTGGAATGGTGGTGTTCCGGTTAATCAACCTTGTGAAGATGCCACCAAGAGTTTCAATGCCGAGGGAGAGGGGTGTGACATCCAGCAATAGGAGCTCCTTCACATCACCCCTCAAGATGCCGCCCTGAATAGCAGCACCCATGGCGACAGCCTCATCTGGATTGACCCCCTTGCTTGGTGGCTTGTTGAAAATCTGAGAAACAACCTCCTGGACCTTTGGCACCCTTGTCATACCACCAACCAGTAGAACCTCATCAATCTCCTTTGCAGAGATGCCAGCATCCTTGATGCAATTCACACAAGGGATCCGAGTCCTCTCAATGAGATTGCTCACAAGAGACTCAAATTTCGATCTGGTCAAGGTAATATTGAAGTGCTTCGCACCAAAGGCATCAGCAGTGATAAAGGGAAGGTTGATTTCAGTCTGCATTGTAGAAGAAAGCTCGACCTTGGCCTTCTCAGCAGCTTCCCTCAGCCTTTGCAGCGCTAACTTGTCCTTGGTCAGATCAATGCCGTCAGACTTCTTGAACTCGGCAACCAGATACTCAAGCAGTGTACTATCAAAGTCCTCACCACCAAGGAAAGTATCACCATTGGTTGCCTTGACCTGAACAAGGTGTCAGAATTAAGAATCAGAACACCAACTTTAACATCTGCATACAGAGTCTGGAAAAGATGTGAGAAGAAATTACCTCAAAAACTCCATTTGATATCTCAAGGATTGACACATCAAATGTGCCACCACCCAGATCAAATACAGCAATAAGCCCCTCCTTGTTGTTCATTCCATATGACAGAGCTGCAGCAGTGGGCTCATTGATAATCCTCATCACCTCCAGTCCAGCAATCCTACCAGCATCCTTGGTAGCCTGGCGCTGAGCGTCATTAAAATAAGCTGGGACGGTAATAACAGCCTTGGACACAGTCTTGCCAAGGTAGGCCTCTGCAGTTTCCTTCATCTTGGTGAGAACAAATGCACCGATCTGGCTAGGGGAGTACTTCTGGCCACCCATCTCCACCCAGGCATCACCGTTCGGTGCCTTGACAATCTTGTAAGTCACCATCTTCATCTCCTTCTGGGTCTGTGGGTCATCAAAGGTCCTGCCGATCAGACGCTTCGACCCACGAATTGTGTTCTGGGCGTTGGTCACCGCCTGCCGGCTCGCAGTGATACCAACTAGCAGGTCACCATTCTGATTCCTGGCGACAATGGATGGTGTTGTCCTTGCACCCTCAGCATTTTCAATAACACGTGGCGTCTGCACAAACAAATTCATCCATCACTTCCAGACTACCAGTATCACAACCAAATAGCAATTGAACACGTACTCCTATTCCAGAAATTTCAAGCCATAAATATGTGATTACATAGATACAGCAAGTAACTTGAACCAATTGCAGCCTGACGAAATTTATTTCACACATATACAGCAACCACAAATATTTGATTACAGACTGCTACAGCAAGTGACTTGAACCAGCCATTCAAGTCATGACATTTACTGATTTACTTCAGATAGACACAGCAACCAACTTACAAAGTACAGAACATTACGAGTTTCTTGGTGAACAGGGGGCAAAACACACCTTTCCCTCCATGACGGAGACGCAGGAATTCGTTGTGCCCAGATCGATCCCGATGACATCAGCCGCCGCCGGCTTTGTGCTGCACAGAGAACACTCGCTCAGACATCAAAAAGATCGAGAAACGAAAAATGTCATGGATGCAGAACGACTGATGATACGACATCTCCAATCCCTAATTACCTGAGAGCACGAGCTACAGCTCCAAGCCTGGAGAGCAGAGGAGGTGCCGTTCGCTGGGCCATGGGAGCCTAATCAGATCGCACAAGCAGAACAGATCAGCACATCGGATCAACCCAAAACATAATCAAACGATATCACAACAACAACAACAACAACAACAACAACAACAAATTGCAAGGATCTCAGAAATATTGCAACTTGGCCACGGCCAAAGGGGCACGGTCAGGTTGTAGGGAACAGAGGTGGCGCGGACCTGAGCAACGGCGGAGGCGAGGGTGCGGCTGGACCTGGCCAGCCTCGACGCGACGAGAGCACCGAAGGCCATGGCTGGCGCTCTAGATTGGCGCGGCTCCGGCGGCGGCGGCTTGAGGGGGCGGCGGGGAAAAAGGGGAGGCGAGGTCCGAAAAACCCTAGTGGGCGGCGGCGGCGGCGGCGTCAAAGCGTGCGCCTCGTCTTAAACCCCCCTCGCGGTCTGCGGCACTGGCTTGCGAGAGGGGAAAGAAATGGTGGCCAGGGGCAATTCCGAGATTCCCAGCGGGCCAAGTCTGAGGCTGACGGTGGGCCACGAGGTGTGGACGAAGCTTCTAGACGGCATCAACCCCGCCTCCGTCCGTTGGGCTGAGGGCTCTGAAGACTTTTCAATCATGTGCCCATCGTGGATAAAGGATTCCCTCTTTCTCGGTTGAGACTAGGAAAATGCTAAGCCTTTTTTTTTCGAAAAAGAGACGGAAAATGGTAACTACCGCCATCTCTTTCTTGCAAAACAATAATGGTGGTAAATCCATGATCTGGACGTCATTAATCATGGGATTAAGAAAATGTGTGCAAATCAGTGTGAAATTGGGATGAAATTTTGTCAAAGCTTCTCCTTTAAATTGAGGCTAGCATATTGTGCTCTACAGTACAACTCTAAAGCCTAGCACCAAGCCACCAACATGACAAATCTGATCACCTTCAGACATTTTATTATTTTTGTACTACAACCTGAAATATTCAGCTTTGGAATCGATCGGACTGTCGATGCTGAAATCTCCGGCAGCGAAATGGCATCTTGCTGTTGTCTTTTATGCGTTGCAACATGAAAGCAGAGCCTGCGATCCTTCTTCTCCCTAGATTTTGTTGTAAACAGGAGGGAAACGGAAGGGCGCTCCCTGCAGATCGCCAAGAAACCCAGCTTGCTCGCAGAACCTGACGGTGTCGGCGATCGTCTCCTCCAGCGTCCGGCAGCTCCACCCCAGCTTCCTCAGCTTGTCGGACGTCATCGGAGCAGCGTCATCCATGTCGTCGATGCTCTCCCTGCCAATCGCCGAACGAGCTAGCGCGCATCAGCTTTCGTGTGTCTCACTCAGCATCTGAAACTCTTTATTATATTTATATACATCTGAAACTTCGGCACACAGAGAAGGATGGTTCAGAGATGGAGAGGCGTTCGTACTCGTTTATGCAAGGGTAGCCAGGGTACATCCGCTTGAGCAAGTTCAGCAGGTCGCGAGCGCCGATGGAATGCGGCGCGCAGATGTGCCTGCCGGAGGCTGCGGGCGCCTCGTAGAGCAGGAGCAGCGCGTCGGCGACGTCGCGGACGTCGACGATGTGCCAGAGCTTGTCCCTCATCCGGTCAGGCCCCCCTGCATCGGCATTCAGAACATTTATTTATTCAGACATCAGCTGGAAGCAGTGAAGTGAACCAAGGATTCAGAACCTTTCAAGAAGTAGATGAGGAATTGGCAGCTGGTGTTGCACATCGGCTGCAGCAGGGGACCAAGCACCAGCGCCGGGTTGATGGTCACCACGTCCAGCCCGATCCGCCGCCCGTACTCGAGCGCCACCTCTTCTGACGTGATCTTTGCTACCGAATACCAGTCCTGCGTATTTACAGACAGAGAATCTCCATTCTGTTTCAGAGGTGGAAAAAACAACCGAACAGACCGAACTCCCGTTATTGCCAATTACCTCGTTGTTCCTGCAGAATTCTTTGTCTGACCAACAGCTCTCATCCTTGATCTTGTCTTTGGGCCAGTTCTTCGGGTTGATCTCGACGGTGACCATGGACGAAACAACCACCACTCGTCGAACTTTCGCTGCTGAAGCAACCTCAAGTACATTTTTGGTACCAGTAACGGCAGGACCTAGCATTTCCCGCTGCATGATTGTGCATAGCATGATGATAGGTCGTCAATGGATGTCGGAATGTGCAATGAATAATGAAGTATTGTAGATAACATGGATGCACTGCACGCGAAAGGAAAAGAGCATCCATAGTTTGATTATTACGTAGTATATCTATACAATCGAAATGCGCATTGTTAGCTCTTGTTTAATTGTCAGCTGGAAGTGGCTAATACCCGCAACCTGCATCTATGATTATCTTTCACCTTCAGCTGTCCGTGTGGCTACTGCAGCAAAATACAGGGTCCAGATTCATTACCTTTTTCGTCAGATTCAGAGTTATTGCCTAGGTCCTCGCCAGTTGGTTTGCCAGAACGGAGTCAATGAAACTTGTACCAGTACATTTGAACACCCACAAATCTTGCTTCGAGGTTGTTTGATTTTGCATTAACTTTGATTTCTTAACATATTTTTGATCCCGTCATCTGTTTCAGTTTGCAGTTTCACACCAAAAAAAACAAAGGTTGCTACGAAATCTAGTGCTGCAGACTGAATTGCTGCAGGTGTTGATAGGATCCGAGAAGAACTTGCCTCTGGATCAGTCAGGTTCCCAGATGGAACCGGGGTCGCGACGTGGAAAACCCCCTGGCACCCCGCGATCGCGGCCGCCATGGCGTCGCGGTCGAGGAGATCGGCCCTGAAAAGGCTGAGGCCTTGGGGATCGGAGGCGCCCGGCAGCCGCTTCAGGTGCGCCGTCTTCTCGTCACCTGAATGAAAAGGAAAAACGACTTGAGGATGTATCTTCGCCGCGGTGGCGTGGCCGCGCGCTGGCCGAGGAATCGGCCGCGGCAAGGGGAGAGATGCGTACTCAAGTCGCGGACGGTGGCGTGCACGGCGTAGCCGCGGGAGAGGAGGAGCTTGACCAGCCACGAGGCGATGTAACCGCCGGCGCCGGTCACGCACACCACCGTCCTCCCGCCCGCGGCGGCGGCGGCGGCTTCAGCTACAACCTCCGCACACGCGTCCATGGCGTTCGGCTCAGCTCTGACGGGAGGGAATGGGACATCATATCATCCATCATCCATAATCATCCACAACCACAAAGCAAGACAAAGTCAGGTGGGCTCGTGGTCCGACGACAAATCGAACTACGACGAAACGAACGCCCAGCAAGTAACATCTAGCCCATTCTATCGAGCGGCCCAAGTCATGAAAGTCTAGCCCAAGTCAGTACAAAGCTCAATCCGATAGCCCAAGTCAGTACAAGCCCAATCCGACCTGTTAGTTATATGGCTTCATTGTTTAAGATTCGTGCAAATATTTTTTCAAAAAGTTATACTTCTTCCGTCCCAAATCAATATTTATTTTGACTTTTCTAGATACACACATTTTGATATGCATCTAGATATACATAATAAAAGGAATGCATATAGAAAAGTCAAAACAAATAGTAATTTGAGATGAGGGAATAATGAGGGAATACCGTTCCAAATTCGTTTTGACTTTTCTAAGTTCATAGTTGTTTGTATGCATGTAGACATAATATACATCTAGGTGCATAGTAAAAACTATGTACTAAAAAACCAAAATGACCTACAAATTGGAACGGAGGGAGTAATTATAAATGTCTGGTTGGATGATTGTGATATGATTCATAATTTTTATCTCCATCATCTTAGCTATGTTATATTTATAGTCTATTAGATTGATGTCCATATGTCTATGATTTTTGCGATTAATGTGGAATATCTATATTTAGTGAATTGTCTAACTAGTTTTTTCTTAGAGGAATTGTCTAACTAGTTGAGGGGAGGATTTGGCGTGCCTAGATTGGCTCTTTATAGAACGTCTCCTGGAATTTGAGGCTCAAGAGAGAAAAGTAAAAATGTGGCCCTAAAAGTTTAAGAAAAATCATGTCTAATATATCTAAGATATACTGCATAATTATGTGACTTCAGTACATGTTTTATAGAAGAAGTAATCTATTATCTTTATACTTGAGTGTTAAAAGATGCCACCACGTTCGCCGAGAAGGTCTAAAAATTCCCACGTTAATCCAAAAAAGAGAAGAATATACACCATTGGATTTTATGAAGATCTGAAGGTCTAGATTAATCCAAAGAATACATAAATTCAGAATTAAAATAAGGAAATTCAAAGAGTCCATATTCAATACAAATACAATTAATAAATAAATAAATTCAGAATTAAAAATAAGAAAAAAAATAACTAACAGAAAAGTAAATAACAAATACAATTATAACTTAGAAAGTTTCACACGATGGGCATTAAATTAGTTCTCTGTCCCTGCTGAAGTACTAATTAGGAAGCTCATGAAATATTTATCCTCATAGACATGTAGCCTTGAAAGGCTCTAAATGCCAACATTGATAAGACATGACACATGATGAAAATAAATTTTTATTAGGAAATAAAAATGAATCTCTTTGTTGAGCCTCAGATGACTCTAATATATATATGAGATGGAAATAAAATTGTTTCTCAAATAAAGAAGAGAGGAACCGTGACCCCAAGTTTGGCCTCATGATGACTTTAGTGATAACCAAAAAACTCTTCCCTAAACTATACTTTGTAGAAAACCACTCATATATGTAAAAAACCGCTAGATGAAAATACATATGAGAGTTGGATATAATCCGTTATTCCCTCCTAAAGTAAGAGATTATAGTGCGGTGCTCTTGAGCAACCGATCCAATAATCTAATCGGCAACATCTTCATGTGAAAAAGAGGGTGCAAGGAGGACAGAGCGTAATTGATGTACTGCTTTTTATTTATTTATTTTCATCCAGTAATTTAATTCACTCAATGCCGAAAGTCGGAGAAGAAGACACGAGCAAAGCATAAAGTGCGACAAGAGATGTTTAGAGCACGAACTAGGTAGACTATTTAGAGAAAGCAACTATGTGCATGGAGAGATAGCAACAAGAGACTGGGCAATCGCTCAGGGAGACGAAGATGGGGGATTTTGTTTATATACACAGTCAATTGCACATTAACCATTGTTTAACTGGGTCGTCGCTCAGGGACATGAGATGGGGGAATTTTGTTCAAAGGGTTGAAGTTAAGTCTTGATGATGGGCCCGCCCATCCTGGCAAGCGAGCCCGAGACGACTGGAGATTTGTCGTGCAAAAGTCATGACACCAGACACAACGCCAATCAGTCCGGATATCACGTGATACTGTTTGTAATCCGATCTAGATGTACTTCAGATTGTAACTGACGTGAACTGACCGTCGAATCAACACCGCATCTGCCGAAACAAGCTCTGTCGTCATAAAATTCAGGTGCACGAGAACCAAATCAAGCTCTTTAGCTACTGAATCAAACTCTTCGGCCACTGAATCGTCCTCCACTACTGTCAATTTGACATCTAATGTTGTCGATTCGACCTCTACTGTTGTTGGATTAACCTCCACCATGGTCGGATGGACCTTTGCTGCTATCGATCGAGCATCTATGACACTGCTAGATCGAGCTACAAGGCGGGCAACAACAAGGAAAGCAAGGACTCCCATGAGAGCTTACCTTGATTTCCCTAGTAACGCGAGGCAAGCAGACAAGGCGTACAAGCGGCAACAAGTGTACCAAGCATGTTCTAAGTCTCTTCGATTTTTTTTGGAGACAGGCACTGAAAAATACAACATGGGTAAAAGACTAGGGAGAGGAAATACTTGATCCTGGCACATACAAATCTACAATCGTGATGGAGACAAAACAATTGGATGCCACAGGAGATGATAATATAAGATAGATATGAGCAATTCATGTAGGTTTGCATAACAGTAATTTAACAAAGAAGATGTTAAGTATGATTTGGCATCAACCATATGGGGTTTGGAGACCAAAAGCGAGACAATGGCTTCCTAGATAGCGACCAACGCGATATGAGTGCTTTGGTCAGAGAAGAACTGGGGTAGTAGACAACAATGGTGGACAAAGCAGGTGGCCATAAATGGCTACAACAAATTGGCAAAATGCTCGAAAAAAACAAGAAGGTGTAAGGTTGACAAAAGAGGGAAGACAACAAGAGAAAACATAAGCATTGTGATATGAACAAATATTGTGATACATCCGAGAAGCACGTTGTTATTTAAGAAATTTAAGCTACCCAATGCAAATATGTATCTTGCACAATAGACATGAAGGAGATAAATTGAATTATCAGTATGATATCACCGTTTAGCATAAGCATGCTCTGCAGTAGAGGGACTTTGTGTCCCTAGAACATGGGCGTGCTTGCGAATAGGCCACCTGTTAGTGACATGAGATCCTCTATAATAAATAAAGAGGAACAATTTTTCGACTACACATATCTATAAGCATAGTAAGCTTCCAAACAAGAATGAAAGTGATGAGATCAAGTTGGTTTGTCGTATATCTTCTAATCTTTTGGAAACTTTTGGAATTAGATTGGTACGTGATGCGTGAAGAACCAAACAACACAATGAACACGATGATGAACACAAGTATGCCCACAATGAATAATATTACATCAATAGTTATCTTGGAACTTATAAAAGTATTGTCAAACATAATGGTTACATTTTAGAAGACATAAGGTATATTCAACAACGACTAAGGACATAGCATTTCAAGCAATAAATATATATCCTGGGAGACATGATACAATATGTATATATAAGAAACATCCTATGTATTTGTCGTGATCGCAAGTTAGAAGAGAGAGAACCAGCTGCCATGCACCACCAACAAAGGAGGGGCCATCAACGATCAGGAAGAAAAAAAGAAAGGGGGCATCGACCGTCGATCGTAAGGAAAAAAGACTTTCGGACGAGATGAAGAAGATACCATTGGATGAGATGAAGAATGGGGTGCACCCATATGGAAAGAGAGAAGGACCTACGCTACCGTTGCTTGAGCCCACCCCAGATCAAGCTTCAAGGTCACCTACGTCGACAACCAACGGTGCCACGAGGTATGACGAGCTCGCTGGAGGAGTTGGATCTGCGCATCAGAAAGTGGACCATCGAGAGTGGGGAGTAAGAGGCTCAGTCGGTAGAGGAAGTGACTAAGTGATGAGAGAGTGAACAACAATTTCTGTCCAATACAGAGCTCGGAGGTTGACACTGTATGCAGGGGTGCAACAGAGCGTCGAATGACATTCGTTATTAGGTCAGGTTCCATCCACCATTTAAAACACCATCCAAATAACAAAATTCGAGTGTATCAATATCAGTTCTGAATTTTGAGCTCCAATATTTACATCGGTATTAGTTATTTCAAAAGAATGGATAATGAATTAAGATGGATAAAGAAAATACAATGCTAACATAATATTTTAAAAAATATGGTTTATCAAATCTAGTCGCGCTATTAGCGCGGGCCAACTTGCTAGTTTGAATTAATGTACATGAACTATAGTCTTCTCAAGATGATAAAACAAAAGAATGTTGAATCTCAAAATTAGAATGAGCAATAATCTGTAAATTTTTTATGTGTGTGACATCAACTATCTATAAGTTTTGACAATCACTGCAGTGCAATTTATATCATTTGAATTTGAAATTCCACAAGTGGTCTACATGACCGTTCTTGTGTATTAATCCCTGGCCGTTGATTTGATTGGTTTTAGCCGTGGAAGTTACGGAAAATTGTAGAAGTAATTAATATAACACACAAACAATTGCTTGATCAGCCAATTGACACACTTGCCTTACCAACATGCCTGCCACGTCACATACTCACATGCGTGATTTTTTTTAGAATCACACAGTACAACGCAGACGTTCACAACACGCACGCACACTCACCCCTATGAATACACGTACGCAAACCCTACCCCTATGAGCATCTCCGAAGGACTGAGCACCGGCAGATCTGGAGATTCCCGAAGTCACCATTGGCGCCTCGTCGTCGACGGGAACGTCGCTTACCACTTAACGCATAACGCCAGTAAATCCTGAAAAATCCAGGAAAAGGTGCGAGCACCAGGATTTGAATCCTGGTGGGTAACATCCTATTGGACCGTCCTACCATTGGACTACAAGCCCAATCGCATACTCACATGCGTGATGCCTTCGTTCTTCTAGATACTGTCTAGCAGTGATGGCCATGAATGGGCCTTTTCTTTTCTCCTTCCTGATTAAGTCCATACTTAGTCAAATATTAGCAATTTGGGGCCTCAAATTTTTATGGTCCTGTTTGGTTGCTCACCTCGCACGCCCTCCTCGAAGGCCCTCTTTAGAGCCAGTATTGTCTTGGCCTGCCTACAATGCAAGTAGTTGCGGGGGTGCTACTGCCAGAGAGTACTTGCAATCATACACGACGGCAGATTGACAGACGAGAGTCGGGCGGGCCATGGCCGGAAGTTCGACGGTGTGCGTGACCGGAGCCGGCGGGTTCATCGCCTCGTGGCTCGTGAAGCTTCTCCTCTCCCGCGGCTACGCCGTCCACGCCACCGTCCGCAACCTCGGTGCGCGATCTGACGCTTCTTGTCGGATTGATTTCAGTTCGTGTTCGCTTGCAGTTGCAGGGCAGACAAGCTAGCCTGAGACGTGAATGTCCGTTCTGTTGGCTGCCGTTGCAGGTGACAAGAAGACCGCCCATCTGAAGCGGCTCGAGAATGCTGCTGCGAACCTGGAGCTTTTCAAGGCTGATCTCCTGGACTACGACGCGATGGCAGCTGCCATCGCCGGATGCCAGGGGGTTTTCCATGTGGCCACTCCAGTGCCATCGGATAAGTTGACCGATCCAGAGGTAAGTTCAGTTTCTTCTCCGATCTGAAATCTTATTCAGAAGAGATAACATTTTTTTAACACTTTGCAATATACCAACTGGCCACTGACTGTGCAGCTGCAAATGCTGGCTCCTGCTGTTACTGGAACCACGAACGTCCTCAGGGCTGCCTCGGCCGCGAATGTCCAGCGAGTGGTGGTTGTTTCGTCCATAGTTGCCGTCGAGATCAACCCGAAAGGTTGGCCTGACGGTAAGATCAGAGATGAGAGATGCTGGTCAGACGAAGAATTCTGCAGGAGTGTTGAGGTAGCTTGTGTGCTGCTAACTTGTGGAACCAAAAGTGTCGAATAGGACCGGAGTACTTCGTTGCCAAATTTGGGCTGCTAACTTTTTCTGCCGCCGCGCTAAATGCAGAGTTGGTACCCGGTTGCCAAGATCATATCAGAAGAGGCGGCCCTTGAATACGGGCACCGGACTGGGCTTGATGTGGTGACTGTCAATCCTGGGTTGGTGTTCGGTCCCCTGCTGCCTATGTTACCCCGATACGCCAAGGAGGGGGCGTATCACGTATCGGATACGTATCCGATACGGATACACGTCAGATACGCGGTGGGTACGTATCCATGGAGTATCGGCAAAAAAATAAATAAAACAAATTCCGATACGTGGACTGATACGTATCCAAGCCATTTGGTCTCCGGCGATACGGTCTATCCCACATGCACTGAGTGGCTGCTCGTCACCTCGTCAGCCAGGCAAAGGTCCGCTGCTACTGCTGCTGCTTGCGGGAGAGGAAGAGGGAGGGTGGATCCACCTCTGGGAACCCGCTGCAAGGCCGCCGCCGTTGCTGGTCCACGCGAATCCGCCGCTGCTGGTCCACGCAAATCCGCCGCCGCCGCTGCTGTTGCTTGCGCGCCAGATGAAGGGGAGGGAGCCTTGGATCCGCCGAGCCGTGCCCGAGCCGCCCGCGCGCCTGCTTCGCCACGTCGCCGCCCGCGCGCCGGCTCTGCCGCGCACGAGAGATGCGCCCAAGTGTTGTGTGCGGCTGGGTGGGAGGCGAAGGGGATAAGGTGTGCGTGCATGGGTGGTAAGCAGCGAAGAGACAGAGGATAAGGTGGGCTGGGCCTTTTTATGGGCTTTTCTTCGACTTTAGGTCCACAAGTCTCCTATTTTTTCTTTTACTCAAGGTAATTGAAGATAATATATATGTAAAAATACTAAATTAAAATGACTACATTATTACTATTTTATTTTATTTTTAAAATAGTAAACGTATCCGCGTATCGGGTTATTTTGAAAATTGCCGTATCCGCGTATCCGTATCCTTCCGATACCGATACACGTATCCGTATCCATGCAACATAGCCTGCTGCAGCCGACTGTTAACGCAAGCAGCCAGTTCCTCATCTACTTACTGAAAGGTTTTGTCCATGCATCACCACAGCGCTCAACAATCGAATCAAAAAATAAATTCATGAGAGATCATTGCAGTTTCTTTTTAACACACGAGAGCTTCTCTTTGAGCACTGATATATATGCAGGAGGCCCTGACAAGGTGAGGAACAAGCTGTGGCACATCGTCGACGTCCGTGACCTCGCCGAGGCGCTGCTCCTGGTCTACGAGGTGCCTCAAGCCTCTGGCAGGCACATCTGTGCACCTCATGTCATCAGCGTCCGCGACCTCCTGGACTTGCTCAAGAGCAAGTACTCTGGTTACCCTTACATTACCAAGTAATAACAAGCACTTATCTACAATCTTCTTTTCCACTTTTCTTTAATTCTATTTTTAACACCGAATCTTGGTTTCCAATCTGAGCTAGTTTCCTGTCTGGGTATTGATTGTCAGGGAGAGCATATGTGATAGAGATCACCCAGCTCCGATGACATCTGAGAAATTAAAGAGGCTCGGGTGGAGCTGCCGGCAGCTGGAGGAGACGATCGCGGACACGGTCGAGTTCTGCCAGCAGGCAGGGTTTCTTGAGGATCTGGATGGAGAGGCTCCTTGCCGTTTCCCTCCTCTTTTCAACAAAATCTAGTCTCGGCAAACAGCATGGGTCGTTATTCTGTGTGCAATTTAATTTGCTTCTCTTATTACGGAAGACATGTACCGACTTTAATTTAAATGTTGTTATTTGGTGGTGCTATGCTACAACTATGGGTCAAGTTCATTGTGAGAATTTCTAAAATTTTCTATTTTTGCATCGCAGGATAATGTGGAATCTCTATATTTAGTAATAGTAAGATAAAACCAGGACAATAGGACACATGCAAATAACATACAGTACAACAAAGCCTTCTAATTCCATGCAAACTAGGATAGATTAGAGATAAAACTCACCAAGAGTCTAGGAAACAGCAAAAAAAAAGAAAAAGAAAAAAAAAGACACAAAAGTAATAGTAGTAATAACAATAATAGTAAAATGGTTTCTGTTTGAGGATCTTGTTGATAGGATAACATTGACGCACTTCTCGTAGTTTAAATTAGAATACACATTGAAAAAAGACCATTATTTTTGCTGCTAAACAATAAGCATCAAGTAGCTGAAGCTAAATAGTTGTCATACATGTGCTCCCTGCCTCCAGTACGTCCTGCCCCCCCCCCCCCCCCCCCCCAAGCTAGATTTTGTTGTAGACATCAGGAAAACGGCAGAGATCCCCTGCCACGTCCTCAAGAAATCCAGCCTTCTTGCAGAACTCAATTGTATCCGCGATAGTTTCCTTCAGCGGCCTGACTTTCCACCCCAGCTTCTTCAGCTTGTCAGACGTCATTGGAGCTGGGTGTTCCATGTCACAGATGCTCTCCCTGCCAATTTGAAACCGTGTCAAAGTTAAACTTTGCTAGGTGCCTAGGTTCTTTATCAGTATTTACGTAAAAAATAGGTTCTTTTATCAGTATTTACTTGCTCATGTAAGGGTATTCATCAGTGTACATGCTCTTCAGTAAGTCCAGCAGGTCACGGGCGCTGATGAAATGGGGCGCGCAAATGTGCCTACCAGAGGCTTCAGGTTTCTCATAGACCAGCAAAAGAGCATCGGCCGTGTCCCGGACGTCGACGATGTGCCAAAGCTTGTTTCTCATTTGACCAGGTCCTCCTGCATGAAGATAAAAGATTTGTGTAGCTGTGATTATCACTCCAATAAATGTAACTGACTTAGCATAATAGACTGCAACTACTGGATCACCATTTTTATTAGTTCAAGAAAAATGAATCCAACATATATTCGGGTGATGTGTGACGATGAGTGTGAAACCTTTCAGGAAGTAGACGAGGAACTGGCAGCTCGTGTTAAGCGTTGGCTGCAGAAGGGGACCAAAGACCACGGCTGGGTTGACCGTGACAACATCCATCCCGGTTTGCTTCCCGTACTCAAGTGCAGCCTGTTCCGAAGTGATCTTGGCAACAGAGTACCAGTCCTGCATGGAGAGGGCAAAGTGACGAGTCCAGATTTGCTTACTGACTGAAACTGGCATTTCCAAACCAGAATTTGAGTTGTTAACCTTTCCATGTCGTTTTTCCGTCACTGCTGCTAAGTTCATTATCCAGAAAAAAAAATTCACGGATGCTAGTTTACAGCACCAGCAGTTAGTATATTGGTACCTCGTTATTCCTGCAGGCTTCTTTGTCTGACCAGCAACCTTCATCTTTGATCTTGTCCTTGGGCCAATCTTTCGGGTCGATCTCGACAGCCACCATGGATGAAACTACGACCACTCGACGCACATTTGCAGCCGAGGCAGCCTTGAGTACGTTTGTGGTGCCATTTACAGCAGGACCCAACATTTCTCGCTGAAAAGTCGTTGTGCACGGCGTGATGTATATACATGGACAAGAAAATATGAAAAAAAAAGAAAAAGAAGGCTGTGGCAACAAGTTGGAATGGACATGGATCTATCGTTGGCATGGACTAACTATCCTAGATTTTCAGTTAACTAGGAGGCGTGAAAAAAATGGATCCCAGGCACTCCACTACTAGAAGTTCATTGCAAATCTAACATCCCATAGCAAAAGTTACCTCTGGATCGGTTATTTTCCCTGAAGGAACTGGCGTGGCAACATGGAAAACGCCTTGGCACCCCGCGATTGCAGCTGCCAAGGCATCGTAGTCGAGTAGATCGGCCTTGAAGAGCTTGAGGTTTTCAGATGCCTTCTCCAACTGCCTCAAATGGCCGGTCTTCTTCTCACCTGAAACACACACAAAGAAAAAAGACCAGCAACTCTCAAGAGCTGTCTCTGTTGTTTCTTCTAGAGCTGCAAAGCTGTCTACTGCAAAATATGGCAGCAAACGGTAATGAGTATTCAGAGGCTCAGAGCAGGGAGATATATAGCTAGGTACCCAGGTCGCGGACGGTGCCGTGGACGGTGTAGCCGCGGGCGAGGAGGATCTTGACGAGCCACGAGGCGATGTACCCGCCGGCGCCGGTGACGCACACCGTCTCCCCGCTCCCGGCAGCGCCCTCCTCCGCCGTGCGCCCGACCATCCTGCTGTTCCTGACTGCGCGGTTGCTGCCCTCGCTCGTGCACGATGGCGCTGGCGCTGTGCTCTGTGCCCGTGAGGCCGTGACCGTGAGGTGTGGCTGTGGCTGTGAGCAAGCAACCACGTCCCACTAGCAATTTGAGGCAGTGACCGGGCACCATCCACGAAGTCAAGTCAATTAATCTAGCAATTTTCCTGTAGATTCACGTATACATAGTACTACACCTTTAATTTGGCTCGTTGATGGTGCGGGCACGAGGCGAGTACCTTTTTAATTCGTTAGCCGATCATGATTTGATTCTATTTGGGATTACTTTGATCATCACAGAACACTAATTGGCATTAAAGGCCGAATTGTTTTGTACTAGTGATGTGTGCAACACGAGCTTGGTGGAGTGCCTGAACCATAAACTAAAGAATAGCATGTGCGTTGAGGCACTCCTAGTCCTAGTAGTGCTGGAGACAGCTCCTGATATGATAAAGTTATATTATATTACTAAAAACTGCCCATTTATGCTTCACAGCTATATTGTTTTGTCCTAAGATAATAATGTTCTTATTTTTTCAATAAAGAAGTAGTAGCCAGAGATCTACAAGATCGTGTAAAGAAAGAAGAAAGGGTGAGAGTTTTGCCCTTCCCATAAGATCATGTTCCAAATATGATATCGGAGGTAGCATCGTAGTTCATAAACCAGTGCGCCGTAAAACATAAACAGCAATTGCATATGTCTGCGCAAAATTACTCTAGTGATTTTAAGTAGGAATAAATTACTAGTGATATTCGTACTAACCACCTTAACCTTTTTTTTTTTGACGATTCACCATTGACTATACTGACCAAAGAATCCTGAGTATGTTAAAAACTGACAAACCAAATCACATCACCCATGACTATCTCTCGTGTTAGGACTACTACTTTTTGTTGTATCCAAAGGTTTCTTGCTCTACCATTAAATCGCTGAAAGAAACTGGCAAAGCAAAGCAAAGTCAAGGTGAATCTCAAAATAAGCACAACACAGGAGACAAGTAGACAGTCCAAGGGCATATCAGAATTCCAAGACAAGGACAATAGAGCCCATACAGAGGACTTCAATACCTGATGGGTGAAATGAAAATACAGTCCATTGCACACAACTACATTTAGCTGACAGTGAACAATTGAATGAGCGAGTCCCTCAACACATATGCTGATATGCATTATTGGTGTATGATACAATGCATCAATAAACAACGTTCTGAGCGTAATTAGATAAAATGAGAAGCAATAAATAGTTTTTCATTTATCTATAGCCAGATGAAAAGGATGAGGAAGGCGACAAGGGAAACCCTCCACATCCTGCAGAAGCCCCACCTTCTCATAGTACTCAATGCTATCATACAATGTTTCATCTATTTTCCTTGGTTTCCAGCCTAGATTCTTCAGTTTCTCCGACGTAATTGGTGTGATTATAGATTTAGGATCCGAATCATTGTCACTGCAGGAGACAATTGTAAGCCATGTAAGTAGTGCTAATAAGCAGTCAAGTTCTAACAACATAGTCTTGGCAAGAGATCCACCAGTTTACGTAGTTGTAGTTAGGGTGAGTTTTCTTCAAAACGTTCAGTAGATCTTTTGTGCTAACTCGATCTGGTGCACAGAGGTATCTGCCAGATGATTCCACTTTCTTGTACACCAGAAGCAAAGCATCAGCCACATCACGGACATCAACTATGTGCCACAGCAAGTTGTTCATTACAGTAGGACCTCCTGTAATATAATCAAGCTAAGAGAATTCAGCAGTGTTACATAACTTCTGTAGTTTAGTGTGCATTTAAGAGGAATGAGTATGCTTCAGCAGAACCACAACAAAATAGAAAAGAAAAAACATACTTAATATAATATTGGAGTTAACAATGAATAGAGTTATTTCTAAAGATACGTACAATTGCACCGCTGAAAATATATCAGAAGCTAGAAGTTTACATCAGAAGGTAGAGAGTGGTTACTTTTTCTGAAATAAACTAGAGTTTTTAAAGATAATTTACGTGATAAATAATAACAGGTTGGCATCTAGGGGTCCATCCAGTACTCAAGGGCTCAAGCCCCCCAGTAAGTCAGCAACCCAAGATGATCACAATACCATGAAACCATGAAGGAACTTCCTTTAACGTAATTCAAGCGAGAAAACTGACACTACTGCCAGTGTACTCTGATCCCATCTAAAACTTCAACAATACACATGATTATTAATGCCAGTATGTTTCCCAATCAAATCACATACATACATGTAATCCTACTATTAATAAATGGAGATTCCTTGTACAGCCTCCATGTTAGTCCTCACAAAATGCATTAGAAAGAGATAAATCCTAGCAATTACGACAAAAAAAAATCCAATCACTGATTTGTTAATGCTATGTGTCGCAATTCAGATCATATATACCCATGATTCATGAACACTAAATATATGTTTCATAGTTTACCAACTGTTTCTTAAATATAATTATAAGTTTATAACAATACACTTTAAATATAATTATATTAGCACTCCATGAAAATAAATTATGTTGGTGTTATGGATGCCTTCTATGGGCGGAAGTTTGGGCGCCGCAACAAAAGGGCGCCTGTGCAGGAGTAATCAGCAGGGGGATAAGAGAGGATTAGCCTTAGGAGGTTTACTTATGCTTAAAGTTAGGAAGTTGTTGGCCGGCTGCTGAATATAAAGCACGACCGGGATTAGGAGTTGGTCAAGCAGAGATTAAGCAATTAGATTCAGAGCCTCCTGCGGGAGGGAGAGTCCAGCTTAATTTATCTGCTATTCGGTTAGGATCTTGTGATTGAATCATCAATAAAGCTAGTCCTTTGCCCCTCCATAACAGTTGGTTTCTAGTCCAATGGTATTACTTGTTAAGCAAAGTATATATATATTAGGCCCATGGCCCATATTCTTCTCTAGGCCCATATATGGCCACTGCTGTACATATACACTAGGAGCACTCCTGTGCTACACACACTTGGTCATCTTCTCCAAAGGTAACATGGAATCAGAGCAGGTTCGATTAGGGTTAGGGTGAGAGCGTCACCTCCACCTCGACCCGTTTTTTTCGGCCGTCGCCAGTCCGTCACCTCCTCCGGCCGTCGTCTCCGCTGCCGCCCGTCGCAGCCTGTCGCGGCCCGTTCTCTGCGCCCGTCGCGCGCACCTCCGCCGCCCGTCGCGGCCCCCTTCTCTGCGCCCGTCGCGAGCACCTCCGCCGCCCGTCCCCGCTGCTGCCGCGGCTCCTTCCGCGCCGCGCAAAGGTGCCCCCAATCCGCCTCATCCCCGTCGCCCTTTGCCTGCTGTCTGCTGCGGCCATCCGCCCCTGTTCTGGGTGTACGGCTGCTCTGTCTCTGCTTTGCTGTGCTGCTCTGGTACTTGTGCATTTGCTACCTGCCTGCTGCTGGGTGCTGTCCGGCTGCTCTGTTCTGGTCTTTGTGGCTTTGCTCTCTGCCTGCTGCTGGGTGTTGTCCGTTCTATCCAGGTCTCGCCATCTTTACCATGGACAAGCTCAGTCCAATTGTTATTAATATCACTCTTGATGGTTCCAATTATCCGGAGTGGTCCTTTTGTGTTGAAACTGCTCTGAGAGGTCAAGGTCTTTATTCCCATCTCACTGATGATCCACCTGTGCTCAAATCTGATAGCAGTAATGCTAGTGATATCACCACATGGCAAATTAATGATGGGAAGGTAATGGCTGCTATGGTTAATAGCACTAAACAGTCTATGATTATGAGTCTCAGAAAGTTCAAAACAGCTAAGCAAATATGGTCTGCTCTAAAGCAGCGTCATGTTCAAGACAGTGGTGCTCTTCACCACAATCTCATGCAGCAGATTCATGTCATTGAGCAAGGTGATATGTCTATTGATGACTATTATTCTGCTTATGACCGTTTGATGGGTTCATTGACTTCCATGGTGAATGAGTGCACAGCGGCTGACTGTCCAGCCCACAAATTCCTTACAGATTTCTGACATATCGCTTTGTCATGGGAGTGAAGCCAGAATTTGACTCCATTCGCACTCAGCTACTTCACAACTCCTCTACTCTAACTATGGACCAAGCCTTGGCTGCATTACTTGCTGAAGAGAAACGTCTGCAGTCTCTATCTTCTTTCTCTCCAGTGACAACACCTCATAATGTGTTGGCAGCCTCTCAGCGGATCACTGTACCTAGAGGCACCTCTTCAGAGCCATGTAAGCATTGTGGCAAGACAACTCATCTGTCCGCAAATTGTTTTTCTGCATATCCAGAGAAGTTAGCTGAGTATCGTGCTCGTCGTTCTTCCCGTGCTGCTCGTGGCCGTGGAACTAACTCCAATACTCGAGATGGTTCTGTTTCTATTGCTGCTACTACTCGAGATGGTTCTGTTTCTATTGCTGCTGCACCATCTGTTAATGCCTCTCAGCCAGCTTGGGTTCTTGATTCCGGTGCTTCTTTCCATGTGACATCTGATCAGTCTCAGTTGGTTACCTGCAAGCCAATTACTGACCCTACCTCTATTCAGACAGCTGATGGTACACACTGTTATATTACTCATCGGGGTTCTCTTTATACTACTAACTTTTCTGTACCTGATGTCTCATTTGTACCTCAGTTGTCCATGAATCTTCTTTCGATGGGTCAAATTGCTGATCATAATTGTTTTATTGGATTTGATGACTCATCTTGCTTTATTCAGGATCGTCAAAGTGGGGCTGTGATTGGGACTGGCCATCGCCGTAGAGGTGCTTCCAACCTCTGCATTTTGGACACCTTGCGTCTTCCTTCTTCCGTCGCTCGTGTGTCATCAGTTTCATCATCCTCTCCGTCATCCTTCGTGAAGTGGCATCATCGACTAGGTCACCTTTGTGGGTCTCGCTTGTCCACACTAATACATCAGGGCTACTTAGGTCATACATCTGTCGAGTCTAATTTTCATTGTAAGGGTTGTAAGCTTGGAAAGCAGATTCAACTTCCCTATCCTTCTAGTGTCTCTCACTCTACTAAACCATTCGATCTTATTCACTCCGATGTATGGGGCCCTGCTCCTTTTGCTATTAAAGGTGGCCACAAGTACTATGTTATATTTGTCGATGATTACTCTCGCTACACTTAGCTTTACTTTATGAAACATCGGTCCCAGTTATGTTCTATTCATAAGTCTTTTACTCGCATGGTTCATACTCAATTTTCCACCCCTATAAAAATTTTTCGTTCTGATTCTAGTGGGGAATATTTGTCTGATCTTTTTCGCCAGTTTCTGATATCTGAAGGTACTCTTCCTCAGCTTTCATGTCCTGGGGCCCATCCTCAAAATGGTGTAGCTGAATGCAAACATCGTCATATCATTGAAACTGCTCAGACTCTTCTCATTGCCTCCTTTGTTCCTTCACACTTTTGGGGGGAAGCAGTCTCCACATCTGTTTATCTTATTAACAGACAACCATCATCCAAACTATCTGGTAAGTGCCCTGGTGAAATTCTTTTTGGCACTCCTCCTCGCTATGATCATCTTCGGGTTTTTGGATGTACTTGCTATGTTCTCCTTGCTCCTCGTGAGCGAACTAAGTTGACCGCTCAGTCGATTGAATGTGCTTTTATGGGGTATAGTCCTGAACATAAGGGTTATCGTTGTTATGATCCTTCCACTCGTCGCATGCGGATCTCTCGTGATGTGACATTTGTTGAGGATCGTCCTTTCTTTTATAATTCTTCTACTCATTCATCCTCTTCTTCTACAGAGTCCACATCTTTTCTTTATCTTCCTCCTATTTTGTCTAGTGATGATGCACCTTCTTCTACACCTACACCACCACCTCCTGCTAACCCTCCACAAATCTCATGTCCTCAGCCTCCACCACCTAGGCCTCCACCATGTAAACCACCTGTCACCCGTGTTTACACTCGTCGTTCTGCCAATAATCTAGAGCCTCCATCTAGTCCTCCTTCCTCGGCCAGTCCTGATGCTCCTGTTTTGGTTGATCCTAATACACTTGATGAGTCACAAGTTCCACCAAGCTACAATCTGCGTGATCGCACCACTATTCAGCCACCTGATAAATTGGGATTTCCACGTGCCAGTGCTATTCTTGATGAGCCATCCACTTATCATGAGGCTTCTCTCATTCCAGAATGGCAGGCTGCTATGTCTGAGGAGCTCGCTGCACTTGAGCGCACTGGTACTTGGGATATTGTTCCATTACCACCTCGTACAGTACCTATCACATGTAAGTGGGTATTCAAAGTTAAAACCAAATCTGATGGGTCTATTGAGCGATATAAAGCTCGTCTGGTTGCTAGAGGTTTTCAGCAAACTCAGGGATACGATTATGACGAGACATATGCTCCTGTTGCTCACATGACAACGGTTCACACTCTGATTGCTGTGGCTGCTTCTAAGTCCTGGAATATCGCTCAGATGGATGTTAAGAATGCCTTTCTTCATGGTGATTTACACGAAGTAGTTTACATGCAGCCACCACCAGGTGTTAATGCACCTCCAGGGCATGTTTGTCGTCTTCATCGCGCCTTATATGGTCTTAAACAGGCTCCACGTGCTTGGTTTGAACGCTTTGTAGCGGTGATACGAGCTGCTGGTTTCTCACAAAGTGATCATGATCCTGCTTTATTTGTTCATCTCTCTCCACGTGGACGTACTTTGCTGCTTCTCTATGTTGATGATATGCTAATTACTGGAGATGATATTGATCACATTAATCATGTGAAGCAACAACTTGGTGATCAATTTCAAATGTCTGATTTGGGTCCTCTCAGTTATTTCTTAGGGATTGAGGTCTTACATACTTCCAAGGGCTATTATCTCTCTCAATCCAAGTATATACGAGACCTTATTGCACGATCATGCATTACTGATAGCCGAACCACACCCATGGACCTTCACTTGCAACTTCGTCCTACAGATGGTAATCCTCTGGAGGATCCCTCTCGATATCGGCATATTGTGGGATGCCTTGTTTATCTCACTGTCACTAGACCTGACATTGCTCATGCAGTACATATCTTAAGCCAGTTTGTGAGTGCTCCAACTTCAGTTCACTTTGGACATTTGCTTCGTGTGCTAAGATACTTGAGGGGGACATCATCCCAATGTTTATTCTATGCTCATAATAGCCCGCTTTGTCTTCATGCATATTCCGATGCCACTTGGGCGAGTGATCCAACTGATCGTCGTTGTGTCACTGGTTATTGCATTTTTCTTGGATCTTCTCCTCTAGCATGGAAGTCCAAGAAGCAGTCAGCTATCTCTCGGTCCAGTACCGAGGCAGAACTTCGGGCACTTGCTACCACCACTTCTGAGATTATATGGCTCAGATGGCTACTAGCTGATTTTGGCATTTCTTGTGGTGCTCCCACTCCTATTCTTTGTGACAATACTGGAGCCATACAGATTGCCAAAGACCCTATGAAGCATGAACTTACAAAGCATATTGGTGTTGATGCTTTCTTCACTCGATTTCACTGCCATCAAAACACGATTGCTCTTCAGTATGTGCCATCAGAACTGCAAGTGGCAGATTTCTTTACTAAAGCACAAACTCGAGAACAACATCGTCTCCATATGCTCAAACTCAATGCTTCAGATCCTCCACCTCCGCCTTAAGTTTGAGGGGGGGTGTTAAGGAAAGTATATATATATTAGGCCCATGGCCCATATTCTTCTCTAGAACCATATATGGCCACTGCTGTACATATACACTAGGAGCACTCCTGTGCTACACACACTTGGTCATCTTCTCCAAAGGTAACATTACTGTCATATAAGATAAAATATACCATTACACTCATAATTCTTTGATAGAGCAAATTCAACATCTTAGGCCTCATGGTGCAGGCTGAGACGCCTGTTTATGCTATCACATTAACTAAGAGTGAGTCTAAGACTAGAGAATCCATATTTTTATTAAAATATATACAGATTTTTTTAAATAAGAGGTATAGTAAGCACTGGAGTTTCAACGTAATTAACATGTGAAGAAAAAAATGAATATCAATGGAGATTATGTGTTAGTAGTAAGTCTAGTAGCTTAGTAGTTTTATTTTTTTTCTCAAAAAAAAATAGTTTTATTTCTATTTTATCCCTTATGCTTAGCCACTAAGGTATCTCTTGGTTGGCAGCCTATGTATATATATATGTACCAAGGACCTCTTTAGTGGGTGTGGTGAATGGAATAGATCTTTTGGGCTAACAATTGGTATCAAGAGCCAGGTTTATCCTTCCCACCCCTCTTCTCCGTGCTCCACCCGAAACCCCACCTCCGGTGCCCGATTCCGGCGAGATCCCGACGGCGGCGCTCTGTCCCCGGCCGGATCCGACGGCGGGACCTCTTCTCCTAACCCTCCAGCCGGCGAATCGAGTCCCGACCGGTCTTCCCCGCGCGGATCGAGCGGCGGATTGGCGCGGACGCGCCGGGCGTTGACCCGGCGGCTCCCTCCCGTGCAGCAGGGTTGCGACGGGACGCGCAGGCGAGCGCGCGGAGCAGGCGGCCGCGGCGTGCGGGCGCGAGCTGCGCGCGGGCAGGGCAGGGCCCCTGACGGCAGCGCGAGCTCGGCAGAAGGCGGCGCGCGCGGGCGAGCGTGTGCGTGAGGAGCAGAGGCGGGCGCGTGCGGTTGGCGGTGCGGAGCAGCGCTCCTATGCGCGGCAGCTCGTGGCTCGGTGGGCGGTCCCCCCAGTCGCGAGGCAGGGCAGGGCCCCTGCACGCGGGAGGAGCAGCGACGCGTGCAGCAGGGAGGAGCAGAGCAGAGGCAGAGGACCCAGCGGCTCGCGCGCGGGAGGCGTGCGGGGCCGCTGGCGGCAGGAGCTCTTGTAGGCGCGGCGGCTCAGGGAGCAGTGTGCCAGGGGCACACGCAGCCTTCCCCAACGCGGCAGCCGACTGCAGGGGAGCTCCAGGCACGTGCAGCAGGGCTGCACAAAGGCGGCGGGTCAGGGACCCGGTGGCTCCTTCCCAAGGCGACTCCTTTGACTCCCACTTCCATGGCCGGCTCACGCGGAGTTCCGGCGGTCGTGGACAGCGCTGGAGCGACTCCAGCGGTCTTCGTTCACACTCAGGTCTCCTCACGGCCTTCCTCGCTCGGCTCGGTGGCGTCCAGCGCGAGGAGGAGGGCGACAAAGGAGGAGACTGAGGTGGCAGCGACACGACGGGAGGCGGCGGCGGCTGTGCAGCGGCGCGCGGCACGCGAGGAAGATGAGTGGCGCATGATGGTCGAGGAGGTAGCAGTGTAGCGGCGTTGGGCGAGACGTGCTGCTGTTGCATGCGAGGCGGAAGAGGAGCAGCGAGTGGCGCTGCTGGAGGAGAAAGCGGCGGAGCTGCGACGTGCAGCAGCTGCACTCGAGCTCGAGGAGGAGACGCACAGGGCGCGTCGGTCGCGACGGGCTGCGAAGGCCCATGCAGAGGAGGATGCTGCTGCGGCGGCAGCGAGGCTGCGCGACGTCGAGGTGCAAGAGGCGGCTGCGGCTTGAGCAGCGCGTGCAGCAGTCTTGGAGACCGCGGTAGCGCGCGCAACCGAGGCAGCGCGCATTGCCTGGGATAATTTTACCCAGCTGGAGCTGGAGGCGGTGGAGCTTGCAAGAGAGCTTGCTGCGCTGCAGGTCCAGGATGGCGAGCCTGAGGCACAGGCGGAGGAGCGGCGTGTCAGCCAGCGCAAGGCGCGGGCGGCGCAGGCACTACCGCTGGAGGAGCATGCAGGGGGAGTCCTGTAGGAGGAGATGCGGTGCGCGGTGCATGACAGTGAGCGCGAGGCACTGACGTCTAGCGCCGAGACACAGGGCGACCGTTTCGGGTCGCAGGGCGATCGATGGGAGGTGCCCAAAGATGGACAAGACGAGGATGTGGTGCAGACGGCACGGGAGAAGCAGGCCGCATCACAGGAGGTGCAGGCAGGGGCGGAGCCAGGTAGGAAGCTGTGGGTGCGGCCGCACCCAGAACATTTTCAAAGTCTCTTATCAAACCTAAAATCTCACCATGTTAGATTGACTGTGTACCTGTCCTGTGAAGACGCCGCACCCCCCTCCATTTGTCTCTAGCTCCGCCCCTAGGTGCAGGTGGGCTAGCATCGGGACGAGGAGCGTCCCCGGAGCCAGAGGAGCTCCGTCCTAGACTCCGACCTCCACTCTGAGGTGCGGAGAAGGACGCGGAGGAGCAGGCCGCGACGCAAGAGGCGTCAGCGGGCCAGCACCGGCAACTTCGACTCCAAGGTGCGAAGGACGACACGGAGGAGCAGGCCGCGACGCAAGAGGCGTCGGCGGGCTAGCACCGGGACAATGAGTTGTCTCCGGAGCTGGGGAGCTCCGTCCTCGACTTCGACCTCGGACTCCGACCTCGGACTCCGACAAGTCTTCACTTGGCGAGCCTGTCTCCCTTGGTGGGAAGCTGTACTTCACCAAGGAGCAGTGGCTTGCTCGCCAGGAGGAGCGGAAGAAGGGGGAGCCTTCTTCCTCGACAGACGGTCGCAAGCGCGGCATGGCGCATGGAGGCGCCGGCTGCGCATGCGAAGGTGCCAAGGGTGGCGCGTGCGAAGGTACCCGGGGTGGTGCCACCAGCGAGCGCAAGGCCATCCGGGAAGACAAGTGCTACAACTGTGACGGGATTGGCCACTGGGCCAGGGAGTGCCACCAGCCGAGGCGCGGTAGGGCCCACATCACGCAGGTCGTGAAGGACAACGAGGAGGTGGCTCTGTTCTAGGAACACCGCTCCGGAGTCGGGATCAAGAACAAATGGTTCTTTGTTGTTCTATGGGCGTGCCTAAGTGCACTTAAGCTCTATTGCTCTATGTAAAAGCTGCTAGACTTAGGAGGAAAATGATAGTAGTAAGTCTAGTAGCTTAGTAGTTTTATTTCTATTTTACCCCTTATGCTTAGCCACCAAGGTATCTCTTGGTTGGCAGCCTAGCCTATATATATGTACCAAGGACTCTTTTAGTGGGTGTGGTGAATGGAATAGATCTTTTGGGCTAACATTACGAACTGATTAATTGGTAGCCAAAGCTTATCATAACTGGATAGAGATTACAAAGTGTATATGTGGGTACTGTGTTAAAAAATATAAAAAGTGCAAAGATATGGTTAACTGTGGGTCTAAATTTATATACGAACTTCTGATGCATACATGACCTGAGTTTATAGTTTGTGCAGGAACATGTGTTATTGGACTAGCTATCCTGATAATAAAGAACAATGAATGGAAAGTAACAGAAAATATATACACAACCTTTTATAACATAGATGAAGAATTCATTGCTGGCACTAACAGCTGGCTGCAGGAGTGGGCCTAAAACCAGACAAGGGCAAACTGTAACAACATTTAGTCCATTTTTCTCTGCATACTCCAAGGCTGTCTCTTCGGCAAGAGTCTTGGCAGCCATATACCAGTCCTGCCAGCTGAACTAGGTTAGCATGAACCTAATCTCCCTAGTAGCAATCACCAATCAGTAGTAATAAGAATTGATAACTGATGAAACATACTTATATCAGAAACTAGAAAATTAACTGGGTGCATCTGTCTAAGCAAACTAAATTAGAGATCATCCTCAAGCAAGTGCTACGTGGTGCTCTGGTGGACTTTTTTTACTGACAGAAATTCAGTGCCCCCAAAAAACTAACCTTGTTCTTCAAGCATAAATCTCTGTCCGACCAGCAACTTTCGTCTTTTGGTTTGCCTTGAGGCCAATTCGGGTTAAAATGAACAGCAGAAGTGGATGAAACCACAACCACCTTCTGGACATTATTAGCTGAGCAAGCCTGAAGAATGTTCAAGGTGCCTTTAACAGCTGGTGCCAATACCTCTGACTGCAATGTTAAGGGTCAGGGCAAACAATTAGAAATCTCCCATGCTCAATGAGTAAAACTCAATAGGACACACAATTCCGGCAATAAAATTGCATCTTCACAGCAGTGTATCAGAGAACTACGACAATCAAAATTTAAAAGGCACAAAAACTCTGCTACGAAATGCGGCTCGTGTACACTGACTGAACCAACAGTTCAATACACACATTCTAGTTCAGAAAGGAAACACTTGGTAAAGATTGAAAGCAACAGGACCGAGTTGAGATAGGTTCTTGCCTCAGGATCGACAGCTTTTTTTTTTTTTTAAGATTACACAGTACAACACAGACGCTCACAACACGCACGCACACTCACCCCTATGAACACACGTACGCAAACCCTACCCCTATGAGCACCTCCGAAGGACTGAGCACCGGCAGATTTGGAGATTCTCGAAGTCACCATTGGCGCCTCGTCGTCGACGGGAACGTCGCTTACCACTTAAAGCATAACGCCAGAAATTCTTGGAATAAATCCAGGAAAAGGTGCGAGCACCAGGATTTGAATCCTGGTGGGTAGCGTCCCACTGGACCGTCCTACCATTGGACTACAAGCCCATTCGCAGGATCGACAGCCTTAACCGAGGGGACGGGGGAGGCGACATGGAAGACCCCCTCGCACCCCGTGACCGCGGCCGCCAGCGCGTCTGGGTCAAGCATGTCGGCCTTGAACAGGCGTAGGTTCCTCGCGGCCCCGTCCAGCCGGCTCAGGTGAGCGTTCTTGGGATCACCTGAAACAGCGCCCGCCGCCGCCAGCCCGCCATGACTCTCTAATGCATCGACCCAATTCAACAGCGCGCAGAGGCGGCAGCCAACACTCACCTGGATCACGGACGGTGGCGTTCACCGCGTAACCCCGGGTGAGGAGGAGCTTGACGAGCCACGACGCGATGTACCCGCCGCCTCCGGTCACGCACACGCGCCGCGACGGCGGCGGAGACGCCATCTCCACACCAACCACCGTCCACCGGGCGCCGGCCGGTCGACTAGCCTGTAGCCTGCAATGTTGCTGAGCTGCTATCGTCGCACACTGGTAAATGGTAATCGCAACTCGCAAGTGCTGCAAAATATGGTTGGTGGTCGCCTCCGAGGTGCAATTAGATTAACATTGTTGTAAAATAATTATGTATTATGGATTCAAAAGCAAACGGGAAAATTTTGAATAAGTAAGTAATTAAATTTTTCAGAAGATTTTCTATGTAGATTATTTTTTTCATAAATATTAAACTTGAAGTTTAATTATTACTTGAAGTATATTGTATGAGTATTTAGAATATTTTGGGCTAAATAAATGAAGAAGCTAGATAAACATAATAGTTATGTAGACTTCATGAAATCTAGCTCGCTGCATAACAAATAACCCCTAAAAGTTTAAACAAAGTGCGTGTAATTTTATTTCACCATAATAGCATACAAATGGTCATCAACTTGAAGTTGAAGAAATATGGAACTGAATTTCCATTACATTAAGCTCATGGGGATATCATTGAAAGTATGCTATTTATGAAGATATAATACCGGCATTATGTGGAGAGAAAGCCATATGAATGCCTTGTATTGAATGAAAGAATAATCTCCATAATATTCTTGGAAGCTTGAAGCAGGAATAGAAAACGCACTCAGTCATACTCGCATGAAGCGAATTATAAATGCCAGAAAATTAAATTATGAGGAGACTATGAATGGCATCACCTAATGTGAAAACACACTTGAAGTGAAATTTCATGAAGGACTTTTATCCCAGTGAGAATGTGCACATATAATGAATACTCACAAAATGGGAATCTGAAAATTAGGAGATACAACCTGAAGTTATTAACCAGAAGTTAAGTTTACTCGTAGTAAACGAAATTCTATGTGTGGTATATCCCGGGTATTCAATAATATACTCACCATAGCAAAAGACTTGATCATTAATTTAAAATCCACAGGGACGTCTGTTGGTTTTGGATCAAATGAATTTGTCAAACAATTTATCAAAATCTTCATAAAATTCTGAAATGAAGACCATCATGATCAAATACCTCACAAACTAAGAAATGATCATCTTGAAGATCAATGCCTAACACTATATAGCGCGCTCAATATTTTATGTTGGGATAGCAGATACTAGTTGACTATATCATAGTCTTGTCCTGAAGATATGGGAGAAAAGGAATGAATGTCGACAACATATTACCTCTATCATTGCAAATATTTCTCTAACGAGAATATGGATAATAAAGTCCATGGCAGAGTTGCATGAAGCACTCATGTTGGGTCAATTTGAAAAATGCAATTGAGGTTGAACCATGAAGAAAGTATTTGAATCCGAAAGTTCAAATTGGATGACAAGGTGAAATGCAATGGTTCATAAGTCTTTCAAAAGACTAGTAAACTCCCACTTTGTATGAATGAATATTCTGCTAATTACCTGGCATATGGAAAGAATGAATTGAATTTATGTTATGCAGTTAATTTATGGATTCTGAAAATCTATAAGAAATGATCCTAGAAGGATTCATCATTCCTAGAAGGAATAAGGAAAATAACAAAAAGAAATTAAATCTCATACTAAGTAATCAGTGTCTAAGGTTGATAATATTCCTGAATGAATATTAATAGTCTCTAGAAGAGCAATTCCTCGAAGGAAATTGTGATACATGAGTACCCCTGGGTCCCCACCGACCAGGCTCACGGCCGTACCCGACAGGTGGGTCCGGCCTACCAGAAGACCCGCCGACCTGACAGTGGGCCCAACCGACCTAGTTGGTGGCCCACGCGACCTCCCAAAGACCCTCCAGAAGATTCCAAACGACCTCATCCAGAACGACTTCAAGGCTTGGCGTACAAGACAAGATAATGGTGGATTCCGACAAGGCAGATCGACGTATATGGCAATAGTTGTAATCAGCTAGGCTTAGGTGTCCTGGTCATAACCAGCCAGGAATCTGGGAACCGACCTTGTCCGCTGGCTAATATAAGGCGGGCAGGGCGACCCCTTGTACAATCACGTAATCCTCAAGCAATCTATACCGACAACTAGACGTAGGATCTTACTCTCCGGAGGCCTGAACCAGTATAAACTCGCCGTGTTCTCTGTGTTCCGTGTGCTCGTGCGCAACCTTTGAGTTCTTAGCCCTAGATTTCACCCCGCCGAACAAATAAACCACCGGGGTTAACCCCTCTGTGGGCTGTCCAGATCTAAACCTCTGACAGTTGGCGCGCCAGGTAGGGGGAGATCAGGGTTCTTCGTGCAACTCGGTGGCTTCTCCAAGCGGCGTCATCTTCCCTGAGAGCATGGCGGACATCCTCGCCAATCCCGTCGACATCTGCTTCGGCTCTATGCCGGTGGAATCCACCGCTCCAGCCGCCTGCCTCGTCATCGAGAGCAATGCAGTCACCTCCAACCAGCAGGTCGAATCCGATCTGCTGGCGGAAACCCACCCACCCACTCCTCGCGACATGATCGTGGGGCTCGATCGCGTCGAAGGCATGCTCTCCGACACGATCAAGGTCTGTGAGCGCGCCAAGCGCCCTCGCAGGAAAGCTCCACCTTCACCCCGCATGCCCCTCGGCCTGCGGAACGTAGCTAATGCAACATCTCGCTACATGAAAAGAAAGATCCAGATCGAATCTGGACCCAAGATTCCACATCGTGGAAATTGCAGAGGTCACCTTGACGATCCCTGCCCTATCCACGAGGACTCCAAACACACGGCTCGCCAGTGCTGTGTGCTTAAGAAGCTTCGTCGACCTCTCATCGCGGCTCATCGCCACCAGATCAACAGCGAGCCGTCCCCAGACTGCCTCGCCTTTCAGATCGCTCGTACGACCATCTCCCCCAACAACCCGGGTGACATCTTCGAGATCCCAGATCGAGAGGTGCTCGTGGTCTCCGCCGACGTACCACCTCAAGCAGGCGAGACGGACGAGCAACGCCAACAGTGCGAGAACGCTAACGCCGCACGAGCTGTGCGCCGCCAGCAAGAAGCAGATGCAGCTGCAGCAGCTGTTCAACACCAAGCCCCGGGTCAGCCCGCGGGCAACGTCGTACCGGGTGCCGACGGCCAACCCGCAGGCAACGGAGGACCTCCCCCTGCGGCTCCTCAGCAGCAACAGAATCAAGACGAACCTCGTCATCATCGCCTATGTGCCAGAGACCTCCTCAGGGACTTTGAGCAAGATGGCCACGAAGTCTACAACTCGCCTCAAGCCAACCTAGGCGCGGCCCTTGCTGAGCTCGGCCAGCTTGGAGATACTCCCGCGACTCGACGTCTACAAGCTCATATCCGTATCGCCACCGCCCAGGTCGAAGAAAGAGGTCCGGGGTACAGCAGATCGACTTCAAGCTCCTACTCCAGGAGTAGGTCGGAGCGACCCCACCGCCGTCACCGTAACGACGATGCTCCCCTTCAGCCCGTCGCTGAAGAGGGAGGTGGTGAGAACGAAGTTGTGCAGTCGGTCAACGCTGCTGCCAACGCAGCAGCCAACCCACCAGCTAACGCAGCCAATGCCGTCGGTAATGCCGCCGGCAACGGTGCCAACAATGTCGCCAACGCTGCTGGCGCCCAGCAGCAGAACATTGCCGGTAATGCAGGACAGAATGCCAGAGCTCAACCTCCTCCAGCACAAGCTACGCGTGCCAGGAGCAATCAGCGCCAGCCCATACGAGATGAAGCAGAGCTGTAGCGACGTGCTAACTACGACCGCAACAACGGGGGTCCTGATCCCCTCAATGCAACAACCCAATCCAAGCAACAGAGCTCTGAGAGATGCACGATCACGAACTTCTACGACGTGCCCAGTACGACCAAGACAACGGTCCTCCCGATGACCTCTACGTCATCCCATCAACCTACGCTCCAGGATCCAGTTCTGGAGCAATCAACAACTTTCTAGCATTCTCGAGATGTCTCAGGACGATCAGATACCCGAAAGATTTCAAACTAGCCATCGAAATTCACGGCGGCGAGTGTGGCTGCCACGCAGCGTCTACCAACCTGGTCGGCAAAGCTTATCGATTTGGTTTCTACTGGCCCACGGCCATGACTGATGCCAAAGACCTTGTGAAGAGGTGCAAAGGATGTCAATTCTTTGCCAAACAGCAGCATCTGCCAACTCAGATCCTGCACACAATTCCCCCATCATGGCCCTTTGCCATGTGGGGCCTCGACTCCATAGGACCATTCAG
This sequence comes from Cenchrus fungigraminus, assembly GCA_036936925.1. Classification (NCBI taxonomy): domain Eukaryota; kingdom Viridiplantae; phylum Streptophyta; class Magnoliopsida; order Poales; family Poaceae; genus Cenchrus; species Cenchrus fungigraminus. Next base: position 28,103,769 of record CM072780.1, on the reverse strand, counting down.
AACCGCTCCAGGCGGCTATAAGCACATCCTTGTGGCCGTCGACAAATTCACCAAGTGGATTGAAGTCTGACCTGTCGCTAAGGTCACGTCGGAAGAAGCGGCAAAATTTATCCAGGAGATTACTCATCGCTTCGGTGTGCCCAACAGAATCATCACCGACCTCGGGTCGGCCTTCACAGGGTCTGTCTTCTGGGATTTTCGCCATGACAGCATGATTGATGTTTACTACTCTTCAGTCGCCACCCTCGGTGCAACGGCCAGGTCGAACGTGCCAATGGTATGGTTCTACAAGCTCTCAAAGATCGTATCTTTGACGACACTTCAAATTACGCTTCCCGGTGGTTAGCCGAGCTACCACACGTAATCTGGGGTCTGCGGACCCAAGTCAGTTCCGCTACAGGCTTCTCGCCCTTCTTCCCGGTGACGGCTTAGAGGCCATCCTACCTACCAACGTCACCTTCGGAGCTCCACGCATACAGTTCTACGAAGAAGGAGAAGCCGAGAAAACCCGCTGTGTCGACCTCGACAGCCTTGAGGAGCAAAGAGTGGCAGCCGTCATGAGGCAAGCCCGCCACGACCAGCAACTCCGTCGGTATCATGATCGCAACGTCAAGGAGTGCTCCTTCAACGTTGGCGACCTAGTCTTAAGACGCATCCAGAAGACCGACGGTATGCACAAGTTGTCCGCCCCTTGGGAAGGACCCTTCATCGTCACAGAAGTTATCAGCCTGTCTACATATCGCCTCTAGTGGGGCGACGGGCAAGGAGTACCTAATCCATGGAACGTGGAGCACCTTCGTCGATTCTATCTGTAGAATAGTTTTCATTACAGCTATGTATTCTTCGTCTTTGCATTTTCAGTTCAATAAATATTAAAGCAATCATCTGCTGTGTTGCAAGCTCTATCCTCTTCTCTTACACGTCATGTGCCCTCCCCCTCGACATGCTCGGGGGCTTGGCAAAAGCCAATACAAGGGTCGAAAGACCTGAGGGTCAAAGTCTACTGTCCTCCCCCTCGACATGCTCGGAGGCTTGGCACAAGCCAACACAAGGGTCGCTCGACCTGGGGACGTCCTCCCTCATGGCTGCTTACTCTATGTCGTTGCGAGCCTGCTTGGTCGTATGGTTGCAAAACCAGAGTCCTAGACTCCTCCCTGCGTGCCGATCGCACGTAAGTCTCCCTGCTGAGCTGTGGTGATCGGTAAGCCAGCCTCTCCGTGAGTAGTGGTTAGCAGGGTATAATAAAGACACATTGCTTCAGGGCAACCAAGTTCGCGCAAATATACACTAAGTATGCCATGTAGGCCAAAAGAAGATCATCATTGTTATTCACATGACTAGAGGAGGAGGGGGTACAGCTCTACGACTACGACTACTCTTCACTGTCGTCGCCCTCGTAATCGATGGCGTCCATTATCTTCTCGGCGGCCTCCCTTACTTCATCCTCCACGACCTTGAGGTCCTTCGTGGTGTCCGGGCCTTCCCCGACCTTAACCATGTCGACCTCGGGGTGATGCGACTTCACCCGCACCAGCGACTCTGTAGCCGCTGTCAAGCTTGTGGCCCTCAAAAGATCGACCAGCTTCTGGGGCGCAGCCAGAAGTCGGTCTATTGCAGGCTTGGACTCCTCCCCAGCGACCTGCGGCTCCACCATGTCCATCACATGGTCGGCGGCGTTCTTCAGGTCATTCACCTCCACTTCAAGCCCTGCAATGGTCACCTGGTCATTCCGTAACGACTGCAAAGCAACCACGAGACTGACCTCGAGGTCCTTTCGTGTTTGTTTTTCGTAAGCCAGCTTCTGGCTCACGGCATACTCACTGTCAACAGCGGCCTTCATCAGCTGCTTCAGCTCCTTGCCCGATGCGTCAGCAGCCCGCAGGTCTACCTCCAGGCTTCGGACTCTCTCCTTGGCAACCTTAAGGCCATTCTTAAGATTGTCCTTTTCTCTATAAAAATCTGCAACAAGAAGACGTCGTCAACTACAAGTTCCAGTTGCACAAGCTAACTATACACAAGGTCGTAAAGCAGTTGGCCTTACCAGCGCTCACAGTAGTCAACAGCGCGTCAGCGTCACGATTCTTCTGCTCCTCCTCCTTCAGCTCGTCTTTGAGCTTCTTCTTATCCGCAGCGACCTCCTCACGAACCCGCTTGAGCTCTTGCTCAAGCTCCACCACCCGCAGCTGCATGGTTGTGGCATTCCTACACTGTTCAGCCCTGCTCTGCGTACAGTTGGCCAGCGACTGCTTCACAAGGACAAGACAGGTCATCAGCAACATTCACAAGCAAAGTCACTTACCAAAGTCAAAGAAAGCTGCTTACCGTGAAGGCTTGGTTGAGCGTCAAAATCGCCCGGCGGACCTCCTTCATGTCCTCATCATCCTCGAAGATATCTCCCTCCCAGGGAGTGCCGTTCCAATCAATGTCTTGCCTCCCCACGCCCGGTCACGTTGACGTCGAACCCGACGCCTGTGCACCGGTTGTTTCTGGGTTCTGCTGTGGTGGCTCGATCCGAGCCTGGTCCACCGCTGGGCCCTGAGCCGATGTGCTTGGCACCGTATTGATCGGGTCCACCTCAATGATGGGCGGGGGAGCCGATGTTCCCACGTCCCCGACAGAACCCTGTGTTCCGAACTTGTGCTCAGACGTCGTCGTCCTTGCGGGAGAACCTTGAGCACCCGAGGTGCTCTGAGGCCTGGTGTCTGACCTGCAGTCATTCCCTTGTCAATAAGCAACGAACTCACAACCATTATCAACAAAAAGTCCAAGTCCTAGGGTCTTACCTTACGACCACTGGTACGCGCGGTTTTGGCCTCAGCTGCCGAGCTCGCACCTTCGTCGGCATCTTTGCATGTATGCCAGCTGCGACCAGCTGTGCCTCCTTGATGCGGCGGAGGTCCTCCTCCGTCACCTGCCTCTCCTGCTCCCACTGCCTCTTGGTCGCGGGACTTGGCGACCTCGACGCCGACCGGTCATCAATAACCAATGGGTCATCAGTAGCTTCCTCTTCATCCTCGATGTCTCTCGACACCGGGGAGGGGATTGTCTTCCTCTTTCTCTTCTTCTTCTCAGCTTCGAGCTTGGCAGTCTTCGCTGCCGCGACCGTTGCAGCAGCCCTCGAGCTTGACTGCTTCGCCATTGCTGCCCTCGTCTTGCGGCCTGGCCTGGTGGCGCTGCTAGCCTCAGGCTGGTCCGCTACGTCATCGCCGACCTCCGGGTCGCTGTCTTCATCAGCCCCAACTGACGAGTCAGACAGATAATTTTCCAGCAGCACAGCTGCTGGAGGCTCGTAGTCCTGCGACCTCAACTTCCGACGTGGCTCCTCGTCGGTCGGCAAAGGTGCAGGGTACCAGTACTGCATCTCCTGAACCTGCAAAAGACAAGGAACAAGGTCTAAGAGGTCTTCCTCTGAGGCACCAAGAAAATAAATCGACGAGCTAGTTAAGACCAAGACTCACTGGGTCCGTTGGTCGGGTCAAGGAGTGCGCCTTCGGGCACTTCTTGTTCCGGATCTGCCCGGTGTACAGCTGCGTGACCGTGGCCACCATCTCCTCCTGGAAGACCTTGCGGTTAACTTCGCGAGTAGGGTCTGACTGACCCCAGTACTCGTACGCCGGATGCACCCAGTCCTTGATCGGCTGGATCAGACGACGACAGAACGACATCGCCACTGAACCCTGAAAGGATCATGATGTCATCTAGAGGGGGGTGAATAGACGAATCTACACTTATTAAAACTTCAATCCTCTGTTAGTACCGAAATCGGTCAGACCTGTTTCCAAAACCGGTCAGACCGGTTTTTGCTAGGCAGAAAACCAACAGACAAGTATATGCGCTCTACGAGTTCTAGCACAAACCAAACTTGGTGTTGGACTTCCACTGGTGTTTCCAAGAGTGTCAATGGGGTCCCTGCACACAGCACAAGCACACCAAAGTAGATCGAAGCGGAAGCACAAAGATTAAGCTAGAAACAACTTAAGGAAATGCAAGCAAATGTAAGGAAGTAAGAGCACAAAGACACCGGATTTATCCCGTGGTTCAGCTCGCCACTAAGGCTGGCCTACGTCCACGTTGTTGAGGTAAGCCACAAGGGCTTTGGGATCTCTTTCAATCCGCTCCTCCCTCACACCTATCACCAAGGCAACAGAGGGATTGTTCCACTATCTTTGATTTGCAATTACAAACTTCTTGGAGCTGCCACACAACGATCGGGAGCTTCCAAGCGACTTCTAGTCGTCTAGGAGCCAAGGGCTCCAAGAGTAAAAGATGCTTCAAAAGATATTCAACGAAATCAGCAGGTGCTCAAGTGTGGGATTGCTCACTAGGCTTCACAAAGCTCTCTAAGCTCTCACACAAGTCACTCTCTCAACCCAACTCAAGGATAGGGCACTAAAGGCTTGAATCTCACTTAGAGAGGTTGGGGAGAGCTCAGCTGTAGTTCTGGAAGGTGTTAGAAGTGTGGAGAACCAGCAGCCCCTCAAAGAGGAGCTCATGGGTATAAATACCCAACTTCCAGAAAACTAGCCGTTAGTCTGTCAGACAAAACCGGTCAGACCGGTTTTCAAACCAACTAGCCGTTGGACGGTGTCAGTGCGAAAACTGGTCAGACCGGTTTGCCAAACCGGTCAGACCGGTTTGGGCCAGAGAGCCCTACTAAGGTTTAGATCTCACGGGTTAGTCTCTCATGGGTTCACTTGAGCACTTTTTGATGTTTGTTGTCCAACAAATGATTCATCCCTCTTGATAGTACGGCATACCTATACTCAAGATAAAAGATAAACCCTAATTAATCTACTTGAGCTTGAACCACCAAGGTACGCCGGTATTTGATCTTCAATGATTCGAGGGCTTCCAATGTTGTATACCAACTGAGCACATGTAATGGATAAGTAAATATATGCATGTGCTTGAGCATATCCACCTTGAGCTAGTGACTTAGAATTCTTCCATATAGTAGAGAGTCAATCACTTTGAATTCTAAAGCCACTCCAATTTATCAATCATGACACTAGATGCAATTCATCGCTTTCCTCGGTAGACTTGGATATGATACTTCGAAATCCCTTGACGCTCTCAACTTCACCCTAGCAACTTTGCTCGTGGTCGCTATCCATAGCTTTTGCTTAGTTCCTCGTTTTAGCCATCTTGATTTCTTCATCACTTATCCTTGCCACAATTGAGTCAAGCCATGCACCATAGAGAGAAATCCATTTGAGATGTCACTCAAATAATTGTCCTTTGATTGATAATAAATATCCTTGCTTTACAAACTTTCATTTATAGGTCCATCACAATAGAGGTAACCACATGACCTTTGTCAAAGCTTTACTTGAAGTCTTGCAACTAGCTTCTTTGTAAGAGTCAATATCCTCTACTAGATGTAAGAGTGAAATCCATTTGATATTGTACTTGGTAAACTCATTGTATAGTTCATCAAGTTCCATGTTGTATTAATAATGAAATCCCCTTGATACCATACTCATCTTTGACTTAGTTCTCCCGTCTTTATATCACAAGCTTTTCCTTTCTTCACAATATGCTTTTGCTTTAATCATATAGAAGCCATCCAAGTACCATATATAATCATGCCTCTATATTTGCTTTTCTTTAGCTTAGGATCACTTGTTGTATGTCTCGTGTAAACTCAAATGGGAAGAACAACCTAGCCACATCATGACATTCATCTATAGCAAGCTTGCATGTTCTCCAAGTATAATGTCATGATCCACCCTTGTCTTCTTTGCAATTTGAGACAAATGCATGATCTTACACATAAATGTCATTTATCAATGATCAACAACCTGCTCACATGCTTTACAAGAGTGTTAGTGATTTAATCAAGTTGTCACTCAACTCACCAAAACCCACTTAGGGCTTGATTGCACTTTCAAACCCCCCGTCAGACCTTTCTTCTTGAGGTCGGCGAGGAGGGGGAGCAACTCCTTGACGTCTTCCATCTCACGGGAGGTGAGAGCCAGATCCCACTCAGGTATCTTCTCGGGCTTGTGCCCGGTCCGCTTCGGGAGCTCCAGCTTCTAGTCGGTGATATAAAACCACTCCGACCTCCACCCAGTGGTGTTGTTCGGCAGATCCATGTCGATCCATTCTGCCTTAAGACCTGCTCTTAAGTAGAACATCACCGATCCTACTACACTGGTCCACTTGCCGGTGGTCTTGATGTTGAAGAAGTAACGCCACAGCACAAAATGGGGCGCTATCCCCAGAAACGCTTCTCACAGATGGATGAAGGACGAGACTACAGTAATGGAGTTGGGGACGAGGTGTACCAGCTCTAGCTTGTAGTAGTATAGCAGACCTCTGAAGAAGTCACCGGTGGGCACATTGAACCCGCGCTCGAAGAAGGAGGCAAAGACGACCTGCTCCTTGTCGTCCTCTGTCGGGAACGCCTCGCCGGTGGGCGCCTTCCACTCCACCTCCGCCTTGGACCTCAGCAGCCCGCGGTCCACCAGCGCTTGGATCTTCTCCTCGGTCATCACCGAGGGATCCCAAACCGTCTCCAGGGACGGGATTCGGGGAGCCGCGGCCGCCATTTCTTCAAGATGCGTGGATTTGGATCTAAATGTGACTAGGGTTTTTATGCGCATGCGGAGCGGCGCGGCACGCGGGTCGCGGTGGCGGCGCACGGTCTGCTAGAGACGGCGGCGGCAAGCTCAGGCTTCGAAAGTGGTGGTTGGATGCGCGAGCACGGTGGCTAGGGTAAGAAGGATTCCGGCGGAGATGGCGAGAGGGAGAAGACGATGGATAAGGGAGGGTCAACGCCCATCCCCCGCAGCTCTATTTATATGGGTCCCGCCACAGACGCCAGTTGCGGATCTGCCACCGCAACGGATCTACTGCAATGGCTATGTGCCGCCAATTTCGCGAGACGATCTCGCCGGATCTCACGCCAACGGCTATATGCCTAACGGACAGATTGGCGACCTATGCCCCAAGTTTAGGTCGTGGACAACACAATGCTATCAGGTCGTCTTGATAGAAAAATAAATCTCCATGAGGTCGACTAGCCCCTAAATCATAACATTTTTTGGTCTTTGATGAATAATTTCGTCAAAACGACCACTACATGACAGAAGAGAGCGAACATTACACAGGAACTTCGAAGGTACACAAGTCGCCTATGACCTCATTGGATCCAGAACCCGTCACAAGATACAAACATATTTGAAGACCTGATCTACCTAGAACAGTCTTTGCCATGTTCTCTGCTAAGCAGAGCACATCGCAAGGATTCTTCTAGCTTCAGATCCTCGATGGTGGCCTTGCGGTGAACACCTGCACGACGCTGCGCATAGCAGGTCACACTTTGTGCCTGACTATGGAATGTAGATACGAGCTTGCTCTTCGGCGCGGACTGCAAGCCCTCGACGAGCATCTCATGCTTACCAAGAAACTGCAGCGTCACCTCGAGCCTCTACAGCATCACCTCCAAACTCTCCATGACTCTTCACTGAGGCACGGTACAAAGAGTGGGGGAGACACCTATACTTTGCAAGTATTCTTCTAGCTCCAAGCTTCTACAAATTTTGCATCCTATGTTCTGGTGGATGGACATATGCCCAAGGCATGGCCAAATTTCTACCATGCGGCTTCATAGCTCAACAATGCTCGGTGCTTGCTTCCTTCAGCCCCATGGTGCTATTTATAGCCGGAGCCAGGCCTTGAGTGGCCGACGAAGTGGTGACACTGTTACCATGTGATCCAGAGGACCTGTAGGCATGTGGCTGCCTTAAAGTGATGTCCTCTTCCCTCGCTTTACGACGTCTTTGTCCCTTGTGCATCATTGCTCCCCGAGGCCGCTGCGGCGTCACGTGGCTACAGTATACCTCTCGGTCAGTGGACAGTTTGTCGTTTGCTGGGTGGCAAGAGAATCTCCGACCACTGTTGACCTGTGACCTAGCAGTCTGTAGAGAAGATAAGACTGACTCCACGTCAGACGGCCCTGCGCCTTATTACATCTACAGACCACGACACCGATGATTTGCACCTGCTAGGCTCTGCGTCCTTGTACACCCGCTATGGCTCTGTACGTAAATGGACCTATTCCAATCAGCCTATATTTCTGTTTCCTGAGCAGAATGACCGTAGGTTCGATTGAAGACCTTCCGGGGTAGGCGTGCCTCGCTGCTCTACCAGATCCGTCTGGGCACCTGGAGATTAGAAGCTTCACATCTACGATTTTTGTCGGGCCCCCGTGGTCGGTGTGCCTATTGCTGAGGTTGTCAATACCTTGGTGCCATGGCTCGCTGGATGGTCAACAGCTATATTGGTCGTCTGGACACCAAAATGACCTCCCTGAGGTCGGCGTGCCTTTATACCTAGGTCTTGCAATACCTCGGTATGTCTACAGCTCTACCAACCTAGTTGGGCGCCCTGGATGCGTGACCTTCCTGAGGTCGGTGTGCTCTTGTAAGCTCTGCCAGCCTGCTCTGGACACCTAGGATTTTACGTTGGGAATGAAGGCCTCCCTGTGGGGTGCGTGCCTAATGGCCCTGCTAGGCATCTCCTGGTGCTTGGGCGCTTCTGACTTGAGACCTCCCTGAGGTCGGCATGCCTTGGGTGGCTCTGCCAGACTCTTTGCAGCTATGCAAGACATCTGGGTGTCTCTACACTCCATACGTTCAAGACCAAAATCTTTTTACGGTTCCATCATCAACCGTTTTGGACATCACAATTTCAGCTACGACATAATTGGCAACATCTTCATACGATGCGCCTTTCAAGATCCTGTTGAGTATCCTCGGATACTGGACATTATTGATTTGAGGCCTCTTCGAGGTCGGCACGCCTACAAGGCCTCCTTGAGGTTGGCCCTGCCAGACTTCTTGCAGCTATGCTAGGAGATCTGGGTGTCTCTACACTTCGTTCGATCAAGACCATGACTCAGTTTTCTTCTCTTTTTTGAGCATCAAACCAGCCATGCTGCCTGCTTCAATGCTCGGGGACTACTCTAAGAGAGCGTCTTCGACGCCCTCTTGTTTTTGTCGTCGTACCGACCTATTGGGAAACCTGTTTCTCATCACGTCGTTACTCGACCTACGTTTTCTTCTCTTTCTTTTTTGGATCATCATACCGGCCATCCTGCCTGCCACGATGCTCGGATACTACTCTATGAGTGCGTCCTTGACACCCTCTGAATTTTTCTTTTCATCATCGTTTCGATCTATTGGAAGCCTGTTTCCTATAGGTCATCACTCGACCTCTCTTCGTTCGGCAAGACTACAATACAGGTCGGCTGCTAAGCTAATTTGTTCTTTTCTTTTGGACCGACGTGCACGCTATTCGACCTGTCGATAGCTCTATGACTTCGTCATGACCTTCTAAGGCCGCAACGCCTACACATCACTCGGGGCTTGTGAGACATGGGTACCCCTGGGTCCCCACCGACCAGGCTCACGGCCGTCCCCGACAGGTGGGTCCGGCCTACCAGAAGACCCGCCGACCTGACAGTGGGCCCAACCGACCTAGTTGGTGGCCCACGCGACCTCCCAAAGACCCTCCAGAAGATTCCAGACGACCTTATCCAGAACGACTTCAAGGCTTGGCGTACAAGACAAGATAATGGTGGATTCCGACAAGGCAGATCGGCGTATATGGCAATAGTTGTAATCAGCTAGGCTTAGGTGTCCTGGTCGTAACTGGCTAGGAATCTGGGAACCGACCTTGTCCGCTGGCTAATATAAGGTGGGCAGGGCGACCCCTTGTACAATCACGCAATCCTCAAGCAATCTTCACCGACAACTGGACGTAGGGTTTTACTCTCCGGAGGCCTGAACCAGTATAAACTCGCTGTGTTCTCTGTGTTCCGTGTGCTCGTGCGCAACCTTCGAGTTCTTAGCCCTAGATTTCACCCCGCCAAACAAATAAACCACCGGGGTTAACCCCCCTGTGGGCTATCCAGATCTAAACCTCTAACAGTAATTGTTGACGTTCCTTAGACTCACTACTAGGTTTGCACTCACGGCGTCGGCACCAGAAATGCTTGTTGGCACTTGCTAGCGTCTCTACCAGGTTTATACCCCTAGTAATGGAGCTAGGAACGTCTTTGGTAAAACACACGTCACAGAAAGGTCCGCAAGCGCATGGATTACCGTTGTAGCACTTCACCCGATGGTATTCGGGTTATCGTATTTATATTTTTCCCAAGGGAAGCACGATGGCATAGATAATCGAAAGAACGGTAGAGGGGAACGAGATTCCGTAAAAGGGACTTATAGCGGGGGTAGTGATAAAGATATACGGGGAGTAACTTGACACACGAGGAGATCTTGATAAAAGAACTAGAGAGGTCCTAGTGAGTTGGGAGGACAACGAGACGAGCAAAGATCCTAAGGCAATCTATCTATTCTTGTCAACTCCGGGAAAAGAACTAAGGTAAAGCAGAGCCAAGGTAAGATAGGATCAACAAGCTCTTCTAGTGTTGCAGGGGCATGCAAAGCTGCGCTCTCAGACTGGGATGAGAAGGGAGAACAACGACACGCTAAATCCTACCGGCCCGAACTAACGTGGTGGACTACAAAGCCCATCCGGAGCTGTCACCTCCTTAGGGTACCACAACTATTCCGTTGAACGGGACACCAATCTAAGACTAAGGCAAGCTCTGAGCACCGTGCTCACAACAAACCAAAGAACCTTCCCTAAGGCCTTTAGGGAGAGGTCTCTCTCTACGGCTAATCACCGAAGTGCCTAGATGAAGATCAAGCGAAGAACGACCACAACACTATAGGGTTCAAGAGAGCTACGCTAACCGAGGTAAAACTCACTTTAGTCTAAACCTAGAATAAAGCTTCTATTAGCTAAGTAAAAGCTGAATGTAATTGACTCGAAATGTAAGATAGAAAGATAACTTGAATTGCACTTAAGTCTTATAAAGAAAAGATACAAGAGTAGTACCCGAACTGTGAAGAAGACTTCTCCGAAATCCCGAGACTAGCTCGACTTGACTCTAACTCCCAAACTATACTACTTCCTACTCTAAGATACAAAAGTGGACAATAGTGATATTCCTGCGGTGTGTCTCCTGTTCCAGCAAGTGGAGGGTCCCTTTTATAGCAGTGGGAGGTCGGTGGAGCGCTGAGGAGGCGGGAGCCAGGCACGGCCGCACCTCTAGGTGCGGTCGCACCTATGATGCGCCGCCATTCGTCGTGGACGGTCTTGATGCTCGATCCTTGGTCGGTTGTGACTCGGTATCCTGGGTTGGTTCCGCCGGATTCGCCGCTTCGTAGGTGCGGCCGTATCTCTTGATCCGGCCGTACCTACTCCAAGCCGTGTGATGCACCGCCAATGCTAGGGAATGCTCAGGATTGCTTCAAAATGGCGGTTGGTTGCATGTAGAGGTGGGCCCATGAATCCAAGTGCCTCTTTCCTACTCCTTTGGATCAAACCAACATAACCCCAACACATCTCATCCATCCAAGGTGTGTTTGTGGAAGTGATGGTCGCCTGGGCTCGAGATGTGGTCGGGTGCAGGGCCGGCTGCACCTGTTGGTTCGGCCGTGCCTGCTAGGTGTTGGCCGGTGACTCCTGATTTTTCCCAATTGCGTATCTGCATATAAAATTCACAACACAACTCGTGGAACTTTATTAGTACTAAAAATGTGCATGAAACTTATCATATACCCTTCTCATTTCTGAGATTTTGACGGTCGGATTTTTGTTGTAAGGACTGTCAACAAACTCCCCCAAGCTAAACATTTGCTCGTCCTCGAGCAAAGTCTAGACTTAGTCTCGGATGATCAGGAGTTGCATTGATGTTACCGCTCTGCAAGTTTCTATGTACAATTCCATACTCTACTTGCTATTGAAAAGGTTGGTACGAGAGAAACTTAGCCTTGTTTTTCCTGTGGGGCTTGTAACTTTCCACCTTGCCTTCGGGGGTTGAAGAGTAGAATGGTTTTGACTTTGCATCACTCACTCTTCTCTTTTCTGGATCTTATCTCGGAGTTTTGAAATTTTTGCAAAGAGAGACAAAGTTCCTCGGATGGTTCCCTCGACCGCTCAAGTGGTATTTGTTACCTCACCAAAGGCTTTTGAATGAGCCTCAACTTCCTACTCTATGGCTTGTATGTGGAGCTTTGGGTAGGATAAGCATGAGACTCACTTGTGCCACATGATGATGTTGAGCCAAAGACCGGATCCAAGAAGAAACTAGTCATGCAACTTGATCGAGATGTGCAAGTGTGTGGAATATTTTTGTTTGTTTTTCTAAGTACTCCTTGCTTTGAGATTCTCCTCTTGCTTTTATTTTGGAGGGGGGTCATGCTTCATCATTTTTTTTCTATGCTCTTTGAGCATATACTTTTCTTTCTTCTTCTCTTTTTTTTTGCAAGAATACAAGAAGAGAAATCTCTTTGGAACTTTGGAGCATTTATTTTTAGTGGGTGGATGGCATGTTTTGCGTAACTCCCGGTGTGGAAGTTAGCATGTATATGTGGGTGTACGTGATCTCGATCATGGGAGCATGAGAAGATTCTACCAAGGGTCACAACAATTTGGCAAAACTCAACGGGTCACAAGCAAGCATATGTAGAAGGTTTATACTTTGATATCGACATATGGCTTTGGTAGGTGATATGACCATTGAGGAACTTGTCTTATTTTATTTTCTCAAAAGAAATCATCCGAGATTTTCACCATACTAAGAGATAAAGCAAGATTAACATAGTCGTACCATATCAAACTAGTCAACACCCTAGGTTTGGTCATAAGCATTCGCTTCCCACAAAATTTTAATTTAGGCTCTTGTTTCAACACATACCAACAATTTCAAATGCTCGTGGAGTACAAAGTTGTACACTAGGTTCTCGCAAAGTTCTAACATGGTAACTTTTCACCATTTCCAAAAGAGGGTGTATAGACAAGATTTCAAGTGCACATGGTGGAAGCAAATGTTTTTTTGTTTTTCTTTTATTCCATATGATGTTGGGATTGGACTAGATGGGCATACCTTCTTTGATTAAATAGGGGCTCTCCCCCAAGCTGATTTTCGATTACCTGGGTGATATGTCCTTCCTCGTGATGCTTAGTGGAGCACTTGGAGGCTTGATGCTGAAGTTGCTTGACAATTCTGTGTAATTTCATAGGTACGGCCGTAGCTGTTGGTTCGGCCGGCCCTACTACTTTTGTTCCAAGTGCTCACTTCCCCTCCTGCAAGTGTTCTGCACAAAAAATTTTGTCGAGGGGAGGTACGGCCGTACCTCATGGTTTGGCCGTACCACGAAAACTTTCCAAAACAAATCTTGGGTCACTGGTGAAACTCTAACTAAACTCCTGAACATTATTACCGTTTGAAGGACTCTTTCTCCCTTGAAACTCTCTTTTTTTTCTTTTTTTGTAAGATAGAAAGCTAAACAAATTAAACAAAAGAAACGAAAAAGAAAGGCTGATTGGTCTTTTCCTGGGGGGGGGGCCGCTCCCCCAAGCTGGCTCGTAAGCAGGACTAGTAGTCGGGCGGTTGCTGGTATGGGTTCCATGAACCGAAAAGGCTATGCACTGCTTGGAAACCCTCTTGCGTGGTCGAGGTTAGGGTGTATAGCTGGCCGTCTGTCTCCTGTTGTCATCTAGCGTTGTCCTGGAGGCCTTGTTCTATTCGCTCGGCGCGAGCATCAATACTACGGAGGCGGTTGTCTATGTTGAAGAGGCTTTGATCAATGATGCCGTATTGCTCCTCATGGTAGCCGTATGGGTAGCTCTGAGGATAGCTTCCGCCGTGGGTTTGGTGGTCCCCAAAACGAGCTGACTGCGAGTATGTCGAGCTGGAATAGATGGAGGCGCTGGGGGGTTGGCTCCCGCTGGGTTGCCGTTGCTGATGGCTGCCAGAGGGTCCTGCCCCGTCGGATGCCAGAGCTTGTTGTGTGGTTTTCTCCGGGATGAGGTTCTTATCGTGCCTACGAGTGCGTGATCGGGTTGTTGGTCCGAGACCCGAGATGCTGTGTCTCGAAGGCCTCACCGTCTCCTCGTCGTCCTCGGGTGTCAGGTTCAAGGTGTACTTCTTAACTTGGTATAAACTAAGCTCTGGACACGGGAGGACGATGGTGGTAGAGGAGTGGGGGTAAAGCATGATCAACTCCTCATCTACATGCTTAAGCAAGTGGGCTTGCACGAAGTGATCCTCATCAAAAGTTTCACGGGGCGTCTCTAAGAAAGTGACCTGAGCTCCCTCAAGCGCTCCGAGGTACGTAGCAATCCGAGTCACCAAAGAGGTGATCTCGATTTTGCCAGTCCTCGAGGTCATGGTGCGCCAGTGCTCGACCATGGTGACGACAGGAGCAAGATTTATCTTGTGGACGATGGCAAACAAACATTGCAACTCATCCACCCTAACCGTTCTAAACTTGACTCTTGGGGCAATCATGCCCGAAATGAGCCGATGGAGGAAACGAAGAGTAGGGTTGTGGATCAAGTTGATCCGAGGAGCGGGATTCAACCCTCTCCCCGAAATCTTTTTCCAGAACTTCTCTCTCGAAAAGGACCTCATACCTCTATGCTTAGACCACTCAATCAAGCAATTTGAATCAAAACCCAAAGCAACACTCAACTGATCCCAAGTTAAATCGTACTCTTCATTGAAGAGACGAAACTTAATGCCTTTGCTATCAGAGCTCAAGGTTGAGAGGAAATCTAGGGTGAGAAATTTTGAACCCAACTCCCAAGCATGCCAAAAATTTCTCCAGCCTATGGCATCAAAGGCTGCCCCGAACTCTCCTATCATGCCGGTTTTATTAAGGAGGGTATTATCGTATACCTTTGTATGTGCGAATTCCCGGTCCTTTGGTTGCCAAAATAGTCTCCTCTCTTGATCGGTACGTAAGATGATCTGTGTTTCGGAGGTGAGGACACACGTCCTTTCCTCCGAACCCGAACCACCATAGTGTACCGAGCTCATGGACATGTCCTGGGCAGAACCCATAGACATATCGTCCTGATGCTCATAACCTGGGGGCGCTGAATGACTTTGCCAACCTGAGGCAGTGGAATGACCACTGCGGCTCGAGTCCGAGTCACTGGACCGGAACCTGATGTGTTTCCCCTTAACCACCTTAGCGGCCTTGCTGAACCACGACATCCTGCAAAAGGATGAGGGTTAGGAGAAAAAGAGTTAGCCATTCGAGGGTTAATGGTCCAATGGTTAGCTGTCCTTGTGGGGTAACGAAACCTCCACAAAACTTGAAAGATTTGAACTACGAAGGACACGCTCTCGGAACTCCTCTCCACTAATTACGAACGAGCTTAAACGAGGGAGCAAAGGGAGCTAACTTCAGAATTTGATCGTGGTGCCTTGAGAGAGTGCACGGGGGGTCTCCTTTTATAGGCAGGCGAAAGGGGGTAGGTGTGGCCGCACCTGCTCACCCGGTCGTGCCAGCTAAAAGCGAGGGACACCCTCAGTGCTTGATCAGGAGACTAAAGATAGGTTGCGGCGATCTGGATGTGACGATTTGGTGGAATTCATAGGTGCGACCGTACCAGCAGGGCCGGCCGGCCCTAGTGCCTCCACCAAAAACATTGCCAGGCAGCTGCTATGCCCTCTAGTGCTTAGGATCCTCGAAATGTTCGTGCACTCAAATGTCCAAAAGCTACTAGCATTGCTACTAGTGGTGGGAACACGATACTGCTGATTGGAATTGATCCTACACAAGCTAGAGCACTACCATACAACTAGTGGGTGCTTCATGCACTCAACCAGGAAAAAGAGGTGGTGCGCCCGTGCCAAGTGGGCCGGCCGCACCGAGCAAAATGCTCGAAACTGCTCCCTAACCCTTCTAATCACTAAATCATGCAGTGGCTAAAAGAATTTCGAAAACTAAACATGCTTTATGCATTAAACAAAATTAGGAAGGGAAACATGGGATACATACCAGTTTATCTCACGGCGAGAGCATCGAATTTATAGTCCTCGAGCTGGACTTGTCGATGATCATTTCTTCTTTGAGTGATTCTCTCGATTAGAGAGGTAGTTCACTAGAGCTCGGAAGAGAAACAAGAGATAGACAACAATCTTATCTATCCAAGATTGGGAATGGTCTTTGATTTCTTCGCCCTGGGATTCTTTTCTGACGGGCATAGCTAAAATCCTCTCTAGAAATTCTAGCCCCTCAGTTGGATTTTCGTGAAAAAGTTATCCCTTTGTGAGAGCAAGCAAGCGGAAAACACTATCTCGAATGAGGCCGTGCTGAAAATGTTGAATCAACACTATATCTGGAAGGCCATGATCGGGACAAACGTGTATGAGATCATAGAATCTAGTCCATGCTTGATTTAGGGATTCAGTCTTCTTCTATTGGAAATTGATAATCTCTCCTCGAAGATTCATGAGGCGAGATAAGGGGAAGTACTTAGCGCAAAACTTGTCACGCAAATTCCTCCAATTCGTGGTGACCTCCTTCTCTTGCTGGAAGTACCAAGCCCTGGCTTTTCCCGCTAGTGAGAATGGGAAAAGTCTAACTCTAAATTCGTCAGAAGAAAGATCGGAGTATGAACGAGTAGAGCACAATTGCTCGAAACTCCTCAAGCGATTGTATGGATTTTCTCCTTTGAATCCTGAAAAAGGATTTTTCTGGGCGATGGAAAGGAATTTTGGAGGAATAGTTCCATTGGAGAAGAACCTTGACTTGAGATTTCCATTTCCAACTGGGATTGCCATCTTAGTCGGGGTGTGGGATTGATAACTAGAGAACTCAAGGTTAGCTTCTTTGGCCATGAAAAAGATGGTTCTATCTACGAGATCGACTGGGTTCGTCGTGATAAATTGAGAGAAACTTTTCAAAGGGTAGTGACACGAGGTCGGAATATCCTTCACAAGTGACTGTGAATAGATGTGAAGACGGGACAGAACTGTCGAAACCGGATACTACTCCGTACACTGGGAACGGAGTAGGGATAAACCCGCTAAGAGACGGATTACCGAACCGAGATAACTCTACCGAAGAGATATCTAGTGCCTATTGCTTCCCCGGCAACGGCGCCAGAAATGCTTGTTGACGTTCCTTAGCCTCACTACTAGGTTTGCACTCACAGCGTCGGTGCCAGAAATGCTTGTTGGCACTTGCTAGCGTCGCTACCAGGTTTATACCCCTAGTAATGGAGCTAGGAACGTCTTTGGTAAAACACACGTCACAGAAAGATCTGCAAGCGCACGGATTACCGTTGTAGCACTTCACCTGGTGGTATTCGGGTTATTGTATTTATATTTTTCCCAAGGGAAGCACTATGGCATAGATAATCGAAAGAACGATAGAGAGGAACGAGATTCGGTAAAAGGGACTTATAGCGGGGGTAGCGATAAAGATATACGGGGAGTAACTTGACACGCGAGGAGATCTTGATAAAAGAACTAGAGAGGTCCTAGTGAGTTGGGAGGACAACGAGACGAGGAAAGATCCTAAGGTAATCTATCTACTCTTGTCAACTCCGGGAAAAGAACTAAGGTAAAGCAGAGCCAAGGTAAGATAGGATCAACAAGCTCTTCTAGTGTTGCAGGGGCATGCAAAGCCACGCTCTCGGACTGGGATGAGAAGGGAGAATGACGACACGCTAAATCCTACCGGCCCGAACTAACGTGGTGGACTACAAAGCCCGTCCGGAGCTGTCACCTCCTTCGGGTACCACAACTATACCGTTGAACGGGACACCAATCTAAGACTAAGGCAAGCTCTGAGCACCGCGCTCATAACAAACCAAAGAACCTTCTTGTTGTGCTACAGCGAGGCTTAACATGAACAATGAAGAGAAACGAAAGGGCTCAAGCAATAAACACGAAAGATCGCAAAACAGTGGGAAGACAAAAGCTAACTCTCAACAGTGTAATTCTCAAAAGACGACCCCCTTTACAAATGCCGGTCGGCCTCCTTTTATAGGGAGACGAATGGACTTTTTACATACCGAAAGTGACCGTGTGTAGAAGGAATCAAACAAGAATGTACTAGGCTAATTTTGGCACTCCTCCGTAAAGTCTTCACGTAAGCAGCGCTTTCCTGATATCCCGCCGCATATCACGGCGCCTTTCCCGGCATCAGCACATGCGCTTGTCGGGTGAAGACTTTCGATTTTGGAGGCCACCTTTCTCCTAGCGAATCCCACCACCTGAAACACATCATAAACAAAAACATTGTGGAATCTTTCATTAGTCATGATGAAGCCCCGAGCGAAAGAATAGCTAAGGTCTTTTGTTAATCCCGGATTCGCGTCGAGGGCTTCGTCCTGTGAAAACTGGTGGTGTTAATGTTACAGGTTATAAGTCAATATTTCTTATGTTGCTACGACTTTCAGGTGACGAAAGGGGTTCAACGAAAGCTCGCGGGTTAAAGAAGGGAACAGACCAAATGGCCCCGAGGGCATCGCCCTTTGCCTGGGCTTTCGGACGACGATGGGTGGTGGGCGAAACCTAGCATAGAAAAGTGCAGAAATATCGATTGGTGTTGAAGGTTTCGGTTACTTTGTCTTTCGAATTGCCCCCATTGGACTACGTCAATCTTATGGTTTTGGCTATAAAGGACTCGATTCCGAATCCCCCAACAGAAGCCCTTCGGTGGCGAAAAGTTTGCGAGACCACAAACCTGAGCCATCGAAACTCATGGTTCGCGAATCGAGGCAAAAGAAAACGTCTTCCACGGCGTCGACCCCCGAGACGACAGCGCAAGTTACCAAAATGCCCCCGCTTTTTAACCGTTAGGTTCAGAATTTTGACCGTTGCCGTTCACAGCCTATAAATAGAGGGGGGTCGACGGCGTATTCTTACTGCTGTCACTTTCACCGCCCCCTCTCTCTTTTAGATTTTGCGATTGAGCTCTTGGGCTTCGCTTCTTACTCGTCGCGCTCTACGAAAGTTGATCGCCTTTAAAGGTTAGCCCTTATCTTCGATGGATGATATTTTTGATCTCCTACCTTTCGCCATGGTGTATTTTGAGATTAAGGCTTTATAGATACATGGCTCGCGTTAGGCATACGGCGAAAGCGATGCAAGGCGACGGTTCCCCATCAAACCAAGAGGAGCGCCCTGCTTCGCCCCCGGCTGCGGATGCCGCTACTGCTTCTTCGTCTTCTTCATCTAGCTCGGAATCTGGTAAGATTTCTGGCCTGGATGGGACTGTAAACTCTCGCGAGAGCGGCAATTCCATATCTTCCTCGAATAGCGATGCAAGTAGCGCTTCCGATAGCGAGGGTGATGTGGAAATAATGCTGAGCGACACAGATGCCAAGGAACGTGCCGCCGACGTTGAGGAGGGTGAAATCGGTGAAGGGAGTGGCGCAGCGGCAACTGAGGGATCGGGTGAAGACCTGGCAGGCGTGAACGTCGGCCCTCAAGATTTGGTCAAACCGAGCACTTGTTTCCTTGGTCGGTCCCTGATGACTGAAGCTGATTTGGACGCCATGGTTTCGGAAGGCTGCTTCGCGGCTGGCGCTTGTCAGCTGCCTGGAAGAGACACCAAGCCGAAACCCAGGAAGAATGAGAGCGTCGTGTTTAGGGATTTCTTCATAGCGGGCCTGCGACTACCAGTGTCGAAAAGATTTGCTGACATCCTCACAGCTTACAAGGTCCAGATTCATCAGCTGACGCCGAACTCCTTTCCTCAGATTTTGAAATTCTTGTGGGCTTGTCGCACTTTTGTCGGAGATAATGACGTGGAAACTTTTGTTCGGCATTTTGAGATTCATTGGGCGAAAAGGGTCGTCACCGTTGATGATGAAGATAAAGAAGCTCAATATGGTTGCTGTACATTTCAAACCCGACGGGTTAACAAAACTAGGCACCGATAGAGCTAGCCCCTGCGTACAAGAACAAGTGGGCCAATCGGTGGAACTCTTACTGGTTTTATGCCACTATTCCAGTAATCGGCAAGGGTGCGAAACAAGAGGAAGTGACCACTTATGATTTGGCCAGTCACATGATCGATTTGGAAGTTGATTTGGCCCCAGAGCTTACGAAAGCTAGCCGCAGCTCTGCTAGTACCAGTGCTTATTTCCAAGCCACCCATGTGATCACCACACGGGATGCACTTGAAGAATTCGTGGCCGCTGATATTTGGCCCTGCAAGCCTCGGTGGGGTTCGTGGGCTTTCAAGATGAGGAAATTGCCCGGGCTAGATTTCGAGACGCGAAGCCCTAAGTTCAATGTCAAGCGTCCTGAGGGAAAGACTGATGAAGAAATTGTGGCTGAGGTTGAAAAGAAGGTCATTCAGATGATCGGCAACTACACTCATAAGGAGTGGGAGTGTGCCCAAAAGATATTGAAGCACGAAGGCCGAGTCAATCGTGTCTTTGAAGAGATGAAAGTTTCGTGCCCTCCGCGACCGAAACCCGCAGCCCCAGGCAAAAAAATGCAACCCGCCGGGAACATTGGATCCGAACCAGCGGAAACGTCCAAGAAAAGTAAAGTGGGCAAGGCTGTTGCTGCGACGGAGGGCACTTCAAAGAGTGCGAAAGCCACAGAAGTTTTGGCACAATGAAAGGCCGAAGCTGCCAAAACCACCCTACCCCGTACTGCAGAGAAACCTACTAAGCTGATGAAAATTAGCGAAAATTTAGTTCGTCGGAAAACTGACTCGGCGAAAGTGGCCGCCGCGGAAAGAGAGAAGAAAAAGGCTCATGATGTGCCTCCAGCGATCACTCTTGAAAAGAAAACGGTCTCGAAAAGGAAAGCCCCGAGCATGAGTGAGAGAGACAAGGGGGTTGTTATTGAGGATCAACAGCCTGAGGCTGCGAAGCCCCAAGGAAAGAAAGCGCGGGTGGATCCGATCACAGAAACGGATGACGATGTGGACATCCTGGCTACACCCCAAATTGAACTTTCAAGTCGTTACCCACCGAAGGCAAGAGAACCGGAAGTGCCGAAAGAACTGCCCGCAACTGCTCCGCTCGATCCTAAGGAGGCAGCGGAGCGTGAAACTGAAAACAAGCATGTGGCGGAAATGCTGCAAAATCAACTTTTGATGGCAGGCCCTGCCCCCGACCCTCGTGTTGCCGGTCTGCTGGATGTAGTCGACGATACTGAAGAACTGTGCAATATTGACGATGGCACCCCGATGGAAACGTCCAGCATGAATCCGTCCGAGAGTATGCTCGAAAAAAAGCTGTGGATCGCCTAACTAAGGTAAGATCATTTGCCTTGATTTCACAGTTTAGATTGACCTTACGCATCCCTTATGCTAACGTTTGGTGTTGTTGATACGTTTCTTTTCTCATAGTTCTATTTTGGCCAGGCGAAACAGGCCTTGGAACTTCGTGAGCATCGAGCGGCGCACGGGGCGGAAGCGACCCTTGGGCCCTATGGACCTTATAGGGACTGGCCACCGAAGCCCAGTGCTGAAGAAGGCGAGACTGCCGTTCCCGGAGCCCCTGTTCGCGAAGCTACCAGCACTAAAAACGAGCGTGTGGATCCAATTACCGGCGAGACCCTCGCTCCCTTGCAGCACGAAGGGTCACCTCGCGATTCGACCATCCATCCAACTTCGGAGGTGTAGGACGATCAGAACTTTTAGGAGATTAATTGATGTAAATTCGTTTGGCTCTGAAGCTTGTGGTGTAAATTTTGTGTGAATTGCTTTCACAGACGTCAGACGGAGATGTAGTATTGGATGTGATGCCTAAGACTTTCAACTGTGCCAACACCTGCGTCAGTGGTGCTTCCTGGAAGGTTTTCCAACACCGATACCCGACTAAAACCTTCAAGGAATTTTGGGAATTTTGCTGTCAATACCATTCGTTGCACAGTTATCCCCTTCGCTTTTTTATGACCATGAACGACAATAGCAAAATTGCTCTAGTGGAACCGGAAGCTCATGAAGCCCCGGGGGTGAAAGAAGAGCCATATGAAGAAGAAGATACGAATCATTGCTTCGTGTATGACATGGCTAAAAGTCGCGGGGGGTGGTACTCAGATGGTAGTTGCATAGAACTACCCTTCTCGTGAGGGCGATGCGCTTAGATTAGCATTCTCGCTGTTTTCGATTGATATTTCTGAAAGAAAACGTCTTCCCCCCTTCGAAAACTGGGAGAATGCGAGTTGAACGTTTCAAGTTGTAATAAGCGACGACTCGTACTGTAACTTCGTTTGCCAGTTTGTAATAAATCATGCTTTTCTTAAGAATTTTTGCGTTGACGAAAGACCTTGTGTCAAATTTTACTGATTGCTCCTCTCGTCATAGAAAGACTAGCCTACTATGCGACACCATGGCGTAAAACGCATTGTAGGACTAGGGACTGAACGAAAAAAAAATGTCGAATATTGCAGCTTTGAAGCTGTTTTTCGACAATGAAAGCTTTTATTAATTGACCTTGATGCCTCAGTGTGAAGCCAGGTTTCGCTTATATGAAAACTAAAATTTGACCTAAGACTTGGCAATCTTTCGTTGCTGCTTCGATTCCAAGTTGACTCACTATTGATGCATCCTTTTCGGATGGGCTGTTGTGTAAACAGCTCTTTGAAAGTATTGATTCTTGTGAATCATTTCTATTTCACCACTTGTGGGTAGGCTACTCTCGAGTAGCACTTTGAATCACTCGCTTTTGGAGTGGGCTATCTGTGGATAGCACTTTTAAAACTTGTATGAAAGTGAAAAGCACAGAATATAAAAGTGTTGATTCTTGTGAACCATTTACGCTGTTTCGATTCAAAATTGAACCGCTTTTTATGCGCCCTTTTCGGACGGGCTGTTGCGAAAACAGCTCTTTAAAAATACTGATTCTTGTGAATCATTTTCATTTCACCACTTGTGGGTGGGCTACTCTCGAGTAGCACTTCGAATCACTCGCTTTTGGAGTGGGCCATCCGTGGACAGCACTTTAAAACATGCATGAAAATAAAATGCAACAAACGTAGGGAGGAACTATTCCATTCATTACGGAAAAGAAATTTTACATCAAGGCTGCCTCGTTAAAAACCTCACGCTCCAGGGTGGAGTCCTCCCTATGTGAGGAAAAGAGTACCCGCCTTGTTATTGAATTTAAATTGCACGAAAGTAAAGACTGGGAAAAGTAAAACTTATGAGTCCTTCGCATTTATAGTTCCATGCGACGGGCTCCTACCAATTTACATTATGGAAAGAATTTGCACAAGTTATCCACATTCCACGAATGCGGTAACTCCACGCCTTCCTCGTCCTTGAGACGAAAGGCTCCATCTCTAAGATTGCTCGCGACAATGTACGGCCCTTCCCACGCAAATTGGAGCTTGCCCACCGAATCAGCGTTCTTTTTCCTCTTTAAGACGAAATCTTCGACCTGAATGTTCTTCTGAGAAGCCTTCTTGTTTCTCCATTTTCTGGTTTCTTCTTGGTATTTCAACAGATTTGCGACTGCATCCAGCCTATCAATCTCTACCAAGTCTTTATCCGCTTCTTCGCTCTCACGAGAAGCTCCCACCAAAACTCTGGCACTTTCATTGGCTAGCTCTTTTGGACACATAGCTTCGGCCCCGTAAAGCAACCTGAATGGGGTGAACTTGGTTGTTCTGGACTCAGTGGTGTTATGTGACTAGATGACTCTGGGTAGCTCATCGGCCCACTTTCCTTTCTTCTGATCAAAGAGACACTTCTTCACAGCTAAAAAAATTTGCCCATTGGCTCTTTCGACTGCGCCGTTGGATTGAGGATGATACACGGACGCAAAGCGAAGTCTTGTCCCAATTGTGCGACAGTACTCTCTGAAGTCATGGCAATCAAACTGCTTCCCATTATCAATTGTGAGTTCTTTGGGGACGCCGAATCTACAGATGATTTGCTGTCAGAAAAACTTTCTGATAGTGGCTGAAGTGATGGTAGCGACGGGCCTTACTTCAATCCACTTGGTGAAGAATTCGACCGCTACCACGGCGAACTTGAAGTTACCTTGAGCTGTAGGCAATGGTCTGACAATATCCATGCCCCAGCGCTGCAATGGCCAAGTAGGTGTGATAAGCTGCGAAAGAGCCCCTGGTCTTCGCTGATGCTTTGCCGCGAATTGGCATGCCTTGCATGTCCTGACAATCCGCTCGGCATCTCTTATTGCCATCGGCCAATAGAAACCTTGTTTGAAAGCCTTTCCATCTAAAGCTCTCGCTGCAATGTGAGATCCACACATCCCACTATGAATTTCTTTCATGAGCTCAATGCCTTGCTCCTGTGTGATGCACTTCAACAATGGTGCGCACACTCCCAACTTGAAAAGGTTGTCATCTTTGAGAATGTAACCTCTCGCTCGAGCTTGCATCCTTTTCATGTCGTGGGTCTCGACTGGTTCGTACTGCCCACGAAGGAAAGCGATGATGGGAGCTCTCCAATCTATGCTTGCGATTGCATTGACTGTGCTGAGGGGTTGCTTATCTGGTTTAATAGATGGGGCAGTTAGAATTTCGAAGAATACATCTGGAGGCATCGCCTCCCCCCTCGCCGCTTTCTTTGCCAGCTCATCGGCTTCCCCATTTCTTTTTCTCGGCAGGTGTTCGATAGTGAAACCCCGAAAATGTCTTTCCATTTTTCGCACTTCCGCCAGGTATTTGACTAGCTCTTGCTCTTTGGCCTCACTTTCCTTTTCGACATGGTCCTTGATGACCTCTGCATCACACTTGACCAGAAAGTTATTTGCTCCCAAGGCTCGCACCTTTCTGAGGCCTGAAAGGAGTGCCTCGTACTCGGTGGTATTGTTGGTGCACCTGTCGAATGGGTCTGAATAATCCAACCTCGCGGCATATCTCAGCTTGACTCCTGCCGGTGAAGTGACAATGGCTGCAATTTCGGCACCTTTGCGCCCCCATGCTCCGTCACATATGATTTCCCACACAGGTACCATTTCTTCATCCCCAGCAGCATTGCTAGGTGAGGTCCAATCCACCACGAAATCTGCCAAAACCTGGGATTTGATGGCTGATCTTTTCCCAAAATCGATTGTGTGCTCCGACAACTCAGTTGCCCACTTGGCGATTCTGGACGAAGCTTCCTTGTTGATGAAAAGATCATTGAGAGGCTAGTCAGTGAGCACGGTGACCTTGTGCGCTTCAAAGTAATGTCTGAGCTTTCTTGTGGCCATAACTACTGCGTATGCAATCTTCTCTAGTTCCGAGTACAACAGCTTGGAACCTGACAAAGCCTCCTTAACGAAATATACAGGGCTCTGATATTTCCCTTTTTCACCGTCGACCTCTCGCACGAGAGCAGCACTGACTGCTGCCTTGGATGCAGCCATGTATAGAAAAAGTGGCTCAGACGGGAGAGGTGGTGAAAGTATTGCCATTTTCTCGATGTAAGCCTTTAGCTCAGCGAAAGCCTTGCTTTGCTCAGGTCCCCACTCAACTTTGCCCTTGCCTTTCAATGCCTTGAAAAATGGAAGACTTCGCTCGGCGGACCTGGAAATGAATCTATTCAGAGCCGCAACTCGACCATTCAACTTCTGAATATCTTTCTTCGTTTTTGGCTCCTCCATTTCTCTGATGGCCTTTATCTTATCCGGATTCGCCTCAATCCTCTTGGCTGAGATTAGGCATCCCAATATCTTTCTCTTGGTGACCCCAAATACACACTTTTCTGGGTTCAATTTCAAGCCTGCTCTTCTCATGTTGGCGAAAGTTTCTGCCAGGTCGCTGATGTGATTGGCCCTTTCGCCGCTTTTCACAATGAGGTCATCGACATAGGCCTGAATATTCCTACCGATTTGCGGTTTGAATACTTCCCCAGTCATTCTAGTGAAAGTTGGGCCGGCGTTCTTCAAACCCTCAGGCATTCGCACGAAGCAGAAAGTGCCGAAAGGAGTGATGAAACTAGTTTTTTCCTCGTCTTCTTTCGCCATCCAGCATTGATGGTAACTAGAAAAACAATCCAAGAGAGACATGATAGCAGCGCTGGCTACTGAATCAATGACCTGATCCATTCTCGGGAGTGGGTAATTGTCTTTGGGTGTGGCCTTGTTGAGGTCTGTGAAATCTATGCACATCCTCCATTTTCCATTCTTCTTTTTAACGGGCACAGTGTTCGCTAGCCATTTGGGGTACATGACTTCGCGAATGACGCTGGCGTCTAGCAATCTCTGAACTTCAGACTTGACTGCTACCACTTTATCATCAGACATCTTTCTGAGCTTCTGCCTTCGCGGCCTGACCGAAGCGTCAATGTTCAACTTGTGCTCGATGAAATTTCGATCCACACCTGTGAGATCTTTAGCGGACCAGGCGAACACATCTTTGTTCTTTTGGAGGAATTGGATTAATGCTTGCTCTTCGCTGGATGCAAGATCAGATCCGATGATGACAGCCTGATCCCAAACCATCTCGTCCAACAAAACACTTTTAGTGTCGCAATCTGGCTGCACATTGAACTTTTCCCTATCCGCTTTCGGCTGTTTCTCCACATTTTTGGCCTTGACTGCTTCGTCGAGAGCATTGACATTTCTTTGGCCTAGAGTTCTGCCTCTCTCTAAATTTCGGCCATCATTTTGGTGACCCCAGATTGTTATGACCCCCTGCGTCGCTGGCATCTTTACGCACAGGTAGGCTTGATGAATGATAGCTTCGAACTTGTTGAGAAAACCTCTCCCCAGGATTCCGTTGTAGGGATAGTACATTTCCACTATGTCAAAAGACAAATACTCAGTCCTGGCGTTTTGGATAGTGCCAAAGGATACTGGGAGCGAAACCTTGCCTACTGCATGAATGACCCGCCCTCCGAAACCATACAGCGGTGTGTCAGGGGGTTGCAATAGATCTCTGCTCAAGCCCATTTTGTCATACGCATCAGCGAAGATTATATCTGCCGACGAGCCATTGTCGACTAGAAGCTTTCCCAAAGTCCAGCTTGCTATGTTGGCTTCGATTACCAAGGCGTCGTTGTGAGGAAAACCTTGTAATCTCACATCCTCCTCTGAAAAGGTGATCGGAATATGGGACCAACTTGTTCTTTCCACCCTCCCCTCCACGCAAATGTTCCGGACTTCACAAAAGTAATGCTTCCTGTCCTTCTTGCTATCAAACTCCAAAGCAGAGCCACCCGAAATGGGGAGGATGGTTCCGACCGATGGTAACGGGTCGTTTTGGCCCTCAAGCTTTGCTGGTAATGGTGGAGCGGTTGGTCCTTTGTATGGGGGAGGAGGAGGAATGATGGGGTGCTGATCGATGGGCCTACGCTCAACATTTTGAGCCTGGAAAACCTGGGATTGCCAAGGCGGTGGTTGGGCGTAACTTGGAATAGGTGGCGGGAAATGAGGTGGTTGGAAAGGAGGTGGTTGGAAAGGGTTAGCGAAGGGGTTCCTTCCAAAATTTGGGTTTTGCCAAGCCGGGGCGAAATGGTTTACAGAGTTATTCCTCTCTTTCTCCTTCTTCTCCTCTTCTAGGATAGCCTCAAACCTTTTCTTGTCTGGGCAATAACCTGAGCTGTGGTCATCATTCTCTTTGTGAAAGATGCAGTACCACTTTCTTTTCTCTTGGTGGACTCGGCCCCTGCCGCGACCTTTGCCTCTGCTGCCTCCCCTTCCACCTCTGCGGCCGCCCCCTTGATTTTGGTGAGGCCGGCTAGAAGTTTGGTTTGGGGTATCGCTCTGAGGGTTAGAATTTTCTAGGGGATTTTCTTCCTCAAGACCGAAAACATTTCTGGGGTTAGCATCCGAGGCGTTTTTGGGATTGGGCCATTCCCTTTCGCCGGACTGGTTAGCTTTGGCTGACTTCTTTTGAAGAGATTGCTCTTCCATGCACATCCTGAAGTCATTGTCTGAGCGACAATACTTCTCGAACTCCTCATATAAGCGCTGGATTGTTTTGGGCCTTTCGCGCATAAGATGCGAGCGAAACTGTCCTGCCCTCAAACCCACGATTGCAGCATTAATGGCGACGACGTCCAACACGTTTGGTGCCTGGGCTCTGAGGTGGACGAATCTTCTGAAATAGTTTTGAAGAGGTTCTTTGTCCTTTTGCTTACAAGAGAAAAGGTTGCTCTCGGTAAGCTCTAGACGCTGGAAACCCTGAAAATTCGAGAGGATTCGCTGCTTCAAATCTTCCCATCCATGTATCACTCTAGGGCTTTGGAGGGAGTACCACTGTGCTGCCGCTTCATCTGCAGCGATAATGAATGATTTTACCAGCACGGAATCATCGCCACCGGCCGAAAGGATAGCAGCCTCATAGCTCATTAGAAATTGTCTAGGATCGGATTGACCCAAAAACCTGGGGAGTGGAACTGGTCTGTAGGATTGTGGCCACGGAGTGACCTGGATTTCTTGAGACAAGGGCGATTTAGGGTCCCAAGGCCTCGTGTGGATTGTGTGAATATCACGGTTCGAAGGACCAGACTCGAAAGGGTTGATGAAAGGATTACAACTGAAAGTGGTGTACGGAGGAGGTTGAGTAAATGGCATGTTACCCTCCGTGAATGTGGATTGGTTGGGTACAGAATACTCAGGTGAGGGCTGATTGAAACTTAAAGACTGCTTGGCTTTTATGACGCGCAATTCCTCTTGCAATTTGGCGATCTCTGCCTTTTGCCTTTGGATTTCCTTAGCTGCTTCGGCCTCTTTTTGCACTGCCAACAGCTTCTTCTTGGTTTTGGCCAGCTCTTCAGCTTCCCTCCGCAGTTTGTCCAGCTCGGCTTCGTATGCAACCTTGGCCGTGGTCACTGTAGTGTCCCGGTCCGGCCTAGGCTGAGTAGCATTGGATTCTGGGAGCTCCTCTCCCTGGGTGAGCAAATTGGACGGATTCAACTCTTCGTCGAGGGACGACGAAACCCCCTTGGTGGAATTAGCATTAGTTCTTTTCTTCCTTGTGGACATTTTGGGTTTCTTACTCGAGCCAAACACAAACGGTGGGCACCAATTGTTGTGCTACAACGAGGCTTAACACGAACAATGAAGAGAAACGAAAGGGCTCAAGCAATAAACACGAAAGATCGCAAAACACTGGGAAGACAAAAGCTAACTCTCAACAGTGTAATTCTCAAAAGACGATCCCCTTTACAAATGCCGGCCGGCCTCCTTTTATAGGGAGACGAACGGACTTTTTACATACCGAAAGTGACCTTGTGTAGAAGGAATCAAACAAGAATGTACTAGGCTAATTTTGGCACTCCTCCGTAAAGTCTTCACGTAAGCAGCGCTTTCCTGATATGCCGCCGCATATCACGGCGCCTTTCCCGGCATCAGCACATGCGCTTGTCGGGTGAAGACTTTCGATTTCGGAGGCCACCTTTCGCCTAGCGAATCCCACCACCTGAAACACATCATAAACAAGAACATTGTGGAATCTTTCATTAGTCACAACGAAGCCCAGAGCGAAAGAATATCTAAGGTCTTTTGTTAATCCCGGATTCGCGTCGAGGGCTTCGTCCTGTGAAAACTGGTGGTGTTAATGTTACAGGTTATAAGTCAATATTTCTTATGTTGCTACGGCTTTCAGGTGACGAAAGGGGTTCAACGAAAGCTCGCGGGTTAAAGAAGGGAACAGACCAAATGGCCCCGAGGGCATCGCCCTTTGCCTGGGCTTTCGGACGACGAAGGGTGGTGGGCGAAAGCTAGCATAGAAAAGTGCAGAAATATCGATTGGTGTTGAAGGTTTCGGTTACTTTGTCTTTCGAATTGCCCCCATTGGACTACGTCAATCTTATGGTTTTGGCTATAAAGGACTCGATTCCGAATCCCCCAACACTTCCCTAAGGCCTTTAGGGAGAGGTCTCTCTCTACGGCTAATCACTGAAGTGCCTAGACGAAGATCAAGCGAAGAACGACCACAACACTATAGGGTTCAAGAGAGCTACGCTAACCGAGGCAAAACTCACTTTAGTCTAAACCTAGAATAAAGCTTCTATTAGCTAAGTAAAAGCTGAATGTA
This sequence comes from Cenchrus fungigraminus, assembly GCA_036936925.1. Lineage (NCBI taxonomy): Eukaryota > Viridiplantae > Streptophyta > Magnoliopsida > Poales > Poaceae > Cenchrus > Cenchrus fungigraminus. Next base: position 28,073,981 of record CM072780.1, on the reverse strand, counting down.
ATTGACTCGAAATGTAAGATAGAAAGATAACTTGAATTGCACTTAAGTCTTATAAAGGAAAGATACCAGAGTAGTACCCGAACTCTGAAGAAGACTTCTCCGGAACCCCGACACTAGCTCGACTCGACTCTAACTCCCAAACTACACTACTTCCTACTCTAAGATACAAAAGTGGACAATAGTGATACTCCTGCGGTGTGTCTCCTGTTCCAGCGATTGGAGGTTCCCTTTTATAGCAGTGGGAGGTCGGTGGAGCGCTGAGGAGGCGGGAGCCAGGCACGGCCGCACCTCTAGGTCCGGCCGCACCTATGATGCGCCGCCATTCGTCGTGGACGGTCCTGATGCTCGATCTTTGGTCGGTTGTGAGTCGGTATCCTAGGTCGGTTCTGCCGGATTCGCCGCTTCGTAGGTGCGGCCGTATCTCTTGATCCGGCTGTACCTACTCCAAGCCGTGTGATGCACCGCCAATGCTAGGGAATGCTCAGGATTGCTTCAAAATGGCGGTTGGTTGCATGTAGAGGTGGGCCCATGAATCCAAGTGCCTCTTTCCTACTCGTTTGGATCAAACCGACGTAACCCCGACACATCTCATCCATCCAAGGTGTGTTTGTGGAAGTGATGGTCGCCTGGGCTCGAGATGTGGTGGGGCGCAGGGCCGGCCGCACCTAGTGGACCGGCCGCACCAGCAGGGCCGGCCGCACCTGGCGGTTCGGCCGCACCAGCAGGGCCGGCCGCACCTGTTGGTTCGGCCGTGCCTGCTAGGTGTGGCTCGGTGACTCCTGATTTCTCCCAATTGCGTACCTGCATATAAAATTCACAACACAACTCGTGGAACTTTATTAGTACTAAAAATGTGCATGAAACTTATCATATACCCTTCTCATTTCCGAGATTTTGACGGTCGGATTTTTGTTGTAAGGACCGTCAACAGAAATAAAGTCATAAAATGACTTATTATGAATAACACGTTCAAATAAAAGAGTTTATTGAAGAGCTCAAATTAACAAGTAAATCACTTCTCTCTTGCATGAGAGAATTTCTCAGAGAAGAGAAATACTATTCTCGAAGAATTAGAAAATCTTTGAAGGATATAGTCAATGAATGACTAATCAGTTAATTTCTGAGTGAACACCAATAATCCTGAAGATATAAATGAAAATTCATACAGACCAAAGTGATTGAATTAAGAATAAGGTGTGAATTCATATGGTCCTGAATGATCCATACGAGCACCAGTAAGTGCATACGCAATCAACTAAGCATTGATAGTATGTATCCTCACATACCATAGAAGGTATATTGGTGATTGGCAATTTGAATTATCCCCTCAAATGCCAACTGAAGACTGATTATCTACAGTGGAAATGTGAAACAAGCAAACTTTAGATGATCTACCGAATAGATCATTGGTGTTAACTTAGAATCCACTTAGATATATTTGCTATCAATCAAACATTGAAGTTTGAACTGTAATATCTAGAAGATATAAAATTTAGCAAATTATTACCCCCGTTCCTCTGAAAGGATAAAATTTTCTTTTGTGTTGCACAGTTAAATAAAGTGCTTACTAATGCTTGAAGCATTGCTCCTAATATAATCTAGAAGAATTACAAATTAATTCTTTGAAGGACTAATGCACATTTATGAAGAATGTGACTGAGACATTTTGAACACTGAAGTTCGAAGGATGTTATTATGAGGGGGAGCATATGTTCAATCATATTGAGATCTGAAATCTTTAAGTTGTACCTAGAAGGAATCAACTTGATGATTAATTATTGAATTGAACATTAAGGTATACCACTCGTTTACTTAGATCATGTAGATCTTTGTTGCAAGAATCATGAAGTTCATGCATAAATCTTGAAGATTGATTACTATTCATGAAGAATAGTGATTATATAATATTGTATAACCAAGAAGGTTTTATGTTGTACTCTTTTTTTCCTTTGTGAGTTTTTACTTGAAGGCTTCTCACATAAGGTTTTTGATGAGGCAACATGTGCAATACAAAATGCGGTTGATATGTACTCTTTTCTCCAAGAACCGTTTTTCCCACTGGGTTTTTGGGTGGAGTTTTTGATGAGGCATATGCATTTGTGGTAATCGTCCAAGGGGGAGTGTTGTAAAACAACCGGACTTCGTATGGATAGAAAGGAGGACTAGAAGTCCCTAGTCCTTGTCCGGTTGCTTGTGGGCTTTTACCAAAACTCTAGGCTTAGTTCGGAGTATATATATCAGAGGATTATCCCTATTGTATGATATCGATATTCAGATAATAAAGAGAAGCTCCACCTATATTGTCCCTTATCTACTTTGTACTTGTTCTTATGTTTGTCGTGAGAGACGTGAGAGGGAGAAGATCCAACCGCTGACGACGTGTTTTACGACAAACATGTCCAGCTTGTAATGCTAATCATGATTCATCTTTCAAGAAAAAGACCGCCGTTACCATAAACAATCCAACGTGTGATTGTCTCTTGTCTACTTTGTACTTGTTCTTATATTTGTCGTGAGAGACGTGAGAGGGAGAAGATCCAACCGCTGACGACGTGTTTTACAACAAACATGTCCACCTTGTAATGCTAATCATGATTCATCTTTCAAGAAAAAGACCGCCGTTACCATAAACAATCCAGCGTGTGATGTGACGTTTGGGAGCGTCCTTCAAGGTTCTGACTGTGGGTCCGTGGCATGTTTGTTTGACTAGCAAAATGTACGTGCGGCACGCACGTATCTAAAAACTCACAATAACAGAAAAACTATCTTTATAGTGTTGCACATGTCTAAAAAATCAAGGTTGCAACGACAACATGACGGTGAGGAGAAATCAGCAGCTGCCTCTCGTGGCTGGAGGAAAACAGTGCCGGAGAATCGCTGACCGATCTAGTTGGAAGCGCAATGGGCACCCCATCGACATCAATGCCTTGGCTTGGCGTCGGACGCTCATAAAAAAATGCAGGTGAGAAAGCTCCGTCCTCAATACGAAATGTGGTGCATGCATGAATTGTGATTGACATACAGGAGCAACATGATTGATGAATAGGATAAACGTGATTCACGGTAGCATGCGTTTTTCTTTCACGACAGCATGCAGTGACGCGTGATGGAAATGAATGGAACGTAGTGATGCGTGATTAATGCAAACCCATATTGCCACGTGATTCGTAGATCATAGTCTTCCATATTGCAGCTGTGTCACCGAGGCTGATCGCTAATCCTTTCCGAGAAAACACAACGTGATTTGGTTACCAATTATCCCCTAAAATCCCTTTTAAAATAACGCCACACTGCTTGTATCTCTTTCCAAAAGACAACGTTATTTGGTTACCAATTATTTCCCAAAATCTCTTAAAAAACACAACGTGATTTGACTTACCAATTATTCAAACAGTTGACGAAAGGGGACGGTTGACGGAAGGGCCTTTCCAAAAAAAAAAAACCACACAACGTGATTTGGTTACAAATTATTCCCCAAAATCCCTTAAAAAGACATGCCACACTACTTGTATCCCTTTCTAAAACACAACGTGATTTGACTTACCAATTATTCAAACGGTTGATGAAAGGGGACAGTTGACAAAAGGGGTTAGACCCATCAAAAGAACTCGTTTGTTATAGTATATATAATATAATAATAATAATAGGTATAGATACAATCCTATTAAAAGGACTGTAGTTTAATTTTTTAATCTTTTTCATGTCCTATCCTTGATCCAAAGAGCTCAACGATTTCCACCTCCACCGGGGGTCACATTGTAAAATGATAATGATATTTCTGAACTCTAAACTACTGTGACCCTGTCTTTTCCTCATCTCTCTCGTTGATGCGTTGACTTCAGTTGAGGTGTTTTCCTCGTCTCTTTTCCTCATTCGCTCTTTCTCGATCTTGACCATCTCTCTTTCTCGATCTTGGCCGCGGCCAGCACCTAGACAGCAGACAACCGATGGATACACTAGGGTCGCATGCCTCAACTTGGACGGTTTGGCCAGCACAGCGCGACACGGGCAGGCGGCAGCCGGCGCTGACGGTACAGCCGGCTGGTGGAGCAGAGCGGGTGGGCAGCTACCGATGACAATGGCGAGCTCGGGTGCAGGCTACTCCATCACCGCTGATTTTTCTCCCCTCCAAAAGAATAGCCGCAACAGATTGAGCAGCGTCGCTGACGGATGAAGACGACGCGTATGGGGCATGAGTCTCGCCCGTCGTCTCGCGAGGCGCCGTCACACCCGTCGTTTGGCAGAGAAGGGGTCGTTTTTGCAAAAACAACACTGGCTCGCAGACGTCTCCCCGACCGGGGTGCGGGTGGGCAGGTGGGTGGGCCCGACGTGGTTACGGGTTGGGTGGGTAGGATGACGTAAGTTGAGAAAAATAATTCATTTTTGGCAGAAACGCTTTCCAAATTGCGATTCTATGGGTCTTCCACCCTATCCACTCCCTCAATTAGATGACATGTGGGTCCGGCATGAGGGGTAAGACGGACCCGAATTGGGTGAGAAAAGTTTTTCAAATTATTCGATCTTTATAGTATAGATAGAAAAACAGCTTTTGAACCTTTTTAGAGGTATAGCATTTTAGTTTTGAAAAGTCAACGTAAGTTTTTAGAAGATGTATTTAGTTTCTGGGCTCAAAATGCTACGTGGAAAAACTGAGAATTTCAACTTCCCATATAAACTCCCTTTTTCAAACTTTCGACTTTTCTAAAGTTGCACTGAAAATCCATTATTACTTACGATAAAGTCCATTTTTGACCATTGAACTATTGCTTCGGTTTGGTTTTCACCATTCAACTCCAAAATCAGGAATCTTTAACCTTCGAACTATCAATACCGTGCAAAATTAGCCATGCGGTGGTTTTGAAGGGCGGTTTTGATGATGTGGATGACACACGGACGTGGGACCCACACGTCTGCTATTCTTTATTTCTTCTTTCCTCCTCTTTCTTCTTCTTCAGCGCCGACAACAGGACCGAGCCTAGCTGTGCAGCTGCGCCGCCCAAGTCCCCAGCCTCCGCTCTGCCATATTCAAATCACCGCATCCCACAGTTGCATGACCGCCTCCTCTTCCCCCTCGACCACTCCTTGTCCGCCGTCGCCCGGAATTTCAGATCGCGCGGTCGCCCTTGCCGCTGGCCCGAGCTCACTCGGTAGCTCTATGCGCCGGTCGCAGTACGTCTCCGACCGATTCGTCGCGCTGGAAGCTTCCACTTGACGTCGTGCATCCGTTTTCCCCACCACCGGCCGCTCCATCCATCCGTGCAGGCCTCCCCGGCCGCTGGCCGCCGCCGCCCCAAGAGCTCCAATGCACCTCCGCCTCATCGTCGACCTACTGTCGCTAGTGAGCTATGCAGCTCCCCCGCACCACCTCTCGCCTCCCCGTGCACCGCACCGTACCCCTGCTCCGCCGCTTCGCCTGGCGCTCGCCCGCAGCCACAGCCACAGCCACAACACTACAACAGTGACTGACTGCGTCAGCGGCGCTGCTGCTGTAGCCACCTACCGTCGTGCGCTAGGGAGGGGAGGAGGTAGGAGGGGCTTGGGGGCGTGACCATGATGGTGTTCGGCGCTAGAGAGGTGGGCTGACGACGGCAGGAATCCCGCACGAGGGAGAGAAGAAAACGAGTGAGGAGAGAGAGGAAGGTGATGACATGTGGGTCCCACGTCCACGTGTCATTCACATCATCAAAACCACCCTCCCAAACAGCCTGATGGCTAAATTTGCACGGTATTAAGAGTTCAATGGCTAAAGATTTCTGATTTTGGAGTTGAATGACCAAAACCGAACTGAGGCAATAGTTCGATGTCTAAAAATGAACTTTATCCTATTACTTAAGCTTCCAACTTTTCTCCATGACCGATCGTTGGTGCTACTCTCACTATGTGTGACAACCCGCCCGAGAAAATACCGTACTATCGCCTAAACCAATCCACTTTGGTCATTAAGCGATAATAAAGTACCATCCTGATTAGCCCCATGTGGAGGTCTCTGTTGCAGCTGTTGGGCCATATGCTGCTGCGTCTGTAGGATCTGGCACAACACTTCGGTTTGCGTTGCCATGAATGCCTCCACCGGCATCATGGGCGGTGGCGGCGGTGGGTCACCACTACCCGACGCACCAAAACCGTTAGGAGAGCTGTGTGTCGGTCCCACCATCTGAAAATTTGAGTTTTCATTAAACACACATTCATAAGCTTGCTCATAGAAATTAACAAGTAGAATATGCACGACGAAAACTCATTCATGGCAAGTCTTTCGAAACCGGACAGCACAGCGGTCATAAGCATAAAATTCATAAATCTCTGCTCATGTACCCAAAAATGCTCATTTTTGGTCAGTGGGTGTAGGATTTCATAAGCTCCAACGTTGGTATTCAACTCCGAGGTAGTCTCGGAAGTGAACATGCCTGAAAAATTCCATCACCGAGGTTTTGTCTAGCTGGTTTGGACAGCGAGCAGAGTTTCACTAAAAATTTCATAACTCCCGGCACGAATGTGCAAAAATGCTGAAATTTGGTGATCATGACCATCACAATATTTCACACCACTTTGGTATTCAACTCGAGATCCAAATTTGATCACAACTAGCTTAATTCAAGCATTCAACACACCGCAATCGAGGGGTGTTCATCCATAGCATTACATCGATGTCAAGTTTTGGGATCACCACCATACTACATGGGGTTCACAATGCAGCCTAGCTGCACAAGAGGAAACTCCTAGTTCAGCCTACCATAACAACCAACCAAAAGCGGCTGCACACACTAGGGGGTTCCTTCCTACTACCACACTCGTACAACTCCTTACTTTATTACAAGCATACCAACTTCCAACTAGATGACACGCTAGTCTTAGGTTTACTTCCTACTGGTTTGGCCTTCCTCCATCGAAGAAAGGCTCAAGGTGAAGCAGGTCCAGACTCTACTCCAGATTCTCCTTGAATGTCCTCAGCATCTCCTTCTTCTTCTTCTTCTGGTCCGGGAATGACAGGTTCCGGAGCTGGGGCTGCTATCGCTTCGAGTGGATTCTCTAGTTCGAGCATATATTGGTCATTATGCTGTAACATGAAATTCTACTCATGAATAACTTCACTCAATTCTCGTATTTTTGTCTTATCCTTGCGTCTTCTCTTCTTGAGATTGGCTATCATTGCTCGGGCTTCCTTCAACTCTTGGGTGGTATCTTCTACTTCCTTAACTTGTTGCCTATAAACTTGGTGTCTATAGAACATGCTTTCTCCCACCATCAGTTGATATGTGTCAAACATAGCTTTGGAGAAACGGACTGAGGTAACAAGGTCAGGACTATAGTGAGAGTTGCCCTGAGCGGAGAGAAAAGCTTCGCGTTCGACCCATGGTCTAGTGTGTTGCTCAAGTAAAGGAATTACTTTGGCTGCAGTGCCAGCTACTGAGTCAGGATGCTTCCCACAAAAAGTTGTGAGCACTTCAAGAGCAGCCTTTTGCACAATGTCAGCCAGGTTCAACCCTTGTGCCTTACTCTCCCATGCTTCCCAAGCAGGATTTGTCGGGCACACGGGGACTTTAACCTTCACTTCACAACGAAGGAGCTGGCCTGCGGTCATGAGCTCACGTGCCAAGTACTCTGGATAAGCGGTGTACCCAAAGTCCTTCAGGGTGTCCCACAAGAACGTAGGGAATCCACCCTCCTCGAGGCAGTTCACGAGAGTCCATGCTTCCGCATCAGCCGACGCACATCCCAAGTTGTCCATCTGGACATAATGACAAATGTGGGAACCAGACGGATGTGAGTGTACAAGGCCAAGGTCCCGGCGGGGCTGTGGAAGCACGCCAACCTTCAGAAGGTCAAAGAAATTGACGAAAGAACCTGTGTCGACCTGGGTCAACACGGCCGCTGTGCAGTGACACAACGCAGGGTGTCAATCCTGAAGTCTGTAGGTCTTTATCGACCTAGAAGGCAGCGGGGCCTCAGCAAGGAGCTGTAATTGGGACCGATAGGTCGTCAACGGGCAGTAGAGCCTTTAAACGCGGAGCCGTTGGTAAAGTTTAGCCGCTGTAGGTCGAAGTGACCTAGAAGGCATGCAGGTAGCTGGGCCTAGGAGACGTGGTGTGAACCCACCGTTGGGAGGCTGAGGTGACCTAGGAGGCTGCCGTTACCTTGGCGACCTTGGATAGGCGATAGGGCTGGCCCATAGGTCGTCCATGGGTCGTGACGACCTTGATTGTGGTATCAGAGATATTATGTTTGGGGGCTTGAATGTGGGGCATAACAGGTCCACGTCGGTCAGAGCGCTGACCAGGGGCCGGCGAACGCAGATTCCCGTACGGAACTAGCCATTACTGCCATTTTCCCATTAGGCCGAAAGAGCCGTTGAGCAGTAGATCTGCAAGAGGCGCTGAGCCGTTGGGTCACCATGAATCTCGATAGAGAGACATTGGGCGCAGCGGCCCGTTGCGCCGCTGGGGCGAGGCGCTGGCTGTGGACCTTCACTTGCTTTCATTTCTGCTCCACACTAGGGTTCCGCCGCCACTCCATTGCTCGGAGAGAACAACAACGTCGCCGTGCTTAGGTCCGCCGCGCGCCGCAACCTCGCATGCGAACCAAGACCCTTGTAGTGTTTAGATCCAAATCCATCGGTATAGAGGAGGAGAAGATGGAGCCCGCGCAGATCCCGGTGTCGCACACCGTCTGGGAGCCGTCCGTGGTGACGGAGGAGCAGATTCAGGCCTTGGCGACCCGCGGGTTGCTGAGGCCCAAGACGGAGGTCGGCTGGAGGCCGGCGGTGGGCGAGGAGTTCCCAACCGAGGGGACCGGCGAGGCCGTCATCTTCCTCGCGCACATCGAGCGCGGGTTCGGGGTCCCGGCGGGTGACTTCTTCCGCGGCCTCCTCTACTTCTACAGGATCGAGGTGGTGCATCTCGTCCCCAATGCCATCACCATCATTTCCTCCTTCATCCATCTCTGCGAGGCCTACCTCGGGATAGCGCCGCACTTCCACCTGTGGCGCCACTTCTTCGAGCTCAAGAAGACGGGGAAGTCCGACATCGTGGGGAGCGTCGGCTTCATGCTGCGCCGGTACATGAAGCCGGAGTACATCGACCTTGTGCTCCCCGACAACACCACCGGCTGGAAGCAGGGGTGGTTCTACCTCGACAACTCGGCGTCGGCGCTCCCTGACAGGTCGGGACGTGCTCCCGTCCTGTTCCCAGAGTGGACCAACCAGCTCACCTCGCGGGAGACTGAGGAGCTGCGCCCGCTGCTGGAAGACCTGGAGAGGTTGAAGGCGGAGGGGCTGACTGGTGGCGCGGTGGCTATCAGCTTCAGCCGCTGGCTGATACAGCCCATCCAAGACCGGGTCCATCCGGCCTATGAGTACTGGGGGCAGTCCGACCCCACCCGGGTCATCAAGCGCAAGGTCTCCAAAGAGGAGATGGCGGCGCGGGTGAAGAACATCTTCGTCGGGCGCATCCGCAACCGAGAGTGCCCCAAGGCGCTTGGTGTGTATCGACCTTCCGATGCGGTAAGTCTTCGACCTTGTTTCCTTTCTGCTTGAGAGCTTGAGCATTTGTGACACAGGTCTTTTCATCTTTCTTTTTGCCTTCAGTTTCGTGAGGGCATCTATTGGTGCCCTGCACCACTGCGCAATGAAGAGGACCGGAGCTTAAAGGTCCATGCCGCGGAGGACGTGCAGGTCCCTCCGCAGCAATGCGTCGAGGAGTACATCTCTGACTCATCGGTCGGCAGCGACGACGAAGGCCCTACCACAAAGAGGGCGCCTCTGAAGGTCGCCACGTCGGCACCGCGGCGCACGCGGCAGACGACGGGCAAGATATCCGCGTCCCAGGCCGTGGCAACGATCGCTGCAACCCAGACGGCAGAGGCCAAGAAGAAGAAGAGGAAGAGGGCCAGCCCCACTGTATCGGCGGATGCGGTGACGGTCAGCTCCGATGTTGAAACCATCAACGTCGAGGAGGAGGATGACGCAAAGTCGCCCGATGCCACAGAAGGTCGCCGCGACGGAGGAGCGGGCGGCAGAGACGCCCCGCAAGGTCGTCACAGCGGAGGAGCACTCGAGGTCGGGCGCCGACGTCTTGGGCGATGCAGGGTCGCAGAAAAGGGCAAGAAGGGCCCCGTCTAAGCCCATAAAACCTGGACTTAGGTCCGCGAGCAAGTAAGTCGTGGCCGTGTTCTGATTTCGATTGTTGATTTTGCTTTACTGCTGTTTTCACTGATGAAGGTCTTTGCTTGGATGTAGGTCGACCCCGGCAACATCTGATAGCGCCAAGAGTGCCTCAGGTCAAGAGGCCTTTGGGCGCAAGGGGAGTGAGGCGCCATTGGAGTAGTCATCGGCCGCCTCGGCTGCGGAGGTCTCGAGCCAGACCCTTGGCGCTGGGGTGACGGCAGCGTCGGAGGCGGAGAAGGGCAGGGCCAGCACTGCTCCGCCTGTCAGAGGTCAGAATGACGACCTCTGTGTAACCAACCCGCAGCCGACGCTGGACCAGCAGGCTGCAGAGGCGGGCGGCGCCAACGTCGAGGACGACAACCACCGGTGCCTGTACGCCGGGACCCCGTGGGAGAACGACGTCATCACCGACCGCCGCGACGTGGATGACTTTAAGGAAGCGTCGCGGATGATTGCGCGGACGCTCTCGGTGAGGGCTCGGATCTGCCTTTATGATTTATGTCCTTGATTTGACTACCTTCGAGGTCTTGACGTGAGGCACGTCGTCTTGTGTTGCAGTCGCTTGCGGAGCGGGCACAAGCTCGAGCGGCTTTGGTGAGGGAGGCCGCCAATGCCCATGCAGAAGCTGCCGCAGCTCGAGAGGCAACACAGCAGGCCAAGATCGAAGCCGCGCAGGAGGTCAAGCACGTGAAGGAGACCATGGCCCGCCAGGCGGAGAAGGAGGTGGCCTCTTTTAAGAAGAAGCTGGAGGCGGCCGAGCAGAAAGCGAAGGATGTCGCGGACGACCTCCAGGCCGTGGTGGAGGGTAAGTTTGCTTGGTCGCTGGGTGTTGATCCCGTCTCTCTTTTGTATCTTTGTCTGATTTTCGACCCTGAATGAGATCAGGCACCAGGGAGATAGAGGGTGCCCTCAAGAAGGAGCTTGCGGAGACCAAGGACCAGGTCAAGATCCTCAAGGAGAGGACCACAGAGGTCCGTGAAGGTGAGCGTCCTTTTGCCTCAACGGTTCTTATTGTTTGCCGAACTTAGGATGTAAGCGATCTGCCTTTTGCTTGTGCAGGTCTGGAGAAGCAGCTCACCGACCTGAGGGAGGCCGCCCAGTACCTGATGGACGTCTATGTTCCTCAGGAGGAGGGGGCGGAGCCAAAGGAGCTGCTGGACCGTCTAGATGAAGCTGATGGCCGGATGAAGGCCTTGCTACTTGACACCAGCAAGCTCGCCCCGGCGGCGGCGTTGGCGGCGGTGAAGTACCATGAGCCGTCGTTCGACCTGCAGAAGGTCGCTGAGGACGTCGATCTGTCGGAGCTGGTTAACCGCGAAGACGTCCAAGCTGCCGCAGAGGAGGTCGTGAAGAAGTTCGACCTCTGAAATTAGAAGTTGAACTGTATCAATCTGTAGATGCAAGTTTAGGCCTAGGGTCTATTGCTGTAAAAAGTGCTTTTGCCGTAATAAAGACTTGCAAATTAATTAAATCACGTGCTCCACTCGAATAGCAGAAACAATCGTTATGTAAGCTTGAAAATAACCGTATTGTGGAGAATTCCCTCCGCTGACCCAACTCAGTAGAGGAACGGCTTACCGACTGTACGGCTCAGCGTGGAGGCTTAGGCACAGCCGGCGCGCGGAGGGGGGTCTTGGACCCTATGTCTCACAATCAAGCAACTTAGGAACATTCATAAAGAGAGTAGGGGCTAAACAGGTGGGGAACACGCACAAACGTAAAACATGAGAAACCCCTTCAGGTCGCGAGACCCTTAGGTTGGCAAAGCCAAGCCCCCGAGCGCTTCGGGGCCTAACTTAGACCAAGCCCCCGAGAGTTTCGAGGGGGAAGGGAGAACACAACAGAAAGTAAAGGGAGACCTGAATGCAGGTCGACAGAAGGTCTGCCGACAGGAATCTCATTCTTTATTAAATGGAAATTGCAAAAGGGAGAGTACATAGCTTTTATTTTGGTACACATCTTCTAAGGATAGAAGCGACGCAGGTGCTCGATGTTCCAGACGTTCGGGACGCCCTGACCGTCGGCCCACTGGAGGCGATAGGTCATTGGCCCAATGACTTCCATCACAATGAAGGGGCCTTCGCAATGGGCGGAGAGCTTGTGCATGCCCTTGGTGTCTTGGATGCGCCGCAGAACTAGGTCGCCCACGTTAAAGGAACGTTCACGCACGTTGCAGTCGTGGTAACGACGTAGTTGCTGCTCATGGTGAGTGTGCCGCATCAGCGTGGCCACGCGGTGCTCCTCAATGCTGTCGAGGTCGACCTTGCGTGTCTCTTCAGCTGTTCCTTCGTCGTAGTGCTGGATGCGGGGGGCGCCGAACGCAAGGTCGGTCGGGAGGACGGCCTCCGACCCGTACACCAGGAAGAATGGTGAGTAGCCTGTAGCTGAACTGACCTGAGTCCGGAGACCCCAGATCACATGCGGGAGCTCCGCTAGCCACCTGGTGGCGTATTGGGAAGCGTCGTCGAAGATGCGGTCCTTGATGCCTTGAAGTACCATGCCATTTGCGCGTTCGACCTGGCCGTTGCAGTGTGGGTGCGCCACCGAAGCGTAATAGACGTCAATGAGGCTGTCTTGGCAGAAGTCCCAAAAGTCGGATCCTGTGAAGGCCGAGCCTAGGTCGGTGACAATCCTGTTGGGGACCCCGAAGCGATGGGTGATATCCTCGATGAACTTTGCCGCCTCCTTCGACGTAACGCTGGCAACGGCTCGGACCTCGATCCATTTGGTGAATTTGTCCACCGCCACAAGGATGTGCCTGTAGCCGCCAGGGGCCGTCCTGAAGGGTCCCACTGAGTCCAGGCCCCATATGGCGAAGGGCCAGGATGGAGGGATCGTCCTCAGGGCTTGAGCTGGGACGTGCTGTTGCTTGGTGAAGAACTGGCACCCTTTGCATTGTCGGACTAGGTCCTGAGCGTCGGCCAGAGCGGTAGGCCAGTAGAATCCCGACCTAAAGGCCTTTCCCACCAGATTAGCAGAAGCTGCGTGGTTGCCGCATTCTCCACCATGGATCTCTTGCAGGAGCCTGAGACCTTCAGACCTGAGGATGCACTTCATCAACACGCCGTTGGAGGTGGACCTCCGGTAAAGCTCTGTGCCGATGACGACATAGTTGGCGCTGTGCCTGACGATCTTCTCCCGTTTGACCTTGTCCTCAGGGACTCGGTGTTCCAGGATGTAGGATATGAAGTCGAGGCGCCAGTCATCTTCGACCTCTGTCATGAGCACGTCGCGGCTGCCTTCCGGGGGTGCGTCGCCGGGCGACATCTCTGGGTCGCTGAGGAGCTTGATTGACGGCTTTCGTAGGTCTTGGACAAACACGCCGGCTGGGACTAGCGTGCGCTTGGAGCCCAACTTGGAAAGGACGTCGGCCGCCACGTTGTTGTCGTGGCAGACGTGGTGGAATTCCAGGCCCTCGAAGTGGGCCTCAAGCTTCCGGACCTCGGCGCAGTAGGCGTCCATCGTGTCCTTCTTGATGTCGCACATCTTCTTGACCTGGTCAATGACGACCTTGGAGTCGCCGTAGGCAATGAGCCGCTTGATTCCCAGGGAAGCAGCGATGCGCAATCCGTGAATCAAAGCCTCGTATTCGGCGCCATTGTTGGACGCCTTGTAGTGGATCTGTAGGACGTACTTTAGGTGATCACCCTGGGGGGAGATGAATAGTACGCCTGCACCCGCTCCTTCGAGGTTCAAGGAACCATCAAAGTACATCTTCTAGTGCTCCGACTTCTCCGTCGGTGGGGGTTGCTGGGTCTCTGTCCATTCAGAGACGAAGTCCGCGAGGATCTGTGACTTGATGGCCTGTCGCGGGCAAAACTCAAGCTCGAACTCTCCTAGCTCGACCGACCACTTGATGATGCGTCCCGTGGTGTCGTGGCTGCGTAGGATCTCTCCCAGGAGGAAGCTCGACACGACCTTGATCTTGTGCGACTGGAAGTAGTGCCGGAGCTTGCGCGAGGTGACGAGAAGGGCGTATAGCATCTTCTGAGGTTGCGAGTACCTGATCTTGCTATCAGAGAGGACCTCGCTGACGTAGTAGACAGGTCGCTGGACGGGGTAGGGTTGATCTTCTTCAGGTCGTTCCGCCACCAGGACCGCGCTGACCACCTGGGTGGACGCAGAGATGTAGAGCAGCAAGGTCTCTTTTGGCGCTGGGGGCACCATGACTGGAGGCGTCGTAAGGAAGGTCTTCAGCTCTTCCAGTGCCTGGTCTGCCTCGTCTGTCCACGTGAATTTGTCTGACTTTTTCAGTAGCTTGAAGAAGGGCAGGCCTTTCTCCCCGAGCTTGCTGATGAAGCGACCTAGAGCGGCCATCATGCCGGTGAGCTTCATGACGTCTTTCTTCCCGGTGGGTCTCTTCATCCTGCGGATGGCGTCGACCTTGGTGGGGTTCGCCTCGATGCCCCGGTGGCTGACCATGAAGCCTAGGAGCTTGCCAGATGGAACGCCGAAGACGCACTTCTCCGGGTTGAGCTTCCAGCGGTAGCGCCGGAGGTTGGTGAAGGTCTGGGCGAGGTCAGCGATGAGGTTGTCCTCCACCGTGGTCTTGACAACTACGTCGTCGACGTAGGCTTCGACGTTGTCGCCAATCTGAGACTCCAAGCACTTCTGGATGGCCTTCTGGTAGGTCGCTCCAGCGTTCTTGGGGCCAAACGTCATGGCCGTGTAGCAGTAGATGCCATGCGGCGTTATGAACGCTGTTTTGTCTTGGTCAGAGACCTTCAGGGCTATCTGGTGATACCCTGAGTAGCAGTCGAGGAAGCATAGCAGGACGCTTCCGGCTGTGGAGTCAACGACCTGGTCGATGCGCGAAAGAGGGAAGGGGTCTTTAGGGTAGTGTCTGTTGAGATCGGTGTAGTCGATACACATTCTCCATTGGCCGGTTTTCTTGGGTACAAGCACCGGGTTGGTGAGCCAAACCGGATTTTTACATTTGCGGATGAAACCAGCAGCTAGTAGCTTTATTATTTCTACCCTAATGACCTCCTTGCGATCCTTCGCAAAGCGGCGCAGCTTCTGCTTGACAGGCTTGGCCGTCTTGCTTACATCCAAGCAGTGCTCAGCCAGCTCCCTTGGAACACCTGGCATATTCGATGGGGTCCATGCGAATATGTCCGCGTTGTCCCGGAGGAAACTGGTGAGCGCGAGTTCCTATTTTTCTCCAAGGTTGTCGCCGATGACCACCGTCTTCTCTGGGTCGGCAAGGCCGAGACAGACCTTCTTTGTCGCCGGTGTGGCGTCGAGGGCAGTGTCGGTGCGCTTCTGCTCCGGGATGGTGAGGTCGCTCAGGGCGACCTTCGCAGCTTCGGCGACCATAACCGCCGAGGCGTCGACACAGGCGTTCATCGTGGTGATATCGAGAGCCTCGTTGTCGCACTTGAACGAGACAATGAGGTCGCCATAAATTGTGAGGACTCCGTTTGGAGCCGGCATCTTCAACACCAAGTAGGTGTAATGTGGGATGGCCATGAACCTGGCCAGCATGGGGCGACCTAGGATGGCGTGGTAGGAGGACTTGAAGTCGGCGACCTCGAACCTGAGGTACTCCGTGCGAAAGTTATCCTCCGTGCTGAAGGTCACAGGAAGGGAGACCCGACCCAGGGGGTAGGCCACCTTGCCCGGGACGATGCCGAAGAATGGTTCGTCGCACGCTGTCATCCTCTTGAAGACGAAATCCATCTTCTTCAAGGTCTCGAGGAAGATGATGTTGAGCCCGCTCCCTCCGTCGATTAGGGTCTGGGAGAGCAGGGCTCCCTCCACTGTAGGCTCAACGACGAGAGGGTAGGACCCGGGGTCTGGGATATGGACCCAGTGGTCAGATCTGGAGAACGTGATCAGCTGCTCCGACCACCACAGAGGCTGCGACGGCTTGGTGTGGATGAGGTGGATCTCGCGCTTATCTTTGCGGTACTGCCTTCTGCTCACGTTGGCTTTGAGACCGCCAACGATCATGTTGATCGACCTCTTAGCGTGCTGAAAGGGGCCGTTGGGGTTGCCCGTCACCGGTGGCGGAGGTAGGTCGCGCTCATCGCGGTGGTCCTCCGGCTGCGGGTCGTCGCGACGTCGCTCATCGCGGCGGTTGTCGTCGCCACGGCCACGTCGATCGTCGCGGCGGTTGTTGTTGTTGCGACGTGAAGACGATCGATCACCATCGCCTCTAGGTCGCTTCGGATCTTCGGGGGTTCGGAACGCCCTTTTGAATTGCGAGCACTCGCGGACGGTGTGGGTGGCCCCCTCGTGGAACGTGCAGGGGCTGTCGAGCGCTGCGTTGAACTCGTCGATGTTGAACGTCGAAGGTCGACGTCCCTCCGCCGCAAGCACCTCTGAAGGTTGTTTGCGCAGCTTGGAGCTTGAGTCACCAGCGGTGCCGGAGGTGCCTGCGTTGCGCTAGGCATCGGAGTCGAATTGGTTGACCAGCGCCTCGTCGGTGTCGATGAGCTTGTTCACGACCTCCATGAGGGCCGCGACCGTGGTGGCCCCTGACTCGTGGATCTTCTCAAAGATCTTGCGATCTCTGATGCCCTTCTTGTAGCTTTCGACGACCTGGTCGTCCCGGACGCCGACACAGGTGTTGCGGTTCTCGAAGAACCGGTTGGTGTAGTCGCGGAGCCGTTCGTTGGTCTTCATGGTGACCCTCCCGAGGTTGAAGGTGTTCCCAGGGCGATTGTAGGTCGCCTGGAAGTTGGACGTGAAGGCCTAAGATAGGTCGGCCCACGACGTGATGCTGCCCGCCGGGAGGTTGTTGAGCCAGAGTGATGGTGCGCCACCCATCACCAACGGGAAGTACGCCGCCATGTGGTCGAAGTTGCCGCCGGCCGCCTTGACGGCGACGTAGTAGGTCGACAGCCAGATGTTAGGGTCAGAGCGGCCGTCGTACTTCTTGATGTTCGGCTTGAAGTTGTCAGGGTAGGCCACCGACCTAAGGCGAGGGGCCAACGCTGGGAAAGCGGTGATGGCCATGTCGTCACCACCGTCTCCGGCTTGAGCGCCACCTCGGCTCTGAGCAGGAGCGACGATCTGGGACCTGGGCTGGTGATCTGGATTCGGAATACCGCCCTCCGGGTGGCCGTATGCCACCTCGTACTGAGCACGTCGCCTGTTCTCGACGGCGTGGCGGTCACACTCCTCGCGCTCCATGATGCGATGGACAGCGCCGGGAGGTCCGTACTCGCGATCGTAATCCGCACGACGTCGTAGCTCTCGCTCTTCACGCTCACGATGGCATTGGTCGATGTAACTGCGGGCGTCGCGGTTTCGCCTGTTCTTGTCGAGGTTGGCGCGGAGGTCGCCGTCCTTCGCGCCATTCGCCCGAGGTTGATCAGGGTTGTTCTGGTCGACCTCCTCCTGAATGGTGGGGAGTTTGCTGTGCGCAGGTTGATTGGATCGACTGCACGAATGCCGGCTTGATAAGGACGTCGCGGACTTGGATGCCGCGCTCTTCTCTTCTACCAGGGCTGTGGCGACAAGAAGGTAGGCCATGGCTGCTTCGGCCTCGGGTGAGGGGTTAGCTTGCTGAAGACGTGCCATGGCGGCGCCCAGGTTGGCCTGGGGACTATTGAACGTCGGCAGCCCTGCTTCCTCGAACTCGAGATGAAGGTCTCGGGTGCAGGGGGTACCGCGTGGCGTTGCTCTTCTGCCCGTCGCTGGGCGTGGTTGGCGTTGCCCTGGATCCGACGTGCTTCCTCGGAGTCCGTCGCGCCGTGACGTGGTGGTTCGTTCTCCGACACCACCAGGACCCGTCGAAGGATGGAGCCCTGGTCGTTGGGGGAGACGTGGATCCGGACCTTCTGGAACTCGCCACCATCTGGAGACGAGGGAACTCGCGTGGTACGGGGAGCAGTACACCCCTGGTCGATCTTCTTCCGCAGCCGGCAGCCGCGGAGGGTGTGTCGTGCACCCTTGTGGTAGGTGCACGGTACGTCGAGCGGATCACAGCGTACGCGGAGCTCGGGCTTGAGGTCGCCAGATGACTGCCGCCGCCCAGATTGGATCTGGGGGGACCTGGTCGCCTGGTGGGCGTAGACGTCGCTGGATGGTCGCAGACCAAAGGGGAAGGTCTTGCGGTGCGACGCCGTCTGAGTTGAGCGCTGCGCTCTCTCACAGATCTGGAGGGTCTCCTCCATCATGTCGATGACGCGCTCCATCCCCTGAACGATGTCATAGGGTTTGGGTGGGTGGGTCTCCGATGCTAGATCAGAAACGGGGGCGGCGACGGGTGTCGCCGCGATCTTTACAGCGGTCGCTGGAGAGGTCGTGGCCGCCGGAAGAGTCGAGGTCGCCGTGAAAGAACCGAAGCGGATCCCCACGGGGTTGGCGAGGATGTCCACCATGCTCGCCGGAAAAACAACACCAGATCGGGCCACCATGCTGCACAACGAGTTCCCGATCACCCCTACCTGGCGCGCCAACTGTCAGGGGGTGAGACCTGGACAGATCCGCAAGGGGGCAACCCAAGCGGTTGTAGGTTAATTGGAGGGGATCGAGAACTAAGAGCGTAGGTGGTAGTTCACGGATGGAACTCGGAATATGGCAAGAATGGCGAGGGACACAAGGATTTAGACTGGTTCAGGCCTCCGGAGAGTAAAACCCTACGTCCAGTATGAGGTGGAATTATGTGTGAATGGGGGCGTCCCCTCGAATGGAGCTCTAGGCCGCCTTATATGGTCAACGGGCTAGGGCTTCCATTCGAGGTTGGTGGACCCTCATCGGGGTCGGTTACAATTTGGGAAGGTCATCTTCCGTGATTACAGGGCAAATCCCGCGATCTGCGGACCTACTGGCGGCGCCGAGCCGTGACCTGGGGAAGAGTCTTGCACCGCAAGCCCGGCGGATCCTCCGGGATTTGGATAAGGTCTTCTGGAGTCTTCTAAGGTCGCCGGGGTTGTGGATAAGGTCTCCGGGCCCACTTGCAGGTCGGCGGGGCTTCTGGCAGGTCGGGTCCACTTGACAGGGACCTCTGGGACCCTAGTCGGTGGGGACCCATGGGTACCCATGTCTCTCACAAATGGCAGGAGAAGAGGTGTCGCCAGCAACACTTTTAGCCTTCTCTTTCTTGGAAGCCTTCTTCCTACGAGCCTTAGGAGGAGCTGCCGAACAAACAGCCACGGCAACAGCTGGAATCTTCTTGTCCACACCCGGCGGGCGGGATCGGAGAGCAGTCTCAGCTCCAAGTTCTGAGAACACGCGATTCACTCTCTTCTTATGCTTCACGATGTTCTTGTAAGCTTTATACTCGTTTAGAGTAAATTCGTCGACCATTTCAGTAACCTTCTCTTCAACCTCAAGGATGAAATCATCAAGGCTTTGACCATCTTCAAGTCGTAAGTCGAATCGTGGAAACGGCACCTTCTGTGAAACCCAATCCACTTCAAGATAAACAATGTCTGAAGGTTTCCAGCCATGAGACAAGGGCCAGACTCGAGCTGCAACAAATTCCTCAATCGCATCGCGGTCACCAAGAATCGTGCTGGCAAGAAAGAAAGCACTTTCACAATTCCTGAAACCAAGAGCCCGACCGTTGAATGTAGCAGTAGTAACAGCGGTCACTAGGACTATGGGCGAATAGAATGGGTAAGCCGGTCCAGTATAGCCAGAAACTTTAGACATATCAACCTTCAAGTAAAACCAATAGGATCGCCAATCTTCGGGCAAATTGGTTTTACTGCAGGGAGCAAGCTGAATACGGGTACGATGTTGAAACGAATTCTTCCTTCGAGTGTTGAAGGTGCAACAGCCATAGTGGGCTTCGTAGAAGTTCCCATCACTCAGCTTCAGGATATCCTTCTCAGTAACAAGCTCGAAGAGACGAGCGAAAACATCAGCACTGGCCGTGCACTTGAAAGTCTTTATGATCCAGAAGAACTTTGAGAGTTCCAGGAAAGAATTGGGCGTCAACTGATGAATCTTCACGGAGAATTTATCGAGAATAGCAGGAAGAAGAGTATCGCACGGAAATCTGAGTCCGCAGATGAAGAAATCTCTAAAGACAACAATCTCATTCGCTTCGGGAGAAGGGGTCTCTTCATCAGAAGGCGGACGACCGTCACCAGAGGGAAAGTAACCAGCCTCTTCGTATTCTTTAATAAGTTCAGAGGTGACCTTGGATTTTCCGAAGACAAAGCCTGGAGGGTATGAGCCTTTCAAGGAAACCAACTCATTTAAGTTGACTTCAACGTTAGAGAGATCCTCATCACCATCGGATTTGTTTCCAGACTTTATCTCTCCATCTTCGCGACTGCCGGAATCGCGAATGGTTTCGGCAGCCGGGTCGCTCGCACTGGGAGGAGCATTTTCTCCTGATGGCGGAACACCAGCAGCGGCTAACTCTTCGGAAGTCATCGGCCTAGCAGTGCTCTTAGTACGAGCCACCTTTTCGGAACAAAAATAAATGAGAAAAGTATATCAATTTACAGGAAACAAAATCCACGAAATAGTTCGATACTGACCGAAAAAGTATAAGAAAGGCGAGTAGAATACCTTTGAAGACCGAAGAAGTTGCCGAACTTCGGGCGTCTTCAGACGAAAAGCCTTGCGCTGCGAATGCTTCAAAAAAAAAGCGGAGAAAGCGGCGAAACGGTGAAAGAAAGTTACCGCGACGAGCCTCTATTTATAGGGGAAGAGGGGGTAGTTTCAAGAAGCTGTCTCGAGATGACCGTTGCGCGTTTTACGAGGGACGCGTGTACACTCCGACGTTCCGAGGGTGACGTTTTTTACCGAAATTCTGAAAATTGTTCGTGGAAACGGATCGTCGGAGTCAAACCGCTTCCCCGAGGGGCTAGTGTTGGGGAATTGGGTAAAAACCTTTCACCCTCAGAACTTCGGAGATGTTATGACTCTAAAGAGTTCGTGGAAGTATGCAGTGAACATCCAAGTGAAAGTATCATTTTCATGATTTCCAAAAAGAGTTCGCTAATCCTCTAACCATGGGCGAGGCAATCGCCGAATAACTATGAATTCGCAGGTCTGGCTATTTGTTTCAGGACAGGAGAGGTTTCGGGAGTTATTGCTGATTCGGGAAACCTTGACGATGGAAACTGCGAATGTCTCCATGAAGACAAGAAGGTTCCTTTGTGCTTCCAGACCTCTGCGAAGTTCGGTGAAGTTCAACTTCGGCGAAGATTTCGGCGGCAAGGCGCGGGAAACTGTTTGCTTGCGAATCTTCGCGAGAACAAGGTGAAGATCACGAATGAGTCAAGTCAAAGGAGCAGCGCCAAAAGTCCGGGTTCAAGGTGTGAACTAGTGGCTGGCTTGTAAATATACGAAATTAGTTCTGCAAATCACGGGGTGTAAAAGACGTCCATGTACATGTTCACACTTGAGATATTCTCTAGATTCGAGGGTAATCTCGAAATGTAAAAGTCCCTTCATCTCCCTATAAAAGGGGGTCGAGGGCACGTGTAAAGGGATTCACAACTTTTGAGGAGAATACAGGCTTTCGGAGATTCCTTGTCTCCAAGTTCCCGAATTCCTTCCTGAGTTTGTTCTTGAATCTTCCATTCTTTGTGTTCGGGGGTTCCATCCGATTTCTGAATCCCCAACAATCAGTCAACTTATCCGATGGCACTGGAGTGGCCACATGGAAAACCCCCTGGCATCCGACGATGGCAGCTGCCATCGCGTCGTAGTCCAGGAGATCAGCCTTGAAAAGCTCGAGGTTCTCAGCAGCATTCTCGAGCCGCTTCAGATGGGCGGTCTTGGTGTCACCTGCAACGGCAGCCAACAGGACCGACACTCGCGTCTCAAACTAGCTTGTCTGCCCTGCAACTGCAAGCGAGCACGAACTGGAAATAATCCGGCAAGAAGCGTCAGATCGCGCACCGAGGTCGCGGACGGTGGCGTGGACGGTGTAGCCGCGGGAGAGGAGGAGCTTCACGAGCCACGAGGCGATGAACCCGCCGGCGCCGGTCACGCACACCGTCGAACTTCCGGCCATGGCGTTGACGAACGACGACGACGCCTCCGAGCCTCCTCCACTCCACAGCAAGGCAGCTATTCGTGAGGTGTAATGGTTGCTAGCACAGTACGGTAGCAGAGAGGATGCACATCAGGCTGGAATGTCACATGGCTCCTGACCTCCTGTACAAACGCAAATGGGACCATGATGGATAGCTCCGATCGGCATTGGGTGGTTGCTCAAACTTCATACATCCATGTGAAGGACTGAAGGCATGGGTACAAATACAAACATAACTACAGTATCTCAACTGATATAAAATAAATATTCAGAAATGAAGGAACATTAATTCATGGAGACAATAGGACAAGCTTTTATATGTTGCCATTAGTTATATCTCTTTTTTTTTCTGTAATATGCTGGAGAACTGCGTAGAGCTTGATATCACAAAACGGTGTGGATATGAATTCAATACAACACTTTGAGCAAAGCATGCATTTAGGACGTGTTTGGTCGCGAAGCTGGTTTTGCCTTGCCTTGCTGCACGGATAAGAGAGCCTTGCCAGGCCCGGCGAGCCAATTCGACTCTCCTCCAAAAGCAAGCTCAGCAAAGTCAAATCTTGCCCACACAAATTCCTAGGAAATCTTGCTTGACATCCAAACTTGTAGTCTTGCTCGGTATCCTAGCCTGGCAAGGTCACACAGTGACCAGCAAAGAAACCAAGCACGCCCCCTTAGCTAAAGAAAAAGTTTCAAATTACACCCTTCAAGTATAGTAGTAGTCAGATAAACTTCTAAACTATGCTTTGGTTCAATTTACCCCATAAACTATGTTATTTGATTCAACTTGCTCTATGTTGCAATTTGTCATTTTTGTTTCTCCATACACAGGTTGAATTTTAATTTAAGACTTTGCAGGGTGTTACTGAACATCATAATCTATTCTGAAAATATTTACAAACTTTTCATCATTAGTTTTTATATAATTTGGTAGCACAAGGATAAATTTTGTTATTAAATATCTTACCCTATCAAATTAGTGATAAAAAATTATGATATATTTTTTAACATGTCTTATGTTTGTATGATCTTGCTAAATTTGAACATAAAACTCCACTTGTGCTTGGGGAAACAAAAAGACAAATTGAGTTTAGAGGTAAATGGAACCAAATGGCATGATTTAGGGATAAACTGAACGAAGAAATACTTTAGCGGGTTATCCGTATTTTTGTTATACTTGAGAGGAGTAATTTGAACTTTGTCCTTAGCTAAAAGACATACTAACACAAGAAAAAGAACAAAATGAAAGAGCTTTCCCAAAACACCAAACTTACTAAGGAATGTCAGATAATACTACCATAATACAACCATTGCCATAAAACATTGGTGCTCACTTTTAAAGGCATACATAGTGTGGGAAATAGATAGGATCTTAGGCAACCTTATACATAACATCAACATGTCACTGCATTGCCTCTAATGGGCTAAGACCACTTCACGGGTTTTCATTAATAAGAAGGTGCTTCAACGACGAGAAGATCTTTTTTTAAACAAGCCCCATGTGTTCGCTCATGTGAAGAATTGAACTTAGATCTACTGCTCACAAAGCCAATTTGGCCCGCGCGCTCCCTGGCACGCACGATGGGATAGCGGGCCCTGTCAGACACGTGGGGAGCTGCCATCCCCTTTTTCATTTTTTCTATTATTTTTCAAAATAATTTGTGCTAATTAAATATTTTTATGCGTAAAAATCATATTTATAAGTTACTAAAAACTATCATGTAAATTGATGTTCAAAAAATAATTATGCGTATAAATTATTCTTCAACACAAATTTTTTATACAAGTTGTACGTTTAAGTTCCGCACACCATCAAAATGTGCTTAAAATTATATGATACTAATTAAATATTGTTTCACATATCAATTATGTGTGTAAATTGTTAAAGAACTATCACGTAAGTTGGTGTTCGAAAAAAGTTATGCGTACAAGTCATTCTTCAAAAAAAAATTGTGCATACAAGTTGTACATAAAAGATCTACATGCCATCAAGTGTACTAATAAATTATCAGGTAAAATTTTATAGTTTGAAATTATGAGTCTAAATTATCTGTATAACTTTTGTTTACATATATTTCGTATATAAGCTGGGAATAAGAAGAAATGCTTTGGGACCACTCGGGAACACACTGAACAAGCGCGTGGTGATAGGTATGTGGTGGGGCCCGGTGTTGGGTGTTCAAAAACTTTTAACATCCAGACAGAAAGTAAAAAAGTGGAAAAGCAAGAAAAGTGGCACTATATTCAAGAAAAAGAGATCCCGCTACACACGGGAAGCATGAGCTCCCCTTTTATAGTGCCTGAAGCCCCGAAGGACATTTTTACATTATGAGAATACCCTCACTCCCGTAGCATCTCAGAGGAATATGTTGTACAGAAATGTCTAAGCTGATCACACCTATCGTGTGATCGCTCCTTTTAATTACAATTGTGCCCATGACAGTTCACGCTTCTCACGTGTTCTCTTCCTTCTTCGGCACGACATTGACTGATTCAACTCCGAGGATCATCATATTACTCGGAATTGGACAAGCTTCCTCTTCATGAGCCTCGCTCGGTGTGACGTCACCCCTTGGAGTTCCCAAATCTTCTAGATTCCAACAACTTGCGCCATCATCATTTAGGCACTAGCTCCTCCACGACAGGTTTCATCCTTTCATTATCCTCACACCCTAAAATGACAAGGAGAAAATACTTTGTTAGGAGACTTCATTCCTCAGAGAGTTAGAAAGATTTCCGGGTTTCAAACCACTTAAAAGAGCATAAAAAGAAGTTTCTTTCCGTCTGAGGCTCATACATGTTTGGGAAATATTTGAAAACATCAATTCATGGCCCTCGGACATCATCATTCCTTGGAATTTGATCACATCACTCAAAATAAAGTTTTGATCACCAGGCACTATGGCCAGAAAACCCGTTCGACACTTAGCCGCTCAACCTCCGAAGCTCCTTCCCGTCTCAAACCGCCGAGCCGCTTTCGATCCCGACCTTCGCAAGTAATTTCGTCACCCGTTTTGGCAAATTTTAGGAGAATCGTCGGAAAGTTGAGTTTCCTCCGACGCCTCGAGGGTGGCCTATTTCGGTTGATTCCCAACAGTGGGGTCGCATGCGAGCTGATTAGCGCGACCCGCTCCCAAAGTGGTGCGCACACATCAATTACTCCCCACTGGATACTCAGGTACTCTAATCTAATCCCTCTGTTTCATAATACTTGTCGTTTTAGCTTCTTTAGATACAATCCTTTTGCTATACACCTAGATATATACTTATGTGTAGATACACAGTAAGAGGAAGGTATGTAGAAAATCAAAATAACAAGTATTATGAAACGGAAGGAGTAATCACTAAGCTAGTAGCTAGAGGCTCTTAGACCACCCGCACCGGGGGTCTTTATCGCCTCCTGTAGGAGGGGGATGAAGGAAAAGGCGCCGCAGCGGCTTCCTTCATCACCCACGTCATTTTCACGTCGCCCCCAGTATACTGGGAATATGGGGGAGTCCAGGACTCCCGTTAGCCTCCGCCGGCCCCACCACGCGCACCCACGGCCTCCGCGCACGCACCATCCCAACCACCGCTGCTGCTGCCTCGCGCCGCCTCTGCTCCGCCTCGCCGCGTTCGCCGCCGGAGAGGAGGATGGACGCCGCCGCTGCTCCTCCGCCGTCCCTGCTGCTTGGCCATGCAGGCGAGCTCAGCGTCGTCGCAGGCCGCAGCACCTGTCCGCAGGAGCTCCTCGCCGCCGGAGAGAGAGAAGGGGAGGGGTCGAGGCATGCGGAGGGTGTGGCCGCCGGAGAGGAAGAAGGAGGGCTGCCGCACCTCGATCCATTCGCCGCCGGATCTCCCAGCGACCGCCCCTCCCCTGCAACTGCCACCATGGACTCAGTCGCCGCTCCCCTGCTCCAATCGAAGGAGAGGGGCCTACGCCGCCAGCCCCGAGGCGCACTGCATAGATGCAGAGATGGAGGCCGCCGCTCCCCTGCTCCAACCGCCGCCGCCGTGGAGCACCTCGAGACGCAGAGCGCCGGGGAGAAGGAGGCCAGTGCGGGCCGCAGAGCGGTGCGGGAGAAGCAGGCCGGCGCGGCCTTGGTCGTGCTCGCGGCGCCGCCGCCGCCGCCGCCAAAGCTCCTCCCGTCGCTCCTCGAGGCGGCCTCCACTCGCCGTCCACCGCCGCGGGATCCATCGACGCGGGAGGAGCTCCATGCCGTCCCTGCCTCCGGCGCACGGAGCAGGGGAGGGTCAGGGGCCTCCGCCGGCATCCCGAGGCCGTCAGCGTGCTATCCGGGCTAGGCGACGCGCTCGCCGTCGTCACCCACTTCGGGGGCTTGATCCGCGCGCTGGAGGGGTGGGGGAGGACGCCGGTGCGCGAATCTCACGAGGGAGGGCGGCCACCGGCGTGGCTGCCCCTCCTCCATCGCCGGAGCCGAGCTGGACGCCACGCGCGCGAGCGAGCGAGGGACGCCGCGCGCCGCCGCAGCCCCGCGCGCGCCATCCTCCGCTGCAGCCTCTTCCGCCGCGTTGACTCGCCATGGATCCGGTGGCGGAGCTCCCCATGGCCCGTGCTCTCCGGTGCCTGAGCTATGCGGGGTGGCGGCGGGGTCGGCGGCCGTCCGCCGCGCTTACAGTCCGCCGGAGATTGAGAGGAGGGAGGGGCGCGGCGGGGGAAGCAAGGTTGGGAGGGAGGGGCCGGCGGAGGAAGCGAGGTGGGGAGGAGGGAGAGAGAGAGGGTGGTTGGGGGTGGGGGCCTGCGGGATGGGGGAGGGGGATAAAAAATTGGAGTGGGCCCGGTTGTTGGGATGAAGGAAAGATTTAAAGGAAGATGGGTGCAGAAGAATAGAATATGGATGAGTAGGATGGAATATTCCGTTTTGAAGGAGAACGAGTGTGAATAGTCTTACAGTCTTACTCTGTCTAAGCATTCGGTTGAAACCGGAGGGCTCGCTAGGGGCGCCAACACCATGCAGTGTTCAGGATGTTTTTGTTGTAAACCAGCGGCGCCAGAAGCTTCATGCCTTGCCCTTGCGCCCGGTTGCACACCGTCGGCTGCATTATTTTGGAACTTGTTCTAACCGGTACTCTGGCAATGGACACATATCATCACTAGATGAAGAAGTTCCGTTTTGCTATCATAAGGTGTAAATAAATCTTGTTTGCTTCGGACAGTCAGAACGAAGGCGACACAAGATTCCAACGAGGGCAAAAGAAGAATACACAATCCATCAGATGATCAGGGTGAATATATCATCGGACAACAAAAACAATCGAAAGCGCACTGGTGCCGGTGATACTGAGAAGAGTACACATAAAAGAGGCGCAAATATTCCCAGAATGATTCCAGATTCCTCTACGGATCGCCGCAAATTTAGTGAGGACACATCTATGCTCTCTGACTCTCTGTAAAAACAGAGTAAAAAGTTTGTTTCGTTCTATTCTAGGTTTATCTCATCGTATATATTTGCTCTTGTAGCATACGGAGTATATGTCAACATCACTTGCACATCGCCCAGGCGTCAGCTCGCACGCATGCCCACGAATGGACGCACGCCTATATAAGCAGGCGCATGCATGCCGAGACCATCTCGCAAGTCACAGCTCGGCGACCGGCAGCTAGCCAATCCAAAACCTTTCTTTGGGTAAGGCCATGGCCGGCGGCGCACCATCCCTGATCAGCTTCCCTGTTCGGCGAGGCGAGCGGCAGCTCGTGGCCCCCGCGAGGCCGACGCCCCACGGCTTCAAGATGCTCTCCGACATCGACGACCAGGACATCCTCCGTTTCTACCGGTCCGGCATCTTCTTCTACCGCGGGAACGCCTCCAGGGCGGGCCTCGACCCCGTGAAGGTCATCAGGTCGGCGCTCGCGGAGGCGCTCGTGCACTACCACCCTCTCGCTGGCCGGTTGCGCGAGCTGCAACCCACGCGGAAGCTCGTGGTGGAGTGCACCGGTGAGGGTGTCGTCTTCGTTGAGGCCGACGCGGACGTCCGGATGGATGATCTCGGAGACTCCCTGGCGCCGCCCGTGCCCTGCTACGACAAGTTGCTGTGCGAACCTGAGTGCCCAACGGCAGATGTCATCGACCGTCCTCTCATCTATGTTCAGGTCGTCAGTGAACACAGTTTCTAGGTAACAACTTTTATCCGAGACGACAACACTGACGTGTAGTGTGCATGCTAATAATCTCAACAGGTGACGCGACTGAGGTGTGGAGGCTTCATCTTCGCGTTCCAGATATGCCACTGCATGGCCGACGGCACGGGGAACGTGCAGTTCCTGACAGCCCTGACCGAGTTCGCGCGCGGCGTTCCTGGCGCGCCGACCGTGCGGCCGGTGTGGGAGCGCGAGCTCTTCATGGCGGGATGGCCGCCGGAGATCACACACGACCACCAGGAGTACGCTCCCCTCCCCGACCCCGGAAAAGACATGGTCACCCCCGGCGACGCGTTCGCGCACCACGCCTTCTTCTTCGGACCCCGCGAGATCGCCGCGATACGGTCGCGGGCCCCGCCCGCCTTGCGCTCCGGCACCTCGCGGTTCGACCTCGTCGGCGCGTTCATGTGGCGCTGCCGCACCGCCGCGCTGCGGTTCGACCCCGGCGACCTCGTCCGCCTGCACCTATTCGTGAACGCACGCGTCAGGAACCGGAGCCGACGGCCGGTGCCGGCGGGCTACTACGGCAACGCGTTCGCGTTCGCGGCGGCGGCCGCGGCGGCCGGGGAGCTCTGCCGGAGGCCCTTCGGCTACGCGCTGCAGCTGCTGCTGGAGGCGAAGGCCCGGGCGTCGCAGGAGGGGTACGTGCAGTCGGTGGCCGGCTTCAACGCGGCGCGCAGGAGGCCGCCGTTCCCCAAGGCGCGGACGTACCTCATCTCGGACGTTACCCAAGCGGGGTTGCTGGCGGTGGACTTCGGGTGGGGAAGGCCGCTGTACGGAGGCCCGGCGACCACAATGCTGGCCACGTTCCACCTGGAGGGGAGGAATGAAGCTGGTGATGCCGGCATTCTGGTGCCGATGAGGCTGCCAGCTCCAGCGATGGAGAGGCTAAAGCAACAGGTGATGAAGGAGCTTCCAGCTTTGGCCATGGAAAACTCAAACTTGGTGGACGGTCCCGTCGTGGCAAAACTGTAGCCGTTGATCCTGTGACAAATGTTTTTTAATAAAACGAATGGTCAAAACTTCCGGTTAAAACTGAAGCCATTGATCCTGTGACAAAACTTGTTTTTTAATAGGACGAATGGTCCAATGAAAAGTGAATAGGGACAAGACATTAGGATCGAAAGAGTATCTTTAATAGAGAGACTATGGTGTTGCTGTAAACGCATATTCGTGTTTGTTTCCACGGGTCACATTGTGATTCCAATAGACTTGTAAATTGATATAAACCTTTTCAAGCATAATTATTTTGTGGGGCATCTTTTTTTAATCAAGACCAGATCATTCAGTAACTCAAACTTGCAGAGTTTACAATATCCTAAATGCAACCAGGAACATAATGTCGGAAGATTGAGTAAGCAGAGAGCTCACCCTTCCTAGCCAACAAATGAACACCTCATTAGCACTACTATTTACATGAGAAGAAGAAATAGAATCAAATTTGGTAGCTAAAGACTTTATATCAGCAACAAAAGGACTAATCACAGAACGATCCCAAGTAGGAACAATGACTTTCTGGATCAATCCTAAGCAACCTGAGTAAATAATCACGTTGTGAAAACCTTAATCAGGAGCAAGAACCATGGCACACCGAAGAGCAAGTGCTTCTGCAACCTCAGGCACATTAATGCCATGAAAAGACTTGCGACAACCCATCAAACATCTGCCCATATGATCTCGCACAACAACACCAGCTGCTGAACTTGATGAAGAAGAGAAGATTGATGCATCCACATTGAGGCAAAGCCCACCAGTCGGCGGTGGAGTCCATTTCTGAATATATCTAGGAACTGCACACCTTGGTGAGTAATTACTCGGCTTGAAACAATGCAAAATGATCATGTCAACATAAGCTTGTATCTTCTTGATTGTCATCTTGGGACACACTGTACTTTCAGAATTTCTAGTTTCATTTTGTGCTTCCCAGATAAGCCAGCAGGTAATGGTCATCGCCACACGCTGCACCTCATTGCAACGATCGAGTAAATCAAACAGCCACTGTTTAGCATTATGGAGATATTTCCTTTGTAACTGAAAACCAAATTGCTTTTTGATAACATCCCACACAGAAGTAGCAAAAGGGCAATTAAGAAACAATGCTCAACTTTCTCTACGTGGCCACAAAAACAACATAGAGAATTAGCAGGAATATGTCACCTCTGAAGCTGATGCCCCGTAGCCAAACAATCATGAACAGCTCTCCAAAGTATTATTTTCATCTTGCTCAGAGTTTTAACCACAATATCTTCCAATTCGCTTCCTCAAAAGTTGTATCAGACATAAAACCAGATCCATACCTACTTCTGAAGGAGGCAAAAGAAGCGATTCTTGCAAAATTATATGCAGAGTTTACAGTATAATCGCCAAATGTAGTATAAGGCCATGAAACAAAATCATCTAGCTCACATATAGGCAGTGATATCTGTTTGATTTTTAAAGCCATACTCGGAGCAAAAAAGCATTATTTGTGTCCTCATCCCACTGACCTGAATCAGGATTGACCAAGGCATCCACCGTTTGAAATTCAGGAACCCATTTATCTTGACATATATTCGAACAGATTTTCCATTTCCAATTTTCCACAGAACACCTTGCTCCAGAAGCTTTTTACCATGCATAATACTACGCCAAGTAAAAGAAGCTGATCTTGGACATTTTGCAAGCCAAAAATTAGAGAAAGGGAAATAACGTTAGAAGGCGCCATCCCTGTTTTCCTAATATGGCCAACCGAAGCCACCAACAAATTTTGGTGAGGAAAACCAATCCCAAGAACACCAATGCATCTTTTTCTTTCCGTGTTCCACTCCCCACCAGGCATCTGCAATTAATTTTCGTATCTTTTCACATGTTGTAGTTGGGATATGAAAACAACTCGTAACAAAAGTTGGAATTGATTGAACCGCAGCCTTAAAGAAGAATTTCTTTCCCTGCTCTAGACAAAGGTCGGTCGGTCCAGTTATTAATCCGTTGCCACTCTCCCAGAGTCCCAGGCAAGTCGTTAATTTTGTTTTATCACACTTTGTGCGGAAACGATCGCTACAGTGTAACATCAAACCACCGAAGCATTCCTGCCATTGTGGTCATTTGACATCGATCCTAGCTACTGATATGAGACGCATCAAAACCTCTGCACATCAAAAAGTCACAACTATGTAAATTGTTACTATGCATGTGTACATGTTGGTAGACGGTATGCAAAATAGGGGGAAACCGCGCCCGCGTCGCTCCTCTGGGGCGGCTCGAGCGAACTCCCACCCCCGGCGCCGCCGCCCCTCCCGGCGCCGCCCCCTCCTCGCCGCCACCCGAGCGGCCGCAAGGAAGGTGGCGGCGGGGCTCCTCCTCCGTTTCCTCACCTCGTCCACCTTCCTCCTTTCTCCCCTGTTGAGCCCGACGTGGTGGCGGCCATGGCAGCGGCGGCTGCGTCTCTGGAGGCCGGATCTGCTCGTGACTTCGCCGGATCTGCACCTTGCGCCGCTGGATCTGCCTCCTTGGGGGCTCGGCGGGTCGGGGTGTAGCGGCGACGGCGGGCGCGGTTTCCGACGGCGGGGGCGGCGCGGTTCGGTGCGTGGCGACCTCCTTGCGGCGTGTGCGGGCACTCTGCTGGGCGCGGTTGCGGCGGCGACGGACCCTGGCGCTCTGCGGCGGCTGCGACGTTTGCTGTCGGGGTGGAGGTCGGCTCCGTGCTCGATTCGGCTGCGTCGCAGCACTCCGCGGTGGCGGCGGCGGTTGCTGTCGGGGTGGCTGGACCGCGTGCTCGGTTCGGCTACGCCGGCTGCAGCCCCTCCGACGGCGGTGGGTGGCTTCCTGCGGTGCCCCTGCGGCGGCAGTGGGTGGCTTCCGACGGTGCCCCTCGTTGTTGTGCTGTGGATGGCCAGCGGTTGAGGTTTGTTGGCGGCGTCGTGGTGGCGTGGTCGGCGGCGGCTTAGGTTCACTGGTAGCGCCATGTGGCGTTGTTGGTTGCTCCAAGCCGCATTTCTCCAGTTGCAGTGTGTCGGTGGTGCCATGGTGGCACGGCCGAGGACGGTTTTGGTGCGGTCTTTGCCAGCGGCGTCGTGGTGGTGCTGTTGGCTTTGGTCGTGCGGCAGGCCACTTCCTGTGCCTTGGTGGTGTGGCTGGTGGCGTCGACCGTCTCTTGCGCTGCGACCTGCGTGGATGATGCGGGTGAAAACCCATCCCTTCTTGGGACGGCGTCGATGGCGCTTCTTGTGTCATTTCCTTCCTGAAGGCGACGTCGGGCATCTCTGGCGTGGGGCTGGGCCTCTGCTGGGGTCTTCGGCGCCATCGGGATTCTCCGGCATGGTGCGTCGTCGTTGGTGGCCTCTGTGAGAGCTCCTTCTTCTTCCTCTTTGTTTTCCTTCTAGTGGGTGAAAAAAAAGAAAAAGAAAAAATTAGTAGTAGTTAGTAGTCAGTCCTTTGAGCGGAGGAGAAGAGAGGTTTGGGTACTTGCCAGTTGTGTGTGGTGGCTCGCGTCGACGGCGGAACAGAGTTGTGGAGACCCGGATCGATGTCCCAATCCGACTGGAACGATCCTTTAAAGTTGTTTGAGTTGATCGTGTCGATGTCTCAATCCGACCGATGAATTTGAGTTGTTGAGTTGTGCGGTGCGTGTTGATGTCCCAATCCAATCCACCGAAGTGCTTCCTAGTTGTATGGTCTGCAGACCGGAGTCGTTCGGGGTTCTCTGCTCCCCTAGTTGTGCGGTCGATCGACCGGAGTTGTATGGTTTTCGGGTCCGGTTTTCCTTATAAACTGAGTCAACTCTCTTCTTCTAATAAAAATTCGGAAAAGCATAAGCTTTCACCGTCCGTTCAAAAAAAATGTTGGTAGACGGTCTTTTATATAAGTTGATACATTTCTATCCTCTATATAAATTTGCTACTACATAAGTTACCATATAATGTAAATTGCTACACTAAAGATTAACACATTTTCTCTTTATAAAGCTATTACATTTTATGTTAAAGCAAGAACTCTTAGTGTACTTACATGCATAGTACATAAATTTGCTTGGTCGTGCATCAGCAAACTTTCTTTCATTGGCGGTTCGTTCAGCTGGGCTTGATTGAGGCCCCCCGGACATCTTAATGGGCCGTTTGCAAATCCTAAGAGCCTTGGCTCCCTCCGGTTTGTGTTAATCCCAAGTCCGAGACGAAGGATTAGTACCACATCGTGAGGAGAAGGAAGAAATTCTTGCGCGGCGCAAATAAAATAAGGGTCACGGCAACCTAGCAACTCATACCTTTCTCAGCCTTTTGGCTAAGATCAAGTGTAGTATCTGTTCTTATCAGTTTAATATCTGATATGTGGGTCATGTACTCACAATGATATTAAATTTATTTTTTATGGGGGAGGACCTAAAATGGTAGCTTGCTACTAGGGTTCTCAAGTGTCGCCTTAGCGTTGCACTATTGCTTAGGCTTTTGGCACACCCCAACCAAACCAAATTCAAATTTTAATTGAAACAAAATTCAAAGTTAAATATCTCAAGACAAAATTTAAAAGTTAAATCTTAGCATAATGTGCAGATCGGTAGGACATAATCTTAGAAACAGGAAGTAATGGATTTAGGATTGTATTCCGGTGCAAAGGCCCGTCATCAATTTGTTTGGGCTTTATACTTCCGTTTTGTATGTATTCATTCATTTTCCGGCACCACCCCCTGCCTGGAGCCTGAGACGCATCAAGACCTCTTCACATCATGCAAGTCACATGTCTCGGCGGATCTCACGTAATGATTAAAAATAGAATTTGTTGATTTCTCGGATGCTGTCTCTAGATCTCACGTAATGATTAAAAATAGAATTTGTTGATTTCTCGGATGCTGTCTCTAGTGGTTTTGCTGTTAGGTTTTGAGAGCCCTCTGTGCTGCTCATCAGGCATCAGTTGGAGCCTGTCGTTCTGCTGTAGTTCTTTCAATGCTTGTGTGATATGAATCGAATCTTTGTAATTTCGTTGCTTCTTGTAACGAAATTCGGGCAAGGTGGAAAAAAAGAAAGTCACATGTTTCTAAAAGAGTCAATTTCTGCTCTGTTCTACCTAGCTTGACATGGGTGTTCTGAACCTATCAGGAATTATTAGATGCTGCAGAGGAGGTGGCGAAAGATTTCTGGAGCGGTTACTTCCGCACAGGAGACCAGGCTTGTCCGTCACACAAGCATCCAAACCTAGCTTTACCACAGGGTGTAAAAAAAGGCTGCAGCGTGCACAGTCCTAGCTGTAAGATCAGACCACCATTTATAGGATTGATTGTTTCTGTGCTGTTCTCGATTTGTTACAAAAGGAGCTTAATGACAGATTCAATGATGCCAATTCTGAGTTGCTTTCGTGTGCCTTGAGGCCGGATAACTCATCTCATCATTTTGATGCTCAGAAGTTGATGAGATTAGCAAAGTTTTATCCTGCTGACTTTCCTGATAAGGATATGGCGAATCTAGAAGGCGAGCTTCGATTGTATTTTTTTAAATTAAAGCAGGAGCACTACTATGTCAAATTAGAAGAAACAACATTGGTACATAATGGGTCGAAACAAACACCACCATACGAACAAACCCCGTAACAGAAACAAACGCACCCGACACAACACACCACCATCCTCAACCACTTGGGAGAGAAGATCGAAACAAGCCGCAGACACCTGTGTCGTCGTCACCAACACTGTGTCACGGCGAAGCTGCAACCCGCTACAGGCCCGAACGACCCCTGAGCTCCTCCACCATGGGACAGTCACCCTCAAACTGCACATACACACTCGCCGATCCGTCTGATTCAGTGAAGCTTCAGCAAACACTCCCATCTCGGTTCCAGGGCAATCACTGATCCTGACCTCTCTACGTGGGGGCCACCCACCGCCTCACTCCTCTGACAAGGGCTCAGATATCTAAGACTGCACCAAGAGCATCTCCTCCGCCCAACCGTCACTGAGTTCACCACTGCAACCCGCACGGCAGCTCAAGACCTCAAACATCCATGGGCCCTCCGCACCTTGACAGCAACACGGACCAAGCTCGCTTCCCGCAGCACCTCCAGATAACCTCCACGACCACACAAGCGGTGGGACTCCAAATGCGACCCCTCCAAGAAGGTCACGACGTCAAGACGCTGCCGTCACACGTCCAGATGGACAAGGTCTTCACCCTGAGAGTCCACGTGACGGGAACATCGTGCCTCGCCATGATGCCCCCAGCAGGGAGACCGACTTCCCAATGGCGCCGCCATCATGCCCACCGTCCGGTGAAGGCTTTCGCCCGATTGCACCCCGCCAGCCACGCGCTCAAGGTCAAGGAAGAAGCCAGCTCCCC
This sequence comes from Cenchrus fungigraminus, assembly GCA_036936925.1. Classification (NCBI taxonomy): domain Eukaryota; kingdom Viridiplantae; phylum Streptophyta; class Magnoliopsida; order Poales; family Poaceae; genus Cenchrus; species Cenchrus fungigraminus. The sequence goes on along the minus strand of CM072780.1, from coordinate 28,038,429 downwards.
GCCACCTTCGCAATACCGCCATCTGAAGGAGCCCGACGCAACCTGAAGCACCACTACGATGCTGCAGCAAGCACCAGACAGCCCCTGGCTCTACCACCATGGCGACGCCAAACCAGCAACATCGACGAAGAAGGGCCGAGCGGATGGCCACTGGTGGACTGCTGCCCGGCACAGACAGCGCCGACTGCCGCCACCGCCGTCGCCTGCACCACGCGGCGCGCAAGAGCGCCGGCAACAACACGCTGTCGACCCGCCATCCGCCGACGACCTCGCCAGGCAGAGCCACCGCTGAAGGCGACCCGCGTCAGCCACACCCCCGTCGGAGCGCAGCGCCGGCCACATCCACCGCCGTTCCAACCGGAGTCGCCCAACAACGGCCTCCATCCCATCACCAAACGAAGAGCCCTCTCCGTGCAGGCCCCAGATCCGGCCAAGGCACCGCCGAATCTGGAGGCTACACCATCTGCCGCCGCCGGGGGACGGCCCGAGCCGGCGAGCCTCGCCGACAGAGCCGAGCAGTCGCCCCCCCAGCCCGCGCGAGAGGAGAGGAGGAGGGCCACGCCACCGCCTTCCTCGCGGCCGCTCAGGCGGCGGCGGCTTAGGGTTCCGCTCGGTTGCCCGCCGCGGGGGCGACTGTGACAACCCGCCCAGGAAAATACCGTACTATCGCCTAAACCAATCCACTTTGGTCATTAAGCAACAGTAAAGTACCATCCCGTCGTTGGTTGCCGGGTCGAAGCCCGGTAAATCACTTGGATATCATACAGAGGATCGAACATATGCATGACAACTCACACGAAGGCGAGTCCAGAGTACAACACAATTTAAATCCAAATGTTTGCCCCAAAGGGTTAAATTATTCCAACCCATTGTTCATGACATGGAGTAAAGGTTCAGAGTTCGAAAACAGCGGAATAGTAAACTAGCGATACGATAGCCATCACAGGAGGCCATCCATGATGCTATCACTCGTCGTCATCCACCCATTCCAGCTCCCAGCCGGGTGGAATCTCACCAGGCCAAACAACACCTGCAACAACATTTAATACAGCAAGGCTGAGTATACTAATACTCAGCAAGACTTAACCGTCGGGTGATAACTACATCACCAAACTCTAGACATGAGAGGCTTTTTGGCCGGTGGAGTTCTTTTGCCGAAAAGCAACAAAGAGTATGTCCTTACTTTCAATATTTTAGCTCAAATTCTAGTTAATTACCCTTTCTAAGTGAGCCATCTATTGCAATCAAGAATTGTACAATACAATTATTCCACACAGTAATATTCACAAAGTTCCATCGTTAAGGGATATCATGGCCAGTTGATTAAGCAATCTCAGATAACGGTGAGAGGCCGACAATCGATTGATTAAAAACCTTGCAAGGTAAACCTAAACACACGGAACGGTGCCATCACAAAGTTGGCACCGACCAGGCAGTTCCCAAAAATCCTCGGCTTGGGATCGAATCTTACAGTCCCGGGTACAAGGCTTATCTGGCATGCCCCCACACAGTACATCCAGTCTCACACATGTACCCCCCCCCTCCCGGTGGCGAGCTGGCCAGGCGAATACTCAAGATTAGTAATAGTAAGATCCCGCACCGTCTCATTAAGGTACTAGGCTTACCGGTCTCATTCCCGACAAGTGTTTAGTACGTTCAAAAGCTTAGCCCACGAAAGCCACTGGACCGGAGCCCAAATCACATGCTCTTACCACATGAGCAATCCAGTTATAAAGATCTTATGATTCCAACTTAAGAACCTATTCTCGCGAGTGACGAACATCACTCGACTTGTACCGGTCCTATAGCATAGCAGCTATCGACCTAGCATACTAGTAAAAGAGCATAGGCACCTAGGGATCATGCATCTAGGGTTTCAATTCAACTCCTGAAACGTAAATGCACAAACATAGCAAAGGTAATTGCGTAATTTTAAAAGAAGGGTTAATGATCCAGGGCTTGCCTTCGCTGGCAAGATTGGCCTTGGGCCCTTCTGGACTTTGGTCCAGGTCCTGAGCTACGTCCACGTACTGCAGCTCACCGTCAGCACCTTCGTCTCCTCCTTCCGGCACGAGCGTATAGCTACCGTCGGGAAGGTCTACACGAGGATGCAATGCAAGTTTTATTTGACGGTTTTGATTAAATTAATTATAAAACAACATATGACAACCATGGGGTGCATGGTTGACCACATTCACCTAGATAACAATACATTCAGCATACTCTTCCAATAAAGGAACAATATGTGGTTCTTTATTAATTATTCTTTTTGATAGTGACTGTATACATATTTATGCAAACAAATTAATTTAATTTCACAAAACAGCAAAGGGTTGGTGACACTTAGCTTCTTAGCATGATTCACATCACAACATAGGGTCATTAGGTGAGGTGTTGGTGGTTTTCCAATTTAACTCCATATTAAGCTTTAATTGGCTCCCATTGCTCTTATTCATAAATAAATTCATAAAAAATCAGTGGGTGGTGTTTCTGAAGCACTATAAACCTAAACAAAGCCACTGCATACACATGCACACTTAGAGGAGCTATGAATTAATTATAACGAAAATAACAAATTCTAGCTATCCAACCATGAGAAATGCATATAAAAATAAATAAAGCACTTTTGGATCCCAAACTGATTCTCTGACTCAAAACTGAGCTAGGAAACCAGCATACACATCAAGAGCTACTCTAGATCTCGAGCTATGAAATTACATTGAAAATTAAGCATATATCAAGAATAAATATTTATGACAGATATAAAATCATGATTAATTCACCAGAGGTGCAATTAGGCATAACAAGGTCACATGCAGAAGTTGGGCACAAAAACATATTTATTTTTGGCCACAAAAATCATTAAGGCAGATTGATCTTAAATACAAAATAAATCATACTTAAAGATTTACTTAGTAACTTTGTGCAATTTTTGGTACAGAGCCTAGACATGACATAACTCACAACATATCCAAAATTAAGCTTGAGATCACTTGTAGATTTTGAAATACAGCAGATCTAGGTTTAACTGATTTCTATTTTTCATGCAAAAACTAGCAGCCAAAAGTAGGGTCATGCTTTACAAAAGTTGTGGGGTTATTCACAAGTAAACCAGCAAAATTGGTTTTGCATTTTTCTGATTTTCCTGTGATTTTCTACGAATTTTGGAAGGTGCTGAACTTAGTTGCAACAAAACTAAGATAAAGAGTATTGCCGATAGGTCCCTGGTTCACAAATGTACCCCTGGATTTCACAACTATACCCCCGGTGGCGGAGGCGAGCTCGCCGGCGGCGAGGGGTGGCCGGAGGTGGGCAACAAATGGCACAGGCGTGTGATTCAACTTACGTAGGCTCGATTGGTGGCAGATTCGAGGGAAGGGACGGCTCCGGCGAGCTTGCTCGGCGGCGCAAGGCGGCGGCGGCCACTGCGGCCTAGACTCCGGTGAGGAGCGAGGAGGGGCTGAGCAATGCGCGGTGGTGGGAGCTCCAGGGGGTCCTACGGGAGCTTCTAGGGTGGTCGGTCGGCACTGGACGCGAGCGGAGGGGAAGCTCGGCAGCGGCAACTCCAATGGCGGGCGGCGGAGCTCGTGGAGGCGGCGGCCGTGCGTGCACGCGCGAGGAACGGCGCGGGGCGGCTTTTATAGGCAGCTTCCCTTCGCTTCGAAGCAAAGAGGGAGGGAGAAGGGGGACCCGGCCGCGGCAGGCAGCAGGGCACCGTCCGGCGGGCGGCGCGGGCGGGGCCGGCGTGGGCGCGCGGCGGGGGCGCCACGCGGAGGGAGCGCGGGCTCCCAGGCACGGGCTCGGGCGGCGTGCGGCCTTGGGGTGCGCGGCCGGCGTGGGGAGGGGCCCGGACGCCGAGGCGCATGGGCGCCACGCGGCGGCGTGCGCGCGCGGCGCTCTGGAGCGTAGGCACGACGGCGCTCACGACGTCGCCTGATTTGTTTCGTTTAACTGTGTTTGACCGGAATTATCCCCAAAAACTTGAACTAAAGTGCACTAAATGGTGTATAGCAAAGTTGTGGATCAAAGATCCCTCTACAACTTTTACAAAGGCTGGCCTATGAGATTTTGCTTGGATTGATCAGAATTTGGGCTCAAACTTTCTGTTTTCCTCGGCTCAGTCAAACAATGCAAGCTGGCGTTGACCGTGTTTTTGCACAATTTCCACTCAAAATTTCAAATGCCGCCAATCATGAAAATTGTGTCCCTCGAAAAGACGAACAACTTTTATATTGGCCGATTTTGAAGTGTTTAAGTAAAAATTGGAGAACGCGGTAAAAGTTCTAGGAGGGCTCAAAATCAACAGGGGTTTTGACCAACATTTGACTAGGGTTTGACCAAGGGTTGACCACAAGGGTGTGTTGACTTGATTAAGAGGGTCATTAGTGATTGTTGACTAGGTTTTCGAGGTGATAACCCAGGTTGACCAAGGTTTGACCAATGTCAACATCTTTGACTTTGCTTGACTCGGTCATTAGCACTAATAATGCTAATTAAAAACCTGGGGCGTCACAGCGACGCGAGCGGCTCGTGCGACTGTTTTTTTTTTAACACCAGACCTCTGATCCTCCGTTCTGAGCTTCAATTGTATATTGACAATTTACTCCATGATCCAGATTTTGAAAACTTGCAAAGCATAAGTGATCTAGCTAGACTGATAGTGAATAGAGGGAAGCACAATTCATATCCATTGGTGTATCGGCTTCTTAAGCGAACACTAACACTCCCAGTTGCCACAACAACAGTTGAAAGGTGCCGTTTCAGCTATGAAAATTGTTAAGAATGCCCTACTCTAATATATTTCGTGGAGAAAGAAATGTTGAACATGATTTCAAATTAAGTGATCGTGGAACTTTTCTACAAGATGAAAGACCAAAAAAATGACGGAGAATGAAGACGATGCGTAAGTGATGCCGCATCCACATGCCATTTTGGCCATTTTTTCCTTGTCAATTACATTTCCATTGTTTTTTTAATATACATGTCTACACACATTTTCAGGTTATGCTATTTTGTGAACATGATCTGGAGGAACTTCATTTTGCCCACGATAGTGTACTAGTAGCATTATGTTATGTGTCCAAGGTCATTTTGAGTAAGCTAGTTTATCTGCTGCTTGTACTAGATTGCTAACCTATATGATATCTAAGTGTTTCTTATGCCTCACTTTCTTTACGAGTGCGTCCCTCCTCATTTTTTTCTGGTCCGCCCCTGGTTGTTACCACCGCCATGTTGCCAACAACGAATCTGTCCTGTATGAGATAGAGTTTTAGGGCACTCGTAATGCTAGAAACTATCATAGTTTTTATATTTTTGGACATCATGTCAAGAAACTATTTTTCACAATGCAATTTTCTATCTTTGTATCACATGGCTCACTTGTCTCTCTCACAATCGGTTTTGGTTTGTGTGAAGACTTGGTTTCTTGGTTAGACTTGGTTTCTTGTGTTTTCTCTCTCTTTCTTCAATAAATACAGTGCCACATAAGCAAAAAGCTATAAATGAGAGGGTAGTCTCAATGGGAGGGTCATAGACATTAAATAGGGTGCCACATATGCAAAAGAGATGACATGTCATGATATTTAATAGGAGAGAGAGGAAACCAGGGTTATCCTCATGACCCCGGGTTGGCGCGGAGTCCTAGGAATGACACCCACATGACCCTCTTTTATAGTACAATTGACCAACCAACATGCAACAATTAAATATTTACAGGAACCTATGAAACTGTATTATGACCCTGTGCAGGGGCGGAGCACAACCTAAGGCCACCCAGGCCATGGCCTTAGGCGTGGCAAAAAAAACCTCCTGTACCTTCCTATATTTTTCCACGGTCCCGTGAATAATTTTGTATGATGATCATAGTCTTCGTTGGTCTGATTTGCTGTGTGGCTCAACAAATCACACCCGTACATCCTGCTGTTTTCCTTCTCCAATTCAGTCCGCCCAACTCGGCCAAGTGTCTAACTGCGGCGCTCGCAGCAAAGGCAAAAAAAACTTGCGGCGCTTGCTCCCTCCATCCCTCGCGTCGCGGCAACCCTAGCTATCTGCGGACTTGAGCCTCGCTATCTATGGGCCGCACAAAGTACGATATTTTAGCACGACACGATAAATTTTGGACCGTGCCAGCAAGACACGAATGCGAGGGCCGTGTCGTGCGTAGGATCTCAGCATGATGGGTAGCACAACACGACACATATTTTCGGTCGTGCTTGAGCCGGCACGGTATGAAAATGGTCGAATAGCAAATTCGTAGGTTATACCATCCTAATCATTCATTATATGCATTATAGAGCTTAGTATAATTAGTTTCATATAAGTAGATCACAAAATCTACCTTACATGTACGAAATTGTAATAATGATCACTCATAACACAATAATGTTGTGTTCTCGTATGGTCATAAGTAGTCATATTGCGAGGGTCGTGTTTGTGTCGGCACGACACAAAAACGTGCCTCGCGTGCCTAGAAGCCTAAACACGATGTGACACGAGGCACGAGAGGGCCGGGCTGTGCCGGCACGGCCCGACCCAAGTCCCAGCTCTACTGATGATAAACCAGACCGACACTAGTTAGGTATTCATTTTATCAAGTTTGTTATACAAATAGATCTTAAATTGTGATGCACTAGTCAGGGGTGTAGGCAGAATTCCAACATATGGGGCTAATCAGTCGTAAGGGGGCCAAATAACTCAAAATAGACTAATGTCACTGTTTTTTCACTAATTTTGCACTAATCCTTCATTAGTTTTTGAACCTTGGAGTGGCCAGGCCCCTGCGCGCCCCCTTGGCTCCGCCTGTGGCACTAGTCTAAATCATGTATTTTAAGCACTTTTATCATTATATGAACTATCACTATTATGGTTATCGCAATTATGTGATCTACACTGAGACTGAGTGGTATAAGTATTTACTGAGTGGCCTTAGGCGTCAAAATCCGCCAGCTCCGCCACTGACCCTGTGCATTGAGAGAGGGTGTGTCATCCCGCAAACCAATACAGTAAAGATGATGTATCATTCTTGAAAACTCCCTCATGACCCCTTCCACTGAGACTGGCTTAGACTCCATAGTGAAGTCTGCATTGGGAGTGCCCTTATAGCCACACAACAAAGCACAACTACTCTCAAAAAAAAAAAACAAAGCACAACTGACAAGACTGCCCAAACGTGAGGAAGAGTAGAAGACGTTAGAAATTCTAGGGTTTACACGTTGTTCGAAATTTCTAGTTCATTCCTCCGTTGATCACACTGAAAGTGACTGCTGTGAGTGAATCTAAAAACAATACAACCCTGACAAGTAGATCGACTGCACACAGGCGTATTATAATTCTCAAAACGGGAACGAGAGTACGAGACAGCATGTACATTGTACATGATGAAGGGAGAACTTCCATGCGGGATGAGTGAACGGAAATACACTTTATTGCATATAACTTGATGGACACTGACCACACATTTAGCTGAAAGGGAAACGATTGAAAGAGCAAGTCCCCTGAGCATAAACATTATTGGTGTACGTTTAGAAAATATCCATCAACCATGTTTAGAAGCCGCGCATGCAGAGTTTGCTTCATTTTTCTATAGCCATATGAAAAAGGTGAGGAAGACGGCAAGTGCGTCCCTCATCCTGCAAAATCCCTGCCTTTTCATAGTACTCAATACTATCCAACAACGTTTCCTCTATTTTCTTCATTGGTTTCCACCCTAGATTTTCGAGTTTCTCCGACACAAGTGGTGTAACTATAGAGTTAGGGTCCATATCACTGTCACTGCAGAAAAGACACATGTAAACCAGGTAAATAAGAGCTAGCCATTTCAAGTTTTGTCACCACATGCATATATATGGTAAGAGGTTCACCAGTTTACATAGTTGTAGTTGGGATGAGTCTTCTTGAGCAAGTTCACCATATCCTTTGCGCTAATATGATGTGGCGCGCAGATGTACCTCCCAGCTGTTTCCTCTTTCTCATATACCAGAAGCAAAGCATTAGCCACATCACGCACATCAACTATGTGCCATGGAATGTTCTTCATTACCGTTGGACCTCCTGTGTAATAATCAAGCTAACGAAACTTCAGTTGCACGTGTTGCATTTTATATGTGCTTTTAACAGGATGGATTAGCACACAATTGTGCAGCGCATCAGTAAAAACATCACACCTGTGATTGAAACTATAGTAACCATAAGTAGAAATAACAGCAAAACACAATGCAACCTTCTATATTGTATATGAGGAATTCGTGGCTGACATTGACCACAGGCCGTAGGAGGGGTCCTAGTGCCATAGTAGGGCAAACTGTAACAACATTTAACCCACTTTGATCCGCATACTTCATGGCTGTCTTTTCGGCGACAACCTTCGCAACCATATACCAGTCCTGCCAGTAGAACGAGGTTAGCCTTAAGTTAATTAATCCGTGTAGAAGCAATTAACAATTAGCCTTTGTGATTGACTTTTATTTAGTACTCCGATCCCTTCTTATCCAAATATTTAATTTGTCACCGTTAATTTTTTTTTACAACTTTGATCATCGTCTTATTCAAAAATTATTCAATAGCATCTACTTTGTTTGTGACACGACTTACTATTATAGTTATTTTGAATATGACTTATCTTTGTGTATATGTTTGAAATAATTTTTTTGAATAAGATGAATGGTCAGAGTTGTAATAAAATATCAATGACGATAAATATTTCGATACGGAGAGAGTACAGAGGAATCCTTCTTTTTCTTGGAGGAAAGCCTAAAATGTCCTTTTTCTTGGAGGAAAGCCTAAAATGTCACGAGGATTACTATGAGCCAACATTGTTCATAAGCTCTTTCAAGAGGTGAAATTTTGGAATCCTCTTTCAAGATCTACTAGGAGTTAACGTAGACTAGTTATAAAAATAATTACACAAATAGACTAGAAATTATGAGACGAATCCATTAAGTCTAATTAATCTGTCATTAGAGATTGGTTACTGTAGCATGATGTTGTCTAATCATGGCATAATTAGGGTGTGTTTGGTTGAGCTGTGACTGTGAGAAAAGCTGTTGTGATCTGTGAGAAAAGTTGTTGTGAGTTATGAGCTGTGAGAAAGTTGAAAGTCGTTCGGTGAAACAACTGTGGCTTTTTGGGAACTGACGAGCGGGCCCTACATGTCATTCACAGTCCAGTCCGTTTAACTCTCTCCCTCTCTCACTGAGAAGCGGGACCACTGGTGAGTATTATCTTCTTCCCTGGCGCACAGATCCATCTGGAAAGAAGGGGAGCTCCGGTACGGTGGCCGCCGGCGAGGTTTTCTCGCCGCCGTTGCCACCGCCGGCCGCGGCCGGAGGAGCTCACAGCCCGTGACTGATGCGCTCGCGACCGGAGGAGCAGAGGAGCCTATGGCTGGACGAGCGGAGGAGCTCGCGACCTGAGGCTGGAGGAGCTCATGGCCTGAGGAGCGGAGGAGCTCGCGGCCCGCATCGGAGCCTTCCACGCTGCCGCATCGAAGTCGCTGGTCGGAGAGGTGCGCCGCCGCCTGCTTGCCTCTTCCTCCTCCGATCCATCCTACTCCACTACTCGGCCGCCGGAGCTTGCGGAGAAGGAAGGGAGGGTCGCCGGAGCTCGCGGAGAAGGGAGGAAGGGACGTCGATGCTTGCAAAGAAGGGATGGAGGATCGTCGGAGCAGGGACCGGTCGCCACCGCCCAACCCTAGCGTGGAGAGCCGAGGGAGAAGCGAGTCGAGGGCGACGGGAGGAAAGTGACAGGAAAGAAAAGAAGAATCGAATCGTTACTTCATAACCGATGGCATTGCGGGTAATTTCACCCAAAGTTCGTCTCCCACAACTGAGATTAGAAAAGCTGGCCTCGGGTGGCTGTGAGGTTTGTACTGTAAAAAGTTGATTTTCATAAAAGCAGTTGTAGGGGCTTACCCCCTTTGGTTGGACTTCTAGCTTTTTTAGAAAGCTACAACCAAAAAAAAGTCTAACCAGAGGGACCCTTAGCTCGTTAGATTCGTCTCGAAAATTAAAGTAGGATTTGTGGAATGAGTTTTATCATTAATCTACATTTAATACTCATAAATAGTGACCGGAGATTAATGTGATGGGTAGTTGGTGAAATTTTGGAGAACTAAACATGACTTTAAAGACTTCCCAAACACCAACAGTACACATTTCTACGGGATCCCGAAACCACTAACCTCGTTTTCTTGACGAACGAGCTCTCTCTACTGTGGTCGGTTCCCTTCGCCTAGAAGCAACCGCCTCCTCTCCTCCTGGCCCCCTCCCTTCCGGCTCCGGCGAGCTCGTCTCGCCGCAGCGGGAAGGGAGCGGGGTCCCCCGGCCTCCTAGTAGTTGTAGTTATAGCTCTTAGTAGTAGCTCGCTGTAGTATCCAAGCCATATGGCGCCTTATCCGGAGATTTTTGTCGCCCTTGCCGTCGTTGCCGGGGTCTCCCTCGGCTTCCTCGTCGCCGGCGTAGTATCCTCCGAGGTATGCTCAATAAATCCGCCCTCTCTTGACACAGATCCGCTTGCTTCCGTCCTAGATCTGTGTCCTTCCCCCTCCCCGTCTCCACCCCACCTATCCGATGTCGCTATCTCAGATCCAGTGGGAGTTTGGATCGAGCTGCGTGCACCTCCTCTAGATCGGCTCCTCCCTGGTGAGGATCTACTCCCTGGAATGGTTGCGACTCGATTTCCCCTCCTTGGTGGTTGTTCTGACGCACTTGCTCCCCTTCGGGTTGATGTGAGCTTGCCGTTGTTGAACGCGCTGAGGTGCTCCGTTGCTGGCTTCTTAGGTGATGGCGTCGTCCCTGTCTCCTTGCAGCACTTTGACGGTTGTTCCGATGACTTTGATCTCTTGTCGTCGTCGAACGCGTTGATGTGCTCGCGCTTTCGCCGCTCCCACCTCCATCTTGCAGGCTATCCTCTTGCAGATTTGGTCCAGCCGTTCGATTCACCTTCACCTGCCGCCAAGTCCGCCTCGTCTCCACTCCGGTATCGACAACGAGCTCCACCCCACATCGCCGGCGACGTCTACTCTACGAAATTTGCTGTCGTCCGGTGCGGTCGTCTTCTTCGGCTCCGTCGTACCCTCTTCAACCAACGCTTCGCGTGGTCTCTCCGCCTGGGTGTACGCGCCGCCGGCGCCCCTGCAACCCCCCGCCGACGAGGTTTTGGTCTTCTCCGCCGCGGTTGTTGTGTTTATCCGATCCATGGACCAGTTTGTAATTCAACCCTCTTTGAGGGTCCTTTCTGTAAGATGTTGACTTAATATATTAAGTGGTTGTTGTCAAAAAAAAAACCTCGTTTTCTTTGCAAAAGTCTATGTCCGACCAGCACTCCTCGTCCTTAGGCCTGTCTCGCGGCCACTTCGGGTTGAAATGGACAGCGGCAGTTGACGAAACCACGACAGCTTTCTCAACATTGTTAGCCGAGCAAGCCTGGAGAATGTTCAGGGTGCCTTTCACAGCAGGACCCAGCACTTCTGACTGCACGGTGAAGGTAAACTCAATACATATATCCCCAGCAGTAAAATCCATCAGTAAGGCACCGGGCGAAACCAGTTGATATATACTTGCCTCCGGATCAACAACCTTGTCCGTTGGCACCGGACACGCGACGTGGAAGACCCCCCGGCACCCCGCGACCGCGGCGGCCAGCGCGCCGTGGTCGAGCACGTCGGCCTTGAGCAGGCGGAGGTTATCCGAGGCCCCCTCCAGGCGCCCCAGGTGCGCGTTCCTGGGATCACCTGAAACACATGCATATAGGCCCGGCGCCATTAGTCACCTCGCTGTGCGCTTTAGGACTCATTTGTTTCCACCGGATTAGAATTCGGACGGAATTAATAAATATAACAAGAAAATCATGATAGTTATTATAAGTGATCCGGATTTATTTCGAGTCGGAAACTAATTTATAGCTCATTCGTTTCCACCGGATTAGATTCCGAACAGAATTGATAGATATAATAAGAAAATTATGATATGTGCTATAAGAGACTCTTATTTATTCCAGGACGGGAGCTAATTTATTCATGTTAGGTACACTAAGAGACCCGGATTGATTCCACATCTCTCGACTAGTGGATTAAATCTGAGTGAAAATGAATGCTTATCGTGAGTAAATTAGTTTCCAACATGGAACAAATTCGGATCTATTATAACATCCATTGTGATTTTCTTGCTATATCTATCAATTCCGGTCGAAGCCCAATCCGGTGGAAGCGAATGAGGCAATACTCATGATATGTACACTAAAAGACCCGAAATTAATCCATTAGTTAAGAGATGTGGAATCAATCTAGCTCTTCGGTCTCTTATTGTACTTATCATGATGAGTAAATTAGTTCTCGATCCGGAATCTCTTATCTCTTATTAGTATTCTTGGCTAATAAGGAGGCCAACGAAGCTAGCCACGTCGCCAGCAATTCCCAGCCGTTGGATCGGGCACGCGGACGGTCATTTTGCAGAAAAACCCTTCCATTTAGCAAAAATCATGCCTGAGGTCCATGGTTTTTACATATGAACCTTAAACTTTCGAGAAAATATGTTTGTAGTCTATGATTTTACATATGAACCCTTAAACTTTCGGGAAAATATGTTTGCAGTCCATAATTTTCAAAAAAGACCTCGAACTTCATAATAGTCCACCCGAAAACCCCACTATCTATGCATTTTTACGGATGAGCCTGTAAATATTTGCAAAAACAATTACAGCCCATAATTTTTAAAAAAATCTCAAACTTCGATGCAACCCACCCGTAGACCCCATACTTTTACAAAAAACCTTCAATTTCCCACAAATTAATTGAACACACAAACATAAGTGTTGGCCTCTCCCGACCGTCGGATCGGCCGCACGGACATCCCAGAATGGCCGAGCAACAGTCGTTTTGCAAGAAAAAACCTTCTACTTAGCAAAAATCTGACAGCGGTCCACAAATTTTTACATATCAACCCCTAAACTTTCAAAAAAAATATGTTTGCGGTTCATGATTTTACATATTAACCCCTAAACTTTCAAAAAAATATGTTTGAAGTCCATGATTTCCCAAAAAGGAACTCGAATTTTGTAACAATCCACTCGAAAACCCCACTATCTATGAATTTTTACGTATGGGCCTCTAAGCTTTTGGAAAAAAATTGCAGCCCATAATTTTCCAAAAAACAATACCGCAAACTTTGATACAACCCACCCGTAGACCCTAGACTTCTAAAAAAAGCCTCAACTTCTCACAAATTAACAAAAACACCCAAACATAATCAGATAACCTCAAACTTTACAACTACCACTCCATACTCCACACTGTCAGAAAGAAGATGCTGCCAAATCAATGAAGGACACTGACCTCACGCGGCAAAACCGCGTTCCCTTTTCTAGTAAATCCGGATCTTTGTAGTAATTATCATGATTTTCTTTGTAATATCTATCATTTCCGATCGGATTGAATCCGATGTAAACGAACAAGCCCCTTATCCGTTCGGCCCCGGAAATATGCAGTGCTCAGACAGGCGAGCGAGGGTGTTTTGCTTACAGGGGTCGCGGACGGTGGCGTGCACGGTGTAGCCGCGGGCTAGGAGGAGCTTGACGAGCCACGAGGCGATGTACCCGCCGGCGCCCGTCACGCACACCGTCTCCCGGCTCCCCCCGGCAGCGCTCTCCCCCTCCGCGCGCCCAGCCCTCGTGTGTGCCCAAGCCCCCGCTGCTAAGCACTTCTTGCTCTCGAGGCCTCGATCGGCTTCTGCTATAGCGCTTTGCCTGCGCTGAATGCTTTTGCCCACGTGTCTATAGAGCGGCTCACGCTCATGATTAATGCACTGTCCGTAGAGCATCTTTCCAGGAAATCTATGTTACACGGATACCGGTATGGGTATCGGATACGATACGTATCTGATACGCGGATACACACTTTTTCAAAAAACACTGATACGGAAATACAGTTAGGATAATTAATTATTATATATAAATTTTACTCTCGAGTAACTTTCCTTATACTCTAACGTGCAATAATTGTATCGTCACACAACATTACCTTTAGAACTAATCTTCTCTAAAAGTAGAACGTTATTTCATAAGAGATTCTTCTTCAGTTTCTGCTCATTAGTTCTACCGGTGCCGCCTAATACTACCAAAACATCAAAAGAAAAAAGAAAATGGAGCTTCAGTGTAGAGCACTAGAGCAGAAGGTGCAAAACATTGACAAGTAGTACCTGTCCAAGAAAAAACTTGCTAGTTTTGAAGAGAAAATCGTTGTCGTGGCTGCTGCTAGGTCACGTAGGAGGGATGTGGTGTAGCTGGTATGGACTAATTAGGCTGACTAAATGTATCGGATACGTGTATCCAAGTCAATACGTATCCACTTTTTTGGGATACGGCTGGAAAAGTATACAAAGCATATCCGAGGCGTATTGGTATCCGATACGTATCGGATACGGATACGCCACCCCTAGGAGTATCCGTGTAACATAGATAGGAATCCCTCGAAGAGGGAGCACGATGGTCCTTGCATTGGCGGATAGCGTTGTTTCGTCCCCAATCCAAATTTGTAAACAACATCACCCGGCTTTTGACTTTTGTGTGTAGCCGATCGAGATCAATTTCCAAGATTGCGCTTCTTCTTTTTTACATGACTTGATCGGTTGTCATTTTCGGGCCTTCTGTTTTTAGGTGGCCCATCAAATTACCGGTGTTTTTCACGTGTTGAGTCCGATTGCTGCATCAGCATAGTGGGATAGCCTCAACGAATCGGAAGTGCTTGCTACCGCCTGTAGCTGCTGCTGCTGCTGCTCTGCATATATACAAGCACACTTGTATATCGGTTGCGGTTGTGGTGGGATCGATTTTCCTTTCGCAGGGTTAGTGCAGTTCGTGGAGTGATTTTGCCAAGATTTCAATCTGCGTCAGGCTTTTGTTGCTGCCAATTTTGATGATGTGTTGTTGTCCTTATTTCGAGACCCATGTTGCTGTGTTAGATGTATGGATGGCCAAACCGGTGGCTCGGCCCGCCCCGCCATGGCCCGACTTGTATAGGCCCAGTCTAATTGTCGAGCCAGGTCAGGCCGCCCGGCAGGCCGACCTTTTGGCCCAGGCACGACCTGCTTGTATCTTTTACAGGCCAGGTCGGGCCAGTAGCCCGACAGGCTAGGCAAGTCTGGCGACATAGCAGCCCACCAAAATAAATCCGCAGGAGTCATGTCCTCTGATCCAACGCCCTGCCCTTGGCGGCTCCGAGGACCTCGCGACCTCAATCGGCTACCACACCCGCGGAGGAAGGACGGACGGGCAAAGGCGACGCTGCCACGCCGGTGACCCTAGGCAGCGATATGGCAAGGAGCCCTGGATGGCGGGCGGGCGGCCGACAGGGAGACCAGGAGGGCGAGCGTCGAGACGCTGAACGCACAAGAGGCGGGGGAGGACGGAGGTCGAGCGCCATTGTGGAGTCCGCCTGGAGGCTGGAGCCCGCCGCGAGCAGGAGGCGGCGGAGTGACGTGACGCCGGGGGCAGACGGGCGGTTAGGAGGTGGGTCGATGGGAATGGTTGTTATATATGTGCCTGTTATACGGGCCGATTTCGTGCCGCCCCTTATACGGGTCGGGCCGCGTGCTGCCCGACAGGCCGACCTCTCGACCCAAGTCAGGCCTGCTATATTAGGCCGTGCCGGTTCGGGCCCGCGTAATTTCGTGTCAGGTCGTGTTCATGTTGAAAGAGGCCGAGCCTCGTGCCGCCCGTTATGCCGAGTTTTCTTTTATTATGGTCAGCAAATCATTTCATTCTCACGAGTCACGAGTGGATATAGTATTTCAATTCCAGCTATGAATTATCCTACTTAGAGCAACTCTAACAGACTCGCCTTTTTCAACAGACCTTTATCTCGCTCGCAATACCAGCCCATCCGCTCGGTACTTTGACGAGCACCACCGCCTCGCCATCCCTCCTCCCGTGCGCCATCCGGCCTCCTCGCGCTCGTTGCTCGCGCCAAAATCTCCTTTCGCGAGCTCACGCCGCTCCCGTGCCCTTGCCTCATCGCCACCGCGTACAAGACGTGCCGCGCCCCGCCATCCTGCTCCTTCCCCGCGCGCCGAGATCCAGCAACAGCCATCCTCATCATCGGGATCTCGCCGCCGAGGGAGGAGGAACTCGGGCGGAGCTCGGTCGATGCCGGGGAGAGGACCGGAGGAGGTCAGGCAGCACGGGGGAGGAGGAGCTCGGGCGGAACCGGGGGCAGGCGGCGCTAGGGGAAGGAGGAGGTCAAGCGGCGCCTGGGGGAGGAGGAGGTCAGGCGACTCCGCCGCCTCCATGGATGTGTTGACGGTCAACTTTGACGCTCCTAGCCATGAGTTTACTTTCAATGTTGGCATTGATTTGATATCCGATCTAATGGTACTAACCCTCTTGATATAACAAGTTCGCTCTTGCATGTGGTTTTTGGAGTATGTTGTTTATGCAGGATTTAAGCACCTAAATAAGTACTTCCGGGTAAAGTTCATGAAGCACTTTATGAGAAGATAATGAAGCCCGGCACAAGTCAAGACTCGAAGTGAACATGACTCCAATTGACCCAAGGATCAAAGCATGAAGCCGTAAAACTCCAGGGACCTAAACAGAAGATGCAGGAGCTTGTGCAGCAAGTACCCTTATCTAAACCGCGGAGAAAACGACGTCAAGAGCCCACATGCAGAAGGGAGTTAATCAGCAATTACACGAGGAGCTCGCACGCGAAAAACGGGGCCGAACCGGGCCAAAAAGGCCCTGGGCCGACCGGCCCATGCCGATCGGCCTGGCCCATTTTCGGCCCGGTTCGACCTCCCCTTTGACCTAGTACCCCTCGGGCTATTAAGAGTTTGGATGCAAAGAGCCACGAAAAAATTCATTCGTCATCCACCGCCACAAAACCGAGAACAAGAAGCAGATTGGATCGGAAGGGAGCACTCGTGGCTTTCATCTACTTCGGAGGATTCCACACCATGACCAGCGCTACAATGTGTAACATTATGGGGTAAAGTCCTTGTTTGTCCTAGGGGTTGAAGGGGGATCTTGAGATGTAATCACCAAACCTTTATTTTGGATCTATTTGCTATCATATTCTTGTTGATGGTGCCTCAATCTTATTTGCCGGCTGGCTTGCTTTGGGGATGCATCGCTCGTAGCTTCATGTATCGTGTTCCTCTTGTTCTTTATGCGATTACCGCCGTGTAGTGACAGTGCGCGGGAGGGAAAACATATCGAGCTTGGTTCACACACTTAGTCTTGCATACCTAGAACACATCAACGTCTTGTGCACTTGGTGTTCGATCACGGATTACCCTCGTGTAGTGACTAGTACGCGAGAGGGAAAGGGTTGAACTCGGTGCACCTTTACCCTTGATAGATTAGATCGGGTAGTTCTTGCTAGGTGGTTACATCTCCAAGTGATCCTAGATCCCTTGGACAAGCTTTCTACACTCTTGTGATCTCTATACCTTTGCTCTCTACATTGTTTTCTTAAATCTAGATTAGATTAGTTTAAGTTCTTTACTTATACATACCTTCATTCGATAAAGAGTTTTAAATCAACAACATTAGTGTTTAGTTGAGCGTAGCAATCCACTTGTTCCACGGATTGATTAACCTTGGGGGATACTCTAAGGGAAAAGCTACAACCGACCCGTGCGCTTGCGGATCGTAATTTGACGCGTTATTTAACCGTCAACAGGATGCTAGTCCTGGAGGGGTCGGGGCCTTGCCTGGCCGCCGCGATGACTCCACATAGGTGGGGTAGAGCCTGGAATGGGAGGAGGGAGAGGGCAACTGCAGGTAGAGGAGAACGTCAGGCGGCGCCGCTGCCTCCATTAACGCCGGCGAGTATCTCGCCTGGGCCGCCGCTCGCCGGGGAACTCGCCTGCGTCGACGCTCCCGCGGGCGGCCCCCTCGCCGGGGAGCACGCCCGCGGCGAGGCTCCCCGCGGACGGCCCCCTCCCCAAGGAGCTCGCCAGCGTCGGCGCTCTCGCGAGCTGCCTCTCGCCGGGGAGCTCGCCCAGGACTCTGCTCGCCTATGGCTGTGCTAGAGGAAGAAGAGAAAAGAAAATGAGTGGAGGAGGATGGAGAAGAGATGGACCCACCATGTGAACATTGCGGTGGGGAACTTGAGATGGATAAGTTTCGGAATGATATGTGGGACCCACTCAATTGGAAAGTTCAACTTTAAATAGTCTGTTGGATCTTTATGAAGTTCTCCATTTTTACAAAGAGCTAAAACTTCAAATTTAGCTAACAAAAATAAAGAGATTGTTGGAGTTGCTCTTAGACTGGAAGTTCATTTATCCAACTTATCATCAGTGACTTATCTGGGTGTATTCAATGTTTTAGATTATCGTGTCTGCATGTGTTTCTTATCCTTTTGTAAGAACTTTATTATTTGAAATATGTAAATAAAGTCCTATGCTGCCGGTCAGTTAAATTCCTAAAATTGTCCTCAACAACCCGTCACATCAATCTTCGAACACTAATTAATAGTATTAAATGTGAATTAATGACAAAACTCATTTCATAACCCCTAACTCAAATCGCGAGACGAATCTAACGAGCCTAATTGTGTCATGATTAGACAATATTGTGCTATAGTAAATAATCTCTAATGATGAATTAATTAGACTTAATGGATTCGTCTCGTGATTTCCCGTTCATCCATTTAATTTTGTAATTAGTCTACATTTATTACCTCTAATAGGCCTTGAACTGTGGCCTCAGAATTTTTCCCCAACTAAACAGGAGTTGTGCATTCGGTATTTCGGCTCTTCAGTATGTGTGTTCCTTATCTTTTTTGTAAGAATTGACTTGGGTTGTGTAAAAATAATTGACTTTACTACTTTAGTAAGAACTTTGTTATTTCAAATATGTAAATAAATATGTCGTATGTTCTTTTATTAGTGTGATGAAATTATTCGGTAAGTTATCAATGGTGCATCCAATTTTTAAAATTTCTTGAACGGTCTTATGTTGTATTTTTATTTGTTTAATTATCTTAAAATTGGTAATTGGAGATTCTTTTTGAATCCTCAATGAAGCCGTCTATGATCTTAGGTGGACACTCTATAAAAGATAGAAATCATATGATTAGCAAACTCAAATCATCATAGCTATTGGATCTATATTGTATTTTTAAAAAAATTTACCCAGCTATGCTATTGCGAAAATAGTAAAGTGACCCTCTAAATCTATATCTAAATTACCCACCTCCACCATTATATAAACTAAAGTAAAGTAATATCTTAATCTTCGTCAAAATTACCCTCTTATGCCAACATAAAATAGCCTCTCTAAATTTGCAACCAAATTTCCCATCACTTACACTTAAAACGTAAAATTGCCCCTGAAATGTGCATCTATCTTAACCATATATGCAATTATTGAAAATAGCAGGAGGTATCCTTAATTAACAATAACCACTAGTATATGATTTTAAATACAGATTTCTTACCCTATTGATATATCATGTAATAATTAAGATATACACATGACTATGTGTATCATCATCATTTATAAAGATGCTGAGGAAGTGATGAGAATATAGATTGTCAACAAGCAACAAATTCATTCATGCGTTCCTAGTGCGTTGTGCTCCAAAAGCTGGAACCCACATGTTATCAGCGCTGCAATATTGGACGCAACACTAGGTCGTTTTTGCTTTCTTTTTAGTACATAGTTTTCCTATACATCTAAATGTATATAGTGCATGTCTAAATGTATAATAATATATATGAAAATGATAATTTGGAAGGGATGAAGTACAAATTTGCATCAAATAACATACACTCTTGCACCAATTAATTAATTTAATCGAAAAGTCAAGCTGATAGGACAAAAATGACATTCACTTGTACTTGTCTTCCCATTCCCAGACCATGATTTGCGGTTACACTTCTCTGTAGTCTGTCCAAGGATATTTGAGATGGTTTCAGGTAACAACTAGATTTTCCTATGATAGTGTGTCGTGGGAAATCTCGACTCGGCTCATTTCGCCTCATTTCCTCTCACACGATATTATTCAATCTACCAGCCGAACACTATTCTTCGTACCAGCCGAACATACTCAGTTGTATAGATTGTTAAGCAGTGCCAAAGCTCAGCCAGTGAGCTACCACTTTTGTTGTAAACGAAGGCTTGCTGTTACCCGATTCAATCGCTGTGAGGATTGAACGTACCGTGGATCTGAAAACAAGCACAGCAGCAGCAGAGGACAAAAGCAGACTGTCCCGATGCAGTTTAAGATTCTAAAAAGACATGCATTTCTCCTACATATTCAAGAAATATATATATTAATGACGTTCTGAGCTTATTATAAGATAAAAAGTACTAGTAGCCTAATAGATGTCTTGCAGAGTTTGCTTCATTTATCTGAAGCAAAATGGAACAGATGAGGAAGACGGCAGGGGGAGGAGCCCTCTGCATCCTGCACAAGCCCTGCCTTCTCGTAGTATTCAACGCTGTCGCACAAAGTTTCCTCCATTTTCCTTGGTTTCCAGCCTAGATTCATCAGCTTCTCCGATGTAAGGCGTGAGATTACAGATTCATAGTCCTGGTCATCGCTGTAGCATAGAGATGGAATTGTGAAGGTTGATGAGCTATAGAAATTCAAGTTCAAACAATATTACACCTTGTTTAGTTCAGTGAAATACACTCTAGTGAAGTGTCACATTGAGTTTTCAATACTAATTAGGAGGATTAAGCATCATCTAATTATAAAACTGGTTACAAGATGGACTACAATACGCAAGACAATTTTTTTAAAAAAATTAATCCATCATCAGCACATGTTTGTTGTAGCACCATATTGTTTGATCATGTTCTAATAATGCTTAATAGATTCGTCTTGCGAATTAACCTGTAGTTTACGAAATAAGTTTTATTATTAATTTATATTTAATATTTCTAATTAGTGTTAAACATTCGATGTGACGTGTGAACTGTAGAAAGTTCAACAAGTAAACAAAGCCTTAATTTGGGAATATCGTAGTCACCAGTTTACGTAATTGTAGTTAGGGTAGGCCTTCTTCAACAAGTTCACCATGGCTTTTGTGGTGATCCAATCTGGTGCGCAGATGTACCTCCCAGATGATTCCACTTGCTCATATACCAGAAGCAGAGCATCAGCCACATCACGGACATCAACTATATTCCAGGGCAAGTTTTTCATCACACTAGGACCGCCTGTAAGGTAATGGAATTTCAGTTGTGTGAAGGGAAATATTGCGCCCGAGCATGATTTTACATGGACGAGTACTACAGAACAACAACAATACTCAGAGCCTGTTCGGCTTGTCTAATGAACAGTGCTCGGCTGGCTTATCTCCTCTCACATAATACTATTCATTCTACCAGCTGAGTACTATTCATTCTACCAGCCGAACAAGTTCTCAGATTCTGATTTAATATTGAAGTTACAATGCAATGATTTTTTTTTTGTTTCAAAAGATGTCTACGCAAGACAAACATAAATATGATCAGGACCCGGTGAATTTTGCTATCTGGTGGTGCACCGGTACTGGCTATATAACTAGTACTCCCATTTGTTTTGAACTTAAATTTCTACTTTGAGCCAATTTCCACCTATCTCCTTTATTTTTGGGCTATTCACTTCCCGCATATTTTTAGGATGTTCCCCTTCCCTGCCTATTTTTGCTGGCTCAACTCTTTTTTTTTTTACTTACCTAATTTATTGATTCAGCATTTTTACCAGAAATGGCGATTGGACATTTTGTCAGGGACTTCACCTTTTTGGTTATTCAAGCTTTTGCACCACTAAATAGCAGCCCCCGTCGAGTTTCCTTCAATGGTAATTAAAATGAGTATCCTAAGCTTTACTATTATTCTCATCCAAGTTGTGTAATTATCCAATCTATGCGAGTCTCAACCTAAACTACTTCCAGCAGTTACTAAATGCCAGTAAGTTTCATTATCAAAAGCAGAAAATCATCATACGTGTAATTCTCCAAATAATCACGATAAGATAGAACTAATGAAAACTAGCAGAAATATATGCAGGCAACCTTTTATAATGTAGATGAGGAATTCGGTCGTAGTATTGACCACGGGCTGCAGGAGTGGACCTAAAACGATACATGGGCAAACTGTAACAACATTTAGACCATTCTTCTGCCCGTACTCCAATGCTGTCTCTTCAGCAATTGTCTTGGCAGCTATATACCAGTCCTGCCAGCTGAACTAGGTTAGCATTAACCTAACCTCCCTAGTAGCAATCAGTAGTAACAAGAATTGATAACTGATGAAACATACTGATAAAACAATAATATTTAACCTAAAATCATCTATTTAAAGAAACTGAAACAATATTACTAACCTCGTTCTTCATGCATAAATTTCTGTCTGACCAGCAACTCTCATCTTTGATTCTACCTTGGGGCCAACTCGGATTCATATAAACAGCAGCAGTGGATGAAACCACAACAACTTTCTGAACGTTATTCTCTGAGCAAGCCTGAAGAACATTCAGAGTGCCTTTGACAGCAGGAGCCAATACCTCTGACTGCATGCTTGAGATCCACATGTGTTTAAGCAGTAAAAAAAAAACTTTATACAGGTAGTAGTATTGCGCAGTAAACCTCAGTAGGAAAAAAGGTTCAAAATGCATGTCTTGGTGGGAGTGAACCCGTGAATCGAAGTGCACGGTTCAGAACCAACGTGAGTAAGTTTAAGACGAGAGCACAGGGGAAGCGATCGTATTTAAAATTTGTAATCGATAAGACGATAACTATACTTGCCTCAGGATCGATGACCTTAACTGCGGGCACAGGGGATGCGACGTGGAAGACCCCCTGGCACCCGGCGACCGCGGCCACCATCGCGTCGCGGTCGAGCACGTCGGCCTTGAACAGGAGCAGGCTCTCCGGAGCCCCCTCCAGCCGCCGCAGGTGGGAGTTCTTGGGATCACCTGAAAGCAGCGGCGGAGTTCGCCGCCATGATGCGTGAGTCCCTCCCAACTCCCGACACGCGTCGGCCGATCAAGGCGAGGCGGCCGGAGACATCGGCAGAGCGGCGTGGGGATGGCGTACGTGTGCTTACTTGGGTCGCGGACGGTGGCGTGCACGGCGTAGCCGCGGGAGAGGAGGAGCTTGACGAGCCACGAGGCGATGTAGCCGCCGCCTCCAGTCACGCACACGCGCTGCGGCGGCCGAGACGTCGCGGCCGACGCCATGCCTCTGCCTGAATAATTCTCAGTGCCCCACAGTTGGGATCTCGCTCCTCCATTCGTCCTCCGCCATATATATCTGCCCCAGTGCACCACGGTTTTGCAGTTCTGCTTGCCGGCTCGCCAACTGCACTTTCCCTGTCGTTCACTAATCACTCCTTCCACTGGTCCACCGCCAAAGACACCAAGGCGCAAGGCGACGAGAAAGAACATGCCGAAGGCTCTGCCGCTTGATTCGTCGGAGGCTGCCGGCGAGATTCGCAAGCACCGCATTGACCAGGGTGACCCAGGGCGCGAAGCTGAGTCAAAGTAGGTGGCTGCTGAGGTGAGTCCGTTAGAGGCTCGGGCATGGATGACACAGGACAGGAGCTTTCTTCTTGTTTTTGCTACAACGTCTCTCGCATCTTATCATTACTAATGAGTTAAATACACCAGCGGCCCTTGAACTTGTCTCAAGGTGCCACTTAGGTCCACGAAGTTGCAAACTCGAAATCCAGCACCCCAAACTTGTTAAGTTGTGCCACTTAAGTCCATACCCCTTTGGTGCTTATGAATATATACAAAAACATCCTTGATTTTTATCTTCTTCCCCATCCACATCCTCCTCTCCATCCCTCTCCTCCCTCTCCCGTGCGCCGGGGCCGCGACAAGCTCTCGTAGCCCGGCATTGTGCTCTGACCCAGCGAGATACGACCCTGGCTGCGGGCACAACGCTACCGTGGGGAGCTCCGCCCTCTACTGCTCCCGCTAAGCATTCACCGCAGCTCCGTTGCACCTCACCATCGCCAATTTCCTGCCAGAGCTCTTCGTTTGTCCTCCCTCCCTTCCCTACTTCCTCCGCCCACTCCCGAACCCCAATCCCAGCCCATTCCTCTCCGGCGGCCGCGAGTCCGGGGTACGAGGGTGGGAGGTGCTGGAGCTCCCTGCGGCGGAGGGGTCGTACCCGGCGGTCGTGGCGGCGGACCTCACGACACGCGGGCGGAGCTCTCTGCCTCGACAACCAGCTCTCGAGCTCCACAGCGTCGGAGGTGCCGAATCCTGACGACCGGCTCTCGAGCTCCGGCCCCAAGCGGCGATGGCGAGGGAGAGACAACAGCCCCAAGCGGTGAGCTCCGGCCGCTTGCGCCACGCCGGTGCGACGAGCTCCGACCTCAGCCCCTAGCACTGCACGCAGCCACAGCGAGCTCCGCCCTGTACCCCGACGACATGGGAGAGGAGGATGAGGGGGGAGAGAGAGAGAGGAGGGAGATGATGAGGATGTGGATGGGGAAGAAGATAAAAATCAAGGGTGTTTTTGCATATATTCATGAGCATCGAAGGGATATGGACCCAAGTGGCACAACTTAACAAGTTTGGGGTGCTGGATTTCGAGTTTGCAACTTCGTGGACCTAAGTGGCACCTTGAGACAAGTTCAAGGGCCACTGGTGTATTTAACTCATTAGTAATTGCCAATTGGAGACTCCTTTTGAAGCCTTCAGACGAAGCCACCTAGGATCCTAGGTGGACACTCTAGAAAAAGAGAGAAATCTTAGAAATTCTCACAAAAAGCAAAACATCTATCCATCAATATAGGTAGGCTCAAATCGTCATAGCCATTAGATCGATTATATTTTCTAAAAAAATACCCACCATGTCATTATGAAAATAGCCTAAAATAACCTTCTAAATATATATTAAAAAAATTACCCTCCATATCATTATGAAAATAACCTAAAATAACCCTCTAAATATATATCTGAATTACCCACCTCTGCCATTATACAAATAATTCAAAATAACTGGATATCTGATGCTGATAAGATTTACGTCACATGTGGATATGTGTTCCTACCTGGAGGTGACGCTGTTTCATATAAGTCTTGCAAGCAGACCATCTTAACGAGGTTAACACTAGAAGCAGAACTCACACCATTGGATACTGCCACAGACAAAGTTGAGTGCCTTCGTGAGCTCCTGATGACTTCGTGACATCTCATTAATTAAAAGCACAGATTATTCTCTTAGTGTTTGCCGCTGCACAGGTAGAACTTGCTGAAGCACGCCAAGCTCCACGGCGTTGGACTATACACCGGCCATTCGCTGGATCATCATTGATTCTATCGCGACGTCCTTCATCTTCTGGGAGGGCCGGCCGGCCGGTGGACCGACAGGGACGATCATAGACTGCTATGACGTACTACCCTGTTGCTTGCATCATCGAGAGCCCGCAGGCATCACCATTAATTTTTAGAGTTGCTTTCTCACGGAATTCTTAGCAGCAAATCCGATGGATGATGTACCTGTTCAATAGCTAGTGATATGTTAAGATAGTGTATATATATACATTCCCCGACTTCATCCCGCAAACCGCACCAAATCTGCTTACTCAGCCTAGCTTCGAGGTTCTAACTTCCACGACACAATAAGAAGCAATGAAGCCTTTTCAATTGAATCTCTCTGCTGCGTTCCTTCTAGTCATCATCCTCCTACCTGTCGTCATGGCAGCTCGTGGTATGTACGCGTGCACATGCATGAACTATATGATGCAAGTGCCCATGTCATTTAATTTGATATAAAATATTTTGCTAAAAGCTTTTAATTTTGATGGGCTTTCAACATTTATTGCATATAAATCTCCATGCCTGGATATGAACCATGCAGAGTCGACGGCCGTTGCTGGGAAAGTTTGGAATCCTTGCTGGGAACAAGACCCGAGCGGCAGTTATAAAGGGCTATGTTGGGCACTTTTTAACGACAAGAAATGCTTCACTGCATGCAAAAACGATAACACCAGGTACACTAACGGCTACTGTGAAGATTTCAAATGCTTGTGTGAATACGAACTATGCACCTCTGAGACTGAGGCTATTGCTAGCACTCCGATCAAGAATGATACAGTGATCCCCAACTGATGAACATCGACGATCCGATTCTTCCAAGCTCTTGTCGTCTAATAATAATAAATAACATTGTACTCAGTGTACCTACCGACAAGCTGCTTACTCATGTTGTATCGTCGTGGACCTGTGTGTCAAAATAAATTTGTATTTTCTTGTGCGAACAATCAAAATTGTCAAGTCAGGGAAAATATATGGAGCACTTCTCCAAATACAAATTTGATTTCTCCATTGCATAGTTCAACTCGAGCAATCAAAATGCATACTCCATCTGTCCATTTGAAAGTGTCACCCTAGACTCCGAGCTATCTTATTTAACCAACCCCTATCTCTCTACGCCCGTGACCGTGAGATTGCAGGGAAGAGATAAGGATATTGTTGCTTTTGTAAAAACACCCCTTAGAAAATAAAGTAATTCGACCTAAAAATATGTGTCTTGGCAATCTTGCACAACACACCCCATAAATATCCTCACTTGAGATTCCATCCGTTCCTTATATTTATGCAGATATAGCCCCAAAGTTTTCTCTATTCGCGGCGTATATTTGTTGAGTCTAGGAAAAATTATCTGTCAGCTCCTAATATTCACAAATAATTTCTTAGTTCCTAAATCTTTAACCTTCATTGTTTCTCATTTTAGTTTCGAATAGAGTGATTCTTTTTGAAAATTCATCTAAAATCATGCTCCATCAGTTAGTGAATTTGTTTTGTTTTCACCTGTTGGATACTCAGACCAGCGATTTACTCAGAACACGCTTTTGTTCGTAAAATGAACGTCGAGTCGACCAGAATGATGAGTAGTGTTATGAAACATATTAGTATAATCTCACTAACGAGCTTATGAAGAGTGTAAATTGCTATGGTATAGTGTTAATTCATCATATATTGTTTTACAAGATTTTACTTTTTATGAATAGTAATTGTTTCGTTTAAATTTTGTACGTCCATAGCAACGCACGAGCTATATCCTAGTGTTTCAAATTAGGCAGGTGTGGGGTAACACGGTCTCACGGTTTTTCATTAAAAAGAAGAAACCTTCTTTCGACCTAGAAAATTCTCAAACTAAGGAACTGAGTGCAGCTCAGATGGTTAGCGTCGACGGTGGTCGGGCTGCCTGTGCGCGTTCGACTTCGGGAGTCGCCATGTGTGTGTCCTATCGGGGATTTATTCGTCACGCAGGGTTCGACTCCCGAGAGTCGCATCCGTGTGTCCTACCAGGGATTTATTCGCCACGCAGACGCACGGTAGTTCGGTGGTCGAGCGGCCGTGTAATCCTCCCAAGAGTCTGCACCTACCCGTGTTGCGCGTTGCAAAAAAAATCTCTCGTGTGCCGCATGTCAAAGCACAGGTCTAAGGTCGGCCTAGTCTCATGCATAGTTATTTGGACCGGACCGGACCAGCGGTTGAACCGACAAAATACCGAACCAGAGCCTCTACCGGTCCGGTTCACTTATAAGACCGTCTATGAAATCGAACCGGTAAAAACAGGCTAAACCGGGCGGTTTTTTATAGAACCGGTGAACCAGGCGGTTCCTTGCGAACCGGACAGGTTTTCTTTCTGCCTTAAATTAGCTAGCTCTGGTATCTCTGATGTTGGGCCAACCAAAGGCCCAGCCCAAGCAGCGAGCACCGCGTCGGCTCCTAAACACCACGCATGGCAATCTGTCCGCAGCGGCGGATCACGAAACACGGCGGCGGCATCTCGATTCGTGTGCAGCGGTCGGCGCGAGCCGGCGAGCGTGCGGCCCCTGAGTCCACTTCCCATTGTCATAGAAAACCAGATGACGTAACGTAATAGGAAAGTCTGCCGCCGAGTCAGAGTACTCAAGGAGTGGCAAAGAGAAGTAAGGAAGTAGGCGCCGAAGTAAAAGCTAGACCAGACTCGAGGCCACGAAGGTCCGACGGCCGGCAGCAGCACTGCAGCAGGCGTGCGTGTGCGACAGCCACAGGCACGGGGGCTGGTGTTCAGCGGCATGCGTTAGGGTGCGACGGCGGCCACGAGGGGCCGTCGGCCTCGGCCAGCAGCGCCGCGACGGCCGTGGGGGCCCGACGTGCCCCGTGCAGGCAACACCGACGTGCCCCGTCCTGGCTTCACCAGTGAAGATATTATTATTTTCAAAGTAGTCACGTAAATTCGCCCTGGTGAGGATTCGAACCTAGATCTACTAGTGTGACCATACCGCAGTCCATCTAACCATGCAACTAGGACAGAGGACCTTTGATAAGCTGAGCATGTTTGCTTACAACCTTGAATAATTTACCTAGGAGCATATACTGCCTGCAAGCTGCCATTTTGCGTGACTAGGCCGTTGGAGTTGGTATGTTGCCTGTAGTATTGGAACGTGACATTGTTCTCACATTCTCCACCTTGACAGGGTCCTCAACGTCCATATTCTCCATAAGAACCGGTCTTCAACAGATACATGCGACCCTCCTTAGTTGTAGGAATCTCCACGTTTGTTGCATCCCTTGACTCGCGAGTGATCCTCGTCACCGCTCATTTGTAACAAACTTTGTGTACATATACCGCCTATAAATAGGCCTCTGTGAATGGAATACAAACTGAGGGCAATTTGCCATTCTTCATGGTATTAGAGCCAAGTATTCCAGAGCCTTACAATTTTTTTCTCTTTCCATTTGCCTCTTCGTGCAACCATGACCGGCAACAACACCGCCGCTCTCTCCACCAATTCGACAGCCGCATTGATCGATCACCAGCACCGCCATCTCTGTCGCAGTATCTTCCGCTTCATTTTCCAACCCCACCAGAGCGTCAATACAAAAGTTGTGAGCTTTACTGGATTCAAATACTATCTTGTGTTAATTGATGACTATAGCCACTACACTTGGACTTATCCCTTGCGACATAAATCCGATGCCACCAACACCATCGTGCTTATGCTCAGATCTTAAATCAATTCCACCTTTCCATTCAGTGTTTGCAGTGTGACAATAGCGACGAATTCGTTAACAATGCCCTCTGCACATTTCTTCTTGACCGTGGCATCAATTACCATCTTTCATGTCCATATACGTCGTCACAAAATGGGAACGATCCACTCGCACCATCAATGACATCATCCGCACACTTCTTATTCAAGCGCACATGCCCCCTGAATATTGGGTCGAGACTCTCAACACTTCTACCTATCTGTTAAACCGCCGCCCTTCTAAATCCATCATTTTTCTTACACCATACCTGGCCTTGTTCAACCAGCCGCCGGATTACTCCCATCTACGCATCTTTGGGTGCCTTTGTTACCCTAATCTTCTTCCCACAACTCCTCATAAGCTTGCACCAAGATCATGTCAGTGTGTTTTCCTCGGGTATTCCGCTAAACATAAAGGTTATCAGTGCTTGGATCTTGCATCACACAAAATAATTATTTCCCGTCATGTAACATTTGATGAAACTCACTTTCCTTTTAAGCACCTACAGGCCACACCCACACCGTCTGCACCGGATCCGGGCAAATCTACCTGGGATCCACTGCTTGCGCCGCCTCCTACTTCCTCAGTGGCTCCGAACGCGCAAAATCAGGCGCTGTCCAACAGCTCGCCACCACAGACCCCCGCTACCGGCCAAGCAGATTCCCCACCAAATCCCACTCTGCCACGACCCAACCCGACCACCACACATGTCCCGCAATCTACCTCGCAGCACACGCCAGCTGCACCCGTGCGCACCCAACGTGTGCCTTGCTACATGCACCCCGCAAGCTCTACTCAGCATCACATGGTCACACGAGCAAAGCAGGGTATTGTTGTTCCTAAACGCCAGTTCAACCTTTCAGCCACCATTCCTATTTCACCAATTCCTCATACCTATGGTCAAGCCCTCAAAGACCCTAATTGACACAATGCTATGAATGATGAGTATAGTGCTTTGATGAAAAACAATATCTGGTGTCTTGTTCCTAAGCCTGCAGGTGTCAATGTGGTTAGTGGCAAATGGATATACCACATCAAGTACAATCCTGATGGTACATTATCAAGATACAAGGCCCGGTGGGTGGTCAAAGGGTGCTCACAGCAATCTGGTATCGATTATGGGGAAACATTCAGTCTTGTCATCAAGCCTACTACAATTCGAATTGTTTTGAGTATTGCAACTTCATCTTGGACAATCCACCAATTGGACGTCAAGAACGTCTTTCTCCACGGTAATCTCTCTGAAACAGTTTATTGTGCTCAGCCCTCTAGCTTTGTTGATCCTTCCAAGCCCACTCATGTGTGCAAATTGAATAAATCTCTCTACGATTTGAAACAAGCACCTCGCACATGGTTCGTTCGCTTTAAGACATTCCTTTTGTCCATTGGTTTTCATGCCTCCAAAGTTGATTCCTCGTTGTTCATCTTACATACACCTACAACCACCTCGTATATCTTGCTATATGTTGATGACATCATTCTCACAGCGAGCTCCACTAGTCTACTATAGGACATCATTGCAAAGCTCCGTCGTGAATTTTCTATGACTGATCTTGGTCCCTTGACTCATTTCCTTGGTATAAATGTCACACCCACCTCTTCTGGCATTTTTTGTCCCAAGAACAGTATATTCATGACCTACTTGAACGAGCCAACATGACCAATCGCAATCCCTACACTACCCCAGTTGACACCAAGCCTAAAGTATCATCTTCCATTGGCAAACCCATTGGTAATGCCACTGAATTTCACAGCTTGGCTGGTGCACTACAGTAGCTTACCATTACTTGGACTGATATTTCCTATGTTGTTCAACAAATGTGTTTGTTCATGCATGATCCAAAGGAACCCCATCTCCAATTGCCCAAACGGGTGCTGTGATATCTTGAAGGAACCATCACACATGGGCTCTCTATCATCAAGTCACCATGGTCAGCCATAATTGCATATTCTGATGCAGATTAGGCGGTTGCCTAGATACTCGGCGTTCCACTTCAGGTTACTGTGTATATCTTGGTGACAATTTGGTGGCTTGGCCATCGAAGCGGCAACACACCGTCTCTCGTTCTAGCGCGAAGGCTGAATATAGAGTCGTTGCTAATGTTGTTGCAGAAACTTGCTGGCTACGACAATTACTTCATGAACTTTGTTGCCCACCGCAACGTGCAACATTGGAGTTTTGTGACAATGTCATTGCTCAGTATTTGGCTTTCCAATCCGGTGCAGCATCAACGGACAAAGCACGTGGAGATCGATCTACATTTTTTTGTGACAAGGTGGCTCTTGGTGAAGTCAAGGTCCTGCACGTTCCTTCAGAATCTCAGTTTGCGGATATATTCACCAAGGGCCTACCAAGAGTTCTACACAAGGATTACCGATGCAGCCTGGACGTTTTACCGCGTCCAGGCTGAGGGGGGCTATTGGAATGTGACATTGTTCCCACGTTCTCCACCATGACAGGATCCTCAACATCCATATGCTCCACGAGAACCGGTCTTCAACAGATACATGCGACCCTCCTTAGTTGTAGGACTCTCCACATTTGTTGTATCCCTTGACTCGCGAGTGATCCTCATCACCGCTCCTTTGTAACAAACTCTGTGTACATGTACTGCCTATAAATAGGCCTCTGTGAATAGAATACAAACTGAGGGCAATTTGCCATTCTTCATGCAGGCTGCCATTTTGCATGACCAGGAAGTTGGAGTTGGTAGAGTGAACCGGTATGAGAATCAAATAATGGCAATAATTAGAGTACAGATAGCAGCTAGCAACGTCCAGGCACTTACTTTTGATGACATCGTGGAGGAAACAGTTGCCTAGCAAAAGAATAGAGAAATGACAGTGATTAGAGCTCATACAGCGGGTACAAAAGCTTGGTGGAATAGACGACTGCCTAGTATAAGCCAGCTACCCAAGACTCCAACCAATGATACTTTATTGCAAAATAAGTTCAGAGTTGCAGCCAAACATGAGAATCATGGGGTAGGTGGAAGAATCATAGGTAGGTACAAAAATCAATGATTCGATGGTAGACCATGTTGAACAAGATGAACGACTAAGTGTGATCGCAAATACATGTGGAAAAACATTCCCCACACTACAAGAACATGTTTTTCCACATGTACCTATGACCACATGGTCTATCATAGCCATACATCTTCAAATCAACCGTTGTGTTGGGTGCAAGGGGTCAAGTAGGAGAATCATGGGTAGGTATGAAAATCAATGGTTGGATGGCATATCATATGAACGAGATGAACGACTAAGATAGATCTTGTAATCGCGTGTACATGTGAAAAAACATTTCTCACACTATAAGAACATGTATTTTTCACATGTACCTATGACCACATAATCTATCATAGGCATACATCTTTAAATCAACGGTTGTGATTGGTGAGAGAATCATGGGTAGGTGCGAAAATCAATAGTTGTGATCGCACGTACATATGGAAAAACACTTCCCACGTTATAGTTTTAAAAAGTCAAATGTTCTCTGCTGAAGCATGCTAACATCAAGATCGATATTGTCTACTCTATTTAATGAAGTAAAAATAATTTATAAGTAGATAAAGGAGACTTGTAGTTCAATGGTAAGACAGTCCAATGGGACGCTACCCACCAGGGTTCAAATCTTGGTGCTCGCACCTTTTCCTGGATTTTCCAGGAATTACCGGTGTTATGCGTTAAGTGGTAAGCGGTGTTCCCATCGACGACGAGGCAACAATGGTGACTTCGGGAATCTCCAGATCTACCGGTGCTCAGTCCTTCAGATGTGCTCATAAACCTAGGGTTTAGGAGTGACTGTGTGTGCGTGTTGTGAGCGTCTGTGTTGTACTGTGTAATTCTAAAAAAAAGAACACGCACAAACCCATCTGCTCAAGTAATGAAGCTCATGATTGTGTTGCTCGCTTGTTGGCCGCTTGGTCAAAGATCGACCGATGTGTATATTATTATCTATACTTAACAAAAATGATTTTTTTTGAAAACTTTTCTCACCTAATTCAGACTCGCCTTACCCCTCACGTCGGACCCACCTTACCCCTCACATCGGACCCGTCAGTCAATTAATTAGGGAGTGGATATGGTGGAAGACCCATCGAATCGCAATTTGGAGAACGTTTCTGCCAAAAACATATTGTTTTTTTACCATGACTCTGCCTACCCGTCGTGTACCAGTCCTGTCTGTGTCTATCACGAAAAAATTCATGTCCGCCACAAGTGGCCCCATCCATCCGACTATCCCCTACCGCAAGTTTGCAACAGTTCAACCTGCTTATGAGATGTACCCGCCGCTCCCGCTCCGTCGCTGGCTCGTATCGAAGTGTTGACTCACCTTTCCCTCCCTGAGTGTGGTTGCCGTGTGCCCGTGTCCCGTCCGTGTGCGGGCTTGTGAGTTGTGACCTTCACGCCAAAAATACCCAGCCATGCACCAATCTCGATCGATCCGCAACAATGCCTAGATATGAACCACTGCATATGGCAAATGGCAGATGGCACACTTTACAATTTGACATACTCCTCCATGCCTGTGCGCGTTGAGTGCAATTTGAGTACTGCCAGCAGTCTGCAGTTGCAAGGAGCAACATATCATCCAAGATACTGGGCAGGCATCTCGTCGGAGATTTCAATCGGGGTAAGATTTAGATGTAATATATTCACTACGATTGATTGATTGAATTTTTTTGCAGTGGTAAGATCATTCTTCTTCGAGGTCTTTTACGGTACGTAATACAACCCAACGGTCGTACGGTCGTATTATCGGTTTCTTTGGTTGTTTCTATACGGGTAAAACAGTAATTTGATAGATATATATTATTTGGAAAAAAATTCCCCGCTGCCCTCTTATACTATCTAAAACATTTCATATATTTCATTTCCTATATTACAACGATACCATTTTACATTTTTGATAATACCCTTATACTACCCATACGACTTTTGAATACTACCGTACGACAGCTAAAAAACCAGTCGTATAGAATTACTCTCAACCGTCGGATCCTTACATATAGGTCCTTTTCTATTACATACGAATCCTTTTTCAACCGGCCGCGTATTGTGTACCGTAAAAAACCTCTCTTCTATACCTACCCTACGGATCCCCATCTAAATTTCGGTGTGATTGTAAAAAAGTTGCATCAATTCATATGCTTGTTGTTGCTTATTCCCTTTTGCAGTTGATTTATCAAGCAATGTATTGCTCTTCGGTATTCACGAGTGACACAAACAAAACTTATTATGAGTGCAGAAAACTGAGATACTGAAAATACTCCATGTGTTGGGGAATTGGATTAAAACCATCACCCTCGGAACTTCGGAGATACTAGTGTTCGTAAGAACTAGGCTGTGCTGGAAACAAAGGGCTAAATGATACTTGTTGTTTTATGATTTTAGCAGGTGTTACTTTCATTTTCATGGGCTCGAATTCGTGGACTATGCAGATTATCAGCTTTCTAACACTCTAGCAATCTTCGGAGATAATATACACCAAAGGGCGGTTTGTACTCGATGTTTTTGTGATGTTTCAGGGATAAGCTGAGCTGCGAAGGAGGATTGGAGTCCAGGAAGCTAGACTTCGGAGATGGTTCCGAGTCTCCGAAGCTAGGGTTCAAGCCTTCGGGGAATCTCGTGAATGGAAGCAATGTCTTGAGCAAGCCAAGTCAAAGACGTTACGCTAAAAGTCCGGGTTCAAGGTGTGAAAAGGTGGCAAGCTTGTGAATATCTGAAGTTAGGCTCCGCAAATTACGGGATGTAAAAGACATTTATGTACATGTTCTCACTTGGAATACTCCTTGATTCCGAGGGTAATGCCGGAATGTAAAAGTCCCTTCGTCTCCCTATAAAAGGGGCCCGGGGGGCACGTGTAAAGGGGTTCACAACTTTTGAGGTGAAGTCAGACTTTCGGAGATCCCTTGTCTCCTAATCCTCGAATCCTTTCGTGTGCTTGTTCGCGAATCCTTTTCGCTTGTGTTCGGGGATCTCATCCGATTTTCGGACCCCCCCAACATTGGCGCCCACCGTGGTCTAAGCCAACGGAGAACCCACGATGCCTCCACAGAAGAAGTCCAAGAAGAACACACCCACTGATGCAGACCACGAAGATCATCACGTGGAAGAAGACAATGAAAACTCTCTTGCTACAGAACCTCCACAGGTCACAGATCAAGAAAGACAAGCGAAGCTCGGAGCTCTCAAGAAAGCACGAGCAGAAAAAACTGCACACCGCCTGGAAACACACGTCGAAGATGAAGATGACGATGATGACGCAGTGGACAAACAATTGGAAGAAGTGAACAGAAAAGTGCTAATGCTTTAGAAGGAGAAGGAAAACTTCGCGATCCAGCTAGAAGCAAAAAGAAAAGTCTCGGAGAAATTGGAGAAACTTAACCAAGCAAAAGAACAGCTGGAAAAAATGCAAAAGGAAATCGATGAAATGAAAGAACAAGAAAATAGTTCACTCTGGCGCGATTCGCCATATCAGAGCTCTGGTCAGCACAAAAGAACCCCGAGAGAGAACTTCTTCACGGGCAACGGAATCTCACAGTTCGCAGATCCAGAATCACCACTTTCACTTGGGTTGCAAACAGCACCGTGGCCCCCCGAAGTACAAACCAGTCTCTCTCCCGAAATACAATGGGTATGGAAACTCCAGACAGTTCCTTATGAGCTATGAAGCAGCTGTAAATTCAGCAGGAGGAGATGATGTTGCACTGGCCAAATCCTTTATCATTGCTTGCGAAGGCCCAGTTCTCAACTGGTATTCCCTGCTACCTCCACACTCAATCTGCAGCTGGATTGATCTCAAGACAAAGTTCATTCAAGCATTTCAAGTGTTCCACGAAACATCTGCAAAGCCATCAGATCTCTACAGTTGCAAGCAAAGAGACAGGGAGCCATTGCAGAACTTCGTAAGAAGATTCATGCAACAAAAATCTCAAATTCCGGGAACAGATGACAAAACAATAATCCAAGCACTAATCAAAGGTCTAACACCAGGACCAACAGCTTCGCACTTAACCAGAAAAGAACCTCAGAGCATTGGAGAACTTTTTGACGAACTGGAACAATACATCAAGTCTGATGAAGATCATCGAAGGAGAGTAGCTGAACGAAACCAAGCAAGACAAGGCAATAGAGGAACAGGATGGAGGCCTCAATTCCAAAACCCACGAAACATCAATAATGTGGAAAATACCTCACCGCAGTTCAACCAAGACAACAGGCCAAGCACAAGAGGGGGTTTCCCGTCAAGAGGAAGAGGAAGAGGACCTCCGAAAGTCCAAAATCATGATCCAAGAGATCCATACTTTTACTGCAGATATCACGGGAGGGGACACAGCACCGAAGCTTGCCCAGAAACAAAAAAGAATGTAGCAAGAATCCAGCAAGAGAAAACCATGATGTCCATTGCCTCCACAATGCCAAATCAGTTCCGTCAGAATTTCTGGCAACCACAGCTTATGGGTCCTCAGCCAAACCCAATCCCAATTCAGCAATTTCAACAGGCACAATCTCAATGGCAGCCTTCACAACAGTTTTTTCCTTAGTCTCAGGCAATTCAAACCATTCAGCAGCCGCAACCAATTCAAGAAATGCTGCTGCCGCCACCAGACAATTCAGCAAAGCCAGAGTCAAGTTCGAGAAGCCACTATCCGAAAGCATTGCCTTCCTTCGGAACTATCATGCCTATCACCGGAGGATCAGCCATGGAGTTCGAAACAAAGAGGCAGAGGAACAACTACTTCAGATCTGTGAACACAGTCATCAACGACGGTCCAGTAGCACGACCAGAATGGGCCAAGGTGCCGATAACATTCACCGAACAAGACTTCAAGTTGAAATCCGCTTATCATAATGACGCCATGGTCATCGAGGTGAATATCACCGGATGGGTGATTGGAAAAGTCCTGGTGGACAACGGAAGTTCTGCCGATATTCTGTTCATGAAAACGTTCGAGAAAATGAGCTTGAGTCCTCACATGCTACAGCCACCTGAGTATCCATTACTGGGCTTCGGAGGAAAGCCAATCAAGCCAGCAGGAAAGATAGCTCTTCTAGTGTCATTTGGAGATTTTGACAATGCTAGAACCGAGACTCTCACATTCGATGTAGTAGACATGTATCATCCGTACCTCGCAATCTTCGGCAGAGGGTTCATCAATAAGTTTGATGCCGTGATAAGGCAACAGTTCCTATGTATGAAAATCCCGGCACCCAAAGGAATCATCACAGTGTTCGGTGATCAACAAGAGGCTAGAAACATAGAAAAGGGACACACACCAGGTCAAAGCAATGTGCACCACTTGAACTCCGCCGAAGAAAAGAAAGAACCGTATGTTGAAGACAAAAGAGACAAAGAGAAAGTAGAGATAAGTGTTGATGGCGAAACGAAGAAAGTGCACCTAGATGACATGCGAGATAGAGCGGTGGTGATAGGGCCTCATCTTAGTCCCGAAGAAGAAAAAGAACTCATCGAGTTCTTGAACAAGAACAAAGATGTCTTCGCTTGGTCAGTAAAAGACTTGCAAGGTGTCGACCGGGATATCATCGAACATACCTTAGACACAGATGAGAAAATAACTCCGAAGAAGCAGAAACTTAGAAAAATGTTCGAAGAAAAGGCCAAAGCAGTAGAGGCTGAAGTACAAAGACTTCAAGACGCCAAAGTGATCAGGGAGGTCATGTACCCTGTGTGGTTGGCCAACACTATTCCAGTAAAGAAGAAGAATGGGAAGTGGAGAATGTGTGTAGACTTCACAGATCTGAACAAGGCTTGCAAGAAAGATGGTTTTCCCTTAGAAAGGGTGGACAAAGTTGTTGATGACGCCGCAAGCAGCGAAATGCTTTCACTCCTAGACATGTTCTCAGGGTGCGAAGAGAAGACGAGGAGAAGACAAGTTTCATCACACCATTCGGAACCTATTGTTTCGTCAGAATGCCAGAAGGTCTGAAGAATGCAGGATGCACTTTTTCAAGAATGATAGCAATAGTGCTACACCCTCAACTTCGGTGAAATATTCTTGCATATGTTGATGACATAATCGTCAAAAGCGTTCAAAGAAGAGACCACATCAGCGATTTGGCAGAAACATTCGTGAATCTCAGAGCAGCAAATCTCAAACTGAATCCCGACAAGTGCGTCTTTGGCATTCACAAAGAAAAGGTCCTGGGCTGTCTGGTTTCGACAAAGGGCATTGAAGCAAAACCTGACAAAATCAAGGCTCTAGTCGAGATGCAAGACCCCATTTCGGTGAAAGATGTGCAAAAATTAACAGGGAGAGTGGCCGCCCTTAACAGATTCATACCCAGAGCTGCAGAGAGAAGTTTGCCTTTCTTCCAAGTTCTCCGAAGCTCCAAGAATTTTCAGTGGTCTGAATCTCAGAAACAAGCCTTCCAAGAACTCAAAGATTACTTGTCAAGCATGACGAAGCTATGTCCTCCAGAGCCAAGATCGCCACTTCTGCTGTACTTGTCTGCTTCCAATTCGGCCGTGAGCGCTGTACTAGTGCAAGAGAAAGAAGAAGAGGGAAAATTGAAACAAATCCCAGTGTACTTCGCTTCGGAAGCCCTTTCGGGATCCAAACTTTTCTATTCTGAGCTAGAGAAGATAGCATACGCAGTTATCATGGCAGCAAGAAAACTAAGACAATATTTCGAAGGACACAGAATAAGGGTAATCACTAATCAACCACTGAACGACCTATTCACGAACAAGGAAGCATCAACCAGAATCGTCAAATGGGCAGCAGAGCTATCAGAATACACTGTGGACTTCGAAAGAAGAAATGCGATCAAATCGCAGGTCTTAGCAGACTTTGTCATAGACTGGACATCGCCATCCCAGGACCCTGGCGAAGATATAACCACGCCATGGGTGGTACACTGTGATGGGGCTTGGTGTGATAGAGGGGTTGGAATAGCAGCGATTGTGACATCTCCAGCCGGAGTCGTGATAAGATATGCTGCTCGGCTTGATTTCGCGGATGACGTCCCTTCCACGAATAACACAACAGAATGTGAAGCTCTACTGTTATCCTTGAGAAAAATGAAAGCCTTGGGTCAGCAAACTTTCATCATCAAAACAGATTCAAAAGTGATTCAAGAACACATCGAGAAAGAAAGCGAAGCAAGAAATCCGATACTGGTGAAGTACCTTGAGAAAGTCAGAAAAATGGAAAAGCACTTTAAGGGCTACACAGTCCAGCACATCTCAAGAAATGACAACAACGAGGCAGACAAGCTAGCGAAAGCGGCAGCACAAAAGCAAGCGATACCTCCGGATGTGTTCTTCGAAATCATCAGAGAATCATCCATCAAAGACCAAAAGCCAAAAACTGTGAACAACATAGAAAGTCACGACTGGAGGGCTGAAATCATGGCCTACTTGAGGGATCACTATGAACCACAGGATGAATTGGAGGAAAAAAGGCTAAGGCAAAGGGCAAGGGGCTACGCCGTAGTGGATGGAGAGCTATACAAGTCTGGAATAACCGAACCGTGGCTAAGGTGCATAACATCCGAAAAAGGTGTAGAACTTCTCAAAAAATCCATAACGGATTTTGTGGTGCGCACATAGGCACAAGAGTGCTGGCAGGAAAGGCAATAAAGCAGGGATTCTTTTGGCCTTCCATAAACCTCGATGCAAAAAAGATGGTTCAGGAATGTGAAGCCTGCCAAAAAACAGCGAATCCGCAGAACTTACCATCCATGCCAGTTCATCTAATTCCACCATCATGGCCTCTGCAAAGGTGGGGGATGGATTTGGTTGGGCCATTGCCGACAGCTCAAGGAAATTGCAAATTTGCAGCAGTTGATTACTTCACCAAATGGGTGGAGGCGAAGGCATTGGCGAATATCACCGCACCGACAGTTCAGAAGTTCTTCTGGCAAAACATAATCTGTAGGTTCGGAGTCCCAAGAGAGCTAACAGTGGACAACGGAAAATAGTTCGATTGCTATTCTTTCAAGGAATATTGCAAAACTCTGGGCACTCATGTGAAGTACTCCTCAGTTTACCATCCGCAGTCCAATGGAGCTGTAGAAAGGGCGAACGAGTTGATCTTTTCGGGAATCAAGAAATGCTTGTATGATCAGAGAAAAGGCAAGTGGATAGATGAGTTGCCAAGAGTAATTTGGTCTCACAACACAACAGTGTCAAGGGCAACAGGTTTCACACCTTTTCGCTTGCTATTTGGTACTGAGGCAATGACGCCGGAAGAAATCAAGAATGAAAGTTTGAGAGTTCAGAAGGTAAAAGAAATTGAAGAAGTTGAAATGAAAATAGAGAAGGACATGATTGAGCTCACAATTCTCGAGAACATTGAGAAATATCAAAGAGAGACCAAGGCATGGAGAGACAAGAAGATAGTCAGGAAAGAC
This sequence comes from Cenchrus fungigraminus, assembly GCA_036936925.1. Taxonomy (NCBI): domain Eukaryota; kingdom Viridiplantae; phylum Streptophyta; class Magnoliopsida; order Poales; family Poaceae; genus Cenchrus; species Cenchrus fungigraminus. The sequence continues at coordinate 27,998,072 of CM072780.1, read as the reverse complement.
ATCAAGACTGGTGACTTAGTGCTAAAAAGAAAGAAGAATTGGGAGAATCCCGGAAAACTTCAGGAATGTTGGGAAGGACCATACATAGCAAGAGAGACTACTATGCTAGGGGCTTTTCGTCTAGCAGATCAGACTGGTGAAGAATTGCCGCATTCGTGGAATGCAGACAACCTAAAAAGGTACTACCCTTGAAAGCCATGAAAGTAGTTTAACTTAGTTTTCAGTTTTTCCTTTCGTAGATTTAAATTCCATAAATTTGTAAAAACCTGAACCACAGAGTTATAAGTGGCTTCGGGAACAAAAATATTTACTTCACGCATTTACCTTAGAATAAAAAGGACCGTACTCTTTTCCATGCAAAGGGGGCCCTAAATCAAGGGGCAAGGTTTTTAACGAGGCGGATCCTATGTAAATACTCTTTGTGATATATATATGAAAAGAGTTTCCCCCCAAAGTTTTTGTGTCTTGTGAAGTTCCATCGTATGAAAGAAAAGTTCCATGAAAAGGCTCTGTGATAGCCTAAGTTCCATCCTATGAAAGAAAAGTTCCATGAAAAGGCTCCATGATAGCCTAAGTTCCATCCTATGAAAGAAAAGTTCCATGAAAAGGCTCCGTGATAACCTAACTTCCATCCTATGAAAGAAAAGTTCCATGAAAAGGCTCCGTGATAGCCTAAGTTCAATCCTATGAAAGAAAAGTTCCATGAAAAGGCTCCGTGATAGCCTAACTTCCATCCTATGAAAGAAAGGTTCTATGAAAAGGCTCCGTGATAGCCGAAATTCCATCGTATGAAAGAAAAGTTCCATGAAAAGGCTCCGTAATAGCCAAAATTCCATCGTGTGAAAGAAAAGTTCCATGAAAAGGCTCCGGGATAGCCGAAATTCCATCAAGTGAAAGAGAAGTTTTGTGAATGGCTTCGTGATAGCCGAGAATTCCATCGTATGAAAGAAAAATTTTCGTGAAAGGGCTTTCTGATAGTCGAAGTTCCAAAAGTGAAAGAGAAGTTTTGTGAAAAGGCTTCGTGATAGACAAAGGCTCCGTGATAGCCAAAAATCCCAGAGTAAAGGGATTTCCTACCAAAGGCCTGAGACAACAACAAGTTGTGGCCTAAATCCTAGAGTAAAGGGATTTCCTACCAAAGGCCTGAGACAACAACAAGTTGTGGCCTAAATCCCAGAGCAAAGAGATTTCCTACCAAAGGCCTGAGACAACAAGTTGTGGCCTAAATCCCAAAGTGAAGGGACGTCCTACCGAAAGGCCGGAGACAACAAAAGGTTGTGGCCCAAGAAAGTTCAAATATCTTGGTATAATATTTTCGCAAAAAGTTTGTGAAGAAAAGTTCGATCCAAAATTCTTTCAGTCGTGAATATGAATTGGCATGACGAGGAAATTGAGAGCCACAGAAGTAAAAATCCACGAATAAGTTAATGAAAAACTTGTCTATTTAGAAAAACCTTTGAGCTACAGCTGCTACTTCACAGACTAGGGGGCTTGGCGGCCTTTGTCAATATGTCAAAGTAAAAGAACAGGTTGAAGCAACTGAAAGTTGCGATATCAACCTGAGCAAGTTTGCCATGCAGGCACAAGTCCACAAAACTCGCGAAGCAAGTTTTGCCGACTTGTACTCTGAACTATATGTTTACGTTTTAAGGAAAAACCAAGTACACGAAAGGAGAGCCATTCATGAAATTTTGCATGAAAACGGCAAGGTGGGAAGGGTGACGTTTTTTCTTTAAAAAACGAGTTTATTGCCTAAGTTTCATACAAAATTTCATAAGAGTTCATTACATAGCTTCAAGGAGCCAAGAATTCAGAAAGGTAGTTCAACAATGTGGCCTGACTTACGGTCTCTATTTTCTGCAACATCACAAGCATAGGCAAAACCACAGTCATCGCTAATGGGGCTAGGGGGCTCCGTCTTCATGAACGCACGCAAACTTAAAGCTTCAGTCGCAAGAGCATAGCCATCGCGGTGAAGAAAAAACCAACCAAGTTGAAATCTACGCATCGAAAAGTATTGACAAGAATAAAGCCAGAAATCAGAGAATTTGCATCCAGGATGAGCTTCTTTGTACAAACGCCAAGCTTCACCGCTAACTATCTGGTCCTGGCGATGAATATGCAAAGGTATGACGTCCTGCACAGGCCCACCTTGCAGGACCTGCGCAGGTTAAAGTTTACAAGACAAAAGTTTAGAGAGGGTAGCAACCCATGAATATACAAGTTCACAACTTCTGAACATCAAAAGCAATGGTTCGGACAAGTTTTGTTTCATTGTTGTGTTGCGCCGAAGCCTAGACACGAACTATGAAAGGAAATGAAAAGACTCAAGCAACAAACACAGAAAAATGCTAAGCAAAAGGAAGACAAAAAGCAATCTCTCAACAGTGTAATTCTCAAAAGCCGATCCCCTTTACAAGTGCCGGTCGGTCTCCTTTTATAGGGAGACGGACAGACTTTTTACATACCGAAATTGACCTTGTGTAGAAAGAATCAGACAAGAATGTACTAGGCTAATTTTGGTAGTCCTCCGCAAAGTCTTCACGTAATCAGCGCTTTCCTGATATCCCGCCGCATATCACGACGCTTTTTCTGGCATCAGCATGTGCGCCTGTCGGGTGAAGACTTTCGTCTTTCGGAGTCCACCTTTCGCCCAGCAAATTTCTCCACCTGAAACGCAGCACAAGCAAATCCAAACGTATAAGCTGTTAGTGGCGATGGAACCCCCAAGCGATAAATGGGCTAACATTCGCTGGACAGAGAAGATTCGGCCCTGGGGTTTCGTCGCGGGAAAAGCTGAACGTATCAACCCCAAAGTTTGGCAAACTAAACCGCCCGTCTAGTATGAGAACTTTCGGGCGACGAAGGGTACTTAGCGAAAACTATGACACGAAAGATAAAAGAGTGTTGATTGGCTTCGGGGGTTTCGCTATTGACTTTTCGAATTGCTCTCACCGAGCTGCGCCAGTCTTATGGTTTTGACTGTAAAGGGCTCGATTCCGAATCCCCCAACAGAAGCCCCTCGACGGCGAAATGTTTGCAAGACCACAAACCTGAGCCATCGAAACTTAGGGTTCGAGAATCGAGGCAAAAGAAAACATCTTCTGCGGCGTCGACTCCCGAGACTATCGCTCAAATTACCAAAAGGCCCCCGCTTTTTAGCCGTTAGGTTCAAAATTTTGACCGTTGCGTTTTACTGGCTATAAATAGGGGGGTCGACGCCGTATTCTTACTGCTGTCACTTTCCGTACTCCTTCTCTCTTTTAGATTTTGCGATTGAAGCGTTGGGTTTCGCTTTCTGCGAGTTGTGTTCCCCGAAGGCTGATCATCTCTGAAGGTTAGCTTCTATCCTTGATGAAAGATACTTTTGATCCCCTACCCTTCGTTATGGTGTATTTTGAGATTAAGGCTTTATAGATACATGGCTCGCGTTAGGCACACGGCGAAGGCAATGGAAGGCGAAGGTTCCCCGTCAAATCAAGAGGAGCGCCCTGCTTCATCCGTGGCCGCGGATGCTGCCGCTGCTTCTTCATCTTCATCATCTAGCTCGGAATCTAGTAAGATCTCTGGTCTGGATGGATCTGCTAGCTCTCGCAAGAGCAGCAGTTCTACATCTACCTCGAATAGCGAAGCAAGTAGCGATTCCGATAGCGGAGGTGATGTGGAAATAATGCTGAGCGACACAGATGCCAAGAACCGCGCCGCTGATGTTGAGGAGGGCGATATTGGCGAAGGAAGTGGCGCAGCGGCAGCTGCTGAGGAGTCTGAAGAAAATTTGGCAGTCGTGAACGCCGGTCCTCAAGACCTGGTCAAACCGAGCACTTGTTTTCTTGGTCGGTCCCTGATGGCTCGAGCTGATTTGGACTCCATGGTTTCGGAAGGCTGCTTCGCGGCTGGCACCTGTCGGCTGCCTGGAAGAGAAACCACACCGAAACCTAGGAAGAATGAGAGCGTCGTGTTTAGGGATTTCTTCACAGTGGGCCTGCGACTACCAGTGTCGAAAAGATTTGCTGACATCCTCGCAGCTTACAAAGTCCAGATTCATCAGCTGACGCCTAACTCTTTCCCTCAGATTATGAAATTTTTGTGGGCTTGTCGCACTTTTGCCGGAGATAACGACGTGGAGACTTTTGTTCGGCATTTTGAGATTCATTGGGCGAAAAGGATCATCACTGTTGATGATGAAGATAAAGAAGCTCAATATGGTTGCTATACATTTCAAACCCCACGGGTTAAAAACCAAGAACCGGTAGAGCTAGCCCTTGCATACAAGAACAAATGGGCCAATCGGTGGAACTCCTACTGGTTTCATGCCACTATTCCAGTAGTTGGCAGGGATGCGAAACAAGAGGAAGTAACAACTTACGACTTGGCCAGCCGCATGATTGATTTGGAAGTCGATTTGGCCCCAGAGCTTACGAGAGCTAGCCGCAGTTCTGCTAGCACAAGTGCTTATTTCCAAGCCACCCATGTAATCACCACACGAGACACACTTGAAGAATTCGTGGCTGCTGAAATTTGGCCCTGCAAGCCTCGGTGGGGTTCGTGGGCTTTCAAGATGAGGAAATTGCCCGGGCTGGATTTCGAGACACGAAGCCCCAAGTTCAATGTCAAGCGTCCTGAGGGAAAGACCGATGATGAAATTTTAGCTGAAGTGGAAAGGAAAGTCATTCAGATGATTGGCAACTACACTCACAAGGAGTGGGAGTGCGCGCAAAAGATTCTGAAACACGAAGGCTGCGTTAATCATGTTCTGGAGGAAATGAATGTGCCGTGCCCTCCGCGACCTAAACCCACAGCCCCTGGCAAGAAAATGCAACTTCCCGGTAACATTGGGTCCGAGCCGGCGAAGACTTCTAAAAAGGGCAAGACAAACAAAGCAGTTGTTACGACCGAAGGCACGTCTAAAAGTGCGAAAGCCACCGAGGCTTTGGCGCAACGCAAGGCCGAAGCTGCCAAAACTACGCTGTCTCCTGTCGCTGAGAAGTCTACCAAGCTAATGAAGATAAGTGAGAATATAGTTCGCCGGAAAACAGATGCTGCGAAAGTAGCCGCGGCTGAAAAAGAAAAGAAAAAGATTCACGATGCGACACCGGCCGCCGGCCTGGAGAAGAAAACGTCCTCCAAAAGAAAAGTTCCGGATGACGCAGGAAAAGGCAAAGAAAATCCTGCTGAGGAAAAGGATTCTGAGGCTGCGCAGGCTAAAGACAAAAGGCCGCGCATTGAAACATCTGTACCCGGAAGCGAGGGAGATGATGCTCTGGTCACGCCGCAGATTCAGCTGGCAAAAACATACCCTTCGAAAGCTAAAGACCCTGAGAAAGCGAAAGATCAGGCGGAAATTGCTCGCCATGAGTCGGCTAAAAAAGCTAAAGCTGAGACCGAGAGGGCACGTATGCGGGCATCTCTCTCCGCAACTTGTCCTCCTGAAAAGCGGATGAAACAAACTCCAGAAGAGGAAGCTGCAGGAAAAAAATTTTGGGATCATTACGAGAAAACCGGCGAACTCTGCGGTCCTGATTTCCCCAAGTATGATCCTGTTAAAGCGGTGGTCGGATTGGTTGACATCATCGATGGAGAAGAGGAATTGTCTTATATTGACGATGATGTTCCAATAGAAACTAACAAGGTTGAACCAGAGGCCGTGGCTCCTGAGAAGCGCGAAACAACCGACCTGACGAAAGGCTCAGGAGCAAAGAGCCCCATTGATTTGGATTCAGGGCATGAGAATGTCCGTGATGAGAGTCTCTCTCGCTCGCCCCCTCCTTCCTTTGATGAGGTTGAACCAAATGTTCGAACTCTGATCAGAGCTAGTGATGCACCCGGATTCGGAGGGAAAGACCCTGTGTCCTTGGAAACAACAGGTATCTTGATCTTGGAAACTTTCTCTTCGTCATCACCTTTTTTGTTCAATCTCTTACGATGGTTAACTCATCGCATGTTTGGTTTTTTCAGTGGCTACCGCTCTGGTTGCGATGAGGGCCAAAGAAAAAGATCCTACACCAGAAGGGTGGGAAAAGAATGAACTGAACATTGATTCTTCGACCTCTGAGCCTGGTACGCTTCTTTTTAGCTCCGTACCTTGACTTTCCTCTACCGCCGATGAACTGTGTTTAGATTTCTCTGCGCACATGAATTTTGTTCAATCCGCGGGTTTTGATTGATAGCCTGGTTCTTCTTTCGTTGATGCAGATTTCCTAAATTCTTTGGAGAATCTCGATGGCAAGCAACTGCTGGATGTAATGCAGTCTTTCCTTTCTAAGGGGATGATTGCTGGTCGAAAGGGCTACGAGAGGATCACGAATGACTCCCGTGAGGAGAAACTACGCTTGGCGGAAGATAACCAAAGGCTACGTGAAGAAAACGACAAACTGAAGAGAGAAAACCAGCGTCCCTCTGGTCAAGCTCAAGATTTGACTGTGCAGTGCTCCAAACAGAAAACTGCTATGGATGCACTGAAAGAAGAATTGGAAAAGAGCCTGCAATTGTATGGACAATGCAGAACTGAGCTTCGCGAAACTGTTGATCAGCTTGATGTGAGCCAAGTTCAGATCAACACCCGTGACGCTCTGATTGACGAGCTAAAGAAGACGAAAGCTGAGCTGGAAAAAACTCTGGAAGACAATGAGTCTTACTGTCATCAACGGGGAGTTCACCTGGCTCATACCTATCGCCGAGTGCTTGAGCGATATGGCGCTGAGACCCAAACCTTCTGGGTTACTGACAATATTGCTAGTTACTATACTTGGATGAATGATGAGCTAAAAGTCCTGCCGAACACCATGTCAAAAGTTGGAGATTATGGAGCAGCGACGAGCACCGAAGCTATTCTTCAGTTATTGGAAACACGCGGCTGTGATCACTTCAAAGCTTTTGGGACTCGCGGATTCGAGTTCCCTTCTTCGGCAAAGATGCCAGCCCCCAGTAAGACCGTTGACACAATTACGAAGATCATACTTCGCAAGTTCTGGGTGGAGAACGGCCGCGAACACGCGCGAAAGAAAGCTGCCGACCGGCTTGCTAAGGTTTTGATCCTGGATCCTTTGTTTTCTTTGATCAGTTTTATTGACTTTGAATGTATCGTATTCTTGATGCGCTTCTTTTCTCATAGCTCTATTTTGGCCAGGCGAAGCAGGCTCTGGAACTTCGCGAGCATCGGGCTGTGCACGGCGCGGACGCGACTCTGGGGCCTTATGGACCATACCGGGGCTGGCCTCCGAAAGCTGAAGCGGAAGCTACGGTGCCTAATGCTCCTGTGCGGGAAGCGGCCGACACCGAGAAAGACAACCAAGATCCTGTCACAGGCAAAACTCTTGACCCCTTGCAGCACGAAGAGCAGGCTCCCAAACCGACTGCAGACCCGACCTCGGAGGTGTAGATGTGTGGAAATTTTTAGGAATTGCCTCAATGTAAATTTGTTCATGTTCTAAGGATGCGATGTAAAACTTTGCGTGAATTGTTTTCACAGACGTCGGAAGGAGATGTAGTATTGGATGTGACGCCTAAGACTTTCCAGCGTGCCAACACTTGCATCAGCGGGGCGTCCTGGAAGGTTTTTCAACACCGATACCCCGAGAAAACTTTCGAAGAGTTTTGGGAATTTTGTTGTCAATATCATTCATTGCACAGTTATCCCCTTCGCTTTTTTATAACCATGAACGACAATAGCAAAATTGCTCTAGTGGAACCGGAAGCTCACGAAGCCCCGGGGGTAAAAGAAGAACCGTATGAAGAAGAAGATATGGATCATTGCTTCGTGTATGACATGGCTAAAAGTCGCGAGGGGTGGTACTCGGATGGTAGTTGCATAGAACTACCCTTCTCGTGAGAGCGATGCACTTGGATTAGCGTTCTCGCAGGTTTCGATTGATGTTTCTGAAAGAAAACGTCTTCCCCCCTTCGAAAACTGGGAGAATGCAAGTTGAACATTTCAAGTTGTAATAAGCGAAAACTTGTACTATAACTTCGTTTGCCAGTTTGTAATAAATCATGTTTTGTTTAAGGATTTTTGTGTTGACGAAAGACCTTGCGTCAAATTTCGCTGATTGCTTCTTTCGTCATAGAAAGACTAGCCTACTATGTGATGCCAAGGCGTGAAACGCATTGTAGGACTAGGGACTGAGCGAAAAATGTCGAATATTGCAGCTTTGAAGCTGTTTTTCGACAACGAAAGCTTTTTATTAATTGACCTTGATGTCTGAGTGTGAAGCCAGGTTTCGCTTGCATGAAGACTGAAAATTGACCTAAGACTTGGCAACCTTTCGTTGCTGCTTCGATTCAAAGTTGAATCACTTTTGATGCATCCTTTGCGGATGGGCTGTTGCGTAAACAGCTCTTTGAAAATATTGATTCTTGTGAATCATTTCTATTTCACCACTTGTGGGTGGGCTACTCTCGAGTAGCACTTTGAATCACTCACTTTTGGAGTGGGCTATCCGTGGATAGCACTTTAAAACATGTATGAAAGTAAAAGGCACAAAATATGAAAGTGTTGATTCTTGCGAACCATTTACGCTGTTTTCGATTCAAAATTGAACCACTTTTTATACGCCCTTTGCAGACGGGCTGTTGCAAAAATAGCTCTTTAAAAGTACTGACTCTTGTGAATTGTTTTCATTTCACCACTTGTGGATGGGCTACTTTCGAGTAGCACTTCGAATCACTCGCTTTTGGAGTGGGCTATCTGTGGACAGCACTTTAAAACATGCATGAAAGTAAAATGCAACAAACGTAGGGAGGAATTATTCCATTCATTAAGGAAAGGAAATTTTACATCAAGGCTGCCTCGTTAAAAACCTTACGCTCCAGGGTGGAGTCCTCCCTATGTGAGGAAAAGAGTACCCGCCTTGTTATTGAATTTAAATTGCACGAAAATAAATACTGGGAAAAGTAAAACTTGTGAGTCCTTCGCATTTATAGTTCCATGCGACGGACTCCTACCCATTTACATTAAGGAAAGAATTTGCACAAGTTATCCACATTCCACGAATGCGGTAACTCCACGCCTTCTTTGTCCTTGAGATGAAAGGCTCCGTCTCTAACGCTGCTCGCGACAATGTAAGGCCCTTCCCACGCAAATTGGAACTTGCCCACTGAATCCGCGTTCTTTTTCCTCTTTAAGACGAAATCTCCGACATGAATGCTCTTCAGAGAAACCCTCTTGTTTCTCCATTTTCTGGTTTCTTCTTGGTATTTCAACAGATTTGCGACTGCATCCAGCCTATCAATCTCTACCAAGTCTTTATCCGCTTCTTCGCTCTCACGAGAACCTCCCACCAAAACTCTGGCACTTTCATTGGCTAGCTCTTCTGGACACATAGCTTCGGCCCCGTAAAGCAACCTGAATGGGGTGAACTTGGTTGTTCTGGACTCAGTGGTGTTATGTGACCAGATGACTCTGGATAGCTCATCGGCCCACTTTCCTTTTTTCTGATCGAAGAGACACTTCTTCACAGCTGAAAAAATTTGTCCATTGGCTCTTTCGACTGCACCGTTGGATTGAGGATGATACACGGACGCAAAGCGAAGTCTTGTCCCAATTGTGCGATAGTACTCTCTGAAGTCCTGGCAATCAAACTGCTTCCCATTATCAACTGTGAGTTCTTTGGGGACGCCGAATCTACAGATGATTTGCTGCCAGAAAAACTTTCTGATAGTGGCTGAAGTGATGGTAGTGACGGGCCTCGCTTCAATCCACTTGGTGAAGTATTCGACCGCTACCACAGCGAACTTGAAGTTACCTTGAGCTGTGGGTAATGGTCCGACAATATCTATGCCCCAGCGCTGCAATGGCTAAGTAGGTGTGATAACCTGCGAAAGAGCCCCTGGTCTTCGCTGATGCTTTGCCGCGAATTGGCATGCCTTGCATGTCTTGACAATCTGCTCGGCATCTCTTATTGTCATTGGCCAATAGAAACCTTGTCTGAAAGCCTTTCCAGCTAAAGCTCTCGCTGCGATGTGAGATCCACACATCCCACTATGAATTTCTTTCATGAGCTCAATACCTTGCTCCTGTGTGATGCACTTTAGCAATGGTGCACACACTCCCAACTTGAAAAGGTTGTCATCTTTGAGAACATAGCCTCTCGCTCGAGCTTGCATCCTTTTCATGTCGTGGGTTTCGACTGGCTCGTAATGCCCACGAAGGAAAGCGATGATGGGAGCTCTCCAATCTATGCTTGCGATTGCATTGACTGTGCTGAGGGGTTGCTTATCTGGTTTGATAGATGGGGCAGTTAGAATTTCAAAGAATACATCTGGAGGCATCGTCTCCCCCCTCGCAGCTTTCTTTGCCAGCTCGTCGGCTTCCCCATTTCTTTTTCTCGGCAGGTACTCGATAGTGAAACCCCGAAAATGTCTTTCCATTTTTCGCACTTCCGCCAGGTACTTGACTAGCTCCGGCTCTTTGGCCTCACTTTCCTTTTCAACATGGTCCTTGATGACCTCTGCATCGCACTTGACCAGGAAGTTGCTTGCTCCCAAGGCTCGCACCTTTCTGAGGCCTAAAAGGAGTGCCTCGTACTCGGTGGTATTGTTGGTGCACCTGTCGGACGGGTCTGAATAATCCAGCCTCGCGGCATATCACAGCTTGACTCCTGCCGGTGAAGTGACAATAGCTGCAATTCCGGCGCCTTTGCGCCCCCATGCTCCGTCGCATCTGATTTCCCACACAAGTACTAATTCCTCATCCCCAGCAACGTTGCTTGGTGAGGTCCAATCCGCCACGAAATCTGCCAAAACTTGGGATTTGATTGCTGATCTTTTCCCAAAATCGATTGTGTGCTCCGACAACTCGGTTGCCCACTTGGCGATTCTGGACGAAGCTTCCTTGTTGATGAAAAGATCATTGAGAGGCTGATCAGTGAGCACGGTGACCTTGTGCGCTTCGAAGTAATGCCTGAGCTTTCTTGTGGCCATAACTACTGCGTATGCAATCTTCTCTAGTTCCGAGTACAACAGCTTGGAGCCTGACAAAGCCTCCAAAACAAAATACACAGGGCTCTGATATTTCCTTTTTCACCGTCGACCTCTCGCACGAGAGCAGCACTAACTACTGCCTTGGATGCCGCTACGTATAGAAAAAGTGGCTCAGACGGGAGAGGTGGTGAAAGTATTGCCATTTCCTCGATGTAAGCCTTTAGCTCAGCGAAAGCCTTGCTTTGCTCAGGTCCCCACTCAATTTTGCCCTTGCCTTTCAATGCTTTGAAGAATGGAAGGCTTCGCTCGGCGGACCTGGAAATGAACATATTCAGAGCCGCAACTCGACCATTCAACTTCTGAATATCTTTCTTCGTTTTTGGCTCCTCCATTTCCCTGATGGCCTTTATCTTGTCCGGATTCACCTCGATTCTCTTGGCTGAGATCAGGCATCCCAATATCTTTCCCTTTGTGACTCCAAATACACAATTTTCTGGATTTAATTTCAATCCTGCTCTTCTCATGTTGGCGAAAGTCTCTGCCAAATCATTGACATGGTTGGCCCTTTCGCCACTTTTTACTATGAGATCATCGACGTAGGCCTGAATATTCCTGCCGATTTGCGGCTTGAATACTTCCCCAGTCATTCTAGTGAAAGTTGGGCCGGCATTCTTCAAACCCTCAGGCATTCGTACGAAACAGAAGGTGCCAAAAGGAGAGATGAAGCTAGTTTTTTCCTTGTCCTCTTTCGCCATCCAGCATTGATGGTAACCAGAGAAACAATCCAAAAGAGATATGATAGCGGCACTGGCTGCTGAATCAATGACCTGATCTATTCTCGGAAGTGGGTAATTGTCTTTGGGTGTGGCTTTGTTGAGGTCTGTGAAATCTATGCACATCCTCCATTTTCCATTCTTCTTTTTGATGGGCACAGTGTTCGCTAGCCATTTGGGATACATGACTTCGCGAATGACACTGGCGTCTAGCAGTCTCTGAACTTCAGACTTGACTGCTACCACTTTATCATCAGACATCTTCCTGAGCTTTTGCCTTCGCGGCTTGACCGAAGCGTCAATGTTCAACTTGTGCTCAATGAAGTTTCGATCCACACCTGTGAGATCTTTAGCAGACCAAGCAAACACATCTCTATTCTTCTGAAGGAATTGGATTAATGCCTCCTCTTCGCTGGGTGTAAGATCTGAGCCAATGACGACAGCCTGATCCCAAACCATCTTGTCCAGCAAAACTTTCTTAGTGTCACAGTCCGGCTGTACATTGATTTTTTCCCTGTCTGCTTTCGGCTGTTTCTCCACATCTTTGGCCTTGACTGCCTCGTCGAGAGCATTGACATTTCCTTGGCCTGGAGTTCTGCCTCTCTCTAGATTTCGGCCATCATTTTGGTGACCCCAGATTGTGATGACCCCCTGCGTCACTGGCATCTTCACACACAGGTAGGCTTGATGAATGATAGCTTCGAACTTGTTGAGAAAACCTCTCCCCAGGATTCCGTTGTAGGGATAGTACATTTCCACTACGTCAAAAGACAGATACTCAGTCCTGGCATTTTGGATAGTGCCAAAGGATACCGGGAGCAAGACCTTGCCTACTGCATGAATGACCCGCCCACCGAAACCATACAACGGCGTGTCAGGAGGTTGCAATAGATCTCTGCTCAAGCCCATTTTTTCATACGCATCAGCGAAGATTATATCTGCCGACGAGCCATTGTCGACCAGAAGCTTTCCCAAAGTCCAGCTTGCTATGTTGGCTTCGATTACCAAGGCATCGTTGTGAGGAAAACCTTGTAATCTCACGTCCTCCTCTGAAAAGGTGATCGGAATATGGGACCATCTTGTTCTTTCCACTCTCCCTTCCACACAAATATTTCAGACCTCATGAAAGTAATGCTTCCTGTCCTTCTTGCTATCAAACTCCAGAGCGGAGCCACCCGAAATGGGGAGGATGGTTCCGACAGATGGTAACGGGTCGTTTTGGCCCTCAAGCTTTGCTGGTAATGGTGGAGCGGTTGGTCCTTTGTATGGGGGAGGAGGGGGAGCGATGGGGTGCTGATCGATGGGCCTACACTCAACATTTTGGGCCTGGAAAGCTTGGGATTGCCAAGGTGGCGGTTGAGCGTAACTTGGAATAGGTGGCGGAAAATGAGGTGGTTGGAAAGGGTTAGCGAAGGGGTTCCTTCCAAAATTTGGGTTTTGCCAAGCCGGGGCGGAATGGTTTACAGAGCTATTCCTCTCTTTCTCCTTCTTCTCCTCGTCTAGGATGGCCTCAAACCTTTTCTTGTCTGGGCAATAATTTGAGCTGTGGTCATCATTCTCTTTGTGAAAGATGCAGTACCACTTTCTTTTCTCTTGGTGGCCTCGTCCCCTGCCGCGACCTCTGCCTCTGCCGCCTCCCCTTCCACCTCTGCGGCCGCCCCCTTGATTTTGGTGTGGCGGGCCGGAATTTTGGTTTGGGGTATCGCTCTGAGGGTTAGAATTTTCTAGGGGATTTTCTTCCTCAAGGCCGAAAACATTTCTGGGGTTGGCATGCGAGGCGTTTTTGGGATTGGGCCATTCCCTTTCGCCGGGCTGGTTAGCTTTGGCTGACTTCTTTTGAAGAGATTGCTCTTCCATGCACATCCTGAAGTCATTGTCTGAGCGACAATACTTCTCGAACTCCTCATACAGGCGCTGGATTGTTTTGGGCCTTTCGCGCATAAGATGCGAGCGAAACTGTCCTGCCCTCAAACCCACGATTGCAGCATTAATGGCGATGGCATCCAACACATTTGGTGCTTGGGCTCTGAGGTGAACGAATCTTCTGAAATAGTTTTGAAGAGGTTCTTTGTCCTTTTGCTTACAAGAGAAAAGGTCGCTCTCGGTAAGCTCTGGACGCTGGAAACCCTGAAAATTCGAGAGGATCCGCTGCTTCAAATCTTCCCATCCATGTATCACTCCAGGGCTCAGGAGAGAGTACCACTGTGCTACCGCTTCATCTGCAGCGATAATGAATGATTTTACCAGCACGGAATCATCGCCACCGGTCGAAAGGATAGCAGCCTCATAGCTCATTAGGAATTGTCTAGGATCGGATTGACCCGAAAACCTGGGGAGTGGAACTGGTCTGTAGGATTGTGGCCACGGAGTGACCTAGATTTCTTGAGACAAAGGCGATTTAGGGTCCCAAGGCCTCGTGCGGATTGTGTGGATATCACGGTTCGAAGGACCAGACTCGAAAGGGTTGATGAAAGGATTACGGCTGAAAGTGGTGTACGGAGGGGGTTGAGTGAAAGGCATGTTACCCTCCGTGAATGTGGATTGGTTGGGTACAGAATACTCAGGCGAGGGCTGATTGAAACTTAAAGACTGCTTGGCTTTTATGACGCGCAACTCTTCTTGCAATTTGGCGATCTCTGCCTTTTGCCTTTGGATTTCCTTGGCCGCTTCGGCCTCTTGTTGCACTGCCAACAGCTTCTTCTTGGTTTTGGCTAGCTCTTCAGCCTCCTTCCACAGTTTGGCCAGCTCGGCCTCGTATGCTGCCATGGCCGCGGTCGCTGTAGCGTCCCGGTTTGGACTAGGCTGAGTAGCATTGGATTCCGGGAGCTCCTCTCCCCGGGTGAGCAAATTGGACGGGTTCAACTCCTCATCGAGGGACGACGAAACCCCCTTGGTGGAATTAGCGGTAGTTCTCTTCTTCCTTGTGGACATTTTGGGTTTCTTACTCGAGCCAAACACAAACGGTGGGCGCCAATTGTTGTGTTGCGCCGAAGCTTAGACACGAACTATGAAAGGAAATGAAAAGACTCAAGCAACAAACGCAGAAAAATGCTAAGCAAAAGGAAGACAAAAGGCAATCTCTCAACAGTGTAATTCTCAAAAGCCGGTCCCCTTTACAAGTGCCGGTCGGTCTCCTTTTATAGGGAGACGGACGGACTTTTTACATACCGAAATTAACCTTGTGTAGAAAGAATCAGACAAGAATGTACTAGGCTAATTTTGGTAGTCCTCCGCAAAGTCTTCACGTAATCGGCGCTTTCCTGATATCCCGCCGCATATCACGGCGCTTTTTCCAGCATCAGCATGTGCGCCTATCGGGTGAAGACTTTCGTCTTTCGGAGTCCACCTTTCGCCCAGCAAATTTCTCCACCTGAAACGCAGCACAAGCAAATCCAAACGTATAAGCTGTTAGTGGCGACGAAACCCCCAAGCGATAAATGGGCTAACATTCGCTGGACAGAGAAGATTCGGCCCTGGGGTTTCATCGCGGGAAAAGCTGAAGGTATCAACCCCAAAGTTTGGCAAACTAAACCGCCCGTCTAGTATGAGAACTTTCGGGCGACGAAGGGTACTTAGCGAAAACTATGACACAAAAGATAAAAGAGTGTTGATTGGCTTCGGGCGTTTCGCTATTGACTTTTCGAATTGCTCTCGCCGAGCTGCACCAGTCTTATGGTTTTGACTGTAAAGGGCTCGATTCCGAATCCCCCAACATTCATCCAACAACATCGACCTTCGGAGAGCTAGTGCGTTGTTTGGAGCTTCCGTCTTCTTCATCGTCGTCTCCATCGCCACTGCTACCGCTTCCGCTTCTTGAACCATCTTCATCTTCTTCATTGTCACCAGCTCGACCGTCGGATTCAGAACTCATCTCAAGAGCATTACGAATTTCTCCACTCGTTTCTTTCCTTATCAACTGAAAAAGATGAATGATGAAAACCAATCAAGGAAAGAATTCAGCATGCTAAGTCATTATAAAGCAAAAAGTGAAAAAGGGAATAGAGTTCAAAGAAATGGTTACTTCTTCAAGTTTGTCACGAGCAACTTTCTTCGCAAATTCCTTGCCGCTGGCAACCCAGAACTCCTTCATAAATTTTATCTTCACAGCACGAACATCTTTGTGGCTTCGAATAAGTGAAGTGCTGCCAGCATCAGGAAATTTTTGCATAGCATTTTTGAACTTCTCAAAATCTATGCCATCGCAGTTCTCCAGAAGTTTCAGTAAACTTTCCACGCTAAAGGCAGCGGCAAAGTCACTAGCGTTGGATATAACTTCGGGGAGGGCCTCGAATTCCGATATCATCCATCCCATTACTTCTTCGGCACCATAAGTTTCGGGAAAAGGCTGTGCGCGGGTGCCAAACTGACCCAGAGCTTCGCTATATTTTTCGAACAAAAGCCAAAAACGTTTCCTTATTCCATCAGCCCCTATGTTCAGTGCGTCATCCCTCTCATCGACCATTTTCTCAAGTTCAAGAATCCTTGTGTCCCTATCACTGATTCGGCCAATAAGTTCGGAGTTCTGTTTGAGAAGGTTCGCGTTTGCCTCGCGACACTCTGTAATAGTTGTGGTCCCTTCATCGACTGATTTACGAAGTTCTTCAATGACCTGGACATCATTGTTCCGAGTCTCCGTAAGCTTGTCGTGTTCTTTCTTCAAGTTGTGATGGGCAGTATCCACAAGCTTCTTTTCATTCTGCAAAGACTTCAAAGCTTCTGTGAGATCTTTAACTTGAGTCGCTAGTTCGCGACTTGAGGACTGAGCTTTCTCTAAATCTTGCTTTAGGACATGAACTTGTTGTTCATCTTCTTCAAACTTCTCCGATAGCAATTTGCCGGCAACAGCTGACTTTAACCCTAAAATGGCATTGAATCGGGAGAGTTCTGAAGAAGAGAGGTTCCGGATAGACGATTCGAAAGCTGAAGAAGAAAGCAGAGAAATAATAAGAATTTATGAAGAAGAAAACAAAGAGAGAAGAAAAGATAGAAGACAAACCTTCCGAATCAAAAGTCTTCAACGACTTGTCACCAGTGGTTTCAGCAATTTCTGTAGATTTCTGACAAGAAGAAGAAGCGCACTCCCCAGGAACAATAACCGCCTTATCAGTAACAAGAGGCATCTCCTTCGGAGCGTCTCCTCCTGTTTCACTCGTTTGTTCAGTTATAAACTTAGGAGACCGCCATAGCACAGAAAAGCTATGAACACCACCATTTTTATCAATCACCGGACACTCAACACTCAAAAGTTCACCCCTGAAAGACGTACCAAAACTCGCATTGTACGCAGCAACGTCAGGGGCAGGATCCTGGTCTTCGGGGATGTCTTCGCGATTCTCAATTAAGGAAGGATCTTCAAGGGATCCGCCACTCCGATCCATAGTGTGCTCCAAATCCTCAATGAATTTCTGCGATGCCTCGCCAGTAGTAGTGAGAGTTTTGGCAGCTTGAGCTTCGGAAGAAGCAACGGTAACAGGATCTTCAGGAATAGTACGAGCTTCGGGTAGTGCATCTAAAAAGGTTTCAATATCCATGAATTCATTTTCCGAGCCAGGAGTGCAAACAGAATAGAGCCCCAACCTCAACATGCAGCCAAAACAAGGAAAGTAACCTGATTGACAAGGTTCATCTTCGATTTCGTCATCAGAAAAAGCTGGAGCTATGCGTTGAATCACAGAGATTTTCTTCACAGCTCTCTTAGATTTTTTTTCTTGCCTATATCAGCCAAGCTAGCGGCGGCTGCGAGCTCAGCATCAGAAACGCCTTCCGAAACTCTCCGCTTTTTATTGCTAGACTCCAAAGCCTTTGTCTTAGACGGCTGGACCGCAGGGGTGGCCTCAGATTTTTCCTTCTTCGAAGATTTCCTCTTCCGAGATTTAGAAGGAGCACCGATCTACAGTTGCCCCAGGAGGTCGCATCTTCTTATCAGGGCCAGGTGGCCTCGATCGAAGGGCCAGATCAGCACCAAGTTCAGAGAAAACTCGGTTCACTCTCTTCTTATGTTTCACGATATGCTTGTAGGCCTTGTACTCGTTAAGAGTAAACTCCCCGACAAGCTCGCAAACTTTAGCCTCGACCTCGGCGATGAAGTCTTCCAAAGTTTGGTCATCATGGAGACGAAGACCAAATCTTGGAAAGTGAACCTTGCTGTGAGCCCAGTCTACGGAAAGTTCAACAATTTCTCTCGGCCCCCAACCGTGAGCAATAGGCCATATCTGCGCAGCAACGAACTCTTCAAGGACATCGCGTCCTCCGAGAATGCGACAAGCAAATCCAAATCTGTTCTCAGCAATCATAAAGCCGGGGACTTTGCGGTTAAACGTCGCAGTGCAAATGGCGTTCATCGGACCCATTGGGCAGTAAAAGGGGTAGAAGGTGCCGGTGCAACCCAAGACTTCGGCCATGTCAACTTTCACGTAGAACCACTGTCGAAGCCAATCATCAGGCCACTTGTTGTTACTGCAAGGGGCAAGCTGAATGCGCTCAATCTTCTGATTAGCATTTTTGCGACGAGTGTTGAAGGTACAACACCCGTAGTGAGCTTCGTACAATTGACCGTCGTCTAGCTTGATAGCCTTCCTCTGAATATGAAGTTCGAAGAGTCGAGCAAAAACGTCAGCCGAGATCACGCAGTTAAAGGTTCTCATGATCCAAAAGAACTTTGAAAGTTCGATGAAAGAGTTGGGCGTAAGCTGGTGCATCTTCACAGAAAACCGATCAAGAAGGGAAGGAAGATGGCTATCGCAAGGAAATCTTAGTCCAGCAGTGAAGAAGTCCTTGAAAACGACAATTTCATCCGCTTCAGGAGCAGGAATCTCTTCATCACCAGGAGCGCGGCCGTCGCCGGAAGGGAAGAAACCAGCAGCTTCGAATTCTTTAATGGATTCCGGAGTAACCAAAGATTTACCGAAAACCAGAGTGGGAGGGTAAAAATCTTTAGGAGCGACGAGTTTGTCAACACCGGCATCCACGTTTGAAATATCTTCGCCTTCCCCCGACTCAATTTCACCATCTTCGCGTGTATCAGTGGCCTTGGAAACTTCAGCCCCAGAATCGGTGGCCATCGCTGATGTCCCCTCAGCCTCGGGAAGAATACCAGCTGCAGCCAATTCTTCAGAAGTCATGGGGCGAGCGGTGCTTTTTGTACAAGCCACCTTACCAAGAAAAAGGTGCTAAGAAACTTAAAACATGGAGAGCTAGGCTTCGGAAGAAACAGATAGAATGAGGAGGGAAGTAAAAAAGTGAAAGAAATTACCTTCGAAGATCTAGCACCAAAGAAGAACAAAAACTTCAAAGCACGAATCTTAAAGTACGAAACTTCCGAATTTTTGAGAGATCGATAGAACGGCGAATGGTAAAATAAAGTTACCACTCGAAGCCTCTATTTATAGGGAGAGGGCGAGGTAGTTCCGAGAAAGTGCCTCGATATAGCCGTTGCAAAGCTAGGAAGTCATCGCGTGTATCCTCCGACGTTCCGAGGGTGACGTTTTTTACCACAATTCTGAGGGTTCTTCGTGGAATCGGATCGTCGGAGTCAACCCGCTTCCCCGAGGGGCTAGTGTTGGGGAATTGGATTAAAACCATCACCCTCGAAACTTCGGAGATACTAGTGTTCGTAAGAACTGGGCTGTGCTGGAAACAAAGGGCTAAATGATACTTGTTGTTTTATGATTTTAGTAGGTGTTACTTTCATTTTCATGGGCTCGAATTCGTGGACTATGCAGATTATCAGCTTTCTAACACTCTAGCAATCTTCGGAGATAATATACACCAAAGGGCGGTTTGTACTCGATGTTTCTGTGATGTTTCAGGGATAAGCTGAGCTGCGAAGGAGGATTGGAGTCCAGGAAGCTAGACTTCGGAGATGGTTCCGAGTCTCCGAAGCTAGGGTTCAAGCCTTCGGGGAATCTCGTGAATGGAAGCAATGTCTTGAGCAAGCCAAGTCAAAGACGTTACGCTAAAAGTCCGGGTTCAAGGTGTGAAAAGGTGGCAAGCTTGTGAATATCTGAAGTTAGGCTCCGCAAATTACGGGATGTAAAAAACATTTATGTACATGTTCTCACTTGGAATATTCCTTGATTCCGAGGGTAATGCCGGAATGTAAAAGTCCCTTCGTCTCCCTATAAAAGGGGCCCGGGGGGCACGTGTAAAGGGGTTCACAACTTTTGAGGTGAAGTCAGACTTTCGGAGATCCCTTGTCTCCTAATCCTCGAATCCTTTCGTGTGCTTGTTCGCGAATCCTTTTCGCTTGTGTTCGGGGATCTCATCCGACTTTCGGAACCCCCCCCCCAACACCATGTATTAAATGGCAAGTACATACATGATCAATATTTTTCATGTGTTGAGGTGCTGCCAATTAAGAGAGTGTTCGGCTGGTAGAATGAATAGTGCTCAGCTGGTAGAATGAATAGTATTATGTGAGAGGAAATAGGTAGAAAGAAAGACAGCCGAGCACTGTTCATGTTGCCAGCCGAACAGGAGGTAAGACGGCTGATGATGTACATAGCTTTGTTGACATTGTAGGTTGGAAGCTGAGAATGGTGTTGGCCGCAGGTCAAGCACATGGGGCTACGGTATCATAACCCTTGCTCCCCATAGGAGAGGGAGCTTGACCGCCGAAGGACACACACCGTCCACCGCTCCCCCAGGCCAGGGGCGAGCCGCGCCAGCCCCCGGAGGAGCTCTGGGGGAGGATAGCTGGAGCGCGTCCACGGGAGCTCTAGGTGGCAGCGCATGAGTCCAGCGGTGAGTGGCGAGCCCCATGGAGCAGCAACACGCGAGGGTGATTGCGCACTAGTAGAGGAGCTCCAAGGCGGTGGTGCACGAAAGCAACTCTATGAGAGGCGACGGGCGCTGCGCTCGGACCTCATCCCAGTGTCCACCGGTCATGGAGGTCGCCTCTCTCCTGCAGTGAGGAGAGGCGGGCGAGCTCCCCTCGACAGCTCACCATCCCCTTTCTTCTCCAACATTGGCGGCTAAGGAAGGAGTCTACTGGGGGAAGGTAGGTAGGCAAGGTGGTGGGGATGGTGGCCGACAGCTTAGGGCCCTGGTGGTGGTAGATGTGGTCAAGCCAGGGCGGGCGGGGAGTCTTGACAGAGTTGGTAAAGATGACGGAGGGACATGTCAACATAGCTGGAGAAGATAACATTGGTAGGGGGAGGGATGAGAGAGAGGGTGGCGATGGAGCTTCGGCGAGACCCTACCGCACCGCAGTGGTGGGTGGTGGCCGGCGATGGAGGGTCGAGGAAGAGGGCACTGGGTGCGGGGACAAATATGTTGTCGTGGGGGAGAGCGTGCGGACGCGACGTGTGCTGCGGGGCACGGGGCAGATCGGTGGTGTGGGCCCCACCATCCGAGTTTGCATTGTTTAGGATACACACATAGGATTCACACAACCACACTATACGCACACACGTGCGCGTATGTACACATGCTATACGAAGAGATTGGAGACACTACTACCCTTATTGCATGTGCAAGTGAGTTGTAACAGAAAGTGTGACTCATATGAGGGTTAAATATTTGGAGTGCGAGAGCAACAAAAGTACAAGTGTGAGGCCCCGGAAGAGTACAGTTGCAACTGAAATCTAGAGTTACCCAGTTCTTCGATCGCTTCCCATGTATGGCCATTCTTTTTGCGAATTGGTCAATAATGTTAAACACAATGTGTGTTAAACTTTGTGAGTGCTTGTAATTTTGTCGGTCTGATGCCTCTCTTTCGAGAGGTCTGAAGCCGGAATATTTTCCATTATCTTAAAAAATGCATAATGATGTATCAACAGAACGTTTCTTCTACGTTCAATCTCCACCCTTTCTTATATGCAATTTTATTAGCTATTTATAAATAAATATATAGCTTGTGATAATATTTTCTCTTGCAAAGTTATGAATTTTCTGTGAATCTAAAACTTCTATTTACAAAAAATTCTAAAAGACATGTGCGTGTCGCACGTGCATCTGTGCTAGTTGTGTAGTAATAGGACAGTTGAAATTTGGCCATCTCTTACAGGATAATTAGATGTCTCTGATTTTTTTAAAAAAATTATAAGAATTTTTTTTCTAGTGTGTCATGAGGATTAATGAGGATGCTAAAAAAGAAGATTCCCGTTGGTATATGAGATTTTCTTTTTAAAAAAAATAAGAATCGTGGAGATTAACGTGGTGCTAATGAGAAAAAGAATCTCTTAGTAATACTAAAAAGATATGTTGCAGAGTGCTATAGAAGGATAACTGAACATGATACAATACAACTGAACATGACAGTGGCACCACGAGTCCAACTAAAAGAGAACACACACAAAGTAGTGGTGCCCGTCAGCCAGTGTCCCCCAAGCCTACATATGGCAGCGTTTCAAGGCCAGGAAAGAGCAGAGCAGCGACGGCGCCCAGGTCGTCACTCCTCCGCGTTCATGCGGTAGAAATAGGGAAGCCGGCAAGGCTCCCGAAGGAGGCCTGCCTTCTCGAGGAACTCGAGTCCGTCCACGAGCGTCTCCTCCAGGCTTCTCGGCTCCCACCCTTACTTCCTCAGCTTATCCGCCGTAAACGCAACCCTGAAATCCACGTCCACCGTCCTGCAAGCCCAAAACCATGCGTGAAGTGCACGACGACGAGCACAAACAAGCGCGATCCATTTGCAGCTGCAAAGATTTTGATGAGGTGATGGACACGGCGGCACTCACTTGTCCACGTAATCGTAGTTGGGGAACATGCTCTTGAGCAAGAGCACCATGTCCTTGATGTCCATCTGCTCCAACGCGCAGATGTACCGCTGGGACGGCCCCGCCTTCTCGTATACTAGCAGCAGAGCGTCGGCGATGTCGTGAACGTGCACGAAGGGCCAGAACTTGTTGTTCATCGTGTCGGGACCTCCTGTGCGACAACGCCAAAAAAACTTGTCATTTCACTGAACTTGGGTAATTAGCCTGAACTGGTATAGCATCCATTTATCTTCAGACACAAACTTTTCAGTCTAGAATATACAATTAACTTGTATATGAACTGGGTATGCATGGTTGAACACTTAACCTTTGATGATATACTGGAAGACTTTGATGCTTGTATTGATCAACGCAGTCTGCAACAGAGGTCCAACGACCAGACCAGGCAAGAATGTAACTACATGCAGTCCGTTCTTCTGTCCGTATTCCAGGGCCATCTCTTCCGCTTCGGTCTTTGCAAGACAATACCAACTCTGCAACCAAAACAGATACTAGTCATACTATTTTCATATCTGAGAACTTGGCCGCATTTATGTTTTATTACAAGATCCAGTCGTGCATTGACTTTCGGTATCTCTGAGTCTGACCTCAATTTCCTTGCAGATCTGCTTGTCTGACCAGCAGCTCTCGTCTTTGAGCCTATCTTCAGGCCAGCTGGGGTCAAAACAAGCGGCAGCAACGGATGAGACCACGACGAGTTTCTGAACATCAGTGGCCGAGCAAGCCTCGAGTACGTTCCTGGTGCCCGTCACGGTTGGAGCCATCATCTCCTTCTGCGTGCACAGTCGCGTTCACCGGAGAATTAATCAAGTCAGTAAAAACTGTGGAAGCACAGTGGTGCATCTCTTTCTGTGATTGCTAGACTTATAGGTGCTTGACCAAGAACGTTAACGGAGGATCGAACGTGCTCCAACCTCAGGATCAACATGCTTGTCCCCGGGCACCGGAGTAGCCGGATGGAAGACCCCCTCGCACCCCGCGAACGCCGCCGCCAGCGTGCCGTAGTCGAGGACGTCGGCCTGGAACAGGCGCAGGTTCTCCGAGGCCCCATCCAGCTGCTTCAGGAAGGCGTTCTTCGGATCACCTGAAATCATGGACGACAGCTAGCATTTCAGCGTCAAGAGAGAAGACACAACACCTCGTGCCCCGCTGATGCAAAAATGCGACGACGTCCGGCGAAGGGATCGGATACTTGGGTCGCGGACGGTGGCGTGGACGGCGTAGCCGCGGGAGAGGAGGAGCTTGACAAGCCACGAGGCGATGAACCCGCCGGCTCCAGTCGCGCACACGCGCGGCGGCTGCGACGACGCCATCTCTCCGGCCGGCCCTGTTGCTGCGTCGTGCACGTGCTTCGGTCTGTGTCACGACCCGTTGCTTCCCTTCCCCTTCCTCGTCTGCGAGCGAGAATGCTGCGGCTGATGATCGAAGGTCAACTAGCTCCCGATCCGCATTGTGTGCAGTTTTATCATTCAAGACTGCACGAGTACGATCGGCGGCACCAATAAAGGGCCTGTTCTTTTCGTTGAAAAGGAACAGTGAAATGCACTATTTACCTGTCATATCCATCACATCTTCTCTCACAAGAAATACTATTCCAGCACTATTCATTTGCAACTTCACTATTCTTTTTCACCCAAAAGAACAGGCCCTAAGCTAATGTATCGATCGCATATATTGTGAGAAGCCTGCAACTACCAAGTTGACCGGATTAGTTTGGGACTGGTTCTTCATTAAACAAGTGCAAAATCTGCTCTATTTCAAATTTTATTTGTTGAGTTGTTCGGGTTGCTTGTATACTCCCTCGGTCCTAAACTATTATTCGCTTATCTTTTCTAGATACATGACTTTTGTTATATATCGAGATACAACACCTATTTAGATGCATTAAAAATATAAATTAAAAAATCGAACGAAGGGCGGAGGGAGTAATTGCTCGTCACTCAGAGCATTTCTTATGGGAATGCCATACAATACCTTTGAGTTTGAAATAATAACATTAACATCTCACAGTAGTACAACTGAAGTAGTACATACATGGGTCCCCACAAATATCTATGTTTTATACTTTTATTCTGTAATATCCCACGTTGCTTCCCTTCCCTTCCTTCCTCGTCTGCGAGCGAGGGTGACCGCGGCTGATCGAAGGTCAACTAGCTCCTGATCCGCATTGTGTGCAGTTTTGTCATTCGAGACTTTTTTTTTTTTGACAAAACGGGAGGGGCAAGGCCCCTACTGAAATTTTATTAAATATAAAAGAAGAAGTCCGGCTAACACAAAAGTCAAAAAGGCAAACACAGAACTAGAACTAGAAGCTAGGAAAAAGGAAAAGAAGCAAACAAACAAAATAACAGGTTAACAGGTGAAGTCCTCATAAAGCCTCCATCCAGAAGAGAATTCCGTGATGAAATGCCTCCTGCAATCTTGTATTGTCGGATGGACTCCTTCAAACATCCACTGATTTCTGGTGTGCCAAATACTTAGGCACAGAAGAATAAATACTTCCATAAAGAAAGGGACTCCCAGTTTCAGCTTGATCTGCTTAAGGATTTGAAACAGAGACCTTGTGGGAATGAATGTTACTCCAATGGCGTTCCAACATGCTTTAGCAAAAGTGCATCTGAAGAAAAGGTGAGTCACTGATTCCCTTCTTGGTCTTAAGCATAGCTCGCAGGAGTATGTGTCCAGAATCATGTTTTTTCTTCCTAACAAGTCTCTAGTACTGAGACGATCCTTCAGAAGTAACCAAAAGAAAACTTTATGCTTCATTTGACACTTAGAGCTCCAAATCCAGAGGAATGTTGGATGAACACTTCTGTGACCAACCAGAGCTTTGTAGGCCCTCGAGGTGGAGAACATGGGGTTTCTCCAAGAATATATCCAGATGTCTGGTTCAGAGGTATGAGGCCTGCTGAGAATGATCTGTTGCACTTGCATTAGCTGCTGGTGGGCCTGTGTGGATAGTGGAAGATTGAAATTGTGAATGAGATCCGAGTTATTGACAGCCCTCTGGTATGTGATGCCCTTGTTCTTTGCAAAAGAGAGGAGCTCAGGAAACTCTTGTGCTAAACTTCCACCATTCCAGCAATCCTCCCAAAATATAATTGTAGAACCATCTCCAACAGAAACAGAGGCCATGCTTTTAAATTTATCCAAAAGCTTACTACCGTATGAGTACGATCGGCGGCACTTCTCTTCTTCTACCTTCTTTTCTTTCTAAACAAATCTGTAGTAGAAATTAGTAGAGAGTAATTTTCTCTCAGAACATATCTAGGGTACAAGTCAACACAAGATCTGCCGAACAGACTCCGAGCAAGTCTGCAACTACCAAAATGACCAGATTAGTTTGGGACCTGTTCATTAAACAAGTGCTAAATTCTCTCAAGAAGTACTCCTACTGGGTCCTAAACTATTATTCGCTTATCTTTTTTTGATGCATGACTTTTGCTACATATGGAGATATAGCACCTATTTAGGTGCATGACAAAAAATATAAATTAAAAAAGTCAAACAAATAGGTAATTTAGGGCGGAGGGAGTAATTGCTCATCACTGTGATGAGCATTTCTTATGGGAATGCCATACAATACCTTTGAGTTTGAACTTTGAAATGATAACATTAACATCTCTGCCACAAGTCATGAAAAGAACTAATCGTTTTAAAATTGGTGTGGCATGAAAAGAACTAATCGTTTTAAAATTGGACTTCGAGAAAGTTTTTGACAGAATAGAGCACCAAACTATGTTGAAGATCATGGAGCATAAAGGCTTTAATAAAAAATGGTTGCAGTGGATAGAATCAATTTTCAACTCAGGAACATCAGCTATTCTTCTTAATGGGGTGCCTGGAAAAACTTTTCATTGTAGGAGAGGGGTTAAGCAGGGGATCCTCTTTCTCCACTGTTATTTGTCTTAGCAGCAGACTTTCTTCAAACCTTACTAAACAAGGCTAAGGAAATGAATTTAATTCAGTTGCATATCCCTTTGAACTACACTTCTGACTTCCCTATCATACAGTATGCAAATGATACACTGATCATCATGGAGGGATGTCCTAGGCAATTATTCTTTTTGAAAATTCTGCTTCAGACTTTTGCTACTTCCACAGGTTTTAAGGTCAACTACTCCAAGTCTATGATGGTTCCTATTAATATAGATGAACACAAAATGGAAATTCTAGCTAGAACTCTGGGGTATTGAGTTGGGTCCATGCCTTTCACATATTTGGGCTTGCCTCTTGGGACAACCAAACCAAAAGTGGTAGATTTTCTTCCACTCATCTCTAAATGTGAAAGGAGATTATCTAGCATTTCTACCTTTTTGTCCCAAGCTGGAAGGTTGCAAATGACTAATGTTGTGTTCTCAGCCTTACCAACGTTTCATCTCTGCACTTTTAAGATGCATAAGACAATTATTGCTTAGATTGATAAATATAGAAAACATTATCTTTGGAGAGGTGCTGATATAAATGCTAAAAGCCCACCTAAAGCAGCTTGGGAGATGGTTCTGTCTACCAAAAGAAGAAGGAGCTTTAGGTGTGCTGAAGCTGGAAATACATAATGAAGCCTTGCTACTCAAGAATCTACACAAGTTTTACAACAAGTTGGATATTCCCTGGGTACCTCTGATTTGGGAAAAGTACTACAGCAATGGCAAGTTACCAAACCACACAATGAAAGGATCTTTCTGGTGGAGGGATATAATCTCAGGCTTCTTGGAAAGTTTAAAGAACTTGCCTCTCTCAGGGTTCATTTAGGGGACACATGCTTTCTTTGGAATGATCCTTGGGGGGGGCCTCCACTCGCAACCAGACTCTTACATCTTAGTCTGCAAAGCCAAGGAGATCTCAGAAATCAACCACCTTTTCAATCTGCCGATCTCACAAGAGGCTTTTGATCAGCTCATGTTGCTTGCTCAGGATATTGAGGATTTGCAAGGTGGCGATCAAGATGATGTCCGGAGTTACATTTGGGGGTCCTCTCTATTCTTTCCAACAAAGGCTTACAAGTATCTCATCAGTTTTAGATAGGTCCACCAATTTACACTTTGGCTTTGGAAATCCACAGTTCAGAAAAAACATAAGGTTTTCTTTTGGTTATTGTTAAAAGATCGACTTAGCACCCAAAACCTTTTAAGACGAAAGAACAAGGATTTGCCGTCCTATAATTGTGTTCTCTGCCAACTTCAGGTTGAGGAAACTCTTGAACACTTGTTCCTGAATTGCCCCTTCGCTTCGGATTGCTGGAACCTGTTCCTCCAGGGATGCCACTTGATGTTCTCCAACATTTCAGGGTTAAGTTAAATGTGGTTTTTTTCATGGACATCATCATTCTTATGAGCTGGAGCATATGGATGGCTAGAAATGATTTCATATTTCGAGGCAAGCAGCAAGTATCCAAGATGCCAAGGATCGATTTCAATCTGAATTTTCTCTAGTTATTCTCAGAGCAAAACAAAGTTGGAAATCAGCTATGTCTTCATGGATAGTCTCAACTTTGTAATTTCTATGATCTTTTTCTTGTCTTTTTTTGTTTCTTGACCTTACTTGTAAACATTTTGTTTAAGTTTTCTTTAATTTACACTGGTAGGGAGAGGGGCTTTAGTCCCGGTTGGTAAAGGGAATAGGTCTCTCAAGTCCAACCGGGACTAATGATGAGAGACAAAAGGCCCCCCCTTTTAGTCCCGGGTGAACGAACCGGGACTAAAGGAATCTTTTAGTCCAGGTTCGTATTACCAACCGGGACTAAAAGGGGGGCACACCAGCGCATGCGCACACCCCTTTAGTCTCGGTTGGTAATACCACTCGAGACTAAAGATTTTCTAAAAAAACAAAAAAAAAGCCCGCCATGGCAGCCGCTGCCCCAGCTCCTGCCACCCACCTCGAGCTCCAATCCACCATGCACAACAGAACATCAAGTTCATCACAAGTTCACCCAAATTCGTCACAAATTCATCTCACATCACACAAGTTATCTCACAACAGATTCAATCATCACATATGCTCATCTCGCAAATTCATCACACATATTCACAACTTTATTTGCAAAATCAATTTGCACAAGATTTACAGCAAGATCGATGTGCACAAGAATCTCACAACCATTGAAGCTGAGTTCAATTTGGAAAAAATTGAAAAAAAACTCACTGCGTCACGCGCCACCGCCGGGCGCTCCCCCAGCCGCAGCTCGCCGCTCGCGCCAGTGCCGGCGGCCCCGTGCGAAGCTCCGCCTGGCGCTCCCGTCCCGCCCGCGCCCTGCCCGGCTCTCCGCCCGGCGCTCCCGCCTGCACCCCGCCGAGCGCTCCGGCGGAGGTCCCGCCCGCGCCCTGACGGGCTCTCTGCCGACCCGCTTGGCCGCGGCTGCCGCGCTCCGCCGGGCGCTCCGCCGGGCGCTCCGCCGGCCGCCGCAGCTCGCGCCAGCGCCGGCCGCCTCGCGCTGGCCGCAGCTGCCGCGCCCCGCCGGGCGCTTAGCCGGCCGCCCCACGCTGGCCGCCCCGCGCTGGCCGCCGCGCCCTCCGCCGGCCGGCCGGCCGGCCTGGCCCCCACGCCGGTCTCCATACCTGCACAACAAGATGAAAGGATAAGGAAGAGGAATAGATAAGAAGAAGAAAGGGGAAAAAAGAGAGAGGAGAGGAAGAGACTACGCCGTGGAGTTCACTGCTGTGAAAAGATAAGGGAGAGAGAGGATGCGTGGTAGGTGGGAGGAGAGGCTTTTGTCTCTGGTGGTTTCCTCACCCGGGACTAAAGGGTACCCTTTAGTCTCGGGTGGTATTTCCACCCGAGACTAAATCTTTAGTCCCGGGCGGGTGGAAACACCACCCGGGACTAAAGGCCGACGCCAATAATTGACTCAAAACAGCAGTTGGACACACCCTTTTGGGTAGGGGGCGTCCCAGGCTATTTCAGGCCACGTCGACGAAAAGACTTTAGTCCAGGGGCGTACCGAAGGTCCTTACTCTACCAGTGTTATAACCAGTAGGGGGGTCACCCCCTCCTGTTTCCTCAAAACATTAACATCTCACAGTAGTTTTTTATTTTGGAAACATCTCACAGTACAACTGAAATAATAAGGTACGTAGATGCGTCCTTGTATAGCCGCAAATATCTACGTTTTATTCTGTAATATATTTTGATCATAAGAGCACAGATCCCGTTCATTCCTCAGGGTTCACACGGTAAAAGTAGGGAAGCCGGCAAGGTTCCCCATCTGCTGCATCCTGAAGAAGCCCGGCCTTTTCGAAGTATTCGACGCTATCTGTGAGCGTCTCCTCCAGCTTCCTCGGCTGCCACCCCAGGCTCTTCAGTTTATCTGATGTGGTATAAATCTTGTAATCCACGTCAACCATTCTGCGTTAAACCAAACCATTTGTGAATAGCAAGCACCAAAGGTTCTCAGCTCTAATTAACATGCAGTTTCCTGCCTCGCTTGGTTGGATGACAGAGCTCCTGCTGATTTTTTTTATATGAAAAACTTTAAACATATAGTACCTCCATTCTTAAATATATGATACTATTAACTTTTTCTATTCGTTCGACTATTCGTCTTTTCTACAAATATTTTTGCAAATCAAACCAAAAAGTTAAATCTAAAGTACATTTGATATAATTATATACATTTTACTTTAGTTACCTAATTTGTTCAATATATATTGGTGATCAAAGTTGAAGTAAAATGTGTCATATATTTAAAAACGGAAGGAGTAGCTGATAAGAAGGCACTTACTTGTCCGCGTAATTGTAGTTTGGGAGCATGCTCTTCATCAAAGAAACTAAATCCTTTATGTCCATCTGGTCCAATGAGCATACATATCTACCAGACGATTCAGGCTTCTCGTATGCTAGGAGCATAGCGTCAGTGAGATCACGAACATCTACCAAAGGCCAGAATTTGTTGTTTAATGTGTCAGGGCCTCCTGAAATTAGACAAATGGAATTAGAGTGGAGAAACATGCAAGATCTGTTCTATTTCAAATTTTGTTGAATTGTTCGGGTTGCTTGTTGAACAAATAAGGGTGTGTTTGGTTGAGCTGTGGCTTTTGCAAAAGCAGCTGTAGGCTGTGACTTTCTGAAAAGTAGCTTTGGAAAAGTAGCTGTGAGGTAGCAAAAGCCTCTTTGGTTCGTGAGCTGTGGCTTCTCGAACACTAGTCTCAATGACGTGCGGGACCCACGTGTCAGCTTATTCCCCTTCCTCCCTAGGACTGCAGCGCGCACAGGAGGAATCTCGCCGGAGAGAGGAGCCATGGCCGGCCGCCGGGGCTCCCGCGCGCGCCCGAAGTAGCGGCGGCGGAGCTCCCGTGCGTGCCCACGCCGGCCGCCGGCCGCGGTCGCGCAGGGGACGGGCTCGCCGGCCGCTGGCATGCCGGGGAGAAGACGGGGACAGGGGAGATGAGGGGGCTGCGTCGGATCGATTCGTCGCGCCTCCTCAACCAAAAATCAATCGGTCGCGCGAATGGATTCCTCACGTACATCTTCACCCATCTAGACCACCAATCGAGCACGAATTCGCCAGCAATCACCGGATTTTGCGGCTGCCTGCGCCACCGACCCGCCATGGACGCCTGTGCATGGGAGGCCGCTATGAAGCTCGCGGCCCCGCGTTGCGGCGGCGCATGCGGCCTGGGGCTCGCCCGCAGTGCTGGGAGGGCGGAGCTCGCCGCGGCCAGCGCAGCTCGCCCGCGGCCGGCGCAGCTCGCCCGCTGCCGGCAAAGCTCGCCCGCGGCGGATGCGCCGGGCAAGGGAACAGAGAGCCGTCGCCGGCGAGATGCGCCGGGCAAGGGAGGCGGAGGGAGGGCCGCCGGGAAGGAGCAGAGCTTGGCCTTGGGGCAATGGCGGAGGTCGCGATGTGTCGCCGGTGGAAAAGACGGGGAAAAGAAACGAACCGGTACGTGTGTAAGGAGTGGCAGGTGGGTAATTTTGTGACCCAAAAGCAGGTGAAAGCAGGGTCTGAGGTGCTTTCAAGTTTGTACTAGGCAAAAGCTGCTTTTGGCTTTGGCTTTGAATGGCAGCCAAGCCCTTTGGTTGGCTTTTGGCTTTTGCCAAAAGCAAAAGCAGCTAAAAACCCCAACCAAAGGCACCCTAAATAATGAGATAAGGAAAATTGATTGATTTTGTTTCAGATTATGAATTGTACTGAAGCTTTAAAAATTAGTAGTAGTATCCACGTAACAGATGAGAAGTACCGCAGAAAATTGCTTGCTTTTGTTTCAGATTATGTTTACCTTTTATGATGTATAGGAGGACTTTGCTGCTGGTATTGACTGCCACATGCTGCAACAATGGGCCAACAACCAGACCAGGGCAAAAAGTAACAACATGCAGTCCATTTTTCTTGCCGTATTCAAGCGCCATCTCTTCTGCTTCTGTTTTGGCAAGAGAATACCAATTCTGCCAACCACGTCAAGTAAATGCCCTCAAGTTAATGATCCTTCCCAGCAAGCCACAAGTGCTCACTAATGCAGATGGTGATGTTCAGATTTGGAAACCAGGTCAAACTGGGACTTACTGATTCTTTCAGAAAAGGCTGGACCTATATATCTATGATGAATTCAGATGCAGACTCGTGCATTAGCAAATTAGAGCATCTTCAAGAGTTTGCCAAATTTTACTTGGCAAATCTTGTGTTTTGCCAACTTCTAAAAAAAAATGTCAAGTAAAAAAAGAGTTCATCTCCAACAATTTGACATAATTCACTTACCAAATCCAGATCTAACTTACATCAGGAATCCTGAGAGAAACAAAATTATGTTTATAGCTTTCCACCTCTTGAAAACTTACGTCAGGAATTCTTCTCTATTCTTTATTTCTTTTTTCACCCTCCCACCTACTGGGAGGTGAGTTTTGCCAAGTTTCTATTTTTACCAAGTTGGTTTGTCAAACTGTTGGAGGCTAATTTTTCTTGTTTTGCCAAAATTAGATGGATGCTAAGTTGGTTTGCCAAACTGTTGAAGTCGCTCTGCATGCGTTCGGTATCATTGCAGTGGTAAATGCAAGGGCTAGTAGGCGTTCGTAACCTGAGTGTCCTTGCAGAGCTGCTTGTCCGTCCAGCAACTCTCATCCTTGAGTTTGCCTTCAGGCCAGTTGGGGTCAAACAAGGAAGCAGCAACGGATGAGACCACAACGAGCTTCTGAACATTGGTGGCCGAGCAAGCCTCGAGCACATTCTTGGTGCCCTTCACCGTAGGATCCATCAGCTCTTTCTGCCCAAACCCAATCATATTCAGCAAATGCTCATAGAAAAAAAAACACAGGGATACTCTATTGTTCAGCTTAGTTTCAGACTTTGAGGAGTAAATCTATCTTCCATAAACATCTGCATCTCAAAATGCGCACTGTATCCAGGAACAACCAACATATTCGAACCTCGGGGTCAACAAGCTTGTCCTCAGGCACCGGAGTAGCCGGATGGAAGACCCCCTCGCAGCCCGCGAACGCCGCCGCCAGCGTGCCGCGGTCGAGGACGTCGGCTTTGAACAGGCGCAGGTTCGCCGAGGCCCCGTCCAGCTGCGTCAGGAAGGCGTTCTTCGGGTCACCTGAAATTAGGAACAGCTAGCATTTCAGCATCAAGAGGAGACGAAGCTAGCGAGATGACGATGCAAAAAATGCGAAGTCGCCGCAAAAGGGATACTTGGGTCGCGGATGGTGGCGTGGACGGCGTAGCCGCGGGAGAGGAGCAGCTTGACGAGCCACGAGCCGACGAAGCCGCCGCCTCCGACCACGCACACCCGCCGCGGCGACGCCATCTCCGGCTGGTTCTCCTCGTTGCTTCTCCCTGCAACTGCAGGACAACAGGCCGGGAGCTCTACAGCTAGTCCAGAGACTCCAGACGCAGCAATTTGCCTGAGCGATTGGACTGCTCTGACGGATCGTGAACTAGTTGCAGAGCTGTTCAGACGAAATGGGGGAGACAGCAATAATGTTCGTACACGGCTTTTTTTTAGATGCTCGTAATTCATACGGAGGCTTTGGTCCAACGTCTGCACGAGACAGAATCACAGAAGATGCCACGGAACAACAACCAGGCAGCCACTTGTCTTTGCTACCACGCTGCGCGCACATCTCGCCATCTCGGGCATGCGAGACGCCCACGCTTTTCGGCCCGTGCTGGCCGGGGGGTTCGCCGCCGCTGCGTATCCATTCCTCATTTCCTGGTGAGCTCGGGAGCGGCCGGTCACCGGCTCGGCGAGGTTGTCACTCGTATTGCGCCTGCGGCCCTGCTGCCGACCGCGGGATGCCGTCGTCTTCGCCCGGACTGGTGAGAGATTTGGGTGAATCGAAAACTCGGAGTCGGAGCAGACGCGTGGTCGAGCACGTACGTCGGACCTCTTGGACACATGCACATCCTCCAGGGTCATTTCGAGCCACCGGCTCCGGCTGAGGCCTCGTTTGTTTCCACCAGATTGGATTCCGACAAGAATCGATAAATATAACAAGAAAATCATGATAGCTACCATAAGAGATCCAGATGTATTCCTGGTCGAAAATTAATTTACTCATGATAGGTACACCAAGTGACACGGAATCAATCCACTAGTCAAGAGGTGTAAAATCAATACGGCTCTTTGGTCTCTTGTTCTACCTATCATGATGAGTAAATTAAATCTCGATCCGGAAAAATCTGAGTCTCTATCATGATTTTCTTAATGTATCTATTATTCCGACCGGATTGATTCCGATGAAAGCGAACACGCCCTGAATGGGTATTCGTCCTTGTTCCTTGCCGTCGTCACGGACGGAATCACGGAATGGTACCCTCCGTGCACAAACGTCAAATGCAATCTTCCGGCTTTCACTGTTGCCGTCCGGCCAATGACACTGTCGCCATGGATTCCAGAACACGTCAATCGTCAATCTCCACAGCTATTGGTGTACCCAAAAAAAAAACTCCATACCTCCAACTTCAACTTCAGCAGACACTCTCTATCGAATTTTTTTAACCCTTTTTAAACTATAAAATTTTAAAAATGACCCCCACTATATTTAACTAGCTCTTTTTGTTGCATCAACCTCCGTGGCACGACTAATGTACAATCACGTCACTTCATGTGGCATGACTCAACTATTAGTCATGCCACAGGGTTTGACGCGACCAAAATGGCTAGTTCTTGAAAAATATAATTTGGGAGGGATTATTTTTAAAATTTTAGTTTAAAAAGAGTTAAAATAAAAAAATCATCTCTATCCAATATGTGAGAAACAGTAAGCCACCGTCGTGGGCTCGTGGCACCTTCCTTATTTTTCTTTCTTTCTTGACAGAAAAAAGAAAGATCCATCGTTATTTCAAGCTCACAGTTCAGCAACGTTCCGAAACCAAGAGAGACAACCGAAACTGATTCACTGATCACCAGCGAGACAGAAGAGATGGGGAAGGCGGCAAGGATGCCCGGGCACGTCCTGGAGCGCGCCTGCCTTCTCATAGCACTCGACGCTGTCCCTGAGCGTCTCCTCCAGCGTCCTTGGTTCCCAGCCCTGGTCCATGAGCTTCTGGCATGTTAACGATGCTCTCTGATCGACGTCAAGGATGCTGCAAGTGCAAAAGCAAAAAGGAGTGGCGATTCAGATCACATAAAGCAACACGCGTTCCGAATTTTGGCATGAGGATTGAGGAGACATACTTATTTACGCAGTTGTACTGTGGGTACATCTTCTTCAACAAGGCCACCAAATCCTTGGTGCGAATGTGATTCGGCGAGCAGATGTATCTCCCAGATGATTCTTCCTTCTCGTACAGCAGAAGCAGAGCATCAGCCACATCACGGACATCTACTATGTGCCACAGTTTGTTGTTCATCACATCAGGACCACCTGTAATCCAACCAATGGAGTTAACGTAGTGCAATCAAGCAAGCGACTTGTACCCAGCAGTAGCACTTTGTAGAGCGTGATCAGGATTAGCTCGAGAGAAATATCAGTCCTTTGAGTACTTGTTTCCTGAAAGCATCATTAACCCACCGGAAAATACGAATAGATGTGGACCAAATTCTTCTAAGATGGTGAGATGCAATAGTTCTAAAATTGTACATGGTTTTGTCGTTTGTATTTATCATAAACATGTATTTTCAGCAATAAATGAACCGAATTTGGAATCACATGCAATAGATTGTGAAGAATCTGGCTGTAGATGAAGGTTCTGATTGAACAGCTGTAGATCATTAAGAAAAGGGTTACAGCTGAAAAGAACATAAAGGACAAACATGGGACAGGGAAGATAATGGTGAGCAACAGATTATAGATGATGATCAGTACCACAATATTAAACCTTCCCATCATTTGAATTTGAAAATAAAACCATCTAACAGGAACCTATTAATGTGATCTCATCTTAAGGCCTTAGATTGGGATTGGACCGCACAAATGCAGTCGAGAATAAACGGATAGATACAATTTGCATTAAAACACACTCCGTAATGTGACTAGTGGTTAGGGAGCACATTAACATTAAATTCGCCAAAGAATTGATAAACCTAGAAACACATATAAGGAGTATAAAGAGCCGGCACTGATGAGGGCACCTTTTATAACATAGATGAGGAATTTACTGCTGGTATTCACCACAGGCTGCAACAGAGGGCCAAAAACCAAAGGCGGGCAAAGTGTAACAACATTCAGTCCATTTTTATCTGCATATTCCAAGGCTGCCTGTTCAGCCATAATCTTGGCAACAGAGTACCAGTCCTGCCAGTAAAAAGCAGAGAAGGTCCCAATTTAGACCTCCCTCAAAAAAAACATCTATGCGGAAAAGACTAACCTATGTTAAGAAAAAACATAATAGATCTTTCAAGGGAGATATGACTACAAGGAACAAACAACAATGGAGTT
Source organism: Cenchrus fungigraminus (assembly GCA_036936925.1). Taxonomy (NCBI): domain Eukaryota; kingdom Viridiplantae; phylum Streptophyta; class Magnoliopsida; order Poales; family Poaceae; genus Cenchrus; species Cenchrus fungigraminus. Next base: position 27,961,858 of record CM072780.1, on the reverse strand, counting down.
ACAATGTAAGTTTATGCTACTGCAGGGCTTGCTGTACTAATGTGCATTACTAACCCCATTTTCCGTGCAGAACTCTTTGTCTGACCAGCAACTCTCATCCTTGAGTGTATCTTGAGGCCAAGTCGGGTTAAAATCCACAGCAGCATTGGAGGACACGACAACAAGTTTCTGAACCTTTGCAGCAGAGCAGACCTTTAGTACATTTAAGGTACCTTTCACAGCAGGATCGAGTACTTCTGACTGCATAGATGCATGCAGAGCGTAGTGAGTTTCAGCAAGATCCACAGTGCAAACGAACATTGCATTTTAACAAAGAGAACTTCCAGCATTCAAGCCTAATGATATAAGCTGACTTAACACACAGCATGGAGTAATATAAATTCACTTATTACCCACACAATGCCACAATAGGTTGTGCTAATATTCTCTAGGTGCTAGAATTGAAAGCATACACCAGAAAACAGCCTGGTTTTGCAAGCATGAATGACTGAAGGTTCCAAGGATAATTTCCTTTAATTCCTTAATAGTGAGAGCATGTGTGAGCACATGGATAAAATTATGGGAGTCTGGAAATGCATTAACTGAGAAGTGACCTTATAACAACACAAGCTGATCCGAAAACCAAACCATAATCCGACGTCAATATCCATACAAGCTTAGGCATGCACTCCACCAATCCATTTAGATACAGGGCTAAATACGCTGAAGATAAGCATTAGATTCAATTGAGCAAGGAGACTTGCCTCAGGATCAACAATCTTATCTTCAGGCACCGGAGTGGCAAGATGGAAGACCCCTTCACATCCCTCCACTGCTGGTGTTAGCGAGTCGTAGTCTAGCACATCAGCCTTGAACAGATGCAGATTCTCCGGTGCCTGCTCCAGGTCCTTCAAATGGGCGTTCTTTGGGTTACCTGATAGAGCATCCGCAATTAATTAGCACGGTTTTATGGCAGTATGGACGAAGCATTCCAAGGCACGTCGGCAGTTCGGCACACAGACACACATCAGCAACGACGGAGCAGCTGTGTCACTGTGAGAAGCAGGAGGGGTCCCTGATCCTTATACCTGGGTCACGGAGGGTGGCGTGGACGGCGTAGCCGCGGGAGAGGAGCAGCTTGACGAGCCAGGAGGCGATGAACCCGCCGCCTCCGGTCACGCACACACGCGGCGGCGGCGCCATCCCTCTCCCTCTTCCTCCTCCTCTTCCACCACTGCTGTACCAGTACCACCGCGCTCACCGATTCATGAGCGTGAGCCACCCCGCAACTTGAAATCGTCAAGATAGTAGTAGTATCATAGTAATATACGACTGCCGCCAGTTAACTAAGCTCGAGTCGGCAGATCGATGGAGCCTCGAACGCGCTGATCGCATAAACAAAACGGCGACGTGAATCAATTTGACCCATCAAAACAAGTGCGGAAGGAAACAAAAAGCACGTGGTGGGACAGAATCATCGGATGAGCACCTCGCGGTCAGCCACCTTGCAGGCATGTGACAGTGGCATGACTTTGAGCATGAGCCATCTACCATCTCCCCCAGCCAATCGCTCCAAGGTGTCTTGAATGGAGATCGGCCATGGCCATCACCCATCAGAAAACGCCTTGGCGGCGGCGAGGACCCGGGGAAACGGCGGCTACTGGTTTTGGTTCATTGCTTGGGCCTTGGGCCGCGTATTGTGAAGACTGACTGGATGGTAGTGAGTTTTTCGTCACGCTAAGTTGTCCGTCGGAATCACGCCCCTCCGTCTGAGATCCGGTGGTTCAGAAACGACGCTCAGGGGTCAGGGTGGGACCCATTTCTTCCCGTCTTCCTCCCTCGAGTTACAGGTGTCGCGGTCACGATCTCCGGAGGATCTGAGCACAAGTATAGATGTCCAATTGAACTGCCCAACACGACACTACACGAATATGCCTAAACACGACACGGCTAGGCACGACACGGCTAGGCACGAAAGGTTAGTCGTGTCGTGGTGTGCCAGCACGCCGTGACGGCTCCTCGGCCCACACACGACACGCACCACACTTAGCCGTGTCGTGTCAGCACGATGGCGCAGCTAGCACAACGTGCCAGTGCCGGCCAAAGCACTAGCCGCAGAAGAGCAAAAAAGAGTGGAACAATCCAAATCGGGGTGTGACGATCAACAAATCATTACAAAGAATCACTAAATTCATGAATTCGTCACATACACACAGACCAAATCCATAATTCAAAAAAACAAAAAAAAAATCCCCATCTAGTTCCCATCGGTAGCAGCGACCAACGACCACAACTGACCAAGTCGGAAGGATAAATGTGCTCCTACTGGCTGCTGCAGACAAGAGGGGGCACGCTACGGTCGCCGCTCACCGGAGTCGCTGCCTAGCTCGCATGCATGTTGTTGGGCGCGTGCGGGGGCCAGGGGGCTGAGCGCGCGTGCAAGGCTGGGGGTTGCGGCGGCAGCAAGAAAATCAGAGGTGGAGAGTGGGGTGCTCATCTTTATACACTACATAGGGTTAGTGGTAGATGTTGGGTTGGACGCGGTAATGGGCTGGCAGACCGAAATTTAATTGGGCCACTGTCGTTTAGATGGGCTACCTTTTTCGTGTCGTGTTCGTGCTGACAAAACGTGTCGAGTTCGCGGCCCAGACACGACCTAACCATGACACTACAACTGTGTTAGTGTCGTGCCGGTGTCGTATTTTTTTAGTGTCGTACGTCATTGCTGCCCGTCGTGTGCCCGTCTGAACATCTATAGGCACACGGCACACCCCACAAGTACTGATCATCGAGTTAATGGGCACGTCCCAAGGTGTATCAGAGATGTTTGATTCGTTTTAGACGACGACGCCTTATTTTGGCTTGATCGCTCACCGTCATCACCGAACGACGCATGCGCCACGAACAGTGCAAAGGACCCAGCGCTAGCTATCACGCTCACGCCCATGATCTGTCGCGTGGGCACTGGCCACTGGGCACCTACACAGCTTCCGTTCCACCACACGCCCATGATCTCTCCGCGTCATGCACCGGCGTACGGACGGCCGAAGCGCTGTCGCCAACGATCCTGGTCCTGCCAACAGGCCTCCTTGCCGCCACGCGTATGTGTTGTAATATAATGTATATTACGTATAAGAACGGGTACGTATACAATAACGCTAGCTGCTCTGTCTACCCGGCCACCGTCGCTAACATCTTTGGATCGATCCTATCGTCTCCAGCGATCGACGACGACCATCGCGAGCACGGCGGTATAGGGCCGTACGTCGTGCGCTCACGATCATCGATTCTAGTAGCCCCGAGACGGAAACCGCGCGCGGACCTTCGTGCGCGGCACACGGCGGCGGCGGCGGCGTCATCTTATCGCCTCATCGGAGGTGGTGCGGGGCTACTACATACTCTGATCCAGGCATCCAGCTAGCTAGCGCCCCACCGGCGACGCTCGAGCTGGCGCGGACACACGTAACTTTGAGCAGATCCAAAGGCAAAACTTGCTGGCGCCAGCATGCAACGCATTAGCTAGCTAGCATGACGTACGGCCAGCGCGCGTGCGGCCGAGCTAGATCGAGCAGCTATATCGGACTACTAGCACGCACCTCCGATCCCGCCGGAGAAAACCGCCGCAGATGATGCATGCACGGAGGAGAACACGTCGGCGGCGGCCGACGGCACGCGGGGCGGCGTCCGTCGTCGCGTGCTTGCATTGCCTTAATTGAAATCGCGCGTCCCGGGTTCGCTGGTCCCCCCGGCCCGTCGTCGCCCCAACCGCCGCCGGCATCGCTCCGACCGCATTCACTTGGTACTCCATGGTCCATGCTGCGTGCACGAGCCCAACGGGGGGCCCGTCGGCGACCGCGCCCCGCGGCGTGGCGGCCGTCCGTCGCCTCGGCGGCGTTCGTCTCGCTCTCATCAGTCGCTCTCGCTCCGAAGTCCGAAGGCGATCGACAAGACCGGCGTGCTCGATTAGGCACACGCCGCCACGTACGCTGGTACGGTGGTGTATCTCCCTACCACCACATGCCTATACCGCGGCACGGCCCCCAGACTCAATGAACCAGCGTCGTCGGAACCGAACGAGAGCTCAAATCATTGTAGGTATGTAGGAGATTTGTAGAAGCTGCCGGCCGGCTACCGGCTAGCTAGGGATCACGTACAGGGCAGCACATGCGCGCGCGCGTGCATGAACGAGAGAGAACCAGGGCCAGAGACAGTGTGCGCCGCCCCGGATCGAGTCGTCACTCGTCACACACTTGTCATGCATGCCCATGCATACGGCCATACCGTGCCGGCGGAAACATATGTGGCATGGCGATCAGTTCCACCAGCGTATACAAATAGTAATCAACGCGGAATAGCGAGAGGAGAACTGCGAACCGAATGAATATAATTAATGCTGCAGGTTTCGGTCAGACGCTCTCCATATGCCTCCGATCGATATGACGATCCATCATCATGAATTCAGAGAGGACGACCAGCAGGGGTGATGAGAATGTGGTGTATGGTCAGAACTCAGAAGGGTCAAATTTAAACCGGAGACGGCGATGGTCAGAATCAGATGTTTCGTTTTCCCCGGACCTTCCGCCTTCGTCCTCGATCTCAATATATGCAAAGGCTGCGAGCGATGGTCAGACACTCAGACAATGGTATAGTAATCGCGAGATATGTGCGATCTCTTGTCCCTCCTCCGATCCACTAGTCAGACTCGTGATCACTAGTCCTACGCGCGCGTACTATTAGGTCGTAGTCGTCGTAATCGTAGCAGCCACTAATGCAAGTTGCTTCGACGTACTACTTCCCGGCCGGGCTGGCTGCATGCATGGAGAGACGTGCGAGGAACGAACACCCGCTCGCCACCGGACATATGGGGTACGGTGCGACGACGACGGGCAAGTTCATATATAGTACGCTCCCGAATCCTCGTTAATTCCCCCCGTACCGTACGTTAGAGTTAGAAGAAGTGCCCTGAAACTTTTTGGCGAGCAATCTCATCAGTCCCCGTCGTGTACGTGCAGGACCTCCGGCAATTGGCGATGTCTGAGTCACTGGCTGGACCTTTAAAAATATTTACTACCACTGACGATGACCGAACCTGACCGGCCTGCTACCGCTCGTGCAGCGACCCGCGACGACCCTTTTATGGCAGTGCCGACAGTATGCCACGCCACGCGGCACGCGCGCACGTAGGTGAGACTGGCCGATCACGGCGATAACGCAGGGGCCAGGGCTGAGAATTGAGATCATCGGAGAGCGACGCCGTCGGCGACTCTCGCAATCCAATTTACGGAGGTCAGAGTGGCCTGACGCACGCACGCGTATATTCTGAGAGATTCTCCTCTCACGTCCCTCGCATAGGAAACGATATGGAACGTGCAGTAAGCCAGTAATTCATTTGCCGCCTTATTCAATTACTATAATTTGCAATTAGCCGCCTGTGTAATTAAGTGTAGCGCGACCGTGCGCAGTGGTGGAAATTGGAATTGGTCGAGCCGCCGCCTGTGCTTATACGTGCAGCCGGCCGCCGGCCCGCACTTGTTGGGTAATGCTTGGAGGGCGCCGCCGTCACGGAGGAAGAACTGCGTGAAAGGGTCCTCGTTCTACGCCCTCGTGGTCGTGGGGGCTGCTCTGCTCTGCTCTGAATTCTTCCGATCATGTGTGTCACGATTCGTGTGACGACCGTGCTCCGGAGACTTTCCGGCTGGAGGGGTAGTAGCGTGTATTCTGAATTCTTTCTGAGCTGCTGGCGAGGAACGTACATTGTACTGTGTGTCTGTGTGTTCAAACCAACGTTTGTGCTGATATAATGATCGGACGTGCGCATTACTAGTATGCTACACTATAGTATGTCATTTGATTGGTGTTCGAACTAGTAATGAACGTGTTGTGATAGATTATTGGGAAAAAAAACGTGTTGTGATACATTGTTCGCCCCATTTAAACTTAACTTGTATAATAGTACTATGGACCATACTCTTCTTATTCGGTCCTGACAAGTTTTTTTTTTAAAAAAAATTGCTGTTGTTGGGTACGGTGCCGGCTTCCTTTAGAACGAAACGCGTTAGATTTGGCTTCGATCCGTGCAGCAATAACTCGGTCAAAAAACCTCTACGTGGCTACATCGCTTCCCTGTGGATCGACGTGGTTGGGATGATCAGATCACCAGCCAGATAACGCCTGAGGTGGTACAAGTGTACAAACTACAAGCTCGGTCGCCGGCCTTCGAACACCATTGGCCTCCTCCCATGGCAGACAAACCTGAGCAGCACGAGCTCTCCGCTGCATCGCAACCCGACTCGCCGCCGCCGCCGCCTCAGCCCGATTTGCTGAGCCCGCGCTACCTCCAGCGACTCCCCTGTGCGCCGCCCTGCGCGGCGACGGCCCGACCACGTGCGAGGCTGCAGAAGGAAGAAGAAGAAGCAAGCAAGGAAGATATTTTTCTTTTATACTCTTCTGACATGTAGGCCCTAGATATCATAGGATGATGGGAAATCTGGAGCTGTACCAAACATTTTTCCGGATCTCTACTCCATGGTGCAGCTCTAGAGCTATTTTTTTTGAGTCGGAGCTCTGACAAACACGCCCGATATACAACTGCATCTAGGCCATGCACGGATCCTAGTCATACTGTATCTAGCCCTATCCTAATAGTAATTGATTGATCCTAATTAAACAGGCAGCTGTGTCATAAAGACATAAAAATCCCAATTGCCCATGCAGATGAAAACCATCATTGATCTGTGCCAATCCATTACTATTAAAAAAAGAATCCACAAGACTTACTATGCATGAACAAAAAACAGCAAGGAAGTTTAAGCTTCTGAGTGAGCTTATATAGGCAACAAAGAGCCAACCGAACACGTCGTGCCGGCACTCGAGTCACCACCAGTCGGTACCTACCTCTGAAGGACGTGTACACAGAGCATTGCCCCCTTCGAACCACGTAACGTGCCTACGTGACAGTGCGACTCCGCAACCGAAGTGTTACTAGAAAAAGGACGCTGGCCTCCTGGACACCATGCGAACCCGTCCGGACAACTCAAGTCTCAAAACGGCCACGAACCACCCCCACACAACTGTAGCCACACACGCCACGCGGCCCGCCGGGTGCGAGCAAAAACAAAACCCGAGCCACAGCCACCCGCACCCGCCCGACCGAGAGGCCAGGCAGGCCGCAGGACCCCGGGTCCGCAACGACGAACGGTGGGCCCAGCCTGTCAAAGAGTCCGGGGCGCTCATCAGCCAGGGTCGCGCGGCGGCGAAGCTTATTAATAAGCGCCCGGCGCAGATCGATCCCTCCTCGCCCCAAATCAAAATCCCCCAAAACACAACCCAAACCCCGGGCGAGCCACTGCACCTGCTCCTCCGCGCTCGCGGCGGGGTCGAGCGCCGACGAGCCACCCTAGCCACACCCCCCGCCCCGATGGCTATGGAGGTACGCCGCAGGCTCCCGCCGCCGCACGGGGGATCATCCCCTGCGGGGCACCCGCGTCGGCGGTCGTCGGCTGCGCCGCCCGGGGCCGGCGAGGGGCAGCGGGTGCAGGCCGGGGACGCGCTGCCCCTCCCGATCCGGCACACCAACCTCATATTCTCGGCCCTCTTCGCGGCGTCGCTCGTGTACCTGATGCGGCGGTGGCGGGAGAAGATCCGCTCCTCCACGCCGCTCCACGTCGTCTCCCTCGCCGAGATCTTCGCCATCTGCGGCCTCGTCGCCTCGCTCATCTACCTCCTCAGCTTCTTCGGGATCGCCTTCGTCCAGTCCGTCGTCTCCAACAGCGACGACGAGGAGGACTACATCATCGACCCCCGCCGCGCGCCCCGTCAGGGGCCGCCGCAGCAGCAGCATCAGCCCGCGCCGTGCGCGCTGCTGGGGAACCCCACCGCCGCGGCGGAGAAAATGCCGGAGGAGGACGAGGAGATCGTGACCGCGGTCGTGGCCGGTAAGATCCCGTCGTACGTGCTGGAGACCAGGCTGGGGGACTGCCGCCGCGCCGCCGGGATCCGGCGAGAGGCGCTGCGCCGGATCACGGGGAGGGAGATGGAGGGGCTCCCGCTCGACGGGTTCGACTACGCGTCCATCCTCGGCCAGTGCTGCGAGCTGCCGGTGGGGTACGTGCAGCTGCCCGTGGGCGTCGCCGGGCCGCTGCTGCTCGACGGTCGCCGGCTCTACGTGCCAATGGCGACCACCGAGGGATGCCTTGTCGCCAGCACGAACCGAGGGTTCAAGGCCATCGCCGAGTCCGGTGGTGCCTTCAGCGTCGTGCTCAAGGACGGGATGACGCGAGCCCCGGCCGTCCGATTCCCGTCTGCCCGCCGCGCCGCCGAGCTCAAGGGATTCTTGGAGGATCCCGCCAATTTTGACACCCTGGCCACAGTGTTTAATAGGTAAGGACGCTAAATTACATATCAACATCGCATTGTCCCTTTCAGCCCATGCTCCATGCGCCCAACGATTGCGCTGTAGGCTAGTGCGGCTCTTGTGCTTGACGATATGTCTCTATGCCACTAGTCTCAATCAAAGAAGAAGCACTTGTTGTCATCTGTCAAATTTCAACCCACAATTGCTTGTACGGTTGCCCAGTGGTTGACCTTATGGTTTTATATGTTTGGAAGAAATTGATGGCGGTTTGGGTTTGTGCAGGTCGAGCAGATTTGGTAGGCTGCAGGGAGTGAAGTGCGCGATGGCGGGGAGGAATCTTTACATGAGGTTCACCTGTAGCACAGGGGATGCCATGGGGATGAACATGGTCTCCAAAGGCGTCCAGAACGTACTGGACTACCTCCAAGATGACTTCCCTGATATGGATGTCATCAGCATATCAGGTTTTCCCCAGATCATAACTTTTTAAGTTTATTTAGAAAATTTAACGTACTTTGTTGTGCATATGATTTGTTGTTCCCTCCCAACTGCAAACTTTAGGTAACATTGTACGTAACATAAATATTGGCTTTATGAGAACCTTCAACAGACATATAATTGATTGTTAGGTTGCACATGCTCATCATTGTTTTGTTTTGAGATAAGCAAAAGCACTTCGAAATTCAGGAAGCAGGTGGAAAATTCCCTTCTTCATTCCGATTATACCATTTTTTTCTAAATCAGACAGTCATATAGGCATGACCCAGATAGCTGATGGTGACTTCAGTTGCTCCCATTTGTAGCAGTGGGGCTAGCTTTCTGTTTGGTTCCTGCACCTGTATACAATGAATAATTGAAGAACGAGAACTGATAAGGAAAAATCACGCAAAAGAAAAATTTGAAGACAACCACTGTGTTATAGTCTATTGTTTCAAAATAATACATTCACTCATTTTGTCATAGCATGAAGCAACAACAGTAAGCTTTTCCAACAGTGCAGTTATGAAGTGACCTAGTGAATGCCAAAATATCAATTGAATACATGACTATGAGAGCCTGGAGAGATAGAAACTACAGCTTTCAGTTTTTTTTTCCTTTTTAAGCACAGTTGAATTTGTGTCAGTTAACATGATACAACAACAACATAGCCGTTTATCAATTAACATGATATGTTTGCAGAATTCTCTACTGCTATGATAACCAATCCTATGCAATGAAACAGGCAACTTCTGTTCTGACAAGAAATCAGCTGCTGTAAACTGGATTGAAGGGCGTGGGAAGTCTTTGGTCTGTGAGGCAATAATCAAGGAAGAAGTTGTTAAAAAGGTTCTCAAGACTAACGTTCAGGCACTCGTAGAATTGAATGTGATCAAGAACCTTGCTGGCTCAGCTGTTGCTGGAGCTCTTGGGGGTTTCAATGCCCATGCAAGCAACATTGTGACAGCCATCTTCATCGCAACTGGTCAGGACCCTGCACAGAATGTGGAGAGTTCCCAATGCATGACAATGTTGGAAGCTATTAATGATGGCAAAGATCTCCACATCTCCGTCACTATGCCATCTATCGAGGTATGAAACAATATTCTCTTGCGCTAATGATGTTTTCCTTATTACTTAGTTTGTGCTCCATAATCATTTGCCTTCCATGAGATTTCTTGAAACATTTATATGGCATGCCCTTCTTAAATAAAGTAGCTCATTTATCAACCAGCAAGTGCCTTTTTTTTAATACTTTGTTGACCTCATCAAGGAGCAGGTACTGTAATGCTAATATTATTGCAGTATTGCTTGCTAGCCTTCATTTAAGTACACACGGAACCTAGGAATTTCATTATGAAGCCATTTGTACAATGGTGATGTCTACAAGCTGTTTTTATGACCTTTAGAATTGATGATGCCTATGCCATCATGGCCTTACCTCTTAATTATTTCCTATTTCAAACGATTCGTATGTAGAAATCTCTTGCCACTGTTGAGTTTTCATAATCAGCAGACCTGGCAATATCAGTCTGTATCTAGTTTATTAGTGGTTAGTAATCTTGTCATCTAGCACTGGACACTTGCAGAAGAGTTGTTTGCTAGTGATTATCTTATGGCCATCCAATACACCGTCACTGATGAGGTGTTGTCCTAACCGAAACACAGGTTGGCACGGTTGGGGGAGGCACGCAGCTGGCCTCACAGTCTGCCTGCTTGGACCTACTCGGCGTCAAAGGCGCGAACAGGGAATCCCCGGGGTCGAACGCGAGGCTCCTGGCCTCGGTGGTTGCTGGTGCGGTCCTCGCTGGGGAGCTGTCCCTCATCTCCGCCCAGGCCGCTGGCCATCTGGTCCAGAGCCACATGAAATACAACAGATCCAGCAGAGATATGTCCAAAGCTGCAGAGGAAGCAGACAAACCCAGAAAATGCTGAATGGTTGGTGCTTAGTTGTTTTAATATACCCCTTGTGAAAACGGAGGAGAAAGGGTTTCCTAGGTTGATTCCTTGTGGCATGCACACGAGGGAAGAGAACCCTTCATCTCAGGTAAAAAGGAACAGAAGATTCAGTCGACTTGTCATGTTTACCAGACCGCGAAAGCTCTTGGTGTCAAAACACCTCCCCTGGAGTATGACCTATTTGATTGATTGTTCGTTGATGTTGTAGTTTGTTCTGTCCATACTGTCGTTGACAGTCGACCCCCCTCACTCTTTTCCTCAGCATCTTGTTTTGCCCCACCGCCCACTGTGACTCTGGAGAATCTGACCACGGGGTTTGTCGTGGAACCATCGCAGCATCGCAACCACTGGATGCTACTACCTCGGTTGCTATGCTTTGCCGAGGAACAATTCGCGTCGGGGGGCGCCGGATGCTTTTGTATTTTCAGCTCTGTAAATTAAAATTTGTCTACTTTTGAACCGTAGAGTCGTCAGTGAAGTCGGTGGTGTAAAGGGAAAAAAAAGTTGCGGTCCGGAACAGTTTTAAAGTATTCTGCATGTTGTCTCTCTCTCTAGATCGTGTTCATCTCAATTGTATGTTCCAGTTGCCCACCTGTCCACGGATGAGATTTCCTTTAATAAAGTTGACACTTTTAGCGAGGCGCCAAAGCCTGATCCCGCTAAATCATTATTGTGTTTTTGTCTATTTGTGTTTTCGATTTTGTTCGGTTTTTGTTTGCGCAACATTTTTTCTCACAACAAAAGACGAAGAAGTCATTTTAAGATCTATCGAACAGACTTCAAAAGTTTATTTCGAATTCAAAAGTTTCTATACCTGTCTATTACTCCATCCTTTATATTTGAGCCTGTTCGGCTTATTTAGACTTATTTTCTTTAACACAACACTATTCAATCTGCTAGTGGAATACTATTCTTTGTATCAGGCTCGTAGTATATCCACACCAGGAAGCTGCAACATGCAACATAGCATGTTCTCGTTTGCGCCGCGAGAGTTTAATCATTCTCCCACCCAAGTCCACTCCTGTGCATGGTCTTCCCTCTTCACACTCACACGCAGTACATGAAGGCCCGAGCTGCTCCAGCGGGCCTGGCGCCTCGCGCGGTCGTGCCGATGGGCGTGCCGTGCAGAATGGAGAATGCAGCCGCGACTAGCAGCTACCACTGCCCAGAGGCCCTGAGTGCGACGGCCGCACCCGCACATGTGGCTGGAGCCTGGAGGGCAGGTGCGACGCACGTGCTGCCCGGTTGGATGATCCACTGCCCCGGCATCGCGCACATGGGAGGAGAGGCCCCCCCCGGGTTATGAGCTTAATTAGCTGCCGCAAACCGTGTGCCCCAACCCTCACGCTAGCAAGCGATTTCCGGCGTTTGCGTGTGCTCCCGGGCCTGAACGACAAGGGCGAACTGAGTGGCAATCAAGGCTTTGCTTTGCTGCTGGCCAGGCGGCGGGACACCACGCACGCACATTGCCTTCTTCTCTGGTCACGCATCGCATGGCGGCTCGAGAGCCGAGACACCCGCTCGTGGTGCCACGGTCGTGGAGTGCGACAGGGCGTGGTTGGTTGCCCGGCGTCCCCGACCGCCTACATACCGGAAAATCGGGTGGATGAGCTGCATGGGTTCCGGGAAGCCACGGGAAGCAAGGCTCCTGTCCGGCCGACGATCCAGCTCGTCTCGTCGGCGATATAGTATCGCACGGCACGAGGTGGCCAGAACTCTTCGAACCGTCCTTATGCACGCATGCACTTTGCGAGCCGTGAACACCGTGGAACTCATCGGCGGACTAGAGACACGTGGCACTGAAGATGACTTCAAATGTTTAGAAAGTGGAACTCATCGGTGAAGCCAGAGACTAGAGACACGTGGAACTCATCGTGTTTAGATTTAAAAGTCAAATTTTAGATCTATATCAATTATTTGAGCCTAAAGATGATTTCAAGTGAAAAAGGTTGAACTACAAAATTGTAGATCTCATCGAAAGTTACAATTTTCATATAAAGTTTATCTCTATCTGAATTTAAACACAAAAGTTATGATTTTTTTTAAAACACACTGCGTCTACAGTACTGCTTCAGTACCGCGCGCCACCCTCCAACCGTTGTTTAAATTGGCGGTAGGGCCCAACCGCCATTTAAAACGGCGGTGGTGGTATATTTTTTAAAAATAACTTGAGAACAGGTAAATTCGTAAAAAAATAATATAAAAATAAAAAAATCCGAGACGAACCAAGCAGTGACGATGAATGATGGCTAAAAAAATATTGGACCCGGCATTCCGCACATCGGCCCAAATCGCTTATTTAGCATGGGCCGCGGTAGCCCTTTTATGATCCAGTGGGCCGACTTTCTCGATGACAAACACCGCCCGAGCGGGCCTCATTTTATCTTTATAGGCCCGATGGATGGCCGCCCTACGCCCAAGTACCCAACCTACCAAGCTGGGCCGAGTTGGATGTACGTCTGTATGTTTTTCTTCGGAACATGTTCATTCAGAGTTTCAGACAGACCTCAGGTTTCCGTGGGGGAATCGAATCTCGAGTGTGTTCACAAGAAAAGCTACAGACTGATGGTGTGCCCACATCTTTTCTGTCCCAAGGCGTACAAGCAAGCCTCCATCCCGTATGCATCATCCAATGATATGATGCACCATGCACGACCTTTTGACTCGGAAGCTCTAGTACTTCTGATGACCTTTACGGACTGATCGATCGAACGGGCGGTCGAGGATCGCGCGCACGAGTGGACTGCCTCCGCGGTTGCACGACGCCATTTTCTGACGCGGCAACCACTTGGCGTGGTTCCTGTTGTGTCGCGCTGCGTGCGAGCCGCCTACGGTTAGTGTTGTTTGGTAAAAAGGCCCTAGCTAGCGCGCGTTGTCGATCAACTGGTAGTAGTAGTTGTGTTTGTGGCCGACTGACGAGGCTTTGCTGGCCGTCTGCTAGATCAGGTCTACTCTTCTTGTTTTCTACGTACGTGTGACGGTAGGAGTGTTCAGACTTTGAGAGACTGCTGATCCGAGCGCAAGCGATCTTCCTGATCGATACCTTCTGTCTGTTGTTCATCGAGATTCCAGGTGTCTCCCGCTATATCTGCATGGGCATCCTCTGCTGTATCTCCACATATGCGAGGATAGTCCTTAATTCGGAGACATTGGTGCAAGCGCCAGAAATCAATTCCACACATATAGAGTAGTAGTACGTATACTAGGGCTATACTACCAGTATGTGGCTGTGTACAACTGCTTCGAAATGCCAAGATCTGGGCCTACGGATAAGAAGCAGCGTGTTCTTTTGACCACATACTATGGCACAAATTGCAACGAAGGCCGTTGAGGACAAAAATCATATGCTCGCCGTCGCCGGGGGGGTCCGGCCGGGGAGATAGCAGCTCGCCAGTTTTATAGGAGGACACCCGATCGGCCAACAAGACCCACCTAATCTTCCCCCAGCTACGACGACGAAACGTTTAATAATGATGAACATGCTAGTAGGTTGCTAGCGCAACCTTATCTTGTTGGCAGGGCTAGATCTGCGTGCCGTGATCCACCCCAGATCCAAGTCGCTGGGCATTTACGCGCGCGCGTCTCCTCTCCCCGCACTGTTCCGCCCGTGGCCGGCCGCTGTCCAGAACAGCCCAGACGGCTGGCCAGCAGGCCAGAGAGGCCGGCGCACGCGTGATCGCGTGCCAAACCATGCGCGTGCAAAACCGCCGCCTGATCCCGATCCGGACGGCAGGTCCGGGTAGGTCGTGCAGTGTGCAGTGGCGGCGGGCGCGGTCGGCGGCCTGGCCTCCTGCGTGATGCGCCGCTACAAGCAACGAACCACGGGCGAGAGTGCCTGCCGTTGCCGTTGCCGAGCCCCCGCCGAGATGCGATCTGGCTGACGACGATCTCCCTCGCCCGCCGCGCGGCACGCAGATTGCCCGCGTGCGTGACCGACCGCCGGTTCCCTGCTCCTCGCTTTTTTCTTCCGTTGCGTGATCGATGGTTCCGTGCCTGTCACGCGAGCGGAGGGTGGCGGCGCGCGGGTGAGCCTCGCTCGCTGTCCAGAGAAGTCGGCGCTGCACGCCACGCCGCCGGCCTACTAGTCTAGTTGTGGTGGCCACGGGACCTCGGCGTGACGGGCGGGAGAAAACGGTGCCCGGCTTCCTTTTCTTAGCATGGCAACAGCAGCGAGCAGGGGCCCTTTTCTTCCGTTCCGCGAACACATCTTCTCAAGCAACCGGCGACTTCATGCGTACAGTTGGGGGGGTACGAAGTGCATTTTCTGTAGGAGCGCGAGATTTTTTCCTTAGTTTGAGCAGGCAGATGTGCAAGGTATTTTTGTTGAACGGAAACACTAGGCGCAGGATTACAGTAGAGGCGGTAGGTCTTGGTGTACTGGCCAGGCAGTCAACAATTGCCGCCAGCGCTAGTGGTCACCACGTCCTTTCAGTTAGTTCGGTCTGCCTACGCTACGAGCAGTCATAAAGGGCCAACAGAACCCGCTCAGGAAAAAAAAAACCGGGAAAAGGATGAACAGAACGCATGCTCGTACAAAGCCACAAAGGAATGGGAACGCGTCCAGATCCTGCAGAGCCTCGAGTGCTCGACTGTGAAGGCGGTCCGATGCATAATGCATTTTTTGGCGGCAGTGGTTCAGGCCAACAGAAGTACAGAACCATGCATGAGTGTTGGTTTCATTTCACCAGCTGGCATCGTCTTTCCGTAAAAGGGCACCTGTGCGGAGGATCCGGTTTCTGTAAATGGTAAAAGTTCGACAGGGTTTCAGAGGTTTGGGGTACCCCGCGCGGCGGGTGAACGTACGTGAACCTGATGACGCACTTCAACTGGGCAACAAACAGATTGGCTGCACCTGCACTGCTGATGAATCATGAATGGTGAGGTGCTGATGATGATGCGCTGCCGCCTTTCTCTCAGAAAAAAAAAGGCATCGAGAAGCAAGCGCGAGCAACATCCAACATGGCTGGATGGCTCGGTCAAAGGCATCGTTGGCCAGCCAGATTCAAAGCTACTAGTACTAGTTCCGATCGGCACCCACTTGGGTGCCTGTCAGTGAGTGGTGTGTGAAACGGCCCGGGGATTACGCCTTTACCCCACATGCACGCCTGCCTGCCCTGCCCGCGCGCCCGACCGCCCGCGCTTGCTTGCAGCTTGCTTGCTCGCCTCGGCGCTCGCCGAAAGGAAAGCAACAGCGAAGCGATAGATCCCGACCGGCCTTTCACCGCAGGTCTTGCTTTGTTTTAGGTGCTGCTGCTGCCTGATCCACCACGCCCAGGACCAGGATTAAACTAGTGCAGTTGGATGGATCGCCCTGGAAGTGAGCGCGGCGCGGTTGGACGGGGGAATATCGCCCGTGCCCGGTGCCCCTGCGTGCAGCGATCTCGATGCGATCCGGGGGCGTCCATGTCGCTGTCAGCCGGAATTCTCCTGCGCCTGTTCCGTTCCGCGGACTCAGCCTGGCCGCCCGGGTCGTCGCGGGAGGGCGGGCGCGAGCGAGGCGGTGACGGTGACGCGGGCGCGGGTGGCCCTCGTCCGGTCGCCCCCGAGTTCCCTGGGTGCGGGCGGGGTGAGGGCGAGCTAGCCAGCGACGAGGGCGACGCCGACGGGGACGAAGCCACTTTCGAGTTTTGCCCAGCCCCGGTCCCGAGCCCGCGCGGCCGCGTGCGCGCCGTCGCTTTCGGTGGCGCGGCTCGGTTCGCGTCTCGCGTCGCGGGGCGGTGGGTGCGGTGGGCGCGCTCGCCGCGCTGCCCACCTCCCCTTCGTCCGTGGCGTCGCGTGGCCACTGTCCGTCGCGGACTAGGGGGCTTTTGTTTCATTCGTTTGACCCAGCGCGCGCGGTGGGGGTGTTGGTTTCGGGCCGTCGAGGTCACCGTCAGCCTCAGTCACGCTCGCGGGCGTGCGTTTCAGCTGGAAACCAGCCGGAAAACGGTGGAAATCCGGAGGAAGTCACGGTCACGGCGCGACGATGCGAGTGGTGGTGGCGGCGGCGCCGGATGCCCGGATCCGCTCGTCTCTTCTTGCTGGCCGCGAACAGGTGTCAACCAGGCGGGGTAGTTTTCGGGTTTCAGTCGCTCTGCCACGCCAAGGTTCGCGGTCGCACATGCAGTCACTTCCCCGGCGAATAGTCCGGTCAGACCTGGTGGTGTGGTGGGTACGTATTCTTCTTCTCTCTCTCTCCCGACGGCGAACGGCGTTGCCTTTTTTCTACTGACTGTTTGTTACGGTACGGTGAAATTCCTCCCTAGCTCTTCAAAGGTTGTTACGGTACGGTGATGTGGCGGACCCACCCCCGCGTGTGAACTACCGGTCGTGGGAGAGAGATACCACGGCGTCGTTGTCAGTCCGCCAAAACACCAGCGCGACGGCCAAGTGTTCATACGTAATAAGGTGCAAACGTAGTGTCCCTTTCATGTAGGTGCACAAAAATCGCAACGGGAAGGAAGCGTCCAGTTCATGTACGGTCTACGATTTCTTGCTGGCGACAGGCAGGTCTTGTTCTATGTAAGCAAGGCTCGGTATCGATGACACATAGAACGTACACTTCCACAGCTAACGAGTTATTATCAACCTATCATTAATTGCTTTACCTCTTATAGTGCACTGACAATGGTCCTTCAAAGAAGGCCATATTACAAAAAGGTCCAAATACCAGATTAACACAGAATCCATCACGGTGGAGACGAAGACGAGCTCGTCGGCAGTGGGCTGTAGAGGCGTCGGCGACGCTTACACCTGGGTGGAGGGACCGCGCCATGCGTCGGTCGAAGAAGGGGCGACGAAGCCGGAGATGGAAACCACACCGGACGACCGACGAATATGTAAGAAACTCGTCACCCCTCGGTGGTGACGAGCTCAGCAGGTCTTCACCAAGTTGAATTTGTGCCTAGGTAGGCCTGGATCTGCAGGAACCGTGACTGCTTGAAGGTAAGGGTGGCGGAGCGGAGCGGCGGTGGAGGCGGATCGGTGAAGGGGAGGGTTGCTTCGAAGCGAAGCGAGAGGGACGGTCGTTTGGATAGTTTCCTTCAGTTTTTAACAAGGTAACATAACATAACATTGCATTCATAGGGAACCGAGCTGGCAATATGCACCAAGGGTGGTGCTGCCGGTCAGGGCTCGAACCCTGGCACCCGTAGGCCTCCAAAGAAGGTCGAGTCGTGCAGACTCCTTTCAAAAAAAACATTGCATTCATAAAAGTGGTGTGTTAGGTTGGAAGCCATGTAGTCCCAATGTATGTATCGGCACTTTGGATTGGTATCAAATCATTCCATTTGATTTATGTTTTGATTCACAGGGCGACTGATTCGTCTTCCTGGAAGAGGAAGCCAGTGTAAAACTCTTTCCGATGCTATGTAAAAAGATCCACGAATATGTTTGTTAACAAGGAAAACATAAAAAAAATAAATTTAAAGAGTATATGTCACGGAACATATATCCACATTTTTCAAATAAAGATCAAAAGCCTATATTGATGACGCACAATATAGCAACATTCAAAATCCCTATCCCAATGATTGAATATAGGAGAGAAGAAATCTAGGCTAAGAGCAACAAAGAAGGGATATAGAGCAAGGAGCGGAAGCATGCGTATAGAATTATGAATTCAACATCGAGGGTCAGAAAGCGGTTCTGTATGTTGCACAGAAAACATATAGTTTGTACTCTAGTACACGTTGTAAGTGCCATGAAAAGAAAAGCAGAGTAGAACTATTCGATTTGCAAGGTAAGTTTGGGAGGCGAGCCTTGGTAGGAATTGAAGATTTCTGGATGATAATACTATATACTCATTATCAATGCTCGAAAAATAATCTGTGCGTAATGTGCATTTAATTTTGACACACCTTCTGTTTTCACTTGCGGAGCCGGTGGGTGGCACGGGTATGGTGTGGCATGTAGTGTGTAAAAAATTTCAATTTCCCTTCCGTCTCGCAGTCGATCGACCCTCGCGTGGTACCTATATTATTAATGTGTTGTTTTAATTATTAGCGTGTTGTTTTCAACTATCTAGATTGTAATTTAAACCTCATTATGCCATTTAGTACTTGTTACCGAATTATTAGGTAATTTTTATGGAACTTTACCGATTTGATAAATGCAAAAATTCTAGCTCCGCCACTGAGAGAGTGTTCGGCAGATCTTAAATGTATAAGCCGACAGATTAGTTGTAAGAAAAGTGTCGCGAAAGTAGTTGTACGGCAGATTGGTTGTGAGAGAAAATTACTGTGCAATAAGCCGAAACAAAGCCTGCCGAACACTCTCTCATCTGTTTGTGAATGCGCTGTCAACTTGCGTAGGTTGTAATTTGTGGTTGTTAGATTCTATGGGACAAACAAGAAGGTCAACTCTAGCTAGTCTCCAAGGTTTAATTAATATAATACTCGTTACGTAAAATGAAAACTTTTGGATGATCATCCATGAGACAATAAGTCAACGTAATAATCTACCTACCTATATCTTGCAGCTCCTACAAAAACATAAAACCTTGGACAAACTACACACTAAACGGAGATAAATGGATGCCAAGAGTAGAATTATGTGCAAAAGCGGTCATAAGCGAGTTATCTCTAGCTATTTTGCGAAGAATACATCTCTCGACGCTTAAAATAGCCGATACAAAAACTGAAAAACGTCGAGTGCTGTCATCTCCCTCTCACGATGTTCTCTCATCAAACCAGCATACTACCGCCACTTTTTCAAGGGGCTGAAGCGATAAAAAGGGGGAGAGAGAAAAACAAAGGCATGCGCTTCTAGAAGCACTTGACCCCTGCACGGTCACGCATCAAAAAGACTTTTATCTCCTGGCAAGACCTGCACATATTGGGCGTGTTTGGCTTGCCGCCACACCCCGCCACGCGTCTGTGCTGCCCGCCACAGCGTGTGGCGGAGGAATCGCCCGCCACACCCAGATCGCTGTAGCGTGGCGAGCGCACGCGTGACGAGGCGGGGTGTGACGGGGAACCAAGCATCCCCATTATCTCACAACGACGTCACAGGAGCCCCCGTGACGCCCGGCCGGCTGGAGCCTGTCGGTGGGTTGGCTCGTGCGCTGCCGTATCCAAACGACCAAACCCAACCACTGTTCGGCCGCACCACGTCGCCGCGGGGGCCCCGCGCGGACCCGAACGCTTCTACCCGGGCGCGCAACGATCTGGGCGGGCGGGCTCCTAGGCAAGTGACAGTAGGAGGAGGTGGAGGAGTATAGGCGTATAGCCGGGTAGCCGTATTGTTGAGGTGGAATCCGGCGGCCACAGGCCAGTTTCTAGTAGGCCGTATAAATCCAGACCCCCCGGGCAGAGAGGGTTAAAATCGCGTCCCAAAAACCTCTTCCTCCGAAAAGGAACACAACACAACAAACAGGAGGAGGAGGTAGAGACAGATCCACGCCTCGCCTCGCCCCCACCTCCTCACCGATCGGGGGTCCAGATCGCCCTCGCTGCGGAGGTGGCCGAGGGGAGGAGCAGCCTCCCGGATCCGCCTCGCCGTCAGCCGTAAGTGCCTGCTTCCTCGTGCCTCGATCTCTCCCTACCCGACTACCTCTCTCTCTCTCTGTGTGTGCGTGTATCTCTCCGGGAGCTGTTGGTTTTGTGTGCTGTTTGTTTGTTTTGAGGTGGTGGCTGGTGCAGCGTGATCTCTGATCCAAGATCTCTCCGGGAGTGGTGTGGCTTCGTGACGTCTGACGAGCTGGGTGTGGCGTGTGGTTTTGTTCGTGCAGGATCGGGGCGTGATCCGCGAGGGGGGTGGAGGGGCAGCAATGACGGCCGAGGGGACGGCGTGCAACGGCGCCGGCGAGGCGCCCAAGGCGGAATTCTCGCCGGAGAAGGCGGCGGTTGCCGCCGCGCCGCAGGAGGACAGGGCCGCCGGGGAGCGCGAGGGCGAGGACGTCGGCGGGCCGTTCGTGATCGTGAACGGCAGCGACTCAGACGGCCACTCCGACCGCGGCTCAGATCTGCGCAAGGGGCTCGACTACGACTCGCCCTCCGACGTCGACGACGTGCCCGCCTCCAATGCGGCTCCCGACGCCGCCGCCGCCGCCGCGGGCGGAGATCACGGGGCCGCCGGCGGGGAAGCGAGCGCTCCGGCTCCGGCGCTGGGTGCCTCGGCGGCGGACGGGGGTGATCGTGCTGCTGACGGCTCTGAGGGTGGCGCGGATGAGGTCGAAGGTGAGCCAAGTTCCGATTTTGTCGCTGAAGTGCCGCAGCAGGAGGCTGCCGTCGAAGAGCACCGTGAGGCAGCAGCTCCGGAGCCCGTTGGGTGCGACCCTGCCGTCGCTGGTGCTGATTCTGAGACACCTGCTGTGGATTCCGAGGTTGAAGGCAAGGAGGATACAGTAGATGAAATTGCTGCTGCTGATGTTGCTGAATCAGCGGTCCACAAGGCAGCTACCGAAGAGCAGGATGGAGAGGATGCTGCTGCGGAGTCCTGTGGGCATGATGATGCCGCGGCATCTGCCGAATCCGGTTCTGCTGTCATGGAGTCCAAGGTTGATGGAGCAGATAGCAAAGAAGAACAGAGTGCCGCTGATGCCCCTGAGCCAGTGGAGCAGGGTACTGATGGAGGAACTACTTTGGTGGAAAATGGGCATCTTTGCGGCGATGTGAGTGCTGCTTCGTTGCAAGCAACTGAGCCTGAGAGTCAAGAGGATGTTGCTGTGGAGTCCCTCGGGCATGAAGAGGACTCAATATCTGCCAAGTCTGGTTCCACTGCCATTGAGTTGGAGGCTACTGTGGAGGATAGCAAAGAAGAACAGAGTGCTGCTGATGTTGAGCAGCCGGTAGAGGAGGGTACTGATGGTGCAAGTGCTTTGATGGCTACTGGTCATGTCTGTGCTGACACAAGGGTATCACCATTCGAAGTTTCAACTGAGCCTAACAATCACGTTAATGAGAGCAAACTGGAACAGAATGCCATTGAAATCGCAGAATCGGTCAAGGAGGATGCTGCCTATGGCATAGATGCATCAGCCATGAGTCCCGATTCTTGTATAGTTGCTTCTAAGTCCCCGGTTCATGCCATTGAGACGGCAGGGCAAGAAACTGGTCAGCCTGAGGAGGGAGCTCCAACAACTGAGGCTGAAGTATTAGAAGGACTGCTGGAAGCATCTGACAGAAATTGTGCAGGTAGTGTTGAGGAACTCACAGTAGAGGAAATCGACGCAGGTGGTCGTAGCTGTACAGAAGGCAGTGCTGCTGCTTCTGGGGAGCCAGAAGCCATGGCCAAGCAAGTAGAAGGTGAAGCAACGTGTGGTATTCTTCAATTAGAAGAGAAATTGGGCAAGGATGGTGTAGACGATTCGTGTGATGACTGCGTGCCTGTTGTTGTTTCCTCTAATGAGGAAGTAGAGCTTCCTGTGGAGAAAGGAACAAACGAAGCTGTTCCTGATGTCTGCGAGCCAGAGGAACTAACTGAGAATACAAGCCGAGAGACCATGGGGGGTGATGGATTGGTCAAGGATGAAGTTTCTATTTGCATGCTTCATTCTCCAGATCCTTCTATCAAATCAAACCTGGAACACAAAGTCCAGGCGGAAGTTGACACCACAGCAGAGTCAGATTTGAAAGTTGATGATGTGGTGCAAGAGAAAACAGCAGCTTGCGAAGTTGAGGAGATGGAGCCAAAAGATGACACAGATCTAGATCCTTCCTTATCTCTGCAGAATTGTGAATCTGCGACGGAAACGGTAGAGTATGAGAAGATTGAAACACCAGGTACTGAAATTGAGAATGATGTAGCAGAAGTAGAATCGAAGGAAGAGGTTGAGAGGAAGGCTGTTGATACTGTCGCATTACAAGAAGCTGCAGCTTCTGCAGCCTCCAATCTCCACATCGAGCCAAGGTCCATTGATTTGGTTGTCAGTGATAGCATCAATCATTCCAGCCCTTCTACTGAGTTGAAATCTTGTGACCATGTATCCATTGAAGAGAGCATATCCCGAGAAATGTCAAAGACCACAGTTGAGCAAGTTGTATGCGGTGCTTCTTTAGAACATGAAACTATGGTGGTCAATGAAGCTGAAACCACTCCTGAAACAGAAAATGGATCTCAAGAAAAAACTATTGATGCTGTTGTTGATCAAGGTGAACTTGTTGACTTGAATGTAGATGAATCTAATGTGGTTGATACAGCTGTTGGTATTCCTAAAGAGGATGAATTGAGTGAGATTGTTGAAGGTAGCAAATCACAGGAAAACCAATCACAAATTTGCAATGCATCTGCTACGGCTGATGAGTGTTCCACTGGGACTGGAAATGAAGATGAAGTTTCCTCGCCAATTAACAAAGTTGATGAGACATGCAATGGTACTTGTCCTGAAAATGTAGACGTGCCTACTAAATCTTGCGATGAGGTTGAAACCAAATGCTTGGAAGGTATGCAACCATTTTTAAATTTATCATTCTTTGTAACATTAACTGTAGCCCATTTCATGAGTCAATTGCTTACTATTATAATCATGTATTACAACATCAGAGCCTTCGTCTATTGGCACGGTTGTTCCAGCAGAACACAAGGGTGATCATGAACATGCCCCTGGCAGTCATGCAGAGGTCATCGGGCCACAGAAGGTCTTTATGATAAAAATTCCAAGATTTGCAGGTGAAGATCTCTGGGCTAAGACACAGGCTGCACAGGCTCACTTAGATCAACTGACCCAGGAGAGAGATGCTATTAATCGTCGTAAGCAAAAGCAAAAGGTAATAATCTGCCTAAGTATTTGAAAAAAACAAGCCTCCTAA
Organism: Cenchrus fungigraminus; assembly: GCA_036936925.1. Taxonomy (NCBI): domain Eukaryota; kingdom Viridiplantae; phylum Streptophyta; class Magnoliopsida; order Poales; family Poaceae; genus Cenchrus; species Cenchrus fungigraminus. The sequence continues at coordinate 27,938,362 of CM072780.1, read as the reverse complement.
TGTGCATCTTCTTTTCTTTTCTTCCTACCTTGGTTCTTATTTTGAACAAATATATATTGCAGGCTGTATGTGATCAATACAGGGAACAGCTGGAGGCAGCACGGTGCGAAGAGAGGGAAGCTAGGGCTGCACATGGAGATAAGAAGAATGATTTAAATAGTCTACGGTCAGTAATAGGGAAAATGAACCAAGCAAATTCAATTGAAGAAATTGATGAGCTGGTAATAATTCTAACTTTGTTACCCTCCTTTTAATATTGCTAATGATATTTAGATCTTAACTCTTTGTCTTCTTTTGATGTTTTAGATTGTGACGAAAGAGAGGACAATGCAACATGAGACCATTTCTTTGAAAGCTGAAAAGGCTTTACTTAAAGAGATTAATGACCTAAAAGCCCAACGAAAGCAATTGTCCTCCAATATAGGCTCAAAGTCTGAAATCAATGAGGCATTTGACCAAAAAGATCATATTCATGAACGGCATAAGGTATTGAAAGCAGCACATCATAATTGTCCTCTTAGTGCCATTTCATCATTTTACGTATTGACCGGTTTTTTATATTCTTCTAGGCGTTAAAGAAGGATTCAGATGTTTTATTCACCAACTTGAAATCCCTAGAGGAGAACACAAGAAAGATTCTTAAATCCTTTGAAGATGAAAGAACAGCTCTCAAAAAATTAAATGAGGAATACCGAGCTGCAAATGAATTACGTCAAAAGGCCTACAGTGAGTGGTCTGATCTTAAAGCAGAGCCTTTTAAGAAGGTAAGTCTTTACTCATTGCACTTCCTGTGCATTTGGTTGCTGCAACGTGTTAGATAAGGGAGTGGTGAATTATGTATGTCTTGCTTTAAACAACCCACAAATTCGAACTGTACGACATGGTTAAATAAAATAGTGTATTGAATAGAGGATTAGTTGAGAAGATGGTTCCATGGGACTGAAAGATTGACTGTCTATTAGGAATAGCAATAGCCTTTCGATTTGACCAAGCCATCACTCATCCGTGAGACTGTGGTGCCCGTCTGCTATCTCGTGTGCACATGACATGCTCATTTTACCAGAATTCAATTACTGAGCACTGGCAACAGGCAATTTCTTTTTGATACACTTCTCTGCTCCTTCCTCCTAGGTGCAGGGGAGGGGTTCCCCTTCCCAGCAAACAGAAGTACGAACACACTTATACACACATGCAACTTTTTTAAAGGGAAGCATGGGATCTAGTTTAAAAGTGGCTTATTAGTTTTATATAAGCTGAATATGTTCCTTCGCGTTTGTTTTGGATTGCAGAACAAGTATTTCTTCACGTACAGGGATGAGCGGAAGATTGCAGAGAATTTCAAATTTTCTGGTGATATGAATAAACTTCAGTCGTACTGTAAGGACCAGGTAAATTACACATCATGTCTTTAATATGGCTGCACTTGTGCATTCCAACTATATTAGCACTTGTAACCTGGTTTTGATATTCTGTTTAGTAAGCTGGTTAGATATTACCTGTGCTTTTTGCTAATTATTAAGCAGTACAAGCTCATTCTGTTAATGTTTGTGTGTGTATTGCAGTACTACAGCTAAGTGTTGTATTCTAGTCCTGCCTTCTTATAAGCGCCAGAATTATGGGGCCTCAAGCATTCTCATTTGCTAGTTGTTAAAATTTTGACCCTCCTTGCACATCAGCACTAAAATCCAATGGACATCTTGCCTCTACATTTTGTGGTACTGACATTTTTTTCTTTTTTAGATCGAGAGAGTTATGGAGATGTGGAATGAAAATGAGGACTTCCGTAAACAGTATGTTGAAGCAAACAAGTTTAGTACACTAAGGAGATTAGGAACCCTTGATGGACGAAAGCTTGGTCCTGATGAAGATCCTCCAGTCATTCCAAGCAGAAGACCAACAAATGCATCTCCATTGACTGCGTCAAGCCCGGATGTGCCGACTTTAACTTCAGTACCAGCACCTGTATTGGCTGCTCCAGCTTTCGTCCCTGCCAAAGAGGAGTCCTTTCCAGTTTTGCCATCTCCCCAGATCAGTAAGCGCGCCAAATCAAAAGCATCTGGTAGCTCTGCCCAGAATGAGAACAATGCTGTTTCAGCATCAGAGGCAGAAGATATTAAACAAACTGAAAAGGAGAAGGCTCGTCTTGTGGAGGAACAATTGGAGTTGGCAAGAAAGGCAGAGGAGTTGGCCCGTAAGGAGGAAGAACTAAGAAAAGAGAGGGCTGCAGCTGAAAAGGAGCGGCTCCGGTTGGAGCAGAAGGCCAAGGCTAAGGAGGCTGAGGAGCGGAAGAGGCGTAAAGCAGAGAAGGAGAAGGAAAGAGCTGAATTTAAAGCACGGAAGGAAGCTGAGGAGAGGGAGAAGGTACAATATGTTCTGCATTTTTCTTGCTTTGACATTTGAGTTTAATTATTATACTTAATACAATGGAAACTGTCTGCACATCAAGTTTCTAAGCCACTTTTATTTTCCAAACATCTGCAGAAAAAATCAAAGAAAGATAAGAAGAAAGGCCCAACGGCAGCAGACTCTAGCGCTATTGGTGACAGCAATGCTGCAGCATTGGCTACAGCGGATACTGACAGCAACACTTCAGACAACTCAAGGGAAGTCGAGGTCCCTCAGTCGACCGCCACCAAGAGGCTTTCTAGACCGGCAGCTGCTGCCATTAAGCAGCTGAACAGGGTGCAGCCCATGCCAGCACCCCTGCGTAACAGGGGCAGGAGGAAAATGCGGCAGTACATCCTGATCGCCGCAGCAGTCCTGTCGGTGCTGGCGCTGTTCGTGGCTGGCAACTACATTCCCAGGTTGAAGTCGCTTCACCAGTAAAGAGTTTATCGGCACTCCCTATTGGATGGTCCATAGGGACGAGGAGAGATGGTTTCTTGATGACGGCGATTCTGCCGCGGCGAATGAGGCCTACCTTAGATATGATGATGCTTCTTCGATTTCCGACTGCTTCGGTTGATTTGTATTTATTTTGCCTTATATAATATATAGGTTGTGAAAGTTGGGGGTGCGTTGTATTAAAGAAGTTATCAGATGGTGGTGAAATATTCGTTAGCACATGGTAATAATAACTATAGATTCTTTTTTGTACATAGTACCTCTCTTGTGGTAGCCCTGGTGTGTACCAAACCAAGCCGCTGGTGTTGTCATCTGGCGTTGCTGCTGCTATCGTTCTCGTGCTCTGGTTCACTCTGTTTGAAAGGGGCAAGTTGCATGCGTGTATATCTTCTGCAGCTGTGACTTGTAGTTGCATTCTGCTCAACAAGGCAAAGTTGTAGCCCCCGACGCCGACGAGGTAGGCACGGTGACGACGGAACGAGATCCTCTGCCGTTGCTTTCCCAGCTGCCGTTGCTTTCCCAGCGGCAGAGCGACGTTCGATTGATCTGGGACCTCGGCTGGGCATCGATGGCAAGAAGCAGTGCCAGAGAAATAAAGTGAACTTGACCTGACAGACATCGCTCGCACCCTGGAAGCGACGGCCTGGCTCTGCAATCTCTCGCGGCGCAGGATCGGCCACCGAGGCGGGTTCTTGACCCCCCCCCCCCAGCCCACGAGGACAATGCGGCCCGGTCCATGCTGGAAGAGCTGCTCTGCTCTTCAATCTTATATTATACATAAATTTAATCTGATTTCTCTTGCCATCTTCAACAAGAAAGTCTCATCCATACTGATACGAATTTTTACTTAAAAAATACTGATACGAATTTCATCATCAGATTGCTTGGACTAGATCGAACTTTCCTTTTCTCGTGAAAGATGGTTGAAATTGTATTACATCAATATGGAAGAAGAGGCTAACAAAGAGCATAATTCTTTCAATACGTAAGTAACACAACCCCACTTTGTTATTTTTTATGTTCATCAAATTTATTTTAGTTGTTCTTTCTTCTTCTTCTTGTTTTTTTTTGAAACGGCTTTTAGTTGTTCCAATCCCATATATTGCTATTTCTTGCTTGTTATCAGCAATTTCATGAGTTCACTTTCATATTATTTTTCCACTGCAGAGCAATGCTACCTACATTTATACCTCATGTTGGCATGGAATTTAGAAATTCAGATGCAGCAAGCATTCTGACTTATATGCTGGTGAAGTACTTTTGCCATTTTGTGATGTTTAGTTGTGGAGCATTTTGCCATAGTGAATTCAGTCCTGGAAGCATGAACTGAGCATTTTGCCATTTTGTGATGTTCAGTCCTGGAAGCATTTTGTGATGTTCAGCTATGGAGCATTTAGTCTCAAATTGGTAGCACTCAAGTCATCTGCCTTTTGTGAAACCTGGTTTCAAATTTGTGAGGATTCATAAACGTATTCTGTCTTATAGTTGTGTTAAATGGATTTGACAAAACAATCATCACATTCTCAAGTATACATCCTAAATTGGCAACACATGTATGCTATACTATCTGAATTTCAGCTTTGCAGTTGTCTGCCTTCTGCCCAATTTCAACTTCCCAGCTTGCTGCCTTTGCCCAATTGCCCTTCTGTGCAGTGATCGATCGATCTTCCTCTGCAGCAGTGGTCGATCTTTCTCTGCAGCACTGGTGCCCTCCCCAAGGTAGTGCTGCCCTTCGGCGGCGTGGCCCCTCCGCGGCAGCGACCGGCGCAGCCCGTCGAACCGCTCCGCGACGACCGAGACGGTGGGGGCAAGCGCGGCGTATAGCATCCGGCGTAGATGATGGTGAAGAGTGAGACGGGGCACTTAACGGTGTTGGACGGGGCGGAGAGAGTAGCAGCAACCAGCGCATCGATGGCGGCGCCCCTGCGGCGGCGGCGGCGACAAGATGGCCGCTGCTAGCGCTTCTTTTCTCCTGTGAACTGGGCTGTTTAGTTACTGATGATGGGCTGGTACATGGGCCGCAAGGTAATGGACTTTTTTAATGTGTGCGCCATCAGAGAATTTTTTTATATTTTTTTCTCTATTTTGCAAAAATAAATGGTCCGCCAGAAATTTTGTAAAACTATACATCTGCCGCCGTGGCCCACGGCGGTAGGGTTCCTACCGCCGTGCGGCACGGCGGCAGGGGCCGTGGCCCACTAGCAAGGGCACATACCGCCGTGGGCCACGGCGTTAGGGGCCTAGCGTCGTGCGGCACGGCGGTAGGAGCTTAACGCCAGGCGGTAGCGTGACCTCCAGGTAGCGCAGTAGGCCACGGCGGTAAGTATGGACCTACCGCCGTGCCCTACGGCGGTAGGATTTTTTTTTTTGTAAATTTCAATTTTTGAAGCATTGATACTTAACGACGAACCATTAATACTTAACGACGAATTACAGAAACAATCAATGGCACGTACGACACAAGTACCCTAACTTTGTGCCGCTGCTAGTCCTAACATGCCTTAGGGAATTTAGATAAACGATTACAACATTTGTAGTCTAGTTGTACGAATAGTACCCAGAGAACCTAGACATCATAGACCCGCCGGAGTGCTGGGAGGGCATGTAGTACCCCGACGGGGGTGGAGTTGGATCAGACGGTGGCGGTGGTGGAGTTGCTGGTGGAGTGTTGTCCTTCTTCTCGTGACACGGACAACAGCAGAACTCGTCCTCACACCCGGTGTTCGTCTTCACCACCATTGGTCCGGTCACCGGTCCGTCGTCGTCGTTGGTAGATGTCGGACCTGGAGAAGCCAATGCCGACGTGAGTTCTTGCCTCAGGTTGAAGATGACAACATCCTCGAGGTAGTTGATGTACTGTTGATACGGGTCAATAGCTGGGGGATCCACCCATTGCACGAAACCGCAGTTATCTGGTTGTTCGGAGTACTACAGAAACCGTGATTACATTAGTAAATCATAAAAAGATGAAGGACAGAGGTCATAGAGTTTTGCTTACCCATGCTCGTGAGCAATGCCAAAAGCGTCGACCAGAGTTGTCCCATCCCTGGTAAACCTGCATCACACAGAACTCACCGTGTGCACACCTTGGCCAGTTCACCGTTTGATTTGGTGCGTACTTTCTAACATCACGCATGGATTTGAAATCTCTCTTATCTAAGACTGGAAAATTGCTGTTGAACTCTGGATCTTGCTGGCTCCACAGTGCTGGACCGAGGGAGTCATCATCATCCCCAGTCCAGGAACTCATTGGTACTTGTTGTGTTGTGAAGTGACACTGGAGAAGAGTGCTCACATATATGTAGGCAATAAAGCAGACTGGACGGTGGGCTATTCGATCCGGGGCAAGAAAAACAGGCAGTGACTCGGAGGAAACACACCCTAGTACTAGGTACACTGTTTGGTGCAGTAACTCACAGAAAACACACCCTATGTGTTCACTGTTTGGTGCAGTGACTCACAGAAAACACACCCTAGTACGAGTTTTACTGTTTACATCTGAAATGCATCTGAAATCAAGTTCTTAAAGATACAACCCGACTTTAGAGAATGATGAAATGAAATCATAATTTTTTATGGATATAGTAGCACTCGGCGTCTAGTACTCTACGTCTACTGGGTACAACGGGGGTATTTCCCCTTCCTCGTAGCATCCGGCCCAGCTTCCTTAGCCCGGCGAGCTCTCTCCCTCTTCCTCTCTCTATCTGCTTCACGGGCCGCGGCCGCTTCACGTTCTTTGATCTCCCGGCGAATGCGAATTTCCTCCTGCTGCTCCTTACGTTTTTCTTCTTGTTTTTCTGCCTCAACCATCCTTTGCCACCTCTCACGTGCTGAACGACCCGTCGCCTCGACGTAACGCTTGTCTTGTTCGGACTGCTCACAATCTAGCCACTGCATAAAATCACAGAGAGGAGGTGGAGTCTTTTTTCAAAGACAAGTTAGCACATAATAAAATTGCAATGACATATTATTTATTTAGTAATGCAGTTTGTTCTTACTTTTGGTCTAACATTGCGACATGGTGGGAGGAGGTTATGCTCGTAGTTCACGCACATGAAGAACCTCATCCCGTAGCAGTAGTGCCCTTGTATTTTCCTGTTAGGAATGTGCCATCTATGCAAATGACTGGTCGACACTGTTTGAATGCAGCAGTAGTTGGACCCAATGCTAAGAATGCCCGCTGCAAGACTTGCTTCCCTGGCCTTGATACAAGATTATAAGTCTTGATATCGTAATAACTACCAGGATTGAGCGTGGCAATTGTGTTCAGCAATCGAGGCAGATTGTCGTAGGATGCTTCGTAAGTACCCCACCTCATCTCCAATACCTTCTTCTTCGCCATGTATGCCTTACCATAACTTATCTGGTCCCTAAATTTCTTCTCAATTGCTAAGATAATGGACTTTGGCTCATAAGCAGGATTTTCCACAATCTTAGCAAACATCTGGCTGGCCACAAAACCGGCTGACAAATTACGATGGCTCGCATCTAGCTGCTCAAGTACACAAGTGTGATCCACAACAGATCTAATCTCCCAGTAATTTTTCCACTTGCCATTAGAAGCATACACTCGAAAAGGACAGTTGGGCTTCACACATTGTACATCATATATGTGTGGAGAACTCTTCACTACCCTGAACTCTCTCTGTAGAGTTAGGGTGGCCCACCTCTTCACTGCATCCTTCACCTCTACTGCACTCTTATACATGACGCCAACAGAAATCTGATTGTCTCTATACTCCCAGGACACATTCTCACCAGGATTGATAGATAGCTGTGAGAAATTGTAACTGTCCCAGTCCCTTGGAACTAGCGGGTCATCCTCATCATCTGAGGAGTCCTCTTCCAACCCACGTTCATCCTCATCAGCCTCCATTTCGTACTGCCTGAGTACTTCCTCATTAACTTCCCCTTCGTCAATTTCACCACGAGCCTCAAAGGGTGTGTCACCATCTCCTTCTTCTGCCTCAGTGGCAGCACCATCTCCTTCTTGTGGTTCAATTGCAGGACCATCTCCTGCTTGTAGTTCAGCCTCACCCTGGTGAGCAGCACTACCCTCCTCATGCACTTGACTACTAGACCCAGCCTTATGAACAACTTGGATAAACAACATCACATGTAAACCAATTTCACGTGCTGTTTTGATATAACTCCTCTAATGTTCAGTGCCTTGAAGTGGCATAAGCTCCCAATATACTGACTCACTTCTGTTGATTAGAGCCATAATGGACAAGTCATGTTGCTCTGCATCTACATGGAATGCCCTATAAAAAAGTTGGTAATGGACCCCCAAGTTCTTTCGGTTGCTCTTCTAATCACATAGTCAACCGAATTAAATTCTGACAAGTCAACTCCATGTTCACCATATCTAATCTGCCCATTACCGAAATACAACTTGACATTGACTGCATTCGACATGTCTGACAGCATGAAAAAAACCGCTATTAACAAGTGGATCTGCAACTACAAAATATATCTACTCAGAGCTACACTAAAACTATAATTTTACTATGCATGTCTACACTAAAACTATATTTTTACTAATCAGATCTACACTAAAACTATATTTTTACTATTATCACAGTTCAAACTATTAAGTACCAGAGTATTATCTCTAACGAGACGAAAAACCGGCAGAGCTTCGCACCTTCACCACCTCCTCCTCACTCCCTTCTCCTCTTCCCCCTCTCTTTCTTTTTTTCGAATTATTATGACATTTTCAGCTGAATTTCGGTGTTATATAGGCAGCAGTTCCTAGCGCCGTGGGGCACGGCGGTAGGACCTGCCGCCGTAGCCCACGGCAGTATGTCCCTACCGCTGTGGGTTACGGCGGTATGTCCGTCGCACGCTACGGGCCCACGTCTGGCCGTGGGCCACGACCCCTACCGCCGTGCCACACGGCGGTATGTCCCTGCCGCCGTGGGCCACAGCGGCAGATGTATAGTTTTGCAAAATTTCTGACGGATCATTTATTTCTGCAAAATAGAGAAAAAAAATATAAAAAAAATTCGCCATCAGATGACCGTTTCACGTTGCAGATCAACCGAACGTCGCTCTTGCCGCTGCGAACGCAACGGCAGAGGATCTCGTTCCGTGACGACGGATGGCCGTGCGGCCCGTACCCAAGAAGCCCACACTGCATTCCGTTACATTATACTGAATTTTATTTTTTTAATTTTTTTTTCATTTTTCAAAATTTAGCAAAACTAACCTACCACCGCCATACCCCATGGCGGTAGGGGCAAACCGTCATGGGCCACAGCGATTGCAGGTGCTACAGTGCCCAATACCACCGCCATACCCCATGGTGGTAGGGGCAAACCGCCATGGGTCACGGCGGTTGCAGGTGCTACAGTGCCCCAACCGTCATGGGCCACGCCGGTTAGTACTTAGCACCTGCAACCGCCGTGGCCCATGGCGGTTAGGGTCAGTCTGTTTTCAAAAAATCGTAACTTTTTTTATGAACTCGGATGAAGATAAACTTTATACGAAACTTGTAGCTTTCGACGAGATCTACAACTTTGTTGTTCAAACTTTTTTCATTTGAAGTCATCTTGGGGCTCAAACAATTGATATACTGTCCAGATCGGCCCACGCCGGTTAGTATTGTAGCACTTGCAACCGCCGTGGCCCATGGCGGTTTGACCCTACCACCATGGGGTACGGCGGTGCTAGGTTAGTTTTGCTAAATTTTGAAATGATAGTATATTTTTCCAAAATTAAAAGCATAAATTAAAAAATCCATTATACTACACTTCAAAAACCAAACCAAACATCTCCAATAAATTTGGATCAAATCCGCTAAAATTTTATAGTGTGAACGCGAGTTTTTAATTCTAGGGTCCGGCTCTGGACGCGGGCCCCACATATAGATTTGGCTTCACCGATTTGCATGGAGTAGTGGACTGTCATATTAAGCCATCTCCAACAAATTTCGGTCAAATCCGATAAAATTTAATAGTGTGGACGCGAGTTTTTAATTCTAGGGTCCAGCTCTGGACGTGGGCCCCACATATCGATTTAGCTTCACCGATTGGCATGGAATAGCGGGCTGTCATTACGAAATATCTCTAACAAATTTCAGTCAAATTCGGTTAAAAATTTGTGTGTAAACGTGAGTTTTAATTTCGAGGTCCGAGTTTTAACCAAACTTATACTTACACAAAGCTATTATGTTGTTAAACCATTATGATCCATTGTAACAATTAAACTAAACCGAATCATTATAGAAGTCAAACCGTTTTGAACCAAACCAAGTTGAACCACATCACAAACCAAACTAAAATAACCGGTTCAAACCAAACTATTAACAGGTTTAGCTGCATGTATGATGTATCAAAATGGTTCTTGTGTAGTTAAGCATCAATAAAATTTGTTGATAAAAAGCTCTTGATCCTGGATGTTTGCGATTAAAGTAAAACCAAATTAATCAACGGCAAATTACTTGATCAAATACTTTAACCCAAATCTTTGCAGCTGCAATTTTAGTTTGATGGCTCTAACTGTATCATGTACAGCCAACGTTCTCCCGGATGTCTCAATTCAGGCAAAGTATGCATGCATGTTCAACATGGTACAAGATTACAAGCAAGTAAACGCAGCCGCAACACCACTATACCAGTGCCGAAGCCTGTATGCACATACGACTACTAGTTGTATATGTCGTATTACACTTGTACGAAGAGGATGCAGCACGCACGCACACAAATTTCCCATTCATCTGAAGCTCCTCCTGCTCCTCCCGATGTTCTCGACGAAGGCCTCGCCGATCCCCTCCCCGATCCCCTCGATGAGGCACCCGATGACCCCGAACAGCGCGTTCACGGTGACCCTTGCGGCGGCGGCGAGCGCGCTCCGCTTCTCCGGTGGCACGATGCCGTGCGCGTACAGCCCGTTCACCATGTCCTTGGCGCACCGGGCGTGGAGGCAGTACCCGCACGGCAGGCACTGGTACACGAGGTGGTGCCCCGCCGACGCCGACACGTGCCGCCTCCTCGTCGTCGTCGCCCGCCTGCACACCTGGCACACGAAGCTCGTCTCCTCGCCGTCCCGCGCCGCCGGGGCCAGCGCCAGCGGGTGCTCGTGCGCCGCCGGCAGCTCCATCCGCGCCGACATCGCCGCGCAGCACGGGTGCATGTCGAACCCGCACGACGCGCACCGGAACGAGAAGCCCTTCACGGCCTTGCCGCAGATGTCGCACTTGCACCGGAGGAAACCACCTGCTGGCTTGGCGAAGAAGAGGAGGTGCGGGTGCTTGGGGTGGAAGGGGTGGTCGTGGAGCGACGGCGGCGCCAAGGCGCAGAACTCGTGCAGCTGGAAGCCGCAGGTCTGGCACATGAACCGCTTCCCGGCGCCGTACTCCTTGCACCCCATGCACATGAACAGGTAAGGGAAGTCGAACCGGGCCAGCCGGTGCTCCGGGTGGCTGAAGTGCACGATCTCGCCGTCGTCCCCCACCTCGGGCTCGCTCGTCTCGGGGACATCTTCGGACGACGGCACCCTGCCGCTGAGCCGCCTCGTGTTCGTCGACACGCACCTGCTGCTGCTCATATTGCTTGCCCTCCCTGCCTCTATTCCTCTCTAGCCTCTGATCGTTACCGCCATTGCCGAGGCGCGCTAGAATTATGTGAAGTTATATACGGAAAGATTGGTCAGGAAGATGTCGCTAGATAGCTGATGAGCGCATAGAAACTGGTGGTCTGATCTTACAGCTATGACTGTGCACGCTGCAGCCTTTTTTACACCCCGTGGTAAAGCTAGGTTTGGATGCTTGTGTGACGGACAAGTCTGGTCTCCTGTGCGGAAGTAACCGCTCCAGAATTCTTTCGCCACCTCCTCTACAGCATCTAATTCCTGATAGGTTCAGAACCCATGTCAAGCTAGGTCGAACAGAGCAAGAATTGCCACTTTTAGAAACATGTGACTTTCTTTTTTTTTCCCACCTTGCCGGAATTTCGTTACAAGAAGCAACGAAATTACAAAGATTCACTTCATATCACACAAGCAAGGAAAGAACTACAGCAGAACGACAGGCTCCAGGCCTCCAGCTGATGAGCAGCACAGAGGGCTCCCAAAACCTAACATCAAAATCACTAGAGATAGAAAACAACAGATTCTATTTTTAATCTTTACGGGACATGTGACTTGCATGATGTGAAGAGATCATATATATATATATATATATATATACACGGCGAGGCTAAAATGCAACAAAGTGTATTTGCTCTAGGAAATACACAGACCCTACTTGATGAGCTAGCAGCGTCAGCATTCAACCGACCAGCCCAGCCCACGAACCTCCCGTGTGTGGGCCGCGCGCCTCCAGCAGCGTCTTCCTTCTTCCTCTACTGCGAACTCGCGGTGCGCCGCGAGCGACGAGCACGAGGAAGATCCGGGCGAGGCGCGAGCGCGGCGGCGGCCCCAGCGGCGAGTGGCGGGTGGCGCGGTCCGTTGTGTGGTGGGAGCGGGCGCCGCGGGAGCATGCGCCCAACAGCAGGCGTGCGGGGGCTCCGAGCGCCCGCAGCAAGATCCAGGCCCGCGCGACGTCTTGCCTGTGGGGGGGCGAGCAGCTAGCTGGAGCTCCATCCGGCATCGCGAGTGGGGATTGCAGGACGTACGCGAGGGCGGCAAGCGGCCAGCACGAGAGGGGTCCCCAGCGAGGAGGACGCCATGGCGAGGCCAACAGCAAGCACGCAGCTGTGGCAGGCGGCGCAGAGCTAGCGGAGGGGTGAGGGGCGAGCATCGAGATGCTGTGAACACGATTCAATGATTAGCAGAGCGGTGGGCGTCAGCGAATCGACTAATTTTGCTCAAATCTAGTCGTTTTTCCACATCCATTGGAATGCTCATCTGCAGGTGCCAAAACAGTGGAATTATCTGCTGGGTTGAGCCTTACAGTTATTGTACCGAATCTCTCACCGCCGCTCAAGCATGTTAAAAAAAGAATTGTACCAATGGCAATTGCGAAAAGAAATACATAGATACATACAGGAAAACTTTGTTGAAGATTGTTGTCGTTTCTGGGGAAATGACTGCAGATGAAAATGAAATAACTAGTCTTGAAATGATTTTCAGTAATGAACGGCAAAGTTACGAGAAGCCTGCACTTTGCCAGAAGTGTTGAACAATAACGATGTTACAGTGGTCAATCGACCATTACGGTCTTGAAATCTATGATCGCTGTACAAAATCAATCGGTGAAACTCTACGGCTTGTGCAGGTACCAATTACCAAATGATGTTTTATCATGCACTAGTGTGAGTTAAAATGAACTTGCCTCCTTGCTCGATGATCCATCAATTAAAGAGTAACATGCATACAATCTGCTCTCCAATTCCTACAACTCCACGTTTTAAAACTTCGCCTGATGGCTGCCTTAAAATAGTTACTCACTCACCATGTGTCGGATCATTGTGGAGTAATCAGCTAAACTAGCTAGAAAATCATGCAAATACACCACAATTGCAATCGTGGTATTTATCTGGTAATACCAGAGAAATTACAACCGCTTGGGTTCTCAAATTACAGGATAAACAAGTCCCATGATCATTGTTTGGCTCAAACACGTTAAGATTGGGCACCTGTGTTCTCAAAACAGAAAAAAAGGACAGAGATGCTTTAAACAAAAAAATAAAAAATGGCAAAATTTTGTCAGGCACCAATTACAACACGTGATGAGTATGGTTGCAATTAAGATCTCGTTCCATTTGCAAACTCTTGATGATGCCAGTTGCAAGTTTGCAACATTCCTCTGAGTACAGTTCAACACTGTCATGTGTTGATTACAAAAAACAGAGAATAAAAATTGCAAAAAAAAAGTACAATCCAATTGATGGACATGAGATGCACCAGAATATGCTCCTTCACCTCCCCTAGGTGCAGTTGTGGACTTTAAACCCAGATGTCAGCTCCAGCCATGACATGTTTATCACGTTAACATCGTGGACCTCACACTGGAGGCTGATACGAACAGGAGCGCGCAACAACTCCTTATGCCTTCAGAATAAGCACAAGTGAGGGAGGTAAGTGAGAACAGAGAAATAATGTATTAAATGTAAACAACAATCAGCTTGCTTAGTTTTTTTCTAAAAGAAGGAATTGTGATAATGTTACTAACCAGAGTACTGAAAATAAGCCAGAGTAGGTGTAAGCAAACATGGAATTATTCCATACTTTTAAACATCAAGAACCTAAGAAAAAGAATTCAGTATGTTACTTCACCATATTACCCAACTTTGCATATCATTGCTGGTAAGACTCATGAAGACAAGCAATAAATTATTAAAAATGTAGGAATCTTTTCAGAAAATGCAAACCACATGCATGTCCATTCTAAAAAATCAACATAGGCTGGTAGCACATGCAGTTCCATCTGTTATTCAAAAAAGAAAAATGAGGCAAAAATCTAGAACTAATTGCAACCTGTTGCAGTAACCAATTGCAACACAACATTAGAGAAAATTGCAACCTGTTGCAGTAACCAATTGCAACACAACTAATGTGGGTTGAATTTTGATAAAAAAAGATTTTCAAAGTGAACTGAATTGCAACAGGTGCCATGAGCAAGTTGCAACCAAACTACTAAAATAATTACTACTTTGTATATGGGCTCAAATGCAATACATATGGATGTGTGGACTAAACTCTGATTAAAAAAAGTCAAAATAAATCAAATTGCAACTTGTGCCATAGAACAGTTGCAATAAGATATTTAAACCAATTACAAATTGTGCCATAGGCCAGTTGAATTCCGATAATTATTTTTTTAAAATAAACCAAATTGCCACAAAAGCCATGAGCCAGTTGTAAACAAAACTACAAAAATAATTACTACTTCCTATATAGGCTCAATTGCAATACATGTGAAGACTAAGTTAGAATTGAAGCAATTATAATTGACATGTTCTCTAATTACAACAGGAAGGTAGCCTGGTTGCAACTTGGATAACCGACAATTACGACTACACTAGGTGCAGTCTAAATTAGAATTGGAGCAATTACAATTGAGATGGTCCTCCAATTGCAACAAGGTTGGTAGCCCGGTTACAACTAGGATAACCCATAACTATGACTACACTAGGTATCCTCCAATTGCAACAAGAGCAGTAGCCTAATTACAATTAGGATAACCCACAATTATGACTACAGGTGAAGCCACGCACATTAAAAAGCACTATCGTGTGTGCAATGCTATGACTGCTAATACTAAAAGCAAAAGAACCAATTGTGCTGCCGAAGTAACCTGTTACTAACAAAAAAATAGCATGAAAAAACTCGGTTGGTGGGTTAAGTCTGTCCCTGCGGTATATGTGAAAGCAATGACACATGTGAAGGTTCCTAATTAGGGATGCACAGCACAAAATCATGTGCATTGACATGAGGCCAATTGCAACCGTGATTATAGTGTAATTACCGGTCATAAATTAAAATAATTACTAGCCATACATGTAACCACCACATGAGGCCAATTGCAACTATGGAGACACAGTCAATTGCAATCATGGAGACGAAGCAATTGCATGTCCTACATTAACCCAATTCCTACATGTGGCCAAACAGAAAAATGTGTGGTGACAAATTTGGGACAAAGGGTGATGCAAACAGAAAAAAAAACATCCAAAAATCCAGTTGCTCGGAGACATGACAGGCAGGAAAGAGAATATCAAACAATTGATATCCTCTTACAAGTCTTTAGTCTTTACCCCACAAGCATCCATCACAGAGAGAAAAATTTGAAGCCAATATACTAATCAGAATCACTGAACACATTTGTAAAACAATGGCGTGGGAGAATCTACAATTTGTCCATCCTCACCTCATCCGAGTTGATCTTCATGCACACTTGGACTGGGAGAATCTGAAATTTGTTCATCTCCACCTCCTCCAAGTTGGTCTTCATGCACATCTGAACTGGCTGCTGCTGCATGCAAAAAAAATATAAATTCACACAAATTAAAAAGTATATATATCAGGAGAATAGATTACGGAATCCAATAGTAAAAGCTGTAAAAGAAAAAGTTGCGACATGTATGAATGTCTGAGTTGAGCTCCGATAAAAAAACAAGTCAAATTAACTCTAATTGCAACTAATGCCAAAGTGAAAGTGAACCGAATTACTACTTGTACCATGGGTTAGTTGCACCAAAACTACTAACACAATTACTACTAGGTATTTGGCCATAGTTGCAACACATGTGAATGTGTGAGTTGAGCTTCGATTAAAAATTAAAAATTCAAATTGAAACTAATTGCAACTAATGCCATGGGTCAGTTGCAACAAAAAAACTAAACCAATTGCTATGATTTGTATGGGCACAGTATGTAAAAGCAATGAATCATCAACATGTGAAGGTTCATTGTTAAGGGTGCACAATACAAAATCGTCAATCTCAGGATATAATTTTCTTTTCTACCTACATCACTTTTCCAAACACAGTCACAACATCCAATTGCAGTGTAGGACAATAACCTAATTACAATCACACTAGAGTGCAATGGGGACCCTTAACTGATGGCAACTAGTGCTAATTTCAATCATCACACTTAACTGATTGCAAACAGAGCCAATTGCAATTGGAATTATTTACTGATTACAACCAAAGCACTGGGCCAGTTGCGACTAAAACTAG
Source organism: Cenchrus fungigraminus (assembly GCA_036936925.1). NCBI lineage: Eukaryota > Viridiplantae > Streptophyta > Magnoliopsida > Poales > Poaceae > Cenchrus > Cenchrus fungigraminus. The sequence continues at coordinate 27,921,890 of CM072780.1, read as the reverse complement.
TCATAATTTCGCGCAGTTGCAACTTGTCGCATCCTCGAGGTGAAACTAGAACAATAATCTAAGGTAATCACACTACAGTGCAATCAGAAAACTTAACTGATAGTGAAGGTAACCACACTACAGTGCAATCAGAAAACTTAACTAATAGTGCTAATTGCAACTGACACACTTAACCAATTGCAACTAGAGCCTCAACTGATTGCAACCAGAGCACTGGTCAGTTGCGACTAGTTACAGGCAGTCCAGCCACATGCCCCCATAACGTATGAAGGAGCCACACGCCACCACAGACCAATGCAAGTTCGATCGATGCTCGCCTCGCACGTCAGCCTTTGTCCCTGCTATGTAACTAGAGAGAGCGGTCGAAGATAAAAAAAATGATGTTAGCCAGATGAAGTGCCTGAAACACAAGCAGCATGAAAATTATAAAATTCATTAATTTTTAATGCAAATGCTGGAGTCATTTATGAAATTCATTCATTTTTAATGTAGATACGGGATTGCTGGCATGGCTGCACAGCGGGAGGCCAGGCCCCACCAGAAGCCATGCCCAGCGAGACGCTGCACGGATGCTGCTCACCGTGGCCACGCTCGAGGCCCGCCGTTATGACAGCCCTGTTTAACCACCAGCCAGTCGCCAGCCAAATACTTTGTCTTCCCTCGACAAAAACCATGGTTGCATGTGTAGGTTAAGCTTCGATAAAAACATTAATTCAAAATAAACCAAATTGCAACTATTGCCATAGGATCAGCATGTAATTTTCTTTTTTACCTGCGTCACTCTTCCAAGAGATCAGTCTGACTCGGGCCTGTCAGGAGAAGGCTTCAGAGTGTGCTCATATAAAGGATTCAGTCAAAAAAAAAAAAACTGCACATAGAGAAGGACCACGGGAAACAAACTAATCTTAATAGGAGCTGTGCATAAAAGAGGAACTTCCACCCATTCGTTCTCTGATGTGGCAGATGGGACTCACTGACAAAAAAATACACAAGTTTTAGAAACTGCCTTCGGTTCAGTAAGAAGTGCATTAGCCCACCCAAGCAGACATCAGATATGTGGATTAGTTTATACTTGAAATTAGCAGGCGAGAACACTCCAATCCAGTCATCCATCGAAGGTTTGGTGTTGCTGTATGTGACGATCACCCATTCTTCGTCCTTCCCCTGCAAAAAAATAAGGCAGTCCATAATCTAATTACAGCAGAGCAAACCATCAGAGAGGAGAGGATCAATACGAGCCTGCAGATTGTCTTATTTGGACATCCGAGCATTGTGATCTAATTGCATACCGCTAATCTATTGTACAAATTGAGCATGGACTGTGATTGAAACATCAACCTGCGGTGCACGCCTACTCAGGAACAGCTATGAGCTTAATAGCCACGAACTCATCACGATGGTGGAGGAACTATGCGCCACTTGAACGACGCTAAAAGGCGTGATTGCTCCAGTAGGCTCACCTGCAGCTCGAGAAGGGCCGCGCGATGCGTCGACGAAGGCGTCGGGTTGGGGCGCAATGGTGGTGCGATGGACGGCGATCCTCGACAGCGGCTGCTCACCGCCTCCTGCCGCGGCGGAGATAAGGGCGGTCTCGACGGGGTTGACGAGGGGCAACAGGATTTGTCGATTCGCCCGTACCCACTGCTTCCGCAAGCCACACTACACCACCCTGCTCGTTCCTGCGAGCTCGCCGCAGATCTCGTCGTCGTTCCTGCGAGCTCGCCGCTGGGGACCACCGCACCCCGCACCCGTCGCTCGCTGCGCCGCCACGCGCACCCCCCGCACCTATGCTCTGCACCCTCGGCGCACCAGCCTCGCGCTCGCTGCTCGCCCGCTCCGCGTGCTCGCAGCTCGCGCTCGCCATAGAGAAGCTAGGAGACGATGGATCGGGTTGGGTTGGGAGGATGGGTGGATGGCTGGTTAATTGGTCGGGTGGGGGGATGGGATCTGAGATCTGGTCGTGGGTGGGTTAACTGGTTCGGTTGGCCCGACCCAGCGGCCTGAGTGCATTCCGTACATGGAATGCATCCAGGTATATAATATACATACAGTATATATATATAATCATTTTGTAAAATTATACGACCGTTTCAAAATTTATCAGATTTGACCACCAAATGTCGTGCGCCACGGCGGCCGCTGTGGGCCACGGCGGTTGCAGGCCCAACCGCCATCGCCCACGGCGGTTGGGCCAACAGCCGTGGGCCCAACGGGCGGGGAGGCCAGCCGCCGTGGCCCACGGCGGTTGCGTCCTATTCGCCGTGCGCTACGGCGGCAGGCCTAGCCGTCGTGCGCCACGGCGGCAGGTCGTCTGCCCTCTATAAGAGCCGAAAATTAGCCCGAAAATGTCATAATAATTCGGAAAAAAAGAAAGAGAGGGTTGGGAAGGAGAAGAGAGTGAGGGGGCGGGCAGCGAAGCTCTGCCGGTTCTTCGCTTCATTGTAAGTATTTCGTGGATTTCAACCCTTTTAGCACCTATACTTAGATGTAATGAAATCGTAATTAGTGATTCGCTGTGTTTCTTTAGATCTGTAGTATTAAATAGGTCATGTTTGTAGGGTTTAGGGTTGAGAAGGAGAAGAGAGGGAGGTGGAGGGTGCGGAGCAGTGAAGCTCTGCTGCTTCTTCGCTTCATTGCAGGTATTTCGCTGATTTCAACTCTTTTAGTAATTTTAATTCTGTAGATTTATGTATGGTATAGATTTGTGGAGTATAGATCTGTACATTTCTGTAGATTTATGTATGGTATACATTTCTGTAGTCCCTGGATGTAGTATTTGATAGCAGTTATTACTTTTTATTATGAATCAGACATCTCGGAGACAGTCACAATCAAATTGTATTAAGGAATTGTAGAAATTATATATGGTCCACAAGGAGTTGACTTATCAAATTTTAGTTCAATTGAGAAAAATGTTAAAAGATCAGCAGAAAGAACTTGGGAGGATATAACCAACTGGCTGGTCAAGGCATTTGCAGTAGATTTAGAGCACCAATGCCTGTCGGTGATGGCACTAATCAACAGAGGTGAACATGTGTATTGGGAGCTCGTGCCACTCGAAGGGACTCCACGATGGAGGAGTTTTAAATGCATGCCGAGTTGGTTTGCCCATGATTTTGTTTGTCCAAGTTTTCCTAAAGGGTGGGTCTAGCAGTGAAGTGCATGAGGAAGCTGAGGATGTGGCCGAGGGGGAAGATGGTGAAGGGGAAGATGGTGAAGAAGGGGAACAACAAGAGGAGGAAGAAGGGAATTCTGAGGGTGAGCAGACATCTAGAGGTTATGTTGTCACTGATTTTTATTGATGAGGGAGAAGGAAACCCAGAGGTGATGAGACAATATTAGAGAGAGTTAGAAGCTGATGAACGTGCATTGGAAAGGGACTCTTCAGATGATGATGATGATGATGATGCTGATGATGATGATGATCAGTCTGAGGATCATGTGCCCTGTGATTGGCAGAACTACGATTTCTCACAGTGTACTATTAATCTTGGTGAGAATGTCCCCTGGGAGTACACGGAGAATGAGGTTACAGTAGGCGCTATGTACCCCAGTACTGCACATGTGAACGATGCAGTGAAACAGTGGTCCACCTTGACTCTACACAGGGAGTTTAGGGTAGTGCAGAGCTCTCCGAGGATATATGATGTGTGTTGCAAGAAGGAGGATTGTTCTTTTCGAGTGTATGCATATATGGGGAAGTGAGATAATTACTTAGAGGTGAAATAAGTGAAGGGTCACACTTGTACCCTTGATTATATTGATGCAAGACACCGAAATATTTCAGCCGATTTTGTTACAAGTCACATGTACCCTACCATTGTGAAATATACTACTTATGAGTCGAAGGCAATTACCGGTGCAATTAAGGAAAAATTTGGGTACACCATCAGTTACGGCAAGGCATACCAAGCAAAGAAGAAGGTATTGGAACATAGGTGGGGTACTTATGAAGCATCCTACCACAATTTAACTAACTTGCTGCACACAATAGTTCAGATGAATCCTGGCAGCTACTATGATATCAAGGACTATGCTTGTGAGGAGCAACTAGGCAAGATTGTGCTTCAGCGGTCATTCTTGGCATTGGGTGCTTGCATTGAGACTTTCAAAGTGTGTCGACCGATCATTTGCATAGATGACACTTTTCTCACAGGCAAATACAAAGGAACAATCCTGACAGTTGTGGCAGCTGATAGTAACAATCAGTTGCTTCCTTTGGCCATTGCATTTGCGGAGGGGGAGAACAGCGACAGTTGGTACTGGTTCCTTAAGAGGTTGAAGAACATGGTGGTACAAGATGTGCGGGATGTGTGTGTCATACACGATAGGCACAAAGGTATTTTGCAAGCAATGAATGACATGGAAGAGGGCAGCCAAGAGCGATACAGAGTTCCATTGTGGCCAGATGTTAAGAGCAGGTGGTGCATTCGGCACATGAAAGCAAACTTCCACAGCCAGTTCAAGAACAAAACACTGTCTAAATTGTTTGAGCGGTTGTGTGAGCAGACTCAGCAGAAGAAGTTCGATGCCATCTGAAAGAAATTAGATGACCTCACAAAGAAGGCATCAGAGGAGATAGCAAAGAGGCTAGTGAATCCCGAACCTGGAGAGGAGCCAATTTCTCTCGAGGATGTGGGATTAGATGACCCTCAAGTTAGGCGCAGAAGAGGGCGTGCTGTGAAGACCTTCAGCCAGTGGATTCAGAATGAGCCTAAGGAAAAGTGGTGTCTCATGTTTGACGAGGGCGGAGCAAGACATGAGATAAGAACCACTAATTTTGCTGAGGTCTACAACTGTGTGCTTCGTGGTTCGAGACCTCTTCCTCTAGTTGGCATCATTGAGTTCTTTAAGTATCGTGCAATGCAATATTTTTACCAAAGGAGCAAGCTAGCAGATGAGGTTGTGAGGAACACTCAAATGGTATACTGCACCAGAATGACTGAGTATTTGGACAAGGCTCAGGGAAAAGCACTTCTTCACAAGGTCACAGCGGAGCCTTTGTACCAGTCTGATGAGAATGAAATTATGTGGAGATATGGGGTTGAGTGCAAAGGGAAAATGTGCCTAGGCCCAAGGCGTGAAAAGACCCAAGAAGTTACTGAACTTGGCAACCAAATATGCAGATGTTCATGCCGGAAGCCGCAGCTACTACACATCCCCTGCTCACATGTGATCGCCGTCTGCTATGAACTTCAACAATTCAGCTACCGTAGGTACGTGCCATGGTACTACGACAAGGAAACTATTCGGAACACTTAGAACCGAACAATTCAGGACTACCTCATGCAGAGTACTTTTACTGAGAACCCCAAAGAAAATGCTGTGCACATACCAAATCCAGATCCTGAGTTGTGCCAAGGTGTTGGAAGACAGAAGAAGAAGAGGATTAGGAACAACATGGACAAAGCAGAAGCTGGACCTGCAGTAGTGATGTGCTACAAGTGCCACAACATGGGCCACACGTACAAGAGGTGCACAGCTCCAAATTATGCTTGCAAAGCACCAACTACGGCCAGTGTGGGCTCATCAGCAATTTCAGGACCATCCCAACCGCCATCCGGACGTGGACGCGGGCGTGGACGTGGGCGTCGGACCAATGCAGGATTCAGATGATCATAGTTGCTTGTAATGTTAGGACATTTAATTTCGGAATTTGTAATATTTGAACTATTATTTCTTGTACGAACTTATGCATGGTAGTGTATTGTAATAATTAAACTTCTCTTTCGTGTCATCTTAATTATGTTGATTCATTTGTATTATTTTGCCTATGATTGTTCTCATCTTGTTTTGCAGATTTGCAATGGTCTCCTCAGGTCCTGAGTTGGACTTGGAGTTCCTCACGAAGAGGAAGGACAATGTCGAGGTGCCACAGGGGATCGACACTGCTATGTGCTTTTGCGGTGACAATTGCAAGCTTGTCAGGTGCACGGTCCTGGGGTACGCCTACGGGATGAGGTTCTTCATGTGCGCCAACTATGCGCACCACTCGATCCAGCCATTCGATCGCAACCTTAGAGCCAAAGTAAGGACTACTATATTTCTAGGTTATTCATTAGTTATTTCTGTTTTAATATTTGCTAACACGTCTTTGAAAAAAGACTCCACCACCTCTTTGTGATTTCATGCAGTGGCTAGATACCTGTTGACGGTGAATTTCCGTCAACCTAGCCATGAGTTTACCTTCGGTGTTGGCATTGATTTAATATCCAAACTAACGATCCTAACCCTCATCATATGTCAAGTTCGCACTCGCATGTGGTATTTGGAGTTTATTGTTTACGTAAGGTTTTAACGCTAAAAGGGAGACTTCCCGGGAAAGTTCATCAAGCACTTTGTGAGAAGATCATGAAGCCCGGCACAAGTCAAGACACGAAGTGAACATGACTCCAAGTGGCCCAAGGACCGAAGCGTGAAGCCGTGAAACTCCGAGGACCTGAACTAGAAAATGCTGAAGCTTGCGCGACAAGGAGCCCTATCCAAACCGCGGAGAAACTGACGCCAAGGGCCCACATGCAGGAAGTGGAAAGTTCCAGAAGACACGAGAAGCAACCGGGAGGAAGCCGGGGCCGAAACGGGCCCAAGCCGGTCTGCCCAAGCCGGCCGGCCCAGCCCATTTTGGGCCCGGTTCGGCGCCCCCTTTGACCTAGACGCCATTCGTACTATTTATAGCCCCCTCGCCAAGAGCCACGCATCAATTCATCCGTCATCCGCCGCCGAGGAGCAGAGAAGCTAGAGGGACACCATCTCGGAGAGGAGGGTCGTGCTAGTTGTCTAGGGTTTCCCTAGCCGACGTGGGAACCTTGCATGGAAGACCACGTCGGAGCTCCGGAGCAAGGATCAAGATCGAGGTAGGATCACGGTGGTGATCTTGTTCATGTAATCATTCATGGTGAAGTTTTTTATAGTGAATCCGATTTCTAGCGATCAAGTGCCTTCTCGATGATTTTGTTCTCCCTTGGTTTTGCTTCTTTCTCAATCTATACTTAAGATAGATTGCATAGGGTGCTCCTGTAGCCGCGGTGGCTAGAGGTGCATACCGGACCGACCAAGTGTTTTCAACTTGTTCTTCTCGAACTCGCCCTAGGCTAACCCGCACGAATAGGAGTGCGTTGTGACAGAACGGTGGCTCCAAAAGGAGGGCGTCTTCGGAATCGGATAGGAGGCCACGGTTTAAAGATGCTTTTAATGAGATTCGCTTTTCTATCTTCATCTATCTTGTTTGGAGCTACAACATAAGCATGATCTAGACTCTCTAGATCGGTTATCTCTTTACTTTCTCTTGCTACCTCTTTAGTAGATTAGATTAGATTAGATTAGATGTATTTTCTCGATGATCTCTTAGATTAGATGCAACTTGGTTCTTCAAAAGAAAGAGTTTCCTTGCTTTACTAGATTGAATCCTTGCGTTGCACATTGTTCCACGGATTCGATACCTTGGGTTCTCACACTTAAGGGAAGAAAGGTCCCTTGACTACGACGGGGGATTTGTTCGCTTGCAAATCCAAATGAACTTTGATACGACAATCAACCGTCAACAAGCCCCTTTTTCTGGTGCCATTGCCGGGGAACAAGCAATCAAGATCCAATCTAGTATCGCTTTCTTGTGAATATTTTTCAGTTTTTCTTTTTATTTTTCTTTTGCATCTCTTAACTTTTACCATTCTCAAAAAGAAAAAAAAATCAATCTAATCTAGTTTTTGACTAACCCTAATTTTTCTTTCTAGATTTTTGTTTTGTTGCTAACCCTAACCAGAGATGGTTGGCTACCTCTCCAAGAAACCCAAACTTTCTTTTGTGGATGATCCAGGAAAATTTTACAGGCAAAGGAGACGTGCAACACAAGCTAAAGGGTTGGAAACCCTAGATCCAAAAGCCGAAGTCGAAGGACCGTCGGAATCTCCAAGGGAATCACCACCTTCAAGTCCAAAGGAAGATCAACCTCAACCGCCACCCATGGGAGAACAACCACAACTGGAGCGCAAGATCGAGCTATGCACCCCGGACATCGTTGATCTACCTATCATAAACCTTCAAGACGCCGGAAGGCCGTTCAAGATCAAGGTCTCAACTATCCGCATGGTGCAACACTCGCCTTTCACCGGTAAAGAGGATCCGAACCTTCACCTCCAAGAATTTGTTCAACTATGTCAAACTTTCGATGAGGATGAGGTGACTCAAGATCAAATGGGGGCAAGGCTTTTTCCGTTCTCACTACTTGGAAAAGCTTTGCGTTGGTTCCACGCTCTACCGGCGGAGTCGAAGCAAGATTGGGAAGCGTTGATGAGGAACTTTATGAAGGAATTTTATTCGCCGACCAAGACTCCGAGTTTGCGCAACAAGATTGATACATTTGCTCAATTCCCAACGGAGATGATTGCGGAAGCTTTGGAGCGTTTCAATGAATACATGCGAGCCGAACTTCTTGAATGACATATCGGTTTACTTAAGAGGAGGATGGAGAAGATGAAGATAGAGAGAGAAGCTCAAGACCTAAAGGCTGCCGAGGCAAGATCCACATGCGAGGAGCGTGAGGAGTACGACCATGTCCAAGGTAAACCCCGATTTAATGCATGTTCGTCCATTCAAGATTTGGTTCCTCTTTGTACACAATTGAAGGACTTCATGGATGAGCAAGCTAAAATCAACAAGGACACCATTACTAAGTTCGAGCCTATGGAGAAAATATTGGAGAATTTAGATGGTAAGGTGACGGAGGTCGGAAGCTCTATCCGTGAAGTGTTCATCATGATGAAGATGCTAGAGACGCAAGTGGGACAACTTGTCGGGCGCTCGATGGGTAATAAAGGAGAATTTCCGAGACAACCCCAAGGTCCCGAGACGGCGAAGGCTACTCAAACTCATTCAGGAGAGATGGAGGATCACACTAAGGAGACCATGAAGATCATGACCGAAGGACCGGAGTTTGAGATGCCGAGCCAATACATGAAGAGCCACGAAGACATGCTTGCCAACAAGCACGAGATGACATTATGCGACCTTGGAGCAAGTATGGGAGTCATGCCAAGAGACGTGTTCGAGAAGCTACGCCTACCGCTCAAGCCTATGACCATGTGTCTAGAGTTGGGAGATAACTCTATTCGCTATCTCGTGGAAATCGCCGAAGATGCACCCGTAAAAGTTGGAGAGATCAAGTTTGACATCTACGGCGAGGGAAGTGCATTCAAGTTTCAACCACGTGTCGAGGTATGCAACACGTTCAATGTTAAATATGTTCCACCTCTTCGTCGCTTTATCAAGGAAGAGCCAAAGAAGGAGGAAGAGCCGGAGAAGGAGGAAGTTGTTGCATCCGTCAAGACCAAAGAATAAAGCCAGCCTGTGAAGACCAAAAAAATGACTAAGCCGAAGAATAAGCCTGCGCTCAAGATGGTGCGGAAGTGGGTACCCAAGATTGCAACGCCCACAATAGAGCGTTGATCCGAAGTGAAGAAGAGAAGAAGTCTAGCTATGGACTATAAACGAAGCGCTTTGCGGGAGGCAACCCGTTCGTCAAGTCAAGAATAAGCTACCGGGAGGGCAACCCAGAAAATTTCCGAATTCCAAGTAAGTTAGTCATAGAATTTGCTACGCAAGACATTTTATTAACTCTTAAGTGGTTGAACAAGTTTTTAGAGAACCTTTTATTTGCTCGGTCATTATGTTTGAATTTTTCTATCTTAAACCGATGACATGAGCCATCCCATGTTTTATTTGCCTCTTTTCGAGAAACTAGAACCAAAAATTCAGATCGTATTTGAACCTTCCACCCTCTCCATGATGGTAGGTTCAATTTTGTTTTGCATGTTAAACACACGTGGGTAGAGCCTCGCAATGTTCCTTAATGTTTGTAAATCTTTTGATGCATGCTAGGACTCGCGTGAACCTAAGGAATTCGATTTTTTGGTTTGATTTAACTTAACATCTATCGGTTTCTCTAGAGCTAGAGTTTTTCCAAGACCTATTGTTCTTATTTATTTAAAATCTCTCTCTCATGTTTGTCCATGCAGCGGCTTGACGCATGGATACCGTTTCTATAAGTGAACGGTACTGTATGTGGACGCTTCTGTGACGTGCTGGCACGGAAGGTTCTTTTCTGCAGGTACACTAATCACGTTCCGTAAGTCGCTAAGTGAGCATCAGCTAGTTCTCGACTAGTTATTATAGGGAGAAACGTGTAAATGCCTTGCCACCGGCACTAACTTCGATTTTTGGCTTGATTGCCTTGTGAGGACGAATAGGACGTCTTGCATCATGTTAAAAATCGAAACAACTTAAAAATGGACCCAAACCTGAAGTGTATGCTCTCTAAGGGAATATCTTGCTAGTGTGTGGTTTTTGAGTTCTAGCTTTACCTCTCATGTATAGGTGTTGTGCTGCCCAAATTTTTGTAGGGCTGTTAGCTTGAATTTTTACACCATGTTCTAGGAGTAATTAGACTAGTTGATCTATACCAAAGTTGCTCCATATCTAATCTAGTTTTTGCTCGCAAAAATCCATGGTCATAGCTTTTGTAGATTTTGAGTTGTACCCTTTTTAGTGAACCTAGGTCATGCTGTTTTTCAGAGGACAGGACTTTGAACTTTGCATCTTTCGACCTTGTTCCTAATTGATCTAGCTCAACCCTTAAATATCAAAATTGTGCATAAAAACCTTATGGAGTTGCTGGTGAAATTTGAGAAATTTTGGGGTTCTGGTTTTTAAATTATGAATTTTTGTTCACAACTGCCAGAACTTTATGTCATTATGTAGGTATGCTCGTTTTGAGTTCTAACATACAAATTGTACCCTTGTACACATGACTACCCCAGTGTTGCCCCGCATGAGAAAAGAATTTTTTTCTGTTCTACCATGTCAGTTGGGTAATGTCTTGATCTTAGAGTTCAATCTTCAGTTGTAATCTTCTCCTGTCAACATGTTACCCCATCGACATGTATCCCTTCCACATCCTCCTTGAGTTTATACATGTTGAAGCACTAAGTTGTTCCTCGCCTTCATATCCTTGTCTGGATTAATTCGATCTCTCAATCTTGAACTTATTCTTCTTAATCTTGCTCACAATATTTTGAATAAAAAAAATATATGTCACTTTTGGGGTATGCATTTGCATAGCATGTGCATTTGGGAGCCTTGGGTGAACTAACGTGCATACGCATGAAAGATTTCAATACTTCTACTCTACCCTTCTTAGGAGTGGTAATGTTGTTGTCCCATAACTAAAGGTGCCGCGACGGAACCTAGGGCTTCATGTGCGCTGCAGCCATATGATTACCACTAGGAGCGCGCTAGGTATCTTGGTTGTGAGAATGCGACTCACCACGCATATATTCCTTCTCAACCTATGATTGTCATCTCAATCTCTAACTTATTTTGTGGGTAACCGAGTCATGCTGACATGCATCATGTGCATCATGCATTCATAAGCATGTGCATCACACCAATTTTGAAAATCATTGCACCGGAGTGTCACGAAGCAATACCACCTAAAGTCACCAGTTAAATAACATGTGAGCAAGATTGTTCTGGTATTCTTATACCGATTTATCTCTTCATACTTTCCGCTTGCATCCGCAAGTAAACTCCCTGCAAAAGCTCTCCATGACTTGTCACCTTTGACTACTCTTATGGGCTAACCTTGTACCGATGATGGTTATATTCTTTGACCTATAATCACATCGCGGGTATTTCCCCAAGGTGATCCAGAAATCATAGAAAACCATCTTTCCCTATCTTGACCTTGGAATTTCGAATCTTGGGACGAGATTCTTTTTAAGGGGGTAGGCTGTGACGCCCCAGGTTTTTAGTTAGCATCATTAGTGCTAATGACCGAATCAACCGAGTCAAACACTGTTGACATTGGTCAAACCTTGGTCAACCTGGGTCATCACCTCGAAAACCGAGTCAACAATCACTAATGACCCTCTTAATCAAGTCCACACACCCTTGTGGTCAAACCCTAGTCAACCCTTGGTCAAAACCCAGTCAAACTCCTATGTCTTTGAACTTCCTCCAGAACTTTTGCCGTGTTCTCCAAATTTCACCTAAACACTCCAAAATCTCCTAATATAAAAGTTGTCTAGTTTTTCGAGGGACACAACTTTGCTTTTGGGTGGCATTGCAGATTTGGAGTGGAAAATGGAGAAAAACTCGGTCAACTCCAGTTTTTACTATTCATCAGTGCCATGAAAAACAGGAACTTTGCCTGCCGTCCCTGCTCCAACCAGTGAGAAAAACATAGGTCTGCCTTTGTGAAAGTTGTAGAGGGGTCGTCGATCTACAACTTTGCTATTTACACTGCAGTACACTTCAGTTCAAAATTTTGGAGTTACTCGCAGTCAAACAGGGGCAGACGAAATTGAATCGGGCGACGTCGCGTCGCGCTCCCGCGCCGGGCGCGCCCGCGCGCGCGCGCACGCCGCCGCGTGGCATCCAGAACGCCTCGGCGTCCGGGTCCCCCACGCTGGGCCGCACCTCCCGAGGTCGCGCCTCCCGAAGCCGCACGCCGCCCGAGCCAGCTTACCTTGGAGTTCGCGTCCCTGCCGCATGGAACGCCCCAGTGCACCCGCCGCCGGTCCCCGCCCGCGCCGCCCGCCGGCGACGCCTCACGCGTCCCCGTGCGCCCGGGTCCCTCCTTTGCTTCGCAGCGAAGGCCGGCACGCCTGCACACCGCCTATAAAAGACGCCGCGCCTCTCCTCGCGCGCGCACGCGCGTCGACGCCTCCCTGAGCGCCGCTTGAGCTCCGCCGTGGCACCATGAGCGCAGTCGCCACCGAGCTCCCCTCTCCACTTGCACCCACCACCTAGAGGCTACCCCTTCGCCACCCCTAGGTCCCACTCGACCTCCCCGGCCCGCTCGTTGCCCTGGACGCGCCGTCCCTTAGCCGGAATTGAAGCCGCAGCGGCCGCCGCCGCCGTGCTCGCCGTGCGGGCTCGCCGGCGCCGCCCCCGTCCCATCTCCGGCCACCACTCGAACCCTTGCGAGCATGGGGTCCTCCGCAGTCGTTTCCCCGGCCGAACTCCGGCGAGAGTTCGCCGGATTCCGGCGTCCCCACCGGCGGCCGCGCCTTGAGGACCCAATTGCAAGGGGCAACTTCTTTTCAAGGGCCGAACTGCAGAGCAAGGGTATACTTGTGAATCTGAAAAACTTTCCAGGGACCTCGGTGTGAACTAGATTCTTAAATAGTGTTTGGGTTTTTGCTGATTTTTGTAAAATCCGTAGAAAATCAAATACAAATCAGAAAAATGAAAACTCAATTTTTTTGGAATACTTGTGTAAAACCCTGCAACTTTTGTAAAGCATGACCATGCTTTTTCTCAATAGTTTTTGCATGAAAAATAGAAGACTGATAAACCTATATCTGTTGTATCTCAAAATCTACTAGTGTTCTGTAGCTAATTTTTGGATATGTTGTGTGTTATGTCATGCCTAGCTTTTGTACCAAAAATTGCACAAAGTTACGAAGCAAATCTTTTTATATGATTTATTTTGTATTTATTCTGAATCTGTATAAATGATTTTTTAGCAAAATATATATATATTTTTGTGCTCAACTTCTGCATGTGATCTTTTTATGCCAAAGTTCACCTCTGGTAAATTAATCACAATTTTATAATTATCAGAAATATTTATTCTTGATATATGCCTAATTTTCTTTGTAAATGCATAACCCAAGATCTAGAGTAGCTCTAGGTGTATATGTTGCGTTCCTAGCTTAGGTTTGGACCAGACGCCATGGATGAGAAAGTTGGAATCATTTTGATGTGTATTTATTTTTATATGCATTTATCATGTTTTGGTAGCTAGCTTTTGTTATTTTCGGTATATTTATTTTCATAGCTCTCCTAAGTATGCATGTGTTTGTAGTGGCTTTGTATAGGTTTGTAGTGCTTCATGAAACACCCCACTGAATTTTATTAATTTATTTTGTGAATAAAAGCAATGGAAGCTATATTAAGCTTAATAGTAAAGTAAATTGGAAAAATCATCAACTCCATTTCTAATGACCTTGTGTATGTGATGTAAATCTTTTTAAAAAGCTTAAGACCAACCCCTTGCTGTTTTGTGTAATATAATAGTGTTCTTTGCTTAAATATGTACACAGTCACTATTAAAAAGATTAAATAATAAACCTTCACATATAATAACCTTAATGAAAAGAATTAATAATTAAATGTTTGTCAAGGTGAATATGGCCAACAAGAGTTGGATAAAATAATTAATCTCTCACTCCACCTGAACCCTGCATTGCATTCCGTGTAGAACTCCCTGACGGTAACTACTCGCTCGTGCCGAAAGCCGAGGAAGGAGGAGCTGACGCGGAGCTGCAGTACGTGGAAGTGAACGAGGACACCGAGGACCCCCAGGCTAACTTTGCTAACGAAGGCAACCCCCGGTGCATCAACCTAAGTGTTTTTGAAAATTTATGCAACTATCTATGGATGTCTGTGCATTTAAGTTCAGGAGTTGAAATGGAACCCTAGCTGCATGATCCCTAGGTACCTATGTTCTTGCTAGTATGCTAGGTCGGTAGGTGCTATGCTATAGGACCATTACAAGTCGAGTGATACTTGTCACTCGCGAGAATAGGCTCTTATGTTGGAATCATAAGATCGTTATTAATGGATTGCTCATGTGGTAAGAGCATAGGATGTGGGCTCCGGTCCAATGGCTTTCGTGGGGTAAGTGTTTGAACGTACTAAGCACTTGTCGGGAATGGGACTGGTAAGCCTAGTACCTTAATGAGGCGGTAAGGGATTTTACCATCACTAATCTTGGGATGCGTCCCTCGGCTAGCTACCGGTGGTGCATGTGTGATTCTGGGTGCCTCGCGGGGTATGCCAGATAGCCTGTACCGAGGACTGTGGCCTTTTATCCCGAACCGAGGACTTTTGGGAACCACCTGGTGGTTGTCCTCGCGGGGGCACCCTACCGTGTGTTTAGGTCTACCTTGCAAGGTTTAAACCAATCGATTGTCGGCCTCTCACCGTTATCTGAGACTACTTATCCAACTGGCCATGATATCCCTAATGATGGAACTCGATGAATATTTATGCTTGATTAATTGTATTGCACAACTTATGCTTGCAATAGCTTGCTAACTTAGAAAAGAATAATCAACTAGAACTTGTGCTAAAATCTTGAAAGTAAGGACATACTCTTTGTTGCTTTTCAGCAAAAGAAACCCCAATGGCCAAAAAGCCTTTCATGTCTAGAGTTGGTGATGTAGCTGTCACCGACGGGTAAGTCTTGCTGAGTATTAGTATACTCAGCCTTGCTGTAATCTGTTGTTCCAGGTAATGCTTTTGCTGATGTGTGGCCTGGAGAGATGCCGCCTGGCTGGGAGCTGGAGTGGGTTGAAGACGATTAATGAAGGCATCATGGCAGGCCTCCTGTGATGTTCCTCGCGCCGTTTAGTTTAATTTCCGCTGTTTTCAAAACTCTGAACTTCGTTGTCATGTCAAAGAACTTCGGTTTGTAATAATTAAACCCTTCGGGGTAGATTTGGAGGTTAATCATGTGTTGTTCTCTGGACTCGCCTTCGCGCGAGTTTTAATGCATATATGTCGATCCTTGTTGCTATGTAAGTGATTTTACCGGGCGTTAACCCGGCAACTAACGACAGGATGATACTTTATTATTGCTTAATGACCAAAGTGGATTGATTTAGGCGATAGTACGGTATTTTCCTGGACGGGTTGTCACAGAGAAGAGCCGAGGCAATTGGGGCAGCAGGGACCCCAGGCCGGCCGGCCTGGTCCGGTCGGCCTGGCCCCTTTATTTGGCCCCCGGCGTCCATCTTCCTCAGGTAAGCCTCTCGCTCATTTTCAAGTTCATGCTCCCGAGTTCATAGTCCAGAGACTTTGCGAACCACTTAGAAAAAAAATTCGTGCCTCACTTCCTTATCTAAAAATCCCCGAAATTTCGTTACAATTCTTGTCCTTCCATATACTTTCTTTGTGCATTTTTCTTCCGGCAAGAAACCCTTAGGAGAGTTGTTTGTGAATTTGTGCAGTAAGGCACAATGAAAAAGGCCATGAACATCGTCCCTGGAAGAAGAATATCATCATCGTCGGAGGTGCCATCTAGCTCTTCATGGAGGCACTCTATTTCCGAGTCCCCGCGAAGCATGGAGGAGGACGTGGCACCATCGAGGAGCGACACGCTGCTCCTTGGAGGCATGAGGAGTACACGAAGCTTGTCCATGTGGGACAAACCGCAAGGGCACATGGAGGAGCCACCCGTTCGACCTCGACACTCAACACGTTCATCCGCTCCGCCACCATTTACTCCGAGGCACTTCAAGCAAGTTTTAATCACAAAGACGAAGGATCAACCATTGGAGGAAGAGTGAAGGAAGGAAGAAGAAATAATGCTTCAAATTCGGTTTGATTTTTCCTTCTCCTTTTCTTTATTTTTCTGTTTGTGTGCAAATTTGTGTTTGCGAGCATTTTCTATTTTATTTTCAGCATGTGTGTGGTAGTAGTAGTTTTTGTTTTCCATCACCATGAATAAATTTCACCATCGTTTTATGATATTTAATATGGATGGAAAATTGTGCCAAGTTGATATATGATGACCGTTGCCTATTTGCTTATCTTTGTACTTGTTTTATGCATGATTAAGCTAGTGCTCTCTTTAATGGAAATCTGAAATTAATTTAAATGCTAGCTTAATCCTTTGCGGAGGTTATGATAAAGATGAGACCCATAGTTTTTCTCATGCTCTCAATTTTGGATGAGTTAAAGATGATTTATTTTTGTTCTTAAAAGTAATGCTAACCTTGTCATTAATACCTCTTGCATGTTGCTCTACCTATCCAAAGCCTTATATTTATTTGAGTGCAAAAACTTAGTATACAAGATTTATTTTTGAGTGAGTTAATCTAGGGCTTGATTTCTCTGGCCCGAGACTAAGAAGTTGGTCATTCTGTTTTTGCGTACCTATCTTATTGCTAGCCTTTCTATCCGTGCATTGTGTATTTCCACATTGGAAATTTCACAAACCTCACCGGATATCCACCCTTAAAACCAAAAATATCATCTTTGTGTTTACCTCCTTGACCACAACCTATCATTTGAGTATGGATGAATAATTCGAGGAAGATCATAAGAATGATGGTGCCAAGGATTAAAGTATAATTTTGGGAGACCTCCAAGATGACATAAGGTTGCATGAAGGATCCCTAAAAGATTTCAAGTGTTTCTTTCTATGAAAACATAGAACTTTTAGTACCTACCTTGGCACAAAATTTTTCCACCTCTTTGCCCGAGGACGTGCAATCGTCTAAGTATGGGGGGGAGTTGCCAAGGAGGTAGGTACAATGTAATCTCGAGTTCAACGGGAGTATAAAAAAAGAAGAAAAAAAGGGAAAAAGAAAAAAATATATGAAAGAAAGAAAAAGGTGTGTATATATTAAAAAAAGAGAGAAAAAAATATAATAATAAATAAAACTCCCCGGCTCTCTAGATGCATTAGGAGTTTCAAGAGGATTCAAAATCAAGACCCATACTCATCTTTTCAACCATGTGCAATCCGATAACGAGGACTTTGTTTGTGCCTCGGGATCACTCTTTGCCATTTGCACATGTCCACTTATATCAAAAAGTGTGTGTTCATCTTTCTCCCTCCTCCTTGTAACATTATTTTTTCCAATGACCTTTTTGACGAGTCTAGGTAAGACCATGAGAAGCTTGTCTTGTTTTGATAATATCTCAATAATAATATCTTGGTAGCACTAAACTTTCCCAAAGCTGCAAATAAAGCCTACCACTTATATATGTTATAAGAGGGGAAATGAGTCGAACAAATAGGCTTGAGAGACAAGACAAGATGAGAATTCATAAGCAAGATGCAAGGTGGTTTAAATTTTTGAACTTGGTTTAGCTCTTTTCTTCATCTTGCTCTACACTTCAAAATTTCTGAGATTCATTTAAATTTTGGGGGCATGTTTAATTACTTGTGGGAAGAGCTTACTTGATATCCACCCTCCGTAGGGATGAAGGCTAGTACACTATGGAACTTTAACAAATTAAAATTTTGAGAGCATTATGTTTTCTCGTGTATGATCAAGTGCAGGGTTTAAATAATGTAAGGCAACACTAATATCCATCGAAGGCTTACTCGAAGACGAGCAAGGTTTAATCATGGGGGAGATGTTGACGGTGAATTTCCGTCAACCTAGCCATGAGTTTACCTTCGGTGTTGGCATTGATTTAATATCCAGACTAACGATCCTAACCCTCATCATATGTCAAGTTCGCACTCGCATGTGGTATTTGGAGTTTATTGTTTACGCAGGGTTTTAACACTAAAAGGGAGACTTCCCGGGAAAGTTCATCAAGCACTTTGTGAGAAGATCATGAAGCCCGGCACAAGTCAAGACACGAAGTGAATATGACTCCAAGTGGCCCAGGGACCGAAGTGTGAAGCCGTGAAACTCCGAGGACCTGAACAGAAAATGCTGAAGCTTGCGCGATAAGGAGCCATATCCAAACCGCGGAGAAACTGACGCCAAGGGCCCACATGCAGGAAGTGGAAAGTTCCAGAAGACACGAGAAGCATCCGGGAGGAAGCCGAGGCCGAACTGGGTCGAAATGGGCCCAGGCCGGCCGGCCCAGCCCATTCCGGGCTCGGTTCGGCTCCCCCTTTGACCTAGACGCCATTCGTACTATTTATAGCCCCCTCGCCAAGAGCCACGCATCAATTCATCCGTCATCCGCCGCCGAGGAGCAGAGAAGCTAGAGGGACACCATCTCGGAGAGGAGGGTCATGCTAGTTGTCTAGGGTTTCCCTAGCCGACGTGGGAACCTTGCATGGAAGACCACGTCGGAGCTCCGGAGCAAGGATCAAGATCGAGGTAGGATCCCGGTGGTGATCTTGTTCATGTAATCATTCATGGTGAAGTTTTTTATAGTGAATCCGATTTCTAGCGGTAAGTGCCTTCTCGATGATTTTGTTCTCCCTTGGTTTTGCTTCTTTCTCAATCTATACTTAAGATAGATTGCATAGGATGCTCTTGTAGCCGCGGTGGCTAGAGGTGCATACCGGACCGACCAAGTGTTTTCAACTTGTTCTTCTCGAACTCGCCCTAGGCTAACCCGCACGAATAGGAGTGCGTTGTGACAGAACGGTGGCTCCAAAAGGCGGGCGTCTTCGGAATCAGATACGAGGCCACGGTTTAAAGATGCTTTTAATGAGATTCGCTTTTCTATCTTCATCTATCTTGTTTGGAGCTACAACATAAGCATGATCTAGACTCTCTAGATCGGTTATCTCTTTGCTTTCTCTTGCTACCTCTTTAGAAGATTAGATTAGATTGGATTAGATGTGTTTTCTCGATGATCTCTTAGATTAGATGCAACTTGGTTCTTCAAAAGAAAGAGTTTCCTTGCTTTACTAGATTGAATCCTTACGTTGCACATTGTTCCACGGATTCGATACCTTGGGTTCTCACACTTAAGGGAAGAAGGGTCCCTTGACTACGACGGGGGATTTGTCCGCTTGCAAATCCAAATGAACTTTGATACGACAATCAACCGTCAACAATACCGAGCAGTCTGACTTCGACAAGAGGTACAACCCGTGATGCTAGGGAGAGGTGGTTGGGCATGGTTGAGTGGGAAAAGAGAGAGGAAAAAAAGGAGGAGCAGAAGGAAATGAGCCATCGCCAGGAGATGAGAGAACGTGAAGTGGCCCAGGCCCGTGAAGCCGATAGAGAGAGGAAGGGGGAGAGGGCTCGCCGGGTCGAGGAAGCTGGGCCGGATGCCATCAGGAAGGGGAAATACCCCCGTTGTACTCAGTAGACCTAGAGTATTAGTCGGACTGTATCAAATAATTTCGGATTTCATGACATCGTCAACTAGGGTCCTCGGTTTGTATCATTAAGAACTTGAATCGAATTGCATTAGAGTGTGTTTTCTCTGTTACGTGTGTTTCGTTAGAGTGACTGTCATATGCAGAGTCGTTGTGTTTCTTCCGAGTCACTGACGCGTTCCCCTCCCACGGATCGACTGGCTCACAATGCGATAGTGCCCTAGTACTAGGGTGTGTTTTCTCCGAGTCACTACTTCGTTTCCCTTCCCATGGATCGAAGGGCCCACCACCCAGACATCCTCCTTCTTCTGCCTATATGTACCACTATTCACTCCATTACCTTCTTCTCACAGCATTCAACAATGGCTTCTTGGAGTGGGGATGAACACGGTTTCGGTCCTGAGTTGTGGCATCAGCAATCAGAAGATTTCGAAGCCAATTTCCCACTGAAAGGCAAGAGTGACTTCAGATCGATGTGTGATATTAGAAGCTACGCACCGAAGCAAACGGTGTTGTGGTCTAGGTGTTCACACGGTGAGTTTTGCGTGATGCAAGTGTACCAGGGATGGAACAACTCCGGTCGTCGCTTCTGGCACTGCCCACATGCATGGGTAAGCAATGTCCACAAATTTGTTCATCATGTTTCTTTGGTTTGCTAACGTTTTCTTGCCTTTTGCAGTACTCGACCCAATCAGAGAACTGTGGTTTCTCGCAATGGGTGGATCCACCAGCTATTGATCCCTATCAATAGTACATCGACTACCTCGAGGATGTCGTCATCTACAACCTGAAGCGGGAGCTGTCGGAGGCACTGGCTTCTCCAGATCCATCGTCTAGCGCAGGAGACGACCGATGCTGCAAATGCTCGATCTGCACTTGTGAATGCCACAAGAAGAACAGCCCCCCTCCGAAAGATTGGTCCCCTGCACCTTCACCACCCCCACCCCACCTGGGTACTACCTACATGCCGTCGCAACACTCCGGCGACTCTATGCTCTCCGGGCAGTTCTCGTACAACTAGATTAATTAGGAAGTTTGTAATCAAATTTCTAAATTCCCTAAGGCATGTTATCAGTACGTAAGGCGCTTTGTTAAGATTGTGCTAGCGCCGTACATGCCATTGCAAATGTGTGTGTTTTCTCTTCTAAATATTAAAAAAACCCAAACACCGTGGCCCACGGCGGTTGGGCTCATCAGACCGCCGTGGCCCACCGCGGGTGCATGGCCGCTGCATGCCGCCGTGCGGTTCCTGCAACTGCCGTCTCCAACCGCCGTGGGCCACGGCATTAAGGCCAACCGCCGTGGCGCACGGCGGTTGGTGGTCAAATCTGATAAATTTCGAAGCGGTCGTGTAATTTTGCAAAATAATTAAAAAAAATAAAAAAAATTCATGTGACTTGATGCGTGTCAGGACCCTGACTGCAACACTAGGTAGCGCAGGGGTGGGTGCCGGAAAATGAACGAATACAACGGAAGTATAAAGCCCAAACAAATTGATAATGGGCCTTTGCACACATCAGGGTCCGCGATACAATCCTAAATCGATTACTTCCTTTTCTTTTAAGATTGTACCGACCTGCACATTATGTACGTAAAAGTGACATGTTTGTCCTCAAAAGCTCAACTAAGAAAGATTTAACTTTCAAATTTTGCTTCAAGAGATTAACTTCGAATTATTTCAATTAAACTTTGAATTTGGTTTGGTTGGGGTGTGCCAAGCCTAAGCAATAGTGCAACGCTTAGGCGACACATGAGATCCCTAGTAGCAAGCTACCATTATAGGTCCCCCCTAAAAAATAAATTTAATATCATTGTGGGTTCATAACCGACATATCAAATATTATACTGATAAGAACAGATACTACACTTGATCTTAGCCAAAAGGCCGAAAAAGGTATGAGTTGCTAGCTTGCCTGTGGCTCTTGTTTTATTTGCGCCGCGCAAGGATTGCCTCCTTCTCCTTACGATGCGGTACTAATCCTCTCGGACCTGAGGTTAACGCAATCCGGAGGGAGCTAAGGCAAAAGGACACCAGGCCTACATACATATCCTGTTAGGATTTGGAAACGGCCCATTAAAGCATGTCTAGAACCTTTTAAGCCCAGGGAGCACAAATAATTTTCCCTTTCTAAAAAAACAAATAATTTTCTGTGGTCCTGAGCCGTCAGGACGATAACCCCTCCCCCACCCCCACCCCACCCCGCGCTGATCTGCGGAAGACATGACCACGACGGATGCCTGGATATGGCGAATCCTTCGCTGTCACCGCATAAAACGATCGTGGTCAACCCGCCATCTCTTCCTGTCCTGTCACTGTCACCTCTGCTAATGGGTTGAAACCCGTTCTTAGGCCGGTCTCAGTGGAAGGAGTCATGGGAGAGTTTTCAAGAATGACACATCATCTTTACTGTATTGGTTTGCGGGATGACTTACCCTCTCTCAATGCACAGGGTCATATCACAGTTTCATAGGTTCATATACATATTTAATTGCTGCATGTTGGTTGGTCAATTGTGCTTAAAAATTGTGTCAACTTGTCTCAGTGGGAGGGTCATGGGGTGTCCTTCATAGGACTCCGCGCCGACCCGGGGTCATGAGGATGACCCTGGTTTCCTCTCTCCTATTAAATATCATGTCATGTCATCTTGTTTGCATATGTGGCACCCTATTTAATGCCTATAACCCTCTCATTGAGACTGGCCTTAGGTCAGTCTCAGTGCAGATGTCATTAACACAATTACCTAGAGTGACATATCATCTAAAAATATTTGAAATAATAATGAAATACCTCACTCTCAATGCATAATTTCATCTATTGTTGTTTTCTAGGTTGCATACAAGACACAAGTTGTCTAGGTAACTGTGTATTGGGGGTGTCATCCTCATGAAACTCATTTTACCTCTCTCTTCATTAATACACTACCACATCATCAAAAGTGCTCACATGACAGCCTATTTAATGTCTATGAAACCCCCACTGAGACTGGCCTTAGGGTGCTCTTGATTGGACTTTTTTTCCCGGGTGAACGAGAGTTCCATTAACTAGACACAAGAGTTATTACAATCGCGCTCGATCAGGGTTCTGACGCACGCAGCCAATCATATCTCGCCTAGCTAAATGGGCTAACTCATGAGCAACTGAATTTCCCTCTCTCTTTACCTAAGTTATTACTTTCCAATCAACTAGTAGCTGCGCTTGTTCCTTCGCCTCTGCTACCACGAAGCCAATCTCCGACCTGTCCTCCTTTGTGGCAATGCTTTAACTAGACGAGCACAATCTGACTCCAGTATAACCGACCTCGAAGTCAACTACGTCGCTAGTTTCAGCCCTTCGATGCACGCTTGCGCCTCAACTTCAGCCGCGTTCGCACACCTGTGGAGGGCACGCCATGCTGTGAACAGGACATTACCCTGGCAGTCCCTCGCGACCACACCTACTCTAGCCGCGTCCGTTTCAGGCAGGAAGGAGCTGTCGACGTTGATCTTGGTCCATCCCGACGGAGCAGGGATCCAACCGGTGAATTTGGAGCAGGTCGATGTAGGTTCCAAATGCTTACTCGATTTGTCCCCCAAGGCTGACTGATCACTTATCTTCCAGGCTTCCTCAAGGGCAGACTCCGTAGCAAGAAGCGTATGAACTGAATCAAGAACTCCAGTTGGTCCAGATTGATGCGTAACATTGTTATGAACAGTCCACGCCCTTCAGAGCAGTAGCTTGATCCTGTTACGCTGAAGCCTGGGGCAGTTATTCAGCAGCGGCAGTAGCCAGTCCGACCCAGAGAAGGAGAACTGTTCCTAGTTCGGCAACAGCCAATACTTGCGCAGACTTACAGCAAGTGGGCAGACTACCGTTGCATGGTGGCTGGATTCATTCTCTCGATCACAGATTGGGCAAATATATAGCACTAGTTTCAATATTGACTTGGGGGGGGGGGGCACACCTCCAGACCAAATATGTGGACCATAATTTCCTTTCACCATCTGGCACTGAACTTGACGATTGGTTGTTTTGGAATGTCTTTTAACTTTACAATTGGAATTTGCTATACATGGAGAAGTATATTGAAGGGGATTCAAGTGCTGAAAGAAGGGACAATCTGGCAATCTGGAGGGTAGGCAATGGTAGGAGCATTAAAATCTAGGCTGACCCATGGCTACCAAGGTGTTGGACAAGGAGGCCAATTACCCCTCGAGGCAGGAACTTGCTCTGGACTGTGAATGAACTCAAAAACCCGGTGACAGGCCAATGGGATGACCTACTGGTAACACAAACCTTTGTAGAGGAGGATGCTAAGTTGATACTGTCCCTGCCGGTCCATGTTGACATGGAGGATGTGATTGCTTGGCATTATGACAGTAGAGGGCACTGGCGGAGCTGTGTATTGGCCAAGGTGGGCCGCGGCCCCCCTTGGCCCAAACAAAATCACCCCCATATACATGTTTTAGTCCAATACAATGCCAAGTCCAGTAGCCCACGAACGCTAATTCCAGCTCGGCCTCCTTCCTGCCCTCCGTTGGTTGCTCGTGACTCGCCTCCCTCGCTCGCAGTCGCAGCCTCGCAGGCTCCTCCGCCAGCCGTCGGCGCTCCCAGGACAAGGAGGCAGGACCGCAGGACAGGAGCGTCCCAGCCTCAGCCCTCAGCCTGCCGCTCGCCAGCCTCGTCCGCCGCTCGCCGGCCTCGACCGCCGGTCGTCGGCCTGGCGGGTGGCGGCCTCCGCGGCTCCATGCCTCCATCGACCTGGCCTCTGGGACACCGTCCGCCGCTCGCCCCTAGCCCCAAGGCGAAGGCGCAATAGGGAACTTCATCCAATCCATTCGTCATTCGTGAGTTCATCTTCTTCTCCAAACAATTTTCCTTGATTCTCTAATTTTACTGGTAGGTATCAATGGTTAAAGTTAAAGAGAAACCCATTTATGGATATTTCAAAAGGAAAAGAGATGGTTCAGTTGGGGAACCTGCAGCTGTTGCCCCCTTAATTGAGTTGGAACATATACAAGATGAAGAACGACCATCAGCTCCATCAGCTGTGCCTGCTATATTTCGAGGAATTGAATTTCTCGAACGAGATCCAGCATCGCGTCCACAAATTTGGGAATATCCAAGCAACCAACAAGATGTAGTACGTCGTGCATACTTGAAGCTAGGCCCAATGCAACCAAAACTGCAGAATTACAAGGCTTCTGGACCAAAAGGGCACCAGCGTCGTTTCAACTTCAGTTGGTTCAGTGAGTTTCCTTCTTGGTTGGAGTATTCAGAGAGCAGCCACCGTGCATATTGATTTTGGTAAACAAGATTTGACTTCATTAGAGAGACAGCTGAATCATTTTGTTCTTGATGCTTCCCACAGTGAGGATCTGAAAAATATTGCAACAATTGGTGACCTTTGTCGACGTCTTGTTATCACAGGACGTGATTAAGACTTTTAACTTGATTGATAGATTGCTTCGGTTGCTTCTTACTCTACCAGTTTCAACAGCTACCGCTGAGCGTGTTTTTTCTATCTTAAAGATCATCAAAACAAGGCTGCGCAATAAGATGGAAGATGATTTTCTTGCCAATAGCCTGCTATTACATACAGAAGGGGAACTTGTAGGGCACTACACTTATGAAGATATAATTGCCGAGTTCAAAGATGTGAAGGACAGAAGAGTGGAGTTTTAACTGGTGTTAGTTATATACTTATATGGGTTACTTTATTTTGTTAATGGCATGTCTGATACTACATGATAGCCACCATGGTCGCTTGTATTTTGTAAAATGCGACCAAACTATTATTAACCATATATTATGTATATAAATATATAATGTCATCCTTCGTGCTAAAATGGCCCCCTCTATGGTTCATTCCTAGCTCCGCCACTGGTAGAGGGATTTTCACTATCAGATCGGCGTATAAAGTGCAGAGAGAGCTTGAGATGCATAGAAACAGCAGGACGGCCCGATCATCAGCTCAGGGTGAGATAGTGGAGGAAATATTTTGGAAAGGCTTGTGGAAGTTTAACTGTCCAGGGAAAGCCACAGTTTTTCTGTGGCGACTAGCACACAATTCAATCGTGCTTAGGATGGAATTGGAAAGAAGAGAAATGGATCTTGATACGAGGTGTGTCATGTGTGGAAGATTTAACGAGGATGATGGCCATCTGTTTTTCCAGTGCAAAATGTCAAACGAGTCTCGCAGGAACTTAACCTTGAAGAGCTTAGATGTTTACTGCAAACCAAGCAATCACCGAGGGAGATGCTGCGGTGCATACTGGGGGTTGAAAGAAGATGCTCAGATGAAGGTGATCAACTTGCTATGGCAATGGTGGTTGGAAAGAAATCGAGTGTGGAAGGGAGAAAGGCCAAGAACGTCGTCAGGCAGGCGCTTAGCGGCTGTAATAGCCAAGTTGTCTGTCGAATTTCAGACAATAGGGGCAGAGGAACAGTGTCTCGCAACAAGGCGCATGAAGAGGTGGAGCAAGCCGGCAAGTGCAGTCTATAAATTTATTGCTCCGGTAGACCCTCCCATGTGATTTGCACGAAAATTAAAGCACCCACGTCATTAGCCACGTCATGAATTATGATTTAATCTCGAATGGGTAGTTTCTCAAAAAAAAAAATCTTGAATGGGTACTGTTTGGGCCCGACCCTACCCGTGCCCAAATCCAATCCACAAACCCGTCCAGTCCACTGGACTCATCTACACGTTTTCTTTACGTTGCCGGTCCTATCACCATTTTTCTCCGAGGCCGCCGCCGCCGCGGCGGCGGCAAGGGCGGCTGCGGCAATGGCGGCCACGTCTCCATGATCCTTCCACCTGCAATTCCCGGAGGGCTGGAGTTCATCTCCACAGCGTTGGCTGCGGCAATAGGCGGCCACATCTCCCTGATTCTTGTACCTGTGATTCCCGGAAGGTCGGAGTCCATCTCGACAGCGTCGGCTGCGACAATGGTGGCGACCCTTCCCTGATCTGTGGGCCTGCGATTCCTGTCCCAGAGTCGATTTCGACGGCGGCATCTGCGGCAGCCAACTCTCCCAAATCCGTCACCTGCGACGCTACGAGGCCGACCGAAGTAAGGGCGGCAGCACATCTAGGTGTCCCACGGCAGCGGTGCCATCCGGGTATGTATCCCATACCCTTCCCTCATTCATTCCAAAGATTTTATCTTTTCTTTTATGTGACTGAATCATATTTAGTTTGTAGGACCAGACCTGATTGGATGTGATTTGCATGTGAGAACTTGCAATCTCAATGCAGTGTCGTGATATTTTCCAAGAGGTGAGCTATGCTTCCTTCCGTTGCTTTTTGTGAATGAGATTCTTTATAGAGCCCGGCAATGTTCTGGAATCAGCAGAGATCCTTTTTCTGTAAAAATTGCTTCCATCGATTTAGATTTTGTCATATTATTAGGTTGCTAACATACCATTTTTGTTCCTGATATGAAATCTTATATGATCAAGTTGTTTGGAGTAATTGTTAGTTTTATTGCTGCCTGCAATGAAGAATAACATCTCTTACCTCTGCCTGAGTGAGTGCCAGTTTTATCAAGCAAAAAACTGCTTAGATTATCCCAATTTTATCATGTAGTGCTATGTTCTACTGTACTGCCTGTGTTTGGACATTCAGATAATTTCGAGCAAAAACCAATCTAAATTATTCTTCAGAGCTTTTCTTTTACTAATGGGCCAGTGAGAAAATCTAATTATCTGAATGTTCAACACTTTAGCTTTATTATATCAGATGTGGTAGCTCAGGACAGAGGAGTGTGCTTTATAAGCACCTGGGTAAAACTGCATGTGAATTCTTAGTGTAGCTTTGAAAGTTGAAGTTACTCCTGTTTAAAGCACACCAAAGAATAAGTTATATTAACTTATCACTGGCATGCATTCTGGACCTATCTGAAATCTCAAAATATTTTTTATTAACTTTCATGCAAAAATGTTTTTCAGCAGTAATAAATGAATAGGTGGATAATAGGAGTTGCAGTGTCCTGCTAGTTTTGCTTGAATTGAAAGTTCACTGGACATGGGTCTCTATGAAGAACTCAAACTTTATTTTTGTAAAGCACATCAATGTTTCGACCATTGTGAACCTGACCTGATGTCTAATTATAAAACAATAATTTTATCAGTGCCAATTTGGTCAACATAGTGCACCACATGCTATGATTGAAAATATCAGGTTTCTTTTGTCAAAAAAAAAAGAAAATATCAGGTTTCTTATTTGTACTAGGTGTAGCCTAGTTTAGAATTTACCATGCTAAGATATTGCATTCCTCTTGCTGGGACTGGACATCTCACTTTGTGTGGCATATGTGTACCTCCCACTCTTCTTTTTGAGACATTGTTGTTTACTTTGGCTTGAATGATCTAATCAACTGTATCATGCCATTTGTACATCCCAAATTTTCCCTTGCACCTCTTGGATTTTTTTTACTTTGCCTACTATAATTTTCTTGTAACAATATAATCATTCTAATTTTGGCAAGTTCAATCAGCCTTGGTTGCTTAATGCTACTATCTTGGCGTTTCAGGTTGCAATGCTCGTTTGGGCTTGTGTGAGCAGTGACGTGGTTGGTGAGAAGTTTGGATGCTGGTAGCAACTGGGAAGAGACAGATAGTAGAAAGAAATGCTGCGCCAGGAGGTAGTGAGGCACTCAGCCTTTATGTAATGCATGACTGGAATGCTCTAGTTTACATTTTGTGAGTTCTTCCAGACTCTGGAATGCAAGCACGTGGTAGCATGTATATCTTGAGCTACCAACTCGTCCTCTGCTAAGTAGTAATAACAAAAACAAACTTGTGGTAGCATGGCAATGTGTTTTAGTAAAATGTGAGCAAAGCTGCATGGTTGGCAAACGTTTCTGCTACCCCTTTTCCAGCACTAATAGCAAGGACATGAA
Organism: Cenchrus fungigraminus; assembly: GCA_036936925.1. Taxonomy (NCBI): domain Eukaryota; kingdom Viridiplantae; phylum Streptophyta; class Magnoliopsida; order Poales; family Poaceae; genus Cenchrus; species Cenchrus fungigraminus. The sequence goes on along the minus strand of CM072780.1, from coordinate 27,893,194 downwards.
AAACAGAACAGCAGAAAAAAATCAATTGACTGAAACTCCAAATCGTTTTGTAATGAAGAAGTGATCAATTTCCAAGACTTTGACAATCTGCATGTATAATTCAAGGTAATGCATCAAGCATATAGTTAACAGATTTTAACATAGTTGTTAGCATCTCCAGAGCGACGAGATCACAGACATGAACTCTGCAAGCACCTGGCAGTGCACCTGAGACTAATGTGCCACCAAGATGCACTAATTCGAAAAGAACATTTTTGTAATTGGAAAAGAACATGTCCAGAAAAGTAAGCATACACTGAATTTAGAGAGAGCAAAGAGATAAGTTGCATCACCCTCTGAACTTCGCAAGAACACAGGGACATAAGAACATCAATACATAATGCTTCCAATATGAAAAGAAGACACTTAAGAAACCTGATAGGTTTTAGATTAAATGTACTAAATTTATTACATGAGACCATCCATTCAAGTTTCAAACCATATCCTTTGAACTAACCAAATATCGAACTAACCAAATAGATATCTAACTATCACATGATGATGAATATCTAACTAGAACCTGACCAAATATGGAGCAAAAATATGGATTGACACTACTTTTTGTTTTTCCTTTTCTTTTGATTCTCGGTTGCTGCGAAACTCTTTCTTGCATCTTCTACTTCATCCATTGATGGACCTTCCCTTCGTGGCGTAATGCCATATTCTCCCTGCTAGTGAAAAAGAGCACAAATTACACATGGGGACAAAATGGTAAACCAAAACTAAGTATGTTTGGGTCACTTTGCATGACGTGTGCCATACCTCTAGACATTTCACCAAGCTTGGGTCCTTTGTCACCACGCCTACAATTACCCTTTCCAAAGAGTTAAGTCTGTTTGTGATCTCTACAAGTTTATTGCTGCCATTGTCAATCATGGATCTAGGAGTGCTCATGGCAAATTCATTTGCATCCCTACGGAGCTGAAATATAATAAGTAGAATGAAGCACTGTCAAAATTTAAAGAATGGTTAAAATCATATATACAAGATTGATATACATATATACCAGATGATCCATTGTAGGTTCCTTGCTCAAATCATCAACCACCTGCATAAAAATACAGGAATGCCATCTTGTTCTATATCGCTGAAAATAGATGAATACCCACTGAAATATACTAGAGTAGTCAACTATTTCAGTTTTGCACAATTAAGAGGACATACATTGTTATTAAAAGATTACGTAGGTTACTATATATGGTTGGTGGCTTGAATGATGGGCAAATGTAATCAATCTCATACATGATTGTAAATCTGGGATCTCAAGCATGAACCGGACCTAGTTTACCTAGTTTCTGCAGACATGTTATTATCATTTGTTGAAGGTATTCACAATTCGTTGGTTTATGATTTTTGTCCCTCGGTATAATCATCTGATCATTCAGTTCTGTTGTTGTATAAAAATACAAAACTCTAGTGTTTATACCCTAATAACACTTCTCTGAAGTTGTCCCTCTTGCTGAGGATCGCAGGCCATGCCATCTCAGCCAGTGTGCCAGACAGAGTGAGCATTTCCAACAGTTTCCTGCAATTCAGAACTAAATATTGTAACTTTACAATCTATTACTGATCGTAGGTCTCGGGAGAAGATTAGCTGGTCTGATCAAGGTTTAGAGCATACTTGTTGTCATGCATGCACTGGCACTCCCCACTCTTGGTCAAGGAAGGCATCGTAGCAGGGATCTGTTTCAAGGTCAAATCAATGAAATCCTTACAGTCAGCTGAAAGCAACTGGTCATAACTTTAAGGACTGCAAGACTTGCCAGAAGTCCTTACAGTCAGCTGACAACATTTAGCATTTTATTATTCCAACAAAGATCCCCATTAAGCATTTTACTCTTCCAAAAAGACGAACAATATTGAGCAGTTCAAATTATTGTTCACACTGTTCTTTCCATCATGGAGGAATAGATTAACTAGGTGCCTGATTAAAGTAGTAGGTAGGACTGACTGATGAGTTAGGAAACTGGGAATAATCAAAAGGGGGAAAGATCTTCGTTCTCACTTCCTATTTTTCAAGTTAAGTTACAAACCAAAGCAATACTCTACGATTCTCTAGCAATTGATAGATTACGGGGATCCTCTAGGTGCACATCTAGTTGGGTACAAGCTGTAACTGTGTCTGTATTCATGTGATTCAAGTGTGTACCGAGAGAGGCTGAGAAATGGGAGAGAGGGAGTATACCATCTCCGTCAGGGGCGCAGCCGGAACCACTAGCCATGTAGTAGATCTGCGCTTAGGCAGCGACGCGAAGTGCAGATCTGCGCTAGGGAAGTGGCGGTCGGTGCAGTGGCGGCGGCGACGGAGCTTCCCGTCACTGACTGCGCACCCTGTAGATCGGACTAGGGATGTAGGTGTGGAGTGTGGCTGGCGGCGAACCTCGTGACGCGAGCCTGCGGCCCCCACCCTCTTTATATAGCGCAGTGTGGCAGGGGCCTGCCAACCAGTTAGGGTTGGGTGCCCCCGACCAGGGCGCGAGATTAAGGGCCCAATGGGCCGTTGGGCCCACTGAGGAGGAGATCAATCTAACATTCTCCTCCTTAATCTCATCACATACTTTTAACTTTATCTTTTTCACTTTATTCGTTCCATCACAGATTGGTACATAGAGCATGCTTCATCGTCACGGCTCAATTGCCGATAGACTCAAATAGCCACAACATACTTCTCTGTTTTGGAATAAATTCTGTTTCCTTTGGGCCACTTCATAATCTAGGAGTTATAAGCTTTCCCTTAAACCCATGCCGGCTAAGTGTTCCTTGAACACATTGGGTGGTAAGCCTTTCGGGAGCGGATCCGCAACCATGTCCTTTGTCCCTATATGCTCGAGACTTATGGTTTTATCCCAGATTCTATCCTTCACAACATAAAACTTTACCTCAATCGGTTTGGAGGCATTACTCGACTTGTTGTTGTGAGCATAGTGTACTGCTGGCTGATTGTCGCAGTACATCTTTAGTGGTTTATTGATACAATCTACCACTCTCAAGTCGGGTACAAATTTCTTTAACCATATCACCTGTCCAATAGTATCATGACATGCTATAAACTCTGCATGCATCGTAGATGATGCAACTAACTTTTGTTTGGAGCTTCTCCACGAAATAGCTCCCCCTACGAGAGTGAATATATAACCAGACGTGGATTTTCTATCATCTCTATCTCCCGCATAGTCTGCATCTGAATACCCTTTTATCTCTAGGCAATCATATCTTCTGTATGTTAGCATGAAATGCTTTGTGCCTTGCGCATAACGCAATGCTTTCTTTACCATCTTCCAGTGCTCTATGCCTGGATTATCTTGATATTTACCGAGTACTCCGGTGATAAACGCTAAGTTAGGGCGTGTGCACACTTGTGCATACTGTAAGCTTCCAACAGCTGAAGCATATGGTACCGCTTTCATTTGATCGAGCTCATATTGATTCTTGGGACATTGGAATTCTCCAAAACTATCGCCCTTTACTATAGGAGCAGGTGTTGCTTTACTCATGTGCATATTGTACTTCTTTAGAATCTTTTCCAAATATGCCTTTCCGATAATCCTAAAACCCCATTCTTTCTATCTCGGTGAATTTCTATGCCTAAAACATACGAGGCTTCACCAAGATCTTTCATATCGAAACTTGAAGACAAAAACTTCTTTGTTTCTCGTAGTAGACTGACATCATTGCTAGCAAGCAAAATATCATCCACATACAAGATTAGGAAAACATATTTCCCATTTTAAAACTTTGCAAAACGTAATTGTCCTCTATATTCGGTTGAGACCCAAATCTTTTAATTGTATCATCAAACTTTAGATTCCACTGTCTGGATGCTTGCTTTAATCCATAAATGGATTTCTTTAGGCGTCATCCCATATGTTCTTTTCCGTTTACAACAAAGCCTTTCGTTTGTTTCATGTAAACGTTTTCTTCCAAATCACCATTTAGAAATGTCGTCTTTACATCCATCTGATGTAACTCTAAGTCAAAATGTGCCACTAAAGCCATTATTATTCTGAAGGAATCTTTACATGAGACTGGAGAAAATGTCTCATTGTAATCTACTCCTTCTATCTGTGTATAGCCTTTTGCCACAAGTCGTGCTTTATACTTTTCTATATTCCCTCTAGAGTCACGTTTAATCTTGTAGACCCATTTACAGCCTACTGTTTTGGCTCCTTTAGGAATTTCTACCAAGTCCCATACATCGTTGGAACTCATCGATTTCATCTCATCTTCCATGGCCTCCAACCATTTCGATGAGTGAGCACTTCTCATGGCCTCTTCATATGAAGCGGGATCACCCTCCATATGAGCTATTTCTGTATTATAAACTTTATAATCATCAGGAATAACTGATCTTTTAACTCTTTGAGACCTCCGAGGGGCCTCTTCTGTCGGCACATTTTGTGCCTCAAGATCTGTTGGCACATCATCGACAAGTGGCTGCTGCGTCTCATCCTCATGTTTAATGGTGGATTCAGTCGGATCCTGAAGGACAGGTTCCAAATCTTCACTCATTATTGCCACGGGCGAAGTTGTAGCAGGTGCTTGCACCACAACCTCAGAGACTGTCAGTGCAGGTACAACAGGTAGTGAGAAGTATGGCTCCTGAATCATCGGATTGGGCGCACACACCCGCTTCTCCTCAAGATCAATTTTTCGAACTACCGTGCTCCCCCTGATCATTTCATTTCGAACTACTGAGCATGTCTTGTTTCTACAAACTTTGTATATTTGTCTGGACAGTAGAAACTAAAACCTTTTGACTTTTCTGGATACCCAATGAAGAAACAACTAACTGTTTTGGAATCTAGCTTTGCAATGTTTGGGTTAAACACTTTGTTCTCAGCCGGGCTCCCCCACACACGCAAGTGGTGTAGAGAGGGTACTCTTCCCGTCCACAGCTCGTACGGTGTTTTGGGCACCGACTTGCTTGGTACTTTGTTGAGAATGTGAATAGCGGTTTTTAACGCCTCAATCCACAAACCCAATGGCAAGGTGGAGTAACTCATCATGCTGCGCACCATATCCATCAGTGTACGGTTATACCTTTCAGCTACTCCATTTTGCTGAGGCTCACCTGACATCGAATACTGGACTACTGTGCCATTTTCCTGTAGGAACTTTGCAAAAGGTCCAGGAACTTGGCCAAATGGGGTGTGCCGACCGTAGTACTCCCCCCCCTCCCACGGTCAGATCTTACTATTTTAATTCTTTTATCAAGTTAATTTTCAACTTCAGCTTTGAATATCTTAAATTTATCCAGTGCTTCCGATCTTTCTTTAATTGGATACATATAGCCATAATGGGAGTAATCATCTGTGAATGTTATGAACGAGTCATAGCCATCCACGCTTTTCACAGGAAACGGTCCACAAATATCAGTGTGAATTATCTCTAGAGTTCCTGTGCTTCGTTTTGCATCTTTTTTAATTTGCTTTACATACTTTCCTTTAACGCAATCTACACATTGCTCTAAGTCAGAGAACTCTAATAGAGGAAGAATTTCATTTTTAACGAGGCTTTCTATTCTCCCCCTCGAAATATGGCCTAAACGATAGTGCCATAATTTCAACGACGTTTCATGAGTTCTCTTTCTTTTCTTTTGTACACTCTCCGACCCGGAATCATTTGCAACATGAACATTCACATCACACACGGAATTATCTTTTTCACTTTATTTGTTCCATCACAGATTGGTACATAGAGCATGCTTCATCATCACGGCTCAATTGCCGATAGACTCAAACACTTTTTCACGCAAGGATAATAAATAAAGCTCATCATGAAGGTAAGCAATACCAACACAAGCATTATTACACCAAATGGCACACTGGCCATGTCCAAAATGACATGCAAAACCATCTTTGTCCAAACGTGAAATACTAATCAAGTTTCTGTTTAACGAAGGAACATAAAAAACATCTCTAAGCAAAAGTATAAAACCATCAACTAGCTCCAAAGAGACATCGCCAACAGCTTCAACTTCGGCTTGGACTCCATTTGCAACTTCAATGGAACTTTCTCTTCTTTCCATGGTCCAGGTCGAAGTGAATCCCTGTAAAGAATTTGCAACATGAACAGTTGCACCTGAGTCAATCCACCAAGTAGATTTTGAAAACTGTGTATACAAGGATTCATTTACAAAAGAAACTATATTTTTATCTTTAAAAGCCATGATAGACTTCAACCACTCGGGACATTCTTTCTTGAAATGCCCCTTCTTCTTGCAGTAGAGACACTGATCCTTGTCCACTGGAAGAATACTCTTCTGATGTTGATACTGCTGCTGCATGTGACCTTTACCATGTGGCTTTGAAGAAGAAGAAGAGCCTGAATGGAAGTTCTTTTTCTTCACAAGGTTCAAAGAACCACCACTCTGAGACTTTATCCTTTCCTCTTCTTGGACAAGCATGGCTATAGTCTTTTCCAGATCCCACTGCTCTGGATGTATGTTGTAGTTGGTGACGAAAGTGTCAAACTCCTTTGGGAGGGAAGCCATAACCAAGTGAACAAGGAGCTTAGGTCTGATCTCAAGTTCCTCATCCAATGGCTTTAGCTTAGACGCCTGATTGCTCATCTTAAGGATGTGCTCTCTTACACCACCTTTTCCATTTCCAGTATACTTTTCATTCACCAACTGTCTTAGCATCATGGTGGCATATGTCTTTGAAGAGCCAATAAACTGACTCTTTATCCTGTCAAGTAACTCTGTAGCAGAGGTACAACCTTCAATCGAGCTCAAGAGTGAGGGCTCAATTGTGTTCTCTATGAAAGCCATGCACTTTTTGTTTGCCGTGGTTGTGACGCCCCAGGTTTTTATTTGACCTTAATTGCCGGTCAAACTTGTTGACTAGGGTCAAAACATGGTCAACCTGGGTCATCACCTCGAAAACCTCACCAACACTCACCCACTAGCATCTTAAGCAAGTCAAACACACTTCCCTTGGTCAAAACCCTAAAAGGAGTGGTCAAACCCCTAATGTCTATCTCCTAGATCCGGAACTTTTGCCGCGTTCTCCAAATTTCACCTAAACACTTCAAAATCTCCCAATATAAAAGTTGTCCAGTTTTTCATGGGACACAACTTTCATGTTGAGCGGCATTTCAAATTTTGGGTGGAAAAGGTTCAAATTTGCCAGTCAAACTCAGCTTCACTATTCACCGAGACATAAAAATCCTCAAATTGGCATTTGAATTTCTCCCTCGTTTTAGATTCAAATCCAAATCGGCTTGTGCCATTGTTTAAAGGAATGACTGGTCCACAGATGTCCGATCTACAGTTTGTAGATTTTACATTGAAATTTTTTAGCTGGGCACAGTCAAACAGGGGCACATGCCACGGACCGGGCCGGGAGCGCGCTCCGCGCGACGTCACGCGTCGCCGCCGCGCCGCCGCCGTACCACGGCCGCCCCTCGGGGTCAGTGCATGACCGCGGCCTATGTCGGCACCCGCGCGCTCCCCTAGACGCAACCTCGGCCGGTGGAGCCGCGCGCCACGCGGCCGGTACGCGCACCCGCGGCGCCGTCCTTGCTCCCTGCGCGCACACACGCCAAGGGACGCGGTCGTACCGCGCATTGAAGGGCCGGGGCACCTTAGCCGCTAAGCGTCCTCCCCTCCACGCGCGCCGGCTATAAATAGACGTCCCCGTCGCTCTTCCGCGCAAGAACGCCGTCCGCCGCCAGCCATTGCCGCCGCCGCCGCGAGCCCGAGCTCCCGCTAGCTTCCGTCGCCGGCTAACCCTCCCAAGCTCCGCCCTAGACCCCTGTGTAGCTTCCACGGCCGCGCATTGATCCCCATCGCCTCGAGCCTCACCTGATTTCGGGTGACCGCGGGCGCGCCGCCGCGGCCTCGCCGCCGCCGCTCGCCAGAGACCTCCCCGACCGCGCCACCACCACCAATCGGCTCGGGGTGAGCTCAATTGCACGCCCCCGCCATTTGTTGGTCTGCTCCGGCCCCACATCACCGGCGGCGACCTCACCTCCGCCGCGAGGGCATGGATGTGAACATCCAGGGACATATGTGTAAACCAGGGGCCTAGTTGTAATGAAAGTTAACTTAGTTTCTTTACAGCTTAGTCCAGTACCTTAGAAAAAGCCTAGAAATTCACAAAAAATTCAGAAAAATGCAAACCTAATTTTTTTGGTCTCAGTGAGGGTAGATATACAACTTATACAAAGCATGACCATAGTTGTGACTTATAAATTTTGAATGAAAATTCAAATTCAGTTTGCCATCTTTTTGCTGTAATTTAAAATCTAGAATGGCTATGGAGCTGAATTTTGGATATGTTGCTAGACATGTCATGATTAGACTCTGGACCAAAAATTGCACAAAGTTGTTGAACAGATCTTTTGTTATGAATTACTTTGCATTTATGCTATTTCTACTTTACTGATTTTTGTAGCAAAATATGAATTGATTTTTGTGCTCAACTTGTGGCTATGTTCATGTTATGCCTAGATGCAACTTTTCTGAATTTATCATGAATTTATATCTGTTAGAAATATTTAATCTTGTTTTATGCTTAGTTTTGCATTTAAATGCATAGTTTAAATTTCAAAAAAATGTTTGTGATGCACATGCTGGTGTTCTAATCTTGTTTTAGGCCAGAGTAGCTGTAGGGTTAAGCTTGGGTGCAGGACCTTGTTATTTATTTATTTATGCATTTCCCTTAATTTAAATAGTTAGGAAATGTCACCTTTGCATGTATAGGTTTTGTAACTCTTTTAATGTCCAAACTTGATCCAGTGGTTGCTTAGTAGTTTTTAGGCCAGCAAGGACCCCTGTCCTTGTTTGTATAATTTATTTGTGCTTTTAAAAGTTAAGGTGCACATAAGCTTTTTATTAGGAGTTAATTAGGAAAATGTGTCCTTTAACCTTGTGACCCTTGTAAATAGTTACATAACTTAATTTTAGGATCTCTAAATACACCTTGCTGTTTTAAGAATTTAAATGGAATTATTTACATAGATGTGCACACAATTGCTATTAAAAGATTGAATAATAAATCTCACATGAAATAACAATCATGAAAGTAAACATTAATTAATTGTTGGTCAAAGATTAAACCCTTGTCCATAATAACCTTAATGAAAAGGAATTAATAATTAATTGTTTGTTAAGGTGAATGTGGCCAACAAGAGTTGGATGAAATAATTAATCTATCACTCCACCTGAACCCTGCATTGCATTCCGTGTAGAACTCCCTGACGGTAACTACGCGCTCGTGCCGGAAGCCGAGGACGGAGGAGCTGACGCGGAGCTGCAGTACGTGGAAGTGATCGACGACATCGAGGACCCTCAGGCTAACCCTGCTGACGAAGGCAAGCCCCGGTGCATTAACCTAAGTGTTTTTGAAATCTTATGCAACTATCTATGGATGATTGTGCATTTACGTTCAGGAACTGATATGAAACCCTAGATGCATGATCCCTAGGTACCTATGTCTTTACTAGTATGATAGGTCGATAGCTGCTATGCTATAGGACCGTTACAAGTCGAGTGATGCTTGTCACTCGCGAGAATAGGTTCTTATGTTGGAATCATAAGATCTTTATAAATGGATTGCTCACGTGGTAAGAGCATGGGATGTGGGCTCCGGTCCAATGGCTTTCGTGGGTTAAGTGTTTGAACGTGCTAAACACTTGTCGGAAATGGGTACGGTAAGCCTAGTACCTTAGCGAGACAGTAAGGGATTTTACTGTGACTAATCTTGGGATGCGTCCCCCGGCTAGCTACCGGTGGTGCATGTGTGATGCTGGGTGCCTTGCGGGGTATACCAGATAGCCTGTACCGAAGACTGTGGCCTTTTATCCCGAACTGAGGACTTTTGGGAACCGCCTGGTGGTTGTCCTCGCGGGGGCACCCTACCGTGTGTTTAGGTCTACCTTGCAAGGTTTAAATCAACTGGTTGTCGGCCTCTCACCGTTATCTGAGACTACTTATCCTGCTGGCCATGAGATCCCTAATGATGGAAGTTGATGAATATTTATGCTTGATTAATTGTTTGCACAACTTATGCTTGCACTAGCTTGCGAATTTAGAAAGGAATAATCAACTAGAACTTGTGCTAAAATATTGAAAGTAAGGACATACTCTTTGTTGCTTTTCAGCAAAAGAAACCCCTTTGGCCAAAAACCTTTCATGTCTAGAGTTGGTGATGTAGTTGTCACCGACGGGTAAGTCTTGCTGAGTATTAGTATACTCAGCCTTGCTATAATCTGTTGCTCCAGGTAATGCCTTTGCTGATGTGTGGCCTGGAGAGATGCCGCCTGGCTGGGAGCTGGAGTGGGTTGAAGACGATGAATGAAGGCATCATGGCAGGCCTCCCGTGATGTTTCCTCGTGCCGTTTAGTTTAATTCCGCTGTTTTCAAAACTCTGAACTTCGTTGTCGTGTCAAAGACTTCGGTTTGTAATAATTAAGCCCTTCGGGGTAAATTTGGATGTTAATCATATGTTGTTCTCTGGACTCGCCTTCGCGTGAGTTTTAATGCATATATGTCGATCCTTGTTGCTTTGTAAGTGATTTACCGGGCGTTAACCCGGCAACTAACGACAGGATGATACTTTATTATTGCTTAATGACCAAAGTGGATTGGTTTAGGTGATAGTACGGTATTTTCCTGGGCGGGTTGTCACAGTGGTCCACTTCTTATTAGCAATAGACCATGACAACTCTATGGGAGCATAATCCCTTTCTTTCTTTTCCCATGCAGCATCATCATCTTTTGCATCTCTCTCTGGCTTTGGTGGCTGAACCGGCTGTGGCTCCTTCAACACCCAGTCAAGCTCAGCACATACAAAAGCCAGATCCACCTTCCTGATCCATTCCTTGTGATTTTCAGCATTGAGGATCGGGACTTTGTTGATGGAGTTCATCAAGTTGTACCCTCCTGAAAACCACAATAAGTGAGATCCATAACAACAATTGCATGCATTAATCCAATGTTGGTCAAAATTAAAACATACAACTGTTTATGCAATTAAATCTATATCACCGTTGGGCAGAAAATAGAAATAAATGCACAAAAGCAACCATTTAATCATGATAGTGTTATTAACAACGTTGGTCAGAAAATAACAGCACCATAATTACCAGAATAATCACTTTAACATGCTCTTTAAATTTAATTTTCCCGTTGGTTCCAATTAAATTTAAAAAACAAGCATCACTTTAAACAATTCGCAGCGGAAAACATGAATAAAATTCATGAAAAACCATACTTTTCAGAAGCATTCTGTCACTTTCTAATCTCTAAGCAATTTTCTCATTGGTTCCAATTGAATAGAGATTTAAAACTGTACAAGTAATTCATTCAAATATGCTTCTGAAAAAATATTTAAACAATTCACAGGAGTAATTGTTCATCAACAGAAACAAAACCACCGGCCCACGGCCTCTCTGGTGCCCATGTGCGCGTCCGCCTGGGCCCTCGGCCCAAAAACCGACGGGCAGGCCGCCATTTCGGCCTAGCGTCCGCGCCCACCTGGGCCTCATTGGAGCCCAGTTGCGATCGGCTGTCGCTGGCCGTCGATCGCATCGGACGATCGTCCGCGCCGTTCGCGCGAACAAAACCGGCGACAGATCGCTGCCTGGAACCCTAATCCTGTATTTTCTTTTCCTCCCCTGTTCACACACGCAAGCAGCACAAGCGGCGGCGGTGGGTGGCCCGCGACCGGCGGTGGCCGGCGACGGCGAGGTCGAGCGCCGCCCAGCCCGAGGCCGCCGGCGTCCCTTCCTCCTCTATTCTTTCCCTCCCCCTCTTCCCTAGTCCCGCAATCACGAGATCCAGAGAGTTGCACCGCCCATGGCGGCTCGGAGAGGAAGGTGACGGTGCCGTCGCGAGTCCTCTCGCCGGTGAGCGCGTTCCCCACGAGGGAGAGCGCGCCGCCGTCGAGCGGATGCGCGACGGTGCCCTTTGGCCCAAAACCCGCACGGCGGCGGTGACCCTATGAGTGCGCGGCTCGCACTGCCTGTCTGACCGGTGCGCGCCAAGGCGGCGCCGGCGGCGGAGGTGACGGTGAGGTGGAGCCCACTGTGGGTTCCCTTCCCTCTGTCCTTTGCATCTTTAGATCTAGGGTTAGGATTTCGACTTTGCATTTGCCTTTTCTGATTCGATTCGAAATCGATTTTCTTTCTCCTTTTCTTCTACCCGAGACTAGATCTACGACCTAGCATGGCTCTGATACCAATGATAGATTACGGGGATCATCTAGGTGACCATCTAGTCGGGTACAAGCTGTAACTGTGTCTGTATTCATGTGATTCAAGTGTGTACCGAGAGAGGCTGAGAAATAGAAGAGAGGGAGTATACCATCTCCGGCAGGGGCGCTGCCGGAACCGCTAGCCATGTAGTAGATCTACGCTTAGGCAGCGACGCGAAGTGCAGATCTGCGCTAGGGCAGCGACGGTCGGTGCAGTGGCGGCGACGACGGAGCTTCCCGTCACTCACTGCGCACCCTGTAGATCGGACTAGGGATGTAGGTGGGGAGTGTGGCTGACGGCGAACCTCGTGACGCGAGCCTGCGGCCCCCACCCTCTTTATATAGCGCAGTGTGACAGGGGCCCGCGAACTAGTTAGGGTTGGGCGCCCCGATCAGGGCGCGAGATTAAGGGCCCAATGGGCCGTTGGGCCCACTGAGGAGGAGATCAATCTAACAGCAATTGACTGTCAAAACAAAGCAAAAACTGCATAGAACTAGCTATAGCATTGAGGAGCGGCAAGATTAGCACTACCTGAATTATATATATAGTAATGATCATGGCTTCCAGCTGCTAACTGTACTGCATAATGAATGCAACGCTAAGCTGTGCTTAAACTAAGAGAACAACAATTAATGATTAAGCATCAATTAACCTTTATAAAGAAAAGATGGTGGTCGCGGAAGATGGCGGCCGCCACAAGGCCACCCTCGTTGTCCACACCACCTCCTTCGCCCCCATCCGCCTGCGCACGCCGCCGGCGGCGGCCTCCGCCAGTCCCGCTAGGAACTTACCTTCGCCGCACCTGCCTTGCCGCGGAAGCCATAGTGGCCGCCACAAGGACACCCTCGCAGTCCCCAACACCTCCATCGCCCCATCTGCCTGCGCACGCCGGCGCCGGCCTCCGTCAGATCCGCCCTTTCTCAGGAAGGGGATCTGACAACGAAGTGATGCGCTGGCCTCCACCTGCGCTTGCCGCCGCCGGTCTCCTGCTTGCCGCCGCCGCCGGTCTCCACCTGAGCTGCCGCCGCGAAGACGGAATCAGAGAAAAGTAGCGATAGAGGGGTCGAGGCCTCTCGGGGGAAGAAAAACGCGAGGGGAGTGCGCCTAGGCTGCGGCGTCCATGAGTCGTGGACTGGACGGGTTTGTGGATTGGACTGGGCACGGGTAGGGTCGGGCCCAAACAGTACCCATCCGGGATTAAATCAAGATTTATGACGTGGCTGCTTTAATAATTGTGCAAATTTGTTTTGGGGTCTACTGGAGCAAAACTCATAGATTTAACACGGATAGCTCTTTTTCACACAATTCTGAAGACTGAGGATGGGGATATGTAATTAGAGATCATGAAGGCCAAGTGATCAGAGCGGGTGCTGGCCGGTGTGCTCATCTGCTTGATGCGTTGCATTCTGAAGTCTTGGCCTGCAAAGCAGACATCAAGGCCGCTGAAGAGCTGGGAATTGCCAAGGTAGTGATCGAAACAGACTCGATGCTGCTGAAGCTCGCGCTGGACTCAAATTCTTTCACACTGGCAGCAACTGGAGGAATTATTCATGAGATCAAGAGTATGCTAAATGATTATTTCGTGTCATGTAACTCTAGCTTTTGTCCTAGAGAATGTAATAGGGTGGCGCATGCTATGCCAACGCAGGGTTGTATGTGTCCTCGTGAAACTACTCTCTGTTGGAGTAGCACGCCCCCGGGTGTTGAGGACCTGGTAGATGGAGACTGTTCTAGCTCGATCAGTTAATGGAAGCTCTTTTCCATTAAAAAAAAGTATCTCACGTCCATTTATTATTACAAAACACACGAGTCCACTATTTGTAAGAAGGGAAATAAGCAAGCGTCTGGAGCGCATAACCTATTGGCAGCCAATGCCATTACACACAGAAAAAATCAGCAAAAAAAGCTAGCAAACACACTGGGCTCTGCTTATTACTACACGGCAAGCTTGCAGCAGGCTGCATGCAGAGATGGAATTGAAATAAACGATCAAGCAGGAAAGGTATATAAACCAATAGAATGATATATAGGGCCAAGAATCGCCAAACCCCGTGTTGGTACGCACGTCACATTGACGTTACTAGCAGCCTCCGTCCTCAGCTTGGTCGTCATATCCCGCCCTCTGCAGCCGGTCGGCCAGTGTCTCCATCCCCATGTAGCACAGTAGAAGCCATACGCGGCTGAGCAGCTCCCAGCGTTCGCCATGGCTCACCGCGTGCTGGTAGCCCCGGCCCCGGCTGGCGGCGTAGCAGAGTATCTCCACCCACACGCCTTCCACCATCTCCCATGTCTGCTGCTGCTGGAGCTGGAGCTGCCGGAGGAGCGCATCGGCGAGCTTGCACGCCTTGGGGATGAGGGGCCCGACGCCATCCCTGTACATCGTCGAGGGCGCACGCAGGATGGCGCATCCGATGCTGCGGTCGTCGCCGCTAGCGGCGTCGAGATCGCTGCACTGCAGCATGACCTCGATGTCGTCCAAGGCGGTGGAGAAGAGGTGGCCCCGGGTGCCGAGCATCAGCATCTCAGGCCGCGCCGAGAGAAGGTAGGCCATGTAGCAGGATATCACGCGGGCGAGCTTCCGCGGGGCACCCCCGGCAGCGTCGGCGTGGTGGAAGCAGATCTCTGTGGCTACGTGCCAGATGAGGACGCTCTGGTCGAACGGCAACGTGACAATATAGCTGCGCAACCCCTGGTGGTGGTGGTCGCGCACGGCCCACTGGCCCCTCCGGGCGTTGAATCTTCTGTACTTGGCAGCGTCGCCGCATATGTACCTAGGCGTGGTAAAGGGCCTTCAATTTAGTCTAGCAAATTTAAAACTCAAGCTTCACAAAGATCAGATCATAATAATATACAATTTTGAACTAAAAAGTAGTTGAGATTGGTTGGATTGTTAATGTACCCGCTCCACCCTCTGTTGATGTAGGCGAGCACTGCCTCATGGATGCTCTTGGAGGCAGACGTCTGGGAGATGTACCAGCGCTGGATGAGCAAGTCGTCCAAGGAGACGAGCTTGGCGACCCAGAGCAGCGTCGTGGGTTTCCTCCTCCGGGCCGCGCTCGATATCAGGCTTTGTTGGTAAACCATGTGCTGGCGATTGTAAGAAGCCGGAAACACCACGCGCTCGAATTTCAAGGAGAAGATGTTGGCGGCAGAGAGAAGCTCTAACAGAGCGATGCTACAGAAGAGGATGTACGTCACCTTGATGTCGGTCCCATCGTCGTGGGGCTTTGGGGTCATGTCGAATAAGGCGACGGCCGCGACCGCCAGGGAGATTGTGAGGAGCCGGACGCTGATGCCGATCAGTGTGGAGACGACCTTCGCCCTGGTGTACAGGCGGTAATACACCTTGTCGAGCCCCTTCCTAACTATAGTAAATGCAGATATATTCTTCTTGCGAGCAATGTTTCGCATAAACTGCAGGATCTTCAGGCGGCGAGAGTAGGGGACAAGGAGGTCCGCCGCGAATAATACCCCGGTCTGGGCAAGGAAAACCTCCGAAGCTGGGCCATCTTCTTCTTGTTGGGCATTTTGCACGTACTCACAGAGGCTGAGCTCTTCTTTTGTTGCTTCCGTTTCCCTTTGTTCGGCCCAGGCTTGTTGCCATGCATTGACTTCTTCAACATCTTCAGCAACAAACCATGTTCGGCCTCTCGTCCATCGGCTCCAGCAGTCCGTGCCCCGACGGCTGAATCCGGTCAATTTCTTCCTTCGGGCCACACTAGCCGGGGAGTTAACCAGGTTTCCGAAGGTGGCCCTCTTGAGTGCCCAGGGCTTGGTGCTGAATTTGTAGATGCCAATGATGAACATCAGAATGGCTGCCACCAGCAACCTCCTGTCGCCGGACCACGACTGGCAGAACACGTAGAGAGCGATCGCCACCTGAGCCACCAGGGTGACGACGTGCCGGCCCCACAGCTCGTTGTCCTGGATGCTGTAGGCGGTGATCTGGTCTTGACCGGCGAGGTGGATGAGGAGGACGGGCGCCCACAGCACCTCCAGCGTGGACCGCACCGGGGCCGCCCGGCTGTGGCGGTTGAACAGGGTGGCCAGGCCGTAGATTGCCACGGAGTCCCCAGCGAGGTACGCTAGCCAGATGCATACCCTAAACCATCGCACCACTGGGGCTTTTCGAGCCGAGCCGTAGACGAGGAGGAACAACTGGATTACGGTGCTTGCAAGGACAAGCACGCGGAGCTTCCAGGTGTCCAACCAATCCAGAGCACTTGAGATGTTGGTATGCATCACGTACTATACGTACAAGAATTGATAGATGATCTCTCTAGCCAGCTATTAGCTATAGCTCGCCATCGCTCTTTGAAGCAACAATGGCGCTTTCTTGTGTTGGGTATGTAAGGAGGATGGTGGGTGGGATGATGAAGATCAGGGGACTCGAGTACGTCTATTAATGGATGGCCGTGAGAGGAGCATCCAAGTATCCTTCACCTCGACGACACGCATCCTTTCTATTCCTCTTTGGGGAATACGTCTTGATCACAGTTGAGCAAAGTAGTGGGACAAACTTATAACTAAATCCACTGCTAGCGTGAGCAAATATCCCACGAATAATTAAAGTAGAAAAGCATATCTACTCCCTCCGTTCCAAATTATAATTCGTTCGACTTTTTTTTTACCTCAAAATTAACTGTTCGTTTTATTCAAAAAAATGTACAAGTATAGTCAGATTTGAATCATTCTTGATAGAACTTCTATTAACAAAGTAAGCCACAACAAAAATATGTGATATTTTACATAATTTTTTGAATAAGACAAATGATCAGATTTGGAGTTAAAAAAGTCGAACGAATTATAATTTAAAACGGAGGGAGTAGCTTCTACGCAAGCAAATCCCCATACTATAAAGAGAAAGGAAGAAAGAAAGCTTTCTTCGAAACAAAAAATGAAAGAAATCAACCTTATCTAAGACACTTTCACCCCAATTCTAACTTCCAATGCTAGAAACTATCATAGTTTCTATACTCTAGGACATCGTGTCAAGAAACTATCTTCCACAATGCAATTTTCTACCCTATTTTCTCATGCCCCACTTGTCTCTCTCACAAACAGTCTTGGTTTGCGTGAAGACTTGGTTTCTTACTCACTCACAACCTAGACTCCACGGTAGAGTCTAAACCTATTAATTGCACTGCCACTGGTGGAAAAACAGCCTTCCGTCCCGGGTGGGAAAGGTTTTAAGTCTCTAAAGCCCACCCGGGACGAAAAGGGAGAGACAAAAGGCCCCCCCCCCTCTGTCACCGGGTGGGCAACCGGGAATAAAGGGTGCCCTTTATTCCCGGGTGGTAGCCTCGCCCGGGACAAAAGGGGAGGGCCAGCAGTGCCTGTGCGCCACCCCTTTAGTCCCGGGTGGTAGCCCCGCCCGGGACAAAAGGAGAGGCACACCAGCGCCTGTGCGCCACCCCTTTAGTCCCGGGTGGTATTACCACCCGGGACTAAAGACCCCGGTGTGAATTTTTTTTTGTTTCATTTCAAATTATTCTAATAATGTTATACACGTATATTCTCATGTATTTGGGTGTAATTTACGTATTCGTATAAATGTTTGCACTAATTATACGTGTCTACTATACGTACTATATGAAGAGAATAAACTTATAAATAAATATATACACACATTATATTACATCGAAAGCATATAGCAGATAGTATTTTCTGAAAGTAGTATATATATATACATCAAAATACCGTTTCATACTAATTCTAGTCTAAAGTTCCACCGGAGGTGCTAATTAATATTTATCAATTCGATGACCGTCATAGTGATTTTTGTCTTGTGGATTAATGACTTGGTCCATTATGAATCCGCAGAGACCTTCTTGAATCGCCAAGAGTCGGTCCTTCTCAATGATTGCGTCCCTAATCATATTGTTCTGCAATGTGCAAATAATTTAATATATTACACACAAGAATTAAATATATAAGCAGTTAGAAAAAAAGTATTATTAATTGATTTAAAATAATACTTACAGTATAATCTAACGGGTCTGCCTCGCAGAAATTGTGGATGAACTCACACACATAGTATGCACATAAATGTGTCCCTGGTTCCTGTCTCATACACTAAATTGAAGAAGATAATTATGAAAAATTAGTGTTATGCATTTTTAATTTGCCCAATCTGAAGTTGTTATTTGGTTTACGTACCGGAAAATTTGTAGTGAAGTTTATTCTAGGTTTCCATTGTCCAGGGTTGACAGTCTTGAATTTTTCCCAAGCTCTGGCAGAAAATAATGAAAGTTAGAGCTAGATAGTGTTAGTAAAAGTACACTATTGCATAAAAGGGAACGTATGGATAGAATTATTACTCTTGAAACATATCTTGAAGGTCCAAGTATTTGTCCGGATCTCTTCTCAACGAATCAAAGACAAGGATGTTGCTTCTGTTGACATCAATTATCAGAAGAATCCAGTGGAAACTGTATATACATAGAAGCTCAAAAGATTAGAACTAAATAATGTTTACTAAGATAATTAGAAATGCGAACCCTTAGCAATTAAGATGGTAATCACACTTGCTCGAAGTTGTAAGGTAGAAGTATCAAATCCTTGTAATGCAATTCACACAAGGTCCTTACGATTGTTTTGAATGTTGTTTCTGGTTGCTTCTTTACTTGATCTTGATTAACTAAAGATGGGTCCATGAAACCTATTCATTGGTAACCATTCTTCCCCATGTTATGCATTTCTAGGCTACAGAAAATGAAAGACAAAGTTAATAATTAGAGTATGCATAAATTTGTTAATTAGGGTATGTATTGCACCGTTACTTACAGGCACCAGGCCATGACAAGATCGGTATTCAAGGAGTCAAGATGCTAAATTTCATAAATATCCTTGAATCGCAGCCAGGACAACTTCTCGCCTTCACTAGCAAAATCTCCCGGTTTAACAAGCATGCCAATCATCTACAGGCCCGCCTTAGACGTCTTCATGTAGAAGTCATGCAATCTGCGCATCTGAGTAGGGAGTTTCTTCACCAACTCAGGCCTGACAAAAGATTTTCCATGCTCGTAGCGCCATCTAGGTACGAAGTTTGGGTCCCGAGGAGGTGATTCGTGGCCGAGAACATATTCTAGTAGCATCCCTGTTGCTTCTTGCATTGCAATGACCGCCGCTAGTTGTTCTGCGTCCATAACTGCAAGAGCTCGTTCAGTTGCAGTGAGGCCGGAGGCGACGTAAGTCTATACTCCCGACGTCGACACTTCTGTTGCCTTCTTCATTGAAGGCTCTTTCGCTGACGTCGACGTTTGTGTTGCCTTCTTCATTGAAGGCTCTTTCGCCGATGTCGACGTTTGTGTTGCCTTCTTCGTTGAAGGCTCTTTCGTCGATGTCGATGCTTGTGTTGCCTTCTTCTTCTTCCTATAATCCTGTGGCATCGTCGACCCCGGTACTTGGTCGATGTAACTATTTGGTGACCCTCCTTGTCTCTTCTTCTTCATGGACTTGTGCAGCGACCGGTCATAATCACTTAGTAGGGGTTTTATAATTTCTTGTCTCTTTTCTGCTTCCTTCTTCTCTATGAAAGCTTTGAGTTTCTGCGGACGATCTTTATTCTTTTCTGCTTCCATTTCATCGAGCCGTTTTTGTTTAGCAGCCTCTTTATTCCCTTCAATCCACGCCTTGAGTTGCTTATCACACTCCGCCTCATTTTCTGATGCTGTCATGTCATATGGCAGCTTCCTTTTAACAGGCAGCTTTTTACCTTTCTTCTTCGGGGGATCCGGATTTGGCACGGGCATAGACGCGGTAGATTTTGATAGGGACCGCCTCTTGGCAGGCTTTGGTGAAGGCTGCTTTGGTGGTGATTGATGCTTCGGTGGTGATTGCTGACGATCGTCATCGCTCGCGGCAGGAGAATTCCCTCGTTGTGGAGACGGTGAGCTCCAATCATTGGGCGACGACCGGCCCAGTGACGGCCCGGGAGATGGTGGCTGCTGCTCGGCAACACTCGGAGGGATCGGTGGCGACATGTTAGGTATTATGATGTAACGTTTGGGCCACAATATGATACTGTGAAGCGCATCACGGAGTGTCCTTTCCCCGTCACCTCCTTGGATGTCTAGCTCTATGTCGTTAAACTTTGGGTCAGCAATATCCTCCAAACCAACTGAGGTGTAGTCAGCTGGAATCTCCATGTCGTGGCTTGTACGTCCTGGGAGATGTGCTAAAGCCATTCCGTACACCACATATATATATGTAGACAAATGATGAAGTTATTAAATGCCTGAGACATGCATCAAAGGTTGAGATAATTGCACGTATAATCAGGTTTATATATACCTTCATTGTGATGTTGCCGATCGGCTTGTGCAGCTCACATGCGGTGCGCTGACAGAGTTCATCCATAGGGTACCGTTCATTGTCCTCTACTTGAACTTCTTCTTGGTTTGCCGCCCTTTGTTCTTCGGGGGCCTCTGTGGAAGCACAACTGCTTTTGCGAGCGGAAGGGCTAATGACGGGATCCACCGGTGCTTGGGGCAGTGCTCCGGCAGGGGTGATCTGAGCTACCGCGGTGGCCACTCGTTCAATCTCTGCATTCATATGATCTTCTTGATCTTTAAGTCTCTGCTCCATCATTTCACGCCACCGCCCCTCTTCACGCTCCCTTCTTCTTTTGCGGCTTCTGTAGGTGTCGGCACTTCCCTTGAAAGCATACTTCCACGGGACTACCCCGTAGCATCTGCAACGTCCTGGGTGTTCCGAATTCCCGAGCGCCAAAGTGAGCTCATCCATGTCTCTGTCAGGAACCAATCTGCCTGCTTTGATGTCTTCATTCTTTTTGATTATCTCATGTGCCGCCTCCCGTAATGTGGGTGGGAATACGAGGAAACCATCATCAGGGTTCAATCTTCCACCGCGGGTATAATACCAATTCTTCGATCGTTCTTCCCAGTCAATGACCGCTGGTACGATACCTTTGTTGAGGAGGTCTTGTTCAATCTTCCGCCACTTGGGTGTTACAACCGCGTAACCACCGCGACCAAGACGATGGGCGTAATCCGTCTTCTTACTGGCACTTATCTGAGCTCGTGCGCTCTTGTTGGCGAATTCTTCACTATTCTTGTAATCCACAAAGGGCTGCCAATGATCCTTTAGCTTGGGATAATCATCAAAATTTGGAGTTCGTTTCTGCTTGATATAATCTCTGTGCAACTGCTTCTTGAAACTCTGCAATTGAGTTGCCATCTTCGTGAGAGTCCACTGCTTCACAAGGTTTGCGTTCACGCCCGGTGGAAGTGTGAAGTGTTTTAGGATATCCTCCCATGACATATTCTTAAGTGAATCTGGAACCACCCATGGATTATCTTCCCTTCCCTTCCATTCTTTATATGATATGGGCACGTTGTCCCTCACAATAGCACCGCATTGGGACACAAACTTGTCCCTGACCTTCTTTGGTTCCCATGGCTGGCCAAGCTCGTTGACTTCAGTGATATAAAACTTCACGTCATGATCGATGATTACTTTTGTACGGCCTCTCTTAGTCTTTTTGCTTGTCGAGGTTGAAGCCTACAAGTTGTGGATTTGTTATTCACGCGGGGTTCCAGAATGATATATATATACCTCATTGTTAATGCATTTATGGACTTGTTAATGCATGATATATATACCTCGTTGGAACCTTCTGCATTAACTATGACAAGGTCTTCATTATTGTCCTCGGCGCGGCTGTTGATGTCCGCGGTGCGGGAGTCGATGTCCGCGACGCGGGAGTCGGTGTCTGCGGTGCGGGTGTCGATGTCCCCGGTTATGTTGAGGAACGCGTCCGCCTGGCTACGCTCCTCCTCGGTGAAGGTTGGACCCCCAGCAATAAGGCTCTCCATCAGTCGCTCCTCCTCATTGTGATCCATAACTAGAAATTTCTGAATACATAAATGAATTTCTGAGCACATCAATGATTTTCTGAGTACATAAATGAATTTCTGAGTACATAAATAAATTTCTTAATACATAAATGAATTTTTGAGCACATAAATGAATTTCTGGATACATAAATGAATTTCTGAATACATAAATAATTTTCTGAATACATAAATGATTTTCTGAGCACATAAATAATTTTCTGAGCACATAAATGATTTTCGGGCGAGAGTCGAGCGAGACTACCTAAGTGTCGGGCGGGAGTCGAGCGAGTCGGGCGAGAAAACCTAAGTGTCGGGCGGGGTCGAGCGAGTCGGGCGGGAGTCGAGCGAGTCGGGCGGGAGTCGAGCGAGACTACCTAAGTGTCGGGCGGGAGTCGAGCGAGTCGAGCGAGAAAACCTAAGTGTCGGACGAGGTCGAGCGAGTCGGGAAAGAATCGAGCGTGTCGGGCGATACTACCTAATTGTCGGGCGAGCGAAAAAATTAAAATCTCTAAATACATATTTCATCTCTAAATACATATTTCATCTCTAAATTCAAATCTAAAATCTCTAAATTCTCTAAATTCAAATCTAAAATTTCTAAATTCAAGTCTAAAATCTCTAAATTCAATTCTCAGCACATAAATAAATTAAATGAAAACATAAAAAAAATGCTGACGTCAGCCATCAGGGGCTGACGTCAGCAGTTCCCTCACCGGCGCAGCGACGGCGGGCTGAGGGGTCGACGGCCGGGCGGGCGGGCGCGGGGGAGATGGCGGCCGGGCGCGGACGACGTCGGCGGCCGGGCTGTAACACCCTAATTTTTCCATCACTAAAATAATGTAAGCAACATGGTGTTTAGTTTTTGTTTTCTAGGAATAAATAAATTATCAAATAAATTTGGCTCTAAAATATTTAAACATCATTTTGAATAATTTTAGAGGCAATAAGTGCTTGTGCATCATATTTTGTTTGCATTGTTTATGTGTGATGGTGCGAAGTTTTAAAAGTTTTTAAAATGATTTGAAAATTTTGAAAAGGTTTGTAGTGTTTAAAGTTTGAAAAAAGTTTAAGTTTTGGAAGGGTTTTAAAAGAAAAAGTTTTGAAAAAAAAACCCAAAACCCCCCAACCCATCTCTCCCTTCCTTTCGGCCCGAGCAGCCCAACCAGGCCGCCGGCCGCTCTTCCTTCCGACCCAGCAACCGCAGCAGCCCAGCTCTTTCCTTTCCTTCTCTCTCTCACCGCCACCCGGGCCCCACCTGTCGGGTCTTCCCCCTTCCTCCAGCCGATCTCGCCCCTCCTCTGCCTTGCAACAGCCGCGCCCCCCGGCTGTCCTCCCCGCCTTTCCCGCCCCTCCCTGCCTTCAAGCCACCTTCAAGGGAGCAATTAAGCCCCGGTGCCCCTCCCTCCTTCGGTTTCCCCTACGGTTACTCCTTCCCCCTCCTTGAAAGCCATCAAGACCGGGCCGACCGCCATGGCCATCAATGGCCATTGCCCTCCACCCCGGCCGTCGCTCTCTCTCCCTTCCTCCCCTTATAAGAGCCGAGCACGAGTCCTTGCGCGCCCCTTTCCCTCGCCCGTGCACACCCTGCATCCTCTCCTCTCACACGCGCGCCATCGCAAGGAATTTCTGGCCGCCGCCATTGCCGGCCGTGCAAGCTCCTCGTTGCCGGTGAAGTGCTCCTGACTCTCTCTCCCTCTCTCTTCTTAGCATACATCACTCACTTGAGCCCTCCCTTGTCCCAGGGCGCCTTCTCCCATCACCGGCCGAGCCGTACCCGAAGCGCTGTCGTCGTCTTCAAGCTCCGGCCATCGTGCACGATCTCCCTCACCACCGCTCCTCTGATGCTTCTTTCTTCGCCAGCAGCTTCGCATCAACGTGAGGAGCCACCTCCCTTTGTTTTTCTTTGACCCGAGGCGCATAACATCGTCGCCGCCGTGTGCCTGGGCCGGCCGTCCGCCGCCGGCCATGGAGCGCCTCCTCCGCTGCCCAAGCCACCTTCCCAAGCCCCTGGACAAGTTCACCGCTTCTCTAGCTTCGCGTAGACGCAAATCTTGTTGAAAACGGAGGTCTGTAGCTCGCTTTTGGGTTTTCCGGCGAACTGCGGCGAGCCTGCCGCCGGACGCCGCCGCACGTCGTCGTTCCAGCGCTTGCAGGCCACCTCAACCGCCCGATCGCCTGTGGACGGTCCCGATTAAATCAGGGTGGTACCCCTTCAATCGGTCCACCATGGACCCATAGACCAGGTCCACCGCTCGGTCCACGGCACCGTCAGCTGCCACGCCAGCGCCGCGTCAGCCGCTCGCCCAATCACAGCGCGCCGCGTGGCCTCCAGTCAGCAAAGCCGTCCGATCAGCATCTCTTTTGCAGAAAACCCCCTGCGGTTTTGAAAATCGCAACCATGCCCTTCCACCTTATAAAACTCTTACAACCAGGTCCTGTTTCTTCTGTTTGAGCCCCTGATCTTTCTTTTATATCTCACCCGAAGTCCAATCTTGATCTTTTGCGCTATAGACCTTCGGTTTATACGCGTATTCATGTTTTAGCGCCTGGTTTCTTGCAGTTAAGCCCCTGGAAGTCCTGTTTCTTCACAAAAAAAGCCCCTGAACCTTGTTTTGGCCGTATCTTTTGCGTTTTAGCTCCGTTTCCACCGTTTCAAGTTGCGTTAGGTTCATATCAACTCAAACTACGTGATAGGACCAATGTTGAACATGTTCTTTGTTTTATAATTTACTTAAATATTAAATATGATTAAATCCTTATACACATGCTTTTCTAATTAAAATCTAATTAGAGTTCAACACGTGTTTTCATAAGAAAGTAAATATGATTAATATTAATTAAATATTTCTTTCAATTAAAAGCTAATTAGATGTATACCCCGGTTTTCATAATCAAACTTAAATTGATTAATGATTATGCAATTTGCTTTCTAATTAAAAGCAACATAGGCTATATCCCGAGTTTTCTTAATTAAATGTTAATTTGATTAATATGAACATAAATGTGTTTTTGAATTATAATTTGATTAGTTCAACTCAAAATATAAAGATAAATGCCTAGATGGGTTTACATGCTTCTTTTAAATTAAATGTTTAATTTGCATAAATCATACTTGAATATTTATAAATAAAATTGGACTAGGCTTACATCATCTTTTAAATACAAATATAACTTGCTTAATTATAAATTGGGTATTTCTCTGAAATAACCTATGCACATGATTTTACTTAATTAAAATATACCAAGCACTAGCTAGCTCTTGTATGTGATCATCCAAATCTCCCGATAGTTCCGAGTGTTTTTGCGTTCGTGTTCCTAGAGCCAAACCTTGTTCTCTCTTTAAGCTTTTCATGCTTGGTGTATTGTTTTGTTTATTGAATGTCTTTATGTGTGCTCATAGACATCATACCAGTTTCAAGTGAGCAGCCAGTTGAAGCGGATCAAGAGCAAGTTTTTGAAGAAGAACCTCAGTGTTTAAGCAAGGAAGGCAAGTGAACTTCTCCCTCTGCATATTCCTCTTTGTCCTAAATAATTGCATGATTAATTAATATTTACATTTAAATGTTGTATTGCATAAATTTGATGGGAAATCACCTTTTTAAGGACATGACTAGAATTTTACCCTCATTACTTGAACAACCCTTTTTAAATAAATGTTTTGGGTAGAAATGCTTAGTTGCTATAACTTGGGATGGTTCAAATGATTCTTTGCAAAATGATGAATGTTGATCATGATAACTATGGTGAAAGATGATGTTTATGGTTAATAACAAGATCATATGGTTTAATCGAAACATGGAGAACCACCCAGGAAAACAGTGCAACCACAGTCCATATGGCTCTGGCTTAGCCAATTAATTAGGCGTGTGGAATTATCTGACAGCCTTATCCGAAAGGAGCACATGGGGCCGGAGTTGAAGGGGTATAGCCCGGTTCTTTTGGGGTAGCAGACTTTGCTAAGGTGCTGACCACTAGGGAGGGTTATGGTCCGCTACGCTGCTGTAACTGTCGCGGGTTGTTGGTCTTCTGCATATCTTTGTAAAGGCTTCGTAGTGGACCCCTAGCCACTCACCTCGGAAGTGTTTAAGGGTCTGATCAACCCGGGCAATATGGGGAACATGAGCTGTGGTGAAAGTGTACAACCTCTGCAGAGTTAAAACTGATCGATCAGCCGTGCTCACGGTCAAGAATGGCCTGGACCCTCACATGATTAATGAATTTGAAGATGGAATTAAATTGTGGTTTAAGTATGGGTTGAGATGGAAAGTTTTCTAAAGTCTTTTTAAGTGGGATGGTATAAACTTACACCTAGTAAATAGGTGCTTGCTAATAAAACTTGACCAACATTAAAAATGCTAACCGCTGCATAACCTTAGCCTATCCTTGATAGCCTTGCATCTTCCCCCACTTGCTGAACTCCAACCATAAGTGTGCTCACCCTTGCTTACCCGCTATTCAGAGGAGAACAATGGAGAAGAGTACTTCAGCGACTTCGATGAGTTCTGAGGCTTGCGTGCCCCCAGTCTAACGTCTGAGTGTAATAAAGAGATAATGTAATGGTTTAACTCTTGTACGTTTTTATTACTGTTTATGATATTCACTCATGACGTCTATCATATGTGTGTAAACTTGATCCTGACGCACATATGAGATGCATTTAGTTTTCTTCGGAAAATCAGGTGTGACACGGGCGCGGGGGAGACGGCGGCCGGGCGCGGTGGAGCGGGGTCGACGGGCGCGGCCGGGAGCGGCGGCTGCGGAGAGGGGGCGACGGCGGCCGGGAGCGGCGGTGGGCAAGACGACCGGGCACGGCGGAGACGTCGACGGGCGTGGGGACGACGGCCGGGCGCGGGCGGGGTCGACGGGCGGCGTGCAGACGATAGCGGCCGGGAGCAAAGAGCCTTTAGTCCCGGGTCGTATCACCACCCGAGACTAAAGGCCCCTTTCGCGCGGGAGGGCGGCAAGGGCAAAATTTCGGCCTTTTGTCCCGGGTGGTGTTACCACCCGAGACTAAAGACCCCCTTTAGTCTAGGGTCGTAACACCACCCGGGACTAAAGTGTAATTTTCGGCGGGAACTGTTTTTCCCCTCCCATTTCTTTTCTCATTTTCACATTCTATCTCTTTGAAACCAAAAAAAATATAGTAACTTTTACTATTTTTTCCATGCAAAATTATATTTAGTTAAAATATAACAAACTGTACTTTGCTATGCAAAATTATATTTTAGAGTTGTAAACATTCACTTCCAATTTTCATTTGCAATATTGATGTGCATTCCCAATAAAATTCAATTAAACCGAAAAAATAGTAAATTCATTCAGAAAAATCTCAAACTTAGTGGGTCAATCTCACATGACATATTCAAGCTTCATAAAAATTTGGAGACCGATACGACACTGCAAAGTGCATGGACTTTAGAATCGTTAAGACATAAGTGGTATAGACATGGTTCGATGAAAGGTTCTATATAGCTTTGTGAAGCACGTGTACTCCATCTATGTCGAAATGGTCTGAAATTTTTTTTGGTTGTCATTTACACTCAAAATATTAGCTCACGCAAGATCTTAGATTTTTCTGATGACTAAATGTATTTTAGGTTTTTTCATCGTGGTAAAGGAGCTAGAATATTGTGAATTACACATCAATAACTCAAGAATTATGATTCGACTTCCAGATAAATTAGACTCCTAAGGCACAAGAGAACTTGTGGCCAAGTTTGGCACCATTCTGGATCGTTTCAGGGGTGCTCTCAGCTCAACATTTAATTTCTAGGTGACGTCGCACGGAAATTTAATTAAACCGAAAAAATAGTAAATTAATTCAGAAAAATCTCAAACTTGGTGACATATTCAAGCTTCATAAAAATTTTGAGACCGATACACAATTGATTTGATCAATAATCATTACATTATGACATTAATCTCAAGCACGTAAGTACGGTGTCTCTTCACGTCCAAGCAATATGCTTGGGTCAACTTCGACAGCGAACGGAGGCATGCCATCAAACTGATCATAATCATCGGATTGATCTGTTTTGTCCTCGACTCCCACGATTACTCTTTTACCTGGAAGAACTATGTGATGCTTTGCCTCTTGTGGTCCTGCTTCTTGGGGATTTTTATTCTTCGGTATGCTAGTCATATCCTTCACATAGAAAACCTGATGCACATCTTTGGCAAGCACGAATGGATCATCTTTGAACCCAATCTTGATAAGGTCCACTATTGTCATTCCATATTCATCTTTCTTTATGCCATTCAGGTTTACCCATTGGCAAAAAAAAAAGAGGGACGTTCATCGCTCCGTACTCAAGCTCCCATATCTCTTCTATGATACCATAATAGCAGGTCTTGCCCCCATCTTTTCCGATGACGTCCATATGGACACCACTATTTTGGTTTGTGCTTTTGCGATCTTGAGCTCTCGTGTAAAAATTGTAACCATTCATATCGTAAGCTTGAAATCTTGTAATTGTGCTACAAGGTCCCCTGGCTAACAAAGCTAGTTGTGGATGAATCGTTGAGTTCCCGATTAGTTGTTCACTCAACCACGAGGGAAATGTTTCCAAGTGACAGCGTGCAATCCAGACTGGGGATTTGGTTGGATTTTGAGAAGCAATAATCTGCTCGTGTTTCATCCTATACGGAGTCACCAGTGATGATTGTTGCAGGACTGTTAGGTGTGCTTTATGGAACAAATCAGTATTATTGCTCAAACTTGATTTCCTTCCGATGATACCCTTTCCCTGTAGGCTCCCCTCGTGTCGTGATACTGGAAGCCCAATCGAGTCAATTGTGTCGACAAAATCAACACAAAACTCAATGACCTCCTCAGTTCCATATCCCTTAGCAATACTTCCTTCCGGACGGGCACGGTTAAGAACATATTTCTTGAGGATCGACATGAACCTCTCAAAAGGCCACATGTTGTAAAGGTATACTGGACCGAGAATAGTAATTTCTTTCACAAGGTGTACCAGGAGGTGCGTCATAACATCGAGGAAGGAAGGTGGAAATGCCAACTCAAAGCCAACAAGACATTGAACCGCATCATTCTGTAGCTTTCCTAGCTTGGCTGGATCGATTGTCTTCTGTGAAATTGCATTAAGAAATGCACAAAGCTTTACGACCAGTAATCGTACATTCTCTGATAGAACACCCCTCAACGCAACTGGAAGCAACTGTGTCATCAACATGTGACAGTCGTGGGCCTTTAGATTTGTGAACTTCTTCTCTTTCATATTTATGATCCCCTTTAAATTCGACGAGTAGCCAGACGGAACCTTAATACTGTTCAGGCAATCAAACACGCTTTCCTTCTCTTTCTTGGTGAGAGTGTAACTAGCAGGACCATAGTAATCAACATCATCATCATCCTCTTCTGGATCAGTTTCATCATCACCCTCCCGCGGAACTTTGGGAATCTTATGAAATTCTTTCAGGTCCTCTCGTGCTTCATTGGTATCCTTCGGGTTACCGTAACAACCCATGAAGCCTAGCACATTCACGCAAAGATTCTTCGTAAGGTGCATCACGTCAATTGCGTGTCGGACCTCAAGGCTACGCCAATAAGGTAGCTCCCAAAATATAGATTTCTTCTTCCACATTGGTGCACGCCCGTTGGCGTCAGTTGGAACAGGTTCACTACCAGCATCCTTTCCAAAGACTACCCTTAGATCATTTACCATCTCAAATACGACATCTCCATTAAAATGGGGTGGCTTCGTACGATGGTCAGCCTTCCCTTTCCAATGCATCACTTTCTTCCGTAAGGGGTGATTAGTTGGAAGGAAATAACGGTGACCATTATACACGACCTTCTTACAGTTTTTGAGATGAATACCTTGTGTTCTATGTAAACAGTGCGTGCATGCCCGATATCCCTTGTTTGTCTGCCCAGAAAGGTTACTTAGGGCAGGCCAATCATTGATGGTTATGAACAACAATACTCGTAGATCGAAGTTCTCTTGCCTATCCTCATCCCACACACGTACGCCCTCTTCCCGCCATAGCAGTAATAGTTCATCGACCAACGGTCTTAGGTACACATCAATGTCGTTGCCGGGTTGTTTTGGACCTTGGATGAGCACCGGCATCATAATGAACTTTCGCTTCATGCACATCCAACCAGGAAGGTTGAACATGCATAGGGTCACAGACCAAGTGCTATGACCACTGCTAAACTCCCCGAATGGAATGAAACCATCCGTACTTAAACCAAACCTTATGTTCCTTTCCCCGTTCTCAGAAAATGTCTTGAATTCTCTATCAATCTTTCTCCACTGAGACCCATCAGCCGGATGTCTCAGCAGGTTGTCTTGCTTACGTTCCTCGGCGTGCCATCTCATCAACTTAGCATGTGCTTTGTTCTGAAACAAACGCTTCAAACATGGTATTATAGGAAAATACCACATAACCTTCGCCGGAACTTTCTTCGTCTTGTCACGGTGCCCCTGGAGATCACCAGCATCTTCATCTCGCCGAATCTTATAACATAGTGCTTTGCACACAGGAAAAGCATCCAAATTCTCGTAATCCTTACCCCGATATAGGATGCAATCATTAGGGTATGCATGGAACTTCTGTACCTCCAACCCAAGAGGGCACACGGTCTGTTTTGCTTCATATGTGGTGGACGGTAATTCATTATTCTCCGGAAGCTTGTCCTTCACAATTTTTAGTATCCCTTCAAATGCCTTATCAGACACACCATATTTTGCCTTACATTGCAGCATTTCTAGTGTAGTACCAAGTTTTTTGTGACCTGTCTTGCAATCTGGGTATAACGGTTTTCTGTGATCTTCGATCATACGTTGGAACTTTGCCTTTTCTTTTTCGTTTTCACAGTCCCTTTGTGCATCCTGTAGAACCTGGCCGAGATCATCAGCAGGCCCGTCAGCATGTGCTGGTAACTCTTCTTCGTCAGCATCTTCCATTAAAGTATCTGTAAAAGCTTGACCTGCGGCCCAGTCCGGAATACCCTCCTCCTCTTCTTCGTCGTCTTCCATCACAACCCCTCTTTCAGCGTGCTTGGTCCAAACCACATAGTTCGGCATGAATCCGTATTTCAACAAGTGGAGGTGAAGTGTGCCCGGGTCATGGTAGTCTCTTTCGTTTCTGCAATCGGAGCATGGACAACACATGAACCCACTCGCATCCTTGTTTTTTTTCGCCACTTCGAGAAAACCATGCATGCCGGTAATGTACTCCGCTGACCGTCTGTCGGTATTGTACATCCATTGCCGGTTCATCTGCATCATATTAAGTGAAAAATATCCATGTTAATTCTAACAACACTAAAGTATAAAAAACAAAAAAAAAATCTTAGTACAAATGAATGAAAGAAGATAATCATAACAAATGAAAACTACTTATTACCAAATCTAAAGTATACTAATATAAAAACTACATCTCTTAGCTCTTAAATCAAATTTTCTATTTTCTTAATTATGGCATAAATTTTAAGTATAAAAAATATACACTATCTCTAGGTCTCATTTTTTAATAACTAAATTAATAAATTATATTTTCTCTAATAATACTAGCTAAAAGTAAAATTTTTATAAAAACAAAAAAAAAATCTTAGTACAAATGAATGATAGAAGATTATCATAACAAATGATAACTACTTATTACTAAATCTAAAGTATACTAAAAACCTCATCTCTTAGCTCTTAAATCAAAATTTCTATTTTCTCCTTCTCTAAACCATAACACGAAATTTAAACACAACAAATGAATGGAGGATGAAGAATAATACCTTAGCAACACCTTGGAGGTGAGAAAACTTCACAAATTGATGACGAAAAATTTGGGCAGCACCTCACTAGGTTTGAAGCGCCATGGAGCTTAGAGGAGCTTGCTTTTGAGCTCTCGGTGAAAAATGGTCGGGTAGGGGAAGAAGAAAGGAGCGTGCTGTCGATTTTGTATAGGGGAGGCCTTTTGTCCCGGTTGGTAAAACCAACCGAGACAAAAGGGTGCCTTACCAACCGGGACAAAAGGCCTCTGAAGGCCGGCCCCGCCAACCCTTTAGTCCCGGGTTGGTTTACCACCCAGGACTAAAAGTCGGCTCCAATTATTACGGCCGTGGATGGCTGGCCTTTAGTCCCGGGTTGGATTACCAACCGGGACTAAAGGGTTGCCCCCCAATGACCCTGTTGTTTTTTTAGTTTAATATATATTAAGGTCTCCAAAATTTGTGATAAAGACTATCATTAAGGCTTAATCAATACTTTGGAGGTGAGAACCCTAATATTAAGGTTTCCAATAAATTAGTCACCGGTCTAACATCAATACTTAAGGTCTTAACAAAAAATATAAAAAAGTTCATACATGAATACTTAAGGTACGGTCTTAACAAAGATAGAGGGTGCATCAATGCACGACACAAATTTCACACTTCATTCTTCTTCCTTAGATAGTCCATATAGTTGAAGTCTCCGATCTTGAAGTCGAGAACTTCAGCGAAATA
Organism: Cenchrus fungigraminus; assembly: GCA_036936925.1. Taxonomy (NCBI): domain Eukaryota; kingdom Viridiplantae; phylum Streptophyta; class Magnoliopsida; order Poales; family Poaceae; genus Cenchrus; species Cenchrus fungigraminus. Next base: position 27,860,623 of record CM072780.1, on the reverse strand, counting down.
TGCCAGAGAATGGATCAGTGCACTCTCCATCGCTTCACAATTACGGTCACATGGACTTTCATAAATTTCAAACAATGGCGGCGAGGCAAACTGATATGGCCTATAAAATGAAAGATGAGTCTGATACTTCCAATTTCTTGTTTGTATAGCATTTGAATCTGTGTAAGAAAATCCCACAACATCCATCACTTGCTCTAGAATTGCATGAAAGCTCATTGCCGCAAAAGTTTGACCAAACATATCCTACAATTAAGAATAATGTTATTACGACGCATTAAAAATGCTGAATAAGAGTAAATGGTGCTCCATATATACCATGTCATGTTCATTTAGCCGACAAAGTCCCTCTGCGGTCCTGGTGACATTTTGTCCTTCCTTGAGTGACTTTATTAGAAAATAAGAGTAATCTGGCACAAAATACCCATTAGCGTTTAGTTGTTGTAAGCATGCCTGCACGGCGGTCCTTTCATAAGTCCTCTTAACCAGTGCAGGGGCACCCCACCCAACAATCGATACCATTTGGATGGGTTCTGAAGACAGCGAGGAGTGATTTTGTCCACGAACAGGTATGTCAAACGAGATTTTTAATTGTATGCAATTGTTTGGACTGACAATGGCGCATTGTGTAACAGGAGGGGTACCACCTAAATTTTCAACAACATGTGCGAGCCACTGCAAATGATTGAGAACTTGCGTTGTATGAAATAATATTATTATCCGTGTGTAGTACGTAAACATGAAATTTATACAACGAAAGAATATTACTATGTTGGGACGAGGTCCCTGGCTTCGATCACCAGTAGGTAACTCAATCACACCATGGGTGAAGCGTATGCCTGGACGACGAGCCAAAGGTGGCCGGTCATCAAAACTGATTCCACGACCGCCGCCATGACTTGCCATAGTTATTCTGGACTACTCTGTAATATATATAAAATAATACTTAAATAAGAGAATGCTTAAATTTATTCTATATAAAAACAACATATATAAGACATATTTTCTCATTTTCTAATAACTAAACAGATAAGTGCAAGAGCTCGTTCAGGTGCAGTGAGCCCTGAGGCGACGTAAGTCTGTACTATACCTTTTCTAATGACCCTGATCATCTACGAACTACAGCCTCACCTCACCATCATATACACGCACATCGCTCTCCCGCTTACAATTCCAAATCAACTAGCTACAGCCCAACATCTCCTATCTAGCTACAGTCCTACGTCACCGAGCCACGTATAGCCCCAGCTCGCCGGTGACGTAGCTAGGTACGAGATGTTGGGATGTAGCTTGGTGATGTAAGGCCACTGGTAGAGAACCAACCGACTGTATATGGAAAAAAGAGAAAAAATAAGAGAATGCCTAAATGTATTCTAAATAAAAACAAGAAATACTTAACAAAAATGAATTAAATAGGTAGGTAGTATATTTTTGTTTGGTAATGACCATTTTTTTAATAAACTAACTTCTCATAAATTAAGCCAAATGTAAAATTAAATGCATCTCTCATTTAAAAGTTAAAATCAATTATCTCTATAGCAAAAACTATAAAATCAGAGGATAAATCCCTATGTGAAACTATGCTTAAAAAATATGTGAAACTAAATACAATGTTAGCTAAATCTAAAACATCTCTTAGCTCCTCCTACCACTAAAAATCTAAATCCATATTTTCTCCATTTCTAACCATAAAAACGAAATTTAATCATAATAAATGAAGGAAGGATGAAGAATCAAACCTTAGCAACACTTTGGAGGAGATAAATCTTCACAAATGGATGACGAAAAAATTGGCTAGGAGAAGAACTAGCTAGCTCTCTTCACAAAACTATCTCTTAAGTCTCGGGTGAATGTGAGCTCGGGCAGAGGAAGAAGGGAGGCGGGGATTTATAGGCACACCCTTTAGTCCCGGGTAGTATTACCACCCTGGACTAAAGATGAGACTTTAGTCTCGGGTGGTAATACCACCCGGGACAAAAACTTTAGTCCCGGGTGGTGTTACGACCCGGGAATAAAGGCTCAACCTTTAGGACGCCAATAATTGCGGCTCGGAGCCGTTGGATGCCAGGCCTTTAGTCCCGGGTGGTATTACCACCCGAGATTAAAGGGGGCGTCGCAAACAGCCTTTCAAGACCACGTCGCCTCAAAAGCATTTGTCCCGGTTCCAAAGTTGAACCGGGACAAATGCTTGGGAACAAAAGTCGTTTTTCCACCAGTGTGCCACGTAAGCATTTTGATGATGTGCCAGCATATTTATTGAGGAGAGAGTGAGAAAAGGGAAGAAACGACGTCTCAATAAGACGTCGAGTCTACCTCGCCCCGATGCCGCAAGACTCTGCAAGACTCGCGATGGGGTAGGCCAGAATCGTGAGGGGGGATCCTGTACGCCATCCCGTACGCCAACATCATGGACGGAGGCCGCAAGGAGTTGGATTCATGCCACAAAGGATCTTGATAGAAGAGAGAAATTGATTGATTGATTGATTTTCATTTGGACTCTATATAGAGGAAACTGCATTGGAAAGAACCAGAGTCTACAATATCCTAGACTATAGACTCTATGGGTAGAGTCTGGGTTGGGAGTGCCCTTAGGGCACTCTCAATGGAGTATTAATGGTAATTTTTATCCCTATTAAACAACCTGCCAACTAAGAAAAATAATGATGTGACAGCTTAATTAATAAGAAAAAAAATAAAAACCACAAGAAACTATTTCTTAGGAGAAACTATTTCTCATGGAGTTCGGCTGATACTGCTCGGCTGGAATACTCGAGCGTTGCGTTCTGCCTGGTGGCCAAGTGCAACGAGCGAATCTGCTCCTTTAATGCTTCTTTGATCTTGCGACGGACTGTATTTGTTTCGTCTAATTGTTGTTTCGTCTAATTGGATCGAGCAGTCTCCACCGAAAGGGTTGCTGCGCGATTCTCCGGGAACTGAAGAGCAGACATAAAAAATTAAGACAAAACAAAATAAGATGAGAAATTAATCGCATAAAAAATGATAGATGAACGAAGAAATAATCTAAATACCTATATTTGCCGTTACAGTAGTGCCACACCAGTTTGTTTAACGACTACTACATTCTCCGATCAAATACTTGGGGCTACTACACAACCACACGCACTTCGGCACTTGTAGCTAATTAATGACCCTTTTGAGTGAATATTAGTAGGACTAACATGTTTATCAAATACATCACTTTTTAGAGGGTGCATATAACGACTTATTAATTATTAGCTAGGTCTCTCCCAAGATGAAACCCAATCACAACAAAAGGACAGAAAGAAGAGTACGTATATTTTTTTAACGAACCGCACAAGATAGTGCGTGTTTAATTGATATAGCAGAAAAATACAAGACTACAACCCTAGGAGGTCATAGTCAGAAAAAAAGAAAAGAAAGACTAACTAAAACTCGTCCGGTTGGATTGAGACATCAACACCCACACAAACACGTTACTAACTGATTGGAGTGAGATATCAACGCAGTCGCAAACACTCTACTCAGCAAGGGAGCAAAAAACTGAAGCCAAGCAAAACCTAAAACGCTGTCACCACCATCAACCTCACACTTAAGCAGTCGTCGAACCCTGCAGTAATGACCTCGCGTCGATAGGAACCCAAAGGTAATAAGCAGACTGCACCACACCAAAGGTAAGCAGAGTACGCATAGCGCACGAAGATTTGTGCACACCGTATATTCAGTCGATATCAAGTGTAGACCATTTTATTAGACAAAGCGTCAGGCTAATGAAACATTTCAGCAAGTAGCAGCTGAGTACGTATGTACACGAGATATTTTGAAATTTAACCCTATGTTTGCATGCCTCACTTCATATGACCCTCGGTTCGTAAGCCTTTCGAAATATAACCCCGAGGCACGCGAACTCTTCGATTCGGGGGTTTTCTATCACTTTTCACAATTTCGAGATTTTGTTTTATGTTTTGCCTCTCCAAATCATGTGAAGAGACAATTTTGCTCCTGATTATCTCTCACTCCACCCTGACGTGTGGGACCTACGTTTTGGGTCATCTTCAACCTCAGACTCCCCTGCTCCGCGGCCTGAAGCTCCCCTGCTCCCCTGAAGCTCAGACCCAACCACGTCTTGAAGGTCCCCTGCACCAGCGCGGGCGCCTCCGCCCCGTGCGGCCAGCCTCCACCAGCGCGGGTGCCTCCGCCCCGTGCGGCAAGCCTCCACCGGCGAGGACCGTCGGCGTTGGGCGCCTCCGCCCGACCGCCCCTGCTCCGGTCTCCCCCATGGCTGGCGCGGCTATCCCCGGCGGGAGGCGCGGCCGATTCCGAGGGGCGGCACGGGCAGCCCTTGACAGGATCCTCGCCGCCGCCCATGGGGCCGCCGACATCTCTCCGGCAGCGGCGCCCATGGGGCTTGACGGCGTCTCTCCGTCCAGCGTGAGCGAGCAGGAGGTGAGGGAAGGCGAGGTGGGGCGCGCAACTGCCTGGGCGAGCTGGTGCTCCGCTGGCCTGAGCTCAAGCTCCGCCGTGAGGCGCGCGGTCGTCCGGGATGGCATGGCCGGTGGGGTCGAGATCTGGCCGGGCCGTAGCCATGGATGCCAGGCCGACCTCTGCTTGCACCGCTGGCCGGGAGCAGCGCCGGCGGGCCAGGCACGGGAGGTGCCGGCGGGAGCCAATGGATCCGCGCGCCGCCGCTTCGGGAGCCTGCCCGAGGTTGAAGACGACCCCGACTCTGGGTCCCACACGCCAGTGGTGGAGGGAGGAAATGAATGGGATAAGGTAGGGGCAAAATTGTCCTTTCACTTGAGCTGGAGAAGAAATGGGTAAAAGAAAACTCTAAAATGTTGAAAATGGGTCGAAATCCCTCAAATCGAAGAAGTTCGCGTGCACAGGGTTATATTTCGAAAGGCCTGCGAACCGAGGGTCATATGAAGTGAGGCATGCGAACGTAGGGTTATATTTCGAAATCTCTCGTATGTACACGCCTAATAGTCTGGCGATGGGGAGAAAGGAAGGGATCGACATGGACATGATGATGACGACCACCATACCAGAGAGGAGCTAGAATATTATCACGTGCAAGCTAATCAGTATGCTGAAGCAAAAAAATAAAGCTATTGCGTAGCCCATCAAAAGAACACAAAGCGATAAATCCCTATTATTCCATGCTTTAGTTGGACAGAAGTGGTGGACCCAGACAACTAAAACACAAACGGAGAGAACTGGTGCAAAATGTAACAGTTAAGAAGACTGGTAGAAAGTGTCGTAGCTACAGACAGGGGTGCCGGCCGGTGGTCGAAGGGGAAATGAACGAATACATACAAAATAAAAGTACCCAAACGAATTGCGCCAATCTTCATGGAAATGGAGGCTAGAAGCTCCAGACTCCAGGAGTTTACTTTCTTACATGTTAGTAGAAACTGTAATCGAGTTGCTCACGAACTTGCTAAACAAGTGAGCATAGATGTGCCACATGTTAGTAGAAACTGTAATCGAGTTGCTCGCGAACTTGCTAAACAAGTGAGCATAGATGTGCCGACGGTGGTGTGGCAGGAAACCCCGTTGTGCATCCGTGAGGCAGAATGTAATCATGCTCCTTGATGATGAATGGAAGAATACGACCGTGATCGTGAATGATTAGGTCCTTTTTAAAGAAAGAATTATCCCACTTTAACTGCACTACGTAGTTAGGTTTTCAAAAACTCAAACAAAGAAAAAAATTAACTTTTGATTTTTGTTGAGATATTAAAGTTTGAATTTTGTTTTGATTAAAAAACTTTGAATTTGGTTTTGGTTGGGGTGTGCCAAGCCTAAGCAATAGTGCAACGCTTAGGCGACACATGAGAACCTTAGTAGCAAGCTACCATTATAGGTCCCCCATAAAAAATAAATTTAATATCATTGTGGGTTCATAACCCACGTATCAGATATTAAACTGATAAGAACAGATACTACACTTGATCTTAGCCAAAGGGCCGAGAAAGGTATGAGTTGGTAGCTTGCTGTGGCTCTTGTTTTATTTGCGCAGCGCAAGGATTGCTTCCTTCTCCTTACGACGTGGTACTAATCCTCTCGGACTTAATTCTAAAAAAAAAAATCCTCTCGAACTTGAGGTTAACGCAAACCGGAGGGGAATTTTTTATATTTTTTTCTTCGATTTTACGAAAATAAATACTCGGATTCAACATTAGCAGAAATAGCCTCGAACCGCCGTTTACCACAGCGGTTGGGCTCCTACAGCCGTTTGAAGAGGTGGTAGGGACCTACCGCCGTGGCAAATGGCGGTAAGTACCTGTCAACCGCCTCTGGCAACGGCGGTACGATGACCCGCTACGTGGCACGCTCGACAGGCACCTACCGCCAGGGCCAAGGGCGGTAGGTGGCCGACCGCCGTTTGAACTAGCGGTTGAACGACCATTGCAGACCTACCGCCGCTTCAGGTCCTACCGCCAGTTCAAACGGCGGCAGCACCGCGCCTATATAAGGGCCGCAGCCCTGCCGCCGGGCGGCTGCGGCCCCCCTCCTTTTCCTTCCTCCTCCCCACGTAGGTCTCCGTTGACTTCAGGTATGTCTCCAATACTTTCCTCGTATAGTTAGTTTAGAAATTCTAGAAATAGTTTAGAAATTCTATAAATAGTTTAGAAATCTTAGAAATAGTTTAGAAATCTTAGAAATACTTTGGAAATTTCCAGATACAGTTTAGAAATTCTAGAAATAGTTTAGAAATCTTAGAAATTCTTTATAAATTCGTAGAAATACTTTAGAAATTGTAGAAATACTTTGGAAATTCCTAGAAATACTTTAGAAATTCTAGAAATACATTAGAAATCCTAGAAATTCTTTAGAAATTCATAGAAATACTTTAGAAATTGTAGAAATACTTTGGAAATCCTATAAATTCTTTAGAAATTCGTAGAAATACTTTAGAAATTGTAGAAATTCTTTGGAAATTCCTAAAAATACTTTAGAAATTCTAGAAATACTTTGGAAATCCTAGAAATTCTTTAGAAATTCGTAGAAATACTTTAGAAATGGTAGAAATACTTTGGAAATTTATAGAAATACTTTAGAAATTGTAAAAATACTTTGGAAATTCCTAGAAATACTTTAGAAATTGTAGAAATTCTTTGGAAATTCCTAGAAATACTTTAGAAATTCTAGAAATACTTTGGAAATCCTAGAAATTCTTTAGAAATTTGTAGAAATACTTTAGAAATTGTAGAAATATTTTGGAAATTCCTAGAAATACTTTAGAAATTGTAGAAATACTTGGGAAATTCCTAGAAATACTTTAGAAATTATAGAAATTCTTTGGAAATTCCTACAATTATTTTAGAAATTCTAGAAATACTTTGGAAATCCTAGAAATTCTTTAGAAATTCGTAGAAATACTTTCAAAATTGTAGAAATACTTTGGAAATTCCTAGAAATACTTTAGAAATTGTAGAAATGCTTTGGAAATTCCTAGAAATACTTTGGAAATATGTGTGACTTTATATTTTAATTTTTTTTGCAACTATGGCTCAGCAGCAGGCGCCGCCGCCTGTTGGTGGTGTTCGTCCTCCTCGGGAGCCACTGTCGTACGTGCTGCCCGAGCTCTTGGACGAGGCCACAGACAGGGCGCACCGGTCCTACCACTCCGCGATCTGCGGGGCAGAGCTAGGCACCGTGCGTTTTAGAGGCCCGGGGTACTACATGCTGCTTCACTCCGGTTGGTGTCCGAAGTATGTAATACGATACCTTGGTTTCTTTGTATTTTCTCATTTAATTTGGTAATTAATATTTATTTCGTTTTGTGGTGCAAGCTACGCGCAGCAGGGCTTCTTCCCCTAGCGCGTTTAGTTGAGGGGGACCTCATGCGGGCCGCTTTGCGCCCGGCGGAGCGCAGATCGCGCTTTGGGTTCGACTACCAGCTGGTCTGCGCGCTCCTGGACCGGTGACGCCCCGAGACGCACAGCTTCCATTTCCCCTGGGGGGGAGATGGTGGTGACTTTGGAGGACGTGGCCCTCCTCTTCGGGCTACCGTGCTCAGGGGAGCCCATGGGGGCTGTTGACCTCCCGACGCGTGGCGTGACGATATCCTCGCGAGGTTCGCCAGAGTGGTGCGTCGTCCCGACGCGCCAGAGGTGCCTGACTTCACCAACTCTCACGGCCCCACGAGCGCTTGGTTGCGCAAGTACAGCGTGCGTACCTCTATCTATCATTTTTTCATAGTATCGTTTTTCAGTCTCTGACAGAATTTTGAATTTTTGCAGGCCTCGTACATGAGAGACGACGCCGACGAGCCGATGAGCAACAGGCACTTGGAGGCGTACCTGTTGTGGCTGTTCGGCTACGTGATGTTCTGTGAGTCCCAGGGGGACGCGGTGTCAAGGTTCCTGATCCCCACGCGCGGAGGATCGCCGACGCCACCGTGGAGGAGATGCCCCAGATCAACTGGGGCGCTGCAGTTTTGGTCGCGACGTACAGGGGCCTGTGCGCCGGGTGCACCAAGACGGGCACCCAGTCGATCCTCCTCGGATGCCCGCTTCTGCTGCACCTGTGGACCGATCGGCGTACCGGGCGCCGGAGGAGGGGCACGACCCAGCAGATAGGCCGACCATGGGGTCGATGTGGTGCTACCGCCAGGTTCGTACTTCGAGCTAACTTCGTTCATTAGCTATCAGAAAGTAATGCAATTCATCAAGCTAACTTATCCTCTTGTTTGCAGCTCTCTTGGACGGAGCAGACCAGGAGGTCGTACCTGGACTTCGTCGGGCAGATCGACAACCTCACGGACGTTGAGGTTATCTGGCAGCCGTTCACCGACGCCTTGGTCGCCGCGCGTGCACCATAGGGTCTCTCGTCTCTGTGCTTTCGGGACCGTGACTTCTGGATGACGAAGACGCCGCTCGTCCACGACATGTACGTCGAGGAGTACCACGTAGAGCGCGTGATGAGGCAGTTCGGCCTCTACCAGGCTTCGCCTGTGCCCGTCGCACACACCGTCGACCCGGCCATGCACCAATAAGTTCATTCAAAACTTCATTAGTTTCTGTTGACGAGTGACGAAAGTTAGTTTGCTGACCAATTGGCTGTTTCTTGTTGTTTGTGGACGAGGAAGGGGTCGAAGACTTCGGTCCTTTTTTGGCGAAGCTGCAGTAGTACTTAGACGCGTGGGCAAACGCCGCCGCCCCGGAGCACGTCGTCGTCGAGCCGCGCTTACACGACGACGACGCCTGGAGAGCGTACCTGCAGTGGTACACGGCGAGGACTCGGACACGCGTGACGTACGTCCCGCCGAACCCTCGCCTTGACCTCGTGCCAGCGTCGGCATACCCCTACCGACGGGATCAGACCCACAGCATCTTAGTAAGTTCTTTTTCATTACATCAAATTAAGTCACATTCGCTAACGTTTGGTTGTACTAATAATTCGACCGATCTTGACAGTACGACACAGCTCGGGAGATGTACCTGCTGGCCCAGCACGTGGGCACGACGATAGACCACATGACGTTGGACGGGATACAGACAGAGATGCAGAAGATGGTGGGCTTGAGCCGGCGGTTGATGCACGCGGTGAACTTCCGCGGCGACGAGGGGTTCCTCTTTCCACGCAACCTCTCGTCCTCCAGCAGCTGTGCCACCACCTCAGCTTCGTACCAGGCACCCTCGTCCTCGACACGTCCACCGTTTGCGCCCTCGTTCTCGACACGTCCACAGTTCGCGCCCACTGCGTCCGCTCCGTACGTGGCGCGGCCTAGTTCTTTCTACGCCACAGGTACATGTTTTTTCTTCCTAGTTTTCACGACAGATTTTTTTGGTTCATGCCTGACTTATATTTTTATAGAGAGACCACCGATACCTACGAAGCCGGGGTCTTCGTCTTGGGCAGCTTCACCGGTTCAGCAGCCGGTGTTTGATCCACCTCCTTTGGACTACAACAGTGGCGAGACACCACCACTGGACTCGGGCCTCGTGTTTCACTTCGACAACTTATTCCGCGACCCTGCCGACGTGATCGGTGCTACACAGCTAACAGGAGCCCCGCTCGTCGGGACCCAGCCGACGCAGGAGCAGCACGCGGTGATGTTGCGGGACTTCAACGACACGGCACAACGTGCAGCGGAGGGGTTGGCGGCGGCACAGTCGGTGGAGGCGGAGGCGCGGTCGACCGGAGGGGGGCGTCTCGTGTGGATCGGCACAGGCAGCGACCGGAGGGGGGCCATCCCGTCGGGCTCAGGTGCTCCCGTAGCGACACCGCCCCCCGAGCCGGTGGCCGGAGGACGCGATCGCCATCCACGAGACCCCCTCACGTACCCCACCCACCACACGAGGGCTGCACAGAGGGCGGCGGCAGCGGCGAGGAGGAAGGAGCACCAGGGCCCGCCACGACCGACGAAGCGCGGTCGTATTTAGATTTGTTTTTTGGACACTTGTCGTGTAAACTACTTTTGTTTGTTATAATTAAATTATGTATTTTCGTATTCAGTTTCCTGTTATTTCGCATTTATAGTATTAGGGAAAACCAACTGAAAAACAAAAAAAAAACAAAAAACACCAACCGCCTTTTGAAGCGGCAGTTGGCTGCACCCAGCCGCCGTTTCAAGTGGCGGTAGCTGCCAGGCAGCCAGCCGCCACCCAACCCAGGCCTGCCGCCACTGTTGCAAACCTACCGCACTTTACTGCGGCGGCAGGTACTTACCGCACTTTACCGCGGCGATAGGTCCCTACCGCCGCTTCAAACGACGGCAAGTTCCCAACCGCCGTGGCAAACGGCGGTTCGAGGCTAGTTCTGCAAATGTTGAATCCGACTATTTATTTTCGTAAAATCGAAGAAAAAATATAAAAAAAATTCACCGGAGGGAGCCAAGGCAAAAGGACACCAGGGCTGATTACAACATATACTTCCTGTTTGGATTTGCAGCCGGCCCATTAAGATGACTAGGGCCTCAAGCCCAGCTAAAAAATCACCAATGAAAATTTGTGGGCCTCAAGCGAATTAAGATGTCCCGTTGACATATGTTGAGTGAATTTTTGTGGACCCACAACTAATTTTCCGTTGTCGTGCCAAGGAGGCAAGTAGGCCTAACGGTCCGTCTTGTCCTCATCGTCCTTCAACCTGCCTTGACTGATGAGGTGAGTGAGTGGCTGACCCAAACGTCGTGATCATCTGCCGCGAGCCGTGACGATAACAAACCCGCACAAACCCCTGCTGAACTTGCTCGGAAAGCGTCAGACATGACCCAAAACGCTCTTCCTGATGAGTGATCACCAAGTCCATCGCTGTCATCACCGCATAACGCTCGGTGTCAAGCCGCCATTCGTCCTCCTAACCCCGCTCTTCCTGATGAGTGATGACCATGTCCTGTCAGTGTCAGCCCCGCCGTCGTCGCAATAGCAGCGAAGGCGTGCATGGAGTGCTGTGCAACTGTGCAAGATCTCCCCCTGGCCCCTGCCGCCGTTGACGCCCGACAGCTCGCGTGACGAATAGGCCTGCGTCATCGCACGAGCTCGCGGTCACCCCTATAAAATCAGCGCCAACCACTCGTGCTGTCGAGCAGCACTACTTGCCCGGAGGACCAAGAATCCAAGATCAATCATCCACCATTCCACCTTATCAACCACCAGACGGATCAGTTCACGGATAAGCGAGGCGCGCGCATCGCGGGCGTGGACGGATCGAAATGGGCTCCTGCGTCTCGTTCTCGCGCTCGCCGCCGGCGGCGGCGTCCACAGCGGAGGAGCGGTCGACGGCCCAGCGAGCACCGTTGGCCACCGCCAAGGTCGTGAACCTGGACGGCTCCATGGCGCAGTTCGCGGGCCCGGTCACGGCGCGCGAGGCGCTTGGCGACGACAACAGCGGGCGCGAACGCGCGCCGCGGTTCCTCTGCGGCTCCGACGAGCTCCGCTTCGACGCGCCCGCCCGCGCGCTGGCGGCCGACGAGGCGCTCCAGCCTGGGCAGCTCTACTTCGCGCTTCCCGCGCGCATGCTGCGCCGGCCGCTGTCCGGGGACGACATGGCCGCGCTCGCCGTCAGGGCCGCCACGGCGCTCGCGGCCGAGGCGGGCCTCGCCGCCGCTGGAGTCATGTCGCCGCAGCGGCGGCGGACGAAGCAGAGCGGGGAGGCCGGCAAGGGGCGGCGGCGGCCGCCGCCGCGGTTGACGTCGGCGCGAGTGGCCCCGCTTCTGGTCGTCAGCAGCAACAGCAAGGACGGCTCGTCCGATGGTTCTTGGAATAAGGTCGTGTTTAGATACGAGTAAATTTTTTTCAACCCCTTTGACCGCTAATTAAAGGTATTAAATAAAGCAGTTTATAAAACTACTTTCACACCTCAATGTAAATTTTTTAGAGCAATCTAATGGAGGTTTGACCACACAATTAGAGAATGATTACTGTAGTATTGCTGTAGCAAATCATTAAATTAATTATGCTATTAGATTCATCATGCAAAGTTGCACTCATATGTGAAAAGGTTTTGCAAATAAATTTCATTTAGTACTTCGTACATACAAGATTTCTTTCTCTGAAAAAATTTTACAGGGAATCTAGGCGGCAGAATCGCAACGCGCGAGGCGGTCGTACTCGTACACGACGACGGCAGCCGTAAGGTTGGGAAGACGAGACGGGGAAGAGCGGCTTACAGGAGCGCCGCCGCCCGCCGTCGTCCCGACGTGCAGAGGTTAAGCGCCATCGCTTGAGTTTTTACTTGTCTCCATCCCCCGTTCGAGGATCGGAGGAGAAGCGAACATGCATGTGTAATTGTGTATAGAATATGCACAGGGCTGCAGGTAGCTCCGATTCTTTCGTTTCGTGTGTAATGAACCGCCAATGACAAAATACTTACTCGTACACTCATAATATCACCCTATCACTTCTTACTTTATTGTTTGGTTTATGGAGTGAAATGAGTTGATCTCTCACTAGATCACCCCTTGGTATAGACGCGACGAATGTGATCATCCTATTAAATTTTATATAATCAATGTATGATGTGTTAGATATTTGTGATCTCAGCATAACAATTGAGAGAACGACTCCATATATGGAAGGACTCCACATCCTTATGTGAATAGGACTCTTGTGCTGTGATCGGCAAGTACACCTAAGTTGTATTCAACTAGGACTCGACCCTGACCCTGACCCTGCAGCACTACATATATGAGTTAGAGAGGTGCCTCACGTTATGCCAATCCTCTAATCTCGAAATTAGTCTAAACACCGATTAATTAGAGTGCTGAAGGGGTTGGAAGATCGAGATCCTGACCTCACCTATCAAGAACCTCTGTTCTTGAGAGGTGAACTGCATCTACTTCGAGTTCGTCAGGAGGTGACGTCCACAAGACTGTTTTTTCGTCATCGACATTTAAGTCTTCACCAACAGAGAGCTCTGCTCTTGAACCGGTGAAGATCACTTCTAGTTCATCTACATCAACACCTTCAAGTCTACAGATGGCATCTACAAGCTCTGCTGGTTAGTCTAATCTAAGTTTCCGCATTAAGTTTAATTAGTGATCATGATTAGACTAAGTTAAGATCCTGTTTAAGTTAACGTTAGACTAAGTTGTTTCTAACAATCGGTATCATGAGCCTCCTTAGTTCTAACATGATCCTAATCCAGAGCAATTAGAGTAATGCCTCTGTTAAGTTCCTTTGCATCGGCAATGCATGTTTTAGTTGGAAATTAAATTAAGTCAGATTGGTCTTATGTGTATCTAAGTGTGCCATTACGATTCGATCTGTTTCATGCATGCCTTTAATGTCAGATTAGATTGTTTGATATGTTTTAAGATTAAGTACTAAGACATAAGTTGCCGTATTAGCCCTAAGTTTAGTCGTTGTTAATGTGCAATTAGAACCTGCAGTTTGATATGTGCGAATTAATTGAAGTCCACAAATCGAGTGTAAATTAGCACCCTGTAATTGCGCATGTCACATGACTGATTGAGCTCTAAAATCTAGTTTGGTTAGGTCAAGTTTTGTTTAATTTCTTGATCTGTTAAGTAAACCAACACTGGATTAGAATTAATGTGGTTCATTAGTGAATAATAAAGCAGATCCGAACCAAAATTAGACCCTAATTAAGTTTTTTTAGTTTTAAGTTAAGTAATTAGGGTTAGTTTATCCTTGTTATCCCAAATTACTTCCTGACAGTACTCCAATTCGCGCAATTAGGAAAATTAAGATGCGTATCAGCAAGTAGAAGGAGGGGAATCGAATCGAATTGCAAAATTCATCAAGAAAAGATCCCAAAATTCGAAAAAAAATCCCAATTAGAAGAACTATAATCCTACCTAGGGTTAGAGGGATTGCCTGGTCGACGACGGCGCGTGGCATGAGGATGCCACACGTGCGGCACGATCAAGCTGCTGCATCAGCAAGGGTGTGCACGCACGGCATGAGTGGCCGCCATGCGTACACCCGCTGCAGCTAGACCGGTGCGCATTCGGGCCGCTGCACTGGGCGGCCGCGACGTTAGTTCGCCGCGGTTGGCCTCCTCTGCGACCCGCACGACGCGTCATCAGCTCGATGCGCCAACGTTGGGTCACCAGGCCAGAGCCGCCACCGCGCTGCAGATGCACTCGCCCCGCCATTTAGCGCGCCACTTCCGGACTTCCTCGACGACGCCGCACGCGAATATGTCGCACGCGGTCGCCGGTGAGAGGATCCGAAGCGGAGCTGGTGTGGATGACATGTGGACGGCGGCGATGCATGCTCGGAGTCGAGGGCGGAGAAAAGGGAGACACAGGTGACTGCGTGACCGAGAGAAAGAGCTCAGGGGAGTTAGTTTTTTTTTCCAGAGGTCGGAGATTCGGTTTGGGATTCTCAAACTGCGCATAAGTGACGGGCTACTATGGACTAAATTATTTTACGGACTTCTTTAAAGCTTTAGACCCGTTCATAGTCTTGCCTTTATGTTTTATGCATATTTAATTTCCCTTAAGCTATTAAGTATTATGATATTTAATACAAATATGAGTAATCTACTATTTACATGTGCAAATAAGTTTATTGCTATTAATAGTAGATTTTCTCATTATGAGTAGTGATATTTCCCATAATGTTTGGAATATTTAGAAATAAATTTTGGGAAATTTTCAATTAAGAAGTTTTGGCTATAAGTTTTGAGCCTTATTTTTTTCAGTGCAATTTAATGTTTTTTTGTACTGTTCATAAGTTTAAGTTTTATGAAAGTCTTTAATTTATAGTGCATTTTTTTTATATTTTGTGCTATGCTGGCTTGTTTCCATCATATTTAAGTTTAAGTATAAATTCGGAATAAGTTATTTAAGTCTATTGTTTCCATTATGTTAAATATTATATTTTTGTTATATTTGAGATGAAAATTATATTTCCCACCAAGTACCATTAAGATGCTCTCTAATTGAATGGAACCATCGAGAAGTTCAGTTAGAGTACACTTGTAATTAATTCTAACCATCGTTGTTTTAATTATGAGTTAATGATAAGTTTCGTTTGTTTTCCCCATCGGTGATGCAAATTGAAACTTATTGCATGATCTTAATCAGACCATCGTAGGGTTAATTTCATGCTTTTATGTGCATCTTATTGTGCTATTACTGAAACATTAAGTTATTATAATTTTCAGTTGAAGATATTACAGACATTTTAAGAACTATCATTCCTCTAAATGGCAATAATGTTCATGCCTGGAAGAGAGATGTGCAAGACGTTCTCATGATTCTTGAATTTGATTATGCATTACGTGAGGATAAGCATGTTGCTCCTATTTCGTCTAACAATTTGGAATATGCTCATGAGTTTGAGAAATTCATTGTTGACATTGAGAAGTGGGAGAAATCCAACAGAATTGCCAAAAGGATCATTAAGGAATCGATCTTAGTAGGCATAATGGAAGACATTCCTGATAAGAAAGATGGAAGGGAGTTGGATGCTAAGGAACTACTAAAGTCAGTTGAGGAAAATTGTAAGAGTTCCTTTGAGATGTATTCCAACATCCTGATTGCGAAAATGTCCTCACATTATGATGGTCAAGGAGGAGTCATGAGACATATTTTGAGCATTTTTGACATGGCAAATGAGTTAAAATCACTCGGAGTTGACATCACGGATGGTCTCCTTGTGGAATGTATCATGTCATCTTTGCCAGCTCGTTATGCTCCTATCAAAACCAGCTACAATACTAATAAGGAGTCTTGGAGCATTCTTGATCTCGTTAGCTTCATAAATAATGAAGAAGTTGATCCTTAAGTAAGTGTCTGCAAATCATGTTGATTTTACTGTTTCATTATGGCTAAGTTTCTTAGCAAATTATTTTCCTTAATGGTGGACTAAGGTGCAGTTGCACACATCATTTGCAGATTCTGCATAAAGATCCATAAGAATAAGGGGAGCAAAGTATTGCTAATGGATAAAGTTGAAGTCAAAAGCATTATGAGATTCTTATGAGAATTAGCTAGTGACTCTAATATTTAGCTTGATGATGTAATAGATAATTTAAGAGAAACTTCAGTTTGTTTCATTACTATGTCACATTATATTTTGTGGTATTAAGAAAATAATCATCAAGTTTATCCATTTTATTGTTTGCTATTTGGCAAATAAAAGGTTTATGTGCTCTCTTATATGATATAATTATGTGGTGTGTGTATAATTAAATGATGAGACCTTGTCGAATTTGTGGCTCACTTTCGTTTAGACCACAATTCGAAGGGGAGAATGGAATGTCTCATCAGTAAAGAGATACTCCATCCATTAATTATATTGCACTAAGTGTATTAAGGGAAATAATACTAAGATAATAAAGGAGCTATAAGTTCTCTTGCTTGTTTTTAATTTCCCATAAAGTTGAACTAAAATATTCAAAAGGCTAAAAAAAATGAGCATAAAGCAAGAGTGAATAAATTGAGAGAATGCTCACTAAATACCATGGTGATAGGAGAGATACTCCAAAATTACCAATCATCTCAAATAAGTTAGTGTGTCATTTATTCATTATTTTTAGCCATCGTTGATTAATGAGTACATGTTCACAAGGTTCTTATTGTTCTGGTTCATTTCTGGTCATCGCTGTTCTGGACTTGTTCAATGAGGCCCGAGATTTTTTAAGTATGGTTTATATTCATCATTCTGGCCATCGCTGATTGTGAATATTTAACCATAGCTTTGCTACTCTAGTTCATTCTCTGGCCATCGCTGTGGTGGGCTAGATTGGTAAAGGAAGTTCATCAGTGGTATTTAAGCAAGATAAAAGTAATGTTTTGCTAAAGATTAAGATATTAGAAGAGTTACCATTCATGGATACCCCACGCTCGCCGTCAGGGCCGCCACGGCGCTCGCGGCCGAGGCGGGGCTCGCCGGCGGCGGTGGTGGCGTCATGTCGTCGCTGCAGCGGCGGCGGACGAAGCAGGGCGGGGCGGCCGTCAAGGGTCAGCGGCGGCGGCAGTCGACGGCGCGAGTGGCTCCGCTTCTGGTCGTCAGCGGCGATAACGGCAAGGACGGCCCGTACGACGGTTCTTGGAGTAACAAAGACGCGCGCGGCGGCGGGATCGCAACGCGCGAGGCGGTCGTACACGACGACGGCAGCCGCACAGTTGGGAAGCCGAGACGGGGAAGAGCTGCTTACAGGAGCAGCGCCACCCACCGTCCTCCCAGCGTGCAGAGGTTAAGCGCCATCGTTCGTCTCGCTCCCCCGTTCGAGCCTCGAGGATCGGAGGAGAAGCGAACAAAGACTGTACAGTGTACAGTATAGTGTTAATCCGTACAGGTGCAGGGCTGTAGGTAGCTCCGATTCTTTCGTTTAATTTCGTGCGTGTGTGATGGCAAAGTACACCGATGATGTTAATTTGGGTTAGCGAAACGCGTCAATCGATGAGGTCAAATTTGTAATCGATCGATCTCACTGATGCAATGCGACATTCGCAGCGCTCAAGACCTCAACTCCTCAAGTTGCGATTCCTCCGATTCTTTCGAAGAAGCATCGAGGAATGGTCATAATTGGAGCAGCTAAATTGTTTGTCATGCACGCATGTGTGGCAAGTTGCCCGAAATTAGGATGACCATTCCACCTTTGAATGCTGGTCTTTTTTATGCCGATTGTGAACTCAAATTGATTGGGTTGATTCCAATTGAGAAAAAAAAAAGTCAATTTGTCTACCCACTTTGTCCATCCAACATTCCAACCCCCTAGCAAAATGTGCTCCACTAAACTAATTCTTTTTTAAATCATATGAGGATTACTTAATCAAAGGTGAATGCATCATCATGTCACACAAAAACACTCTCGGAGAAAATAAAATTATTGTCGGTGTTAGGATTAGTCCCGACACTAACTAGTAAGTTACGCTGTGATCAACTTCTCGATGGTCGGTGTAAATGACAACACAGGGACGCGGGTTTATCCTGGTTCCGACCGTGGGGTCGTACGTCCAGCAGGTTCGCGCGTGCGCGCTATATTGATCGGCACCGGTGGTGCCTGTAGAGGGGGCTACAAGCAAGGCGGGAGAGGAGAGGCCTCCAAGTCCCTTCTAAGTGATTGAGGCAAAGTGCCAATATCAGGGAGCGAGTATGCGAGTGAGCGTGGGTGTGAAGCGATGATGTCGTCCCCCCGGCGGCCGGGCGACCGCCTCCTCCTTTTATAGACCAAGGGGAGGCGGTTTACAAATGTGCCGCACGGGGTTTTACACAGTATCGTGGTACTGGTGCACAGCGTTTGCGATTTGATGGTGTCCTGGCGTCTCAACACTTGCCGGTGTCGTGGTGGCTATATGCTGGTCGGGGAATAGCTTCGAGGGTAGCTTGCTCGGCGTGCGCGTCTGACCGCCGTTCGTGCACCCGTTCGAGGGTCTTGCTGACGAGGGCACCCAGTGCTGTACAGGGCTCGGCGTGGCGGCGTCCCATCGGAGCATGACCGCACAGCACCGGGGATGGCAGCATAGCACTCGGGATGGTGCCACAGGGCTAGCGATGTCCGCACAGCGCTGGTGCTGATCGCACGGAGGCTGGGCCAGTTGCACAGCGCCCGGGATGGCCGGGCGGTGCCGCAGCTGGCGCACGTCGCTCGTACGGCGGCGCCGGTCAGTGTGCGCGCCAGGTCGCCGCCCGTACACCCTTCGAGGATGATCCATACCCTTTCGAGGGTCTCGATGGTAGGAGCGTCCATGCCATACAGGGGCCGGCGTGGTGGTGTCCCATCGTAACAGGGCTCCACAGCGCCGGGGATGGTGCCACAGCGCTGGGGGTGACGGAGGTGACGCGCCTCGCCGGCCTTGCGCCACGGCATCACCCCAAACGGGCGGGGAATTGGTGGCCGTACCCCTCTCGAGGGTGCCGCCGTCCTCTTTCGAGGGGCGCGACATGGAGGAGGTACGGGAGTAGGCAACACAGTGTCACGGAATGACACCGGCCTTACCGCACAGCACCCGCACAGCGCCGGGGATGGCTGCACAGTGCGGGTCGGCCGAACAGCGCCGGGATCTGATTCCTAGGCGGTGTCAGAGTGCCGGCGTGGCGTGGATTCGCCTTTGACCCGGGCGCCCGCGACGCGCCGGAGCATTTAATGCTCCGGTCGTGGGAGCGGGTATGGTGTCGCGGACCAGAGGAGACCTCGAGCGAGGCGGAAACTCGCTCGAGGGGCGTCAAGCCCTCGAGCGAGGCGGACACTCGCCCGAGAGGACGTCAAGCCCTCGAGCGAGGCGGAAGATTCGCGGTACAGCGCCCGGCCCTCGAGCGGGGCGGAGGTTCGCTCGAGGGGTGCCGAGGCTGGCTGTTTCGATGGGCCGCTGGGGCTTTTTGGGCCGTGGGCCCTGCCCTGGGCCGCTGTCGTGCGTGGTGTGGTTTGCTCGTTCGCTTTCGTTATTTTTCGAAAAAAGGGTGATTTCCCCCATTATTAGGGGACCCCGTGGCTGTCCCCGACAATAGCCCCCGAGCCTTTGCAACAGTATCCGCAGGAACTTGCAAAGGCTGGTGCTTTCTGATGGGACTTTCTTCCCTCCTGGGCGTTGTGACATTCCATGGGGGCGCGCTAGCGCACCCGCGGGTGTAGCCCCCGAAGCCTTGGAGGAGTGTGTGCATTTCTGCAAGATTTTTTCGCAGCGTGCGGCCGGTGCGCGAGGTGTTTATTTCAGCCGGCCTCGGCGGTGCCATGCGCGCGTACCGGTATCTGATTGCGTTCGGGTACGCCCAGGAGGTGTAGCCGTGCGTCGAGCCCCCGAGCCTGGGCCCACTCAAGGCGATCGGGGCGAGCTCTCCGACTTGTCTGTGCGCCCCTTCGCCGCCCCTTCGCGGGGCGGAGGGGTGAGGTGCTCATGACTCCCATCGAACGGGTCGCGAATCATGAGTTCCTCGTCGAGCTGTTAGCGGGTAGTTCAAGTGGACGTCCGTGCCCCGTTCGATAAGGGTCGGCTCGTGGTCCGGAGACACGTCCATAAGAGCACTCACGCGGGTGTGCTAGGCAGGGTTCGGTCCCGTTCGATTGGGACCGAGGGCGCGGAAGCTCTCCCTCGGTGGGATCCCTCGACTAGCTGCCCTCGTTGGCCTTGAACACGAACTATGGGGCGCCCCCGAGCTTGCGAGCTCGGGGTCAGGCTCGAATGCGCGCGCCCTGGTCGTCCCTGACTCTGTCAATCTGAGGCGCCTGTTCAAACCCTTCGAGGGTCAGGCTTCGAACCTCTGATTAGTAGGGCCTTTGCGGGGTGGCACTAAAATGCCCCTGTCTTGGCTTGATCTGTGGAGCCTGCTGGGCTGCGGTCGAGCCGACCCTTGAGCCACTGATCAGTAAATCCCCGCTCGAGGGGCATCTGCGGCGCCTACCCTAGACGGGCAGGTCTTGGAACCGCTGATCAGTAAACGCAGCGTTCGAGGGGCTCGGCCCTCGAGTTCGTTCGGTGAGCCGTGGCTCCGCCCTTTTTAGATCGGGGCGTCGATCGCACCCGCGAGGGGTCGGTCCTCGAGCTCTTGGCTCTAGTCTCTTGAGGGGGTCATCCTTACTCAGGAAGGAACCCAGCCATTTAATGGGCGCGGAACGTGGACGCCGATCGTGCGAAACGGGCGCGCCTTTTCAGGCGGCGCACCGCAGTCGTCGTGGGCGACGTGGGGCGCGGACAGTACGGGACGCCCGGGACGCCGTGCGCCCTTCGTTTATTGTGTCGTAATGATAGCGTGCGCGCGTGTGTGCACGACCGTTTCGCGCGTGGCAGGGCCCGCTCGTCAGCGACGCGGGGCGCCGGTCGCATTAATTTGGCGCTGTGTGCGGAGTTTTCGGGGGCGTTGCTCCCCGAGATCTTATAAATCGCAGGTGGAGGCAGAGGTGAGGCCCCTTACCTTGCCATTCACATCCATCCCCGCACGCAGCTCGTGTTCCTTTCGGCCGTGCGCTCCGCCGCTTCGGATCTGCTCGCGTTCTTCGCGCCTCCGCCGCCATCTTTGCTTCTCGCTCTTGTCCTCCATGGCCCCCCCAGTTCGAGTGGTGGAGCCTTTCCCGTGGCCCCGGTCGACGGTGACGCCACTGGCGCTGAACGAGCTGGTGAACGGCGGGTAGTTGATGCCGGTCGGCGACGGCCCATACCCGGCGTGGATGGTCCCGCCGGCATCGGACAGGGAGCCCAACCCTCCGCACGGCTACGTCGTCAGCTTCGCCCGTCTCCACGAGCGCGGTTTCGCTGCCCCGGCGAGCCGATTTATGCGGGGGTTGTGCCACCACTACGGGGTGGAGCTGCACAACTTCGCCCCCAACGCCATCTCACAGGCGGCCGCCTTCGTCGCCATCTGCGAGGGATTTCTGGGGATCCCGGCGAACTGGGACCTCTGGGTCCATCTCTTTCGCGGCGAGCTCCACACCCTCGCCACGGCCGAGAAGGGGACGCGCTGGGCGGTTTGCGCCGGCGGCCTTACACTCGCACTGCAGGACGCGCGCAAGGAGCTATACCCGCTGTGCACTATGACCTCCAACAATGCGGACTGGGAGAAGGGGTGGTTCAACCTCCGCAACGACGGTGTTGGCCTTCCGCTGTACACCGGAAAGGTGCTGATGGGGAAGTCCGACGCTTGGTTTCACGGCGTGTCGCCCCCGTCGCGACAACGGAGGTTGGAGTCCCTCACCTCCGCCCTGCGCCAGCTGGCGGACGCCGGGCTGGGGGTGGCTTCGATCATCGCCAACTTCCACCACCGGCGGGTCATTCCCCTCATGGAGAGGGAGCTCTGCATCTTTGAGATGAGTGATGCGGCCAACCCCACGACGTTGGCGCGCTCGCGGCTGCTGCAGGAGCCTCTCCCTAAGGGGTACGCGGCCACGCGGGCGAGGCGCGCGATCAACCTCAAGGTGGTGCCACATAGCGACGTCGACCTTTGGTCGTTCGCGATGCTCCCCGACGCCGAGCCGGTGAGCACCATTTTTTCTTCTTTGATTCTTGTTTCGTGTTTTTTCTTCGTCCTGACAATCCCTGCCCACAGCTGGTGACCGTCCAGGCCTCCCGATCGGACCCGCCAACGCCTCGATCTCAGGCCGCCGGTCGCGCCGCACAGCAGCGGGAGCGGGACCGGGCGGCCCTTGCGAAGGAGAGAAGGATCAGGCGGCAGGAGCGCCTTGATCAGTACAACGAGGAGTACCGGCTGCGTGAGCAGCAAGGTCTCTCTCCTCCACCGGTGCTGGAGAACTCGTCCTCGGACGAAGAGGAGAGCGACGGGGAGCGGACCATCTCTGGGAGGTGGGAACCTACGGCGCCCCAGTCCCCGCGAGTCGAGGGGGCGGCCGCGGAATTGACCCTTGAGGCGGGCACGGTACCGCCCGTCACCGGGTCGTTGGTGGAGGTGCCAGCGGGCACCGCGGAGGCGCCTGTGGGCGCAGTGGAGGTGCCCCCCCAGCCCTCGAGGAAGAGGAAGCGGGGCTTCTCCAGTTTGAGGTAAGTAGCATCGTTTCCCGCATGCCCTCGATTTCGAGAACTAGCCACTCATCCCCCCCTTTCATTTCGTTGTCAGGGTGTCGCCGGCCGTCCCCGATCTTGCGCCCACCAAGGCGCTCAAATTGAGGACGTCTTTGACGACTGGGAGGCGCTCGGAGAGGGTGCCACGGGCGGCGGCGAGCATGGCAGCGGGGGCGAGCCATCACGCACCCCGACCGCGGCCGTGGGGTCGCAGCAGGAGGCGGCGGTGGCAGCGACGATGCCGCAGCAGGTGCTGGTGCTCCGCGACCCTCATCAAGGGCGCGGGCTGGCTCATTCGGAGAGCCGGTCCATCAGGGGCCGCGAGACGGCCGAGGCCCCTGCTGGTGATGCCCCCGCGAGGGGCCGGTCGAGGAGGTCGTCCGGGCCAGCCCCCGGGCCTACGTCTGAGGTGCTGGTGATGCGGGCTGACGACTGCGTGATGTCGCAGCGGCCGGCGCACGATGCCGGGGCGTCGACGTCTCGTACCGCGCCGCCAGCATCTGACGCCACCGCGTCGCGGTCAGAACAGGGGTTGCGTCGTCCCGGGGTGCCGCGCACCCTGATCGACGAGGCCCAGGCCGAGCAGGCGCTATGGTAGGAGTTCCGCGAGCACGGCGCCTCCCTCAACGCTGTGCTGGCCGAAGCGCTCCGACTCCACGAAGGCCGGTCGTTCCAGCTCTTCGAGGTGAGCGTCTTTGCTTGGTTGGGGTTCATTTTCTCGTTTGTTTATCGTTCGGGTGTTTTACATTCTGATTCCTCTCTCCGCCCTTCGGTTGCTGCTCGTAGGAGCTGCAGGGCCAGGCGCGCGAAAAGTACAACCGCCTCTCCCAGTTGAGCTCGAGCCTCGACTGGTACCGGGGGTAGTACGAGGCCTTGGACGCCCTGGTGGAGGCCCTGCAGACGGACAACGGCTGGCTGGAGTACCGGCTAATGGCCATGCAGGATGCACTCCTAGACCAGCGTGCTCTGACCGCGGAGGGCGCCACCGCGGTCGACAGAGTGAAGGCCGTGAACCTGGAGAAGGAGGGGGTGCTGACGACAGCAAACGGCGAGCTGCAGAAGGCGCGCGCTGCTCTGGCCGAGGCGCAGACCTTGCTGGCGCAGAAAGAGACTGCCCTTGTCGCGGCGCAGACCCAGCTCCCGCAAGACCGCACCACCCTCGAGGGGGCGAGGTCCTGGCAAGCTCAGGCCGAGCAGAAGGCTCAGGAGGCCGAGAAGCTGAGCGCTGATCTGCAGGAGAAGGTCACGTCGCTCGCCGCGGTGGAGGATCAGCTTCGTCAAGAGCGGAGCGCGCGTCAGCAGGCAGAGGGCCAGCTCCAGCAAGAGCGGTCCGCTCTCATGGAGGCTCAGGCCGCCCTCCAGCGCGAGCGCTCGGTTCGGGAGGAAGCGCAAGGCCAGCTCCAGCGGGAGCGCACCACGCTGGGGGAGGTTCAAGCCGCGCTCCAGCTCCAGGATTCAGAGATCACGCGGCTCAAAGGGGAGTTGGTCCAGGAGGCCGTGTCGTTCGAGGAGCTGAGACAGGCTAGCGAGGAGAAGGACGCCACTATCCTCGAGCTGCAGCAGGCGGTCGAGACCGTGCGCGCAGCCCTCGAGACAGAGAAGAAGCAGGTTGAGGGTAAGTCGCCTCTCTTGGATTTTTCGTTTGTTGCTTGGGTTCGTCGAGATCCGCTCTCAACTTATTCGTCTTCCGTTTTTTTTCAGGCTTGCGGGCTGCTCTCGGGACATCAGCGACGCAGGCGGAGGTGCTCCAGGCGGCTTACAATTCCTCCCAGCAGGAGTTGGGGGTCCTGCAGGAGGCAGCCCTCGAGGCGTGCCAGAGCATCGACGAGGGCAACGGGCAGGCCGGGAGCACGGTGGCGAGTCACCTCCGAGCCTTAGGCGGCCACGTCGCCCGGCGTACGCGAGGTGCGCTCCGCCTGGGGATCCAGAAGACCCTTGGCGTGGTGCAGTCGCACTATCGGGTTAACCTTGCGGCGCTGGCTACGGGCTACATTGTCGCTGACGACCTCGACGATGATGGTGCTGAGGCCGAGGCGAGCCGCCTGGACGCGCTTGCTGCTTCTGCCGCCGACATCCTCGCCGACGACTTCGCAGAAATCCTCTTCCCGGAAGCTCCTCCCGCCGGGCCCCTCGAGCCCTGAAAGCAGCTGGGCACTCAGGCCCTTAGATTGTAGTTAGGAATCGAGCCTCGTGGCTTTATGTAATAAACACAATTTGCTTAAAGTACTTGTAAGCTTAAGTGCCATTTCGTTTTTTGTGATTGCGTCGTTCCGTCTCTTCCTGTCGTTCAGGCGAATATCAGCTGGAATCGTTCGTTTTCACGAGTAGCGCTTAGGCAAAGTGGTGAGGGGGAAGGGCCGTATCCTACCGCGAGGCGTAGGCTATCCCCGACTCACCCGTCTTCGCCCTTTGGCCATTCGCGTCCTGCGTCATTTCGCTCAAACTCCCAGGTCAAGACGTACTTGGCGCTTTTGAAGTAAAGATTTTTTGCGAAAATTGCGAAAAAATGGGACCGTTTTAGGGGGGGTGCCCCCCCTAGTAGCCCCCGAGGGGGACTTGGTTTTTGGGGAAAAACCGAGTCGCCCTTGACTTTATCGCAAAGAAAACTTTACATTTGTACAGCCGACTGGGGTGTCAGATATGTGCAAAAAGACTTGGAAATCCTTTCTAAGGGTAGAAGCAACGTAGCTGTTGGATGTTCCAAGCGTTGGTGAAGACTTCGCCTTGCTCGTTCGCCAGCTTGTACGTGCCGGGCTTGAGCACCTTGGCGACGACGTAGGGCCCCTCCCATGGTGGTGACAGCTTGTGGCGGCCTCGGTTGTCCTGACGCAGCCTTAACACTAGGTCGCCCTCGTTGAGGTCTCGGCGCCGGACTTTCTGAGCTTGATACCGCCTTAGCGCCTGCTGGTATCTTGCCGATTGCATCCTGGCCACGTCACGGGCTTCGTCTATTTGATCCAGTGAGTCTTCGCGAGCTCGCTGGCTCGAACCTTCATCGTAGCCCTTAATCTTGGGCGATCCGTATTCCAAGTCTGTGGGGAGAACGGCCTCTGCACCATAGACTAGGAAAAACGGCGTGAATACCGTGGCTCTGCTCGGAGTGGTCCTGAGGCTCCAAATGGCCGCTGGGAGCTCCTGAAGCCATTTCCGGCCGGACTTGTTCAGTCTGTCGAAGATCCTGGGCTTGAGGCCTTGTAAAATCATGCCATTGGCACGTTCCACCTGGCCGTTAGTCTGTGGGTGTGCGACAGCCGCCCAGTCCACGCGGATGTGGTGGTTGTCGCAAAACTCCAGGAATTTCCTGCCGGTGAATTGGGAGCCATTGTCGGTGATGATGGAGTTCGGCACTCCGAACCTGTGGATGATATCAGTGAAGAATGTTACGGCCTGCTCCGATCTGTGGTTGGCGATCGGGTGTGCCTCGATCCATTTGGAGAACTTGTCCACGGCAACCAGCAGGCGGGTATAGCCCCCGGGCGCCTTTCGCAAGGGCCCGACAATGTCTACTCCCCACACGGCAAAGGGCCATGTGACGGGTATAGTGTATAGGGTGTGAGCAGGGAGAAGGGTCCTACGCGCGTAGAACTGGCACCCCTCGCAGGTGCGCACGACCTCGTTGGCGTCGGCAACCGCTGTGGGCCAGTAGAAGCCCTGACGGAACGCGTTGCCCACGAGGGTACGCGGTGCCGCGTGATGGCCGCACACGCCTGCGTGGATGTCACTGATGAGTTCCCGACCGTGGGGAATGGGAATGCACCGCTGCAGGATGCCGGACGCGGCGCGCTTGTACAGCTCGCCATCAATCACGGCGAACGACTTGGCTTTCCTGGCGATGCGCCTTGCTTCGGTCCGATCTGAGGGGAGTTCCCCTCGATCGATCCAGGCGAGGTACTTGGCCCGCCAATCCTCCGCGCGAGGGGTCGGCTCGATTCCCATGGCCTCGGCTTCGTCCGCGCCGTACCCCTCGAGTAGGGAGAGTACGAACACCTCGTTCGAGGGGTCCTCGTCCATGGGTTCCGCACCCGCTGGACCCGAGGGAGCCCCCGAGGGTTCCTCCTGATTCGAGGGGGCGGGACTGAGGTCGACGGATGGTTTGGCGATGTCTCGCGTGAAAACGTTCGGGGGAACGGTGATTCGCCCCGACGCGATCTTCGCGAGTTCGTCCGCCTCTTCGTTGTACTTGCGGGGGATGTGATTGAGCTTGACGTCGTAGAACTTGTCCTCGAGGGCGCGTACGGCGCTGCAATAAGCTTCCATCTTCTCGTCGTGGCAGCTTGCATTCTTCATGACCTGATCGATTACGAGCTGCGAGTCTCCCCTGATGTCGAGGCGCTTGATGCCGGTCTCGATGGCGATTCGGAGGCCACAGAGGAGGGCCTCGTACTCCGCCATGTTGTTTGATGCGGGGAAATGCAAGCGCACTGCGTACCTCATGTGTTCCCCGAGGGGCGAGATGAAGAGCAGGCCCGCGCCCGCTCCGGTTTTCATCACCGACCCGTCAAAATAGAGGGTCCAGCATTCGGCCTGGATCTGCAATGGGGGCAGCTGTGTGTCCGTCCACTCGGCGACGAAATCCGCGAGGATCTGAGACTTGATTGCCTTGCGCGGCGCGTAGGTGAGTGTCTCACCCATGAGCTCTACGGACCATTTTGCGATCCTGCCCGCAGCGTCCTGGTTACGGATGATCTCTCCCAACGGGAATGATGAGACCACCGTGACCGGATGGGCTTCGAAGTAGTGCCGCAGCTTGCGCCGCGCGAGCACCACTGCGTAGAGCAGCTTCTGGATCTGGGGATACCGCGCCTTGGTCTCGGACAGCACTTCGCTGATATAGTACACCGGCCTTTGAACTGGTAGGGCGTGCCCTTCCTCTGCTCGCTCTACGACGATGACCGCGCTGACCACCTGGGTGGTTGCCGCGACGTAGAGGTACAGAGGCTCGCCTCCTTGAGGCGGCGTGAGGATTGGTGCGTGTGCGAGCGTCGCCTTGAGCTTGTCGAGTGCCTCCTGGGCCTCAACGGTCCAGGAGAAGCGTTCGTGCTTCTTCAGGAGTCGGTAGAGGGGCAGTCCCTTCTCGCCAAGCTGTGAGATGAAACGGCTCAAGGCGGCCAGGCAGCCCAACACCTTCTGCACCCCTTTTAGGTCTCGAATCGGGCCCATTCGGTCGAGGGCGGAAACCTTCTCGGGGTTGGGCTCGATGCCCCGCTGGGAAACAATGTATCCCAGCAGCATGCCACGCCGCACCCCGAAGACCCACTTCTCGGGGTTGAGTTTCACCCCGTTTGCCCGCAGGCAATCGAAAGCAACGCGTAAATCGGTAACCAGGTCGTCCGCCTTCTTGGTTTTGACGACAATGTCATCTACGTATGCCTCTACGGTTCGCCCGATGTGGTCTCCGAAAACGTGCTGCATACATCGCTGGTACGTAGCGCCCGCGTTTCGGAGGCCAAATGTCATTGTTACGTAGCAAAACATGCCGAACGGTGTGATGAAAGAGGTCACGAGTTGATCGGACTCCTTCATCTTTATTTGGTGGTAGCCCGAATAGGCATCAAGGAAACATAAGAGTTCACACCCCGCAGTGGAATCTACAATTTGATCGATTCGTGGCAAAGGAAAAGGAACTTTGGGACATGCTTTATTTAGACCGGTGTAATCTACGCACATCCTCCACTTCCCATTCTTTTTCTTAACTAGTACAGGGTTAGCTAGCCACGTTGGGTGGAAAACTTCCTTGATGAATCCGGCCTCGAGGAGCTTCCGCAGCTCCACTCCGATCGCGCGGCGCCTTTCTTCATCGAAGCGCCGCAGCTGCTGTTGCACAGCTCTGGAGTGAGGTAGGATGTCAAGGGAGTGCTCGGCAACCTCCCTCGGGATGCCTGGCATGTCCGAGGGGCTCCACGCGAAGATGTCGGCGTTGGCGCGGAGAAAGTCGACGAGCACCACTTCCTATTTCGGGTCGAGGGTGGAACTGACCCTCAACACCTTGCCCTCGGGGGCGGCAGGGTCGAGGGGCACCTCCTTCGTTTGTTCGCCAGCCTCGAAACTGCCCACGTGCTTGGCAGAGGAGTTGGGGCCCTCGTTGGCCAACTTCTCCATGTCTGCGACAAGCGTTTCGTCGAGCGCCAGGGCCTCAGCG
Source organism: Cenchrus fungigraminus (assembly GCA_036936925.1). NCBI lineage: Eukaryota > Viridiplantae > Streptophyta > Magnoliopsida > Poales > Poaceae > Cenchrus > Cenchrus fungigraminus. Next base: position 27,831,632 of record CM072780.1, on the reverse strand, counting down.
TGCTCGACGCACTCGACGTCGCAGTCGAATGCGTGCTCGATCGACGAGCCCACGGTGATGACGCCTTTTTGCCCCGGCATCTTCATCTTGAGGTAAGTGTAGTTCGGGACCGCCATGAACTTGGCATAGCACAGACGCCCAAGGATGGCGTGGTACGCGCCCCGGAACCCCACCACCTCAAAGGTGAGGACCTCCTTGCGGAAGTTGTCTGGTGTGCCGAACCAGACCGGCAAATCGATCTGACCGAGGGGTTGGACGCGCTTGCCCGGCGCGACGCCATGGAACGGCGCCGTGCTGGGCCGCAGCTGGTCCAACCCAATCCCCATCAACCGTTGGGTGTGAGCGTAGAGGATGTTGAGGCTGCTGCCGCCGTCCATCAGCACCTTGGAGAACCGTGCGTTGCCGATGACGGGATCGACGACCAACGGGTACTGGCCCGGGTTGGGGATGCGGTTTGGGTGATCCTCGCGGTTGAAGGTGATGGCATCCTCCGACCAATCGAGGAAGGAAGGAGGAGCCCTCTCCGCGACGAGGACCTCGTGCCGCTCTCGCTTGCACCAGCTGGTGGACATGTCCACCGTCGGTCCCCCGAAGATGAAGAAGACGTTCTCCACCGCGGGGAAGCCGTCAGCGTCTCCGTCACCCCCGTCCTTCTTGGCCTCGTCCTCCTTCGCGGCGACGCGGCGGTAGTACTTCTTGAGCATGTCGCACTGCTCGAGGGTGTGGTTGACTGGGGTCTTGTGGTACGGGCAGGGCTTCTTCAACATATCGTCGAATACGCCGGGGCCTCGAGGGGCCCCTCGAGGACTCTTACGGGCAGGGTCAATGGAGAGGGCCTCGTTGTCCTCGCCGCGCCCGTGCGCACGTGCGTCATGGTGGGGCTTTTTGCCCTTCTTGCCCCGCTTCTGTTTCTTCGCGGGCTCCTTGGACTTGCTGCCCTCCGCGGGCGCGTCGTCCAAGCGCTTTCCTTTCTTGCCGTCAAAAATGGCCCCCACTGCCTCCTCTCCGGAGGCGAAGCTGGTGGCGATGTCGAACAGGTCGTTGGAGTCGACCGGCGGGCTCCTCCCAAGCTCGCGCATGAGGTCCCGACACGTCGTGCCTTCGAGGAAGGCGTGCACGATCTCGGACTGAGCAACGCTCGGGAGCTCAGTACAGCGCTTTGAAAAGCGCCGTATAAAGTCCCGGAGCGACTCGCCGGGCTTCTGAGTGCACGCCCGCAGGTCCCAGGAGTTCCCAGGGTGCACGTATGTGCCCTGGAAGTTCTCCACGAACGTGCAGACCAAGTCGTCCCAGCTGTGGATCTGGCTGGGTGGCAGGTGCTCGAGCCATGTTCGGGCCGAGTCCGCAAGGTGCAGTGATAGATTGCGGATGATCACCGCGTCGGTGGTGGCACCGCCCAGCTGGCAAGCCAGGCGGTAGTCGTTGAGCCACACACGAGGGTCCGTCTCCCCCGTGTACTTGTCGATGGTGGTGGGCTGGCGGAAGCGCTGGGGGAAACTCGCCGCACGGATCTCCCGGCTGAACACTCGGGTTCCCGGGGGTTCCGGTGTTGGCGAGCGGTCCTCCCGGCTGTCGTAGCGACCACCTCATCGGGGGTGGTAGCCCGCCGCCGCTCGCGCCTCCGCGTCGCCCCTTCGCTTGGCGTTCAGGACACTGCGGGTGTCGCCGTCGTGGGCCTGGCCGCGCGTGTCAAGGATCCGCTCCTTGACAGGCGTCTTGTCCCGGTTTGCCGGCTGCCCCGCTGCGCCGTCCGCGTGGACGGATGCCTCCTGGTCCTGCGCGCCGCCGTCGCCCCACGCGCTGGACTGGTTGCGCATGCGGGACGCGGAGCTCTCGGCCTGCTGCACGGCCGCTTGCTCGATGAGAGTCTGCGCCTCACGGCGCAGGTTACGTGCCTCTGGCGTCGATGGCTCGGGCATGGCCCGAAGTAGTGTCGCCGCCGCGATGAGTTTTTGGCTGGCACGAAGTGGCGTGTGTGGGTCGTCCACGTTGAAGTCGGCGTTGATGCGCTCGCAGGCCTGCTCCCCGGCTTCTCGGGCGCGTTCGCCGCGCGCCGAGGCTTCCCCTGTGATGGTTGCACGCAGGAGCCGCACCTGCCGGTACTCTTCCGCGAGCTTTGCCTCGAGCTCGCGCGCCTGGGCCAGCTGCGCATTGATATCCGCATTGCCCGCTGGTGGGGCCGGTGGCGGGTTCGGCTCCGGATGCTGGGCCGCGTTCCCGTCGCCCGCTCCGTTCGCGCCGTCAGCATGCTCGTTGGTGGCGACAACGAAGCACTCGCGCGAGGGATCGTAGCTTCCTTCGCTGGAGTCGTCGGAGCAACCGAAACAATAGTTCGCGGCGTCAAGGAACCGCCGGAAGACCACAGGGTCCGTTACGCCGGAGAAGTCCCACTCTGCGTAGCCAGGCAAGGTTGAGGGCGGCAGTTCGCTGGGCGAGCCGTGGTACGACTCGTCGTTGGTGGTGGCGATGAGGTTCCGGATTGACAGCAAGTGATGGCCCGGGAGATCCTCGTATGCGGCCATGTCGGTGCTGACGGATGAGGCGTACGCCGCAGCAGGGTTGCGCATCCCGTGGGGAAACTGCGGCCCCGCGGCCGCGTGCTCCCCCGCAGGGTGTGCCGTCGTGTCGCTCAGCGGGGGCACGTCGTTTCGGGCCGCCTCGCGTGTTGCCCGGCGTCGCTCCGTGCGCGCCTGACGCGAGTGCTGACCTGGGCGTTTGCGGCGCCGGGACGTCGAGGCGCTCGCAGCAGCCACCCGGGTGGATGCCGGAGCGTCAGTAGCAGGCGTGACGGGCATTGGGCCCGACCCAGTCGACCGCCACGGGTGGAGTTCGTCGAAGTTGGTGAGGCGCATGAGGTAGCCGTTCCCTGTGGCCTGAAAGTTCAGGCTCCCAAACCGGATTTCGAATCCAGCAGGGAGAGGGTCCGAGCTGCCCATGGCGTACCTCTGGGACGTCATCTCGGTACGAATCACCATCGAGAATGCTGGTGAGGGGTTGATCACAGCGCGAGCCCCCTACCTGGCGCGCCAACTGTCGGTGTTAGTATTAGTCCCGACACTAACTAGTAAATTACGCTGTGATCAACTTCTCGATGGTCGGTGCAAATGACAACACAGGGACACGGGTTTATCCTGGTTCCGACCGTGGGGTCGTACGTCCAGCAGGTTCGCGCGTGCACGCTGTATTGATCGGCACCGGTGGTGCCTGTAGAGGGGGGCTACAAGCAAGGCGGGAGAGGAGAGGCCTCCAAGTCCCTTCTAAGTGATTGAGGCAAAGTGCCAATATCAGGGAGCGAGTATGCGAGTGAGCGTGGGTGTGAAGCGATGATGTCGTCCCCCCGGCGGCCGGGCGACCGCCTCCTCCTTTTATAGACCAAAGGGAGGCGGCTTACAAATGTGCCGCACGGGGTTTTACACAGTATCGTGGAACTGGTGCACAGCGTTTGCGATTTGATGGTGTCCTGGCGTCTCAACACTTGCCGGTGTCGTGGTGGCTATATGCTGGTCGGGGAATAGCTTCGAGGGTAGCTTGCTCGGCGTGCGCGTCTGACCGCCGTTCGTGCACCCGTTCGAGGGTCTTGCTGACGAGGGCACCCAGTGCTGTACAGGGCCCGACGTGGCGGCGTTCCATCGGAGCATGGCCGCACAGCACCGGGGATGGCAGCATAGCACCCGGGATGGTGCCACAGGGCTAGGGATGTCCGCACAGCGCTGGTGCTGATCGCACAGAGCCTGGGCCAGTTGCACAGTGCCCGGGATGGCCGGGCGGTGCCGCAGCTGGCGCACGTCGCTCGTACGGCGGCGCCGGTCAGTGTGCGCGCCAGGTCGCCGCCCGTACACCCTTCGAGGATGATCCATGCCCTTTCGAGGGTCTCGATGGTAGGAGCACCCATGCCATACAGGGGCCGGCGTGGTGGTGTCCCATCGTAACAGGGCTCCACAGCGCCGGGGATGGTGCCACAGCGCTGGGGTGACGGAGGTGACGCGCCTCGCCGGCCTTGCGCCACGGCGTCGCCCCAAACGGGCGGGGAATTGGTGGCCGTACCCCTCTCGAGGGTGCCGCCGTCCTCTTTCGAGGGGCGCGACATGGAGGAGGTACGGGAGTAGGCAACACAGTGTCACGGAATGACACCGGCCTTACCGCACAGCACCCGCACAGCGCCGGGGATGGCTGCACAGTGCGGGTCGGCCGAACAGCGCCGGGATCTGATTCCTAGGCGGTGTCAGAGTGCCGGCGTGGCGTGGATTCGCCTTTGACCCGGGCGCCCGCGACGCGCCGGAGCATTTAATGCTCCGGTCGTGGGAGCGGGTATGGTGTCGCGGACCAGAGGAGACCTCGAGCGAGGCGGAAACTCGCTCGAGGGGCGTCAAGCCCTCGAGCGAGGCGGACACTCGCCCGAGGGGACGTCAAGCCCTCGAGCGAGGCGGAAGATTCGCGGTACAGCGCCCGGCCCTCGAGCGGGGCGGAGGTTCGCTCGAGGGGTGCCGAGGCTGGCTGTTTCGATGGGCCGCTGGGGCTTTTTGGGCCGTGGGCCCTGCCCTGGGCCGCTGTCGTGCGTGGTGTGGTTTGCTCGTTCGCTTTCGTTATTTTTCGAAAAAAGGGTGATTTCCCCCATTATTAGGGGACCCCGTGGCTGTCCCCGACAATTATATTCAAGAACAATCAAGTACAACTTTTCGTCTTTATTGTACTCACGCATCATGCAACTCCAAATCTTAATCTCAAACCTGCATAAAGATTAATAAGAGTAAAGCATAAAAAACCGTCAGAAAAATATGCTTTGTCAAGAAATCGACAGACAAATAAAAGTTCTCTGTCCATCTATTCCTGTTGGGATTTGCTTGTCAATTGGCCGACAGAAATAAATTTTCTGTCGATTTTCCTTATTTTCTTAATGGTTTTCGATGCACAGGGGAAAAAAGTTTCAGTAGTGACTACTGTTCTTTGGTCTTGATAGTTTATTGAATCATACTATTACTGATTGGAGGTTTCTTTTGAAGCCTCCACATGAAGCCACCTAGGAATCCTAGGTGGACAGTCTAAAAAAAGAGAAGCCTCCATATGAAGTCACCTAGGAGTCCTATGTGGACACTCTAGAAAAATATCATTAATTTTAATAGTCGTTGGATGTATTTTGTTTCTAAAATTACCCACCTATGCCATTATGAAGAATTAACAAAACAACCCTTCTACATCTTTGTCTAAATTATCCACATGTGCCACTATAGAAAAAATTAAATCTAAAACATCCCTCGGTCACATCTAACACAATAAATTTCTTTGCTTCAATTAAAAATTGTCCAACTATCCTATCGTGCCTGCCATTATGAAAAATTAACAAAAACAACCCTGCTATATCTTTGTCGAAATTATCCACATGTGACACTATAGAAAAATTGAATCTAAATCATCTCCCAGTCACATCTAACACAATAAATCCCTTTGCTTCAAATACAAAATTGTCCAACTATCATATCGTGCATGTCACATGTAATATAATGTAACATAATTAAATCATAAAACGAATCTATTCTAAAGGGATCTTTAGATAATACAACTAAAAAACTAGAACGTACGTGTGTATATATGCCGATTAGATTTTTCCTATCTTGAATCTCTCTTTCATACTTTAATCATAAAAAAATATATCCTACAAGGTTGTTAGCTAATACAACAAATTATATACTTTACCCGTGTGTATATAAAATTATAAAATGAGAGGTGACATCTTTTAAGAAATAATTCTTTTTTTATTGCTTCCATCAACTAGGGATTGCTGCTACTTTCACCAACGGAACTAGGTCCCCTACTGCTATTCAACAGAAATGTATGATCAACCTAAGCATTCTTCTATGGCTGCACAGAACCTTTTACACCCATTAGTTACACTAGAACACTAGAGATCCATCCACGACGAGACATTGTCTGTCGAGTTTATTTGATTTCTCTTCTACAATTAGATCATTTTTAAATTATTTGTTTATTATTTGGTCTGTTGTGTGCTACAGTTAGATTAATTTTCATGGCATAAGTTACGAATAATAAATTATTTGTTTATTATTTGTCCTGTTGCATGCTACAATTAGATTAATTTTTCATGGCATATGTGAAGGACCGAAACTGGCGACCAGAGAGGGGGGAGTGAATGGGAGCCGATAAAAATTCTTCTCGAGGGAGATAACTTCTCCAACAAGATGAACTTCGTCGGATACCCAAAATCACACTCTCCGCACGCAACCTTCCGTTTGCCAAAACCACGTAGCCACTGGAGTGCTACTGGTTCTAGAAACAAACACTACCTGCAGCCACAACTCCTACGCACACACGGCAGCGGAAACAACCCGGAAGGTACCTGCCTGGAGGGGGCGGTTAGACCGAGTATGGGGGGCGGTTAGACCGCCTCCACCTGGTAACCAAGAAATCCTCTGAAACACCTCTTCTGAGCTCCAAAACTCTCCACGGTTTCACCAGCAGGATCCTCTGGTCAAAGCCAAACAAGCTACCAAAAAATCTTGGCGAAAACCGAAACTCCACCCAAGGGCCTAGGGGCGGTTAGACCGGCTACCACGGGCGGTCTAACCTCCTGTACCCAGCAACGAACTCAAGACAAGAACTCATAGCAAACAGCGCCGAAACGAACCAAGATTTCACCAGAACGCTCCTCTGATCAAGGCGAACGAACTCACAGAGGAAAATCAGGCAAAACCAAAACTTGCGCCTGGAAGGTCCAGGGCGGTTAGACCGCCCCTCCCAGAAAACTTAGACGCGGGTCAAACCTCAACTTCCCATCGCCCGATCTCCCGATTCACCTCACGGATTGCAGCGAGACTTCGGGAATACCTGGGTTACCTCCTGGGCAACCTCTCCACCAAAGGAATCGACCCGAAACGCTCTCAATCAAAGGGAATCGCGGATCTTGGCCCTCTAGGTCATGAACTCGAGCAACTCGAAAAACCACCAAATCGAGGTCGATTGAAGGGAGTTCTTGGGGCAAAGTCACCAGCCAAAGAGGCACAAGGTCCTCATACGTGACACCCAACAAGAAACCCGTAAGAAATCGCCCTCAAAACTCCGCCACGAAAATCACAAGAAAGAGCTCCGAAAATCACCAAAAAGGAAAACGGGAGAGGCAACACAAGGCCTTGAGGAACCACGTCGAATCATCTATACATACCATGAAGGTTCATACAAGGTCTAGCTTGCCACCCGATCATCCATCCCTCTCTCTAGATCTCACATGAAGCACTCAAGCTAGTCCTCAAAAAACTAGAGAAAAATACAAACGAAAATGACAAAGGAAAATGAGCTAGGGTTCCAAGAGTTGGCTGCCATCCATCCCCTCAAGTATTTATATGGGGGCAACCAAAAGAATAAACTACCCTTACTAGATAACTAGGGATACATGCCCCTCAAGAGCGAATTTGGAAGTCTTCATATTTTCACCATCAGACGGATGCCCAGCGACCGCAAGCCTGCTTAGCCTCGACGCAAGCCTTGCGATCCCGACGCGTGTCCTCCGCTTCGAAGCTTCTCGGCGGCTGCGACCCGGTGTAACACCCCGCCCACCAAAGCCGCACCGCCCAGCCCTTCCGTAGGGGCGGGCACGCGTACACATAGCACCCTGCTTACACTTTCGTCCTCGCTTCGTGTAAAAGGGTCAACCCGAGGGTGGTATGGCTGGTGGACAAAGGCTTATAAGTTGGCTCCACCCTTGCTCTACTAGCAATGTGGCACTAAACACGCTCACCTGCGCTCATAGGCCACTCACGGGCCATCCAAATTGGGCCGGGTGTGACACCCGGGCGGTCAGACCGCCCCCCTGGGCGGTTAGACCAGCCTAGGCGGTCTGACCGCCCCTCCTGGGCGGTTGAACCGGCCTGGGTGGCCACACCTCCTCGTCGAGTCTTCGGCCTCGGTTTTGTGGCTCAACCGAGTAACCCAGTGGTTTTCTGATGAACCACTGCAAACCCCGCGAACTCGGTGTAGCCTCCGCCAATCACCACTCATGACTCGGCTCCCACGTTGTCCCGGCTCGACCTTGGTTTTGAGGCTCAACCAAGAAACCGTCCATGACTTCGTCTTGCTGTTCTTGCCACCATGCGGCCCGCACTTGACTCCGCTGGCCACCGGGTCCCTCGAACCAAGCCTACTTGTCTTCTCCACACCTTGAGGCCTCACCGGCAACGACCTTTCGCGCTTGTTCTTCACCTGCACCAACACCAGTCAAGCCGCAACCTGCACCTGCATTAGAGTCAGTCCAACACCACGTTGTCAATCACTTATCACACCAGGAAGCGACCATCCACCGGTCCTCGAACCACACATGGCTCTCAATATGTTATGACTACTAAATTATTTGTTTATTGTTAGGTCTACTGCGTGCTAGGTATAGATGCCTTGCTTCTCAAAATTGTTCTCAAACTGTTATTATTTTCAATTCTTTCTATCGAATTATATTTTACTTGATTGTTATTTATGTACCATAACTTATGTATAGAAATTTTTCAAATTTGTATATTATGTCTTTTGTATGGAAAAATAAGACAATTAGATCCATCATCATCTTTTGCTAATGCAGTTGAACAAGTTGCAATTGTGAACTTTGCTAAAAAAAGAAGTTGTAATGGTGAATAAAACCTTAAGTGAAATTAGACCAGGAAAGGAATTGTGAAACATCAAGGAAATGGTAACCAAATTGTGGATATGTTCCGTTTGATGGCCTTTTTGTATTGTTTTCGGTTTACAAATTATTAATGATGATGAAAAAAATGAACCATAATGCACGGTGTTATCAATAAGACTTATATGGAAAAGTTTAAACCACTGATTTAAGAAGGAAATGTGTACAAAATTGCAAATGTCAAAGTCACACCAACAACATAGAAGTACCGACTAATGGAAAATGACAGGATCGTACGTCAACTTCTTACCCACAACTACTCTAAAAAGGTTGAAAGATAATGAAAATATTCCAAAGTATAGTTTCAAGTTCATGAGCACGGATATGCTTTCAACAAGAATAAATGTGGACACGTAGCTATCAAGTAAAACATTGTTGACTTTACAATTTCTACAGTTTCACTCATTTTACGACCATTTAATAATAATTCAAATTTATGTTTCATAGATTTTATAGGAGTCACAACACACATTGGACCCGTAGAAGAAACAAGGACAAATTTCGGATTTATCAAAATCCGTGAAATTTGGCTCTCGATTGAGTAATTCTCCTTTTTTTAGTAGAAAGCAGCTACAAAACTTTCAACACTTACATGCATGCTACAAAACCTACATTGAATTAAAAATATCTTCCATAGTGCCCATCAAAATAATTTACCAGTGATACCTGACATCAACCGTAACATGGTCCAAGAAAATGAAGCAAATCATGAAACACATAAAAACAAATAATATACTGCTGGAACCGTTACATATAATGATCTGAACAACTCTTAGTTATTAATTATTCATTTATAAATCATAAACTAACCGACGTCATTTTAAATGCAAATATTTACGCGGTTCAATTCCAGAAAACCGGCCTCCGACGCACCCATATACTCAAATTAAATTATCTCTTGATTAGTGCTACATTGGGAGCAAACTGTAACAAGAAGAAGATAAGAAATACTGAGATTTGCGTCTTATTATTGCAGTGGATCTTTCAATAAAACAGAGTTAATTGTACTTATTATTTTTCAAGCATATTATGCAATACAATCTTAAAATTATAAGGATCTCTCAAATTATGCTGACCAAATGTGCAAAATTGTGTGAACCTTATTATGATGCTCCTAATAAAAGTAAACAATAATTACTAATAATTAAAGTAAAGTGCTAGCCCGTGCAGAGGCACGGGTTGACGGACTAGTTTACTTTTAATTTAGCTCATCACGTAGAGGATTAATCAATTAGTACCAGAAATATAAGATATAAACGAGTGGCAGTTGACAATCTGAATAGTTGAAGCGGCTTACTCCGTCCAAAAAAAGATTCTATTCTATTTTCGTCATAATAAGTCAAACAATTTTTACCACGATTATACAAAAAGAAATAACGACTTATGCTGCACACTGGATTTCTTGTGAAATATATTGATAACATACCTGTTTGGTTCGTTTGAGGTTGACACCCTTCCTTTCAAATTTGGGCAGAGTTGAAAATTTTGACTTAGAATAGTGTATTTGCAGTGCAAATTTGCACATCTAAACGTCCCCTATCTAATGTTGTGCCGTTACCTTCAGTTGACCTCTGCGCGTTTTTGTTTTTGCCCAAACAGCACGTGTGATTGTGATGTCGCAATTTTCCCACCGAACCATCTCCGAGCGAGCCCCACGCTCGCAATCCCCTGACGCGAGCAGTGACGATGCCAAGCCGCCTCGGGACCACTCGCTGCTCGCTGTCACTCGCCGGCATACGATCTTTCCCTTTCAGCGATGCTGCTTCCGATCACCTGCCACTTTCGTCCCAGACAGATTGCCAAGGAGGCAAGGACAAACCAGATTGTACCACGAAAGGAGTACTCGAGAAAATTCATCGTTCCTGCACGTTTTGACCTCTCCAGCCAAAGCTGCAGTGCTCTGCTCTCACCGGTCGTCTCTTCTTGTGGCCTCGCTCGTTGACACTGACAGCTGACAGGTGACGACTTCGCCTGCGTCATCCCCATCCAATTGAGCACGTTGTTGCCGCGCCTTTCAAGTTTCAACCTGCGCCCCACTCTCCAAGCATCCCCCCTCTATAAAAGCAGCAGCCACGACTGAACCTACCGCTAACCATTTCCATTCCACCTGGATCATCCAATCCGCTACACGGAACACACAGATAATCAGATACCGCGAGCAGCAGAAGACACCAATGGGTTCGTGCGTCTCACTGTCCAGCACGGCGGTGTCAGCGTCGGCGGCGGCGGCGGAGTCCGCCCACGCGCTCACGGCCAAGGTCGTGGGCCTCGACGGCTCCATGGCGCAGTTCGCGGCGCCCGTCACGGCGCACGAGGCCCTGGCCGCCACCGCCGGCGCGGCGACGACAGCGCCGTCGTCGTCACCGCCGCGCTGCTTCCTCTGCTGCTCCGACGAGCTGGACTTCGACGCGCCCGTCCGCGCGCTCGGCGCCCGCGACGCGCTCCGGCCGGGCCAGCTCTACTTCGCGCTGCCGGCCTCCACGCTCGGACGCCCGCTGTCCGCCCAGGACATGGCCGCGCTTGCCGTCAAGGCCAGCGCGGCTCTGGGGACGGCGCCCGTCGTCGTCGTCGTCGCATCCGGCAACAACAAGCAGCAGCGACGGCATAGTGCGGGACGGCGAGTCGCGCCGCTCGTCGTCGTGAGCGAGCAAGAGGACGGCGGCGGCGAATGGAAGAGCGACCACGCGGGAGGCGTGTCCGGCGACGCGCGCGAGGCGGCGGCGGTGTCCGGCGACCGAACCGTCGGGAAGGCGAGGCGGGGAGTCGTCGGTCACAAAGGTGTCATCGCTCGCCGTCTCGCCGCCGCGCAAAGATTGAGCGCGATCGCGGAAGCAGCTGTCGAGTGAACCGTTTGATCGGCAGTAGTACTAGTTTGATCATGGATTAGCCAGTCGATTTCGTACTCTACTTGCATGGTCTCCCATTCCATCTGTGAGGAGATCGAATGTACAGTAGCATGTACAGTACAATTTTGATTTTTTTTTTCTTGGTTGTTGTACATATGTTCAGTTACAAATTGGTGACTGATCGGTGAAAAATACGATTTCTGTTCCAACCAATTCGGTGTGTCATGGGCTCTGCTTTGTAACTAGATTTAGACTGGGCCCAGGTATTGATTACTTCCGCGTGATTTTGGGCTAAAAAACGAAAAGATGATGGGCCAGACCCATCAATCTTATGGGCCGAACCGTCAACTAGTATTTGCGAGATCGCGTTCACTTCACTCAACTCCGCTTTTCTTTCGTTCGTGGCAATGGGCATGCATACGCTGTAAAATGGACTTCCATGAAAAGACACCAGCCTAGATTCGCAACGTTTTCAGCGCTAACTTTCTCGCTCGACAGGTGGAGACATGTTTCGAGAAGTACGTGCAAGATTCCTTCCTTCCACCACCAGCCCGTGCATGGCATACGACGGGCCGACGGCCGAGGAAAGCTCTCCCGGCGCCATAGATCATCGGCCGTAAAGCCGTAAAGTTGTGTGAACTGTTCGTGCGCTACAATTTGTTCAGATCATGTGCTCAACTCAATTGTCTCGCTCTCCCTTATTCACTGATTACTCAGCAATACTCCGTGCAAGTTCTGAATACAACGACATAATCACATAAAGGAGTATGATATATATATATCCCCGATTGAGCTCGAGAGCCATCCATCACTGAAAGTTCCGATTGCGTAATAGGATCTAGATTCTAGAACCAGATGGACATCGGTCGGTGGGGGAGAATTCAAGATTTGGGTCTCAATTCGCACGCCTTTCTCGTCCGTGGCGCGACGCATGAGTGCGTGCGACCCAAACGGTTTTTTTTCGATCGCGCACCGGTGCCAATGCGACTGCCCCGCCGGGCTCCCGGCTCGCTCCGTCGTCGTATCCGCTCTCGACCGCTTTCGTTTCGGGATTTCAGCTTTCCCTCTGGCGTCGTCGGCATTCATTTCTCCGACGACCCACATGCCGAGATCGCCGTTGCACGTTTGCTTGGCCGTGAGCGCTATCCTGAACACTGAAACTGAAGCGATCGTACAGGTCGCCGCCGTAGCCCGCAGGTGCTAGCTGTGTCAAGTTAATTAGCTTAGCTTAGAGGTAGCTGCGATCCCTCAAAGTAAATAGACTAGTATTAAAGCATCTCCGGCAGGGGAAATAAACCGAGTTGCTATACCTAAAAACTGTCAGAGGACCTAAAAACGCGCAAAAAAAAAACTTACTCCAGCAGAAGACCTATATGAGTTGCTATTTTAGATCCGGATATAAAATTCACTCATAGAGACCAAAATATAGCAACACAAGCATGAGTTGCTATCTTTTCTTCTCCACCCGGGAAAGACCAACCGTCGGCTTTGGGACTTCTCCGTCACTGCCAGAGGCCACCACGCTGCCGCAGAAGGCCACTACGCCGTCGCCATAAACCACCACGCCCTCGCTAGAGCAAGGGTGCGCCGCTGCCAGAGCAACGGCAAGGGTGCGCTCCGTCGTGGCGCTCAAAGTGGAGGAGGCCGGCGTCGTCAAGGAGGAGGAGGGAGAGGTGAGGAGCTCGGCGGGAAGGAGAGGGAGAGAAGAAGCAGCGCGTGACAGGTGGAGAGGAGGCGCAACCAGAGGAGGAGGAGGTGTGACCGTGCGCCAACGTCCTCGATGGGCCGCCGGCGGCGCATCCCCATGGCATAGCGAGCCCGTCGTCTTCAATTTGAGCCGTCATCCTCGATTTGGAGCACAGGCAAGGGTGCGCCCCTCGACGCCACCGCAGGAGTCGGGGCGAGGCCGCGCTCCGCCTTCCTGGCTGTCACCACGCCGCCGCCGGAGTTGGGGGTGAGGCCGCGTCTCCTGGCAGGGCACCGCGCCTCGTACGGCCGTGCGTTGTGCCTCCACCTAGTCGATGTCGCCTGCCGCTCCACGGAAGGAGGGGGATTGGTGTGCTCCGCCGCCCCACCGTGCTGCCTACCGCCGCCACTTCGTGGCGTCGGGTGGGCAGCAGTATGAGAGGAAGAGGGAGAGGATAAGACTATCTCCAGCAGCAAACCGCACCCCATCTGCAAAAATAGAGTTTTGAGAGAAGGAGAGAGATGAAAACAGTAGCTCGAGGTCCAGCAGCATGCGGATCCCCTTCTGCATCCCAGCTCTGGCAGTTGCCTCCCGCGCGCCATGGATTCCGCCGCGCCGGGGCAAGCGGCCGCGGGGTGGAGCTGTCGCGCTGGGGAAGGAGGTGGGAAGGAGCTGCCGCGCCGGGGAAGGAGGTGGGGAGGAGGAGGTCGCGGGGTCGAGCGCCGGCGAGGAGGCCGCGACCTACGGCGGTCGAATCCGAAGCGGCGTCGGGGCGAGGAGCTCCTACGACGGTCGAATTTGACGCGAGAAGTTGCGGTGGCGTCTGGATCCGACCGCGGTCCGCACGCTCCTCCCTCCCCTGCTCGCGTACGCGGCCGGGCTTCGGGCGAGGGAGGCGAGGCGCGGGTGGAGTTGCGCGGCGGCGGACGGGAAGGCCGGCGTCGGTGGGTCGTGCTCCTCGTCTGCCCGCCTCGAGGCCGCCGCAGGGTCGGGGCCAGCCCCGCCGCGGCGAGCTGCAAGCCGTCGCAGAGGAGGGCGGAGGAGTCGAGGAGGGAGAGAGAGAGTGGGGCGGCCAGGCGGGTGGGTCCGTGGGGGTGGGGCAGCGGGGGCGATTGGGTTGCGGCATCCCCAGGACTGCGCAACGGGAGAGGGGCTGCTGCATTTTGCAGCAGGGGATGCATTAGCTGCTGGAGCCCCTACAGTAGGTGTTCTTTGTGCATTTTGGGGATGCAACATGGGATGCACTAGTTCCTGGAGACAGTTTAAGGTTGTTACTTTGCAGATTGAATCCTGAAAAAAAAATGGGAGATTCACAGATCAGTCGTCAGACGAAATATAAGTACCCAATTTTAGGTACACTACCGGAGAAGTCAACTTCTGAGTACCCAGAAATTTCTATTTACCTAAAATCATTTTTAGGTCCTCAAGTTTAGCAACACTACTGGAGATGCTCTTTACTGATTAATTAGCTTGCTAGGATGGCGTCAATGGGATGATCAAGTAGTATATCGGCTCTTCCAAGTGATTCAAGTCAACTCGTTTCTCGTACGTTGCGGATGGAAGAAGGGAACCTCGACCTCGTCATCGTAAGCGTCCAAGCCGTTGTCAGCAGGAAGTGTTCGTGTATGGCTGAGATGTGCAGACTGCAGAGCACGCAGAACGACCACTCCTTACTCTGTTACATATTAATTAATTATGATAGGTACATGTCGTAAGGTTAGCCTGCCCTGCATACACGGCCACACCTGCTTAAATTAGCCATTGCAGAGAGACTACGTCAATCACTGGGATTTAGTTGGCTCAGCAGTCGCAATGCCCGCAACACACATACTAGCAACTAGTAGTAGACAGTTGAACAGCTAGCTAGCCCAACAAACTGCATCTTCTTCCGTGGAGACGTCGAAGAGCTAGAGATCAAAACTACTGGTGGATTAGTTGCGACTTGTCCCCTTGATCTGTTCTTCATTGGCAGTGACAGGGAGTATACATACATTGCGATGTCGTCCTGGCGTGTCGCGAATTTTAGCTGGGCTTCCGCGCACCTTCTTCATCTCTTGACGTGGTACACGCCTACTACTACGTATACTACTGATAGTAGCAGTATAGTACCGGTCGCTGCGATCACAACAGTTTACCGTCGCCCTGACGGGGGACCGAATAGTTGATGGCCTGGTGTACCTGCAACCATTTTAATTTGGTCGACGACGACAAAATGCTTGTATTAGGAACCATTTGCTGCATTAATGCCGGGATCACTGAGTTTTTTTC
The DNA here is from genome assembly GCA_036936925.1 of Cenchrus fungigraminus. NCBI lineage: Eukaryota > Viridiplantae > Streptophyta > Magnoliopsida > Poales > Poaceae > Cenchrus > Cenchrus fungigraminus. The sequence continues at coordinate 27,816,151 of CM072780.1, read as the reverse complement.
CCAGACGAGTGAGAAAAAACATAAGGGTGGGTGAATTTGCTACGATGTGACGGATCAATAGTAACAATATAGCAACTTGTCGTATTAGTCTGCACGTCAGGAAAGGGGAAAAAAGACGGCTTGGACCACGTACAAACTAGCAAAGCCGCACCGTACCCACGCTGAGATCACTTTACACGGATGCTTAGCGGTTAGTGCTCAGAGATACTACGAGAGCATGAGGCCATGATCTTGTTTCCTCCAACTAATCTGCAGAGCAAACCAGCTTTCCAACACGCCTTAGCTGTAGGAAAGGACGACAGATGAACGACGGCAGCTAGACGAAAGGTACGTACTCTCCCATCTGTACCCGGCGTAGTATAGGAAAGTTGTAGGAGGGCGCAGCTGGTCCCGCGATCCTATCCATGTCGGGACGGCTAGCTGCCGGCCGGGCGCGGGGCCGCGGGCGCCATGAAATTTCCTCGGCCTCGCAAAGGCTCCGCGCCGGGGACCTGGACCAGTGACCGTGATGGACTGCAGGCCAGGGCGGATACCACGCAGCATCAGAGCGAGCAGCAGCCAGATGCAGTGGGCACAATGAATGGGCGTGCGGATGGCTCTCCGATCCGGCCCGGCCCGGCCCGGCAGAATGCAGATCGATGATCGCCACCGACACACACGGCCGCATGGACGCCCAGCCCAGGAGGCAGGCCGCAGGCAGGAGCCACACGTGTCCGCCCAGCAACAGCACCGGCCGGCTCATCGCGGAGCGCGGCGCACCAAACCAAATCGTCTTGGCCGCTGGCCGGCCGATCTCCTTTCTTTCCCCTCTCTGGCTGTGCTCACACCACACGCGCCCTCTTGATCATTCGTACCGCCAGTCTGCAGACTACAGTACGCGCTGCACCAGCAGCAGCTGGCGTTGCCATGCGGCGGCGCCGGGCCATATGCCATCCCGCGCCGCGCACGTAACTCGGCGGCAGGTAGGTGCCCCGACGGCCACCAACCTCCCTTGACGCCGACGTTTGTGGTCGCCACGCCGACGAGGCGACGACGGCGTCCAGGTGCGTGCACGCGCGCACAGCCGACCACTCGCCGCGCCCCGTCCCACTCCGACTCCGACTCCGACTCCGACAAAGCCTCCGTGAGCGTCGGCCACCCGAAACCGCCACGGAACGAAAGGAGCACGCGCGCGCCGGCGCCGCAACCGATCGCGAAAAAACTCCGCGGAGCCGCGCTTCTGCTGCGCCCGCGCGCGTCGGCGGGCGGGCGGACATGGGTCGCACGACGGGGGGCCGGTGCACGCGCGCGCGGGCGATGCGGGGGCGGGAACCGTTCCCGATCTTGGCATTTGTTTGCGCCATGCCGCCGTGCCCTTCTCGTGGAACGAACGAAGATGCTCCCTCGCTCTGCCTCCTCGCCGTACGTGTTGCATAAACTAATCCGCGGATTCCGTCGACCTTCCGCCCACCGGCCATCGGATCCCGGCCCATCCTTGTCACTCCGATCTCCGGCCGCCGCCGATCCTCTTCCTCTCATCATCTATTAATTATCACTTAGTATAATCGATGACGAACGATGGCCAGTCGTGGCGAGTACCAGCGGCGCTACCACGGGCAGTACTAAAACCGTCCGATGCGTTGCGAGTTGCGACGCGACGTGACGCGACGCCGACACAGTGGCGATGCTGCTGGTGCCTGGTGGGGGCAGCGCACAGCGCCGCGGCCTCGTCGCGGTGTGCCGCTGTTTGTCCGATTGCCACGCGAGAGTGCACAGGCGGCGCACGGCCGCATCTCTGGGCTTGGATGAGCTCAACGCACGGCCACGGCTTTTCGCCACGGCCCCTCGTGCTCGCCGGACGACAGCGACCCGGCGCTTGTCCGGGCGTTGCACCTGTGACGACTGACGAAATCCGGCTTTCAACTGTTCCGAGTACCCCGCGTGTCTGTGTGCATTATTGCGGAGGATCGCAGGGGCAGGACAAAAGGAGGAGGTGAGGTGTTCGCGTCGGAGTCGGAGAGCAGAGAGTTCGGATGCCGCCGAACTCTGCTTTCGCGCAGGGGGGTGTCACGGGAAGGAGCGAGCGCGCATGCAATGCCAGGCCGCCCCGGCGTCCGGCGACACCAGCCGACCGGCGTGGCTTGGTAGGGTAGGGTAGGGCAGCGCACGATCTTGGGCTGCTGCTGATGCTGCTGCTGGTGCAAGGCACCGTCGGTTCGGTTCGAGTTGACCGGCTGCCAGGGCTCACTCCACCGCGTTGCTTACGCTCCACAGAAAGGTGCGCCTCACTGCTAGCAGTGTCAAAGAACCAGCACGTATCCTGATCGCACAAAATCGAAGCCAACTACAAAGAGTGAAATGGGGGGAGTCAATGCTTCATGATTTTCAGATGCTCAGGTGTCCAGCTACCCCCCCAATTTACGATCGGACGACCATGAATGATCTGCCCTGGCGCCCTGCGCTCCTGCCACTTTTATATGGCATCACCCGGGAAAAAAAAATGCTGCGTGGTTGCACTGTTACTGACGGATCGAGAATGGATTATCTTTGGCCTGACCACTTTGCATTCCCAAGAAAACCAAGGTTACTGACAGGAGATGGCAACCAAATCACCGAATTATTCCCACCTGCCTTCCCGCTCCCCGACCCCAATAATACTCCACTCATTCAGTCACCTTCTGAATAATGCTCACACCTCCTTTGCCAAGAAAACAAAAGATTTGGTTACGAGGATTGATGCCATTGCCCGATTCTTCTTTCCCCCTCCCCTCCTCTCCCTCTTTCTTCCTCCTCCTTTTTAAGCACCTGCTTTCCCTGGCCGTCTTTTCCATTCCCATTTGTTTTGGCGGCGGCTGCTGCTGCGCCAGCTTTCCTGTGCCCCATTTCGCCTCCCGGTCTATTCTCCTGCTCTCCCCCTCCAGCCTCCCTGCCTCGTTCTTACACCAGCGCCATTGGCAGGCGACGAGGAGCCTGCTGCCCTGCTCATCTTCCTCTGATCCTCTCCATTGTTCTTGGATGCTGGTTCTGTCGCTGGTATCCAAGAAAGCCTTGGCCTTTTGGGAGCGAATAAGCTCAGCTCTTTCGAGTATCGGAGCAGCTGAGCTCCGGCTCCCCGGGCAAAGCTGAGCCACCTTGGCCTCCCTTTCTCGCTTTCTACTACATGCACAGCTCACTGTTCCCGGCAACAGCTCAAGGTACGGCATCCTTGCTGCCAGATGCTCATATTCTCTGCTACCGGCCACTGCTACAGCGATTGCTAATCCAACCTGATAAGATCACTGAGCGAGTGATCAGATGCATCTCTGTTGAGGCGGCTAGCATTGCGCATTCTGCTCTTGGCCGTGGATTGATTGATGACCAGCGCTTGGCAGGTTCTCGGAGGTGAGGGGAGAGAAGGCTCTCGGTCGGCGATGGAAAGGGAATCGAGGTCAGGGGTGCTCTCGGAGACGGGGTCCTGCGCCGGCACGCCGAGGTCGGTTCAATCGTCTTGCAGTCTCCAGCACCGGCACTCTTCACGGAGGTTGGAACTCTACTTCTCTCAGCAACTCCTGAAAATTGCATGGAAAATTTGTTCATGTAACAACTTGCCCAATTCGTCATGATTAGTCGGTACAATACATGTTGAAATAGCAGCTTCAGTGAGAAATTAAAGTACCCATGAACGCGCATAGTAGTAGTAATTCGCAAGCACCATAGTATGTGGATGCAGGGAGCCTGAATAAAGGACACAAGTGGACAGCTACCTGTAGCGTTCTAACCGTGTTTAAGCGCTGTTCAGTTCATCATCCGTATTGGGTATACACAGCAATCTTGCATTATTTCAGCTCAGTAGCCTATTAACTTCTCGCTGTACAGTTCTACCGTCCTCTTCAGATCACATTGATGAATTCCTTTAGACCACAAGTACGATACCACTGTAGTGTAGTCCACCATCTAGAATTCTGAATTCATCTTCTAGAAGAAAATGTTTGGCAATGATATCAGCGTGGCTTAACCTACTCTTAAATTTACTTCTACCGCACCTAGCTGTAAAAATATTTTTAGGCAAAATTTATGCCTGGCACTTTCCTAAAGTTTAAACAAGGCCTAGGCCTTCCATAAGCCTTTCAATTAATTTGTGTCAATACATCAAATGGAAGGTATTGTTCTAATAATTCACTGTACCCATTTTAGCATTCTGAAGACCCTTGAAGGTACATTGGACATCTCACCACGATTCTCCTATTGCAAACCTGTGAGTAAATTGGATCCATTTTGTGTTTGTTTTAATCAGCCATTTTATCCAGTTTACTTATTGGAATGACCTTTTATCATGCAGACCACCCATAGAGAGAAGATGTTCAACAGAAGGCACTCACTAAACTTGCCAGAGCAATTACCGAGCCATCACTCCAGAAAAGTGACAGAGCGAACCCAAAGGGCTACCTCAAAGGTTTGTAGCAACTCGCCAACTCCTACAAAATAGTTTCAAAATGAAGTATGAAGATTCATATATATGTTGTATGTTGGTGCTTCTGTCAGGTCTTACTTTCTTAGAACATCACTGACATTCATATCTGGATGGGATGTGAATAAGTGATTGTAGGCTAAAACTATGGTTTGGATGTGTATATGGTTTATTTCACGAAAAGGGTTCAAATCTAAACACAATATGTTCATGGCATTGTGAAAACTATAATTGAGAAATATGTTCTTGTTCATCTGTCACTGTGCCTTTTGAACTGTATAGATTCTTAGTTCTGATCTTGCAGTTCTGCAGTCTGTTGCAGATTTAGTCGGGGAGATTGCGGCTCTAGAGCAGGAAGTTATACGCAAGGAACTGCATCTGCTTTCCCTATATAGAAGAGCATTTGATCAGTATGTATCTGAATCCTGCAGCTTCACAAGCGAGGTACATAACTCAACATGAAAGATCATATCAGATGGTATGAAGTCTAAATGTCAGTGTCCTAATATTACTGTCACTAGCAGCAGGTGGATCAAGAAACACTGAAAACAATTGACGAGGGCGCACTTCGTTTGAGGGATATAAAGCAATCCGCAGCCTTCAACTTGCCAACCGTATCAAAATCTGTTAGTGTTCAGACCATTTCTTTCATTCTTTCATAATGGTAGCATGATCTTTCTAGCTGAAAACATTCGACACGACTCTCATATGTCACAGGAGGCAACCAAATCAGGCGCAAGGCATTCCAGCCTCGTGAACTTCTTGAGTGCTTCTATTTCTGAATATGTGCCAAAGATCTCATGCAAACTATCCGAAGACATTTTAAGCTGCATTGCTGCCGTCTACTGCAAACTGTCAAGCACGCAATCGCGAGATGCAGAAAGCATGACTTCACCAAGTCCTTCTGTTTCATCTTCAAGTACCTTTTCTCCAAGGCGACGTAATGACAGTTGGAGCCCTCGGTACAACTTGGATAGCCCACGCCAGTATGGATTCCAAAAGGAGAGCAACGAACAAAACACAGGCATGATTGTCATTCCGAGGATACGCATCGATGCCGACAAGTTCGATTATGCCTCAAAAATGCTGGAGACTATCAGGTGAGCAACTGAAACAAGAGGAACAGTGAAATTCTCCTTTAAACTATTAGTATCGTTGATCGGGGTAGAAGACTTAATAAAGGGAAAATTCTTCAGTACTGATTTATATTTTTAACTACGAGTTACATATTTATGCTGCGTCCCACAGGTCCCTGATTCAGCGCCTTGAAAAAGTTGACCCACTAAAGATGACACACGAGGAACAGCTCTGCTTTTGGATTAACATCCACAATGCTCTAGTGATGCATGTATTGCTCTATACTGAAAACTCCATCTCACCTGTCCTGTGCCCTATTGTTAGCCCATCATTCAGAATCCATGCCTAACCTGTATTACTGCCTTGTGATATGACAGGCTTTTCTGGCCTATGGTCTACATGATAAACGCATGAAGAGCACGGACATGATTCTGAAGGTACTACAGCAATTCCATTTGCTAGCTAAGTGCATCTCTGCTTACATAATTACATACAAATGCACCTGACACAATTTTGACAAACTTTTCGTCAGGCTGCGTACGATGTGGGTGGGCAATCAGTGAACGCTCAGACAATTCAGAACTCAATTCTCGGATGCCAATCCCATCGTCCATCCTTGGTACGTACATGCACATAAGCACTCGTCAGAAATTGCAGAGCGAACAAACTAACGGGAACAGCGTTTCAGTGGGTCCGTGCGCTGTTCACGCCGGCGAAAAGATCCGGGACGGCCAGGCACCCCTACGCCCTCCACCATCCGGAGCCGATCGCGCACTTCGCGCTGTCGACCGGCGCATTTTCAGACCCGCCCGTAAGCAGCTCTTGAACCTAGCATTTTTCAGTGACAGGCTCGACGGCAGGAGCATGAGCAGGCAAAAAAAGCTCACTGCAAGATCGTCTCCTTTCGCATGCAGGTCCGGTTGTACACGGCCAAGAAGGTAAACGAGCAGCTGGAGGCGGCGCGGACGGAGTTCATCCAGGGGAGCGTGGCGGTGAGGAAGCAGGCGCTGCTGCTGCCCAAGGTCCTGCACTACTACGCCAGGGACGCCGGGCTGGAGCTGCGGCACCTGGTGGAGCTGGTGTGCGAGAGCATGTCGAGCGCCCAGCGGGAGGAGGCCCAGCGGCACGGCCACGGCACCAGGAGGAGGGTCGGCGACAGGCCTGGCGTCGAGTGGATGCCCTACAAGTCCTCCTTCAGATACGTTGTACATAGGGACCTGGCTGACGACTAGCAGGCGCCACAGCAGCAGCAGCTGTTTGGTCTTTTGTCCATTTGGACACCTGCGTCGTGCGTGTGACAATTGTAACTAGTGAAAGTAGTTGGGGCTGTGACTGCGAGAGTGTCAGTGTAGATACGGGTGTGGATGTGAATTGTGATTGATTTCGTGAGTTGGGGCTGGTGGCTGCTTGAATGGCTGTACATTTACCCTGTGGCTGCGCATTGGGGAATTTGGGAAGTTTGCGACATGATGAGTTGATGGTGGTGTCATTCGTTCGCAGAAGAGGGGGAAACAGTATAAAAGTAAAGCAAATGGCGAGATCTTATTATTCATGTAGTCGTATAGTCCCGTGAGCGATGAACAGCAGCAGCTCAACAAAGGACGCTGACATGACATGGAATCATTGAAACATATTGGCTTCGAGCCAACGATTCTGTGGACGTGACCCTACTGCGTTCTCGGCTATGGCATGTTCTTGTCGACGACAATTCCTCCCCTTCATCACAACGGGCACTCCAGCAGGTGGCCCTGGTCTTTGAGCGACTGGACGCAGTCGTCGAACATCTCCTCCAGTCCTCTGAACTTGAAGCCCAGCCCCTGCAGCTTGGACGTGTTCAGCTGATACGTCTGCTTGCCGTATGGGTTCTCCAGCCTGCAGAGAAATTTCAGGAGACGCGTTTCAGCCAAAGCTTTGGGTTTATCTGTCGGTAGCACGTATTTCAAAGTCTAATTACCAACCTCCGAGGAATCGGGAAGATCGGGTATCGTTTTGCGAGGAAGGAGGCCAGCTCGTCATTGTCCAGCACCACTGAGCTGCAAAGGTATCTCCCAGTGGCCTCCGGCGTCTCGTACACCAGGATATGGCTGCTGGCGACATCGTCGCTGTGAACGTATCCCATCCTCCCGTAGCAACTGAACCTGGCAGTGTCACCTGAAACATCATTTTGTTAGGATTCACTTGAAAACCCGTATACCTTTTTGGTTCAGAAGAAAAAGGTGGGCACCTATCATGATTAAGATATGAAGAACAGAACTACTTGGTGATAGTGATATCAGAAGGAACACGAATACCTTGTAATAAGCCAAGTACATCTGAAGCTGTAACACATAATTCATGAGATAAACTGGGCCCGATCACAAACGAAGGAAGAACAGTCACAAGGTCAATGCCATTCTCCTCGGCAAACTCCCATGCTGCTTTCTCTGCAAATACTTTTGCCAGGCCATACCATAGCTTTGGATGAAAAAAAACGGGATTACACCATTTTCAGATTAACGTTGAAGATCACATGGGAATGCAAAAACAAGGTAGGGAGTAGATTGTTCCACCTGCATCTTTTCACAGAGCGGCACAGAGCTCCATATTGTTTCATCCAGTGAGATATTCGGCTGAGCATCATCCCTGATCCTCACTGCAGACGACGAAGATGTAAGAACAACCCTCTTCAGAAATGGGTTCTTCTTGCACGATCTTAGCACATTCAGGGTACCATTTACTGCAGGAACAAGCGTTGCTTCCTGCAACATGAATACCACAAGAAAACAGTTTAACTTCAGGGTGGTAGATGCATTTCCACAGAAGAAAACTAGAATTTGAATGCAAGTCTTAACTTCTAAATCCAAAATTAAATAGTAACTCCGTACACTAAGCCCTAAATGAAAGACTAGTAGGACGATTCAGATGCATATGTGGCATGATGTTGCTAACTGATGAAAGGCTGGACTGTTTAAAGCAAATACAGCATGCCTTGCTACTAGAATCAGATTTAGCGAGGACAGGCGATGCAGTGTGGAAGACGCCATCACAAGACATCACAGCTTCGTCAAAGCTCCCTTCTTCCAACAGATCAGCTCGCACAACCTGCAGCCTCTCTTTAGCACCAGGTAATTTCCAAAGGTGTGCCACTTTTCGGTCATTTCCTGATAAATTAGAAAAAAGGGGTTCATTGTACAAGGATCAATATACAAGAATTGAAGTAATCAAGAGGACTGATGCAAAAGGAATGATATGAGTAAGAGTATACCTGGGTCTCTGACAGTCCCTACCACATGATATCCAGACTCGAGAAGCTGTTTGATAAGCCAAGAGGCAATGAAACCTGAAGCCCCAGTTACGCACACTTTACCCTTGTTTGAGGTCACCATTTTCTAAGACAGTCGCATGTGATTCTGAGCTCTGGTCCAAAATCCAAATCCTCTTTCTCTTATATGCACAAAAAGGAATATTCTAGAGAGAAGGAAGAGCAAGAATTGTGCATCATATCAACCCACTTTGGTGATCATGACAAACAGATACAAGCTGGGTTGGTTGAGGGTAGATTTACAATCGATTCAGGAGGTATCACATTCTAGGTGACAAGTTGGTGCAAAATAAAGAGGAGATTTGCAATGAGTTTGCGTGTTCTTAACTTCTTATGCCAATTTTCTTTGCTCATTCCATCATCTTGTGACTGTCAAAAAGCAAAGTGAGGAGATATAAAGTGCAGTGTGCTGGGGTTATACTTTTTTTTAGATTAAGGAAATAAATCCGTTCTCAGCAATCAACGTTCTGAGGCTAGGGCTATAAATAAAATGCACAAATGTAGTATTTCCTTAACTAAGATGTCACATTATCTTTTTTACAGCACATAGTTCACATGGAATCGTTGTAAAAGCAATGGAAATACATAAGTTCAAAAGGATACCGAAAAGAGAATAGAATTATACTCCTCAGGTATGTGCCAGGTGTCCAGGCAAAGGTGAACAACATGAAACATATGTATAGTGGATTCCAGTGGCGACTAGTAATTTTCTCGAACTTTATGATCTAGGAACCAATCTCATTGTCCATGTATTTGCATTTTGATGACATGGTGGGAAAATAGAAACCGAAGGCAAACAATTTGACCAAACCACAACATGTGTATGAACCGCTTCATTAGACATGAAGAAGAAAAGACCTCATTGCTCAATACCCAATCGTCATTTGATGAAATCTTAATTCCAGATAAATTATTGAGAACAGAAGACATTAAATTCAGTAAATGTTACACTTGCTTCGTTAATTTCGCAAGAATTACTGCAGATGATCCATGCCCCTCTGATCGGCTGTAGCATGTTGAAACCAGAACGCGCCCAGCAGCAGCCGCATGGATGTAGTTTTTATTGGCACCTGGTCAGCAACGTGGATCTGTACCAGAGACAGCGAGAAATTCTGTTCAGTGTTTCTCTCTCTGCCCAACAAACGCCCATCAATGACGATCGACGAGCAATCAAGCCCATTCCTTCGGCTAGCAGCTTCTCCATGTGATCGTGTGTGCAGCATGGTATGATCGAGAATTCGAGATGCATAGCTAGAGCCAGCAGGTGATCCTTTCAGCTCCTCTGTAGTTGGGAACATTCATGATCCATCAATCAGACGCAATGTGGTTACTTCCGGAATGCCAGTGGATGCAACAGTAAATCCAATTACACTGTCTTTTGGGGAGAAAACACTGTGGCAAGAGCATCGACAACCCCATGGAAACTGCTGAACCTGGCGCTCACGACGTCCACCTCGATGCCGAGACTCCTGGCACCGGTGGCGGTGACCGGCCCGTGCGCGGCCACGACCATGCCAGGCCAGCGCGCCCTCAGCCGCGCCCAGGTCCACCCCGCGGCGTCCAGCCCCTTGAGAAGCCCCTCCACCTCGGCCGTGCTTGTGAACACGACGGCGTCGGGCGCCGCGGCGTCCGGACCCACAAGCGCCTCCGTGCAGCCCGGTCCGGCCCAGCACGTGGTGTACGCCGGTGCGCGCACGGCCACCCAACCGGCCGCTTCGAGACCCGCGAGGAAGTCCGGCACGACGGGGGGCTCGCGCAGGCCGACGACGTCCGGGACCGGGCAGAGCACGCGGCGGCCGGACCCGGGGCCCAGCGCGTCCACGAGGCCGGCCGGGGTGGGCACGGCTGGGACGAGGACGGCCACCCTCGTCCCGGGGTCGCCGCAGAGGCGCGAGAGGAACGCGCGGTCGAGGAGGTCCGCGTCGCTGCCCAGCGCCGCGACGGTGAAGGGGAGCGCGGAGGCGGAGGCGTCGGAGAGCGGGCGGTGGTGGGAGTAGGAGGAGGAGGAGGGAGGGAGGGCGTGGGCGAAGGCGGAGATGCCGGAGCGGGAGGTGAACGCGAGCGCGGCGAAGGGGTCCAGGGCGCCGGGAAGGAGGAAAGGGCGGAGGCGGTCGGGTTCGTGCGGCTGGACGGAGATGGTGGGCACGGGGACCGGGCGCGCGCCGCGCTGCCGCAGGAGCGCGCCCAGGCGGCCGCCGTAGCCGGCGCCGCCCGTCTGCGGCGTCGTGAACGCCACCCGGCGGCCGGCGAGCGGCAGGGTCCCGGGCGGTGGCTGCGCCATGAGAACGACTTCGCCGCAGCTGCGGATTGCGATAACAAACTCCCCGCCGGAATGGGCGGAGTTGGGGAGACAGTCCCAGCCAAGCGTATCCACCTCGACGGACGCTGCACGGACTCGAATTGAGTCGAAAATGGTGATGTACACGTGATAGTCTGCCCTTTTCTTTAACTTTTTCCGTTTCTTCTTTTATAACTACTAGCAAATTGCGTTGCTACGGCGAAATACTAATTCTATCTTATATGTTTTTAAATTTTTTATCTGCTACTATATTTTTATTACATTCAACGTTCAGTTGCTAGTACCTACAAGCACCTGATTTAGCATAGTACATGCGTTAGTAGAAGTCGTCAAGCAGCAAGTAGCGCGTGGCTAGCTCGCACTGACAAATCAATGTGCAATATTTGAGTCATTTAGACTGTCTCCAGCACTGCAGACTCACCTCGCACTGTAGCAGCTCCAGCAGGAGCCGCAGCAGCCGCTGCATTTTGCAGCAAGCGGCGGCGCAAGCGCATTCTCGGGGGGCTCTGGGGCTTTCCCCATCCCAACCGCCTGCGGGCCCCGCCGCCCTCTGCCTCTCCGCCCGCTCCACCACGGCACCACCTCTCTGCTTCTCCACCACGGCTCTACCACGACGCGCGGGTGCCGAAGCTCGTCGCCGCACGGGACGTCGTCAGCTGCAAGCGCTTCGTGGAGCAGGCCGTCGAGGCCGACCCGCTCAGGCGCCGACGAGCTTCTCGCCATCGCCGACGTCCTTCTCGCCTCCCAGTCGGCCCTCCCCACGGGCGCAGACCGACCCGCTAGCCGTCCTGCAGCTCCCGCTCGGGGCCGCCGCCGCCCTCGATTCGGTCGACGGAGGCGCGAGGCGAGGTGCCTCGGCCCTCCCGGGAGCAGCGACGGGCGCAGATCCGACCTCTCCGCCCGCGGCCCGGCCTCTCAGCACGACGGCGAGCTGCGGCGGCGTCCAAGGGCCCCTCCCCAGGCCCGGATCCGGCGAGTGCCGATCCCTTCCTCGGGGATTCCGGCGCGGAGGCGGGAGGCGAGGCGAATCTCAAGCCGGCGAGGCCACTTCTTCCCTCGGCGACGACGGAGGCGGCCACGTTGCCCCGACGGCGAGCTCGGAGCTCCGACACCCGCGCATCGCCCTCCTTCCCCGGCCGCCACCTCCTCCAGCGCGTGCGCGGCCAACTACCACCAGCGATGCGCGAGGGGAAGCGCGAGACCGCTGCAGCCCCTCCTCCTTTGCGCGACGGGAACGTCTGCATATGGACGATTTTTGCAGATGCGCGAAGGGGATCTCCTGGAGACAGTCTTATAACTTTTGTACTGTATGTCTTGAACTCCTAGCACATGTCATTTTCTTTCAGCTGATAAACAATGTATATATAGTGTTTACGTTTTGTATGCATGCATATATGTAAAAAATATTTCTACTTAAATATTTTTATGCATATATGTATGATGAACTGTTAGATATTTGTATGGTGTAGCATTAGGACACACGGTTGACAACTTAAATATTGTATTATTTAAACACAAACAAAACTTTGGACCCTAGGTATTCATGGAGTTTGGGGCCTCGATGGCCTGCATGTGCCCCATTTGTTGAAAACGGGCCGTTTTATTATTTGTTGCCGGAGGTACGTTTTATTTTTTTCCATCACGCAAACACGGCGGGACTCGCAGTAGGAGAGGGTTTGCCGGCCGGGTTCTTTTCTCCGCGCACGGGGGGCGTTCGGACAGCTTCAGGACGCCTGGGTTTTTTCTGCCGTGTTCGGAGGGCTTCTGGACGTCGGTTTGTTTACCGTATCTTTCACGGATTCAGGTGACGTACGAAAAAACTGACCAGAAGCAATCCTTGCTTTAATATTACGTAAAGATAAAAAAACTGTGACTTGGACCTTTGAGATTCGTGCAACGGCTTCCTGTGCGTGCAGTGTGTCTGTAGACTATCCTCATGTGTACATCACCGTACAACCCCAACCTCACTCTTTCGAAACAAGTACTTACCTGATGATATTTTTCTTCTGACCTCGTAAAGATTCCATCTTTTTCATACTATAAGCAAATCCAAGTCTATGGTAATGCATCAAGTTTGTGATATTTTGTCATTAGTTCCTCTCTTGTTATTAACACGGTAGTTTGTTGTTTGGTTGCTTTATAAAAAAACATCAATACTATTGGCGAACTGCGACATCTCGTCCTATGATGAAGTTTGACATATTTCTACGACATTGAGTTGGGGTAAGCATCTGTTGGCTACATTCCTCAGATCTGATGTTGTTCCTCGTGTCAATACGTCAAATCTGAAACTTGAACTAAACCCGAGCTTAATTTTTTGCACCTCGTTTTGCTGCTCAGTCTTTAGTCTCAGTTTCTACCTACCCATCCGTATGTGTATGTATTACATGCCAAGATCTCTAATTGTGCTTCAAGTGGAATCAGCAAGGGCAAGTGTAGTTATTTGTTCAAGCCAATGATATCTTTCACTTCTTGTTGACCTGAAACATCTAATATAATTTAGCATTTGGTTTCTAAATCTCCATAATTCCTATGCATCAGAGTCTCTAGCACTCAACACTACTGGTATTTGGCAAACTTGCTTGGTCCTTCATTTCGCATATTGCGCTGTTACATCGAAGGATGTATGGAGTAAATACATTGTTCTCTATTTGCAGTAAATGTTTTATGTTTCAGTGTTGCTTGGTTCATTTAGATAGGACTCATTTTATCTCATGGTCTCCTGGGTCATTATCTGACCATTGCATGCCTTGTAGTAATCTTGTTCCGAGTGTAATTCGAGATTAAACTTCCTTGTTTCAGAAAAAACGGAAGGATGGAATTGAAATTTATGGCACCTGATCACAATATGTGGAAAAAGGAGGCAGCTGACTGCAACAAAGATAATGATGGTAAAGATGAGTCAATTACAGTAAGAAATGAGTATCCTCAACGCCCTACCCCTTGTTTGGAATTTAATGGGGAATTCAGTGAAAAGGCTAAGGAGGTACAGTAACTATCCATTTGTGTGATATTCGCTCCCCTATCAATTTGCTTCCCGCAGTAGTGCTAACTATTGACATTCTCTCTTTCAGATTATGGCAGAAAGGTATGTTTCGATAGCCCAGCTCCATTTGTGTGATATTCACTTCCCCATCAATTTGCTTCCCGCAGTAGTGCTGACTATTGACATTCTCTCTTTCAGATTATGGCAGAAAGGTATATTTCGATAGCCCAGTCCATAGCAAATGACATAATAATCCTAGACCCTGCTCCGAAGGTAAGTTACCTACATTTACAGACTCAATTGATGAATCTATCCATTAGTTATGTTACTTTGTTTAATCATGTAATTTATACGCTACTTAAGTCTTATTAAAGCAATTTGTTTAGTGTTGTCAACTTGTCATTTACGAACCTTTGAATAGGAACATATGGTTGGTTCACATGTATGAACCATGATAGGCTTTAGATCCCCTCATATTCTTTCTATTCCCTTGTTTGTTAATAAGCGTCATGTTTTGCTTCATCTTGAAAGTGCATCTAGGCCCCTAAGTGGATTTTGGTGAATTGAATGACAAAGCGATTAAAGGACTAATGTATTTATCTAAGATTGTGAGCATGTTTTATTTATATATTCATGAGAAATTATTGGAGTATTTATTTGTGGATGAATATTATATGGCTCACATTGGAGAAGACAAATATATGGATGATCCTAATGCATAAGTGACAAATATCAAGCAATAAAGGAAGATAAATATTGGGACTATTTGAGAAGGTCAATTCATTGCCTCCCATACTAGACATGGCTTGATTAAAATTAAAAGGATCATAAAAGAAAAGATAGTAATTTTCTAAGTCAAGTGCAAGGCTTCTTGTGTTTATTGAAAGAGGACACAAGGATGAGTGTACACATTATGGTTCTAATTTGGAAGCTTGCACATTCGTTGTCAATCAAGATCAAGCATTTGAAGCGGGTTTTCAAATGAAGTTTAATATGGATGAAGCAAAGTGGAACTCAAAAGTGGATTGGATAAGTGATGAAGAGATCAACCGAGATGTTTAGGGTGAGGGACTAAGCAATATTTGGGGCCGTAGCTAAGCCGCCATTAGTGTTTTGCTAAGGTGAAGTTCTAACATCCGTGGGGTCTCCAAGTATCATATCCAAACCTTAACCGAGGGAAGCAATGCAAGTCATCAACGTGTTATGATTGGCAATATGGAGTGACTTATGGATCCAAGTGTGCACTCTTATACTAGATGGAAAGTTCCTAAGTCACTAACTCAAGTATGGACGTGCTCAAGTCAAAAGCTAAGTTGAAAGCCCTCAAGTGGACATTGCTCAAGTATGGCAAGATTGAAGACATTCAAGCTCAAGAGATCAACAAGGTGTTTTTATTTATTCTTGAGTATAGGTGTGCCGTACTATCAAGAGGGATGCAACATTAGCGAGTTGACCAAGTCAAAGTGCTCATTAGTTGACCTAAGTGAGATCTAGCCATGAGAGCCTTAGAGTGTGCTAACAAACCCTCCTAACCTAACCTGAGCCACTTCATCTCCTTGGTGAAGTGTTAGAATCCTAGAAAGGGTTTTGGGTGTGCCTCGGGCCTGACCGGTCTGACCGGTCAGGGGCACCAATCTGACCGGTGCCGCTAGCCAACGACTAGTTTTTCGAACACCGGTCTGACCGGTGTGAGGCACCGGTCTGACCGGTGACACCCGAGGGCTAACGGCTAGTTTTCTCCTTTGAGGGGTATAAATACCCCAAGCCTTCTTCAGTAGAAGGCTGCTGTTTCTAGTGGTGTTGTTGAGGTCCTAAGCCATTTCTTGCAAGCCCTAAGCCTTAGTGGCTCTCCACAACCCTTTCTTTGTGAGATTTGTGGATTCAAGCCATATTCTTTGTGTTGGGTTGAGAGAGTGAGCTCAAGAGCGACTTTGTGAGCTAACAAGAGCATTCCCATAGCTTGAGCACTTCGGTTTCGCATCTACGAGCTTTGAAGCATTTGTTACTCTGTGCTACACCGGTCTGACCGGTGCTAGGCAACGGTCTGACTGGTGCCTCCTGTGAAGTGAAGTGCGACACCGGTCTGACCGGTGAAGACCACCGGTCTAACCGGTGGACACTGACAGCTCAAGTTTTCGAGGACGAAAAGTTTAAGTTGGTCGTCTCGCCTATTCACCCCCCTTTAGGCGACATCAAGGTCCTTTCACATCTCTACCTACCCCAACATTTTTTTGAAAACAATCTCTACCTACCCCAACTTGTGCTTTACAAGGTTTTGTTGCTGTCATATATGCACCTCCCTGGGGCAGTTTATTTGTTGTGTTTATATGGATAGTTGATGCCTTTCACCTTTTTCAATTGGATGTATCTAGTGGGTGTGCGATGCCTTCTTTGATAAGTATGACCAATTGGAACCCATTCTTCAAGAGGATAGGGTCCAGAGCTTCCTCCAATTATTCAATAACTATGGGGGCCATGGCATGTCATGGAATCTTACCATCACTGCACAAACCTTGACTTACATGGTCAGTTTCAATGCCCTGCAATGTGCAAAAGTTGTATTGGAGGGCAAGGCACCTAAGCTCCTTAGGATGCATGCCAATCCCAACTGCATAAACTCCTTTGGATACTTCCTGCTCCATGAAGCTGTTGAAATGTTCTCTGTTGACATGATTGAGTTGCTCTTAAGCCATGGTGCATCAGCTAATGTGTGCACAATTGGCAATGATGTCATTGAGAAACTCCTCCCGCTCCATGTTGCAATTGAGAATACCTGTCTGCATAAGTATCTAGAGGACAATCTTTCTCCCAGCCAGAATCATCTGGATTACATCTACAAGCTTATCCATCTGCTGTGTCTACCTGAAATGGTTTGTGCCACTTCCCTCCCTACACAAAGTGCTACAGCATGACATGAGTGGCAGCTATTGTCTTGCCATGGATCCCATACAACTGTTAATATGAATTAATGATACTAATGACTTAACACCCTTTTCACCTCGACTTGGTACTTAGTTTCCCATTGTTAATCTTTTTACCTCCATTCATATGTTAGGGCATCTTCTTATAGTAAAAGACAAGGGGTCTTCAACAAAATATACAAAAAAATGTTTCTATTAACTAATTTTTTGTGTGCCTTGGAGATTGTCCCCAGTCCATATTTACTTTGATTGGAGGAAAGAAAGTGATATATAGAAAGTTATTCAGCACCCCTTGCTTGCATACACATGCTGAATGAAACTTTATCTTTTCTTCCTTGCTGTCTTACATAAAATCTTTTTGGATACAACTAAACTGCTTGCAAAAAAACAAATAATCTGCTTGAAGAGCTCTAGAATTACAATGAAGATGGAAAACTTATCCAGTCTGCAGTTCTGCTTCTGGCTGCTCAGGAGCAGATCCGCGAGGGCTGTTTCTCTGAGATAAATGGCAGTAATAAGAGAGATGGGCTTGACGTTATCAATAAGCGTATAGTGAGGCTTTTCAACGCCTCAAAATGGGAGGAAGGCTCAAGTGGAATGCCACAAAAGCTTTTGGAGGAAAGGTCGCTTTTTCATTGTGTTGTGTTGCTTGTTGATATTATGTTCGCCGGTGGATCTCTTTCATCATACATTCAAGCACATTCAGAGGTAGGCATGTTTCATATATTACCGCTGCGGTGCCTCAGATGCATGTTTCTTATTATTTCATTAATTATTTTATTTTACTGGAGTTAGCACTATTGCTAAGAAAATGCATGCACTAAACTTTAGCAACATGAAGAATATTGATAATTTTTACGTTGACTGAAAGAATAATATATGTTATATTTGACAGATTTATAGTAAGAGTTCATTCTTTTCAATGAATCTGTACAGAAATGGATTTTGAAATAGGTAAAACTTTTGCAAGATCACGGCTGGTTTGCAACCTGTTGAGTTTGGTTTCATGGTTTTACATAGCCAGTATAACTTACTTTGTTCTATTTGGTTGAGTGTGAACTTCACCTCGAAACATCCCCTCCCCCCCCCAAACAAAAGGCCAAAGTAACTTGGCATTTGTTGAGAAGCTGGATGCCTTCTCACTCAGTGCTTGGACCATGAGCTAAGGTGTCATACCTTAGGTTGCTCCCGTAGTAGTAGTACTCATCCTTAGGATAGAATAGATCATACTATTATCTAGTCGACTTGAGATAGGATTGCATTAGTTATGGGCTATTCCATCCCTACAACCTTTTCAACTAGCTTCTCATTGAAGAAATATTATGGGAAGGAACTTTAACTGTTATGTGTTTTAATACCTAAATTCCCGAGTTGGTATCAAGTAATAATAAGGTTGCAACACATTTATTAATTATATATGGAGTACATCTGTCATGAGGTTTTCTTTAGTATTAATAGGAGTACGGAAGTGTTATGTTTCATTTAACTTGTGCCAATTTTGTTTATCCTCTTGCTGCAATGTTTTGGAGGCGTCTTGCCTCCACTAAAGTTGAGTTGGCCTTATTTGTTTACAAATGAGTATAGATTTATATAGCTTCTGTAACTATGTTGGATGGTGACTTTAGGTGTCAAGTTTCATATTAGGTTTCTAGAATCTATTCCTAAATTTTATTCTTGTTAACATGTGTATTATGTTTATAGAAAAACTTGTAAATTGAATGTGATTGTGTGCATGATTTTTGCATACTGTTCTATTGCCTTCCAAGTTATATTGCGAACAATTCTTTCCATCATCTCTCTGTTACCACTAGCTTTGTGATTGCTACACTATATATACGAATAGGTTTACAGTATTGCTTTTTCTGTTTATTTTGTTGTACCTTATACGATAGTTTGTATGTCATGCAAGTGCCCAACGTGGAGGTTTTGGAACATGTGTCATCTATTCTGAAAGAGTTTGGGTTTCGGCCTACTGAAGAAGTCAAAGACACTATAAACTTGTACTGCTTTTTGTGTTGCTTAACAAAAAATTGTCTATGTGAATACATGCTCATTTATTGATTATTATTTCTTTCACTTTTTCTTGAAGCTGGTCTTATGACTGCATAATGTCAGATAGAGAGTCATGTAGCAAAGTTGTGTTGCACGCAAGTGTTTCTTTTTCCATTTAACAAAATTTAGCCGTAACCTCCCTGTTTCCCCCCGGGGGAACATAGCCTACAGGTGCAAACAACGTAGCTATGGAAATGGCTAGTTTGCATGATGCAGAGGAAAAGGTATAGATTATCTATCTTCACTTCTGAATCTATTTTGTTGGGGCTTGCCGCACAGTACTTTACTAAGAAGAGTTAGCCGGAGCCCAGCTGGTAGTTGTCACGAAAACTAGCCCTCATGCATGGCTTGCTTTGGGGCCTAGCACATTATTGTTATTTTTAACACCATCTGAACCATTTTTGCATAAAAATGTATTAGAATCTTTTGAGGCAATAACAAAAGCATGTTTCATATTTTATTTTGTGCCAAGCCTTGTGCCAACAACTTATCATGTTATTTGAACATGCTACTTATGTATCAATCATATCTAATGAAACATCAATATTGTGTTTTGGTTAACATACAACATGATAGAGACCAATGCAAGAAAGGTCCTGGGTGAAAGGATCTTGTGATGCCTAGAGGGGGGGGGGAATAGGATCACTTTAAAATTCTGCAAAAACTTAGCAGCGGATCAGGGATCGGAAGACCCAGCACGAGTGACCGGATGACCCGGGGGTCCGGGTCACCCTGGCACTTGGGCCGGATCAACCAGCGCGCGAAGGTAGAGTACAATATGCTATGGAAAACTTGAATTTGCAGAAAGTAAATGAATCAAACTTTGCGTATACGATGTAGATACCACCTGCAACCAAAGATTTTACAAGCAACAACACAAATATGGAGATCGATCCAAATATAGCTTCTAGGGTTAGAGGAGGGGATGAACTCAAGCAAGCAAGAGACAAGCGAATTAATCCGAAGTTCACTCCCACAAAGGAAGCTACGTCTCCGTTGAGGATCCCACGAAGGGAGGGCTATCACCAAGAGCCGTTTTTCCTCATCCAATTTCCACAAAGGAAAATTGGTGCTCACTAAGAGAAATCCACAAAGGATGGGCAATACAAACGATCCCGGGTGCTCCACACGGAGAGGGCACTCAACGGGCGACACCTAACCGTCTAGAAGCAAGCTTCAAGAGTAACAAACGCGAATCAATCAACCAAAGCCACCACAAGTGCTTCTTGAGAGGAAGGAGTGAAAAGCTCTCACAAAGGGACTAAATCCTACACCTCAAAGGCCTCTCACACCCAAACCCTAGGAGGAATCCTTGCTTGGAGTGCTTGGAAGGGAGTTGGGAGAGAAGGATGAAGCTTGGGAGGTGTTTCAATGGAAGGGGAGGCGGAACCCTAGAGAGGAGGAAGAAGGGGTATAAATACCCGAGCCCCCGAGCTAGCCGTTATGTGGCTCCTGCGGCCTGGTCGGGTCAACTGGCACGGGTGGCCGGGTCACCCGGCTCTCTCCAGAGTCGTCCCGGGTCGCCCGGCCACTCAGGCCGGTTGACCCGGTAGGGCTGAGAGAGCAAGGTAAAGCTAAGTCTAAGCTATTCTAGGTTTTCTAAGGATTTTTCTAGGGTTTTCACTCTTAGAAAAGATGAGAGAAAATCAAGAAGAGCACCTGTAGCGAACCTCGACCAACCGACCATGTCCCTCTTTATAGTACGGTGTTTCCTAAACTCAAATTCAAACCGAAAATTAAAATTAACTCACCGATTGAGCTTCAACACCATTCATAAGAAATTGAGGGCCTTCCTTTGAATGTTCACATTTATTTCTCTTTATCCTTGCACACACTTATTTGAACCATCAAATACCCAAATTATATTTGTCATTATCACCAAAATAATTAGGGGCCTAGATGCTCTTTCACTGGGGATGGCCCGATCTTCATGGCAGTAGGTTTCGTAACAAGATAACTTGCTGCAAGCAGCGAGTAAAGGCTTTATACCTGACCAAGGTTGGTTGAGACTAAGCGACGGAGAGAGAGGCACCGAAACCGCGAAAACTTCGACTCGATCTCCGAACGACCGCAGAACCACAAGTCGGAACTAATCCACACAATACGGCGCAGCGGAACGGAAACCGTAGAGCACGAAGTAGCGGATCCCAGAGGGATCTCTTCACAAGTCCAAGAAGAACAAGGAAGAACAAGAGTGTGCAAGGCACTCAGCAGCTCGGCTGCAAGAAAACCATATGTGGTTGTCTATTCTCAATAATCAAAAACTGAGTTCTTTGGGGTACATAGGGGGTATATCAAGGCCTTGAAGTATTCACGAAGTGGTTGTGACAACCCGCCCAGGAAAATACCGTACTATCGCCTAAACCAATCCACTTTGGTCATTAAGCAATAATAAAGTATCATCCCATCGTTAGTTGCCGGGTCGAGCCCGGTGGAATCACTTACATAGCAACAAAGGATCGACAAATATACATTAAAACTCACACGAAGGCGAGTCTAGAGTACAGCACATGATTAACATCCAGATCTGCCCCGAAGGGTTAATTATTACAAACCGAAGCACTTGACATGATAGGTAAAGGTTCAGAGTTCAAAAACAGCGGAATAATATAAACTAGCGACACGATAAACATCATAGGAGGCCGTCCGTGATGCCATCACTCGTCGTCATCCACCCATTCCAGCTCCCAGCCGGGTGGAATCTCTCTAGGCCAACAACACCTGCAACAACATTTTATAAAGCAAGGCTGAGTATACTAATACTCAGCAAGACTTAACCGACGGGTGATAACTACATCACCAAACTCTAGACATGAGAGGCTTTTTGGCCGATGGAGTTCTTTTGCTGAAAAGCAACAAAGAGTATGTCCTTACTTTCAATATTTTAGCGCAAATTCTAGTTAATTACCATTTCTAAGTGTGCCAACTATTGCAATCAAGAATTGTACAATACAATTAATTCAAGCAGTAATATTCACAAAGTTCCATCATTAAGGGATATCATGGACAGTTGATTAAGCAGTCTCAGATAACGGTGAGAGGCCGACAATCGATTGATTAATAACCTTACAAGGTAAACCTAAACACACGGCAGGGTGCCCTCACACTGGACAACCACCAGGCAGTTTCCAAAAGTCCTCGGCTTGGGATCGAAGCTTACAGTCCCGGGTACACGGCTATCTGGCGTGCCCCGCAAGACACCCAGCCTCACACATGTACCTACCTCCCGGTGGCGAGCCGGGCAGGTGACTACTCAAGATTAGTAAGGGTAAGATCCCGCACCGTCTCATTAAGGTACTAGGCTTACCGGTCCCATTCCCGACAAGTGCTTAGTACGTTCAAAAGCTTAGCCCACGAAAGCCACTGGACCGGAGCCCAAATCCTTTGCTCTTACCACATGAGCAATCCATTTATAAAGATCTTGTGATTCCAACATAAGAACCTATTCTCGCGAGTGACGAACATCACTCGACTTCTACCGGGTCCTATAGCATAGCAGCTATCGACCTAGCATACTAGTAAAAGAGCATAGGTACCTAAGGATCATGCATCTAGGGTTTCAACTCAACTCCTGAACCGTAAATGCACAATCATAGCAAAGGTAATTGCATAATTTTGAAAGAACGGGTTAATGATCCGGGGCTTGCCTTCGCTAGCAAGGTTGGTCTTGGGCCCTTCTGGACTTTGGTCCAGGTCTTGCTCTACAGCGACGTAGTGCACGTCTCCGTCAACTCCTCCGTCTCCTCCTTCCGGCACAAGCGTACAGCTACCGTCGGGAAGATCTACACGAGGATGCAAATGCAAGATTTACTTGACGGTTTTGATTTAATTAATTATAAAGCAACATGTGACACCCATGGGGTGCATGGTTGACCACATTCACCTAGATAATAATACATTCAGCATACTCTTCCAATAAAGGAACAATATGGGGTTCTTTATTAATTATTCTTTTTGATAGTGACTGTGTACACATTTATGCAAATGAATTAATTTAATTTCACAAACATCAAGGGATTGGTCTTAAGCTTTTTAAAATGATTTACATCACATACATAGGGTCATTAGGTGTGGGGTTGGTGATTTTCTAATTTAATTTAATATTGAGCTTTAAATGGCTTCCATAGCTTTTATTCATAAAATAATTTCATAAAATTCAGTGGGGGTGTTTTCCAAGCTCTATAACTCTAATAAAAGGCACTGAACACACATACACACTTAAAAGAACTATGAAATTAATTATACCGAAAATAACAAAATCTAGCTACCAAAACATGAGAAATGCATACAAAAATAATTAATCAACAAATTGATCCCAACTTTCTCTCACTGAGTCTTTGACTCAAAACAAATCTAGGAAACCAACAAGCACATCAAGAGCTACTCTAGATCTTGAGCTATGCATTTATATTTAAAACTAAGCATAAATCAAGGATAAATATTTCTGGAAGATATAAAATCATTATTAATTCACCAGAGGTGTATTTAGGCATACAAAGATCACATGCAGAAGTTGAGCACAAAAATACATATATTGTTAGCTACAAAAATCATTTAAGCAGATTCATTGTAAATATAAAACAATTCATAATAAAATATCTACATAGTAACTTCCTGCAATTTTTGGTGCAGAACCTAGACATGGCATAACTCACAACATATCCAAAATTCAACTTGAGATCGCATGTAGATTTTGAACTACAACAGATCTAGGTTTAACTTATTTCTATTTTTTATGCAAAAACTATCACTCAAAAGTATGGTCATGCTTTACAAAAGTTGTAGATTTATTCACAAGGAATCCAACAAAATTGGGTTTGCATTTTTCTGATTTTTCTACAATTTTCTACGAATTTTACAAGAATCAGCCAAAGGTTTTCACTATTTAAGATTAAAATTTCAAGCAGGCCCCTGGAAGATCTTTTCTATTACAAGTAAGCCCCTAGTTCACAGAAAAGACCCTACATGTTTTGGGGCCCTTGCAATGTGGCCCTTGGCCATGGTCGGCGGCGGTGCGGCCGCAATTCCGGCGAGCTCGCCGGCGTCCCGGGCCGGGGAAGGAGTGGGGGAGGCTGAGGGGCTCACCGGGGCTCGATTTGCGTGCTCGGTTGGGGTAGGGAGGCGATTGGCGGTGGTGTTTGGTGGTGCCGGCGGACGGCGGCCGCGGGCGCTGCCGTTCCGGCGCGACGGCGACTCCGCTGGAACGATGAGCGAGTCGGCGAGCTTTAGTAGGGGTAAATGAGGCTGGAGGGTGGCTCGGGTGGGGGTGTGGCCGACCGGAACATGGAGCTTGCCGCAGCGACCTCTAATGGCAGCCGGTGGATCCAACGAGCGGGACGGCGACGCACGGGCGCGGGAAAAGCACACTGGGAGCGGCTTTATAGACGGAAGAGCTGGCTTAGAAGCTAAGCAAGAGTTGAGGAAGGGGAGGGGCCCGGACGGTGAACGGTGGCAGTGGTGGCATGGTTGTAGGGGCCGGCGGCCGATGGGCGACGCGCGGCACGCCGGGGGAAGGGAAAAGGGGGGTCCGGAGCCTTGGTCCGCGCCCCACTGCTCGAGGTTCGCGCCAGGGGGGGCCCGGACGCCGAGGTGTGGCAAGTTGCCGCGTGACGGCGCGCTGGACGTGTGCGCGCGCGAGGTGATAGAGCGCGGCCAGGGGTGCGTCCAGGGGCCGTTTTGATTCGAAGTAACCCGGTTTGACCAAACGTTGCTCCGAAAATTTGAACTGGGTGACGAAAAATCCCAATACAAAAGTTGTAGAGGAGACATTGGTCTTCAACTTTTGCAAAGGTCCAAAGGGGTTTCGATGAGCAAATCAACTGGGAACGCGTGCCAAAGTTCAGGATTTTCATGGCTCAAAACACTATTTATTTGGCCTTTGACTGAGTTTTTGAGCTTCAAAACTTCAAAATTTGAAATGCCGCCAATTAGGAAAGTTGTGTCCCTCGAAAAGACGAACAACTTTTATATTGGCCGATTTTGAAGTGTTTAAGTGAAAATTGGGGAACGCGGCAAAAGTTCTAGAGAATGTTCAAAGACATCAGGGGTTTGACTACGCCTTTGACCAAGGTTTGACCACAAGTGTGTGTTGACTTGATTAAGAGGGTCATTAGTGATTGTTGACTAGGTTTTCGAGGTGATGTCCCAGGTTGACCAAGGTTTGACTCGAGTCAACGTGTTTGATTTTGCTTGACTCGGTCATTAGCACTAATGATGCTAATCAAAACCTGGGGCGTCACAGTGGTCTTCAGTTCTCGCGCGTCCTTTCACCTTCTGCGCAGTCTTCAGTAAAATGACCATTACTCCTAACTCGGAAGCCGAAAAGATGTACCGTTTGTTGGGTTGGAATCTTGACTTCAAGGCGCTTCCATTCATTTATGGCTTGACCCCCGTCTCTTCCCGAGATGGTACAGACTTGGACATGAAGTTGATGCTTCTACGGCGTAACCCTGAGTCTTGTGTGCGTAACCCTTCTCAGCTTGGGCAGCAGTCTTGGTGTCTTCCATGTAACCTTGTGCGTCCTCCACATAACCTAGCAGAGAAGCCTCTTGTGTAAACCTGAGTAGGAGTAAAGTATAAGACTTAGGTAGTATATGACTCTCATTAATATTACAACGTAACTCAGAGAGGAAAGCATGCACCTCGTGTTGGATTTTCTTTGCACGGTTGCGCGTAACCGGACCTTCATACACTTGTGCTTGTGTATCCAATGCTTGATCTTGCATAACCGATTGTGCACTTGATTCTTGATGCGTAACCAGAGGTGGGCTTGGTGTAATCTGCGATGCGTCCGGTGTAACCAAGGCATCCGGGTTACGTATGGCTGTGATGTCCTCGTCACAACATCTCAATATGGATGTTTCTGGATTTTTATGCTTTTACCAATATTGAAATATGTGACAGGTGGAAGTCGGCAGTGGATGGGATCCCTTGTATACAAGGAGAAGTTTTTTCCCGTATTGGAGATCAGTGTTACAAACCCGGTGCATTGTGAAGGTGTATCCAGCCTATGCAAGAGAAGATGCTAGGTCTGGGTTTGAACTCAGACAACTCCATGTCTCTCGTAGTAGCTCAATGGTCAACAGATCTCCATCTCCACATCATAAGATTGGTTCAGTGGGATTACATACAAGCAATCATCAACCCAAATGGAGCTTTAGCATTGCAGCTATTGATGCATTCAGGCTCTTGAAAGTGCTAAAGCATGCATGAGTAGAAAAGGTACGCCACAGGTTTTGTTTCCCTCATGGAACATGGGATTTTCCTCTGTCCAGCTTACACACAGTAGCAACCTTTGCGCGGATCAAGAGGACTTACGCCGGTTTCATTGCATGTACTTTATTTGTCCTCCTCAATTTAGGCATGTGGTGCGTCCCAGAGGTTATGTTGGCGTCTCGACATGTTTACAGCATATTTCACACACTCTCTCAGTCGTCAGCGCGTGGGTAAGGCCAGTGAGATGGGGGCGCTGGCCGTGGAGCGCGACTTTTGGGCTAGTGCGCGATTTTTTTGGATAACCCATGGTCTCCCGTGATATATTTTTATTTTTGTATCCCGTGGCGGTGGTATGACTGATCCGAACACCACATCACCGTGTGATACGAGGGTTGCTGTAGATATCCATGTTTGACGTTTTGTTGTACCAAACAAGACGAAACTCTGATATGTGGACCTTATTCAGTTACCCAGCAACAAATTCCTACATCTGACGATTGGTGGTAAAGCAAGCTCGCACAGTAATAGTGCAATGTGACCAGGGGTACAAAATAAAATATATCAGAGGATTGTCAGAGGTTTAGGTTTGAGCAGTCCACTGGGGGGTCAACCCCGGTGGTTTATTTGTTCGGTGGAGGAGATCGGGAGCTAAGAACGCGATGGTTATGCTAGCGTAACACATGAAAATCACGGCAAAGCACAGGGGACACGAGGATTTTATACTGGTTCAGGCCTCTAGAGAGTAAAACCCTACGTCTAGTTCTTGATCTATATTGCTTTGGATGTAACTTGTCCCCGGGAGGACGCCCTTGGCCGCCTTATATTGGCTGGCGGACAAGGTCGGTGGACCCGGAGTCCAAGTCGGTTACAATAGGGAAACCTATCTCTAGTTGGTTACAACATGAAAGACTTATCCGAGCTACCTTAATCTGTCTGGATTGCCTTGGCTTGCACGCCAAGTTGTCTTCTCATCTTTGGGCCCGCATGTCAGGTCGGGCAGGCCTACTGACAGGACGGTGGGTCTTCTGGTGGGCCGGATCCACTTGTCGGGGACGGCCGTGAGCATGGTCGATGGGGACCTATGTCTCACAGGGATTGGCCGCAGCTTGCGACCAGCCACTAAATAATAACTGATAAATGAACAAGCACAGTCAATCTTCACAACAAATCAGCACCAAACTGCCGAGCGAGTTGAAAAAGTCAGGACAACCCATCCATTTGCATTTCGCAGGTTTAAACTGTTAAGACTGAACGTATCAATTTCAACATAAGTGACCTTGTGCAACCATTGCACTAACTGAGCTCCATAAGAGATTGCTGTCTTAAACACCACTCTAGGGAATAGATGCTCCAATTTTGGTTTGCAATTCAAAAGCAGAATTCAGGTGACAAACTAGTGTAGAGAAAAGATGCTCCAGTTTTTGTTTAAGCAATATAACCAACTAAAAATCTGACACTGGATTAGTGGCCACATGCACCAAAAACCACTCTAGAGAAATGCATCACTAAATGAAATACCTAAAGATGGTGTTGTCTTAGCCCGAGGCCAAAACTTAAATATCTCAGAAGGCAACCTTTCTGGAACATTGTAGATAAACTTCAGAGTTTCCTCTGCAAAGACAAAATGTCCTTAGCCTGCATTGGTCACAACAAAAATAAACAAACTTACTCACATGGGCTAAGACGAGTAAATCAAATAAGCAAAAGGCGATGTACAAAGATGTAATCCAGAATGCATAGTATAATGATTTTGCTATCACAAACATAATTACAACATGATGCTAAGAAATGATTCTGCCAAGGCACAAAGCAAAAAAAAAAAAAAGAATAGCAGTTGTGGAACATGAATAGCATAGCCTTCATAATAAAAAAATTTAGGGATACTTTCTGGCAACACATCTACTATGGAAAATGAAACAAGATTGTCAGTTATCAATATAAAAAACAAGCCAGTCTAAAAAAAATGCAATAGTAGAGAGAACTTAAGCTGTGCCGCTATAAGAAATTTTGGCACAAAAGCAACTAGAAATTAGACATCAGATTCTACTAAAAACATGCAACTCCAGCAATTAATCATACAAAAAGATTGTCAGTTCATCGATAGTGAAGTGTGACAACCCGCCCAGGAAAATACCGTACTGTCGCCTAAACCAATCCACTTTGGTCATTAAGCAATAATAAAGTATCATCCTGTCGTTAGTTGCCGGGTTAACGCCCGGTAAATCACTTACAAAGCAACAAGGATCGACATATATACATTAAAACTCACGCGAAGGCGAGTCCAGAGAACAACATGTGATTAACATCCAAATTTACCCCGAAGGGCTTAATTATTACAAACCGGAGTTTTTGACATGATAACGAAGTTCAGAGTTTTTAAAACAGCGGAATTAAACTAAACGACACGAGGAAACATCACGGGAGGCCTGCCATGATGCCTTCATTCATCGTCTTCAACCCACTCCAGCTCCCAGCCGGGCGGGATCTCTCCAGGCCACACATCAGCAAAGGCATTACCTGAAGCAACAGATTATAGCAAGGCTGAGTATACTACTACTCAGCAAGACTTACCCGTCGGTGACAACTACATCACCAACTCTAGACATGAAAGGCTTTTTGGCCAAAGGGGTTTCTTTTGCTGAAAAGCAACAAAGAGTATGTCCTTACTTTCAATATTTTAGCACAAGTTCTAGTTGATTATTCCTTTCTAAATTAGCAAGCTAGAGCAAGCATAAGTTGTGCAAACAATTAATCAAGCATAAATATTCATCAACTTCCATCATTAGGGATCTCATGGCCAGTGGAGTAAGTAGTCTCAGATAACGGTGAGAGGCCGACAATCGATTGATTTAAACCTTGCAAGGTAGACCTAAACACACGGTAGGGTGCCCCCGCGAGGACAACCACCAGGCGGTTCCCAAAAATCCTCGGATTGGGATCAGATGTTACAGTCTTAAGTACAAGGCTTGCTAGGCTACGCCACCAAGGTCACCTAGCCTCACACATGTACTCAGGTGGCGAGCCCGGGGCCGCAACCCTAAGATTAGTAGCGCAAAGTTCCCGCACCGCCTCATTTAGGTACTAGGCTTACCGTACCCATTTCCGACAAGTGTTTAGTACGTTCAAACACTTAACCCACGAAAGCCATTGGACCGGAGCCCACATCCCATGCTCTTACCACATGAGCAATCCATTTAAGGAGATCTTATGATTCCAACATAAGAACCTATTCTCGCGAGTGACAAGCATCACTCGACTTGTAACGGTCCTATAGCATAGCAGCTATCGACCTATTATTCTAGTAAAGACATAGGTACCTAGGGAACATGCATCTATGGTTTCATTTCAACTCCTGAACGTAAATGCACAATCATCCATAGATAGTTGCATAAAGTTTCAAAAACACTTGGTTAATGCACCGGGGCTTGCCTTCGCTGGCAAGGTTAGCCTGAGGGTCCTCGGTGTCGTCGATCACCTCCACGTACTGCAGCTCCGCGTCAGCTCCTCCTTCCTCGGCTTCCGGCACGAGCGCGTAGTTACCGTCAGGAAGCTCTACACGGAATGCAATGCAGGGTTCAGGTGGAGTGATAGATTAATTATTTCATCCAACTCTTGTTGGCCACATTCACCTTAACAAATAATTAATTATTAATTTTTTTTCGTTAAGGTTATTATAGGCATGGGTTTATTCTTTTAATAAACACTTAATTAATGTTTTCTTTTATGCTTGTTATTTCAGGTGAGGATTTATTATTCCACCTTTCCATAGCAAAGGTGGGCACATAAATGTAATTAATTCCATTTAAATTCTTAAACAGCAAGGGGTGTATTTATAGATCTTAAATAAGCCATGCAACCATTTTAAAAAGGGGGTCACAAAGTAAAGGGCTCATTTTCCTTATTAACTTAACATTAAACCTTTAATTGCCTTCAAAGCTTTTATTCAAACAATAATTTAATAAAATTCAGTGGAAGGGTTTCTTAAGCACCAAGCTACCTATACTAAGCCACTGAACACACATACATGCTTGGAATAGCTAGAAAATTAATTACACCGAAAATAACAAAAGCTAGTCACTTAAGCAAGATAAATGCATACAAAAAATAAATAAGCATCTAAATGATTCTAACTTTCTCACACATGTTCTAGGGTCCAAAACTAACCTAGGAAGGCAGCATATACACCTAGAACTACCACTGATCTTGAGTTATTCATTTACAAATAACTTCAAGCATAATTCAAGAATAAATACTTCTGATAATTATAAAATTGTGATTAATTCACCAGAGGTGTATTTTGGCATAAAGAGACCACATGCAGAAGTTGGGCACACAAAAATAATTATTTTTAGCTACAAAAATCATCTAGACAGATTCTGCATAAATAGAAAACAATTCATATAAAAAGATTTACGACATAACTTTGTGCAATTTTTGGTACAGGAAGTAGTCATAACGTAACACACAACATATCAAAAAATTAGCTACAGGGGACTTATGGATTTTGAGATATCACAGATCTAAGTTTTTCACATTTCTATTTTTCATGCAAAAAATTATCAGGAAACAGCCTAGACAAGTTTAACAAAAGTTGTAGTGCTCTTCACCAGGAGTCTAGAAAAATTGAGTTTGCATTTTTTCGATTTTTCTACGATTTTCTAGGGATTTTACAAGATTCAGCAAAATGACTTTACTATTGAAGTTTCCCTTTTGCAGCTAAGCCCCTGGACAGATTACAAAGTTCACACTTATGCCCTTAGATGGCAGAAAGACCCCTAGAAAGATTCAGACTCTCGCAATGCGACCCTTGGCCATGGGGGGCGGCGGCTCCGGCTAATTTTCGGCGAGCCGGCGGCGCTCCTGGCCGGGGAGGGGTGCAGGGAGGTGTGCATGCTCACCCTAGGCCGATTTGTGCTCGAAGTTGGAGCGGAGGGGCAACCGGCAGCGGCGCACGGCGAAGACAGGCGGCGGCGGCCGTGGTGGCCACGGGTCCGGCGAGAGGGGCGCACGGGCTTGCCAACAAGCGGATGCTAGGGCTCACGTGCGAGGTAGGGAAGGTGCTGGGTGTGTTGGTACGGCGCGGATGGCGGCCGACGCGTGGCACGGGGAGGACTCCGAGGCGTCGCGGGGCGCGGGACGGCCTGGGGAAGGCGCGGACGCCGAGGCGGCCGGCGCGCGGGTGCGGCGCGCGGGTGCGGCGCGCGGGCGCGGCGCCGAGCAGGCGCGCGACGTCGCGGCACGGCTGGCTCGAACCCGTTTCAACCTAGGCGACTTCGGGCACGTTTTTCTCCCAAAAAAATTGAACTGAAGTGTACAAAGTGATGAATAGGAAAGTTGTAGATCTCACTATCCCCTACAACTTTCACAAAGGCTCTATGGTATTTTTCTCAACAGTTTTTGCATAAATTGCAGCCAAAGTTTGAATGTCATTCTGTGTCAGTGAACAGGAGTTGCTGGCAGTTGACCAAGTTTTCCACCCAAAATTGGAAATGCCATCCTACATGAAAGTTGTATCCCTATAAAAACTGGACAACTTTCATATTGGTAGATTTTGAAGTGTTTAGGTGAAATTTGGAGAACGCGGCAAAAGTTCCGGAGGACATTCAAAGACACTAGTGTTTAAGTGGGGTTTGACCGTGCCTTTGACCAAAGTTTGACCACAAGTGGGTTTTGACTTGATCAAGAGGGTCATTAGGGGTTGTCGGCTCGGTTTTCGAGGTGATGACCCAGGTTGACCTAGGTTTGACCAATGTCAGCAGGTTTGACTCAGCTGATTCGGTCATTTAGCGTTAATGACGCTAATTAAAAACCTAGGGCGTCACATGAAGAACCAGTCTCAATAGCAATAGCAAAGAAAACTTAAGTTGCACTGCTGCATAAGCAACTACTTCAACAACTAGAAATTAGCAATCAGAATCAACAAATCCATGATCCAACAATTAATCAAATTTACTAACAAATAGACCAGGAAAAGGCATTAATGAAATGCAAGGCACTTTGATATGATGCTTGTAGTCATAAAGTTTCAGCATTTCAAAAACTTAAAATGAGAACAAGTATGTTCCAACTATCTGAAGTAACATGCTAGAGAAATTAGTACTAATGTGAATCAGATAACATTTACTGCAGGATGAAACCCAACTAATATCCAGAAAGTACAATGCAAAATTACTCACCTCACATTTTGACGTCACCACCCTCCACAACCTTGTTGCTCACTGCAAAGTACAACGAATGAAGCCATTATAATGGCATGGTTGCTAGAGCAACAAAACAGTACAACAGTTGCATACCTCCCATTAAAATACACAAATGTTAAGGCATTCGATTCTTCAACCTACTCTTTCTCTAGTCCTTTTCGTTCATCAGGTGTCGCCAAGATAACATGGAAGGCAGAATCCATATAATATGCTGCTTTTTGGAATAGAAGTGTAAAAAAACTGTATCTTTCAGACTTGAAATAAGAAGGTTCACAAATAAATGCTTTGCAACTCTCTTTTGAAGTCACGTGCTTTATCATCAAAGTCAATGACACATGCTTCCAAGTCAATGGGCTCAAAAGCCTGTTGAAGACCTACTAAACAGTCTATCTTAAATCGTTCTTTTGCTTCAACAAAAAATATCGTCTTCTCATTTTTTGCATATGATTCATCAACTCTGAGATTAGCTGTAGCAGACCACACAAAATGTTATGAATAATAATTGAACACAAAAGGAATCCAAATAATGAAGACAAAAATACAACAGGCCATACCAAATCTTCTAATTGTGGTCTGTGTAGAAGGCATGCACTCAATTCTTAAAACAGGCAGCCCTTGTAAATGGTGAGACCAACATTCCAAAGCAAGATCATGAAAGCGTGGGGATGATGCAATTGCTCTGTGACTAACTTTAGATAGATCATCAGCAAATATCATAAGCTCACATGACTTCCACATCACTATAAGTTTATCAAAGTGTTTCCTCGTTGATCTCAACATTAGTGAAAGCTTCACATTTACAAGCCCGTGCCGCGGTCTCCATGGGTGTGGTGGTGGCACCTGTGTCCTCCTGGAGCAGCGCACGCCGTGTCGGCCTTGAGCCCCGGTGGGTACGGCCCGACCTCGCGGCGCCCGCCTCCGCTGCGGGTCAACACAACCGGCTGGGCGAGCTCGAGCTCGGCCACGGGCCGGCGCCGCCGGGCAAGCGAGCTGTCGTTTCGCCGCAGGCCAGCAGGCTGGCTGGGCGAGTTGGGGAGGCGCAAGGGAGGGCAGTGCATGCCTCGATCGAGCCGACGACGCGTCGTGGAGCCGGTCACCAACCTCCGTCGCCATCGGTGGTACGACGTGGAGCAAGGGAGGAACATGCGGTGTTCAGGGCGAGGAGAGAGATGAGAGAGAAAGAGGGAGACAGAGAGAAGAGACAAGGGTAACGCCGACAAGTGGGTCCCGCCGCCACGTAGAGTCCACGTCAACAAAACCGCTGGATGACAAATATAAACGGTTTTGATAGTTGGATGGTCGAAGATACACAGTTTTGAAGTTTGATGGTCAAAATCAATTTTTGTTAAATAGTTCGATGGAAAAACGAACTTTACTCAACAAACTAGCCTATCCTATACATGTCCAGATGGGCCAGGCCCCGGTGGGCAGGCACGGGCACAGCCCCATAAAGCACGGCACGAGCACGACCCGACACGGAGGGGATCGTGCCACGGGCCAGCCCGACACGACAGTCGGACCGTGCCTGTGCTGCTACCTCGGCACGGTGGCCCGACACGGGCACGACACGATTTTGGAGCGGCCCGATGCCAGTCCGTCAAATTTGGCCTGCTAAGAGCCCACCCTACGATTTCATATATAAGCAGAATTCCTCCAACCCTAACCCTAATTCCCCATTCCTTCTCCTTTCTTCCCGCCCTCCTGGGGCGGTTGCGCTGCGTCGAGCCAGGGTCGCCGCTTCCAACGCGGACGCCGCCAGGGACAGGCTCTGCGCCGGCCGCCTCCTACGCCGTCGTGGCTGCCTCCTTCTCCGTTGTGGCCGCTAGGGCCAGGGGTTGCGCGCCCGCCCCCGGCTTCGCGGTGGCCGCCACGACCAGGCACCGTGCCAGCCGCATCCAGCGCAGGCGGTGTCGCCCGGCCTCCACCGCTTCACGCCGTCGGCCGCCGCTGGGCAAAGTCGGCGGTCGTCCCGGCCTATCTGTCATCGCCGCTAGGAGCCACGGCCGGGAGTCGCATCGACCGTTGTCGCCGATGGATCCATGTGATGGATCCGTGTGTGTGTGTGTGATGATTCAATCTTTGTATGATTGTTGTGGTGATTTTCTTTGATTTTTTGATTATGTTCTTTGGTTCTTGACTCTGGAATCGAGTATGAAAATCCCCTTTTGCTTGCTGTAGTGCCAGGCCCGATACTAGCCTGATGGGTCAGCTGGGCCACCGAGCAGCCCGACATTGCCAAAAGGGTCTTAGGGCCGTGCCTGGGCTGGCAGTTTGGCCTGGTTGTCCAACACGGCCCGGCACGAAAAGCCAATGTGCCTGTATAGTGTCGTGCCTGATCGGGCCGGGTCAAACCGGGCTAGGGCCGGGCGGCCCATTTGGCCATCTATAGCCTATCCCCTCCCGCTCTGCCTTCTGCTTATCCCCCGTTCGCTCGCCGGGCACACGCTCCTCCTCGGCTCCTCGCCCTCCACCCGCGGAGGATTTCTTAGCGGCAGCAAGCATGGGAGGCGCTGCCATATCGAGCCACGGCCTCGCCTGCGCACCCCCGGCCGCCGTACCTGTGAACCCACGGGCGCGGCGCCTTTCCGCCGCCGGCCACCGGAGCAGCCCTCAGCTGCTTCTGAGGTGCGACCTCCCGGCGCCTGCCGTCCTTTGCCGAGCTCGTTCGCAGTCATCTTCCTCGTCTAATGTGGTGAGTGCCGGGGGGCGATAGCTCCGGTTCTTGTGCAATCTGCAGTTGCTCTTGTGCAGTTGCGCCAGTTGTACGGCGGTTCTAATTCCTCTGGTTTATTTGTTCGTCGAGTAGAACTTCGGGGGAGGGGATGATGCGGACAAGCTGCTCGAGGATTTGCTCAAACAGCACGGCGAGGTGGTGTACAGCTCGGGAGCATCCCCGGCTGCCGAGGCCGACGACGACGCCGAGTGCTTGTCCTGTACGTGCCTCCCCGCTCTCCCTTTCGCCTCTCCTCATGCTTATCTGCGTTATCGCCAGGCTGTGTGTTGTGTGCCTATCTCCTTCGAGTTGGCTGACCGAAAGAGGAGGAGGATGGGATTTTGGTTTAGAAAAAAGCACAAGGATTGGGAGGAGACGATCGGGAAGATAATATGTACTCAAGTCGTATAGGACAGCGACTTCTCTTTTTTATAAAAATATAAAAGTTATATATGTATACTTTTATGAAAATGCTTTTCAAAACAAATCTATTGATATGACTTTCACATTTGTAAACTTAACGACTTAAAAGTTATTCATCATCTATATTCCTAATGTTTGACTCAAATCTTGTCCAAAACGACTTCTTTTACCAAACCAGAGGAAGTATCTGCGCTCACATTTCATCGACGCCGTGCCTCAACGACTCTTACCGAAGAAGAGTCTGCCCAGTGGGCCTCACGCACACCGTATTTAGTTTCACTTACATATGGCCCCTTATCCCACAAGACTGCATTTCGAATTGGAACCCTCCCGCCTATTCATCCATTCCAGACATGCCAGGGATTCATGATTCACCGTTGCCTTCAGGAACCGCTAGACACGAGAGTTGTATTGTGCGCAGTGGCCAGAACCGGAAGAAATATTTTGATGCTAAAGTACATACCCGGTTATTTAACCAACCCATACACAAAAGATAGGAAATTCGATCCTAAAGCATGCACCCTGTTAGATTGTGACCCAGCCTAGTGTAACAACGAATTGCATGGTTGCAGATTCTTTATACTACTGTTCCTTTTTTGTTATAGGGTTAAACCAGATCATTGTTTTACTTTATTTTCAGTTGCTGTTTCCCTGGCTAAAGCTGCAAGTGAGATAAAGGCTGCTGATATTCGTGTGCTTTGTGTGAAGCGGCTTGTTTACTGGACAAGGTTCTTCATCATTCTCACTGCCTTCTCAAATGCTCAGATTGATGCTATCAGGTACCAATCGAGTTCTCTTGCTGAACGTCACGAGCATTGAACAACTTGCTCATGCAACTTTTACTCAATTGTACTTGATTTGCACAACTTTACATGGAATTGTGCTTGTACCTTGTAGTTCCAAGATGAGAGATATTGGTGAGAAGCAGTTTAGCAAAGTTGCTTCTGGTGATACGAAACTAAATTCTTGGACTTTACTGGACTTTGGTAAATCTATGCTTTCCTGACACATTTATCCTATATTAGCTTTACCAATTTCATATTGCCAGCTTGTACTACAAGATCTAATTATTTGTTTTGAAAGAAAAAGAAACACCTTAACTGCATTATAAATTGGATACAGAGTAGCTCCCTGACTTTGTGGAATTGCAAAACAGTTATCAAAAGGTAGAAGTAAGAGTTGCAAAACAGTTTCACACAGTTGTAAATTTGATGCAATACATTCTACCTTTTGGTTATACTACGTATCCATTTTGGTCAATGGCCATATTTCTGTACTGTTCTTAGGTCAGAAATGATTGGTCAATGGTCATACGTATCCACTTTGTCAGAGAAATGGTGTTCTTCTTTTGAATGGCTGATGCCATTGTAAAGTTCTTTTGTTTCCCCATGGGGCTTACTTGATGATATTTCGCATTCCTGCAGGGGACGTTGTAGTTCATATATTCCTTCCTCAGCAGCGAGCATTCTACAATTTGGAAGAGTTCTATGGTAACGCTACACCCATTGAACTGCCATTTGACACCCAATTGCAGTGATTGGTGGGAGACACTGCAACCAAGGAATCAATTGCTTACTCCACTGAGAAATGAGTTCTTGCTGGAGGCAGAAAATAGTGTGTTGCCGAGAGTCCTGACATAGTGACATGGCCATCTCATCGTTCAGATGTGGAGAGCTTCCCAGAGCAGAGAGAGATAGATTGCTCGATAGCTACAAAACTCATAACTCACAAATGTTGCCTGCCCGCTGCTCCTTTCACGTGTAAAAGTGGCACCTTGATTAGGTTGTCATTTCTCTGAACTGTCAATCATGCTGGCAAGAAGAGGAATTCGTTTAGGAGACTGCCAGATTATGAATGTATATCAGTATATGATACTGTTGTTGTCAACTTTATTTTCGGGTTAAGCTAGGATCGTGTTGTTCCTTATGTCAAAAATCATGGAGGAGTATTAGCTTCCTGCTATCTGTACTTTAGACCCCCTTCAGTTCAAAATACCTACTATCTTCAAAGTACATGGTGCCTATGAGAAGGAAGAGATTGATAGAAGCAATATCTGATGGTGTGCAAAAACTGACAAATCAAAGGGCTACAGAGTACAGAGAAGAGAGATAAGCTCCAGTTTTATTTCTGGACGGTGCTAAAATGCAGTGTGAATACGCTCTTGCCGCGTTTACGAAAAATGTTGTAACTCGACAGCTGCAGCTTTGATCGGTTGAGCGACCGAGTGGGCAATCGACATTTGGAGATTTCGTAACTTGAAAATTGAAATTATCTGCGTGATGGCCAGCTGACACGAAAGGAAAGGAGTAAAGTGCATCACCGATCCTTAAACTTTCTATGGTGTGTTATCCCGGTCTACGAACTTTCAAAGCGTGTCATTGCCATCTCTAAACTTAGTTCGGGTCTCTAATCAGCCAATCAGCCCCCTAACGGGTCTAACAACTATTGCATATTTACAACTGGAACCCTATCTCTTTTGTCAATTCATTTTCCATCCTTCCTCGGTTAGATTGTTTTCATCTTTCTCGATTGATTTTCTGCACTCGCGCCGTGCCCTTGTGCTGTCGCCCTTCTGCCCTCACGCAACGGACTCGCGAGCGACGCGTCCCGCGGCGGCCGACGATCAGGGGGGCACGACTCCTATGCAACGGCGGACGTCCCGAGGCCGGCGATCAGAGGGGGCGCGGACAGCCGCGGCCGGCGCGATTGCGCGGCAAAGGGCAACCTCCGCCGGATTACTGTGAGCTCCTCCATCCCTAATCCTATATTCTTTCCTTCAATCTGTTCATCTAGAAAGCTCCAACGGTGAAAGGCCATGCAACTGATGCATCATGTGTTTACAGAAAAGCCATCTTGGTAGAAAAGCAAGTATGCATAATGAGGGAACTGAATAACAAACGTGCAGCCCTCTCTATCGTGCAAAATAGCCTGTCTGCAGCGGCCAGAACGGTCTGCTGTCGCAAGCCGGGAGCGAGCCATGATTGATCGATCGAGCAGCTCCTCACCAGCAGCTCCCGATGGGTGATGGCCCGGTGCGTGCGATCGATCGAGCTAGCACCGGTCGCATAAGGGCGACAGCGTGAGGGCACGGCGCGAGGGAAGAAACGAGGGCACGGCGCGATGGCAGACGGCAGAAAATCAATCGAGAAAATGAAAACGATCTAATAGAGTAAGGATGGAAAATGAATTGACAAAAGAGATAGGATTTCAGTTGTAAATATGCAATAGCTGTTAGACATGTTAGCAGGCTGATTAGAGACCCGAACTAAGTTTAGGGATGGCACTAACACACTTTGAAAATTCATGGACCAGGATGACACACCATAGAAAGTTTAAGAACCGGTGGTGCATTTTACCAAAAGGAAAGGGTCTCTTCTATTAGTAATGGTCGGTTGAGACTCAGAAGTTAACACTGCATGTGCACATGTTCCGGCCACTTCTATGTTGCCGTGACGGTGAGCCTTTGCACAACTAGTTTGACACAATGTCGCCAGCCGTGAGCCTATGGGCCTGTTTGGCAGGGCTCCGGTTCTTTCGAAAACGGCTCCGGCTCCTCTGTGGAGCGGTTTTTCTGATGGAGCTGAAGCCGTTTTGGAAAACGTTTGGCAAAACGGCTTCACCTGTTGGATTGCGGTTGTAAAATGTCTAGATTGCCCTTTCCTATTTTTTCTTTTTTTCCATTTTCTTTATTTTATTTTTCCTCTTCTTTTATTTTCCACTCCCTTTTCCCCTTCTCTCTTTCTTTTTCCCCCAAAATCCATTCACCCTCACGGTAAGCACCTTATCCATCTGCACCCATCCGCGAGATCCAGCCCCCCGCCGCCGCCGGCGCCTCCGCCCCGCCTCCGCCGGCGCCTTCTCCCCTCCTCCGTGGCTTCGCCTCGCCTGCTCCACCCCGCCGGCGGCTCCGCCCAGCCCCGCCTCCTCGCGCCTCGCCTGCCCCACCCCGCCCCGCCCTGCCTCCGCCGGCGGAGGGCTCGCCTGCGCCTCCTCATGCCTCGCCTACTCCACCCCGCCGGCGACTCCGCCCCGCCTCCTCGCGCCTTGCCTGTCTCGTCCCGCCGGCGCTACGCCTGTGCCTCCCTGCACCGGCCGGCCCCTGCACGGGGGCAAAGGAGTAAAGGGGGAGGCGGAGCCGGATGGAGCCACGTTTTCGTGGCTCCGCCTCCCCAGTGGAAGCCAGTCGCGGCTCCACCACCAGCTCCGTCGCTGGAGCCGCCCCGCCGCACCCCGTTTGGCAGGGCTCCGCGTGGAGCCGGAGCTGGAGCTCCTTTTGGAGCCCTGCCAAACAAGGCCTATATATACGTCACTTCACCATTTACCCAGCTTCACTTGTGTCCGGCCAAGGACATGCCCACCCTAGTGCAGACCGAGGAAGGTCGCTTAGGTGCACAACGGAGGAGCATGCTTTAGCCACGACCAATGAGCAATAATAAAATAGAGTTGTAAGATTGTAGATTTCACGAAATGTTCCACATATATTTTTTTTAGATTAAGGAAAAAAAGTTCCGGCCTCAGCACTCTCGCAAGTGCGTGCAGCGAGCGAACACATCAACAGCCACAAAGCTGTAACCCACCACACCAGTTCGCCTTAATGTTCCATATATATTAGCTGAGAGCATGTTCCGGCACATGAATAATTATGAATACCATGCATCACCATGATTAGGCACCACCACTTTCGAGAGCCTTTACAGGTTTTTGATCATTTGTGTGTGTGACCTCCAAGGCTAATGAGTCGGTCTCGAGGTAGCATGTGTGTCTATCATGTAATGATGAATGAATGATATAGTTTTCATGGCTGGTGTTAATCGAGTTTATTGCTATTTCACATTGAGTGTTGAATTATATACTTAATAATATTTTCACTCTGAAGATCTAACATCAATTCTTTGCAGAGAACATCCCCTAGAGATCTAACATCAATTCTTTGAAGAGATGACTACACATTTGTTTCAATGCACAATGCAGCTGGGTTGAGCATGCATTGTGCGCTCAAGGATAATATGCATTGTGCGTTGAAACAAATATGTAGTCATCTCCAATCAACTCTAGGCATGATGAACACCTCTCCCTCGAGTAGAATAATGAACCTCCTCGGGCCGAGCGTTGAGCGGTGCACTCAAGGATAAATACTCCATCCGGTTTGGTAAAAGAAGCCGTTTAGAATAGTGACATGGTCTCCAAAACACAACTTTGACTTCTCTTTTCTATAAAAATGTTTATTGAAAAATTATATATGTATATTTTTATGAAAATGATTTTCAAGACAAATCTATTGATATGATTTTCACATTTCTAAACTCAACGATTTAAAAGTTATTCATCATTTATATTCTCAATATTTGACCCAAATCTTGTCTACAACGACTTCTTTTACCAAACCGGAGGGAGTATAATATATGTTTGCCTGTACGTTGGCCTCAATGTCAATGTGATGACTTGAATGTCGGGGTCCGCTGGTTACCAATTTACCATAGTGCAGACAAAACTGTTGAAAATTACAATTACAACTGTCGGGTCACATCGCTGGGTGTGGGCGGGTGGGCTTTCTCCACCAGATCCGGAATAGGTGCGGCAAGATTGATCTTGCCGACCTGCTGGGTGAGCGCGGCCACCGCCGCCGTCTCTGGGGTAAGCTCCCGAGGTGCGGGACCTGCCGCCGAGTTGACGACATGAGCGATGACATCGGCGGGCATGGAACCGAAGCAGATGTCGGCGGGGTTAGCGAGGAAGCTAGTCCGCCATGCTAGCGGGGAAGATGACGTCGGGACGTGATGCCATCACGCTGCACCTAAGCTCTCGACCGTCCCTACCTGACGCGCTAACTGTCAGATAGTGAGATCTACACAGTCCACAGGGGGTGTCCACGTGGTTGATTTGGAGGTAGAGAGGGATTGAGAACAGAGAGCGTAATGAGCACATGAAACACAAGGTACACGAGTTTATACTGGTTCGGGCCTCTGGAGAGTAAAACTGTACGTCCAGTTCTTGGTGGTTTATATTGCTGTGTGCCAGGGCTAAGATGAAATCTTGACGCCCTTGGGAGATGTCCTAGCCCGCCTTATATAACCTAGGGCCAGTTTAATTCCCAGAATTTTCACCAACAACCCGTCACATCAATCTTCTTTCCACTAATTTGGAGTATTAAATGTAGATTAATGACAAAACCCATTCCACGACCTCTACCTTAATTTTTGAGACGAATCTAACGAGCCAAATTATGTCATGATTAGACAATGTCGTGCTACAGTAAACAATCTCTAATGACGGATTAATTAGACTTAATGGATTCGTCTCGCAATTTTCGATCCATTCGTGTAATTATTTTTGTAAATAATCTACGTTTAATACTCCTAATAAACCTTGAAAGGGGACCCAAAAGTTTCACTTCGTGAACTAAACGGGCCCCCAGTGGACTAGGTTACAAGGTCGGTGGACCCAAGTTCAAGTCGGTTACATTATGAAAGTCTATCTCTACGGATTACAGATAACATCCCGTGATATCCGAACTAATTGGCGGTGCGAGCGACGTCTTCTCGTGCACGCCAAGTCTTGAAGAGGTCTTCGGGGCCACAGATAGGTGTGTTGGGCCCACACGCAGATTGGCAGGTCAGGGACGGTTGAGACCCTGGTCGGTGGGGACTTATGGAGTTGCCCTATCTCTCAGTGGCTGTACAAACAAAATTCTCTTCTTTTGGAATTATGCTTGTGAAATTATCGCCCAAAGTAACTTTTGCTTGACTTTTATGAATTGATTAAGGATTTGTGTATGACTTTTATGAATTGATTAAGGATTTGTGTATGTATATTCAGTGTTGATTTTTCTTGGTTTCCCCTTTCCATCGTCTGGAACTTAAAGACCTGTTTTTTTTTCAATGTGATGGTGATGAATTCCGTTACACTCATTTTTGTTCTCTTGGCACGATAAGTATAGTCTGTCATATCAAATCTCTATGATGCCCTGGTATGAGGGAGTGTACTTTTTTTTTTAGAAAAAAAACTAGCAGGAGGCCACTGAACGAGTTGCTCGCCTCGGATAGTCTGATCAGTGTGATAGTAATCTCTAGCATTTCTTTAGAGAACTTTGCTTTAAGCCTCATAAAGAGTAAGTTGCGATTTTCGAAGCTCTCAGCACAGCAAATAATCGGCGGTTTCCCTCAAAACAAATGCGTACTCCTCCGTACTAACAAACGTTTATATATTATTACAGTACTGTCTGCGTATGTAACTCTGTACTCGCGAACACATACGTATGTTATGCACTGCCACCGCGGCATGCGGCATCCTCACTCCTGGTGTCCCATTTCCACGACGACCTTGCCGGTGGCGTGCCCGCTCATGCTCTTGGCCCAGCCCTCCTGCGCCTTGCTCAACGGATACTTGGTGTCGATCACCGCCGTGAGCCTTCCCTCCTTCACCAAGCTCACCAACAGCTCCATGTCGTCCTTCCTGGGTGTTACTATCAGCGGCACCAGCCTCTTCTTCGAGAAGATCACCTTCTGGAGGATCGAAGTGGCGAAGGCCGTAAACCCCGGCGTGAGGTCCACGACCGTGCCCGCGTCGGCGAGCACCCGCCGGAACGCGGACCACGGGACCCCCGCCTCCCCCGCGCAGTGCACCACCGCGTCGTACTTCCGCCCGGAGGGGCTCCGCAGCGCGGCGCCCTCGG
The DNA here is from genome assembly GCA_036936925.1 of Cenchrus fungigraminus. NCBI lineage: Eukaryota > Viridiplantae > Streptophyta > Magnoliopsida > Poales > Poaceae > Cenchrus > Cenchrus fungigraminus. The sequence goes on along the minus strand of CM072780.1, from coordinate 27,772,866 downwards.
GGGTCCCGTAGTCCAGCGCCTCGTCGGCGCCCAGCCGGTCCACGACGAGGCCGAGGTTGCGCGCGCCGCACGTGGCCGTGACGTGGTGCCCGCCCAGCCTGGCCAGCTGCACGGCGAAGTGGCCGACGGCGCCGGACGCCGCGGTGACCAGCACGTTCTTGCGGCCGGCGGCGGGGTCCAGGCTGACCCCTGCTGTCTGTAGGGCGCGGAGCGCGGTGACCGCGGCGATCGGAAGGCAGGCGCCTTGCGCCGCGGAAACCTCCGGCGGCCTTGCCGCCGTCACGGAGGCCGACGCCACGGCGTACTCGGCGAGCCCGCCGCCTTTCTGCCGTTTGATCGCGCATTAGTAGTGATTACAACTTAACCAGCAGCTCGATCAATCGGAACACGAAAAATGATCAAGTCCTGTAAGCAAAATGCTGCAAGGATCTCGCGGTCGTACCGGGAAGTTGATGGCTATGACCTTGTCCCCCGGTCTGAAGTCGCTCACTCCAGCGCCCACCTCAACGACCTCTCCTGCTAGATCGAAACCTGTTCCATTCCGGCACGCGTCAGCGATCAGGTCATCAGGTTTACAGCAACTCTGCAACTCGAACACGCCCGCCAAACTGCCGGCGAAACGGCCTTCTGCTGATCACGCATCGTGTTAGATAGTTACCTGAGATGAAGGGGAACTTCCTAGGCATGACGGGCCTGGCGACGCCCTTCTGGAACTTCCAGTCGACTCGATTGATGCTGGTGGCCTCCATCCTGATGAGCACCTCGCCCTTCTTCGGCGACGGGATCGGCACCTCCACATGCTGAAAACCCAAGCAGAAGAACACGCGCAGCAACGATCAATGGATCTATCGGAGACACCAGCTGAAACGTCAGCAGGTTGAGTTCAGAAAGCTGTAGTAGAACTAGAACGTACCTTGAGGCCCTGTGCTCCGCCGCCGTACTTGTCGTACTGCACGGCGCGCATTGTGCCGGTCGGCGCAGCCATATGGCCGGCGGCGTTAGCTTGCAGGGCGCCGCCGCGACGGGAGGGAGGTGAGGAGGGGGAAGGTGGATGGCACCTTGCTGCAGAACGGTGAGCCGGTCTGAGCTCTGGTGTAATCCGTTGAGCGGCGGCGCTGACACGAAGTGGGGGTGCGCAAGCCTGCTGTTTATATAGGTCGCCGCGGGAGCAGGCAGGCACCCTGTTTGACCGGCGCGGCGGGGGGACGTGGCCGGGCTCCGCGCCGCACGGGCGGTACGCTGCCTGCTCCCGGCACCCTGGTTGGTGGTGGTGGTGGAAACCCGCGCGGGGCTCGGTCCGCGGGGCTACGGAAGGCCTCACGGCCACGGGCCACGGCTAGCTTCCCTGCTGCTACCTTGCGACAGGAGGCAGAGACAAGTCCCAAGTCCACCAGCCGAGGGTGCGCTGCGACGCTGTCACGATGAGGTGAACGGCCACGGGAAAAGGGAAGTTTCTGTTCAACCTGTGAACCAAGAAGACTAGTACGTGGCTTGGACCGAATATTTTTCTTTTTCCACATTCTGATCTGACCCTTCCCACTGCTAGCAAGACGAGTATTACTGTTGTTTGTTTCAACGCCAAGTATTCTTGATCACAAGTGGTTTATATTTTTTTAATAGAAATGTTTCAAGCGCAACAAGTCAAATTGGGTCACATTTCAAACGATCTTCGATCATAAAAAAATCAGTATTTTTTTTAAACACGTCTATGTCTATAAATTCATAAATTTTCAAGGATACAAATATAGCCATCCATTTAGCCAAACGTTTCAATTATGAAATGTTTCAAGAATACACGGATTGATTCAGAGAAACGTTTCAAAAAAGAATCTTGATATGGATCCCTACCAATTACGAAATGCACCCTAAGATCCGAGACTGAAAAAAATGTTTTGCCAACGTGGCACAATAAGAACTCGAGAACAATCAGGATCCGGGACCCTGGCCAAGATTCATGTATTAAAGATATATAATACTGTTTTTGTCCACTTTATTTTTGGGTTAATCTAGAATTATGTTTGCTATGTCAATCTTGTAGGAGGTTTAGCTCCTTTTAGTTTTATTACGGTACTCCCTGTTTAAGGGAGCATGCAGCCAGGCTGAAAAGATGGCTGTCTGCGGATTAAAGTTTACTACAATTTGAATTGGGTCCAGATTCTAGATTTTTTTTATTTTTACGGTTTTCCAAAAATCATTGTGCCTAACTCAATTTTACAAAAAGCTATAGTTTCATCCGGCAGTTTTGGTACTGTAGCAGTTAACTAACAAATAAACGTCAGTTACTACAGCACGGGCTAGTATAGCAAGCTGTGGAACGGTGTACCTCCCATCACATTTTTAAAAAAATTCATAACTATTTCATATGAATTTGGATAGAGATTATTTTTGTGTTACGCAAGCTATTTTTGCAAAATTTCATTACACAATTATTTTTTTACTAGTTCAAGCAACCGCCTGCCCAGTGGGCCTCATGCACACCGCATATAGTTTCACTTACATATTTTTTTTTAGCGTGGACAAATCAATTACTCCATGGCATGATTACATTTGTCCTCGCCTTTCCTTAGCAGCAGCAGCGGAAAGTTCTCAGACCACACCCACTCCCGAGTGGTCGGCGAGGAAAGCTTAGCACACACATGAGCTGGCTCATTACCTTCTCGGTTTACAAAGGAAATATCAAAAGAAATAAAATCCTTGCATAAGTCTCTAATCTCATGCCGAAATCCTGCAATGGAGCTTCTCTCGCCCACCAACGAAGAGTCAGAAGATTCACCAATTTGGTCTCACATGATTGCATTTCGAATTGGAACCCTCCCGCCTATTCGTCTCTCCTATAGTTCTATACACATCGGGGATTCTTCATCCATCGTCAAATTTCATGACACTGAAAGTCTGAAACTGGTCTAAGGAATCACTCTTAGCTGACAAAATGGTTTACACTTTAGTATTGTTTGCGCAGTGGCCCGAAACCCAAAGAAATATTCTGATGCTAATGAAGTACACCCAGTTATTGAACCGAGCCATACACGTAAAAGATCGGAAATTTGATCTTAATGCATGAAGCCATGAACCCTGTGTAACTATAAATTGCATGGTTGCAGATTGTTCTTCATAGTAACTGGCACTTGCAGATTGTTTAAAAGAAATCATTTCCATTGTTTTTTTTTTGAGTGGCTGGTTTAGTGAACTAGGTTCTTCATCATTCTCACTGCCTTCTCAAATGCTCAGATTGATGCTATCAGGTACCAATCGAGTTTTCTCTTGAAGAGAGATAAGCTCCAGTTTAATTTCTGGACGGTGCTAAAATGCAGTGTGAATACGCTCTTGCCGTGTTTACGAAAAATGTTGTAACTGCTTTGATCAGTTGAGCGACCGTGTGGGCAATCGACATTTGGAGAAAGAAAATAGCGTGTTGCCAAGAGTCATGACATGGCCATCTCATATCTCATCGATCAGATGCGGAGAGCTTCCCAGAGCAGAAGGAGATAAGCTCCAGTTTTATTTCTGGACGGTGCGCTCTTGCCGCGTTTACGAAAAATGTTGTAACATTTGGACATTTCGTAACTTGATTGAAAACTGAAATGATCTGTGTGATAGCCGGCCATGAGCCTATATGTACGTACGTACATGACCCGAAGCAAATCGACTTCAGAAACGCAGTAGCAAATCCCAAATCAACAAGTCGAAGCAGTAGCGATGATGGCGACGAACCAGACCGCCGACGCGGTGGTGGCCGCAGATGGCAGCGGCAACTACACCACCGTGGCCGCTGCCATCGCCGCCGCGCCGGCGAACAGCGACAAGAAGCACGTCATCCATATAAAGCGGGGTCGGTACACGGAGTTTGTCGTCGTCGGGCAGGACAAGCCCAACATCGTCATCGTCGGCGATGGCATGGACACTACGCTGATCTCGGGAAGCCGGTGCCGCGCAGATGGATTCGAGACACCAGCCACTGCGGTTGTCAGTAAGTTCATTATACATGAATCCGTTGTTCTGTGCTTAAAGTTCAGGCAAACTGTTTTAAAAAATAGGCGTTTTACCAAACTTTGCTACAAATTGCAGCCAAATCCAGGCAAAATTTTGTAGGTCAGCCTTCGTAGAAGTTGTATCCTAGGATGCCAGGAATAAACTATAGATTTAGATATTTTCATGTTGGGAACGTATCAGGTTTTCATGTTCTGTTCAAATATTTGGAGGTTTGATGTTTTGAACATCGTCCCTGTGCACGCCATGCCGCGCGGTCGACGCGTCGCGGGCACCCCCCTCCCCTGTCACCGCCCGCCCGAGCGCCGCTGCCTCGCCCCCCACACTTTACGGACCCGCCGCCATTCGACTCCCCGCGCGCGTGCCTCGCGCGCCGTCCCGCCGCCGCGCCTCGCCACGGTGCCCGACCGACCGGCAAGCCTTTACCCCGCCGTTCCCCTCTCCTCTGCCCTTGGCCGCCTATAAAAAGGCACGGACCAGCCTCCCGTCGCGCCCGCACGCCCGCCGCCCGCCATTGCAACCGTTGCCCCGACCAAGCTCTCCTTCGTCGGAGAACCAAGCCGAGGCGGCCGCGTCGCCCCAGCTCCGCCACGCCACCTCACCGGCGCCACCCCTGCCCTAACCCCGGCCACCAGTGGTCCACAGGTGAGCCACCTGCAAACCCTATCTCCTTCCCCGGCCAACTCCAGCCGCCAGCTCGGCGGAATCCGGCCACCAGTGGTCCACAGGTGAGCTACCTGCAAACCCTATCTCCTTCCCCGGCCAACTCCAGCCGCCAGCTCGGCGGAATCCGGCCACCCGCGTCGCCGGCCGTGGCCAAGAACTACGTTGTAAGGACCGAAATCTTTGTAGGCGACTTAGAGATATATTTTAGAGGCCTAAATGAAAATAGATTCTTCAGATCTAGTTTAAAAAATTCGAGACTTGTAAAATTCTTTAAAAATGACATATGAATCAGGAAACTACAAATACTTCATGTGATGGGTTTATACTTTTCTATAAATCATTTGTATACTTTTGATGTGTATTTTTTGAATTAAATTTCAATTTCAGTTTGAAGAAAATTTGTTATAGTTTAAATTCTACACATGATATGATGCTAAACTTTGTATATGTTACTACTATTCTTATTACTAGCTCTTTGTAGAACAATGGAACAAAAATATCAACACTAACTCATGCTTTCATGTATTTATGAAAACTGTCTAGTACTAGTTAGTACTTGTTTAATTATTGTTTTTTGTGGAAGTCAAACTGATCTTATCTTTTTGTAGTAGTTTATATATGAAAATATTCACCTATTATAAACAATTAGAAGCTTTTAATATGTTTAACTTGCTCAATTAAATACTTGTTGTTAATCTGAGCAGTAATATTTAAACAAAATCTACTGAGCCAATTGAGCTTATTTTTTCTTTGTGAACTAGATGTACCACAACCATTCTGTAGTAAGACTTTCAGCTCAACTACATGTCTGGATCTTTCTGTGTGTTTAAATTTTGTATCTAGTGGCTGTTTATTAGTGTAATTTTCTTGCTAAATATTAGCTCCTTTTGATGTAATTTTGGATAGTAGCTCTGTTTAAATGTAAAGAACATTTATGTAAAATATCACCCTCATAAATTTTATAATTCTGTTAGAAATAAAGTTCGAAGTTAATGCTAGCTTAAATGAAAATACAAGGAAAACAAAGAGCATCGCTTACTTGGAACCTGAACACATGCTTGGGTGAAGATTTAAATGTTTAAATCTTAGATGTGTACACACTCACTAATTCACCATCAAATGTGAGTAATAACCATCACACCCTAACACACAAACTTTTGTAAAGAAAGAAAGTTAACAAACTTGTCCGATTGAATTAGCTAAATTATTAATCTTACTCTGAATAATCCGCACTCGGTCATCTTTTTCAGCCACGTAGAGTGTTCTTCTTTTGCTTTTTTTTTCCCTTTATTTTTTCGAGAGAGGAGAGACAAGACAAAATGCTGCAGTTTCTGTTGGATCCAGATTCCTTTTCATTTGCTTAGCTCTTTGTTGTATGTCATGTTCTAGATTACATTGCTGTCTGTCATGTTCTAGATTACATGGGCCGTTGTCATAAAACATGGTTAGCATGGTCCTTTAGACCTCCTTTTCGTGGGCTATACCAGAAATTCTGAACTAAGATCGGCCTAGTATATATGCAACTAACTAGCTAACAGAATTCCTTGCAATTCCCCTGCACGCGCAGGTGTTCAAGGCAAGGGATTTATCGCGCAAGACCTCTGCATCGAGAACACAGCCGGCCCGAGGATACAGGATGGGCAGGCGGTGGCGCTCCTGCTGCAGTCCGATCGATCGGTGCTGTACCGCTGCAAGCTGCGCGGGTACCAGGACACGCTCTGCTGCGCGAATCCGTCCTCGAAGCAGCTCTTCCGGGAGTGCACGATCTCCGGCACCGTCGACTTCATCTTCGGCGACGCCGCCGCCGTGTTCCAGAAGTGCGACATCCGCGCGCGCGTGCCGATCCCGGGGCAGGAGAACACGATCACCGCGCATGGGCGGGTCCGTGCCGGCGACTCCGGCGGCTTCTCCTTCCAGGCCTGCACCGTGGCGGCCGACGACGATCTCGCCCACGCCGCCAAGGGTACCGTGCAGACTTACCTCGGCCGCCCGTGGAAGCCCTTCTCGCGGGTGGTGTTCATGCAGAACACCATCTCCGACGTCGTCGACCCCAAGGGCTGGCTGCCGTGGGAGCGCGAGCTACCCCCGGACACGCTCTTCTACGGCGAGTACGGGAACCAGGGCCCTGGTGCCTCGGTGGGTGGCCGGGTGAACTGGCGCGGCGTCCACGCCAACCTTGACGCGTCAACGGCAACGTCCTTCACGGTGGAGAAACTCATCGATGGCAACACATGGCTGCCGAGCACTGGAGTCCAGTACACCCCAGGGCTAATCTGACCGCGATTGGGCGTATCAGTTTATCAGTCAGTACTCAGTAGTTGTTTATACTCCAAGCTGTGTTTATATATTCCAATCTAGAGTTGTGTGTTGCAGACTTTCAGTAGCTTGTAGCTTCCCCAGGAAATTCTTCTTCCTGTTCTGAACTTCTCATTAAGTAAGATATGATAAAGTCTGTCTTGGTTTACTGGTTTCGTCAACCATAGCCCAATCTATACCTGGTACCTGAACCTTGTGCTGCAATTTCAGTCAAACTGTCTCAATTCTGAGAGGGCAACGGGTTCACATGCAAGCACTACTGCACTCGAGGGCAATAAGCCAATAATCTGAGATGCTAATGCTAATAACCTCACACCTGGCAATTTCAGCTTGCTCTTGAGTAGTGTGCTTTCTTAACATGACCCCAGCCGGTAACATTGTTGAAGCCTCGCCATAATAACTCTTATAGGAAAGACAATTCAAAGCCTCACAAATTGATTGAGCCCAGCTAGGGAGTGCCAAAACCACAACACTCAGAAAAGAATCACCCGTTGTTGTAGGTGGATTGGGTGGAAATTGGTCAGCGTTTGCTCATTTTTACCTGCATGTCATCACACGAAGCAATCACACCATGCCAAAATGAGTGCCAAAACACAACGCGGTAACAGATAGTACCACGAAGTGGAAATTTGTCAGCACAAGCTGGATGACACCACTCGCCTTAAAAAAAATGCTGGATGACACCGCACCCCGCGGAGATCAAGGAAACTGATGTTCTCTGATTATAAATACCGTTCCTCGGCCAGCCACTCAAGAATTCACCACACCAGTCTGACTGCAGGACCGGACGCGGACTGTGGAATGCCAATGGCTGTCTGCTCCTTCCGGCCCCTCGGCCTCCCCCTCCTCACTGTGTTCCTCGCCTTCGCCGTATCCACACACGCAACGGCCAACGGTAAGCCGTCGGCGCCCGCGCCGGCGCCGCTACCAGCGGGCAGCAGGTTCCTTTGGACGTGCTGTGCCAACACGACGAACGCGTCCATATGCTACGACGCCCTCCTCCAGTTCGCGGGATCCTTCCACGGCAACCGTGTCCGTGTCGCCCGCGCCGCCTCTGTCATCGCGTTCGCGCGGCTCCGCGGCTTCTACGACGAGCTACGCCGCATCCAGCTCCAGCCCGGGGGCACCGGCGCCGGGAGACTCGCGGACAGCGCTCTGCTGTCTTGCGCGACATCCGCCGACGTGTCCCTCGGCAGAGAGGGCGACCTGATGGCCAGGCTCCGGCGGCTCGAGACGGCCGCCGGCAGGAGAAGAGGGGATCAGGCGGAGGGGGACCTGCACGAGGCTACTCTATACGCCGCATCGGTAGAGTCCTGCACCATGTGGTGCTTGGATGATTTTGCGGATACCGGCGACGCGCCGGTGGTGAAGAAGGTGGTGGCCTGGGCAACGAACCTGCAGCTCTACGGGGACATTGCACTGGACCTTGTCGCTTCCATAAAGTTGGAAATGTGACGCAATGTCGCAATCTAAATGTGTGTTTGCTCTGAATAATCCATCTCCAGTTGATTCTATTTACTTTCTAAAGTCGCTTATCTTTACTGGAGCAAGAGAAATTACTAACTGATAGCCAGCCCATCCGAGATGCACGCTTGATGCCGACGATGCCAGCGGCATCGATCTGCACATCGAATCCAAAGGAAGAGAGCTGGAGGCGTTTCCACGCAATAACGCAACGCCCATCTAGTGCCCGCGTGGCGCGTGCCGGCAGCGTGCCATCCGCTAGCAGGCTGAGGCAGTAGCCTGAGTGCTGGACGCCGGCGCGGCAGAGTTGCTGAGCTGCAGAGGAGACCGTCGGGTGCCGTTCGCGCACCAGCGAGAGCAGACCACACCGGCGGTGGGCGGCGAGCGGTGACCACGGCTCAGCTGCTCTCCTCTCCGATCCGGTCTCCTCCCAGCTGTTCATTCTCATCCCAGCGTGACGCCTCGTCGTCAGTCACGCTCGATTCCGGCCACGTCGTGCGCAGGGACAGGTGCCGTGGACGTGGACATTCCTCTTTTTCATCAAAGTGCTCCGTAGACATTCGTACTATAAAGCGAAAACGGCAGGAGGGTGCTGTACCGCTGCAAGCTGCGCGGGTACCAGGACACCCTCTGCTGCAAGAATCTGTCCTCGAAGCAGCTCTTCCGAGAGTGCACGATCTCGGGCACCGTCGACTTCATCTTCGGCGACGCCGCCGTCGTGTTCCAAAACTGTGACATCCGCGCACGCATGCTGATCCAGGGGCAGGAGAACACGATCACCGCGCAGGGGCGACTCAGCGCCAATGACCCCGGCGGCTTCTCCTTCCAGGCCTGCACCGTGGCGGCCGACGAGGATCTCGCCCACGCTGCCAAGGGTACCGTGCAGACCTACCTCGGCCGCCCGTGGAAGCCATTCTCGCGGGTGGTTTTCATGGAGTCCACCATCTCCGACGTCGTCGACCCCAAGGGCTGGCTGCCGTGGGAGCGCGACGCCCCGCCGGACATGCTCTTCTACGGTGAGTACGGGAACAAGGGCCCTGGTGCCGCGGTAAGTGGTCGGGTGAACTGGCGCGGCGTCCACGCCATCCTTGACGCGTCAATGGCAACTTCCTTCACGGTGGAGAACTTCATCGACGGCAACGCGTGGCTGCCGGGTACTGGGGTGGACTACAAGCCGGGGCTCTGAGCCTCTGACCGGGATTGGACGTACGCGTATCAGTTTAATCAGTCACTACCTGTATATACTCCATTTGAGGTGTGTTTAGCTTTCCCCAAGGAATTTACTGTGTGCTTGACCAACGAATTTGAGGTGTTGATTTACTGGTTTCGTCAGACATCACGCAATTTACTGTCTTGAGTGTGAAATGGAAGGTTCTGTTCCTTTTTATTCAAACACATTCAATTTTGGTTCGGTTCAACTTTTTAAGTTTTGACATGGACCCAGCCTGGCTGAGCCTTGTTGAAGCCTCGCCATAGTTTTCGACTTTTCGTTAGGAAAGACAACTCAGAGCCGTAGCGTGAATTTTGGCACAAATTAATTGGGTCCAAAATGAGTGCTAACTGCTAAGAGGTACTACTAATGCAGTGGAAATTGGTCAGCACGAGCTGGAGGCCACGGCCAGCACACCACACGGAGATCAAGAAAACTGATGTTCTCACAAATTAATTGGGTCCAAAATGAGTGCTAACTGCTAAGAGGTAGTATACTAGGTCAGCACGAGCTGGAGGCCACGGCCAGCACACCACACGGAGATCAAGGAAACTGATGTTCTCACAAATTAATTAGGTCCAAAATGAGTGCTAACTGCTAAGAGGTAGTACTAATGCAGTGGAAATTGATCAGCACGAGCTGGAGGCCACGGCCAGCACACCACACGGAGATCAAGGAAACTGATGTTCTCTGATTATAAATACCGTTCCTCAGCCATGTTGAATTCACCATGCTGACCGCAGGACCGGACGCTCCCGGGTTGGGGATGCCAATGGCTCTTTGCTCCTTCCGGCCCCTCGGCCTCCTCCTCCTCACTGTGTTCCTCGCCTTCGTTGTATCCACACGCGCAACGGCCTACGGTAAGCCGCCGGCGTTGGCGCCGGTGCCGCCACCAGCGGACAGCAGGTTCCTCTGGACTTGCTGTGCCAACACGACGAATGCGTCCATATGCTACGACTCCCTCCTCCCGTTCGCGGGATCCTTCCACGGCAACCGTGTCCGTGTCGCCCGCGCCTCTTCCGTCATCGCGTTCGCGCGGCTCCGCGGCTTCAACGACGAGCTCCACCGCATCCAGCTCCAGCCCGGGGGCACCGGCGCTGGGAGACTCGCGGACACGGCGGACGTGGCCCTCGGCAGAGAGGGCGACCTGATGGCCAGGCTCCGGCGGCTCGAGACGGCTGCCGGCAGGAGAAGAGGGAAGCAGGCGGAGGAGGACCTGCACGAAGCTACTCTATACGCCACATCGGTAGAGTCCTTCACCATGTGGTGCTTGGATGGTTTTGCGAGTGACGGCGACGCGTCGCCGGTGGTGAAGAAGGTGGTGGCAGGGGCAACGAACCTGCAGCTCTACGGGATGATTGCACTGGACCTTGTCGCTTCCATAAAGTTGGGAATGTGACGCAATGTCGCAATTAAGTGTGTGTTTGCTCTGAATAATCCATCTTCGGTTGATTCTATTTACTTTCTAAATTCGCTTATCTTTACCGGAGTAAAAAAAATTAACGGCTCGCCTTCAGATACATGCTCAGTTCACTGTATTGCCTCTGCACTTGAAATGCAATTGTCTGGTCTGGTGAGCGGTGATCATGCCCAGTCGCTCAAGGATCAGGGTCATTCATTTCCTGGAGGTTTCGTACGTTGAGTTGAGAAGATCTTCTGCACGAATGCACGATAGTTTTAGTAATAGCAAGCTGCAGATAATAAGCAGACAAGCAGTTGCGTCAATAAAATTGTTGGCCTCTTGTCGCTTTGTTTTATCAATTCCATGGTGGCAGCTTCCTCGCTCGCTTCGCTTGAGACTGATGGAATTTATCAATCACGGATCATGAGACTGATGGAATTTCAACAATTGCTCTATTCTTTCCGAACGAAGGTTCATTGCCTCCTGAAACATTGTATCTTTCTGTGTCTCTGACGCCACCGGTTATTGGCAAACACTCAGCCGTTTGTACGTGCTGTACATGAAAAATCGTTTATTCATGGCGTTGATGTGATAGCGTTGACGGTTTATATATGACAGTATCCCTACACTTGTCTTGTGTGGTTTATATACAACAAAGGAGTAAAAAGGAGGCGTTCTCGAGAAAATGGAGTAAATGGACGTTCAGTTCCTGTATATTAAGCGACAGATTATCTTTGTTTTTGTTACTGTCCTTTTGTTATATAATTTCTATATAAACTTTATGAATTCTTGATTTCTGCAATCTGCAACGTTTATGAGACCTGGTACTTTGTTATGGTGTTTTCTATTCCCGTGTTTCTGTAAGGGGCTATTGTGTTCTTACCCCTACTTTGAATGTCAATTATGATTTTACCCTCACTTTCTTCGACATTGCATTTTTAAACCTGACATGACAAGCAAACACCTGCACTATCTCAACTGTGATTAGGACCTGGGAGAGAAGATCTATTCCTTGATGGTCGGCATCATAATCTAGCATTGTAGTTCATTTGACTCTCAATTTGCTGGATGAACAAACTAATTTGTAGTCTTAAATGAACACAGAAGCGCACACAGAAAAGATAGTGTCCACGTAGACATGGGATCTACAAGACTACACTTGTGCTACATTGAAATATTTGTTTCCCCAAAACGTCATGATCCTATGCACAAAAACTGCAGTTATATTAATGGTTTACTTGCATTCAGTATATATTTCCGTCAAAATACAGGACGCCAATAACTCAGCAGCTACATATATTGCGTAAGCTACTAACACCTGTAACAATTGATCCGCCCTCAAAATGCTTCTACATATTTTACCTTTTGAAAGGAAAGGCATACTCAAACAACAATTCATTGAGAACCAGATCACCAGAATGACAGGAAAAAGGTCGCCATTGATTTTTTCACCGAGAAGATGATTTCCATAACCGCTTGCAAAAATTGAGTGCAGACCCAGCAGTAAAGGTCCACATTACAGCAGCTAGTATAACCAGTAGAGAGATGACCATCAGTCTGCCACCTCTGGTAACCTGAATCCTTGGGGTGCTTGGTTCTTCACGTGCGGCTTGCTGTGACCTGAAGCTAGAGATGCGCTGAAGTGTTCTGTTGATAACAGTGTTTTCTTCACCTGAAGCTTGATGTGACCTGAAGCTAGAGATGCGCTGAAGTGTTCTGTTGATAACAGTGTTTTCGATTTCAGCAGCCAATGCTGGACTGCTAGGTACAGAGTCCAACAAGGTCGATAGAGCAGCATTGAACCATGATTGTGAAGTGGTTGAGCTCCTGCTTGGTGGCTCATTTGCCGCATGAAGATTCAAAGCGCCTGATCAAGCATTATGGACAAAATCAGATATCATAAAAAGTTGTGTTTCAAGTGATGTCACAAAAGAAGTCCAAAAACTAAACGAAATAATTAAGCACCTGGTGTAAGTGATGATAAGACAACATGGTTATCTTTCATATGGCTCCGCACATTAAGAGCGGCCTGATTGTGTGTCCTTACTTCGGTTGTATACTGATAGCCCTGGTTCTGAATTCCACTGCTACCAAAATCAATATATTGATTTTCAGCTACTACACCAGCTGTGCCAAATGGACCAGGTAGAAACGTAGGAGCATCACAGTATTCCAAGTTGTCAAACATCCCATTTGTTGCAGATATCAAGTGCTCAGTTGCTGTACAATTTGCACTTTGTTCTACATCCTCCAGATCAAAGAAATCATTGATTTCAAGGAACTCATCATCAGCATCCTGACTATTGTAAATGATCAAACCTGACACAGCATGTGGTACACTTGTCCCTTCAGAAGAATTTGTTTCTCCACTAAATGGCACATTGGTTAGGTTAGACTCTGAAAATTGACTCCTCAGCTCAGTTTGTGGATCAAATGTACTTTCCTGAACTGTAGAAATATTACCAACCGGAACACTGTAAGATTCATGGAAATCCCCAATGCCGACCTACACAAGTCAACAAGGTATCTCATATTATTAAAAAAAAAACAAGGTATCTTATGAATAGTTAACACTGAGTAAAAAGCTTCATGCATATTGCAATAGCTGCATCATGCAAGATCAGAAACATATTCCGACATATGCACAAGACACCATAAATTCCTGGTGCACCTTTTAATAAAGTTCTAAACCGAAGCAATCGTATGAGTGCAATATATAATCTATTAACAATCACACTGCAACATGACTTCTAACCATTCAAAGGACAGAATGATACAATGAATAGGTTATACACAGCAAGACAAACCTGATTGAAGTTATGATGTGGAGTTGGTGGAGACAGATCCGACAGAGGTTGAACCATGTCCTGGTCATTGGCTATTTGCAGCAGAAGACCTTCAAGATCTGCATCACTACATTCTGCTGTTACCAGGGCACCACCACTGGCAGTAGGATCTGCAGCACAAACTTCCTGCCCCCTGTGGGCATCAAGCCAAACCTGATGATCGTCACACTGAAGCTGCAGTTGTGGAACTGATGGTGTGAAATCCGAGAAAAAATCGGCATTTTGCTGATCATCAGATATCTGCATCAGAAGCTGCTCAATGTCCCCAAGAGGGAGATCAGTGCACGTATTCTCTGCCACTACCACAGCACCATTGCTAACGGAAGCATCCACAACCTCAGCCTTGTCACCCCCACCACTGAGCCAACCCTGACCTTGACCGTGGGGGGTAGCAGGTGTTGAGAAATCAAGCGGTGCTTCACTAAACTCCTCCCGATCATTTCCAATTTGTGACAGGAGCTCCTCAAGATCCTCAATCGGAAGTTCACGGTCAGCAATTGCATGCTCCTCCACTGTAGCAGGGCAATCCTTGGTGTTAGGAACAGAATTAGCGGAAGCATCTGCAATCACTCCCTCCTCATCGTCATCCAACCAATCCTCCTCCCGAAAGGGCGCGCCGTACTGCTCGCCGTTCTTGGGCCCGGCCCCGCTCTTCTGGAACAGCTTGTACAGCGCGAAGGACTCCCTCCCCTGCGCGGCCGGCGGGAGCGCGTCGGCGAGCAGGGTGTACTCGTGCATGACCCAGTCCGTGCGCTCCCCGCGCGGGGCCCGGCCGTGGTGGTACACGAGCGTCTTCTTGTTCCCCACCGCCCGGCCGCCGCAGCAGATGAAGCGGTCCTTCCCCGTGGCCTTCCAGTAGCCGTCGCCCGTGGTGCGGCTGGCGCGCGAGCCGTTGGGGTACTTGCGGTCCGTCCGGCTGAAGAAGAACCACTGCCTGTCCCCCGTCTGCAGCGCCGACCTCTCTGCAGTGCAGCACCGGTGAGACCGCCGGAGGGGTTGCACCAGGCGATGCGATCGATTGGAGGAGGGTTGGGGGAGGAGGGCGCGTACCTGGGAGGTGGGAGGGGTGGGACTTGTAGACGTCGACGTCGGCGACGTAGAGGGAGGGACGGCCAGAGATGACCCGGCGCTTGAGGAAGTAGAGGACGAGCTCCTCGTCGGTGGGGCTGAAGCGGAAGCCCGGCGGCCACCGCCGCGGCGGCGGGGTCTCCATCTCGCCGGATTGGTTGGTGGCGTGCGGGCGGCGTGTCGTCTGCCGGGTCAACCCGATGCTCCGGCTACTTAAAGCTAAGCTCTCCGTCTCTGCGGGCCCCGCGATCCTACGCGGCGGCTTCCTGGTAACTTCGCGCTTTTTTGCTTGCCCAAGGCCCAAAACGCCGGACGGACGATAGACAGATCGACCTCCACAGGCCCTTTCTGTGCTAATTTCTCAGTGTAAAAAAATAGGGAATAATCTCTTAAAAGAACTCATCTATAACTACTATGTACCGTTAAAAGACTATAAAACTATTAGCTGCTTGTAGTTCACTCACCTCTCTCACAGTGATGACCACCGCTTCGCGGATGGCCCGCCTCAGCCTCACGGGCTGCGAGCTACCATTGCCCGATCAAGTCCGCACCGACGTTGCCATTTTAATTCTCTGGCATATTCGGAAAGGTCGTAATGCCAAGATTTTTGAGCAACTCATTCTCACACCTCAAGAAGTGATCCGCAGTGCTGTGCAGCACGCGACGTTGATGTCTGGAGCTGCCGATATTCTAGCTTGGCGGGATTTTCTTTTCACACGTTGCTAATTTTCAGAGGCCCCTTCCTTCTCCCTCTCCGCCTCATGTAATCTCATCTGGTAAGCCAAGAAAATATGTGTTTTTGTAACAACCCCTTCAATCAATTGAAAATGTAGGTGGGGATCTTCCCCCGGTATTGTTCGAAAAAAAAAGACCAAACTATTGAAACATGCCACTAAAAGGTAACACTTCTTGGCTGTTTACATATCTGTTATCTCCCTGTTAACTCTGACTATTATACCTTTGCTGAGAAAAAGAAAACATGGCTCACAATCCATCATCATTTCAACCGTAATATAGCTGCATTGCAGCTCTCATTTCAGCAAAATTACATAAACATATAAGGAGACATTATTGCAGCAGCATGTAACACAACATGTCAGCACATATATAACTTCTTGTCATTTCAGTACCCTAATTGCAGCATAGAGTTCCTGCAATTTTGACAACAGAAGTACCATCAATCTAACAGTGTTGCATAGCGGCAAAATATTTACACACAAAAGGCCTCACACTTGCACAGCCATGCTCACAGGAAAATTAGACATGTAATACATCTAGCTAATAACAAGCATCCGATTAGTTCCTCCAGGTGAGATGGATGCCTTCCTCCTTGTAGGACCTGGCTGGTTGGAGAAAGAGAAGACATGCTTCTTGTTGTCACACCGGACTAGATGTCAGTTTTGGATTTGCAGCATTTTGGGATGGCTGGGCATCAATAGTAGAGGTGTCAACACCTTCGGATTCAGATTTCCTAGGAGGCACAACATGGGTCAGATATAGAATATGTTGCATTACATATGAGGAATGACGCATGGTAAATTACCTTTGTTTTTTTGGTTTTTTTGGACGTGGCGGGGGAAGCTCTTGTTCTAATTCAGCTTGAGTAGTTGTACAACCCTTCTCTATATGTCCAAACTGAAAGCACCTTTTGCACTGATATGGTCCTCTTTTCCCAGCCTCAGCACTAGCCTTAATTCTTTTCTTCCTTGGTCTACCAGCAGGTCTTTCTAGTTTTGGAGGAATCATTTTAAACCCAGGGTCAAATTTTGGCCAATGAATCTTGTCACCCAATGGAGAGGCTGTAAACTGGTAAGCTGATTTGAACCTCTCTACAGAATAGTAGTCATCTACAAAGTTCTCAATGTTGAGCGTTTTAAGCTGACAAAATAAAGCTATTGCATGAGTGCATGGTTTTCCAGAAATCTGCCATTGTCCACAGCCACAAGTTCTTTTCTCAATGTCAACGGGAACTCTCCAATTCTGTCCTTCTTTTGTTATTCCTGATATCTCAGCAGACATTGCACTAGCCCTCAGGATTCCATACTGCAGCCCTCGGCTCTTCATGTTCAACTCATGTAACACGCTTGCCAGGATATGCCCTTCCATTCTGTTAGCTATCTCCTGCCTTGTGTAAAGTTTCTCTGTAATCTTCTCCCTAATCTTGTCCATCAGCTCAGCAACTGGAAGGTCTTTGTAATCTTTAATCCAATTGTTGAAGCATTCCGATATGTTGTTGTTCACATAATCAACCTTGCATTCTTTGGAGAATTTAGATCTGCTCCATTTGAGCTTGTGATGCTTATTTAAAAAGGGAATTGCTTTAGGACTGACCACTGCAATTTTCTCCATGAGTGTATCAAACCTGCAATCTGTACATGCCCATGCACAAGGCCACATATACTTCAGCACATCACCCTTAAACTTCTTTCTGAAATTAGCCATCAGGTGCCTAAAACACTCACGGTGTTCTGCGTCACCTTGGAATACTTTATTGACAGCATAAGCTAATCCTTTACAAGCATCAGTGTGAATTGTTAGTCCACGGGGAGTCCCAACTACTCTTTTCAGCTGTGTCATGAACCATGCCCAGTTGGATTTTGTCTCTTTACCAAATATCCCATATGCAACTGGATACATCCAGTTGTGTCCATCAATTGAAGTTGCTGTAGCTAATTGTCCTTTATACTTCCCAGTAAGGTGGGTGGAATCAACCCCAAGGTAAGGTCTACACCCAGCCAAAAATCCATCAACACATGCTCTAATTGCTACAAACATTCTGGAGACATGCATTTTCCCATTAATCTTCTTGCAATCAATCTCAACAATACTTCCTGGACATGACTCTTCTAGTGCTGCTTTGAACCTCCATAACATTTCGAAGTTGTCCTCCCAATTACCATGAAGATCCTCCATTGCAGACTTCCTTCCAGACCACACTTTAAAGTATGACAACTGAATGTTGTAGTGTTCCTCCAATCTTTTTTGTAACTTCTTTGCACCCAAAGTAGGATCCTCCTTTACAACATCTTTCACCTTATGAGATATCCAAGCTACTGAAGCCTCTCGTCCCTTTGTCTTGCTTGTACTGGAACAAGTGTGCACATCCAATTCTGAGAGTTTAACCACCTAAAAAAAAGGAACAATTTCAGATGTATCATGTATGAGGAAATAAAAAAGTCGAAAAGAAAAGAAGGATCACCATGAATGTGTTGCCACCATGCAGTTTCTTTGCAAATACTCTCCAATCACAATCTTCATTTGCACACCTTGCCCTGTACCTTGCTTTGTCACTATGTTCAATCCTTGTCTCAAACTCATTCCTAATGGCATACTGTTTGATAGTGTGGACAAAAGCATCCTTATCTACAAATGTGTCTCCTACCTTAATGATTGGGTTCTCTTCATCATGTGATGTGTGAGGCACAATAAAATCATTAAGCACAGTAACCTCATCATCAGGAACAACTTCAATGTCGAAGTCTTTGATTTCTGGATCAGACCTTGCCCTTTTTCTTTTGTGTACCTCAACTGGGTCAATAATTGCATGTTCAGTGTTTTTAAAGTACCTCCACTCTTCATCTACTCCTGCAGGCTCATCTCCATTAGGATCGCACCCAATAGTGATGAAGTGCTCCTTCTCTTCCTCCTCAGGAATTGGTGGCCCTCCCGTTGTTTCTCCATATTCAGGTACTTCTGCCCATGCAAATCTTCTATCTGGTACCTCCAAATTATTGTCCATTGCTGCGACATGCATCTCCTCTTTTCCTATGTTTACTGCATTAGGCATCTCCTCCCTTCCTATATTCATTGCAGCAGGGATCTCCTCCTCCCTTACATTTTGCTCACAGTTACCCAGTACCATGAACAACTTCACTACTCTAGATGCCCTTAACAAGTCAAGAAGTTGTGCATCCGAAACCAACTTGCATGCCAGACTACCCTCTCTTGTTAGAACCCAGAATTTTGCTTGCTGTTCGCTGCCCCATTTAAATTTTGAAGCAATATCTTTCTCTAGATCAATGATTGAGTATGCTTCTGAATCAACAACATAGCTTACTGTCCTACCCCGATTATACTCTTTCATACCATCTTGTATAGTGAAGTAAGAATTGACAGTGATCTCTACTTTGCAGGCACTATTTAGATCAATCCTGTAACAACAATAACAAACCCAGAACATTTGTAAGGACCAATTGACGAAAATTACAGGTCCTAATCAACTCATTTAATCCCTTTTGCAAATTCTTGCTCCCTCCCCCTTCCCATTCCAAATCAGTAATAATCTAGGTAACAATGGAAAGAAATTGTGGAAGTTTGATAGAGCGGGAAAAGTTGTTACCCTTCAGGGATCTCTGGAGGATCCATATGCTTCAATTTCAAGTCGATTTCTGAGCACTACAAGAAAAAGGAAAACCCTAGGGTTTAGAACCTTGAAAGTAAAGGAGAAAGGATGCACCTACTGTGGAGGGAAGGGTGGAGGAGAAGACCGTCACCTGGGAGGTGGAGACGCGCCGCGCGCGGGCAATGCCCACCGCCGCCGGGAGGGCCGCGTCCCCCGCGGGCGAGGCGCGCCGCCGGGAGCCTCTTAGTTCGCGGGGGCGAGCCTTCCGCGTGGGAGGCGTCGGTCTGGTTCTGGGTAACCAAAACGAACGGACATGACAGAAATTGACGAATGGCAAAATGGGGTAGACTGCAATTGTTAAATCGGCAAAAACAAAAGACAAACGAGGGAACAACCGGACCGGACGGAACCAAACGGAATGCTAATATCTGTAACGTGCAGTTTTTCAGTGGTAGATATATGAGAGCAGTTCTTTTGGAGTAGCCCACGCTCACTGGGTCCTAGGTCAGTGACAAATCACAGATGGACGACGTAGCAATTTACAGAAAAACAGCACATGTTTATTTTCAAAAGAAAAAACAGCACATTTCTGCATTTCCTGTGAAACTCAAGCCTCCAAAAACAAGCCTTTCGCCATTGCAACCAACTAGCAATTGGCGATTTGGCATGGAGTCTATGTCAGGAAAATAAAGAAACATCAAGACGGCAGCGCACTGTGGTAAGACAGACATTCAGATTCAGATATCCCAGTCTCATTAGAGATTCAGAACTACAGAGAAAGCAGGAGATAATCGTTTTGTCACAAGACATGATGTTGTTTTCACAGATGGGCCATAGGCTAAAACAATTATGCACCCATAGACACGTGAAACCAAGAGGTGGTGATGGTTCATGTACAACAATGGCTGACCTGTTGCTGCCTCAACACACAACAGCAGCACAAGCCTTCCTGCAGCCCTATACACAACACAAGGCTGACTTCGTTGCATGCTTGATTGATTACAAGAAAAGAAAAGATGCAATGGATACCAAGCTGCTGCCTCACTCTAATGCTACTAATGTTACAAATACAAATGACGACCACGCCATCATCTACTACACAAGAAATATTGTACAAAATGACGACCCGCACAAAATGGAGCTGCTGCGCTCCAAGCAGTCATGGAATGGGGTCCCTCTGCGCGCCGGGTGGAGCAGCAGGCATTGGGAAGTTGTACGAAAAGTAACCACCGAACTGAGGGGCCTCCACATATGGACTCTAAACAGAAAGAAGGCAGTTGTTCAGCATTTTGTTTGACTGAGCAAAAATTCATGGCAAAAGAATGTTTGTTTATCATATAAGCATCTTTAATCATATACAAAACAACTGATATACTGTTTTCTATTTCTTTGTTAGTTAAATGCAATGTTGTACATGGAGTTACTAAATGACCAATCATGACTCTCCATTTTGTATTCTTTTTCAAAATAGTTGATGGAATGAAAGATAATCTAGGATGGACATAACTTGGAACTTATGTTATGCATGGCAGTCGAAAACTGGAGTTGGGCTTAACCACATCGAGCACATGCATAAGCAAACAGATTGGTTCACTGTTCACCCATGTGAGATGTAAAAAGTTCTTTTGCAAAGCACACAGCACCAGTCAATCAGTCATTAGATCTGGCACTGGAGAAAGCAATAAAGGGAGCTTGTACGAAATTGCAAGAGGAAAAATAGTGAAACTCGATGATTGAAGCAGGATTTGTATTTCGGTCCAACATGCTGAGGTTTAGCTAACAGCAGTGACTTATCCAATGAGCAAGTGGAAGTTGAAGCCTTGAAGGTGAAAATAGAGGTGTTACAACAGCTAGGACAAGGAGCTAGTTAAAAGGCCAAATTGATGTCCTATTGTTATGTCAATGCTTGTCTGAGTATGCTATATCATAGTCATTTACAGTACCAACACAGGTCAGCAAGCTTGATGTTTCAGACAAGCAAAATTAGCAGCAAACAAGTTTGCCCTGTCTGAAATGTCAAATTTTCTTGATGGAAAATCATTATTGAGCCTACCACATACATAGCTTTCTAAAGAAAACAAACATGGCCAACTTTTGGTATTCTTCAGAGAACACCATTTACCACCTCCAAAGAACGTTATACTATCTTCCCCAACATATGTATTAGCACTGGCTGCATCACCAGAAAACAAACATGGCTAACTTCTGGTATTCTTCAGATAACACCATTCACCTCCGCCCCAGAATGTTATACTATCTTCCCGGACACATGTATTAGCACTGGCTGCATCACCAGAAAACCTGGCACTGGCTACTGTCTACAGTTGGGCTTACTATTGAATACTTCCAGGTTGGTGTTGCATTGGGTAACTATTACTTGATAGAAAATTAAAACAGTAAAAATCTAAAATCTTGCATGTGTCAGGTAAGTCCATATAATAATGTGTCAGGGAGTACATAAGACTTGCAAACTCCCACTGATGTGAGTAATAAAAACAATCTTGTGCTCTTAGATCGTACATCAAAATAAGTACCTGGGCATAAGGAGGATTTGTATCGAATATTTGATCCCTAGGAGATTTTGGTGACGAATCCGGAGAACTACCATCATTGTCATCTGAGTTATTTATTATATTCTTCACTGCTGCTGGCTCTCCATCTGTAGCATTAAGCTTAACACGCTGCAGAATAAGAGTGAAACTTAGCTCAAGGAATAACAATACATAACTTGCACATAAAACGCAGACATTTATATGAACAAATTGTACCTGGAATATTTTTCCTAAAGTTTTCAATCCTTTAGCACGAGCTCGCAGTTCCTCTTTCCTGATGCTGCTGTCTTGAAGCACCTGGTATTGATCAAATATTGAAACCACTGTCATAAGTTATGACAAAGGAATTTAAGATGGATACAGAAACATCATTACAAAAAAATAGGAGGTAGACAAGACATGAAAACAGACCATTTGACACACATGTGATAGGGTTGCTTCAATATCAGCAACATTAAGCTTCCATAAAGAATCTACCATAACACTTTTGTGAGTCTGCATGTAAGCCTCCAATTCCTCTTCAGTGTAGTGACCCTCAGCACTAAGATGCTTCTTCAAGTCTTCCTGCAGCTGCATAAGAGCTATTGCACCTGCAGATGCATAAAAAAACAGTAATGAGCAAATTACGGATCTGTGATAACACCAACAGTGCATATCATTTAAAGCAGAAAATTGTTACAAAATAGCTTTTACCTGTCGCAGCTGTCACTTGGGATTTAATGAAATGCCCTTTGTTTCTGAACCATTCAGCTATAAACGGAACACCCAGATATAAAGCTTTCTTTCCAAGCTCCTTTGCAGCTTGTCTAGAATACACGTAACCAATAGTGCTCAGCATATCGACACCATATGCTGCAAATAAGCAAAATGGGACCAGAAAAGAACTCTGAGTTAATATTTAATTGTACTCAGGCTATGACAGTAGATACGAAAGGAAGTGCTAGTGAATGTTGTTTTGTTACTTGACTCGTATACACAGGGAGAGAAAGGTTCAAAAAAACATTCATACGTACCGGGGTTGGGCTAAAGGCATCTTTGAGTTGTTGAATGAATATACAATTTAGCAAGTAATAAAAGGGTTATGGTGAATATTTTGGGGGAGGTGAACAGAGGGTTATCATGAACACATACCTGCATTAGAGAGTCTAGTCACCTCAGCTACAGCGTGCTGGATAAATTCCTCTTTACTTCCTTGAACATAAAGGTGCAATCTGTTTTTCAGTGCCTCTGCAAGCTTCTCCTCCCTTTCCTTCTGTACAACCTACAGTCATGAGCAAACCCTTAAATAAGTATTACAGCAGAAACTAGAAAAGGCATGAAACACCAAGAAACAAATTAATAAATTGAGTTTTGGAAGCACTAAAAAGTTTTGTTGTTGAATATGTAAAGCGCTTGAAAAGAACAAGCGTTTGGATAGCATTTTCCATACAGCTACAATAAATCACAACAAGTGTGGTTGATCTCAGTCGCCGATGATGATTGATAAATCTGTCAGCCCTTAGTTTCGCCCAATTGATATAACAAAGATTCAATGGGATCATCTGTAATAAGTTTCAAGTACTGCAGAGGACCAAAAGCGTGAAGACTGATACTTGCTTGAGAAATGCCACGCAGAAAGAACAAGATCGTATTTATGCAACGCATGAGTTTCTCAACTTCATTGTCCATAATGGCTCATTGGGGTTTACAGCACATGAAGGTCGTCAAAGAGTCATTGTAGACCGGCATTCCAGCGGAGTGTAACGCACAGGTAAATCATTGAACACAAAAGATATTTTCACATTCTGATATTAAATTTTCTTTACTTTGCGAGATAAGGGCGGGGTTTGGTTCGCTCACATGTGCCTCTAGCTTCGCCTCACCTGGCATGGCAAGGATAGCGTTGCCAGGGTAGGAGAGCCAAATCCGCTAGCCCAAGTGCAGAGGAAAAGCTTGCTTTCACGGGCAACAAGGCAGCTTGCAAAGGATCCAAACGTCGTGGCTACTGTTCCAACTTCTTGCCCAGCAAGGTGAGCCAAGTGCTGGAAAAGGATCCAAAGTGACTAAGGCTGCCACCGACTTCTCGTCCAGTGACAGGATTTAACAAAGAAATAGGAACAAATAGTGTCAAGGTTTGTGTTTGTATAACCTGACGCATAACATGTTAGGAAAGGTAATTTCAGTGAAGCAAAATACAAAACATTCCCAGGTATGTTCTCTCATTTCTGGTTTCAACTTTCAGGAGATTTATTTCACTGACCAATAGTTTCAGTTTCACTATAAAATTATTGAAGTAACAGTTAAAGTAGGCAATAACAAACCACCATGAACTGCTTGGGTAGTACATCTGTATATAGTGAGAAGCTAAAAAGCAATTTGTAGTCTTATATAAGCAATCAGTTATGAGTTTCCAATCAAGAATGAATATGTCAAATATAATGGAATGCCCATAAATCATTATGGAAAAGAGCCATACTCGCATTTGCTCTTGTAGCTTCCTTTCATCGATTTGTTCATCTTCACTAAAACCATCAAGTGAAGCCATGGACGCCATTGCCAGTTGACCAATGTAATCCTCAAAGAGCTCGCTGCCAAACAGCATTGCGAAAATTGCTGCAGGGTCTATTATGGCTTCCCTATAGGACATTGACAAAATATGTTAGAATAACATAATCTACAAGATCCAACAACATATGGGATCAAATGACCAATTAATTGTTAGAGCTACAAGCTTGGGAAAAAGAAGAAAACAATACACTGTGTTGTATCTTTAAGCTATCTCTAAGCAGACAATTACTCCAGTTCTTTAAATACGATTTCAGCAGGTAACATAGTGAGAATATTTTCAATACATACGTTGAAATACCAGATCTCCCATATGAGTCATAGGATTGACGCTGTGTGGGGTCACTGAGTACTTGGTATGCCTCCCCCAACTCCTGCAGTTACAATGAAGATGCAATTACTATTTTAGTCGGTACAATCTGTGTAATGACAGCAAATAGTATCTTGAAGTAACAAGATGCTCAGGCAAGGAATATTTCAAAAGTTGATGATGTGCTAGTGCTCTGTATGATGGCCAGTTCAATACAGACTGTTTTCTACCATGAACAAGAAAATATTGTAGGCTACATGCCACGATGGTACCACTTCATTCATCCATTTAAAGGTTCACCGGATGAAGCATGAAAATGCTAGCACACTTTGAAAAAAAAAACTAAAGGAGAACACTGATGGAGAAGCGTGATCGCCATATTCCAACATCTAACAAGAATACAAGATGACAACATTGTTCCAGACAAAGTAGCAAGTAGCATGGTAGGAGGACAGAGCCGAGCGAACACTTGCCTGGAACCTCGCCGCCGCGAGCGGATCATTGGGGTTCTTGTCCGGATGGACCTGCCTCGCCTGCAAACACCAGCAGCAACCACCGAAAATGAGGCCAGATCACCCTCTCGATCAACGGCAAAACACACACACAGGTAGGGAAGCGCGCGCGCGTCACCTTGATGTAGTACGCCTTCTTGATCTCCGCCTCGGTGGCCGCCGGGGTGACTCCCAGCACGTCGTAGTACCCCGTCTCCCTTACCATCGAACCAATCTATACTCCTCTCCTCCACCTCCGCAGCTCCCGCCGCTCCGGCTCGATCGGAGCCGCCCCGAGATCTCCACCCGCCGCTCACCGCACCGCCCTCCCCTTCCCTCCGCGCGGGTGGTGGTGGTGGTGGTGCGAGACAGCGAGAGAGAGGGGGGGCGAGGTGGCCGGCGCTGCAATGCTCTGGCGGCCGCTGGTGCTGGGAGGGGGAATCCGACCATAAAGCGGCGGGCGTCGAATAATTCGCGTGCTTTTCCCCCTCCCCGCGCACCGTATTATAATGCGGGGATGAGTCACATTGACATGGAACTCTCGGCTCCGCTGGTCAAAATCTGGTTCCCCCCTCTTGGTAAAACCCTCGCCGTCCCCGTCCCCGTCCCCCAAGGAGGAGCTCGAGGTTGTTTAACGTAATCCACCCGCTGATCCCGCGCGCGCTGGTGACGTGGCCGGTGTGGAGCGGGTGGACGACTGGACCACATGGCCGGAGGAGGAAGGAGCCCGGCGCGGCGCTGACCCCCACGAGAAAAAGGAAAGAGGGCGGACGAGGGGGGGAAGCAACGAGGGGCCCACCGGGCAGGGACTGGGTTTGGGTGTGGGGCCATAACCCCCCTGCTAACTGCTGGCTGGGCCGGCCCAGTTTGTATTTCATCCAAGTCAGTCAGAGATTTTTCACCTTTTCTGTTCCCCTTTTGGTGAAGCACTGAAATTTGAACCTTTTGGCGAATGAATCATCCAGTGATTTTTTTGGGGGGTCTCAAATGAAAATACGCATACCTGAAAATAGGATTTGACAGAAATTTCGCATGAGTTGTTGGGTTTCATAGAACACACCACCATTATCGATCGTCTAGAAGACTGAAGTAACTTCGGTTGCTCCTGCACGTTTGCTTTTTCTCTGGAAAAAATGGTTCTCGCGCGCCGCATATAGTAAGACCGCAAGAGGACGTGCCGGTCATTTGGAAGGCTACTATCCTATTCCCAGCCCATGACGCGTCACGAGGTTGATCGCTCCATTTGGCTTTGCCGGCTTGCCCGCACTGCACGAAGCCACGAAGGCATGGATCGAGCGACGGAGCGAGCCGAGCCTGTTCGTTTGGCTGGTGGCTGGTTGCTGATGTTGGTTTGTTCTGAGAGAAAAGTACTGCTGGCTGGTTGCTGGTGGCTGGTTTATTCTGAGAGAAAAGTACTGCTGGCTGGTGGCTGATAAGCCAAACGAACAGGCCGGTCCGAAAGAGAAAAAGGGCTCGGAACGGGCGGTGGAGGCGCGCCTGATTTGCAGGTAGCGCATGGTACGTGTAAAGCGAGTTGTCCGACGCCCCTACAGCTCCGAAAGCCCGCCTAATCGCAGCCAGCCCCATCTGGTGGACTCGCCCCAAGAAAAAAACACGCATGGGCAACGTGCTTTGAAGCGAGCTCTCTGTCACTCGGGTGCTTCTGCTACTGCTACAAGTCTATCCATAAAAATTTGTAATTTTGTACAGTGCCCAGCAATGGCTACACTGACGGCTACACCTACCTTTCCTAGGACCAAGGTCATGTGTGGGACGAACATTCTGGAGGCTGCCGGCGGATGGTCGACGACGACGACCCTTCATCGCTAAGGCAAGGCAAATTCATCGGCGTGTCTCGTGGAATCCTTTTTTTTTTTTTTTGAACTGGTTTCGAGTTGAAACGGGACAGAGCACTGTAGCTTTGTTAGTGCCAACAGTGACGCTTCCACTTGCAGGATTGGCAGCGACTTCAGACCTGAGTACCGGACATTCAAGGTGATTACTGATTAATTAACTTGATTAGATTTAGCCCAGCCTGGAGCCCTGGATCCATCTGCTCTGTGCTGATGCGTCGTCCCTCCCCCCGGTCCTCTCAAGCGAACTAGCAAGCATGGCGCGGCCACCAGATGAACCAATGGTGTGATCCGGTTGTTGAGAGAGCTGGCATGATTAAGGGTCCGTTTGGTAGGGCTCCGGCTCCGGAGCCGGAGCTGTTTTTTGCCGGAGCCCTACCAAAGAGGCTCGCGAAACGGCTCCTTGCCGGAATCCGTCGGGAAATGCGCTCTCTGGAGCACTTGGGCCGGGGGGGAGCTGGTTTTTGCAGCTCCCCCGCAGCTCCACCGGCTCCTCCCCGCCGGTTGCCAGCCCTGCCCCCGGTGGGGTCCATCGGGGCACGGCGGTTGCGCGCGCGCGGGAAGAAGGGCACGGCGGTTGCGCTGCTGTGGCCGGCGGCGAGCTGGGAAGGCGGCGGAGGGAGCGGGGAAGGTGGATGGGGGCCGGCGACGCCATGGATGGGGGCGGAGGAGCTCGACAGCAGGCGGCGCGAGCGGAGGCCGGCTCGGGCGCGGGAAGAAGAGGTGGCCGGTGGGAGCTCCAACCTCGTGAGGTGCCCGGAGGCGAGGCGCTGGTCCTCCAGCGTGAAGGGAAGCCGAGGCGTGATGGTGGCTCCGAACCGGAGTTCCGGGCCTCCGGCGGCGGCGGCGCTCGATCCGGGCGGCGGGAGCTCGATCCGGGCGGCAGGAGCTCGATCCCGGCGACGCGATGTGGCGAAGACAGGCGGAGGTGGTCGGCGGTGGCGTGGCGTGGCGGAGTCCGACGGAGGAGGCCTGGGCGGTGCCGTGACGCTGTGGATGTGCGGCGCATCGCGGGCCGGGGCGGAGGAGGCCGGCAGCGAGCGCGTGGGGAGTGGAGGCTGGCGGCGGGCGCGGGGGAGTCCGGCGGCGGGTGCGAGGGAATCCGGCGGCGGATCTACAGGGCAGGCGCGGGGGAGTCCAGCGTGCAGCTTCGGGAAGATAAGGAAAGAGAGAAGGGGAAGATAAGGAAAGAGAAAGAAAATGAAGAGGAAGGGGAAAAAAGAAAAAAAAGGAAAAGAAAAATGAAAAGGAGGGGAAAAAAGAAAAGAGAAAAAAGGAAAAATGAAAAGAGAAGGGCATAATGGACATTTCACCCTCTTATCCATATCACACAGTCAGAAGAAGTTGTTTTGCCAAACGTTTTTCTAAAACGGCTCCGGCTCCCTCACAGAATCCGCTCTACCAACACAGCCACAGCCGGAGCCGTCACAGCCACAGCCGGAGTCCTGCCAAACGCACCCTAAGTATGTATCAAGTATGTATCCCTGGCAAGCACCATCGCGCGCCTGATTTCCGATTTGATTATTTCATGTGACAGGCGATCTGTATTTGAGCTGCGAGCTTGTCGCTTTCATAAATGGACACACGGGCATGCGGGGATGATTCCAAATGCCTACGAGAAGTTACATAGTATACCGAATTACCGATGCGAGAACAATTGCATTGGCCATTTCAAGAAAATATAGGATCACCGTGTCAACCGGTGTTCATTTTCAATCCCTAAGGTAAAGGCTCGTTGGACATTGGGTTATCAATCCGGCCGGGAATGATACATGTAATAAAAAATTCATAATATATATAACGATCGGAAATTATTTTGGGTCGATACTAATTTACTCATGATAGATACAACATGACACCGGGAATCAATCCATGAGTCGGGAGATGTAGAATTTATCCTCGTCTTTTAGTGTACCTTTCGTAAGTAAATTAGTTTCCATCTTGAAATAAATCATGATCTCTAGTTGTATTTATCGTAAATCTCTTATTATATTTTTATTTCCGACCCAGAAAGAATCTTATGTAACCGAATGAGGTCTAATACAGATATCATCGACTCCTTTTGTGACCGAATGAGGTCTAATGCGGGATATCATCGACTCCTTTTGTGAACCGATGGGTGAACTTGGTCACCACTATATTACTCAGTTTGGAAACATAAAAGTTAATTTGTTCTTACATCCCACATTTTCTTTGATTCTTGAAAGCCTCTTAATGAAAGATAACGTCAATGGCATATGCTAAGACCGCATTATACCCAAAATATCAAGTAAAGACGATTTCTACGAACAACATCCGTTATTCCCTCAACAAGGCAACAAAATAATAAACCTATTCTCTCTATGATACACCGAAGCCAAACCATAAGATGCATCGAACACCATAAATCATCAGCTACATTTCAACCATATTGTTCATGGTGACGTAGGAAGATATCACGGGAGGAACAGTTTGGCGCTAGATTGTTGCGAACCATGTAGTTTATTTTAGGGTGTGTTTGGTACTTTGGTAGATATCCATATGATTCCAATTAGACCTTATTCTCTGAGAGAAAATTCCGTGACTGAAAGTGATTAGACTAAATTCTTCACATCAGGATGAAGAATCACTTGACAGAATCAAGGGAACCTACTTTTCAGCTTCGAGATCTTGGTTCATTTCAGAGAATCACTTCACAGAATCAACAAAACTCTAAAAAAATTGTTTGGCAATGAATCAATGACAACTGTCGTAACGAAGGAAGATGGCAAGACAGATGTACAGTGATGTGCTTCCTCCGTTCTTAATTGTATAAAGTTGTTTTTTCTCAAATGTTTAGGAGTATATGAGAAAATGTTTTTATGGCCTTTTGCAATTGAGCGAGCTCCTAATTAGCCAGCTCTTGATTTGATTGTCATAATTAATTATTAGGGTAGATAGTGTTCGGTTGGGTCTTTGATTGGATATTACAATTCTTAATATTTTAGGAAGGTTTGTTTATAGACTGCCGTGAGAGATCACGCGTTAGTCGCACCACTAGCAAAATTTGAAGATGAAATGGGTGACGACTCTTGATTTTTTTTAAAACAACTCTTGAATTCAAATAAGACGGAACGTTAAACTTCAAATCGAGTAAAAGACGAATGATAAAACGGAAAAGAAACGTAAGCAGAAAAACTTTTTTTTTGTTGCAAAAACAGCGGCGGGCATTTTTAGAGCAAGACACCGAAAAGCCACACCCTGCGTTGCTGCCTGGCCGGGCGCTTCTTCCCCCTTGACGGCCTCCCGCCACCGACACCCACCACTCCCCGTCGGCCGCATGTGCTGTTGCCACTTCGCTTTCCCCTCTCCCTTACCTCACACTCCTCGCGACCGATTAATCTCCTCCCCTCCAACCACCGCGAGATCTCCAGCTACCGCGCCCTCTCCAGCTGCATCGCGCGCGCATTCGTCAGATCCAGAATCGAGCCCCTCCGGCTGAGATCCAGCTAACTCCTCTAGCAAGCTTCCGACCGAGCAGCCGGGGGTCAGAGAGCGAGGTAGAGGAGGATGAAGCGGAAGATGAGGAACAAGATCATCCTGTGGTCGCTGGCCGTGACGGCGGTGGCGGTGCTGGTGGGCGGCACGATTGCGCTGGTGCTGACGGCGGGGACATGGAAGGCCAAGATAAAGAAGTCGCAGGAGAAGATCTGCAACAAGGGGTGGGAGTGCTCCGGCAGCAAGTACTGCTGCAACGACACCATCACCGACTTCTTCAAGGTGTACCAGTTCGAGAACCTCTTCGCCAAGCGCAACACCCCCGTCGCGCACGCCGTCGGCTTCTGGGACTACCAGGCCTTCATCACCGCCGCCGCGCTCTTCGAGCCGCAGGGCTTCTGCACCACCGGCGGCAAGCAGATGCAGATGATGGAGCTCTGCGCTTTCCTCGGGCACGTCGGCGCCAAGACCTCCTGTAAGCAAAATATTATCCTCTGCTCCGGTTGCTTGCTCTGCTTCGATTTGGTTCGAGATCGAGTTGACTGACCGGCGGCGGAATTGCAGGTGGGTATGGCGTGGCGACCGGCGGGCCGACGGCGTGGGGGCTGTGCTACAACCACGAGATGAGCCCCGACCAGACCTACTGCGACAAGACCTATACTCAGTGGCCCTGCGTCGAGGGCGCTGAGTACTATGGCCGCGGCGCGATCCCCGTCTACTGGTAATGCTGTCCCCGCTGCTGATGCTCCCACTGAGCTTCCACTTAACCATTCAAGTTCTCTTGTTTGCCATGGCTCGCCGGATAGCAGTACAAATTTGCAGCCATGCTATGGATTTTCAGTAGTCTGATGTGGTCAGTTACCTAACTCTGTCAGGAACTACAACTATGGAGCAGCAGGCGACGGGATCAAGGTGGACCTGTTGCACCACCCTGAGTACTTGGAGCAGAATGCGACGCTGGCATTCATGGCAGCAATGTGGCGATGGATGACGCCGATCAAGAAGAGTCAGCCGTCGGCACACGAGGCGTTTGTGGGTACATGGAAGCCCACCAAGAACGACACGCTCAGCAAGCGCCTGCCTGGGTTTGGCGCCACCATGAACATACTCTATGGCGAATCAATATGTGGCAAGGGATTCGTCGATTCCATGAATGTCATCATCTCGCACTACCAGTACTACCTCGACCTCATGGGGGTTGGCCGTGAGCACTCTGGCGACAACCGTGACTGCGCTGAGCAGGCACCGTTCAATCCCTCCTCCAGCAAGCCGGATGACCAGCAGCAGCAGCAGCAATCATGAAGCTAGAACCGGCTCATTACCGTAGCTACACGTGTTGTGCACCTGTTCTTGCCATTGCGAGTTTGCGACTGATCAAGCTTCCTGCGGTACAGTGAGCTACTGATTATTCAGAATGTGTGGAGCTGCTTTGGATTGATGTTGCTTTGAGTGGCTGATCAGAAGACTGCATGTACTGTCTATGTGAATTGGGATATTTGTAGTCATTATATCATGCTGTCCATAGATATTCTGTTTTCATTTCCTTGATTTACAACATACATGTGTTAAAGAGGATGGTTCAGACTAAAACATACCAAGGTTTCTTTTTCTGAACTTCTGCATGTCTGCTACGAAACATGTTTAAGGAGGATTCACTTGAACATAGGTTGACTTTCTCCCAACTTTCAGTCTACCTGATATTGTTAAACTTCCTGAATTTGAGCCACCATGCTCATGACATTTCTAGACAGAATTATTCTCAGGTGTCCCTTTCCGTTATGTTGATTCCCATTAAACAATAAGCGCACAGCAACTACTGGTGTTTCCACTCCAAGCTAAAGTTTAATTTAGTGCAGTTGCTGAGCATGGATGCACACAAGAAATGGATCCAGAATCTGGCAGACGTTGGCCTTCTAGAGAGTGAGAGACCATGCATCTACATATACGGAGTAGCTGCTAGGCACGAACTGATCATCACATCTACAATATACTATCAATAGAGTATAGAGTCATTAGTCATAGACTATTGTGTGCACCTTTCCAAAGGGTTTGACAACAGCAGCAGCAGCACCTTTCCTATCAATAGAGTTGATGGCCTTCTCGGTGTCAGCGCGTCCTAATCAGCGTATCTAATCGCACGCCACCAGTGGATCGAAGGCGCCTTTTCCCCCTCCACTAGCAGCAGCACAGCAAGGCAGCATGGGGAGGTTAGCCTTTTGCTGCATGCATGTCTGGACTGTTCAGCAGCAAAGACGACAGAGAGAGAAAACGATCCAGGTCAAGCTGCGAGGCCGGCGTGAGTAAAAGCTCCCATGGCCATGCATCGAGTTCAATCGATCAAGCAGCAACCGTTGCTACTGAAACCTGAAAGCAGTGTGCGCGCGTCCTTGTCTGCGTCAATTTGCTGGGATTGCTCGTGGCCTCGTGCAGAGCGTATTCTACTACGCCTGCAAGGCATTCCACGACCAGCAGATTGACAGGAGCGCGCTGTACGAGCACCTTGGAGGCTACCTTGGGGAGTACGTCCCGCTCAAGAGCAACATCCAGCTGGAGAACCTTGAGGTTGGAGCTTAGGGGAAGGAGCCGATGGGCCTTCGGTGATCGGGTGATGGAGGCCTTCAGCAAGCGCCTGGTGCCTACCTACGGCCAACCTCGACGGCTCGACCTTCATGTGTTCAATCCCTCCAGCAAGCTGGATGACCAGGAGCTCCACACCCCTATTCTTGGCAGTTGCCATTGCCACTTTATCAAGCTTTCCGCGCTACATTGAGCCCCAATTTCTTCAGAATGTGAGGAGCTGCATTGGATCGGATGTTACTTTGACAGAAGACTGTACGTGCTGGGAAATGGGATAGTTCTGTTTTGATTCGCTTTTAAAAAATAGGGATTAAACATACCGACCATAATCGAACAGCACAATTTCACGTGATCCGGTGAACAAAAAATCAGACGCTACTGAGAATGTTTTTTAACCGCTGCTCCAGGATCTCGGTTGCGACTCGGACCGTTGACTCCACTCCACAGTCTACATGCTTCTACATAGAAATTCTATTTTTTTGCTACTCATTCCACACTCAACTTAAAAACCGACGTACCAGAAACGCCCTCTATATAAAAAAAAGACTACTTGGAATAAATCACAAATATAGCAACTGACAACTCGAAGATAACATGCTCCAGAACTACCGAACTGGTTTACAGTGATGATATGATCTGGTTTACAGTGATGATATGATCTGGTTTACAGTGATGCTGAGCCCGGACCCTCGAGCCAACAAAATTAGATCTACCAGCACGAAGCCATACAGAGTACGCTTTCTGGAACGAACTATTATCCTTTGACATCTTAGCTCAGTACGGTTTAGCATTTCAAGTACCTTAAAATAACTACCACCTATGGCCAAAAATTTTCCATAACTCTGACAAGTTTGTTAACCTTCCATAACCTGTACAGAAAATTCCCAACAGTTAATCCCATGAGCAAAACTTGTCAGACCAATATACAAAATAACAAGAAAAAAATGGGATAGGGTGATATTGTGATATTGTCAATTTATAGATCAGGGTTATAAGATCCCGGGCAAACCTCAAGGTGTAATAACATCAGATAAGACCGATATACAAAAAACAAGAAAAAATATAGGATTTGGTGATATTGTGATATTATCAATATCTGGTGGATCAGTGTTATAGGAAGGTTTGTTTTTTCAACAGTTAAGCGCAGCTGTTTTCTCAAGGCTTACTGTAACATGAATCCATGTTTGCAAACAGGTGCGCTAGGAGGCCACAAAAGTGCAAATATTATTTCTGGGAAAACACAAACCATATACTGGTTATGCATGGTACATTTCACAATCTTCATCTGCAGATATTTTTCCATTTCCTTCAGATAAATCCTATTGCATATATACATAAAAGCTGAAAACTTTCTTGCATGCAACATGGTGCTTTAGCCTCTAGGAAACACACAACTAATTCATAAACAAGACAGTTTCTGTTCATTTCAACAAATGGCATAAGTTTATGAACAGAAAATTCCAAAACATTTACAATGTGGTCCTGACCAATCTACAAAATTGAATATAGAGACGATTGATATTCAGACTCACCATCTAGTCAGCCCCTGATTCTCCACTGGATTTCCCCCAGTCTTCTGCTTCTCCCATGTCTTCGCTTCCCTTGTCCCTCTTTCCCTTCGTGTTTAGAGGAAACCGGACTTCAAAAAACAATGCATCAGAATGAGTGACAAACACAGATTTAAAACAAAACAGATTTATACCAAAACTGAGCTTGGAAGTGACCTAACCTCCATTGAAATAGACAAAGAACAATGCATTGAGTTCTGCATTCAGTTGTGGGATGTTTTTCTGAAGCACACCTCATTCTTTCCTCAGGTGTAAGAAAAATGACATGGAAAGCACCACTGCGATAATAAAATTCTTCTGGTATGCTAGCATCAAGAACAGCAACCAAATGAGAACCTGTTGATTTTTCTTTCTTGTAATCAGTAAATGAAGTGTAGGGACCAGGGGCCACTGGAGAAGACAAGTCAACAATTTCTTCAAGCTTCATTTTGAATGAGTTTGACCTGCCAGCAAAATCTTGAATTTGCACATACATCCTTTCCGGCTTCAGTGATCGTTTAAGGGCTGCTAAACACTGAAGTTTTAAGTCTTCCTCTACTACAACAAAATAGGTATCAAACTCTGTGGTTCCATAGGATTCATCAACCTTAGTTTTACCTGCAGCATATAAAGACCAAATGTTAAACTATATATTCCAGAAAAACATTCGCAGAGAAGGAATAGACAACAAATCTTACCAAATGTCCTAATTTGTTTCGTAGTAGCTTTAGTGCGTTCTATTCGGAATAGAGGAAAGCCACTGAGATGTTTAGACCATCCATGCAGAACTTTAGCTGGAAAAACAGTAGACTCCAAGGAACGATCACTTGCTTTTGAAAGATCATCAGCAAACACCATCAACTCACGCGGTTTCCACATAACCACAAGCTTCTTGAAGAAGCGCTTCATTGATCTCAGCACCAGACACAAGTATTTGCTGAGGTCATTTCCTGGAAAGGGGATACTTTGTTCACCACTTATAGCTTTGCAAGTTTTTTTGGAATCAGAACAAAGCAGCAGCTTCTCGATCTTCATTTCTTCTGCTCTTGAAAGAAGAGCAAATGCAGCATATGCTTCTGCTTCTGCTGCATCATCACATTTAACTTCTGTATAGACCTCGGCGCAGACAATTTTGTCGCCCTTCCATATGATAAAAGAAAGCCTAGCCACACCTTTATTGAACGAGGCGTCACATTCCCCCTTGAAGAAGTCATCTTGACTGCCATCTTTAGGCGCTTTTATTCCGTGATCATACATCAGAGTTTCAACAGTTGAAATAGAAGATTGCCAATCTTCGCTGGTGTAAACTCTGTTTGCAAGAAGATGATCCAGAAAGGCCTGCCACTCTTGGTTTTCATGAACACCCTCCCAATATGTCATGACATCAAACGAACTGAGATAAAATGGATTTTGGTTGGTTATCTCAAATGTCTGTTTGTGTATGAACAAAGTGGAAGGATGCCCCAGACCATGGGGTAGAAGCAAACAGCTGGAAGCAAGAATAGGCTTCACAAACTTTTCAAAGTTGCTCTCATAATTTTTCACCTTGGTCCTCATAGACTCTTTCTCATTTTCGATTTTCTGTAAAAGCTGGGGCCAATCACCGATCTCTATTTTAAATGGTTGGTCTGCACCATTGGTCTTGCTGTCATCATTGAAGTCATGATTGGCACTGATGCCTTCCACAAACTGCTGTGTGTCACCACCACCTTCAACATTTGGTTCAGGAACAGCACTGATGGCTTCCTCAAACCGCTGAGGAGCACTGCTACTATCTGAAACCTTGAGTTCAGCACTCTCATCTGCCTCAGAGCTTCCACTTTCTGAAATCTCCTCAGGCTCACCTTGTCCATTACGATTGCTCGAAAAGGACCTACGTCTTGGTAAAAAGGGACATAGCATATGTGTCCTTTCCTGGTGCAATAGATACATTCTTTCACAGCTTGGCCTTTCATGATATCTAGGACCAAGCCCTTGATGCAAAATGGACACCTGGAAATATGTTTGCAAGTAAATTTGGCATAAACAAATCGGAAAAGACTAGTTCGATTATATCTTCTGAGCAGAAAGGACTCTTATATTTATAATCAGAAAACTCTTCTATAATGACATATATAAGTTTCATCAGTGCCTATGGGACTGGTCAATATTTTGACCAGGTACAACAAAATTATACAAACAAATAATTCAATACTATTCAGTAAGCTAAGTACATACATCAAACGTAGACGGAGGGAGTAATCAATTGGCCAGCAAATAATGCTAAATTTTAAGCTACAACATTTAACAAGGACAGGGGAATAAAAACATAACATTTAACAAGGACAGGGGAACAAAAACATAAGACGTCTTAGGATTTTTAGGACAAATTAAAGAGGTGGGCAAATCTCTGACATACCCTTCACTAATAATGATAATAAAAGGCAAGTTTTCCAGTTAACAAGGTGGATATTTGGCAAGTTTTTAGTTGAATTGATTGAGGACTTGCCAGAAACTCTTAAAACGCCTTATATTTGGGGACAATTTTTGAACTGTTGGATGCCTTATATTTCAGGACGGAGAGGAGTAGGCAGTATTAAGCTTCCTTGGGCCAATTTCTGCTGATCATATTGGTTAGCATCACTTGCTGCACCGTTACAGTCTGAGGAATCCACACAAATTGCATACCCTGGTCTTCTCCAAAGAGATTTATCACAGCTGCAATTTTTACAATCAATCATTCAGATCAAAATTTAGCATAGCATAAAGCATTCACTCACCAACCTATTGGATATCTGCAGATTACACATTCCCATTCGGATGAAAAGTGCATTGATAATAAAGACAATAATTATTGTAGGTTAAGGAAACAAAAGTTGCTACACTAACTGTGGTAGATCAAATCAACTAGGGCTCACATTTACATAGATTAATAGCAAAAATAGCTGGCATCAGTAATTATCAAAGTAATTTGTTTACTACCTCATTCAACAATGATTAATATGGACTGTTGGTCAGCCAGGTTGAGTGAGTGAAACAGTTGATGGAATGACCAACTCAAGACAGGTTGCTAGTAATCTAACTACCACAAAAAAAAGGGTTCATATAGGCCATCAGGAAAGACCAAGAAGATCAATGATGCCACAACTGGACTATTAATCATCAAACAAGATTGAGGTTACCTTGTGATAAAATAATCAATCGAAGGATACTTCCCGATCTTCTCACCAATGTCAATATCAGAATCACTAAGAATACCACCTGTAGATAGTAGTAAATCGTACATTAGTAATATAAATAGTATACAAAGACATTATTAGAACAGAAAAATAGAAAATTGGTTTAAGAAGACTAAAAATCACTTTTTGTTTACAATCATCAGGGCAATTCACCAAAAGAGGTATTTTACTTCAGGTAAGAGATGAAGGAGGCATGGTGAGAACGTGCTTAGCATCCCATCCCAAACACAGATAAACCTAGGGTTTGAGTAAAAAATGCAAAAGAACCACAAGGGCAGCATCCCAAACTGAGATAAACCTAGGGTTGAGTAAAAAATGTGAAAGAACCACTGGAGCAGCATCAACAAGTCAGTAAACGAGAATCTAATGTACCTGAGCAGAGATTGGACACATGATAATGAGTACTGATGGCCAGAAGCCTGCAGAATAGACGATCCCAGCGCTCCACCCATGGAAGGCAGATCCGGAACATCTTCCTTCCTACCACTCTGCCTGGATTGGATGGAGAATAGGAGGAAGGAGAAGAGGAGAGTTCTGGGTACCAGTTCCCACCCGTGTCTCTGGTTTGTTGCTGTGGCTCGAGAGCAAACAGGGGTGTGGCTGGAGTCCTGAGGCTGAACGTGAGATGGATTAAGTGCCCCCTGCAAAATAGTGGCAAATAATTAAATGCCCCGAGGCTATCCACACTGGTCAACCTCTAAATCCAACCCTTAAAAGGAATATTTTTGTCTGATTATCAACATTTTACAGTAATGTTTCTCCGCACCCGTCAACCTCTATATCTTACACTCCATACCAACCAACCACCGTAGGACCCACACATCAAATTTTTTTAACCCTCCCTCATCCTCTCTCTCCCGTCATTCCCTTCCCCGTCCTCTCTCTCCCTCCCAGCGTCGGGCGGAGCTCCAGGTAGCGGGCGCACTCCAGCCGGCGGGATCTCCAGTGACGGATGCGGAGCCACAACCAGCCCCTCGAGCTCGTCTCCGGCCTAGATCTATGCCTCGGCGGCGGCGGGCCAGGGGACGGCGGTGTGGCGGAATTCTCCCTTGCAGCAGCGGTGCGGAGGTCAACCATGGCGAGCTCCAGGCGGATGGCGAGCCGCGGCGAGGCCTCCCCGCACCGGCGGCATACTCACCAGCCGTCATGACCACCTCGCCTGCCCGTGTCCTCCCCAACTCTACCTTCCTCGTGCGCGGCGGTGGCGACGAGCAGGGGCGGATCTTGGCCGAGCTCCTCCAAGCCAGCCCACTGGCAGCCCCCGCCTCTCCCTCCTCTCCCCCCCGCGGAGCCCTCCGTTGGCGGTGGAAGCTCGAGGTCCAGGGGCAGCGAAGAGAGCTCGAAGTCCAGGGCGGCGGCAGTGTGAACTCGAGGTACTGAGCTCGTCCTTCCCGCTCGATTTGGAGCTCGATTTGGCTAGTGGAGGGAGCTTCGGGCGGCCCTTGTGGGAGGGAGAGGACGGGGGAGGAGCGGATCCGCTCAGTGGCGGGCGAAGGGAAACGGCCAACCACCGAGTAGGGGCTCCTCTCTCCACCCGCAGGAGAAGGGACCGAAGGAGGAAAAGTAGGGGGTGAACAATGTTAAGGGCTAGAGTTGGGGCTCTGTTGGAGTGCAGTTTTTTGCTTCCAACCCCTACTTTTTGAGTAGGGGGCTTGAGTAGAGACTTTGCTGGAGTTGCTCTAAGTGGTTCTACGACCCTATTCCCTCTCCCATAAAAAGTGTCTATATAAATTTCAATTTGTCCCACAAAGAACATTCATTTAGCTCTTAGTAAAACTAATCTAATTAAAGCAACATGTAGCAATACAAAAGTGCATAGAGTCGATGATCAAGTTAGTGTTTTTTCTCTGGTTCCAATGCACTACAGTTATTCGGGATCCATAAAACCAAGCAGAATAAGGTACTAGGATCACTTATCATAACTACTAGTGTGTCCAAAAAATTTTAAACGAACGGTCCTTGTGGGACGGAGGAAGTAACATTTAGTGCACCTAACCTTTCTCCATTTGAAAATCTTCATATGCTACACCCAATCAAGTTACAATCCAACGAATTGCAGCCAAGTTATTAATAACAAAACAAAAACAAAATTAATTAAATATTTGAATATAGATTACAAGTAGGCAGTATAATTTTGTTTGGGCCGGATATGCATTTGCCAAATCCCAGTAGCTTTGTCTGAAACAAGTCAAGCTTTGCAACATGCCAAACAACATGATACATGTAACTTTTATATCTATTTTCCAAGAGAATTTAGCACTCTGCGTATAATTTAAGCTTAAATTTAGAAACTCTAGAATCTAGGGTGCACGCGCTCTATCTAAGGTTGGAACATATATAAGTACCTAACGTTACACATCTATTACAATCACATATCTAACTAACTGGTATTTGATTATACTTGTGATTTATGGCATGGTCACATCTATTTCAATCACATGTCTAACGTACTGGTATTTGATTATACTTGTGATTTATGGCATGGTCACATCTATTGCAATCACATGCATATAGCACTGATATCAGATTAAAACTAACAAGTATCGTTCCTGGTTTGTGTACGTATGAGACAACTTTTTGAGGAGAACAAATACCATTCACACGCTTACCCAAACAAAGCGCATCTCCAGAGCAATTCGTCACCATTAATTTGTAGGCACGGCGGGATCAGTGTTGAATATCCATCAATCAGACATCAATCATAGGTAGCTAGTTCGTGGCTCGTGGCGTAGCCTCCTGCGTGCGGAGGCCTCAGGCAGCACCATCGCGCAGACGCGCACCGGAACCGGCGAGATCCGGTTTGTGATGGCGTATAAACAAGCCACGACAAATAACTGCATGACGGGCAAGTCAAATTTCTCTGAATACGCAGAAATTGATTGAGAGAAGTAGGATTAAAACAAACAAAAAGTAATCTCGGCCTGTACTGTACCCCCTGTAGATTCCTTTTCTCCATGACCACGCAACCTACGCAGGAGAGAGATAGAGAGGAGCCTCC
The DNA here is from genome assembly GCA_036936925.1 of Cenchrus fungigraminus. Lineage (NCBI taxonomy): Eukaryota > Viridiplantae > Streptophyta > Magnoliopsida > Poales > Poaceae > Cenchrus > Cenchrus fungigraminus. The sequence goes on along the minus strand of CM072780.1, from coordinate 27,732,019 downwards.
GGGGGAGGCGTGGAAAGGTGGAGCGGGAGGGGATTGCGGCTGACGGGCGGAGCTGCTAGTATTTGATGGCTCTCAGATCTGCAACCCTACCCATGTGAAATACCTCTTCTACCCTCTGTCCTGCCCCCACTGTTGGGTGGGGCCCACATCTAATCGTCCCGCGCGGTGGGTGAGTCCCTCTGCAGTAACTGCAGAGGAACCGGTTCCGGTGAGGACCGGCGTGACGGCGACCCACTGGCGGTGAGCGGCGGTCGCGGCGCGGGCTGGCTGGTGTGGAGGTAGGCATCTCCCCCCTCTCTTTCGCCTTCACCCCGCATCTCTCTATCCTCTCTCTTCGCCGCCGGCCGACGTGGTTGTCGAGGCGGCGGCGGGGTTAGGGTTAGGGTTCGGGGTTCCTGGGGGTTGGGGCTTCCATTGCTTGCCGGACCTAGAAGAGGCGGGGTGGGGGCGCTGTAGGAACGGCGGTGGTGGTGGTGGTGCGGTCGGCGGTTTTGCCGTTGACCGTCGGCGGGGGCGTGACGGCCGTTGGGATTAGGAAGGGCGGGGTCGAGGGGACGGCGGTGGGAGGTGGCAGGGCGGCGCGGCAGCTTTAGTTAGCCGGCCGGGGTGGTGGAGGAGGTGGCGGGGTGGGGAAGAAGGGAAGAAGAAAGTTTGAGGAGGAGGTTGGGAAGAGGAAAACAGCCAGCCGTAATTTAAGCCACGTCCTTTTTTTTTTTGCACCTCGTTTTGTTGGCTCAGTCTTTAGTCTCAGTTGCTACCTAGCCGTCGATACATATATTCCATAATTTAGCTTTTGTTTATGTTGTTACCTAGCCGTATAAGTCAGTAACCAATGAATACCTTTCACTTCTTGTTGAACTGAAACATCTAATTTAGCTTTTGGTTTCTGATTTCATAATTTATATGCATCTGAGTTTTTAGCACCTTGGTTCAACTGGTATTGTATAAAGTTCTTTGGTCTTACATTTTACATATATCATTGTTACATTTCAGGATTTATACATTAAATGGAATGTTTTTCTATTTGCAGCATATGTTTATGTTTCAGTGTTGTGTGATCCATTTAAGATAGAATGCCTCATTTTATTTCATGGTATTGTGAGACATTGTTTGACCATTGCGTGCCTTGTAGTAATCTTCTTTGGAGCGTGATCTCAAGATCAAATTCCTTGTTAAAAAAACACAAGGATGCAATTGGCATTGAAGGCACCTGCCTGTGACAAAGATAATGGTAATGGCAATGATGGATCTATTACAGTCAGAAATGAGTATCCAAAGCACCCTGCCATTTCTATCAACGTTACCAAGGGCTGTGATTTGAGTCAGTTTGACGAGGTTGATAACTGGCCATCTATGTGACATTTCTCTCCCCTTCTATTTTCTTTCTGTTGTGCTTACTCTTGACATTCTCTCTTTCAGTTTCTGTCACAAAGGTATGCTTGGCTTGCCAGGTCCATAGTAAATGACATAATCCTCCGAGACCCTTCTCCTGAGGTAATTTACCTTAGAATTCAATTGATGGATCATTCCATTAGTTATGTTATTTTTTTTATAATCCTGTAATATGCATGGTGCTTCTACAGAAACAATATGCTTAGTGTTGTCATGTATGAACCTTTGGATAGAAACATGTGGATTCACATACCTGAATCATTATAGGTTTTAGGTCCCCTTAATTCTCTCTTTTCCCTTGCTGTTGATACCTCATGTTTGGTTTCATCTCAAGGCTACCACAACTTGCTTGGTTTACAAGGTTCTATTGTTGTTATCACATATGCACCTCCATAGATTGTTTGTTGAACTTTTTTACATAGATTGCTGATGCCTTTCACCTTTTTCAATTCTATTGGATCCATCTAGTGGGTGTCTGATACATTCTTCGACAAATATGACCAAGTGGCGGCCATCTTTAAAAAGGATAGCGCCCAGTGCTTCCTCCAGTTTTTCGACGAATGCGGGGGCAGGGGCATGTCATGGAGTCTTACCATCACTGCACAAACCTTAACCTACATGATCAGTTTCAATTGCCTGCAGTGTGCAAAAGTTGTATTGGAGGGCAAGGCACCCGAGCTGTCTGGGATGCATGCCAATCCCAACTGCATAAACTCCAATGGATACTTCCCACTCCACGAAGCTGCCGAAAGGTTCTCTGTTGACATGATCAAACTGCTCTTTCGCCATGGAGCATCAGCCAATGTACGCACAGTTGGCAATGTTGTGATTGAGAACCTACTCCCGCTCCATGTTGCAGTTGAGAATACTTGTCTGCATAAGTATCTGGAGGACAATCTTTCTTCCTGCCAAGATCATGTGGATTACATATACAAGCTTATCCATCTGCTGTACCTGCCCGAAATGGTTTGCGCCCCCCCCCCCCCCCCATCTGCTGTAGCGAACACAAAGGTTCTTTTTCCAGCATGGCATGTAAGAAGTAACTGTGCTCTTGGCTTAGAAAATGAATCTTTGATACTGAGGACTGAGCACCCTTTCCATCTTAATTTGCTGTTGAAAGTATATAGTTTCCCATTGTTAATCTTTTTGCCTTACTTCATATGTCTGTGCATGTCATCAATAAAAAATATACACTAACTATTGCCGTTACCTTTTTTCCCTGAGTTTTTCCTTAATCCATATTTACTTTGGTCGGAGGAAACAAAGCGATATATATAAATTCAGCACAACTTTCTTTCATACAAATTTTAAATGACACTTTGATTTTTGTTCCTGGCTGTTTTACAGAAGATCTTCTTGGATACAACTAGACTGCTTGCAGAAAAAACAAATAATCTACTTGAAGAGGTCTGGAATTACATTGAGGGTGGAAAACTTACCCAGTCGGCAGTTCTACTTGTTGCTGCTCAGGAGCAGATCCGTGGGGGCTGCTCCTCCAATATAAATGGCAGTAGTAGGAAAGATGGGTTTGACATTATCAGTACGCGTATACTGAGGCTTTCCATTGCCTTAAGATGGGGACAAGGCTCAAATGGATTGTCACAGAAGCTTCTGGAGGAAAAGGGATCACTTATTCATTGTGCAGGGCTGCTTGTTGATGTAATTTCCCATGTTGGTGAACCTCTTTCAGCATACATTCAGGCACATTCAGAGGTAGGCATTTTTCTGTCTATTGCCGCTGCAGTGCCTCAGTTGCCTGGTTCTTAGTATTTTATTTTTTATTTTACTACAGTCAGCATTGTTGTTAAGAAAATGCATGCCCTAATCTTAGTAGCATGAAGAATGTTAATTCTTATGTTGAATGAAAAGATTGATATATATGTTATAGTTGGCAGACTTGTAATAAGAGTTCGTTCTTTTTTATGGAGCTATACAGAAATGAACTTAACTTTGCAAAATTACTGGTTGTTTTGCAACATGCTGACTCTGGTTGGATTTGTACAGATGGCATAACTTGCTTTGTTCTTTGTGGAGTTTCAACTTTGCCTTAGAAACATCTCAATTTTATACTTTTCACAGTGTTGTGGCTTCTCATTAAAGTTACAGAGCCCCCTTTTTTTTTGAGAGAGCCCCTTTTGTGTTGAGAAACTGGAGGCCTTCTCAACTAGTGCTTGGCAAAACTGTCTCTTGGCTTCATGTATGGAGTAACAACTCCCTCCGTCCTGATTTACTTCCATCCTGAATTATAAGTTGTTTTGGCTTTTCTAGGTTCATAGGTGTTCGCATGCATTTAGAATGTCTAAATGCATGCGAACACCTATGAACCTAGAAAAGCCAAAACAACCTATAATTTGGGACGGGAGGGAGTAGTAGTGAAACTTTTATACATTCTGTAACTGATTACTATATAATTATGCCATCGTAGTGAATATATATTTTTATTTTGTATCGGATGCTATACGTAACACTGCTAACAAGTCAGTTAATCTCATTAACATATTGTTATGAATCCGAGTTATGGCTATGCAGATACAGGACATTCTATGATAGGGTACATATAAAGCCGACCTTGTTTGTTTACAAATGAATAGACATATTTATAAAGAGCTTCTGTAACTATGTTGAATATTCACAGCTGGTGTTAAGTTTTGTATTAGATAACCACTTTCTAAAATGTAACATGTTCTTTAAAATGTCTGCCCCTCAGTTACTCGTTTACATTCTTATTATGTAGTTTATAGAACAAGTAGTAAATTGAATGTGATTGTATGTTTGTAACTATTTTTTGCATGCCGTTCTATTGTCGTCCAACTCTTATGGCAAACAATTCTTTCCATCATCTCTTTGGTACCATTGTTCATATGCTCGCTACATTGTATGCACAATAGGTTAGAAACATATTGCCTTTTCTGTTTATTTTTGCTCTACCTTACGTAACAGTTTGTATGTCATGCAGCTGTCCCAAATGGAGGTCTTGGATCATGTTTCATCTATCCTCAAAGACTATGGGTTTCTCCCTGCTGAAGAAGTCATGGACACTATAAACCTGTACTACTCTTTGTATTGCTTCACAGTATTTTTCTTGGCCAATACATGTTTATTTTGTTGATTATTTTAATTTGTCTTGGACTTTTTTTCTTGAAGCCAACCTTATGACTGCAAAATGTCAAACAAAGAGTCATGTAACAAAGGTGTGTTGGTCACAAGTGGTTCTTTATCCAATTAACAAAAAATCAGCCCTTCCTCTTTTTTTTCATGGACTTGTAGATGCAAACAGAGCAGTTATGGAAACGGCTATTCTGCCTTCTGCAGAGGAAAAGGTTGTATCGGGGAATCTCTATCATTGCTTAGTGATCTTTTTGCAAACTGCCTTGTTTTGTTGCGAGATGCAGTTCACGAGGTGTTTACATAAACATTATTATGGGCACTGTAGCATAATATCACCAGATTAGCCATTTTCATGTTTACTTTGTTATCAAGTTAGATTTGGTTGCTAGTCCATTGTTATGGGCTGGTGCTTATAAGTTATTATAAGCCATGACATTTATCTCTTTATTAGAGACGCAAAGCTGTTCTCAATTTCCCATCTGCCATCTGCAGTACCCCCCTCCCCTCCACACGCACGCACGCACACAATTCAGTAAAGGTCTACATGCTTCAATTCAGTAGTTAGATTATTATGGAACAGTACAAACTGCTTGAAGTCAGGGATTGTCCTAGAACTTGCCCTGTGAACAAATCCGCAAGTAATAGGTAAACTAGATGTTAAATGTATTTGTTTTACTTGCATTAGCTATTTTCCCCTCTTTTTTTTTGGGTGTGTGTGGGTGCTTGATCTTGTGATAACTGCTTTTGGTCTTGCTTCAGTTAGAATGGTAGTAAGTAATATTGTGGTTGTAAAAAGAAAGAAAGCTACAGGAATTTATGCCTTTTTCCTGTTTCATTTTTTTATTTGCACCAACTTCAAAATTACTCAAGGAAATTGATGTCCCAACTCGACGGACTACATTGCTTCCAAATAGACAAATACACATCATATATTCATATTGCATGCCACAGCACATCATATTGCAGATGCTAATGTGATGGAGAATGCCAGTCTGGCAAATTATTGTTATTAACACCTTAGTGTTGATGAATAATTTTTGCATCTGGGATTTGTTTGGTGCCTGTGACAAAGATGCTGATAGAGGAAAATGTAGTGTAATCTCTTTCGAGGCAATAACATAAGTATGTTTCGCTTCTTAGTTTGTGCCATGCCTTGTACTGGTTCAACAGCTTATCATGTGTTATTTGAGCATGCTATCTGACTGTAACTTTATTGAAATATGTAACAGGCTGCAAGAACAGAAGTAGGTGGTGGATGGGATCCCACATATACAAGGAGAAGTTATTTCCCATATTGGAGATCAGTGTTACGAACCCGTTGTCCTGTGAGAGTGTATCCAACATATGCAAGAGGAGAATCAGATGCCAAGTTTAGGCTTGATCTTGAAAAGCCCCGTGTCTCTCTGAGTAGCCTAATGGTCAACCGATCCACTCCAACTTCAAATCTTAATCTTTGTTCAGTGGGAAGAATCGCAGCACTTACAAGCAAACATCAACCCAAAAGGAGCTTTAGCACTGCTGCTATTGGGGCGTTCAGGCTCTTGAAATTGCTAAAGCATGCATGAGTAGAAAGGTATGCCACACATTTTGTTTCCCTGTCCCAATTTTTCTGAACATGTTCCACATGACCACAAAAATTAATGCAGTGAAGTTGCTAGTAAGACTAGGACTTCTGTAACTTGCTTGATAAGGGTTAGGTACTCTTTCATTGCGTCTTGTTTTCTGCCTACCTTTTTGCACACCAACATACCTTTTTGCGCCATTTTTTGTTTGAGCAGGTGCCTGGTGGCGAGTGGGTGTTATAACGTGCAAGTTTCTCCAAGATGGAGGTGGTTGGTCCCTGAGTGTTGCGTTTTTTTAGTGGAATGTTCAATGGTACTATTGATGTGGGTAAACCTTAGTAGTATGCTACTACTGTATGACCTTTGTGTGCTAATGGCCGTGTAATACTAACCGACTATCACTTGTGGGTGACCCGGACAGACAAAACGTGTCGGTTTGTGTCGCAGATTCCGAAATGCAAATTCCACCATGGTAGGAAAGTGTTCATCATGCCATCAAATTCGTTCGCCGGAGGTGGTTATGAGGGAATAATCAAATCTCACGAAATTGGGTTCTTATCTGAACTTGTGTATATCTGTACAATTAAAATGTTCAATCGAGTATGTTTCAATTGAACGGGAACCGGATCCTCTGCGGTTTATGTAAGAGGGACGACGTCGCTTGCCGCCGGCCCAATTTGTTCGCCATACCGCGGCAACCTGAAATCACAGCGATTACGGCCCACAGATAACTGATGCGACCCAGCCAACACAGGAAAGGAAACGGTAGATGCTGGGACATTCGCCGCCGGCCGCTCTCGCCGATTCAGCCGCCGGAATCTCTCGCCGTGCGGCTGAGAGGATCTCCGAGAAAGGGTTCTCTTCCACCGGACTCCTTTCCACATCGTTCAGACTACGAGCAAACAAGCGAGCACAGGCCACTGCCTTGTGGAGTAGCTTCAGAGGCCGCTGTTCAGACTAGGAGCAAACAAGTGAATGTTGATTTGAGATTGTGTGGTTTCGATTTGGGTTTGTTAAGGGCAATCCCAATGGAAGAAACTGGTACGATTTCCATAACATAAGAAATCATCTATAGAAACTATCTTCTACAGTGGTAGTGTCTTCAAGTAATAATTGTTTTCTCTTTCTCTCTCTTAACTCTAACTTCTTCCTTCAATGAGAGAGTGACATGAGTCCTATAGAAACTAGTAGTTTCTTCCCAATGACAATTTCATGATTTTTTTGTTGCATTGATTCAAGAGAAGACTTGGTTTCTTCATGAAGAAACAATTTCTATGATTCTCCATCTCTTTCCTCATTAACTAAGCTGTCACATCACCATTTCAATTAATTAATAAGCTATTTAAAAGAGATAAAAACTACGATTAATACACCATTAGGAGTGCCCTAATTAGCTTCCATTTTCAATTTGTGGCTGGTTAGGGTGCCAGCAATGTATGGTGCCGCACCTGGTCCTAACGTAGGTCTCACATTGATGTGATGTTACTTGTGTTGCGTACAATAGGTAGGAACCAGCCTTGAATCCATACGTGGGGTCCGCATGATTAAAAAAACGATTGCTGGATTAACTTTGAATAAGCAGTGTGTTGTGCCAAACTTCATGTCAGAGTTCTAAATTTTTTTATTCACCAGTACCCGGATCCATACATGGAGCGTGGTTCTTTATAGGACCGGTCACATAATATTTAGGATATAGGAGTATTTATTATATAGGATCAGGATTTGCTGCACATTGGAGAGGCTCTTATTGTGTCAATCTGGGTATGTGAAGATGTAATTGCAGACTGCAAATTCAGTTTGTCAATTCAGAAGCTCCTCCTCTGAATCTGCGAAAGCTGCTGCTATGTCCTGGTGCTGCTGTCGCTCTACGTCGTCCTACAGTTGCGTGCAGGCTTTCCAGCAGCAGCCGCCGGCAGCTTAACTAGGGGAGTGTTCGGTTTGGGCGGCTAAACTTTAGCCGATCTAAATTAATAAGTTTGACCACTAATTAGAGATGTTAAATAAAGTCAGTTTACAAAAATACCTCCACAACCCTGAGGCTAATTTGCGAGACGAATCTAATAAGGTCTTTGACTGCATGATTAAAGAATGGTTACTGTAACAAATTATGAATTAATTAGGGTTGTTAGATTCGTCGCGCAAAGTTACATTCATCTGTGGAAAGGTTTTGTAAATAAACTTCATTTAGTACTCCATGCAATAAAGATTCCTTAAGACTAAAATTTAGACCCTATCAAACAAAAGGGCCTGTAGCCTAGTGGTTACAAGAGCCCCGGTAGCACCTCAGGTCCTGGGTTCGACTCCCCGTGGGAGCGAATTTCTCAGGATTTAACGGCGTTTGTGCTTTCAGTGGTAGGCGATGTTCCCGTCAACAGCGAGACGCCTGTGGTGACTTCGTCAATCTTGAGGATTTGCCGGCACAGTCTTCGAAGATGCTCCTAAGGGTAGGATTTGCGTGCCTATATTCATAGGGATGAGTGTGCGTGCGTTGTGAGTGTCTCCGATGTATTGTGTAATTCGAAAAAAAAAACAAACAAGGCCTAGTTTTTTTCGTCCTCCTCGAGATGACCACTTTTCTTGTTTCACCTCTTGGAGCCTGTTCGGCTGATCCAATCTCGATTTATTTAGATCTGTTTCAGTTTATTTCCTTTCACACAATCCTATTCATTCTACCAACCGAAGTCGATTTTTCCTGCCCAGCTCACGAAGTCGATGACGGTGTCTAACCAGGAGCTGCAGAACTCCCGTCGCCCCAAGGACGAGGGATGGCAGGACCAGACAGCAGCGGCGGACATGGCGATGAACATGCACTGACGATAATTCTGCTCCTTTCTTGGATGGTGCCGTTGCATGCAAAAGGAACGGTGAGTTGGTGATGAGGAAAAAATATTCTCTAATGCGTTAATAATTCACATTAACCAACAAAAACACGGCAACCGATACGTCCACGCTTAAAAAAAACGAATCAGAAAGAAATGCAGTAGCACTGGCATAGACACTTCACCACCATTGCTACTGGTCCATCTAACAAAACGAAGATGAGATTAAAATCCAACGTTCAGCAGAACTATGTCGCTACAACAGTTCATCTTACACAAAGAAAGATCGTGAAAAACATTAATCTTACATAAGCTGGTTCTCCTAGCTAAGTACATGGTAATAAACAACAAACACACAGCAACTGAAAGAGGAAACGTGTCATGTTTCAACATGATTGTAAATTTGTTTTGTACTATAAATAATCGAATTGTAAGTTGTAACCAATGCAATACCATGACCGATTTGAACCAATTCAATGCCGAGCTCTCCAATATTGACATCAAAACACAGAAATGTGAATACCACTGGCATAGACATTTCACCACCACTGCTACTGGTCCATCTAACAAAAAGAATATGACAATAAAATCCGACATTCAGCAGAACTAGGTCGCTACAACAGTTCATCTTACACAACGGAAGATCGTGAAAACACTAATCTTACATAAGCTGGTTCTCCTAGCTAAGTACATGGTAATAAACATACTTATCCGCAGGAGTTCCATACAGCTCTGAACTGATACAAACATTTCGTTAAGCTGCTGCCCCCAAAGTGTCAGATTCCACATTTCAGGTCAGCCAGCCTCTGTGCTTTTAACTACATGTAAGGCTAGTGCTGCCTCACAAAACAGATAAACCGACTCCCAAGTGCACTGAAAAGCAAATAGAGGGTGAGGGTCCATAAAACCATGAAAGGGGGCAGTTGGCATTACAACACCGGCCACTAATACTTTTCACGTAGACGTGTCTCCGTTCTGAGCATCCTCCAGCTTCGGTTTCAGTTCATCAGAGAGATGGTTTGACTCTTCTGACAAAGAGCTTCCTGTTTTTCTCTTCCGGGTCAGCTCTATTTCTTCTGATGCAATTGCCTCATCAGCATGAGAAGCTTCTTCGCTAGCATCCCCCTCATGTGCTGTAGGAACTGCCCAGGCTATGGGATTCACTGAAAAAAAGTTCAAATGTGGAATCAGAAAATTATAATGAGTCTAGCTGCACACATACTACAACAGCAACCATTTGACAAAGCTAATTAGGTTTTCATTAGAATGCATAAGAGAACTTGCTGCAAAGTTAACACTTAACAGTAAGTAACCATGATAAGCAATGTTTTGACGTGCAGAATGTAGGCCTGTAAGCATCTACAAGAGATCATGGGATAATACTGGGAAATTTGCAGTGAAAACATAGTCAACATATGGTAGTTAGCAAGATTGTTTAGATATGTTTTGGGTGGAAACAATTTTCCCAACAAATCCCCACCACCGAAATAGTCCCACAAGAAATTCATTTTGAATTCTTATGTACCGCAACACCAATCCAACATGTCAAATAAATTTACTACTCCCATACATAATCATGGATTCAATCTGCTAAAGTAGTCCGGAACAAATAATATATTTTTCCAAACCTTTACTAGTCTGCCCATGTATGTGAGGCCATATCATTCATGATTTAATATGGAAAAAATTATCTAAGAGTAATAGTCGTGCATTATATTGGCAAGTTATTATTAGTTTGTCGATACCCAATTACGAACCTTCTTCTGGTTGAAAAGACTTGGAGATAACCGTACTTGCTTCATCACTTGGATTTACTAACTTTGGTTTCTTTTTGACATAGTCCTGCCGCAGAGGTCTAGGTATCTGGAATGAAAACTGAGCTAAAGTTACACCCTGTGCAACATACTCCGGATTCTCTTGGAGGAACCTGCCAAAGATACGAGGCTTTAAGACAGACAGGTGGAAGCATATGTAAAAAAATCAGAAATAATAAAGAATTGATGCAGTGCAAAACTGATATAATTAACATCCACATACTAATCATTCGAGATATCTACTCATAAAAACTATAAAAAACAAACAATATTTGTTGTGTAAGTTCTGCATCAAGAATTTAAGATGTTGCAACTTTTCACAATGCAATTTCAAGAAAAATCTAAAGCTCAGTAGATAAAGAATGGCATTCGAGGATGTATATTGAAGAAACTACTAGAATGGCGTACCTATCAATTTCAACCAGAGACCGTAGTTTCCTTCCAGTAGGAGAGGTATAGTACCTGAAAACAAATTGGAGGTTGCACAAACTATCAAGTTCTGAAAATGCAGTAAGAAATATACATCTTTGTATCTTCCACATGTAACGAATAGTACCAACAATACTGCAGGCATGCATGCCAGAACTTTTCCTATCTCCATGATATTTTGGAGAACATTTTAGAAAAATCATAATGTCCCCACCAAAATGCAAGCACAAATACATGGAAGCACCTATGTTTTGGGATGTTTTCTAATTAATAATGATTTGAAAGGAAAGATGGGAGCCATAAAAATTGGAACTAAATGGCCTTGCAAAAGAGAATAAGATCAGAGCAATACAGTACTGAGAGAAAAGAATAACTTACACATCAGCAAATTTGGTGCCGCCTTCACCCCTTATCCTGATCTGCCTTTCCCATCCAGGAGGGGGCTGTGCAATATTGGGTTTGTCAATAGCCCAAAGCCTGCTGCCATCCTGAGATATATCTTCTGGGTCATTGCATGTTACATTGGGTCTCCACTCACGAGCTCGTTTGCATACAAAAGGTTCCTGTATAATGTGTTCACGAATTTCTTCATACTTCTGTTTTGTTGGAATAAGTCTCCATTTGAAACATTTAGCACATTGGACTGTGAATGCCCCAATAGATGGCGATATTCCCCTTGTTATGACTGATTTCTGCGAGCGGTTTTCTCCTAGTTCGTCCTGCTCTTTATCTCCTGCTTCATGGTTGAAAACAACCATTTGGTTTGATGCACTTTCAGAAGAAAAATCATCATTTTCAAATCGGGGTCCATTAATTTCAGAGGGCACAACAACCCCACTTTTCTTTGCTGATTGAGGAGATTTAGAACTTTCCATAGGTTTTGTACAAATTGTTAGAACCTAGGTACCTGCAGTTGGTAAATGTTAGAATTCCGTGCTATGAACAGAAGAATGGTTCTCATGACCAAAATGCACACATTATGCAAACAACATGAGATACGCAATTCATGAGAATATGGCTAAAAAATTGCAGCACAGAATTAACAACAATATACAGCTGAGTGCAAGCAATAAAAAGAAAACAATCTGAACATAAATAAAGATGATTGAGGCATCATTACTTATTTATTCTTTCGCGAGTGATGCCAACTATAGTGAATTCATTTAGATGATAATGCCCTATCAATTTATATCCCACACTGCTACAAAAAATCAGCAGTAGCTCTGAAAGATTTTTGAGATGCTTTCGAGTCAGAATATATATTCAACAACCCTAATCTGATGGTCTAAAATGAGAGACGCGTATTGGGTCGACACTATCTGTGGGACAAATATCGACACAAAAAGAAGGAAATGTAAGGTTATATATGTAATAGCGGAGGAGTTGTTTACTTAGTTTCATTTTAGTTCTATACTTAGTTTTATTTTAGTTACATCTAGGACTCAAAAATCTCAAATCTTGCATGAATTAAAGTAGTATGATGCAAGATATCCTGGTCCGCATAAGAAAAAACAACCAACTTGGTTAAAATGAGGCAATAAAGGCTTATACTACGTCATAGGCAAGAATAGCCGGAACAATCTTTCACAACAAGTTACAAACATTCCAATCTAGAACCAATCTATGGATAAGCCAATCTATGGATTCTCAATTGTTGACCCCATACAACAAGCAGATCTCAGCACCAGGAACACATCTCAATGGTTTGACTAGCCTAACACAAACCATTAGACCAAAGAACATAAACACACTCGAACAGTAACCTATCCACCCGCAAATTATTCCATGGGAATGTCAAGGTGAAAGTTAGAGACGACAGAAGAGTCTGCCAAAAAAAAAAACCCCACTATGCACAGAGCAAGGGTTAATGCGGGCATGTCAATTTAGAAAATGGACAGCACCCGCGTTAAGGCAGATCGATCTTGCGCGCTGAAGAACCTAACTGAACCATGCGTGTATGGATTAGACTGCCACGCAGACGCAGCAAGCATATGGCACCCGGCTGAACAGAGAGATAGTGGATGATTTGGATGCAATTGCTCTCACTCACAGCAAAGAGGTTATTTCCCTAGAACAAAGTAATCTCCAGACAACCAGTCCAGCTAGCCGAGGTCACTCACCAGCGAGCGAAGAAACCGATTCGAGTCCGGACGGATCTCCTCCCCGCGCCGGCCCAGTGTCTAGGATGCGAACATGCGGGCGGGCCCGAACGGCGGCCTCGGAAGAGATGGTGGAGAGGACGAGGGCTGAGGCTGAGGCTGAGGCTGAGGCTGGGGCCGGGGAGCGCCGGCGAAGAACGGCGGGTTTACGGCGGAGGGGAGGAGGGGGTTCGGGGGTGGGGGGGATTTGGGGCTCCTCGTTCTCTTCTCCCGATCGGGTCTCCGGTCCGGTCCGGTCCGAATGGGAAGCCCTCGTTGTCTAGTGCGTGCGCCCGCGGCCTGGTAAATCTCCTTCCCCTGTATCCATTATCCAACGTCAAAACTGGATCCAACGGCTTGTAGGACTTGATGCTCTTATTTCAGCTGACAGAATGGTTCAGGTTTATTTCAAGAACAAATTCCCTCTACGTCACTGGAAATTTAACTCATCCCTTGTGTGTCATCCAAAATTAGATCATTCCTTCAGCATCATCAAAATTTTAACTCCATCCCCTATGTGTCATTTTCTAAGATCTGCTAGGGTTGGCACGAACGTGTCGATTAAGGGGGAAAGAATTGAAAAGGCAGGAGCAGGGATGAGTGGATGGTAAAGGACGCGGATGACGGAGAGGGTATAATTGCGTCAGTGATGGTTATTTGGCATAAGTGAACGGAAATGGCACATAAGGGATGGAGTTAAATTTGTGATGGCACTGAGAGGATAGCCTAAATTGGAATTGTACATAGAGGGTGAGTTAAATTTCCAGTGACAGAGAGAGAATTTGCTCTTATTTCAAACTGATGCTCTTACTAGATTTTGATCATTCATTTATCTTAATAAATTTATTATGTATGGTCATACACTTATAACCATTGAACAATACATTTAATTACAAATCTAACCATGTCCAATTCACATTAAAAAATGTTGGCTACATTATTGATCAAATATTGCACAATTTTAATATTAAAGTGTGCTTGGTTGACCTATAATTTTTTTAAAAATAGCTGCGAGTTGTGGGCTATGAAAAAGTTGCGGTAGGTTGTGAGTTGTCAAAACTGAAACCTAAAATCGTTTGGTGAAACAGTTGTAGCTTTTTGAAAGTACATGTGAGTGGGGCCCCACATGTCACTCACATTCACCGCACTCCCTCATAGACATTTGGGGCCACAAGTGTTCTATCTTTTTTTCTCCCATCTTTCCTCTATGTTCCCTCTCGTAGCTCGCAACTTGTGAGGTGGCCGGCGGCATGGCTCGCCGATGCAGAGGGGTGGTGACGATGCGAATGGACGACACGAAGGTCCTTCAATCATTTTCCCCTTTCGATCCTCCACTCTTCTCACTATGAATCGAGCATGGCAGGAGGGTTCATGTGGGTAGGGAAGGGGTCGGCCTCGAAGGCGCCAGCCCTGTTTAGTTCCCAAAAATTTTCCTAACTACCCGTCACATCAATCTTCGGATACTGATTAGGAATATTAATGTGAATTAATGACAAAACTCATTCCATAACCTCTATCTAATTTTTCGATACGAATCTAACGAGCCTAATTATGTCATGATTAGACAACGTCGTGCTACAGTAAACGATCTCTAATGATAAATTAATTATGCTTAATGGATTCGTCTCGCGATTTCCCGTCCATTCATGTAATTAGTTTTGTAATTAGTCTATATTTAATCCTCCTAATGGACCTTCAAAAGCACCCCAAATTTTTTTGAGCCAACTAAACAGGCTATATAAAAGGAAAATCGAAGGGGTACGCTTGAATCGAAGGTGGGTAATTTTGTGTAAATGTTGCCCCTCACAGCCAACAAAAGCAAAGGAGGTGATGTGAGATTTGTACAGAGGGAAGGTTACTTTTGGTGAGAAAATTGCAAATATAGGACTCTTATCGTTGTGCTTTCGTAGTTTTGTCATTTGTAACATCGTACACGTAAAATTGAGACTCCAAACATATGTCACTTGTTTCTCATGCCATTCCGCTTATTTCTTCTCTTTTTTAATTATTTCTCTTGTATTTGTCTACTGGATGGACTGTTTTACCCTTCTGTTCTTTATTTCCTACGTCCATGGAATCGAATCGATCGATCTGCTCGCGCCGCCGCCTCCAACTACTGCACCGGCGGCCATGGATGCTGCGCCGCGCCGGCCTCCCATCACCCCCGAAGTAGACTGAATCCGCCGTGGCCACCAGAGCCAGGCCGCCCCTGCCCGCGCCGCCGTCCAGATTGTGTCCGCACCGGCCACTGTAGGCCTGGCGGCGCCTACCCATGGCCTTGGTGCGCCGTCTGCCCAGGCAGCACAGGTCTGGACCGGCAGCCGCGCGTGCGTACAGCCAGGTCCGGTGGCTTGAACGGACGGATCACGGACTGAATCGAATTCACAACACAACCGAGCGAAGAGAATATAATATTCGATTTCTCGAAGCAACGAAGTAATAGAAGTTCCACGGGACAACTCGAATTTGAAGAATCTATCAGGAGAGCTAGGATTAAGTAACCGAAGAAGAAACTAACCAAAGAAGAAATTAAAACCCCACGTCTGCGCGGACCTCTCCACTAGACTGCGGGTGCAGCAACCCTGAAGCTCGAGCAACTCGCCGTGGAGCGGGCAGAGGATCCAAGAGGGAGGGCCCCGGCGGCGGTGTTGTGGTCGGCCTCGCCTATGGCCGGCGGCCAACTAGCCACCCAGTGACCGGCGGCCAACCAGTCAGCCAGGTCCGGCGGCCAAGAGCACGTGCGTACGGGCAGCAGGTCGATCGATTTGAGGCAGGCAAAGAAAAAAGAAAAGAAGGGTAAAACAATCCATCAAATAGACAAATACAAGAGAAATAATTAGAAAAGAGAAGAAATAACCAGAATGGCATGAGAAACAAGTGGCATATGTTTCGAGTCCCAATTTTACGTGTGCGATGTTACAAATGGCAAAACTGCGAAGTCACAACAATAGGAGTCCTATATTTGCAATTTTATCTACTTTTGGTTGTAGCTTTGGGTGTCAGCCAACCTTTTGATTGGATTTTGACTTTGTTTAAAGCCACGGGTGTGTTTAGAAGCCCAACTTCCCCAAAGTTCACTATGCAAAAAGAAGATTCCCCATCACATCAAACATCACATCAAAAATGTCGGCACACGCATGAAGTACTAAATGTAGATGAAATCAAAAACTAATTACACAGTTTGGATGTACTTTGCGAGACGAATCTTTTGAGCATAGTTAGGCCATGGTAGGACAATATTTACCACAAACAAACGAAAAGTGCTACAGTGCTTTTCAGTTCGGAACCGTACTTTTCGGCCCAAAATCCGTGCAAAATCCCAGAATTTTGCATCCCAATTCAGGAAATTAAACACACCATAGGTTGAAAGTTGAATCGAAGGAATCCTTAGTATGCATGTGCGCCTTATCTATATAAACTATATAATTGGTACACACTAACGATTTCTCTTGCCTCTCAATGCGCCACGTCACAACCCACTACACGCCATGTCACTATCCACTATAAGCCATGTCAACATCCAACAAACCATGTCAACATCCACCAAATCATATATTTATGCCTTCATCGATTTTCTGTGATTAAAAGCATGCTGTATTTGCGAGTAGCACGTCATAAAATTATCGCAGTTGAAATACATGTAGGATCAATCATTTAAAAATGATTCTCTCTCAACAAAATTAACATACTTTCATATATAATATTGTTTACAGATGAATATCACCATGTAATCGCTTTGGTGTTTCTACTTTTACATTTTACATTAAAATTTTGTTTAAAAATTTCAAAAGACATACTGATAAATGATATATAGGCATAACAAAGTATCAAAGACTTACAATGTTATTCTTCTGACGAATTTATTCTACGCTTTGGAAGGGACATAAATGTATTGATTATATCATCTTCATCGATTTGAAAGAAAATAGCTCGATCAATGAAAGTGACTAGACAATCATCCAAAAGACTGTCTCCCATCTTATTTCTTAACTTTGTTTTCACTAAAATCATTGCAGAAAAATACCCTTTCAACACTTGTCGTTGCCACGGGTAGAAGCAATACCAATTTGAGAAGCTCATAAACCATATCATACGTTTTGTGCCTTTTTGTTTCAACAAACTTAACTGAAAGATCAACAATATTTTCTAGACCTTCGAACTTATCATCTAGTCTAATGTCATCAATGTAATTATCTAGCTGCAATTCAAGTTTGAGCAAATTATTATTTGAGAACTCCTTTGGGGAACTCAGCTAGTCTGCGTAGCTTCTGTGCATCAAAAGATTGAAATGAATTAGAAGGATTGAAGGCCGCCATATAAGACAACAACTCCATATTAATCTCATCAAACTGATTATCAAGTTCTTGACTTATTTGAATAATAACACCACTATACACTTCTCTTCTGAAGTGGTCATCATTGGTTTGCTTTCGGGCACGAGCTTTCCTTGCTGATTTTTCATAAGGAATATAATCACCATCCAGAGCAGGAACATCAACACCATGTTTATCACAAAATGAAATCACCCTCTGAAGAAATTATCCCAACCATCAGACCTCAATTCTTGCATTCTTTTATTTGCCACGTTAACAAGTGATATTGCATTAAGAATATCTTGCTCCCTTCTTTGCAAACACTCAGATAACTCATTTGTGTATCCAAGAAT
Organism: Cenchrus fungigraminus; assembly: GCA_036936925.1. Taxonomy (NCBI): domain Eukaryota; kingdom Viridiplantae; phylum Streptophyta; class Magnoliopsida; order Poales; family Poaceae; genus Cenchrus; species Cenchrus fungigraminus. The sequence continues at coordinate 27,714,091 of CM072780.1, read as the reverse complement.
AATACACATTAAGTGTGCAAAGAAAACAAACTCAAAATTCTCAAATACTCCAGTCACAAAATTTATTTTCGTCCAATCATCCTTATATGAAGGATCATCTCCAAGATCAACCGGTACATCATGGATTACTTCATACATAGTAATGATGCTACATATAGTTCTGTAATGAGATCCCCATCGAGTGTCTCCAGACCTAGGCAAACCCATCTCTTGATGTAATCCAGTTCCAGATTCAATTTCACCACAATCAAGTGCTTTCTTGATATTCTCAAGCCTAGCCTTTCTAAGCATGTCATGACGCTTACAAGAAACTCCAACAATATTCAACAAGATAGATATTTGATAAAAAAAAAGTCTTGCAATCAGAATTTCCCTTGGCATCAGCAACAAGAACTAATTCGAGTTGATGAGCAAAACAATGAATATAATAAGCAGAAGGTGATTCTTGCATGATCAATATTTTCAACCTTTTAATATCTCCTTTCATGTTGCTAGCCCCATCATATTCTTGGCCATGGATTTGAGTCATAGTCAAGCCATGACTAACAAGTAAGACTTCAATTGCATCCTTAAGTGATAAAGAGGTAGTATCATCCACATGAAAAACTCTAATATAATGCTCACATGGCCTTCCCAATTTATCAACATAACGCAAGCGAAGAGCTAGTAATAGGAATGAAGCGGGTATCTATGTTGGCGAGTGCATTATTGCATTATGCATTGCGTGCAACGAATTTTTTCCTGAGCCAGAGTCACTATTTCAGCAAAACATGTTGACCAACTAGACATTTTTTCAAAATTGCATGATGGATTTGGTAGAGTGAAGTTAGATTTCTTGGAGTGCAGCCAAACACCCCCTTTGTCAGCGCCCCAAGAAATATATGTACTCTCTCCATTCAAGAAATATATGTGCCAGCATAAATTCTTTTGACTTTTCTTATCCCAAGTTTGACCACTTGTCTTATTTTAAGAATTATAAAAAATATCGCATCTTTTGTTATGGCTTAATATATTAATAAATGTTCTTCAAAAATGGCTTAAATTTGACTATATTTATACGTTTTTAATAAGATGAGCGGACAAATTTGGGATCAAAAATCAAAAAATTATAATTTCGAATGGAGTGAGTAGTTGATTTCCCTAGTGTCGTAGGGACATATATAAGCCCACCACCGAGGTGGACCATCCCCATGTAAATGACGGTCTACCGGGACTACTCTACGTGTGGGCCACAGTGCAAGACGGCGTGGGCCACAATGCGTCTCAGGACTAGTACTAGAATAGAAAAGCTTATCATGTAAACCGCCATGACTTCTCCCAGTTGTACTCGACTAGTACTCCTGTACTCAAACCGACTTGTAACACTGCCTCTCCGTGCATATAAGGCGATGCAGGGACCCTAGACAATATCTGAAACTTACGCAATCAATCAAGAGCCACGCAACATATATGACGTAGGGTATTACGCACATTGCGGCCCGAACCTGTCTAAATTGTGTGCCTCGTGTCTCACCATCGGGTTTCTGATCTCGGGGATCCCCACCGCACAATCTACTACCTCGAGTACCCCCTTAGTAGGTTTGCCGAGTCTAAACACCGACACCTAGTTGCAACAACTACAGATATACACAAGCTATTTTCTCCAAATCTTAAAATAATAAAAATAAACTAAAAGAATTTTAATTTATGTAGCCTCAGCACACATTCCAGCACATGCCCGTACCTGGCATTAAGCAAGCTCTAGGAAAAGTAGTAAAGTACTTAACACGGTCGGTGACTTGGAGAGTTGTTTTAGATCTTCTACTGGGACTTTGCTCGAAGATTATGAAATGAATGTTATTATTAAATCAGTTTAATACTTTTAATTAGTGTTTACATATCTAGATCCATTATGACAAGATGGAAAGTTTTGGAAGTGTTTATAGCTAACATGTACTCCATCCGTCCCATAATAAGTGCAATTCTAGGACACATTAGTGCTGGAATGAAAAGACTCTAATACCCTCTTTGTTTGCCAAATGCAGTAAGTTTTGTTATGCAAATCAGATCTGACCACTTAATTTGGAAGGTAATTAGATCTATTTTTTTAGATTGCATTCTTTGTGGAATTTTTTTCAAAAGTTAGGATTGCACTTATTATGGGACGGAGGGAGTAAGAAATAAAGGTCCTCTTCATACGGATTTTCCCACCATTTTATACTCAGATTTAATATATTTACTTCTTCTCTGCCTCAACCTTATCTCTTCCCACCCAACTCTAGCCCAACCCGCGCTAGCTTCCCCATGACCCCCACCTTCCCCGCCGCCCTCGCCGGCGAGGCCTCCTGTGACAGAACCGCCCAGATTAATTCCGTATTATCGCATAAACCATTCCTCTTGGTCATTACGCGATAACACAGAGTTAACCTGTCGTCTCTGCCGGGTCAAGCCCGGTAAATCACGAGTAACCCGGATCGCAACATTCATACATCAAAACTCACACGAAGGCGAGTCCAGAGATTACATCATCACAATTTATATTACATCAATTCTCTTAAGGGTTATTTTATTACAAACCGAGTTCATTGCATAAACGTAAACAGTTCAGAGTTTAGTACACACAGCGGAAATAAAATACTACGCGTCCTAAGTAACATCCAAGGAGGCCATCCGAGATGTTACTAAGCACTGTCCTCCTCCCACTCGATCTCCCAATCGGGTGGGAACGATCCAGGGCACGGAAACCCATCATTCACATCACCTGAAAACATCAACAACAGCAAGGCTGAGTATACTAATACTCAGCAAGACTTATCCGACGGTGATATTATTCACCGAACTCCTAGACATGATAGGCTTTATGGCTAGTGGTTTGTTTTGCTGAAAAGCAACAAAGAGTATGTCCTTACTTTCAAGTTTTAGCTCACAATTCTAGTTGTTTAATCATTACTAGATTAGCAACTACTGCAGGCAAAGTTGTGCAATACAATTAAGCAATGTCCCAATTAATTCTCAATTTCATCATAAAGGGAAATGAGCTGTATGGTTAAGCAGTCCCGGATAACGGTGAGAGGCCGACGATCGATCGATTATTAACCTTGCAAGGTGGACCTAAACACACAGAAGATGCACTGATCTGGAATCGGTAAGGGATTTATGACCACTAATCTTGGGGAGGACCCCCATGTTCTAGGCCATGCGGTACATGTGCTTGGTTGGGCGGCGGAGTCTGTGACCTTCCCGCCTTGTATCAAGACTGTGGAAATGGATCCTGAACCGAGGAAGGTTGGGAACCACCTGGTCGATGCATGCTCCACCCCCTTTGGTTTCAGTTGCCTTTTTGGGGTGTGCATCTTCCGTGTGTTTAGGTCCACCTTGCAAGGTTAATAATCGATCGATCGTCGGCTTCTCACCGTTATCCGGGACTGCTTAACCATACAGCTCATTTCCCTTTATGATGAAATTGAGAATTAATTGGGACATTGCTTAATTGTATTGCACAACTTTGCCTGCAGTAGTTGCTAATCTAGTAATGATTAAACAACTAGAATTGTGAGCTAAAACTTGAAAGTAAGGACATACTCTTTGTTGCTTTTCAGCAAAACAAACCACTAGCCATAAAGCCTATCATGTCTAGGAGTTCGGTGAATAATATCACCGTCGGATAAGTCTTGCTGAGTATTAGTATACTCAGCCTTGCTGTTGTTGATGTTTTCAGGTGATGTGAATGATGGGTTTCCGTGCCCTGGATCGTTCCCACCCGATTGGGAGATCGAGTGGGAGGAGGACAGTGCTTAGTAACATCTCGGATGACCTCCTTGGATGTTACTTAGGACGCGTAGTATTTTATTTCCGCTGTGTGTACTAAACTCTGAACTATTTACGTTTATGCAATGAATTCGGTTTGTAATAAAATAACCCTTAAGGGAATTGATGTAATATAAATTGTGATGATGTAATCTCTGGACTCGCCTTCGTGTGAGTTTTGATGTATGAATGTTGCGATCCGGGTTACTCGTGATTTACCGGGCTTGACCCGGCAGAGACGACAGGTTAACTCTGTGTTATCGCGTAATGACCAAGAGGAATGGTTTATGCGATAATACGGAATTAATCTGGGCGGTTCTGTCACACCTCCCATCCCTGCTAGCCTCCTCCCTTTTCAAGCACACGTGCCTGCACACCTTGATGTCTTCCCTTCATATTGGAACCGTTATCATACCCTTGACCTCTCACATCATCAATATTCAAATCAAGAGACTGCAATGCATCCAATAGTACATTAAAAAGCCTCAATCCTGATGTGTCATCAACCTTTAAGAACTCTAGAAAAAATTCCTCTACTCTTGGAATGGCTATAGACATATTAACACACCGCACAATTAGTGTCATTTGTTCTTGATGACTCACATCTGGGGTACAATCCAAGATAACAGAGAAGTACTTTGCACCTTTTATGATCTTTAAGATATGTTTCTTCACAGCATCAGCAAACATACCAATTAACTCATTCTGTATCCTAGGTCCAAGATAATGGTGATGGATTTCATCATTATGAATGCACTTAATATGTTCTTGCATGACAGGATCAAATTTAGCAATCATTTCCACTGTGGTCAGGAAATTACCATTATTTGGCTGATAAAGTTTTGCATTTGTTCCTCGAAAGGCTAGATTTTGTTTAGCAAGAAACTTCACAGCAGAAATTATTCTTACCAAAACTTGTCTCCAACGCTCCTTCTCTTTTGCAAATTCCCGCTGCATTTCATCATCAATTGTTTTATTTTCCCTCAATCTAATCCGAACATCACTCCATTTCTTCATGTTTGACAGATGCTCCACACTGTTCTCATGTTGTTTTAATTTCTCACTCAAATGCCAATCCCTCACTCCATCATTTGCTAACGCAGCATTGCACTGAATTGATTTGAATAGTTTGCAGCAAAAACAAAAGACCTTGTCCATATGTTTAGAGTAAACCAACCACTTCCTATCAACAACCTCTCTATTAGATAACTTCCTGTAATAGTAAACATATGAAAAATGCCTATTACTAGCATCATTAGGAATTGTAAATCCATCTCTCTCACAGGACCTTTCTCAATTAAGATACCCCTTTTGATATTGTCAAGATTTTCCCAAGTCCTAGGATCAAAGATACTCAATTTTGATTGTTCATCAATATATATATTTTCTGCATTATCAGAAGGTTGTAAATTTTCACATGATCCCAAAATGTCCTCAGTAGCATCAGCTTGCGCATCTAAATTTTCCTCTTCCTCCCCTGTAGGACCATCATTGGCATCATCTTGTGCATCTAAAATCTGCTCGTCTGTACCACCATCATTGGCATCATCTTGTGCATCTAAAATCTGCTCGTCTGTACCACCATCATTGCCATCAGCTTGTGTGATTATTGGTTGGTCATGTTTCTTGATGTTGGAAAAAACCTATGTAAAGCACCCTTTTGTGATTCTCTGAATTGAAGATCTTGTTTTCTTTCTTTTCTTTTTTGGGCACCAGACTTGTGTCTCTTTCCTAACATCTAACATGATAAAAAAAATAAATTAGAAATCAATCTCAACCTCTATACTCTATCTCATAAGCACGATCGATCTATACACTAGTACTTAAATCAGCAATCGAAACCATACGGATCATACCTTTGCCGTGGAGAATTAGAGGAGGCCGTCCTCGTTGTCTGCGATCGAGAAATAATTAAACAAACGATCACCTCCTGAGTCTTGACCTCGACCTGAAACAAACATCTCAATTCCCAAATCCTAATCAACAAACCGAGTGTCGAGTCGTCGATGATACCTTAGTCGTCGGCTCTGCAGCTCGCCGCTCGCCGTGATGCCGTGCTGTCGCCCGTCGGCCTCAATTCTCGATCGATCTCGTCCCGTCTGTGTGCGCGTGCCTGCTTGCCTGCCTCTGCCTGGTGACATGGCCCTCTCGCGCGAATACGAACAGAATACCGGAACCGGAATACGATACGTCCCTGCCGATTGCCGACCTGCGAGGCTGCGACCCTGCCCTGCGACTCTGTCGGTCTATCCCTGACTCCCTGGTCAACTGTGCCTGGTGAAAACCTAAACCCCTATGGGCCCCATCGACATGGGCCCACGGGCGGTGCCCCGTTTGCCCTCCCAAGGGACGGCCCTGCCAGCGTCCCGGTCGTCCATCGTTGTGCTGCTCACCGACACCGTCCGAGCATAGTTATTAGGACCGGACCGGTCATCGAACCGGTGAGACCTTCGGTTCAATGGTTCGACCGTTACGAACCGGTTGAACCGCCGGTTCAATAACAGTGAACCGTTGAAGCGAACCGGCCATAAATACAATTGAACCGGTCTAATATATGGATGATAATTAACAGTATATAACATATAACATAGCTGGCCATTAAGAAAAATATACTCATTACGAAATTATACGCTAAACATTTAGTACACAAAGAAGAAGAACACATTTTTATTCTCCAGATGAATAAAGTTTGAACTCTAAATCCATGAACAAGCCTATTAAAATGCAAGTAATTTCCTTTCTCTGGATCGATGCAGTCTGAACATTAACGAACGCCTATACAAATGAGTGATTGGAGTGTGGAACTTTGAAATCAGCATACCAATTGTTAGCCATGTGGTCCTCTACTTGTACAGCAGCGACCGGCGTAGAAATCATAATCGTTGACGATGAGAACGAGCTGACGCGCACCTATTGCTGCGGTGTTGCCTGCTGCATACCTGCACGGGGCACGTCGGCCCCCCGCGGCCGTCGCGGTGCTGCTGGCCAAGGACCCCTCGTGGCCGCCGGCGCGTCGTCGCACCCTGGCGTCTGCTGCTGAACACCAGCCCCCGCGCCTGTGGCCGTCGCACGCGCGCGCCTGCCGCGCTTCGTAGCCGCCGCACGCTCGCTGCCTCGCGCTGACCGCTGAATCGGGATGTCGCTGTCGTGTTTCGGGATCCGCCGCCGCCGGCCGCCGCCAGCTCGCCGTGCGGGCAACAACTGCGTGCGAGAGGTGTTTAGGAGCCGATGGGGGTTGCTCGCTGCTTGGGCTGGGCCTTTGGTTGGCCCAACATCGGAGATACCAGTGCTAATCCAAGGAAGAAACAAAACCGCTACGGTTCGCAGGGAACCGCCCGGTTCGCCGGTTCCATAAAAAACCGCCCGGTTCAGCCGGTTTTTTCCGGTTCGATTGCATGGACGATCTTTTAAGCGAACCGGACCGGTAGAGGTCCTGGTTCGATCTTTTGCCGGTTCAACCGCCGGTCCGGTCCGGTCCTAATAACTATGCGTCCGAGGCATCGGCGAGGCCTTCCACCCACTACTACCCTACCTTCTCTGTCCCCGCCACCCGATGCCGCCCCGTCTCCGGTGGCTCACCCCACTGTCTCACACGTTATCAACCTCGGCCTCCTTCTTCACCAAGTTCGGCGAGTGTCTCACTGTCGCCGCCTCCACCTCCACCTCCACCTCTGCCAACTCCCCCACCCCGACCTAGTCCAACCGTCGTCCTCTACCGCCCGGTCAACAGCACCCCTGCTGTTGCGCCTCCTCTGCCGGTCCGACCTGCCGCCGCTGACCCTCCCTCTGTGGCCGACGGTGAGCAGCAGCCAACTCTGAAGCCTTAACCCGAACTCTAACCTCATCAGAGAGTGGGAGAAGAAGGAAAGATGAGAGAAGATGAGAGTGAAGAAAATTTTGAGAGAGAAGGTGCTTCAAATCAACATATAACTTTTTCTAAAGTTTCCTTTATAAAAAACCTTAGTTGGCTTTGACGAAAAAGAAGGGGAAACAACAATAAAAAAAGAAGAGTTTGTCTATAACTCACATGTGTGAAATAAGGGTTCTCCTCACACAAATTAGTTTTACAGTCTAAATCTACTAATTTTCTCATCTTCTCTCCATTTTTTCCATGTGATTTGAAGACTTCCCTCACACGATTTTTTGAACCATCGGATCACACATCAATAGCTCAGATTTCTCCTCTCATTTTCTCTCTCCACCTTATCTCTTCCCTCCCCACCTTCCTTCTTCCTCCCGACCTCTCCTACCTCCCACCCGCGGCCCGCTTCCACCGCCGCCGCCCCGCCACGCTCCCACCCCGCCGGACCCTAGCCCGACCCGCTTCCACCGCCGCCGCCCCGTCGCGCTCCCACCCCGCCGGATCCTAGCCCGGCCGCGCCGGCCCGCCTCCAGCCACCACCGCCCCCCCTCCCACCACCGCCGCCGCCCGTCGCCGGTCACCACCGCGACGCCGCCGTGCGCCCCCGCCCGACCCTGGCCCAACCGCCGACCTCCACCGCCCAGCCGGCGGTGCCCCCCGCCGCCCGGCCCACCACCACCTCCGCCGGCCCTCCCGGCGGGGACAGCAACCCCGAACTCGCCGGAAAGCTCGCCGAAGTTGGAGAAGAAGGTGAGTTTGGGGAAGAAAAAAATTCATATGAGAACTTTACCTAAAAAGAAACGTCATACCACATTCTCAAGCACAACTTGTGGCTTTCACCATCTTCCTTGAAATCACCTCCTCTGCTCGGTAGCATAACCCAAAACTCAAAAGCAGAGCAACCGGAGTCCGGAGCACAGGGAGCCAGGGAGGTTATTCTAAATTCCTAATCACTACTTGCTAACATGTCCTTCCTGCTCTGATTCGAGCCATTCACCACGACCACGTGACCGGGCTCGGCTGGTAGCTCGCGGCCGGGAGCTGCAGCTGCTGCGGAGCAACGCAGTGCTGCGGCGGCGGCCTCTGCTGATGGTGGAATGCCTCCCCCAGCAGCGCGCCACCAGCTGCGGGCATGGGCTGCCCCTCCGCGTCTTGCTCGACATCCATGGACGCGCCGTCGCCGTCCTGATCAGCCTCCATCATGTCCGCGGCTGCCGCCGTTGCGGCGCTGGAGCCGGCACAGGTATGGGCGTGGACCTGGGCGGGCGCCCACGGGACCATGGCCAGGTGGAGGTTCTCGTCCCTGGCGGGCAGCTCCTCGAACAGAGCCCTGTGGTTGCTCGCATCCTGCAGCATGGTGCCTGCAGGATCAAATTCGAACACGCTTAGTTTCAGGATTACAGATATCGAATATAATTCGCTCAAACTAATTGAATTTGGAGAAAGGAGCAGGCAAGCAGGGTCAGGGGGGAGCACGTACTCTTGAGCCCGTGGATCCAGTCGGGGCTGACGCGGAGAGAAGCCCCCGGCCAGAGCAGGCCTTGCAGGAGGTTGCGCGCCGCCTCGGCGGGCTGGTACACCACGATCGCGCGCTCGTCGTTCACCGCCGGCGCGCCCACGGCGAACGCCGCGACAGGTGGGGACACGTCGCCGCTCATCCCCACCTCCTCCACCACGAAAGGCCGCGGCGGCACGCTCGCGCCGGGCGGCACAAGCGGCGCGCCCACGGAGTGCTCGACAGACGGTACCTCGGCGTCCTGTTCGAGGACGGAGCAGCCCAAACACAAACGCACGCGTTCATTAGCAACCTCATCGGTCGGGAACAAAGGAGAGAGACAGAGAGCGGGACGGAGGTGCGTACCAGTCGCCGGATCTTGGTGGCGGGTGCGGGGAACCCGTCGACGTCGAGCCACGGCTGCGGCGCCTCCGCGCCCTTCCTCTTCAGCAACCGCGTCGCGTCCACGGCCGGCGCCGCCGCCACGTCGCCGACCACGCGCACCTCCCCAACCCCGAACACCGGTTGCGGCGGCGGCACGCCTGGGCCGGGCCCAGCAAGCGGCGCGCCCACGCCGGCATCGACGGGCGGCACATCGGCGTCCTGCGTGAGCAACCCCAGCAGCACACAAACGCACGACGAGTTAGCAACCGCTACACAATCCACCGGGAGCGAGGAGGAAGGAAGGGGAAAGGGCGCGAGCGGGCAGGGGAAAGGTGCGTACGAGTCGGCGGATTTTGGTGGCGGGGACGTGCACCCACGGCTCCGGCGCCGCCTCCGCGGCGCCCTTCCGCTTCAGCACCGGCGAGGCGTCCATGGCCGTCTCCGCTCCGCCGCGCGCCTTTTCGCCTCCGGTCCTCCGGCTCTCGGTGTGGCGCCTCAGCGAATCGAACCGCGAACCAGTCGGATTGCAATGGCGGTGGGTTTTCCGTGCAGGGTTGCGGTTGCGATTGGTGCTATTGCGGGGAACTGAAATGGAGGGAGTGCGAGAGTTGGAGAAGGTTCAGCTCGGGACGGATCGTGAGAGCTCTAGAATACTCAGTTCGGTCCCGACCCTTTTCGTTCCCCTTCCATATTCTCCTCGTCTCGGTGGCGCTGTGCTGTGTCGTGTCAACCTGGTACGACGCCCGTAGTGGGGCCCACCGTGAACTGGCTCGGGCTGGGAACCTTGGAGAGGACCAGCCGCACTCCTAGCGAGAAGATATTTTTATGCACGCTCAAGCTCCTGAGTAACGGGGGAAAATGCAGCCGCTCTACGAGATGTGATGTGATTTCGTCAGTTTTACTGTTTCAGAAGATGATCGCTCGTGAAGGTCACAGAAAGATCGAACCAAGGATCGCCCGAAAAAAATGTGGTATTACGTGTCAAGGTACTGCCATTTCTTCATGCTCTTCTTGTGGGAGGAATTTTCCATTGCAATTTTTAGCGTCTTTTTTATATTTTCTCGATGGGCGCATAAAAAACGTGAAGGAAAGGAGCTAATTGGGGCTCGCTTCCATGTGCTGGATCATGGTTTTAAAGTCTATCAAGTCCAATTAATAGATCCGACTAAATTTAACATTTTGAAAATTCACTTTCAATATTAGAAAAAATTGATTCAACATTTAACACTTTTGACGATATTCAACATTTTTTACCATCTATTTTAACATGAAACAAACAAAATTCAACATTAAACCAAACAAGATTCAACTTTTTTCTTCGTCTTCCTCCGGCCTCTCCAATGTGCAGGTAAAGGTGGTTCTATGTAATAAATGCGTCTATGGGACTTGGTTCTTTACACTGTGAAGTCGTTCCTATGAAAGACCCCTTCCTATGTTAAGGTCCAGCTCCTATGCTGACACAACATAGTGCACAACCTGATTAAGTCGATTGGATTGGGGAGAGAATTTTTTTAATCATACAAACCCACCAATAGATGCGGGGTGCTGGTCCTACGCACTGCAGCTCTCGTACCAGTTGACGTCGCATCAAACAGGGGGTTCGGGGGCGTGTCCATACACTGCTGACGCCCTATGGATGGGGCTGACCGGCGCAGTCGCGGTGTCAGGCCAGCAGGCTCGCGCGACGGTAGACGAAGCTCACGCGGCGGCAGGCGAAGCTCGCACGGCGCGGCGGCCGACGGAACCCACGCGGGTCCGACGGTGGGAGGCCGCGGGCGGCACAGGTGGGCGGCAGGGCAGGGGTAGCTAGGTTGAAGATGAAGATACAAAGAATGATACTACGAATTTTAAATACTGAAAGGAAAAAAATTACGGAAGCTAGCTAGGATTTTCCGGTACACGGCCAATTTATTTGTTCAAGTCCAACTGGACCGTGTCCGTTCGAGCTTTTCTGCCGGCCCAATCCACACTAAATCGGGCCAACCACCCACCACAAGAAGCTGGTGGCAGGCCCAAGGAATAATCCGGTGAGTTGAAGTATATCACCAAGCAAGCTCTGCCCGCGGTGAGTTCAAGTATATCTCACCAAGCAAGCTCTGCCCCGCGGGATTTATATTTAACTCACTTGCGAAAATTTAACAGTGCATAGCAGTTCCTATAAAACCATGCATAGAAACTCATTTGAAACAAAACTTTTGCAATGCATTTTCACATACACTTTCTTAAAGAAAGTTTGCAACTGACCCTCTGACATTGCCATTTAAATCTAGGTGAGTATAAAGCATATCACCTGTCAATGGAAAAATAGCACCCGTTACATTTTGAAATAAATCTAAAAATGCAAGTACCAATGTCAAGTTGAGAACTCGAACTCTGGTGGGAAGGTTCCACCATAAGAAATACAGAGTAGAACCTTAATTGAGGTATGATTATTCCCAAAATAATGAATTGGGAACTACTCGAGATGCTACCTAGGCTAAAATGCTACTCCTTTCCAAAGCGTATGTCATTTTGATTTTTTTAATGTATAGAGTTTACTATGCACCTATGTATATGATTATGTCTAGATATATGGAAAAACCAATATACCTATAAAAAACCAAAACGATCTACATTTTAAAACGGAGGGAGTAAATGCATAGCTCCTTTGAGCCTTTGCTAAAAGATATGTGGAAAAGTTATGTGCCGTTACAATTTATCACTACGTGTTGTCGATACGACCCTAAATGAGGGATTTTCTGATCCTGGTTTGAGATGTTAGTTTCCGTTTGTGTCTTTGCTAAAAGGAATGTCGTCCCAAAAGTACTTTTGCAGTCCAATTTACTGTCTGTGGTGATGGACCTCAAACGAGTGGCTTGATTGCCTCGGAGGTGTGATCTACTACTTTATCTTTCAAGAATCCTGAGGTCGGAAAAAACATGGATCAAATAACCTATATACGCCTTTTTTTTTAATTTTGCTTTGTGGGATTTGGACTTGATCTTCCTGTGTGTGCTAACTCCTACCGTCCTACGTGTCAAGCAACTATTAGCCTGCTAGTACTACTGCATTACCGGTTCCTCTGCTCTATTATTTGTCATCTGATATTTTCTCACAATCTCACATCACATGTATTAGGTAATTCCCGGTTCTATTAGCCATCTGACCATTAGCCTCTGTTCTATTAGCTGTGCTGGCCGTGCTCTGGCGGTTTGGAAGTCCGGAACAAAATGGCGTTCGACGCGCCCATCTCTCCACAAAGGGTGTCGCGTCATTGATTAGTCAGCATGCTGCGCTCTGGCGCTGTGGACTTACTGCACCTTCCGGACGCTCGACACGGGTCCGATCACGTCCTGGTGCCGGCGTGCCGCCACGTTCTGGATGTAATTTAGCTTTTTGAGTCTTGACCCTTCTCCTCACCCCCACCCCCTTCTCGCTTCCTCCGAGCCCTTATGCTTGCTCGATGTAAAAACCTCAGACTTGACCGTTTTGTGGAATGAAAATTTAGTTGGCCTTCTTGCTCCTGTTGTTTCTAAAAAAACATGTATTAGGTATATGACTATATATTACTTTGAGATGCAGGGGGCGTCCTCAAAACAGGAGCTGAGAACGAAAGAAATTTTTTTAAGGGGTGAAAAGAAAAGCAGTCTGTGAAATACGTACAGCTAGTGGTGTTCAGGGACTTATCGCCAGGTTTGTTTTTTTTTCCCGACCCCCCACCAAAAATAAAAGTGGGAGCACTAGGCCTACTGATCGAGCAGCAAATCAAAGCAGTTGCCTAGTCGACTGGTGCACACACCAGCTGCTAGGTAGATGAGTGAGGGCCGTGGCCATGCGTGATGCTCCCATGCGCGGGGGGTTGAACCGGGACGACACCGCGGCCAGATTCATCAGTTAGGTGTGTGTGTGCTCGGCTCAGCTACCCCGACTGAGTGCGTGGGTGCGTGCATGTCAGCGCCCATTTCTATTATTCAGCTGCCGCCTTGCTTTATTTCTTTTCTCCTGGATTCTGTGCTGCATCAGTGGATGCTAATTCTAGTTTAATTAGTATCACTTCCTCCATGTCACTTTGCAGCAAAGAGGACGTGGTAATCACATTATTTTGCTACTACTTGTGATTGTGAAGCCATTTGTTTCCATTCCCTTCGGTTTTTATGGCTCCTTTTTGTTTGAGAGAAACCGACATGTGCCTTTAATTTGCTACCACTTCTTGATGCTGCTACTTGTTACGAAAAAGATGGTTCCGCCTTCCGCGATCCCCGTATGTATCAACATGGAATGAATCAAGAAGAAGAATAGTGACACTACTTTTTATGGCTTCTTCCAACTCAACTTATTCAAATTCAACTTTGGTTGACGGACCTGCATATAGTCACGCCGAGACGACTTGATGAGGTGGTACGGGTGCCTCTTCATCGTGTCAATATATATTTGCAGGATCGAGAAGAGAGGCTGACGAAAACTGTGTGCTCATACAACTATACAAGCTTAGGTTACACTCTCGTCTTTACTGCTGTCTTTTTTTTTTTTTTGCAAGCTACAAGGTCCATCAAAAAAAGCAAAACGGGCTAAGCTTTGCTTGTAGGAGTACTAGCTAGCACTCACACAATCACACATAGTGCTGTCACACGTAACATGACGCGTAGCTTTCGCGTACCAGAAGTCCAGAACACCGAGAATCGAGCTGTGCCCCCGGCCGGGTAGAAATTAGAAAAGCAGTTGTGGCAACCAACGCGGACATGCACAAACCCGGCCGGGTCAAGCGCTCTACCTCTCTCACACAGACACATTCACACATGCATCCATGGCGTATACTTGCACGCCGCACCGATCTCTCCAGAATCCCGGAAGGGAAAGGCCCGAAAGGGGTAGCAGGGGGTTCTGGCTCGAACATGATGGTCATCTCCACACGCGCTCGATCTGGGCCTCTTGCCGGGTTAGTGGCGACTGACGAGTGAGGCAGCTACTAGCTGATCGAGTGATCCATGGGTGTCCACGCCGTGGAGCCTTGCCTTTCGTCCGTTCGTTGCGACCAAAGCAGAGCTAGCAAGGGCGACTAGGACCCCAGAACCAATGACCGTAGCACGAGTGGCAAAGACACTCTTCTTTCTTGTGAAATGACGTATGCACATCAACCATGTGCATCATCGACTGTAGCTTTTTTATTCTCGTGTTGTCCTTATAACATTTACTAGTCCAGATTTGCTAATGAAATAATGGCAAACTAAGTATATATAATTCCCTCGAGATCCGGTGAGATCCCGGTCAGGCAAAACACGATCTGTCACCATGCGCGTTCCGTGAGAGAGCCGAACCAAAAGCAAAACCAGACACGCGGTGCGGCGATTCGGTTACGAGAGCGAGGCCGCGACACCGGCGTGTAGTGCCACGCCCTGAGCCTGACCGGCGCTCGATTCTTCCCCTGGCACGAAGCAACAGGGACGGGAAGGAATTAACGAGCCCGCCCGCCTGCATGCCTGAAGAAGGCACGAGCCGGAACCGGAAACGAAACGCGGTCACGTCACGTACGCAAAGGAGAGGCTAGCGATCAACAAATCCAGAGTACTTGCAGAAACATTAATAGCTTCGCCGCCAGTGAATCGATCGCGTCCCCGTTTAAGATACTCCTGCTAATCCTACAAGATACTCCTGCTAATCCTACAAGATACTCCTGCTAATCCTGCAGGGATCTGGATGGATATCTCTATCTACCAAATAAGATATCCTATTGATCAATTACCGATCTGGTCTTGCATTGCCCCCGGCTTTCGCGTTTTGATACTTTCAGCGCTGGTGATTGATCACCATCAGTACTAGAGATCGTGGTCTTTGTGTAAGATGCCACTATCTCCTGCAGACCAATGCCTGCCTGGTGCCTGCTCGCTGATCTCTGCCTGGAACCCGGCCGTTGCTGCTCTATATATAGCGGCGCCCGCACACGGACAGCTCCAGACGCCTGCCTGATTCAATTCGGAAAGCAACCAACCTCTCCCCCCCTCCCCCACACCCCACGCCATTCCGGCTTCGCGTTCGCAAGTCGCAACGGGTCGTCAGAGCCAAATCGTTGTTCTGCTAGTACAAGTAGGCGGCTCGAAAGCCGGCCGGCCTCCAACTTGGTAGAGAAATTCATCTCTGCTAGCTGAGAAGAAGCTAGATTTATTTGCTGGTGCCCCGTTCGTTGGTTGTTGGTTTCGATCGTGTCGTCGCCGGCCGGCCATGGAGTGGAGGGACAGCTACCTGGACCTGGTGCTGATCCCGCTCAGCCTGCTGCTCCCCATGGCGTACCACGCCTGGCTGTGGCGCGAGGTCCGCCTCCGCCCGCTGCGCACCGCCGTCGGCATCAACGCCGCCACGCGCCGCATCTGGGCCGCCGGCATGATGAAGGTACGTGCATGCTCGTAGTCGGTCTCGTACATACGCATTGCTCACTCGTGACGCCTCGCCGTGTAGTACATGATGGCGCATATGCACGCAGGACAACGCGAAGAACGCGGTGACGGTGGTGCAGTCGGTTCGGAACGTGATCATGGGGTCGACGCTGATGGCGACGACGGCGATCCTCTTCTGCACGGGCATCGCGGCGGTGCTGAGCAGCACGTACACGGTGAAGAAGCCGCTGAGCGACACCGTCTTCGGGGCGCACGGCGAGTACATGATGGCGCTCAAGTACGTGGCGCTGCTGCTCGCCTTCCTCTTCGCCTTCCTCTGCCACTCCCTCGGCATCTGCTTCCTCAACCAGGCCAGCTTCCTCATCAACACCTCCGGCTGCCTCGACGACCCGTCCGGCGGCCCGCTGATCGGAGGCCTGCCGTCCGCCAGGGACTACATCGTCGAGGTCCTGGAGCGCGGCTTCACCCTCAACCTCGTCGGCAACCGGCTCTTCTACGCCGGGGTGCCCCTCCTCCTCTGGATCTTCGGCCCGCTCCTCGCCTTCTTGTCGGCGCTGGTCATGATCCCCATCCTCTACAACCTCGACGTCGTTGATCTCAAGGGCCACAGCGGCTGCGTCGTCAGCAACGCGAAATCCGCCGAGATGGCCAACGGCGGCGGCGGGTGCGCGCACGCCGTCTGAAAACCACCCGATCGAGCACGCAGACGCAGTCATCCATCATCGAAGCTCTAGGAAGAACCTGATGAACTTATTGCTCTGATTATTTCTGAATAAACCAGGCATGCATGTGATCGATCTGCTGTAGTATCTAGCAGCGATTCATTTCAGCATGCTGCTGCTGCCGCCGCCGCCGCAAGGACAAGCTCAAGCTGTGTGCGGGCTTTCCGATCATGTCGAGAAGAGCCGACGGCGGCGGCAGCTAGTGCGCGCGGTGTGGTTTGGTGATGGCGATCCATGTCGGGCGCCTAGCCGCCTTTAGGCTTTAGCTGCTGGTTATACAAGACAGATGTACTAGGAAAATCCCGCCGCCGATCCCGTTGCACGGATGACATGGAACCCATGCGTTCGGTTCGATCGGTTAGTTCGTTGCTGCTGGTTTCTCCGCACACGCGAGTGCTGCTGGTGCTCGACAGGCAGGTTGACGTCGTGTCGTGTCTTGTGCGTGCCACTACGAGGCATACTCGTATATGTGCACATTCTTCAATTCCTAGTTGCCTTTCTATCCTCATGCCCCTTTTGTCTTGTTTATCTTGACGATCTTTTTTCCCCCATGGAGGTCGAAGCCGGCCGGCCGTGTAGGGAGATATGGAGCACGGCACGCCGCACGCGTTGGTGTTGGCACGCGCATGCAATGTGCGAAACGGGAGTGCGGACAGGCGTATCATGCGGCACGTACGTCCAGTGTGTGTACGTGTTTTTGTCAGGGGTTGTCGTCCAATACCCCGCCGTGCCCGAACAAGAGGAGATATCGTTGTGTTGCTGGCGACGTCAGCGCGCGCGTATACAGGCGTATCATGCCGTTCCAATGTTTGGGAACCACGGTGACGGACGTATTTTTTTACCATACATACGTGGGAGTTCATCAACAAGTTGCGGTTTGAGGAGTTATCCTCGTGTCGGCCCGTTATTTTTCTTTTATAAGTAAAACCGGCAGAGATTGCCGGATTTGTATTAATTAATAGAGGAGAGTACAAGCAGGGCCTAAGTCCGGAAAAATAAAAAGAATTGTACAATTACTCCACAAAATTGGTTATAGCCCCGAGGTGTTTGGCCCCTGCTAAAACCCAGGTGCGCGCCTCCTCCTTAGTCTTGTTTACAAGTTGTCCTTGGGTGGCAAATTTGCGTCGAAAAACTCTAGCATTGCGTTTCTTCCATGACGTCGGCCCATCATGACGTCTTTCCCATATGGAGGCGACTAAACGGAGAGAATGGAGAGCCCTCCGAGGTTATGCCACATAAAAGTTACTTCTCTCAACAGAAAGAAGCACATAGGAGGAAGTAACTTTTAGTAATACATGGAGAGCCCTCCCAGATTACTTCCTGCGGTACAAAATTACTTCCCTCAACAGAAAGAAGCACACAGGAGAAAGTAACTTTGTGTCACGGGAAATAACTATGTGTCGAATGAAGTAACTCTGTGTCGCAGGAAGTAACTTTCTGTCGCGGGAAATAACTTTTGTGTCGCAGGAAGTAACTGGAAGAGCTCTCCATTTAAGCCCAAATGGAGAGCCATCTCCGTTTAGATTTCGCGTTCCCATATATAGGTCATAGGTGGGAGTCCATCAACATTCAACAAGCAGTGGTTTGACAAGTTTCCCGTCATGTCGATACTCGATAGGGAGTTTCTTCAGATTTTTTTTTGTACTTTACTCTCTTTACTTTTTTTTTTGATGAAATGGTTTGGTGCTTTACATGCATCCGATGGCCAGCACTCCAGCAGAGTCTTTGACCGCTAGCACACGATCGATCGTAGGAGTCAGGACGAGCAACTCATGAGCAGGGGTTTTTTTACCGCTGGTAACCGGTAACCGTTGTTACCGCCGGGTACGGTAACAGTACCGAGCGGTAGCAACCTCTACGAATTTTCAAATTTGAATTTGAATTCAAAAAAATGAAAAAATCAATAAAAATCTCCAAAAAAATAGTTCATGATTTGTAGAGTTCGATGGTGTTGAAAGTTTTCAAATTTGAGTGCATTTGGTATTTATTTCGAGGTTTAGAAGTTATACAAAAAAAGAAAAAGAAAATACATGGTCCGGCCCGTTAAGGCCCATGAAGCCCAAATGACTTGGATGACCTAGAAGCAGCTCCAGCCGGTCTCCCGTGACTCCAGTCGCCTCCATTCGCCCCGTCCGCAGCGAGAGAGCGCTGGTCCGCCGCCCCAGGTCACCGTCCGCGCCGCCGCAGGCGGTATACCGCGGCCAGGGCGCGGTATACCGCGCGGGAGCTGCGGTAAGCCGCCCCGCGGCCGGATCCGCCCGCTCCCGCTCGGCCGGGGCGGCTTACCGCGCGGGAGGTGCGGTATACCGCGGCGAGGCCGGCGGTATACCGCGGACAGGTATGTAATATTTTTTTTCATTTGTGTAGCTTTAGGATTTAGGATTTGTGTTAGGATTTAGGTTTATTTTGGTTTAGGATTTTAGGTAGGATTTAGGATGTGAGGTAGAGGTAGAAATAGAATTGTTGCTTAGGGTGAGAGGCTTGAATGTCATGTCCATCGCCGAGTACAACTCCGCGTCCCAAATGGGGGTCTTTCCTTTCTACCATTGAACTTTTATTGTGTTGTATGACTTGTATCGAATTATTTGTATTTGAACTATCAACTCACTTATGCACGCCTAATATTATTGTGTTTGGTGTGGTATTTCTATGCATAACTATAAATTATTGATTGAGGGTGGTATTTAACACTACTTTGTGCCAACATCATGCCAAAATTTTCATTTCTTTCAAGCCGGAGACCCTTTTTCATTGCACCGGTTTTAATTCATTACCGAGCGGTATAAATCCTTACCGCAGCGGTATAAATACTTTATACCGCGGTATACCGCTGGTTACCGTTTGTATAGGCGATTTTGGTTTGGATTTTGAATTCGAGCGGTAAGAAGCGGTATACCATTTATACCGCTCCGGTATACCGTTACCGCTGGGTAGCGGTATAAATATACCGGGCGGTATAAAAAACCCTGCTCATGAGCCGGAGGAGTTCTTTGGTCTCAGCACACGCTTCAGGCCCTGTTTGGACCGTGTTTCTGGAACTCGCTTATAAGACGAGCAGACTTATCTGATACGCTGCGATCTGGAGAATCTACTGTCAAAATAAGTAAGGTGTTTGTCTGTTCTGATTATTTCTGACAGATTATCTATTCAAGGTGTAAAATGTCTGATATACCCATAGCAAAACATTTATGCAACAGGAACCCTGCATGTATCACAAATCAACCAAGCCCAAATCTGAGAAAGTTTCTCTCTAGCACTTTTGCATCAGGAACCAAGAAAGAGTTTCTAATCATTTTTTCCCTGTCTTCTTCATCCTCACGCAGATGGCGTCGGGCCGGCGCAGTAGGGAGGCGAGGAGGCCGGCGATCGGCGCTCGGCGTGGCGGGGAGGAGACCGGCGCTCAGGTCGCGAGGCTCGAGAGCCACGGGCGGGAGGGGCAGGCCGCCGCTGTCGCGAGATCCAGTGTCGTGTCGTCCAACCGGGGCGGAGCGGATGGGCCGAGTCCGTGCGGGGCAGGTGGGGAAAACGCCCCGCTTATTTCGAAACGCGGGGTGGGAGTCGCTTATGAAAACGCCGTGTTAGGCCTGATTATTTGGTGGTGGCGATTCCACAACGCGGTGGGATAAGCGACCCGTTTAGTGAGTTTATTTCGCTTATAATCTTAAGTTAAACGTCCCCAGAGGTTGTTCAGCAGAGCTCTGCGGTCAGCGTCCCCATCCTATCCAATCTGGGCTGAGCTCGATGCTACCAGCGGGCTCAGCTAGGCCCACTTGGCCGCCCTCCGTCGTCCGTGCAAAAATGGCGCCAGTTCGTGTGCTAGCCCGGTGGACTGCACCACTGCTCCACGTGGGTGCAGTTTTTTTTCTTTCCCTTCCTACGTCCCCCGTCCGTCCACGCTCGTGGTATAGTCGCGTGCTCATCGTTTCGTGCCTTGCTAAAATCCGGAATTTTTTTATATTATTTTTTTTCTGTATTTTGCAAAAATAAATGGTCCGTCAGAACTTTTGCAAAACTATACATCTGCCGCCGTGGCCCACGGCGGCAGGGACATACCACCGTGCGGCACGGCGGCAGGGGCCGTGGCCCACGGCCAGACGTGGGCCCGTAGCGTGCGACGGACATACCGCCGTAGCCCACGGCGGTAGGAACATACCGCCGTGGGCTACGGTGGTAGGTCCTAGCGCCGTGGGCCACGGCGGCAGCAGGCCTGCTACCGCCGTGCCCCACGGCGCTAGGAACTGCCTATAAAAGGCCGAAATTCAGCCGAAAATGTCATAATAATTCGAAAAAAAAGAAAGAGAGGGGGAAGAGGAGAAGGGAGTGAGGAGGAGGTGGTGAAGGTGCGAAGCTCTGCCGGTTTTTTTGTCTCGTTAGAGGTAATACTCTGGTACTTAATAGTTTGAACTGTGATAATAGTAAAAATATAGTTTTAGTGTAGATCTGCTTAGTAAAAATATAGTTTTAGTGTAGACTTGCATAGTAAAATTATAGTTTTAGTGTAGATGGATTAGTAAAATTATAGTTTTAGTGTAGCTCTGAGTAGATATATTTTGTAGTTACAGATCCACTTGTTAATAGCGTTTTTTTTCATGCTGTCAGACATGTCGGATGCAGTCAGTGTCAAGTTGTATTTCGGTAATGGGCAGATTAGATATGGTGAACATTGAGTTGACTTGTCAGAATTTAATTCGGTTGACCATATGATTAGAAGAGCAGCCGAAAGAACTTGGGGGTCCGTTACCAACTTTTTTTATAGGGCATTCCATGTAGATACAGAGCAACATGACTTGTCCATTATGGCTCTAATCAACAGGAGTGAGTCAGTATATTGGGAGCTTATGCCACTTCAAGGCACTAAACATTGGAGGAGTTATATCAAAACAACATGTGAAATTGGTTTGCCTGTGATGTTGTTTATCCAAGTTGTTCATAAGGCTGGGTCTAGTAGTCAAGTGCATGAGGAGGGTAGTGCTGCTCACCAGGGTGAGGCTGAACTACAAGCAGGAGATGGTCCTGCAATTGAGCCACAAGAAGAAGATGGTGCTGCCACTGAAGCAGAAGAAGGAGATGGTGACACACCCTTTGAGGCCCGTGGTGAAATTGACGAGGGAGAAGTTAATGAAGAATTACTCAGGCAGTACGAAATGGAGGCTGATGAGGATGAACGTGGGTTGGAAGAGGACTCCTCAGATGATGAGGATGACCCGCTAGTTCCAAGGGACTGGGACAGTTACAATTTCTCACAGCTATCTGTCAATCCTGGTGAGAATGTGTCCTGGGAGTATAGAGACAATCAGGTTTCTGTTGACGCCATGTATAAGAGTGCAGTAGAGGTGAAGGATGCAGTGAAGAGGTGGGCCACCCTTACTCTGCAGAGAGAGTTCAGGGTAGTGAAGAGTTCTCCACATATATATGATGTACAATGTGTGAAACCCAACTGTCCTTTTCGAGTGTATGCTTCCAAGGGCGAAGAAGAAGGTATTGTAGATGAGGTGGGGTACTTACGAAGCATCCTACGACAATCTGCCTCGATTGCTGAACACAATTGCCACGCTCAATCCTGGTAGTTGTTATGATATCAAGACTTATAATCTTGTATCAAGGCCAGGGAAACAAGTCTTGTAGCGGGCACTCTAAGCATTGGGTCCAACTACTGCTGCCTTCAAAAAGTGTCGACCAGTCATTTGCATAGATGGCACATTCCTAACAGGAAAATACAAGGGCACAATCCTTACAGCTGTGGCTGCAGATGGCAACAATCAGTTGTTACCATTGGCAATTGCTTTTGCAGAGGGAGAGAATGGTAACAGTTGGTATTGATTTCTGGAGAGATTGAAGCAGATGGTGGTGGGAGATGTGTCAGACGTGTGTGTGATACACGATAGACACAAAGGTATTTTGCAGGCTATTAATGACATCGAAGAAGGTAGCCAAGAATGTCACAGAGCACCACAATGGCCAGATGTGCATAGCAGGTGGTGCATGAGGCATATGACAGCAAACTTTCATAGCCAGTTCAAGAACAAAGAACTTATACAATTGTTCAAGCGCTTATGTTCGACCAATCATGAGAAAAAGTTCTACGAGCTATGGCAAAAATTAGATGATCTGACGAAGAAAGCATCAGAAGAGATAGCTAAGAAGCCAATAAGTACTGAACCCGGGGAAGAGTCAGTTTCTCTGGAGGACGTGGGCTACATGCTCCAAATGTCAGAAGGAGAAGGGGACGTGCTGTGAAGACCTTCAGCCAGTGGATTCAGAATGAGCCTAAGGAGAAATGGTGTCTCCTGTTTGATAAGGGAGGTGTGAGGCATGGGATAATGACAACAAATTTTGCTGAGGTCTACAACGTGGTTTTGCGTGGTGCCAGAGCTCTCCCTCTTGTTGGTATCATTGAGTTCTTCTTGTACCGCACAATAAAGTAATTTCTTGAGCGTGCTACTGCAGCACATGCAGCTATGCAGGACTGTCAAAAGATGTATTCAACATGGATAACTGAGTACTTGACCACAAAATAGAAGGCTGCTCTTGCTCACAGAGCTTACCCACAACCTCTACGTCGTGATCCCGGCGAGGAAGTTCAGTGGAAATATCGGATAAATTGCCAGTCCAAATCACAAAAAGCGAATGGTGAAATAACAATACAACAAACAGTTATTGGGAATCAGACATGCTCATACTCTTGCCAGAAGCCACTGCTGCTACACTACCCCTGCTCACATGTGATCGCTGCATGCCTTGCAACAAAGAATAACCATTGGGGTCGCTACGTGCCTAAATACTTTTTGAAGCAAACCATTCCAGACACTTGGAACCACACTATTGAGGGTTACCTGCATCTTGGAACTTTCACTCAAGACCCCAAAGACAGTGCGTTGTACATACCAAATCCAGATCCAACCATGTGCCAAGGTGTCGGTCGACGCAAGAAGAAGAGGATTAGGAACAACATGGATGAGGCTGAAGCTGGACCTCCGGTGCAGATATGCTCTAAGTGCAACAATCCAGGACACTCCTACAAGAAATGCACCGAAGCATCTTACTTTTCCACTGCCACTTCTCCAGTACCTTCAGCTAGTGCACGTGGACGTCGTTCCCGTCGCTACAACGAAGGAATGCAGTGATCGTACTTATTTGTGCTACAGTGTTGTAATATTTGAAATACTTATGCATGTTATCGTCTTGTAATATTTGAACCATTTGATTTGGCAAGGTCTTGTCATATTTGAACTTATGCATGTTATCGTGTTGTAATAATTGAACTACCTTTTCATTTGCTTCTTGTTTTCTTCTTGCCGTCAAATTTATTATCATATCCTGTTATGTATTGTTCTCTAATTTCAAATGAAACATGTAATGAATTATCATATTTCTCTCTTTTTTGTAGGCTTTCAATGGCTTCCTCGGGTCTTGAGTTGGACTTGGAGTTGCTCACCAGTAGGAAGGACAAGGTTGCGGTGCCAAAGGGGATCCACACTCCTGTGTGCTACTGCGGTGACAACTGTAAGCTTGTCAAGTGCAACGTTTTCGGGTACTGCTACGGGATGAGGTTCTTCATGTGCGTGAACTACGAGCATGACTGTGACGCCCCAGGTTTTTAATTAGCATCATTAGGGCTAATGGCCGAATCAACCGGGTCAAACACTGTTGATATTGGTCAAACCTTGGTCAAACTGGGTCATCACCTCGAAAACCTCGCCAACAATCACTAATGACCCTCTTGATCAAGTCAACACACACTTGTGGTCAAACCTTGGTCAAAGGCACAGTCAAACCCTACTTAAACCCTACTGTCCTTGAGCATCCTCTGGAACTTTTGCCGCGTTCTCCAAATTTCACCTAAACACTTCAAAATCGGCCAATATAAAAGTTGTTCGTCTTTTCGAGGGACACACTTTTCATAATTGGCGGCATTTGAGATTTGGAGTGGAAATTGGTGAAATTCTCAACCAAACTCAGTTTTTACTATTCACCAGAGTCATAAAAACCAGCAACTTTGCGTGCAGCTTATGCAAAATCCATTGCTCAAAACCCCTATGAGCCTTTCTAGAAGTTGTAGAGGGTAGCTTGATCTACAACTTTGCTTATTTGCTCTTGGTGCGCTTTAGTTCAAAAATTTGGAGATATTTGCAGTCAAACAGGGGAAAACGGGGGCAGAGCGGGCGACGTCGCGCGCGCGCCGCGCCGGGCGTGTCCACGCGCGCGCACGCGCTGCCACGCGGCCACTGCCATACCTCGGCGTCCGGGCCCTCCCCCGCCGGCCCGCGCCCGAGCCGCGCCCCGAGGCCACGCCTCCCGAGGCCGCGTGCGCCCCGAGAGCCTCGGAGCCTGCGCCCGCTGCGTGCCACGTCCCCGCCGCGCCGCGCCGGACCCCCACCCGTGCCGTCCGCCGGCCGCTGTCCTGAGCGCCGCGCGCGTCCGGTCCCCCCTCGCTCTTCCCCTTGCGTCGCAGAGAAGGTGCGAGCCGCTATAAAAGGGCACCGCATTGCATCCTCGCGCGCGCCCGCCCGTTCCTCCTCCCTGAGCTCGCCGCCGCCCGCCATTGGAGCGCCGCCGCCGAGCTCCACCTCTCCCACCTCTTCCCCGGCCACCTGCGCTGCCGACTCGCCGGGATTTGGCCGGAGTCGCCGCCGGCCATGGCCAAGGACCCAATTGCGAAGCTTTTAATCTTTCCAGGGACTTTATTGCATGCTAAGGGCATATCTGTTAGAACAGGAAAACTTCCAGGGACCCCTGTGTAAAATGATTCTTGAATAGTTCTTGGGTATTTGCTGGATATTGGAAAATCCGTAGAAAATCATAGAAAAATCATAAAACTTCAAACTCAATTTTGTTGGACTCCTTGTGTAAAACAATACAACTTTTGTAAAGCATGACCATAGTTTTTCTTGATAGTTTTTGCATGAAAAATAGAAGACTGTTAAACCTAGATCTGTTGTATCTCAAAATCTACTTGTGTTATGTAGCTAATTTTTGGATATGTTGTGTGTTATATCATGCCTAGATCTTGTACCAAAAATTGCACAAAGTTATGCTGTAAATCGTTTAATATGAATTGTTTTGTATTTATACAGAATCTGTCTAAATGATTTTTGTAGCTAAAAATAATTAGATTTTTGTGCTCAACTTCTGCATGTGATCTTTTTATGCGAAAATGCACCTCTTGTGAATTAATCACAATTTTATATCTGCCATAATTATTTATTCTTGAAATATGCTTGTTTTTCTTTGTAAATGCACAACCCAAGATCTATAGTAGTTCTAGGTGTATATGTTGCATGCCTAGCTTAGTTTTGGACTAGAGACCATGTGTGAGAAAGTTGGAATCATTTTGATGTGTATTTATTTTTGTATACATTTCTCTTGTTATGGTGGCTAGACTTTGTTATTTTCGGTATATTTAATTTCCTAGCTATCCTAAGGGTGCATGTGTGTTCAGTGGCTTTGTATAGGTGTTTAGTGTGCTTAATAAACCCTTCCACTGAATTTTATTAATTTATTTTATGAATAAAAGCAATTGTAGGCCATTTAAGCTTAAAATAAAGATTTATTGGAAAATCACCTTTGCCACACCTAATAACCTTATGCATGTGTTGAAAAACATTCTAAGAAGGTTGAGACCACCTCCTTGCTGTTTTGTGATTTTAAATTAATTTATTTACATAAATGTGTACACAGTCACTATCAAAAAGAATAATTAATAAAGAACTGCATATTGTTCCTTTTTGGAAGAGTATGCTGAATGTATTTCTTATCTAGGTGAATGTGGTCAACCTTGAACCCCAGGGTTGTCATTTGTTGTTTGTAATTAATTAAATTAAAAACCGTCAATTAAATCATGCATTGCATCCTCGTGTAGATCTCCCCGACGGTAGATATACGCTCGTGCCGGAAGGAGGAGACGAAGGTGCTGTCGGTGAGCTGCAGTGTGTGGACGTAGCTCAAGACCTGGACCAAAGTCCAGAAGGGCCCAAGGCCAACCTTGCCAGCGAAGGCAAGCCCCGGATCATTAACCCTGTCTTTTTAAAATTATGCAATTATGTTTGATATGATTACGCATTTACGTTTCAGGGGTTGAATTGAAACCCTAGATGCATGATCCCTAGGTACCTATGTTCCTTACTAGTATGTTAGGTCGATAGCTGCTATGCTATAGGACCGGTACAAGTCGAGTGATGTTCGTCACTCGCGAGAATAGGTTCTTATGTTGGAATCATAAGATCTTTATAAATGGATTGCTCACGTGGTAAGAGCATGGGATTTGGGCTCCGGTCCAGTGACTTTCGTGGGCTAAACTTTTGAACGTACTAAGCACTTGTCGGGAATGGGACCGGTAAGCCTAGTACCTTAATGAGACGGTGCGGGAACTTACTATTACTAATCTCGAGTAATCACCGCCCGGCTAGCTACCGGGAGAGGGGGGTACATGTGCGAAGCTGGGTGCCTTGCGGGGTATGCCAGATAGCCTTGTTCCCGGGACAGTAAGATTCGATCCCAAGCCGAGGATTTTTGGGAACCGCCTGGTGGTTGTCCTCGCGGGGGCACCCTACCGTGTGTTTAGGTTTACCTTGCAAGGTTTAAATCAATCGATTGTCGGCCTGTAACACCCTAATTTTCCATCACTAAAATAATGTAAGCAACATGGTGTTTAGATTTTATTTTCGAAGGAATAAATAAATTATCAAATAAATTTGGCTCTAAAATATTTTAATATCACTTTTGAATAATTTTAGAAACAATAAGTGCTTGTGTATCATATTTTGTTTGCATTGTTTATGTGTGTTTGTGTGAAGTTTTAAAGGTTTTTAAAATGATTTGAAAATTTTGAAAAAGGTTTGTAGTGTTTAAATTTTGAAAGGTGTTTAAAGTTTGAAAAGAGTTTAAATGTTGAAAAGGTTTGAAAAAGGTTTTGAAAAAAAAAGAAAACCTCCCAAACCCTCTCTCTCCCTCCCTTTCCTTTTTCAGCCCGAGGCCCATCTCCCTCTCTCTTATCGCGCGGCCCAGCTTCTTTCTTCCGGCCCAAACACCGCCGCCGGCCCATCTTCCCCTTCTCCCTCTCTCTTTCGCCGCCAGCCCGGCCCCACCTGGCAGACCCTTCCCCCTCCTCCGGTTAATTTCTCCCCCTCCTCTATTTTGAAACGACAGCCCCACCGCCGGCCGTTTCCCGGTCTCCCCGCCTTCCCCGCTTCTCCCTGCCATCATGCGCGCCATCAAGGGGCAATTGAAGCACCGGCTTCACTCTCCCTCTTAACCTCCGTCCGTTTCCCCTCCAATCAAAGCCTCCCCTTGATTGTCGTTAAGGCCGCCGGCACCCCGTGGCCATTGATGGCCGCTACCTTCCCGGCCGAGACCCCCTCTCCTTCCCTTCCCCCTATAAGAGCCGAGCCCGTGCCCCTCGCACACCCTTTCCACACCGTTCACGCTCCTGCACACCCCCATCCACGCGCTCGTGCCGTCGCCGTCGAATTCTGGCCGCCGCACCATTGTTGGTCGCCCGAACTCCTCGCCGTCGGTGAAGTGGCCCCTGCCCTTCCTTCTTCCTTCTTCTTCGTGCTCGCCGCTCACCCGAACCTTCCTCTGTCCCAGGGTGCCCCCTCACGTCGCCGACCGAGCTGTACCCGGAGCGCTGCCGCCCGAAGCTCCCGGCCGTCGTGCCAATGCCGGCCGTGGAAGCCCTCCGCCGCCGGTGAACGTCCCTCGGGATCTCCTCGTCTTCGCTCGTCGCGTGCGTCGTCCACCCGAAGACTCTCCGCCCCGGAGCCCTTCTTCCCCGCCGGATCGAGCAGTGCCGGAGCCCCTGTTCCTTCTTCCCGGAGCGCCGCCCGAGCTCAACCCGCCGCCGACGATCTCCTTCTCCATCGCCTCTTCGCCGCCCGTTTCTTCGCTCGGCTCTACTCTGCGTGGTGAGCATCACGTTCCCCCCCGTTTTCCTAGCGCAGTAGAGCCCGTAGCCCTGCACCTGTTCGCCGGGATTGGCCGCGCCGCCCCCTTCCGGTGCTCGCCATCGTGGTCGCCGGATCCGCCGCTCCGTTGACGTGGTTGTGTTCGCGTGTGTCTCAGCTTCACGTAGAGCTCGCTTGTGCACGAAACGGTGCCCTGTGCAGCGATCTAGGGTCGCGCCGGCAAGCTTCCGGCGAAGCGCCGCCGTGCGTCGCCGTGTGCCGCCGCCCAGGCGCTTGCACGCGTCCCTGGCCATCTGATCGCTGATCAACGGCGCAGTTTAAAACAGGGAGTTACCCCTTCGGTCGGTCCACCGTGGACCCATGG
The DNA here is from genome assembly GCA_036936925.1 of Cenchrus fungigraminus. Lineage (NCBI taxonomy): Eukaryota > Viridiplantae > Streptophyta > Magnoliopsida > Poales > Poaceae > Cenchrus > Cenchrus fungigraminus. Next base: position 27,685,207 of record CM072780.1, on the reverse strand, counting down.
ACCAAGTCCATCATCCGGTCTACGGCCGCGTCAGCGCCACGTCGTCCCGCTCGCCCAATCGGAGCTCGCCATGTGGCACCGCGTCTGCAAAACCACCCCGTCAGCCGCCGCTTTGCACAAAAGCCCCTGTAGTTTCTAATATCACAACGATGCCCTTCCACCCTTAAAGATCACCACAGTTAGGTCCTGTTTTCAACGTTTAAGCCCCTGAGCTTCTCTGTTTTCCCTGCCCGAGGTCCTAGCTGGTTGTTTTGCGTTATAAACCTTTGGTTTATAATCGTAATTATGTTTTAGCCCCTGGTTTCTTGCAGTTAGGTCCCTGGAAGCCCTGTTTCTTCACAGAAAAGCCCCTGAACCTTGTTTTAGCTATATCTTTTCCGTCTTTTATCCGTTTTAAGCGTTCTTGGTGTCCACGCGACCGTCTTTTCAAGCCCGTCAGTTTTAGAACCTTGTTTTGACTGTATCTTTTGCGTTTTAGCTCCGTTTTCGCCGTTTCAAGTTGCGTTAGGTTCATATCAACTCAAACTACGTGATAGGACCAATGTTGAACATGTTCTTTGTTTTATAATTTATTTAAATATTAAATATGATTAAATTCTTAATACACATGCTTTTATAATTAAAATCTAATTAGAGTTCAACACGAGTTTTCATAAGAAAGTTAATATGATTAATACTATTTGAATAATTCTTTCAATTAAAAGCTAATTAGATGTATACCTTGGTTTTCATAATCAAACTTAAATTGATTAATGTTTAAGCAATTTGCTTTCTAAATAAAAGAAACATAGGTCTATCCCGAGTTTTCTTAATTAAATGTTAATTTGATTAACATGAACATAAATGTATTTTTGAATTATAATTTGATTAGTTCAACTCGAAATATAAAGATAAACGCCTAGATGCTTTTACATGCTTCTTTTAAATTAAATGTTTAATTTGCATAAATCACACTTGAATATTTATAAATAAAATTGGACTAGTTTCACATCGTCTTTTTAAATACAAATATAACTTGCTTAATTATAAATAGGGTATTTCTCTGAAATAACCTATGCACATCTTTATTTAATTAAAATATACCAAGCACATAGCTAGCTCTTGTTTGTGATCATCCAAAGCTTCCGATAGTTCCTATTGCTTTTGTGTTTGTGTTCCTAGAGCTAAACCTTGTTCTCTTTTTAAGCTTTTCATGCTTGGTGTGTTGTTTTGTTTATTGTATGTTTTCTTGTGTGCTCGTAGACATCGTGCCAGTTTCAAGTGAGCAGCCAGTTGAAGTGGATCAAGAGCAAGTTTTTGAAGAAGAACCCCAGTGTTTAAGCAAGGAAGGCAAGTGGACTTCTCCCCCTGCATATTCTATTTTGACCCACACAACTTGCATGTTAACTAAAATTTACATTTAAATGTTGTATTGCATAAATTTGATGGAAATCACCTTTTTAAGGACATGACTAAAATTTTATCCCTATTACCTTGGACAACCCTTTTAAATAAATATTTTGGGTAGAAATGCTTAGTTGCTTAACTTGGGATGGTTAAAATGAATCTTTTACAATATGATGAATGTTGATCATGATAACTTTGGTGATATATATGTGTGTGCTTATGGTTAATAACAAGATCATATGGTTTTATTGGAACATGGAGAACCACCCAGGAAAACAGTGCAACCACAGTCCATATGGCTCTGGCTTAGCCAATTAATTAGGAGTGTGAAATTATCTGACAGCCTTATCTGAAAGGATCACAGGGGGCCGGAGTTGAAGGGGTATAGCCCGGTCCTCTTGGCCGCAGCCTTTGCTAAGGTGCTGTCCACTAGGGAGGGTTATGGTCCGCTCCGCTGCTGTAACTGTCGCGGGTTGTTGGTCTTCTGCATACCTTTGTAAAGGCTTCGTAGCGTCCCTATGCAATCACACCTCGGAAGTGTGGTATTGTGCCTGATCAGCACATGCGTGGTTGGGTTCAAAGTTCTTCGGAACTTTTACGCGAGCTGTGGTGAAAGTGTACAACCTCTGCAGAGTGTAAAACTGATCGATCAGCCGTGCTCACGGTCAAGAGCGGCCTGGACCCTCACATGATAATCAAACATAAAGATGGAATTAAATCGTGGTTCTTGTGGTTTTGACATGAGATGCTTTCCTAAATGCTTAAGTGGGTTGGTATAAACTTACACCTAGTAAATAGGTACTTGCTAATAAAATTTGACCAACATTAAAATGCTAACCGCTGCAAAAACTTTAGCCTATCCTTGATAGCCTTGCATCTTCCCCCACTTGCTGAGCTCCAACCATAAGTGTGCTCACCCTTGCTTACCCGCTGTTCAGAGGAGAACACTGGAGAAGAGTACTTCAACGACTACGAATAGTTCTGAGGCTTGCGTGCCCCCAGTCAGATGCCTGTGGAAGATGAAGATGGAGTTACGTCTTCATAGTTATCGTTGTTCGTGTAAAGACCTTCGAGTCTAACGTCTGAGTGTAATAAAGAGATAATGTAATGGTTTAACTCTTATACATTTTTATTGCTGTTTGTTGATATTTCACTCATGACGTCTATCATATGTGTGTAAACTTGATCCTGGCGCACATATGAGATGCATTTGGTTTTCTTGGGAAAATCAGGTGTGACACGGCCTCTCACCGTTATCTGAGACTGCTTAATCAACTGGCCATGATATCCCTTAATGATGGAATTTGATGAAGTTTGCTGCTTGAATTAATTGTTTGTACAATTCTTGATTGAATTAGTTGGCACACTTAGAAATGGTAATCAACTAGAACTTGGTGCTAAAATATTGAAAGTAAGGACATACTCTTCGTTGCTTTTCAGCAAAAGAACTCCACCGGCCAAAAAGCCTCTCATGTCTAGAGTTAGGTGATGTAGTTATCACCCGACGGTTAAGTCTTGCTGAGTATTAGTATACTCAGCCTTGCTTTAAAACTGTTGTTGCAGGTGTTGTTTGACCTGATGAGATTCCACCCGGCTGGGAGCAGGGATGGGTGGATGACGATGAGTGTCGGCATCACGGACGGCCTCCTGTGATGTTTACCGTTGCGCTAGATTATCCTTTTTCCGCTGTTTTCGAACTCTGAACCTTTACTTATTGTCATGAACAATGGTTTGTAATAACTAAACCCTGCGGGGCAGATTTGAATTTAATTTGTGTTTGTACTCTGGACTCGCCTTCGCGTGAGTTTTAATGCATATGTTCGATCCTCTGTGTGAATTCCAAGTGATTTACCGGGCGTTAACCCGGCAACTAACGACAGGATGATACTTTATTATTGTTTAATGACCAAAGTGGATTGATTTAGGCGATAGTACGGTATTTTCCTGGGCGGGTTGTCACAATGACCCAGTCCCACCATGTCGCAATGTTAGACCAAAAGTAAGAGCAAACTGCATTACTAAATAAATAATATGTCATTGCTATTTTATTATGTGCTAACTTGTCTTTGAAAAAAGACTCCACCTCCTCTCTGTGATTTTATGCAGTGGCTAGATTGTGAGCAGTCCGAACAAGACAAGCGTTACGTCGAGGCGATGGGTTGTTCAGCACGTGAGAGGTGGCAAAGGATGGTTGAGGCAGAAAAACAAGAAGAAAAACGTAAGAAGCAGCAGGAGGAAATTCGCATTCGCCGGGAGATCTAAGAACGTGAAGCGGCCGCGGCCCGTGAAGCAGATAGAGAGAGGAAGAGGGAGAGAGATCGCCGGGCTAAGGAAGCTGGGCCGGATGCTACGAGGAAGGGGAAATACCCCCGTTGTACCCAGTAGACGTAGAGTAATAGACGCCGAGTGCTACTGTATCCATAAAAAAATATGATTTCATTTCATCATTCTCTAGAGTCGGGTTGTATCTTTAAGAACTTGATTTCAGATGCATTTCAGATGCAAACAGTAAAACTCGTACTATGGTGTGTTTTCTGTGAGTCACTGCACCAAACAGTGAACACATAGGGTGTGTTTTCTGTGAGTCACTGCACCAAACAGTGAGTACTAGGGTGTGTTTCCTCCGAGTCACTGCCCGTTTTTCTTGCCCCGGATCGAATGGCCCACCGTCCAGTCTGCTTTATTGCCTACATATATGTGAGCACTCTTCTCCAGTGTCAATTCACAACACAACAAGCACCAATGAGTTCCTGGACTGGGGATGATGATGGCTCCCTCGGTCCAGCACTGTGGAGCCAGCAAGATCCAGAGTTCAACAGCAATTTTCCAGTCTTAGATAAGAGAGATTTCAAATCCATGCGTGATGTTAGAAAGTACGCAACAAATCAAACGGTGAACTGGCCAAGGTGTGCACACGGTGAGTTCTGTGTGATGCAGGTTTACCAGGGATGGAACAACTCTGGTCGACGCTTCTGGCATTGCTCACGAGCATGGGTAAGCAAAACTCCTTGACCTCTGTCCTTTATCATTTTATGATTTACTAATGTAATCACGGTTTCTGCAGTACTCCGACCAACCAGATAATTGCGGTTTCGTGCAATGGGTGGATCCCCCAGCTATTGACCCGTATCAACAGCACATCAACTACCTCGAGGATGTTGTCATTTTCAACCTGAGGCAAGAGCTCGCGTCGGCATTGGCTTCTCCAGATCCGACATCTACCTACGACGACGACGGACCGGTGACCGGACCAATGGTGGTGAAGACGAACACCGGGTGTGAGGACGAGTTCTGCTGCTGTCCGTGCCACAAGAAGAAGGACAACACTCCACCAGCAACTCCACCCCCGCCACCGTCTGATCCAACTCCACCCCCGTCGGGGTACTACATGCCCTCCCAGCACTCCGGCGGGTCTATGGTGTCCGGGTTCTCCGGGTACTATTTGTACAACTAGACTACAAATGTTGTAATCGTTTATCTAAATTCCCTAAGACACGTTAGGACTAGCAGCGGCACAAAGTTAGGGTACTTGTGTCGTACGTGCCATTGCTTGTTTCTGTAATTCGTCGTTAAGTATCAATGGTTCGTCGTTAAGTATCGATGCTTCAAAAAAATGAAATTTACAAAAAAAAAATCCTACCGCCGTAGGGCACGGCGGTAGGTCCATACCTACCGCCGTGGCCTACGACGCTACCTGGAGGTCACGCTGCCGCTTGGCGGTAGGCTCCTACCGTCGTGCCGCACGGCGGTAGGTCCCTAACGCCGTGGCCCACGGCGTTATGTGCCCTTGCCAGTGGGCCACAACCCCTGCCGCCGTGCCGCACGGTGGGCCACGGCGGCAGATGTATAGTTTTGCAAAATTTCTGGCGGACCATTTATTTTTGCAAAATAGAGAAAATATATATATAAAAAAATTCTAAAATCCGGTCCATCTCTATATATACATAATACATACTGCTACATCCGCTTCAGTTCACCGCACCTGTAGTTTGGACGAATTGATTTGAAATCGCTGCCCACGAACGAATTCAGGAAAAGATTTCCTATGGCTATCCACTTGGTTATATAAAAAAAACTAATCAAAATCATAGATCCAACGTTTTTGTTCTACCACCGCGTGCCTGAAGCCCTGAACTTTGGGCAGACATGTTGCTGACAAAAGCGAGAACTCATTAAGTAGCCGAACTTTTATAATCGAGTACATTTATTAAGTAGCAATGTAGCATGCGTAGAATCAACTTTTAGAAAGACAACAGGTTGCAACTCGTAAGCTTCAATGGCAGAGAAAACAAAGCACAGGCAGCTGACTTCGCAATACAGTCAACGTAACACGACACACCTCAAGCAGACTAGTAGTGCTTTCGTATGCATTTCAGTCAGTGATCCAGCTCGAATGCAACAACCTCTTCTGTGACGCCCATCACCTCCTCGACCTCAACCTCCCTGGCTTCGTACTCTTCCTCCCCGTCGCTGGCCTCCCCATCTCTGAGCTCCATCCTAAGTGCACGCTCCTCCTCGTGCACCTGTTTCCACCTGGCAACCCATGCAGCCCACTCTTCCTCAAGCTGCGCCCGCTTCACACGCTCCTGCTCAGTCATCTTGTTAGATGCATCCAGGTCCTCTTGCTCATATTTCTTGTTGTACTTCTTCAGATTCCTAGAGATCTCCTCTTCCTTCTCAGGAGCCAATAGTGGTGGTGGTCTCGGACGCCAAATGAACTGTTGATACCATTCATCAGTTGAAGTAAAAGGTCAGCACAGAACAATCCTAATGAGTTTCAAGAACATGTTATAGAACCTCTACCTGATACAGTTGATCCTTTGACAGATTGTAAAGCAGATCTCCTTTAAACGACCATATTTTAAAACCGTTCTCCATTTCATGGACTGCTGTAACCACAGTTGCAACATATCTGAACACAAAGAATTCTAAAACCATCAGTTAAGGCTATCTAAACACACAGAAAACAAGCAATTATTAGAAACTGCTTATGCAAATTTCAGGAATTTGGAATTTCATCTATATATGATTTGCAGGTGTATAATTTTTTAGTTGAAAAAATCAATAACTTTTCTCATTGAAGATGTGGAGCCAGAATTAATTTGACGATTCAATACTAAACAGTTAGCACATCACTAAGTTTTTTGACGATTCAGTACTAAACAGGTAGCACATCAATAAGTAGGAGTGACAAATTTTCAATCAGTGATTAGCTCACCTTCCAGTAGGATCCCACTTGATGTCAGTAGCCATAAAATGATCTGCGGTTGCCATGGTATCAAGTTCATCAACATTGTAAAACTCCAACTTGCCAGAAAAGCCCTTCAGCCCGGCAATGAGAATGAAACGCCCAGTAGGACACCAATACAATGCATTAGCTTCCTTGGACTTAGAGTAGTAATCTTTGACACACGGCTAGTATTGGCTGTTTGCATCGAGTAGAAGCTAATATCAGGCTTAGGACTATCGCCATGAATGACAGCAAAGCGATGGCCTTTGGGCTCCCATGAAAAGGCAATGATCTTGTCATTTTTGTTGTCCAGTTCAAGGATCTCAATTGGGATGTCCCTTTCTTTAATTCTAAAAAGCTCAAACCCTGAGTATGTGCTCTTCTTCGTTTTTGTGTACCTATCAACCAGCACAGCAAGATATTGTCCGTTGTTCGACCAGTACATCTTGCAATCACTGACACTGAAAAGATTTTTCTGCCGCAGCTCCTCTTTTCCAGGAATTTGCACGAGACTCACCTTTAAGAAACACAGCACAGACTTTAGCATTCAATCGTCAAATATGGAACAAATATCTTGTAAGAGGTTCAGAGCAAGTATTTGCTTACCCTTGCAGGCTGATTTCCACCACCCATTTCAGGCACAAACAAGGCTATCAAAGGGTCAGTGGGTGACCAGCAGAAGTCAAGTACATTTTCTACCTTATAGGATTTCTTGTCAATAAGGGAGAATGTATCAGTTTCGTAAACAGATATGGTATTCTTCCCAAGCCTTGCAAAATACTTATCATCTTTACCACCACCCCACCTTGGAAAACAAAGAAAGTACAGTAAGAATCTAAGCAAGAACTAAGCAAAATTTGATAAATTCATTCATAAACAAATGCAGGGTTCGTTGCTTTTACCTGAAGCAAGGCCATGAAACACCAGAAAAACCAATACCCCCAGCACTTGTAAATTCACCAGCACTTCCCTTAAAGTCCCGCATTAATTTCCCAGTTCTTATATCAAAAATTTTGAAGACAACCATCTACAAGATTAAGAATAAAGTCAAAAAAAGAAAAGCTAAAAGCACAGAAATAAAATTATGACAGTCTCTTACATGGGTGTCTCTAGGGTTAGTGGGTTTATGGCTGCTATATGTGACCAAAAACTTCTCACCAGGAGAGAAGTCAATCAATTCCACCTGTTAAAAAACACTGTTAGCTACAGTAACTACTACTGGATTACTTACAAGTGATGCAGTCCAAACTCCAAAGCAGTACCTGTGGATGTGCAAAGCGCATTAAACGCTCAAACTTATCTTCACCACCCCACACCTGTGATCCCTGTATATGCACTGTTGCCAAGTATGTTCCAAGAGGTGACCATTGAATGAAACTGTCCGTCCAGAACTACAAAAAAAAAAAAGAGAGAGAGAGAGGTGAACAAGCATGTATGTGAAGTTCTATCATGGAAGTAGCACATGGCCGATTTGAAGTTCCAATCTAACGTAGGTACTAGTAAATGTTCGATGGTAATTAGTACCTGGTGTTGATAAATAAGCTCAGATGTCAACTGCCTTGCATCATTCCAGTAAACTTCTGTATAGGTACCAGCGTGCAAAACAAATTGATCTCGGGCCTTCTCATCAGTTAGCCACTTATGCAGATTTTCCTGCAACACAAGAATGCAAATACGAAGGTATTAAGCAATCTAACATGGATATCTGTTTTCTTTCTCTCTAAAATGTAAGCGTAAGGCAAAAAGACTTACACCAGGAGTGTACGGCTTAGTGTCAGCAGGAATACATTCATCAGGGACTCTCGTATACCTCTCAAAGTCATCAAACATGTTAACTACTAATATGGTAGACTTGTCAAGTTTGTATCCATTGCGTATTTCTCTAGCAAGTTGAGCTTCCTGAAATGCCAAAACATAGATGAATACAACTTAGTCCAACAAAATTTACCCTTTTCAATCCACCTGAGTAATGGTTTGATGTGACTCAATAAAGAGGTACACCATGATGGTGGCAGAAAGAAAAGGTTATGTAAATGTCCAATTGTATGGATATCAAAAGCAGATCAAGCACAGTTGAAAAATCCAGGCAAAGCAATGGTGTTCATAAATACATCATGAGATATATCCACTGGTATGTTGATGTTCAACAACCCTCACTAATAAGGTGTGATTCAAATTATAGAAACACAAATTTGGGAACATGCCCAGGGATAACTTGCAAGCCAATTAAATTAATCAATCAAGCCATAGGTCATGTTTATAAGAAAACAAAATATGACTGACAATAGCAAACTACCTGTGGAGTATTGTACTCAATGAAACAGTAACCATAGGTCATATTTGTATCTGCGTTTACTGGCATCCAAAAGCCACCTTCTTTGATTGCACCAGCAAAGCTGAAGATCCTGCATATTAGGCTCTCCAGTCTCTCAAACTTTTCCGGAGGAACAACTGGCAGATTGTCCACCACAATAGTGTTGGCAAAGCCCACTTCGATCTCTGGAAGGTCCTCACTTTGAAGTATATCATCATCATCACTGCAAGTTATAATCAATCAGCAACATAGATAACTGTCGTAAAAAAATGAACAGGACTGCACATCTCAGAGTGCCTCAGGTTTAGATCAAGTTTCAAGTGTCACCAAATAAAATAAGTATGTGAGCAAGCTAAGTATTTACAGTAATTCACCCATGCTTAGCCTTTGATGCACTCAAATATTTGTGAACTACTATACTCCCATAATCCCTATCATAAGTCAGAACCGAGCTTAGTACTAAATCCTTTAAGCCATAATACTTATTCAAACACACAAAATGCAACAAGCAGATATACTGAAAACAACCTAACAACATAATTTGCAAGTAAATGCAAACACACCAGAAACTCAATTTGTTAATTGCATCCGTTCAGCAATTTAGGTCGAATATGCCTACCCGCTACAAACAAATCAAGATTGCACGAATTGTACCGCGGAGGATCACATCTGGACGAAGCCAAACATAGGACAAGGTGAACAGTTTGCAACAGATCGGGAGTCCGAATGAGCAGCGCGCATGGTTACCTGGGGATATCGAAGTCCACGCCAACGGGCAGGGTGATGGCGTCGAGATCGATGGAGGAGAGGTCGGTCCGGAGCTTCCGCGCACGAGCTTCGAGATCGTCGATCAGCTGGGGCGGGTGGTGATGGAAGACAAGATGGGCCTCCACCATACTGTCTCCTTTCTTTCTGCAGAATCTGCGCACACAAACAGGTAGCGGATCATTCCTCAGAAACCAAGAGAATCACGACTGCACACAAACTGTACCCAATCGCACACGAACCAGGAATCACGATTCCTCAGAGCACCGCGGAAGACTGGAATTTGACTAGATGATCGTGCAACACCTCGTACGAGAAAGCTAGGGCTTACTTACCAAATGCACGAGAAATCGGGCCGAGTACGGGCGGATTGCGCTTCCAGCGGGGATTGCGCTTCCAGCGGGCGACGGGTGGGAGAGAAGGAATTGTTTGAAGGGGAGTACGGCGGAAGGAGGCTGGTGCGATCGGGCCGGAGAAAGGGCACTTGCAGAGGGCGGAGGCGGCGGCGCGGCGCAGCGGGTGGGAGGGGGACGCCGGGGGAGCGGTGGGGTTTTGTAGGAAAGTAACCGTGCTGGGCTGCGGTTCGGTCCCCATGGCCCATTCGGACACGGCCTTGACTCGTGCGTGGCCCGTAGCCCGTAGCCCGTACCGTACCCAACGGACTCGTCAGCATAAAAGCACCGCAAGTCCGCAACTTTTCCCCAAAATTGGAACCCATTTTGCGTCTCGTCCCCCCAAATTCAAAATCCCCACCGCAATGGAGCAGGCGGTTGCTGCCGGCTTCCTCCCCGGCGCCGCGCGCTCCGACGCCGCGGCGATCCTCCGCGCCAGCGCCGCGAGCCGGGTGCCTGGCGTCGTCCGCGCCCGCATTGAGCGCTTCCCCGCCAAGTGGCCCTCCGTCGCATTGGCGAACGGCTTCACCCGCACCGCCACGCCCTCGTCGTCGTCCGCCGGGAAGCTCTTCGTGAGCTTCGGATTGTCCTCCTGCACCTCTCCCTCCTCGTCGACCGCCGGGAACACCATCATCTGCCCCTCGTCCTCCTGCATCGCTCCCTCTTCGTCGGGCGCTGCTAACTTCACCATCGACTGCGGCTCCTTCTCCAGCATCGCGAGCCCTTCTTCAGCCGCCACGAGCGCCCTTCAGGCCATCATCACCTCAGCCACCCCCACGCGCCTTCAATTCAAGGGCGCCGCATGCTCTTCGGAGGCGGAATTCGAGTTCTCTGCCTGCTTCTCGGCGATTGAGGCCCAGGCCGCTTCCTGCTTCGTCATCTGCTCTGACGCGGCGAGCTCGTCGGCCGCCTACTTCGCCGACACAGAGAACACCGGAGACGTGATCTCGGAGGAGGATGCGGTGTGCTTCTCGGTGGTGGAGGCCCAGGCCGCGCGCTGCTACGTCATCTTCCCTGGCGCGGCGAGTTCGTCGGCCGCCTTCTTCGCCGACGCCGAGAACACCGGAGACGTGATCTCGGAGGAGGCCGCTGAGTGCTTCTCCGCGATGGAGGCCCAGGCCGCGCGCTGCTACGTCATCTTCCCTGGCGCGGCGAGTTCGTCGGCCGCCTTCTTTGCCGACGCCGAGAACACCGGAGACGTGATCTCGGAGGAGGCCGCTGAGTGCTTCTCCGCGATGGAGGCCCAGGGCTGGCGCTGCTTCATCGTCTTCTCTGACGCGGCGAGCTCGTCGGCCGCCGTCTTCGTCGACACCAAGAGCACCGGAGACGTGATCTCCGAGAAGGCCGCCGCTGCGCGCTTCTCGGCGATGGAGGCCAGGGCCGCGCGCTGCTTCCTCATCTTCCGTGGCGTGGCGAGTTCGTCGGCCGCCTTCTTCGCCGACGCCGAGAACACCGGAGACGTGTGATCTCGGAGGAGGCCGCTGAGTGCTTCTCCGCGATGGAGGCCCAGGGCGGGCGCTGCTTCATCATCTTCTCTGACGCGGCGAGCTCGTCGGCCGCCGTCTTCGTCGACACCAAGAGCACCGGAGACGTGATCTCGGAGAAGGCCGCCGCTGCGCGCTTCTCGGCGATGGAGGCCAGGGCCGCGCGCAGCTTCCTCATCTTCCCTGGCGCGGCGAGTTCGCCGGCCGCCTTCGTCGCCGCAAGCAGAGGCCACGACGGCACCCAGAGCCCATCCCCCCACGCCAACTCGTGCTGGAGGTACTGCTTCTGCCTCTGCTCCGGCTCTTCGCGTCAATGCTCAACCACGTCTGCCTGCCTCCTCCCCTCCCGCGGCTCGCTGACCAACCTCCCCAGTCTGCCCTCGTCCCGGCGCACGAACTATTGCTTGCTCAGCGGCGCCGCCGGCTCGTGGCGGGACAAGGCGCGCAAGCCATTCGGTAAGGACGCAGGCTGTAATTCTACTTTACTGCAACAACGTTTGACTTTGGGGCATTGATTCTTACTGAACATGAATTAACTGTTCATTTTCAGATTGTCGCTCTTACGCTTTGAGGCAGGACGGGAATGACTGGAAGTTTGCTGTGAGAATTTGTTTCCTCTGTCTTCTTCTCCAGAGGTCTGGGTGCTTTGAGAAGATACCAGGGCACGCTGATGGTCAAAAACCATGGATGAATTTGCGGAAATTCGTGAAGGCTACGCGTTTGGTTTTCTGTTTGATAATCGGGTACTATGCGGCTTCCAAGAAAAATGAGAGGGCGACTCTGGTTGTTAGGGTCATTGATAGCACAATGAAGGTCTACAAGATAGCCGACGAGGTTGTAAAGATCATCGCCCTATTCGCTTGGCTTATCAGCCACCAGCCAGCAGTACTTTTCTCTCAGAACAAACCAGCCACCAGCAACCAGCCAGCAGTACTTTTCTCTCGGAACAAACCAGCATCAGCCATCAGCCACCAGCCAAACGAACATGCTGCATCTTTGGTTGAAAAGTTTGAGATGATTTTTTTCTGAACATTCTGAAGTTGCAAATAAGGTTGAACTTGGAGACAGAGGACAGTTTCAGTTAGCATGTTCATAACAGTTCTATAGTTGTTTCTGTCGTATGTACATTTAGATATGTAACCAAAGATAATGGAGCATCAAAGCAAAAAGCGATCGATTGGTTGAGTTGATTTTTCTTAATCTTCTGAGGTCACAAATAAAAAGGTTGAAATTGAAGGTTGATCGGAGCTTCTATGTCTGGCGAGCTGAGTTCTTGGCCTGCAGTCCTGCGGCGGCTGGACCTTTGGTTAATGGCCAACAACAGGCCGCTAATAATTTGAGCAAGAGAAGGGAACCCAGGCAATGCGACTTGGTTGTTTGTTTTGCATTGAAAATGAGTCAATCACCGACCTGTTCTTTGGGTGTTGTGCTGCTAAGCTGACCTGTCCTGATTATCTCTGCAATGTTTAGATGTTGCTATGGGTTTTCGACTTTGAGTTTGAGAGCATAGCGCGTTGGTTGATAAGCAACCAAAAAACGATGTTGCTTTAATATGTGCTGTTCTGCCACTCTGTAGTGTTTATGGAAGCTATAAGGAACTCCCTTTAATTTGTTTGCAGGGATGGAAGGCAGGATACAAACGTTGGAGGAGATGCCGAGATGGAAGGTGCTCTCCAAAGAGGAAGAGATGGCTCAAGTGGGGAGCTGATCTGGAAGCAGAGGCAAGAGAAAGCCCAAGACTTCCATGGAGTTCTCCTGCAAGCATGAGAGAGCAAGGGGGCTTACTGCCTTGCCAGTTCAACAAGATCGACTCCTGGAGCGCTAGGAGCCTAGGAAGAAGACTGCAAGCTGAAGAGATCAACTTGGGGAGAACGAAGTTCAGGAAAAATATAGTTTGATACTCCAGGGGTCGAGATGGACTATGTCGGAGGGCGTCCCTCGAATACCCTTGAATCTTGAATGTCTAAAAGATGACATGTATTATCTATAACTCCTATATAGGAACTCCCCACTGGCCCTCCTTAAGGAGTTCTCAGACCTCTGATTGGCTGCTGTGAGTGGTAACTGAAACATAGAAAAGCTATGTTGTCCCGTGTGGCCGTGTTCGTGTCCATGTCCCCACCTACCGCCGCATGCATGCAGGTGCCTTACGCGTGCATCAAGATCTGATGTGCGAGTGCAAGTACGTCTTCTGCTTCCAGTGCGGCGAGGAGGCGCACCGGCCGGCGTCGTGCGAGACGGCAGCCGCGTGGGCGGGCAAGAACGGCCCAGACGGGATGACCACGCAGTGGGTTCTGGGGAACACGAAGAAGTGCCCCAAGTGCCAGCGTGCGATCGAGAAGAACCAGGGGTGCAACCACATGAGGTGCAGCGCCCCCTGCCTCCACCAGTTCTGCTGGCTCTGCCTCGGCTCGTGGGCGAACCACTCCGGCACCAACTACCACTGAAACCGCTACGCCGCCGCGGCGGCGGCGGGCGATGGCAAGTCGGAGTTCGCCAAGGAGGAGAAGCGGCGGGAGCAGGCCAGGGCGTCGCTGGGGAGGTACCTGCACTACTACGAGCGCTGGTCGGAGCACGGCGCATCGATGAAGAAGGCGCGGCAGGACCTGGACTCCCTGGGTGGCGGCGGGCTGGACGAGTTCGCCGACGCCATCGGCGTGCCGCCGACGGTGCTCGACTTCCTCGTGGATGCGTACGCGCAGATCGTGGAGGCGCGGCGGGTGCTGCGGTGGACGTACGCGTACGTGTACTACCTGGACCCGGAGCGCGACAGGGTGAAGCGCGAGCTGTGCGAGTACCTCCAGGGCGAGGCCGAGAGCTCGCTGGAGAGGCTTCACCACTGCGCCGAGGACAACATCGTCACTGCCACTAGGCTCGCCCCCGCGACGTTCGTGGAGTTCAGGGAGAAGCTCTGCAACCTGACAATTGTGACGCGGAGCCACTTCAGCAAACTCGTTGATGGGTTTGAATCCGGCATGGCCGAGGTCGTGTCGTGAGTGTGTAGGGGATCAGTATAGGATTTTCAGTTTCAGTCTTTACAGTTCCAAAAAGGCACCCTTTTCCTTTCAAAACTTGCCAATCATAACATATCCCTATAAATTTTAAAATACGTATACACATCTCACTTGTCAGCATACTCTAATGTAATGGTTCTGGAACATAGGGACTTGCACTTTGCTTTGATCAGGGTCTGATTGAATCCAATTCTTCACTTGACTAATGAGTTACTTCTGGATTTGTGTGCTGCGTGCGTGGTTTGCTTAGGTTCTAAAATTCCAAACATTTGTGCCCGCTGTATCTTGAGTGTGCCGGTCACTCTAAGTCCTGAAAATGTCTGAAAGGGCTTTGAAAGATCTCAATATTTCTGTCAGCAAACCTGGAGAACGGAAAAGACAATTCTAACATCTTCGCATTCCATATATTTTGCAGCGACTCACAGGCTAAACGAAGGTTGGAATTCAACAAAGAGACTCCAGCTGATCCTCTAGCAAAACAACATAAGACCCATTGAGAGGTACTTCATAAAATATTATACTCAATAAAGCTCCAAATATTCAATCAAGTATAATATCTGACATCTATAATATACTCACTATTCATACAGGTAACCCTTGGAAATTATTCTCAACATAAAACATGGAGAACGGACAAGATAGAATTACCTATGCTACCAAGGACTCACTCTAATAAATAATTACATGTTCTTTTTTTAAGATACACCATGTGATCGTTATGGATATTTGTTTATACTCGGATAAGAAACTTCAGTTCAAATAGCTTGCCACTTTGGTTTAAATAAATAGTGATACTCATTACTCGGGTATTTCAACTTTACATAATATGCTCATGTCCTTATCGTCGAGAGATGATATCATGGTAAATTTTTCTTAAAATCATTGTATTTTCTTAATTCCCGCAGCAACGCGCGGGTGAGGTTCCCCTAGTTCTTGGAATAAAACGGGGAAACCTACAGTGCTATCAAAAACTGATCACTGTTAACTTTCTAAACTTTTTTTTTTTGCGAAAGGTTATCTTTCTACACTTGTCCCGTTTTGACTATGGAAGAGGCGAGAAAGACCTGCAAAAACACGATCGTTAATTGTAGGTGGAACTACTTGATCATTTAGAGGCGCCGAAATGCATAACGGATTCTGTCAGCAGCTCCTCTACTGATGGCTACGCCAGTGAAGAGCCCAGTGCCGGCCCAAAGCCCAGGCGTGCAGTGAAGCCTAACAAGAATGCATTTGGCCCACAATGGGGCAAGTGATGTATTTCCTCTGCCATCTATCTCTCTCCCCGTTCTTCCTCTCCGCCTCCCCTTCCTAGCCCGATCTGCGCCGCTGTTCCTGCCATACCACCGCCACCGCTGCTCCGCCGTTAACAGATTCCTTTGCGATCAAGACGACGTGTCATGAAAAAAGTAGCAATCAGCTTGAACCGGCATGGGTCGTACCACGAGTTAAATCACACAACTTATTTGTTTAAAGAAGGTCACATCACCTAATAATTGACATGATTTTTTCTCAAAGAAGGCCTAGCGCATCCTAGCCTAATTGCAAACGTACGAACAGGTTTTGCATGCAGTAGTAGCACTGACCACGGAGCAACAAAGCAGCCAAGCAGCGCAAATCACATCAACATCAGATCAACATAACGTGGCCTAAAAAAGGAGCTCAGAACAAACGTCAGAATCAGACCAACTCTCTCCGTCGGCAAAAGAGTGTCATTTTCACTTCTCGAGAAACAATTTTGACTAAATATATAAAAATATATATTAATATTTATGGTACAAAATTAATATCGTTAGATAGATATTTGAATCTAGTTTTTTATAAAATTTATTTCGAGACACAAATGTTGCACGTATTTTGTACAAATCCGGTCAAACTTGTGACACGAAAACCCACAGTGACACTCTTTTGGGAACAGAGGGAGTAGCTGCTAGGCAGGCCACGACTGCCGACGAGCAAAGACCAGGAATCCGATATGCTGTGCGGCGACAGAGCAACAAGCCACCGCCAAGCCCAAGGTCGTAGCTAGTCTGTTGGATTGCAAATTTGTGCTTCACTCGTCAAATTTTAGTTTACAAAGTCATATGCTAGTATCTTGGAGTTGCTCTAACGGGGAAGAGGCATGGCACGTGAATTAGTGGTGGGAGTTCGAGAAGGAAATTTATTTGGCAATATGATTTTTAATATCATTTCTTTGTTTGGCTGCGTTCAGCAGGTCTCCAAGAGGAGAAGCCGGTAGATTTGTTGTGAGAAGAAAATACTATGTACTGATTAAGATGGTTGATTTGTTGTAAGAGAAAAGTGTTGTAGCAGAAGCCGAAATACGCAAGCTGAATGCAGCTGTTTTGGAGGGGATTAAGAGTGGTAGTTTAAGTGAGACTAGATATCTCTTATTTGATGTGAGGTGCCAAATTATATTTAAGTCATAATAAACGGTGCAGATGCATTCATCTTAAAAAAAAAACAAATTCCCACCAATTCGCACCCCACCGATTCGCATCCCTTCCCTTATAGAAACTGATTAGACTAACTCCAGCAAGGCCACACAAAAACATAAATGCGTCGCAACACTGGTTTTGGGTCGTGAAAACGGCTTCCAACGGGTGACCCAAATACCCTGCGTATTTTGCGAGCCAGCGGATGTAAAAAGCGTCGCTATCTCCTCTATCTAGTTCTTCTCCCTCCGTCTCTCTCAGCCAAAATATCTGCCGCCAACCGTTTCGCGCGAGGTGAAAAGAAGAGGCAGACTCGGGAAGCTTTGTCGCCGCCCGCCGACGAGATCTGCACCGAGCTGGACTTCACAGGTATGGATCTCGTTCCAACCCTACCCTCCCTCGTACCCGGTTCCATGTCTCTAGTCTTCTCATGGATTTTGGCCCCGACCACTCGACCCTGGTCTCCTCTAGCATCTTTACAACCACCGTGCACTTGTGAAGAGCGGAGAATCTTAACTGCCCAACAACATTTCTCCTCTGTCTGAAGAAGCTATTCTTGGCTGTGACCTCATGCACTATCCGAAGGAACAATTCTCGTCTCATGCGGAACCTACCGCCCAAAATTACAAATATTTATCAAATTAATTCATTGTATCATTGAAATGGAATTTAGGCCAAAGATTGTACCTCCTTCTAAAATGTTCCTCATTGTAAAGCGGACGTTCAATAAAGTAGTCCTGATCCAGCTGCCAATCTGCTGCAATTCGATCACGCTTGTAAGTGTTGTGGCCTGGGACCGAACCTCCCCAAGTGCGTTTTCGAGGTGTCTGGGTGACGACAGCCACCACGGCCATGACCTCATCGTCCCTGGAGTATGCTACAGCTGTCCGAACATTGACAATTTGACGTAACTCCAAGCCATGGCCTACAAAACTGCCATCGTCCCTAGAGTATGCTGCAGCTGTCCCGAACATTGACAATTTGACGTAACTCCAAGCCATGGTCTACAAAACTGCAGTATAATTCTAAGGCTCGAACGCCCCGTTTAGTTCCTAAAAATTTCACTAACTCCCCGCACATCAATCTCCAGACACTATTTACACTACAAGAAAAATGCCGACTAGTTACGCAAATGTCGTTTCTCGTCATAAATCGTGATTAATGACGCCGGTTGTTACGAAAACGCTCCGTCATTAATCGAGCGTCACAAACCGCGATTAATGACGAGACCTTATTTCGCGGCGTCATGAGTTTAATGACACGTGTAAAATCGGCAATACAAAGCGTCATAACTTCGTTCCTGCAGTTTTGCCATGCTGGACATAATCTGATGTGGTATCTGATGTGACATGCCAATTGTGACAAACCGTATGCGTCATAAAACTAATTTGGCCCGTTTGTAGCTGGGTTGAGCCCAAAACTGTTCCTGTAGGCTGGCGTTGTTCATATAGCCCCAAAAAGATTTTGTTGGACCCAATTGTAGCTTTTTTTAGATGAAATTTGATTAGGGCCCGTTTTTGGTTGGGTCGAGTCCAACAGGTGCGCATATTGTTGCGGGCTTCTGTGTCACGTTAATTTGAAAAAATTGACTTTTGACCCAATTAAAAGTGTGTTAAGCCCACTGAAGGACAACATAAAATTAACTAATCATGCATCAGTATTAATGGATTTCATTTCAATTCTGATCCTTTTTTTAGAATAATTTTGATCTGGTTGGCAAAATAATAATCAATATATATTTCTTTATACAATAAAGCAAACTGTTGTTTACTATCAAGCACGACCATATTGTTCATCACATATCACAAACTATTACAAGATAACCGTATCACAAGGAACATTGATTAACCAAGTTAAATCCAGGTCGTAATCACAAGAGAAAGTGGAGATTTGATCTAATGATCTTAACCTCTTCATCTTTTACCGCTAAGCAGTAGACGAAGGAGGTCCTCACTGTCTTCAGTTAGCTTCTGCAACCTCTTAATCTCAGCCGACTGCATTTTCAGAGTTGATTCTGATTCTTCGGTCTTCTTCTTCAAGCTACATAACTCTTTCTGGTGAGCAACAAACCATTGTCGAAGTTGTACCCCATCCTGATTGGGAGCGTCAACTCGCTCTTCATCAACACTACTACATAAGGATTTGGTATCCATTCTTGAGTACTCGGCTGTCTCTGTTTTAGTTTGTTCGGGAAGAAGCATCACTGACTTGGTAGCTTCCATCTAGCAACAGTGGATCTCAAGTCAGATTAGGACATTGTAATTGATTCGAACTAAGGAAACAAAGGTGTTAAGCTTGTTATCTTGGAGCAGGTCTGAATAGGAGCGAGTTCAGATGTTGACCCTTTGGCCCACTGAAACAAGTAAAAGAACAAGAGGTAAGGGTTGAGATCATTCGCAATCGGAAACAAAGAAGGTGTTAAGTTTGTTACCTTGGAGCAGGTCTGAACAGGAGCGACTTCAGATGTTGACCCTTTTGCCCGCTGAAACAAGTACATGAACAAGAGGTAAGGGTTGAGATCATTCGCAATCAGAAACAGAGAAGGTGTTGAGTTTGTTTCCTTGGAGCAGGTCTGAACAGGAGCGGCTACAGATGTTGACCCTTTGGCCCGCTGAAACAAGTACAAGAACAATAGATAAGGGTTGAGATCATTAGCAATCGGAAGCAATTTCATCTATTAAGTTCAATGCAGTACATGAACGATCACACCCAATCCATCATCACCCAAGCATGCAACAAATATATGGAAAGCCAAAGAGCATGGGTAAGCAATATAATAATTTCATCCTTTAATTTCTACAAATCTCAAATAAGTTGACTGGAACAATGTCTTGCAATAGGGAACAAATGATCCACAATCACCCAAGCACGCAACAACAATATTCAAAGGCAAAGAGCATGGGGAAACAATTCAATAATTTCATATACAAATTTCTACAAACCTCAAATAAAATGACTTCGAACAAACTCTTGCGATAGGGTACAGTAGATCCACAATCACCCAAACATGAAAGAATGTTATAGAAAGCCAAAGAGCATGGAGAAGCAATCTAATTGAACCGATCAATACAGGGAGGAGACCGCAGACCTGACGAATAGGAAGGGAAGAAGGTGCCGAATGCCGTCTCGATTTAGCAGCCCAACCTTGCGCCTTGAGCACGATGTTCTACGCAACTGTTGCAGATCTGCGGCCGCCAGGGTGAGCCTTGGGGAGCCGACGGAGCAACGAGTTTGAACCATCTTGCAGCTTCAAGGACGTTGCCGAGGAAGGCCGCCGGTCGTAGAAGAGGAAGGCCGCCGCTCGTAGTAGAGGAAGTCGTCGTCGGTAGCTAGGTCACCGTTGCTGCTTCCGCTGCAGATCTACTAGGTCTCTTCGGCGGTCGAGGAGAAGATCCCCTGATTTTGGAAAATTACGAGGAGGGAATTGGGAGGCCTGGTTTCCCTCTTTGTTTTATATATAAACGAGGAGGACCAGAAGGAGGAGCGAGGAATTCAAAATTTCAAGTCCCGCCTTTGTGGTCCAGAGCGGGAAACGAAAGACTTTTGAATCATGGACCCAAACGTCAGTGACCCAAATGAAAGACCGCTTGGGTGTCAGACCCAAACATCAGTGACCTTACATAGAGAGGCAAGTTGTTGACTGAGTCGTCCGTGCCACCATGGATCATGAAATGGACAAACACACACAGGATTATACTCTACTTCATATTCACGTTAGATGGATGATCTGATTATAGCATTACAAATTTACTCACTGTAACAAATTAACGTACCGTTTCAACTGTTTATTATATGACTAAAAACACTTAAACAAAACATTAAAACTACAGGGGACCCTGGTACAACCCTTTAGGTAATCTTCTACGGAGATTGTGCATAAATTCGGGATGATCAGTGCATACAACCGCCCAATCATATGTGAGTATTCTGTGAGGAAAGATTCTCTCTAAGAGAGGTATGCACTTGTCCTGTAATTGTGTGCAGTTAGCCTGAATTGCCCATCGTAGAAATGAAGTCACAGTTTTCTCGCTTGCCATGTCCCACATCTTTGACGCACAGTGCAGCTTCAACCTTTCAACTTGGTACATGTCGGCGACCGAGAGTAAATAAGGTCAGGCATTGGCAGGAGTGTCCCATAAATCAGCCTCCTCCGGGAGTGATCCTTCCCTAGCATATTTGATCAGGACCGAGAAGGCATCAGGGTGTGTGTCAATAATTGTAACAGTTTCAGAGCTAGACTCCACTCATGGGCCGTAGAGCATTGCCTCCATCACACAAGATACTTTCGCCACATCGGCACGTATCGCTCGTATCACCCGGCATTCTGCACCTACGTGGAAGACAACTTCCACAGGGGCTTGGGCTGCAACGCTTTCGCATATGCTTCTTTGTACTGATGGAGGAGGAACCTCAATGTAGTCGTCCTCTCGTACTGTAACAACACATGATATGTGTATGCGATCTTCATTGGAAGTCACGCGCTCAATGTCAAGATGCTCCACCAGACATTCAAATCCTCTTTCTTGTAGATCCCGATTCATGAAACAAACTTCTTTTGTAGCTTGAACTCGAAACGTATCATCTTCATCGTTTGGGTCTCCAGCCATCGCACGCAACAATACTCGCACCTACGTGGAAGGAAGCAGTCACAGGCTTGACAACAATAATATAATGCGACCATATCGCCATGTGTGAGTGTGTGTATTCATAGCAGCAACGAGACACGTACCATTTGGGATTTGTGCACAGGAACGAGGACGACGGCAATGCCGTCCGGAACATCCATCCACTGATGATCATTCATACCTGTAGGATAGCAATGTAGCTTCCATTGAAAGACTCCCACCATGAACGTACCGGATTCCTTGTACTGGCCCGCGGTTCTTTCTGCTTTCGCTTCCTGGCTTGAGACTGAGAAGTCGACTTGCATGGAAGGAATCATTTTAGCGTCTAAAACCATTAACACAAATGACATGCAATGATCGTCTCGTGCCTAAACTGTCTCTTATTATAGTGGGAGTGAATGTGTCATTCTGAAACGTTCGTTCGTGGACATCAGTTACCACCCAGAATGGATGCGTCCCTTCAGTGCAGATGTGGCCACGTTCGGGTCATTAACTTCTCGGTTCTAGTCCTTAAGTGTGATTCACAATGATCGACACGTCCGTTCAGAGGGGGTGTGCACACAAGTTCGTCGGTTAACGCCCGGTGCCAGTCCTTAACTGCAACTCTCAATGACCTCCATTGCAATACGTATGAATTCCGAATGGTGAGTATGCTTGAATCAATTTGGAATAGATTAAACCAAATCGGCATAATAAGATGACATCTCATAGCAACAAATCACCACAAAGTTCACACCACCAGTCCACCAATAGGTAGCAAATATCATATGATGATCTGGTAGCCAACACCAAAATACAAGCATGATACAAGTTTCACAATAATCATGACTACTCATTCATAATCATAACTCCATCTCATGTTTGGCCTCCTGCAGTTGTTCCTTCACCTTCTGCATCTCCTTTCGTGAATTTTTGGTCTTCAGGCCTCTCTTGCATTTCTTAAAGTTTTTTCAGAAGATCTGGATGTCTCGTCCCAGGGTGAGGACTCTTCTATGATCTCTAAAGAGATTGAAAACATCATAGAACAATTAGCTGACAAAGAGAAAGAGCTTCAGTACGCACCTAAGAACAAGAAAAGTGAGGGCAGAGCTGATTCTCCTTACGAAAGACATTGGAATAAATACGTCAATGAATGGGTAGGACATTGAGTTTGTTTGGTCAGTCTTTTCTTTTAAATGTTCAAGAAGTTCATTGTTAGTTGGACTGAAATGGGTACTAATAGGCAAGGGTACCCGTTTCAGTCCAACTAGCAACGAACTTCTTGAACATTTAAAAGAAAAGACGAACCGAACAAACTCAATGTCCTACCCATTTATTTACGCATTTATTCCAATGTCTTTCGTAAGTAGAATAAGCTCTGCCCTCAGTTTTCTTGTTCTTAGGTGTGTACTGAAGCTCTTTCTCTTTGTCAGCTAGTTGTTTTGTCATGTTTTCAATCTCTTTGGAGATCCTAATGAGTCCTCCCCCGAGACGAGACATCCAGATCCTCTAAAATAACATTAAGATGTTCTTGTAGAAATAAACTCATTCTTGGAGAAAACTCATCTCGATCTGAAAAATAAACTCATCTCACTCTATAAAAAACCTGAATCCCTTGAACCCAATTGTATGAGTACAGTAAAACAACCACCACACGTCACAAAACCTGGTTGTTTGCTACCTACATAAACTCAGCAAGGGCATGATTGTCCTAACTGAACCTTTCGATCCATCAAACGATGCAAATTGAAAACTAACTGAATCTAACACCTATGAATTGTGCAAACGCTAACAATCGTGGCAGAATCCAGATGTCCCTTCAATGGTATACAGCTCCGAAATAGTATATTCAATCTACCAATTCATAAAACGATGGACCTATCAATCCTATCAATTGTGCACCTAGACAAAAATCCATAAAACGAGTGGCTTGAAGCACATCCAGAAGCTACTAAAATATAAAACCTACTGTAAGATGATGCAAATTGAAAACTAACTAAATCTAATATGAATTGTCTATAGCCTATCAACTTCTAACACCTATCGAGTGCTAATCTAAAGGTACGATAATGCAATCTAAATCTACCATATATGCTCATCAATCCTCCAGATCCCCAAATCTAGATATCCCCAACCCTAGTAAGATAGGGGAAAATATAGTGGCTCAAACAAGAGGACCAACCTTGTCAGGTTGTCTCATCCTCTTGTTGCTGGGATGTGGCGGCGCAACCATCTTCTCCTCACCGCTAGGACCCGCCATTCCTACCACGAACTATTGCAGATCTACGTAGCGGAAGTCAAAAGTCTTTGCGAAGTCTGAGTGAAGTGTCTCGCCAGCCATTCGATACGTAATTATAGATTCAACTAAAACTTACATGTGGGACCTGGTCACAGTAAAGAATTCGCATGAACTATTAGCTGAGTTTCCTATAAAACTCGCACAACCAAGAAGTGGTGCAGTGGTAAACATCACAGTCTTGTTCCTTCAGGCCCCTGGTTTGAACCCATGCCATGACAAATTATTTTTGCAACATTTCGTGACCTAGCCTCCGCTGATTTAGCGAAAATGCTTACACGTGGGACCCTGGAACTATTTATGACGACTTGGAACACTCTATTTTCGAAAAAATGGTCACATGTGGGATCCCAATTGAATTTTATGACGACTTGGAACACTCTATTTTAAAATAATGCTTACATGTGGGATCAAAATTGGTTTATGACGCCGCTGACCTGGCGAAAATGCTTACATGTGGGACCTTGGAAAATTTTATGACGACTTGGAACACTCTATTTTCGAAACATGCTTACATGTGGGACCCAATTGAATTTTATGACGACTTGGAACACTCTATTTTTAAAATAATGCTTACATGTGAGACCAACGTTGGTTTATGACGATATTGCGGAGCTTATGGCGTCACAAAACAAGTATGGAACAGGGAACGCTTGACTACAGTAGCAACCGTTATGACGAAAGTTTTTTTCACTAAATTTGCTCGGAAGTGAAATATTATGACGAGATCAGCCAGGAATGTCATAAATCAATGATGCCAAAATGTGATTGCGTCACTAATCAACAATTTTCTTGTAGTGTTAGGAGTATTAAATGTGGATTAATGACAAAACCTATTCCACAACCCCTACCTTAAAAA
Organism: Cenchrus fungigraminus; assembly: GCA_036936925.1. Taxonomy (NCBI): domain Eukaryota; kingdom Viridiplantae; phylum Streptophyta; class Magnoliopsida; order Poales; family Poaceae; genus Cenchrus; species Cenchrus fungigraminus. Next base: position 27,660,431 of record CM072780.1, on the reverse strand, counting down.
TTTTCGAGACGAATCTAATGAGCATAATTATGTCATGATTAGACAACGTCGTGCTACAGTAAACAATCTCTAATGATGGATTAATTAGGTTTAATGGATTCGTCTCGCCATTTCTTGTTCATTCGTGTAATTATTTTTGTAACTAGTCTACGTTCAATACTCCTAATAGACCTTGTGAGAGGACGCAAACACTACTCCAACTAAATGGGGCCGCCTAGAAATTGACATCCTCTCACTTGGACATCGAACAAAGCAAATCGATAGAAAGCACATTACCTATGTTTCCCACCCACACGCCACTGCCTCGTCTACTCCGCACTGAGCCGGCTTGAGCTGCTGAAGCAGTCTCAAAGGAACACGACGCTGACCTCCAACTGGGCGTTGAGCCACGCGCGGGCACTTGTGCCCCCGGTTCGCACCAACCTCTCCGAGCTTCGCAATGCAGCGGCAGCGTCTGACGCCCTGGTGGGGTACATGCATCGTCACCCGCCGAAACGAGACCCTCTTTTTCGTTTTTGCGGGCCCTGTGTTTCCCGTGAGAATTTTCACAGCGCACGCCAGCGAAAACTGCTGAGCGATGGGTCTTTTATTTTGGGTTCGCTGTTAGACAGGAATACTTTTAGGTTTGCAACTCTTTTGCTGTGCAATACGCAAATCATAAAATGGGTCTTCTATTTGGGTAGGTATTGTTGGAGATAATCTTAGATCATCTCCAACAGTTTGCGTAATCAAGTTGTCATTTTTTATTTTTGGCAAAAACGTTAAAAATACTCCTTCAATAGTTTGGCAAAAGACTTCACAATTTTTTGCAACTTGAGAAAAAACAACCTCTAGCGCGTAAATATACGCACACGGCTCGTGGTTGGCATCGTTGTTTCTAGACATGTGGGAGGGTGAAAAAGAAATAAATAACAGAGAAGGGTTCCTGATGTAAGTTTTCAAGATGTGGAAGAGCATAAACATAATTTTGCTTATCTATCAGAGTTCCTGATGTAAGTTAGATCTGGGTTTGACAAGTGAATTATGTCAAACGGTTGGAGATGAACTCTTTTTTACTTGACATATCTTTTTAGAAGTTGGCAAAACACAAGATTTGCCAAGTAAAATTTGGCAAAATCTTAGAGATGCTCTTAGTGGGAGTCATCTACTCATCCATCTAAAATCTCATTCTTCAACCCATTAAAACTCTCACGCCCACCAAACAAATAATAAGACCATCTCCATCAGCTGCTGGATCAGCATCTGCATCCCCAAAATGCAGATGAAAACGAGACTGCAGCAGCCGCAACAGATGCTGCAACCGCATCTGCATTTTGTAGTTACCGGTCGTCTTTACCCCATATTCAATGGTTCTCTCTCCTCGCTGCATACTCCCGCACGCCTCTCCTACCAGTCGTCGCCTCCCACCCCGCGTCCTACTACCCACACCAGCCCCGCCTTTGCCTCCGGCCTCGCCAGCCCGCCTCCGACCGCTCGCCTGCCCCTGCTCCCCGTGCTCGACAACGGCGGCTCGATCTGTGCATGAGGGGGAAGGCGACGAGCGCGCTTGTTGGAGACACCGCCCTCCTGTGCAGGTTCTGCCCCACCTCCGCCTCCGCCCGCCCGCCCGCCCGCCTCATCTCTCGTGCGTCTTCGCGGCGGCCTGGAGAAGCGAGGCAGGGCTCGCGGCTGGATCCGGCGCCGGCTGGTGAGGCCGCCACTTCCTTCACTCTCGCCAGCCTCCTTCCTCTACCCTCTCCCTCCCGGTGCGAGGCGGAGCAGCGGCTCAGCGGTGACGATGACGATGGTCCTTCGGCCTGGTGGCGGTCACCACAGAGACGCAGATGGTGGCGAGGGCCGGTCCTGCTCCTCATCGGTGGATGTCGGGGTTCTCTAACGCCGGCAAGTAAATTTGTGCATTTCGTGTATCTAATCCGGATGGTGACTCGAAAGACACGAGGTTTATACTGGTTCGGGCCTCTGTGGAGTAATACCCTACGTACAGTTCGTGGCCAGTGTATTCAAGCCCAGATTTGTAGTAGGGGGGGGTACAAACTAATCGGAAGAGGGAGCCGGTCCCAAGTCTCTGCGGAGGTGTTCTTGAATGGTTTCGGTTGGTGTGTCGGGTTGGTTTTCCCGTCTGTTGGTTGATTCGGTTTCGTCGGTCCGGGGGGTTCGTCCCTCGTCTATGGCCCAGGTTCTTCCTTTTATAGCTACAAGGGGAGCCTGTAGCCGAGGGGTAAAAGCGGGATTACATGTGGTGTTACAGTGCGGAGAGTCCTTCGCCTTCGTCATGACGCCGAGGCTGTACGTGGTGAATGGGAGTTTCACTATACCCCATCCCGCTTGGGTGGTATGGGCGTCATCCTGACCGGGAGGGCTGCTCCCAGGTGGTTGGGCGAAAGAGCCACTCGGGCGCTTGACGCTGAGTGGAGAGGCTGGCTATCGACCTATCCTTTACCTCCTTTGACCCGGAGGGGAGTCGTTGGGGTAGATAAACATCACGTCTTTGCCATTGTGGCGTTCTTGTGCGGACATGATGGGCGCCACTGTGGCGCAGGTGGCAGCGTGGGCTTGCCCATCCCACTCTGACGGGCGAGAGCACGCTTGGTACGGTCGGGGATGGGTGGTCACACCGAGGATACGGAGGTAACCCACTCGGGCGAGGGAGTGGGCTTGACCAAACGAACCGGTCTTCCCGAGGGTTCCTTAGCTGGGAAGGCTTCAGATCCTCGGTCTGGCGGGGGTCCATCAATCATGATGAAGAGCACTCAGGCGAAGCGGAGAGCACTCGGGCGAATTGAAGTGGGCCGAGGTGAGCTAGGATCCCCTTGGGCCGGGGCCTATCTTCTTGTGCTACTCCGTATCTAGTAGTTTGAGGGGTTTAGACCAAGGCTGACAGCCGATTAGGGGGTTGAATTACCAGCCCTGGTTTCCACCCTCATCAGCGGATGAGGACGACAACAGCAGCAACAACAACAACAACAACAACAACAACAACAACAACAACAACAACAACAACAACAAGGCTTCCTCAGTGCCGCAGGAGCCAACCGCCTGCTCAGATGCAACAGGGATGCACAAGACTGCTGGAACGCAGCTCTGCACGCGGCACTGTTCCTATCTGTCTCTTTGCTTCATATCGGGCATTTGCAGATGCAGATTGCTTTTGCTGCTGGAGATGGACTAATATGATCCTAACGAACAGCCCCGCGTCGCTCTAACCACGGGTGGCTCCCCAAAATCGTAGCAGCACTGCCGCCCCAATCCGCATCCTCCTGCCTTGCCGCCATCGGAGCCCAGCAACCGGAGGCCCGCGTGAGGTCTAGGACGGTGGCGGCTGGGCTGATTTTGCCGCCTCCGGGGGAGACCTAGGCAGCCGCAACGAACGACACAGTGGTGCTTTGTCGTGGCGACGCGGAGTGTGGAGCAACCAGCACTAGGCACTATGAAGAGGCGCATGGAGGCAACAGGCGGTGCGAGTGTAGGCCGGCGGGGATCTGGCCCTATAGTGCGATGACGTGGAGGCGTTTGGCCGCACCGACGTGGGGGGCGCTTCGTGCAGGGCCTGCCGTGGCTGTGCTTGGTGACGAGGCACTGCCGTCGGGGCATGATGTGGTGCTATGGCCTGCTGGTGGCGGCGTGGATAAGCGTAGACGTCGAGGTCGTGGCTCCCGGTTCTAGATCTGAGCATCTCAGACCAGGTGATGCCCTCCTATGGAGACAACTACGCCACCACCCTGGACATGTTGACGCTGTCGATGCTGTCACAAGCGGCGGTCATCATTGTCGGAGTCGGTGCTTCCTGGTGATGTTTTGATCGTGCAGGAGTTTCGGGCGAATACCTTACCTGACTGTGTGTCCGTGTCAACAACGACATCGTCGTTGGGTGTCGTTAACCTCCTTTGAGGCGTGTGTTGTGAAGCTTGCTGTTAGATCAGAGACTTTATGGGTAAAAACATTATTCTAGTATGTCGGAAGGGCGACGACGGCGTCTTCAACATCATATCCTTCTTGAAGGCGTCGCCTTGGAAGTCATGTTGGCCTCACATTCATTACCATGATGAAGTTGCTATGCGAGTGATAGATGACATGTGTTGAAGTCCAACGTCAAATGTCTAAGCAGACGTTGATGTTGCCAAACGATAGTGCAAGTTTCAGACGTTGATGTTGCCAAACAACAGTGCAAGTTTGAAGCATGGATGGAGAATAAGAATGAAGCTTAGTCTTGTAATGTTTTCTTTGTCTTGAAGCTCTCTTCTTGTATTTTGTTTCCCTCTTTATGAAGCATCAGAGGCTAAGAACTCTTTCTAATATTTAGCTATATATATCCATCTTTGTGGATATATAGCTTAATCTAAAAAAACAAACAATAATATTTTAATCTCTTCCCTCTAAACTTCCTTTCCCTCCCACCAATTACCTCCAACCAAACAAGTCGTAAGTTGGAGAGTGCACACTGGGCCTACACGATAGTAAACTCACGGAAATCCTATACATCTTCTAGAAGATTTTATTCATTGAAACTTCCGCTTTAAGGTTCGTGCGAAATGAGATTCAATGGCTCCTGATCGTCTTCTTCCTTTCGTCATTCTGGCGGGAGTGGCTGGAGGTGAATGGCCGCCGACGGTGGTTGAGGTGGTGGCCTTAGGGGTTACTCTTCGGGAAGTTCAGATTTTGAGATGCTCCATTGGTCCCCGAACCTGAAAATGAGAGAGTCGGGGTAGGCGGAGAACCGACGATGGTGGTGGTTCGGTCGACAGAGGGGAGGCGAGGCGGTGCTATCGCGTCACCGGCCGGTTGGGGTTGGATGCCCGGTGCGTTGGAGGCCGGCGGCGGGGGGCGCGAGGAGGATTCGGGTTAGAAAGGGTGGGGTGTAGGGTAGTGGTGGGTGGCGGCGGGCGGCGCGACGATGGGGTAGCCACTGAACGGGGGTGGAGGATGAGGTGGTAGGGTTAGTGGTCTGCAAGAGTAGAGGAAGAAATGGGTGGAGGAAGAAGAAGAAAAAGGTAATGGGCTGGAAGTTTTCTCCTTATCCATCTTCCGGAAGGGATATAGAAGCTCCAGTAAACTCAACCTACAACCATTGCAGCAACTAGATAGAATAGAACGTGTATATGGATGAGGACGCAAAGTCATTTGCTTGCGCCTTGAACACATGAGCTGAAAAAACCCTCAACACACAACCATTGCACAGCATAACTAGATAGAGTTTGTATATGAACGAGGACGCAAAATCACTTGCTCGCGCCTTCTACACATGAGCCGGTACAACACATGCATGCCTGCCCTCCTAGGCTCCTATGGATGCTTGAAGCGTCTCGTAGAATTTTCGTAGCTCATATGTTGCCTCTTCCTTCCATCCTTTCACGCTGCCGTAAAATGTTGTAAAGTATAGATCGAGAACGGGCAGCCTGTGTATCATCATAACGCCATATATGTTAGCCAACAATGGTCAATTAATCAATCACAAAGCAAATAATCACTTCAAGTACTACGAACCTCAGCAAACCGAACGCCTCGAAGTTACTTTCGCATAGCTTTATGACCATAACGATGCTGATAGCTGGGACAGAAACATCACAGCAACCACGATTAATTAGTTATTACCTTCATAATCTTCTAATAAAAGGTACGTAGCTTGGAGGAATGTTGAAGTTACTAACCAACTTGAATCATGGTAATGAAGTCGTTGGCAAATCCTTGCCTGTGGACCTGCGACGACACGACACTGAGCTTGTAGAACAAGTACCCGAGCGCAAGGTCTAGGAAAGCGCAAGGAGCCGCCCTGAACAGCTGGTAGCACCCTAGGCTTGCAACGGCAAAGCCTGATGAAACACAGTAATTAAGCGATCATCAGTTAATAACTATATATAGCTTTCCTCAGATCAACATTTTTTGCATGAAAATGATGCATGTACCAATTAACTTACCGAATGGCATGCCGATGTTGTAATCGTTGACGTATGTTATGTTCTTGAGGGAGCGAATATGATCCAAGTTGTCCAGCAGCGGGCGGAACGCGTCGGCAGCGGCTCTCTTCAGCGCGTTCAGCGCCGGGCCATGGATGTTTTTGGGAGCGGGAGCGCCGCCTATAAAGCCGTCCATCTTGGGTGCGCAGCGCTGCACGCATATAGCCCGGGGCAGCCGAGTCAGCTACAAGCTATGATATGTCATATGTAAAAAGAAAAAATAAAAAAATCACAAAATAAAATCAAGAGCGAACGAAAACACACGATTCCACTCGAGAAAGAAGGAAGAACACGACGTCGACTACCCCTCTTGTCGCTGGAGTAGTACGTATTGGTCTCGACTCTCCTACTATACGCGCATCACATGAAACAATTTCACGTCTCAGCAGACACAGAACACGGTACTTATATTAGGGCGAGTACTCTATTAGGGCTTACCACGGAAACCGATCGCGGCGGCGTGCCGACGGAGAGGGCGGCGAGGCGCGCCCGAGCGGGGCGCAAGCAGAGGGATCGAGGAGGGGCTAGTACTGCTCGAGCACTAGCATGAGCATGAGCAGCGCGCGCCGAGGCAAAGCCTACGCCAGGGAGGAGCAGGGGCAGGGCTGCCGCCGACGCCATCACGAATTCACGAAGCGAAACGAACGCCAAGGAAACGAACCTACCTATACCTATGCGTCGTGCGCGTCGTCGCGCGGTATATATGGGCTTTACAGTTTCAACTCGTACACAACTTCCGGTAGGCATATAGGACGGCGGCGTCCGTGCCCGATACCGAAAGCAATTCGTGCGGTGCGTGGTAGTGTTTTTTCTTGGGCGGTGTGGTAGTGTTTTGGTTCGGAACTTTGGATGAGTTACATACTGATACTGCACAACACAATTCCGCATTGGGCTTCCTTCCCTACTTCACCGTCTTCTGCTGTCTGCTGCTTTGGTATGGAGGCCACCTGGTGCGCGGCCACCGCACCAACGGAGGGCTCGCCGCCATCGCCACCATGTTCTCCGTCATGATCGGGGGCATCGCCCTGGGGGCTGGGGCAGTCGGCGCCGAGCATGGCCCCCTTCGCCAAGGCGCGCGTCACAGCGGCCAAGATCTTCCGCATCATCGTGCAGTTCAAGTCCATAACCTTGGGGTTACGGGTTCGATACTGACGTACGTTCTCTTGTGTTACTTGAATTCAAATATAATACGTTCTCTTGTATTAGGAAACAGGTTCAAAAGTCCCAACGTAAAGGTTTCGACTCTCTTATGGAAAGAGAGGAACATGTGTGTTCATGAGAGAGTTACGTTCCAGCATGGAGGTGGTCCCAGGCAGGTTTTGTCAGGATTGGCTCGCTTGGTCGTCGTGATTGGCTCGCTTGGTCGTCGTAGATTGTAGCTTTTAGTCTTATGCCTGTTTGGAGCTTTGTCGCCTCTCTTTGTTGTGTGTTCTTTCTTATGTAAGAATTTTGTATCCAGACTTTTCTCCCCTTCTTAATGAAAAACGTCCTACTAAACTAAGGATATACTTCCTCCATAAAAATAATGTAGGTTATTTTAGCGGATAACGAAACGCGTGGTAACCTAACGAGGCCTAATTAGAGCAACTCCAACAGCTCTTCAAAACTGGATGTGCTCGCTAAAAAAAAGAAAAACTACAGAAATCGGCAATCCAACAGCCTCGCTTTCTTCCTCCCCCTTCATTCTCGCTCGGTATTCCCATCGGTGCGCTCGTCATCTTTGACGAGGGGCAGGCCCTCGCTATCCCTCCTGCAGTCCAGCTGGTACAGCCAGGCAGCCAGCCAACCTCCGCCACGGGCCGCGCCACCAGCTGCGAGGTTGAGGTCCTCCGCCGACCTCGAGGCCGAGGTCCTCCGCGGGCCGCACGCGCCGGCCGGGCGGCCGGAGCTCCACCGTTGGCCACGTCGCCGGCCCCGAAGTCGAGGTCCTCCGCGGGCTGCACGCGCCGGCCGGGCGACCGGAGCTCCGCCGCTGGCCGGGCCGCCGGCCACGAAGTGGAGGTCCTTCGCGCGCGCTGGAGGGGCGACCGGAGCTTCGCCACTGGCCGCGCCTCCGGCGAGCGGAGCTCCGCTGCTGGCTACGCCGCCTAGGTCCTCCGTGAAGCTCGTGCCGCTGGCCGCGAGCTCGTGTTCCTCCAGGGGGAGCCGCTCGTCGGGGGGATTTGTGTGGAGGAGATTTCGTTGGAACAGATAGCTTCCAGCTCGTGGGTCCCACCACGTGTGCGTGTGGAGTATGACATGTGGGCTCCATTGGCAGTGCATAATATGGAGTCCCATTTTTAAAGAAGCTGTTGGTTTACCTCTAAGTTTATAGAGTTTTTTAATTTTTAGCTAGCCTTTAAATCTCTAGATTTAGATAAAATTATTGCTAATCTCCTGGAGATGCTCTTAAAACACAGTTTGCATTCCGGAAATGCGATCCAGGAAAAAGAATTCTTAATTTCTCTCTGCTTAAACTTCTGGCACATGTTTCATTGATTCGTAATTGTAAACCGCGGATCGTCTGGTTCGGCTGGTCAGGAGTCGGAGACTCGGAGTTGGGCTCCGGAACCGGCACGGTAAAGGTGCAGCAGAGAGACCACGTGTACTGTGCTGCTGTGCACAAGTCACAGAATGATCAGCTAGCACGTGAGCGTGGACGGGCGTACGTCTTCTGGTTGTGGAACCGGTGTTCGGACGCTAATTACAAAAATTGCAAAACTAATTGAATTATTATTTTGGTCTAATTCGCGAGACGGTTCTATTAAGAGCCTGTTTGGGAGGGCTCCGGCTCCTCTGGTGAAGCAGCTCCTCTGATGGAGTTAGAGCCATTTTAAAAAATGTTTGGCAAAACGGCTTCACCAGGTGGATTGAGATCGTAAAAAGTCTAAACTACCCTTGTCTTTTTTTCTTTCCTTTTTTTCCTTCCCCCTCTCTTTTTCTTTCTTCCTCCTCTCCTTCTTATCCATTCAACCCTGGAGCTCTCGCCGGTCCCTGCATCCTTCTCCCGCCGGCCGCTGCCGCGCCTCCTGCCCTCCTCCCGCCCGTCCGCCGGCCGCGTCTCCTCCCGCCCGCCGATCGCGCCTCGTTTCGCCCGCCGGCCGCGCTTCCTCCCCGCCCGTCAGCTGCGCCTTGTCCCTGCCCGCCGGACGCGCCTCGTCCCCGCCCGCCGACCGCACCTCCTCCCCGCCTGCCGGCCGCGCATCGTGCCCGCCTGGAGGCAAGACCGGCAAACACCACGTGGAGCCGGGCGGAGCCATGTTTTGGTGGCTCCGTCCGGGCGAAAGCGCTCCATAGAGCGCATTTCGCGGGGCTCCACCGGCGGAGTCGCGCGTGAAACCTCCGTTTGGGAGGGCTCCGGCCGGAGCCGCTCTTGGAGCCGCCGATGGAGCCCTCCCAAATAGGCCCTAAATTTAATTAATTTATACTTGCCACAAGTTGTCGCTAGACCCGTCTCGCGAATTAACCTGCATTTGTATGATTAGTTTTATATTCAATCAATAATTAATACTTTAAATTAGTGTTCAAACATTCCATGATGTTACGTGTGCTAAAGCTTAGCACGGGAAGGCACTCCCAGTTTGCAGCTCTACCTCCGGGACGTCGGGATCCACCCCGTGTCGGTGCCCCTTCACCTCCAGCACGATCCACTTAATTGACCCAATCCCGACCACGTCCATTACCAGCACTAGCTCGAAGTAGTTGAACCCGGTGGCAGTGAACATGAACCGCACGTCACTGTTCCTCCATCACTAATCCTTGTGCATATATTTGACGCGGTTTTGACCACGACGCTCCACAAACAATCAATGAATGCAGTGCGATATACTAGAAATGAATTTTTTTAGCACATATATCCCGCTTGGGCGATTCGAGCGCTCCCCCGAACCCTAGCCGCCGTCACCCTCTACCCTCCTCCCCCACCCTTGCCGTCGCCGGAGGGGCCGCCGGAGGTCTGGCCGGCCCCTAGGACGGCGACGGCGGGGCTCTTTCGCCCGGATTCAGCCATGGGCGCCGGTCTTGGGTGGGGGAAGGCGCACGGCGGCCACGGCGGCGCCGCCGCGAAGTAGGGCGGCCAGGCCTAGCGTGCCGGCTTGATGCGGCTCGAATGGCCGGCGCATGGCCGGATCTGGGCTGCTACTCCTCCTCCCCACCTTCTCCTCAGTGGACTCTCGGCGTGATGTCGTTGGCCCCCCCAACCATTCTGCAATGTCGCCGCCTTTGCGCCTCTTGATTTGTTCCGCCCAATCCCTAGGGGATGGCCGGTTCGTGCGGCTGTCGGTGGAGGCGGCCCGCGGAGTTGAGGGCGGTGGCGGCGGCAGCTCGCGGGGGTTGGGGTGGTGACGTTCGGCCCGTGGTGGCGACAGCGGTGACGGTCTGCGGCGGCGGCGACCCTGGCCATGGATCTAAGCATCGCATGCGTAGGGGACCCGTCTTTGTGGCCGTTGCTGGGCATCACCGAGCCACCTTCCCCGAACTCGTGCCTTCGACGATGACTAAGTGCGCCGGTGGAGTGGGCGGATGAAGGGTGGCGGTGGAGTTCATGCCCGGCGAGCTGCTCTTGCCCTATGGCGGAGGTGGCAGCGACCGGCGAGGGCGCCATCTTCGGGCGTCTTCTGCTATTGGAGGGGGCGGATTTGTCCGGATCCAGAGGCCATGAATTGTGTCTTCAGTGCCTCCTGGTGTTGTCAGTGCTATTATGCAGGGCTGCACGATAGGTTTGGTCACAAGATCGCTGCAGTCTCCTTGTTTGGGGTGTTGGGATGATCGTGCTGGAGCTTCAAGCGAAAGCTTTACCCGATTGGTGTCGGTTCAACAACGACAGCGTCGGTTTGGGCGTCGTTTTCCTCCTTTGAGGCGTTTGTCGTGAAGCTCTGTGTAGGGGTTTTGGTCTTCTAGGTGAAAACTGTTATCCGGCTTGCCGCAAGTCGGATGGGCGGCGATGTCGTCTTTGACGTCGAGTCCTTCTTGGAGGCGCCGCCCTGGAAGTCTTATAGTCGGATCTTAAATACCTACATTGGAGTTTGTTGTGCGAGGATTTGAAGACAAGTTTTTCAAGTTCGGCATCAAGTTTCTAAGTAGACAGATGATGTCACTTGGTGGAGTTTGATGGCGTTGCGGGAACGAAGTATGGATGGTGAACGATGTTGAAGCTTAGTCTTCGAGTCTGTTTAGCTATTTTAGGGTTTTCTTTCGTGTGTTGCCTCCTCATTGTTGAGGTTTTGAGTCTATGTACTCTTTGTAACTTTGGCTGTATATGTCCACTTGTGGATATTGAGGTCGGATTTCATCCATAATCTAAAAAAATAAAGAAATCTAACCATTTTGGAGCCGGTGCATTCCGGATCATCTTATTGAACCATGTATCTAATTTTCAATTAGTCGTCAGATCTTAAATCAACGGATATGTACATACCATTGAAGAAAAATATAGAATCCACTAGAAGACAAGTTATTATTTTACGTTCAAAGGAGGAGAAAGAAGTAAAAAACATAGTAAATATCAAAAAAATTATAGAATCCTCTAAAAGAAGATAATATCTAGGAGAAAAAAGTAAACAATATACATATCTTCATCCGGAATAATCCTACAACACAAGACGTTGCATTTCTATACTATAAGGAGCGAAGACAATTGAAAACTTTTCTCACCCAATTCGGGCCCGCCTTACCCCTTACGCCGGACCCACCTGTCAGGTTGCGTGATGACAAAAAGGTGGAACGACCATAAAAATCGCAATTTGGGGAGTGTTTCTGCTAAAAACGTAATGTTTTTGTCACCATGGTCGCTCCTACCCACCCTCATACCCACTTCTGGACTCACCGTGAATATGTGAAGATCTGCACGGGTACGTACAACTAACAAATTGGCTCCCGCTCCGACTTGGCTCCCCAGCGCTCGGACTCCCGCGTCCCTTGGCTTCCGCTTCTGTCACGTAGGGTTTCCTGGGCGCCGTGGACTTTGTCACTGGTTTGGGGTGTGTCAACATTGGACTTTGTCCCCACAGCTTCCTCTACCTGTTCCCTCACCTCGTCAAAGCACCAGTTTGCCAGAGCTCCGGCAACATCGGCCACCAGAGCCAGCGGCCCATTTGATGTTGTGGCCGAATTGGATCAGAACGAGCCCCGTGCATGGCTCTGTTGATGGCGCTTTTCACGTAATCATGCACGGGGCGGCCGGCGAGCGCGCAACGGACGGCGAGCTCGCGGCGGACGGCCGGGGATGCGAGGGCTCGTGATGTTTAGCGGGATAGAAACGTACTCGTTTCCTCCCAACGGCGAGATTGGGCTGTCGACCGGGAGCCGAGCGCGGGACTGCAGCGAGCGGGCGCGTGAGCCGAGCGACCTGGGCACCTAGCGATTTGACGACGGATCGTCGAGCCACGGCAGTGGCGAGTGCACGACGTCGCCGAAGTGCTCGAGGTGGACGTTGGCGTCGGCCTCGACGAACAGCACTCCCTCCCCAGTGCAGTCGACAGCGAGCTTTTGAGACCCTCGAGCTTCGTAATCCGCCCGAGAACAGGTAGTAGTGCACGAGTGCCCCGGCGACGGCGTCCCGGATGACCGGCGCGGGGTCCCGGGCGTAGCCGTTTGTGGACGCGTCCCGCCTAGAACTGGATGATGGCCTGATGGGCACGTGGAATGGAACTGCAGTCCGTCTTGGTTTGTCGATGTCCGAGAGCAGCTTGAACACCCGCGGCGTCGGCGCCGCCGGTGCCACCAGCACCGCCGTCTGACGGCGCGCCGTGAACTCCAGTGCGGCTGACGTCGAGATTGCCATGTGTGCGTTAGCTAATGCAAAACGAGGCGGCGGTGACCGCCCCATGTTTGGTCGTGGCCTCTAGAAGAAATCGAGCGAGCTAACCCACACGGCCCGGTTCGGCCGTTGCTCGCTCCTGCCGTGGAGACCACCCCATAGCCACCGCAACCTGTGCGCACACACACGCCACACGGTCACGCCAGTCGCCTCGTTGCCCCCCCTGCGCCACCGTGTTAGCATGGCCAGCGGGGCCCGTGCTCCGCGCGCATGGGGCCAAACTAGCCCCGTGCCCCTGTGCGCCACACCGGCCACCACGGAGTCGTGCGCTCCGCCGACTGCCGCAAGGCACCGTGTGCTGTGTAACCATGTCGGAGTGTATACTCTCGAGCCGGCCACGCGGGCACCGTGGGTGCCGTACACAGCGTCTGCCCAAGTCGGCCCTGCGCTCCTGTGCGTGGCGTCGACCACCACGAGCCCCATGCGTTGTCGCATGGACGCGTTCAGAGAAAAGATCCGACACGAGCACGCCATCGAATGAGTTCGGGACGGCACCGCGCGCGTCTTCTTCACACCGCACAGTCAGGGGCTCATGGCAGGAGTGAAGTCGTTGTAGCTGAGAGGTGGGAGCGGAGTTGGCGCCACCTCACGTGGGGGTCCAGACTCCAGAGCTTTGTAGCCACGCGGGCAGGAGTAGTCGAGCCGCCGCAGATGTCGTTCGTGGTGATTGGAGCCGTAGCCACTGCAGGTGTCGCGCGTGGTGCTCAGCGGCGTCACCGCCCTTGGTGGTGGCTGCACAGCCCCGCTGCTCCAATTGCATATGCTGCGACACCTTCGATGTGCGTGTGGGCGTGTGGCTCTGAACGAAGGAAAGAGGCGAAGAACCATAAGGAAGATGATAAGGACTTTCTCTTTTAATGTTTGTGGGTCTCGCACAAAAACTAAAACGCATTTTTTTTTGTTGTTCCGCTCAATGCCTTGTATAGTCATATAGTACAATGGATACATGCAAAAACTATTTGGATCAGAACTAGGCTACCAAGGAGAAAGATGCTTTCTAAAGCTGCAGGAGTGAGAGTATTCTCTCCCATTTGTTTCATGAAAATATCAATGGTTATAATATTTCATTATCATGTTTAATGAAACATATAAATTACAGCACCATAACACAAAAACAATATTGAATGCCGTTTAAATGTTATTCACTTATTTGCTCGGAGTGCTTCCCTTCCTGTTATTTAATGTTCATATCATAGTGTCACTGAAAATTGATTTGTAGTCTAATTAAAAGCACTATTATGTTGCCTGTTATCTCCTATTTTGCCAATCTCTAATTAAGCTTAGATCACTGAGATAAATTTGGTTAATCAATTCAAATCAGAACAATTTCAAGAATCTAGCTAAATCACTTTTCATATTCTTATCTAGCTATCCATTTAGCTAATATTCCTTCTCCATATTTCGATACACTCCAACGGACTAGCCAAATTCGACTTCTGTACATAGCCACCACGAAGCTCTTCTAGAAGATTTGTGAAGGAACTTCAGATTTCTCCATAGCACCTATGGTAAAAATGGGCATGATAAATTAGTTGTCATTGAGCCATGAATTTAGGTGATTTTTCTTAGATTTATTGAGACCATATTGAAGGCAAATAGCTTAGCTGAGTTAAAAAATATAGCATTCTTTGGAGAATTTTTATTTCAAATATCTGATAGATATCAAGCCAAATCCTAATAAAACGGCTTGTTCTTGCTGCAATCTATGCTCGCAAAAAAAATGCTTTTTAGATACTCCTAGGTATTTTATCTAATTTATCAAAATGAAGGAAGTACGTCAAAGCGGGAGGGCAAGAGCGCCAGATGCCGCGTATGGCGAGCGGGGAGGCTCAAGAAAATGGCTATCAGGAGATTGAGTATACTGAGTCTGATAGATTAGCGAGCCAGATGGAGATACGATGAACGAAGTTTTTTTACTGCTTTTTTTACACCGAACTAAATAGATTTAGCTAAGTTGCTCTTAGTAGTTGAAATAGATTTTTTAACAAATTGTTGAAATAGATTATATGTTCAGCTATGCATATGTGTTCTAAGCACAATTTTTTCTTCTCAATTTGAATCGCGCGATATAGGGCTGGACCGTGAGCCAGAAACTCGTGAGCTGGCTCGACTCGTTCATAGCTCGGCTCGACTCGGCTCGGCTTGATCAATTTTTTAACGAGCCGAGCAACTGTTTTTGCTCGTTTTGTTAACAAGCTGGCTCGAGCCAGCTCGCAAGCTACTCGCGAGCCAAACGAGCTAGAAAGTTCTAATTTCAACATAGAAAACTGAGCTATCAAAGTTGAGCCAAGCCATTGAAGCAATGCTAAACTTTCCTAAGTGCTCCATGTGTGACTAATTTCACCATTTACAACTTTATAATTATTATTTTTAAAAAGTTTACATATGCTCAGATGTTAATTTCAAATTTACATGCAGCTCGCAAGCCTAACGAGCTAGCTCGAGCCACTAACAAGCCAAGTCGAGCCAGCCTTTTTGCTCGTTTTGTTAACAAGCCGAGCCGAGCTGACTCGTTACCTTAACGAGCCAGACGAAGCCGAGCCGAGCCGAGCCGAGCCGTGCTGGCTCGACGTCCAGCCCTAGCGCGATATGATTTCTGAAATATTTTAACTAATAAATCTTATTTTTATTGTTAATAATTTTTGAAAATAAATATGTTTTTAAACACGTGCGTGTCGCACGTACATTTTACTAGTGTAGGAGAAAGGAAGCTAAAGAGACAACCTCGACTTCCATGATGAAAACAACGTTCTCATACTTCCCTAGTGACATCGATCTCTTTTCCCAACCAACTTATCTAATTTGTCCTAAGATCTACTTCTTTTAAATAGTATCCAAAAATTCGATGTGACAAGAACCTCTAGATCCAAACACTCGTATGAGGATGAGAGAGAGTAGTGAGAGGGGTAGGAAGAGAAGCCCCACATTGTGAACTGAAATACACATGTTTGTGCACTCCTAGCCCCCAACCATGAATATTGAGAAGAAACAAACTCTCACAAGTTCACGAGTAATTTCCCTTTTCTTTCAATCTTCAGTCTAACACTTCCTTTAGGTAAAGAAATAAAATCATATGTTGATATATCAACAAATGACGATTACATGTCTTAATATATGCGATCACTTAAAAATGTAATAAGTTATCATTCACGAACTAGTTTAACCATTCACGGGCCTTATGAAAGCATCTTTGGCGCGCCTACAAAATTTCTAGTGCAAATGAGAACTTAAGTGTTTTTTTAGATTTGCAACCTTTGTGGCTCATAAATTGATCGGGCATCACCGTTGAAATGGATCGTTGGCTAACGAGCTGAACACTTGTAGAAATAACTTCTCAAAAATATGACGGGCCTATTAGCGATGAAATTTGGGCCTATTAACTTCTCACACACGAACATTGTTGTCAGCATGGCCCCCATCAACGTCTTTTCACTGGTTCTGGGCAAGGGATGATGCACCAATGCCGCCCGCATACCAGCAGCGGGTCTGGTGCTGCGAGGACGTGCCGCCTCGAAGCGCTTGACCCTGCTGCACTCTGCCGTAGTGTATACATCGACGAGTTTCTCTGCACTCGAATCCTTATAGTACCAACTCCTTATGCATCTCGTGTTGCGGGGGCTCGTCACTTGGAGGTCGCCGTCACACCTTGTCCCTTGGAGGTCATCACTGCCGCAACTCATCGCTTGGAGGTCACCACAGCAGCTGGCTTGGTGGTCGTAGTCGTGGCCGGACAGCCAAGTGCTCCATACCTTTCACCACTTTCGCGGCTGCCATGTCATCTCATAAGTTGCCTTTTGATTGTTTATTTGTTGTGTGATATCCTCTTCACTAATAACCCACCGGTGTGGTGTCAGTTGGGCTGGGCTTGCCTCTTGTTTGTTGTGTGATAGAAGTTGCTTGATTGTGCAGCAGCCTAATTCAGTTTGTCTTGTGATTGTTGATTTGTTGTGTGATATCTGTTTCACTATATAACCACCAGTTCGGTGCCTGTTTGGCTGGACTCTTTTCTTGTTTGTTGTGTGGTTGAAGTTGCTCGATTGTGCAACATTATTCCTTGCGGTTCGGCGCAGAGCACGTGTGGTTTCGAAGGTGTTGACAGCTAGTAAGTACCACTTTTAGTCGTCAATATTCTCATGAACAAAGGAGCAGTTGCATTTCTTACATGCATTTTAGTTAAAGAAAGAATAATGTAGTTCCACTTGTCCTTGGAGATTATTTGATTGCAGGAAAACATACCCAAAATGAGTGAGAAACCCATCTTCTATGGACCATGCCATGCCACCTCAGCTGAGGAGTGGCTGCCACACAAGATCCCATGTGTCCTTGACACATCATCGATCCAAGGGAGGTAAGCCTCGACGAATCAGACAGTGACACATGGACATCACATGGATTGGAGGGCCCACGGGGACTCAAACTGACTTAGAAATCTATGTACACCGAGGATCTACCCAAGGGCCCACATACAAATCATTGTGCAAAATATTGAGGCAAACGGGCCCACAAGGGGTTCGTCCGGGCGAGGGGGTGGTGCAAGCTATTGACGGTGAGGGAGGTGTTCCAATGCGGGCACGGGTGAGTGGCAGGTAGGGGCGTGGCGTGGGGAATGGTGACGGCAGCCATGGCTACCAGCATGGAGATGCAGCGGTGCTCCAGCTCATGGTTGAGGCGGCGGATGCCAGCGTCATGCCGGGGCTGTGGTGGAGCTCCAGCCCCAGCTCGTCCTCATCCCGCGTCGAGCCGGGGCCGCGGTGGAGGTACTCGCCTCGGGGGTTGTGGTGGCGGAGAGGGAAGGCGCACGCGGAAGGGAGCACGCGCACGCGGGAGGAGCCGATTGCGAGCGGGATGGCCTAGCCAAATTTGTCTAGCGAGCAGCGACGGATTGCGAGCTCGATACCGAGTTGATCCAGATAGCGAGTATGTTGGATTGTGATTTTTGGTGATTTTTGTTTTTTTACCGATCCAAAATGAGATAGCTAGTCTATTGGAGTTGCTTTAATGCTGTTTGGCATACATCATTTTTTTTAAAAAAAGCGAGATGTGAATCATAGACAACTATATAATTGGTACCCACTAAAATTCCCTCCTCTATTTCTCTTAATCCTCAGCTCTCCATGTCATCCGCTAACGTCATCAGCAATTAATCCTCCTCCCCCAATCCCACCCCTGCGCCGTCCCCGCCCCCTCCCCACCACCGCCCCCATGGATCCTGCGCTGCCTCCGTCTCCCACCAGGGCCCTCTCGCCTCCTCGCCACCGCACCTTCCCCTCCCCACCAGTGCGCCGCCCCGTCACCCTCCTCACCTCCCAAGTCCCAACCGTCGCATCCCCTCGCCTCCCCACTGCCACCTCCATCCCCATAAAGTTGCCCCAGGCCTGCCAGGAAGGAGAGGAGAGCGAGCATTGTGTGCCGTCGCCGGCCTTTCCGCGCGCCCGGCCTTCCCGCGCATCGCCTGGAGGGAGTCTTCACAGAGGCTTACCTCGCCGCGACCATCATCGCCGACCGTCACCTTAACGCCGTGTGGGAAGGATACCCGAGCTGCCGATCCACAACGCATCATCGGCGTGCGGGCGCGGCCCAAAGGGCACCATCGTGAAACCACTTGACGGCGGTGCGCTCTACCTCGCGGGGAACGCGCGCGCTGACGAGGGGAATCGCGGCAGCGCCGCAACCCTCCAGCCGCCATGGGCGAATCTTGAGTCTATGAGGCTTGGGTGTGGAGGAGGGGAAAGGAAGAAGCAGAGAGGAGGGGGTGGCCACGGCTTCATTCCGGCAGCGCCACTTCTCGCCATCGGCCGGCGGACCACCGGACTGAAGGCATCTAGGCCCCTAATTCGTGTTTTGGTAATTAATGACAATCATTGTGGACTAACATTTTTATTGAGATATAAGAATAGGTTAGTCCGATGAAATGATGAGCTCATGAGATATGCAAAAGGATGGCATGTATATCATGTGATGGAAAGGAGCTCAAGGCAAAGGTAAAAGCTAGGGATTTTATTTTTGCCGGTCATAAGGCGGTTAGAGGATGATAAATGACCGGATTGATAGGATAGATAGCCGTACTATCAAGAGGGATCAATTTCATTGGCTTGACTTTCCATAGTGCCACCTTGATCAAGAGCTTGCATGTCTTGCATTTTAGATGAGTGGAGTTTTCAAAAGATAAAAAGGTTTAGTTGAAAATCTTGAGAAAAGTCAGTTTTCTGCTGTGGGGCGGACAGTTCGGGCCCTTGGGGCGGACGGTCCGCGGGCTCTTGAGGTTTATTGAATATCTGAGGTTTTTGACAAAGTTTTTCGAGAAAAATCCTTTTCGGGCGGACAGTCCGTGGGTCTTCGGCGGACGGTCCGAAATTAACCTCAAATCTTACAGAACCGTGCGCTGCTCGGGTGGACCGGGCGGACGGTCCGCGGGCTACCAGCGGATGGTACGCGGGGCCCTGGCGGACGGTCCGCGGGGTCCTAGCGGACAGTCCGCCTGGCCCAACGGGCATCTCTGACAGCAGTTGACTTCGCATTTTTACCGTTGGAATTCAAACGCGGACAGTCCGTGAGGCCATCGCGGACAGTCTGCGAGGTACGCGTTTTTGACATAACGGCTAGTTATGGGAAGGGGGAGTATTTATACTCCATGCCCGGGTTGGGAGAGGTTCTCTTGGCACTTTGAAAGGTTCATACTCTTTAGTAGAGCTCTCTCTCTCTCCTCTCTCTCTCACTCACTTTGCTTAGTGGTTGCATCTTTGGTGAGATTGAGAGCATCTAGTGCATTGCATCAAGGTTTTGATCTTTGTGGCACTAGGGAATCATCAAGCAAGTGGTTGATTTGTTACTCTTGGAAGTTGCCGCTTCCTAGACGGCTTGGTGGTGGAAGAATCCGTTGAAGCTCGCAAGAAGATTGTGCGTGGCTCCGGATTTCTTGTTGTGAGAGGTCTTGTGCTCACCTCGCCGGAGCGGTGAAGAGCAACTCTAGTGGAATCGAGGTGTGGAGTGGTTCTTTGGTTCTAACCGGCTCAAGATCAAGCGGTGCCTTGATAGAGGAGCGGTTGAACATTGAATCCACCTCAACGTGGATTAGGGGTGACCGGCAAGTCATCAATACCACGAGATAAAATTCGTCTCTTGTGCTCGGTTATTTCTTTGCTCAATTTCCTTTCAAGTACTTTACTTTGAGCATTTACTTTCTGGAGATTGAATTATATCTTGTCACCCTTGGTTGCAAACCCCCAACATAGGAATAGAATAGCTAGAAATTTAATCCTCCTTGTGGCTCTAATTAAATTTCTCTAGTGTTGTGCTTTTAGATTTTAAACCGCCTATTCACCCCCCTCTAGTCGGTATCCTAGATCCTACAAGTGGTATCAGAGCCGAGGACTCCTTATTTGAGAGATTTAACCATCTCGGAGTAGGATAAATGGCTAAAGAGGAAAAGTTTCATGTTGGGAAGCCACCGGTCTTTGATGGAAACAATTATGATTATTGGAAGAAAAGAATGGAGATTCACTTCAAGGCCTTGGGAAGAAATTTGTGGAGAATTGTAATGGAAGGATATGTCATATTGGATCCTAAGAATAAGTCGGACGATGATGATAAAAATGAAGTACTCAATGATCAAGCTTTGAGTGTACTCTACAATGCTCTCACTCTTAGTGAATTCAATCGAGTGAAGGGACTTGAAAACGCAAATGAGATATGAGAGAAGCTTATGGAAATTTATGAAGGAACATCCACCGTGAAAGAAGCAAAGCTCTATGTGTACAAGGGCAAGTTCAATGAGTTCACTATGAAGAAGGATGAAGATGTTTCAACCATGTTCAACCGGTTGAATGATATTGTGAATGAACTCAAGTGTCTTGATTTCAATGTTACAAACAAAGACTTCTCTCATAAGTTTCTTAGATGCCTTCCTGAGAAGTATGAGACAATTGTGACTTTGCTTGTGAGGACCGATTTGAATAAAATGACTCCTACGGAAGTGCTTGGTGAAGTGCAAACTCATGACTTGTTCAAGCAATCACAAAAGGAAGTTCAAGGTCAATCAACTAGTGAAGAGAAGAAAAACATTGCTCTCAAGGCCAAGGTTACTCAAGACGAGAATGATGATGAGAACCAAGAGATTGACTCCGATGAGGAAATAGCTCTTATTGTAAGAGGGCTCAAAAGGATTGTGAACAAGAAGAAGTTTGGCAAGAAGGGACAATCATCAAAAAAGAATCATTTTGAGGGTAAAGATTGCTTCAATTGTGGTGAAATTGGACATATATCAATTAATTGTCCAAACAAGAAAGAAGACAAATATGGCAAGAAGAAAGACAAGAAAAATGTGCATAAGAGGAAGAAATATTACAAGAAGGAGAAGAATGGTCAAGCCTACTTTGTTGAGTGGGATTCCGATGCAAGCTCCGATGAAGATGATGATGACAAGCCTTCAAAGGGTCTTGCCGGGGTTGCTATCAAGGAAATTCCTTCACTCTTCTCCAAGCCATATTGTCTCATGGCAAAAGGTGAATCAAAGGTAATAGTCGAGGATGATGATGATGATTGTGATAGTGATGATGATGATAATGCTTTATCTTATAATGATCTAGTTGCCATGGTCATTAAGTCCAATGACAAATTGCGCATGGAGAGATCAAAGTTGAGGGATTTGGAGGTGAAAAATGATTCACTTCAAAATTCTTTTGAGGAGCTAAAGACTACTCATGAAAATCTTAAGATTTCCCATGAATCACTTAATACTTCGTGGGGGACTCTTAAAGAGAAGCATGAGGAGCTTAAGGAAGCTCACAACTCTCTCCTTGCACAAGAGGTCTGTGACAACCCGCCCAGGAAAATACCGTACTATCACTTAAACCAATCCACTTTGGTCATTAAGCAATAATAAAGTATCATCCTGTCGTTAGTTGCCGGGTTAACGCCCGGTAAATCACTTGGATATCAACAAAGGATCGAACATATGCATTAAAACTCACGCGAAGGCGAGTCCAGAGTACACTACACCAATTTAAAACCAAACTGCCCCGAAGGGGTTTAAGTATTACAAACCATTGTTCATGACAATAATTAAAGGTTCAGAGTTTGAAAACAGCGAAAATACATAAACTAGCGCAACGGTAAACATCACAGGAGGCCGTCCGTGATGTCATCACTCGTCGTCATCCACCCATTCCAGCTCCCAGCCGGGTGGAATCTCACCAGGCCAAACAACACCTGCAACCACATTATTAAAGCAAGGCTGAGTATACTAATACTCAACAAGACTTAACCGTCGGGTGACAACTACATCACCAAACTCTAGACATGAAAGGCTTTTTGGCCGGGGGAGTTCTTTTGCTGAAAAGCGACAAAGAGTACGTCCTTACTTTCAATATTTTAGCACAACTTCTAGTTGATTACCATTTCTAAGTGAGCCAACTAAGTCAACCAAGAGTTTGTACAATACAATTAATTCAAGCAGTAATATTCACAAAGTTCCATCATTAAGGGATATCATGGCCAGTTGATTAAGCAGTCTCGGATAACGGTGAGAGGCCGACAATCGATTGATTTATAACCTTGCAAGGTGGACCTAAACACACGGAGGGTGCATACCCCAAGAACTATAACAAAAATGAAACGGGGTATACACCGACCAGACGGTTCCCATCTTTCTCCGGATCGGGATCAGACCTACAGTCCTCGGTACAGGGCGTACTGGAACGTCACGCCGGATCGCCCAGATTCACACAGGTACCCCACTGTTGCAGGCAGGGGGACACACAAGGTGTCCTAAGGGTAGTAGGGAAAAGTTCCCTTGCCGTGTCCATCAGGTACTAGGTTTACCGGTCCCATTCCCGACAAGTGCTTAGTACGTTCAAAAGCTTAGCCTACGAAAGCCACTGGACCGGAGCCCAAATCCCATGCTCTTACCACATGAGCAATCCATTTATAAAGATCTTATGATTCCAACATAAGAGCCTATTCTCGCGAGTGACGAACATCACTCGACTTGTACCGGTCCTATAGCATAGCAGCTATCGACCTAGCATGCTAGTATAAGAACATAGGTACCTAGGGGTCATGCATCTAGGGTTTCAAGTCAACTCCTGAAACGTAAATGCACAAGCATAGCAAGGATAAATTGCATAATTTTCAAAGAAGGGTTAATGATCCGGGGCTTGCCTTCGCTGGCAAGGTTGGCCTTGGCCTCTTCTGGACTTTGGTCCAGGTCTTGCTCTACAGCGACGTAGTACACGTCTTCGTCAGCTCCTTCGTCTCCTCCTTCCGGCACAGGCGTACGGCTACCGTCGGGAAGATCTACACGGGATGCAATGCAAGATTTAATTGACGGTTTTCAATTTGATTAATTACCAAATAACAAATGACAACCATGGGGTGCATGGTTGACCACATTCACCTTGACAAACACACATTTGGTTTAAACTTTCTATTAAAGTAATTTCCTGTGGTGCTTTATTATTTATTCTTTTTGATAGTGATTGTGTACATATTTATGTAGATCAATAATTTAAATTTCACCAAACAGCCAGGGTGTGTCACTTAGCTTCATAGCATGATTCACATCACACACACAAGGTCATTAAGTGTGATTTGGTGATTTTCCAATTCAATTTAATATTAAGCTTTAAAAGGCTACCATAGCTTTTATTCACAAAACAACTTAATAAAATTCAGTGGGGTGTGTTATGAAGCATTACAAACCTATACAAAGCCACTGCATACACATGTACACTTATGAGAGCTATGAAATTAATATACCGAAAATAATAAAATCTAGCTATTCCAAACATGATAAATACATACAAAAATAAATACACATCAAAATGATTCCAACTTTCTCACACATAGCCTCTGGTCCAAATCTAAGCTAGGCATGCAACATATACACCTAGAACTACTATAGATCTTGAGTTATGCATTTACAAAGAAAATTAGGCATATTTCAATAATAAATATTTCTGACAAACACAAAATTGTGATTAATTCACTAGAGGTGCACTTAGGCATTAAAAGACAGAATGAAGAAGTTGGGCACAAAAATCTAATTAGTTTTAGCTACAAAAATCATTTAGACAGATTCTGTATAAATACAAAATAAATCATATAAAAAGATTTACTCTGTGACTTTGTGCACTTTTTGGTACAGGAGCTAGAAATAGCATAACACACAATATATCCAAAATTCAGATACAGAGCACATGTAGATTTTGAGATACAACAGATCTAGGTTTATCAAACTTCTGTTTTTCATGCAAAAACTATCAGGAAAAACTATGGTCATGCTTTAAATAAGTTGTAGTGCTCTTCACAAGGAATCCAACAAAATTGAGTTTACATTTTTATGATTTTTCTTTGATTTTCTACGGATTTTACAAGTTTCAGCCAAAACTGCAACACTATATAAGATCCCTTTTACAAGCAGGCCCTTGAAAGTTTTGATTCTTCACAACTATACCCTCAGTTCACACAAAACACCCTGGAAAGAAAGGAAGGGATGCAATGTGGTCCTTGGTCACTGGGGGCGGCGCGGCCGGCGAAATTCCGGCGAGGCCGACGGCGGGGTCGGCCGGGGAAGGTGAGGAGGAGGACTAGGGGCTCACCGGCGAGCGGTTTGTGGCCGGAGTTGGGGTCGGGAGTGCACCGGCGGGCGGGCTCGGTGGCACCAGGCGGCAGCGGTCGCTGCGAGCTCGCCTCCGGCGAAGCTGCGGCGAGGCCGGGCCAATGCGCGGCACTGGAGGCTCCAGGGGTTCCTAGTGAAGGCGGCTAGGGTACCACACGGCTGCAGGAAAGAGCGGGAGGGGGAGCTCAGCGGCGGTGGCAGTCATGGCGCACGGCGGCGGAGCACGGCGCGCGCGAGGAAGGGTGGTGCCATTTATAGGCGGGCGAGCGTGTGCGGCTCCAAGCCTTCGCGGCGAAGGAATGCCCCGGCTTTAATGCCGCGGTACGGCGGCCGGACCTTGGCATGCGTGCGCGCAGAGGGAACGCGGACAGACCGATGGACACGACGGCGTGCGGCCGGGCGGCGAGTGCGGGCGTGGCGCGTGGCAGGGAATAAGCGCCGTGGGGGTGCGGCGCACGGACCGACAGTCGCGGGCCCGCCTCGACGTGCGCGTACGGCGTGACGCGGTGCGCGTGGGCGTGCTCTGGAGCGCAAGAGCGCTGCCGGCGTCGCGGTCTGCTAATTTCATTCTCAGCAGCACTGTTTGACTGAGTAAAACTCAAGATTTTGAAACTGAAGTGCACTAAGGTGTTTATACCAAAGTTGTAGATCAAAGACCCCTCTACAACTTTTACAAAGGTTGTCCTATGTTTTACTCAAAGGTTTGAGCATAAACGGCAGGCAAAGTTGCTGGTTTTCCATGGCGTTGATGAATAGTGAAAGCTGCAGTTGACCAAGTTTTTCACCCTTTTCCACTCAAAATTTGAAAAGCCACCCAACATGAAAGTTGCGTCCCTCGAAAAACTAGACAACTTTTATATTGGGAGATTTTGAAGTGTTTAGGTGAAATTTGGGGAACGCGGCAAAAGTTCTAGAAGGACTAGGAGTGACAAGGGGTTTGACTAGGGTTTTAGCTAGGGTTTGACCAAGCTTTGACCACAACAGTGTGTTGACTTAAATAAGAGGGTCATTAGCACTAACTAATGGTATTTAAACACCTGAGGTGTTACAGCCTACCCCCCTTAAAAAGGAATCTCGTCCCGAGATTCGGAAATTACAGACAAAGGTAGGGTAAGGTTCTCACCGTTTCGTGATTGAAGAAAACCCGGATACTTGGTGTTGAGAAAATGCTCGGTCTCCCAAGTAGCTTCTTCTTCAGTATGGTGACTTCATTGTATCTTGTACATCTTCACGGTATGTCTCCTAGTTTTTCTTTCTTTTTGATCTAGCACTCTCAACGGATGCTCGACAATTGAAAAATCTGGCTCGATCCAAGCATTTGCTTCCGTGATTACCTCTGTCTCGGGTACCTTTACGCCTTTCTTCAATTGTGTCACATGAAACACATTGTGCACAGCCGAGAATCGATCCGGAAGTCAGATGCGATAAGCGACTGGTCCACATACCTCGATGATCTCATATGGGCCAATATAGCGTGGGGCTAATTTCCCTTTGACTCCAAACCTCTGTACACCTTTGGTCGGTGAAACTTTGAGGTATACGTAATCACCCACTACATAGTGTCGGGGTGCTGTCCCTTTGTCATGGTAACTCTTTTGCCTCATTTGAGCTAACTTCAAGTTTTCTCTGATCACTTTCACCTTCTCTTCTGCGTCTTTAACTAATTCTGGGCCAAAGAGTTCGCTCTCCGGCTTCTGACCAATTCAAAGGAGTTCGGCATCTTCGTCCATAAAGAGCTTCAAATGGTGCCATCTTCAAACTCGCTTGATAACTATTGTTATAAGAAAATTCGGCCAAAGATAGACACTTGTCCCAACTCTTGTCGAAATGCATGATGCTTGCTCTCAGCATGTCTTCCACAATTTGATTGACTCGCTCAGTCTGACCATCGGTCTGAGGATGATAACTTGAACTACGAATCAATTTGGTTCCCAAGGATTCATGCAATTGTTCCCAGAAACGAGCCACAAATTGAGTGCCTCGATCAGAAACAATGGTCTTGGGAACCCCGTGCAGGCGCACGATTTGATCGACATAGAGTTCTGCATAATCCTGGACGGAGTAAGTGGTGTGCACTGCGATGAAATGAGCAGTCTTGGTCAGTCGGTCCACTATAACCCAGATAGAATCCTTCTTTCTAGCGGTCAGGGGTAAACCCACAATAAAATCCATACTTATGTCATCCCACTTCCACAAAGGTATAGTCAGTGGTTGAAGCACACTGGCTGACTTCAAATGGCTGGCTTTGACTCGATGACAAGTATTACACTCTGCCACATATTTAGCTATGTCTACCTTCATGTTTGACCACCAAAAGTTCTTCCTCAAATCTTGATACATTTTGGTGCTTCCGGGATGAATGGAGAATTTGGAAAGATGATCTTCGTCGAAAATTTCCTTTCGGAGTTCCGGATCAGCAGGAACTACAAGACGTTGCTCGAACCACACCACATCTTTTGAATCCTTATGGAAACAACTATACTTGGGGTCCTCTTCAGCTAATTTCTATTTTATTAGCTGGACGCCTTCATCATTGAGTTGAGCCAAAACGATTCTGTCATATAGATTGGACTCAGCAGAAATAGCATTCAAATTCCCTTGCTCTACAATTTCCAATCGAAGCTTCCTCAAGTCTTCACATAAAGTCTCACTATACGATTCCACAGTTAAGCAGTTGCAGTGAACCTTACGGCTAAGAGCATCTGCAACAACATTGGCTTTTCCGGGATGATAGTGTACTTCTAGATCATAGTCCTTTATCAATTCCAACCATCTTCTCTGTCTCATATTCAATTCTGATTGGGTGAAGATATACTTAAGACTCTTGTGATCGGTGAAGATATTACAGCGGTTTCCCATAAGATAATGCCTCCAAATCTTGAGAGCATGAACAACCGCTGCTAACTCAAGATCGTGGGTCAGGTAGTTCACTTCATCGGGTCGAAGCGATCATGAGGCGTAGGCAATGACTCGATTCTCTTGCATAAGAACACAACCGAGACCAGTGCCCGAAGCATCACAAAAGACTTCAAACGGTTTGGAATTATCTGGCTGCACTAGCACTGGGGCTGTGGTCAAATGTTGCCTCAATGTGTGGAAAGCTTTTTCACAATCTTCGCTCCACACAAACTTGACTCCCTTCTTTAATAGTTCAGTCATAGGTTTAGCGATCCTGGAAAAATCCGGAATGAAACGACGATAATAGCCTGCTAAACCCAGAAAATTGCGGATTTGATGTACGGTCTTGGGTGGTTTCCAATCCATAACCTCTTGTACTTTGCTAGGATCCACAGATATGCCATCCTTGGAAATAGTGTGCCCCAAAAATTTCACACTATCCAACCAAAATTCACATTTGGAGAACTTTGCATAAAGCTTGTGATCTCGCAAACGTTGTAAAACAATTCGAAGATGTTCTGCATGTTCTTCTTCATTCTTGGAATAGATTAAGATGTCATCAATGAACACCACTACAAACTTGTCCAGTTCCGTCATGAATACGGAATTCATAAGATACATGAAATAAGCAGGTGCATTGGTAAGACCAAAGGACATCACCAGATACTCATAAAGACCGTATCGGGTGGAGAAAGCTGTTTTGGGAATATCACAGGGCCTGATCTTTATTTGATGATACCCTGATCGAAGATCAATCTTGGAGAAGACCTTGGCTCCAGCCAACTGATCGAAAAGAACATCGATGCGGGGTAATGGATACTTATTCTTGATTGTTACCGCATTGAGAGGTCGGTAATCCACACATAACCTCAAGCTACCATCTTTCTTCTTCACAAATAAAGCTGGGCAACCCCAAGGTGAAGAACTTGGGCGAATATAACCTTTATCTAGCAACTCTTGAAGTTGTGTCTTCAATTCTGCCAATTCCTTGGGTGGCATGCGGTAAGGTCTTTTGGAGATAGGGGCTGTGCCAGGCTGAAGTTCGATGACAAACTCGACATCTCTGTCGGGTGGCATACCCGGCAATTCATCGGGGAAAACATCTGCAAACTCTCGAACCACTGGAATTTCTTCCAGCTGAGAAGTGATTGCCACATAGGAACAAGGATTCACACCATCTCTGAAAGGTAGGTATAGAGTCGTGGCTCCAACAATTGGTGAGTTGATCTCTACCATTCTCTTGGAAATATCCAAAATAATTTTGTGCCGGTTCATCCAGTCCATCCCTAGAATAACATCAATACCTTCCAAATCTAGGATGATAAGATCTGAATGAATCGTCTTGCTACCCATCACCAAGGATACCTTTCTAGTTATACGATTGGAAACAACTTCACCCCCTGGTGTGGTTATCTTGTAGGTCTTATTAATGGAGTAGGCTTCAAGCCCTAATCTTTCTCGTGTCTTCCCATTAAGAAAACTATTAGTGGCACCAGAATCAAACAAAACTTTTACTGGCTTGTCCCGGATAGAGAACGTGCCCATCATTGCTGGTGCTCCTTCTATAATATTAGCCTCAGATGTGAAATTGAGCTTCCCTTTCTGGAATTGGATCTTCTGTTTCTTGCCTTGTTTGTTGGGCTTAGGACCTAGTCCCTGATTTGACTGTTTTGGCTTGCTCTGTTTGCGGGTCGGGCATTCCCTAGCAAAATGTTTTGGGTCACCACATTTGACACAACGACGTCCACTGCTCGCAGGTGGAGGTGTAGGTCTGGTAAGTGGCGGGGTCAGTCGTTGGGGGTTAGGGAAATTGAAAGTCTCTTGAGATCGATCCTGGGACTGCTTCGTCCATCTTCCCGAATGTAAAGCTTGCTGAAAATCCGGTGGAGTCTTCTGTACCATGTGAAACTTGCGAAGCTGCGCATTATTGGGCATGGAGTTAGCCTTCCTTTTCCTTTCAGCTTGGGCCCTCTTCATGGCATCTTCTTGTGAGATAGCTTTATTCACTAGCATGTGGTAGCTGTCAAATTGTACCAGATTCAGCCATCCAGACAATTCACTATTCAGGCCTTCGCGAAAAAGCTCCATCTTCTTCATGTCTGTATCCACATGATATCCTCCATACTGGCAGAGGTTATTAAACTTCTGCGCATATTGGTACACCGTGTCTGACCCTTGCTTGAGAGCCAATAACTCTCGCATTTTCCTGTCTGTAAGTGCTTTAGGAATGTGATGGTCTCTGAAAGCCTTTTTTGAATTCTTCCCACGTGATTTCATACTCAGGCTGTTGCATGGATTTGTAGTGTTCCCACCACATTAAGGCAGAACCACGAAGCTGCAATGTCATGAATTTAGCCTTGCGTCCTTCTGAACATGGCAAGGTAAACACCGCGAACATGGCTTCAATGGCCCGAATCCAAGCATCAGCATCCAGGGGTTCTTCCGCTTCAGTGAACTGCGGTGGATTCATCTCTAGAAAGTGCTTGTATTCAGTCACTTGACTTTGGGCATCATTTCGATTCCCATGGGGCTGCTGCGGTTGCTGCTGCAGGTATAAAAGAATCTGGCGCATCATCTCGGTTTGAGTAGCCACTGATGTCGGGTCCGGTGGTGGTGGCGGCTGGTTGCGGCCACTGGAATCACCGAAACCATTCAGAGTGCTGCGTGTCAAGCCCACCATCTGAAAAATTTGAGTTTTCATTAGTCACACATTCATAAGCTTGTTCAACAAGTAGAACATGTACGACGAAAACTCAAATTGACCAAATAGACAGACTCGAGATAGCCGCACTGCATCGAAATGACAATTCAAAAATTCCAAAACCAAAGTTCCCAAAATTTTTACAATTTTCTAGCAACTTGGTAGGTTCATGGAACCAAGATTTTGGTACTCAAGGGTTAAGCTAGATGGTTTAGGAACAAGGTGCAAAGGTGCAAGATACGGAGTGACGTGTTCCAGAAAAGACGGCAAGACCTAGGTTTACTAGCTGAGCATAGCTTGAGATCTGAAAGCTTATGATCAAGAAAAGATTTCTCAGTAGACACTTGGATAGATATGGAGCACTTGGGTATAGGTCACCTATACGGAGACTCTGCAGAACGGGTCTGAGAAAAGGTCACGACAACAGGGTCAACTAGACGGTCCGACCACAACACTTTAGATTGATTTAAAGATTGTTATTGTTGTTATTATTATCATTACTTAAGGAGAACCACACATGTGGTCTTTTCATTATCCAGCAGGTTTTTATCATGATGCAAGAACGACCTATCCGTCCTCACTTAAGCAATTAAGCCAAATCGAAGTTAGTGCCGGTGGCAAGGCAACAATTACGTCTCTCCCTATAATAACTAGTCGAGACTATCGGTACTCACTTAGCGACTTACGAAACGTGGTTAGTGTACATGCAGAAGATCACAGAACACAACGAACCTTTCGTGCCAGCACTCACGAAAGCGTCCACATACATTACCATTCACTATAGAACGGCACCCATGCGTTTATCACTGCATGGACAGCGTCCAACCTCAGATACGCTCCTTTTGAATGAAGCGGATCCTTGCCTCACATATTCATAATGCGGAACGTCCACGTATGGCAAAACGTGGCGAGAGTCAGACGCGACGTGGGTTCCCATTAGAATAGGTCCCATCCATCCCTCACAGGACTTTCCTGTGGCACCACCATGTATGGCAAAATGTGATGAACTAGTATGGTTGTACAGAAAGTAAGTTCTGACAGGAATAAAATGTGCTGGGAGTTAGCAAAATAAACCATAGATTTATAAGCCACCTGAAAGAACCCAGAAATTCCCTCTAGGGCCTCTCGGTCTATTTCCATCCTTAACGATCCAACGTATTTTGCAAACACAACCAATCTTGGCAAGTTTTATTCAAAAACATGTGATTAAGGTTGTTAATTAAACTCTGGTGCATATAATCGCTCTGGTACCAGCTGTGACAACCCGCCCAGGAAAATACCGTACTATCACCTAAACCAATCCACTTTGGTCATTAAGCAATAATAAAGTATCATCCTGTCGTTAGTTGCTGGGTTAACGCCCGGTAAATCACTTGGATATCAACAAAGGATCGAACATATGCATTAAAACTCACGCGAAGGCGAGTCCAGAGTACACTACACCAATTTAAAACCAAACTGCCCCGAAGGGGTTTAAGTATTACAAACCATTGTTCATGACAATAATTAATGGTTCAGAGTTTGAAAACAGCGGAAATACATAAACTAGCGCAATGGTAAACATCACAGGAGGCCGTCCGTGATGTCATCACTCGTCGTCATCCACCCATTCCAGCTCCCAGCCGGGTGGAATCTCACCAGGCCAAACAACACCTGCAACCACATTATTAAAGCAAGGCTGAGTATACTAATACTCGGCAAGACTTAACCGTCGGGTGACAACTACATCACCAAACTCTAGACATGAAAGGCTTTTTGGCCGGGGGAGTTCTTTTGCTGAAAAGCGACAAAGAGTACGTCCTTACTTTCAATATTTTAGCACAACTTCTAGTTGATTACCATTTCTAAGTGAGCCAACTAAGTCAACCAAGAGTTTGTACAATACAATTAATTCAAGCAGTAATATTCACAAAGTTCCATCATTAAGGGATATCATGGCCAGTTGATTAAGCAGTCTCGGATAACGGTGAGAGGCCGACAATCGATTGATTTATAACCTTGCAAGGTGGACCTAAACACACGGAGGGTGCATACCCCAAGAACTATAACAAAAACGAAACGGGGTATACACCGACCAGACGGTTCCCATCTTTCTCCGGATCGGGATCAGACCTACAGTCCTCGGTACAGGGCGTACTGGAACGTCACGCCGGATTGCCCAGATTCGCACAGGTACCCCACTGTTGCAGGCAGGGGGACACACAAGGTGTCCTAAGGGTAGTAGAGAAAAGTTCCCTTGCCGTGTCCATCAGGTACTAGGTTTACCGGTCCCATTCCCGACAAGTGCTTAGTACGTTCAAAAGCTTAGCCTACGAAAGCCACTGGACCGGAGCCCAAATCCCATGCTCTTACCACATGAGCAATCCATTTATAAAGATCTTATGATTCCAACATAAGAGCCTATTCTCGCGAGTGACGAACATCACTCGACTTGTACCGGTCCTATAGCATAGCAGCTATCGACCTAGCATGCTAGTATAAGAACATAGGTACCTAGGGGTCATGCATCTAGGGTTTCAAGTCAACTCCTGAAACGTAAATGCACAAGCATAGCAAGGATAAATTGCATAATTTTCAAAGAAGGGTTAATGATCCGAGGCTTGCCTTCGCTGGCAAGGTTGGCCTTGGGCTCTTCTGGACTTTGGTCCAGGTCTTGCTCTACAGCGACGTAGTACACGTCTCCGTCAGCTCCTTCGTCTCCTCCTTCCGGCACAGGCGTACGGCTACCGTCGGGAAGATCTACACGGGATGCAATGCAGGATTTAATTGACGGTTTTCAATTTGATTAATTACCAAACAACAAATGACAACCATGGGGTGCATGGTTGACCACATTCACCTTGACAAACACACATTTGGTTTAAACTTTCTATTAAAGTAATTTCCTGTGGTGCTTTATTATTTATTCTTTTTGATAGTGATTATGTACATATTTATGTAGATCAATAATTTAAATTTCACCAAACAGCTAGGGTGTGTCACTTAGCTTCATAGCATGATTCACATCACACACACAAGGTCATTAAGTGTGATTTGGTGATTTTCCAATTCAATTTAATATTAAGCTTTAAAAGGCTACCATAGCTTTTATTCACAAAACAACTTAATAAAATTCAGTGGGGTGTGTTATGAAGCATTACAAACCTATACAAAGCCACTGCACACACATGTACACTTATGAGAGCTATGAAATTAATATACCGAAAATAATAAAATCTAGCTATTCCAAACATGATAAATACATACAAAAATAAATACACATCAAAATGATTCCAACTTTCTCACACATGGCCTCTGGTCCAAATATAAGCTAGGCATGCAACATATACACCTAGAACTACTATAGATCTTGAGTTATGCATTTACAAAGAAAATTAGGCATATTTCAATAATAAATATTTATGACAAACAAAAAATTGTGATTAATTCACCAGAGGTGCACTTAGGCATAAAAAGACAGCATGCAGAAGTTGGGCACAAAAATCTAATTAGTTTTAGCTACAAAAATCATTTAGACAGATTCTGTATAAATACAAAATAAATCATATAAAAAGATTTGCTCTGTAACTTTGTGCACTTTTTGGTACAGGAGCTAGACATAGCATAAAACACAATATATCCAAAATTCAGATACATAGCACATGTAGATTTTGAGATACAACAGATCTAGGTTTATCAAACTTCTGTTTTTCATGCAAAAACTATCAGGAAAAACTATGGTCATGCTTTACAGAAGTTGTAGTTCTCTTCACAAGGAATCCAACAAAATTGAGTTTGCATTTTTATGATTTTTCTTTGATTTTCTACAAATTTTACAAGTTTCAGCCAAAACTGCAACACTATATAAGATCCCTTTTACAAGCAGGCCCCTGAAAGTTTTGATTCTTCACAACTATACCCTCAGTTCACACAAAACACCCTGGAAAGAAAGGAAGGGACGCAATGTGGTCCTTGGTCACTGGGGGCGGCGCGGCCGGCGAAATTCTGGCGAGGCCGGCGGCGGGGTCGGCCGGGGAAGGTGAGGAGGAGGACTAGGGGCTCACCAGCGAGCGGTTTGTGGCCGGAGTTGGGGTCGGGAGTGCACCGGCGCGCGGGCTCGGCGACCCCAGGCGGCAGCGGTCGCTGCGAGCTCGCCTCCGGTGAAGCTGCGGCGAGGTCGGGCCAATGTGCGGCACTGGAGGCTCTAGGGGTTCCTAGTGAAGGTGGCTAGGGTACCACACGGCTGCGGGAAAGAGCGGGAGGGGGAGCTCAGCGGCGGTGGCAGTCATGGCGCACTGGTGCGGAGCATGGCGTGCGTGAGGAAGGGTGGTGCCATTTATAGGCGGGCGAGCGTGTGCGGCTCCAAGCCTTCGCGGCGAAGGAATGCCCCGGCTTTAATGCCGCGGTACGGCGGTCGGACCTTGGCGTGCGTGCGCGCAGAGGGAACGCGGACGGACCGGTGGACACGACGGTGTGCGGCCGGGCGGCGAGTGCGGGCGTGGCGCGTGGCAGGGAATAAGCGCCGTGGGGGTGCGGCGCACGGACCGACAGTCGCAGGCCCGCCTCGACGTGCGCGTACGGTGGCGTACGGCGTGGCGCGGTGCGCGCGGGCATGCTCTGGAGCGCGAGAGCGCGGCCGGCGTCGCGGTCTGCTGATTTCATTCTCAGCAGCACTGTTTGACTGAGTAAAACTCAAGATTTTGAAACTGAAGTGCACTAAGGTGTTTATACCAAAGTTGTAGATCAAAGACCCCTCTACAACTTTTACAAAGGTTGTCCTATGTTTTACTCAAAGGTTTGAGCATAAACGGCAGGCAAAGTTGCTGGTTTTCCATGGCGCTGATGAATAGTGAAAGCTGCAGTTGACCAAGTTTTTCACCCTTCTCCACTCAAAATTTGAAAAGCCACCCAACATGAAAGTTGTGTCCCTCGAAAAACTGGACAACTTTTATATTGGGAGATTTTGAAGTGTTTAGGTAAAATTTGGGGAACGCGGCAAAAGTTCTAGAAGGACTAGGAGTGACAAGGGGTTTGACTAGGGTTTTAGCTAGGGTTTGACCAAGCTTTGACCACAACAGTGTGTTGACTTAAATAAGAGGGTCATTAGCACTAACTAATGGTATTTAAACACCTGAGGTGTTACAAGGTCAAAGGGAAAATGAGCATGGGTGTTGAATGTAATATATTGAATAATTTTTCTTGTGCAACTAACCCATCTTGTGACACAAGCACTAGCTCTTGCATTAGTGAGGATATGTCTTGTGATTCATCTCTATTGTTGGAAAATGAATCTTTGAAGAAGGAGATTGAGTATTTGTCCAAAGATCTTGCACGATATTTTGGAAGTCATGTCCGGTTTAATCATATTTGGACAAATCAAAAATTCACCTTGGAGAAAAATGGGCTTGGCTATTTGCCCAAGAAAGGAAAAGAGGCTTTCATTCCTAAGGAGAAAATGTTTGTGACTTCAAATGTGACATATGAGGAAGAAGAAGAAGTCAAGATGTGTCATAAGTGCAAGGCAAAAGTTGACGTAAATCACCAATGCAAGAGCAAGAAGACCGTATCCTTGGATCCTTCCTATGTTCTTGAGAAAGATTCTAAGGGTGTTGTTTGTGCTAAATTTGTTGGTCGCTCTCTTGGTTGTAATAAAAAGAAGTCCATTTGGGTGCCAAAAACTTTGGTCACTAACATTGAAGGACCCAAAAAAATTTGGGTACCTAAAAAGAAGTAATTTCTTTTGTAGGTGAACTATAAAGCCGGAGGAAGACATTGAGTTATTGATAGTGGTTGTACAAATCACATGACCCGCGAAAGAAAAATCTTCTCTCATCTTGATGAAGACATTTTCGACTTTGACAACATCACTTTTGGAGATGATAGCAAGGGAGGTGTAAAAGGCATTGGTGAAGTACCTATCTCTAAGGATTGCAATCTCTCTAATGTCGTTCTAGTTGATTCTCTCAATTTCAATTTGCTATCTATTGCTCAACTTTGTGACAATGGTTATAAATGCACTTTCACTAGCAATGATTTTGAGGTCACCTCACTTGATGGGAAAGATTCTATTTTTAAGGGTTTTCGTCATGAAAGCTTATATCTAGTGGATTTCTCATCTAAGAAGGCTAGTTTGACTACTTGCTTATTCTCAAAGGCTTCTATGGGTTGGTTGTGGCATAGAAGACTTGGTCATGTTGGCATGAAACAACTTAACCGCTTAGTGAAGCATGACTTAGTTCTTGGCTTGAAAGATGTCAAATTTGAGAAAGATAAATTGTGTAGTGCTTGTCAAGCCAGAAAGCAAGTTGCTAACTCACATCCTAACAAGAGCATTATGTCAACCACAAGACCTTTGGAATTATTACATATGGATTTATTTGGTCCCACTACCTATAGAAGTATTGGTGGAAATACCTATTGTCTTGTGATTGTGGATGATTATTCAAGATACACATGGGTATTTTTCTTCACGACAAATCTCATACTTGTGACATTTTCAAGACCTTTGTGAGAAGGACCGAAAATGAATTTGAACAAAAATTGAAGAAAGTGAGAAGTGACAATGGTAGTGAATTCAAGAACACAAATGTTGAAGAGTTTTGTGATGAGAAAGGGATCAAGCATGAGTTCTCAACTACATATACACCGGAGCAAAATGGTGTAGTTGAAAGGAAAAACAGGACCTTAATTGAGATGGCAAGATCAATGCTAGATGAGTACAAAGTTTCGGATTCTTTTTGGGCCGAAGCAATCAACACCGCTTGCCATGCTTCAAATAGGCTATATTGTCATAGATTCTTCAACAAGACACCATATGAACTTCTTATTGGAAGGAAGCCAAATATTTCTTATTTTCGGGTCTTTGGTTGCAAATGCTATATTTTGAGGAAAGGCTCTCGGTTATCTAAGTTCCAAAGCAAGTGTGATGAGGGATTTCTTCTTGGATACTCATCAAATTCCAAGGCTTATAGAGTGTACAACAAATCCAAGGGATTTGTTGAGGAAGCTTATGATGTGCAATTTGATGAAACTATGGGCTCTCAAGATGAGAAGGAAAACTTAGATGATGTGAGAGGTGAAGAATTGAGTAAGACAATGAAGACCATGGCTATTGGGGACATCTGCCTAGAGAAGAAGATGATGATGAAGGTCCATCAATTTCTATTCAAGCAAGTCCCTCTACTTCCACAACAAATGATCAAGATCAACAAGAGGCTAATTCTAGCAACAATGACTCATCTCAAGAAGATGATCAAATGGCCTCTATGACTACACCTTCTACATCAACTCAAGAACCGGTGGATCAACCTAGAGTTCACCATCAAGTTGCCAAAGATCACCCCATTGACCAAATTATGGGCGATATTAGTAAGGGTGTTCAAACTCGATCTCGTGTTGCTTCATTTTGTCAACATTACTCTTTTGTATCTTTTCATGAGCCTAAGCGTGTTGATGAAGCACTTGAAGATCCGGATTGGGTGATCTCCATGCAAGAAGAATTAAATAATTTTACTAGGAATCAAGTTTGGGAATTGGTTGAAAGACCCAAGAATCATAATGTCATTGGTACTACATGGGTCTACCGGAACAAAGAAAATGAAGATGGTATTGTGGTGAAGAACAAGTCTAGATTGGTTGCTCAAGGCTACACTCAAGTGGAGGGCTTGGATTTTGATGAAACTTTTGCTCCCATAGCTAGACTTGAAGCTATAAGAATCTTGCTTGCTTATGCTTGTTCTCGCAATATAAATTATATCAAATGGATGTCAAAACTGCTTTCTTGAATGGGAAAATTAGTGAACTAGTATATGTTGAGCAACCTCCCGGTTTTGAGGACCCTACAAAGCCTAATCATGTGTATAAGCTTTCTAAGGCCCTATATGGGTTGAAGCAAGCTCCTCGTGCTTGGTATGAAAGGCTTAGGGATTTTCTTCTTTCTAAGAGCTTCAAAATTGGAAAGGTTGATACTACATTGTTCACCAAGAAGATTGGAAATGATATCTTTATTTGTCAAATTTATATTGATGATATTATCTTTGGTTCAACAAATGAATATTTTTGTAAAGAATTTAGAGAAATGATGTCTAGAGAATTTGAAATGTCTATGATTGGTGAATTGAGCTTCTTCCTTGGTCTTCAAATCAAATAATTGAAGGAGGGTACATTTGTTTGCCAATCTAAATATGTGAAGGACATCTTGAAGAAATTTGGCATGGAAGATGCAAAACCCATCAAGACTCCTATGGCTACAAATGGACATCTCGATCTTGATGAGGGAGGTAAACCGGTTGATCTTAAGCTTTATAGGTCTATGATTGGTAGTTTGCTTTACCTTACCGCATCTAGGCCCGATATCATGTTTAGTGTGTGCATGTGTGCTAGATTTCAAGCCGCACCAAAAGAATGTCATCTGACCGCCGTAAAGCGCATAATGAGATATTTGAAGTATTCTCCTAACATTGGTCTTTGGTATCCAAAGGGTGCTCAATTTGAATTGGTTGGTTATTCGGACTCCGATTATGCCGGTTGCAAGGTTGATAGAAAAAGTACTTCCGGTGGCAACTTCTTGGATGTTCTCTTGTATCTTGGTCATCAAAGAAGCAAAATTCCGTGGCTCTTTCTACCGCTGAGGCGGAATATATCTCGGCGGGAAGTTGTTGTGCTCAATTATTATGGATGAAGCAAACACTTCTAGACTATGGTGTGAAATTCAAGGAAATTCCTCTCCTATGTGATAATGAAAGTGCCATCAAGATTGCCAACAATCCGGTTCAACATTCTAGAACCAAGCATATTTATATTCGACATCATTTTCTTAGAGATCATGTGAGCAAAGGGGACATCAAGATTGATGGAGTGAGCATGGATGATCAAATAGCAGATATATTTACCAAGCCTTTGGATGAATCTCGCTTTTGCAAATTGAGAAATGAGCTAAATGTCATTGACTTCTCAAACGTGGCTTGAGGGCTAGCACATGTGTTTCTTATATGCTTTTGTTTTTGTTTTATCTATCTTAATCATTTCTTGCTTACTTTATGTCTTATGCTCTCTAACCTTTGTGAAATTTGTTTTTCGTATAATTGTCTTGCTTTCTACTTGCATTGCATCTCATAATAAGTTCACTTCATGTTCTATGAGCAATGATCCCAAAAAGTTCATCATTCCAATCTTTATCTCGAAGTACCATGAGCTGAAAAGAACAAGGGACACGGACTGTCCGCGGCAAAGGGCCGGACCGTCTGCGGGTGCAGTGCGGGAGGTACTGGAGGTTCTAGAGCAAATTACGGACCGTCCGCGCCTGGGTCCCAGACCGTCCGCGTGCCTCGCGGACTGTCTGCAGGTGCGTCGCGAACTGTCCGCGCGAGCCGCGCGCAGGTGGGGCCAGCGTCGCGAGCTGCTAAGTCAACAGGGCACATCCCTTTCTTCCCAACCCGACCTAGGCTTGTTCTATCTCTCTCTCTCTCTCTTGCTCTTGAGGTGAAAAGGAACCCCTCCTTGGGGATTTCGTTTGGGGCACTTCCCGGACCGTCCGAGCACATCCACGGACTCTCCGCGAGATTCTCCACCATGTCATCCGGGTATTTCTTCGATTATCTCATTCTATCTCTCGGATTTTGAGCAAGAAGGTGCTTAGGGTTTCATCTCTCAATCTAAAATTCATTCAAGGATTCAAGTTTTTGGCTTGGTGAATGTGTTTGGGATACTCTAGTGGTGATTTGACTAAAGTTTGGTGGATCAAAACTTGATATTCATGAGGTTATGAAGATTCAATGTCTTGGACGCTACTGTTCATGTGCGTGCGCCAGCCTGGACCGAGCGGACTGTCCGCCAACCCTGCGCGGACCGTCCGCACAGGCCTGGCAGCCGCACATGTGACATGTAGTATCATGGATTGGTCTTGTATTCCACTAATCATTGCTCTATATTGTTGATACTCATTCAAATACTTGATTTATGACAGTGCTCGCAAGGCTATTGCAGCGGTTACCAAGAAGGTCACTAAGAAGGTTGCTTCGAAGAAGAAAGATAAGGATGTGGGCACATCTAAGAGGCGTCGTAGAGATGCTACTCCTGAGGAAGAAGAAGAGCCTGACAATCCCAATGACAACGATTATAATCCTGAAAATGAAAGTGCATCATTCATGGTAGATGAAGAGGAGGTCATGAATCAAGGGTGAGGTAACATTGCTGATATTATTGATGTGCTCAATTACACAATTCCTAGGAGGCAGTGGACCCAAAAAGAATTTGCTATTGCTAGGAATGCCAATGCATATAATGAGCCTCATGACACATACAATCTATATTTCTGAACCACTGTGCAAGAACAAGCTTTCTTTAGTAGTTTAATGGATTGCACTGTGTTTGCACATCAGAGAGTCGACTTTGGATATCTTGAGTCTAAAATAGTATTAGCTGGTGTGGCCACTAAACTTCAGAACTTAGGCTTGAAACCATTCCTTGAACATAGGTGTGATTGGAACGACACCATTATTAGACAGTTTTATGCCACCTATGAGATGGACTTTGATGCAAAGACTATTAAGTGGATGACAGAAAAAAGTGAATATGAAGCCACTTTTGCGGAGTTTGCAGCAGCAAATCATATTGACTATGCATATTTTAGTGATGGTATCAATGTCTATAGTGAAGATATTCTTGAAAACACTGCTGTCTTTTATGAGCCTGGTACTCCTGCTTCAACTATAACAAACTGGCTGTCAACAGGGCTTAGACATCATCCAGCTGTCATCAACAACATCATAAGACACACATTCATGCCTAAGAGTGGAAATAAGGACAAGGTCCGAGAGCACTATTGGAATGTGATAAACCATATAATGAATGAGACTAGGTTTGATGTTGTGCTTCTTATTCTTGAGCAGATGATTGTCAAAAAGCGTCTTGTCAGAGATAGCATATATTTTGCTCCTTACATTATGTCTTTGATCAAGGCTTGAAGGACCGATTAGGCGAACTAGAGAGGGGGGAGTGAATTAGAGCCGATAAAAATTCTTCTCGAAGGAGATGAGAACTCCAACAAGACGAACACGGCTTCCAAATCACGTCTCCGACCCAACTACCCAAGTTGGCCAAGACCACGCAGCCACTGGAGTGCTACTGGTCCTAGGAACCAACACTCAACCCTCCGAGCCAGAACTCACCAAAACACACAGCGGAAACTTGCACGGCTTGCTGCCTGTGCTACACTGGTCAGACCGATGACCTGCGCCGGTCAGACCGGTGACACCGGTCAGACCGGTGGACAGCGCCGGTCAGGCCGGTGGCTACAGCAGCCGCACAGCAAACGTTCTAGGAAGCCTCAGTGACTCCTCTAGGCCCTGGAACAAAGACCACCTCCGAAACACAACCTGGAAGAAAGAAGAACCCCTCACAAAACCTAGCCAAACAACTCCAAACACGCCAAGAACTGACCTGCAGAACCACGGGACAAAACCACACGGACAAGGCTGTTCCCCGAGACAAAAACCCACCAAGGGCTAGCACCGGTCAGACCGGTCGAGAGCACCGGTCAGACCGGTCGCGCCTGGGCAGCTCGGGATGAACAGCGCCCGCGAGTCAACTCCCCCAAATCCAACTCCCGATCTCCCGATTCGCTCCACGGTTTTGCACAAGACTTTGGGGAT
Source organism: Cenchrus fungigraminus (assembly GCA_036936925.1). NCBI lineage: Eukaryota > Viridiplantae > Streptophyta > Magnoliopsida > Poales > Poaceae > Cenchrus > Cenchrus fungigraminus. The sequence continues at coordinate 27,618,838 of CM072780.1, read as the reverse complement.
AGTAGGAACACCTCATGGGTACTCCATAGCCAAGATTTGGTCCACCAAAACTTGTCAAATCAAGAGGAATCGAAGAAATCCCACCAAGAACGCCTCTAACCCTAGAGCCACGAAAACCCCAAAATCGAGCCCCTTTGCTCACGGATTTGGGAGGGGAATCAAAGGGAAAAGAACCACGAAGGATTCATGCATACATCCCCCACCAAATCCCAAAGAGAAAGGCCTCGAAATCGCTCCAAGAAAATCGCCAAGAAAGGGCTCCAAAAATCACCAAAAAGGAGAAACGGGAAAGACACAACCAAGCCTTGAGGAACCACGCCGAATCATCTATACATACCAAAGAGGTTCATACAAGGTCTAGCTTGCCGCCCGATCATCCTTCCCTCTCACAAGATCTCACCATGAAGCTCTCAAGCTAGTCCTACGAAAATCCTAAGGAAAATAGGAAGGAAAAATAGGAAAACTAAATGAGCTAGGGTTCCAAGAGATGGCTGCCATCCTCTCACCACTTGGGTTATATGGAGGCAACCGAAAGATGAAAATACCCTTACTAGCTAACTAGGGATACATGCCCCTCAAGGGCGAATTCGGAAATCTTTGTCTTCGCTCCATCGGATGGATGCCCAGCGACCGCAAACTTGCTTAGCCTCGACGCAAGCCTTGCGATCCCGACGCGTGTCCTCCGCTTCGAAGATTCCGGACTGCGTCGTCGCACACCGGTCAGACCGGCGGTGCTCCTCACCGGTCAGACCGGTACCCACCGGTCTGACCGGTCAGATGCACCGGTCAGACCGGTCTGGTGCTGCTGCACCTCCGTCTTCGGTTCTTCGGTCTTGGCTTTGTGGATCAACCAAGGAACCTAGTGGTTTTCTGGTGAACCACCGGAAACCCCGCGAACTCGGTGTAGCCTCCGCCAATCACCACTCATGACTCGGCTCCCACGTAGTCCCGGCTCGACCTTGGTTTTGAGGCTCAACCAAGAAACCGTCCATGACTTCATCTTGCCGTTCTTGCCACCATGCGGCCCGCACTTGACCCCGCTGGCCACCGGGTCCCTCGAACCAAGCCTACTTGTCTTCTCCACACCTGGAGGCCTCACCGGCAACGACCTTTCGCGCTTGTTCTTCACCTGCACCAGTCAAGCCGCAACCTGCACCAGCAATACTTAGCCAAGAATCAGTCCACACCACGTTGTCAATCACTCATCACACCAGGAAGCGACCATCCACCGGTCCTCGAACCACACCTGGCTCTCAAGGCTAAAACTGGGTTCAATGGTCCATGTGATGAGAAGCATGAGCTTTATCGACCCTTTTACAACTTCAAAGCTTTTCTCAACAGGCCATTGACACCTTATGGGCAAGCTGTAGAGGCCCAAAATGTTGAGGAAAATGCTAGTGAAGATGAGCATGCTAATGTTGATGACACGGGCCATGTCAATGTTGATGAGGATGCTTATGCTATGCCACCTCCTCCTCCTCCTCCAGTTCATCCCATGCAGCCACAGTGGGATCCTCCAACTGGCTATTTTGATGCATATTTCTCTAATATTCAGCAGTCTATGAATACTCAGTTTCAGCAAATGCAATCCGGGTTCAACTCTCATTTTGAGGTATATGGGCAGACAGATGAATGACACATTTCAGACTATGCAGCATGGGTTTCAGCAGCAGATTGACTCTAGCCTTAACACCTTTGGTCATCACATTTGTAACACTATGCATGAGCCCATAATGACTAGGTTGGACACCATGCAAACAAGCCTTCAGAGTGATCTTAGTGCTTTGAATGACAAATTTTCAGAGTTATCCACTTCTGAGTAGTATCAGCAGATCTCTGACCGACAGTCCCAGCTTGAGAACAACTTCAACACATTGAACACCGCATTTGGGGATTTCAGAGATCACTTCTACCACTACTACCCAGCACCAGCTCCACCGCCAGAGTTCTCTCCCCATCCGCCATTCTATCCTCCTCCGCCGCCGCCTCAGGATGACTAGACCTTTTGGTATTTGATGCCAAAGGGGGAGAATGTTTTGGAGGAGTGATGTGATCTTTAGGGGGAGCTCATTCCTTTGAATGCATGTGGAACTTTGAACTCTTTCATTTGCATGTTTAATTTCAGTCATGCATGAACTTTGGTTGCTTGTAATAATCTGTGAGACTTTGTGGTTTGTGATGTGGTTGAGAACTAGAACTTGTGGTTGTTTATGTGATGAACTATGTTTGTGAGTTTACTTTTTTTTATCTTATAGCTTGTTCTAGTTCTTGGTGGGTTTTGAGGCCAACTCCTTTGCTTAAACTTGTTAGATATATATGTGTGTTTGTTGCCTTGATCTCTATTTTGTAGGGGAATCTCCGTCAAAATTGTTATATATATGCATATGTGTGGAAATCAAATGAAAATTATATGCACATATGTAGGGGGAGTTTTTCTCTATTTCTTTATTTTGGAGACATTCACTCTATCATATTATTGAAATTCGTTGAGAAGAGTAAGTGATTCAAAACTCAAAACCTTTCTTATATCACTCCTTTAAATGGTTGTCATCAATTACCAAAAAGGGGGAGATTGAAGGCATCTAGGCCCCTAATTCGTATTTTGGTAATTAATGACAATCATTGTGGACTAACATTTTTATTGAGATATAAGAATAGGTTAGTCCGATGAAATGATGAGCTCATGAGATATGCAAAAGGATGGCATGTATATCATGTGATGGAAAGGAGCTCAAGGCAAAGGTAAAAGCTAGGAATTTTATTTTTGCCGGTCATAAGGCGGTTTAGAGAATGATAAATGACCGGATTGATAGTATAGATAGCCGTACTATCAAGAGGGATCAATTTCATTGGCTCTACTTTCCATAGTGCCACCTTGATCAAGAGCTTGCATGTCTTGCATTTTAGATGAGTGGCGTTTTCAATAGATAAAAAGGTTTAGTTGAAAATCTTGAGAAAAGTCAGTTTTCTGCTATGGGGCGGACAGTCCGGGCCCTTGGGGCGGACGGTCCGCGGGCTCTTGAGGTTTATTGAATATCTGAGGTTTTTGACAATTTTTTCGAGAAAAATCCTTTTCGGGCGGACAGTCTGCGGGTCTTCGGCGGACGGTCCAAAATTAACCTCGAATCTTACAGAACCGTGCACTGCTCGGGTGGACTAGGCGGACGGTCCGCGGGCTACCGGCGGACGGTCCGCAGGGCCTTGGCGGACAGTCCGCGGGGTCCTGGTGGACAGTCCGCTCAGCCCAACGGGCATCTCTGACAGCAGTTGACTTCACGTTTTTACCGTTGGAATTCAAACGCGGACAGTCCGTGAGGCCATCGCGGACAGTCCGCGAGGTACGCGTTTTTGACATAACGGCTAGTTACGGGAAGGGGGAGTATTTATACTCCATGTCCGGGTTGGGAGAGGTTCTCTTGGCACTTTGAAAGGTTCATACTCTTTAGTAGAGCTCTCCCTCTCCTCTCTCTCACTCACTTTGCTTAGTGGTTGCATCTTTGGTGACATTGAGAGCATCTAGTGCATTGCATCAAGGTTTTGATCTTTGTGGCACTAGGAAATCATCAAGCAAGTGGTTGATTTGTTACCCTTGGAAGTTGCCTCTTCCTAGACGGCTTGGTGGTGGAAGAATCCGTTGAAGCTCGCAAGAAGATTGTGCGTGGCTCCGGATTTCTTGTTGTGAGAGGTCTTGTGCTCACCTCGCCGGAACGATGAAGAGCAACTCTAGTGGAATCGAGGTGTGGAGTGGTTCTTTGGTTCTAACCGACTCAAGATCAAGCGGTGCCTTGATTGAGGAGTGGTTGAACATTGAATCCACCTCAACGTGGATTAGGGGTGACCGGCAAGTCATCGATACCACGTGATAAAATTCGTCTCTTGTGCTCGATTATTTCTTTGCTCAATTTCCTTTCAAGTACTTTACTTTGAGCATTTACTTTTTAGAGATTGGATTATATCTTGTCACCCTAGGTTGCAAACCCCCAACATAGGAATAGAATATCTAGAAATTTAATCATCCTTGTGGCTCTAATTAAATTTCTCTAGTGTTGTGCTTTTAGATTTTAAACCGCCTATTCACCCCCCTCTAGTCGGTATCCTAGATCCTACACGGACACGCACAACCACCGCAACTGCTGCCGCCCGTGATGACGCACGTTTGGAGATGTGGCGGGAGAGAAAGGACGGCGCTAGCAAGGGACACTGAAGCGGTGAAGCGGCGCCGACGACGGATCTGGAGGCCGCGCTGCCATCTCCTCCGGCCGCCGCTGGCGGTCACCGCGTCGTCGCCTCCGGCTAGGGTTTCGGGAGAGTAGAAAATGGGGGCTAGGGTTTCGGGAGCCGACCGCCACGTGTTATGGACGGCTGGGGGTGCTCACAAGCGCCGCAGCCGGATGGGCTAAATTTGGCCCATTGGGGAGCCGCGGGCGGGCTGAATTGGCGGCCCAACCATTGGTTATTAGGCCAAGAGCCAGTCGCGTGCGATAGTGGGCTGCGGGTCAATTTTTCCTCTTGGGCTAAAAGGAAAATTATGTGCAGTAACTTCTATTTTGTTTTCATTGTGTGGTTCTATGGTTTAGCAAAAAAAACTCTTTTAAATCTTATTTAAATCCCGCAGCAACACGAGGAATCACCTAGTATATTGAAAGATATGTAACCAGTAGAGCTAATGCTTGATGTCAAATTGAAGATTGCAGAGCTGGCATTCCATCAGTCAACTACATTTTGGTGTTATGTAGGCATACAGCCTAACTATATGGGCGATGGAATAACATAAACGGATTTTCTTTAAGACAAGTCATGGCTCGTGCAGTCGTCCTGCTGCTGCTGAAACCTGAAAGACACCAAAGCTGTTGACCGTTGGCTGGGCTGCAGTGGAGGCTCATATGAATATGAACTTCCAGCCCACCAAAGCCCACCTAAGATTGCTAGTTAATAGTTTCAGCTCACCAAAATGTATTCCTATTAAATAAAAATTGTTCCAACATTTTTCAGAAATATTGCAATTTTCAACATTTTACGTTATTTTTTCGCAACATTTTGCAAAATGTTGCAACATTTTTTGGAATCAACATTTTGGAGCTGAACCAGGGTGGCGCACGCGGGACCCCCGGCGGTGCGAGCTCGGGCACGTGGGGGCTCTACCTCTGGCTGCAGCCTGGCCCCAGGCGGCGGAGGCGCGCACGTGGGAGGAGCGTCGGCGGCCGGCCCAACGACACGGTGGCCGGGGGCGCGCGCGGGGGCAAACACTAGGGGTGGCGACGGGAGTGAGGGAGCAGGAGAGAGGGGTGATGATAGGGTTAGAAGGTGGGATCCAATAGTTGTGGTTGGTTGCACGAATCTCAAACATTGGAAGTTGAGTTGAAAAAAATCTTCCGGAAGATATATAGGATTCCACGGCTGCAGTGGGCAAGCCCATGCCAAAATGGTGGATGGGCTTGCAGACCAAATTCCTGGAGAAGTGAAGAGTATCTTGGCCCGCTAAGTGAGTTTTAGTGAATTAATGACACACGTTTAAGTAGCTAGTGTATGAGCAGGGATTATAATTATATGGTGGTATCATATGTTATTCATTGTATATGCAAAAAGGAAGTGATACTACAAAGGAGCTCCTAATGAAGATTTACTTATTTTATATTTTGAAATTGAGTCCTAGGAACGCCGTACTATAAAGAGGGACTGGAAATGTATCTTCTAAGAGTTGAAGAGGTGCTCTAGTTGACAATCAAAACCTTTGAGAGACACCTTTGCACCAACACATTCACGGTGTTAACTTCTTGGGTGCTAACCTTGGAAGGCTGAACTCTCCGGGATTTTTCCCGGAATCTCCGGACTTCCCGGAGTCTCCGGACCTAGCCCGAATACTCCGGGTCTTAGAGCTGCAACGGCTCTTTTTCTGTGTGAGGAGGTATAAAAGCCTCCTCCACCCATTCCTCTCTCTCTCTTGCCCATTTTGACCTGCAACACTCAGAACTCATTCACTCCTCCTCTTTATTCCCCTTAGCCTTGGTTTGGTGAGATTTGTTGGGGATTTAAGGAGGGATTGAGAGCAAGAGTTTGGAGAGTGCTAGTGAGCTGATTTCCCATCTCTAGAGCACCTCATTCTTCGCTTGGTTGGTAACTTTCATGTTTATTACTCTTGGAGATTTGAGCTCCTAGCCGGCTAGGCGTTGCCTTGGAGCATCTAAAGGTTTGTGGCTGCCCAAGGAAGTTTGTATTACCTCAAGATTGAGTAAGTAACTCTAGCTCGATCTTTGTGGTCGCTAGAGGGAGGAAAGTGACCTAGATGTACAGGTCCACCCTTTGTGGGTTCCTCAACGGAGACGTAGACCTCAAGGTGTGAGGTTGAACTCCGGTAACAAACTCCCTTGTGATTGTTGCTCTTGTTGTATGCTTGAATCTCTCTTGAGCTCATTTCTAGGGTTTGTTGCCGATCTACTCTGTGGTGAGGTTCTTGCAAGTTCTAAGTGGACAAACATGCTAGTCTCACCCCTTGGCATAACCTATATTCATAGATTTACATTTGAGCAAGTTTAATTTCAGTCGATTTGCATCTCCTCTCGTAGGCCCGGACAATCCGGACATTTTCCCGGATACTCCGGACAGCCCGGAGTATCCAGAAAAATATCTGGAGAATCTGGACTTTGGACTAACAGTTGTTTAAAGTTTGTGATTTTCAGTTTCGACTATTCATCCCCCCTCTAGTCAACATCGTGATCCTTTAAATTGGTATGAATGCCAAGTGCTCCGTATTTGAAGCTTAAACGCTTGGAGTCAAGAAGATGTCGAATCCAAATGCTTAAGGTACACCTCCCCTCGAAGGTGACATCACCAACAATGTTGTTGGTCAACCTCCCATGCTACCCCAAGGAGTGGCTCCTATCACTCAAGGAGGTGGTACTGGTGGAGCAAGCACAAGCCATCAAGCAGATGTAGATGGTGTCGAGACCTCCGATAGCGAGGATGACGATTTTGATGATGCAAGCTCAACCTGCTCCGCTCAGCGCCTGTCATCATCAAGGGATTACACTAACACCCCTTTCGATTACTCTCATTTATCTTTTAACCATCCATCGTGTTCTAGCTACATTGGGAAGATACCCCAATTTGATGGAACCGGCTATTCCAAGTGGAAGAACTCGATGGAGCAGTATTTAATGGCGGTGAATCCCGCACTTTGGACTATTGTGAACAAGGGCATTACCTTTTCGAGTAGTGATGCAACACTAACTCAAGATCAAGTAAATGAGATACAAAGAAACTATCAAGCAATTCGCATCATCAAGAGTTCACTCACGTCCGAAGAGTATGATAAGGTTGATGGGTTGAAGTCCACCAAGGAAGTGTGGGACACCTTGTTCGTCAACCATGAAGGGACACAGCAAGTGAGAGAAGGAAGAATCTGTGCCTTGGAAAGTGAGCTCAACCGCTTTGTCATGAAAGAAGATGAATCACCACAAGACATGTACAAACACTTGAATAAGATCATCAACAAGATCAAGTCCCTTGGAAGCACAAGATGGGGAAGAAAAGAAGTGGTTGATAAGTTCCTCTCCGCATATATGGCTAGGGATGTGCAACTATCAACACTTATAAGAGAGAAGAGAGGCTTCAAGAAGTTCACTTCGGCGGATGTGATTGGAAGAATAGAAGAACATCTTATCACCGTCAAGGAGTCAAAGCTTTCACAAGAGATGTCCAAGATGCACGAGCAACTTGAGAAGAACAAGGGGTAGCCCTCAAGGCATCTAACAAGGAGAAGAAATCAAGTTTATCAACCTCCAAGACCGTGGTCAAGGAAGATAGTGATGAGAACATGACTCCCGAGCAAATGACACTCTTCATTAGGAAGTTCAACAAGGTGATAAAGAAGAGTGACTTCCTCAACAAGAACAAAGACAAGGACAAGATCAAGACCAAGAGGACTTCCAAGAGGCCATGCTTTGGGTGTAGCAAGTAGGGGTCATTTCATTGCGTAGTGCCCCAACATCAAGGTGAGAAGAAGGGACACCAACAAGAATGACAAGAACAAGAAGAAGGAAGTTGGTGAAGCTCACTTGGGTGATGAGTGGGACTCAAATGAAGATAGCTCGAACTCCGATGATGAAGTGGGACTTGCCACCATATCTATTGGACAACATATCACCAAGTCACCACTCTTTGGATATCTCACCAACGATGAAGATGAATTCACCCACACGTGCCTCCTGGCTAGGGGCTCTAAGGTAGACACTCAAACCTCTCCCCTAGATGATGATGATGATAGTGATGTTGAGTTTGAAAAAAATGGTAAATGGCTTTGGTAAAAAGGCAACTAAAAGAATCATGTACCTAATGAAAGAAATAGAGAATAGAGATGTGACTCTTGAGGTGAAAGAAGAACTCTTTAGACTTGAGCGAGAGAAAACCATTGCCCTTGAGAATGCCCTTGTAATTGAAAAGAAGGGTTTCAAGGTGTAAGAGGACTTGCTCAAGGAAAATGAGGTAGAAATTTTTAGCCTTAAGAACTCTCAAGATAAAGAGGAGTTGATAGTAGATGAATTAACTAGGGAATCTTTTCTAGCTAAGGATGCTTGTACTAGACTTGAGGGTGAAAAGCTTGAACTTCAAAAGAGCTTTGAGAGCTTAAAAGCTAGTCACATTGCACTTGAAGTTCAACTTGACAATCTCAAGAATAGTGCTACAACAACCTCTAATGATGCTCACTCTAACTCTAAAGCCTCAACAAGTAATGGTTGTTCTCGGTGTTACAAAATTGATATAAATGCTTGTGCTACTAACATTGTCGAGATGAATGCCAGGAAGAAATAGATTGCTAGGTTGTCAAACTCCCTCATTGATGAGAAGAAGAAAGAACCCAAAAGGGGTGAGTTTGAGAGTCACACCAAAGGCTTTGGGTCAAGCTATATGAAGAAGTTTGGCTTTGTGGATGGGAAGGGTCTAAGTAAGAACGAGCAAGGCTCAAAGGACCCTATTCCATTCATCAAGAACAACTACACTAAAGGTGTGGGCTCAAGGAATGTGGTGCACGGCATGAAGCAATTGGGTGCCAAAAGCAATGACAAGCAAGTCAAGTACAACACTCCTATTAAGTTCAAGAGCACTCAAGATGTATCACATGCCCCACAAGCTAAGAGAAAGGTTGTTCCGACCAAGTCAAACAAGAAGGCCAAGCCACATGCATCACAAGACAATTTCTATGCCAAATATGTGTTGACTTGGGACCACAAGGGTAAGGTGGTGGCCAAGTATGTGGGACCCCACACAAAAGGAACATTGGTCAAAAGGAATGTGTGGGTGCCCAAGATTCTTGTGACTAACGCTTTAGGACCCAAACCTACTTGGGTACATAAAACAAAAGCATAACTTGTTTTGTAGGCATACTCCTCCAGTGGGTCCAAATGGGTAATTGATAGTGGATGCACAAATCTTATGACCGGGGAGAAGATGATGTTTATGTCTTGTAATATGATTGAAAATCCTACGGAAAAGATTGCCTTTGGAGGCAATGGTGGAGGAACGGTTGTTGGTCTTGGTAAAATTGCTATCTCAATCAATCATTCAATTTGCGATGTTTATTTGGTTGAATCTTTGGACTACAATTTGTTGTCCGTTTCACAACTTTGTGAGATGGGCTATAGTTATTTGTTCACCAATGAGGGTATGACTGTCTTTAGAAGGGGTGATGACTTTGTTGCCTTTAAGGGTGAACTCAAGGGAAGACTTGGTGGATTTTACATCAGATAAAGCGCAACTTGATACATGCTTATTGGCAAAGTCTAGCTTGAGTTCGCTTTGGCATCGCTGACTAGCTCATGTTGGGATGAACAATATCAATAAGCTTCTAAAGGGGGAACACATCCTAGGACTAACAAACGTTCATTTTGAGAAAAATAGAATTTGTAGTGCTTGTCAAGCCGGAAAGCAAGTTGTTGCTCCTCACCCCATCAAGAATGTACTCGCTACTACAAGACCATTGGAACTACTTCACATGGATATCTTTGGTCTCATGGCCTATGCTAGCATTGGGGGAAACTGTTATTGTTGATGACTACTCTCGGTACACTTGGGTTTTCTGTATGAAAGACAAGAGAAAGGTTCATGAGATTTTCAAGAAGTTTGCCACAAGAGCCCAAAATGAGTTTGAAGTGAAGATCAAGAGAGTAAGAAGTGACAATGGCATCGAGTTCAAGAACACCAACATGGAAGAGTATCTTGATGAAGAAGGCATTGGTCATGAGCTCTCCGTCCCATACACCCCACAACAAAATGGGATAGTGGAGAGGAAGAATAGGACTCTCATTGAAGCCACAAGAACCATGGTTGATGAGTACAAGACTTCGGACAGTTTTTGGGCAGAAGCAATCTACACAGCTTGTCATGCTATCAACTGATTATATCTTCACAAGCTTCGACACAAGACCGCCTACGAACTACTAACCGGTAAAAAGCCAAACATGTCTTACTTTAGAGTTTTTGGTTGTAAGTGCTTCATTCTCAACAAGAAGCCCAAAAGCTCTAAGTTTGCACCTAAAGTTGATGAAGGTATTTTCCTTGGTTATGCCTCAAACGCTCATGGCTATCGTCTCCTCAACAAAACCACCGGTTGTGTTGATGTCACATGTGACGTAACGTTTGATGAATCTAATGGCTCTCAAGTGGAGCAAGTTGATGACGTGTGTGTAGGCAAGGAAATTTCCTCGGAAAAGGCTATAAAGAAGATGGCCATTGGAGAAGTCAAGCCTCAAGAAGAAGAAGATGATGACTGCGAAATCATTGAAGAATCACCAAATGCATCTCCCGCTGTGACACCCGGAGAGTCCGGAGAAAAACCTGGAGTGTCCGGGATTCCCAGAAACCCCGGACCCTCTGCTGGTGATAATCAAGGCAGTCAAGAAGATGAGGATTTGATTCAACAAGAAGCCTCCGACCCACATCCAAGAGTTCATCAAAGTGTTCAAAGAGATCACTCCGTTGACAACATTCTTGGAAGCATCCGTAGAGGGGTAACAACTCATTCAAGATTAGCAAATTTTTTGTGAACATTACTCATTTGTTTCTATATTGGAGCCTCTCAGGGTTGAAGAAGCACTTGAGGATGTTGATTGGGTGATGGCCATGCAAGAAGAGCTTAACAACTTCACTCAGAGTGAAGTTTGGTCCTTGGTGGAACGCCCCAAGCAAAATGTGATAGGTACAAAATGGGTTTTCCTCAACAAGCAAGATAAGGATGGTGTGGTAACCAAGAACAATGCAAGGTTGGTGGCAAAGGGGTACACTCAAGTAGAAGGCTTGGACTTTGGAGAAACTTATGCACTGGTGGCAAGGCTTGAAGCAATTCGTATACTCTTGGCCTTTGCCACGCACCACAACTTCAAACTACATCAAATGTATGTCAAGAGTGCTTTCTTGAATGGCCCAATCTCTGAAGAAGTCTATGCTGAGCAACCATCGGGATTTGAAGATCCTCAATTCTGGAACCATGTCTACAAACTCCATAAGGCGCTCTATGAGCATGGTATGAATGCCTTCAGGAATTCCTATTAAAGAAAGGCTTTGAAATAGGCAAAGCCAATCCTACTCTCTTCACTCGTAAACGAGGCAATGATTTATTTGCATGCCAAATATATGTCGATGACATTATATTTGGTTCTACTAATCAAGTTTGGGTTGATGAGTTTAGTAGGATTATGACTAAAAGATTCGAGATGTCTATGATGGGAGAGTTGAAGTTCTTTCTCGGATTTCAAATCAAGCAACTCAAGGAAGGCACCTTCATAAGTCAAACCAAATTGTTGACGGTGCAAAACCGTGCTCAAGTTCACCGCAAGCCTACAGGTGACTTGGTGCCTTTTTCACCAAGGAGGGTCCTCCCTAGATTTGTCAATCCAAGGATCGGAAGCAAACCACTAAGGTTCTCTATCTAACCTACCGGTCTAACCCTATGTGAAGTGTTGATTGCATAAAGGTTAATCATACATGAAAGGATGTATGGATCACATCCACCTAGCCATAAAGGTAAGCAAACCAAAGGTAACCCTAGTCTATCGTCTTCATGTTGCCGTTCCGGCCACGATGACAAACCAATCTAAATCTATACTATGATAAGGAGTACACTCGATATGGAGTAACCCGATATGGAGTGGTCCGATGCACGTTCATTCGCCCCTTTCTCCTCCACCGTACTATCACTACGCAAGGATAATCATCACCGAACGACAACCTCGGTCTGTGCACTACAACGATGTTTCTGCAAGAGATAGACTAACCACCACGATTAGATCTATTCCTACTAAAAGCATATGCTAGCTATACATATGAATAAAGCACTCATCGATGTAGATCAAAGTAAAGAAAAGACATGATTTATATCACCATCGAATGTAGAATGTACAATTGCCTTGATGGAATCAAGACATGGGCTCCGGAACTCCACCATGGCTTCACCACGCAGGGCCAACCATGGCGGCTAGGGCATGGCCTAGGCCATCTCCTAGGCAACTCGAGGACTTGCGGCGGCCGTCGGCTTCCTCCCGGTGCTTCTCCTTCGTGTCGGCGGCTCTCTGATGAATGGATGGATGTGGCGGCCGGCGGAGGCAGAGGTAATATATAGAGGAGCACCTAGGTGAAAGGGGGGCGCGAATCGGGCTCAGAACAGGCCAGGCCGGCCGGCCTGGGCCGACCGACCCAGGCCCGTTTCGGCCCGGTTCGGCCCCATCTCGCTCCCCTATGCTTCTCGGTCAATTGCTGACTTGCTCCCTCCTGCATGTGGGCCCTTGACTTCGTCTTCTCCACGGTTTAGATAGAGCTCCTTGTCGCGCAAGCTTCAGCATCTTCAGTTCAGGTCTCTGGAGTTTTACGGCTTCATGCTTCGGTCCCTGGGCCATTTGGAGTCATGTTCATCATGTGTCTTGACTTGTGCCGGGCTTTATGATCTTCTCTTGAAGTGCTTGATGAACTTATCCCGAAAGTCTCCTCTTTAACGTTATTTTTCTGCGTAAACAATAAACTCCAAAATCGACATGCAAGAGTGAACTTGATACCTCCGAGGGGTTAGTACCATTAGTTAGAATATCAAATACGTGCAAATGTTGACGGTAAACTCATAGCTAGGTGTACCAAAATCGACCGTCAACATACCCCCATGCTTAAACCTTGCTCGTCCTCGAGTAAGCCTTTAATGGACATGAGTATTGCCTTTCAATGTTCATACCTTGCACTTGATCATACATGAGAAAACATAATGCTCTCTAAGTTTATATTTGTTAAAGTTCCATAATGTAGCTAGCTTTCATGTCTATGCAGGGTAGATATCATTTAAGCTCTTTCCACAAGTAATTAATCTTGCTCTCAAATTTTAAGCAAATCTCAGAAATTTTGAAAATAAAGAGCGGGATGAAGAAAAATTGCTTTACCAGGATCAATAATAAACCTCCTTGCATCTTGCTCATGAACTCTCATCTCATCTTGTCTCTCAAGCCTACTTGTTCTACTCCCTTCCTCTCTCAAATATTTGGTGGAAGGCTTTATATGGAGCTATGGGAAAGTTTAGTCCTACCAAGATATTATAGTTGAGATATTATCAAAACAAGACAAACTTCTCATGGACTTACAAAGACTCGTCAAAAAGGTCATTGGAAAATAATGTTCCGCGGAGGGGGGAGAGAAAACACACACTTTTTAGATAGGTGGACATGTGCAAATGGCAAAGAGTGATCCCGAGGCACAAACGAAGTCCTCGTTATCGGATTGCACATGGTTGGAAAGATGATTATGGGTCTTGATCTTGAAATCCTTTTGAAATTTCCAAATGTAGCTAGAGAACCGGGGAGCTTTATTATATATTTTTTTCACTCTTTTTTTCTTTTCTTCCTTTTCTCATCATACTTTTCCTTCTTTATATTTATATATATATTTTTTTTTCTTTCATCACTTTTTTCTCTTTTTTTTCCTTTTTTTACTCCCCTTGAACTCTAGACTACACTAGTACTTCCTTGGCAACCCCCCCCATGCTTAGACATTGCTCGTCCCGAAGCAAAGAGGTGATGATTGTGCCAAGGTAAGTGCTGAAATTCTTGTATTTTCATGAAGAGAGATACTTGAAACCTTCTAGGGATCCTTTTATGGAGGTCTCCCAAAATCTTGCTCCACTTGACGACACCTTCCTTGTAATCTTCTTCGAAACATTCATCCATACTCAAAGTTTTGGGTTGTGGTCAAGGAGGTATACACAAAAAGATATTTTGGGTTTGTGGGTGGATATCCGGCGAGGTTTGCGAAATTCCCGATGTGGAAACTCACAATGCACGGATAGAAAAGGCTAGCATAAAGATAGATACGCAAAAACGGAATGACCAACTTCTTAGTCTTGAGCCAGAGAAATCAAGCCTTGAATTAATGCACCCAAAAATAAATCTTGTATACTAAGGTTTTTTGCACTCAACGAATATAAGGCTTTGGATAGGTTGAGCAAAATGCAAGTGGTATCAAAGACAAGGTTAGCATATCTTTTAAGAACAAAAATAAATGATCTTTGATTCGTTCAAAAGTGAGAGCAACAAAAAATACTATGGGTCTCAAGTCATCATAACCTCCACAAAAGATTAGGCTAGCATTAATTTAATTTTCAGATCATATTTAAAGAGAGCACTAGCTTAATCATATACAAACCAAGCACAAGAATGAGCAAAGTGGCATAAATCATCATATATCCATAAGTAAGAGCATACAAGATATCATGATGGTGAGCTCAAGGTAACAGTGATTGTTATTGAAACAAAAACAAACCTAGGTTATACTCCTAGTAGCCATGTTATTCTAAAGAGAGATATACGAAGGTTGTATCCAAGGTTGTGGAAAGCACATACATATATGCAGACATATAGAAAGACAAGGACAAAAAGAGGGTTAAGGAATTGTTACCGTCCTTTGATGCTTGAAGTGTAGCGTGTCCTCCCCCATGCTTAAGCATTGTGCTTAACATTGAAGAAGAAAATTAGCATCCCGTGGCAACCATGATCTTTGTTCTCCATGCGGTCTTAGTACGTCCACCAAGTCCTCCCCCATGCTTAGCATGTTGCTAGGCATGGAAGATGATGAATCATCATGTATTTATTTAAGTCCTACCACCATATGTGGAGATCATCATCGTACTCTTCACTTTTGTTGCCTTGATTGTCCTTCAATGTCCACCCTTTGTCACGAGCCTTAGTCCCAATCGTCTCTCAACTCGTCTTCACCTCCTTCTATGTTGTCCTTTATCGCTGCTTCAACTTCCACAAATTTTTCTTCAACTTTCAGAACAGAACATGTACTGCACCATTTCTCCATTATAAAGTTCTTGAAATTATCTTTCCAACGAGTGGTCATTCACCCCAATCGGACTCCGAACAAGAGAGTTACACCATTTTTACTCCATCAATGCAAACTGTCCCGGCTGATTTCAGAACGTGTGACGCCCAATGATTTGGTTGTAACTCCTTGCACGGGTCTCCTAAAATGTTGAATCTCGATGCGTTGGAAAGAAGACTTAGTGGAGCTCCTGAATATCCAAATTTTCCTCTTTTGTACATCTCTGAACATGTGCCTAAGCTTGATGAAGGCAGCGGTGTTTCTTCTGGGATTTTGGAGGTGTTGACGATCTTATTTTCATCTTTCATTGCTAACTCATGGGAGCGATTCGTCATGCCTACAAAACAACTCTAAAGCACAAAGTACCACCGAGGTGACAGTCGGGAATACTCACTCTATGCTAACAACCAAAGATATCCCTTAAGATCTTAACTTGTGGCATAATTAAGCTAGTGAAAGAAAAATTAAAACCTAATGGGTGTACGTGTGTGCAAGTGTGTATGCAAATGAGAGGGTGGAATAAAAACAAAACAATGTTTACGCCAAATTCTAAGCTCCATGCTTACAAAGTGGTTGCCAAACTTCTCCCTCGCCATAAAGATTTATTAACCAAGGTCAAAACACCATGCTTATCCCAAGATTAACAACTCTTCATGGTGTAAGATAAGTAGGGCACATTGCAAAGTTTATAAACAATCCAATGCAACATGATAGCAAGGTATATAAAACTGAATGATGGTGGTCTCCAATCATGTCTAAACACCACGTTTACACAAGATCGCAAGGGAAAATGCCGTACCAAGCATTTAACATAAACAAGATAGCATTCATCATAAAGTTTCACGAAGACCAAGCTAACATTAAGAGGAAGATGACAAAGAGGTGGATGCATAATGCAAATGTAAAGAGTTAGTACAAACAAACATTAGCAAGGTTTGAAAAACACTTTTGATGTGGTCTACAATAAGCAAAGGACAAAGCTTGATCTCACACTTCATACGAAGTAAGCATTGTCAACAAGGAAGTCACCCATCGAAAAGAATCAATCAACCAAACTAACAAGGTTTAAGGGTAGGTTATGGGTATCCTATATTTTGGCTCAAACAAGGATTTTGAAGAGAGGAAGTCAAGTAGAAATTCTAACTAAGGTGGTGCTACAAGTCTTTTAATGAAAAACAAATCTATGGTTTTAGGATGGCTAAAGGTGTGACAGGTTTTCCTAAGGATTTTATGGGGAGGCTAGTCAAAATTTTTAGTTAGAAGAGAGGAAAGAGATAGACTTGTTCGGATGGTGACGGCAAACAGTCAACACAAGCAATCCTACCTCTATTGGCTATGGTTTTTGGTGGGGGCTATGGGAAGGCTTAGGTTGGTTGGCAAAGAGTTAGATCAACACAACATGCAATGCAATATCAAAACGACATGATATGGTGGTTGTCTAAAACAAATGCAAGAGTTAGCCTAAATTAACTAGCCACAAGGTTAGAATTAAAGGATGGTGCCAACTTCATATTTCTCTCTAAAAAGACACAAAAGAAAAAGACTCTAAACACTAATAGGCACACAAAAGGGTCTACAAGTTTTCCAAGATCAAATAACAAAGCGCTCCCTCAATAGCAATTAAATTAAACAACATGGTGTTGTGGTATTTATTAGAGCAATGGTACAATGTTACTTGATGTTTCTTTTTGAGATCACAATGTAGACGGTCATAATATATAAACATAAACAAAAGAAAACGGGTTGCCTCCCGCAAAGCGCTTCATTTAGAGTCATAGAGATTGACTTTCTTACGTACCTCCTCGTGGTCGTGAAGCCATGGTCCTTCATGTAAGATTTGAAGATGTCCATGCAGCTTTGATTCACTCTCCATGCTTGACATGATCATTTTGCTTGATGAGAGGCTTGCCCGATCGTCTCTTGCATCATCATCCCCTCCTCCTCCTTTGCTCTTCGTCGCTGCCTCTCTTTTCATGAATTTTACTCTCTGCCCAGATCAGATCATGTAGCAAACAATAACTTCCATGTGTGGCGCATGAAATTATCTTTCCATCAAGTCTTTGTTGACCCCCAACGGACTCCGAACGAGTGAGTTATGCCCGTTTTACTCCAACGCTGCAATCTGTCCAAAGATTTCAGACTGCGCAGCGCCTAATGTTTTCGCCATATCTCCTTGTACGGGTCTTCAAATTTGTCGATCTTAGAGGCATTGGAATCAGCACTTGATGGAGCTTCTGATTTTCAACTTTATCCTTCTTCTACATATCTGATCAGGTGCTCAAAACTGATGAAAATAGCGGCGTTGTCTTCGAGGTTCGGTGATGGCGATGCACGAGCTTGCAATTCCTTTGGGGCATGACTTCTCCCCTCTTTATTATGGTTTAATGACCTGCATGGTTAGTGAAACTCAGGTTTTCTCCCGACACACGCTCTTTTAAGGTCACGAGCTTGACCAAGCACAAAGCAAGTCTAGGATTTGCAAAACATAATATAGACATATGCAATTGTAACCACAATTTAAAAGTTAGATGAACAAAATGTGATTAAAGGTTGCACAAGTTTCTTGCTCAGCGCCAAGGCTCTCATTAGGCATGGGTTCATTAGGCATGCAAATTAACAAAGTTAAAGCACAACATAGCCTCTTTATCATTCTCAAGAAATTCTAGCCTATCATGATAAAAGTGTAAGGCATAGAATCAAACATACTATTGGACATGAACATGAATGTTTCAAAAGAAAATTATCATATCCAAAAGTACCTTGAGAGTTTAATGTGTACCTTAGCCTTCAAGCTTTTCATCGTGAGTGGTCCTTTGGAGTTGAAAGCGAACAATCCTTGATGATCGGAGGTGGCTCGCGTAGACTTCTTCAATCTCTCCCTTCGTGCCACATGTCGTCAAGGTCACTTTATGTAGGATCACTCCTCTTCATTTGTGGGCTCACACATCTCTTAAGTGTCTTCATGTAACTCCATGAGCCTTCGTGTGAGAGCCCAAAGTGTTACGCCATTGGATGTTGTCCTTTGTGTGTAATCCTTCATGGTTTGCTCCAAACATCTCCTTGCGTCGGATGTTGCCAACATGTGTCTTCATTTGCCAATGGTCCAGGGGTCTTTGTTTTGTTCCAAGCCTCTGAATTTCTTCATGTGTGGCCTAGTGGAAGCATTGCCCAAACTTCTCTTCGTTCTTGTCGTCCTCATCTCCACTCTCTTGTTCTCATCGCGATGTTGCTGCCTCTTCCACATGGATTTCCCTCTGTATACATAACAGAACATATACCAAAATATAAATTTATTGAAAAGTTTATAAAATTACCTTTCCGACGGGTACTCATCCATCTTAATCAGAGTCCATACGAGGGAGTTATGGCTGTTTCACTTCAGCTTTGCTTGCTGTCCAGATCAGGACGTGCAACCATCGGTGATTCGGCCATATCCGCTTGTAGGAACCTCCGATTGACTTGATTCTTGACTCGTTGGAAGCGTAACTTCGTAGGGATTCTAAATATCCAAGTATATTCTGTTGTTCTTCCCATGAGGCTGTGCAAAACTTGATGCGAACAGAAGCTTCGAAGATGTTGACGGGCTTGATCTCGTGATCTTGGGGGAACCGTGATTGCTTCCAATTCCTATTGCTCGAACAAACAATTCTCCACAAAACATTAGTCTTAAAATTTTAATTGACACATTGACTTACCCTGTTTATCATCTCTTGTGTAGGGTGTGGACTCGATAGCGGATGATGGGCCACTAACAAAAGTTAGCACCTACCACTAAAGAGCGAATCTTGATGTTGCGATCATCTTGTTGGGGTGCAGATGTTGAGAACTTCTCGAACATCTTGTGTCTAGCTTTTCACCTACTTTCAAGGACACAAACAAGAAAACAAGCATATATGCAATACTAAGAATTAGGGTTAGTTAAAAGAAAGATAGAT
The DNA here is from genome assembly GCA_036936925.1 of Cenchrus fungigraminus. Taxonomy (NCBI): domain Eukaryota; kingdom Viridiplantae; phylum Streptophyta; class Magnoliopsida; order Poales; family Poaceae; genus Cenchrus; species Cenchrus fungigraminus. Next base: position 27,599,555 of record CM072780.1, on the reverse strand, counting down.
CTCCCTAGGGTTCGAGTTGCCGATCCCCGGCAACGGCGCCAGAAAAAGGGGCTTGTTGACGGTGCAAAACCGTGCTCAAGTTCACCGCAAGCCTACGGGTGACTTGGTGCCTTTTTCACCAAGGAGGGTCCTCCCTAGATTTGTCAATCCAAGGATCAGAAGCAAACCACTAAAGTTCTCTATCTAACCTACCGGTCTAACCCTATGTGAAGTGTTGATTGCATAAAGGTTAATCATACATGAAAGGATGTATGGATCACATCCACCTAGCCATAAAGGTAAGCAAACCAAAGGTAACCCTAGCCTATTGTCTTCTTGTTGCCGCTTCGGCCACGATGACAAACCAATCTAAATCTATACTATGATAAGGAGTACACTCGATATGGAGTAACTCGATATGGAGTGGTCCGATGCACGTTCATTCGCCGCTTTCTCCTCCACCGTACTGTCACTACGCAAGGATAATCATCACCGAACGACAACCTCCGTCCGTGCACTACAACGATGTTTCCGCAAGAGATAGACTAACCACAACAATTAGATCTATTCCTACTAAAAGCACAAGCTAGCTATACATATGAATAAAGCACTCATCGATGTAGATCAAAGTAAAGAAAAGACATGATTTATATCACCATCGAATGTAGAATGTACAATTGCCTTGATGGAATCAAGACATGCGCTCCGGAACTCCACCATGGCTTCACCACGCAGGGCCAACCATGGTGGCTAGGGCATGGCCTAGGCCATCTCCTAGGCAACTCGAGGACTTGTGGCGGCCGTCGGCTTCCTCCCGGTGCTTCTCCTTCGTGTCGGCGGCTCTCTGATGAATGGATGGATGTGGCGGCCGGCGGAGGCAGAGGCAATATATAGAGGAGCACCTAGGTCAAAGGGGGGCACGAACCGGGCTCATAACAGGCTAGGCCGACCGGCCTGGGCCGACCGGCCCAGGCCCGTTTCGGTCCGGTTCGGCCCCGTCTCGCTCCCCGATGCTTCTCGGTCAATTGCTGACTTGCTCCCTCCTACATGTGGGCCCTTGACTTCGTCTTCTCCACGGTTTAGATAGAGCTCCTTGTCGCACAAGCTTCAGCATCTTCAGTTCAGGTCCCTGGAGTTTTACGGCTTCATGCTTCGGTCCCTGGGCCATTTGGAGTCATGTTCATCATGTGTCTTGACTTGTGCCGGGCTTTATGATCTTCTCTTGAAGTGCTTGATGAACTTATCCCAAAAGTCTCCTCTTTAACGTTATTTTCCTGCATAAACAATAAACTCCAAAATCGACATGCAACAGTGAACTTGATACCTCCAGGGGGTTAGTACCATTAGTTAGAATATCAAATGCGTGCAAATGTTGACGATAAACTCATAGCTAGGTGTACCAAAATCGACCGTCAACACAAATACACTCATGCCATGCTCAAGAAGTTTGATATGAAGAATGCTAAACCCATCAAGACACCAATGCCATCAAATGGGCATCTCGGTCTAAATGAAGAAGGGAAAAGCATCGATCAAAAGGTATATCGCTCCATGATTGGATCTTTGCTTTACCTTTGTGCATCTAGGCCTAATATTATGCTTAGTGTGTGTGTGTGTGTGTGCAAGGTTTCAAGCACTATGTGAAAATAGATATTGGTAACGGGTGCGGATGGCTATTGGTAATGGGCATAGCACCCGTTACCGATCAAGCGTTACAAATAACCCATCATCGGTAACGAGCAATGCTCATTACTAATAATCCAGATTGGTAATGAGCATAGATTGTTGCCCGTTACCCATAGCAGACATTGGTAACGGGCATAATAGCAGACATTGGTAGCGGGCATAATAGCAGACATTGTTGCACGTTACCAATCTGGATTTTAAAATAAAAATGGAATAAGAAAACCTTATATTCTTTATTTTTATACATACATGTATACACACAAGTATACAATTACATACACACATGCTCAGTTACACAAAATACACTCAGTTACATCTATACATGCTCACCAATCTGTAATTCAATCAATGGACAGAATAGAAGTTTCTTGTTTTATGTATTCTACTACTATCAAGCTATTGCTGAAAGGTTCAAGTCTACAACAGCACATGCAAAAAATACATGGTTTTGTGAATAATTGATGTCGGTACAATGGTGCCGGCAGTCCACCACAGGGTAGGCTACAGTGGTAGATTGTGTGGAGGGGATCACTGAGACTGAAGCTAGATGGTGAGATGAGGAACACAAGGGTTTATCCAGGTTCGGGCCACAAAAATGCCCAATACCCTACGTCTTGCGTCTGGTGATTGTATTGCTTGGGAATCCGAATGGACTTGTTTTCGAGGGGGGTCCCTGCCGCCCTTATATAGGCTCGGGGGGGGGGGGGGCAGGGTTACAGATCGCATGGGATCTAGCCTAGTTGGTTATACAAGATCTTTCCTCATTTACAAGTAATATCTTTCCTAACCGACTAGTCTTTATCTATGGAACCCTATCTCCTTGGGCGTCGCCTCATTCCTGACCCGTACGCTCGCGCCGGGTGCCTCCGTGTGGGCCCTCATTGTCCCTTGAAGATACACCGTGGGTCCCTTCCATGAGGCACCCCGGGGGTATATCCCCCACAATTGAGTACCAGCTATTTATCAACCTAGCCAATGTATTTGTCCTACTGATATCCCTCTTAACCAATGTACACGTATTTTAATTTCACAAAAGCATACAATCATCTCTCACCTTCTGCTGTAATTCACAAGGATCGACCAATTACAGCTCCACCCCATGGCCACCTTGTACAACTTGCCCTTCTGGTCGTCGAAGCACAAGGACCATAGGCGCTTGAGATGGTGTGGCCTAGCATGCAGTGGCAATATCAGGCAATATTAGCCTAGTTCACAACATGTAGAATTAAGAAAGCTAAAGCCAAAGCTTATCACTTACCACTGAACATGAGTCTGAGTTCAGAGATTGACAGCTGCACACAGAGAGCAGAAAATGGATGCATCAGCTATATTGTGGCCTGCTGCTGCTGAATGCGAAATCAATCTCTGAACACAGTCGAAACCAACTGGACTTACTAGCTGCTCCTCCAGCCAACAAGCATAAAATCCAGTGAGCAAATGACATGAGTATATGACTCATATGCTAAATCTAGGAAAAATCGATGAGCACGGGGATTAGAAAATCCTACAGACTACTGCAATCTAGCACAACAGAGCAGTACTAAGCAGTTCTCTTGCACCAGTTCAAAGATACAAAGATTACTGCACAAGATAAAGATGAGAAAATGCACCAACACACTACATTCAAAACCATTTAGCCTGACGGATTCACAAATTAGAACATTCAGGGTACTTGCAGTTTATTAGGGATAGTGCATAGTACATAGGTGACATCATTTACTACAGTAAGTCTTGATTTTGGCACTATAGGGTTATCTAATCATGACATTGCTCCAGACAGCAGGCCACAATTCTGGATAATAGAAACAGGGATGCAACAAGATCATTGGCAATGGAAACATGAAATCAATTTGAGAATCAGCAAGCAAAAGGATACTGGGTCAATGTAAATTTATCATCAGGATCTCAACTAACAAAATTGCTACTGGGTCAAAAGATACTGACAAGCAAAATATACATAGAAAAATAGAGAGGCTCAGATAAAGAATTATTCCCTTAATTTAGAGTCCAAACTGGACAAAGAAAAATAGAGAGGCTCAGGTAAGAAATGCATGTATGCATACCTTCATAAAACTTCAGCTATCTCTCTATCTTCCAGTGTCAGAATGTCAAACCATTAGGGACCTCAATGACAGACTTGCAAAGGAATGGAAATCTTAATTGTGCTAATAGCTAGTATTGACTTGCAGTTCACTTATTTGGATCAGATGCAAAAGATACGCAAATACTGCAAGCTACAACTCATGCTACGTATAGCATCAAAGACAGCCTCAGTATAATGAGCAAGAAAAGAGGCATTATGTAAAACACAAACCTGCCAAAGGAGTTGTTTAATTAGCCAACCAAACATATATTGAATGCAAAAGGAAAACAGCCTTTCCTTGGCCATAATCAGTAGTAACGGAAGCCAAATGATGAATAACAACATGAACAAGCAAATCAGGAGTCAAATAACCTCAAATTGTTCAAATGACTAATAATCTGAGATGGTAAGCAAATCATGAGTCAAATAACCACAAGTTGTTTGCCATACAATACAGTATGCCAAAAAGCTAATTCAGAAGTGGAATTCTACATAAGCCTTTTTAAGATCAAAGAAGTTTAACCTCTCAACAGAAAACATTCCACCAAAGCTAGAGATACTTCAAATTCGTTGGATATAAGATAATGCAAATGCTCATTACAAATGGAAGTGCATCCGTTAACAACAAGGACAGTGTTATTTGTAACTACAATTACAGAAAATGGGGCAAATGAACCATTTCCCCTCTAAAGAAATTTCACCTAAATTGTATAAATAGTTTTGGGCTCTAAATGTGCGATTCCTTGAATGCACTGGAGCAAATTAATCCAGCACTATATGGTCCAAGCCTTACTGCTGCCTAATGGGGAATAAAAAACACTAATTTCAACTGGTATCTACTGCATCTCGATTCGTGCGTATAGCAGCAAAACACAAAACCCTAGGTAACCAGGGCGAGTGTTTTTACTGATTCGTGGCGGTGGAGACCTCAGCTGCGGGGGCTTCCTCGTCCGCATCAGCCATCCTCCATGCCTAGCCACTCCACTGGTTGTCATTGTGCCTTCCCTTGCCGACGAGGCCGTGCCGCCATCGCCATGCCTGCCGCACCCATTCGCCGAACCCTAGCAAGAAAAAGGGGATGAGGAGGAAGGAATCGCTTGAGGGGGAGATCAAGGGAGGGGAAGAGGCGACATACCTTTCGCGATGGACCCCCGCTGGATTGGCCTTGGTTCGTGGCATGCGGCAGCGGGCCTCGATGCGGTGGAGAAGCAAAGGAGGGAGGAGCTTCGGGGCCAGAGAATGCAGATCCGGCCGGGAGGGAGCTCCATGGCCGGCCAGCACGCAGATTTGGTCATCTGGCACAGGGGAGTGGTGGCGCATGGGGCCGACCGCACTGTTGGCACCCTCTGGTGCGGCCTACTTGCGGTCAGCGGCCTCCGTGGCATGCTCGTGTGAAGGTCTCGTGAGTCCTGGTCGACGGAGGCAGTGACGACGGGTAGAACCCTAGCTAGGGTTTCACTCCGCGAGGGTGGCGGGTGGGGGAAGAACGAAGGGATAGGGAGGAGAGGAAGGCTGCGAGAGGGATGGAGGCAGACGTGAGTGGAGGGGGGCCGGGGGATAGGGGCGGACGCGACGCGAGAAGGGTTGGCCAGACGCGGACGCTAGTTGAAATTAACGCGATTGAAATGAAACTTCGAGTTCGGGACTCATGAAGGTCCTTGTTTGGTTTTGGTAATTGAGTGACAATTTAGGTGGACTAATATGTGTTTGAGTGAAATACACAGGTGATTAGTCCACAGGTAATTAATGATGAAGGAGTTCATTGCATATGAGACATAACATGGAGTCGTGTGACTAGGTGGAGAAGATCAAGACAAGACTTGGCTTGATGGACTGGTTGCAAGGTGAAGGGCAAGTTAGAGGCTAAGCGTTGGACCGTGTGGCGGGATGCTTGAGCAAAAGACTTGATGCCGATGGACCAATGCAACGGTGAAGAGCAAGTAAGTCAAGATCGATGAACCAACACGTCGCATGATGATATGAAGTGGATCATATTATTTCTGATGGTGTTGTTGGATGTGTTGCATCAACATTAGAGAAGATGGAATGGAATGCGTAAGGCAAAGATATAACCAATATGCATTTCATTTAACCGGTCATTGGTGTGTAGAGAAGTTTATGACTAGGTTTAGGATAGATGGTCGTACTATCAAGAGGGGCAAACTTGTTTGCATATCGGTCATCTAGTGCCACTTGAGTGATCTAACATTGCGATGTTGCTAGGATCGAGTGGCATGGTGAAGAGAGTGAAAATACCTTTGAAAATTGTTTGTGAAAATGCTAACTCACTCACACTGAAGGTGGTACACTTATGGGGTTGGCACATTTGCAAAGGGGTTGAAGAATTGGTTGATGGTTTTGGTTTGTGGTGGATCTTGGTTTGCAATTCTGCTTTGATCCAAAGTGTTTTGGATCAAGTATTCAGTTGGGATGGATAGTCCTCTGAATGAGCTTTCCATAGAGTCCAAGATCACCTAATTCGGACATCAGAGCTAAAAGTTATGGTCGTTTTACCGAGCGGCTGTTGTGCTGAAAAAGGGGTGACGGACAGTCCGCGGCCTATGGATGGACAGTCCGTATAAACTCGAGTTTTAGACAGAGACGTGATTTTGACCTTCCAGGGGTCGGACGGTCCGTCCATAGGTGACGGACAGTCCGTCCTTTGACCTCGGACAGTCCGTCTAGGACTCACGGACTGTCCGTGATGCACCAACGGCTAGTTTTTTGAATGACGGACAGTCCGAGAATGTATTGCGGACAGTCCGAGAGAGCCGTTAGAGCTCGGCAAAAGGGTGTAACGGCTAGTTTTCTTCCTCCCTCTATAAATAGAAGGGTGCCCGGGACTTGGAGAAGGTTGAGCACCTTGGGGATGTGTTTCCCATGGTAGTGCTTGGCTTGAGAGCTCACTAACTCACTTGTGCTTGCGAGATTGCGAATCAATTGCGAGTGAGTGCGAATCTAGTGCGTTGCTTTGAGAGATTGCATCAAGTGGCACTAGGTGTTCGTGTTGCAAGCCGGTGTGCTTGTTACTCTTGGAGGTTGCCACCTCCTAGACGGTTTGGGGGATTGTGGCTCCGTGAAGCACGCAAGGAGATTGTGCGTGGCTCCGGAGAAGGCTTTGTGAGGGGGATTGTGCTCACCCCGCGGGGATCGCGAAGAGCAACTCTAGTGGAGCGTGTCATTGAGCTACCACACATGAGAGTGGTGTCTTGGTGTGCCCGGAGTGGCCAGCGGCTTGAGAGCCTTGCCCAAGAACCATCGAGGTGTTGGTCGACACAACGAGGACTAGCTTGGTGGCAACCAAGTGAACCTCGGGATAAAAATCACAGTGTCAACATTGTCTACTCTTCCCGGTGGTTTGCACTTCTCGATCACAAGCATTGTATTTACATCATTACATATCATTGTACTTGTGAAGTTGCTCTTGTAATTAGAAGCTTGTGTAGCTCTCTAGTTGCCTTCTTGCTTGTGTAGCTAGAAGTAGTGATGTTGTGACTAATTAGCTTGTGTAGCTTAATTAGTCTCTTTGCTTAGTTTGTGTAGCTAAGTAAATTGAGCTTTTGGATTAGACTTGTGTAGTCTTGTCCATTGTGCATCTAGTGAGCTTAGGTAGGCTTTGTGCTTTTGCTCATTAGAGTTGTGTAGGAGCCCCCCGGTGCTTAAAGTACTAGTGGCATAGGTTTGTGTGACCTTGCTCCTAAATTTGTTTAGGTGAGCTCGTGCTAGGCCGGCACCTTATTTTCTTTGTTTAGGATCTTTTATAAGGTGCTAGTGAACATAGATAGAGGGGTGTAGTCTTGGCTTGACCGATAGTTTTTATTCCGCATTTGTTTCGGTTAGCCAGTGCTTTAAGTTTTTAGAAAGGACTATTCACCCCCCCTCTAGTCCGCCATCTCGACCCTACAACTCAGGAATGGTAACGGACACTGTAGGGTGCGTTACCACAAATATTAAAGTTAACGGGTATTAATGAACACCTGTTATTAATAAGTTTGGGTTGCACCTTGGAGGCAGAGGCGTAGCCAGGATTTCAACATGGGGGGGGGTGAGCCGCCAATGCGCAATGGTAGAAGTGACATATATACGACATGATATATACACATGCTAACTCGAATCGAGCATTGATATTAAGTAAACCAACTATCAATGGTTCTTGTCCTCTTCATCTTGGCTAAACAATCAGCAAAGCAAAAATATTGAATCATTGAAAAATGTGTTCTGCAATTTGGGGGAAAACAAAACACCTAATCAATCGAATTGCAATCGGATTATAAGAGAAATTTTACCTAGAGTGTTGTAGGCTTGTTGCAGCCAGTAGGGAGGACAAGGACGACACTGGCGTCGGCAAGGACACCCTAGCCACTGGCCAGCGACCTGCGCGGCGTGTGGTGTGCGGTGCCCTACCGCGGTGGCACCGCCTGCGATTAGAAGGGGCGTCCGGCGTCACGTCAGTCAATCTGTGACTCTGCGGAATCATTGAAAAATGCGTTCTGCAATTTGGGGGAAAACAAAAGACCTAATCAATCGAATTGCAATCAGATTATAAGATAAATCTTACCTAGAGTGTTGCAGGCTTGTTGCAGCCAGTAGGGAGGACAAGGATGACACTGGCGTCGGCAAGGACACCCTGGCCACTGGCCAGCGACCTGCGCGGTGTGCGGTGTGTGGCATGTGGTGCCCTGCCGCGGTGCCGCCGCCTGCGATAAGGGGCATCCAGCGTCACGTCAGTCAATCTGTGACTCTGCGGAATGCAAATCGATGACACGCACGAGCTAAGGACAATACAAGCCTGCATGACAGTGTGAGGAATAATGGGTCAGCGGCCATGTTCTAATCATTACTGGGCCTTGACTTGCTAATTGGGGGGCAATATAGCTAATCTCTTATTGATTAGGAGTTTAGCACTAATTTTTTAGGACCCTGTAGTGGTGTCGCGGGAGCATTGCGCCCTGGCTCCGCCCCTGCTTGGAGGTCTTATATGTAATGGACATAGACTATTGGTAACGGGTGTTGTTTGACGCCCGTTACTGATCTGGGACTTTGTAATGAACATTGTGCGTTTGTTACCAATATTGTGTGACCTATTTGAGGTTTTCATGTAGTGAAGCTAATCCTAAGGAGTGTCATCTAATAGCCATTAAGAGAATCTTTAGATACTTGGTGCATACTAATAACCTTGGTTTGTGGTATCCTAATGGCTTCACTTTCAATCTACTTAGCTACTCTGATTCAGACTATGCCGGTTGCAAAGTAGATAGGAAGAGCACATCTGGGACTTGCCAATTCCTTGGAAGGTCCTTGGTGTCTTGGAGCTCCAAGAAACAAAACTCTGTTGCCTTATCCACTGCCGAGGCTGAGTATGCTGCAGCCGGCGTTTGTTGTGCTCAACTACTTTGGATGAGGCTCACCTTGAGAGACTTTGGTTGTAAGTTTAGCAAGGTGCCACTCTTGTGTGACAATGAGAGTGCCATCAAGCTAGCTAATGACGACGTAAACCACACAAGAATAAAGCACATAGACATAAGACACCATTTCTTGAGAGACCACGAAGCAAAAGGAGATATTGCTTTGAGTCATATGAGCACCGCTAAGCAACTAGCATATATCTTCACAAAGCCTCTTGATGAGCTAAGGTTCTGTGCTTTGAGGAGTGAGCTAACTATCTTGGATTCTTGTAACTTGGCTTGAGATCATGCACATATTTGAGTGACCTAGAATAGGAATTTGGAAAAGAAAACGAGTTTATGAAAACTTGTGTTCTTGTGTTTTTGAAATATTTGGATTTTATTTGGTACAACACTTGGACTATTATTCTCATTGCTTGTTTGTGGCTAGTCTCAAGTGTTGATACTACTCAGGCTCACATTTTTTACATGCATACTCATCCAAATATATCCCAAATCAAATTCCTTGCAAATCTTGGAGCTGGGCGTCAGGGGGAGTGGAGTCTTCGGACATTTCTCCGGACACTCCGGGTTTTCCGGAGAGTCCAGGGTGGGTCCGGATACTCCAGGCCTTTAGGGTATATATACCCTTTTCACCGCGGTGACTTCCTCTTTTCACGTTTCACTGCATTGACCGATCGCCTCTCACTCCCGTCGCCTTCTCCTCCCCCTCCCCATCGCCCCAAGGCAATTTTCGCCTTCCACCATCCAAATCAAGTGAGAGTGAGAGTTTGAAATCCCCAAGGGGTGGAGAACAAGGATCTACAACTCGTTTGAAGATTTGAAGCTTCTTCCCTTCTCTCCCCAAAGGTATCTCTTGAAGACCTAATCCGATCTACTTCCCTAGGCTTGTTCTTTCCATATCTTTTTAGGGAATAGATGCAATAGGCTCCATAGGCTCAGGATCTAAAATATCTCTAGTTTCCCATGGTGGATTTGTGTTCTATTGCAATTTAGGGTTTCGGCTATGAAACCCGGAAACTCCGGAAATTCCAGCCCGGACTCTCCGGACATCCCAGAGTCTCCGGGGTTCACACTAAAACCACAAATGGTAGAGCAATGCATCTTTTCCATTTCGTCCTTCTCATGTTTGTATCTTGCTATATCTTCAGATCATGAGGAAGAAGCCAGAGACCAGTGAGCCCATTGCTCAGAGGAGGACAAAGACTAGGCATGACCCTTCGACCTTAAGGGTGGTGCAAGAGACTTTATCTCAGCAGTCCTCTCAGCGGAGGACAAAAGCAAGACATGATCATGTGCCTCTGCAGCCGGAGAGTGAGGAAGAAGACGAAATGTCCGAGGAAGCTAGTGATGATGACGATGAGGAAAGTGATCCGGGGTATGAGGAGGAAGAAGAGGACATTAGGCCCCATGGCAAAGGGCCTATGAAGTACAAGCCTCACCCTAAGAAGCGTCACATAGCTCCCTATATGCACAGCAGCCGCCCCGCTATCCGCATTCCACTTCCAAAGAATCGAGCTGGGGTAGCCTCTCATATCTGTCCTAGCACAACACCCCGCCTCATCCCTACACTCCCTAACAATGTTCATTTAAGGTGGTGAAGAACCCAGTCAATCTTAGGAATCCCGGGTTGGTGCATGGGTTCGCCGAGCATCTTGCTAGAGACTATTCCAAGAATGCACTAGCTATCCGAGAGCAAAGGGAGGAGAATGTCTATCGCTATCAAAAGAGTGAGGGCTTGGAGTCAAGGTTTTGGTGCAATTTCCATCATGACTTCTATCTCACCATGATAAGGAGTCCTCCCATGAAGAACGAGAACAAGGTCCCTATTGTGCAAATGAGGTTCATTGATTGGAAGTACTATGAAGAGCTCAACAATCCGGTGTTCAATGAAGTAATTCAAAAGTGTAAGGAAGTGTGCCTCTTTGATCTTATGGGCTTTTGCTACAATTGGAATAGAGAGATTTTGGCTCAATTCCATTGCTCCTACTACTTTGATGCTCATGAGAACACAATCACTTGGACAACTCAAGGGCACAAGTTCACCATTGACTACATGACCTTCTCTAGGTTGTTGGGGCTTGGCACTAAGGATGAAGAGCGCACTCCCATTCACAATGAGGATAAGTACAAGCCCAAGGACCTCCCTTTCATGTTTCCTAGTCGTGCATTGGCCATTGAAGGTAAAGCGGATCAACTCCTTCCATACTACTACTACTACTTCAATCAATTCTTCCGAGCCACCATTGATCCTAAAGGTCGAGACACTACCGCTCTTCGGTACTATGCTCCTAATCTCCTTAATCGGGTGGCACCAGAAGAAGAGGGATTTTGCATCTTTGACTTCATATGGAATGAGTTAAGGAGGGCTATGAATGATCCAATGAAGCATCTACCCTATGCTCCTTATCTCATACATAATCGAGAGGGTTGTGAACATGAGGTTTCCAAAAGATGTAGCTCATGAACCTCTTCGCCACCTCCGTGATAGAACCAAGAAGCAGCCCAACCAGCCCAAGACCAAGTTTGTGAACTCCTCTAGTGCCGCTCCTCGCCATGACGATGAACCCGTCCATGCTCCTCCACCTAGGCGGTCCCGTCGGGCACCGGGCTCCATGGTCAAGCGTGTCCTAAAGAGCATCTTCAACATGTGCAAGCACATTGCTATGGACACAAATGAGAACCGTCGGGACATCATCGAGATCAAGTCCCATCTTGGCCTTCCCACTGACCCCTACCATGAGCTCCCCGACTTTGATGATCCTTTCACGAAATGGGATGCCCAAGATGTGGCGGTAAGGCAAGAAGAAGAGGAGGACGACGACAACGACGACGACAACGAGGAGGACGACGAGGCGTCCAACTGATCTAGTTACTGCTCCACTTCCTTTTTGGTGCTTAATGCCAAAGGAGGAGTGAACATTTATCTATCTTTATGAATGGTTGTTGAACTTATGGATTTGGAACAATGGCTTGTAATAACTCTTTATTCGTATGCTTGTAAGACTATGTGATCTTGAGACAATTATGTGTGTGCTTGTGTGGTTATTTTTCTCAGTTTTTATCTTCTAAGGATGCATATATGCTAGTTTGAAAATCCCTGATGGTTGTTATTTTCAGTAGTGATCAAAAGTCCCGGAGAATCCAGACTTTTTCCCGGGGTCTCTGGACTTCCGGAGAGTCCGGTAAAAAGCCCGGACACTTCGGACTTCTGGGCATCAGGTTCGTTTTGTTCCTTTCTGAGGTGAATACTATGTCATATGCATTTCTCTCTTACCTGTTGCACATCACAAGCACCCCAGTGGTATAATACTCTCATACTTTCTCTCCTTGTGCAAAGTTTGGTCTTAAAATGAACATTGATATTCAAAATCAATATGCACATATTAAGGGGAAGTATTACACATTGTTATTGATATTTATTGATTATCTCTTGTATGACTTAAATGTGTTGTCATCAATCACCAAAAAAAAGGGGGGAGATTGAAGAGTATCTTGGCCCCCTAAGTTGGTTTTGTTGAATTAATGACACACATTTAAGTAGCTAATGGTTTTGGTTCGGTGCCCCCTTTGACCTAGATGCCCTTCGGACTATTTATAGTCCCCCGGCCAAGAGCCACGCATCAATTCATTCGTCATCCGCCGCCGAGGAGCAGAGGAGCTAGAGGGACACCTCTCAGAGAGGAGGGTCGTGCTAGTTGTCTAGGGTTTCCCTAGCCGACGTGGGAACCTTGCATGGAAGGCCACGTCGGACCTCTAGAGCAAGGATCAAGATCGAGGTAGGATCCCAGTGGTGATCTTGTTCATGTAATCATTCATGGTGAAGTTTTTATAGTGAATCCGATTTCTAGCGATCAAGTGCCTTCTCGATGATTTTGTTCTCCCTTGACTTTGCTTCTTCCTCAATCTATACTTAAGATAGATTGCATATAGTGCTCTTGTAGCCGCGATGGCTAGAGGTGCACACCGGACCGACCAAGTGTTTTCAACTTGTTCTTCTCGAACTCGCCCTAGGCTAACCCGCACGAATAGGAGTGCGTTGTGACAGGACGGTGGCTCCAAAAGGTGGGCGTCTTCGGAATCGGAACGGAGGCCACGGTTTAAAGATGCTTTTTATGAGATTCGCTTTTCTATCTTCATCTATCTTGTTTGGAGCTACAACATATGCATGATCTAGACTCTCTAGATCGGTTATCTCTTTACTTTCTCTTGCTACCTCTTGTGTTTAGTAGATTAGATTAGATGTGTTTTCTTGATGATCTCTTAGATTAGATGCAGCTTGGTTCTTCAAAAAAAAGAGTTTCTTTGCCTTACTAGATTGAATCCTTGCGTTGCACATTGTTCCACGGATTCGATACCTTGGGTTCTCACACTTAAGGGAAGAATGGTCCCTTGACTACGACGGGGGATTTGTCCGCTTGCAAATCTAAACGAACTTTGATACGACAATCAACCGTCAACAAGCCCCTTTTTCTAGCGTCGTTGCCGGGGAACAAGCAACCAAGATCCGATCTAGTATCGCTTTCTTGTAAATATTTTTAGTTTTTCTTTTGATTTTTCTTTTGCATCTCTTAATTTTGATCATCCTCAAAAAGAAAAAAATCAATCTAATTTAGTTTCTGACTAACCGTAATTTTTCTTTTTAAATTTTTGTTTATTGCTAACCCTAACCGGAGATGGATGGCTACCTCTCCAAGAAACCCAAACTTTCTTTTGTGGATGATCCAGGAAAATTTTACAGGCAAAGGAGACGTGCAACACAAGCTAAAGGATTAGAAACCCTAGATCCAAAAGCCGAGGCTTAAGGATCGCCGGAATCTCCAAAGGAAACTCAACCTCCAAGTCCGAAGGAAGATCAACATTTACCACCACCGATGGGACAACAACCACGACAGGAGCACAAGATCAAGCTATGCACCCCGGACACCGTTGATCTACCTATCATAAACCTTCAAGACACCGGAAGGACATTCAAGATCAAGGTCTCAACTATCCGCATGGTGCAACACTCGCCTTTCACCGGTAAAGAGGATCCGAACCTTCACCTCCAAGCATTTGTTCAATTATCTCATAATTTCGATGAGGATGGGTAACTCAAGATCAAATGAGGGCAAGGCTTTTTCCGTTCTCACTACTTAGAAAAGCTTTGCGTTGGTTCCACACTCTACCGGCGGAGTCGAAACAAGATTGGGAAGCGTTGATGAGGGCCTTCATGAAGGAATTTTATTCACCGACCAAGACTCGAAATTTGCGCAACAAGATTGATACATTTGCTCAATTCCCAACGGAGACGATCGCGGAAGCTTTGGAGCGTTTCAATGAATACATGCGAGCCGAACTCCTTGAAGGGATGGTTGACTTACTCATGAGGAGGTTGGAGAAGATGGAGATACAGAGAGAAGCTCAAGACCTAAAGGCTGCCAAAGCAAGATCCACATGCGAGGAGTGTGGATAGTACGGCCATGTCCAAGGTAAACCCCGATTTAATGCAAGTTCGTCCATTCAAAATTTGGTTCCTCTTTGTACACAATTGAAGGACTTCATGGACAAGCAAGCTAAGATCAACAAGGACGTCGTCACTAAGTTCGAGACTATGGACAAAATATTGGAGAACATAGATGGCAAGGTGACAGAGGTCGGAGGCTCAATCCATCAAGTGCTCAACATGATGAAGATGCTAGAGACGCAAGTGGGACAACTTGTCGGGCGCCCGATGAAAGAAGAAGGAAGATTGTCGGGACGACCCCAAGGTCCCGAGACGGCGATGGCTATTCAAACTCATTCGGGAGAGAAGGAGGATCACACAAAGGAGAAGGTTACCATTATTCCGGAGATGACTACCAAACAACCGAAGTTTGAGATGTCGAGCCAAAACATGAAGATGCCTCCACGCTACTTCCGAGACATGCTTGCCAACAAGCACGAGATGACATTATGCGACCTTGAAGCAAGTGTGGGAGTCATGCCAAGAGATGTGTTTGAGAAGCTACGTCTACCGCTCAAGCCTATGGCCATGTGTCTAGAGTTGGGAGACAACTCTATTCGCTATTCCGTGGGAACCGCCGAAGATGCACCCGTAAAAGTTTGAGAGATCAAGATCGACATCTACGACGAGAGGAGTACATTCAAGTTTCAACCACGTTTCGAGGTATGCAACACGTTCAATATTAAATATGTTCCACCTCATCGTCACTTTATCAAGGAATAGCCTAAGAAGAAGGAAGAGCCGGAGAAGAAGGAAATGAAGATCAAGGAAGTTGTTGCATCCGTCAAGGCCAAAGAAGAAAGCCAGCCTGTGAAGACCAAAAAAATGACTAAGCCGAAGAATAAGCCCACGCCCAAGATGGTGCGGAAGTGGGTACCCAAGATTGCAACGCCCACAAAGAGCGTTGATCCGAAGTGAAGAAGAGAAGAAGTCTAGCTATGGACTATAAACGAAGCGCTTTACGGGAGGCAACCCGTCGTCGAGTCAACAATAAGCTACCGGGAGGACAACCCGATCAAGGATAAAAGCTACCGGAAGGGCAACCCGGAAGATTTCCAAATTCCAAGTAAGTTGGTCATAGATTTTGCTACGCAAGACATTTTATTAACTCTTAAGTGGTTGAACAAGTTTTTAGAGAACCTTTTATTTGCTCAGTCATTATATTTGAATTTGTCTATCTTAAACCAATGACATGAGCCATCCCATGTGTTATTTGCCTCTTTTCAAGAAACTAGAACCAAAAATTCAGATCCTATTTGAGCCTTCCATCCTCTCCATGATGGTAGGTTCAATTTTGCTTTGCATGATAAAAAACAAGAGTAGAGCCTCGCTATGTTCCTTAATGTTTTTAAATCTTTTGACGCATGCTAGGACTCACGTGAACCTAAGAAATTCAATTTTTGATTTGATTTCACTTAACATCTACCGGTTTCTCTAGAGCTAGAGTTTTTCCAAAACCCATTGTTTTTATTTATTCAAAATCTCTCTCTCATGTTTGGCCAAATTTAGAACCTAACCCATAACCCCACGGTCAAGCCGGAGGAGCTTGCTATCAATTAATGAAAGCAAACGATCGCGGTGCAACCAAAATAAAGATAGTCGGAAAGTTTTCGACTTACAAATTGTTTTTGATGTTTAAAACTCCTCTAATAATATATTTAAACTCATTGCTAGCTCTAAGTTAATCTTTAATTTATGAAAATTAGAGGAGTAAATAGCATCTAAACATGATCAAGGGAAGGTTTTGAGGTTTATTTAACACCTTGTGCTCGATGATGCATCACAGGAAGGCTTTATCATCAAAACATCTTGGGCACAAGTAAAGGACAAGCATGGGGGAGGGCAACATGACTTTGTTTTGCAGGAAATAAGTGAAAACACATGAACCATGGAAGACAAGAAGTGACACAAAGTTAAGGAGGGAGGCAATGCTTTCATCATTCAAAAACAAAGGAGTGGCCGAGGGAGTTTGGCCAATGGATTCTTGTGGAGCATGAGGACACAAGGACATAATGCAGCAAGGAGCAAGTGGGAGAAGAGCCGAGGCAATTGGGGCAGCAGGGACCCCAGGCCGGCCGGCCTGGTCCGGTCGGCCTGGCCTCTTTTTGTGGCCCCCGACATCCGTCTTCCTCCGGTAAGCCTCTCATTCATTTGCAAGTTCATGCTCCTGAGTTCATAGTTCATAGTCCAGAGTCCTCACGAACCACTCAGAAAAATTCGTGCCTCACTTCCTTCTCTAAAAATCCCTGAAAATTTGTTGCAATTCTTGCCCTTCCATATACTTTCTTTGTGCATTTTCTCTACCGGCAAGAAACCCCCGGGAGAGTTGTTTGTGAATTTGTGCAGTGAGGCATGATGAAAAAAGCCATGAACATCATCCTCGGAAGGAGAACACGATCATCATTGTCGAAGGCGCCATCTAGATCTTCGCGGTGGCACTCTATCCGAGTTCTCGCGAAGCATAGAGGAGGACGTGGCACCGTCGAGGAGCGACACGCTGCACCTAGGAGGCATGAGGAGTACACGAAGCTTGTCCATGTGGGACAAACCACAAGGGCACATGGAGGAGCCACCCACGAAGGATCAACCATGGGAGGAAGAGTGAAGGAAGGAAGAAGAAATAGTGCTTCCAATTCGGTTTGATTTTTCCTTCCCCTTTCCTTTATTTTTCAGTTAGGTGCAAATTTGTGTGAGTGAGCATTTTCTATTTTATTTTCAGCATGTGTGTGATAGTAGTAGTTTTTGTTTTCCATCACCATGAATAAATTTCACCATCGTTTTATGATAAATAATATAGATGGAAAATTGTGCCAAGTTGATATATGATGACCGTTGCCTATTTGCTTATCTTTGTACTTGTTTTATGCATGATTAAGCTAATGCTCTCTTTAATGCAAATTTGAAATTAATTTAAATGCTAGCTTAATCCTTTGTGGAGGTTATGATAAAGATAAGACCCATAGTTTTCTTTTCATGCTCTCAATTTTGGATGGGTTAAAGATAATTTATTTTTGTTCTTAAAAGTAATGCTAACCTTGTCATTAATACCTCTTGCATGTTGCTCTACCTATCCAGAGCCATATATATATTTGAGTGCAAAAACTTAGTATACAAGATTTATTTTTGGATGAATTAATTCAGGGCTTGATTTCTCTGGCCCGAGACTAAAAAGCTGGTCATTCCGTTTTTGCGTATCTATCTTATTGCTAGCCTTTTCTATCTGTGCATTGTAAGTTTCCACATCGGAAATTTTGCAAATCTCGCCGAATATCCACCTAAAAACCCAATACATCTTTTTGTGTTTATCTCCTTGACCACAACCCAACATTTGAGTATGGATGAATATTTCGAGGAAGATCACAAGAATGAAGGTGCCAAGGATTGAAGTATAATTTTGGGAGACCTCCAAGATGACATGGTTGCATGAAGGATCCCTAGAAGATTTCAAGTGTTTTTCTCCAAGAAAATATAGAACCTTTAGTACCTACCTTGGCCTAAAAAATTTTCCACCTCTTTGCCCGAGGACGTGCAATCGTCTAAGCATGGGGGGAGCTGCCAAGGAGGTAGGTACAATGTAATCTAGAGTTCAAGGGGAGTATAAAAAAAGAAAAAAAAGAAGAAGAAAAGAAAGAAAGTATGAAAGAAAGAAAGAAAAAGGAGAGAAGAAAAAATGTGTAAAAGGAAAGAGAGAAAGAAAAAATATATAAAAATAATAAAGCTTCCCGGCTCTCTAGATGCATTAGGAGTTTCAAGAAGATTCAAGATCAAGACCCATACTCATCTTCCCAACCATGTGCAATCCGATAACGAGGACTTTGCTTGTGCCTCGGGATCACTCTTTGTCATTTGCACATGTCCACTTATCTCAAAAAGTGTGTGTTCATCTCTTCCCCCTCCTTGTAACATTATTTTTCCAATGACCTTTTTGACGAGTCTCGGTAAGACCATGAGAAGCTTGTCTTGTTTTGATAATATCTCAATTATAATATCTTGGTAGGACTAAACTTTTCCCAAACCTCCATATAAAGCCTACCACTTATATATGTTTTTGAGAGGGGAAAGGAGTAGAACAAATAGGCTTGAGAGACAAGATGAGATGAGAGTTCATGAGCAAGATACAAGGTGGTTTAAATTTTTGAACTTGGTTTAGCTCTTTTATTCATCTTGTACTTTATTTCAAAATTTCTGAGATTCATTTGAAATTTGGGAGCATGACTAATTACTTGTGGGAAGAGCTTAATTGATATCCACCCTCCGTAGGGATGAAGGCTAGTACATTATGGAACTTTAACAAATATAAATTTAGAGAGCATTATGTTTTCTCGTGTATGATCAAGTGCAGGGTTTGAACAATGAAAGGCGACACTGATACCATTGAAGGCTTACTCGAGGACGAGCAAGGTTTAAGCATGGGGGAGATGTTGACGGTGAATTTCTGTCAACCTAGCCATGAGTTTACCTTCGGTGTTGGTATTAATTTGATATCCAAACTAATGATCCTAACACTCATCATATATCAAGTTCGCACTCGCATGTGGTTTTTGGAGTTTATTGTTTACGCAGGGTTTTAACGCTAAAAGGGAGACTTCCCGAGAAAGTTCATCAAGCACTTTGTGAGAAGATCATGAAGCCCGGCACAAGTCAAGACACGAAGTGAACATGACTCCAAGTGGCCCAAGGACCGAAGCGTGAAGCCGTGAAACTCCGAGGACCTGGACAGGAAATGTTGAAGCTTGCGCGGCAAGGAGCATATCCAAACCGCGGAGAAACTGACGCCAAGGGCCCACATGCAGGAAGTGGAAAGTTCCAGAAGACACGAGAAGCAACCGGGAGAAAGACGGGGCCGAACTAGGCCGAAATGGGCCCAGGCTGGTCGGCCCAGCCCATTTCGGGCCCGGTTCGGCGCCCCCTTTGACCTAGACGCCCTTCGGACTATTTATAGTCCCCCGGCCAAGAGCCACGCATCAATTCATTCGTCATCCGCCGCCGAGGAGTAGAGGAGCTAGAGGGACACCTCTCGGAGAGGAGGGCGGTGCTAGTTGTCTAGGGTTTCCCTAGCCGGCGTGGGAACCTTGCATGGAAGACCACGTCGGACCTCCGGAGCAAGGATCAAGATCGAGGTAGGATTCCGGTGGTGATCTTGTTCATGTAATCATTCATGGTGAAGTTTTTATAGTGAATCCGATTTCTAGCGATCAAGTGCCTTCTCGATGATTTTGTTCTCCCTTGATTTTGGTTCTTCCTCAATCTATACTTAAGATAGATTGCATAGGGTGCTCTTGTAGCCGCGGTGGCTAGAGGTGCATACCGGACCGACCAAGTGTTTTTAACTTGTTCTTCACGAACTCGCCCTAGGCTAACCCGCACGAATAGGAGTGCGTTGTGACAGGATGGTGGCTCCAAAAGGCGGGCGTCTTCGGAATCGGAACGGATGCCACGGTTTAAAGATGCTTTTTATGAGATTTGTTTTTCTATCTTCATCTATCTTGTTTGGAGCTACAACATATGCATGATCTAGACTCTCTAGATCGGTTATCTCTTTGCTTTCTCTTGCTACCTCTTGTGTTTAGTAGATTAGATTAGATGTGTTTTCTTGATGATCTCTTAGATTAGATGCAGCTTGGTTCTTCAAAAGAAAGAGTTTCTTTGCCTTACTAGATTGAATCCTTGTGTTGCACATTGTTCCACAGATTCGATACCTTGGGTTCTCACACTTAAGGGAAGAAGGGTCCCTTGACTACGACGGGGGATTTGTCCGCTTGCAAATCCAATTGAACTTTGATACGACAATCAACCGTCAACATAGGGACAGAAAATGTATCTTCTGAGAGTTGAAGAGGTGCTCTAGTTGATAATCAAAACCTTCGAGAGACACCTTTGCACTAACACGTTCACGGGGTTAACTTCTTGGGTGCTGACCTTGGAAGGCTGGACTCTCCGGGACTTTTCCCGGAATCTCCAGACTTCCCAGAGTCTCCGGACCTAGCCCGGACACTCCAGGTCTTTGAGCTGCAACGGCTCTTTTTCTGTGTGAGGAGGTATAAAAGCCTCCACCATTTCGACCAGCAACACTCAGAACTCATTCACTCCTCCTCTTTACTCCCCTTGGCCTTGGTTTGGTGAGATTTGTTGGGGATTTAAGGAGGGATAGAGAGCAAGAGCTTGGAGAGTGCTAGTGAACTGATTTCCCATCTCTAGAGCACCTCGTTCTTCGCTTGGTTGGTAACTTTCGTGTTTATTACTCTTGGAGCTTTGAGCTCCTAGTCGGCTAGGTGTTGCCTTGGAACATCCAAAGGTTTGTGATTGCCCAAGAAAGTTTGTATTACCCTGAGATTGAGTAAGTAACTCTAGCTCGATCCTTGTGGTCGCTAGAGGGAGGAAAGTGACCTAGGTGTAAAGGTCCACCCTTTGTGGGTTCCTCAACGGAGACGTAGACCTCAAGGTGTGAGGTTGAACTCCGGTAACAAACTCCCTTGTGATTGTTGCTCTTGTTGTATGCTTGAATCTCTCTTGAGCTCATTTCTAGAGTTTGTTGCCGATCTACTCCATGGCGAGGTTCCTGCAAGTTCTAAGTGGAGAAACAGGCTTGTCTCACCCCTTTACATAACCTATATTCGTAGATTTACATTTTGAGCAAATTTAATTTCAGTCGATATGAATCTCCTCTCATAGACCCGGACAATCCGGACATTTTCCCGGATACTCCGGACAACCCGGAGTATCCGGAAAAATATCCAGAGAATCCGGACTTTAGACTAATAGTTGTTTAAAGTTTGTGATTTTCAATTTCGACTATTCACCGACCCCCCTCTAGTCGACATCGTGATCCTTTCAAGAAGGCCCATGGATGGGCGGGCGCCTCATCAATTTTTTACTATTTTCACCATTCATTTTATTAAAAAAACTAAATTCTCACATATTTTGTTTGCTACATACAAATTTTATCATTATATGTATTTTAAACTTGCTTATATTTTTATATAGTGCATAAAATGAATAGTCAAAGTTGTAAGAAAAAATAAATATTGATAGATATTTCGATGCAGAGAAAGTAATATTTAATTATTTGTGCAAGGGAATGAGATGTTTGATGCATCAAAACAAAACCTTAACTCACACACCGCTTTGTCTCCCTACGTCTGCCGCCGCCTTGTCACTTTGCTCACCCCCACCCTCCCTTACACCACGTAGCTGGCCTCGACACCGCCACGGTTGGTTCCGCTTGTGCTCACTCCTACCCCTGCCTGTGGCACCGCAACGGCTCCCGTGCGGCCCCGCTGTCATCGTCATTGTCGCGTATCGCCGGAGCCGAAGAAGGAGGTGAAAATGATGTCATTTTTTAAAAAAAATATTGTTGCAATATTTTTCCCAAAATGTTGGATTTAGATTTTTTTTCTTACATGGTGTCATCACAAAATGCGATGCCCCATCGTCTATGGAATTATAGATAGTTCTCGCAATCTCGATCTTCAATAATAACTAATTTATCTCCTCCGTTCAATAATATAGATAGTTTCATGTTGCACATTTTGACTAATTTGGCCTTCGATCTTCCACGCCACGCGCACACACACAAATGTATAATATCTTTGTAGATCTAGGAAGGGCCCAATGACACACTAAAAATTGGAAAAACTTGTACAACAATCCTGCCGGCCTGCTGTCCCTCCCCTGCTCCTCCTTCCCCTCATCCTCTTCCTCCCCACCCCCTCCCATGGCGTCCAGAACCCTAGATCTGGGCGGGTCCCCCAAGCCGGCAACCACCTCTGCCCGGGCCGCCTCCGCCCCGTCCACCTCCGCGCTGACTGCCACCTCCGCCTCCCCTGTGTCGGCTGCCTTCCCCGCGCCGACCACTCCCGCGCAGGCCGCCACCTCCGCGCCGGCCGCCGCCTCCACCCCGGCCACCTCTGCGCCGGCCGCCGCCTCCGTCCCGGCCACCTCCACGCCGGTGCCCACTCCCGCTCTGGGTCGTCCGTCCCCCAACCCCCTCTCTGCTGATGTTGCGCCATTCTCCCCGAGCGGCACCTTCGGTGGACGGGGGAAGCAACTCTGGTGGCGCGATCACACGCCGCCGCCGGACGACGACGATGGTGGAGCCTCCCCACTTCGCGTCTCCTACCGCGACGCGCTGCTGTGAACGGCGCCGGAGCTCCCCTTCCCCTCGGCCACGGCGATGGCACGCTCATTCACCCTATCCCGTCGGCCAGTCCACGACCACCTTAGATCACACGCCGATACTCGCTCTGGCCGCCACCAGCAACGGTGCCGCTGACAGACGTGGTTGATCCATGGGCTTCCTCTCTGGCCTGAAACCCATGGTGGTCCCCGCTGGGCGACACGCCGCCTTTGTTCCGTCGTGGTCCAGGCTGGGCGGGAGACCAGCCCCCCGCGTGTTGACGTCGACGGCTTCACCAAGGTCCGCGGCAAGCGGTCGAGCCGCATGGGCCGCCAGCACCGAGCGATGCGGGAGCTGCAACCTCCGCCCATTCCTTCCTGCATCCCCACTGCGTTCACTGGGCGCTGCCTCAACTGCCTCTCCTGCGAGCACAAGGTGGCAACTTGCACGCGCCCGACCCGTTGCTTTCACTGTCGTGGGTTCAGGCACCTTGCTCGGAACTGCAAGCGGCCGCGTAGCCCAGCCGGTTCTGCATCGGACGCTCAGCGCGGACGAGGGGATTTGCCTCCTACCCCTGTCGGTCGGGACACTATGGGGCGCTTCGCGTCACCCACTCTCGCGCGACAACGCCAACACGACGACACCCCCGTCGGTCGGGAGGCCCACGGGGCCGCTCCCTCGACGTGGCAGCCACCACCCTCGCGGGCATAGTCCCTCACCCGCGTGACCACCCCCGCAGACCGCCGATGGCCGAGGGTGAGCCCCCACTCGTGCAGCTTGGCGCCTTGTCATCGGCGCCGATTGGGCAAGTGACGGAGGACCCGACGCTGGCCTTCGACGACAACCTCCTGCTCGGGCGTTCTCTGCTTCGCTCCATCGAGGTTGCCCGTCACGCCATCTCCGCGCTACCCGACTCCCGCGACGCCATCTCCGTCCACCGTTTAGCACCGGAGTGCTTCCTGGTCATCTTCCCCACGCAGCGGACCAGGGATGTTGCGTCCACGACTTTGCGGACACCTCCATCTCCAGCGGCGGTGGAGGAAGCCGATGCCTGCGCTGAGCCGGTGGCCTTCAAAGCACAGCTCCCACCCCGCCCATCCACGTCGGTCCCCTCCCAAGACCCGATGTTGATCGAAGCCCGGGCGCCATCTCCCAATAAGATCACGCCACATGTCTCTCCAAGGCCCTTGACCACTACCACGACGCCGCTCAAGACCTACCGGCGACGGCCACGCAACGATGCGGCACGGCCCACGGCCCTACACTCTACCCCTACTGTCGACTCCTCCCCACCACCCGTGAGCCGGGATCTGGAAGACAAGAGGCGTGCTCTTCCAAGTCGAGACGAGTTTGGTACGTCGAGCGAGCCGGACCCTCCCGAGCCGGTCGCTGAACTCGTACCGGACTCAGCATCTGGCCCGCCTAGGCCGCCAAGAAGAACTCGTCAGGATCAGGTCGCGACCCCATCGAAGCGGGGTCGGATTCAGCCAACGACGACCTCGAAGCTGCCATGGCCAACACCGCGACCTTCCTGGCTAGCGTTCGCCAGGCACTGCAGGTACCACTCGCAACCCTGCCGGCGGCGCCACCCCTGTCCTCTGCCTCGGCGACTCGCCGGAGTAGCAGGCTCGCCAAGCTGACCGCGAACTCCACTGTGCGCGCCTCTAAGAAGGGCGAGGTACTGCTCATGCGCAAGCTGGACAAGCTGAGCATGCGTCCTACGGAAGACCCCGAGGCTGTGGCCGCGGATGCCACCGCAGCCGACCAGGGCCTTGCTACGGTTTTCGCTGGACCTGAACCGGTCGACAAGGAGTATTTCGCCGCTTTTTGCGACCTCTTCCCGGCGGCGTGTTCTCTCTCTGACGCGGACCTTATGGCCGCGGTCAGGCAGGTCAAGAACGTGAGCTCTGCGTGTTGAGTCTAGTGGTTATCCCTGTAAGGGTTTAGGTTGTCTTTTTGTCGTACAATCCTCAAGTGTTGTAACCCCATGTGCGTGCGCCCGGTTGGCCCGCGTAGTAACAAAATAATCTATTTCTTCTTAATGCAATGATACCCAGCTCTCCTGCGTATTCCAGAAAAAATATATGACTAAATGCATATATATTGAGTAAACAACATATATAATCCACCATGTGTGTCCCAACCTTTGACCATTTCAGTAGTTTTTCTAAACCGGCAACAGGCATGAATAAAATGTTGCATGGTAACGATTATTGCTTGTGAAGAATAATATATATTCCCTTTCTACATGTTGCATGCTTTTTTTAAGAAAACTGTAGGATAATACCCCACAACGTAAATGATGTCATACCCAGGATTTGAACCCTAGGTTGGAGCCCAGTGGCATTTACCACTCCAACTGTGAACCTCTTGATCATGTCGCATGCTGTTGCCTCCCAAACAGATAAAATATCCAAGCATATAAAATTTGGGGCTATGGTAAGTGATAAAACGAGCACTTCTACAGACAAAAGTAACTACAGTACATAAGAGCATCTCCAAGAGTCTCTGTAAAACAGGTTAACTAGGTAAAAATAACAAAATTGAAGTAAAAGTTGCATCCAACAGCCTCTTCAAATCCTATCTTCACTATATGCGCTCGGTATCCGGCCCCTTCCGCTCGTCATCTTTCGCGAGCCCCTTCGCTCGCAATCTCTCGTCCCGTGGACCCGTGCACTTCTTCCTCCTCCTCCGCGGCAGGTCTTCCGTCTTCCTCCCGCACGCCCTGGTTTGCTCATCCTCTCGCACGGCGCTAGAGGCATCGTCAGGTCCGAATCGGCGGCGGCGTTGAGGTGGCGATAGGGACGAATCGGAGGTGGCGGCAAGAGATTTGGGCGGCACTGGATCGACGGTGACGACAAGAGTTTTGGGCTGGGCTGGAGGTGGCGGCGATGCCGAGCCGCGCCCCCCTCTTCCGCTGCCTGTCGCGCGCCCTCGAGGCTGTCACGGGGTCGCCGACTGCCGCGTGCCGGTCGCCATGGGGCTACACACTCAGCCGCATCATGTACCCCTGCCGCCCTCCGCGGCCACCATCCTCCTCCTTCGTCCTCGAGGCCGCCGCCTGCCGCGCGCCATAGAGCCCACCATGGGGCTACCCTCTCAGTTGCATTCTCTACCTCCACAGTGTTAGATTGATCTCCTCCTCAGTGGGCCCAACGGCCCATTGGGCCCTTAATCTCGCGCCCTGATCAGGGGCGCCCAACCCTAACTGGTTGGCGGGCCCCTGTCACACTGCGCTATATAAAGAGGGTGGGGGCCGTAGACTCGCGTCATGACGTTCGCCGCCAGTCTGCACACCCCACCGACAACCCTAATCCGATCTAAAGAGGGTCGTAGTAGTGACGGGAAGCTCCGCCGCCTCCTACACCCCGACAACCCCTGCCTGCCCGTCGCTGCCCTAGAGTAATACCTGCACTGCGTGTTGCTACCTAGCGCAGATCTTCACCAAGCGAACCAAAGATGGCCGCCGGTTCCAGCACATCTGCTGATGAAGGTATACCACTCCCATTTCCATCTATCTCTCTCCTCTCTTGGTTCACACATGAATCATATGAACAGACACAGTAGCAGTGTCTACCCGGGTAGATGTGCATCTAGTAGATCCGTGTAATCTATCAATGGTATCAGAGCCATGCTAGGTTGTAGATCTTGCTCGGGTAGAAGGAAAAGGAGAAAGAGAACAATCGTTTTTGAATCGAATCAGAAAAGGCAAATACAAAGTCGAAACCCTAACCCCAACCCTAGATCTAAAGATGCAAAGGACGGAGGGAAGGGGACCCACCGTGGGCCCCACCTCACCGTCACCACCACCGCTGTCGTGCGGGAGAGTACCCGCCACCGCGCGGGAGAGGCCGAGGCGAGCCGCGGTGGCGCTCTGTCGCGTTGCGCGCTCGGGCTCCGGGCGCAGCCGCGAGGCCGCTCGACGGCAGCGCGCTCATCCTCGGGCGAGCGCGCGCGTCGGCGAGAGGGCTCACGACGGCGCCATCTTATTCCTCCGAACGCCATAGGCGCACCTCTGAGCTCGCGCGTGCGGGAGTAGAGCAGCAGGGGGATGGGAAAGAAAGAATAGAGGAGAAGAGAGAGGAGAGCCGACCGCGGCCGAGTGCCGGGCGGTGCTACTCCTCGCCGTCGCCGGCGAACCGCTGGCCACGAACCACCGTCCGCCGCCGCCTGTGTGCGAGTCATCCGGCGGAGGAGAAGAAATGAGGCTAGGGTTAGGGGAGGTAGCGGCACCAGATGGTTTTGTTCCAGCGAAATGCGTGGATAGTCGTCGGATCATGCCCTGTGGAGATGAACGGCCGAGAATGGCTGGTACTCAAGCTGGGCCAGTTTCGGCCCAAGCGAGAGAGGCGTGCGGACCGCTTCGGCGGTCTGCCCGTCGGTTTGTGGGCCACAAGCCCGGGCGGGAGTGAGGAGGCGGCCGTGGGCCGGAATTCTCCCTCAGTCCAAATACACAGTGAAGAACAGTAACGTTTATTATTTGTTTTGATGAATTTTCAGAAGCAATTATTGATGAATTTTGTATGGTTTTGATATCTATTCAAATTTGAACCAACGGGATAATTTGTTTAGAGAAAAAGTGAATTTAGCAGTAATATTGTTTCTGAACAGAAAGTTTTTTCATGTTTCTGCTGCGAATTGTTTAAAGTGATGCTTGTTTTTTAAATTTAATTGGAACCAACGGGAAAATTAAATTTAAAGAGTATGATAAAGTGATTATTCTGGTAATTATGGTGCTGTTATTTTCTGACTAATGTTGTTAATAACACTATCATAATTAAATGGTTGCTTTTGTGCATTTATTTCTATTTTCTGCCCAACGGTGATATAGATTTAATTGCATAAACAGTTGTATGTTTTAATTTTGACCAACGTTGGATTAATGCATGCAATTGTTGTTATGGATCTCACTTATTGTGGTTTATAGGAGGGTACTACTTGATGGGATGCATCAAGGATATTCCTACCCTTAGAGGTGACAACTACAGTGAATGGCGCAAAAGGGTCGTTTTGACTTTCGCCTGCTGTGAGGTTGACTGGGTAGTCACCACACCGTAGCCTGTTAAGCCAAAGGAACCAAAAAGAGCTACAACTGATGACATGTTACATGGGAGAAAAAGAAGAGGGATTATGCTCTTTTGGAAAAGTCATATGACCTCAATAGTAAAAGATGGATCACTGCCAACAAGAAGTGTATGGTTATGATAAAGAACACGATTGAGCCTGTTATTTTGGACTCAATTGAAGAGTGTGATTATGTTGTAGAGTACCTTGAAAAGATAAAGAGTCGGTTTTACTAGCTCTTGAAGATAATAAAGAGTGGTGAGACCATTGTTTCATTTGTAAATGAATCCATATATACACAATTTTTTTTCTGAATCTACTTAGTAGATTGACTATGGTGCAACTATTCGTGTTGTAAATTCTTTATAGAGATTCTGTTTGACCCGGATAATGAAAAGAAGTGAAAGATGCGTTGAAGTCGCAAATAGAGTCTAAGCAAAGGTTGAAGCTGTTGGCGATCTCTCTCGAGCTAGTTGATGATTTTATACTTTTGCTTAGAGATGTTTTATTATGTTCCTTCGTTGAACAGAAACTTGATTTTCACGTTTGGACAAAGATGATTTTGAATGTCATTTTAGGACAGGGCCATTGTGCCATTTGATGTAATAATGCTTGTGTTGGTATTGCTTACCTTCAGGATGAGCTTTATTTTCCTCACGTGAAAAAGTGAACATGTATCCACATTATTTTGTGTGTGATATGAATGAACATGTATCCACATTACAGAATGTGCAAAAGAAAAGAAAGAGAATTTACGTCGTCGAAATTATGGCACTGTCATTTAGGTCATATTTCGCATCAGAGAATGTACAAAAGAAAAGAAAGAGAACTCATGATATGTTGTCGAAATTATGGCACTATCGTTTAGGCCATATTTCGAGGGGGAGAATAGAGAGCCTCGTTAAAAATAAAATTCTTCCTCCATTAGAGTTCTCTGACTTAGAGCATTGTGTAGATTGCGTTAAAGGAAAGTATGTAAAGCAAATTAAAAAAGGTGCAAAACGAAGCACAGGAACTCTAGAGATAATTCACACTGATATTTGTGGACCGTTTCGACCGTTTCCTGTGAAAAGCGTGGATGGCTATGACTCGTTCATAACATTCATAGATGATTACTCCCGTTATGGCTATATTTATCCAATTAAAAGAAAGATCGGAAGCACTGGATAAATTTAAGATATTCAAAGCTGAAGTTGAAAATCAACTCGATAAAAGAATTAAAATAGTGAGATCTGACCGTGGGAGGGAGTACTATGGTCGGCACACCCCATTTGGCCAAGTTCCTGGACCTTTTGCAAAGTTCCTACAGGAAAATGGTATAGTAGCCCAGTATTCGATGTCAGGCGAGCCTCAGCAAAATGGAGTAGCTGAAAGACGTAACCGTACACTGATGGATATGATGTGCAGCATGATGAGTTACTCCACCTTGCCATTGGGTTTGTGGATGGAGGCGTTAAAAACCGCTATTCACATTCTCAACAAAGTACCAAGCAAGTCGGTGCCCAAAACACCGTACAAGCTGTGAACGGGAAGAGTACCCTCTCTACACCACTTGCATGTGTGGGGGAGCCCGGCTGAGGCCAAAGTGTTTAACCCAAACATTGCAAAGCTAGATTCTAAAACAGTTAGTTGTTTCTTCATTGGGTATCCTGAAAAGTCAAAAGTTTTTCGTTTCTACTGTCCAGACAGATATACAAAGTTTGTAAAAACGAGACACGCTGTTTTCTTATAGGATGAAATTATCAGGGGGAGCACGGTAGTTCAAAAAATTGATCTTGAGGAGAAGTGGGTGTGTGCACCCAACCCGATGATTCAGGAGCCATATTTCTCACTACCTGTTGTACCTGCACTGACAGTCCCTAAGGCTGTGGTGCAAGCACCTATTGCAACTCTGCCCATGGCAATAATGAGTGAAGATCCGGAACCTGTCCTTCTGGATCCGATTGAATCCACTGTTGCACATGAGGATGAGACGCAGCAGCCACCTGTCGATGATGTGCCAACAGATGTTGAGGCACAGAATGTGCCGATAGAAGAGGCCCCTCGGAGGTCTCAAAGAGTTAAAAGATCAGTTATTCCTGATGATTATAAAGTTTATGATACAGAAATAGCTCATATGGAGGGTGATCCCGCTTCATATGAAGAGGCCATGAGAAGTGCTCACTCATCGAAATGGTTGGAGGCCATGGAAGATGAGATGAAATCGATGAGTTCCAACGATGTATGGGACTTGGTAGAAATTCCTAAGGAGCCAAAACAGTAGGCTGTAAATGGGTCTACAAGATTAAACGTGACTCTAGAGGGAATATAGAAAAGTATAAGGCACAACTTGTGGCAAAAGGCTATACACAGATAGAAGGAGTAGATTACAATGAGACATTTTCTCCAGTCTCATGTAAAGATTCCTTCAGAATAATAATGGCTTTAGTGGCACATTTTGACTTAGAGTTACATCAGATGGATGTAAAGACGACATTTTTAAATGGTGATTTGGAAGAAAACGTTTACATGAAACAACCGAAAGGTTTTGTTGTAAACGGGAAAGAACATATGTGATGCCGCATAAAGAAATCCATTTATGGATTAAAACAAGCATCCAGACAATGGAATCTAAAGTTTGATGATACAATTAAAAGATTTGGGTTTGAACCGAACATTGAGGACAATTGTGTTTATGCAAAGTTTAAAAATGGGAAATATGTTTTCCTAATCTTGTATGTGGACAATATTTTGCTTGCTAGCAATGATGTCAGTCTACTACGAGAAACAAAGAAGTTTTTGTCCTCAAATTTTGATATGAAAGATCTTGGTGAAGCCTCATATGTTTTAGGCATAGAAATTCACCGAGATAGAAAGAATGGGGTTTTAGGATTATCTCAAAAGGCATATTTGGAAAAGATTCTAAAGAAGTACAATATGCACACGAGTAAAGCAACACCTGCTCCTATAGTAAAGGGCGATAGTTTTGGAGAATTCCAATGTCCCAAGAATCAATATGAGCTCGATCAAATGAAAGTGGTACCATATGCTTCAGCTGTTGGAAGCTTACATTATGCACAAATGTGCACTCGCCCTCACTTAGCGTTTATCACCGGAGTACTCGGTAGATATCAAGATAATCCAGGCATAGAGAACTGGAAGATGGTAAAAAAAGCAATGCGTTATGTGCAAGGCACAAATCATTTCATGCTAACATACAGAAGATCTGATTGCCTAGAGATAAAAGGGTATTCAGATGCAGACTATGTGGGAGATAGAGATGATAGAAGATCCACGTCTGGTTATATATTCACTCTCGCAGGGGGAGCTATTTCATGGAGAAGCTCCAAACAAAAGTTAGTTGCATCATCCATGATGCATGCAGAGTTTATAGCATGTCATGATACTATTGGACAGGTGATATGGTTAAAGAAATTTGTACCCGACTTGAGAGTGGTAGATTGTATTAATAAACCACTAAAGATGTACTGCGACAATCAGCCAGCAGTATACTATGCTCACAACAACAAGTCGAGTAATACTTCCAAACCGATTGAGGTAAAATTTTATGTTGTGAAGGATAGAATCCGGGATAAAACCATAAGTCTCGAGCATATAGGAACAAAGGACATGGTTGCGGATTCGCTCATGAAAGTCTTACCACCCAATGTGTTCAAGGAACACTTAGCCGACATGGGTTTAAGGGAAAGCCCATAACTCCTGGATTATGAAGTGGCCCAAAGGAAACAGAATTTATTCCAAAACGGAGAAGTATATTGTGGCTGTTTGAGTCTATCGGCAATTGAGCTGTGACGATGAAGCATGCTCTATGTACTAATATGTGATGGAACAAATAAAGTGAAAAAGTTAAAGTTAAAAGTATGTGATGAGATCAAGGGGGAGAATGTTAGATTGATCTCCTCCTCAGTGGGCCCAACGTCCCATTGGGCCCTTAATCTCGCGCCCTGATCGGGGGCGCCCAACCCTAACTGGTTGGCGGGCCATTGTCACACTGCGCTATATAAAGAGGGTGGGGGCCGCAGACTCGCGTCACGAGGTTCGCCGCCAGTCCGCACACCCCACCGACAACCCTAATCCGATCTAGAGAGAGTCGCAGTAGTGACAGGAAGCTCCACCGCCTCCTACACCCCCGACGACCCCTGCTTGCCCGTCGCTGCCCTAGAGCAGTACATGCACTGCGTGTCGCTGCCTAGCGCAGATCTTCACCAAGCGAACCTGAAATGACCGCCGATTCCAGCACGTCTGCTGATGAAGGTATACCACTCCCATTTCCATCTACCTCTCTTGGTTCACATATGAATCATATTAACAGACAAACAGTGTCTACCCGGGTAGTTGTGCATCTAGTAGATCCGTGTAATCTATCACACAGCTCTCCACGAGCGCCGTCCCCATACTCCGCCCTCGCGGCCACCGCGTGGCCGCCGCCTGCCGCGCGCCATCGAGGCCGTTGTGGGTGTACCCGCTCACCTGCATCCTCTACATCCGCCGCGTATCAGCAACGTCGTCGTTCCCCGGGTCCCCTCGCGCAGTTCCCTTCTCCTCGTCCTCCTCGGCAGACGGTCTCCAGCGAAGCAGCGCGGCGCGACGCGTTGGGGACTCCGCATCCTCCTCATGCCCGCGTGCCTGCTCGATCCTCCGTTGTCGCGCAGCGGCCAACGTCTGTCAAGTTGCTCTGCTTCGGTAGCAGTGGATGGATGGATTCGAGGTGGCCGCAAGCAAGGCTTAATCAGGGGATCTTTTTTTTATTTGAGAAGGGAGCCGCAGCAGCTCGTCTTTAGTTTGAATTATGGATAATAATTTAAAGAGACTGTTGGTTTTCTCAGTATTTTAAGAGATTTTCTATATTATACAAAGGAGTTAAAACTTCATATTTAACTAATATTTTAGCTAGACTGTTAGAGTTGCTCTTATGTCTAAATTTTCACCATATATGTGTCACACCTGTTTTTCCAAAGAAAACCAAGTGCTTAACTATATGTATGTCAGGATCAAGTTTCATACATATAGTGACATCATAAGTGAATAACAGAAATAATATCACGTAAAGAAAGAGAGATTGTCAGAGATTTACAGCAGAATCCTGGGAAACAAAGGCTCCGAACTTCACAGGCAATCGACTGGGGGTCGCGTACGCCTAGCACCATCTTCTGGACTTCATACATCTTCTTCTTCTTTTTCTGAGCAGCGGTTTAGCAAGGATGGGTACACTTATGGTTGGTACTCAGCAAAGCCACAAAAGTTAACCAGAATCCAAATTAAATTCCATCTTTAAGTTCATTAATTATGTGAGGGTCCAGGCCGCTCTTGTCCGTGAGCACGGCTGATCGATCAGTTTTACACTCTGCAGAGGTTGTACACTTTCACCACAGTTCACGTAAAAGTTCCGAAGAACTTTGAACCCAACCATGCGATGCTGGCCAAGCATCATACCACACTTCCGGGGTGTGATTGCATAGGGACGCTACGAAGTCTTTAAAAAGACATGCAAAAGCACCAACAACCCACGACAGTTACAGCTCAGGGCGGACCATAACCCTCCCTAGTGGTCAGCACCTTAGCAAAGGCTGCTACCCCAAAAGAACCGGGCTATACTCCTGCAACCTCGAGCCCCCTGTGTTCCTTTCGGATAAGGTCATCAATACAATTGCACACCTAATTAATTGGCTAAGCCAGAGCCATGTGGACTGTGGTTGCACTGTCTTTCTGGGTGGTTCTCCATGTTCCAATTAATTTATAGTATTCTTGATTAAAGCATAGGTAGAAGGGTGGTTAGAGACACTTGCCTTTCTCTAACGAGAAGCTACTCTTGCTCTTCCGCTCTTGCTCTCTTGAAACTTCTGAACTTCCGATCAACAGCTTGATCTTCTACTCGAAGCAACAACGGCACAAACATGCAAAGCAAACATACAAGAACAACTAAGAACAATACACCAAACAAGAAGTCTTAAAAGAGCGGACGAGGGAAAGGCTCGGTTCTAAGAACGCAAACGCAAGAAACGCTCAAGGCTATCGAGAGATTTGGATTATATCACACAAGGTTATGTGCTTGGTACATTTTAATTCAATAAAGTAATGTGCATAGGTTATTTCAGAGAAATACCCTATTTAGAATTAAGCAAATTATATTTATATATAAAAGGCGATGTAGAGCTTAGTCCAATTTTATTATAAATATTTAAGTATGATTTATGCAAATTAAATATTTAATTTTGAAGGAAGTGTGTAAAGCATCTAAGTGTGTAGATTTATATTTAGAGTTCAACTAAACAAATTATAATTCAAAAACATATTTGTATTCATATTAGTCAAATTAACATTTTATTAAGAAAGCTTGGGATGTAGCCTATGTTGCTTTTATTAGAAAGCAAATTGAATATGCATTATCCAGTTTTAAATTTGATTATGAAAACCGAGGTATACTCTAATTAGCTTTTAATTAGAAAGATTATTTAAATAAGTATTAATCAAATTAATATTATTATGAAAACAAGTGTTGATTTCTAATTAGATTTTAATTAGAAAAGTATGTATATAAGTACTTAATCATATTTAAATATTATAAAACAGAGATCATGGTCAACACGTGCTTTGAGTTTATATAAGCCTAACGCAACAAGAACGAGGTTAAACGGAGCTAAAACGCTTAAACTAGGCACTAAACAAGGTTGCAAGGGCTAAACGGTGAGAAAAACTAATTATTAGGGGCTTAACTGCAAGAAATCAGGGATTTAAACATAAACCTACAAAAGATCTGAGGGCATTGGTGGAAAACGGGCTACCAAGGACGTCGGGTGGAAAAACTGGAAAGTATAAGGGCCTAAACAGAAGAGAAAAGGACTTAACTGCAAGGATTCTTATAGGTGGAAGGACCGGCTTGTGATTCAGGGAAAACTTAGGGTCTCTTTTGCAAAAAGACCGATGACTAGCTGGGTTGACCGTTACGCGATCTGGTTGACTCGTGGGCCGGGAAGATCTGAGCCGCTGGATTGCGATCGGACGGCTGCGAGCGGCGGCAGGCGGACGGGCGGCGGTGGGCGCGCTGGAGATGGCGGTGCACGGCGGCGCGTGGCGGCGGGTTCGCCGGAGTCGGTCGAAAGCGAGCTCCCGACCTCGGTTTGGGACGAGGTTTGCACCTACAGAAAGCTTGCAAGCGCGCGAACACAACTAGGGTACTAGGGAGGAGGCTCGGGTGGAGGAGAGGGCACCGCAGCCGGCGGGGCGGACGGCCAAGCAGAGCTAGCGCCGGCGAGCTTCTAAGACGAGAACTGATGCAGCTAAGAGCAAAAGAAAGGGAGGGACAGCTTCCTTACCTTGCTGCGAAGCCTCAGGTGAAGAGCACGATGACGGAGAGGATGCAAGGACGGAGATCGACACCGGCGGTCCGGCGGCGCTCCGGCGAGAGGAAGGCGGCAGCGTTGCGCGCGAGGAGAGAGAGCAGGAGGAGGTGCGGGGAGAAGTGGGTGCTCGGGGGTGCCTTTTATAGGGCAGAGAGGGAAGGGGAGAGGGCGGCTAAGGCGGTGGGGGAGGAAGCTCGGCGGTGGCGGCATTAAAGCTCGGTGGAGGTTGGGTGGGGCGGCGGTTTGCGGAAGAGGAGGGGCAGTGGGGTGAGTGCGTCTGCGTGCATTGAAGACCACGCTCAGTGGGGGAGGGGAAAGAGCGGGGGAGACGGGGGAGGCGGCGCTGCAGCCGGCCATGGGAGAAGAAGGGGGCGACGGGAGGTAGGAGGAGGAGCTGACGTGCGGGCCCCATCTGTCGGCGACTGGGAGAGAGGGGAGGAGAAGTTGGGCCGTCAGGCCAAACTGGGCCGTGGGAAGAAAGAGGTCGAGCGAGAGGGAAACGGGCCGGCGGCCTATTGCGGTTGCGGGCTGAAAGGAAAAGAAAGAGGGGGAAGGTGGGCTGCAGGCTGAGAGGGGGAGATAGAGAGAGGAGTTGGAGGGTGGATTTCAGACTTGAACTTTTGATCTTTTGAACCTTTTCAAACCACACATCAACCAAAACTATGCAACAAATATGAATGCAACATACATATATTCATTTTATTTAATTTAAAAAACAATCAATAAATTTTTTATGCTAAATTTCCTGTAAAGAAGATAAATATTGAGCAAATTTTAAAATTATATCAAAAATCGTTGTTTAATTATTCTTTCTAATAACATTCTGAAATTGGGTGTTACAATATGCGCTTTCTCAATCCCATTCGACCCGCAGGCCGCAGCCAGGCGCTGACCCGTCGCCGGCGGGATGGCTTCGTCAGCGGCGTACCCCGACGCAGACGAGAACCTGGAGGCCATCATCACCCGCATCGAGCAGAAGTCCCGCAAGATCGAGACCCTACTCAAGCAGCAAGTCCCTTCCCTTTCCCACCTCTTCCAACCCTTTCTCCTCCGCTTCTCGATGCGCCGGAGCCTTTCTGTGCGGCATTGGGCAGGTCGAAGCCGGTGGAGGCCCTGAAAACGGCGCTCGAGGGATCGCCCCTCAAGACCCGCGACGAGCGGTGCAAGGTTCGGCGTTGATTCTTGGTTTCGATTTCTTCCATTGATACCGTGTGGGTTTCATCATCGGTGGGGTTGGTTGAGCGCAGTCGGCGAACTGGATCGTGGTGCACCGGGCGATGATGGCCATCAGGGACGTCGACGGCATGTTCAACTCCCTGGATCCCGAGTACTACGACATCCTCATGAAGTAAGACATTCAGCTCTCCCCTGCTCGCTTCCCATCACTTGCTTCGAATACCCAATTTGATTAATCAGGGAAGGTCAATGGCGTGCAATATGTGTCCTGACAATTACCATCTCCTAGTTGAGATCCCAGGATTAGATATCGCTGTAGTGATCCTCCTTGAGTGTGTGATGCTATTGATGCAAACATTAGTTGAAAGATTTCCATGGCGTCAGTTTTGCTCTGAGTGCCAACCATTGATGATTGAGACTACTTGAAAGTAGCTAGCTACCTGTTGGGATTTAGGATTTAGGATATAGGACTTGTGTGATTGTGTAAGATCTAGGAGTACATGTGAGAAACACACAATGGAGTATAGGATTTTACTCGCAAAAAAAAATGGAGTCTAGGATTATTTATCCCATTATTTTTGTGGTAAAAAACTAAATGGTTTAGAATTTTTCAGAAGACAATTACTTAGGTGTCATTTAAAAATGGATTATTCCATTACTTTTGTGGTCAAGAAGCTAGAATGTTTAGATTTTTTTTTCAGAAGACTATTACTCCATCTAGTTAAAAATGGGTGTCATTTAAGCATGCAGTCAATCTATTTTAACAGTCTCGACCGTATCTTTTTGCATATTTGGACACTATGATTAGTTGTTTTATGTCAAAGAACTACTATAGTTTATTTGGTTTACAAACAAATTAGAATAGGAATTGCTGATCGAAGTAGTGATTTAGACTGGAGCAATTTTAGTAAATCTTTAGTACAAACTGCAGTGCATATTTTGGCAAAACGACAATGAGTGGGTCATATAGTTTGACAGTATGATTCAATACCTAAACAAGCATTGTACTTAGGTTTACTAAGGCCCTGCATCTGGTTTTATGCAAGTCGTGCTTAATAGTGCTTCCTGCATGGTCATGTTTGAAAAATGAACATATCTGCTGATCGATATTCCTATGCTTGTCCACACATCACCCTTATCTCCATTTCTCTTCTAGTAAGTGGTACATCACCACTCACCTTATATCTGTGGTCAAATTAAGTTGACTATAAACCATTTTGCTCACATGTTTCACTTTATTTGTCTCTGAACTGTTGCCTTGAATATCATTTTGGGTGCATTTTATAGTTTATTAACCCCAACATTATTTGTCTGTAAACAACAGGTACCTTTATAGAGGTTTATCTACAGGGGACAGGCCAACATGTGACCAGTGCCTCAAAATTCATGAAAAACTGACTGAGAAGGCAGGCTTAGGATGTATATTGCGGTCACTTGCTGATACTGGAAGCACCGTGTGAGCTTCATCTCTGCTGAAGGGTGGTGGACAGAACAAAGTTTGGTTCCTGCTGTATGCTGTGTTACTTCTGGCAAATTAGCTGTATGAAAAATTGTTAGCTGTATGTTGTACATGATCTTGTTCTTTGCCATCTGGTAATTTCAGTTAAAGATCATCATACCTTACTAGAATGGCCGAACTTATGTAGCATTATTTTCTTTCCAACTCATTGAACTAGAGGGGTTTTTTTTTTTGCCACTTTAGTAACCATCGGAGCTGAACAAATGGCTGGGAGCCTAATTCTCAAACAAAAAAAAAAGTCTGGGAGCCTAGGCCCCAAATGTTAAGCTTACAACTTATTGTTTTGTTCTTCATCCTGAATGTGTAACGAAAACGGTAGCACAGATAATCCTGCTGCTCCTCCCATCCACCGTGGACTTCTGAAAAAGGTAGCACAGATAATCCTGCTGCTCCTCCCATCCACCGTGGACTTCTGAAGTGGACCATGCTGTGAGATATCGGGACGGGAACAAGCTAAAACGACTGACGCTTGACACTATGTACTCATAAAAAAATGTTGTTTAAGACAGCGACATGATCTCCATTGCATAACACTTCTTTTTTTTATAACAGTATTTGTTAAAAACTACCATATCTATACTTTTATGAAAGTATTTTGCAAGACACAAATCTATTCATGTAGTTTTCACATTTTCAAACTCAACTTATAAGTTATTCATAGTTTATATTCCCAATATTTGACTGAAATCTTGTCCAAAACGACATGTTTTATGAGTATGGAGGGAGTATACAGGACGAGAACACAACATTTAGGAATTTTCAGCACAGTTGAAAAAACAGTGTCGTGCAAACGAAAAGAAATGGTTAAAAGTAAGCCTTCGTTTTGACACAAACCACGTGATCTCTTTCTTTTTGAAGGACACCACAGGCACATGTCAATTCTGTCAGCGCTCTTGCTACAACATTATATACAAAATGTTACAGGGCAAAATTTGCTTGCACTACAACAAGCGGTATGATCAGTCTGTTGTCTGTATGGTCCCATTTTGCTCGCATCCAAATGTGGGACACAAAATGCTCTAAGAAACTATTTACAGACATCAGAAGAATTCCAGCTTTAGGAAAATCAGCTGCTACAATCTTGCCACTGAAACGGAGGGAGTTCACCCTCTGAAGCACCGGCTGTTGCCAATCGTGCAGCAACCAGTCTAGAAGTCAGCTTTGGAAGACGGAAACCGTAATTCAAGCACTTCTGTGGAAGTTGCAGAATTTATGAGATCAGCATGATCCCGTCAGCAGGCTAAATGTTCTTTATGGTCTGCAGAACAGATGAAATGTCTGCTGCCACCTGATTATAATTTTAGCATCGTGTTAGCTGAACAGCAGAAATATAAGATCAACATGTCAACAGAATAAAAACTGTGCTGCCTTCACAACTATACTGCAGACATAGGTTCTTTTCTGAAAACTGCAGACATAGGTTCTTGTATATAATGAAGCAAACATTGGTACATAACTTCCTAAGTCTTGATGGCAAAAGCACTGGATAGCAAAAAGAACTGTTTTTTTAGTCCGTAACATAGATAGTAGCATGAACTCACCTTGGCTTCTTCTCATTTCTTTTTCTTGGTACGGTGAGTGGATGATGATATAAGAGCTGAAGAAAGCAAAGAATCAATATCCTCACGTTGTCGTTTTCTTTCAGCAAATATATCATTTTTACTAGTGGATTGGCTATTCTTGAGTTCTGGCACAA
Organism: Cenchrus fungigraminus; assembly: GCA_036936925.1. Taxonomy (NCBI): domain Eukaryota; kingdom Viridiplantae; phylum Streptophyta; class Magnoliopsida; order Poales; family Poaceae; genus Cenchrus; species Cenchrus fungigraminus. Next base: position 27,560,006 of record CM072780.1, on the reverse strand, counting down.
GGCTACTCGCTTCATTGAAATGAGATGAACGCGAGGGATCCACTTGCGTTGAATTCCCTGGTCTTGGTTGCTCAGAGAACCTCCTCTTGGCCTTATTAGCCATCTTCATATCAGGGTTTGTTGGTGGACAAGCACCACCATTCTTATTTGCTGGATCCAAAAGTCCATCATGTTTCACTGAGAGATCCACTTTGTTTGGATTATTACATCTAGGTTTCTCATAAAACTTCCTTGCACCTTTAGCCTTTTGTATCAAGTTCTGCAGATCAGGAACTGCTCGTGGAGAAACATCATCTTTCTTGCTTGCTGATTTCAAGTCGAGACTATGTTTCAATGAGCCCTTCGGATTCTGGAACAAGTCTTGGTTTGACGGGGCCTTATTAGTTTCTGTGCAAACATTCTGCTCCACGGGTATATTCAGTTCCATCTGCCTTCTAACTTTAGAGCCTACAAGAAGAGAGCCCCCTTTCACCAAGCCTTTAGAAAGCTCAAGATGATTATCATTATGCATAGTTGACTTTTCAACCTCCATTTGGTTTCTCATCACAGAATCCTGATCAGTGGTGGATCTCATATTACCATTCTGCTTTTGTGACCTGTCTCCAAAAGATCTCACAACCGACTCTTGAGCACTAGGAACCTTTTGGTCCCAGCATGACGTCCATTTTGATATTTTTTTAGGTATTTTACCTTCTTTTTCTACATTCCTGGCAGCATGTGTTGATTGCTCCTTCTGGAGTCGAGCATCAATTCTCTTTGAGCTCATCATAGCAGCCTTTCCGTTATCCTTCTGCTTAAGATGATTAGTGTGGTAGCTATGAGTAGTACCATGAAGTTGGACCTTTTCAAATATGAAACGATACGGACGCTTAATTGAGATGAACAGATTCCGCTCTTCAGCATTCTGTACTAAGGAATCCCAGTGTGAATTGATCCGCAAAGTTCTTGCATTTCCAACAATCCATAGAGAAAGCCTGGCACGTGTCAGTGCAACATTCATGCGTCTAACATCTGCAACAAACCCAATACTGCGTGCTTCACCAGTGCGATGCCTATCATCTGAGGAATTAGACGCTCTAACAGTTGACAACACCAGGATATCCACTTCACGACCTTGAAATCCATCCACAGTATTTATCTCCATCTCAGCAACAATCTCAGGCCCAAAATAAGAAGTGAACCTTGAACGCAGTAGAGAGAGCTGGCTTCTATATGGAGTAATGATCCCTATTTTCCTAGAGGAGAACTCCAACGGATATCTGCTCACGAAGAAAATATAGAGCTTCAATTTCCTGTACAATAATAAACCTTAAGCGAGCGGAGAGAAACAAGATCTCACCTTTTCTTTAGAAAAGTAAGTATTTCAAGAGCTGCATCAGCTTCAAACTCGTTACAAAGTGACTGTGTAGCAGCATTCCTTCCACACTGTTCACGACCGTCAGCAATATCAAAGAACATGTATGGACCAAGATAATCATGATCATGGAATGAAGCTGATTTCTCGGCCATCTCAGCACCATCAAGCAGTTTATTTTCGTAGAAATGTAAAGATGGGAATCTGCTAATATCTGGATGCATGCGATACTGCAGACAAATCGAAATAAGTGCACAAGGTATTAGCCTTAAAGTTGACTGCTTTGCTAACATATCCAGCGATACATGTGTTAATATATATAGAAGTAATACATAATGAATGAATAAACAAGGGGAAAGCTCTACAAATTCGTGGTATACACAGTTTTGAGGAGCCTGTTGCTCCATTCAATAATGTCTTCAAGGTTATTATTGCACAAAGCTATTTAGAAGCAGATAGTATAGGATGGCCCAGCCTGACAAGGCATCTAAGCTGTTAAAGAAAGAAAATGCCGTAATGTGATGTGTGGCTTGAAGTTCGGCCGGCGCAAGAAGGGAGGCGTCAAGGATCAGGATTAGTTAAAGATAGAGATAGAGTTGGAAATTAGTTTGTTAGCTTGTGGCTTAAGTTGTTGGTTAGCCGCCGGCGTAATATAAGCTGGCGGCTGCAGGAGTTTGAGGTAGGCTTAGATTAATCTGTAAACTGGTTCCCGTTCCCTGCCTCCCTGGTGCGCCGTCGAGCTTCACCATAGCTTCGCCGCGCCGGCGAGGTCCAGGGCCGAGACCGGCCACCTGTTTTCCGTATAATCTACGCCACAATCCGTCCTCTAATTCCCAACTCCCCTTCGCACGTGACAACTTGGTATCAGCTGAGCCAGGAGCCGTGCCCATGGGAAGTGCCGACGACGTGAAGTCTGCGCTGGAGAAGCTCGTCGCCAAAATCGACGAGATGAAGCTCTCACTGAACAAGCTGGCCCCCCTCGCTCCCGTCGCAGAGGAGCTCGCCAGGATTCCAGCCAAGGTGGTGACGCTCCAATCCTCGGCGTTCGAGAACACCGAGCAAGTCCGGGCCTTGAACCTCGCGCTCTACCGAGTGGAGAACTCACAGCGGGAAGGCAAGGCCCTGGCGACCGACGACGGCGACTCGGCGGCCAATTTCTCCAACAACAAGACCAAACAGGGGACCAAGCCGCCCCTGTTCTCGGAGCAGCCACGCGAGGAGCCGCCGCCGCCGCCGAAGGATCAATTTAACGGGCCGCCGCCGCATCGTGGCCGCGGGTCGTACGATGACGAAGAGGACGCCCACGACAGCCGCTTCCACCCCCGCGTCCGCCTCGAGTTTCCAACGTACGACGGCAAGGAAGACCCTCTGCCCTGGTTGAATCGTTGTGAAACGTTCTTCCGCGGCCAAGGTACGCCGGAGCGCCGCCGGGTGTGGTACGCCGCCATGCACCTCACCGGCGCGGCGCAACTCTGGTACGCCCGCCTGGAGCTCACATCGGGGACCCCGTCGTGGCGCTGTTTCGCCCAATTGGTGCAGCAACGATTCGGCCCGCCCATCACGCACAGGCACCGTCGACGACTACACCAACCAGTTCCTCGCCTTGGCTTGCCGCGACGCCGACCTCTCCGAGCAGCAGTTGGTGCAGATCTACACGACGAGCCTGGTCAATCCCTTGAAGACGGACATTGCGCTCCGCCGCCCGTCCAGCCTCGACGAAGCCATCATGCTCGCCCGCGCCTATGAGCAACGCTTGCAGCTGTACTCGACGGACCCAGGCCACAGGAAGGGCGGCCGCGCAAGCCAGCAGTCGTCCCCCAGCGCCACCGCGCCAAAGGCGGCTGCAGCAGCGCCGGCGACCGCCAACGCCTCGTCTGCGGCACCGGGATCTGGCAAGACCTCGGCCCTGTCCTCGACGCTCCCGCGGCGTCGCCTCTCGACGGCGGAGATGGCCCAGCGGCGCGCGGACGACCTCTGCTACAACTGCGACGAGAAATTCGTCCTGGGCCATCGCTGCAAGAAGCTGTTCACCATTGAGGTCGCCGACGACGAAGAAGAGGCCGTCGACGAGGAGATTTGAGTGCGCCGCTCTCACCGGCGCTAGCGACACGCCGGGGATCTCCCTGCACGTAGTCACCGGTGTGCGCGCGCGGGGATTCCAGACGATGAAGGTGTACGTCTCAATTGGGGACGCGGTGGCAGTCGCGCTCCTGGATTCGGGGTCCTCCCACAATTTCATTGACGGTGACATGGCCAGGAGGGCGGGCGTACGGCTGCAGGAGCGCGCCGGGCTCTCTGTTGCTGTGGCGAATGGAGATCGAGTCACGTCGCCAGGCAAGGCCCCGGAGCAGACAGTCCACATCGGGGGGGAACCCTTCGTCGTCGACCTCTACGCCTTGCCGCTCGGGGACTATGACATGGTGCTGGGCGTTCAGTGGCTCGGAACGCTCGGGCCCGTCTTGTGGGACTTTGCGCGCCGCACGCTGGCCTTCGAACGCACGGGCAAACGCATCCTGTGGCGCGGCGTCGACGCCACGCCGGCCCCAGAGCTGGCGCCGCTGATGGGCACAGGCGGAGACCTCCTCGACGCCCTGCTTGAAGAGTTCGCGGGAGTCTTCGCCGAGCCGCAGGGGCTCCCGCCACAGCGACACCTCAGCCACCGCATTCGACTAAAACCAGGAACGGGCGCCGTGGCTGTGCGGCCCTACCGCTACGCACACGCTCAGAAGGACGAGCTCGAACGCCAGTGTGACGAGATGCTGCGCACTGGTGTCATCAGACCAAGCTCGTCGGAGTTCTCTTCCCCGGCGTTGCTGATCCGCAAGCCCGACGGCACCTGGAGGTTCTGCGTCGACTACCGCGCCCTCAACGACGTGACGATCAAGGATAAGTTCCCCATCCCGGTGGTGGAGGAACTTCTGGACGAGCTGCGCGGCGCCAAGTTCTTCACCAAGCTCGACATGCGGTCCGGCTACCACCAGGTGCTGATGTTCCACGCCGACGTGCACAAGACGGCGTTCCGCACTCACCAGGGGCTCTTTGAGTTCCTCGTCATGCCGTTCGGCCTCACAAATGCTCCCGCGACGTTCCAGGCGCTGATGAATGATGTGCTGCTTCCTTTCCTCCGCCGGTTCGTCCTTGTGTTCTTCGACGACATACTGATCTACAGCTCATCGTGGACAGAGCACCTCCGCCATGTCCGCACAGTTTTTCGTACGTTGCAGGATCACCAGCTCTTCCTCAAGAGGTCGAAGTGCGAGTTCGGCCGGGCGTCCGTGGCATACTTGGGCCATGTCATCTCCGAGGAAGGCGTGGCCATGGACAGGCAGAAGGTCCAGGCGGTACTGGATTGGCCGCTACCCAAGTCGCCACGGGCCGTCAGAGGATTCTTGGGGCTCGCGGGGTACTACCGCCGCTTCATCCGCGACTTCGGCACCACCGCGGCACCCCTCACCGCCCTCTTGCGCAAGGAAGGGTCCAGGTGGAGCGAGGCAGCCGAGCGCGCGTTCCGGGACCTTCAGCGCGCGCTCACGACGGCACCCGTCCTGCAGCTGCCAGCCTTCGACAGGGACTTCATTGTGGAGTGCGACGCGTCCGGGTCAGGCTTCGGGGCGGTGCTGCATCAAGGAGCCGGGCCGATCGCGTTCTTCAGCAAGACGATTGCGCCACGGCATGCCAAGCTCGCCGCCTACGAGCGCGAGCTGATTGGCCTCGTCCAGGCGGTGCGACATTGGCGGCCGTATTTATGGGGGCGCCGGTTCGTGGTCCGCACCGACCACCGTAGCCTGCGGTTCATTCTCGACCAACGCCTAACGACAATTCCCCAACATCAGTGGGCGAGCAAGCTACTCGGCTTCGATTTCGTGGTGGAGTACAAGCCGGGCGCCACGAATGTCGTCGCTGATGCATTGTCACGTCGCGACGAGGGCGTCGGGGAGCTGCTGGCGCTCTCAGCCCCCCAGTTCTCGCTGTTCGACGACCTCAGACACGAGATCAATGGGGACGTGGAGCTCTCCAAGCTGCGGGATCAGGTCCGGGGTGGAGTTAAGTCGGGCCAATGGTCGGTGGTGGACGGCCTTGTCCCTTTCAAGGGGCGGGTCTACGTTGCAGCGACGTCAGCGGCGCGACAGCAGATTTTGGAGCTTGCCCATGGCACGGGACATGAAGGTGTGCACAAGACGTTACACAGGCTGCGGGCTGATTTTCACATTCCAAATGACCGAGTGGTGGTGCAGGAGTTCGATAGGGCATGCTCTGTGTGTCAGCGCAATAAGGGGGAACACCTGCAGCCAGGGGGATTGCTCCAGCCGCTGGGAGTACCTACAGCGGTGTGGGCTGATGTCGCCATGGATTTCATTGAAGCTCTGCCCAAGGTGAATGGAAAGACGGTGATCTTGACGGTGGTGGATCGATTATCAAAGGCGGCTCACTTCATCCCTCTGAGCCACCCGTACTCGGCGCCGACAGTAGCACGCGCTTTCTTCTCAGAGATCGTTCGCCTCCATGGGATTCCTGAGACCATTGTCAGCGACCGGGATCCGGTGTTCACCAGCGAATTCTGGAAAGAGCTCTTCCGTCTAGCAGGGGTGAAACTGCAGATGACGTCGGCTTTCCATCCTCAGTCTGATGGCCAATCAGAGGCGACAAACAAGATCATCGCCATGTACTTGAGATGTCTGACTGGGGATCGACCGCGGCAATGGCTGGAGTGGCTGCCTTGGGCCGAGTTTTGTTACAATACTTCTTACCAGCAGTCCATCAAGACAACTCCGTTTGAGCTGGTCTATGGCAGAACACCGCCGTCAATTCGCTCCTATGCGCCGGGGGATGCTAGGCTGCCGGCAGTGGAAAAGGCAATGAAGGACAGGGATGCGTTCTTGGCTGAGGTGAAGGATAGACTGGAGCAGGCTCAGCAGCATTACAAGGCGGCTTACGATCGCCGCCATCGCCAGATTGAGTTTGCTCCAGGCCAGTGGGTGTGGCTGCGGCTGTTGCACAGACCCGTGGCATCATTGAAGGTTCAAGGCAGGGGCAAGCTAGGGCCGAAATTCTTTGGTCCGTTCCAGGTGTTGCAGCGCATAGGGGATGTGGCCTACAAGCTGGCGCTGCCGGAGGGGGCACGAATTCATGACGTCTTTCATGTGGGGTTGCTAAAGCCGTTCTATGGTGACCCCCCTGTACAGACGCCGCCGTTGCCTTTGATTGAGCATGGTCGAGTGGTGGTGGAACCGGAGAGGGTACTTCAGGGCCGTCTTGCTCGAGGGCGGCGTGAGCTTCTGGTCCGGTGGAAGGGGGCTCCGGCAGCTGAGACTTGCTGGGTGGAGCTGGAGGCGTTCCGTGAGCAGTTTCCTCAGTTCCAGCTCGAGGACGAGCTGCTTATCCAGGGAGGGAGAGATGTGATGTGTGGCTTGAAGTTCGGCCGGCGCAAGAAGGGAGGCGTCAAGGATCAGGATTAGTTAAAGATAGAGATAGAGTTGGAAATTAGTTTGTTAGCTTGTGGCTTAAGTTGTTGGTTAGCCGCCGGCGTAATATAAGCTGGCGGCTGCAGGAGTTTGAGGTAGGCTTAGATTAATCTGTAAACTGGTTCCCGTTCCCTGCCTCCCTGGTGCGCCGTCGAGCTTCACCATAGCTCCGCCGCGCCGGCGAGGTCCAGGGCCGAGACCGGCCACCTGTTTTCCGTATAATCTACGCCACAATCCGTCCTCTAATTCCCAACTCCCCTTCGCACGTGACACGTAATAATAGACTACCTGTTTAGTTAGCATAATCACTGGGTAACCAGCTCTTTGTAGGCGTTCAAACATGCTGCACTCATAGAGAAACTTGCTAGCCAATCCAGACATCACAGTAGCAGGTAGCTGCTTGGGATCACCAACCTTCAAAAGGGGCATTGCTAAGTAAATGACTAGAAATGTAGTATTGCTTCAGTGTAGTTCAAAATAATTGTACTGCCAAAAAGTATTATAAAGTAATGCATTACCATTATGCATTTAGTTCCTCTCGATTTTAGAAGCTGAAGTGGAATCAGTGTTGCAGGTTCAAGGGCCTATAAAAAAGGAAACCAAGAGAAACTTATTTTTTGGTTCAATTGAACATAGAGCTAGAGCGATTTAAAGAATTCAGTAAGAGTTGAGATAATACCTGTGCAGCTTCATCAATAATAACAACATCAAACAGAGCATGCTCCGAAAAAGTCCCATATTTATTAGATGAGGCAGTTTCTGAGCAAACTCCATAAATGTCACCGCCGCAACCACTTAGTGTAGTCACAATAATTTCTGCTTCTCCAAGAATTGACTTCCGTACCTTGTGCTTTCGAAACTTGTTTTCATCAGCTATTTTCTTTTCACGTGCATGAGCAGTGGCAAGTTCTGCAGAAACTTTCCTTTTCTGTGCATACAAAAAGTTAAGCTTTCCACCAAGCGCTTCATCAGAAACATCGACCTCATCTTCATCAGCTACAGGAGAGTCATTTTCACTTTTATCAGATTCAATTAGTTTCCGTCTTGACTCATAATGTCTAATTCTGTCCACGATCTTCTCCAAATTAGCCCTAAGTGAACTAGAGGATTCACCATCAGATGATTTTTTGCCATCATTATTAGTCTTCAGTTCATCCGACAATCTTTGCTCCACAAGTGTATCGATGAAGAAAGGCAATGAATTAGAATGGACTGTTTTCGCATTACCGACTCTCACTATATAAGGCCTATACATATTTCCATCAGTACCATACAATCCCTCGCTGAGTCTTGACACAAGCTCATCAACTGCAGCATTCGACTGCGCACAAATTAAAGCCCTTCCTTTAGCAAACCTCCCTGTCGTTCCAGGACATTCTGTCTGAGAATCCTTTTCCAATTGTTTAGCAAGGGCTGCATCCTGCCAAGCTCTATTTACAGCAGCAGAATGACTAATCTTTGCTCTTGGCTTGGTAGAATCAGTAGTATTCGCGGATCCACTTCTTGATAACTTGTAAGAGTTATCTGCATGTACAGATAGCAGAGCACTTACAATTGCTACAATTGTCCTTGTTTTACCTGTACCTGTAGGGAAAAAACAAGTACAAATATTTATGCTTCTAACATGTGGTGACAAGAGTTGGACAAACTTGCTGATAAAAAATGTGAAAGGACAAACCTGGAGGGCCCTGAATAAGGGAGAGATCAAATTTTGTTTTAGAGCTTGTTGCTCCGATGGCAATGCTTACAGCTTGGAGCTGACTTTCATTGTATGATGATTTCAATACTTTCCTCAAAGGGTGTGCAAGTCGGTCAAGATGCACTTTTCCAGATTTATGATAGCTTTCAACACAAGACACAGGATTCAAGATTGCTGGAAGCACTGGGATATCATTTAACGATGAGAGAGCACTGAATTCACGAATTTGAGGGGTCATGCTCATAACCCGATTTAAGAACCATTTACTTCTTTCAACAAGGAGTCGTTTCACTTTAGTTAGACGTGCATTGTTACTAGAAAGAAAGAACTTTATCACAAAAATCAATGCCTTATTTTTATCACTCTCACGCCGCTCCACCTGAAAGAATAGAAAAATATTAGACAGTACTCAAAAGAGTTTAGTTCATTGGAATAGAAAACAATGGTGGGCAAGAACTGCACCTTCCCAAGCAAATGGACTTGCTGTTCTGCTTTCTTCAGTGAATCTTTCGTGAGTAGTATTAAATCATTCTCCATGCAACCTTTTAATTTGATAGAGTGAGTATTCTCAGGGCGGGCACGGACGATAAGGAATTCATCAACTCTTTCAACTGAGAAGATAGATATGCATCCGCAAATCATGTCATCAAGAGGGGTCTCAGCATAAGAATTCTGCAACTGAGCCTTAAACTCTTCCAAAACTAGTGGCTGGAAAATCTCAACATATTGAGCTTGTGAATCAAAGCATACAGGAATTTCTTTTAAAGCAGGCATTTTTACTACCTCAGAAGAAGATAACCCAACAACAGCAAAGTAGTCCATTTCCAATATATTTTTAAACCAGCTACCCAACTTTGGTGGCTGAAGCCGCCGTGTACTTGTAACTTTACTGCCAGAACCCTGTCTTCTTCCAACAGGCACTGGATGCTGAACAACTTGTCTCTTAGGAACTAATATACTAGGCTTTGCTGAAGGGATTTGTGGCTTTTGGCAATTATCAAGTGCACAATCCAAAGGATCATCTTCATCATCAGATATATCCCTGAAGATTGACTTAAATTTTTCTGTACGTGATGACAAATTTGGACGCTGTGGTTGAGAAGTGCCACTAACAGATGATTTATCCAACTTTGGTAAAAAGGAATTATTATTTGCATTTGTTGGAAGCCTCGTCTTTCTCATTCCATCTAACCGTTTTGAAGCAGCAATGTTGCCTCTACTATCCGTTGATATGGATCTAGAAGAAGCACTGATATTACTAGCTGGATTGGATATCTGCAGTTTTAAAGGCACATGTGTAGCTTCGGTCAGCATTCTTTGTTCTGGAGGCTTAACTTCTTTTGACATATTGGAAGCAGTTGATGCATCATTCTCCATAACTGATGATAAGATCTCCTCACTGGACACATCTGCAGCTGCTAAATTATCTTCACTATCTGAAAGGAGTATTATTTCGTGAATATCTGGTGAACAGGAGGGCTTTGTGCTTTCAATATTCACAACATTGTCCATGCCAGCATGTCTCCCCTGAAGTGCAGAAGGGGCACTAACAACTGGTTCTTTGAACATCGGGGCATCAATCAACTCTCCCCTTTTAACTGTTGCATGAGCCTCCTTGGACAGTGCAAGTTTAAGATTTGAAACTCTCTCTTCAAGTTCATCAATATCTGCATCTGAAAGCAAGGCAAAAGGTGTTACGAATTTTTAAAAATCTTCTAATATATACATTCAAAGGTCTGAGCATTATGCTAACCATGTGAAATGATATTGTTAAGATCTTCAATGTGGCACTGAATGGTACTACTACATGAACCTTTTAGTTCTTTCAATAAAGAGAGCACGCACTGTTTCCAATGCCTGGTAATCACAAGGAGAGATGATTTTCCCCAGTGGATCAAGTGAAGAAACCATGCAATATCCATAGGGTCCTGAAACACTGTTGTCATACTGCGAGATTGGGTATGACAAATTATATTGATCCTCTCATACACCAGAGGAAGCAACTCAAACAAACGGACACAAGATATCTGAAACAATATTTATATATGAAGATATAGGTGGAAATAACAACAAATCGATATGACAATGCTATTAAACTTTATAAGAAACAGTGCTATAGATTCACCTGACATTGCTTGGTACTTATTAGCTCCTTTCCTTCTCTCAGGCATGTGGAAATGAAAGGCCAGAGAGTTGCAGAAAGTGAAGTGCAGAACTTCTCCCAGTTAGTAACATCCACAGCATGTTCTGGTGGGCTAGCTAGCACGCTTGAATAGGGTTGCCTCAGGAAACCCCCTTCTGAAGGTTTCCCTGGCTGTGCAACTGGAGGTTTCTGAGCAACCTCCTTAAGTAGTTTGCACATGACAAAAAACAGGTGATGGAAAGTATGAAAATCTGCCAAAACAGATCTTGTCCCCACCTATATATTTCAAACAAGTAGACAATATCACTATTAACTATTTCCAAATTTCAAAGGTACAGAGAGAACTGAATAAAATAGGTAAGAGAAAACAATCATTCTCTATTAAGTTTCATGCACCAACCAGTTCAACCCAAAAGCTTCAGCTGATGGGAAGAGGTGGGCAATTCATTTATACTCCGACACATCCCCTCACAGGTGGGGTCCTCACGCAGCATATGTGGAAATTGGAGGGGGCAGCAATTATTTTAATCTAATCGTGCCTCCAGGATTCAAACTCGACACCGGAAAGAGGTGGGCAGTTCACTTATACCCCAACATTCTCCTTGATTGTCAAACTTAATAGCACAGCCCTTTAAAATTAAGAGATACCAGATGATTCCCATCCCGAAATTGTTTGTAAAAAATTTAAAGATTTAAATATGACCAAACTGTTTCTGCTCATATTCCTCAAGTAACTGCAAGAAACTGACAGTCTGAGACTAACCAAGTGAATTTTAAACTTAGGTGCATGCTTCAATTCCAGCAAATCTAAATGAAGATAAATGCCAGACACAGGGGAAGTATGAAATTTTTTACCACTTGAACTGCATATCTTAGACCCAGAAAAACAGCAGAGAGTGAAGATGCACTCGAGCACAAAAATTGAAGCCCAGAAGTCAGACCCCGTGCTTGGGATACATGTTCCAGGATAGCCCTCCCAACTTGTCGCACATCCTATAACAAGTATGGTAACGAATAATAAAAACCAGTTAGATGCAATGAGGGCTAGAATGAAAGACAATGGAAGTAACCTTACATCATTATTATCAACTAGCACCAATATCAAGCTTTCTCCCATCATTGATTCCCAAGTCCATTGCTTTTGGAGCTCTCGTTGTTCAATTTGCATCATGACATGAATGGATAACCTAAAAGGTATTAAATTCATGTAAATGTGACATATTGGTAAAATAAATATTTAGGTCTTAAGGTTTGCAGTCAATGCAAGATGTCGATATGGAATTGAACACAAACTAAAAAGACCAAATGAGAAGAAAAAAGAAATTAATAAAATAGGATCAACCTTTTAAATACTTTCAATAAGAGAATGCAGAACTGTGACACCTTGAGAGTATTGATACAATCCTTCCCACTTCCACCATCATCAGCACCATTTGGAACTTGCCATTTAAATGTTGAGGAAACTTGTCCGGCATGTGATGATAACCAAACATTCACAGGCACCGAGGACTCTGTAGCTAACCCAGGCTCTAAAACAGATATATGAGACAATCCCCAAAGGACTGCTTTTGAAAATGCTATGGGTAGTTTAGAGGGTTCCAACTGAACCATTGTAAGATACCATAGCAAAGGGATGCATTTCCAATCCTTGCATTCCCGGCTTGCCAACTTGTTCAGAACATTGAAGTCGTTCCAACAGCTCTGAGACTTTTCTTCAGCATCATGTGAGAAAGGCAATTCATCATCATCATCCGCAAATATGACAGAATTGCTTACATTATCCCTTTTAACAGTCTCATACTTCAATTTATAGGAAATCAAGGCAGAAGCATCAGAAATTATGATAATATAGATAAGACCAAGTGCAGGTTGCCGCAATGAACTATGTAAGGATGTATCCTCTATCGAATTTATCAAAGATGGCCCCCTATCAAAAAGAAAAGAACAAAAGATGACGTGAAATAATAGATAAATTAAGGCAACCTTAAAGGAGAAAGTAGTACAGCAGAAGTCAGAATATCAGTTTTTTTTGCTTGAAACAGACGGACGGACAATAATCCACTCTATGATTCAGAGAACATCAGAAAATGAATTGCCTTGGTGGAAATATGCTAAGCAATCAAGTCAGTAAGACGGGATAGTTCGGCTTGATTGAGCCATTTCACCCCCAAGTCAGTACATTGAAACAGTCGAAACACCCAGCTCAGAAGACAACTGAACCCATGAACAGCCCATGTAATGTAACACACCTCCGGTGTGTGTGCATTGTCTTCCAAACCCACCCCAACCTGTAAACCCGGGCCCATTATAATCATAATCTCCATATGGTTAATCTAAATGCTAACTAGAATAATTTTTAGTTCAGAATTAAATAGTTTGACAGCACTTGACCTAGCGCACCATGCTATTTTCTTACTGAATAATTCTAAAAGCAAGGCAGCTGTATAAGAAATTAAAAATATAAAACCAAGAACCATGTTCACTAACAATATAGCATTCAACAAAAGCATGCATGAAACAGTAAAGGTATCTGCTATGAGATATTCAGTGAGCAACATAATTGGTTGTTTCCCCTCTGTTTCTATTAGTCAGCATCACAAAAATTTCATTAAATATAACATATGGCATCAATACATCATAAACATAACAAGAAATCTAATATATATCAACTATCATCAGAATAAGCATGTTTGTTCATTACCACATATGGGCGCATTCGGTAGGTGGGCAAGGAGGGCACATTGTGTACCCTCTCTGAACAATAAGAAGGGCAATCTGGAAGGGAGAGGAAATTGGAAAAGTCATCACAAACAATAACTAATAACAGAATATGATATTTTGCTATCAGTAAACAAAATGTTGACCATCATACTATTTAAATATCCAACAAAATCCTGCAGTAGCTTGGTTGTTTTTTACACTAAAGGTGATATTATAAAAGATAGTTTAAAACTCCCATGATGGAACCTAATCAAGGATGAGTTGCTTTGCATCACCAAGATAAAAGTATAGTCAACCACTTCATCGGCAAATGCACCAAAAAAGTCAATGATCCCCAAAACAGTGTTCTGAAGATGGCTAGACGTCAAGGTCAATCACACTTAGTTTAACCCAAAAATGATTTATCGCATAGTATTCTGAAACAAAAGGAAAACACCATCACAACAGATGTGTTCCTTGGCAATTCGGCATTGTGGATTTCAAGCTAACACAACCATTTTAAATGACTCCAAGTCCCAAAAAGATGGCACTTTTTCCTCGAATCAGCAGGACAGCTGCTCCTGCTTATCATTATAATAAGGAGGAGATAGCGATACCAAACCAGGTTAGCAATAAAAAGGTGGCACTTAATAGCCAGAAAAAGAACGAGGGTTGCAGGAAATAAAGTTGTGAGGGGGTTTAAATGTAGTCAAATAACTTCTGATTTCTGGAACAGCACAGGAGACCTGTGTGTCATCTCGTTGTGAAGAGAGCTACAAAGGAGAGCCATAGATATCTCTGCAGCACTCACCGCACACGCGCACACACACGCACAGAGACACACGCACACACACACAGACACACACACACACACATGAAGAGAAACTAAGTTCCATTCGCGCCTGAGTCTAGGATCCAGACAACCTCGACCAGAACACCTCTCAGAACTAAAGTCAGGGGCCAGTGAACTAAAGAGAAGCTCATGAGTGCTGAGGCCCCAGTCATGCACCATAAGGCATAAGCTACTCTCATTGGCCATTGTCTGTAAGACCAAAATAACTAAAAGGGGACAATGAAAAAAAATACATAAGCTAACCTTAGTGGCATTTTTTCTCATAAGAGCACTGAAATTACTACTCCGAGTGACTTGATGAAGAAGAAAATATAGGATGTTCCTCCTTTGCTTTTCATGCTCACCGTCTTGTAGTGCCTCAAGTGACTGCATATAAATAACTGACTTATCATATAGTACATTAAAGTTTGCTAGATGAGAAGACAATTCAGTAAAGGAATGAGAAACATGCCTGAAGAAATGGGAGGAAAAGATCAAAAATTTCTTTGTGACTTTTCTCATCTCGGGTATGGAAACAGTGACCTAATAATGTGTTTCGCATAACACTAGGTGATAGTGTTGTTCTCAACCAAAGTTTGCAACCTAAAACAAGAGAGTTTAAATTTTTAAATTGATCAAGTACCACAGGTCAACAGAAACTCGTAGCACACTTACCAAGCATTTCAAATGAAGCTTTGAGGCAACTTACAGCACACGACAAATCAGATGTGTCATCACTGACATGGTTAAGTACAATATTCAGGAATACAGGGTACTTTTCCAGAATTCCATCTTCGAAAGCTGGCGCCTCAAGAAATCCAAGGCTGCAAAACCAAGTCAACAAATTAGCAGGCATGATGTTTGAGTTACATAAACAATAAGTCATGTGTTAAACACACATACAGTGATTTAAATCCAAGCCATATGTCGGCTCTTTTGAGCTGCACCCTAGGCCTTGAATGTTCTGAAGTAGATGGAAGAACTTCTGCTTCCAAAAAGTTAATATACTTTTGCAATAGGGGTTGCAATTGTTCCAAATCAACTGCTCTCCTGCAAATTGTCAAAAACTCAAATATTTGCATGATGACTTTATGCTTAAAGAGGACCTGGTTAACAAAACCCAATATGTTAAATCCCAACTAAGTTAAAGCAAAACCCAGCATGCTTAACGCCATTAGAGCAATTGCTCACATGCAACTTGCTTCCTTGTATAGACTTAAGATGGTGAGTTATATAAAACAACAAATTCATTGAACCTAAGATTCAATACTCTTTGAATTGATAAAGAAAAGTGGCAATGATATGTGTTGGAGTATAAGTGAATTGCCCATCTTTCCTCATCAGCTTAAGCTTTTGGGTCGAACTGGTTGGTGCATGCAACTCAATATGGTATCAGAGCCAGAGGTCTCGAGTCCGAGTCCTGGCAGGCGCGTTAATTAAAATAATTACAGCCCACTCCAATATCCACGTATGCGGCCTGGGGGAGCCTACACGTGAGGGGGAGTGTTGGAGTATAAGTGAATTGCCCGCCTTTCCTCATCAGCTTAAGCTTTTGGGTCGAACTGGTTGGCGCATGCAACTCAATAATATGGAAAAGGAGTATTTAAAGGATAAATACAGAAGAAGCATTCATGTTTTAGCATTACAAGTATGGATGGCAACAGGTACAAAATACCCGTGTGCCCGCGGGTAAAAACCCGTTAGGGCGAGGATACGGGTTCTATCTTGTGCCCACGGGTAAGGTCGCGGGTTTGTATTTGTGCCCGCGGGTAAAAAATTAGCGGGCATAAAAATACCTTACCCGTGCCCGTAAACCCGCGAACCCGCCTGACATGTGGACCTTGTATACAAAGTATATAAGCAAACCAGCAAAATTTCTAGGGTTTCCTCTTCATTTCTCCTCACCCTCCCAGCCGCAGCCGCACACTATGCGGCGCCGCCAGCTCTCCAAGACCGAGTGCCCACCCTCGGCGACCTCTAGTGTCTAGTCCCTGGCGCGAGGCCACGCCGTCGCGAGCCCCCAAGGCCCCAAGACCGGAGTCCGCGACTTGCACCGTGCGCCCCCAGTTCGCGTCGTGCGCCCGTCCTCCCCGCCGCCCACTCCGACGCTCTCCTCGGCCGCACCACCTGACGCCCGGCGCCCATCCTCTCTAGGGACCGCTCGCTGCCAAGGATGTTGCATTTGAGTTCTGGCGTTCTGCTATCTATCTTCTTCCTTCTCTATTTAGTAGGCAGCCTTTAGTAGAATGTTAGATTCAAGAACTACACTGATGTATTTCCATTGATTAAAGCTAGATCTGGTCAGTAGCTATCTTAGGTGGATTTTTGGTTTAATTTGGATGGTTAGAAGTTGTTCTTGCCATTAGTTTGCTAGATCTGGTGGTATTTAGTAATCTCGTGCCTTGTTGTTGGACTGCATATTGCGTTGGTGATGGAAATTCCTGGGAGC
Organism: Cenchrus fungigraminus; assembly: GCA_036936925.1. Taxonomy (NCBI): domain Eukaryota; kingdom Viridiplantae; phylum Streptophyta; class Magnoliopsida; order Poales; family Poaceae; genus Cenchrus; species Cenchrus fungigraminus. The sequence goes on along the minus strand of CM072780.1, from coordinate 27,543,367 downwards.
AGTGTCCAACCTGAGCATGTCTCGCAGGCATCCACCCCTGCTGACGAAGATCCATGCTAATGAGGAAGAAATGAAAGAAGGACCGCTGTTCTAGACTTGTGATTTGAGCTATGTGCTTGTTGAACCATATTAATTTGGCCTGTAATGCTGTTAAGATGTTGAATAATCCATCTAATCTGTGAACAATTTTGCTGGTCGTCTGGATGTCATATTGAGTTTGCTGGGTTGCTTGGTGGGCGCGGGTGTGCCCGCGGGTGGCGGGCGCGGGCACAAGTTCTTGCCCGTGACGGGTGGCGGGCGCGGGTCTGTAAGCCCTCTACCCGCGGGTAATGTGCCCGTTGCCATCCATAATTACAAGTCAGCATACACTTCTAATACTACCTCCGTCCTTAAATATATGACGTTTAGGACAAGCAAATTAGTTCATTTTGAACTAACTAGCTTGTCCTAAATGAAATTTATTTAAGAATGGAGGGAGTAGGATTTTATTGTAGAAATCATGGTTTTAAGGCGGTAAAGGTGACACATGGCGATCCACCCCCTCCCAAATGCCTACGCGACCCAAGGCAATGGCTTACCAAGCTCTTGGAAATATTCCCTCCGTCCCAAATTACTATTCGCTTTGGCTTTTTTCGATTCTGTTTTACTATACACCTAGATATATTGTATGCCTAGATACTTAGCAAAAGTCATTAACCTAGAAAAGCCAAAAACGAATAGTAATTTGGGACGGAGGGAGTAGCAAAACAGACAGCACAAATGTCTACACCTCTCTTTTTGTTGTGCTGCTAAGCCCCCGCTACTCCTCCCTCTCGCTCACCTGCCCCAAGCACCCCTTCTAAGCTATTTGATAACCGACACATTTGCGCCCTTTGATAACCGCCACCAGTGCAGCTGGCCATAGAGAGTGATGCACCATCCACCCGCACCAGATTTGGCAGGCATAGGACATGCTGTGGCTGCTTGGCCCTGTGGGCCGGTTTCCTTCTCGGTTTTTTCAAGTTTTTGGTAGTCCATCTGTCAGCGCCCTGTGGCCTAGGCGAAGGCTTAAAAACCATGGTAGAAATTGTTCTACCTTTACAGGGATAACTTACCATAATTTTCCTAATCAATGCTCCTCATCAAATTGCAAAATTGTGACTGTAATTAATGTTTGTTTCGGATGTCCCAACAGCTAAAGAACTAAATATGAAACAAAAGAGCTACAGCAATATTAGGTAATTTCATCACCAGTCTTGATTGCCATGCCAAGAGCTCAAGAACAACTAAATACATGAAACAAACGAGCTGGCCAGCTGGATTTAAGAATTGTATGAGTCTTCCAAACATTATACATGAGTTAAAAGCTGAGGAAATTGAGAATAGACGTATAGATATATAAAGTGCAACTTTAACATAAGCTGATCAACTTCATATTGAAAACTAAATTGAGTTTTCATGTTATCGTGAGCATTAAAGATCGGTACCACTTATAGGGCTTCAGAAATAATGTTCCGTCTTATTAAAATTTCAAGTATGAAGCACCAATAAACACTATGGCCTATGGATGATGGTTGATAGATCCTAGCGCAGTCTCACCACCCAACCACCATGCTAACTAAAGTCCACATTGCCCAACCGTCTAGATCAATAGATGTATTTCTACCTATGATACGCATACGCTACAGAAATGGTGTAACTTTCTTGGCTCGTGATGAACGGACAAGTGGCGACTGGCAAGTATTACCTCAGTTTCCCCATGGATCGAGCCAATCGAAGCCCAATAGCCCGAGCTTTGCAACTTTTGAAGAAAAGTAGGGCATAGACACCCTAAATTTGAAAGTTTTAAGAACATTGTGAGATACAGGTGGAGAATCTTGACAATACTATCTGAGTGTTAGGCTAAAATAATGGCGAGACACACATATCCTTAACTACTTGATCATCCAGAAAAACTCCAGCTTTTAAGTCTCCGATACTCAACTGAGAAACTTGTGCTATGAGCAGGGATCAAGGGAAAAAGTTAGCTTACAGGGTATTGCTGATTAGTTGAAAGACTCAATTCATATGATTCATCAATTGTTTCAATGAACATCTGAAACTGATTAGCCAAAGATTGGTCATCTAATAGAACAGGATACATCAAAACCTGTAAACACAAAAAAAAGGATAAAGAGTCAGTCATGGTTGCCACGGAACTTAAGAACCTATGAGTTATGACTATGAGATTGATTTATATAGATACTTATAGAAGATACAGATGTTTGTTGTTTGCAGATAAAAGTATTGGCAACAGTAGATAACACAAAAAAAAGGAAATTAGCTGCTCATTTACAGATCACAAACACAGTACACCATATGTGCAGGCTAATAAAGATCCTCTTACGTTGTTAACATAGCAAATGGCATTCAATTAATTCATGAAATACGTACACATTAAATGGGTGTCAATTATCACCTAATAACAATAATAAAATCAGGACATGTTGTGTGATAATGGCACACAAAACATTGTATGCTGTATGCAAATGCACTAATAAATAAATGCCAATTTATCTGTGTACTCTATGCAGTAATGTGACATGTTACTATTCCCAAAATTTATTTTCATTGGCCGTATTACGATTTGAATGAAGTCTTTAAAAGTTATGCTTGACCATCCATTTATCGTGTGATATATCATGAATTGCTACAAAATCAATTTTGCATTAAGAGATGTGAGGTATATGAATACATTGACACAGCTTTTGTACACTAAAGATGCATATAATTGACTGATCGTTATCCAAACTTAGAAAGCTTGAGTTTTAAAAGCACAACAAATCCAATAAAAAGAAAAGATAGGTTAATCATAATTCATGACCATACTTCTAAAAAAAAGTAAATAAAAGAAATCCAACTTTGACAAATTACAAGAGGAAATCAACAAGTTGTGAAAAGAGAAACTGAAAAGGCATCACATGAATGGAGCATACTTCAAACATTATGCTAACAACTTCTTCACTGTGGCATGAAGGGTCATATTCCTTGAGCCGAATCATTTTGTTCATTTGTATAAGATGCTCTGTTACCCTCTCTTCATCAAGAAGCCGCAATACTTTCAGAAGGGGGTCGACAGTATCCGAACGATATTCAGTATCGAAAAATCCCTGTGCCTGGTGGTGTTCACATACACATTGTGTGCAAATACCCATTTCTTGAGAAACTCGTCTCCATATTATTCTAAGAGATGAGTCATCATCCTTATCATCGAAGAAGCCATGGAATGTCTCCAAGAAGGGGCCCATGATATCAGCATATCCACACCAAATATGCTCTTCATTTGGCAAATTTACCAGGAAAGTATAACAATGTGAAAACCTGCAGATGATTTGACAAACATGAGGTGTAAGATCTCATTAGGATAACAAGGGGGACGTATGAGCATCATGAACTAGCATTTACGTGTTTTTGGTGTCCGAGGCAAGATAACTTCAGATAGCCAAAATGTCTTTCATCATAACCAAGACTACATCGACTTTCATTTAATGTCCGGAAGTCAAGAAAAAAACAATGCCAATTTCTACGCAGGTGCATAATTTGAAACCCTTCTCACCATTAACTAAATAATTGTTTCAAGATTTATATTTCTGTGGTGTAAAAAAGCAACAACAATTAAGTCCCTAAACACAACGCTAGATGTCATTCTAAGATTGGAACTAAAGATGCAGGGTATGAATTGAAAAATGGAGTAGTGGTCCTTTAATTTGGTGACCAAGCAGTGGTCAATATTTGGCTTGCCATGTCATTTGCTTCGTACACAGCTTTACACATTTTGAAATAGTCATCTGGAAGAAAAGCTTCGTTGTCAAACCAACCATTCAACATCATAATCACTCATCTTAATAACTGTCTCAGCACATCCAATATCAGATCAAGAAACAGAAAATAAGCTATATAACTCATACGTGCTCACTGAGAATTTTTTGGGGGATTGCCATATCTTCTGCAGAATGTTAGTTCAAACTCAGAAAATGCTTCTTTCCAAAATCATGTAAATGTGCCCCCCCTCCCTCCCCCCCCCCCCCAATACTGTTGTGGTTATAAGTTGTCCACATAGGCACATACTCACCTACGTGAAACAGTTCTGGTGCACAACCTAAAATTAACAAAGATGGGCCACAAAACATATAGAATTTGGCTATAACTTATAAATGCCTAATCCAATGTCTGTCAGGAAAGCCTGTTACATAAAACATCACATAAAGTAACGTAAATAATGCCCTCCAGCTAATATTAAACCCATAGCATTCTTTTGTATCCACCTTTTAGGTAGCTATAAGTTTACATTCAGGCCAGTAAACCTTCAAACCTATGATCATCTGATTCCCTAACATACTGCCATGCCGACAAACTTGGAACCTACACCCGATCCTTATGCCCTATACTTGCATCCAGTGTCTACTTCCGAGCACATTTCAAATCCAATACTATGTCTGCAACCACCGTTTAACAAGTTCAGTTTCACCAAATCTAGTTCCTATAAAATAAAATACTGCCACTAGACTTCCAACAGCATGGATTCCATTATAAACAATGCTTGCATTCATGATGTTAGTAAACCCTGGAATCTGCAAGTTTTGATCAGCTAAGTTATGAAAGTCAGTGAGGAGCTCAAGAGACTTCATAGGCAGTAAGGCACTGAAATTGGCACTGCCAATACCTAGAAACCAAATCTCAAGCCTAGTAATGTGCAGCCAAGTTGATCGAATCCTAATCCCAGGGCAAAATCCTAAACCCACGAAGACACCCCTAAACCGGCGCACGATTACGCATAGTACCGACCCCCGCGCCCTCTTAAGAGATAAGCGAAGTGGGTGAGCAATGAGGGGAGACTTGGCAAGGGCTGCAGCCGCACGAACCACTCCTCCTTGGCCCGAATGAGGCGGCGGTGCTTGGCGGCGGACGGCTCGCCGCCGTCTTCTGCCTCCTCGTCCTCCTGGATCCCGCGCCACCGCTCGGCCAGCTCGAGCCGCCGCGGCCGCGCCGCCACCCTCGCCATCGCCGTGGATGGCGGATGGCGGTGATCGGCGACGAGGTGCCCGCCGGCGGGGTTCTAGGGTTCCGACGAGGCGGCGATGTCGCGCTCGGGGAGACGCGGCGGGAGGCTTCCGAATGGAAGGGGATTTGCTAGTGGCTAGATTGCCTCTCGAAGTTATAGGCGCCGGTGGGGCGATGTCCTCGTGCCGGTGGCCTCGTGTTCCTCCGCCCCGGTGCCCGCCAGTCCCCCGTTTTTGGGGGAGACCGGGGGGGGAGTTCTCGCGCGGTCGCGCCTGGCACAGTAGCCGAATTCGGGTCCTGTTTTTTTTTTAAGGTGTGGCTTGGGTTTAGCAAACGCGCAAGGTGCAACTTTCTCTTTTGTTAAAAAGAAAAATGGGTGAAAGCACCGGGTCACCAATACATATGTTTTCTCTTTTGTTAAGAGGAAGAAAACCATGTCTGAAACACAACCCCCCCCCCCATCCACCCTCACACACACAAATTCCATTCTCTTTTTTATGGCTTCATGCCGCTTCAATAACGTGAGGTTTATGATTCAAGTGGGAGGATTAGGCTAGGTTTTTCATGGAGGTACTTACAACGGAGCTTCTCATGTGGAAGATCAAACTAGGGCAGCCGCAAAGCCGGTAACACGCTTTGAGTAGGATGGTTCGTTGGCTGAGGGATGTCGGCTGTTGGGTGCGACAGTGAAATATCACCAGTAGACAATACATGTCACATGAGTGAGAGAAGTAAATGGTTAAGAGAGAGGAGGTGGATATGACAACACTAGTGTAACGGTGTTGTTTATAGTTGGTTAGGTGAAAAAATTCATAAAAGAATCTTCCATGTATGGATACTAAATAAAGCATATTTGTAAAATCTTTTCACGTGTGAGTGCAACTTTGCGCGGTGAATCTAATTAATTCATGATTCGCTACATTAATGCTACAGTAATCATATTATAATCATGCGCTCAAAGGCTTCATTAGATTCATCTCGCGACTTAGCACAGAGTTGTGGAGGTAGTTTTGTCAACTAACTTTATTTAATACCCCTAATTAGCGGTCAAAAGTGTGTGAAATTTTTCACCCCAATCCAAACACTGCCCAGACTAGTCATTTATACTTTAAAGGGATGTTGAGGAGAGGGAATGAGTGATGCCATGTATAAATGACATCGTAAATATGTATAAATAATAGATTTTGCCTTTTTATGATAATATACATTTAAATCTTACCATCGTAAATATCAAATATTTATGATGCACTTGTCCTGTTTTTCGAATGGTTCCGATTCGCGCCTGCATTTGATGAGATAATATAAATGAGATGAGAACCGGGTGTTTTCATTCATTTTATAAACAAAAGAAACATGCGCAAGATAGTATGATGCTTACTTAGCCATACGCGAAATAGTATGATGCTTAGTTAGCCATGTGTGAAATAGAGCATGCACGTATGGTAACTGCATTTTCTTTTGTATCTTAAACTCTTATTCTTAAGATGTACAGGTGCGAAAGATAGGAAATCGAGGTAAAGCTACAATGGTGAGGCTTATGTGACTTCCTCCTCCATGCCAAGTTAAAATATTCTGATTCTTTATTCAAATGGGTTGTTTTTACTACACCAAAATTGTATATATATCAACATTCTTTTATAAGATCCCTTACAAGAGCATAGCTTTTATGGGGAAAATTTTGTTAGGTTTAATGGAAAGATTGGGTTGAGCCCAACAATGATAGTGGTTGGGTTTGCAATGCGTTGAGTGATACTCCTCTTTTACTCAGGGACATTTCCAAAAATTATACTAGTTTGCACAATATTTGTCACTGATGTGGGTCGAGGCAAAAAAAAAAACATCCATGGCGCCATCGATGTCCAATTGAAATATATCTATCGAAAGAGAATATATGGACTATGGGGTAGTTGTATGTGCATTAGGTGTCCTAGGTTGTTGTCTATCAAATTTTTGTTTTCCAATACACGTCTCCATCTGTACCAAATTATATATCATTTTTATCTTTTTTAGCTCATTGTTTTCATATATATGTCGTGTACATATACATAATAAAAATAGGTATCTAGAAAAGATGACAAAAAACTAGGATTTGAAATGAAAAGATGGAGTATTTGTTTTGGTTTTTTACTTTTCTACAAAATCATATTCATACTCTATTAAAAAGGACAGTGGTGAAAGGTATTGATATTATCTTTTCGAGAAGTGATCTGAGTTTGGAGCTAGGTAAAGTGTTTACATTGTATGTGTTATGAAATAACTAGGTAGAGGGTGCGTTATGTCCCACCTGTCGACAACGTTCTTTCTTGAGCGTGTGGCAGAGAAGATGACTGGGCACGCCCTATTTTCGGGTTGTACCGAGCTTTCTCCAATGCAAACACAATAAGAACACCCAATCCAAATCGGAACACATCAGAGAAGACAACAAGATACTAGGCAATCAGTCTGCGCGCGAGCACATCATATGTTTGAGAGCAGCAACACAAACAAAAGGAGCAACCAAGGAAAATGAACGCTAAATATATGGTTACCATGACAGGAGGTGAGGAGCCAATAACGGCCGAAGGCAATATTGCCAGGACCATACCGTGGGATAGAGACCTATCGACAGGGACAGTGACAGTGTGAATCTGTGATAACGAGCAATGGGCATCTGCAAACAAATAGGAAGGAAAACAAAATAAAGCAAACCAACAAACAAACAGCTAAAGATGGGGATGGTGCGGGTCGAACCAACGGTTCGTCGATCCGACCTGCAAAAATGACCCAATAGGGGCCTTTTTGTAACCCGTAAAAAGCTTCAGGTTCCATGGATTAGAAACCATCAAACCAATGGGTCGACGGGTTCGACCCACCCCATGTGCTGAGGAGATTGGGAAGGTCCTGGGGGCTCTCGTTCGGCTTAGGCGGGGGATCTTCTCGATCGGCTTCCGGCACGGCGAGCTAGCGGCGCGCGGTCATATTTGAGCTGGTGCCCATGCATCAAGGAGCTCCTCTCTACTCGTCGATGTCGCACTCAAACACATTAATCCCGGCCTATTACTTGGTCAGTCAAACTCGGCGTCCGCCTCAGGACCCTGGTCACCGCAGCGACGGCAGCAGCGGCGTCGTCCTCCGGCAGCATCTCCGTCAGCTGGTCGAGGCGGCGGAGTGCCGGCTGGGATCGTTCGGGCGCGCCGACATGAGGAAGGAAGCTAACCCCAAGCTCCGACGGGTCCATGGTCTCGGCGCTGCAGAAGTGACTGGTCACTGTCGCGGCATGCACGGCGCTGAGCTGCAGGGGGTATCGGCCACACGCCGACCAACTACCGCAAGCTCAGGTCCGACGGCGTCTGCGGCGGCGCTGGGCGCGATGGCCTCGTCGTGTGTGTACACTAGGAAGCTCCTTGTGGCGCATACCGACCTCATGCACGGGCGCCTCTCCGTCGGCGGCAAGCACCGTGCCTCGGTCGGCACATCACGGTGGCAAGCGCTTCTTAATTGCAGGAGTCAGTCGTCAGTCGTCAGTCGTCAGGTCGTGGCGAGCTAGACGGATTACTTTGCTAGTTTCGAACCACGTGAACCTTTGGAGCACCAGTAGGTAGCTTAAGAGTAAAATGGATAGATCGGTGCTCCATTGCTACTTATAATTGGGTCAATGGGTCGATTGCGGTTCGCTCCATGGAGCAACCACGCCCATCTTTACAAACAGCAGTAAGAAACTAGAGAAGCTAGGATCACGTCCACAGCAACGAAAATTGGAGACGAGGAGGGGGAAGAAATCAGGTGAGGGAGAGTCGAGGGGGACTGAGGATGACGATGGACGACTCGTCGCCACTAATAACGAAGGACGTGGTGCATCAAGGTGTACACGACCCTTACATGACTCGGACGCAGTCACTGCGTCAGCATCACAAACGGTTGTAAACCAAACAGTCGCACTCGTGCGGTCGTGCCCGCTCAACATCCAGCGGACCAGGCACACCTCAAGACCTCACTCCCTCGCCCTCCGCCTCCTGGAGTGCCCGGTCGGCCGGTCGGGGCACGGGGACCGCAAACTCGCAATGGCAAGCGCAGCCGCAAAAAAGAGCAGCAGACGGCAGAGACAACGCTCTTGCACTCGCCCCCCTGTACCCTCTTTTTATTAATAACACCCCCGCCCTCCCACATCCAAAAGAAGGACCGCGCCGCCATGGGCTACCAGGACGCGCCGGGCGGCGGCGGGAAGCTGTCGCTCGCCAGCGTGAGCTTCGCCGGACCCGGCGCCGGGTCGGGCGGGGGCGGATACAAGGAGCTCCTCGTCATGGCGCTGCCTAAGGACGACGGCCTCGACGGCGCCAAGGTCGCGGAGGTCATCGGCGTCGGGATGCCGGACGTCGCGGGGGCCGTGAGGGTAAGTAAATCCCCCCCGCCCCCCCTCCACCCCTCCTCCCGAGTTTATGCGATTTTCCATACTGCTGGACGGATGAAAGGGACGAAGCCTTTGCGATTTTGGTCGGTTATACATATACTTTTCCAATCTAACTGAAACTGGCGTGTTGTGATTTCCCCTCGATGGATGCGTAGTTTAGTTTCAGGCTTTTGATGCGACGGTTCGTCGCTGAGTTTCAGATTCCTGCGTTTCGTCACACGGGCAACCTGTCTGCTGCTGAACATTCGGATAGTGTTTGATTTAGCGAGATTTTTGCCACCACGTTGACCGTTGAAGATGTTTTGTTGCTCGTTTAATATGCTGCTTCGTTGCAGAGTTTTGGCCTAGTTCAGCCTCCAACCGGGGCACCTCTAATCCTGTCAACTGCAGGTGCCTCCTGTCGTTAAGAGTTTCATCTCGTGGCTCCATCCAAATAATTGTTTCCACCTTATTTTGTCCAGTCATAGAGCTACTTGCCTAATTTCCATAGATGGACACAGATGATGCTATATCATGTTAGGAGTCAGGATCATATCGTGAATACAATCAATGTGCATGTGCCCTCTTTCTCTAATTTTATTTTTCACCCTCACCTAGATGGATAATTGGCTGTCAAAAGTTACATCTGAGTATCTGACAATAGACAGCGATGTCTAGCCCAAACGTACGCTAGAAGTGGAAATACTAATATTCAAAAGTCAGCCTAGAAAAACTCTTTACACCCATACTTGTTTGTTAAGGTTGAAAACCTTGAAGAGAAGATCAAACAAGTTTCCAGAAGTCAAATGGAATAAACATGATTCAATAGAGATCAAGTCAAATTGTTTTGTATGCTAAGCCAAGTTACAAAAAACGTTTCTTTTTGTTAGAGATCTGTGTTACAAGGTCCAGACAAAATGTTTCTATCATAGCTATAAAAAAATGTTTCCTTTCACAGATGGAATGATAACTATCATACTCACTTCATGCCGTGTGTTGCCTTTCATCAACATATTTGGATGATGTACACACGTCGAAATTCAATTGTCTCTTTGTTCCTCTGTGCCTTTTTTCGTTTGACTCCATGTTCCAAATCCATGTTCCAACTAACAGATTTTAATATGTTATCTGAAAGAAAAAGAAACTAACTTGCCTTTACCATGATGTTGCTCTTACTTGAGCACTCTTTTATTGACTATGACAACATTGCAAATTCTAACTGTTGTTTGCGAAACCAATCTTTGGGCTATGGGAGAGGTCTATATGTGGTATTGCCTGTGGGGGATTGGGGGGCTACAGAAGCACGTCTGCATGTAGTTGGGTGTACATTATTTATCTCAATAAGTTGTACTTTGCACTGTAATGTACATCTATCATAAATCCTGAAATTATTCTTTCTTATGATGGATTAATGTGGTTGCTAATTTGTTACACTACACAAAAACAAAAAAAGAATTAGTGTATGTATCGTGTACCTTGAAGAATCTCACTCTATATTCTCCATTACATCTATAAGCATACAATGTCAAAGCACTTGCCGGTAGGCTTTCTCTAGAAACGTTATTTTTATTTCTGTATCATAGGTGCCTTACAAATTTAAACTTTGAAGATACTGATGAATTTATGAGTGATTGTTTGAGGTGTTCGCTTTATCTAATTCCCTGCAGAATATTTTGGGGCGCAGAGAGTTCAGAGAATTTGCCAGTGGGGCATTAGCTGGTGCTATGTCAAAAGCTATTCTTGGTCCTCTTGAGACTCTCAGGTATTCACAAACTTTTATCTCTACGTTAACATTTGCAAACTAATCGTCCAGTTCAATTTTTAAGCATTGCAACATTGGATGCAATTCCTACCTAGCTTGCTCAACATTGAGACTGTAAGCTTGGTTTTGGTTCCTTCTTATTCAAGGTTGATGCACGCACTTCAACATCAGATGTGCCACCAATTTAGCACCAGATAGATACCTGTAGCACGTTTATTTTGTTTTTCTAGCCCTCCATGCAGTTTCTTGTCATGTTAATCCAGCGTATAACGAAAACCATTTAGCATTGAAAAGGGATAAGTTTCCAAGCATAGTTACCACATTGTCATTTATAAACATATTATTTCATTTCATGCGCAGCAGAACATAGTATTTTGAAATATAACGAACCTTATTTCAAACTACCCTGTTTAAACATATAGTTGGACACATACTGATGATTAATTTGTTTGAACATCAATGCTTAGTTTTATAATCATCTCTTGATTAAAGAAAAGGAATGGTCATGTATTACTGCTGTGTACTGATTTCAGGACAAGGATGGTTGTAGGAGTAGGATCTAGGAATATTTTTGGTAGTTTTGTGGAGATCATTGAACAAAATGGGTGGCAAGGGCTTTGGGCAGGAAATACAATCAACATGCTTCGCATTATTCCAACACAAGCAGTGGAGCTTGGAACATTCGAGTATGTCAAAAGAAGCATGGCAGAAGCACAAGAGAAATGGGAAGAGGATGGATACCCAAAGATACAGCTTGGCAATCTGAAAATCGAGCTGCCACTCCACTTATTATCTCCGGTTGCTCTTGGTGGTGCTGCTGCTGGAATAGCTGGAACATTGGCGTGCCATCCTCTTGAAGTTATCAAGGTGATCACTAATTCGAGGCCTTGTTGACAGCCATCGCTATCACTATTTCTTCATCCATATATTCAACTGAAAAAATCATATTACACCATTACTTATTGTCAAGTTACGGATGTTCTGACAGGATCGTTTGACTGTCAATCGAGAGCTTTATCCTACCATTAGCCTTGCCTTCAGCAGGATCTACCGGACTGAGGGTATAGGTGGTTTCTATTCTGGCCTCTGTCCAACACTGATTGGCATGCTTCCTTACAGCACATGCTACTTCTTTATGTATGATACAATGAAGACCTCTTACTGCCGCTTACATAAGAAGTCATCTTTGAGTCGTCCTGAATTAATACTTATTGGGGCTCTTTCAGGTAAAAGATTCAGCATTTCCTACATTACATCTAGTCTCAGCAAATTAACCTTTAGTTTTGGTTTATACCAGTTCAAAGATTCTATCTTGAATTCCATGACAGAATAGCAAAACCAGGGCAGTATTGCTTAATACTGTAGTAACTTGGAGTCTGAGCAAACAGGACTGACATTTTGCTGTTGGATCCATAGGCCTTACTGCAAGCACAATCAGCTTCCCGCTGGAAGTAGCAAGGAAGCGGCTCATGGTTGGTGCCCTGCAGGGGAAGTGCCCACCCAACATGATCGCTGCCTTATCAGAGGTGATCCGGGAGGAGGGCCTCCTGGGAGTGTACCGCGGATGGGGCGCAAGCTGCCTGAAGGTCATGCCGAATTCCGGCATCACCTGGATGTTCTACGAGGCGTGGAAGGACATTCTTCTCTCTGACAAGGATAAGAAGCAGCAGCGTGTTTAGTGTTAGCTGTTACAGTGAAGGATAAGGGCATTGCCGTCGTCGAAGTTTGCTCCTTGGCTGGGATTCCTGGTCCCTTTTCAAGTTTCGGAATCCCACCTGCGCGGAATGGGTAGATAGGATGCGTTGCTCTTTTTGGCTGAGTGGAAGCATTTGTTGCCCCTCCCCAATTCTGAACGTCTGATCACCGATTTTCTTTTTTTGTTAACAAACTGATTTCATGAGCTCGTAATATGATAAATGCGGTGGGTCCAGATCTTTGTGTCGTTTTTAGCTGAAAATGCTTGTTTTCCTATCTGGATTCTGGAAGCACTTATCTTCCGTCCCGGGATGTTCGATGACGACCTTTGTGCGCTGGCTGCTGGCGAATCGCCAGATTCCCGCGCGTGCCCTGGATAGCGTAATTCTGCTAACTAAGTAACTAACCAAGACTAAGAGTCCAAGACTTTCAGTCATCTTGGAAAATATCTTTGCTAAAAGCTGTAAATCGTGCACACAGGTGTCTACCATTACCAGCGAACATGAGCACAGGTTACAGGTTCCTTTCTGCTTAGGCTTTTTCTGAGACAATTTGCGCGGATGAGGACCGGAGGTACAGCATCTTGGTGAGTGAGATGAACGAGGACCCTAACTGTAACATCAGTACATCATCTTGGACTCTTGAATGAACGGATGGACTCTCGGTGTATGAACTGCATCCGTCTCTCCCGGATTGACACTATGCCCAGCATGCAGAGCGCCCACTATGGCACTATGCCAATCTGTTGTAGGCTGTGCAGAGCCGCTGTGGAGACAGGAGAGTGGAGACATGGATTGACCAGAGCTTCCGAAGAAACACTCTATTATGTACTTATTAATATTAATTATGAGTTGTACTGTGTAGTTCTAAAAAAATACTTATCATGAGGATTTTACAAAAGAAAACACCAAAACTTGTTTCAACGTGTCATGGCATTTTGTAAAAAAAAAGTACTTCTATTTGATAAAAAATCCGTTTTAGGCTGAACTATTGTAAATGGGCCTGATTTTTTTTATCTCAAATGGGCCTGGGCAATAGGAAAGGAAAAAGTTAGGGTTATTTGGTTCCAGGCTATTACTATTTTTCAGAGTTGGAGAAACGTCATTACTGTTCGCGTATTTTGAAATTTGCCATTGCAATTCTTAACTTCCCTCAAATATGCCACGAAATACGTATGAAGACCAGTCGGGCCCAGCTGCAAGTGTATACGAAGACGTACATCTCATTGTATTTGCGCTTTCCTCTCAATGACATGTGGGCCCCACTTGTCAGCATCATCTTCTTTCTCCTATCCTCTCTCACTCAACCGCAACCGCCGCCATCGATGGCGAGCTGTAGCCGCGTCGCGGGCTAGCATAGCCTCGCGCGGGCGAGCTCCGCCGAGCTGCGCCGCGCGGGCACCGCCACGGGCGAGCTCCGCCTCGTCGCGGGCGCTGCGCGGGCGAGCTCCGCCGAGCGGGTGCCACCGCGGGCGAGCTGCGCCTTGCGCGTGAGCGCCGCCGCAAGCGAGCTCCGCCTCGCCGTGGGCGAGCTCCGCCGAGTGGGTGCCGCCGCGGGCCACTCTGCGCGGATCTTGGGAGGACGTGCCGCGCGCCACGGCGGCCGCCGCGCCTCCCAGCTCCGGTCGCCGGACCCTCTCCCGCGCACTGCAGTCATGAGAAGAGGAGGAGGAAAGGAGATGAGAGGAGGAAGAAGATGCTGACAAGTGGGGCCTGTATGTCATTGAGAGGAGAGCACAAATACAATAATATGTACGTTTTCATATACGCCTGCAGCTGGGCCCGAGTCGTCTTCATACGTATTCCGTGGCATATTTGAGGGAAGTTAAGAATTGCAATGGCAAATTTCAAAATACGTGAATAGTAATGACGTTTTTCCCAACTCTGAAAAATAATAATAGCCTGGAACCAAATAACCCAAAAAGTTACTCCTCCGAATCCTACCTGAGTACCCGACCCAACCTTAACACGAGTACACAACTCACTCACCATCGAAGAGGGAAGAAGTCGGGATATTTAATCTTTTGCCACGGTAAGAAAGGTCACTCCTTGAGATAGGATCTTTAGAATGGCTTCTACGTTTTTGCCATCGTCTAAAGTTTGAGGCAACAAATTTGTCACTTTGGCTGACGTGGCAAGCCACCTCCCCCTTCCAGCTTGGATTGCAGATGTGAAAAGACGAAGATGCCCCTGCCTTATCCTACTCTCTTCTCTCTTTCACCACTGACATGTGGGACCCACGTGTAAGAGTCATCTTCAACCTCTTACCTCCCTGCCGAACCATGTCTGTCTCGTCGGCGGCGCTGCTGCCCCTCCTCGGCGCACCCGCTGCTGACCCGCGCCTCGTCCTCGGCGTCGTCCTCGGACTCCACAGGAACCCTCACGCGGCGCCGTGGCGTCCCCGCGGTCCCTCCCGGCCGGCACGCCCAGCTGTCGCGGCAGAGAGCCCGCGCGTGAGCGCGACCAGGTGCATGGTGTTCTGCGGCCTGGAGCGGTGCTCGAGCACGCCGGCGTTCGTTCGTTCGCGCTATAAAAGGCCACCCACATCTCTATCTAAGCTCCATTCCATTTCCATTCCATTCCCCCTTCAGATCCACCCCTATTCTCTCTCTTCCCACCTATGAGTACTGTACAAGGCTACACAGCCTGCCTGTGCCTGCAGCGGCCGTCAACTCAAGAAATGAAGATGCTGGCCATCTTCCAGAAGCAGGTAGCGCACGCGCCGCAGGAGCTCAACAGCCCTCGGAGCCTTCTCCACCTCCTTCGGGGGCGGCGCCGCCCTCGCCTGCGTCGTCGGCGGCGGCTCCTCCTTCTCCTCCGCCGGCGGGTACCACCACCGCATGTTCTGCGGCCTCGACGACATCTACTGCGTCTTCCTCGGCTGGCTCGACAACCTCAGCGGCCTCATCCGCCAGTACGGAGGAGACGAGACGGAGGTTGAAGCTGACCCTTATGCGTGGGTCCCACATGTTAGTGGTGAAAGGGAGAGGAGAGTAGGATAAAGCTGGGGCATCTTCGTCTTTTCACATTTGCAATCCGCGCTGGAAGGGAGAGGTGACTTGCCACGTCAGCCAAAGTGGCAAATTTGTTACCTCGAACTCTGGACGATGGCAAAAATGTAGAAACCCATTCTAAAAATACTATCTCGAGGAGTGGTCTTTATTGCGGTGGCAAAAGATTAAATATCGCGAAGAAGTCCTCTTCGTCCCACCGATCCGCACCCGACCCGGCGAGCTCGCTACCGTCCGCTCGTCTCAGGTCGACGCCGCCGGCCGCCGCGCAAGCTAGCGTCCACCCCTCCGAGCGGCTATGGCGGAGGAGCTGGTTTTGGACACGGCGATTCGGGACTGGGTCCTGATCCCGCTCTCCGTGGTCATGGTCCTCATCGGCGTACTCCGGTACTTCGTCTCGAAGCTCATGAGGTCGCCGGCGGCCTCCCCGTCCCCCGACCCCAAGCTCGTCAGGGAAGGGTACGTACTTCACTCGCCCTTCCTCCCCCGATTCCCTTCCGATCTGGTCCCGGTTTGCTCGATCCAGCGATCTAGATCCGGAAACGACAACCGGGGGGCTTGATTTCTCGATCTGTATGCATCTGCGGGTGTGTTAAAGGGTATGGGTTGTAGTTGCTGGCGTTCAGCTGTTGATTTACTAGCTGACGAGGGGTTTTTGCTTCACCGCAGTCAAGTGGTCATCAGGGCGAGGAACCTGAGGACAAATGCGCAGTTCATCCCGGCGAAGGCCTTCAAGGCACGGAAGAATTATTACACCAACGAGGTAATTCTGCTTGTAGCACATGGATCGTCAACTGTTCACTAAGCCTAATCAAGGAAGGACCAGTAAAACGAATTCTGTTTAGTTGGAATAGCGTGCCAAAGAGCAATAGGTATTGCAGCGGTAGTCACTAATTCGTAGAATTGCCAGTGGGCCTGATGATGATCCACTGTCACGATTTAAAATACTGGTTGGACAATTGCTTCATGATTTTTGTGTGTGTATTCTGTATTGCTGTGACAATAACTGGTGCTCTGTAGGAAAATGGATTACTTCATGTTCCAAAGGAAGATGCTCAGAAGGCTCAGGCAGCCATGTTTTCAGATCCGAACATGGCCATGGACATGATGAAGAAGAATCTGTCCATGATAGTTCCTCAGGTTCAGTGCTCCACGAATTGAATTATATGCATCATATTAATTATGCTTTCTATACCATATTAACATGCTCTGTCTAATTCTTTTCCTGCAGACACTTACATTTGCATGGGTGAACTTCTTCTTTTCTGGTTTTGTTGCAGGTATGTTTATCCTACTGTGATACAGAGTACCTGTTATTTTCATATGCCATTCCATGTTCATATTATATTTTTACACGCTGCTGCAAGAACATCGATATTAACTGAAGTGTACTGGCATGTTTCCCAGTGTCTTCAAATCTATCGAGTAAATGTTGTCTAATTAACGAAAGAAATTTATGAGAGCATCAATAGATGTCAGAAATGCTTCCAAGTGTGTTTGCCCATTTGGTACAACAATCTTCAGTAGATAATTTGACCCCTTCCACCAAGCTACCTCCTGTGTTATTACTTCTTTTGACTACTATAAAGTTGTTGTACACAATCGGGTTCTCTGCCATGCCTGTTTCGGCCTCTGGTGTCCTGTGATTAACAAACTTGGGCTAATAAAATTCTGAAGGAATATGCATACTTTAATACTTGGAAACTTCTAATGGGTTTGAAGTGGTTGGTGGATTTAGCGTACATGTGCTGATATGTAGCCATGCACTCTTATGTTTTTCTGTTCCTTTGGTCATCATGTGTACAATACACCATTATGTAGCTGGCTAGCTGCAGTCTTGGACTCACATATCTTCCAATTTCTTCGCAGCGAAAATCCCCTTTCCACTGACTCAACGATTCAGGGGAATGTTGCAAAACGGCATTGACCTGAGTACTGTTGACGTGAGCTATGTTAGCAGCCGTTCATGGTATGTATAGGAATGATATTGGTGATATGTCAACGACAGTGTCTAAAGTTCTCTAATGATTTGCTGTTAATGTAGGTACTTTCTAAATTTATTCGGCTTGAGAGGTCTCTTCAGTCTGATCCTTGGCGAAGAAAATGGTACGAGATACTGTTCACTCCACTTGTAGTGTAATAAATGAAAACGTGGTGGTAATATTTGTGACCTCCTTTTCTTTTTTATGGAAATTTTATGATTTTTGCATGACATGCAGCAACTGATGATGCGCAAAAGATGATGCAAATGGGTGGTGGATTTGGGTTTAACCCAACAATGGTACTATGCTCTCTATTTTCTAACACATTTTTTTATGTTTTCCCCCTGCTGATACATTTATGCTTGCATGCCTTGTATTCACATATAAAGAATAAAAATAACTTTGCTTGGCATTTTAATCTACATTTTTCAGTCATGCGTTTAGTTCAATTGTCTTGTAAATCAGGAGTAGATTGCTTCACGTCATAGAAGCATGTAGCTTGGTGGAGGTGAATGAATTTTTGAATTAAATGCAATATACATTTAAAGACAATCAAGAACCTCCTATGGAAGTTGTTCCATTTGCTTGGTATTTATTATTTGCTTATATGCTACTGTAGAAGTTAGGTACTTTGTCAAGGATGTACAGTGTAAATCTGTATATGCTCTCCGCTTTCTCGGCTATACTGCAAATGATTCTATGGTTCCTATGCACAGCTCGTGACATCATCTTTTTGCTATTTGAGATGGCTACTTTACAAACCCAGCTATGCACATAAAGTTTTATCTAGCCCTCACTGAGTTGTTGGTGTCCTGTTTCTGGTTTATTCAGAGCAAGTTTCTTGATAGTTACAAAATGTTTGTTTGTTTCACAAGTACCTGCATCCATATGCTTGTGTCAATAATTACCTTTCTTGATTGGCCATTTCCAGAGTTTGGGTGCAGAGAAGGACAGCTTGGACATCATCCAGCATGACTGGGCTCTACCAAAGATGGAGCGGCACGCTGAGGATGTGTTGAGGAAGCTGTTGAAGAAATGATCCACATCTAGGCCTCTGCAAAGCATCACTGCACCTTGCAATTTTTGTTGTAGCCTGTGGATTGACCAGAAAGCTTTACATATTTCTAGTTGTGTTATTTATGATCATAACTGGCTACGATAATACTCTCAGAAACTGGAGACCTAGGTTCACGAGAACTTTGGTGTTTTGGTACCTAAGTAGAAGAGGTGTAACTTTATAACTTGTTACTCCTTACTGTATGATGGTGTTTAGCAATCATGTTGTGATTCTCCTGCTGAAACAGCATCTTATTGAAGAATGGGATCACCCTTTTTTTCTTCAAAAGCTGGCCAACGTCACGATTGTTTCTTACACCGTTACACGAGATGTTCAGCTGCCAGGTTTTGGATATTTGTATTGATACACTTGATCACTATGGTCATACACATAACATACATCAGCGCATCACTACCTAAACTATTCAGTCCCGCAGCAAGCCAGGGAGCTCTGACGCCGTGCGCGCCAGCCAGAGCCGGCTCACATGACGGGGTAGCTCGGGAGCAGCGCGATGCCGCAGAGGCCGTCCGCGACGCCGCCGGCTGCTTGTCGCTGCATGCGGATGTAGCCGGCCTCGCCCCACTCGGGCCCCCACGAGTTCTTGACGATCCAGTACTTCTGCCCGGGCGTCCCGCCGCCGTCGCCGTCCGCGTCGCCCTGCGTCTCGCCGTACCCGACCACCGTGACGCCGTGGTTCAGCTCGGCGGTGCAGGGCCCCGTGAACACCCCGCCGCCGTAGAGCTGCCACATGAAGCTGCCGGCGTCCACGGCCACGGACACCGGCTGCGCCACGGCGGCGCGCAGGAGGTCCGGCTCGCTGCTGGCCGTCACGTTCCGGTACCCGGAGATGCTCACGGCGCTCTGCTTCAGCTTCGGCGTCTGGCAGTTGCCGTTCATCCCTGCGTGCAGCCAAAGTGCCAAACGAACGAAAACGTCAAGCCATACAAATCCATGATCTCTTGGAGTCTTGGTGCAGCCAAGTAGGAGTATATGGAAGGGCACGTGTGCCGACGTGCGTGCACCTTGGTAGGGGTAGTTCGTCTCGGTCGTGATGCCGTGGTTCTTCATGACGAACTCGAACGCCCAGCTCATGTACCCGCGGCGCAGCCGACGGCCTCGGTGTCGCAGTCGACGAGCTCCTGCTCCGACAGGGACACCAGCTTCCCGTTCTTGATCTGGTTGATGCCCTCCAGAGCCGCAACGGCGGAGAACGCCCAGCAAGAACCTACGCAGAACACGCAAAATCTCATCAACCAACAGGCGTGTCTCTCATCCCAACATTCTCTGAATTGTTCACTCGTGCTATGTACACTCACCACACTCCCCCTGGTTCTTCACCGGCGCCACGGCTCCTTTCTCCCGCCAATCCACGCTCTTTGGAAGATCAGAATAATCTTCATCAGCCAGTCCACTGTCAACCTACAACATGCGCATCAGAAAACAGCTTCAGAAACTTTCGATCGCTACAGTCCACTGTCAGTGACTGCAGATTTATTTGACAGAAAAAGAGAATACAAACACTAGTCGTGGCGCTTGCCGCCGTGGCGTGCCCGGTCCTGCGGTGAGGTCCGAAGCCCAACATCTTGGCCCTGAACTCCTCGTTCGTCAGGTCCGCGAACTTGGTGTCAGCCAGCTTGTACCCACCATTGCTCATGGCGTTGAACTGCTCGACCAGCTCGACGTTCCTCCGGTACACCTCGAGCCGCCTCCGCTTCTCGCCCGCGCTGCCGTACAGCCGGCCGTGCCTGCCCACCCACTGCTCGAACCTCTCCAGCATCGGGTCGTCGAGGTCGACACACGCTGACGCTGGAGCCGCGCATACCCAGACGACGACGACGACGACGAGCAGCAGCAGGGCGGGAGGAAGCAGGGCCGAGGACGACGGTCTCGCCATTGTTGGAGGCTTGGAGGAGCTAGCTTGTTGGCCTGGGGACGACGGAGGACGACGGTCAGCAACGGTGGTGCACGGAGGCGCAATGATGATCGTGAGAGTACGTATATATAGTCAATCCGCGACAAGCTGGGGACAGTGCGAGAAGGTCGTTACGGACTGTCGTCCTCATGCCGTGCGCGTGATTTGAGGATGATCTTGTGCACAAGCATGCACCACCGCATGTGAGCTGTGCTGCTGGAAAGAGCAATGGTGCACAAGGTTTTCGTTTGTGACGGCAAGTTGTATTGGCTTTGGCTATTCCAATTTCTCTCTCACTTCACCCTGTCCCGTGAAGATATATTCTGCCTTTTAACAGAAACTGTGTTTTGCCATGAAGGAGAAAAGGTAAAGGGTATGTAGTTTTAACCAATAGCCCAATCAGCCAATCAGGCATGCATCCGGTAAAAGTACACCCACTACATCGATCTGAATCACACAGGTTGCAACACAAAACAATGCAGAAACAAATCACAGAGTGACTCTTTTACAGCACACACAAGGTTGTTTATATTCAGATTAGAGAACAGCCGTCAGTTATTGAGATTAAAAAGA
This sequence comes from Cenchrus fungigraminus, assembly GCA_036936925.1. Taxonomy (NCBI): domain Eukaryota; kingdom Viridiplantae; phylum Streptophyta; class Magnoliopsida; order Poales; family Poaceae; genus Cenchrus; species Cenchrus fungigraminus. Next base: position 27,521,991 of record CM072780.1, on the reverse strand, counting down.
ACCTGTCAGTTATTCTGAAAAACAAACCAGCAATTTCCGTTGGAAGCTGCAAATGAAGAAGCTGGCTGCCTACTGAGCGTGTTGTATACACAATGAATTAACCCAGCAAGCGGTGAATTGTATAAAAGAAGTTTCAAGGGACATGCATAAACAGGAGGGATTACTTTCACTCAAACATCAGTTTCAGGGGGCTTGCAAAAACAACAATATTTTCACTCAAACAACAGTTCAAGTTCTTGAAGTTGTCAATATGCTACATGTACACGAATCATCGACTGGAGTACCACTCCCTGGCACCGGATTTTGCCTTTTGGAAAGTACATAGCTACTTCATCCACGATGATGCAAAACACGCAACAAGAGCAACAACTGTGCGCTAATGGCCAAGCCATGTTGAGGGCACCGGCTGAAACCTAGACTTCGCAGTAGATAGTGCATCATGGTAATCAGCACCGCTGAAACAGTCACGGAAGTCGGTGAACAGCTTGTCATACACTCTCCATAGCACCTTATATGATCTGGAGTATGGAAACGGAAGGAAAAACTGCAAATGAAAGAAGAAGCACGTAAGCGATGCGTTACGAACATTAGCACATGCAGGTCAACCTTAAGTAATCTATAGTATGCCTATTTGCTAGTACTAAAACATGAACATCACCATCCATCAGCGAAAATTTTGAAGATAAAAAATCTTAACACTCTAAGCTAGCAGATCATTTTGGTAATTTTGGAAATTTAGTGCATAATACATTTATTGTACCAGCATGTCAAAAGTGGTTCTTTTGTATTTTTGAAAAGAAAATGTAAAAAAAATGAGGATGATATCTTACTTCTCCTTCTCGTGTGAGATGTTTTAACAGCAAGAATGTTTTCTGGTTTTCTTCCAAGCTGTCAATAACTGCAAGCCATATTTTCGAAGCAAGATCATGAGCCTTTTCTCCTGTTTTACCACAAGCAATGAACTGATCTGTACAGAGGAGAAATAGTATGTCAGCAATTCTTTGTCAGCAAAAGCATGAGTACCGATGATCCTCAGAGAAATCACTATTATTAACTCTGAACATGCATTCTAAGTACAGAAAATTCCATCAAGGCAGTTATCGAATAACTCAGCGAGCCTATCTGACAGGGGAAGGGTCATGACTGTTAAGTAATGTTCCTATGCTCCTCATAACCTAACACTTGCAGTTGCTAATGAGCTGTGGTACACATATAGTTCATGAACACTTCATTTGCTCTAGAACCCATCCACACTAACAGGAGGATTAGTGGTTATACATATACATTAGCTTTTCTTATGACACCAGACAAATTCTATAAAAAATATTCTACTAGCTAGCATGATCTATTGCAGCATATCACTTTGTCTGAAAATAGTTATAAGTAACTTCATTCTTGGGAAAGTTGGAGCAGAAAACCTCACCAATGATGGTGCCATGAAGTATGCTGGAAGGAGGCATGGCAGGGCGCTCAAGTTGTTCTTTTAAGTAGAGATAAGTGTGACCAACAAGCTCATCAATCTCCCCACCAGATGGGACTAAGTTCTCACTGACATATAGTGCTTGGAATCTCCTAAAATGACCCAAGAAGCTATTTTCATATGATGTTCACAACACTAGTTCTCATCTAAAGAGAGTAAAAACTCGTCAGTTCTGATCTAGTGAGTTTGTATAGCAGAAGCCAGTTCTTTTCCCCCCTTTATTCCTCTTAAAAGGAGAAAACCCAGTTCAGTGCGATGACTTAACTTGAAAGTCAAATTCCTAAAAAAAATCTCGAACATGTAGGAGAGCTGTGTATCATTCTATTAATAGGAGAAGAAAGAGTCATACAGAGACCCAAACAAACACCCACCCACACACACACACTAGAACCTGAAGATCCTAATCACCTTTTACAAGATTAAAAAATGACCACCTCCTTGGGGAAGCCTAGATTAAATGCAAAAGCCTAAAGAGAGAAGCATTTGTGGTGTTTTGAATGTTTGAACACCAACAGTTCAGTACTCACCTCCTTGGGGAACCTCTGGGAATTGGCCCAGGCCAGCGTTTCTGGAGACCAGCAGATGGCCAGTTCCTTGCAATAGCAGTTTGCCACAAGCAATCTCCTTCAAATATGTTTGCCCACTGCTTGTTGACACATGCTATTTGCACCCACTCGGAGACTGGTAAGCGAACGAATATTTCTACAATAAGATGCTCTGGGAGCCTACCAATTGGTCCATCACTTCTGTCTGTCATGACTCATGAGACTGTCAAACAGAAAAATGAAGGTTAAGCTTAAGCATACAAACTTTCATGTCTAGTTCAACACCAAGATATGAAAAGTTTCCATTAATATCACTAAATTTTACTTGTCAGCACTCAGCAATAACACTGAATGTCAAACACTGAAACACCAAAGACATAAATGTACAAACTATGGAACAAGATGCCGTCATCAGATAAGGAAACAAAAACTTCACAGTTCAGAACAAACGGACTACCTGTGTAGCCCATTTGGTCAATAAAAAATATTTTGCAATCAGTGGATGCAATGTATTCCTAAAAAAAAACCTTGCAGAAAGAAATGCATTGTCTCTCCCATGTTAAGGGTTAAAGTGATATTAAGCTCTCTGTAATCATATTAGTGACATGAAAGGAAGTCCAAATGTCCATATTATTTGTTGAACCTATGCCCGGTGGTCCAAGAAGCAGTTCCCTTTGCAACTGTGCGCTACAATCTAAAAAAGTAAAAACACTGCTACACTGATCAATACACTGAGATTGAAATTGACCCAATTAGAGGAAATAAATTCCACACGGCATGCTAATGCTACTAATTACACACCCACAAAATAGCAAATCACGTTTGGAGGGAGTCATATAATCACAATTTTTTCAGTACGAGTACAAGAGATGGCCCTGAAAGCTATCGTAGTCACAAATCCAAGAATATATTGCATAAACACGTAAATTTTTTTTTTGATAAACATCGATCCATATGACAAACTAGAAGAACATTAACCGAACCGCTGAACGTGCACCTATCAGCTGCCCAGAGCCCCGGACCGAGCAAGAGCCAAACAAACCAATCGACCAACTACAAATAACCACTGGAAACTTATCCTGGGCACGAATCCACACAAGTGACCACTCAATCCGATCAAGGTTATCATTTCCAGCACGGTCTGCGGCGAGGAGCGCGTCGCTACGGGGATCAAACGACCACCCTTATCTAGAAGGCTGCAAGAACTGAGCGGGTACCTGGAAGGGAGAAGAAGCGGCTTCCCGGAGCGGCACACCGGTCGGCGGGAGAGACGGCGCCGGCGAGGAACGGGTGGATGAGCGGAGGCCGCCGAGTCGGGTGAAGCCCGTGGAGGAGGTGGAAAAGAGGAAGTGCGGACATTGACGGCTCCTCTTTAGCTGCCGCCGCTGTCGTCTTCTCCTCTCCCTTTCCCTTGTCCTGGGGGCGGCGCGGTACCGTTTCGTCGTCTGTCGTCATCAACCGCCGTCGTCAAGGGGGAACGCCATGTGGTAGCTTCGGCCCGTTGCCGGCCCATATTTCGTATGGGCCGTATGCACGGGCCACGGCCTAGACAACCAATTCGGATGGCCCCACCGAGCAGCAGTAACGCGTAACAGCACGACCGTCGCGGTGCACGCACGGCCGGCCACCACGTGCCGCCCACCTCGTCGTCCCCTCCGCTGCGGCCCAGCCAGGCAAGCCAGCCAGGGCCGAGGCAGCAGCCGCGCTCACGTGCGTCCTCTGGGACGGAGCAGCGGCCCGAGACGGGTGGCCGAGCCGCCACGAGGAGGGCGCGACTAGTAAGAAGTAGGCGAGCGACCGGCACGCCGCCCTGTCCCTCCCTCACTCCATCCCTCCTCCCCCTCGCAGTAGAGTCTCCCACCGCTCCTCATCTCGGCGCCGAGGCGAGGAGCGTGCGTGGAATCTCGTGACGATGCGGATCACGAGGCGGCTCTTCCTGGCCGCCGCCGCGGCGGCGCTGCTGCTGCTGCTCGTCGCGGGGCCGGCGGCGGCGCAGGACGCGGCGGTGGAGGGCGTGGCGCCGGCGGCGGAGGAGATCGCCGCGAACGCGAGGGCCAAGGAGGCGGCGGTGCTCACCGCCGAGCTGGCCCAGCTCCGGGCGAAGATCTCCGCGTTAGGTGCGTGCACGTTTACCTCTGTTCCGTTCGCTGCTGCTGCTGCATCGTTGGGGTCGTCTGCTGGGTTCGGTGGGGTTTAGTTGGCTCGCTAGGGTTTAGGTGGCGACTAGATGTGTTGTGACGGAGCGGGTCAATGCGAGATTGTGCAAGTTTGATGGGTGGAGGGATTTGGGGAGAGCCCAATGGATTTGCTGCTGTTTCACTGGATTTTTGTTTTAGCTTGAGGCAATGTCAAATGGTTTGACGAAGGTCAGGTTTATCTGTTATTTGTTTATATTGGAACCTTGCAATTTAGAGCAAAATGCCAGCTCATCGCCCCCTACATTCCTCCTTGCAAGTTAGAGCGCAGCAATGTTGCTCCTACTAATGTTTTGGAAGGTACAAACTTCAGCTTTAGTTTGAGAGTGAAGCAATGGGTAAAATATCCTGAAGTCATGGCAAAAATGTGAAAATGCTGATTGATTCTTCCTGAATTTTGAATAAATTAGAAACCAGCCCGATTGTTTTCATTCTGCAGAGTCACGCATTTCAGACCAGACTCTGGAGTTGAAGACCAAGGATGATGCAATTGAAACGCTGGATATGATTGTCAAGGAGAAGTCACAGAAGATAACTACTATGCAGAATGAAGTAACTTCCCTCCAGGTGATTTAGCCACAATGAATAAAAACACTGTTGAAGCATTACTTTATACATTATTGAAGTAGTTATATTCATTTGCTGTTGCCTATACAGGCGAAAGGATCTTTAGCTGCAGAGGAGGAGGCAAGCAAGGCCAATGCACGGGCTGTTGAGCTTGAGAAGCAGGTAGTGGACTGTCAGAATTCCGTGAGCTGTTAGTGTGACAGAACATTGTGGTTTCTGATTTAACTTCTTCCAGATCGAGAAGCTCAAGAAGGATATCACAGTACAAAAAAGCAAAAAGGCAGCTCTGGAGGCTAGGGTTGGTGATGCAGATAAGAAGGTTCAAGATCTGAATACTAAACTGGAGAAAGTAAGTGTGCAGCTGTGGTTGCGGAGTTGTCTTCTTTGCTACTACATTCCACTGCTACTTTTCTTTACTAGACTAAAAATTTTGGGATAAGTTTGCATTATTTAGTGCGGTCATGATGAATTTCCTATGGTTAAACAGCGAGTATGCTTTGTTTGCTTGGCTTTCTGCTTTCCTTTTTCCTTGTGTGCAATTCCAGTGACTAATAAATGTTTGAATTTTTTCCTGTTTTTCTTCCCATCCATGTTAATTTGACGCAAGTCGTGGAAATTTGAGGTTGAATTGCTCTAATCACAATTCACAAGCGATTTTAGTTACTGATTGAAGAAGTTTGAACAGAGTTCCATGGCATGACTGTGTGCCACATGTTATTCATTTTATTATGAATTGTATGTATGTATAGATGGGGATCATGTCTTGTTGTGTTACAATCTAGTTTTAAAAAGACCACTAAAGGAAGCTTGTGGTTAATGCCTGTTGAGGCACAAGTTAGATTATAGATCATGTATGCTTTCTTCCTTTCTTTTCACCTTTATTAAAGTTTCTGTGAAAATAGGGTCAGGCCCCTCGAAAAGAAAAGAAAAGGGATTTAGTTCATTATTATAACTTTGTGAGCACTTCCCTTACTTCTATACTTTTCTTAATAGCTCCAGAGGACGAGTGATGATCAAAAGCGCAGGATTCAGAAGACTGAGCGTGCTCTTAAAGTTGCTGAGGTTTGTATTCTCAAAAAAAAAAAAAGTTGCTGAGGTTGTAGGATAATATGTGACCGATGTGATGTTTTATTCCTATGTAGTATGTTTGCATTGTCTTCAACCTTTGTTCCTCATATTTGTAGGAGGAGCTAATGAAGGTGCAGTTGGAAACAACAACAAAAGCAAAACAGCTAAGAGAGGTAAGTATATGTTTATTATTACTGCAGACCTGCAGTTGCTACCCTATCAGGATTTGTCAGGTTGATGTAAATTCATTGTAAATTTTTTGGTTAAACTATTTGCATCACATCTTGGTGCAGTCTATCGATGATTTGTTAACAAAACAATTCAAATGCAACTTAGTTTGTCACCCTGGCTGGTCTAATTTTAATGAAGTTGCACATAATAGCATTCTCTTTTTGCTGGATCTTAGCATGTTATAAATCTGATATCTTATATGAGTGCTTGTCAGGTTGATGTAACTTCAGTATAGAAGTGTCTAATTTTAATGAAGTTGCACACAATAGCATTCTCTTTTTGCTGGATCTTAGCATGTTATAAATCTGATATCTTATATGAGTGCTTGTCAGGTTGATGTAACTTTAGTATAGAAGTTTGATAAACTATTGGTTTCACGTCTTGGTTGTGCTGTATTTTAATGACCTCTCTAACAACACAATTCATCTGCAACTTAGTTTTCCAGCTGAACTGCTCTAATTGTGAGGAACCTTGCATATTCTGGTACCTGGACATGTAGTTGTTATCAGGAACTTCTTTTTTTTTTAATTGAAAACATAGTTTCCATGAGCAGTCGAGCACTTGAGCATGATAATCTTTGATGCTTCTTGCTTTGAACATTACCTTTTTTTTCTTGATTATTTGCTTTGGCAGGTTCATGGAGACTGGTTGCCACCTTGGTTGGCAACACATGCTGCCCGCTCTATGGTACAAGTGGACCTAAAGACTATTCCTCCTCTTTGTTGACTCTCTCTCTCACCACATCCATCATGCTACTATGCAGGAGGTGATGTCAAATCACTGGAACGAACACGGGAAACCTGCTGTCAACAGCATATTGCAGAAGGTGCTGTGTATCTTCCTAGTAATTATTCTTATTTAAGGATTACCATTTGACATTTATACCCTGTGAAATAAACAACTGCAGGCATCTGAAAAATCAGTCCAGGCAAAGAAATGGGCTGAGCCCCATCTGGAAACTGCTAAGACGGTAATGTTCTGACATATTCCTGAATCTGTAGACTGTAGTTGCTGAAATATGTAAGAGCAGGTGTATTTGAAGCATTAAATGTGCATCATATCTTGATGCATCTGCAGCCAATTCCTGATATGTATCATGTTGTGAATCTGTAATTGAAGGAGTTTGTTGGTGCATAAAGTGTATTTGAAATGTTAAAACTGCAGTAGCTTGATATCATGTCATATTGTCATGATGTTTCCAATTTTTGCCTTTTACATGTTGATTCTTTTTTTTACTAACAATGACATTTGCCTTCTTGCAGAAATGGATGCCTGTTGCTAAAGAAAAATTGGCTACCTTGAAGAAAAATGCGGAACCTTATGTCCAAATGGTCTCAGAGAAATCAGTGGAGGTTTATCAAACATCAAGTGACTTTATTAGGCCTCATCTTGTAAATGCACATAAAGTTGCTGACCCCTACTTCCAGGTGCATTTCCAGCATTTAAGAAGTCACAAGTTCTGTGCCCACAGTTTTTTCACCAAGAAACCCTGCAAAATTATCGATATATAATCGTTCGGTCCTATGTTTTCAGGAAGCCAAGAAATTATCAAAACCTTATATTGATCAAATTGCTACAGCTACTAAACCACATGTTGAGAAAATTAGAACTACTCTGAAGCCTTATACTAAAAGAGCACGCCATGTATATGGACAATTTCGGGAGACAGCTGCTACATATCATCACCAGGTATTTGTTATTTCCTTTTCCCCTCCTACCTTAGTCCAGATTTTTGGTCCTGTTCTTATGTGTCTATGTTTATTGCTTTTGCATTTTGGAAGTCTTGTCTGGATTTCTACCACTGTTTCAGTTGATCTTAACCCTTATGTTCTTTTATATCATTCAGCACTATTTCTGTAGCTTCCGCCGTATTTTTTCAGCTGAAAAAAGCCTTAATTTCGAGGTTGTGTTTATTCCTTTCTTTTGATTGTGTGAAGATTACTGAAATAAATTGGTTGCTGATGTCTTTTACTGCTTTATTTTCTGTTACTAAATATCTCAAACTACTGCTACATTGCAATATGCTTTCCCATTCAGTATGATGGATGGATGCCAAAAAAATGAATTAATATTTTTATTTATCCTAAACCATTCTGGATGCAGACGTGGTACTGCTAGTATAATCAAATACTTTTTAAAATTTAACAACCATAGATGAGAACTTCAGCCATTTTCATTTCCAGGCTCAGGAAAGTATCTCGGATTACCTTCACCAACATGAATTTACAAAACAATTTGCAACAGAAGAGCTGGTGTGGTATCTGGTAGGGAACCAATTGACCATCAGTTAAAACCTCTTTTTTTTTGGCAGTTTATTGTTTTGAAGGGGCTTACTGTATTGTCTCTCTTTACAGGCTGCTGCTTTGCTGGTTATGCCCCTTTTTGTTTTGTACACACTCGTACTTGAAACATTCTGGTTCGTGTTTTCTTTTCTCAATGTTGAGATAGTTTTAGTTGCTTGTTATAATGGGCATGGCTTTGTATGAATTGACTTTATTTACCACTTACTTTCATTCTTCTTATTATATGCAGTACCAAGAAGCCGAAGAAAACCCCACGCAGCAGTAATGCCAACCATGGTCATCGGAGACATAAGCGCCGGCATGCTGACAAATAGATCATAGGTAAATACTTCAGGCTTGTCTTTGGTGTGTCACATTGTAGTTGAAGAAGGTACAGCTATTTGTTCCTTCTACTGTGTTTGCTCTAAAGTACTTTGATTGGTGTGGCTTTCGGATTTTGAAGGAGCTTTTGACTTTGTGCTGTGCAGATCATGAAGTTTGACCATGTTACCTTTCACTGATGAGTTCGTCGTTAGACATACACACTACATGGTGATCTGGGGCCATCGCTGAACCTTGATGTGTATGTAAGAGTTACAGTACACACAAGAACTGTGTTTCTGCCCAATTGCGTGGGCAGAGTTGTAGGTTCCGTTTGTATTTCATCAGAGTAGGGACCGCGAGCTTAAATCTATGGGTGTTCATTTCATTGTATTGGTTATTTATTGTAACCTTGTGCAAATCGTGATTTGTTATGCCACACATTTGTTGATAGTTTCGGGCTGTAGCTTCCGCGCTTGTTTTCGACATCTAAACTTAAGGCACTCCTCACCAGGGTTTTTTTTACCGCTGGCTACCGCTGCGGTAACCGCGGTTACCGTTTATACCGGGCCGGTGCGGTAACGGTACCGCGCGGTAGATACCCCTAGAGTTTTTCAAATTTAAATTTGAATTCAAAAAAATGAAAAAATCAATAAAAATCCCCAAAAAATAGTTCGTGATTTATAGAATCTGATGGTGTTAAAAGTTTTCAAATTTGAGTGCATTTAGTATTTATTTCGAGGTTTAGAAGTTATAAAAAAAGAAAAAGAAAAAAAAGGGGCCGGCCCGTTAAGGCCCATGAGGCCCAAAGCGTTTGGACGACCCTAGAAGCGGCTCCAGGCGGTCGCCCGTGACCCTCAGCCGCTCAGAGCCTCCCGTCCGCAGCTCTCTGCTTCCAGTCCGCCGCCTGGAGGCTTCGTCCGCGCGCCGCCGGCGGTAAACCGCGGCCCAGGCGCGGTATACCGCGCGGGAGCTGCGGTAAGCCGCCCCGCGGCCGGATCCGCTCGCTCCCGCTCGGCCGGGGCGGCTTACCGCGCGGGCGCGGCGGTATACCGCGGTAGGTCCGGCGGTAGACCGCGGCTTCAGGTGAGTTTGCACTTTTTTTTTTGCATTTGTGTAGAAAGTAGCTTTAGGATTTAGGTAGAAATTAGCTGTAGGTATCATTTGCATTAGGATTCAGGTAGGATTAATTTTGTGTTAGGATTTAGGTTTAATTTGCTTTAGGATTTTAGGTAGGATTTAGGATGTGAGGTAGAGGTAGAATTGTTGCTTTAGGATTGTATGTAGGATTTTGGAGATGTTAGGTAGGATTTGTGGTAGGATCCAATTTTAGTTAGGATTTGTTTCAGATTTATGTACATTTTCTTTAGGTATACGATTAAGTAATTGTTTTGTTTGTGCTGGCATTTATGCAGGTAGACAATGTCAGGCAGACCTAAAGATCCCGTATGGGAACATGGTGACAATCTAGCTCCCGGATGGCGATGCAACTATTGTGGTATGCAGAAAAGTGGTGGTGGTTCTACTAGATTCAAACAACATTTGGCCGCGCGCGGATCATCGGTGGTTCTACTTTGTGTCAACATCATGCCAAAATTTTCATTTCTTTCAAGCCGGAGACCCTTTTTCATTGCAGCGGTTTTAATTCATTCCGTAGCGGTTTTAATTCGTACCGCAGCGGTATAAATAATTTATACCGCGGTATACCGCTGATTACCGTTTGTATAGGCGATTTTGGTTTGGATTTTGAATTCGAGCGGTAAGAAGCGGTATATCATTTATACCGCAGCGGTATACCGTTACCGCTGGTTAGCGGTATATATATACCGGTCGGTAAAAAAAACCCTGCTCCTCACAAGCCACACCTTCATAATTCAGACTAGTTTCCCGTTCAGGTGTTCAGCACCTGTTTGATGTTTCTCCAAATCGAGGCCGTGGGTGTAATATGCAAATCATGGCAGTTGGCCTCCCCTGTTCTTCTTCGTCGAAGACTCCTCCGTTTGGTCGATTTCATGACGACAATTACCTGAAAGAAAAATCACGTCACCTCAGTGCAAAGTTCAAATGGTTGGTTTGAAAGAGACCCCAGCTCAAAGTTCCATTGTTAGGTTTGAAGAAACAAGCACATTGATCTGCAGGAACCTCGACACATGACCTCGGTACCACTCAAAGTTCCAATGTTAGGTTTGAAGAAACATGCACAATGATCAGGAACAGATCACCCAATCTCTTATCTAGAAAGCCCTTATATGAGCTCGATACCAAGCCTGTGTTTTGGTGCACATGTTAACAGCGTCAGGCAACCTACTATCCTCCGATTTCTACAAGCCAAGACAACAAACTAATCCCTAGACAGATAAACATCATCACAGGAACTTCACCTACAGATACAACAAGGAACTAGAAGAGAACCTCAAACCTGTCTCCCTACATGCACGATGGTCGATGGACCAACAATTTTGCTTGCAACTGCGGCACTGCAAGCGCACACAGTGACCAGTGTGTGCGATCCACAGCTGCGTGCTACACCTGGTACCCGGCAGGCCAGTACCTCTCCACCAGCTGCTCCACGTCCAAGCTCTGGTACCGCGCCCCGGCCGCGTCCGCGCCGAACCCTCCGTCTCCTCCGGGCGCGATCACGCAGCCGCCGAGCCCCACCGACGCCATCTGCTGCTGCTGGTGATCACCCGCCATCACCTGGTGGTGGTTTCCCGCGGCAGCGCTCGGCGCCGCCTGCTGCTGGCTCATCGCCATCGCCATCGACATCGCGTGGAGCGCCGCCGGCGGAGGCGGCGGCGACGGCATGGCCGGCGCGGCGCCGCCGAGGTTGAGGCTGAGGCCACCACCGGAGAGCGTGAACGGTGGCGCCACGGCGGAGGCGGGGTTCATGTAGGCCGCCGCCGCTGCCGCCGTCCCCGGGTGCGGCTGGATGTGCGGGTGCAGCCCCGGCGTGCCGCGGGCGAAGCGCGCGAGCTCGGCCAGGTCCGCCGGGGTCATGTAGGGGTGGTGGTGGTGGTGGTGCCCGCGCGCGAAGGGGTCGTGCTGGAGCAGCGTGGGCAGGAGGGGCGGCACCATGTCCAGCGTGTACGGGTGGTGGTGCGACCGCGAGTGCGCGTTGTTGGACGGGTACTTCTTGGCGCCGGCGCTCTTGGCGAAGACCCGGCACACCACCCACTCGTCCTGTGCCATGCAAACACGATCACAAACATTTTAATTTCTCCACACGACGATCGTAATTCTCCACTGGATCTAATAATTTTGTGAAATATATGCATATATGAGTGCAATAAGTTTTTAAAATTTTGTATAGATGTATATATATGTGGCACCGCAGATACCTTGTTAGATTTGGGGGCTGATTTGGAGTGCAGGCGGTACTCATGCATGACCCAATTGGTCTTCTCGCCCCGAGGAGCTCTCCCTTTGTAGAACACCAGAGTTTTCTTCATCCCTACCAGCTCTGGCGTGGCTGGTAGCTGCCCGGTGTAGATTTCCTTATCCTTTCCCGTTGTCTTCCAATAGCCAGCATTAGTTGCCCGGTTCGTCCGCACGCCCGTTGGGTATTTTCTGTCCCTCAGGCTGAAGAAATACCACTCTTTTTCTCCGAGTTTCGCTTTTTCTGGCATCAATTGTTAGAGGTGTTGGCAAATAGTTAGTGATATATCTTAATTACGCATACTATCTCATCAAGCGAATAATACGTACATACTCTACATGATTTGAGAACAACGCGATGCAATAAAAAATGCTTGTTTGAAAGAGTTGGTTAGTTCCATATGTGATGAGGCACAAGACTCATGATCACTAACTTTTAACCGTTATATACATTGATTTCTCATTGGGATTTTATTTAAGAAAACAGTTAAATTTGCAGAACTTGTTCCAGGGCAGTTCTCGCTCTGTTTGATTATGACCAAGAAAGCACATGCACGACCAAAACAATATGTTGTTCCTGTGATCACAGTACACATCATGGCACCAAATTGCTGGTTTCTCGCCACTAGCTATCTTCTGGATTTGTTTAACTTCCCTGAAGGAATATTTATAAGTATACATATATGGAGCTAGTAGAACATAAATATCCGATTTTGTAGTGTCTGCATTTGTTCTTCCTAGTAACATGTATATATGTGTGTAGATCTCCCCATCTCGCTCTCGGAAGAATAATATGCTCCCTCCTCACAAAAGATTGTCATTTTGGGTGGATGCAATCAACCCATTGTGTGACCGGAGGCTGGAGGGAGTGCATGCTAACAACCAAAAGATAATTTCTACTCCCTCAGTCCCAAATTACTTGTCGTTTTAACTTTTCTAGACGCATACTTTTTGTTAGGCGCATAGATATATATTTATATATAGGTGCACAACAAAAGATATGCATATAGAAAAGTCAAAACGGCAAGTAATTTGAAACGGATAGAGTATTAAATAACGATACATGCATATGCACAACTCAAATAAGGAAGATATATAGCAGAACACCTATCTTATAATTGTTCACCCGTATATAATAATTTCTAGTTAGGTGTATATATAGTTGTAAGAGAAGAAGAATAAAATTGGGGATCAATAATATACTTGTTCCTTTAAGGACAATATAACTAAGACGGTGAGAACTAGAAGTTTTCATATCCCTCGTTCACAAGAAGTGAAGAAAGGAGTGCAAGGAGGGCATATACACACTGGACCATATGCACACTCCACACACACAAAAAGGAAAAAAAAGAGAGAGAAGATGATGGCAGCATATATATCACACAGCATACCAAAGCTGCAAGCCTGCAATAAGGGATGACGGAGTAGACAGCAAGAATAGAAAAATGTAAGAAATTATAAAGAAACCTTTGAGACCCATTCATACATCGAATATATGAACAAGTAGTAGTTTGGGTCTTTTTTTCAAGCTTTTGAAAACCTTGCACCAAACGTGTGACAATTGGATAACTACTCTAGAGATGCTTGGAAATTAATAACCATGCCTTGCACCAAACGTGTGTGACAATTAGACAACTCTTCCGAAGGTATGCTTGAAGATTAACCATGCCCGAAAAAAACATGTTATTATTGTGAAGGGAAAAAAGCCATAACTGATGATCAATTAATGGAGTTTATTATCTGGTTCATGAGCATGCATGCATGTGCCTGTGCGTATATTTATGCAGTTCATTAATTTCTCCTTACCCGGGAGATCCCACGGCTCGCACTTGTTGAGGTCGACCTCGGCGATGGCCCTCGCCGTGAAGCTGCCGTCGGCGATCTTCTGCCGCAGGTAGTACGTGATGAGCTCCTCGTCCGTCGGGTGGAATCTGAACCCCGGCGGCAAGCTCTCCTCCTTCTTGGACCCTCCCCCTCCCCCCCCACCACCTGAAGTAGCAGCAGCAGCTGCTGCTGACCCTTCCATGCTCATCAGATCACGATCGATCGTCGATCTCCTCAACACCGACACAAAATCAGAACCAAAGAGGAAACCCTAACCCTAGCCTAGCTGCTAGGTAATTGCGCACAACAAGACACACAAAAGACTCCGGTTTCTTGCAGCAGCACTTGAAGAAGACACAGCAAGCGAAAACTCTCTATAACGGACTCAAGAAACGGAATGATTTGACAAGAAAGGGTTTGATAATAAGCTGCTAGGCGACGCGAGAGGGAGAGAAGGAAGAAGAACAGCGCACGCAGTGCTGCTGCCCACCACAGACACACACGGCAGCTCGCGCTCTCTCTGCTTCTCTGGGTTGAACTTTTGTTGCTGATGGCCCCCGGTCCCTTCTCAAACATTTGGGGTGTTTTTTTTCACGCAAGAGGGAGAAGATATAGGGCCGGGGACCCAAGAGCCACGAGCTCTCGAGGAGATGTCACGGAGAAGCTTGTACCAACCGGGGGTCGTCAGCTACAAGCCGGACGTGTGCGTCGTCGCATGTCGCGCGCGTCCTGTTCCACGCGCTCGCCGCTGTACCTTTCAACCCGGCCGAGAGCCCGGCAGCCGGGTCGTGTTCGTCGCAACAGTGCCTAGCTAGGATATGGTCGTACGTACTAGCCGGTGGAAGTAACTAAGTGTGCTAGCTCTAGCTCTAGTAGCTTCTCTTTTCATGGCCGCGTTCATAGTTCTTTTGCTAGTAGTTGAGTTGATTTGCTTGATTCGACATACAAGTCTCATATAATGCGTAATCGAGCTGTACGGCTGTACCCCTTCGCATTCTAGTCTAGCTATATAAATGTGCAGCAGCTGGATCAGCTCAATGTATGTATAGTATATGCTCAGAATAAACATCGCGCGTCCCAGAAGCTGCATATATATATTTACATTATATATGCATCTATCATTTGGACCAAATCCAAAACCTTAAGGCAATGTACACTGATTTGACGAAGGAGACAGGGGTGTCTTCCAAGTGGCTAGGCTGCTGGGTTAGGATCAGGATTTTTTTTTTACCGCTACCGGTCCAACCGGTGTAACCGGTCGCGGTAACCGGTCTTACCAGTCCGGTTAACCAGTTATCTCGGGTTGGTAACCGCTACCGGTCCGGACCGGTGAGACCGGTTACCACCGTAAAAAAAAAACGTCGGTTAGGATTCATCTGAAAATCAAAGTGTTTATTTGGTATCTAAAACAAGAAGTTATTTTAACAAAGGATAACTTGGTTAAGAGGCAGTGGAAGGGGTGTACTAGGTGTTGTTTCTGCAGTGCCGACGAATGTATATCACTTGATTGTAAAATGTATGCATCTCGAAAAATTGAAACGAATGATAATTTTGGGACGGACGAAGTATCACTGATCGATTTATTTGATTCGGAAGAAGTTTTAGCGGAGCAAGGTATGGAGAGAGATGTATAGACGCAGTTACGCACGTAGCTTATCCGATGCTGAATAATGGAGGTCAAAAACATGTACAATTCGATCGATGGCAACGGAACTGAGGCAGTCTATTCCATAGAGACAGTATGCAAGGATCATTGATCAAGGAATTCTCTGAAATCTTCTAAAAAAAAGGAATTCTCTGAAATTAAACACCCGACGAGAGACGCCGCAGCAAACTGCTAGCAACGCAACAACCACACTGTAAAAAGAAAAAAAAACTCCACATGAGAATGAACTAGCAACCAGGACACGTGCGGGTGGGCCCGGACGCCAGATACGGCCACGTCGGCAGGGGCCCACGCTCCCCTTGACCCGGGGGTAGAGGGGAGGGAGGTAGCGGCAGTCGGGCAGGGGCGCCGGGCCTGGGTTCCCTCTAATCCCAACCAACGCGTAGAAAACAAATTGCATTGCAGCAGCGGCAGCGGCAGCGAACTGTTCACAGAGTCACAGTTATCTACCGGCCTAGGATTATTCCCTTGCTTTGTTGTCCATTTTGTAGCTTGTGCTGTGCTTTCCTTTGGTCTCTTAATCATCGGCTGGGAAATGGCTAATTGCTGTAATGCTGTACTGTGTGTGGGGGGCGCAATTTGAATTTGGTGGAGAGATTCAGAGAGGAGTTTGTTGACCCTGTTTGTTTGTAATACAAAATTGAGCCTTTTTAAAAATCTTTTGAGCAAGTCAGTAGTTAGTACTGGGCCATGAACCGGTTGGTAGCTTAAATTAAAACGTTCAAACAAACGTATTTGAGTTTTAGTTGAATATAAATGCTCAGGGATATGGACGGAGCTACTCCACAATTTGAGCAACTGAAATGCAGGGAACAGAGGATGTTGCCAAAGCGTCATCGCGCTCATCGGCCCTGCCGTCCACTTGCAAGGCAGTGCCTTGCTCTTGCATTGTGGCAATCCATGCTGCTCCAGGTCTTGTGAATATCAAGACAATGACAGTATAGGATGCAGTCTTGACAAACGGGGTCTGTAGGAGGACAGCGATTCATCAGGCTGGCCTCAAAGCACAGGTTCAAACCTGACGATCCTTCCTTGGTCGTCACTCACATGCCACAGCGGTACAGCACCCGCGACACGATCAGTTTATTCCCCTAAAAAACAGTTGTTGTTTAATACCCATGCCTAATCTAGGGTTCTTGTTCATGTTGACCACACAAATCGCCCTCTCTCTTATGTTTTTGCCACACTTGGGCCCTGCTTCCCATTTTATTTTGCGCCAATTTGTCTGGAACCACGGACACTGATAGTTGAGTAGGGCTGAATATCTGCACATTGACTAAATCTTCACTGAAAGATACTGGCTTTGGTTGTGTCTGGAGTTTTCTGAATTTCTTGTGGAAAGAACCGATAGCTCGAACGATCCATCGAAGATCATGAAATGCTGAAGTGACCTCCTTTTTCACTTATTGAATCGTTGGTGGTTCTCATGCGTATTTTACAGAGACGACATGCGCTGCTTTGAGAGGAGTAGTTGCTGTTTTTGCTGGGCACAAACATTGATATTACTGTTTTTGCAGTGTAACATCTGAAAAAAGGGCCACCTGAAAAGTGAGTTGAGGAATTGATAGTTCGATTTTTTTCGTAAAAAGGCTGGTGCTGGTGACTCGACTCTCTCCAGGGTCATTTTGTGGTTGTTGATGTCGTTGAAGCGTGATTGACAAGAGTTTGTGAAAGTTTCCTTGCGGGTCAAAATCTCTCTTGAATTTGCCTCCCTGGGTTTGCTCAATTCCATAAGTTTGGAGTTGGTTTCTTGTGGGTTCAGTGTCTTTTCCTTTCCCCCCTCTTTGCCACGGTCCTGAGCTGCGACCTCACTGTCATCTGAGATCTCATAACATGCTGCAACTTGTATCTGCTCGCAGGACCAATCTACTGTGTGATTCTAGGAACAATCAGGCCCAATGCAACTTTGCAAAACGCAAATGCAGCAGCTCAACAAGAAACTAACCTGTGTTTTATCTTTTCGAGGCGAAATGTGTCGTGGTGAAAATCATCCGCATTAAAATTTCTGATTCTCCACTATCCCAATAACCATATGCCTTTTTTTGTTGACATCCTTTTTTACCCCTTTTTGAGAAAAATGGATTTGTTAGCAGAAAAACCGATTTTGACCTTACACGGCTCACGGGCCAGCCGCACCCCAACCGAGATTTTTGCTATTTTGACCACAAAAGCGACAGGCTTCTCTAAAATGACCACCAGACACTGGGCTTCTCTAAAATGATCACGAATTTGTTGTTCCATACGTTAGAATGACCACAGCAGCTGTTTAACAGTTTTTGCTGTTATTTAGAGCTAAATAGCTACGGCAAAAGACCAAACTACCCTTGAATCCAATGAATCGCCATCCGCTCCCGACGAAAAAAAGTTCTCTCGGTTCTCTCTCTCACCCTCTCCCGTCCGCGGCGGCGCACGCGCGCCGGGCCGAGCTCGCCCGCGGCTGCGCACGCACGCGCGCGGGGCCGAGCTCGCCCGCGGCGGCGCACGCACGCGCGCCGGGCCGAGCTCGCCCGCGGCGGCGCACGCACGCAGGAGGGACGGCGGCGGCCCAAGTAGTAGGGGCCGCGCCTGGATCTGGACGGGACGCGGCGCGAGGAGGCTATCCGCGCCGTGGACCACGCCTCCGGCCGCCTCCGCGCCGTGCCCGCCATCACCGGCCGGACCCCGCCGCTCCCGCTCCTCCTCCGCGCCCTCCTCCTCGCGCCTGGTTCTGGCCGTCGCGGGCGGGGCGGCGGCGGCCGTCGTTGCGGGTGGAGCGCTGTGGACCGCGGCCGCAGTGGGAGCGGGCGGCGCCGGCGCCGGAGACGACGCCATCCCTCGCGGCGGCAGAACGGGATCTCGAGGAAGAAGACGAAGCGAGGGAGAAAGGGGTAGTTTGGCCATTCAAGTGGAGAAAAGTTAACAAAATGATTACAAAAATTCTTAAACTGAGATTTGGTCATTCCGCAGTATGGACAACGGATTCGTGGTCATTTTGAAGAAGCCCAACGTCCGGTGGTCATTTTAGAGAAGCCCAGCACTTTCGTGGTCAAAATAGCAAAAATCTCACCCCAACCTGGTCCAACGGGACCGATTCGCACACACCTCCTCTGCACCAAGCCACCAACCGCACCGCACCGTGCGGGACCATGGCTTGACCGGCGGCGGCTCGTCGGGCTCGCCCGCCGGACGCGGCCGGGGGCATGAGGCGCAGCGGTGAGCAAGCCTGTGACCGGTGGGAAGGAGAGGAGGCGGTTTCCACCGGAGACCACGGCAACGCGTCCTGGTAGACTGCAGCGGCGGGAGGTGCGGTCTTCTCTGCTACTGTCTGTGGTGGTCAGATTGCAAAGATTTTATTAGGGATTTTTTACTTCGCTTTAGAAAAGGTAGAGCTTAGTGACTTTGATAGGGATTATAAGCTACTCTGCTGCATCATGTGAATACTCGTGGATCAGTGAGGGAAGGCTTTTGTGTAGCAGTAGTGCTCTTAAGATTAGTGGTGTAGGGTTCAGCTTTTCCAAATGTTCAGTTTAATTAATGACGCCCAATTTGCTCAAGCGTTATAGGTCAGAAAAATTGTGCATGTATGTTAGTCTTGTTGAGAAGTTCTTTTGAATATCATCGTGTCACCGCTCTGCCATCACTAACAAATTGTCGTTAGCGGAACTCTGCATCTGGCAAACCAACCCTTTGACATTAGCAGGATTGGTTTCAATGAATCACCTATTACTTATGAATCACTTCACTGGCAGAAAGTACACGGAAGCTTTGTGCCACCATCAATCTTTTCCGCAGCCAAAATTTACAATTCTCTGCGCGTATGGATATCTTCCTTTGAAATTGCACACCTAAAAGGGGGCGAGGATGTTACAGTTTAGTTGACTGCTTTGCGTGATAGCCTGATAGGAATGTCTGTGATACAGGTTCAAATTAGTCATGGCAGAAACCTTGATGTGATAAAAATGATTGCTGGATATATTTCTCATCATTTTGTATAGGTTCTGAAAAGGAATATAAACACACTCATCTTCAGATTGTTTAGAACTCATTTGGGATTTTGAGTATCTTTACCAAGCCATTTGAAACTTCTATTATGCAGGAGGTTATAGTGCTCCTTCTTCTGCCTGAATGTGGGGAAGTTAATGGTGGTTGAGTGCAAGAAAAGAAATATAACTAACACTGCAAAGATGGAGGGATATTGAAACATAACAGTTGTCGTTAATGATGAAAACAGCCTCATGACCTGTGAAAGGTAGCTTCTACCTCCCTCATCTAATATATAGTTTCCTGCAAGACCACTAACAGGCTGCAAACTTCGAAGATCATGTTCACATTGCCTTATCCCATCTTAATCAGAGCTGTCCTTTTAGAATTACGTGGAGAATGCGGACATGAGCTAGATAATATCTGGAAGCTTCATGTTTAATCCTTTTACTTAATCCAACATGATGCTGTCATGAAGAAGGAAATTCTCATTTGCGGAGGTGTCCCAGGTTCAGGGCGCTTTTATGTTTTGTTCAACAGTTTTGGGGTGTAATCGGTGTTGCTGTCCTTGGTGTCTAAAGATAGGAGTGTTGTAACATCTAAACTCTAATCCCTTATTTAATGATGAGGCAGAGCTCCTTCCATCTGTTTCCAAAGAAAAAGTTTATTAATTTGTTCTTAAATTTTGTGTCAGGTAGAGTTGTAGGTTGATTTTTTTTCTCGAACACGCATAGGTTGAAATTTCTTTTATTAGTATACATCGCTCGAACATTGCACTACTCAATCTCTTTCACAATGCTTCCATTTTCCAGTGTGTTTTCCTTAAAAAAATCCAGATCACAGTCTTTGACAATGCCAATTTATAGTATGTTGAGCCATTCCAGTAACTTATATAGTTACATTTTATACAAGGGAAAACCAAAAAAGGTGCCCACGTTACTCACCATGATAGAAATTTGAATTTTTGCATGCTGAACTTCTAATTGCTATGAGGTATCATGTTTGTCAATCTGTTCTCTATGGAAGCACATCATCTGCTCCCTATCTGCTCTTTGACATTTTGAACATTGACTACAAATTTATTGCGCGGTAACATTTTTTTATATGTATCAGTGAATTCAGCAGTCATGATCCAAACCTGTTGGGCACCTGCTTGAAGTATTTGTGGTATACCAGCAAGCGGTAGCAGTAGCACAGAATTTATTGGCCCAATAAGAAAATGATATTCTTTTGGACAAAGCATTATGGAACTTAATTTGAGTTTGCTGGAGTGAGAGAAGTACATTGCACTTGTTGACTAGCTGAAACCTTGTTACATAGGTGGTTAAATTTTCAAAATTCTGTATTTGAGTTCCTTCAGCATATGCTGTACTCGTGAATTTCTGCAAGTAGGAAAATCTTTGATATTATACTCTAGCAAAAATATAAAGGGGTATTCAGTTAGGCTGTTCATCAATACTGTTTTGAAGTTGTCACATGGTAATTACTTAGTTCTAACATATATTACTTGCCCGTTTTTTTAAGCTTGCATTGGTGGTCTAGTAATTGATCTGCCAACTAAATGGCTATTCTATCTTCAGCTTGTTGGTCACTACTTGCTGACTAGTTGCAGACAGTTGGGTGGTCCAAGGGGCAAGGGCAGTAGTATGGCTTGTCTAGAAAGTGAGGTGTAGATGTACAGCAAGTTCCAATTCCTAGTCAGGTAACCTATCAATGTTTTACTTCTGCTGGTGCAATTAGTTTGTCTGATTATCTCATGCATATTTATTTATGCTAATGTCATCTTAGTAGCTTCCTAACAATTCAATGCTCATATTAGTATTAACTAAGTGTGGAAAAATAACAGCTTACAGTGAGTTGGTAAACTTAAGACGAATATGGGCCATGCTTGATATCCACATCTTAAATGAATGAAATTCTGATACTACTTAAAACTCCAATAAAAGAAATCAACATGCTTGGATTTAAGAATCGTTCTGCCAGTAGTGACAAGAGAATGATATTTTTTTATGCCCGATTCCAGCTTGAATACAGGTACACTAGTATGCTGCATCTGCTGGACACATTCTGGAGTTATCTTATTATTAAAACTATTCTACTCCATGCCTTTGGAATTTTGACTCGGAAAGGTGAATATTGTAGATTTTTCCTTGAAAAGATGAAATATCCTTGATTTTTTTCTGTAGGAGCAGTTTATATTTAATGCCTGTCATGGTGCTTGTTCTTAATTTTTGTGGTTATTCTTACAAAGAAAAGAACACGGGTCAATTAGAACAAAAACTTTGTGAGTAAAACAAAGGTAAACTGACGACCAAGGAATTAAATGTAGCATACTCAAGTATATAATGAGAAGAAAAACATCACAGAAGTTTGAGACCTAGTGGTAGATGATACGCAACCGACTATGAGTCATTGACAGCGAATCTGAAAGTTTTTTCATACCTGTGATGTGTCTACACATTTCAGATTGTTGGCACTTCAAAATTATAAGTGATTTTCTCTGTTTCTGTATCATAGCTATTTGTTAAAAAACTTGGAGCAAAATTTTAGTACATACATAATTATACATGTGTTAAAAAAGCAATGTGTTCTTCATCATCTGGACGCAGACATCTGAAACATGTTCCCCGTCCATCTGGATGCGCAGCAATTGAAAATATGGTAATTTCTTCAGCATTTAAAAGTAAATTCATACTTTGTGCTGATAGGCACATTATACCTGCAAATGGTTATAAGGCATCCTAACCATGTGCACAGCAACATCTAAATGACTTGTCTATTCTTGCTATCAACAAATCTTTTTGGTAGGCCTTGTCTTTTGTATGCCCCCGGATTTGCAGCAGTAATGTGTGGATAAGTTCCAATCTGTAGTAAAGTTCTTTCTGTGATGAATATAGAATTTTACTTGTGAAGCACTCCATAATATGAAATTGCGCAGTGTCACGTTTGTGTTCACATCATTATTAAACTGGGTGCTAAAGACATCACTAGAGTACACCACAAAGTAGGAACGGGCCTTAGTTGTGCTCTTTGAAGTTGAATAGATCAATCATACGTCATTGATATGTGAGAGAGATTGACCCGTGATTACTCTTGGTGACTGATTGATGGAAACACGTCAATTTGGGTTACTGATAAACTTGTAATGTCATTCAACGTCAGTGTCCAAACAACGACCAAATCAATGAATCACATCAAAAGTTGTTTGTAAGAAACTTAGGCACGCGAGCACTTGTTGCCGACATGGCGACATCCTTACTCCATGGCCAAGATTTGTTAGTAAGCATTCATATATTCACGGTAGAACTTGGCCTATAAAATCGCCTATTTCACATTGGTCATCCACTTGGAAACTGAAATGTGAGCAGCTAGAAGCTAGATTGCTTCTAAATGAATTCATTCCGCCGGAGCACCTTCCATGATTAAGAATGCGAGAGGTGCCAGGTTGGATTTTATAGGAACTCCACAGGAACTCCTACCAGCTTTAGCTAAGTATTTGTGTGAACATAGATTTTTTTAGTGTAAATGTAATACTATTATGCTATCTTTCTGCTGCACGTCCTTTTGGTAAGAATCTGCAGTTGCAATGGAAACAGCAATTTGCAGCTAACAAGTAGCATTGTTACTTGTTATGATCGTTAATACCAGAATAAGTGAAATATATGTGTTAATTCGTACTTGTTGGTAGAATGCAAGCCAACATTTTTGGGGGACAGAAGTCAATCATTCATCTTGTTGTTCATCCAATGTATGCTAACTTTCGGGTAGCTACCAAAGGCCAAAGCATTCTGGAAGCATGGAAGTTAGGCTCTTAGACTGTTGACATGAATAGTAGGAGAAGGTAGAAAAAGATTAGAGTTTTTAGCTTATAATTTTCATCTTCCTAATGGTACATAAAAATTAAAAGGCATTTCTTCACAACCTTCCGTTAATATTTTTTTCAGTTTTCACACTTAGTAGAATTCACACAAATTGAGCATAGAAGCGCCAATGCCTTTATATACAAATATTTTGGCGTACCTAGGATCGAATTTGTGTGTCCGTTTGGGGGCGGGGCGCTTAGTTCTGGTCTGCTTTCCCCAAAGGTTATCACATCCCATCTGCAAATATTGATGTATGTAAGAGTGCATACACATTTTATGCAGTTTCTTCAGAATGTGTTTAGTGATTATAGCCTTATGTTTTCTTGTTGCCTGGGAACTATGGATTGGAAGCACAGGAATGCGTCTGTTTTTGAAGGGACTCGCCCGAATGTCCGTGTTTTTGTCCAGAGGGTGGAGGAATGCCATTTGTGGTGTTTGGCTGGTGCTTCTGCTCTACAGGGGCTTATCCTGAGGTCGCTTTCCCCAGCCCCATAGTGGTCTAGTGTGGCAAGCAGGTCGTGGTTTGGCTATCATGTTTTTTCCCTAACCGTGG
Source organism: Cenchrus fungigraminus (assembly GCA_036936925.1). Lineage (NCBI taxonomy): Eukaryota > Viridiplantae > Streptophyta > Magnoliopsida > Poales > Poaceae > Cenchrus > Cenchrus fungigraminus. Next base: position 27,498,061 of record CM072780.1, on the reverse strand, counting down.
TTTAGTGTGAGTGGAGTGTATTGGGGAGGTTGCGGCCTCTCCTGTTACCTTTGTACATTTTGTATGTCTTCCTTTCTTAATGAAATGACACTCAGTTCTCCTGCGTTGTTTGAGAAAAACAGTTGGACTTGATTGGATTTCTCAGCTGTATAGGCATGTGAAATTATAGATCTTAATCAACACAACCTTGGCTTCAAAATCAAACAAGCCTCCAGTATTTCTTGATTGTTTTAAAAAAAATGTTCTGCCTCAGTAGGCAAATTTGTGTAACAACCAGTTGCTTTTTGTTGAAGAATTACACTGTAAAAATATTTTCTGATGACTAAATCCATATTGCCTTGATTGCTTTTGAAAGGGATTGTTTGTGTTGAGGTTTTCCTGGAGAGATACAATGCATCTGCAATGGGATAGAAGACAGCTCTTTGCTCCTTGAAGCTAATGCTGGTAGGAGTTTCTAGTTTATTGACAGATAGATCTTTTCTTTGTTGTTGATCCCAGCAAGAAATGGCTGTCCTTGCTGGTCCTTTCGCTTTTAGGTGTTCGTAGGTAGGAAAAACATACACAGCATCATGGATCATTGACACTTGTTATGGGCAGTGATGCCGATGTTGTTACCATTTGTTAGAGAACAATGTCTATGTGAACAAGAAAGCATATAATTGTTTGTTCAATATAATTCCTGCCTCTTATTCTTTCCTTATCCCGTACAACTTGTTCCCTGTGCTTGGATAAAGTATAACCTGCATTTGTGCTTGTCTTTTGGGCAGGAAAAGCATGGCACAGGACCAACCGTGTCAAGCTCCCTTTGGGAGTGGCTGACTGAGCCGTACAGTAAGCCATAGGCTCGCTCCAGCGGTCCAGCCTCCATATGCATCACTGCGTCTACGAGGCTAATTAATAATTATGGTGATGCTGGTGCTACCTGAAGCCTAATGTACTGAACTATTTATTGAACCCAAATGTACCGGATTATTGGTTGCTTTCCTTCTATACTCTAAACTGAAAATAACTGTATGAGCAAGGGAAGTTTAGTATAATTTCCAGATGCTATATGATGCATATATAGATGTTATTATTGACTCATTTGAGTTTCATAGTATATTATTGTGTCATCAATGCAAAAAAAAAATCATAAATTGAGTCGGGTGCTGCTTATTGGCTATCTTTCAGTGTAGATGGGTCATAAATTTTGGCCTGTAAACTCTTCCAAACGATCGCTCTCCTATTTGGCCCATAATCATGCGAACAAATTGCAAGGCCGTATGCAATACGAATGTATAGATCCAGCCCATATCGAAGCCCACTCTGTTGATCTTGCCCGCACTCTTCATCCCCTCCCTTGAACCCTTGCGCCCACCCATACGACGACCAGCAGCGCAGCCGTAGAGGGTGAGAAGGCGGCGGCGCCGGCACCGGCGAGGAAATCAAGGAAGCTGAAGCCATGGTGGTACGGATCCGGCTGGTGCGGTTCGGGTGCCGTAACCGGCCCTTCTACCGCGTGATGGCCGCCGACAGCCGCTCCCCGCGCGACGGCAAGCACCTCGAGGTCCTCGGCTACTACAACCCGCTGCCAGGTTAGGTTACGCTACTGCCCTCCTTCCTCTCTAATGCCGCGTGTCTTCGAAAGCCCCCCCCCCCCCCCCCCGTAAGATCGATTGACCTGTTTCTTTACTGGCGCAAGAACCATTTTCCGCAGCTGCTGCTGACCAGCTTAGTATTTCGCCCAGTGATAGTGCGTGCGTCATCGCAGATGGGGGAGAGTAGTGAAATACGGTTATAGGTGTTTTGAGGAGCTTCTCTGTAACTGATTACCTGATAAAAGATGTGTGTTTATCTTGCTGCTGTGTGCAGGGAAGGATGGTGGCAAGAGGATGGGTCTGAAATTCGACCGGGTGAAGTACGTTTCACTTGCCTGCCATTTGTGTTTCTTGTTTATTACTTTAGCGGAATTTTGTGTATTGCAGCTATTACTGTAACTAAATATAACTTAGTCTAAGGAGAGTTGTTAGCAGGGGGCTGATGCTGCCGACAAGATGTTTAAACTAAATGTGTGATTGATTTGGAAAGACACACAGAAGGTTTTAATTGGAGGCTAGTTTAGATGTTCGGTCGTATTAGCGTTTTGGTTTCATGCTTAATTTGATGTTAGATCATACTACCATTTTGGATGTTAGGAAGGCGGGGAAGAAATGGTGAGTTTGTGTGGTCTGTGGTGATTCACTCTGCGAGTTAATTCATAGTGCCAATTGCCATATCTACCTCTCTCTGGAAAGAAGATTCTTTTTTATAGGTAAACGAGAGAAGATTGTGGGTAAAGAAATTAAGATGGAGCTGTAGATTGTGTAAGATGTTCAGGGTAGCATAACTTAAGGGATAATACCACCTGCCCTGTATTATCTACTTTCCCTTCTTTTAGCATTTTGGCAAGAACCAAGCAACCTTACCAACGGTGATTTCTTCTTTGGTCAAGTTACTTCCAAGATATATGCTGTGCTGTTTTCCTTTCTTCCTTTGAAGGCTATGTAACAAAGTATAACTTTCTTCCGGCATAGGTATTGGCTGTCAGTTGGGGCACAACCGTCAGATCCAGTTCAGCGTATTCTCTTTCGGGCTGGACTCCTTCCCCCACCTCCTATGCTTGCCATGGCCCGTAAGGGTGGGCCTCGTGATAGACGCCCCATTCATCCAATGACTGGAAAACCCTTGGATTTTGAGAATGTCACTATAGTGAACTCCGATGCTCCTGAGGGCGATGGTGAAGAACCTAAAGATGAAGTGGCTTCATAAATCTTATGTTTTAGCATATGGAAACTGTGCTAAATTTCTATTTTAGCATTCATGTAGTGGTGTGCTGCAAGAGAAAACTTGTTTGTTGTGCTTCTGACAAGACTGAGTACTCATCTGATGCAGCAAACTTTTAGACATGTAATGTTTCATCCATTTTGTTCAAAAAAATGGCAATACCGTTGTTTTCCCTCCAAAATACAATGCTATTGTGTAGTATGTCTGTAGCTCTCATTCTGTTGTACCATCCTGCATTTGTCAAATAAGGTTCGCTTCTGCAATTGATACATGCACCTTGATGATTTTTATATGATCACTTTCTGTATTCTTAAATTGAGACTATTAGCTTATATATTGTTCATGATATCAGACATAGATACACATACTGACTACTGAGATGACTTGGAAGGTAGGCAAGATGCTTTACCTAGTAGTATGCACCAACAGCTTCTGCAGAGTGCAGAGCAAGATACGTTTGCTAGATCAGGTGTGACTGACCGACTGACCCAATCAGGCTGATGGATCCTTGAGCTTCACCTGATCCAATCGCAAAGTTCATGTCTGTATATCTTTGTGCCTGTTTGTTGACGCTGACACTTATGGGATTCTTTCCTTGTACAGTATAGTTCTTACCGACACAAAGGCATGTTTGCCTCCTGAAGCATCTTCTCAGGATTCCATCATAGATTCATAGGCTATTTGAGAAAATTACACACCATTTTAAAATGGTATATACTTTGATTCCAGTAACTATAATTCCTTAATGAGATAGTTGCTGATAATTCCATTTTAGACCAAATGAGTTTTATCTAACTGTAGGAAATTCAGAATCATGAACTCCTGGTGGCATTTGTAATGCTAACACACTCCAATTCAAGATCTTGTTTATGGATAATGGATTATACAATAAAAAAAGTTTCTCTGCATGTCCATATAGTATACTGACAATTGCATCCTGTACAAGTTAGAGACAAAAGTTCAGTACTCAGTAATGTTCAGGCTTTAGACACCATAGATTGGTTCAGACCGGCAAAACAAAGTATATCTGACCAGGAATTAAGGCATATACACAGTCACAAGCATAACCAGCATGGGCCTAGTAACTCATGTTACCATCATCAGCTTGCATCATCGCAAAAGGTATTTCTTCTTTCCCAGGCCACCCATGAAGCATCCATGCGACATGCTAAACCAATGTCACCAAGAAAAGCTTTCTTCGCAGCACTTGCCTTTGCCTTCTTTAAATTTCTCAAGGATGCCTGAAATGTCTTCCCCTTTCCCCCTCCGATCCACATCAGTTGCCACATTATTTGTTACCATAGCCAAACCAGTAGCATGGGAGAACCACCAAGATGTTGCAAGCTCTGGCAGCTTGTTGTGCTGGTGTTGGCGCGATGGTGCCATGCTTCAATGGCCATGACGTTCACGATCTCGAACTACTGCCCCCACCCGATCTGGCCGGGGACGCTCGCCGGCTCCGGGACGCCGCAGCTGTCCACGACGGGGTTCAAGCTAGAACCCGGGCAGACAGTCCAGCTCGCGGCGCCGGCGGGGTGGTCGGGGAGGATATGGGCGCGGACGGGGTGCGTGTTCGACGCCGACGGCGCGGGCGTGTGCAACACGGGCGACTGCGGCGGGCGGCTGGAGTGCCGCGGCGCCGGCGCGATGCCGCCGGCGACGCTGTTCGAGGTCACGCTGGACGGGAGCGGCGGCCAGGACTTCTACGACGTGAGCCTCGTCGACGGCTACAACCTGCCCGTCGTCGCGATCCCGCGGGCGCGCACAGGCGGCGCCTGCAACGCCACCGGCTGCATGGCCGACCTCAACCGCTGTGAGTGCCACTCCCCGCGCCGGTGAAAATGCATATTCCCAGTTTCCTACCGTACCGGCCGGCATCCGAATCCGACTAACCGTGCCTTTAATTTTCTCTGTGTTCTCCATCGATGGTGATGGGCCGGCAGCGTGCCCGAAGGAGCTGCAGGTGGACTGCGGCGGCGGCGCCATCGCGTGCCGGAGCGCGTGCGAGGCGTTCGGGCAGGACAGGTACTGCTGCAGCGGCTCGTACGCGACGCCGGACGCGTGCCACCCGACGGTGTACTCCTCCATCTTCAAGTCGGCGTGCCCGCGCGCCTACAGCTACGCCTACGACGACAGCACCAGCACATTCACCTGCAAGGCCTCCGATTACACCATCGCCTTCTGCCTCCCGAGCTCCGGGTAATTTACTGTCATTGACGATCCATTGTCAATGCCCTGTTGACAGCATGCATGTAATAGCTTTTTTGTTCTGACTTATCTCTGGCTGCAGAATAAAGAAGTCGGATGCAGTGTTTCTCGGGGCACAGATGGACGGCCAGAGCACCGACGGCGGCAACAATGTGCCGCCGGTGTACAGCAACGGTGGCAACAATGCGCCACCGGTTTATAGCAACAGCAACGGTGGTTTCCAGCCGCCGATTTACAACTACGGCGGCGGAGGGGTCCGTCAACCGGCGATGGCGGCCTCGTCGGCGAGCACAATATATATCCGGCCAGGGCTCCTGCTACTGCTGTTGCTCGCCTTCCTTTTCTGACGGCGCTCTCGGTTGATCTTGTTCGTGCACGAGAATGTCTGTCTGGCAATGAGAAAGGCGACAGAAGCTGAAGCTTTTCCAAGAGCTCGATGAAGAAATCGAAAATCTGAGAGCAGATGAACATAGGAGTATGGGGATAGCAGGCATGGATAAGGTAGAGATCCAACCGAGAAGAGACTGAAGAATGAATTATTTGCAGTTGTAAAATTGACTACGTCCTGCTAGTGGACTCTGGACTAGGTGCTACTGTAGTGAACATAAGGAAATTTGTTGTGAAGATTGAATTGAATCCGTAAATATCATTGATTCATTACAATCGACCGGTGATGAGGTAAATGTTTGAATAGGATTCCTTCAGAAGCATCATGTTTATGGAAGCCCACAACCAATCGACGAGGCCTAATTTAACCTATTAGCCCAATAGGACGATTGTTTCCTCCTATATCATGAATTTCAAATTAGAATGGGTTCTCTTGTGGTACTTCTATCCATAAAACCAAATGGCATTGTCCTGAGGACGGACCTAAGCGGCAGAACTAGTAGGGTTCTAATTTAGGTATGCCACACACTAATACTCCAATATACAATATGGTATAATCGAATAGTCATTTGATGAGTAAATAACTATATACTCCTTCTGTTTCAAAATATAGCTACTTCTTGTAGACCTCTTATATCAAATAAACTACTTTTTTTTAGCACTATCAAATAAACTACTTGAGAACTCATAAATAAGCTATATTATGGAACAAAATTTGAAGGCTAGAACTAAATATATTCTGGAACGGAGGTATACATATTGTGAATAGTTCAACATGTCTTAATTCAGTAAATAAAAATACAATATATCCAAAATTCAAAATTTAAATTTGAAGCTAGCACAACTACGATATAAATAGTTTGAACATGTAATTCAGTGTTAGAAATTTGCCATATTGCAAACATAGTCCACACACTAGGTATGCCGCTAACTTAACGGGGGGCAGGGGGCTTGTTACAGAGAATGTAATGTACTCCCTCCGTCCCGTAAAGAATGCAATCCTAGCATTTGAAAAAAAATCTCACAAAGAGTGCAATCGTAGAAAATAGATCTAATTACTTACCTAATTAAGCAATCAGATCTGATCTGCATGCCAAAACTTTTTGCATGTGGCTAAAAATAGGGGTACTAGAATCTTTTCGCGCCACCACTAATTTGTCTTAGAAAAACTAAAATTGGACTTATTAAAGGACGGAGGGAGTAGTGTGTACCGCACACATACTACGACCTGTATTGGATTATAGAGAAGTTTCGCCATTATTAGACGTCAAGGTCTTGGTAGCCAGTGACATCGCAGGATCCCAAAATCAATGGAATACGGCTATTCGCCCCCACGCTCCCCCCCCTCCCAAAAAAAATCTTCCTTGTATACATCTAACATATCACCAAGTGGGTCTACTACCAAAAACCCACACTATAAGACCCTCTCCAATGAATAACGTCAACATAGCTCGATGGCAGGCGTGTCTGAGAGGGGAGATCCTTCCGCACCAGCGCTGGCCTCTGCGTCCGACACTTCGGTCAGTATCAGTGGCATGGTCATCAACAATTAATAGACTACCACATAAGCTGATGACTCTAGGTGTATATAGTTACCAATACTCATGACCCTGTTTTGGGAGAAGATCACAGATGACAAATGCAAGATTTAAATGTTGTATTCTATCTTTGAAACTGTGCCTATGAAATGTGCATTGAGAATGACATCGTCATCATGCTAAAAAGTTGATGTGACATACTTGGTAACAGTGCTCATGTCACTACCACTAAAATTGATCTTATTTTTCCCACTGTTCCTGCATTGTTCTCATATCATAAAAGCTATGAGCTAGCTCATATCGCCACTGGAGAAGGCCTAAGCTCTCTTGTCTGCAAGTGTTTGGCCAGGGGGTCGCGAGAAACGTATCCGATCGTCGATCGATCCATAACCATCCAACCATCAATTGACTTACTACGGGTCCTTACGCTGACTCGCCCAGTCAACGTCCAGGTCCTGGTCAATGGTTGAGCACGTGGTCGTGGAGATTGAATTCCCCCGCTCTGATAATTACAGCGCTGACGAGTCGTATCTTCCGGATCGAGAAGGCATCCACTGCGACTCGTTGGATATTTTCGGGGCGACGAATTAGCCATGCAGGCAGGACACATGGAAGGGAGCGATCAGCTCGATATGACAGCACGCAGCAGATGATTGGCTGTGTTCGGCTGCTCTTATGGGGCATAAGTCGGCAGATTGATTGTGAGAGAAAAATACTACGCAAGAAGAAGTCGGCAGATTGATTGTGAGAGGAAAGAAGTCGAAAGAATTGTGCAACAAGGGGAGCCGAACGCAGCCAAGATCAGGATTACGACACGAGACTTGCACTCGTTCTGTCGCCTCCGAGATGGCGATGGATGCCGCCTGACAGGTCAAGCAAAGCGTCATATCCGTTACCACCACCCAATGGCTTGTCAAGGGATCTCAATCTCGATCTCGATCTCAATCTCAATCTCAAGGGATCACGTACTGATCGACCCAACTGAGAACTGACCCTTGCATTGGTTGAGTCAAGAAGATAATCTCTTGTCGCACGTACTTGTACTGTGTGAAGGCTTCTGGATTATCGCAAAAAAGAAAAAGTGAAGGCTTCTGGATCAATAATAAGGATACTTGCATACTCGGTTTTGGAGCTGTACGAATTCCGGCAAATGGCTGATCGAGCTGAGAGCCACACACATCTCGATCTTTCATGCTAGATAGTACCCTAAAATGGCCTGATTATTTGTGCCTACCCAATCATTATTTGACAGGCATATATGGCTCCTCGAGACATACTTACTTTCTAATTTAAATGTCAAATCATGATTTGAAACTTGGAGCAATCCATTCCTTTTGTTCCGGTCAAATCCTATCAGATATATACTAGAAAGACTGGCGCGTCGCCGCGCCATGACCTGTAGCCCAGTGATTGGTAGAAAAGTTAGGGATATTTTTTGCATGATTTTATTTGTGGGTTAATTTCTTAAAACTTTAGGGTATTTTTAGTTAAAATGCAGGGATCGTAGATTGATCGTGACAAAGCTGGGGGACTTTTCTGCAAAATTTTGGATTGTGGGTAGATTTGTAGTAAGTTTAGGGTCTTTTGTGTGTGGACCGTGTGTTAATTTTTGTAAAGCTCATGTTTGTGGGAGATGTATGGATCATGGGTTGATTATCATAAAATTATCTGAGAGGTGGCTCGATCGAGGGAGATGTCATCAAATTATTTGAGAGGTAGCATAAATAAATGGTAGTTATGTAAAGATTAGAGGCTTAATTAAAGTATCATAGCAGTGGTTGGAGTACAATTTACTTTTGATAAAATTTGAGAGGGATTTTGTGAAATTGGCAGTCCTCTTGGCATTTCTTTAAAGCTCGAGGGGATTTTCATAAATTTCCTAAGAGTTGGCTTGAGCAAATGCTATTTCTGGAAGTTTGAGGGTGTTTCTATAAAATTACCAAAGTGTGGGCTGAACTACATATTAATTTTGACAAAGTGTGAGGGTATTTTTGTAAAACTGTCGAGCCATCCACGCGTGATCCGACAGCTGTCGTTTTCTTGATGCATGACTCAATGGGGAGACAAAAATCCCCCCCCCCCTCCCCCACTTTAGGTCTTGTAAAGATAATAATTGAGCCAAGTCACACATGAGAGGGGGCGCTTGGCTTTTTGTTCATATAATTTTTTGTTTCAAAAAAATAAGAATAAATTATATTTTTATTTAATTTCGAATATATGTAGGCTGGGCATCCTCTGCCCACCACAACGTCCTCCTTATTTTCTAGTAAATAAAAATCTCAACTAGCATTTACCATTATATATATAATAGGATTATATTTGTTGACATATTTGTCACCTATAAAAGCTGCCACCTTTGTGACCGGTGGCGGAGCTGTGGCCCAGGCCGCCCAGGCCTGGACCCTAGTCGCCGGCCCATATTTTGTACACTGTAGCACACTGTAGCAGCTACTGTAACGAAGAATTAGGCCAATTTTCTACACTGTCACTGGGAATTAGACCAATTTTCTACACTGTCGCTGGGCTGGGCCTTAGTCGCTAGGCTGGGCCAGCTCCGCCACTGTTTGTGACGACTGGACCGAAAGTCCGAAACGTAATACCTATAGTTTAGATGTATTTCCATGTTAAAAGAGAGGGGGCTAAAATTAGCTGTACTTATTTTTTTTGGAACATTTAATTATATTTCTCTAGATGAAACATTTTATGTCACCCTGTATTTTTTTCTTTGACTGCCAAAAGATATGCTGGCACTGAACTTTTTGAACATTTTGTTTCTCCATCGAAGACCATTTTATTTCACTATTTAAGTATGTCAAAATTGTTTAATATTGTTCAATTCTGACTTTGTTAATCTCTACTGAATAAAAAAAATTAATTGCCAAAGTCCCCACAAATATAGAAGTTTGGTTTAAATTAAATTTAGAAAAGAATAACTGGCCAACTCAATTTCTCAGCTATATAAGCCCACAGTGAAACACACGGACTCTTCTCGGTTTCAAATGAAGCTTAATTTTTCTGCAAGTCACTTGGATGACCTAGGAATGGACACGAATCGATGTTACAAATTATATAAAAAAAAAATCATCCAGTGTGACTTGACTTATGCTGACTTACCATGGCCAAAGTCCAGGTCAAGTCGATGCTGGCGCCATCAATGTGATGATGAGATGAACAACTGGAATTTGATTTGTCCTCTGAAAACTACATCATCATTATCAACTTATTATCATGTCGTCTCCTTGAGAGACCTTGACCACACATGCATATATCCTGCAAATATCATAGTTCAGGACAAGTCATTTAATAAAGGCAGGTGGTTCATCGCAAAAAAAAAAGTGATAACGGGTGTATTTTGTGTGTGAAAATGTTATCATAAGCGCCCATACCATTTAGTTTTTTTATTTGCACTAAGCAGTAAATTAAAAAGGACGAACATTTATTATATTAAGCGTGTGTTTGGGAGCACTCCGGAGCTGGAAAAAATAGCTCCACTCTACCAACTCCAAAAACTTTCCTGCCAAACACCTCTAGCTCCACCAGCTTCAACTCCAGAAAAAAGGTTTTTTTTTAGAATACTCCAGAAAAAAGGTTGAGCTAGAGGGCAGATCCACCTTTTTTTTAAGTACCTCAAGAGGTGCTCCAAAAACTCTTTCAAACTTTCTCATGGAGTTGTCGGGTAATTACCCACCATGCCACTGGTTACACACGTACCCCTTCGTGAGTGGAAAAAAAAAGGCTCCTCTCGCGTTGTTCGGAGCTCCCTGGCCGCACGTCAGCTGGCGGGAGGCAGTCATGCCTGCCTACTGTGACGGCGTCGTGGCTTAGGCTCTAGTCTGCCGTGAATCGAGCACGGGGTCGCTGAGCTATACCAGGCTACAGGGGTAGCACACCGGGGCGAGACGGAGGTGGTGCCAGAGCAGAGGATGAGAGAGCGGAGAAGAGTGAAGAGGAGAGAGGAAGAGGATAGATAGAGAAAAAAAAAGAAGAGGATGACATGTGGATCCATTACAATGAGTAAAATAGACATTGCACAACCAAATCTGATGTTCTGAAACTGGATCACTGCAGTCAGCCAAACATGAACATCAGCTTCATATTTTTCAGAAGTTGGTGGAGTGAAGTACCAAATGTGTGTAGTGGAGTGGAGCTGTTTTTTAGGTGGAGTGCTCCCAAATACCCCCTAAACAACAAGTTAAATGAGCTAACACAGCCATGTAGGCGAACAGCCTTGTGGCGGGGGAAGAGGAGGGAGGATAGTGAAGAAAAGAACTTCATTGGAAGCAAAGGAAGAAGATGAGGAGAGGAGAGAAAGAAAGCAATGAGATGGAGGAGGAAGACCTCCTCTAAATTTTGATCTTGCCTCCACTTCACGACGGTATCTCGAGACTAACCGGAGTGGGAATGGGCTGACTAGTTGATACACGTGAACATAAGGCTCACTGACGAGCAACACGATTCAGGCACGACAACAACCAAACAAACTACTGGAGTGAGAAAAACGGCAACTGAACGAAGAACAAACGACAAACAATCCGACACGGACGGACAATCAGCGACGAGCCTACATGACAGCGACACGCATCATCATGTGATAGGATCGGAATATGAGATAGAGATGCCACCTAATCGGACATTCGATCGGACAAGCAACGCGTGCTCAATTAGCGCTACTAGCTTCGAGTATTAATTAAGGTTGGAGTAATGGAGTTGGAGATCAGGTAATCATTGCGTCAGCTGAAAACGAAGGCTGTACATGCTGCTATATGCTCAACAAATTAAATCATCATAATCAGTAGAACTGACCCCCGAGCTGTTCCAGCTAGTTCTGCGTTTTTGGAGGTACCTGAGCTCTAGTCTATTCCGATCGACCTTGCAATAATGTACCATCAGCATCTGGCAAATGGTTGGGAGGCAGCAGTTCCCTTTCGTTTAGATTCCATGCATGAACACGACAAGTGGAAGAAAAGGAATCTGTACAAGTAAAGCAGAATCTGCTAGAGGGATTTGATTGTCAGCCTATGATCATCATCAGAATTCAGAGCTACACAAGAGGTGCATCGCAAGTTCTCAACAGATCAGTTAATAATGAAACATTTATCTGCACAATACTGAATGCAGTTGAGCTGGTAGCTAGCTTTTGCATTGGTACACACATGCAAATGAGATGCACTTCAATTTCCTGACACACCAATACACCATCAGAACGAAGGAAAGTTTTATAATGTAATGTTCAACAGATTATTCCAAACAGAGCAATTGCCATACACACAATCTGACTTGATCGATGGTCATCAATGGTTGTTTCGAAGTGAAGATATGATGTCCCGTTGAGCAACGGCGTTCATCATTGGCCCTGATCTCCGGGATTACTTCTTGAGGTTTCCCTTTGGATTGTCCACAAACCGGTCGATCCTTAAGGGCTGGAGGTCTACTCCAGCCTCCGCCGCCGTCCTCGCCTCCCCATCCATGGCCATCTCGGCCAGGATCCTCCCAACCGCCGGCCCCATCTTGAACCCGTGGCCGGAGAACCCCGCGCCGACGACGACGTCCTTCCCGAACTCGCCGCCGAGGAAGTCGATCACGTAGTCCTCGTCGGGCGTCATGGAGTACATGCACGACTGCCGGATCACCGGCCCGCCGGCGGTGTCGACGTGGCCCGGCATGACGGCGTCGATCCACCGGGCTACGGGATCCGCCAGGTCGGCGGCGCCCGTGGTCCAGTCCCTGCTGTCCGGGTCGCACGGCGGGCCGCCGTGCTTGGCGATCTTGATGAGCCCCGGGAACTCCATCGACGGCGTGCTGTAGATGTAAGGGTCGCCGTAGCTGGCGAACGTCGGGAAGCCGGCCTCCGTGGTGAGCTCGCTCTCGTGGCCGGGCCTCACCTTCCAGTAGCAGATGAGCGTGTGCACCGGCTGCACCGGCAGGTCCATGCCGATGACTGACTTGACCAGCTTGTTCGTCCACGCGCCCACCGTTACGATGCACTTGGCGCCATGGAATTCCTCGCCACTCGCTGTCCTCACCAAGATTAATCCATCCGCTGAAATTAATGTTGAACGTTGAAATCAGTCCTTGATCACAAAAAAAAAAAAAATCACTCTGAACGTGAACACACGCACCTTAAAACTGTACATTGAGCGAGCACTAGGGCTATGCATGTGATGGTTTGCAACTTGCAAATCCTCCGTATCTTTTAAATTTATATAACTTTTTCATCTAGTTTAAAATACTCTGTGCTCTAAGAGATTGGTGGGTAGTAGTGGTACTTTACCTCCTGCGCTTTATTTGATTCCACAATCACTGGCAAACAAAATTGTTGAGATTATTCAAATGAAGTACAGCTTGAGTTGGGAGAATTATGCTAGAATAACAGGCTGATGCTAGAATCATTTTACATGCTTTAGTTCGTGTGTGATGTGACATATGAGGCAATAGAGTAGCTGTGCAGTCACAATTAATAATTAATAAGAGTACAAGACGTTAACCATATTAGAACAATAACAAGAACCACTTGCATGTAACAAAAACTCTTGGCACTGCCACTTAGCATTGCTCAAGTTGATCAAAAGTTTAAGGATTTAGCTCAAATTTCAGGCTCCAACTTTTCCTAGAAATTAAATACCTCTCGTGCAATCACCAACCGTCACGAAAAGTCTTGCGCTTGTTTTTACTAGGCTACTAGCCTCATTTGCAATCTTGGAACCATTAGTAGATGATTGAGATGTGAAGTGACAGGGATTTGTTCTTACGCAAAGTTCAGGAATCAGGACAGGAAGGTTTTGCTGTTTGCATGCTCAAATAGTCATATGGTCCGCGAAAGAGCTACGTCAGCTCGTGCATGCTGCCAGTGGCTCACATGCAGGAGCCGAGCGAGTGCTTCCAAGAGGATTATAGCTCAGGTCTCGGTGGCAGGGAAGAAGACAGTAGCGCACGAGGCGCGCGTGCTCACCTCGCTTGGCGATGTCAACCACCTCCGTCCGGTCCCTGACGACGGCGCCATTCCTGACGGCGAGCGCCTGGAACATGGCCACGGCCTTGGTCGCCTTCATCACCCCGCCGAGCTCGCTGGTCGCCGCCGTCCACCCGTCGGGCACCCGGAACACGCCCGCCCACGGCCAGGAGGACGGGTCCCCGGCGGCGGCGACCTCGGCGGCGCCGCCGTTCCTGATGGAGGCGCGGAGGTCGGGGTCGTCGCGCGGGCCCAGGTCGAGGTGCGGCGTGGGCGTGAGCACGCGGTAGCCGGCGTCGGCCTGGGCCTCATCCCAGAGGAGCCGCGAGAGGCGCGCCATGGGCGGGTAGTGCGGCTGCGGGTAGGTGGCGCGGATGGTGCGGGACTCGCCGTGCGAGGAGCCCCGGTGGTGGAGCAGGTCGAACCGCTCCAGGAGCAGCGCGCGCGAGCCGCGGGAGGACGCCGCGTACGCCGCGCAGCTGCCCATGATGCCCGCGCCCACCACGATCACGTCGAACCGCCGGCCGTGGACGGCCTCGGCGCCGTTGGACGCCGCCATGGCGCTCGCTTGCTGCTTGCTTCCGCTCTCGCTCGCTCTCTGCTAGCTCTTATAATTCCTTCGAGTGCTTTGTGGCCGTGTGGTCGGGTCGACGGAGAGGGAGTAAGAGCAAAAACTTATGCTACTGCTGAGTATGTAGTAGGCTGTGTTGGCCAGTACTGCATCAGCTAACTCAGCCTTATCTTGGTGTGTATATGGGGCCAAGATGCACGCTCACCGTTGGCCCGGCTCTCACCGTGACAGGCCTACTAATCAACGCACAGTACACGTCACGTTTTTTGGCACCGACGACCCTGATCACCTTTTTTCTTTAAGAAAAGATTGCAATGATTAGCAAAACTGTGGTTAAAAATGTCTATGCCGAACAATTTGCACTTGTATCTTCCTAATTTTTATTGGCGTAGATCAAATGTGTCACCCTATCTCTCCCACGGTCCCACCAGGGTTTCTGTTTGTCAAACCTTTTGTTAATGCCATAGTTTCGTTGACTCTGGCAATCTCAACAAGACAATGTGTCATTTCTTTCATCTTCTTGTCGTTTTGGATGTCAAATGACACGCACAAAGATTCTAGTTGCAATTTTCTATCTTTTGCTTCTGTGCTGAAAATTGAAAAAAAAATACTACTCAGTCAATATATTTCTTCAAGATTTGAGGCAGTCTACATATGTGCTGGTTTTTTAGAGCTCAAAACAACGAACATTATTGGTTGGACAAGTTTGATGAGAAAAATGTGGAAGTCAACAATGAATTTCCTGAGAGTCAAGCTTTAGTTTATTCCGTAAACTTTATTTGATCCAAGTACATATACATACAACCACACGTCACGTCGTCACGAGCAAATTCAACCTCCTCATCCTGTTGTTTCACATAAGATTCTTTTTTTAAGAAATAGTTTTCGATCTGGTGTAGTAGAGCTCATACAGTGGGTCTAATTAAAACATCATAACTTCTGCACACCACTGGTTGATTTTTCTGCAGATCTCGGCCCGTGGAAGTGCAAAGATGTTTGTTAACTAGTCACTACACGAACATGGATTCCTGGTCATGCTCATTTTTTTGTGATTTTATCTGCTCCCAAACTTTGAAAATTCAACCGCTAGTATTAGTTTGGAAACACAGAAAAAACCATACTTAGGTTTGTCCTGAAAATACTTTATAACTATATGAACTCGTTGGATTTTATAATATAAGTTTAAGAGAAAATAGTAGTAAAAAACCACATTTCAAAGACCATGAGAAGTACAAAGACATAAGTATTTTTAACCAAAGAATGTAGTTGATACGAGTGAGAAGGTAACCAATGGCATGAAAAAACATGAATGGTGTCAATTTTAGAAGCATTTTTTTAAAAAAAACTAGTAACTGCAGTTTGGTGCTTTGTTCGACATACATAACTTTTCAACCATTAGATCTCGATTATAATGTCTTAGTGCTTCCTTTACCCTTTTTATATATCGCCCTTGCGTCTCTCCTCCCCTAACCCTAACCTTGTTGCCACTCTCCCGCCGCCGCCGCCGCTGTCTCCTCCTCCTCCCACCTACAACAACCCTCCAATGTATTGACTTCAACCTCTAAAATTGATCTATGTTGCGCCCTTCTTTGGAGTGCCGCTACTTGTTGCACTCCCCCCTTTCATTGCTTACGCTACCAACCCCTACTTGAGGAATTTTCCATCATATACTTGTTGTGTCTTTGTCTTTCTTTGCCCATTACCCTCCTTCGAGATTTCAATCGGCACAAGTGCACAACCATATACCAACCTAGATCTTCCTTCAAACATGGAGAATCATGAAATTCAAAGCAAAGCATCGATGCATCCACCAATGCAAATCGTGAGGTCAGAAAAAACACTCATATGAGTTCTTATATGATTTTTTTGTGGGGCATGTGTGTGTGGGTGTGGGGGTTGATTACCCACGATGATATGGCTACTTAGTAGTTAGAACATTTTCCCCACCAAGGAACAACTTTGAGAAGGTGAGAAATGTTTTGCGTAGTGCAGCACTGCAGCCGAACACTAGAAACTCATGGTGTCGACTGTCGAGCGTGGAAAGAAAAAAAAATTAGAGTACCTTCAATGTTGTTTTAGTACCTTCAATGTTGGGTGCTCTCGAGTCTCAAGTGATGCACGTTTCCTTCGTTGCCGTCGATGCTCAATTGGACAGCCCATAGCGGGAGCTCAGGCCCGCCCGGTAGTTGCCGTAACTGACTCCGGGTGGTCAGCGAACTTTGACAGCAATACTGTAGGGTTTTAGCTTAACCGTCCAAGCCTCCCATGGAAGCCGTCCCCACCCCGGCCGGCGCCGCCGGCGCCGCCTCCTCTTCCTCCTCCTCCTCGACCCCTTCCCCATCCACCAAGCGCCCGACCACTGCGCTCCGCCTGCTATGCCCCTCCAGCCGCGCCGCCGCGCTCCGTCCCTCACGGGACCTCCACGTGGATCATCCGCCCGTGGGGGACGAGGCCGTCCTCGTCATCTCCGGGCCGGACGCCCCCGCCGCGGCGGTCAGGGCGTGGGAACACGTGGTGGGGCACAGGATCGCGGGCGAAGAGGCGATGGGAGGGGAGGAGGAGGAGAGGGAGGTGACGGGCGCCGTCGGCTGCCGGATGCTGGCCGCCGGCGCTCAGGTGGGGTGCGTGCTGGGGAAGGGCGGGAAGACGGTGGAGCGGATGCGTCAGGAGAGCGGAGCCCAGATCAGGGTGTTCCGGAACAGGGAGCAGCTGCCCCCCTGCGCCGGTCCGGCGGATGAGCTTATCCATGTATGCCTCTCTAGGTCCTTCGTCATTTACTAAAACCGATGCTTCAATGTTGTTTGGGTGGAAAATTCAACAGTCTTTTCTCAGCGCGTAGTGGTTAACTATGGAATGCTGTGACTATTGAATGCCGGCAATATCGCTGGAACTATTAATGTTTTGCTGTGAATCAGAATGTGATCTCAAGCATTGCATTTGTATAGGATAGAATAGTGAACATACAATACTCTGAGAGAGTGGTAATTTTTATAACAGATACAAGAATAGGCACACTTTGCTGTCCTTGCATGATATTCGTAGTGATATCGCAGGGCCCGGTGTTTCTATGTGTTGAAATTTACCTTCACATATGAACAAATCAGATTGAAATCCTTTGTATGTTCTCAGGAAATTCATCAGTTGGCCAATTCATAGTTTGCGTTCACCATTGTACGGGCCTATTTAAGCATTCACTTAGATATGTGATCTTCAAAAGTTAGGTTGTTCTGACATGGTAGCTTTTTATTGTTAGATAAGTGGGACTTTTTCTCAAGTACGTAAAGGACTGTTGGCAGTTTCAACCTGTCTCCAAGATAATCCTAGGCCAGACACAAGCAATATTCCAATGTCTAGACCATTTGGGCCTCCAGTTAGTGGTAATGGTTGTCCGCCTGGCATGGATCCTCATTCTCAAAGAAACTATTTACCACCGCACATTCCTGATTATCACACAAGGAGTTATCCAAGTAATGCTGGTGCCCCTGGACCTAGATTCTTTTTTGAACAAGAGATAGTGTTCAGGATGATAATTCTGAATGACATGGTCGGCAGCATAATTGGAAAAGGTGGTTCCACTATCCGCGCATTACAGAGTGAAACTGGTGCTTCTATAAAGATTTTAGAGCCTGTTGCTGATTCAGAGGAGCGTATCGTTTCCATATCTGCACGTGAGGTATGTCTATGGACTAACACTCCTGTTTTGTTGCAACTGTTGAAATAATTTTGTTTACCTAGGTAACAAGATATTTTTATGAAAATTTGTTATATGAATCTATTTCTCTGCAAGCACTGGCATGCCACGTCAATCTGTAGCTAGTTGACTGTTATAATTGGAGTTTCTGAAAGTGTTATATTGTCTCATGTCTGTAGCATTGTTTGATGGATGCGTATCTCTTGGTGCAGAATTCTGACATGATGCATTCTCCAGCTCAAGACGCAGTTGTTCGGGTCTACTCTAGGATCTCAGAGTCATCTATTGATAGAAATTCACCTACACCTGCAAGGCTTCTTGTTCCGTCACAACATATTGGTTGCCTGCTAGGGAAAGGTGGATCCATTATTACAGAGATGAGAAAGATAACAGGAGCTAGCATTAGAATTTTTGGGAATGAACAAATTCCAAGATGTGCACTGCGAAATGATGAGATGGTTCAGGTATATCTGAACTCTTAACAGTCAACCACCAAATGCTTCCTTTTGTTATTTTAGAAACAATGTTGTACTATGTGTACACCATGCTAATGTAGTACACAAGTCTGCATTACCTTTTGAAAGTTTCACTGATTTGCATGGAAGCTACTGAATCTGGTTAAAGATGTTTTTTTCTTTCCATTTTGAATCTAGTCGTGTAGTATAAATGCAAAGTTGGATAACTAAAACTGGTTGATGAGCCTACCCCAACTTGCTTGTGACAAAATACTATGTTGTTATTTGTTGTTGAAAACATCAATAAACTCTGACCTGATTCAAACCACATCAAATATATTGCCTATTCTGCTCTCTTTTCCTTATACTTGAGGTGAACACCATTTACTAGCAATGATTTTCATAGCTAAGAATTTAATGTGTCATTTTATTAAATATTGAGAATTCCTTGTGGAAAAGCAATGCACGGTTCAAAGTGATATGCAGAATATCTTTACTTTTTTTTTTTTTGGCTTGGTTGCATATATTGTAATTCTTTCATGGCACTTTTTCAAATCTGTTTTGTACTGCAATTGATCTCCATTTTGAAATGGTACAGTCAAACATTGTTTGAATCATTCCATTTTTTGTAAGTTAGTCACTTGAGTCTCCTTGCCACATGATCATTCAATTTTCGTAAGTAGAGATATAACAATCTAAAAGGAAAATGTAATTGTTTATTTCTGGAGTGCCGTTTCTCACAGGTCACTGGTAGCTTCCAGTCCATCCACGATGCATTACTTCATATCACTGGAAGGATTAGGGACGTCATCATTCCCAAGCCACACCCCAGTGGAGGCATGCCTCCATATCCACCTGCTGGAAACATCTCTCTTCACCAACCAAGACAAGAACCACCTCCGCCACACCCACATCACAGTGGGGGCATGCCTCCATATCCTATGCATTCTTTCAGACCTGATGCTCCTATGGGTCCCTTTGAAACGGGTGGTCATCGGCCACCTCCCGCACATCCGATGGAACATATGGGTGTTGATAGGATGCCATACTCGTATGGTTGTGAACAAGGAGGTCCGCGTCCTTTTTTGGAACAGCCGTCACCAAGAACCTGGGCTTCTGAGGTAAGCAATTTTCACTGTCAATGAGGATAAATCAGATCAATGTAAATTTTTGTGGTGTTTTTTTAGTACTAGGTTGTTATCATTCTCATCATGTTTCATTCTGATTTATGTGCTTTAGTGGTTGAATTGCTTAGAATTAATTCCCTTTTCCTATGCAGGCACCAAATACAAACAGTGAAGCTCCAAGAAATGACGTGTGAGTTTGTTTCTTTCCTTTTCGGGATATTACTTAAACTTTTGAGTAAGTGAGTGTTCATTATGTGCAAGAAGGCTTGAAGCCTTGGATAAATCTGTAGGGATGCACCGGTTTCATAACCCCGAAAGGAGAGAAAACAATGAAAATTATTTTCAAAAAATGGTCATTACATTGATCTGATTTATCCTCATTGACAGTGAAAATCCAGTGGCTACGCCAACTAGTACAACCACTGAAGTTGTTATTCCTTGCAAGTATATAGGATTTGTTTCCGGAACCAATGGCAGTGATATTGCCGAGATGAAAAAGGTACTTTTTTTCTTCTATTTATCTAACATGCAGTCAGCATATGCCTGTCTCTTGTTGCCTTGTGCTAATCAAGACAACATGATATGCCATTGTTCCTGACTTACTATCGTCAAGTGGGAATCTTGTCACCACGTAGATTTGTCCTTTCGCTGGAACATGTAGTACAACTTGTTCATCTTTCAATCTGTACAGATTGTACTCTTTCAATTTTTCATATTATTGTAAAGGTCATATGAAATAGTTCTTTTGAAATCTTTATAATTTACACTCAAGCCTCAGATAAATCTATCATGCCTCTACTAATTTTTTTGTATTATAGATTTATAGGTCTTTTGGGAGTATATCAGTCCTAAAATTTTTGGTAATAATTCCAGATGTCAGGGGCTTCAATTACAGTTCACGATCCAAAACCTGGTGATGCAAATTCAACAATTGTTATTGTTGGGGACCCGGAGCAAACCAAGAAGGCACAAAGCTTGATTCAAGCCTTCATCTTCTGTGGTTTATGTCAAACCTGATCCGTGACGATGCTACAGCACACCATGATTCCTGATTTTTAAAATCCTGGTTGCCGAGACGGGGTCCCCGTGGGGAGAATTCAGCCCCTGACGGGGTCTACATGTACCATTGCTGCCTGAGTGTGGGTGTAGGCAATAACAGCCGATGCATGCCTTGTACAAATAACACTGATGTACATTGCTGTAAAATCTGTGTTTTGGGTTTGATCTGAGGACTGAGGTATGTTCATGCAATGCGGCAGGCTGGCTGCCACTTGTTCACCTTCATTGTGCCCGTGCCAAGTTCGGCAAGTTATCTATTGGTAGTCGAGTTTTTTTCTAGATCATTTGGGAAGTAGTCCTGTATAATTGAGATGCTCAATTTCCAGGCAATGACTGCTTGTGTGATCTGTGTTATGTGCTACAGCTGCGTGCTCTGTGCTGGCACGACTGGACTTGCAAGACCAGATGACTCAACCAGTCCTCGAGATGCGTCACTTATGTGATAGAGCCCTAGCTTTTCTTCCTACCTACAAGCGAGTTGTATATGTTTATTTATATTTCCATATAAATTTGGTTAAATTAGAAATTTGATTTAGGACAGAATAAGAATTGCATTCTTTTCCGTTCTTTTCATGACACTGGGAGTATTTCGCAACCCGTTTCACGTGTTCAATGTTAAATACAGAGTGCAGGAAACACACATTACGTTTGTGTCCGGAACTAGTCCAGATCTCACGCTACAGCTAGGAGTACTTCCAAGTTCCAAATGTTAAAGGCGAATATAGCCATTTAGCATAACACATAATTAAAGTTTGGCCGGTAGCTTCCCAATAAGGTCTGACCCACCACTTCGATCTGCGAGAAACATGTCCCCCATAACAGTTTGCAGACCCGGAGGGAGGCACCTGCACTGAGAAACAAGACATCCAGATGACTGGAGTTTATCTAAGTATTCACAATAAGATTCATTAGGCAAAATCAAAGGTGGAGCACAAGGGTGTGAAAATTTGAACAAGGGGAAAATGTTAAGAGGTCTAGAAGAGTATAAATAACTATAAACAACTTGGCAGACAATCCAATTTTCCTGAGTTATTTAGTGTCAACGTAATTCTGTCCTTCCATGCATTTTCTATTGGCATGTTTGGAGACTTCCAAAGGAAGGGAAGCTCATGACATACCTTTCTACTCATGCATTCTTTAGCACCTTCGCAAGTGTTTTGAATGCACCTGTACAGTACTTTCTTGATTGATGAGTACTTGTCAGTTGCTGAGTGCTTCCAATAATCCCAATATCATTAGGAATTGAAGTAGGCTCATTGTTCATTCTCTTATGAAGCAGTGTCTTATCCTCTGCTGCTGCATATGATCTAAACTTGGACCGAGTAACTTCTCCTTGTGTATGTTGGATCCCATCCTCCAGTTACTTTCTTTCTCAGAACCTAGATTAAGCATTGTGAAACCCAAGAGCACTCATGTTTCAGCATGATTAGTGATATATTTGATTGCAGAACAGTATATTCATTGTTCATGGATTATGTGATATATTTGAACAGTACTCACAATCAAAGAAACAGAGCAATCACTAGAAGAGTAAAGAGGTCATTCTAGTTGCATAGCAATAATAAGTATGTCTACACAATGAATGCTACTTGGCGATCAACATCATTCTACCGTGTCATTGAGCCAATTCCCTCAAAAGGATGCGTCAAAATAAGATACTACTTTAACTTATTCTATTTCTTTGTTTAAGAGCACAATGTCAAAAAAAGAGAAGGAAAATATAAATGTTTCTAGAACATGGAAAATAATAGATAACTGACAACATTATTTATTATTTATTAAAATCCCACGGCAACTTGAACTGTATTCTATCATTCTAACATCTCACTTAGGTCAAACTTCTCTACATGGGGAAAGTTAGAGAAGTTTGACTTGGGAAAAGTTAAATCATTGGAACAAATTGAAAACTAACGCGGCACTATGGAAAACTAACAAAAAGTGAAGATACAGACTCATCGTAACATGTATATAAATTTACCTTTTCCTCAACAGCATGCACTTCTGGAACCTTCTGGATTGCATGTACAAGCCCTAATGTTCAATATAAAAAAAAAGTAGTCAGCTCGTGTTCTTTGAAATTCAGAAACAGTTAACAGAATGATCAACCTACACACCTTTGTCATGGAAGCCCTTTATAGAAATATTGCAGTTATAAGGGCGGCTTCAAGAACAAATTGAAGAAATGAATGAATAAAAAATTAACCATGTATTTGCAAATAAATTATTATATTGAAGCAAAGAAAAAGAGCAGTACAGATTTCTGACATCAATGCAGTTGCTTTTAGGGGCAAATCCAAATTCCATGAGAATAGATTAGACATGTTCAAAGACCTCCACATGGGACACCTGAATGATATTTGGGCTATCAGATAGGGGTAAAGAAAAATGCAACATAAAATAAATATATTATATATTGTTGGTATATATCATGCAGCACAAATCATATAATCAATGGTGGCAAAAAGGTGACAGAAAGAAAAGTTTAGGACTTGAAATAGAAAGAAAAAATTGTTTTCAATCAAACTGAATACAAGCGTACTAGGTTTTATAAAGTAAATATGCAAATGTGTTCCAATTTACCTTAACTATTGTCTTAGTTTCCTTAAACTGGAAGCTCAAGTTTAATCAGGCTATGTAACTATAGATTAAGTTAGAAGCGTCAAAAGGAAAAAGGCAAACTTCCAGCACTTGTATTTTCAACTTAATTAATCGAACAGTCTTTATAAAAATACATGTGTAGAAGTGTCCATGGCCTTCTAACAGAAAAACAGACTCCCAGGTGTAAGTCTCGGACTGCATCTGACATGGTCATGTGTATGTTGAATTGAGCCAAAACATATCACAGAAATACAGTCAGCTTAAGGTATCTATATAACCCATATAATTGCAGCTCATTAAGGGTCATTGATTCTATTTCTCTCAACATATAAGATATCCACATCATATAGGAACCACTATATCATGTCATGTCACCATCCACCAGGACTATCTATTTATGTCTTCCACCATTTTTTTTGGGACTAATAGCATCATGCATGCAATTATTAGCCTTTTACGAGTACCATGCTACAAAATTCCATAGTAGAAATACATGGACGATAAATCATTTAAGAGTCATTCTCTCTCAACAAAATAAACATGTTTTCATGTATAATGTCATTTGCAAAAAAAAAAAATGTTGTCATGCAATCACCTTAGTGTTTCTACTTTCAAATTCCTCAAAATTTTGTTTAATTCCCGTAATGACTCGAGGGTGTCACCTAGTATAACAAAATTTTTGGTGTGATACGCATCCAGAAAATATAAAGGGAAAAGTAACACGCATGTATACATGAGTCATGACCAATATGACCAACATCTGCAAACTAGGCTTTGTTGTGCTGACTTACAACCAAAATTATAGAGGTCATGCAAAAGAACAGCATAGTTTTCACCAAGGCACCTAAAGCTGTTATCTTATCTAGCTTGTAACATTTTTCCAAAATTTAAATATATTTATATATAAACTTGTCACATCAGCATATCCTTGTATTTCTGAAAATGCCGTATCCCCATTACCAATATCATGAATCCATGTGACACAAATATCCAATACAAGGTCGAGTATAATACTTCCATACTCTAATTATGCAAAATATATTTCAATCTTCGAAATAAGCAAACTCCAGAACTCAAATATTAAAATGCACTGCAAGGAACTGAGCTAGATGGGGGTGTACACCACCACCACCCAGGTTTGAGTCCTCTTCTACTTTAATTTGGGTGTCAATTTCTTCTTATTTACAAATGCTACCTAGTTCCTCACAGTCACAGGGGATGAGATTCGTACTAGAGTTGGGACAGGTGGAACATGTCTTGAGGGAGAAAATTTACATGGTGATTACTTTTCAAATGTTGTGCACCAAGTGATAATATCTGACCCTATAGGCAACTCAGTTCTCTGTCAAATAAACCAGAGGGCAGTACTCTTATAATACCCATTTAAAGGATGCCTCTACTACTGGAACCAACCTAAGTAAGCTACCGCTCCAGCTTCTCTAAACAGCGTGGGCTTAGCGCAAAGTTAGCTACAGAAAATAAGACAAACCAATGCTGACTATGCTAACCCATGCACACTATGTGTAGGGTATGAAACAGTGACCGCCTCAGAAATAATGAGAACTGCTTGCATTCTTCTTGCTTACATTTGATATGGAACTTTGGATATAGTTAGATATCAATACCGATAAAAATACATTGAAAGGAAAGTGATGCTGTAACTGCAATATACAGAAAGTAGTGATACCTCTGAATGTGCTTGGATATATTTGTCAAGAGCTTCACCAGCATGGGAAATTATACTAACAAGATGAAATATTCCCTCCAGCTGCTTCCGTGCGTCACCATTATTAAACTGAAATCCTAGTGCAGCAGTCTCTCTGAATATGCGATACTTGATAATATTGAACCAATCATGCTTCCGAATCTGCTTGTGGGCTGCCAGCAGTACAAGTGACATCTGAACGAGCTTTCTGTCCTTGATATAATTACAGAGCTCGTCAACTAAATTATCTGTTTTTTCAGCAAGAAGCCTAATTGTATCCAAAAAGACCTTCTGCAACAACAACAACAACAGCAAGAAGAAGAAAGTGTTCAGTCCCAAGTTAGTTGGGGTAGACTATATGACCCCAACATGAGACACAAAGAAAGAGATCCACTGCACCAAAAAAAAAAACGGGCCAAGGAACAATTCTGAGAGCCTTTCAACATTTGCAAGCAACCAAGCAGCTGTGAATAACTTCCTATTTCATCACCTTGTTACATCTAATTACGGTAAGTACCGATATCCAAGAAAAAACAAAATCTAACCAATGGAATTCTGACTCCATTTCTCCAAGTTTGAAATAAGGACATGTCGTAACACGTGAAAATTTTAAAAATATAACACAAAACATTTTTTATTTGCCATGCTGCATAAGTAGTAGTACTTTGTGCAGAGGAGGGACTGAAACTAACCATCTCTGGTAGGCAAAGCAGATGGATGAGCTTGTGGATATAATCCCGATGATACTGGGTATGGGATAGATTGTCCTCCAGATACTTATGCATGCAAGTGTTCTCAACTGCAACATGGAGTGGGAGTAGATTCCCAATGACATCACCATCGACTGTGCGTGCGTTAGCTGAAGCACCATGGCGGAAGAGCAACTTGATCATGTCAACAGAGAACCGTTCAGCAGCTTCATGGAGAGGAAAGTATCCATGTGGGTTGACGCAGTTGGGATTGGCATGCAGACCATGGAGCTCAGGCCTCTTGCCCTCCAATACAATTTTTGCACATCGCAGGGCATTATGGCTGACAATGCAGGTCAAGGTTTCAGAGGTTATGCTCAAATCCCATGACATGACCCTGAGAGATTCCCCATACAAACGGAGGAAGCACCGGACACTATCCTTTTCAGTACCAGCCCCAACGTGTGAATTATATCATAGAAGGCCTCTTGCAGATACTGGATCCATCCATTAACAATTGAAAGAAAAAAAGGATGGTCAATTTTCCAGTTAAGGCTGACAATTTTTTTGTTTTAAAAAAACTTTCTGATGGCATTTTATGACAGTAAAACATTTATTTCTAACAAGACAACTTAGGTAAACTAAAATGCTGCAGAACTGGAAATAAATGATTAATATAACAGAATGATTGTCAAGTGAGTTCTGTAAACAATGATTAGAAGAAGAAACACACCTTAGGAGTAGGGTCTGTGATAATTATATCATTTGGTAGAGCCTTGGTAATCTGAACAGGTCTTTTCGTAAAGAACTGGAAGAGAGTGTGTCAAAGGTCACATACTAAGACAACACAAGCTGATAGGAAATCATACAGATAGCTAACTACCATACCTCATCTATCTCTTCCGAATCAAATTTTTCTTTAACTTCGAAAAGATGGGATGGATCCCATACGTCTATTGGTGCATAATTGGCCTGAGCTTTCAATTCCATTGTTTGGTTATCTGAAAAAAATAAAGTTTGTTGAATCTCGAATAACATACAGTTGATAAACATAAACCTTAAGGATATGAAAACAAAACGGGGATTTCCAGTTTTTCCACACAAATGGAAAACATTGTATTTTCTCCACATAGGTACATGGCAACAATACTGCAAGAGTGCAAGTGAATTGAGCAACCAAATAAGTTTCACATACTATTTTAACTTTTTAACTGAACAACTAGGAACTTTGATGCTTAGTAAATATGGAAATGGAACAACCAAAAACTATTGATCTTCAGTTCAACAAGAAAAGTGAAAATTGGAAGTAAGGTAACTTGCTGTTCCTCGTGCCGTGCCAGTTTTGACTGAAGACTACGGTAACAGCAAGGGATGACAATGTCAGATAGGCTTCAGTCCAAAGATGGCAATTTTGGCATGAGGGACAGCTCCAGGATCTGAGGGATGCAACCAACAAAAGCTTTATTAAGAGAGCTCGGGATTGACACATGATTTTCATCAAGATTGGCACCAGCACATAGATTCCCGTGGTAATTACAAGAAAGGAACTTTCAATCAAGATGTCACGGATTGCCGCTTACCACAGTCCGATTCCGACATGAGCTCCTGGATATGATAAAGATCGAATATCTTCACCGGATCAGTGAGACCAGATCCCCAGATTAGGGGCTACTAGATTGTAGTAGGGGGTGTTGGAAAAGGGGTCGTCTGGGGGGCGGCTAGACCGCGGGAGGGCGGGCAGCTTGTGGTTCGCGACGGCAGCGAGACGGCTACCAATATCTTAATGACAACTGCACATATCTAAACGAACAACAACAAAGACAACATTAAAGATGTTCATCATATCTTGGTACGAAAAGAATAACACATGAGGTGTTTGTTCAGCATCCACATCACAACTAGTAAAGCACCCTATACATCAAATCTTAGGTGTTCCTCCAGCAACTACAGTTATACGATTATGGCACATCTGATCACCCATTCTAACGATCAGCGATATTTGTCCAGCATTCCGAAATTCGTTACATAGCACATCTCATCACCACATCTAGCCTAGCACAACTGACATGCATTCTGAACTATATCCAACAGCTTCTTAGTTTTGGTTACATACAACATCAGAACGTCTAAAGAGCATCGTTCCGTCCCGGATGGAGGTCTGGACAGCCTCCTCCCCACAACCAATCACGCCCTATATATCTTGGATGACGACGACTTCACCTCGGAAATCCATCCAGTTCTAACAGCTGGCGGCGTCGTTCTCCCGAGGCCCAACCAACGCCCGTGCATGGCGCGACGCCTCTAGGTCCGGGGAGCCGAGCACGAGCCTACCCGTGATGCCGTGCGACCGCGCCGCCGCTCTTTGTTAGCTCAAAAACCTGCCGACGCGATCAGCTGAGAGGTCACGGACATTCATGCGCAAATTTCGCTGACCTGACAGACAAAAGGTGATGAGCACTCCTGTGTAGCATGAAGTCGTGATGTCATCGCCCTCTTCAGAAGCCAAGGAGTTGTGATCCACACAGGAGATCAGCAGCTAGGGTTCCGTTCATTTCAGTGAAATAACAGGCAGAGCTCCCGCATTTCACAATTTCCGCAGCAACAGGTGAGCTGATTCAAGGCAATGAGTGCTACTGGCAGTGGTGAATCCAGGATTGAGTGGTAGGAGGAGCTCTCCTTCCTCTTCTTCCTCCTCCCTCCTTCTTCCTTTTTCTCCTTTCTCCTCAAAATTTTCATGGGAAACTTGGAGGATTACCATGGTATCCAGGGTGGTAGGGGGGGCTGGAGCCCCACCTGACCCACCGCTGGATCCACCACTGGCTACAGGGTACTTGAAGCACACCCTTTTCACATGCCGAGCCTCATGTTCATTTTACAGCATACTTGCAAATTCTTTGCTCCTCGCTGTTATCCCAAATTTCAATCCCCAAACAAGTACCAACATACAACACACGACTAATTAATATTCTTCATAACAAAACCTTAACTAGTGTACATCATGTCAACGGGAGGTACTTGTATATGCACCCAGAGCGCAGCACTGCCTAGCGGCTCACTTCAGCCGATCTTATTAGTGGCAGTAGGAAGGCCAAGCTAGCAGTAACATTTGTAGGCGAGGTGGTTCTTGCTGGAGATGTAAGTGGAGACGAAGTCCGAAGCCTGGGTCGAGGCGCTGGGGGAAGGCACGAGGATTTGGGTATGGCCCGACGCGATCCTCTTACCGGTCACGTGGCCGTAGAACAGGCCGGCGATGGCTGGGACGAACACGTCGCTCTGGGAGCAGATCTCGAGGTCCAGAGCCCTCGCCAGATCGGTGTTGCTGGATTTCAGGAACTCACCTTTGTTCTCAGCTGGTATTATGTCATCCTGCAGAAACACAAACTGCACTAGTTAGTTTACCTGAAAAGGATAGTTGTGCCCGTGAAGTCCAAAATGAAAGGTGATGCCCAAATTGGGTGGATCCCCTGAAATTTATGTTTGTTTGTCTATGCAATGTAAGACAAGGTTTTATGTCAGTTAGCATGACAGCCTTTAGAGTAAGTTCCTTGCCTTGGTATAGGTGTTTGGATATTCTTCCTTCAGATCATTCAGGCCTTTGTGCCACCAGGTTTCAGTCAAGTAGATGGTTGTATTAGCAGAGAAGCCAACACTTCTCAGGAAACCCAGAACCTCATCAACACTATAGCAGCCTTTTCTTCTAGCGCCTCTGGTTGTTTTGCAAGCCTTCGTTTCTAGCAAGTCGGTCCGCAAATCAATTGCCAAGACCTTCCCATCTGATTTCTTGCTTAATTCTTTAAGTCCATCCAACATTTTTCTGGCCACTTCAGAATATTCATGTTTCAATTCGAGGCCACTAAACATTGCAAGGCAAGCAGTGGCATCCAAGTCCTTGTTATTCGTCTCCCTTGGTCTTAAACTCACTGAGGAGAAAATGACTGCAAGTCTCAAGTAGTTGTTTGTTTGGAAGATGGGCTGGATGGTGTCTGTGATGAAGTTTTCAGTCACCCGGTTTGGCACTCTAACAAGTGCTGGCTTCTTAGCACTCACTTCATCAGGTAGTTCATCTATTACTTCGACAACACCATCCAGGCTCCTCATGAATTTGTCCACATTGTACATGTTTTGGAATTTTCTGTTCATAAAATTTATGTCATTAGTTGAGAGGACAATAGATGTCATATTTATGAAAATAGTCATGAACTCCTAGAGGCTCAAACTGTATGCACAAAATTTTGCAGCATTTACGTATCTGCAACAGGATTTTTCTTAAGGAAATGGAAAATCATCTGTCTTATCAAAGAAGTATACCTCTTGTTTCCTAATTCAGTTCCTCTTATGTCTGGAAGTACAAGTGTTGCACCTAGATACCTTGCAACAACCACAGCATCTGTGATCTGCAGATATAAATTGCGGAATGGTGTTCACTGGATTCAATCAAACAGAATAGCAAACACATAGCTTTGTTTTTTGCTTATACGAGAAATCATGCCAACAAGTTAAGAGTTAGAGGTTCACCTGCGAGATGTGATATTCTGGTCCCATGGTCAAGGAGAATGTCACATAACCATTAGATGGTTGTGTTTCTGCAGAAAACATATTAGTTAGTATCAGACTATCAGTAACCACTTTTTTCAAGGAAAAGGTTAAAAGATCTGAAGAACTTGTAAAATTTAAGAACGCATTATTACTTACTTGGACTTGGTTTGGTCCAGCAAGGTTTAACCTCCTCCTCAGCATCCATTAGGTTCTCAACTCCACCCGTATTGATATTGTTCATCTCAGCATTATCATCAAGCTTCATTGTGTTAAACTCCGCACCTGTTGCCTCCAAGTCCAGCTGTTCACAAACATGGATTCCGGTTACAGCAAGCCTTGATCAGTTGAAAAGACAAACCCTCCCAATAACCCTGATCTATCAGATATCACTGTATCAGCTCCCTAGTCTGCAAGACTATGCAGATAATTCAGAGGTTTGGCAAATTAGATGCAGCCGGTTAGTCAGGACACCTTTTAGCTTTTCGTTGATGGAGAGACTCAGGGAACTATCTTAAAATTTTAAATGTGATGTTGGATAGTGACTGTTTGAGCAAAGAGATTTAAGAACACTGACTCCACCCTTTTGCTTTATATCCACCCAATTGGTGTTTTCTTCTCAAGGATGTGGCCCACCATCAGACTTTTTTTTTCTGGGGAAGCTCACAATAATGTGTTGTTTACAGACACCGAGCTTCTGATTGCTTTGACTAGATTACCAAATAACCTTGGAGCAACGTGCTAATGGAGCGGAATTGAATAATATAAACCCTAGATAAGCCCCAGGAGTCAAGGCCGCAGAACACTGCGAGATCCCCTTCAGCCTTCAGCATTGGATCTCCAAATCACTTCAGATTTGGCGAGAACAACACGGAAATGGAAATCCTAATCACACGCCGCACTCCACACAGACCAGCAGCGTAACCAATCGCCCCATTCATGGCCGCTCGCAAGTCGCAAATTAGTAAGGGAAACAGAGTGTCGCCCCCAGCGAACTTGCCACGCACTACACGACCAAATCAAGAACCAGCGAGCTACCACCGGAGACCGGACCCCCCTATGAGAGGAAAAATCGAGAGAGGGGAAGCGGAGATCCTTGGAGGAAGGAAGGAGCGAACCTGGGTGTCGGGCGAGGAGAAGTGGTCGTGCTTGATCATGTTGCCGAGCATGATGAACATGGAGAAGGTGAGGAACCCCGCCACCACCTGCCGCGGGTCGACCGCCATTTGGGCGGGAGCCTGAGCCGCGCCGGCCGGGAGAGTGGGAGTGGAAACAGGGGGCGCGGGGAGGGGAGTGGAGTGGAGTGGGGTGGGGTGGGGAAGGGGAGAAGAAGGCAGAAGCGGGGCGACGACCACCGACAGGGAGGGAGCGTGGGATGGCGACAGTGCGAGGCAAGCACGGTCCGCACGCGGGGGTGCCGGCTCGGCGCAGATGGCCCCGCGCCTGCGCCCCTCTTGTACCCGCGCGGCGCGGTGGCTTTGGGTTCGGTTTGGCTTGTGGTTGGTCGCGGAGTAGCCGGCGGGTATCCCGGCGTGGCGAGGCGGAGTGGAGGATTTTGCTGCCAGGACCCAGGAGGGGCAGAGGGTAGCAATCACGGCTGTGTGCTCGTAAATGGGGATAATCATGATTTTTGCAGCTTGGGATAAGAAAGAGATCCGATCCGCGGATTAATATACAAAGATACTGAGATTAAACAATCTCGACTGACTGTTTTCAGTTTTAATCAATGCACCTCTATCAGCACACGATCGTACTCTATTTTCATCACTTACAAAAATATTTTTATTTAGTCATCAAGACTATGTACTTCACATCTAGTTTTCCTACACCCGACATCATCTATATCTCATACTACAGTCTACAAACCAGCTATCAGCTGTAGGGCCCACTCATCATCCCCTACAGCCGCGGCCCCCTACCCTCCCACTCTCTCTCTCTGTGTCTCCCTTCCTCCTTCCCTCAGTGATTTCGCCCGCACCCCCTCCCCCACGGCGTCGGGCTCTCCCTCCACTCTGCTCCCCAGCTCCCCGGCAGCGCACCTCGCTCCCCCACACCAGCGGCAAGCCTCCCTCCCACACGTCACCGTCCTCGCGGCAAGGGTACGGCGAAGGGGCAGGGCTGCGGCGGCCACCTCCCGGGCGACGACAAGTATGAGCGGCGACCACTTCCCCTGCTCCTCGGACGTGCCACCCTTCTCAGTTGTGCCTCCCGCCCCTGCTCCCTCCGCCTACCAGCGTCCCTCCGCCCCCTCCCTGAGGCCGTCACCGGGTTCCCTCTACCGGCCTCCCTCCCCTGCCGCGGCGGGCGGAGCTCCCTGCCCCGGTGACCGCTCGATTCGGGGCTGTGGGTGCGTCGGACCTTCGATGCGCCATCCGTCGTGCCTCCCTATCTCCTCCTTCCCGCGAATTCGACAAGCAGGCAAGGGTACCCGTGAGGCCGCGACAACGGATCCGGTCGGCAGGCGGTGGCAATCTCCTGCGCTGCTGGCCTCCCTAGTGCCCACCAGTCAACTTCCTCATCGCGTCCATGGCGTCCCCGAGCTCTGCACTCTCTCTCTCTCCCTCCCCAATTCTACATCCCTCTTCATCGCCGCCACAGTCATCGTTCTCTTTGATTCGGCTGCTCGGCAACGATGGCGAGGTGTTGCTGCCATCGGCTCTCTGTCCCCTTCCTGCTTGTACGGTGTGACGACCCTCTCTCGCCGCAGCTCCGTCGGCAACCCCCTTTCTCTCCATCTGGGTGTGCTCGCTGTGGTTGTTGGGACGGCGCGCACCCGCGTGGGCTCCCTGCCCTGTCAGCGGATACCGTCGTCACGCACCAACGCTGGAAGTAGCATCCGAACGCCAAAACGGGGCGGTGCCAAAAACACCACCGCGGTACTGAATTGGAGTACGCGGTTCCGTTCCGCTTCTAGTACTCGGTGCGGACAGCCTAACGTACTCCCAGTGGAAGAGCAACTGCGTGCAAAGAGATGAGAAACTGGACCCGGACTGAAACATAGTAGAGCCCCTAGGGGCCCAAAGCACGAAAACAAATTGGGTGCGCACAGTGCGCACCACGGCCACCGTGCGCACCCCTACCCCTGGGTGGTTGTGGGAGGGAGGCGCGTGCATTACGGGAGGGGAGACGCGTTCATCATCGCTGGGGGGAGAGACGAGGGAGCACTTGGATCACGGGACGTTGGATGGCCAAGCAGCGGTGATGCGCCGGGGTGCCCACGGGCGCCGCGGTGCGCACCCTGCGCATCGTATTTTTTCCCCAAAGCACACCCACCTTGCGGCGTGGCATGCACGCGCGATCGATCCAATGCGAGCTACCTGCTCGTCCTCCTAGTTGAGTTCCGCTTCGAGCACAGCACGTGCCTCCGCGCCCTCAGGAGTCAACCGAGGAGTAGCCCAAGTGCGCAGCAACTGTCATTGGGCGCACCAGCCGGCCAACTCGCGGTCGTCGGTGCTAGGCTGCTAGCCACTGCTCTGTGCTCCCGACCCGACCCGACATGGTCTGATCGTTGGTAGCATCCAAAGTTTACTCCGATCAATCAACACGCCAGACACTACGGGAAAAATGACCTTTGTCGTGCGTTTTCTTAGGAAACGCATGACAAAGGCCGCACGGCGGTAATTTGCCCGGTAAAGGATGTTTACCGTGCGCTTTTTATCGACATGCACGACAAAGTCTTTGCCGTGCGTCAAAATCAAAGCACGAGAAATATTTTCATAATGCATTAAAAATTCGCCATGCGCCAAAATTGATGCACGACAAACATTTCAGAAAAGAATAAAAAACACAGGCCATCTAGCCTTCCCCGCTGACGCCGCCACCACCACCACTTCCCCCGCGCCGGGGCACCGCGGCGATGCTCTAGCCACCACCACCTCCACTTCCCCCACGTCGGGCGTTGTGTGGTGGGAAGAAGCTTGCCGCCGCATGTCAGAGAGGGAGGGAGATGTCAGAGAGAGAGAGCGGGGGAGAAGGCCATGAGAGCCCGCAGAGAGAGAGAGAGAGTACCTGGAGTCGGCTCTCATGGAGATCTGGCACCTCCTTCGCCACCGCCGACCTCGGGCGCCGCTGCCGGGGGAAGGAGATCCGGGGCCCTGGCCACTGGATTCGGGTCCGCGTTGACCGGATGTGGCAGCGGCGGAGGCGGTGCGTGGCCGGAGGCGGCGGCCGGCGCGTCGGTGCGGTTGGAGATGAGAGAGAGGAGCTCGGGCGTGTCGTTGGTGGAGGAGGTCGGGCCGCCGCGCCATGGGGAGGTGGATGCGCCGGGCCGCCGCACCGGGGAGGAGTGAAAGGACCTTGATGTCACCTGGAGGGGGGTGAATAGGCGGGACGACCAACTTAAAATTTTCTTCCCCGAAAACTTGAACTGCCAAGCGTCACCGGTCAGACCGGTGGCTCTGACCGATCAGACCGGTCGCTGGCTCTGCTTCACAGGAGGCACCGGTCAGACCGGTGCTACACAGAGAACCTGCAAAAACAACTTCAAGCTCCTCTTGACTTCTAGCACGAACCAAACTTGGCGAGTGGCCTTGGTAGATGATCACAAGTAAGGTAATGACCTCTGCACACACAAGTAGCACATCTAAGTAGATCGAAGCGGAAGCAAATCAAATATGCTAGAAAAAACTTAGAGAGGCAAACCACAATGAGACGCAAGGATTTGTTTCCCGAAGTTCACCTCCCACTAAGGAAAGTCTACGTCTCCGTTGAGGAGCTTGTAAGGGAACTTTCCCACAACAAGTCGGGTCTCTTTCAACCACTTTCCTCCTTTTCACTAAGGCGATCTTTTTCACGAAGAGGCAAGATCACAGCCCTCACAAACTTGCCGTTGCTCACCACAACCTTGGGAGCTAGCCGGTGACGCCTAGCCGTCTAGGAGGCAAACCTCCAACAGTAATAAATGCTTCAATGCTTGTAGATGCGAAATCGAAGTACTCAAGCTATGGGAATGCTCTTGTTAGCTCACAAAGGCTCTCTAGAGCTCACTCTCTCAACCCAATACAAAGATATGGCTTGGTCAACAAATCTCACAAAGAGAGGTTGGGGAGAGCCACTAAGGCTTAGGGCTTGCAAAGAATGGCTTAGGAGCTCAGCAAAGTCACCAAGAACAGCAACCCTCCACTGTAGGAGGCTTGGGGTATGTATACCCCTCAAGGGAGAAAACTAGCCGTTAGCTGTCGGGCGGCACCGGTCAGACCGGTGTTTGAAAAACTAGCCGTTGGACCAGTCAGCACCGGTCAGACCGGTGCTCCTGACCGGTCATACCGGTCAGGCCCGAGGCACCCCCAAAACCCTTTCTTTCACTTTAACACTTCACCAAAGAGATGAAGTGGCTCAGGTTAGGTTAGGAGGGTTAGTTAGCACACTCTTAGGCTCTCAAGGCTATTTTCTCACAAGGTTTATCTAAGAGCACTTTGACTTGGTCAACTAGCTAATGTTGCATCCCTCTCGAAAGTACGACATACCTATACTCAAGGTTAAATAAAAACACCATGTCAACCTCTTGATCTTGAATGTCTTCAATCTTGCCATACTTGAACAATTTTCACTTGAGTGCTTTCAACTTAGCCTCTGTCTTGAGCACGTCCATACTTGAGCTAGTGACTTAGGATTTTTCTATTTAGCATAAGAATGCACACTTGGATCCACAAGTCACTCCATATTGTCAATCATAACAAATAGATGAGTTGCATTACTGTCGGTGTTTTAGACCGGCAACCTACCAAGGGGAGTACCCGAGGTAGATGTTTGTGGCCTCGCCGAGATCGGGAACTCGAAGGAGAGACACGTGGCACACAATTTAGACAGGTTCGGGCCGCGTGCGTAATACCCTACGTCCTGTATGCTGCGTAGCTCTGGATTGATTGGGTGTGTTTACAAGATGATGCGGATGATGAGATAGGGGTCCCTGCCTCGCCTTATACAGTCCGGGAGGCAGGGTTACAAGTCGTTTTGCCAGAGGAGTACTAGTCGTGTACGGCTAGGAGTACTCTACATGGATCCGGACATGTCTAGCTTCCTAACCGAGTACTAATCCTCTGTAGGCCTTGCGCTCCACGCCAGCAGGTGCCGTGCAGCCCAAGTCGAGTAGTCCCAGGGGCCCACGGAGTAGTCGGTCCCAGTACCCACCTGAGTAGTGGGCCCAGGGATGCCCGTACGACAAGCCCCCGAGTACTTTGTAGTCGAGCAGGATGTCTTCGAGTAGTCTTGACGGCCTTGGCGAGTAGTCCTTGAGCGTCCCCGAGTTCCACAAGCCGAAAGTCCTCAAGAATGCTTGAATCATCCCGAGGCTGGAAGGTACTCCAGCTGATCTTTGAGTAGTCTTGAAGTCTTCTCGAGTAGTTCCCAAGCGCCCCCGAGTGCTTCTCTCGAAGGTCTTCAATAATACTCGTGTTGTCTTGATGGAAAACCATATGAAAAATGCGATTCGGAGAATCGCATTCCATATGGAATGTAGCCCCCGAGCCTTAGGTCGAATTGCAGATTCAAACTAAGGGTCAATCTAAAGTTCTGTCAATCTTATCCAGAAAAATCCAGAGAAAAAACCAAAGGACACGTGGCGCGGAGCCCCCGAGCCTTGAGTCGAATACTTTCTCTCGAATTGAAGGGTCATCTTGACTGTAGAATGTGTCCTGAGTGGGATCTTGATCTGGTGTAGCCCACTGAATCCGTCGGATGTAGTCGAGCCCCCGAGACTGAGAGCGCCGAGTACTGGAATATGAAGAGTCAGGATGCCGCCGCTGAGTCACCCGCCTGGCGCTTATCCGCCCGTTCAGAACTGAGCCGCCCGATGGCTTATAAATAACCGGTGAACCCCTTAGGGTTTTTTCACTCCCAGCGGTTGCATTCACAGATTAGATCTAAGTGACTGCTCCCCTGCTCCTCTGTCACCGCCACCGCCGCAAGGTAGATTGGATCTATACTCGCTCGCCGCCGTAGTCCGCCCACCTCCGCAGCCCTCGAGCGAATGCGAGTGAAGACACCCATGACTTGGAGGATGAAGGCGTCCCTAGCAAAGAGCTTGAAGACCGGCGTGTCGAAGAAGAGGAGCCGCGATGAGGCCGGAGACGCCGGCCAATCGTCGTCATCGCCACCCTCCTCCCCTCGCCCCAATCCGGCGAAGGAGTGGAAGAAAGCGAAACTGAAGACCGAGGACCTCCTCGCCTTGGTCAACAGCGGATTCCTTCGCGAGAAGGAGATGGATCTGTGGCGCACCGCCACTGGCGACCCGTACCCGATGGAGAAGAACCCGGACGAGATCCCGATGTTCGCGCGGTTCGTGGAGCGTGGACTTGCGCTGCCGGCCAGCGACTTCTTCAAGGGACTTCTCCGGTACTACGGCATCGAGTACCTCAACCTCAATCCAAATGGGATCTTCCATGTCTCCATCTTCGTGCACTTCTGCGAGGCCTTTGTGGGGATCAAACCCCACTGGATTTTGTTCCGGAAGTTCTTCCGGGTGAAGCCGCAGCCGAGCACAGATGATCCGCGAGTAGTCGGAGGCGCCGGGATCCAGATGCGCGAAGACGCCGCCGGCCAGTACTTGTCGTATAAGCTCATCGACTCCAATTAAGACTGGAAGGCGAAGTGGTTCTACATCAGCAACCACCACCCCGAGCTGCCGAAGCCGAGCGGCCGTCAACCGAAGCATGCGCCGTGGTGGAACACGGAGCCCACCATGGAGGAAGGTATTCAGCTACCTCCACTGCTGAAGAAGATCAAGGCCTTGCGAGAGGCCGGACTGAGGGCCGAGCACGTGGCCTTCAGCTTCATGAAGAGGAGGGTGCAGCCGCTGATGGCGCGAGACACCCTCGGGTGCCAGTACACCGGCGACAAGGACACGTCCTGGATGCCTGGCGAGGAAATTGATGATGATGTCATCATCGAGAGGCTGGGCAGGATCTTCAAGGATATGCCCCCGTACACGCCGTGCCCGGTGCCAGAGTACTCCACGGCACGGCCGCCAAACCAGGTCAGTAGTCGTGGCTAGAGCCCCCGAGTACTGATTTGCTTGACGTAGTCGTGCTTGTACATGCTTGATGTTGTAGGACGATGTGAAGAAGTTCGTCTCCGTCCCACCCTCCCCTCCACGACTTGAGGGACAAGCGCAGGGGAAGGCGGAACCCAAGGCGATGGATCGCCATGAAGTCGGCGAAGGTGACGATGCCGTCATCATTGAAGGCACCTCGGACGACGAGGATGAGGAGACGCTGCAGCAGCAGTTCCAACTCCGCTCGAGGTTCAGCCGAGCTGGGATGCCGCACATCCCCGTCATCGAGAAGCCATCTAGCCTGGAGGCTAGAGCTTGTCGGCGCCGCCCAGGAAGCCGCGCAACGTGGCGCGGAAACGCGCCGTGAAGAAGTTGAAGCTGTCTGAAGCCACCAGTCAACAGGTGAGTATCACGACTAGAGTAGTCAAGTATCGCCAATGAGTAGTCTGTTGCTGACTGTATGGCTGTGTTGTTACAGGACATCCCCTCCTCAGACCCCACTGATCAGGGTGATGAGGATGTGTGGGAAACTGTGGGGGCAGCAGCTGAGAGAAGCATCAGCCCGCCTCCAGCTACTGAAGACGTCGTGCCAGAAGAGGCACAACAGCAGACCGACGCTGTGGAGCCGCAGACGTCGGTTGAAGAAGGACAAGGCCCTCCTCTGGCTGCAGCTGTAGAGCAGCCAGAAGAGACTCCTGTCGAGGCCGGGGCTGCAAGTGAGGCTGGCATCGTTGACATCGCCAGCATACTAGGCGCTCCGACCGTCACCGTTGTTCGGTCAACTCTGTAAGTTCCCTGAACTCTCGAGTAGTCACGTAGTCGTCAAAATTATGTGCTTGACTGGATACTTCGTGGTGCAGGAAATCGACAGACTTGTCGTGGGATGGTGGGGAGACCAGCACTCCGGCCGATGGAGGAGACCGCTCTGCGGAAGTGCGCGAACCCACACCACCGCCACAAGCTGATGCTGCGGTAGAGCCAGTGCTTGAAGAGGCTACCTTGATTGAAGGTATGCTTCCTGCCATCACGAGTAGTCATCATGGAGGGTAGTCGTAGCCGTTGACTTGACTTCTTGTACTGATTCTGACAGGAGCACAAGCCGAGGGAGCCACGATCTCTGAGGCGGTAGCCATGGAGACGGTTACTGTGGAGACGGAGTCCACAGAGCCGGTTGTTGGGGTGACGATAGTGACAACCCCCGGGTCGGGGACTACGGTAGCCCCCGAGCCAAGCGTAGAGGCGCGGGTTGATCCGCAACCCGAGGCGAGTACTCAAGTCGTCGTCCGTGAGGCGATAATAGAAGAAGCTGCGCCACTTCGCTCGGCGCCCATGCCAGAGACAGGATCCTCAAGCCGGGGGGGTCTCGAGTTGCTGGAAGACAATCTGGTTGACCCGGCCGTTGTGGCTCTGAGCATGGAGTCATGGCGCCGCACAGAGCAATGTGTCAAGGTACGTTGCGAGTACCCTGAGTAGTCTTGTCTTGTGGAGTACTGATTATTCATTAGACGTTCTGTCTTGCGCAGGACGTGGTGGAGAGGTCCCGCCAGAAGTCTGAACTTCTGAAGGGGTACGGCGACACAGTTCTTCGCGCCGAAGGCTTGGAGAAAGAGCTGGACAAGTCGAAGAAACATGCGACATTACTCCAATCCAAGCTAGATGGCGCCTTCGCCCAGTACCATAACGAGGTACAGGAGATGCAGGCAAAGAGGGACGACTTGATCCGGAAGAACAAGTCGCTATGCCAGAAGAACAAAGGTATGTCTTCCGCCATGATCATTGAGTACTTATGGTAGTACTTGTGAGCAATCTAACACTGAAGCGAGTTGTCTGCAGATCTTGAAGCAAAGGTTGACCTGCTAAAGACTTTTGAGACGGACCTCAAAAACATCGTGTACCGTGAAACCGACAAAAGAGAGGTACTTGAGTATGAGTACGCCAAGCTGCGCCATGAGTGTATCACGCAGATGGAGCTCCGTGAAGCCTCAGATCGTGACCTTGTCAATTGTTATAAATCTCTGCAGAAGCTCAATGAAGACTACGAGAAGCTTCGAGGCCAGCTGAAAGAACTCGAAGAAGCCGCACTGCCCATCGTGAGACTGCTGGTGCCACATCCTGGCGGACCCAAGATAGCCCCACTGGTAGACAGGCTGAAGGAAGCCCCCGGGCGGTTGGCGACATACGTCAAGCATCTAGCGAAGTCCATCCCGAACCTGGTGCTGGCGTACATGAAGTCATACTTCCCAAAGGCACCGGTGGATGTGGTAGCTAGTGGTCTTGCGGCGAACTGCACCGATGAGCAGTACAAGACTCTTCTGGAAGAGATGGCGCCCATTGCGGAGCAGGTGGCGGAGAAGCTGAATCTCTAGTAGATGTACCTGTAGAGGTAGCTTAGGGTAGTTGATGTAAAACAAACAAAGTAGTCAGAAACTTGTTTGAAATATCAATGAAATTCGTCCACTGCTTGTATTTGAAATGAGTACTCGTAGCTGCCACTTGCAGCGAAGTGTGCGGAGTACCAAGCCGTGGGAGATGTGGTGAGTAGTAGTACTCGGTAGGGTCTGCCTAGTTAGAAGGCACAGTAAACAAGTTGAGTAGAATCAAGCTTTATTACTGATGAAGAAGTACACCTGGATGGCTAGGGCCGTTACAAATGAGTAGTCGCCAGGACCCGTAGGCCACCCACGGCTAAGTGATTGCTAGGGCCCTTGAACTACTTACAGCTGGAGATCCGTTAGTAGCCGTATAGGCTGGATCTAGAGAGTACATGGTCTATAGACCGCCGCCAGAGTCCTTCTGCTCTGTGCGGCCCAGGATCCGTTAGTAGCCGTTGACGCTGGATCTTGGATAAGAGTAGTCCGGAGACTTATGCCAGGAGCGAGAGGCCGCTTACAGCGAAGAGTCCATGAGTAGCCGTATAGGCTGGACCCGTAGAGGAGTAGTCGAGCGACTACGCGTAGAAACGACACAGTTGGTCGACGTTCCACGAGTTGCTGATGTCGTCGCCTTCAAGTGTTTGGAGGCGATATGAGACTGGTCCGGTCACCTTGGAGATTGAGAAGGGACCTTCCCATGGCGAGCTGAGCTTGTGTAGTCCGTCCATGTTCTGGATGCGACGGAGGACTAGATCGCCAACGTTGAAGAAGCGTTCCTTGACGTTGCGATCATGGTAGCGTCAGATACCCTCTAGGTACCTTGCTGACTGGACGAGGGCAGCGCAGCGGGCTTCTTCGAGGCTGTCGATATCAACCCGTCGACTGTCTTCTGAGATGCCTTCGTCGTATTGTTCTACTGCCGAGGATTCCCACATCACGTCGGCAGGTAGAATAGCTTCGGAGCCGTAGACCAGGAAGTAGGGCGACTACCCTGTTGGCTTGGTAGGTTGAGTACGAAGCCCCTAGAGTGCATTGGGTAGTTCCTTGATCCACTTGCCTCCTTTGGTGTTAGCTGCGTCGTGTAATCGCTTCTTGAGGGCGTCGAGTACCATCCCGTTGGCGCGCTCAACTTGTCCGTTAACGCGCGGGTGGGCGACTGAAACGTACCGGACGTCGATCCCGCTGTTCTCGCAGTATTCCCAGAACTGATGGTTGTTGAAGTTGGAATCCAAGTCTGTGATGATGCGATGGGGTAGCCCGTAGCGATGCACGAGTTCATCCAAG
Source organism: Cenchrus fungigraminus (assembly GCA_036936925.1). Lineage (NCBI taxonomy): Eukaryota > Viridiplantae > Streptophyta > Magnoliopsida > Poales > Poaceae > Cenchrus > Cenchrus fungigraminus. Next base: position 27,456,103 of record CM072780.1, on the reverse strand, counting down.
AAGTCGAGTACTCTGTCGGCCTTTGGGCAGGTGACTGGCTTGGCTTCGATCCACTTGGTGAACTTGTCGATGGCCACCAAGACTGTTGAATCCTCCTGGCGCAGTTGGCAGAGGCCCAATCATGTCGAGTCCCCAGCAGGCAAAGGGCCAGGTCGGTGGTATGGTGACTAGCTCGTAGGCCGGGACGTGTTGCTGCTTGGCGAAAAATTGACATCCTTGGCACTTTCTGACGAGTTCTTCAGCGTCGGCCAGAGCTGTGGGCCAGTAGAAAGCTCGTCGGAAAGCTTTGCTCACCAGCGTGCGAAAAGACGCGTGGTTGCAGCAGACGCCCTTGTGGATCTCCTCCAAGATGTCCTTGCCTTCATCCTGAGGTATGCACTTCATGAGTACTCCAGAAGTGGCACCCCGCCTGTAGAGCTTGTCTCCGACTAGTACGTAGGTCTTGGCTCGGCGAACGAGTTGTTCGGCCTTGTTCTTGTCGGAGGGGACCTTCTGCTCGCGGATGTAGTCGATGAAGGGTTGTCTCCAGTCCACGTCGATCATCATGACCTCCTGACTGGGCTGTGTTGGCACAGGGTCAGTGGTCGTTGGCGCCAACTCCAGGATGGATGGCGCGTGAAGCTCGTGGACGATGACTCCGACGGGTACTTGTGCGCGAGTAGAGCCAAGCTTCGACATGACGTCCGCTGCAACGTTGTTGTCGCGGACGACGTGATGAAACTCGAGATCATAGAATTTGTTCTCGAGCTTGCGGACCTCAAGACAGTAGGCGTTCATGTTCTCCTTGTTGCGATCCCAAGACTTGTTGACTTGGTTGATGACCACTGCGAAGTCGTCGTAGACTAGTAGTCGCTTGATGCCCAGTGAGATTGCGAGGCGGAGCCCATGCAGCAGGGCTTCGTACTCGGCTTCGTTGTTTGAGACCTTCTAGAAGATCTGCAGGATGTACTTGAGTTGTTTGCCCTTTGGAGAAATTAGGAGTACTCCTGCGCCCGCGCCTTCGAGCTTGAGTGAGCCGTCGAAATACATCACCCAGTGCTCTGGTCGCTCTGTAGGAGTTGGTAGCTGATTCTCCCGCCACTCTGCCATGAAGTCGACTAGTGCTTGAGACTTGATAGCGGTGCGTGGCTTGAAGTCGATGTTGAGGGCGCCAAGTTCGACCTCCCATTTGGAGATTCTTCTGGTAGCATCTTGATTGTGAAGTATGTCACCGAGCGGATAGTTGGTGATGACGACAATCGAGTACTCCTTGAAGTAGTGTCGTAGCTTCCGCGAGGTGATGAGTACTTCACAGAGTAGGTTCTGGACCGGCTGGTACCGTGACTTGGACTCTGACAGAACCTAGCTGACGAAGTAGACTGGTCGCTGGACTGGGTAGGCGTGGCCTTCTTCCTGCCGCTCAACGACGATGGCAGTACTGACCACGTGAGTAGTCGCAGCGAGGTAGAGCAGTAGCTGCTCCTTTTTGCGAGGAGCTGTGAGGACCGGTGGCTTGGACAAGAAGTCTTTGAGCTGCGTCAGAGCTTGATCAGCCTCCGCGGTCCATACGAACTTCTCTTGGTGCTTGAGTAGTTTGAAGAAGGGTAGTTCCCGTTCTCCAAGCTTCGAGATGAATCTGTTCAGGGCCGCCATGCACCCGGTCAGCTTCTGGACATCCTTGATGCAGGTTGGAGCTTTCATATTCGTGATGGCGGAGATCTTCTCAGGATTGGCTTCGATGCCGCGATGGCTGATGATGAAGCCGAGTAATTTCCCTGAAGGTACGCCAAAGACGCACTTGTTGGGGTTGAGCTTCCACTGGTACTCTCGCAGAGATGCGAAGGTCTCTTCAAGATCGGCGATGAGCGTGTCGGAGTTTCTGGTCTTAACGACCACGTCATCCACATAGGCTTCGACGTTCTTGTTGAGCTGCTTCTTGAAGCAGGCCTGGATAGCTCGCTGGTAGGTGGCGCCGGCGTTCTTCAACCCGAACGACATTGTCGTGTAGCACTAGGCGTCGAACGGGGTGATGAACACGATCTTCTCCTGGTCTTCTTTCGTGATAGCGATCTGGTGGTACCCGAAGTAGCAGTCGAGGAAGCAGAGCAGGTCGCAGCCCGCCGTGGAGTCGATGACTTGATCAATCCGTGGCAACCCGAAGGGGTCCTTGGGGCAATGCTTGTTGAGGTCGGTGTAGTCGACGCACATCCTCCACTCGTTCGTGTTCTTCTTGCGGACGAGGACGGGGTTGGCGAGCCACTCAGGATGGAAGACTTCTCGGATGAAGCCGGCCGCCAGTAGTTTGGCGAGTTCCTTCTTGATGGCGTCCCGTCGGTCGTCAGCAAAGCGGCGGAGGTGTTGTCGCTTGGGGGTAGCTTTAGGGTCGACATTGAGTGAGTGCTCGATCAGCCTCCTGGGCACACCGGGCATGTCCGCTGGCTTCCACGCGAAGATGTCTCGGTTAGCCCGAAGGAAGCTGACGAGCGCGTCTTCCTATTTCGGGTCGAGCCCCGCCCCGATCATGCTAGTCTTGCTGCTGTCGCCCGTCCCGAGGTCAATGGCCTTCACATGTACTTCCTCTGTTGGCTGAGGCTTGTTTGCGGTGTCGGTCTTCTCAGGGATCTCGACTTCAGTTGGGGCAAGCTTCTTGGACGCAGCGAAGATTTCCATCATTGTGTTGGGTACTTGATTGGTCGCTGCGAGTTCCACAGCTTCGGTGTCGCAGTCATAAGAAATCTTCAAGTCCCCTTGCTGCGTGAGTACTCCGGCAGGACTTGGCATTTTGAGTACCAAGTAGGTGTAGTGAGGCACCGCCATGAACTTGGCGATGGCTGGTCTACCAAGGATGGCATGGTAGGAGGTCTCGAAGTCCGCAACCTCGAACTTGATGTACTCGGTGCGGTAGTTCTCCCTTGAATCCCCGAAGGTAACTAGCAGGACCACTGAGCCAAGTGGTATAGCTGCGTTACCAGGGACGATGCCGTAGAAAGGCGACGCGCTTTTAGTGAGCGTGTCGGTAATGTCGAGCTTCATCTTCTTCAAGGTCTTGGTGAAGAGGACGTTGAGTCCGCTCCCGCCGTCAATGAGTACCTTGTTGAGTCTGGAGCCCGCGACTACTGGTTTCAGGACGAGTGGAAAACGTCCTGGCTCAGAGAAGCTTGTCTATTGATCCGCGCGGGAGAAGATGATGGGTACCTCCGACCATCTTAGAGGTGTCGGTACCGCTGGTTCAATGTTCAAGACTTCCCATCGAGTGAGCTTCTGAGATCGTCTGGTGGGTAGTCCGCTGAAGAGGACGTTCACGTCTTGTCAGGTTCTTGGAAGTCGCCATTGCCATCATCGACTTTCTTCTTGCCCTTCTTGTCATGAGGAGGCCGTGGCTCGGGAATATCCTTGAGTGCTCGCCGAAGTTGGTAGCACTGGTCGGTTGTGTGGTTGCCATCCAGATGCCACGTGCACTTCTCTTTGAGCAAGTCTCTGAAGCCGCCGGAGGTCTTTTTGGAGTTGTCTTTCGCAGGGCGCTGTATAGCCGCGACTGTGTTGTCTGGCTTGCGCTTGCGGTTAGGACCCGAGTAGTTGTTGTTGCTGCGACCCCCTTGGTCCTTGTTGTTGTTGTTGCCACCTGTGTTGTGTTTGCTCTTGCCGCGAATGGAGTCGTACTTGGCGTTCACCTTGTCCTCTTCGTCGGCCCATGAAGTGATCATGTCTTTGAGCTTGGTGATGGAACTCGGGCGACGGCGACTGAAGTCTTCGAAGGTGCGACGGTGGTAGAGACCGTCTTGGAAGAGGTCGATGACTTCTTTGTTAGTGACGTCGACTACGGTCGGACGCTTGTCGAAGAAGCGGCGCATGTACTGGCGGAGCGTCTCGCCTTGTTCCTATTTGACCATCGCCAAGTCCATGCGAGTACCCGCGCGCCCCAGGACGCCCGCGAAGTTGCTGGTGAACTAAGCCTTCAGCTGGTCCCACTGGTCAATCGAGTTCTTTTCGAGTGACTCGAGCCATGTGAGTGGAGCCTGGTCCAGACAGAAGGGGAAGTAGAGACACTTGGTGTCATTGTTGCCACTAGCATTTTCAATGGACAGGGCATAGCACCTGAGCCACTGAACTGGATCTTGTTTCGCGTCGTACTTGGTGATCCCGAGAGGTTTGAATTTCTCGGGAAGAAGCAGATCGCGAAGTCGTGCGGAGTAGGCGGGGAAGCCGTCACTGTCGCTGACTTCGGTAGTCTTCTTGGCGCGGCGGATCTCGTCGATCCTGTGGCAGGCGTCGTAGCCGCCGCGTGCGTTGCCGGTGGCGTGGCTATTCGCGTGGCCTCGGCCTCCGCGATTGCTGCCGCCACCAGCTCTTATGTCGCCGCCGTGGGAGGAACTACCACCGCTGCTGCCTCCGCCACCGCCGCCACCACCCCTACCGCTGTGGCCACCATGTGAGGGTCCTCCTGCAGAGGCTCTAGAGCGGTTGGGGGGTGGTTGGTGTTCGCCACGGACGCGGTTGCGTCCGCCATCTGCTGGGCTGCGACTAGTGGCTTCGTGGTTTCCAGCTGGGGCGACTCTGTTGTCGACCCGCATGAAGTAGGCATCTTCAGCAAGCTTGGCGATGATTTCACCTGCGCGGTGCCCCTGAGCTGTTCATGCTATCGTGGTGATAGAAATGAGGCATTGCTCAGGGGTGGTGTGTACCCGGTTTTCAACTTGATCAGGAGCCTCTGTGAGGTTCCGGATGGGAAAAGCTTCTCGAAGCCACCTGCGTCGATCAGCTCATCTTCTGTTGCGCTCGCGCCAGGCATTCTTGGCCTCAGTAGTCTCATCTGCGGGTGCGTTGGCTGATTCCTCGTCTGCTGAGATGTCGTCAAGGTACCGATCAACTCGGTTGTCTGAGGTTCCAGCTTCCCCTGCAGCCATGAATACTTCACGATCGGGCGTGCAGATTCCAGAGTCGGTAGTCGCCTCCTCGGTTGGCGTGTGCTCTTCCTCGGTCGGAGTCAGCGGTGTCCCCTCCTGGAAGGGGAGTGTTTCGAGGTAGGCGACACAGCGTGAGTTGTCATTAGTCAGGTCTGCGGGCTTGCGGTCGGGCCAGTAGACGAATCTGCCGGCAGGAGTAGACGTGATGACCAAGCCAACAGCAGGACCAGATAACGGTTCCTCAATGGTGTTGAGCTCGGACTTGGATTCGATCGGATTGAGACCGAAGTCGAACTCGTAGGAGGTGTCCGAGTTGTAGTCGGGGACGGTGTTGGAGTCCGAGGAGTACTCGGAGACGATCTCCCTGCCGGCCCGACGTGAGGGGAGAGCTTCCGCGTAGGCTTTGCTAGAGTTGCAGAGACTGTACGGGAAGTGCTCATGAGAGAGGACCAGTTCGCACGATGGCTCAGGAGCTAGCTCGCGCGGTTCGATCCAGGGTGACGCCGAGTTCGAGTTGGAGCTGGATCCGGTCTCGAAGCCGGCGACTTGGTTGCAGAGCGAAAATTCGTCGAATTTCTCGACGAGTTGACCCGTGATGGCTTCGGGAAGCGTCACGAGTCCAGTCTCCGGGTCCGGGTTCATGGTGAGGTAGCGCTGGAACGATCCAGCGCCATCAGCAGTGCAGACCCAGGAGCCGAAGATGAAGGTGTCGCCGCGGTTGAAGGTGGCGGTTGGCTTGATGACGATTGAAGCCGTCGAGTTCGCCATGTGATCTTCGGCGAGAGCCCCTACCTGGCGCGCCAGCTGTCGGTGTTTTAGACCGGCAACCTACCAAGGGGAGTACCCGAGGTAGATGTTTGTGGCCTCGCCGAGATCGGGAACTCGAAGGAGAGACACGTGGCACACAATCTAGGCAGGTTCAGGCCGCGAGGTGCGTAATACCCTACGTCCTGTATGCTGCGTAGCTCTGGATTGATTGGGTGTGTTTACAAGATGATGCGGATGATGAGATAGGGGTCCCTGCCTCGCCTTATATAGTCCGGGAGGCAGGGTTACAAGTCGGTTTGCCAGAGGAGTACTAGTCGTGTACGGCTAGGAGTACTCTACATGGATCCGGACATGTCTAGCTTCCTAACCGAGTACTAATCCTCTGTAGGCCTTGCGCTCCAGCCAGCAGGTGTCGTGCAGCCTAAGTCGAGTAGTCCCAGGGGCCCACGGAGTATTCGGTCTCAGTACCCACCTGAGTAGTGGGCCCAGGGATGTCCGTACGACTTCGAGACCCCACGGATACTAGAACTTCACCTTAGCAAAACACCAATGGCAGCCTAGCTAGGACCCCATAGATTGCTTAGTCCCTCACCCTAGTCATCTCGGTTGATCTCTTCATCACTTACCCAATCCACGTTGAGTTTGACTTGCTTCATCCACAATTATCCTTCATTTGAAATCCCGCTTCAAATGATTGTTCTTAATTGACAATGAATATGCAAGCTTCCAATTAAGGACCATAAAATCTATACTCATCCTTGTGTCCTCTTTCAATTACCACATGAAGCATTGCACTTGGTTTAGAGAGAATTACCAACTTCTCTTTCTATGATCCTAGTACTTTAATCAAGCTACCATATTTACCGGAGACAATGAATTGACCTTCTCAAAATATCCACAATATTTATCTTCCTTTGTTGCTTGATATTTGCCACTATGCCTTAGGATCATCCTTTTGTTTGTCCTCTTTATTATGAGCCAAATAATATTCATTTGTAAACACATGTCAACACTAGCTCATGAATAAATAAATAAAAATCTGCTCATAAACTTAGACAAACAAGTTAGTTCTTTAATCGCTTTATTATTCAATTCACCAAAATCCACTTAGGGGTCTAGATGCACTTTCAAGGAGGAGGCTGGGCCGCCGTGCCATGGGGAGGAGGAGGCGTCGGGCCGTCGCGCCGGGGAGGAGGAGGTGGCTGGGCCACCGCGCGCGGGGAGGAGGAGGTGCTGGGCCGCCGTGCCGGGGAGGAGGAGGCGTCGGGCCGTCACACCGGGGAGGAGGAGGTGGCCGGGGACATGGCACCGTGGGGAGGAGGAGGCCGGGCGGGTTGGTGGGGCGGCGGGGGCGCACGACTGCGGGGGAGCGAGATGGTGGCGGTCGACTGCGGGGAAGGGAGGAGGGCGGGGTTAGGGTTGGGATGGGGGTGGGAGGGGTGGTTTTATGTCGAATTTGGGTCATTGGATGCTGAGATCGACGGCTCAAAGTAAACAAAGCTGTTTGCCGTGCGCCACACAGAAAACGCATGGAAAAGTTGTATACTTTGTCGTGCGCTTTAAAGAAGGTGCACGGCAAATATTTTTTTACAATTATATAAAATTCATAAAAATTATCAAATAAAATTGGAAAAATTTAGAAAATTAACAAAAATTAAGTTAAGTTGTCTATGGCTTATAGAAACAAGTTTTGAAGTCAAAACTCAATTTGAATGTCGCGCCGCCTACAAATCTAACCATATCTTTCATAACTCTATGAAACTTCATCACAGAAGTTTCAATTTCTAAGCAACGTACATGAAAAATTGTTCAAAACTCATTCATATATTTACTACAACATTCACATATGATATTATGAGATATTGACAAATCTCATAATTTTTAAATTTTATTTGCATTCTTTAGAATTTTCAAATCATTTGGACACACGATCATGATCGTGTTTCCTGGTCAATATGTTCAATTTTTCTTTTGATTTCATGAAAAAAGTCTTAAATTGGGATAAATAACATGAATATCATTTTTCACTCATTTTATTGTATTATTTGCATCACTTGTAGTTCAAATTTGACTTCTTTCAAAAAATTGCTTGAAATGCAATTAATTTGTTAAATATAGCAAATGACTACAAGAATCTACCAAATTTTAACATGATGTATCACATGTTGTATGCATAGAGTTGAAAAGATTTCAAGTTGAGTTGAATTTTTTTAGGAGCAATTGGATTTGGGACTTAGGGAAAAGTGCTTCAAGGTAAAAAAAATACTTTGTCGTGCGCATAAAAGAAAGCGCATGGCAAACTCATAAGTTTGTAGTGCGTCAACGGAAAGCGCACGGCAAACACATGAGTTTGCCGTGTGTTAGGAGCAAAGCGCACGACAAAGGTTTTTAAAAATAATGATATTTCATTTATGCGAAGTGTGGAGGGGATACTTTGCCGTGCGCGGTGGAGAAAACGCACTTCAAAGAAAACTTTTGTCGTGCGTTTTTTTTCTAGCGCACGGCAATCAAAACCTTTATCGTGTGTTTTTCTTTGTTGTGCGCCCTATAACAAACGCATGACAAAGAAGTTGTTTGCCGTGCGCCCGAAATAAAGCGCACAGCAAAGATTCCAACACACAAAGGTGGGTTTTCCCGTAGTGAGGGCATAGAACTAAGTCGGTGGGGTTAAAACCGCTCCACAGTTTTCATTAAGAGAAGGGAACTGGATCCCGGTTTAGAAAATCCCCGAACTCCGGTTTCACCGGCGAGGGGATTTTCTTAAACCAGTCCCGAGGAATCATCGAACCCGAATCCCTAATTGCAACCATACCTCAACCCACTCTAATAACCATGCAGGCTACAACGTCTTTGGTAAGACCGACTCCAGCGGCCACCCCATCCAGTGCTGCATCTGCAAATTGAAGAACCGAAGCGCACTGTTGCTCCTCCAGCGGTTGCCGCATCCGGTTCTGCAGAATGAGAGAAGGCCGAAGGCGTGCTGCATTCCTGGGGTTTTTGTGGCCCTTCTCTCTCCTTGCTGCATCAGCTGCAGGACCAACCGCCCCGTCGTACCCTGCCTCGCTCCGTCCGCCGCCGCCCCACCTTCTCCCTCGGCTTCCGCGCAGCGGCGGAAGGACCTCCTCTCCTCGGCGGAAGGCCTCCTCACCCCGAGCTCCGCTCTCGCGCCTTGCACCGGCGGCCCCTCTCCCCGAGCTCGGAGGCGGCGTCCCAGCGGCGGACGGCGGCCTGCGCCTCCTGTCCTTCCCCGGCGGCCGGCGGCCTCCGGGGAGCCGGGCGGGCCTTCGCCTCCGCTTCCCGACTGCCACCCCGGCGAGGCGGAGCACCGGCCACCGGCACGAGGCGGAGAGGACCTGCAGCCTCGACTGCGGGCCCCGAGGGCGACGCGAGGCAGGATCCGGCGCGGACTCTCTCCCTCGACCACGCCCCCGCACGGCGGCCGCCGGCGTAGATCAGGGGCGGGATCTGCGGCCGGAGCAAGGGTTGGCCCCGACGGCGCTCTCCCCATCTCCCCTGCCTCGCAGTGTGAGGCGGAGCAGCGGCTCGGCGCGTTCCGCGCGCTGACTTGCAGGACGACGGCGCGCGGCCCCTCCGCTTCCTCCTGCTTCGTCTCCCGCGCCGCAGGAGACCGCCCGCTTGCCCGACGCCGCCGAGCGAACCCGCGTGGGAGCAACAGCGCGGAGGAGCAACAGCAGCAAGACTTCGTCGGCGCCGCGGGAGCCAACCGTCTGCCCGGATGCAGCAGGCGATGCGCGGACTGCTGGAACGCAGCTCCGTTTGCGGCACTATTCTCATCTCTCTCTTTGCTTCATACCGGGCATTTGCAGATGCAGATTGGCTTCGCTGCTAGAGACGGTCTAACACGCCAGGCCATAGCACAAAGCACAACTGCGATGAATAAGGTTCCGTCAGGTCGGTCATGCGGGCCTCGAGCATTTTCTGCAGACCAGCCACACGTACATGTACAATTCTTCCAGACTAGCCACCTTTACTAATCACTAGGATTTCCACTGCCCATCGAATTATTGATGCTGAGCCCCATTTTCAAGTCTCGCTTTGGATGGATTTGGCGAATCTAAACCGTCTACACAATTCAGCCATGTTACTGAGCCAAGTTTGATTGATCAATTTTACATTACGAAAATAAAGAAATATTTTCTAAATTGTTGATCAAAGATTGAAAATTGTTGATCAAAGCTTGAAAATTGTTGATCAAAATTGTAAAGTTTGAATGTTAATAAAAAACAGAGGGAGTATTAGATAGTTGTATTTCATGTGAAAAGGATATGCTAAAGACTTATGAAGTCACTTCTCTTTTTTGTGTATTATATTTATATATGTTTGTCATAAAGTTTCTTGTCATTGTTACCATCTAGATCAATAAAGTAGTCTAGACAAATGGCTGATGATTTTTATGCTTTTGCGATAAAATAACAAAGTTATTATAAACCTTATAAGTTATTATAAACCTTATAATTATCTTATGTTTCTTACTTTCGTACTCTTTATCGACACATATCATCCAAAAGTATACACGATTAAGTACATTTTGATGAGGACAGTCGTGGAGCGCGATTTGGCCAGGCGTACGACAATGTAGGCGGCATGTTGGGGGATTCGGAATCGAGCTTAACAGGGTTAATACTTTAAGGCTGTCGTATCCCTCACAAGCAATCCAAAAACCAACAGCGAAACCCCTAGAGCCAATCAATGTCTTTTCACCATTTTCATACTAGCTTTCGCCAGGTACCCTTCGTAACCCGAAAGATGCCACGGTGCGAAGGGTTTTATTTCCTTAACTTCTGACTTGACGCTATCAGTTTTTCCAGGACGAAACCCAGGAGTCGAATCCCCCTTGCGCAATGAGTCTTGGCCCATCTTTCGCTCAGGGTTTCTTCGCCGCTGACAGTTTGTTTCTTCACATATTGTTTAATGTATGTTTCAGGTATGGGGATTCATTAGGCGAAGGGATTGCCTCCAAAGTTGAAGGTCTTCACCCGACAGGCGCACGTGCTGATGCCGGAAAAAACGCCGTAATATGCGGTGTGAAATCAGGAGAGCGCCGATTACGTGAAGACCCCACGGAGAATTCCCAAAATTAGCCTACTACATTCTTGTTTGATTCGTTTTACACAAGGTCAATTTCGGTATGTAAAAAGTCCGCTCGTATCCCTATAAAAGGAGGTCGACCGACACTTGTAAAGGGGATCGTCTTTTGAGAATTACACTGTTGAGAGTTTTCCTTTGCCATCTTTCATATTCGGTACTTGAGCCCTTTCGTTTCATTTCATTGTTCGTGTTAAGCTTCGCTATAGCGCAACACGGCAGTCGTGGCCTAGCAGGAGCATGGTTTGGCCAAGCGCAGGACTGTGTAGGCGGCAGCCGTGGAGCACGATTTGGCCAGGCGCAAGACAATGTAGGCGGCAGCCACGGAGCACGATTTAGCCAGGTGCACGACAGTGTAGGCGGCAGCCGCGCACGTCCGAATTATCCCTCGTTGTTTAGCTTTGGAGGAGGAATCCACATTAAAAGAGAGAGCCACCCTTCCCCTGGTGGACTAGTCTTTTGAGGCGATTGGGCCTTTACCCGAGTGGGTGCGCCGAAGTGCGGTGCTAAGATTGCCGAGGCGCAACAAGAGGCCCTAGTGGCGTTGTAGCCAGATGCTAAGATTGTCGAGGCGCAACAAGAGGCGCTAGTGACATTGTAGCCGGATCAGTGCGTCGTAATTTCAGTTGCCTATGCTAAGATTGCGGGATTCGGGGAATCCGGATCGGTGTGTCGGGCTTTTCGTTGAACCCCACCTGAGCCGGACTCATAACATTTGGTAGGTACATTTGGCAAGTACATGTTGTTGATTCGGTGTTCCTGGTGTTTGCACAAGCTATTGACTTTTGGCTAAGGCTTTGTTTTAGTTCCATTAAAAGTAATAGTCACCCGTCACATCTGTTGTTTGGCCACATGCATGGAGTAATAAATGTAGACGAAAAAATAACTAGTTGCACCGAATGCAATAACTTCACAAGACAAATCAACTAAGGCTAATTAGCTTATAATTTGTTAATATCATGAACAATAAAACATTTGATAATGACATATTAATTAGGTTATGTTCGACTTCTCTTTTTTCTACTTCTTGCATAATATTTTTCTCTTAGAAGAAATCTGTCGTACAAATCAACGTGCAATATTTTTCTCTCTGAACAAATTTGCCGTACAAATCAGCAGAAGATGTGTCGAACACTCTTAGACTTAAAAAATCTATCTCGTGATTTCTAGATGAGTTTTGAAATTAATTTTTTTATTAGTATTCAACCACCCCTGAACATTGGATGTGATACCGCAAAGTTTTTCACCAACAAACTAAAGAAGGTCTAATTGTGTGGTGCATTGCATTATCATGATTACACCTTATTCCCTGGTTGTTTTGACATATATAAGTTATCCTTTTCTGAATGATTTTTTATAGTGATTTCTAACGTTTGTTGGAATTTGTGGTTGCTGACAAGGGGGTCCACATTGGTTAGTGAAATGAAATCCTAGTAACATTATAGTTTTACTATGTTGTCCAAGAAATGGGAGGAGAATGTTTCGATGCCTTTGTTCACTTAAGTGTACAAAAATGTTATGTCATGATTTCTAATTAACAACGGTAGTGGAAAGTATATATGGCTCTATTGACGTGTACTGTAGCTGTGGTAGCGTCTAATGGTCTAAGTTATACTTTTTGCCGTTTTGCTTGAACATTGCTCTTTCATTTTTATTTTTTTTTGGAGCATTTCTCTTTCTGAAAGTGAAAGCAGCGATCTCCTGAAGGCCAGGACCAAAAGCACCGTACCACCTGCGCGCTGCGCGCGCCGTCAGCCGTGGCATGCGCGCGCGCAATCCAGTGCGCGCTACCCGCTCGTCCTCCCCCGCTGGGTTCGGCTTCGGTCACAGACTCACAGCAGTGACAGCGCCCTCGGGAGTCAACCGAGGAGGAGCCAAGGGTGCGCAGCAACTGGCGCTGGGTGCACGAGCTGTGGTCGCTGACCCGTTGCTACGACGCCGCTGGCCGCTGGCCGCCCGCTGCTCCCGATCCCGACGCGACCCGGCATGCTCTGCTCGGCCCGACCGATCAACACGCCAGAGTCATGCCTCGATCGTTTTCGCACAACTCTGCCGATAAAGTTTCAGTCAGGTCATGCCTCGAGCGTTTTCGCAGACCAGCAACGACGTGCGTGTACCATTTGCGCATGATAAGGTGCAACAAAAATGCTACTTCTATAGTTCAAAAGGCCAACAATGTCGTGGAATGTGGATCAGGGTGACTTTTTTTAAGACGTGGAAAGCACGTTTTTTATTAAGAGAAGAGAGATTAAAGTCATACAAGATCTAACAAATTACTCAACATAGGGGACAAAGAGTAACAAAGCGAAGACAAAAAAAGTGTTACAGAGGCCTCAAAGGCCGGACGACGAGGAGGCGAGCAATCGGGAGGAAGCCCGCGCGTGCCCAAATCTTGGCTTCATCGAGGATTGCCGGCGCGAGAGCCACCGGCATTAGGGCCTCCCTGTCGTGAACGCGCCGATTGCGCTCCCTCCAAATCGACCAAGCGACCAACCAGACAAAGGCATCAAAATCTTTTCGTCGGGTTTTAGCGACCAACTTCCTGGCGGAGCACACCAAGTAGCAAGAGACATGGGACGATCCGGGGCGAGCTGAGGTAGAAGAATATGCCCGAGGATTCGAAACCACGTCTCTCGACTGAAGACACAGTCGACAAGCAGGTGATCCAGAGTTTCGACCTCTTGTGCACAGAGTGCACAGGTATCAGAGTCCTTCAAGCCATGGCGATGAAGTCTGTCGGAGGTCCAACATCGACCATGCAGCACTAACCAGGCAAAGAACTTGCTTTTGCCTGGCATCTGAGTGTTCCAAATTTGACGGGCGCCCAGAATGTCAACGCGACCAAGGAAGAGTGCGGCATAGGCGAAAGAGGAGGAGTAGTGACCGTTTGGCGACCACTTCCAAATAAACTTGTCGGGCTCCGACGACAGCCTTACGGCCCGCACCAGGTCCCAAATAGAAAGGAACTGGACGAAGACCTGCACGGTCCGCGCGTGCGTAATATCAGCGACCCAATGGATCCTACGAGGTCCCGTACTGAGGCCCTCCTAGACAGTGCGTGAGCGCCTGACCCGTGGCGAAACTGAAAGGATCAAGATGTCGACTAGAGGGGGGGGTGAATAGTCGAACCTGAAATTTACAAACTTTTCAAGCAACTGTCAGTTCAGGTCCGGAGTTTCCGGATATTTTTCCGGATACTCCGGGAAATCCGGAGAATCCGGGAAAATGTCCGGATTGTCCGGGCCTACGAGGGGGATTTAAATCGACAGAAATTAAACTTGCTCAAACATAGATCTGTGAAAATAGGTTATGCACTGGGATGAGACAAGTCTGTTTATCCACCTAGAACCTGCAGAAACCTCAACACGGAGAAGATCGGCACCAAACCCTAGAATAGAGCTCAAGAGGTATACAAGCATACAACAAGAGCAACAAACACAAGAGACACAAGGATTTGTTACCGGAGTTTAACCTCACACCTTGAGGTCTACGTCTCCGTTGAGGAACCCACAAAGGGTGGACCTTTACACCTAGGTCACTTTCCTCCCTCTAGCGACCACAAAGATCAAGCTAGAGTTACTTACTCAATTTCAGGGTGATACAAACCTCCTTGGGCAGCCACAAACCTTTGGATGCTCCAAGGCAACGCCTAGCCGGCTAGGAGCTCAAAGCTCTAAGAGTAACAAACACGAAATGTGCCAACCAAACGAAGAACGAGGTGCTCTAGAGATGGGAGATCAGCTCACTAGCACTCTCCAAGCTCTTGCTCTCAATCCCTCCTTAAATCCCTAACAAATCTCACCAAACCAAGGCCAAGGGGAGTAAAGAGGGGGAGGTGAATGAGTTATGAGTGTTGCAGGTCGAAATGGGCAAGAGAGAGAAGGGAAAGGGTGGAGGAGGCTTTTATACCCCCTCACACAGAAAAGAGCCGTTACAGTTCTAACACCCGGAATATTCGGGAAAACCCCGGAAACTCCGGGAAGTCCGGAGACTCCGGGAAAAACCCGGAAACTCCGGCCTTCCAAGGTCAACACCCAAGAAGTTAACCCCGTGAATGTGTTGGTGCAAAGATGTCTCTCATAGGTTTTGATTTAGCAACTAGAGCACATTTTCAACTCTTGGAAGATACATTTCCTGTCCCTCTTTATAGTACGGCGTTCCTAGAACTCAAATTCAAAATATAAAATAAAGAAGCCTTCATAGGAACCCTTTGTAGCATCACTTCCTTTTTGCATAGTCAATGAATAACACTTGATGCCACATACAATTTTAATTCCTGCTCATACACTAGATAAATCATTAACCACTTAAGCGTGTGTCATTAAATCACCAAAACCCACTTAGGGGGCCAAGATACTCTTCAGAAACAGCCGCCCACAAGTTAGGTGCTAAAAGTTTGATGGAACAACCAGTGAGCCAGTTGTCCTCCCAAAACAAGGCCCTAGAGCCATCCCCGACCTCGACCGAGACTGAAGCGTTGAAGAAAGCCTGCGCGGCGCGGTCGGCAGGGAACCGGAACGTCACCCACGTCTTGTCCGGATCCGTAAGCGCCAGCCGGAGCCACCGCAGACGAAGGGCCATCTCAAAAGTGCGGAGGTCTAGTAGGCCTAGGCCGCCAAAACGTGTAGGGCAGGCAACGTTTACCCAGGCCACCAGACAACGATCACCGTTAGCCACCTCTGTGCCGCACCAGAGGAAGCCTCGGATGGATCAAGGTGACTCAAAACCCAAATAGCTTGTATCACCCACTGGTTGACTTATAGTTCCGACCCCTTCCGATGCTACACACAAACAAAGATTGGAAGCAGGCGAGCAGCTGAGGTAAATGTTGATAGTCGTCATTGTTGTTTACCTTTTTCTAGTTGTACTTGGTTGTTTCTACGCATCTTAGGGGTTTTCCTAAGGTTGCTTAACTATAATTCTTTTCTTCTTATTAATGAAAAACATGCTACGAACATCTTAAAAAAATGACTACAGACCGTCAATTTAGTGACATATATTTAAAATGAAAAAAATGGATAGGATCCTAACTGTCCTCACGCATGCATGCACCCACGGCATCTGGCGACCGACACACCTGTTCAGTCGGCTGGTGGCTGGTGATGATTTGTTATGAGAGAAAAATACTCCTGATTGGCTGGTGATTGATAATCCAAACGAACAGACTGTGACCAGATCTGTTTTTTTTACGTGTGAACGGTGACTTGTTGTGCCGACCCACATACGTACGTGACGGAGTAATGTTATCGGTGTACGTTTCTTTTTTTAAACACGAGACGTTCATTCGGAAAAAAAACACGGGACGTTCGGCGACCGCCGACACAGGCCGCAACTGCTGTTTTTCTGTATGTGTGAACGGTGAATCTGCCCTTGCGCATGGACGTACGTGTGTACGTTTTTTAGTACGTGACGAAGAGGAACGGACAAGGAGGGTGCGTGGGTGCGCCGCGACGAAGACGAACAGATTGGAAAGGGGTGTGGGTGCTGGCCGCTAGGGTGCCGTGATTTCCGGTATTGTTTTCTCACCATTTTAATTATAATTATTTGAATGTGTATACTGAGCACGATAGCGATCCATGGAAGATACTGATGTTGTTGGAAAGGGTATTCTCACGTTTTTTTCTTTTTTTTCCGAAAGAAAATGTTTTACAATAGATTTTGGAGTTGCTCTTATATCCCATCCTCCAAAGCTACACTGCATAGCCCTTCTGCATCCGTGCACATAACACCATGCTTACACTTTCGTCCTCGCTTCGTGTGAAATAGTTAACCTGAATGTGCTATGGTTGGAGGACAAAGACTTATAAGTTGGCTTCACACTTGATCAACTAGCAAGATAGTACTAAACATGCGCACCCACGCTCATGGACCCCTGTTGAGCCCTAACCAAATTGGACCGAGTGTCACATACACCCCCTCAAAGAAACTAACATCCTCATTGGTTGAACTCACCCACACTTGGCCTGATATCCGAGAATGTTCCCTCTTAGCTCGATCATGTCCGTACATCTAGTGCCAACGTCATATGTCATGTGTGTCCCATCTAGAACCCACATGCGTCATGCATTGTGTATATATATGCTTGCAAACTAACCCATGTGCGCAACCGTGGGGGTTGGCTCTGATACCACGTGTAACACCCCGTCTTACAAAGCTGCACCACTCAACCCTTTAGAGGGGTGGACACACGTACACATAGCATCCTGCTTATACTTCTATCCTCGATCACTTCGTGTAAAAGGGTTAACATGATGGTGATATGGCTGGTGGATAAAAGTTTATAAGTTGGCTTCACCCATATGCTCATCTAGCAAGGTGGTTTGGCCTCGTCCCACACTCACATGGCTTGTTATCATATGCTGCTGTAGGCTAACCTCAATATATATACATGGCCATTGGCTACCACAGTTAGCATGGAGTTCGCTAGTGTGCACCACCATGCTCAGCGCTTACGCTGAGCAAGAGCCCAGCCTTGTGGAAGGAGTGGTATCATGATCCCTTGTGTACATGTCATGGACTCAAGGTCGTCCCATGTGGTGTCGTCGTGACACACACATGATACACAAGTATTAGAATGGAAATTCGTGCATTAGAGGACATACAGTGGCGGCTGGCCATCTCCTCCTCGTCAGTCGTCTCCTTCCCGCCAGCCAGCCCTTGCCCGCCGCAGCCAGTTTGGCCAGTGGGACTGGAGAAAGTGAAGGACATGACAAGCGCGGTGGCTGATGAGGCATATGTAATACACAAGCATTAGAATGGATATCGAGATGTGTAGGAGATGCAGTGGCAGCCAGCCATCTCCTCCCTGCCAGCCCCTCCTCGTCGATCGTCTCGTTCCTGCCAGCCAACCCATGCATGTCACCGCCAGTTTGGCCAGTGGGACTAGAAAGAGTGAAGGACAGGACGGGTGCGGCGGCTGGTGAGGCATGACTGGAGTTGGGGTGGGGGAGGGGGCTTGGCCATGGATGGAAAGGAGGAAGGCTTGCTAGGTTTGACCAGTGGAGAAGAAATTTGGCAATCCAGATAGGATAGCAACTCATATGGGGTTCTACTGGACCACAAATTTTGACTTGACTTGCCAAAATTAAAGAGGCATATAGCAACTCTCTTAGAGATGCTCGGGACAGCCTAGCGCAGGTCTGTAGGATGTGATCTCATCATCTCGAAGACGCACCCATGATATGTTTTTGACTCAAATCAATTCCATAACTCCATTGGTAGTCCCCACATGTGTTGCTACCAGTTGTGAATTTGCAGCTGCGGACACCAGGCTCAACCTGTCTGGTACCAATAGTAAGTTCTCCTTGTTCAGGAATCCACCTGTTACATTATATGGAAAGCTAAAAAAACTCAATTTCGAGAGATTTTTTTGAAGAAGCAACAGGGGGGGCTCAGATTGCCCACATGAACAATTTCATTTCTTCAAAGCAGCTTACAAGATCAGGCATACATCCTTGTCGACAAGGATGGTGATCATGATACATAAAATTGAAGAGAAAGAAAGGGAGCCTCAAGGGATTACAAATCACAGCACCAAGACAACACACCTAAACAAAAGCAACTAGAACAACCGGGGCACAAAGGGCCAAACCAATTCATTGTGTCTCCTTTGTGGTTTGCCTCACTAATTGATTTCTAGCATATTTACTTTACTTCCGCTTTGATCTACTTGGGTGTGCTTGTCTTTGTGTGCAGGGATTATTACCTTGCATCTGAGCATCTACTGAAGCCACTCAACATCTTTGGTCAGTGATAGAAGTCAAGAGAAGCTTGAGCTTCACTTTGGCAGGTTCTCTGCGTGGAGGTGGTTTAACCACATCCAGAGGCCGGTCTAACCGCCCACCTTTGCACAATGAAGCAGGGGCAGCCTAACCGCGTGTGCCAGCAGGTTCAAGTTTCGGGTGAAAAGTTTTAGTTGGTCGTCTCTATCAAGGTCCTTTCAGTGAGCATGATGTGCTCAGCCCGTATAGTGACACAATCCCACCGCACCACCACGCTTCTCCACCGCCGCTTGCATGTGGTGAATGGGTCATGCTGCCAAGATCAAAAGCTGCAGAAATTAGAACGGGTTGATCTAGTTTTGCCTGGTTCCGAACCTTGTAGAATCGAACTCATTCCAACACACACAATTCCAACCTACAAACCACCTAAACTACTTAAATTTGTTTGTTTTGGTATGGTTTGGGTTGGCCTGGTGGGTTAGCTGATTTCAGCCCAACCTGTGAACAGGGTGAGGCACTTCGAAACTTCAACACAAATTCGATCACAACCAGAAGATGGTGAGGAGCGTGGTACCAATAATTCAAACAATGAGCTTGATTACACCAAGAATTTTCATAAGCTTGGACACGGTGATAGCAGTGGCTTCATTCAACATGTGGATATTACCACCAAACACCAATGATTTTAGCACGGAGCTTGATATTAGGTTACTCATAGCTGATTTTGAAAGAGACATTCATCTCTTGTTTACCTTTCATTGCTCGATCAATGCATCCCTCCACTGTGATATGATCAAGATATGACAACCTTCTTTTATGATCAAGTTCTGGGAATAAGTAAGCTTAAGGTATTGTACCTAAGCTACCTAGTTGTTATGCTAAGAATGAAAGAGTTGAAGGAATCTGAGAGGAAATGTCTTATTGATCATATCATCCATCACCGAAAGCTTATTGTGTATGATTGGTCCAACATCTATGGCAACATCAAGCTATTGAAATATGATTTTTATGAAAGTAGCACAAGCTTTGTTAGAGGTGAATGCGATGTGTCATTTGACCAACTAAAGCAACACCAGCATGGTTGACAAGCACTTGGTAGACTCATTAAGATGAGGGAATAGTCAAGATGACCTTTATCATTTGGAAGGAGAAAGAGTTGATTTGGGTATGTGCCATGTAATGTCTGTTTTTGCTGATGTATTTTCCTCATTAGCACTTCTAATAATGCGTGAGTATAAAAAAATCCTTAATAGAGGTATATATGACGCGATAGTGCTAGAGCATGTGGTGTCATGACGGTTCACAGATCATTAAGTTCACTGATCCTGATTCTGATGCTTGTCTTCTTCTAAGGTTAAAGCACACAAAGTTTACCAAGCTTGTCACAATTCAGAAGCCAAGGTAAGTGATAAACAAGTGTTGAAGTATTCGACAAGAACTACTTTCTTAAAGTTGAAAGGGAATGCAAGTTTGAGGAATTGCAGAAGTTGAGGTGGAATCTTTCGCTTAGCTGCATGCTTTGAGGAATTGTAGAAGTTGAGGTGGAATCTTTCGCTTAGATGCATGCATCTCAACATCTACATATAGAGTTTTTAAGATAAATTACCATTTCTAAAGAAGCAGTTGTAGGATAGGTTTCTTGTGATTAATATTGTTGGCAACGAGACAACCTTTTAAGATTTGATGATTGTACATCCAAATAAGAGCAACTTAGTTGTAGTTTAGAGTATTTCGATTCCCGAGGCTACATCATCATCTTTCTAGAGGATGAATAAGTTAATGAGATACATAGTAACGAAATTGATGAGATAACTGTCGTGACATTCCTATATTTCAATCATGTTGTGTGTATCATTAGTTTAAATGATTATGACTCACCCTAATTTCGTTAGCATCGATATGACTCATCCTAATTTTGTTAGCATTGTATGTATGGTTTATTTCTCATTTTGTGTTTAATAAACTGTGTAGCTGAATACAATAAGACGACAAAACGAAGGGAGAGGCTAGAGAAAAGGAAAGGAGGAAAATTTTGAACTGAACAATATGAAAGTAACTTAAACGATGTACTTTCTAGAGATTGTCACCTACTATTTTGGCAATGACTTTACAAACTGCGAACTACTGAACTGTAGTCAACTTCGGTCTTCCATATCATTTTAATTTAATAGCTATATTTATATTCTAGATCTACAATTGTAGATTTAAGAAAAAACTAATGATATGATAGAAAATTCTTTATCAAGTTCATGAGGTTGTAGAATCCGAATAATTAGAATAATTTTTAGAATGATACTTAAATAATTAAAGTTATTATTAGAGGGGGTGGGGAGAGGGAGACTAGAAATGCCTACTACCACTAATTAGACAATTGCATTCCATGCGAAGACTTGTGAAACCACTTCTCTTTTTTTGTGCATTTATATGTTTGCCATAGAGTTTTATGTCAGTTTTAACATATAGATCAACAAAGTAGTCTGAATGAATGACCAATGATTTTTTTGCCTTTGCTTTTCCTACTTTTGTACTATTTTATCAACAAATATCATCCAAAAATATCCACAGTTAGGTACATACTACAATTTGTTGATTCGGTGTTCCTTGTACTTGCACTGGCTACTAGCTTTTGGCTTATTGTGTGGTGCTTTGTATTGTCATGATTTGTAACATCCCATCCTCCAAAGTCGCACCGCTAGCCATTTTGCGCATGTACACATAACATCATGCTTATACTTTTATCCTTGCTTCGTGTAAAATGGTTAACCCGAATGTGCTATGTATGGGTGAGAAAGACTTATAAGTTGGCTCCACCCTTATAAACTAGCAAAGTGGTACTAAACATGTGTTTCTGCGCTCACAAGCCACTACTAAGCCAAAATTGGACCAAGCGTCACATACCCCCCCCTCAAAGAACTCGACATCCTCGTCGGTCCAACTCACCTACACGTGGCCAAATATTTAGAAATATTCTCTCTTAACACATAGTCGTACGTCTAGTGCCAACGCCATATGACATGTGCGTTGTATGCTTGCAAACTGACTTGTACACGCAACCGTGAGGGTTGGCTCTGATACAACTTCTAACACCCCCACCCTCCAACTAGGTCTGGGCATTCGGTTCTACCCGAACCGATCGGGTCGGTTCTTCAGTTCCTATGAAATTTCGGTTCCCAAATTTTAGGAACCGACCGGTTCTTTTCCAAAGAAGGAACTGGCGAATTTCGATTCCAGTTCTTTCGGTTCCGGTTCCGATTCTAACCGAAGGAACCGAATTTTTCAAAATGCAGAAAACAACCCATTCAGTAGGAAATTTCAGCAACATTTTGGTTACATTTTCATACAATCAACAGGACAGTTCAAACAAATGAAGCATAAAAATCAGTCTAAAAATCCCCACATCTAAATCGGTCTAATATCATTCACAGATGAGTAGCACACTAACACTTACACTACAGGATGCAGTTGATGTAGCCGTTGTGATATTGGACCATTGTGCAGCGGTGGGCGGGCGCCGAGCAAGCACTGGTGGACAGTGCACGGTAGCAAGGGTGACTGGCGGCTGGGGCAACCTGGCGCTCGAATCGGAGAGAAGAAAGAGGGAGACAGAGCCTCGGAGAGTCGAAGTCGGAGAGAGCGGGCTCTGGTGGTCCACGGACGGGCAAGACGGCGGCAGGAGCGAGCGGCGTGGCGGGCTGGCGGAGAGAGCGAGCGGTTGTGACGCGGCTGGGGGGCGCGGCGTGGGGGGAGTCGCGACTCGCGGCTGGTGTGGCCGACGCGCCACTGAGCCGCTGACTGTTGACCGCTGGAGTGGGGGTGCTAGGGTTTTGGACTTTTGGCATCCTATCTTATTGGGCTTTTGCTAGGCTATATGTTTAGATGGGCTATTTCCTCGGTTCTCCGGGTACCCGAGAACCGAACCGAAAGAACCGAGGTAGGTCGATTCCCAAGAATTAGGAACCAAACAGGAACCGAATTTTTCGGTTCCGATTCTTTCGGTTCCGGTTCCCGGTTCTTTCGGTTCGGTCCTCGGTTCCCGGTTCTTTTTGCCCAGGGCTGCCTCCGACGCCAAACCACCCAACCCTTTTGACGGGTGGACGCGCTTACATGTAGCACCCTGCTTACACTTCCAACATCACTTAGTGTAAAAGGGTTAATCCAACGGTGCTATAACTTGTGGACAAAGACATATAAGTTAGCTTCACTCATACTCATCTAGCAAGGTGGTACTAAACATGTGTGACTGCTCTCATGGGGCACTATTGGGTCTCAACCAAATTGAGACGGGCGTCACATGATTACACCTTTGTATTCACAGTCGTTTTGGCATATAAAGTTTATCCTTCCTTTTATGAATGACTTTTCTATAAGGATTGCTATTTTTTGTTGGAATTTGTGGTTCCTAACAAGGGTCCACATTTGTTAGTGAAATCATAACATTTATAGTTTTACTATGTTGTGCAAGAGATTGCTTCAATGCCTTTGTTCACTTAAGTGTATAAAGGTGTTGTCTCATGATTTTGTAATTATAAATGTATGCAAATAGCAAATGAGAAAAATGTTAACCTAGCTAACATTGAGAACTTACAAGGGAGTGTAGTTGATATAAGCTCATCCAATGCTTGGTTGGATGAATTGATTCAACTTTCAATAACATTATTGTTGGCACCTTTTGGAGCCAACAGCATGCAAAGGCAGCTGTCGCAGCGCCTCTGCGTCGACACCGGTCAGACCGGTGTGGTGGACCGGTCAGATCGGTCGCCGGCGAGATTCCGGCGGTAGACCTCCGAACGTCGCCCGGGCAGGATCCCGTCAGGTAGACGCACGTAGGGTTGCTCTAGGGTCGGCAAGGCCACCTAGAACGCCTTCAGACGTCGCGGAGACGAAGGAAGAACAGCAGATGAGATTGGAAAAGGCTAGGGTTTGGAGATAAAAGTAAATACGAAACAAATAAAGGTAAAATAGATTTGATCGATTGGATGATGAACCTCAATCGGCCGTGGCCCTTTATATTTATAGGGTGGGGAGGTCTTACCCCGCAAGGAAATTCTTTTACAAGCCTAATCTATCAGGACTCCTCAATTTGACTCGGAATCAGGGAGGCACCGGTCTGACCGGTGAAGGGCACCGGTCAGACCGGTGCACCCGGCGTGTAGATCTTGGAGAAGTCATATCTCCCTCATCCGGACTCCGATTTGGACGTTCCACATATGGATTTTGATCTACTCGACGAGACCTATCCAATGGTGAAGTCCAAATAGGATTTCGTGGACTTTGATCACATCGGTCTGACCGGTGGGGCCCACAGGTCTGACTGGTCGACTCAGTCCTGCCAATTTTGGGTGCGAACATATGCCCCCCTGTTTTTTGGCAAAGGATACGTGCCAAAAAATATCTTTCTAAACTAAAAAACACTTAGGACGATGTTTAACAAAACAACGGCCGTACACATAATTTACTCAAGTCGAGGATGTCGCCTGCTTTGGTCTCCACTCCTTCCGGGTCCGTGTCGACTTGGCTGGCTTCTCTTCAATCTGCTGCTCCATTGCTCCTCGCTTGCGTAGTCTTTGCAACCTCCTTTTTTGAGTATGAGACAAGCCTGAGGGACACCACCTCGGCTGCATCTCCTTAGCATTTTGCTTGTTGCTATTCTCACCTTGCTTAATAGTAGTACACACATTATTTTTGACCAGATTGCTATTGCAAACAATCGGTCTTTGTAATGCATTATAATTTGAGTATGCAACAGGATATTGAATCATATACGAATACATGTACATACTACTATAATCAGCAGGTGAATAATAGCAAGGATAATACCAAGACGATGGCATAACAGATCCAACAAAAGGATATTGTGAAAAGTTACCTCGTTGGTGATGAATACCTTTATGTCTTGGTGGTGCTTTCACGCCCTTAGCACCGTTTGGCTGATTACTTCGATCCTTAGTAGCTCCTTCCCTCTTATATTTGGCCAGGAGCTCATTAAAACTCGGCCTTGCTTTTTTCTTGGGCTTGGAGCATCTTGAACCTTTTTGGAGGTGCCGGTCAGACCGGTCTGATGCACCGGTCAGACCGGTCCGGGAACCGGTCAGACCGGTCCGGAAACCGGTCAGACCGGTCGACGCAGTACCGGTTGTCTTGATCTTGTCTTGCCCCCCAAGTTTTGAAGTCGCTGAAACCTTGGGGATCATCTCCAGAGGCTGCCTCTTGTCGTATCTTTGCTCTCCAATGATCACATTTTTTCCTTTAGCGTTTTCGGCTTGATCCGGCTGAATAAGCACCTTAGGATTTGACAATTCAAGAGTATTAACAAAGGCGCTATTAGGGAAAGGATTTTCGTCGACTTGCATCTCATGAAATTTCAAACGACCCTCATTAATGGCCGATTGTATTTGCCGACGAAAAATATTGCAATCATTGGTAGCATGAGAAAAAGAATTATGAAATTTACAATAAGCACGTCTTTTTAGTTGATCAATAGGTGGTATAGTGTGAGACATTTTAATTTTACCTGATTTAAATAACTCATCAAATATTTTATCACACTTAGCTACATCAAAAGTAAATTTCATCTCATCCCGACTCTTATGAGCCGGCTTAAGAGAAGCACAAGTGTTTGCTTTATCATTAGGTAACCAGGTAAATTCAGCAGCACACACTTCTTTACTCTCATCGTCCGATGTTTCATAATCTAGCATATGTATATTAGGACGATCAGATTTGAGCCGAATATCTTTGCTTCGGCTTTCATGAGCTAAGGCTCTTACTAAGACTTGGGCAACATCAATAAATTCATGACCCTCTAATTTTTCTTTAATATGGGATCGCAAACCATTAAAAGCTAATTCAGCAAGATCCCTTTCGGAAATAACAAGATTATAACAACGGTTTTTGGTTTCTCTAAACCTCCTAATGTAACTAGTAACAGGTTCATCATGCTTTTGCTTAACCGATGTTAAATGACTCAACCTTAACTCATTATCTCCGCTATAAAAGTGGTCATGGAATTTTTGTTCTAATTGTTCCCAAGTACGAATAGAGTTAACAGGTAATGAAGCAAACCATGAAAAAGCATTGCCAGTTAAAGATAAAGAAAATAAACGCACTCTTATTTCCTCTATGGCACTAGCTTCTCCTAGTTGAGCAAGATATTGACTAACATGCTCCCACGTAGTTTTGCTATCATCCCCATTAAACTTTACAAATTCAGGACAACGCCAACCAATAGGATAGGGAACCGAATCAAAACTAGAAGGATACGGTTTTCTATATGAAAGATTTTTATTTTTCACTTCTATCCCATAGTCATCTTTCATTTGTTTAGCAAGATTAGCATTAAACCTATCGATGACTTCCTGGATGGTGGTTGGCATTGGCGTAGTGGAAGCATTCGATTGCACCATATTCGGCTACGTGTACGAGCCAGAAGTATGATGTTGCAAACGGCTATTAACTTGGGGATTAGGTGCGTAACCATACCCAACGCCTGTCTCAAACGGAACCATAATTGGAATACCTTGAGCTACTGAACTATTTCCACCAGATCGGCCAGAAGCATCCTGAACAGGAGGAATAGTAACTATAGGTTCCGGAGACGAAGGAAAAGGCACCACAGCACCAGTACCGGTCTGACCGGTCTGTTCTGACCAAACGGCGGTGGTGGTGACTGTCCCGCAAAATAATTCAACGGCATGCCATACTGAGGATTAATTGTTTGTGCAGCCGATGAATTAATAGTTGGGGTCTGAGGTGCCACAGTTTTAGAACCAGATGCAATATTATCATCACCCTCTACCCGTTTACCGAGACTCTTATCTACCATGTTTTGCATATTTTCAATCATACATAAACGAAAGCTATCCATCACAGTAGTAAGATCATTAACGGTAACAAAAGAGGATGGAGATAACGATGTGCTCACATTGGGTGGTACCTCAGGTGGTGGAGTGTCGAAGGTGATGTCCTTGATCTTCTTCACCTTGCCTTCGCGATTTTTCTTGAAGTGCGACAAGTAGTGAAGCCGATCCTCTTCAGCCTTCTTCTTCATGAGCTCTTCTAATTCTTGGCGATCTCGTTCGGCCTTTTGCTTCATGAAGTCCTCCATAGCTTGACGATCTTCAGGTGAGAGCTCTTCATCTGTGAAGTCGATGATGTTGCCCGTGTTTATCTCACACTGAGACATGTCGCCGGAGTCGGATAGATCGGTTAAGATAGCCAGATCTTCGCTCCCTAGCGGAGTCGCCAATTTGTTGGCACCTTTTGGAGCCAACAGCACGCAAAGGCAGCTGTCGCAGCGCCTCTGCGTCGACACCGGTTAGACCGGTGTGGTGGACCGGTCAGACCGGTCGCCGACGAGATTCCGGCGGTAGACCTCCGAACGTCGCCCGGGCAGGATCCCGTCAGGGAGACGCACGTAGGGTTGCTCTAGGGTTGGCAAGGCCACCTAGAACGCCTTCAGACGTCGCGGAGACAAAGGAAGAACAACAGATAGGATTGGAAAAGGCTAGGGTTTGGAGATAAAAGTAAATACGAGACAAATAAAGGTAAAATAGATTTGATCGATTGGATGATGAACCTCAGTCGGCCGTGGCCCTTTATATTTATAGGGTGGGGAGGTCTTGCCCTGCAAGAAAATTCTTTTACAAGCCTAATCTATCAGGACTCCTCAATTTGGCTCGGAATCAGGGAGGCACCGCTCTGACCGGTGAAGGGCACCGGTCAGACCGGTGCACCCGGCGTGTAGATCTTGGAGAAGTCATATCTCCCTCATCCGGACTCCGATTTGGACGTTCCACATATGGATTTTGATCTACTCGACGAGACCTATCTAATGGTGAAGTCCAAATAGGATTTCGTGGACTTTGACCACACCGGTCTGACCGGTGGGGCCCACAGGTCTGACCGGTCGACTCAGTCCTGCCAATTTTGGGTGCGAACAATTATGTATTGCAAATAACTTCCAATATTGGTCATGTAGAACAATGTTAGAGAGAGAGAGATGCAATATGAGTTAATTTGACCATAGAGACACTGTTGGAGATGGTCGTAGCACGCGACACCAAGGGAATGAACCCTACTATGAATAAATAACACCTTATATAAGCATGTAGGAATAAAAGTGAAAATGGACATTGCTATTTACCGGAAATCATATGTTAGATGTTCTATGATTTTGATCTAAGGTGGGATGAGAATGTTATCCAAAGATAAGAATAGAAGCAATAAAAGTTATAATAAAAGATGATTTTAGTGTCTTATTTTATCGCTAATTAGTGTCAGTATCACAATGTATTTCACTGTATCCAAAATGTGATCTATAACATGCCAATCAGTCAAGGTTTAATAGCAGAACTTATAATTTCTATATCATGCCAATCACTCAAAGTCTAATACCACGACTTATCAGATTTCTTAAAACCTCACCCCCTTTGCTGCTCTCTCCGCACTCCCGGGGTTACGTGTCACCCCGGGGTTACGTGTGGTCCCGGGAGGCCTTGTGAGCTCGCGGCGGGAGTGCTCCGCGCTGGGTGCCCAGGCGTACGTTTGGTCTTTTTGCAAAAAAGCCCCTTGGTTTTCTACTAATCGTGAATCAGTCCAACTCGTCCGAAATGCACAGTAACCTCGTTCACAAGTTTTGCACGTAAGCCCTTCAACTAAGCTTTATTTCTACGCGAAGAAGCGGTTGGTGTCGTATTGCAAACACCCCCGGAACACTTTTGCGAACACCCCCTCCCACCACCCCGTCCCCCGCCTAATACCCCCCACCACCACACACCCGGCGCGAACCCTACCTAACTCTCATTCCCCTCCCCCGTCGCCCTCTCCATCTCCGCGCCGCCGCCCCCCTCTCCCTTATCCCTCCATCCTCGCGCAAGAGGAGGACGACGCCGCCCTCTCCCGGCAGCCCCGGCGAGCATCCTGGAGCAACGCGAAGCCCCCCTCCTCCCTCAGATGCAGGCGCAGAGAGCGGCGGCGCTTCCTCGCGAAGGAAGGGGAGCGGCGGCGATTTCTGGTGAAGGAAGGGAAGGTCGCCGCCGGATCCGCTCGGGTGAGATCCGCGCGGCACCACCGGACGACGCCTGGACCCGCAGCAGCACGACGTCCTCACGCTCTTCATCACTGGCCTCCCCTACAACGTGAATCCTGCGAGATCTACAACCTCTTCTTGCACCGCCCCGGCTTCGACCACCGCCTCCTCGGGTATACCAGCCTCAACAGCCAGGTGCGTTCCCCCTCACGCTATCTCAGCCACCACAACTAGCTGCTCTGTGCGCGCCTCCTGGCTTGCCACCTCTACTCCGTCACAGGCACCACCATTACTCCTCCCTCTCATCTCCTTAGGCAAGCGACCCTGAAATTGAATCCCTACTCAGGTTAACAACGACATCAGATTTGGTGAGGGAAGTCCTGATGTTGAGGGAACTGCGGCCAGAGATTGACGAGAGGACGGCACCACTCCGTCTCATCGGAATAGTGCACGAAGGCGTGCCGTCCAGTCGGGACGAGCGCACACGCACCCTACTCTCGCGACCTGCTCCGCCATCCGCCTCACTGAGATAGCAGGTACCTCCCTCCTTATCTATCTACCCCGCCTGATTAGCATCCCCCTCACTAAGCACGTCGTCAATTTCCCTGTTGGAGAGTGGTCAGCACCGCTTGATAAATCACACCTTCTGCAAAATGTGAAAATGCTCTTTACATATTATGTGGTACTGCCATAGCGTAGTGTCATGAAAATTATCTTTGTATTTTGGGTCCAAAAGAGGACTGTCTTGTTGATAACTTCTTATTTGCTACTACTAAAAAGGACCAGATTCTCTGAAAGAGTAAGCCAAAGCTTCAAAATGTATGTTCGAGCAAAATTGGGGGAAAATGATACGAGATCTAGAAAATAAAAGGTAGAGTGCCAATTGCAGTGTCCAAATTATATTGCCCCATTATGTGTATATGGAAACAAAGACCCGGCTCCCTGAGTTCCATTTCAGAGTTCCATTTCAGGGTTCTGAACTCCTTCCACCAATGATTATGAGATATGTATAGAGAAAGGCACAACATTGCTTCTTAAAACTTAGACAGTCAGATGAAATGTAGAGACTTGGAACTAATTTAGTTTTGCTTCATCACATAAAGGCTAGCATCAATTATAAAGAAACTAAATGATTAATCCTAATTGCTTATGTTGATTATGCTACTGCTACAATTTGGTGTTTTTTTTTCTACTGGTCGTGCGTGATCTGTTCATCATCTTATTGAAGTGGCAAAATGAATACATATGTATGTGGTGCTTAGTGTTCACAATATAGAGTATTTCTTATGCTAGAAAACATGCATTTAGGGAAAAGATTAACATTATGTGTGCCTTTTTGCAGGCTGCCTTGTTCTATGAAGAAGGTTATGCTGCACTTAGCGCTCCTCCACTTTAGAACCACTTTGTAAGATCCTAGGTATCCCAGATCCAATTGAAGGCGGCTTTCTTCAATGCAGAAGCTTGCTATAGGTGCGTTGTATAATTGTGATATTCTCCTCAGTTGTTATAGCACTTTTTAAGGTAACAACATTGTGTGGAATGTATAACTTATGAGAACTAGCAAAAGTTTTGTCTGTGGCAAAGAAGTGGCAAAGAAGTTGTCCAGGAGATATGAATAGAAAAAAAATCTTATATTCTCTTAGCTTATATCAAAAGGCTATACTATACCAAAAGGCTATGCTATACTTAGCTTATATCTCAGATAGATCTTTTTGAGGGATTTGCCATTTTATGTTAGAAATCTTATTCCTGCAAATATAGTTACACTTGTATGTGTTATTACTCTCTTTCGGTTCAGGCTATGATGCACTTTGCCCAAGTTGTGAGATGTTCCTGTCTGTACACTACTAGAAAACCCCCCCTTTAGATACGCCAGATTTAGAGTTAGACACACTTTATTCCGTCTTTATGGTGTTGTAGAGACGCTTTCAAAAAGCATCTTAGAAGCGTCTTCGCATGGACCGCGTCAAGCTTCGTAGAGACAAATCCAATAAGCGTGTCAACAAAGGAAAATAACGTTTCATTGACACGTTTGATGCATGTCTTCTCGCATTGGTACAATTTTAGAGACACATTTATAACATGCTTAGTGGTGTAGTTACGTAGTATAGCAATGCTTTATTGCGTTTTAAAAAGTATAGATACAAACTTCTAGATACATTTATAAAACATGTCTACTAATTTATGAAAAACCAAAAAATAATTCAGATTGAAGGGCACCTGTACATGATTATTTATGTGTAATATGTGCGCTGTGTAGAACTCGAACCCAAGATCTCTTACCTCACACATAGCTTCCTTATCATCTCACCTACACAGCAAATCTGACTTACATAAGTATGTTTTACTTTTGAGTTTGCCTATGATGAACCATTAGTACACCTATTTGATACGCTTTATGACGTTGCTACATGCTAGTCATGATCCAAAGCATGTCTAACCATGTATCATTTTGAAACGTTTTTTACGATCATGTCAAAAAGTATCCTTACGTGACTATAGACATTATTTGATACACTTTGTAGCGTGTCTAGATAATAATGACGCATTAAATCGTATCTAACTTCGTGTTTTTTGAGATGATTTCAATAGCGTGATAAAAAAATATCTCTATAAGACTACTAACGATGTAAGCGTGTCTAATATCATGACACTTTGATATGTTATCAAAATCGTGTCAAAAAACATCTTTATGTACTGGCGTAGAAACGCTTTCAGTGTGCATTACTACTATAACGTAGCTAAAGGGGGGGTTTTCTAGTAGTGGTAGGATTTCTGTCAAATCAAGAACTCTACTTATAGAATTGAATTAAATCCTAGCCATTCCATGTCAACTTCTGCAAGTAGTAGTGCCATTCTTCTATCTTCTGAACATTTTAGTTTAAACTTTCAGTTCTCTAATGGAACCTGCAATGAAAAAAAGAGATTCCGAGTTTGTGTTCTTTTGCTTCTCTGACCTTCCGAGTGACTTTAGGTCATGGCATCATGTTGGATTGGGCTAACGAGGATTCTTACAGGTGAGATGGTATATAAAAATAAAAATGTAAATATAAATTATTTGCAATTTCAAATCTGTAAGTTGCTCTATGAATCTTTCGTTTTATGATCAGAATGCAATACTGTCTCTCTTGATATTCTTAATTGTCATGACTGGATGAAATACTAAACTTAGGAACTGCAATGCTTTATGTAGAAATTTGTGTTATAAGCTTTATAAAAAAGCAATCTTATTGCAAATATGATCCTGAAAGTTATTAGGTTGTTGATAGATGAATAGTAGTTGTCATGTCAGCGGACCTGCCTGCCAAATTATTTGATTGTGTGGGGGAGACAAGTCATGGAATGGGGAGAGTGCTCAGGTAGGCAGTGAATTTCGATCACAATGAAGATCTGGATTTGGCAAGTGGATTATGTCAAACTGTTGGAGATGGACTCTTTTTACTTGGCATATCTTTTTACAAGTTGGCAAAACACAAGATTTGCCAAGTAAAATTTGGCAAACTCTTGGAGATGTTACTTGGAAAATCTTGTGTTTTGCCAACTTCTAAAGAGATATGTCAAGTAAAAAAAGAGTTCATCTCCAACAATTTGGCATAATTCACTTGCCAAACCCAGATCTAAGAGCAACTCCAACAGTTTGGCAAACCAACTTGGCATCCATCTAATTTTGGTAAAACAAGAAAAATTGGCCTCCAACAGTTTGGCAAAGCAACTTGGCAAAAATAGAAACTTGGCAAAACTCACCTCCCCACGCGTATATATGCGCGCGCGTATCGTGGTTGCCATCGGCGTTTCCCTGTAGGTGGGAGGGTGAAAAAGAAATAAAGAATAGAGAAGCATTCCTGATGTAAGTTTTTCAAGAGGTGAAAGGGCATAAACATAATTTTATTTCTCTCAGGATTCCTGATGTAAGTTAGATTTGGATTTGGCAAGTGAATTATGCCAAATTGTTGGAGATGAACTCTTTTTTTACTTGGCATATCTTTTTAGAAGTTGCCAAAACACAAGATTTGCCAAGTAAAATTTGGCAAACTCTCGGAGATGATCTAAAAGTAACTCCAACAGTTTGGTAAATCAACTTGGCATCTATCTAATTTTGCCAAAACAAGAAAAATTGGCCTCCAACAGTTAGGCAAACCAACTTGGCAAAACTCACCTCCCCGCGCGTATATATGCGCGCGTGGATCGTGGTTGCCATCGGCGTTTCCCTATAGGTGGGAGGGTGAAAAAGAAATAAAGAATAGAAAAGGATTCATGATATAAGTTTTCAAGAGGTAGAAGAGCACAAACATAAATTTGTTTCTCTCAGGATTCCTGATGTAAGTTAGATTTAGATTTGGCAAGTGAATTATGCCAAACTGTTGGAGATGAACTCTTTTTTTACTTTGCATATCTTTTTAGAAGTTGGTAAAACACAAGATTTGCCAAGTAAAATTTGGCAAACTCTTGGAGATGCTCTAACTTACATCAGGAATCCTGAAAGAAATAAAATTATGTTAATACCCTTCCACCTCTTGAAAACTTACATCAGGAATCCTTCTCAATTTTTTATTTCTTTTTTCACCCTTCTACCTACAGGGAAACTCCGATGGCAACCACGATCCGCGCGCGCATATATGCGCGCATGGAGGTGAGTTTTGCCAAGTTTTATTTTTTGCCAAGTTAGTTTGTCAAACTGTTGGAGACCAATTTTTCTTGTTTTGCCAAAATTAGATAGATGCCAAATTGGTTTGCCAAACTGTTGGAGTTGCTCTAATAGAGTAATTATTGTTCAAAAACTTGACATAAAGGTTGAATGAAGCATTAAACTTCAGAATACCAAAGAGAACATGTATTGGTCCTTTCTCAATCAGCATGAAAATTACTACAATCCTTGCTTAGGTTAGAGCGGAAAACTGAAAGCCAAAGCTCACGACAAAAAAAAAGACACAAATATAAAAATATAAAGTGAAAGGAAGAGATCAGAGGCGGTGTAATGGCAATAGTACCTCTGAATGTCCCTGAATATACACTCCAAGAACTTCACCAGCTTTGGAAATTATTTTGACAAACAGCAATGCCGGATGATCAACTGTTATACTTTAATTCTGCTGATGTATGTGCCCATTTTCACCTTTGTTCCCTCCTAGGGACTGCAAGATAACATCAAACCCTGATTGCCTGCAATTGATGTTTATCTCAGAGGAACAGTCCCCACGAATCTGTTTTTGGGCAGCCAATAGTAAAATGGTGGCATGTGCAAGCTTTTCAAGCTTCGTGTAATTGGATTCTTTGTTTCTTCTGCAAGCAGTCTAACCGTATCCAGGAAGGTCTTCTGTTTAAAAATGAGAAACAAATCTCAGGGCCTTTTAAATTCCATATACAGGCAAAAAGTACCAAATAGCTTCCTGTTCTATCTTCCCCAAATGCTGCAAGTATGAATTCTCTATGATTTTTTTCGAAAGACAATTCTCTGTGATTTTTTGAATTTATAAAATAATAACTATGACATGGACACATTAGAAGACCATGATATGACATGAAAACATGATGGTATTAGTACTTTATGCTGAGAGGGAAGTGAAACAAACTGTCTCAGGTAGGGACAGTAGAGTGACAAGCTTGTAGATATAATCTTGATGATGCTTGTTAGGAGAAAGATTGTGCCAGATGTTTAGATCTAGACAGCCCACAGGGGGTTAACCCCGGTGGTTTAGTTGTTCGGCGAGGTGGAATCTAAGGTTAAGAACTCGAAGGTTGCGCACGAGCACACGGAACACAGAGAACACGGCGAGTTTATACTGGTTCGAGCCTCTGGAGAGTAAAACCCTACGTCCAGTTGTTGGTGTAGATTGCTTGGGGATTGCTTGGTTGTACAAGGGTCGCCTTGCCCGCCTTATATTGGCCAGCGGACAAGGTCGGTTTCCAGACTCCTGGTCGGTTACGACCAGGAGACCTAAGTCTAGTTGATTACAACACTTGCCATATCCGTCGATCTGCTTGGTCGGAATCCACCGATGTCTTGTCTTGTACGCTAAGTCTTGGAGTCGTTGCGGATAAGGTCGTCTGGAATCTTTTGGAAGGTCTTCAGGAGGTTGTATGGGCCACCAACTAGATCGGTTGGGCCCACTGTCAGGTCGGCGGGTCTTCTGGTAGGCCAGACCCACTTGTTGGGGACGGCCGTGAGTCTGGTCGGTGGGGACCCAAGGGTACCCATGTCTCACAGATGGTCTTCCAGATACTTGGGGAGGCAAGTATTCTCAACCGCAATGTGGAGTGGGAGTAGGGATGAAAGTGGTACGGATATTATCCGTCCGACCGACCGACTGAAAGGGTCAGACACTCAAATGGTAAGACCGTATTCGAATCCGGACATTTAATATCCGTAACTATCCGTACCGTATTAGTATCCGAAAATTCAAAGTTGAATTTCTATGATCCAAATATGATGAATATCACTATTCGACAAAAAATATATTGTCCGTATCCGTATTCGATCCGAGAATTCAGTCCGAAAAAGAAAAATTATCTGTATCTGTATCTGCAGTATCCGTCCGTATCCGATCCGGTTTCATCCCTAAGTGGGAGTA
Organism: Cenchrus fungigraminus; assembly: GCA_036936925.1. Lineage (NCBI taxonomy): Eukaryota > Viridiplantae > Streptophyta > Magnoliopsida > Poales > Poaceae > Cenchrus > Cenchrus fungigraminus. The sequence goes on along the minus strand of CM072780.1, from coordinate 27,421,029 downwards.
TGCCCTAATGACGTCATCCCCAGCCGTGCGTACATTGGCACATGCACCATGGCAGAAGAGTAACTTGATCATGTCAACAGAGAACTTTTCAGCAGCTTCACGAAGAAGGAAGTATCCATATGGGTTCATGCAGTTGGGATTGGCATGCTTCCCATTGAGCTCAAGTTCCTCGCCCTCCAATACAGCCTTTGCACATTGCAAGGCATTTCAAGTGATAATGAAGGTCAAGGTTTGTGAAGTGACAACATTATCCCATTCCATGCCTGACATGTTTTCAAATTAAGTGGAGGAAGCACCGGGCACTATCCTTTCCCAGGATTGGCTCCAAGCATGGAATTCTGTCATAGAATGCATAACTATCCGCTAGGTAGATCCATTCACAATCGGAAAAGGTGAAAGTCAACCAATTATTGTAGGGTTAACAAATCCAAATAACATAAGTAAAGACTTGCTGACATTCTGACAATAAAACATATTGTTTCAGCAGACAAGTTGAGTGATCTAAAATGCAACAGCTGCAGACTGAATTCTGTAAATAGGCAACCTATCTAATGGAAACTAACTTTTTTATGCAAACTATGAAAACTTCAATTTGAGTCACATGATGTTGATCCAAGGGAGCGCTCAGTAGAGGTGGGAGGAAGGCAAATCTGAAAATCACGTTATTTTGCCTCACCACCCATGAACGCCCGTATGAAAACGGATTTTGCTCCTACGGCTACAGCCCTCATCACGTCCTAGAAAATCTGGGGGGAAATACGTTAATGTACGTCACAATGGACTTTCTTTTTCCTTTGAGGAAATCCCGAACGTGGACATGATAACCAAGGCAAAATCCCGTACGTTAAGCATTTTGTACTAGCTTTTTTTCGTTGCAGCATGGACGAGCAGAGCTACAAGTTTGCGGCCGTGACGAACCTGGTAGGCCTACGATATGTGCTCGTATTTTCAGTTAAGAACTTGGCAATGAGGCGCAGGTGCCCGCCAGGCAAGCCATCGAATTTTCACCATGCGTTCGATCGATACCCATGGAGCGAGCCTGCTGCTCCGACAAGTTGTCTTTCAAGCTTTCCACCATGCATGGCTTCAGCAGAACCACCGGCCCACCGCAGGACGACGCGCAGCGATCGACCAACCAAAAGCCCGTGCTAGGCAAAGGAATTGGATCGGAGGGCGAGGTGAATAAGCTCATCGCTCCGGGCCCTCGCGGCAGGAGGCACCGGAGGCGGCGAGGGGAGGGAGTATGTGTAGTGTGCTGGACCTGGACCTCGATCAGGCTATAAGACTAAGGTTTGGTCGATCGGCATCCTTCTTATAATTAAGGGGGGTGTCTCCAAACACAGTTCGATCGATCTGCGAGACACATGTACTCGATCCATCACAAGCTTACAGGAATATGCAATTATGCATGATCAGTAGCGAGCGACATGTGCTACATAGTACATAGCAGCTTGCATAGCATGGCGTGCGATCAGGTACCTGCAGTGAGAAACAAGACATTGAGATGTCTGGATCTGCTCTAATGATAAATATGCTACGTCACACGCCCCATCACCATTCACTAAGACCAACTTTTTCTGTGACTAATAGCATCTATGCATGCACTCTATTAGTCTTTGTGAGTGCCACACTACAAAATTGTTACAGTAGAAATACACTGAGGATCAATCATTTTAGAGCCGGTCTCACTCAACAAAATGAACATGTTTTCATGTAGTGTCGTTTTCAAAAGAATGTTGTCATGCAACCACCTTAGTGTTTCTACTTGAAACATGTTGTCATGCAATCGCCTTAGTGTTTCTACTCTCAAATTTTACCTTACAATTTTGTTTAGCAAATTTCGGTAGCAATGTGAGTGGGGTATCACCTAGTCTAATAAGTATTTACACTACAATTTATTAAGCAAAATCAAAGGTGGAGCACGTGAGAGGGCATGCAAATTTGGACGAGGGGGGAATCCACAGAGGAAAACTATAAATAACTATATAACAAATCCTATACCTCTAACAAACAACCTGACAGCCTGGCAGGCAATCTATGTTTCCTCTCAGTTATTATGCACATCAGAGTAATTATTCCCTTCGATGCATTTTTTGTTGGTATGATCCGAGACTTCAAAAGAAATTAAAGAAAAAGGACGCTCATGGCATACCTTCCTACTCGGTTACTCATGCATTCTTTAGCACCTTTGTAAGTGTTTTGAATGCGCCTGTACAGTACTTTCTTGATTGATGAGTACTTGTCAGTTGCTGAATTCTTCCAGTTAACCCAATATCATTAGGAACTGAAAAGGGCTTGCTCATTCTCAGAGTCTTATCATCTGCTGCTGCATAGGATGGATACACCCTCAAGTTACACCGAGCCCCCAATACTGATCTCCAGTATGGGAAAAAACTTCGCCTTGTGTATGTTGGATCCCATCCTCCGGTTAGTTTCTTTCTCAGCTAGATCAATAAAATTAAGTATTGTGAAACCCACGAGCATTCATGTTTCGGAATGATTAGTCAGAGAACTTGATTCACAGTATTCATTGCTCATGGATAATGTAATATTTAAACTACTAATCATAATCAACATGATAAGCAGCTGAACCAGTAAAGATTCATGGCAGAAACAGAGCAAACACTAGAAGAGTAAAAAGATCATTCTACTTACATAGCAATATTAAGTCAATAGCTTTATTTTCACATTGAATGTTACTTGGCGATCTGCATTATTTCCCCGTAACATGGGGGAAGTTAGAAAAGTTTGACTTATGACAAGTAAAACATAATTCATGTCGGAACAGAGGGAGTATGATAGTACACAACAACCCATGTACATGACTAAAATGGGACTAATAAAAAATGAAGACGCCGACTCAATTGCAACATGTGAATACATTTACCTTTTCCTCAGCAGCATGCAGATAAGACATTTCTGTAAGCTCCTTGGTTGCATGCACAAGCCCTATTATGTCCATAAATAAGTATAAACAAATAATGTCCATAAATAGTAGTCAGGGCTTGTGTTCTTCGAAATCAGAAACAGTGCCAGAATGATCAACCTACACACCTTTGTCATGTAACCCGTAAATAGAAATCTTGCAGTTGTAAGGGCGGCTTAAAAAACAATTTGAATAAATTATCATGTATTTGCAATTTTGCAAATAAAATTAATATATCTAAGCAAAGCAAATGGGCAGTACAGGTTTCTAACGTCAGCACAGCTACTTTTAGGGAAAAATCCAAATCCCTTGAGGATAGACGAGACATGTTCAAGGACCTCCACACGAGACACCTGAATGTCATTTCAGCCATCAGATAGAGGGAAAGAAAAAGGTACAGCATAAAAATAAATACATTGATCGTATACATCATGTAGTAAAAATCATATAAGGCATACAGTCAGCTACTCAGCTTAGGGGTATGTAACAAAATCTATTAGCTCAGACCAAGAACCAATGACTAACGTGCAAGTTTTTTCCCACTTTGTGTGCTTTGTATCCAGAAAATACAAAAGGAAAAGTGGCACGCAATGAACAATATGACCAACTTTTTTTTTTTTGCGAAACATCTAATCTTTGTTGTGCTGACTTACAACTGAAAGTATAGAGGCCGTGCAAAAGAAGAGTACTTTTCACCAAGCCACCTAAAGCCCTTATCTTATCCAGCCTGTTGCAATGTTCTGATATTTAAATAGATACTTACATACTCACCATATCAGCACATCCTTGCTTTTTTTTTAAAAATGTCATAATGCCATTACCAATATCATGAATCCATGCCAGCACTCTTGTAGTGTAGATTGGAAGCTCCCAGTTGAGGGAGACACCAACCAAGGTTCAAAATCCTGGTGGCAGCAACAAAATCCTATTGCTGACAATCGGAAAAATAGTGGGAGGGCGCCGGCCTGTGGCATCTATATTACTATATATATAGTTGGTTTGGGCCCTCCTACTTGGGGTAGATGCAGTGTGGTCGCCAACCAATTGGTTGTGGTCGGCCCAGGTTACGGTGTGGCCTTATAGGGTGAAGTCAGGGTTCAGAGGTTTTCTCAGCCGGATTGGGATTTCTTCTTAGTGCAATGTCATGGGTGTGGTCTTTCCCCCGCTGGTAGAGGTTTTTTTTTTATCATCAATCCATGACACACAAATATCCAGTATAGGGTCGAGTAAAATACCTCCATCCTCTAAATTATACAGAAAATACATTTCACACAAATCCACATCTTATTAGTATTTCACTATTGCAAATAAGAAAACTCCAGAACTAATATATTAGAATTCATTGCAAGCAACTCAGCTAAATGTGGGTGTACAACACCAGCACCTAGGTTTGAGTCCTCTTCAACTTGAATATGGGTGTCGATTTCTTTTTATTTATTTACATTTTTCTTGCTCACATTTGATATGGCACTTTAGAAGTTATATTAATATACTGATATAAAAATACATTGAAAGGAAAAGTGACACTGTAACTGCAATATACAGAAAGTAATGGTACTTCTGGACGTGCTTGTTGGATATATTTATCAAGAGCATCACCAGCATGGGAAATTATATTAACAAGATGAAATGTTTCCTCCAGCTGCTTCTGTGTCTCGCTATCATCACTAAAAATTCCTAGCACAGCAGTATCTCTATATATGCGATACATGATCGTATTGAAATTGAACCATTCATGCTTCCGAATCTGCTTCTGGGCTGCCAGTAGTAAAAGTGAAGTCTGAACGAGCTTTCTGTCCTTGATATAATTCCAGAGCTCATCAACTAAATTATCTGTTTTTTCAGCAAGCAGTCTAATGGTATCCAAGAAGATCTTCTGCTAACAACAAAGCATTTTTAGTCCCAAGTTAGTTGGGGCAGGCTAGATGAAACCCAACATGAGCCACCAAAAAAAGGATCTTCTGCACCAAAAAAGGGGCCAAGCTAGGAACAACTAAATAAGTATGAATAACTTCCTATTTTTGTTTCATCTAATTATAGTAAGTATGAATTAGAACCAATATCCAAGAAGGACAAAATCTTGGCAAATAGAATTGACCATTTCTCTAAGTTTAAAATAAGAACATGCTGCAACACATGAAAAAATTAAACATATAACCCAGTAAAGAATTTTTATTTTTATTTGTCTGGCTGCATAAGTAGTGTTGTCAACTTTGTGTAGGGAGGGAGTGAAACAAACCATCTCAGGTAGGCAAAGCAGATGAATGAGCTTGTAGGTATAATCCCGATGATACTGGGTAGGAGACAGATTATCCTCCAGATACTTTTGCATGCAGGTGTTCTCAACTGCAACATGGAGCGGGAGTAGATCCCCAATGACATCACCATCGGTTTGTGCGTACGTTGGCTGAAGCACCATGGCGGAATAGCAACTTGATCATGTCAACAGAGAAGCGTTCAGCAGCTTCATGGATAGCAAAGTATCCATGTGGGTTCATGCAGTTGGGATTGGCACGCATACCATAGAGCTCAGGCATCTTGCCCTCCAATACAACTTTTGCACATCGCAGGGCATCATGGCTTACCATGGAGGTCAAGGTTTCAGAGGTTATGCTCAACTTCCATGTCATGACACTGAAAGATTCAGCATACAGACGGAGGAAGCGCCGGACGCTATCCTTTTTCAGTACCAACCCCAACATGGGAAGTATATTATAGAAAGCCTCTTGCAGATACTGGAAACAAATGACTAATAATATATCAGAATGATTTTGTCAACTGAGTTCGATCCTGTAAACAATGGTTAGAAGAAGAAACACACCTTAGGAGTAGGGTCTGGGATAATTATATCATTTGGTAACGCCTTGGCCATCTGAGCAGATCTTTGCCTAAACAACTGGAAGAGAGAATGTCAGGGGCCACATACTAATTAAGGATTGGAAAGAAAACGCAAGCTGATAGGAAATCATATACAGATGGCTAACTAGCTGCCATACCTCATCCATCTTTTTCCAATCGACTTCTTGATGATGAGTTACAAAACGATGGGATGGATCCCATGGACTCTTCTCCGCGATATCTTTGTGACCGGCAGTGTGCGTGGCCTCCTTTTCACATGTGTCTACTGGTGCAGAATTGGCTAGAGCTTTCGGTTCCATTGTTTGGTTATCGGAAACAATGAAGTTTGTTCAATCTAGCGGAACCAATGAGTACTCCTTAGCGGTCGTCTTGGGGCTAGTCCGGCAGCGTGGGGTTCGCGACGGCAGCAGGAGGAAGAATGACTGCTAGGGTTTTGGAATCCCCATCCCACAAGCACACACTTGTGACTGGCTGCGAATAAATAAGTAGGAGTATGTGATGTTGCGGAAGTGCAAAGGATATGCGGCCAGGCCTGGTTGCGGCAGCAGGCCTTGCTCTTTGGCCATAAACATGGCCCATCTAGGACTCGAAAATCCTATCCATCTTGTGACAGATGAATACGCCTTCAATTGACAGTGAACTATTTGTGATGGAAGAGTTGAGCTTAATATGTTGGACTCGATACGGCCATGTTTAGTTCACCAAAATATCTCCAAAAATTTTCCATTAATCTTCGGACACTATAATTAGAAGTATTAAACATAGATTAATGATAAAACTCATTTCATAATTCTTCTAATTTTTCGAGACGAATCTAATGAGTTTAATTATGTCATAATTAGACAACATCATGCTACAGTAAGCAATCATTAATTACAGATTAATTAGTATTAATGGATTCGTCTCGTGATTTCCCGTCTGCTCGTGTAATTAATTTTGTAATTAGTCTATATTTAATATACTTAGTTGACCTTGAAAGGGGCTTTCAAAATTTTCCACTAAACTATATGTCAACAAATTGACGGTAGGACAGCCTCCACCCTCCACCTTCAATTTAGTCTTTTGGGTGAGTTAGAGAAAAAAAGAATTGTTGTTGTGAACTTTGATGGACCTAATCCTATAAAATGTTGCCTCGTAGTATAGTGAACTAGATCAGAATCTATTATGCACTTCAACAAGGTGTGATTAAATAAAATAAATGCAACATGCTCTTATTTTCATGTCTGAGGCTCTATGGGCTGCATGTGATGGGTATTGAAGTATAAGTGAATTTTACATTGTCACAACTTTTTTATCATCTGCAACTTTTAGTTCAAGTAGTTAGTACATGCAACTTAGTACGGTAACAAGGTCAGAGATCTGAGTCTGAATCTTGGCATGACTAAATAAAATAATTAGGTTTGAGGGTGTTGAAATATAGTGAGCGGTCCTCAAACGACATGTTTAACACAATGCTTGAGAATTTTAGGAGTCGTCCATCAGCCCAAATCACATGGTTAAAAAAGAGAAGGAACCTATTACAAGGAACTGAAATTGTGGACCGGTACCAAATATGTGTGGGTCATGAACTAATTCTAAAAATAAAGTAAAATTAAAGTTAAGGGTATTTCGGTCACAACGAGAAGCAACACCACGAAGGGTAACGCCAGCGAGCTCGGTGGAGGGAAAAGGAGTGGGTGGCGCACAACTACGGCGGCGGCGGATCTCGCACGGCACGCTCTGGTCCCATTCCCTCCCCTCCCACGCCCTCCATCGTCGTAGCACACAACACTCTTCGTGTGCCAGTTGTTGACGCGAAAATAGGACGTCACCCCCGCGCGCGACACACGTGACTCCTCGGTCTGTAGCGAGGCGTGCCAGCCAATCTGACCTGTTGATTGACAATGGAAAATATTAGAGATCAGCTAGAGAACCGATGACCTTTTAGCGACACGTGTACCGGCCAATCGGTCGATACGAGTAAAGCGGGATCGGCCTGCTCGAGAGCGACCGAGGCGCGAGGGTATGGATAAGAGATTGGCTGGAATCGGCCGATCGTGACGTCAGCAACTCGAGTAGGTCGGAATCGGCTGTTGTGTTAGAAGCTGATGTGATCTAGATCGAGCTGGATAAATACGCGATAATAGCTAAAAATCACAAGAATTGGTACGAAAACTTACAGATCTAGCTAATATCGATAAGGGGTGAATAAAGAACTAGACGAAACCTCAGCGATGCGCCCGGAGGTTAAAGCCTAGGGTTATTCGGTAAAACGGTACTCACAAGCTTGCCGGAGATCGATCGATGCAGCCCGACGAACTTGAAGGACGGCGTTGTAGAAAAGAGAAAAAACGCAATGGCGAAGTCGCCGAAAAGTAGATGCTGTAAAGTAGATGCTGTAAATTGTAAATGGTTTGCCCGGAGGCGGTTTGTTTGATATTGGTGTGTACACTTTTTCCCGACCACGCAGGGTCGCTATTTGTGTCCTGAGGACAACCCGACTCCTAGCCAATTACGACACTGTTTACTTGCATCTAAAGAAAACGAACATTACTAAAAATAGAAAAAGACTCTCGTAGGAGTTAAAACTCCCTAAAACTGACTCTTGACCCATTGTCAATCATAGATTGACCCGCCTCCGCCGTGCTTTCCTTCAGGCGTGTTTTCTTGATTTCCGCCTCCTTTTCTTTCTATCGGCCAATTTTCCAGTTGACCATCGGCCGATCGGTTTGACCCGCCAACCCATCGACAGAGTTGGACTCCTCTGACTATCGGCGAGTCCTGTTGACCATCCTTCTCTCTCTTTAATCGGCCGATTGCCTTGCTTTCTTATCGGCTGCTCCTTATTGACCTGTTTTTTCCAAAAAATGGTGTCAACACATGCCCCCCCAGTTTCGGAGTAAATGATCTTTTGCTCCGAAATTTACTCGAATCTGACATCTTCCCTTTAATTTGAACAATAGCCGAATCCCTTTATAGTACGATCGATCTTCATTTGTTTTTATTGATGGTATCATGTTCCCTCAATGTGACAGATTATCTGAAATTTTTCCAAGACTGTTCACCATGTGACACTTTTGGTTCTTTCGTTCTCTTTCCTATAAGACTCACCCTTTTACCCAGGGATTCTTCCATGGCTTCTCTAGGCTTTTGGATCTTTCTGATGTAGGCATTGGCTCCTTTAGCTTTTAGGCATGAGAGGCATCTTTTCGTGGAAAACTCTTTAGGTGTTAATGATTGCCACTGGTCATTGACAGACTCTCGCTTAAAATGGCGTTTCTCCTGGGTGCTGTTAGTGAGCTTGTCAACTCTGTCTGCGACGCTGGGCAGACGATTTTTGTGAACCATGCTCTGTAGTTTGTGGACGTATCAGAGAAATTTCCCCACTGTTCATGATGTACGCATGTTAACCCTATTTTTGGGAGTTATCTTTCTGAATCGGTCATCCTTTGGAAACTGAACCCTTCACGGGTCGTCTGTTTCCTCTTTTGCCGGATCTAGCATCTTTAGCTTCCGCCTTTTCTGGTTCCCTCTGAAAGTGCCTCTAGGCCCCTAAGTGGATTTTGGTGAATTGAATGACAAAGCGATTAAAGGACTAATGTATTTGTCTAAGATTGTGAGCAGGTTTTATTTATATATTCATGAGCAATTATTGAAATATTTATTTATGGATGAATGTTATATGGCTCACATTGGAGAAGACAAATATATGGATGATCCTATTGCATAAGTGACAAATATCAAGTAATAAATGAAGACAAATATTGGGATAATTTGAGAAGGTCAATTCATGGTCTCCCATATGAAGACATAGCTTGATTAAAATTACAAGGATCATAAAAGAGAAGATAGTAATTCTCTAAGTCAAATGCAAGGCTTCATGTGTTTGTTGAAAGAGGACATAAGGATGAGTGTACACATTATGGTTCTAATTTGGAAGCTTGCACATTCGTTGTCAATCAAGATCAAGCATTTGAAGCGGGTTTTCAAATGAAGGTTAATTGTGTATGAAGCAAGTGGAACTCAAAAGTGCATTGGATAAGTGATGAAGAGATCAACTGAGATGTCTAGGGTGAGGGACTAAGCAGTCTTTGGGGCCGTAGCTAAGCCGTCATTTCGTGTTTTGCTAAGGTGAAGTTCTAGCATCCGTGGGGTCTCCAAGTATCATATCCAAACCTTAACTGAGGGAAGCAATGCAAGTCATCACCATGTTAAGATTGGCAATATGGAGTGACTTATGGATTCAAGTGTGCATTCCTATGCTAGATGGAAAGATCCTAAGTCATTAGCTCAAGTATGGACGTGCTCAAGTCAAAGGCTATGTTGAAAGCCCTCAAGTGGATATTGATCAAGTATGGCAAGATTGAAGATGTTCAAGCTCAAGAGATCAACAAAGTGTTCTTAGTTATTCTTGAGTATAGGTATGCCGTACTATCAAGAGGGATGCAACTTAGCGAGTTGACCAAGTCAAAGTGCTCATTAGTTGACCTAAGTGAGATCTAGCCTAAGAGTGTGCTAACAAACCCTCCTAACCTAACCTGAGCCACTTCATCTCTTTGGTGACGTGTTAGTATCATAGAAAGGGTTTTGGGGGTGTCTCGGGCCTGACCGGTCTGACCGGTCAGGGGCACCGGTCTGACCGGTGCCGCTAGCCCCAACGGCTAGTTTTTCGAACACCGGTCTGACCGGTGTGGGGCACCGGTCTGACCGGTGCCGCCCGTGGACCAACGGCTAGTTTTCTCCTTTGAGAGGTATGAATACCCCAAGCTTTCTTCAGTTGAAGCTTGCTGTTTCTAGTGACATTGCTGAGGTCCCAAGCCTTTCCTAACAAGCTCTAAGCCTTAGTGGCTCTCCCCAACCCTCTCTTTGTGAGATTTGTGGATTCAAGCCATATCCTTGGTGTTGGGTTGAGAGAGTGAGCTCAAGAGCGACCTTGTGAGCTAACAAGAGCATTTCCATAGCTTGAGCACTTTGGTTTCGCGTCTACAAGTTTTGAAGCGTTTGTTACTCTTGGAGGTTTGCCTCCTAGACGGCTAGGCGTCGCCGGCTAGCTCCCAACGTTGTGGTGAGCAGCGGGAAGTTTGTAAGGGCTGCGATCTTGCCTCTTCGTGGAAAAGATCCCCTTAGTGGAAAGGAGGAAAGTGGTTGAAAGAGACCCGGCTTGTTGTGGGAATTGTCCCTTACAAGCTCCTCAACGGAGACGTAGCCATTCCTTAGTGGGTGGTGAACTTCGGGAAACAAATCCTTTGCTTCTTCGTGTGGTTTGACTCTCTAAGTTGTTTTTCTAGCATATTTGTTTTGCTTCCGCTTCGATCTACTTGGGTGTGCTACTTGTGTGTGCAGGGCTCATTACCTTGCTTGTGATCATCTACAAAGGCCACTCACCAAGTTTGGTTCGTGCTAGAAGTCAAGAGGTGCTTGAAGTTGTTTTTGCAGGTGCTCTGTGCTACACCGGTCTGACCGGTGAGGTGCACCGGTCTGACCGGTGCCTCCTGTGAAGTCCAGTGCTTGACCGGTCTGACCGGTCATCACCACCGGTCTGACCGGTGGAACACTGTCAGCTCAAGTGATTGGGGAAGAAGAGTTTAATTTGGTCGTCACGCCTATTCACCCCCCCCCTCTAGGCGACATCAAGGTCCTTTCAATTGGTATCAGAGCTTGGTGCTCCGATTCGAGTTTAACCGCTTGGAGTTCTTCGATGTCGACAACTCGCGAGGTAACGTTTGAGCCTCTAACTCTAGATGGCTCAAACTATGCATCTTGGTCAATTCATGTACTCAATCGCATTAGGACTATGGGTCCACTTGCCGAGAAGATTGTTGTTGCTAGCATTCTACCTCCTCACCTTAGGGAAACCAAAGTTGACTTGTCAAAATCATCCCTAGAGGACTTAGAGTGTTGGCAATGCAACTCTCGAGTATTTAACTATATTTGTAGTGCTTTGAGCGATGATGTGCAGGACTTCATCTATGAGAAACTTGAGATTGATACACACGCCATTTGGGAGATTCTTCGTGAAGAATATGAAAGGCCCAAATGGATTGATCAAGAGCAAACCATGACGAAAGCACTTGAGGAGAACTCTATGTCTCCATGCAACATCACTGAGCCTCAAGTGTCACTTCCCAAGCAAGGAGAAGGCCAAAGAAGCGAAGACCCTGTCCCTCTGCGGGGACCGTTCAGACCGGTGGCACTCACCGGTCAGACCGGTGCCGGCAGAGGCACAACCATTTGCTTGATGGCCAAGAAGGAAAAGAAGAAAAGGACCAAGGGAGGAAAGATTGAGAAGAATGAAGCTTCAAGCTCCTTGGCCAAGGAACTTGAGGCTCTCAAATCCGAGAATGCCTCCTTGGTTTGTAAGTATGATTCACTCGCTAGACAATATGATAAGGCTATCAAATCCTTTGTGTGTGTAGCTGCAGTGGATCAAGAAAATGAAATGCTTGAAGAAAAGGTAGGAAAACTCACTAGTGAGCATATGGCTCTACAAGCCGATCACAAGGGACTTGAGTGTTCCTATGAGCAGCTTGTCGATTCTTATGCAACACTAGAGATAGCCCATGAGGTTGTGCTTTCATCGGTAAAATTTATGCAATCTCTATCTCACACATGCACATGCTCACAAGTTCAAATTGATTTATCTTGCGTTAATGATTGTTTGTCTCAAGCAAGCCAATCTAGCATTGAGCATGTACTTTTAGAATCTTGTGATGACCTCATTGCTAAAGAAAATGATGAACTCAAGCAAGAGGTTGAAAAGCTTCAAAAAGACTTGTATGTATTGAAGGAGAAGAGCAAAGTGCAACCTTCTCAAGATAACCGTGAAGACATAGTGAAGAAACTTGAGAAGGGATCAATCGTCACTAGCTCAACCCCTCAACAACATACAAGGACTCACAAGCACAAGATTCAAGAAAAGAGCAAGGTTGGGCAAGTCAAGTCCCAACCTCGTCCAACCAAGCACAAGGCACAAGAATCGCTCTCTAGAAAGCCTAGAAGCTCAAACAAATGGAGAGTGTGCTACAAGTGCAGAGAGAAAGGTCACTTTGCCGACTCGTGCCCAAGTGTGAAGATGGGCAGTGGCACTGACCGTGACCGGTCAGACCGGTGCATGCCACCGGTCAGACCGGTGCCGGCCAGGGCAGCCCCACCTCAAGCAAACAAGGCGAGGAAGACTTCTTCTCTAAGTACAAGGCTCAGAAGCAAGCATGGACAAGAAACTATAAGAAATGGTGTGACCAACAAGAACAAAAGTCGTATTTGCTATGAATGCCGTCAAAAGGGTCACATGGGCAAAGATTGTCCAAATGGTAATATTCCTAAATCAAATCTAGTCCATTATGATTTTCATAAGCTTAGGAACGATAAGAATGGAACTTGTGCTATGAGGGAGATTAGTTCACCTCAATATAGCATGAGAGCTATTTGGGTTCCTAAGCATCTTGTGGCTAACCCCATAGGACCCAACAAGCGTTGGGTACCAAGAAATGCTTGCTGAGCTTGCAGGTTGAAAGAGATGCATTGAACACATGGTTAGACGGCATGGAAATCACGTTTGATCAATTGGCCATGTGAAGGGCAAATTCATTTAAATCTTGAGTTCAATGACATCTCGGTAACTAGTGCTCCTTGTTGAGTCTTAGTCACTCTTAGTTCTTTGTGAACACTCATGTGACACTTATCTTGGACGAGTGAAACATGAGGTAGTGACTTTGACATCTTTATGAAATTATACTCTCATGCCATTCGATGCTTTTAATGGCTCTCTAGAAGAGCATTGCCTTGTCTCTGTTACAGGTTTCAAATTAGTGATGTGTTCACTCAATCAAGGGACAAGAAATTGAAAATCACCAAAGAAGTGACCACTGGGGGTCACCGGTCTGACCGGTGACAAGCACCGGTCTGACCGGTGCCGGCTCAGTGAGGCTGTTGGGCGGGTGACCCGGCACCTGTGCTCGGGTGACCCGGTATGCCTCTGTGTGCTGCAGGGTGACCCGACCCCTATGGCCGGGTGACCCGGGATTGACCCAACTTTCAAGAAAAAGGGTGATTTGGCATCAAAGTGATCTTGTAGTCTTACTCTTTTGTGCATCCCTAAGCGAGCTCTTGATAAGTATAACTCCCTAAAGATAAGTAAGAGCTAGCACCATTCAAAATTCAAATATATGCACAAATGAAATGGTCTTAAGGCAAAGGTATGTTTCCATGAACCTCATTGAATACCGTAATGCATCTAGGCCATAATACCATGCTAGTGTGCCATCCTTAGCATGCAATTGCTTCAAGTGAATTTTTGTGTGCCTCTCTAGATATTTGGTTGATACCTTTGCTTTCTCTCGTCTTTGTGTCTCGAGGTTGAAGGTATGAGTCAAATATTCTTGAAAAGCCATTCATTTGAAGTGGATGCATGCACTTTGTGACATAGGATAGACTTTTCGAAAAATCAACTAGTATGTGTAGGAAGTGTGCTCTTTTTGAAAAATATTCGATTCTTGGTCTTTGTGACCCAACCAACTTAGTTGTGACTATGGTTCCCCTTGCTTGATTGATGGCTAGTCACAATTAAGGAGATTTTCTCAAGTCCATTAAATCCATCTTTATCTCTCTCTCTTGGAAGAATCAAGAATTATCAAAATAAATTGGATTATCCTTCATTCTTTCAAGACTTGATGAATTTTGGATCAATATCAACTCTTTATCTCTTATCCAAAACTTCTGAAAGAATTAGGATCAAAATCTCTCTTTTTGGCCCGAAGTCTTTTTCTCAGGGGAGCACCGGTCTGACCGGTGCCCACCACCGGTCTGACCGGCGGTACCCCTGAAGTCACATCTTCCTTCTTCTGAGACCTAAGTGGATGCAAAGTGTCTTATAAAATACCAGAAGAAGTTTTCAGAGGAATTTTCGCAAAATGGGAAAGAAGGATCGGAACTTCCGAGGCTACGTCGGTTCTACCGATATGGATTCTCTGTTGAAATTATCAAAATCTTCAGTACTACCGAGCACGGGTCGGAACTACCGCTAAAAGCTCACTGGGTCGACCAAGTGTAGCCACCGGTCTGACTGGTGGCTCGCACCGGCCTGACCGGTGACGCCCGACTGCAACCCGTGGGCCTACAGTAAAAAGAATCCATCCTTTACCCCCTTCCTTCTCTCTCTCTTCCATTATTCACCAGCATTCAATCTCCTCCAAACCGTGAAGACCACCTCTCCTCCCTCCTTCCACCTCTCTCTTCTCCCATGAAGATTTGAAGATTCAACCAAGGAAAGACCACAAGATTGGAAGCAAAAGGATCTCCCAAGGCCCCTCTTCAGTTCCCCCTTCGAGTTCTTTGGATTCCATTCAAGTTCTTCTCTCCAAAGGTATTCAAATCTTCGTTTTGCCTGATCTCTTTACTCCGTGCAAAGATTTGAATTTCCTTTGGTATATCATCTCCTGAGAACCCCTAGAAGATATACCTATAGATCCATAAAGTTTCGTTGGACACATTGTGAGAACCCAAGATTTGGGGTCGGACGGCCTTCACCGGTCTGACCGGTGGCCGTCACCGGTCTAACCGGTGGCGCGTGTCCAGTCCCAAATTTTGTTTTCTTCATGCTTTTCAACACTTATCTGTATTAGGTTGTCTCATGTCTATCTAGACCAAATCTTAGAGTCATAGCTGCTCAGATTGGATGTTGGGGCAATTGGCTCTGTTCTGGGTGGCACCGGTCTGACCGGTGCCCATCACCGGTCTGACCGGTGTGGCCCAGAGCAGACCCAATTGGTCTGTACTTTCAAGAATATTCTTCTATATCGATTCAATCTGGTTCCTAGAGTCTAATACACTCTTGTCATCCTTTTTGTGACTCAGGACAGCAGTCATGGTTAGGGAAAAGGAGGGTGCTAAGAAGAGAAGAGAAGAGGTGCATGCTCGCAGAGGGACTGCCCCCGGTGACTTTGGGGAAGGGGGCAGCACCATAAATGTCAGCGGCAAAAGGTTGAGACGTCGTTCAGCTCGAGAGAGTGCAGAGGCACCTAACCTTGGAGGTGACACCGGTACTAGCAGTGATGACAATGTTGAGGATGAGACCTTTCAGGGACAGTTTGAGCTGAAGAGGCACCAGGAGGCTGGGTCTGATGATGATGACTCCGACGAGGCAATGGATGAGGATGAGGAGGATGAGGAAGAAGAAGAGGATGTGGATGCCATGGATGAGGATGATGATGACCAGGGTAGATTGAAAATCATGCCACCCACCTATATCTATCCTGACAGGCCAGTAAAGTACCATGGTTCGGGCATGACTAAAGCCCTAAAGAAGTTGAGGGATAAGAACCCTTATGAGGAGGCAAGGACCGCATCCGATCCAAGGTTTTGGGCTAAGTTTCAGTAAGATTATTATGCTACGGTGATCATCAAAAAGCCCAAAATCACTCATAAAGCACAATATGTGGATTGGGGGCATATGGCTAGGAAGAATGACCCCATTTTTAATGAAGTCATAAGCAACTGTGAGAGGCAAAGGGTCAAGGAACTTATGGGTTTCTGACAAGATTGGAACAAGGAGATAATAGCCCAGTTTTATGCCACCGTGCACTTTGGACACATTGGTACTGAGAGGGCTATGATTTGGATGACCAATGCCCAGAGGTATTCCATCACTTTCTCCAGGTTCTTGAGGTGCTTTGGGATTATGGCGGGAGACAAGGACTTAAGGCAGCTCCATGATGAAGGGGAGCTTGACAAAAGTGCCTTGCACCTTATGTACCCGAGAGGTGACCATGCTTATTATGGGAAGGTGAAGAATCTCTATACCTATTATGCTGCACTTAATAGACTCCTTAGGGTGTCTATTACACCGAGAGATGGGAATCCCTCTGAGATCACAAAATTTCAGAAAAACTTGATGGTTGCTTTAAGGCCGGGAGCTCCGGAATTTAGTGTTGGGGATTTCATTTGGCAAGAAATCAAGCATCTATCAGAGGACCCCAAAAAGATTTGCAGCTACAGTCCCTATATCATGTATATGATTGAAAAGGTTGCAAAGACGGAGTTTCCCAAAAATGTGACACACAAGCCGTTGAAGCTCAATCCTAGCAAGAGTCCAAGGCTTCCATCCCCTAGTGCAGAGCAAGCACCTGGCCATGAGAAAGGAATCATAGAAGAAGGCACTACTCAGTCAGATTAGCCACAGTTAGGCCCTCAGACTGTCACCGGTCTGACCGGTGCTGAGCACCGGTCTGACCGGTGGGGAGGCTGGGAGCAGCACAGGCCCCGCAGGTCCTCTTCTCCATTGAGGAAGTTCCTCAATTTCATATTTGGCATGTGTAGGAGTCAGCATGACATCCAGGTGGAGCAACAAAGGTCTAGGAGGGCAAACAAGCAAATGAGGGACACGATAAAGTTGATGCACAACGCTCAAGGGTTTGAACCGCCCCGCTCCCCTCCCTCTCCTGAGTCTCCACAGGTTGAGATACCTTCCTTCGAGGATAGGATGAGAGGTTGGGTCAACTCCGACATGCTTAATCAATATGGACCTATGTTTTTTGAGTCCGGGCAAGAACAAGGGTCTTCATCATCGGCTCCTCCTCCACCTCCACCGTTTGTACCCCCTCACCCGGATGTACCTGGTTCTTCTCACTCCATGGAACAAGAACAAGCTCCTCCACCTCCTCCACCTTCCGAGCAAGGACAAGATTGGGGCGCTCGCTTCTCCACCGAGATCTTTGGATATAATCCATATTACTATGGTAAAGACAGTGCTCCTATAGCTCATCCCTCTGAAATCACTATCTCTGATTCCATTTACCTAAACTCTCCTATGCATTGGATTTTTGACACTTCTCAAATAGGAGGGAGCTCTCAACCAGGAGACGGATCTCAGGGACAGTGATCGATGGCTACTTCTTCTCCAGGCCCTTCTTGGATGCTTGATGACAAAGGGGGAGAAGTTTGGATTAAAGACTTAAACTCAGAGTTGCTGTCTGTGTTGCACCGGTCTGACCGGTGCTGGCTGGCTGTTGAGAGTAGCTGTGTAATAATTTAGAATTTTATCTTTGTGGACTTGAGAACATTTGTGTGAGTGCTACTGTGTGTTTGAACCTTTATTGTAATAATTAAGTGACTTTATTACTAGATTGTGATGCATGTATTGAATGATGTATTGTTTGTGTTGGCTAAATGGAGCAAAGTGATCTAAGCCGGCTTGCAACCCCGGCCTGATCACCTTGGACCAAATAGCACGCACACCTTTTACTTTGTGCTCTGGCTGGACCTGACTGGTCTGACCGGTCAGGGGCACCGGTCTGACCGGTGCCGCCTAGTCAGGCGTGCTGGCTGGACCTGACCGGTCTGACCGGTCGGGGGCACCGGTCTGACCGGTGCTGCCTAGTCAGTACTCTAGTTCTTTGCTTTGTGCATATCTTGTCATACGCATCACGGTTTTTATTTTATCGCTCACACATGTTGCACTCCACTGATTCTAAGATATAGGGGGAGCTCACACGCGCTTTCTCCCAAATTTGTGCAATTGGCATTTAAGGCCAAATTTTTGAAATTCAACTCTAAGCACAAATTAAGGGGGAGCTCTAGCTATATCTAAGAATCTAAAATGCGCTTTAATGTTTTAATTTGTAAGCTTTAATCGAGTTGTCATCAATCACCAAAAAGGGGGAGATTGAAAGTGCCTCTAGGCCCCTAAGTGGATTTTGGTGAATTGAATGACAAAGCGATTAAAGGACTAATGTATTTGTCTAAGATTGTGAGCAGGTTTTATTTATATATTCATGAGCAATTATTGAAGTATTTATTTATGGATAAATGTTATATGGCTCACATTGGAGAAGACAAATATATGGATGATCCTATTGCATAAGTGACAAATATCAAGTAATAAATGAAGACAAATATTGGGATAATTTGAGAAGGTCAATTCATGGTCTCCCATATGAAGACGTAGCTTGATTAAAATTACAAGGATCATAAAAGAGAAGATAGTAATTCTCTAAGTCAAATGCAAGGCTTCATGTGTTTGTTGAAAGAGGACATAAGGATGAGTGTACACATTATGGTTCTAATTTGGAAGCTTGCACATTCGTTATCAATCAAGATCAAGCATTTGAAGCGGGTTTTCAAATGAAGGTTAATTGTGTATGAAGCAAGTGGAACTCAAAAGTGGATTGGATAAGTGATGAAGAGATCAACCGAGATGTCTAGGGTGAGGGACTAAGCAATCTTTGGGGCCGTAGCTAAGCCGCCATTTCGTGTTTTGCTAAGGTGAAGTTCTAGCATCCGTGGGGTCTCCAAGTATCATATCCAAACCTTAACTGAGGGAAGCAATGCAAGTCATCACCATGTTAAGATTGGCAATATGGAGTGACTTATGGATTCAAGTGTGCATTCCTATGCTAGATGGAAAGATCCTAAGTCATTAGCTCAAGTATGGACGTGCTCAAGTCAAAGGCTATGTTGAAAGCCCTCAAGTGGATATTGATCAAGTATGGCAAGATTGAAGATGTTCAAGCTCAAGAGATCAACAAAGTGTTCTTAGTTATTCTTGAGTATAGGTATGCCGTACTATCAAGAGGGATGCAACTTAGCGAGTTGACCAAGTCAAAGTGCTCATTAGTTGACCTAAGTGAGATCTAGCCTAAGAGTGTGCTAACAAACCCTCCTAACCTAACCTGAGCCACTTCATCTCTTTGGTGACGTGTTAGTATCATAGAAAGGGTTTTGGGGGTGTCTCGGGCCTGACCGGTGCCGCTAGCCCCAACGGCTAGTTTTTCGAACACCGGTCTGACCGGTGTGGGGCACCGGTCTGACCGGTGCCGCCCGTGGACCAACGGCTAGTTTTCTCCTTTGAGGGGTATAAATACCCCAAGCTTTCTTCAGTTGAAGCTTGCTGTTTCTAGTGACATTGCTGAGGTCCCAAGCCTTTCCTAACAAGCTCTAAGCCTTAGTGGCTCTCCCCAACCCTCTCTTTGTGAGATTTGTGGATTCAAGCCATATCCTTGGTGTTGGGTTGAGAGAGTGAGCTCAAGAGCGACCTTGTGAGCTAACAAGAGCATTTCCATAGCTTGAGCACTTTGGTTTCGCGTCTACAAGTTTTGAAGCGTTTGTTACTCTTGGAGGTTTGCCTCCTAGACGGCTAGGCGTCGCCGGCTAGCTCCCAACGTTGTGGTGAGCAGCGGGAAGTTTGTAAGGGCTGCGATCTTGCCTCTTCGTGGAAAAGATCCCCTTAGTGGAAAGGAGGAAAGTGGTTGAAAGAGACCCGGCTTGTTGTGGGAATTGTCCCTTACAAGCTCCTCAACGGAGACGTAGCCATTCCTTAGTGGGTGGTGAACTTCGGGAAACAAATCCTTTGCTTCTTCGTGTGGTTTGACTCTCTAAGTTGTTTTTCTAGCATATTTGTTTTGCTTCCGCTTCGATCTACTTGGGTGTGCTACTTGTGTGTGCAGGGCTCATTACCTTGCTTGTGATCATCTACAAAGGCCACTCACCAAGTTTGGTTCGTGCTAGAAGTCAAGAGGTGCTTGAAGTTGTTTTTGCAGGTGCTCTGTGCTACACCGGTCTGGCCGGTGAGGTGCACCGGTCTGACCGGTGCCTCCTGTGAAGTCCAGTGCTTGACCGGTCTGACCGGTCATCACCACCGGTCTGACCGGTGGAACACTGTCAGCTCAAGTGATTGGGGAAGAAGAGTTTAATTTGGTCGTCACGCCTATTCACCCCCCCCTCTAGGCGACATCAAGGTCCTTTCACCCTCGTCTTTATCTCTTCTGGTGCCCTGGCTATAAATAACCGCCCTCATCCTCCATGGAGAATGCATCTCTCCTTCGTCCATGGCCCGAGATATAGATCCAGCGAGCTTTAGGCTCTTACTCTTTGGTTTCTTTCTTCCCCTCTTACTTATGATGGCTAGAAGAATTCTTGTGATATAGTATAGGGCATACTTCCCTCTCTAGTCTCCTTTTGTGAAGCCAGGAGGTCCAACAGCTAGAAGAACCCTTGTGATGCGTTTTGGGTGCATCAGCTGATGGAGGAGGGCGGAGGTCGTCCCTGGGCGTTTTGGAAAGAAGAACAATCCTATGTCTTCTTTTCCAACAATCCTGACGGGGGGAGTCACCGAATCTGGTGATTCATCTTCGTCAAATTTACGCTTCCTTTTTTGTTTTTCTCTTTCTTCGCCCCGTCACCCGTCCAGTGATGATGAATGTAATCGACCTGTTGTGATTCATCTCAACTTGTCTTCTCAATGTATTCCTTAGATCTATACTGTAACATCACCATTGTAACCGAAGATGAGAGAAATATACATATATATTTTTTTGTTCTGAGGGTGATTTGTACATCGGCCATGATCTAGAACCGAACATGTGTCGATGATCGGCTATTTTATACTAAAGACGATTACACTTGCAATCGGCTGTAACTTGAGCCTTCAATCGGCCGTTTTAGGCTCTGATTTAGCGTCTACCCATATGCTTGGATAGTACTTCTTCAAATATTTTCCATTTAGTGCTCTGGCAAACCTTTCTCCTTCCAATGTTTCTAAGATATACGCATTGCCTGGCACACATTGACTGACACGATATGGTCCTTCCCAAGTCGGCGACCACTTCCCGTATTTTGGATCTCTAGAGCCGACAAGTATTTTGGTTCCAAACCAGATCTCCTTCGGCAAACCCTTTAGTTTTGACTTTTTTTATCATACCATCTGGCTATTCTCCTTTTATTCTTCTCAATATTCTCCAAAGCTCTCAGCCGATTACCAGCAAAGTCCTCTAGTTCTTCTTTCATCATGGTCGAATAATCATCGGCTGATAATTGATCTTGTAAAGAAGTCCTTCTGGATTCGATTTTTAATTCCCAAGGTAATACAGCATCATGACCATACACCAGTTGATATGGTGACACTTTGGTTGCCCCATGGCATGCCATCCTGTACGCCCACAGTGCCTCATTAAGGATTGTATGCCACCGTCTAGGATTTTCATCGATCTTACGCTTGATCAACTTGATGATGCCTTTGTTTGCTGCTTCTGCTTGTCCATTTGCTTGAGCATAGTAAGGAGACGAGTTCAATAGCTTGATCCCCAGAGAGTTCACGTATTCCTCGAATTCCCCTGAAGTGAATTGACTCCCTTGATTGGTCGTGATGGTCTGAGGTATACCAAACCGATAGACAATATGTTCTTTAACAAAATCAATCATATTGCCTGATGTCACAGTCTTGATTGGGATGGCCTCAACCCACTTTGTGAAGTAATCTGTAGCCACTAGCACGAATTTATGACCTTTGCTCGATGGTGGATATATTTGTCCGATCAGATCAATTGTCCAACCTCTGAACGGGCATGGCTTGATTATTGGGTTCATTGCCGATGCTGGAACTCTTTGAATGCTTCCAAACTTCTGACAATCCTGGCACCCTTTGTAATATTTGAAGCAATCTTCTAGTATCGTTGGCCAATAATAGTTGTTATTTCTGATCATCCACTTCATCTTGAATGCTAATTGATAGGCTCCACAGGCTTCTTCATGAATTTCTCCAATCAAGGTTTTAGCCTCCTCTTCACCAAGACATTTGAGCAGAACCCCGTCGATGGTACGATAGTATAACTCATCTTCCAATAGAACGTATTTAATGGCCCTGTACCTTAATCGTTTGTCAACCTTCTTGGATGGATCTTTCAGATAATCCACCATCTCCTTCCTCCAATCCTCGGCTGGTAACTCCACAGCTAGAATCGGTCGATATCCTGACGCCCCTTGAGCCAACCGATTAGCTTCACTGTTGTGACACTTAGGGATATGTTCAAGTTTCACCATCTTGAACTCTCTAAGTAGCTGAAGACATTCTTCATGATAGATCCTTAATATGTTATCTTTGCATTCATATTCCCCTGCCAATTGATTTATCACGAGTTGAGAATCTTCAAATATCTCAACAATTTTAGCATTAACTTCTCGCAATAGCTTTATCCCCTTTAACACTGCCTGGTAAATTGGGATGGAAAACTCATAATTTGCTCCTTGGGGTGAGATGAGGATGATTCCAATCCCAGCTCCTACTCCACATGATGATCCATCAAGGAACATAGTCCACGGAATAGGTTCTATAACTGCAATCTCAGGCCCACAATGCTGAGTCACCAGATCGGCCATCACTTGCCCTTTGATTGCTTTGGCCGATTGATAGGTCAAGTCAAATTCTGACAAAGCTAAGATCCACTTTCCGATCCTGCCCTTCAAGATTGGCAATGACAGCATATACTTGACCACATCATCTTTGCAAACCACGATGCATTCAGCAGTTAATAAATAAGGCCTCAATTTTGTGCATGAGAAGTATAAACACAAGCACAATCTTTCCACCGCTGAATATTTTGTTTCTGCATCCAAGAGCCTTCTGCTTACGAAGTATATGACTCGCTCTTTTCCTTCGAACTCTTGTATAAGGGCCGATCCAATAGCCCGCTCATTAGCCGATAAATATAATTTGAACGGCTTTTTATCTTGAGGGGGCATCAGAACAGGAGGAGATTTCAAGTACTGCTTTATGTTGTCTAAAGCCTTCTGTTGCTCTTCTCCCCATATAAATTTCTGATCAGCCTTGAGCTTCAATAGAGGTGTAAACGGCTGAATCCTTTCCGACAGGTTAGATATAAATCTTCTGATAAAATTGATCTTGCCGACCAATGACTGAAGCTCCTTCTTGTTTGATGGTGCTTCTATCTTGTCAATTGCGCTGATCGACTTCTGACCAACTTCGATTCCTCTTTCATGTATTAAGAAACCCAGGAATTGACCGACTGAAACACCGAAAGCACATTTGTTGGGATTCATCTTCAAACCATGCTTTCTTGTGCACTCCAATGTTTTTCGTAGATCGTCCATATGCTCCTTGTAGCTCTTTGACTTGACAACCACATCATCAATGTAGATCTCTACTATCTTGCCGATGAGTTCGTGGAATATGTAATTCATGGTTCTTTGATACGTAGCACCAGCGTTCTTCAATCCAAAAGTCATGACAATCCACTCATATAATCCGACATGACCGAGGCACCTGAAAGCAGTCTTCGCAATATCTTCCATAGCCATGAATATTTGGTTGTATCCAGCATTACCGTCCATGAAGCTGATGACTTTGTGTCCTGCGGTGGCATTGACCAATGCATCAGCTACTGGCATCGGATATCCATCCATCGGTGTTGCTTTGTTCAAGTCCCTAAAATCAATGCACACGCGTAGTTTGCCATTCTTCTTGTAGACAGGGACTATATTGGAAATCCACTCAGCATATCGATATTGCCGAATAAAACCAACTTCGAGTAACTTTGTTATCTCGGCTTTTATATCATGATAAATCTTTAGATTACATTGCCTGGGATGTTCCTGGAACGGTCGAAACCCAGGTTTGATAGGTAACCGATGTTCAACAATAGATCGGTCTAAACCAGGCATCTCATAATATTCCCAGACGAAACAATCTTTGAACTCTTTTAATAATGCAATAAGCTCTTTCTTGTATTCTGTATTTAGCTTGGCACTTATGTAAGTCGGCCTTGGTTTGCTTCCATCTCCAAGATCTATCTTCTCCAATTCGTCAGCCGATGTAAACCCGTGCCCAAGCTTTCCTTCATCTTCAATGAACTGATCCATTAAATCTTGTCATCAGAGCCGACTGCTTGAACCGGCTTTAGTCCGAAATCGGACACCTTGAGATACTTGGTATCCCATACTTTTCCAGATATGCAGCTCACTCGATCATAGGTCCATCCTTGTGCTTCTGTAGCTGCCACTGTCAAGGAGGTCTCTCCCTTAACCATCTCCACTGAATCTCCGATCCATTGGATGATGCATTGATGCAATGTAGATGGTATGCAACAATTGGCAAGTATCCAATCCCGTCCCAGCAGCAGATTATAAGATCCCCTCCCTTTAATGACAAAGAAAGCGGTTGGAAGGGTCTTACTGCCGATGGTGAGCTCCACGCAGATTGCACCTTGAGCCGGAGAGACGTTGCCTTCGAAGTCCACCAGCATCATGTCGGTTTGGGTCAAATCTTCATCTGACTTCTCAATCTTGCGCAGCACGGTGTATGGCATCAGATTGACTGCTGCTCCTCCATCTACAAGCATCCTAGTGACTAGTTTGCCATTGACAAAACCTTTGAGAAACAATGCTTTCAAATGTTGTCTCTTTTCATCATCTGGTTTCTCAAAGATGGCTTGTGTAGGTTCCAGTGTTAACTGAGCCATCTCAAGTTCTTCATCGGACACATCTGAATCAACTGCGGCCATGAACTCTTTTGGAAGAAGGACAACCATGTTAATATCAGCTTGTGGTTTATCATCCTTCCCATCATCGGCCTTGGGCTTTGGTCGCCATACTTTAGACCGAACCTTCTTCTTGTCCAGCACACGTCTTTCTTCTTCTTCTTCTTGCTGTTCTAGCTGGCGTAGTCGTTGGACTCTCCTTTTCTGGGACTTAGTCAAGCCATCTGGACACACCATTGTGGATTAGGCTTCTTCTATGATTGGCTTGACTCCCCATCCAGTTGTAGAGTGCGTCGACGTTCAGGAGCCCGGCACATGATATCTTCATCAGGGACCAGAGAATCGGCCATCTCTTCCAGACGATTGTTTGACTTTTCATTGACTCGGCCTCCCAGCCGATCATGAACACTGGCCTTGCCCCCCAGCCGATCGTGGACGTTGGCTTTGCCCCCCAGCCGATCGTGAACTGAGACCCGTTGATTGCTGGATTCACGATGATCCCCAGCTGCAGGTCTTCTGTCGTCGAAGCAAAACCTCTTAGATGAGTTGTTGTTGTTGTAAGCCCTGTTGCATTCTGGACAATTTTCTACCGTTGGCAGCTTGATTCCTTCTTCCCAGCAGTACTTGAAAAACGGACATCTCCAATGCTCTTCATTGTGCCGTGCCCACTCCTCTCTTCCTCTTGCTTTCTCCTGTCGTCGCTGAAACTTTTTGATTAGCATTTGAGACGTAACAGGCCGGCGTAGCTTTATGTCTCCTTCTTCAAGCAGCAACCATTTTCCTTTAACATCGGCAGCGGTTGCTTGTACCTTGGGATCGACAACTCCTTTATTTTGAGCTGATTCTGACGTCAGCAGCTTAACATGTGATGTGTCTTTGCTAGACACCTCAACTGTATTAGTTGGGAAGGGGTGCTGATCAATCTTCATCGGCTTTTCAGTTTTGGTAGGGGTTTCAAACTTCAGTTTCCCTTGCTCAATAGCTGATTGAATCTGTTGTCTGAAGATCTTGCAGTCATTGTTGTCATGAGACGTTGCATTGTGCCATTTGCAATACTTCATATTTTTTAACTCCTCTGCAGATGGTATGGTATGGAACTGGGAGAGTTTGATCTGCCCTTGCTGGAGCAACAGATCAAATATCTTATCGGCCTTAGTGATGTCAAAGCCGAATTTTTCTGGTTCCTTCTTACCAAAGGGGCAGGATACTGTCTTCTTGCCCTTGACCCACTCTGCGAGCCCTATCATATTATCTTCATCTTCTGAGTTAGAGTAATCCACATAAGACACTTTCTTTTGGAAGTTTTTCCTAGGCTCGTAAGATCTTGCAGTCTCTTGACTCAATCGACTGACCAGCTGACTGAGACTCTCGAAGTCATGTGATGCGTATTTTTCCCTCAAAGTTGGCAAGAGCCCTTGGAATGCCAATTCAACCAGTTGCTTGTCTCCCAGATTCAGACTATAGCATTTATTTCTAACCTCCCTGAACCTTTGAATGAATCCAGCAACAGTTTCATCGTTCCTTTGTTTGAGTCTGGTCAGATCAATAATCTTCATCTCATGAATACCAGAGAAGAAATAATTGTGGAACTGTTGCTCCAGATCAGACCATTTGATAATGGAGTTGGCTGGTAGCAAAGTGAACCACGAAAAGGCTAGCCCTGAGAGAGATGAAGAGAATAACCGTATCCTGAGTGCATCAACATTCTCTGCTTCTCCACATTGTATGATAAATCGAGTAATATGCTCCATTGTGGATGTATCATCTTGTCCAGAGAATTTGGTGAAGTCTGGCACTTTGAATCATGGAGGGAAAGGTATTTGATCGTAGCCAGATGGATACGATGTCCTGTACATGCAGGGTTGCTGCTTAGGTTTCATCCCATATTATTTCTGCAGCATCTCTGAAAAATGATCAATCAATTCTTGCTTCATATGAGACTTCATTTCAGCAGATATTTGTTCAATTGCTTGTATTTCAGCTGATGGAGTCTCTGGAGGTTGTTCTTCTGAGATTCTTGGTTCTGGATTTGGTGCCATTGATGTTCTTGCTCCAGAAGAACCTTGTGCATTTGATTGACTTGTTACAGGTGGAATCTGTTCAATCGGCTGATCAGCCGATGGATCTGGCTGACGCAAGTTCAACTGGCCTGAGACAGCCAATTGATTTAGGAGCATCTGCACCGCTTGTGTAGGATCCACCTGTTGCTGTGGTGTTGTTGGCTGTCTTGTCGTTCCCTGGTTGATCAGCTGCTGAGGCGATAATCTCGTGCGAGCAACTGTATTAGCCGAGGTCAAGACAGGCTGCGTTGATAGTGGCTATTGTAGTGGAGTAGTTTGTATAGTCATCCCCAAAGTTGGTTGAGGAACCGATCTCTGAGGTGGAACAGGAGTTTTTCTTTCCATTGGTATGACCATATGAGCATGAGCTGGACTGATCTTAACTCTTTCAAAATTCTTGTTCCCATGATTGAAGTAAACAAACTCCACTCCTTCTTTGGTCGTATGCACAGTCCCTGGAGTACCCCCAAACATAGCTTGATAAGACTCTGGGTACTTCACTTCTGGAATTTCTTCAGGATGGGATTCGAAGAAGCTTGAGATATTAGCTTCAAAGTGATTATGAGGGAGGCTCCATTCTACCAATCTTCCATCCTGATCTCTCTTCCCAGGATACTGCTGGTGCTGATTGGGCTGTGCTGAGTATGTTGGAA
The DNA here is from genome assembly GCA_036936925.1 of Cenchrus fungigraminus. Taxonomy (NCBI): domain Eukaryota; kingdom Viridiplantae; phylum Streptophyta; class Magnoliopsida; order Poales; family Poaceae; genus Cenchrus; species Cenchrus fungigraminus. The sequence goes on along the minus strand of CM072780.1, from coordinate 27,393,290 downwards.
TAATTGGCACCGTAACAGCAGAGTTTTTAGACATATTCCTAATATTCTGATTCTGAATCGGCTGGGCAGCCAATGAAGGACCAAGATCGGTTGTATTGATCTGTGGAGATGATGTAACCCCTACTGTTGAATCATCAATCAGCAAGGAAGTCGATTGGTCTTTTGTGAACACTGGAGAAGTTCGATTTGGTTGGAAATATGCAGGTCCCACGTATCCCTCTTCTGTTCCCTTCTTGAGTGTCTCAGTCAGACAGTTCTGGATAGTGTTAGCAAGGACTTTAGATTGATCAATCATCGTCTGATGCATAGCTTTGTTCATCATATCTTGAAGTCCTTGAGGATCAGATGAGAAGGTGACCTGCGGAGGCATTGGAAGAGGATTCTTCTTGTAGACCCCACTTTTAGTCTAACCATACGAAGCCAAGCATAGTTCTTCAAATCGCTTCATGTGAGCTTCGAACTCAGCTTTGTCAGCATCCTTCAACTGATCTTTGGAGACTGTCTGAATGTTGCCTTGGTCAACTTCATTATTATTCTTCAAATTCTTCGACATTGTTGACCTTTTTCGTGTCCCACCGGGCGTGCCAAAAGTGTGTTGACGTGAAAATAGGACGTCACCTCCGCGCGTGACACGCGTGACTCCCCGGTCTGTAGCGAGGTGTGCCAGCCAATCTGACCTGTTGATTGACAATGGAAAATATTAGGGATCGGCTAGAGAACCGATGGCCTTTTAGCGACACGTGTACCAGCCAATCGGCGATACGAGTAAAGCGGGATCGGCCGGCTCGAGAGCGACCGAGGCACGAGGGTATGGATAAGAGATCGGATGGAATCGGCTGATCGTGATGTCAGCAACTCAAGTAGGTCGGAATCGGCTGTTGTGTTAGAAGCCGACGTAATCTAGATCGAGCTGGATAAATAGGCGATAATAACCACAAGAATCGGTACGAAAACTTGCAGATCTAGCTAATATCGATAAGGGGTGAATAAAGAACTAGACGAAACCTCAGCGATGCGCCCGGAGGTTAAAGCCTAGGGTTATTCGGTAAAATGATACTCACAAGCTTGCTGGAGATCGATCGATGCAGCCCGACGAACTTGAAGGACCGCGTTGTAGAAAAGAGAAAAAAACGCAATGGCGAAGTCGCTGAAAAGTAGATATTGTAAAGTAGATGCTGTAAATTGTAAAGGGTTTGTCCGGAAGCGGTTTGTTTGATATTGGTGTGTACACTTTTTCTGACCACGCAGGGTCGCTATTTATGTCCTGAGGACAACCCGATTCCTAGCCAATTACGGCACTGTTTACTTGCATCTAAAGAAAATGAACATTACTAAAAAATAGAAAAAGACTCTCGCAGGAGTTAAAACTCCCTAAAACTGACTCTTGACTCATTGTCAATCATAGATTGACCCGCCTCCACTGTGCTTTCCTTCAGGCGTGTTTTCTTGATTTCTGCCTCGTTTTCTTTCTATCGCCGATTTTCCAGTTCACCATCGGCCGATCGGTTTGACCCGCCAACCCATCGACAGAGTTGGACTCCTCTGACCATCGGCGAGTCCTATTGACCATCCTTCTCCCTCTTTGATCGGCCGATTGCCTTGATTTCTTATCGGCTACTCCTTATTGACCTGTTTTTTTTCCAAAAAAATGGAGCCAACACCAGTGCCGCTCTGCTTCGCTCGCTAGCTGGTTGAGGAATTCAATCTCGGAGACGAAGCGACCTTGGCTGAAGCTAGCTTGTGCGCTGGCATGTCAGACATGGATGTTGCGGCCGGGTCAGGGGCGCCGTGGCTTCGCTCACGCAATTTGTGCGGATCGGTGGATACAAAATCAAGTCATCAAGGCCGTATTTGATGGCAATAATGTTTCTTTGATTCGATTGCAGTTCTTTAAAATTTTCTCTGCTGCAATTTAATTTTGTTACGCTGCATCAAAGCTGTTTGTGCTTATTCTGTTGGGTACCTTTGCCCTCACCCTTGCGCCTCGCCATACGATGATTCTATGGCTGCCCTTGCAGTGCTGCTAAGACTGTCTCGCGTTCGTCATCCGTTCGGCTGCGAACCACGCCGCACCAAACCACAATCCATGTCGAGCCGAGCAGCGCACCAAACCACAATCCATGCATGCGTCCTCCTCGCCGCATGCCCGCACGCCACACACCTCCGGCCCCAACGCATCTTTCACGAGCTCGGAAGCGATGGGTCGTCGACGGCGAGCGTGGATGAGGATTGAGGAGGCACTGTCTGGTCTTGGCGGAGGATTTTCCCCGATCTATATGAGGACTGCCGTGCGGACGGATACGTATTTTTAGTTACAAAATTACCCCTATGAGGGTTCTGTCAAAATAAAATTTGGGATAGGAGGAACCACCAGTTCCTCCCAAGCACTGTAACAAAACTCTATTAGGTTCCATATATCCTCGCCCTCGGCATGTTCTCTTCACTTCAATCCCACTCCAATTCACTATTCACCACATCACATCTCCACCACTTTTTTCCAACTAAACACCTCCCCGATTTTCACTATTCACTCACTATTCATCCCACCTCTTTTCACCAACCCATCCGTGGCTATCTTTTGTTTTCTTTTTTCATCTCATTTTCAATCCAATCACCCCAAATCATGGCTCCCTCCCGGTTCGCATTGTCGCCGGAGGTCAACCTTGACCTCGCTCTCAGAGCTCACCTCAGTCGACCCTAGTTTCCTCATTGCTTCTCTAGTCTCCTTGTGCGGTCTTGTGTTGATGCTTATCTTAGTGGTATTTATTATGAATTCTTATACTAACTCGCCACTTCTTGTTAGCTGTTACAAACACACTATACACACTCTAATAACATTTAGATGTTTCTCAAAAAAAAAGGAAAATTAGATTTGTACCATTAAAAGATCTGCACTTTAGAAAACTAGCATCGAAAGTTTGGCCTCAAGAATTCTACCATCCAAAGGTCCCTCCATTGTGGATTTTTACCATTCACGTTAACTGGACCTTAGCTGCTGAATAAAAAAAGGATCCCAATATAAAAACAAAATCACAAGCACACCTCCCCTGAACTCACACACGCACACCAGACTCACGCGGCCGCGGGTAGCACAAGGGCACCAGCCTGGCGGCGGCGACCTCCCCGACAGCAACCAGCCCAGCGGCGACAACCTCCTCGACGACAGTTCCTCAGGCCTTTCCTCCATGGTGTGTGCCCCTCCTGCGACTTTCTTGTTTGCCCTGTTGCTTTCTTTGTGCTCTCGTTCTATGTTCTAAACCCTAGCATTTGGGGATTTTGTAGTGCTGAGACAAGAGATCGTTGATTTCAGTAGGGATGGATGCAACTGAAGTTCCAGAAGGGTAATCCCCTCTAACCCTCTCTATATCCTTCCGATTTCTGCTTATTTTGCTGGTATTTATGTGGCACATCCTGGTTGTGCGAAGAGAAAAAAAAAGAACCTGATATTGCTGTAAATTGGACTTGTATATCGCAGGATTGATCTAAAGAATGCTTGTAAAATAGAGGTCAATGTCAACTCATACTTCAGCACTAGAGATGGTAAAAAGGTGTACCATCGAGGTAGAATTGTAAGCTGGCTTGTTGATTCAGAAGAGTTTGCAGTCATTGATCTAGAGAAGGATATTTTGGGAGAAGGATATTTCTGGGACAGTGACCAAAAGGCAAATTTTTGGGTTTTAAAAGGGAACAATTTGACATGCAAATTAACTTCAGATCATCAGCTTCTTGACTTGCTCAGGTCATCTCAGCTAGTGAAGTTTCTAATGATAGTGGGTGGCCGCCAGGAGGGTGATGAGATGCCTGCTGCAGTGAATATGGTTGTTGAGGATATACCTACTGATTTAGGGGAGGAGAAGATGAAAATTGAGGGATTTGAATGGGCAGCAGTACCACAATATGGAGAAACAACTGCAGGTCCACCAGTGGCTGAAGAGGAGGAAAAGGAATATTTTATGACTTTTGGGTGTGATCCTCATGGAGATGAGCCAGCTGGAGTAGATGAAGAGTGGAGGTACTTCAACAATGTAGATTCTGCAATTCCTGATGTGCAGCCAGTACATGACATGGAAGTAGAGGTACAAAAAAGAAAGAGAACAAGGCCTGAATTTGATACTGAATGTGTTCCTGATGATGAAGCTACTATGGTTGATGATTATCTTGTACCCCACACAACTCATGACAAAGAGAATCCAATCATTAAGGAAGGAGACACATTTAGAGACAAGGATGACTTTACCTCTACAATGAGGACATATGCCATAAAAAATGAGTTTGAGACTAGGGTTGAACATAGCGACAAGGATAGATACAGGGCAAGGTGTGCAGATGAAAAATGTGATTGGAGAGTTTTTGCAAAAAAAAACTACATGGGGGCAACACATTTATGGTGGTCAGACTCTCAAAATTGGATGATCATACTTGTTCTAGTTCAGCAAGGATGAAGGGACATCAGGCTTCCACGGCATGGATATCTCAAAGAGTGAAAGATATTGTTAAAGAGGATCCTACTCTTTCTGCCAAGAAATTACAAAAAAGATTGGAGAGGCATTACAATATTGAGTTGTCATATTTTAAAGTGTGGTCTGGGATGAAGTCTGCAATGAGTGATATTCATGGTACTTGGGAGGAGAGCTTCCCAATGTTATGGAAATTCAAAGCAGCTCTAGAAGAAACTTGCTCAGGAAGCATTGTTGAGATTGATTGCAAGAAAATCGATGGAAAAATGCATTTCTCAAGGATGTTTGTGTGCATTAAAGCATGTGTCGATGGCTTTCTATCTGGGTGCAGACCATATCTTGGTGTTGATTCTACTCACTTGACTGGAAAGTATAATGAGCAGTTGGCTGCAGCAACTGCTATTGATGGACATAATTGGATGTTTCCAGTTGCATATGGGGTATTTGGGAAGGAAACAAATGCCAATTGGACATGGTTCATGAAGAACCTGAAGAAAGCAATTGGCACTCCACCTGGGTTGACAATCCACACAGATGCTTGCAAGGGATTAGCACATGGTGTCAATAAAGTCTTCAAAGATGATGCAGAGCACCGTGAGTGTTTCAGACACCTAATGGCTAATTTTAGGAAGAAGTTCAAGGGTGAGGTGCTGAAGTATATGTGGCCTTGTGCGTGGGCATGTAAATCTCGCAGACATGATGCATTGATGCAAAAAATTGCAACTGATTGTCCTAAAGCAATTCCCTTTTTAAACAAGAACCACAATCTGATATGGAGCAGATCCAAATTCTCCAAAGAATGCAAAGTTGATTATGTCAACAACAACATCTCAGAATGCTTTAATAATTGGATTAAGGATTACAAAGACCTTCCCATCGTTGATCTGATGGATAAGATTAGAGAGAAGATCGTGGAGAAGATCTTTGCAAGGCAAGAGATAGCTAACAAAATTCAAGGGCGCATCCTTCCAAGCGTGATACATGAGTTGAACATGAAGAGTCGGGGGCTGCACTATGATATCAAGAAAAGTGGTCCGATGTCTGCTGAAATATCAGGAACAACAAATGAAGGGAAGACTTGGAGGTATGGAGTTGATCTTGACAAAAGAGAATGTGGCTGCGGGCAATGGGAGGTGTCAGGAAAACCATGTACTCATGCTATATATTTATTTGGGAAAGTGAGACAACTTAACATAGAGGACTTTGTGCATGAGTACTATTCAGTAGAGAGATTCAAGATGGCTTATCAGTTTCAGATCACTCCAATGAATGACAAGTCTGAATGGCCAAATGTTGATGTTGGGTTTGAAATGGTTCCTCCACCACTACAAAGGGCTGCTGGTAGACCAAGGAAACAGAGAATCAAGGCTAGGGGAGAGCCGGGGAAAAGAGGACCATATCAATGCAAGAGGTGCTTTCAGTTTGGACATATAGAGAAGGGATGTAATGCTACTCAGGCTGAATTAGAACAACAGCTCCCCCCACCTCGTCCAAAACAAGTAAAAAAGCCAAGGTACATACTATTTTCTTGTATGTGCAGCAACATGTTCCTTGGCTTACCCAATTTGTCTCTCTCAGGAAAAATAAATCTGAATCAGCTGAGGCATCCAAAACAATTGTTGAACCCTGCTCTCCAATGCCTCATCCAAGTCCAGGGGTAACAACTAGAAGGATGGCTTCTCTTTCTCCAACCAGCCCAGGTGTAACAACTAGAAGAATGGCTGTTGTCTCACCTGGAGGAATCAACCGTAGGCTCATCATTGAGTAGATAAATTACTATATCTTAGTGCTGTGAACTGTGATCTTTTGTGGGCAACGAAGTATGGTTGCTGGGATCTATGTCATACACTTAGCTGTGATCTCCTAATGTGATGTTGTATCTATGTAAGAGTACGTGTTATATATCTTGCTGGAATGGGTGTTGAAGGTCTGCTCCCAAACGTTCTTTTTTCAGGAAGTTGACGTCCAGTTAACGGCAATGCTAAAAATTAATAACTGAGTAACCTTTCAATGGTAGAATTTTAAAGTTGGATCTTTCAATGGTATTTTTCTAAAGTGTTGATCTTTTAATGGTACAAATCTAATTTTCCCAAAAAAAACCTTTAGATCTCCCTCATAACCCTAGCTACCTCCCCACTTGCTGTCACCGCCACCTCCTACCCATGCCGCCGCTTCGTTAAGACCAAATGCAAGTTCGGATGATAAATGCACCAAATTAATTAGTTAAGGGACTGATTTATACCAAATGAAACATGAAGGATGAATATCACAATATTGCAATACTTGAGGGATGAAAATTATACTTTTTCCTAAAGCCAATAGAACTACTCATGCTTGTGCAAAGTTTGCTGCTACTATTGCTTTTGAAGTTTGGGTGAATAACACACCTATCTTTCTATTGGAAGTTCTCCAAGACAATTGTAATTAGGCTCGCTTGACAGTTTTAACTCGGCTCGACCTGACCTCCTTAATTTCAGCTTGTTTTTAATGAGCTACTCGTAAGGCATTCGATGACTCATCAGGCTCGATAACTATAACAATACCATATTTTTATTTTATTAATACAATATTATCATTATATTTTGACTAAAAACTTGTTATTCAACTTTTAATTCAAATATGGTATAATAACTTTATTTTGAGTCTTGTATCATTCTAACTAGAACATTTGGCGCGCGTTGCGCGCCCTATCCTACAAAATTATGGCTAGTGAAGATATGAAAACATCAATATACATAATGTATGAAAAGAAGGAACAAATGGACTCCCAAATCTCTCAGAACAATCTCCAATGCGAAGATGAAAACATATTAGTTTAATTTGGATGAATATTCTATCATTCCTCTTGTATTAAATGCCATGTTATCATGCACTCATATCTCATTTTTTTCATCGACAACATCAGTGCAAAAGATCAAAAAGGCTTGCAACCATGGCTTATATCCCTCAAACATACATGTGGTATGCAATGTGGTGATGCGCCCTATCATTTCAATAATCAAAGACAGATGAGTAGAAAATATTTGGACATTCACCAGAAAATCACAGCATTTTTTTAAAAAAAGGGACTAAAAACAGAGCTCCGTAACATATTGACATCTACTGATCTGCATGATATCTTGAGTTAACACACTCGTTACGCCTCAAAGTCACGCTCATGCTGCACATAAAAAACCTTATCTGATCAACATATATGAATGTCGTTGATATCCGCTAATGTAACCTCTAATGGAAAAAAGAAAAGGTATATGCATATGAAGGTGAAAAGAAAATAAAAGTTCAGAACAAAACCAATGTCACAACAAAAGTAATCTCAAATTCTAGATTTTGAAATGCTCCATTCCCTATTCTTTAGGAAGCATATTCAAATAACTGCCACTTATCTAATTTCATTCTAATAATATTGTACGGTCTAAACTTCAGCATTCTGAATAACGAAGTTGCAGGTAACTACATAAGTCTACTGTGCTCATATCCGTAGTCTACCAAAGTGAAAGTGAGAATTTTGTATACACCTGAGCAATGATAATTAGGCCTCCCAAAAGCTAACCTTGGTGGCATGATGCAGGTACTGATAAAATTAGGAAACATGCATAGGTCCACAATGTGTAGTCACAAACCCAGCAGTAAAATTCATGAGATCACATTATGGACAGTCTGCACACTCTCCTAATATGTTTTTGAAATCTGAAAAATGATTGGCAATCAATACTGATGAAATAAGTCCTGTTGCAGGTTGTATTCAAGCCAAACAGAGAGAATATTTTTGCAAGCAGCATTCAAGGCAAAGTCTAATACATCCTCTTATCATCTCAATAATGGACACAACAATAGTTCATGAAAAAGCTCACTACAACTCAAAACCAAGGTTACAAAAAGCGCTAGGCGCTAAACCAGGGGTGACCCTTTGCCTAGGGCTTAAGCGTTCCTAAGTGCTTAAGTGTTTCTGTTGCAAGGTTAATTAAACAAAATAATATTACAAATCCAAATAGATAGCCTATGTCATATACAAGCAATCAAGCAGCCCAGGATGCTCATGCCTCATCAACGACACATGGGCATGTGCCTTTCTGTAGGGTAAATCATTCATGAAGATGAGGCCCAATTGACCTACTAAAAAATGTCTTATCTCTTCCTACGCCTCTCACTTGGCTGGATCTCCTATTCTCCTTCCAAGCTTTCTCGAGCTCCCTCCATGGCAGCTCTTTCCACCAGGAGCTGCGCAAATCTGACACCTCCCCAAGCACCACCACCTCCGCGAAGCAAAAATTGATGCCCATGTAAAAATCAACGCTGCCACCACCTCAAATTTGAAGCAAAAATCGATGCCTCATCTGGTCAGGTAGAGGATTACCTGAGGAACTTGGTGAGGCGGAATACTCCATGGATGAGTCAGCTTCTTCCTCACTCTTCCTTCACCTCTTTGCCAGAGTGTCGCTGCTGCATTCTTTCGTGGATCTGCAAGAAAGGAGGGCTCGTGAGGCGCAAATGAGAATGGGAGGGGGAGCGGATAAGGCCGAGTGGCACGCATGTGGATGGGGTGAGACCTCGATGGGAGACTGCTGGGGCCGCACATGTCGATGCAGGATGGTCACGCCACCGCCGTCGGGTCGCCAGCACGCTCCACCGGGGCAGCCGCCGCGGGCAACCACTCCGCGTCGGGCGCAATCCCCGCTGGGTGTGGCCTCTGCAGGCTCCACCGACGGCGGCGTCCCCACCGCGCCCACGCAAAGCTACCGTAGACCACGCAGCCTGCCGGTTCCAGTCATCACCATGCCGAATCCGTGGCCCCGCGAGCTCCTGCGCCGGCAGAGTGATGCCAGGAGAGACCCAGCCGCCGCCCTCCCCGCGAGCCGGACGGGCTTCCGACGACGGCCCCGGCTGTGGCTAGGGTTTGGTTGAGCGCCCGAGGACGACAGGGGATAGCACGGAGGCGACGGTGGGAAGGCAGATAGCACGAAGAGAGGGCGGCGCGGGGAGGGGGGAGGGAGGATCCGGGACGGGGCGTTGCGATGGCGCAGGGGTGAGGAGAGCGGGCGGGGTAGCGGCGGAGGAGGAGGAGAGCAGGGGGAGGGAGAGGGCGGCGGTGGGGAGGAGCGTGGCGGGGGAGGGGACTGAGTTAGGGTTCGGGGCGGATGGGCGCGGCCGCGCGGGGGTGGGGGTATTAGGTGGGGGTTGGGGTGGTGGGAGGGGGCGGTTGCAAAATGTTTCGGGGGTACTTGTAAAAACACAATTTTCTCTTCTTCTCTTGGAAATAATTTTTAATTTGAGGGTCTGTGCGCAAAATATATGAACACGTTTACTGTATGATCTGGACTTGATGGACCGATTCATAATTCCAAGAAAAATGGAGGGTTTTTTTTGCAAAATCGCCAAACTCACGGCTGCGCGCCACGTACCCCGGAAACACGGAGAGGAGCGCAAAGGGCTGTGGCTTTTAAGAAAAGAGATTGATTGACTTTACTTATTTCCATAAGCAATGCCTTTGTATATTAAAAACTTATTTAATCCTAATATTAATGTTGAATAACACATAGGTCGTGAGCTATACGGGCTGGCTCAAGCTTTGCTAATGAAACAAGCTAAACTCGTTTTTCAGCTCACTAATGCCCCCACCCGGTACAAATGTGGCAGCATAGAGCGCGTTGAGGGCCTATCCTCCCCACCCGGTACAAATACCCTCATTTGTACCGGGGGAAATACCCGGTACAAATGAAAAACGGTAATGCTTGGCATCGGGCGTCTGACGCGTCGGACGGGTGAGCGCCGCGACCAGTAAAAAAATCGGAGGTGGGGCCCACTCGCGACCTCTTATCCCCACGCGGACGCCCTCCACCACTCATTCCCCCACCGACGCTGACGACATGCCTCGCCGCCGGCGACCAGGGCGCAAGGGAGCTTCGAGCGCAGACAAGGGCGGCGCCGCCGGGCGCGGTCCTCCGAGCTCGCGACGGCGCGTGGGGCCCGACCGCGGTGGGGGACGCCCGGCCTCCCGCGGAGGCGCCCGGCCGCGGTCCTCCGAGCGCCGCGGTCCTCCGAGCTCGCGCGGCGCGCGGCGGAGCAGCAGGCCCGCGGTGGAGCAGCGGGCGCGCGGTGGAGGTCGTGGAGGGAGCGACCGGGGCGGGCCAGTGGTGGACGCCCGGCCGCGGTGGGGACGCCCGGCCTCCCGCGGCGGCACGCGGCGGAGCAGCGGGAGCAGCAGGGCGCGGATGAGGTCTTGGAGGGGCGACCGGGGGCGGGCGGGGGCCTCCACGATCGCCGTCGACGACGCCGGCCGCCACCGTCGTCGCGCGCGCGGGGCGGGAGGAGGTCCTGCCGCGGCCGCGGGCGCGTGGACCCCGGCCGCCGCCGCTGCGGGGCGCGGGCGCGGGGGGAGGTCCTGCCGCGGCCGCGGGCGCGCGCGGCGGAGCTCAACTTCGACCGCCGCCGTCGGGGCGGTGGCAGCTCCTGCCATCGCTGCGGGCGCATGTGCGGTGGGGAGCTGCTGCCTGCCTGTTTTTGTTTTTTATGTTGCAACTGTTGTATATCGGTGTTGCAACAATATTCTTGGCATGTTGTAATCGGTCACCTTCATGGCGCAATCAGTTGTCGTCCATGTTGCAATCGTTGTGAACATGTTGCGCCCGTGTTATTTACATGTTGTGAGTGTCTCATGCAAATGTTTCAAAATTATGTCTAATTTTTTCGGTGTTGTAAATATTAATTTTAGATGTTGCAGATGTCGAGTCTCGATGTTGCAGACACATATTGTTGGGTGTTGCAAACATTAAATTTTAATGTTGCGGATGTTGAGTTTCGATGTTGCAGACATGTGATGTTGTGTTTGTGTCGAGGAGGAGGGGGGAGAGGGCTCCTGATGTTGGATGTTGCACGCAACACGGGTCGCAACATGATCGCAATATAGTCGCAACATGGTCGCAACATGAGGGAGGGAGGGAGGAGGCCTACTGGTGTTTGAATGTTGCACGCAACCTTCTCGCAACATTGCCCGCAACGGCTCGCAACATGCTCGCAACATTTGCTCCCTGGCTCTGATGTTTGAATGTTGCACGCAATCTTCTCGCAACATTGCTCGAAACGACTCGCAACATGCTCGCAACATTTGCTCCCTGGCTTTGAATCGGACGGCTGAAGATTTGCTTCGATCCCTATCCGACGGCTACGGACCCGTCCGATGGCTAGCGCCCGGATCAGACGTCCGGGCGCTAGCAGCTCCCAATGAAAAATCAGACAGGAAACAGAGGTAGTATTAATGAACTGAGCCGAGCTAGATCGTTATCAAACAAGCTATAACAAGTCGAACCTTAACATGCCAAGCTGTCTCGTCAGCCACCCCTAATCCCGTCCTAGGAAAAATAGGATGGGACGACGTTGTTTGAATCAAACACACATTTCTATTTCACCTACTATGTTTACACAGCCGGCCACGATTACGAGGACAATGTGATGGCTCGACCTGTGCTTTCGCCGTCATCAGTTGTGGCAACGATTTTTCATTTGGTGGGAAAAAAATTGGTCATCAGATGGTACTCCGATTAAGTTTGCCTTTCATTTTCAGCGTCAGTTCTCCATTTATCACGAATGATGATGTACTCGTCCCAACGGAAGCCGCTCCCATCTAGAAGACATGGATCACATGTCCAAATATACGCCACGCATTTAGTTTGTCTATATCCATATATACTAACTACGGAGGAGTACGTGACGCACACAATACGAAATAAAATCTATTTCCGTTTCATTTTTGTTGCACAAATGTCATTTCCTTAAAGGAAAGGCGGCCGGATATTCACGAACATTAGAGCATCTCTAAGAGAACGTGAAAAAGAGTCCCAAAATTTTTTTTGGGGTGAAAACTAGAAAAATAGAACTCCAACAGATCACCTAAACTGCTCCTAATCGATTCACATTGCGAAAAAAAACTCGCCGCCCCACAAATATTAGCGTTCACCTCCTCTTCCCAATCCATCCCCGCGCCACGATTCGCATTTTTGGAGAGGAAATTATTGGGAAATTGCTGTGGGAAGGAAATATTTTGGAACAACTTAATTTTTGACAAACTCCTAATACATAGTTTTTGGGGATAGTTTTTTCACATTCTCTTGGAGATGCTCTTAAAACGACAAAATGTTTTCAAAGCTGTGGTGAATCCACTTTCATGCCAACCATGCTAGCAACAGCCAAAAAAGAAGCAGCAACCTTTTTTTATATTGAAAGGAAAGTAGTAGAAAAGAAAAATCCATACTCTTCTTCCAGCTAGTCCCTCCCATTGGAGGCTGGAGCTGACCCAACTTTCCAATCCCCCAGGTTGTAAAGACAGGCCCCCAACTACCGGGGGTGTGTTTAGTTGGCTGAAAATTTATAAAATTTTTGCTAAATTTTCAACTCTCTCCGTCACATCACATTAAATATACCAAAAGACATATGTTCGAAGCAGTAAATGTAGGTAAAAAAATTAACTAATCACACAGTTCTGTTGTACATCACGAGCCGAATCTTTTGAGCCTAGTTAGTTCATGATTGGACAATATTTACCACAAACAAACGAAACGTGCTACAGTATGCTACAGGAGTTCGAAACGTTGAAAAGGCAAATTTTCAGCCAACTAAACAGGCCCCAGGCATTAAAATGTCCAAGCAAAGCATCCTACTCCTACACTACAAGATAAGCTGCCTAGCTAATCCGTCGTACGAACGCAGATTTTTTTTTTCGATGCCAATTGTGCAACAGGATAAGATCACATTGCACATGCGCAGTCACCCCTTGCCCCACACACCCCCTCTCCCTAACTCACCAAACCTAGTATAATTATCAATCACATTACTCACATTGGAGTTGCGAGTAGAAGGATTAGGGGTATCAATCAAAGAGCAACAAGGATAAACAAATCCGCACAGGATTCTTCATCACCATCCCTTTGTCTGTTATCTCTCTGACTCGAGATTACTCGCCAAGGAAACCAGATAAAAATATACTAGTATGAGCAATCAGCAAGATCGGCAGGTCGCCCCCCCATGCGACGCCCCGGTGCTGTTTTTTGCGTATGAAAACAATGCCGCAGACCCGTCAGGAAAGATGTTGATTTACCACCTTTTTTACCTCACCCCACCACTTTTCCAAAGAAAACGAAACGGTCTCACTTTCACGCCATTTTTTGTTCCTCTCCTTTCCTTGTAGTGCCTTGCAATTCCATTTGTTTATGTGGCAACCCGTTGCTGTTCTCCTCCGGTCCTCCCCATGTTTGGGCGAAAACAGAGGGCGTTTGCCTTGCATTTCTGAGAAACCTTTTCACATTGTTGTCGATCTACGCACCACGCAGCATGATGGATCCATTTGCTGCTTTTTCAAATCAAAGTTAACACTAGCTGCAAAGTGACTTTCGTTCTTGGGATCAGACCAGACTTTGATCCTTACTCATTGGCTAACTCATCTGCAAACAAAAGCAAGCAAAGCATAAACATTGGCCGCGGCCTGATGGGCGGTTAGTTAGCTGGTGGCGCAGTACAATCATGAGATACCTTATCGAGCAAATCATGGCGCACAGCAGCAGGATTAATCAAATGGATCAAAGGCAGCTAACCACCACGATGATCACCATCATTTGTTAATGATACCAGGTTAGGTCAGTTGATACACAACTTCTGAGGTCAAAGAAAGGCAGGATGGACACAACAAACTTGGATCTTATACACTGGAATTTATATAGTAAGTGGTTGCTACATCTCTACTGGCCAAAAGAGGGGGCCAAAGTGGGAGCAAATTTGCAGCTGCTAATCACTACCATTAGTCCTGCTATTTTGCAGATCGGACAGTGAGAAGGACCGTGGAGATCTGAAGCTCCCAAGGCCATTCCTCTTCTGCATGCCAACACCGAGGAGCCTCGGGGGAGGCAATGGCAATGCCGGCGCATCCCGGATGTTCTTGCCGCGGTGCGGCAGCTGGTTGTACTCCTCGTCGTCGTCGTCGGAGTCGTCCTCCTCGCCCTCGTCCCCCTCGGCGACGGCGTGGTCCGGGGCCAAGAGCGGGGGCAGGTAGGTGGCCGTGGCGAGCGAGCTGCAGGAGGCTCGCCGTGACCAGTTGGCCAGGATGCGGCGACGCTTGTTGAAGGGGTTCTCCGGCTTGGCCAGCTCCTTGGCCTCCGCCACCGTCGACGTGGCCTCGGCTAGGCTGGTGAAGGACTTGGACTTGCCGGCGTAGAAGCTGGAGAGGCCCTTCCTGATCACACCAAATTAAAGTCGAGTTAATTCTGTGAGCCATCTGAGCCAAATTTGGTCAAAACTTCAAAAGGGGAAAATCCATAAATTGCAATTTCTCACACCATCCTCGCGAACTAGACTTCCATTTCACGTCGCAAAACAAGATTAGTAATGTAGAGAGAGAGAAAGTTTTCGTTTTTGCACAAGTAAAATAAGCATGAACCGCAACCCAAGACGGATGATAAAGATGAAAGCTTTATCAACTCACTTGATGGGCAAGGAGTCCTCGAGCGCGTCCAGGCAGCCGAGCGCGTCACCCTCCTTGAGCTTGCTCTCGACCTCGTCCTCCTCTCCGTCCTCCCCGCCGGCCTCCGACGAGGAGTTCTCCCCGATCGAGGAGCCCGACGGCGACGGCACCCCGAGCGACGAGGTCTCGGTGAGCACCTCCTCCGGCTCCGGGTCGTCCTCCTCTATGAAGAACCCGTCGCTCCGCCTCTTCCCGGCCGCCAACACGGCCGCCTGATCGCCGGCGCTCCTCTTCCCGGATCCGGGGAACCCGTAGGCCGGCCGCACCTCCGCCACCGCCGTCGACATGTCGCCCGCGCCGCGAGATCCGACGGTCCGGGCGGTGCCAGTGTGTGCCCGGGGCGATCGAGCAAATCTCGGGTGGATTGGATAAATGTGTCCGTCCAAGAACAGGGACAGGAACTCAACAGCTTGGATAAATCTGGTACGGAATGTGAGGGGGAGGGAGAGAGGGGAAAGAAGCGAAACGCAGGATTGATAGGATAAGAGCAAGGGCCAGGACGCAACTTGGGTGCGCGCCTGCGCGGGGTCTTTGTAGGCTGAAGGAGGCCACAAGCCCCGGGATCCTCTGCAGCGAAGCACCGAATACGCGCGGTGTCGCGCGTGGCTATTGAAGGCACGCAAATTGGATTGGTGATCTGGCGGCAACGTATCTAAATCTATCCGATCATATACTTATATTTTTTAGCAAAAATCTATCCAATCGTATTAAAGAAGGGTAGCATCGTATCTCATCGTATATGTAGCATATCGAAAAAGAAGAGAATAATTGATGTTGTATCTCGATCAATACATACATGTTTCTTGGAAAAATTTATCACA
Source organism: Cenchrus fungigraminus (assembly GCA_036936925.1). Lineage (NCBI taxonomy): Eukaryota > Viridiplantae > Streptophyta > Magnoliopsida > Poales > Poaceae > Cenchrus > Cenchrus fungigraminus. The sequence goes on along the minus strand of CM072780.1, from coordinate 27,377,508 downwards.
TTCCAATCATAACACACCAAAAAAGAAGGTAACATGTTAGTCGGCCTATCTCAAGTGTATCTCCGGTGGAAAGGCATATTATCACGATCTTTAGCGTACCGAATGAGAAGTGGTAGCATGTATACACATGAATACTCTGTATAAAGTGCCAAATACAGTTGGAATTGTATCTCAACATATTTCTAATGTTTCTTCTTTCCTCCATATATACTTCATGCTCACACGGCATTGATGCCAAACAAGTAATGACGGGTGGCATTCTATTTTTGACGTTGTCTCAAAACACACACTTTTGAACTAGCATGTCAAACACCCTTTAATTGTATTAGAGCAAGTCTAATGATTCCACTTGCTGCCGGCTGCAAGGCTCCCTGATGTGGTGCGCGTTGGTGTGGGTCCCGCTGATATTTAATGCGCCACAACCCCCTTCAGCCAATAGCAGCAGCGCTGTTGCGTCTTCGCCCGCTGAGAGCGAGCGCACTGCAAGCCGCCCGCCTAGCTCTCTCTCCTTGTTTCTCACCGCTCCACGTAGACATACGCCCACTTGCAGTCTGTTATTAAACTTGCTCTTAAAGTAAAGGTATGGAAATTAATTAACATTTAGTTTTAATATAAAAACCTTACATATCTTGTGACCATCATACTTGCATAGAAGTTGTTATTTGAGATCATTTGTGTACTATGCACACTTATTTAACACCATCATCGTATATGAAGAAAAAAATTGTACCTTTTTGCCCGGATAGATTGATGTGTTGGTATGGTTTTTTTAGCATATATACACTGAAAATGTTTACAACGATAATATATCTTTGCAGATTTGGTAGTACCAGTAACTCATCATAAGTTTACCTTTACCGTGCACCTTTTATCAAAAACTTTATAGATAAACTTTATACACAATATCATTATAAATAGATTGTTTTTTAAATTAAAAATAGATTGACATGGCTAATTGGGACGGTACGTAGCCAAAGGTACCGAGCACACGGATCCCGGCCATCCCGAACTCGATCTGCCGCGGCGTCGTGACGCAGAGGATCCGAGAAATCCCCGCGGGTGGGTAGCCTTGCGGATGAGGCTGCCGTCCCCTCCCCCTCTTGCGTGGCCAGTGGACCGCGCCCACCCGCGGTTTCCGCCCCCGGTGTTTCCGACGAAGCAAGCAAGGCAGGGCGTCCCTATCCGTTACTGTTAGCGCCGCACCAGCTCGGTCTCGCTCTCGCTCTCTCCCTGGCGGCCGGGTCCCCCTAGCGCGCCTCCTCCTGACCCTGCGCTGCTTCCGCCGCGAGGGCGAGGCGGATCAGGCCGCTGACGGGGTGGTGAGGTGTTTGGACACGTTCCCTCTCCTCTCTGCGCGTGGTTGTGGTGGTGGGTGGGGCCTGTGTGGTGGTGGATGGACGCGGTCCGGGGGCGAGAGAGATAGAGAGAGCGCGACGTGGACGAGGTTGCCGTCCTCGGTCGTCGCCGCGTGCGCATCGGCGGAGTCAGCCGGGCTCGGGCCGGCACGCCAGCCACTGGCAACCCCTTCCTGGCATGGGGGTGGGGGAGCTCTGCTCGTCGCGATCGCGGCACGGGCGCACAGCGGTGTCCGCCCGGCATGGGGCGTACCCGACCGGTGGATTAGCAGGAGCTTTCACGCGACATGGGAGTAGGAGGGGATTGGGATGACGGACGGGACATTCATTGGATGCTTCGTTGTTGCGCCCGGACTAGCGCGGGAGGGAGTCGTCGTCGTTGTTCCTGACGGTGCCAATTCGATCGGATCGTCGAGACGGCGGCGTTCGGCGCGTGTGCGGAGAGACCAGACCACCAGCTGTGCGAGAGTGTGTGTGGCTGCTGCTGCCGCCGCGCGCGTCGCTGGTTAACTGCTGGACGTGCGATAATCTTCTTGTCTGCCGCAGCTGGAGGGATCGGAGGACGCTGTCCGTGAACAGTTTTGTAAGCTATCCCTGTGTGCTGCGGATTTCCGGCCGTGGGAGGACGGATTGGAAGTTGGGTGCTGTTGGCAGGTGGCGGGCATGCAGGCGGCCGGGCAGAGAAGATAATCGTGTGTTCTCTACTTGATTTCGTTTCCACGATAAGGTTAGCTCTAGGGATAATCAATCCCCTTGCGCTTTCGCAAGCGGAAAAAAAAACAGAGATAATCCCTGGTGGAAGCTTTGACTAGGATCGGAGGAAGTCGGCACGCACTACTGTCATATACTATGTTATTAATGATCTTGTCTCAACTCCAAAGCATATCCTGATGTGCAGCTAGTATATACATATAGTAGTATAAAACAGGGATAGGCCGTACGCAGAGGTTAGGTTTCATGTTGCCCGCGCACCGGCCGTGAGGAATTTCTTGGAATAGGCATGGTGGTGCGGTGCGCTTTGGAGATGCTAGTGTAGAGCTAGAATATTTTCCCTAGCGTTGATCACTCGACTGAAAATGGAGCCTAGGAGGACTAGAACAAGGAAAGGAACCACACGCCACTTGTGTGTGTGTTGCGCTTGCGCAGCTGACCTTCGTCCAAGCCAGAGGCCGGTCCAAGCCTGGGGTAACCGATCCCTTTTCTCTTCCTTTTTTTTTTTGTCGTCGGCAATCTCTTTCATCCTTCTCCTTCTCCTTTTTTATTTTTCCCCGTCCAATCTTCAAACCAGGATGGCAAATGAATTCAAATCCCGTATAAAAAAACTGGAAAAAGCTAGCTCCAGTTTTTAATAACTCAAGAAACACGTCTGCTAAATCTCAACTACTACTAGCTCTCTCGCGCCTGCGCCGACGAATGCAGCGGCACGTCGCGAATACCTTTTCCACTCCATTTCCCCTGCGCAGCTGCGCTGCAAGAGGAAAGTTCCGTTCCGTTCCTTAACACGATGATCCAAGCGAGAGTGTTCGTTGGTGCGTGTGGACGGACGGTGGACCACGCGCGCTACAGGGTCGCCACCTTTGACTTTTGGCCAACCCTGTGATTGGCCTCGACGATTTGTGGGTCCGTCTCGGGCATGTCTCTGACTGACGGTAACACTCGTCACATTGAGCCCTTGCATCGGTCGTATTCCTAGCGGTTTCAGTGCTATACCAGGCTACTGCTCTACTAGTACTCCTGCTCTCATAGCGTAGCTTTTCCTCTCACGTGTCGGTAACGAACTACTTTTGTTTTTCTTTTTGCTTTTTGAGAAACGCGTGTCGATCGGTGATTATTAAATAGTGATTATATAACTAATATCTCGATTCCCCACTCGGGCACTTCTCTTTTTGCTGTGTGTCGCACAGAGGCTGAAGATAATTCCATTTTTCTAAAACAAAATCATACGGAGTACTCGTATTTTGCTTGTATAGGCGACGTGAATGAAACAGGATTTACAAACATTATTTGGGCCGGGTGGCCTTTTGTTATTTCTTATCAGGCCAGGCCGCAGGCGGCCGAACAGGTAAGGTTCTTTGGGCTGTTATCTATCTGGATCTAGGCCTCTCTTCCAGCAATCCTGACCCAACTCTGTCGGCAAAATGCTTGAAAACAAGAGGGGCGGGATTGTGAAGCTTTTGGCTGCCGGCCTGCCGCTGCCGAAGTGCAGCAGGGACATTTTGGTTTTGTCAGGTGACACATCGGAACAAGCTTCCAAACTGTAATTCTTCCCGGAGGAGAAGCTCACCCACACAATGACATGCAAAATGTAAATTCTTCCTACCAGCATTTCACATTTTTCACTGCATCTCGGCTCAAAATGATTGCTTTACTGCTCTCGCTCTCACCAAGGCAAACGGAAGTTCAACTGCAAGCTCGCTCGCTCGCTCGCTCTCACCGACCAGCTTCTGTCGAGCTCTGACCGGAGAAAAGTGAGCTGAAACCCTTGCAGGCTGCCAGAGCCCAGAGGCAGCTACAGCTTTGCAGGTGCCTCTGGCCTGCGTGTGTCGCCTCGTCGATCCCCCCCAGTGCATGCGATCCACGCGCGGGAGGGGACAATTGAGAGATCCATGATCCATCCATCAGTGACGAGCCTCGGCTCGGCTCCTTTCTTGCAGTCGCAGACTCTCCCGCAGCTGCAGCACATGGCAGGAGGAGAGCTGGAGAGGGGGTCTGACGAGACTGACAGCCTTCGCTTTCCCGCGCTGCAAATCCTAATCCCCCCGACCGATCGAGCCCGTCCTCCCTCTGCGCCGTCGCTGTGCAGCGGGCGGCCGGCCGGGGGTCCCCGTCGTCCGAGAACACGCGCTGCCACCGCCGCGCGCTGGCCGCTGCGCCTCTGCGTGCGTGCATGCATGCATGTCAGTGCACAGTGCGGGGAAGAGGTGGCGGACGAAGCTCAGCCACCGGCGGGGAAAAGGAGGAGCAGGTAGCTGCAAACCTCGCCTTTGTTCCCCAGGTGGTCCGTCCTCTGGCCTCTGCCCTGCGCCGATTGTCTCCGACTCCGATCCGCTGCCACTGCCAGCCGGCCGGCCACCAGTCCACCATCGATCACAACGATCTCTATCCTGCTGCAAATAAAGCTGCGACGCGCACATCGTCTGACGACGGCGACGACGGTGGCCTGGTACGGTGGCCACACGCATCCGGTTGTCTTCTTCTGATCTTCTCCCTTCCGGTCCGGCGATGTAGGGACGATGGACGGCGGCCGGCCGGGGCGACCAGCGACCCATGACAGTATGAGACCATGAGGGCGTCGTCGTGACCCGTGCGCCAATAATAACTGTGCGCGGCCAGTCGGATGAATTGGAGTTCGCTGTTGCATATTTATCGATCACTGCACGGCGCGGCGGCGACGCATGGCGTATGGGGGGGCGGCGCCCGGCCCAGCTAGCCCGGAGACCGACCGAGAGCGAAATGGGAGGCGTGCGCCACTGTTCCATGGCGAGGCCACGCATGTGTGTGACACAGGTACTGGACCCTTTTTTAGGTTTCCCCTATCGACAGCAGCAGTGAATCCGGCCGGATAAAAAACTTTGAGTTCCTAGGATAGTTGGATTATATTTAACTGATAACTTCGTAATTAATTTATCTAGGTGGTCTTGAAATCAAAATCAACTGTGCATTATACACAATTACCTGCACGTACTCATACTATATACTAGTACATGGTTTGTATAATAACCAACAAGTTGCATGCATGGCTAACCACGCATGTCTTGCTTTGCCCAATTAATGCCAACAAATTAATTAAAAACGGACCATGGATCACACACGGGATCAGCTGGCCATTCAGCGGCAGCAGCAGCCGTGTAGGAGAGGAGTACTTTTTTAATCCCGAGCTCGATCATCTGCCGTCCCTGAGAGGAGCGTGCATGAACAGGCCACGTACGTACGGGGAGCATCATATCGGGGATTTCAAAATAAAGCTTTGCCAAGAACATCCAGACTGCGGCACTGCGCACGCAGCTTCATTATTCACTCCAAAAGAAAAAGAACTAACACAGTCAGAGAGATTCTACTGGTACTTAATTGCTACTCCCTCCGTTTCAAAACACTTATTATTTTAACTTTTCAACATACATTCTCTTTATTATGTATGTAGACATAATATATATCTAGGTACATAACAAAAGAAAAGAATTATACGTAAAAAAGTCAGAATGATAAGTATTTTGAAACGGACGAAGTATATAGGATTAATTACCGTGAATAACCTACGCAAAATAAGCTGATGTACACCGTTACACGTGGCGGCCATCGACAGCGCCGTTCATGGTTACAGTATGTATTAAACTTCTATGTTGGCTCGTCAGATGTCGCCGTCGATCAAAAGCTTTGATCCAGTTCACGTATCCACATGCATGGACATGGACGCCGCCGTATGCTAGAAACGAAGTGCCTCGGATCCTCAATTGGATCCATCCCTGCATCGAAAGCGAGCAGAGGGGGCGCCCGATCACATGCATGGCGATCACGTACCCACATGGCCCACATGATTTGTGCGCGAGATGTCTCTGCTAGCTCCCTCCCCCTGCTGGATGGAGAAGGACAGATGGTGATGCGTGCGTGCATGCTTCCAAGACCCACCACATCCTTCTCTTCCAATCTGACCTCACCCTCGTAGACTAATCGTGTATGCCTTTTTCGTCGCCTGGGGTGTAAACCTCTGTAAACTATACGCGGAGCGGCGCAAGTTGTTAGATCCGCCGCCTTCGTGTATCTTTTTTTAAAAATATATTTTTTGTTTTACATCCATGTATCTGGCGGCACAAACTTTATGCGGCCAATTCTTTTTTAAAAAAAATAATTCTACATTGTTTTCGTGCAGAGCTTGACATTTTTCAATCTTTTACGATCAGTAAAGCTGACAGTAGATCTGCACAAGTGGCCATCACATTTCTGGTGTGTGTGATACTGTGATGAATTGATATTTCAATGAATGATGGTGACAAAAGAGAGGGAAAAAGTCAATAAATGCACATTCATATCAAAAGATTGAAAATATATATCAGACTTAAATTTCGAAATGGAGAGAGAGAACTGGTAGTATTATGTATATTTCAATATTTGTTTGTAACCATGTATGGGGCGATATACACAGCTCTACATACAGTGACATAATGATGTGTGGGCAGATATCTATCAACTTCCATTAATTGCATGCATAATTTATATATCGCACATACGAAAGAAAAATATAATGAATATCTTTAGTATATGCTACTAGTAGTACTATACATCCAACACTTGCACGTTGCAACCAGCAGTCGTACTGGTAGTAGAGCTCACGCTCTTTATCTCGAATACTTTTTTCAGGCCCAATTCGTAGTAATAATCTCGCCAAGTCTCCAAGATGCTGAGAAATAGGCAATGTGACACGCATGCTTTTGTTCGGATACTACTACTACAGTAAAATTATCAGTGAGATCGAAGAGTTAAACCAAAAAAAATGGGCAGGACAGATGACAAGGGATGGATTTTGCGTTGGGCAGTGTGCACTGGCAAATCCTCATGGCCGCATCGTAGGCCAGTTAATCTTTGATGGGAATAAAGTGGTAAGAAAAAAAAAATCAGGGGATTAGGATGGCTTAATAAACCCTTCCAACCCAACATGACCCATGTGGCCTGGCGGCACCAGCTTTTCTTGGTGCCAACCACCTTTGTGATCCGGTGGGGCGGGAGGCGAGATCTGGTCGTCGTCTCCTCCGATCCTCTCTCTTCCGCCTTCCACTGATCCCTTCGGTTCTTCCCCTGCAAGCCAGTGGCAGCCTCGGTAATTCTTCCACAATTGAAGGCTACTTTTATCTTCACCGTCAGGAAAAGGAGAGCAGATTTAGGGATGGATTCGGATCGAATACGCACAGATACGAATTCGGATGTCACTATTTACCACATTTTATTTCGAATTTAGATACGAATACGAATATTATCAAATACGAATACAAAACGGATATTTTGAATACGGATTCGCATTCGAATACTTACTCAATTTATAGCATAGAGTCATACAGGGGCGAATCCACCGTGGGGGCAGGGGGGCTGGAGCCCCCCCTACCCCCATGGACTCCATGGAAGCCCCCCAAGCCCCCCCTACAAATTCTATGCATAGATGAAGAGGAAGAAGAAGAAAAGGAGGAGGAAGAAGAAGGAAAAGGAAAGGAAGAGGAGGAGGAAGAAGAAGTTGAGCCCCCCCAAGAGTTGGATCCTGGATCCGCCACTGGAGTCATAATGAGTATCAATTTCATTTGTTGATGGTTTTATAATTGATCAAATCATGTTACAAGTAGAAAGTAAATTATGATAATTATACATAATAGATATCTTATTGCAAATAACATATTAAATAATTAACTAATTAATTAATATATCACACTAAATATAAAATAAGTAATTTTGTAAATATATAAACATCTTTTATTAGTAAAAATAAGTACATAAATACATTTAAATATAATTTATTTATTTGCTAAATAATATAATGTATTTAAAATTACTATGATTAGACAGATCAAAATTAATTAAAAATATCATTATATAATTTAGTAATATTAGGTTAGCATAATTAGGTAATTGTCATTTATATAATTTTTAATAGTTAAAATGGTGTAAATAATTATTTTACTAGCAATATTAAAATTAACATCATTTGTAATTAGTATTTAGTAATATAAATAAATTTTAGATGGTTTCTGTGGGTACTTTATTTTTTGCGGATACGAATAATGTCGGATATGTCGGATTTTTGTCGGATAATGTCGAATACGGATAATATTGAAAATCGGATTCGAATACATCCATCTGACATCCATATTAAAAACAAATATGAATACGGATATCCATATTAACGTTTTTAGCGGATACGAATACGGATAATTCGGATTTCCAAACATCCGAATCCATCCCTAAGCAGATTGCACAAGAATGGGTACTCTTCAGTTGAGGCACCATCAGTGGAGATGAAAACGAAGCATCACGGTGGTTGTTGTACGCAATGTCGATCTGTCATGATTTCGTGAGTTGCCGTTTTCTATTTTTTGTTATATTACTTTCAGTTGCAAATGAAATTCATCAGTTTCTTCTATATATATTTTTTCACATCTATTTAATTAAAAGGTTAATTAATAGTACAAACCAAAGGGCGAGAGACTCTCCCGCGCATTTTTTTTCTTAATTAAATCGAATTGGCCCCAAGTGTCTCGCGCGCTTTTTTGTCGGCGCCGTGGATGGTAACTATCGCGACATGCATCGTCTGTCCTTGTTGTCCTCCTCCCTCACAATGCATTTGACATTGTTCACCCCCTCTCTAGTTAGTTCATAATATAAGTGGCTTGGTTCTGCCCTTGGTGTCCTTCCTATTTGGATCTCACAGTGTATTTGCCATTGTTCACTCTCTAGCTCGATCTTCAACCAAGATCAAAATGGTTTATCATTCATTCTCCGAGGACATACCTATGGCACATTTTTGCCCCATTGGCATGCCTGGAGACTGAAAAGTTTCCTCACGAGGAAGTCCTGCAGAAACCTGGGCATGCAGCAGCTAGCCGGCGCGCTCTGGTCCACAGGGACCGTGTGCACGGCCGCACCGTCTCACCACTTCACCAGTCACCATGGGGAATGGCCAGGCCAGGACGGGGGCACGCAGCGCTGTGACTGACTGTGGCCTAGCTGCCGTGTGTGATGAGGCCAGCCAGCCGCACAGACCAAGGGAAGTGGTGGTGGGGTGCCGCCGCGCGACTGACGACGACTGCAGCTGCAGCGAGCGGCAGCGGCAGCGGCTGAAAGGGCTTCAGGTTTTCTTCAGAACTACTACTAGAAGAGCAGCAAAAGGCCACCCCGGGTTGTTTGTTTCCTAGCTCCTTGTTCTCTAGCCCCCCGGCCGGCGCTTCCGAATTGCTGGCCACTGCACGCCGCTCTGCCGCTGCAACGAAACTGCTCGTCGTCGCTGCTGTTGTGCTCACTCACAACAGCTGCTGGATGCTGCCGCATGCTGCCGTGCATAGCTCTCTTGCAAGTTGCAAGTGGCAATCTGACCGAGGAGCACAAGGTTGGCTTCCATCATGCGGAGGCATGCTCCCCCTCCCAGCTTTTTGTACCGTACCTGGCTGCTCGATCTGCTGGGAAAAAAGGCGCTGATTACATGCATGAGGCAAGTTTAGCTCCTCTAGTTCCCCCGCCATCATCATGGAGTGCTGCTGCCCTTCTCATCACCTTGTTCTGTCTCTGGTTATGCAGATGAATTATGAGGCTGTTTTCCTGGTTTGGACCCTGTTTGTGGAACGCGAAAAAAATGACTTTGATTCATACTGAACTTCCAACTACCCAAGCTTCTAACTTATTTTCTCCATTCTTTTAAGAAGTGTAGATCATTTTAGTTTTGTCATGGGTCAAGTTTTGACAAAGTTTATAGAAAAAAATACGCGTAGAACATCAAATATGTTTTTTTAAATCCACTATGGGTATACATCTTTGTAGTGTATTTATTTGCAATTATATGCATGCTAATATATTCCACTATGTACTCGGACACTCAGTCAAAGCTAGATGAGATGTTTAACTTTGGACAAAAACCAGAATGAGCCATATTTTTGAAATGGAGGGAGCAGTACAGGTTATGCACTTTTCCTTCTTCAGTGTCACGGGCCCACATATCAGATGTACGTCCTGTACCGGCATTGCTTTCTATATTCATTTCAAAGATGCATAGTGCACCAGCATAATCTCAATATAAAATTAGAACTCCTGCAAATCATCCCTTCTTGCGCTAGAATTAAGTTTTACATGTGGTTGGTTACTTGGATGGACGTGCATAACAAAGGACTAGGGAGCAGGAGTATCTCAAGAACAAGAAGCTCCTACCAAAGGCCCAAGTGGTAAAAAATTTCCAGAGGCAGAGGAGGAGATGGTTGGGACCATGATTACCCAAACTTCAGTGCACGGAAAGATAGGCGTACACGGCCTAGTACTCTAGTAGTATATGTACTCTACTATCCTATAAACAAGTTGGGGGGATGCGCATGTAAAATACGCAACGACTCGCTCGCCTCAACCGGGCCTTTTCTGAGAGGTTTATTGCCCATGTAAACAGCATTACCGCCTGTCAGCAATAAATAATTCCTGTTAAAAGCCCAGCAGTTACCATTACGCCCCCTCATAATCCTCTTCCCTTCTCGTTGCGACCCCTCCCTTCCCTCCATTGAAGGGCACCGCTATTTAACAGCCTTCGCGCTACCGCCCCCAACCTTTATTCTCTCTCCCTCTCCTTCTACCCACCTCTTCTTGTTCTTGCAATTGCACCCCCTCCTCCTCCTCCGGGGACGAGGAGAATTCGATCCCAATTTACCGCGAGAGGTCGTCGGTAATTGGAGAGGGGAGGGGAGGGGGGCAGCAATGGCGTCTCCCGCCGATGACGAGGCTCTCCCGGCGCTGCCGCCCATCAAGACGGCGCCTTTGCCGCCACCGCCGTGCGCCTCAGCCTCGGCCTCGGCCTCGGCCTCGGCCTCGGTCTCGGCATCTCCGTCGACCCCGGCGCCGGCGCCGGCGGAGGAGGCGGCTAAGGAGGGGGATCATGAGCCGTCGACACCGACGTCGGAGGAGAGCAGGCTGCGGCCGCCCACGGTGTGCCCGCCGGCCCCGAGAAAGCCGCCGGCGACGCGGCTGCCCGTGAAGCGGAAGCCGCCGCTGCCGTCGCCCGCGCGGGTGTTCGTCGCCGTCCCGCGCGACCTCTCCACCGTCTTCCGAGCGCTGCCGCCCAAGAAGCGGATCCGGGTGTCGTGATGCTACGATCCGGCCGCAATTCGCCACCGGCTCCCAGGCTTGGTCGATTTCTTGGAGAATTCTTCCGAGTTCTGGCTTTTCTTCTTCTTCTTCTTCTCTTCCTTTCCCCCCCTTGGGTTACTGGTACCCACGGCCATGGTATAAATTATAATTCGCGGTATAAATAACGTGCTATTTTTTTCTGCGTGTTTCTTTTTTCCTTCCTTTTTGTTGTGTTTGCGTGAGCGAGAATTTGTAGCTCTAGAAATGAAGATATTGCTGTTACTGAATGGAAGCAGTTGAAGGAAAAGCAAACTTGTAAGGAAAAAAATTCACACTGATCTTGTTAATTATGATACCTAGCAGAATTATTTATCATAACCTCAGTTCTGCTTGGTGCTGAATCTACAAAGAATTTGGAAATTCGGCCATTAACTGTCGATCATAATTCATTGGATATATATATAAAAAAAGCAGTGCACATGAAGCCATGAACGCAGTGACAAACTGCTGATTTGGGTAGATCCACACCATTTCTTACAACAAGGCAGGACAAATTTGTTAATTGCGTGATAATCCTGTGAGAAGTTTGAATGTTTTCCAACTTACTTTACTGAATGCTCTCGGCAGTGGGTGGATTAGATACCCTGCCTATCAAATCAATTCAGCAAAAGAAAATGGCTCTGATGGTGAGTGTACTTTTGGTTGTGTTTGTCTGAATGCAAGAGAGAGAACAGACAGAGCGAATCTTCCATTGATCAGGACTCGGCATGATTTTTTCTGTTTTTCTCACTCAATTTCCACCGATCTTTGCAGGGTAAAAAGGCCTCTCTGAACGCCTAATTTTTCAATCTGTCCCTCTACTCTCTGCCTATAAAACTCCAACTGTTCGTTTGAGCTCTGTTAATCTCATCCATAGCCTTTTCTTGTAACTACCTCTGTCCAATGAACTGTCGTATCACATCTTCACAGCTGAGGAATCACTGGAAATCTGAGAAGAATCCAACCTCCCAAGTCCCAAGTTTCAAGAACATGCAGCTGATGGATCATGCCAAGGAAAAAGGCCACGCAACAAGTTTTCCTCTCAGGGTTATTTGTCTTGTGCTACATTGGTCAGTCAGTCCATCCACATCTACCAGCTCACAAGTAGTGCCGCCACAGTTCAGTCATATACACATCGACTGCCAGGCCCCACAGTTCAGGTATATCAGCGCTCCAAGTGCCCTGTCCTGATGAAAACTGTGCAACCCCCATATGGATTTTAGCTGCTAAAACCACATTGGTTGCTTGCACGCTACTATCTCTCAGGATCAACAAATTAAAGCTCTCTTGCGGTTACTGCAGAAAAGTTCAGTTCAGGTAGCATGGCCTTGTGCCCTTGTCTGTGGAAGGGTTATGATGAGAAGAGTCTGCGATGATGCCCTGAAGAAGGGGGCGGAGAGGAAGCTGAGCAGCTGGAAAAGCTCCCTCACGGCTCACATGGGTTGTTACTTGCAGTTACGGTCAGTGTTGTTGCCTCAGGAACAGGTCGCCCGAGCACTTTATCCCAAGATGACGCGAGGGATCGCGGGGCTCGGAAAGGCCTTCTGTGCCTTGTTTAGTTCGTGGAAAATTTTGTCTTTTCAACGTTTGGAACTCCTGTAGCACACTGTAGCACTTTCGTTTGTTTGTGATAAATATTATCCTATCATGGTCTAACTAGGCTCAAAAGATTCGTGTCGCGAAGTACATCAAAACTGTGTAATTAGTTATTTTTTTACCTATATTTAATACTCCGAACTTATGTCTTTTGGCGTATTTAATGTGATGTGATGGAGAGAGCGGAGAAAACGTTAGAATTTTTAGCAAACTAAACAAGGCTCTGTTTACTCTCCTGCATGCATGCGTGCCTGCCTGCCTGCGGCTTCCGTTTTTTCATCTGCGGTAACAGAATCTGCGGTCAGCAGCACAAGGAATGTCTCCAAACCTACTACTACTACCCACTTATTTTTCATCACGAGTGTAAAAAAAAATTGTCCAGGCTAGCTGATACTAACCCCGAGAAAGATACCATTTTTTCCAGATTTGATGTTTAATTGGACACTAGTTAGGCACTAGACTCTGTCACTAGAATGTGGGCCCGGACAATGGCAAATGACAGAAATGGTATGAATGGCCAAGATGGTGGCAACACACACGCATTTTTCCAGTGGTGAAGAAAAGTAGTTAAAACAGAGGTAAATGCGAGGCTGTGAAGTCAAGCGGCCAAGCACGTACTACGCATGCAAGTAAATAGCCTAGGATTCTTTCGGCGGCGGTAAATGTTTTGTTAGTGCATGGCTGGCTTGTCAACGGACGATGTGGATCGAGTGCATGGAAACGTTACGGGAGTAAAGTAAATTCACCAACCAACCGTTGGCTCTCCACATTTTCTCTTCAGGTAACAGTAGGATCCAACAAGGCTATCTATGTGTACTGGCGGCGAGGTAAATATCTCAAGGACTCGCCGTCTTTCTTTTTTCCACGCCCATTTATTTATTTACGCAGCTAATGTGTCTGCCCCGTTTTTCATGCCAATTGTATTTTCACCTCCGATTTTTTTAATTTCCATCTCGTGCCATGTCAGTGCAGCTGCAGGTTCCACGGAGAGGCAAGGGAATTCATTGACCCTTTCACAGCATCAGTGGCAATCTGATGTCTTAGTTTATCATTGCACACAGCCTCTGGAACTAACCTTCCAGTAATCGTTTTTTTTAAATGAGATTTTGAGCGCACGCACGATATGCAAAAATAAAAAAGTGATCGACAGTTCGTACATGAGAACGCATCAATTCGCTTCAAATCAGTCTAGTTTTGGTCCCGGCAGAAATGTGCGCGCTGACAGTCCTGCCGCTGCCACCGCCCCGGCAACGTGTCCACCAGCTAGCCCAATGATACTCGCTCCATGATTGGACAAAAAAAAAAACTCCCTCCAAAACCAAAATTTCGAAAAATTCCTCCGAAACCGTGCTAGTACCTAGCCACTACTACTACACACACTACCGTAACAGTCGGCGGCAATCATCAATGGAATGGAAACAGCGTCACCTTCTTCTGTCGGAATCGATCTGGGGATCGCTCCCGCTGCCATTTCCGGGGTCGACATGCATTTGCTCCTCACCAATGGCTTGCTTTTGAGTCAGCAATTGCGCTGCGTCGCAGCACCGAAGCGTGATATGAATGCAGCAGCTAGCTGCACGGCAGAACAGAACAGCAGCCACACATGACTGACTCCACTCGACTCGACTCGACTCGAATCTCTCCCACCCAACAAAGATTTGGGCGAGTCAAGGCAGGCACACGGCTTGTGTCATTGTGTGTTGTGTCATGTGGTGGATTTGCCAGATCCGAAATGGCCCTGCTTTAACCCCTGCCACTGCCACACCAACCAGTAGTCCTCTCTGTGATGGTATGGTGTACGGCGAGGACTAACCCTGTTGCTTGCTTGCTGCTTTAATGCAGGCTTTGCTTTGCCATTGATTTTTCAGTAACCACTCGTCCTGTCCAGTCCAGCTAGGACGAACGAACGAACGTGGGCCAAAGGTTACCACTTCCTTCCACGCAAGCAAATTGCAGCGGTGTTTATACAAATTTGGCACTTCTTTATTCTACTATACCTACTTAATGGCTTGTCCATTCTGCTCTATCGATACGGTGGGCGTGCGCAGCAGAAGGATTCGGTAGCTAGTGCAGTCAGAGGATTTGGTAGAGGCGCACACATGGTTGTTTCTTGTTTGGCGCTGGTCATGTATTTCAAACGAACTGAGAGTTCGGATGAGTTTGAAAGTTGAAAAGTTTCTGTTTGGTTGTGTGAGTATCTGTGATCTTGGCTGGCCCATAATTTTCGTGTCACCACCCGCAGCAGGGTAGAAACAACAGGGCTCCTCCAAATGGCGCGCACGGCACTAGCAGCAGCGAGTCCGTCCGTGCCTTTTTCTCTTCGCTGGAGGAGGCCGCGACGAGCGAGCGCGTCGCGTCAGACAGACACAGACAGCGGCAAAAGCCCACCAGGCAGAGGCACCAGCGGCGGCGATCGCTTTCTGGGCCCCGCTCGTCAGGCTTCCATTCCTTCCTTCTGACGAGAACTTTGGATGCCTGCCTGTGCCTGCCTGCCGCCGCTCAATGCGATCTGCCACGACACGACCGCAGATCGGAAACGTCTCGTACGGAGCTGACGCCGTGTCGTGTGCCAGAGTACGTCACCGGTGAACAAAAAAATTAGTAATAATATAATAATAAAAGGTCAAACGCATACTCCTACTACAAGACAATTCTTTTTTTTTTACGACTGCATGTATATAAGATTTTTCTTGTTCCTTGTTTTTTTGTGTGTGATGAATAGTGAAGGGGTATTATTGCCGGCCGGCCGGCCAGCAGGAAACGCGAAAGCACGGAGATGGAGATCGCATCATGCGTGTTGCGTGTACGTCATCGATCGCGAGCCGGATTCTCTCGATCGATTTCAATATTTCTTCTCTCCAATAACCGGGTAACTAATGAGAAAGCACGCATGATCATGGCAAACAAGTGCGAGCCTTGGCATGCAAGCAACGTGTGATGCTAGCTGCATGCTCTCTCCCCTTTATGCTTTTGACCGCTCTTCTAGAGCCTTTTGTGCACAGCAAGGAAGCCGTATGTACTCCTATAGGATGCCGATGCCCACCCAGGCAGGTCCGGATCGAGGGACCAATGGAGCATGCATTCCCGATGGCGTACGATAGATTCTGCCTTCCGTGTAGGCAGGCATCCCCTATATGGATGGTGTTGGGTTTAGTCCCACATCGGAAATTGATGGTGGGGGAGCACAACATATAGGTGGGGGCAGTTCTCACCCATCAGGTTAGTCTTTTGGGTTGAGTTAGGCTCAGAGTCTTGTTGTTGTGGGCTCCGGTGGACCTAAGGCCTGGTGGGTGCCGGCTCGTGTAGCGAGTCGGGTCAGATTCCGCTGCGCCACTCTAACAAGTGGTATCAGAGCTGAAGGTCGGAAAAACCTGGGAAAACATCTCCGGGTCACATGGTGACGGGGGAGCCCGTGAACGTCTCCGGAGGGTCGCACGGATGATTGTGACTGGAGAGTTGGACTCGGGGCCTGGATAACGTCTTCGGGAGATCACACGGATGGTTGTGATGGAAGAGTGGGCCTGGATAACGTCTTCGGGAGATCACACGGATGGTTGTGATGGAAGAGTTGGGCCCAATGTGTGACGGGGGAGATTGTTGGGTTTAGTCCCACATCGGAAATTGATGGTGGGGGAACACAACATATATGTGGTCTTTTGGGTTAAGTTAGGCCCAGAGCCTTGTTGTTGTGGGCTCCGGTGGACCTAAGACCTAACAAGTGGTATCAGAGCAGCTCGCTGACAGGGTCGAGGAGTGGAGCAGCTCGTTGGGGTCTACCTGTGATGGATAGACTGAGCCGAACAGTTCGCGGGGCACATAGCGGATAGTTCAGTATGGCTGGCGGACAGTTCACTAGGAGGGTGAACATACCGTGGTGCATGGCGGAGAGACTGGCGGCAACAGGCCAGTCAGACCGTGGTCAGAGGCAACGGAAGGATCAGCGATGACGACATAGGAGCGTGGAAGCTGATGGAGTTGTTGTTCTCTGTGGCGTGGCGACACGTGGCGTGAGCTCAGGATGCAGGTTTGCATGGGAGGAGTTTGCGTGCTTCCAAATCAGCAAAGGCGTGGATCGATTCGAGTTGCACGTGCGGTTACTGAAGCATGAATCGAAAGGCGTGGTGGTACCAAAGGGCTGAACTGGAAGGAAGTATAGACGATGATGTTTGTACTTGCAACTGGAGTAATCTGGTTGAAAATGGCTGCAGGAGACTACGGTGTAAGACGTCTGGCGTAGTATGACAGCGGTAACGGAAGAGCAATGCTAATGTGGCAATTCTGATATGTGACTTAGTGGCGATTGTGAGGTTCTCAGTATCATAGATGCAGTCTGGTAGAGCATGGTGTTAGATTTGGTTGCTGTTTAACTGGAGATGAATCTAATTTTACTTGGCAAAGATTGTGGTGATAGAAGAGAAGGGTGCACAATTGCAGGTAGAGTCATGAAGTCAGAAATTGCAAGGATAGCAGTGTTTCTTCGGGCAGCTCTTGATAGAGCGGCAACGGTGACTCAAGTCTGGTGTACATGGAGGTTCGCGCAAGACATCTTCAAGGTGACGGAATATTCGCCAAGGTGGAGTTATACCAATTGTAAGAAATTAGCCCTCCGCGGCGACGAGCCGCCTGCTAATCTCCACGCAGCGGAACGACGATTGAATCTACCGAGACGAACTTGCACGATCACAGACGACAACGGAGACACGATCTTTGTTAACGAGGTTCAGCCAAAGCCTACATCCCCAGGGCATGACTACGGGCGCTCCTCCCCAACCGCAACACCGGCCGCTTTAGGACCCCGGCATCACGCCGCCTTCCCCCTGCGAGCCTGTCGCTATGTCATCATGGTTACAACAGCAGCCCCCCTCTCATATTTATGAGGCTCAGGTTACAGAGTATGACACGGACTCTGCTCTATACTGCTAAATACAACTCAAGTCACATCGTAATCGGACTGTACAAATATTCGACACAATATATTAGCCCTCCGCGGCGACGAGCCGCCTACTAATCTCCACGCAGCGGAACGACGATTGGATCTACCGAGACGAACTTGCACGATCACAGACGACAACAGAGACACGATCTTTGTTAACGAGGTTCAGCCGAAGCATACATCCCCGGGGCATGACTACGGGCGCTCCTCCCCAACCGCAACACCGGCCGCTTTAGGATCCCGGCATCACGCCGCCTTCCCCCTGCGAGCCTATCGCTATGTCGTCATGGTTACAACAGCAGCCCCCCTCTCATATTTATGAGGAGGCTCGGGTTACAGAGTATGACACGGACTCTATACTGCTAAATACAACTCAAGTCCCATCGTAACCGGACTGTACAAATATTCGACACAATATCTAACAGATGGCCCCCCTTTGTATACATTGGGTGGTCCCCACCCATCTCTCGTCAGGCAAGTGATGAAGCAACACAATGCAAAGCTGGCTGGGACCATTGGTGATGATCGGTGGTGATCGATCCCCATTTTCTTTCCTTCACGGCTTCAATTCACCACCGTACCTAGGCGCGGCCGCCTTGTGCAGTTGTGCTAGCTGAACGCGCGCCTCGCCGCCGGGCCAGCACCAATCGTCATCGCATCGTGTGCATTCGCGCGCGCATCGCCCGCGTTTAGTCGTCGTCGTCCACTGGAAAAGGGGAGGGTTGATTTTCTCTGCTCGCCCACGCGCGGCGGACGCAATAGCACGCACGGGCCCCGGCGACCGCGTCGTCCTCGGTCGTGCGCGAGCGCACGTACGGCGGTGTGGAAATCGTATCCGCGCGCACGTGCCTGCGGACTGACACGCCCGCGTCGTCGTCAGACACACGACCGACCGACACCGGAGGCGCGCGGCGGCCGGGGAGTGATCAAGAGGCGGCGACAGATAGCCGTGCGTGAGGACGGATCGGACGTGCGTGCGCTCGTCACGGGGCTACGTACGAGGCGACGACAGGCCGGGAGCGAGCGAGGTTGCAATTGCATGAACAGGCATGCATATGCAGCAACGACACACTACTACCGTACTATACGGGCCACCAATTGGTCGTCATACTGCCATCTGCAGCGGCCCCGTGACTCCATCGACATGATCCGGCCAGCCAGCACGCAGTGGCGAAGCTAGGAATGGCCGGCAAGGGGGGTTGCTTCCTCTTCTTCCACCTCTAGCTCCTCCTTTCATCTTCTTCCTTCTCAAAATTTTAGAGAGGGCTTCGGTGGGGCTCTCATAGTGACACCGGCGGTAGGGGGGCTCCAGACCCCCGACCCACCGCTAGATTCGCCCCTGCCAGCAGGAGATCCTACAGCTAGCTCACGGCCGGAGCACGAACGGCCGAACGGGGCGGCGTACATCAGGCCGGCCGGCCGGCCAAGCGTACGTGGATGTAATGAGCAGTGAAATTAACACTGTGCTTTGCAACACCACGATCGGTCGCTACGGAACGGCGTCATGCAAGATCGATCACCTAACGACGACGCTGAGACGCTGCGCGTGGAACGTGGCCGCGCTGCTGCTGCTGCTGCTGCTGGCTCATCACGTACGCATACGGCCACAGGAATACGACCTGCACACCGTGCACTGCAATAACCGACCGGCACCTGCGCCCACGAGTCCGGCCGGTGTAGTGCCCAAGGTACTAAATAGCGTTCGTAGCGCTCGCAATAGCGGCCGCTATAGCGGTAGCGGTACCCCGCCGCTACCGCTATAAGGTAGCGGACCTAAGATAGCATGCTTGGATTTAGCGGCCGCTATTGCCCGTTATTGGAACCGCTATTGCTCGTGTTAAGCCGCTATTTGCGACATTTATGGTTCAAATAATATATAAATACGAATTAAATAGTAACAAATATTATTTTGATTAATTATTTAGGTAATGTACAAGAATTATGGATTGATAAATGAATTCTTTATTTATGGATATGATAATTTAATATTAATATGTATTCCTAAATAATAAATATATCTATTTTTTGTGATTCTTGTCGTCAAATGTAATTGACTAACTTAAAACTTTAATATTTTCATGTAAATTTGATGTTAATGCATTAAAATTGTGACTATTTCTTGCATTCCGCTATTTGGACTTAGCACCCGCTATCCGCTACACCGACACTAATCCGCTACCATACCGCTAAATGCTATTTAGTACCTTGGTAGTGCCATATATAGGCATGGTGGAAAGCAGAGGATTCTGGCGCGTCGACGACGACGACGGGTAACCACCCGTACACCGGCCGCCGTGGCGAGTACGCATCCGATCCGATCTCGACGAGGCTTTAGGAAAAAGGAAAGGGCAGGTCGTCGTATAAATCCCACATCATTACGACGGCCAAATTACGTATGCTGGCTATATCTAGCTACGACCTCACGCCGGCATGATTATCGCTCGTGGCAGCCACTCATGACACATGAGCCTTCTTGACACATATCTGCCGGCTCAATCATGGCTTCCAGGTCTCCGGAATTCTGGATCGATCCAGAGGTCAGGCTCTACGCTTCTACTAGTAGAAAGACTCACTACAGACACCATAGGCAGACCACCAGAGGACCTCTGGTTGGTTGAAAAGTTCAGCAGCCAACTGCATTGCATTTTTTCAGGTCTGGACACCAGCTCGATCGCCAGGCTGATGGTTGCAGTGCTTTCAGACTAGCTGCTGAGCACTCAACAGTATCAGGCATTGGAACAGTGGAGAGTGGAGACATTAGGCATATATAGCATCTGCCCATCAGTTCAGAGTGTTGGCAGGCACAGGCAGCGCAGCACATATGCACTGTGCCTGGTTTATTTTAGCTGACGGGGCAAATAGTACTATTGCATCAGAGTCTAATCAGATAACAATGGCATCAAGAGGAAAGATGAAACGTACATCACAGATGTGTAATGTGTTGCAAAATTGCTACAAAGTGCAAATAAGGAAGAGTGGTTGCGTTCCAACACTAGAGTTCGTATCCCAAAGTGGCGTACAGGCTACAAGTACAGCCCAACCATCGCCCTTTGGACATGGAGACAAAGCATCTGCCCATATCAATTCAGTTTTGCAGCCAATACTGTCTGCTGTCTCCTTGAGGGCTTAATGCAAATGATAACAGCATCAGTCTACCCTGAAACGTTGATACCAAGGTCATAGATATGTCTTTTAATCCCAAAAGGGAATGCCGGGATGGTATTCAAACTGTTTTGGATCCCAAGCGAATCAGCCAGCCAACCATCTGTGCAGTAGGAAATTTGTCTTTTGATGTTGATGCCTTGATATTATGGTACATTCTACTTGGGTAAAATGATACAGGCTAAGGTTCACCGTCTTGGGTGACATACATGTAGGGATCTTGATCTGGTTGTGGGCAGTACAGATCATCTGCAGCCGACCATGAAAGTGCTGCCATTGAGGCACCCTCGTCGTTGTCAACAGGAATGAGCTCTTCATCGTCAGAAGTCGGTTCGGCAAATGGTGCGTCCACGCTCTCCCAGTTCAGGTCATCTCTACAGAGAAGGCTAGGATGTTCGCTGACCCATTCATCCAAAACATTGATGTTGTCCAGGCTGATAGGATCGATGGTGTCCTTGACCTTATGCATGTTCCTGCGTGGCAGTAGTGAACTGTAAGTAGAAACTCAGTGGGAACTGCACATGAATTTATTCCAGCTTTTATAGTTTATATACCTTTCTCGAAGCTTCAGATTGTAACGAACAAATACTATATCATGTAACCTTGAACATTCAAGCCTGCTTAGCTTCATGGAATGGAGGTAGTTGAAGATATCCCAATTCCTTTCACACCCTGTTGCACTACAACATTGGCTGAGGACTCGGACTGCAAGACTTTGAAGCTCTAGGGTTCCATTGCCAAAGTTGTCCCACCATGCAACTAATAAACAAAAATGTAACATCACAAGGTTATTGTAAATAGAAAGACAAACATCGTTATGCAGAAGACACTGCTATTCTTTCTCATTGCAAAATTCAAAACCTCAGACACTGCCACATTGAGCAATAGCATAGAAGTAATTCTTACCTGGATTAAGTTTCTGTCTTTGACGAACTGCAATTGGAAGGCCAAAGTCACCTGTTGATTTCTTGTACTCCTCAAGCTGGAGAAATATCTTATCTTGGACCTCAACATCAGGGACTAAACTAGCTATTGTCTTCATTAGCCCCCTAAATGCATAGCTTTGCATCTTAAAAGAGGGGCTAAAGTAAATACCAGGATTGAAGAAGCATCCTGCTCCATGCAACGGACTATGAAGCTGCTTCTCCATCCTCGCATCGATCACTCGAACATATGGTCCATACAGACAAGCCTTGTGCATCATCCTTGCCCTTATTGACTCCTTTGCCTTCTCCATTGCATCATAAAGATAGCCCATGGAAGGGTTTTCATTACTATCCACCAGGCGCAGGACGCGCAACAACGGCTCAGTGACCTTAACAACATGTTTGCACTGGGCCCAAAAGTCAGCATCTTTCCAAATAATAGCTGTGACATCTTTCCCAACACCACCTTTAGCATAAGTTGATTTCACCCATTTGTTGCTGGTAACCATTTGGCGGAGCTCTTTTTCAAATTTAACAATGCATTGGAGACTAAGAAAGTGAGTAGCAAATCTCGAGATGGAAGGACGACACAAATCTCTACCATTTGTGTATTCTGTCCTCATTAAAGACAAAGCCCAAGCATGATTGTATACAAACTTTGTTATCTTTCTGGCTTTACCTAAAGTTTCATCTATCTTAGGAAAATATCTAGGATCTGCAAAATTCTCCAACATTAAATCAATGCAATGTGCCGCACATGGAGACCAAACAAATGTGCCATATCTTTCCTCAAGAACCTTAACAGGTGCCTTATATCTTGGATCTATATCAGTAATAAACTGAACTATGTTTTTAGGTCCAACTTCTCTAATAACCTGATCAAATATCTCAAGTAAATCTGCCCTCTCTGATGAGGTATCTACGGACTTCAAAAACATAGTACCACGTTGACAGTATACAAGAAAATTGATTATGGAACCCTCCCCATCGTCCTTTTGTCTGTCAGCAATAATTGAGCAACCACGAACACTCCATTCCCTCTTCAGATCATTAAGATATTCATGAATGTCTTCAGCAATATGTTGCAATAGTGGCTTACGTAGGTCATGATAAGATGGTCCCTTGAAGCCCAGCCCAGCAGATACTATGGCATCTAGCATAGGCTGATAGAAAGGAGATTTAGACGCACTGAAGGGTACATCCGCGTCGTACCACCATCTTGCCATAGCAAGTTTAGCTTCGTGCAACAGATCATTTGGAGCATCTGCACCATCCATGCCTTGTTGAACCACGCCTTCTGAAGCCATAAATGCACCACTGCTAGGCTCTGAACCTGTGGCAGCTTGTGGAGGTAAGTACCCTGTTCTTCGCTTCCTTGATGGTCTAAATTGGCTTCCAGAGCCTCCCTCAATTGATAAAATATCATGTGAAGAATCTTCGACACGCAAATCACGGATCTCTCTAATTTCATACCTTCTCTCTTCATTTTTCCACTTCTCGTCAATTTGCTGTATTATCTGATGCTTCACATCATCGGGCACCTTCCTGCAAGATTCAACTTGCCCAGGAATTCCAGCAAGATGATGTTTAAAGCGAGTAATACCGCCACCACCAATCTTTTTGCCACAATGAAGACATATAATGGCATTTCTTGAACCAGCATCCACTTTTGCATGAACCCAAGCAGGATCCAGTGGTCTTGAAGAAGATGAAGGTGATGCCATGGAGATGCCTCCAGCTACCTCAGTTCTAATACTAGTACTGCGAGGGGGAAAAACCTTTAGACTGTCACCAGAAATATTACCAGACATAAATTGTGTAGCATCACACTTTGTTCCGTGCATAGACAATTGAACTACAACAGCATGACACTTCTCATAGCATGTTAATTCCATTAAAGTACAGATGATCAAATAAACTTCGCACTTGTTCTTGTGCAGGCTTTACTGTACATTTGTTCCAATTTTATTAA
Organism: Cenchrus fungigraminus; assembly: GCA_036936925.1. NCBI lineage: Eukaryota > Viridiplantae > Streptophyta > Magnoliopsida > Poales > Poaceae > Cenchrus > Cenchrus fungigraminus. The sequence goes on along the minus strand of CM072780.1, from coordinate 27,353,730 downwards.
AAAAACGAAATTACACAAACAAAAAGACTCATATGCAGTTATATCGCACAGCTAGCATGCAAAATCAAAGTCCTGAGCACAACAAAAGCATGCAAACTTCTACTTGTGCGGTTAACAATGGCATCTTCCATCACTAGGCTAGCCTAAAAAAAGGGGGAAAGCAAACTGGTGATTGATAATTCAGGGTCTTCACTGCAACGAAGACTAATTACCAACAATGCAGCCAAGATTACAGTCCATGACTCAGTGGCTTCTGGAGCACAGAAAAGTTCTGATCGTCCGAGCTTGCAAGCAATCCGGGTGGTAACCGGCGGCACATGACCGCTGGGATGAAAACCGGCCGGTTTCGATCGAATCAAGTCCAAACTCGAGCTGGGAAACAGGGAAGCGCTAAATGGAACACTTCTCACCTCTCTCCAGTCATCAAGCGGTCGAGGTCGTCGAGGTCGAGGGCTTCTTCCTTGGTGCCGAGCTCCCCCAGGCGGCAGATCTGGTCGGCAAGGTGGGAGAGGGAGGAACCGGCGGGAAGCTGGGAGTCGTCGGCCGAGAAACCGGAAGTCATCTACAGCGGCGCGGTTGGGTTTTCGGAACGGTCGCCGTGGGGTCAGGGTGCCGCTGGGCGGCGGCTACCGGCAGAGATGGACGAGGTTTTCGTGTGGAATCCGGCGGCTACCGCGGCGGTTTCCACCATCGGGGCTGTCGGGCTGCCGATGTGGATGACGAGGACTGGGGTGGAAACGGTTTTCACTATTTTCGCTTCTCCGTTTGTGTAACGCAAAGTGTAAAAAATGTCAATGCTCAGATAATTAGGTATTTCGGAGCATAACCGAATTTTTGACTGCGCCCCGTGAAACTATAGTAGGTGTTGTCTGTTCTCTCTCCCAACTCGAATAAGTTTAAAATGATTTGGGTTTGAGGTTAGGGAGGAGTATGAAATTTTCATTTCAATCTATGTGAATAGAGGTGGCGCCATAATGGTTTGGGCGAACACGAAAGAGCTTCAACATGATGATAGTTAGCTTTTAAATGGCAAAATAGGCAGATTCGTCCTTGAACTTTTGACAAAGGGTCAAGTTCGTCCCTGAACTCTTGAGATGACCAGTTTAGTCCTCGAACTTTTACTTTTGGCTTCAGTTACATCCTTCCATCCTCTGGTCGTCAACGCCGTCACCCGTGGCCGTCAGTACAACTTGCCCTCCCCTGCTTCTCCCTCATCGGCGAGCCAAGCGGAGCCGGGCGCGTCGTCGAGCTCGTCGCCCATGACCCCGGCGGCCTGCCCCTACGCCGGCGCCCGAGCCCCTCGTTGCCTGCTGCGCTGCTCCTTTACCTCATCGGCGCCGACGCCCGAGCAGCGGCGGTGTCCAAGCTCCGCACCGAATTCGCCTCCCTCGCCGGCGGTGGCACCCGCCCATCCTGCGCTGCTGGCAGACCAAACCGCGACTTGGGGAGGAGGAGGGCCGGCTGGCTGGGCTCCACGGAGGAGAACCGTGCGCGCGCGGTGGTGGATGCGCGCGCGGAGGCGCTTGCGTTCCGCCTCAGCGAGGGCGTCTCCGCCTGCGCCAAGCTCGGTGGCTTCAACGGCTTCCGCGGCGTGCTCTGCACCACCAGGATGCTCACCTCCTTCCTCTTCACGCTCCTGGGCCGTGCAGCGTGCTCCACTGCTGGCCCGACCCCGGCGCGGGCGCCGACGCCGCCTCCAGGGAATGTGCCGTCTACTTCGGCACGGCGTTCGCGTCGGCGTTGTCCCGCGCGCAGCAGCGCGCCGCGGCGGAGGCCGGTCGGGCGGCGGTGGCGCCGAGGTGATGATGCACGAGTTCCGGCGCGCGCCGCCGTGGAGGAGACGAAGGAGGCCGTGGAGCGCGGCGGCGACGTGGCGGCGGCCGCGGCGGAGCTGGGCATCTCGACGTACCATGGGAGCCCGCTGGTGGTGCCGTGGGCGTCCATCACCAACACCGCCGTAAGCTTTGTCATGTTCATCTACATCATCGTGCCGCTCTTCTGCTGGCAGTTCAACACGTTCGACGCCCACAGGTTCCCCATCTTCTCCAACCAGCTCTTCACGGCCTCCGGGCAGAAGTACGACACTACTAAGGTGCTCACCAAGGACTTCGACCTCAACGTCGCTACCTACAACAAGCTCTACCTCACTCCACTCTTGGCCATCTCCATCGGCTCCGGCTTCCTGCGCTTCACCTCCACCGTCGTCCACATCTTGCTCTTCCATTGGTTGGCGTAGGCGCTGGCTAGGAGTGCAGAGACGCTAGTGCAGGGGAGGACCGGCGGCCGCCGGCTTGAAGGTGAGGAACAGGCGGTCGGGAGGTGCGTGGCGAGACAGCGGATCGGCGGCGCGCGCAGAAGCTGCCCGGCCCCAGGCGCAGCGGCGACGCGCGTAGAGTCCCCTCCGGCCGACCCATCCTCTCCGGCGGCGGCTTCGGGGGTGGAGTCCCTTCCTCGCCGCGCGGTCCTTCCTCCCTTGCTCACGCGCGCGCGGCCTAGCATGGGGCGGGGCGGCCTCCGGCGAGCATCCGGGGCGCGGCGCGTTGGTGGCTCGGGCGACCTCCCCGCGGCACCTCACCGTTTTCTCCGTCCTCCGTGGAGGCGGAGCTCCTCTGTTGTGCTCGCCGTGATTGGCCACTCGAGCTTTAACAGACGGAAAAAGGGGTAGACAACGGCGTTGGCGTCCAAGGACGTAACTGAAGCCGAAAAAGATAGTTCAGGGACTAAAACGGCCAACTCAAAAGTACAGGGACGAACTCGACCCTTTGCAAAAAGTTCGAGGACGAACTTACCTATTTTGCCCTTTTAAATCAACCTACAATATACTCGCTTCGTCCCTAAATAAGTGTCAGTTTGCACTTCCCAAGAAACAACTTTGACTAATTTTATGTTAAAAAATATTAGTACATATGATACATAATTAGTATCATTGGCAAGATATTTGAATCTAGTTTTTTAACAAATTATTTGGAGACATAAATGTTGCAATTATTTTCTACAATCCGAGTCAAATTTGTAGCACAGACATCAACAACGACACTTATCTAGGGATGGAGGAAGTATATTTTATTTTCTTACAAACAAGTCCCATATGATGAACTAGGTGAAAATAGAAATTCAAATCCAAGTTAAGGCTCACATCTATGTAGTCCCCTCTCTCATCCCAACCATGAGCTAGGCTCACTTCCAATAATTCTTTTCTTAGAGCCCATATAACAAAAATTATAACAGCAAACTTTAAAAAGTAAGGTGCACCTTTTGATAACACCCGAGAGCTTAGTATGGACTTTGTTTCATGGCAATGGCAATGGCAATTCCCAAACCATTGTTCAAATATTTGCATGCAACTGGATGAACATACACGCTGAACAATGGACTTGACAGAGTCACAGAGCCATCATACAAGGAAGCCTAACAGGGGCATGATTCAAAACTTTGCTCAAAGTTTATTATAGTTACTACAATGGTCCGTCAAAATCACAAAGGAGAGTTTGGCAAAAATACAGGGGCAACATGGCTTTCCTGATAACCTACTACTCCCACAAATGCTGACCAACAAGAAATTCATGTAACTGATTCTTCCAGAACAAACTGAAAGGAAAAATGCTCAGGCACAGCATCACCATCTGCTGAAATTCAGGTTGTTGTTCATGTTGGTGGCTGCCAAGTCCCTGGTTTAAAAGTGGCACCAGTTCCTGTTGGTTCGGAAGTCCTGTTGAGAGATAGAAAACTTTTGAGTATGAAACAATGTAATCAGATGAAGACAATAGCAGTTCATGGCTTCTCATTTAGCTCCTACATCAGCTAGAGCAATGCATAAGTCCGTCCACTTTCTATACTTCCGCTTTCTGCAATACCCGAAACTCCGAAAGGAGTTGGGAAGATTTGACCTTGATACTATTATATCCAACTTCAGTTCAAACGCTCAGAAGTTAAACTCCGTTTCTATCTCTGAATTATATCCAACTTCAGTTCAAACGCTCAGAAGTTAAACTCCGTTTCTATCTCTGAATTTTGTAAATTTACTTTGGTATACATGTTCCTTGCAAACAATGTTTTATACATAAATAAACAACATAGTTGTTTCATCCAGAAAATTGCAAAACCAAGCTGAATGTTTGAAATCAGATATAGCAACAAGCAGGCAGAAGATCATGTACTAGGTATGTGTTGGCATTATTGACTTCAAGAAGGGATCATAGTAAATAAGATGCCATTTACAGCATTTGCTGAGAAAAGGTTGAGCTGAAAATCCACCTCTCATTATCTGTTGTAGAATCTTCTGTATCAGTTGCATCCTTAGGCCTAGATACCTCCTCAGGTCCTTGAAAAAAAATGTGGACGGAAATGTCATCATGCTTGTCAAAAGTAGACACACTTATATTCCTATTCAGAATATCATCAAAAGATATAATGTTACCATGGAACTGCTGCTTCACAAAACTTTGGAGATTTGGAGATTCAGATTTCCCTGCATTTGGAGGAACATCAATTGTAAAAAATAATCATAGTGAAAAAGGTAAGGGCAATGTGAGATCTCTTTCCCTGTTAACCAACACAATAGGATGAGACAATATAGGACAGTGTAATGATAATAAAAGTCATATTATATCTATCAAACATCATGGAAGTGTATCAAATGACATCAAGTATTGGATTTCCTTTCTTCAAGTTTCCTGTGGGCAAGAAAAAACTAAGCAGCACAAAAAGGTAAAAGAAACAGAGCATTCGTCTAAAAGTGGTGCTGCCTGTTGCGCACAGGAAGAATGCTAAATAATACGTTGGAGAAAATCCACAGAAAGCTAAAAGTGCATATAAGCAATGATTTAAGTAATTATTACGAGAAAGAACATACCAATTTTCTTGACGTGTCGGACACCTGCCTTTCTTTCCTCCTCTTCTTTCTTTTTGAGAACTTAATTGAACAGATATTAAATATATTAGTGGAGAAACACACAGGTGCCCATTAAGTAAACAACAAGATGGAGTCATGAATAACCAAGCCTAACGTAGAACTAAATATGATGCATCTAGATTCTTGAAGGAACAACAATTCAGTAAAGAGGCTGTCACACTCACACCTTAACAGGATCTTAAGCCGCAGTGCAACTAAATGAAAAAACACGAATGAAATATGTATCCAGTAAGGTTTTGCAATCTCCCCAAACCCCCTATTTGCCACCACACTGATGGCAGGATTGCAAAATTTTGCAATAGCAAATAAGGAATTGCTTAATAGCAATCAGCAATATATGCAGTACACCCCAGCCATAGCTGATAAACTTGCATAGTAAGCTACGATGCACAAATAAAAAATGTCAGGTTCTTGCTCGACAGCATGCTTAATGGATGGTGAGGCTCACTAATGAAAGCATAGGTAATTTTACAAGTAGGAAACATCAGAAACATACGTTCAATGTTTTGCTTGACACGTTCACGCCTCACCTCCAGCTCAGCCAATTCCTAATTGAGAAAATGGTGCAGTGATACATCAGCATCAGATGCAATGATCAAGTTGGTCTCCTTGATAAGTTTGAACTGATAATAATAAAAGCAAAAAATTGAAGAACAATGCTGATGTCACGCTCTTGCTCTCACTTCTGGCGTTGGAGCTTTCTTCCTTTGGCCATTCAACCAGCAAATCCACTCGACTACAAGCACAACATAGCTATGAGATGCTGTGTACACACTCAACAACAGAATTTAGAATCAAGGCCACAATCCATACATGCCTGAAAAAACGTAGTGGCATACCAGTTAAATGGGAATTTTGGGTCACACGCAACAAATCCTGACCGGACCGGACAAATGGAGGAGGAGAGGCAGGTACCTGGAACGGTGGTCGAGTCCTGGTCGGCGCCCTTGAACTCCACCCACCGCCTCTCCTTCACTGCTCCCGTGTTCCGCCGTCGAGAATGACAAGAAGAAGAAGCAACACCGAGATTTGCTTAGCCCAATTGATGTGCCCTCCTCGTTTGTAAGAGGAGATAAAGCGCGGAGAAACTAGAAGCAAGTTCGTGTCAGGAGGGAGAAGCAGGGGAGAGAACACGTACTGGCGCCGTCGACCTCCTCGACGCGGGTGAAGTAGCGGTTGCCGGCCTTGTCGACGCCCACCTGCGTCCGCGACTGGAACATCCCCAGTAGCCGCGACACCAGCCGCTTCGACATCGCCGCTTCCGACTCTGCCCTGCTCCCGGCTTGCTCGAATAGGTCGCCACCTCCCCCTCTTCGCCGCCTGCGGCTCGCCCGCTCGCCGGAACGGAACCGGTCACCACCTGCACCTCCGCTGGGCCGCCGCCGCCGGCTGGCTTGTGTATCAGTCTGTGACCCACAGGCCACAGGCCCAGAGATGGCAACGGGTAGAAACCCGGGACGCAGATCCAGTGCCTTTCCTTCTTCAAGGCACGACGAACCATTGCTCTTGCATCCGGGAGTCTGAGGCCGTTCGTGGTGGGCCCTCCTGTTTACAGTATGTGCAGTACTACCACCGCGTTGGGAAAAAAACTTACCTTTTCCAACAAAAAATCCAAATCTAAAATGAAATAAACAAGTTGACAACAAGATTTCATTCTTCTAATGTTAGATATTAAGGGAGTGTTTGGTTTTTAGGGGCTAAAATTTAGTCTCTCACATCCGATGTTTGATACTAATAAGTCATAACTACAAACTAAATGACGAAACAAATCTATTAAATCTAGTTAGGGCATGATTAGAAAATGTGGCGCATAATTAGTTTTATAATTATCTCATATTCAGTCCTCCTATTTAGTAATTAGTTTTATAATTAACTCATTTTTATCCTATTTAGTGTCCGAAGTTTCAATGTGACACCAACTAAACTTTGTTTAGTTCAGTGAAAATTTTTGGAGTTCCCTTTCAAAGTCTATTAAGAGTATAAAATGTATACTGTAGCACAACATTGTCTAATCATGAAATAATTAGGCTCGTTGGATTCGTCTCAAAAATTAAGATAGGAGTGGTGGAATGAGTTTTGTCATTAATTCACATTTAATACTTCTAATTAGTGTCCGAAGATTGATGTGATGAGTAGTTGGTGAAATTTTTAGAAAGTATCAGTGCCTTAGCCACACAATAATTAGTGTCAGAGAGGGATGCAGTTCCACGGCCGGCGTCCTCGTTTGTTGGATTACCCATTAAATTATAAAGTTTTCTATTTTTATAAAAAGTCAAAATCTTCAAATTTAACTAACAAAAATACAGAAAGTGTTGGAGTTGCTATAGCTCCATCACAGCGAAGATTGTTGATTGACGCCCATAATTTTTCTCGTGAAGGTAAAAATTGTGTCTTGTGTTTAATCTTATTTTCATATTATTTATTAACACCTCTAATATTTGTCAACGTTGTGGCAGTGCAGCAGCAACCTGTCCGTTCTTTCTACTGCGCAACGGGTCCCACAACACCTGGTTCAGCTCTCCTTTCCATGGTCTCCACGCCACGTCGCCACGGATGCAGGATTGCAGGAGCAAAGTATGCCGTGCCTTAAGAAGGTAAGGCACCGGATCTGCGTCCAGAAACCCGTCGGGTAGTGCCGTTTCATACCTACACATGCCAACTCTAACTGTACCTGATAAAAAACCCATACCCGCATGCGGGTACAAGTTCTTACCCATACCCGCACCCACACGGGGTTTTTTACCCGTCGGGTAACCCGTACCCGATCACATACCCGTTGTAAACTAATATAAGTGAGAACATAATGCATGATAAAATGTATACATCAACGAAATTGAATAAATAAGATGGATAAATGATAATTTTTAACCAATTAATAGTCTAATGAAGTATAAACTTCTTTGTTAGTTATATATATTAAGTTATCCTTCATTAACAATGTGCAATTTTGCTCATTTGTCACATTGTAGACGGGTATATTTTACCCGCGGGTATGCGGGTATGGATAGTATGTACCCGCACCCGCTTACCCGATGGGTACATGATGTTGCCTGTTTGTGTACCTATGGGTAGAAATATGATTTCATACCCACATCTTTATCAGGTAAAACCCGTCGGGTACTCAGATTTCGGGTACCCATCGCCATCTCAGAAATATGGGCCTTCTGAAGGCCCACTACGGCCTCCCTGTCACGCCCACGATCCCCCGAGTTCCGTCTCAGGACCGCGGTCTGCCTCCTCGCTCCCCTCTCCTCCTGCTCGCCGTCTTCGTCTGCCTCTAGCTCCGCACCCTCGGCCTCGTCCCCACTGTCGCCCGGTGCGCTGGCCAGCAGACCGCCGCCGTCGACGACCTCGTCCGCCGCCTCCGTTCGTTCGCCACCTTCAGCCCGACCCGATTTGACTCATGGCCAATCCGCGACCCGACGCATCAAGCGGTCGGCTCGACGTCGCCGACGGGATCATCATGGGTAGCCTCGAGACGATGGCCAAAGCCGTCCAAGCGCCTGAATATCAGTCTAGCCACCTGGGCTCTTCTTCATTGGATCGCAACGATGTCTGGCATCTGGATATTTCCAATTACCCTAGTAAGTTTAGCTGTTGTTGTCTACCTCGAACCCTCTGTTCTGGTTATTTTTGTACACGCATGCTCGTGTAATCTCCTTGCTATCGTCATTCCATCCTTTGTTCTGGTTATTTTCTGTACATGCATGCTCGCGTAATCTCCTTTCTATCGTCATCCCATCGCGCTGAGTCTATACTCTATCTAATTATTACCTCCATTCTGAAATATATGACACTATTGACTTTTTTCATTCATTTGATTATTTGTCTTTTCTACAAATATTTTTGCAAATCAGATCCACATTTTACTTTAGTTAACTAACTTATTCAATAAATATTAATAGTCAAAGTTGGAGTAAAAAGTCAACAGTTTCATATATTTAAGAACGGATGGAGGATAATCCTTTTTTCTTTGAAACCAGGTCCTTACCGGTCTATGAGAATGGATGGAAGGCTACTTTCTTTTAACTTGGAGGATTCAGATGGCTTCCCTCTGTACCAAGCCTACCTTGAGAACTATTATGTCCGTCATAAAAATCCAGCTGATGTTTCTATTGCTGATGCTGCTTTCAAGGTAACTACTCAAGTTCCTGACTACCTAGCTCCTCCATTCATGTGGGATTGTGTTTTTAGGAAACTAGCAGTAAAGGGAACAGCTTCTTCCATGCTCAGATTTGTCCAATATTAAACTTGTTCGTGACTTTGTAGAAAAAAATATAATCATCAAGTTTTACTCTGATCAGTGCAGCATCATGAATTAAATAGGGACTAGGGACTGAATATTTGATTGAGTTAAGTTAGCTCAAGCTTGTTGGTAATGTGAGAATATTTTGGTAGAGTTAGTTTTGTTTAGTATAGTTAACTCGAGCTTGTCAGTAGAGATATGTGAGAAACAATTGGAGTGAGTTTGTTTAGTAGAGTTAGCGCAACGGAGAAAGTGCAAAATATTGTAAGCTGGCAACCCAGCATCCTGACCATTTGTATCCTCGTTCAGCTTTCTAATAAAGCCAGACAGATGCTTTTGATCGAAAAATATTTGATTTAGTAATTGGACTTGAATGGGGGAAAAGGACCCAATTTTGGTCCCTCAAGGATTATTACTGGGTAAACTAGTCTTCTCTGCTAGCTGTCATGGAACTGTACCATCTGAAGAACATGAAACTGACCAGGAAGATTTTCATGGTATGTTTTATTATTGATTGATGTTTAAATCCAATGGCAAGCCCAGAAATGAAACTGCATAATAGCTCACTTTAAATTTAGAAACCATCCCTTTGAAGCTCTTTTACTTGAGCAAGTTTTGATTAATTTGGAACAATTGTTTTCTTTTGAAGTGTTTGAAGAAGGAGAGCAGGCTGAGGCTTTACTGGCTGGCTTTGAAGGCTATGGTCATCCCTTCTGATGCTTTGCTGAGCAATGATATATTTGACTACGGGTGCGTTTGGTAGAGCTCCGGCTGCGGCTGTGGCAGTGTCGGCGGAGCGGATTCTGTGAAGGAGTTGAATCCGTTTTGGAAAAACGTTTGGCAAAACAGCTTCTCCTGGCTGTGTACGATGGATAAGATGATGAAAAGTCCATAATGCCCTTCCCTTTTCTTTTTTCTTTTTCTTTTTTATTTCCTTTTCTATTTTTTCTTCTCTATTATTTTTTTTCCTTTTCCCTCTCCCTTCTTATTCTTTATTTTTTTTCTCTCCTCTCTTTCCTTATCCTTATCTCCTCCGGTCGCGTCCTCATTCGCGAATCGCGCCGTCCACCTCGCCTCCTCCGCCTCCGCTCCCCGCGCCTCCACGGCGCCACGCCGCCGGATCGAGCTCCTCCGCTCCGGATCGAGGCCCGCGCCCCGGATCGACCCTCGCCGCCCCGGATCGAGCGCGAAGATCCCAGCCGGCCATGGAAGCGGCCTCCGCCTCCGCGCCCAGTCGCGGGCCCTCTCGCCGGTGCCAGGGTGCGACCGGGTCGCGCGTGGCTCCGTCGAGGGGCTCCGCCGCCGGGTGATGATGGCGAGGCGGGCGGGCGTTTGGTAGGGCATCCAGAGCCGTCGCCGTCCGTCTCCATCGCCGGCGGCCTCCTCCGCGGCGCCGCCCGTGTCAGGTACGCCGCCAGTCACCTCCTTCCCGCGCCCAACCGCCGGACTCCTTCCCGCGCCCCTACAACCGCCGGGGGCACGCCTGGCAAAATGAGGGGAGGAATCGCGGGAGCTGCGGGGGAGCTGGTTTTTTCAGCTCCGCCCCGACCTCCCCGCTCCAGAGTCGGGGTTCCCGAGGCGCTTCTCCCGCGGAGCCGTTTCTGGAGGCCGTTTGGTAGGGCTCCGTCTAAAACAGCTCCCGGAGCTGCTGGAGAAGCCCTACCAAACGCACCCTACATGTTACAACTCGTCCAGAATGCAGGCGAGTCAAAAGCTCCATTTTTTATTGATGCTGCCGCAGTATGCACCTTTTTCTTACCATTCCAAATAAGCATTTTTTCCATATAATTAAGAGAGGCTTACAAGTTTTTGTGCTATTTGCAAAAAAAATTGGATGTTTTCAAGTGCATTGCAAAAGAGACTTGGTTGATAATGAAGTTAATGAGGCAGGGGTGCAATGTTCCCCATTCCCAATGCACCCTGAGCCAAGATATCCGGAGGTGGGCCTTGAAAGTTGCGATGTTCCAAGGAAAATGGTCCCCTGACATTGCTGCTGTCCTTCTGGTACGTGCTTGCATGCCTTTATCAAACTTCTGAAGTTTATTGTGCTACCAAAAAAACTTCTGGAGCTTATTCGAGTGTAACATGATTTTCAATCAATTTCTTTGGGCATCAATTCAACTATCAGGGGATCATGAAGGAGGCTGAGTTAATACTTGAGAACATGATGTGTGGTAATTTGGATGCCATAGACACATCACATAAGATCCGAAGGTTCGCCATAGAATTTCTGCGCTACAAGTTTGGTGAAACTGAGGAGAGCGATGAAATGACTTCTGATGTTGATGGTGAAGTAAATCAACCTAGTACACGGTATGCTCTCGATCTGCAGGTTATTATGCTACTTTGGACCCAGATGCATGGTTTTGCTTTTGACTCCTGCTGATAGTTGATAACATCGTTATACTGATTCAGAGGTTTAACTGGAGAAGTTGAAAAGAACAGGCTGGAGAAAAAATGTGACTACATGGATAAGCAACCTAAGGTAGAACACACTGGAAAAGGAATGGCGCGGACATCTCTTTTTTATGTTTTTTTGTAAGAAGTTAATTTTGTAAATGACATGCATTTCTTTTCAGAAGCAGAAGACTAAGAATGGTTTGGATTTTTCAACCTTATTGGAGAAAGGTTAGTGTATTAGAAAGATTAGAATTTGAGACATTTGACATTGCACTAACTTTTCTTTGTTTGTGCGTATTGGGACAGGGTACCTTACACGCAAAACCATCATCGCAACAGATATGTGCGGGGATCAATGCTTTCTATGCCCGGGAGAAAGTGCTTAGAGCAACTCTAACGGTATATGTATAATCCTAGCTAAATTTAGAGTTTAATAAGGACTTTAAAAATAAAAAACTTTCTAAACAGTGATGTAGTCCAACAAACTCTCTAAATCGCAATCAATATTTCGAATCCCGTGAAAAAAGCTGGTCCGTTTCTTCTATTCCGTTCCGTCCGACGGACAGCATCGTTCGTTTTTTTTTTTTTACGGACGGAAGGCAACATGGAAGGAAGGCAACTAGAGTCTAGAGGGAGATAGCGAAGGACGGCGCTGGCCAAATATACCTTGCGGAGTCCGACAGATACCGAGCCAGAAAGCGAGGGAAACGAGTTAGCGAGACTGTTGGATGGATGGTTGACTGTGTTTTCTTTAAATTTACTGAAACAAATGTGTTTAGCTATGCTATTGGAGTTGCTCTTAGACCGACTCCAGCAGCTCCCCTATCCCCTCCCTCACCCCCAAAATGAGTAAACTTTGGCAACTGTAGCAGCTCCAACAGATTGCTCACCGTCATCCCCATTTAGAGTTTCCACCCCTTCTCTCCCTCATCCTCAGGTATCTCTCTCCTCTCCCCCATCCCAACCGTCGTCCTCCGCGCTCCACCCCGCACCCTCCTCCTCGCTCCACCCGCGCCCTTCCTCGGCTCGCCCCGTCCCCTGCCCCAGCCACTGCGCGGCGTGACCGAGGCCGGGGGCGACCTCCCTATCCCTCGATCCGGCAGGCTCGGTTCGACCCATCCCGAGCTCCTCCACTTCGATCCGATGGCGGCGGGGCGGGTCTTCCTCGATCCGGTCGCGACGCCGCAGGTGCCTCGACGGCGGCGAGGGGAGCTCTTTCGATCCACGTCGGCGAGCGGTGCAGGGGCAGGGCCCCCTCGATCTGCGTCGGCGAGGCGTCGAACGCGGGCGCAGATCCGGACGGCGGCGGCGCGGTTCCCATGGTCGGACGGCGGCGGCGCGGTTCCCAAGCTCGGACGGCGGCGGGTATCCACTCCAACCCTAGCTCCACCTCGATCCGGCGGCGGCGGCGGGTCTCCCTTGATCCGGTGGCGGCGGACGAGGACACGGTGGCCATGGAGGTGCTGCGCCGCCCGGTCTCCTCTTCCTCGTCCTCCTCTGGGGCCGGCGGCAGGAGCGATGGTGTCGTGTTCGCCACCGGCCAGTCGCGGCCCTTTCCCTCTCCCTCTCCTTCCTGGCGCGAGTCAACTACCACCGGGAGGCCGGGAGGATGCGCGACGGGGTGGGCGTGCTGCTGGAGGACGGACGGTTTTGGGTGCTGGATTTCTTCTCCGTGTTGCGCTCAAAGACCCTATTTGCCTATGAGGGTGCGTGCCCTTGCTGTGGACGGTCTTATAAGCCTATAATAACCAGACTATGTATCTGATCTTCTCTTTTTTTCTTTTTCATTTGTTGCTTCCAAACAAGCTGACCACATGCTAAATATAATGCTAGTGTGTGATGCGACGAGGTCTCGCGCGGTGAATCAAACTTGCTTTATCAGCCATTACCATATGCTAAATATAATCCATTAATCCTACATCGTCTGCTCCTCGAAATACTAAGCTGAATTTGTTTCTTTTCGTTACTTAATTTGACATTGCCGCTTCCGACTCTGCCCTGCTCCCGGCTTGCTCGAATATGTCGCCGCCTCCCCCTCTTCGCCGCCTGCGGCTCGCCCGCTCGCCGGAACGGAACCGGTCACCACCTGCACCTCCTGGCCGCCGCCGGCGGCGGCGGCTTGTGTATCAGTCTGTAACCCACAGGCCACGACACCATCGCTTAGAAATTTTTTATATATATTTTTAAATTATTTTGCAAAATTATACGACTGTTTGAAAATTTATCAAAAATAAACATCAACCGCCGTAAGCCACGGCGGAAAAGGCCTACCGTCGTGGCCCATGGCGGCCGCACCTCTAACCGCCGTGACCCACGGCGGTAAGGTGACCGCCAACGATAGGCTGCAAGGTGTGGGCCCAGCGGCACCCTACCGCCGTGCGCCACGGCGGTAAGAGCTGCGGCCGCCTTGGGCCACGACGGCAGGTCCTTCCCGCCGTGGCGGACGGCGGCAGCCGCGCCTATATAAAGGGCGACGGCGGCCACCGTCCCCCACGCCTGCCGCCGCCCCTCTGGCGACGGCGGCCACCGTCCCCCACGCCTGCCGCCGCCCCTCTCCTCCCTCATGTTTTTTTAATTAATTTAATTAGTGTAATTAGTGTAGAAAATTAGATTTAGATTTAGAAAATTAGTTTTTAATTAGAAAATTGAGAAATTAGTTTAGATTTAGAAAATTTAGAAATTAGTTAATTCAATTAGTTTTTTAGTTTAGAAAATATAGAAAATTAGTTTATCAGTTCTAGAAATTGTAGAAATTATTTTAGCATGTGTAGAAATTGTCGAAATTACTTTACTGTGTTTAAAAAATATAGAAAATTAGTTTATCTGTTCTATAAATTGTAGAAATTTCTTTAGCATGCGTAGAAATTCTAGAAATTTAGTTTATCTGCCGTGGAAATTGTTGAATTTACTTTAATTTGTTTAGAAATTCTAGAAAATTAATTTATCTCATTTAGAAAATGTAGAAAATTAGTTTATCTGTTTTCAAAATTGTAGAAAATACTTTAATTCGTTTAGAAATTTTAGAAAATTAATTTATCTGTTGTAGATATTGTAGAAATTATTTTAGCATGTGTAGAAATTGTAGAAATTACTTTAGCATGTTTAGAAATTCTAGAAAATTAATTCATCTCATTTGGAAAATGTAGAAAATTAGTTTATCAGTTTTAGAAATTGTAAAAATTGTAGAAAATTACTTATCTAGTTTTTTAATTGTATATTTAATTTTTGTATGCAGCTGCAACTATGGACCAGGCTCAGGCTCAGGCTCAGGCTGCTCGTGCTGAGGTTGAGGCGTACGTGATGCCTGAGTTGTTGGACAGGGAGATCGACCGCAGGCACCGCTCGTTCCTGTCCGCCGTCCTCGGAGAGGATGTTGGACACGTGCGTTCCCGCACTACGCGCACGTTGCTGCCGATCCACGACCTTTGGGTTCCCCAGTACGTGAACTGATGCTATGTTATTGTTTGTACCTTCATTTATCCTTTTGTTGTAACTAATAAATTACTTTATTTGTTTCAGGCTACGCGCTACAGGACTCCTACCTGTAGCGCGGTTAGTCTAGGGGGACAGCCCGCGCGACGCGATTCCTCGGAAGGATCGCATGACACGCTTCCAGTTCGACTTCTCCCTCCTCAGCGCGCTTCTGGACCACTGGAGGCCGGAGACCCACACGTTCCACTTCACCGTCGGCGAGATGACGGTGACTCTTCAGGACACGTTCTGTTGATGGGCCTTCCTTGTGAGGGCGAGCCGCTGGGGGCTGCGGACATCTCCGCTGAGTGGCGTACAGAGTTCCTCGCTCGGTTCGCGAACGTTCCTCGGAACGATCGCGTCTCCGCCCCGTACCAGGAGTTCGCGAACGCTCACGGACCCACCTTGACTTGGTTGCAGCAGTTTAGCGTACGTACCTTTACCTCATATTTCTCTTTGTTTTTGAAGATATAGAGACAATATAAGTAATGTTTGATTTTGTTTGTGCAGACTGATTACCTAGGAGATGACGCCGAGCAGGAGACAGTCGACAGGTTCTTCGAGGCGTACCTGTTGTGGCTGTTTGGGTTCGTGTTGTTCTGCAGTTCGCAGGGTGACGCGGTGGCGAGGTACGTGATCCCTCACGCTCGGAGGATCGCCGACGCGCCCTTGCACGCCGTGCCCCAAATCAGTTGGCGCAACTCTGTTCTTGCCGGCGCGTACAGGGGCATGTGCTCGGGGGTGTTGAAGGGTTGTTCGGCGGAGCCGATTCTTCTCGGCTGTCCTCTCCTTCAGCTCTGGTGCCACGAGCGGTTTGCGATTGGTCGGCCAGTCGTCCCCCTCTACGCATACGAACCCCTGCCAGAGGGCCACGACCCGCGCGACCGTTTCACCATGGGCTCGTTGTGGTGCCTTCGGACGGTAATTTCTTACCTTTCACTTTCAATTTGTCTTTCCATTTTGTCTAGTTTGTTCAATCCACATTTAGGGTTCACATTTGATTTGTATGCAGACCTCGCACGTCCACGACCAGACGAAGAGGGCGTACAAGGACTTCGTCAGTCAGTTCGACGCTCTCACGGACGCGGACGTCAGGTGGACGCCCTACTCAGAGGAGGCTGTCGCGAGCCGCGCACCACATGGACTCTCATCTTTGTGTTTCCGAGACCAGCACTACTGGATGACGACGAAGCCGTTGCTGTTCGACATGTACGTGGAGGAGTACGCCGTCCACAGGGTATTGAGGCAGTTCGGCCGCTACCAGGAGTGGCCTGTGACTGTGGTGCACACTGTTCCTAGCCCCCACCATAGGTGAGTTCTCGTTAATTTTTAAATTTAATTCAGCGTTCGAAGATTTCAGCCGCTGACAAATATGTTTAATTCGTCGTAGGTGGTCTCGGAGGGGAGTTGCGGGGCGTGTTTCTTGAATTTAGAGGGTGCAGCCGTACGTGGACGGTTGGGCTACCGCGCCGCAGAACGTCGTCACGGAGGACCGGCCCCACGACGACACGGCGTGGGAGGCGTACATCTAGTGGTACACCCCGAGGACTCGGTCGCGTGTGATGTACGTCCCACCACAACCACCAGCGCCGGTTCCGGACGCGACGAGGGTGCTCGTTTCTAGTGTCGCGTACCCGGTGCGACGAGATCAGCACTACGACGCGGCGGTGAGTTTGAAAATTCACCGTCTTTTCCTTATGGTACTTTACATTCTAACATTTACTAATAATTTCTTTTGCAGTTCGACGTGATTGCGGACCTTTCACGTATTGTAGAGGAGTCGAAAGCGAGGTTGAACCACATGTCACACCATGAGATCGAGGAGACGTTCCACAGGATGGGTGCCATCACCACGAGGTTCCTTGCCGCGGTCAACTACTGCGGCAACCCGGCTCTACCACTGTTTCCACGGTACCCCCAGTCGTCCTCCAGCTCCGCCTCGACTGGTCGTTCCCACACGGCACCGTCGTCCTCGTCACGGCCACCCTACCAGGCGGTTTTCTACCCGGCGCGCCCTCCGGTGCATCCTCCCTTGAGGATGTCTCCTCTAGGGGGCCCTTCTCTCAGAGGTCCTGCACCTACACCTGCACCACCACCAGGAGGATCAGGACCGGCACCACGAGGACCTGCACCAGGACCAGCACCAGTACCACCAGCAGCAACAGCACCGGTTCCTTCCTCGTCCACTGGCGCTGTTCTTCCGTCAGGTAATGACCACAACTCTATGTGGAACCATATACAAATACTAGATTGTATTAATTAGGATACGTGATTTAATAATACTATTTGTTCCAGTTTACGGCGGCAGCGGTGACACTCCCGACTCCACCCTAGGGGGCCAGGCCGGAGCGTCCAGGTCCGGGTTCGACGACTTGGCCTTCGACTTCGACTTCTTGCAGGGTTTGTAGTCGCAGGACGAGCTCGGAGGGTCGCAGCTAGGAGGCGCGCCACCCACGTGGACTCAGGAGGGAGTAGGGACGCAGCCAGGAGGCTCGCAACTGTCAGGAGCGAGCGGTGGGGCGCAGCCAGGAGGCTCGCAGCTGCCAGGAGCGAGCGGTGGGGCACAGCCGTCTCCAGGAGGCTCGCAGCTGCCAGGCGCGAGCGGTAGGGCGCAGCCGTCTCCAGGAGGGCTGCCAGGGTCGTCCCACGAGGTTGCAGGGTCGGCGGCGGCGATGGCGACACCGTAGTCGACTGCTGATGCTAGGCGTCGGCAGATCCACCCACGTGACCCGTTGACGTACCCTCGCGAGCAGACGCACGCCGCAGTCCGAGCTGACAGGCTGCTAAAGAAGACCAAGCGATGCTAGATTATGTCGCATATTATTTGTACAGGAACACTGTTATATGTGATCATGACTATTTTTTAGTATGTCACTTTGCTTTTCTTTATTACAACCTAGTTATCTTTGTCATAAAGTTAAAAAACAAAAAATTAATCATTAAGTTAAAAAAACAACCTGCCGAAAAGCAACCGCGGCGGTACGGTAAGCAGTAGGTTCGAGATAGAGTATCATTGAAGTCGAAAAGCAACCGTCGTGGACCACGGCGGTAGATCCGGATGCCGCGCTTATATAAAGGGCGACGACACAAGCCGTCCTGCCAGACCCTGCCTCCGCCTTCCTCTCCGCACAGGCTGCTCCTCCCTCTTAGGTAAGTTTCCTCTCTTTATTTATTTCATGTAATTAGTTTAATTAGTTTAGAATATTGTAATTAGTTAAATTAGTTATGATTTTGTGTAACTAGAGATGTCTACTTCTGCCGCCGGAGGGGGTGAGGATGGTAATGGTGGTGGTCATCCGAAGGTGAAAAACACAAATGCGGCAACTGATCCAAAGAAAATGAGCACGCTCGAAAGAGGCATGCTTCGATATATGCAAGGAAAAACTACAGATGCCATTGCAAGAGGAGAGGAACCTCCTTGGGATGCTTTTTATGCTCCACCAGACATGCATTATTATTTGTAAAGAAAAACTGCAGATGCCATTGCAAGAGGAGAGGAACCTCCTTATGATAGTCTTTATGCTCCGGGTGGTATTTATGCTCCACCAGCAGACCCGTGTGTTGCTAATCCACCAACTAAAAAAGGTACAAGGAAAGATAAACCTTCGTCGTCACATCGCAAGAATGGCTGAAGTTTGTCATTTTTTAAGATTTTGTAATCTTTTCTGCAGTGCTGTGTAATATTTGAATGAACTGGATCCTATTGTGAATGTGTTGTAATAATCGAACCAACAATCCTTAATTTCCCTTGTTAATTTTCTACTAGATTTAATAAAGTTTTATCAAAAAATTAAAATGACCCCAACCGCCGTGGCCCACGGCGGTTCGGCCTAGCCGCCGTGGCCCATGGCGGTTGAGCCTGGCCGCTGTGGCCCATGGCGGTTAGGTCCAACCGCGTGGAGGTTCCCCAACCGCCGTGGCCGGCCACTAATCGCCATGGGCCACGGCGGTTGGTTTGTAAACGCCATGGCCCACGGCGGCCGCCGTGGCGCACGGCGGTTGGTGGACAAATCTGATAAATTTTCAAACAGTCGTATAATTTTGTAAAATGATTAATATATGTATATATATATATATAAATTCCCATCGCTCAACTGGGCTTGGTGGGGGCAAAGTGTCGAGCTGGGCCAATATTTGGGCCGTTTCAGAAACAGGCGGCTTCCCAAATGCCATGGGATTCTGCGGCGATTGGGCCTCCCAAGGGCGCCTTTAATGTGGGCCTTCGAATGGCCCACTGTGGTAGTCATCTATAACTTCTATATAGGAGCTCCCCACTGGCCCTCCTTAAGGAGTTCTCAGGCCTTTGATTGTCTGCTGGGAGTGGTAACGTAGAAAAGCTACGTTCGAGCGCGTCGTGGGCTACGTTCGAGCGCGTCGTGGGCTGCCACCTCCTCGCCTCCTCACCGTCACCGCCCTCCCGCATCCCCACTACAGCCGCCTAGGCAGACCAAGAGGCTATGGCAGCCTCACGAGCTCCCGGTTCTCAGCCTCCTGTACCTCCCCCTCTTCTTTTTAATCAAAGCGACATCGGCCAGCGTCAATGCCCTCATCGCCGCCGCAAGCACCGCCCGGCACCTCCGGCAGATCCACGGCCACCTCCTCACCTCCGGCCGCATCAGCTCCCTCGGCCCCGCCCTCCTCCGCCGCGTCATCTCGCTGCGCTCCTTCCCGCCACACCTCCACCTCCCGTTCGCGCAGCGGCACCTCCTCTCCCTACCCACCCCGCCGCTGGACTTCTTCAACCTCCTCCTGCCCCGCTCGCCTCCTCGCCCGACCCGTCCGCCGCGGCCTCCCTCTTCGCCCGCTTTCGCCGCGGCGGCCTGCGCCCCGACGCGCACACGTTCCTGCATGTCCTCAAGGCCCTCACGCGTCTCGCGCCGGGCTCCCTCCCGCTCATCGCCTGCACTCACACGGAGGCCGTCAAGAGCGGCCTTGCGCACGCCGTGATGTATGTACCGAATGCCCTCATGTCTACGTACTCGGCCTGCAGCCACCTCGGGCGCGCCATGCAGGTGTTCGACGAAATGCCTTGCCGGACCGTGGTGTCGTGGAACACCGCGCTCACTTCCTGCACTCTTGGCAGGTACTCCCCTAAAAAAATTTTAGCAGGTGCTATCATATATTATGTTTCTGAAACAATCGTATGTACTTTTCAATGATCAGTTTTGTTTTCAAAATTTCACTATCTTTCACTACATATCATCCTTACTCCATGATGTAGTACAATGCTACAAAGTTCCCGCAAAGATAGCCTCCTTCAATAAAGTTCCAAATATTCAATCAAGTATAATATCTGACATCTATAATATACTCACTATTCATACAGGTATCCCTTGGAAATTATTCTCAACATAAAACATGGAGAACGGACAAGATAGAATTATCTATGCTACCAAGGACTCACTCTAATAAATAATTACATGTTCTTTTTTCAAGATACACCATGTGATCGTTATGAATATTTGTTTATACTCGGATAAGAAACCTCAGTTCAAATAGCTTGCCACTTTGATTTAAATAAATAGTGATACTCATTACTCAGGTATTTCAACTTTACATAATATGCTTATGTCTTTATCGTCGAGAGATGATATCATGGTAAATTTTCCTTATAATCATTGCATTTTTTTAATTTTCGCAGCAACGCGCGGATGAGGTTCCCCTAGTTTAGTCAATTTAAGGCGCCTTATTCGCCGCAATCATCAAATCCTAGAGGAGTTTGAATCTGCATCGATGGAGAAAAGATCTGTAAAACGATTTGACTCCTCGCCAATCCAAGACCCCAAAGACGCGTCAAGCGGTCGGCTCGACGTCGCCGACGGGAACATCATGGGTAGCCTCGAGACGACGGCCAAAGCCGTCCAAGCGCCTCGAGGACTCGAATATCAGTCTAGGCACCTGAGAATGAGATCTTCTTCGTTGGATCGCAACGATGTCTGGCCTATGGATATTTCCAATTACCCTAGTAAGTTTAGCTGTTGCTGTCTACCTCGAACCCTTTGTTCTGGTTATTTGTACGCGCTTGCTCGTGTAATCTCCTTTCTACCATCATCCCGTCATGCTGAGTTTATACTCTATCTAATTAATCATTTTTCTTCATCGAAACCAGGTCCTTATCGGTCGATGAGAATGAAGGGCAGGCTACTTTCTTTCAAATTAATACTCCAAATTAGTGAAAAGAAGATTGATGTGACGGGTTGTTGGTGAAAATTTAGTGAACTAAACTGGCCCTCGGAGGATTCAGATGGCTTCCGTCTGTACCGGTACTACCTCGAGAGCTTTTACCTCCGTCATAAAAATCCTACTGATGTTTCTATTGCTGATGCTGCTTTGAAGGTAACTACTCAAGTTCCTGCCTGCTTCTTCCATTCATGTGGGATTGTGTGTTTTAGGAAACTACTAGCAAAGGGAACATCTCTCTTCCATGCTCGGATTTGTCCAATATTTGCTCGCGACTCTGCATAAAAAAGGTCACCAATCGGTGCCACAGCATGAATTTAAATACGGACCGAATATTTGATTTAGCAATTAGACTCTCATAATAGAACATTAAGCAGTAAGCACCGGAAAAAGGACCCAAATTTGGCCCCTCAAGGATTACGGGGTAAACTAGCTAGTTTTCCTTGCTAGCTGTCATGGAACTGTAACATCTGAAGAACCCAAAACTGTATCGACCCTGAATTCTGTGACTACAGCAATACTGAAGCACCCCTGGATAATAGCATGCAAGCGCTTGTTTGTGTGCTACCAGTGCACTTGCTGAGTTGGTCACAGTAGCAATTACTTCATGAACAAAGAAAGAACGTCTATTGGCGTTAGATTCCAGTGGCAAGATCACGTGGCATTGGAAGATTACACTTCAATAATATAGATCTGCCAAAAAAAAGATCACAAAGTGAAGCTTAAATATTTTTTCCATCACCAGCAGCACCCGTGTTTCTTTAGACTGCATCTGTATGATCTACTGTATGATGGTAGCTTCTTCTGGTGCATTAGGAACAGACGAACAGTAATAATTAATCAGAGCAAACATCTCATTTAGTGCTGCAATAACTCATTGAAGCATTAATAAGACTACATCCAGATTCTACTTGAAGGAGTTAAAAGGACAAAAAAATGCTAGATTCAGAGCGAATTAGCTCTGGATAAATCAACAGATTGATGCTGTTAAAATTGATATCCAATTATACAGAACATACTAATGCTAAAAAGAGATTATTGCTTCATTTCTTTATTGTCCCTTAACTGCTAATTTGGTTCACCCATCTATCTGTAGCGGAGACCAAAGAATAATAAAAGAAATACGTTTCACACTGCTATAGTTTCAGGTTAATGCAGAAGAAATACGTAATTTGTGAAATTCATGAAACAAGAACACGGACACAACATTGAACAAAAGAAAGAAGGGAAGTTAGTGTACTGTATATAAGGAGCGAAAGAAACAAGCAATCCCCTTAGCGCAGATCTATCTTCGCGACCTGCTCCGCTGGATCTTTTCGCCCCCCATTGCATGACCTCAGCCGACAACGGGCCCTATGAGGGGGTGGTGGTGGGGGGGGGGGGGGGGTGAGGACCTCTGCTTTGGACGGCAGCGTGCTGTCGGAGATGGATGCGCCAGCACTCAGCAGCGCTGCCATGGAAGCGAGAGGTTGGGATTGGGCGCGGCCGCGGCGCTGTCGTGGGAGAGGTCGGGGATTGGGTTACCCAAATGACCCGGGAGTGTTGTGCACTACTTGACACAAGAAATGTTTGGGCCGGTGCAATGGGTGTAGGAGTGTAACATGATTTTTAATTAATTTCTTTGTGCATATTCAACCATCAGGGGATCATAAAGGAGGCTGAGTACCAACTTGAGAACATGAAGTGTGGTAATTTGGATGTCATAGACACATCCAATAAAATCCGGAGATTCACCGTAGAATTTCTGTGCTACAAATTTGATGAAATTGAGGAGAGCTATGAAATGACCTCTAATGTTGATGGTGAAGTAAATCAACCTACATGGTATGCTCTTGAACTGTATGTGATGGTTATTATGCTACTCACCAGATGCGTAATTTTGACTTTTGACTCATGTTGATAGCTAATAATATTATATTGTTATACTGATTCAGGGGTTTAACTGGGGAATTTGAAAAGAACAGGCTGGATAAAAAGTGTGACAACATGGATAAGCAACCTAAGGTAGAATACAACGAAAATGGAAAGACACCGACATACCTTTTTATGTTTTTTGTGAGAAAGCTAATTGTTTGGTGACATGCATTTCTTTTCAGGTCCAGAAGACTGCTATTAATATTTTCAGCTTATTGGAGAAAGGTTAGTGTATTAGAAAGATTAAATTTGAGACATTTGACATTGCACTAACTTTTCTTTGTTTTTGCGTATTAGGACAGAGTACCTTGCACGCATATCCATCATAATTGCAATAAAGCATCTGTGAGGAAATAGACAAGAGATGATGAATGTCTTTACAGTGTTTAGAAGGTCTTATTTTGGATTTATTGTGCAATATTTTCCTCACAACCAATCTGCCGTATAACTTCTTACGCAGTATTTTTCTCACAACCAATCTGCCGGCTTATGCATTTAAGACCTGCCGAACACTATGTATCTGATGTTTTTTAAATTTGTTGCTGACGAGTGACAAACAACTGTCTCGTGTGTGTGTATGCGATTTGGCCTCGTTGTGAATCAAACTTCCTTTTACGAGCGCACTACCATATGCTAAATTTGTAAAGGAATTAAATGGCTCGTCCTATTCCTATGTAGCTAAATTCTGTGAGCTTATCAAAATTCAGAACATACAATTAAAATTACACAGTGACAATGAAAACGAAATTTTTCGAAAAACTCTGGTTCACGCAGTTCACAAGTGTGGCAGAACCTATCTAATACACTGAGTTCCTCCCATTCGTCTTATTCAAAAAATTATACAAGTAGTATCTATTTTGTTTGCTAGATGTTTTTCTATTGTAAGTATTTTAAACTCGACTTATCCTTTTACATATTTGTAATTTTTTTGAATAAGACGAATGGTTAAAATTGTAGAAAAAAGTCAACGATGACACATATTTTGATACTGAGGGATTATAAACTAGTTTTTTCTCTCTCTCTTTTTGCTCCATTACTGTAACAATAGTATGATTTACTGAATGGTCCTCTGTTGCAACCACTGAAGCGACTGATTCATCTGAAGTGCAACGCGTCATGGTTACTATATACAACTATAAAGATTTTTAAAGGTCAACACAAGGGGAGGGGATCCCCACCTGAAAATATTACTAAAAATTATATAAACATGGTACAGAAATAATCAACACCATCAAACACAAGAAACTTTCTACTCCAAAACGACCTACAATTTAGGACGGAGGGAGTACGTCGCGGTATACATATAGTTAAAATTATAGAGTGACAGCAAAAACGAAATAATTACAATGACAACGAAAACGAAAATTTTCAAAGAACTCTGATTTATAAATCACGCATTTCACAAAATGACAACAATTTTTTTTAATAAGATGAGCGGTTAATGTGAGGTTCAAAACCAAAAGAATTATAATTTGAAATGGAGTGAGTACATGGATGCAATTGATAGCTTGGTAATATTGAGTTAATTAGAATTTTTGCAGCATAACTATGAGGAATAGAGAACATTAAAACACATCTCGTGACATTCCAATGCGTTTTGTTACCCATGTTTTTTTAGCTGTGCAATATCTTCGTCAAGCCATAAAATTTCTTTCCAACTACTTTTGTTCAAATAATTGTGGTCCTAGCCTTTTACACGTGTCGAAAGCTCGGTGTTAGGTCAGTTATAATAAGATATTAATGGTGATTTTTATCTCTGTCAATTTACCTACAACCTGTTAAAAAAATCTACCTACCACCTAAGCAAAAATTTGAAGAAATCATTTCCTCGTAGAGAAACTACCTTCTCACGTGATCAATGCACAAAGAAATGGCAAAACCATCGGAAGGCAATAGTGTCTACGTGCTCTGTGCCACGTCAATAGAAGAGGGAAAACAATGGTATTTTTGATGATGTACTACCTCTATTCATGAATAGTTGACGTATCCGACCACATATTTGCACTAGAAATAGGCAAAAGATGAAACGTCATTTAAAGAAAAACAGAGGGAGTATTTTTCTTGAACACCCCCACCCACCCAACAGGAAAGCGTCTTAATGTCTTTACGCTAACACGCTACAGCAAGTGCACTCTGTTCGTATACCGTCTCCGCCCTTGTTTCGCGCACACATCGCGCAGGCGTCCCAACTCCCGCACCGCACCGCGCGCAAGTTGGTCGTCTGGTTTCGTCCACACGCACCAGTCACCACCGCCAGATCCAAACCATCCTCCCCAGCACGAGACGAGATCGGGATGGAGCTGGAGGTGGGGGCGCCTTCGCCGGCGAGGTACCTGCTGGGGGCGGCGATCATGATGGCCGGCGTGGTGCTGCCGCTGGCGTACATGATCTTCCGCAGCAAGCGCTCGCCGTCCTCCTCCTCCGCCGCCTCCGCCGCCGGGCCCTCCTCCTTCTCCAAGCAGACGTAGGTGTGCTCTGCCTCTCTTCCTTCCCGCGCTTCCATCTACCCTGAGACGGAGACGGCGGTTGCCGTCCATCACGTCAGGTCATTGCGCTCGCTTTAGCTGATGATCCGCGACGCGCTCTTGTTGCAGGAACAAGGGGCTCATCTGATCTGCTTCTTCCCCGGTGGAGGTGTGATGGGCGGTGTGGATTAGTGGGTGAGTGGGTGGATCGGTAGCGTCCCTTGATGATTGTATTCCTCTGTTTTGGCTTACTGAGAATCTCCAACTACCCCTCGAGATTGGGGCATCATCAGAAACATCCAATTATTAGCTGATTTCCTGATTAGTTATAGCTCCTCGTTTATCCCAGAATGCTTGCTTCTTGACTTCTTTGATACAGTTATAAATGAAGAGTGCACTTTGACTACATACAAGCAGTATTCAAAGAAATTTTGATTTGGCGCAACATATCATTTGCCCACTTTTCTGCTAACTGGCTGGCTGGATCAACTGTATGGAGTTCTTCTTGTTAGTACTATATTAGTAGTATGACAAGGAACAGGATTCTTGTGCACTTGTTCCATTCATTCATTTGCATCGTTAGTCGTCAGCTCATGATGTTGTGGATCTCACAAACTAAATCATATCTATGCTTGTTGCTTGGTAGCAGAAGATATGGTTTTTGCATTGGTAGATTGAACAGAATGGGGTTGCATTCTGGCACAGCTCCTTACCCTTCTGTTTGCTACCATGCCACTTCCAATTTTTCTCTGTTTTGGCTTACCCCGTAGTCTACAAGTAGTATCTCAGTGTGCTTGCTTGTTGACTGATTCGATACAGTTATAAATGAAGAGTGCACTTGTGACTACTTACAAGCAGTATCCAAACAAATTTTGATTTCACACCGCAAGTCATTTCCCCTCTTTGCTGCTGACTGGCTGGATTGTTATGACAACTGTGTGGAATTATTCTTTATGTTAGTACTATATTAGCGCCAGTATGGCAAGGAACAAGATTTTTGTGCCATTCAATTGTATCTATGCTTGTTGCTAGGTAGTCAGATGGTGTGGTTCTTGCATTCTCAGATTGAACAACAGAATGCAGTTGCATTCTGGCATAGCTCTCACCTTAACCTTATGTTTGCTACCATCTTTCTTTTCTGAAACAGAGTTTATACATACATTTTTTTAGAAACAGATTGTTATCTGACAATGCATGTGACAAGACATGCCTTTTATTTGACTCCTTTTCACAACTTGGGGTGTTAGCTCTTAACAATTTAAACGTTTGTGTTCTTGCATAGAAGTTAGAGTAAACAAATCGGTGTACAACAATCAGTGTGCCTGATTTTGTTTTTGCCCTAAAGTTATTGGCTAACCTCTATGCAACCATGATACATTGCACTTCAGATATATCCTTTTCATGGTTGCATGAAAGGGCTTGCGTTGTGATCAAGATGGAAAGTGGCGAGCAGGCAAAAGAACTAGATAGTCAGGGTCCACCCTTCCAGAGGTACATCATGCGCGAAAATAATGTCTATGCATCATCACAGATTCACAGGAACTTTCTTCTTCATGGCAGAGAACCTATCGACATTTCCTCCAGCTCTGGCATCCTTGTTTCTGGTGTTCTCGTTGAATGACAGAGAACGCATGAAAACATCAGATTCATTGCAAAGGGTTCCGGTGCCCTCTCTGCGGAGCAACAGGAATATAATGCTATCTGTATGGTTTGCATTTTCTACTCAAGGAACCAGGCTTGTATATAATTCTACCATCGAATATTTCTCATGTGGTTGATGCTTCCTGTGCGTTTCTGGTATATTTCCAAAATTCCTGGAGATGCCATCGTAATCTGAAGATCGGAAAGGAAACTCTGGGATTGAAAGCAAACCGATACGAAAATGATAAAATGTCAAGGGATTTCCCTAGAAAAGCCGGTCAGATTCTGATAGTGCAGTACCAAAGCTCTCTAGTCCTAATTGTTAGTAGAGCTGAGGTATGATCGCAACCACCCAGATTCGATTCCTCATTGGAGCGAATTATGGGGTTGATTTTAAAAAAAATCCCCTCGCCGGTGAAACTGGAGTTCAGGAGTTTTCTAAGCTGGGAGAAGGTTTCTTCTTAATGAAAACTGTGGGGGCGGTCTTACCCCACCGGCTTAGTTTTCTGATAGTGCAGTGAGTCATTGGCTTGAAGGCATTCGGTCTAGCAATGTACTCCATCTTTCCAAATTTTAGATCGTTTTAACTTTTCCACATTCACAACTATTATTTGCATAATAATATTTATTATTTTTAAAAAGTTAAAATAATCTACAGTTTGAAATGAATTTATAATGGATGAAATGTACCAAAATTGTTACGTCAGTTCTTGTCATAGCTTCACATTCCTCAGATCTTGAAGAGTCCGGCTACGTGCTGCCACGCCAGAATACAACTTGTATGCTCACCAATTGCTTGTGTGGTGTTGAGTGTGTGACCCACAGACAGCCCAAGACCGTCGCGGAAACGTGAGAAAATGAAATGGGCTCGGCCGTGGTTGGGCCGTTTCTGGACAAGGGCCCAGCGGCCTCCTTGCAACATCCCAGTGACCTCTCTGCACATTTGTCCTTGTCGGGACGGGACGACAGGTGTCGCGGGGCGGTCGCGCCGGTCGGCAGAGCTCCAAGGTTCCTTCCGCAGGCCGAGGGCCCCACTCGGCGGCGCCGGAGTCGTCTCGTCTCCAGTCTTCTCCGCCCTCGTCTCCTAACGCAGTGAGAGAAGGGGGCGGCGGCGGGGAACCGTCACCCCACGGGAATCGACTACATTCTGCCGCGCCGACCGTGCCATGGCGATGCTGGCGCTGATGAGACTCGTGGCCATGCGGCGGCGGCGGAGGCGGTGGCAGAAACTCCAGCGACGGCATAGAATCCAAGCCCACGGTATGCTACCGTGTTCCCTCGCTATCTCGGTTTCTGAAAGTTGCTCTCGATATGTGCGGGCCATGGCTTGTTCAGTTGTTCAGGTAGCGCTCCTGCAGCTGCAGTCCTGCTCCACCCGCGCTCCTGCAGCTGCAGTCCTGCTCCACCCTAACACTCCACATATTTCGGGGAGATGCGATGTTGGGCTAATTTTATTTCACTTTGCGGTCCATAAAGAAAGAGGGAATTTACAGAGTTGGATAGGCCAAATTTTTAGATGCCTCTTGCCTGGTGCATCGTTGTGCTTGGTCCTGTTGTTTCAATTCGGCATGGGCTGAACTCTATGATGACCATAAAAAATTGTGTTTCAGATGGATCCATTGCTACAAGGGCTGCAAGTGAGAGCTCACCCTTTGAGCAAAATGATAATTCTCAAGGAGGCAAAACAACGAGATATTCAGGGCCCACCCTTCCAGAGGTATGTCATAAAATGGAAAACGCTTGTTGCAGGTAGTATCATTGGGAATGCTCATACTGTGCAATTTTGGGTTGTGAGAGATAAACCTTTGGGATCGGTTTGCCATTTCTATGGTGTTCTCATTAATTACCCACACAATGATAGGTGCATGTTGATAGTGTTTTTTTTTTGACAACATGCATGTTGATAGTGTGAAAGGGGGAAAACAATACGCTCTAGAGATTTCATTGCAGTTGGTATGAAATTAGTATGTTTGGACATGAATGAAATCTTTTATCCATGGTAGACAATCTTCTGGGAGATTCCTTCTAGAGTTCTAGGGTTTCTAACATCGCTCAGTAGGATATCCATAACTGACCTGAGTTTTGCACTTTTGTTAATCTTTTTGGCTGTGCATGTCGCTGGGAATCTGTATACATACTACATTTTTCTTACTAGGTTTGTATTTCAGATTTTTGTGTGACCCCATAAAGCAAGTGAGTTGGATCCAGTACATTCCATCCTCTGCAGTACATTAGTACATTGCCAAAAATATTTTAAAAAAAAGCACGCCTCATTCGTTGTTGTAAAGTGTGCTTCCTTGATATCTACAGTATCATTAAGCATTCCTTTGTGGCTCAGGCTGTTGCCCTTTAGTGTACATCTTGATCTTTAGCGGTATGTGATACTCATGCAAACTTTGAAGATATGACTAGTTATGGTAGCATCTCAGCCAAAATCTTTATTCGATTGAAAAGCAACCATGGATTATTTAGTCACAATGCCTGTTCTTAGGCATAAGACCAAAGCCACCTTGTGTCCCATAGTAAGCATTTGCTTAAGACAAGAGATTATGAAAATACAGTCAACTAACATCAGTTGCAAGAAATTTGCAGACTTTATAAAGTCTCTAGCTTCAGATACTCGAAAGTGTAATAAAATGGTTGCCTATGGATTGGTGATAGCACTAGGTTGGCTAGATGAGGGCCTGTTTGGAAGGCAGGAATTTTGCAGAAAAATCATAGGAAGGGCTACAAACTGAACTTGTCATCTACATTTCAAGCAATAGTTCAATACACCTCTTTGACTTACTGCATCCTTGACTAGTAGATACTAACTCCTTAGCTACTTGACGATCTTGATTCTTGACCTCCACGCCTATTGTACCAACAGATCATGCGGTCGTTACCCAGAGCTAGATACTTATAACTCTGCCAATAGAATATTTTACCCACAATCCTACTCTTGTACAGTTCTCAGTCTACATGCTACAAACCTAGAAGAGTGCTTTTACCTTTGTATTGCAGCATGCATTGCGTTATTTTTGTAGGTCAGTTGAGATAGAATGCTACTTAATATAATCATAGTTGTCTTAGTTTTGTGATTGTAGTAAGTAGTAACCATTGTTTCATACAGTTTAATCGAAAACTTTCCCATGGTGTGCATGCAGAACATCTTGTATCATATACATTCTCTATTGCCACTTAGAGATGCTGCCCGTGCTGCTTGTGTGTCTCATGCATTCCTGAATTCATGGAGATGTCGTCCCAACCTTAACTTCAGCAAGGATACACTGGGCTTGGGAGCAAATCAGTATGGAGAGGATACAGCAACAACAAAGGAGTTCATCAGAAATGTTGATCACATTCTGAAAAGGCACTCATGTATCGGCTTGAAGACACTTGATCTTCATGTGTACTTTTTGGGATTCGATCTTGATTCACGGGATGGTAACAAGATTAACTCTTATCACCTTGATAGCTGGCTTCACCTTGCTCTTGCATTAGGGATTGAACAACTCATCCTTGTCTTGCCTGCAAAAGAGCCAAAGTACAATTTCCCATGCTCACTTTTATCTGGCAAGAGTGGAAACTCAATACAGTACATTCGCCTTAGCTCATGTGCCTTGTATCCAACAGTCAGTCCTGGTTGCTTGAGAAGCCTTAAGAGGCTGCATCTGTATAATGTGGATATCACAGGGGACGAGTTAGGGTGCCTTCTTTCCAACGCTTCTGCTTTGGAGTGGCTGGAAATCTCGTTATGCAATGAGATACTTTGCCTGAAGATACCCCGCCTCCTGCAGAGGCTCAGCTACTTGGAGGTGATGGGATGTGACAGTCTGCAAGTGATAGAGAGTGAAGCTCCCAATCTGTCCAGTTGTTCCTTTTCAGGTCAGCAGCATCACCTTATACAATTCTCGCTTGGAGAAGCATTGCAAGTGAAAAAACTTGAAATATCATGTTCCAGTGCTGTCTGTTATGCTCGTGAGCAACTTCTGACTCTTGTCCCATATCTTGAAACTCTTACCATTGCTACATTCTGTGAGGTATACTCTGAAATTTAAGGTTGCCATAGACTGTAGTTATGCTTGTACTGATACTACAATCGTTATACCTTGGCATATAGTTAATCTGAAATCTTATGCAGATGGCCAGTACACCAATTGCGCCTAGCGAATTCCGCTACCTCAAGCACTTGGATATTCGTATTCATGGAGGAACCCTTTACCCAGCCTATGATTTCTTGTGTCTCGCTTCATTTCTTGAAGCATCCCCTTCCTTGGAGACTTTCATCCTGAATATACTTGTAAGTAGCATTTTATATTGTAAAAGTTGTCCAGCGACCAACAGATGCAAACATACTTATCGACTAAATATCTTTGATTCCCATGTTCAGGTACCAGAGTTCCGCGTGGATCATGGCTTGTTCTCCGGAGAGCCCTCACAGCTCGTCCAGACACCAGAACACCGCCACGACAAGCTCAGGTGCGTGAAGATCACCGGTTTCTACCCCAAGAAGAGCCTGCTGGAGCTGGCATGCCGTGTCCTCCAGACTGCAACGTCACTTGAATGCCTTACGCTGTGCACCGTGTACTGTTCGTGTTGGCGTCCGGACAGCGAGCCTGGCAAGTGTTACCTGGTGGCTATCAGAACCTACATCGAGGGGAAAGTTGCCTCCACTGCTAGGTTAGACGTTGAGGGGCCTTGCACCAGGCTGGAGGCGTGCTGTTGAAGTTTAGATGTCAAGGTGACATTAACTCATTGCTGTGTCTGATGACGAAATTCTGGGTGGCTTTTGGCTTGTGCCCTATTTCTTGAATTGTTGCAAACCTTTGATGCTTCATGCTGTAATGGTAAACAATGGCGGCATGGGGGGGCTGTGTGCCGCGTAGCCTTCAATCTTACTCGTAGATCGTAGTAGTAATACGATTGATGGTTGATTTAGTTAACTGCCTGTTTTGTGTGTGTAGTAGTGCTCCCAGTGTATTTGGAATGCCTTAGCAGTTCGTTCGTATTGTGCGAATTGGCCGACTTTTTTGTTTTTAGCCATTTTTACGAAAGATTCTCACAAATACACCTTTGGGAGAAAGAATTCGAAAAATGAACCCTCACCTCGGCCCCACGAGCTTACACGCCATGCTCTGTGGCGCTGAGTTTCGAAGACAGCGATGCTTTCAATTTTGTAGCCTTATTTTAAATGTGCAAATTCACTTTTTCTTCATCCAAAATTGTTGTCAAATGTTAAAAAAAGTTCGTGGATTCCATTTTGCATGTTGTCGGTCACATCTTACATAAAAAAAGTTTCGTAAAAGAATTTTAAAGTGGGTTAACTGACACTATTTTTGGACTTAGTATTTTTTTGGTCTCTGAAAGGCTTACTTTCAGTTTTGGGGTTCCAATTTATATGTAAACTCACTTCTCCATGATCAAAAACAGTTGTCTAATGTTAACCAAAGTTTATGGATTCTATTTTGCATGTTGTTGGTCACATCTTACATATAGATTTCTTCACAAAAGAATTTTAAAGTAGGGTAGCTGACACTGTTTTCAGACAGCATATGGTTGAGCTGAATCCCAAGTCTGAAAAAATAGTATCAGTTACCCTACTTTAAAATTGTTTTGTGAAGAAATTTATATGTAAGATGTGATCAACAAAATACAAAATAGAATCTATAAATCTTGGTTAACATTTGACAATAGTTATTGATCATGGAGAAGTGAGTTTACCTATTGAAATTGGAGCTCCAAAATTGAAAGTAAGCCTGTCGGAGACCCAAACACACAAACCGAAAATAGTGCCCATTAGCCCACTTTGAAATTCTTTTACGAATTTTTTTATGTAAGATGTGGCCAACAATATGCAAAATGGAATCCATGATTTTTTTAAATATTTGACAATAATTTTTTATGAAGAAAAAATGAGTTTGCACATTTAAAATAAAGCTTCAAAATTGAAATGCCGCTGTCCTCTAACCTGGCGCCACATAGCATGGCGCCGAGACGTGTCATGGCGCCGAAGTGAGCGTCTATTTTTCAAAATCTTTCTCGAAGAGCGTAGTATTTGCGCAAGGCCCAGGTCGCTGCGGCCCAAACATTTTCTTGCGGGACGTGGCGACATAGGCCAGCTTCCTCTTCCACCCAGGGTTTTTTTTTACCGCTGGCTACCGCTGCGGTAACCGCGATTACCGTTTATACCGGGCCGGTGCGGTAACGGTACCACGCGGTAGATACCCCTAGGGTTTTACAAATTTGAATTTGAATTAAAAAAATGAAAAAATCAATAAAAATCCCCAAAAAATAGTTCATGATTTATAGAATCTGATGGTGTTAAAAGTTTTCAAATTTGAGTGCATTTAGTATTTATTTTGAGGTTTAGAAGTTATAGAAAAAAAGAAAAAAAAGGGGCCGACCCGTTAAGACCCATGAGGCCCAAAGCGTTTGGACGACCCTAGAAGCGGCTCCAGGCGGTCGCCCGTGACCCTCAGCCGCTCAGAGCCTCCCGTCCGCAGCTCTCTGCTTCCAGTCCGCCGCCTGGAGGCTTCGTCCGCGCGCCGCCGGCGGTAAACCGCGGCCCGGGCGCGGTATACCGCGCGGGAGCTGCGGTAAGCCGCCCCGCGGCCGAATCCGCTCGCTCCCGCTCGGCCGGGGCGGCTTACCGCGCGGGCGCGGCGGTATACCGCGGTAGGTCCGGCGGTAGACCGCGGCTTCAGGTGAGTTTGCACTTTTTTTTTCGCATTTGTGTAGAAAGTAGCTTTAGGATTTAGGTAGAAATTAGCTGTAGGTATCATTTGCATTAGGATTCAGGTAGGATTAATTTTGTGTTAGGATTTAGGTTTAATTTGCTTTAGGATTTT
The DNA here is from genome assembly GCA_036936925.1 of Cenchrus fungigraminus. NCBI lineage: Eukaryota > Viridiplantae > Streptophyta > Magnoliopsida > Poales > Poaceae > Cenchrus > Cenchrus fungigraminus. The sequence goes on along the minus strand of CM072780.1, from coordinate 27,319,671 downwards.
AGGTAGGATTTAGGATGTGAGGTAGAGGTAGAATTGTTGCTTTAGGATTGTATGTAGGATTTTGGAGATGTTAGGTAGGATTTGTGATAGGATCCAATTTTAGTTAGGATTTGTTTCAGATTTAGGTACATTTTCTTTAGGTATACGATTAAGTAATTGTTTTGTTTGTGTTGGCATTTATGCAGGTAGACAATGTCAGGCAGACCTAAAGATCCCGTATGGGAACATGGTGACAATCTAGCTCCCGGATGACGATGCAACTATTGTGGTATGCAGAAAAGTGGTGGTGGTTCTACTAGATTCAAACAACATTTGGCCGCGCGCGGATCATCGGTGCTCCATTGCAGCAGGGTGCCACCACCTGTGCGGGAGTACTTTCAGCGGGATATTGAGAGGACTAAGAAGGCAACTACTGACCGGGCTCGAGAGAGGGTGGCACGGGAGGCGGCAGCAGCAGCGGGAAACAATCCCGCTGGTGGATATGATGAGGAGGCTCAGATCAAGGATGCAATTAACCTGTCGAGAGCAGAAGTAGAGTTCCGACAGGGGGTGGAAGGGAGAGGAGGTACTTATGAGCGTGGAGGGGGTAGTGGTTCGGCGGGGTTGAATCCCTTCCAGAGGATGCTTAGAAGAGCTGGTTCGCGAAGGGACACTCCTGTGGTGGTGGAAGACTATAACTTGGCTGCAGGTGGAAGAAGAGGAATGACGCAAACAAGGATTGATACAGGGTCCTGGACGCAGAAGGGTAAGAATGCAAGGGAATCTATTGGGAAAGCTTGGTCCAAATTCTTCCATACTGCGGGAGTACCTGGGAGACAGGCGGATAGTCCTTACTTTGTTAGTGCGGTTAGAGAGACACAGAAGTGGGGTGAGTTTTCTTTCATTTTATGTTCACGAAAGTTTTCCTTCGTCTTGCGTTTGTGTATCTGTTCTCATGTTTTTTGTATGGTTGCAGGTGAAGGAATTGCATCCCCCACTGGACGGGATATTGATGGCAAGTACCTTGATATGAACGAGAAAGACTTGAAAGATCGGTACGCAAAGTTTCAGAATGATTGGCCCATCTTTGGCGTGACGTTGATGTGTGATTCTTGGACTGGCCCGACGCGGATGAGTGTCATCAATTTTTTGATATATTGCAATAGGGTCACGTGGTTTCACAAGTCTATTGATGCAACTGGAAAATCTCAGGATTCTGACTATCTCAAGACGGTAACCCCTAAACCTGTGCCATTCACAATCCAACTTTAAGGATGTTTTGGGAGGTAACTAAATGTTGTGCTTATTTTTTGCAGGAGATTCGTAAGGTGGTGAAGGAGATCGGTGCGGAGCATATCGTGCATATAGTTACAGACAACGGGTCCAACTACAAGAAAGCATGCAAGGCACTTGGACGGGAGTTTGCACACATTACTTGGACACCTTGTCTAGCACACACCGTCAATTTGATGTTGAAGGATATCGGTGAAAGGCCGGAACATGCAGGTACGATCTCGACATGCAAGGGAATTTCAGCTTGGTTACACAACCATGGTCAGTTGAATGCAATGATGAGAAAGGCTATCGGTGGGGAGTTGGTTAAGTGGAATGCCACTCGATTTGGGACCAACTACATGTTTTTGGATAGCATATATCGGAAACACCAGGGTTTCATGCAGTAGATGGCATCTCCTGAATTCCAAAACAGTAAGTGGGCGCATACCGAGGAAGGTGGTGGTGATGATGATGATGATGATGGTGATGGTGATGATGATGGTGATGGAGATGGTGGTGGTGGTGGTGGTGGTGGTGGAATTCGTTTCACAGGTATACACACGTACATTTACACACATGTATGATGTTTCTAACTATATGTACTAATTATGATCTATGGTTGACTGTAGGGGAGACTCAATTCACACATGCTACTCAGGATCGCGACCATGGAGCACCGCAGTCGCAGAGGAGAACGGTTGGAGCGTCGCAATTCGACAGTGACACCTCCCAGTCGCGATCTTTTTATCCCATTCCTGACATAAACGCGCAGGCACAGACGACATGGGTGTATGAATGGGAAGACCCCCATTTTTACAACATGTTAGTCAGTGAATGGCAGACAACATCGGCGTGGACGGGCCTAACTTGGCAACAGTATAAGGCTGAGTTGCTTAGGGTGAGAGACTTGAATGTCATGTCCATCGCCGAGTACAACTCCGCGTCCCAAATGGGGGTCTTTCCTTTCTACCATTGAACTTTTATTGTATTGTATGACTTGTATCGAATTATTTGTATTTGAACTATCAACTCACTTATGCACGCCTAATATTACTGTGTTTGGTGTGGTATTTCTATGCATAACTATAAATTATTGATTGGGGGTGGTATTTAACACTACTTTGTGCCAACATCATGCCAAAATTTTTATTTCTTTCAAGTCGGAGACCCTTTTTCATTGCAGCGGTTTTAATTCATTCTGTAGCGGTTTTAATTCGTACCGCAGCGGTATAAATAATTTATACCGCGGTATACCGCTGGTTACCGTTTGTATAAGCGATTTTGATTTGGATTTTGAATTCGAGCGGTAAGAAGCGGTATACCATTTATACCGCAACGTTACCGCTGGTTAGCGATATATATATACCGGTCGGTAAAAAAAAACCTGCTTCCACCAGGCCCCAGACCCCCCAGTAAGGCAGCCGTCCGTTTGCCCGAGGCGGCGGTGGCGGCGCCGACGTGATCTCCTTCCTCCCCGCTTGATAAGTAGCAGGGACTGGGAATCTGGGATCTCGCGATCTGTTCGTGGCCATGCGGCAGAGAGGACGGCCACAGCGACCATTCCAAGCCGGTACGGTTTCTAGTTCCGTCAGCTTGCCGGTTTTGGATCTCTGGTCTCCCTGCGTAGAGAGCCAGAGAGTCGTTCGTGTAAACAAATTAAATCCAGTGCTTTACTACTGTCTTTTTTTTTGAAACGTGCACACTACTGTCATTGATTGCACGAAAAAGTTGGTTCGTGTCAACAAATTAGATCCCTGTCTTTGTTGTTCGACGGTAGACAAATTACATGCGTGGTTCTGTTTGCAATAATGCATATGGAGTGAGCCATGCATGGCCCTGGTGTTCTTTAGTTATCAATTGCCAACGGTCTATTTGCTGCGCACTGCAAGAGAGGAAGTTTCTTGTGTTTGATTTCGTTGAGTGGTAACCATAATAGGTGCATCAACTGCTTCAGGCGATTGGTCTTGTAGTCCAATATTAGGACGGTCCAGTGGGACGCTACCCACCAGGGTTCAAATCCCGGTGCTCGCACATTTTCTTGGATTTTCCAGGATTTACCGGTGTTATGCGTTAAGTGGTAAGCGACGTTCCCGTCGACGATGAGGCGTCATTGGTGACTTCGGGAATCTCCAGATCTACCGGTGCTCAGTCCTTCGGATGTGCTCATAGGGGTAGGGTTTGCGTACGTGTATTCATAGGGGTGAGTGTGCGTACGTGTTGTGAGCGTCTGCGTTGTACTGTGTAATTTAAAAAAAAATCAACTGCTTCAGTAGCTGCAACAGAGAGGTCACCATCTGAGCATGATGAGGATTTTTTTAATCTTAACCTTTTTTTATTTTTTAAATAACACCTGGCGAGTATTATTTGCACCGGGTGACCCTTTTGCCCGCGCCGAGACGCGTGGCGGCCGCAACCATCCTTTGCTGTGCCACATGCAGAGGCGCGACAGCTGTGCCACGCTGGCGCAGCGGGGGCAGGCGGGCCAACACGGCGCTGACATGGGTGGGGCTCTGTCGCGCCACATGCAACGGTGCGGCAGCGTTGCCACACCATCCCGCCCATGTCAGTGCCGCCGCCGGCCCACAGCCCCCACAGCCTGACCCCTCCGCACCCGTCCTGCCGCCGGCCGCCGCCCCCCGATTCCGGCCCCAAATCTGTCGATTTGGGTGGGAAAAGTGGGGGAAATTGATCCCCGCGCCTTTAGGAAGGTATTCCTCTACTTCTTTCCCTCTTTAACTGTTGCATTATGTAGATCGGAGGAGATTTAGGTGACCTAGGGTTAGCTCAAGTTTATTCAAATTTAGACGAAATGAAATTTTGTTTAGTGTAAATGATGATTAGTTCATACGTAGTAGTATCTCTGCCCATGTTATTGACGTGTACAACATGTTGCATGATTTGATTTAGTGTTGTTGGTGGTGGAAATGTTTAGTGTACATGATAATGGGTGAAGGTACATGGATGCATGTCTATAAGCGGGAATACCCAACAATTTTGACAAAGATACAGTATGCATAATGTCTATATAGATATATATAACTTATTGAGATAAATTGAGTGTTTGTTAGGTATCCAATTCGAAAATGTTTACTTCACATGTGAATATCGTACTTCACAATTCTAGTTGTGCATTTGTACTTATAAAATGTCTAGTTCAATAATATGTAGTTATGAAACATCAGGTTCATGAAGTTGTTTAAATTTTGTAGATGGATTGTTTAGTTCGCATGTTTCATAGGGGCATAGTTAAAGAAAATGGAGAGTTTGAGAATATGACAGAGGTAGTGGAAACATTTGATGGTCCGCCGACCTTTAAGGATGTAGTTGATTGTGCAATGATGAAGTATGGAGTTGGATTGCATGAGGTGACATTTAGAGGTCGTTTTGATTGTGGGAAGGCTAGAGTTCAATATGTTTTGATGAGCTTGTCGAGCGAAGAAAATTGGAATCAGTATAAAAAGTTAGTTGGGCAGGCTAATGTGTGATGTCTGGAGGTTGTGTTAGATATTACTTGTGGGTCTAGTGGTAATGTTAACATGAATGAGGAAGTCCCGTTGGAGGTTCAAAATGCTACACAAGAGTCTACAATTGTAGAGGACGACTTTGGTTCGAGGGAACCTCGTCTGGAGCTTGGGATGTTGAACGATGATTTTCCGAACGATTGTTTTGAGCGGGAAGAAGAAACCATGGACGAGGATGATATATCTGACAGGTCTAAAGAAGGTGAGTCTCAAGATGTCTGATGAGGATGCGGAAGTGCAAATTGATGCCAATGCACATGCGGCTGAAACACTCCTTGGTTTGCGTGAGGTTGACGAGGATAGTGTTCAACATGATGATGTTGGAGGGCCACCGGTGAACACTACAACCGTGGAAAGAGAAGTGCACATAAGTAGGCTGCCGGTGAACACTAGAATCGTGAACAACACATACCTAGGCCGCCGGTGAACACTAGAATGGGTGAGAGTGACCAACACACCCCAGCTCAATATGATGTTGTAATTCCTTCTGTTCGCAATGATAGAGCCTTAAGCAGGTTTGATAGAGCCATTTGTGATTATACTATGTTGTCCATGGAAGGATTACCGTTTAGTAGTCAGCCTGTGATACATAAGGGAATGAATTTTGACTCTCTTGAGGAGCTTAAGTTTTTCTTAGCTGACTACGCAGTGAAGCATTATGGGCCTTTCACTATTGTTCATTCAGACAAGAATCTTAGGTATGAAGTCATGTGCAAGCAAGGGTGCATGTGGCGTGTATGGGCACGACTGCAGAGAGGGACAGGGAAATGGAATATTACACAGGTTTGGGAACCTCACACATGCCGTTTGAGTCAGGCGAAGGGAGTTCACGCACAACTAACAGCTACGTACATTGGAAGGCGTATCTTAGGCCTTGTTCGTGCTAACAGTGATGTGACAGCCACCGGTTTGATCGAAATCATATTGATGTTCTCAGGATATCGTGTGAAGTATTTAAAGGCATGGCGGGCTAAGCAACATGCTATTGCCTTGCTGAAGGACCGATTAGGCGAACCAGAGAGGGGGGGGGGGATTGAATGGGAGCTGATAAAAATTCTTCTCGAAGGAGATGAGAACTCCAACAAGACGAACACGGCTTCTAAATCACGTCTCCGACTCAACTACCCAAGTTGGCCAAGACCACGCAGCCACTGGAGTGCTACTGGTCCTAGGAACCAACAACCACCTTCACGTACTTGAGAACGCAGCGGAACACCAACTCGAGCGCCACTGACCTACACCGGTCAGGCCGGTGAGCAGCACCGGTCAGACCAGTCCCTGCTGGTAAAACCTGGGAACTTCCACAGAAGGCCCCTACACCGGTCAGGCTGATGTAGCTCACCGGTCAGATCGGTTCAAGCCAGGAAACCCTAAATCCACCAAACAGGCCTACCGAGCTCCAAACTGACCCAAACTCGAAACAGCAGCAACACGGGACTACAACGAACTCACCAGAATGTTCACCCGAGGCAAAACCCACAGAGCCTCTGCACCGGTCAGACCGGTGAGCAGCACCGGTCAGACCGGTCAGGCTGGGCCGCTGGGGATGAACAGCACCCGCGGGTCAACTCCTCCAAATCCAACTCCCGATCTCCCGAACCGCTCCACGGATTTGTGCAAGACTTTGGGGATAGTAGGAACACCTCATGGGCACTCCATAGCCAAGATTTGGTCCACCAAAACTTGCTAAATCAAGAGGAATCGAAGAAATCCCACCAAGAACACCTCTAACCCTAGAGCCACGAAAACCCCAAAATCGAGCCCCTTTGCTCACGGATTTAGGAGGGGAATCAAAGGGAAAAGAACCACGAAGGGTTCATGCATACATCCCTCACCAAATCCCAAAGAGAAAGGCCTCGAAATCGCTCCAAGAAAATCGCCAAGAAAAAGCTCCGAAAATCACCAAAAAGGAGAAACGGGAAAGATACATCTAAGCCTTGAGGAACCACGCCGAATCATCTATACATACCAAAGAGGTTCATACAAGGTCTAGCTTGCCGCCCGATCATCCTTCCCTCTCACAAGATCTCACCATGAAGCTCTCAAGCTAGTCCTAAGAAAATCCTAAGGAAAATAGGAAGGAAAATAGGAAAACCAAATGAGCTAGGGTTCCAAGAGATGGCTGCCATCCTCTCACCACTTGGGTTATATGGAGGCAACCGAAAGACGAAAATACCCTTACTAGCTAACTAGGGATACATGCCCCTCAAGGGCGAATTCGGAAATCTTTGTCTTCGCTCCATCGGACGGATGCCCAGCGACCGCAAACTTGCTTAGCCTCGACGCAAGCCTTGCGATCCCGACGTGTGTCCCCCGCTTCGAAGATTCCGGACTGCATCGTCGCACACCGGTCAGACCGGTGCTCCTCACCGGTCAGACCGGTACCCACCGGTCAGACCGGTCAGACCCACCGGTCAGACCGGTCTGGAGCTGCTGCACCTCCGTCTTCGGTTCTTCGGTCTTGGCTTTATGGATCAACCAAGGAACCCAGTGGTTTTCTGGTGAACCACCGGAAACCCCACGAACTCGGTGTAGCCTCCGCCACTCACCACTCATGACTCGGCTCCCACGTAGTCCCGGCTCGACCTTGGTTTTGAGGCTCAACCAAGAAATCGTCCATGACTTCATCTCGCCGTTCTTGCCACCATGCGGCCCGCACTTGACCCCGCTGGCCACCGGGTCCCTCGAACCAAGCCTACTTGTCTTCTCCACACTTGGAGGCCTCACCGGCAACGACCTTTCGCGCTTGTTCTTCACCTGCACCAACACCAGTCAAGCCGCAACCTGCACCTACAATACTTAGCCAAGAATCAGTCCACACCACGTTGTCAATCACTCATCACACCAGGAAGCGACCATCCACCGGTCCTCGAACCACACCTGGCTCTCACTTGCTTTGGGGCGACTGGAAAGAGTCGTATGCACAAATTCCAAGGGTCTTGAGAGCCATGAGCCACTTCAATCCTGGGGTTAAATGGTTCCCTTACATGACCAGGTTGCGTGTTCGTGACGGTTGTGTTTTGAAGCCCATCCTACTACGTGTTTTTGATGCTTTCCACAATGTGAAGTGGCTTTCCAACACTGCCATCCGGTGATGCTTGTAGACAGAACCTTGTTGACCGACAAGTACAGAGGTACACTCATGATGGCAGTTGTTGTAGATCCTGAACAACAGCTTGTGCCTTTAGCTTTTGCCTTGGCCAAGAGTGAGAACGACGACAGTTGGTCATGGTTCATGAGGCTCGTTCACATTAACATACTTGGTCGGACGTGATAGGTATGTATGATCTCAGATCGCATTAACGGTCCTCAATTATTGCATCTTCCTTGTTCTCACTTGATGACAGCTTGCAAGGCTAGTGGTCTAGACTATGAAAATCCCATGTACATGTCTCCTTTGTTCTCGAGAGAACACACCATTAAGATTTGGGAATCCAGCTTTAAGTCGTACCTTGATCCGTCGCAATGGCCTGAATACGATGGCCCTGAGTACGTACCACTGCCATCTTTGAAGAAAACGAAAAAGGGTAGGAGGCAGAAGAAGCGTTTGAAAGGGGACATGAACGAGTGCCAAGGAAGGCTTGCCGCTGAATATGACGTCAGCGATTTTCAAGCTGATGGGGACAAGATAGAATATCATTGCTCAAAATGTCACAAGTCAGTTAAAGAGTGTAAGTGCCAAGAAAAAAATCAAAGGGCAAAAAATCGAAGTACACAAAATCAACAGGGACAAATAGAAGCAAGGGTGCTTCAAACTCGAGGGTAGCTGTCGAGGTAGTATGTTTGTAACAAATAATTTATAAAATTATGCATGCTATATTCTTTTACATTATCCATTGTTGATATTTTTGTGTACTTAACTTCAAATTTTGGAACATTATTACTAACTACATTTGAATTTTTTTCAGGATGGCGCACCCAGTGTACCTGCTCCTTGAGGCTGCCTACGATGCCAGCCATTGTGGACACCTTCTCGCCGACCTCCACGAGGTATTTACATAATGTTGGTCATTTCATTTACGTTGTTCATGTTTGTATTTTCAGTTTCCCCGCTTGTTATAAATGTCATGTATTTCATTTTTTCACTACACAATGTTCATGTTGGTAATTTCAAATTTTATTGTTTTTCAGGACTTGAAGCCGTTGAGGATGCGAGAGCACTGTCCACTTCCTTGGGACAAGCGATACACCCCATAGTTCTTGGTCATTGCTCTCATGGTGGTTTGTGGGATTTCTACGATGGACGGGCCATTGTTGTCGGCCTTGGTCGATCGATGGCGTCCGGAGACCCACTCTTTCCACCTACCTTGCGGGGAGATGACGGTCAACATGCAGGATTCGGCCATGATCCTTGGTCTTCCACTCGAGAGGCTGCCAGTCAGTGGGATCATTCAGAGTGTTGGTTGGCGTGACATGGTGGAGTTACACATTGGGGTGAGGCCACCAGATGCTGAGGAGGGGGATGCATCAAAGAAGACATCTGGCGTGAACACAATATGGTTGAGGGAGCACTTCACCGTATGCCCCCCGGGAGCTGCTAAGGCTGTTGTAGAGAGGCACACTCGTGTTTGGTTGTGGCACTTTGTGGCCTCGTTCTTGCTACCAGATGCAGCCGGAAACACGGTGTCTTGGATGGTTCTACCACTTTTGGGTCAGGATTGGGATAATATCCGTGGCTACAGTTGGGGTTCGGCGGTTCTAGCATGGCTGTATAGACAGTTATGTGATGCCTGTAGGCGGAGTGGACAGGACGCGAACCTTGGTGGATGCGCTTACCTGCTGCAGATTTGGATTTGGGAGCGTATTCCAGTAGGTCGACCACATCGTGGACCTGTCGAGGTATATACAAAACTTTTTTTCTTTGTTCCTACATTAATTACATGATAGTCATCATTCATTCATATACAATTATTTAGTTTTATTTGCAGCCATGGAATCGACAGGATTCTCATCCCACATTTGGATATGTGTGGAAGACAACAACAACGGTACGTGGTCCTCCAGGGAGGAGATACAAGTTCTACACAAACGAGTTGGGCTGTGTTACGCAGACACAGGTAAAAACCCATACCGACCAGTTCGTGTTCATTTAAAAATTTATGATTAATGAAATATTCTCTAATTATCCACTATTTGTGTAGGTGGAGTGGACACTGTACTACCGCGACTTCCTTGAGCACGTCCAGTTTTCAGCCATGTGTTACAGAGACAGACTTTTGTGGAGATCAACGGTGCCACTCATCATATACTATGTTGTTGAGTGGCATTTGCCAAACAGGGTGCTATGCCAGTTCGGGAGGGTACAACCGTCGCCTACAAAACTTGTATCCACCATTCCAGCATTGCACAAGTAAGAATTCAACTCCATGCAACTTTTATTATTCTCACTTGGCATATGTTTGTTTCTAAATAATGTGACAAATAATTTGGTATTTCATGGTCAACAGGCAAAAAAGTGTAACACCCCGTGTTTTTGCTTAGTGTCAATTAGTGCTAATGATCACTTTAATCAAATCTCTAACCATCCATGGTCAACCCTTGGTCAAACCCTAGCCCAAAACCCTGGTCAACCCCTTGACCTTCCTTGTCCTTCTAGAATTTTTGTCGCGTTCTCCAAAATTCACCTAAACACTTCAATTTCTTCCAATGTAAAAGTTGTGCAGTCTGTCGAGGCACACAACTTTCATGTTGGACGGCATTTCTAATTCGAAGTGCAAATTGGTGTAAAACTCCAGTCAACGCCTGTAGTTACTATTCATTAGAACCGAGAAAATCTCCAAGTTGCCTTGCAGTTCATGCCAAATCGGTTGCTCAAAACACCCACCAGCCTTTACAAAAGTTGTAGAGGGGCGCTAGATCTACATCTTTCATATTTGGCGCTCAGGACAATTTGGTTGAGAAAAGTTGAGAAAAATTGAGTCAAACAGGGACACTTGGAACGGTTGGGAGCCAGAGCGCGCGCGACGCGCGACGTCGCGCCACGCCGCGTCGCGTCGGCCTCACCGCCGTACGAGCACGCGCGTACGCCGTGGCGCCGGAAAACCCACCGGTCCGAAGCCGTGCGCCGTGGGCACTGTGCGCCTAAGGGAGGTGACGCGCGCCAGCCCCGTAGGCCGGTGCCACGCGGCCTCCGCGCACTCGCCGAAGCTCGCACGCGCGCCCCGCCATTGGCCGGCGGCCCGCTGCCTCACCGCACGTCGCCCACCGCCTCCGCGCCCATGCCGTGACCCCTGTAGCCGATGGAGGTCATCGAACCGCCCTTCCTCACTTGGCCGTGCCTATAAAACCCCTCCTCTTTTCTTCTTGCGCACGCCAGCACCTCACCGCCGTCCGCCATTGCCACCGCCGCGGTGCATCCTCGCCTCCACTCACGCCCGTGGCCCACAAGTAGCTCAGAGCTCCTCCCTAGCACCCAACCGAGCTTCCACGCCCGCTCATGGACTAGCTCGCCCCCGCATTTCACCGGAATCCGAGTCGGGGCGGAGGCGCCGCCGCTGTCTCGCCACCGGCCACCGCCGGGTACATCTCCGGCCGACCAACTGCCACCAATCAACTCCCTGTGAGCTCAATCGAACATCCCTCTCATTTGTTTGCCCCCTCCGGCCCTGCACCGCCGCCGGCGAGCTCGGCCGCCGCCGTAGGGGCACGGTTGTGAATGCCAAGGGTCTTTCTGTGAAGTAGGGACCTGTTCGTATGGATCTTATTCTTAGTTTTGTTTCAACTAAGTCCAGTGTTTGTAAAATGCATGTAAATTCACAGAAAAATCCTAAAAATGCAAAACTAATTTTGTTGGTTTCCTTGTGAGTAGAAATACATATTTTGCAAAGCATGTATATACTTTTGAGTTATAGTTTTTGCACAAAAATTTGAAATCAGTTTAAGCCACTTTTGTTGTAGTTCAAAATATACATATGATCATGAGCTAATTTTTGGATATGTTGTGAGAAATAGCATGTGTTGTCTCTGTGCAAAAATTGGCATAAATTTACTAAGTAAATCGTTTAATATGATTTATCTTGCATTTATGCTATTTCTGCCTTAATGATTTTTGTAGCAAAAATTAAAAAGATTTTTGAGCTCAACTTCTGGGAATAGTTATGAAATGCCTAGATGCACCTTTACTGATTTAATCATGAGTTTTGGATTGATACAAATATTTGTTCCTGATTTATGCTTGTTTTTAATCATAAATGCTTAGTTCAAGATCTAAAATAGCTATTGATGTGTTTATTGGTTTCCTAGCCTTGTTTTAGACCATAAATGGTGTAGGAGAAAGTTTGGCTCCAGAAGTGATGTATTTATTTTTGTGTGCTTTTATCTCATTTGTGATAGGTAGAAATGTTATTTTTGGTGTAATTATTTTCATAGCTCCAATATGTGTGCTTGCTGTTCAGTGGCTGTGAATTAGGTCAGTAAGCTCAGTGAGCTTCATCCATGGCTTTTTATAAAGCTTTTTGTTTAATAAAAATGGAGAAGCCATCATAAGCTTAATAATAAGTTTAATTGGAAAATCATCCTTTTATCTTTTTTTGAGCCCTTGTTTGTGTTGTGAAAGTTGAACTCAGACTTGAAAACCATCTCAGTGCTGTTTGTGCAAATGAATTAATTATTTATTTAAATATGTACACAATCACTATAAAGAGAAGAATAAATAAGCCTTCATGATAATCTTAAAAGGAAAAGTGATGGATATTTTGTCAAGGTGAATATGTTCAACCATGTGCTTCTTGTTGTCTTTGGTTGCTGTTTTTAATTAAATTAAATCAATCTCACCACTAATTATTGCATATGCATCCTCCGTGTAGAAGTTCCCGACGGTAGCTACACGCTCGTACCGGCTGACGAGGACGAGGAAGCAGGAGGAGACGTGCACTACGTGTCCGTAGATCAAGACCCAGACCAAAGTCTGGAAGTTTGTTTGACTGCTTGTGCTGACGAAGGCAAGCCCCGGTTTAAACATTAACCTATGTGTTTCATTTAAGCTTCTGAATTTATCATTGCTTATCTATGTGCATTTACGTTCAGGAGTTGAATTGAAACCCTAGTTGCATGATCCTTAAGTACCTATGATCTTTTACTAGTATGCTAGGTCGCTAGTGGCTATGCTCTAAGGATCCGGTGCAAGTCGAGTGATGTTCGTCACTCGCGAGAATAGGATCTCCTTTATGGAATCACCATATTGATTAATGGATTGCTCATGTGGTAAGAGCATGGGATTTGGGCTCCGGTCCAGTGGCTTTGTTGGTTAAGTGTTTGAACGTACTAAGCACTTGTCGGAAATGGGCACGGTAAGCCTAGTACGTAAATGAGGCGGTGTGGGAACTTTGCGCTACTAATCTTAGGGTTGCGGCCCCGGGCTCGCCACCTGAGTACATGCGTGAGACTGGGTGACCTTGGTGGCGTAGCCCAGTAAACCTTGTACTTAAGACTGTAACATCTGATCCCAATCTGAAGAATGATGGGAACTGCCTGGTTGGAGCACTCTTAGTGAGGGCACCTCCCGTGTGTTTAGGTCTACCTTGCAAGGTTTAAATCAATCGATTGTCGGCCTCTCACCGTTATCTGAGACTACTTAATCTACTGGTCATGATATCCCTTTATGATGGAACTTTGTGAATATTGTTATTTGATTAATTGTATTGTACAACTCATGATTGCAATAGTTGCTTATCTAGTAATGATTACTTCTACTAAAACTTGAGCTAAAATGTGAAAGTAAGGATTCACTACTTAGTAGCTTTTTGGCAAAACAAACCCACTAGCCAAAAGCCTTGCATGCTTAGAGGTAAAGTCTTTTATTTTAGACGGGTAAGCCTTGCTGAGTATTAGTATACTCAGCCTTGCTTTTTAAATGTTGTTTCCAGGTAATGCATGTGATGTGTGGCCTGGAGAGATTCCACCCGGCTGGGAGCTGGAATGGGTGGATGATGACGAGTGATTGTATCATGGACGACCTTCTATGATACTTGTCGTACCGCTTAGTTATTTCCGCTGTTTAATAAACTCTGAACCATTTACTTTCATGCCAAGAACCATGGTTTGTAATAATGGACCCTATTGGGAAGTTTGTTGTTAATTTGTAAGGCACTCTGGACTCTCCTTCGTGGGGGTTTTAATGTATACGTTCGATCCTCTCTGTGTGTTTTCAAGTGATTTACCGGGCTTTGACCCGGCAACACTCAACGGGATGATTCTTTATTATCGCTTAATGACCAAATGGAGTGGTTTAGGCGATAGTACGGAATTATCTCGGATGGGGTTGTCACAGTTGGCATCAGAGCATCCGTATGCACCAGAGTGATTAGAGTAATACTAATCACATGATTTACAATAAAACTTGCCAAGATTGATTGGATTTTGAAAATACGTTGGATCGTTAAGGAATGATCTAGATCGAGGGGCCCTAGAGGGAATTTTTGGTTCTTTAAGGTGGCCTAAGAATCTATGGTTTATTTTGCTAACTTCCAGCACTTTACTTTATGTCAGACTTACTTTCTTGCACAACCAAACTAGATGAAGCCACGTGTTTCATACGTGTGTTGTGCCGCATCACGGGAATGCGAGGGTTGATGGAGTGATCTATTCCACGGATCCCATCTTCTCGTCTGGTTGCTCACGTGTCTTATACGTGCGCTTTCCGTATGAGAGTCATACGAAGGATGACATGCTCTATTCAAGATGAACATGTCATGGGTTGTGATGTCGCCACGTTTTGCCATACGTGTGCATTCCGCGTGACGAATATGCGAGGCAAGGATACACTCCATTCAAACGGAGGGTGTCTGAGGTTGGACGCTGTCCATGCAACGGCTTGATGCATGGATACCATTTCTATAGCGAACGGTAATGTATGTGGACGCTTCCGTGACGTGCTGGCACGGAAGGTTATTTTCTGCAGGTACACTAACCACGTTAGTGCGATCGCTTTGAACGACGAGTAGCTCCGACTAGTTATTATAGGGAGAGTCGATTATGAGCTTGCCACCGGCCTTAACTACGTCTTTTGAGATCCATGTGTGAGGTCGTTAAGACGTGTGCATCATGATAAAATCTTGTTGAACCTAAAACTTGTTGTTGCATGTTTGTGTTATGCTTCCTAGGGTGATTGCTTGATCTTAGACAAGGTTATCCTCTCATTTTAATCTTAGGTAGTTTCTGCCAGATTTTCTTGCTGTCAGTTCATAATTTTTAGAGCCAAATCTATATTGAATCTGACTAGGCACCTTTTATGAAAGTTGTTTCTTATCAAAGTTAGCACCTTCTGTGAATTTCTCATGATTTTAGGAATTTTCAATCTGGAGTTATGATCAGATTAGCAAGTCTCTGTCCTGCTGTTTTTCTGGGTAACCTTCCTCTGAAAATGGAATTTTTCGAGCATGTTCCCATCTAATCTAGATCTACCCTTGAATACCAAAAATGTGCATATTTATGTCACTGAGTTGCTGTAGAAATTTGGGAATTTTTGGGGCTCTGGTTTTTATGCTATGAATTTTTGTTCATACCTGCCAGATTTTTATGCCCTTATTCATGTTATACTCGTGTTGAGGCTTAACATGTGATCCCCATTTTTGTCCAGATGGAGCAGCCACCGCACTTTGAGGTTGCCGAGGATGGTACGGTTCGTACCAATGGCCTCCACTGGGAGGGTTTTCCCCGCATTTTGTGGGAGACTCTCAGCGAGGTTGGCTACACCATCCCGCCGACGTACGAGGTGGTCTACTTCTGGGACCGGGGAGTCCCCTACGCACGCACGACGGTGACCGTGCCACCACACCCAGAGCACTCGGAGTGGGTGGACTTGAGCATGATGTTCTTTGCTCACCGTGGCATCGAGTCGATTGAGTCCGCGGCCATGCGGACCCTCCACACCTTTTGCGAGCAGCACCCGGACGAGGTGATGCTCACCGCGCTGGGGTTGTTCCCGGCCATGGACCCACTTGACCCGGCTTGGCGTGAGCGTGTGTCGCTCACTGACGTGTTGCTCACTGCTGACCCTCCAGAGGTCACGGTGCGCCAGCTTCTGAGGTTGTTGGAGGCGGTTTACAACATACAGGTTTTCCGTCTCTCTACTCTGGGCATGCTCTCTCTTGAGCTGATGGACTCCGCAACTTTGAGGGATGTCCTCTACTTTGACCTTCAGTTCGAGCGGCAGACTACCGCTCACCTCCAGCAGGAGATTGTCACACTTCAGGACGAGCGTGTCCAGTGGCACCAGGAGCGTGGCGAGTACATAGAGCAGCTGTACGCCAGAGACCACGAGATCGATACACTGCGGGTACAGTTAGCTCACACGGAGGCTCAGCGTTTTGCCTTGGTGCAGAACGTGGCTGAGATGCAGAACCAGGTCGTCGATTTGGAGGTAGAGGTGGAGGTTTGGCAGGTGATGGCACACCAGGCCCAGCAGCCGCCGATCGTCCCACCGGTTGCACCTGCCTCTCTGGACGAGCTGCAGGGAGCTTCGGGCTTGAGCGAGGACAGCATCGATGGACCGCCACCCGCTTCTCCTCAGTCTAGTGCTGGCTCCGCTGCGGGCAACTAGCTTGCCCTAGTTGTTGATGTAGGGAAAAATCATGTACTCTTGGTTTAGCCTTTTCAGCTAGCTTTTGTGGGAAGGTTTAGGCTGCTCGGAGAGTATGTGTAATGTGTTTTATGTTGCATGTAAATAGTGTGTGAGGTGATCCAAAAACTTCGCATCATGTAATGCTTGGATGAACACCTTTGTGATGTTGTTTTCAATGAATGAATTAGGGTTGTTGGGATCAAAATTTCACCTTGCGCTGAATACCAAAGTTGTGTGGAATGTTGTGGAGATCATGCTCACCAAAATTCGTCATGTTTGCATAAGCGTACCGAGAATTATGGCAAAAATTGTGCACCTCGGCCTACAGTAAAAACAGCTAGGCAGAACCTCGGTTGCGGAATTTTTCGGGCATGATAATGTTGGAATTTGACCCCGAGTTGAATACCAATGTTGGAGCTTACGAAATTTTGCACTTGCTGACAAAAAATGAGAATTTTTCCCTGAAGGGGCAGTGAGTTATGAATTTTTTTCAACTCAGCTAAGCTGTCTGGTTTCCGAAGAAATGATGTTTATGAGTTTTCGTCTTGCATATTCTTCTTGTGGTTAATGTAAGCAAGCTTGCCAATATGTGGCTAATGAAAACTCCATGAATTTTAGATGGTGGGACCGACACGCACCTCCCCCAACAGTTTTGGTGCAAGTGGGAGTGACGCTCCGCCACCTCCTCCGAACATGACCATCCAGGAGCAATTCATCGCCACCCAAACTGAGGTGATGCGACAGATTTTGCAAACGCAGCAGCTGATCACCCAGCAGCTGCAGCAAAATCCCCGCGGGGAGAATCTTGATGGCCAGCCCCGGGTCACCAAGTATGAGCATTTCTATGCCATGAAGCCCCCGACGTTCGAGGAGGCCAAGGAACCTCTAGCTGCGGATGCGTGGATCCAGGCCATTGAGGCAAAGTTCTCAGTGTTTGTCCTGCCATGCTCCGAAGAGCGTAAGGCGAGTTTCGCGGCCTTACAGCTCCACGGGGCAGCGCTGCTGTGGTGGGAGCATTATAAGTCCATGATTCCAGAGGGACATCAAGTCACATGGGCTGAATTCAAGAGGGCCTTTAAGGAACATCATATTCCTAAGGGTCTCATGGACCGAAAGATGAAAGAGTTGCTTGCACTGAAGCAAGGTACTGACACGGTGTATGATTATGCTAAGAAATTCAATGCCTTGTGTCAGTACGGTGGGCATCATGTTGATAGCGATGCCAAGAAAATAGAGCGTTTCCGTGATGGGCTAAACGGGGACCTTTATGAGAGGCTTAATCTTTATGAGCCTAACAACTATCAGGACCTTGTGAACAAGGCCATATCTCAGGAAGATGCCATGACAAAAGCCCAGAAAGACAAGAAGAGCCAGGCCGGATTCACCACTGCAGGTGGGTCAGGCAAAAAGTTTCGCTTTGTCAAGAAGGGTACTCAAGGGCATTCCCAGTCATCTTCATCTGGACACTGGAGGATGACCCCATCTCAGAACAAGCCTTCGGGGAATTTTCAGTACCGTAAGGCACAACAGCAGCCCTACAAGCCCAGTGCACCCCCAGCCAACAATAATGCTTTGAAGGACCGTCACTGCTACAATTGTGGGCAGCCAGGACACTATATCAGTGAGTGCCCCAAACCTAGGCAAATCAAGCAAGGTGAAGGGTCAGGGGCCCGACAGGGTAATCATGGCAAGAAGCCCGTGGTGCAAGTAAAGCAAGGCAAGCTGAACTTCACCTCAATGATGAACATGCCAGAGGGAGCACCAGTGCTGACGGGTATCTTTTCTATCCGAGGCTTTTCAGTTAAAGTATTGTTTGATTCTGGTGCGACACATAGTTTCATAAATGAGAAAATTCTGAGCAAGTTGGGTTTGAAGAGTTGTCATATGAACCGACCTTTCTTGATAACAACACCTGGTGGAAAAGTTACCACTGGGGACCTAGTCTTGAGAGTGCCACTTGAGCTAGGTAGTAAAGTTGTTCTAACAAATCTTATGGCTTTGAGTCTAGAGGGTATTGATGTGATCCTAGGCATGGATTGGTTAACACAACATAAAGTCATTTTGGACATTGCTACAAGAATGATAGAAATCAATTCACCAATTGTGGGCACCTCTACTCTATACTTATCCTCCAAGGGCAACGGGAATTCTTATGCTTTCACAGCCATCACTTCTTTGCTTGATGACATTCCAATAGTTTGTGAATATCCAGACGTCTTTCCCGATGACTTGCCTGGCATGCCCCCAGACAGGGACATCGAATTCATGATAGAACTTCAACCTGGCACCGCACCTATCTCTAAAAGACCTTACCGTATGCCACCCAAAGAGCTGGCCGAACTGAAAAATCAGTTGCAAGAATTGCTTGATAAAGGGTACATTCGCCCAAGTTCTTCTCCTTGGGGATGTCCCGCTCTCTTTGTGAAGAAGAAAGATGGTAGTTTGCGGATGTGTGTTGACTATCGTCCACTCAATGCAGTGACAATAAAGAACAAATATCCTTTGCCCCGCATTGATGTTCTCTTTGATCAATTGGCTGGTGCCAAAGTCTTTTCCAAGATCGATCTTCGATCGGGCTATCATCAAATAAAGATTCGACCAAGTGACATTCCAAAAACAACTTTCTCCACCAGATATGGTCTCTATGAATTTCTGGTGATGTCCTTTGGTCTCACAAATGCACCCGCCTATTTCATGTACCTTATGAACTCAGTCTTCATGAATGAGCTAGACAAGTTCGTGGTGGTCTTCATTGATGATATCCTTATTTATTCCAAAAATGAAGAAGAGCATGCGAAACATCTTCGGATTGTTTTGCAGTGTTTGAGAGATCACAAGCTTTATGCTAAATTCTCCAAATGTGAATTCTGGTTGGATAGTGTGAAATTCTTGGGTCACACTATTTCCAAGGATGGTATTTCCATGGACCCTAGCAAAGTGCAGGAGGTCATGGATTGGAAGCCACCCAAGTCAGTACATCAAATCCGCAGTTTTCTGGGTCTAGCTGGCTATTATCGTCGGTTTATTCCGGACTTCTCCAGAATAGCTAAACCCATGACGGAATTGTTAAAGAAAGGTGTCAAGTTTGTGTGGAGTGAAGCTTGTGATAAGGCCTTCCACACCTTGAGAGAACACTTAACCTCAGCCCCCGTGCTAACCCAGCCAAACATGACAAAACCGTTTGAGGTGTTTTGTGATGCTTCGGGCACTGGCCTTGGTTGCGTGCTTATGCAAGAAAACCGGGTTATTGCCTATGCCTCACGAGCACTTCGACCTCATGAGAAAAATTATCCTACCCATGATCTTGAGCTAGCAGCGGTTATTCATGCCTTAAAAATTTGGCGGCATTATTTGATGGGAAATCGCTGCAATATCTTCACCGATCACAAGAGCCTTAAATATATATTCACCCAATCGGATCTGAATATGAGGCAAAGAAGGTGGTTGGAATTGATAAAAGATTATGATTTGGAAGTCCATTATCATCCCGGCAAAGCCAACGTGGTTGCGGATGCGCTTAGCCGCAAGCATTGCAACTACATGACGGTAAAGCCGTATAATGAGGCTTTATGTGAGGAAATGAGGAAGCTTAACCTAGAAATGATCGAGCATGGAAATCTTTATGCCATCTCCATCGAATCCCCTCTCCATGAGAGAATTGCCGTAGCTCAACTCATCGATGAAGAGGTCCAGAAAATCATACAGAAATTATCTGAGGGAGATCCCAAATTTAATTGTTTCCGGAAGGGTGACAAAGGAGTTGTATGGTTTGGTCAGAGGTTAGTCATTCCCCAGGATCCGGAAATAAAGAAAGAAATTTTAGATGAGGCTCATCTCTCTAAATTCACCATCCATCCCGGTAGTACCAAGATGTACCGAGACCTTAGGGAAAATTTCTGGTGGTCAAACATGAAAGGTGAAATAGCCGAGTATGTGTCCGGATGTGATACATGTCAAAGGATCAAGGCTAGTCACCTAAAGACCGTGGGTCAAATGCAACCTTTGTCTATCCCCGCATGGAAGTGGGACGACATAAGCATGGATTTCATTGTAGGTTTGCCCCTCACTCCCAGAAAGCATGATTCCATTTGGGTAATAGTGGACCGGCTTACCAAGACCGCTCATTTCATTCCTGTCCACACCACCTATTCAGCCGAGCGCTATGCGGAAATCTATGTTGATCTCATAGTACGCTTGCACAGTGTTCCAAAAACTATCCTATCAGACAGAGGCACTCAATTTGTTGCTCACTTTTGGGCACAAGTTCATGAATCTTTGGGCACCAAATTAATCCATAGCTCCAGCTATCATCCCCAGACTGATGGTCAGACGGAAAGAGTAAATCAAATAGTGGAAGATGTGTTGAGAGCTTGTGTTATTCACTTTGACAAGACTTGGGACAAATGCTTAGCATTGGCAGAGTTTGCTTATAACAATAGTTATCAAGCTAGCTTGAAAATGGCTCCTTTCGAAGCCTTATATGGACGAAGGTGTCGTACCCCCTTGAATTGGTCACAAGCGGGTGAGCGAAACTTATTTGGTCCTAAGCTAGTACAAGAAGCTGAAGAGAAGGTAGAAGTGATTAGAGAAAATTTGAGAGCCGCTCAAATGAGGCAAAAGAGCTACCATGACAAGGCTAAAGCCCCCAGAGAATTTGAAGTTGGTAATTATGTGTACCTAAAGGTGTCCCCAACCAAAGGTGTACAACGCTTTGGAGTAAAAGGGAAATTAGCTCCACGCTATATTGGCCCTTATGAAGTCACCGAGAAGTTCGGTACGGTTGCCTATCGTATTCGACTCCCAGACCGACTTTCCGCAGTACACGACGTGTTTCACGTCTCACAATTGAAGAAGTGTGAGCAAATACTGGAAGCACAGATAATTGAGGAGACCAATGCAGAGATAGAACCAGACCTGTCACTGGCAGAATATCCGATGAGAGTATTGGATCAAAAAGAAAGACAAACTAGGAGACAAAAGGTGAAGATGTACAAGGTACAATGGAGTCACCACACCGAAGAAGAAGCTACGTGGGAGACCGAGCACTTTCTAAACACCAAGTATCTAGATTTTCTTCTGTCACATCCGATTTTACAAGGAAAACCGAATGCATCTCATATGTGCGTCAGGAACAAGTTACACACATACGATAGACAAAAGAGTGTAATACCATAACTGTAATCAAACGTACAAGAGTTTAACCGATACAATATTCATTATTACACTCAGGCAGTGGACACGAAGGTCCAATAAAACAAACGATAACTAAACGAGTAACTTCTTCTTCATCATCCACAGGCACATGACTGGGGGATCGCATGCCTCAGAACTCTTCAAAGTCGCTCCAGTACTCCTCACCGTTGTTCTCCTCTGAACAGCGGTAAGCAAGGGTGAACACTCTTATGGTTGGAGCTCCGCAAGTGGGGGAAACATGCAAGGCTATCAAGGGTAGGCTAAGGTTTTGCAGCGGTCAGCATTTTAATGTTGATCAAGTTTTATTAGCAAGCCTATTACTAGATGTAAGTTTATACCAACCCCAAAAGATTAATCAGTTGCAACCATATCTCAAAACCATAAGGAACCACAATTTAAGTTTATCTTTAAGTTCAATTATCATGTGAGGGTCCAAGCCACTCTTGACTGTGAGCATGGCTGATCGATCAGTTTTAACTCTGCAGAGGCTGTACACTTTACCCACAGTTTGTGTTCCCCATGTTGCCCGGGTTAGCTAGACCCTTAAACACTTCCGAGGTGAGTGGCTAGGGGTCCACTACGAAGCCTTTACAAAGACATGCAAAAGACTAATGACCCGCATAGTTACAGACCAGGGCGGACCATAACCCTCCCTAATGGTCAGCACCTTAGCAAAGGCTGCTACCCCAAAAGAACCGGGCTATACCCCTGCAACCCCGGTCCCCCTCTGCCCCTTTCGGATAAGATCGTCAGAACATTCACACGCCTAATTAATTGGCTAAGCCAGAGCCATATGGACTGTGGTTGTACTATTTTCTTGGGTGGTTCTCCATGTTCCAATTAAAGTATATGATCTTGTCTTAAAACATAACCATCATCTCATAACACGAAAGTCTGTATCATAAAACCATTTATAACCAGCCCATGTATAGCAACTAAGCATTCATCTACCCAAAACATTTATTAAAAAGGGTTGATCAAGGTGATAGGGGTGAAACTCTAGTCATGTCCTTAAAAAGGTGATTTCCCATCAAGTTAATGCATAGCAACATGTAAAGGTAAACATTATTTAAATATGCAGTTATATAGGTCTAAGAAGAATATGTAGAGGGAGAAGTCCACTTGCCTTCCTCTACGAACTGAGTATCCTCCTCTTCGAAGATAGGCTCTTCTTGATCTTCTCCAACAGGGTGCTCAGTCGAAACAGGCACGATATCTACGCACAAGCATATACAAATAATAAATAAATAAAACAATACACCAAACAGTTCTATATGCTAAAACACGCTGTTTAAAAGGTTCTACTCGCTGATACGAACATTTTGATATATTATACGCGAAAAACGGTGTTAAAATGCGAAAGATATGATTAAAACAAAACTCAGGGACCTTTTTGCAAGAAAAATAGGTTCACAGGGTTTATACGAAAGAAGCCAGGGACTTGATACATAATTTCATGTATAAACAGAGGGGTTTATATGTGAAAAGGAGTGAAAAGGACCTCTGGTGGAAGAATCTAAAGAAGACAGGGGCTATATCATAAAAACAGGGACCTATTCGAAAGGATTCTTATAGGTGGGAGGACCGGCTTGCGAATACAAAGAAATCCAGGGGCTCATAATTAAAACGGCTAGGCATTGACCGGTACGCCTGGATTTGACCGGCGCGGCCCGTGGATCCGCACCGTAGATCGAAGATCTGACGGCCCAGGACGTGAGGAAGCGGGATATGGCGGCGGACTCGCCGGAGGGAGGCGGCGCGCGGTGGAGAACTTGCCGGCGCAGCCCAAGATCATGCTGCGGGGCGCCAAAACGTGCACAAGCGGGTTCTACACGTAGCTGGGGTGCTCGCGAACACAACCGAGCCAAAAGGACGGTGGTTCCGGCGACCTCGACAGCCCGCACCGGAAGGGGGCGGCGCGGACCTCGTCGGCGTGCGGGCGCCGGTGCTACGGTGCACGTGCAGGACGAAGGACGGCGGGATGATGTTGCTCACCACACGGAGATGGACCGAACGTGTTCACAGGCGAGGAAGGAGCGGCGGTGACGAGGATCAGCGACGGCGGTGAGCACGGGCGGCGCTCTGACGGAGAAGAACAGGCGCGTCTCGGTCCGGTGACGAATGGAAGCACCTGGAGTAGAGAGAGAAAGAGAGAGATGAGCCACGTGCGCAGAGGAGAAGAAAGGAGGGGCTGGACACTTCACCGTCGACGAGAAGCTCCGGCGGCGGTGAGGAAACAGGGGCGACGGCGCAGGGTGAATGTGGGGCTTGAGCGTGTGGAAGCTGCGTGCGAGTGCAAAAAGGAGGGGATGGAGATGATGCCCGGCTTATATACAGACAGAGAGGGGAGAAGGGGAAGCAGAAAGGCTCCGGCGGCGGCGCGCTTGCCATTGATGGCCGGCAGGCCTTGCGGGAGTGAAAAAGGCAAGAAAAGGGGAAACAGAAGGAAATTGGAGGAGGGGGGTGGACGCGGAGTTTATTGCCTTTCATTGGGGCTTAAGGAGGGAAGGGGAAGCGGAGTAGGCGCGGGGCAATGCGGCGGTCATCACGGCGGATGCGCGGCCGAAGCAGAGGAAGGGGGCGCGGGGAGGGAGAGGAAGCTGACGGGTGGGGCCGGCGCGTCAGCGGGCGCGGGGAAGGAAGAGGGAGGGAGATGGGCCGCGGCAAATGCTGGGCCGGAGTGGGCCGAAAGGGAGGTAGAGAGGGAGAAGTTGAAGTTTGTTTTTTTTCTTTTCTTTTTTCAAACTCCTTTAAATCAAACCTTTTAAACTCAAAAAGATTCAAACCTTTTTCAAACTTTTTCACAAAATTTTAAAAACTTTTAAAACTTCACCAAAGCAACCACAAACCATGCAAAGCCAAATAATGATGCACAAACACTTGTTGTCTCTAAATTAATTAAATTAAATTACTTTAGAGCTCAAATTGATTAGCAAATTAATTAAATCCTTAAGACTAAATCTAAAACACTATGTTGCTTAAGCAAATTTTAGTGATGGAATTTTAGGGTGTCACATCTTCCGAGTCAAAATCGTACGTGACCTTCCCCCGCCTATCTTTTAAATTTCGAATCTCGGGACGAGATTCCTGTTAAGGGGGGTAGGCTGTAACACCCCGTGTTTTTGCTTAGTGTCAATTAGTGCTAATGATCACTTTAATCAAGTCTCTAACCATCCATGGTCAACCCTTGGTCAAACCCTAGCCCAAAACCCTGGTCAACCCCTTGACCTTCCTTGTCCTTCTAGAATTTTTGTCGCGTTCTCCAAAATTCACCGAAACACTTCAATTTCTTCCAATGTAAAAGTTGTGCAGTTTGTCGAGGCACACAACTTTCATGATTGACGGCATTTCTAATTCGAAGTGCAAATTGGTGTAAAACTCCAGTCAACACCTGCAGTTACTATTCATCAGAACCGAGAAAATCCCCAAGTTGCCTTGCAGTTCATGCCAAATCGGTTGCTCAAAACACCCACCAGCCTTTACAAAAGTTGTAGAGGGGTGCTAGATCTACATCTTTCATATTTGTCGCTCAGGACAGTTTGGTTGAGAAAAGTTGAGAAAAATTGAGTCAAACAGGGACACTTGGAACGGTTGGGAGCCAGAGCGCGCGCGACGCGTGACGTCGCGCCACGCCGCGCCGCGTCGGCCTCACCGCCGTACGAGCACGCGCGCACGCCGAGGCGCCGGAAAACCCACCGGTCCGAAGCCGTGCGCCGTGGGCACTGTGCGCCTAAGGGCGGTGACGCGCGCCAGCCCCCTAGGCTGGTGCCACGCGGCCTCCGCGCACTCGCCAAAGCTCGCACGCGCGCCCCGCCATTGGCCGGCGGCCCGCTGCCTCACCGCACGTCGCCCACCGCCTCCGCGCCCATGCCGTGACCCCTGTAGCCGATGGAGGTCATCGAACCGCCCTTCCTCACTTGGCCGTGCCTATAAAACCCCTCCCCTTTTCTTCTTGCGCACGCCAGCACCTCACCGCTGTCCGCCATTGCCACCGCCGCGGTGCATCCTCCCCTCCACTCACGCCCGTGGCCCACAAGTAGCTCAGAGCTCCTCCCTAGCACCCAACCGAGCTTCCACGCCCGCTCATGGACTAGCTCGCCCCCGCATTTCGCCGAAATCCGAGTCGGGGTGGAGGTGCCGCCGCTGTCTCGCCGCCGGCCACCGCCGGGTACATCTCCGGCTGACCAACAGCCACCAATCAACTCCCCGTGAGCTCAATCGAACATCCCTCTCATTTGTTTGCCCCCTCCGGCCCTGCACCGCCACCGGCGAGCTCGCCCGCCGCCGTAGGGGCACGGTTGTGAATGCCAAGGGTCTTTCTGTGAAGTAGGGACCTGTTCGTAAGGATCTTATTCTTAGTTTTGTTTCAACTAAGTCCAGTGTCTTGTAAAATGCATGTAAATTCACAGACAAATCCTAAAAATACAAAACCAATTTTGTTGGTTTCCTTGTGAGTAGAACTACATATTTTGCAAAGCATGTATATACTTTTGAGTTATAGTTTTTGCACAAAAATGTGAAATCAGTTTAAGCCACTTTTGTTGTAGTTCAAAATCTACATATTATCATGAGCTGATTTTTGGATATGTTGTGAGAAATAGCATGTGTAGGCTCTGTGCAAAAATTGGCATAAAGTTACTAAGTAAATCTTTTAATATGATTTATCTTGCATTTATCCTATTTCTGACTTAATGATTTTTTTAGCACAAATTAAATAGATTTTTGAGCTCAACTTATGGGAATAGTCATTAAATGCCTAGTTGCACCTTTACTGATTTAATCATGATTTTTTGACTGTTACAAATATTTGTTCCTGATTTATGCTTGTTTTTAATCATAAATGCTTAGTTCAAGATCTAAAATAACTATTGATGTGTTTGTTGGTTTCCTAGCCTTGTTTTAGACCAGAGATGGTGTAGGAGAAAGTTTGGCTCCAGAAGTGATGTATTTATTTTTGTGTGCTTTTATCTCATTTGTGATAGCTAGAAATGTTATTTTTGGTGTAATTATTTTCATAGCTCCAATATGTGTGCTTGCTGTTCAGTGGCTGTGAATTAGGTCAGTAAGCTCAGTGAGCTTCATCCATGGCTTTTCATAAAGCTTTTTGTTTAATAAAAATGGAGAAGCCATCATAAGCTTAATAATAAGTTTAATTGGAAAATCATCCTTTTATCTTTTTTGAGCCCTTGTTTGTGTTGTGAAAGTTGAACTCAGACTTGAAAACCATCTCAGTGCTGTTTGTGCAAATGAATTAATTATTTATTTAAATATGTACACAATCACTACAAAGAGAAGAATAAATAAGCCTTCATGATAATCTTAAAAGGAAAAGTGATGGATATTTTGTCAAGGTGAATATGGTCAACCATGTGCTTCTTGTTGTCTTTGGTTGCTGTTTTTAATTAAATTAAATCAATCTCACCACTAATTATTGCATATGCATCCTCCGTGTAGAAGTTCCCGACGGTAGCTACACGCTCGTACCGGCTGACGAGGAGGAGGGAGCAGAAGGAGACGTGCACTACGTGTTCGTAGATCAAGACCCGGACCAAAGTCCGGAAGTTTGTTTGACTGCTTGTGCTCACGAAGGCAAACCCCGGTTTAAACATTAACCTATGTGTTTCTTTTAAGCTTCTGAATTTATCATTGCTTATCTATGTGCATTTACGTTCAGGAGTTGAATTGAAACCCTAGTTGCATGATCCTTAAGTACCTATGATCTTTTACTAGTATGCTAGGTCGCTAGTGGCTATGCTCTAAGGATCCGGTACAAGTCGAGTGATGTTCGTCACTCGCGAGAATAGGATCTCCTTTATGGAATCACCATATTGATTAATGGATTGCTCATGTGCTAAGAGCATGGGATTTGGGCTCCGGTCCAGTGGCTTCATTGGTTAAGTGTTTGAACGTACTAAGCACTTGTCGGAAATGGGCACAGTAAGCCTAGTACCTAAATGAGGCAGTGCGGGAACTTTGCGCTACTAATCTTAGGGTTGCGGTCCCGGGCTCGCCACCTGAGTACATGCGTGAGACTGGGTGACCTTGGTGGCGTAGACCAGTAAACCTTGTACTTAAGACTGTAACATCTGATCCCAATCTGAGGAATGACGGGAACTGCCTGGTTGGAGCACTCTTAGTGAGGGCACCTCCCGTGTGTTTAGGTCTACCTTGCAAGGTTTAAATCAATCGATTGTCGGCCTCTCACTGTTATCTGAGACTACTTAATTTACTGGCCTTGATATCCCTTTATGATGGAACTTTGTGAATATTGTTATTTGATTAATTGTATTGTACAACTCATGATTGCAATAGTTGCTTATCTAGTAATGATTACTTCTACTAGAACTTGAGCTAAAATGTGAAAGTAAGGATTTACTACTTAGTAGCTTTTTGGCAAAACAAACCCACTAGCCAAAAGCCTTGCATGCTTAGAGGTAAAGTCTTTTATTTTAGACGGGTAAGCCTTGCTGAGTATTAGTATACTCAGCCTTGCTTTTTAAATGTTGTTTCCAGGTAATGCATGTGATGTGTGGCCTGGAGAGATTCCACCCGGCTGGGAGCTGGAATGGGTGGATGATGACGAGTGATTGTATCATGGACGGCCTCCTATGATACTTGTCGTACCGCTTAGTTATTTCCGCTGTTTAATAAACTCTGAACCATTTACTTTCATGCCAAGAACCATGGTTTGTAATAATGAACCCTACGGGGAAGTTTGTTGTTAATTTGTAAGGCACTCTGGACTCTCCTTCGTGGGGGTTTTAATGTATACGTTCGATCCTCTCTGTGTGTTTTCAAGTGATTTACCGGGCTTTGACCCGGCAACACTCAACGGGATGATTCTTTATTATCGCTTAATGACCAAATGGAGTGGTTTAGGCGATAGTACGGAATTATCTCGGATGGGGTTGTCACAAAAAGGTACAAGGAGAATGATTGGACGGTCAAGCATGCAAGGTATTTGTACCTTTGGAACAATCGGCAAAGGATAGATCCTCAAGAAGGCCCTGCTTGGCGTGCTCACATAGGGAGTACCTTCGGTGGTACCATACCTCTACAAGAACAAGGATCAAGCCAGCTTTGACGGACGATCACATTGAAGATGCCCCCTCTGACTCAGACGACGACATAGCGGATGAGTACGACACCCTGACACATGTGGGAACACAGCCTGAGCGAGCACCTTTACACGACTACTCCCTCCAGTTCCCTATTAGAAGTCGTTTTGGACAAGGTTTGAGTCAAACATTGGGAATATAAATCATGAATAACTTTTAAGTCGTTGAGTTTGAAAATGTGAAAATCATATAAATAGATTTGTCTTGAAAATTACTTTCATAAGAATATACATATATAACTTTCCAATAAAGGTTTTTTAGAGAAAAGAGAAGTCAAAGTTGTGTTTTGGTGACCGTGTCGCTGTCCTAAACGACTTCTAATATGGAACCGGAGGGAGTACTTGGTAATTTTATTCCCTATAAGTTTTGTTTCATCACTTCATTATCTCAAAATCTATAGCTTAACATGATTTTTTATTAGAGACAACAAATTGCAAGGCTTGCCAATGAGGTAGGAGTGGCCATGGAACATGCAAGTGCATCCGAAGTTGGAGCCCTACGGAACTTTGCTGAGGTAGTATTAGTTTCCAAAAATTTTATGCTTCAGTATATCCATACTGAATATATATTGAATATGTACTGAATTTATACTCAATGCATGGTGCAGAGGGTTCGGAGAAGCTGCAGACGTATGGCAATGAAGTTGAACTGCATGCCGACCCCAGATGTTGCCCACAGCGGCAATGGCCATGGCACTTCTTTTGGATCCCGTCGTACTCCAGTCCACCATGGGGCAAGAAGCATGTCACGGACCCCATCTCATAGCAGCGCTCGCACCACGTCGGCATCTGCAGGTCAAGTTCGTGCTAGTGGCAGCTGTGGTCGTGGCAAGGCAATCGCTACCCCAGAGGCGAGTGATGAGGAGGATGGAGACGACTCCTCAGATGCAGACGCCAGTGAGGGTGCAGACCCCACATACCAGTTAGAGATTTGAATGGACGAGCTCTTTGATGCCCCACGTGCTACTCAGACACAAGGAGAGTCGAGCCAGGTAATTAATCTAATCACATTTACATATAAGTCGTCAATTCTTACTACTATCATGTTGCTTCCTATCACATTGGAGATTGACATGTCTTATATTTGCAGCCCCGTCCACCTCCTGCCAAGAAAGCCCGCCGGCGTCGTCCTCGTGGTCGCTCTGACATTGGTAGTGGCAATGTGTTGGACACAAAACTGGGGAGGGACCATTGACCTAAACAAATCTTCAGCCCAGAGGACCAAATCCACCGCCGTCGTTGAACTTATGGATGAACCTTGTGTATGTTCGACTATGTTGGACTATGTTAGAATTGGCTATGCATGTTAGGATTTGCATGTTAGGATTTGACCAAATATGCATCCGCGTCGTGTGTTGGATGAGTTTGGATGTTGAACTATGTATGATGGATGGCATTTGTGGTGTTGGATGCGCTTTGTGGCCATTTTATTGGCTTTTGGATCACTTCATGCAGGTGCGTCGGGAAGAGGGTAACAGAAACCTCTGAAAATTTGAAGTATGACGAGTGTGGAAGAATGAGAGGAGCGCTAGCTGCATGTGTGTCACATAACATAATGCATCAGAATATCACATAATGTACTACACAAACCTTTAGCATCAATAAATACTTTGACAGCAGATAAAGATCAATTGGCACCTCAAACAAAAGGTATGCAAGAAATTCACTTCATACATGTGCATGTGTGTCAAGTTTTATTAGGTCAAATTTTAAGAACAAAACTAAGCCAAGAATCTATAACCAAAAGCTCTGATTACCAACTCATTCTTCCACACTCGGCATATGAAATATGACGAGTCTGGAAGAATGAGATATAAAGGAAAGAATCTAGATGACCAGGTAGGAATATTTAATTTTAAAGGAGCATATGAAGTATGACGAGTGTAGAAGAATGAGATGAGTGCTAGCTGCGGGAGCACGCTGAATCGGGATGTCACGAGGAGGTGTGCTTCCTGCATTGTCGCGCGGCTGTCCACCATCCTCATCTCGTTTCCCTCTTCGCCACTTCTCTTCTTTGCCCAAATTTTCGCTTCTGGACAGGGCTACGACATCTGTTTGACTGTTTCTGAAATGAACCGAATTTCCGCGAACGGAAACCCGACTCTCTGCACCTCCGTGGTAGTCCCAGGAAGGCTACCACGTGCAATCTCTGTCTCAGCAATACCAAAATCCATACAACACAAGAGATAAAAAGAGTACATCATTTATTTATTACATTAATCAGAGTACATCTCTTCGGCACATGCCGGGTACAAGTCCATCAGGACTGAATCAAACAAGGTAAAATCCTACTCAACGGTGCATATGAAGCGAAGTCGACGCCATCTCCGCAGGCCGCTCAAGCGAAGAACCAGCCCTAGTCCTCCCATCCATCGATCTTGAAGTCGTAGTCCGGCTCTGCGTCAGAAACGCTAGGATCTACCCGATAAGCGGGTAGGTCATGTCAGCTTCCCAACAAAGAGTAAAAGCGGTGGTTGAAACTACTATGGATGGATAAAACCTATATTGGGATGTAGAAAGCTGTAGCAAAGTAGCAGCGCGGAAGCAACATTCAAAGGTAAGCAGAAAGCAGCGAGGTCAACACCTCAGGGAGGTTCACACCTCTGAGGTCCACACCTCTGAGGCCAACACCTTCGGGGGTCAACACCCCCAACAAGGAATCCAACACCAAAGCACTGAATGACACCCACGATCCAGCTCCCAACTCTCCTCTGTGATGTGGGGCCCGCCTGCTCCTATCCCTACATCTCAACGGCCAAAGCTGGGCTCACTCACTCGGGGGAGAGAGAAGAAGCACAAGAAAAGAGTCTAGTCAGGTGAGAGATCAGTGGACTGTCCATAACCAGTGGACACGGACTATAGCTATAGGTTTAAACACTCTGCAGAGGTTGTACATCTGTACCCGCTCAAATAGAGCCAAAACGGGGATCAACCGTCCCAAACTTTACCATACGGATTGAGTCTTAGTAAGTGGATAGCACTCTCCTGTTTCTTCGAGCCTGACTTGTCCGCAACTGGGGAACACATCACCCAGCCTTGGTCCTCGAAGCTGTGGAACCATCCCCGGGCCATTCCCGGGGCGACGTCTTCTCGGGGGGAACACATCACCTCCTCGCATGATCACACCGATCCTCCTACAGGATGAATGCTGTCCACTACTAGTCTCACCCCGCACCCCCGCCCATAACAGGGCAGACAGTATGTATGAAAGTAGTCCAAAGAAGCAAGGTCAACTGACGATCGATCCTTAAGGGCAGGGAGCAAGCACCTCAATAACTCCACCCAATCCGACACGCCGCTAGTGGTGAGAGGCCAAGTCGCATCTCCCCTAGTTAGGCGTTCACAAGTAACCATAAGGCTCGCTCCCACCAAAACACGTCAAGGAGTACACACTCACCCAAAACACACACTAGAGTGCATCGAGATATCCCAATCTCAATCCATACCAGAAATCCATCCATAATCAAAGCATAAAAGTATGGATGGTCTGTAGCTAGTCCCGAGGTGGGTAAAGCAAGGAATCAGGATAAACCAAACATCAAGGTACGGCTAATCAAATTGGCTATGCAATTCAACAAAGCAATGCATAAATGAATTTAAAGCACTAGCATCTATTAGCAAACATGGGATCTACATGGTTGGGAGTGACATGACACCTGCGTAGTGGTCGTCATTCACGTAGTCCTTGACGGTGTAGACGGGGTCCTCGTGTGAGACGGTGTAGACGGGGTCCTCGTTCACGTAGTCCTTGCGAGGCCACAAGAGAAAGGCGGCGCGACGCGGTCCCTGCAAAGCGGCTCGAAGGACGGGCACACGACGACGTCTACGCGGCACGAAGGCCGGTCACAGGTAGGATCTCGGCCGGGTTTGACAAAGGAAACGGGAGAGCGCGGCGGCACGAGGGCTGGCGACGGGTGCGGTGAGGTTGGCTAAAAGGTCAAAGCTTGGCCTTTGCGCGCAAAGGCGCTCGGCACAGCAGTGTGTGACGGCCATGGTGACGAGGTTCCTGCAAAGAGAACGCGGCTCGACGGCCGTTCATGGGGAAACGGTGGCGAGCGGCACTCGGCGGCTCGAAGGCTGTCACACAGGCATAAGGAACATAGGGGGAAAAGGCGAGAGAGAAAAGGGGGCGACGACGCTCACGGCGGGGCGATGGTGTAGGCATAGCCGGCTTGACGAAGATAGGCGGCGTGGTGAAGAGGTACACGGCGGCGCGACGTCTCCTCTGCTCCAGCTCCGGCTTGTCACGGGCAGCCTCCTCTTCTACACGGGCGGCTCCGGCTCCGGCACGTCGGCGGCGACGCGGTGCGCGGCTCCTCCTTCTCCCTCCTCCACTCGTCCTCCACTTCCCCTCCTTCTTCTTCCTTGCGGCGGCGAAACAGAGAAAGGGGAAAAACCCCAACTGGGTTGGTGGAGAGGCGGCTAGGGTTTCCGAGGTCCTCTATAGGGCTCGGTCAAGGTGGCGCAGGGGTGAATTGCTCCCGAGCGCACC
Organism: Cenchrus fungigraminus; assembly: GCA_036936925.1. NCBI lineage: Eukaryota > Viridiplantae > Streptophyta > Magnoliopsida > Poales > Poaceae > Cenchrus > Cenchrus fungigraminus. The sequence goes on along the minus strand of CM072780.1, from coordinate 27,286,534 downwards.
CCCCATTGGCGGTCGTGGCTCAGGCGGCGACGTGGCCGGCCACCAGTGGCCGCCGGGGCGCCTTTAGCGTCATAGCGCAAGGGCAAGAGGGTCTTTTCCCCCTGCGGATCCTTCTGGACTGGCTCACGGGTGCACGCGCGAGCTCGGCGTGCGTGCTAGCTCGGCGGCCCGGGCGTCCCATCCGTGCGCGCGCGGCCACGGCGTGTACGGTGAGGCGCAGGGGAGAAAAGTGAAGGGGAAGGAGAAAGGAGGGGATGACAGGTGGGGTCCGGCGGTCATAGAGAGAAAGAAAGGGGATGCGGTGCTGGTTACTGGGCTGCTGCGGTTGGGCCGGCCTGCTGGGCTTAAGCGGGCCGAACGGTTAAGGTCGGGGTTGTTCTCTTGTTTAAGCTAGAAAGCTGAGGTACCTCTAGCAGACTTCGGCTGAAGGACACAGGCCCAATTAGAAGTTAGTGTTTTGAAATTAGATTTGAAATTAGATTTGTTTAGAGTTTGAATTTGAATCACTTTCAAATTCAAACAACACACAATTAACTCCAAATAAAATCCAGAAAAATCCAACTCACAAATTTTACCATAATTTGAATTTATATTTTTATATTTGGTTTTATTTGTGGAGAATTTAGGAGAGAGGCTAGCAATTTGGTTTAAATCTTGGTGGCACACAACAACAAACAAAAAGTTTTAAATTTTTTGAAAATTCACACCTTTCTAAAACCCGGTGTGTTACATTTTCCCTGTTAGACTGGCCGATCACCGAAACCTCAAACTTAGCTCGGCCACCGCAGCGGCAATAATCAAAGCGTTGCGCCAGGTGCGATTCTGATTCCGGCCGCCGAACAAAGATCCGTACCTCGAGGCTCCAGTGCCAAGGTATTTGTTTGACAAAATGTTCAGCTCCTAAATGGAACAATGCGCCTATCATCCAGGTCGCCTCATTGTTTTGTGTTTATCATTGGCCGATCAGCAAGGTGTTATTCTCCGATGATTTCTCCGATGTAAGGAATTATGAGTAGTCAATGAGAAAACAAAAACTACCCATTCGAAAAAAGAGGCACCATCAACTGTGAGAACCATTCTATATAGGAGATATAAGCTGTTGTTGCCTCTCTTGAGAACAAATTGTCCTGCGAGCAAACACAATATTATCTCTTGAGAACTCAAAGAGATAATAGTCAAATGAGACAACCTCAACGGGCCATGCACTCTTTATAAGTTATTAGTCCTACACAACTAAAAATTATGCCTCACCTGTAAATTACGACATCCATCACTCTAACGTTCATATTTCTATTCATATGAATTTATATGATAATAAATGTATTCCCCTAAGTACACTAGGGCCATTTCAAGAGCATGATGCGAAGATTTGATCCCAAGTTGGGAACTTGACAAGGCTCAAATAAAACAATGGAAATTTTGAATGATGCCATTATATTTTTGCGAAATTAGAGATATGTCATCCTGACTCACGTGACTGTGGTGGCACCCACCCGTCAATGACATACCAATAACGTAACATTTCCAAACCGTGAAAATTATAATGACATTTAAAAAAAAACAAAGGGCTGGTTCACTCAAACTTGGAGCGGCAAAGTCGCACTGTGTTTGAGTTGGGCTCGTCTTGTCCATATCTGGTCATGAAGAGGGCCGGCAGCGGATGCACGGCGACGGGTGGTGGCCCCTGCCAGTGAGGGCGGCCGGCGGATACGCCGCGACGGCGAGCCCCATTGTCCAGTGCTCCTTTCCTGCTTCTGCTCACGCCATGGCACGCGCCGTGCCGCCCGCGCTGCGCATGTCGCACACTCAATTCATCGAGCACCTCCGTCGCGCGGCCGCATCCGCCCGCGCCCCGCGCGCCGGCGAGGCCCTCCATGGCTGGGCGGTCAAGTCCGGCGCCGCCTCCCACGCACCCGTTTCCAACTCCCTGATCACCTTCTACTGCTCTCTCTCGCGGCCGCTCCTAGCGGCCGCCTTCGCCGTCTTCGAGGATATCCCCGCGGCCGCGCGCGACGTCGCCTCGTGGAACTCCCTTCTCAACCCGCTCTCCCGTCACCACCCTCTCTCCGCGCTCTCCCAGTTCCGCTTGATGCTCTCTTCCTATGACCGCACCGTCCTCCCGACGCCACACTCCTTCGCCGCGGCGTTCACCGCCGCGGCCCGTGCGCCCTCCGCGTCTGCAGGCGCTGCAGCCCACGCACTCGCGTGCAAGCTTCCCTCCTCCTCCGCCGGCTCTGACAATGTGTTCGTCTCTACTGCCCTGCTAAACATGTATTGGAAACTCGGTATTACTTCCAATGCCCGCAGGGTGTTTGACGGAATGCCACAACGGAATGCGGTGTCTTGGACTGCTATGGTGTCTGGGTATGCTGTGGGGAAGTGTTCTGAGGAGGCGTTTGAGATCTTCCAGCTGATGCTTCAGGAGTGCCCTTTGGAGAAAAATGAATTTGTCACCACAGCTGTTCTTAGTGCAGTTAGTGTACCATCAGGTTTGCTTATGGGGGTGCAGGTGCATGGGTTGGTTGTGAAGGATGGGTTGGTGGGATTTGTGTCTGTGGAGAATTCACTTGTCACATTGTATGCAAAAGCTGAGTGTATGGATGCAGCTCTGCAGGTGTTTGTGTCATCGAAGGAGAGGAACTCAATAACATGGTCAGCGATGATCACCGGGTATGCTCAGAATGGGGAGGCAGATAATGCAGCTAGGATGTTCTCACAGATGCATGCTGCAGGATTCTCACCAACAGAATTCACCTTTGTTGGGGTACTGAATGCATGCAGTGACATGGGAGCTTTAGTTGTTGGGAAGCAGGCACATGGTTTGATGGTGAAGCTTGGATTTGAGATGCAGGTTTATGTGAAGAGCACATTGGTGGACATGTATGCCAAGTGTGGTTGTATTGGTGATGCAAAAGGCGGGTTTCAGCAGTTGTATGATGTTGATGACGTTGTACTTTGGACGGCGATGATTGCTGGGCATGTGCAGAATGGGGAGCTTGAGGAAGCTTTGGTGTTGTATGCCAAGATGGACAAAGAGGGCATCATGCCCAGTAATTTGACTATCACTAGTGTTCTTAGAGCATGTGCATGCCTTGCAGCATTGGAGCCAGGGAAGCAACTGCATGCGCAAATCATGAAGTGTGGTTTTTGTTTGGGTGGTTCTGTTGGAAGTGCTCTATCTACACTGTATTCAAAGTGTGGGAATCTTGAAGATGGCATGGCTGTCTTCAGAAGCATGCCTGATAAGGATGTTATTGCATGGAACTCAATCATTTCTGGTTTTTCACAAAATGGGTGTGGCAATGGTGCACTTGACCTGTTCGAGGAGATGAAGCTAGAGGGCACTGCACCTGATCATATAACATTCATTAATGTATTGTGTGCTTGTAGCCACATGGGCTTAGTTGATAGAGGTTGGTTTTATTTTAGGGCAATGACCAAAGATTATCATTTAATTCCTAGGCTTGATCACTATGCTTGCATGGTTGATATTCTTAGCCGAGCAGGGCAGTTGAACGAAGCAAAGGACTTCATAGAGTCAATAACTATTGACCATGGAACATGCCTATGGCGTATAGTCCTGGGAGCATGTCGCAGTTTACGGGATTTCGATGTTGGAGCTTATGCAGGTGAAAAACTGATGGAATTAGGTTCTGAGGATTCCTCTGCTTATATATTGTTGTCAAACATCTATGCTGCCCAGAGAAAGTGGACTGATGTTGAGCGGGTGAGGCGTTTGATGAGACTCCGAGGAGTTAGCAAGGATCTAGGGTGTAGCTGGGTTGAACTTAATAGCCAAGTTCATGTGTTTGTTGTTGGGGAACAGCAGCATCCTGAATCGACAAATATAAATACGGAGTTGATGAGACTAGCCAAACACATGAAGGATGAAGGGTATCATCAAACTTGTAAATTCCCCTTTGATGATGAACTGGATGCACTTGGAGAATCTCATGAAGAAGATCAACTGGAATTGATATCAGCAGCTTATAGTTGAGTTCGCAAGAGATAAGGAAGGTTAGTACTCTGATTATTTCAACCAGAAGCAGGAATAAAAGGAAAAATATAAAAATATTAATTGTTATGAAAATGTTTTGTCGTATCTGTACTTTAATTTTGTGCATCAATGCATAATACAATTATTTTTCTTTGGATCATTAGGTACCTGTAGCACTTATAGTTATAATTCAGTGCCATTAGAAACTTGTCAAAATTTATGAGCCATTTCTATTTATGAAAGCTGCAGTTCATGTTTTACAGTGCTTGTCTGCTCCATTAGTTACTCAGCCCATGTATAAAATGATTCCTGGTGCAAAAACTATCTTCCTTGACCCTCCGTGAAGCATACCACCTCCCGCACCACCTCCTTGGCTTGGCCATTGCCCAGGCACCGCTCCACCACCTGGCCATCACTGCCGCCTCCATTCCCACTGCTGCCCTGTCCCAGCCGCATCCCCTCCATGGTACGGCTTCCATGGTGCTCCATCTTCCCACTACAGCATCTCAATCCGGCCATGCGCCACCCCTTCCAAGCATCATCCTCTCCCAGCAATCCCAGCCTACTTGAGGTCTGCTCCCACCTGGTGCTGCTGGCTGTTCCTACCACTGCCCTTTTCTTTGATTGTGGCAGTTCCTGGTCAGCACACCACCCTCCCACTGTGGCAACGAAGGAGTAGCCATGAACAGCATCAAGGTCGTGTTTCCGTGAGATGCCGAGCCATGACGATGCCTGTCTTCAGAGTCCTGTGGTGAGCTCCATCCTCCGGCAAGCAAAGTGCAGCAGGAAGCATATTATCCTTAAAAATCTTCCATGAGCACAAGTTACCATCCTGTATCATAAATTTCTGTATTGGTGCTTGCTTGTTCGATTTGATGCATTCATAGATCAATTTGGTGGATATACAGTTTGATTGTGTGAATCTGTATTTTGTTTTAGTGGGATACAGTCATTGCAGGTCCTCCATTTGGTGATGAGAAAGCTGATTCAGACGCATATCTCGTTCCTTATCGCTCGATTTAACGTTGGAAACTACGTTGCCAGGAGAAGCCTTTGTATGATTTCATCAGCTTATAAATATATACTAATGCTATGACATTAGTTTATATTTTCAAGTTGCGGTCTCTATCCATGAAATTACAATGTGATATCAGCAATTTAGTTGGTCATCTTCTCTGTCCATCTACCTGCATCTCAGGCTAGCTCTGATTAGTTAGTAAATCATGTGAGATGTACTGGTTTGTGAACCTCATGTTTGGGTCTTTGTAATGCAGTGTCGCATCTTGCTGCTAGCAAGGAGGAGCAGTGCAAGGAGCAACTGATCATTTCTCAAAGAGCCAACTTATTGCTGCTACTACTTCTAACACATGGAGACAATGTTCTGTTCACTAGACTGTTGAAGTGCGCACATGCTATCAGTCTGCCAGTCTGGACCCTTCAGCACCATGGTCCTCTGCTTGCTCTGGTTGAACTCTCACTGTTCTGGCTTGGTTTGAAAGTCAAAACTATTATCAATTTATCATACAATACCTCTATTATCAAGATTAATATAATAATTGGCAATGTATCATGCATGCCTTCATTTATTAAACAAAACCATTAAGGATCTCAAACTTACATGCTTTACTTGGAAAATTCCAAGAAAAATCATCTGACTCTAAGTATAGCATATGCCATTACTTTTGTAGACTTAGGCGAGGTTAGGTTGAAAAATAAGTTTAATGCTTCTTCTAGAATGTCATTGCAGCTTATTCTTTTTGATTGCTTTCATGCTTCTGTCACGGGCAGAGGAGGAGGAGAGGTTCGTGGGAGGATTGTGGCGAAGATTATAATCAAAGGAGGTGGCCGGCCTCAGCCCTGGTCCTCGGCGGCCCGGCGGAGCAATGGCTGCTCACGGCGGACAGGGGAGGCAGGGCGTGAAGGGCCAAGTACAGATTAATCTCAGCTTGTCTTTCCTCTCCTAATCCTTGGCTTATATCACGCCATCTACTAACAGACTTCCACATTTATCTCTAAGGAATATCTCCAAGCTAACTTCTACCACAAGCTAAGAAACGAATCTTATTGCTAACAAACTCCTAACTAAGACTGGTTGGCGCCTGCCTGGGCCTTCTTGCGCCGGCTGAAGTGCTTATGGCACATGACATCTCTCCCTCCCTGGAGAAGCAGCTCGTCCTCGAGCTGGAAATCAGGGAACTGCTCGCGAAACTCCTCCAAATCCACCCAAGCCGACTCAGCTGCAGGAGCCCCTTTCCAGCGTACAAGCACCTCACGCCGTCCTCTAGCCAAACGTCCCTTCAGCACCGCCTCCGGTTGAACCAGCACACGGCCATGCTGCAAAGGTGGCAGAGAAGGTGGCTGCACCGGAGGAGTGCCATGGAATGGCTTCAGCAGCCCAACATGAAACACAGCATGAATCCGAGCACCCGCTGGGAGAAGAAGGCGATAAGCAACATCACCCACACGCTCTGCCACCTGAAAAGGCCCAAAGAACTTGGGACCTAACTTGCTGCGGCCCTGCACCTGAAGCGAAGCAGCCGGCCGATGAAGAAGGCGCAGCCACACCCATTGACCAACTGCAAACTCCACTGGACGATGGCTCCTGTCATACACCGCCTTGTAGTGCTGTTGCGCTTGTTCCAAACGGTCCCTAACCTCAGCCAAGAACTCATCACGCTCACGCATCACCCTGTCCACAGCTGGCAGCCGAGCATCACCTGGAGCATAGGAACGGATGGCCGGAGGGGGACGACCGTACACAACCTGGAACGGGGAAGACTTGAGGGACTGCTGATAGGATGTATTATAACATAATTCTGCCCACGGAAGCCACTCCACCCAATTGCGTGGACGATCCCCAGTAAGGCACCGCAAATACATAGCAATTATCTTGTTGGTTGCCTCGGACTGCCCGTCTGACTGAGGATGAAAAGCTGTAGTGAACTGAAGCTTTACCCCGGCCAGCCTGAACAACTCCCTCCAAAAGGAACTGGTGAACACCGGGTCCCGATCGCTGACCACCGTCGACGGAAAACCATGCAGGCGTACCACCTCTGCGAAAAATGCCCGGGCCACTGAAGTAGCGGTGTAAGGATGCGCCAAGGGAATAAAATGAGCAGCCTTGGAAAAACGGTCAACCACGGTCAGTAGCACAGACTTGCCATTCACCTTAGGCAGCGCTTCAACGAAATCCATGGCGACATCGCCCCAAACCGAAGTAGGCACACCCAGCGGCTGCAACAGGCCGCCCGGCTGCAAGTGTTCGCTTTTGTTCCTCTGGCAAACCGTACAGGTGCGCACAAAATCCCGCACCACACGCCGATCACAGGGAATGTGGAAATCTGCCCTCAACCGGTGCAAAGTCTTGTGTACCCCTTCGTGCCCGGCGCCGTGGACTTGCTCCATGATGCATTGGCGAAGGTTGGACGACGAGGCAACGTAGACACGGTCCTTGTACAGAATGAGCCCGTCCACCACCGACCAGGGCGCCGGCTTGACGCCACCCCTGACGCGCGTCACGCAGCGCCGAGAGCTCCACATCCCCATTAATTTCCTGCCTGATTTCATCGAACAAAGTGAATTGAGGGGCAGACAGGGCCATGGCCTCACCAGGCTGTTCGTCGCGGCGAGATAGAGCATCTGCGGCGACGTTGAGGGCCCCCGGCTTGTACTCCACCACAAAATCGAAGCCGAGGAGCTTGCTGACCCAATGGTGCTGCGGGATCGTCGTCAAACGCTGGTCGAGGATGAACCGCAGGCTCCGATGGTCCGTGCGAACCAGAAAACGGCGCCCCCACAGATACGGCCTCCAATGCCGCACTGCCTGGACGAGGCCGATGAGCTCCCGCTCGTATGCGGCCAGCTTGGCGTGGCGTGGTGCGATCGGCTTGCTGTAGAACGCCACCGGACCCGCGCCCTGGTGTAACACTGCCCCAAATCCAGAGCCGGAAGCATCACACTCGACAATGAAGTCCCTGTCAAAATCTGGGAGCTGCAAAACAGGGGCGGTCATTAATGCACGCTGGAGCGCCTGGAACGCCCGTGCTGCATCGTCGTTCCAACGAAAGCCCTCCTTCTTGAGGAGGGCGGTGAGCGGGGCAGCGATGGCGCCGAAGTCGCGAATGAACCGGCGGTAGTACCCCGCCAGCCCCAAGAAGCCGCGCACCGCCCTGGCAGAACGCGGCACTGGCCAATCGAGCACCGCCTGGACCTTGAGCCTGTCCATGGCGACACCCTCCTCAGAGATGACATGGCCAAGATAGGCCACCGACGGGCGCCCGAACTCGCACTTTGTCTTCTTGAGGAAGAGTTGATGGTCCTGCAGCGTACGGAGCACTGTGCGAACGTGGCGGAGATGCTCCGACCACGAGGAGCTGTAAATCAAGATGTCGTCAAAAAAAACTAGGACGAACCGCCGGAGGAAGGGAAGCAGGATGTCGTTCATCAATGCTTGGAATGTCGCCGGTGCATTCGTCAGGCCGAAAGGCATGACCAAGAACTCAAAGAGCCCCTGGTGCGTGCGGAACGCCGTCTTGTGGACATCCTCGGGCGCCATGAGCACTTGGTGATACCCTGAACGAAGGTCGAGCTTGGTGAAGTACTTGGCACCACGGAGCTCATCTAGAAGTTCCTCGACCACCGGGATGGGGAACTTGTCCTTGATGGTGGCGTCATTGAGTGCGCGGTAATCCACACAAAAACGCCACGAGCCGTCGGGCTTGCGGATGAGCAAAGCTGGTGACGAGAACGCGGACGTGCTGTGGCGAATGACACCTTGGCGAAGCATCTCATCGCATTGCCGCTCCAGCTCGTCTTTCTGCAAATGGGCGTAACGGTACGGCCGGACCGCGACGGAGCCCGTACCCGGCTTGAGGCGGATGTGATGGTCCAGACGGCGTCGTGGGGGAAGGCCCTGCGGTGGGACGAAGAGGCCCCCGAACTCCTCCAGCAGGGCATCAAGAAGATCGGCGCCGGGCGTGGACAGTGGCGCGGCGGTGAGCCCCGACGTAGCCTCAGCCCCGCGCCAGAGGATGTACTTGCCGCCCCGCTGGAACGCCAGTGTACACCGCGCGAAGTCCCACAGGATTGGGCCCAGCGTGCCCAGCCACTGGACGCCTAGCACCATGTCGTACTCGCCGAGGGGGAGGCCGTGGAGGTCGATGACAAACGCCTCCCCACCGATGCGGATGTGCTGGTTCTTGGCGCTGCCCGGGGAGGGGATGCGCTCACCGTTCGCCACGGCCACAGACAGGCCCGTGCGCTTGCTGAGAGTAACGCCCGCCCGGCGCGCCATGTCGACGTCGATGAAGTTGTGGGACGAGCCGGAGTCGAGGAGTGCGACTGCCACGGCGTCCCCTACAGAGACGAACACCTTCATTGTCTGGACGCCCCGCGCGCGCACGCCGGTGATGGCGTGGAGGGAGATACCCGGCGAGTCGTACGTGGCTGTGAGCGCGGAGCACTCGATCTCCTCATCAACTGCCTCCTCGTCGTCGGACTCAGCAACCTCGAGGACGAAAAGCTTCTTGCAGCGATGACCAACGACGAATTTCTCGTCGCAGTTGTAGCACAGCCCGTCGGCGCGCCGCTGAGCCATCTCTGCCTGCGACAAGCGGCGGCGAGGTAGCGTCGACGACAGGGGTGCCGTCTTCCCCGAGCCCAGCGCGGCGGAGCCGGCGGCCTGCGAAGGGGCTGCGGCTTTCGTTGAAGCGGCGCTCGGGGACGAGAGGTGCGCCGAGCGGGCGCCGCGGCCGGGCGTCGAATCGAGCTGCATCCTCTGCTCGTACGCGCGGGCGAGCATAATGGCGTCGTCGAGGGTCGCCGGCCGGCGGAGGGCGACGTCGGTCTTGAGCGGGTTGGTGAGGCCCGTCGTGTAGATCTGCACGAGCTGACGGTCGGAGAGGTCGGCGTCGCGGCAGGCAAGGGTGAGGAACTGGTCCGTGTAGTCGTCCACCGTCCCGGCGCGGCGAAGTAGCACGAGCTCGCCGAGCGGACTGTCTGTCATAGGCGGCCCAAAGCGCTGCTGCACGAGCTGTGCAAAACGCCGCCACGACGGCGTGCCCGCCGTGAGCTCGAGGCGGGCGTACCACAGCTGTGCCGCGCCGGTGAGATGCATCGCGGCGTACCACACCCGGCGGGCCTCTGGCGTGCCCTGACCCCTGAAGAAGGTCTCACAACGATTGAGCCAGGGGAGGGGGTCCTCCTTGCCGTCGAACGTCGGAAATTCCAGGCGGACCCGCGGGTGGAACCGGCTGTCGTCGTGCTGGTCATCGTCCCCGCCGCGGGACTGGTCCATCGTCCGGTCGCGGGCGCGCTCCGGCGGGGGCTTTTGCTGCTTGAAGCCGGCCTTGGGCGCGAAGTTGGCGGAGTGGTCGGAGGCGTCCGCGTCTTCCGCGGCGGCGGCCTTGCCTTCGCGCTGCGAGTTCTCCACTCGGATGAGGGCGAGGTTGAGGGCGCGCACCTGCTCGGCGTTGTCGAAAGCCGCGGACTGCAGCGTGACGACTTTGGACGGCACGGCCGCCAGCTGATCCGCCACGGGCGCCAGGGGTGCGAGCTTGTCGAGGGAGGACTTAATTTCCTGCTGGGCGGTCTTCAACTCCTTGATCTCTGCCGTGAGCTTCTCGAGCGCTTCCTTGATGCCGTCGGAGCTCCCCATGGACACGGAACGAGACTCGACTGATACCAAGTTGTCACGGGCAGAGGAGGAGGAGAGGTTTGTGGGAGGATTATGGCGAAGATTATAATCAAAGGAGGTGGCCGGCCTCGGCCCTGGTCCTCGGCGGCCCGGCGGAGCAATGGTTGCTCTCGACGGACAGGGGAGGCAGGGCGTGAAGGCCAGGTACAGATTAATCTTAACTTCTTTCTCTCCCCCTAGCCCTTGGCTTATATCACGCCATCTACTAACAGACTTCCACATATATCTCTAAGGAATATCTCCAAGCTAACTTCTATCACAAGCTAATAAACGAATCTTATTGCTAACAAACTCCTAACTAAGACTGGTTGGCGCCTGCCTGGGCCTTCTTGCGCCGGCTGAAGTGCTGATGGCACATGACAGCTTCACTCTGTGTGATTGCTCAATTTTAAAGCTCAAACTAGGGTTTGATTTAAGATATTTAACTCTTAACATTCTTCAAAATTTGCCCGACTCCTATGAATGGGTGAATGAAGTTTTCTTGAGCTATCATTTAGCAATTGTAGAATCATTCATACACAATTAACAAAACTGAGTTGATGTGTGTAATAATCTGGAAGAGTTGAGCTCCTGGCAAGTGTAAACTTTTCATGTGGTTAGTTGCTCACAACAAATGTTGGACGGATGATTGGCTTGCCAAGAAGGGTTTGCCTCACCTTGAACGATGTCCCTTCTGTGACCAAGAGGAGGGGACTATAAATCACCTGCTGCTGTCTTCTGCCTTTTCATGCCAGACATGGTTCAGTATTTTACAAGGACTCAGCCTGCAGGTATTAGCTCCACAACCTGAAAAAGGCTCCTTTGGTGATTGGTGGGACAAAGTGAGCAGCAGGGTGGATGGTCAGGTTAAACAGGGGCTCAATTCAATTATAATATTGGTAGCCTGGTCGCTCTGGAATCATTGCAATCGCTGCGTATTTGACGGTCTGCAGCCTAACCTGAATGGAATTCTATCTTCTATTAGGGAAGACCTGCATATGTGGGATATTGCTGGGGCTTGAGGAATTGCTTACCTCCTTGCCCTGTTGCCAGATGGGTAGGCTTAGAAGTCTTCTGGTCGAATTGTGTTTTCATAGTTAAGGGTAATATATAGTGTTGGGTGTGTTGTGGTTTCTCCAGGTTTTCCCCCTAAAACCTGTGTATTGGTGACTGGGGTTCTACACACCCTTCTTAATATATAGACGCACAGCTTTCCTGCGTGTTTGAGATAAAAAAAGTAGGGTGTAATAAGTATGTTTAGGGTGTAATATGTGGCCCAAGTAAGACTAGCAGAGCATAAAAAAGGTTTCAGTTGTTTGGTCTTCCTCATAGTTCTAATCATAATATTTCATTCTCAGATTTTTGACATCTCTTTTATTGACATCTTCGTCCATTGGCATGTGCAGAAGCAGTGTGAGGTCTGTAGTTAGACGATGACTTAAGAATGATGATAATATTTCTGGTGAGTATAGCTGGAAAGACTCTGAATATATGCATTCCAAGCATGTCGGGGGCATTGCATGGCTATACTTGAGATGCCTCAGTACTGATTCCAAAATGTGGTGAGATATCACTGCAGGTCATTCTTGTCAAGAGGATTCAGATTGCCCCTTTTGGAAACAGTTTTGGAGAGACTATGTTGGCAAGGCAGGTGGCAGGAGAATTGTACATTATACCTCAAGGAAAAGCAAGATACATTCTAGACTTGTTGAAAAACTCTCTGTTTTTTTTTTTTGCGAAAAACTCATACTGTATAGTAATAAGGAGAATTGAATTTGAAACCAATGAATGTCAGTTTGATACCGTTTCATGGGTATGCCAGAACGAGGTATATTCTTTCAAATTAACAGATTCAAGGGGACTAATCCAGTGACATGTACAGGTTTGAGCACTTCAGTGGGAGCATATTTGGTATGCGTGAGATGGAGCTATTGTCATCACAAATCAGAATAAGAGCAACTTCAGCAGCTTCCCTATCCTCTTCCCAATAGCAAAAAAAATAGTCATATAGGGGATGAAATCTTCTCCAGCAGATCTCTTAGAGCAACTTCAGCAGCTTGAGTAAATTTCATCCCCTATACGAAGTTATTGGGGGTGGAGTAAAAATATTTTCATCCCTAAAACACAATTTGTTCCAGCAGTTTCCCTATTCTCCTTCCCAACTCGTGGGTCCCACCATGCCTTCTCCTTCCTCCCCAAATCTTCGATCTTTGGGCTCGCCCCGACGCCCAGCCGCCTGGTCCGGTGGGCGACAATCCCGGCGACTTGCTCTGGCGGCGATGCACAGCTCCGACGGCTGTGGCGATGCGGCAGTGGGGACTGGAGAGAGTCTGGCGGCGAGCACCACCTGCGCCCCTCGCGCCGACGCCGACGCCCGCTGCCTGGCGGCGAGCACCACCTGCGGCCAGGCGCGGGCAACTCGCCCCCGCACCTCGCGCGCGTCCAAGCTCGCTGTGTCAGCCCGTCGCGCCTCGCCTCGCGTCGAGCTGCCGCGGATCTCCTCATCACCGTCGGACCGAGCCCCGACTCCGCGCCGGCCCTCCCCTCCCCTGCTTCTCCGACGTGGCCCGCGGAGCTCTCTGGAGGTCCGGGCATTGGGAGGAGGGCGGCCTGCCCAGTGCCCACCGGAGCACAGAGCGGAGAGGAGACTCCAGGAATCTTCGGACTCCGTCCATGTCGGCCCATTTGCCCCCTTCTCTCCAATCCATCCGCCATTGCTTCCAATAGATCGAGGCTTCGATCCGCATTGCGTCGCGGCTGCTTCTCAACCCGAGAGGGGGGAGCTCGGAAGGCGTCGCGGCTGAGCTGAGACCCGCCTGACGAGGGGGGCGGCCAGCCCAGGCCCAGGCCCCGGCCCCCACCACCTCAAGCGATGGACCCGTGCCCGTTCGTGCGGGTGCTGGTCGGCAACCTGGCCGTGAAGATGCCATCGGCGGCGGCTCCACGCGGCGGCGGCACCGGCGCGGTGGTGCACCCGACGACGGCACCCTGCTACTGCCGGATCCGCCTCAACAAGCTCCCCTACCAGACCGCCTCCGCCCCGCTGCTGCCTGTCACCGAGGAGGGTCCCGCCTCCTGCACGGGCGCGTTCGCCGCCGCGTTCCACGTCTCCAAGGCCGACCTCGACCGCGCCGCCGCCAAGCCCGCGCTGGCGCGGCGCACCGCGCGGCTCAAGGTGGCGGTGTACGCGGGGCGGAGGGGCTCCGCGTGCGGGGTCAGGTCGGGGAGGCTGCTCGGGAAGGTCGTGGTCCTGCTCGACCTCAGGGCCGCTGCTGCTAAGCCCGTCGTGTTTCATAGCGGCTGGGTCGCCATCGGGAAGCGCCGCCGTGGCCGCGGCAAGCAGGCGGAGGCGGGGTCCGACGGCGCTGGTGGTGCTGCTGGGAATGCGCAGCTGAACGTGATCGTGCCGCGGCGGCCTAGAGAAGCCCAAGGAGGAGGAGGAGGAGCAGGACGGCGGGCACCACGGCGAGGACGAGGAGCAGCTCGGACCCCGAAACCCGCGCGTGCCGACCGGCCTCGCGCCGCGCCGCCGCGACCTCGCCGCGGTGGAGGAGGAGCCCCTCGGGCCGGAGCGCGCAACCCTGCAATTTGACACGAGAGGGAGCGCACGCGCGCGCGCTCGTCATCAGAAGCGATCCTTCGTCGGCGGCGGCGGCGCGCGGCGCCGGCGGAGGGAGGCGAGGAGGAGCGAAGCCCTGGCGCAGCGGAGCGCCGCGAGCGAGAGGAGGGGGCGAGGCGACCGGCTCGATCTATTTATTGCTACAGTGTTTTCGAGTGGGTCCCACAGTTTTGGGGTGGAGGAGAGATGCCCTCTATAGAGGGGATGGAGAGGGATTTTTAGTCCATGGAGAAAAAAAAGGAGGGGATAGGGAAGCTGCTGGAGATGGTTTCATCTCCTATATGACTACTTTTTTGGTATTGGGGAGGGGATAGGGAAGCTGCTGAAGTTGCTCTTATAGCCCCTCTTTTTTTCTCCATAGACTAAAAACCCCTCTCCATCCTCTCTCCAGAGGGAACCTCTCCTCCACCCCCTATCTGTGGGGCCCACACGAAAATACTGTAGATCGAGGCCAATGATGCCAAGCACGAGGCCGTGGCAGCGCCGCATGCCGCGGCACATGGGCTGGACGGAGCCGAGCCATCCGGCGGCGACGGCGGCCGGGCCCGAGGAGGCCTGGCGCGAGAGCAGGTGCGTCCGGCGGAGCAGGCCGAGGATGAGCGCCATGACGGTGTCGGCGACCTCCTCCGCGCGGTTGGCGACCCCGTCCGCGCCGCCTCCCTCCACCCCGGCGGCGCGTAGAGCTCCACGTGCCACGCCTTCTCCTCAAGGCGCTCGAGGTCGCCGGCAACGGCCGCATCTGGCTCCCCGTCCCCATCTCCCTGCTCCTCCTCTCGGCCTCCCCCGCGAACGCGTCCGGGTCGGTCTCCCCACTCCTGGCCGGCCTCGTCGCGGGCCTCGTCATCGACCTCGCCCTCGTCGGCCTCGTCAAGGTCGTCGTCCGCCGCCCGCGCCCGGCGTACAACGCCAAGGACATGTACGTCGCCGCCGACCACTGGTCCTTCCCCAGCGGTGAAGCTCCGGGTGAGCGACCGCGGCATGTAGAAGTTGAGCAGGACGCCGTCGCTGCTGCTGCGGAAGCTGCTCCCGGCCCCCGCGCTCCCGCTGTCCCGCCGACGGCCGCCGCTCCGGCTTCCCCGCCGGCCTCCCGGACCCCGCCCGCGTTGCCGGGTCCTCGGACGAAGGCGGTGTCGTCGCCGCAGGCCTCCCCCTCCTCGAGCTCGGCGTCGTCGTCCATGCCGCCGCGGAGCTGCGTCACGCCGCTGCGGCCGGCAGCGTCATCCTCCTGCCGCCGTCCTCGGTCAACCATGTTCCGGCTACTCCAGGTAGGTGACGCCGTCCCCCCGCGTCGTGGTCCTCTCGCTCTCCGCCCCATCTCTCGCCGGGTTCCGCGTGTGTTGGGCCTTCCACCATGAGCCTCCGAGGCGCGCCGGTGTGGGCGCCGTGCCCGCTCCGCGACCGCGCAACCAGGGTCGCCTCGCCGCGGGCCATGGCGGCGCGGTGGTCCACGCGTGCTCGCGCGTGCCTCCGCTCGGCGGGGGCGCGCGTGCCGGTGGCGTCCCTACGTTCTCTCGCCGTCGCCGCTGTGGTTCTAGAAAGCGCGTCGGTGCCCGGGATGTGGAGGCGAACCAAGTGCGCGTGCGCGCACGGAGGAGCGCCGTCGGAGCCGGGGCGAGGCCCCCATTAGCGGAAGCGATTGCTAGCTGTGTGTGCCCGCAGGCAGCACGCGCTCTGTCGCCTGCTTTTTTCAGCTTTCGTTGCCCTCTAGTACTACTTCCTCGCCGTTGCTTTGTGCTCGCCGTGGATGGGTTGTTCCTCGTCGGAGACCTCGAGGTGCCTCGTGATTAATCTAGCGACTAGTACTCACCCCCCTCTCGTTCGTGCTCGCTGCAGGTGTCCCAGCGCGATGAGGTCGTCTCCGGCGTCAACCATGTTCTGGGCGCTCTTCGTCCTCGGTGACGACTGGTACGGATTTTGGTTCCTGGACATCGACGGCGAGGTGGCCGTGGCCGCGGCCGCCTCGGGTTGCAGGCGAGTCCCGGTGGTGGAAGTGGAGGGCAGCGACGGCGGCGAGGGGAGCAGCGACGCCAGCTCCGACTTGTTCGATCTCGAGAACCTCGCGGCGGTTGCTCAGGGAATCGAAGAAACGAGCGGGGGAAAAAGATCGAAGATTTGGGGAGGGGAAGAAAAGGTAGACATGGCATGGTGGGACCTACGATTTGGAAGGAGAATAGGAAAACTATGGAGCAAATTGTGTTTAGGGGATGAAAATATTTTTACTCCACTCCTAATAACTTTATATAGTGGATCAAATTTACTCCTTATGCTAGAGTTGCTGGCCCCGTTTGGCCGGGCAGCCCGGGCTCCGCGAGCCGTTCCGCCTGCCGCTCGGTACGCGACGGAGCCGAAGCTATACCAAAGGTCTTTCCGCACAACCGCTCCTGCTGATGTGGACGTGAGGGCCGGAGCCGTTTTTGCGGCAAACTGGAGGAGCCGGCGGAGCTGAAAAATGAAGCTCCGCCTGCTCCAGCTCCGACTCCGCCAGGGCAAGGAGCCCGGCCAAACGGGGCCTAAGTATAGACACACTGTTATGGACTACTTCCACTGACCGAGTTGAGCATTTGCGTTGTTATTGGAGAATCTTGTAATTTCTAAGTCAACTGCTTGCTGTGCGTTGCTCAAACAGGCCCACCGGATTCGGGAACAGCCGGACTGGGTACACCAGGTAGTTCGCAGAGCCCAGCCTCGTCCCTTGGGCCGCAGCCCAGAGCCCGAATCGGCGCGGCACCGACATGATCTCTGCTCCGTTCGACCGTTCTTGATCTTTCCTCGCGTCTCGTAGGGGTTCATCACTTCGCGATCTGCTTGCTCGTGGTCGTGGCCATGGAGTGCAGCGGTGGCGGCAGAGACGACAGCCTCAGCGGCGAATCCCAAGCCCGCGGTATGGTTTCAGGTTCCCGTTTTCTCTCTCTCTCTCTCGCTGTCGTCTCCCGTCTCCGTGCGCGCGCGCTGTAGATTGTTTATTCGAATCGTAGTGACAAACTGACAACACTTGGGGGAGATTGCGATCTCAAGCTAAATTTTCATCTGCCTACAGTTCGTCTGTGGAGTTGAGAATTTGATATGGTCTCTTTTTCAAACAAGTTTGAGGTCGTTACCGTATCGTGTAAAGTCACACGCTATGTTATTGCACACAAAATGTTCGTGTAAACAAATCAATCAGATCAATGTCTTTGTTGTTCTCCGGTAGAAAAATTACATGTGCTATCCTGTTGGCAATGCATATATGTATATGCATGGGCTGAGGCGACCATGGAACCATAAAGAACATGCATGTGCACTGCGAGATACTCCTTCCATCCCAAATTGTAGGCATTTTGGAGTATAAAGTTTCTTGTGTTTGATAGTGTCTTCTTTATTTACCAATCGTTTGTAATCTTTAGTATATTCTCAGGTGGGGGATCCTCTCCCCTTCCGTTGTACCTTAAAAAAATCTTTAGTAACAGCAGTAACCATGACGCGTTGCACTTGCACTTCAGATGAATCAGTCCCTTCAGTGGTTGCAACAGAGGGCTCACCCTCTGAACAGGATGACAATTCGCAAGGAGGCAAGGAACAGGATTATAACTCTCAGAAAAGCAAAACAATGAGATATTCAGAGCCCATGCTTCCAGAGGTACGCTAATACATTTGATTGGTTGCTATGTCAAGCGCACTGCTCAAACGCCATGAACATCAGGAGACAAATTATTGAGATATTCATTTTACATGTCTTCCTCCATGCAAAGAGAAGAAAAAAAGGAGGCGCGTAGACTTTTCTTTCCCAGTAGGAATGAACTGATATGTTTCTCTAACGATGTACGTAGACAATCATTTTGATTAGGTTTTCTTCAGACATTTCTTAAAGTTTGTGTGGGTTTTTTACTCTAGTGCTTTCACCCGTTGCCTACAATAATCCGGTGTTCTCATGGTCCTTCAATAGTACAGTAAATGCTAGTAATTCTTAGTTAGTAGATTATCTTGACCTCCACGTCTCTTGATTGACACAACTGCACTGGAACCAATTTTGTTGGCCATTACTTAGAACTAGCCATAAATCAGGAGCAGACCCATGAAGGGCCCTGCAATAAATAACAATTTTACAATAAAAGAAGCTTACCATACTTTTGTAAGATGCTCAGTCTAGTAATTATACCCATATGCATATTCTACCTCTGTAATGCAGTAAACATTATGTTACAAACTTACAATGCACAGAGTTCCTCAGATGCAATGCTATATGTTCATGATGTTTTTGCTTTCTAAATGAAGTAGCTATCTTTTACCGTTCCATTATTAAACATTTATCACGTGCTCATAAATGCAGGACATTTTGTATCATATCCATTCTTTGTTGCCGCTTAGGGATGCCGCCCGTGCTGCCTGCGTGTCTCATTCATTTCTGAATTCCTGGAGATGTCGTCCCAATTTCTACTTCAATAATGAAGCTCTGGGTTTGAAAGCAAACTGTGACAGAACATCCAGGGATTTCACCAAAATAGTTGACCATATTTTGAAGAAGCACTCTGACATTGGCTTGAAGACATTTCGGTTTGCCATGTATGGTTGTTACTATATCAACTCTTGTCATCTTGATAGTTGGATTCACCTTGTTCTTACATTGGGAGTTGAGGAGCTCATCCTTGCGACCAATTCAGTAGTTCCACAGTATAACTTCCCATTGTCACTTTTATCTGGTAAGAGTGGAAACTCAATCCGGTATCTTCATCTGAGCTTCTGCATCTTTCGTCCGACAGCCAGACTTGGGTGCTTCAAAAGCTTGAAGAAGCTGCATCTGTATTATGTGGGTATTACCGGGGACGAGTTAGGGTACCTTCTCCCAGATTCTGTTGCTTTGGAGCAGTTGCAACTCGCATATTGCAATGAGATAATTTGCCTGAAGATACCCCACGTGCTGCAGATGCTCAGCTGCCTGGATGTGGCTGCATGCCACAATCTGCAAGTGATAAAGAGTGAAGCTCCAAATTTATCCAGTCTGTGCTTTGAATGGTTCCACCACAATGTACATATCTCACTTGGAGACGCTTTGCATGTGAAAAAATTGCAAATGTTATGTTTCAGGGACTTCTACTATGTGCAGCTCCCGACCATCATGCCAAATCTTGAAGCTCTTACCATAGATTCAAGTTGCCAGGTATCCCCCTGAGACTTGATGTGCCTAAATGACTATAGCTATGCGTAATAATGATACAAATGATTCTGGAACATTATGCAGATAGCCAGTATGCCAAACGTGCACAGCAAATTCTGCCAGCTGAAGTACCTAAACGTTTGTGTTCCTGGAGAGACCCATGGCCCAGTCTATGATTTTCTTTCCCTTGCTTCATTTCTCAGTGCTTCTCCTTGCTTAGAGACTTTCATCCTGCGTGTACATGTAAGCGCCTTCTCACATCTTGCAAAGTTATCTAGCAGTTAGTGCCTAACAGATGGATTCAAGTTTTTTTATTTGCCATGCTCGATCAGGTACCGGAGGTTCGTGTGAGGCATGGCTTGTTTTCTGGCGATCCCTCCCATCTGCGTCAGATTCCAGAACACCGACATGCCAAGCTCAAACGTGCGAAGATCATCGGCTTCTACCCTGCGAGGAGCCTGCTGGAGCTAGCAAGCCATGTTCTTGAGACGGCAGCTTCACTTGAATGCCTCACACTGGACACCACCTACTGTTCTTGCTGGCGTCGCCGCAGTGATCCTGCCAGGTGCTACCTCGTGGCCATCAAAAGATACTTCGAAGGAAAAGTTCCCTCCACGGCTAGGTTAGATGTTGAGGGGCCTTGCAGCGGCGTGCGACTGAACGATGATAGCTGGCAAGGTTTAACTGTGTTTGATGGGCGTTTATAGCGGCATGGCACCATGCATGCTGTGAACTTAACTACGATACTCTGTAGATGTCAATTCATTATTTGAGGCCAGGCTTGTCCCTCCGTTGCTTCCTTTGAGAAAATGTGTAAGGTGTACGTCTTTGCAGTGTTGGGTGATGCAATTTCAGACAGATGTCTTGTGCTATTGTGTTTCTTGAATTGTCAGTTTGTCACAGCTCACAAGCCTCTGATGTTTCGCTCTGCAATAACGTTGCAGCGCCTAATCATGCAGCTTGCTCACAATTTGAGCCATGTTGTTAATTTCTTGACATGATGATGTATGATTCTCTAGGTAGAGTACGAGCTTGTTATGGTGAGTTTGGACTGTGGAGAAACGGCCGCTTTGTTGGAGCGTCAGCATTGCCGATGGGTTCGATCGGGCTGTTCCTGGCCGTGGTGTTGACCGCAGCCTGAAAGGTTCTTCAGTATTCATTCAGGGCTGGATTCAATCTGACCGGAAATTATAGATATATCAAAAAAATCAAGATACATATTACAAAGATCCAGATTTATTTCGGATCGAAAACTAATTTACTCATCATGATAGATACAATAAGAGACCGAAGAGCTGGATTGATTCTACATACATCTCTTGACCAGTGGATTAATTTCGGGTCTTTTGATGTACACATCATGAGTAAATTAGTTTCCGACTCGAAATAAATCCAGATCTCTTATATTAGCTATCATAATTTTCTTGTTATAATTATCAATTCCAGCCGGAATCCAATCCGTTGGAAATGAATGAGCCCTCAAGCGGCACGTCGTCTCAGCCTAGCTCGTCACAACAATTTGTGAGCAACTGAGAATTTGCCACGGGAACTCGTTGAAATTGGGCACTGGGATGTGTATAGATACATATACATTTTTGTTGAGATTACGCCTTTCGTTAATATATATACAGGTCTTTTTAATTTACTCGAAATCAAATGAATTTTAATTCCGATGAAGTTTATAGCAAAACATACTAAAATCTATTATACCAAATAAATGCACTATCTATCAAAATACATTTCACGGTGGATTTAAGAAATATTACTGCATTTTCCAGAAGCTTGGTCAAAATTAGAGAAATTTGGCTTTTGGAACTGGTGAAGTGTATTCTAAAGAAAAACAAAAGGTTATTGTTATCAAATGCTTGGAACCTAATATTTCTCTGTCAATTTTCTAGACCATTGCGAGTATGTTTGGATGCTGTTGGAATGGCCCAGCTAAATTTAGCCCGTGACCAACTCATGCGGACATGCGGTTAATGCATAGCCGTAAGTGAAAAGCACAAAATAGAGTTCCCATTCAGGGCCGAATGCACGCGGTTAATTCCTTCGTACTAATATTTAGTAGGTCGTGTCATTCCTCTACTAAGACCAGTAATAATGGTACAAATCTTCACAAACTCTCGCACTAACGTTGCTAGCTGAGAATTCTAAAAAAAATATTGCTAGCTGAGAGGAATATTGACATTGATTAAAATAATCTCAATCACTAGTAGAGAGCATAAAAAATAAACATATATGCCACACAACAGTATTTTTCTCTCGGAACAAATCAATATCAGCCACCAATCACCAGCCATCCGAACAGGCTAGATTACACTAAAAGTTATAGTAGGAAATTAGGAATTAAAAATTAACGCACTTACTCACCTAGTTTGAGTCCTTTGGCTTAGCATTTGTGTTATATTTTATTGGAAGTTTTTATACCATTTTCTCAGTCGTGGTGTCTAAAATTTGATGTTTTCTCTATAGTTTTGTTACAATCAAGATATTCTCTCTCCGTTTCATATTACTTTCCCAAAATGTCGTTTTCGCTTCCAAGAAACAACTTTGACTATATATATATATAAATGAATTAATATTTATGATGCAAAATTAATATCATTAGAAAGATATTTGAATCTAGTTTTTTAACAATATTTATGATGCAAAATTAATGTCATGATTAGACAACATTATGCTACAGTAATCAATCTCTAATGACAGATTAATTAGACTTAATGATTCGTTTCGCAATTTCCGGTCCATTCGTGTAATTATTTTTGTAAATAATCTACGTTCAATACTTCTAACACACCTTGAAAGGGGATCCAAAAATTTCGCTTCGCGAACAGGGTCAATCTACAAACTCGGTCAAACTTGCGACACAAAAATCAACGACGGTGGTTATTCTAGGATGGATGAAGTAGGCTTTTCTAAATACATTATTTTTACTATGCACATAAATATATACTTATGTCTCGATACATACATAATAAAAATAATTTATAATCTAGAAAAGTCAAAATGATAAATATATGAAACAGAATGAGTATAATTCAATCTTTTTAAATATGTTTGAGATGGTGTGCAGGTGCATGTGAGTGTTAGCAATCCGGTGCTCTGTCGGTCGAACGGCCAAGCAGTCAAGCACCACCTGACCTTCACTGACGAAACGACCAGCATGTCACGGTGACGTCATTGCCGTTGTCTCCGGGGTCCGGGTCCGGTCCACGAGGCACGCTCTGCCTCTGTCACACGAGGCACGAGTGACAGGACACCGCCACGACACACACTTGGCGGCTCGCGTTTCTCTCTCTTCGCGGCCCGGCGTCCTCGGCTCTCTCCTCCTCCCCTTTCCCTCCGACCCCCGACCTCTCACTCCCGCGCCGAACTCGCCGCGCTCTTCTCCAGTTCTCCCTCCCCATCTTGACCGGTTCTGGCCGTCTTATCCCTCTTTCTCTCCCGTTTCCACGCCCAGCCCGCGCGTCGAGGCACGCGCACCAGCCACGCACCCGGCACCCGCACCGGCCGGCCGCCGATCGCCGGGGGAGCGCGCGAGAGCGATCGCCATGGAGCCGGACGACGAGGTGGTGTCGCGGGCCCCGCCGCCGCAGCGCCGCGGGATCTCCTACAGCCAGCCGCTGTCGCGGGACGTCGCGTCCGCGCGCCGCGCCGCGCTGCGCAACCACAGCCTCGACGACGACCACATCCTCCCGGCCTCCCACTCCCTCAACTACCCGCTCCACCACGACCCCGCGGCGGGCGGCCCGCACGTGGGGTACCACCCGCCGCTCCCGCCGCACCAGCACCACCCCAGCGCTTCCTACTCCTCCGGCTCCCGCCGCTCGGGGGGCGGCGGCGCCAGCGAGGGCTCCATGACGCTCGAGCGCGCAATGTCCGAGTACGGCGGCGGCGGCGGCACCCTCCCGGAGTTCGTCGGCGCGGGGGGAGGCAAGGGCATCTTCCGCGTCCCGCTCCGCGCCGCCATGCATCCGGGCCGCCCGCCCCCGCTCGAGGTGCGGCCACACCCGCTCCGCGAGACGCAGGCGGGATCGTTCCTCCGCACGCTCGCCGCCGAGCACCAGCGCCGGCAGCTCTGGGCCGGGGCCGAGTCCGGGATCAGGGTCTGGGCGCTCGACGAGGTGTTCGCCGAGTGGGGCGCCGGCGCGCGCCGCGGCGACGAGGAGAGCGCGCCGTTCCGCGAGGGCGTGCCCGCGCCGCCCGCGCTCTGCGTCGCCGTCGACAGGGCCAACCGCCTGCTGTGGACGGGGCACAAGGACGGAAGGATCCGATCGTGGCGCATGGACCTCGACGCGGCTGCCACGGCGCCTGCGCCACCGGCTGCCGGTGCAGGCGACGGCGGCGGGAGCGTTGGGGGGAGCAGTCAAGCCAACAATGCGCCAGTGTTCAGGGAAGCCCTCACGTGGCAGGCCTATGGCCGGACGCCCGTGCTCTCCATGGTCGTCACTTCCTATGGTGAGCATGCCATCTTACGATCTTCATTATTGCAATGAGCCAATCACAATGCACTGCTGTCACAAACTCGCAATTCTATTACATCAGCACATTGCCATCACTGCATGCCAGTTACGAAATTCAAGAGTTCTGACAAAATATGCATCTTTGGATTATACCAGGCGAGATATGGTCAGGTTCCGAGGGTGGGGTGATAAAGGCGTGGCCATACGATGCCATTGCCAAGTCCCTCTCATTATCACCAGAAGAAAGACATATGGCTGCTTTGTTGGTTGAGAGAGCTTACATTGATCTCAGAAACCATTGTACGGTTGGAAATGTTTGCTCCTTGCCCGCTTCAGATGTGAAACACATGCTAGCTGACCATTCCCGGGCTAAAGTTTGGACTGTGACAAGCATGACATTTGCTCTCTGGTATGCCTTCAGAAACATAGATGAAATTATTACCATTTTGTTCAATTATTGATTTGACCTATCGATTCTATTGAAATATGATTGCTACAGGGATGCACGTACAAGGGAGTTGCTGAAAGTCTTTGGGATGGATGGCCAAGTTGAGTCAGCAAAGCTAGAGACACCAGTCATGCCAGAGCAGCCTATGGACGAAGAGGTCAACCCTAAAGTAAAACCTTCAAAGAAGGACAAATCACAAGGTTCTTTGAACTTCTTTCAGAAATCTAGGAATGCTTTAATAGGAGCAGCTGATGCAGTGCGCAGGGTTGCAACAAAGGGAACATTTGTCGAAGATAACCGTAGAACAGGAGCAGTGGCTCAAGTAATGGATGGCACAATCTGGTCAGGATGCACGAATGGCACAATTATTCAGTGGGATGGGAATGGGAGTCGAGTGCAAGAATTCCAGCATCATACGTCTTCAGTGCAGTGTATAAAGGCGCTCGGAGAAAGGGTCTGGGTGGGCTATGCCAGTGGCATGATTCAAGTCATGGACGCCGATGGTAACATTCTTGCAGGATGGACCGGCCATAGTTGTCCAGTCATAAGGATGGCTATTGGTGGTTCTTACATTTACACACTGGCGCATCATGGTGGTATTCGGGGATGGCCACTGAATTCTCCTGGACCTCTTGATGATATTATCCGTACTGAATTGTCTAACAGAGAGCAGTCATACACCAGAATGGAGAAGATAAACATAATGGTGGGAAGTTGGAATGTAGCACAAGGGAAAGCATCCGCTGAGTCACTTAGATCATGGTTGGGTAGTGTATCATCTGATGTAGGGTTGGTTGTTGTTGGATTACAAGAGGTTGAGATGGGCGCAGGATTTCTTGCCATTTCTGCAGCAAAAGAAACTGTAAGATACTTGATATTACCGTCAGCTCTTGTATCTGATTCAATCAGTCATTTGGTTGATGCTTTAAATGTTGCTATATCTATTCACTACGTTGTTCTATTATCATTTTCTCCATTAACCGGGATTTTGGTAGCCAGTCAATGCTGCAATATGATTGTGTCCTACTGCTTCCTATAACTTAACTATATGTATTTTTTAAATGTAACGAGTTTTGTGTTATGCAACTTCTGAGAAAAATGTGACTTGCAAGTTAAAAATATATCTGTAGATGAAATGAGTTATACAAAAAATAGCTATTGAGCAAATGAAGTGACGAACAATAATTTCTTTTTTGTTAGAGACAAACAGTTTCAATCTTCTTTGCCCTCTCTGGTGTAATTCATAAATCAACACCTGTCAGTAGGCTTTGTCATTACAGTGTCTTGTGTAAATACTCTACATCATACATTTGATCCAATATTTTTTTCATGGTTCTAGGTAGGACTTGAGGGCAGTGCGAATGGGCAATGGTGGATAGACAATATTGGCAAAGCACTTGATGAGGGGACATCATTCCACCGAGTTGGTTCTCGACAGTTGGCTGCACTGCTTATTGCTGCATGGTATTACCTTGTCATTAGTTCCTTAGAATTAGAACACAAATTTCCTTTCACATAATGATAAGTTATTCAATTAACTGTTGTTTCATTACCTTTCTCATGTGTATACATAATATGAAAAAAATGTTTACTTTTCAAGGGCAAGAAAGAGCCTTAAGCCATATGTTGGTGATGTCGATGCTGCTGCAGTGCCATGTGGTCTTGGACGTGCTATTGGCAATAAGGTACATGATAATATAGATGTATATGCTTTCACTTTCCTGATCTGATTTTCCATTTTCTAATGGTATGATCTTATCTGCGGCAGCTATAAATAACTCCTAATTGTTCACTTATAGGATCAAAATTGATGAGTAAACCAAACATGGCAAATTCAAAGTTGTAGTCACTTCTTTAGAAAATATCCCGGACCCCTTTGCCCTCAGTACTTTCAAATGTAGACCTCCTTTTGAGGATATCAGCATATCTTGTGTAGTTGTGTTGGAAACTTGAGATTCTAGTGACAATTACATAACGGTTGTATGAATAGAGAAAGAATATCTGCATTTAGCACTGTGGCAGCAACACATAGCTGTCATTAGTACTCTCTTTTATATTCCATTTCATGTTCTCCCTAGTTCTTTTGTCGGTCTGCTGTGATGACATTTCATTCTCCTGCAGGGTGGTGTAGGATTAAGAATAAGGGTATATGATCGGAAAATGTGTTTCGTGAGCAATCATTTTGCTGCACATCTGGAAGCCGTGAGCCGACGAAATGCTGACTTTGACCACATTTACCGGACAATGGCTTTCAACAAACCACATGGATCCACAGGTTCCTTTTTTTCCAAGTTTTATGAGGAGTTTTTTTTTTGGCAATGAGGTTTAGAATTTATTTATCTTTTCCATTCAACTTTAGGTGTTACAAACACTGCTTTAATACCTCAAAGTTAAGTTATAATCCTTTGGTTTGTTGTGCTACAGCTTCTGCTACATCTGTCCAGTTGCACAGAACAGTAAATGTATGTGTCAACTAACCTGTAAATTATTGATATATACCAATGAATTATACTCACGTCCAAATGTTGTGCCGATTTCAGGTCAATGGAAATCAGATTGAAGAAGTAAGGCCTGACTTGGCTGAAGCTGATATGGTTGTATTTCTTGGTGATTTCAACTACCGGCTTTACGGTATCACGTATGATGAAGCAAGGGACATGGTTTCACAAAGAAGCTTCGATTGGCTAAGAGAAAAGGATCAGCTTCGAGCAGAAATGAAAGCTGGAAAGGTATTTCAAGGAATGCGTGAAGGCATAATCAAATTTCCTCCAACATACAAGTTCCAAAAGCATCAGCCAGGTCTCGGAGGTATGTACATGATGTTGCTTGCAAATTTCTATTTCTTTTCCCTAATCAACTGGTCATGTAATTTTGCGACTGACTAATGTAGTAGGTTTTGTTTATTGCTTTGCGTCACTGGTGCTGAAAACTGACTATCAACTGTCATGTAGGGTATGATTCGGGTGAGAAGAAGCGGATACCTGCTTGGTGCGATAGAGTGCTATATCGTGACAGCCGTTCTGTATCAGTAGCCGAATGCTCATTAGAGTGCCCTGTAGTTGCTTCAATTACATCGTGAGATACTATTATGATTCTTCTTTCTCTTTCCGATGATCGATAATTCCTTTGGCCATTCTAATTTTTTTCTTTATAGGTACGTGGCGTGCATGGATGTCACAGAGAGTGACCATAAACCTATAAGGTGTACATTCAGTGTTGATATTGCAAGAGTTGATGAGCTAATAAGAAGGCAAGAATATGGAGAAATAATTGAATCAAATGAGAAAGTGCGTTCTTTGCTCCAAGAAGCTTGTTTTGTTCCAGAAACTACAGTTAGCATAAGTGAAATCACGCTGGATAATCAAGAGAATATTGTCTTCCAAATTACCAATAAATGTGAAACAAGCAAAGCATCTTTCGAAATCCTATGTGATGGGCAGTCAATCAAGAAGGAGAATGGAACTAAATCAGAGCTTCTTCCAAGGGCATCATTTGGCTTCCCACTTTGGCTCGAGGTAATAAAGCTCTAGTCTGGAACTCTGTATTACGCTTTTGATTACTTTATAGCCACCAATTGAAGATATTGCCATTCTGCCTATATGTGCACTAACATGATCAAAATTTACGATGCTCAAGTGAATGAATGTGACTCAGGCAGAAGTAGCTTCTCATGTCAGGAAACAGTTGATATACTGTCTGTCATATGTTCTTTGCATTCAGTTTTTTTAGTTGCTAATTTACTTCATCAAACAGGTGCAACCAGCGGTCGGTCTGATTAAACCAGGTGAAACGGTGGATATTACACTCCATCACGAAGACTTTTACACACAGGAAGAGTTCGTAGACGGAATACCACAGAACTGGTGGTGCGAAGACACCAGAGATAAGGAAGCTGTTCTCAGAATAAACATAACAGGCAGCAGCTCAACCGAAACCAAGACGCACACCATCAACGTCCAACATCGCTGCCCACCATCATCGGCGCCCCCGATGATGAACCCGCCAGCGGCTGCCGTGCCTCCGAGCAATGTCCTGACCAGCGAGGGGCACTCGAAGCGCTCCTCCAAGAAGAGCCAGTCCAAGCACCGGGACCAGCAGCAGCAGCAGCAGGATTACCCACAGTTTGGGAGCTCAGAGGTGCACGACCTGTGCCGCATGCGGTGCCCGTGAGACCTGTACAAATGAGTGTGGATACTGAAGTTCTGTCTAGGAGGTGGAAACTGCCATTCTTAGGTTTCTCTCATCAAGTTCGGGAGTTACCACAAAAGAGAGAAAAAAGAATAGCCTGGGAGGAGTTGCTCTGGTTCTGTACATATGCTTCACTTACCTATATCAGCTGCCATTCTTTCATGTAGCCCAAGAAAAGGACTCTAGAGTCATGAGATAACCGTGCTAATAATTGTTCTTTTATTCTTGTTCCTTAAGAGTGTTATCTAGATAGGCCAGGGATGTTTGAACAACGCTTGATGTAATATGTTCCATAGAATTAGTTTAGGTTTGTTCTCTCTTTACTCAACAGTTCAAATGATCTTGTACTTCCTGACTATTGCCGTTGTTAATAAGAGAAAAATTCTTCATTCCCTTGAATCATCATTGCAGAAAAATTCTTCATTCCCTTGAATCATCATTGCGCATATTTATGACTTTGGATTAGTGCTAGGTCATTCCTGGTGGAAGTTTCATGGGCATATTTGGACGGCCTAGAAGTTTATGACGACAATATGCATATCCCTGTCAGATAAACATCTAGCTGATGGCTTGATGCTCCCTTGCGAAATGAAACAAAATGAAGATAGCATTCAAACTGATACTATGAAAATAGCATCCCTAGCCCTCTCTTATGTACCTAATTGCAATTTAATCCGGCACTCCTCTCTGATGGCAAACATAAATCATTATAAGTTTCTTACTCGTCAAAGTTCTCTGTCTATAGATTCATCGTCAAAGTACTTGGACTACAAATAAACAAAGAATTAGGTAGTTTGAAATCATGAAATTGATGTATATAGATTCATCTCAATGTAAAGTATTTTTATTATATAATCTTTCTTATATGCTCTATTTAAAAAAATGTTATTTTTTTTCTCTTCAAGACTGTGTCAGATTTTTCCAATGACCTAATTCTCATGTAAGGAAATAACCAATAGAATATGTTTGTATAGACGCAACTTGGTGCCCAAGTTTATAGGTGAAAATTACAAACAGAGGAATTCTGTACAAGTCCCTTAAAGTTTGATATCCCCGCAAGTCATTTTGTTGACGTTCTCTCGCCAAATTGAAGAAGCAGCAGCCGAATTTCAGGCGACCGCTATAAAATTCACTTCCCTGATTCTCTCTTGTGCAACATTTTTCTCTCTTGTCTGCGTCTGTGTATCACTCACGAGATTTACCTCTTGATGGAAAAAAAAGAAAAAAAAAGGACAAGGGGTTTACGGTTAACCTAAACCGCAGGGACCGCCGCAACGTGCAGCGGTCCACTCCTCCCCTCATCGGCGAGCAAATCCGTCCGCCGGTGCCCATGGCGCCCAAGGTTCTGATGGTAAGCCGCCCCCGCGTCCGCCCTCGCCGCAGACGCCGGCTAGGTAACCGCGGCGCTGCGCGGCCGTTAATGGCGGCCGCGCTGACCCCACTCTGAACACCTTCTCACTCCTTGTTCCCGCCACTGCAGGTCGCGGAGAAGCCCAGCATCGCGCTCTCCATCGCCTCCGCCCTCTCCGGCGGCCGCGTGAGTGCTCCCCCTCCCTCCTCCGCCACCGAATCCGTGCTGATTTTGGTTGTTGGTGTCGGATTCGGGCGTGACCTGACCTCGGATTCATTTGGGAATGTGTGGTGTCGAAAGGAGCCAGCACTAACGGTCGGCGCGCCGATGGGTGTTGGTCCTTCTGAGCTACTAGTAGTTTGGTCGCAGCCTAATTTTTACCCTAGGAGCTTGAGTGTCGACTGCAAATTTGTGTGATGGCTCATTGAGCTCCCCTGTCGAGGTAGCTTTAGGGATTGATTGAAATGATAAATGAATTTGCTCAGTTCCTGCTACCATAGTGAATATGATCAATGCTTAAGCTCAGTAGCCTGGGTACTTCTAGAAGAGGCATGGTTAACCTCCATTCCCCTCTAAAAGCAAATCTTCTGAAAAATGTTAATTGCGGATCTGAAATTTTTGATAACCAATTGAGGCATCTAGTAGCTGTGCACATGTCATTCGCTGTTACAACCTGGCAGATATGGACGAGACACCTTTTCCCTCCTCAGAAAAGAGCAGTAGGGAAGGCCCCATTTGAAAAGAGCAGAATGCTTTGTTTTGATTAAGAGTTTATTCACATTGATATCTTTTCTTTCATCATTCGTGCAGATGTCCACAAGGAAGGGAAGCACAGATGTCCATGAGTTTGACGGGATGTTTCAGGGTTCTTATGCAAATTTTAAAGTGACATCAGTCATTGGACATGTTTTAAGGTAGTGCTATTTTCACACTTTTGTCATTTGAAGCCTGAGTATATGAATCCCTGCACATGCACATTTATTATATATCAGTGTTGAATTTTGATATGTGCAGATATGGTGGAGCAATGCATAGTTGAACTGTTGGTTATACTTGAAGTTGCCATTAATTATTACACTTCAGCAGCATCTATATGCAGATGTTCAGTTCATGTTTACAGTTTCTGAACTTAAAAAGTCTTTTGATTGCATTTCTTTAATCTCTATATGATCTTTTCCAGTGTAGATTTCCCGCCTGCATATCAGAACTGGGACGGAACTGATCCAATGGACCTTTTTGAGGCGCCAGTTCTGAGATCTGAATGCAACCCAAAGGTACTCTATTCCTGAACAACTCTGATTGAACAGAATTCAACTCAGCTAACAGTTAAGGGTCAACTCAGATTGTGAGAGAATATGACTCGTTTGACATTTAACTGTTTGGTTGTAACCAAATAAGGTGGTGATAGTTCTCCATTACGCTAATCTACTCCACCCATGCATGGCAATCAACTACGCAGTTTAGCTGATTCTTAAACATCTCTCTCTCTCTCCCTCTCCCTCTCCCTCTCCCTCTCTCTCTCTCTCTCTCTCGCCTTGAGGATCATAATGTCCCGCGGTTAAATACAACACTGATGGATAGCTCCCTTGAAGGCTCATATCCGCAGGCATCTAGCTCAAGAAGCTCGAGGCTGCACTTATTTGATACTTTGGCTGGACTGTGACCGAGAAGGAGAAAACATCTGCTATGAAGGTACACCAACACTGTTTGGGAATTATTATGCATACTATCCTGTCAGGTCATTATATAATTTATGATGGTGGATGAGCTATATGTCGAGTTTTCCATTTTACAATCAGGACTCTGAAAAGTGAAAACACAGGTGTATACTTAAAATAAGTTTGACATCATTGGAAGTTCTCTGCTAGAATGAGTGAAACATTAGATCAATTGAATTTCTTTAGCGTCTGGAAGCTATATAGATTTTAATTCTTTATCCAAACAGAACATAGATAGTTATGTAAAATATCATTTGAAATTATTTTTTATACTCGATATTTCTTTGTTCTTGATTGCTGCAATGTATATATGGTATTTCTTTGTTTGCTTCTGCACATATATATGCGGCTTGTTCTGTTCTACTTCCTGATATTTAGCTTGATCAATGTAATAAGTAATAACAATGTCAAACATATGTTCCAGTTATCGAGTGCACTGGGATTCCTGAAAATGAGGCTGGCAGAAGAATTTTCCGTGCTAGATTTTCGTCGGTTACCGAGAAAGACATATTGAGTGCCATGGATAACCTTGTTCTGCCAAACAGAGACGAAGCACTATCAGTGGATGCTCGCCAAGAAATTTTTTTTTTTTGAGCAAAATGCTCGCCAAGAAATTGACTTGAAGGTTGGCGTAGCATTTACTCGATTTCAGACCCGATATTTCCAAGGAAAATATGGGAACCTTGATTCAAGAGTGATCTCGTGAGTTCTCCATCTCTTTTCACAACCCAAATTTCTTTGACAATTGATTATCGTATTCTTTTTTTATTAAAGAAAGTGCTACTATGTATAAACAATCTTCAAATATTTTTGGTTCTGTGAACTTCTAATATTTTTGTTCAAGTCATCATAGCAATATCTTTTACATGTACCCTACCTGTATTTTGATAATATCTTCCAGAATTGGATTAAGCTCCTTTCATCCTTTGTAAATCAGGTATGGTCCGTGTCAAACACCTACACTGGGATTCTGTGTACAACGCTATCAGCAAATCACCACATTCAAACCAGAGAAATTCTGGTCCTTGAAAACTTATATCATCAAAGATGGTGATGAAATGCAGCTAGAATGGGACCGGAAGAAACTTTTTGATTTTGATGTGAGATCACATACCCAAGTGATTTGGCTTTATTCTCCCAAATGTTCTCTCATTTTCCTTAATTGAAAATGCAGGTTACTGTAATGTTTAAGAAGATGGTCCTCAGTAACGGGACTCTAAAAATAGCAGATGTATCAGTAAAGGAAGAGTGCAAAACCCGTCCATCTGGCCTTAATACAGTTAATATGCTTAAGGTATCATATCTCTTACCTCTTAGAGTAACCATATCTTCTCCTTAACTATCCCTTGTTTATTTTGCCTTGCTATCTACAAAGCTCACTTTGTGCTTGTCTTACAGTTTTATGTTTGTTCAGTCTTTTGAAGCACAATGTTGTTCTTACAATGCCCTACCAAATCAGTGTGCACTGCTAGCATAAATTGCCTCGTGATGATCTTGATTGAAATCTGAACCCAAAATTCTCCTGTTGACTCGACCAAAATCTTAGTATCAATATGACAGTACATCCTTTTCATTTTAAAATGGGGGCATTTGGGTTGGTTTACACATCATGAAAGAGTTGAGTAAATTTCAAGTTTACTAATTTATCCTTCTTATATCAGGTTGCATCAAGTGCACTCGGTATTGGACCTCAGACAGCCATGCACTTGGCAGAGCGGCTTTACACTCAAGGATTCATTAGGTTTCAAAAATGACATCGAAATAGTGCTATGTTTAAAATCTAATCTTGTCTAATGCCTGATTGAAGTCGATGTGGGCTTATTTGCCATATGCAACGATGCATGGTGTTTCATTGTATTTTTAATACTTTTATTATATGAATAGTTCCAGTTAACAAAATCTGTAATATAGGCTGTTCTTTTGTTTGTTCAACCAGGTATACTATGTGTCCTATGAAGTTTAGCAGATCCCATGTATGATTTTTTTTAGGTTAGAACGGATGTATATTGACCCAACTGAGGCCTTGGTCACTAGTCGTGACTACTGTATGATTTTACAAATTATGATATAGTAAGTGTGCAATTTTATCAACAGATCAGTTTACCCATTCTTCTTGCCAAGTCCCCCATGATACCAAGTTCATCATGTAGGTCTTATTATATTCTAGGTAATGGTTGAGCCTTGCATTACTCCCAATAATGACATCCTAATTACATGTGATACTGATTCTAGTTTAAGCTCAAGTTATATAGTCAAGCTGTAATAATTATTGCTTTTAGTTTTTAATTTGGGCGAACAGATTTTTTATTATTGCATCTGACCTCACATAGGTCATGTTGCTGTCACTGCATGTTTCATTTTCCTACTGTAAGTACTAATTGTAATCTTTGCACAGTTATCCACGTACAGAGAGCACTGCGTATCCAGCATCGTTTGATTTTCGAGGTGCACTTGCTGTGCTAGTACATAATCCTCTATGGTCCAATGATGTCCGGACATTACTGGATGCTGGTTTTGTTAAGCCTCGTCAAGGTCACGATGCTGGGGACCATCCTCCAATTACTCCAATGAGATCAGCAACAGAAGAAGCTCTGGGAACTGATGCTTGGAGGCTGTACCAATACATATGCCAGCACTTTATTGGAACTGTTAGTCCTGATTGTAGATATACAAGGTAGTTTGTCCTCTGGTTTCCGTCGTTGCTGGATAATCATTCATTCATGTTTTAGTTTTGTCATAAAATTCACAAGCATGTCATAGAATGCAATGTTTTTTGCATTACTGATTTGTATTCAAATTTAATAGTTTCTTATAAAGAGAATCATAAGTAAATAACCCTTTCAAAAAAA
The DNA here is from genome assembly GCA_036936925.1 of Cenchrus fungigraminus. Taxonomy (NCBI): domain Eukaryota; kingdom Viridiplantae; phylum Streptophyta; class Magnoliopsida; order Poales; family Poaceae; genus Cenchrus; species Cenchrus fungigraminus. Next base: position 27,252,097 of record CM072780.1, on the reverse strand, counting down.
TGATTGCCAGGACTGCCATTGAGTTTACTTCAGGTGGAGAAACTTTCCACTGTGTTGGCTATAGAGTCACTCATAAAGGATTTACCTCTATCATGCCGTGGCTGGCTGTCAGTGAGAATAGTCTTCCTGCCTTTAAAAAGGGAGACTCTGTTAGTATCCATAAGGTTGACATATATGAGGTAAGTCATGCCAGTTTGCTCAAACCACATGCACTTACTTTTTATGAGGAATTGAGGATATGATGCTGATAAATCATAATTCTTTGTTGAAGGGAAGCACCACACCTCCTGATTACCTCAGTGAAAGTGAATTGATCTCTCTCATGGAGAAGAATGGCATAGGTACAGATGCATCAATTCCTGTACATATAAACAACATTTGCGAACGTAATTATGTTCAGGTTAGTTGAGTTGTTTTCTACTAGACCTTCAGAGAGTCATGCTGTGAATCCTTACACTTGCAACTTGCAAGTCTACGCTTATGTATTTAAATGTGCAAAAAGCATAATGCCTCTACTTTCGTAAAGGTGAATTCTGGAAGAAGGTTAGTACCGACACCACTGGGGACTACATTGGTAAGAGGATATCAGTGTATTGATGCTGATCTCTGCTTGCCTGATATCAGAAGCTTTATTGAGCAACAGATTACTCTAATTGCAAAAGGCAAAGCTGATCATCGTGAAGTTATTCAACATGTTATTCAGCAATTTATGAAAAAGTACTCGTACTTCGTGAAAAAGGTAACATATTTGTTCATAATCTATTGAGACACCATTGCATAGTATTGAAAAAGTTTGTGTCAATGATCAAGCGATGCTTTAGCTTCATCTGAAGCTGTAACAATGAATCCGCCAAACGGTTAATATTATTTTACATTTGCTGATATATTTCTCTACAAAGAATACATATACATCTAACAAAATGACATGGTTAAGATTTCCTGTTCTTAACAACCAAAGTTCATTGTGTACCGCTATAATTCTGTTACGGTACTGATTGCAGATTGAAAACATGGATGCTTTGTTCGAAGCACAATTTTCACCTTTGGCAGACTCTGGGCGCCTACTGAGCAAGTGCGGAAAATGTGGTAGGTATATGAAATACATTTCCACTCAGCCGATGAGGTTGTACTGTATAACTTGTGAGGATGTCTATTATCTTCCTCAGAACGGTTCGATTAAGGTAATTGCTTTACCTTTATTTATTTCTTGGTAAATCAGTTGCTTTACTTCCATGCATGGTTCATGAGAATTGAACCACTACAACCATGTATTGGGTTCATGGAACCCTTGTAACTATTCTCTGGCCAGCATTTCCTTTCAATGGGGGAAAAAGGTTCTTGCAGAACAGCTAAAATGCGGCGACCCCATAATTTGTAATTTTTAGGTTTTTGTTATTAATTGCCGTGATTATCATAACCTGCTTTGTATTCCATTTGGTTTCCTTGATTTTGTGGTCATCAGTTTTTTTTCTTGCCATGTTGGATTCTGAAAGCATGTATATGTATCCCATTATACTCTGCTTTATTGTGCCAAGTGCTTGGTTTGATGCCTACTCTGTGATTAATAATTCTATCCTTTCCAGCTTTACAAGGAAATCATATGCCCTCTGGATGGTTTTGAGTTGCTTCTGTTCTCAATGGTGGGACCTGATGCAAAATCTTTTCCGCTGTGCCCTTTTTGCTATATTAATCCTCCATTTGAAGGCATAGATAAACTCTTTGGTGCTCTCAAGATAGATGACACTGGCAAGGTTGCGAAAGGGGCTGGCATGCCGTGTTGCCTTTGCCCACACCCAACATGCAAGCAATCTATGATCACTCAAGGAGTTTGTGCATGTCCTGAGTGCAGCGGTACCCTGATTCTTGATCCAGTTAGTGCACCCAAATGGCGGCTTTACTGCAACATGTGTAACTGCATTGTATTACTCCCACATGCCGCACATAAGATCAGCACTACAGATAAAAAGTGCCTAACATGTGAGTCTACTATCATTGAAGTTGATTTCAAACCACCCCTCTTCAAGATGGAGCTACATTGCATGAGGGCTGTATCTTGTGTGATGATCTGTTGCATTCACTCATTGAAATGAAGCATGGGAAGTCATTCTTTATGCGGAGAGGTAGAGGTAGAGGGAGAGGGAGGGGCCGGGGCAGAGGAAGTAGCCGTGGTAGGGGAAGACGGGGGAACTCAAGGTATGATGATCCTAAAATGAGCTTCAGAGATTTTTAAAGATTTTGGGGCTTCTACAGTGGCAAGCTGATCTGAGTATCCTAAACCAAGCTTCAGAGGTTTTTTTTTTTGAAGATTTTGGACTTCGATGTTGGTCGCTAATCTATATGTATGTCCAAAATACTAGTTGATACTTGTTCTGCAGTATTACTATTTGTATTTTACTTTCTTGCATAGTTACGTCTTGTTATCTGTCATAGATTTCTAGCACAGATTATTAAACTATGTATTTCTAGGTTAGTTAGTTAAACCAAATGCAGTGAGCAACAATGCGGTACTGAATTGTCCAGAAATCTGTTAGTTTGCATTGACTTAGATAGTTGAGATGCACAAAATTATATTTATATTGTACTTCAAGTACATTTGTCGACTTTGGATTCTGGAAGAATTAGGTAAGTGTTGATGAAGCATGGATTATTTGTTATTTTGTTTCTTATTTTACTGTGCACAATTTTAAACATAACCTTGGAGGAACTCTTCTTTAAGCTGTACTGGTTAGATGGTTGAGTGGTACTGCTCAAGGTCCTAGGTTCGATTCCTCGTCAGAGCGAATTTAAAGCTGATTAAAAAAAACCCCATCACAACGTCGAAGTTTATGGAAGGAACGACCTATCTTACGAGCAACAACAGGGGGATTTTCTCGACTTGTGTGAGAAGGTCTTCTTAATACATTACCGTGTCTGTGGGAGTTTACACTCCGCAGATTGATTTTTTTTAAAACAGAGTCAGGGGATTATGGGAGTGGTCTTACCCTTCGCAGGTCGAGTTTTTTTTTTAAGACGGGGTCAGGGGTGGTCTCTTCTTCTAGCCGTGGTCTTTTCTTTGTACTGTCTAAGTAGACCTCTTATTTGAAATAAGTATATTTGTCAAATAGGTATTTGTCTACAGCCACCTTCAATGGTTATTTGCAGGCCTGAGCCCGAATTAAGATTTTAGTTAAGAGTTGCTACGTGTTATTTTAAGCTCATATCACACGCCAACTGGACTATACCGCAAAATGCAGAAGACAGTGCACACAACGCCAACGCCTAGGACCAGTGCAGAGCCAAAACCCACGCTTAATATTCAACAAACATTTTAAAGGCCCAAGGCAGAAAGCAAGGCCCAAAGCGGCCCTTGTCAAATGAGACAGCGGCCCAAAGTGAAGGAAAACATTTTTAACTTAAGGTTTGGTTGGGGTGCACCAAGCCCTGCCAGCAGTGCAACGGCTGGGCGACGCTCGAGGGCCCCAGTGGCAAGCCACTGTGGTGGACCCTCCCCCACAAAAAATAAATTTAATACCGAAGTGGACACATGGTCCACGTATCAGATATTAAACTGATAAGAACAGATACTACACTTGATCTTAGCCAAAAGGCCGAGAAAGGTATGAGGTGCTCTGGAGCCCTGCCTCTCCTTTTGTAGCTCTTCCCCCTCCGCGCTCCGCTCTCGCGAAGCGATGTGGGACTAATCCGTTGCTTCTCCAAAACAAGCGCCGCTTCCTCGCTCGACTTCAGTTCGGGAAGTGAAACCGGGCCGTGTTCTTCTATTGGGCCTCGCGTCGCGAGCCAGCCCATTTCTTGACGAGGAGGAGGCGGCGCCGCCCTGTATGGTGCAGAGTCACAAACGTCGGGAGGCGCCTCCACCGTCGCGCCGACCTCCCCCGGCTGCTGCGAGCGCCCCGCCGGCGGAGCGGTCGGGCGCTTCCAATGGGGTATTCGACGCGGCCGCCACCGGCGTCCAGCTTTGCCCTCCTCCGGGCGCTGCTCTTCTTCTCGCCGGTCGCGTCAGCTGGTACGACCAGTCGACCAGTCACCTCGCGCGAGTACTCGAGATCTCATTTATAGTTTTTGTTTTATATAAGGGTCTGTTTATTTGAGCTGTGGATGGGAAGTGTTTTTTCTTGTTATTCAAAACGTGACTTGGAGTCAGCTGCTGTCACGCGTCTTTGTGCATCAACGCATTCCAATTTCCATGCAACATGACATTAAATCTTAGTCTTGGTTTCATGTCTTGGATAGAAAGTTACATAATATCGTAAAAGCTTCTTACCTCGAGACCCCTTTTATTACTTTCTGTGCACAACCAAGAAGAGGAGAAAGTAACTAGCAGGCAGGTGAGCGGGAAGGCCAGCTGCGGGTCGCCGCCGGCCGCGGGTGGTCGTGGAGGTGGTGGATTTTGTGGTTTTTAGGTTGCTGGGGTTATTCGGTTGCAGGAGAGGGTTCCATGGCCGGCGGAAGGGATGGCCGGTGGTGGCGGCAGACCCGGCGGTGGTGGCGGGGTGTGGTGGCGAGGCCGGGCGGCGATGGCACCGTTGGCTAGGTGGTGGAGGAAATCCGATGGGTAGGGCAAGTAGCGGGGGTGGAAGCCGGTATATATAGGTTAGGAACAGTGGCGAAGGCAGCGGTGGGGCGGCCGGGGCTAGAGCCCCCCTACCGCTGCCACCACCATGGGAGCCCCCCCAAGCCCCCCTAGGCTAGAGGTAGAAGAAGAAGAGGGAAAGGGGAGCTGGAGGAGGAACAAGGAAGAAGCAGCCCCCCCTAAGCTGGGAAGCTGGCTTCGCCACTGGTTAGGAAGGGGGAGGGGCGTGACGGGAGGTTGGGGGGACCTACAGTTCAAGGTTGGTTAGAATTGAGAACTTCTAGGTCAATATGACACTTATGCACCCACAAACTGAGCTGCAGCTCAACAAACTCCTGCACTGTTAGCAACATAGTTGATACCTAGTAGCTTCTTCTGAACTGATGTGATTCTTCTAGATGGACTCTCGATGGTAATTGAAGAAAGGATGGTTATGCCTATATTGTTGCTTTGCCCTTACTGCACAAGTATAGTTTTGAGGAGGCATTAGTACTTGACATTCATTGGTTGATGTTGTGCTTCGTCTTCAACAGAGCACTGGTAACAAAGTTATACAGCTCAGCTCTCCACTTGACTTATTGCTTGAGGTTGCCCCAAGTCCCTGTACCCACCAACTGAAGATGGGCGCTTAAAAGTTCACTTCAAGTTCAAGGAAACTGAGCAGAGTTCAACCCAAACGAACCGGTGTGAACCCTAATGAATGAAGGGTCGTATTCACATAACCAATCCGAAAGGTAGCCCGTAGCTGTGGAGGGAGCAAAGCATTTGATTGGAACCTGAAAACCAGACAGGAAACAGGGAAACGGTGTCTTGTGATCAGGTGGGAACTGATACGTCAATGAACTCAATGATGCAAGTATTGATGTCGTAAATCACACTGGCAAAATGGGGATATTTTGAACTTGGTCTGATCATAGGTATTTAGAGTTGTTCCAGCTTCCAAGCATGTTTATGTGGATGATCTAATCATCAATGGGACAAGTCAAGAAGGCATTGATGCATTCAAGAAGCAAATGATGAAAAGTTTCAGTATGTGTGACTTAGGTCTGCTGTCCTACTACTTGGGAATTCAGGTGGATCAGAAAGAGGGGTTGACTACCCTCTGTCAGAGTTCTTATGCTCTAAAAACTCTTGAGCAGGCTGGTATGAAAGAATGCAATCCTTGCCACCAATTTCTTTGTGGTAGATCGAGCAGGTGGATTACTGGAAAATACCGATCGAGCAACCAATTCGTTTCTGGGAGAAATGGCTACCGATTTGTCCCCAGGAGAAATTGATATGGAACTGATTGACCTATCATTTGATTTGGAAGTGGCAGCAGGATGCCCCTTTCCTCCATCAGAAAAGGGGTGCGCTGTGCACCTGAAAGTGGCTTACCAAAGGTAGAGGCTAAGGCTTTTAAAAAATATATATATATTTCTCTTGGAGAGAATCCGGTAGTAGCAAAAATCATAATGCTAGCTCGCAAAAGAGCTGGTTGAGGGAAAATAAAGGAGCAAATATTCTTTGCTTTCCAATTGAGAGTACTAGCAATTATGCTTCTTTTTTTTTAAAAAAAGTCTTAAAGTGATCGATAGAAAGGACAAACAATGATGGAGTTGACAGCATGAGTTATGCCATTCTCTTCTTTAAAAAAATCAGGGGCAAAGGTCCATTTCTTGTCCCCCATAGAAAGGAATTTCTGAAGTTGCATTCGGTGCGGCAGGAAAGTTTGCAGTTGCACACAATCGCAGAAGGGAAAGATGTTGCAGACCATTATCTCACCATTGATCGGACGGCCTCCGACGGCCATGCATTTTCATACCAGAAACCCTTTCCTTTCAGTTTCACCAACCACCGTGGTCCAGGGAGCAGATTGCGCAACTTCAGCGAAAAAGTGGCGTCCGGCATGGGGCCTGAACGCCAAGTGCATGATCGGCGCGAATCCTCCCGGACAAGGACCCCGAGCGCCGCGCCGCCGAGCCTTCCTTGATTTCTTCCATGCGTTACTGCGTTTGCACACTGCACGCCCCGTTCTAGAAGCTCGAAACGAGCAATGTGCTGGAATGGAAAGAGTACACCGTGCAAAAACACATGCTCACTCGCTACAGCTCAAAGTACAAACTACATCTCCACGTGCATATACACACCATACCCAAAATATACAAAAAAAATAAAAAGACATGCAGGCCAAAATCACGTCCGGGATCTCAATCTCACTCTATTCCTAGCAGGCTACTGAAATCGTCACGCCGGCCGAGCGATCAGTGCGGCAGGTGCCCGTTGGCCTTGCCCTCGGCCTTGCGCCGTCGGACGACGACGCCCCAGGTGACGGCCTCCAGCGCCGCGGCGGCGATGTACGCCGTCCTCCACCGCTGCTCCACGCCCAGGATGCCCATCCCCTTGAAGATGTTGACGACTCCAAGCACGATCACGGCGTACCCCACCGAGTGGTGGTACGCGTTCCAGTAGGCGCGGTACTTGTGCTCCTTGTTGGGCCGCAGGAACAGCGCCAGCACCTGGACCGTGCCGAGGGCGAAGACGGCGATGCCGATGTTCCGGTGGTCGGCGTAGGTGACTCCCTTGCTCTCCCTGCCGAGGTTCATGCCGGTGGCCCAGCCGGAGACACCGACGCCGTAGCCGATCAGCTGGCAGGTGACGTGGAGGTAGAACCACGCCGGGTCCGCCGACCTGAACGTCTTGAGGTACCTCGCGAAGATGGCGCCCGTCGGCAGCAGCACACCCCAGCTCACCGCGTTCAGGACTCCATGGATCTGCCGTCGTCGCGTCCAGAAAAGAGTTAGTTTTGAAAAAAAGAAGAAAAGAGTTGGTGACCGAAGCATTAGCACGAACATTGCGCTTCTGGGTGGCGCTGTCGGCCCCGGCGGCGGTGGTGGTGGACCTGAGCAGGTCCAGCTTGGCCTTGGCGGCGAGGTTGTCCGCCCCCATGGCGTGCGGCGCGGGGTTCCCGCCGGCGACGGCGGCGCCGACCTGCCACACCTGGTTCAGCGGCACGCCCCCACCGTAGGAGGGGCCGAGCGCGAGCCTCCCGTAGACCCTGGCGCGTCCGTCGGCGCCGAGCTCGGCGGCGAGGTCGGACGCCGGGAACGCGATGGGCCCGGGGTCCCCGAGCGCGTACCCGGAGATGTTGTACGTGCGGACGGCCCACGCGCCGCCGCCGCCGCCGGCGTCGGAGAAGGGACCCGCGACGAGCGCCTGCGCGCCCGGCATGCCGTCGGCCGACGGGTTGAGCCCCCACGCCACCCACCCGCCCGGCGCGGCGGGGGCCGCGACGAAGGCCACCGAGAGGTCACCCGACGCGCGGTCGTAGGTCCAGTGCACGGACGCGCCGAGGCGGGGTAGGTCGCTGCAGGACGCGTACGCGCGGTTCGCCGAGAAGGACTCGCCCAAGCACCGGCCGCCGATCGCTGCGCGCGCCGCCGGCAGCAGCAGCAGCAGCGCCGCGAGGACGAGCGCGGCCATGGCTATCGCGCGGCCTGGTCGTTCAGTCGTTCTTCGCGTCTCCCCGCACCGGCTCCCAGTCCCAAGTCCCAACTCCTCGGGGTTTCGGTTAATAAAGGAACGGAAGGCGGAGCAGAGTTGGAAGTGGCGGAGCGCGGTTGGCCGCGAGGGAGACGGGCGAGCGGCCAGTGGGGTTGGCAGCAGGCACGGGGCGCGAGCTCGGTTGTCCGTTGTTGTTGCCTTGTTGGAGACGAGGTACCGTTGGGGTGGGAGTTGGTCCCGTGTCACTGCAGTACGTAGTTGGTGAGGCCGTGATTGGTGCACTGCATTGCATGCGACGCGAGCTCCTCATCATCGTTGTAACTTGCAACTGCGCTTTTTTTTTTAAAGAAAACTTGCAACTGCGCTGTATGTGAGTTTTCTTTGGGGTGGGGGTGGGGGTGGGTGCTAGTCAAAATAACTTCCCGTTAGTGCACATCCGTATCTATAACAATTATTTACGTGAGAACCACTACATATCATGTATAGATTTTTCTCAACATGTAAGAGGTCCACGTCACCATTCACTAAATCGTCTCTCAACATGCAACTTGTCCACATCGCCATCCACTAGAATTATGAATTTATGTCATCTGCCGATTTTTTACGGCTAATAGTAATCAACTAATCATGCATGCATTGTGTTAGCCTTTACAAGTACCATGTTACAAATTTTTAAGTAGTTCTCTGTTAATAAAGTGAATGTGTTTTCATCTACATTGTTGTTTGCAAAAAAATATGTCATGATGCAATCATTTTAGTGTTTCTACTTTCAAATTGCATCTTCAAATTATATAGCAGTAATGCGCGGGGTATCACCTAGTGTTTATTGTTTTGCATATACTTCCTCCATCTATATTATAATATGATTCCATACACAGGCTTCCAAATGATACTTTGATCATTTATTCATCTTATATTAGGCCCTCCACAACGTCCGATCCCCCCCTCCCCGATCGCACGTCCAGTTCCGCCTCTGTCACGCGTGAGGGGCGTGCCTGGGCCCGTCGACGGGGTGGCGTTGTGACAGACCCGTCCAAAATAATTCTGTATTATCGCCTAAGCCTGTCCACTTGGCCATTAAGCAATAACAAAGAAGTATTCTGTCGTATCTGCCGGGTCAAGCCTGGTGAATCACTTACACCACAGGATCGATAATATGCACAAAGCCCACACGAAGGCGGGTCCAGAATATGAATTTAAATTATAATACAGCCCACAGGTTTAATTTATTACAAACCAAGTTTCATGCATAAAAGTAAAGTTCGAGTTTCAAACACAGCGGAAAAGTAAACTAGTCATATGATACACATGGGAGGCCATCCATACCATATCACTCATCGTCATCACCACTCTCCCACTCAAGTACCAACCCGATGGGATTTGGCCAGGTCAAACATCATTACCTAAAAACAACATCAAAAGCAAGGCTGAGTATTCTAATACTCAGCAAGACTTACCCGACAAAATAAATTAAACTAGACATGCAAGGTTTTTTGGTTGGTGGGTTTGTTTTGCCAAAAGCGACTAAGAGTTGATCCTTATTTTCAAGTTTTAGCTCAACTTCTAGTATATTAACCATTCTAGGTAAGCACCTAAACTAATCAAGTAGTTGTGCAAACAATATTATTCAAGCATAAAAAATAATCCATCTGTTCCATAATACAAGATGGGGTAGCCAGTGGTTAAGCAGTCTCATGCAACGGCGAGAGACCGACGATCGATCGATTGAATCCTTGCAAGGCAAACCCAAGCACACGGAAGAAAGTATACCCCAAGAAGCCAAATAAAATCGAATGCGGGGTATACCTCGACCAGTCGGTTCCCAGTGTCCCTCAGTTTGGGATCAGACGCTACAAACTCTGGTACAAAGTTTACCGGAGGGTCTACACCGACCAGTCCGGACTCACACACTATACCACGGGTAGCTGAAAGGATCTTGTGATTCCTAGAGGGGGTGAATAGGATCACTTTTAAAATTCCTGCACAAACTTAGCAGCGGATCAAATGTCGGGTCACCCTAACTCTATGTTCGGGTCACCCGCGGGGCGGGTCACCCTAACTAGTAGGCAGGGTCACCCTGAGGCAGGACAACGAAAATGATTTGCTTAAGAGTTAAGCGAATTTACCGAAATCCTTTGAATCAAAAGTTCACTATGGAGGATAGGAACAACCTGCACAAGATGATATACCAAGCAACAACACAAATAGAGAGATCGATCCAAAACAAGCTTCTAGGGTTAGAGAGAGGGATGAACTCAAACAAAGCAAAAGACAAGCGATTTAATCCGAAGTTCACTCCCACAAAGGAAGCTACGTCTCCGTTGAGGTACCCACTAAGGGTGGGCTCTCACGAAGAGCCACTTGCCTCACCCAATCCCCACAAAGGAAGATTGGTGCTCACTAAGAGAACTCCACAAAGGAGGGGTAATACAAACGTTCCCGGGTGCTCCACACGGAGAGGGCACTCAACGGGCGACGCCTAACCGTCTAGAAGCAAGCTTCAAGAGTAACAAACGCGAATCGATGAACCAAAGCCGCCACAAGTGCTTCTTGAGATGAACGAGTGAAGAGCTCTCACAAAGGGGCTTAATCTCACACCTCAAATGTCTCTCACACCCAAACCCTAGGAGGAATCCTTGCTAGAAGAGCTTGGAAGGGAGTTGAGAGAGAGGAAAGAAAGCTTAAGAGGTGTTTCAATGGAGGAGAAGGCGGAACCCTAGAAAGGAGGGAGAAGGGGTATAAATACCACTTGCCCCGAACTAGCTGTTATGGGCTTGCTGCGACCTGTTAGGGTCACCCGCCCATAGGGGGGCGGGTCACCCGCCCCTACTCAGTAGCAAAACGGGTCACCCTGACTCCAGAGGGCGAGTCACCCTAACATAGGGTCACCCTAACACAGGGTCAGGGTCACCCGCCCCACACAGGACAGCTAAGAAATGTGTTCGTGAGTGCGATGTGTCTCTCATAGGTTGTTAGATCTCCTCAAAAGCACTTATGACAAACCTAGATCAATCAACCACGTCCCTCTTTATAGTACGGTGTTTCCTAAACTCAAATTCGAACCGAAAATTAAATTAAACCACCATTTGAGCTCCAACACCAAAAATAGAAAAGTGAGGGGTCATCCATTGTTGTTCACATTTCTTTTCTTTTATCCCTGCACACATCTCATTGAAAACATCAAATACCCAAATTGTGATTGTCATTATCACCAAAATAATTAAGGGCCTAGATGCACTTTCAATCTCCCCTTTTTTTGGTGATTGATGACAACCATAATTTGAGCTCACAAGAGAGGAATAAAATACAAGAATTGTGTCCAATTATTTAGATAGGAGCTCCCCCTAAATATGTGCTTTTTCAACTTGAATGGCCTCAAATGCCAATTGCACATATTTAGAATAAGCTCTCCCTAAAATATTGCACACAACACATGGTGCATAAGTGTGATAAGCAATATATCGTGATGCATATGACAAGATATATCACAATAATAAAATGAGAAATAACAAGTCATCAACCAACACATGCATCACACATAATAATTAAGGTTCGTACATCACACTAACATAATGGAGTACCACAAATAGGTCTTACAAATTGAAAGGTCTCACATGGCACACATCATGCATCACACCAAACATAGTTCATTACATGTCCCTAAGCTAATACAAGAATAGATAGATAGTGAGGGGCTTCCATCCTTCAAATTCATAGTGAGGGGCTTCCATCCTTCAAATTCACTCCCCCTTTGGCAACAAGCACCAAAAAGGGAGCTACTCAGCGTTGTCGTCATCCTCCTCCTCATCACCATCGTGCTCACTACCACCATAGTCGTCTTCTTCTCCTTCATCCTCATGCACAGGAACCAAAGAGCCAAAATCTTCCCATGTATTAGCAATTGGAGAAGGAGGATCAAAGACCATAGGCTCACGGAGAGGATAGTAAGGAATGTTTGCGTTGGCACAAAGCTCTTTTTTCCGCTTCTCAATCCTGTGGTACTGCTCAGCATGCCATTTCCTATCCCTTTCTCACTCCCTAGCATTTTGCCTTCCCATGTTGAAATAAGCAAACATGCCTCTAGCAAGATAGTCCAATTTGTCTTTCATATCCTTTGGAACGCCATGAGAGTGAGAGGGGCCTTCAACCGGTAAAGGTCCATAAGAGTAACTCTGAGATGAAGCTTGAGAGTGAGCTTGTGAAGAAGAGAGACCGGCAGCACTTAGTCCTTCCACGGGATAGTCACCCGGAAGGTTTCCTCTGGGTTCAAGACCTGTGCGATGCTTACCAAGGTGAAAAGACTCATTGAGCTTCCCTTTTGGAGTATTGTACGGCTTATGCTCAATGTCAGCCTGGAGGTTGAGTTTTGTCACATGCTTGACAAGATGGAAGATATAAGGAGTATAGTGACATGCGGAGCCCTTGTGAGAACACTCAATAATTTCACTCCATAGAAAATGACATGCATTGAATTGCGGTTGAGATGGTGCCATTTGAAACAACAAATTCCTTGCATACTTGGAGATTTTATCCGAGTTCCCACCCCTAGGACAAAGAGTGTTCCGAAAGAGAAGATAGAACAACTTATAGTATGGCGTGAGTCCACTAGGATGTCCATAGATGATAGCTCCATAAGCTCGGTCATACATGAATCTCATCTTGCTTACAGCGAGTTCATCATCATCATGTAGGCAAACAATATTGCTGAAAGTGTTGTTGTCTTTAGCACCACGAAGACGGAAGAGCATAGCAAATTCACTCAAGGTGATAGAGAATTTCTTGCCCCCAAGAGAAAAGTGCATGGTGCTTGCATTGTCATCAACATATAGGGTGGCATAGAATTGAGCAACGACCTCTTCATTCCAATCACATGATAACCGCATAAGATAGGATAAGCCAAACTCACGGCAACGAGTGTAAACAGCTTGAGCAATATTTCCAAAAGGAAGTGTCAAATCATGCAAGTGTTGCCAATCTATCCACCTCATTTCCGTGGTGATGTGTTTCTTAGTGAGGATCACGGATTCATACCAATTAGCTTGGTGAGCACGCCAAAAATGATCATCACAAAAGAAATTTCTTGGAAGTGCCCACGGATCTCGGAATCGGAAGGGCTTGATGTCATTTGCGTGCTTCGAGTAGTCAACCAATTTGGGATCTTTTCTAGTGCGTGCCGGAGGATGAACGGGAACCAACGTCTTCTCATAGATAGAGAGGTCAATATCATCATCATAGCGGTCTCCTTCATCCCCGGTGCTTGCTTTCTTTGTTCTTGCACCAATTTTAGGACCACTAGTGGTTCTTTTCTTTAGCATTGGGTTGCCACTTTGACCTCGACCACGACTTTGAGCACGAGCAGGGGGATCTTGAGGCATGGTCCTCTTGGAGTGAACATTAATACGATAGTCATCATCGGAGGCACGATCTTGTTCTTCACTTGAGGAGGATTGGTTGTCCCGAACTGCCTTTCCCTTGCCTTCAGCTTTTTCTCTACCCATCTGAGCAAGATGTACAAGAATTACGTTAGATGGAGTGCTCAAATCAAAGGAAAAGGGGCATCTAGACCCCGGGTGGGTCACCCTACCAGAGAGGGCGGGTCACCCGGCGGAGGCGGGATGAACCCTAATCGAGCATACCGAGAGATTGAGTTCATTAATCGAAACAAGATTATAAGCATGAGTTCTAGGGTACTAGATGAAGCTTTTGACCAAGGGAAATCTCCTAGAATGAACTGCATTGAGAGATCGGGAAAAAGGGATTTGAAATTGAAATACCTTCAATTTTCCTGCGCAAAGATTTTTCGGAAGTTCTGAGGGAAGGAGCTCTGGATGAATCGAAGAGAATCACGAGCTCAAGGGCATGCAGAAGCTTCACCAGCTGGTGCCTGAAGGGGCGATGTCGCAGGCCAATGGGCGGCCGGCGGTGCCCCTGTGAGGGAGGCGGCTCCCTGGTCCCTGAAGGGGCCGGCGGCGCTGTCCCTGCGGCTCCCCCTGCACCCTGCGCGCGAGCAGGCCACAGAGGCCAGGCGTGCCGGCGCGAGGGGCACTGCTCGCGCAGCTTGAGGCGCGAGGAGCGAAGGGCCGGGGCGCGGGTCGCGAGAAGCAGGGGTGCACTTCGCGAGGCGAGCAGGCGTGAGGGTCGGCGCGACGTAGGAAGGCCCGACGGTTTGATTTTTTTCTTTTTTTTGTTCCGTGTCGCGTGATAAGAAAGAGAAGGAGGGACGGCGTGAAGGGAGCGGACTGCACGGCGAGACAATTCCTTTTTTTTCTGTCGCGTGAGGAAAGGAGAAGGGGGGTCGGCGCACCCAAAAAAAATGAGAGACCCGTGGGTGACCCGGCCTGGGACAGGGGTTGAACCGCAGGCTTGCAGTGCCAAAACGGGTGACCTCACGAAGAGGAGGTGGGTGACCCTGCGATTACTAGAGCCGAACCGGGTGACCCTTCCTTTAGGTGTGGGTGACCCGGGGTGTCTAGAAAACTTCTCCTTCACACTTTGAGATTGAGATTTGAGATTTTGATAGAAATTTTGATGGAGATCCCTATGGACAAATAATGAACTCTTGATAACAAGTGGCTAGCAACAAACAATCACACGAAACCATAGCCACTTGAATCAAGATTTGATCTATAAGATCTCAAAATCCAAATTTTTTGAAAAAAAACTCACACAAAGAGAAGAAATATAAAATGTTTTCAACCTGTCTAGGCAACAATCAAGAATGTGCAATAAGTCAAGCCAAGTTACGAGAATCCAAGATATTTAGCTCACTTCTCAAAGCACAAAACCTTTGCTCATCTAGAGGCTTAGTGAAGATATCGGCAAGTTGCCTCTCGGTGCTCACATGACGTAGAGCAATATCTCCTTTAGCCTCATGATCCCTTAAGAAATGATGTCAAATATCTATGTGCTTTGTTCTAGAGTGTTGGGCCGGATTGTTTGCTAGCTTGATGGCACTCTCATTGTCACACAAGAGTGGAATCTTACTAAACTCACAACCGTAATCACTCAACGTTTGCTTCATCCACAAAAGTTGTGCACAACAAGCACCGGCCGCCACATATTCGGCTTCGGCCGTGGATAAAGCAACCGATTTTTTCTTCTTTGATCTGCATGACACCAAAGACCTACCAAGAAATTGGCAAGTCCCGGTAGTGCTCTTTCGATCTACTTTGCAACCGGCATAGTCCGAATCGGAGTAGCCAAGTAAATCAAAAGTGGAGCCCTTGGGATACCATAAGCCTAGGTTAGGAGTGTGTACCAAATATCTAAAGATTCTCTTAACGGCCATTAGATGACACTCCTTAGGATTGGCTTGAAATCTTGCACACATGCACAAACTAAGCATTATATCGGGCCTAGATGCACAAAGATAAAGGAGGGAGCCAATCATGGAACGAAATACCTTTTGGTCGACCGACTTCCCTTCCTCATTGAGATCAAGATGTCCATTCAATGCCATGGGAGTCTTGATGGGCTTGGAATCGGCCATGTCAAACCTCTTGAGCATATCCTTCACATATTTGGTTTGACACAAGAAAGTCCCTTCCTTTAATTGCTTGATTTGAAAACCAAGGAAGAACTTTAATTCACCCATCATGGACATCTCAAACCTCTTGGTCATGATCCTACTAAACTCTTCACAAAATTTATCATTAGTAGAACTAAAGATAATATCATCAACATAAATTTGACAAACAAAGATATCTTTTCCATTTCTTTGAATGAAGAGAGTAGAATCGGCTTTGCCTATTTCAAAACCGTTCTTGAGAAGAAAATCCTTAAGGCATTCATACCATGCTTTAGGAGCTTGCTTAAGCCCATAGAGCGCCTTATGGAGCTTGTACACATGGTTGGGGAAATTTGGATCTTCAAAGCCTGGTGGTTGCTCAACATAAACTTCTTCTTAGAGAGGCCCATTCAAGAATGCACTCTTCACATCCATTTGATGAAGCTTGAAATCATGATGAGTAGCATAGGCCAAAAGAATACAAATTGACTCAAGCCTTGCTACCAGAGCATAAGTCTCTCCAAAGTCTAAACCTTCAACTTGAGTGTAGCCTTTGCCAATGAGCCTTGCCTTGTTCTTTGTGACAACACCAAATTCATCTTGCTTGTTCCTAAAAACCCATTTGGCGCCGATCACATTTTGCTTGGGTCTTGGCACCAACTCCCAAACTTCATTTCTCTTGAAGTTGTTCAACTCTTCCTCCATGGCAATAATCCAATCCGGGTCCTCAAGAGCTTGTTCCACACTAAGAGGTTCCAAAGAGGAAATAAACGAGTAAAATACACAAAAATTTGACAATCTTGAGCGAGTTGTTACCCCTCTTCGAATGCTCCCAAGTATGTTGTCGATGGGATGATCCCGTTGAACCATTTGATGTACTCTTGGGTGTGGTGCTTGAGATTGACGTTGAATGGGTCCATCATCATCATCTTCAACTTGTGGAGCTTCTTCTTGAGCTTCACCACCTTGTTCTCCCTCTTGATCAAAGCCCCGTCCATGATCATCACCATGAACTTGACTTTCTTCTTGATGAACTTGAGAACTTGGTGGTTCCACTCTTGTCGATGATGATGGATCTTGATTGCTTGTGTCAACCGGAGCTTGAACTTGAACCTCACGGCATCACTTCACCGATGCCCATTCTAAAGATGGATACACTTGGAGGCTCTTCATCATCTACAAGGTTTTCACTAACTTGCTCTCCTTGAGAGCCGTTGGATTCATCAAATTTCACGTCTACCGTGGTCTCAACACAACCGGTGGTTTTGTTGAAAACACGATAGGCATGTTCGTTAGTTCCATAACCAATGAGAAAACCTTCATCAACCTTGGGTGCAAACTTTGAGGCTTTGGGTTTCTTGTTGAGTATGAAACACTTATACCCAAAGACCCTAAAGTAGTGCACACTAGGCTTCTTACCGGTGATAATCTTGTATGGAGTCTTGTTCAAGTACTTGTGGAGGTAGAGGCGGTTGGCGGCATGGCATGCGGTGTTGATGGCTTCCGCCCAAAATGAGTTCGGAGTCTTGTACTCATCAAGCATTGTTCTTGCCGCTTCAATCAATGTACGGTTCTTCCTCTCTACAATGCCATTTTGTTGAGGAGTGTATGGAGCGGAAAGTTCATGCTTGATGCCTTCTTCATCGAGGAACTCTTCAACTTGAGTGTTCCTAAACTCCGAGCCGTTGTCACTTCTTATGTTCTTGACCTTGAGCTCGAACTCATTTTGAACTCTTCTAATGAACTTCTTGACCACTCCCTTTGCTTCACTTTTATCTTGCAAAAAGAATACCCAAGTGAAACGGGAAAAGTCATCAACAATTACTAAACCATATTTGTTACCACCGATGCTTATGTAGGTAATTGGTCCAAACAAGTCCATGTGTAGTAGCTTCAACGGTCTTGATGAGGATAGGATGTTCTTGGCGGGATGATGCGCTCCAACTTGCTTCCCGGCTTGACAAGCACTACACAACCTATCTTTCTCAAAAACAACATTTGTTAGTCCTAGGATGTGTTCGTCCTTTTGAAGTTTGGCCAAGTTCCTCATGCCAACATGGGCTAGTCGGCGATGCCATAGCCAACCCAAGTCGGATTTTGCCACTAAGCAAGCCTTAGGGACCACCTTCACTTTTGTGAAATCCACATAGTAAAGCTTTCCCCGTAAATGACCCGCAAAGACAATACAGGAATCCTCCCTTCTAGAGACGGTCACACCCTCATGGGTAAAGAGACAATTGTAGCCTTTCTCACAAAGTTGTGAAACCAACAACAAATTGTATCCCAACCCTTCAATATGATAAATATCTTCAATTGAATTTGTTGTTGATATAGCAATTTTACCTAGACCAACAACATCTCCTTGACCATTGTCTCCATAGATGATAGTTTCCGTAGGGGTGTCATAATGATCAAGGGATGCAAATAAGCCTTCATCTCCGGTCATATGATTAGTGGTACCACTATCTATCAACCATGCGCTTCCGTCGGAGGAGTAGGCCTACAAAACAAGTTTAAGCTTTTGGTTTAGGTACCCAAAAAGATTTGGGTCCTTGGAGGTTAGAAGCATAAGCTTTTGGAACCCACACACTCTTCCTCATAGCCTTCTTTGTGTAGGATCCAACATACTTGACCACCATTTTACCATTGTGATCCAAGGTCACAACATAGTCACAAGTGTAGTTGGGAGAGGGCTTGTGTTCCACCACATTCTTCGATGCCTTTGATGGGGAATTAACCCCACCATTTCCTTTTGTGGTGTTCACAACCTTTGGCTTGTCTTTTGTTGTGATAGAGGTGGTGACTCCATGGGTAATGTCCATGGTTGTGTTGAGGTAGCCTCCCTTGTTCCACAAGGGGATCTCATGCCCTTTTACCACCACCCTACCATTGACCTTGTTGTTCTTGTAGTGCCCAAGTCCTTGCTTGTCAACCACCTTAGGAATGGACTTGGCACCGTTCTTACCTTGAGTGATCAACATGTTCAACCGGACTATCTCTTTGTCTTTGCTCTTGATTGTCTCTTCAAGCCTTGCATGGTTAGTCTTGAGAGCATTTATATCAACATTAGAGCAAATAGAACAAGCTTTGCTAGTGGAGGCATTAGAGTCAAGTGTTGCCTTAGGATTGGTTTTGGTGCTTTCCCAAAGAGCACTATAGCTTGCTTCAAGATTTTTATGTTTATCCGACAAGCGTGAGAAGCTTGTTTGAAGCTCACTATGAGTGGCCTTAAGGGAAGCTAGAGATTCATTTGCCAAGGTGTAATCCTTTGACATCCTCTTGTTGGTGTTATTGGCCAAGGACAAGTCCGTGGTCAACTTCTCCACCTTAGCCGCCTCTTCGGCAAGGCGTCTCTCTAGAGCAAGGTTTCTTTCCTTCTCAAGGATAAGCAAGTCTTCTTGCTCATGGAGAGACACTTTCTTTTTCTCTAATTTCTCCAAAAGCCTTTTTATTTCCTTGTAGCCCTTTTTACTAAATTGCTTTATCATGTTGGCCTCAATTTCTTTTTCATCATCTAGATCATCTATGTCACTAGGTGTGGATGAAGAAGAGGTGAGAGAGGATGAGGTGGTTGATTCTTGTACCTTGCTCCCCCTTGCCATGAGGCAAAAGTGAGAGTGGTCCTCATCGTCGGAGAAGTTGTTGAAGAGGCGCGGTGAAGATGATCCTTGTGCCATGGCAATGGTTGCCATGCCTTGCTTCTTTGGCTCTTCATCTTCATCACTAGAGTCCCATTGTTGACCCACGTGAGCACGCCCTTGGTACTTGTTCTTGTATTCCTTGCTCTTCTCCTTGTACTTCTTCTCTTCCTCATTCTTGTTCTTGTTCTTGGGGCACTCGGCAATGAAGTGTCCATACTCTCCACACTCATAGCATTTGCGTTGAGACTTCTTCTTCTTCCTTTCATCACCGCCTTTCCTTGATGCCCTTGACTTCAAGAATTTCTTGTACTTTCTTATGGCAAAGGCGGTTTCTTCATCCGTGCTTCCTTCTTCACTTGTATCTTCATTCTTGGTCTTGGAAGTCTTTGGCTTCACTTCCACCGCTTCACTAGAGCTAGCATTGAGGGCTAAGCTCTTGTTCACCTTCAAGCTAAGCGACTTCTCCACATCTTGGTCAACTAGCTCTTGATGCAAAATCTCTCCAAGAAGTTGATTGGGAGTCATCTTGTAGTAGTTTGGATCCCTTCTTATCATAGTTGCTAGGTTTGTGTTCCTTAGGGTGAAAGCTCTTAGCAACTTCTTTGTGACCTTGGAGTCTTCCCAATCATTACTTCCTAGTGCTCTAATGTCCGAGACAAGGAGCATGAGTCTATCATACATTTCCCTCACAGTTTCTCCATCCTTCATGAAGAATAACTCAAGTTCTCTGTTGATCAAGTCAATCTTCCCTTGTCTCACATGCTCGGTCCCCTCATGTGCTTCCTTGAGTGTGTCCCAAATCACCTTGGCAATTTGGATGTTCCGAACCTTGTTGAATTCTTAAGCACACAAGGATCCCGTGATGACTCTTGTTGCTTGTACGTTGCGGTGGAGGTCTTGCTCATGCTCGATTGTGAGGGCTTCTCCTTCGGTGGGGATTGTCACACCTACACACACAATCTTCCAAAGAGAAGGGTGAAGCCCGTAAAGGTGCATTTGCATATCATAAGCCCATTTGAGATAGTCTTTCCCATCGAAGTGGGGAGGCTTTCCCAAGTGTACGGAATAGAATTTTTCATTAGGATGATTGCTCGGAAATTGTGAGTAGTCGTGGGGCACTTCACAGTAGCCGGAGTGAGTGTACTTGGCTTGCTCCTTCTTGATCATCTTCTTGAGGAGCTTCTTGGCCATCTTCTTAGCCTTCTTCTTCTTGGCTTTTCTTCTCTTCTTCGCCGCTTTCCTTGCCGCATCATCATCATCCTTGACGTCTTCATCGCTTGAGTCGGAGTCCAAGTCGGAGTCGGATGAAGAGTCATCGGAGCTCTCTCCGTTGGAACGGCTTGGAGCCTTCCCGGTGACGTCTTGGGCTGCCTTAAGCTCTCTTTCTTGAACTTCCTTGGCGGCGATTTCTTCGGCGGATTGGTTCTCTCCACTCCCCGACATCTTGATCCCTTAGCGGTTAAGCCTAAATCAAGGGATTAGGCTCTGATACCAATTGAAAGGATCTTGTGATGCCTAGAGGGGGGGGGTGAATAGGATCACTTTTAAAAATTCCTGCACAAACTTAGCAGCAGATCAAATGTCGGGTCACCCTAACTCTATGTTCGGTTCACCCGCAGGGCGGGTCACCCTAACTAGTAGGCAGGGTCACCCTGAGGCAGGAAAACGAAAATGACTTACTTAAGAGTTAAGCGAATTTACCGAAATCCTTTGAATCAAAAGTTCACTATGGAGGATAGGAACAACCTGCACAAGATGATATACCAAGCAACAACACAAATAGAGAGATCGATCCAAAACAAGCTTCTAGGGTTAGAGAGAGGGATGAACTCAAACAAAGCGAGAGACAAGCGATTTGATCCGAAGTTCACTCCCACAAAGGAAGCTACGTCTCCGTTGAGGTACCCACTAAGGGTGGGCTATCACGAAGAGCCACTTGCCTTACCCAATCCCCACAAAGGAAGATTGGTGCTCACTAAGAGAACTCCACAAAGAAGGGGTAATACAAACGTTCCCGAGTGCTCCACACGGAGAGGGCACTCAATGGGCGACGCCTAACCATCTAGAAGCAAGCTTCAAGAGTAACAAACGCGAATCGATGAACCAAAGCCGCCACAAGTGCTTCTTGAGATGAACGAGTGAAGAGCTCTCACAAAGGGGCTTAATCTCACACCTCAAATGTCTCTCACACCCAAACCCTAGGAAGAATCCTTGCTAGAAGAGCTTGGAAGGGAGTTGAGAGAGAGGAAAGAAAGCTTGAGAGGTGTTTCAATGGAGGAGAAAGCAGAACCCTAGAAAGGAGGGAGAAGGGGTATAAATACCACTTGCCCCGAACTAGCCGTTATGGGCTTGCTGCGACCTGTTAGGGTCACCCGCCCATAGAGGGGCGGGTCACCCGCCCCTACTCAATAACAAAACGGGTCACCCTAACTCCAGAGGGCGGGTCACCCTAACACAGGGTCAGGGTCACTCGCCCCACACAGGACAGCTAAGAAAATGTGTTCGTGAGTGCGATGTGTCTCTCATAGGTTGTTAGATCGCCTCAAAAGAACTTATGACAAATCTAGATCAATCAACCACGTCCCTCTTTATAGTACGGTGTTTCCTAAACTCAAATTCGAACCGAAAATTAAATTAAACCACCATTTGAGCTCCAACACCAAAAATAGAAAAGTGAGGGGTCATCCATTGTTGTTCACATTTCTTTTCTTTTATCCCTGCACACATCTCATTGAAAACATCAAATACCCAAATTGTGATTGTCATTATCACCAAAATAATTAGGGGCCTAGATGCACTTTCAGTAGCTAGCCCGAAGATGCAGCCCAAGCGAGTAGCTAGAAAGATCTCGCCTCGGTTCAGAAGGTACTAGGCTTACCGGTCTCATTCCCGACAAGTGCTTGGTACGTTCAAACGCTTAACTAGCACATACTACTCGGTCGAGACCGATCCCATTGCTCTTACCACATGAGCGAGTCCATTTAGTATTATCTTATGATTCCAACATAAGAACCCTATATCTCGCGAGTAATGAGACATCACTCGTCTTCTACCGTGTTCTTAAAGCATGGCATCTATCTAGCCTATCATACTAGTAAAAGAGCATAGGAACCTAAGGATCATGCATCTAAGGTTTCAAATCAACTCCTAAAACTTAAATGCACATAGATAACAAAAATACGAAAATAAATGGCAAGTTAGGAAAACTAGGTTAATGCAATCCGGTTTTGCCTTCCTCTTCTTCAACTACAGCCTTGGGCTCTTCTGGGCTTTGGCCTAGGTCTTGCTGCACACAAGTATAACTCACTTCACCCTCGGCTGCTGCTTCACCCTCTTGGACTAGCGTATATGTTCCGTCTGGTAGTTCTACACGTTAAACATGCACATGCATTAAGTTAAGGTGCGAGTGGGAGAATTACCACCAAAACCAACTCTTGTTGGCCATATTCATCTAAACACACAATACTCTTATCATAAAGAACATGGGTGGTGTGGATGGTGTGATGATTAATTAAAGTTAACTTTGATGGTGATTGTGTACACATTTAAGCAAATTAAATTAATTAACTTCACGAAACAACAAGGGGGTGTGTCCTAATGATTTTGAACAGATCCACATCACCACATTTCAAAAAAAAACAAAAAGATGACAATTTGTTATTTACTTGAAATCTACCTACCCTTTCATCCAAAATTCCTATAAAATTAAATATAGAGCCAATGGTCCTAAACTTTGGTACACAACAACATATACCTAAACTAAGCTCACATGCCAAAGTTTAGCTCTAGATTACATATATTTTAATTTATACGAAAAAGACAAATTTCAGCCTAGCATAACACAAATAAATCCTAAAAAAGATTTATTAATATTTTGGTCTCAATTTTCTACTGCAAGCCATTCATGTCCAATAGAGGCTTCTGGCCAAAGCACAAGTGTAGAATCAAATTATTTTTAAAATTTTTAATTTAAACTCCTAAGCAAGATTAAATCCAAAACAAGTATCAAAACACATCCTAAAATCACATCACTCTAACAGAGTTACATCTCATCATAACAAAGCCATGAGGTGTATTTGTGCTTTAGAGAAAGTTTGTTAAAGGGGCTATAAAAAGCATCAAGTTTAATCTATGACAAAGATTACATAAATCATAACTAGATGTCTACTCCTCAAACTCATGTCAATTTTGGTCACAAGTCTAAACATGCCATAAAGAACATCATATCCAAATTTCACTTCCATATCATGAGTACATTTTAAATCACATAAAAAACACCTCAAACTGAGTTAGAATTTTCATTCAAAAACTACAAAAAAAAACCTATACAACCTTTCTAGAAACGGTAGAGTTCTTCACCAGGAACCTAACAAAATTGGATTTGTATTTTTCTGGGTTTTCTACGATTTTATATCGATTTTACAAGTTCCTGCGTTTTGGATCTAGATCTGCAGCTTAGTATTTATGAATAGGTCCTTGGTTCTTGCAGATTGGTCCTTAGGACGAAAATTGAGATTACAATCAGGTCCCTGGCGCACCGGCCGGCGGAGATGGCCGGATTCCGGCGAGGGGAAGGTCGGGATTGGCCGGGAATGGGTGGGGGAGAGGCGCAGGCTCACCTAGGGTTCCATTCCGATGGTTGGAAGGGTCGGAGTGAGCTCCGGCGATGGCCGGCGGAGCGGCGGTTTGTCCGCCTCGGCCCCAATGCCAGCGGAGCAGTGGCTCGGCGAGTCAAGTCCGGTGTTCGGGGGATGTCCTTGGGTGTGTGAGGAGGAGTAGGTGCGACGGGAGCTCGTCGGGGAGGAGCGAGACAGCGAGCTCGGCGGTAATGGCATCGGCGGAGCAGAGTGGAGGTCCAAGGGGTGCTTCTGCTCGTTTTGCCGCGAATGAGGAGAGGGGCATGGGGATGTGTCGACTAGGAGCTGTTTAGTTCGGGCGTGGGTAACCAACTGGCATGGCCAGCAGCGTCACAGCGGCGGGCACGGGCTCGTGTCGACGACGCCGATTGGCGCGTGGTGCAAGGCCGGTCGGTCTGCCTCCCTGTGCTCGGAGCAGCGGCTTACGGCCTTCGGAGTTCCCACAGCGCGGGCGGGTCCACCGCGGAGCCGCCGAGGTGTCCGTACACCGGAGGGCGCGGACGGTGTGGGCGGCACGCCGGCACCGCGCTCTGAGCGCGAGGGCACGCGTGAGCCAGCACTGGAATCCGTTTTTATTTCGTTTACCCATTTTCAAAAATGCGAAACTCAAATTTCTTGAATAGAACTTGAAAAATCTCCAAAAACGAAAGTTGTAGAGCAACTATAGGGATATAACTTTTACAAAGGGTGACCTATATTTTGATGATTCGTTTGACGGGAAAAACGTGGCGAAGTTGCAGTTTTTTCACGGCTTCGATTAATGTTCATAAGGGCTTCAACCCTATTTTTGGCTAATTTTCACTCAAAATTTGAATGTCCGCCAATTATGAAAGTTGTGTTCCCGAAAACAACAAAAAAACTTTTGTATTGGCATATTTTGAAGTTTTATTATGAAATTTGGAGAACGTGCTAGAAAACCATTTAAAGAGTACAAGATCTAAAGGAGTTTGACCAAAACTAGGGGTTTGACTTGTAAATGTGTTTCTAATTGTGCTCATGATTTGGTGATGCTAACACATGGAATTAGGATCTTTAAACATCAGGGATGTTACAGGCGTCGCCTGACGCTCTGGGTGCCTCGACTGGGCCCACCGAGGGGGCGGAGTTGCCTGTGCGCTCAGGTCCCATGCACCTCCACATCGGTCCGCTACTCGGTTAGACGGTCACGGGAGGAGGTAATAGATTGCCCGAAAGTCAACTTCAGAAGGGGATCTTCTCTTGGTAGCTTGGGGGAGCTGGTTCTGGAATTTTGCTCGTCGATCGCAGGAAAGGCAGCAGTCGTTGCTCTCGAGGCGGTCGCAGGGCTAAGGTTCCTCCGGCTGCCAACCCCTGCCTTCGGCGTAGCAGCTGGCTGGCGGCGCTCTCCAGGGGTCGTGGCCCTAACCCTGTTACTGCTGGTCAGAACCTCATCATGAGGAGGTTGGGCTTGGTCGCTCAGGGGGAGGCATCGGACACGACCGCTTTCACGGAGTACATGCACCTTTTTGTCGTGGGGCTCTCGGATGAGCATTGCAGGGCCATCCAGGAGTTGTTCGATTAGAGGTGGGGAGCGGACTTCCAGACCTGCATTGTTGACGACGATGAGTTCCTGGCGGCAGCCAGGGAATTGTTCCCCAATGAGCAGGTGGGCAAGGTGGTCGGCTCTGTTGAGCTGTTGTTTCTCCTTTGGTAGTGGTCACCCATTTGTTGTAATGAATGAACACATAGCTTGTTGGAACATGAGGGGTCTGAACCGACACGTGCGGCGCTTGGCGGTTCGTGAGTTGGTGCAGTCTAAGAATATTTCCCTTCTCTGCATGCAGGAAACTAAGCTTGACAGCTTCGACAAATCGTTGTTGGTCGATATGTTAGGATTTGATTTTGATTGCTTCGCTCTCCCCACAGTTAACACTAGGTGGGCATTTTGGTCACCTGGGATACTAACATTTGGAACGTCTCTTCCCCTAGCCTCGGTGCCCACTCGCTAACAGTGAGGGTCGCTCTTCCTAATTCACACATGTTGACATTTGTTAATGTCACTACTAACGACGCCTTGTTTGCGTGAGTGTCAAGATGTCTGGGTATACCAATGACCATGAACGAATCCCTAGGGAACGAGTATTCCGAGGGTTGTCGAATCCACGGGATGGATGAGCCTTAGCTCCTAGCCCAGCTAATGGTCTAAGGACGCGATTCCATAGGATAAGATAGGTGGGAAGGATTTGCTGATAGGGTACAGAGTCTAGCACGGTCTCTCAGGTATGAACACTCGCTTCGGGCACCGGCCCCTCTTGGCTTTAAAAGACTTAGGTGGTTCCGGCCTTTAGCTCTACGCTATACCCGGACGCGGAGGGGTACGAAGGGTCCAACGACTGTCACTATCGCGGCCTACCTCTATCTATATGTGGGGCATATATAGGGCAAACGAAGGATAACCCGCAGTTTAGACACCACGTCTACACCACTGATCACTACTATAACCTGACTCCGTCTGACGTCCCGGAGCCCTGCTAAAGCACTCCATATAACTACAGAGCGACGAACCTGCGAGGGAGATACTAGCACTCAAGATCACAGTTGTCACTATGCAAAATCACGAATGCATTTTTTCTAATTAGAGCAATGTAAGAGCATCAACTTTATTCTAATAGACAAGCAATCACACAAACGGAATGCGAACTTATGAGCCTATGCTATAAGATTGAAATGGTTGTGTTCGAAGAAGACAAGCCTCTAAATCAAGAATGAACGAAGAACACAAGAACACACTCACCGATGGGTTTGTTTTGCCAAAAGCGACTAAGAGTTGATCTTTATTTCCAAATTTTAGCTCCAATTCTAGTATATTATCCATTCTAGGTAAGCACCTAAACTAATCAAGCAGTTGTGCAAACAATATTATTATTGAAGCATCAAAATTAATCCATATGTTCCATAGTACAAGATGGGGTAGCCAGTGGTTAAGCAGTCTCATGTAACGGCGAGAGACCGACGATCGATCGATTAAATCCTTGCAAGGCAAATCCAAACACACAGAAGAAGGTACACCCCAAGAAGCCAAATAAAATCGAATGCAGGGTATACCTCAACCAGGCGGTTCCCAGCGTCCCACAGTTTGGGATCAGACGCTACAAACTCTGGTACACGGTTATCCGAAGGGTCTATCCCGACTAGTCCGGAACTCACACACTATACCACGGGTAGCTAGCCCGGAGACGCAACCCAAGCGGGTAGCTAGAAAGATCCCACCCTGGTTCAGAAGGTACTAGGCTTACCGGTCCCATTCCCGACAAGTGCTTGGTACGTTCAAAAGCTTAACCAGCACATACTACTCGGTCGAGACAGATCCCATTGCTCTTACCATATGAGCGTCTTATGATTCCAACATAAGAACCCTATATCTCACGAGCAAGACATCATTCGACTTCTATCGTGTTCTTAAAGCATGGCATCTATCGAGCCTATCATACTAGTATAAGAGCATATGAACCTAAGGATCATGCATCTAGGTTTCAAAAACAACTCCTTGTTGACGGTGAATTTCCGTCAACCTAGCCATGAGTTTACCTTCGGTGTTGGCATGAATTTTATATCTTATCCATTGGTACTAACCCCCTTGGTATAACAAGTTCGTTCGTGCATGTCGGTTTTGGAGTTTAATGTTTATGCAGGAATTTAGCGTTGAAAGCAAGACTTCCGGGTAAAGTTCATCAAGCACCTCGTGACAAGACCTTGAAGCCCGGTACAAGTCAAGCAATGTAGTGAACATGACTCCAAGAAGCCCAAGGACCAACCCGTGAAGACGGAAAACTCTGAGGACCTGAACAGAAAATGTTGAATCTTGTGGGACAAGGAACTTCATCTAAACCGTGGAGAAACTGACGTCAAGGGCCCACATGGAGAAGGGAGAATACTCTAGAACACTCGGGAAGCATCACCAGCAAAGGAGGCCGCGAGACGGGCCGAAATGGGCCCAGGCCGACCGGGCCAGCCCATTTCGGGGCCCATTCACGCCCCTCCTTTGACCTAGCCGCCTCTTGAACTATTTATAGCCCCCTGGCCAAGAGCCACACATCAACTCATTCGTCATTCGCCGCCGAGGAGCAGAGAAGAGAGGCACACCATTCCGGAGAGGAGAGGGTCGAGCTAGTTGTCTAGGGTTTCCCTAGCCGACGTGGGAACCTTGCAAGGAAGACCACGTCGGAGTTCCAGGAGCTAGAAGCAAGATCAAGGTAGGATCCTGGTGGTGATCTTGTTTATGTATCATGTACTATGTTGAATTATCAAGTTGCAATCCGATTTCTAGCGATCGAGTGTTTCTCCTACGACTTTGATTTCAATCGGCTTTTCTTACTTTAAGATCTATTCTCGAGATAGATTATAGAGGATGTTCTTGTAGCCGTGGTGGCTAGAGGTGCATGCCTGACCTTCTGAGAGATTTCAACTTGTCCATTGGACTCGCCCTAGGCTAACCCACACGAATAGGAGTGCGTTGTGACAGAACGGTGGCTCCAAAAGGTGGGCGTCTTCGGAGTTGGACGGGAAACCGTGATTTAAAGATGCTTTTCATGAGATTCGACTTGGCTATTTCTTCTTGCTTGGAACTTCAACAAAAGCTTGATCCAATCTCTCTAGATTGGTTTTACCTATCCCTCTCTACCTCTTGCTACCTCCGGCTTTCATAGATTAGATTCGTTTTTATGATGTTCTTTAGATTAGATGCATAAGATTCCCCTTTGAAGATCTAAGTGTTCTCGGCTTTAATAGATAGGATCTTGCATCACACATTTGTTCCACGGATTCGATACCTTGGGTTCACACTTGAGGGAAGAAGGGTCCCTTGGCTACGACGGAGGACTTGTCCGCTTGCAAGTCCAAACGAAGTTTGATACGCATATACACCGTCAACAAGCCCCTTTTTCTGGCGCCGTTGCCGGGGAACAAGTGATCAAGATTCGATCTTTTATTGCTTTTTGTGAATATTTTCAGTTTTTTCTTTTTGCATCTACTAACTTTTGATCATCCTCAAAATCAATCTAATCTAGTTTTTGACTAACCCTAGTTTTCTTAGATTTGTTTTTATCTTTTTGTATATATATTGTTTATTGCTAACCCTAACAGGAGATGGACGGCTACCTCTCTAACAAACCCAAAAATTTTGTGGATGATCCAGAAAAACTTTACAAACTAAGGAGACGTGAAGCACAAGCTAAAAAGCTGGAATTTGCAGATCCAAAAGCGAAGGCCGAAGGATCGTCGGAGTCTCCAAAGGAATCACCACCTCCAAGCCCTAAGGAGAATCAACTTCCACCGGTACCGATGGGAGAACAACCGCAGCCGGAGCGCAAGATCGGGGAGCTATGCACCCCGGACATCGTCGACCTACCAATCTTGAACCTCGCGGA
Source organism: Cenchrus fungigraminus (assembly GCA_036936925.1). Taxonomy (NCBI): domain Eukaryota; kingdom Viridiplantae; phylum Streptophyta; class Magnoliopsida; order Poales; family Poaceae; genus Cenchrus; species Cenchrus fungigraminus. The sequence continues at coordinate 27,222,875 of CM072780.1, read as the reverse complement.
GATCGGAAGGCCGTTCGAGATCAAGACCTCAACAATTCGCGTGGTGCAACATTCACCCTTCACCGGTAAAGAGGATCCGAACCTTCACCTCCAAGCATTCGTTCAACTTTGTCAAACATTCAACATGGACGGGGTGACTCAAGATCAAATGAGGGCAAGGCTCTTTCCGTTCTCGTTACTCGGGAAGGCTTTGCAATGGTTCTACTCTCAACCGGCGGAGATGGTGCAAAATTGGGACACCTTGATGAGGGCCTTCATGAAGGAATACTACTCACCGGGTAAGACTCAAAGCTTGCGCAATAAGATTGCTACCTTTGCTCAATATCCTACGGAGACTATATCGGAGGCATTCGAGCGCTTCAATGAGTACACTCGGGCGGTTCCACATCACAAGTTCCCAAAGGAGGATCTCATTCAAAAGTTCTATCAAGGACTTACCATGGCGTCAAGGACGATCATCGATGCATCGGCGGGAGGATCCATCATCGAGCTTACGCCGACCCAAGCTTTCACTCTATTCAAGAAGGTCGCGGACAATGACACATGGGCGTCATCCGGACGCTTACTTCCGGTTCAACCCACGGGGAACGTCAAGGAAGTCTTGCAAGTGGAGAAGGAAGATATACTCGAAGGCAAGATCGATTCGCTTATGCGGAGGTTGGAGAAGATGGAGATAGAGAAGAAAGAAGCTTACATTTGTTTCAAATGCTTTAAAAACTCCTCTAAATTTATATTTGAACTCATTGCAAGCTCTGAGTTTAATTTTATTTTTCAAAATTAGAGGAGTACTTAGCATTAAAACATGCTTAGAGGGAGGCAATTTGATTAACTTAACCATGCATGTACCATGATGTATCACGGGATGCCCCTCCAACATTTTCCATCAAACCACATGCAAAGGACGAGCATGAGGGGGGCCGCCAAAGCTTTGTTTTGCAGGAATCTCATGGAGGCATGTGAGGCAAGGGAGCATGGAAGTGACTCAAAGCAAAACAATCAAGTGGAGGGATCAATAATGCAAGCAAAGGAGTGGACGAGAGCATTTGGGCGGTGCAACCCCGTGGAGTACGCGGTCACAAAGCAACAAAGCAAGCATGAGTGCACTGGAGAAGAGCCGAGCCAGGAGGAGCAGCAAGGCCCCCAGGCCGGTCGGCCCAGGCCGGCCGGCCTACCCCCTTTAAAAGCCCCCCGGTGCCCGTCTTCCTCAGGTAAGTCACTTGCCCAGTTCCTTGTGCTTGAGCTCGTAGTCCAGAACCACCTTAGACTTAGCCTTTCACTCCGAGATTGTTTCATCCAACAAAATCCATCCTAAATCCACTCAAAGTCCATACTCCAAATAATATTTGTGTGCCTTGTTACTGGTTGAAAACCCTGGGTTTATATTTGTGAGGAGAAGTCCAGCAACCATGTGGAAGAAAACTACAAGTCTTTTCACCAAGAAGAAGGATCATCGTCGTCCAATCCATCATCGACAACCTCTTCGAGGAGGCACTCGGTCTCCAAGTCTCCTCGGAGTATGGAGGAGGACACGACACCGCCGAGGAGGAACGACACTCTTCTCCTCGGTGGCATGAGGGCCACACGAAGCTCGTCTATGAGGTTCACCGAACCTCAAGGACGTACGGAGGAGCCGCCCGTCTGACCTCGCCGCTCGACACGATCATCCGCTCCACCTCCATACGCTCCGTGGTATTCCGAGTATGGGTTTATCATCATGACGGAGGAGGAGGAGAAGAAGCTCACTCGCCTTGAGAAGAGGCTTGTGGCAAACGTCGACTTCGACGATCAAGCTCTCCAAGTGTTGGGTTTTCATACGGATATTGACTACATGTTGGGACACCTGGGTTGGGAGTGTCGGCAAACACCCACAAGGAATTCGCCTTGGAAATTCTCATGACCATGGCGCCTATCCTTGATGAAGGAGTGTCGAGTCTCTCATTCCGTTTGGAGGGAGTTGAACAAGTGGTTCCCTATGACTATATTAGGGAGTTACTTGGTTTTCAAAAGGGAGCCTCGGAACAAGTGGATGTGCATGAAGGCACATTGGAACGTTTTTGGAGTATGATCGCGGGAGAAGCTCACCGGCAAAGAAATAGTATCCGGAACCCCATCATCCAAGTATTTCACTCATGGATGTGTAAGAGGATTTTGGGGAGAATGAGAGAGACCAAGATAACCGACATGGAGGTGAATTGGCTTTACTCAGCCTTGATTGCCAGGCAGCCAATCGACCCCACTCACCTTATGATCAACCGGTGGTGTTGTGAAGCAACATCGGGTTCAGGAGATATTGGCTCGGGGTGTTATCTCTCCATGTTGGCTATCTCTTTGAGACCGGGAATTCCAAGAAACCCAGAGCATCTCCTAGTCGGGACTTCCCTAGGATTTGATTATATGAAGCAAGGCAAATATATAAGTGGAGATGAGAGAGGAGGCTTCAAAGTGGCCAAAGTGAATTTGCCCCTTCCCGATGGAAGATTGAGACTTTTTCTTGAGGGGAAAGAAGATTAGTTAGAGGAAGGACTTCTTGCGCTGGCGAAGAAAAATAAGAGAGGAAGGATTATAGAAGAAGGTTCTTCCACGGCCCAAGAAGGAGGTGCGCAACAAAATTATGTGCCACCATTTGGATGAATTCCGGCGCCGCCGAGTTACTACGGTGGTGTACCAATGCAAGCATGGGGGAGTGGTGCAGCCATGTCCCCACCAAATTTTGCGGTACCCAACGTAGCCTTTGCGGAGCCATATGCACATCTTCCTCAACCACAACAAAGTGTGGACATCATTGGAGGATACGCTGCGAGAAACATGCAAAATATTGCAGCCATCCAAACCAATGCAAACCAAATGGGTGAAGGAAATGCAAACATCGCTTATGAGCTTGGACGCCTTCACCTGGCACTGCCGGGACAATTCATAGGAGGAGCGGTGCAATCCTATTATGAGCAAGGGTACAACAATCAAGATTATCAATATCAACCACCGGCGGAAAATTAGAGAGAGGAGAAGCTTTAGTTTATCTTTCCTTTTCCCTTTTCTTTAATTTTCAGCTTGTATGCGCCTATGTATGCATAGTGTTTTCAGATTTTTATTTAATTTTCAGCATGTGTGTTAGTGTTTATTTTTATCATAAATAAAGTCACCACCTTGTTTTTACCTTTGGCAAAGATACAAAGTTTGTGCCATGTTGATATATGATGATAGTTGCCGCTTTGTTTATCTTTGTACTTGTTTTATGCATGATTAAGCTAATGCTCTCTTAAAATACGAATCTGAAATTATCTAAATGCTAGCTTAATCTTTAGTGGAGGTTATGATAAAAATAAAGACCCATAGTGTTTTATGTGCTCTCAAGTTTAGATGGGTTAAAGATGATTTATTTTTGTTCTTAAAAGTAATGCTAACCTTGTCATAAATACCATTTGCGTGTTGCTCTACCTATCCAGAGCCATATATATATTTGAGTGCAAAAACTTAGTATACAAGGTTTATTTTTGGGTGAGTTATTTCAGGCCTTGATTTCTCTGGCCCGAGACTAAGAAGCTGGTCATTCCGTTTTTGCGTATCTATCTTTTTGCTAGCCTTTTTATCCATGCATTGTGTATCCCCACATCGGAGATTTCACAAACCTCGCCGGATATCCACCCTTAAAACCAAAAATAACATCTTTTGTGTTTACCTCCTTGACCACAACCTATCATTGAGTATGGATCGTCAATTCGAGGAAGATCGCAAGATGGTGCCAAGATTGAAGATTTCAAGTATCTCTCCAAAGGAAAAATATTTCTAGTACCTACCTTATCTCTATCACCTCTTTGCCCGAGGACGAGCAAACATCTAAGCATGTGGGAGGAGGTAGGTACAATGCAATTTAGAGTTCAAGGGGAGCAAATAAAAAAAAGAGAAAGAAAGAAAGAAAAAGAAAAAAATGAGTATAAAGAAAAAAATATATGAGAAAATAAAAAGATATATGAGTATGTATAAAAATAAAATAAAGTGAACTCCCCGGTTCTCTAAAGTGCATTAGGAATTTCAAGGTTTCAAGATTAAAAGATCCAAACTCATCTTCCCAACCATGTGCAATCCGATAACGAGGACTTCCTTTGTGCCTCGGGATCACTCTTTGCCATTTGCACATGTCCACCTATCTCAAAGTGTGTGTATTTTTCTCTCCCCCTCCTTGATATAACATTATTTTCCAATGACCTTTTTGACAAGTCTCGGTAAGACCATGAGAAGCTTGTCTTGATTTGACAACATCTCATTTATAATATCTTGGTAGGACTAAACTTTCCCAAAGAGCTCCACATAAAGCCTACCACTTACATATATGTTTTGAGAGGGAAAGGAGTAGAAGAAATAGGCTTGAGAGATAAGATGATATGAGAGTTCATGAGCAAGATGCAAGGTGGTTTAAATTTTTGAACTTGGTTTAGCTCTTTTTCATCTCATTCTTTATTCAAAATTTCCGAGATCCATTTAAATTTTGGGAGCATGTTTAATACTTGTGGGATGAGCTTAATTAATATCCACCCTCCGTAGGGATGAAGGCTAGTACATTATGGAACCTTAACGAACTAAACTTTTGAGAGCATTATGTTTTCTCGTGTATGATCAAGTGCAGGGTTTAAGCAATGAAGGGCAACGATGATATCCATCGAAGGCTTACTCGAGGACGAGCAAGGTTTAAGCATGGGGGAGATGTTGACGGTGAATTTCCGTCAAACTAGCCATGAGTTTACCTTCGGTGTTGGCATGAATTTTATATCTTATCCATTGGTACTAACCCCCTTGGTATAACAAGTTCGTTCGTGCATGTCGGTTTTGGAGTTTAATGTTTATGCAGGAATTTAGCGTTGAAAGCAAGACTTTCGGGTAAAGTTCATCAAGCACCTCGTGACAAGACCTTGAAGCCCGGTACAAGTCAAGCAATGTAGTGAACATGTCGGTGTTTTAGACCGACAAACCTACCAAGGGGGTACCCGAGGTAGATGATTGTGGTGGGGATCGCCAGACCTGGAACTTGAAGGCATGCGCAAGGACACGGGACACAAGATTTATACAGGTTCGGGCTGCCAAGGTGGCGAACCCTATGTCCTGTTTGGGGATCAAGTATGGCGCCTTGCGCTTGGTGTTGGGTTATTCAGGATGTCCTCCTAGGTACCCGACCCTCCTTTATATAGTCCAGGGGGTGGGTTCCTAGTCGGTTACAAGGCAGGAGTCCTAGTAGGATTACACGGAACGAGTCCTAATAGGATTATAGGGGAATTCTAGTAGGAGTCCGTCTTCATCCTTCCTTGCATGGGTACCCGGGGTGTATGCCCGACAAGCCCCCGAGCACGTTGGAGTCGAGAGTAGTAGTTCGAGTAGTCATGAAGCCTCTGCGAGTAGTTCTTGAGCGTCCTCGAGTACTGCTTGGAGAAGTCTTCAATAGTACTTGAACTGTCACGAGGCTGGAAGGTGGTCCAGCTCATCAGTCTTGAAGTCGAGATTATATGGAAGTGCGATTGCAAAATCGCACTCCATATGGAGTAGCCCCCGAGCCTTAGGTTGAGTCGCAGACTCTAGTTGAGGGTCAATCTTGATTCTGAATCTTCCGTCTTGAAAAAATTGAATGATGGGTGTAGCATAGCAGCCCCTGAGCCTTGAAATGATTAGATAATCAATCCAAGGGTCTTCAGAATTTGTGAAAGTCATCATCCGAGTACTCTTGTAGCGTCAGCCCCCGAGATAAGAGAGTCATATGAGCCATGTCGAGTAGTTGTTGTCAGCCCCCGAGATAAGAGAGTCATATGAGCCACGTCGAGTAGTTGTTGGTGCGGAGCCCCCAAGCTTGAGAGCGAGCGAAGCCTGCTGAAGTTACCCTCGAGTAGTAATTTGAGTGCAGCCCCCGAGCTAGAGAGTTTCCGAGTAGTAATTTGGCGTCTAGCCGTGGAGCTTGAGAAGTAGTTGTGCCGTCAGAGTGGACTTTAGATGCGACCGAAGTCGACTTTAGATGCCGGCAGAGCGGACTTCAGAATGCGACTTGAAAACCGAAGTCGACTTTGTGCCACGCGGAGCGGACTTTGAGATGCGACTTAAAAACCGAAGTCGACTTTAGTTGCCGCACAGAGCGGACTTTGATATGCGACTTTAGAAGTCGACTTTAGATTGCCGCGTGAAGCGGACTTTAGATGCGACTACAGTAGTCAACTTTGTGCCACGCAGGGTGGACTTAAGATGCAAAAAACGAAAAGCACTTCCGGAAGGCCAAAGCGAATGAAAAATCAGAAAAACAAATAGTGTTACCGCCGAAGCGGGCTTGAGTACCTGAGCCATGGATTTCAGACCCAAGGTACGATTGCCGCCGGAGCGGGCTTGAAGGTGCGACCGGAGTCGACTTGAGTACCTGAGCCATGGATTTCAGACCCAAGGTACAGTTGCCGCCGGAGCAGGCTTGGGTGCGACCGTTAGTGTCGACTTTTGCCACCGAAGTGGGCTTGAGGTTGCGACCGTTAGCGTCGACTTTTGCCACCGAAGTGAGCTTGAGGTTGCGACTGTTAGCGTCGACTTGAGTACTTAGGGTACTAGGACCCATGGTACGGAGCGCGAGTACTTAGGGTACTAGGACCCATGGTACGGTGCACGAGTACTTAGGGTACGAAACCCATGGTACAGAGCGTGAAGACCACGTGCAGCTAGGTACCATCGTCGCCAGGACGCGAGGGCCACTTACAGCTAGGTTCCATCAAAGCTTACACACGCAGTATGCCGCCGAAGTAGGCGAAGGTGCGACCGGAGTCGACTTTAAGTTGCCGCGCGGAGCGAACTTTAGAATGCGACTTTAGATTGCCGTGCGGAGCGGATTTTAGAAGCTGCCTCCTTGGGATAGCCCCCGAGATTCAGTGTTGCAAGCCCATGGCGGTTTGGTCGATATACCCCAAGAGTAGTCGGCAGGGTGTAGCTCTCGTGAAAGCCCGCCGAGAAGCGTACACCGATGAGTAGTCGGCATGTTGTCCTGCATGATGAGGAGAACAAGCCAAGGAAAGAAAACAGTAATCATTTAAATAAATAACTTAGCTCTTGCTGCCTGGGCAGACTGTTGATGCGACCGGAGTCGAGTTGTGCCGCCATAGCGGATTTTAGATTGCGACCGTTAACGTCAACTTGTGCCGCCGTAGCGGACTTGAGATTGCGACCGTTGACGTCGACTTGTGCAGCTCTGAAGGGTAGTTCCCATGTAGAAGCATGCACAGATGAGTAGTCCTTGGCGTGTTTGTCCAGTAGCCGAAGTAGAGCCGGTGCAGCCGCAGGACGATGTTGCAGCGATGCACGGTGTAGTCGAAGTGGAGCCGGCGCGACCGTAAGGCGAGTAGTCACGGCGCACGGCGTAGTTGTGGTAGAGCCGATGCGACTAGAGACGAGTAGTCGAGCCGCGAAACGCAGTGACCGGGCACACGGTGAGAACCAGTGTGACCGCCCGACGAGAAGTCGAGCCGCGAGACGGCGTTTCCGGCTGCACAGGCGAAGTAGAGCCGGTGCAACCGGGCGACAAGTAGTCGATGCAGAGCCGGTGCGACCGGGAGACGAGTACTCGCGGCACACGCATAGTTGATGGAGAGCCGCTACGGTCGGAGGCGAGTAGCTGCGGCGCACGGTGTAGTCGATGCAGCCGGAAGTTGGTGTAGTGGTACTCGTGTACATCTTGTGTGTGAGCCAAAAAAAGATATTGATGTCTCGTGGTAGCCTGACATGCGTGCGTGTAGCACAATTTCCTTTTTGCTTGTTCACGTGGAGTTTCCGTGGGCCGGTGGTGCAGTACGCATGCTGAATTCTGAATAGTAGCTGCCTCGAGATTTATTCCTTTCTGTTTTTTCAGTTGACACCGCAATATAGCAGAAACCCTTTTGAAATTTCCTCTCGGACTTGGATGGAGCCGTGGCCGGGACGGAGTCAGAGCCAGACTCGTGTTTGACTCTGTACCAGACTCGAGTTCGCAGCATTGTAGAGAAACGACTGGACCCTGAAATCCGCCGAGTGGAAATCGGTGGTGGTGGTGCCCGGAAAAGTGGAACGGACACGGCTGCAGCTTCAACTTGGAGCTCGATGAGTCGAGGCCGAGAACGGAAAAAAAACTGTTGATTCTGACAAAAGCTTGGATGCAGAAATTCATCGAGTGCTTGATGATTCGGCTAGTTGTTGAAGAACCAGCCGCTGCAGTAGATTGATTTTGATGATCGGTCCTTCGAATTCGCCCGATGATCATGATGATCACCCCTACCTGGCACGCCAGCTGTCGGTGTTTTAGACCGACAAACCTACCAAGGGGGTACCCGAGGTAGATGATTGTGGTGGGGATCGCCAGACCTGGAACTTGAAGGTATGCGCAAGGACACGGGACACAAGATTTATACAGGTTCGGGCTGCCAAGGTGGCGAACCCTACGTCCTGTTTGGGGATCAAGTATGGTGCCCTGCGCTTGGTGTTGGGTTATTCAGGATGTCCTCCTAGGTACCCGACCCTCCTTTATATAGTCCAGGGGGTGGGTTCCTAGTCGGTTACAAGGCAGGAATCCTAGTAGGATTACACGGAACGAGTCCTAATAGGATTACAGGGGAATTCTAGTAGGAGTCCGTCTTCATCCTTCCTTGCATGGGTACCCGGGGTGTATGCCCGACAGAACATGACTCCAAGAAGCCCAAGGACCAACCCGTGAAGACGGAAAACTCTGAGGACCTGAACAGAAAATGCTGAATCTTGCGGGACAAGGAACTTCATCTAAACCGTGGAGAAACTGACGTCAAGGGCCCACATGCAGAAGGGAGAATACTCTAGAAGACTCAGGAAGCATCACCAGCAAAGGAGGCCGCGAGATGGGCCGAAATGGGCCCAGACCGGCCGGCCTAGGCCGACCGGCCCAGCCCATTTCGGGGCCCATTCGCGCCCCCCCTTTGACCTAGCCGGCTCTCGGACTATTTATAGCCCCCTGGCCAAGAGCCACGCATCAACTCATTCGTCATTCGCCGTCGAGGAGCAGAGAAGAGAGGGACACCATTCCGGAGAGGAGAGGGTCAAGCTAGTTGTCTACGGTTTCCCTAGCTGACGTGGGAACCTTGCAAGGAAGACCACGTCGGAGTTCCAGGAGCTAGAAGCAAGATCAAGGTAGGATCCCGGTGGTGATCTTGTTTATGTATCATGTACTATGTTGAATTATCAAGTTGCAATCCGATTTCTAGCGATCGAGTGTTTCTCCTACGACTTTGATTTCAATTGGCTTTTCTTACTTTAAGATCTATTCTCGAGATAGATTATAGAGGATGTTCTTGTAGCCGTGGTGGCTAGAGGTGCATGCCTGACCTTCCGAGAGATTTCAACTTGTCCATTGGACTCGCCCTAGGCTAACCCGCATGAATAGGAGTGCGTTGTGACAGAACGGTGGCTCCAAAAGGTGGGCGTCTTCGGAGTTGGACGGGAAACCGTGATTTAAAGATGCTTTTCATGAGATTCGACTTGGCTATTTCTTCTTGCTTGGAACTTCAACAAAAGCTTGATCCAATCTCTCTAGATTGGTTTTACCTATCCCTCTCTACCTCTTGCTACCTCCGGCTTTCATAGATTAGATTCGTTTTTATGATGTTCTTTAGATTAGATGCATAAGATTCCCCTTTGAAGATCTAAGTGTTCTCGGCTTTAATAGATAGGATCTTACATCACACATTTGTTCCACGGATTTGATACCTTGGGTTCACACTTGAGGGAAGAAGAGTCCCTTGGCTACGACGGAGGACTTGTCCGCTTGCAAGTCCAAACGAAGTTTTTGTGAATATTTTCAGTTTTTTCTTTTTGCATCTACTAACTTTTGATCATCCTCAAAATCAATCTAATCTAGTTTTTGACTAACCCTAGTTTTCTTAGATTTGTTTTTATCTTTTTGTATATATATTGTTTATTGCTAACCCTAACAGGAGATGGACGGCTACCTCTCCAACAAACCCGAAAATTTTATGGATGATCCAGAAAAACTTTATAGACTAAGGAGACGTGAAGCACAAGCTAAAAAGCTGGAATTTGCAGATCCAAAAGCGGAGGCCGAAGGATCGTCGGAGTCTCCAAAGGAATCACCACCTCCAAGCCCTAAGGAGAATCAACTTCCACTGGTACCGATGGGAGAACAACCGCAGCCGGAGCGCAAGATCGGGGAGCTATGCACCCCGGACATCGTCGACCTACCAATCTTGAACCTCACGGAGATCGGAAGGCCGTTCGAGATCAAGACCTCAACAATTCGCATGGTGCAACATTCACCCTTCACCGGTAAAGAGGATCTGAACCTTCACCTCCAAGCGTTCGTTCAACTTTGTCAAACATTCAACATGGACGGGGTGACTCAAGATCAAATGAGGGCATGGCTCTTTCTGTTCTCGTTACTCGGGAAGGCTTTGCAATGGTTCTACTCTCAACCGGCGGAGACAGTGCAAAATTGGGACACCTTGATGAGGGCCTTCATGAAGGAATACAACTCACCAGGTAAGACTCAAAGCTTGCGCAATAAGATTGCTACCTTTGCTCAATATCCTATGGAGACTATATCGGAGGCATTCGAGCGCTTCAATGAGTACACTCGGGCGGTTCCACATCACAAGTTCCCAAAGGAGGATCTCGTTCAAAAGTTCTATCAAGGACTTACCATGGCGTCAAGGACGATCATCGATGCATCGGCGGGAGGATCCATCATCAAGCTTACGCCGACCCAAGCTTTCACTCTATTCAAGAAGGTCGCGGACAATGACACATGGGCGTCATCCGGACGCTTACTTCCGGTTCAACCCACGGGGAACGTCAAGGGAGTCTTGCAAGTGGAGAAGGAAGATATACTCGAAGGCAAGATCGATTCGCTTATGCAGAGGTTGGAGAAGATGGAGATAGAGAAGAAAGAAGCTCAAGATTTAAAGGCTGCCGAAGCAAGATCCACATGTGAAGAGTGCAGAGAATATGGCCATGTCCAAAAGGATTGCCCGGAGGAAGCCAAGATGCTCGACTACATGAGGAAGGGGGATTTGCCGAACTTCCGCTATGGGCAAGGTAGACCTCAATTTAATGCAAGCTCATCCATTCCGAATTCGGTTCCGCTTCGTATACAATTGAAGGACTTCATGGACGAGCAAGCTAAGATCAACAAAGACACCGTCACCAAGTTCAAGGCCATAGACAAGGTGTTGGAGAACATTGATAGCAAAGTGACGGAGGTCGGAAGCTCCAACCATCAAGTGCTCAACATGATGAAGATGCTCGAGACGCAAGTGGGACAACTTGCCGGGCGCCTATCCGCTAATGAAAGGAAGCTTCCGGGACAACCTCAAGGTCCCGAGACGGCGAAGGCCATGCAAACTCGTTCGGGGAAGGAGACCAAAGATCCGGAGCGTTCCGCGGGAGCTAGAAAGCCTAAACCATCCACCGAGGCGGAGGAATTTGTTAAGGAGGAGGTTACCGAGATCATCACCGAAGAGCCCGAGTTTGAGATGCCGGGAGAAGACACGAAGATACCGCAACTTAAGCCACGCTACTTCCGAGGTAAACTCGATAATCATTTTGAGAAGTTTGTGGAGGTTGTGCGTAGGTTAAGCATCAACATGCCGCTATTGGATGCCCTTCAAGTTCCTACATATTCTCGCTACTTCAAAGATATTCTTGCAAACAAGTATGAGATAGCAACACTCGGGGTAGATCATGTCAAGATGTCCGAGCAATGTAGCGCCGCTATTGCAAACGGACTAGAGAAGCAAGGAGACCCCGGATGCCCGACGATTCCATGTTCCGTTGGTTCGTTCAAGTTTGAGAAGGCATTGTGCGACCTTGGAGCAAGTGTGAGCGTCATGCCAAGAGATGTGTTCGAGAAGCTACGCCTACCGGAGTTAGAGCCTACGGCCATGTGCTTGGAGTTGGGTGACAACTCCATTCACTACCCTTTGGGCATCGCCGTGGATGTGCCCGTGAAGGTCGGACACCACTTCATCCCCTTCGACTTTGTGGTGCTCGAGATGGGAGAAAGGGAGAAGCCACCATTCATCCTTGCAATGGAGAACGGCGGCGCGGCGATCTGAGGCCGCAGGAGCTTCTGCTCCGGCGTGCGTGCTCGCAGTGGAGGCGAGCTGGTGGCCGGGGAAACTACGGTGGGTGCTTGTGGTGGTGGACGATGACTCAGGCGGCTTCGGAGTCGACCGGAAGATGGACCTCGTCGGTGGAGGCTGCCATGGCGACGGCGGAGCGGATGGAATGTCATGCGGCTCTGCTCGACTCGTCTGCGATGGAGGAGGGAAACGATGTGTGGCGCACTGGAGGAAGTTCCCTCGCTCGTGAGGCCAGCTGGCCATGACAACTGCGAGCAGCGGCGGCACAGGGGCGTGGGAGCCGGGCGCGTGTCCGCCGAGACGACGCGGCCATCGGCGCGGTGGCCACCTGGGCAACTCGGAGGGCGCGGTCCACTTGGCCAGGGTCACTGTGTCCTGCGCGTGCGCGTGGACCGGCCTGCTGCAACGGCGTACGGACGAACGCCGTGGACCAGGCGCAGACACCGGGTAGGACCGGCGGCGTCGAGCGCTGGAGCACGCTCCGGCGTTCCAGCTCACACAGCAGTTCAGTGAAGGCACGTTTGACCGGTTCAAACAATTAAAACTTGAACTAAACTTCAAATTCGCCCAATATAAAAGTTGTAATCCAAGTATCCAGCTCCAACTTTTGCAAAGGCCGGCCTATGTTTTGGTGCTTGGTTTAACGGGAAAAACGTGGCGAAATTGCTGCAAAACTCGGCCCTGAAATACTGTTCACAGGACCTTCAACTCGAATTTTGGCCAATTTACACTCAGAATTTTAATGTCCGCCAATAATGAAAGTTGTGTTCCCGGAAACAACTACAAACTTTTGTATTGGCAGATTTTGATGTTTTATTATGAAATTTGGAGAACGTGCTAGAAAACCATTTCAGCATTATAGAGCTCTTAAGGGAGTTTGACCAAATTTGTGAATTTGACCAAGGTTTCTTTTGCAAAGTTGGTCAAGACTAAACTAAGCATACTTTGGGACTAATCACACTTAATTAACAAGTCTAATTCATGTGCTTATGCTAGTTAAACACCAGGGGTGTTACAGCCCCTCCCTTCTATTTATAGGTAAGGGACATCTTGGCTCCGAGGCTCAAAGTGCTCCAAAACACCACAGAATGACCCTTAGGACCAATAGTGGAGCAACACGTGGAAGCCAAGATGAACCAACAGTATCTCGGTTCGGCCGATCCAAGGATTGGCCGATCCTTGGGGGCCACCAATCGTGTTGTGCTTTCTCTAGTAGGCTGCCTGGTGGGCCTCTAAGGCGGTTCCAAGTGTACACTGTGTTTTGAGGCGGTTTGGACGGCATGTGGGCCCTTGAATTTATGTGATGTTGACGTGGCAGCGTGTGATTCGTCAGAATAGCTTCACTTGGATTGATGTGGTCATGAATCCAGGGGAATCCCATGTGGCAACCTCTCATTGGCTGGGGGGCTGAATTGCTTGGATCAAATGTGCATGCTTTCTTTCTATTTCTTGTGCTAAATACCTGCATTCGAATAAACATAGCCACTTGTGGAATTTGTCAGTTTAAGCTCCTATTCAGTGGGGATGTATATTTATTGTGTCAAAATGTAGGAGTTGATGACCTTAAAATAGGTACTTAACAGCCGTCAACAACACCTACAACTGTGGTCGCTTACGACGGTTTACAGGCCACATCACGATGCGGATAAGGTTGCCTTCTTGCAAGAACTCCGTGATGTTCGCGCTTCTGTGTTTGGTCCTTGGGCTTTGTGTGGGGATTTCAACTTGATCTACCGGGCACATGATAAGAGTAATGATCACCTTTCCGGAAGAATGATGGATCGTTCAGACGCTTCCTTAATGATCTCCAGCTCGAGGAGATGCATCTCCATGGTCGCTTGTTTACGTGGAGTAATGAGAGGACGCACCCTACGCTGGAGCGTATCGACGAGATTTTTATCTCTTCCTATTGGGCAAGTTTATTCCCTCGCGCTGCCCTGCAGGCCCTGTCTTCCCGCTGCTCTGATAATGCCCCTTGCTGCTCGTGCTTGATGATGGCTTTCACATGAAACACCGATTTCGCTTTCAGGCTTACTGGCCATAGTTTCAGGGTTACCTTCAGGTGGTAGAATCCGCGTGGAATGGGCCTAGGCCGGACGCGGATGCCTTGCGCACAGTCGATCACCTTTTGCGAGAGACTGCTAAGGCTTTGCATAAGTGGAGTGCGAAAGTGGTCAGTTTCGGTGTTTAGACCCGACAACCTACCAAGGGGACTACCTGAGTTAGATGATTGTGATGGGGCTCATCGAGATCAGGAACTCTACTATCAGGCGGTGTAAATGGTCGTCTCAAAGGATGATTCTTAATCCACCTTTCATTATACTGGTGTTCTGGCCATCACCTGTTATTCTAATCAAACCTTCTAAGAGCACTTCAGGGCCAACTAATATGGCCTAATATGGCTCTCCATGTCTGGCTTGCATGTTTCTTCCTTGTGGCAGACAAAAAATCTCCATCATTGAAGTACCTTCCTTTCAACACACAAGCACACAAGGAATCTTGCCTAGAGATCAATCTCCATCCCTGCTTACCAAACATAGCTATGTTGAACCTTGGTAGATCTCTGAATCCCATGCCTCCATTCGCCATTCGCTTTTGGCCTGGCAAGGAGATACCATCGAGCCGGTTGGGAGTGAAAATTGGAGTCCCTGACGATGAAATTGTATTTAAGATCGCTTTCGTGTTGCGACGGCGAAATTTGGAGTGCTGAATCGTCCGGGGGATGTCGTTATCACTTCATATATCAATATATATACGGATGAAAGCAATTAGGCTTTGGCGTGCATTTTCCTTTCGCTATTCTATGTTCCATGCATTCCTACTGGACTGAAGCTGTTTTGTCCGTTTGTTTCCTGGAGTAACATGAACTCAGGATGTGGAGTGTAAATTATGATGCGACCCTGCAAACTTGGCCATTTGCTTTTGTGATTTGTTGCAAGTTGCAACCTAGTACTCCCTCCTTCCAAATTGCAGGTCGTTTTGACAAAACTAGTATATCTAAATTTGCTAAAATGATCTACAATTTGGTACGGAGGGAGTACTTGCTAATTTTTTTACTGTTTACCAACATGGCACTAACACTCATGTTGAATTAGTCGTGGAACCCTCTGCCACCAAGAATGGAAGCACATAGACTTGCGCTAATGTATCTTGGGAATGCCACTTAATACCTTATGGTTTTAAATTTCAAACTTCAATACCAATCTCTACTCCTAAAAAGTACGAAGTGGAGAAAAAAACCCGTTAGTACTTTCTTCCGCTCTCCCGTGCGTCCGCGCGTCCGCCCGCGCCTCCGCTTCTCCCCGCGCCTCGGTGGTCCCACAGTCCTTCCGCTCTGATCCCATCCCTCCGCCGATCCAATCTCCTTCAGTGCGTCTCCCTCCCTCCCTCCCTCCGCTGCGCCGCCGATCCAATCTCACGTCCGCCGCCTCCCTCTGTCGGCCGCCGTGCCCCGCCATCTGTGGGCCGCCGTGCACCCCTTTCGCCGTCCTGCCGTCCCTCCCGCGCCACCTCCGCCCGCCGCCCCTCTGCCGTCCCTCCCGCGCCGCCGCCGTTCCCCATCTCCCTCCCGCCCCCCCCCCCGCTCTCGCCTCCCTCTCGCGCCCCCCGCCCCTCTCGCCTCCCTCTCGTGGTCCACTTTCCCCTGCGGATCGACCCGACCAACATCACCGGCCGCCTCAAATTCGGGCTGGAGCATCGACGCCGCGCCGGCTACTGCATCGCGTCCTTCGCCGGTAAGCACGTCTGCAGGACCCTCTCGACCTCCTCCTCTGTTTCACCGCCCCAGCCGATCCCCATGCCGCGCCAATCACCGGTGTAGTTGCAAAATCGCCTTAGCCTCTGCTTATCCATTGATGACTCTGATTTGTTAATGTTATGGTCATAGATCTTGCTATTTGAAAGTGATATACAATTGTTTGTGTTACACCATACGCCAGCTGAAAATATTGTGTTTCATTCTTATCCATGATACCACAACAAATTATCTGTTCCCTTTCTCATGAAACTCTGATTTGTTTGTGCAATCCTGACTAGCAGTTTGTTAGGACAATCGTGATGGAATAACAGTTTATTCATGGTGTATGCTTGTTTTGGAATCTTGATATTTATCAATATAGCACCCTGAGAATGTGATATATGCTAATAATGTCTTGAGCAGTTAGTTGTGCTTGCAATTGAAGGTTACTGTTTGGGTTTTAACTACACTATTGCTGCTACACAAACGGATTGCTAAAGTAGATGCTATACTATTGCAATTGCTGCTACACAAACGGATTGCTAAAGTAGATGCTATACTATTGCAATAAGTAAATAGATTTTAACGAATATATCTCTTTTTTTCCAGGCACCACCATGTCATTTTTTCGAATTTTGACAAACTAAACATAACTTTTCTGAACCTTGAGATGTACCTTAGACCTTAAGATTTATTATTATAATGCTATTTCTCTTTCGATACTGTCGTAACTAAATAAAATGATTTTATGTTCTATCTAGGAGCAACGAGATAGGCAATTGCAGAGCCTGTGATGCCATAAGTGGATTGGGAGAAGAACTTCGTAGGTAACACCAATCTTTTATATAGGCTTGTTTTCTTTTTCTTTTTAATGATGTAGTGCTATATTAGTAGGCTCTGCATTTCCTACAATCCACAAGTAGTGCTGACAAATATTTGGAGCTTGAGAACTGCAACATCTAGATGGCAAGCATAAGTGTTTATTAAAGTAGTTCTTCCAACAATAACTAATTACCTTGATGTAGTGTTATGTCCATATTCTCCCTCATGGCATTGATAGTGCAAAGCTATGTCCTAGGATTACTGAGTTCTCATTTCTTGCAGTGTACTATGCTTTGGACAAGTCATTCCTGGACTCTCACCTCCTTGATCTGCTATGGAACAAGTACTGTATCGACACATTATTTTCATTACCACATTATTTTTTGTCATCTAAATTCCAACTATTATATTTCTAAGGTACACTTGATTTATGTCATTATTGTTCTACCCTTATGTTGATATCCTTTAGATTGTTTGATGTCAAATAATTTATGTTGTTGTACCTTTGATAATTAGCATTACTTGCATAGCCTTTTTATTTCAGAAAGTGGTGGTTAGGTGTTAACTGAACTTTGGGAAAAAATCATTTCTTTTTTGCAAAATCCATAACGGGAAGCGAATTGGCCTTTACATAGTTCAGGTGAGTTGAACTTGGGAAAAAATCAACTTTTTTTGGCATTTCTACACTACATTATCATTAATGCATGGTTAAATAAAAGAACAATAATGACATAAATCAAGTGTACCTTAATAAAAAAGTTGATCTGCTGAAGACAAGCTACCCAAGTTCGATGCTTTATCTTATACAACAGATTTGGAGTAAACCCTTATCCATACCATATGTCTTGGAGTTTATTTCCTCTGATTGCATCGATTTTCAATTGTAGGAGCTCATGTCGGATCAAAGACTACTACTGACAGAATCGTCGTTGTTGTGGTAAACTCTAGCATGATTATTTTCTTTCAAGATGGATGTGGTACCTGATAGAGGGTCCATACTATACCATGTGTAGCAGAGTTTTCCTTATGTTGCCTAAACCGATGTTGTTGACCTTGATTAATTATTAGATTTTGAGAACCGCTAATGTCCCTAGGGTTACCCATTATTATGAACCTGTGATTGCTAAAATAAACTTTTAATATTGAAAAAGGTAGGATTCTGTTGTGTTGTTTTTGTTTAACCTCTCAAAAAAATTTCTTGAAACCATATTGCACACATGATATTTCTTGATCGATTCTTCAATAGTTCAGAACAGGGCTTTGCTGCAAACTACCGGGTAAATTTGAGTTATTTAGTCCACCGAACTAATAGTGTGTTTGTTGTCTCAACTAACAGTGGTGGAGGGTCCACTGCTTTTCCTGATGGTGGATCAACTGATGAAGATAGGAGATTCCAGCAGTTTTTCCAGGGCATTTCCTGTCTGGTAATTAAACCTATTCATTTAGTGACCGCTTACAATTTCTTGTACCACTCATAGATTGTGTAAAACATAAGGGATGCATGATCTGATTCCATTGCCTAAGTATATCAGCCTGTACTGTATCATTTTCTATCTTGAATTCTTATTGACCTTGTGTTGTCCTTTGGTTCTTTTTCTAAACAGGAGTACAAAGATGCACTTTGGAGATTCACGCTTTAAGAGTAAATACTGTACAGAAAAAAACAAGAAGTGAAAGCCCTCGAATATCAGGTGAGTAGTCATATACATTCTGAGTAGGTCAGACTAATGCTTGTGTAGCTATGTATGAAATTCACTTTTTTTTACCGTGTCAGTGAATTTATGGTTTTTGTTTTGGTTTCAGCATCAAACAAAGGACTACAGTCCTTCACAGGGGCCTCTCTCATAAGTCTGCTCCAGTAAACAACAGGGACCTGAAGATGCTGAAGGATGAGTGGCTTGTTAATTATTGCGGAGGAGATGTAATTGCCCTTCTCAGGTTTCTTGATATTGAGACATACAAATCAGTAGTGACATCTGCAGTGGATCTGCTTCTGAACAAGGCTGTTGTATTAGGCAGTATTTCACTACAAATGCCGAGAATAAAGGTAAATCATAATAAAAGCACAAACCCTTTAATGCTTTATGTCCATAAAGATTCTTCGACGCAGTCTATATCCTACTCTCCAACCGACCTTTAGACAGAATTTGTTGGTCAACTTATCAGTGTGAATTGCTGACAAAGGATAAAATAATTAACTCCAATGAAATAATGTGCCAAGTCCATGGAATTGATGTGTTTTGTCAAATTTCTTTGTCTGGAAATACTAGAAAAATGAAGTTATCCCTGACTCCTTATTTTTCTGCTGGCTGATATTTGCATCCTTATAACAGTTTTGAAAAGAACAACTTTCCATTATCCAACTCATGGATGTTGAGATTGCTCTTTACTAGAAAATAATGTGCAAGCATTTGAAAGCTGAAACTCAGGTGACACCAGACTATCTCTGGTTACAGTGCAGCATTTTTATGGAATTCTCATAAGAGTCCGATCATTAACATAGCATTGTTGCCTACTCTTCAATGTCGATAAACATGAATAACTTTCCTTTTGCTGAATTTAACATTCCATGTTGCAACAATTTTGTATGCCAAAGTGTGGGAGCACTAATTATTTTGGATGTTTGGCATACCAAAAAAAATACTTATTTTGTTGAACATGAGTATAATAAAAGATCATGTGGAAACATCATGCCCAACATGTTATATTTTTCATAATTGATCTATTTCACAACAATACCAGCTGATTAGGTGGAAAAGCTGCACGATGTGAGTTGATTACTTTCTTGCTGAATTGAATTGGCACCACGTGAAGCTACATGAGTAGGAGAGTAGGATAATTGTCGAAATTCGAAGCTCATCAGGCAGACTGAACTTAGTTTCAGTTTCTGAACTTTTTTCATTGTCTGAATGCCTTTCAATTGCTGAACTTATTCATTGTTTGAATAAGCGATATTGCCACATTATTCACTAACTGTAAGAAAAGACTTGTATTGTTCAGTGTAACATCAACGATGATCCTGATAGATCAAATGGCACCAACACTTTGTTGTTTTGTTTCAGGCAAGCAGTCAAGGGTGGAGCTCACTGGAGTTGGCAGGCTGCCTGGCTTGCGTGGGAGTGGAGTGCATCTACAAGACCAGTTGGGTAGCTCCGCCCAGATTGAGGTGTGCTCCCTCCGTCATTTTTTTCTCCTCCCATCTTACTGCAAATATATTATCCTCTGGTTTTTCCTCTCATTTATACAGGCTAGAGCAATCTCTTATTTCGATCTATTCCTTACTAGGCATACAATGTGCACTTGCAGGACATAAGGTAGGAATCCTTCTGATTGCGCCTTTCCCTGACTAAACAACCTGCATTTGACAATCAGATGTGATTTTCTGTTAGGATTGTAATGTATTCCGATGTGTTTCTCCATTGCATTCTAATAAGGATTTTCTGCTACACATGGTGAAGCAGTTCAAATGTGCGCACAACTCCATGACGTACTGTTGTTCAATGCCGATTTGTTGTTTTATGCCTTTCCAGATGCAGGATGGCGTCCGAGCAGAGGAACAACAAGTGACAAGGTGCCAGGCGCAGCTGCAAGGACAGGAGACTGCCAGCACTGGATTCTCCTGTAAGTCTTGCAATTTTATGATCACTGCATATAGACCTACTCAATTTAGGCATATTCTCAACTCACCAACAGATGGAGGTTTAGGTGTAATTAAGCTGATACACAGATCTATCAGCTACCGCTTCTAATTAATCAAATGATTGACAGGCTAGATGTTCTTTATGTTCTGAATACTGAATTTACTAATTCGGGAAATATACAGACCATGGAATGATTTTTTGTGTTCTGAAACTTGTTTTTTGTAAAATGAAATAAAGGAAGTGGCATGTCTCTTTTTTGTTCTTGTGAACTATGCATTTTTTATTAGTCGTGTGCTTCTTGCATACAAAGTCTCTTGTCCTATACTGATTGCATAGTGCTCATGTGTTTGTGCAGGTATTACATACAATGTGGATCTTGAAGATTGGAATTCTCGAGAAAGAAAAAACAGGTTGGTTTCATGGTTGGTTCAATGTGTCATAGCCATTTCCCTTTTTGTTCTCAATCATTTTATTATAAGGGTGCAGCTGCAGCTGCAGCTTTGTGGTTAGAGAAAAAGGAGTGTATCACAAGCAAATATTGGAGGAGCTGACTGCATTAGGTTATATTGTGCTTCAGAAAAGAAAGGGTGAAATGTGAACTTTTGTAGATCAAGAATCTGCAAATTTTATGCTTTCTACAAGAGGTCTGTGTCCCAATCAATTCTTGTGGATTTTGTAATGCAAGTTCTGTAGGTCCTTTTGCCTTATAAGTTTTATTTAATAGCATTAAGTATCTCAATGTAATATTCTTATCAGACTCACATTTTCCTCTCTCAGTAATGATTTGTGATTCAAATTTCACTTAATGCTTTACTGACAAAGAATGAACACATGCACGGCATATTATGTCCCTCTATTAGTAGAATCTTGGAATAAGCATGGAGTTGGTTATTTTTAATTTAAAAACACAAGCATGGTCAGCCCATGGTTTGTTTCGAAAATAGTTCAGAATTAATTTCTCTAAAAGTTTGCTACTAAAAATATTATTATGCATATCTCCCCTAAAAATTATTGCTGAAACATTATGGCATTGTTCAGACTTCAGAGTTCTTAGTTCAGTTTCTCTGAACCGATTGTATCTGAATGTATATCAATGTAGCATTTAGTTTACACGACACTTTTCCATCAGATCGATTTCATTGTACCATTTAGATTACACAACAGTTTCGTGTCAGATCCCTTCAATCTACATTCTATCAGCACTTTTTCTTTCATCTTATCATATGAATGTAGTATCAAGATAAATATAGATATTTAGAGTACAAATGGCAGAGGTCCTAGGTACTTTGAGTAGATGTGGGAGGCTGAGTCTGATTGATATCTCTGAATGTGGCTTTTCAGAAGCACAAGAGCACAAAGGCCTATATTCTGAGTTGTGGCATGTGCTTGTCCTAATGTGTTGGTTTCTTATGGTAGTGGTGTATTTTTCTCATCACATGATATTTTCATTGGTTCTGATTGAAACAGACCAGCAGAATGGTGAGGCTCTCCCTTTCCTGCATTATCATCTTATCTTTGAAATCTTCAGATGGAGCCATTCCCCCAACTACTGGTGTCTCTATGATTTTAAAATGCTTCACTAACAGAACTGTACATATAGAGCTAGCTTTAAGAAAATAGTACCATGTGTTATATATTTGCAAGTTTATACAAAACAAAGCTATGTTTCATAGCAATTTCACGATCCAGTGCTACATTTATGTTGTGGCTTTTGCAGAGGAGAAAATGGTGAACTTCCAGTCATATCTTGCCAAAACGTGCACATCGCCGTCCTTGCAACTGCTTGGTATGCCATCAACACTAAATCCATGTTCACTATGGACTAAACCTAGGTATGTCCAAATGTCTGCAAAACATTTGAAGACAAATATACTGATTTGTCTTAGTTATCATGCATGAGATTGTGACCTGCAATACGTTCTAACTAAGATATCAGTTGGCATTGTTGTTTACTTTGGTTCATATTTTTGCATTCTTCTGCGGATTATTGCACAAAATATGGACTCTTAAATTTGATGTACACAGTAGTGGTGTAGCCAAAGCTGTGTATATATAATAGATTTGACAAATTGATACTTGTTTCAAATCTATACTCTATACTATATTCTTCGTGACCCTTGCACTTTTTATAAGGCTTGGTGGCTTCCCTTTTTTTCTTTACTGGGATATTGGGCATCTTCTCTTTAGGATATTGTTTATTGTTTGTTTGCCCAAAATTTTGCAGGCTTCCATTCAGTTTAATTAGACTAAATTATGCTTTATTAAATATCATAATATGAGGGGTGGCTTTGCTACCGAACTTATTTGCTTGCTCAATTATTCTTGAGAAAGAAACCAAGGGCTTCTTTTTTGAATATTGGGTATCTTCACAAAAGCATTTTGAGATATGCTAGACCCACTATCTAACATAATTTCTACTGATTCTCTTTGCTACCAGGGCTGTAGAAGGGAGTGACAATTAATCTTTAATTAATAATTATTCTATAGTCTACCTCAGGACAAGCTAATTAGTTCATTTCCATCTTTGTGGTTCATGCCTATCTGTATGTTTGGTGTAATTGTATCAGGTATAAATTACTGGATTTCCTGTTGCTCCTGTGCAACTTAGTGTCCATCAATGACTTATATGGAGGGTTGAGCTAATGGCTTGAGATAAGCTTTCTTAATCTTATACGCCCTCCGTATCATAATATAAGGTGTGGTCAAACTTGGCACAGTCACCAATACTAACATTTGACTCTTAATATCTCGTAGAAAATAATTCTTATAACAACGAAATTATAGTCATATGAAAATAATTTTTAACACAAATTCAATGATATTATTTTTATAAGACAAAAATGTTATTATACAAGACTATTAGTAGGTCAAATATTTCAAAGTTTGAATCTTGATTTACGTGCGCTCCTTATATCCTGAGACGGAGGGAGTATGTAGTTTTCCATCCTTAGCCTTTATTCTGCTACTTTCATTTGTCAAGTTATGAAATTAGAAAGTATGACATCAGTGACCTGTGAACATTTTGTGCTACTTGCAGTTTACGAGGAAACAGCTGGGCTGATGGTAAATGACCCGGTGTTGAGAACAAGAAAGGTATTGTTTCTGTCGATTTTTGTGTGCCTTGTCTTGGTTTTTTATGTTACTTCCATATAAATGTATGATGATTCTTCTCATGCCTCTAAGTACAATAGGGTCTTGTGCGGGTCAATACAGTTTACAGGGGTTCCGCTAGGCGGCGACTAGGCGCGCCTAATCGCAAATCGGAGGGTGTCCGCCTCGCCTAGGGGGTAGGCGGACCCCTAGGCGCCGCCGGGAGGAAAGCGGGCGACCAGCGCGGCCAGGAGGCGCCAGGCGACGAGCGGAGGCAGGGAGGAAAGCGAGAGAGGCGGCGAGGGAGGCGGCCTGCGCGTGTGTGCCACTTCAAGGGAGGCGGTGAGGGAGGCGGCCTGCGCGTGCGTGCCGCTGCGAGGCGAGAAACAGGGGAGGAGGCGAGAAACAGGGGAGAGCATCGCGTGGGAGGGGGTGGGAGGAGGATGGCTGGATGGATAAGGTGGAGGATGGTTGGATGGATAAGATGGAAAGAGTGAATAAGTGGGCTGGGCTTCTTTTGTTGGGCCTTCCCCCCACTTTAGCTCCACAGATCCCTTTTTTTTCTTTCGCTTAAGGTAATTGAAGGTAATACTAAGTATATGTACAAATATAAAACGCTTAGAAAAACGCCTAGAACCGCCTAGGCGCGATTAATCCCGCCTAGGCGCTAGGCGGTGGGTCACCGCCTAGAATCCGCCTAGCGCCCAGCTGAACTATGAGGTTAGTAGATACTATATGGAAAAATCCTACTGCTTCTTTGCTTCATTTCCTTTTCACTATTGATATAAATGCACGATACTAAGTGTGAACTTACCAAAGTTATGAATGTCCGAATAATCATCATATTTGTGCTCCTCAGACATGACCTGTGTGCTCACCAAGGCCTGTTGCGTCAAAAGTTGCTGCTGATACACCTCTATTATTAACAGGACATGTATTTGGAGATAGTTACCCAAGACCTTGTGTTTGCCGAGATTTATTGGTTATTGTTGCATGCTCTAAAAATAAAAAAGAAAATTCTTTTTTTGCTCTGCTCTATTGAATCTTTTCATCTCACATGCAAAATGAATTGGTTTCAGCAGTGTGCTTCGTGCTTGGAGTGACGTGTGCTATTACTGGATCATTTGGTTGTGGAAAAACCTGTCATTTGGCAGGCACTTACAAAGGTATTGCTTCTATTCTACTTTGATATTCATATCTGCCATTTTTTCTCTATTGTATATGCTAGCCTTTTAAGTCACAAACCCAATCATTTTGCTGACCCAATTTTTTTCACACAGTATTCCAATTTAGAAGCTGTGGTTTACGTGGGCTGATGAGATTGCTGAGGTCCTTAAGGACTTCCCTCAATTGACAATGACTTTGGAAGATGGACCTGAATAATCAGTAATGAAAAGAATGACTCCAACATGATGAGTTAATTTTATTCATTTTGACATGATGTACACTTAATTAGAAAAGAATATTTTGTAAAAGTTGACATTTATGAATCTTGTTGAGCCATAAAATAGTATGTTAACATCAGTACCTTGTTTTCCATGTTAGAATTTTTTCATAACCCGTGGCAACGCACGGGCACGATCCTAGTAACATATTTATTTTGATACTTGGCGACCTGAACTGTGACATTGGTGATGGGCTCCCGGACAACTCGTTCCTCCGCCGCACAGCAGCGCTACCGCGCTCTCACCCAGGTCAATGTTCATGACGGGCGCACAACTTCTTTCTGGTTTGACAACTGACTCCCCTCTGGCCCTCTTTGCCTTTAGTTCCCTGTGCTACTCACTCATGTCGTCCGTCCTCACTACTCCGTCACCGCTGCTTTTTTCTCTTACCTTAAACCTCCGACTCAGACCACGGCTGTCAACTGCGGCTGCAAATGAGCTTCGTTCCCTGAACGAACTTGTGAGCAATGTCGCCCTTGTCGCTGGGACGGATGAACGAATCATGACTTGGGGTGGACAGACTAATTCCTTCTCTAGTGCAACTTACAGGGCTATAACATCGACAGAAGAGCTGGACGCCAATGGAGCTCGCATCTGGGCAACTCGAGTGCCGGCCAAGGTGAAGTTTTTTGCGTGGTTATTCTGCAACGATCGACTACCTACGCGAGCCAACCTGCTCCACAAACACATCCTGAAAGAGGAGGAAGCCGTCTGCGTCTTCCCTCGCGGCTGTGCGATGGTGGAATCAGCGATGCATCTCTTCTTCGAATGTCATGCTGCCACTTCAATTTGGGAAGCGCTGCTGATAGATTATGATGGAGTGGTGGTGACTGATCCATGGAGCTGCACACACCCTCAACATCTACCTGAACATGCTTGGGATGACTTCCTCCTAGTTGTGCTTTGGAGAATATGGAACAGCCGGAACGACATGGTCTTCCGCTCGGAGAATGCTAGCACCAATGCTTACTCTTCGAGCCATCATTTGCGACTTAGATCTTTGGTCTCATTGATTTCGAAATTGTGTAACTAAGTACCAACTCTCACAATGCCGTGTCCATGTGAGCAAGGCTGTCTCCGGGCAGCATGCTGCCAGGCCTTCGAGCTAGCATGACCGTCTAGCATGCTTTGGCTCGCCTTTGTAATACTCTTGGTCTTCAAAAAAGACCACTCTTTCGATTAATATAGTAGGTGGG
This sequence comes from Cenchrus fungigraminus, assembly GCA_036936925.1. Taxonomy (NCBI): domain Eukaryota; kingdom Viridiplantae; phylum Streptophyta; class Magnoliopsida; order Poales; family Poaceae; genus Cenchrus; species Cenchrus fungigraminus. The sequence goes on along the minus strand of CM072780.1, from coordinate 27,196,841 downwards.
GCTGCTCCCCCGCCCCTCCCTGGAGGGGGGAGGCGTGCGGCTGGCCAAGGTGGCGGTGCGATGGTGGAGGTGGTTGGGCGAGGAGGGAAGGGAGAAGGCGAGCAGCGCCATGGCTGCGCCGCGGCGAGGAGGAACGCGAGTGCCACAGGCACGGCGTGACAGCAGTAGGCGGAGGGTGTCGTTCCTCTGCTTCCCACCGAGGCCACGGAAGCAGAGGAGGAGGAGGAGCAGACAGACAGAAGCAAGGGGAAGGAGAAGGAAGAGGTTCTTGGCTGGTAAACAGGCTTCGTGCATTGGTTCTATTAGGCTGCAAGGCCCATGGGCGTGGTGCCAGCAACGACCTTCCTACTGCGTGTGTGTGTGTTTTTTTTTGAAAATTTCCTTGTGTGTATCATATTAAAAAGAACGAGTCTTTTCAAAACTTTTCTCACCCGATTCGGACCTGCCTTATACTCACGTCGGACCCACCTGACATCTAATTGGGGGAGTGGATAGGGTGGAAGACCCATAAAATCGCAATTTGGAGAGCGTTTCTGCCAAAAAACGACATTTTTTTCTCACCCACAAGCACCCTACCCGCACACACGGACACGCATCGGGCCCACCAAATTATGTTAACAAAAACACGGGCACACGTCGTTTATCGTGTGGATTGTTTTTTGTCTCACGCATGACCGTCTGTACATCGTGTCCTATTTGCTCACGTTCAACACTCGAGTACAAGTCCACCAAAGTATATGCTTTGTGATTTGTTTAGACTCTATGGCTTTTTGTTGCAGTGATACTGAATGCCTGAGCGTGAGTCCTTGAATATGAGAAGTTGAGATTTGGATACGCGCATGTTCTGATTTGCTCATTTCCTTTTATAAAATTTTGATCAAAATTAATGTACATGTTTGGTCGATTGGTCATTCCTGGATTTGTTGAAACTCCTATTCTTGTGCATATGTCAGGCAGCCGGGTCGACTCGCGGGCTATCAGGCCACTATCGGGTCAGGCGCGGGCCATGTTTTTCAGCCCGAAACTCATGTCGGGTCAGGTGCGGGTCGAGAAAAAGTATCGGGTCATCTATGGCCTGACCTGAACCCGATCCGACCCAGCCTATGATCAGGAATACTTTGAGTAGTATACATTTACGACATGCAAAACTAAAAAGACTTACCCGAAATCTCCAATGTCGACGGACACATACGAATTATGTCACCCAACCATCCAAGCCACAGCCAACCGAGGGCAGCACGTGAACCCTGAGCGTGATGCAGTATAGCACGACGACAACATCGATCATCTACCCCTAGCGGGTACCTACAATATTTGTTCTATCACTAGAATAAATAAGAGTGAACGAACAAATTATTCACAATGTGATGTTGTCGTATGTAAGATTATTTCATGTGTGCATTAATTAGTAATAATAAATAAAAGTGTAGAACGACAATATTTTCTAAAGCTAATTGATTAATTAAATTTGTTGGACTCAAAATTGTACTAATATATTTTTTAAAATACGTGTGTGTCGCACGTACATCTATGCTAATATCTAAAAGTCCCCACCTATATATATGTCATGGGTGAACCCAGCTAATGGACATGGGTGTACACATGTACACCCAATACTTTTGAAAAAAAATAGTTTACATATACATATGTATACTCTCATATTTAGGTCACATTGAGTATATTTCAGCTCAAAACAAAAGAAATAGCTTGATCCAAAGTGTTCTAAACTCCTCCTTAGTAAGATCTTACCCTCTGTGTTAAGCTCAATTAGATGATTACTTGTTGTTGACTTGAGAAATGCAAGCATGCATATGGATAGTTTGGTTCACAACCGATGCTTACTTGACCAAATAATTGGTTATTGACCAGACATTGCGAGTTCGTTTGGATGGGAGCCAATATTTGGCATGCCGATAGAATGTTGCCCATGCTAATTTATTTCGGCGCTTGCATGAGGGCGACACGACAGATAGAGCATAAACTAAACGACCCCTACCACATAGGATACATACCCATAGTAACGTCATTGACCTTCCTAGCTCAGTTGTGAGAGAGCCTGACACCCATCTCTAATTCCAGTGTTTTGTCCTCTCAAGTGTTTAATGATATTGTTTGAAATTAATTTTTTTTAAGAAGCTAAGGGGTAGCATGGGAGATAAAATACTTGAGTGACTTGTTGCTACATTTATTGAGAGGATTTTTTTACGTATTGTTCATGAACACATAAACTCTGATTTTCAAAAACCTCCTCATCAAACCAATTCCAATTTTTCATGTAGCTACTTACGAGTTGAGATGTGGCAACTCTACCATCTTGTTTCATGAACTCCTTTCTTGGTGGCATGTGGCAATTCAGGGTCGTATATGAACCAGTGCAAGTTAGGCATCCCTACCAGACCCCCATATTTTAGGAGCTCCCAGCGTTGGCCTTCAAGTTGTTCATCACGAATAGCCATGTGTCCCGCTTGATGTCACGCCGCAACACAGATGATCCTAGAAGACAACAACACACTAGCGCAGGACAACAGTTTGCAGGTACTACATGGCTAAGGTTGATTGCCTCCCTGATTTGTTTGCATTTTGTCAAATCCTTGATGTTTTGACGATTTATTGCAAAATCCTGAATGGCCCATGGGTGAAACATCTACGCATTTGTCTTTGTGGGTTGCTGATAAGAGGGTTAGAATTTTAATCCTACGAATATTTCTAAGTTATTCTTTTAGAAGAGTATAGAACCATGGAAGAGTATGGAATCATGGATATTTGTGGCTTCCTAGTGTTATAAATAAAGGGCCCTTTCCTTCCATGCCCACATACTCACACCCCACTTCATCAAACCATGATTTGACCACTAGCATTTTTTTAGCATTTATTAGTTACCTTCAAAGTCATTGATATTTTCTGTTTGAAATATAATTTCATTAACAAAAAGTGAAAGAAGCAAAAAATAACTTAAATTGTTCAAACCCAATTCAAACTCAAAATGGTGCTCTTAAGTAGATAACGATGAGAATTAGTATGATAAAACAAACACTTTATAAAATTAATAAGTAAATAACAAATATAGACTCCTATTTTATATTTCGCAGTGGTGAGCAAGAAACAGAACCTGTTGTTGCTTCACACGCGCAACATTGCTGCAGAAGAGCTCCCTCACCATGCTGCCAAAGGGATTGCATGCCACCTCCTTGGCAACGAACACAGCCCTGAGTAGAATTTGCAAAAAAAAACCATTTTTATAAAACTTCATTGCTATGAGTAGAATATGCAAAAAAAAAGCCACCTCCTTGTGTAAAGTTACTTACTGCGTCTGCCTCCTTCACCTCGGCGCCAATTACGCACGACCACTGTGCCTCCCGACTCTTTCCAGAGTGCAGGCACGCACTCACAAAGGAGGTAGCGTTCCCAGTTGGAGGGCATGTGACCTCTCGTACTGTGTACGCGCCGTGCATCAAATCGACGGCCAAGTTCAGTTTGGACATGTCTCCAGCTTACGCTGAAGACACGATCCCCTCTAGCCTCGCCTTGAGGGCCTCCAGCTTGACGTCGTGTTGATTCGATATGGAGAGCTCGATGATGACGTCAGCAGTGACATGGTAGAAGGTCTACATAGAAAATGAGGAGGCTGTCTGAGATGAATGTGGAGTGCCATGGGAGTGAGGGAGTTTGGCAGTGGTGGAAAGAAGGAGGCTTGGGGCTTAGTCGGGGCTCTGTGAGGTGGTGTAGAAAGCCAATGGGGCTAGGGTTCGGTTGGGGAGAGGAAGGGCAACACAAGTAGTGACTATATAGGCTTGGAGGGAGGGCTAGGGTCTGAAACGAATGCTCCGGCTGTGGCGGGCAGTGTTTGTCTTCTGTGCGGCCTCCGGGGACACGTGGGCAGTTGGAGAGAGCCCCTCGTCGTCGTCGCCCTGGCAGGGGGTGCAAAAGTGCACATCCAATGGCTAGCTCTCACGGTGGAGGGAGCTCTGAGTAGCGGGTTGCAGGAGCAAAGGTAAAGTTACTTTTGACGTCGTCGCATCTGCCAAGAAACCGAATGCCAAACCGCGGGGCTGAGGCTGGTTGCACCGCTGGATCGTTAAATGCGCCTCTAAACAAACTAGGGCCCACCACGATAGATGCTTTTACCGCTATGTAAAACCAAAGTGCTGTCGTCGGTGACCTCCATCTTAATCTCCAAATCAACCATCATTGCATCCTCTCTCTTCTTCCCATTCGCCACCACCTCCTTCTCCTCTGTGCGGCAGCCGGCGAGCGCCTCCTTCTCCGTGAGAACGCCACCAACTTCCTCCTCCTCCTCCTCCTCCTCGCGCCACCTCCTCCACTGACGAGGAGGAGAGGAGCACCGCATGGCTGGATTCGGTCGCCGGCGTTGGCCACGGCGGACGTGGTTGGGGAGGCGTAGGAGCTCTCGTTGTACCTCCCGGCGAGATACGACAGCCTCCTGTCGGTGTTCTCTACCGCCGGCAAGTAAATTTGTACGATTGTGTGTGCAGATCCGGATGGTTGGCACGGGAGACACAAGGATTTATACTGGTTCGGGCCTCCGGAGAGTAACACCCTACGTCCAGTTTGAGCTGCTCGTGTTCTTATGCCTGGATGTTTGTAGTAGGGGGTACAAACTGGTCGGCAGAGGGTCTCGAGGCCCAAGTCCCTAGTGTAAGTGATTCTTGTAGCTCGGGGGCGTACGTGTGTTGTTGCTCGGTGTTGAGCGTTGTGTGTGCGAATGTCTGAGAGTTGTGGATCGTCCGTTCTACTGACCCCCTCCTCCCCGTTTTATAGTCACAAGGGAGATGGGTAAAAAGGGTATACAAAGTTATGCTACAGTGCTACAGTGTCGAGCGTCCTTCCCCACGTTAGGCGACCGTCCAGATGTGGTGAACAACCGCAGACTGTTGTAGAGTGGTTGTTGACCGTATGGGCGTCCCGGAGCAGTTGGTTCCGAGTAGTTGCCGCCGGTGGCTTCCCGGGTACTTCTCCGAGTAGTTCGACACTGTGGAGCATTGACTCCGTACTCCTGCTCCCAACAGTGTAGTAGGTATGCGTCTTTCGGGGAGTTGTTGAGCTTTTGTTCCAATTGGATGGCGTGCGTTGTGCCAGACTGGATGGCGCGCACTGTGGCATTCGTGGCATGCACTGTGTCGTGCGTGGCGTCAGTCAGCAATGGCCACCCATGCCTTCTGACACCGGGCGTGCCCTGCCAGTACGACCCGGCATGGGGAAAAGATGCCTTACGTGGCGTCGCGGGAGCGGCCGTGCGCAGAGGGTCTGCCACATAAGTGGTGGGCCCCGCCCGAGGTTGGCTTCCTCACGAAGACTTGGCCGAGCGGAGTCTACTCATGCGAACGGGTAGTCGTGGCCGAGGCGGAAACTTGTCGTGCGAATGGGTCGCTGTAGCGGAGGTCGGAGACGGAGGGGTAGTCGTGCGAATCGCCAATTACTCGGAGACGGTGTATCCTTGTCGTACGGGCTGCCAAGTACTCGGAGGTGGGGGTATCATGTCGTATGGACCGCCAAGTACTCAGACTACCGGTCGTACGCCCCTGTTTGATGATTGCCGCGTGGTGGGCCCTAGTCCAGGCCCTCTTCACCTCCCCTCCAGGACGGGTGGCGGTCAGCAATCTCCTCCACGGCCTCCTCCTTGAGCCCGGCCTCCATGCTCGCGGGTTGTCCATGGCGAGGTGCCTCCTTCTCCTCCCTGCTCGTGGCGTCCCGACGCGGGAGCTCATCTTCCCCGACACAGCAGCCTGATGCTTCTCCCGCTGGCCTCGACCTCGCCGCCTCCATCTCTCAAATTCAACGCGACAGCAGTCTCCTCCTACGCTCGCGCCTCCTCGCCTCCCCGTCATCGAGATCTGTGTGCGCAACCCGCCAGCCGAGGTGCGAGCCCACGGCGGAGGTGTGGCGACCCCGGCCAGCTCCGGCCTCTACCCCGCCCGCTCTCCTTCTCACCACCTCCCTCTCTCTTCAGATCCAACGCGGCGCGTCCTCCTCTCCCATCGCGCGGCAGCCCGGCGACCTCCCACTGTGGAGATGCAACCTCCCGGCCTCCTCGGCGTCTACGTCCCTCTTCTTCCCCTTCTTCACAAGGCTAGCACGAGAGGAGCAGTCGCTGACATGGAGAGGATGCAGGTCCTCTGGAGGAGCGCTGGATGTCTAGTTTCTCTGTAGCGAACATAACTGTAGAGGCTCGTTTGCCGGGTCTGCGGTGCGGGGATGAAATCTGCAGTTGAGGTTCATTTGCAGGTCTGCGATGAGACCAGCCTGAAACCAGCCGGAGCTGGCTAGCACCATGCAGTGAGCATATGCAGGGAGAGGAGAGGAGGAGGGATCGTCGTCAGGCTGCTGAACACCAGCAGAGTGCGGATTTTTTTGCACACTACTGGAAAAACACTCATATGTACCTGTCCATAATTGATCCTCATTTGTACCGGTTGTTGAATCGGTACATGTTCTCCGGTACAAATGAGGGAGGCGCATTTCTAACGGGTGAGATACCCGGTACAAATTTACCAGGGGGAGATGTGCCTCGATACAAATGTGATTCGACTCTGTACGCCCCTTTCCTCCCTCTCCTCCTCTTCTTTTTTTTCTTTTCTTTTCTTTTCTCATCTCATCTCACACATTCACAACTCAAAATTCACAAGACTCATAGCATTCATAACTCAAAATCATGATTCATAGTACAAATCAAGAACATACATCTCATAATCACAAGGACATTTCATCAAAAAGTAAACAATCTTACAAATCACAGGAAAGAACACCTCTCACAATCTTGCAAATCACAGAAATCTTACAAATCATGTCCAGATCGAGCCCGTGCGTGCCCGTCGGTGCCTCCGGGCCGAGGCCGCCGCGCCTCCTGGCCATGGCCGTGCGCGCCCGCCGCCGCGCCCTTGGACCCTACCGCCGCGCCTCCCGGCCGGCGCCGCCGCGAGTCCCGGCCCGCGCCCGGGAGGTCGCGTCCCCCACTCACTAACGACCGCGAGCCCCACGCCGGTGGCCGCAAACCTTGCCTGGAGGCCGTGTCCCCCGCGCGCCGGCGGCTGGCGGCCACGAGCTCCACGCCGGTCGACTAGGGCCCCTCTCGCGTCCCTCCGACCTCCCCGCCTGTGGATAAGGGACAAGAGAGATGTGAGGAAGAAGAGAGAGAAAAAGAGATAAGGAAGAGTGAGAGGTGCGGGAGAGGGAGGGGTAGAAAATAAAGGAAGATGGGAGAGATCGGGCGGCGTGGAGACTGGGGGTTGGTTAGGGATGCAAGTGGGTACCCAATGGTATTTTTTTGGGTCATGTGATTAATTACGATAGCATGACACTATAGTTCATTTCCTTCCAAAAATTAATTACATGGAATGCCATCACAATTCATTTTATCAATTTTTTAGGTCCACCTAATGACCCATTATAATCCCGACCTAATGACCCATTATAATCCCAACTTGCATCCTTAGGCGTGGTGGCGCGCGGCGCATGTGCTCGGGGAGGGCCTCAGGCACGTAGTTGGGCCTTTCATCGGGCCTAGGCCTTGAATTTTCAATACAACAATAAGCCCACAAGCAAGAACCCGGACCAAGCACGGCCCACAACACTCGCACTTGATGGCTGCGGGCGTCACCCACCCGTCACGCCCTGCGTAAGCCATGAACGACGGACGGTGCAGTGCCTGCCGGCGACACCTTCCACGACTCGCCGTGGTTTACGGGTCAACTCCGCCATCGACAACAGGACCGAAGCCCTACCGTTCTCCCAACTCCTACTACGCCTGACGATGCGAGTCGAATAATCGATCGTGTGCGCGTGGGGTGCACGAACGTGTTTCGGAGAAGCTTGCATTGGCCGGGTTCCTCCATTCATCTATATATCACTGACATTTCCCGTCAGGTGTCTTGCCATTCTTCCACTCTCCCGGCATGATTGGGCCTCACGTTCCACCATGTAGGGGCGCAAAATCTGTAAGCGTAGAGCCTCGCAGAGTCGCGAGGTCGCAAACAAAAAGCAACGTGACATTTGCTGCAATTAAAGGTCGATGGGGAGAAGAGAGTAGAGATTCTTGACGCTGCAACCAGCAAGAGGTGTGTGTACTTTGAATGGCATGATTAAAAATCTAAAATGAGTAAATAATCGCCAGTTCATTGTGTGTACGTTGAAGATCACATGCATGCGAGTCGATCAACTTGTTTAAATTTGAAATGGTCGTAGCGAAATCTCCAGATTAAGCAGCCAGATACACTGCACTGTGCGCTTGCACCCTCACATGGCCATGGCGCCGCGCGCCCAGAGCTAACTAGCTATCTGGAGCTAGAGTCCCCTCCCCTCGCAGCTCTATATAAACCCTAGAGCACACGCTCTTCCTCCTCCAGCACCCATCACGGCCGGCTCCAGATATAATCTTCTCATCCTAGACCCTCACCACTAACGCTTTTACACCGTCCAAGAAGCACAGATCGATGGCCTCCGCAACGCAGCAGCATCGGGCGCACGCCGCCATTGCCGTCCTGACCGTCCTCCTCGCTGCCGTGGCCTTGCCCACGGCAACGCGCGCCGCGGCGGCGGCGCCGGCTGGCAGCTGCGACGGCGACAAGTTCCCGGCGGGCCGGAACTTCACGCACTGCGCGGCGCTCCCGTACCTGGGCGCCAGGCTGCACTGGACCTACGACGCCAAGACCGGGTCCCTGTCCGTGGCGTTCGTGGCGAGGCCGGCGGGCGCGGGCGGCGCCGGGTGGGTGTCGTGGGGGATCAACCCGACGGGCGAGGGCATGAAGGGCGCGCAGGCGCTGATGGCGCTCAGGCCCTCCCCGGCGGCGCCCTACGCCATCAAAACCTACAACATCACGGGGTACAAGCCGTTCGGGGCCAGCTCGACGGCCATCGCGTTCAAGGCCACGGACCTCGCCGCCGACGAGAGCGCCGGGGAGGTGCGGCTCTACGGGAAGCTGCAGCTGGCCCCCAAGACCGAGGTCGTGAACCACGTCTGGCAGGTGGGATCCGCGGTCAACGGCGGCGCGCCGACCAAGCACGCCTTCGAAACGGACAACCTCCAGTCCAAGGGCAAGCTCGCGCTCTCCGGCGCCGCGCTGGCGCCCACGCCGGCGCCGGCCACCGCCGCTGGCTCGTCGGCAGCGAAGGCCGGCAAAGGGGCAGCCTCCCCGTCCGGCGGGACGAAGCCGTCGGCGGCGACGACCGCCGCATCTGCTCCGGTGCTCATGCTTCTAGCGTTGGCGGCGGGGTTCATGGCGATCGTATGACCGACGACGTTCTCGTGGAGGTTACATACGACGCAAGTGTTAGAGCAAGCAGTGCGTTGTGGTTTTCGATCATCCTTAGCTAGCCGCGCGAGAGTTCAAATTAATTAATTGTTGCTAGGTGATGCTTTTTTTCGTCTTCTTTTTCCTGTTATCTTTTTTATTTAACACGCTAGCGTTCATGTTCGCTGTATTGGATTGTTATCTACTTACCTCTGTTGAATGACTGCATAGCTCCTTTGTGCTCCATCCATTAAATATTAAATTGTAGATCGTTTTAGCATTTTTTTAAATTCATACATAGTCTTTGCTGTTATTAATATCTAGGTGAATAACAAAATCTATGAGCTTAAGGGGTGTTTGGATCCTTTAGTCTCTTGAATAAAGTTTAGTCAGTCTAAAACATTTTAGTCAGCCCCTGCTAAAATTAGTCAGCATTAACTGTTCTTAGCATTCATGTTCTCTCTCCCTCCCCTTTTCTCTCCTCTTGCGCGGGAATTAATAAGGAGAGGGGGGCATTTTAGTCGTCTTTAGTTGGGTCACTAGACTAGTTTTAGTCACCTTAGTCTCTGATGTTTGGAAGTTTAGTCCTAAAGTGATTAAAATTAGTCTGACTTCTTCTAGTCAGGATCCAAACACTCCCTAAAAATACCAAACCAATCTAATTTTGAAATGAAATGACTACTTCTTTTCTTCATTTTTGGTCCGAAAAAAAGAATGTTGTGTTCTTAAGTGTGCCAATTGTGATGATAGCTTACTTCTGTTCTACTTCTTCTACAAAGTACTACTACTCCGTAAGTGTAGTCAACTGATTGTCGATTCCAGTGATTGGAGAGGCGGCACCTTACTGGATCATCTGGTCAACGGTTGACTTCCCATTGATGCTGCGCGATCGAGGTGAATCTGAGACGTTGCGTCGATGCCGCAGCTTATAAAAGCAGTAAAAAATTCTAGCTTTCCACATTATCGATCCCGTCCAGGTGAGGCATTTTGCAACTGCATACTCCACTGACAGTACACCGTTCGCTGGTACGGAGTAAAACAAGTATGCAACGCACGTGACGGGTGTGGCCTGGTGTCAGGTCAGATCCCTATGATTGTGGCGCAGTTCCTGAGTTCGTGGTTCCTCCCTCCATCCAAGTGGCCGCTTCAAGATCTGTGCCTGGCACGCTGTTGGAGGCGAAACCACCTGCCCACGATCCGATTGTTCCCTCTCCGGCTGCACAACAACGCAAATTACGCGCAACAGAGAAGCCGCACAGCCGACGGTGCAACAAAATAGGCCCACACAAACGAAATGGTTGCTGGATCGCAATGTCCTGCGGGCTGCGTCCCAAAACACCTTACAACAGTCGCGGGCCAACCGCAAAGCCCACCACACAGCTAGGGTTATCTCGGCGCCATAAGAGCAAACTCCCCTTTCCTCTCACACCCGCCGTCGTCGCCGCCGCTCTCGCTCGCACCGTCGCATCTCCTCCGCAGGGTTCGCAAAGGTAACAGAATCCTCCAACCTTCGTCTCGTCGTGGCCCCGACCAACCAAGGCGCGGTCGGATCCTCGGACTCTCGTTCCGGGTTCGTGGCTGGCTCCACCCGCGGCTGGTGTCTAACTACTCGTGCGGCCTCGTGCTCCTCCTCCAGATGGCGGTGCCGCTGCTGACGCAGAAGATCGTGAAGAAGCGGGTCAAGCAGTTCAAGAGGCCCCACCTCGACCGCTACAAGTGCCTCAAGGTACACGCTGCTGCGCCCATTCATATCTTGCTTTAGGTTCGTCAACGGGAGAGTGGTCTTGTGGTTGCGTGTTGCTTTGCCCCCGGTTTTTATTGCGCAAGTTACTAGGAGCAGTTCGTTAGCTTGTGTTAGATTTATAATCTTTGACAAGCTGCCTGAAAATTAACTGGTGTAGTCTTGTAGAAGTGTCCTGTTGTTGAAGCTTCTCTCATTTTAGGAAACCCTCTGGTTAATGCGACTGCGTGATCTATAGATTTTTATTTGTGAAATATGATTATGGTTACCAGGTAGGGAAAATACAAGCTTTACTCATTTTTAGAAAACCTCCTTTGGTTAATGCAACCATGCAACTAGCAACCTAGAAAGTATTTGAAGAGACTGAATCCCTCTTGTTTGTGAAAGCTGATTATGGTTACTGGGGACTGGGGAGGAAAACAGACTTTTGAAAGGACATAAATGCTCCCTATATACTATCTATGTACCTCATGAAGAGGGCTTGCCTGCTGCCTACACTGATCACTGATGTAGTGCCATGTTTCTGTATCTTAGGATAACTTAAAAACTATACTGTACCATTGAAGCAAGGGCCTGATTGGTTGAAGGCCAAAGTTGCCAAACCAAAGTTTTGGGTATTTTAAATTTTGATCATCAATTCAAAATCTTGACCAATTTTGACAATTCAAATGAACTAAGGTGCACAAGATAAACTTTTTTAGCCACCCATTCATTTAGATTGTTGAAATTAGTCAAAATTTTGAATTGGTGATCAAAATTTAAAATGGCCAAAACTTTGGTTTGGCAACTTTGGCCTTCAACCAATCAGGCCCCAAATGCTGAGTACTTCAGGCCACATTCGCCACTTGGTGATTTCAAAATATGTTATGCATTGGAAACATGCCAAAAAAAAAAAACTGGTCCTTGAATTGAGTCTTGTATCCTCTAGCACCAAGCATAAGTGGATATCCAGTAAAAATTATGTGAACAGATTTCTGGTATATTAGGTCTCTATATTTGAGTCATCGAGCATTGCCATTGCTGTTGATGAAAGTGCTAATCTTGCCAATACTGTTTTCTGCAGCCAAGCTGGCGCAGGCCCAAGGGTATCGACTCTCGTGTCAGGCGGAAGTTCAAGGGATGCACCTTGATGCCCAACATTGGATATGGCTCTGACAAGAAGACCAGGCACTACCTGCCCAACAAGTTCAAGAAGTTTGTGGTGCACAATGTCTCTGAGCTAGAGTTGCTTATGATGCACAACAGGTAAGCATTGTTTTTCAGTCTTCAGCAAACTTGTTGACAGTACAACACTTTCCCAGTTTCAGTGCTCCCGTTTTTATCGTGATCAATTATTTGCTAATGCTTGTTTTGGTACACGAACAGGACATACTGTGCTGAAATCGCACACAACGTGTCCACAAAGAAGCGCAAGGACATAGTGGAGCGGGCTGCTCAGCTTGACATTGTCGTCACCAACAAGCTTGCCCGTCTTCGCAGCCAGGAGGACGAGTAAACTGTTTTGGGTAGTAGTTTTGGAGTGGTTCGGCTGTAGGAGACTTCCTGTGCATCATGAATCAGTTATCCTTTCTATTTGCTTCGTGTTTTGAGTACCGTGAAGGCGTGAACCCACTTGCTATAAGTGGCACTTTAACTGTGGCAACTTTATAATTATCGTCCTACAATATGAATACAGCAGTTTTGATATCATCCAGTGTTGGATTGTGATTTGGTTGGCGTTCAGCTGACCGCAGCCGGTTTTTGCATCTGCTAAATTCTGTTCTTGCTCAATGATGATGCTCAGGTTCCTACTGCATCTTTCATAGTCTAAACTGGAAATCGGTGTCTGAGAATCTAGTTGATTCTGGACAAAATTCTTGTGTTTTTGCAAGTAGAATGTTACTTGCTATGAGGCTCTGCCTTTACTTCTGCTTTGCTGCCAAAGCTCTGTCTGTATCTGATTCTCAAAAGCCAATTACGAGCCCAAGACAGCCCACTTAAAAAATCAAATTGTCTTGCGGCCCACTTAGAATCAGTCGACTCGAGGGCTGGAAGCAGCCCAGAAGGTGAGGCCCACCCACCTACCTAGGGTTCTCTCACGCGCCATAAGACCCTCTCCTCTCCTCTCACCCCGCCGCCCGCCGCCGCCGCCGCTCTCGCTCGCACCGTCGCAGGTTCGCAAAGGTACCGCCACCAACCTCCTCTCGTCGTGCCACCGACCATGGCGCTCTCGAATCCTTCGCTCTCGTGCTGGATTCGTGCCTTCTGTTACCCTGCCGGTGTCTAACTGACCGTGTGACCTCGTGCTGCTGCATACTGCAGATGGCGGTGCCGCTGTTGACGCAGAAGATCGTGAAGAAGCGGGTCAAGCAATTCAAGAGGCCCCACCTCGACCGCTACAAGTGCCTCAAGGTACACGCTGCGCCCATCCCCTTGTTGCGCGAAGCGCTTGTTCACCGAGCATTTGCTGCACCCTTCGTTAATCCACTTGCCGAGATAGCTTGCTTTAGGTTTACCCGCCGGAAGAGTGGTCATGTGTATACTCTAATTTGAATTGCCTGAACATAATCTTGTATGGAAATTGCTACTTGCTAGTACCAGATTACCAGTTAGTTAGCTTGGGTTACAGTTACAATCTTTAACGACCAATCTGAAATGTAAGCTTGGTTTTTGAAGCAGTGTATTGTGATAGCAGCTTTCCCCATTTTAGGAACCCTCCTTTGGTTACGCAATCTAGAAGTTGTTAACAGAGACCATGTCCCTTTGTTTGTGTAAGTTGATTTGCTTACACTGATGTAATGCTGCTGTATACTCTAATTTGAATTGCTTGGCCAGACTTTTGTATGGAAATTGCTAGTACTAGAGACTACAGACTACCAGTTCGTTAACTTGCATTACAGTTACAATCTTTAACTAGCAATCTGAAATGTAAGCTTGAATTCTGAAGCAGTGTATTGCGATAGCAGCTTTCTTTAGGAACCCTCCTATGGTTACGCAATCTAGAAGGTGTTAACAGAGACAAAGTCAAACTCCCTTTGTGTGTTTCTGAAAGTTGATTAGTTTACACTGATGTTAGCTATGTTTCTGTACCTTAGGATAACTTCAAACTACACTGTACCAGTGTACCAAATGCCCATTACTTCAGACCACGCTCAGCACTTGGTTAACCCAAAATGTGCTATACCGTACGTCCGTACCTGAAACCTACCAGTTATATTTTCCTTTCTCTGGGCCGTTATGAGCTCTAGCGCCAAGAGTAGAAATCCTGTAAAATGATGTTTTCAGATTTCTTTGTTCATTGGGTCTCTATATTTGCATCACCTAGCATAACTATTGCTGTGGTTGAAAAGAGCTAATTTTGCGGTTACTGCTTTTGCAGCCAAGCTGGCGCAGGCCCAAGGGTATTGACTCCCGTGTCAGGCGGAAGTTCAAGGGATGCACCTTGATGCCCAACATTGGATATGGCTCTGACAAGAAGACCAGGCATTACCTTCCCAATAAGTTCAAGAAGTTTGTTGTTCACAATGTCTCTGATCTGGAGCTACTTATGATGCACAACAGGTGATTTCTTTTCTTTCTATTTTACCTGTTTAAAGTTTTTTTTTTTTGTGGTGCCACACATTCTGTGATTTTTTCTAAATAATCATACTTGAAAGCTTAGCTACAACATAGCTTACTACTGAACGGGTAGTCTAGCAGATATGGCATGATGGTAGATGCTTTCATAAGAGCAATGTGCCAGTGAAAATGCCCTTTCAGTTATCTGGAAATTTGTCTCCTACATTATGTGACCTCTACTCCTGAAATCTGCTCTTAATATGCTTACTCTCCTTAAATCTGCTCTTAATATGCTTTCTCTCCTGAAATCTGCTGTTACTATGCTTACTTCTCTGTGATCTTTCAAATGCTCTCTTTGCTTACATCCTTTTTTTCCCCTGCAAAACAGGACCTACTGTGCTGAGATTGCCCACAACGTCTCCACCCGCAAGCGCAAGGAGATTGTTGAGCGTGCTGCGCAGCTGGACATCGTGGTCACCAACAAGCTGGCCAGGCTCCGCAGCCAGGAGGACGAGTGAAATGTTCAGTAGCTGCAGTTGCATTGTTTGTAGAGCAGTACTGAGGTTGGAGATATTTTTCCACCATTTTTTATGCTTGTGTTACTTGTTCTGTGGACGTAATTTATGGTATGAGTGAACTTGTGATGGCAAATCACATCTAGTTTTGACTGGACATCCATGAAGTGTCAAATCACTTTCTCATGCTTCAGGTTTGTGAGCGCAAGTTTTGTTCGTGTGCGTCCTTGATGACCTTTTCATCTTGCTGTGATGCGAGTATTTTGTTTATCAGATGCATTTTTTTTTAATCGGAGATATGCAAATGTTCCTTTGACCTGGGATGTTGTTAACTGGATGTCAATGCACGCGCAGTGAGGAGAGGAGTGAGCGAGCCCAGGATTTCGTTGGACGGGCTAACGGCGGATCTCATATAAGGCCCACATACGGCCCAGAGTAGCGCGGTGGGGTGGTTTGTTCGCGTCGCGTTTGGCGCCCTGTACCGTACTGCCCGTACTACGACCGTCGAATCGTAGTACGCGGTCACCTAGCCGGCCGCCGCCGCGTACGCGCACGGCTCGACGGTGGCGTCGCAGTAAGTATCCGCCGCCCGAGAGTAACCGGCCACGGTCAGCCGACGGCCACAGGGCCCGGCCGGGCGGGACCACGGGAGGAAGCGACGACGGCGGAGCCGTACATTCGTTAGCTTGGCGCGGATAAGATAAGCCCGGCCCGGTCCTGGCGGCGCTGCGCCGCGGTCATTCGCCTCCGCCGCGGGCCGCATCCACGCGACTTCCCGGCGCTGTTCCTGTCACGGAGACCCGACGATCGGGCCGATCGGGACGGTCGGACCAATCCGGCGAGCCCGTCTCCAACAATCATTCGATTTGCCATCATTGCGGGCCTCTTATCCTCTTATCATCAGCTCGGTCCGCCGGCTGAGGTAGTCCTCTTCTCGCGTCGAATCACAGACCCATCGAGGCGACGATAATCCCCTTTGTCACATGGACCTGTTCGTCCGTTCCGTTCTCGATCTACGTCCGTCGGGTCGGCCAGGACCATCATGCATACGATCGACGACGGCGCGCGCAACAAATAGAATGGTGACCCCCATCACGCATTCAATCGTGTCGCGTGGCCGCCATTGCATCATGATGAGCCAGGGATTCAACAGGATCGATCGGATCGGGACGAGGGCCACCCGTACGTAATTTGGTCCGGTCCGGTTCGTGGCCTGCAGCCGCAGATCTCGCGCACTGCACAAATATGTATGCAGGGACCGCCCGTCATCGGCAAGCAACCCGCGCTACAGTCCTCGCCGCCCTTGCATGAATAATCATTCCGATCATACTGGCCATGGAACGAGGGGACGGGACTCCACCATCCGCGGCGGCGAGACGCGCGCATGGGTCACCAGACGGGATGATCGCGACCGGAATCCGGACGAGCGGCGGCGGCGGCGGCGGCGACGGAGCTACCACCGATCGATCACACCGTTGCCAGTTAGGTTTTGCCGTGACTGGCGTGGAAGACGGGCGGCCTCTCCGCCTCACGCGCGCACCCCCAACATGCAAGATCGCCGCGGGGAACGCGCCGTTTGGCATCATGACCGGATCGGCCGGCGACGGCGACGCCCACGGCGGCCTGCCTGCCTCCCGTCCCCTGCCGCCGGTTACTGCGGGGACGGCGCTGTCACTACCGCGACCACCCCCGAATGCGACGTCGGAGCGGGCGAAGTAGGGGAGTAGCATTACCGGCGGGGACAGTTACGCAGCGTGCGCTGCGAACCCTACTACGTACACAGCTGGGGCCTGGGGCAGGCAGGTCGAGGTCGCCGAATAGGGCGGGATGCCGGATGCGGACAGGTAGGAGTAGATGGCAAATGGTGTAAGCTTTGCTGTATCCAGGAGGCGTGAGGAACAGAACAGCCAACAGGTACGATGGCAACACCGATCAGAGAAACGACAAGGGCTCCAAACAGTGCCCAAGTTTAATTTGGACTAATCGCGTGTGTGAGAGTGTGACCACGGTAGCTAGCTTCAACAGTGCCACTAATGTGACGTTTTAGAAATGGTCACGATTTTTACAGAAACGACAAGAACTCCACTTCAGTACATAGTGCGTTGCAGTACTAATTCAGTGAGCTTCAGTTTGTTGGAGGAACAGAAACTGACCCATTTGGAAACAAGATTCCAGCAGTAAACTATGCTCTGTTTGCTCAAGCCTTCAAACATGAAGCAGCTCACTGTTTGCACAAGTTTTTGTAGTTTTCATACGATTTAAAGGAAGTGGCCAAGTATGTGGCACACGTTTTCCAAATGTGAAGGCAGTAGGCCACTCAAGTCCAGTAGAGTATACTCCAATGTTGGGCTGAGATCATGTGACCACGATAACTTCAGCAGAGTATACACAACGATTCTTTCATTGCATTGTTGAGTAGTTTAGATAGCAACAACTACAGAAACGACAAGAACTCCACTTCAATTATTAATAGTGTATATATATTACACTAACAATACAGTGACCTTTGAAGAAGGAAATCGGTTGAATAAACAAGAGACAAACCAAGTTTTTTCTCTCCCTTCTGCGGAAATGCTTGCGAACAGTTTTCAGTTTACTTCACTGCTGCAACAAGCTGTCGTTGCTTTCCCATTCAATTCTCAGTTTAATTACAGAAGCGGCGTTCGATCCAGCACGTACGTGGCGCGCGTGAGGAAGCATCGAGGCAAGTCATCCTTGCAAGAAAGGGGCATCATCAGTTCACCACCGCCTGCTTTTCCAAGTCTTCGAGAGCACTGTTCGCCGGTACTAATTGGCGTTTCACGTATAGGATCTTCTCGTGAGCTGTACGCATTTTCAGCCGTCAGTTTCCTCTCCACTGGCGGCATGCAGATGCAGTCGTCGTCCACCCTCCGCTCTGTCTGTACGCTCGGGGAGAGACGGCTATCGCCAGGGTCAGGGAGCAAGAACCCGCGGGGCCGAGCGCGACACGGAACCTACTTGCGGGAAGACAGCCACAGCGTCAGCGCGGAGCGGAGAAATTACGCCGTGTTTCTTAAGATACCCCGTAGAGAAATCAGGCGCGAGAAATCTGGATGCCGACAGTGCAAGACTTTGGTGTGGCATCTCTGCATTAGAATATACGGGAGAAACAATGGTTCGTGTTTGATCGCCGGTATTATTTTCAGAGGTCTTCGCTAACCATACGTCTGTTTTGTTCTAAATCTGCCGCTATCAGCTCAGGGTTACTTAGGTTTGTTCGGTTTCAGAATTGGAACTTGCTTCACCTGCAGAGTCGTGTTGTTATGGAACCTTTCCAAATTATAGAATTAAACCTCTTCAAACAAAATTATAGAATTAAGTTTCTGCAGGTCCTTGCTTCTTTAAAGAGATCATCGTCTTGATGAGCTAGAGCAACTGGATTACTTGAGGCAACTGTATATTCAAGTCAAGGGCACTAACTTTGCAAAGTTTGTAAAGAAACCTTCAAGCACGACTTTGCAATGATTATTCATCATTTCTACCACAAATGGCTTGAGTGGGGAGTGGCTAGAGTGCTAGACAGCTTTTTTTTTTACTGAGATTTGAGTTTCTTTTTTCTAATTTAAGCCTTTAAACTTTCCAGTTAACATATGACATTTTTTACAGTTTGGTGTATTCAAATCATGTATGGTCAGTAGGTTTTTGCCCCTCTGTTCCATTAAAAAACAATACAAGCACATTTATATTCCTCACTTTGAAAGATTTTTCTTTCCTCCGGGTAATGGCCTAGAGCCATAGAAATATCTTTACCCTCTCTCTCTGCATCCCAAAGCGCACGGGTTGGTTCGTTTTGCAGTCCTGAGTGGACTGATTGTGAAGCTTCCTGAACTGCCTCTTCTGGTATGAGCTGTGCAGAGCAGTGACTAGTGCTGAAATTTCTTGCTGCGCGCCTGAACCAAGATTGGGCGACGGGGCAGAGGGGCAGCGGCGCTTTGTCAAAAGCGGAGCAGGATTCGGTTGCGGCGTGGATGGATGGGAGCGCAGCCGAGTACCACGAAATGAGATCCAGCACCAGCAAGAGCCGAGGAAAAATAAAAAGCGATGGCTAACCTACCGAAATTGGGGGACAACGACGCCTGCTTGTTCCTTCGTAAACGACGGGTTTGGCCAACAGGCAGGAGCCATTCACGATTGTTACCCAAGTCGAAGTAGACGAGCTGTTTGAGAGGGAAATGCGTCGGCCAGGTAAAAAAATGTCAACTTGGTCTGGTCCTCATTGCCTGCTCATTTCTGATTTCACCAACAACTTTTGTACTGTCGGTTTCTTGTTTTCCCTTTTAACAGCTGCTTACAGGATGCAGTACGCCTCACAAATTGAACGGATTTGGCGGAGCCAACATTTGAAAGTTGGGTATTCCCATCTAAAAAAATTTCATAGTAAACAAAATTACACATACTGATAATCGAAGAACTAAAAGTGGAGCCCGAATCATGAGTCTCGACGCTTCTTGACCTTGTTGCCCTTTGTATCCGGCTTAAGAAATCAAGATTTAAACCCAACATAATATGTATATGTGTATAAAGTCTAAGTACACTTGTTTTCTTATAAAAATAGTTGGGTATTCCCAGGAATACAGGGGCATTCACGTAGCTCCACCCCTGGATTTGATCAGTCTGATGAGTTGAAGAACAGTTTTCACCATGATGAACTCTGGATACACATATGGCAAACTCAGATGCAAGTTGCAACAAGAAGAAGATGATGGAGCATAATAATTAAACTTCGTAAAATGCCAAGCAGAAACAGCTCATACGTTGATTTTTCAGTCTTAAATAAAATGCGACAGTACAAGGTATTCTTCCAATACCAGCCAGAGTTCTTACATATTAGTAGAGACTTTTAGAAGATGGCGCATGTAATATTTGCGCCATATCTATTACATAATCTACTTTAATCTTGCGAGATCATATGATCCCTGCGAGAAGAATCGAGTTGCCGTACATCCAGCATACCATGGAATGAATCAGTTCGCAGGCCTAAACTCTAATGACGGTCAGCTTAGGAGAGCTTCACTTGCCACAGGTCTTGATACCCCCTATATACAAAAATACCAGCCTTGGGGATCACCAGGGACTAGAACTCAATCTTTGTCTGATCAGCTTGTAACTGACCTGCATCAGCATACCCATTTTATTAGTCAAAGTGTCATCGCCAAAGTGTGCAATACTGCAATTCAATTGATCACCAATCATTTTCGCACAATTTGCGTACCATCAAAATCCGGTGCTGAAACCCCATTCTCCTGGCTTTGCTCACTCACGATAGGCAAACTGTTGGGTAGGCCAGCCTCCCAGAAGTCCCTTTGCTGGAAAATAAAAATCAGGGACACCAGTATTATGATAAGATTCATATTAATTGCCAGTAGTCATTAGATTGCTGATTCCTCAGGCAACAATCACCTGCTTTTGAAAAGCAAACCCTTGGTTGGTTGTGTGGGGTAGAGCCGTGTCTAACAGACTTAGAGAGCACTGATCCTCCATAGCACCCGAGCCAAAAGACTGGAAAAGATCTGCTTGCTCGCAAAATGGAAAAGCTGTACCAGCACTTTCCAATGGAAAGACCGAATTCACTGAAGGGCCACATGATTGGTACATCTGAATTAACCGAGAAAATAACATGTTAGGCCCGATTGTTTCATAGATCCAGACCATCAGAAATGAGATAATTTAGAGGCTCACGTCTTTGTGCAGGAGTGTAGACAGGTTGCTGAAGTCAAGTTGTGGATTAACAGTAGCAAGTTTCATGGACAAGAACTGAAATTGTAAGCAGCGAAAAAAATTAGAAATTTCAAGCTCCAACTGCACGGCGCAATCAAATATAACTATGTGAGTGGCATTCTCACCTCAACTTGCTGCTGAAGTGATTGCACATAGTTTATGATCTCGTCAAGCATCAGTGCCTTGCCAACCACCTAAAACAGGGAACTCCATAAGATTAGACCAATTATGGTTACCAATTGTCAATGGCGCATAACAGTTAACTGTCCTAGAAACCTATGTTGATACCTTGTTGCATCCTGGCACGAGGTCCTGAAGAAATTTCATCCTCTGGCTAATCTTCTCTCTTCTAACCTATAAGACACCAAGAACAGCGTGCGATGGTGAATTCCATGGACAAACACAAGAATTCCCTTTTGCAATCCCATGCAAATGGTAGGAACTGCAGTGTCTTACCCTCTCTGCGAGGCTGTGGCTGTCGGTCGCCTGCCCTCGCCGCGCCCGGACATGGACGTAGTCCTTGGGCGGCTCCACTGGCGGCTTGGAGCTCTTCCCCTTGCCTTTTTTCTGCCCTTTGTCTTCAACCGAGCCGTCGCTCGCCGTCGCCTCCTCCACCTTCGGCTTCACGGGGCTCCCGCTGGCGCCCACTCTGCACTTCTTCCCGTCTGGCACCTTGGCATCATCCCCAGCCTGCAAACCAAATTCAGAATGAGACCAACGCATCTGACAAACTAGAAAGCTAAAATCAAACAGTCCGTGGCGGAAGAATCCACTCCGCGCTGGTCGTTCTCGCACCTTGTCCAAGCAGGCCTCCTTGGCACCGGCTGGCGGCGCCTTTCGCTTCCTGGCATTGCCGCCGTCCCTGGCGCGCGCCCACGCCGGGTCCGACACCGAGGACCCCTCCGGGGACCCGCCGCCGCCAGCCCCCACCACGGCCCCAGGCAGCCCGAACAGGCCAGCGCCGCCGCCGCCGCCGCAGAGCGCGTCGAGGAAACCGCCTTCCAGCGCGGCGGCGAAGTCGAGCCCCGGGGCAGCTGAGTGGCCCATGAGCAGGCTGGCAACGTAGTCGCTGTCCATTTTGGAAAGAAAAGGAAGAAAGGCGCGGCACGCCGCCAAGAATTGCGCAGGAAGCAAAGGGGGGTGGCGCGAGGTAGTCCCGGGTCGTCTCTTCTCCTCCGAGCTCTCGAGTCCGCGGCGGATTTGGGGGAAAGCGAAGCAGAGGCTGAGGGCCTTGGAACCGGTAGGTGTGGGGATGGATTTATAGAGCGGTGGTTGCTGGCTGGCTGCTGCCGCTGCGGTTGGGGTTGGGCTAGGACGCCGCGTCCGTCGCGTCGCGCGGCGCGGTGGGATGCTTGCGGCGGTGGGTTACCGCCGGGTTCTACTGCGGTCGCGGTCGCCGGTGGAAGAAGGGGGGCGAGAGGGCGGTCAAAACGGAACGGAACGGCGCAGGCAGCCCGAGGAAATAACGGTTTCTGCTCGCCCACCATTGGGGGGCAGAGCTCCGGGATTTCTGGCCGGGGAGAAGACGTTTCTGCCCCTGTGCCCTCCAGCGTGTTGACAGCCTGCACCCGGACCGTGAAAGAATTTTAAAGAATTGCCATTTCTATAGGCTACTTTGTGACCACAAGTCAAGCTTTAGTGCATTTATCAAAAAATATGGATTACTCTCTCCCTCCCTCCTTAAAAAAGCTACCTAGTAAAATAATGTAAATCTCACTTCTCAAGAAAACAAACATATTCGTGTTCATGGGTGGAGGCCGCTGGATTCCTAGGTATTCCCACCCAACATTTTTTGCAAGAGAATAATTATATACATCAAGTAATACATATATACATACATACTATATTGAGTCACAATTCCATTCTTGAGCTCAAACTTAGCCCAAATAAACTATCCTAGTGATTTCTCAAGTACAGAGATCAACCATCTTCCATAAGCAATTAAACTCTCTGTTAGGCATGGTAAAACAAATATGTACAACAAACATGTAGTTGTGTACAAGCTTCTCAAATTGGTACCACTACTTCTTTAGCAACTTCTACAGTTGAAAGAATCTTTTTTTGCCATGAATTATGTGAACAATAAATTGAGAAATAAGATAGGGCGGGATCAATATATACATGAATGATGAATGCATGATTGCTTGGTCACATCTATAATTTTTTTATATATTATCAACTATGTTTGTGCGTTGCAAAAGGAGAAACTATTTGATCGCCTCACCGTCATCCACCTTGTCCGCTTTGTCACCTCGTCGCCTGCAGCTCCCCGGCCTCACCGTAGGCCTCGTCGTGCCATCACCTCCCGAACCTCACTGTCGTTTTCCCGGTCTCGCCATCGTCTGCCCTCCATCGCTTTCCCAGCCGTGTTATCGTTTCCATCGTGCATGTGCGCGCGTCATCCCGACCTCGCCCCGTCGTTCATGCCTCACCAACCTTGGTGTCATCTGCCCAATCGTGCCATCATTCCCCATCTCCGTTGCATCACTGTCAAGCCCGTGGCACCCTGACCTCGCCCGCCGTCATTCGTCCCGACCGCGCCAGTAACCCACCACCTCCGCCACTATCATCGACTTGTTGGGAGATGAGAATACCCTTCTCTAAAATCTTGGCTCTGCCACTGTTCGTGTTTAACCAGACTTATAAAAGTATTAACATTGACATCTTCAAATAATTTTAGTATGAAAATATATTACATAATTAATTTATTGATATTTATTTTGTAACATAAATGTTAGTTTTAGTGTTACTTGTCTAAATTTGATCAAATTTTAAATTGGTTGACTTCTCACGAAGCGAGAGTAGATTTGCATTTTTTTAATGGAGGGAGTAAATCGCCAAGGATATCAGGATGTTATGGTGTCGTTTTGACTAAAGTTTAAAGTTTGTATGATAAAGGGTAATTGTTATGATAGAGCAACTAAGCAAGTAACATTAGTTTTACAATGTTTAGTTGCATTTATATGTTGATCAAAATTAAAAAAATTTAGTCGGTGCTTGTGTGTTCTTGCTCGTATACATAAATACATTTTTAGCCAATAATATATTGATACGCACATGTTGTACGAGTTTTGAAAAAAAAAGACTACAAATCAGCACAAATCTGTGAGTATATTCGGCTTCTCTTCTTTTGGTTCCTTGCGCATTACTTTTCTCTCAGAACAAACCTGTCATACAAATTAGCATGTAGTACTTTTCTCTCAGAATGAATATACCGTGCAAATCAGCACAAGATCTGCCAAAAAGACTCACATGCAAATAAAGTGAACCTTATTTTATGATTGCAGTTGTGATCTTCCCGTTTATGGAACTCTCTCTCCCGTTCCCGGCCTGATAATCCGTATGGATCCACGATGCTGACGGTGACCTTGCTAGGTCCTTCAGTTCTTCCTCTTAAAGTAAATAAATAAATAAAATCAATACATTTGATTTCTGAACATCGACCTCTCTGCTCCGTATTTTCAACAAACATTTGAAGCAGCATGGGCATGGCTCGAAGGGAAGTAGCATGCACTGATGCACAATCAGTAGTGAGTGCCCGTGGAACTCATGCCCGATCGCCTCACCTCTCTCTCTCAAGAACACAACAATTAAAGGCGAGGGCGAGGGGGAGAGAGGAGGCCAAACAGATTGAAGGGGCACTTGCTATTTGGAGCAGGGAAGTAATGGCATATTGATTTTAGGCAGCTGGAACTCCGTAGCGCTTTGCAACCTGGGCGGCCGGCCTGCCTGCTAAACCGAGAGCCAAGCAATTAGAGCCTGTTCGGCTGGCGACATGAACAGTGCTCGGCTGGCTTCATTCTACTTATTTCGTCTCACATAATACTATTCATTCTGCCAGCCGAGTACTATTCATTCTATCAGCTGAACGGTTTCTTAGGCGAGGGCGTGGCCAGGTCCATCCCCTTTATTCTGCTTTTTTCTAGAATTCTGATGCGAGAGCAGCCTAGCAACCGGGAAACTCCTGCTCAACACCCAAAGGAAGAAAAAAAAACTGTTTCGGATAAGGTTAGATCGGGATGCATTGTGGATCAGGATTTTGGAGGCACCAACATACATGCCTGAACTTGTAATCGAACGCTAAAAGTGTCCCAAAGTGGCTACCGCCCATTCTAAATCTGACCGAGAGCACAGCAGCAGGAGAGACGGAGGCCAATCATGCACTCCCAGGTCGTCCCAACCTACCATGCAACTGCGATAAGAAACCCCCCGGAGCCTTCTGGATCAATCAGCACTTCAGCAGTTGAATAAAGAAGGCGAAGCCGGAGTTGGGGATTGCCATCTCGGGTGGATGCGTGCGGTGTGCGCGTACGCACACAAGCCATGAACACAAGAGAGGAAAAAATAAATAGATGAGCCGCCGCGATCGTCAAAGCCGGCCGGGGGGCGGGCCTCTCGCAACATTCAGTGCCCCACCGTGTGTCCTGGACGCCGGATTTTGGAAGATTTCTCCGCGTATGATACTAGATAGATAAATTAATTAAAACCCGGCCGGGGCTGCTGCCTGCGTGCTGAAACATATGCACATCGTGAATTAGTAGTCGACGAGTACTAAAAAACTCTAGCTGGATCGATCTGAAAATGCAGGTTGTTTATTCGGCTCTCGCGTGATTTG
Source organism: Cenchrus fungigraminus (assembly GCA_036936925.1). Classification (NCBI taxonomy): domain Eukaryota; kingdom Viridiplantae; phylum Streptophyta; class Magnoliopsida; order Poales; family Poaceae; genus Cenchrus; species Cenchrus fungigraminus. Next base: position 27,171,449 of record CM072780.1, on the reverse strand, counting down.
TATGGCCTAGTGGCACCGGGAGTTATATGCTATAGAACTTGTATATATGTTTGCAGAATGACTCCAGTCCTGGAACAGACTTGGACGCCCATACTCTACTTCTGTATGTATGGGTGATTGGTAGGTTGAGGCTGCATTGGTTCCTAGTCAGGCTAACTCTAAGCCAGGCTAAATCAGTGCAAAGTGCTTGTATTTGGTTTGCTGGCTAAAGATAGGCTGGTTAGCTATGCTCATGTTTGGTTGCTCGCACAAGTTGATAAGATGACCGTGTACTTGCTAGAGGTGAAGTTACCACTCTCTCCCAACACACAACCCTCGTTCTCTTCTCGTCGCTATTCTCGGCGGATCGAATTCAGGCATGCCCGAATCGAGCTCCACCACCTCGGGGCAGCCGCCCGTAGCACCGTGACGCCAGCTTGCACGTGTCAGTCCCTCTGTGACTCGAGCGAGCGTTGTCGTCGGCCGCGGCACGGGCCTGCGGCATCGGCGCCGAGCATGAACACGAGCGGGCCGCGCTCAATATTGCGGAGCGTGAACTCGAGGTCAGCGTCGCGCGTCCACCGGCTCCGCCACGAACGTCATCATGTGTGGAGCTCCTTCTCTCCCCCTTGCTCCCTGCAGCCACCTGTGGAGCTCTCCTGAGTCGAGTAGCTTCCGCCCGTGGAGCTCGCCGGGGCCTCGACCTGCTAGCTCTCCTGCGTCGCCTCCTCATCCTCCTCCAACTCGTCGGCACATTCGAATCGAGGTGAATGGAGATCCTGCGGGCCCGGCTGGACTCCTCCAGGTGTGAGGGTGCGGCCGACCTGTCCGCCATGGAGGTCGAATCAAGGTCCAGCGGTGTCGAATCGACATCCGGACCGGCGATGGCGCTCCCGGCCGACGCGCCCACAGCGGCGGCGCGTGGAGGCGTGGCCTCGACGGCCAGACGGGCAGTAGCGGCGGACGACGCTCCCAACCAACGCACCCACGACGGCGGTGCGTGGAGCCGCAACCTCAACAACATGCATGAAGGTGAGCGGAAGCGGTACCGAAGGCTTATGCAAGCCTACTGATAGGCGCTGGCCCAATCTTCCAAGAGGTAGATGGTAAACTCGATTGGGTGGAGAACTCGACGTTGACGATCCGGCTTCGAATCAGCACGATTCGGGCCCCGCAACCGCTACACCACTGCTCCGCTGGTTATCAACCAAGCACAACTTGATTGACCTCGCCACGAAGGCTCTTCCCTGCAAGCGAATCGAGAACACAAGCAAGAAAGTAAAGCACACAATCTGATAATTGCAAATATGAATTGAAGCAAAGACAAAGGGGTTCAAGTTTTGATCACAAAAGGACTAATCGACACAGTGGTGACGAACAAGAACGGAGGCCCTGATTCATAGCAAAATACCTCAACGGTACAGTGGCTATAAAGAAAGTTTGATCCTCGATGGAAATCACAACCTATTAAACAAAACCCGAGTCGAAACGACGACGGTACTGAGTTTTAAATACACGGAAGAAGGTAGACCCCAGGAAATCAAATAAAAGCGAATGCAGGGTCTACCCTGACTAGGCCGTTCCCGTCATTCCCCAGATTAGGGACAGGTGCCACAGTCCTAAGTACAAGGTTAGTGGAACGCCCTCACACGGCACGTCCAGGCTCACACTTGCACTACCGGAATCAAACCGGGAGACGCATCTCAAGAGTAGTAGCAATAAAGTCCCCGCACTGGTTCATTAGGTACTAGGCTTACCGGTCCCATTCCCGACAAGCACTTGGTACGTTCAATAGCTTAAACCAGCACCATGCTACTCGGTCAAGACCGAACCCATTGCTCTTACCACATGAGCGAGTCAATTTAACCAACTTATGATTCCAACATAAGCATCCTATATCTCGCGAGCAATGAGTCATTACTCGACTTGTACCGTGTCCTTAAAGCATGGCACTAGCGTCCTAACATACTAGTATAAGAGCATAGGAACCTAAGGATCATGCATCTAGGTTTCAAAACAACTACTGAAACTTAAATGCACAAATTAAATCATAAATACTGAAAAGGTAAAAGTTAAGAGATTTTATCAAAAAAGGTTATATGCAACTCCGGTGCTTGCCTTCTTCTACTTCAGCACTAGCCTTGGGCTCTTCTGGACTTTGGTCCAGGTCTTGATGCACGACAGATTGGTTCACCTCTCCACTAGCTACTCCCTCCTCCTCCTGAGTGAGCGTGTAAGTACCCTCGGGTAAATCTACACGTTCATATGCATATGTATTAGATTATGGTGAGGGTGGGAGAATTATCACCAAACCAACTCTTGTTAGCCACATTCATCTTAAGAATTAACAAAACTCACAAAAAGCATGGGTGTGATGAGGGTGAACTAAACTTAACTTTGATGGTGATTGTGTGCACATTTAAGCAAAATAAATTAATTAACTCCAGAAAACAGCAAGAGGTGTGTCCTAATGGTTTTGAACAGAACCACATCAGCACATTTCAAAAATAAAACAAAAAGACGACAGTTTGTTATTTACTTGAAAGCTATTAGCCTTTCATAAAAAATTAATATAAAATTAAATACAAATCCATTGGTCCTAAATTTTGGTACACAGCAACATATACCTAAACTAAACTCACATGCAAAAATTTAGCTCCAGATTACATATATTTTAATTTATACGAAAAAGACAAATTTCAGCTTAGCATAACACAAATAAATCCTACAAAAAGATTTATTAATCTTTTTGGTCTCAACATTCTACGACAACTCATTTAGGTCAAATCTAAGCCTCTGACAAAAGCACAAGTGTAGATTCAAAATATTTTCAAATTTTTAATTTAAATTCCCACACAAGATTAAATCCAAAACATATACCAAATCACATCCTAAAATCCCATCTACTTTACCAGGGGTACTCCTAGCCATGACAAAGCCATGAGGTTCATTTGTGCTTAGAGAAAGTTTACTTAAAGGGGCTATAAAAAGCATCAAGATTAATCTAACATAAAGCTTACATAAATCATAACTAAATATTTACACATCAAACTCCTGTTAACTTTGGTCACAAATCTAAACTTGCCATAAAGAACAACATATCCAACATTTACTTCCATATCATAAGTATATTTTAAACTACAAAAAAAACACCTCAAACTGAGTTTGGTTTTTCATTCAAAAACTATAGACAAAACCCCTATACAACCTTTCTAGAAAAGGTAGATCTCATCACAAAGAAACCAACACAATTGGATTTACATTTTTCTGATTTTTCTACGATTTTAATGGATTTTCGAAGTTGCAGCTAAAACCTAAAACAACTTTTATGCTTAGACCCTTGGACCAACTTTTCTAAATTACGAATAGGTCCTTGCTTTATAGAAATCTCCCTAGAAAGAAACCAATCCTTGCAATTCCACCCTTGCCGGCGCAGGGAGCTTCGTCGGCGGCAGTGGTTGGCCGGATTGGGCCGGGTGAGGGGCTAGAGAGGTGTGCGTGCTCACCCTTGCCCTCCCCCTGGTGATGGTTGGTGCAGAGGCGAGCTTCAGGACGGCCGGCGGCGGTGAGGTCGCCGAGCGGCCGCCTCTGCTACCAGTGACGGTGAACGGCGGCGCTGGCATGCCCGGCCCGTGCACTGGAGCTGTCCGGGGACTCCTGAGGAAGAGTGGAGAGGAGAGGAGGTGTAGGAGTTTTGAGGGTGGCGGTTTTTGCTTGGAGGAAGAGGATCCCGCGGCGGCCGTTGTTTGCGACGGCGGAGCAGAGTATAGGGCAAGGCCGGTTGTGCTCGGCTTGGTTTGCAAATGAGGGGAGGGAAGAATGAGGAGGCGGCGGCCAGAGGATGTTCACCCGAGCGTGGGACCGGCTGGCTTGTCCAGCTGCCCGACAGCGACGTCGCCAGGGCGCGGGCAGGGCACGTGTCGCCGGTGGGGCGCGACGCGAGGTGCATGGCCGTTCTGCCTGTTTCCCTGGGCGTGGCGCACGGCCTACGACCCTTCGGAGTCCACCAAGCTCGCGTGGTCCACCTCGGAGCCGCCGAGGCGTCCATACGCCAGAGGGATGCGCGGACGACGTGTGGCGCGCGGGCGACGCGGGCGCGGCGACGCCGGTGTTCAGCTCCTGTTTTTATCTGGTTTGGCCTTCTTCAAAATTGCGAAACTCAAAAATTTTGAATACAACTCGAAAATCTCCAAATACGAAAGTTGTAGAGCAACTATAGGACTACAACTTTTGGAAGGGTGACCTATGTTTTGATGCTTGGTTTAATGGGAAAAACGTGGCAAAGTCACTGATTTTCTCAGCCCCAATTTACTATTCACAGGGACTTCAACTCGATTTTCGGCCAATTTGCACTCAAAATTTGAATGTCCGCCAATTATGAAAGTTGTGTTCCCGGAAACAAGGAAAAACTTTTATATTGACAGAATTTGAAGTTCTATAGTGAAATTTGGAGAACGTGCTAGAAAACCATTTCAACATTATAGAGCTCTTAAGGGTTTGACCAAATTTTGGGATTTGACCAAGGGTTATTTTGCAAAGTGGGTCAAAACTATGATAAGCATACTTTGGGACTAAACACACTTGATTAACATGGCTAATTAATGTACTTCGGTTAATGAAACATCAGGGATGTTACAGCCTACGCCCCTTAAAAAGAATTTCGTCCCGATATTAGTAATTAAAAGACGAAAGGTAGGGGAAGAAACTTACGATGTCTAGATTGAAGAAATCCTGGATAATTCTCATTGAGATAATGTTCAGTTTCCAGGTAGCTTCATCTAGAAGATGATGACTCCATTATATCTTATACATCTTTACGGATTGCCTTCGAGTTTTTCTTTCTTTTACATCAAGAATTCTCAAAGGATGTTCAACAAAAGATAGGTCCGGTTCAATCCAAGTATTTGCTTCTTCGATCACTTCTCTGCCGGTTCATGAGCACATCTCCTTAATTGGGATACATGAAACACATTGTGGACGGCAGAGAACTACTCAGGAAGCTGAATACGATATGCTACTGGTCCACTGACTTGAGTGATCTCATAAGGGCCAATGTAGCGTGGAGCTAGTTTCCCTTTTACACCGAACCTTTTGTAGCGAACATGGCCCCATTTGCCATTTGGTCGAGTTGATTTTGGTGATTCATGCTAACACAAGCAATGGGACTAACAACATTGTCTAGCATGTCCTTGTAGGCATTCTTAGATCCCATGGATATTACCACAAGTTAACATACCATGCCCAAGTTAACATGTCATACCACAAGTTAACATACCATGCACATGTTAACTTGTTCATAGCAAAAATGAGGACTTAGTTTGGGGCTATAAGTGATGGCATGTTAAGTATTTTAAGTATGTTAAGTTGAAGCAATGACAACGTGAAGACGCGAAGAAAAGGAAGGAAAAGGACACCGTCGGATGAACCAACGATACCTTGGAACAAGCATCGGTGTATGCGTCGGAGCACTTGGTACACTGCGCAGAAGGCCAAACTCAATTGGCACCGTCGGATGAACCGACGGTCCATATTCTAGTTGCGTCGGATGATTGGAAGGAGAAGAGCTGCAGAAGACAGTAGCACTAGATGAACCGACGGTCTAAGTGGGGACACCGTCGGTCTATCCGACGCTCAGTTTGAATCAAGACAGAAGCGCGCCAAGACTGGAGCTTCAGCACTGGATGAACCGACGGTGGAGCAGCGGTTCATCCGATGGTCTCGAAGATGCTAACAGTAAGGTTTTGGCGAGAAGTCCTTCAACACCGGATGAACCGACGGTGCGTCGGTGCAAGTGTCGGATCAACTGAGTCAGCAGAGCTGCAACGGCTAAGTGACGTAGAGGGGGCACTAGATGAACCGATGGCCCTGAAAAGTAAGCGTCGGTTCATCCGACGGTATACTTTTCAGTGAGCCGTTAGCCAACAGCTAGCTTGGTGCCTTGGGCTATTTATACCCCCTCCACTCACCCATTTGAGGTTGCTGGATTGTGTGGAAGTGCAGAGGAGTGCAAGACACCTAGAAGATCATATCCAATCCATCCAAGTGCTAAATTGCCCATCCATAGACTTGCACATGCTTTGTGTGTGTGCTTAGTGCTAGGCTTAGCTTAGAGCTGAGTGAGTGCAAGGTTGTGCCAACCTTGTGAGGTGATTCTTGAGTGAATCAAGTTGTACAAGGTGCGCCAGAAGCCTTGGGGCCTAAGTGGCTCACCGACAATCATCTTCGACCCTCCGGCTTGGTGTGGAGTGGCGAGGACACTTTGTGCGGGGGACGTGGAGACCCCCTTCCTAGGTGGAGAAGCTCCTTAGTGGAGGCGGCATCAAGGTGACCAAGGGAGCTTGGCGAGTGCCTAAGTGGTGAGCCTTTGTGGCGAGTCAAGTGGTGCTCTTGGGAGAGACTTGGTGACCGGGAAGCAATACTCTTGTGTGAGTGCTTCAACAACGTGGACTAGGGGTCGCTTAGTACCTACCGATACCACAGGATAAATCACATGTCAAGAGTTTGCTTCCTCTCATCCCTCTTTACGTTTCCGCATTACTCGCTTGCAATCCTTGCTTGCTTTTACTTTCCTAGAGTAGTATCATGCTAGGATTGGATATAGGTTGCAAAACTTATTTTGGGATGAGGGTTTCACACTAGATCAACCTTAGATTGCACATCTAGATAGAAATGATCTAGTTTACTTTATGCAAAAGTAGTGAAGCCATAGGTTAAGGTTTTAGGTTGCCTAATTCACCCCCTCCCCCTCTTAGGCTACGAGCATCTGATTCCTTCACCTTTGGACACCCTTGGTTGGCGAAACTTTTAAGTACACAAAATCACCAACTTTATATTCCCTAGGTGCCTTTCCCTTGTCATAGTGGCTCTTTGCCTCTCTTGAGCTATTCTTAAATTTTCCTTGATTACTCTCACTTTCTCTTCGGCATCTGTTGATGGCTGTTAAATACCACTATTAGGCCATCAATACCTGCATAGAATAAATGGAAAGTGATCATCAACACTAGAATAGGGGTTTATACTGACAATTTCCACAAGTGTTGGTATTTCTATCTTTTGTTGCAGGACACATCAAAATGCAGATGGAATGATGCAATTGAGAGCAAGTAAATTGATGGCATGAATATGGCATCATCATAAGCAGTCCCAAATGCTAATTTGGACTGCACCATTGTGACGGGCTCGTCGAGACGATCGAAATGGATATATCATTTGCATACATAGGAGCCCGGATGAGAGAGATATGCACATGGCATCATGTGGGCCCAGTGGGACCCACACCAGGCCACGTGGAGATGTGCTGGCACGCAGATGCCATGTGTCCATGACACCTCATCAATCCAAGAGAAGCACCTCCCGACGAATCAAACGCCGCCACGTGTTCAGCACAAGGATTCAAGGGCCCACAACCCAAGCAAACCGCCTCCAACTGACCCATACACCGGGAACCGCCTTGGGGACCCACTTGGCAGTCACCCAGACGAAAGGCGGCGCAAATGGAGCCGACTCCACAGGTCGGCCGACCCCACCTTAAGGAGGTTCGCGCCCATCTTCCACGTGTCGTCTCCCCATTGGATCCTAAGGGCATTCCCGTGGTGCTTGGAGTGGTCTCGCGCGGTGACCCGGGCCTATAAATAGAAGGGGAGAGGGTAAGAATAAGGACACACCACTCACCCAAGGATGAGAGCTTCCCTTCAAAGGAGAGGCCTCTCCTTGGTAGATTAGAGAGTAGGAGAGTGAGAGAGGGGTTTGTACCTCTATGGAGGCTTCGTTCTTCATTTAGAATAAAGTGAGTATTTCCGCATTTTCTATTTAGACTAAAGTAGTATTCATGCATAGGTGAATAGTTCTTGTGTTCTTCACTTGTTCATGATTTAGAGGCTTGTGTTCTTCATGAGCTTAGCCTTTGATCTTCTGGTGTAGTTCATAAGTTGCTAATTCTGTTTGTATGCCTGCTAGTCCAATTAGAGTAAAGTGGATGCTCCTGCATTCTAGTTTAGACCAAAGTCCTTCCATGATCCTTGTATAGATAGCGGTTACCTGAGTGAGTTCTGGTCTCTCCCTTGTGGGTTCGTCGCTCCATCTTCGTGCGGAGTGCTATAGTGTTCCTACGAGCTAGCAGATGTAGCCGTGCTATAGTAGTAACCGGTGGTGTAGACGTGGTGTCTAGACGACAGGTTATCCTTCGATTGCCCTGTATCCCACAATTTGTCTTGGGGTAGGCCGCAGTAGTGACAGCCGTTGGACCCTTACGGAATCCCCCACGTCCGGATACAGGTGTAGGCAACCATTTGCCGTGAACCAACTGTTATAGCCAGGAGGGTCCGGTGTCCGAAACGAGAGTTCCTAACCGAGAGTCTGTTCTCAACTCTATCCACTATCAGCAGGATCCTTTCCACCTTTGTCTCATCCTATAGGGTTGTGTCCTTGGACCATAGCTAGGCCAAGAGGTAGTACACACCGTTCCTTGGATTCGATACCCTTGGGAATACTCTTGAGGTGAAGTGCTACAGCGGTATTTCCGTGCGCTTGCGGATTCTTTCGTACCCGTCAGTATACCCAGGTGGATCTTACGCTCACGCTAGGTGTGCAACTAGTGGTGAGGTTAAGAAATACCAACAAGCATTTCTGGTGCCGTTGCCGGGGAACGGTTGCCGTATCTATCTTCGAACCTAGTGGTCCTCGTATCTATCTTTTTCGTTTTTCTTTGTTTCTACCTTTACCCCCGTTACCCATGGAGAAGCCATCCTTTCACGGCCTCTCCACCACATCCAATGAGTTCACTGATCCGTCAACTTCCACACCCATCTATGGACTCAATCGTCCCAACATTATAGCCATGGTTCGGAGTCACACCCTCTCTGGAGTAATTAATGAAGAACCTCACGATCACTTGCGAGAATTCGAGGATATGTGTTCACTCTTGGTTATCCCAGGAGTGACGCAAGAAACCTTGAGATGGAAGTTGTTTCATTTCTCTCTCATAGGGATAGCGAAACAATGGTACATCCGTTCGGTAGGGAGCATGAGCGGTGATTGGGAGAAACTACGAGTTAACTTTTGTTCCTCGTTTTCCCTCCGGAAATGCATAAATTCTCTACCGATGGACATCCTCGATTTTGAGCAACTAGAGAAGGAATCCCTTGGTGCAGCGTGGGCAAGATTTTTACGCCTCCTGACATTTTACCCACACTTGTCTATACTCGAGGGTGTATCTTTGTACATCTTTTCCTCGTGTCTAGACATGAAGTCTACCCGGGAACTTGACATCGTCGCCGGGGCTCGTTTGAAGACAAGACAACAAAGGAAGGAAGGGAAATCCTAGATGGCCTCTTAGAAAACTCTTCCCTTCTTACCTGCTATAACGAACCCCGCCAAGAATCAGAGTCGATCCATGAGAGTCTCTCAGCAGCTGAACCTGAGCCTTTGACTTCCACATCCCAAGATTCGTCTGTTGAAGCCTCTCCCGAACCACAGACACTGAAGGGCGAAGAAATTCAACCTTCGGAGTTCACTTCCAAATTCGAGGATGATCGTTATAGATATCTTTTAGACACCTCGAATTCCTTCGTTGCCCAATCAGGGGAGGATCCACATTATGTCCAAATCAATAATTCCAAAAATCTCTCGACAGAACTCCCCCCTAGGCCTTCGGTACCACCTCTACCTCCTGATCCTCCTGACGAAGCATATCTTGAGGAGGCCACGAAGGAGGAATGGTCAGATGGAGTAACACGCTTTTTCGAAGCAATTTGGATTAGTTCACCTTCTTTGATCGTTCCTTGTTCAATTAGAGGAATCACCATAGAGGCCCATTGTAACCCTATCATGGAGGCTAACATTTTGCCATGGCTCTTAGCGGAAACTCTCTTGGGCAATGTTCCGCTAGCACCATCCGACATACTCCTTAAGAGTTGTCCCTTGGGACACGTTCTTGAATGTCGGGGGGATCGCAAGAGCCGTGTCGCTCATCATAGACGGGATCGAGGCTAGCTTAGACTTTCACATCTTTGATGTCCTCGATCTTGATATACTCCTAGGCTCCCCGGTGAAGAAATTCCTCGATATATCTTTAGGGAGCCTAGATCATAAGATTAGGGAATCCACTTCTACCACTTCCATCATAGGTCTAGGACCTCTGCTGGTGAAGCCTCTTCCCAACCAAGACCCGCTCGAGAAGACGATGCATGTATCTCCATTCGCATCACTCGAGCCTGTTCTCATAGAGGTTGTAGACTTCTCTACCCCTCAGGAGAATGACTCGGAAGATTCTCTTCTCTTCTGTGAAGGCGAACGATCATCATCCCTCTCGACCGAGTTTGAGCATGTTCCCGCTGGTTCGTATAATGTTGCTTTTGATCATGATTGAGAGTCAATATCGAGCTTTCATGATAAATCTCTTGAGACAGAGAACTCATGGGCCAGGGAATCTTGTGAGGCACCGACTCTGGAGTTCATGGGTAAAGGTCCCACACACGAGCATGGTAGTCTCATTCTTCATACATCACATGAACTATGCTTGCATCGTGCCTATCTAGATCCAGCCATGCTTAGTGCACTGAGGACGCATGAGGGCCACAACCACCTTCTGGTCCTCTTTTGCAAAATGTTTAGAAGGTTGATTGTGGATGCATATGTCTACCATAAGCATATTAGATTTCGTGTGTGCACTGTGGCGCTAACCTTGCAGCTAAAGCTTCACTGATACATCCAAGATTGGTGGTGAGACGGAAATGACACCACCAATGACAGCTGCAAGATGAAGTTCCCCTGGTCGAGCTTATGACATTGAATAAACAAATCACTACCAGGAGATAGCCTGAATTAGCATAGGTTTTATTTCCCTTTCGAATAAAAGCAAGAACATGTTTTTGGCATAAGTTGTCCTTCGAGTATTTTTAGTCACTAACCTTTCAGGTGGAGATTAAAAAAAATAGTGGACAGGCGACGCCTAAGAACATGTGAGTTACATCAACTACAACACTATTGGTAAGATTTTTGTGAGGGAACATTTACAAAGGAAGCTTGATCTCCACACACTTGAGTTTCGTTGCTTAGCAATGCAAACTCCAAGTGTGGGGGAGATATGTGAGCATCCCAAGTAAAGTTCCTCTCATGACAAATCTTATCCTGGTTTGGAGATGATGTTAGCTCTTGCATCCTGCCCGATTAGCTAGGTAAGTCCTGCTTTTGATTTTAAACAAAGCCCTTTCGGGAGGTTGCCCGAGGTTCACCGTTACATGCTCATACTTATATTCCCTTTGAAAATAGTTTAATCATGCTTGCATGCTTCCTTTGTCTTTGTTCATATGCTCGGGTTTGATTGTATGTTCTAGGCAAACATTCATAGACTGTTTTGAATTAAGCGTGGTGCTTAGGTTAAAATTGTCTTCTTGAGTCAAAACAAGACATGGTGTCGAGTTTTGATTGATGAACCTTAGAGTTATGCTCTCATAGACATTGGTTCCGTGTATGTGGACTAACCCCTGCAGGAGCCCAAATCCAAATGGGTAAGTCATTGAGCTATATGCAATTGGAAAGGTAAGTTAAGGTGTCAGACTTATTTTACACGACATACAAAGGAGGAACATATGACCTCTCGAAGGTCCAAGGTAAGTATATTCTCCTTTGTTTATGGAGTGCAATATTGGTCTAACCCTGCCTGAGTAAATGACATGGTGACGATAAAAAAACAACAAAAATATTTGCTTTCAAATAAAGGCTCTATGGTTCTCGAACCAGTAGAGTCCATCTTTTGTTTCCACTTTTGTTTGAAGAACAACACCAGTACAAGAACAAGTGTGGGGGAGTCCTCTCGATCTCATCATCAACATATCTACTCGAGAACTCCCACACCAGGGTTGCACGACATCGACTACACCTTCATGACAAGGACAAGGTAAACTAGAGTGAGCTGGCTACCCCACGGGTTAGCCAAAACACCACTAGTCTTCCTTGTCCCCCATATCCTTTAAGAGCGATGGTATGTGCACCCTTTATCCTATGAGTTTGAATGATTTTCAATTCTTATCCTTAAATCAAACTCAAATAATGGTGCTCTGCTTGCTCTACATGATTCCTGTGGTTGGCTTGCATATGTTTTATTCCTTACTCTTTATCTTGATGCTTGTGAACGAATATCATTAGGGAACTCATGCTCATCTAAGTAGTTAGTGTTTGAGATATGGTTTGATGATAAGATCTTCTCTCCAATTGCTTGAGTGCTTAGGAATTTTATTTGAAAAATCTGAAAACCCTTTGCAAGGCTCCTCTTTTGATATGTCACAGTCCTACCAAAGTCATATGATGTTTTTAGTTGAAAACCTTATACTCATATGCTGCTTGTTATTGCATTGAGCTTTGTCAAACTCTATGACCCTTATGAGAATTCTTTTCGTGCTTTCATGATCAAGATTTATGTGCACACCACGATTTTCCCCTTGCTATGCTTCTACTATGGAAGTTAGCATTGTACCATTAATCTATTCACCTACATAGATGCTCCATCATATGCATTGATTTCTCTCTCCTCAAGTATTTTGTAAAAGAGGCATGGCTATCTTTAAAAAAAGAAGGGGGACACATGAAGGTCCCTGCAGTTATGAAAAAAAAGATAAGAAAAGAAAAGAAAAAAATGTGGGCACATGAAGGTCCATAAAAAAAGAGAGAAGAGGATAGCCTCGTTCTCATAAGATTTTTCATATATATATATATATATATATATATATATATAAGAGAGAGAGAGAATCACGCAATGGAGTCATTCATTTCATTTATCAAATATGGTAATAATTAGCACCCACTCCGGGGTTAGTAACCACCTTACCATATCCACCACATTCATACACGTGCACATCTTGATCTGATTGTATGAATTGCTTTTCTCCTGGATACGGTCTTTGACTTTGCAATATATGTGATGCAAGTATGCCTTGTCATTCATACCTACCCCGAGCTCCACATAAGCCATCATTATAAGTAGGATGAAGAAAGGCAATTCTAATGCCTTGGTAAGGACATATACATAATGAGTGATCTGAGAGAATCAAATGAAGAGCTAAGCAAGGTTTGTTTCGAAAACTTATTACAAAACCCCGAGTTACTTGACATGATGAGCAGAAGTGATTTGATTCATGACCATTCCATTCCTCAACCACCCAAGATGGCATGATAGACACTCCACAAAGTTCACAGGTACAAGGTATGGTTTGGAATATTTCTTATGCTCACTTCATATCCCTAGATATCATGTCCCACTTGATTTGTTCTCCCTTTACTCGGGACGAGCAAAGGTCAAGTGTGGAGGAGTTGTTGACGGCTGTTAAGTACCACTTTTAGGCCATCAATACCTGCATAGAATAAACGGAAAGTGATCATCAACACTAGAATAGGGGTTTATACTGACAATTTCCACAAGTGTTGGTGTTTCTATCTTTTGTTGCAGGACACAACGAAATGCAGATGGAATGATGCAATAGAGAGCAAGTAAATTGATGGCATGAATATGGCATCATCATAAGCAGTCCCAAATTCCCATTTGGACTGTACCATTGTGACGGGCTCGTCGAGACGATCGAAATGGATATATCATTTGCATACATCGGAGCCCGGATGAGAGAGATATGCACAAGACATCATGTGGGCCCGGTGGGACCCACCCCAGGCCACGTGGCGATGTGCTAGCACGCAGATGCCATTAGGCCTGGGCAAAATACCCGATACCCATTACCTGTACCCGAATTACCCGAATTCGAACCCGAATTACTCGAACCCGAGGTACCCGATCCCAAGTTCGGATAGTGATTGTGATTACCCGAAATTAGTTTGGGTAATTCGGGTAATACACTATGGTACCCAAACTACCCGAAATTTGCCTTTGTCTTTGTATTTGTATTTATTCATGTGTTGTTAGTTGAACACTTGAAATTGTCACTTTATTATAATATAATTCTCTTAATTTGAACAAGTGACTATAATATACTATTCTTCTCAACTTGTAGTTGAAATTCAACACAAACTACTAGTCTAAGCAAAATTATGTGTGTTTGAGTGTATACTTTGATTATAGATTTCGGGTAAATTGGGTAACCCGAACCTGATTTTTGCGGGTACCCAAATTTGCAGGTAGTGTTTTTCTGGAGCTGATATCGGGTAATGATTCTCATTACCCGAATTTCTCAAATCCCGAATTACCCGACCCGAACTAATCGGGTAACCCGAACGCCCACCCCTAGATGCCATGTGTCCATGACACCTCATCAATCCAGGAGAAGCACCTCCCGACGAATCAGACGCCGCCACGTGTTCAGCACAAGGATTCAAGGGCCCACAACCCAAGCAAACCGCCTCCAACCGACCCATACACCGGGAACCGTCTTGGGGACCCACCTGGCAGTCACCCAGACGAAAGGCGGTGCAAACGGAGCCGACCCCACCTTAAGGCGGTTCGCGCACATCTTCCACGTGTCGTCTCCCCATTGGATCCTAAGGGCATTCCCGTGGTGCTTGGAGTGTTCTCTCGCGGTGACCCGGGCCTATAAATAGAAGGGGATGGGGTAAGAATAAGGACACACCACTCACCCAAGGATGAGAGCTTCCCTTCAAAGGAGAGGCCTCTCCTTGGTAGATTAGAGAGTAGGAGAGTGAGAGACGGGTTTGTACCTCTATGGAGGCTTCGTTCTTCATTTAGAATAAAGTGAGTATTTCCGCATTTTCTATTTAGACTAAAGTAGTATTCATGCATAGGTGAATAGTTCTTGTGTTCTTCACTTGTTCATGATTTAGAGGCTTGTGTTCTTCATGAGCTTAGCCTTTGATCTTCTGGTGTAGTTCATAAGTTGCTAATTCCGTTTATATGCCTGCTAGTCCAACTAGAGTAAAGTAGATGCTCCTGCATTCTAGTTTAGACCAAAGTCCTTCCATGATCCTTGTATAGATAGCGGTTACCTGAGTGAGTTCTGGTCTCTCCCTCATGGGTTCGTCGCTCCGTCTTCGTGCAGAGTGCTATAGTGTTGCTACGGGGTAGCAGACGTAGTCATGCTATAGTAGTAACCGGTGGTGTAGACATGGTGTCTAGACGACTGGTTATCCTTCGATTGCCCTGTATCCCACGGTTTGTCTTGGGGTAGGCCGCGGTAGTGACAACCGTTGGACCCTTACGGAATCCCCCATGTCCGGATACAGGTGTAGGCAACCATTTGCCGTGAACCGACTGTTATAGCCAGGAGGGTCCGGTGTCCGAAATGAGAGTTCCTAACCGAGATTCTGTTCTCAACTCTGTCCACTATCAGCAGGATCCTTTCCATCTTCGTCTCATCCTATAGGGTTGTGTCCTTGGACCATAGCTAGGCCAGGAGGTAGTACACACCGTTCCTTGGATTCGATACCCTTGGGGATACTCCTGAGGTGAAGTGCTACAACGGTATTTCTGTGCGCTTGCGGATTCTTTCGTACCTGTCGGTATACCCAGGTGGATCTTACGCTCACGCTAGGTGCGCAGCTAGTGGTGAGATTAAGAAATACCAACAACATCCTTAACTAGAGTTGGACCAAAGAATTTCCTCTCACTGGCTTGTGACCAGTTCAAGGGAGTTCGACATCTCCGTCCATAAAGAGCCTCAAAAGGTGCCATTTTCAAGCTAGCTTGGTAGCTACTGTTATAAGACAATTCAGCCAAGGCGAGACACTGGTCCCAACTTTTATCAAAGTGAATAACACAAGCTCGCAACATGTCCTCTAGAATCTGGTTTACTCTCTCAGTTTGACCATCAGTCTGAGGACGATAAGCTGAACCACGTATGATTTTTGTGCCAAGAGACAAATGTAATTGTTCCCAGAAACGTGACACAAAAAGAGAGCCTCTATCTGAAATTACGGTTTTAGGAACACCATGCAAGAGAACAATGAAGGACCGATTAGGCGAACCAGAGAGGGGGGGAGTGAATGGGAGCCGATTAAAATTCTTCTCGAAGGAGATGAGAACTCCAACAAGACGAACACGGCTTCCAACTCACGTCTCCGACCCAACTACCCAAGTTGGTCAAGACCACGCAGCCACTGGAGTGCTATTGGTCCTAGGAACCAACACTCAACCTTCCTAGCCAAAACTCACCAAAACACACAGCGGAAACTTGCACGGCTTGCTGCCTGTGCTACACCGGTCAGACCGATGGCCTGCGCCGGTCAGACCGGTGACACCGGTCAGACCGGTGGACAGAGCCGGTCAGGCCGGTGGCTACAGCAGCCGCACAGCAAACGTTCCAGGAAGCCTCAGTGAATCCTCTAGGCCCTGGAACAAAAACCACCACGAAACACAACCTGTGAGGAAGAAGAACCCCTCACAAATCCTAGCAAAACAACTCCAAACACTCCAAGAACTGAACAGCAGGACCACGGGACAAAACCACACGGACAAGGCTGTTCCCCGAGACAAAAACCCACCAAGGGCTAGCACCGGTCAGACCGGTCAAGAGCACCGGTCAGACCGGTCGTGCCTGGGCAGCTCGGGATGAACAGCGCCCGCGAGTCAACTCCTCCAAATCCAACTCCCGATCTCCCGATTCACTCCACGGTTTTGCACAAGACTTTGGGGATAGTAGGAACACCTCATGGGTACTCCATAGCCAAGATTTGGTCCACCAAAACTTGTCAAATCAAGAGGAATCGAAGAAATCCCACCAAGAACGCCTCTAACCCTAGAGCCACGAAAACCCCAAAATCGAGCCCCTTTGCTCACGGATTTGGAAGGGGAATCAAAGGGAAAAGAACCACGAAGGGTTCATGCATACATCCCCCACCAAATCCCAAAGAAAAAGGCCTCGAAATCGCTCCAAGAAAATCGCCAAGAAAAGGCTCCGAAAATCACCAAAAAGGAGAAACGGAAAAGACACATCCAAGCCTTGAGGAACCACGCCGAATCATCTATACATACCAAAGAGGTTCATACAAGGTCTAGCTTGCCGCCCGATCATCCTTCCCTCTCACAAGATCTCACCATGAAGCTCTCAAGCTAGTCCTACGAAAATCCTAAGAAAATAGGAAGGAAAATAGGAAAACCAAATGAGCTAGGGTTCCCAGAGATGGCTGCCATCCTCTCACCACTTGGGTTATATGGAGGCAACCGAAAGACTAAAATACCCTTACTAGCTAACTAGGGATACATGCCCCTCGAGGGCGAAATTGGAAGTCTTTGTCTTCGCACCATCGGACGGATGCCCAGCAACCGCAAACTTGCTTAGCCTCGACGCAAGCCTTGCGATCCCGACGCGTGTCCTCCGCTTCGAAGATTCCGGACTGCGTCGTCGCACACCGGTCAGACCGGTGCTCCTCACCGGTCAGACCGGTACCCACCGGTCAGACCGGTCAGACCCACCGGTCAGACCGGTCTGGAGCTGCTGCACCTCCGTCTTCGGTTCTTCGGTCTTGGCTTTGTGGATCAACCAAGGAACCCAGTGGTTTTCTGGTGAACCACCGGAAACCCCGCGAACTAGGTGTAGCCTCCGCCAATCACCACTCATGACTCGGCTCCCACGTAGTCCCGGCTCGACCTTGGTTTTGAGGCTCAACCAAGAAACCGTCCATGACTTCATCTTGCCGTTCTTGCCACCATGCGGCCCGCACTTGACCCCGCTGGCCACCGGGTCCCTCGAACCAAGCCTACTTGTCTTCTCCACACCTGGAGGCCTCACCGGCAACGACCTTTCACGCTTGTTCTTCACCTGCACCTGCACCAGTCAAGCCGCAACCTGCACCTGCAATACTTAGCCAAGAATCAGTCCACACCACGTTGTCAATCACTCATCACACCAGGAAGCGACCATCCACCGGTCCTCGAACCACACCTGGCTCTCAATCTCCCCCTTGATGAGTGCATTGACAACACACACGTTTTGGTAATCAAGAGAAAAGGAAAAGAAAAGAAACGACTAAAAGAAACTCCAACAAGCGATCGAAAGCCAAAGAAAAGGTAAAGAGCAAGATCACTTGAAGAAGACAAGTCTCGGACCCCTTAGGCAAGGGCAACGGCTCGACACATCCGAGACAAAACATGCTCAAGCAAAGAGCACAAACCATCAAACCAAAGTTCGAAAACCACAAAGAGCTCCCCCTGCACACATGCAAGCTCCCCCTGAACCGATGCAACTCCCCCTGGACAAATGCATGCGAACCACTTCACAAAACAGAGCAGCTGCAACAGCTCAGCTCTGACCGGTCAGACCGGTCGACACCACCGGTCAGACCGGTGGGCAACATGTGAACAGGACCAGCACTCTGACCGGTCAGACCGGTGACCTCAACCGGTCAGACCGGTGCACAACAGAGCCCAAAAATAGCTCGAAACCACCTGAAAACCTTCCAAATGCATTCAGTAGGCCAAAACATGCTCAAACTTCTCCCCCTTGTTGACAATGCATGAATCAAGCCAAAAATGCAAAAAATGCAACCTAGAGCTTCTCAAATAGACAAAATTCAACATAGGATGCTACACATGTCCAAACGAGCAAGTTAGATACTCTATAGCTTCGTAAAGACATAAACTTCATGATCACCAAGTTTCACAACCATTGGGCGAAGCTAAGATAGAATTTAGCAATTTTGCGAAAAATCACCCTCTCATGAGCAAAGTCCTAAACATGAGCAAAACATGTCAAAATGGCAAAGCCACACAAACTTCATGCTAGGACAACCATTCTAAGCATAAGACCATCATAAACACCCACAAGCACCTCATGTCATGTCAAAGCCACCGAGCCTTGTGCCTACTTCTATATATGAGACTTCTCATTGGTAGGCATCATGCAACGATTTAGCACCCAAAGCAAATTAAAATTAGCACATATGACATGGGAGCACATTTTTCAAGCAATTTACATTTCATTTTCAGATTTATAATTGGTACATGAAATGTCTTTGCGACAAAAAGGAACTTATGCCCCTCCACAAGATGAAGCATGGGGGCTAAACATTCATGATGACAAATGAGCCTTTGGCCCCATATGATCAAAATAAGCTATCCAACCACAAATTAAGCATAGCCAAGCCACTAAAACATGTCAAGATCATGTAAAGGCATTTACTCACAAGAGAGCATATATATGAAATTTTTCAAAAACATAGCCATCAACCATGGATACAAACCAAGATTATCAAGAGCTAAGCCAAACTAACCATAGCTTACCAAATTAGCTCACAAAGACATATATGTCATTCCATGGTGAACAATGTGTATAAGAGAAGCCTTTCCTAAACAATGCATATGATACAAAATGCATGCAACCTAAGATACAAAGATGCCTATACATCATGCTACATATGCCATGCCAAATGCAAGAAATGCACAAAGGAAAGCTATACATATGCTACAAAGGAGCTCCCACACGCCAACTCAAGAAATCAAGCAAACACCAAGCTCCCCCCGCAAACGAGTGAAAGTTGCTTGATCTAGGGGTTTGGTGAAAATATCGGCTAGTTGTTCATGTGTGGGTACATGGATCAAAGCTATCTTCCCTTTCTCTACGTTGTCTCTCAGAAAATGATACCTCACTTCTATGTGCTTGGTTTTGGAATGGAGCACTGGGTTCTTTGCAACGCTTATGGCACTAGTGCTATCACATTGAAGTGGGACATGGGTATACTCCTCACCAAAGTCACTCATGGTGTATGTGATCCAAAGGAGCTGAGAACAACAGCTAGCTGCGGCCACATACTCTGCCTCGGTAGTGGATTGAGCAACACTCGACTGTTTGCGGGAAGACCAAGATACCAAAGAAGAACCCAAGAACTGGCAAGTCCCAGAAGTGGACTTCCTATCCAACCGACACCCAGCAAAGTCCGCGTCTGAAAATCCATGAAGCGCCAAAGAAGAAGACGCAGAGTACCAAAGGCCGAAGTCGGGAGTGTGTCGCAAATACCTGAAAATGCGCTTGATTGCTTGCCGA
This sequence comes from Cenchrus fungigraminus, assembly GCA_036936925.1. Taxonomy (NCBI): domain Eukaryota; kingdom Viridiplantae; phylum Streptophyta; class Magnoliopsida; order Poales; family Poaceae; genus Cenchrus; species Cenchrus fungigraminus. The sequence continues at coordinate 27,151,536 of CM072780.1, read as the reverse complement.
TGCGAAGTCCTCGGAGAAGCTTGAAAACGAGCGCACAGACACACCGAGAATTGAATGTCCGGCCTCGTCGCCGTCAAGTAGAGGAGTGACCCGATCATGCTCCGGTACTCCTTCTGGTCCACGTGTTCACCTTCCTCGTCCGCATCAAGAACTGTAGTCGTACTCATAGGCGTCGCCATGGCCTTGGAGTCCTCCATCTTGAACTTCCTCACAATGTCCTTGGTGTACTTAGCTTGGTGCACAAATGTTCCTTCCTTTGATTGCTTGATTTGTAGCCCGAGGAAGAACTGCAACTCGCCCATCATGCTCATCTCAAATTCCCTGCTCATGTCTTCTGCAAACCTTGCAACAAGAGAGTTAGACGAGCCACCAAAGACAATATCATCCACGTATACCTGCACAATCAGGATATCTCTGCCCTGCCTGAGGAGAAACAAGGTCTGGTCGACCTTCCCCATCTCAAACCCTCTCTCAAACAGGAACCCCCTCAACCTACCATACCAAGCTCTAGGCGCCTGCTTCAACCCATACAGCGCCTTCCTCAACTTGTATACCCGGTGAGGGTACTTCTCACTCTCAAACCCCGGTGGTTGCCTCACAAACACCTCTTCCTCCAACACACCGTTCAGGAAAGCACTCTTCACATCCATCTGGTACAACTTGAACCCTTTAGCCACGGAAAAAGCTAGAAGGATCCTGATCGCCTCCAAACGAGCTACAGGAGCGAAAGTCTCCTCGTAGTCGATCCCCTCTTTCTGACTGTACCCCTGAGCAACAAGTCTCGACTTGTTCCTCACCACTTCTCCTTTCTCTCCCTCTTTATTTTTCCACACCCATTTTGTCCCAATCGGCTTACACCCTGGGGGAGGGTCAACCAACACCCAAACTTGGTTCCTCTCAAAATTCTCCAACTCCTCATGCATCGAGTTAACCCAATTATGATCAGATAACGCATGTCCAATGTCTTTGGGCTCAAAAGTGGCAACAAAAGCAGCATGAGCGAAATGAGAATTGTTCCGAACCCTCGACCGTGTAGTACGTTCATTCATGTCGCCGATGATTCTCGAAGCTGGGTGATCCACTTGCACTCGTCGGGGAGGTTCTCGCCTTGATGCTACCTCCCCCTCAACAGCAGCTTCGCCTTGATCTGGGTTTGTCGTTGTAGGTGTGGGAGAGGGTCCATTCTCGATCGTCGTCGAAGTAGTAGGTACATGTTCAGCCGCGGGCATCACACCGCCATCTTCATCATCTCCATGTTCATGCTCCTCCTCCTGAAAGATCTCCTCGCCAAGTTCGTCGTCACCTGCACACTCAAAAACAAGCTGACTACGTGGCTGTGTCTCGTCGAAGGTTACCTCGCAAGTCTCCACGATTTGGTTAGTTTCAAGATTGAGCACACGAAATGCTCTAGAATGAGATGCATAACCAAAGAAAATACCATCGACAGACCTAGCCTCGAACTTGTCCAACTTCTTCCCTTTCTTCAGAATGAAGCATTTACAACCAAAGACATGGAAGTGACTCACCTTGGGTGTGCGACCGTGCATCAACTCGTAACAGGTTTTCTTCTTGTGAACCCTGAGGTAGATCCTGTTCGACACATGGCACGCGGTATTGACCGCCTCAGCCCAGAACCTTCTCGGAGTCCTATGCTCGTCGAGCATCGTCCGAGCCATCTCGCACAAGGTCCTGTTTTTCCTTTCCACCACGCCATTCTGGGGAGGCGTATACGGACTCGAAAACTGATGTTCAAGACCCAAGTCATGGCAAAAGGTTTCGAAGCGAGAGTTTTTGAATTCCGAGCCATTGTCACTACGGATCGCTCGTATGGCATCTCCGTGCCTCTCGTTTCTTAACCTCAAGACAAGATCTCGAACAAAACCAAACGTCTCCCCCTTCTCCTCAAGAAAGAACACCCACGCATACCGAGAGTAGTCGTCCACCACAACAAGGACATACCACTTCCCACCCGCAGATCGCACACGAGCTGGACCAACAAGATCCATATGGAGCAGCTCGCATGGACGCTCAGTCATCACATCGGTGAGAGGCGGGTGAGAAGAGGCTACCATCTTGGCATGCCTACACGGCGCACAAACCAACTCTTTCTCAAACCTCAATCGTGGCAATCCTCGGACCAAATTGAGTTTACTCAAGCGAGACAAAAGGTCAAAGCTCAAGTGACCCAACTTCCTATGCCACTTCCACAACTCACTCGAAGAACCAGCCAAGAAGCAACGCTCCACACCAGAAGACTGAGAAAAATCAGCTCGGAACACTTGACCCTCGGGAACGACCATGCAAACAAGATCCCCCCGAGAATCTAAAATCCGAGAACCACCAGGCCGAAACAACACCTCAAAACCCTCATCCAACAACTGGGACACAGAAAGCAAATTGTATCCAAGCGATTGAACAAGAGCAACACGCCTGAGAGTGATCTTGTCACTTACCTTAATCTCACCTTCTGACAGCACACGCCCTCGCCCATTGTCCCCAAAGGTGATGTACTTCCTTGTCACCACCGGGACGAGACTTGAGAACCACCCCTTGTCTCCGGTCATATGCCTCGAGCAACCGGAGTCAATCAACCAAATGTTCTTCAAGTCTCCCACCTGAAATTCAAAAGCGAGCACGTGAGTGAACAAACGACTCAGCACTGGGGTTAGTACCAAAAGAGTAAAACCAGTGCCGAGCCATTTGCTCCAAAGTGGGGTTAGCACAAACCAAATCATCACGCCTATCAAAGCTACCACCACGGTTACCACCACGAGGGAACCAACCCTCTCTAGCTGGAGGAGGACGAAAACCACGAAAGGGAAACCGTGGATCGTACCTCCGCTCCATCTCAAAGCTACGACTCTTCTCACCCCCGTATTGAGCACGAGGTGGAAGACGCCTAGCAAACTGACCACCTGCAAACTTTCCAGACCAACCACCAGAACCACGACCTCCAGAACCAAACCGAGCATCCTCACGAGCACGAAACCCGACTCGCTGTCTGCCCAGACCTGCACCGGTCTGACCGGTGTAGTACACCGGTCTGACCGGTGTGGCTCGGCCAGCAGCAACACCTGCAGCCTTCCGGTCTCCCCAAGCCGGAACCGTCCTCACAATCGCCTTGGCCCTAGGCATCTGCATACAAGGCTCAGGTACACCATTAGAGGGGTGGTACCTGTCCCTGTTAGCCCACTCTCTAGCCATTCTCTCCTCACGCTTCCTCTTGAAGCAAAACTCATCCTTGTGACCATCTCTCCCACAATACCCACAATGGAACTTTATGGGCTGTGGCTTAGGCTTAGGCTTGGGTTGGGGCTGCCCACTCGGCTTCTCACCCTTCTTCTCTCCTTCCTCACCTCCCTTTGGGCTCACAAACTTCACCGGTTTCTGAAAATCATTTGTTGGGTGAGGGAATATGGGTGGATCTGGAGTAGTGTCAAGTTTGTTTCTGAGATGGTTGGGCTTGGGCTCAAACTTGTTCTTGTGTCTGTTTGGTGGTGGGATAGGAATCTCTCCAACTCTCTCAGCTTCCTCACCACGGTTCTCTCCAAGCTTGTCAGCCCCAAGTGCCTGACCATCATAGCGTTTAAAAGCCGCTATCATGATACCGAGCTGAGGCTCCTGACCCGACAACCAGCTCATACATTTTCTCAGCTCATCATTTTCATCCTGCAGGCGATCAACATAATGTGCAAGCTCCAAATTCTTAACCGCATGCAATTCACAAGTAGAGCAAGAAGTGGGAATAGGCTCTTTCAACTTAGCCTCAAGCGAAACAGTGTAAGCATGCATCTCATCAATCTTTCCATGCAAAACAGGGCAAGAAGTGCAAGCACCTAGCAAAGCAGGTCTAGACTTAAGCTCAGCCACTTCAACCCTAAGCATATCTAGTTCATCACAAGTAGAAGCATGCTTATCCTTAAGAGCAGTAAGATCAGCTAGGTACACAGAGCAATCACAGCAATCAATCTCATCAGAAACCACAGGAGAAGCCTTAAGCGAATCAATCTCAAGCTTAGCATCTAGGTTCTGGGTTTCTAGCTCAGCCACACGGTTCCTAGCATCTTCTAGTGAGGCCCTAAGCTCTTTCCTCATCTTCTTGGCCTCTCTAAGCATGTGATCGCGGTTATCAAGCAAGTCAACCAACTCATCATTCTCCTTGCGCAAAGAAGAGAGCTCATCACATACCTCATCCTCGGAGTCAGAGTCCGAGTCACTCTGGTGGCTCTTCTTGCTGCCGGAGCTACGGGCCATGCCGCAGAAGCCATCTCTCGCGAAGCAGCTCAACCCGCTCAAGTTCCTGGATGACTTCTTGTTCTTGCGCCGATCACCTTCATCTTCACTGCTACTCGAGCTTGAGGAAGAGTAGGCAGAGCTGGAGTCGACGTCGCTCGCTCCTACCATTGCTCGGGCCTTCCTGCCGCGGCCATCCTTCTTCCTCGACCGTCGCTCGTCCTTGTGCTTGTTCTTGTGCTTGTGATCGCGCCTCGATCGGTACTTGCCATCCTTGCTCGATCGGTGCCTGTAGCCGTCCTTGTAGCCGTCCTTGTTCTCCGTCTTCTCCGGGTAGTCGGCAACGAAGTGTCCTGGCTTGCCGCACTGAAAGCACGTCCGTGCTGTCCTCCTCGTGTTCACCCGGTTCTCGTGCAGCCTCTCGAACCGCCTGGTCAGCAACGCCAGCTCGTCCTCTCCAAGCACGTCGAACTCCTCATCTGGCAAAGACATCAAAGAAGACAGAGAGTACATCCTGGAGGATGCGTTAGCGTTAGACTTAGCTCCTTTGCCACTAACGAGAGCGAGACTATGAGAATCAGTCGGGCTCTCGATCTTGGCTGTCATACCACGGTCCAACTCAGCCGACTTGAGCTTCGAGAACAGCTCATTCACCGTCAAAGTGTCATACTTCTCGGACTCAACAATAGCCTCAAACTTCCCGTCCCATACGGTACGATCCAATGAGTGCAAGAGCTTCACGGCTCTATCATGATCATTGTATGGGAGGACGTCCACATTGGCTCTCATGTTGTTCACAACGACCGTAAATCGCTGGAAAAGGGCATCGACGGACTCGCCGGGGAGATGAGTGAAGTTCTCGTACTCTCTCCGGTAAGTCGCGTACATCCGAGCCTGAACCTGAGCATTCCCAGCATGAGCATCCTTCAACTGCTCCCAAATCCTACAAGCTAAGTCCTCTGTCTGAACCCGATCGAATTCAGGCTGACACAGAGCACGAAACAAGTAGTCGACAGCCTTGTTGTTGGCTTCGAACATATCCCTCGATCCTGGAGCAAGGAAGTTCATCGGATGAACATAAGTTGTGTTCACCGTGACATCCCAAAGGATCTGACCCTTTCCGCGGAGGAACGCCGCCATCCGCCTTTGCCACATCTGGTAGTTCTTCCCATCGAAGTGCGGAGGACCCGAACCCCGTTCCTGGTACGCCATCTTTGGATCTTAGACTGGTAAGAGTCAATAAAGACCCGAACCGGCTCTGATACCAATTGAAGGACCGATTAGGCGAACCAGAGAGGGGGGGAGTGAATGGGAGCCGATTAAAATTCTTCTCGAAGGAGATGAGAACTCCAACAAGACGAACACGGCTTCCAACTCACGTCTCCGACCCAACTACCCAAGTTGGTCAAGACCACGCAGCCACTGGAGTGCTATTGGTCCTAGGAACCAACACTCAACCTTCCTAGCCAAAACTCACCAAAACACACAGCGGAAACTTGCACGGCTTGCTGCCTGTGCTACACCGGTCAGACCGATGGCCTGCGCCGGTCAGACCGGTGACACCGGTCAGACCGGTGGACAGAGCCGGTCAGGCCGGTGGCTACAGCAGCCGCACAGCAAACGTTCCAGGAAGCCTCAGTGAATCCTCTAGGCCCTGGAACAAAAACCACCACGAAACACAACCTGTGAGGAAGAAGAACCCCTCACAAATCCTAGCAAAACAACTCCAAACACTCCAAGAACTGAACAGCAGGACCACGGGACAAAACCACACGGACAAGGCTGTTCCCCGAGACAAAAACCCACCAAGGGCTAGCACCGGTCAGACCGGTCAAGAGCACCGGTCAGACCGGTCGTGCCTGGGCAGCTCGGGATGAACAGCGCCCGCGAGTCAACTCCTCCAAATCCAACTCCCGATCTCCCGATTCACTCCACGGTTTTGCACAAGACTTTGGGGATAGTAGGAACACCTCATGGGTACTCCATAGCCAAGATTTGGTCCACCAAAACTTGTCAAATCAAGAGGAATCGAAGAAATCCCACCAAGAACGCCTCTAACCCTAGAGCCACGAAAACCCCAAAATCGAGCCCCTTTGCTCACGGATTTGGAAGGGGAATCAAAGGGAAAAGAACCACGAAGGGTTCATGCATACATCCCCCACCAAATCCCAAAGAAAAAGGCCTCGAAATCGCTCCAAGAAAATCGCCAAGAAAAGGCTCCGAAAATCACCAAAAAGGAGAAACGGAAAAGACACATCCAAGCCTTGAGGAACCACGCCGAATCATCTATACATACCAAAGAGGTTCATACAAGGTCTAGCTTGCCGCCCGATCATCCTTCCCTCTCACAAGATCTCACCATGAAGCTCTCAAGCTAGTCCTACGAAAATCCTAAGAAAATAGGAAGGAAAATAGGAAAACCAAATGAGCTAGGGTTCCCAGAGATGGCTGCCATCCTCTCACCACTTGGGTTATATGGAGGCAACCGAAAGACTAAAATACCCTTACTAGCTAACTAGGGATACATGCCCCTCGAGGGCGAAATTGGAAGTCTTTGTCTTCGCACCATCGGACGGATGCCCAGCAACCGCAAACTTGCTTAGCCTCGACGCAAGCCTTGCGATCCCGACGCGTGTCCTCCGCTTCGAAGATTCCGGACTGCGTCGTCGCACACCGGTCAGACCGGTGCTCCTCACCGGTCAGACCGGTACCCACCGGTCAGACCGGTCAGACCCACCGGTCAGACCGGTCTGGAGCTGCTGCACCTCCGTCTTCGGTTCTTCGGTCTTGGCTTTGTGGATCAACCAAGGAACCCAGTGGTTTTCTGGTGAACCACCGGAAACCCCGCGAACTAGGTGTAGCCTCCGCCAATCACCACTCATGACTCGGCTCCCACGTAGTCCCGGCTCGACCTTGGTTTTGAGGCTCAACCAAGAAACCGTCCATGACTTCATCTTGCCGTTCTTGCCACCATGCGGCCCGCACTTGACCCCGCTGGCCACCGGGTCCCTCGAACCAAGCCTACTTGTCTTCTCCACACCTGGAGGCCTCACCGGCAACGACCTTTCACGCTTGTTCTTCACTTGCACCTGCACCAGTCAAGCCGCAACTTGCACCTGCAATACTTAGCCAAGAATCAGTCCACACCACGTTGTCAATCACTCATCACACCAGGAAGCGACCATCCACCGGTCCTCGAACCACACCTGGCTCTCAAACAATGTGCTCAATATAAAGACTCACATAATCTTTGGCATCATATTTGGTGTTGACTGGAATGAAGTGTGCCATTTTTGTCAACCTATTAACAATAACCCAGACGGAATCATGGTTTTTAGAAGTGAGTGGCAATTCTGACACAAAATCTATGCTTATGTCATCCCACTTCCATGAAGGTATGGGCAAAGGTTGGAGAGTACCGGAAGTTTTCAAATGACTTGCTTTAATTCTTTGACAAGTATCACATTCTGATACATATTTGGCTATGTCCACCTTCATATTGGACCACCAAAAATTTTCCTTTAAGTCTTGGTACATTTTGCTACTTCCGGGATGGATAGAGAATTTAGAGAGATGACCCTTATCAAAGATTTCCTTTTTCAAATCCCAAATATCAGGAACAAGGCGTTGCCCAAACCAGACTATGTTTTTCTCATCCTTACGGAAGCAATCATATTTAGGATCTTATTCTGACAATTTCTGTTTTATAAGTTGAATGCCCTCATCCTGAAATTGAGCCTGGACAATTCTATCAAATAAACCAGACTCAGCGCAGATAGCATTTAGGCTTTCTTGTTCAACAATTTTCATGTTAAGCCTTCTCAACTCTTCACATAGAGTGTCATTATAAGGTTCCATTGATAGGCAATTACAGTGAGCCTTGTGGCTAAGAGCATCTGCAACTACATTCGCCTTTCTAGGATGATAATGAACCTCAAGATCATAATCTTTTATCAATTCTAACCATCTTCTTTGCCTCATATTTAGATCAGACTGGGTGAAAATATATTTGAGGCTTTTGTGGTCAGTGAAAATGTTGCAGCGACTTCCCATAAGGTAATACCTCCAAATTTTCAAAGCATGAACAACCGCTGCTAGTTCTAAGTCATGTGTGGGATAATTCTTTTCATGAGGGCGAAGCGCCCGTGAGGCATAGGCAATGACTCGGTTTTCTTGCGTAAGGACACAGCCAAGATCCATGCCTGAAGCATCACAATAAACTTCATACGGCTTAGAATTGTCCGGCTGTGCTATCACTGGGGCTGAAGTTAGAAGTTCCCATAGTTTTTGAAAAGCCTTATCACAAGCCTCACTCCACACAAATTTTATGCCTTTCTTTAACAGCTCAGTCATAGGCTTGGCAATTCTAGAGAAATCCGAAATAAAGCGACGATAATAACCAGCCAAGCCTAGAAAGCTGTGGATTTGATGAGCTGATTTAGGGGATTGCCAATCCATTACTTCTTGAACTTTACTTGGATCGACAGATATACCCTCGCTGGAAATAGTGTGCCCCAGAAATTTAACACTATCCAGCCAAAACTCACACTTGGAGAGCTTAGCATAGAGTTTATGCTCTCTCAAGCATTGTTGGACAATGCGAAGATGTTCCACTTGCTCTTCCTCATTCTTGGAATAAATAAGGATGTCGTCAATGAAAACCACGACGAATTCAGCCAACTCCATCATAAGTACGGAATTCATAAGGTACATGAAGTAGGTTGGTGCATTCGTGAGACCAAAAGACATAACCAAGAATTCATATAGGCCATAACGAGTAGAGAATGCCGTCTTGGGAATATCACTAGGCCGGATTTTAATTTGATGATAACCAGAGTGAAGATCGATCTTAGAGAAGACCTTAGCTCCAGCCAACTGGTCAAATAGCACGTCAATGCGGGGCAACGGATATTTGTTTTTGATAGTCACCGCATTGAGAGGTTGGTAGTCCATACACAACCTCAGGCTACCATCTTTTTTTTTTACAAACAGGACTGGACAGCCCCAAGGAGAAGAGCTTGGGTGGATATAGCCCTTATCAAGCAACTCTTGAAGTTGTTTCTTTAACTCCGCAAGTTCTTTGGGTGGCATTCTATAAGATCTCTTAGAAATAGGGGCAATGCCAGGCTGTAGCTCAATGACAAACTCAACATCTCTGTCTGGTGGCAAGCCAGGCAAATCATCTGGAAAGACATCCATGTACTCACATACCACTGGAATGTCCTCAAGTTGAGTAGTTATGGCTGCGTAAACACAAGAGCCTTTATAGCCTTTGGGAGGAAGGTAAAGAATTGAATTTCCGACATTAGGTGAGTTGATTTCTATCATTCTCTCAGAAATATCCAGGACAACTTTGTGTTGAGTCATCCAATCCATGCCTAGGATAACATCTACCCCATCAAGACTCAATGTGGTAAGATTTGTTTGGAAGGTCTTGCTACCTATCTCAAGTGGTACCATTGAGGCTACGTGATGTGAAGCAACCCTTCCACCCTGTGTGGCAATCATATAGGCCTGATTCGTATGACACCACTTTAAACCCAAGTTGCTCATGGTTTTCACATTAATAAAGCTATGAGTAGCACCAGAATCAAATAATATAGTAACAGGACGACCACGGATAGAGAATGTACCCGTTAACTCTGGTGCTCCCTCTAGAAGGTCAACAACTGTGGTGAAGTTCAGACGACCCTGCTTCACTTGCACAGTCAGTTTCTTGCCTTGGTTCCAGCCTTAGAACCTTGCCCCTGACTCTGCTGATTTTGCTGTCTAGGACGTGTACACTTGTTGGCATAGTGCCCCAGTTGTCCACAATTATAGCAATGACGATCATCATTGTTGCGGGCAGGTGGGGGTGCACTAGGCCTGGAAGTTGACTGCTGGGTGTTGCGGTAGCTGAAGTTGCCAGAAGGCTTAGACTGAGACTGCTTCATCACCCAGTGTCCTGATGAAGATGGCTGGGTGGAACCCTGCACATTCTTCTTAACAAATTTAAATTTCTTTCCTTACTTACTGCCTGAAGCTTGATTAAACTTCCGTTTTCTATCCTGTTGAGCCCTCTTCATGGCATCCTCTTGAGAGATAGCCAAATTAACCAGCTCGGGATAGCTGTCAATCTTGATTAGATTCAACCTCTCATAAAGTTCACCATCGAGACCCTCACGGAATCGATCCATCTTCTTCTTATCAGTATCCACATGATAGTCCCCATACTGACAAAGACTGTTGAACTTTTGAGCATACTCATAGACGGAGTCAGATCCTTGTTTGAGGTGCATCAACTCCCTCATCTTTCTATCAATGAGCCCCCTAGGGATATAGTGTTCTTTGAAAGCCTTTTTGAATTCAGCCCAAGTGATCTGGTGGCCCTGTGGCTGCATCGATTTAAAATACTCCCACCAAATCAGCGCTTTGCCCCTAAGCTGTTAAGCGGCGAAGCCGACCTTATTCTCCTCTGAGCAGGGCAATACAAACACTGAGAATTTGTCCTCAAGGGCCCTGATGAAGGCATCAGCCTCTAGCGGCTCTTCAGCTTTAGTGAACTCTAGAGGCCTCATTCCCCTGAACTTGTCATAAGACATCACTGCCTTTGGCCCATCCTGATTATGGCATTGAATGTGCACAGGCTGCTGCAACCTCTGTGCGATTTGATTTTGAGTGTGAAGAATTTGCCTCAGCACTTCGGTTTGAGCAGCCATATATGCCTCAGCGGGAGTCACGTGTGGGGGTAGAGGAGGATCACCACCACCATGACCACCAGAACCCCTAGGTGTGTTATGTGAATTATCAGCCATCTGAAAATTTGAACTTTCATTAGATACATATTCAAAGCTTGCTCAAAAATAAAAACAAGTACAATATGCATACGAAAATTCAAACTTATGAAAAGTTCAGAATTTAGACAGCATAATAGTCCTGAGTTTAAAATTCATAACTTTCTGTACATAAGTCAAAAATTTCTAAATTTTTGTCAGCATATGTAGAATTTCATAAGCTTCAACTTTGGTATTCAACTCCAGGACAGATTTAACTTTTACAGGGGTTGAAAAATTCATTTACCAAAGCTCTGTCTAGCAGTTTGGACAGCAAACTGTAGCTTACTAAAAATTCGATATTTCTCAAACTACACATGCAAAAAATGCTGAATTTTGGTGAGCATGATCATTATAAAATTTTGAACAACTTTGGTATTCATTGCAAAATTCAGAAATGACCATAACTTTCTTCATTTCATTTCATTTCTTAGGCAGACTGCTGCTGGAAAGGTGTTTTTCCACCATAATTACAAGATTACAAAATGTTGACGGTATATATGCGTATCCAATTTCGTTTGGACTTGCAAGCGGACAAGTCCTCCATCGTAGCCAAGGGACCCTTCTTCCCTCAAGTGTGAACCCAAGGTATCGAATCCGTGGAACAAATGTGTGATGCAAGAACCTATCTATTAAAGCCGAGAACACTTAGATCTTCAAAGGGGAATCTTATGCATCTAATCTAAAGAACATCATAAAAACGAATCTAATCTATGAAAGCCGGAGGTAGCAAGAGGTAGAGAGGGATAGGTAAAACCAATCTAGAGAGATTGGATCAAGCTTTTATTGAAGTTCCAAGCAAAGAAGAAATAGCCAAGTTGAATCTCATAAAAAGCATCTTTAAATCACGGTTTCCCGTCCAACTCCGAAGACGCCCACCTTTTGGAGCCACCGTTCTGTCACAACGCACTCCTATTCGTGCGGGTTAGCCTAGGGCGAGTCCAATGGACAAGTTGAAATCTCTTGGAAGGTCAGGCATGCACCTCTAGCCACAACTGCTACAAGAACACCCTCTATGATCTATCTCGAGAATAGATCTTAAAGTAAGAAAAGCCAATTGAAATCAAAGTCATAGAAGAAACACTCGATCGCTAGAAATCGGATTGCAACTTGATAATTCAACATAGTACATGATACATGAACAAGATCACCACCGGGATCCTACCTTGATCTTGCTTCTAGCTCCTGGAACTCCGACGTGGTCTTGATTGCAAGGTTCCCACGTCGGCTAGGGAAACCCTAGACAGCTAGCTCGACCCTCTCCTCTCCGGAATGGTGTCCCTCTCTTCTCTGCTCCTCGGCGGCGAATGACGAATGAGTTGATGCGTGGCTCTTGGCCAGGGGGCTATAAATAGTCCGAGAGGTGGCTAGGTCAAAGGGGAGCACGAATGGGCCCAGAAATGGGCCGGGCCGGCCGGCCTGGGCCCATTTCATGGCCTCCTTTGCTGGTGATGCTTCCTGAGTCTTCTAGAGTATTCTCCCTTCTGCATGTGGGCCCTTGACGTCAATTTCTCCACGGTTTAGATGAAGCTCCTTGTCCCGCAAGATTCAGCATTTTCTGTTCAGGTCCTCGGAGTTTTCCGTCTTCACGGGTTGGTCCTTGGGCTTCTTGGAGTCATGTTCACTTCATTGCTTGACTTGAACCGGGCTTCGAGGTCTTGTCACGAGGTGCTTGATGAACTTTACCCGGAAGTCTTGCTTTCAACGCTAAATTCCTGCATAAACATCAAACTCCAAAACCGACATGCACAAACGAACTTGTTATACCAAGGGGGTTAGTACCAATGGATAAGATATAAAATTCATGCCAACACCGAAGGTAAACTCATGGCTAGGTTGATGGAAATTCACCGTCAACACAAAATTTGGTGGATCACCATTACATATGGGTTACTATGTAGCATCTAGCTACACAAAAGAATACCTTAAGTCAGCCTAGCACAAAAACCAACCAAAAGAGGCTAACAAAGAGTACATGTCAAATTCCTAATACATCATCTAGAACTAAGTCCTATAGAGCCTGTACAAGCTGCTAGAGGGTCCCATGCTACAAGTAGAGGTAGTGTGCCTAGCTCAACTAGTCGAGTCTAGGCACATCCTGCACCTCCTCAGGCTCAACTTGGATCTCCTGCTGCTCAACTTGTCCAACAACTTGTGGTGGGTGCATCTGCTGTAGCAAACCCACAACACCCTCCATAGCCTCTGCATGGAGCTCTAGGTCCTCAACATGCTCCTGCAAATTCTGGATGTGCTGAAGGTGCACAAGCCTCTCGGCATCCTTGTCAGCCATCTGAGCTTGCAGCTCTTGCTGCCCAGCCTGTAAGTCCAGAATCTGCTGCAAGTGATCCCCCGCTCCATCTGAAACTGTAGCACCTACCCCTGGAGATCAGCAATGGTCTGCACAGCCTGTGTAAAACCATTGTGCTGCTCCATGAAAGCCCCGGCAAGCCAGAGCGCGTACCAGGTAGCTCCAGAAAGACGACTGGCCAAGTCGTCAGAGAGAATCCGACGAAGATCCTAGAGGTTGTACAAAGCCCCCAAGCATCGAGTCAGCGTCTGTACAGTGTCGAACAGAGGCATGATCTCAAAAAGTGTGGCTATGTTGGCCACACGGCCTAGCCATATGGGGTCGTTGGGGTCCATGGTAGGAACCAACCCCAACGGAGTTGCCATCATCTCCTGAGGACGGTGGCTGCTGAGAGCGTGAAGCACCATCAATGTTGCCGACTCCACCGCCTCCAGAGAGCGGTGGCACAAGAGCTCCAGGTTCAAGTCAGCCCACTTGGGGTGGCCCGGGTGAGGAAGCACGGTGACTCTCACACGGCAGCTCAGCACTCCTAGCTCCTCATACTCCACCCCCTCGTAGAAAGGAGGAGTGGTGTAGCCGACGGCACTAAGGGCACCCCACGCAATGCGGGTGAAACCCTCCCAGTGCAGTCCCATGGTAGCAAACGTACCATCGGCGTTCACCGCAACCAACCCAGGGGCAGCCATCTATAAAATGATTACAAACACATGTTAGAACCCACAAAAATGAGTTTAACGCGCTATATGGCAAAAACTGGCAGTTCTGAACAAAAATTCATAACTTAAAAACCAGTACCCCAAAAATTCCAAATTTTTGTCAGCAACTCGACAATGTTATAACTCACATTTATTGTATTCGAAGGTCGAACCAATTCAGATTGGGAAGAGGGTCTAACTGATCAAGTTTTAGAGTGCTATTGCCTAGAAATTTTCAGCAGGATAGAGCTTCACTAAAAAGATCATATCTCAAATATTAAGAACCCTATGACCATGAGACTTTGACAGCACAAAGTAGGCTATATATGGAACATTTTTGGTATAGATTGTCTATGCAAAATCTGTTTGGAACTATATGTAAAATTTTGTGTTTTCAGTCTTACTCATGGCTTTGGCAGAATTTCAGCATGACCTAGGCTTAGTATTTTAAGCATAACTTCAGTTATATTAATCCTAAAATCATGAAAAATTCATGGAAGAATCTTAACTAACTGATGAACAACTTCCTTAAAGAACACCTAGTCAGAAATTTTCTAGATAATCCTTAGAAAAATTTGGGCAGCAACTAGTCATAACTTTGATTAACACCTCAATTCATCAATCTATCTTGAATGGTCCTTAAGAATGATAGCTTTTAACATGATGCAAAAGCGTCCTATAAATCCTCACCAAGCATTTAAGCTTAAAATCGAAGTTAGTGCCGGTGGCAAGGCATATATACGTCTCTCCCTATAATAGCTAGTCGAAAACTATTCATTTCTTAATTACCGTACCAAACAACAGTGGTTAGTGTACCTGCAGAAAATCACAGAACATTCATAACCTTTCGTCCCAGCACTCACGAAAGTGTCCACATACATTACCGTTCACTATAGAAATGGCATCCATGCATAAAGCCGCTGCATAGACAACGTCCAACCTCATATACTCTCCGTTTGAATAAAGTGCATCCTTGCCTTGCATTTTTGTAATACGGAACATCCACGTATGGCAAAACGTGGCGAGACACAGACGCGACGGTGGGTTCCCTTTGGAATAGGTCCCATCCGTCCTTCACATGACCTCCATGTGGCACCACCATGTATGGCAAAACGTGACGAGACGCAGACGCGACAGTGGGTTCCCATTGTAATAGGTCCCATCCATCCCTCACATGACTTTCATGTGGCACCACCACGTATGGCAAAATGTGATGAACTAGTATGGTTGTGCGAGAAAGTAAGTTTTGACAGGTAATAAAAAAATGTGCTGGAAGTCAATTTAGATAAACCATAGAGTACTAGCCACCTGAAAGAACCCAAAATCCCTCTAGGGCCTCTCGGACTAGTTTAGTCCTTAACGTCCTACGCATTTTGCAAATACACTTATTCTTGGCAATTTTTATTTAAAAACAAGTTATTAAGGTATTTTTAATACTCTGGTGCAAATCATCGCTCTGGTACCAGCTAGGACATAACCGCCCAAAATAAATCTGTATTATCACCTAAGCCGGTCCACTTGGCTCATAAGTAATAACAAGGATGTATTTTGTCGCCTCTACCGGGTCATGCCCGGTGAATCACTTACTACAGGATCGTGATATGCGCAAAGCCCACACGAAGGCAGGACCAGAGTACAAGTTCAACATTACATAAAAAGTACACAAGTCACATTATTACAAACCTAGTTTTTCGTACATGAAAGTAAAGGTGTTTCAGAGTTTAAACAACAGAAACAAAACTACACGGCAGATACTTATGGGAGGCCACCCATAATATATCACTCATCGTCATCCTGCTCCCACTCAAGCTCCCAACCATCTGGAATAGAACCAGACCAGATGGGGTTACCTGAAAACCACAAATTAAGCAAGGCTGAGTATGCTAATACTCAGCAAGACTGACCCGACAAAAAGAAAGTACAATTAGACATGCAAGGCTTTTTGGCTGGTGGTTTTGTTTTTGCCAAAAGCGACTAAGTGTTGATCCTTACTTTCTAATTTTAGCTCAAGTTCGAATATGTTAACCATTCTAGGTAAGCACCTAACTAAACAAGCATGTTTGTGCAAACAACTTTAATTAGGCAGCAATATTAATTCAACTGTTCCATAAATACATGGGGTAGCCAAGTGGTCAAGCCGACTCAGATAATGGCGAGTGACCGACGATCGATCGATTTATATCCTTGCAAGGTAAACCCAAGATACACAGAAGAAGGTAGACCCCAAGAAATCAAATAAAAGAGAATGCAGGGTCTACCCCGACTAGGCGGTTCCCGTCATTCCCCAGATTAGGGACAGGTGCCACAGTCCTAAGTACAAGGTTACTGGAACGCCCTCACACGGCACGTCCAGGCTCACACTTGCACTACCGGAATCAAACCGGGAGACGCATCTCAAGAGTAGTAGCGATAAAGTCCCTGCACTGGTTCATTAGGTACTAGGCTTACCGATCCCAATCCCGACAAGAACTTGATACGTTCAATAGCTTAAACCAGCACCATGCTACTCGGTCGAGACCGAACCCATTGCTCTTACCACATGAGCGAGTCAATTTAACCAACTTATGATTCCAACATAAGCATCCTATATCTCGCGAGCAATGAGTCATTACTCGACTTGTACCGTGTCCTTAAAGCGTGGTACTAGGGTCCAAACATACTAGTATAAGAGCATATGAACCTAAGGATCATGCATCTAGGTTTCGAAACAACTCCTGAAACTTAAATGCACAAAGTAAATCATAAATACTGAAAAGGTAAAAGTTAAGAGATTTTATCCAAAAAGGTTATATGCAACTCCGGTGCTTGCCTTCTTCTACTTTAGCACTAGCCTTGGGCGCTTCTGGACTTTGGTCCAGGTCTTGATGCACGACAGATTGGTTCACCTCTCCACTAGCTGCTCCCTCCTCCTCCTGAGTGAGCGTGTACGTACCGTCGGGTAAATATACACATTCATATGCATATGCATTAGATTATGGTGAGGGTGGGAGAATTACCACCAAACCAACTCTTGTTGGCCACATTCAGATTAAGAATTAAAAAAACTCACAAAAAGCATTGGGTGTGATGAGGGTGAACTAAACTTAACTTTGATGGTGATTGTGTGCACATTTAAGCAAAATAAATTAATTAACTTCAGAAAATAGCAAGGGGTGTGTCCTAGTGGTTTTGACCAGAACCACATCGGCACATTTCAAAAATAAAACAAAAAGATGACAGTTTGTTATTTACTAGAAAGCTATTAGCCTTTCATCAAAAATTCATATAAAATTAAATACACATCCATTGGTCGTAAATTTTGGTACACAACAACATATACCTAGACTAAGCTCACATACCAAAATTTAGCTCCAGATTACATGTATTTTAATTTATACAAAAAAGACAAATTTCAGCTTAGCATAAAACAAATAAATCCTAAAAAAACATTATTAATCTTTTTGGTCTCAACTTTCTACTACAACTCATTTAGGTCAAATGTAAGCCTCTGACCAAAGCACAAGTGTAGATTCAAATTAGTTTTCAAATTTTTAATTTAAACTCTTACACAAGATTAAATCCAAAACATATACCAAATCACATCCTAAAATCCCATCTACTTTACCAGGGATACTCCTAGCCATGAAAAAGCCATGAGGTTCATTTGTGCTTAGAGAAAGTTTAGTTAAAGGTGCTATAAAAAGCATCAAGATTAATCTAGCATAAAGCTTACATAAATCATAACTAAATATCTACACATCAAACTCCTGTCAACTTTGGTCAAAAATCTAAACTTGCCATAAATAACAACATATCCAACATTTACTTCCATATCATGAGTATATTTTAAACTACAACAAAAACACCTCAAACCGAGTTTGATTTTTCATTCAAAAACTTTAGACAAAAACCCTATACAACCTTTCTAGAAAAGGTAGATCTCATCACAAAGAAACAAACACAATTGGATTTACATTTTTCTGATGTTTCTACGATTTTATTGGATTTTCGAAGTTGCAGCTAAAACCTAAAACAACTTTTATGCTTAGACCCTTGGACCAACTTTTCTAAATTATGAACAGGTCCTTGCTTTATAGAAAACTCCCTAGAAAGAAACCAATCCTTGCAATTCCACCCTTGCCGGCGCAGGGAGCTTCGGCGGTGGCAATGGTTGGCCGGATTGGGCCGGGTGAGGGGCTAGATAGGCGTGCGTGCTCATCCTTGGCCTCCCCCCGGCGATGGTTGGTGCAGAGGCGGGCTTCAGGACGGCCGGCGGCAGTGAGGTGGCCGAGCGGCCGCCTCTGCTGCCAGTGACGGTGAACGGCGGCGCTGGTGTGCCCGGCCCATGCACTGGAGCTGTCTGGGGACTCGTGAGGAAGAGTGGAGACGAGAGGAGGCGTAGGAGTTTTGAGGGCGGCGGTTTTTGCTTGGAGGAAGAGGATCCCGCGGCGTCCGGTGTTTGCGATGGCGGAGCAGAGTATAGGGCAAGGTCGGTTGTGCTCGGCTTGGTTTGCAAATGAGGGGAGGGAAGAATGAGGAGGCGGCGGCCAGAGGATGTTCACCCGAGCGTGGGACCGGCTTGCTTGTCCAGCTGCCCGGCAGCGACGTCGCCCGGGCGCGGGGAGGGCGCGTGTCGCCGGTGGGGCGCGGCGCGAGGCGCATGGCCGTTCTGCCTATTGTGACGCCCCAGGTTTTTCATTAGCATCATTAACGCTAATGACCGAGTCAAACCTGTTGACTCTAGTCAAACTTTGGTCAACCTACGTCATCACCTCGAAAACCTAGTCAACAATCACTAATGACCCTCTTAATCAAGTCAACACACCCTTGTGGTCAAACCTTGGTCAAACCCTAGTCAAACGTTGGTCAAAACCCCTATGTATTTGAACCTCCTCTGGAACTTGTACCGCGTTCTCCAAATTCCACTTAAACACTTCAAAATCGGCCAATATAAAAGTTGTTTGTATTTTCGAGGTACACAATTTTCATAATTGGCAGCATTTGAAATTTCGAGTGGAACTTGTTCAAAATCTCGGTCAACGCCAGCTTCTGCAGTTTGACCGAGCCAAGAAAAACAGGAACTTTGCGTGCAGTTCATGCTCCAACCAGTGATTAAAACATAGGTCAACCTTTGCAAAAAGTGTGCTCCTATAGTTCATCTACAACTTTCATATGGGGAGAATTTGAACTTGTATTTGAATTTGTATCGTTTGAATCGATCAAAGGAGGCTAAGTGGAATAGGGACGGTGACGTCGCGCCGCGACGCCGCGCTCCCGCGCGCCAGAGCGCGCCCACGCGCGTCGCCGCGTGGTGCCCGACCTGCCTCGACGTCCGGGACCCCCCCACGCCAGCCACGACTCCCAAGGTCCTGTGCCCGCCTGGCACCCGTCGCCCGAGCCACTGCCCTGGAAACCCGTGCGCCCGCCGCGTGTCGCCGCACCGCGCACCCGCGTCTGTTCCCTGCCGCGCCGCCCGCCGGGCTGTCGCCTGCCGCGGCCGAACCTCCCCCGTTCGGCTCCTCTTGCTTCGAGGCTAAGCCTCCGCGCCCCACACGCTGCTCGCCGCCTATAAATGGCACCGCACGTCCTCCCGCGCGCCCGAGCTCCGCCGCCGGCACTATTAGAGCCGCCGCCGACGAACTCCCTCTTCCGCGCACTTCCTCGGTCGTGCAACCACCCCTGCCCCTCCTCTAGGTCCAACTGAAGCTCGAGCTATCACACATTGCCCGGGGCACGCTGCCGTCTCGCCGGAAATCAGGTCGCAGCGGCCGCCGCCGTCCTGCTCCGTCGCGCGAGCTCACCGCCGGCCTCCCTGCCCCAAACAAGCACACAAATCGAGCCGTGGTGAGTCCCATACCATCTCCCGCGCCTTCCCCCGCCCCAGCTCGCTGCCCCCTCGCTGGAGTCCGGCAAGGATCGCCGGCGGCCTGCCTGAGGACCACATTGCAAGACTTCAAATCTTTCTGGGGGTCGATCTGGAAACTGAGGGCATATTTGTAAAACCTTGAAAACTTCCAGGGACTTGTATGAAACTTGATTCTTCAATAGAGTTAAGCTTTTGGCTGGTTCTTAGAAAATTCGTAGAAATTCGTAGAAAAATCAGAAAAATTCAAACTCTATTTTGTTGGATCCCTTGTGAAGAACCCTACAACTATTGTAAAGCATCACCATACTTTTTCTGGATAATTTTTGCATGAAAAATAGAAATGAGTTAAACCTAGATCTGTTGTAGTTCAAAATCCACATGCGATCTGTCGGTGAATTTTGGATATATTGTGAGTAGTGCCATGTCTAGGTTCAAAACCAAAAATTGCACAAAGGTATGGTGTAGATCTTTTATTATGAATTATTTTGTATTTATGTTGAATCTGACCAAATGATTTTTGTAGCTAAAAATAAATAGATATTTGTGCTCAACTTCTGCATGTGATCGTTGTATATCTAAATGCAACTCTAGTGAATTACTCATGATTTTATATCTAACAGAAATATTTATTCTTGAAATATGCTTAGTTTTAAATGTAATTGCATAACTCAAGATCTATAGTAGCTCTAGGTGTACATGTTGCATGCCTAGCTTAGTTTTGGACTATTGGCCATGTGTGAGAAAGTTGGGATCCATTTGATGCTTATTTATTTTTATATGCATTTATCTTGCTTTGGTTGCTAGATTTTGTTATTTTTGTTGTAATTAATTTATAGCCCATGTGAGTGTGAAATCTTGTGTGCAGTGGCCTTATTTCAGTTTGTAGTGCTTGAGAAACACCCCACTGAATTTTATGAATTTATTTTATGAATAAAAGCAATGGAAGCCAATTAAGCTTAATATTAAAGTTAAAATGGAAAATCACCCACACACACCTAATGACCCTAGGCATGTGATGTGAATCATGCTAAGAAGCTAAGTGACACCACCCTTGCTGTTTGTGAAATTTAAATTAATTTATTTATATAAATGTGTACACAGTCACTATCAAAAAGAATAATTAATAAAGAACCACATATTGTTCCTTTATTTGGAGAGTATGATGAATGTATTCTTATCTAGGTGAATGTGGTCAACCATGCACCCCATGGTTGTCATAGGTTGTTTGTAATTAATTAAATCAAAACCGTCAATTAAATCTTGCATTTGCATCCTTGTGTAGATCTTCCTGACGGTAGCTGTACGCTCGTGCCGGAAGAAAGAGGAGGAGGAGCTGCCGGTGAGCTGCAGTACGTGGACGTAGCTCAGGACCTGGACCAAAGTCCAGAAGGGCCCAAGGCCAACCTTGCCAGCGAAGGCAAGCCCCGGATCATTAACCCTTTCTTTTTAAAATTTTGCAATTATCTTTGCTATGATTGTGCATTTACGTTTCAGGAGCTGAATTGAAACCCTAGATGCATGATCCCTAGGTACCTATGTTCTTTTACTAGTATGCTAGGTCGATACCTGCTATGCTATAGGACCCGGTAGAAGTCGAGTGATGTTCTTCACTCGCGAGAATAGGTTCTTATGTTGGAATCATAAGATCTTTATAAATGGATTGCTCATGTGGTAAGAGCATGGGATTTGGGCTCCGGTCCAGTGGCTTTCGTGGGCTAAGCTTTTGAACGTACTAAGCACTTGTCGGGAATGGGGCCGGTAAGCCTAGTACCTTAATGAAACGGTGCGGGAACTTACCCTTACTAATCTTGAGTAGTCACCTGCCCGGTTCGCCACCGGGAGGTGGGTACATGTGTGAAGCTGGGTGCCTTGCGGGGTACGCCAGATAGCCGTGTACCCAGGACTGTAAGCTTCGATCCCAAGCCGAGGACTTTTGGGAACTGCCTGGTGGTTGTCCATGTGGGGGCACCCTCCGTGTGTTTAGGTTTACCTTGCAAGGTTATTAATCAATCAATTGCCGGCCTCTCACCGTTATCTGAGACTGCTTAATCAACTGGCCATGATATCCCTTAATGATGGAACTTTGTGAATATTACTGCTTGAATTAATTGTATTGTACAATTCTTGATTGAATTAGATGGCTCACTTAGAATTGGTAATTAACTAGAATTTGAGCTAAAATATTGAAAGTAAGGACATACTCTTTGTTGCTTTTCAGCAAAAGAACTCCACCGGCCAAAAAGCCTCTCATGTCTAGAGTTTGGTGATGTAGTTATCACCCATCGGTTAAGTCTTGCTGAGTATTAGTATACTCCGCCTTGCTTTATAAAATGTTGTTGCAGGTGTTGTTTGGCCTGGAGAGATTCCACCCGGCTGGGAGTTGGAATGAGTGGATGACGACGAGTGATGGCATCACGGACGGCCTCCTGTGATGTTTATCGTTTCGCTAGTTTAATTATTTTCGCTGTTTTAAAACTCTGAACCTTTACTTTTCATGTCATGAGCAATGGTTTGTAATAATTAACCCTTAGGGGTACAATTTGGATTTAATTTGTGTTTGTACTCTGGACTCGCCTTCGTGTGAGTTTTAATGCATATGTTCGATCCTCTGTGTGTTATCCAAGTGATTTACCGGGTGTTAACCCGGCAACCAACGACGGGATGGTACTTTATTATCGCTTAATGACCAAAGTGGATTGGTTTAGGCGATAGTACGGTATTTTCCTGGGCGGGTTGTCACAGCTGGTATCAGAGCGATTATATGCACCAGAGTTTAATTAACAACCTTAATCACTGGTTTTTGAATAAAATTTTCCAAGATTGTTTGGATTTGCAAAATACGTTAGTCCATTAAGGATAAATTAGACCGAGAGGCCCTAGAGGGAATTTTTGGGTTCTTTCAGGTGGCTTACAAATCTATGGTTTATTTTGCTAACTTCCAGCACATTTTATTCTTGCCAAAACTTACTTTCTGTACAACCATACTAGTTCATCACGTTTTGCCATACGTGGTGGTGCCACAGGAAAGTCCTGTGAGGGATGGATGGGACCTATTCTAATGGGAACCCACGTCGCGTCTGTGTCTCATCACGTTTTGCCATACGTGGTGGTACCACATGAGAGTCATGTGAGGGATGGATGGGACCTATTCTAATGGGAACCAACGTCGCGTCTGTGTCTCGCCACGTTTTGCCATACGTGGACGTTCCGCATTGTGAATATGCGAGGCAAGGATGCACTCCATTCAAATGGAGAGTGTCTGAGGTTGGACGCTGTCCATGCAGCGGCTTGATGCATGGATACCGTTTCTATAGTGAACGGTAATGTATGGGGACGCTTTCGTGAGTGCTGGCACGAAAGGTTCGATGTGTTCTGTGATCTTCTGCAGGTATGCTAACCCCGTTTCGTAAGTCGCTAAGTGAGCATCGACTAGTTCTCGACTAGTTATTATAGGGAGAAACGCGTATATGCCTTGCCACCGGCACTAACTTCGATTTTCGGCTTGATCACCGAGTGAGGATGAATAGGCCGTTGTGCATCATGTTAAAAATTGTGGAAAGTTAAAACTGAATCCACACATGTTTTATGTGCTCTCTAAGGCGAATTTTCGCTAGTGTGCTTTTTCTTTGCATAGCCTCTCAGGTGTAGATGTGTTGCTGTCCAAAATTTTGATAGGACTGTTTGCTTGATTTGTGCACCTTGTTCAAGAATCATTTTGCCTAGGTGATCTCTACCAAAGTTGCTCCATATCTAATCTAATTTCTGCTCGCAAAAATTCACGGTCATAGCTTTTGAATTTCTCAAGTTATGCTCAGATTAGCGAACCTCTGTCCTGCTGTTTTTTTCAGGAACCAATCGGAAACCTTGATTAGTTGAAGCACCTTCCTAACCTTTCTAGCTCAACCTTTGAATACCAAAAACGTGCCTCATAACCTTTGTTTGAGTTGCTGGTAAAATTTGGGAAATTTTGGAGCTCTGGTTTTTAAGTTATGAATTTTTGTTCACAACTACCAGAATTTTATGTCATTGTGTGTGTATGCTCGTTCGAGTTCTAACATACAATTGTACCTTTGTACACATGACTACCCCAGTTTTTGCTCATCATGAGGAAAGAACTTTTTCTATTCTACCATGTCAATTGGGTAATGTCTTGATCTTAGAGTTCAATCTTCAATTATCATCTCCGCCTGTCAAAATGTTATCTCCATCGACATGTATCCCTTCCACCCCCCTGGTGTTATACATGTTGGAGTACTGAGCTATTCTTTGTATTGATATCCTTGTCTTGATCAATTCGATCTCTCCATCTTGAACTTATTCTTCTTAATCTTGCTCACAACATTTTGAATAAAAAAATGTGTCACTTTTTGGGTATGCATTTGCATAGCACGTGCATTTGGGAACCTTGGGTGAACTAACGTGCATACGCATGGAAGATTTCAATACTCCTACTCTATCCTTCTTATGATTGGTGATGTTGTTGTCCCATAACCAAAGGTGCCGCGACGGAACCTAGGGCATCATGTGCGCTGCAGCCATATGATTGCCACTAGGATCGCGCTAGGTATCTTGGTTGTGAGAATGCGACTCGCCACACATATACTCCTTCTCAATTCTGTGGGTAACCGAGTCATGCTAACGTGCATCATGAGCACCATACCGCCTGAACACGGGCATCATGCCTTCATAAACATGTGCATCACACCAACTTTTAAAATCATTGCACTGTTGAGGTAACATGGTGATATCACCAAAGGTCTCAAACTAATTAACATGTGAGCAAGATTGTTCTGAAATTCCTATACCAATTTATCTCTTCATACTTTCCGCTTGCATTCGCAAGTAAACTCCCTGCAAAAGCTCTCCATGACTTGTCACCGTTGACTACTCTAGTGGGCTAACCTTGAACTGATGATGGTAAGACTTTTTAACCTATAATCACATCCCGGTTACTCCCCAAAGTAATTCCGGAAGTCTCAGAAGACCACCCTCCCTACGTTCGTCTTGAACTTTCGAATCTCGGGACGAGATTCTGTTTAAGGGGGGAAGGCTGTGACGCCCCAGGTTTTTAATTAGCATCATTAACGCTAATGACCGAGTCAAACCTGTTGACTCTAGTCAAACCTTGGTCAACCTGGGTCAGCACCTCGAAAACCTAGTCAACAATCACTAATGACCCTCTTAATCAAGTATACACACCCTTGTGGTCAAACCTTGGTCAAACCCTAGTCAAATGTTGGTCAAAACCCCTATGTCTTTGAACCTCCTCTGGAACCTGTACCGCGTTCTCCAAATTCCACTTAAACACTTCAAAATCGGCCAATATAAAAGTTGTTCGTCTTTTCGAGGGACACAATTTTCATAATTGGCGGCATTTGAAATTTCGAGTGGAACTTGTTCAAAATCTCGATCAACGCCAGCTTCTGCAGTTTGACCGAGCCAAGAAAAACAGGAACTTTGCCTGCAGTTCATGCTCCAACCAGTGATTAAAACATACTCCCTCCGTCCCGGAAAGACTGTCGTTTTCGCTTCCCGAGAAAAAACTTTGACTAATTATATATAAAAATATATTACTATTTATGATACAAAATTAATACCAATAGATAGATATTTGAATCTAGTTTTTTAACAAAATTATTTGAAGATGCAAATGTTGCGCATATTTTCTACAAATTCGGTCAAACTTGTGGCACATACATCAATAACGACTATCATTTTGGGATGGAGGGAGTAGGTCAACCTTTGCAAAAAGTGTGCTCCTATAGTTCATCTACAACTTTCATATGGGGAGAATTTGAACTTGTATTTGAATTTTTATCGTTTGAATCGATCAAAGGAGGCTAAGTGGAATAGGGACGGCGACGTCGCGCCGCGACGCCGCGCTCCCGCGCGTCGCCGCGTGGCGCCCGACCTGCCTCGACGTCCGGTCCCCCCACGCCAGCCACGACTCCCAAGGTCCTGTGCCCGCCTGGCACCCGCCGCCCGAGCCGCTGCCCTGGAAACCCGTGCGCCCGCCGCGTGTCGCCGCGCCGCGCACCCGCGTCGGGTCCCTGCCGCGCCGCCCGCCGGGCTGTCGCCTGCCGCGCCGCCCGCCGGGCTGTCGCCTGCCGCGGCTGGACCCCCCCCCCGTTCACCTCCTCTTGCTTCGAGGCTAAGCCTCCGCGCCCCACACGCTGCTCGCCGCCTATAAATGGCACCGCACATCCTCCCGCGCGCCCGAGCTCCGCCGCCGGCGCCATTAGAGCGGCCGCCGACGAACTCCCTCTTCCGCGCACTCCCTCGGCCGTGCAACCACCCCTGCCCCACCTCTAGGTCCTACTGAAGCTCGACCTATCACACATTGCCCGGGGCACGCCACCGTCTCGCTAGAAATCAGGTCGCAGCGGCCGCCGCCGCCCTACTCCGCCGCGCGATCTCGCCGCCGGCCTCCCTACCCCAAACTATACCTGAGCATTTTTGGCCCGGCCCGACCCGGCCCGCGCCAGGCCCGCTCACGAACCTTACTGGACGGGCGTGGGCAGAGATCTTGAAGCCCGTGAAAAATTTTTTTGGCCCGAGCCCGGCCCGAAATGCTGTTTTTAGTTACTTTACACTATAAAATGCGCGGGCGGCCCGCCCAAGCCCGGGCCCGGCCCGAGCCCGGCCCGAAAACTGAGGCCCGACACGTCCCATGGGACGGTCATGGGCAGGATTTTCTCGGCCCGAAAAACCCAGATTTTTTTCGGCCCGGCCCGAACCCGGCCCGGCCCGTGAAATGCTCAGGTCTACCCCAAACGAGCACACAAATCGAGCCGCGGTGAGCCCCACACCATCTCCCGCGCCTTCCCCCGCCTCAGCTCGCCGCCCCTCGCCGGAGTCCGGCAAGGATCGCCGGTGGCCTGCCCGAGGACCACATTGCAAGACTTCAAATCTTTCTGGGGGTTGATCTGTAAACTGAGGGCATATTTGTAAGACCTTGAAAACTTCCAGGGACTTGTATGAAACTTGATTCTTCAATAGTGTTAAGCTTTTGGCTGGTTTTTAGAAAATTCGTATAAATTCGTAGAAAAATCAGAAAAATGCAAACTCAATTTTGTTGGATCCCTTGTGAAGAACCCTACAACGTTTGTAAAGCATGAGCATAATTTTGCTAGATAGTTTTTGCATGAAAAATAGAAATGAGTTAAACCTAGATCTGTTTTAGTTCAAAATATACATGCGATATGTAGCTGAATTTTGGATATGTTGTGAGTCATGCCATGTATAGGTGCTACACCAAAAATTGCACCAAGTTATGGTGTAGATCTTTTATTATGAATTATTTTGTATTTATGCTGAATCTGTCTAAATGATTTTTGTAGCTAACAATAAATAGAGTTTTGTGCTCAACTTTTGCATGTGATCTTAGTATGTCTAAATTCACCTCTAGTGAATTACTCATGATTTTATATCTGCCATAAATATTTATTCTTGAAATATGCTTAGTTTTAAATGTAATTACATAACTCAAGATCTATAGTAGATCTAGGTGTATATGTTGCATGCCTAGCTTAGTTTTGGACCAGAGGCCATGTGTGAGAAAGTTGGGATCCGTTTGATGCTTATTTATTTTTATAGGCATTTATATTGCTTTGGTAGCTAGATTTTGTTATTTTTGTTGTAATTAATTTATAGCCCATGTGAGTGTGAAATCTTGTGTGCAATGGCCTTATTTCAGTTTGTAGTGCTTGAGAAACACCCCACTGAATTTTATGAATTTATTTTATGAATAAAAGCAATGGAAGCCAATTAAGCTTAATATTAAAGTTAAAATGGAAAATCACCCACACACACCTAATGACCCTAGGCATGTGATGTAAATCATGCTAAGAAGCTAAGTGACACCACCCTTGCTATTTGTGAAATTTAAATTAATTTATTTATATAAATGTGTACACAGTCACTATCAAAAGAATAATTAATAAAGAACCACATATTGTTCCTTTATTTGGAGAGTATGCTGAATGTATTCTTATCTAGGTGAATGTGGTCAACCATGCACCCCATGGTTGTCATAGGTTGTTTGTAATTACCTAAATCAAAACCGTCAATTCAATCTTGCATTTGCATCCTCGTGTAGATCTTCCCGACGGTAGCTGTACGCTCGTGCCGGAAGAAGGAGGAGGAGGAGCTGCCGGTGAGCTGCAGTATGTGGGCATAGCTCAGGACCTGGACCAAAGTCCAGAAGGGCCCAAGGCCAACCTTGCCAGCAAAGGCAAGCCCCAGATCATTAACCCTTTCTTTTTAAAATTTTGCAATTATCTTTGCTATGATTGTGCATTTACGTTTCAAGAGATGAATTGAAACCCTAGATGCATGATCCCTAGGTACCTATGTTCTTTTACTAGTATGCTAGGTCGATAGCTGCTATGCTATAGGACCCGGTAGAAGTCGAGTGATGTTCGTCACTCGCGAGAATAGGTTTTTATGTTGGAATCATAAGATCTTTATAAATGGATTGCTCATGTGGTAAGAGCATGGGATTTGGGCTCCGGTCTAGTGGCTTTCGTGGGCTAAGCTTTTGAGCGTACTAAGCACTTGTCAGGAATGGGACCGGTAAGCTTAGTACCTTAATGAGACGGTGCGGGAACTTACCCTTACTAATCTTGAGTAGTCACCTGCCCGGTTCGCCACCGGGAGGTGGGTACATGTGTGAAGCTGGGTGTCTTGCGGGGTACGCCAGATAGCCGTGTACCCGGGACTGTAAGCTTCGATCCCAAGCCGAGGACTTTTGGGAACCGCCTGGTGGTTGTCCATGTGGGGGCACCCTCCGTGTGTTTAGGTTTACCTTGCAAGGTTATTAATCAATCGATTGTCGGCCTCTCACCGTTATCTGAGACTGCTTAATCAACTGGCCATGATATCCCTTAATGATGGAACTTTGTGAATATTACTGCTTGAATTAATTGTATTGTACAATTCTTGATTGAATTAGATGGCTCACTTAGAATTGGTAATTAACTAGAATTTGAGCTAAAATATTGAAAGTAAGGACATACTCTTTGTTGCTTTTCAGCAAAAGAACTCCACCGGCCAAAAAGCCTCTCATGTCTAGAGTTTGGTGATGTAGTTATCACCCATCGGTTAAGTCTTGCTGAGTATTAGTATACTCAGCCTTGCTTTATAAAATGTTGTTGCAGGTGTTGTTTGGCCTGGAGAGATTCCACCCGGCTGGGAGCTGGAATGGGTGGATGACGACGAGTGATGGCATCACGGACGGCCTCCTGTGATGTTTATCGTTTCACTAGTTTAATTATTTCCACTATTTTCAAACTCTGAACCTTTACTTATCATGTCATGAGCAATGATTTGTAATAATTAACCCTTAGGGGTACAATTTGGATTTAATTTGGGTTTGTACTCTGGACTCTCCTTCGTGTGAGTTTTAATGTATATGTTCGATCCTCTGTGTGTTATCCAAGTGATTTACCGGGTGTTAACCCGGCAACCAACGACGGGATGGTACTTTATTATCGCTTAATGACCAAAGTGGATTGGTTTAGGCGATAGTACGGTATTTTCCTGGGCGGGTTGTCACACCTGTTTCCCTGGGCGCGGCGCACGACCTACGGCCATTCGGTGTCCACCAAGCCCGCGTGGTCCACCTTGGAGCTGCCGAGGCGTCCGTACACCAGAGGGATGCGCAGACGACGCGTGGCACGTGGGCGACGCGGGCGCGGCGACGCCGGTGTTCGGCTCCTGTTTTTATCTGGTTTGGCCTTCTTCAAAATTGCGAAACTCAAAAATTTTGAATACAACTCGAAAATCTCCAAATACGAAAGTTGTAGAGCAACTATAGGACTACAACTTTTGGAAAGGGTGACCTATGTTTTGATGCTTGGTTCAATGGGAAAAACGTGGCAAAGTCGCTGATTTTCCCAACCCCGATTTACTGTTCACAGGGACTTCAACTCGATTTTTGGTCAATTTGCACTCAAAATTTGAATGTCCGCCAATTATGAAAGTTGTGTTCCCGGAAACAAGGAAAAACTTTTATATTGACAGAATTTGAAGTTCTATAGTGAAATTTGGAGAACGTGCTAGAAAACCATTTCAACATTATAGAGCTCTTAAGGGTTTGACCAAATTTTGGGATTTTGACCAAGGGTTATTTTGCAAAGTGGGTCAAAACTATGCTAAGCATACTTTGGGACTAAACACACTTGATTAACATGACTAATTAATGTACTTAGGTTAATGAAACATCAGGGATGTTACACCATCCCATCATCAACATCCTACAAAAGGTTAGTGACAGCCGAATGCATACAAGACATAGTAGCATCGAAAACACGAACATCTTGGGACAACATAGTATAACAAGGTGCATCATGGTTTTCACAAAGTCCAACAGCAGCAGATGTAGTAGCAATAAAAGCACCTCCTTTTAATTTAATTCCCTCACGTTTATCAACAGAAGAATCACTCATAGCAGGTTGTTTCATATTATTTTCAGCAAGCTCTTTAAAATGTTTCCTAACATCAGCAGGTGATAAAGGAAGCAAAGTAAAGTTTTTATTCTTAGGCATGAAAGTGTAAGTATTAGTTCTACCATGGTGTGCAGCATCTTTATCATATTTCCATGGTCATCCTAATAAAATGGAACATGCTTCCATTGACACAACATCAAAATCAGCATAGTCGAGATAAGAACCCACTGAAAAATGTATGCGCGTTGAGTGCATTACCTTTGCCTTACCACTATTGTTGAACCATTGTATGTGATATGAGTGACGTAGTTCACGAGTGGTCAACCCAAGCTTTCGGACCAGATCTGAACTCACCAGGTTATTGCAGCTTCCGGTATCAATTATGGTGAGAACACGTCACTCCTGGACAATGAGAAACATATGGAACAAATTATTACGTTGTACCTTGGTGTCCTCATCAGCCAATTGAGCAGCCAACACACGTTGCACAAGAAGGCTAGGGAAGCCCGCGGCTGCAGCATTAGAATCAATGGTATCCTCTGCTTGCTCAACCGAAGAATCTGCAACAAGATTAGTAGCAAGAGCCAAAGAATCTTCCTCATCACTAACACTGATATAACCATTACCATCAGGGGCAACGATGAAATCATGGCGACTTGGACATTCCTTTGACACATGTCCCATACCCTTATAGCGGTGGCACTGGATGCTAGCAGAACTACTCGAGGATGCACCTGAAGTAAAAGTTTTCTTATGCGATTGGACCTGCGCAAGAGACAAATTGCTCACCTCAGAAGTTGGTGTAGTAGACGGCGTAGTTGATGGTGCCTTAGGAGCAACGGCGGCCTTGGATTTGTCAACATTCGGATGTTGCTGAAAAGTTCTCCCAGTGTTGGACCTGAAAGAAAATTGTTGGCGACGTCCCTGTACCTCACGTTCAACTTTAATAGCAAGATGGTACAATTGGCTGAACCTTGTCCAATCTTTGTAATCAAGAATATCATGTATATCATGATTCAAACCACCTACAAATCTAACAGAAAGAGCCTGATCATCCTCATGTATGCCACAACGTGACAAAGAAATAAGCAATTCTTGATAATAAGCCTCGACACTTTTATCACCTTGTTTTAAAGTTTGCAGTTTCATACGCAAATCACATTGATAATATGGAGGAACAAAGCGAGATTTCATACGTTGTTTCAAAGCATTCCAAGTCTGAGGTATAGGTGGAGCAACATTATTATTAGCATAAGCATTGTACAGATCATTTCACCAAAAGAGAGCAAAACTGGTAAACTCACTAGTAGCAAGCCTAACTCTATGCTCATCAGGAACTTGATGGGAATTAAATTTTTGTTCAACAGCTAGTTCCTAATCTAAATAAGCCTCGGGATCAGCATTACCAGCAAAAGTAATCATGGTAAACTTAACTTTAGCAAAAGGATCATTATTACCACGATTTTGATTACCTCCTCCACGATTGTGATTCCCTCCTCCCATCTGAAAATGATTGCGTCGAAGACGCTCCTCATCAGGATCAACATCCCCAAACTCATCATCATCATCCTCAGGTTGAACTGGTGGAGGTCGTTGCTCAACATGTTCAATCCGGGTCACCAGACCGTTGATCTGTCGAGTCAATGCATCAAACTGTTGTTGCATGTAGGTACGCTGCTCAGTAACAAGCCTTGTAAGCTCGTCCTTGGACACACACTCATTGAAGTCTGTGGGAGACTCCTTTCCTTTCTCGTTACCTGACATGGTTAGAAGACAGCAAAAGACAACACCAAAAGGGTTATCCCTATCAAGTAACAACTAGTGGGGATGTATGGAAGTGGAATGCAATATCTCAAGCGGCTTACCACCGTCTTACAAGTGTTCTTACCAAAGCCAACAGGGCGGCACAATCAGTTGTTGAGTCTGGGTGTAACAAGTTGCAAGACGAACCTATGCTGACAGAAGTATATGTGGAACTATGGATAGGAACAATATGGTAGCAAGGATTAGCAAATAACGAATGCAGATTAGCAAAGTTCAATAAATGTCCAAAGTACAAGTCACAATTGCTGGCTAAGACATGTCCTAGTCGTAGCACAACAAGGTAAAAGAAACAAGAAACGATGGGAGTTCTGTAATTAATGCTGAAAACCTTGCCAAAAAGGCACTAGTAGAAATCACAAAATAGCGTTTCTAAAGAAGTACCAGCAAATGAACTCAAATTTTTTTGAATTGTTTACCACTGATCCAAAATCACAAAGGATGGAAGCACACAAAATTTCACTTGAAATAGAGGTGTATTGTGGCCTAGGGAAAATCAGAAATGATCTTTGAAAACCCCTCAAAACACTTACACGATTTTTTATTTATCTTCCCAATTTGTTTTGAATTTTTTGAGAAAGGCCTGACCGACGAAGTGGGTCGATGTATGTTCAACTTTTTGTTGCCAAGCTCCTGTAAAAATTTGAGGAAAAACGGAGCACCGGGCGAAAAGTTATGTCTGTTTTATGAAAGGTATCTCAACCTATGATTTCAGAAAGGCACAACTCGGCAGTAAACACAGCGACGGCTAGGGCAAAACTTCCTCCTAGCGGCGGCAGAAACAAGCACAGGGGCACGATCCTCCCAGGGATTAGATGCAAAGCTATAGGTATTCGCCAGATAATGAATCAAGGATCAAGTATGCGATGCAAAAGCGATCAAAGCGGCTTGCAACTTATCTAGGGCTTGCACGGCGAGAGTTCACACAAGGCGGCTAGCGAGGGCAAATCGAGTAATGTGGTGGCTCGACTTGTTGTATGGCTAATGATGGATGGGCTAGCGGCGGAAACAAAATAACAGCGACGGGCACGTTGGACTATGGCGACGAACACAACCTAAACCAACAACAAGACTCGACCACGGACACAAACTCAACAAAGCAATCTAAAAACAAAATTGCAAGGCTAAAGGGAGCGATAGGACAGTGGAAAAGTAAAAAATTTTAGGCTTTTTGTGGACTATAGGTGATGAACACAAACAAACCTAAAGGGGAACCAGATAATACCTCACGGAAACCTAGAATTCTGATACCAAATGATAGGCGCTAGCCCAATCTTCCGAGAGGTAGATGATAAACTCGATTGGGTAGAGAACTCGACGTTGACGATCCGGCTTCGAATTAGCACGATTCGGACCCTGCAACCGCTACACCACTACTCCGCTGGTTATCAACCAAGCACAACTTGATTGACCTCGGCACGAAGGCTTTTCCCTGCAAGCGAATCGAGAACACAAGTAAGAAAGTAAAGCACACAATCTGATAATTGCATATATGAATTGAAGCAAAGACAAAAGGGTTCAAGTTCTGATCACAAAGGGACTAATCGACACAGAAAGAATGAGGGTCCTGATTCGCAGCAAAAGACCTCGACGGTATAGTGGCTATGAAGAAAGTTTGATCTTCGACGAAAATCACAACCTATTAAACAAAACCCGAGCCGAAACGACGGCGGAAAATGAGTTTTAACCCTGAAGGGGCGACCTAGGGTTGAGGGGCGACCGGGGGGGGCGTCTTCAACCTCGGCTTAAGGCTCGACACGATACACGGCCAAATTGGCCCAAAAAGGTGACGTAGCACCTTGTCGTGGTCACACAGAATGACCCACAAACCTTCTAGAGCTGGGACTAGAACCAAAACGACGGCGTCGTCGTCCCCTTTCCAACACATCCTTATACGCCTTGTTTCGATGCCGGATGAGGGAGATATCGTCGAAACCGTGCAGGATGTCGGCTGAATCCGATCCAAACGTGGCAAGCCTACACAACCGTAAACACAAATGAATTATTGTGTTTCCCACTATACAGATGTTGACTCCCCTTTCATAGACTAAGCCTGGCTAAGATAATATGCAGGCTACCAATCACTGGTAAGCTGCAATATACAAGTCTGGATTAGAGGTTGTGCAGCCTACAGATCACACCTAGTCTCTAGCCATCTAGGTGACTCACTCCATGCCGTGGAAGTGGAAGACGCT
The DNA here is from genome assembly GCA_036936925.1 of Cenchrus fungigraminus. Lineage (NCBI taxonomy): Eukaryota > Viridiplantae > Streptophyta > Magnoliopsida > Poales > Poaceae > Cenchrus > Cenchrus fungigraminus. The sequence goes on along the minus strand of CM072780.1, from coordinate 27,117,179 downwards.
AGGTGCACACAGGGTCAGATCACCTCCGGCTTCCAAGTGATCGATGCAGCTGATGTTGTTATGTTTCCAAGGGATTTGTGGCAGCATGTCCTATTAATTGCATCCCGGCCCTCTTTCGCATCAGTATATGAGATAATATTTGCACCCATCTTACTCTAACCAGAGATGGACGACGACCTCGGTTACGCTGCGATGCAACAGCCACATGCACCGTATCTTGACTAACCCGACAAAACTGCTATAACAAACAATTAGCAGGCTGATGCTCTATGATTGCTCTTCGGAGAAAACAATTAGTTTATCGTCACTGGATGGCACATCACAGCCGCACAGGTGCTGGCTTTTGCAGCGTGAGTGAACTGGCCTGCTGCTACGAAAGAGCTTAGCTAGATGCTGCTGCTGCTACTACTACTACTTGCCCAAGCTAGGAAATAGGATTGTAACATTGCCCGGTTAGGTGCCCTTTTGTGGGATCTTTTTCGTACAAGATCAAATCATGTAGTACTTGTTTAGTCGATTTTTTTTTTGTAAAAGTTTTGGGGGTTAGGTGAATTTGCCAATCATTTAGTGCTGCTTTCGGTAGTAAAAGCCTCCAGTTTCGTCCCCCTGCATGTCATGTCATGTGACTGCGAGTCCTTGGCTTTCACAAATGGCTCTCAGTGTTGCATCAACTGCACAGTGAACTGGTACTAGGCTGTTACCCAATCAGCAATCATCGGTGAGTTTTCTTTTCAACAAAAATGTTTCGAACATCTAGTAGACGACTAGACTGCGTCCTTTCATTTTTCCTTTCATATCTGGTCAGATTCAGCTTTACCATTGTCGTTGGCTCGGTGGTTGTTGGATCTGAGCTAACAGCACTGAGGCTTGTTTGGTTTGGTTTGGTGGATCCGATCCTCACACGAGATTACTGCCTCACATTTCCAATTGCAAACAGTTCGTGTGTACCGCATGTGTTCCATGGAACAGTCACCAGTCATATGTCCCTCTCTGAAATCATGCAGCCGTCTCTGACAAGCAAGGAGTTGGCAACTACTGACGCTAGAAGCTCGCAAAGATTGACCTCTTCGGTCACGCACGCACTGATCACGCTAATACAGTACGTCTCAACGTGTTGGCGTCTTGGCGAGATCGAGGTTACAGCCTGCTTGCTACTCACGGGTTTGGGCTGCTGCTGAAGCAGAGTGCAACTTCGCTAACACGTGAATCGAGGGGAGGTTACTGTTCTTTGCAAACTACTCCATGGCCTAGTCTTGTTTTAACTATACAACACTTTCTCTGTTGAAAATGATGCGCCAACTCCGTAACCTTGCCGATTCGGCCACTGCACCACCCCGGGCGGCAGCTATACCTCGTCGACCGCCGACCACCGTCGCCGCCACAGCCCGGATTGGAGGGGAATGAAGGCGGGCGAAGGATTTTTAGACTCTTTAGCTAGCTATATAAATTTAGTTTAGTACAGTACGATCTACTAAAACACAAGAAAAGTAGCTAAAAATGGAATCTATAACCTTTGCTTAACATTTGACAACAATTTTTTGCACATTTAAAATAAGGCTACAAAACTGAAAGTACTTCTATCATCAGACCTCAGCGCCCGCAGAGCATGGTGCCGAGACATGTAAGGTCGGCGCCACTGATGGTGGCGCTGAGGTGAGGATCCATTTTTCAATTCTTTCTCCCAAAGGCGTATTTGCGAGAATCTTTCGAAAAAAGAGTTAAAAAACAAAAAAAATATCTGCCACCGTCGCCACCACAGCCTGAATTGGAGGGGAATGAAGGATTTAGATTTTAGACTCTTACGGATCCACCAACTAATCAAACACTTTATCAAGTTATAGTACAACCTACTAAACAGAAGAAGCAGCTAAAATCTCTTCTAGTTAACGACAAGTAACACGATTTGCCACAACGCTAAACTGAATGCTCCCTCCGTTTGTTTATATATGACGCCAATTAGCCCATTTCAGCGTCATATATAAATGAACGGAGGTAGTAGATAACATGATTTGGCAAACATACACAAATCAAAGTTCCAGATTTGGCCATGCTACTACTACCGTACTACGGCACCCCTTCACTTATTTCATAGTGATCTTGGCGTCTCAGTTCAGTTCCAGACTACTGCATCACCCCTTCACTTATTTATTTCAGTCTGTCATCTTGGCGCCTCTGTTCGTGGTATGATGTATCAAATTTTCGGATCGAAGGCGATGCTCACTTCAACTCCATCACCAACAACTTCTCTTTCTTGACTCCTAATTCCACGAGTGAATGTTAGACTGAATTTCAAATTCTTGTACTCTTCTTGGTTGTCAAAGATTGTGAGTACTCCTAGGTCCACCTCTACATGGGGTTCCAGCTACCGACGATATGGCAAAGGCAATCACAGCCGGACTCAGTGGAAGAATTGACGTGGGGGCAGAGGGAACATGCCAACTCCTCCCTCTTCCACAGCTAATAAAGAGGTGCACGCTTGTGTTCCCATAGTCAGCAGTGCTCGCCTTGATTTTACCATACACTTTGCGGCTTCTAGAACCGAGGTCTTTGAACTTCAACTTGACCTCAACATTGGTCTCAATGGCGTTGGGAATCACCAAGTATGTGATCTCCAACTTGCGGCCAGGACCTCTGCAGTTGCAGCAGATGGTTTGTGTGTATTCCTCCGGTTCTATATATGTCATCATCTTCATCACCACAAACATCCCATTCCACTATGAGGGGAATACCTACAGAGTAAGTGATGGGTGTGTAGACCCCTCAATGCTAGTTGTATTGTTGGCGGCCCTAGTATTGTACCCACCAGTCGTAGCCGTTGATAGCGCAAATATGGCAGTTTGCACGAATGGCCAACACCTGCACCGCGCACCTAGTCACCGCGGAACGGGAACGATGCCGCGTTCCTCGTTCCGGGATCGTTCATCCGGGGCGGGAACGACGGGACGAAATTGATCCCACAAGGTAAAAACGGCATCAAAAACGTCGTCCCCGTTCCCGGTTCGTCGTTCCTCGATCCGTCGTTCCGGGAACTCCGGTGACTAAGACCGCGCATCCGCCAAATGGCACAATGTCATCGTCGCTATCCTCCTCCGAGGCTGCTCCATGATCATCCTCCAAGGGGGCTGCAGCATCTTCCTCGCCACCGTAGCCATTCCTCAGGGCCACCCTCGTGATCCTCTGGGAGAGCTAGCCGCGGCATCATGCTCGCCGCGGTTATTACCATCCTCGTTAGCAGTATGAAGAACCCATCCATCAAGTTTCTTCAGTATGCATGGTTCCATACTTCCATACATGTTGTGGTTTGGTTTGACTGTGGCTATCATCATAATGCTGCACGGTGAATACGTCAATTATATATTAAAAAAAACTGATACACCGATACGTTTCGACAATTTTTTTTTACTATAAATCAACACCGATACAAATTGGTTCAGTAGTTCGCAAACAATAAACAACACACAAATTGAACATAGGCAAGATAAATATTGCCTCCCGTATGATTCAACCGAAGTTTGGAGCTAGTTGATTCGCACATTGGACAGTGGGTCTTTGATTTGCTCGAATTTGTTGCTGCCATCTACGTAACTTAGGGGATCGAGAAAATCAAAAACAAGAAATCAACAACTGAAGAGAGAAGCAATAATAGATCGAGAAAGGTAATCGGGGCCGCCGGTCGCCGGACAAGCCGAAGGGGAAGAAACTCACCGGAGGTCTGTCACTGTCACCGGCTATTGTCAGTCACGGGCGCGGGGCGAATTTTTTTTATATATTTTTTAATTATTTTGCAAAATTATACGACCGTTTCAACATTTATCAGATTTAACCTCCAAACGGCACAAGACGGCCGCCGTGGGCCACGGCGGTTGAAGGTCCAACCGCCGTAGCCCACGGCAGTTGGCCTCGCCGTGGCCCACGACGGTTGGCCTTACCGCCGTGGCCCATGGCGGTTGCAGGACCCGGAAGGTGGCAGGCAGCAGCCATGCAACCGCTGCATGAGCCCAGATTGGTTTTTTTTAATATTTAGAAGAGAAAACACACATATTTGCAATGGCATGTACGTCGCTTGTACAACTCTAACAAAGCGCCTAATGTACTGATAATATGCCTTAGGGAATTTAGAAATTTGATTACAACATTCCTAATTAATCTAGTTGTACGAGAACTGCCCGGAGAGCATAGAGCCGCCGGAGTGTTGCGACGACATGTAGTAGTACCCAGGTGGGGGTGGAGGTGGTGAAGGTGCAGGGGATCAATCTTTCGGAGGGGAGCTGTTCTTCTTGTGACATTCACAAGTGCAGGTCAAACATTTGCAGCATCGGTCGTCTCCTGCGCTAGACGATGGATCTGGAGAAGCCAATGCCTCCGACAGCTCCCGCTTACAATGAAGCGAAGAACCGGCAGAGCTTCGCTGTTCCGCCCCCTCAATCTCTTCTCCTTCTCAACCCTCTATTTCTTTTTTTCCGAATTATTATGACATTTTCGGGTTAATTTTCGGCTCTTATAGGGGTCAGGCGACCTGCCGCCGTGGCCCACGACGGTTGCACAACCCTACCGCAGTGGCCCACGGCGGCTGGGCCAGCCGCCGTAGCGCACGGCGGCTAGGTCTCAACCGCCGTGGGCCACGGCGGCTGGTCTTCTCGCCTGTTGGGCCCGCGGCCGGTAAGGCCAACCGCCGTGGGCTACGGCGTTTGGACCTTCAACCACCGTGGGCCACGACGGTTGCCGTGCGCCACGGCGTTTGGTGGTTAAATCTGATAAATTTTGAAACGGTCGTATAATTTTGCAAAATGATTAAAATATATATATATATATATATATATATATAATCGTGCGGGGCGGAGCTCTCGATGGGGGCTCCTATATACCTACCGGAAGGTGGATGACGATGCGAACTTCCAACCTACCAAAGCCCATCTAAACTGCCTTCTTTTTATTTTTCCACCAGCCCGTGCATTAGAAAATGTTTCAACATTTTTAGAAAATGTTGTAACATTTTTCAACAAAAATGTTGAACCAACATTTTTCTGGGAAGAGTTGTATCAACATTTTTCGAGAGAAAACGTTAGCTTCAACATTTTTACGGAACGTTTCATCAACATTTTTCAATATTTTTCATAAAAATGTTGATCAACATTTTCTCAAAATGTTACAACATTTTTCATGGAAAAAATCAACATTTTTTTGCCCCCTTTCTTCCACCTTCGGACCGCCGCCGGTGGGCGGGGGGCGCGCCGGCCGGCCGGCTACGGCGCCGCGCGGGCGTGGCGGAGTCGCGCGGGGCCAGCCGCGCACCAGCGCGTGGGGCCGCCGGCGAGCTCCCGCTGCGGCCCGACGAGCTCCCGGCGCGGCGGCCGTGGCTCGCCGCGGCGGCTCGGGGCGCGGCGGCCATGGAGGCGGGCGGCCGGGGCAGCAACACGCGTGCCGTCGCGCGGGTCCGCGCGGCCCCTGTGGGTGGCGGCGGGAAGCAGGTGGAGGGGAAGAGAGAGGAAAAGACTACGGTTCGGTGATGAAATCCAAAGGCTATGGTTCGCTGCACGAATCTCAAACATTGGAAGGTAGGTTGAAAAAAAACTTCCGGAAGTTATATAGGATTGGCGGCTCTCGATGGTCTGTTGCTGCGGGGCTTTGTTGCTAGTTGGGCTGGGCTGTATCGTTAAAGTATCCAGATGCGTATCAGATTATTTATAGTATTTCTTTCTATATTTCGGATTCGGATAATTTCTGATACGTATCCAACGAGGCAGGCCCGTCTCCAGAAATTTGAGGCTCGTGTGCGAATTAAAAATGAGGTCGTTTGGGAGTGATTGATCTCTTTGCTAAAGTTTAGCTCGGATCACATTGATCGTTTTGATGTTAATCTTTACAAGACCTAAAACGGGGGAATTTTTGGCCCACCATTGCGCCACGTCATCAAGAAATCCACAGCCATCGGATCGCACGTGGATGGCCTGGATCATCCACAGATACTGTTCATGTGGGACCCAGTCTATTTAGGCGGGACCCACGTGGATTCAAATGATATCTGTGTGGGACCCACATCAGGTGGGACCCACACATATTAGTTTGTGGGACCCACAATTCTATTGAGTGGGATTCATGATTAAAAATTAAAAATTTATGTTTTCCTTATTCTGTAAGCGGAAAAGACCTGCAGTCCAGTTATCACTTAAGTAATTTTACAAAGACTCCCTTGAACTTTGCAGAAATAGTGTTTTGCTCAAAACACCTCTTTGTTTTCATTAAATTAAAAGAACTAAAGTGGAGGGGATTTTTGCCACCCCATTGAGCCACACCATCAAGAAAAGGAGAGCCGTCTGATCGCTCATGGATGGCTCGGATCATCCATGAGGCTCGGCGGTTTACAAAAACCACTCGTACGTTGTCGAAATTAATATGTAGTTCAACCCTCACTCACGTAATTTTACAAAGACCCTCTCGAACTTTGCAGAAATAGTATTTGCTCAAACCACCTCTTAGGTTTTATGGAATGTCGAGAGGACAGACAATTTTACAAAAGCTCTCTCAAATTGTATCGAAATTAATATGTAGTCCAACCCACAGAGATAATTTCATGGAACTCCCTCAAACTTTGCAAAAATATAATTTTATTTCGGCAGCTTCTTAGACAACTTTACGAAAACCCCCTCGAGCTTTGAATGAATGTCAAGAGGGCTGCCAATTATATAAAAACCCTCTCAAGCTTTATCAAAAATAAATAGTAGCCCAACCACTGCTTAGACATTTTGATGAAGCCCCCTCAAGCTTTACAAAACTACCATTTACAAAAGCCACCTATCAGACAATTTGACGACATCTACCTCGATCGAGCCACCTCTCATGTAATTTTATTATAATAATCAACACACGATCCATGCATCTCCCACAATACATGGTTCAAAGACTTTTACAGAAAAAAGACTCTAAACTTTCTGCAAATCTACCCACAACTCAAAATTTTGCGGAAAAGTCTCCTAACTCTATCACAATGAATTCACGGTCCATGCTTTTTTACTAAGAAATACTCTAAAGTCTTATGGAATTAATCTACCACCTAAAATCTGCAAAATATCTCCAACCTTCCTACCTATGACTGGGCTACATATCATGGCGCGGTAACGCCGCGCCAGTTTTTCTAGTTAGAAAGACTAAACATAGACTAATAACAAAAATAATTGCAATGAGGGTAGTTCGCCAGATAAATCCATTAGACCTAATTAGGAAGTGACCCTACACTAAATATGTGCTAATTATGGATTAATTAGGTTTAATAGATTCATCTCGTGAATTATCTCTAATTGCCTAAGGTTCTCTAGCTGAGGTTAGAGGGCCGAGGTTCAACTTTTCGTGAGAGTAAATTTTAGACTGTGGTTAAGAAAACTTATTGTCCGTCCTATGCCAAAGCATGATGCAAAGCTCGGTCTAAGCACATTTGGGCGCAGGTGCCACCATGTAAGGGTGAGGTGGAGGTAGGCTGAGGTGGAGGTTAAGAATTTTTCTAGACGAGAAGGTCATCTTTTTTAAGTAAATGCTCAGAACAAAACTAGATCTATTTAATCTGTCACTAACGCAAAAAACATGGTCGCATCTGCGACGCTGGCTTAGGACATCACATTAAAAGGATTTAGTTAACATAGATGCGTTAGACATGTAACATAATATATGCGAGATTAAAATACATAAATATATAATATTATTTAGCTATCAAAATTTGGAGGTCCTGATTTTTGGGAGGCCATGAGCGGTCACTCACCTCGCTTATGGCCATCGACGGCCCTGCAACGAGGATCCGTGTCGCATCGGCGGATACGTATGGATACGGGTTTGGGCTGCTGCTGAAGCTGAGTGCAACTTCGCCAACACGTGAATCGAGGGGAGGTTACAGTTCTTTGCAAACTACTCTATGACCTAGTCTAGCGTTTTGACTGTAGTTTATTTACAAGACTTTCTCTGTTGAAAATGGTGCGCCAACTCCGTATTTCCTTGGCCGCAAAGCGTGAAGGCACCACCACGACTCCCAGCATATTCAGCATCATATCATGGACCTTGTAATATGAGGATCAGACAGCTACATATAATATAACTGAAAGTATCAATTCTAGTTCATCATAGCAAGTAGCATAGGCTCATTCTACACACTGACATCTATCTGTCCAGGATCAGCAGTTGAGAAACAAATCCAGCTCGCCGCAACCCACGGCCATGATCTCCTTGCGCTTCTCTGTGAACACATTGTGTGATATATCAGCACATTATGTTCTGTTTATTCAAAGTATGGTTTTTTGATGATTAACGATTATATTAAGCTCTGCTTTGACCTTGGCATGGATCGCAAGAATTCTCCACTTCTCGATCAGTGTAAAATGGAGTTCTATATCAATTTTTTCAAATTGTTCACGTCTGAAACGTTCGATCACAACGAAGCCTGCAACCTAAACCCAAACGATTGTAAAGAAAGAGAAGATTATTTTCGATTTTACAAACACAGCCATATAAACAGGTCATAACAGATGAGGAGTTTGCTCCAGGACGAGTAGATGTTCTTATGAAAAAGCAAATGAAATTGAAGTCACAGGGAACAAATGTTTCATCTGTCTAAAGGATCTTGGTATGGATTACATTTTTGCCAAGCTCTGAGTAAAATGGTTTACACATTATCAATTCGATTTGATAATCGCTTGATCTGGATGACGACCCCTGGCTACCTAAAGCTCATCACTGCGAGCAGATTCGATAGCGATAAGCTGCGTGTCAAATATGAGAGTTGCTCCACCTACACGGAGATAGATAAGGACGTACCCAGTGCCGTAGGCTTCCGCACTGTGCGGGGTCTGGGGGAGGTTATTAGACGGAGATAGATAAATACCTCAAATCAGATATCTGCAGTATCACAATGGGAGAAAATTGAAGGTATCCATTGCAATGATTGTGTTGATAATGTAATGGGGATATTATCAGATATATATATCCAAGTCACCATGCCGAACAATGTGCTAATCACCATTCAGAATCTCTCTTAGAAGCTATTAATACGATTCTAAGGCAGCCGTGGACTCGAAAGACAAACAGAAAATAGCATACCAGGAATAGTTGGTGGTGATCCTTGAGGCCCGTAGCCGAGCTTCGAAGGGATCTTCAACTCCCGCTTCTCACCAATGCACATTCCCAGGAGGCCCTGATCCAATCCTACAGAGAATTACAGGAATTCAAACATTTAGAATTAGAGCACAAGCCAAACAGACAGTAACCAAATGGTCTAGTGCCAATTTAATTACCTTTGATCACTTGACCAGTGCCCAACTCAAATTCAAATGGGCTACCCCTTTCATAGCTAGAATCAAAAACTGTCCCATCAGTAAGTTTTCCCTGGTAGAGAAATTATACAAAACAAGTGAGCGTGACTCAAAAGATAACTGTTGTAGGCAACAAGTGTTGTCCAGTACTACATTAGAATTCTAAGCAAAATACGTCGGTTGGCTTCGAGGTTATAATAAATAAATTGTAATGCCATTCTTAACTAGATTATAATGCTCTATTGTCTACGTCCTATTTTCTCTACCCAATGAAAGGCAAAAATTAAGGCACTGCAACACAAATTAGTCAGGTAGTCACCTAAATTAACCACTGCAACGGTGAGCCAAATCACAAAAATCTGAGAGTTACCAACATAAAACGAACGACGAAGGTTAAGACATGGCTTAGTGCTATAAACAACAGGGATCTTTTACGGTGGACCATACCACCAGGTGGTGGTATGCAGTATATGATTATTTTCTAAGGGTAAATAGGTAATTTTTGCAATCTTTTAATAAATTTGACAACCTCAGGTCGAGAAAAAATTCGTTTATGCCACAAGGAAAATTTGAAATGAAAAAAATTGGGGAAAAAATCATTTTTGAAATTTGAATTGAAAATTTTATTTTTTGAATTTTGAAATAAATTTGGCAATACCACCACAGGGAAATGGAAAAAAATGAAAAAATCAATTTTGAAATTTGAATGGAAATTTGAAGAAAAATGGCCATACCACGAGAGGGAAATGAAAAAATTTGAAATATGCCATGAAAAAATGAAATGAAAAAATTGAAAATTTTCATTTATGAAATTTGAATGAAAATTTCCGTTTGAGATTTGAAAAAAATGGCCATATTACTAGAGGGAAATGAAAAAATTTGAAATGAAGAAATAATATATTCGTTTATGCCGCCGAGATAAACTTCCAATAATACCCCTATACCACCTATGTATACCACCCTATACCGCAGGTGTAAGTTGTGGTGGTATACAATTAATCTCAGCCGTCAGATCCTTTTATACTGGGCCTTTTCCAATATTGGTATAGGGTGGTATGGTCCACCGTAAAAGAGCCCAAACAATATGGGTGCCACAATCATTCAAAGAAAGCATGAAGTTAGTGATATGTAAGTCAACTGTCATTAATGATCTACAGTAACAAAAGCAAACAGATGAGAAGATAGAACATTAGACTTACACGGTAGTGAACTTTAACCCTGTCACCTTTCTGAGTTTTAATGCTGCAGTCCTCTATCCTCGACTGCAATTTTTAATACAGGCATAACACAAAATATAAGAATATGAGGAAATTAACAGGTGCAGTGAAGGTAGCCTATGATATTATTTACACTCCATGGCTATTCTTTACAGCATGGTTTCTTGTTTTAATTAGAACTGATAAATCCACTTCTGCATGCCTAACAAGAGATATTCTGTTTCTGTGACTGAGAGAAAGGCAGAAGTGACTTCTCACAGCATAACAATTTGGAGTTACCAGTTGTATGAGAACTTGTATGCTGCCTGCTACAAAATTGAAAAGGAGTTTTCAACAGCCCATGCTGATTTGTTGCTAAATCCAAAATGCTTAAGTTTCAACTGAGTTTATGATTTCTATTGAATAGATTACCCAAATGAAAAACAAAAGGAAAGTTGAAGTATGCATTAGTAAATCGATTTGTACCCCATCTTGTTGCGCTGTAAAAATAACAAATTTAAAGTTCTCTTAAATAAAGAGCTCTCTTAGTATCTCCAAATCACAAGTTAATTTATGCATCATCGAAAAAAAACGCATATTTACACCGACCAAATTAAACCATGGTATCTCTTACCCAATGGGCTAGTCAATCCCACCACAATGACTCAATTCTCCTGCACCACTTGCTTTCGCCAATAATATTTCTGGACACCCCTCCGACAAGAACTTGTTTCCACAATTTTCAGTATGTTCCAAACACTTAGACAGGGATCAAACCTAGCCCCCGCAAGTTGAATCTCCAATCTGGTAAAAACAACATTTCCGTACTACCAAACTACCATATAATCTGTCACTGACTCACAGCTCTAGTTGATCGAGGAAGAACAAAATATGACAATTCATGCACGCAGAGGGCAACCGCAAAACAGAGTCGTCCTTGTCGGGGAGTCGTCCTTGTCGGGGAAGTAAGAGCGGGTACCTTGACGTTGATCTGGAGCTCCGTCACGTCCCCGGATTCCTCGGCCGCGGCTGCAAGACACAAGAGTCAGATCGGATCGGGTCAGAGGTCGTCGCGCGCTAATCTTCCTTGCTTGGTTGTTTCTCAGCTGTGTAATAAGCTGTAGCAGTGAATTTTTTCGGTGTTAGCGCTGTGCTGTAGTGCGTTGTTGTATTTGTCTACTTCTCTATTCACTTCTCATGCGTATTCGACGAAAAAGAGATGCACTTCTCATGCGTTTTCGACGAAAAAGAGGTCGTCGCTGCGTGGGGACTCTACTCACCGATGAGTAGGAGCGCAGCGGCGACTAGGAGGCAGAGAAGAAGCTGCGGCTTTGCCATTGCTTTGTGCGAGAGGGGAGAGAGGAATTCGCCGATCTCAGGGTGGCAGACGGCCAGATGGGGTGCTGCGCGGGCATCCGAGTGTATGTGGTCGGGGAGACCTTAATCTGAGACGCATGCGATGAGGAGGATGAGATCGACGTTGTATCCACTGCGGCGGCCTCCTCTACTCCGTGGCTCTGGCCTCTGGGTGGCAGGCTCTGCTTGGATGCAGGTCACAACCTGCCAAGTCACGCGCGCCAAGCCGTTGCGAGACTGCATTATTGCTCGCGGCAAAATAGCCGAATTCGTCCTCGACCTTTTGGCACAGGGTCTCCTCGTACTTTTAGATTGTCCAATTTAGTCCTCGAATTTTACTTCTTGACTTCAGTTACATCCTTTGACCAGGTTAAACGACACACAGAGAGTGCTTTCACCCCGAAAATAACGGAGATGGCGAGTGGCGACGAGATGGCAATCTCGTTCCCCCGCGGCGAGTGCTAATCGACGGTGACCCGTGATGGCCTTCCGGCGCCCGTCCCTGGGATGGGTGACCGGCCTGGGCCTTGGCCTGCGTGCTAGCGTTCCGGCCGGCGACGCAAGATGCTTTGAGGACGCCCTGGGCGCCCGTGATGGCGTGGCAACCCGGTCTAGGGTTTTGGCCACATGCAGTTTCCGAATCGACGACGCGGGCCACCGAGGGCGTGATCTGGTTGTTGGATTACGGCATGTTATCGGGAAGAGTCCGGGTCTGCGACGACTTCGATGGGAAAGATCTATATCTAGGAACGACCAGACCCTAGGGTTTCGGTGTGTTCTTGATCCCATCTGCATCCGTCGGGTTCTTGCGCCTCTCTCTTGCTCTCAACCTTGGATCTGCGGTGGGGGTGATAAGGGATTTCCGGTGAGGAAATTGCCCACCCGAAGCCAAAGTCCTGTGGTTGGATCGGGAGTTGATTTGAACCTGCGGGTGTTGTGGTGGCCGGTGTGCGGGATGGCTTCAAGCTCAACAAAGGCAACCGAGGCGGTGCAGGTGCTGGCGGCAGAAGGGGATGCGGCCGGCAAGGTGGCTGGCAAGGCGGCAGAGGTGGGGTACGAGGCGGCCGTGGATGCTGGCTTGGCGCCTGAGATCCCGACGACGGCGGTAGGCGGCGGAGAAAATCAGGACAGGCGCCTGGTGGTCCATGGAACTGCCAACGATGATCTTGATCAGGAGGATGAGGAGGATGAGTTTGTTTTCGAAGAAGAAGGACCTAATGCAGGGCTGCGTGAAGGATGGTTTGCTATGGCTCGATACTATTCCAGTCGTAGCTTCCCGACAAAGATCTTATTTGCTGACTTGTTCAAGGTGTGGGGGGAAGGAACTGCAAGGGATCTCGGCGATAATAGGTACCTACTGGAGTTTGAATCCCAAAGGTGCTTTAACTTCGTGCTGCGTGGGGGACCCTGGACTTTCAAGGGAGATGCTATTATCATTGTCCACTATGATGGTATGGCGAGGTGCTCAGAAGTGCTGATCGAGTCCATCCCACTATGGATTCGTATCTACGATATCCCCATTGCAATGATGACAGCGAGCTTTGTGTCGGCTTTAGCCGGGAAGGTGGGCCGTGTGCTGGAGGTAGGGGAGGCGGTAAAGGATTTTCAGAGAGTTCGGGTGGACTTTGCACTCAGCAATCCGCTGAACACTTGTGTGCGGATCAGGGTGAGAGCTCGCGGAATCATGGAGTTCCTGGTGAAGTATGAGAGTGTGCCGTTCTTCTGCTTTGGATGTGGGCGCATTGGCCATGCGGAGAGGGAGTGCCCAGACGAAGTGCTGCAGGAAGGTGGCGTGAAGTTTGGTACGGAGCTTCGTACCTCGCCTTTCAAAAGAAGCTCTGGCCGGCTGTTATCTTTCCAGGTGCCTCCTCAACAGGCGCGACGGGGACTGAACTTCAGCGGTGAGCAACGGGAACGCGTGACGTCCGTCACGAGCTCCTCATCGCTGAATGGCGATAGACAGAGGGCGATGCCGGCGAGACAAGCTGGTCGGGAGGCACAGGTGCATGCGGAGGGAGGCCCGGGGAAAAAGCAGCAGTTGACTTCAGGAGGTGGGCCGACAGAGGAAGAGACGTTGGTGCAGGGGGTCAAGCACATGGCTATGGCCTCCCCGGCAAAGCCCCCTGCGCCTGCTGCTGGGAAGATGGGCGATGTGTCGATGGATGCATGTGAGAGGGTATCTGGACTAGACTCATATGATGGGTCCAGTGACGCGTCCTTGGCGTCGCAGGAGCATAGCCAGGACCACTCCTTGCGACTCCAGGAACGTCTACGTGCAGCCAAGATGAGGAGCGGCCACCCAGAGCGCAAGACATCCCTCCGTAGCCCGGGTGCTTCGTGGGACATTGCAAAACAGAGGAAGATCAAGAAGGCGGTGAGCCCGGAATTGATAGCACAATCATTCAGGACTCTGCAGCAGGAGGGTGCGCGTGGTGCTGATGCACCTGAAGGACACGTGCAGGACGTGCTAATGCAGGATCAAGATGGTGCGAAGGAACAAGACCTCATGGGAGGGAAGTTGACAGCGACTGCAAGCAACCTGGTGGGCGCTCAGGACGAGCCCCACCAGGAGCCATGAATGCCTTAGCTTGGAACTGCCGAGGGACCGGGCTCTCTCGGACAGTTCAGGAGTTGTCGGCTCTTGTAAGAGCCCATAGCCCGGGCTTAGTTTTTTTGTGTGAAACTAAAAATTAAGAGGGTAGAGTAGCAAATTTGAGATGGAGATTAGGTTTAAAGAATTGCATTGCAGTAGACAGTGATGGTAGGAGTGGTGGTTTAGCGCTGTTTTGGCATGAGTCTACTGAGGTTAATTTATTAGAGAAGAATTTTTGTTATATCGATGTCTCTACTCGCATTAGCCCTGATGATCCTTGGTTTCGAATCACCTTTGTGTATGGGGAGCCGAGAGTGGAAAACAGACACCACACTTGGGAAGCCCTTAGGCACCTGCGCTCGGTTTCCCCCCTCCCGTGGGTGGTGATCGGTGACTTTAACGAGGCCATGTGGGGTTTTGAGCATTTCTCTGCTAGCGAACGGCCGGAACGACAAATGTCTATTTTTCGTGATGCACTCAATGATTGTGATCTTGTTGATTTGGGTTTTACAGGACTCCCGTTCACCTACGACAATGGAAGAGGCGGCGAGGCAAATGTTAAAGTGCGACTCGATCGGGCCGTGGCGGACATAGGGTGGCGTGACCTGTTTGGGGATGCCGTCCTTCACCACCTGGTCTCGTCAAGGTCGGACCACTGTCCGCTTCTTCTGGAAATCAAGAAGGAGAGCTGGGAGCGCCAAAAGACTCGTATCTTTCGTTATGAGATAATGTGGGAACGACTGGAGTCGTTGGCCCAAGAAATCAAAGAGGCCTGGTGCTCGGCGCCAGACAGGGAGGGCCTGGGCGGAGTAGCTATGGCACTGCGGAGTGTGCAACGGGCGCTGCGCACCTGGAGCAAACAGAACTTCGGTTCTGTCACGCGTGAGCTGGAGGCATTAAGAACCAAGCTGGAGGAATTAAAGGGTAATCCGCCTGCTGACCACCAAGTGATTAGAAGGACTACAGACAGAGTGGATGAGCTATTGTACAGGGAGGAGATGATGTGGCTGCAGCGCTCCCGGCTAGCTTGGTTGCGGGAGGGGGACAAAAACACTAGCTACTTTCATCGGCAGGCTGTTTGGCGTGCTCGCAAGAACCGCATAAAGAAGCTGAAGGATGCGGAAGGAAATTGGCAGGAGGATCCACAGATGCTGAAGCGCATGACCACGGACTTCTTTAAAAATTTATATCAGGCTGATTCCGGGGTGGTGCCGACCGAGCTTCTAGACTTGACAGAGGGCAAGATATCCCAGGAGATGAATGAGTATCTGTGTAAAGAGTTTACAGATCAGGAAATCTCGGATGCTCTGTTCCAGATGGGACCTTTAAAGGCGCCCGGGCCGGATGGCTTCCCAGCCCGCTTCTTCCAGCGCCATTGGGAGACGCTACGGGATGATGTGATACATGCTGTGAGGAAATTCTTCAACGATGGCATTATGCCCCCAGGTATAAATGACACTGCTATTGTGCTAATCCCTAAAGGTAATAGTCCCTCAGAATTAAAAGATTTTCGCCCTATCAGCTTATGTAATGTTATTTACAAAATCATCTCAAAATGCTTAGTTAATAGGCTAAGACCGATTCTTGATGATATTATTTCCCCGAAGCAAAGTGCCTTTGTTCCGGGGCGGCTAATCACTGACAATGCTATTATTGCTTTTGAGTGTATCCACGCTATACAGAGAGGTACAGGGGACAGGGAGGAGTTTTGTGCGTACAAGCTGGATTTATCGAAGGTGTACGATCGAGTGGACTGGGGTTTCTTAAAGTCTTTATTGGTGAAGCTAGGCTTTCAAAGTAAGTGGGTGCAGTGGATCATGACATGTGTTTCCTCTGTTCGCTACACTGTCCGCTTCAATGGGGTGTCCTTGGCACCCTTTGCCCCGTCACGAGGTCTACGACAAGGTGATCCGCTTTCGCCCTGTATCTTCCTCTTAGTCGCTGACGGCTTGTCTGTGTTATTAAAACGCTTTGAACAGCAAGGACGCCTGGAAGGTTTAAAAGTGTGTCGCAGGGCACCGAGCATATCCCACTTGCTTTTTGCGGATGACAGTCTTTTGTTTTTCCGTGCAAATGCGACACAAGCCCAGAATATTAAGGAGGCCCTGTCCATATTTGAGAGATGTACCGGGCAGCTGGTAAGCCCGAGCAAATGCTCCTTGCTAGTGCGAGCAGGAAGCAGGGATGATCAAGTCCAGCAGGTGCGTGCTATACTGGGGGTGGAACGTGTTGACTTCGAAGAGAAATATCTGGGGCTTCCTACACCAAAAGGTCGTATGAAAAGAGATGTTTTTCAACCCCTCGAACAAAGGTTCCTAAAACGCATGACGGCGTGGAAGGAGAAAGAGCTATCTGCCACCGGAAAAGAAATTCTCATCAAGTCAGTGGCCCAGGCGCTACCGAACTACATTATGAGCATCTTTAAGCTTACTGATGGCTTTTGTGAAGACCTCATGAAAGCGATCCGGGCCTACTGGTGGGGGTCGGAGAAAGGTAGAAGAAGGGTGCAATGGGTGCCGTGGAAAACCTTGGTATTACCCAAATACTTGGGGGGTATGGGCTTTAAAGACCTGATTCTATTTAACCAAGCTCTACTCGCTAAACAAGCGTGGCGTTTGATCACTTACCCGGACAGTCTGTGTGCAAGGGTGTTGAAGGCTAAATATTTCCCCAATGGTAATTTGCTTGACACTGTGGTTGCCGGGGACGCTTCCCAGACGTGGCGAGCAATTGAACATGGTCTAGATTTGTTGAAGAAAGGTGTGGTATGGAGAGTGGGGGACGGCTCCACTATACGGATATGGCGTGATAACTGGATCCCAAGGCCGTATGGCATGAAGCCCATTGGCAGCATACGGCCGTGCAGGCTAAGACGGGTGTCTCATCTAATTGATCAAGTATCGGGTTCCTGGGATGAAGCCCAGGTTAGAAGATATTTCTACCCGTGTGATGTGGATGAAATCTTGAAGATTAAGTTGTCAACTCGCTTTCCTACAGATTATGTAGCATGGAACTTTGAGAAATCTGGAATTTTCTCAGTGAGAAGTGCATATAAATTGGCAATGAGAGAGAAGTATGAGATGGGCACCACGGGCTCTAGTTCTAGTATGGAGGGTGAACGCCAACTCTGGAAGCAAGTGTGGAAGGCAGAGGTTCCTTCTAAGGTGAGAGTTTTTGCTTGGAAAGTGATTAGGAATGGCTTGCCGACCAGAGCAAACAAGAAGCACAGACACCTCGATCAGGAATGTTGCTGCCTGCTCTGTGGCTCCCCTGTGGAGGACTGCTTTCATGCGGTTATCTCATGTCCACATGCTAGAAGTCTACGCATGGAGCTCAGGAGGTTCCTATCTCTACCAGACGAGGCGCATATCCAGTACACCGGACCGGACTGGCTCCTCATGATTTTGAACAGGTATGATGCGTACACCAATGCTAATTTCCTTATGCTGATCTGGAGGTGTTGGATGGTTAGGAATGGTGTGATCAAGGCGGGCGATGGGATTTCGATTGCCGGTTCAGTGGCCTTCCTGATGCGCTACAGTGAGGAACTGCTTCAAATCCGACAACGGCCCGCAGCTGCTGATGACAGAGGCAAACAAAAGCTTCATGGGGAGCAGAGGGCGAAAGAGGAGACTCGGCAGGATAGCAAGACCAGCAAGTGGACTCCCCCAGAGGCTCGTGTGATCAAGATCAACGCGGATGGCGCGTTTAGTGCTACTGGGGCTGCAGCTGCAGGAGTGATCGCTCGGGATGACGAGGGTCGGGCTCTTGCTGCTACATGGAAACGCCTGGTTCACTGCCGGGACGCTGAAGAGGCTGAAACTTGGGCGTGCCTCGAGGGCGTAAGATTGGCACGGCTTTGGCCGGATAGGCAGGTCTGCATTGAGTCAGATTGTGCACAAGTGATTGGGAAGATCCTTGCGAAGGAGTTGGATAGATCCCTGGTGGCTCCCATCATTAGCGAAATTCGTGAGGAGGGGGCTCAGCTCCATTCTGTGAGCTTTAGCAATATTAGGAGGGCACAAAATAAAGCAGCGCATGAACTAGCTCAACTAGCCTTGCGCTCAGGTGGTGGTCGGGTATCTGCAGGAGCGGATATTCCAGCTTGTATCGTTCCTGTGTTGAACTCTGACTCTCCTAAATAAATAAACCCCTTTTTCGCAAAAAAAAAAGTTACATCCTTTGACATTCACACCGTCACCAAACGCGTGAACGTCGCCCCCCTATGCCGTTCCCTCCATCACTCCGGTCGCCGCGACGTCGCCGAGCCCAGGAAGCCGAAGAAACCCGCGTGCGGCGTGCGCGACCCTGTGCTTACCGTTCCGGCAGCTCCGCGAAGCATGCCGTCCCGGCCGCCCTTGAAATTCTCACGGTCTCGCCGCCTCACGCGCTCGGCCCTTCCTCCGCCTGTGCGCAAAGATCGATTCCATCATATATTCAAACCAACAACCACCACCAAGGATGCAAATATGCAATCGATCCAAATTCAATCTGCCTCCACGAGAAATAAAGAGGAACAAACAAAATCTAATCGATGTACAGTAGAGATAGCTGGAGCTAAGGAGCTCCTGCAGCCGGACATCTTCCGCCTAGCAGCGCTACTGCAGGTAGCCGAGGACCAAGTGGCAGCGCCACCGCCTAGCGTCGCAGAACGGCATCACGGGCTGCTGCAGGGAGAACGAATGGGAGGCAAGAGTCGGAGAGCAGCAGACTCCGGTCCTGGCCACCGCCGCCGCGCCGCGTGCTCGCTGCCGTGTGCGTGCGGGGCGCCGAGCAAGAACATGTGCAGGATAGCACCTGCGGCGGCGCCGGCCCCTTCTTCTCCATGGCGCTCTTGAAGAGGGCGTCGAGCGTGTATGCTTGTGCTTGCTGAGCGAGTTGATGAAGCTGTCGAGCGAGTCGTCGAACTCGTCCTCGGCGACAGAGTACGCCATGCCCGCCACCGTCGGGGCGCGCTTGCGGCAAAGGAGCCTGGCTAACCTCCGAACGATGCCCCCCATCCTCTGTTGCGGCGGCGCGGTCGCTCCCATGCTCGTCGTGCCGCGGGCGACGTCGCCGCCGCCGCCGCCGGCCAACGGGAGCCGCCAGCGCACGGGGTGCCCCGCGGACCTGAACAGGGCGTTCCCCACCAGCTTCGCACCACCTCTCCCAAATCTGTCGCGCCCACGTCTCCATCACTGCCCCAGCTCCCACTTTAACCTCTCCTCACCGAGCTTCGGCCACCACCAGTCCGGAATCGCGCCGCCCACCTCCCGTCATTGTTGCCGCCACTGAGCCGAGCTCGAGATCAAGTGGACAGCCCACTCCGACCACCCTCCGCCCCAACCAACACAGGGGATCGAATCCAGGTGACCCCTCTTGCCAGTGGCGGAGCCGGGCTTATTCATTGATGTCAGATGACATCGGTGGTTTTCTGAAGATCAATGGCAAATTACTGTAATCACTGCTCATTTTTGGAGCTGACATCAGTGTTTTAGTGAGGCTGACATCGGCGACTTGGCCGGCTGGCTCCGCCCCTGCCTCTTGCTTTTCCGTCCCTTTCCCCATGGATATTGTCGCCGGACCGACCAGACCGCCGAGTGTCGCTGCTTGCTGCCAGTCGCTTCTCGGCACCAAACCTCGCGCTCTGCTTGTCATGCTGATGCTCATGGTCATCTTTCCCACCGCACAGCGCCCCTCCGGCCGGATTTTGGCGGTCAAGAGCTGGCCTCCGCGTTTGACTAGCCGAAGGACGGAGAGAATGGGATAGGCAGACGGCATCCATGCGTTTGGTGACGGAAGGACGTAACTGAACCGAAGAAGTAGAGTTCAAGGACTAAATTGGACAATTCAAAAGTACGAGGACGAACTCGACCTTTTGTCAAAAATTCGGGGACGAGTTTGCCTGTTTTGCCATTGCTCGCCAAACTGACAGGCGCCGTTTACCTGCGCCACCAGCTAAGTTCTGTGGCTGCGCCGCACATGCGGCTTGGCAAACTGTGGTGTGCATCCAAACACGCCGTCGCTCCTTTCCGCCTCTCGCGGTCGCGGCGTGCCACGACAATGGCAACGTCCAAATTAATAAATGCCTTGATTGAGGGCTTTTTACAATCCTTGAGGGATGAAAAATACACTTTTTTCAAAAAAAAATTATTGATGTCTAGTCATCCATACTTTATACCAACTTCTTTCGTATCCATCATTCTCGTTATCTACTATATTATATCAATTACTATGGAACCCACGCGTCATACTCTGTTATTTCTCCCCCTTTCCACCTACTCTATCCATTCCCTCTCACTTCTCTCTCCACCTACCCTTGGCGCCTCTACTCCTCTTCTTCCTCTCTGTCGCCACCCCCCTCCTCTCCTCTCCTCCTCGACGCAGTGCGGCTACGTCGGCCCACCGTGGCGCTATGGGCTCCTGCAGTGGCCGGATCCGACGCTGCAGGGGATGGCCCCGCGAGACGGCTGCACGTTGCCGGGGATGGCACCTCAGGACAGCGGCGCACCTTGGGGAATAGCACCGCAGGACTGCAGCACACTATGAGGGACAACGGGTGGGGGAGGGGAGGGGACGACCAGATCCGACGCTGCCTGCAGTTCTCGGTGGGAGAGCTCCCCGCATCCCTGTTGATAACTGTTAAGTACCAAATTTATGTTGTCACCTCCTACATAAATCCATATGATACAAGCATCTACATTAGTAGTGGAGATTATTACTACCAAATTTCACAAGTGTTGATGAATATTTGAATGCATGTACTTTAGCTTTTTTAAAAAAATTAAAGGAAGGAGCACTGCTATATCATTTAAGAGGAAGAAGCAATTGTACATCACGAGCCGAAGCGAACACCACCACCACAAAAATAACACACACAAACGCATTCAACAAAACTCTACACCACTTCAACCTCGGAGAGGAGCCGAAAGTAAGCCGCCTTGAACCGCGCCGTCGTCACCAACGATGTCCCACGCCAAATGCCGCGGCTCGCTGGAAGCCAAAGCGACAACTTGAACTCCTCCATCACGGGGCCATCATCCTCAAGCCGCGCACACGTGGTCGCCGATCCCCAACTCCAACACAACGTCGGGAGCAAATTCCTGTCGTGGCACCAATGAAAACCACTGATCCCGGCCACTCTGTGTGGGGGGCTCGCCTCACCCACCGCCTTACACTCCTCTACCAAGGACTCAGATATCTGAAACTGCTATGAGAGCATCGCTTCCGCCCAGCCGTCACCAAGGTCATCACCACCCCTAGCGTGCTAACTCAAGACCTCCAACACCCATGGTTCCTCTGCACCTCCTCACCGCCACCGCGGACCTAGCACACCTTCTCCGCCCCTGTGCACAGGCAGCACATGCCGCGACGGGTCACAGAAAGTGACGCCTCCAAGGAAGGCACGACGCTAAAGCGCTGCCGTCGCATGTACTTTAGCTCACTAAGTGAAAGAAAGCACACCACATGGATCCAAGAGCTACTTAGCCCCAAACAATGAGAGACCGCCACATAAGCATCACATGGATCCATGGGCCCACCACGCAAAGGAAACACACTCTCGACCAATGAGGAGAGAGTGCATGGATTCATGGGTCCACTACTCGACGCAAATGAGCTAGGAACACCGTGTACACACCCATACACACTCTTGGACCCACAAGGCAGCGACCAGTGAAGAGGCGGTTCGAGGGAACCGACCTAGGGTCGGCCGAACCCTTGGTGGGTCCTCTCGTCTTTAGCCACTATGTGTCGTCAAACTGCCTTAAAGAGTGATTTTCGTTGTGCGATTGACGAATCTCAGTGCCGTCACGTCTAAAAATAGAAGAGGAGGTGGTAAGGAGAGACACACCTACAGGCAACAGTTCACTCTCCTAGTGTTCTTTCCTCTCTCTCTCTCATTTCTTTCTTGGTGGAGGTGAGTCCTCACTTCTTCATGGTTAAATTAGCCACAATGGCGGATCTGGACCTTCAGGGTGGTCCACATGGGCCATGGCATACCTAAATTCCAACCCAGACCATTAACAATTGTTGAGTGCGATTGGGCTTGTAGTCCAATGGTAGGACGGTCCAGCAGGACGCTACCCACCAGGGTTCAAATCCTGGTGCTCGTACCTTTTCCTGGATTTTCCAGGATTTACCGGCGTTATGCGTTAAGTGGTAAGCGACATTCCCGTCGACGACGAGGCGCCATTGGTGACTTCGGGAATCTCCAGATCTGTCGATGCCCAGTCCTTCCACTGGTAGAGAGAGGACCTTCAGTCCCGGTTGGTAAGGGGTATAGGTCTCTCCAAGTCCAACCGGGACTAATGATGAGAGACAAGGGGGGTCCTTTAGTCCCGGGTGAACGAACCGGAACTAAAGGGGGGCCTTTAGTCACGGTTGGTAATACCAACCGGGACTAAAGGGGGGGGCACGCCAGCGTCAAAAAAAATATTTGAAAATCCCCGGGAGGCCCTCACGCACGCGCACGTCACAAGTCACGCGATTTTTCACGCGAATTATACGCGTGCGCGGGTGCGGGGATTCGAACTCGTGACCTCCAGCCTCGCGTGTAGCTTCCTCACCATCTCACCTACACAGCACATCTGACTGAGTAGAGAATGTTATCCTCTTATAGTAACTCGTGGGAGACCCTTTAGTCCCGGCTGGTAACACCACCCGTGACAAAAGGCCCCCCTTTAGTCTGGGTTGGTGTTACCAACCGTGACAAAAGGGTCACCCCTTTAGTCTAGGTTCGTGTTACGAACCGTGACAAAAGGGTCACCCCCTTTAGTCTAGGTTCGTGTTACGAACCGAGACTAAAGGCCCCCCCCCCCTTTTGTCACGGTTCGTAACACGAACCTAGACTAAAGGGGGGGCTTTTGTCACGGTTGGTGTTATCAACCCGGACTAAAGGGGTGAGCACTCATGGCATTAGTGGTCACGTCGATGAAACCCCTTTAGTCCCGGCTCCAAAGTTGAACCGGGACTAAAGGGGCGTATCAAAGCCTTTTTCTCGACCAGTGTTCGGAGGTGCTCATAGGGGTAGGGTTTACGTACGTGTATTCATAGGGGTAAGTGTGTGTGCGTATTGTGAACGTCTGCGTTGTACTGTGTAATTCTAAAAAAATTAACAATTGCTGAGTTTAATTAGTAAATGTCTAAATAAATGAAATTAGAAGTCCACAAGCCGACCAGGCTGTCCTTCTAAAAAAAGCCGACCAGGCTGCAGCGCACGTAGCACGCAGGGAGCGAGCGACTCATGAGGCAACGCGACACTGCACAAATGGGTAGGGATGGATTAGGCTCGATACCTTCGAATTCGGATTTGGATGTTCCTATTTACCACATTTTAATTCAAATACGAATACGAATACGAATCTTGTCGAATAGATTCGAACACGAATCTTATCGGATACAAATACAAAA
This sequence comes from Cenchrus fungigraminus, assembly GCA_036936925.1. Taxonomy (NCBI): domain Eukaryota; kingdom Viridiplantae; phylum Streptophyta; class Magnoliopsida; order Poales; family Poaceae; genus Cenchrus; species Cenchrus fungigraminus. The sequence goes on along the minus strand of CM072780.1, from coordinate 27,093,354 downwards.
CGGATAGATTTGTTTTATCGATGAGTAAAAAATATATGTTACTACAAGTGAGTAAATATAATTTATTCATTAAAAATAATATAATATTAGTCATATTAAAATTTATTATTGTATATCACTAGTAATATTAGACAAACATAATTATTTATTAGATATTTTTAATAATTTAGATGATGTACATCATTTTTAGGTAACAATATTCAATTAACATCATTTTGTACTTATTAATTAGTCATCAATATAAGTTTTAGATGGCTGTATCACTACTTTATTCTACACGAATACGGATAGTGTCGAATGTTGTCGGATAGTCCACATTTTTGTCGAATACGAATATGGAACCGGATAGAGAAAATATGGAAAATCGAATACGACATTTAACATGCTCATTAAAAACGAATACGAATACGGATATCCATATTGGTGTTTTTATCGAATACGAATTCAGATAATTCGGATATCCAGACATCCGAATCCACCCCTACAAATGGGTGAGGGCAACGGCCACCGCCTCTCGGCCGGCCTATGGACTTCGACTCTCCGGCCTCTGCTGCACGCGCTTTGCCCTTCGACATCTGCGACCGCGGCGGTGTATCTCTCCGCAGATCACAGAATCTGATTTCAAGGTATGAAAATTGAAAAGCTCCAAACCTCTAATATCCAATTTGCAAAACCCTAGCTCGTTAGTTATGCCACGTACTTTGATTTTTTTTTCTTTTGCGAACTAGGATAGGAAATACCGAATTATGGATTCACTGCTAGATTGATTGTCGATGCATATGCTTTTTTTTAGAACTATGAAGAGGAACGAGATATTGCAGCTCTCTTTATGCATATTTTGGATGGTTGAACAATTGGTATTGTAAATTATTTAACTTTCGCACTTAATCATCAAATGACTAAGTATATTATTTTAATTCTTGTCAATTTAAATCTTGAAATTTTATATTTCTTACAAAATTATATTAGATCATACAGTTTATATATGGATTATATCGAATTTATATGAGAAAAATCGTCTTGGCATTCAAAATCCTAGGTACGCCACTGAGTAGCCAGATATACTTACATAATAGGGATGGAAACAGATCGGATTCGCATGAAATCGGATTCAGATAATATCTTTTACCACATTTTTACTCGAATATGAATACGGATTCGAATGTTCTCGAATATGAATACAAAACGGATGTCTCGAATTCGGAAACGCATTCGGATATTTAATTGATTCGGAAGACAACATTTACCAATTTTCTTTATTGATAATTTACAATTACAAAATCATGTAAAGACTAAAGTATTAGTACATAAGAGAGATCGCTCATTAAGAATATCACATTCATCCATATTTATTTTAATAATTAATCATATAATAAATACCTATTAATAAATAAATATTATTAATATATATACATTTATCAAACAAATAATAAAAAATACATGAAAATATTTTCATCAATACATACATAAACTAGGGTAACTAAAATTAAACTTTATATTAATGTATTTTTATCATTAAAATTAATGATATTGGTCATTAATTTTAAATATAACTTTTAAATTCTTTATGGATGCAATATTTTTAATATTAAAACTAATGTCATAATCATTAGTTATGGATATTTTTTTAATTATACACTATCATTATTATTGAACCTAATTTGCCATTAGTTATAGAGATAACTTACAGTTTTATATAGTTGAATACGGATAGTGTCGGATATTGCCGAATACGCATGGAATCAGATAGAGAAAAAAATCGAGAAAAACGAATTCGGATGTATCCACTTTACCACCACATTCGAATTCGAATACGGATACAGATATCCATATTTACATTTTAATGGATACATATATCGGATAATTCGGATTCCATTTCCATATTTCCATTCCTACATAAATGCGTATTCGATTACTTATATGTATTTTATTTCAGATAATTTCTAATACGTATCCAACGAGTATCCGTGCCGCATCGAATACGGGTTTGGGCTGCTGCTGAAGCTGAGTGCAACTTCGCCAACACGTGAATAGAGGGGACAGGGGAGGTTACTGTTCTTTGCAAACTACTCCATGGCCTAGTCTAGCGTTTTGACTGTACGATACTCTGTTGAAAATGGTGCGCCAGCTCCGTATTTTCTTGGCCGCAAAGCGTGAAGGCACCACCACAACTCCCAGCATATTCAGCATCATGTCATGGACCTTGTAATGTGAGGATGAGACAGCTACATAGGGTTCAGTACCAATGCTAGTTCATCATAGCAAGGCTCATATTCTACATGTCAGTAAAACACGGACATCTGTCCAGGATCAGCAGCGGAGAAACCGAATCCAGCTCGCCCCGAACCACGGTCTCCTTGCGCTTCTCTGGGGACACATTATCTGCTTTGAACTCTCTGTGTCATGCAAAGGGTGTCCACTTTGATTTCTTAATCAAACTGTTTAAATATTGACCAAATTTATAACGAAAAGTATAAATATGATAACACACTAAATATGTATGCTATGTATTTCATAATGAACCTAATGAATTTTGTTACATATCAAAAGTACATATATATTTTTTAATATACATTTGATCGAACATAAGCTTTGACTTAAAACAAGACCAAATGGACAACTTTTTTTGGGACGGAAGGAGTAGATCGCAAAAAATATCCACTTCAAGGGCAGTGGGAAATGGGTTCTCCGTTCAAACTGTAAATTGTAATGAATCGTGCATGATACTTCACGTCTAAATCTTTCGATCAAAACGAAGCCTGCAACCTAAACCCAAACGATTGCAAAGAAAAAGATGATTATTTTCGATTTCCAAAACGCAGCCGTATAAATAGGTCATAACAGATGAGGAGTTTGCTCCAGGACGAGTAGATGTTCTTATGGAAAGGCAAATGAAATTTTAAAGTCACAGGAAACAAATGTTTCATCTGTCTAAAGGATCTTGGTATGGAACTATGGATTACATTTTTGCCAAGCTCTGAGTAAATGGTTTGCTGGCTACCTGGCTATCTATTCGATTTGATAATCGCTTGATCTGGATGACGATCCTACTCTCCTGGCTACCTAAAGCTCACTGTCATCAGATTTGCTGGCTGGCTCCCCGTTGACAGCAACAAGTTCCGTGTCAAATATGAGAGTTGCTCCACCTGCACCGAGATAGATAAATAACTCATATCTGAGATCTGCAGTAAACCTGGGCCTGACTACAATGGGAGAAAATTGAAGGTATCCATTTGGATGATTGTGTTGATAATGTGATGGGGATATTAACAGCCACATCCACCATGCTGAACAATGTGCTAATCACCATTCAGAAATTTTCTTACAAGCTAATAATATGATTCTGTGGCAGTTGTGGACTCAAAAAGTCAAAGACAAGCAGAAAATAGCATACCAGGAATAGTTGGTGGTGATCCTTGAGGCCCATAGCCGAGCTTTGCAGGGATCTTCAGCTTCCGCTTCTCACCAACGCACATTCCCAGGAGACCCTGATCCCATCCTACAAAGTAGTACAGGAATTCAGATATAGAACATTAGAACTGGAGCACAAGCCAAACAGACAGTAACCAATCGATCCAGTGCCAATTTAATTACCTTTGATCACTTGACCGGTGCCCAACTCAAATTCAATTGGGTCACCCCTTTCAAAGCTAGAATCAAAAACTGTCCCATCAGTAAGTTTTCCCTGGTAGAAAAATGATACAAACAAGTGAGCATCACTCAAGAGATAATTAATATAATTGTTGTAAGCAATAAGTGCTGTCCAGTAATGCATTAGAGCTTCTTTAACAAAAATGGGTCGGTTGAGTAAACAGTTTGGCTTAAAGGTTATAATAAGTATAAATGGTAATGCCACTCTTAAATAGATCATAAGGCTCTATTGTGTATGCCCTATTTTCTCTACCCAAACAAAAAGGCAAATAATTATAAGTTGGATCTGGAAAAGAAATATTGGTGGCCTGATGGCAGATGCTAAAGGATTTACCCTGTTTCCATTAAATGGTAATGGAAATACATCAGGTTTGCAACGGTGAAAGGGAAGGCACCGCGAAGCAAAACTATTAAGGCAGTCACCTAACTTAACCACTGCAACGGTGAGCCAAATCACAAAAACCGAGAGTTAACCGACCCAAAAACGAACAAAGAAGGTTAAGGTATGCAGCTAAGTGCTGAACGGGATATAGGTGGCACAATTATTCATAGAAAGCATTAAGTTAGTGATATGTAGGTTAATTGTCATTAATGATTTATTGTGACAAAGCAAACAGATGAGAAGATAAAACATTCGACTTACACGGTAGTGAACTTTAACCCTGTCACCTTTGTGAGCTTGAATGCTGCAGGTCTCTGGCTTGAACTGCAAATTTTTAATACAGGCATAACACAACTATAAGAATCTGAGGAATTTAACAGGTGCAATGACAGTAGCCTATGCTATTATTTACACTCCATGGATATTCTTACAACATGGTTAATGGTTTTAATAAGAACTGATATATCCAGTTCTGCATGTCCAAAAAGATATCATGTTTCTGATAGGGAAAGGCAGAAGTGATTTGTCACAGCATAACAATTTGGAGTTATCAGTTGTATGAAAACTCAATATGCTGCCTGGTACAAAATTGAAAAGGAGTTTTTAATTGCGAAATCCAAAATCTTAAGTTCCAACTCACTTTATGATTTTGATTCAATAGGTTACCCGGACGCAAAACAAAAGGAAACTTGAATTATGCATTAGTAAATCGATTTGTTGAATGATGAATTAGAATTGTACCCTAACTTGTTGCACTGTAAAAACAACAAAATGTCGTGTTCCCTCAATCTCTTCATTTATCCAAATCACAATTTTTATGCATTCTCCAAAAACACATGATATTTACACTGACCGAACCATGGGATCTTTTGCCTAATGGCCTAGTCAATCCCACCACAATGACTCAATTCTCCTGCACAGATTGCTTTTGCCAATAATATAACAGTAGTATATTTCTCCCATAAGAACATTAAACACGGATCGAACCTAGCCCCCGCAAGTTGGATCTCCAATCTGGAAAAAAACACATTCCCATACTACCTAACTAGTAACTACTCCGTACTTAGCCCAGTCCAATCAGACAAGAAGTGGGACAGACGAAACGTAACAATTCAAGCACACAGAGGGCACCCGCAGAACAGTCCTAGTCGGGCAAAGTAAGAGCGGGTACCTTGACGCCGATCTGGAGCTCCGTCACGTCGCCCGATTTCTTAGCCACGGCTGCTGCGAGACACAAGAGTCAGATCAGATCGGATCGGAGGTCGCTGCGTGGGGGCTGCGCGCGCGTGCGCTCCACACGAATTCGAGGCCCGGGCGGGGGTCTCTACTCACCGACGAGTAGCAGCGCGGCGGCGGCGACGAGGAGGCAGAGAAGAAGCTGCGGCTTCGCCATGGCTTGTGGTCTTGTGCGAGGGAATTCGCCGATCTCGGGGTGCAGACGGCCAGATGGTGGTGCGGTGCGGTGCGGTGCTGTGCGGCGTTTATATCAGGACGGCAGGACCGCGGACTGCAGGAGTGAGGGGCTGCTTTGGGTTTAGAAACTTCATCAGTAAAATTGTGAAAGTGTGTTCAGTTTTACTTTTTCCACGATAACCCGACGGCCATAACCATAAGCCTCGCTTGATATTAACACAACGGAAATAGTGTTCTTTTTAAAAACTGTGACTGCAAATTTAGGGAACTGAGAAACTAGCTTTTTACGGCCAAGCACAGTGAATCAACCGGAGGCTAGCATTAGAAGTGATGAACAATTTGAATTTATTGCGTGCAAGATTTGTACGTATAGGAATGCATTCATACATTTTGCTAAAAAATGCGTCACCACTACTGCACTACATGTCCCACTAGTACAAGTTTATCCAAGAGTATACTTTGGAGAACGAACAAAAGATCTTATATAAAAAAAATATCAGCATAATGTTGCGCCCACGCTGTACAGAGGCGACGACACATGAATTAACGCACTAACACCAGCGTTCAGCAGTGGCAACGGCGTCAGTCCGCGACGATGAGTGCCGAGACAAGACTCCCAACAGGCATTATGCGGGTCAATCCGGTACAAGATTGGAGAAATGTCAACTCCCGTGCAAACACCACCTGATCTGAACATCAGGACAGGTTCAAGCGACACTGGCTAACGACGACGTACAGAGTCAGATGGCGATACATCAAAATCGCACCGATTCCAAATATCTGATACCCTGTTACTACGACCGTATATCAAACCCATTCTTGATTGCAGAGACTATCTACACAGGGGACTGGATATCGTTAGTTACAGCGGCGCATGAAGAGTTGTCGACAAAGGCAATATAAGGTTGCGGTCTCAGGAAATAAGAAAAGCATCAGTGCACGGCGGAGTGGCAGCAGATGAACGGCATCCACGGCTGCTTCCTTCCTTTGGAACTCTTGTCAACATCCTTGCTATGCAGTTTGGCAGGGGAGCTCCAGTGGTGGTCGTTGGAGCCCGATTTAGGAGACCCCGACGAGTTGCCATCCTTGGACACCCGGCGCCGGAACGACAGCACCCGCTCCTTGGTGCTGGGCTTCTTCACTTGGTTCTCCGCGCTTGCCTCGGCCAGGAGGACCTTCAGAGGGACGCGGACTCTTCCTGAGTTCAGCCGCGTGCCTGGGGCGGCAATTTCTTCATTCTGCTTGGTGCTGTTCCCCTCTTGATCAGCTATGCCATTCGGCTGCTGCAGCTTCTCTTCAACATTATCTGTGCTTTGTTCAGCAGTCACCTCCTTTGCAGCTGTATCTTGGGCAAGCATCTTTGCTTCAGAATCATCTGCGTCTCCTGCATTCATATTCTCTGCACTGGTGCCGTCTGTCTTCTGCATTTTTCCTTCGACATTGTCCCCATCGAACTGTGCATTCATCTCCTTTGCACCTGTGTCACCAGTCAGCATATTTTCTTCAAGATTTCCCATGCTCTGTACTGAACTCAACTCTGTACCGCCAGCCTGCTTCTCTTCGACAACATGATCCAAGTGCTGTACCTCATTCATATCTGCAGCACTGCCTTCAGTTGGCTTCTTTTCTTCAACATTAGCAGCATGTCCATTCTTATCAGTAGTGCTAGTAGCCTGTTCAGTTACAATGCCATCTATGCTTCGTACTGCAGTCATCTCCATTGCACTAGCATCTTTGGCTTGCGTATTTTCTTCAATTTCTGCACTGACTGCACTAATAGCCTGCATAGGTTCTGTACTGGGGGTTGCCTGAGATGGCACAAAAATGACACCATTTTTATGTCCTTCCTGCAGACTATGGTCAGTTGAGCAAGTACTGCCCACAAGTTCAGAAGTTGTGCTGACAGGCATGTCTTCCAGACCAATTACTTCACCATTTTCTACAGCACTTGACGTGGATAATATGCATTCATCTGCAGAAATGTTAAAAACTTTCAGCATACAACCTTGTGCAATTCAAAGCTAAAGGTTTGACTTTTAAAAAAAAAATATGCAGTAATAGTATGCCTCAAGAGTCAAGACTCAAAATAGTTCGGCATACAACCTTGTGCAATTCAAAGCTAAAGGTTTGACTTTCCAGAAATATATACAGTACTAGCCTACCTCAAGACTCGAAATATTTTAGCATATGCAAATGCTAAAAACGAGATTATGATATAAAACTCAGAGGACATTCAACTTTTGAGTTGCATGGTCAACTTGCATGGCAGTGGATGAATTGCACTACTCCATATTGCAGAACCCAATCAACCAGATTAGAAAAAGGAAAAGGTTAAACATTCATCTCCAACTTAGAACTGGCTCATGCTTTACAAAAAAAACCATCAATTTGATAGGAACAGAATGCAAAAAAAAGGCCAATGCAAAGATAATGTTGAATGCATTCACTACATGATCAGATTTTGAACTCACAGAAAGTAAAATAAACATGGAGTATAGAACAGAGTTCACAAGTGCGAACTTATATCAAACAATGTACAATTAAAGTGTCAGAAATTCTTACTCGAGTTATGGCATTGTTGTGCTTCAGCCATCCTAGTTAGGTTAGAGACTGTTGGTTGATCCACCATCAGGGATGTAGAGTCAACTTGCGGTCTCGATTCAACAGAATTTGGTACCTCCAAATAGCAGTTGTCAGTGGGAAGTTCAAACAAATCATCATTCCTGTCATCATCAACATTAAATGGATTTTTGGCAGAAGATGCTTGATCCGTTACTATTGTGGCATGTTCCAGACTCATAGAAGAAAATTGATCTTCAGCAAGAATCTCATGGCCAATCTGTTTGTTGTGGACATCCTCTTTAGCGAATCCATTAGTCTTCTCTACGGAAGGATTTTCTTCAATGATATTTGGTAGTGGCCTCTCCTCAAAGCTGAATTCCAGATCATTCACATTAGTTATAGGAGTATCATCCACGTTAGTAACAGGAAGATCATAGTGAATAGCAGCTGTGGGGCATTCTAAACTTTTATTGCAAAAATTCTCAACAAGCTGATGATCATCTGATATGTCCTCAACATTCGAGTTCTGTGTGGGGAGCTCTGTCGAGCAATCTATGGGAGCATCATCAGTGTATGCAACCTTCAGGTCGCTTCCAATTGGCATGGCATTAGTGCTAGGATTGGTTATTGTTTCCAACTGAAGAGTATCTGGTCTTGGTGATGCTTCAGACATGGTATGTGAAACATGCAATCCATCTTCCATAAAATCTCCCACCTTTCCAGAGTTTGTAGACACTGATTCTGGTTCCAAAAAAGGTGGATGGGCTTCCTGAAGGGATGAAGCATTCAAATGACCAATCATCTCACTATGACCAGTTTTATCAGGTTCACTGTTAACCATATCAGTAGAAGTGTTGTCAACATTCACAGAGTGTTCATATGGACTCCCAAGCTTCACGTGAGGTTCAGCCAATCTAAGAGCTCCATCCTCCAAATTATATCCAACATTAGAGTCAGAAGATAAATCTCTCATATTGAGTTCTCCAGGAAATTGAGCTTTGCATAATCCATTTGTTTCAACAGAATTTTCATTTGCAGCTACATTTGATTCTGATGAAACAGTAATCAAATTATTGATTTCTGTAGAAAATACAGAACCTGGTGCTGCACCATCTTCAGAATCTGGTTGATGAAGAAACGGAGATGCATCCTGGTAGTCATCAAAACTGTCTTCTCGCTCAGCTGGATGTTCCACTTTAGTTTGGCTACCATTAGTACAAGCAATCTGTGATTCAGTTCCACAGCCTTGATTTACATTCTCAATAGATTTGCTGCTGAGATTGACAAGGCCATTTTGACTTAATTCACTGGTGATAGTTTGAGTTCCAGTATCTTCAGCAGAAGCACTTTCATTGTTGCTGTAATTAATCAGGCAGTTGTGTTCACTTAGTTCAGTGGCCACGACTTGAGCTCCAGTACCTGGAGAAGCATGTTCTATTAAAACAAAAGATAACCAAATAAACACGCACTCTGATTTTAAATGAAAAGGTGATGATACGATATTATTTGAAACAAATACTGGTGGCACATAGGATTATCCAGAAACAAGTTAAATGTTGGCAAATTAATAACTTTACAACCATAGCTTCACAGGAAACTTTGGTGAATATTCTGAAGATATGCAAGGAACGAGTATTAAAAACCCAGAGGGATTCTAAGGCACAAAAAATGAATTAAGCATGAATCACTAGGTAGTTGCAGTTCACATGAAAGGTTATAACAGTAAAGTTTGACGAGTGCAACCGTTTTTTTTCTACCCTGCAACAAGCACATATCATACCATTACTAAATATAATAGTCTCAAGGAGCCATTGCAAAAGCTTTGCCAAAGAATGAAGTTGTAATACACAGGACTAAATCCCAAAGGCAACACAGATAGTAGCCTCCTGCTAAATTCAAATTGCAGCAGTACTATATTCTGAACTTTGAAGACTTTTAGCAATGGAGCAAGTTTACAATTAACAGACAAAGCACAGACAACATGGCTGTAAGTCATAACAATTAGGAAATAAAATTATGACAAAACATGTCAACACCCCCAAACAATGGGATCTGTTCAAGTAGATGACAAGACAACAATCTATACTAAAAAAGATTAAAAAATTAGGATGAGATACATGCAGACACAACGAAAGTATTAACAGTTTTCTATTTTGCAAATAAATTGAATGCACATGTGACTAGGACAACATGTGGTGGAGGACCACGACAAGATAGCAGACCCAAGAAAACAAGTGTTAAACGACAAGCTCAAAGAAATCCTACCAACCTTATGCGAATAACGATGGATAGGTCGGATTTTTAGGAAGAAAGTTCACCAAGAAACCAACAAGTTCATTCTGGCTGACTAGAGAACGAATCCAATGTGTGTGCAGGTTGACAAAGACAATCAACAAATTCTTACTGCTGACCACTGGTCAGTATCAAGCAGACACCTTGCTACGAGACCCGGAGAGATATATACAACTTGGTAAAAATTGGTGTAATCAAACATGAATCTCAGTGTCCGAAGCCTGAATTTACTACTGACACATTATTATAAGTACAAATAATAACTTAAGCAAAGCAAAGATCAGATCTGCGTACTGTTCAGAAGCTACAAATACAAGGCACTCCAACTGTTGTACATCGTTATCACAAAAGTATCGCCCCAACTCCAAGGGAAACGAGAAAGTACCCACGCTTTGAGCTTTAATGCTAACCGAGAACCACGCAGACTTTTATTCCAGGCCCCCACGAGGGTACCATCTCACTATGCCCATGTGAGTTTTGCACCCCTCTTCAAACCGGGGACAAGGGAAAAGGGCAGCCAAGCCTTTTGCCTTTTCAATCTCTAGCAAAAATGCGGTATGGGCAAAACAACAAAAAGCACAAGGCCTAGGCAGGATTAGCTCGCGTAAATTCACGTTAATCAAAGTGACTTCGATTTGTAACATCCAAAACGCAGGACGGAAATCAAGGGAGTAACAGCAAAGCTGAATTTTCACCCTGAAACATAAGATTGGACGTGCAACGACAGGAATACCAGCGATTACCTGCAGTCACCTTGTCCTCCACCAAACGGTCATCTCCTCGCGCAGATCCGCGCACCGCAGCGCCTCCTCCATTCGCCTCGCGCGCACCAATCCCCTCTCGCTGAACTCCTCCGCCTCCTTCTCCCGCACCTACACAGGCCGCACGAGCAGAAACCGCCATCAGAATCAACGAACGGAAACAACGGGAACCATCAAATCCAAACGGAACCAAAAGCGAGAAGCAGCGAGCACCAAAAACCCCCGGCACGTACCGAGCGGCGTCCTCTCCGCCGCATTGCGCGTCCCGGCGCCGCCCTCTCCCCGCTCGCCGACGGCAACGACAGCGGCTTCCTCAATGACCTCCGCAACCGCTTCTCCGGCCTCCGCCGCCGGCGGCGGGAGCGGCGCCTTGCAGTGCTTGCGGTGGGAACGGCGGAGCTTGGCGCTGGGGTGCGGGTTGGGGTACTGGTATCCGCAGACGTGGCAGAGGTGCCCCCCACTCAGCGCCGCCGGGTCCTTCCCACGACGGCTCTCGTCGGCCTCCATGCCCGCCCCGCTCCGGAAAATGGCAGCCAAGCCGCGGCGGCGATGATGGATTGGATGGAGGGTGGGAGCCGAGGGGGACGGCGATGAAAATGGCCGCCGCTACTCCGTTTTGGACGGGGACAACAACGGCGGGGGAGTTGGGGTTTGAGCCCGGTGCGGGTTGCGGCGTGCGGGGACGGGGGGCTTTGGCTTTAACTAGCCACGTGCGTGGGAGGATGACGCGTGGGGCCGTGAGAGAGTGGGTCCCTGGTGTCGGTGAGTGTGGGGCGCCCGAGTGTCACCATCAATGCGGGCCATGTGCGCGGCGGGCCGTGCCGTGCGTGGCCGGCCCGTGGGGGAGGGATGGAAAATTTGATCGGTTTTTTCTAGGGCACTGGTGGAGCCGTGGGGAGGAGGGAAAAGGTAGTTTTGTTTAGAGGGGAGTTTGGCCCACCTGTAAGTGGCGGCGTGCCGGGCCCAGTTGCTGTGGCGCGTGATCCGGCCGTTGCGCGGGCGATGGACAGCCGAGGAGGAGGCTATGATCAGGCCGCCGAGAGCCCGTGGGAGTGGTTGGTGGCACGTGACAGTGACAAGCCTTAGGGGGCCCACTGGAACTGTTGGACGTGGCACACCGCTCTGCTTTGTTCCTTTTCGTCCCCTGGCCGAACGCTTTCCGCTTCGTCCTGTCCCGGACGAAAACTTCATCCTGCCTGTGTCGAATCCATGCGGCTGCAACCTACGGAGAATCTACTGTGGCCAATGTACATTTGTACCTTTGGTTTTCCTGTTTACCTGAAGCTGTATTTACCATCGCTTCTGACCTCAAATCCTCCTACCACCCTAGGTCGGGACCAGAAGGAGTTCGCCGTTTTCTACCGAGGCTTGGCTAGTTCGGTAAATTACCATTATTTACTCGTCACACCAAATCGTATATGGACTACTACTACGGCAAGTTACTAGTGATAGGCCACTCCGCTGGAAACGGTTAACTGCGTTCCACGGAGATGAAAAACGTCTTAACAGTCAGCCAGACTTTTAACGCGTGTCATTCAACGAGTGACGGTTTTGCATGCTGGTACTGGGTGGCCCCGGCCGGACGAGGAGGCCACCATCTGCCATCTGCCTGCCATGATTTTTCTCTCCCCGGCCGGCTCCCCGCATCTTTTCAGAAGGAAAAAATGGCCCGTGTATATGTACTAGTACCACCGATGACTCGATGAGGCCATGAGGGAGGGGTGCTAGCCTGCTAGGGAGGGGGTGGTGATTGACTGATAGCTCTTTCGTGATTGATCTCCGTCTCCTTGCTGTCTGCACGGGCTGTTCTTGCTGGAAAAAGCGCCAGGTTGCCGACGATCGATCGCCGCCCTGATTCGGCCATCATTCAGATCAGATCGGGAAAATGGGGTCGCCAGCCATGGATGGCTTCTCGTTTCTCCGGAGCGTAATCAGTGTGCCCATGTGTGCGGAAAAAAAAAACGAACTAAGACTATCTGCACTCGTCATACTTCATATCCTCCCCTAAAACAGAATATTCATGTCTTGTCATCAAGATTCCCTCCTCTATACAACTTTCTTCCGCACTCGTCATCCTTTATATCTCTACTCAATACCAACTACCCCTCTGGTGGGCCCACATGTCAGCGTCTCATTCCCTTTTTTACTCTCCTCCCTCCCTTCCTCTGCTACTCCGCCCCTGCTCCTCTCTCTTTCTTCCTCCCTCGGCTCCTCCGACGCTCCACTCTCCCCTAGCCCTCGCCGCGCCGGCGGCGGCCAGGCGAGGCGAGCCAACGGCGGTGCGGCCCACCTCCGCCTGTTCTCCCACCGCCGAGCGGAGCACGTCGGCAGCACGCGGATCCCTCGCGGCGGGAGCACACCGTTGGCGCGCATGCAGGTGCTCTGGTGACGGCGGAGGGGCAACCACACCGGCGACGCGAGCAGGCGAGTACGGATCGACGGAGGAGCACGGCGGCCCCCTCCTCTCCGTCGTCCTTATCTTCTTCCCCGCACCCGGCGACATCGGATCCATGGCGGCTCCACGCCCGACGCCCCTCTTCCCGACGCCCTCACACTCAGGCTCCGGCGTCCAGCACCGGCTCGCCGGAGTGATTCGGCAGGGGCGGCGACCGGGGCAAGGAGCTCCTGCGGGACGAGGCCACTCCTCTCCGGCGAGCGGCGCGGTCCCCTGCTGCATGGCGGCGCGGCCCCTTCCTCCTCCAGCCCGCGAGGTGGATCTTCGGTCGACCGCCGGTGCGCACCTCCTCCCTATCGCGACGGCGCAGGGGCGGAGCGTGACGGCGCTCCTTTGGTCGCCGACGGGGAGCACAGGTCCTGGCGGGAGGCTCGAGGTCCCGGCGGCTCCTCGCGGCGGTGGAGGGCGGAGGAGAGCGGCACGGCGAGGAGGCGTGCCAGGGGTGGCCGGAGGCAGGGACGGAGCCTGGGCCGCCGTCCCTGATCTCCCCGCGCGCCGTCGCCGGCGGCTCCGCCATGGCCATCCCTCTCTCCAGGCATCTCCTTCCTTCTCTCTCCCCTTCACGCTCACGGCGCGGAGGAACGACTACGCGCGTGGGCCCCGCTCCTCGTCCTTTCGCGGACGCCCGCTACCCCGCCACATTCCCAGGGAACAGGAAGCTCGCGCGGCGTTGCGGGAGCTGTCCAGTACCCCAGTGCGGGTCTTTTTTCTTTTGCATATACTTTCAGGAGGCGGGTAGCGTACCCAGTGCAGATAGTCTAACCAGACTTGTTAGTACAGCACACGGCGGATGTGACATTCTGCGAAAGGAGCTCGTCAACGAGCATGGCACCACACTAATCGGCGCACTGAGTTCAGTATTGTGTGGCATCTGGCGGCTGCTGCTGGCGGCTGACGTGCGTGCGGTCGATCGATTTACTTGGATTGGAAGTGATTTCTCGGCGGGGATAAGCGAGGTGGTTAAAGATGGCAAAGCAGTTGCAAGTGGGAGTGGTTATACATATACTGCTTGCTTGGCAACCGGCTGCGCCGAACGGGAAATCAAACAAACGGATCACGCACGCACTCGTCTGCGTGGTAGCCGTTGGAGATGATATGATATATGGAGAGGTTAATGGTAATGGTACTAGGTGGAGGAGAACGTGAAGTGGTTAACCGTGCTCGATCGATCGATCGTCGGGGCCGCCATGATGCCGACCACTTGGCCGGCCGGAGCCGGAGAGGAATCTTCTTATCGATCTAGCCCGCCCGGCCGTAGCGCCCACGCCACGCAAAGCCACCCCCACGACCCCCGCCTTTCCGCGGGGGAAAAAAAAAGCTTTCTCCGACCCGCGGCCGTCGCCGCCGTTCGTCTTGTTTTACCGCTAGCTGCATGTGTTGGCTTGTTGCTCCGGCTCCACGACTCCACGGGCTACGACGAGCTATACCTCCTATACGAGCATTTTATCCGAGAGAGGGGCAGTTCTTGTCAGGTAACCAGCACGGGCGAGGCACGGGGGCTAGCTCTGTACCTGTTGCCGGACGTGCGTGCGTCGTGCGAGCGAGGCGCCGGCGCCGGCGCCGGCGGGCAAGTCTTTGGGCGGCGACAGGACAGGATGTGTGATGCTGTGCTTTGGCTCGGCTGCCGCTGCGGCGCACGGACAGAGACCGTGCGCACGGGCGTTTATTTGTTGTTTTCCTCTGCCCATCACACGGATCACCCGGTGTTACCAAGAGGCGTCTTCTCGGGAGGGAGTTCGTCCCGTACGTGCCCATCACCGGATCCTCCCGACGAGGCGTCTTCTCCTGAGACTGACTACTGGGGGCTGGCTGACAACCCACAACCGCGCCGGCGACCAAGCAGGAACGACAAGTTCGGGGCTCTTTTTCACGGATGTCTCGCGAAACCCTTTAGCTCACTCCTGCAGTCATGGGAAAAATGAAAATGATCACCAAGCTACAGCGACAGCACACGCATTGAAACTGGCAACTGGCAAGCGAACTCCATTCCTGATTCTCAACTCTGAAGTGAGCACGAGCAACCGAGCAAAAGGCTCCACTGTTACGGCAAAAGTCTGAGTGAGAAGTAAGCACATCGATCTACGGTGCCGAACGAAGGCAGGTCCGCTACTACCTATGCTCCCAAGCTGTCTAGCCAGGTTGTACACACAAAACACACACACACACGATGTTTTAATTTCTGCCCCTTACTGTCCCAGGCACCCAGCCAGGAGCTCAACGAGCTGCGGAAGTTGCAGGAGCCATGGCCTGAAAATAAAGAAGGGAAAAAGTTCATCAAAAAGCCATATTAGCAACTGATGCTATCATCATCGTGTCAAAAAGATAGACAGTTACTTGAGGAAGCGGACACCAAAAAGGTGAGTGCAATTGAGGCAAAGCTTCTTGTCCCTATCATCATCGTGTCAAATACCGTACAGTTCAGAGATGGTGGTGTGAGCGCATTCCGCACTGGGGCATGAGTACATCACTGATACTATATGTGATTGCAGCATTCTCCCCAAGAAGCAATGCCGTGAAGAATTTGTGCTTTGGAAACCAAAGCAACATCGGCTGAAACCTTCTTTTACCAAATCAAGCAACAAGGCTAGCTAGTTAATGGACCAAACAACAGCTGAAAAAGAGATGCACAAGCAAGCAAGCGAGGATGATGATGCGTCTTAGAGATCTGATCATCTGATAGAAAACGTTGCACATAGCTCAGTACTCAATCACACTGAACCTGCACAAGCTAACAGACGCACAATTTGTCTCTCTCCATTCGTCTTACTACCAATGAGTTGAGTTTTGACCCTGAATCTAGCCTGCTGAAACACGGTTACACTCGGCTGAAACGCTCTAGCCCACCCAAGCATTCAAGTGTAGGCTACAGCGACAACCAACACACGACGCACACATGACAATTGGCAAGTGAGCTTCCACCTTTCCATTTCTGAATTCCAATTGTAAGCACGAGCAACGGAGCAAGTCTCCACGTCCACGGTTAAAGCCAAAGTCTGAGTGAGAAGTGAGGACGACATCTACGGTGCCAAAAGCACGTCCCCTCCCTGTATAGCTCTCAATTATGCTAGTCGTCTAGCCAGGTTTACACAAAATCAAGAATCGCATGCATGTTGCTTTCTCCCCCTCCGTTCGCCCAGGCAGTCAGTTAGGAGTCTAACGAGCTGCTGAACTTGCAGGTGCCATGCCCTGAAAGGAAAAACACAGTCATCAGCAAGGTGTGTTACCAACTGAAGCTGAGCAGGAAAAAAAACATAAAGGATACAGTGATACATATATGTGATCGCAGCATTTTTTCCAAGAAACAATGTCGGAAACAACTTGATCGGTCCAAACCCTTTTAACAAATCAAGCAAAGGTGTGTACACAAGCAAAGGTGTGTGTAGATCTGATAGCAAACCTTGCATGGCTGCCTATGCAGAGAATGCTGCTGCAAATCCAAGAGTCTCGGCAACAATTTTAGATTAACAAATGACTGTGCACGGCTAGCGAGCAAGCAGTATAAACACTGCTCCACTGCAATATTTTTCCCTTTTCATTTGTAAAAGCAAGCATATTGTTCCTAGAAGTTTATATTTAAAGACGCTATACTCAGTTATACTGAACCTGCACAATAAGCTAACAGACATACAGAAGTTGCCACTCTGCATTCGCCCTACTATCAATTGTTCAAACGCATCAATTACCTGACAGGAAAGAAACTCAGGATCATGTGAAGTGTGCAGCTGGGCTTTGGTTATACTGATGTTGCAGGCTGCACTTGCAGGCTTGCAGCTATTACTACAACAGTCCAAGATCATGTGAAGTGAGCAGCTAGCTGGGCTTTGGTCCAGTCCAGTCATAAATGGGCCACAATGGACTAGCCAAACACGTGTGCGCCTGATCATTTCGGGCATATTTGGCAGCGAGCCCAGCCACAGACTAACAACCATAAACTGATAAACGTAGTCAGTGCCAGTGGTGCAGTGCGTATGTGCATGAAAGAAGCCTTGTATTGTATATTAAAATTATATCTTATGCATCTCAGGGTAGGTTAACGGCGACATCACCTTATTAGCTTGAATAAGCACATACGCCATGCTATGCTACATAATAGCTCTTCGATTTTACTTCTAGGTTATGACTTACAACATAGAGATAACAATCAGCATATTTCAAACTTCATAATTTGGTCCACTGAGCCTTCCTATTATGTTAGACAGATTTCAGGCACCACATACTTCCTATAATTAAATAGCGGAGTAGTTCTCACAAAAGGAACCTGGTGTACAAAATCCTACAATGAAAACTGTTTTCATTTTTATTGTAAAAAGCTATTTTCATATACTTTTCGTCCCATTTCAAGTTTGAAACTTGTCAGAAAACAATAACCATTCTGCATATGTTTAAAGCAATATTCAGGTCCACATGAATAATGAATTTAGTCAACCACATTGCTACTATTTACTGCATGACTTCATCATCCACATGTGATGAAAAATGATACGTGTTTGTTATGATTTGTTTCCTCAAATCCCAAAGTGGTGGGAGTCAACTCAACTCACTTGACATATGGAAAGAGTATCTTAATTACAATGCATTTTCTGTTATAATCCTATTATACTAATATTAATAGAATCACTCAACATGAGCGTCACGAAGTTGGAACCTTCCATGCTGCTACTTCTCCATAAGAACTATTTTAGATTGATTTAAACAAGTTTACATACTGCATGGACCACAAATCACACATAAAAAAGCAGTTCTTAATATTTTTTGACAGATGTGAATGGCTCCAGATTTGATTATTTGGATATCCCCCGATGTAACCCCTGGGGAGATCTGATCTGACGACTTTAATAATCATAAAAGATATAACTAGAGTTGACCTGGTACTGTACTGAAAGATGCTTTCACAATATTCATCACTCATCTACTCACATTCGGTGAAATGTATACCCCTTTTTTCACTTTTATTAAGGTCAGCCTAGTTATGAACTACAGATTGAGATTTGAAACTGCGTGACCAATCAAGAATTAATCATCATCCAAATCAAGTAGCACGTCAAGGTTCTCAAGTTTCACTTACTTGGATTTTTGATAGTCTGCTCGGCAAGGTTGTTGAAGTAGCACGTCGCCCCAATCTTCCTGAACTGCTGCCAATACGAGTTGAACGCGTAGCTGGCGTGAGCCACCGTCGTGTTCGGCATGTAGCATTTCTCCCCGGGCTGGATGGCGGCGCAGGTCCCGTTTCCCTGCCCGCACGCGTACGACAGCGCATTCCCCACCGCCGTCTCGTTCAGCTTCTTGCTGGCGGCGGCCGAGAGCACACACCATATGGGACCCTTGTACGGGGTATTGTTCTCCGGTGCCGGCAGAGGCGGGTACGACCACAGCGGCCGCCGTCCAGTGAGGTCGATCGGGTAGACTGCGGTGCCGTTGGCGTAGTACAGGCCCCAATGCCGCTCGGTGCCCGGCCCGCCCTTGAGGTCCTCGTTGTAGAGCGAGAACACGAACACCGGCATCTTGGCTCCCGGCCGCAGCGGTGTGCCCGGGTTCTTGGCCATCCGTGCCGCGAGGTTCCTGTTGTAGATGGCAGCGTTGTGGACGTTGCCGCCAATCTGGTCGTAGTCGCAGCCGTTGGGCCACCCAGTCTCCGCGACGGCCAGCTTGACGCGCCCGTAGCCGAGCTTCGCCATCGCGATGGTCACCGCGTCGAGCATTTCGTCGAGCAAGTTGGTGTATGTCAGCCCGGTGACCGGGTCAACGTAGCGGGTGTGTCCGCCCTGGAAGAGCGCGTAGTCGAGCGGGACGGTGAGGTTGTGGCCCGCCCAGACGAAGTAGGGGTAGGCGTCGACGAAGTAGTAGGAGTTGGTCCCGTTGAGGAAGTGCAGCAGCGGGCGCACGACGGACGCGGCGATGTCGGGGCGGAAGGCCGCGGCGGACGGCGGGCGCGGGAAGTCGCCGTCGGCGAGCGCGTCCATGGCGAGCGTGGTGCCGATCTTGACGCTGCTGATGCCCCGCTTGCGGAGGCTGAGGTGGATGTTCTCCATCGCCGGGACCAGGCGCGGCCAGGTGGAGTTGGCGATGGAGTAGTCGGAGAGGATCTCGTTCCCCACGAGGAGGAACTTGACCCGCGTCGCCGGGTAGTAGGGGACCAGGTTCTCGGCGACCCAGCGGTCCGCGGCGGCGGCCGAGGCGGCGATGTCCGGGATGATCTCGTTGGGCACCATGATGGAGACGAGCCAGCCCGTGCCCGCCAGCGCACGGAGCACGCCCGGGTTGGCGTCGTAGATCTTGACGGACCCGGCGCCCGCCGCCCGGAGCAGCTCCACGGACCGCCGCGGCGAGGGGATGTCGTCCGCCACCCGGCCGTAGTTGACGCCGAGCCCGTGGCCGCCGCCGCCGCCGCCGCTCATCCCGTGCGCCGCTGCAAGAAGAAGCAAGCAAGGAAAAGAAAAAAAGAGCTTTCAGCTCAGCTCGGTTCGCCATGGCTCCAGCTTAAGTTCCGGCGTCAAGAAGACGACGCGGCGGGGGGCAGAGATGGTGGGTGGCTCGCGTCGCGCGCGCTTACCGGCGGAAGAGAAGGCGGCGCAGAGCAGCAGGAGGATGGGGAGAGCCCGGACCCGGAGCGGCGGGGCGGCGGCCATGGATGCTGCTGCTGCTGCCACGGCTCCACCCCCTATGCTCTGTTGGAGACTGCCTGGCCTGGGTGTTCACGGCACGCCTTCTCTCGGAGCTCGGGTCTGACCGTTGCTGCGTGGGGATGGGAAGCCGCGTCCTCTTGTAGGAGAGCGGTTTGTGTTAAAAAATCACTACTAGGATTCCTTTTTTAAAATTAAGTTTGACAACGGTATGGTAGCTTTCAGCATGCTCTGGCCAGCAGCAGCTGTTGCTTTCGTTTCTGTAGCCTCTAGGAGTACGGATTGCAAAAGATTACTACTAGTAACCGTATAAAAGCTGTTGCTTTGTTTCCTTCGAAAAAAAACATGCTTCGGAGAAAGACGCGGTGAAAATCACTAGGAAAGCGAGGACGTGGTGGTACTGTAACGTTGCAACTTGGAAGAGACGAGAGCGTGCACTGCAGCAACGGGTTCTGTCAGTGCCCCATTCGGCCATTCCTCGCTCCCCCATTGCTGCTCTCGTCTTCCGCATGGGATGCTCTCCCCTCGGCTCCGCTCGTGCTCGGGGGACGGAGGAAGAAGAGCTACCTTTGGGTGAAGTTGCCTTTGCAAATCGCAACCATGGGCCTGTTTAGTTGGAGGAAAAGTAGCAAAAGTAACTATTTGAACTCCTGTAGTACTCATGTAGTACTTTCGTTTGTTTGTGGTAAATATTGTCCAATCATAGACTAATTAGGCTCAAAAGATTCGTCTCGTGATGTACAACAGAACTGTGTGATTAATTAATTTTTTTACCTACATTTACTGCTCCGAACATATGTCTTTTGGTGTATTTAATGTGATGTGATGGAGAGAGAGTTGAAAAGTAACAAATTTTTGGCTAAATTTTAGCCAACTAACGCCCTGTTCGTTTGGCTTATCAGCCACCAGCCAGCAGTACTATTCTCTCAGAACAAATCAGCCACCAACTACTAGCCATCAGTACTTTTCTCTCAGAACAAATCAGCGCCAGCCATCAGCCACCAGCCAGTCGAACAGGACGCTAAACAGGGCCCATGTTTGTTTCTCTTTTCCGTCCACTGCGCAGCACAAGGGCGCAGTTCATGTTTGTTTCAGCGACTGATCAGTGAGAGGTGAATGCCCGATGTGCATGCACATGCTTAGGCCTGGGCAAAATACCCGATACCCATTACCTGTACCCGAATTACCGGAACCCGAACCTGAATTACCCGAACCCGAGGTACCCGATTCCAAGTTCGGATAGTGATTGTGATTACCCGAAATTAGTTTGGGTAATTCGGGTAATACATTCCGGTATCCGAACTATCCGAAATTTGCCTTTGTCTTTGTATTTATTCATGTGTTGTTAGTTGAACACTTGAAATTGTCACTTTATTACAATATAATTCTCTTAATTTGAACAAGTGACTATAATATACTATTCTTCTCAACTTGTAGTTGAAATTCAACACAAACTACTAGTCTATGGAACATTATGTGTGTTTGAGTGTATACTTTGATTATATATTTCGGGTAAATTGGGTAACCCGAACCCGAACCTGATTTTTTGCGGGTAGTGTTTTTCTGGAACTGATATCGGGTAATACTTCTCATTACCCGAATTTCGCAAAACCCGAATTACCCGACCCGAACTAATCGGGTAATCCGAACGCCCACCCCTACACATGCTAGCTAGCGCATTCTTTCTCAAAAAGACCGCACATGCTACTGTACTACATTTTCACCGACCGCCCGCGACCGCTGTGACCTGTGATTGAAGGGCACCTTTTCCCATCCTTGGTGTGCTGAAAGCACCGGGTAAATTGCCACGGAACCTGCGCGCGTCTCGTCCACGATGATGCCATTGCGAGTCATCTGGTACTACGTGACCAACCGACTGACCGTGACAGAAGCTTCTTCCAAATAAAATTCCCCCGGTCGGCTTGCACCCAAAAATTTTCGCGGTGACGCGGGGCGCTCGCGGGGAGTATGCGAGACTTGGCTGCTGACTCTGACTCCCCCCCACGGTCTTGTTGTCCTTTGAACGGAGAAAACAAGGCGATGGCCGTCGGTGGTGACTCGGTGTACGTATGTACTCTTTGCTAGTTTGCTGGGTACTCTACCTGTCCTAAAAATTTTGTGAAAATACTAATTATTTTGGTATGATATATTTTATTATTGTATATATTTTAAGTATATCATAACTTTTTTCATTTTTACAATTTTTTAAATAAAACAAGTGATCGAAAGTGATCAGCAAAAGTATGCTTATATTGGATGGAGTATTTTCTGCACCAAGTTTCAAGTTTCCATCGCCCTCCTGCCGTTTTCGCTTTCTAGTACGAATGTCTACGGAGCACTCAAAAACTTGTTCGTACTTTTTGCGAGGCAGATTCACGCCCGCCTCCGCCCCCCACGCGTCCGCCCTCGCGAGCGTCCGCCTCCCCCTCCGCACGCTCCTTCCGCATCCCTTTTTTCGCCCCTACACCCAAGGTCTGCCCCTGCAACCTGCATTGACCCCTCCCACCCCCTCCGCACGCCGCCACGGCCTCCCTCCCTCTCCGCACGCCGCCGCCTCCGCGCAATCCGCGACGCTCCCGTCCACCACGCCGACGACGCGCTCCCTCCGCCTCCCCCTCCGCACACCGCCTCTGCCTACTCCTACTCCTCGCAAATCCTCCTGACCTGCCTCGCGCCGCCGCTGTCATCCAACCGCGGTAGCCCCGGCCCCGCCATTGCGTCTCCGCACCCCTCTCCAACCCCACCTCCCACGTAGCGCCGCTTCATACGCCCCCTCTTCTCCACCCAAACCCTAACGATGACATCCATCCGCCTCGCCTACGCAATTCACCGGCAACCCACCCCGCCGATCTCCTCCACGACTCCCCTCCTCGCACATGGCTACCCGGCGAAGTTGGTGTCCTGCGCGCGCTGTTGCTGGGACGAGGGGGCCTCCCATTGATGCAGCTCGCCGCGATCTCCTGCATCTATGGTCAGGAATCTCTCTCTCTCTCTCTGTCTCTCTCTCTCTGATCTGGTCAGGAATTTTTCTTCCTCCCTCCCTTTCTGACTTCCCAAATATATTTCAATCCTGAACTGGACTTGGGACATGGAGGCTGGGGCAGGACGTACTCACAGGCGCTACCCTGCTACCAGGTGGCTGCATCCACATCACCCCAGTAAGAATTTGTTGTGAAGCAAAAACTATTGGGAAGTACTCATTCTGGTAAGAAACATACTAAGAAAAACGTTAATTACTATTATGGACTAAGATTGGGAATGAGTATTGTGCAAATGGTAAACACTAATTTCTTACTAGCCTTAGCTTTCTGCTTGCAAACTTGTATCATATCGCAACTTTTTATCACACAGTTTCAGTTCCTTGAAACATATCATTAGTGTGGTAAAATCAAAACAACTTTAGGTTTGTTGTTGGCTAAGGCTCCTATACTTTCATTTGCTTATTTATTTTTTGCTCACTGATGAATGGATGATTAGCTGACAATTAGAGATCCATGCATACAGGCCATAGCAAAGTCACTAATGGACATTCGGAAAATGATGAAAATGGGTAGTGCATAACTGATATGAGAGATAATGAGGTACCATTTATATTCATCTATGCACACTGTCATCTAATTGGAAAGGTAAGTTTACAATTTTTTAAAAATAATTCAGCTCTAGATATTTATGGGCTATCCTTTCCCTGATGTACCGGTAGCCATTTGTGTTAGATAGTCGTATCTTTGATCTTTTTCTTTCTTTTGGTGCTTTTATTTATGAACTGAATCTTCTCCTTTCCTGTCTAAACTATGTAGATTTATGAATCTACCTTATCCAAGTGAAGAAACACTAGCTAGACACTCCTAATGGTCTTCATGACTGATGGAATGGGCCTGTTTAGCAAAGCAAGAATTTTCTAATGCCTCTCTACCATTCTTTACAGGTTCAGGATCCAAGAAATTTTGAAGGATTCAAAGGACAGTAGCATGAGAAAATACCATGCAGTAAGTTCACTTAAGTGATAGAACTAGCCTTAGGTGGTGTCGCTCTCTCGTTCCCGAGAAGGTGATGCCTTAGGTTTCTAGCTTTTAATGCAAAAATCAAAATTGTACCAGTGTAGCTTCTTGGATTGAACTACTGAAGGACTGTAGGCAGGTCTGGTATTTTTCAAGTTTGGATAGGACTGCATGGTTTCTGGTTTCTGTAGATTACACTGCAACGACTACATCACCTTCATGGTTTGTTACTTCACAATTTTCTTTTCCTACTTGGATGCTCTTTCCCTTCCCATCTGAATTATCTCACCTTAGAAACGGATTGATATCATGTTGTTTGGGGCTTTGGGCATGTGGTGCTGCCTGAAGGGTTTGTGATTGACATTCCTGGAAGTTCGTTTTACATGAATTGAATCAGCGAATTTGACCTGGTAGTCATCGACAAATGACTGAGACCGATCGATCCGATGATGATGTATTCAATTTCTCATAATGTTAATCTTTGGTTACTTGAGCTGCTGCTCTGATTTCTGTTTTCATAAACTAGATATTGTTTCCTGATTACATCAGAAGTAAATGACCTGTGTAGCCTATTGATTTGTGTCTAAAAATGGATGTCATGTCTGTTTTATGTGTAGCTTCACTTGATGTGACTAGGTGAGCTACAACTATGGCACGAGGTGTTGATACGACCATGTATGAAAATGTAATGTAAATGTTTTCCCAAAACTACTATTGCCCTATAGAAGAAATGCTCCAAATGTGCTCCATATTCCTAGGCGGCTAGCTAGAAGAAATGCTACATGAATCGTGTTCTTTTTGTTGAAAGATCCAATGCTGCAGCAGGAGACCTCAATTAAAATACACATTACTAAAGTAATACCTCCACCAAACAATGTACATTGTATCCTAATTTCCAAAAAAAAATAGGCTTGCTGTTTGTTTTCTTTCTAGCAATGGTATTGGTTTCTTGTTTCCTTGCAGAGGTACAAATAAATTGAATCAGCGATTTGGCATTTTCCCCTCTGAAACTGAATTATAAAATATCTTTCCATGGGTTTATTTGATCAGGATGATACAAGTATGTCTGAAGTCTGAGCAACTGGTTCTTCTAGAAAAACTATTGGTATTCAGTAAGTATAAGCAACCTGTACATTGTTCCTAAATTGTTTCACTACCTTTTCTGAAGGAAATTAAAGAGGTCTTGCTTTCTTTTCTCAGAGAACATCAATCAGCCTGTTCGTTTGGCTGGTGGCTGATGGCTGGTGCTGGTTTGTTCTGAGAGAAAAGTACTACTGGCTGGTTGCTGGTGGCTGGTTTGTTCTGAGAGAAAAGTACTGCTGGCTGGTGGCTGATAAGCCAAGCGAACAGGGCGAATATTCCTAATTTCATGGATTGGCTAATGACGAGAAAGCACGAGCATGACAACACCGAGCAGCCAGCGACCATCCTTCTGCAGCCACGACGCCGAGCTCACCCCCAAGGACAACACCTGCCCAAGGTAAAATTTCTTCCCTCAGATCTGAATGATATGGGTGCTACAAAATTGAAATTTTGAACTATGCCAGCATATGGATGAGTCCCTAAGTTGTTATTGTGAATATTAATATGACATTTGAACTATTTGTTTTGTCCCAACATAAGGCTGGAAGGATTTGGTTGATAGGGGGTTACATGTGTATGCTGGCATAAATTTAATTTTCATTGTGATGTGTTTGTCTAAAATTATTAGAGAGCTCAAGATAAGATTGAGAAGCTTTGCAATTTCCCCCCTCTAGAGATGGCGGTGTAATTGCATTCCCTCCTAATCTTTCTGCAAAAATACTAGCAGGTTGGGCAATAATGTGCAATCATTATATCCTGCAAATATTTTATTACCAATCAACATCTTCACGACAATTATATCTATTTGGTTGCAGGGATTTTTCATAAGAAAGATAATATATTTGCAGAAAGCATGAACGTTCTGGCTTTTTTTTTGGTTCTGAAACAGTCACTACAAATTCTGCAGGTAGCTTTTCAACAAATGCGAAGTCATTAACCTGACATTGTTCCCTTGAATTCTGCAATGTCACGAATTGCTTAAATTAGTGCGGAGAAACTAAGGTTATTTGTTCAAACTCTTAGACCTTCTGTTCAAATTTAAAGATGCTTGATCATATTTAAAGTAGCACTTTTGCAAGTATGCTGCTTCATTTTTAAATAGACCATGCATATAGTGATGGATCCTTTTTATGATTGCTAAACGGTAGACATATTATTGTTACCACTTACTAATGCCAAGACATATTATATTTGTAACCTTTTAGATGTTGCCTTTCGCTTATACTGTTATTGCTTGAAAAATATGTCTCCTACATCCATGTTCTTTGTGCATTTTTTTTCATTAAACTGAATTTTGTTCAGCAGCTCATGATTGATGGGACAAACTATAGTACTTGAGTTTTATTATTCTCTTGATCTCATATTATTAAGTTTTCTTCATATCTTCTTGTCTTAATCTGAAATCTGTAAAAAATTTTGATGTGGCAACTTAGAGATCCAGTAATCTAGCAATGATAGGGCCGCCGACAAATCTTAAAGGGCGGCCAAAGCTTTAAAGGCCGCTACACTGAACACTGTCAGTACATTTGTTTGATGAAACATATTTAAAACAGCTGATTTAAACACTGCCAGTACATTTGTTTGATGAAACATATTTAAAACAACTGATTTTTATCTTTATCTCAAAACCCCAAGTTGGCGTAACTATGGTTGTCTGATGGAAAGAAGATAGGCTTGTGCTGCATTTTCCGGGAGGAGTGACATGCGTCCTCGCAGTCGCAGTTGTGTACAACATCTTTACAACTTCAACTTTTTCGGTGTTCGGTGTTCAAATGAAGCATTGTATAATTCAAATCTGCAACCTTCTCAGATTGCTGGTGTTCAAGTGAAGTATTGCAATTGAAACATGTAACTTTCTCATATTACTGGTGTTCAATTTAAGCATTGCATTGCTGGTGTTCAAGTGAAGCATTGCATAATTGAAACATGTAACCTTCCCATATCTATGTATACATATGTGTAGGAAAATCAAATGCCTTGTGTTCTTGTGTTTGTAGAAGTAATAAATATTTCACACGATGATGTTTAATACTCATGATGAAATTTGATTTGCCCGTAGCAACGCACGGGCATGATCCTAGTTGATGAAGAAGCGAGGAATGTCCACGTCACCCGTCCGTGCGCACGACGTCGCCGGAATCGAGCGTGACTGACGACGAGGCGTCACGCTGGGATGAGAATGAACAGCTGGGAGGAGACCGGAGAGGAGAGCAGCCGAGCCGTGGTCACCGCTCGCCGCCCACGCGGGCACTGGATGGGCGTTGCGTCATTGCGTTGGAAACGCCTCCAGCCTGCCCTCCAGCTCTCTTCCTTTGGATTCGATGTGCAGATGCCGCTGCATCGTCGGCATCAAGCGTGCATCTCGGATGGGCTGTCTATCAGTTAATTTCTCTTGCTCCAGTAAAGATAAGCGAATCTGGAAAGTAAACAGAATCAACTGGAGATGGATTATTCAGAGCAAACACGCATTTAGATTGCGACATTGCATCACATTTCCAACTTTATGGAAGCGACAAGGTCCAGTGCAATGTCCCCGTAGAGCTGCAGGTTCGTTGCCCAGGCCACCACCTTCTTCACCACCGGCGCGTCGCCGGTATCCGCAAAATCATCCAAGCACCACATGGTGCAGGACTCTACCGATGCGGCGTATAGAGTAGCCTCGTGCAGGTCCCCCTCCGCCTGCTCCCCTCTTCTCCTGCCGGTGGCCGTCTCGAGCCGCCGGAGCCTGGCCATCAGGTCACCCTCTCTGCCGAGGGACATGACGCGTTCGTCGTGTTGGCACAGCACGTCCAGAGGAACCTGCTGCCTGCTGGTGGCGGCGCCGGCGCCAGCGCCAGCGCCGACGCTGGTGGCTTACCGTTGACCGTTGCGTGTGTGTATACGGCGAAGGCGAGGAACACAGTGAGGAGGGGTAGGCTGAGGGGCCGGAAGGAGCAAAGTGCCATCGGCACTCCGCAGCCCGGGCGCGTCCGGTCCTGCAGTCAGCGTCAGCCTGGTGAATTCATCAGTGGTCGAGGAACGGTAGTTATAATCAGAGAACATCAGTTTCCTTGATCTCCGCTTGGTGTGCTGGCCTCCAGCTTGTGTTGACCAATTTTCACTGCATGTTATACTGTCTGTTACCGCGTGGTGTTTTGGCACTCGTTTTGGGCCCTGTGCCACAATTAACACTGAGGCTCTGAACTGTCTTTCCTAAAATATGACGAGGCTTCATTCAACAAGGTAGCGGCTGGGGCCATGTTGAAAATGCACAATAATCAAGAGCAAGCTGAAATGAGCATTCGGAGAATACGGCGATGCCTAGAAAACGAATGGCGGCGCCGCACGCTGGCAGCGCTGGGCGCGCGTTTGATACTTTGGGCCTTGTTTAGTTGGCTAAATTTCCTCCTTTTCACTCTCTCTCCACCACATTAAATACGCCAAAAGACATATGTTCGGAATACTAAATATAGATGAAATCAAAAATTAATTACACAGTTTTGATGGCCTTTGCGACACGAATCTTTTGAGCCTAGTTAGGCCATGGTAGGATAATATTTACCACAAAAAGCCGAAACTTACCTTTTGCTACAGTGTGTTAAAAAAGCAAATTTTTCTAACATCTAAGGCCTTGGTTCCACGGGGAGGGAGGTTGAGCATTAGGTGGACTGCGACGGGTAGCTGGAGGTCACCGCCGGCGTCGCGACCGGCCGCCACGAACCCGACACTTGTTCTCATGGCTGGATCGACATTATTTATAATTATTGCGATGCAAAATTTTGTAGTACTCCACCATATTTGGCTCGTGATGTTTTAATCGATCCCGGTATTTTTAATCGCCATGGCTTCTTCTACACTACACCCAACATAAAGCAATGATCAAATTTACAAAAAGTAGTAAACAATCAACCGGAGATTACTCAGAGCACACACATATTTAGGTTGCATCATTCACAATTCTATGGAAGCGACAAGGTGCAGTGCAATCTCTCCGTAAAGACGCACGTCTGCGGCCCAGGCCACCACCTTCTTCACTACCGGCGACACGAGCACCGCTTCGCCTGAACTCGCGAATTCATCTATGCAATCTGTGGTGCAAGAAAGTACCGAACTGATGCATAGATTCGCGTCGTGCAGATCCGACTCCGCTTGCTCCCCTCTTCTCCTGCCGGCGGCCGTCTCGAGCCGCCGTAGCCTGACCAGTGCGTCGCCCTCTCTACTGAGGGATAAGTCGGCGAACGTCGTGCAATCCCCCAGCGTCATGTCCGCGAGTCTCCCGGCGCCGGTGCCCCCGGGTTGGAGGCGGCGGAGCTCATCATAAAAGCTGTGGAGCCGCGCGAACGAGATGGCGGCGGCGGCGCTCGCGACCTTGACACGATTGCCGTGGAAGGAGGCCGCAATTGGCAGGAGGGAGTCGTAGCATACGGACGCGTTCGTCGTGTTGGCACAGCATGTCTAGAGAAACCTGCTGCCCGCCGGCACCGGCGCCAGCGTCGAATTAACTTTGGCCGTTGCGCCTGTGGATACGACGAAGGCGAGGAACACAGTGAGGAGGAGGCCAAGTGGCGGGAAAGCCATTGACATTCCACGGCCCGAGATGCGTCCTGGAGAAGGCTTGGTGATGGTCAATTCAGTGCCGGACCGAATGGACGGTACTTATAACGCCAGTTTCTTTTCAGCTGGTGGTGATGACATCCAGCTAGTGCTGAACTGCTGACCAATTTTCTGTGCATTACCCCTTGGCAATTACTCCCACGGTTTCATAATAATTAACTTTGGCAGTTGCGCCTGTGGATACGACGAAGGTGAGGAACACTGTGAGGAGGAGGCCAGGTGGCGGGAAAGCCATTGGCATCCCACGGCCTGAGATGCCGTCCTGGAGTAAGTTTGGTGATGATCAATTCAGTGCCGGACTGAATGGACGGTACTTATAATAGAGAACACCCGTTTCTTTTTGTGAAATTTTTGCATTCTATCTTTTTTAAAGATTTCTACATTTGGACCTCTGGGGAAAAATCTAAAAAATGGACCCTAGCACGGCGCCAAAGTCCATGGCGTCGTGTATTTTCACAAGGTGATTTCGGATGATTTCAGATGATGTGTTTCAAAGCACATGACCTTTGGCGCTGTGCTAGAGGTCCATTTTTTAGATTCTTTTCCCCAGGGTCTAAATGTAGAAATCTTACCGAAAAAAGAACCAAATTACAAAAAAATTCTTCCTTTTTAGCGGACGGTGATGGCTGCTGACCAATTTCCTCTGCATTACCCTTAGCAGTTACTCCCTCTGTTTCATAATACTTGTCGTTTTGACTTTTCTAACTACTATACCAAATTCCCTTTTGCTTAACACGAATTTGTCTATTTTGCCTCGCCAGATCTGAAATTAGCATCTCAGCTTGCAATGCATGTAAATCAATGAGTAAATTTACAAAAAGTAGAAAAGAATTGACCGGAGATGGATTATTCGGAGTGCACACATATTTAGGTTGTGTTACATTCACAACTTTATGGAAACGACAAGGTCCAGTGCAATGTCTCCGTAAATGCGCACGTTTGCGGCCCAGGCCACCACCTTCTTCACGACCGGCGACGCGAGCACTTCATCGCCCTCACTCGCAAAACCATCTATGCAACTCGTGGTGCAGGACGTTACCCCGCTGACGGCTAGATTCGCGTCGTGAAGGTCATCCTCCGCCTGCTCCCCTCTTCTCCAGCCGGCCGCCGTCTCGAGCCGTCGGAGCTCGTCCAGCGCGTCTCCCTCCCTATCGAGGGGCGCCTCGGCGAACATCGTGCAATCCCCAAGCGCCATGTCCGGGAGTCTCCCGGCGCCGGTGCCCCCGGGCTGGAGGCGGCGGATCTCGTCGTAGAAGCCGCGGACGCACGCGAACGCGATGACAGCGACTGCGCGGGCGACACGAACACGATTGCCGTGGAAGGATCCCGCGAACGGGAGGAGGGAGTCGTAGCATACCGACGCGTTTGTCGTGTTGGCACAGCATGTCCAGAGGAACCTGTTACCCGCCGATGGCGGCACCGGCGCCAACGCCGGCGGGTTACCGTAGGCTGTTGCGCGTGTGGATACAACGAAGGCGAGTAACACAGTGAGGAAGAGGAGGCCGAGGGGCCGGAAGGAGCAAAGAGCCATTGGCATCCCCAACCCGGGCGCGTCGGGTCTTGCAGTCAGCGCCTGGTGAATTCAACATGGCTGAGGAACGGTATTTATCACCACTACTATAAAATGCACCAGTTTGTTCTTTTCTAAAGTCACACAAACAAACCTCCCCAACAGTCATTAACAAACTAAGTACACCCACCTAAATGTACCCAGCAAATCTATTTTCTCTCACTCACTCACTTACATCCAACAGCCCAAATTGCTACTCAGATCTACTTTCTCACTCACTCGTATCCAACGGCTCAGACAGCATCCATGATGGACCCACCGTACGCGTCCACGCGCGCGCCTGGAAAACGCGCCGCCTCGAACGCCGCTCTCCCCGTCGGGCGACGCGGGACGGGACGACACGGGACTCAACGCGCGCGTCCTCGAGCGCGGCAGCCGCCGGCTCGGGCCCGGCGCAGGTGCCTCGCCGACCTCGCCGTGAGCCGCCTCGGGCGCGCCCGCCGCCGGTGCCTCGCCCCCGTCCGCACGCCTGCCGACGCCTCGCGCCCGCCCGCACGCCTCGCGCCCGAGCGCCGCCTCGCGCCCGCCCGCCCGCCCGCCTCGCGCCCGAGCGCCGGGCAGGATGCCGCCCAGGACGCCGCCCAGGACATCGCCGTGACCGCCGCTCTCCTCGTGATCCGCCGTGGTTCTTGCCGCAGCCACCTGCTCGCCACGGTCAGTGCCTGCTCGCCGCCGTGATTGCCAGGTCAGTGCCTGATTTTAAATACACCGGTAGCAATGTGCTCATTGGCAGTAGCAATGTAGTTGGTTTACCAAATGGAGGAGAGGAGGCAATCCCGTGCTGCACTCGGTGACATATCAAACATCACCGCGCAAACAGATTATGAAACTGCAAAGAGGGAGGAGAGGAATAGAAAACAACGTGAATACCGAGCGCGCAAAAGGGCTGAAGAAACTATGGAGCAGAGAGAAGAAAGGAATAGGAAGCAACGTGAATACCGAGCACGCAAGAGGGCTGAAGAAACTCATGGTAATTCTTTTTCAGTTGCTCTAACTGCTCTTTGCTTGCACACAATAATTAATAACCGATCTTTTTTACACCAGTGCCGCAAACTGCTCCATCTACCACTTGCCAACCATCGGCTTTTGATGGCAAGGAAAATTGGGATGAACATGAGTCCACTGACTGGTTGCATAGGAATGAGGTGTACATCAGACGACGACAAGCGCCATTCATGCAGATGCAACAGCACACTTCAAACAGCGTTATAACTAATACAGGTACAATACATTAAGCTCTGATCTATATCTATATAGACATAAAGCTCTGAACTATATATGCATATACATATACCTCTGAACTCTTCATGTTCTTTTATTTCAGATGAGGCATATTTAATTTTAGCTGCATATCCTAGGGGTAGTTTGATTCAATGTAGCGCAGAAATTAGATTATGTCCATATGCTTAGCATGGCAAGTGGAATTTTAGAGCACAGTGACAGGCTTTGTGCCAGCCGTTATTAAACTGAAGCCGGTCTAGCACTGCTGCGGAAAATTGAATGGGAGAAAGTTCTGTTCGCTTTTAGTTTTGGCTTTCTATCCTTACCCAAAAAATGGGGAAAGCTCAGCATTTAATTTTTTCTTAAAAAAGATCCAGATGCTTTCAAATTGCAACATTTCAAAGTCATGTATAGGACATTATATCTGAGATCACACTCTTTTCTGTTTTCATGGGGGCTTGGCTGATTGTGCTACCTGAAAGTGATATTCTTAGCTGGGCCGGGCGGGGTCGCCGTCACAGCTATTTGAGTGCATTTTATAGTAGTGGTGACTAAATTAAGACTGCCTTTAATTCTTCTGAACCAAAAAACAATATATGTATCTCTGAACTATATACATATTGCTGCCCACAGGTGGCTCTTTAAGCACCCCCTGTCATATGTCGAGCCTGCAATGTGTGCTGGAACATAGACCGTCATTGCTGCCTATGCAGATCGAAAGTCCGAACAGCGTCGTAATCAATACAGCTGGCACTTCAAGCACTCCCAAACAAATGCTTGGCCGAAACTGGTACATAAGTATTGATGCATCGAGCAAGGAAAAATTGTTACAGCACCCGCGGGATTATAAGAAGGCCATAGCAAGCACCAGCCTGCAGCAAGAAGAACTGACACATGCCCAGGCTGAAATCATTGATCCTACGCTGACTAATGCCCAGCAGGCGAGATGCGTAGAGGACAATTACGTTGAGCATGATAGTGCTTTATTCCAGCCTACAACCCATGATTCTGATGATGAAGGTGGGTGTTACTAATCTGAGCAACACTTTATTGTTTTTTTATTTACTAATCATCATATCATCAAATCAAGATAGTAAGTTATAATCAAATGCCATGCAACAGAACATCTATGTGCCGTTGAAGAATCTTGTGACATAGGAGAGGCTCTCCGAGATTTTGAGTCCAGGCAACTGCTTGGTGAAGGTACTTTCTTGTTACAAAAAAGTATTTTAGCTTGCATATATAACTATTGTATACAACTGTTAATAAAAACTTCATTGCAGATTGTGCATTCCAATCATACTATGTCAATAATGGGAGCATCAGTTTGTTACAAGCTGATGATCCTTTTGATTTCGTCTACAAAGACTTGCCACAAAGTCACCTTGAATTGAGAAAGGTTCCTGACTGCCAGTACTGTGGGGCGATCAAATTTGATGGCGAGCCACCTGGTTTCTGTTGTCGAAAGGGGAAAATAAAATTGCATATTCATGGTGTGCCAGATGAGTTGAGAAGGTTGTTTACAAGTCAAGTGCATGATGATGCAAAATATTTTAGAAATCACATAAGGTACTTCAACTCACACTTTTCCTTCACAAGTCTCGGAGTTACGCTAGACCGGAGATACGCCACCGCAGCTGGTAGTGGCATATATACATTCCGTGTACATGGTGCGATGTATCATCGTCTGGACCATTTGGTACCGGGATCAAAAGGCCCACGTCACTTGCAACTTTACTTTTATGATACAGATCAAGATGATACATTATCTCACAGAGTGAAAAGGTCTCCGGACCTTGATATAAACCTCATCAGACATGTCCTCCAGATACTACAGGCAGTCAACCCTTATGTGCAAACCTTCAATAGAGCTGGCGCTATTCCAAATATTGATGAATATGTAATTGAGCTAAACACTAATGTAACACCTGACCAGCGAAGGTATAACCTCTTCACGAAACAACAACATTTTGCATTTCTTTATTCGTATTAAAAAGCTAAACTATAATGCATTTTTGGTTTTTTTAAGGTATAATGCTCCTACTGCCTCCCAAGTTGCTGCTATCTGGACCTTGGGAAATGATCCCCAGAAATGTTTTGATAGGAGTGTTATTATATACCCGAAAGGAGAGAAGATGCGCTATATCAAGGCATATCATGGCTGTTATGATCCTTTAGCATATCCTTTATTTCATCCGGGAGGAGAAACTGGATGGAACCAATTCATGCCATACAATGACAGCCCCACAATTTCGCCATCTGATGGAAATGTTCAACAAGAATTAACAGAGCCTGCAGGTATGCAATACAAAATCAATCAAGTATATACATACAGCATTTATGTAGATGCAATCCTATTATAATGTGTTTGAATTTTTATGCAGACGATGGTGAATCAGACAACGTCATCCAACAAGGTGATCACATAAACAGAGTTGTAGAAACTGCACAATCTGCTAGGTTTGTGACAGCAAGAGAATACTATTGCTTTATGATGCAAGTCAGAAAGGGTCTTTTTAACATCTTGCTATTTGGGGGGAGGCTTTTCCAACAATGGGCTGTAGACATGTACATCAAGATTGAGTCGATGAGGCTTGACTGGTATTCTAACCCTGAAAACCAGAAACGCATAAGGGCTGAACTATACCAGGTTAGTATGTAACCTCCTATATAAAATATTTCCTGATCTATTTTACTGACTGAACAAATAACATTGGTGATAGGGATTGGCTGATGTATATTTGGTGGTTTGGATGCTTAATTAAGTTATTAATTTGCTACCTATAATCATACACAGGTGTCACATTCACTAAGATCAGAATTCTTGTTGGACATGCTGAAGAGCCATGAAAATGAATGTGTAGACGTTTTCCCTAGAGAAGTGGAAGAACTACTTCACCAAGATACAACTTATTTGTAGGATGGGAGACATGCATTGTTAAGCATGAGTATCTTTGCTTGAGACTTTTAAATCCCTTTGCATGAGACTTATGTCATGTAAACCTTGTCGTTTGTGTGGACATGTCTTGTTAAGCATGAGTGATCTTTTGCTTGAGACATGCCTTGTTAAGCATGAGTATCTTTGCTTTGAGCGAATCCCTTTGCATGAGACTTTTGTCGTGAAGTGCCTCCATTATGTGCATGATCTTGTAATTATCCGTAGCAACGCACGGGCATTACACTAGTAATCATAGAACATCAGTTTCCTTGATCTCCGTGTGGTGTGCTGGCCGTGGCCTCCAGCTCATGCTGACCACTTTCCACTGCATTAGTACTCAATACTCATTTTGGACCCAATTAATTTGTGCCAAAATTCACGCTATGGCTCTGAGTTGTCTTTCCTAACGAAAAGTCAGAAAACTATGGCGAGGCTTCAACAAGGCTCAGCAAGGCTGGGGCCATGTCAAAACTAAAAAAATTGAACCGAACCAAAACTGAATGTGTTTGAATAAAGGGACATTGGTGTTTCTACCCCCTGTTTTCATTACTAATAGTGATTTTACCCTTATTTTTTAAAGTTTGTGAATTTGCCTCTGCTTTTTCAAGGTGAAGCTCTAGTTTGCCCCTGTTCTGCTAAAAGCAGCTAACAGTGTTAAATATGTAGTAAAAAGACAGTAATACCCTTGGTGATTTTGCCCCACACGACAGGGCCACCGCTGCTCTGCCATTTGACTTGACCCCACGCTGGCCTGGCCCATGCGCCACCTCCGCGATCATCGACCTTGCGCGTCCTGTCCTCTTCCTGCTGCGCCTTCCGTACAGGCTACAGGCTCGTCCGCGCGCGCGCCGTCGCGGCCCCACGTCTCCACCGGACCCGCGCGACGCCGTCCGGACCCTCAAGCACCTTCCGTGCACCGCCGCAGCCCGAGCTGGCGAGCTCCGCACGTCGCCCCACAGCTCCGCCCGACGCACCACGCTCCAGCTCTGCTCTTGTTGTGCCCTCCCTGAGACCGTCTCCAGCAGATGCTGCATCTGCGTTTTGCAGACCCGGGCCGAACTGTAGCGGCTCCAGCGGGAGCCGCACAGCCTGCTGCAAAATGCAGGGATGCCCCAGACACGCGCATTCCTTGGGACGCTGCATCCCAACCGCTGCCCGCTCCGCCCCCTCTCTCTCTCCCTCGCCCTCGCCCTCGCCCTCTCCTCTCCTCGACTTCGCCAGCAGCCGGCCCGCGCGGATCCAGCGAGGAGTGCGCGTCCCCGCGCGGCGACGGCGTGCTCCCCGCCATCTCCTTCCCCGGCGAACGGGGCTGCAGCGCGCCGTCCGACCCCACCCGGCGGGAGCGGAGCTCCCTGGGCGCGGCGGAGATCCCGGTGCTCCACGGAGAGGGCGCGTCCTCCACGGCGAGCACGACGGAGCAAGGGGAAGGGGAGCTTCGTCCTCTCTCGGCGCGGGCGCGGAGCAGAGGAGCGGCGTCCCTGCCGGCGACGGCGTGCTCCCCGCCGCCTCCTTCCCCGCCGTCGGCGACCGCCCTCTTCCTCCCCAAGCCCGGATCCGGCAACACGAGGTGCATCCATGGCCGCCGGCGAGGCGGATCTAGGGTCGGCAGGGTCGGCGGCGGTGGCCTCTGGCGGATCGAGCGAGGTGGGGCCCGCGGTCGCCGGCTCCTTCACTCCCGCCATCCGTCTTCTTCCCCACGGCGCGGCCGTCTTCTTCCCCGCCGCCGCCTCTCCTCCTCCTCTCCCTCCGCGCGCGGGAGCCAACGGCCAGGGGTCGATGCAGCAGCAGCTGGGCGACGTTGCTGGAGGCACCCCTCCCCTCCTGTGTCTGCATCCTCTCTCTCTTTTCCTCAACCAGTGATGCAGACGGGGGATCTGATGGAGACAGTCTGAGGGCCTAGCCGCGCTTGATGCCGCAGCTTCGCTCGACATCTGCAGTGCCTTTTGCATCGCCCAACTCACCGCTCGCCGCATAGGCGGCCCGGCACGGCGGCACCTGATCTCCAGCGGTGCCGCCTGGATTTTGCTTGCTGCCGCACTCGATTTGTCCGATCTCCGTCGCCACCACCTGGATTTTGCTAGACGTCGTACTCAATTGTCCCGCCGCCGTCCTCGAGTTCCTCTTGGAGCGGTCAAAGGGAGAGTGGCCTCACGGGATTGATTTTGATTGGATAAGGAAGGGGGTAGTTAGGTCTTTTCCCCATCCTGCTAATTTGTTTTCATTTTTTAATTTATTTAATCTGAATCCATTTAACAGACATCCAAAGTACAGGTAAACGGCAGCTTCAAACCAACAAAGTGAGAGTAAAATCACAAAGTTAGAAAAAGAGGGTTAAAATCACCATTAACCTTCAATATAGGGGTAGAATCACCAATATCCCTTGAATAAAAAGGAACAGAACCTGCCATTTCACTCACACTCAAGATAGTAAATTGCGTGATGTCTGACCAAACCAGTGAATCAACACCTCAACTTCCTTGGTCAAGCACACTGTAAATTCCTTGGGAAAAGCTAAACACACCTCAAATGGAGTATATACAGGTAGTGACTGATTAACTGATACGCGTACGTCCAATCCCGGTGAGGGGCTCAGAGCCCCGGCTTGTAGTCCACCCCAGTACCCGGCAGCCATGCATTGCCGTCGATGAGTTTATCCACCGTAAAGGACGTTGCCGTTGACGCGTCAAGGTTGGCGTGGACGCCGCGCCAGTTCACCCGTCCACTCACCGCGCCACCAGCCCACCAGGGCCCTCGTTCCCGTACTCACCGTAGAAGAGCGTGTCCGGCGGGGCGTCGCGCTCCCACGGCAGCCAGCCCTTGGGGTCGACGATGTCGGAGATGCAGAAGATACAATGTTTGAGGAGGTGAAAAGCTCTCAGAAGTAAAAGAGCAACTTTTGAATTTTCATTAGGTCTCATGATCCGTGAGTGATAAACTAAGGGCCTACTTGGTTGCCAGTCAAAGCACGCCACGCCACGCTCTCGCCACAAGTTGTCAGGTTGTGACGGCAAAAAACCTCACCACACAATCTGCGCAAAACCAAATCAGCATTCGGCCGCTGGTTTCCATACCAGCGAGCGAACTGCTGCCGCCGCCGTCCACCCACGTGCCATGGGGGGGTCCACAGCCCTCGGTGGTCGCGTCGCGATGCCTCCCGCGTGACGTTGCCGCGGAGGGACGATTCTTTTTTCCTTTTCCTTTTTTTATTTTTTAAAGTTAAAAGACCTTTTTTTATTTTTCACTCAACAAATTTTTTCATATGTTTGTGTATACTAGTATAGACGCACGTGCGGCACGCACGTGAAAAGGATTGACTCAAAAGAGGTTCGTGTATAAATATTTAGTATCAATCACAACTCATAAGAAAAAATGATGCAAGAAGTGATCACCTAGTTGTATATTTTTGAAACACAATTTTCATTGTTTTATGTAGCATGTACCCTACCCACAAGCAATTTACGCTTCACCTTTGCACCCGATGCCAAGGTTAAATTTTTTCTAGTAGCGCACATGGGGTGTGGGACCTATTGCTCGCTTGTTCTCTCCCACCGTTGACCGCTCACTCTCTTCATCCTTCTCATTCTCTTTCTCCAATCGGTCAACAGGCGGACCTTCCACCGATGAAGTTACAGGCGAGGCGGCGTCTGCGCTAGGAAGCGCCGAGACGGTGGCCGTGGTGGGTGGCGGCGCACAGCTCCCTGCGGTTGCGTCAGGATTAGCGACGAGGAGCAGTGTCTGCGTGCGAATCTGGGCGGCCGCGTCAGGGCCACGGTGAGCGCTGCACGTCTAGAGCTAGCGGCAGCATTGATGGTGGTCGTGGTGCGCGGTGGCGCACGGCTCCCTTCGACGGCTGCATTGGGAGTGACGGTGGGGAGCAGTGTCGGCGTGCGGATTTTGGCGGCCGCGTCGGGGCCATGATGAGCTCCACGCCAGGAGCTAGGCCGAAGCCCCCGCGGGGAGCAGTGCTCGGTCGCGGCTCCGATGGTTTTTTTTGTTTTCCCCTATAGTAACTCTAATTTTGCCCAAATTTTTTGTCATATTATTTTCAAAAAAAAATCTCAAAATCTTTGTCCCAAATGTTTGTTTTCCAAAAAACTTACCCCTTAGTTTTTTTTCTTTTTCATTGATTTTTAAACCTTTTCTTTCAAAATTTTTCAGTACCCATTTTTTGCACAGAATGTGTTTTAAAATTTGTTCTTATGTTTTCACTTCAAAAACTTATGCCCAAAATTGTGCTAAATTGTTTTTTACCAAACTTTTCAGAAAACTTTTGTGCAACAGATTTTGCAAAAAAATACACAAGTTTTTGTTAAAATTGTTGTATTTATATTTTTGA
This sequence comes from Cenchrus fungigraminus, assembly GCA_036936925.1. NCBI lineage: Eukaryota > Viridiplantae > Streptophyta > Magnoliopsida > Poales > Poaceae > Cenchrus > Cenchrus fungigraminus. The sequence continues at coordinate 27,053,479 of CM072780.1, read as the reverse complement.
AAATGTCTTAAATACTTTTTTTGCTGTTTTTTTGGGAGGGACTCTGAGTCCGTTACCTATGCGGCCATGTGGTGACGTGGTAGCAGTCCTCGTTTTGACTGCGAGTGTTGTGACCGCAAGCGATGCCGATCCCTCTCGTTCTCTCGATGGACTCCAGCCTACGGACACCGTATAGCCGGTGGGTACATGAGGTGGGTAGGGACATCGTGGTGACAAAAACATTATGATTTTGGTAGAAACGCTCTACAAATTGCGATCTTTTGGTCCTTTCATAGTCCTTCCACCCTATCCACTTCCAAAAACATATGACGGGTGGGTCCGACGTGAGGGGTAAGTCGGACCGGAATTGGGTGAGAAAAGTTTTCAATTGTCTTCGCTCCTTATAGTATAGATACATAGAGTGTCTAACAATTTTTTTAAAAAAAGGTCAAAGAAAAACTACTGCATAAGTTATGCGTACAACTCGTCGTTACATAAAAAGTTATGCACACAACTCGTCGTTACAAAAAAATTATGCGTATAAATTATATTTTTAGGAAAAAATTATACATATAACTCGTCGTTACAAAAAAAGTTGTGCGTATAAATTGTATTTTTAGGAAAAAGTTATACATATAACTCGTCATTAGGAAAAATTATGTGCATAAATCGTCATTAGGGACAAAGTTATCCGCATAACTCATCGTCAGGGTCAAAATTATGCGCATAACTCGTCGTCAGGGTGAAAATTATGTGCATAACTCGTCGTAAGGGTCAAAGTTATGTGCATAACTCGTCATTGGAAAAAGATATATACACATAAATTAGCATATCGAAAAATTATGTGCATAAGTTGCCGCCGGAAAAAATTATGCACATAAATTGTTCATGTAAAAAATATGCAAATTCTATAAGTTATATATTTTGAAAAAGAATGTGTAAAATTTTTCTATAACAACACACGGAAAGAGAACGCCTGTGGCTCTGTGTGTGGTTCGTGTACGTGTATGCATCGAGAAATCTTTTTACACCCGTAGTACCCACCTCTCCATGTTTTCTCACCAATTGCGTCATCGATCTTTTCCTGTATGCGTAGCGCTATCTGAACCGCTCGCTTGGAGCGCGCGTGCGCTAAATAGACACGGCCCACAATCTGCTCCAACTGTTGTTTACTGTAGCGCGGTGTGAGTGTTGTGGTGATAGCGAAGTGCGGCGGACAATCAAACATGCCCTAACAGCTTTGGTTTAAGCGAGGAGGAAGCTGCCACCGTGGAATTGTAGAACTCAAAGCGTCAAGGGGCCAAAATTTTTCTTGACGCAACTGCTTGTCTGCTTGACCGCTATCTGCAGGCTGCACCTTACTATCGTGCAGATGGCCCTGATTCTTGAGCGATCACCGTTCACCGGACAAAGTGGAGACTGCAGAGGCAATACAGTGAACTGAGTAATGTATCTGAAGGCAATCAGTTAATTTCTCTTGCTCCAGTAAAGATAAGCGAATTTGGAAAGTAAATAGAATCAACTGGAGAGGGATTATTCAGAGCAAACATAAATTTAGATTGCGACATTGCTGTCACATTTCCAACTTTATGGAAGCAACATGCAATGTCCCCGTAGAGCTGCAGGTTCGTTGCCCAGGCCACCACCTTCTTCACCACCGGCGCGTCGCCGGTATCCGCAAAATCATCCACCACATGGTGCAGGACTCTACCGATGCGGCGTACAGAGTAGCCTCGTGCAGGTCCCCCTCCGCCTGCTCCCCTCTTCTCCTGCCGGTGGCCGTCTCGAGCCGCCGGAGCCTGGCCATCAGGTCACCCTCTCTGCCGAGGGACATGACGAGGGCCCAGATTAGAGCCCCCTTTGACGACGAGATAATCTCTCTTGAGGTGAAGTCTTCTGACACCATTGACAATGTGAAGGTCAAGATTGACAGCGTGAAGGTCAAGATTCAAGACGAGGAGAACTAAAGACCCCTGTCAAGACCATCACTGGCAAGACGTCCTATTCCCGACTAGTTGGGAGCTTCTCTGACCAGTTCCCCACTAGAGGAACCCCCACCGACGAGTCTCCGCCTCGCACGACAAGCTGCTCGTTCGCATGAGCAGTCTCCGCCTCCGACTAAGGCGCGAGCCACACCACGTGGTGCGATCCCGGCGCATGAACACCTCTACCACGACGCGTGGGGGGCCAGTTCCCCATCGCAGAAGGGCACCTCAACGAAGGGCACGTCTCGATGAGCTCACAGAAGCTAGGCGTCAGCTCGACGAGGAGTTGGCCAACCTCCACCGGGAGCTCGGGGAGGACCATGAACCCCGCAACCGGCAACCCGCACCGCTGCCGGCCCCGCAGTTGGTCCCGGTGCAGGAGCAACCCCGTGAGGGGAACGGCGAGCGGCAGGAGCGCCGTCCTGCTGCCGAGCAGCCCCGAGCCCGCGCCCCGACGCCGCCAGCTCGGGGACGCACCCGCGACAACGACCGACGCGCCAAAGAGGGCGCGAACGTTGACGCCAACGCCGACGGTGACGCCCCGCCGCTCTTCAGGCGGGCATCGCAGAACCTGGCCGCCGCAGCCATGTTGCTGCGCGGCTGCCCGAAGGCAGCGACCTCCGAAGAGAGACGAGTGCGCCAGCAGCTTAAGGCGCTGCTCGAAGCAGCGGCGGCACAACAAGCGGAGAGCTCCGCATCACGCCAGCGGTCAGAGGGTGGTCGAGCGGCAGCGCCATCCGCGCATGGCCCAAACCCGCCTCCCTCCCGGCACCAGGACCGTGGGAAAGGGGGCGGGGCGGCGGCATCGGCAGTCAAGAGCCGACTCGGGCCCGACCTCGACGCCTGTAACACCATCGAGGCTCGCCGATGGGCCGCGAGTGTCGACGACCACCGTGACCACGACAACCGCGATCGCCGCGACGACAACCGTGGACGCCACCACGACGACCGAGGGCACGGACGACGCTACGACAGCGACGACGACCGTGACCGCAGCTGGTCACCAAACCAGAGGGGTCCGCGAGCTTTTGGACAGAGCGTGCGGGATGCGAGGTTCCTCTCGCGTTTCCGAGCTCCGACCAATGTTCCCAGATACGACGGGGACACCAACCCCAGTGTGTGGCTCGAGGACTACCGGCTCGCGTGCCACGCGGGAGGAGCGACAGACGACCTCTTCATCATCAAGAACCTGCCGCTCTACCTCGGAGATTCCGCGTGGACATGGCTCGAGCACCTGCCCCGTGACAAGATCAACAGTTGGACCGACCTGCGCCGGGTCTTCGTCGGGAACTTCCAAGGCACGTACACCCGCCCCGGCAAGCAGTGGGAGCTGCGCAACTGCAAGCAGCAGCCGGGGGAGAGCCTGTGCGAGTACATCCGACGCTTCTCCAAGCGCTGCACCGAGCTCACCGGTGCAACCGACAACGACGCCATCACGGCGTTCCAGAACGGCACGACCTGCACCTCCCTCATCCACCGAATCGGACGCCGCACACCCCGGACCACGCGGGAGCTCCTCGACATCGCGAGCAACCATGCGGACAGTGAGGAGGCGGTCGCAGCGACACTCAACACCCCTCAGGGCAAGGGGAAGCAGGTTGTGGACCACGGCGAGGGCACGTCCTCGCGCTTCAAGAAGAAGAAGAAGAACGACAAGCGCCGTCGCGACGACAACTTGGTCGCGGCGGTCGAATGCAAGGCATCGCGCCCCATGGGCAACCCGTCCAAGCCCGGTCCTCCAAAGGACCACTTCGAGAAGCTCTTGGACGCGCCGTGCCCACACCATGAAGTCCCCGTCAAGCATGCGCTCAAGGACTACCGGTTGATCAAGAACTACGTCAACGACACCCTCAAGCCTAGGGCGGCGGATCCACCCAAGAAGGCGGTGCCGCCTCCCGACAACGACGACGACGACGCGGGGGCTCAGTACCCGGGTGAAGATGGCGCGGTCCACATGATCTTCGGCGGGTCACCGGCGCGACCCTCAAGACGGCGGGAGAAGCTGATCCGGCGAGAAGTCTTCAATGCCGACTCCGCGAAGCCGTCCTACCTAAAGTGGTCGGAGGTTCCGATAACCTTCGACCGCAAGGACCATCCCGACCATGTGCCCCAGCCGGGATCCTACCCACTAGTGGTAGCTCCTCTGTTTAAATCCAAACGGATCCACAAGGTCCTGATGGATGGAGGAAGCGGGATCAACGTGCTCTATGCGTCGACACTTGACAACATGGGCATCCCGCGATCTAAGCTGCGGCCGTCGACCGCACTGTTCCATGGGGTCTTCCCTGGAATGGAGGCACTCCCCATCGGGCAGATCGATCTGCCCGTCACGTTCGGGGACCTGCGAAACTTTCGCACAGAAACCCTCACCTTCGAAGTGGTAGGGTTCTCGGGGACGTACCACGCCATCCTCGGGAGGCCGGCATACGCGAAGTTTATGGCCGTGCCCAACTACACGTACCTGAAACCGAAGATTCCCGGCCCGAAGGGGATCATCACAGTAGGGACTACGTACCAGTGCGCATTCGAGTGCGACGCTGAGTGTTTCCAGTTTGCGGAGGCACTGATCCGGTCCGAGAGGCTCCACGCCGAGCCCCCATCCGAGGACCAGGACATCCCCGAGTCGTCCAAGCGAGCGGCCTGCTCTTTCGAGCCCGCCAAGGATGTCAAGGATGCGGCTGTCTCCGACGACGGTCGTACGCTCCGTATCGGGACGGCGCTCGATCCTAAATAGGAAAGCGCGCTCGTCGACTTCCTCAAAGCGAACCTCGATATGTTTGCGTGGAAACCCTCCGACATGAAGGGGATCCCGAGAGAGGTTGCCGAGCACAAATTAAACATCAAGCCGGGATCAAAACCGGTAAAGCAACGCCTTCGCCACTTCAACGACGAGAAGTGCAAGGCGATCGGCGAGGAGATCAAAAAGCTCCTTAGTTCAGGGTTCATCCGAGAAGTATTCCACCCCGAGTGGCTTGCTAACCCTGTACTTGTAAAGAAGAAGAATAAGAAATGGAGGATGTGTGTTGATTACACGGGCCTTAACAAGGCATGTCCCAAGGATCCGTTTCCTTTGCCTCGCATAGATCAGGTAGTTGATTCGACAGCTGGGTGCGAAACCCTCTGTTTTCTCGATGCGTACTCTGGGTACCACCAGATAGCGATGTGCATAGCGAACCAACTCGCAACCTCATTCATCACTCCGTTCGGCGCATACTGCTACAAGATGATGCCTTTCGGGCTCAAAAATGCTGGCGCCACGTTTCAAAGATGTAAGCGACGCATCTTCGGGGAACTTATAGGACGCATCATCGAGGCATACGTCGACGACATCGTGGTCAAGTCGAGAAAGACCAGCGATCTGGTCCCCGACCTCACGGAGGTCTTCGCAAAGCTAAGGCAGCATGGGGTGAAGCTGAACCCCGAGAAGTGCATTTTCGGGGTCCCAAGGGGCATGCTCCTTGGCTTTGTCGTGTCGGAATGCGGCATTGAAGCAAACCCTGAGAAGATCTCAGCCATCACAGACATGGGGCCGACCAAGAACCTGAAGGGCGTGCAACGTGTCAGAGGCTGCCTCGCGGCTCTGAGCTGTTTCATAGCACGACTCGGAGAGCATAGCTTACCGTTGTACCGATTGATGAAGAAGTCCGATCACTTTTCGTGGACCCCCGAGGCACAAGAGGCGCTCAACTCCCTCAAGAACATGCTGAAGAGCCCGCCGATCCTCACAGCTCCGACGTTAGAAGAGCCGATGCTCCTGTACATCACCGCGACAACCCAGGTGGTCAGTGCCGCGCTGGTGGTCGAACGAGAAGATCCCGGAAGGTCGCAAAAGGTGCAGCGCCCAGTGTACTTCGTGAGTGAGGTACTCTCCAAATCCAAGACCTGCTACTCGCAAATGCAGAAGCTCGTGTATGCAGTCTTGATGACCAAGCGCAAGCTCCGACACTACTTCGATGCACACCCCATCACCGTGGTGTCCAAGTACCCGCTCGGGGAAGTCATCCAGAACCCCGAGGCCGAAGAAAGGATAGCCAAGTGGGCACTCGAGCTGATGGGGCAGAACATATCGTATGCACCTCGCAGCGCCATCAAGTCCCAAGTGCTTGCGGATTTCATTGCTGAGTGGACGGAGATTCAGATTCCACCGGCACCGATCGAGCACGAGACGTGGATCATGTACTTCGACGGCTCGGTCATGAAGGAAGGAGCGGGTGTAGGCCTTGTCTTCATCTCGCCTCTGGGTGTGCGCATGGAGTACATGGTTCGACTACATTTCCCGGCCTCCAACAACGTCGCCGAGTACGAAGCGCTCATCAACGGCCTCCGAATAGCTATTGAGCTCGGGATCCATCACCTCGAGATCAGAGGAGATTCAGAGCTTGTCGTGGATCAAGTCATGAAGGAGAAGAACTGCGTAGACCCGAAGATGGCGGCGTACTGCCAGGCCGTTCGTGACCTGGAAGGAAAGTTCCATGGACTCGAGTTTCATCACGTGCTGCGCGACTACAACAAAGCCGCTGACGTACTCGCCAAGACTGCATCAAGTCGCAAGCCGGTGCCGCATGGGGTCTTCGCGAGTGACCAACATGCGCCCTCTGTGCGAGCAGATGGGGAAAAGCCACCCGAGGTTGAAGAGCCAGAGGTCATGGCGATTGACCAACCGCTCGAGCTGCATCTTGAAGATCCCGACTGGCATTTCCCAATCCTCGAGTGGCTTGTCGAGGGAAAACTTCCTTCCGACCAGACGGAGGCCCGACACATCGCACGGCGAGCAAAAGCATTCGTCCTGATCGAGGGCGAACTCTACAAACGGGGAGCCGCAGGCATACTCATGCGGTGCATCCTCGGAGATCAAGGCCGGGAGCTGCTACGCGAGATCCATGCCGGCACGTGCGGCCATCACGCAGGCCCTAGAATGCTTGTCGGGAAAGCCTTCCGACAAGGGTTCTACTGGCCCATAGCGGTGGCGGACTCCAAGGACATCGTGCGTCGTTGCGAGGGGTGCCAGTTCTACTCTCGACAAACTCACCTCCCGGCGCAAGCACTCCAGACAATCTCCATCACATGGCCTTTCATTGTGTGGCACCTCGACATGGTGGCGCCGCTCCGACAAGCGCCCGGGGGCTTCACACACCTCCTCGTGGCGGTCGACAAGTTCTCTAAATGGATCGAGGCATGACCCATCGTGAACGTCCGCTCCGAGGAAGCTGTGTCTTTCTTCACTGACATCATCTACCACTTCGGCATACCCAACACGATCATCACCGACAACGGCACCCAGTTCACCGAGAAGAAGTTTCTCAACTTCTGCGACGACAACAACATTCGCGTGGACTGGTTTGCTGTGGCGCACCCGAAAATGAACGGGCAAGTTGAGAGGGCGAACGACATGATCTTGCAGGGGTTAAAGCCTCGCATCTTCAAGCATCTCGAGAAGTTCCGAGCAAGGTGGGTGGCCGAGCTACCGTCCGTGCTATGGAGCCTGCGCACCACACCGTGTTGGGTGACGGGTTGCACGCCTTTCTTCATGGTGCACGGCTCGGAGGCAGTCCTACCCACGGACATCGACTATGGCAGCCCTCGAGTACAAGCCTACACCGAAGAAGGCAACCAGGTTGCGCTTGAAGATGCGATCGACCAGCTCGACGAGGCACGAGATGTAGCGCTCCTGCGCTGCGCCAAGGACCTACAAGCTCTACGACGCTACCACGAGCGCAACGTGCGCTCTCGCGAGTTCCACGTCGGAGACCTGGTCCTCCGATGAGTTCAGGGCAGCAAGGATCGACACAAGCTCACGCCTCCTTGGGAGGGGCCGTTCATCATCCACCAGGTGCTCCGACCCGGAACATACAAGATCCGATACGAGGACGGACGAGTCGTCTCCAACGCGTGGAATATCGAACACCTGCGGCCATTTTACCCTTGAGTAACTGTTTAAATCTTATACATCAATGAATAAATGCCGCATGCTTTGTTCATATGTCTATAAGTTCGAAAAACTTCTCGGTTGCCATGTTTCTGAATATGCGACTTCCTTGAAGGCTGAGCAGCGAGCGACCCTGCACCTGTGCAGAAACGCTCCCTGCTCGGGGGCTACCCAGGGCATGATGCCCTCCTTCCGTTTTTTCGATTTTTCAAAAAAAAACCTGACATCTATGTCGTGACCGATCGCACGAGCGAAAGGTCTTTTGACGGAAAACTTGACCTTGCGAGAAGTAAAGACGACGGCCTGCGTGGGGCAAGACGTTGCTGCTCGTTCAAAGTTCCTAGCACCTACGCCTCCGCGGCTACGGTGCGAAGACTTGCGGGCACAGCTCGAGTCCTCAGGCCTTCGTCCGACCTCTTTTCAGAAGCGTTCAAGTGACCGCCTAGACTCCGGTCCAAAACAGTTTTCACGACAAAAACGCGCAAGGTTACTTCTCGAACTCCCCAAGTTCTCGGGGGCTGCGAACGAGTGGCTGCTCTTAGCGGGTCGAGAAGGCTGAGCTTCCCGACTCCTATGCCTCCATGGCTCCAGAGCAGAGCTTGGTCATCTCGAGTTCCTAAGGTCAACTACACGTTATGACAGTCGACCCCGGGCGCTTGGGAACGTTTGAGCTGTAATACTTTTCGAATAAGTTCTCAACTACGCGACACCGTTTCGTGATGTTGCACCAATGAACTATTCTTACTATTACATGCAATTAAAATGATACATCTAAGCTAAGGGCCTGGAGCTTTCTGGGTCTTCTGGTGCATCTTCTGGCAGCAGCTCCAGGTCCTTCAAGGCGGCGTCGGCCATGTCGTGGGCGAAGGCAGCGCAGTCTTCCTCGAGCTCGTTGCACTGCGTGTCGAAGATGCCGGGGGCCTAACCGCCGCTCAGCGCCATGCGGTCCAGCCCCTGGTAGTGTGACTCGAACATGGCGAGCACCCGGTGCACCGCCCTCCGAGCCGTCGACAGCTCCAGTTCCTTGATCACCCCCGGGAGGCGCCCGACCTGTTCAACGAGCTTGTCGGGCGACATCGGCCCGAGGGGTACGCCGAGCCCGGTCATGACTACACCAACAGCTCTCGCGAGCTTGGCGAGGTCTTCGATGTTCACCTTGCGGGCCTCCTCCGACTCGCGCCGGGCGTTCCTGGCCTGTCCCAGCTCGACCGCGACCTGCTCTCGAGCCATCTGAGACTGCTTGAGCTCGGCTCTGGTCTCTGAAGAAAACAAGCAGATTAATGTGTCACGACAAGCTCAAAAGAAAGACAAGAGTGAAGTCAAGTTGAAGGGCTTACTCTCGAGCTGCTCCGACAGCCGCTCGATCGAGCTGTCCTTCTTGATGTTCTCGAGTAGGGCGGCGTTCAGCTCCTGCGTCTTCTCCGCGAGCTTCGTGGTCATCCCGGCGCGGTACACACGCATCCCTGGAGCACGAGAAGACAAGTCAGTACAAACAAAGGATAAACGAGAAGCAAAGAAGCTGCGGGAAGAGGTGTAGATCCGGCTCACCATCGAGGTCTTGCGACAACTTGGAGTTGTCCTCCCGCAGCCGCATCGCCTCCTCAGAGACCTCCTGGAGCCTGTTGGTCACCTCGGAGAACTGGCGATTGGCCGTCGAGAGGTCCACTCCGGCAGTGGCCAGGTCCCGCTCCAGCTCCGCCACCTTTGCCTCGAGCGCCGCCTTCTCCCGAGCTGCAGTCTGGGCGGCGTCCCGGGCAGTAGCCTCGGCAGTGGCGGCGGCGGTGGTGGCCTTCTCGGCGGCTTCGTTGGCGGTCGTCGCAGCCGCCCGCAGCCTCTCGATCTCCGCCTCGGCCTGGGCTAGCCTCGTCGCCAAGGCGTCCCGCTTCGTCATTGCAGTAGCGGCGACGGCCTGCGCGGCCGTGGCGCGGTCTTCTGTAGACTGCTTGGCGGTTTCGAGCGTCATTCTTGTCGTCGCCTCACTCGCCACCGCCGCGGCGGCGGCCACCCGGGCGACCACCAGCTGCATCTCCAGCTGGGCCCTCTCCGCACGGAGCTCGTTGACCGCGCGCACTCTCCTCCGGCCAGACGCCGTGAGTGTCTGCCCCGAACGAGGAAGACATCAACCACATATATCGGAAGAACAGAAGAAGATGAAGGTGGGTCGCCGTATCAAGAGAACTTACTGTCGTCGCGGGAAGAATAAGCTCGTCAAACGCGCGGCGCGCCCACGACAACCCGCGCTCGAGGGTGTTGCAAGCCGCGGACTCCTCGTCCTCCTCAGCGTCATCACCCGCCTCGGAGGCAGCCGCCCACGAGAAGTGAGCGAGGTCGAGGATCCGGGCGTCGCCATCCTCAGGCTCCGGCGGCTGGGCCGCGCCAGAGCCCTCCCCGGTCTCTTGGATCTCCGGGGAAGTGGCCCTCGCCGCACTCCCGAGAGCATCGTGCTCTTGTGGAGCCGCGGGGGGTGGGCTCGCCGCGGATGCCGCCTCATCGACAGGGGCGGCGGGCCGAAGAGACGACGACTCCGCCGCCTTAGCTGCGGTCAGGTCCGCCCCCGCGGTCGGAGGCGGGGGTGCAGCCAAGGTCAACTCCGCACCTGCCGCGGGCACCTCGAGGACCTCCTCTGCCGCCTCCGACACGGCCGGGGGCACGGGACCTCCGACATCTCTGCCCTGGCCTGGCGTCATTTGCCCCGCCGCGGTAGCGCCTGACATGGATTCTCCGCTAGCGGGCGCCACCACTTCAACAGAGGTCGCGGCTGCAGACGCCGCGGGCTCGGGGACCTCGACCTCCGACTCCACCGGGTCGGCCAGCATGCGCTCCAGCACGGCCTCGTAGATGTCCCGGTCGTTGCTCGGGAGCTCGGTGGTGTCAAGATCAATGATCTCAAAGTTGATGGCGGCCAAGGCGCCGGACGCCGACGCTTCCGTCACACCCCCACCCGCCGACGCCATCGCGGGCACCAGAGTCTCTATCGCCACCGGCGTGACGACTTCATGGTCCCTGGTCGGTGGAGGCGGGGGCGCAGTCCGCTCAGCGGACACCATCACGACATCATCGCCTCCCGAGGCGGCCTCGACCTGCGGCTCCGTCACCATCTGGGAAACGACCGCCTCAGCGACCGCCCGCTCCCCGCCCGAGTTGTCAGCGCCTTCTGACGGCGGTGGCGCCACCGGCTCCGCCACCTCGGTGGCCACGACCAACCTGATCTGGGCCTGCCCCGCCAACAGCTCGGCAAAAGGAGGCACCGAGCGGGGCTCGGATGGCGCGCCACGCGCGCTCAGCGCCACGCGCTTCAGGGGTGTGAGGCTAAGCACGTCGGTGTCGGTGCGGCTGCAGGGAACACGAGACAAAAATCAAAAGACGCACAAGACGAAAGATCGAAGACGACAAGACACGATGGGCAGGAGCATACATGCTGGAACGGACGCGAACCCGCTTCACCGTCCGGTCCGACGAGCCCTGCTCGGGGGCTGACTGCTTGGCCCCGACTGACTCGGAAGCCGACCCCCGGCGCTCCGCCGACTCGGGGGCTGGCCCGCTCCTCCCCGCTGGCTCGAGGGCGGCGCTGCGCTCCCTCGGTGGCTCGGGGACTGTCCTCCCGACCTCCGTCGCGTTGGAGGCCGGCCCCTGACTCCCGCCGGCGGAGAGGGGAACATGCACGTCCGGGGCCCCGCCGCCCCGGATGACCAAAGATTGGAGGCGCCGCGGGGCAGCGCTCGTATCCGCCCCCTACGGCGCACTCAGTGTCGACGCCGGCGTCGTCGATCTCGCCCTTGACGAACGCCTCTGCAGGGAGTCCGCGTCCGGGCGGTCGGAGCCATCGAAGAGATGGCGGGGTGAGGGCTCGTGCTCCACCGACCGCCTGGGCGGGTCATCCCGGTGAGGCGGGTCCCTCCGCCCCTCGGAGGCACCCGGACCACCAGGTGCCGTGTGAGAACGGGTCACCCGCTTATCTTCTCGGACGGGGCGGTCCCCCGACCGCGAGCTCGAGCCCGCGCCTTTCTCGCGAGCGGCGGGCTCCGGCCGCCGCGATGAGGTCACTTCCACTGCTCGGGGTGGCGAGGGCATGGACGACCCCGACATGTCGCTCCAATCAACCGCGGCGCTGGGCTCGTCTCCACTCCACGCCGGTGCCGGTGACGGATCTTCATCGGAGGAGACATCGCGCTCCCCCGCCTTACGCCGCTTAATGCGGTCGTCGTTCCGATCGCGCTTGGTGATCTCTTGCTCCTTGTGCTGTGCCTTGCGCGCGGCCCGCTGCTTCTCTGCGGCCGCCTGATTGCGCTTAAAGATCGGCTCCTCCGGGAGAGGCGCTTTTGCCGGCACGAGATGGGCGCACTTCAACTGCAAAAGCAAGGAGCGGGCAAGTCAGCAATCATCAGAAATCTCTGAGAAGATCGACGCAGACCCAAGAAGCCAAGTTTACGAGGAACTTGTCGAAAGGAGAAACAACTTACAAGTTTTTCAGTCTCCCCGTTGGGGAGCATTGGAAGAAGCTGCGCTGGCGGCCACGTGAAGGTCGACTTCCCGATCGCTAGCGCCACGCGGCGTTGGATCTCGTTTAGCGACGGGAATGCGGGCGCAGTCATGGTCCCCGTCCAGGGGGCTCTGTCGGTCGTCATCTCGCAGAGGCGCAGCGGCCGTCTCTGAAGCGGTACGACCCCCCGGGCATGGCACTGACCAATGACGGTCGCCAGGGTGACCCCAGCTCCTCGGAGGCGGGTCAGCACCGCCCAGTGATCCTTGAGCACCTTCTCTTGCTCTGCCTTCGGGGGGCCATCGGTCCAATTCCTCCGCGACTGCGCGATGGAGTTTCCGGTGAACACCGACAACGCAAACTCGGGGTCGTTCCTCAGATAGAACCACCCCTTGTGCTAGCCGCTGTTCGAGCTGGTCAACGAGGACGGGATGTAGCTGTCGCCCCGCCCTTGCTTCATCCGGAGGTTGGCGCAGCCGATCGTCGCCGCCCTGGAACCGTCCTTCAAGCATGCGAACATGAAGAAGTACCTGAAGAGGTGCCAATGGGCACTGATGCCCAAGTACCCCTCGTACATCGCCTCGAACACCGCCATTTGCTGGATGCTGTTCGGATTGAGGTGCTGCAGTTGGAGCCCGTACTCGAAGAGGATCGCCCGGATGAACCGCCCGGTGGGGACGGAGAAGCCGCGCTCGTGGAAGGCCACGAACGAGACGACGTACCCTGCGGGTGGGCGCGGCACGGACTCCTCCCCGGGCACTTTCCACTCCACGGCGTTGGTGAGAGGAGGGAGCTGTCCGGCCTCGACAAGGCGGCGCAACATCGCGCGGGACACATTGGATCGCGTCCAGTTCGACATGGTGGCGGCGAGCTCTCGAGCGGATCTCCGGCGCGAGCTGCGATTGGTGCTGTGGGCACAAGGGAGCGAGAAGAGCGAGATGCGAGGGCAGAGGAAGAAGACGAGGGAGTAAAGTCCCAAATCTTCGGCCGGCACGCGGTTAAAAAGGGGAGGAGCGTGGCTGCTCGCCTTGAATGACGGGCCCACCACGTCGGCGAAATGCCCACCCGCGTGCGCGAGTCCCGGCATGACTGGCGCCCCTCCGCGTGACGCTTCGATTCCCGCAGAACCCGGGAGCCTACGTCATCCCCGCTCGGTCACTTCAAACTGTCTCGTCCGTCGCAGCGGCCGATACGCCCACGCCTCCCGCATCAACCACGTCGCCCACGTCGCCCACGTCGCCCACGACGCCCACGACTACCCCAATGGAACAATTTGGGGCCACAACGACCATAATGAAGCTTAAAAGCCCGCAAGCGAGTCTACAACTCACTCGCGGGCTACATCCGGCGGATGCGCTCGCGCGTACCCACCGGGAAGACCAAGAATAGGAATCAACACCAAGCCTTCTCGACTGAGCCTGTGTGGGAGTCCTTGACTCCCTCTCAGGCTCGGGGGCTACTGACGAGGGTCCAGATTAGGGCCCCCTTTGACGGCGAGATAATCTCTCTTGAGGTGAAGTCTTCTGACACCATTAACAATGTGAAGGCCAAGTTTGACAGCGTGAAGGCCAAGATTCAAGACGAGGAGAACTAAAGACCCCTGTCATCTGTCAAGACCATCACTAGCAAGACGTCCTATTCCCGACTAGTTGGGAGCTTCTCCGACCAGTTCCCCACTAGAGGAACCCCCACCGATGAGTCTCCGCCTCGCACGACAAGTCTCCGCCTCGCACGACAAGTCTCCGCCTCGCACGACAAGCTGCTCGTTCGCACGAGCAGTCTCCGCCTCCGACTAAGGCGCGAGCCACACCACGTGGCGCGATCCCGGCGCATGAACACCTCTACCACGACGCGTGGGGGGCCAGTTCCCCATGCCATGCAAATACACCAGCTGGCGGCCCGCGCAGGCAGCTGGCCCCGACAGGAGCCTTAACGCGACTCTGCTCAGCTGTGCAGCCGTCAAATCACCATCACCTCCGACCCTGCAGCACGCAAGCTCCACCCGAGGCACTCAAGCACCCCCTACGACGAGCTCAGGCCTACGATTAGGCCTTAACGTGGCAGGCTCATCCCGTGCTCGGGCGGACTGAGTCACCACCAAACTACTCGGAGAAAACGCCAGGTGTCCCGGAGTGAACAGCCCCGTCTGGCCACGCGGCAGCCTCTACGACAACGCAACGCCGCCCCTCTTCAATGTGTCCTGGCGGACAGTGACGCGCGAGAGGACGTCCCAGCGACCGAGCACTGTAACTCTTATCTCATTTCCCTTTTTGCCCCTCCCCTTGCATCTATAAAAGGGAGAGGAGGGCAACCGTCACAAGGGTTAGCCGACAAACCGAACACTCGTTCCAAGGGACTTGGGCTCGACACCCTCTCCCGACCAGTTTGTAACCCCTACTACAAACAACCCTAGCACGGGAACACGGCAGCTCGACACTGGACGTAGGGTATTACTCCTCGGAGGCCTGAACCAGTATAAATCCCGTTGTCTCTTGTGCTAACCATCCGAGTCCGACACACGATCGATAGAAATTTACTGTCCGGCGGTAGAGAACCCCGACAGGACATGTCGGCGGATGTCGCGCAAGACCGCAGAGCGCTGTCCGCGAGTCTCCCGGCGCCGGTGCCCCCGGGCTAGAGCTTGATGCGGCGGAGCTCGTCGTAGAAGCCGCGGAGCCGCGTGAACACGATGACAGAGGCGGCGCGGGCGACACGGACAAGGTTGCCGTGGAAGGATCCCACGAACGGGAGGTGGGCGTCGTAGCATATGGACGCGTTCGTCGTGTTGGCACAACACGTCCAGAGGAACCTGCTGCCTGCTGGTGGTGGCGCCGGCGGCTTACCGTTGGCCGTTGCGTATGTGGATACGGCGAAGGCGATGAACACAGTGAGGAGGGGGAGGCCGAGGGGCCGGAAGGAGCAAAGTGCCATTGGCACGCGTCCGGTCCTGCAGTCAGCGTCAACCTGGTGAATTCATCAGTGGCCGAGGAACGGTACTTATAATTAGAGAACTAGGGAAACCTCACCCGCGCGTTGCTGCGGGAATTAAGAAAATGCAATGATCGTAAGGAAAATTTTCATGATATAAGCTATTCACCGCGTGTTGTTGCGGGTATGCGAGAGAAATCGTAGACATATTTGAAGACTCTATTGTTTGTTAGAAATTCGCAAGAAATGAAATCAAACAAACAACATGCTGCACAGCAGACTGTAGGTTCAGATCATGTGAAGCCTAGAACTGGCAATGGACGTCAATCATGCATAGCTAGCAGTGTAGGAGTAGCACGGTAGCATCCATGTGCTTGTACAAATGTTCATTACTAAATCAGATTTGAAATTGAAATTCTAAATGAAATTGTAAATAAAACAAAAGGAATCTTTTTATCAATTTTTCTATTTATCTTTTTTTCTATTTTATTTTCCTTTTTACATTTTCCTTTTTCTCTATATTTTGTTTTTTCCTTTTCCCCCTTTTCTCCTCCGTTTTCTTTTTTCCCCTCTCCTTCTTTATCCGTTCGGGCTCCCACAAGCAGAGACGGCGGCGCAAAGCTCGCCCACGCGGCCGGGCGGCGGTGCTCCCGCGCGGCCCCGCGGCGAAGCTCGCCCACGTGGCTCGGCGGCGGGGCTGCAGCGCGGCTCGGCGATGGAGATCCCGCGCGGCCCGGCGGCAGGGCTCGCCAGCGCGGCTCGGCGGCGGAGCTCCCGCGCGGCACAGTGGCGGAGCTCGCCCACGCAGCCGGCAACGGAGCACGCCCTTTGGGCACGGAGGCGGAGGGGAAGTCGTGCGGGCTCCGGCAGCGTGCGGCACGCGACCGACGACGAGCAGCTCCTCTCTCCTATCCGGCGGCCGTCCTCTCCGGCATCGAGACTCGAGTGCTCCGTCGCGGCGGGAACTGCGGCGAGGCAGGGCAGGAGCGCGACCGGCTGGTGGCCTTCGATTCTCTCTCCTCCTCGGTGGTTGGGAGGTGGGGCTGGCATATGCGCCGCCGAGCTCCGGCCGCCTCCGCGAGCAGGAACCAGCGGCCGGCCTCCGCGACCGAGAGTTCGTCGAGCCGCGTTGCGGGGAGATGGAGAAGGGCGCCGGCCTTAAGTAGGGCGTTCGATGAGTCAGAAATTAAGAAGAGCCTGAGGAAATCGAAGATGCCGCCGCCGGTTCTTTGTTGGATGGGAGTAGGACAGTCGGGGAGGGGGAGCGGCGCAGCCAGCCGCTAACAGACCGACGCGGAGTACGCTGATCGGGGAAGGAGACCTACGCTTTGCTACGTTTCAGTTACCGGTTTGCATGGACCAATCAGAAGTATGAGAATTCCCTAAGTATTGCTAGTGGGGGCTCCTATATAGTAGTTATAGGTATCAGTTTCCTTGATCTCCGCTTGATGTGCTGGCCTCCAGCTTGTGCTGACCAACTTTCACTGCATGTTACCGCGTGGTGTTTTGGCACTCGTTTTGGGCCCGGTGCCACAATTAACACCGAGGCTCTGAACTGTCTTTCCAAAAATATGACGAGGCTTCAGTCAACAAGGTAGCGGCTGGCTGGGGCCATGTTGAAAAAGCACAATAATCAAGAGCAAGCTGAAATTGCACAATATAATCAAGAGCAAGCTGAAATGAGCATTCGGAGGATCCGCCGGCGATGCCTAAAAAACGAAAGGCGGCGCCGCACGCTGGCGAGAGCCAAAGCCAACCAGGTCCACGAGGAAGGCCTTCAGGACCAGAGGCAGCGATGGGCGCGCGTTTGATTCCACGGATAGGGAGATTGAGCATGAGGTGGACTGCGACGGGTAGCTGGAGGTCACCGCCGGCGTCGCGACCGGCCGCCGCGGACCCGACACTTGTGCGCATGGCTGGATCGACATATTTGGCTCGTGATTTTTTCATCGTTGATCCCGGTATTTTTAATCGCCATGGCTTCTTCTACACCCAACATAAAGCAATGATCAAATTTACAAAAAGTAGTAAAGAATCAACCGGAGATTATTCAGAGCACACACATATTTAGGTTACATCATTCACAATTCTATGGAAGCGACAAGATGCAGTGCAATCTCTCCGTAAAGACGCACGTCTGCGGCCCAGGCCACCACCTTCTTCACTACCGGCGACACGAGCACCGCTTCGCCTGAACTCGCGAATTCATCTATGCAATCTGTGGTGCAAGAAAGTACCGAACTGATGCATAGATTCGCGTCGTGCAGATCCGACTCCGCTTGCTCCCCTCTTCTCCTGCCGGCGGCCGTCTCAAGCCGCCGTAGCCTGACCAGTGCGTCGCCCTCTCTACCGAGGGATAAGTCGGCGAACGTCGCGCAATCCCCCAGCGTCATGTCCGCGAGTCTCCCGGCGTCGGTGCCCCCGGGTTGGAGGCGGCGGAGCTCATCATAAAAGCTGTGGAGCCGCGCGAACGAGATGGCGGCGGCGGCGCTCGCGACCTTGACACGATTGCCGTGGAAGGAGGCCGCAATTGGCAGGAGGGAGTCGTAGCATATGGACGCATTCGTCGTGTTGGCACAACACGTCCAGAGGAACCTGCTGCCCGCTTCTGGTGGCGGCACCGGCGCCAACGCCGGCGGCTTCCCGTAGGCCGTTGCTCGTGTGGATACAACGAAGGCGAGGAACACAGTGAGGAGGAGGAGGCCGAGGGGCCGGAAGGAGCAAAGAGCCATTGGCATCCCCAACCCGGGCGCGTCCGGTCCTGCAGTCAGCCTGGTGATTTCATCAGTGGCCGAGGAACGGTACTTATAATCAGATAACATCAGTTTCCTTGATCTCCGCTTGGTGTGATGGCCTCCAGCTTGTGCTGACCAATTTTCACTGCATGTTATACTGTCTGTTACCGCGTGATGTTTTGGGACTCGTTTTGGGCCCTGTGCTACAATTAACACTGAGGCTCTGAACTGTCTATGACGAGGCTTCATTCAACAAGGTAGCGGCTGGGGTCATGTTGAAATGAGCATTCGGAGAATCCGGCGATGCCTAGAAAACGAAAAGCGGCGCCGCACGCTGCCGAGAGCCAAAGCCAACGAGGTCCACGAGGCAAGGCCTTCAGGATCAGATGCAGCGCTGGGCGCGCGTTTGATTCCACGGAGAGGGAGATTGAGCATGAGGTGGACTGCGACGGTAGCTGGAGGTCACCGCCGGCGTCGCGACCGGCCGCCGCGGACCCGACACTTGTGCGCATGGCTGGATCGACATTAATTGTTGCGATACAAATTTTGTAGTACTCCACCATATTTGGCTCGTGATATTTTAATCGTTGATCCCGGTATTTTTAATCGCCATGGCTTCTTCTACACCCAACATAAAGCAATGATCAAATTTACAAAAAGTAGTAAAGAATCAACGGAGATTATTCAGAGCACACACATATTTAGGTTGCAATACATTCACAATTCTAGGGAAGCGACAAAGTGCAGTGCAATCTCTCCGTAAAGACGCACATCTGCGGCCCAGGCCACCACCTTCTTCACTACCGGCGACACGAGCACCGCTTCGCCTGAACTCGCGAAATCATCTATGCAATCTGTGGTGCAAGAAAGTAGCGAACTGATGCATAGATTCGTGTCGTGCAGATCCGACTCCGCTTGCTCGGCCGCCGTAGCCTGACCAGTGCGTCGCCCTCTCTACCGAGGAATAAGTCGGCGAACGTCGCGCAATCCCCCAGCGTCATGTCCGCGAGTCTCCCGGCGCCGGTGCCCTCGGGTTGGAGGCGGCGAAGCTCATCATAAAAGCTGTGGAGTCGCGCGAAAGAGATGGCAGCGGCGGCGCTCGCGACCTTGACGCGATTGCCGTGGAAGGAGGCCGCAATTGGCAGGAGGGAGTCGTAGCATACAGACGCGTTCGTCGTGTTGACACAACATGTCCAGAGGAACCTGCTGCCCGCCGGCGCCGGCGCCAGCGCCGAATTAACTTTGGCCATTGCGCCTGTGGATACGACGAAGGCGAGGAACACAGTGAGGAGGAGGCCAGGTGGCGGGAAAGCCACTGGCATTCCACGGCCCGAGATGCGTACTGGAGAAGGCTTGGTGATGGTCAATTCAGTGCCGGACTGAATGGACGGTACTTATAACGAGAGAACATCAATTTCTTTTCAGCTGGCGGTGATGGCGGTAGTGCTGAACTGCTAACCAATTTTTTGTGCATTACCCCTTGGCAATTACTCCCAGGGTTTCATAATAATTGTCATTTTGACTAGATACAATTCTATTACTACTCCCTCCGTTTTCGATTCCGCTCCCGGCAGTGGTGCGCAGAGACCAAGACAAAGTTGGCAGCACACGCGAAGTTTAAGGGTGTGTTTGGCAGAGTTCCAACTCTGAAAAAACAGCTCCAGAGCTGCAGATCCACGCAACTACACCGCGGAGCAGCTCCAGTGTGGATCTCAGATCCGGAAAAGTGTTTGGTACAGCTCCAAATTTCTCTTCATCCCTATGACATGTAGGACCCGCATGTCAGAAAGAAAAAAACTATTTTCTTCCTCACGCGCAGCCGGTAGCGACGCGGTCTCGCCGCCGGCGAGCGGGCACGCCGGCCTAGCCGCCGGGGGGGGGGGGCAGGTGGCGCGCGGCCGGGCAGGCGGGCGGCCTCGCCGCCGGCAAGTGGGCAGCGGCGCGCGGGCAGGCAGGCGGCCTCGGCGCCAACAAGTGGGCACGCGGGCGGGCGTGGGGCGTCCTCGCAGCCGGCGCGCAGTCATGCGGGCAGACACGGGGTAGCCTCGCAGCCGGCGGCCGGGCATGCGGGCGGCCTCGCCGCTGGCACGCGGGCATGCCGGCGGGCGCGCTCCCTCCGCCGCCGGTGGGCGGGCACTGCCGGGTAGGTGCGCGGCCTCGCCGGTGGGCGGGCACACGGCCACGGCATCGGGTGAGCTCGGGGCTTCGCGGTTCGTGGCGTACATCAATGCGGGAAGGAAAGAGAAACAAAAACAATCGAATCGTTTTTCTCACTTAGGAATGGCAGTGGTGGATAATTTCACCCAACTCCACAAAGCTTGGAGTTGGTGGAGCACCCCCTGAGGTACTCCACGAAAACCATGGAGTTGGGGCCTACTCCACCCTTTTTTAGAGCAGATCCGCGTTGGAGTTGTTGGAGCTGGACGTATTTGGCTGGAAAAACTTGGAGCGGAGTTGGTTTTTCGGATCTGGAGCTACGTGGACCTGTGCCAAACACGCCCTAAGGGTCTGTTTGGCAGGGCTCCGTCTCCTCCAAAAACGACTCCGGCTCCTCTAGTGGAGTGACTTCTCTGGTGAAGTTGGAGCCGTTTTGAAAAATATTTGGCAAAACGGCTTCACCAGTTGGATTGAGATCGTAAAAAGTCGAAATTTCCCTTGCCTACACTTTTGTTTTCCCTTTTCTCCTCTCCTCTCCTCTCCTTTTCTTTTTCCTTTTTTCTTCTCTCCCTTTTCTCCTCTCCTTTCTTTTTTTAAGACAATTCCTTGTATGACACTAGAAGATAGATTTATTCCTTGTGTGACACTCAAAATTTTAATCTTCCTTGTGTGACATCGCCTCTAAGCTTCATGCCTTGTATGACATTGCCGTTAGATACACCAGTAACACTGTTACTTCTGATGAGGAAAAGACCAAAATACCCTTTCGTGCATTAAGGCAAGGTATAATTCCCTCCTACGGCATTCTGTATGAAACCAGCATTGAGTTATATTATTTAAGACGCCAAAACATGTTTATGATGGATTAAAGGCAACATTGACGACATGTATAAAACAACTTGTTCAATTCCAATTACAAGTTTGACAGGTTGAGGCACACACTTTACAAGTTCAAGCACATTTCACATGTTGTAAAGCTAACATTGGGCATTCTCTATCTTCTCTTCCCCTCTCTCTCTTCTCTCTCTTTTTAATCTCTCTTTTGTCTGTTATGAGAAAGCACCCTAACAGTAGAAAAAATCATCAATTCCCTTCCAATTACTCCAATTTCCGCGGGCGATGGGCTGATGGCAATGGTGCTTTTAGGGTGAGTATGGAGAAATCAATCCAAGTCCGGATGGATCTGCACATTCCAACGTCCCTCCCCTCGCGACACCAACGAGGCATCCCGCGCCCGCTTGCACGGACTCGCCCCCCACACACCTGCCCTGTTTTGCCGCCGCTGAGGGAGAAGAAACAGATACCCTTGACCAGTGGATGGCTCCAAACAGATGAGGGTATTTTAGTCACTGCAGTAATAATCTGACAGGCTTTCACGGCTAAAAAACGAGTCTGAGCGATGGAACGAACGGTAGTGTCATACAAGGCACAAAAGTTTGGAGTAGATGTTACATAAGGAACAACAGAATTTTGAGTGTTATAGAAGTAATTGGTCTATCTTCAAGTGTCATAGGAGGAATTTTCTCTTCTTTTTCTTCCTTTTTCTCCTCTCCTTTTCTTTTTCCCTCCTCTCCTCCTTATCCATTCACCCCGCGCCTCCTCGCGCCGGCCGGCGCCGCCGGCCCCGGCCGGTCCCTGCACCCGCGGCCTCACCCCGCCGGATCATCGGGCCGCCCACGCCCCCGCCCCGCCCCGCCGACTCCTCCGCCCCACCTCGCCGGCGCCTCGGGCTGCCTTCCATTCGGTGGCTCCGGTGGCGGGCAGCAGCTCTGGGGCTTCGGCGACTGCGGTCGTGCAGGTCCGGCCACACACTCTCTCTCTCCTTCTCCTCCTTCCCTCTATTGCCCCAAGCCTGGCCGCAGCATCTCGTCGCCGGCGCCCGGCCGCCCGCCGATGCACCTCCCTCCTCCGCTTCGCTCCACCCCTCCCTCCTGCTGCCGACCGCCTCCGTCCCGACCCGCCGGCTGCTGTGGGCCGCACCCGAGGGCAAACCCTGGAAAAAAGGTGGGCGGGTGAGGCGGAGCCGGATGGAGCCACGAAAACGTGGCTTCGCCTCCCCTTCGGAAGCCGCCTGGGACTTCAGCACCAGCTCCACAGTCGGAGCCGGTGCAAATTCCACCGTTTGGCAGGGCTCTGACTGGAGCCGCTCGTGGAGCCTGCCAAATAGGCCCTAAATGATGCATCGATTGATTCATCCCTCCTAGTCAGATCGCAGCATGCAGTGGATGGAGAGGGAGGGTCAGATGGTCTATGCAGCGTTTGATTCGTCCGTGGCCT
Organism: Cenchrus fungigraminus; assembly: GCA_036936925.1. Taxonomy (NCBI): domain Eukaryota; kingdom Viridiplantae; phylum Streptophyta; class Magnoliopsida; order Poales; family Poaceae; genus Cenchrus; species Cenchrus fungigraminus. Next base: position 27,031,012 of record CM072780.1, on the reverse strand, counting down.
ATTCAGTTCCGTAGCGTGGTTAACTTCGCGAATTAATGTGAGAAGGGTGCCGAGAGGCCGCTGGTAATCGAGACTGTGCACCCTATAAATAAAAAAAAAAGTGCCGCACGCCTTATAATAAAAAACAGAGGGAATCCAAAAGATCCAAAATTGATCTGTGCATTCTTGTTTCACGTCTCGGCCCCCGCGTCCCCTCTTCAATGACGGGCCGCGCGCGCCTCGACCCCGACGCAGGCCGCCCGCGCCGTTTCGCATCTAAACCGTGCCGTTCCCTTGCCGTTTCCCTCGTCAAAAACGTTTCCCGTTCGTTCTCTCCCATGCCTCCTTTCTCGATCTCCTACTACATACTCTCACTGGCTGCCTTCACTCCACGGCTCAAGCACAGGAGCAGTTCGATGGAGCCACAGGGTTCGTTTCGTGGCATCAATTTTTGTTTGCTTGTGGTGTTATCATTAGTTTAAAAATTAGACTTTGTCACCAGGAGTAATAGTAATAGAGTTCATGAGAGAAAATAATAAAGTTCATGACAAAAACGAGTTACATAGAGGTCATGCAAAAAATACAACATCTAGGTACTAACAAATGCTAGAGCTTCATTGTATAACTCCCTCGGACATGGCAAGGTAGTAGGAAGAACACCCTGCATCTCCAATGTCTTCTTCTTCATGTGAGGGATGTTATAGTATTGACCTCCATTGTGCTTCATAATTTCCATCATGCAACATTGTTGAGTTAGAAAAATACGATTGGACCTATCAACTGGGTAGTCACGAAAAGCTTTTTCAACTATTGTCACAATTTGATCAATGTTGTTTGGAGTTCCCCTCTCAAAGTCATCCGAATAGAACCTTCTCTTGTTACCATTATTTCCTGCAGGCATACAAACTCAATTAGTTAAGCATGAACAATGCCATGCAAACACAATTACATGATCATGAACAGTGCCATACAAACACAATTAGATCGTACCATCTGCAAAATTCACAATTACGGGTACGTAATGCTCATCAATCCCATCTGCAAAATCACAAGAAACACAATGGAGGAACATGAAACATTTATCATATAAAGGCATATAAAGCCATATAATCAAAACGGAAATATTATTCTGATGACTGTGTTTCCATTCTTAATTACTCAAGGCATATAAAGGCATTCTAAAACATAACCTACAGGAACAAGAGTATGCAGCAACAGTAGCATGCAGGATCAGTTCCATGCATTTGTATACTCAAGCTACAGCTTTTTATAAAAAAAAAAGAAAACTCCATCCCGTCGACCTACAGCGGCATGCAAGAACAATGCAACACACGTAAAGCTACAACACGTTATAAAACTCAAATGACAGCACTTGATAGCTAAAGCACGTTATCCATGCCGGCCGGAACAGTACCATGCAGCAACAGTTCTACAGCACCATGCAGCAACAGTTCTATGCTGCCTGCTTTGGCCCAATCAAATAGCTAAAGCTCGATTTGAGATCCTTTCTACCCATGTTTCATAAATCAACATTACAGCATTGCAAACAAGCTAGAGCTCGATTTGATGAACAGTAGCATGCAGGCATTTTACAGCGCCATGCAACAAGCTAAAAGCACGTTATCAATAAAAAAATTGATGATGCCGAGCTACAGGGTTTAGGGAAGGTCCATGCAACAAGCAAATCAGCGCCTTAATTTCTACAGCGCAACAAGCACCATGCATCAACAGGAAAAAAAAGAAACAGTGGCCACCAGAAGATGAAAAATCAAACCTAAAGGTCCATGGAAAACCGAGCTACAGTGCGAATCTCCTTCATAATCTGGCTCCTCTCCTTGTCCATGTACTTCTGCATGATTTGCATCATGTCCTACTTCAGCCCCCTCTCCTTGTCCATCTCCATCTAGAATTTGAGGGAAAACAAGCAAATCAGAACAAACAAATCAAATGAACCACTCACACATGAGGAGATCGCATGCTCACCTTCATCTCCATCATCATCCCACACCAAGTCGTACTGGAGTTCATGAGCAGGGCCATCCCACTCTTGAATGCCATCCCAATCGATGACATCGGGATCAGGTGGTGGCTCTTGGTTTAGATCGAAGGGCGCCATGGATTGGAAGGAGATCAGGTGGTGGCCGGCTGTCGGTGAACTGATGACGAGCATGGCGGCCATGGGAGGATATATATAGGCCAGATCGGATCGCAGAAGGGATGAAAAGGAGGCGGGCTTCCTGAAATTTCAATTTTGATCGATGGAGGCGCGTCCATGGCACTTGAATCTGTTGAGCGCGATGTGAAATTTTCAGAAGGGAGGGAGAGGCGAGTGTGGCGATGGCGCACGGGTTGAAAAACGGAGAGAAGAGCGGAGATGGCGGGCTGATTTTGGAAAGAAGGGAGAGACCGTGCACGCGAGGGAAAGTCAGGTGCGCGCGCGGAGGAGGAGACGACGCGCGATGGAATTGGAAGCGGGGGAAACGGCGCCGTTACACAGGGGAGGGAGATGGTGATCAATGCTGCGGCGGCAGGGCAAGATACGAAGCGTTTTCATCGTCGGAGGGGGTGCGATCGATTCACCTTGGTCTCTGCGTCGGAGGCTTAAACGCAGATCAAAAACGGACGGAGGGAGTATCTAGGCGCATAGCAAAAGGAATGTATGTAGAAAAGCCAAAACGATAAGTATTATGAAACGTAGGGAGTAGCACTTATTTTGGGGGCGATTTAGCTTGTAGTCAAGTGGTAGAACAGTTTAGTGAGACGCAACCCACCGAGCACCAAGGTTCATTTCCTGGTGCTCGCATCTTTTCTTAGGATTTTCCTAGGATTTACCGACGTTGTGCGTTAAGTGGTAAGCGGCGTTACCATCGACAACGTGGCGTCAATGGTTTTTCCTAGGATTTACCGACGTTGTGTGTTAAGTGGTAGGCGGCGTTCCCGTCGAAAACAAGGCGCCAATGGTGAATTCGGAAATCTCCATATCTGTGGGGTGCTCAATCATTCAAATGTGCTCATAAGGGTCGAATTTGCGTATGTGTTCATAGGGGTTAGTACGCATGCGTGTTGTGAGCGTCTGAGTTGTACTGTGTAATCCTTAAAAAAGCACTTATTTTGGGACCCAATCAATTTGTACCAAATTCACGCTACAACTCAGAATCTCTTCTCTACTAATAAGAGTTGAGCAAAGTGATGTCAATTTTCACCTAGAGTTTATCCCGCCCATCTCTCACAGAGTGGCCCACTTTTCAGACCGTCCCCAACCAAAAGAGGTTGACGAAATTTTTCTCCCCCCCTCCGTATTGCAAATTGGCTCCCGAGCGCCCCCTACTGCAAACTTTTTTCACCCAAACTTCTACCCGTCGGTCCCAACTCAACATGCAAATTCTTTAATCACGCACAGAAACTCTTTAATCATGCAAATTCTTTAACTATGAATATTGACATTGTGTTTCCTTTCTTGCGCATGGAAACTCTTTAATCACGCAAATTCACACAAACCCCACAAATATTTCCTTACAAATCTTTCCTTTGTTGCTGTCACACGTCATCATTAAAGGAGTTTCCTTTTTTGTTCATCATGCAAATCATGGAAATCTTTCGTTTCTTACTAGATCTTTAATCTCACATGGAAACTCTTTAATCACACAAATTCACACAAATCACACAAATATTTCCTTACAAATCTTTCCTTTGTTGCTGTCACACGTCATTGTTAAAAGGAATTTCCTTTTTTGTTGGTCACGCAAATCACGCAAATCTTTCCTTTATTGCTACATATTTAATCTCACATGGAAACTCTTTAATCACGCAAATTAACACAAATCACACAAATATTTCCTTGCAAATCTTTCCTTTGTTGCCGTCACACGTCATCGTTAAAGGAATTTCCTTTTTTGCTGGTCACGCAAATCACGCAAATCTTCCTTTCTTGCTAGATCTTTAATCTCGCATGGAAACTCTTTAATCACACAAATTCACACAAATCACGCAAATATTTCCTTCCAAATCTTTCCTTTGTTGCTGTCACACGTCATCGTTATAAGGAATTTCCTTTTTTTTGCTGGTCACGCAAATCACACAAATATTTCCTTTCTTGCTACATCTTTAATCTCACATGGAAACTCTTTAATCACGTAAATTCACACAAATCACGCAAATATTTCCTTGCAAATCTTTTCTTTGTTGTCGTCACACGTCATCGTTAAAGGAATTTCCTTTTTTGCTGGTCACGCAAATCTTTCCTTGCTTGCTGGACTCACAAGGTGCATATAAATCTACTCATAGTAGTGCCCCATAATCTTTTGGCCTCCGTGGCCTCCGCTAGTACTCATCTCCAAACTCTTACGTTCCTCCTTAGGTCCTGGCGTCTGCAGCAGGCGTGCCCTTCCGCCGTTACTACAGACGTGATGACGCGCCCTTCCGCTCTTGGCTGCAACACTCCTCCTTGCAGCAACTCCCTACGGCCTACCTGCTGCTATCCCTCCAGGTTTATCCTAGCTTTGATTGTGGCTGCAAGATGCGTAATCCTTGATGTTGTTGTTACATGTGAAATCGTTGTTGGTACTGTTGGTCGCCCCATCGTCTAGAAATTTCATTGTGAAGATCTTGGAAGGTTTTGTTTCATACCACATGTTTCTATTCAGTGGAATTTAATCTTGAACTAATCGTGGAATTGCGTGGATAACGTGAAGATCTTGAAAGGTTTGTTTTGTACCACATATTTCTATTCATTGTTGGATCATGAGTTTATACATAACAACGCAGGTTTTTTGCCGAATGAGCAAACGAGTTCCGTTCAAGGACATTACCAACACCAGATCTTGCTGTCTACCGGGAATAACAAGAGGAAACTTGATTCTGCTGCTGGTGAGTGTTGTTTTATATTTGTTCCTCATTTCCTCGTACATGATTGATTCTTATTTTTGTTTTATCATAAGAGTAAATTGTTATAATCTAATTTAATCTGTTAACTGGTATGCAGGCTAGATGACTGGAAAGGGCACAAAGAACGTTAGATTGATGTCATTTGTACGAAGGATATATATTTATTGAGGTGCATTATTTTAGTTGACATTTGTTACTGATAAAAAATACTAGGGTTTTTTTGTTATTGATTATTGTTACTAATTGAAGTAGGAGATGTTCATGTTTCCATGTTAGCCTACAGTCCTGCGGCAATCATCAACATGGTATCAAGCTTCTAATGAATATTGATTGACTCTACAATCAACTGTTGCTTTATTTGTTTCTGGGAGTTGTGACTGGTAGTTCTTTGGTGAGTCGATAGTAGTTGCCAGGTTGTAATGTGACTTGTTTTTTGCCCTTGCCCTTGAGATCTTGAGCAGTGAGTCCGTGTTTGGGACAACAAATAAAGTTTGTCATTTTGCTGCACGGACTTAATGTTAAAGTTGTTGTTGCCACGCGTACCGAGGAGATTAATTAGATTGAGAAGCTGTTTCAATTTTATATTGTAGTTTTATATGTAATAATTTTGGCCACATGTTCATTGAGGAGATTATCTATCTATCTATCTATCTATCTATCTATCTATCTATCTATCTATCTATCTATCTATCTATCTATCTATCTATCTATCTATCTATCTATGGTTTTGTATTCAATTCTTTTTTTATCACGTGCGTGTCGCACATGCACTTCCACTAGTTACCTTAAAAGTACAGTAGAGGCTGCCAGACTTCAACAAGGTTAGATGGTTCTTGAAAGCGGAAGGAAGACCTCAGACTCTTCTCCGAGAGCTCCCTCAGCGCTGCCAGGCTTCAACAAGGTTAGATGGTTCTTGAATCTTGAGAGCGGAAGGAAGACCTTAGACTCTTCTCCGAGAGCTCCCTCAGCCTCCCTCAAACCACCATCACTAGTATTTAATTTCCTTCAAGTCTTGGTTTGAGTCGTTCCGCATGGGCAAGGACTTTGTCGTCCGGTGGTTGGAGCTCCACCGCCCCTTCCTTGCTTCTGTTGCTGTCGTCCTCCTCCTCCTCATTGAGCTCACCATGGGCCATGGCGCAAGCAAGGTAAGCCCCAATAAAATGAAGCCTCCATGGTCCTCTCCCTCCCCTCCTTTCGCTTGCCATCTCCATTGCCATCATCATCGCCTTCACCGTTGTCTCCTCCACTTTGCCTCTCATTGGAGTAGCGATGTTTACAGTTGCACCTCCACCACCGACGCCGGAGTCGGTCGCCACAACCTCTTCACCTCCCCTACCACCTCACTCCTACCATGGCGCCTTTCACCACCACCCCATCCGCTCCCACTCCTACCGCTGCACCAACCATCGCTCTCATCATTGCACGCGCTTCCATGGCCTCCGCCTTCGCCCCTGTACCTATCAAGCCCGCCCATCTCACCAAGGAAAAGAAGTTGTCATCACACTCTCACCATGGGTGCCAAGGTGCCCCTCACGGCTCACAGCCTCACCATGAAGCCCAGATTCGCCAAAGCAGCCATGTTCGAGGCCACAGCAACAAGGGCCACAGGCGAAGCAGGCGCCACTGCCACTAGGAAGAGCTCCAATTCCTCTCTGCTACCTTGGTGTGGACGGGGCCGCTAGGTTGCATGGCCATGATCGTTACAGTCGTCGATCTTCCCTGCGACCCTGCTATGCACTTCATATGCAGCAAACACAGGTGATGTCTCCAACGGGGCGCTGTGTCAAGATCTGACCATGCTAGTAGCATCAAGGGTCCTTTATATTGCACTCCAATAGTACAGTCGGCGCTCCCCTCGGAAGTGTTTATGGTTTATAATTTAGGGTTTTAGGGTGCTGCAGTCAACGATGGCGGCAGAGAATGGGTGAGGCGCAGAGTGTGCTACGCGGTTGCCACTCCAGTACTCCCTCTGTCCCAAAATAAGTGTCACTATAGTATTCGTGTCAGTCAAACATCCTCAATTTTGACTATATTTGTAGAAAATAGTAGTAACATTTATATTTCTAAATAAGTTTATTATAAAAATAGATTCACTAATCTATCTCATGATACTAATTACCAATCTATCTAATGATACTAATTATATACTATAAATATTAATATTTTCTTATCTATAATTGGTCAAAGTTAAAACTATTTGACTTTTCGAGAAGCGAGAATGACACTTATTTTGGGACGGAGGGAGTAAACATCAGCGGATGAGCAGGAGCGGGCCCATGCATGAGCTTCTTCATACGATAGATGGTTGCTGGTCATTTGCAATCCAGGCTATCTGCCGCGGGCCTACCCAACGACCTCGCGCGTGTCGAGCAGCTGCGTCGGGAGCTGTCGCCCAACTCCTCTTCCACCTCCGGCGTAGCGGACCCTGGCGGCCATCCCGTCCGCGCTTCGCTAGTGGTCGTCTCGTCCCCCGCCGCCTGAACCGAGGCGAGCGCCGCGGAGGAACCGAGGCGTGGGAGCAGGACGAAGCCAGCGCCACCCGTCGCGTAGGAAGAGCAGGGAAGGAGAGTCGCGGAGGTCGCCAACCTGCTCCCCATCGTCGTCCTCGTCTCAGAGCCGCCGATATTTGAAGCTCGATTCGTCGATTCCTCCGCCTCACGCCTCGATTTGAAGCTCCATTCGTTCGGCCTTGTTCCTACGACATGGATTGAGCTCGCCTAGAGTGGGAGGCCGGCTGTCGCCCCTGCTTCCTCGCCGCCGAAGCTTGAGCAGGAGGAGCTCCGGGCCGCCCTGCTTGGTCTTCAACGTGCCGCTCCTCTGCTCGGTCTTCATCCAGGCGGAGAGGGCAACACGCCGCGCCGTCTTCACCGCGCGCCCGGCTCGCTCCGCCAGCCTTGCCCGAAGCAGGGGATGGCCCCAGGGCCCGCTGGCCCCGTCTCTCCCGTCGCCGCGCCACAGCCCCGCCTCCGGTTGCGAAGGGAGTAGGTAGGCCCCGCCTCCGGCCGTGAAGGGACACTACAAGAAAATCGTTAACTAGTGACGTAATCACATTTTAGCGTCATTGATTTATGACGTTCCTGGCTAATCTCGTCATAATATTTCACTTTTGAGCAAATTTAGTGACAAAATTTTTTTTTCGTCATTACGGTTGGTACTGTAGCCAGGCGTTCCCTGTTCCATGTTGTTTTGTGACGCCATAAGCTCTGAAAAAACGTCATAAACCAACATCGGTCCCACATATAAGCATTATTTTAAAAACAGAGAGTTCCAAGTCGTCATAAAATTCAGTAGGGTCCCACATGTAAGCATTCTTTCGAAATTAGAGTGTTCCAAGTCGTCATAAAATTTTCCAGGGTCCCACATGTAAGCATTTTCGCCAGGTCTGCGGCGTCATAAACCAATTTTGGTCCCACATGTAAGCATTATTTTAAAATAGAGTGTTCCAAGTCGTCATAAAATTCAGTTGGGTCCCACATGTAAGCATTTTCGCGAGATCAGCGGAGGCTAGGTCACGAAATGTTGCAAAAATAATTTGCCATGGCATGGGTTCGAACCAAGAACCTGAAGGAACAAGGCTGTGCTGTTTACCACTGCACCACTTCTTGGTTGTGCATGTTTTATGGGAAACTCAGCTAATAATTCATGCGAATTCTTAACTGTGACCAGGTCCCACATGTAAGTTTCAGTTGAGTATATAATTACCTATCGAATGATTGGCGAGACGCTTCACTCAGACTTCGCAAAGACTTTCAACTTCTGCTACGCAGATCTGCAATGGCGGCTTGTGGTAGGAATGGAGAATCCTAGCGGCGATGAGAGGGTGAGTTATGAGGCACCTCCCGGCTACCAGTACCTGAGTCAGCACGACAAGGTCAGTCTTCTGGTTTGAGCCACTACATTTTATCCTACAACCTAGGGATGGAGATTTCTAGATTTGGGGATCTTGCAGATTGATGAACATATACAAATACAATTGATTCATATTTCTTTGTACCCTCAGATTTGCACTTCGATTGGTGTTAGAAGTTGATAGGCTATTGACAATTCATAGGTGTTAGATTCAGTTAGTTTTCAATTTGCATCAGATTGATAGGTTGTTGTATTTTACTAGCTTCTGGAGGTGGCTCGGTCCACTGATTTCGTTACATCAGGCCATCCTGATGCTGATCTAATCCTTGTGGATCGCTATAACAAGTGCGAGCATGGGTATGCTATCCTTGTCAAGGAACCCTTGTGCAGCCTTGGGCGCCGGTATGGAATCTGCGGTCAGGTAGACTTATAGTACTTGTACTCTTGATGTCAGTGTTGCAAATGGATAATTATATGAACATGTATGTATTTGGTGTCTACAGCCTGAAGAACAACGATGTGGGACGTTTATTTGGATTGATCCTCAATGGAATGCTAGGACTACTGCTGTTCTGGATAGGCTGACAAAGGTTGTTGAAAATGGTCGAGAAGAAGCAAGTGATTTGAAGGAAGACTGTGAAATTGCTAACAAGCAGCTTGAAGCTACTGGCGCTGAGTTGAAAAAGGTGAAGACAAAGCTGGAACGGGTTGAGAAGGAGAAGGAATCGATTCTTTTCGAGTTAAATAAAAATAGGTAGTTACGATTATTATGAAACTTGTTGCTTGTTGATGTTTAACTACTAGTTGTTGCTCACTTCATAGTGATGAATGGCCCTGAATGACATGTAGTGTTATGAAACTTGTTGCTGCTGATGTTTACTTCAGATCATGCAAACGACAAAGGGAACAACAATGGGAAGGATCGCAAGAAGCTCGCAAGAAGCTTGAAGCTACTTCTCCGCAGAAGCTGCAGGATGGAGCTATGGAAGGAGAATCAACGCCTACAAATGTAATTGATGTTTAGTTCTTGAGTGTTGAGAATGGTCATGAGTTGATGGAACTTGTTGCTACTTGGTGTTGTGAACTTTGTGGTCGTGAGTTGAGAAACTTGATGCTACTTGATCATAATTATGTTTGCTACTTGGTGTTGTGAACTTTGTGGTCATGAGTTGATGTTTTGTTGGAAGGACCTTCCTGAGTAACGATCGCGAAACTGCTTATTTCCTACTGTCGTTCCAAGTCATCATAAAATGGAGGTCCCACATGTAAGCATTTTCGCTAGGTCACGAAATGTTGCAAAAAAACTTACCATTGCAAGGGTTCAAACTAAAGACCTATAGGAACAAGACTGCGTTGCTTACCACTACACCACTTCTTGGCTCTGTCATTTTAATAGGAAACACTTTCCTTATGGTTGTGTAAGGTGAATCTTTAATACAAATCAGTAATTCGCAGGCAGGTGAAAGGCTTCACTGCCTTCGCAAAGACTCTCGACTTTTGCTACGCGCAGATCTGCAACGGCTCGTGGCAGGAATGGCGGATCCTAGAGGCGACGGGAAGATGGTTCCGCCGCCACCTTCCAGCTACAAGAAGCTGAAACGGCTCGACAAGGTCAGTTCTCTGGTTTGAGCCACTATATTTTCCCCTATCGTCCTAGGGATTTCTTGATTGGGGATCAAACGGATTGATGAGCATATACACTAGAATCAGATTTCATCGTACCCTCATATTTGTACTTCGTTTGGTGTTACAAGTTGATAGGCTATAGACAATTCATAGGTGTTAGATTCAGTTAGTTTTCAGTTTGCATCGTTTGATGGATTGATAGGTTATTGTATTTTACTAGCTTGTAGAGGTGCTTGAAGCCACTAAAGCTGGGCTGCAGGAGGTGAAGAGAGACCTGCAAGAACAAGAAGGCAGAGAACTCATGGCGCAGCGAGAGGCTATAAAATACAAGGAGCTGTGTCAGGAAATTTTAAATATAACTATGCAAGAGATGAGGAAATTCAATGAGATGGCTGACCAATTGTTACATGAACAATTGCAACAGACCAACAACTACAAGGAGTTGTGTGCCCATATGTTACGCCGGGACAATGCCTTATTGAAAGAAATATGTGAGATTCTTGACCAAGAGTCGAAAGACTTGGTACTGGCCAGGAAGGCAAAACCTGAAGAGGAGGCAAGGTCATGGAAGGAAGAATGCACAAAGGCTAACATCAAGCTTAAAGCAACTACCACGGAGCTGGAAAACGTGAAGGGAAAGCTGAAACATGCCATCGATGCGATGGAAGTGTATAAGCAATCGGTTGAGCAGCTAGTTATCAAGATCGAGAAGGAGAAGCAATCGATACAACAGAGTGTTATCCAGATGGAGAAGGAGAAGCAATGGATACTGCGTGAGAAAGATAAAAATAGGTAGTGCTTGATTATTATGAAACTTGTTCTTTGTTGATGTTTATTTACTGGTTGTTCCTCCTGATCATAATACATAGTGTTATGAAACTTGTTGGTGCTTATGTTTTCTTTAGATCAGCCAAGCGAAAAAGGGATCAACAATGGGAAGGATCCTCAGAAGCTACTGCCGCTGAGCTGCAGAAGGTGAAGGGACAGCTGCAGGATGGAGCTATGGAAGGAGAATCAACGCCTACAGATGTAAATTGATGATCAGTTCTTATCGTTATGATTACAAATGGGTGGTTATGATTATTTTGAAAATTGTAATGATGATCATCCTATGATGTTTGCTACTTTGTGTTGTGAACTTTGTGGTCATGAGTTAAGAAACTTGTTGCTACTTCGTGTGATGATCATCCTATGTTGTTTGCTACTTGGTGTTGTAACTTGTTGCTACTTGGTGTTGTGAACTTTGTGGTAATGAGTTGAGAAACTTGTTGCTACCTGATCATAATATGATGTTTGCTGCTCGGTGGACGGCAAAGTTCCGGTCTATTGATGTTTTGCTGGAAGGACCTTCCTGAGGAACGATCGCGAAACTGCTTGTTTCCTACTGTGATTCCAACTCATCATAAAATTTAATAAGGTCCCACAAGTCAGTCTGATAAAAAAAATAGAGGAAAATTAAAAGGATACTATGTCAATAGCAGGGGTCGAACCCGCGGGCAACGGCTATATCAACCGCGTACCCTGCAAGGGGCTTGCCAGTACGCTCCTGTGGGTTGTTGTGGCAAATATCTAGCCTAGAGGCGTTGGTGCGCAAATCTACAACCCACGGCGGGAATGGCGGATCCTCGCATCGAAGGGAGGAGAGTGAGCTACGGTCAGGTCAGTACCCTATTTTGTGCCTCTGCTTTCCCCTTTCGTCAGAGGGAAGTGATATTTGGAATTGGGGGTTTTGGTTGAAGCACGATTGTTGTTACAAGTTGATTGATAGGCTTTAGTTAGGAAGTGCAAAACTAAGTATTGATTTCAAGTTGCAATGAATTTTTTTGAAGCATCCGTGTACTCCAGCATCTTCTTCCATTGGTAGTTACTACTCGGAGACATCTTCCTGCAATAGTAGCCATTGGCATCCTAAAGACAAGTGCAAACGCAGGTTGAGAGCTGTGGTGAAATATGCTTGGACCTTTCTCAACCCTGGCCGCCAGTTTACTGGCTGCCCAAAGGTAATGGCTAGTTGGCTACCTGCTTATGTGGTGCCTGTGGTCAACGGCTATTGCTAATGGGTCGTTTAATTTGCAGGAACAAAAAGAGCAATGCGATTACTTCTGCTGGATTGATCCAGAATGGGATGAAAGGTCGTATGCTTTTATGCTGAAGCTCATGAAGAAGAAAGCGAAAGCTGAAGAGGATGCACAGCAGTGCGAGGGGAATTGGGAAAAGCTAACTGTGAGCTTAGAGAGATTAGGAATGAGCTCAAAATAGCGCGACAAAAACTTCAGAAGGCAACCGCCGAGCTGAAGTCAATTGGGAATTATAGGCACAATGTCAAACTCGCGCATGTGCTGCTTGCTTTATTTGTTGTTTTCGTGGCAATAACAGGATTGATGCTCGGTGGTAAGGCTAATTAGATGTCTCGATCATGTATTCTGTAAGTGACACTTTGGTATTGTGAACAATGTGTCGATCATGTATTCTGAACATTGTGCCCTATGCTTCTGAGCATTGTACTGATGATGTATTGCCAAAATCGACCAAGAAATGCACGATAGTTAGTATCCACCACATTGTACTGACCATTTTGTCCAACCTATTCACATTTCCAAGAACGTAATTTCCGTTAGGTTCCCCAACAGTCATAATGAATTATTATTGTTATCCCGAAATCAACGGAGTTGCAACGAAGGTTGTTTTGGGTGACGAAGGAGCGGTGAATTTACTGTAAATGCGGAGAAAGGAACGGTGAATTTGTTGTAAATGGGGCATTGATCGACTTCTTCCGCCTGGGGTACAGAAAACATTTTTACAATTGCATCTCCTCCTCTCGGAAGGAAGATCCGTGAGAGTACAGTGCTCTTCCAAGTCTCTGTATCAATTTGAATGTGCATTTGACCTGGCACTCTGATGTTTGATGAAACTATTTTTAGGACACCGGTAGGTCAGTAATCATGTCGTCGAGGCGGTTGCCGTTATCGCTGGTGGTGCTCCCTATAGAGGTGAACATTGACATCGCCAGCCACCTCGCTGCGACCTCGGAGCGGCCCATGGACGACCTCCGTAGCCTACGGGCGACCTGCCGGGAGATGCGTCGCGTGTGCAACAACACGGTCGTTGGTCAGCGCGTGGCGATAGAGTGATTTGCCGTCGAGCTGCAGTGGAACGACCGCAAGGGTTACGATGCCCTCCTCAATTGCCTGACCCGCATAAGAAACCCGGAGGCATGTTTCCTCTCCGGGATGGACATCCTGTTCGGGAAAAACTACAGCTCCCGGTCATCCATCACCAAGTTCGAGGAGGCCGCCCAGGCCGGGCACAATGTGGCGGCCTACGTAGCTACCATGGTCCTCTATAGGGTCAATGGCGGTGCCGGTGATGATGACACTGCGAGGCGGTACACCAGACAAGTCGAGGGTGAGGAAGAATCGGCGGCCGCGACATCGATGATGATGCGGACGAACAAGGGTTGCCTGCAGTGCCATGAGGCAGCCTCAGAGGTGATCCGGTGAGTGACATGGTGCCGACGTGCAACGCTGGCGCCGCCAGTGGCGTGCGGTAATCATCAGTGCGCAGGCCGTCTGTTCTTCAAGATGAGCTGGGAAGAATGGTCACATTTTTGTAATGAGGAATGTAGAATTCACGCTGAATGTGATCTGTTCTTTAGAAAATAATTGGATATCTGCATCCAAACAAATTACCCTGACATGTGAGAGTGATTTTGGATATATTTGTTTCTAGATCAATCCACTGATATCTGTTTCTATCTCTCTTCCTTGATCCCCGTGTATCAATACTCGCACACGCATTGACGTGATGGAAACCAACTTCTGTTCTTCCCCCATTTATTTACCACGGCTGGTAGTTGGAATAGTTCATCGCAATTTTGAGGACCATGTGTGGTTCGAGGACCGGTGGATGGTCGCTTCCTGGTGTGATGAGTGATTGACAACGTGGTATGGACTGATTCTTGGCTAAGTATTGCAGGTGCAGGTTGCGGCTTGACTAGTGTTGGTGCAGGTGAAGAACAAGCACGAAAGGTCGTTGCCGGTGAGGCCTCCAGGTGTGAAGAAGACAAGTAGGCTTGGTTCGAGGGACCCGGTGGCCAGCGGGGTCAAGTGCGGGCCGCATGGTGGCAAGAACGGCAAGATGAAGTCATGAACGGTTTCTTGGTTGAGCCTCAAAACCAAGGTCGAGCCGGGACTACGTGGGAGCCGAGTCATGAGTGGTGATTGGCGGAGGCTACACCGAGTTCGCGGGGTTTTCGGTGGTTCACCAGAAAACCACTGGGTTCTTTGGTTGATCCACAAAGCCAAGACCGAAGAACCGAAGACGGAGGTACAACAACATCAGACCGGTCTGACCGGTGGGTTTGACCGGTCTGACCGGTGTGCGACGACGCAGTCCAGAGACTTCGAAGCGGAGGACACGCGTCGGGATCGCAAGGCTTGCGTCGAGGCTAAGCAAGTTTGCGGTCGCTGGGCATCCATTCGATGGAGCAAAGACAAAGACTTCCAAATTCGCCCTTGAGGGGTTTGTATCCCTAGTTAGCTAGTAAGGGTATTTTAGTCTTTAGGTTGCCTCCATATAACCCAAGTGGTGAGAGCATGGCAGCCATCTCTTGGAACCCTAGCTCATTTTGTTTTCCTATTTTCTCTTCCTATTTTCCTTAGGATTTCCATAGGACTAGCTTGAGAGCTTCATGGTGAGATCTTGTGAGAGGGAAGGATGATCGGGCGGCAAGCTAGACCTTGTATGAACCTCTTTGGTATGTATAGATGATTCGACGTGGTTCCTCAAGGCTTGGATGTGTCTTTCCCGTTTCTCCTTTTTGGTGATTTTCGGAGTCCTTTCTTGACAATTTTCTTGGAGCGTTTTCGAGGCCTTTCTCTTTGGGATTTGGTGGGGGATGTATGCTTGAACCCTTTGTGGTTCTTTTCCCTTTGATTTCCCTCCCAAATCCGTGAGCAAAGGGGCTCGATTTTGGGGTTTTCTTGTCTCTAGGGTTAGAGGCGTTCTTGGTGGGATTTCTTCGATTCCTCTCATTTTGGCAAGTTTTGGTGGACCAAATCTTGATATGGAGTGCCCATGAGGTGTTCCTACTATCCCCAAAGTCTTGTGCAAAATCGTGGAGCGATTCGGAAGATCGTGAGTTGGATTTGGGGGAGTTGACCCGCTGGCGCTGTTCATCCCGAGCTGCCTAGGCGTGACCGGTCTGACCGGTGCTCTTGACCGGTCTGACTGGTGCAAGCCCCTGGTGGGTTTTGTCTCGGGGAACTGCCGTGTTCGTGTGGTTTGGTCCCGTGGTCCTGCTGGTCAGTTCTTGGCTTGTTTGGAGTTGGTTTGCTAGGTTTTGTGAGGGGTTTTCCTTCCTTGCAGGTTGTGTTTTGGTGGTGGTTTTTGTTCCAGGGCCTAGAGGAGTCACTGAGGCTTCCTGGAACTTCGCTGTGCATCTGCTGTTCATCACCGGTCTGACCGGTAGGGTCCACCGGTCTGACCGGTGCCATCGGTCTGACCGGCAGGAGCCATCGGTCTGACCGGTGTGGCACAGGCAGCAGGCTGTTCAGTTTTCCGATGTGCGTGTTGGTGAGTTTTGGTTCGGAAGGTTGTGTGTTGGTTCCTAGGATCAGTAGCACTCCAGTGGCTATGTGGTCTTGACCAACTTGGGTAGTTGAGTCGGAGACGTGCTTGGTTGCCGTGTTCATCTTGTTGGAGTTTCTATCTCATTCGAGAAGAATTTTTATCGGCTCCCATTCACTCCACCCTCTCTGGTTCGCCTAATCGGTCCTTCATTTGGTATCAGAGCCGGTTCGGGTCTTCATTGACTCTAGCCAGTCTAAGATCCAAAGATGGCGTACCAGGAACGGGGTTCGGGTCCTCCGCACTTCGATGGGAAGAACTACCAGATGTGGCAGAGGCGGATGGCGGCGTTCCTCCGCGGAAAGGGACAGATCCTTTGGGATGTCACGGTGAACACAGCTTATGTTCATCCTGTGAACTTCCTTACTCCAGGATCGAGGGACATGTTCGATGCCAACAACAAGGCGGTCGACTACCTGTACCGTGCTCTGTGTCAATCCGAATTCGATCGGGTTCAGACAGGGGACTTGGCATGCAGGATTTGGTTGGAGCTGAACAATGCTCATGCTGGGAATGCTGATGTTCAGGCACGGTTATATGCGACTTACCGGAGAGAGTACTAGAATTTCACTCATCTCCCCAGTGAGTCTATTGATGCCTTGTTCCAGCGGTTCACGGTGGTTATGAGCAACATGAGGGCCAATGTCGACATCCTCCCGTACGATGACCATGATAGAGCTGTGAAGCTCTTACACGCGCTGGATCGTACCGTGTGGGATGGAAAGGTCGAGGCCATTCTTGAGTCTGAGAAGTACACCACTCTGACGGTGAATCAGCTGTTCTCGAAGCTCAAGTCTGCTGAGGTTGATCATGGTTTGACAACCCGTCTTGAGAGCCCGACTGACTCCCATAGTCTTGCTCTCGTCGGTGGCAAAGTGGCTGTTGACGCGAAAATAGGACGTCACCTCCGCGCGCAGCACACATGACTCCCCGATCTATAGCGAGGCGTGCCAGCCAATGTGACCTGTTGATTGACAATGGAAAATATTAGGGATCGGCTAGAGAACCGATGGCCTTTCAGCGACACGTGTACCAGCCAATCGGCCGATACAAGATAAAGCGGGATCGGCCGGCTCGAGAGCGACCGAAGCGCGGGTGTGTAAACAGATAGATCGACTGGATCGGCCGATCGTGACGTCAGCGCTCGAGTAGGTCAGAATCGGCTGCGGTGTTAGAAGCCGATAGGATCTAGATCGAGCGGATGATAATGATAATAG
Source organism: Cenchrus fungigraminus (assembly GCA_036936925.1). Lineage (NCBI taxonomy): Eukaryota > Viridiplantae > Streptophyta > Magnoliopsida > Poales > Poaceae > Cenchrus > Cenchrus fungigraminus. The sequence goes on along the minus strand of CM072780.1, from coordinate 27,013,829 downwards.
CTAAAACCACAAGAATTTGGTACGAAAACTTGTAGATCTAGCTAATATCGGTAAGGGGTGAATAAAGAACTAGATGAAACCTCAGCGATGCGCCCGGAGGTTAAAGCCTAGGATTATTCGGTAAAACGGTACTCACAAGCTTGCCAGAGGTCAGTTGATGCAGCCCGACGAACTCGAAGCACGGTGTTGTAGAAAAGAGAAAATCGCAATGGCGAAGTCGCCGAAAAGTAGATGCTGTATAGGTAGATGCTGTAAAGTAGATGCAGTAAAGTAAAGGGTTTGCCCGGAGGCGGTTTGTTTGATGTTGGTGTGTATAGATTTTCCGACCACGTAGGGTCGCTATTTATGTCCTGAAGACAAACCCGACTCCTAGCCGATCACGGCACTGTTTACTTGCATCTAAAGACAGAAAAACTACTAAAAACAGAAAAGAACTCTTGCAGGAGTCAAAATTTCCTAAAACTGACTCTTTGACCCGTCGCCAATCGTGGATTGACCCGCCTCCACCGTGCTTTCTGTCTGGCGTATCTTCTTGAATACTGCCCTCTCTTTCTTCATCAACCGATCTCCTGGCTGACCATCGGCCGATCGCTCTGACCAACTGGCCCACTGTCAGGGTTGAACCCCTCTAACCATCGGCGAATCTTGTTGACCGTCTTTCTCTCCCTTCAATTGGCCGATTGCACTCTGTTTTTCATCAGTCGCTTCTCCTTATCCCTTTTGACCTGTTTTTCCAAAAAACGGTGTCAACACATGCCCCCCAGTTTCGGAGTAAATGATCCTTTTGCCCCGAAATTTGCTTGATATCTTTTGAATAATAGTCAAATCTTTTCACGTGATCGACATGATCAATGTCTTGTCCTTTCTATCTGACTTTCTTCAGGGTTGTTCACCATGTGACTCTTTGGCTCTTTCGTTCCCCTTCCCTATAAGACTCATCCTTTTACCCGGGGGTTCTTTGTATCTCCTTTCATTTTTGGGTTTTTCCTGATGTAGGTGTTAGCTCTTTTTAGTCTTATGGGTATGAGAGGCATCTTCCCCTGGAAAACTTTGTGAGCATCGATAATCATCACTGGCCATTGGCAGCCTTCAACTCAAAATAGCATTCCTTTTGAGTACTGCTAGTGAGCTAGTAGACTCTGTCTGTAATATTGGGCAGAAGATGTCTGTGAACTATGCTCTGCAGTTTGTCGACGCGATAGAGAAACTTCCCATCTTTTAAGTGTATATGGGTCATCCTTTATTTGGGGGTGATTCCTCTGAATCGGTCATCTTTTGGAAACTGAGTCATTCACGGGTTATCTGTTTCCCCTTTTGCCGGATCTGGCATCTTCAGTTTCCGTCTTTTCTGGCTCCTTCATCTCTATCTCTTCCGGTGCTCTGGCTATAAATAACCGTCCTCATACCTTACAGAGACCACACCCTTCCGACTATGGCTCGAGATATAGGTCCAGGGAGCTTTAGACTCTTGCTCTTTGATTCCTTTCTTCTTCCCTGATTCAAGATGGCTAGAAGAATTCTTGTGAAATAGTCCAGAACATACTTCTCTCTCTAGCCTCCTTTTGTGAAGCCAAGAGGTCCAACAGCTAGAAGAAGCCTTGTGATGCAACTTAGGTGCATCAGCTGGTGGAGGAGGGCGGAAGTTGTCCCTGGATGTTGTGGAAAGAAGAACAACCCTATGTCTTCTTTCCCAACAATCTTGACGGGAAGAATTACCCCATCTGGTGATTCATCTTCGTCAAATTTGTGCTTCCTTTTTTGTTTTTCTCTTTCTTCGTCCCTATCGTCTGTTTCAGCGATGACTGATGTAATAGATCTGTAATGGATCATCCAAGTTTGTCTTCAAATGTATTCTTCAGATCTGTACTTGTGATGCCATCATTGTAATCGAAGATGAGAGAAAAAAAATATATATTTATTCTAAGGGCGATTTGTACATCGGCCATAACATAAAACCGAACATGCTTCGATGATTTGGCTTTCTGCTACTAAAGACGATTTCACCCGTGATCGGCTGACACTTGGGTCTCAAATCGTCCGCTTTTAGGCTCTGATTGGACTAAGCATCTACCCATATGCTTGGATAGTATTTCTTTAAATATTTCCCGTTCAACGCTCTGGCAAACTTCTCTCCTTCCAATGTCTCCAATATATATGCATTGCTTGGTACGCATTGACTGATCCGATATGGTCCCTCCCAATTAGGTGACCACTTCCCATATTTAGGATCCCTTGAGTCGATTGGCAATATGAGCTTCCAAACCAGATCTCCTTCAACAAATTCTTTAACTTTGACTTTCTTGTCATACCATCTGGCTACCCTTCTTTTGTTCTTTTCGATATTCTCTAAAGCTCTCAGCTGATTACCAGCAAGATCTTCTAATTCCTCTTTCATCATAGCTGAATAGTCATCGGCCGATAGCTGATCTTGTAAAGAAGTTCTTCTGGATCCGGTTTTCAGTTCCCAAGGCAGTACAGCATCATGACCATACACCAGTTGATATGGTGATACCTTGGTCACTCCGTGGCATGCCATCCTGTATGCCCATAGTGCTTCATTAAGGACCGTATGCCATCGCTTAGGATTTTCATCAATCTTGCGTTTGATCAATTTGATGATGCCCTTGTTTGCTGCTTCTGCCTGTCCGTTTGCTTGAGCATAATAGGGAGATGAATTTAACAGCTTGATTCCTAAAGAATTTGCATATTCTTCAAACTCTCCTGAAGTGAATTGACTTCCTTGATCGGTTGTGATAGTTTGAGGTATACCAAACCGATAGACAATATGCTCATTGACAAAATCAATCATATTGCCTGACGTCACAGTCTTGATTGGGATGGCTTCAACCCACTTTGTGAAATAATCTGTAGCCACCAGCACAAATTTATGACCTTTGCTTGATGGTGGATATATCTATCCGATTAGATCAATTGCCCAACCTCTGAACGGCCGTGGTTTGATTATTGGGTTCATCGCTGATGCCGGAACCCTTTGGATGCTTCCAAACTTCTGACACTCTTGGCATCCTTTGTAATACTTGAAGCAATCCTCCAATATCGTTGGCCAATAATAGTTATTATTTCTGATCATCCATTTCATCTTAAACGCCGATTGATGAGCTCCACAGACTCCTTCGTGAATTTCCCCTATTAAAGTTTTAGCTTCTTCTTCACCGAGACACTTGAGCAGAACTCCATCAATGGTACGATAGTATAACTCATCTTCCAGCAGAACATACTTAATGGCCCTGTACTTCAGTTGTTTATCCCTTCTTGGATGGATCTTTCAGATAATTTATTATCTCTTTCCTCCAATCTTCAGCTGATAACTCCACAGTCAGAATCGGCCGATATCCTGATGCCCCTTAGGCCAGCCGATTAGCTTCACTATTATGACACTTAGGGATATGTTCAAGTTTTACTATCTTGAACTCTCGAAGTAACTGAAGGCATTCTTCATGATAAACCCTTAATATATCATCTTTGCATTCATACTCTCCTGCCAATTGATTTATCACGAGTTGAGAATCTCCAAATATCTCAACGACTTCAGCATTGACTTCTCGTAGTAGCTTTATCCCCTTTAATACTGCTTGGTACTCAGCTTGGTTGTTTGTTGAAGTCTTCTCAATCGGGATGGAAAACTCGTAATTTGCTCCTTGAGGTGAAATGAGGACAATTCCGATCCCAGCTCCTACTCCACATGATGATCCATCAAAGAACATAGTCCATGGAATAGGTTCTATGACTGCAACTTCAGGTCCACAATGCTGAGTTACCAGATCAGCCATTACTTGCCCTTTGATTGCTTTGGCCGATTGGTAGGTCAAATCAAATTCTGACAAAGCTAAGATCCATTTTCCAATCCTACCCTTCAAGATTGGTAATGACAGCATATATTTGACCACATCATCTTTGCACACCACGGTGCATTCAGCAGTTAATAGATAAGGTCCCAACTTTGTGCATGAGAAATATAAGCACAAGCACAGTCTTTCCACCGCCGAATATCTCATTTCTGCGTCCAAGAGTCTTCAGCTCACGAAATATACAACCCGCTCCTTTCCTTCAAACTCTTGCACAAGGGCCGATCCAATAGCTTGCTCATTAGCCGATAAGTATAACTTGAACGGCTTCTTGTCTTGAGGAGGCATTAAGACCGGAGGAGATTTTAGGTAATGCTTGACATTATCTAAAGCCTTTTGCTGTTCTTCTCCCCATACGAATTTCTGATCGGCCTTGAGCTTCAGTAGAGGTGTAAATGGCTGAATCCTTTTCGAGAGATTAGATATAAACCTTCTGATGAAATTGATTTCGCCAATTAATGACTGGAGCTCTTTCTTGTTTGACGGTGCTTTTATATTGTCAATTGCGCTGATCGACTTCTGGCCCACTTCGATTCCTCTCTCATGTATTAAGAAACCCAAGAATTGGCCCACTGAAACACCAAAAGCACACTTGTTGGGGTTCATTTTTAAGCCATGCTTCCTTGTGCATTCCAACGTTCTTCGTAGGTCTGCCAAGTGTTCCTTGTAGCTCTTTGACTTGACAACTACATCATCAATGTAGATTTCTACTATCTTGCCGATGAGTTCATGGAATATGTAATTCATGGCTCTTTGATATGTGGCACCAGCATTCTTCAACCCAAAGGTCATGACAATCCACTCATACAATCCGACGTGGCCGGGGCATCTGAAAGCAGTCTTTGCAATATCCTCTATGGCCATGAATATTTGATTGTACCTAGTATTACTATCCATGAAGCTGATGACTTTGTGCCCTGTAGCAGCATTGACCAGTGCGTTGGCCACCGGCATTGGATATCCATCCATCGGTGTTGCTTTGTTCAAGTCCCTAAAATCAATGCATACGCGTAGTTTGCCGTTTTTCTTGTAGACAGGGACTATATTAGAGATCCATTCGGCATATCGACATTGCCGAATAAAACCAGCTTCGAGTAACTTTGTTATCTCGGCTTTTATATCAGGATAAATCTTCGGATTACACTGCCTCGGGTGCTACTGAAATGGTCGGTATCCTGGTTTAATGGGCAATCGATGCTCAACAATGGATCGGTCTAAGCCAGGCATCTCATAATATTCCCAAGCAAAGCAATCCTTGAATTCTTTCAATAATGCGATCAATTCTTTCTTGCACTCTTCTTCTAGCTTGGCACTGACGTACGTCGGCCTTGGTTTGCTCCCATCTCCAAGATCTATCTTTTCTAATTCATCGGCCGACGTAAACCCATGCCCAAGCTTCCCTTCATCTTCAATGAATTGATCCATTAAATCTTGTCATCAGAGCCGACTGCTTGAACCGGCTTTAGTCCAAAATCGGACACTTTGAGATACTTGGTATCCCATGCTTTTCCAGATATGCAGCTCACTCGATCATAAGTCCATCCTTGTGCTTCTGTAGCTACTACTGTCAAGGAGGTTTCTCCTTGCACCACCTCCACTGAATCTCCGATCCATTGGATGATGCATTGATGCATTGTAGATGGTATGCAACAATTGGCATCTATCCAATCCCGACCCAGCAGCAGATTATAAGATCCCCTCCCTTTAATGACAAAGAAAGCGGTTGGAAGGGTCTTACTGCCGATGGTGAGCTCCACGCGGATTGCTCCTTGAGCTGGAGAGACGTTGCCTTCGAAGTCCACCAACATCATATTGGTTTGGGTCAAATCTTCATCAGATTTCCCAATCTTGCGCAGCATGGTGTACGGCATCAGGTTGACTGCTGCTCCATCCAAAAGTATCCTGGTGACTGGTTTGCCATTAACAAATCCTTTGAGAAATAAGGCCTTCAAGTGTTGCCTCTTCTCGTCTTCTGGCTTCTCAAAGATGGCTTGTTTAGGTTCCAGTGTCAATTGAGCCATGCCAATTTCTTCATCAGACATATCCGAATCAACTGGAGCCATGAACTCTTTTGGTAGGAAGACAACCATGTTTATATCAGCTTGGGGTCTGTCACCTTCCTCATCATCGGCCTTAGGCTTTGGGCGCCAAACTTTAGACCGAACCTTCTTCTTGTCCAACACGTGTCTCTCTACTTCTTCATTTTGTTCTAGCTGACGTAGACGCTGGACTCTCCTCTTCTGGGACTTGGTCAAGCCATCTGGACACCATTGCGAATTGGGCTTCTTACGTGTTTGGCTTGACCCTTCATCATCCAGTTGCAATGTGCGTCGACGTTCAGGAGCTCGGCACATGATATCTTCATCAGGGACCAGAGAATTGGCCATCTCTTCCAGCCGATTATTTGACTCTTCATTGACTCGGCCTCCCAGCCGATCATGAACACTGGCCTTGCCTCCCAGCAGATCGTGGACTGAGACCTGTTGATTGCTGAATTCACGGTGATCCCTGGCTGAAGGTTTTCTGTCATCAAAGCAAACCCTTTTGGATGAGTTGCTATTATTGTAAGCCCCATTGCATTCCGGGTAGTTTTCTGCCGTCGGCAGCTTGATCCCTTCTTCCCAGCAGTACTTGAAGAACGGACATCTCCAATGTCCTTCATTGCGCCGTGCCTACTCTTCTCTTCCCCTTGCTTTTTCTTGTCGGTGCTGGAACTTGTTGATCAGCATCTAGGACGTGACAGGTCGGCGTGGCTTTGAGTCTCCTTCTTCAAGTAGTAACCCTTTTCCTTTGACATCGGCAGTGGTTACTTGTACTTTGGGATCAATGGCTCCTTTATTTTGAGCCGAATCAGATGTCAGCAGCTTAACTCGTGACGTGTCTTTGCTAGACACCTCAACTGTGTTAGTTGGGAAGGGGTGCTGATCAATCTTCATCGGCTTTTCAGCTTTGGTAGGAGTTTCAAATTTAAGCCTCCCTTGCTCAATAGCTGATTGGATCTGTTGTCTGAAGATCTTGCAATTATTGGTGTCGTGTGATGTTGCATTGTGCCACTTGCAATACTTCATCCTCTTCAGCTCCTCTGCAGATGGTATGGTATGGAACTGGGAGAGTTTAATCTGCCCTTGCTGAAGCAACAGATCAAATATTTTATCGACCTTAGTGATATCAAAACCGAATTTCTCTGGCTCTTTCTTGCCAAAGGGACAGGACACTGTCTTCTTGCCTTTGACCCACTCTGCGAGCCCTATCACATTGTCTTCATCTTCTGAGTCAGAGTAGTCCACATAAGACACCTTCTTCTGAAAGTTTCTTCTAGGCTCATAGGACTTTGCAGTTTCCTGACTCATCCGACTGACCAACTGGCTGAGGCTTTCAAAGTCATGTGATGCATATTTCTCCCTCAAGGTCGGCAAGAGACCTTGGAAAGCCAATTCAGCTAGTTGTTTGTCTCCCAAGTTCAGACTGTAACACTTGTTTCTGACCTCTCTAAATCTTTGAACGAATCCAGCTACTGTTTCATCGTTCCTTTGCTTGAGCCTGGTCAGATCAGTGATTTTCATCTCATGGATGCCAGAGAAGAAGTAGTTATGGAACTGCTGTTCCAAATCAGACCACTTGATGATAGAGTTAGCTAGCAGTGATGTGAACCATGAGAATGCTGGCCCTGACAGGGATGAAGAGAACAGACGTATCCTCAGTGCATCAACATTCCCTGCTTCTCCACATTGGATGATAAATCGAGTGATATGCTCCATAGTGGATGTCTCATCTTGCCCAGAGAACTTGGTGAAGTCTGGCACCTTGAATCTTGGAGGGAATGGTATCTGATCATAGCCAGATGGATACGGTGTCCTATACATGCAGGACTGCTACTTGGGTTTTATCCCATATTGCTTCAGCTGCATCTCTGAGAAGTGATCAATCAACTCCTGCTTCACATGAGATTTCAATTCAGCAGATACTTGCTCAATTGCTTGTATCTCGGCTGGAGTTTCTGGAGGCCGTTCTTCTAAGATTCTTGGCTGTGGATCTAGAGCTGTTGATGTCCTTGCTTCAGCAGAACCTTGAGTGTTTGAATGACCTGTAGTAGGTGGGGCTTGTCCAATCGGCTGACTAGCCGATGGGGCTGATTGCTGCGCATTCAACTGGCTTGAAATAGCCAATTGATTTAGAAGTGTTTGCAGCAATTGCGCAGAATCCACCTGTGGGACCACTGGCTGCCTTGTTGCCCCTTGGTTGATCGGCTGTTGAGGTGATGATCTTGTATGAGCCACTGTATTGGCTGGGGTTAAGACAACCTGCATTGTCGTTGACTGTTGAAGTGGGGCAGTCTGCACAGGCATCCCTAGCGTTGGCTACTGTAGTGGAGCAGTTTGCATGGGCATCCCTAGTATCGTCTGCTGAGCCGACCTCTGAGGTGGAGTGGGAGTTGGCTTCTGAGGTGGAATGGGAGCCCTTTTCTCTGTTGGTATGACCATATGAGCATGAGTTGGGCTGATCTTGACTCTTTCAAAGGCTTTGCTCCCATGATTGAAGTAGACAAACACCACTCCTTCCCCATTCATGTGCACCGTCCCTGGAGTACCTCCAAATGTAGCTTGGTAAGATTGCGGGTACTTCACTTCTGGAATTTCCTCAGGCAAGGGTTCAAAGAAATTTGAGATGTTAGTCTCAAAGTGATCACGAGGCGAATCCCATCATGCAAGCCTTCCGTCTTGATCTCTCATCGCAGGATATTTTTGCTGATTCTGCACTGGAAGCATCTGATCCTGGACGTTAGATTGCACTGGCGTTGTGACGGCAGGGTCTTTAGCTTTACCATCACCACTTTGATTCTGAATCGGCTGGGCGTCCGATGAGGAACCAGTAGCAGCTTGTGGAGATGGTGTAACTTTCACTGTTGGGTCATCAATCGACGGTGCAGCCGATTGGTCTTGCTGGAATATTAGAGGAGTTCACTTTCGTTGAAAATATGCAGGCCCCAGATATCCTCCTGCTCCTTGCTTGAGTGCATCAATTATGGCATTCTGAATAGTATTTGCGAATACCTTAGATTGATCAATCATTGTTTGATGCATCGCCTTGGTCATCATGTCTTGAAGCCCTTCAGGATCGGCTGAAAAGGTGACTTGCTTAGGTGTCGGCAAAGGATTCTTCTTGAAGACTCCACCTTTAGTCTGACCGTATGATGCCAGGCAAATCTCCTCATAATGCCTCATGTGAGCCTCGAACTCAGCTTTGTCTGTATCTTTCAGCTGATCCCTGGTGATTGGTTGAACGTTTTCTGGATCAACTTCATGAGGACCAGTCTTCGTAGTCTTCGTCATTGTTGACCTTTTCGTGTCCCACTGGGCATGCCAAAAGTGTGTTGACGCGAAAATAGGACGTCACCTCCACGTGCAGCACACGTGACTCCCCGGTCTGTAGCGAGGCGTGCCAGCCAATCTGACCTGTTGATTGACAATGGAAAATATTAGGGATCAGCTAGAGAACCGATGACCTTTCAACGACACGTGTACCAGCCAATCGGCCGATACAAGATAAAGCGGGATCGGCCGGCTCGAGAGCGACCGAAGCGCGGGTGCGTAAACAGATAGATCGGCTGGATCGGCCGATCGTGACGTCAGCGCTTGAGTAGGTCGGAATCGGCTGCGGTGTTAGAAGCCGATAGGATCTAGATCGAGCGGATGATAATGATAATAGCTAAAACCACAAGAATTTAGTACGAAAACTTGTAGATCTAGCTAATATCGGTAAGGGGTGAATAAAGAACTAGACGAAACCTCAGTGATGCGCCCGGAGGTTAAAGCCTAGGATTATTCGGTAAAACGGTACTCACAAGCTTGCCGGAGGTCAGTTGATGTAGCCCGACGAACTCGAAGCACAGCATTGTAGAAAAGAGAAAATCGCAATGGCGAAGTCGCCGAAAAGTAGATGCTGTAAAGGTAGATGCTGTAAAGTGGATGCAGTAAAGTAAAGGGTTTGCTCGGAGGCGGTTTGTTTGATGTTGGTGTGTACAGATTTTCCGACCACGCAGGGTCGCTATTTATGTCCTGAACACAAACCCGACTCCTAGCCGATCACGGCACTGTTTACTTGCATCTAAAGACAGAAAAACTACTAAAAACAGAAAAGAACTCTCGCAGGAGTCAAAATTTCCTAAAACTGACTCTTTGACCCGTCGCCAATCGTGGATTGACCCGCCTCCACCGTGCTTTCCGTCTGGCGTATCTTCTTGAATACTGCCCTCTCTTTCTTCATCGGCCGATCTCCTGGCTGACCATCGGCCGATCGCTCTGACCAACTGGCCCACTGTCAGGGTTGAACCCCTCTGACCATCGGTGAATCTTGTTAACCGTCTTTCTCTCCCTTCAATTGGCCGATTGCACTCTGTTTTTCATCGGTCGCTTCTCCTTATCCCTTTTGACCTATTTTTTTCCATAAAACGGTGTCAACAGTGGCTAAGTCTAACGCTAACGCATCCTCCAGGATGTACTCTCTGTCTTCTTTGATGTCTTTGCCAGACGAGGAGTTCGACGTGCTTGGAGAGGATGAGCTGGCGTTGCTGACCAGGCGGTTCGAGAGGCTGCACGAGAACCGGGTGAACACGAGGAGGACAGCACAGACGTGCTTTCAGTGCGGCAAGCCAGGACACTTCGTCACCGACTGCCCGGCGAAGATGGAGAACAAAGACGGCTACAAGGACGGCTACAAGCACCTGTCGAGCAAGGACGACAAGTACCGATCGAGGCGCGATCACAAGCACAAGAACAAGCACAAGGATGAGCGACGGTCGAGGAAGAAGGACGGCCATGGCAGGAAGGCCCGAGCGATGGTCGGAGCGAGCGACGTCGACTCCAGCTCCGCCTACTCTTCCTCAAGCTCGAGTAGCAGCGAAGATGAAGGTGATCGGCGCAAGAACAAGAAGGCGTCCAAGAACTTGAGCGGGTTGAGCTGCTTCGCGTGAGATGGCTTCTGCGGCATGGCTCGTAGCTCCGGCAGCAAGAAGAGTCACCAGAGCGACTCGGACTCCGACTCCGAGGATGAGGTACGTGACGAGCTTCCCTTCTTGCGTGAGGAGAATGAGCGTCTTGGTCAGTTGCTTGATAACCGTGATGATATGCTTAGAGAGGCCAAGAAGATGAGGAAAGAGCTTAGGGCCTCACTAGAAGATGCTAGGAACCGTGTGGCTGAGCTAGAAACCCAGAATCTAGATGCTAAGCTTGAGATTGATTCGCTTAAGGCTTCTCCTGTGGTTTCTGATGAGATTGATTGTTGTGATTGCTCTGTGTACCTAGCTGATCTTACTGCTCTTAAGGATAAGCATGCCTCTACTTGTGATGAACTAGATGTGCTTAGGGTAGAAGTGGCTGAGCTTAAGTCTAGACCTGCTTTGCTAGGTGCTTGCACTTCTTGCCCTGTTTTGCATGGAAAGATTGATGAGATGCATGCTTACACTGTTTCGCTTGAGGCTAAGTTGAAAGAGCCTATTCCCACATCTTTTTCTACTTGTGAAGTGCATGCTTTGAAAAATCTGGAACTTGCACACTATGTGAATCGCTTGCAGGATGAGAATGATGAGTTGAGAAAAATGATGGGTTGGTTGTCGGGGCATGAGAAAAATGCCTTTGCTCCTAAACCCAACCCACTGAAAAACAAACTTGACACAAACCCAGATCCTCCCATATTTCCTCACTGCACAAATGATTTCCAAAAGCCCATCAAGTTCAAGAGCAACTTGGGGAATGTGTTCTTTGGGAAAGAGGGTGAGAAACCTAGTGAGGAGAAACCGGTTGAGAAGCCGAGTGGAGAGAAACCAAGTGAGCAGCCCCATCCCAAGCCTAAACCTAAGCCCGTGCGGTTTCATTATGACTATTGTGGGAGAGATGGTCACAAGGGCGAGTTTTGCTTCAAGAAGAAGCATGAGGAGAGAATGACAAAGGAGTGGGCTAACAAGGACAAGTACCACCCTTCCAATGGTGTACTTGAGCCTCATATGCAGATGCCCAGGGCCAAGGCGATTGTGAGGATGGTTCCGGCTTGGGAAGATCAGAAGGTAGCAGGTAGTGCTGCTGGCCGGGCTACACCGGTCAGACCGATGCACCACACCGGTCAGACTGGTGCAGGTCTGGGCAGACAGGGGTCTGGTTTTTGTGTTCGCGAGGAGGCTCGGTTTGGTTCAGGTGGTCGTGGTTCTGGTGGTTGGTATGGAAAGTTTGCAGGTGGTCAGTTTGCTAGACGTTCTCCACTTCGTGCTCAATACGAGGGTGGGAGGAGTCGTAGCTTTGAGATGGAGAGGAGGAACGGTCCACGGTCTTCCTTTCGTGGCTTTCGTCCTTCTCCAGCTAGAGAGGGTTGGTTCCCTCGTAGTGGTTACCGTGGTGGTGTTCGTGGAGGTAGCGTTGATAGGAGAAATGCTTTGGATTGTGCTAACCCCACTTTGGAGCAAATGGCTCGGCACTGGTTTTACTCTTTTGGTACTAACCACAGTACTGAGTCGTTTGTTCACTCACGTGCTCGCTTTTGAATTTCAGGTGGGAGACTTGAGGAACATTTGGTTGATTGACTCCGGTTGCTCGAGGCATATGACCGGGGACAAGGGGTGGTTCTCAAGTCTCGTCCCGGTGGTGTCCAGGACATACATCACCTTTGGGGACAATGGGCGAGGGCGTGTGCTTTCAGAAGGTGAGATCAAGGTAAGTGACAAGGTCACTCTCAGGCGTGTTGCCCTTGTTCAATCGCTGGGGTTCAATTTGCTTTTTGTGTCCCAGTTGTTGGATGAGGGTTTTGAGGTGTTGTTTCGGCCTGGTGGTTCTCAGATTTTAGATTCTCGAGGGGACCTAGTTTGCATGGTCGTTCCCGAGGGTCAAGTGTTTCAAGCTGATTTTTCTCAGTCTTCTGGTGTGGAGCGTTGTTTCTTGGCTGGTTCTTCGAGTGAGTTGTGGAAGCGGCATAGGAAGTTGGGTCACTTGAGCTTTGACCTTTTGTCTCGCTTGAGTAAACTCAATTTAGTCCGAGGATTGCCACGGTTGAGGTTTGAGAAAGAGTTGGTTTGTGCACCGTGTAGGCATGCCAAGATGGTAGCCTCTTCTCACCCGCCTCTCACCGATGTGATGACTGAGCGTCCATGCGAGCTGCTCCATATGGACCTTGTTGGCCCAGCTCATGTGCGATCTGCGGGTGGGAAGTGGTACGTCCTAGTTGTGGTGGACGACTACTCTCGGTATGCGTGGGTGTTCTTTCTTGAAGAGAAAGGGGAGATGTTTGGTTTTGTTTGAGATCTTGTCTTGAGGTTTAGAAACGAGAGGCACGGAGATGCCATACGAGCGATCCACAGTGACAATGGCTCGGAATTCAAAAACTCTCACTTCGAAACCTTTTGCAATGACTTGGGTCTTGAACACCAGTTTTCGAGTCCGTATACGCCTCCCCAGAATGGCGTGGTGGAAAGAAAAAACAGGACCTTGTGCGAGATGGCTCAGACGATGCTCGACGAGCATAGGACTACGAGAAGGTTCTGGGCTGAGGCGGTCAATACCGCGTGCCACGTGTCGAACAGGATCTACCTCAGGGTTCACAAGAAGAGAACCTGTTACGAGCTGATGCACGGTCGCACACCCAAGGTGAGTCACTTCCATGTCTTTGGTGGTGAGTGCTTTATCCTGAAGAAAGGGAAGAAGTTGGACAAGTTCGAGGCTAGGTCGGTCGATGGTATTTTCTTTGGTTACGCATCTCACTCTAGAGCATTTCGTGTGCTCAATCTTGAAACTAACCAAATCGTGGAGACTTACGAGGTAACCTTCGACGAGACACAGCCACGTAGTCAGCTTGTTTTTGAGTGTGCAGGTGACGACGAACTTGGCAAGGAGATCTTTCAGGAGGAGGAGCATGAACATGGAGATGATGAAGATGGTGGTGTGGTGCCCGCGGCTGAGCATGTACCTACTACTTCGACGACGATCGAGGACGGGCCCTCTCCCACACCTACGACGACAAACCCAGATCAAGGCGAAGCTGCTGTTGAGGGGGAGGTAGCATCAAGGCGAGAACGTCCCCGGCGAGTGCAAGTGGATCACCCAGCTTTGAGAATCATCAACGACATGAATGAACGTACTACACGGTCGAGGTTTCGGAACAATTCTCATTTCGCTCATACTGCTTTTGTTGCCACCTTTGAGCCCAAAGACATTGGACACGCGCTATCTGATCATAATTGGGTTAATTCGATGCATGAGGAGTTGGAGAATTTCGAGAGGAACCAAGTTTGGGAATTGGTTGACCCTCCCCCAGGGTGTAAGCCGATTGGGACAAAATGGGTGTGGAAGAACAAAGAGGGAGAGAAAGGAGAAGTGGTGAGGAACAAGTCAAGGCTTGTTGCTCAGGGGTACTCACAGAAAGAGGGGATCGACTACGAGGAGATGTTTGCTCCCGTAGCTCGTTTGGAGGCGATCAGGATCCTTCTAGCCTTTTCCGTGGCTAAGGGGTTCAAGTTGTACTAGATGGATGTCAAGAGTGCTTTCCTAAACGGTGTTTTGGAGGAAGTAGTGTATTTGAGGAAACCACCGGGGTTTGAGAGTGAGAAGTACCCCACCAGGTGTACAAGTTGAGGAAGGTGTTGTATGGGCTGAAGCAGGCGCCTAGAGCTTGGTACGGTAGGTTGAGGGGGTTCCTGTTTGAGAGAGGGTTTGAGATGGGGAAGGTCGATCAGACCTTGTTTCTCCTCAGGCTGGGCAAAGATATCCTGATTGTGCAGGTATACGTGGATGATATTGTCTTTGGTGGCTCGTCTAACTCTCTTGTTGCAAGGTTTGCAGAAGACATGAGCAGGGAATTTGAGATGAGCATGATGGGTGAGTTTTAGTTCTTCCTCGGGCTACAGATCAAGCAATCAAAGGAAGGAACATTCGTGCACCAAGCTAAGTACACCAAGGACATTGTGAGGAAGTTCAAGATGGAGGACTCCAAGGCCATGGCGACGCCTATGAGTACGACTACAGCTCTTGATGCGGACGAGGAAGGTGAACACGTGGACCAGAAGGAGTACCAGAGCATGATCGGGTCACTCCTCTACTTGACGGCGACGAGGCCGGACATCCAGTTTTCGGTGTGTCTGTGCGCTCGGTTTCAAGCATCTCCAAGGACTTCGCATCGACAAGCGGTCAAGCGCATTTTCAGGTATTTGCGTCACACTCCCGACTTCGGCCTTTGGTACTCCACGTCTTCTTCTTTGGCTCTTCATGGATTTTCGGACGCGGATTTTGCCGGGTGTCGGTTGGATAGGAAGTCCACTTCTGGGACTTGCCAGTTCTTGGGTTCTTCTTTGGTGTCGTCTTCCCACAAATAGTCGAGTGTTACTCAATCCACTACCGAGGCAGAGTATGTGGCCGCAGCTAGTTGTTGCTCTCAGCTCCTTTGGATCACATACACCATGAGTGACTTTGGTGAGGAGTATACCCATGTCCCACTTCAATGTGACAGCACCAGTGCCATAAGTGTAGCAAAGAACCCAGTTCTTCACTCAAAAACCAAGCACATAGAAGTGAGGTATCATTTCCTGAGAGACAACGTAGAGAAAGGGAAGATAGCTTTGATCCATGTACCCACACATGACCAACTAGCCGATATTTTCACCAAACCCCTAGATCAAGCAACTTTCACTCATTTGTGGGGGGAGCTTGGTGTTTGTTTGATTTCTTGAGTTGGTGTGTGGGAGCTCCTTTGTAGCATATGTATAGCTTTCCTTTGTGCATTTCTTGCATTTGGCATGGCATATGTAACATGATGTATAGGCATCTTTGTATCTTAGGTTGCATGCATTTTGTATCATATGCATTGTTTAGGAAAAACTTCTCCTATATACATTGTTCACCATGGAATGATATGTATGTCTTTGTGAGCTAGTTTGGTAAGCTATGGTTAGTTTGGGTTAGCTCTTGATAATCTTGGTTTATATCCATGGTTGATGGCTATGTTTTTGAAAAATGTCACATGTATGCTCTCTTGTGAGTAAATGCCTTTATATGATCTTGACATGTTTTAGTGGCTTGGCTATGCTTAATTTGTGGTTGGATAGCTTATTTTGATCATATGGGGCCAAAGTCTCATTTGCCATCATGAATGTTTAGCCCCCATGCTTGATCTTGTGGAGGGGCATAAGTTCCTTTTTGTCACAAAGACATTTCATGTACCAATTTCAAATCTGAAAATGATATGTAAATTGCTTGAAAAATGTGCTCCCATGTCATATGTGCTAATTTTAATTTGCTTTGGGTGCTAAACCGTTGCATGATGCCTACCAATGAGAAGTCTCATATATAGAAGTAGGCACATGGCTCGGTGGCTTTGACATGACATGTGGTGATTGTGGGTGTTTATGATGGTCTTATGTTTAGAATGGTTGTCCTAGCATGAAGTTTGTGTGGCTTTGCCATTTTGATATGTTTTGCTCATGTTTAGGACTTTGCTCATGAGAGGGTCATTTTTCGCAAAATTGCTCAATGCTATCTTAGCTTCGTCCAATGGTTGTGAAACTTGGTGATCATGTAGTTGATGTCATTACGAAGCTATAGAGTATCTAACTTGCTCATTTGGACATGTGTAGCATCCTACGTTGAATTTTGTCTATTTGAGAAGCTCTAGGTTGCATTTTTTTCCATTTTTGGCTTGATTCATGCATTGTCAACAAGGGGGAGAAGTTTGAGCATGTTTTGGCCTACTGAATGCATTTGGAGGGTTTTCAGGTGGTTTCGAGCCATTTCTGGGCTCTGTTGTGCACCGGTCTGACCGGTTGATGTCACCGGTCTGACCGGTCAGAGTGCTGGTCCTGTTCGGTCTGACCGGTCAGAGTGCTGGTCCTGTTCACATGTTGAGCACCGGTCTGACCGGTGGTGTCGACCGGTCTGACCGGTCAGAGCTGAGCTGAGGCAGCTGCTCTGTTTCGTCAAGTGTCTCGCATGCATTCGTCCAGGGGGAGTTACATTGGTTCAGGGGGAGCTTGCATGTGTGCAGGGGGAGCTCTTTGTTGTTTTGGAGCTTTGGTTTGTTGGTTTGTGCTCTTTGCTTGAGCATGTTTTTGTCTCGGATGTGTCGAGCCGTTGCCCTTGCCTAAGGGGTCCGAGACTTGTCTTCTTCAAGTGATCTTGCTCTTTGCCGTTCTTTGGCTTTCGATCGCTTGTTGGAGTTCCTTTTAGTTGTTTCTTTTCTTTTCCTTTTCTCTTTGATTACCAAATGTGTGTCTTGTCAATGCACTCATCAAGGGGGAGATTGAGGACCATGTGTGGTTCGAGGACCGGTGGATGGTCACTTCCTGGTGTGATGAGTGATTAACAACGTGGTATGGACTAATTCTTGGCTAAGTATTGCTGGTGCAGGTTGCGGCTTGACTGGTGTTGGTGCAGGTGAAGAACAAGCGCGAAAGGTCGTTGCCGGTGAGGCCTCCAGGTGTGGAGAAGACAAGTAGGCTTGGTTCGAGGGACCCGGTGGCCAGCGGGGTCAAGTGCGGGCCGCATGGTGGCAAGAACGGCAAGATGTAGTCATGGACGGTTTCTTGGTTGAGCCTCAAAACCAAGGTCGAGCCAGGACTACGTGGGAGCCGAGTCATGAGTGCTGATTGGCGGAGGCTACACCGAGTTCGTGGGGTTTCCGGTGGTTCACCAGAAAACCACTGGGTTCTTTGGTTGATCCACAAAGCCAAGACCGAAGAACCGAAGATGGAGGTGCAGCAGCATCGGACCGGTCTGACCGGTGGGTACCGATCTGACCGGTGAGGAGCACCGGTCTGACCGGTGTGCGACGACGCAGTCTGGAGACTTCGAAGCGGAGGACATGCGTCAGGATCGCAAGACTTGCGTCGAGGCTAAGCAAGTTTGCGGTCGCTGGGCATCCGTCCGATGGAGCAAAGACAAAGACTTCCAAATTCGCCCTTGAGGGGCATGTATCCCTAGTTAGCTAGTAAGGGTATTTTAGTCTTTAGGTTGCCTCCATATAACCCAAGTGGTGAGAGGATGGCAGCCATCTCTCGGAACCCAACTCATTTTATTTTCCTATTTTCTCTTCCTATTTTCCTTAGGATTTCCATAGGACTAGCTTGAGAGCTTCATGGTGAGATCTTGTGAGAGGGAAGGATGATCGGGCGGCAAGCTAGACCTTGTTTGAACCTCTTTGGTATGTATAGATGATTCGGCGTGGTTCCTCAAGGCTTGGATGTGTCTTTCCCGTTTCTCCTTTTTGGTGATTTTCGGAGCCCTTTCTTGGCGATTTTCCTGGAGCGTTTTCGAGGCCTTTCTCTTTGGGATTTGGTGGGGGATGTATGCTTGAACCCTTTGTGGTTCTTTTCCCTTTGATTTCCCTCCCAAATCTGTGAGCAAAGGGGCTCGATTTTGGGGTTTTCTTGTCTCTAGGGTTAGAGGCGTTCTTGGTGGGATTTCTTCGATTCCTCTCGTTTTGGCAAGTTTTGGTGGACCAAATCTTGGCTATGGAGTGTCCATGAGGTGTTCCTACTATCCCCAAAGTCTTGTGCAAAACCGTGGAGCGATTCGGGAGATCGGGAGTTGGATTTGGGGGAGTTGACCCGCGGGCGCTGTTCATCCCGAGCTGCCCAGGCATGACCGGTCTGACCGGTGCTCTTGACCAGTCTGACCGGTGCAAGCCCCTGGTGGGTTTTGTCTCAGGGAACTGCCGTGTTCGTGTGGTTTGGTCCCGTGGTCCTGCTGGTCAGTTCTTGGCTTGTTTGGAGTTGGTTTGCTAGGTTTTGTGAGGGGTTTTCCTTCCTTGCAGGTTGTGTTTTGGTGGTGGTTTTTGTTCCAGGGCCTAGAGGAGTCACTGAGGCTTTCTGGAACTTTGCTGTGCATCTGCTGTTTGTCACCGGCCTGACCGGCAGGGTCCACCGGTCTGGCCGGTGCCATCGGTCTGACCGGCAGGAGCCATCGGTCTGACCGGTGTGGCACAGGCAGCAGGCTGTTCAGTTTTCCGCTGTGCGTGTTGGTGAGTTTTGGTTCGGAAGGTTGTGTGTTGGTTCCTAGGATCAGTAGCACTCCAATGGCTACGTGGTCTTGACCAACTTGGGTAGTTGAGTCGGAGATGTGCTTGGTTGCCGTGTTCATCTTGTTGGAGTTTCTATCTCCTTCGAGAAGAATTTTTATCGGCTCCCATTCACTCCTCCCCTCTCTGGTTCGCCTAATCGGTCCTTCAAATTTAGAGAGGTGGAAATCAATATTGGACAATTAAAAAACAAATAATGTGATCTCACTATCTCAGAAACTACGAAATCCGTAATCAGGTTTGCCCAATTCAAAATAAGCAACTTTTGCCATGAAAGGAATGAAAATTTTTGTCCGGTCTGTTACCCAAACATCCGGTCCTATCTCATTACATGCTTTCGTTTTGGTGTTACCAAGCATGACTCGTCAACAAGGAAGAATGAAGCCGTGGTTCAAACTCTAAGTCAGCTTGCTTGTCTTCACGATTCTTTCCTACTAACCAAGTCTTTGAAAAACAAATCTTTACTAGATGGGGTAGTGTACACTAGATAGAGTAGACACCATCTTACTGAAAGTTAATTTGTTGCCCATCGCTTCAAATTGCTCTACCTAAGCCACGGCTCTACGTTTGAATTGTGCACGTTTTTGGCTCTCCCTAACAAGGATGATATCATATCTCACCTTGTCCATATTTAAAAGAAGCATCTTTTTGCCATCAAATGATTAAAAATATTTCTCCAGTCTACTCATGGTTCGTAAACTGAAACATCCGACCTCGTATACCAGAATAACCGGTCTCGTGGGAACTTTCGATCTCATCATGTTCAAGTGAATTAAGTTTGCTCCAAGTTCAACGAGATTGCAAGTTACGCGCCTTGGCCATTTGCCTGACACGATCCCCCATGAGATCCTGCGCCTTTCCCTTGGCAAATGAGATCTATTAATATATACTGGAAAACACTTTTGCATCTCCTCCTCAACGAAAGAAAACCCCATCGGCATCTCCTCCTCTCGGCAGTAGAAGGCCCCATCGGCATCGCCTCCTATCGGCGCAAGTACCGTCGTCCTCTCTCCCAATTCAATCGATTTCTTTGTTCTTTCGACCTTTTCCGCCTCTTTGAGCAAACTAATTTCTATGTGCATTTCAGAGCATCTCCCCCAATGGCCGGCGACAATCATCGTGTGCCTCCTGTGGAGCTCACTCTCATACCATCCACGCCGGCTAAAGCTCCGGCGGGGCCGAGATGCGGCGACTACGGCAGGTCAGAAATGCCGTAATGGATGGCCGGGCTGATGGGGCCCGGCACGCTCTGTGCCGACTGCGGCCTTCGTCGCTGGCATGCCGGGCAGCGGTGGGACAGGCGTTCTCTCCGCATCTATCAAACCACGATTCCCGTCTCACCGTCGCCACCAGAAGCTGGCGTGCAGTGGGTGGAGTGCCCGAGAGGCCGGGTTGGTCGCACGTGGCAGCCGTGGCCCTCCACTCCGCCATTGATGTCAAGTGCGCCCGCCGCTTGGACTGTCCCAGAGAGCTCAGGCGCACGGTCATTCCCGTCCCTGCTCCACAGGCCGGCGGCGTTACCAGCCGCTCGGCCATTGATGTCAAGTGTGCCCGCCGCTTCGACTGTCACGGAGAGCTCAGGCGCACGGCCGTACCCGTCGCCACCAGAAGCTGGCGTGCAGTGGGTGGAGTGCCCGAGAGGCCGAGCTGGTCGCACGTGGCAGCCGTGGCCGTTCACTCCGCCATTGATGTCAAGTGCGTCCGCCGTCCTGGAGAGCTCAGGCGCACGGCCATTCCCGTCCCTGCTCACAGGCCGGCGGCGTTGCCAGCCGCTCGGCCATTGATGTCAAGTGCGCCCGCCGCGCCGACTGTCTCGGAGAGCTTAGGGGCACGGATATTCCTGTCCCTGCTCGAAAGGCCGGCGGCGTTGCCAGCCGCTCAGCCCCCGTTGTTGGACCCATTCCTGCTCGACGGCGAGGCGGCGCCTTTGATCCTCGACGACCCAGACTGGATGAAAAGATAATTGCCAACAATAACAAGTGTCACTTTGTTGTAATGCTTATTAGTGTATGATCGGAGAACTCTGTTTCCTCCTATGGAGTACTTTGGATGGATGTTCGTTTGAAAAATGTGAACCTATTTTGCCAACAAATAATTTAGTCCGGTCTTGTCACTTTTTCTTAACAGTAACATCCGCACGTTGCCATCCTCGGGCCACAACTTCCCATGGAAGGTGGTTGCCATCATCAAGAGATCACAGACATGTTGGTCATACGGCACGGGGACCCGCACATCAGCCCCTCAACGGTGGAAGATGAATGGAAGCCACTCAAGAGTTAAGACTCAAGAGGCGCCCGTTGCTTACCTTCTCACCGAAGCGGCACAACTTCCCAGGCAATGCGAGTAACTCCACATAAATCACCATTCCTACCCCCCACCATCGGCGTCCTCGCCAGTTCCGAACCACGCTACCTCTTCCCAAACACTCGCGCCTCACTCCTACCCGGCCAACACAATGAAGTGATCAGGCTCCCCGTCGCGCCGGCTATCCCCCACCGGTTCCCCGTCGAGCCGGCTAGCCCCCACCGTCTCCCCGTCGCGTCGGCTCTCACCCTCGCCCTTCAACCGATCCCCCGGTGCCACATCCTCTTCGCGTGCTCGTGATTGGGTGCCGCCGCACGACAACCAGCACTTCGCCCGCATGTTCACGGAGGCGCTGTGGGGCCACATCCACGACACACCACCGCCGCGCTCCGACGCCGCCAACGTCGACCCACCGTCGCTCGTCGGCGGTTTCCCAAGAGCCGGTGGTGGCTCGCCGGCGGATTCCCAGCCTCCTCCACCGTCGCTGCCGCCACCCTCCGACGACGCCAACGTTGACCCGCCGTCGATCGCCGGCGCTTTTCCAGGAGCAGCTGGTGTCTTGCCGGCGGATATCCAGCCTCCTCCACCGTCGCCGCCTCGGAAGCTGAAGTTTACGGTTACCCTTCCTGCTGGTGAGTTTGACTCCGACTCCGACTCCCAAGCTGACACAGACTCGTCTGGGTACCGTTTCCACGGCTACATCCCTCCGGTCCCCCGGGGCGATGCTTTGCACGTCTTCCGGCGCTTCGACAGCACGTACGGGTGCCCTGTCTGGCCCAACCTTATGCACCGGTGGCGCAAGCTGAATGAGGTCAACGACCATGTCCTTGGGATGGCCAGGTCTGCGCCCCTGAGGCAGAAGTACAAGAAGAAGTTGAGCCGCCACCGCGTTGTGGCCAGGAATGAGGGATGGATGGAGTAGATGTAGTGAGGGAGCCGCGCCGGTGGAAGATCTATGCTGTTATGTTATCTGTGATGTTAATTAGTATCTTTAGATTTCGTTGGAACATTGTCTTATATATGTGAACTTTGTGATATTATATTATCAGTGATGTTAATTAGTATCGTTAGATTTCGTTGGAACATTGTCTTATGTATGTGGAAATTATGATGTTTAATTAGTCACTTTAGAATGGACTCTGTTTCCTACTTTGGATGGATGTTCGTTCGAATAATGCGATCGTATTTTCCTAATAACAATTCAACGAACCATTTAGTCCGGTCCGCTCACTTTTGCAGATCAGTAAGATCCGACCGTAGTCATTCTATTTTGCCCATAAAATCAACACTGAATTTAGTCTGGTCTGATCACCTTTTCTTATCAGTAACATCTGGCCGTAGCCTTCCTCGACAGGCCGGGGCGCCCGTTGCCTAATTTCATGGAAGCTTGCCACAACGCCCCATGGAAGCTTGTAGATGAATCGCAGCCACTCGATCTAGAGGCCCGTTGCTTAGCTTGTCACATAAGCTTGCACAACTTCTCATGGAATCTGGCCATTGTATTCCTACCATCATCGGCGTCCTTGCCAGTTCCGAACCACTCTACCCATAGTTTTCTTCCCAAACACTCACGTTTTAGTCCTACTGCCCGTCCGACGCAATGAAGCAATCAGTCTCCCCCAGACACACAGAGCTCTGGCGCATGGCCTTACCCAACTCTGCTCGTCGATCTGGCGGCGTTGCCAGCCTCTCGCCCACCGCCTCCTCAGGAGCCGAATCCAGGTCCTGGCTGTCACCGTGCGGCCTTCACTTCATCCGCTCCTACTTATAGTGGCAAGGGCGTCAATTCCACGGCACGGAGCCGCCCCGCTGCGACGCCACCAACGTCGACCCGCCAATGCCCGGAGCCGCTGGTACGTCACTGGTGGATTCCCAGCCTCCACCACTTGCAGAGTTGGACTCCGACTCCAATTCCGACTCCAACTCCGACACCTTTGCTCTGCGCGTCTTCCGGCGCACTACCAACACCTACGGGTGCCCTGTCTACCCCAACCGTATGCACTGGTGGAGGAACCTGAATGAGATCAAGGACCACGTCCTTGGGATGACCAGGTCTGAGGCCCTGAGGGAGGACAACATGAAGAGGTGGAGCCACCACCGCGTCCTGGCCAGAAATGAGGGATGGATGAAGATGGAGTGAGCGAGCCGCGCCAGTGGAAGATCAATGCCGATATGTTATCTATGATGTTAGTTAGTATCTTTAGATTTCGTGAGAACATTGTCTTATGTATGTGAACATCGTGATGTTAATTAGTAACTTTACATTTCCATGAAACATGGTCTCATGTGTTGTCCGGCCTGTTCGTGTTTCTAGACAAGAACATCCGCTCTTATTGTACTTATACATGATCGTGTTTCCTAGCTTGACACATTTTTTCGAATCGAGGGCATCCCCCATTTCCATTGCAACAATGGAAATACCGAATAAGTCACAGAACAGGGATAAAAGAGGAGTTCCCTGGCCCTTGACTCACCCTAAACTACCTTGACTCAAGCTAGATTAGGACAACGATCGCCCCTAGGACTCCCAGGGAGAGTAAGCATCACCAGACAACGAGTCTGAACATCATCACAAGTTTCCAACCCAAAACATAGCACCACTAGACAGACCTACACTAACATCTGCCAATCGCTTGACAATGTCAGTTTCCTAGCTTGACACATGATTTGGAGAAGTTGAAGATTAATATTTGACGATTAATAAGAAATAGCAATGTGATCATTGCTCACCTTGACCAAATTCAAAACAAGCATGCGGTTATTGCCAAACATCCAAAACGCTAATGTATCCCTAACCCAAACCATGTTTGTGAATTTGGTTATCATTTGTTTGTTGATCAATCCCCTTGTTTGAAGTTGTTTATGCTTTGTTTCCCTGACCATCTCTGTTCCTTGTCTCCCTATAAATGTTATCCTATTTTATCGCTCTCATAAACAATGAAATCATAGATCACCTTTGCCCAAAATCAAAACAAGCATCTTTTACAGGTCTTGAAATATTTGTCCTTTCTGTATCTTTTTCTAGACCAAAACATCCGGTCTATTAATGCATCCCATACCCGAACATCTGGTTTAATGGCAGTAAACAGTTCATCTTTGCATGTTGAAGTGCTTGTAAATATAGTTTGCTCCAAATTCACTAAGATTACAAATTTACATAGTTCTTTTCTTTGCAAAAGACCGTTACATTATTAGAGATCGAGGCACCTCCTTTCATTAGCGTGATACAACTCCCGAAGAGACACCTCGACTTTCCCTGAAACTGAGATCTATTAATATACTGGACTCTCCCAACTCCCTCCATTGCCTTGTCTCAAACTCTCTTCCTCCAGAAAACCACAACCACCATGCCTTCTTCTCCTATTCGACTTCCCGCCTCCCTGTTCCCTTCCAACCCCTCCTCCATCGGGACACCACCCGACTCCCCCCAACCAAGCGCATGCGAGCCATCCGAGCCCTCCTTGAGTGAATCTGATGTAGAAGACATGGAAAGGTAGGAGAGCGAGGACAGCAAGGATGAGTACGACTACGTGGAAGAGGATGAAGAGGAAGAGGAAGAGGAAGAGGAAGAGGAAGAGGAAGAGAAAGAAGAAGAGGATGAAGAAGAGACGTGGGCGGCCAGTGAGAAGAAGCGATTGGCGGCCAACAAGAGGAAGCGGGTGGAGGCCAAGAAGAGGAATCAACAGACAGAGGCGTTTGTGAGGCAGCTTTTGAAGGATGACAAGGCTGGTAAGCTTGATTCATTCAAGGACATTCTGTCGGCGAAGAAGAAGAAGGGTGCGGAGGAGGAGGAGGAGGAGGTGGACTCGAAGAGGACCAAGAAGAAGATGAACCTCGGCGCTGGTCCTTCAAATGCCGGCCCCGCCAATCCTGGTCCCGTGGCTCCCCTAGCCATTGAAGCTCCCTCGACGCCAGAGTCATCGGGGAACTCCTCGGAGGGGTCGTCTTAGATTACTCAGATTTGGGTTTTCTTTTGCACTTTCAAATAGGTGGTCTTGTGGATGGAAAGATCAATTGTATGTTTTCTTTTGGATGGAAAAGATCGATCCCCTGTTTTCCTGCTCTGTGAATCTTGTAGTGGTAGGAAAATCTCCTGTATCCCCTGTTATCCATGAAGAACATGGGTGTTCTTCTTTTCCATGATCGCCTTCCTTGCTTCAGTGGATTTCCCTAGTCATGATGCGTTGCCATAGTCTGAGATGTAATGTCTTGTCATGTGATATTTTATTCTTATCCCACCGCACCGCATTGCAGATACACACGTAAATGATGACCGATTTTACAAATTTACCGTTTGACTAAATTCATCGTTTTGCCAAGAATATACAGAACATAAATGATGGTCACCTTGCCCAAATTATTCAACTTAAATGTGCACATACATGATACATCCCCATAGACCTACACCTGTACAGTGGCACTGGCACAGGCGCGCACAAACACACACCCAGCAACGAAATCTTCGGACTTGGCAACGAGGAAGACAACAGACACGGTCATGGAGATGGATACGACACACGCCTATCCCGCCATACCTAATGCACGACGGAATGTAGCATAATGAGGATCCATGCGGAGATATTCCTCCAATGCATGGTGCCTACCCCTCGACTTCATGGTACGTCCCGAGTGACCAATGCTAGAAGCATGCTGTAGGATGTCACGAAAACCCCACTGCCGGTTAGCAAGATTGCAGTAAGGGCACACACAGCGACCATGGCGAAGCACACGAGTGTAACCCTGCTCCTGTAGCCAAGCCGAAGCATCTTTCTTCATCTCCTCCATTTCTTCCTCGTCCGCTTCGTCCATGTCGTACAGAACATATGGATCCATGTATCCTGGCCGCTGCGGAGGTGGCACAGCATGGAAGTTGGCGGTTCCTCCGTTCGCATCAGAAGCCATCCTCCTACACACTCGCCAACAACGTAAACATGATAAGCACTGACCAAAAATGATGATTGTATCCTGTAAAAACACGACGCGGAAGCTAAGAGCTCACCTCTTTTCACAGAGCGCAAAACCAAATAGAGAGGTCTGCTAGCACAATGCGTTGAGGATGAAGAGGTGATGAGCAAAGGCCTTGGGGGCACGCCTATTTATCGAACCATGACCGATACTAAGGCAGCGTGCGACAAGCGACAAGCTTGTGACTCTGACAACCGGCTCATACAAGGGTAGCTGTGTTGACCAAACCACACCGAATCAGTCAGGAGTTTTCAGAGATTAACTCATGTGTCAGCTAATGTTGGAAGGATAGAGAGCGGTAGCGATTACCAGTTTCTATTATAGACAAAGAAATCCATGACCGTCGAAACTTCCATAAGAAAGACCTGCCTCCACCTCGTGGCAGAGCATGCCCTCACGGGATTATAGTAGCCATGAAAATACATGGGATGCTCGAAATACGAAGGCCTACACTGCTGAGGAATCCTGTCACAAGTATAGGGCGGAATATGCAGGCTTTTTCCCCGGTAGGCATGTGAAATATTTGGTGGGTACACGAGTGTGCTTTGGTCCGGATAAGAACGCAGAAGGAAGATCCTTATATCCGTATGACTTAAAAAAATAGACGTGTAGGCATTGTAGTGGGAGAAGCAGCTGTTAGGTTTTGTGATCTTCGACTGGAAACGCACCCAGCTTCACTGAAGCGTGGGCCTCTTCCAGATATCCGTCTCTCGCCTATATTGTACGCCACCGGAATCCCACCCAAACTCGCTGACAATATGGGGCCGCCATTGCACGGCCTCACTTGTCAGTGGCCCCGAAGCAAGTGCAGCTTACCAAATTTTCATTTCGCGGTCAGGAAGTCAAAAGCGGGATTTTCAAATTCTGTATTCCCTCTCCGCCCCAAAATAATAAATACTCTACTCCATTGCTACCGCGTTGCGCCATTAAACTCCCACCTTCCATTTCCAAAAAGCGTCACTCTGCTCAGCTAGATCTGCGGTGGTGGTCTGACCTCGCCGTCGCCGGTGGAGGGGGAGGGGTATCTCAGCAGATGGTGGGTGGTAGATATCGGTGTTCTGCTTGCATCTGTTGTGCTAGCCAAGCTGAGCAGTTGAGCGAGGATACGGTGCAAGCACCAGCTCCCGATGCCCCCTCAATCCATGGGCCCCTGAATCTTGGAGCTTCACAAGTAAGAATCTCATTTCCTTTTCTTTCTAGTCCCCTAGTAGTATTTTCGTTGGCTTAGAAAGTAAATTGCTTCGTGTATTGTGTTAGTTCTGAGATTCTTCTCTTAACTTTGCCGCTCTAGATGCAGTCACTGATTTGGAACACAAGTTAATCGATGAGCCACGCGTTGAAAGTAAATGCTTTGTGTATTGTGTTAGATTGGAGATTCTTCTCTTACCTTGGCCGCTCTAGATGCAGTTACTGATTTGTAACACAACTTAATAGATGAGCCATGCTTAGAAAGTAATTTACTTTGTTTATTGTCTTAGATTTCAGATCCTTCTCTTACCTTGACCGCTCTAAATCCAGTTCCTAATTTGTAACTTTTTGTGCAGGGCCTAGCATCCCACTCCTGCATTGCTGAGATTCAATCACATGTCGTGGTATGTAACAGAACGCATGATTATCCTGCTACTTTATTCTTAGGATTATTCTTAAGTTTGTTTGCTTGCTTCGTTTAAGGCTCAAGTTTGACTTCTCCTTTCATTTTTAGGCTCAAATGTTGAGGACAATCCTTGCGGTTGAAATACCAAATTCCTGTCCCTCCAATGTGAAGTCAAAGCCATTCATTAATTACATGCCTCAAGATTATCTAGCTTTCGCTACATGCTCGAGACCTGAAGTTTCGTTGGGAGGGCTCGATGCAGCTGCTGACCTTGGTGAAATCTTTGTTGAACAGGACCAAGTTTTGACAGACTTGAAGATCAAGGCAGAAGCATCAGATGTAGCAATGAAAGTGCAGACTGATGAGATTGGGAGGTTGAAGAAACAAGTAGAAACTACTGAGACCCTCCTTCGACAACTGCTAAGCTCGCGCCTTGGGTAAGGCCACTGCGTTTCTTAGTCTTCTGCTTGTGTCCTCCCAGCTAGTTGTGCTGGTTTGTGAGTACGGAGCACTACGTGAAAAACTCACTTTGGTAACGGGCATAGATGGCCTTTAGTAATGGGCAAAGCGCCCGTTACCGATCAAGTGTTACAAATGAGCCAAGAAAGGTAACGGGCAGATGCCCGTTATTGATAACACATGTTCGTAACGGGCATCAAACAACGACCGTTACCACAACTAGCCACCGGTCACGTGAAATGACTGTTTCTCTGGGCCCACAGGGAACTTTGGTAACGGGCACCAAAATAGAGCCCGTTACAGTAGCTCAATATCAGAGATGCCTGCTGTGTACCTGCGTCTCCTCTATCTTGACGAAATGAGACGCGTCTATTTCACGCGCGTCTCAGCACATCTAGGATTCGTAACGGGCATCAAACAACGACCGTTACCACAACTAGTCACCGGTCATGTGAAATGGCTGTTTCTCTAGGCCCACAGGAACTTTGGTAACGGGCATGAAAATAGAGCCCGTTACTGTGAAATCAACATCAGAGACGCGTGCCGTGAACCTGCGTCTCCTCTGTCTCGACGAAATGAGACGCATCTGTTTCCATGCGCGTCTGCTTTCTCTCGATTAAAGGAGACGCGTGCTTTCAATCTGCGTCTCCTATATCTCGATGAACGGGCCAGGTCCTGGGGCCCACCGGTCAGGACTGGTAACGGGCTTTTACACTGCCCATTACATTGTTGGCTGTTGACGATCCTTACAACAAAGATTCGACCGTCAAAACCTCGGGTTCGAGAGGAGTATATGGCAAGTTTCATGCACGTTTTTAGTACTAATAAAGTTCCATGAGTTGTGTTGTGAATTTCATAGGCAGGTACACATTTTGGGAGAAATTGGAACCAACGTGCCACATGAGCAAGGCACCGCCGAACCACCTGGTCCAGCCGGCCCGGCAGGTGCGGCCGGCCTGGCAGGTGCGGCCGGCCCTGCAGGTGCGGCCGACCCTGCCAGGTGCGGCCGGCCCTACCTCGTGGCTTGTGCCTGGTCCAGTGCACCTCCTCTCCCTCGAGCAACACTTGGACGAGCACGATTCACTGAAGAACGTCGGTTTGATCCAAAGGTGGAGGCTAGGATCAATGGGTCCACTTGTCTGGCCGCTCAACCGCCACAACCGTCATTCCGAGGCGATCCTAGGCGTCCCTGAGCGAAGGTGGTGCGTCACACGGCACGGAGGTGGGCCGGCCGCACCTAGAGGGCCGGCCGCACCTACCAACCGACGTGCCGGGCGAAACCGACCCAAGGAACCGACCTACAACCGCCTCAGGAGCAGTGATCAGGGGCGTCCAAGGCGAGAGGCGGTGGATCATAGGGCCGGCCGCACCTCCTGATCCGGCCACACCTGACATATTGGCCCCACGCGCTCCACCGACCCTCCTTGCCTATAAAAGGCACCTCACACTCGCTGGATTGGACACACAACGCAGGAGCATCTCCATTTCCCTCTTTTGTTCACTTAGAGTAGGATTAGCGTAGCTTGGGAGTTAGAGTTGAGTCGAGCTAGTCTCGGGGTTCCGGAGGAGTCTTCTTCAGAGTTCCGGTACTACTCTTGTATCATTTCTTTGTTTAGACTCAAGTACAATTCAAGTTATCTTTCTATCTTACCTTTCGAGTCAATTACATTCAGCTTTTACTTTGCTCTAGAAGCTTTATTCTTGGTTTAGACTAAAGTTAGTTTAGTCTTGGTTAGCATAGCTCTCTTGAACCCTATAGTGTTGTGGTCGTTCTTCGCTTGATCTCCGGTGGTTCATGGGAGAGAGAGACCTTCCTTCGTGGTACCCGGGGAAAGGTTCTTTGGTTCGTTGTGAGTGCGGTGCTCAGAGCTTACCTTAGTCTTAGATTGGTGTCCCGTTCAATGGAATAGTTGTGGTACCCTAAGGAGGTGACAGCTCTGGACGGGCTTTGTAGTCCACCATGTTAGTTCGGGCCGGTAGGATTCAGCGCGTCGTCGTTCTCCCTTCTTATCCCAGTCTGAGAGCGCGGCTTTGCATGCCCCTGCAGCACTAGAAGAGCTTGTCGAGTTTAGGTCGCCTTGGTTATCCTTTGCTTTAGTTCTTTGCCAAGAGTTGACAAGAATAGATAGATCGTGTTAGGATCCTTTCTCATCTCGTTGTCCTCCCAGCTCGCTAGATCCTCTCTAGTCTTTTATCAAGATCTCCTTGCGTGTGTCCAGTTATCCCCGAATATCTTTATTCGTTACCCCCGCTATAGCTCTTTACCAAGTCTTGTCTTTCTCCACCGTTTATTCGATCATCTTTGTCGTAGTGCCTCCCTTGGGAAAATATAAATACGATAACCCGAATACCACCGGGTGAAGTGCTACAACGGTAATCCGTGCGCTTGCGGACCTTTCTGTGATCGTGTGTTTTACCAAAGACGTTCCCTAGCCCCGTTACTAGAGGTATAAACCCGGTAGCGACGCTTGCGAGTGCCAACAAGCATTCCTGACGCCGTCGCCGTGTGTGCATACTTAGTAGTGAGGCTAAGGAGCGTCAACATTGGCATCTTTGTAACGGGCTTTCCGAATGAAGCCCGTTACTTACTGATCAGTGTTTGTAATGAGCTTTAATTAACGCCCGTTACAGATACGTAGGCCACCCCTACAGTAACCTGCCTTCTTGCCGGCTGCATCATGGAACCAGCCAGGATTTGGCAGCCATCAGGGGCTGCATCCTGCCATCATGGAACCAGGCAGGATATGGCAGCCACCACAGCAAGGAGACATCACAAACACATTCTCACATCACAGATATAGGCAAGCAGGATCACATTTATAGACAAGCAAGATCACATTTATAGACAAGCTAGGATCACATCAAGTTTCAAGTTACTTTCATCAGGGCTTGTTTGGATGGAGTCATGAGAAAACTGCCTAAACCAGGCAGCATCTGACCCCAACCAAGCAAGCCAAGCAGGTTTCTCAGGCAACAACACCTGACTAAAGAAGACTGAATGAGTTTCAAGTTTCTGGCTACAAGGAACTCACGGTGCACCATTGTAGAAGTTACCCTTTCGGTCGATGGTCTCCTTAAGAATGTACTCGCACAGCATCTCCCGGACACGCTTTAGATCTTCTGTGGAAATATCTACAGCAGATTTGAAATCCTACAAAATACAATCATTTATGAGAATACAAGTAGAAATCAGTTTCTAAAATCAGATGGAGAATATGAGCAGAGACAAGGTTGAGCATTATTATCTACTTACAGCAGCCTTCTTGATGTCAGGTATGTCATCGAGTAGTCTTAACATATGGAATGCCACATGGAATCCACACAAAGAGGACCCCCATGGCTGCTGAGCACACTGCATCGAGGTACCAAAATGACAAGTTAATGCAGTACCAAATAGGTAAGAAGGGACCATAAAAAAACCTCGGTCTTACATCGAGATTTGTTTTGTGCTTGAGTATGGCTTTTGGCTTTTTTTTCTTTCCTTTCGTCACTCCGTCCTGTGCATGTTCACCAAAGGCCCTGCATGATCAACAATACCGATTAGAAACACTAAGAGATTGAATTTTTGTGAACAAAACCTACAAGATACTGTACCAAAGGCCCTGCATGGTCAGCAATACCGATTAGAAACACTAAGAGATTGAATTTTCGTGAACAAAACCTACAAGATACTGACCAGTCCACAACAGGTTTGAGGTTTGAGAACTTTAGCGGGGGATGTTGTTTAGCAGAATCTAGATACCAAACCTCTTTGAACTTCATACAGATGATCACTGTTACCCAGTGGCTAGTGCAGTTGGCACCCACCACGTAGTCGTTGTTCATTGCATTTGAGATTGCTTTGGTAACAAGGCGAGAATGCTGAGAAATATTTGTGGAAGTAAACAAATCTGGATCTAAAAATCCAACACTGATCTGCATCTCCGCTGCCTTGTCCATCATTTTCCTACAAAAAATCAAATTGTTAGCATGCATGAACTTTGTGGTCAAAATTAAAGAAATATCTTTTTAGGTTTTAAGGGACTTACGATGTCCACAACCTTAAGAAGGTAACATCCAGAGAAGCCAGGGTTATAAGGTTATACACGCTACTGAATGCAATGTTTAACATTAAAGCACCACCACCACCTTTAAAGTAGTCTTGATCCACCTTTGCTGGAAAGGCAAGTTTATCCTTACTGTGTTCCATGACGTAAGCATGCAACCTGGCACAATTTGGTCCAGCAGCCCTTAAGTTTGCTTCTGACAACATAGGTGCACCAGGCTTGTATTTTGGTCGTTCATGTTCTGTCTCAATAATACAGTTAAGAATCTCATCTTTAGACAGAGGTTTCCTGGCCTGGTTCCCAGCCTGCTTATCCTCATGTTGCAGCTGCTGCTTAGGCGGAGTTTGCCTGGGCTCCTCCGGCTGTTGTCGACGCTCCTGCTGCTGGAGAGGCTGCTGGTTCGTCTGTTGCTTATCCTCATGTTGCAGCTGCTGCTTAGGCGTAATTTGCCTGGGCTCCTCCGGCTGTTGTCGACGCTCCTGCTGCTGGAGAGGCTGCTGTTTCGTCTGTTGCTTATCCTCATGTTGCAGCTGCTGCTTAGGTGGAGTTTGCCTGGGCTCCTCCGGCTGTTGTCGACATTCCTACTGTGTAGTTTTGCTGATCTACTGCTGCTGCTGCTGTTGAGCCTTCTCTTGCTGACACTGAGCTGCAGTACCTCCATCTGATGTTGTACCCCTGCTACCTGTTGCGGCTTCAGGGTTGGGATGTCTCGTCATGGGTGGTATAAGGATCCTATCCTTTGGCCATTGGATCCTTTGAACGAGAGCCTCAGCTAGGGTTGCTATGTCACCCCCATTAATTGGTACAGGCAGAGGGTAGTGACCCGCATTGGCCCACACATAAGTAGGTTGCACCACAACATACTCATCCTGCACCGGTACTGAATGACAAGCCTTTTGAAATGGAAAGACTTTCGCTAGTGCGAGCTCCACATTAATCCCGGTGCCATCCAAAAGGCTGCACGAGGTTGGCTCTGTCAGCTTATCTATTGTGTCCAGCATAGGTGATCGACTATCACTGTGCACTTGATTCGCTTCGTCCTCGTTGGCATTCCAATGATCTTGCTCTCTGCCACACGCATCTTCCTCGCTGTCATGCGCATGTTCTTCCTCGCGGTCATGCACATCTTCTTCCTCGCTGCCATGCACATCTTCTTCCTCGCTGCTACTGACAGGCGCTGGTAATTGGGAAGGAAGAAGTACATTTTTCAGTATTTTGATGCCTGATAGTCTTAGAGCATGGACAATTGATTTAAATGTTATGTCCATCATATCATGAGCATCAGACCTCTTGTTCCTCCTCTTCTTCCTGTACATTCCAGCGAACTCTTCACCAAACCCTTTACCCCAGCCAAGTGAACTAGACAAGCCTCGGACCCGACCTCGATGCTCTGGAGTCTCAAGTGCTGCGGTGAGGATATCATCCTCCCTAACCCCAGAGAAAGAACCATCACTACCCTGAGCTGCAAGTGTTTTCACCCTATCTGCTACCCCCACCACCGCAGGGTTACTGAATGTTATGCCCCCGCTTCCTTCACTAGTATTCTTCCTCTTCTTCCCTACCCTTGCCCGCAGATAAGGTCTCGAACGTCCAGGAAATTGGTCCCAAGGGTTCTATTTTCCTTCTGCAGCTAGCTTTGCATCCTCCTCCTCCCACTCTTTCCTTTTACCACGATAACATTTTCTGCCCATCTTGTGTGGCTTATTATGCAATGCTCTCTTTTGTTTCATCTCCTGGCTCAATTGCTGAAATGAAGGAGAATTGGTTTCCTGCACAAACATGTCCCAGTCTTGTTGCTGCAAAAAGGCATGCTTCACAAAGGGAGTCTCCTCTTCGCTCACATATTTTTTTTCTTAAATGGGCCTTGAACCGCCGTTGCAAGGTTCCAATCTCTGATATAGCTGCCTTAACTGCCTTCTTGCGAACAGATTCTTCCAGATTGGCTGGGTAATCTAGCTTTTCCTCTAAAACTGTGAACAGATGGTCCTTCTCAATTGGTGAGAGATCATCAACCGCCTTGTTGATTGACACCCTCTCCTGAGCAATGAGACCACAGACCAATACAAATCTATCCCTCGCAACATCTGGGGTAGGCCAAAAATTGGCATAAAGTCCAGTTGCAGTCAACTTGTCTTCTGGCCATTTGGTTTGTGTCCTTGACCCGCGGGATCGAGTACTACTCGCAACAGTCTGTGCTGAGTGACCCTGTGAAGAAGGTGCACCGATGATGGGCTGTGATGGTGCACTGGAGGTAGAGGAGTTTGTTGTTGTGGGAGAATGCATAGATGATATGTCAGGTTGTCAGTAGAGCAACATAAGCAAGACTGAAAATCTAAACAAAATTCTTATTAGATAAATTCATTTTCTCTGACAGGCAAAATAGCTGATATTACACTAGAAATCATTACAAGTCGTAAATAAATTCAGCATAGACATACATAGTTTATATTTTACTTAATTAGCATACAGGGATAGGTGCTAACCATTTTGACAGGGACACAACAATATGCTTATATATCAAAGCAGAGAATAAATTCCTTCAACTGCTTCCTTGTCCAACTTCAGCAGCGATGGATTGTGTTCCATGTGTACATGCAACAAGAGGATAAAGCAATGGTCATGACATTATATATGACAGTAGTGAAACAATACTCACAACACATCATTACACCAACAATAACAATATATATGACAGTAGTGAAACAATTAACACTCACAACAGAGCATAGGACAGTCTAGTTATCACTACATTATAAACCACTGCGATGCAATTCCCACTGACATTATGTGGCCATCAGAATTAAAGTATGCTAACAGGTCCAAAGCATAACTGTCGATCTGGTACATTCAAAGCATAGCAGAATTAAAGTATGCTAACATCCTTTATGCTTTTCATGAATTTACAGTGCAAAAATTGTAGCACCAGGAACATGAAAATGAATTTCAACACTTCATATAACTTCATCTGTTAGCAATAATTTATTCAAACAGACTTGGAACAACAAAATCCATCCATCAAATCCACAGTCAATCAATTGAAGATGAACTATTAAGGCATGTCTCCCTAATCCATCTTGACATGAATATATAGCAGATTGGGTGGACTACATTATAAACCACTGTGATGCAATTCCCACTGACATTATGTGGCCATCAGAATTAAAATATGCTAACAGGTGCAAAGTATAACTATCGATCTGGTACATTTAAAGCATAGCAGAATTAAAGTATGCTAACAGGTCCAAAGCATAACTGTCGATCTGGTACATTCAAAGCATAGCAGAATTAAAGTATGCTAACATCCTCAATGCTTTTCATGAATTTACAGTGCAAAAATTGTAGCACTAGGAACATGAAAATGAATTTCAACAGTTCATATAACTTCATCTGTTAGCAACAATTTATTCAAACAGACTTGGAGCAACAAAATCCATCCATCAAATCCACAGTCAGTCAATTAAAGATGAATTATCAAGGCATGTCTCCCTAATCCACATTGACATGAATATATAGTAGATTTGGTGGCCGAGCAGAGAGAGGGCGTTGGGGGTTCAAGCAGGACTAACCTCTGTCGCGAATGAAGTAGTTGTTCTCGTGATGGTCGGAGGGGCCGGATCCACGTCGGCTCGTGGCCTGAGGTGGCCGGCTCGTCGTCGTGGCCGGGGATGACGGATCCACGTCAACCGTCTTTAGGTTGGCCGGGAAGTCGTCCGCACGCCAGTAACCGCGTCCTCGTCACCGTTGTCACGCAGGGAGCGGTGGGGCTGGAGAAGAGCAGGGCTGCGGCGGGGAGAGAGCGGCGAAGGCGAGCGGGGAGAGAGCGGCGAAGGCGAGCGGGGAGAGTGGCGGCGGCAGTGGGGAGAGTGCAGGCGTTAAGGATCTGTCTAGCGAGGAGCCGAATATGAACTGGGTGCGTAATTGTGTTTAAAGAAATTACTGGCGTGCCCTTGACGGCTCTCTACTGGAATTGAAATTCCATGGGCATTATAGTCAATATAGGTGGGAAATTTTGAGCAGCCCGCGCACGGTTTGCCTGCTGACGCTGACGCGTGGGCCAGTGTCATTGGCGACGATGGTTAGTGAACCCGTATCGCCTTTGTTGGCAGTTGGGTCCGGCGGGCGGGCAGTGGTTATCTTTTTATTTTGGCTGCTGACGCTGACGCGTGGGCCAGCCACTATTTTTTTCGAATGAAACGTGCTTCTCTAAAATATTAGAGCCCATAAAACAGCATCTAAAAAATCATAAAAATACAAACAATTCGTATTTGGACATTTAGTATTTGAATAAAATATCAACAGTCACACTTGTGTGCCCAAGATTCTTAGAATTCGTTTTTACATCCCATGTTAATGATGTAATAATTCTAATAACATCTAGTGTGCTCTAAAAAATCTACAAATTGACTTGGCAACATAATTTGGGTACCTAGACTTGTCTTCAAAATTTCAAATGGTTTCGATGAAGGAATAATATACTTGTGTACAAATATCTACATCTCTCACATAGTTTCCTAGAATGTTCTTTGAACATTGAAGTTTTCCACACTTTGCAACATGTTCGAACTCATGTGCATTTGAACACTTAACAAAACCTTGTGGTTCACCTTAAGATTACGAAAATGCAAAGTTTCATTACAGGAGGTGTGGAAAACAAATATTATTTATATGTTGTACTTACATAGAACAAGATAAGGCATATAAACATTGTTCAAGAAACGGAATATACACTGAACAATGAAAATAATGAAAACACGGTGATTTTAGAAAATTGTAGAAAAAATAATCAAATTTGGACTAATTACGACGGAGAAATACATGTTACAAAATTTGATTGCGGATTAAAAAGTGAAATGCCGTCGGCGACGCGGGACGGATAAACTATTCTTCATTCTCTAATAGAACAAAGGAGGAAGCAGAGGGCACCACCCCCGCCCCCGCCGCTGCCCCCGTCGTGCCCGCTTCGGCGGTTTTGACACCCAAGAGGGCATCCTAGGCCTCGTCGGCGGCAAATGAGACCACCGCAACCTTCGATTTGACTCACAAACGTGAAAAATCAAATATTATCTATCAAAAACCGATTAAAAACCGACATCCCGATAAAATCAAATCCGCGTTAGTAATATCTAATAATTTACATTCAAGATAGATAATGTTCATTGATGCTTGCGCCTACATCCCGATGTTCATCCTGCTGACGGCGTACTCCACGGCGGAGCGGAAATTACGCGTCCAGAGGTCGAACTCATGACGGATGCGACACTCGGCGCTGCAGTAGTGGATGATCTCTTTGGTATTCGGCCCGTAGCGCCTACATCCCGCTGCCCAAATGCAGATGTGGGGATTCTGGACGGGCAGCAACGGAATGTCGTCGTCGCCGTCATCAAGCCAGTACCACCACGCAATGTTGTGGAGATCCTGGTTGACGAGGCAGCGCAGCCACCGCAGGTTGTGGTTCTTCCACCGCCCGTCAAGGGGCGACAGGCCGCCGCTGATTTCCTGGAGCAGTGCCATGGCTTCGGGGTCCGCCGGGTTGCAACGGTACTTCAGCATCGCTAAGAAGTACTTGGCACCGGAGTCTTCAGCAGCGGCATCTCTGATGAGCTTCAGACCCTTATCGGGGTTCCGCCGCCTCATCAACCTCTCCATCCCCTCGAAGCATAATGCCTCCGGATGATTGGCCTCGCGGAAGCGCCGCTCAAAGCACGACCTGACGTAGCGATTCTTGCACACCTCACGAAGATCACATAGTGACACGTGCAGTAGTACCTCATCGGAGTCGCAGATGCACCGGAAGGTGCCGCAGATTTTATTGCAAAGGTTCAGAAAATGGATGACGGGCTCATCCTTGATGGAGTGGATGATGATCTGGGTGACAAGATCATCTGGCAGCAGCTGCATCAAGCACACCGCGGCCATCAAGGAGAAGGGGAGGAAATAGAAAAGTGACGGGGTTTGGAAATTGAAAGGCGACGGGGGTTGAAGTTGAAGGCGACGAGGGTTGAAGTTGGTGACGAGGGTTGAAGTAGAAGAAGGCGACGAGGGTTGAAGTTGAAGAAGGCACCTCGACCATGTAAAAAAATAAATGGAAATTGAAAAGGTGCCGCAATTTGGCTGCTGCCGCTGACGAGTGGGCCCGACATCATTGCCCCTGCCCCTTCTCCTTCCCGCGTAATTGAAAGGCGACGCGTGGTTTTGGACGGTTTTGCGCCTGAAACGGAGCTCGATGCGCAATTGAGTGGCACGTACTGGCAGAAGTGGAGTAGTGGGTGGGGGCAGAGGTGCCTGACGGTTCCGCGTCTTGTCAATATAACTCCCCTGCCTTCCCCTGCTTTCCCCTGCTTCTTCCATAAGCTTATCATCTCTTTTGCTTCTTCTTCCTCCTCGCGATCCACCACTACAAATCTTCGGTCACTGAGAGAAGGAGGAGATGGCGTCGAGGAGCCCGCCACCGTCGAAGCGGGGACGAAGGGAGGACGACGACGACGAAAGCCGCCGTCGGAGGAAGTTGGAGAAGGGGAAGGAGCCGGCGACCAAGGACATCGACGAGGAACCGTTCTTCGACGACACTAAGTTCGTCGTCGACCTGCTTATGAGCGCCTTCAGAAAGCTTGTAGATGTTGGCGCGACCTTCGACATCAAGGCGCATCATGAAGTGGACAAGGACCCGAGCGTGAAGGGTCTCGCCTTCAGGATCCATGGGTTGGCTGAGAAGCTCGAGAACCTCCCCGTGGTCAAGCGGGCTAGCCGCCGCCACTTCGTCTTCGACGACGGCGGCTCCGACGGTGACGACGGCAGCCACGGCGGTGACGACAGCTCCGACGGCAGCCACAGTGGCGACGACGGTGGGACTCCGACGGCGGCGACCGACTAAATGATAGACTCCTGCTTGTGTCGAACTGCTTAGGTTGTGTGTGTGTGTGTTTGTGTTCGTCAGGTTGTTGAACTTCTTAGTTTGTTTCTAGATCATGAACTGCTAAGTTAATTAGTTTGGTTGTTTGATTTTGTTTGCTTAGTTAATTAGTTTGGTTGTTTGATCCATCCACTTCTCCTATGATATGTGTTCTGTTGTGATGAACAGGAGATCTGTTGTGATGAACTGGAGATCTATTGAGATGAATTAGATCTTAGAGACAATGGATAGTCATTGCCGACGCGGGTTAGCCTACTGACGCTGTGAGAGCCTGTGTGGTTCGAGGACCGGTGGATGGTCGCTTCCTGGTGTGATGAGTGATTGACAACGTGGTGTGGACTGACTCTTGGCTAAGTATTGCAGGTGCAGGTTGCAGCTTGACTGGTGTTGGTGAAGGTGAAGAACAAGCGCGAAAGGTCGTTGCCGGTGAGGCATCCAGGTGTAGAGAAGACAAGTAGGCTTGGTTTGAGGGACCCGGTGGCCAGTGGAGTCAAGTGCGGGCCGCGTGGTGGCAAGAACAGCGGGACGAAGTCATGGACGGTTTCTTGGTTGAGCCTCAAAACCAAGGTCGAGCCAGGACAACGTGGGAGCCGAGTCATGAGTGGTGATTGGCGGAGGCTACACCGAGTTCGTGGGGTTTGCAGTGGTTCACCAGAAAACCACTGGGTTACTCGGTTGAGCCACAAAACCGAGGCCGAAGACTCGACGAGGAGGTGCGGCCACCCAGGCTGGTTCAACCGCCCAGGAGGGGCGGTCAGACCGCCTGGGTCGGTCTAACCGCCCAGGGGGGGCGGTCTGACCGCCCGGGTCGTAGCCGCCGAGAAGCTTCGAAGCGGAGGACACGCGTCGGGATCGCAAGGCTTGCGTCGAGGCTAAGCAAGGTTGCGGTCGCTGGGCATCCGTCCGATGGATAAAATCTGAAGACTTCCAAATTCACCCTTGAGGGGCATGTATCCCTAGTTATCTAGTAAGGGTAGTTTAGTCTTTTGGGTGCCTCCATATAAACACTTGAGGGGATGGATGGCAGCCAACTCTTGGAACCATAGCTCATTTGTTTTCCTATTTTCTCTTCCTATTTTTCCTCTAGTTTTTCTAGGACTAGCTTGAGAGCTTCATGTGAGATCTAGAGAGAGGGATGGATGATCAGGTGGCAAGCTAGACCTTGTATGAACCTTCATGGTATGTATAGATGATTCGGTGTGGTTCCTCAAGGCCTTGTGTTGCCTCTCCCGTTTTCCTTTTTGGTGATTTTCGGAGCTCTTCCTTGTGATTTTCTTGGCGGAGTTTTGAGGGTGATTTCTTGCGGGATTCTTGTTGGGTGTCACGTATGAGGACCTTGTGCCTCTTTGGCTGGTGACTTTGCCCCAAGAACTCCCTTGAATCGACCTCGATTTGGTGGTTTTTCGAGTTGCTTGAGTTCATGACCTAGAGGGCCAAGATCCTCGATTCCCTTTGATTGTGAGCGTTTCGGTTCAATTCCTTTGAGAGAGAGGTTTCCCAGGAGGTAACCCAACTATCCCCGAAGTTTCGCCGCAATTCATGGGGTGAATCGGGAGATCGGGCGATGGGAAGTTGAGGGTTGACCCACGGCCAGTTTTCTGGGTGGGGCAGTCTAACCACCATATGGGGGCGGTCTAACCGCCTTGGGTCTCCCAGGTGGAAGTTTTGGTTTTGCCGGATTTCCCTCTGTGAGTTTGTGCGCCTTGATCGGAGGAGCGTTCAGGTGAAATCTTGGTTCGTTCGGCGCTGTTTGCTAGGAGTTCTTACCTTGAGTTCGTTGCTGGGTACAGGAGGTTAGACCACCCATGGTAGCCGGTCTAACCGCCCCTAGGCCCCTGGGTGGAGTTTCGGTTTTCGCCAAGATTTTCTGGTAGCTGGCTTGGCCTTGACCAGAGATTTCTGTTGGTGAAACCGTGGAGAGTTTTGGAGCTCGGAAGAGGTGTTTCGGAGGATTTCTTGGTTACCAGGTGGAGGCGGTCTAACCGCCCTCCATATCCGGTCTAACCGCCCCCTCCAGGCAGGCAGCTTCCGAGTTGTTTCCGCTGCCGTGTGTGTGTAGGAGTTGTGGTTTCTGGTAGTGTTTGTTCCTAAGACCAGTAGCACTCCAGTGGCTACGTGGTCTTGGCAAACGAAAGGTTGTGTGCGGAGCGTGTGATTTTGGGTTTCCGACCGAGTTCATCTTGTTGGAGTTCCCATCTCCTTCGAGAAGAATTTTTATCGGCTCCCATTCACTCCCTCCCTCTCTGGTTCGCCTAATCGGTCCTTCAATTGGTATCAGAGCCGGTTCGGGTCTTCATTGACTCTAGCCAGTCTAAGATCCAAAGATGGCGTACCAGGAATGGGGTTCGGGTCCTCCGCACTTCGATGGGAAGAACTACCAGATGTGGCAAAGGCGGATGGCGGCGTTCCTCCGCGGAAAGGGTCAGATCCTTTCGGACGTTACGGTGGACGCAACTTATGTCCATCCGGTTAACTTCCTAGCTCCAGGATCGAGGGATATGCACGACGCCAACAACAAGGCGGTCGACTACTTGTTTCGTGCTCTGTGTCAGTCCGAATTCGATCAGGTTCAGACAGAGGACTTAGCTTGTAGGATTTGGTTGGAGCTGAATAATGCTCATGCTGGGAATGCTGAGGTTCAGGCACGGTTGTATGCGACTTACCGGAGAGAGTACGAGAACTTCACTCATCTCCCCGGTGAGTCTATTGATGCCTTGTTCCAGCGGTTCACGGTGGTTGTGAACAACATGAGGGCCAATGTCGACGTCCTCCCGTACGATGACCATGATAGAGCTGTGAAGCTCTTACACGCGCTGGATCGTACCGTGTGGGATGGAAAGGTCGAGGCCATTCTTGAGTCCGAGAAGTACACCACTCTGACGGTGAACGAGCTGTTCTCGAAGCTCAAGTCTGCTGAGGTTGATCGTGGTTTGACAGCCCGTCTTGAGAGCCCGACTGATTCCCATAGTCTTGCTCTCGTCGGTGGCAAAGTGGCTAAGTCTAACACTAACGCATCCTCCAGGATGTACTCTCTGTCTTCTTTGATGTCTTTGCCAGACGAGGAGTTCGACGTGCTTGGAGAGGACGAGCTGGCGTTGCTGACCAGGCGGTTCGAGAGGCTGCACGAGAACCGGGTGAACACGAGGAGGACAGCACGAACATGCTTTCAGTGCGGCAAGCCAGGACTCTTCGTCGCCGACTGCCCCGAGAAGACAGAGAACAAGGACGACTACAAGGATGGCTACAAGCACCGGTCGAGCAAGGACGGCAAGTACAGATCGAGGCGCGATCACAAGCACAAGAACAAGCACAAGGACGAGCGACGGGCGAGGAAGAAGGACGGTCATGGCAGGAAGGCCCGAGCGATGGTCGGAGCGAGCGACGTCGACTCCAGCTCCGTCTACTCTTCCTCGAGCTCGAGTTGCAGCGAAGATGAAGGTGACCGGCGCAAGAACAAGAAGGCGTCCAAGAACTTGAGCGGGTTGAGCTGCTTCGCGGGAGATGGCTTCTGCGGCATGGCTCGTAGCTCCGGCAGCAAGAAGAGTCACCAGAGCGACTCGGACTCCGATTCCGAGGATGAGGTACGTGACGAGCTTCCCTTCTTGCGTGAGGAGAATGAGCGTCTTGGCCAGTTGCTTGATAACCGTGATGATATGCTTAGAGCGGCCAAGAAGATGAGGAAAGAGCTTAGGGCCTCACTAGAAGATGCTAGGAACCGTGTGGCTGAGCTAGAAACCCAGAACCTAGATGCTAAGCTTGAGATTGATTCGCTTAAGGCTTCTCCTGTGGTTTCTGATGA
Source organism: Cenchrus fungigraminus (assembly GCA_036936925.1). Classification (NCBI taxonomy): domain Eukaryota; kingdom Viridiplantae; phylum Streptophyta; class Magnoliopsida; order Poales; family Poaceae; genus Cenchrus; species Cenchrus fungigraminus. The sequence continues at coordinate 26,970,844 of CM072780.1, read as the reverse complement.
GATTGATTGTTGTGATTGCTCTGTGTACCTAGCTGATCTTACTACTCTTAAGGATAAGCATGCTTCTACTTGTGATGAACTAGATGTGCTTAGGATTGAAGTGGCTGAGCTTAAGTCTAGACCTGCTTTGCTAGGTGCTTGCACTTCTTGCCCTATTTTGCATGGAAAGATTGACGAGATGCATGCTTACACTGCTTCGCTTGAGGCTAAATTGAAAGAGCCTATTCCTACTTCTGGTTCTACTTGTGAAGTGCATGCTTTGAAAAATCTGGAACTTGCACACTATGTGAATCGCTTGCAGGATGAGAATGATGAGTTGAGAAAAATGATGGGTTGGTTGTCGGGGCATGAACCTCAACTTAGGATGATGATGGAGACATACAAGCGCTATGATGGGCAAGCTCTTGGTTCAGAGAAGGCTGGAGAGTGTAGTGGTGAGGGAGGAGAGAAGATTGGTGATATCCAAGCTCCACCAAAAACCTTCCACAAAAATGCCTATGCTCCTAAACCCAACCCTCTAAGAAACAAACTTGACACAAACCCAGATCCACCCATATTCCCTCACTCCACAAATGATTTCCAAAAGCCCATCAAGTTCGAGAGCAACTTGGGGAATGTGTTCTTTGGGAAAGAGGGTGAGAAGCCTAGTGAGGAGAAACCGGTTGAGAAGCCGAGTGGAGAGAAACCAAGTGAGCAGCCCCATCCCAAGCCCAAACCTAAGCCTGTGAAGTTTCATTGTGACTATTATGGGAGAGATGGTCACAAGGGCGAGTTTTGCTTCAAGAAGAAGCATGAGGAGAGAATGGCTAAGGAGTGGGCTAACAAGGATAGGTACAACCCTTCCCATGGTGTACCTGAGCCTCGTATGCCACTGCCCAGGGGTAAGGCGGTTGTGAGAAGTGTTCCGGCATGGGGAGATGCGAGTTCCCGTAGCCGAGGTGGTTTCCTGGAGAGGGCGGTCAGACCGGCCTGGAGGGGCGGTCAGACCGGCCCTGCCCAGAGGGGGGTGGTTAGACCGGCCTGGCTAGGCGGTCAGACCGGCCCCCCCCCAGAATTCTAGGCGGTTTGGTTTTGGAGGCGGCGATTCGAGTGGTTTCAGTTCTGGTGGTCGTGGTTCTGGTGGTTGGCATGGTGAGTCTGGTGGTGGTCAGTTTGCTAGACGTTCTCCACCTCGTGCTCAATACGAGGGTGGGAGGAGTCGTAGCTTTGAGATGGAGAGGAGAAACGGTCCACGGTCTTCCTTTCGTGGCTTTCGTTCTCCTCCAGCTAGAGAGGGTTGGTTCCCTCGTAGTGGTTACCGTGGTGGTGTTCGTGGTGGTAGCTTTGATAGGCGTGATAATATGGTTTGTGCTAACCCCACTTTGGAGCAAATGGCTCGGCACTGGTTTTACTCTTTTGGTACTAACCCCAGTGCTGAGTCGTTTGTTCACTCACGTGCTTGCTTTTGAATTTCAGGTGGGGGACTTGAGGAATGTTTGGTTGATTGACTCCGGTTGCTTGAGGCATATGACCGGAGACAAGGGGTGGGTCTCAAGTCTCATCCCGGTGGTGTCCAGGACATACATCACCTTTGGGGACAATGGGCGAGGGCGTGTGCTTTTAGAAGGTGAGATCAAGGTAAGTGACAAGGTCACTCTTAGGCGTGTTGCTCTTGTTCAATCGATGGGGTTCAATTTGCTTTCTGTGTCCCAGTTGTTAGATGAGGGTTTTGAGGTGTTGTTTCGGCCTGGTGGTTCTCGGATTTTAGATTCTCGAGGGGACCTAGTTTGCATGGTCGTTCCCGAGGGTCAAGTGTTCTGAGCGGATTTTTCTCAGTCTTCTGGTGTGGAGCGTTGTTTCTTGGCTGGTTCTTCGAGTGAGTTGTGGAAGTGGCATAGGAAGTTGGGTCACCTGAGCTTTGACCTTTTGTCTCGCTTGAGTAAACTCAATTTGGTCCGAGGATTGCCACGGTTGAGGTTTGAGAAAGAGTTGGTTTGTGCGCTGTGTAGGCATGCCAAGATGGTAGCCTCTTCTCACCCACCTCTCACCGATGTGATGACTGAGCGTCCATGCGAGCTGCTCCATATGGACCTTGTTGGCCCAGCTCGTGTGCGATCTGCGGGTGGGAAGTGGTACGTCCTAGTTGTGGTGGACGATTTTTCTCGGTATGCGTGGGTGTTCTTTCTTGAGGAGAAAGGGGAGACGTTTGATTTTGTTCGAGATCTTGTCTTGAGGTTAAGAAACGAGAGGCACGAAGATGCCATACGAGCGATACGCAGTGACAATGGCTCGGAATTCAAAAACTCTTGCTTCGAAACCTTTTGCAATGACTTGGGTCTTGAACACCAGTTTTCGAGTCCGTATACGCCTCCCCAGAATGGCGTGGTGGAAAGGAAAAACAGGACCTTGTGCGAGATGGCTCGAACGATGCTCGATGAGCATAGGACTCTGAGAAGGTTCTGGGCTGAGGCGGTCAATACCGCGTGCTACGTGTCGAACAGGATCTACCTCAGGGTTCACAAGAAGAAAACCTGTTACAAGTTGATGCACGGTCGCACACCCAAGGTGAGTCACTTCCATGTCTTTTGTTGTAAGTGCTTTATCCTGAAGAAAGGGAAGAAGTTGGACAAGTTCGAGGCTAGGTCGGTCGATGGTATTTTCTTTGGTTACGCATCTCACTCTAGAGCATTTCGTGTGCTCAATCTTGAAACTAACCAAATCGTGGAGACTTGCGAGGTAACCTTCGACGAGACACAGCCACGTAGTCAGCTTGTCTTTGAGTGTGCAGGTGACGACGAACTTGGCGAGGAGATCTTTCAGGAGGAGGAGCATGAACATGGGGATGATGAAGAAGGCGGTGTGGTGCTCGCGGCTGAGCATGTACCTACTACTTCGACGACGATCGAGTACGGGCCCTCTCCCACACCTACAACGACAAACCCAGATCAAGGCGAAGCTGCTGTTGAGGGGGAGGTAGCATCAAGGCGAGAACCTCCCCGGCGAGTGCAAGTGGATCACCCAGCTTCAAGAATCATCGGCGACATGAATGAACGTACTACATGGTCGAGGGTTCGGAACAATTCTCATTTCGCTAATGCTGCTTTTGTTGCCACCTTTGAGCCCAAAGACATTGGACACGCGCTATCTGATCATAATTGGGTTAATTCGATGCATGAGGAGTTAGAGAATTTCGAGAGGAACCAAGTTTGGGAATTGGTTGACCCTCCCCCAGGGTGTAAGCCAATTGGGACAAAATGGGTGTGGAAGAACAAAGAGGGAGAGAAAGGTGAAGTGGTGAGAAATAAGTCAAGGCTTGTTGCTCAGGGGTATAGTTAGAAAGAGGGGATCGACTACGAGGAGACCTTTGCTCCCGTAGCTCGTTTGGAGGCGATTAGGATCCTTCTAGCCTTTTCCGTAGCTAAAGGGTTCAAGTTGCATCAAATGGACGTGAAGAGTGCCTTCCTGAACGGTGTATTGGAGGAAGAAGTGTATGTCAGGCAACCACCGGGGTTTCAGAGTGAGAAGTACCCCCACCGGGTGTACAAGTTGAGGAAGGCGATGTATGGGTTGAAGCAGGCGCCTAGAGCTTGGTATGGTAGGTTGAGGGGGTTCCTGTTTGAGTGAGGCTTTGAGATGGGGAAGGTCGATCAGACCTTGTTTCTCCTCATGCAGGGCGGAGATATCCTGATTGTGTAGGTGTACGTGGATGATATTGTCTTTAGTGGCTCGTCTAACTCTCTTGTTGCAAGGTTTGCAGAAGACATGAGCAGGGAATTTGAGATGAGTATGATGGGTGAGTTGCAGTTCTTCCTCGGGCTACAAATCAAGCAATCAAAGGAAGGAACATTCGTGCACCAAGCTAAGTACACCAAGGACATTGTGAGGAAGTTCAAGATGGAGGACTCCAAGGCCATGGCGACGCCGATGAGTACGACTACAGCTCTTGATGCGGACGAGAAAGGTGAACACGTGGACCAGAAGGAGTACCGGAGCATGATCGGGTCACTCCTCTACTTGACGGCGACGAGGCCGGACATCCAGTTCTCGGTATGTCTGTGCGCTCGTTTTCAAGCGTCTCCAAGGACTTCGCATCGGCAAGCGGTCAAGCGCATTTTCAGGTATTTGCGTCACACTCCCGACTTCGGCCTTTGGTACTCCGCGTCTTCTTCTTTGGCTCTTCATGGTTTTTCAGATGCGGATTTTGCCGGGTGTCGGTTGGATAGGAAGTCCACTTCTGGGACTTGCCAGTTCTTGGGTTCTTCTTTAGTGTCTTGGTCTTCCCGCAAACAGTCGAGTGTTGCTCAATCCACTACCGAGGCAGAGTATGTGGCCGTAGCTAGTTGTTGCTCTCAGCTCCTTTGGATCACATACACTATGAGTGACTTTGGTGAGGAGTATACCCATGTCCCACTTCAATGTGACAGCACCAGTGCCATAAGTGTTGCAAAGAACCTAGTTCTTCACTCCAAAACCAAGCACATAGAAGTGAGGTATCATTTCCTGAGAGACAACGTAGAGAAAGGAAAAATCTCTTTGATCCATGTACCCACACATGACCAGCTAGCCGATATTTTCACCAAACCCCTAGATCAAGCAACTTTCACTCGTTTGCGAGGGGAGCTTGGTGTTTGTTTGATCTCTTGAGTTGGTGTGTGGGAGTTCCTTTGTAGCATATGTATAGCTTTCCTCTGTGCATTTCTTGCATTTGGCATGGTATATGTAACATGATGTATAGGCATCTTTGTATCTTAGGTTGCATGCATTTTGTATCGTATGCATTGTGTAGGAAAAGCTTCTCCTATATACATTGTTCACCATGGAATGATATGTATGTCTTTGTGAGCTAGTTCGGTAAGCTATGATTAGTTTGGCTTATCTCTTGATAATCTTGGTTTATATCCATGGTTGATGGCTATGTTTTTGAAAAATGTCACATGTATGCTCTCTTGTGAGTAAATGCCTTTATATGATCTTGACATGTTTTAGTGGTTTAGCTATGCTTAATTTGTGGATGGATAGCTTATTTTGATCATATGGGGCCAAAGGCTCATTTGCCATCATGAATGTTTAGCCCCCATGCTTGATCTTGTGGAGGGGCATAAATTCCTTTTTGTCGCAAAGACATTTCATGTACCAAATTTAAATTTGAATATGAAATATAAATTGCTTGGAAAATGTGCTCCCATGTCATATGTGCTTAATTTAATTTGTTTTGGGTGCTAAACCGTTGCATGATGCCTACCAATGAGAAGTCTCATATATAGAAGTAGGCACATGGCTCGGTGGCTTTGACGTGACATGGGGTGCTTGTGGGTGTTTATGATGGTCTTATGATTAGAATGGTTGTCCTAGCATGAAGTTTGTGTGGCTTCGCCATTTTGACATGTTTTGCTCATGTTTAGGACTTTGCTCATGAGAGGGTAAATTTTCGCAAAATTGCTCAATTCTATCTTAGCTTCGCCCAATGGTTGTGAAACTTGGTGATCATGTAGTTGATGTCATTACGAAGCTATATAGTATCTAACTTGCTCATTTGGACATGTGTAGCATTCTATGTTGAATTTTGTATATTTGAGAAGCTCTATGTTGAAACTTTTCGCATTTTGCCTTGATTCATGCATTGTCAACAAGGGGGAGAAGTTTGTGCATGATTTGGGCACCTGGGAGCTTTTGGAAGGTGTTCAAAGTGGTTCGGGCTGGTTTTGAAAAGTTTGGTGCAGGGCCGGTTTCTTGGGGCGGTCTAACCGCCCCCCAGGCGGTCAGATCCCAGAGGGGCGGTATGACCGGCCCAGGCAGGCGGTCTAACCACCCTGGGCAGAGTGAGCAGATTTTTGCTCTTTGTTGCATTCCCATGTTGCATTGCTGCATTGGTTCAGGGGGAGTGTGCTTTGGCTCAGGGGGAGCTTGCATGTGTGCAGGGGGAGATCTTTGTGTTGTTCGAGCTTTGGATTGGTGGTTTGTGCTCTTTGCTTGAGCATGGTTCTTGTCTCGGATGTGTCGAGCCGTTGCCCTTGCCTAAGGGGTCCGAGACTTGCTCTTCTCCAAGTGATCTTGCTCCTTGCCTTTCACTTGGCTTTCGATCGCTTGTTGAAGTTTCTTTTAGTCGTTCCTTTTCTTTTCCTTTTCTCTTTGATTACCAAATGTGTGTGTTGTCAATGCACTCATCAAGGGGGAGATTGAGAACCTGTGTGGTTCGAGGACCGGTGGATGGTCGCTTCCTGGTGTGATGAGTGATTGACAACGTGGTGTGGACTGACTCTTGGCTAAGTATTGCAGGTGCAGGTTGCGGCTTGACTGGTGTTGGTGCAGGTGAAGAACAAGCGTGAAAGGTCGTTGCCGGTGAGGCCTCCAGGTGTGGAGAAGACAAGTAGGCTTGGTTCGAGGGACCCGGTGGCCAGCGGAGTCAAGTGCGGGCCGCATGGTGGCAAGAACAGCGGGACGAAGTCAAGGACGGTTTCTTGGTTGAGCCTCAAAACCAAGGTCGAGCCGGGACAACGTGGGAGCCGAGTCATAAGTGGTGATTGGCGGAGGCTACACCGAGTTCGCGGGGTTTGCAATGGTTCACCAGAAAACCACTGGGTTACTCGGTTGAGCCACAAAACCGAGGCCGAAGACTCGACGAGGAGGTGCGGCCACCCAGGCCGGTTCAACCGCCCAGGAGGGGTGGTCAGACCGCCTGGGCCGGTCTAACCGCCCAGGGGGGCGGTCTGACCACCCGGGTCGCAGCCGCCGAGAAGCTTCGAAGCGGAGGACACGCGTCGGGATCGCAAGGCTTGCGTCGAGGCTAAGCAAGGTTGCGGTCGCTGGGCATCCGTCTGATGGATAAAATCTGAAGACTTCCAAATTCGCCCTTGAGGGGCATGTATCCCTAGTTATCTAGTAAGGGTAGTTTAGTCTTTTGGGTGCCTCCATATAAACACTTGAGGGGATGGATGGCAGCCAACTCTTAGAACCCTAGCTCATTTATTTTCCTATTTTCTCTTCCTATTTTTCCTCTAGTTTTTCTAGGACTAGCTTGAGAGCTTCATGTGAGATCTAGAGAGAGGGATGGATGATCGGGTGGCAAGCTAGACCTTGTATGAACCTTCATGGTATGTATAGATGATTCGGCGTGGTTCCTCAAGGCCTTGTGTTGCCTCTCCCGTTTTCCTTTTTGGTGATTTTCGGAGCTCTTCCTTGTGATTTTCTTGGCGGAGTTTTGAGGGCGATTTCTTGCGGGATTCTTGTTGGGTGTCACGTATGAGGACCTTGTGCCTCTTTGGCTGGTGACTTTGCCCCAAGAACTCCCTTGAATGGACCTCGATTTGGTGGTTTTTCATGTTGCTCGAGTTCATGACCTAGAGGGCCAAGATCCTCGATTCCCTTTGATTGTGAGCGTTTCGGTTCGATTCCTTTGAGGGAGAGGTTGCCCAGGAGGTAACCCAACTATCCCCGAAGTTTCGCCGCAATCCGTGGGGTGAATCGGGAGATCGGGCGATGGGAAGTTGAGGGTTGACCCGCGGCCAGTTTTCTGGGTGGGGCGGTGTAACCGCCATAGGGGGGCGGTCTAACCGCCCTGGGTCTCCCAGGTGGAAGTTTTGGTTTTGCCGGATTTTCCTCTGTGAGTTTGTTCGCCTTGATCAGAGCAGCGTTGTGAAATCTTGGTTTGTTTCGGCGCTGTTTGCTAGGAGTTCTTGCCTTGAGTTCGTTGCTGGGTACAGGAGGTTAGACCGCCCGTGGTAGCCGGTCTAACCGCCCCTAGGCCCCTGGGTGGAGTTTCGGTTTTCGCCAAGATTTTCTGGTAGCTGGCTTGGCCTTGACCAGAGATTTCTGTTGGTGAAACCGTGGAGAGTTTTGGAGCTCGGAAGAGGTGTTTCGGAGGATTTCTTGGTTACCAAGTGGAGGCGGTCTAACCGCCCCCCATACCCGGTCTAACCGCCCCCTCCAGGCAGGCAGCTTCCGAGTTGTTTCCGCTGCCGTGTGTGTGTAGGAGTTGTCGTTTCTGGTAGTGTTTGTTCCTACGACCAGTAGCACTCCAGTGGCTACGTGGTCTTGGCAAACGAAAGGTTGTGTGTGGAGTGTGTGATTTTGGGTATCCGACCGAGTTCATCTTGTTGGAGTTCCCATCTCCTTCGAGAAGAATTTTTATCGGCTCCCATTCACTCCCCCCTCTCTGGTTCGCCTAATCGGTCCTTCACGCTGACGCTGACGCGTGGGCCAGTGTCATTGGCGACGATGGTTAGTGAACCCGCATCGCCTTTGTTGGCAGTTGGGTCCGGGCGGGCAGGCAACGGTTATCTTTTTTATATTGGCTGGTGACGCTGACGCGTGGGCCCGTCATTTTTTGGGAATGAAACTTGCTTCCCTGAAATATTAGAGCCCATAAAACAGCAACTAAAAAATCATAAAAATACGAACGATTCATATTTGGACAATTAGTATTTGAATAAAATATCAACAGTCACACTTGTGTGCCGAGAATTCTTATATTTCATTTTTACACCCCATGGTAATTATATAATAATTCTAATAACATCAAATTTACTCTAAAAAATCTACAAATTGACCTGGCAACATAATTTGGGTACCTAAACTTGTCTTCAAAATTTCAAATGGTATCGATGAAGGAATAATATACTTGTGTACAAATGTCTACATCTCTCACATAGTTTCCTAGAATGTTGCTTGAACGTTGAAGTTTTCCACACTTTGCAACATGTTCGAACTCATATGCATTTGAAAACTTAACAAAACCTTGTGTTCACCTTAAGCTTACGAAATGCAAAGTGTCATCACTAATGGTTGTGTAAAACAAATATTATTTGTATGTTGTACTTACAAAGAACAAAATAAGGCATATAAACATTATTCAACAAACAGAATATACACTAAACAATAAAATTAATGAAAAGATGGTGATTTTAGAAAAATTTAGAAAAATAATATCAAATTTGGACTAATTACGACGAAGAAATACTTGTTACAACATTTGATTGCAGATTAAAAGGAGAAATGGGAACTGTTCTACATTCAAGTAGAACTGGGCCCCACAGTCATTAGCGACGCGGGACTGATAACCCGTGTCGGCTTTGCTGCTCTTCCAAAATTTTTCATAGATAATACGAGCAACATACAAAAGCTAATCTACTACTGATTTCCTATTCCAATACTCCGTTCGAACTTCACCATTTCGCAGCGGAGCCTACAGTCTTCGCTGCAAAACAGAGAAATTCGAAGCCATCCTTTATCCACGCCGTTGCCCGCGCACGGCTGATCGCCGCGCACCTGTGCCGGAGGCGGCAGCGGTTCACCCCAAATGCGCTAAGTCGAGGAGTGGATCGCACGCGCGGCCTTCTCGCGCAAAGGCAGACACCCCTCGTTGCTCAGCCATCTCGACGTCGTACTGCCCCCACCCGCGACCCGCCTCATGTACCGCCTCGCGGTGTCGTCGGCGGCGGCACCGCCATTGTCCCTGTAGAGCAAGATGGCGTATAGATAGGCCGCCGCATCGTGCCCACCCTCGGCGGCGCGCCGGAGATCATCGCATCCCCTGTTTTCCATGAAGACGGCTTTGATCCCGGAGAAGAAGCAAGCCTCTGGATTCCCGAGATCGGTCAGCATAGCATGGAAGTCTTTGTAGGCGGTGGGGTCCCACACCCAAGAAATCTCATCTCGTATCCCCTCTATCGACAAACGCCGGTTGACGTCGCCGTGGCCGCACACGCGGCACGTGGTCGAGCAAGTACTGCGTAGGCTGCGGAGGTCAGCCAAGGGCCGCTCCGAGGTCGCACCGACGCGCGCCGCAATCTCAATGCGGAGGTCTTGAGGGAGGTCCAGCAGCGATGACGGCTGGTGCCGCCTGCTTCTTCCCGGCATGCTATTCATCTCCGACCGGGAATGGTGACGATGAGGAGTATGCAGTTGCTGTTTTTTCGCGGGTAGATGAAGGGGCAGGGGATCTAAATTATTTTGGAAGGAGAAGATACATGAGATTTGTTTCCAAACACGGTTTAAGTAAGCAATGGAGACGACGTTTGGCTAATCTGCGTATCCTTTAATTCTCCATTGCAGACGACGTTTGGTTAATCCGCGTATGCTTTAATTCTACTCCCCCCGTCCCAAAAAACATGCAATTATGGGAAACGTGCCAGTCAAACTATTACAACTTTGACCAAGTTTATAGCAAAAAATATTAGCATTTATGTCTTGAAATAACTTTTTTATAAAAAATATACTCCTCCAGATGTGAGAATTGCATGTTTTATTTTGTAATTGTTAGTAGTTTTTCATATAGTTTGACTCCTCGGGATGTGAGAATTGCATCTTTTATGGGACGGAGGGAGTACATTGGAGACGACATTTGGTTAATCGGCGTATCATTTAATTCTACATTGGAATCACTACCTCTACTCTCAGCCATTGACTGGGCAACTATTTCCCCATTGACCGGATCTGACATCAATTTCTTGGGAACCTTCCCGTTTCCTGTTCTCTTGATCTTATCCCTTCCTCTTTTTTTACAACCGATGTTATCCCTTCCTTGTTATTGCTATAAAAAGGCACCGACGCCTATCGGTCCTCCTCACTTGCTTCCTTCTTCTCTAGATCTAGATCTAGCTATGGCACAAAGAATAGATCTTGTAGGGCGCAAGCTTTTGCTTTTCTCTCTTCCTCCTCCTCCTCGTTCTCTCAGTTGCTAGAAGAATTCTTGTGATATGGGTGATTGGGTTGCTCATCCCTCTAGCACAGCTGCTAGAAAAATTCTTGTGATATATCAGCTGTCGGGGGAAGGTAGCCCAGAACCTCCTGGCATCAGGAAGAACAAGCCGACGGAAAGCCAGAACCATCCTGCTGCAACTTTCCCGTCAAACTTGCGCTTCCTTTTGCTTTCCCTCCTCCAGGAGGAGGATTTTTGAAGGGATATGTTTCCACCCTCTCTGTATCTTTCTCTTGTGCTCACTTGTAAGCATGAAGAAGAAGCCAGAATCTGGAGCATATCTCATCATGAAGAACAAGCCGACGGCGGCCTCCTTTCTCTTCACCTCCGACGATCGACCGACGGGCAGGGAAGGAGAGCAAGATCGACTTTTGATCCTCAACATCGCCAAGTCAGCACCTCTCGTCATGAAGAACAAGCCGACGGAAGTATATCTCTTTTGCTTAGTTTAGATCTATGTTCCTCATCCTGGTAGTGCCTAGTGATGATGAACATAGATGGCCGCTTTGTAACCTTCTGATGTATCAATGATGACTGTAATCTGTGTGTGTGTGTGATTTTGCATCTCAAGAGCTATGCTTGTGTGATTATCTGTGTGCAGTACAATTTTTTTATGATTTACCTACTCACTTGCAAGCATGAAGAAGAACAAGCCGACGGGGGCTGGCTAATCCGCGTCTCTTTTGATGTAATCTGTGTGTGTGATTTCGCATATCTTGCCCATAATAAAGGCGACGTGGGTTGGTTAATCCTCGTCTCTTGCCCTTAACAAAGGTGACACGGGTTGGCTAATCCTCGTCTCCTTGATATTAACGCCCGTTACTGAACTGAAGCAGCCTGCAACATACTTACTGAACTGAAGCAGAATATAAACAAAATATATATAGTATCTTAGGCAGAATATATTACAAACAGGATTCAAATTCCACCACATCCTATATATTACAAAAAGGATTCAAATTCCACCAATACATCACATCCTTTATATTACAAAACGAATTCCATTTCCACCAATAAACACATCCTGCATTACAAAAAGGATTCAGCAGAAATCAGGCTTGCTTTTTCTTCCTTGATTTCTGTATATGAATTTTTTCACTATGGTCACTTCGCAAGTACGGTGTTTTGTTAGTTCCCAAGTGTCGGGGCTTGTATGAAGTGTCAAAGGTTAGAATTTCGTCAAACTGGTTGTATTCCTCCTCCTCAACAACATTTTCAACCCCAACAATCCTTTTTTCTAGGCATAACCACAGACCAGTTCTTCTTTGCAAGGTCAGGTACATAGAACACTTGCTCAACATCGTTGGCGAAGACAAACAGTTCGTTTTTGTAACCAAAGACCCGGAGATCAACACTAACATAACCATATTTGTCCTTGCTCACAGCTCTCTTCCCATTGGTGACCCATCTACACCGAAACAAGGCTACCTTCAATCCTACATAATCAAGCTCCCATATCTCCTCTATTTGACCATAATATGTGTTTGTCTCCGTGTCATCATCATCATGACTGTCGTCGACGACGGCCCGTACATGCACACCACTATTTTGATAGACGCTCTTTTTATCCTGGGCCATGGTGTAGAACGTGTATCCATTGATATCCATTGCTTGGTATCTTGTAACAGTGAACAATGGCCCCGCTACTAGATTCCTTATCTCGTCGGTTATTACAGCATTATTTTTGCATGTCTCGACATAATCTCGGAGCCACCTGCTGAAACCTTGCATGTGCATCTTTTCAAGCCAAGCCCTACCACGGTCAGGGTTGTCTTCACGTAGTTGTCGCTTGTGCTCATTGGCAAACGGTGTAATTAGGTGCAGCTGTTGTATCACAGTGAAATGAGCCTTTTGGAAGGCATCTGGTTCCGGAGTGACTGACTTTTTCCCCAGGGACCCAACACCTGAAAGCCTACCTTCATGCCGTGAGCGAGGCACACCAATGGGGTTTTGGGGGTCCATATAACCCATGGCCCACTCCACTGCTTTGATGGTCTCGTAGCCACGAACAATGGCTCCCTCCGGAAATAACCGGTTATGTACCAATGATTTTAGGAATCCATAGAACCTCTCATATGGAAACATCTGATGAAGGTAAGATGGGCCAAGGAACCAGATTTCCCTCGCGAGGTGTGCTGTTAGATGCAGCATGAGATCAAAGAATGATGGTGGGAAGGTAGCTTCAAGCAGGCATAGGGTCTCGAAATGCCTCCTCTCTAAGTCCAATAGTTTTTCCTTGTCAATCACCTTCTGTTCTATTGCATTGAAGAATAAACACAAGCTCGTGACCGCGTCACGATCCAGTTCTGTCTTGATACCTCTAAGTGCAACAGGAAGAAGAGCTGTCATCAACACATGGCAATCATGAGATTTCATCAAGTTGAAATTCATTTTCATGTCCTTCACCGACACTAGCCTCTTGAAGTTTGATGAGTAGCCTGAAGGTACTTTCAAATCATGCAAAAACTGACAGAATTCTTTTCTCTCTGCCTTTGACAAGGTGGTTGCAGCAACGGGAAGGTTCGTCCCCATCTCTGTTTCCTCTGCATAGAGCTCCGGCCTAATGCCCAGTTCTTTAAGATCCTCCCTTGCATTTTTATGATCTTTTCCTTTGGACTTCTGTTGTAGCAATGTTCCACAAGTAGCTTCACACACATTCTTCTTGACGTGCATGTTGTCAATCGAATGACGCACATCCAACATCGGCCAATACTCTAGCTCCCATAGAATTGATTTCTTGTTCCACATTCCTTCTTCTTCTTCTTCTTCTTCTTCACCATCTCGTTTCTTTCTTTTGCCAAGGGTTTTTTCAGTCAGTTTGGGTTAGTCCTCGATAGTTTTGACGTCCTTGACTTTCAAGTGGATCAGATCTCCAGTCACATGCAACGGCGTCTCTCGATTCTACTTTTCCCCATTAAACTGACAATCCATGGCCCGGTATGGATGTTTCTTGCTGAGGAAACGACGGTGCCCCATAAATACGTATTTCTTTGAATGTCTTAGCCATACTGCGCAAGTATCTTCCAAGCAGTGTGGGCAAGCTGCACCTTTCCTTTTACTCTGGCCAGAGAGGTTGCGATGAGCCGGGTTGTCGTTGATGGTGGTGAACAACATGGCATGCATTGTGAACTCCTCATGCTTGTACTCATCCCAAACCTCCTTCACACCAGGCTTCCACAGTATCTTCAAGTCATCAACTAGTGGCCTCAAGTAGACATCAATACGGTCGCCAGGTTACTTTGGCCCGGAGACCAATATTGTCGGCATCATATATTTCTGTTTCTTGCATAGCCAGGGTGGAAGGTTGTACAACGACAGCACGACAGGCCAGGTGCTATGTGTTGAGCTCTGGTTACCGAATGGGTTCACGCCATCTATGCTCATAGCAAACTGTATGCTCCTTACGTCTTTGTCAAACCACGGAAAGTGGTTATTAATGTTACCCCATTGTGTTGCATCTGCGTGGTGCCTAAACTTGCCATCTTTCTTAAGCTCCTTTCGGCCTTCGTCATGTCAACGCAAGAGTTGGGCCTCCTTTCGTGTTGCGAACCATCTTCTCAGCCGAGGAATGATGCAAAAATACCATGCCACCCTCACAGGAGCCCCTCTGTTAGCCTTCTTCTTCTTGCCTCTGATCTCGTCGGGCTCGTTCTCGTCATCAGCATTATTATCATCTCCACCATCCTTTTTCCTCTTGTACCGATCATAGCCACACTTGGGGCACTTGTCAAGGTCTGCATAATCTCCACAGAACAATACACAACTGTTCTTGCATGCATGGATTTTTTTCAACCTCTATTCCCAGAGGACAGATTATCTTCTTCGCCTCATAGACAGACTCTGTTATTTGGTTTCCTTCAGGTAGCATGTCTCTAAGCACATCCAATAGATGTTTGAAACTTTTGTTGCTCCAACCATGATCTGCCTTAAGCTGCAGAAGTTTTAGATCACCAGAAAGGAGAGAGTACTTCTGGCAATCAGGATAGAGGAGTTTCTTTGAATCTTCAATGAACTGCTTTAGCCTCGCTAATTCAGAAGGTGTGTACACTCGTTGAAACTCAACATCCCGCAACATTTGATCAACATTGTGCACACATTGCAACACCTCACCATCATCGAAGCCCCTAACTTCTTGATCAGTGATATCCTCAGGCCTCATCACATTTGGTAGGAATAATGGTTCATTTTCCTCAAAAACTCCACCGTCATCAAGGTCTTCATCATGGTCGGTAGCATGGTGTCGCACTTCACCTTCATTTAGGCAGCCTGCTTCGAGTTCATTAAGTCCTTCCTCACCATGTTTATTCCAACACGTGTAATTTTTTGTGAAACCACGTGTGATCAAATGATGAAAAATGATTTCTCATTGTGCGAATTTCTTCTGGTTGATACAATCTATACAGGGGCAAAGCATTGCCTGAACACCACGGTTTCTCATATCCGCCTCTGCTTGATTTAGAAAACCATTGACCCCGCTTAAGAAATTCTCCCAATCTTCTTGGGGCTGTCTGTACATCCAAGCCCGAGCAGCAGACGCCATCTGCATTCCATACACCAAATGAGCATAATTCATCACACAAAAAAACTGATAACACAAGAGGATTAGGACAGCTGAAGAATTTCAATAAAAGGGGGCAATTAATTTCCACCTTGACGAGGACTTTCTACGAGGTGAGCGCGGTCGAGGAGGAGGATCGGAGGTGGCGGCGCGGCCGCGGTGACAGCGCGGAGGATGGCGCGGTCGACGTCTGCTGGCCCCTTTCGCCGTCGCGCACGCGGCCGGCCGGCCTGCTGCAGCGCCGGCTTTCTGAGGAGAGAAATTAAGCGCGATCCTCAGAGCGCGCGCAGCTGGCGGTGGCAAACGGGACAGGCCAGCGGGGACATCTGAACACAGAGATCGAGCGAGTGACCTTCTAAGGAGAGAGAGCGAGTGTTGTTGTCGGAACAGGAGTGGCCTTCTATGGAGAGAGAGCGAGTGGTGTCGGAAGGAGAAGACAGAGACGAGCAATAACAACGTGCGTCTCCGATGTGAGAAAAAAGGCGACCCTGGGTGGCAATCAAAGGAGACGAGTTCTAAGACACGAGCGTATCCAATTGGGTCGCCAGCAAAGGAGACGCATCCTAACAAGCATGCGTCTCCAGTATGAAATTATCGGTAACGGACTTTATAGCCCGTTACCAGTACGTCAGTGATCAGTAACAGACTTAAATAGCCCATTACTGATAGGGCATTGATCGGTAACGGACTTTACAAGCCCGTTATCGATAGGTTTAACATTTGTAACGGGCTCTATTTAACGTCCGTTACAAAGAATTCATGTAACGGGCGTTTAAGAAGCCCGTTACCAGAAGTCCACATTGGTAACGGGCGTTGTGGAGGCCAACCCCGGGGTCGTCCTGGCGCGCTTATGGGTAACGAGCGCCAAACAACAACCGTTACAGATGTGGGTGGATGTAACGGGCGTTAAGGGCCCGTTACAAATGCTGCGTGACCTATTTGAGGTTTTCACGTAGTGGAGCTTTATTATCTTAGTGGGTTCTATTTCAATACCAGATTTATTTGTGAGCATGGAGATATCTCATGTGTATTGGTTTGTGAGCTCCTACTTACAATCTGCTTGTGGTTGTTCTGTGTTCATTGATCATAATGTGTCATGTGTGATCCGAAACATTAATTTGTATCAGTGGTATGGAAATATTATCTGTGATGTCAATTACTTTTTTTGGAGGATTCTGTGATGTCAATTACTTAATTGATTAGCATGTAATATGAGATTGAATTATATTTAATTAAGCGCTACCTGGAGTGCAGTCCAAAATAACAGGGAAAAAATATGTGGGCTTGCCCCCTCGGCCCATTATTTTTTTACGAATTCAAAAATGATTTGTTAATAAAATGGGCCGTATAAAAAATGACATCAGCAAATAGTGGGTTGGGTCCAATATTAGTTGGGCCTTAAACATTTTATGACATCATCGAATATTGAACTCGATCCAACCAGTACTGGACCCAAAACAAATTAATGACGAATGCAATTATTGGGCTCGGTCATACTAAAACCGGGCCTAAAACATTCTATGACGACCTCGATTATGATGAAATTTATGACGAAAGAAACATTGGGCTCAGCTTAACATTAAGTGGGCCAAATTCAATCTATGACGACAAGGTATTTGGACCTTGGCCCGTCAAAATATGGGTTGAATTCACTTAATGACCAAATGGTTTGTCACAAAACGCCGTGCCACATCAGATTTTGGTCCGACGTGGCATGTACCTTATGACGCCTTTGTGTTACGATTTTATACACGTCGTTAAACTCATGACGCCGGGAAATAAGGTCTCGTCATTAATCGCGGTTTGTGATGCTCGATTAATGACGGAGCATTTTCGTAACAACCGGCGTCATTAATCGCGGTTTATGACGAGAAACGGCCTTTTTTTGCGTCACTAGTCGGCGTTTTTCTTGTACTGGGAGCAGGGGAAGGTTTTCACCGCGCCGCAGCCTCGTCCCCACCACATCCACGCGTCAAACCTCCATGCACGCCGGCTAGGGAAATAGATCGAGGCCGCTGCCGGCCCCGAGGCGCACCGCTGCCCGCCGCGGTAGGTGGCCCGGGCTGGCTCCGAATCGACGACGCTGAGGACCTCCATGAACGACAGGGGCGCAGTCGGAGCCCGGATTTAGGGGCGGCTGGGCTCGCCGCCGCTGTTGTGGCCACCGGCCCCGAGCTCCACCCGCCCGCGGTCAGCGCATCTGTTGCGCGCACCTACTCCGCCTTTGGCCTTGGTGCTGCGCACAGTCACGGCGAGCTCGAGGTCGACGTCGCCACGGTGGAGGAGGCCGGCGCACGCGAGCACAAGCTCTCTCGGAGAGGAGGTAGTGGTGCTGGGGTGCGCCGAGCGGCAGGGGAGGAGAGGAAAGGGAGGGAGTGGCTCCGATGGTGGCGCGTTGAGGAGGAGAAAGGAGCAGTGGTGCCGGGGTACGCCGAGCGGCAGGGGAGGAGAGGAAAGGGAAGGAGTGGCTCCGATGGCGGCGCATTGATGTCACACCCGATTTTGCAAGGAAAACCGAATGCATCTCATATGTGCGCCAGGATCAAGTTTACACACATATGATAGACGTCATGAGTGAATATCCATAATACAGCATTCAAAATCGTACAAAGGTTTAACTTTGTTACAATATCTTTATTACACTCAGATGGTAGACTCAAAGGTCTTTAACATCGAACAATGATAACTAAGACGATCAGCTTCGTCTTCAGTCTTCCACAGGCACTTGACTGGGGGATCGCATGCCTGAGAACTCATCGTAGTCGCTGTAGAACTCCTCACCATTGTTCTCCTCTGAACAGCGGTAAGCAAGGGTGAGCACACTTATGGTTGGAGCTCAGCAAGTGGGGGAAGATGCAAGGCTATCAAAGATAGGCTAAGGTTTACAGCGGTTAGCATTTTAATGTTGGTCAAATTTTATTTAACAACAACTAGTTACTAGATGTAAGTTCATACCAACCCACTTAAGCATTTAGAAAAGCATCTCTTCTCAAAAACCCACAAGAAACCATGATTTGATTCCATCTTTAAGTTTGATTATCATGTGAGGGTCCAAGCCGCTCTTGACCGTGAGCACGCCTGATCGATCAGTTTTCACTCTGCAGAGGTTGTACACTTTACCCACAGTTCGTGTTCCCCATGTTGCCCGGGTTGATCAGACCCTTAAACACTTCCAAGGTGAGTGGCTAGGGGTCCACTATGAAGCCTTTACAAAGGAATACAGAAGACCAACAGCCCGCGACAGTTACAGCAGCGGAGCGGACCATAACCATCCGGTGACTGCGGTTCAAGGTTTGATCTAGGCCGTCCGTTCAAGATCAAGCGGCAGACGACGCCCACAAGCGGACAGGCGGCGGCGGGCTCGCCGGAGACGGCGGCGCGCAGCGGCGGGATCGCCGGCGTGGCTCGGAAAAGAGCTCCAGGGCACAGATTTGAGTGCGGTTTGCTCCTACACGTAGCTGTGGACATGGCGAACTCAACTAGAGACTCAGGAAGGCGGCTCGGGTGGCCATGGCCGCACGCACCGAAAGGGGGCGGCACGGCCAACTCTGGCGCGGTGGAACAGAGGTACTATGGTCCAAAGCGCAAGGAAAAACAGGGAGGGACACGAGGCTCACCAGGCGACGAAGATCGAGTGAAGGGACGACGTTGGAGAAGCAATGGCGGTGGAGATCGACGACGGCGGGGTCCCGAGCTTGGGCGGCGCTCTAGGGAAGAAGACGGCGTGCGGCTCGGTCTGGCTGCGGTCCTGAGACAGAGAGGGCTCGATTAGGTTCATGCACGAAGGAGAAGAAAGAGAGGGACGGGGAAAGGACTTCACTGGCGACGAGCTTTGGACGGCCGGCAATGTCCCGACGGCAGTACTCCAGGCGACAGCACGAGCACGAGGATGGAGAGGTGTAGAGCGTGTGCGTGCAATGAAAAGGAGATGTGCAGAGCTCGAGTTCGGGTTTTATAGAAGGTAGAAGGGAGCGGAAGGGGCTCCGGTGGCGGGATTGGCCATCAATGGCCATGAGGCACTGCGGCTTGATTGAAATCAAGGGGAAGCCTTGATTGGAGTTGAAACGGAAGAGGGAGTGAAGGGGAAAGTGGCGGTCGGTGCTCCACTTCGCATTGAAAGAGGGATTAGAGAGAGGAGACGTGAGGGGGCGCGGGGAGGTGGCCGGTTGCGTGCGGCCGAGCGACCAGAGGAGCCGCTGGAGGTGGGAGACGGCACTGGCAAGCGAGGCCGGTGTTGATGGTCGATTTCCGTCAACCAAGAGCACTTGTTACACTTTGGTTTGAGCTTTGAATTATAACTAACCCGCCGCTAGGCATACTAATGATGTAACAAATTCACATTTGCATGTGGTTTTTGGAGTTTATTGTTTACGCAGGAAATCAACGCTAAAGAGAATACTTTCGGGATAAGTTCATCAAGCACTTTATAAGAAGATCATGGAGTCCATCACAAGTCAAGACATGAAGTGAACACGACTCCAAATGACCCAAGGACCGAAGCATCAACACATAAAACTCCGGGGACTAGGAGGTTTACCAACGAGATCAACTCAGCCCGAGAGATATTTTCACAGCCCAGAACAGCATGATCTTTCGATGCATATTCAGAGACATAAACGGCCTTTAATGGCAAAAGTTTGACTACCAAAGTTGTGGGCCTCTACGATAGCTTCGATTTGGACATATGGAAGGCCCAATTCAGGTCAAGGAGCTAGGAGATATAGCCCCCGAAATGCCAACTACGCAGACAAGTCCGAAATGAGACAGATTATCTTCCGAGGCTGTTTTGGGATCTTATCTTCGTTTCCAAGGAAAGCAATGAATACCAAAGTTGAAGATAATTTTGTGGCACACAACCTGGACACCGAATTTGCATTATTTGGAGTCCGGACGTAGGAGATATGGCGCCGGCAAGGAAGGGCCGCGAATCAAGAAAAACTGGACGAGGCTGATTTTATGGAAACCAAGTTTGCTTCTCTCCCAAGGAGGATCTCGTGCAAGGCAAGGTGGAGCACGCCCCAAGGCACCCCAAGGGCATAAATACAACCCCCTAGGCGCCCCAAGATGGTTACCCATTGACATCCATTCATCGGAGAGCCGCCGGAGATCACCACAAGGAGGAGGACGCTGAGGCCTTGCCGCGGCGCCACCGGAGTTGGAGGACGGAGAGGATTGATCTTCATCGGATGCATCTACCACGTTCAATGGTACCATGCTTAGCATCTTGATGGAGTAGATTCATTGTTTGTCCATGGAGTTGTAATGGATCGTGATATGTAGTCACCAACTCTTGTTTAGATCATAATATAACGTTCCTTTGTTGATGATGCTTAATGCTAAAGGTTTGGCCGCCATGCTTTTCGGGTCGCTCCCGTGGATCGCGTCAACATATCATGATCATCAATAGGTTTAGCAAAGATTACCTTCGCGTAGTGACAGTACGGGGTGAGGGAAAATGCTAAACCGTGGTCGCATGTTTAGATAGATTAGATCGGTTTTATCATGTTTAGGTGATTGCATCTTCAAGTACCCTAGACTCCATGGGCAAATGTTCTTCATAACTTGTGTATCTCACATCTCTCGTTTGACCTAGATTAGATTGGTTTTAACTTGTCTTGGTTCATAGATTAGATTGTCTTTAGTTTATAGATTGATCTTTCATCCAAAGGTTTGCATCAACTAGATTAGTGCTAGATCAAACGCTAGTGATCCCCTTGTTCCGCGGATTGACAAGAACCTAGGGAATCACCCCGTGGTGAAAAAGGCTAGTGGTCCGTACGCTTGCGGATCGAAGTTCGTTACGCGTTTCAACCATCAACAAGCCCTTTTTCTAGCGTCGTTGCCGGGGAGCAAGCCAGTTTGTATTAATTTTGTTGATTACTAACATCTAACCCTAGTTTTCTAGAAAAAAAACTTTTTCTTGTTTTGTTTTTGTTTTTGTTTTTGTTGTCTAGATGGCGTTTGTCAACCGTCCTTTGGAAGAACCGGAGAAATCATTACGGGATTACGCTAGCCCACGATGTGAAGACATCATGGTACAAGAGTCAGATTCGAAACTCGAAGCGACAAAGTATGAGATCAAAGCAAAGATTATCGAGATGGCAGCGGCAAACCCTTTTAGAGGGATGGAGACCGACAACCCGTATAGACACATCAAGCACTTCACGACATTATGCAATACAGTACGACAAGAAGGAGTTCCCGATGAATGGTTCAAGTGGAATCTCTTTCCCTACTCACTTGCTGATGAAGCAAAGACATGGTATTCATTTGCATCCTTCGAAGTTTGAGGGAATTGGAATCAATTGACGAGAAGATTTTGCGAGAAATTCTTCCCGATAAGTAAGATCCAACATCTAAGGAGGCAAGTGATCACTTTCACGCAAGGAGAAGAGGAAGGGATAGACCAAGCATGGAATCGCTTCAATGAACTAGTTGAACAAGGACCAAGACTCGGATTCTCCAGTGATGTACTCTTGCATACCTTTTTCTTTTCCCTAACCCCTAGTTGCATGGAATATGTTCAAATGTGTGTAGGAGGGGATCTCATGGAGAAAACACTCACGGAAGCTGCCCAACTCCTACAAAAAATCGGCAAGGGGGTGGCCTTGATGAGAGATTGGCAAAGACGTTGTTGAGAGGAGCAAAATGACAAAAGCAAGTCTGAAATGCTTGCTGAAATTTCTGAAAAAGATGAACCGGAGGTCAAGGAAGATGAACCGGTCATACAAGAAATTGAAGAACAACTTCCTAAGGTAAGCAAAGTCATTTCGGATATTAAAAGTGTTGAAACTAACATGAATGTAGGCTGAAGTATGCGAAATGCTAGAGCATTAGCGGAATTCAATCAATCCGGTTGGATTCAAATTGATTTTGCCCCCCTAATCAACCACCGAAGGAAGGAGGAACACCGACGCGTCACCAAAATAATTGAAGATATATTTGATCAAGAGATGAGTGGTGAATCGATCCAAAAGATATTTGAAGAAGAAAGAGAAGGAGAAGATGAAGGATGGATCGACCGATTTGACAACTCGAAGATTTATAATGAAGGAAGAGAAGAGTACAACCGTGATGAGCCTAGTGACTCGAAGGATAAATGGAAGAAGATAGGACTCAAGCTAGAAGATGAGTGGGAAGGAGATGGCACAAGGCAAACACACCTACATGATCCCGTTTAACAAGATCATAGCTTGTGTGCTATTGAAGCTTACACACTAGTGAATCAAGACATGAAAGTGCTCAAGGACAAAGAAAAGAGTGAATCAACGATGAGCAATCTCGACAACATGTGGTACACGGAAGATAAAGAAAGCAACGTACAAGATTTTGAAGATGAAGATTGTGATGATCATGAAGACTTCAAAGAAGAGATGAATGCATACATTGCTAAAGGATTACATGTTCCACATGATGAGATGAAGGAGATGCCAAAAGGTAACAAAGAGACACCTCTACTCGTCGAGATTGACTTGCTTTCAACGCTACAATACGAACCAAAAATCACTCTTGTTGAGAAAGCTCCGAGGCTAAGGTACATGTTGAAATCTCAAGATATTATTGGTATTGATGAAGATATATTCAAATACTCATGCTCAACCAATAGAATAAATGATAGTTTAAATTCTATACCTTGTTCCAATAATGAACATGTTTATAGGCTAGAATTTCTTGAGAATCATAATGAGGCAATGTTTATGTTCAAATCAATTAATCTCATGCCTAAAGAACCTTTGCCTAACGAAGAATTATGTGCGTTGCATGAAACATATGCTTCCTTTATTTACACCTTGACATGTTGCTACCATTTGCTTGTGGTTGTAATTATGGACGCGTATGTCTATAATAAGTTTTGCAAATCTCGATCATGCTTTGTGCTTGGTCAAGCTAATGACCTTAAACAAGCACATGTCAGGAGAAGGCCCGATTTTCACTAACCATGTAGATAAGGCTTGAATAATGAAAAGAGAAGTCATGCCTAAAGAGTTGCAAGATAAATCATCAACCTCTCCAAATCCCGCGATGGATGCTGCTATCTTTATCAATTTGAGAGCTTGTTCAGAGGGGTACAAATGACGAAAAAGATATATTCAAAAGCTCTATCAAGTTTCCATTCTAACACATCAAGAACCGACGAATTTGAAGACCCGTGCAAGGAGTTATGGAGAAAACATTGAGCGTTGTGCGTTCTGAAATTTCAGGACAGATTTCATCACCGAAGTAAAACAGACGTAACTCTCTTGTACGGAGTCCGATTTAGGCAAATAAAGACTTGTTGGAAAGGAAAATTTGTGCACTGTGCAATGGAGTAGAGTTTGGGTGCACCTTCTGTCCTGGACATTAAAGAAAAATCCGTGAAGTAGAGGCAGCACCGAAGGGTGACAAAGGAGGAGAAAGCAATGACGTGAAATAGCTTGGGCAAGTCATCCATTGAACAAAAGTGATCATGCTTGACATGGGAAGTGAATTAAAGCTGCATTGGAACCTTTTCATCTTGCATGAAGGGCCATGGCTATGCGACGAAAAGAAGGTATGTGAGAAAGTTGAGCTCTATGACTTTAAATGAAGCGCTTTTCGGGAGGCAACGCGTTTCTTTATGTTTCTATTCCTTTCTTAGAGAGAATAAAGAATGGCACTATCCTATGATGATCAACCTGTGGTTAATTAATCTAAGTTTAATTTTTCTTTTTAGAACCACCATCATGTTCATGCTCATATTTATTTATTTGCATACATTGAATTTTATCATTGACGTGATGTTTCTTTCTTTACATATACATGTTTTGCATATAGTTGGCTTGGTTGTTTTATAAGGCTTAATTATGAGTGATTAATTTTACATGTTTATGCTTTACATGTGGCATATTCCAATTTGCAATTTTGTGTAAACGTGGTGTTTGAACATGATTGCGGACCATCATCGTTAAGTTCGATAAACCTTGCTAGCTTTTCATATGTTTTCATGTTGCATTGATTAGTTTATAAGCTTTGCATTGAGCTTTATTTTTGTTGTGCTATAAGAGTTATTGATCTAGGGATAGACATGGTGTTTTAACCTTAGATAAATAAATGTTTATGGCTATGGAGAAGTTCGGCAACCTAGTTGTAAACATGGTGTTTAGAACTAGGTGAAAACATTGTCTTTGTTTATATGCTTTCCTCTCATGTGCATACACACCTTGCACCACGTACACTTATTAGGTTTTTATTTCTCATTAGACTAATTATGCCACAAGTTAAGAGTCCTAGGAAACATTGTTGGATTGTTGGCTATTCTATCTACTCCCAACCGTCACCTTGGGGGTAGAATGTGCGCTTAAAATGTCTTGCAGGCAAGATAAAGACTCTCAATACAAGGAAATTGAAGGATGGCTAAGATAAAAAAATGTTTTATCTTCTTCTTCCATGCCTAGCAAAATGCTAAGCATGGGGGAGGCCCTGAATCTTCAACATGGAAGTGCAACATGATGCTATAGAAAATAGAACAATCAAGATCATCAACATCTCCGGATCGATGCACAAGAAGCCACTGATCTCATCAAAATTCTACATGGTCTCAAAGTGAAAACATTGTATACTATTGGATATTTGGAAGCCCCATGAAGTTACAATTCCAACAAATCAAGAATCGAGACAATCGGAGGTTCCTACGAGCGGTTATGGCCGAATCACCGAGTGCAACACGTCCTGAAATCAGTTTTGGATAGCACGCAGCGCTGAAGTAAAACGGATATATCTCCCTCGTTTGAACTCCGTTTTGATGAATGACCACACGTTGGAAAGGTAATTTCATAAACTTTTCAATAGATCTATATTTCAATATATGTTCTGTTCTGGACAAAGGGAAATCCATGAAAAAGAGACAGCAAGGAGATGATGAGAACAAGAAAGAGGAGATGGTGATGACAACATTGAAGAGAAGGTGACCATTGATTCCATTAAGCATTCATGCTCAAATTCACAAGTTTAGGAGCATTGGAAAATCAATACAAAAGCAAATCCACATACATGGAGATGTCAGGAGAAGATCACGAAAAAACTACAAAAGACGGTAACACCTCCATGGACCTTCTCTTTTCCGAACATAAATGCTTGTAAGTATGCCTTCAACCTCAACTAGGTGCAACTTTTGTTTTTTTCCTTCGACAATAACATGGCTACTAGGAGTACAACCTAGGTTTGTTTTTGTTTTCAATAATAATCGTCGTTACCTTGTTCTCACCATGATGATATCTTGTATGCTCTTACTTATGGATATATGATGATATGCCAATTTGCTCATTCTTGTGCTTGGTTTGTATATGATTAAGCTAGTGCTCTCTTTAAATATGATCTGAAAATTAAATCAATGCTAGCCTAATATTTTGTCGAGGTTATGATAACTTGAGACCCATAGTATTTTTCGTTGCTCTCATTTTTGAATGAATCAAAGATCATTTATTTTTTGTTCTTAAAAGATATGCTAACCTTGTATTTGATACCACTTGCATTTTGCTCTACCTATCCAAAGTCTTATATTCATTGTGCAAAAACCTTAGTATACAAGATTTATTTTTTGGGTGCATTGATTCAAGGCTTGATTTTTCTGGCTCAAGACTAAGAAGCTGGTCATTCCATTTTTGCGTATCTATCTTTATGCTAGCCTTTTCTATCCGTGCATTGTGAGTTCTCACATCAGGAATTTTGCAAACCTCGCCGGATATCCACCCACAAACCCAAAATATCTTTTTGTGTATACCTCCTTGACCACAACCCAAAACTTTGAGTATGGATGAATATTTCGAAGAAGATTACAAAAAAGGTGCCGTCAAGTGGAGCAAGATTTTGGGAGACCTCCATAAAAGGATCCCTAGAAGGTTTCAAGTATCTCTCTTCAAGAAAATACAAGAATTTCAGCACTTACCTCGGCACAATAATCACCTCTTTGCTCGGGGACGAGCTACGTCTAAGCATGGGGGGTTGCCAAGGAAGTACTAGTGTAGTCTAGAGTTCAAGGGGAGTAAAAATAATAAGAAGAAGAAGAAGAAAAGGAAGAGAAAAGTGGTGAAAGAAAAAAAATATAGATGAAAAAGTATGATGAGAAAAGGAAGGAAAAAAGGGTGAAAAAAATATAATAAATCTCCCTAGTTCTCTAGCTACATTTGGAGATTTCAAAAGGATTTCAAGATCAAGACCCATACTCATCTTTCCAACCATGTGCAATCCGATAACGAGGACTTCGTTTGTGCCTCGAGATCACTCTTTGTCATTTGCACATGTCCACCTATCTTAAAAGTGTGTGTTTTGGTCTCCCCTCTCCGCGGAACATTATTTTCCAATGACCTTTTTGACGAGTCTTGGTAAGTCCATGAGAAGCTTATCTTGTTTTGATAATATCTCAACTATAATATCTTGGTAGGACTAAACTTTCCCATAGCTCCATATAAAGCCTTCCACAAAATATTTGAGAGAGGAAAGGAGTAGAACAAGTAGGCTTGAGAGACAAGATGAGATGAGAGTTCATGATCAAGATGCAAGGAGGTTTATTATTGATCTTGGTAAAGCAATTTTTCTTCATTCCGCTCTTTATTTTCAAAATTTCTGAGATTTGTTTGAAATTTGAGAGCATGATTAATTACTTGTGGAAAGAGTTTAAATGATATCTACCCTCCATAGCGATGAAAGCTAGCTACATTATGGAACTTTAACAAATATAAACTTGGAGAGCATTATGCTTTCCCATATATGATCAAGTGCAGGGTATGAACATTGAAAGGCAATACTGACATCCATTAAAGGCTTACTCGAGGACGAGCAAGGTTTAAGCATTAGGGTATGTTGACGGTCGATTTCCGTCAACCAAGAGCACTTGTTACACTTTGGTTTGAGCTTTGAATTATAACTAACCCGCCACTAGGTATACTAATAATGTAACAAATTCACACTTGCATGTGGTTTTTGGAGTTTATTGTTTACGCAGGAAATCAACGGTAAAGAGGATACTTTCGGGATAAGTTCATCAAGCACTTTATGAGAAGATCATGAAGCCCGTCACAAGTCAAGACATGAAGTGAACACGACTCCAAATGACCCAAGGACCGAAGCATCAACACATAAAACTCCGGGGACTAAGAGGTTTACCAACGAGATCAACTCAGTCCGAGAGATATTTTCACAGCCCAGAACAGCATGATCTTTCAGTGCAGATTCGGAGACTTAAACGGCCTCTAATGGCAAAAGTTTGACTACCAAAGTTGTGGGCCTCTACGATAGCTTCGATTTGGACATATGGAAGGCCCAATTCGGGTCAAGGAGCTAGGAGATATGGCCCCCGAAATGCCAACTGCCCAGACAAGTTCGAAATCAGACAGATTATCTTCCGAGGCTGTTTTGGGATCTTATCTTCGTTTCCAAGGAAAGAAATGAATGCCAAAGTTGAAGATAATTTCGTGGCACACAACCTGGACACTGAATTTGCATTATTTGGAATCCGGACGTGGGAGATATGGCGCCGGCAAGGAAAGGCTGCGAATCAGGAAAATCTGGACGAGGCTGATTTTATGGAAACCAAGTTTGCTTCTCTCCCAAGGAGGATCTCGTGCAAGGAAAGGTGGAGCACGGCCCAAGGCACCCCAAGGGCATAAATACAACCCCCTAGGTGCCCCAAGATGGTTACCCATTGACATCCATTCATCGGAGAGCCGCCGGAGATCACCACAAGGAGGAGGACGCTGAGGCCTTGCCGAGGCACCACCGGAGTTGGAGGACGGCGATGATTGATCTTCATCGGATGCATCTACCACGTTCAATGGTACCATGCTTAGCATCTTGATGGAGTAGATTCATTGTTTGTCCATGGAGTTGTAATGGATCTTGATATGTAGTCACCAACTCTTGTTTAGATCATAATATACCGTTCCTTTGTTGATGATCCTTAATGCTAAAGGTTTCGCCGCCATGCTTTTCGGGTCGCTCCCGTGGATCACGTCAACATATCGTGATCATCAATAGGTTTAGCAAAGATTACCTTCACGTAGTGACAGTACGGGGGGAGGGAAAATGCTAAACCGTGGTCACATGTTTAGATAGATTAGATCGGTTTTATCATGTTTAGGTGATTGCATCTTCAAGTACCCTAGACTCCATGGGCAAACGTTCTCCATAACTTGTGTATCTCACATCCCTCGTTTAACCTAGATTAGATTGGTTTTAACTTGTCTTAGTTCATAGATTAGATTGTCTTTAGTTTATAGATTGATCTTTCATCCAAAGGTTTGCATCAACTAGATTAGTGCTAGAATAAACGCTAGTGATCCCCTTGCTCCGCGGATTGACAAGAACCTAGGGAATCACCATGTGGTGAAAAAGGCTAGTGGTCCATACGCTTGCGGATCGAAGTTCGATACGCGTTTCAACCATCAACAGCCGGGCTGTCAGCGAGAGAAGGGAGAGGGGAGAGGAGAGCTGGGCTGCCGGTTAGCTGGGCCGCGAAGGGAAACGGGCCGCACGAGAACTGGGCCGGAAAGAGAAAAAAGAGCCGACGGCCTGCACGCAGCTGCCAGTCGGGCTGAAGAGGTTGGGCCGGGGAGAAAAGAAAAGAGAGAGAGATGGGCCTCGGCTGAAGAAAAAGAAAGAGAGAGGGGAGTGTTGACGCTCCGTAGCCAAACTACTAAGTTTGCACTTACGGTGACGGCGCCAGGGGTGCTTGGGGCACTCGCAAGCGTCACTACTGGGTTTACACCCCTAGTAACAGGGCTAGGGAACGTCTTTGGTAAAACACACGATCACAGAAAGGTCCGCAAGCGCACGGATTACTGTTGTAGCACTTCACCTGGTGGTATCCGGGTTATCGTATTTATATTTTCCCAAGGGAGGCACTACGGCAAAGATGATCGAATAAACGGTGGAGAAAGACAAGACTTGGTAAAGAGCTATAGCGGGGGTAACGAATAAAGATATTCGGGGATAACTTAACACACACAAGGAGATCTTGATAAAGGACTAGAGAGGATCTAGCGAGCTGGGAGGACAACGAGACGAGAAAGGATCCTAACACAATCTATCTATTCTTGTCAACTCTAGGTAAAGAACTAAGGCAAAGGATAGCCAAGGCAAGCTAAACTCGACAAGCTCTTCTAGTGCTGGAGGGGCATGCAAAGCCGCGCTCTCAGACTGGGATGAGAAGGGAGAACAACGACGCGCTGAATCATACCGGCCCGAACTAACGTGGTGGACTACAAAGCCCGTCCGGAGCTGTCACCTCCTTAGGGTACCACAACTATTCCATTGAACGGGACACCAAACTAAGACTAAGGTAAGCTCTGAGCACCGCGCTCACAACGAACCAAAGAACCTTTCCCCAGATATCACGAAGGAAGGTCTCTCTCTCCCGTAAAACACCGGAGATCAAGCGAAGAACGACCACAACACTATAGGGTTCAAGAGAGCTATGCTAACCACGATTAAACTAACTTTAGTCTAAACCAAGAATAAAGCTTCTAGACCAAAGTAAAAGCTGAATGTAATTGACTCGAAAGGTAAGATAGAAAGATAACTTGAATTGTACTTGAGTCTAAACAAAGAAAGGATACAAGAGTAGTACCGGAACTTTGAAGAAGACTCCTCCGGAACCCCGAGACTAGCTCGACTCGACTCTAACTCTCAAGCTACACTAATCCTACTCTAAGTGAACAAAAGAGAGAAATGGAGATGCTCCTGCGTTGTGTGTCTGATCCAGCGAGTGGGAGGTGGCTTTTATAGGCAAGGAAGGTCGGTGGAGCGCAGGGGAGGAATATCCCAGGTGCGGCCGGCTCACTAGGTGCGGCATGCCCTGTGATCCACCGCCTCTCACCTTGGACGCTCCTAATCCCTGCTCCTGAGGCGGTTGTAGGTCGGCTCCTTGGGTCGGTTTCGCTCGGTGCGGCCGACCCTCTAGGTGCGGCCGGCCCACCCACGTGCCGTGTGATGCACCGACTCCGCTCAGGGACACCTAGGATCGCCTCTGGATGACGGTTGTGGCGGTTGAGTGACCGGATAAGTGGACCCATTGATCCAAGTGATCCTAGCCTCCACCATTTGATCAAACCGACGTTTCTTCAGTGAATCTCGTTCGTCCAAGTTGTGCTCGAGGGAGAGGCGGTGCTTAGGACCAGGGACACGCCACGGGGTAGGGCCGGCCGCACCTGCAGGGCCGGCTGCACCTGCCAGGCCGGCCGCACCTGCAGGACCAGCCGTGCCTGGTGGTTCGGCCGTGCCTAGCACGTGTGGTGTGTTGGTCCCAAATTCTCCCAAAATGTGTACCTGCCTTTGAAAATCACAACACAACTCGTGGAACTTTATTAGTACTAAGAATGTGCATGAACCTTGCCATATACTCCTCTCGAACTCGAGGTTTTGACGATCGAATTTTTGTTGTAAGGATCGTCAATAGGGAGAAAGGGTTTTGGGTTTAAACTTTTGTGATTTTCAAAACCACACTTCATCAATCAAAAACCATGCAATCCAAATTATGATGCACAAACACTTGTTCCTCTAAAATTATTTAAATGTTGTTTAAATATTTAAAGGCTCAAATTATTTGATAATTTATTTAAATCCTTATAAAATTAATTCTAAAGCACCAAGTTGCTTACATTGATTTAGTGATGGAATTTAGGGTGTTACAAATCTACCCCCCTTAAAAGGAATATCGTCCCGAGATTCAGGAGATTAGATAACATCTAAGGAAATCCTTCAATAAGCTCACCTTGCACATTGAGTTCTTCCAATGGTAATGGCTTCTCCATATATTTTCCTTTAACTTGATTCACTTTTCCTTCTTCTTTGGATGGGGTAGTAGCAACAAACTCGATCCTATCTCCTTGCGGGCTAGTTAAAACCACTGATTTCTTGCGACACTGAATAACTCCATCCCATTTATTCAACCAATCCATTCCTAGGATCACATCTATTCCCCATGATCTTAGGACTACTAAGTCAGTTGGAAAATCTATCCCCATGATTTTAGTATTCACCTCTGGGTATAAACGACTCGCTTTCATGTCACCACCCGAAGAACTAACAAGTAAAGGTGTCTTCATAGAACTCATAGGTAGGTTATGCTTTGCCACAAATTGATCGGTAACAAATGAATGCGATGCTCCAGAATCAAATAAAATTGTTGCAGGTTCAAAGTTGACAAGAAACGTACCCAGCACAACACCATGAGCATCTTGGGCTTGTTCGGCCGTCACGTGGATCACTCTACCACATATGTACTTCCGTCGACCCTTGCTGACCTGAGAATTTGCACTTCCATGGCGTACCTGAGATGATGGTTGTTCGAGCCTTTGACCATTGCTTTTCTGAGGAGTCTGCATGTTGCGCTTCGGACAGATGTTGGCATAATGTCCCAATTCTCCACAATTGAAACAACCATTAGGACGAACCGGGGAGTTGTTTCTCACTGGTGCACCTGAGCGATCTTGATGAGGTCTTGGAACATGTGGTGTCTGTTGGCTGGAATGCTGGGGTTCTTGGATTGAGTGCGGCAACTGCATATTCTGCGAATTATCTCCACCTGATCCACTAGAGAGAAATTGAGAAGCCTGTGACGAGTTGAAGCGGGTACCTGTGCACAAAATCATGCTCTTCTTGCTATTTGAAAAGATTGGTACGAGAGAAACTTAGCCTTATCTCACCTGTGGGGCTTGTAGCTTTCCACCTTGCCTTCGGAGGTTGAAAAGTAGAATGGTTTTTGACTTTGCATCTCTTACTCTTCTTCTTTTATGGATCCTATCTCGGAGTTTTTGAAAATTTTGCAAAGAAAGACAAGGTTCCTCGGATGGTTCCCTCGATCGCTCAAGTGGTATTTGTTACCCCACCAAAGGCTTTGATCGAGCCTCAACTTCCTACTCTATGGCTTGTATGTGGAGCTTTGGGTAGGATAAGCATGAGACTCACTTGTGCCACATGATGTTGTTGAGCCAAAGACCGGATCCAAGAAGAAACTAGTCATGCAACTTGATCGAGATGTGCAAGTGTGTGGAATATTTTTGTTTGTTTTTCTAAGTACTCCTTGCTTTGAGATTCTTCTCTTGCTTTTATTTTGGAGGGGGGTCATGCTTCATTTTTTTCCTATGCTCTTTGATTGGAGCACATATTTTTTTCTATGCTTTTTGAGCATATACCTTTTTTTCCAATGACCCCTTTCTCCTTTTGCAAGAATACAAGAAGAGAAATCTCTTTGGAACTTTGGAGTATTTATTTTTGGTGGATGGATGGCATGTTTTGCGTAACTCCCGGTGTAGGAGTTAGCTTGTATATGTGGGTGTACGTGATCTCGATCATGGAAGCATGAAAAGATTCTACCAAGAGTCACAACAATTTGGCAAAACTCAATGGGTCACAAGCAAGCATATGTAGAAGGTTTATACTTTGATATCGACATATGGCTTTGGTAGGTGATATGACCATTGAGGAACTTGTCTTGTTTTATTTTCAAAAGAAATCATCCGAGATTTTCACCATACTATAAGATAGAGCAAGATCGACATTGTCGCACCATATCATACTAATCAACACCCTAGGTTTGGTCATAAGCATTTGCTTCCCACAAAGGTTTATTTCAGGCTCTTGTCTCAAAATATACCAACAAGTTCAAATGCTCATAGAGCGCAAGGTTGTACACTAGGTTCTTGCAAAGTTTTAACATAGCAACTATTCATCATTTCCAAAGTGAGGATATAGACAAGATTTCAAGCACATGGTTGAAGCAAATATTTTTATTATTTTTCTTTTATTCAAATGTGATAAACAAGATGTTGAAAATTGGTTTGGATAGACATACCTTCCTTGATTGAAAATGGGGTCTCCCCCAAGCTAATTTTTGGCTACCTGGTTGGTGTGTCTTCATTCTGGTGATGAGTTGAGCACTTGGAAGCTTGTAGTGGCTGACTTGATAGATTCGTGGAAAATCATAGGTACGGCCGTACCACTAGGTTCGGCCGGCCCTACTAAATTTGTCCCAAGCACTCGTGTCCCCTTCTGTAAACATCCTGCACCAAAATTTTGTCAAGGGGGGGTACAGCCGTACCTCTAGGTTCAGCCGTATCACCAAAAATCTCCAAAACTATTTTTCTATGTCTTGTTTATTTACTAATGCAATGGTGAAATCAAATTGGAAACTTAAATATGCTTTATGCACGAAATAAAGTGTTGGAAGGGAAATATGAGATAAATACCGGTTTACCTCTCGGTGAGGGCTCGTAGTTTAGAGTCCGTGAGCGGGACTCCTCCGTTTGCTCAATTGATCTTGGACTCGTCCGGTCCCGGAGTGGAAGACTCAGACGATGCTCCCTTCTTACGCCACACCCTCTTTGTTTTCTTCGGTGGCGCTGAAGTTGGTGAGGCTTTGGCAGGGGTGTTTTTGGTTTCTGTCTTCTTTTCCCCCTTAGACTTGTTGATTTCCTTTGACTTCTTTGGTTGGTGGCACCCTGTGAATGCTTTCACCTTGGGCTTGGTTGGGGCCACCTTCTCTTGGGGCCGTGGCTTCCTCTACCCCTTAGCTTCCTCGTCTTGCACTAGGTAACATTGCTCTTCCTTTGCTTGGAATGGGAATGTCATGTTTCTTTGCCCTATGCAAAACTGAATCCTTCCGGCTCCGACATCAATCCTTGCATTGACATCTCTTAGGAATGGTCGCCCAAGAATAAGCGGCATTTCTTCTTGTGTGTCGAGGACCACAAAATCCGCAAAGACATATGGGCCTCTGACATTCACCAAGAGATTTTCCACTATGCCCTCTGGATATTTGATCGATGAGTCGGCAAGTTGGACTGTCATCGTTGTCGGAGATAGAGCAGGGTATCCTAACTCCTCAAACATGGCCTTGGACATAAGGTTGACACTTGCACCAAGGTCACAAAGAGTATTCTTGATCTTTTGGTAGTAGATCGTGCATGTGATAGCCGGATATCCATTATCTTTCTTGTGCAAGACTGCTGATTCCTCCCATGGGTCTTGGATTTGATGTATAAGCTTCCCTACATGGTTAGGTGCATACACCCTCCTAGATGGCTTACCCCATCTGGTGGATATAATGCTAACATTCTCTCGGGTAGGCTCGGGTTGCCCCGGGATTCCACCCGACTCAGAAGAAGGTAAAGAAGCAGCAAGCTGAGCAAGTTGAGTTTCTATCATTTTATTAAAGCTTAGCTGATTCTTCATGGCAGTGGTGAAGGATTCTATGGTGGAATTCAGATTTTCAAGAACTTTATCATTGGCGGCTAGCTTCTTGTTTAAGTTTTCATTAATTCTAGCTTGGCCAAAGACAAGATCTTTAATGGAAGGCTGATTATTGAAATTGTTAGAATAGTTACCTCCATTTTGATTGTTGAACGGGAAGTTGGGCCTCGAGTTCCACCCTTGATTGTTGTAGTTGTTGTTGCGGAACCCGTTGTTGTTGCCATTGTTGATGAAGCTGGCTTCTTCCCTTGTCCCGGGACAATCATTTCCCGAATGACCCGCATTACCACAAACCTCGCACGTCATGCGAGCGTCCATAATCTTGGCGGTCTCCATATTGCTCGGTGCCTCCAATTTCCTCATGAGGAGGTCCATCTTGGCGGCGAGCATGTCGATTCCATCGACTTGGTGTACACCGCAAGTACGGGGTTGGAGACGATCTCCATCCCAACCTGGATTTGCCACCATCTTCTCGATCAATTCCTTGGCGGCGGGTACTTGTAACGAGAAGAAGGCTCCTCCAGCGGCTGCATCTAGGTGCTCACGGGCGGTACGCTTGAGCCCGTGGTAAAAGGTTTGAATTAAGAACCACCCTTGCATGCCATGATGCGGGCACGCGGTGATGTACTCCTGGAAGCGTTCCCATGCTTTCGGGATACTCTCATCATTCTGCTGCTGGAAGCCCAAAATCCTTACGCGGAGGGCATTGGTTTTGCCCATCAGGAAGAACTTTGCGAGAAATGCCTTTGAGCACTTATCCCATGTGTTGACGGCATCTCGCTCCGCATAAAACCATTGCTTCGCCTTCCCGAGCAATGAGAACAGGAATAGGCGAAGATGGATTGCATCATCCGTCACTCCACGGATGGTGAAAGTCCTGCACACCTCCAGAAAATGCTGGAGATGTGCATTGGCATCTTCATTAGGCTTGCCGAAGAACGGATTTGCTTGCACCATGTTGATCAACGCCGGCTTGAGTTCAAAGTTTCTGTCTCCCACCGTTGTGTTTGGTCCGGTAGGGACATTGGTGTTGGAGGGGGCGGAAAACTAGCGGATCGTCCTCTCGGCCATTGGTGCTGATGAGGTGCTGTCTACGGGATCGACGGTGTTCGTCTCTTGACTCGAGAGAAACTTCTGAGGAATGAGGACGCGAGGGCGCACTCTCCTCACAAGTGACTTCGGATTATCGTTAAAGTTGGATGGTAGGTCGAAACCGGTCATGCACTACTCTGCGTACACGAGAGTAGAGCAAGGGTAAACCCGCTTAAATAGCAGTTCACCGAACCTTGATAATTCTACCACCAAGTTTAAACGATATCTTATGCCTATTGCTTCCCCGGCAACGGCGCCAGAAATGCTTGTTGACGCTCCTTAGCCTCACTACTAAGTTTGCACTTACGGTGACGGCGCCAGGAATGCTTGGGGCACTCGCAAGCATCGCTACCGGGTTTACACCCCTAGTAACGGGGCTAGGGAACGTCTTTGGTAAAACACACGATCACAGAAAGGTCCGCAAGCGCACGGATTACCGTTGTAGCACTTCACCCGGTGGTATTCGGGTTATCATATTTATATTTTCCCAAGGAAGGCACTACGGCAAAGATGATCGAATAAACAGTGGAGAAAGACAAGACTTGGTAAAGAGCTATAGCGGGGGTAACGAATAAAGATATTCGGGGATAACTTGACACACACAAGGAGATCTTGATAAAGGACTAGAGAGGATCTAGCGAGCTGGGAGGACAACGAGACGAGAAAGGATCCTAACACAATCTATCTATTCTTGTCAACTCTAGGTAAAGAACTAAGGCAAAGGATAGCCAAGGCAAGCTAAACTCGACAAGCTCTTCTAGTGCTGCAGGGGCATGCAAAGCCACGCTCTCAGACTGGGATGAGAAGGGAGAACGACAACGCACTGAATCCTACCGGCCCGAACTAACGTGGTGGACTACAAAGCCCGTCCGGAGTTGTCACCTCCTTAGGGTACCAAAACTATTCCGTTGAACGGGACACCAATCTAAGACTAAGGTAAGCTCTGAGCACCGCGCTCACAACGAACCAAAGAACCTTTCCCCGGATATCACGAAGGAAGGTCTCTCTCTCCCGTGAAACACCGGAGATCAAGCGAAGAACGACCACAACACTATAGGGTTCAAGAGAGCTATGCTAACCACGATTAAACTAACTTTAGTCTAAACCAAGAATAAAGCTTCTAGAGCAAAGTAAAAGCAGAATGTAATTGACTCGAAAGGTAAGATAGAAAGATAACTTGAATTGTACTTGAGTCTAAACAAAGAAAGGATACAAGAGTAGTACCGGAACTCTGAAGAAGACTCCTCCGGAACCCTGAGACTAGCTCGACTCGACTCTAACTCCCAAGCTACACTAATCCTACTCTAAGTGAACAAAAGAGAGAAATGGAGATGCTCCTGCGTTGTGTGTCTGATCCAGCGAGTGGGAGGTGGCTTTTCTAGGCAAGGAAGGTTGGTGGAGCATAGGGGAGGAATATCCTAGGTGCGGCCGGCTCACTAGGTGCGGCCGGCCCTGTGATCCACCGCCTCTCGCCTTGGACGCTCCTGATCCCTGCTCCTGATGCGGTTGTAGGTCGGCTCCTTGGGTCGGTTTCGCCCGGTGCGTCGGTTGATAGGTGCGGCCGACCCTCTAGGTGCGGCCGACCCTCTAGGTGCGGCCGGCCCACCCCCGTGCCGTGTGATGCACCGACTCTGCTCAGGGACGCCTAGGATCGCCTCTGGATGACGATTGCGGCGGTTGAGTGACCGGATAAGTGGACCCATTGATCCAAGTGATCCTAGCCTCCACCATTTGATCAAACCGACGTTTCTTCAGTGAATCTCGTTCGTCCAAGTTGTGCTCGAGGGAGAGGCAGTGCTTAGGACCAGGGACACACCACGGGGCAGGGCCGGCCGCACTTGTAGGGCCGGCCGCACCTGCAGGGCCGGCCGTGCCTGGTGGTTCGGCCGTGCCTAGCACGTGTGGTGTGTTGGTCCCAAATTCTCCCAAAATGTGTACCTGCCTATGAAAATCACAACACAACTCGTGGAACTTTATTAGTACTAAGAATGTGCATGAAACTTGCCAAATACTCCTCTCGAACCTGAGGTTTTGACGGTCGAATTTTTGTTGTAAGGACCGTCAACAGGGAGAAAGGGTTTTGGGTTTAAACTTTTATGATTTTCAAAATCACACTTAATCAATCAAAAACCATGCAATCCAAATTATGATGCACAAACACTTGTTGCTCTAAAATTATTTAAATGTTGTTTAAATATTTAAAGGCTCAAATTATTTGATAATTTATTTAAATCCTTATAAAATTAATTCTAAAGCACCAAGTTGCTTACATTGATTTAGTGATGGAATTTAGGGTGTTACAAATCTACCCCCCCTAAAAGGAATCTCGTCCCGAGATTCAGGAGATTAGAGAACATCTGAGGAAATCCTTCCATAAGCTCACCTTGCACATTGAGTTCTTCCAATGGTAATGGCTTCTCCATACATTTTCCTTTAACTTGATTCACTTTTCCTTCTTCTTTGGATGGGGTAGTAGCAACAAACCCGATCCTATCTCCTTGCGGGCTAGTTAAAACCACTGATTTCTTGCAACACTGAATAACTCCATCCCATTTATTCAACCAATCCATTCCTAGAATCACATCTATTCCCCATGATCTTAGGACTACTAAGTCAGTTGGAAAATCTATCCCCATGATTTTAATATTCACCTCTGGGCATAAACGACTCACTTTCATGTCACCACCCAGAGAACTAACAAGTAAAGGTGTCTTCATAGAACTCATAGGTAGGTTATGCTTTGCCACAAATTGATCGGTAACAAATGAAAGCGATGCTCCAGAATCAAATAAAATTGTTGCAGGTTCAAAGTTGACAAGAAACGTACCCAGCACAACACCATGAGTATCTTGGGCTTGTTCGGCCGTCACGTGGTTCACTCTACCACGTACGTACTTCCGCCGACCCTTGCTGACCTGAGAATTTGCACTTCCATGGCGTACCTGAGATGATGGTTGTTCGAGCCTTTGACCATTGCTTTTCTGAGGAGTCTGCATGTTGCGCTTCGGACAGATGTTGGCATAATATCCCAATTCTCCACAATTGAAACAACCATTAGGACGAACCGAGGAGTTGTTTCTCACTGGTGCACCTGAGCGATCTTGATGAGGTCTTGGAACATGTGGTGTCTGTTGGCTGGAATGCTGGGGTTGTTGGATTGAGTGCGGCAACTGCATATTCTGTGAATTATCTCCACCTGATCCACTAGAGCGAAACTGAGAAGCCTGTGACGAGTTGAAGCGGGGTTGTGTGTTGCTAGACTATCCATGTAATTGAAACTTGCGCTTCTGTTCACCAAGTTCCTTACGTTTACTTTCCAAGCCTATAGCCTTATTCAATAGTGTATGAAAGTCAGGGAATGTGTGACTCTGCAGCTGATAGTTGAGTGGCCCAATCAAACCATCCAGAAAGCGTTCTTGCCTCTTTCCATCAGTATTGACTTCATCAGGGGCATAGCGTGACAACTGGGTAAACTTGTCCAGGTACTCATTTACTGACATATTTCCTTGCTTTAGAGCAAGAAACTCTCTCTGCTTGAGCTTGATCACACCAGAAGGAATGTGATGTGCTCGAAAACTTTCCCTGAATTCCTGCCTAGTAATGGTGTTAGGTGCAGCATGTGTGACAGTGTACGCATCCCACCAGTCAGCTGCTAACCCTTCCAAGCGGCCTGCAGCATATAGGACCATCTCACAGTCATTGCATTGTGCCATCTCCAGCTTCTTAGTAACTACCTTCAGCCAATCATCAGCATCCAAAGGATTAGTTGAGTGAGAAAATGTGGGAGGACGGTGGCTCATGAATTCCTTGTGCTTATCTCTAGGTGGCTATGGAGCTGGTGGTGGTGGCTGGTTCTGCTGGGCTTGCATGTTCTGAACAGTGGCGGTGAGGTTCTGGATTAGCTGCATCTGTGCTGCAAAGAACTACTGCATTGCCAGATCCGTTGCTTGATTGATTGGCGGGGGTGGTGCTTGATTTTGTTGATTGGCAATGCGAGCACGTATCACAGGTGGAATGTCTTGACCTCCTCCGAACCTGGTGTTTACCATCTGATTGTTAGAAAAATGTATTTCAGAGAGGAGTATTGAACTGATGCATAAAGAGATCAACTCGAAAAGATGGAGCATTGTGAATTTCCAAACTAAGACAGATTCTGTTGGTGTCAATAAATCAGATGTAACTCTCTGTACTATTATCCAAAATTTGTGAAAGTTGACCATAATATGAAGTACAAAAATATGGAACTAATCCAACTGGAATCGCCTTGATCAGAGGTCTACAACTCGAGATATAAATTAAACAATGCAACTGTGCCAGCAGAATTTACAGATTCTGATAGGCTCCATTCTTTTGTGCATAACTCTCTGAATATATACTCTATGGTAGTGAATTTTTGACAGAAAATCATCCACAAAATTTGTGAACTAACCCAACTAGATTTACATCAAACGGAGTTCTGTAGCTCGAGATAAAATTAAAACATTACTGCTGTGTCAGATAACTACGAGAACGGATTTGTACCATTCCAAACTTGCATGATAGATAAGGTAGAGGATAACCAGATTTGGACCCAAACTAACTTTATTAACCTAACAATTTAGTTCTTGTTGCATTTGTGGCCATCACTCCACAATACAACTCACACAATCAAAACTTCAAATCAATCATGTGTTCAAGCAACAAACATTTACACCGTACGTCCTCACAGGAATGATTTTATCGATATTGATAAGATGGTAGGCAATCTAAGAACTTATATTAGAAAACACCGGTGGTGGATCCAGCTGACAGAATAAGAACCAAACTTAGTATAGATCAAAACAAAATTATGGTTTTTAACAAAGAACAAAGAATAAATTAGATTTTTATGTGTAAATAAGACAATTTTGAAATATGGCATGGCTTTCTAGAACATGAATCCTTAATTTCGACCATTTCTAGCTAAGGTTGCGTCCTACAGTCAAACACTGGTTTGATACCACTTCTGTCACACCCGATTTTGCAAGGAAAACCGAATGCATCTCATATGTGCGCCAGGATCAAGTTTACACACATATGATAGACGTCATGAGTGAATATCCATAATACAACATTCAAAATCGTACAAAGGTTTAACTTTATTACAATATCTTTATTACACTCAGATGCTAGACTCGAAGGTCTTTAACATCGAACAACGATAACTAAGACGATCAGCTTCGTCTTCAGTCTTCCATAGGCACTTGACTGGGGGATCGTATGCCTCAGAACTCATCGTAGTCGCTGTAGAACTCCTCATTGTTGTTCTCCTCTGAACAGCGGTAAGCAAGGGTGAGCACACTTATGGTTGGAGCTCAGCAAGTGGGGAAAGATGCAAGGCTATCAAGGATAGGCTAAGGTTTACAGCGGTTAGCATTTTAATGTTGGTCAAATTTTATTTAACAACAACTAGTCACTAGATGTAAGTTCATACCAACCCACTTAAGCATTTAGAAAAGCATCTCTTCTCAAAAACCCATAAGAAACCATGATTTGATTCCATCTTTAAGTTTGATTATCATGTGAGGGTCCAAGCCGCTCTTGACCGTGAGCACGGCTGATCGATCATTTTTCACTCTGCAGAGGTTGTACACTTTACCCACAGTTCGTGTTCCCAATGTTGCCCGGGTTGATCAGACCCTTAAACACTTCCGAGGTGAGTGGCTAGGGGTCCACTACGAAGCCTTTACAAAGGAATGCAGAAGACCAACAGCCTGCGACAGTTACAGCAGCGGAGCGGACCATAACCCTCCCTAGTGGTCAACACCTTAGCAAAGGCTGCTACCCCAAAAGAACCGGGCTATACCCCTTCAACTCCGGCCCCCTGTGCTCCTTTCGGATAAGGCTATCAGATAGTTCCACACGCCTAATTATTTGGCTAAGCCAGAGCCATATAGACTGTGGTTGCACTGTTGTCTTGGGTGGTTCTCCATGTTCTGATTAAATTAAGGTGTTCTTGTATTAACCATGAGCATCACCATAACATGTATAACTTTCATTGACATAAAAGATCATTTGCAACCAACCCCAAGGTAAAGCAACTAAGCATTATCTACCCAAAACATTTATTTGAACCAGGTTGTTCAAGGAATCATGGATAAAATCTAGTCATGTCCTTAAAAAGGATTTCCCATCAAATTTATGCAATAACATAAAAGATAAACTTAATTATCATGCAATTATATAGGATAAAATAGAATATGCAGGGGGAGAAGACCACTTGCCTTCCTTGCCTAAAAACTCAGATTGCTCTTCCTCGAAAAGCTATTCTTGATCAACACCAACGGGCTCTTCAGTTGACACAGGCACGATATCTACGAACACACAAGAAAACATACAATAAATAAAATAGTACATCAAACAGATCTAAAAGCTACAAACACGCCACTAAAATAGACGAGCTTGCTGAGACGATCGCGTGAACACCAAGAACGCTAAAAACGGATCTAAGACGGCAAAGATATGACCAAAACAAGGTCTAGGGGCTTAACTGCGAAGAAACAGGGCTTCCAGGGACTAAACTGTAAGAAACCAGGGGCTAAAACCTAATTATGTTTATAAATCGAAGGTTTATAACGCAAAACAACCAGGCTAGGACCTCGGCAGGGAAAACAGAGAAGCTCAGGGGCTTAAACGATAAAAACTGGACCTATCTGTGAAGATCTCTAAGGGTGGAAGGACCGGCTTGCTAAAAGAAGAAACTGCGGGGTCTCTTTAGAAAAACAGCCACGACGGGCTCGGTTGACCGGTATGTGCTCCGGTTGACTGCGGTTCAAGGTTTGATCTAGGCCGTCCGTTCATGATCAAGCGGCGGACGACGTCCACAAGCGGACGGGCGGCGGCGGGCTCGCCGGAGACGGCGGCGCGCGGCGGCAGGATCGCTGGCGTGGCTCGGAAAAGAGCTCCAGGGCACAGATTTGAGTGCGGTTTGCTCCTACACGTAGCTGTGGACATGGCGAACTCAACCAGAGACTCAGGAAGGCGGCTCGGGTGGCCATGGCGGCGCGCACCAAAAGGGGGCGGCACGACCAACTCCGGCGCGGCGGAACAGAGGTACTATGGTCCAAAGCGCAAGAAAAAACAGGGAGGGGCATGAGGCTCACCACGCGACGAAGATCGAGTGAAGGGACGACGTTGGAGAAGCAACGGCGGTAGAGATCGACGATGGTGGGGTCCCGAGCTTGGGCGGTGCTCCAGGGAATAAGACGGCGTGTGGCTCGGTCTGGCTGCGGTCCTGAGACAGAGAGGGCTCGATGAGGTTCGTGCACAAAGGAGAAGAAAGAGAGGGGCGGGGAAAGGACTTCACCGGCGACGAGCTTTGGACGGCCGGCAATGTCCCGACGGCGGTACTCCAGGCGACGGCGCGAGCGCGAGGATGGAGAGGTGCAAAGCGTGTGCGGGCGAGGAAAAGGAGATGCGCAGAGCTCGAGTTCGGGTTTTATAGAAGGGAGAAGGGAGCGGAAGGGGCTCCGGTGGCGGGATTGGCCATCAATGGCCATGAGGCACTGCGGCTTGATTGAAATCAAGGGGAAGCCTTGATTGGAGTTGAAACGGAAGAGGGAGTGAAGGGGAAAGTGGCGGCCGGTGCTCCACTTCACATTGAAAGAGGGATTAGAGAGAGGAGATGTGAGGGGGCGCGGGGAGGTGGCCGGTTGCGTGCGGCCGAGCGAGCAGAGGAGCCGCTGGAGGTGGGACACGGCACTGGCAAGCGGGGCCGGGCTGTCAGCGAAAGAAGGGAGAGGGGAGTGGAGAGTTGGGCTGCCGGTTAGCTGGGCCGCGAAGGGAAACGGGCCGCGCGAGAA
Organism: Cenchrus fungigraminus; assembly: GCA_036936925.1. Classification (NCBI taxonomy): domain Eukaryota; kingdom Viridiplantae; phylum Streptophyta; class Magnoliopsida; order Poales; family Poaceae; genus Cenchrus; species Cenchrus fungigraminus. Next base: position 26,927,496 of record CM072780.1, on the reverse strand, counting down.
CTGGGCCGGAAAGGGAAAAGAGAGGCTGACAGCCTGCGCGCGGCTGCCAGTCGGGCCGAAGAGGTTGGGCCGGGGAGAAAAGAAAAGAGAGAGAGATGGGCCTCGGCTGAAGAAAAAGAAAGAGAGAGGGGAGAAAGGGTTTTGGGTTTAAACTTTTATGATTTTCAAAACCACACTTTATCAATCAAAAACCATGCAATCCAAATTATGATGCACAAACACTTGTTGCTCTAAAATTATTTAAATATTGTTTAAATATTTGAAGGCTCAAATTATTTGATAATTTATTTAAATCCTTATAAAATTAATTCTAAAGCACCAAGTTGCTTACATTGATTTAGTGATGGAATTTAGGGTGTTACAGTTGAGGAGGAGAAAGGAGCAGTGAGCCGGCGCAATGAGGGAGGAGGGCGCGCCGGCGGTGGGAGGCGGAGCGAGGCGAGAGAGAGAGAGAGAGAGAGAGAGAGAGAGGGGCAGTGGAGCGAGCGAGGCGAGACAGAGAGAGACACGGACGGGTGGGGATGGACGGGGATAAAAACATGTGTGGGCCTGGTAGTTGGGATGAAGGAGATATATGAAGGATGATGGATGCGGGAGAAGTAGATATAAAGGAGAAAATCTCGCTGACCAGGCAAGTATATTCCGTTTTGAAGGAGAAGATAAAGTATGACGAGTGTGGATGGTCACAGACTCCCGCTAGCCGCCACCGTGGCACAGGGCCCATGCGGCCCAACGCCTCCCACCCGCCCTCAGAACTTCCGTCCGCCCGCTGCTACTCGATGTTAGAGAGGAGAGGGAGAGGGATGGTTGTTGGAGGAGAGGTAGGAGTTCGCCGCAGTCCTTCATCCGCGGGAGAGGAGCGGCCGCTGGGGAGGGAGGTGGCACTGCAGCCCCGCGCCGTCGCATCCTAGAGCCCACGTCGCCGCTGCAGCCCCGTGCCGCACAGATCCCGCCGCTGCTCCCCTGGCCTCCTTCTTCTGCGACGACGGGATCTTGGGGTGCGTATGGGGCTGCGGACCGCCGCAGCTCGAGGGCGTGGAGAGGGAGGGAGGGCTGCCGCACAGCAGAGGAGAGGGAGGTCCGCCGCTGGGGATGGCCTCCTCGTGCCGCTGGGAGGGAGCGTGCCACGATGCCTCCGCGGCCACCGCGTAGAGTCCCTTGCTCTGCGCCACCGCCCGTCACAGAGGAGAGGAGAGGAGGTGTATCCGCCATGAGAGAGAGGGAGGGAGGTGGAGAGCTCCAGGGGCCGGTGTCATTAATCGCGGTTTATGACGAGAAACGGTCTTTTTTTTGCGTCACTAGTCGACGTTTTTCTTGTAGTGGGAGCAGGGGAAGGTTTTCACCGCGCTGCAGCCTTGTCCCCGCCACATCCACACGTCAGACCTCCATGCACGCCGGCTAGGGAAACAGATCGAGGCCGCTGTCGGCCCCGAGGCGCACCGCTGCCCGCCGCGGTAGGTGGCCCGGGCTGGCTCCGAATCGACGACGCTGAGGACCTCCATGAACGACAGGGGCGCAGCCGGAGCCCAGATTTGGGGGCGGCTGGGCTCGCCGCTGCTGTTGTGGCCACCGGCCCCGATCTCCACCCGCCCGCGGTCGGTGCCTCTGTTGCGCACCCCTACTCCGCCTTTGGCCTTGGTGTTGCGCACAGTCACGGCGAGCTCGAGGTCGACGTTGCCGCGGTGGAGGAGGCCGGCGCACGCGAGCACGAGCTCTCTCGGAGAGGTGACAGTGGTGCCAGGGTGCGCCGAGCGGCAGGGGAGGAGAGGAAAGGGAGGAAGTGGCTCCGATGGTGGCGCGTTGAGGAGGAGAAAGGAGCAGTGGTGCCGGGGTGCGCCGAGCGGCAGGGGAGGAGAGGAAAGGGAAGGAGTGGCTCCGATGGCGGCGCGTTGAGGAGGAGAAAGGAGCAGTGAGCCGGCGCGATGAGGGAGGATGGCACGCCGGCGGTGGGAGGCGGAGCGAGGCGAGAGAGAGGGGCGGTGGAGCGAGCGAGGCGAGACAGAGAGAGACACGGACGGGTGGGGATGGAGGGGGATAAAAACATGTGTGGGCCCGGTAGTTGGGATGAATGAGAGATATGAAGGATGATGGATGCGGGAGAAGTAGATATAAAGGAGAAAATCTCGCTGACCAGGCAAGTATATTCCGTTTTGAAGGAGAAGATAAAGTATGACGAGTGTGGATGGTCACAGACTCCCGCTAGCCGCCACCGTGGCACAGGGCCCATGCAGCCCAACGCCTCCCACCCGCCCTCAGAACCTCCGTCCGCCCGCTGCTACTCGATGTTAGAGAGGAGAGGGAGAGGGATGGTTGTTGGAGGAGAGGTAGGAGTTCGCCGCAGTCCTTCATCCGTAGGAGAGGAGCGGCCGCTGGGGAGGGAGGTGGCACTGCAGCCCCGCGTCGTCGCATCCTAGAGCCCACGTCACCGCTGCAGCCCCGTGCCGCGCGGATCCCGCCACTGCTCCCCTGGCCTCCTTCCTCTGCGACGGCAGGATCTTGGGGTGCGTATGGGGCCGCGGACCGCCGCAGCTCGAGGGTGTGGAGAGGGAGGGAGGGCTGCCGCACAGCGGAGGAGAGGGAGGCCCGCCGCTGGGGATGGCCTCCTCGTGCCGCTGGGAGGGAGCGTGCCATGATGCCTCCGCGGCCACCGCGTAGAGTCCCCTGCTCTGCGCCACCGCCCATCACAGAGGAGAGGAGAGGAGAGGAGGTGTATCCGCCATGAGAGAGAGGGAGGGAGGTGGAGAGCTCCAGGGGCTGGCGGAGGTCCCCTCGGCTTGGAGATCATGCTGCCGACACTGTTCTCGAGAGTAGCTGCTCCCCACCGGTTGGGACAGGGGAGCTCCAGATGCGCCATCATTGTTGAGCCCCCAGAGAGAGAGAGAGAGAGAGAGAGAGAGAGAGAGAGAGGCCTCCCGGAGCAGGGGTGAATGGAGTGTCGGCCTGCTCGATCCGCCAATCCCCAGCTCGACTCCACCATACGTGAGCAGCAAGCGGAGGAAGGGCGTGTGGAGCTCCAGTGTGTCCTGCACGCACCTCCAATCCCCGCCGCCAATCTTGAGCCATGGCGCGCTCGGGAGGACACCGTTGGAGAGCAGGGGAAGGGAGACGTGCGCCTCGAACTCCGCACCCGCTCGCCGTCGCGCCCAAGATCCACGCCCGCCGGCGCGGTAGGAGAAGCTGGAGGCGAACGCCTGCTTGGAGCAGGCAATTCACGTGAGCATCCCTCCCCTCGGGCGCGTCGTCGGTGAGGGAGGAGCCGCGTGATGAGCTCCGCCGCGTCGGAGTGGGGAGGCACGATGCGGCGGAGAAAGAGGGGCCGGCTCTGGGAAGGAAGGGTGCCGGGAAGAGGGAGAGGCACGGGTGGAGAAAGTGGGGAGGGAGAGAGGGGCGCAGTGGATAAGGTGGAGGTGAGGCTGACAGGTGGGACCCACGTGTGGGTATTTGGGATAGAGAAGAGATATAAAGGAAGATGGATGCGGGAGAAAGTGGTATACAGGAGAGAATCTTGATGACCAGGGCGACATATTTCTTTTTGAAGGAGGAAATAGAGGATGACAAGTGTGGATAGTCTGAAGACAAGCAATCAATAGCCACTGCACACTCTGTACTTTGTTTGGCAGTAAACACGGAAATGGCAATGCTTTTATCGACGTTCAGGCTGACCTCCAACCTTGGTCGATGCCGGTCCTCAAATTTAACGTTGGTAAGAGTAAAACCATTTTGTTGAGTCCGGTGAAGTGCAATCAATATCTACGGCTTAAGATCTATAATCCTCGATGCCATAGCCCGATCAGACTGCCGAGGGGAGCGTCGGCTGTACTATTAGAGTGCAATATAGAGGACCCTCGGTGTTACTGGTGTGGTCAGATCTTGACACAGCACCCTGTTGGAGACATCACCTATGTTTGCCACATATGAAGCACAGATTCTGACGGTCTAGGCCATCATATTCTCTCGAGAAGTTAACATACTCAAGTCATTTTATTTGACTCTCTTGTAGTAGCTTGGAAGCTACAACTATACTTGGGATGAGTGATCCCAACTCCTTGTACTCTATTTCCGATTTTCTAATATAATCAAGTCTTTAAGTATATATTCCCTCCGTTCTTAAATATATGAAGTTTAGAACAAGCTAGTTAGTTCAATTTTGAACTAATTTGCTTGTCCTAAATGTTATATATTTGAGAATGGAGGTAGTAAAAAAACAAGGCTAGATGGTGATGGAGTGATCTAGCGGGTGGGCGGCCTCACCGCGGGTACTAGGCGGGCCGGCTGGCGGCGACAACGGGCGGCGCGGGATTGGACAGAGAGACCGAACAAATACATGGAAGAATTGTAGAAAAGAGAAGAAATACAAGAATGGCATGGAAATCAAGAATATAGAGCCCATTTAGCAATGGCAAAGCTGCGAAGCACATTTCTGGAGTCCCAAATATACAATTTTCTCAATAAAACCTGCCATTTCACACTTAAATCTTCTGATGTCTGACGAAACCAGTAAATCAACACCTCAAATTCCTTGGTCAAGCACACTATAAATTCCTTGGGGAAAGCTAAACACACCAATGGAGTATATACAGGTAGTGACTGATGAAGGTGACTGATTAACTGATACGCGTACGCCCAATCCCGGTCAGAGACTCAGAGCCCCGGCTTGTACTCCACCCCGGTACCCGGCAGCCAGTTGTCTCCGTCGATGAGCTTCTCCACGGTGAAGGAGGTTGCCGTTGACGCGTCAAGGTTGGCATGGACGCCGCGCCAGTTCACCCGGCCACCGACCGCAGCACCAGGACCCTCGTTCGCGTACTCGCCGAAGAAGAGCGTGTCCGGGGGTGGCTCGCGCTCCCACGGCAGCCAGCCCTTGGGGTCCACGACGTCGGAGATGGTGCTCTGCATGAAGACCACCCGCGAGAACGGCTTCCACGGGCGGCCTAGGTAGGTCTGCACGGTACCCTTGGCTGCGTGCGCGTGGGCGAGATCGTCGTCGGCCGTCACGGTGCAGGCCTGGAAGGAGAAGCCGCCGGAGTCGTCAGCGCTGAGTCGCCCCTGCGCGGTGATCGTGTTCTCCTGCCCCTGGATCGGCAGGCGCGCGCGGATGTCACACTTCTGGAACACGGCGGCGGCGTCGCCGAAGATGAAGTCGACGGTGCCGGAGATCGTGCACTCCCGGAAGAGCTGCTTCGTGGAACGTGTGCAGCACAGCGTGTCCTGGTACCCGCGCAGCTTGCAGCGGTACAGCACCGATCGATCGGACTGCAGCAGGAGCGCCACCGCTTGCCCATCCTGTGTCCTCGGCCCGGCTGTGTTCTCGATGCATAGGTCTTGCGCGATAAATCCCTTGCCTTGAACATCTGCGCGTGCAGGGGGATTGGAAAAAAGAAAAAAAAACAACACGCAACGAGGCTGAAAAAGATGACCGAGTGCGGATTATTCAAAGTAAGATTAATATTTCAGCTAATTCAACTGGACAAGTTTGTAAACTTTCTTTCTTACAAAAGTTTGTGTTAGGGTGATGATTATTACTCAACTTTGATGGTGATTTGGTGATTGTACACATCTAAGATTTAATCATTTAAATCTTCACCCAAGTACTATGTGCTCTGTTTCGGGTGAGATTCGGTGAAGCTTAAGCATGTGTTTAGGTTCCAAGTATTTTCCTTGTATTTTCATTTAAGCTTGCATTAACTTCGAAATTTATTTCTGACAGAAGTATAAACTTAATGAGGGTGATATTTTACGTAAACGTTATTTACATTTAAACAGAGCGCCCAAAAATTACATCAAATGAGCCATAGATTTAGCAACAAAATTACACTGATAAATAACCACTAGATACAAAAGCTAAACACACAGAAAGATTCTGACATCTAATTGAGCTGAAAGTCTTACTAAGGAATGGTTGTTGTACATCTTGTTCACAAAGAAAAAATAAGCTCAATTGGTCCAGTAGATTTTGTTTAAATATTACTGCTATGATTAACAACAAGTATTTAATTGAGCATGTTAAACATATTAAAAGCTTCAAAGTTTTTTATAATAGGTGCATATTTCCATATATAAACTACTGCAAAAAGTTAAGATCAGTTTGACTTCTACAAAAACCATACTTAAACAATTACTAACTACTAGACAGTTTTCATAAATAACATGAAAGCATGAGTTGGGGTTGATATTTTTGTTCCACTGTTCTACAAAGAGCTAATAATAAGCATAGTCACAAATATACAAATTTAGCATCATATAATTTGTATACTTTAAACTATAACAAATTTTCTTCAAACTGAAATTTAAATTTAATTCAACAAATACACATCAAAAGTATACACATGAGTTCTAGAAAAGTATACACGAATCACATGGAGTCCAAATAAATTTAGTTTGTAGTTTTATGATTTGTATCTGAAGAATCTATTTTCATTTGGGCCCCTGAAATATTTCTCTAGGGCCCCTACAAAGATTTCGTTCCTTACAATGTAGCCCTTGGCTCACCTATGGACCACTGGTGGCCGGGGTTGGGGCTGGGGTGGCGCCGGTGAGGTGGCGTGGCGGAGCTGGGGCGACGCGACCGCCTAGGCTCGGTTCTCCGGCGAAGGGGAGCTTGGCCGGGGCAACGGTTTGCAATGGCAGGCGGCAGTCGTGCGGGCGCGACGGGAGGCGGCCAAGGGCAGAGGAGAGGGGAACGGCGGGGTAAAGGCTTGCCGGTCGATCGGGCACCGTGGCGAGGCGCGGCGGCGGGACGGCACGCGAGGCACGCGCGCGGGGATTTACTCCCGGTCGGATGGCGGCGGGTCCGTAGCAAGTGTGGGGGAAGAGGCAGCGGCACTCGGGCGGGCGGCGACAGGGGAGGGGGGTGCCGGCGACGCGTCAACCGCGCGGCATGGCGTGCACAGGGACGATGTTCAAAACATCAAACCTCCAAATATTTGAACAGAACATGAAAATATCTAAATCTATAGTTTATTCCTGGCATCCTAGGATACAACTTCTACGAAGGCTGACCTACAAAATTTTGCCTGGATTTGGCTGCAACTTGGAGAAAAGTTTGGTAGAACGCCTATTTTTTAAAACAGTTTGCCTGAACTTTAAGCACAGAACAACGGATTCATGTATAATGAACTTACTGACAACCGCAGTGTCTGGTGTCTCGAATCCATCTGCGCGGCACCGGCTTCCCGAGATCACCGTAGCGTCCATGCCGTCGCCGACGATGACGATGTTGGGCTTGTCCTGCCCGATGACGACAAACTCCGTGTACCGACCCCGCTTTATATGGATGACGTGCTTCTTGTCGCTGTTCGCCGGCGCGGCGGCGATGGCAGCGGCCACGGTGGTGTAGTTGCCGCTGCCATCTGCGGCCACCACCGCGTCGGCGGTCTGGTTCGTCGCCATCATCGCTACTGCTTCGACTTGTTGATTTGGGATTTGCTACTGCGTTTCTGAAGTCGATTTGCTTCGGGGTACATATAGGCTCACGGCCGGCGACATTGTCACGGCAACTAATATAAGAGACTCTTCCCTTTCGTGTCAGCCGGCTATCACGCAGATCATTTCAGTTTTCAATCAAGTTACGAAATCTCCAAATGTTACAACATTTTTCGTAAACGCGGCAAGAGCGCACCGTCCAGAAATAAAACTGGAGCATATCTCCTTCTGCTCTGGGAAGCTCTCCGCATCTGATCGATGAGATATGAGATGGCCATGTCATGACTCTTGGCAACACGCTATTTTCTTTCTCCAAATGTCGATTGCCCACACGGTCGCTCAACTGATCAAAGTAGTTACAACATTTTTCGTAAACACGGCAAGAGCGTATTCACACTGCATTTTAGCACCGTCCAAAAATTAAACTGGAGCTTATCTCTCTTCTCTGTAGCCCTTTGAAATTAGTAAAGCTATAATAGGATAAACGTGAAAGGAAAGCAGATACTCATCAAAGTCCAATAAAGTCCAAGAATTTGGCTTCGTATCACCAGGTGCAACTTTGCTAAACTGCTTCTCACCAATGTCTCTCATCTTGGAACTACAAGGTACAAGCACAATTCCATGTCAACCAAAGTTGTTAAATGCTCATGACGTTCATCAAGAGAAAACTCGATCGGTACCTGATAGCATCAATCTGAGCATTTGAGAAGGCAGTGAGAATGATGAAGAACCTAGTTCACTAAACTAGCCACTCAAAAAAAAAAGAACAATGGAAATGATTTCTTTTAAACAATCTGCAAGTGCCAGTTACTATGAAGAACAATCTGCAACCATGCAATTTATAGTTACACAGGGTTCATGGCTTCATGCATTAAGATCAAATTTCCGATCTTTTACGTGTATGGCTCGGTTCAATAACCGGGTGTACTTCATTAGCATCAGAATATTTCTTTGGGTTTCGGGCCACTGCGCAAACAATACTAAAGTGTAAACCATTTTGTCAGCTAAGAGTGATTCCTTAGACCAGTTTCAGACTTTCAGTGTCATGAAATTTGACGATGGATGAAGAATCCCCGATGTGTATAGAACTATAGGAGAGACGAATAGGCGGGAGGGTTCCAATTCGAAATGCAATCATGTGAGACCAAATTGGTGAATCTTCTGACTCTTCGTTGGTGGGCGAGAGAAGCTCCATTGCAGGATTTCGGCATGAGATTAGAGACTTATGCAAGGATTTTATTTCTTTTGATATTTCCTTTGTAAACCGAGAAGGTAATGAGCCAGCTCGTGCATGTGCTAAGCTTTCCTCGTCGACCACTCGGGAGTGTGTGTGGTCTGAGAACTTTCCGCTGCTGCTGCTAAGGAAAGGCGAGGACAAATGTAATCCTGCCATGGAGTAATTGATTTGTCCACGCTAAAAAAAGGATGTAAGTGAAACTGTATGCGGTGTGCATGAGGCCCACTGGGCAGGTTGTTATGATTTTTTGTGTAATGAAATTTTGCAAAAATAGCTTGCGTCACACAAAGATAATCTCTATCCAAATTCATATGAAAAAGTTGTGATTTTTTGAAAATGTGATGGGAGGTACACCGTTCCACAGCTTGCTATACTAGCCCGTGCTGTAGCAACTGACGTTTAATTTGTTAGTTAATTGCTACAGTGCCAAAAACTGCCGGATGAAACTATAGCTTTTTGTAAAATTGAGTTAGGCGCAATGATTTTTGGAAAATCGTAAAAATAAGAAAATAAAAAAAATCTAGAATCTGGACCCAATTCAAATTGTAGTAAACTTTAATCCGCAGACAGCCATCTTTTCAGCCTGGCTGCATGCTCCCTTAAACAGGGAGTACAGTAATAAAACTAAAAGGAGCTAAACCTCCTACATGATTGACATAGCAAATATAATTCTAGATTAACCCAAAAATAAAGTGGACAAAAACAGTATTATATCTTTAATATATGAATCTTGGCCAGGGTCTCGGATCCTGATTGTTCTCAAGTTCTTGTTGTGCCACGTTGGCAAAACATTCTTTTTCAGCCTCGGATCTTAGGGATCGAAATCCAGATTCTTTTTTGAAACGTTTCTCTGAATCAATCCGTGTATTCTTGAAGACATTTCGTAATTGAAACGTTTGGCTAAATGGATGGCTATATTTGTATTCTTGAAAATTTATGAATTTATAGACATAGACGTGTTTTAAAAAATACTGATTTTTTTTATGATCGAAGACTGTTTGAAACATTTCTATTAAAAAAATATACAGCACTTGTGATCAAGAATACTTGGCGTTGAAACAAACAACAGTAATACTCGTCTTGCTAGCAGTGGGAAGGGTCAGATCAGAATGTGGAAAAATAAGTCTTGGTTCACAGGTTGAACGGAAACTTCCCTTCCCGTTGGCCGTTCACCTCATCGTGACAGCGTCGCAGCGCACCCTCGGCTGGTGGACTTGGGACTTGTCTCTGCCTCCTGCCGCAAGGTAGCAGCAGGGCAGCTAGCCGCGGCCCGTGAGGCCTTTTCCGTGGCCCGAACGCGTTTCCGACGCCACCAACCAGGGTGCCGGGAGCAGGCAGCAAGCGTACCGCCCGTGCGGCGCGGAGCCTGGCCACGTCCCCCCCGCCGCGCCGGTCAAACAGGGTGGCTGCTCCCGCGGCGACTTATATAAACAGCAGGCTTGCGCACGGTGACTCCCCACTTCGTGTCAGCGCCGCCGCTCAACGGATTACACCAGAGCTCAGACCGGCTCACCGTTCTGCAGCCCGGTGCCATCCACCTCCCCCCTCCTCACCTCCCTCCCCTCGCGGCGGCGCCCTGCAAGCTAACGCCACCGGCCATGGCTGCGCCGACCGGCACAATGCGCGCCGTGCAGTACGACAAGTACGGCGGCGGAGCACAGGGCCTCAAGGTACGTTCTACTACCGCTTTCTGAACTCAACCTGCTGACGTTTCAGCTGGTGTCTCCGATAGATCCATTGATCGTTGCTGTGCGTGTTCTTCTGCTTGGGTTTTCAGCATGTGGAGGTGCCGATCCCGTCGCCGAAGAAGGGCGAGGTGCTCATCAGGATGGAGGCCACCAGCATCAACCAAGTCGACTGGAAGTTCCAGAAGGGCGTCGCCAGGCCCGTCATGCCCAGGAAGTTCCCCTTCATCTCAGGTAACTATCTAACAAGATGCACGATCAGCAGATGGCCGTTTCGCTGACGCGTGCTGGAATGGAACAGGTTTCGATCTAGCCGGAGAAGTCGTGGAGGTGGGTGCTGGCGTGAGCGACTTCAGACCGGGGGACAAGGTCATAGCCATCAACTTCCCGGTAAGATCGCGAGATCCTTGCAGCATTTTGCTTACAGGACTTGATCATTTTTCGTCTTCCGATCGATCGACCTGCTGGTTAAGTTGTAATCACTTCTAATGCGCGATCAAACATCTAATGGCAGAAAGGCGGCGGGCTCGCCGAGTACGCCGTGGCGTCGGCCTCCGTGACGGCGGCAAGGCCGGCGGAGGTGTCCGCGGCGCAAGGCGCCTGCCTCCCGATCGCCGCGGTCACCGCGCTCCGCGCCCTGCAGACAGCCGGGGTCAGCGTGGACCCCGCCGCCGGCCGCAAGAACGTGCTGGTCACCGCGGCGTCCGGCGCCGTCGGCCACTTCGCCGTGCAGCTGGCCAGGCTGGGCGGGCACCACATCACGGCCACGTGCGGCGCGCGCAACCTCGGCCTCGTCGTGGACCGGCTGGGCGCCGACGAGGCGCTGGACTACGGGACCCCCGAGGGCGCCGCGCTGCGGAGCCCCTCCGGGCGGAAGTACGACGCGGTGGTGCACTGCGCGGGGGAGGTGGGGGTCCCGTGGTCCGCGTTCCGGCGGGTGCTCGCCGACGCGGGCACGGTCGTGGACCTCACGCCCGGGTTCACGGCCTTCGCCACTTCGATCCTCCAGAAGGTGATCTTCTCGAAGAAGAGGCTGGTGCCGCTGATAGTGACGCCCAGGAAGGACGACATGGAGCTGTTGGTGAGCATGGTGAAGGAGGGGAGGCTCACGGCGGTGATCGACTCCAAGTATCCGTTGAGCAAGGCGCAGGAGGGCTGGGCCAAGAGCATGAGCGGGCACGCCACCGGCAAGGTCGTCGTGGAAATGGGAGGCCAGGAGTGAGGGAGGATGCCGCAATGGCACTATCTATGGCAGTGCATAACATATGTGTGTATTCGCGAGTACAGAGACACAGAGTTATATACGCAGACAGTCAGACAGAAATATATAGGTCAATTGGAATCATACCATTATAATTTTGCAAAGTTAGAGATATACCGATATATGGGTCAATTGGAATCATACCATTATAATTTTGCAAAGTTAGAGATATGCCACTGGTATCTCGGGTGAGTCTCATATGAGTCACGGACATGACATGTGACATATCTCCAAGACTCCAATTTAGCAAAAGTATAATATAATACTACCATTGTCACCGGACAAAACGTTTGTTAGTATGGAGCAGTACATATCTGTTTTGAGGGAAACGGCTGATTGTTTTGGAAAATCGCAACTTTTGAAGCTTAAAGCAAAGTTCCCGAAAGAAATGCTAGATACGACTATCACACTGATCAGAATATCCGAGCAACTCGTTCTGTGGCCTCCTGGTAGTTTTATTTTTCTAGAAAAAAAAGTATACTCCCTCATATCAGGCGTCATAGATATTTGATATGACAGATTATATTTATCCTGCCAAGAGAAAAAAAATTGAGGGTAATGGAATTCATCACCATCATACATTGGAAAGAACAGGTCTTTTAGTTCCAGACGATGCAATGCGAAAACCAAGAAAAACCAACACTGAACATATATAAAGACCCTTTACTCATTCATAAATCAAGCAAAAGTTACTTTCGGTGATAATTTCACAAGCATTAATTCCGAAAGAAGATAATTTTGTTTGCACAGTCACACGTTCCAAGTAAATTTACAGAACCAGACAGAGATCTCACACTTTGCTTTGGACATACATGAGTGGCCAGTCATAAAAATTCTACTAGAAAGAGAACTATAGCTCAATAATTGACTAAATTGCATAAAATTTAAGCATGATACACTTAGACAATTGAATTTGTTAATCACGCTAAAAGTTAGCCATTTTACGGGCATTATAACTAATTTGAACCCATTCAAACACTTTGCTTGAATCAACAGATATTCTCAGTGGATGACTTTAGCTTCTGACGCACTAGCACAAACAGCAATGTCAATCATGCTTATACTCTATAATTTTCTAATCCTCTTTTCAAAATCCTTAAGCTGAAACCAAATTGAAATATAAAACTGGATATGGCACTTGTTGACCAATCTAAATCTCAATTGTTGAATGCAGCTTCCCGAAGTTTTCTTGTCAGACCTTGATGTCAATGTGTCTGTTCATTGGTTTGAACAAATGAGCAACATGCAAACATATTATTGCCGCGGCTGATCGTTACTTTCTTGAGGTTCATAATAATAGACACATTAGGTTGCCACAATATAGGTGTGCAACACAAGAGGTTCTAAAATGTGAGTGAAGTACCGGAAACTAAATGTGCCAAAAGCCCAAAAGGAGCTTACTCATAAGGATATTACATCAAGTAGGCATGGCCAAGTAAGTCTCCGGAGTGAATCGCGGCCGCTGTAAACCTGTTTCAATTGGTTGGAGATCACTATGCAGCTACTAGATTTGAGGTAACTGTGCGACAGCTGATCCTCTTCTGTTGTGTACGCTGTCATGGTGACAAGTTCTCGTGTATGCCAGAAATCCAGCAAAGGGTGTTCATCATCATTCCTACATGTAAATGAACAAAAGCCGTGGTTACCAAGGGAAACAAGTCTGCAGCCATTGCTCCTAACCTCCTCCTTTGTCTCCATATCAGTCGCCACCGGGATCTCAACGATTGACAAGGATGGGGACCCCTCTGTGATGCTTGCGCTAGGAACAGCGGTAGTGCAGACTGTAATCTTGTATGCAGTGATTTCCTCGGTGGCTCTTGATGTGCCAAGGAAGAGAGGTCCATGAGCGATGGCGCCTCCGGCAAATGGCAGGTCCTTGTCATCCAGTTTCACCCATTCCTCTGTCTTCACATTGAACATGTGCGTGCCCGTCTGCTCAGTGATCGAAAGAAGGATGTAAGAATCCACAGCTACATAGGACTTGACAAATACCTCCGGCGGAAAAATGTACTGCCTTGGGGTGAGCTCCCAGGGGAAGAATGGTGGCCGTGGCAGTTGCTCCCACTTGCAGTCCACCAGATGGCCATCGACAACTCGGGCTTGTGAGAGATCGAGTACTTCGAACCAGGGCACGAAATTGATTTCCCCCTTCACGGAGGGGTTGCGTACCAGAGCGTAGATCCTGCTGCCGAACGGTAGCAAGACCGGGTGTAACTTGGTCGACATAGGCTTCGGTCCAGGGATCACCTCCCGCGTCTTGGTGTCGAAGACAATGGTCTCGGGGCCGTAATCCTCGGCTGAGTTGCCGCCTACGCCGACGATCCACGGGCCGTGCCTCGACTGCACGGGGGCAAAAGACATGCAATGCTTGGCCACAAGGCGGACGAGATGTCGCGGGATAGGTATCAGGGCGGCGTCGTCGCCGACAGAGAAGGGGTTCACCTTGACCACGGAGTAGGCAGGGTGAGAGGTTCCATGGCCTACCACCAGGTACACCGACGGAGGCTCCGTGTCGCAGCTGCTGTTACGGCCGATCGGACGAGGGATTGAATCTCCGGCAGCCTTCTCCAGCTTCTGCCGCTTGCCCCGGCGGCAAGGCTTCTCCGTGTGCCGCCGCCGCGGCATCCCGTGTGCCGAGTTAGGCACGGCCGCGTCGGTAGGTCGTTTGGGCTCCGATCTGTGTGGCATTCCGGCGGTGGATGCGGGCTCCACGGACGACGACGGCGCGGCCGGAATTTTCTTTGGGACCGAGCAGGTTGTTGGGCTAATAGGCTCCGTTGTGCTAGGCCCATATTGTTCCGGGCTCTCTCATGATGTCGGACCGAGCAGAGTTTCCATCCGCTAGCTTTCCCTTTCGTCGCGAATCCAGGGCGATGATGATGACGCCGGGCAAGAAGAGGAGGGCGAACAAACTCGGCGCGGCGACGAGAAATCGTGCTCGGCTTACCCTAGTGCGCACAGGGAAGAAGAAGAATAAGGCATCTTCCTCCGAGGCTGCCGCCGCGAAGCGGCCGGTGTACCTGGTGGTGGAGCATGGAGTCGAGGAGCCCACCCACTCCATCCTCGAGGTCGCCGCCCCCCGCCGCTTGCTTTACGGCAGCCGCGGGATGTCCTTCGCGGCGGTGGGGACGCGGGACGGGCCCCGGATCTTAGGCCTCGGCCTGGATCGGACCACGGTCTACGACCCCAAGACCTCCACGGAGATCCGCGCCAGCCGGCTCGTCTACCCTATGATGCGCCCCGTCCTGATCCCGCATGGCTGCAACCTCTACGCGCTCTCCCGCAGCCCCTCCATCGTGCCGGGACTGGACTTCATGCCCTGGTTCTTCGTCTTCGATCTGAACAAGATGAAGCACACCAGATGGCGCAATCTGCCACCGCCGCCCATCTTTCCGTGCCGCATCAACCCGCTGGAGTACCGTGACCGGCCCGAGGTCCGCGTCGTCGCATACGCCTTGGTAGACTCCCACATCCTGCTCTCCGTGCAACGAGACAAGGGTACAGGGACCTGCGCCTTTGATGTGGACGCCGAGGAATGGGCCATGGTGGACGACAAGAACCTGCCTTTCGTCGGCCAGGCCGTGCCCCTCGGTGATCGCCACTTTGTTGCCTGCTCCAAAGCAAAGGGAGGCGCTGCAGCAGTGTACCGCATTGAGGTCCTCCGACCAGGAAATTCAGGCACGGGCGAAACGGAGCTCTCCATCGCTGAGTTGCCAGTGACATCGAAGGGCATTGTTCCTGGGCAGCTGTTGTGCTCCATGGGGAAGGGCAGCTTCTCTTCTTTCGACATCCGATCCGTTGATCCCGGTCCAGAGGCCATGCTGGAGAAAGCACACATTGTTCATCGCACATACTACTCTCAGGTGGAAGGGGATGCCGCAAGGACCAATTCGGTTTACATCGTGAAGCAGCACAGGCAGATTTTCAAACTACGAGATCCATTCGGCCACTTGGCTTATCCTTCACCAGTGGTTGCTGCTTTAGCCATGTAAGCATTAGAGTTCTTCCAAACATCTTCCATTGCTTCAGCACTAGCTATCATTTCTTTTGGTAACTTCTGCTCCATATTAGATCCTCAACTTTCACTGCAAGCTAGGATTGCATCCCTAGTCGCACAACGAGATGGGTTACACAAGAGGCAATTTTGTACCATATATAAGACATTAAGTATGCAATTTTGTACCATAAGAGAGTATCTTATACACAGTGATACGTTGTTATTTATTTGAACGAAAGCGAACAGAAATTTGAGGGTGGGAGAGCCGACTTGCGCAAAAAAGGATGCGCATGCGGCATCCGCTAGAGGGCGCTAGAGTGCGTATCCCCTTCCCTTTTTGCGTGTGCGGCACGGGATGCGGCAGCTGCGAACGGTCTAAGGGTGTGTTTGGTTGAGTTGTGATTGTGAAAAAGCTATTGTGGACTGTGAGCTGTGAGAAAGTTGAAAGTCGTTTGGTGAAACAGCAATGGCTTTTTGGAAACACTTACGAGTGGACCCCATATGTCATTCACTAAATTCCCCCTCCTCTCTCAATGACGAGTGGACCCCAACCGTCATCATTATCTTCTTCCTCATGGAGCTTCTGCTCTGAGCCTCTGACCGCCCGTGGCCAAGTAGCGGCGTCGCACCGGAACCAGGCCTCAGTGGCGCACTGGAGTCGGGCCGCGGCGGTGCACCTCGCCTGGCCGCGGCGGCGCACTAGAGCTGTCCCGCGACGGCGCTCTGAACCCGTGCTCGCGGCCTCGCGCCGCCTGCCAGGGCTCAAGGAGAAGGCTGCACCTGCAACAACAGTTAAACGGGGCTCGACGAGGAGGCCGCGCCCGCGACGGCCACCGGCAGCCCCTTCCTCCCCAAGCCAGCCGACCTTCTTCCCTCTCTTTTCCTTTCTTCTTCCTCGGCCAAAACGGGGCATCTTCTGCTCGCCGGCAAAATTCGTGGTTCCCAAGTCTCAACCCACCTCCGGCCAATTCCTCTCACCCACGGCACCACAACCTTCCTATCTCCATCCAAGAGCAAGCTCTAGGCGCACGACGAGCCTAACCTCGATGGGAATCGTGGATCTCACGGCCTCCATTGTTGGCGGTTGTCCAACCTTCGCCCACCGGGGAGGCCCGGCGCTGCCAGGGGAGGAAGGGGCGCCACCGGTCGCGTGGAACAAGGGAGGAGGGGGCGCCGCGTCGCCGATTGCTCCGTGCAAGAGAGGACGAGGGTGTTGAAGAGGGGACGAACCGGGGGTAATCTTCTTAACCCCAAAACCCCAAGATCAAGAAGAACAACGATGGGCCGCATCGGCGAAGGCCCAACATCAACCACCAGCGAGGCCAGGCCCGGTCCCCTTCTCCTAGGGATGGCCTTCCAGCCTCCCTCACGGAATCATCTCCGACTCAAGCAACCAACCCGGTTACCTCGGCAGGCGGCTCCGCCTCGCACGACCTAAGGCTCCTTCCGCCGTAATCCGACGCCCGGGGGCCCCCAGGGGCGGACCGCAACGTGGCGGAAGCTGCCCCGCGCCGCGCGGGACGTGCAGCTGCAGCAGGGCACGCAGATCTGCTCTGCCAGAGGCTCAGGTAATGATGAGATTTTCCCCGGCGTGGGAAGCGGACTATCCCGACGTCCCATCATCTGATACTGAACAGTGGCAAAGGATACGCGAATCCTTCGCCTGCAAGACATCGGACAACGTGACCTGACCCATCAAGCATCAGAGGGAAGGTCGAGGCTTACACGAGAAGCCCCGACCTAGCGTGACCAGTAGGCTCCTGGAGGTCGGAAAGAAGCCGCCTCGGGACGGAGGCCGAAGCTACGCCGCCCTATGAAGGCTACCGATGCAGGGGCAGTGTACGGCGCCAACGGGAGACGAAGGCCCACGACGTAGCACTGTTCTGGCACTGTTGCAGCACTGTAGCAGAACGGGTTTTTACCATCTTAACCTTTGTACGCCGGCCCTCCTTGAACTATAAAAGGGGAGGTTGGCATAGAGAGGAGGAGGATATACGAACTCGGCAAGACAAAAAACAACACACCATACCCACCGAGCATCAGCTGCTCTCACTCACATACAGAGACTTGGGACTTCTTCCCTCTCTCGACCTAAGCTTGTATCCCCTACTACAAGCCTCCCTGTGGGCATATAGAACACTTTCCCGAACTGGACATAGGGCATCCCCTCGGTGCCTGAACCAGTATAAGCCCGGTGTCTCTAAGCCCAACCACCCGGATCAGACGGATGATTCATACCAAAAATTACTTACCGGCGGTATCAAACCCCGACAGTTGGCGTGCCAGGTAGGGGCACTTCGTGTGTCACGACGCCAAACAAGGGTCCGGATGGCCCATTCCGACGAACAGCCGGCGCGCACCACCGTGCTGCGTTTCGGCTCCCTAGACTTCGTCTCGATGGTCCAGT
Source organism: Cenchrus fungigraminus (assembly GCA_036936925.1). NCBI lineage: Eukaryota > Viridiplantae > Streptophyta > Magnoliopsida > Poales > Poaceae > Cenchrus > Cenchrus fungigraminus. Next base: position 26,909,487 of record CM072780.1, on the reverse strand, counting down.
CGAGTCGCCCATCGGGACCGTGTTCTCCCAGTCCCAACCCGACATGCCTGCGCCACCTCAGGGCCAGCCGCCTGAGGAGTCGCGGGCGGTGAAGTCTGCCGCTGACCGGGTCTGGGACCTGGTCGGTCGCAATATGGCGGTCGCTTTGGGCCCAAACCCGTCCCAGGAGCTTTTCCGCTTCGCGGCGTTCGCCACCTCCATGCTCGTGTTCGGGCTGCAGGAGGAGGAGACGCTGACCTGGAACGAGTTCAGGCTCTGTTACGACTCCGTGTACCCGGAGGGACAGACGTGGCTCCCCTGCGGCGGGGCGGAAGTTCCCACCACCACGGGAAACGCACGGCCTGTCCCCTCGGGGGCTTCTCAAGCGAGCTGCGACGAGGCCGAGAGCGTGCCTCCCGGCGAAAAGGCGCCAACACCCCACGACCCGAGGCGTGAGTGTTTTGTCCTCCAGCAGCAGCCCGACGCGGTCCACTCTGACAACTCCGACGACAGCTCCGCGGAAGGTGAGCCCACATCGCCTGACGTTTCCGCTAGCGGCGAACCTCTGCAGGACGAGTATGGCCGCGAGCGGCAACAGGCGCGCCTCGACGAGCTCGACGAGGCTCAGAAGGCTCTCAAGGACGAGCAGGCGAGGCTCCACCACGCGCTCAGCGTGGAGGCCGTGCCAGTGCCCGCACGCGAACACGCACAAGAGGTACGCCGCTGCATCGTCGGTGACGTTCACGGGACTCCCGTCGCTAAACGGGCCTCCCAGAACCTCGTCGCGGCGGCCGTACTCTTCCGGGCTGGCCCCGAGCCAACGACCCCGGAGGAAAAGAAGCTCCGTCAGCACCTCCAGACGCTCCTCAATGTGGCCGCTGAGCAGCAGGCGGAAAGTTCGGCGTCCCGACACCGCGAGGCGCGGGCCCCGAACAAAGAACGCTCTGCTCACCGCGGGTCCTAGTGCCCAACAGGGCAGCCGAACCGCGTGGAGAGCGTACGCTCGCCCGTCGGCCTGCGGCCGACTCCAACCACGAGGCCCGAGGCGCATCCTCGGCATGTGGGAGGACGATGACCCGAGGCGGGTCGGACGGCGAACGCCGGCCGCGAAGGGAGTACAGCCGGAGGCGCGGGGGCCGCTACGACAGCAGTGAGGATCGAAGCCGGAGTCCAACGCCCGACCCCCGAGGTCCGCGAGCTTTCGGCACCAACGTCCTCGCTGCAGCCCCCCAGCTCGATACCGTGCTCCAACCACTGTCGCGAAGTACGATGGGGAGACCAACCCCTCGTATGGCTTGAGGACTATCGCCTTGCCTGCCACAACGGCAGCGCGACCAGAGATCTGTTCATCATCAAGAGCATCCCACTGTACCTCGCAGACTCGACGCGTACCTGGCTCGAGCACCTCCCTCGAGGGAGGATCAACAGTTGGGCCTAGCTCTGGAATGCCTTCATAGGACACTTCCAGGGCACCTACGCCCGGCCCGGCAACGCGTGCGAACTTCGCCATTGCCGACAAAAGAAGGGCGAGAGTCTCCACGACTACATTCGCCGCTTCTCCAAGCGCTGCGCCGAACTACAATATTTGCCTTGCAAGCTTCCATTTAGGTCCATTACAATAGAGGTAACCACATGACCTTTGTCAACGCTATATTTGAAGTCTTGCAACTAGCTTCTTTGTAAGAGTCAATATCTTCCACTTGATGTAAGAGTGAAATCCATTTGATATTATACTCGGTGAACTCATTGTATAGCTCATCAAGTTCCATGTTGTATCAATAGTGAAATCCCTTTGATGCCATACTCATCTTTAACTTAGTTCTCCCATTTTTACATCACAAGCTTTTCCTTTCTTCACAATATGCTTTGCTTTGACATAGAGAGGCCAACTAAGTACCATATATAATCATGCCTCTATATTTGCTTTTCTTTAGCTTAGGATCACTTGTTGTATGTCTTATATAGACTCCAATGGGAAGAACACATTAACCAACTCATGACATTCATCTTTAGTAGTTTGCATACATTCCATGTATAATGCCATGATCCACCCTTGTCATCTTTGCAATATGAGCCAAAAACATGATCTTACACATAAATATCATTTATCAATAATCAACAACCTGCTCACATGCTTTACAAGAGTGTTAGTGATTTAATCAAGTTGTCACTCAACTCACCAAAACCCACTTAGGGCTTGATTGCACTTACAATCTCCCCCTTTTTGGTGATTGATGACAACCTTGATTAAAGCTTACAAAAGATATATAAATGAAGCTTATAAATACTAAGATTTAGGTAAAACTCCCCCTCAATGTGTGCAAATGAATGGAATTCATCAATTTGGCCTCAAAAATGCCAATTTGCACATTTTCAAGAAAAATATGGAGCTCCCCCTAAATCTCAGCAAAGTGGGGTGCAACAAGTGTGTGTGACAAGATAAAATAAGTGTGTGATGCATATGTCAAGAGTTATCACAAACAAGAGACAAAACACAAAGAGGTGTGTGCTGTCTGGGGCAAAACCGGTCAGACCGGTTTTGGAAACCGGTCAGACCGGTTTCACCCAGTCAGTACACAAAAACAGGGAAAACTCAAAAACAACTCATTCACCATACAAACATGCATCACAAACTAACATTAAGTCACTTAGAACATTTAGAGTACATTACACACATTGTAGCACACAACACAAGAGTTCTCAAGTCCAACACATAGATAAGGTTCAACAGACGATTATTACAGATCCAAATCTCTCAACAAGTCTCTAAGATAAAAGATAACTGGATACATAGGAGCTTGGGAGTGCTCAGCACAAACCGGTCAGACCGGTTTGAGAAACCGGTCAGACCGGTTTCACTACACAGCACACAAGCAGATAGGCTTTAATCACTTTTCTTCTCCCCCTTTGTCATCCATCACTAAAAACTTGGAGAAGATAGGCTGCTGAGCATCACTGATCACCATACTCCGGAGGAGCACCACCATGCGGAGGAGGGTAAACTAAGAGAGAGTTTATAAGAAATGGAATTAAGAACTCGAGAAGAAATGGTAGATGCTAAAGGATAAGAGTTTGAGACTCATCATACCATCGTCGTTGCCAAAAAGCGACTGATACGCTTGAGATACAAGATTTTGACCGCTAGTAGACGGACCCATAGGAGGAGGTGGAGGAGGAGGCACTTGATATCCATAGTGATGAGCATATTGTTGAAAGTAGCCTTCGGAACCCAGCTGTGCCACCATGCTATCCACTGAAGGGATCTCGGGCTCCTCCGTCTCGGGAGAGGGTGGAGATCTAGGAGGTTCAAAACCATGGTGATTGTGCAATAATTTGAGAGTGTCCTTCATTTGTTTCCTCTCTCTCCTAGACCTCTGCTGCTCGACCAATACATCCCTCTGGCTCCTACACATAGATGTGAAAAAGTTCAAAAGCTTGCGAATAGGAGAGGGAGGCTTGTCCCTAGGCTGACTGCTGCTGCCAGCCCCAAACCGGTCAGGCCGGTTTTCCAAACCGGTCAGACCGGTTTGGTCCTGACCAGTGGCTGCTGTTGGCTGATGCTGCTCCTGCTGCTGTCCTTCTCCTTCCTCCATTTCTATTTCATCATATCTTCCAGGTGAGGGAGTCCTTATCCTCTTGGGTACCGGGACTTTGAATGGCTCATGCTTAGTATCCTTTAGAAACTTTCTTTTTGCCACCTTTTCAATGATATGCATGATATAAGGTGCATAGCCACACAACCTCTGGGGGCTCTCGCTAATGGTCTTGATCTCCTCCCAAATGAAATCGCTCAATGAGAATGGAAGTCCGGGAGGCCTCATATGAACGAGCAAGTCCTTAGCATAGTTAGAGATGTCCGCCGGGTTTCCGCCCCTAGGTGTGAGTGTCAACCGGAACATGCGGTTAAGCATGCTATAGTACGAGTAAAGCCTCGCTGCATAACCTGCATTTGCTTGCTTGTTTCTTGGATACATGAACTTCATCGCTGAAGGCTCCATCGGACAAATACCACGGTGAATGCAAGGAAGAGTCAAATCCGCCGGACTAGCTCCAAGGAACCTAGCAAAGTGTGTGAAAGTGACACTGTATCTAGTCCCCTCAGTCATCCAATGCATCTTCCTTGTACTCTCATTTTCCTCAAAAGTGACGGTGGCATAGAATTGTGCAATGACCTCTGTGTTCCAACTGTGCCTGAATCCCATCAGAGGCTTGATCCTCAAAGTAGTACAAACATCAATGATATCTCTGAAAATAGCATTGTTTGTCTTCTCCATGTAGCCCCAATCTATCCACCGAGCCTCTGCAATAATGCCCTTTTTCTTAGCTATGATGGCAGTGGAATAGTAGTCCTGCTGAAAGAAAGTGTGAAATCTGTAATCTATCCCACTAGCCATGTCCTTAGGCTCACCAAAGGGCCACTCCCTTCTCTTCCTCCTAGCTGCCTCAGTCTTACCCATGCCAAGATAGTTCACTATGCGGTGAGTGCCGGGATTGACTGGCCTCCTAATCTCAATCATGACCTGCTCTTCTTCTTCATCTTCTTCTTCCTCAACTCCTCTTTCCCTTCCACCATAATCCTCTTCATCATCATCATCATCATCATCTACAGCTGGTCCTTTCCCATGCCATTCCATTCTATAGTTCTCATTACTCTCATCATCATCACTAGAAGTCTCATGCTCTTCTTCCACAATCTCGTCCACAACATTTGACTGAGATGCCCTAGACGTCCTAGGCCTCAAGATAGGGCCACTGGAGGCACCGGATGGCTCAAACGGATCGGGATTGCCTTTGGACTCATCAACCCTCTTTTTCTTCTTTGACCTTGTGTAGGTCCTCGAGAAGTCCGACATGTTATTCCTGACCACAAATAAGTGACAAAGTATATATAAGGTTCATAGGAATTGATTCGAGACTCGACGAGAATTGAATTCGAAGTTTTGGAAGAAAATCAGGGTTGCTGTCCTAATAAAACCGGTCAGACCGGTTTCAGAAACCGGTCAGACCGGTTTCGTCGGCTGAAACCCTAGAACATGGAATTCGAAATGTAGCCATCCAAATTGATTCAAAACTTAAAGATAGCTTCCTGGGCATACTAGTTGATGATTGCTCAAAGGAATCCGAGAGATATGCAAGGAGCTAAGAGATCGGGCAAAAGAACCTTTGAATACCTTGAGAGGATGGGAGAAGATGAGTAAAGCTTCAAAAACGGTCTCCAATCCGGTCAAGTCGAAGTTTAGCACCTCTAGTCCTTAATCTCCAATGGGAAAACCTTCTCCTTGGTCCAATCTCAAGATCCCATGGTGGGGAGAGTGAGAGGGAGAGGGAGCACGGGATGGGAAGGAGGACCACGGGCTATGGCTGTTTGGGATGAAATGAGGGATGGATAGGGAATATTCCCCACGGGATACCCTTAAATGGGTGGACCCGGGGTAAAACCGGTCAGACCGGTTTCAGAAACCGGTCAGACCGGGTTCCCTCAGGAAACCTGCTGAAGATAGAATTTGAGATATTGAAGCTCGATTTGAGAACTAATATGAGAGATAAGATCAAGATATGTCCAGATACTAGTTCCTTTTCTGAAAAACCTGAAGCTTCAACTCTTTATCCAAAGACCCCTTTTTCTCCGCGAGAGGTGATTAGAAGAGAAAGATAAGATATTGAAAGAATTTTGCTTCTTTTCCCTTTAAGATAAATCTAGTGAGATAAAGAGATAAAGCAATGAACTTTGGTCACTAGATAATTCCCATAGAAGGATTTTTCCATTAAGGTCCAAAAGCTCCTTGATACTTCCAAGAAACTTAGAGAGAGATAGATGTGAAGAATATGTTGGACTTAAGAAAATCTCACCACTTGTGACTAGCCATCACTCAAGCTAGGTTAACCATAGTCACAAGTGGGTCGATCGGGTCATAAAGACCAATAACCAAATTTTTCAAAATTCACACAAATCCTATCATGCTAGTTAAGTTTTTCAAAAAAACTAACCTATGTCACGCAAACATGTGGCTAAACAAGTTTTAGGACCATATTGGGATATTTAACTCATGCCTCTCACATTATAACAAGTATTTGACAAAGTCAATATAAAGGTAGGCATCAATTAAATATCCAATAGGCACACACGAGAGAACCTTGAATAGATCACATGCTAGGAAAATGCACACACTAGCATGAATAAATCCTAGATGATAAAGGTAGAAGAAGAGTGAGTGTGAACCATACCTTTGCCTCTAGCTTATCACATTTTCACATTGGTGAATTGTGATTTTTTCTTGACTTGTGCATTGCTATGTTAAGACAAAGTTCTAGCTCTCATTTTGATAGACCTTTTAAACACAACACGAGAGAGACACTTAAATAGCACAAGCACTAGTTTCAATCCTTAGTGACCTTTCGGGTTAGAGAGACAAGAGGTCCACCAAAAATTGAAACCTCACAATATAGATCAAATTCCCTTTGTTTATGGAGCATATGAAATAATGTGAACGACTAGGGTCACATGCACCATTTTGGCAATTAAGTCCAACTTGAGGAATTTAAACTATATTGTGGTGAGTAGCTATGCTTAAGGTTAGTTTCATAATTCAATGAGAAAGATTAGGTCAATATTACCACATTGGACTCAAAGATCATAGCATACTCCATGGAGAGAGACAAACTCTCATTTTGAGACTACAAAAATCACTAGATGAAAGCATTAGTCTCAAAGACACAAATTGTAGAGTGATCTCCCCCTAAATAGGTGCATCATGAGTTTGAGTTGCATGAAATGAGCACTTAGTCAATTTAATGAACTAGGAGAGGTCACTTCACAATTTGGTCAAGGCACACAAGAAAAATAATTTACAAATATTGAAATTGTGCCAAGAATGCTTACCATCACCAAGATAGTGTTTGTCTGATGCTAAGCAAGAGCTGAGGATATATATTTGAATTTCTTGAGTTAATCTTGAAGTACATTACTTAGTCGGGCTGCACTGGGCCAAAACCGGTCAGACCTGTTTGGCAAACCGGTCAGACCGGTTTGGCAAACCGGTCAGACTGGTTTTGCCAGTCAGTCCAACTGAAGCTTTTCTTCAAGACTCCATCAGCTCCCGATGCAGGTGTATCTTTATGTATCTTCAATTGCTGACAATCACCCTGATCCCAGAAGTTCTATAGGTCTGAATTCCAGATCCCAGAACCTCTGAAGAAATTCCCAGAGGTTGAGTTTCTGCAGCAATTCCCGGAACCTCCGGAGAATTTCCCGAAACCTCTGAGGTCTGCACTTCTAGAGAGACAGGAATGTTTGGCCCTTGGAGTCGGTGCTGAAGCTTGGTAAATTCCTTCATCTTTTCTTATGCCTCAACTTGGTCTAATGTTACCTATGGCCATAAACTTGATTGACTTACAATTTTACTTCTTCTTATAACCTGCACCAATTAAACCAACATGCTCTACTAGAGAGCGGTTACAAGCACCATATGACAAGAGGAGCATATATGTACACCAAAGGTACTTAGTCAAGCCATGTGCACAAAGCCAAGGCCTTGAGCACAAGTATCCACTTAGGATCAATTGACCAAGATGAAAGATGAAGCTTATGTTACCGAGATGTCATTGGAGTAGAGATATAAAAGTTTAGGCTTGATGCTCGGCATTATTCTAGTGCAAAGTCCTTTTCTTGAGTTTTGCCAAGCCTCCAATGCATCTCCATGCTCTTGCAATTCTAACAAGCTCTTTTTGGTACCCAAACCATGTTGGGTCCTTTAGGGTTAGTCACAAGAGATTTGGGAATCCAAATGGCTCTTATGCTAGTTTGAGGTGAACAAATCACTCTAGTAGCATAGATACCATTCTTTTCATCCCTAAGTCTAGAAAATGAATGATCGACGAGTTTTGACTTAGGAATGTTACAATTTGGACAATTATTACTCTCATGTCCCTTTGACCGACAAGTGTAGCAAATACGACTTTTGATCTTGATTGCTGAAGCCTTGCTCTTGTTTTTGCTTACTTGTTGCTTCTTGGTCTTGTGGCTTGCTGTAGAAGCTTGATTGCGCTTGATATGCTCTTGAGGCACTGCAGTTGCCAAAACCGGTCAAACCGGTTTCCCAAACCAGTCAAACCGGTTTGGTGCAGACAGCACCCCAGTCACTTGTGGACAATCATCAATGAAGTGTCCATGTTGCTTGCATTTGTAGCATATCCTTCTCCTTAACTTCCTTTGCCTTTTCTTGCTGCCTTTGAGCTGAGGAGAGCACATGGATGCATAGTGCCCCATCTTTGAGCACTTGAAGCATTGTATGTGATCAAGCTTCTTTTTTTTGATTTCTTGAGCCTTGTGATTATTTCCTTGCTTCTTCGGTTGGAGGGTTGAGCTAGCACGGTTTGAACCCTTCTCAAGCTTCTTCACCATGTTGTCACGGTTATCTTGAGAAGGTTGCACTTGACTCTTTCCCTTCAACTTACTCAAGTCTTCTTTAAGCTTTTCAACCTCTTGCATGAGTTGATCATTTTCTTTCGCAATGAGGTCATCACAAGTCTCTACAAATACATGCTCAATACTAGATTGGCTTGCTTGAGAACAACAAGGTTTAGTACAAGACAATTCAATATTGACATGTGAGCATGTGCATGTGTGTGAGAGAGGTTGAGTGGATGTTACCAATGAAAGCACAACCTCGTGAGCTACTTCTATACAAGTATATGATTCTACAAGTCTATCATGAGAGCACTCAAGCTCCTTGTGACATGCTTGTAAAGCCATATGCTTGCTAGTGAGCTTTTCAAGCTTATCATTGAGCACCTTCTTTTCTTGCTCCAAAGATGCTACACATGTAGACAAGTTAGTAGCACAAACAACTTTATTAAGCAAGGTATCATATTTATTGACCAAGGTAGAGTGTGAGAGTTTGAAGGCTTCAAGCTTTTGAGTTAAAGATTTTATGGTGTCAACTTGATCTTCAACTCTCTTTGACATTTGATCTTCCTTGGTTTTCTTGCTCTTCTTGGCCATCAAGCACTTGTGATCATCAACACTGGGAGTTGAGGACCTAGAAATCGTCGATGCTTGTCTTGATCGCCTTCTTGAACACTTGTGTCGGGGACAGCCACGGGGGTCCCCTAATGATGGGGGAAATCACCCCTTTTTTTGAAAAATAACGAAAGCGAACGAGCAAACCACACCACGCACGACAGCGGCCCAGGGCAGGGCCCATGGCCCAAAAAGCCTCACCGGCCCAACGAACAGTCGACCTCCGGCGCTCCTCGAGCAAACCTCCGACCCGCTCGAGGGCCGGGCGCTGCGCCGCGAATCTTCTGCCTCGCTCGAGGGCCTGACGCCCCCTCGAGCGAGTGTCCGCCTCGCTCGAGGGCTTGACGCCCCTCGAGCGTGTTTACACCTCGCTCGAGGTCTCCTCTGATCCGCGACACCGTGCCTGCTCCCACGACCGGAGCATTAAATGCTCTGGCGCATCGCGGGAGCCCGGGTCAAAGGCAAATCCACGCCACGCCGGCCCTCTGACACCGCCTGGGAATCAGATCCCGGCGCTGTTCGGCCAACCCGCACTGTGCAGCCATCCCCGACGCTGTGCGGGTGCCGAGCGGGATGGCCGATGTCATTCCGTGACACTGTGCCGCCTACTCCCGTACCTCCTCCACGTCGCGCCCCTCGAAAGAGGACGTCGACACCCTCGAGAGGGGTACGGCCCCCAATTCCCCGCCCGCCTGGGGCGATGCCGTGGCGCAAGGCCAGCGAGGCGCGTCACCTCCGTCACCTCCCGGCGCTGTGCAGCCATCCCCAGCGCTATGCAGCCATCCCCGGCGCTGTGGAGCCCTGTTACGATGGGATGCCACCACGCCGGCCCCTGTACGGCATGAGCGCTCCCGCCATCGAAGCCCTCGAAAGAGCATGGATCATCCTCGAAGGGTGTACGAGCAGCGACTTGGTGCGCACACTGACCGGCGCCGCCGTACGAGCGACGTGCGCCGCGTCCCCTCCGCTAGCTGCGGCGCCGCCCGGCCATCCCGGGCGCTGTGCGACTCGCCCAGGGTCCGTGCGATCAGCACTAGCGCTGTGCGGACATCCCTGACCCTGTGGCACCATCCCGGGCGCTATGCTGTCATCCCCAGCGCTGTGGAGCCATCCCCGGTGCTGTGCAACCATGCTTCGAAGGGACGCCGACGTGCCGGCCCCTGTACAGCGCCGGGTGCCCTCGTCAGCAAGACCCTCGAACGGGTGCACGAACGGCAGTCAGACGTGCACGCCGAGCAAGCTACCCTCGAAGCTTTTCCCAGACCAGCATATAGCCACCACGACACCGGCAAGTGTTGAGACGTCAGGACGCCATCAAATCGCAAACACTGTGTGCCAGTACCACGATACTGTGTAAAACCCCGAGCGGCACGTTTGTAAGCCGCCTCCCCTTGGTCTATAAAAGGAGGAGGCGGTCGCCCGGCCGCCGGGGGGACGAGATCATCGCTTCACACTCACTCTCACTCGCATACTCGTTCCCATCGATATTGGCACTTTGCCTCAATCACTTAGCAGGGACTTGGAGGCCTCTCCTCCTCTCCTGCCTTGCTTGTAGCCCCCCTCTGCAGGCACCACCAGTGCGAGTCAATACAGCGCGCACGCGCCAATCTGCTGGACGTACGACCCCGCGGTCGGAACCAGGATAAACTCGTGTCCCCTGTGTTGTCACTTGCACCGACCATCGAGAAGCTGATCACAGCGTAACTCACTAGTTAGTGTCGGGACTAATCCTAACACCGACAGTTGGCGCGCCAGGTAGGGGAATCGCGCTGTGATCGACCCCTCACCAGCATTCTCGATGGTGATTCGTACCGAGATGACGTCCCAGAGGTACGCCATGGGCAGCTCGGACCCTCTCCCTGCTGGATTCAAAATCCGGTTTGGGAGCCTGAACTTTCAGGCCACAGGGAACGGCTACCTCATGCGCCCACCAACTTCGACGAACTCCACCCGTGGCGGTCGACTGGGCCGGGCCCAATGCCCGCCACGCCTGCTGCTGACGCTCCGGCGCCCACCCAGGCGGCTGCTGTGAGCACCTCGACGCCCCGGCGCCGCAAACGCCCGGGTCAGCGCTCGCGTCAGGCGCGCGCGGAGCGACGCCGAGCAGCACGCGAGGCGGCCCGGAATGACGTGCCCCCGCCGAGCAACACGGCGGCGCACACTACGGGGGAGCACGCGGCCGCAGGGCCGCAGTTCCCCTACGGGATGCGCAACCCTGCTGCGGCGTACGCCTCATCCATCATCACCGACAATGGCTCCCAATTCACCGGCAGGAAATTCCTGGAGTTTTGCGACAACCACCACATCCGCGTGGACTGGGCGGCTGTCGCACACCCACAGACTAACGGCCAGGTGGAACGTGCCAATGGCATGATTTTACAAGGCCTCAAGCCCAGTATCTTCGACAGACTGAACAAGTCCGGCCGGAAATGGCTTCAGGAGCTCCCAGCGGTCATTTGGAGTCTCAGGACCACTCCGAGCAGAGCCACGGGATTCACGCCGTTTTTCCTAGTCTATGGGGCAGAAGCCGTTCTCCCCACGGACTTGGAATACGGATCACCCAAGGTTAAGGGATACGGTGAAGATTTGAACCAGCGAGCTCGCGAAGACTCGCTGGATCAAATAGACGAAGCCCGTGACGTGGCCATGATGCAATCGGCAAGATACCAGCAGGCGCTGAGGCGGTATCAAGCTCAGAAAGTCCGGCGCCGAGACCTCAACGAGGGCGACCTAGTGTTAAGGCTGCATCAGGACAACCGAGGGCGCCACAAGCTGTCACCACCATGGGAGGGACCCTACATCGTCACCAAGGTGCTCAAGCCCGGCACGTACAAGCTGGCGAACGAGCAAGGCGAAGTCTTCACCAACGCTTGGAACATCCAACAGCTACGTCGCTTCTACCCTTAGAAAGGATTTCCAAGTCTTTTTGCACATATCCGACGCCCCAGTCAGCTGTACAAATGTAAAGTTTTCTTTACGATAAAGTCAAGGGCGACTCGGTTTTCTCCCCGAAAACCAAGTCCCCCTCGGGGGCTACTACGGGGGGCACCCCCCCTAAAACGGTCCCATTTTTTCGCAATTTTCGCAAAAAAACCTTTACTTCGAAAGCGCCAAGTACGTCTCGACCCGGAAGTTTGAGCGAAATGACGTAGGACGCGAATGGCCAAAGGGCGAAGACGGGTGAGTCGGGGATAGCCTACGCCTCGCGGTAGGATACGGCCCTTCCCCCTCACCACTTTGCCTAAGCGCTACTCGTGAAAACGAACGATTCCAGCTGAAATTCGCCTAAACGACAGGGAGAGACGGAACGGCGCAATCACAAAAAACGAAATGGCACTTAAGCTTACAAGTAATTTAAGTAAATTGTGTTTATTACATAAAGCCACGAGGCTCGATTCCTAACTACAATCTAAGGGCCTGAGTGCACAGCTGCTTTCAGGGCTCGAGGGGCCCGGCAGGAGGAGCTTCCGGGAAGAGGATTTCTGCGAAGTCGTCGGCGAGGATGTCGGCGGCGGAAGCAGCAAGCGCGTCCAGGCGGCTCGCCTCGGCCTCAGCACCATCGTCGTCGAGGTCGTCAGCGATAATGTTGCCCGTAGCCAGCGCCGCAAGGTTAACCCGGTAGTGCGACTGCACCACGCCAAGGGTCTTCTGGATCCCCAGGCGGAGCGCACCTCGCATACGCCGGGTGACGTGGCCGCCTAAGGCTCGAAGGTGACTCGCCACCGTGCTCCCGGCTTGTCCGTTGCCCTCGTCGATGCTCTGGCACGCCTCGAGGGCTGCCTCCTGCAGGACCCCCAACTCCTGCTGGGAGGAATTGTAAGCCGCCTGGAGCACCTCCGCCTGCGTCGCTGATGTCCCGAGAGCAGCCCGCAAGCCTGAAAAAATGGAAGACAAATAAGTTGAGAGCGGATCTCGACGAACCCAAGCAACAAATGAAGAATCCAAGAGAGGTGACTTACCCTCGACCTGCTTCTTCTCTGTCTCGAGGGCCGCGCGCACGGTCTCGGCCGCCTGCTGCAGCTCGAGGATAGTGGCGTCCTTCTCCTCGCTAGCCTGCCGCAGCTCCTCGAACGACACGGCCTCCTGGACCAACTCCCCTTTGAGCCGTGTGACCTCTGAATCCTGAAGCTGGAGCGCGGCTTGAACCTCCCCCAGCGTGGTGCGCTCCCGCTGGAGCTGGCCTTGCGCTTCCTCTCGAGCCGAGCGCTCACGCTGGAGGGCGGCCTGAGCCTCCGTGAGGGCGGACCGCTCTTGCTGGAGCTGGCCCTCTGCCTGCTGACGCGCGCTCCGCTCTTGACGAAGCTGATCCTCCACCGCGGCGAGCGACGTGACCTTCTCCTGCAGATCAGCGCTCAGCTTTTCGGCCTCCTGGGCCTTCTGCTCGGCCTGAGCCTGCCAGGATCTCGCCCCCTCGAGGGTGGTGCGGTCTTGCTGGAGCTGGGTCTGTGCCTCGACGAGGGCGGTCTCTTTCTGCGCCAGTAAGGTCTGCGCCTCGGCCAGGGCAGCGCGCGCCTTCTGCAGCTCGCCGTTCGCTGTCGTCAGCACCCCCTCCTTCTCTAGGAGCACGGCCTTCACTCTGTCGACCGTGGTGGCGCCCTCCGCGGTCAGAGCACGCTGGTCCAGGAGCGCGTCCTGCACGGCCATTAGCCGGTACTCCAGCCAGCCGTTGTCCATCTGCAGGGCCTCCACCAGGGCGTCCAAGGCTTCGTACTGCCCCCGGTACCAGTCGAGGCTCGAGCTCAACTGAGAGAGGCAGTTGTACTTCTCACGCGCCTGACCCTGCAGCTCCTGCGAGCATCAACCAAAGGGCGGAGAGAGGGATCAGAACGTGGAACACTCGAACGGGAAACAAACGAGAAAATGAACTCCAACCAAGCAAAGACGCTCACCTCGAAGAGCTGGAACGACCGGCCCTCGTGGAGACGGAGCGCCTCGGCCAGCGCAGCGTTGAGGGAGGCGCCGTGCTCGCGGAACTCCTGCCACAGCGCCTGCTCGGCCTGGGCCTCGTCGATCAAGGTACGCGGCACCCCGGGGGGACGCAACCCCTGTTCCGACCGCGACGCGTCGGCGTTAGATGCTGGCGGCGCGGCACGAGACGTCGATGCCCCGGCGTCGTGCGCCGGCCGCTGCGACATCACGCAGCCGTCAACCCGCATCACCAGCACCTCAGTCGTAGGCCCGGGGGCTAGCCCGGACGACCCCCTCAACTGGCCCCTCGTGGGGGCACCACCATCAGGGGCCCCGGCCGCCTCGCGGCCCCTGATGGACCGGCTCTCCGAATGAGCCAGCCCGCGCCCTTGGTGAGGGTCGCGGAGCACCAGCGCCTGCTGCGGCATCGCGGCCGCCACCACCACCTCCTGCTGCGACCCCGCGGCCGCGGTCGGGGTGCGTGGTGGATCGCCCGCCGCTGCCATGCTCACCGCCGCCCGTGGCACCCTCTCCGAGCGCCGCCCAGTCGTCAAAGACGTCCTCAACTTGAGCGCCTTGGCGGGCGCATGTTCGGGGACGGCCGGCGACGCCCTGACAACGAAATGAAAAGGGGGGATGTGCGGCTGTTTCTCGAAATTGAGGGCATGTGGGAAACGTTGCTACTTACCTCAAACTGGAGAAGCCCCGCTTCCTCTTCCTCGAGGACTGGGGGGGCACCTCCACTGCACCCACCGGCGCCTCCGCGGTGCCCGCTAGCACCTCCACCGACGACCCGGTGACGGGCGGCACCGTGCCCGCCTTGAGGGTCGATTCCGCGGCCGCCCCCTCGACCCGCGGGGACGGGGGCGCCGCGGGTTCCCACCTACCAGGGATGGGCCGCTCCCCGTCGCTCTCCTCCTCGTCCGAGGACGAGTTCTCCAGCACCGGTGGGGGAGAGAGACCTTGCTGCTCACGCAGCCGGTACTCCTCGTTGTACTGATCAAGGCGCTCCTGCCACCTGATCCTTCTCTCCTTCGCAAGGGCCGCCCGGTCCCGCTCCCGCTGCTGCGTGGCGCGACCGGCGGCCTGAGACCGAGGCGTTGGCGGGTCCGATCGGGAGGCCTGGACGGTCACCAGCTGTGGGCTGGGATTGTCAGGACGAAGAAAAAAAATGCGAAACAAGAATCAAAGAAGAAAGGACGGTGCTCACCGGCTCGGCGTCGGGGAGCATCGCGAACGACCAAAGGTCGTCGTCGGTATGCGGCACCACCTTGAGGTTGATTGCGCGCCTCGCCCGCGTGGCTGCATACCCCTTGGGGAGAGGCTCCTGCAGCAGCCGTGAGCGCGCCAGCGACGTGGGGTTGGCCGCATCACTCATCTCGAAGATGCAGAGCTCCCTCTCCATGAGGGGAACGACCCGCCGGTGGTGGAAGTTGGCGATGATCGAAGCCACCCCCAGCCCGGCGTCCGCCAGCTGGCGCAGGGCGGAGGTGAGGGACTCCAACCTTCATTGTCGCGACGGGGGCGACATGCCGTGAAACCAGGCGTCGGACTTCCGTATTAGCACCTTCCCGGTGTACGGTGGAAGGCCAATGCCGTCGTTGCGCAGGTAGAACCACCCCTTCTCCCAGTCCGTGTTGTTGGAGGTCATGGTGCACAGCGGGTACAGCTCCTTGCGCGCGTCCCGCAGTGCGAGCGTAAGGCCGCCGGCGCGAACCGCCCGGCGCGTCCCCTTCTCGGCCGTGGCAAGGGTGTGGAGCTCGTCGCGAAAGAGGTGGACCCAGAGGTCCCAGTTCGCCGGGATCCCCAGAAATCCCTCGCAGACAGCGACGAAGGCAGCCGCCTGTGAGATGGCGTTGGGGGCGAAGTTGTGCAGCTCCACCCTGTAGTGGTGGCACAGCCCCCGCATAAACCGGCTCGCCGGGGCGGCGAAGCCGCGCTCATGGAGACGGGCGAAGCTGACGACGTAGCCGTGCGGAGGGTTGGGCTCCCTATCCGACGCCGGTGGGACCATCCACGCCGGGTATGGGCCGTCGCCGGCCGGCATCAACTGCCCACCGTTCACCAGCTCGTTCAGCGCCAGCGGCGTCACCGTCGACCGGGGCCACGGGAAAGGCTCCACCACTCGAACCGGAGGGGCCATGGAGGACGAGAGCGAGAAGCAAGGGTGGCGGCGGAAGCGCAAAGAACGCGAGCAGATCCGAAGCGGCGGAGCGCACGGCCGAGAGGAAGACGAGCTGCGTGCGGGGCTGGATGCGAATGGCAAGGTAAGGGACCTCGCCCCTGCCTCCCCCCGCGATTTATAGAATCTAGGGGAGCAACACCCCCGAAAACTCCGCACACAGCGCCGATTAATGCGAACGGCGCCCCGCGTCGCTGACAAGCGGGGCCGCAGCGCCGAAACGGTCGTACGCACGCGCGCCCGCTATCATTACGACACAATAACCGAAGGGGCGCGGCGTCCCGTCCCGTCTGCCCCCCACGTCGCCCACGACGACTGCGGTGCGCCGCCTGAAAAGGTGCGCCCGCTTCACACGATCGGCGCCCACGATCTGCACCCATTAAATGGCTGAGTTCCTTCCCGAGTAAGGATGACCCCCTCACGAGACTAGAGCCAAGAGCTCGAGGACCGACCCCTCGCGGGTGCGATCGATGCCCCGATCTAAAAAGGGCGGAGCCACGGCTCACCGAACGAACTCGAGGGCCGAGCCCCTCGAACGCTGCATTTACTGATCAGCGGTTCCCAGACCTGCCCGTCGAGGGTAGGCGCCGCAGATGCCCCTCGAGCGGGGATTTACTGATCAGTGGCTCAAGGGTCGGCTCGACCACGGCCCAGCAGGCTCTACAGATCAAGCCAAGACGGGGGCACGATAGTGCTACCCCGCAGAGGCCCTACTGATCAGAGGTTCGAAGCCTGACCCTCGAAGGGTTCGAACAGGCGCCTCAGATTGACAGAGTCAGGGACGACCAAGGCGCGCGCATTCGAGCCTAACCCCGATCTCGCAAGCTCAGTGGCGCCCCATAGTTCGTGTTCAAGGCCAACGAGGGCAGCTAGTCGAGGGATCCACCGAGGGAGAGGTTCCGCGCCCTCGGTCCCAATCGAACGGGACCGAGCCCTGCCTAGCACACCCACGTAAGTGCTCTTATGGACGTGTCTCCGGACCACGAGCCGACCCTTATCGAACGGGGCACGGACGTCCACTTGAACTACCCGCTAACAGCTCGACGAGGAACCCATGATTCGCGACCCGTCCGATGGGAGTCATGAGCACCTCACCCCTCCGCCCTGCGAAGGGGCGGCGAAGGGGCGCACAGACAAGTCGGAGAGCTCGCCCCGATCGCCTTGAGTGGGCCCAGGCTCGGGGGCTCGACGCACGGCTACACCTCCTGAACGTACCCGAACGCAAGCAAATACCAGTACACGCGCATGGCACTGCCGAGGCCGGCTGAAATAACGCCGAGGCCGGCTGAAATAAACACCTCGCGCACCGGCCGCACGCTACGAAAAAAACCTTGCAGGAATGCACACACTCCTCCAAGGCTTCAGGGGCTACACCCGAGGGTGCGCTAGCGCGCCCCCACAGAACGCCACAACGCCCAGGAGGGAAGAAAGCCTCATCAGAAAGCACCAGCCTTTGCAAGTTCCTACGGACACTGTTTCAAAGGCTCGGGGGCTACTGTCGGGGACAGCCACGGGGGTCCCCTAATGATGGGGGAAATCACCCCTTTTTTCGAAAAATAATGAAAGCGAACGAGCAAACCACACCACGCACGACAGCCGCCCAGGGCAGGGCCCACGGCCCAAAAAGCCTCACCGGCCCAACGAACAGTCGACCCCCGGCGCTCCTCGAGCAAACCTCCGACCCGCTCGAGGGCCGGGCGCTGCGCCGCGAATCTTCCGCCTCGCTCGAGGGCCTGACGCCCCCTCGAGCGAGTGTCCGCCTCGCTCGAGGGCTTGACGCCCCTCGAGCATGTTTACGCCTCGCTCGAGGTCTCCTCTGATCCGCGACACCGTGCCTGCTCCCACGACCGGAGCATTAAATGCTCTGGCGCGTCGCGGGAGCCCGGGTCAAAGGCAAATCCACGCCACGCCGGCCCTCTGACACCGCCTGGGAATCAGATCCCGGCGCTGTTCGGCCAACCCGCACTGTGCAGCCATCCCCGGCACTATGCGGGTGCCGAGCGGGATGGCCGATGTCATTCCGTGACACTGTGCCGCCTACTCCCGTACCTCCTCCACGTCGCGCCCCTCGAAAGAGGACGTCGACACCCTCGAGAGGGGTAGGGCCCCCCAATTCCCCGCCCGCCTGGGGCGACGCCGTGGCGCAAGGCCAGCGAGGCGCGTCACCTCCGTCACCTCCCGGCGCTGTGCAGCCATCCCCAGCGCTGTGCAGCCATCCCTGGCGCTGTGGAGCCCTGTTACGATGGGATGCCACCACGGCGGCCCCTGTACGGCATGAGCGCTCCCGCCATCGAAGCCCTTGAAAGAGCATGGATCATCCTCGAAGGGTGTACGGGCAGCGACTTGGTGCGCACACTGACCGGCGCCGCCGTACGAGCGACGTGCGCCGCATCCCCTCCGCTAGCTGCGGCGCCGCCCGGCCATCCCGGGCGCTGTGCGACTCGCCCAGGGTCCGTGCGATCAGCACCAGCGCTGTGCGGACATCCCTGACCCTGTGGCGCCATCCCGGGCGCTATGCTGTCATCCCCAGCGCTGTGGAGCCATCCCCGGTGCTGTGCGACCATGCTTCGATGGGACGCCGCCGTGCCGGCCCCTGTACAGCGCCGGGTGCCCTCGTCAGCAAGACCCTCGAACGGGTGCACGAACGGCAGTCAGACGTGCACGCCGAGCAAGCTACCCTCGAAGCTTTTCCCAGACCAGCATATAGCCACCACGACACCGGCAAGTGTTGAGACGTCAGGACGCCATCAAATCGCAAACACTGTGTGCCAGTACCACGATACTGTGTAAAACCCTGAGCGGCATGTTTGTAAGCCGCCTCCCCTTGGTCTATAAAAGGAGGAGGCGGTCGCCCGGCCGCCGGGGGGACGAGATCATCGCTTCACACTCACTCTCACTCGCATACTCGTTCCCATCGATATTGGCACTTTGCCTCAATCACTTAGCAGGGACTTGGAGGCCTCTCCTCCTCTCCCGCCTTGCTTGTAGCCCCCCTCTGCAGGCACCACCGGTGCGAGTCAATACAGCGCGCACGCGCCAATCTGTTGGACGTACGACCCCGCGGTCGGAACCAGGATAAACTCGTGTCCCCTGTGTTGTCACTTGCACCAACCATCGAGAAGCTGATCACAGCGTAACTCACTAGTTAGTGTCGGGACTAATCCTAACACCAACAACTTGTTACTCTTCATTGTGTTCATCCTGTGTAAACCGGTCAGACCGGTTTTGGAAACCGGTTGGACCGGTTTCCCCACAGGGTCACCCGACTTGCTTTTCTTGCCTTGTTGATCCATGGATGTGGTCACTAGAGGATCAGTGTATACTTCTGAGGTAGAGCACTCTTCTAAGGATACTCTTATCACTTGATCCTCACTAGTTGACGGCTTGTCATACTCAAACCCCAAATCTTCATTTTGGCTTTCGATTTCTCTTCTCTCATCATCCTTGGCCAAGATGTCATCATGAGCACATGAAGATGAGTGGTTTGCAGCTGTGGCTTCACTTTGCATGCTTGCTCTTTGATCTTGGTCTTTGCATTTGGGCATTTCATAAAGATTTTGAAAAATCTCCCAAATGTCATGTGCATCAATTATGTCATCACAAATTAATTCCTGCACATCACAACTCAAGGTACTATGAATGTAGTTAGTAACTTGAGCGTTGAGTTGCCATCATTCTAACTCCTCTATAGATAAGCCCGACAAGTCAATGTTGTCTATTCTAGTGTGAGGAGGAAGAATACTAGCAACTACAACCTGCTCAGCATGTGGACCAAACGTCCTAATTCCATTAAGTACATGAGCTGACCAAGAATCGTAGTTTGAGCCACCTAGAGTCAATGGCTCAAAGGATACCTCATATGTTGTCGACATCTTTTCTCCAAGCGGTTAAGCTCGAATCGGAGTTCCTCGCTCTGATACCAATTGAAAGGATCTTGATGTCGTCTAGAGGGGGGGTGAATAGACGAATCTGCACTTATTAAAAACTTCAACCCTCTGTTAGTACTAAAACCGGTCAGACCGGTTTCCAAAACCGGTCAGACCGGTTTTGCTAGGCAGCAAACCAACAAACAAGTATATGCCCTCTACGAGTTCTAGCACAAACCAAACTTGGTGTAGGACTTCCACAGGTGTTTCCAAGAGTATCAATGAAGTCCCTGCACACAGCAAATGCACACCAAAGTAGATCGAAGCGGAAGCACAAGGTATATGCTAGAGATAGAGATAAAACAATAAGCAAGATATATATGAAGTAAATGCACAAGAGACACAAGAAACAATAAGCGATCCTCAGGAGACCGACGTACGTGAAGTTCATGGCAGTCCCCAACTACACCTACCTCAAGCTGAAGATGCCCGGACCCAAGGGAGTCATCACCATCGACACCAAGTTCCAACACACTTTCGAGTGCGATGTTGAGTGCTTCCAGTTCGCAGAAGCCCTCATCCGCTCCGAGAAGATGGCCACAGGAACTTCGGCTGGGAATCCCAACAACGACATCACGATGGTCGAATCGACCTAGACCAGCTACGTTGTCTCTACCCTTGCAATAGTACTGTGTACTATTTTATGCTTATGATGAATAAAAGTGCCCGCCCTTTTTCTGTTTTTTCATCATAAGCACGACTTTTGCCGAAAAGGTCTACTGATGCGAGCGATCCTAAGCAACAAACCATTTTATGGTCCTCGACCTGAAAATCCTTCGTTGCTCGGGGGCTCCATCCAGGGGCAACATGTCCCTCGAAAAACGAAAGTCTTTTTTTCGAAAAAGCCTTTTTCGAGAAACACTCCGCCAACTCAAAGAGCAAGAGGGAAGGAACCCGTAACTATCTGACCACGCTCGGCCGAGTACTGATGCCCCCACGGCTATACATGGTAGGTTCCGCGAGCTACATCTGGGATGGTTAGGTCGATCTCCCCACGCCTCTAAAAAGTTTCGACGGCAAATGTTACCTCGGTGTCTTTTTTTCTTAAAAAGTAGCTCGACGCCCGACCTACCCGACCCTTCCGAAGATAGCTCGGGGGTTTTTCACCTACGAGATACCCCGACGCGACTGTGCCCGGTCGACGCTCTCGAGTCCCTACGCTCTGGTAGCTACGGGACGGAGCAAGACCAGCAACGTCCTAAGGGAAGCCCTATTGGCTCGGAGACCCCTAGCCTCTTGACGAAGGGGAAAGGAAAAGGGATCGAGTGTCAAACTTAAAAAGAAAATAGCCCCTCTGCCTATGGAGGAGAACCAGTAGGTTAATTATAACAGTGAGCCGCCGGTGCTACTAAACTATTTTCTCCTGATCAGTGCTCATCATCGAGCCATCCTAGGTCCTCCATGGCAGAGTCGGCTACCCTCCCGGTGAACTCAACACACCCCACCGAGATATGGGGGTAACGGTGGTCCTCATACCCGGGGGCCCATCCCTCTCCGAGCAGCTCGCGATCCAAGTTGGGATAGTGCGAAAGGAACATGGCCATGGCTTGGTGGACCAACTGCCGAGCCATAGCCACACCCCACGCGCGTGCGACGCCACCGACCATCCCGAGGCGTTCGACCAGGGACGACCCTTCGTCAATACCAATGCCCTCCAGAAGCTCCACGACGGCCTGGGTAAGAGCCCGGTGAGTCTGTTCCTGTTGCAGGAGAGTCGCCCGGGCCGCGGCCATAGCCGGGGATGACAGCTTGAGCGCGACAGCCCTCTCTGTGGAAGAACAAAAGAATGAGAAGGGCACCAACAGAAGGCGCCGACGGGACGAGTGGCAACCACGACTTACCCGTCAAGCCGTCAGCAAGCAGCGACACGAGTGCCGTCAACTCCTCCTGCTTGGTGATGGCCTCGTTCATCCAGGCTGCGTCGGCCGCCCGCCGATCCCGCAACGCCTGCAGCTCCGCGCAGGCAGCTACAATGACAAGCAATCGTGGGTAAGCACACTAACCTGCAGGTTGACCACCCAATCCGAAAGAGCCCGCCCCGGAGCACCAGCTTACCAGTCAGCTCCCTGTCGCGATCGGTGGCGACTGCCAGCAGCTGCCTTCGCTCAGCGATGGCAACATCGAGCTGGTCCTGCAGGGAGGTGTTCTGCTCCCGGGCGGACTCCAGGGCGCGGGCAGAGCTCGTCGCGGCAGCTGTAAGCTCGGCCACCCGCGTCTCCAGCTCAGCCTGCTTGAAAGGATCTTGATGTCATCTAGAGGGGGGGTGAATAGACGAATCTGCACTTATTAAAAACTTCAACCCTCTGTTAGTACTAAAACCGGTCAGACCGGTTTTGCTAGGCAGCAAACCAACAAACAAGTATATGCCCTCTACGAGTTCTAGCACAAACCAAACTTGGTGTAGGACTTCCACAGGTGTTTCCAAGAGTATCAATGAAGTCCCTGCACACAGCAAATGCACACCAAAGTAGATCGAAGCGGAAGCACAAGGTATATGCTAGAGATAGAGATAAAACAATAAGCAAGATATATATGAAGTAAATGCACAAGAGACACAAAGATTTATCCCGTGGTTCAGCTCACCACTAAGGTTAGCCTACCTCCACGTTGTTGAGGTATCCACACAAGGATAGGCTCGCCACACAAGGCTTGCCCTTGACCTCGGTCTCAAGTCAAGAGAATGAACCCTTGAGATGAGAAGGTTTCCACTAGAATCATAGGGGTAATACAAACTTCTTGGAGCTTCCACAATCTCGGATTGGAGAGCTTCCAAGTGACTTCTAGCCGTCTAGGAGCAAAGCTCCAAGAGTAAAAGATGCTTCAAAGGATCTTCAACGAAATCAGCAAATGCTCAAGTATGGGATGCTCACAAGGCTT
This sequence comes from Cenchrus fungigraminus, assembly GCA_036936925.1. NCBI lineage: Eukaryota > Viridiplantae > Streptophyta > Magnoliopsida > Poales > Poaceae > Cenchrus > Cenchrus fungigraminus. The sequence goes on along the minus strand of CM072780.1, from coordinate 26,886,596 downwards.
CTCAAAGCTCTCTAAAGCTCTCACACAAGTCACTCTCTCAACCCAACACAAGAATAGGGCACTAAAGGGTTGAATCTCACTTAGAGAGGTTGGGGAGAGCTTAGCTGGGGTTCAAGAAAGCATAGGAGGCGCAGGGAACCAGCAGCCCCTCAAAGAGGAGCTCATGGGTATAAATACCCATCCTCCCCAAAACTAGCCGTTAGTCTATCAGACAAAACCGGTCAGACCGGTTTGCCAAACCGGTCAGACCGGTTTTCAAACCAACTAGCCGTTGGACGGTGTCAGTGCCCAAACCGGTCAGACCGGTTTGGGCCAGAGAGCTCTACTAAGGTTTGAACTCCAGGGTTAGTCTCTCTTGGGTTCACTTGAGCACTTTTTGATGTTTGTTGTCCAACCAATGATTCATCCCTCTTGATAGTACGGCATACCTAAACTCACGATAAAAGATAAACCTAATTATTCTATTTGAGTTTGAACCATCAAGGTACGCCGGTAATTGATCTTCAATGATTCGAGGGCTTCCAATGTTGTATACCAACTGAGCACATGTTATAGATATAAATAGATGCATGTGCTTGAGCATATCCACCTTGAGCTAGTGACATAGAATTCTTCCATAGAGTAGAGAATCAATCACTTTGAATTCTAGAGCCACTCCAAATTATCAATCATGACACTAGATGCAATTTATCACTTCCCTCGGTAGGCTTGGATATGATACTTCGAAATCCTTGATGCTCTCAACTTCACCCTAGCACCTTGCTTATGGTCGCTATCCATAGCCTTTGCTTAGTTCCTCGTTTTAGCCATCTTGATCTCTTCATCACTTATCCTTGCCACTATTGAGTCAAGCCTTGCACCATAGAGAGAATTCCATTTGAGATGCCACTCAAATAATTGTCCTTTTGATTGATAACAAACATCCTTGCCTTGTAAGCTTCCATTTAGGTCCATTACAATAGAGGTAACCACATGACCTTTGTCAACACTATATTTGAAGTCTTGCAACTAGCTTCTTTGTAAGAGTCAATATCTTCCACTTGATGTAAGAGTGAAATCCATTTGATATTATACTCGGTGAACTCATTGTATAGCTCATCAAGTTCCATGTTGTATCAATAGTGAAATCCCTTTGATGCCATACTCATCTTTAACTTAGTTCTCCCATTTTTACATCACAAGCTTCTCCTTTCTTCACAATATGCTTTGCTTTGACATAGAGAGGCCAACTAAGTACCATATATAATCATGCCTCTATATTTGCTTTTCTTTAGCTTAGGATCACTTGTTGTATGTCTTATATAGACTCCAATGGGAAGAACACATTAACCAACTCAAGACATTCATCTTTAGTAGTTTGCATACATTCCATGTATAATGCCATGATCCACCCTTGTCATCTTTGCAATATGAGCCAAAAACATGATCTTACACATAAATATCATTTATCAATAATCAACAACCTGCTCACATGCTTTACAAGAGTGTTAGTGATTTAATCAAGTTGTCACTCAACTCACCAAAACCCACTTAGGGCTTGATTGCACTTACACTGCTTCCGAGCTGCCTCGCCAACAAAGGCATTGAAGGCAGCCTGAGCACTCTCCGCCTGATGCTGGGCCTCGGCCAGCCTCGTCACTGACATCGCCCTCTCCTCCTCGACGGCCGCCAGACGCTCCACCAATGATGCACGAAGTGAAGCCAGCTCTGCCTCCTTCCATCCCACCTCTGCCTGAAGAGCTCCAATCGCCCTCCAGACCTCAGCCTGCTGGCAGATGAACTGGGACCGGGCATCGCAGCGCGCCGCGAACCCCTGTCCAAGAAGCAACTCAAGAAAGGACAACAATGAGAAAAGTCAAGCAGGATCAAGCGGGAAGAAAGGCATAAGTCAAGGGACATACCATGGCAACGGCGGCCACTTCCTCGGCCGAGGCCGCCTGACGACGGATCGCGCGTCTGAGCCGTTCGGCCGAGGCGTGCTCCTCCTTGTTGTCAATAACGAGCAGCACTCAGCCCGGGTCATCGCGGGCGACCACCTGCAACCTGCGGCGGAAGGCCTCACCTCCGGAAACAGAAACCAACACCCCCTGGGGCTCGTTCGGTGCGCCGGAGCCAAGTTGGGAGGACGACGCAACGGTGGGAGCCGAGCCGGAGAGCGGCACGATCCCCGCGACCTCCGTGTTCCCCCCCCCCTCGTTCGGCCGGTCTTCCACCTCCTGGTGGGGAATCCCGTCGTCAAGCCCTTCGGTCTGGGCTTCAGAGGTCGGGAGGACTCCCGCGGTAGGCGTGGCCATCACCGGATCCTCCGGCGCGGACGTCGTGGGGACCACTTCAGCAACAGTTGCGCGTACCGCGACCTCCGAGGGCTCTGGCCCCCCGACGGAAGCGATGCCTAACGCCGCCGTGTCTTCGCTAGTGTTGACACCGTTTTTTGGAAAAACAGGTCAAAAGAGATAAGGGGAATCAGCCGATGGAAAACAGAGTGCAATCGGCCGATTGAAGGAAGAGAAGGACGGTCAACACGATTCGCCGGTGGTCAGAGAGATTCAACTCTGACAGTGGGCCAGCAAGGCAAAGCAATTGGCCAATGGTCAAGGAAAGAATCGGTCGGTGGACATGAAGAAAGGCGGTATTCAAGGAGATACGCCAGATGGAAAGCACTGTGGAGGCGGGTCAATCTACGATTGACGACGGGTCAAGAGTCAGTTTTTAGAAGGTCTTTTGACTCCTGCGAGAGTCCTTTTCTATCTTTAGTCTTTTTGTCTTTAGATGCAAGAAAACAGTGCCGTGATCGGCTAGAAGTCTGGGTTGTCCTCAGGACATAAATAGCGACCCTGCGTGGTCGGAAAATCGGTACACACCAATACCAAACAAACCGCCTCCGGGCAAACCCTTTACTTTTACTGCATCTACTTTACAGCATCTACCTTTACAGCATCTACTTTTCGGCGACTTCGCCATTGCATTTTTTCTCTTTTCTACAACGCTGTGCTTCGGGTTCGTCGGGCTGCATCAGCTGATCTCCGACAAGATTGTGAGTACCGTTTTACCGAATAACCCTAAGCTTTAACCTCCAGGCGCATCGCTGAGGTTTCGTCTAGTTCTTTATTCACCCCTTACCGATATTAGCTAGATCTACAAGTTTTCGTACCAAATTCTTGTGGTTTTAACTATTATCATTATCATCCGCTCGATCTAGATCCTATCGGCTTTCAACATCACAGCCGATTCCGACCTACTCGAGTGCTGACGTCACGATCGGCCGATCCAGCCGATCGCACCCGCGCTTCGGTCGCTTTCGAGCCGGCCGATCCCGCTTTTCCCGTATCGGTCGATTTGGCTGGTACACGTGTCGCTGCAAGGCCATCGGTTCTCTAGCCAATCCCTAATATTTTCCATTGTCAATCAACAGGTCAGATTGGCTGGCACGCCTCGCTACAGACCGGGGAGTCACGTGTGTCACGCGCAAGGGTGACGTCCTATTTTTGCGTCAACACACTTTTGGCACGCTCGGTGGGACACGAAAAAAGTCAACAATGACGAAGCCTACGAAGACTGGTCCTTCTGAAGTCGATCTGGACAACGTTCAACCCATCACCAAGGATCAGCTGAAAGATTCAGACAAAGCCGAGCTTGAGGCACACATGAAGCATTATGAAGAGCTTTGTTTGGCATCATACGGTCAGACTAAAAGTGGAGTCTTCAAGAAGAATCCGCTGCCAACGCCTAAACAAGTCACCTTTTCAGCCGATCCTGAAGGGCTTCAAGACTTGATGACCAAGGCTATGCATCAAACAATGGTTGATCAATCCAAGGTATTCGCAAATACTATTCAGAATGCCATAATTGATGCACTCAAGCAAGGAGCAGAAGCAGGATATCTAGGACCTGCATACTTTCAACCAAGGTGTACTCCTCCTGTGTTCCAGCAAAACCAATCGGCCAACCCGCCGAATGGTGATCCAACAGCAAAAGCTACACCATCTCCACAAGCTGCCACCAGTTCTTCATCGGACTCTCAGCCGATTCAGAATCAGAGTGGCGATGGTAAAGATAAAGATCCTGCTGTCACAACACCAGTGCATTCTGTTGTCCAGGATCAAAGTGCTTCCAGTGCAGAATCAACATAAATATCCTGCTATGAGAGATTCAGATGGGAAGCTTGCAGGATGGGATTTACCTCGTGATCACTTTGAGACTAACATCTCAAATTTCTTTGAGCTTGTGCCTGAGGAAGTCCCAGAAGTAAAATACCCACAGTCTTACCAAGCTATATTCGGAGGTACTCCAGGGACTGTGCACATGAATGGGAAAGGAGTGGTGTTTGTCTACTTCAATCATGGGAGCAAGAACTTCGAAAGAGTCAAGATCAGTCCAGCTCATGCTCACATGGTCATACCGACAGAGAAAAGATCTCCTATTCCACCTCAGAGGCTAAATCCTACTCCACCTCAGAGATCGGCTCAGCAGCCGATACTCGGGATGCCCATACCAACTGCTCTGCTACAGCAACCAACGCTCGGGATGCCCATACAGACAGCCCCGCCTCAACAGTCAACGACAATGCAGGCTGTCTTAACCCCAGCTAATACGGTGGCTCATACAAGATCTTCACCTCAACAGCCGATCAACCAAGGAGCAGCAGGGCAGCCAGTGTTTCCACAAGTGGATTCAGCGCGATTGCTGCAAACACTTCTAAATCAATTGGCTATTTCAAACCAGTTGAATACGCAGCAACCAGCCTCATCGGCTAGTCAGCCGATTGAACAGGCTACACCTATTACAGGTCATTCAGACACCCAAGGTTCTACTGAGGCAAGGACAGTTCCAGATCCAAAGACAAGAATCTTAGAAGAACTACCTCCAGAAACTCCAACTGAGATGCAAGCAATTGAGCAAGTGGCTACAGAGTTGAAATCTCATGTGAAGCAGGAGTTGATCGACCACTTCTCGGAGATGCTATTGAAGCAATATGGGATAAAACCCAAGCAGCAGTCCTGCATGTACAGGACACCGTATCCCTCTGGCTATGATCAGATACCGTTCCCTCCAAGGTTCAAAGTGCCAGACTTCACCAAGTTCTCTGGACAAGATGAAACATCCACTATGGAGCACATCACTCGGTTTATCATCCAATGTGGGGAAGCAGGGAATGTTGATGCACTCAGGATACAGTTGTTCTCTTCATCTCTGTCAGGGCCGGCATTCTCATGGTTTACATCACTGCCAGCTAACTCCATCATCAAGTGGTCCGATCTGGAATAGCAGTTCCATAATTACTTCTTCTCTGGCATCAACGAGATGAAGATCACTGATCTGACCAGACTCAAGCAAAGGAATGATGAAACAGTAGCTGGATTCGTTCAAAGATTCAGAGAGGTCAGAAATAAGTGCTATAGTCTAAACTTGGGAGACAAGCAACTAGCTGAGTTAGCTTTCCAAGGTCTCTTGCCGACCTTAAGGGAGAAATATGCATCACATGACTTTGAAAGCCTCAGCCAGTTGGTCAGCCGGATGAGTCAAGAAACTGCAAAGTCCTATGAGCCTAGAAGGAATTTTCAGAAGGTGTCGTACGTGGACTACTCTGACTCAGAAGATGAAGACAATATGATAGGACTCGCAGAGTGGGTCAAAGGCAAGAAGACAGTGTCCTGTCCCTTTGGCAAGAAAGAGCCAGAGAAATTCGGCTTTGATATCACTAAGGCCGATAAGATATTTGATCTGTTGCTTCAGCAAGGGCAGATTAAACTCTCCCAGTTCCATACCATACCATCTGCAGAAGAGCTGAAGAGGATGAAGTATTGCAAGTGGCACAATGCAACATCGCACGATACCAATGATTACAAGATCTTCAGACAACAGATCCAATCAGCTATTGAGCAAGGGAGGCTTAAATTTGAAACTCCTACCAAAGCTGAAAAGCCAATGAAGATTGATCAGCACCCCTTCCCAGCTAACACAGTTGAGGTGTCTAGCAAAGACACGTCACGAGTTAAGTTGCTGACATCTGATTCGGCTCAAAATAAAGGAACCGTCGATCCCAAAGTACAAGTAACCGCTGCCGATGTCAAAGGAAAAGGGTTACTACTTGGAGAAGGAGAATCAAAGCCACGCCGGCCCGTCACATCACAAATGCTGATCAAGAAGTTCCAGCGCCGACAAGAGAAGGCAAAGGAAAGAGAGGAGTGGGCACGTCGTAATGAAGGACATTGGAGATGTCCGTTCTTCAAGTACTGTTGGGAAAAAGGAATCAAGCTGCCGACGGCAGGAAACTGTCCAGAGTGCAACGGGGCTTACAATAATGGCAACTCATCCAAAAGGGTTTGCTTTGATGATAGAAGACCTACAGCCAAGGATCACCGTGGATTCAACAATCAACGAATCTCGGTTCACGATCGGCTGGGGGGCAAAGCCAATGTCCACGATCGGCTGGGGGGCAAGGCTAGCATTCATGATCGGCTGGGAGGCCGAGTCAATGAAGAGTCAAACGATCGGCTAGAAGAGATGGCCGATTCTCTGGTCCCTGACGAGGACATTATGTGCCGAGCTCCTGAACGTCGACGCACATTGCAATTGGATGATGAAGGGTCAAGCCAAACACGTAAGAAGCCTAATCCACAGTGGTGTCCAGATGGCTTGACTAAGTCCCAGAAGAGAAGAGTCCAGCGCCTACGTCAGCTAGAACAGCATGAAGAAGCAGAGAGACTTATGCTGGACAAGAAGAAGGTTCGGTCTAAAGTTTGGCGCCCAAAGCCTAAGGCCGATGGTGAGGAAGATGACAAACCCCGAGCTGATATAAACATGGTTGTCTTCCTACCGAAAGAGTTCATGGCTCCAATTGATTCGGATGTGTCCGATGAGGAGCTTGGCATGGCTCAATTGACACTGGAACCTAGGCAAGCCATCTTTGAGAAACCAGAAGATGAGAAAAGACAACACTTGAAGGCCTTGTTTCTCAAAGGATTTGTCAATGGCAAGCTAGTCACCAGGATGCTCGTAGATGGAGGAGCAGCAGTCAACCTAATGCCGTACACCATGCTGCGCAAGATTGGGAAATCTGATGAAGATTTAACCCAAACCGACATGATGTTGGTGGACTTCAAAGGCAACGTCTCTCCAGCTCAAGGAGCAATTTGCGTGGAGCTCACCATCGGCAGTAAGACCCTTCCAACCACTTTCTTTGTCATTAAAGGGAGGGGATCTTATAATCTACTGCTGGGTCGGGATTGGATACATGCCAATTGTTGCATACCATCTACAATGCATCAATGCATCATCCAATGGATTGGAGATTCAGTGGAGGTGGTGCAAGGAGAAACCTCCTTGACAGTAGCAGCGACAGAAGCACAAGGATGGACCTATGATCAAGTAAGCTGCATATCTGGGAAAGCTTGGGATACCAAATATCTCAGAGTGTCTGATTTTGGACTAAAGCCGGTTCAAGTGGTCGGCTCTGATGACGAGGCTTAATGAATCAATTCATTGAAGACGAAAGGGAGCTTGGGCTCAGAGTCACAGCAGCCGATGGATTGGTTGCCCAAGTGCGTTAATAATTGTACAAGCCAATTGTTTTATCGTGCCTATCGGCCGATTAAGTTTTCGAGCTACAGCCGATTGCTGATGTAATCGTAGAATAGCCAATATCTGTAAAGAATCGCCTTTAGTGCAAAAAATATAAAACCGATGTACAAAATCAATATATTCGGTTATAGTCGATACATATATCGCCTTCAGAACAAAAAATACATGTTTATCTCTTCTGCTTTGGATTGCAACTCAGATCTACAGGTTACATATGTTCTCAAGAGGTTACAAGAAGGGTACTGTCCTAACTCCCAATATGATGAGGATATTGAATCGATGAATGGGAGAGAGGTACACGCGAAGAGGAAACGGAAGATTAAGATCTTCAATCTTCTGCCGGAAGGAGCCCGATGGCCGTTCCTTTGGAGCGCTCTTCCGCTGAAAAATGTGTAGCAAGACACCCTACCTGTGTTCTTCCTCCAAAGCCAGATCCTCACAAGGATTCTTCTAGCTATGGCGCCTCCTGGCTTTTCAAAAGGAGGCAAAGAAGAAGAGGGGCCACTACACTACTTCACAAGAATTCTTCTAGCTATAAAAGAGGGAAGGAGGAGAAGAACAGTCATACAGCAAGAGCCTGTAACCTATCTGAGTTAATTGAGACATAGCCGATGAGAGTGAGTTTCCTCTATCGAGCTTTTGGCCTATTTATAGCCCCAAGATGCAGAGAAGATAACTACAAGAAGGAATTAAAAAAGGGAAACGAAGAGCATCCGATGCAGTCAAAGCAAGAACAGTTTCCCCGTGAAAGTCTCAGGCTGGACAGTGGGCAGACATGCAGTGATACGCTTCCCAAAATTCAGGGGCTGGCTTTGAAGGGGAATTAAATCACGGCCCTACTCTGTACTTCAGAAGAGGAGACTATTAGGATTCCCCTCTGCCTAAATTTCCAGCAACGACGACAAGCTTTGATGCATCATTTTGATATAAGAACACTTCAACAAGAAATTTGTCAAGGAGTGGAGATAGCTACATTTTCCTGAAGACACTCTAAAAGAGATTTGCCTCTTATTCCTAATAGAAAATCGGTCTGGTCCATAGTCAGAGGATTATGGTGCTGCATGGAGTGGGCTACCATCTTATAGTGGAGAAATTGAACGAGACCATAAAGAGCACCTACAAGTATGGGTGAAAATTCATCGTCAGAAAATGGTGCATTAAATCCATCGAATGCCAATCAAAAGGTGGCAATTTTATTCATAAAAAAGCCGATTGCATCGGCTGATAGTACATCAGAATTCAAAGGAGGCTCTTGGCCTTGTCTAGCTCTACTTTAATTTGGGATATCTCTTCACCTACACGATCCAGTTCCTGAAGGAGAGCTGTCCTCCTGGCTTTGAGAACCTCCAGCTTCTTCTCGTTGTTAGCAATCACCAGACGGAGACCGCGTTCTTGTCTAGATGGTTGGTTTGGCCGATTCGCACCAAAGGCATTGATGTTCGACACGATCCTTTCCACAGCATCACGATTTGGAGACTGAGAAAAGAAGAAGCCTCAGGGAAAAAGATCATGAGAATGAAGAAAAGAAAGAGAACCAACCTGATTCACAGAGGAGGAAGAAGAAGAAGAAACCATCGCAAAGAGAAGATAACAATTCTAGGGAACTAAAGAAAGTTTGCGATATATATATATATATAAAGGCTGATTGAAACGTTCGGTCAAGGCATTCAATGTAGAGCGTTGGAAGTTGGCCAAGAAAAGGCCAATCATAATTCACCTCAGGGGAATTCGAAGAATATGCAAATTTTTCAGGGATCAAACTGTTAAACTCATCTCCCTATTGTGCTCAGGCGAATGGACAGGCAGATGCAGCAAACAGAGGCATCATCAAATTGATCAAACGCAAGATTGATGAAAGTCGTATGCGATGGCATACGGTCCTTATGGGCATACAGGATGGCATGCCATGGAGCGACCAAGGTATCACCATATCAACTGGTGTATGGTCATGATGCTGTACTACCTTGGGAACTGAGAGCCGGATCCAGGAGAACTTCTTTACAAGATCAGCTATTGGCTGATGATTATTCAGCTATGATGAAGGAGGAATTAGAAGATCTTGCTGGTAATCGGCTGAGAGCTTTAGAGAATATCGAAAAGAATAAAAGAAGGGTAGCCAGATGGTATGACAAGAAAGTCAAAGGTAAAGAATTTGCTGAAGGAGATCTGGTCTGGAAGCTCATATTGCCAATCGGCTCAAGGGATCCTAAATATGGGAAGTGGTCACCTAATTGGGAAGGACCATATCGGATCAGCCAATGCGTACCTAGAAATGCATATATTCTAGAGACATTGGAATGAGAAAAGTTTGCCAGAGCATTGAACGGGAAATATTTGAAGAAGTACTATCCAAGCATATGGGTAGATGCTTAGTCTAATCAGAGCCTAAAAACGGCCGATTCGAGACTCAAGTTACAGCCGATTGTGAATAAAGTCGTCTTTAATAGCAAAAAGCTGAATCATCAAAGCATGTTCGGTTTCAGGTTATGGCCGATGTACAAATCGCCCTTAGAACAATATATATATATATATATATATTCTCTCATCTTCAATTACAATGGTGACATTACAATGCAGATCTGAAAGAATACATTAGGAGGACAAACTTGAACAATTCATTACAGATCGATTACATTGGTCATCACTGGACAAGTGATGAGGACGAAGAAAGAGAAAAACAAAAAAGAGTAGATTTGATGAAGATGAATTACCAGATGCGGTAACTCTCCCCGTCAAATTTGTTGGGAAAGAAGACATAGGGCTGTTCTTCTTTCCGCAACGCCCAGGGGCAACCTCCACCCTTCTCCACCAGCTGAAGCACCCAAGCTGCATCACAAGGCTTCTTCTAGCTGTTGGACCTCCTGGCTTCACAAAAGGAGGCTAGAGAGAGGAGTATGTTCTAGGCTATTTCACAAGGATTCTTCTAGCCATCTTGTCAGAGAAGAAGAAAGGGACCAAAGAGCAAGAGCCTAAAGCTCCCTGGACCTATATCTCGAGCCATGGATGAAAGGAAAGGTGTGGCCTCCATAGGGGTATGAGGACGGCTATTTATAGCCGGAGCACCAGAAGAGATAAAGATGAAGAAGCCGAAAAGGACGGAAACTGAAGATGCCAGATCCAGCAAAAAAGGAAACAGATAACCCATGAATGGCTCAGTTTCCAAGGAATGACCGATTCAAAGGAATCGCCCCAAAAGTAAAGAATACAAGACGATGGGAAGTTTCTCTGACGCGTCCACAAACTGCAGAGCATGGATCACAGAAATCTTCTGCTCAATATTACAGACAGTCTACTAGCTCACTAGCAGTACTCAGGAGGAATGCTATTTTGAGCTAAAGTCTGTCAACGGCCAGTGGTAATCATCAATGCTCACAGTGTTTTCCAGAGGAAGATGCCTCTCATACCCATAAGACTGAAAGAGCTAACACCTACATCAGGAAAAACCCAAGGACGAAAAGAGATACAAAGAACCCCCGGGTAAAAGGATGAGTTTTATAGGGAAGAGGAACGAAGAGCCAAAGGGTCACATGGTGAACAACCCTGAAGAAAGTCAGATAAAGAGGACAAGGCATTATCAATGGAGATTGATCATGTCAATCACGCAAAGAGATTTGACTATTATTCAGAAGATATCAAGCGAATTTCGGAGCAAAAGGATCATTTACTCCGAAACTGGGGGGCATGTGTTGACACCATTTTTTGGAAAAATAGGTCAAAAGAGATAAGGGGAATTAGCCGATGGAAAACAGAGTGCAATCGGCCGATTGAAGGAAGAGAAGGACGGTCAACACGATTCGCCGATGGTCAGAGAGATTCAACTCTGACAGTGGGCCAGCAAGGCAAAGCGATCGGCCAATGGTCAAGGAAAGAATCGGTCGGTGGACATGAAGAAAGGCGGTACTCAAGGAGATACGCCAGATGGAAAGCACGGTGGAGGCGGGTCAATCTACGATTGACGACGGGTCAAGAGTCAGTTTTTAGAAGGTCTTTTGACTCCTGCGAGAGTCCTTTTCTATCTTTAGTCTTTTTGTCTTTAGATGCAAGAAAACAGTGCCATGATCGGCTAGGAGTCTGGGTTGTCCTCAGGACATAAATAGCGACCCTGCGTGGTCGGAAAATCGGTACACACCAATATCAAACAAACTGCCTCCGGGCAAACCCTTTACTTTGACTGCATCTACTTTACAGCATCTACCTTTACAGCATCTACTTTTCGGCGACTTCGCCATTGCGTTTTTTCTCTTTTCTACAACGCTGTGCTTCGGGTTCGTTGGGCTGCATCAGCTGATCTCCGACAAGCTTGTGAGTACCATTTTATCGAATAACCCTAGGCTTTAACCTCCGGGCGCATCGCTGAGGTTTCGTCTAGTTCTTTATTCACCCCTTACCGATATTAGCTAGATCTACAAGTTTTCGTACCAAATTCTTGTGGTTTTAGCTATTATCATTATCATCCGCTCGATCTAGATCCTATCAGCTTTCAACATCACAGCCGATTCCGACCTACTCGAGTGCTGACGTCACGATCGGCCGATCCAGCCGATCGCACCCGCGCTTCGGTCGCTTTCGAGCCGGCCGATCCCGCTTTTCCCGTATCGGTCGATTTGGCTGGTACACGTGTCGCTGCAAGGCCATCGGTTCTCTAGCCGATCCCTAATATTTTCCATTGTCAATCAACAGGTCAGATTGGCTGGCACGCCTCGCTATAGACCGGGGAGTCACATGTGTCGCACGCAAGGGTGACATCCTATTTTTGCGTCAACAGCTAGCCGTGGGGATCGAGAGCAGCTGCCGCAGCTCTGCTTCGAACGCCGCCAGCATCTCCGCGGACGGCGGAGTGCCGGACGTAGTAACACCAAGCTGACGGAAGCCATCGCTTGAGCTGTCGCTCTTCCGCGATGCCTCCCCAGCACCCCAACCGGTAGAGGTTTTTTCCTCAGGCACCACCACGGTAGGAGTCTTGGGAGCCACCTGCGTCGTCTCCGCCATCAACGAGACGATCTTTCGCACCGCGCGACGGAGAGACTTCTCTGGCGCCGGTACGGGCGTCCGCCCGCTCGGAAGCACCCTACATCATCAGAGGGCTCAACGTTAGAGTCTCCAACCGATCGAACATCAGGGGGAAATCAAAGCTCACCTCGTCACAAGGACTCGAGCCTTCTTTGGTTCTGATGACGGTGGCCAGAACGAAGACCGTTTGCCGCATACCGCGGCCGGACGGTCATTCCAGGGAGAAATCACCTCCTCATCTCGCCATCGCTCGGACGTGGCCCCCGCGGCCGCGAGTGGCAGAGACAGCGAGGAGCGCGTCTCCTCGGCCAATGACGTCGGCGTGGGAGGACGGAGCGTCTGGCGCTCCCGCGAAGACGACCGTAGCACGGGGGAGGCCGAGCCGCGGCTCCTCTCCTCCCTGGACGGGTCGCCACGATTGGGCGCCGCCCCGCGGTCGGCCCGCCTAGATCTCTCTGGTGGGGAATCATGGGCGCGGTCCCCATGACGGTCGCTCTGAGAGGAAGGGCGCGACATCCTATCACGGGCGCCATCCCCTCCCCGGCGCACCTCGGCGGGCCCCTGCATGGCGCCGCCGGCCACCAACGGACGCGGCGGAGCCCCCGAGGTCGACGATGAGCAACCCTCCATCATTTGCCCCACCAAGCAGACGGTGGCCACAGCCGTTTCTTCTTCTTCGCCGTCCTCATCAGAGGAACCATGCGGGGGCTCACGGTCCTCGTCGGAGGAAACATCCTCATCACTGGCGCGCCTCCGTTTCGCCCGGGCATCGTTCCGGTTGCGCTTGGCGATCTCCGCCGCTTTTCCACGCCTCGTGGCGGTCTTTCCGCCTCTTAAGCCTAGCCGCGGCGATGCGGTTCCACGCCCTCTCCTCCGGCAGCGGTGCGCGGGCCACTGTCACGGGCCAGCTCCTAGCCTGCAGAAACAGCAAATCAGCTGCAAGAACGGGGCAATACCGGATAGGGCAATTAGAAGGAAACTTACCAAGACCACCGTCCCCACGTCTGGGAGCATAGGGAGCAAGTCGGCCGGCGGCCATTCAGGAACACCGGGGACGGCCTGCCGAACCCGCCTCCGGACCTCGCCCACCAAGGGCAGGGGATCGGCGGTCACGGTCCCCACGAACGGGGCCCGGTCGGCGGTCATCTCGAATAGGCGAAGGGCGCGCCGCCGCAAAGGCACGATCCCCCTCGCCAGGTAGCCGCCGATCACGGCTGCAAGGTCGACGTCGTGCCCCTGCAGCACCTTAAGCGCCTCAAGACACCCAGAAAGCAGTTTCTGGTGGTCCTTCTTTGGGGGCCCGTCCGACCAGGCATCCGGGGTCGTGTCGTAATAGCCGCCGGTGTACGCCGGCAGCGGGCACTCGGAGTCGTTCTTAGAACCATTCTGAATGCCAGCCACTGTTTGAACTGGTGAGGGGGTCGGCCAGGTACTCAGGCGACCTGTACCGCTTCAAACAAAGGGCGGCGCACCCGATCGTCGCCGACCTCCCCTCGTCCTTCAGGCAGACGAACCCGAAGAAGTAACGGAAGAGGTGCCAGTGCGCCTCCACCCCAATGTACCCTTTGCACAACGCCTCGAACGCTGCCAGATGCTGGATGCCGTTGGGGTTGAGGTGCTGGAGCTCGAGGCCGAAGGTCCACAGGACGCGCGCGGATGAATCGACCCGCCGGCACTGAGAACCCGCGTTCGTGGAAGGCGACGAAGGAAACCACATATCCCGGCGGGGGCTGTGGGAAGTCCTCAAGCTTGGGCTTGATCCACTCCCGCGCGTCGGTCAGACGCGGGAGCAGTCCCGCATCTGCAAGACCGGTCAGCTTCGTGAGTGAGACGGTGGAGCGTTGCCAGTTTGACATCACTGCGCGGGGAAACGGCCAAGGGCGGCGGCGGAAGACTCGAATCTGCTAAACCGGCGGCGCGTTGGGTCGAACGGCGGGTACGCGAGGAGAAAGGGGCGAAAGACAAGAAGGAGATGGCAATCAACCCCTGCCCTCCCGACTTAAATGGGGAAATACGGGTTGGTTGGGGGCGATTCACTGCTCGGGCCCACAAAGGGGCAGCAGCGGAGCGTCCCACTCAAACTATCCTTCCTTTCTCTCTCTTTTCTCTCTCTTCCCCCTCTCTCGTACGCAAATCCTGTCAGGTCTGACATCCCAGGAAAAGGGAGTCCTGCCCAGGTGGCGTCCGGCACGCTGACCAAGGCCGGTTGACAAGACGGCGCAGAGGATTGTGTCAGGGAAGAAGGATTCCCCGACCTAACACAAGATGCCCGACCTACCATCTCGGTGAAAACGGTAAAAAGAACGCCCCCAGCTCCGAGTCAGGAAGCGGCCGTGTGTCCCGACCCAAGTAAGCGCCCAGGCAGGACAGCGGGACGAGCGGATTCATACGCAAGACATCCGCGGCAAGGTCTGGAGTGACTCGTTGCAGCCATCCATCGCCCGCGCGAGCAAGGCAAAGTCGACAAGACAAAGGTGCATACACAGTGTACATCGGCGGAATCAACCTACGACGACTACACGCCGCCAGCCCCGCCGGCACCGCCGCCATAGAGGATTTCGTCAACATCGATCCTGTCGGCGATGGCGTTGGCGGCCGTGGTGAACTCCAGCGAGTCGAGGCGACGACGCTCCGCGTCATAACCCTCGGGCCACCCCAGCGGGACGAAGGAGAGCCACGGCTCGTCCGACTGCGCGTCGGCCGCGCCCAAAGCCTCTGACGCCCCTCGGCGTATCCCGGCGCGCACCGCCCCCCTGACGCGGTTGGGCAACGCTCGAAGCTGGTCCACCAACAGGGCCGGAGGAGAGGCCACAACGTTGACGGCCGCCTGCGCCGCAACCGTGAGAATGTGGAGACGCGTCTTCGCGTCAAACTCCCGACGCCGCAGGACCCCCATCTCTCGCTGGAGCTCTAGCACCCTGTCCTCCGTATCTGCAGAACAACAGAGATTAAGGAAACCACAGAAGTCAGCCGAAGAACAAAGACCGTCCCCGCGACACATACCGACACGGCGAGCCTCGGCCCCGTCAGCAGCAACGCGGGCTGCCTCGACCTCCGCCTCAGCGGTGATGAGTGCCGCACGAGCAGAATCGAACGCGTCCACCAGTCGGCGTCGGTCGCGCAAGGCCTCCTCTAGTCGGCTCCCCGTCTCCGCCACCTGTGTCGTCAAGAAAAGGACCTCCTCCCGGGACGCTCCGACTGCAGGGGCCGCACCTACGGGCTGGGGCTCAACACCCGAAGCCGACGTACCCCCCGGACCCCTGCACGCAACGAAAGGAGGCAAGGGCAGTGAGAGGCGTAAAGAAGCCAAAGCACTGCGACCGACAGCAAGCAGCACGCACCTCTGGCGGCGTGGCGATGGCGGCTGCGGCAAGTCGCCCGATGCGGATCGTTTTCCCCTCTCCATCACAAACAGGGGAAGTCGAGGTAACGCTCCTCCCGAATCTTTCGCCTAAATCTTTTTGCTATAGCCGCAAACACTTCTGCAGGAGCTGGTGAGAAGAATGAGGCGACAACCTCCAAGAGGAAGAGGGATTTATAGGGTCGACAGCAGGGATAGCACGACCAATGCACTTCCCCACAATCGCCACGACCCTCCTCGATCGGAGGCACGCCTGTCCATTAAGATCTCTCCAATCATGAGAGCAATCACTAGGACACGAACCGCCGCTAGCCCCTAGGGGCCCAGGGCCGACGCGCGGTTCGAAGGCTGGCCCAGCAAAGGGTTTCCGAATAGCCGCCACCGTCATCTGAGCAAGGGACGAAAAGGGATGGCCCCACAAGCAGCCAAAACCCAGGCGCACGAGCGCCGTGGGCATCCTGAATCGTGTTCGAGCCCCAGACGAGCCGCCGAGGTCAATCGAACGACCTTGGAAATAAATGAGATATTCGAAGGGGTTGATAAGATCTATCACCAACTGATCCTGTCGGGTCCCTGCGAACGGGACCCGGGTCTTACTCGAACTACCTGCTAGTAGCTCAACAAGCGCCACGGCTCAACCATCGAGGTAAGCTGTGGTACTGCTCAACCCTCCTTCCCAAACGAAAGGGCAACGTGAGGTGAAGCGAACGGGCGCTAAGCTCACGGGGCCAACTAAGCACCCCTAACGAACAACTCAAGTCACCCGCTCTGGCGGGCGACAACGAAACTCAAATAAAAACATATATACATATGTACAAAACACAACGAAACGCCTTACTCAAAGGACTCAACCATAACCTTCCTCCGAATACATAAGCCGAAAATTACAACAACCGAAAGAGTGGGAGGTAAAAGGAAACAAGGCAAGGTGGATGCCGCAACCAATGGCACCCTAGCCTTTGGGCAACGCCACCACCAAGGGAGCAGGGGAGCGATTGCCCAAGAGTAGGACAGGCACAATATGACGGGCCGAGACTCTCAGAGATCCAATGCTCACCGTACTCCCCCCATCAGCCGCCAAGCGCAGAACACTCGACGGCCCCAGGGGCTGAGAAGTCGTCGGCGCACTCACGACCCTGATGATGAAGCATTCTCCTCAGAGCAGTAGGAGGGAGCTTCAAGTAGGGACGCGGACGGCCGGAACAAACTCTGGGGGGATCTATGCCCCCAAGGCATAAGAGCAGGAAGTTCTGATCCCGAGCGGATAGACCTGTACAACGACACGGTCAACCGCTCCGGGAATCCGAACGCCTAACCCTAGCATGCCTCCCCATTCGCTGAACTCCCGCCAACATCAGGAGGCTTGAAGGACGGCACTACACTCAGGGGGACGAACCCCCCACGACTGGAGAAGTAGCTGCTTTCTTTCCCTCTCCATATGGCAATCATGGAGTCTCACCGGGATGAAGTGGAGCTCCTTTTATAGGGCAGCAACAGCCCAACCACGCGAGGGGCACGGTGGACGCGGCTTAGCTTACAAAACAAGCTAAAACAGTCACCCACCCCGCTAGGTGACGCATTGAAGACTCGCAGAGCCTCGCCGTCGCATCAGCAGAGGCCAGCCACAGTTCCCCGTGAGGCTGGGTCAAATCCACCATCCAGCCACGTCGGCCTCAAAAGGCGAGCCAGTACCCGCGGAGGCTAAAAAATCACCCCGTGGCAGAGTGCGCTCGTGCGCCCTCACCGGACTGAGGAAGAAAAACAAAAACTCAACCTCTCTGATCCTAAGGGAGAAATCCGTTTTCCCCCGTAGGCTCGGGGGCTACTGAAGAGGGGACGAACCGGGGGTAATCATCCTAACCCCAAAACCCCAAGATCAAGAAGAACAATGATGGGCCGCATCGGCGAAGGCCCAACATCAACTACCAGCGAGGCCAGGCCCGGTCCCCTTCTCCTAGGGACGGCCCTCCAGCCTCCCTCACGGAATCATCTCCGACTCAAGCAACCAACCCGGTTACCTCGGCAGGCGGCTCCGCCTCGCACGACCTAAGGCTCCTTCCGCCGTAATTCGACGCCCGGGGGCCCCCCAGGGGCGGACCGCAAGGTGGCGGAAGCTGCCCCGCGCCGCGTGGGACGTGCAGCTGCAGCAGGGCACGCGGATCTGCTCTGCCAGAGGCTCAGGTAATGATGAGATTTTCCCCGGCGTGGGAAGCGGACTGTCCCGACGTCCCATCATCTGATACTGAACAGTGGCAAAGGATACGCGAATCCTTCGTCAGCAAGACATCGGACAATGTGACCCGACCCATCAAGCATCAGAGGGAAGGTCGAGGCTTGCACGAGAAGCCCCGACCTAGCGTGACCAGCAGGCTCCTGGGTCGGAAAGAAGCCGCCTCGGGACGGAGGCCGAAGCTACGCCGCCCTACGAAGGCTACCGATGCAGGGGCAGTGTACGGCGCCAATGGGAGACGAAGGCCCACGACGTAGCACTGTTCTGGCACTGTTGCAGCACTGTAGCAGAACGGGTTTTTACCATCTTAACCTTTGTACGCCGGCCCTCCTTGAACTATAAAAGGGGAGGTTGGCATAGAGAGGAGGAGGATATACGAACTCGGCAAGACAAAAAACAACACACCACACCCACCGAGCATCAGCTGCTCTCACTCACATACAGAGACTTGGGACTTCTTCCCTCTCTCGACCTAAGCTTGTATCCCCTACTACAAGCCCCCCTGTGGGCATATAGAACACTTTCCCGAACTGGACGTAGGGCATCCCCTCGGTGCCTGAACCAGTATAATCCCAGTGTCTCTAAGCCCAACCATCCGGATCAGACGCACGATTCATACCAAAAATTACTTGCCGGCGGTATCAAACCCCGACAGGTGTCAGGCTTCTTTTGTTTCCGTCGCCAGATCGAACCGGTACGCCACTTGAGAGTGGCAAGCGGGTAAATAACTTGTAGTTTTCATTTCCACAGTCGGTGAAAGCTGGTCTCCCCCGGCCGTGAACTTTCTACTACAAAAAAGTTGGCTGTGAACCAAAGTTGTTCCCTTCCTTTTGGTCTTTGGTTCAGCTTTCAGCTTTTTTGAGAAGCTACAATATAAAAAAAGCTAAACCGGCACCCTAAGGCCTCCTCCAATGGGCTATCTATAAGTCAGCAAATGCAATATTTTACTCAATGCACAATGCAAAATAGCTCACACTAGCGTGGTGCCAAGTGTCGGGCGCGCATGAACTCCAACATCCCTCCCTCTCACTACTGATCTGCTGCTTCCCTACTATGTGCTACTGCGATGCTATTATTCATTGTAGACTTGTAGTTGTAAGTTATCAGTTAGCTCTTTCATTAGAGAAGGCCTAATAGAGTTGGCAGAAAGCTATAGAGATGATGATAACAGTACTGCTGGCTGGTGGCTGATAATCCATCCGAATAAGGTCTTTCAGGCCATTGAGCTAAGTTCAAAAAAGAGGCCATGTAACAAAGAGCTATTTTTTCAAGGCCATATAGCTAAAAGACCCATTAAGAAAACTAAACATACCAGACACATAGGTTGAAGTGTGCCAGGGGTGAAGCTACATGCAGCATTCGGGGTCGCCGGACCCCGACGATTACCAAAATCAATGGAAAATCATTGTTCAGCACTGTTCATACATGTTGACGACCCCAACGCTTAATGAATCGGACCCCGACACCTTTCTCATCTGACTTCGCCCCTAAGTGGGGCCCACGCATGACGCGTCAGTGAGAGAAACAGTTGAGGGCAATATTTATTCATACGGAAATACTTATATTCTCAGACATTTTTCCAACGAAGGGACAAGTACAATGACGGGTGAATCGTAATGGTACTTCCAAACTTTAAAAATTGCAATGGAAAAAAAAAACATTCCTTTTTCATCCCTAGCTGGACCATGGGATCAGGATGCACTCTGTTTTGGTTTTTGCCAGGTGACTGCAAATCAGCAATCATTCAAATTTACATATTGTTGGTAAACTAGACAATGCAATGATTTGGATCATATATTTCTGCACTTGCTTGTAATCTATTTTATGCTTCATGTTCAAATTAGCACACCAGAAAATAAATTGTTACCTGAAAAAAGATAATATTTAATTTGCTACTATAGATAGAAAAAGCCTTGCAATCAGATCGGCACATAGAAAAACATAATATTTAATTTGATGCTACTAGATAAAAAAAGATATGCATTATAGTTAAATGGAACTCTTTAAATTTGATGCTAGTAGATAGAAAATCGTAATAGTCTTTGAAAAAGAATATCATGATCCATTACTAGTGTTACATCACGCTCATGAATTAGTTTGGGTAATAGTACAACACAATTTCATATTTTTGGTAATAGTACAACACAGTTTCACAAATGTTTCTTTTTTCTTAGTTTTTTGTCTACCAATTTTTCTCCCTTTTCACCTTTTTTGAACTAGTTGAATCTCATGACCCAATTCTTGATAAAAAATTATGATGATAAATTTGTTCTGCAAAATATTATTATTATATATATAGTTTATAACCTTTTGAGAAATTATGGGGATAAGTTTTGTTCTGCAAAATACTGTACATAATAGTTCATTAATCCCCAAATATTTGGAATTGATTCACTTTTTCTCTTCTTCCGATGATCCCATCTAAT
This sequence comes from Cenchrus fungigraminus, assembly GCA_036936925.1. NCBI lineage: Eukaryota > Viridiplantae > Streptophyta > Magnoliopsida > Poales > Poaceae > Cenchrus > Cenchrus fungigraminus. Next base: position 26,865,988 of record CM072780.1, on the reverse strand, counting down.
TGAATCTTATGACCACAAATATGTAAAAGCTATGATCAGAGGTTATGGTGATAATCTTCTGATCTACTCCCTCAAAATTGTAAGTCGTTAAAGAATCTTGGAGAATCAAAGCATATCAAGTTTGACCAAAATTATATAGAGAATCACAAATATTTATGACATCAAATAAGTATACTATGAAAATATAATTAGTGAAGAATCCAATGATACTTAGTTGGCATCCTAAATATATTGTATTGTCATATAAATTTTGTCAATATTGAGATGCTTTGACTATTCATGATTTTTTTAAATGACTTACAATTTGGAATGAAGGGAGTACAATGTTATATATTTATAAGTTATACAGTATAGTTATTTTGTACTTAGTTTCATATTTTTTGCTAACAATGTTAGGATATTAATTTGTACATATAAGTTCTTGAATATAACTTATAACACCAACTTTACATCTAAGTCATTCATCAAGTTATATATTGAAGTTATACAAACAAGTTAGTATAATATAAGTTATCAATGTTGACTTGTATGTATAAGTTTGTTCATCCAACATATAATACAAATTTGTATATATAAGATCTTGAATATAACTTACACCACCAACTTTACATATAAGTCATTCATCAAGTTATATAATGAAGTTATACAAATGAGTTAGTATAATATAAGTTATCAATGTTGACTTGTATATATAAGTTTGTTCATCTAACGTATAATACAAACACGTTACTACTATAATATAAGTTGAGTGAGAATGACCAGCAGGCAACCAGTATGATGGAGTGTGCGGTATGTCTGTGCCTTGTTTAGATTCTTAAATTTGCACTGCGAATCAATCACATCGAACTATTCACCCATCACATCAAATCACATATTCTCTCACAACACGCACTCCAGTACGTATTTTTTCACAACTTTGCACCTCATTGCATTATTCATTCGTGCAAATTTGCGATACTAAATAAAACCCTAAATGTGGCGGAGGGGGAGATGCCGAGATGGTGAAGTGATTACAGGTGTGCCTACACTTGCACGTGTTTCACCAGCAGTGCATCGACATGTGGATGAGCAGCCATTGTACCTGCCCGGTGTGTCGGTGCAACGCCTTCCGGCCATAGGCTAGGACAGATGCATATGCTGGTGCGGTGGGGTGTTATCGCACACAGATCGGTTCAATCTAAAAGTTTAAGCTATTTTTTAGGACTGCTTTTTTTAATAAGAAAAAGTTTAAGCTATTTTTTTAGAAGAAAGTTTAAGCTATTGAGAAGAGGTGTGCAATGCATTTATACACATCTCAACATGAGGGACAAGGGATCTCGGCCACGACCCGTTGATAACTTTCTCAACTCTATTTGCATATACCAGAAGCCCTCAACTGACTACGTTTCTGGACGACGTGATTCCTTTGAAACATGAGGGATGCAAAACTGAAAACTCCGGCACTCTACAACCCTAGCGAAACGGAAAAAAAACCAAATGTTGCGTTTGTCTCTATTCTCTACAACTACTAGTAGTTACGGAGTGTAAAGATGGCTTGAACGTGATGGCTCGCTAGAGCTCACGGTTCCGTGTTAAGTAAGCACAAGAACAGCCCCCGGCAAGGCTTGTACAAGGGGTAACTTCTTTACAAAGAAATACAACAACCTTCTCTAGACAATCTAATCTACACCGGATGGTAACAACCTCATCCGTTTACATCAATATCTTAACACTCCCGGTCAATCTCAACGTTCCCCAACATTGAGATTATTTCTAAATTTTACAAGTGTCCGTTCAGGTAGCGCCTTGGTGAATCCATCAGCTATCTGATCACCAGAGTGAATAAATCGAATATCCAATTGTTTCCGAGCGACATGTTCACGGACGAAGTGGAAGTCGATTTCAATGTGCTTCGTTCGAGCATGGAACACCTGATTTGCCGATAAGTAGGTGGCTCCTATGTTGTCACACCATAATCTCCCGGCCGGTGGATGAGACACTCCTAGTTCATCCTATATCTTGTGTACCCACATAACCTCAGCAGCCGCATTTGCTAATGCTTTGTATTCAGCTTCGGTACTTGATCTTGAGACTATTGCTTGTTTCCGGGCACTCCAAGAGATGAGGTTAGCACCGAAATACACTGCAAATCCCCCCGTGCTGCGCCGGTCATCAGGGCAACCAGCCTAATCTGCGCCGGTGAAAGCACTGACCAATGTAGAGGAGGACTTCCGGAAGATTAGACCCAAATTGAGAGTTCCTTTAATGTACCGAAGGATACATTTCACAGCTGCCCAGTGTACGGTAGTGGGACAATGGAGAAATTGGCACACCTTGTTGACTGCAAATGATATGTCAGGCCAAGTGAGAGTGAGATATTGGAGAGCCCCAACAACACTTCGATATTGAGTTGAATCAGCCGGCCCCAACTTAACCCCATCATGGACAGACAACTTTTCTGACACAGCCAATGGTGTGCTCGCAGGCTTGCAACTACTCATATTCACCCGCTGGAGGACATCAGTGGCATACCTCCCTTGTGTCAGAAGGAGCTGACTAGGTGTGCGCTTAACTTCAATGCCGAGGAAGTAATGGAGGTCACCAAGGTCTTTGAGCGCAAAGTCCCTCTCAAGATCTTTGAGAAGAGCAGTGGTAGCGGCCGGTGAAGAGCTGGCGACGATAATATCGTCCACATATACAAGGACAAAAATAGTACAGCCTCCCTTGTTGTAAAAGAACAGAGATGTATCTCCTTTGGACGGTGAAAAACCAAGACACTACAACTTGTTACTCAGGCGAGAATACCATGCGCGTGGTGCTTGCTTGAGACCATACAGATCTTTATCCAATTTACAAACATAATGAGGGTGATCTTTGCTGACAAAGCCAGGAGGTTGGCGCATATAAACCTCTTCCTCGAGAACCCCATGAAGGAAGGCATTTTGCACATCGAGTTGCCGAAGAGACCACCCTTTGGAGACCACAATGGATAAAACAAGTCTGATAGTTGCAGCCTTGACAACCGGAGTGAACGTGTCTTCATAATCAATGCCATACCGCTGATTGTATCCTTTTGCAACAAGACGCCCTTTGTATTTATTCAGCAACCTATCAGCATTGCACTTGACTTTGAACACCCATTTGCAATCAACAATGTTCTTCCCAGGCTGTGGAGGGACTAAGTGCCAAGTCTTGTTCTTGATAAGAGCATTGAACTCACTATCCATAGCTGCTTTCCAATTGGGATCACAAAGGGAAGCAGCAACCGAGGTGGGTTCAGACACGGTGGCCAAGTTTCCATACCTGATAGTCCCATCAGTATAGGTCTTGGGCTTGCGTATGCCATGCTGAAGCCGGGTGCTCGGGCGCTGAGGAGGTGGATCGGCCGCAGATGCACCGATCGCAGAAGATCTAGGAGGCACAGCGGATCCGTCAGGTGGCGTAGAGGATCCGGTCGGCGCTGAAGCAGAGGCTGATCCGCCTCCCTCGGTCGCAGGTGCAGGTGTCGGGGTCGAGCCGACCGGCGGCGGCGCGCCGGTGGGAGACGAACACGTGGGCGCGGGCGGTGTAGCGCTCGGTTGTGTGGCGGAGGGCACGCCACGCGGCAAGGCAGGGGCAGCCGGGGCGGACGCAGTCGCCGCAGCACGATCTGGTGCATGATCTGAAGCTGATGCGGGTGCAGAAGTGGCAGGGGATCCTCCTCGCGTTCAGCGCCATGCCCATTTTGGGAAAGGGTCCCGGGTGGCATAAAATGATGGCCAAATGCACCCGGGATTGCTCCGTCTGGTTCCAAATTTCCAGAAGAATGCCCCTACGCAACATCTGAGGACTCAAGCATACTATTAGCAGGTGCGGAGGGAATAGAAGGGTCAAAAACATGTTCATCCCTGATCGAATTTGTCAAAGTGTCAGGCAACAAGGATATCTCGGCGCGTAGGCGTGCACCGGCGTTAGGATGAAGCTGAGAAAAAGGAAAAATAGTTTCATCAAAGACAACATCGCGAGATATATAAACACGCACGATTTTGACTTCAAGGCACTTGAAGCCTTTGTGAAGGTGACTATAGCCAAGGAAAATGCATTGGGTGGATCGGAAAGCAAGTTTGTGTGTATTGTAGGGACGCAAGTTGGGCCAGCAAGCACACCCAAACGTTCGAAGGTTTGTGTAATCAGGTTGAGTTTGAAAAAGATGTTCCAAAGGAGTATCCTAATTTATGACACGACTAGGAAGGCGATTAATCAGATAAACAGCTGTGAGAAACGCCTCATCCCAAAATTTAAGAGGCATGGATGCATGGGCTAAAAGAGAGAATCCGACCTCCACAATGTGTCGGTGTTTCCTTTCAGCAGAGCCATTTTGCTGATGCGCATGTGGGCAGGATACAAAGCGGGTAATTGCAATGTGCTGAAAAAAAAGGAATTAAGCCGCTGATATTCGCCACCCCAATCGGTTTGCATAGCAACAATTTTTCTATTAAAGAGGCGCTCAACAAGGTTTTGAAAATCATGAAAGTGCTGAAAAACCTCAGATTTGTGTCAGAGCAAATAAATCAAAGTAAACTTACTGTAATCATCAATGAAACTAACATAATAATTGTTCTTACCAACAGAAGTTGGTGCAGGACCCCATACATCAGAAAATATGAGATCTAAAGGATTATGAGACACACTAAAAGACTTGGGATAGGACAACTGATGGCTCTTCCCTTGCTGGCACGCATCACATACGACCTCTTTATTGTACTCCGGAACGAAAGGAAGTTTATTCTTGCTAAGGACTTGCTGAACGACTGTAGAAGATGGGTGACCTAAGCGGCTGTGCCATCGGGATGCAGAAGGCTTGACGACACCAAAGGCTTGTTTGCGCGGATTGGACTTCAAGGGATAGAGACCCCCTCTACATCTGCCGCGAAGGAGCACCCTTTTCGTTGCCTGATCCTTAACAAGAAAGAAATCCGGATGGAATTCCATAAAGGCATTGTTATCAGATGTGAAACGATGAACAGAAAGCAGATTTCTATTGGCATCCAGTGCATATAAGACGTTTTTTAAGACAAAATTACGATCAGGAGAATGAATAATGCTTTGACCGATCTGTTTGATCTCCATACATGCACCAGAAGCCGTATGAATCTGATCATTGCCGGAGTACTCATCCCTCATGGTGAGTTTCTCCAGCTCGCTGGTGATGTTGTCCGTGGCTCCAGAGTCGGCGTACCAGTTGGTGTCAACGCCGTAGGACATGACGGCAGAAGAGGCGCTCTTGTGTTCAGGAACACCAGTGAACGATGCATCGAAGCGTTTGTAGCACTTCAACACGGTGTGGCCCTCCTTGCCACACAGCTGGCAGATTGGACGCTCGGTGTTGCCACCTTGACGTCCATTGCCGTGGCCGCGGCCAAAGCCTCCACGGCCACGACCTCCCCCACGTCCATCGCGAAAGTTGTTGCCATTGCGCCCTCCACGGGACGCCATGTTGGCAGACGAGCCTGAACCTTGGCGCAGGTCCATGCGCTGTTCAAAGCTTGTCATCTGCGTGTAGAGTTCGCCGACGGAGATCGGCTCCACACGCGCAGCAATCGCGGACACTAGCAGGTCGAAGTCGATGTCGAGACCCGCCAGTATGTAGGAGACGAGTTCTTCGTCTTCCAGCCGCCTTCCTGCAGATGTCATCTCATCTGCAAGAGATTTCATCTTGCCATAGTAGTCAGCCACCGAGGAGGTGCCCTTCTGCGTCGTGGCGAGGGCGAGACTTGTCGAGATGTCACGCGCACAAGATTGCGACGTGAAGATGTTCTCGATGGCGACCCAGACATCCCGTGCCGTCTCGACGGGGATAACCTGAACAAGGATGTCACGCGAGAGAGATGACAACAGGTAATTGAGCACCTGCTGATCGCGAACTTCCCAAGTAGCGTACTCCGGGTTGGGGACGAGATCGGCTTGCGTCGCGCTCTTGGGGACCTCCTTCTCGGGCACCTTGACGGAACCATCAACATGCCCGGCCACCTGCGCTCCTCGCAGGGCGGACATGACTTGAGCTTTCCACAGCGGATGATTGTTCTTGGCGAGCTTCTCCGTGACAGGATACCCAACCGCAGGAAACAGCACGGAGGATGAAGGAGTAGCCATGGCTAAGGTGGAAGATGAATCTAGCTCTGATACCATGTAAAGATGGCTTGAACGTGATGGCTCGCTAGAGCTCACGGTTCCGTGTTAAGTAGGCACGGGAACAGCCCCCGGCAAGGCTTGTACAAGGGGTAACTTCTTTACAAAGAAATACAACAACCTTCTCTAGACAATCTAATCTACACCGGATGGTAACAACCTCATCCGTTTACATCAATATCTTAACACTGAGTAAGTGGCATCTTGAATTCTTGATCAAGCTCTTTTATTTTAGGCTGGACAACACAAGCTCTGGTTGACAATAGTACCAGCTAAGCTAGCAGCTTGGTTGTTTCTCCCGTGCGGGAGGCCGTTCCCACCTCACCTAGACTAGAGTAGCTGTAGCTCCCGGCTAGCGCTCCCAAAGTCGTCCATAGTTTTCAATGCCGGAGGCCACTTGGCTCAGTGTCTCTTTGTTTTTATTCTTTTTGTAAATACAATAGAGTCAAACTTTTGTATTGTTGTTTTTATTCTCAGTTCTATTACAAGGGAATAGTAGATCATTATTGTTGTAAATATAATGAAGCGGTTGGCAGAGCCCCCTTGCCAATTTCGCTTAAAAATAAGACTTAGAAAAGTCTCTGAGATGTTCTGTAGTATATATATCTTACAACTACCACTCGTTATGGGTTTCTGAATTCTGATGTGCAACCACCAATACCACAACTACATCCAGTTTTATAAACAATGATATACTATTCCCTTGTAATAGAACTGAGAGCTGACTTATAAATCAGCCTTCTTCAACACTTGATCATCACCTGCAATTCCGTTTCCTACAGCCCATGTCGATGGACACCGCCAAGGTCATCATTAGCCCTCTGCAGCTTCTTGTGTTAGTCCTGCTATGCCTCTCCGTCGCCACGCCGGCGCAGCCATCGTCAGGCCGCTGGCACGTGCGTCATGACTACAGCCGCAGCTTCGCCCAAGTCACACGGCAATGCCAATACCTACTCTCCTCAGCCACGGAGCTCAGCGTCGACGCTGACCATGCTGATGGCCAGCAGTTCGCCCTATCCTTCGCGGATGGCGATTGGAGCCAGGACGCCGGGCACGCTCCCCTGTTCCCGTTGCATGAATTCCCTGATGAAGCAGTTCCCCTTGCGTCCTTTAGGCTCAGCGAGGTTCAAGTTCATCAGCGACGACGAGCCTTCAACGCGAGTGGGCTCCTTAGCTTCACCTTGACCTGCAACGGCGCCTGCCGGCCAAAGCAGCCGGGGCACGGGGGCGCCAGATTCCACATACACTTTGAAGGTGTGTATATCGAGACACCGCCGTCATCAAGGAGTGGCGGCGACGGCGACGGCGAGAGAGTGCTGTGTATGGTCGGCAACTCTGCTCTCCCGATGCGCAGGGTTGGCAGCGGCAACGGCACAAGCTCTTGGGAGGACTTTGTGGAGGGGCATGGTGGTGACACCGGCGAGACGAACATAATTGAGCCTGAGGCCGGCGGCAACGTCCTCCTTGTGCTACGGTACCCGAAGAAGCACACCCTGACAACTCGCGCCGTCCGTGGCGAGATGACGAGCCTAGGCTCCAAGTCAGACGACGACGGTGCCTACTTCGACACCGTCCGCCTGGTGTCTCGGCTCAGCCCGTACTCCTCCTGGTACACGCTCAATCTCAGGCGAGAAGACTTGGGGCCTGATGCTGCTGGGTGCACCAACGACCACGCGTCCTTCCGCGACGGCGATGTCGCGGGGCACGTGTACAGAGGTGCCTCCTTCTGCGACATCCTCGGCAACTTCACTTCCCACGACTACGGACTCCTATCCGTCGTCCCAAACTGGAACTGCAGCTCCACAGACGAGCTGTTCTGCAGTCGGCCTGGCCCGTTCGACGAGGGCAGCGGCGGCGGAGATCGGGTCAGAAGCATGGCGCTCACTCGTTCTGCCATCACGGTCCAGGACCTCCAGTGTTTGCAAGCTCCTGGCGGCATGGACGGGACACAGCCGCCGGCAGCGAAGGTGGTGGCGGCGGCTGTGTTCCGGTTCATGACCCCGTGGGAGGACCAGCACACGGCTGCAAAGCGCACCGGCCTGAGCGGCGCGACGCTGTCGGCGGAGGGCACCTGGAGCGCGTCCACGGGACGGCTCTGCATGGTGGCGTGCCTCGGCCCTGGCGAGGGGGCATGCCACTACCGCGTGACCTTGTACGTGCCCACGGCGTTCTCCATCACGCGCCGCAGCATCATCGTGGGGCAGATCACCGCCACGGATGGCAGCCATTATCCCTTGTCGTTCCAACAAGGCTTGGGCGCCCACGGACAGGAGTGGCACGGCCGGTTTGGGCGCTCCGGCGAATCGGTGCCAGTGGCGTACCACTACACGAAGATCACGCAGGCCCACGAGATGATGCTCGCGCAAGGAAGAGCGTCCGGGTTTCGCGATAGCTTCATTGCCAGGTCACTGTTCATCTACCCGAAAATTGCTGGCGCTGCAGATGACCCTGTGAGCTTATCCTACCTCGCTGGTGACCTTAGTCTCGACTTCCAACCTACGCCCAAGACGCGGACCTTTGTGCCGGAATGGATAGTGGATCCGTTCATAGAACTCCGGATACTGTCTGTAGGAAGGTACTCTCCAGAGTTCCAGGGTGGGTCTAGTAGCCATGTCGTGCAGAAACAGCAGATGCTGAATGTGTCTGCCGTGTTCATGGCATCAAGGAGAGATCCAGCCGGTGGGCAGAGTCCGCTGATGTCATTGGAGGGCGTGTACAACCCGGAGAATGGGCGAATGTTCCTGATCGGCTGCCGTAACGTCGACGCCCCATGGCGAGTTCTGACAACGATCAGGGACCTTGAAGATGGCATGGACTGTTCCGTACAAGTCATCGTGGAGTACCCGCCGACGAACAACCTGTCGATGGTAAGCCCGGCTGCGAAGGTCTCCCTCACCAGCTCGAGGGACGACAACGATCCGCTGCATTTCAGCAGGACGGAGCTCCGGACACTACCGTACTACAACAACAACCTGGGCTGCACTCAAAAAAAAAAAAACAACAACCTGGGCTTGCTGCCGGAGTACACGCAGGGGCTCCTCTGCATCGCCATGCTATCGGCCATCATCGCCGCCACCATCAGTCAGCTGCGCTACGTCAGCTCCCACGGTGAGGTCGCGCCGTACATCTCCCTCGCCATGCTCGGGGTCCAGGCTCTCGGCTACAGCGCGACGCTGGTCACCGGTGCCAGGATGGTGCCGGCGTGGCCGGTATTCAGCTACAAGATGTACGTTGACCACATGGACTGCTCCGTGAAGGTGCTGACCCTCGCAGCGCTTCTACTTGTTGGGGGTACGAAAATCGGATGGGATCCCCGAACACAAGATGACGAAATATACACGCGAAGGTAAGAATGAAAGAGGGAACAAGGAATCCCCGAAAGTCTGTACTCGCTTCAAAAGTTGTGAATCCCTTTACACGTCCCCTCCCGCCCCCTTTTACAGGGAGACGAAGGGACTTTTACATTCCGAGATTACCCTCGAATCTAGAGAATATTCCTAGTGTGAACATGTACATGAACGTCTTTTATATCCCGTGATTTGCGGGGCTAATTTCATACATTTACAAGCCTGCCACTAGTTCACACTTCAAACCCGGACTTTTGAGGTGACGTCTTTGACTTGGTCTTCCTTTGACCTCCGAAACTTCATTCGTGAAAATCATCACTTATCAAGATTCCCGAACTGAGACTCCTCAAGCTTCCCGAAATTCGCAGGTTCATGACTTCCTGAATTCGCCAGATTCCAGTCGTCCTGAAACAGACAGCAGACTTGCGATCCGAAGCCAATTCGGCGATTATTTCGCACGACGTTAGAAGGTCAGCGAATCATGTAAAATTTATCAGAACACCTTCATGAACGTTTCCTTGCCACGAAACAAAATTTCCACCCTGAGGCACATTCACGAATATATTCATGAATTCGGCAACTCCGACGTTTCGAGGGTGAAAGGTTTTTGCCCAATTCCTCAACACTAGCCCCTCGGGGAAGCGGGTTGACTCCGACGATCCGTTTCCACGAAAAATCCTCAGAATTTCGGTAAAAAACGTCACCCTCGGAACGTCGGAGTGGACACGCGTCCCCCATAAAATGCGCAACGGTCATATTGAGGCGGTTTCTTGAGTCTACCCCCCCTCTCCCTATAAATAGAGGGCGGGGTGTGGTAACTTTGTTTCACCCTTGCGTTGCTTAATTCGGAAATTTTCAAGCACTTTTGAAGAAAAAGCTTTTCATCCTAAAGCGCCCGAAGTTCGGCAATTTCTTTGTTCTTCAAAGGTATTTTGCTTTTTCTTCTTCTTTCGTTAATTTTTTCGCACGTTTTTGTTTCTTATAAATTGATATATGTTTCGTACTTGCTTTATTTTCGAGTAGGTGGCTCGTACTAAAAGTACTGCTAGACCCATGACTTCGGAGGAATTGGCTGCTGCTGGTGTTCCGCCAACCGGAGAAGACGTTCGCGATTCTGAGAACGTTCAATCTCGTACAGACGGCGCGGCTGCTGGGACCATTCACGATTTTGGCTGTTGCGAAGACGGGGAGACTAGATCTGAAAACAGATCTGGCGGGGAAGAAGATTTATCCAATGTCGACGCTGATGTGAGCGAGCTTGTTGGCATGAAGATTAAATCTTATCCCCTGGCTTTTGTCTTTGGTGAATCAAAGGTTACAGCCGGTCTTATCAAAGAATATGAAGAGGCTGGATTTTTCCCTGTCGGCGATGGTCGTCTCCCTTCTGGCGAACAAGTCCCTGCTCCCGAAGCAAACAAAGTTGTTGTTTTCAGAGATTTCTTTACTTGTGGACTTAGGTTTCCCTGTGATAACATTCTGCCTTCCATTCTTGAGAAATTTTCTGTGAAGATGCATCAGTTGACACCGAACTCCTTTCTGGAACTTTCAAAGTTCTTTTGGATTATGAAGACTTTCAAGTGTACCTTCAGTGTTGACATATTCGCTCGCTTGTTCAAGCTTGTGATTGAGAAGGATATTCTTAAGCTTGATGATGGAAAGTACTATGATGCGCACTACGCGTGCTGTACTTTTAACACCCGAAGACAAAACTCACGAAAAAGCCTTAACCGGATCCAGCTCGCACCCTGCAGCAAGACCAACTTCTCCAAAGATTGGAGTTCATACTGGTTTTATGTGAAGGTTGACATGTCTAAGGTTTCTGGCTACACAGGACCAGCTTACCCCTTCTATTCGCCTATGGCACCAGTGACTGCCATCTGCACTGCTTCGTATAGCAAACGCACTGCCGGCTTCGAAAATTGCGAAAATGCTTTCTTGTTGGCCAGTACTGTTCTCGGTGGTCGCGACGTCATTGAAGAATTCGTTGCAGCCGAAGTTTGGCCGATATCAGATGGCTGGCAACCTGTTAATATTGTTTTCTTGGATGTGGACTGGGCAACGCAGCAAGTGCCGTTTCCTAGGTTCAATTTACGATTGAAGGAAGGCCAAAGTCTCGAAGACTTTATCGCCGAAGTTGAAGAAAAGGTTAATGCCATGGTTGGCGAATCGACTCTTAATGAGTACAAGTCTTTCAAAGCTCTTGTTAAACATAAGAAAAGGGTGAATCGAGTATTTTCGGAGCTTGGCGCTGAGACTGCGTTTCGCTCCCGGCCCCCGGGCGCGGACAAGAAGATTCCGGCTGTTGCTGTAGCTATTTGCTCTGCTGCTCCACCCAAAGCTCGAAGAAAGAAAGCTTCGAAGAAAGGAAAAGGAAGGAGCGAAGCTGGTGACATTTCTTCTTCCATCATTCGTCCTGAAAAGACCAAGTCCTTGGAATCTAGCAAGAAGAAACGCAAAGCTTCTGAGGATATTTCTGATGCTGAGGCTCGGGTGGCTTCGAGTCTTTCTCAGCTGGGCCAAAAGAAAGCTAAGAAGGCTGTAAAGAAGATTGCTGTTGCTACAGTTCAGCGCGTTCCTTCGGCTTTCTCAGATGATGAAATGACTGAAGAACTTCACCCAACAGGTTTCTCTTCTTGCTTATGGTGTGATTTGAGATTTGGCGTTCGTCATGGTTATAGTCCAGGTTCTGAGAATGACTTTGTTGATGTTGAAACTTTTTCAGACGATATCCTCGAAGCTCAAGCTGCTCCTATTGAGTCTGCTGCTAATACTGAGGCTGGTACTTCTCAAGTTTCGGCTTCTGAGGATAGGGCTTCTCCAGAGTTTACCAAAGATTTGGAGCAGACTGTGCAAAAAGGCGGAGATCCTGTCGAGAACCCATCTTTTGTTGAGAAGCGCGAAGAACTTCCCGAAGGTCAAGATCCCTCTCCCTCAATCGTTGCTTATAATGAAAATTTTGGTACATCTTTTAGAGGTGAATTACTAAGTGTTGGTGGTGAAATGGTTGATTCGAATGATGACGCTCCAAAATTTGCCTTGCTATGGACATCCCCTAAATTTGTGGATGAAACAGGAGAGGAATTGCCGAAGAAAAGATCTCGATTGACTGGCGAGACACCATCAGTTGTTGAAAAGCATCTCTCTGCTGCTGAGAAGCAGATCTCCTCGCCTCTTCAGAAATCTCTGACGATTTCTGAGCCTGCAAACGATATTCCTTTGAAGAAGCTGAACCTGACAGGTTCGCACATTGCTTCTTTTCTCTTTGTGCTCTGCTGGTTGCCTTATGTTTCTTAAACTTTCGTTACTTTGAGCTTTATATCTTTCGCAGTTTTTGAAGAGAATACTCGAAAACTCTCATCTTCGGAGCTTGCCAGTTTCCAGAAGACTTATGACCTAAAGGCGTCTATTGTTGGCAAGGTGGTCTCTGAACGGCTCCTTGAAAAAGATGAGGTTATTAAGAAGCTCTCCGGCGAATCTAAGAAGCTAAGGCGCGAACTCAACAAGGCTCAAGCTTCAGGTGTTGAATTAGAGCAACGGATTGCTGAGCTTGCTGACTCCCTGAAAAAGTGTCAAGATGAAAAGAGGCTTGCTGAAGCTGCCCTTCATGACTCGAAGAAAGATCTTGAAAAGCTAAACAAGACTCATGAAGATGATCTGAAAATGATCGAAAACCTTCGCAAGGATTCTGATAAGAATGCTAAAGCTGTTGACGAGCTTCGTGTTAGCAATGCGGAGCTTTCGACAAAAAATTCTGATCTTGCAAAGACTCTGAGCAGCAAAGAACAGAAGATTCAAGATCTTGAAAGGGCTTTATCTGAGCAAAGCAAAGTCTCAGGACAAGATGTTGATGAAATTAAGACAAAACTGAAACTCTTATTCGGGGAGTACAGAGAAGCCCTAAAAAACTTCGGTGTTCGTCCTGGCCCACTTCCTAAAAATGAAGAAATCTCCGATTTGATGGATTGGATTGAAGCTGAGTTCCGGGCTCTTCCTGACGTCATCTCAGGAGCTAGTGACTTCGCTGCTGCCTTTTCAGTAGAAAGTATTCTGAAGCTTCTCTACGATTTTGACTGCGTCGATCTCGTGAAGTTTCGCGAGAATCTTTCGCACTTTCCTGACGCCGGGAGCACTTCGATTATACGTCCCAACGGAGACGTTCAAGCCATAAAGGTTAGATTCGCAAGGGAGTTTTGGTTTGCAAGCGGGAAGGAGTTCGCAAAAAAGATTGCCCGCGCCAAACTAGATAAGGTTGGTTTTTGGTAAATCTTGACAGTTTTTCGGCATCTCACGAACATTTTTATCTTGATTTTTATTAACCCCTTTTTTTGTGTTTCTTCAGCTGATCCAAAGTGAGGAACGTGGTAAAGCTGAAGTTCAAGAATCTTCTTCCGAAGCTGAAAAAGACGACGATGCTGACGATGAAGAAGATGGTTCGGGTGATGAGGGCAGCGGTGACGGCAGTTGCAGCGATGACGGCCAAGACGACGGGGATGAAGCGAGCTCTGATCGTGAAACTAGCTCCCCGAAGGTTGATATTGTAGGATGAAATTACGCTTGTCCGAACATTTGCTTTTGATGTTGAAAACTATAAACTTGTATATTCTTGGGCTGCGACCCTCCTTCTGAACTTTTGTCTTGTAAATTCTAACCTGCGCAGGTCCTGCAAGGTGGGCCTGTGCAGGATGTGATACCTTTGCGAATCCACCTCCAGGATCAAATAGTTAGTGGTGAAGCTTGGCGATTGTACAAAGAAGCTAATCCTGGATGCAAATTTTCTGACTTTTGGGCCGAATGTTGTCAATATTATTCGATGCGTAGTTTTCAACTTAGCTAGTTTTTCCTTCAACGAGACGGTTATGCTCTTACCAGCGAAGCTTCGAGTTCGCGGACCTTGGTGAAGACGGAGCCCCTTAGCCCTACAACTGGCGATTGTAGCTTCGCTTATGCTAGTGATATTGCCAAAGAAAGGGGTCGTAAACCAGGCCGTATCGTCGAACTTCCTTTCTGAAATTCTCAGCTCTTGGAAGCTTTGTAATTTTGATTTTATGAAATTTTGTATGAAACTAAGGCAATAAACTCGTTTTTTAAGAAAAAACGTCACCCTCCCCACCTTGCTGTTTTCATGCAAAATTTCATGGGTGCCTGAGAATTGATAACCCCTTTCGAATGCAGGTCGACAAAATTTGTTTCACGAATTTTGTGGACTTGCGCCCGCTTGGCATACTTGCCCGGGTTGATATCGCAACCTTCAGTTGCTTCAACCATCCTTTATGAACTCTGGCCTTCGGAGATGATTGAGCCCCTTGGCCCTTGGAAGAAGATTTTCCTAAAAAAGTTCGTATAACTCTTCATGAATGTTCTCTACTATTCTTATTTGCTCTTTCATCAGAGGTAACTTTGGCTATAACTTTTCACACATAAAATTCGGAACAGAAACGCTTGTGTTTTCTGGGCCACAACCTTCAGTTGTTCCCGTGCTTTTGGTAGGATGTCCCTTCGAGGTGGGATCTAGGCCACAACTTGCTGTTGTCTCTGGCCTTTCGATAGGAAATCCCTTTTAAGGTGGGATTTAGGGCACAACTTGTTGTTGTCTCAGCCCTTTTCGGTAGGAAATCCCTTTAAAGGTGGGATTTAGGCCACAACTTGTTGTTGTCTCTGGCCTTTCGGTAGGAAATCCCTTTTAAGGTGGGATTTAGGGCACAACTTGTTGTTGTCTCAGCCCTTTTGGTAGGAAATCCCTTTTAAGGTGGGATTTAGGCTTTCACGGAGCCTTTGGGTATCAAGGAGCCTCTTTCATAGAACTTTTCTTTTCTTTTCTTTAATCTCGGCTTTCACGGAGCCCTTTCACGATTTCTTCTTTCACATGATGGAATTCGGGCTATAACGGAGCCTTTTCTCAAGAACTTTTTCCTTCTCACGATGGAACTTCTTTCTCACATTGGAACTTAGGCTATAGTGAAGCCTTTTCACGAACTTTTCCTTTCTCACGATGGAATTCAGGCTATCACGAAGCCTTTTTCACGAACTTTCTTTCTCACGATGGAATTCAGGCTATCACGAAGCCTTTTTTTCACGAACTTTCTTTCTCACGATGGAATTCAGGCTATCACGAAGCCTCTTTTACGAACTTTTCTCATGATGGAATCTAGGCTTATCACGGAGCCTTTTTTTCACGAACTTTCTTTCTCACGATGGAATTCAGGCTATCACGAAGCCTTTTTTAACGAACTTTCTTTCTCACGATGGAATTCAGGCTATCACGAAGCCTCTTTTACGAACTTTTCTCATGATGGGATCTAGGCTTATCACAGAGCCTTTTTTTCACGAACTTTCTTTCTCACGATGGAATTCAGGCTATCACGAAGCCTTTTTCACGAACTTTCTTTCTCACGATGGAATTCAGGCTATCACGAAGCCTTTTTTACGAACTTTTCTCATGATGGAATTTCTCAAGACACATGATTTGGGGGAAAACTCTTTTCATATGTATCACAACGAGTATTTACATAGGATCCGCCTCGTTAAAAACCTTGCCCCTTGATTTAGGGCCCCCTTTGCAAGGAAAAGAGTACGGTCCTTCTTATTCTAACTTAAATACGAGAAGTAAATGTTTTTGTTCCCGAAACCACTTATAGATCCGTGGTTCGAAGTTTTACATTTTTATGAAATTTGAACTTGCGGAAAGAAATGCTGAAAATAAGTCTAACTACTTTCAAGATTTTCAAGGGTAGTACCTCTTTAAGCTGTCAGCATTCCATGAATGCGGTAGCTCTTCGCCGGTTTGGTCTGTCAAGCGGAAAGCCCCTGGTATGTTTGTTTCTTTCGCTATGTATGGCCCTTCCCAGGATTCTTGAAGTTTCCCGGGGTTTTCCCAATTTTTCTTTCTTTTCGACACTAGATCGCCAGTCCTGATATTTTTCCTGACTATTTCCTTGTCCCTCCATGCCTTGGTTTCCTTCTGGCATTTTTCAATGTTATCAGAAGCTTCAAGGATTGTCAATTCAATCATGTCTTTCTCCACCTTCATGTCAATTTCCTCGATCTCTTTTGTTTTCAGCACTCTTAGGCTTTCGTTCTTGATTTCTTCTGGTGTCGTTGTCGAAACCAAGCACCCCAAAACTTTCTCCTCGTGTATGCCGAAAACGCACTTTTCGGGATTCAGCTTAAGATCGGCTGCTCTGAAATTCGCGAATGTTTCTGCTAGATCGCTGATGTGGTCATCTAAGTACACTTTCTTCGTTTCGCCGTCAGCGACAATGTCAATTTTCTCTTTATCTCTCTTGGCTTCAACGTAGGGTTCTTTCCTTTCTTCGGTAGAATCCAGCTGATGCACATTGCTTTGACATGGTGTAAAGCCCTTCTCAATGTTTCAGGCCTCTTGTTGATCGCCGAACACTGTGATGACTCCTTTTGGAGCTGGGATTTTCATGCATAGGAGCTGTTGCCTTATGACAGCATCGAACTTGTTAGTGAATCCTCTGCCGAAAATCGCGAGGTATGGATGGTACATGTCAACTATGTCGAAAGTGAGAGTTTCTGTTCTGGCATTGTCAAGATCTCCGAAGGATACAGGCAGAGCTATTTTTCCCACTGGCTTGATTGATTTTCCTCCGAAACCTAGTAACAGGTATTCTGGTGGCTGCAGCATGTGTTGACTCAAGCTCATCTTCTCGAAAGTTTTCATGAATAAGATATCTGTTGAACTTCCGTTATCCACCAGAACTTTTCCGATAACCAGTCCAGCTATGTTCACTTCGATGACCATGGCATCATTGTGGTTTGTTGACTTTAGTTTGAAGTCTTGTTCGGTGAATGTTATCGATACCTTGGCCCACTCTGGACGTGCTGCTGGATCATCATTGATGACTGTGTTGATAGATCTGAGGTAATTGTTTCTTTGTCTTTTTGTGTTGAACTCCATGGCCGAACCTCTTGTTATAGGCATGATAGTTCCAAATGAAGGTAATGCTTTCGGGTTGTTGCCTCTTGAACTCGACTCAGACCTTGATGAACTGTCCGGAGGTGGTGGCAATATTTCTTGAATCGGTTGTGGCTGCTGAATAGTTTGAATTAGGGATGGAACCAAAACATCCGAATTGTGTAATAGATTGATTTTTTTAGATCACAATAAAATAAATTTGGTGCTAATTTTTTATGCATTACAACCAGCTAATTACTGGAAAAATTAAAAAAAATTAGCTACAATTTTTTATGGATTATTTGCTTTCGATAGAGAAAAAGGTGAAAAAACATCCGTATCCGAATCCGAATCCGAATTTCTTTTCATCATTTGATCAAAATATAGCACACATTTGGGGTTTATTTTGTATGAATCTTAACAAGCACAATGCCAAGAACAAGAATATAAATTTTTAGATACAAAATATTATACCTAATTTAGCTAAAATCAAAAAAGAACGGCTAAAAAATGCTATCCGAATTGGTATCCGGTTCCATCCCTAGTTTGAATTGCTTGAGACTGAGGGTAGAATTGTTGAGATGGCTACCAAGGTGATTGTGCCTGCTGAAACTGCTGTACTGTGACTGGATTCGGCTGATGACCCATGAATTGTGGTTGCCAGAAGTCCGGACGGAATTGATTCGGCATTGTGGAGGTGATCCAACTGCAGATTGAGTGCGGTGATAGCAGAGACTACCAGTTGAGCACTGGGCCTTCGCAAGCACTGATGAAGGACTTGGCTAGTGCGATATCATCTCCTCCTGCTGAATTCACGGCTGCTTCGTAACTCATGAGGAACTGTCTAGAGTTTCCATACCCATTGTACTTCGGTAGATAGACTGGTTTGTACTTTGGTGGCCACGATGCTGTTTGCAACCCAAGTGAGAGTGGTGAGTCTGGATCCGCGAAGTGCGAGATTCCGTTGCCTGCGAAGAAATTTTCTCTGGAAGTTCTTTTGTTCTGGCCAGAGTTCTGGTGTGGTGAATCACGCCACAGTGAACTGTTCTCTTGTTCTTTCATTTCATCGATTTCTCTTTGCATTCTCTCTATTTGCTCTTTTGCTTGGTTAAGTTTCTCCAGCTTCTCCGAAGCTTTCCTTCTTGCTTCCAGCTGGTTCGCGAATCTTTCTTTCTCTTTCTGAAGCTGTAGAACTTTTTGGTTCACCCTTTCTAGTTCTCTGTCAACAGCTTGATCATCATCCTCATCAGCTTCTTCTTCAGTGAATGGTTCTAGAGTATGTGCTGTTTTCTCAGCTCTTGCCCTCTGAAGAGCCTCAAGTTTTGCCCTCTTTTCTTGGTCTGTGATATGTGAAGGTTCTGTAGTAAGAGAGATTCCATTGTTTTCTTCAGCGTAATGACCTTCTTGATTGGCCTCAGTAGGTGTGTTCTTCTTGGACTTCTTCTATGGGGGCATCATGAGTTGTTTTTCGGCTGAGACCACGGTGGGCGCCAATGTTGGGGGGGTCCGAAAATCGGATGGGATCCCCGAACACAAGATGACGAAATATACACTCGAAGGTAAGAATGAAAGAGGGGACAAGGAATCCCCGAAAGTCTGTACTCGCTTCAAAAGTTGTGAATCCCTTTACACGTCCCCTCCCGCCCCCTTTTATAGGGAGACGAAGGGACTTTTACATTCCGAGATTACCCTCGAATCTAGAGAATATTCCTAGTGTGAACATGTACATGAACGTCTTTTACATCCTGTGATTTGCGGGGCTAATTTCATACATTTACAAGCTTGCCATTAGTTCACACTTCAAGCCCGGACTTTTGAGGTGACGTCTTTGACTTGGTCTTCCTTTGACCTCCGAAACTTCATTCGTGAAAATCATCACTTATCAAGATTCCCGAACTGAGACTCCTCAAGCTTCCCGAAATTCGCAGGTTCATGACTTCCTGAATTCGCCAGATTCCAGTCGTCCTAAAACAGACAGCAGACTTGCGATCCGAAGCCAATTCGGCGATTATTTCGCACGACGTTAGAAGGTCAGCGAATCATGTAAAATTTATCAGAACACCTTCATGAACGTTTCCTTGCCACGAAACAGAATTTCCACCCTGAGGCACATTCACGAATATATTCATGAATTCGGCAACTCCGACGTTTCGAGGGTGAAAGGTTTTTGCCCAATTCCCCAACACTCCTCACGGTTTGGCTCGCTCACAAGGTGTGGCTGTCCAGGGCCCTGGTGCGGGCGCGGGCGCCGCTCGAGCCGGGGCGTGTCCCGCGGGATGCTGTTGTGCTCATGTGCAGCTTCGCCGTGCACTTGTGTTGCCTCTTCTTTGTTCTCGCCGTGCACTGGCTGAGCACCTATGCCCCGTCGTCGGCGGCGATGCCGTCGCCACACGCGCCGCGGCCCAACTTGTTGTGTACGTGGGGCCACGTCGTGGGACGGTATGTCGGCGTCGCGAAAGAGTGGTTCTTGCTTCCGCAGGTGGTCGCCAATGCCGTCTGGCGCGTCAACTGCAAGCCTCTGGCGGGAAGGTACTACGCTGGGGTCACCACGGCGTGGCTGCCACACTTCTATGGGTTCCTCTGGCCACCTTACGTTAACGTGTACAGCGAGGCCAACCACGATATCATGGACTACATCTACTCAAATGCCACCGCCGTGATGGTCCCCGTCATCGGTGTCATGCTAGCTCTCCTAGTTTATGTGCAACAACGCTGGAACTATAAGACTATCGGATGGGCTGCGAGGACACAAAGGAACAAGCTGCCACAACACGACTACTGAAAGATTTGTCTCTAGTCAAGTCAACCACCTATTACTGTCTGTTGTACAATGTTGTGTCTGAAATTAGTTGTCATTTTGCACAAGTTCAACGACCGATCTGGTTATAGGTGCCTCATGCCTGGTTTCTCGTGTCGTATCTTGATCGCCCCTCTTTTATTTGAGTTGTATGCTTGATCCTGGAGATTGGAGGGAACATGAGTACATGTGGGTAGGTTTCAGTTCCTTGGTCAGCTAGGTACGGTGGTGTAAGCTGAGAACAATACTAGCAGTGCCGGACTCCAGAACTTCAACAGTTCCACTTTTGATAGTTGGTGGTACGCTGCACGGCGCGATTTGACAGAGTGGGCGTCGGACTGGGCCGAGAATGAATATGGCGGCGGCGGCAGCAACTTGGAACTGAAACTGTACCCCAAGACGCCCACTATGTCAAAACGCGCCGTGCATGCATGGGGTGAGGATGAGCATGAGCGCCAAGTCTGATCGCGCGTAGTTCGACACCATCCTCTTGGCGTCACAGCTTTCGGTAGGCAAGGCAAGATTGCTTCTCACCACAGGTCAAATCTAAACAGGGCAAGGTTCTAATTAAAAAATGATTCTCAGCAAACGACAAGAACAGAAATCAAGAACACGTGGAAGAATCAGAAGTCCATGAAAATCAACAATTGCCGCATTAAGTTCCCAAAACATTTTTCAACCACTCGTCACATCAATCTTAGAACATAATTAGAAGTATTAAATGTGGATTAATGACAAAATCATTTCATAACCTCAGCTCAAATCGCGAGATAAATCTGCAATAATTAGACTTGTCATGCTACAGTAAACAATCTCTAATAATGAATTAATTAGGCTTAATCTTTAATTAGCCCCTCTGTGTGGGATGGGGGCTCAAGCCCCCTCCATCGGCCACTCATCGCGGAACCGGGTCCCTCGTTCTTGTACTCACCCTAGAAGAGTGTGTCAAGGGGGACCTCCCATTCCCACGACAACCAACCCTTAGGGTTCACAACGTCGGAGTGATAACAGCTTGCAGGGGGACCGAGGTAGGTTTGTTAATTCTGTGCGGATCTTCTAGATGAGTGGGTGAACCTCTTTGATAGTGATTAAAACATGAAGTTCGTTGGCTAATCAAGATTAGTCAACAGATAAACTTGAGAGGGAGAGATCAAAGATAGAGGGATGAAGGTGCTAACTGATCATCAGTTGGGGAAGAGGATGTCATTTCGTTGATGTAGATGGGGTCCTACGATGCAGTGCAGTGTAGTCGGTGACTATCGGTGAAGCGCAGTGCCATCCGGAGCGGCGATGCTTCCCACCGCTCACATCACCTCCCGATCGGTAATAAGGGTAAGTGGGCGAGTGGAGCACTTCATGTCTTGGTTGTGCATGCCCTCGTGGTCCCACCTTTCTTATATAGTGTTGCGGTACGGAACCTGCTGGTAGGTTGGACTCCCTGATCAGAGAGCTGAATCAGGATCTAACTCGGTCGTTGGACCGAGTCAATAGAGATCAATCCAACAAGGTTTGCACGACATTTGACTTTCCTCTCTTTATTGTACAATTTCTAGTATATATTACTCCGTCCGTCCTAAATTTTTTATCATAACATTTGATCATTTGTCTTATTCAAAAGAACATGCGGCAAGGCTAAAAAGATGGTAGCTTGCGAATTATTGACAGTAAAATTAATAATTTGTCTATTTCAATTGAAAGTTAGTTATAAATAAACTTCCACTTTTACAGTTAACCTTTTCGTTGATCATTTTCTTTCTAGATTTCTAGTTTATCAAAAAACAAACCCTCCGTCCTAGTTTTTCTAGATTTCTAAATTAATGATTCATAGTTTATTGAAAAACTCTTTCAATCTCGTAGCAACACACGGGGAATCACCTAGTTATTTATATTTTTTAATTTTTGACCCAAATTTTCTCTAAAACGTCTTCTAATCACGAGGGAGTATAGCGTAGCAAGCCTAGTCACGTGGACGACCTTGCAAGATTCACTACGGGAAACACATGCTTTGCCGAGTGCCCAATACACTCGCAAAGAACGGTTTACTCTCAGCAAAGGGTTTGCCGAGAGTAGCTCTCGGCAAAGATCTCTCGGCAGAGATTTTCTCGGTAAAGAGGGTGTTTGCCGAGAGCCGCCCCCTTGACACTCGACAAACGTGTGCCGAGTGCGGTGGACAGCTCTCGGCAGAGATCTGTACCGGCCCGACGTTTGCCAAGAGCCATAGATCTGGCTCTCCACAAAGTTTTAATCTTTGCCCAGAGCCAGATCTACGACTCTCGGCAAAGGTGTCGTGACGTGGTACCTGTGGACGCAGCTTTGCCGAGAGTCGCAGATCTCGCTCTCGGCAAACATTCAAACATTGCCGAGAGCCGTAGATTAGCTCTCGGCAAAGCCGCCTCCACAGGTGCCACGTCAAGGCGCCTTTGCCGAGAGCTGGGGCTTATACTCTCGGCAAACCTTGACGTTTGCCGAGAGCCAAGGCTCCTACTCTTGGCAAACAGTTGCTCGTTCGCGGAGAGCCTTGGATTATACTCTTGGCAAACCTTTTTTGCTTTTTTTATTGCTCCAGTTTCACATATGGTACCCCAATCATCACATGCCGTTCATAAGCATCACAGACATATCAAATATCACCATAATCATCACTGACAGTTCAAATATCACAATAATCGTCACATGCAGTTCAAATATCACCATAAACATCACTGGAAGTCCACAAATGCAAACAAAGTCTAGAATCATTCATCCACATCCACAAGTTATCCACAACCACAAGTCCATGAAAGTAATCCGGTGTCCAAATGTAAAGAAAACATGCAAGTTCAAGACTCACTACTCCGGCGGGCCCTGTGGCGACTGCAATGCCGATCCCCTGGTCCCTGGTCCTGGCTGCTGCCCCAGCAAAGGACCCGGCCACTGACCCGTCCACGTGTAAGCGGACGGTTGACCCAGTGTCGGCCCCGGTCTCGGATGGTGCATCCACGGGCCCGGCCACGGCATGGCACTGGAGCCTTGAGGCCATGCCCCCCACCTAGGAGGAAGCGGCGGCGACGTGTCCACGGGCCTATTGTTTGATCCTGCCGATTGATTCTGCACAAGATTTCAAGTCAGACATATTCAAACAAAATCATTCTAGCTTTATCCATCATTGTAAGTTCTATATCACTATGAGAAATGAAAGTACAAAGTTTTTATCATGTATACCAAGTCATTTAGGTTTCTAAGTCATTCTAGCGATATCCATCATCCTAAATTTGCTAACTAAAATTTCTAACTAAATTTGTTAACTAATATTTACCTTAATGGAGGCAGGGGCCTAGGGGTGGAGGTGGCAGTGGTCTAGGCCAGCCTCAACCCTGACGGCGGTGGCTGGGGTCGGCCTATCCACAAGCGGCGATGGGGGCCGCGGCCGACCTCTCCCCCGGTGGCTGTGAGGGCAGCGACAGGCTTTTGGGGAGGAGGCGGCAGGTGCTGCGTCGAGGAGAGGAGTGAAGGACCGAACTGGCGACCAGAGAGGGGGGGAGTGAATGGGAGCCGATAAAAATTCTTCTCGAAGGAGATGGCTTCTCCAACAAGATGAACTAGGTCGGGTACCCAAAATCACACGCTCCGCACACAACCTTCCGTTTGCCAAAACTACGTAGCCACTGGAGTGCTACTAGTACTAGAAACAAACACTACCTGCAGACACAACTTCTACACACAAACGGCAGCGGAAACAACTCGGAAGCTATCTGGCCAGCAGGGGCAGTTCAACCGGGGTAGGGGGCGGTTAAACCGCCTACTCTTGGGCAGGCAAGAAATCCTTGGAAACACATCTTCCGAGCTCCAAAACTCTCCACAGTTTCACCTGTAGGATCCTCTGGTCAATGCCAAGATAGCTACCAGAGAATCTTGGCGAAAACCAAAATTTCACCCAAGGGCCTAGGGGTGGTTAAACCGGCTCACGGGGGCGGTTTAACCTCCTGTACCAAGCAACGAACTCAAGGCAAGAACTCCTAGCAAACAGCACCAAAACGAGCCAAGATTTCACCAGAACGCTCCTCTGATCAAGGCGAACAAACTCACAGAGGAAAATCCGGCAAAACCAAAACTTTCACCTGGGAGACCCAGGGCGGTTAGACCGCCCCCCTATGGCGGTTAGACCGCCCCTCCCAGAAAATCTGGCCACGGGTCAACCCTCAACTTCCCATTGTCGATCTCCCGATTCACCCCACGGATTGCAGCAAAACTTCGGGGATACCAGGGTTACCTCCTGGGCAACCTCTTCCTCAAAGGAATTGCACCGAAACGCTCTTAATCAAAGGGAATCGCGGATCTTGGCCCTCTAGGTCATGAACTCAAGCAACTCGAAAAACCACCAAATCGAGGTCGATTCAAGGGAGTTCTTGGGGCAAAGTCACCAGCCAAAGAGACACAAGGTCCTCATACGTGACACCCAACAAGAATCCCGCAAGAAATCACCCTCAAAACTCCGCCACGAAAATCACAAGAAAGGGCTCCGAAAATCACCAAAAAGGAAAACAGGAGAGGCAACACAAGGCCTTGAGGAACCACACCGAATCATCTATACATACCATGAAGGTTCATACAAGGTCTAGCTTGCCACCCGATCATCCATCCCTCTCTATAGATCTCACATGAAGCTCTCAAGCTAGTCCTAGAAAAACTAGAGAAAATAGCAAACGAAAATGACAAAGGGAAAATGAGCTAGGGTTCCAAGAGTTGGCTGCCATCCATCCCTCCGAGTGTTTATATGAGGGCAACCAAAAGACTAAACTACCCTTACTAGATAACTAGGGATACATGCCCCTCAAGGGCAAATTTGGAAGTCTTCAGTTCAGCACCATCGGACGGATGCCCAGCGACCGCAACCTTGCTTAGCCTCGACGCAAGCCTTGCGATCCCGACGCGTGTCCTCCGCTTCGAAGTTTCTCGGCGGCTGCAACCTGGGCGGTCAAACCGCCCCCCTGGACGGTTAGACCGGCCCAGGCGGTCTGACCGCCCCTCCTGAGCGGTTGAACCGGCCTGGGTGACTGCACTCCCTCGTCGAGTCTTCGGCCTCGGTTTTGTGGCTCAACCGAGTAACCCAGTGGTTTTATGGTGAACCACTGCAAACCCCGTGAACTCGGTGTAGCCTCCGCCAATCACCACTCACGACTCGGCTCCCACGTTGTCCCGGCTCGACCTTGGTTTTGAGGCTCAACCAAGAAACCGTCCATGACTTCGTCTTGCTGTTCTTGCCACCGTGCGGCCCGCACTTGACCCCGCTGGCCATCGGGTCCCTCGAACCAAGCCTACTTGTCTTCTCCACATCTGGAGGCCTCCCAGGCAACGACCTTTCGCGCTTGTTCTTCACCTGCACCAACACCAGTCAAGCCGCAACCTGCACCTGCAATACTTAGCCAAGAGTCAGTCCACACCACGTTGTCAATCACTCATCACACCAGGAAGCGACCATCCGCCGGTCCTCGAACCACACAGGTCCTCAAGGAGGTGTGGGCGCGACCGGCTCAGAGGCGAGGAAGACGACGGCGATCGGCTCGGTGGTGGGGAGGACGGCGGGGAGGATGGTGGGTGTCGATGGCGAGGAGTATGGCGGGGAGGACGACGACGGCGGGGACGTCTGGTTGCGCGCGGGGAGGACAGCGAGCGTCGGCGATGAGGAGGACGACAACTTCGGCAGCGGGGACGGCGGTGGGGAGGACGGTGGGCGTAGGTGTCAGCGGTGAGGTGTGCGTGCAATGTGTGTGCGGGGGTTGTGTGGTGTGAGTGTGTGTTGTGTAGGAGAGGAGAGTAGTTGGGTGTGGCTGCATGTGGGCCTGCCAACAAGGTTTGCCGAGAGCCATATCTGGGGCTCTCGGCAAATGACTTGTTTGCAGTGAGCCTTAGATCGAGTGTGTTGTGTTGACTGAAAGTGGGCCCCACCTCCATGTTTGCCCAAAAGCCAGCTCTGGTTCTCGGTAAACATGTGAGGCTGTGGTTGGTGCCGCTGCCTTGTAGGGCCCGCATGTCAGGCCTGTGGCCTGTCGTGTGCCCCCCCCCCGAGCCAACACTCGTCAAAGAATACGTTTACCGAGAGCCAACACTCCGTAGGCTTGGTTTAAATCATTTAATTTACTAAAATTGCTAAACTGATACGAATTTTTCTTTCAAAAACTGACATGACACTAGCTATGTTGTATATAACTTATAGAATTTTTTTTTGAAGTCAAACACAAATTCGAATTTTACCAAAACTCTAAACATAGCCATTTGAGTTTGAATTCTCCGAAACTTCCCGGGAGATGTTCCAGTTTCTAAACAACTTACGTGTCAACTTGTTCAAAACATTATCAATTTTTACCACAGTCTCCACATATGATATCATGATCTCCTGACAAGTTTGATGAGTTTCAAACATTGTTTGGATTTTCTACAATTACAGTATTTTTCAACATCACCTTCATCATCATGCTTCAGAACCGAATTGTCAGGGACAGTCATTAGGGGTTCCCTGACTAAGGGGATGATCACCCTCGTTAAACCCAAAACCGTCCAAGGACCTTTTATCCTTAGCTACAGGACAAGCACAGGCCCGTAGCCCACCACGGCCCAGCAGCGTCCTGGGAGGCCCACCTGGCCGCCGCGCTCGAGGGCACAGACCCCTCACGCGGATCTCCGCCTCGTTCGAGGGCTCCGGCCCCTCGAGCGAAGTCTCTGCCTCGCTCGAGGGTTCCGGCCCCTCGAGCCGATCTCCGTCCCGCTCAAGGGACTCAGACCCCCCTCGACCGGGCAACCGCCCCCGCGCCGCTTGGTAGCGGCATTTAATGCCCAGCCCTACGGCGAGACGCAGAAGTCAGGGAGGAAACCTTCCCCCACGCCGCGCACCTAACACGGTCAGGTCGTCTGACACAGCCATAGTGCGGCCTAACCCATCACTGTGCGGCCATTCCTAACCCTGTGCGGGGGCCGCGTAGCCCTGTGCGGACAGGTCGACGTCATTCCGTGCCACTGTGCGACCTGCCTCCGTCCTCCCCCAAGGCAAGACCCTCGAAAGGGCATGGGGGCACCCTCGCAAGGTGTACAGGCAACGAGCGGACGCACGCCTTGATCGGCGCTGACGCACGAGCGGCGTGCGTCGCGTCCCCTCCAACAACTCTGGCGCCGCCTGGCCATCCCGGGCGCTGTGCAACTGCCCCAGGCGCTGTGCGGCCATCCCCAATACTGTGCAACTGCCCCGGGCGCTGTGCGGCCATCCCCAATACTGTGCCGCCATCCCGGCCGCTGTGCGATGCCACACACGGCACTGCGCGGACATGCCGATGACGCACCGCCATCCCACGCCACCAACTCCGGTCCTTCCTCCGGCGGATAGGCCCTCGATTTAGCAGGGCCGCCCCTCGAAGTCAAAGCAGGACGGGTCACGATGACCGCCACGACGCCCGCGGAAGCCGGAGAGCGCCACCAACTCGTGCCAGGGACCATGACGCGCAGGACAAGACTGCCGGCGCCATGCTTATTAGTACATAACCACTATATCAGCTGCTGTGCAGCACCTGTAACTGCCCTCCCTTGGCCTATAAAAGGGAGAGGCAGAGCCCCCTGCGCGGGGACGACGCTACACACTCACACCTCGCCACCACGCTCCAGATATTGGCATTTGCCTCAATCACTTAGACGGGACCAGGGGGAGTTTCCTCCTCTCCCACCGTGCTTGTAGCCCCCCTCTATAGGCACCGCCGGTGCTAGCTAATACAAGTGCGAAAGCACATCTGCTGGACGTACGACCGCGAGGTCGGAACCAGGATAAACATCTGTGTCACATTAGCCAGCGCCGACCATCGAGGAGCCTATTGCAGTGCGAATCACTAGTTGGTACCGGTGCTAATCCGGACACCGACAGTTGGCGCGCCAGGTAGGGGCTTCTGCGCTGTGGTCAACCAACCCGCCTCCTCGATGGTGACTGTCACCGAGCGGACGTCGGAAAGGCCCGCCTGGGGCAGATCCGACTCGTTCCCGGCCGGGTTCGAGATCTGGTTTGGGAGCATCCACTACCAGGCGACTGGTAACGGCTACCACATGCGTATCCTCAACAGGGATGCGCTCAGGGCGGCACCGCCAGGGACGTCGGCGGCCCCAATGCCAGCGGTGTTCCCGCCACAACCCCGACGCCGCAAGCGCTCGGGGAAGCGCTCACGGCAAGCGCGCACGGCGCGGCGCCAAGCGGCGAGCGCCGGCTCCCCCCTGGGGGTTGAAGCTGGCGGGCTCCCCCGCGCCGAAGCAGAGCATGGCGACACCCCCGCACCGGCGAACTCCGCAGCACGCCCCGCGGGAAGAGCCGTGGCCGCGCAGCCACGATTCCCTCACGGGATGCGCAACGCCACCACGGCGTACTCTTCATCGACCAGCACCGACCTGGCTGCGTACGAGGATCTTCCGGACCACCACTACAAGTCCATCCGGAACCTGGTCATCACCTCCCCTGACGCGTCCTACCGCGACACCGACGGCGAGGAGTACGGGTATGGGCGCAGGGCGCCGCAGTGGGACTACTCCGGGCTGCGGGACCCCAACGCTTTTAGGCGGTTCCAGTCTGCAGTGACCTACTGCCTCACCTGCTCCGACAACTCCAGCGAGGGGGATTACGATCCCACCCGTGAATGCTTCATCGTCGTCATCAACGAGGGCGAAGGCGAGGTGGGCGGAGCAGGTGACGCTGCGGTCCGCGGCAGTGTGGCTGTTACCCCGCCGGTGGGGGCGACGCCACCGCCGTACGACGCTGCGCGTGCCGCGCAAATAGCCCAGCTCCGCGAGCTGGAAGCCAAGCTGAACGCAGAGCGTGAGCAGCTGCGACCAGGGTTTTTTTACCCACCGGTATATTTATACCGCTACCCAGCGGTAACGGTATACCGCAGCGGTATAAATGGTATACCGCTATTTACCGCTCGAATTCAAAATCCAAACCAAAATGGCCTATACAAACGGTAAGCAGCGGTATAACGCGGTATAAATTATTTATACCGCTGCGGTACGAATTAAAACCGCTACGGATTGCATTAATACCGCTCCAATGAAAAAGGGTCTCCGGCTTGAAAGAAATGAAAATTTTGGCATGATGTTGGCACAAAGTAGTGTTAAATACCCCCCAATCAATAATTTATAGTTATGCATAGAAATACCACACCAAACACAATAATATTAGACGTGCATAAGTGAGTTGATAGTTCAAATACAAATAATTCGATACAAGTCATACAACACAATAAAAGTTCAATGGTAGAAAGGAAAGACCCCCATTTGGGACGCGGAGTTGTACTCGGCGATGGACATGACATTCAAGCCTCTCACCCTAAGCAACTCAGCCTTGTACTGTTGCCAAGTTAGGCCCGTCCACGCCGATGTTGTCTGCCATTCACTGACTAACATGTTGAATCTAGTAGAACCACCACCACTTTTCTGCATACCACAATAGTTGCATCGCCATCCGGGAGCTAGATTGTCACCATGTTCCCATACGGGATCTTTAGGTCTGCCTGACATTGTCTACCTGCATAAATGCCAACACAAACAAAATAATTACTTAATCGTATACCTAAAGAAAATGTACCTAAATCTGAAACAAATCCTAACTAAAATTGGATCCTACCACAAATCCTACCTAACATCTCCAAAATCCTACATAAAATCCTAAAGCAACAATTCTACCTCACATCCTAAATCCTACCTAAAATCCTAAAGCAAAATAAACCTAAATCCTAACACAAATCCTACCTAAATCCTAATGCAAATGATACCTACAGCTAATTTCTACCTAAATGGCTAAATCCCAAAGCTACTTTCTACACAAATGCAAAAAAAGGGCAAACTCACCTCAAGCCGCGGTCTACCGCCGGACCTACCGCGGTATACCGCCGCTCCTGCACGGTAAGCCGCCCCGGCCGAGCGGGAGCGAGCGGATCCGGCCGCGGGGCAGCTTACCGCAGCTCCCGCTTGGTATACCGCGCCCGGGCCGCGGCTTACCGCCGGCGGCGGCGAACTGGAAGAGTGGAGCTGCGGACGGGAGGCTCTGAGCGGCTGAGGGTCACGGGCGACCGCCTGGAGATGCTTCTAGGGTCCTTTGGACGCTTTGGGCCTCATGGGCCTTAACGGGCCTGCCCCTTTTTTTCTTTTTCTTTTTTTCTATAACTTCTAAACCTCGAAATAAATACTAAATGCACTCAAATTTGAAAACTTTTGACACCATCAGATTCTATAAATCATGAACTATTTTTAGAGGATTTTTATTGAGTTTTTCATTTTTTTTGAATTCAAATTCAAATTTGAAAAACCCTAGGGGTTTCTACCGCGCGGTACCGTTACCGCACCGGCGCGGTATAAACGGTAACCGCGGTTACCGGTGCGGTAACGGGTGGTAAGAAAAACCCTGGCTGCGACAGCTGAAGGCCGCGCTTGAGTGGGACAGGGCCGGCCCCTCGACCCAGGGGGCGCGCGCTGCGGGTCGCGTGGCCCGCGAGCGCATCAAAGCCGACGCCGACATGGATGAGACGCCGAACCTAGCAAGGGCCAGCCAGAGTCTCGTGGCCGCGGCGACTTTGATTCGTGCCATGCCCGAGCCATCAATGCCCGAGGGACGCAACCTGCCCCGCGAGGCGCAGGCCCTCATCGAGCAGGCAGCGGTGCAGCAAGCCGAAAGCTCCGCGTCCCGCATACGCCATCAGTCTACCACGAGGGCTGGTGGGGGTGGACGGGACCAGGAGGCATCGGTCCACACTCCGCACCGGGCACCAACAGTTCACGAAGGCAACCAGAGGACCCCCGCCAAGGATCGGATTCGGGATACGCACGGCGCGCTCAACGACGACAACGCCCGCAACATCCTGAACAAGAAGAGGCAGGACGCCACACCGTCACATGGCTACAACCCACGGCGTGGCGGGCGATACGACAGCCGGGAAGACAAGAGCCCGTCGCCGGAGCCGCCGGGCACGCGTGTGTTCGGCCGAGCAATCCGCACGGCCTCGATTCCCTCGCGCTTCCGTCAGCCGACGACCGTGAGCAAGTACTCGGGGGAGACGGACCCCTGGGTGTGGCTCAACGACTACCGCCTGGCATGTCAGCTGGGCGGCGCCACCGACGACGCCATGATCATCCTCAACTTGCCGCTGCACCTGGCAGACTCCGCGCGGACCTGGCTCGAGCACCTGCCCGCTAACCAGATCCACGACTGGGACGACCTGGTCAAGACATTCGTGGGCAACTTCCAGGGCACATATGTGCACCCCGGGAATTCCTGGGACCTTCGAGGATGCTCCCAGAAGGCTGGCGAGTCCCTGAGGGACTTCATCCGCCGCTTCTCCAAGCGCTGCACCGAGCTTCCGAGCGTCGGTGAGTCCGAGGTCGTGCATGCCTTTTTGGAGGGCACGACTTGCCGGGACCTCGTGCGCGAGTTGGGGTGGAACCCTCCCACCAGCGTCAATGAGCTGTTCGACATCGCCACCAGCTACGCTTCCAGCGAGGAGGCAGTGGGGGCGATCTTCGACGGCAAGAAGGGCAAGCGGGCCGAGGAGGCGCTCGCGGAGGGCAGCAAGCCCAAGGAGTCGTCGAAGAAGCAGAAGCAGGACAAGAAGGGCAAGAAGCACCTAGGCAAGAAGCCCATGGAACAAGACGAGGGCCCCGAGGAGGTCAATGCAGTCGACGCCACCAACAAGGGAGCTCGAGGCCCCCCTCGAGGGGGAGTGTTCCACGACATGCTGAAAAAGCCCTGCCCGTACCACAAGACCCCCGTCGCTCATACCCTCGAGCAGTGCGACATGCTCAAAAAGTACTATAGCCACATCACCATGAAGGAGGACAACGTCAAGAAGGATGCGGACGACGGGGGCAAGGACAGCTTCCCGGTGGTGGAGAACGTGTTCTTCATCTTCGGGGGGCCCACCGTCGATATGACGTCGCGGCAGCACAGGCGTGAACGTCGAGAGGTCTACTCCGTTCACCCGGCCGTACTGTCATACCTCGACTGGTCAGAGGAGACGATCTCCTTCGGCCGAGAAGATCACCCGGACCACATCCCCAATCTGTGGCAGTACCCGCTTGTTGTCGACCCCATCATCGGCAACACACGATTTTCCAAGGTGTTGATGGACGGAGGCAGCAGCCTCAACATCATGTACTCCTCCACCTTGGAGCTCATGGGAATCGGCCTGGACAAGCTGCGGCCCAGCGAGTCGCCGTTTCATGGCGTTGCGCCGGGCAAGCGAGTCCAGCCTCTCGGGCGGATCGACCTGCCCGTCTGCTTCGGCACTCCGAGCAACTTCCGCAAGGAGGTCCTCACCTTCGAGGTGGTGGGGTTTCGGGGGGCGTACCACGCCATCCTTGGTCAGCCCTGCTACGCCAAGTTCATGGCGATCCCGAACTACACATACCTGAAGCTCAAGATGCCGGGGCCCAAGGGTATCATCACGGTGGGACCTTCATTCGAACACGTGTTCAAGTGTGATGTCGAATGTGTTGAGCGCGCTGAGGTGCTCGCGCAGGACGAGGCCCTCGTGGCAGACTTGGAGAAGCTGGCCAACGAGGCCCTCAGCTCCCCCAACAAGCACGCCGGAAGCTTCGAGGTTGCAGAGCACACCAAGGCCGTGCCCCTCGACCCCAGCACCCCCGAGGGCAAGACGCTGAGGGTCAGCTCCTCCCTCGACCCGAAATAGGAAGTGGTGCTCGTCGACTTTCTCCGCGCCAACGCTGACATCTTTGCGTGGAGTCCCACGGACATGCCAGGCATTCCAAGGGAAGTCGCCGAGCACTCACTTGATATCCTAGCCAACTCCAAGCCGGCCTCTTAGCGTCTGCGACGATTTGACGAGGAGAAGCGCTGGGCGATCGGAGAGGAGCTGCGAAAGCTCCTGGAGGCCGGGTTCATCAAGGAAGTGTTTCATCCAGTATGGCTAGCTAATCCTGTACTAGTCAAGAAAAAGAATGGGAAGTGGCGGATGTGCATTGACTATACCGGTTTGAATAAAGCATGTCCCAAAGTTCCTTTTCCTTTGCCACGCATCGATCAAATAGTTGACTCCACCGCGGGGTGCGAGTTGCTATGTTTCCTTGATGCGTACTCTGGTTACCACCAGATCAAGATGAAGGAGTCCGACCAGCTCGCCACCTCCTTCATCACAACATTTGGGATGTTTTGCTATGTGACGATGCCGTTCGGTCTCCGGAACGACGGGGCGACATACCAGCGATGTATGCTCCACGTCTTCGGCGATCACATCGGGCGGACTGTTGAGGCGTACGTCGACGATATCGTAGTTAAATCCAGGAAGGCGGGCGACCTGGTGAATGACTTGCACACTGCATTCGAGTGCCTTCGGGCAAACAGGGTTAAGTTAAATCCCGAGAAATGCGTCTTCGGGGTGCCGCGTGGCATGCTTTTGGGTTATATTGTCTCCCAGCGGGGCATAGAGCCCAACCCGAAGAAGGTGTTGGCCCTCGAGCGGATGGGACCGATACGCGACCTGAAGGGAGTGCAAAGGGTCCTGAGCTGCCTGGCAGCCCTGAGTCGCTTCATCTCAGGTCTCGGTGAGAAGGGCTTACCCCTGTACCGACTTCTTCGAAAAAGCGAGCGTTTCTCTTGGACCGTTGAGGCCCAGGAGGCCCTCGACAAGCTAAAAGCAGCGCTCGCTCACGCTCCGATACTGACTCCACCTCAGGAAGGCGAGCCTCTATATCTCTACATCGCTGCCACGACCCAAGTGGTCAGCGCGGTCATCGTGGTAGAGAGAATGGAGGAAGGCCATGCCCTACCGGTTCAGAGGCCGGTCTATTACATCAGCGAGGTGTTGTCGGACACCAAGACACGATACCCCCAGATCCCGAAGCTGCTCTACGCGGTGGTGGTCGCGTGACGCAAGCTGCAGCACTACTTCGAGGCGCATCCTATCACCGTGGTGTCCTCTTTCCCCTTGGGGGAGATCGTCCACAACCAGGACGTCTCGGGTAGGATAGCAAAGTGGTCCATGGAGCTCATGGGTGAGGCACTCACCTACGCGCCACAAAGGGCGATCAAGTCGCAGGTCTTGGCGGACTTCGTGGCCGAGTGGACCGACATTCAACTGCCTACTCCTCAGATCCAGGCTGAATGCTGGACCATGTACTTCGATGGATCTGTCATGAATACGGGCACGGGCGCGGGCCTGCTCTTCGTTTCACCCCTTGGGGAGCACATGCGGTACTTGGTGCGTTTGCACTTCCCCGCGTCGAACAATATGGCGGAGTACGAGGCCCTATTAGGTGGTCTCCGCATCGCCATAGAGCTCGGCATCAAGCGCCTTGACATTCGGGGAGATTCTCAGCTGGTCATAGACCAAGTAATGAAGAACGCGAGCTGCCACAATGAAAGGATGGAGGCATACTGCGCCGAGGTACGCAAGCTCGAGGACAAGTTCTTCGGATTCGAGCTCAACCACATCGCGCGCAAGTACAACGAGGAAGCGGACGAGCTGGCCAAGATCGCTTCAGGGCGAATCACCGTTCCCCCAAACATTTTCGCTTGCGACCTCGCCAAACCCTCCGTCAACCTCGACAAACCCGCTGCTGCTTCTGGGAATGCCTCGGGGGCTGACCCCCCCGAGGCACACAGGCACCGACCCCATGGACGAGGACTCCACGAACGGGGAACTCGAGGCCTCGGACCTCGAGGGGTCCCAGGCGGACGAGGCCGAGGCGATGGAGATTGATAACCTACCGCCCCCTCCGCGGGACTGGCGCGACGAGTACCTTGCCAGGTTGGATCGGGGGGAGCTCCCTCCGGAACAAACCGAGGCAAGGCGTGTTGCTAGGAAGGCCAAGTCCTTCGTCGTCATCAGTGGCGAGCTGTACAAGCGCAGCGCCTCAGGGATCATGCAGTGTTGTATTTCCATTCCTGAAGGACGGGAGCTGATCCAGGACGTTCACGCGGGCGAATGCGGTCACCACGCCGCTCCGCGCACCCTCGTAGGTAAGGCGTTCCGCCAGCGCTTCTACTGGCTGACAGCGGTCGCCGACGCCAACGAGGTGGTACGCACCTGCGAAGGGTGCCAGTACTACGCGTGAAAGACTCATCTCCCGGCCCACGCGCTGCAAACCATTCCCATCACATGGCCCTTCGCTGTGTGGGGGCTAGATATGGTCGGGCCCTTGCGGAAGGCGCCCGGGGGCTTCACCCACATACTCGTGGCCATCGATAAATTCTCGAAGTGGATCGAGGTCCGCCCCATCTGCAGCCTCAGGTCCGAGCAGGCAGTGCTTTTCTTCACGGGCATCGTACACCGCTTCGGGGTACCCAACTCCATCATAACGGACAACGACACTCAATTCACCGGTAAGAAATTTTTGGAGTTCTGCGACAGCTACCACATCCGCGTGGATTGGTCTGCTGTGGCACACCCACAGACTAATGGACAAGTAGAGCGTGCCAACGGCATGATTTTACAAGGCTTGAAGCCAAGAATCTTCAACAAGCTCAACCAATTTGGCCGGAAATGGATTTAGGAGTTGCCGTCAGTTGTCTGGAGCCTCAGGAATACCCCAAGCAGGGCCACGGGTCTCACTCCGTTCTTCCTGGTCTATGACGCGGAAGCCGTGCTCCCCGTGGATTTGGACTACGGATCCCCGAGGGTCGGGGCATACCTGGAGGGGCAGAACCAGCAAGATCGCGAAGACGCGCTGGACTGCATCGACGAGGCCCGAAATGCGGCGGTCCTACACTCCGAGAAGTACCAGCAATCCTTGCAGCACTACCAAGCGAGCAAGGTCCGGCCCCGAGACTTCAACAAGGGAGACCTGGTGCTTCGACTCCGACAGAAGAACGAAGGACGCCACAAGCTCACGCCACCGTGGGAAGGGCCGTACATCGTTGCCGAGGTCCTCAAGACCGGCACGTACAAGCTCGCAAACGAGAAAGGCGAAGTCTTCACCAATGCTTGGAACATCCAACAGCTACGTCGCTTTTACCCTTAAAAATTCCAAGTCAATTTGTGCATATCTGGCGCCCCAGTCGGTTGTATATACATTAAGGTTGTGAATAAAGACAAGGGAGACTCGGCTTTTCCCCCGAAGCCAAGTCCCCCTCGGGGGCTACTACGGGGGGCACCCCCCCCCCCTAAACGGTCCCATTTTTTTGTCGCAAAAACCTTTTTCTCCAAAAGTGCTAAGTATGTCATGCCCCGGGAGCTTAGACAGAAAGAAGCAGGGCGCGAGTAGCTAAAAGGTAAAGACGGGCGAGCCAGGAACGGCCCACGCCTCCAGCAGGATACAGCCTCTCCTCCTCACCACTTCGCCTACAAGCTGCTTGCGAAAACGGTCGATCCCAGCTGAAATTTGCCCAGGCGACGGGAAAGGACACAACGGCATAAATAAAACAAGTCATACTTAAAGTTACAAACTTCAGAAGTGGACTGCTTCGTTACAAGAGCCACCTGGCTTGAATCCTGACTGCGACCTAAGGGCCTCGGCGCCCGACTACTTTCAGGGCTCAAGGGGACCCGCGGGGGGAGCATTCGGGAAGAGATCCTCCTCAAACGCATCGGCAAGGTCCGCGGCGGCGTCCGCGGCAGCAGCATCGATCTGGTTCACGGCGTCCTGCGCCCTATCATCGTCAAGATCGTCCGCAACGACGTATCCCGTGGCCAGCGCCGCAAGGTCGACGATGTAATGCGTCGTCACCACGCCGAGGGTCTTCTGGATGCCGAGGCGGAGGGCGCCTTTCATGCGCTCGGCGACGCGACCGCCCAGAGCCCGAAGATGGCTCGCCACCGAGCTCCCCGACAGACCGGCGCCCTCGTCGATGCTCTGGCACGCTTCAAGGGCCGCCTGCTCCAGAAGCCCCAATTCTTGCTGGGACGAGGTGTAGGCCGCCTGGAGCACTTCCACCTGCGTCGCCGACTCCCCCAGAGCTTTCCGCAGTCCTGAAAGAAGAAAGGGTGAGTCGAGAGCGAATCTCGACGAACCTGATCAACAAACGAAGGGCCCGGGGGCTGCAACTCACCTTCAACCTGCTTCCTCTCCCTCTCGAGCTCCGCACGAGTGGCTTCGGCCTCCTGCTGCAGCTGCAGAACCGAAGCATCCTTCTCTGCGCCGGCGGTTCTCAGGGCCTCGATGGTGACGCCCTCCTGGACCAACTCCCCGGTGAGCCGCTCGGTCTCCGCCTCTCGAAGTTGAAGCGTGGCCCTGGACTCCGCCAGCGCGGTACGCTCCTGGTGGAGCTGGGACCGCGCCTCCTCCCGTGTCAAGCGTTCACGCTGGAGGGCGGACCGAGCATCCTCAAGCGCGGCTCGCTCCTGCTGGAGCTGGGTCTCCACTCGCGCACGCGCGCTGCGTTCCTGCTGGAGTTGGCCCTCCACCCCGGAGAGAGCCACAACCTTTTCCTGCAGGGCAGCACCTAGTTTCTCGACCTCCTAGGTCTTCTGCTCGGCCTGGGTCTGCCAAGACCGCGCCCCCTCGAGGGTCGTACGATCCTGCAGGAGTTGGGCCTGTGCCTCGGCAAGGGCCGTCCCCTTCTGCGCCAGCACGGCCTGAACCTCAGCAAGGGCATTGTGCACCTTCTGCAGCTCGCCGCTCGCCGTCGCCAGCGCCTCCTTCTTCACCTAGAGCACGGCCTTCATCTCCTCAGCCTCCTTGGTCTTTTGCGCCGCCAAGGTGCGCTGGTCGGTATGAGCATCCTCCATGCCCATGAGGTTGTGCTCCATCCAACCATTGTCCTCCCGCAGGGCCTCCACCATGGCGTCCAGAGCCTCATACTGTGCCCGGTACCAGTCGAGGTTGGAGCTCAGCTCGGCGATGCGAGCGAGTCTCTCGCCCGCCTGGCCCTGCAGCTCCTACGGGTAATAATGGGAAGGCAGGGGGCGGGAATCAAATGAGAAACACTCAAACGAGGAAAGCAGGGGAGCAAACGACGGTCAAACGGGGGTCCTTACCTGGAAGATCTGGAGCGACCTGCCTCCATGGAGCCGGAGTGTTTCGACTAGAGCGGCGTTAAGAGAGGCGCCGTTGGCACAGAACTCCTGCCACAGCGCCCTCTCAGACCTTGCCTCCTCCAGCAGACTCTGCGGCACCCCGGGGAGACGGAGCCTTTGCTCCCACTGTGGCACGTCGGCACCGGGCGCCGGGACCGCAGCGCCGGACGTCACCGCCCCGGCATCGGACGCCGGCTGCCGCGACATCACGCAGCCATCGGGCCGCACCACCAGTACCCCGAGCGCGGGCTCGGGGGCTGATTCGACCGCTGCCCCCGCCCGACCCCCTCTGGGGGCAGAATCACCATCAGCAGGGTCCTCGGCCGCCCCGCGGCCCTCGACCCCCCGACTCGCCGTGCGAGCCCGCTCTCGCCCTTGCTGAGCATCACGGGTCACCGTCGCTTCCTCCGCCGCCGCTTCCTCCCGCTGCAGTGGCCTCGTGGCCGCGGTCGTGGCACGCGACGCTTCGCCCGTCGCCGCCGTGCCCGCCGCCGCCCGTGGCGTCCTCTCCGAGCGGGGCCTCGTCACTCGCGGCGTCCCCAGCTTGAGCGCCTTAACAGGCGCGAGGCCGGGGGTAGCGGGCGACGTCCTAACAACGGGAGGGAGGAAAGGTGGGTGACCGGATCATGATATCAAGAACACGGAGGGAGGGACACAACGCACCTTAAGTTGGAGAAACCCCGTTTGCGCTTCTTCGAGGGCTCTGGGGGCGCCTCCCCAGAGCCTGCCGACGTCCTTGGCGGTGACCCTTCGACAGGCGGCACCGTGCCTGCCTCCAGGGTCGGCTCCGCGGCGATCTCCTTGACCCCCGGTGACGGGGGCGGCATGGGTTCCCACCTATCGGAGGTGGTCCGCTCCCCCTCGCTCTCCTCCTCGTCCGAAGACGAGTTTACCAGCTCTGGCGGAGGGGAGAGGCCCTGCTGCTCCCGCAACAAGTAATCCGTGTTGTACCTATCGAGGCACTCCTGCCTCCTGATCCTCTTCTCCTTCGCCCGGGCTGCCCGGTCCTGCTCCCTCTGCTGCCCGGCGCGGTTGTTGGCCTGCGACCGAGGTGTCGGCGAATCCGACGTGGGGACATTGACGTGCACCCCCTGCCGCCAGCAGCCACCATTAGGCCAAACACAGAGATAGAGAGAGCAAAAGGCGAAGGGACGACACTCACTTGGCCAGCATCCGGGAGCATCGCGAACGACCACAGGTCGTCATCACTATTCCGCACCACCTTGGGGTTCACTGCGCGCCTCGCCCGCGTGGCTGCGTACGCCCGGGCGAGCGGCTCCTCCAGTAACCGCGAGCGTGCCAAGGCAACAGGGTTGGCTTCGTCGCTCATCTCAAAGATGAGGAGCTCCTTCTCCATGAGGGGAATCACCCGCCGGTGATGGAAATTGGCGATGACGGACGCCACCGTCAGCCCGGCGTCCGCCAACTGGCTTATGGCATTGGTGAGAGGCTCGAGCCTCCTCTGCCTCGACGGGGGCGACACCCCGTACACCCACAAGGTTGGCCTCTCCTTCAGCACCTTCCCGGTGTACGGTGGAAGGCCGGTGCCGTCGTTGCGGAGGTAGAACCACCCCTTCTCCCAATCAGAGTTGTTCGACATCATCGTGCACGGCAGGTACAATTACCTTCGGGAGTCACGCACCGAGAGCGTGAGGCCGCCGGCACAGACTGCTCGGCGTGTCTTTCTCTCTCCTGTGACGAGTGTGTGGAGCTCGCCGCGGAAGAGGTAGACCCACAGGTCCAAGTGCGCCGGGATTCCCAAGAATCCCTCACAAACGGCGACGAAGGAGGCCGCCTGTGAGATGGCGTTGGGAGCGAAGTTGCGGAGCTCCACCCCATAGTGGTGGCACAGCCCCCACATGAACTTGCTCGCAGGGGCGTTGAAGCCGCGCTCGTGCAGCCGCAGAAAGCTGACGATGTAACCCGGCAGAGGGTTTGGTTCCCGGTCCGACGACGGCGGGATCATCCACGCCGGGTTCGGGCCGTCGCCGGCCGGCGCCAGCTGACCGCCGAGCACCAGCGCCTCCAGTGATCGCCGATCCACCGTTGACCGAGGCCACGGGAACGCATCCAGCACTCGAACCGAAGACATGGCGGGGAAGGCGGAGGGGCGCGAGCGATTGCGGGAGCGGAAGGGCGCGGGCGGATCCGGAGCAGCAAGACGCGTAGCGCTGAGGAGGACGAAGTGCGAGGAATGGGTGCGAATGGCAGAGGTAAGGAGTCTCCCCCCTGCGCCCCCTGGATTTAAAGAATCGGAAGGGGTGGAGTCCCCGGAAGCGCAGCGTGCGGTGGCAGTTAATGCGCCGGCGCCCCACGTCGCTGACGGCCGGGCCCCGCCGCGTCGAAACTGCCGCGCGCACGCGCGCGCGCACCATGATTACCACGCGGTAACCCAAGGGACGCAGCGTCCCGTCTCCTCGCCCTCACACGTCGCCCACGTCGCACCACCTAAAAAGGAGCGCCCACTCCGCACGACCCGCGCCACGTCGGCCGCCTATGAATGACAGGGGTTCCTTCTCGCGTAAGGATAGCCCCCTGTGAAACTCGAGTCGAGAATTTGAGGGCCGACCCCTCGACGGGACACGATTGACGCCCCGATCCAAAGCAGGTTGTGGCCGCAAGGCCACGGCCTGTCAATACGCCCTCGAAAAACGAACTCGAGGATCCCGAAGGCTCAGGCCCACATAGCTCTACTGATCAGCGGCTCGAGGCCCAGCCCGCTGAGGGTACGACGGGCACCGCGGATGCCCCTCGATCTGGGGATTTACTGATCAGTGGTTCGAAGCTCGACTCGATAACCGATCAGTGAGCGCCACAGATCCACCGAGACTGGAGCACCCGGTGCCACCCGGCAAAAAGCCCTACTAATCAGAGGTACGGAGCCTGACCCCCGACAGGTTCGAACAGGCGCCTCAGATTGACAGAGTCAGGAACGATCGAGGCGCGCGCAATCGAGCCTGTCCCCGAACGCGAAGTTTGGGGGCGCCCTACATATCATGTTCAAGGCCGGGACAGGGGCAGCCAATTGAGGGATCCCATCGAGGGAGTGCTTCCGCGCCCTCGGCCCCTATCGAACGGGACCGAGCCCTGCTTGGCAAACCTCTGCAAGTGCTTACATGGACGTGTCCCCGGACCACGAGCCGACCCCTATGGAACGGGGCACGGACGTCCACTTGAACTATCCGTTAATAGCTCGCTGAGGCAACTGTGCTCGCTGCCCACTCAAGGGTAGCACGGTTTGCCTCACCCCTCTACCCTGCGGAAGGGCAACGAGGGTCGTAATAACAAAGCCGAGAGTCTTTACCCGATCGCCCCTGAATGGGCCAGGGCTCGGGGGCTCCTCGCACCACGACCATCTCAACGATCACCGCACCAACTCGCCTAAGGTCGCGTCCCCGAAAAAGCGGCCGACCTATCCGAAACATCTTGGGTCAACACAATGCCTCCCCTCCTGCGTAGATCGCCGATGCCGGCTGAAACACCGGCGAGGCCGGCTGAAACAAACGCAAGGCGAGCCACGTTGCCCTACGTATTTAACCCCTGCACGAGTACACACTCTCCTGCAGGGCTTCGGGGGCTTACACCCGCGGGTGCGCTAGCGCGCCCCCGCAGGAAAACGCGAATGATCAAACGGGACGAGACTCGCGCGCAGCACCCGGGAGCGAAATCCTTTGCCGGGACGGTTCCCGTTCCGGCAAAGGCTTGGGGGCTACTGTCGGGGACAGTCATTAGGGGTCCCCTGACTAAGGGGATGATCACCCTCGTTAAACCCAAAACCGTCCAAGGACCTTTTATCCTTAGCTACAGGACAAGCACAGGCCCGCAGCCCACCACAACCCAGCAGCGGCCTGGGAGGCCCACCTGGCTGCCGCGCTTGAGGGCATAGACCCCTCACGCGGAACTCCGCCTCGTTCGAGGGCTCCGGCCCCTCGAGCGAAGTCTCCGCCTCGCTCGAGGGTTCCGGCCCCTCGAGCCGATCTCCGTCCCGCTCAAGGGACTCAGACCCCCCTCGACCGGGCAACCACCCCCGCGCCGCTCGGTAGCGGCATTTAATGCCCGGCCCTACGGCGGGACGCAGAAGTCAGGGAGGAAACCTTCCCCCACGCCGCGCACCTAACACGGTCAGGTCATCTGACACAGCCATAGTGCGGCCTAACCCGTCACTGTGCGGCCATTCCTAACCCTGTGCGGGGGCCGCGCAGCCCTGTGCGGACAGGCCGGCGTCATTCCGTGCCACTGTGCGACCTGCCTCCGTCCTCCCCCAAGGCAAGACCCTCGAAAGGGCATGGGGGCACCCTCGCAAGGTGTACGGGCAACGAGCGGACGCACGCCTTGATCGGCGCTGACGCACGAGCGGCGTGCGCCGCGTCCCCTCCAACAACTCTGGCGCCGCCTGGCCATCCCGGGCGCTGTGCAACTGCCCTGGGCGCTGTGCGGCCATCCCCAATACTGTGCAACTGCCCCGGGCGCTGTGCGGCCATCCCCAATACTGTGCCGCCATCCCGGCCGCTGTGCGACGCCACACACGGCACTGCGCAGACATGCCGATGACGCGCCGCCATCCCGCGCCACCAACTCCGGTCCTTCCTCCGGCGGATAGGCCCTCGATTTAGCAGGGCCGCCCCTCGAAGTCAAAGCAGGACGGGTCACGATGACTGCCACGACGCCCGCGAAAGCCGGAGAGCGCCACCAACTCGCGCCAGGGACCATGACGCGCAGGACAAGACTGCCGGCGCCATGCTTATTAGTACATAACCACTGTACAGCTGCTGTGCAGCACCTGTAACTGCCCTTCCTTGGCCTATAAAAGGGAGAGGCAGAGCCCCCTGCGCGGGGACGACGCTACACACTCACACCTCGCCACCACGCTCCAGATATTGGCATTTGCCTCAATCACTTAGACGGGACCAGGGGGAGTTTCCTCCTCTCCCACCGTGCTTGTAGCCCCCCTCTACAGGCACCACCGGTGCTAGCTAATACAAGTGCGAAAGCACATCTGCTGGACGTACGACCGCGAGGTCGGAATCAGGATAAACATCCGTGTCACTTTAGCCAGCGCCGACCATCGAGGAGCCGATCGCAGTGCGAATCACTAGTTGGTGCTGGTGCTAATCCGGACACCAACACGAATATTTAAAATTTTGTCCCATTTTGTGGTAAAGGTCTTAAAAAGGATTGAGAAACATGAATATTAATTTTTCACAAACTTTAGTATATGATTTCACACACTTCCAGTTCAAATTGGACGTATACGAAAATAATACATAAAATGAAAAAAAAACTTGTGAAATATAGCAAACTGAGGTATAATTGTGCCAAATTTGAATATGTGGTTTCTAAAGATGTGTTTTTAGGTAAGAAAAAAGTTTGGAGTAGAATGTAAGTATTTTTTGTTGAAAGTTTGCCGAGAACCGCTCCGCTCCTTGACTCTCGACAAAAAGCCCTGTTTGCTCCTAGAGTTAACGGGTAGCTCTCGACAAACTAGACGGCCCAACCAACGGCTGTCTAGGGACGGATAGGTTCCCGTGGCCGGTCGGTTTGCCGAGAGCCACCCGTAAGCCGCGTGTTTTGTTCTTTGCCGAGAGCCCATCCTTTGCTTTCTCGGTAAAGAAGACGTTTACTGAGAGTCTATTCTTTGCCGAGAGCCGCCGCTCTGACTCACGGCAGATCATGTTTGGCTCTCGGCAAACCACGCTGCTCACGGCAGCGACGTGGTTTCCGGTGGTGATTATATATTAGCATACAGCGCTGCAGGCTGATAGATCCCGGCCCGTGCGCTTGGTACGACAGCTAGGTGTAGCTAGCTACCTAGATCCGCCATGACTGTCGAGGAGGATGGCAACAACCTAAGCTGGGTGGTGGAGCTGGGGAAGATGCTGGACGCCGCCGCCGCCGCCGGCCCAACGTCGTCTACATCTGGCAACCCGTACTACATCTACCGGGTGCCGCAGTGGATAACGGAGATGACCAGCAGCAAGGCGTACGCCCCGTCCGTGGTATCGCTGGGTCCCATCCACCACAGCGACCCTGCGCTGCTGCCCATGGAGGCGCACAAGCGGCGCGCCGTCGTGAACCTGGTGAGGCGCAGCGGGAAGCCGCTGCGGGAGTTCGTTGATGCCGTGGAGGAGGTGGCGCCACACCTGGAGGAAGCATACGAGCGCCTCGGAGAGGATTATGTGGGGAGCAACAGCGGGCGGTTCGTGGAGATGATGCTCACCGACGGCTGCTTCTTGCTGGAGCTGGTGAGGGCGTTCCTCTTGGAAGGGGATGTCGAGAAGGATTACGGGTGCTACGACCCTGTCTTCAGCAAGCACGGCTACCGTCACCTGCGGCACGTTCTCGTGTCCGACGTGCTGTTGATGGAGAACCAGCTGCCGATGCTCCTTCTCCGGAGAATCCTGACCATTATGGGGGGTTCGGAGTCATACTTTATGGTATTATTACACTATATAATCTTTTCACCGCGTTCCCAAAAATGCATTACTGAACTACTACTAATAATGCTTACTAACTCCTGGGTTATGTACTAGTATCTCCTTTGCTCCTACTCCGATCCGTTTAGAATTTAATCATTTCTTGCGTGACTGGTACAGCTGGACACCATGATAAGGAAAAGAAAGATCCAGCATTGTTGGATACAGG
Source organism: Cenchrus fungigraminus (assembly GCA_036936925.1). NCBI lineage: Eukaryota > Viridiplantae > Streptophyta > Magnoliopsida > Poales > Poaceae > Cenchrus > Cenchrus fungigraminus. The sequence goes on along the minus strand of CM072780.1, from coordinate 26,821,171 downwards.
AAGACTATGCGATGCGGGACCAGGTTGCGCTCCACCCCCTCCACTTTTTTCTCACCTGGGGAAACCGCGGGGAAACTGCCGTCGGTGCGGCAAGCTCAGCATCCTTCGCTTCCTGGATCGCTTTCTGGAGGAGGCCACACTGCTCAGCGTCAGATTCCTTTAAAAACGAGGATCATTCAGAGTCCATGCCGACCGCCACAGAGCTCCACGAGGCAGGAATCCACTTTAAGGCGATTTCGCGAAGTATTTACGGCGAGTGGAGCAAATTGGAGGACATCAGCTTCGAACGCGGCATCATCCGCTCCATCCTGAGCATCCCGGTGGTACAGGTAGATGACTACACCGAGAAGAAGTACCTCAACCTGATGGCTTTCGAGCGGCTGGAACCTGGCGCCGACACCAACATCACGGACTTTATCTTCTTCATGGACGGCATCATCGACTCGGCCAAGGACGTGGCGCTGCTGAGGTCTAGTGGGGTCATCGTCAACCTGCTTGGCAGCGACGAGGAGGTGGCCGACCTATTCAGCAAGGTCCTGGCAAAGGGAGCGGCGCTGAGCCAAGACAGCAGACTCCGCGGAGTGTACCGGGATGTTAACGCCCACTGCAGGAAGCCGTGGAACAAGTGGCGAGCCATGTTTATGCAAACATACATGAGCAACCCGTGGGTGTTCATCTCCCTTGTGGCTGCTGTCATCTTGCTCGTCGCCACACTCGTTCAAACCGTCTACTCTGTAGCTTCATTCAACCAAGGGTAGATTATTATCCATCCTACTGCAATCTGCAACGCATGGATATCTACACTAGTACGAGCAAATAAACCATTGCATTCAGTAAAATCCTGAAGGAGTGATAGGTTTGGCGCCGTTTGAAAAATGCAATTTGCCAATTACCCTAGTAGTAATTCTCTCTAAATGTACTCCTGCTTCTCATACGATACACGTTGTTGCTTCTCATGTTTGGTATTGTCAAAGAGATTGTCCTTTTTTGTATGCAGTGTAGCCAATGCAAGCAGTATGAGGACAGTCCTACATTATTTTTTATCTAAATTATTTTTCACAATGCAACATTTGTATTCTTGAGTCCAGATAAAAAGTATCCAATTATTCACATTTTGTCATTATGGGAGTCACCGGATCCTCTACTCCATCCTGCTCCCACTCTTCTTCCTGGCAGCAGCGCGTGCGTGACGCAGCACAACAAGCAACGCGCCTGAACGGCCGCGCGAGGTAGCCGGCGAGCAGCAGCGCCGGGACGGCCGCGAGGCACCGCCGGTGGCCACGCGACTGCGGGCTTGGCGAGGAAAGCGCGTCCGGGTGCGAGCAAGAAGCAGAAACAAGCCGAGTCTTCCCATCCCAATGCGAGTTTGTTGGTTTCTCTCTCTTTTTTTCTTCTCTCCACAGTGCCCATTGGGATAAATGTTCCCAACCTAATAGACGGCAATTAGTAGTGGTGGGGACCAGGAAGTAAAAACGCTCGCGCACAGCAGATGTGAATTGAATGCGTTGTCGGTAGCTCATATGACCATATATACACACGCTCGTATGTCACGCCCGACGTTGTGTTTCACCGCCAAGTCTATCTAGTGATTCTAGAATGTTGTAAATTTGTAGGTAGAAGAGTGTGGTCGAGATGAGGAACTCGAACAGGAAAATCAACACAAGATTTATAGATGGCCATTTCGCACTAACATGATGGGCCAGTATACCTGAGCATTTTTGGCCCGGCCCGACCCGGCCCACCGGCCCGGCCCGGGCCCGGCCCGCTTCAGGCCCGCCCACGGACCTTACTGGACGGGCGTGGGCAGAGATCTTGAAGCCCGCAAAAAAAATTTTTGACCCGAGCCCGGCCCGAAATGCTGTTTTTAGTTACTTTACACTATAAAATGCGCGGGCGGCCCGCCCAAGCCCGGGCCCGGCCCGAGCCCGGCCCGAAAACTGAGGCCCGACACGTCCCATGGGACGGTCATGGGCAGAATTTTCTCAGCCCGAAAAACCTGGGTTTTTTTTCGGCCCGGCCCGAACCCGGCCCGGCCCGTGGAATGCTCAGGTCTATGGGCCAGCACTAGAACAGTCCGAAAAAGCACGATCCTAGCACGACACGGCACGATGATGATAGTGCAAGTGTCAGGCACGGTCCGCCGTAGTGTCAGTGCTTGGGCCGCTAATTAGGCTCGTAGTGCCGACATGGGAACGCCACGGTTAATGGGCCGGCACGATGACAACCCGTTAAAATTATGACCTCCTAAATGCCCATATTACTCTGGTATATAAGTAGCCTTCAGAAACCCTAATCCCCATTCCCCTCCCACCTAGTCTCGCCGCCCGCTTGCCGACCGCGACGGCTACCGCGTTGACCTCCACCATCGAGGACCGCGTCACCTCCTAATCCGCCCGCAGAAGTAGAGTCAAGGGTCGCACCTGCTTGCACCGCCGGTGGCCGCGCTAGCCTCCTCCGCAGCTCCGCCCGCGGGAGAAGGGCTAGCAGTCGCGCCGCCGCAGGTGTAGGGACGGTCATCGCACCGGCATCTCTGCCGCCCACTAAGATTTTTGTGTGATGGTATTGATGGATTCATTTTTGATGGATTCGTGTGATGAATTGACGAATTTTGTGATGATTTTTCTTCGATTCTTAGATATGTGATTCTAGTGCCTGGTGTGCCACCGTGCCGGCCCGACACACTTAAAGGCGTGTAGTGTCATGCCTGTGCTCGTGATTGAGCACGACATGATGGCTTGTTGTGCCCGTCGTGTTGTGCCCTATCATGCTGGGCCCGTTGGGCCCATGCCAGTATGCGATTATAGGAGCTAGAAACACATCTATATTTGCACCCTAGCAATCATTGCCTTTGAGATTGTTCATGCTTAGCTCTAAGTAGACTGATAACCTCTATGGAGGTTGTTGGGGGTATTCTTAACTCTTCTAGCTACAAATATTTGCTTGCATAGTTTATAGTTTGACTGAGGAGGTTATTATAGTTGTACACTTGCACCTTGTTGACAGAAATCAATACAATTAGAACATTCCCCGCAATTCATGATGCATGATATTATTGCCATGAAGGAATATGTAGAACATAGATATTTATCTAGGAAATCTCTAGAAAGGAGACACATGTCTCAACCTCATGATACCCCTTTTCATATAAATAGAACCCCCTCCCTTACATGTCATCAATCCATAAGCATGGTGAATCAGATGATGTGGTAGGTTGAGAGCAAGGTGGTAGTATTAGGTAGACGAAAGAGTAAGAGTGTGAGTGTGAGTGTGAGTTTTAGCCTGAACACTGAAAAGTGTAAGAGTGCTATGTTGTAATACTCTTGTTGCAATATTGATTTACAATAGCTTCTACTACATTGACTCAACCACCTATTGTTTACAATAGCTTCTACTACATTGACTCAACCACTATTCTCGAGTCTTTACTATGTACCTTTGCATTTGCAGCTTGATTGACTAAAGGGTGTTAGATGCGTATGTATAGTTAGATCTAAGTAGTCCCTTGTACAAAACATACTTCTATAGTATTATGCTCAAGCAATATTGATGAAATTATTTTGTTATTTGCAATTATAAAAAACATTCAGTATACAAATCTTAAATGGTCAAATTAAAGGATATAAATATGGAGTTATTTGCAACTTTTGATGTATGTGAGAGAATGAAATCTTTATCATACTCAACATTGAATGACAATATACTTTCTCGGATAAAAGAGTTCCAATCTTCTGAAATTTGTTATAAAGTTGAACATTTATATTAATGTTTTTGTCAACTTTTGTTCCTAAGAATATCTACAGCTCAAAATAAATAGGAATAGCAGTCAAAATTAAGGTGAGATAGCAAACACATTGAATATGAATTTGATGTTCAGAGTAATAAACCTTCAAAATATGATACTCTTTCCTCTCTCGTAGCACTCCATTACTCTCAGGTCCTCTAACTAGCACAACCACAAAATACTTTTAAAAAACTTAAGTACATTTTTTAGTATCTAGATTGAGAAATGAGAACATACCCCAAAAAAGGACTAAATTATGACCCATTGAGTAACATCTTCTTTCTACTAGCAGTGTGGCTCAATTGAAAATTGTTAGTCATCATGAGATTAAGCTTGATACTTAATTAGGTACTCCGAGGACAAAGTGTCAACATTGAATTTCCTCTCATCGCATGTGATATATAGATAGATTTTTTATGGATTCTGAACGACCAGAACAGGCAAGACCATCCTAAAGTGAAATAAATTGCTTAGTATACCATAAGTAGATAACCCACTAAACATAAGAAGACATTGAAAGACCAAACCTCAAAAATGCAAATGCCTAAATCCTCAGTTGTTTCATAGAAATTAAAAAAATTGACTTGACATTTTTATTCCAAATGACCCAATTATAAAAAATGATCAATTTAAACACATGATTGAAAAGAATAGTAAAGGAAGCATTCATTTATCTTTATTCACTAAGTCCTTGCCACTGATAGTAAGCATAGACCCATCGAGGAGACTTATAGTTGGTCTTGACTCCTTATTCTCACTAAGTGAGAAGAACCCATCACACATCATAGATTTGGATTATCAGTCATAACTCAGCTGCAACAAATGGAACAAATTAAATTAGTAATCTATCAAATCAGAGCAACATTAGATTGAACATGGAATACAAAAAAATTATTAACTAAGAATTTCCACCAACTCAAACAACTAGGAGTGGGAATTCATACTATGCCCAATGATAGTAAACTACAATTGAAAACTGATACAAATAATCATGTCTGCAAAGCTAATACATGTAGAGGGTACTTAATGCCGAACCTTTTGGTTGACTTAAAAAGTAAAAGACATCATAAGGAACTATTTGAACTCAAGAGTTAGTTTTGTGGGTTTGGGACAAGGGTACAAGGTCGTCATTAATTCTGATTTTTCTTGGGCAATTTTTATATATTGAGCTCATAAAGTAACTAAACTTAGTTATGAGGGGGGGCGCCCCTTAGTTGCATGTTTGGCTACAATAATCAAATTGTAAGTGTAGGATATTGACACCTGCTACTAGAAATGGAAACCAATGAGATCAATTTGAAAATAGTAACACTCTCTTGAAGAGGAATTCAAATGATGTGAGGTGGGAGTATGGGGTTCTAGTTGATGCTAAGAACAAGGACAAAGTAAATTACATGCAATTTTTGTGGTCGTCAAACCTCACAAATCAGAACCCATTGATAAGTGGACACGTGCTATTGATCCTAAAGCAACAAAAACTAAATCTTTGAAGTAATAGAAGTTGAGCAAGGAACTTTTGGAAACAAAGAACACATGAGGTGCAGAAGTATATTGCAAGATGGATCTATATACACATGGTAATCAGCTAATCAGTCTTGTTGCCATCTACTTATATTTTGTAGATTGCATTAAATTTTGATACTGAAGACTATTGTCCTTATTATATGGTTTTGCTGCCATATCTTTTAATGCTTGTGACAATGATAAGTTAAAGAAAATGTGGAGCAATTGGTCAGTTTCCTGGTTGAACCACATCAACATGATCTGCCGGAGACTTTGGTGGAAGAGGAGTATGCAAGAACCAAGACTTTGCTGGAACAACATGATGTTGAGAATATGAAGAGTAGGTGTTGTATCATGATAGATGCTTTGTCAGATAAGAAGGGAAGCATAATGAACTTGTGCAAAATGGATTGATGGATCAAGTTTATGATCTCAAAGGAGATGTTGAATTTGAATTCAAATTTGAAAGGGCTGAGATGTATAATATAATATAGATGATCCTTAGGACTATATATTATTCACCACGCGCCACCAGGTCTGGCCGGAGCTCCGGGAGGTAAATTACTACTCCAAGATTTACTCCTTTCCAGATTTGAGTGGTAAAATCAAAACTGGGTGGCTTCAAGAATATGTTTTTCACCCCGGTGAGGAGGGGACCTCCCCGTAGTCGGCGCACGCTAGATTCGAGCGCATGGTCGGTGCGTGCAGGCGGAGGTCTCTGTGCGAAGCTCGAGGTGGTTGTTTCGGGAGGACGCTTGGACGCGCCCCGGTGGCGGTAGCGAAATCAGTTGCGTGATGTTTTCATCATGAAGTAGTAAAAATTGAATCCTACAACCATGATGCATCCATTTTATTATTTGTTTGACCTAATGGGCCACCTAGCCATAGATTGATTTTTGCTGGCGGCCATGGTCGTCGAGGGCCACCCGCGTGCGACGCCACGTCTGAGCTTTGGGAGATGTTTTTGTCGTCGAATTACAATTACTCCTCTTTTGTCTGTGAGTAGTAAAAATCATCCCCCTTTTCCGCCATCACGTTTTGCATTTAATTGTATTATTCCACCCTGATTCCCCGACGATACATCCAAACTGTAAAGACAATCATTTTTCATTCTTTGACCGTACAAAGCGGAGGCAAGGAGTCGTTTTATTATACACTAATTGATCTGTGGTTAATTCTCTTTTGATTCCACAAGCAAAAGAGAGAGATTTTTGGCCTGACTTAATGCTTACATGCCCATGGATTTCTGCAAGGAGTAATGCACGCATGGTTCTTCAAAAATTATTGTACGTACGCATGGATTTGGTTTTTTAAGAGGTTACCTTGCATGCATGAATTACTCAAATCATGATTTAGGAGTACACGCTGGTACAAAAAAGAAAATGGTGACACATTGTCGGGTTTAGTGCAGTTACTTGCATGTATGCCGGCTAACATGATTGGATTGGTAGGAATATATATACAGATGTGCTTGGGAGAGAGACATCTAAATATCGCATATATAAATGGGTATTTATTTTTTATTTTTTTGCCAAAATGGAGTAATTGTTGAAGTATGTATTTGTTGCTTCATTACTTTGTCAAGTGAGAATCATGTCTACTAAGAGCAAATTTCAATTACTAATAGGAATATTATTCGTATGCATTAGAAGTAATAATTTGCAAATTACTTACTATCCCGTGAAATAGTAATTCCAATTGCCAAAATAGTAGTATTTTCATAAAGTTGGAAGTAATTACTTACAAAAATAATAGGAGCAAATATTTTAAGCATAATTACGAATATTAATTGTACTCACATAATTACTCATTTTCTCTCATGAGTAGTAAAAACAGATCTCAGTTGACTTTCCACATCCATTTTTTTTGTTTCCAAATGAGAACAATGAGCTGTCATGCGTGCAGAGGATGCCGCATGCATGCTTTTTTTTTTTTGTTTGAAGCACATGTGATCTTTTTTACTTCTACAATTATGCAGTCGAGCGCTAGGCAGGGAGCTTGTTTGCAGTAAATGAAATTCTGGAGCGACGGATTTCAGGGGACGGGATTTTGGGCGAGATAGACGACCCTGAATGCATGCAAATTATTAAAGATGGCTAATTTTAGTTTAGTGTTTGAAAACTACACAAAAAATGTGAACTTGAACAAAAATACTAATCCAAATTATGAAAAATATTCCTTTAAGTCATCTTGAATTTACTTGCTTAATTAGGCACGAAGAACGTCATTGTGCGCAAAAATGCCACTCCAAATTATGAAAAATGCTTCTTCAAAGACATTGTGAATTGTCAAAAATTTACAGAAAAATACTTCTTTACATTGGAAAATATTAAAATCATGCCTTGTAGTAATATTCTATCCCATATGTTACATTTCACTCACCTCTGAGTTAGTTCCCAAAAGTAGTTTTAGTTTATTTTAGAAGTAATATCTTGTAGCTTGAATATTTGAACAAAAATAGTACTCCAAATTGTGAAATTACTCCTTTAAAGTCATCATAAATTTACTTGCATGTGTTTCCTTTTGCCGGTATCGAGTAACTATAGTTGAAAATAAGTAATAGTTTTGTATGACATGGAGTAATTTTTTTTGCAAGGATGACATGGAGTAATTTGATAAGATTATTATTCCTGCTAGAACAATAATACATAATCGCCAACGAACCAATAATTATTCGCAACAATCTTGCATGATTAGTAGTTTTCACTACTGGGAACTCTAATTTTTTCATGTGTGTGGCATTACCATCACGAAATCGAAATACCAAGTTTGGCAATATGCAAGAACGGACTGAATTAAAATAAATTGCTTTGTAATCACCGGCAAATCCCGTTGCATTTTTTGAGGAAAACCAAATCGGAAAACATGGTGATATGAGAGTAACCTGGCTGCTTATGGGATCAGGTCCCCTGTGGCAATAAACTAACATCAACTCAATTAAGTTGCGCTGAGCCATTGAGCCTGGAAGAGGATTCGTTGTGGCCCTGCCAAGAAGCGCTGTAACCGGAGCCTGGATGCTGGAGTGGTCCTAGTAGACGATGCGGTTCCGGTGGCTGGAATTTAAAATTGCAGGTAGTTTTATGAACATATACAGATCGATGGAGATACATAGGGTCATAGATGGACAAGCTGAAATACGACTGCTCGACGAATACTACCTGCATGCTAGTGTAGGCAACGTAGTGGATCTGGCCTTGGAGGCGGCTGATCAGAGTGACGTCGTCGATCTTGATGATCTCTCGATCCGGCCGAATCCACACCAGATAATGAAATTCAGAAATGGAACTGAAGCAAAGAATTTGAAAAGGTACAAAGTCTTGACAATATAATTGTAAAACAAAGTCATATATGATAAGAATGGGGACTTCTCAATCATAATTGTAAAACAAAGTCATATATGATAAGATTTATCCTTAATAATATCAAAAGATGATAAGTGACTCTACGGACGTATACCACTACCAGTTATACAAGAAGGTTAATTCCAGTCATTATCATACTAATCTGCTGCTAAAAGGGCCATTTCTTAAAGAAATACACAACTACTGTCTGCTGAACCAATGGTCATCTACATACTGCTACCCCAGCTTCAGATCCACAAACCTTGTCATAAACATCACTATGTTTGCATTTGTTCGGCATGGCATTATAGGTGTGTTTACTCAGAGAACTGCAAAAGAAATTGACTCTATGGCCACACAAAATGCAGAGACAACAGGGACTATTAGCTTCAGGTACAACGACAAGTTTCAGCTGAGTGAAGTAAATTTTCACCACACAGTTTTATCTTAGTCTGAAAAATATAACTTACAGTCTAGATAATGAAAAATCATATATAGCTAACGAATACACAGTTAACTGAGCAGACCAGATATAAGCAGAAACTTGTGTAGGGAATGACCAAAGTATTACCAGAAGCACAATATAGCACAATCAGATTAATATTCAGATACAAAAGGTACTTGACAGTGAAAGTACCTGCTAGTTCATCTCATTTCTGAGCCAAATCAGTGCAGCTTCTTGATCTTCTTCACTAGCACAAATGAAAGTTTCTCTATTTGCCTTACTCTTACCAAAGACTACATGAGCTTTGGCCTTTTCCTGCTTGCTCACATCCATTGTGTTGACAATTGAAATGCATCTTTTGATGGAGAAGTCATTACCTTCAGCCTCCTTATCTCTTGCTTCCTTCTCTCTTGCCTCATTTTCTCTTGCTAGCTGTGAGGCTTCATCTTGTGCTTGCTTAGTCCTCAATGCAAGGAATTGCTCCATCATTCCTTCAATTCTCGCAGCCTTACTTGGTCTTTGTCCTTCCTTTTCCACTTTCTTTCTTCGTTTTCCACTTCTGTCAACACCTACAGCCTCACTTTTTGCAGCTATTGCATCCTTTTCTTTTGTACCCTCTTCATCTCTTGTCTCATTTTCTTCATCATCTTCATCTAGTAGCTCATATACTTTCCGTGGGGCTTCTTCATATTCATCTCTTGTCTCATTTTCATCATCATCAATCTTGTAAAGGGGCTCTTCATCATGTTGTGGGTCAATAGAAGTGACATTGTAAGTACCTTCAGCAAGATGTCCTACACAACACTAGTATTAGCATATACTTGATAAACTACAGAACTTACCATCATACATCAATAGAGTATTGTAAACTACAGAACTTACATTATACAGCTCCCCTAAAGCATCATACAGTGGAAAGCTAGCCTTGTTGTTATTGAATTTCTTGATTTTAGGGAAACTCTGCACATTTTAAGAAACAATTGATCAAATACGAGATTAGCACTATGAGGTTATCCATATAACTAATTCAAGGAATTAACTTACCACCATAAGGTTCTCCCACATTGCTAGTGATCCTTCAACCATGTTTATTTTCTCATTCCATGTTGAGCCGCTTTGCATCCTCGCTTCCTTGATCATCTTGTAGTCTCTCTTAAGCTGACCTTCTTTGTCCTGGATTTGTGCTTTTGTGAAACTAACCGACTTGTTTCTCAGATGGAACTCATTCACCATTCTGTTCCACCCTTCAGTGTTCCACCCATAGTCACTTCTATAGCCACTGTCTTTGTACTCATGGAGAATTTCAACAAGTGATTTCTCAAGAATTGAATTCCAAGACACTCTTTGTTTTACTACATAAACAATGGTCAAGCATTAATAACAGAATTTTCATAGCATCAATAATACAAAATTGACAAAAAAGCATGAAGAAACATTAAAAAGCATACCATTGCTGGAACCTCCACTCCTATTTGTTGCACTGCATTTAGGAGAAGGCTTTTTCTTAGCACTTGTTGCTTGGACAAACTTACGCAACTTTGGAGAACTCCTTCCCATCACATTTAGCCTTGGGGAACCTTTTCCAACCATCACTTTTGAAAAGAAAAACTTATTCATCAGTTTATTACATCCATGATTATTTATTACAACTGACTCATTACTACCTGACTTATTAACTAACTTATTACAATTTATTCATGAATACTAATTTACATGCTACTGGTACTGAGCCCACATTTCTTGGGCTATGGCATCTCTTAAAGCATTGCCCTCTGCAGTGCCTGGGTCATTTATTTCATCACCATCTGGTAGAGACACAAATTGTTCTGGATTGATAACATCCGACAGATGATCTAACGTTAGCCAGCCTAGCCAGAGCGGAGGGGAGTGGGACCAGGCACTAGTGGGGCCCACAAGTGGGACCAGGTTCTGGTGATGCCCACATGTGGGACCATGCACTGGTGGGGCCCACATGTGGGACCATGCGTTGGTGGGGCCATGCGATGGTGGGACCGTATGTGGGACCCGGACCCACAATTACACATGGTTGCATGTGGGACAAGATCCTTGTTTTCTTTTTTCAAATTGTTTTGTGACGATAATGTTGTTGTTCCGTGACGCTAGTTTACTTTCGTTGTTGATTCCTCACGGGCAGAACTGGAATGATTCATCTGTGACGAAACAGGTTCGTTGTTCGGTAACCATCCTCTGAGTTTCGTCATTATTTTGAGTGGCTTGGTACCGTCACTCGTTATCTGTGACGAAGTTACAAAATTCGTCACGGTAGAGACCACTTCCATGACGAATAAACGGAACGTCACTACCAAATCGTCATAGATATTAACATTTCTACTAGTGAACCATTCTTCGTCTCCATGAAGTGAACGAATCAGATTGTGAAAGATAGCAGCAGCCATAGGTATTTTAACTTGGTTTTCCAACGTGTGGAATGTTGCAACTTTAAGGATGGGGAATCGCTTCTTAAGCACCCCCAAAGTTCGTACCACATGGTTCCTTAGCAGTGCATGACGGTGGTTAAACAGCTCCTTTGGATTTTGTGGCCTTCGATGCCCAGCCCCAAATTCTTTCAAGTGATATCGAACACCTCTATATGGAGCAAGGAAAGATATTTCATTTGCATACCCCCCATCAACCAAATAGAATTTGCCTGGAGGTACCTTGAAGCCTTTACTCATGGCGGATCTTAGTACTCTAGAATCTGTGGCCGACCCTTCCCACCCACTGGAAAGAAAGGTGATGTTCAGATCGAAATCACAAGTGACATTTATACTTAGTGTGCCCTTCCTATTTCTAAAAGGTGAATGCTTCTCAGGAGATATGGAAACGGGGATATCAGTTCCATCAATGGCACAGAGACAATTTTTGAAGAATGGATAGTATCTAGGATTGTCTTGGATTTTCGGATGCACTTGACTAGGATTAGGGGACCGAATGAAATGACGAGAAAGAGTGGGAATGACATTGTTGAAGAAATGATTGATGTGTCGATGAAAAGTATCATTGCTATGCCTAAAGGTCACAGCTAGAACCTCATAAGAGGCGTTGCAGCTGATCATGTATAGGAAGAAACCTAACTTCTCTTCCACTGTAAGCCTTGTATCAACCACAAGCCTATTCCTTCTGAGATAGGTAGCCACCTCTTGAAAGATGTGTGGTTCCATTCTGAACGTAACCAGACAGTTCCTGACATGTCCCTCAAGGAGTCGCCGGACCTTCATCTCTCCAGTTTCTATCGATGTATGCCGTCTCTTCTTTAATCCCCCTTCTCTAGCAAAACCCATCAGATGGAAGGCAGGGAGTACAAACATCATCATGTCTTCATCATCTTCTTCCCTCCTCTTTCTAATACGATCTCGCAAAGAGATACTCATTGCGAAACTAAACCATATATAATATTATAATCAGATAGATAAAAAAAAATTGAAAGGCTGAAAAGCATACCAACTAAAATGAGCTAATCTGTCAAACTAAAATATGCAATCACATCAAAGATATAGAGCTGTTATGAAAACAGCAAGATGGAGCTCAAAATAACTACTGAAAAGAATTGTCTAGTAAATTGTACCACCAGATCCTCTCTTTTTTTTTTGCAACAAGGACAATATACATCATTTAAACAAACAAACATGTCAATTCAACATCCATCAGCTAGTTTCTATCTCAATTTCAAGAACAATAGTAAGCATACAGTATAGTTTCAAGTATATCAGGATTCAAAGAATCATGTGTGACAATGGACAGCATGTACAAAAAAAAATCAAAGATCAAGCAAAGATGAAGGTTAACACATGACAGCTAGAGTTTTACCTTTTGGAGTAGATACAGGATCCCAAGAAGGGGGTGGTTCAGCTTCCCCAACTCTAGTTGGCGCCGGAGGAATCTGCAATTTTTTTAAAAAAAAAGTCAACACATGACAGTTGATGGATACACTGATCATCGATACGTATAATATATGCAGGATGGATACACAAGTACATTTTTGTTTGCAGCTTTAGGACCAAATCATTGTCCCCATAAAAATCTGGAATCAAGGCATGCACTATACAGACTTACTAATTAGGCCTAACCATTTCAGTTAATGGCATTGTTTCCTTGACAGTAAGAAAAGATGCACAATTCACCAGAAATTCACCAGAAACTATAATGAGGCCAATACCTTTAAATGACTAGGAATGTGCCCGTGCGTTGCTACGGGCAAAACAATTTTATCAACGAGTATTAAATATACTTACTGAAGTATTTATTACTTCTACAAAAAAAAGAACACTACAATGGTTTTTGTGCACATATGCAGTATGTTTTTAAAGATTTTAGCAAACTCCAACACTGCATTATTCTCTATCAAGTCATAAACCCTTACAATAACTTGCCAAATGGCCCAATGTGAAATGAAAAATCATTTTGCAATGACTAATATTAAGTGACTATGCACTTAAATGTTCTTTGCCTCAACTTGTAAAAAGAATAATCATTTGACCAATTCTCCCAAACAATATATGACAAATTAATAACATACTATTTCTCCCTTTAGACTCAATAGGTCAGTGCCCAGGCAAAGATTCAAAACTTTTCAACCCAATCAAACCACTTATTCAGCAAGCCAAGCACGATTGCAAGCTTCATGTTGCATTCAAAGGATGTGTTGTCCTAGGAACTGGCGTGCATGTCTCTCTGAATGTTCAAAGAGGATCGATGAAAACACATTATCTGCTAGCTAAGCATACACCTGAAATATCCAAATAGAAAAAGGCACAATATTCAATTTTGCAAGAAATGGTACCAATTGAATTGTATAAAAAAAGGCCGGACATTTTCCCTTTCAACAGGGAACCGAGATATTCACATGTATACAGTTTTTGTTTGTGTCGCAATTAAAAGAATATTAGATCTTCTTGGAACATAACACTAAACCAAATATCTTCCTGCACATCATCACTGTATACAGGTGAGTGAATCAAGTTCATAATTAGCATATAGCTAGGCATATCATACTGAGTTGTTTCATAGTGTTGGTGCGAACCTTGGTTTGTAGTGCTTGTGATATCTGCAGGCGGAGTCAAACTATCGCCTGTTTCCGAGGGATCCATCTTCAGAGTGAAATTGACCGGAAGAAATCAAGTTGCCTGCATGAAATAAAACAACACGCCAAAGTCAGTCATCCATGACATGTAATATCTGAAAAATGCAGTTGCAGGCGAAGAAAAATGGTGCAATAAAAATAAGTTTTTGAATGTTCAGTAGTCCATGCCAACTATAGTACAATATATCTTAGGTAGCATATCTTGTTGTGTATTACCTAATCATTCAATAGTCTGTTTCAAAACAATTTTAAGGCTATCTGCTGTCTGTTCTGGTTCTCTGCCACCCCCACCACCATGTCATAGGTTCAGAGTCAAATGCAAAACATCAAGCTTCAAGAGCTGCACTCTTTGAAAATATATTATTGCCAAGTCATACAGTTCAGTCTAGAAATCACAATCTCTAGTTAATAATAAAGGGGAAATAAAAAAAAATCTATGTGGTGCTAAACACAATCCAAGGGAATTAAACTATAAAACAAATGAGAATTTATACTGTCATTTTTATGTGGTTCTAAACAATCTCAATTTCTTGCTCCTCTCAAGTGCACCATGACAGGGTTTAAAAAGAGCCCCTTATTTTTACATAGTTTCAGTACTCATTCAGATCTATTTTGAATTGGTTGGTTTGGAATGTGATGAGCCATTTACATAGTTTCAGTACTCATGCAAGATTAAATTAAGAGCACAACGAATATTTTGCATTACCTAAAAGAGTTGGTTGAAGCCACTGGAGATTGCTTCCTTACCAACATAATATTGAACTCATTCCAAGTCCAATGGAGGGTGCTTGATTTGTCAAATCAAAATAGTAAAATTGGAGGGTGTCTAGTTTGTCAAATCAAAACAGTAAACTTGAAATGTTCAAACAAAAAAAATAACAGCAAGTGTTTTTTAGCATAAGAACAGACAAATTGTGTCAAAAGCCAGGTAATGAACACTTTAATTAGCATCAATTGCCTCTTTATTTTCTCTTT
The DNA here is from genome assembly GCA_036936925.1 of Cenchrus fungigraminus. Taxonomy (NCBI): domain Eukaryota; kingdom Viridiplantae; phylum Streptophyta; class Magnoliopsida; order Poales; family Poaceae; genus Cenchrus; species Cenchrus fungigraminus. Next base: position 26,806,025 of record CM072780.1, on the reverse strand, counting down.
CAAATTGATGGGGCTGAAATATAATAGGAGGCTCTTAAATTGCATTTCCATGTAAATGAAATCCTCTGCGGTTCAACTATGCAATTTATCAGTGTACTTGGTATTCAGGTTCTGAATTTTTGGAACTGTAATATTTGCGTCAAATTGTGTAAAACCAAGAAGAAAAAATATCGATTGAGTACATCTATCGGATCTTTCTAGCCCTCTACATACATGATTATGAGCTAGGCATCAATCCATTCAGTCAACAACTTTTTCCCTATTCATCTGTATATACGAGCTTGCTTACCTTTCAGTAGGTATGGACTTGCTCACTACAATAATGGATTGTGCAAAGCATGATATCATGAACTTAAATCGTGATTAAATCCTCCTTGCCTATTATTTCCCAGATCCAAACCTGAGTACAGGCTACAGAAAAAATTAAGGTGCTCAGGAAAATTAATTAGTTTGGAAAAAATTAAGGTGCTCAGGAAAATTAATTAGTTTGATATTAAATCTTTGTACAGCAGAATGCCATAATATTTGGTGTGAACCTGTGTTGAATTGACTTTGTTTCTACAGGAGCAAACAACATATGCTGATTGACTGATTATGTGTGTCCTTTTGTCCGACATGGATCTGGGAACATGCAGTTGCAAAATTGCAATGGATTATCTTACTTGCTCCTTGACCTTATCGGAGATGGAGAGCTCGGTGTACGACATCCATTCCAGCGCGCTCTCGCACTCAAACGCCTGAAATCAGTGGAGCCATGGTTGGTTTCACCCAGATCGGGGAAAGCAAGGCACATGGAACACACAGGTTTGAAGATGAGTCGTGAAGAGAGGAAAAAGGAGGGGGACCACACCAGGTAGATCTTACCGCCCTCGTTGCAGGAGCGGACGAGTCGCCGTGTGGCTGAGCAGGAGGAGCGGATGGTACACGTCGTCGGTGAGGTCGGGGCGGTGGGCGCGGGACTCGGGCACCTGTGGACCGTGGACAGGGACGGCGGCTCCGGCATGGCAGGCGCGGGTGTGGGCCATGGCGGCGCGGAGGGAGGACGTCGATGGTCGCGCGGAGGGGAGGGGATGACTACGATGGCGGATAGGAGGGGGACGTCGACGGTGGCGCGGAGAGGAGGGGGTGACTCTGGCGGCGGCGGCGGACTGGGGGGAGGGCGGCGGATCCACGGGGTGGCGGCGGACTGGGGGGCGAGGTGGGGTGGATTTTTTTTCGCGACTTGACCCCGAGGTGGCGGCGGACTGGGGGGAGCCGGGGAGGGCGCGCGAGGTGGGGTGGGGCCAGGGAGCGGAGCGGAGGGAGGCGCGAGGTGAAGGCATGCGGAGGCGGACCGGAGGCGCGGGGTGAAGTCGCGTGAGGTGAAGCGATGAAATTGTCTTACTTTCATTCTTTTTAGGAGTAGAGATTCTGCTGCATTTCCTAAATAAAAAGCATTTCGCCAGAAATCAATTCACAAAGTTTCACAAAGTCGCGTACCAATCAGCTCACCGTTTTCTCATTTCAACAAGCGAGCATGCACAAAGTTTAACTCCATATCAGAATAGCACACATATGACAAACAGAAAAATTATCGAGACCGATTCTAAATGCAATGCATTGTGTCCCTCGACCTTGCTTTGCAAAGGCTTACATTTCTTATGCTATATGTTCAGTCATAAGAATCTCATATAAAGTTAATACATTCCAACCGTATTTATACAATCGCAATGAAGCGAACACATGAGACACTACAGATCGACTCCGAAACTAATCTCTACCTAATCTTAAAGCAAGAATCGTTTCTGCCCTGTTTTTCGTCCGTCGTACTGATTCACGTCGGTGAAAATCACAGAGGAAACGTAGGTGCGAAGGAAAAAGCAAGAGCTCAAGTCGGAACCACAACGAACTACTTCAGGTCTCGAACCAATCGGCAGGGCCACAACGCAAAAGGCGAGACGGACTCGGGGCTGCGCCCGCCCGTAGCCCTGTATAAAGGCTAGGGTGCTAGGCAGAGCCCGAGGCAGCACCGCAGCAGGCCAGCAGCCCGGACCCGGACCCCGGAGGCACACCAGGCGGGGCTCATGGCAGCTCTGACGCGGCCGCCTCGCAAGGGTCGGCCACCCTTGTGCCGCTGCGAGCTGGAGCTGGGGCCGCCACCCGCACCGACCGACCCCATCTGCCACTATCTGCCTCGCCGCGTCCCAGGTGCCGCCGCGTCGGAGTTGCTGCGAGCCCCGCCTGGTGCGCCTCCGGGCTGCTACCGCACGCAAGGCCGGGAGCGCTAGGCTGCGGGGTATCCCCGTCCGATTGTCCACGCGAGGTTGGGATGGGAGGGCGCAGCGTGGCCGGCAGCTGCGGCGGCGAGCCGCCGCGGGGTGCAGTGGCGCGCACGGGCAGACGACGTGGCAGCCAAGTCGTGACCGCGGCGGCCAGCAGGCGCGGGCGGCGCTGCAACAGCGGCCAGCAAGCGCGTGCTCGCGCTGCAGGCACGGTGCGCTTGCGTTGGGCGGGCGGTGAGCAGGTGCGGGGCGCATGCGGTCCGCACGGTGCTACAGGGGATGCCGATTTTGTCAAGGTCAAGCTCAGGAACGCCAGGGACGTCGTGGTGCAGGCGCACGCACATCCGGCTAGGAGCTAGGATGGGGGTGCCGTTTTAGCTCAAGAGTCAGGAACGAGACGGCCTGCGTCCACCACCGTCTATCCTCTCTGGCCTTGGGAGATCTCCTGGCCTTGGAGGCCGAACCATGAACAGACGGCTATTGAAGAATACCAAATGGACACTGACGCCTGGGTCTCATATTTGTAAGGGTATAACATGTTTGTGGAGCTGAGCTATCTCATTAGCAAAACAGAATTCAGGGAACTGCAGCTCTTTGCCAAAAAAAAACAAACTATGAGACCTCGCAAGAGAGATGTGATGGGGATGAAAAGGGTAATAATAATATTACCTTAAAAATCGAAAAGTTTTTTCAAAGCTGTTGCGGTGCTTCCTACTTACCCGCACATGTTATCGTCTTATATGTCTCTTAAGCAAAGCTTGATGGACCGAACTGAACCAACCGACTTACAAAGATGAATTTGCAGAAAAAATGAATAATCGATGAATGTTCACATGTTTACTTAGCCCAACATGATGAATTCAGCCTGATGAAATCGGGTGGCCAAGTTAGGTTTTCTTAATATATTTTTGTCACACTTATTTTCAAGGTCACATTTTTTTTTACTTCGCCCGTACATTAGGATTTTATTAGTCATGTCACATTTAGAATTTATTAGATATATCATTTTATGTCACGTCGCATTTTAAATTTATTAGATACCTGTAGCAACGCACAGGTATGTTTGCTAGTCTCTGTAAAAGGTAGATAAACAGGCTAACTTCAGTACACTTAACTGACGAACACCTCATAATAATGTGGACACTACAGATCTGAAGTTACAGGAAGCATTCCCCTCTTCTCTCCGAAACAAAATTACAGGAAGCATTCTAGCAGGTCAGAAAACAAGTTCGGCCAGAATTGACAGACGAACAGCTAGCTACAATCATTTTTTGCAAGCATTGAAACTTGGAAAGGGCGATGAATCGAGGCTTGCATTGGACCACTAGCTAGCTAGCTTGTGTTTCGCATTGCTTATTTGCTTGTACCAGTGCCCACCTAAGCTACCTATCATCAATGCCTGATCCGCTGATGATCTGATTGGAAAATTAAACTTGAGCGAGACTTCAATTCGGTGTCTGAATGTCGGTGTTTGACTGTTTGCGTTTGTGTGTAATTTAGGTAAACATGCACAGTATACACTACAATTTTTCTAGAGAAAGAGAAGATGTGTACATGATGCACTGTATCTGATGCTACTCGCTAGCCCCAGTACTTGTAGCTTTCAGTGTAAGACTGCTGCATCAGATTATACATGCACAGATCAAATCCTGACATCAAAATATGAGCACATTCGATTCTCCAGTCTCGACACACATCAGGGTTACAGAAACATAGAGCAAACGAGACGAACATCGACAGACGAACTCAGGAAACGCCCCAAATTCATGCTTCATGCCGAATCAAGAACTACTACATCAAGATCCGCAGGCCGCCACCATGCACACCCTCACGGAGGCCGCCACCACGCACACCCTCACGGAAGCAACTCAGGGCGGCGCTCCAGAGCAAGTTTCGCAGCGGCGGCGGCACCCAGTGTGCCGGGGGCATGGATGGCTCCCCGGCGGCGGCGGCGGTAGCGACGGGAAGAAACCTAGGGTTGAGGGAGAGAAGAGGGGAAGGTAGCGGAGTACTAGAGAGAAGGTGGCAGTCGCCGTCGCCGTCGCCGTTGCCTCGCGCCGCCACGCCGTCACCTCACGCCTCCACGCCGACACCTCGCGCCGCCGCCTCGCGCGTCGCCAGCCTTTCCCTCCTCAAGCCGTCGCATGTGGTGTCGGGGGACGGGGGCGTCGCGTGCATGGGGGGATTTCGTTCCGGACGTGAAGAGGTGGGGATCGATTCTGGGCCTAAATGAGAAGGGGGAAATCGGAACCGGGTCCAAATCAATTCCGGGCCCGACGTAACCGAACAGCAAATCCGGTGCATACCCAGTTTGGAAACGGTCCATTTTAATCCGCCAGATTGGGCCTTGTTCCGGCCAAACCGAACGAGCCCTAAGCCATTGCGCGCCTGGGAAGCTCGAGCTGCCAACATCGTGGATCCAGCTGATGGGGAAGCCGATTCGGATTGGCATCCATGGTCGAATACCATGAGCAAGAACAGACTGAAGAGACTCGATCTCCAGAAAAGAATAAGTAATGACGGGTGTGTGATCAAACAAGACATTAATTGGACCTTTAATATACCATCTGTTTTACTATTAGAATTAGGTCATATTTGGTTCCCATAAGTAGGGTGACTTAAAGTGCTAAATAAGTCACCTGTGAAACCAAACATCTCTGACTTAAAGTGACCTATAAGTAGCTCCGCCCCTACTTAAAGTGACTTATTTCCACCTTTTCTCCTTCTACCTCTGGTGGGTCCCACCACGACCTTATCCCCTCAACCCCCCCACCCCTCCCTCCCAGTCGCGCAACCCCGCGACCCCCGCCACCGCCGCGCTGCCCACAGACCCCACCGTCGCCGGTCGGAACCGAGGGAGGAGCTTGAGTGCACAGGGGGCGCAGCCTCCTCCTCGCCGCCCCACGCCCTCTCCCTCGATCTCCTCCACCCCAACACCGGCGGCGCGGCCTCCTCCTCGTCGTCGCTCCTTCGCGCCGCCACCACCGGGGGCGCGGCCTCCTCTGCGCCGCCCCTTTTTCACGTCGCCACCACCAGCGGCCCCGCCTCCTCCACGCAGGACCACTCCTTCGCTCCCCCACGCCAGGTGAAGGAGAGGGAGGGTGGCGTCCGGCCGACCTCCTCTCCGCCCTCTCGTCTACGACGGCGAGCAGCAATGATCTGCGCCGCCACATTCGGGATCGACGCGGGCTGCCTCGCTGAGAGCCTCCCCGAGGTGCTGTTCGCGACTGTGTTCAAGCGCGCCGGAGTTGTCTCTGACCCTGTTCATCACCCCGCCCTTCGTGTGGAAGGCCAAGCGTGGGGTCGGGAGCGAGCGCGCTCTCGTGGAGACCACGCGCGCGGTCTGTGAGTTAGCCGAGCGCACCGTCGCCGAGCGTCACGCTGAGCTCTGCGAGACGGGGATGCTGGACGGCCGCTATCACCTCCTCTCCCGGCTCATGTCACCGCCGCCCGCCGACCTCCCTGGGGGCTACTCCGACGAGTTCCTGCAGGACTTCTGCATCAGCTTCATCCTCGCCAGCCACGACACCAGCTCCGTGGTGCTAGCCTGGTTCTTCTGTCTCCCCGCATCCCACCCAGACGTGGAGTCTCGCGTCCTCGCCGACGTCGCCTGTCACACCCGGCCTAATTTGGATGGCCCATGAGTGGCCCATGAGCGCAGGTGCGCGTGTTTAGTGCCACATTGCTAATTGAGTAAGGGTGGAGACAACTTATAAGTCTTTGTCCACCAGCCATAACACCTTCGGGTTAACCCTTTTACACGAATCAATGACGAAAGTGTAAGTAGGGTGCTATGTGTACGTGTGCCTGCCCCTACGGAAGGGCTGGGTGGTGCGGCTTTGGTGGGCGGGGTGTTACAAATGGTATCAGAGCCGACCCTCGTGGTTGCGCATACGGGTCAGTGTGCGGGCATAGGGCGCATGGCGCGTGTGGGCCTGAGATGGGACACATGGCATGGCATATGGGTCGACACTTGACGTACAGTCGTGCGCTAAGAGGGAACGTTCCTGGACATTTGATCGGGTCAGTGTGCGGACATATGCATGCGCGTATGGGCCTGGGATGGGACACACGACATGGCGTATGTGCCAGCACTGGACGAGTGAGTTGGACCGACGAGGACGTCAGGTTCTTTGAGGGGGGTGAATGTCACACCCGGCCCAATTTGGATGGCCCATGAGTGGCCCATGAGCGTAGGTGCGCGTGTTTAGTGCCACACTGCTAATTGAGCAAGGGTGGAGCCAACTGATAAGTCTTTGTCCACCAGCCATAACACCTTCGGGTTAACCCTTTTACACGGAGTGAGGACGAAAGTGTAAGTAGGGTGCTATGTGTACGCGTGCCCGCCCCTACGGAAGGGCTGGGCGGTGCGGCTTTGGTGGGCGGTGTGTTACATCGCTCGCGCGGCCGCCGCCTCCACGCGGCTCTGACGGAGTCCATGCGGAAGGTGGGAGGAGGCGGCGGGGGCGGAGGAGCGCCAGTGGCCGACAGCCGGCGGCCTTCCCACCACCACCTCCTCCCTGGTCGTCGGTGGGCACCACAGACGCGCCTGCCGGGGGGCACACCACAAGCGGGAGCAGAGGCGCCTGCCGGGAGGAAGCTTAGCATAGGTGGCGGCTCCGCGTAGGTGGTTCACTTCCCTCGCGGACGGCGGCAGAGGTGTCGCTCGGTCTCGGTGGGGATGAGAAGGGGGATGCGGTTTGGGAGTAGCAGAGGCTGGTGGCAGGACAGGGGTAAAATTGTATTTGCTAACTGACTTATAAGTCAATATAACCAAACATGACTGACTTAAATCCAACTGACTTATAAGCCAGGCGACTTATGGGAACCAAACAGGGCCTTAGTTTTTACGGCAGCGGCGTATTTTCATTGGTTGGCTACCAGACAGGCGGCGCTCCGCCGGTGCGCTAAATATGTCGTGAGTAGAATAGTAGTTACATATGCCGCGAGTAGAATAATGCATGTCAAAACTTACTGTATGTGACCAACAAATGAGGGTATTAGAGTTTTTTTTATGCCACCATTAATCTGTCCTAAAAAAAGTTAGAATTACATTCTTTATGAGACGAAAGGAGTATGTGTATGCGATGTTACATAAATGGATAATATTTTTGTGCGAGCAGCCGATCACTAGTATAAAGAAAAGACAATGCTTATGTGTTGAGCAACTCCAACAGTTTGACAAATTTTATTTTGGCAAAACGAGAAAAATTGACCTCCAACAGTTTGACAAACCAACTTGACAAAAATAGAAACTTGGCAAAACTCACCTCTCCGCGCGCATATATGCGCGCGCGGATCGTGGTTGCCATCGGCGTTTCCCTCTAGGTGGAAGGGTGAAAAAAGAAATTAAGAATAGAGAAGGATTCCTGATGTAAGTTCCCAAGGGGTGGAAGGACATAAACATAATTTTGTTTCTCTCAGGATTCCTGATGTAAGTTAGATCTGGGTTTGGCAAGTGAATTATGCCAAATTGTTGGAGATGAACTCTTTTTTTTACTTGGCATACCTTTTTAGAAGTTGGCAAAACACAAGATTTGCCAAGTAAAATTTAGCAAACTCTTGGAGATGCTCTTAGCAAACTGTTTGGGAGGTGAGTTTTGCCAAGTTTCTATTTTTGACAAGTTGGTTTGCCAAACTGTTGGAGGTCAATTTTTCTTGTTTTGCATGGATGTCAAGTTGATTTGCCAAACTCTTGAAGTTGCTCTTACATATAGAATAAAGGAACCAAAAAGAAAAGAAGGAAAAGGAAAGGAAAAAAGAAAATGAATATGTGCTGGACGTTCCTAGCAATTTAGTACCTGATTGTCTCCCCAACCGGTACTTAAAAGTTCCTTTACTAATACTAGCAATATTAAAAATCACAATAATAAAAAAGCTATTTTTATAGTGCTCCAAGTGTCTAAAAACCAATGTTGCAACGACAGCGTGGGGGTGAGGAGAAATCAGCAGCTGCCTCTCGCGGCTGGGGAAAAACGGTGTCAGAGAATCGTTGACGGCAGCATGCATTGACACGTGTTGTAAAGCAATGAAACGTAGTGATGCATGATGATTGCAAACCCATATTGCCGCGTGATTCGTAGACCATAGTCATCTATATTTACATGTGATAATGCGACTGGTAATGCTGTAAACGCAGCTAGTCACCGAGCCCGCCAACCTCGATGGCTAAGCCTTTCAAAAAAACACAATGCGATTTGGTTACTAATTATTCCCCAAAATCCCTTCAAAAAACACACCATGTTGCTTGTATACCTTTCCAAAACAGAACATGATTTGATTATCTATTATTCCAACACAATGTGATTTGACTTACCAATTATTCAAACGGTTGACGAAAGAGGCGGTTAGAACCATATAAAACGATTTGTAGAACGAAAATGAGGGGGGGGCATTTTTTCGACGTTAGAGAATACTTTTCGCCAAAATGTTTTTTTCATCAACTCCTTTTCTACCCGCGCCCCGTACCATGCGCGAAAGGCGAAGGAGTTGTATTCGTCAACACAGATTGCATGCTACTAACCCATCCGGTTTCTGAAATATTATTATGATAATCAAAATATCTAAATAAAATGAAATAAAATTATGGGAGCATAGGTAAGATCTGTGTTCAATGGTCGTACCATTTTCACAGTTTCTTTTGGAACGTCTTCTGGCGTTTACTGAAGATCTTACTTCATATGTCCGTCGTTCGTATTTTCTCTTATTTTTCAATTTCACCTTATCCGTTTGATGATGACGTGCATCTGTTATATAAAAAATGGAAATGAATAAATTTATAATTCATTTATATAAAAAATGGAAATTAATAAATTTATAATCATTTACCTGTTGCGGAGAAGCCAGCTATCATCGTCACCATCTACTAAATTCTCATGTTCAGACAAGATAGATCCTGTTATGAGTTTCTATATTTATATACATAGGTAGACATGATTTCTATATAATTAAATAATTTACCATTGTTATTTTGTACGTCGGTAAATAGAAGAGCCACTGCTCCCGAGGCCTTCTTATGTGCGTACTTTTCTCTCATCCTTGCGTTTATGGCATCCTTTGTTGCCTCATACCATTCCCTCTGTTGTCTTCTCCTCCGAGCCTAAGCATCTAACAAAAAAATAATCAACACTTTAAAATTACAAATCCAAAAAGCAGAAATCAACAATGAATCGGTAGAAAACTCAACCTGGAACGGGACGAACAAGATCGACATTACTCACGTCACCAAGAGGTATACGGATTTGTTCATGGGGAGAAACATCTAAATCATAGAAAATAAAAAAATGATGAACGAAGAAGTGGTACGATCAAACAAAGCAAACATAACCATTGAAAATCATACCTAGCGATGATGTGTTATTTGACACAGTAGGGTCCCCACGTCTCTGCCTTTTGCGTCCCCTAGGTTCAAGTCCACATTCGGCCATAAGGGTAGGAGGTGCGGCCACTCTAGTTTTATGTTTTGAAATATATAGGTTTTAGAAGTGGAGGTCGCAACGACAGTAATTTAGAAACAAAATTCCGGGACCTTACCAAAGCGTATAAACGGAAATAAAATAAACAATCGCGCCCTTTAATCAAAGAGGATATATGGTGGAAATCATGATTCCATGCTACTATCCATATTTGGATACCTACGGCGCGACACAGTCCTGATCAGTATCATCCTCGGATCAGCCACCGACACGATCGACATTGGCGCGTGTAGCAGCCTCTCCCGCCGCGACACGTGGAGCTCCAATAAGGCACCCTGCGGCTGCAGTGTGCACGGAGGACGGATCCTCATTGGATCAGGCGCCCAACAACCAGATCCTCTGCGGCCTTTGTTGAATGTTGGAAATCCAGTATCACCTGTTCATTCAACATTCAAGGGGGGAAATACAAATCAATAAGTAACACATCTATATCTATACTATAATAAATGTTCGTATTTATTTTATATCCGGAGGAATTCTGGAAACAAAAAAAAAGAAATACACATCTGCCAAGTACAAGGCGACACAAAAAGGAAAGAAATACACATAGTTTTCTTGGAAATAAATTACTTGCCAAGTACAAGGCGCAATTTATCTTGAAAGTAAATTACATGGCAAGAGTAAAAGGCGCGCATTTTATTTCGGAAGTAAATTACTGTGGCCGCCGGACCCAACCTTCCAAAATGAAAATGTGTGTGCAATGGGTGGGTAAACAAGGCGCCGGTGAGAAAAGAAAGCAAAAATACAGCCTGAGCGGTTTTGTGGGGCCTTTTGTGACAGGTGGGTCCTCCTATGTGGGGTAAGGGGTAGATCTTTTGGTGAGAATTTTTTTTCAAAAGAACTCGTTCTATCATTTTTTCGACGTTAGAGAATACATTTCGCCAAAATGTTATTTTTGCAAACTCCTTTTCTACCCGCGCCCCGTACCCGTCGCTGCCGCCAGCGCACGAGGCATACATGCACTCCCTTTCAAAACCAAGACGTGATTTGACTTTCCAAAAACAAGCCATGATTTGGCTTAGCAATTATTTCCTGCATTGCGCGATTTGCCTTTCCATCAAATGGAAGTCACAGCTATGGAAAATAACGAGGGGGAAGGGATACACATCAAAAGAACTGATTTGACTTTCCAAAAACCAAGACGCGGTTTGACTTTCCAAAAAAAAGTCATGATTTGGCTTAGCAATTATTTCCCGCATTGCGCGATTTGACTTTTAAAAAAACAAGGCATGACTTAGATTTGGCTTAACAATTCTTTCCTACATTGCCGATTTTCCTTTCCATCAAATGTAAGTCACAACTATGGAAAAGAACGAAAGGGGGAGACCCATCAAAAGAACTCGTTCTTTATATTACTATAATAATAAGTGTGACACACACATATTTTACAATATTTTTATATGTATAAATAAATAATCAGCATCATACATATTATTTTAAAAAATTAGACGTGTTGCAATTACTTTGATATGAAGATTAAAATAAACTAAGAGTTTAAATTATTGCCATACCCCTGGATAAAAAATGTTATACATAGAAGGCTGAGGGCTCTTATATGGCTACTGGAAGGTAGATCAGGTATGAACTTTCACCCCACCAAAGTCCATCTAAGATTGCTAGTTAATATTTCCAACCCACCAAAACATATGGCTATTAAATAAAAAATGTTGCAATATTTTTCAGAAATGTTACAACATTTTTTCCCAACGGTTTTAGTCATTTTCGTCAACATTTTTTAAAAATCTTGGAACAATTTTTTTGGAAAAAAACATAACATCCGACGGATCGGGTGGCCGGCGAGCTTGCCCCGGGCTCAGCCGCACGGCGGCGCGTCGGGCGCAGGGGGCGCACGACGGCTCAGGGGACGCAAGGGCCGCGGGCCGGCGGCAGGCGCGGGCGCGGAAGGCCGGTCGTGGGTGTGCGGTGGCCGCGAGCGCGGAGCCCCGGTGGCGACGGCTGGGGCAAAGGGGCGGTGGCGCGGGTACAGGGGAGGCGGGAGAGAAGTGGGTTAGGGTTAGCATGTGGGGTCCGAGGGCAGTGGTTTGTTGCACGAATCTCAAATATTAGAAGTTTCAAAAAAAATTAAAAAAGGGAATATATTTCAATATTCCAGCCTCTGCATAAAATTATGCATATAGCTGTTTTTTATTACACACGAGAGTACCACAAACGAAAAGGGGAAAAACACGGTCTTTGGAACAAACTCAAAATTATCCAACATCAATTATGTAACTAAACGACCATCCATTGGTGGTAAAGATCTCCATCGACGTGGTCTCAAGCACACGACACCCCTGAATAACATGGGGTTGCTCGTCCTCCTTCTGCAATAATGCCCAAAAACGGATCCAATGAGTCGCTCGGAAGATAACCTGCATAGGAGTAACAGCTCGAGTGTTGTTAAAAACCATGTCGTTTCTACTTAACCAAATTGCCCAACATAAAGCAGAAGCTCCAACCAAGATTTTGTACATAAGCTTCTTGTTAATCCCATTTAGCCACCCATTAAACATATGAAAAATGTTCATAGGTGGTGTTATATTAAAAGAAACTTGTACAATCCTCCACATAATTGTAGCCAATTGACAATCAAAGAAAAAGTGTTGAATGGTCTCATCCAGATTACAGAAACAACATTTTAAACTTCCCTTCCATCGTCGACGAGCTAAATTATCTTTGGTTAGAACTACCCCTTTTTGTAAATACCAGATAAAAATCTTTATTTTTAAGGGCATTTTTAACTTCCATATCATATTTTTTTACGGTGCGGGCAACTGAGCAATAAGCGTATTATACATAGATCGAACAGTAAACTGACCATTTTGTTTTAGAGACCACATAAAAGTATCTCTCTGATCCGTTAATTGGACATTCACAATTTTAGCTACCAAATGGTGCCAGGCCTGTAAATTGTTGCCAACTAAGGATCTCCTGAAGGCCACATTCAAAGGATTCGATCTAAGAACTGTTGTCACTGTCGCACTCTTCTTCCGTACAATGTTATATAAGGATGGATATTGATTTTTGAAAGGGGTGTTATCCTGCCAAGCATCCTCCCAAAAACGTGTTTGTGACCCATCACCCACTATGAATTTGCCCATCCTCAATAAGTCATTTTTGATCTTCATAAGACCCGACCAAAAGTGAGAATCCCCCGGCATGTATTCAACCTGAGTGATGGTTTTATGTCTTAAATATTTATTTCTAAGGAGTCGCTGCCAAATACCATCCTCATTGATGAGTCTAAACACCCATTTACTAAGTAAGCATCTATTTATGGGTACTCTTCCTTTTAGATACCTTGGTATACCAATGCATCATAGGAAACTCCGAAACTCCGATTGGAAAGAAGTGGAAGAAAGGTTTCAAAAGAAATTAAGTGGATGAAAAGGAAAGATGCTTTCTGTTGGTGGTCAGTTGGTTCTTATTAACTCTACCCTTAGTAATTTGTCAATGTTTATGCTTTCTTTCTTTGAGGTTCCTCGTGGTGTCCTTGAAAGACTAGATTACTACAGATCTAGATTTTTTTGGCAGAGCGATGGACATAAGAAAAAGTATAGGTTGACAAAATGGGGAGTGCTCTGCACACCTAAGGACCAAGGCGGGTTAGGAATCTTAGACCTAAACTTACAGATTAGAAGTTTCAACATAAACTATCTTCTGGAAGATATATAGGATTTCCCTAGAAGGCTACAGTCATTGCAGTTTGTTGAGGTCCAATAGCACAATCACCCAATGTTAACTGCACTCTAGAAAATATTGGCCAATTACTGTGACACCCCGGGTTTTTAATTAGCATCATTAGTGCTAATGACCTAATCAACCGAGTCAAAAACGTTGACTTTGGTCAAACCTTGGTCAACCTGGGTCATCACCTCGAAAACCTAGCCAACAAACACTAATGATCATCTTAATCAAGTCAACACACACTTTTGGTCAAACCTTGGTCAAAGGCATGGTCAAACCCTAGTCAAACCCCTAATGCCTTTGAACCTTTCCTGGAACTTTTGCCGCGTTCTCCAAATTTCACTTAAACACTTCAAAATCGGCCAATACAAAAGTTGTTCGTCATTTTGAGGGACACAATTTTCATAATTGGCGGCATTTGAAATTTTGAGTGGAAGATATTCAAAAATGTGGTCAACGCCAGCCTATACTTTTTGACCGAGCCGAGAAAGACATGATCTTTTCCAGCCATTTGTGCTCAAACCTTTGATCAAAAGGTATGTCAGCCTTTACAAAAAGTGATCTCCTATAGTTGCTCTACAACTTTGCTATTCAGAGCTTTTGGAGCTTAGTTTGGAAATTTCGAGTTGGAGCCAGTCAAACAGGGTTAAATGAAATGCTTCGGCGATGTCGCGCCACGCCGCCGCGCTCCCGCGCTCCAGAGCGCGCCCGCGCGCGCCGCCGCGTGGCATCCTTTCCCCTTCGGCGTCCGGGCCCCCACGCCGGCCCACGCCTTCCGAGGCCGCAGCTCCCTCTTGGCCGCACGCTGCCCGAGCAGCTCGTCTCGGGGCTCGTGTTCCCGCCCCGTGGCACGCTCCCGCGCGCCCGCGCCGGTCCCCTACCGCGCCGCCCGCCGGCCAAGCCGCACGCGCCCCCACGACGGCTGGTCCCCCTCTCTCTCCCTCCTTTTGCTTCGAGGCGAAGGCGAAGCCCCGCTCACCGCTCGCTCGTCTATAAAAGCAGCCCGCCGTCCCTCCTCGCGCATGCCAGAGGTCCGCCGCCCCGCCATTGCCGCCACCGCTGTGGAGCTCGCTCCTCCGCGCCGCACCGCCGTCGTCTGAGCACCCTAGCCCCCTCTCCACACACCAACACAGCCTCCTGAGCCTAGCATTGCTTCGCACCGCCCCACTCCTCGCCGGATTTCTAGCAGAGGCGGACGCGCCGCCAGGGCTCCACCGCTGGCGCTCGTCGGAGTTCTCCCGAACCTCGAATCCGCCTTCAATCATCCCTAGGTGAGCACGCACGCCGCCTGGTGCAGCTTGTTGGCCAAGTCCGGCAGCCCCTCGCCGACGGCGAGCTCCCCTGCGCCGCCAGGGACCTCTATGCCTTGATTGAAATAGTGTAGGGACTTGGTTGTAAAGTCCAAGGGTATGGTTGTGAAGGATAAAACTTTCCAGGGATGTCCTTGCAAATATATTCTTCCTCCATATGTGTGATTTGACCAGATTTAGAAAATCCATAGAAAATTGTAGAAACATCAGACAAATGTAAAACCAATTTTGTTGGTTTACTTGTGAATAACTCTACAACTTTTGTAAAGCATGACACTGCTTTTGACTAATAGATTTTGCATGAAAAATTGAAAATAGTTTAAACTAGATTTGCTGTAGTTTAAAATATATATGTGATCTCAAGCTAAATTTTTGATATGTTGTGAGTAATGTCATTTCTAGGCCCTGTATTAAAAATTGCACAAAGTTACTAAGTACATCTTTTAATATGATTTATTTTGTATTTAAGCTGAATCTGTCCAAATGATTTTTGTAGCTAAATATAAATAGATTTTTGTGCTCAACTTATGGATATGATCTTTTTATGCCTAGATACACCTCTGGTGAATTAATCATGATTTTATATCTGTCAAAATTATTTATTCTTGATTTATGCTTAGTTTAAAAAGAAATTGCCTATTTCAAGATCTATAGTAGCCCTCGATGTATATGTTGGTTGCATAGCTTAGTTTTGGACCAGAGAATCAGTGAGAGAGAGTTTGGATCCAAAAGTGCTTTATTTATTTTTATATGCATTTATCTTGTTTTGGTAAATAAAATTTGTCATTTTCGGTATAATTAATTTATAGCTCATTCAAGTGTGCTCTTGTGTTCAGTGGCTTTGTATAGAGTTAAAAAGCTTTAAATATGGCACCCTCTGCATTTTATGAATTTATTTATGCATAAAAACAATGGAGGCCAATTAAAACTTAATATTAAGTTAAATTGGAAAACCACAAACACCACACCTAAAGACCCTATGTTGTGATGTGAAACATGCTAAGAAGGTTGAGACCACCCCTTTGCTATTTGTGAATTTAAATTAATTAATTTGCATAAATGTGTACACAGTCACTATAAAAAAGGATAAGCAATGAAGCACCACCTAACATTACTTTAATAGAAAGAATATGCCAAATATGTGTTTGTCAAGGTGAATATGTCCAACCATACACTCCATGGTTGTCATATGTTGTTTTGTAATTAATTAAATCAAAATCGTCGATTAAATCTTGCATATGCATCCTCGTGTAGATCTTCCCGACGGTAGCTATACACTCGTGCCGGAAGGAGGAGACGAAGGAACTGACGGTGAGCTGCAGTACGTGGATGTAGCTCAGGACCTGGACCAAAGTCCAGAAGGGCCCAAGGCCAACCTTGCCGACGAAGGCAAGCCCCGGATCATTAACCCTTCTTTTTAAAATTTATGCAAGTACCTTTGCTATGTTTGTGCATTTACGTTTCAGGAGTTGAATGAAACCCTAGATGCATGATCCCTAGGTACCAATGTTCTTTTACTAGTATGCTAGGTTGATAGCTGCTATGCTATAGGACCGGTACAAGTCGAGTGATGTTCGTCACTCGCGAGAATAGGTTCTTATGTTGGAATCATAAGATCTTTAGAAATTGATTGCTCATGTGGTAAGAGCATGGGATTTGGGCTCTGGTCCAGTGGCTTTCGTGGGCTAAGCTTTTGAACGTACTAAGCACATGTCGGGAATGGGACCGGTAAGCCTAGTACCCGATTGACGCAGCGAGGGAACCTTTCCCTACTACACCTGGGGCACAACGATGTGTCCCCCTGCTTGCAACAATGTGGTACCTGTGTGAGTCTGGACGTTCGTGTGGGAGTGATCCAGTAAGCCTTGTACCAAGGATTGTAGGTTCTGATCCCGAGCTGAAGATCGACGGGAACTGCCTGGTCGGTGCATACCCTGTTTTGCTTTTGTTTGGACCTTCTTGGTGATGTAGTTATCACCTGACGGTTAAGTCTTGCTGAGTATTAGTATACTCAGCCTTGCTATATAAATGTTGTTGCAGGTGATGTTGTTTGGACCTTCTTGGTGATGTAGTTATCACCCGACGGTTAAGTCTTGCTGAGTATTAGTATACTCAGCCTTGCTATATAATGGGTGGATGACGACGAGTGATGGCATCATGGATGGCCTCCTGTGATGGCTATCGTATCGCTAGTTTAATATTCCGCTGTTTTCGAACTCTGAACCTTTACTTATCATGTCATGAATCATGGTTTGTAATAATTAACCCCTAGGGGTACAATTGGATTTAATTTGTGTTTGTACTCTAGACTCGCCTTCGTATGAGTTTTAATGCATATGTTTGATCCTCTGTGTGTTATCCAAGTGATTTACCGGGCTTTGACCCGGCAACTTACGACGGGATGATACTTTACTGTCGCTTAATAGCCAAAGTGGATTGGTTTAGGCGATAGTACGGTATTTTCTCGGGCGGGTTGTGACAATTACAATGTATAAAAAATGTAGCGTAATACAACACATGATCTCAAGACAGATCATACTCCATGGCTGGTAAATAAGTACATACATGATATAAAATAAATAAATTGAAGGACGAACGATTGACCATGTGGGAGGGCTTGACCAGGAGCCTACGGCACTCATCACTGATTCGCCGCCATGGGGACCTCGTGATACGGCTCATGGACGCAGCTCGTGTGGTGTCCGGCTCTCCTCCGTTCCTGCGCATCTACATCTTATATGCCACGTCTAATCTCTACTCCTAAAAAGTATGAAGTGGAGAAAAAACCCGTTAGTACTTTTTTCACTGCGTCCGTGCGTCCGCCCCTGGCCCCGCGCGTCCGCTCCGCTCCCTCCCATCGATGCCTCCCCGGTTCTCCTCCAACCAAATCAAATCAAACCCTAACGCCACCGCCTCCTCCGCCGAGCACGCCACCCCATCCCGCGGATCCGCCCTCCCCCGCGACATCCGCGCCGTCAGCTCTCCCCCGCGTTGTCAGTGTTATGCGGGCTTTAAAAGGACATGGAAATAAGTGGACATAATTTACAATGGTGTCTCTTTTATTGAAATGATACAATAGTGTTGCTGGAAGGTATGAACTAAGATTAATGATTTTTTTTCTTTCAATATAATAGAAGTGACAATGCTGCTGATTTTTCTTCTCTTCATGAAAGTATTACCAAGCTATTTGGCACCATGTTTCGCTAATGATATGTGCAATAAGCTATGCTATAATGGTGTGGTGGCATGTCCTCCTAATGACTGAATTTATGTGAAAATACCTTATTAGATACTAGGTCTGATGGTGATCTTGTCTTATGGACTAAGCTTTTATGTGAGGCGAATCTTAATTTTACTGTTTATTTTTGTGAGGTGAATGTTAATTTTCCAATGTTAATTTTCCTGGCCAAATGGATCTTTTGCACAAACCTAGAGAATGACTAAGAGGAGCATGTGAGGGAGCAGCTAAACAAAGAAGACTAGCCTGACCATGTAGCTGGTTCTGACAACAATTTGATTGCATTGCTGTGAGGGTATGGTGGTTTTAAAATATATAGTGGGATAAGGGCATTTTGGTGGTGCATTAGCACAAGAATATAATAATAGTAATTTTAGAATTGCGATTTTTATAGTAGGTGACTGCATCTTTGTAGTATCTATTTTTTTACCTTCTGCAACCTTGTAGCTTTTCGGTGCTCACTGCAGTATTCGTATTATGTGGAAATGTAATTTACTCATGTCATAGTCAAGCAGCAGGTATTTGAGGACATATGATTCAGGGTTATTGGAAAATTGAAAGTTATTGGTCTATTGGTGGAAGCAATTGCGATTCCTTGTTCCCAGGCAGCCTTTGAGGCTGCGGTTCAACAGCAAGCCAGACCAAGAACCTTCACTCCTCTGATTTGATCATTTGAAAACACTTCGAGGTAAGCAGTCTTTTTGTTACCTTGTGTTGTTTCCACATAATTTTGTACGCTTCTTTACACAGTTAACTGTCTTATTGACCTGCATTTTGGGCATCATCCAAATAATCTGCCTGTGAGAGGATGCATCTGGTTTAGGAAGCTGATGTATTAGTTTTCTATACAGTACTTATGCAAGATCAAACTGAATTTTTGATGTCCACACATTATTACAGAGTGGGTGGATGTCGTTGAGTGCAGTAGCATGCTCAGGAGTATTATTAGGATGCTATATATTCTCATATATACAAAAAGTAAGGTTTGTTAGATCATAAAAAAAAGAAAATATCTTCTTGCAGTTCAGTGGTAAGAGAGTTGTTTTTTTTAGCTTCTCGATTTGGCCTCTAATATAATTTTGGCAAAGTTAGGATAGTATGCCTTGATGGCAAGGTTTAATTGACAGCACAAGAGAGGCTAATGTGACTGAATTAAGGTAAATGTGCATGCAGGTTTCAACTTGAGTTGTCTTTGATTCTGTAAGTGCAGATGATTCCTCTGTATGCTGGACATCAAAATCTGTCACACAAGCAATGTAACTGGTTTAGGAAATAGGTTAGGCCTTAACCCACTTGAATTGATCATGATCGTTGTGCTGATAGCTTATTATAGACACACATCATATCTTTGTGATACTGTGGCATCTATAGCTTTGTTAAATTCGGTAAATACACTCGTGAAATGAATATGCTTTAAATTTCTATTTTTATTTCACACTATATCTCGTGAGATGCTTCGCATATTATAATAAATATTATATGGCCCGTAGCAACGCACGGGCAAGATCCTAGTAAGAAACAAATGTTCTAAGATTATATGCAAGGGTTCTACCCATACCTTGCACGCTCATCCACATCGGTTCCAGCAATGGCACCATCACTGGCATAACAGCGCGATCACACATTAAGCAGCTTATAATCTGCTCACAATTCATAATTTTAAATACACATTAGCACTGATTTAACTTTTATCAGAATTATGAGAAACCGTAGAATGCATATTGGGACAGTAGGCACATATGGCCTCCCGCAAACTATGATTTGAAAATTTGAATAGGTAAAATACATTAGGCTATGCCTATCAGAGGGGATTTGTTAGGTGCACAAATTGGACACAAAGCTTCAGGAAAAGCACACTGAACTCTATAAAGAAGCTTTAAAAATTATAATTTTACCAAATACTACTCTACATTGTTACACTGAACACTCTTGCCGCTCATGGAAGCAATAAACTTAAAAGTTACTAAGCTAACCCAGAGTGTGAAATGGCCAAGAAATGAAGCCCTCCAATCACATAAAAATAATGTATGTGTACAACCAAGCATACAAATACAAATTTATCTTATTGTATGGGCAGGAATATCAATTTAGGATGGAATCGCATTATGCAACCCAAAAAGATAGTAAGTCACGAAGGAATCATCTATGTTACCTTGAAAAATCTGGACTTGATCTCACTAAAGCCAACAGAAGACACCTATAGGGCAGCTTTTTCGGATGGAGATGCTTGTTACAGCTCATAGGACACTGACCGAAGCAAACTAAAATTAGAAGAAGCGGTTCAGAATGAGTATGACATGGAATGTAGTCCTTTTTCTCAGTACCCCATGATAGTCCCAATCTGTACATTCTAAAAAAACCTAACTGAAGTGGCATTTGTACCAAAATAAAAAAACAATGGCCCTACATGCAGAAAGAAAGATGGATCACCACTATGACTCTGTGATGTGTAGATGCTGGTAATTCTGATTCTATTCGCTACATGTTTGCTGCGTGAATTTCGTTGACCTGAAACCTTGATAATGTCAGCATATTTGAGTATTATATTTTTGATAGAGAATGAAGAAAATGGGATAGTCTTGGGAAAACAAATATGATTAATAATTACTGAGTCCCTACATCAAAAGGCGCCTCCTCCCTAATAAAGATCGTCAAATAAAACAAGGCATCTAAAAAGCACGAGAAAGAGTCCTCATCACCTAACCTTCAAGAAATTCAAGCTATTATGTAGGAACTATGCATGTCACGGGGTATGAATTTTTATCTAAACTGGAACCACCACAATTGAGATTCCTCAGATGCATCAAGAGTGGTTCAATCAGATTTTTATTTGAGTCACTGCACTGAAATATCCACCATAAATATTATGATTACAAGAAAATTTTTGGCAACAAATGTTCATGACTACAAAAAGACATATATTAGCAGGTTTAGACAATTAGACCATACTCACTGTGTACACTAAAACCTGTGAGCTTCAACCCTGAAACTATAATTGAGGATTCCTAATGCTTCAACCTGTGCATAAGATTCAAACCTCACGGGCCTAGCACCAAATCCGCAAGCAAATCGGGCCAAATATCTATTATAAAGATGCACTTAAACAAAGATGAGATTTGTATGTGGAAGAAACAAAATCGAGTTCAGAATCTCACCCACTGTTGACGGCTGTTAAGTACCTCTATTAGGGTCGTCAACTCCTGCATTATGACAAGAGAAACAGACATCAACACTAGAATAGAGGCTTATACTGACAAATTTCACAAGTGGTGATATATATTTGAATGCAGGCATTTAGCATAAGAAATGGAGGGAAAGCACACATATTTGGTCCATGCCTCGCCATCTCAGCTGATGAGGTGTCACCACATCAGATCTTACATGTCCACACCAAGTCATCGATCCAAGGGAGGCAAGCCCCGGCGAATCAGAGCGTGCCACATGGTGGTCACAAGGATCCAAGGGCCCACTCGGGGATCAAACTAACTCAAAATACTATACACACTGAGAATGTACTGAAGGGCCCACATATCAGTCACCGTGCAAAAGATGGAGGCGAACAGGCCCACAAGGGGTTCGGCCGAACCGACCTTGTGTCGGTTCATCTTGGCCTTCTACGTGGTGCTCGATGATTGGTCCCTCAGTGCGTTCTTGGGGTGCTTTTGGCGATCCTACGTGACCCTCCCCGCCTATAAATATAAGAGGACCTTCTCACCTCTTAGACACACACTTCTTCTCATCCTTCTTCATTTTGGCTTTTGGTTTCTCTCTTTAGGAGAGGAGAGCTCCTTTGCATAGGATTAGTGTTGGCTTGCTAGTGCTTTTAGAGATTAGGAGGAGAGTGAGGGGGAGTCTTGGGGCCGTGCCATGATCGTTGGCACCTCTCCCCAAGAACGAACCTCTACGGATGTTGTTATTCTTTATTTAGAGTAAAGTTAGTATTTCTCTATTTCGACTAAAGTGACATTCATGCATAGGTGAGTGTGTTCTTATGTTCTTGGCATGTTCATCATTTAGAGGCTTGGGTTCTTCGAACGTAACCCTTCTGATCCAGTTGATCAGGTTCATAAGTTTGCATTCCGTTTGTGTTCTTACTTGTCTATTAGAATATAGTGAGTGCTCATGCATTTCTCTAATTAGATCAAAGTCGCATTTGTGATCCTTGCGAGTGACAGAGTGTATCTGAGCTAGTTCTAGCTTCTCCCTGACGGGTTCGTTGCTTATACAAAGTGTTATAGTTCGCTATAGTATTAGTCAGTAGTTTGGACGTGGTGTCCAAACTACGGGTTATCCTTCGTTTGCCCTGTATCCCACGTTTAGATAGAGGTAGACCGCGGTAAAAATAGTCGTTGGACCCTTTTGTATTCCTCCGCGTTCGGATACGGCGTAGAGCCAAATACTGGAACCAACTATTAGAGCCAAACGGGGTCAGTGCCCGAAGTGAGTGACCGTACCAGAGAAGCCATTCTAGACTTTGTCTCTACCCGCCGGATCCTTTCTACCCATCTTATCCTATAGAGTGGTGTCCTTAGACCACAGCTAGGCCTAGAGCTAGACATCTCCCGTTCCTTGGATTCGATACTTGTTGGTGGTTACTAAGCCCAAACAGTAAAGGTGGGGCTCTTGAGCCGTACAGGTGGCTCAGAAGAGCTACTAGGGGACTGAGTGACTAGTGTATTGAATGTGTAATAACCTAAAAAACAATGTATAGGGATGGCTCCCCTTTTATAGACCTCTCGGACCCCTTCCGACACAATGTCCATTTTACCCCCGGTACGGCTCCGGTACGGACTCGGGACAAACCCCTGCCCGTGGAAGGGCATTCTAGTACTTTTCCTATGGTACGACACCCTCCCATGTGCTTCTACAGTGCGGGCAGGGCCCCTCAACATGTGACCTCATTGGCCCCCGCACTGTCCTTTCCTTCTGGGAGCGTTCGGCTCCTGATCCCGGCGGGGGTCCTCCGTTCGGGGGGAGGGGGGTGTTCTCCGAGACGACCTTCTCGGGGACCCTCTGACCTCGAGGATGGTCCTTCTTTCCTCTGGATGACTCGTGCATCTGCCTTGGCTGTCCCCGTGGTGGGGCCTTTCTGACAGTACTTCCTTCATACTTGATGGTGGCACGCCTAGGGGGGCCCTCCCCGGATCCCTAACAATACCCTTTGGAATACTCCTTAGGTGAAGTGCTACAGTGGTATATCCGTGCGCTTGCGGATTCGTTTGTGGTCATAGGTGTACCCATGTGATATTGCGCTCACGCTAACAAGGCGTCGTTAGTGGTGACTTTAAGACATAGCAACACCCACCAAATGAAGTGCCTCGTAGGGATCTTCCAATGGCGGACGCGCATGATAGAAGGGTAGCACGCGCAGAATTGAGCCCACAAGCATGGAGAAATTCACGGGGAACAGCAACAGCAACTTGACTTGGCCACCCTCCTCACCCTCGGCCGGCACCGCTTCGGCGGAAGGAGGACGTGCTGGCGAATCCAGGGAGGCGGCCATCGCCAGGGATATGCCTCACGCTCGAGCTCGATGCGGAGGTAAGGGAGTCCAGAGAGGGCAAGCGGGGAGGGAAGAGGGTGAAGGCGGGGAAGGAGGAGCCGCCGGCCAGCATAACGTTGGGGTGCTCGCGGGCGGCGACGGAGGAGCCATGCGTCATCGGGATCTGAGGAAGGGACTGAGGGGAGGCAAGGAAGGAACCGACGGTATAGGGACCAGGGAGCTGAGGCACTGCTGCTACGTGCCAGGTGGCGGCGGCGGGGACCGCGGAGGAGCCGAGGGCGGCGAGGTGGCCAGGAGCGACCGCGTGCACGTGCGAGTTGGGTGGGGGTGCCGACGCGGCAGAGTGCGGGTGGGGGCGCAGTGTGCGGGTGGTGGGCCCAAGGCGGCTACACAGGGCGGGTAAGACCACGGACAGGCGAGAAAAGAATTAGCTTTTTTATGGGTCTTCACCATATCCACTCTTCAAATATATGATGGGTGGGTTCAGCGTGAGAGGTACGGTGGCCTCAATTTAGATGAGAAAAGTCTTCAAAAGAAGTACTACAGACTAAAATGACCCAATACTAAAAGCTGTCGTACTAGTAGATACTGAATGGGTTAAGACCGGATTACCGGACACTGATGACAAGGATATCGGCATACAACACCCCATAGTCGCCATACGTCCTTTAAAAAACTATGTACCATACTACATGACATAAATAAAAAGATTGTAGTTGTCATGCTCAACTGCTTCACGATTTGATGCGGATAGAGAATCGCGAGTTAACGCACTCCAATTTTTTAATCTTTATCAAAGAATTCTTGCTGCGAAAAATTTCAAATGTTAACTCTGTCCAGGTTTTTTCATTATGAGACTGAGTTTGAGTACTAATGTCAGTTTTTTCTACACTTATTTTTTAAAATTAATGTTGTTATTCTTTTTTCGTTTGTATTTTGTATAGTCAATATGTTCGGTGATATTATTTTGCTCCTGTTGACAACAAGTTTTTTTTAGCCAATCCTGTTGACAACAATCCACACTTATCCAGATCGACTTGGCGATACTCCCTCCATACTCAAAAAGGTTGACGTTTATGACAAAATTTTGGTCAAACATTAGGAACATAAATCATAAATAACTTTTAAATTGTTGAGTTTAGAAATATGAAAGCTATATGAGTAGATTTGTCTTGCAAAATACTTTTATAAAAGTACACATATTTCAGTTTTTGATAAATATTTTTATAGAAATAACAATTCAAAGTTATGCTTTGAAGATCATGTCGCTATTCTAATCGGGAACTTTTTAAGTATGGAGGGAGTATATCTTGAGCAAGGAGCCAAGGTCCGGATCAGGCGGATTGTTTCCTGAGCCGGATCCTCACTTTGATCATTGGGCATTCAATTGGGAAAATGTGGGAACTCAAAATAAGTGTCCGAATATGGCGTGAAATAGTATATTTGGGCACATGACGCTCATGCAAGGTCTATATAAGCCTGAGCAAGATGAGGGGTAAATTTGGTTCCAAAATTTGCCGTGCCAAATTTAAGCATGCCAAAATACGGGCATGACAACTTTTCTGCTAAAACCTGAGCAAGATCTTTAGAATATAACTTGACTGGGTTCCAACCAAATAAGTGCTAAAATTTATGATTTTGCCCTCATTTTGGCTTGGTAAATATCGGAAGTTAACCAAGTATGCTCAAGTTTTTTTTTGTCACATCAAGAGTTCAGGCCAGTGAAAACTTTCGGATTATTTTCGGTTTGAATTACTCCCTTGCCAAAAAACGTGATGTTAGCCGTGTCACCTTTACAACCACGCTTTCTTGTCCGGAGCTAACAACCTTGCAGAGATACGTACAGACAACCAACTCATTCCTGTCCACAGCACCTGAGGCTTGAGCGACCATATCAGTGTCAGTGTGCCAGCCACCGCTCTCCTTCTCCCAGCACACAGAACACAGAGCCATGGCTGCTCCGAAGAAGACGATGAGAGCCTTTCAGTACGACAAGTATGGCGGAGGGGCAGAAGGCCTCAAGGTACGCTAAGCACAAATCACACTTCTGCTCTTGAGCATGTCCAAGAACCTGCATCCTTACGCCGGCAGGACAGATATTTCTGTGTACTCTTCTGATGAGCTTCCATTGATGCTCTGCTGCTTCTCCCCGATTTCAGCATGTGGAGGTGCCGGTCCCGTCGCCAAAGAAGGGGGAGGTGCTGCTCAAGCTGGAGGCGGCCAGCATCAACCCCGTCGATTGGAAAATTCAGAAGGGCATGGTCCGGCCCTTCCTCCCCAGGAAATTCCCCTTCGTACCAGGTATGTTACAAGTCTGAACGGAGCAAATATATATTAGGGATGAAAACGGATCGGATACGAACGGATACTGCGGATACAAATAC
The DNA here is from genome assembly GCA_036936925.1 of Cenchrus fungigraminus. NCBI lineage: Eukaryota > Viridiplantae > Streptophyta > Magnoliopsida > Poales > Poaceae > Cenchrus > Cenchrus fungigraminus. The sequence goes on along the minus strand of CM072780.1, from coordinate 26,780,167 downwards.
AGATATTTTTTCTTTCTCGGATCGAATTCGGATACGGACAATATATTTTGTGTCGAATAGTGATATTCATCATATTTGGATCATAGAAATTCAATTTTGAATTTCCGGATACTAATGCGGTACGGATATTAAATGTCCGGATTCGGATACGGTCTTAGAGTGTCTGACCTTTTCGGTCGGTCGAATAATATCCGCACCATTTTCATCCCTAGATATATAGACTCGGATTGCATCAGTACCCATTACATATTTACATGTTCATTGCTGATTACACGAACAATTGCTCAAGGAAATCATTTTTTTTCTTCTTTCGTTTCAGCCGAGTTACTAGTTTGATCTTGCTATGACGAAACTCTGTGCATTGTTCCTTCTGAAATTGTCACTATCATCTGTAGATAAAGAAGAAAACAAACTAGTGCCTGTTAAGAAGTTGGTACTATCTAAAGAGATACGCTTCCATGCATTGTGAAAGAAAACTGGAGAGATCATGTAGCCAAATTTGTAGATGCAGATATCCTAAAGCATTTGGTACTGTCTAGATCAATTTAGTGCTCTGTTGTAACAGCACTACTATCACTCAAAATTCATAAATCATGCAATCTGGTTCAGCAATGCTAGTTGGTGACTGATGCCGATTTCGAAAAGAAAATGCAATGGTATTTGGAGTGGTGAAGGTTGGGCATGAGCATAATCATGAGAGGGTAATGTGTTAAATCAGATGGGATGCTCTTCTACCTTTCTCCCTTTTCCAACTAACCCACTTCTCATGACCCATAGTGGTATGCTTTCATTTTCCTTTTCATCCCACTTCTCCCATGCATCAGGTGAACACTGTTGAGGATATGGACAGGGAATCGAATAACCACTGGAACATTTGGCGCGCTATGCGCGCCCTACCGTTTGAACAATCGAAGGAATGCATCATATAGGATCGGACATGGTGCATCAGTCAAAGCTCTAAATAATAATTTCTTTACAACATTGAATTTGCTACTGATCAAATTAAATCTGAATATATCTCTTCTTCGAATTTGTTGTCTATCATTGCTCTCATTTCATTTTCTGAAATTAAACACACAAGCACAATAATCATCACCAGGGGGTCCCACACAAATAAGATAAACTTCAACTCTGCTCCCGAAACTCCATTCATCTTTTCAGCAATCTTTTTTCAAAATCAATGACGATCAAGTTCATTCTTGAATGAATCTCCAAGATATCAAAATATGACTGCAATGATCAAAGATGAATGGAAAATCAGCATGGTATCACTAATGTCAAAGAGAAACATGCGGCATTAACACGTAAAGACAGTCAAAAATTGCTATCACTCCTGATAATCCAGCCCCATTTCTGAATCTGTCCAGCATATTCTGGAACAGTCAAAAACCAATCTCAAGGATATTTAGAAGCATACCATTATTCCCTTTGGTCCTAGTGGGTCTTAACTAAATCCGCAATCGCCATGACTCCAATAAAAGAAGCCTACAAAGAAATGATGTTACATAGTGGACACATAAAAGAAGTGCTATGCATAAGAGCGTAGAACTCAAATGACCAAGCATCTTAAGTTCCTAGGAAGTTTTAGCTTAAGAGAGTGCAAACTGAGATTACATTCATCACAAAGTTTTAGCTTCAGAGAGTGCAAACTGAGATTACTGCTGTCTACTATGCTTGGTCATCTATAGAACTGTTTTAACTGGTTTAACTGCACATGAGGCACTCATCTACAACACTGATAACCTTTTTCCATATCTATGTCATGAAATCCTGAAACTAACTGAAAATTTACTGAAACTGCAACCACAACAACTTTAACAGATAAAAAAAGGTACACCACTGCAAGCAGCTATCAGACGTTTGATTCGGTGATTCACGCAATATAACACTACTACGGGGAGAGCACCACAAAACAAGAAACTGCGTGGATCAGAGAGAGGGGTGAAGCCTCACCATCCATGGGCGCTCGCCCTTCTCCTCGATGGCGTCATCCTTGGGCACCCTCTCCATCTGCGCAGACACAAGCATGAGTTGAAGTGAGCAAACATATCAAACAAATAGCTCCAGTAGCAATGTAAGCTTGACCTTTTGTGCCTTGCGGGCAATGTCCATGTCACAAATTGGTACAAACTGAATGGATTCGTTCTTGCACTGTCCCTCAGCAAATTCCTAAAATCAAGAAACAACAAAGCAGAAAACCTGTTGTCAATTGACATGCTCAAAATTAGAATGCAAGTACCTAAGTTAGCTTGTTCATACTATTTCCATGCTCTATGCCATTTTCTATTTAAAATAGTATAAGTTTAACTAATCATGCCCATAAGTTTCACATTTTATGGCAATTTGCGTACAGTAGATACCTACCATCCTACATAAGACATCACAGTTACTAAATCATATGCCGAATGCTTGACCTTCCAACAATTAGCACTTTTCAGCAACGCAACTAACTGATGGAGAAGACCTGCAACTTTTCCCAATCTCAGCTTATAAACAAGCCCACAACTTGTTACTACCCACTCCCTTGACAACAAATTCCAGTTTCTTCCCAAATCAGTTGAGCTAACTAATAGAAACCACCGATTTCCGTACCAAAATCCACCTCTGATTTTCCGAAGCGGCTGACACTTCAGATTTGACTCAACCAGTAGGAACCCTAACTCACACGCAAGCAACCACACAGGCAGTAAAACAACACATCCCCAAACAGATCGGAAGCGGGGGATGCTCACCTCCGCCATTCGCGGAGGAAGCCCTCCTCCCAGCCCATCTCGGTCGGCGGCGGTAGTATCGAGCCGTCTTCGGCGTTGAACTCAAGGTCGGGGGAGAAGGGCGAGGGCGAGTAACCCCCGCAGACGTGGTGAATCGGGACCCCATCGGACTCGACGGTGATATCCTCCTCCACCTCCTCGATGCCTTCGTCGGCGAAGGAGGAGTACCTCCAGGACACGCGCTTAGGCCGCCGCACTCGTGGGCGCGCCGGTGTCGTGCTGCTCTTCCACGAGGAGGGAGAGGGGCAGCGGTGGCGCGGAGCAGGAGCGGGGGGGGGGGTGGAGGCGGCCGCGGCGGGGGAGGAGAGGATGCTGCATCATACTCTGTACAGTAGCCCCTCTACCGAAATTATGTACATTTCTTGTGGTCAAATGAATTAAGCTGCATGTTGAACCTTATAAGACGGTATAGTTTGCATTTTCAGTCGTTGTAGCTAAAACTATCAAATGCCTCATGTACACAATCAAACTTCTAAGGTATACTATACGACAATTCTTTTGAAGAAAACACAACTCTACATATTCAGGTGGATGTACTGTACTATCACTTTTATGTGCATAGTTTAACAAAAACAACAGGAAAATGTATGCACTTTGAAGTGAACAGACCGAGTTCTAAAAAACCTATGCACTTTGCTATTTTGTAATGCTTTACACACATGATAATAAGCTAGTTAACTGTTATGTTTTGGTTCAGCTAGGATTATACTTATGTTAATCTCATTCCAGAAATTATTAGGATACCTCTTCAAAGTTCAAACCAAAAGGGCTCTGTAGGCCCAGGCTGCATGCCACATGCCAAACAAACTAATCTTTGGCACACTTGGGGAAACAAAAGTCTAGAACATGTTGTATATAATATAATATATATATTAGTATGTAGAAATAGCACTAGAGTCTAGAACATGTTGAGTACAACTGCTTCAGGACTTCAATTATTTTGTCCCCACAATTGACGACCCAATTGACCTCCAAGAATTTGGCCTTGTTGCCATGACAAAACAGTTGGAGACATTTCCGGTGAAGTCGTCGAGCTGGGCACCGGTGTGACCAACTTGAAAACAGGCGACAAGGTCATCTCCATCAGCTTCCCGGTAACATTTCTATTCCCATCCAGCAGTGGCAAACTCCTTGATAAAAAACGTGTTCAGTCATGTTTGAAAAAAAATAAAACTTGCCATCTTTGGCAGTAAGAAGATGAGTGAATTTGTTCTGCCAATTCTATCTAGCCAGTAAGTGCATCACCTAACTAACACGTTCACGGATCATTCGCCACCATGGAAGACTGGCGGCGGGCTCGCAGAATACGCGGTGGCGCCGGCGTCCCTTACGGTGGAACGGCCGCCCGAGGTGTCCGCGGCGGAAGGCGCCTCTCTGCCGACGGCCGCGTCCACCGCGCTCCAGCAGCTGAAGGCCTGCGGGGTCACCAGCTTCGACGGCTCAGGCGGCGGCAACGACAACGCCCCCAAGAACGTGCTGGTCACCGCGGCCTCCGGCGGCGTGGGCCACTACGCCGTGCAGCTGGCCAAGCTGGCGGGGCTCCACGTCACGGCCACCTGCGGCGCACGCAACCTGGGCCTCGTCACCGGCCTGGGCGCCGACGAGGTGCTGGACTACAAGACCCCCGAGGGGGCCAGGATGCAGAGCCCCTCCGGCGTGAAGTACGACGCGGTGGCGCACTGCGCGACGGGCACGCCGTGGTCGGCGTTCGCGCCAGTGCTGGCCGACAGCGCCACGGTCGCCGACGTCACGCCGGGGATCGCCGCCGCCGCCAGGTCGTTCCTGCAGAAGGTGACGTTCGCCAAGCAGAGGCTGGTGCCGATGATCCTGATGCCCAGGAAGGAGGAGATGGAGTGGCTGGCAAACATGACGAGGCAGGGGAAGCTCAAGACGGTGATCGACTCCAGGTACCCGCTGAGCAGGGCACGGGAGGCGTGGGCGAAGAGCATCGAAGGGCACGCCACCGGGAAGATCGTCGTGGAGATGGGAGGCGAAGAGTGAGGAGACGGCCGGCATGCGTGCACGATGTCATGCATGTTTGAGAGCATTCAACATTGTGTGCGTGCGTTGTGAGTGTCTCCGATGTACGTACTGTGTATGTCCAAAAAAAATGTGAAGCTATGGGTCCGATTGGATTCTTGTGTGGCGATGAGAAAGCATAAGTTGCGTTGTGCAATCAGATCCAGGATTAACCATGTTTCTATGCAGGCAGCCTGGTGTCTGCTAACGCCGCTCATTCAGAACAAGCTCTTTGCAGCAGCTCAGCGACATGCCCCGGCGTCCGGCCGCCTTCTAGCACATGCATTCCTTCTCCGTCCGGTCATCGCGATGGCCATTCATGAATTCGTCGTTTCGTCTGATGGAATCAGATTCTGCACATCTGCAGCTGCAGGTCACGTCCAGAAGCTGACGCAGCTCAGTTCATCTCATATTCTCCTCTCAATCTGCCGGCGACATGGATGGGTTTCTGAGAAAGCCTTCGAGGATTCACTACGGACGGAGGGCGGGCCGCGTGCGTCCTCCTCTGCCGCCACCGTCGCCGTCGGGGGCGGACTACAGGCGTGGAGATTTGGTCGGAGGGGAGGTTGGGCAACTCGTTCTGGTTGCTCAGGATCCGGAGAAGTTTTGAAGATGGTGATCCTGTTAAATGGAATCCTCACTTGACTAAGCATAAGCGAAAAACGTGGCTGAGAGTAAGCAATCCCCTTTCCTAGTGGTTGAGTCATGATCAGAAATATTGCGAAAGAAAGTGAAATGTCCTATCGTTGTCCCAATTTGGGTAATCCACGATGTCTTCATTTTATGTACCCATCTTTACTCGTTTTCGGAGTTCCCGTGCGAAGTCAGGGGGAGGACGGTGAATGAAGTACCGTCCGCGTCCGGGCGGACGGTAAACGAAATACCGTCAGGCCTGGGGCCTTCCGTGACCGTCCGATGGTACGTGGGCGACCCAGATGAACGACAGGGGAAGAGTACCGGGAGGGAATATTCCCCCCTGTGGAGTTAGTCGCCGTCGCAAAAACACCCTCACGGACCGCGCGACGGCGGCGCCGGTACCGGCCGCTCACATGCTCCGCTACGGCCGCCGGTATGTTCTCGCACTCTCGCTCGTCGGTCCACACCCTCATATTCGCGCGACGGCGGCGGCGATGGACGGCGCCTCGTTTGCGGCGAGGCGAGGTAACACACCGGTCACCGGTGGCCCGCGTCCGCGTGGCCGCGTCCCCGCCTCCGGGCGGCACAGGACGAGACTCTCGGCCGCCGGTATGGTCTCGCTCGGAAGTCCGCGGTCGCCACCCCACCACTGCAGTCCCGGACGGGATGACGGCGATAGCGAGCCCCGCGCGCGCGCCGGAGATCGCCGATCGGCGGCCTAGCCGCAGTTCGCATGGCATGATGCCAACTCGGTTCAGCATCTCGCCTCCGCATCAGTTCACTCTTTGCAAAACGAGGTGACGGCAGCCGGCAGGTGTCTCAGGCTCCAGTACTATGCAATGCGGCGACGAACATGATGAGGAGAGGAGGAGAAAACAGAGGGGAAACGACCATGCAATCCATGGATGCCATGCCTCTGTCCCTTGACTAGCAGATAAGTTCAGGTAGGGGTTTTCCTCTGTTTTTTCAATCCAGCCAACTGATACTGAATGAAGAGGGGAAAAGACATGAAGAATTTCTCTGTAACAAAAGGATGTGGGGAAGCATGACCATTCACCAAACATGTTGCAGATATTCAAATTCACAAACCACCGTATTCTCGTACTAACTGTCACAAAACTATCTTGTTTTTTCTCACAAAACTATCTTGTTTTTCTCCAACGGTTTCTTAATCACTTATGCCATCATGTTAATAGTAGACGGACCAAATGGGTAAACGGGCTGAGATAGTGTAATGCAACAGGTTCCTCTCTGCCCGTCCAGCCCTGGCATGTGGATCCTAGTGTAGTTCATAAAAATTGCTTGGAAACAAAATTTAGTAAAACCAAGGTACAAAGTATTTTGTAGATCAACGAAAAGAGCAAAATTTTGTTGGGGGGTTTTATGCCAATTAGGGCAATGATGCGGTACATTTGTGAAGTTTACTCACTTTTTTATAATCTTAAATCGTTATATTTTGACCCTTAATCAATCATTGTACCTTTGAACATGTCAGTTTCTATTTTAAAAAACGGAATTCCCTTTTCTCAAACCATGGAAGGGAGAGTTTGACCTATCTGCCCAGTGACGCAAAACTTGAGTCGCAAGGGATAATCCGTGAAAACCAAACGAGGGTCAATAGAAAAAAGATATGGAGATCAGGTGCTTGTCCAGAAAAGTAAGCACCAAATCCTTCCAACCACTGCCACTTATAAATCTCAGAATTGACATTCAGGCCATGCATCTCCTTAGTTTGACTTTTTTTTTTTTTTGCAGATATAACGTGGAAGTGGATTGGCAATGCTACGGATAAGCAGGTGCTTTGGAGTTGTACCCTCACGATATCGATAGCACTAGTGCGGGAAAGCACGGATCAAATTTAATTTGCCACCAGATTTGGTTAGTGGGTCTGGCAGTCAGCAACTTCTCGCTTTGTAATCCAACAGAATTCCTGCTGCTGGATGCGTAGACACGCCGGCGTAATGGAGGCGAGCCAGAATGATAGGAACAGGCATGTTTACAGTGCCCAAGGTCTAGGCAGTTGGATCAGTATACAGCATTGAGAGGGAGAAACTCGCTTTGGGGCCAGTGGTGAAGCACTTTGATCAGTTGCAGACCGTGTCAAGGTTAAGTCAAAGTTTCTTGGCCTAATGCCATTCCAAGACAAAGTCAGACTGTCAAAGGATGCTGGGGGACCAAACTGCTCTCCAGCACTAATACTATACCTGCAGAACTTGCTTCACGGCATTATACGATATATCTCAAGTAAATACAGTATGCTTCCTAACCATGTGATTAAACTAGTAGCTGTGAACTGTCTTCGGCTGGCTGGTGGCTGATGGCTGGCGCTGATTTGTTCTGAGAGAAAAGTACTGCTGGCTGGTAACTGGTGGCTGATTTGTTCTGAGAGAAAAATACTGTTGGCTGGTGGCTGATAAGCCAAACGAACAGGGCGAGCAAGAAAGGGGAGCCAGGATCTTGACACTGCTCGTACACTGCACAACGCCGCAGCACACCATTTCCAAGACCCCAAGCCTCAGATCCGAAGTGCCTTTCTGCCCATGAAAAGATTTTGTTACGCTGAACAAGATCTTCAGGCTGCCGTGCAGACAGGCATTTCAAGTACGCGGCTTCTCTAATTCCTAAGGCATATCTGTTGGTTTCTGCATAATTTTATCAGATTCTCTCGGGTCCTACTGGCAATGTTCGATTCAATGTGTTGTTTGGGGCTGCAGCGTGGGCCCTGGCATCAGATTGCAAAGAACCATCTAGATGCCGACAACGAATTTAATTTTCAATGGTATAAATTGGTCCATGTGTTTTGGTTAGATGATGTCCACTGAAAATGTACCCATTTTTTTCTCCAAAAGAAAATGCGCACTGAAAATGCTAGTCAGAATTGACCGCCCAATTTAGCCCAATTTATAGCTGAGCAGTGAGCACTGAGCAGCAACCCAATCAGGATTCATGGAGAACACTCAGGCACATATGGACAAGGCCAGATTTCTGGTTGCAGTAGAAGCAATTTTTTGCAGGGTACACACATGAAGGTAATGTGTTTGTTTCTCCTTTGGGAACTTGTAGAACGAGTCTACTGTAAAATGCAATACCGATTCGCTGGAATCTGATGGCCTATGCAAGGAAGAGGCTGTAGCGGTCTGAAGGCAGGAGTGGACAAGAACCGACCTGGATGCATGATGATGGATGGATCAGAACGGGTGCCAGGATGGACAGACAGATACGTTGCCTTCTCGGGAATAAATTGGGCTTACAAGGGATCCAAGGGTCTGCTCTCTCCCTCTCTCTCTCTTTTGCAGAACGCGCCACTGCAGAAATGCACAATTGCATACTTTTGCAGTGTCTCCATCAACCCTCCACGATCATGCATGATTTCCATTTCCACTCACCATCAGGGGGAAAAGAGGGAAGAAAATGACTGGCATTTCAGTGTTTTCAGCAACTCTGATGCAAGATATGAAGAGAAGGTACATAGCAGAGCTTGTGTCTGAACTGAATCTTGTGCTGCAAATCTCAAGTATGGTAACATGCAACGCTGCGACAGTAGCCTCTCGTGGCCGTGCCGACATTCCAGCGGCGCTTAAAATACTAGCATCGCAACTGGCAGACACTTCGACCTCGCCACTGAAATTGATGAAGTGTCCAAACGCAAAACCTCGCAACAGTGGGATCGGTGGCCTGGCCTGAATCGGCAGCACCGCAGCAGCCAGAAGGCTGCTCTCCCCCTTCTGATCTCCTTCTGAAACGGCCGGCACAGCGGCTTGTACCAATGGGCTCATGCCGCACATTAAAGATGCTAAAAGGAGCAGCGGATTGGACCATGCTCTGAACCCTACACCAACCAGCTTCATTACTTCACCAGTTCACCCAGACCCAGCGCCAAGTGCTCCACGAAGCGCATTGCACAACCACAAGAACACACGGCACGCTGCACACAAGTAGCAAAGGTCCCCTGTTGCTGTTGGAGAGCCGGATCGAAATGTAGCGGCAGGGCCCGAATGTGTGCGAGTTTGTTTGGATATTGGCTTTGGATGGGAATGATTCAGAACCCAGAAATGCAGTTGTGCAAAGTAGAGCTGAAAGCGTCGAGGCCGTGTGGATGTGTGGTGCCTGCCTTTGCATCCTCCTGTTCCAGCGTAGAATCTTTGACGTACATGGCTTTCCGATCACGGGATGATAGGAGCGAGAACAAAACAAGTGACATTGTGCAAGAGAACAAGTTGATTGATAGGGAGCCAGTGACTTCATCTTTCATCTGTCCTGGCTCCTCTGTCTTTTTTGATCTTATCATATCATCTATACCCTCTCCAATCTTTTATCTACGAATATGCATGCAACAGTTGTTTGCATCATTATTCCCACTAATTTCTATCAGCATGAGGAGGATTAGAAGAAGAAGAAGAGCGAGTAGCAAGGGGCTTAAACAATACATTTGTTACAGACCAAAAGCCTCCAAGAACTAGCTAGAGAATACACACTTGGTGACTTGGTGTTGTTGTGGTGGTGGTGCTCTCTGTGTCGTGTGCTGTGCTGTGCTTGGTTGAATGATCGATCACGACACCGCCGACACGGCCGCCGCTGCCTTCTTCTTCTTGGCTGGCTTGTCGGCGGCGCTGCGAGCACCGCCCTTGGCGATCTTGATGTCGAGCTTGTAGTACTGCACGAACCAGTCGACGAAGTGCCGGAGGCCGGCCTCGAGGGAGGTGGTGGGGCGGTAGCCGAAGTCGTGCGCGGCGTGGCTGACGTTGGCGTGGGTGAAGGGCACGTCGCCGTTGCTGGGCATGGTGACGATGCGCTTGTTGGCCTTCTTACCCAGGAGCTTCTCGAGGATGGAGACCATCCGTGTGACGGGCACGGGGGAGGTGTTGCCGAGGTTGTAGACGCGGAGCGGCGCCGGCCCGCTCTTCTTGCCGGACTTTGAGCCGGTGCTCTTGCCGGCGGTGTCGAGCGCGCCGAGGCAGCCCTTGACGACGTCGTCGATGTAGGTGAAGTCGCGGCGCGCGTCGGAGCCGTCGGCGGCGCGGAAGAGCGTGATGGGCTCGCCGGCGACGATGCTGCGGGCGAAGAAGAAGTAGGCCATGTCGGGGCGGCCCCACGGCCCGTAGACGGTGAAGAAGCGGAGGCCGGTGATGGAGAGCCCGTAGATGTGATTGTAGGTGTGCGCGATGGCCTCGCCGGCCTTCTTTGTCGCCGCGTACAGCGACGCGGGGCGGTCGGTGCGGTGGTCCTCGGAGAAGGGCGCGTCGGTGTTGAGCCCGTACACCGACGACGAGGAGGCCCAGACGATCGCCGGCTGCGGGTCGGCGTGCTTGGCCGCCACCTCGAAGACGCTGACGAGCCCGGCCACGTTGGACGCCACGTACGTCTGCGGCGCCTCCATGGCGTAGCGCACGCCGGCCTGCGCCGCCAGGTGCAGCACGTGCGTGAACGCCGCCACGTCGAAGAGCTTCTCCAGCAGCAGCCCGTCGTTGATGTCGGCGTCGAGCACCGCGACGCCCCGGCTGGCCAGGAGCGCCTGCCGCGCGCGCTTCAGAGACGGGTCGTAGTAGGAGTTGAAGTTGTCGAGGCCGACGACGCCGTCGCCGCGGGCCTTGAGCGCGAGCGAGCAGTGCGTGCCCACGAACCCGGCGGCACCGGTGACAAGCACGGAGATCCCGCCGTCGCGGCTCGGCCTGGCGCTCCGCCGCATCTCCTTCTCCCACGCGGCGCCCCCGTACGACGCCGACGCCGAGGACATGAGCAGGCTGCGGTGCGAGGCGGCGGAGTTGGTGTGCGCGCCGCCCGAGCCGCCGCCGGCGGAGAGGTGGAAGGAGCGGGAGAGGAGGGACGGGTAGTGCAGCGTGAAGAGGAAGACGAGCGCGAGCGTGGCGAGCACGGTGGCGCGGAAGAGCAGGTGCGACGACGCCGACACGAGCTTGGCGCTGGTGGCACGCCGCAGTAGCAGCGCGCCGCCGCTCGCGTACCGCTCCAGCTTCATCCCCTTGGCCGCCGCGTCCACCGCGGTGAAGGCGGTGATCCCCGACGACGGCATTGCGGCTGTCCTCTGCTCCTCCCTGGTCGTCGTCCTTCCTCGCGTGTGGAGCTCGACGGGTAGCTAGACTAGACAGACACTCAGACAGACAGACACGGACGGACAGCTAGGCTCGGAGCAAGCGGGCTAGCTGAGGAGGGAGTGAGAGCAAAACGGGGATATAAAAAGGGGGGAGTGAAACGGGAGCACTGAGAGAGGGTGGGGGTCCCACGCGGCGGGTGGTTTTTTGGTTTCGGTTGGGCGCCACTCGGGGTGACACCGAGTCGGGTCTGGCTCGATTGGGTGGGTGCGGTGCGGTTTTGGATTTGGGAATTGGGATCCTCACCTCCCTGCCTAATCTCTGCTGCGATTTGGTAAACGAGGAGGGAGCTGAACTGAAAAGCCGCTAGTGTTTTTGGTAGGATCGCATCGGGCTACAACTCGAGCATGGGCAGCTTACCACTCTCGGGAGCGAGTGGTCTCCACTCTCCGGTCTCCAGCAGCTGGCTGACCACCAGCTCCTGGAGCTCCCGGCCATGGCGATTCGCACTTGGCAGGCCAGGCCGCACTGTGGCAGTGAAATGTGCGCGCGGACCTGCAGTAGGCGAGTCAATGGCTGGACCAGTGGATTTTTAAAAAAAATAAAAGCAGTAGCACTGCTATGTCATATAAGAAGAAGTAGCATTGATACATAACACGCCGAAGCGAACACCCTCACACAACAAACCCCTGAACAGAAACAAACGCACCCGACACAACATACCACCAGACTTAACCACTTGGGAGAGAAGAACAAAAAGACAGCCGACACCAGCGCCGTTATCGCCAACGATGTGTCACGGCAAGGCCGCAACCCGCTGCAGGCCCGAACAGTCCCCTGAGCTCCTCCACCATGAGACTATCACTCTCAAGCTGCACACACACGAACGTCGATCCCTCAGATCCAGTGTAACTTCAGCAAACACTCCCAAGTCAGCACCAGGGGCAACCACTGATCCTAGCCTCTCTGCGTGGGGGCCTCGCCTCTTCCACCGCCTCACTCTCTGCCAAGGACTCAGATATCTAAGGCCGCTATGAGAGCACCACCTCAGCCCAGCTGTCCCCGAGATCACCACAGCACCTTGCACGTCAGCTCAAGCCCTCTAGCACCCATGGACCCTCAGCACCTTGACGGCAACACAGACCGCAGCACCTCCAGCCAAACTCCACCACCAGCATAAGCGACGGGACTCGAAAAACGACGCCTCCAGGAAGGTCACGATGCCAAGGCGCTGCCGTCGCACGTCCAGAAGGACGAGGTCTTCACCATAAGAGCCCCACGCGGTGGGAGCGTAGTGCCTCGCCATGATGCCCCCAGCAGGGAGACCGACGCCCCAAGAGCGCCGCCATCATGGCCACCATCATCGGTGAAGACTTTCGCCCGATTGCACCACGCCAGCCGCCCGCTCATGGTCGTGAAAGAAGCTAGCTCCACGTCGCCTCCCCAACACCGCCACCGGAAAAGGTCCGGCGCAGGACGAAGCACCACCTCAGCGCCACGACAAGTAGGGATGAAACCGGATCGGATACGAACGGATAGTGCGGATACAGATACAAATAATTTTTCTTTCTCGGACAGAATTTTCGGATCGAATTCGGATACGGACAGTACATTTTGTGTCGAATAGTGATATTCATCATATTTGGATCATAAAAATTCAACTTTGAATTTCCGGATACTAATACGGTACGGATAGTTACGGATATTAAATATTCGGATTCGAATACGATCTTACCATTTGAGTGTCTGACCCTTTCGGTCGGTCGGTCAGACGGATAATATCCGTACCACTTTCATCTCGACAAGCACCAGCTCCCCTGGCGTCACCACCAAGGCGACACCAACGCTGACGAAGAGGAACGTGGAGCCGCCGGCTGTGCCCGCCCACAGACCGCTTGCAACACGCGCGCTCGCAGACCCGCGTCGGCCACCGAGCCTTCGCCAGCCAGGCCGCCTCCGCCCCAGCCGCAGCCAAGGCCGCCTCCGCAACCCACGACTGCCACCGCCGCCGTCCGAGACCGCCGCATGCCGCCAGCCGCTGTTGCCGTCTTCCCCCGGCCCCCTCTGCACATCACACCGGAAGACGCGCCCCCTGCCGCGCTGGCCACCAGATCTGGGCGAGGGCAGCCCGGATCCGTGGACTCCCGCCGTCGCCGCCGTCGGAGAGGCCCCCGCCGCCGGCGAGGTCCACCAGGACCTGGGCGGCCGCGCCCGCCTCGAAGGCCCTGTGGAGGGGGAAGAAGGCCACGCCACCGCCTTCATTGGGGCCTCACGGCCTTCCGGAGGTACCCTCGGGCGGCGGCGCGGCAGGGAATGGGGGTGGGAGGAGGGGCGGCGGCGGCTAGGGTTTCGGTAGCCCCCCGCCGCCCGCGCGAGAGCGACGCGGGACGAGAGAGGACTAGTCCTTCCCGTTTAAACTAACAAACTTATCAAATGGACCAGTGGATTTGAGGAACTTTTATTGCGCCAGCGCTACACTGTGCGAACGGAACGAAGAAATGTGTGTGAAATTAGTGCCTGCGACTGGCATTGACTGGTGTGGTGTCAACCACGTTGCCCCAGCACAGACAGTGTGTTGGACAGCGAGTAGGAAGTACAAAGACCAACAATAGCCTCTTGGCTGCTCAGGTTAGGGTTGAACAGCATGATTGGTGGTTGTTCCGACGAGTTTCGTTGTTGAACGCGTCGATTTTGCTTTCTCCTTGTTCCTGCTGCCTAAGCCCTCCCCGGATTTGTGATCTCTGTTACTATAGACGGTTGTTCCAACGATTTTTCTATCGTAGTCGAACGCGTTGTTTGGTGCGAGATCTCTTCTGGGCTCGACGGTTGTTCCGACGAACTTCGATTCGTTGTCGAACGCGTTGCCTTGCTCTGTTGTCAACCTCCGCCTTCACCCCCACCAGTTATCAAGCAACATGGCCTCCTTCTGCATCAAGCATCCTCGGCCATCGTCTTTGCAGATTGCCTCCATTTGTCCTGGAGGATGACGATCTTCTTCTCGACGGCGACTTCTTCTACGAGATCCATGGTTCGCTGACGATGCTACATCATGACGTCGTTCACAAGCTCTTCAAGCCTACGCCTGGCGAGGCTCTTCCGCAACCATGGCTCCATGCATCGGTGATGCCCCTGCAGCCGGCCGCCGGCGATCTGCACCTCGGTGGTTCTTCGGGATTTGTGTCCTTCAAGGACTTTGATGTAATAGGCTCCTTTGTAAAGGGCCTTCTTGTAAGAATGTTGCTTTAATATAATATATGTGGTTTCTTGTCAAAAAAAATGTATGGACTCGATTGGCACGTGCCATTAGTATTGCACGTTCACAAAGAAAGTTTGGAACAAATCATCAGATGGTACAGCATGACGGCATGACCGGCTTGCCGCCTATTTTGAGCGCGGGATCAATCTTGGGAGGTGGAAGAAGTGCATAAAACAACCTATTTTGACCGCAGGATCAATCTTGGGAGGTGGAAGAAGTGCAGAAAAGAATTTCAAAAGAACCACAAAGCATCTTTCGATGGCCTCATAATTAAGATTGAGCAAAATACATGATACCTATTACTCGTGCTTGAATTACCCGAACCCGGACCCGAGGTACCCGATTACCCGAAATTAGTTTGGGTAATTCGGGTAATACACTTCCGTACCCGAACTACCCGAAGTTTTCCATCCTCTTTGTATTTTATCGTGTGTTGTTAGTTTAACACTTGAAATTATCACTTTATTAGAATATTATTCTCTTGGTTTGAACAAGTGACTACAATATATTATTCTCCACACATTATTATTGAAATTCTACACAAATTATTGGTAAAAATATGTATAAATTGCTACTAAAATTAGTGTATTTTGTTGTTTTTTTTTGTAAATGTGGGTAGATCGGATATACTCGAACCCGAACCAGAATTATCGAGTACTCAAAATTTCGGGTAATGTTTTTTCAAAACTAATATCGGTAGCTATTTTCATTACCCGACTCGAAACAATCGGGCAACCCGAACGCCCAGGCCTACTCATAATATATTTTTGGTGGAATATTTGGAAAGAATGAAATCAGAACTTTCAATCAAGAATCAAAATCTTTTGATGAGGTGGCCTTCCTCACTCGCGGAGAGGTGCAACATGTTCCATTTTGCGACAGATCAACACCAGCAGAACTAGGCGCCCTTTCCTCCCCAATAGTTGTCTTGTAGTGGTTTTGGCTCTTTTGGTTCTCATGGTTGAGGGTTTCTAGTTTGGTTATGCGCTTTTAGTTGTTTCCTAGTTGTGGCGGTAGGTACGGGCAGCGGTAGATGCGGCGCTATGCGGTCCGCCCTAGTTGTTTCTTTATGTGTTTTTTTTCTATCTGTACTGTGTTTTTCTCTCTTATTCTAATAAAAATTCAGCAAAGCTCTTGTTGTCGGTTCAAAACGAAGGCTTGCTGGCAGATTAGGCTCCTTTTAGTTCACAAAATTTCTCCATCCACCCGTCACATCGAATGAACGGACACTAATGAGAAGTATTGAATGTAGATTAATGACAAAATCTATTCCAAAACTTGAGAAGAATCTAATGAGGCTAATTATGTCATGATTAGACAATGTTGTGCTACAATAAACAACCTGCACTGACGGATTAATTAGACTTAATGAATTTATCTCGCGATTTTTGGTCCATCTGTATAATTAGTTTTGTAATTAATGGGTAAACAGGCTGGAACTGAGCCATGAGTCGGGTGCATCTCAAAAATATTTCCTCCGTTTCAAATTGTATATCATTTTAGTATATCTATATTCATAGTTGTTATTACGTATTTAGACCAGGGTTTTTTTTACCAACCGGTATATTTTTACCACCGGCAGCGGTAAGGGTATACCGCAGCGGTATAAATGATAACCGCTATTTACCGCTTGAATTCAAATTTCCAAACGAAAAGCGTAGTGCACTCGGTTTTTTTTGGTATACCAAGCGGTAAGAGCGGTAACCGTTGCGGTATAAATGGTAACCGTTTTTACCGCTGGGTTTTTTTGTTTTGGCTAAGAAACATCAAAATTTTGGCATGACCTATGCACATATTAATGTAAAAAGACCACATCAAAGCAACAATAATTAGTCCCATATAAATACCATAGTCACTACCACGATAGTCTCATACACATACAAATACCATAATACATAGTCATACTCAATAGTCACTACCACCATTGTCTCATACACATAAAAATACCATAGTACATAATCATACTCAACTGCGTTGGATGAATGGGAAGATCCCCATTTGGGACGCCGCCTCGTACTCGGCGGTGGACATCACATTTAAATCGTGCACTCTAAGTAGTTCAGCCTTGTACTATTGCCAACTCTGACCTGTCCACACCGATGTTGTCTCCCATTGTTGAACTAACATAGCGTAGAAATGGGGGTCTTCCCATTCGTACATGTGACAACCCGCCCAGGAAAATACCGTACTATCGCCTAAACCAATCCACTTTGGTCATTAAGCGATAATAAAGTACCATCCCATCGTAAGTTGTCAGGTCAAAGCCCGGTAAATCACTCAGATAACACACAGAGGATCGAACATATGCATTAAAACTCACACGAAGGCGAGTCCAGAGTACAAACACAATTAAATCCAATTTTTGCCCCGAAGGGTTTAATTATTACAACCCATGGTTCACGACATGATAAGTAAAGGTTCAGAGTTTTATAACAGCGGAAATTTAAACTACGATACGGTAGACATCACAGGAGGTCATCCGTGATGCCATCACTCGTCGTCATCCACCCATTCCAGCTCCCAGCCGGGTGGAATCGCTCCAGGTCAAACAACACCTGCAACTGTAGAGAATGAGTGGCAGGAAAAGCTCGCCTGTATTACTGCTCAATGGTGTTACATATACAGGAGGGCCTGTGGCCGATCGTGGGCAACTGCCCAGCTACAAACTAGGAGTACAAGCAGGGCCTGAAGACCCGGGAAGCAGTTATCTAACGTGCCGATCGTGAGGACCAAGTCCAGGCGTTCTACACCCCCCTCCCCGCAGTTGCAGCATCGCTGGAGCGAATGCATAAACTGTGCTTGAATTCTTCAAACAAGGCAGCGGGGAGACCTTTTGTCATGATGTCTGCATACTGCTGCGCACTGGGCACCTGAATGACTCGCAATTCCCCAAGGGCGACCTTCTCACGGACAAAATGGATGTCGAGTTCAACGTGCTTAGTTCGCCGGTGATGCACTGGGTTCTCCGAGAGATATACAGCGGAGATGTTGTCACAGTAGATAATGGTGGCCTTGGGCACGTCGACGAGGAGCTCAGCCAGCAGGTTCCGAAGCCAACAGCACTCAGCTGCAGCGTGGGCGACACCACGGTACTCAGCTTCTGCACTTGAACGCGACACTGTCGTTTGTCGTTTGGAGGACCAGGACACCAGCGTATTACCGAGGAACACACAGTATCCTGAGGTCGAATGGCGAGTATCAGGGCAACCCGCCCAATCGGTGTCGGAGTAGGTGGTCAGCTGATGCGTCGTTGATGCTGAGATGGAGATGCCATGGTCGACGGTGCTGCGGAGGTAGCGTAGAATAGCTTGATCAGGTTCCAGTGCACATCGCGAGGGGCGTGCATGTAGAGGCATGCTTGATTGACAGCGTACGCCACATCCGGCCGAGTGAGTGTCAAATACTGCAAGGCGCCGGCAATGCTGCGGTAGAACGAGGCGTCGGAGGCCGCGAGGAGCTTGCCGTCGAGGAGGGAGACTTTTGGCTTCGTGTCTGCCGGAGTAGAGGCGGGGTTGCAGTTCTTCATACCGGCGCATTCCAGGACGTCCTCAGTGTACTACGACTGTTGGAGGAAGAACCCGTCGTTGGTTCGTGTCACTTGCACACCTAGGAAGAAGTGGAGGTCGCCGAGGTCCTTGATGGCGAACTCGTTGCTGAGTTGGTCGACGATGTGGCGAAGGAGCTGCTGTGATGATGCCGTGAGGATGATGTCGTCCACGTACACGACGAGATACGCCGTGGCGCCGTCACGGTGGAACACGAACAGCGATGCATCGGAGCCGGTGGCGCGGAAGCCAAGGTGAAGCAGGTACGTACGCAGTCGATCAAACCAGGCCCGCGGTGCTTGGCGGAGACCATACAGGGACTTGGGAGGAGGCAGACGTGATCTGGATGCTCGGGGTCGACGAATCCAGCGGGTTGACGACAGTAGACGCGCTCGGCGAGGTCGCCGTGCAAGAACGCGTTCTTGACATCAAGTTGGTGGACGGGCCATTGACGAGATGCCGCCAAGTGTAGAACGGAGCGGATCGTCGCCGGCTTGACAACTGGTGAGAACGTCTGATGGAAGTCCACACCAGCTTGCTGAGTGTTTCCCCGAACAACCCAACGGGCCTTGCGTCGTTCCAGAGACCCGTCGGGACGGAGCTTGTTCTTCCAGAGCCATTTCCCCGTGATGACGTTGACACCGGGTGGACGCGGAACCAAAGTCCATGTGCCATTGCCTAGCAGTGCGTCATACTCATCCTGCATGGCCTGGCGCCATGCCGGATCACGAAGAGCATCACGAACAGTGGTGGGCGGCGCTGAGGGCGTGGATGGGGCGGTAGCAGGAGATGGATTTGCTGTGGCAAGGTTGGCGTATCGTAGGTTTGGGCGCATGATGCCAGTGCGCGCACGGGTGGCCATGTGGTGGCAAACGGCAGCCGCGGCGTCAAGTTGTGGGGAATGTGGCGCTGGCGCGGCAGATGTGTGCGAGTGTGGCGCAGGTGTGGCAAGCGATTCCGTAGGACCCGTGGATGGTGCTGGCGCGGGAGCTTGGGTGCGCGGAGCAATAGAACGCGGCGTGCGGGCACGACGCGGCGTGCATGCAGGGAGCAGCTCCTGGAGCGTCGGGGATGCTGTGACGCGTGGTGTGGACGACGGGGACCGAACCTGCGCAAAGGGGAACACGGTTTCGTTGAAGTAAACATGGCGTGAGGTGATGATGCGGTGAGTGATGGGATCATAGCACCTATAGCCACCCTGTTCAGCAGGGTACCCAAGGAAGATGCATGCAACTGAACGCGGAGCAAATTTATGTGGCGCTGTAGCGGCGGTGTTCGGGTAACAGCGACAGCCAAAGACCCGCAGGTGCTCATACGACGGTGGAACGCCAAAGAGGAGCTCATATGGTGTGTGATTGTTGCGGCGGCGGCACGGACGACGGTTTAGAAGGTACGTCGCCGTGGCGAGGGCGTCTGGCCAGAAGGACGGTGGCACCGAGGCGTGGAATAGGAGAGCGCGGAGGCTGTCATTCAGCGTGCGGAGGATGCGCTCAGCACGTCCGTTCTGCTGAGATGTGTATGGGCAGGTTAGACAAAACACAATGCCATTGGTGGTGAAGAACGCACGCATGGCAGAGTTATCGAACTCTCTCCCATTGTCGGTCTGAAAACACTGAATATTGCAGCCAAACTGAGTACGAACAAATGCATGGAAGGAAATGATAGTTGGAACAACATCAGATTTGTGTCGTAGAGGAAAAGTCCATGCAAAATGGGAGTAATCATCTAGTATAACCAAGTAAAATTGAAAACCAAAATTGCTCGGTATTGGTGATGTCCACAAATCGCAATGCAACAACTGGAAAGGAAACGAACTGATGTTGTTGGACTCACTGAATGGCAAACGCACATGCTTGCCTAGGCGACATGCATGGCATGTGTGTCTGTCAGATTTGCTACAGGAGTAACCAAAGGAATGCAAAATTTGATGAAGAGAAGCCTCGCCAGGATGTCCAAGCCGTGAGTGCCAAAGCTCGGTGTCGAGGGAGACATGCAGATTATTGTGACGACCCGGAGCAGAAGGAGCTGAACCCGGCGTGCGCAGAGGGTAGAGATCACCCGTGGAGTCACAGCGGAGAAGAACCGTCTTCGTGCGAAGATCCTTGATGGAAAAACCAAGGGGGTCAAATTCAACCGAAACGGAATTGTCACGAGTAAGGGCGCGGACAGAGACTAAGTTCTTGATCAAACTGGGAGAAATAAGAACATTCTGTAGTTGAATAGAAGAAGAGGGGTGGGGATGGAAGCATGACCTGTGGCATGAACCGGGAGCGGCGCCCCGTTGCCGACGATTATATGAGATGCAGAAGAAGGGGAAGAGAGAGTGGATAGGATACCAGGGTGGGACGCCATGTGAGATGTGGCGCCGGTGTCGAGGAACTAATCCCCGCCGCCGCCGTATTGCGCCTGAGCCGGTGCGCCGTGGAGAGCATGGAGGAGTGCGGCCGGTGGTTGGGGCGAGTTGGAGATGAAGGGGTTGGTGGTGGAGACGCCGAGGCTCGAGTCCGAAGACGCCGTCATGGCCTGCGGTGGGGCGGCGCCAGGTCGTGGGCCGAGCACGCCGGTGGTCGGTGGGCGCCACTGCTGCAAGGGCCACGCCTGGACCACTCCCGTCCAGGGATTGTACGAGTGGCCCCATTGTGGCGCACTCGGTGCTGGCGGCGCGTTCGGCCGGGGCGCGGCGTTGTTGCCGGAACGAGCACGCCCAGCAGACTTCTTCCCGCGGGGGTGGCGATCCCCACTGGCAGATCCAGCAGGAGGAGTGTTGGATGCGGTGTTGGAGGCGGTGTTGGAGGTGTTGTTGTTGGCGGTTCTGGCGGCTAGGAGCGCGGTGGCGGCCTCCATCTTGCGCGTGTGGGGCTTGCGGCGTTCCTCCTGAAGAAGGTAGGAGCGCGTGAAGAGGAATGAGGGAGGGGGGTCGCGGCCGCTGAGATACGTGATGGCCGAGCTGAAGTCGGCGTTGAGGCCGCGGAGGACGTTGACGACAAGTGCCTGATCCGTGACAGCGGCGCCGACGTCGTAGAGCGTGTCAGCGAGGCGCTTCATCTGGCCGGTGTACTCGGTGATCGACATGTCTCCCTGGTAGAGACTATGGAACTCCTGCTGCGCGAACACGGCGCGCTGCAGGCCGTTGTTGAGGAAGAGCCCGAGGATGCCGGACCAGACGGAGAAGGCCGCTTGCTGGGGATGATACACCGCGTCCATGATGTCTTTGGACACGGTCGTATAGAGCCAGGACGCGACACAGGCATCGATCTGCAACCACTCCGGTTCGTCCTGCATCAGGATGGCGTCGATGGTGCCATCGATGTGATTAAGGAGCCCGAATTTCTTGAAGGTGAGATCGAAGTAGGTGCGCCACTGACGGAAATTGGAGGCGTCCATGTCAAGCACCACAGGGACATGCGCCTGAATGTTAATCTTGACAATGGCGGAGGCCGGCAGGGGCTCGGGAGGAGGGGCGGCGAAGGGGTTGCCGGAGCTAGAGCTGGTGGAAGACATTGGAACAGAGGCAGCGGAAGAGAAGAATGGATCGTGAAGTCTCTTGATACCATGTAGAGAATGAGTGGCAGGAAAAGCTCGCCTGTATTACCGCTCAATGGTGTTACATATACAGGAGGGCCTGTGGCCGATCGTGGGCAACTGCCCAGCTACAAACTAGGAGTACAAGCAGGGCCTGAAGACCCGGGAAGCAGTTATCTAACGTGCCGATCGTGAGGACCAAGTCCAGGCGTTCTACAGAAACAACATTTTTATAGCAAGGCTGAGTATACTAATACTCAGCAAGACTTAACCGTCGGGTGATAACTACATCACCAAACTCTAGACATGAGAGGCTTTTTGGCCGGTGGAGTTCTTTTGCTCAAAAGCAACAAAGAGTATGTACTTACTTTCAATATTTTAGCTCAAATTCAAGTTAATTACCATTTCTAAGTGAGCCATCTATTGTAATCAAGAATTGTACAATACAATTATTCCACGCAGTAATATTCACATAGTTCCATCATTAAGGGATATCATGACCAGTTGATTAAGCAGTCTCAGATAACGGTGAGAGGCCGACAATCGATTTATTAAAACCTTTGCAAGGTAAACCTAAACACACGGAGCGATGCCCTCACAAAGTTGGCACCGACCAGGCGGTTCCCAAAAGTCCTCAGCTTGGGATCGAAGCTTACAGTCCTAGGTACAAGGCTTATCTGGTATGCCCCACAAAGTACATCCAGCCTCACACATGTACCCCCCTCCCGGTGGCGAGCCGGGCAGGTGAATACTCAAGATTAGTAATAATAAGATCCCGCACCGTCTCATTAAAGTACTAGGCTTACCGGTCCCATTCCCGACAAGTGCTTAGTACGTTCAAAAGCTTAGCCCACGAAAGCCACTGGACCGGAGCCCAATCCCATGCTCTTACCACAAGAGCAATCCATTTATAAAAATCTTATGATTCCAACATAAGAACCTATTCTCGCGAGTGACGAACATCACTCGACTTGTACCGGTCCTATAGCATAGCAGCTATCGACCTAGCATACTAGTAAAAGAACATAGGTACCTAGGGATCATGCATCTAGGGTTTCAATTCAACTCCTGAAACGTAAATGCACAATCATAGCAAAGGTAATTGCATAATTTTAAAGAGAAGGGTTAATGATCCGGGACTTGCCTTCATTAGCAAGGTTGGCCTTGGGCCCTTCTGGACTTTGGTCCAAGTCCTGAGCTACGTCCACGTACTGCAGCTCACCGTCAGCACCTTCTTCTCCTCCTTCCGGCACGAGCGTATAGCTACCGTCGGGAAGATCTACACGAGGATGCATATGCAAGATTTAATTGGCGGTTTCAATTTAATTAATTATAAAACAACACATGACAACCATGGGGTGCATGGTTGACCACATTCACCTAGATAAAAATACATTCAGCATACTCTTCCAATAAAAGAACAATATGTGGTTCTTTATTAATTATTCTTTTTGATAGTGACTGTGTACATATTTATGCAAATAAATTAATTTAAATTTCACAAAACAGCAAGGGTGGTGACACTTAGCTTCTTAGCATGATTTACATCACATACATAGGGTCATTAGGTGTGGTGTTGGGGATTTTCCAATTTAACTTAATATTAAGCTTTAAATGGCTTCCATTGCTTTTATTCATAAATAAATTCATAAAATTCAGTGGGTGGTGTTTCTGAAGCACTATAGACCAAAATAAAGCCACTGCACACAAGTTCACATTTAAAAGAGCTATAAATTAATTATACCAAAAATGGCAAAATTTAGCTACCAAAACAAGATAAATACATATAAAAATAATTAAGTAACAAATGGATTCCAACTTTCTCTCACTGATTCTCTGACTCAAATCAAGGCTAGGAAATCAACAAACACATCAAGAGCTACTATAGATCATGAGCTATGCATTTATATTAAAAACTAAGCATAAATCAAGAATAAATGTTTATTTTAATTATAAAACCATGATTAATTTACCAGAGGTGTATTTAGGCATAAAAGATTATATCCAGAAGTTGGGCACAAAAACATATTTATTTTAAGCTATAAAAATTATTAAGGCAGATTCATCATAAATACAAAATAAATCATATTAAAAGATCTACACATTAACTTTGTGCAATTTTTGGTGCAGAGCCTAGACATGACATAACTCACAACATATCCAAAAAGCATCTCAATATCACATGCAGATTTTGAAGTACAGCAGATCTAGGTTAAAATGATTTCTATTTGTTATGCAAAAACTACCTGTCAAAAGTAGGGTCATGCTTTACAAAAGTTGTAGAGTTATTCGCAAGGAAACCAACAAAATTGGTTTTATATTTTTATCATTTTTCTACGATTTTCTACGATTTTTCTAATATCCAGCAAAATCCATACACTATTTAAGATCTGGTTTTGCAAGCAGGTCCCTGGAAACTTTGTTTCTATTACAGATAAGTCCCTAGTTTGCGTCCAGGCCCCTGAAAAGAAAAGGAGCCCTGCAATTGGGTCCTTGGGCCTGGCCGGCGGTGGTCCGACCTAAATTCCGGCGAGGTCTCGCCGGGGAACGGCGGGGAGAGGTCCAGGGGCTCACCACAGGTTGATTTGTGCCGGAGTTGAAGGCCGGGGCGGCTCTGGCGACGGCGCACGGCGGCACCAGCGGGCGGCGGCCGCTGGAGCGACTGCTCCGGCGAAGCTGCGGCGTGGCCTGGACGACAGATGGCACGGGAAGGTTGAGTGGGGCCGTGCGGAGCAGTTGGGGAGCTCGGGTGGTGGTGGTAAGGTCCGGAGGCAGGAGTTTGCCGTGGAGGTGCCAATGGCGGACGGCAGCGTCGGGCTCCTGCGCGCGAGGACAGGCGGGTGCCTTTTATAGGCGGCGCACGGAGTAGGGACGCTCGGCGCTTCGTCACGAAGCAAACGAAGGCGAGGCAGGGGGACCCGGCCGCGGCAGCACGTGCAGGCACGGCCGGCGGGCGGCGCGGCAGGGGGCCCGCGCCTTGCGCGGCGCATGTCACGCGGGAGGAGGAGTGACGAGGGCCCAGATTAGGGCCCCCTTTGACGGCGAGATAATCACTCTTAAGATGGAGTCTTCTGACACCATCGACAATGTGAATGCCAAGATTCAGTATAAGGAGGACTGGGGATCTCTGTCAAGACCCTTACTAGCAAGACGTCATGCTTTCGACCAGTTGGGAGCTTCCTCGACAAGTCTTCTAATGAGGGGAGGCTTCTCCAACAAGTCTCCGCCTCACACGACAACTCTCCGCCTCGCGCGAGGAGTCTCCACCTCGCATGAGGAGTTTCCGTCTCGCCCCCGACAACCTGCTCGATCGCACGAGCACTCTCCATCTCCGACCAAAACACGGTCCACGTAACGTGGCGCCACCCCAGCGCACGAGCTTCCCCACTACGACGCGTGGGGTGCCAGTTCCCCATGCCATGCAAGTACGCCAGCTGGCGGCACGCGCGGTCGACCGGCTCTGACAAGAGCCTTAATGCGGCACCGCTCAGCTGCTCAGCCATCAACATGACGTCCCATCTGACCCTGCAACACGCCAACTCCGACCGAGGCACTTGAGTGCCCCCTACGATTAGCGCTGGCCTACGGTTAGGCCTTAACGTGGCGTGCTCATCCCGTGCCCAGGCGGTTTGAGTCAGCACCAAAGTGCTCGGAGAAAGCGCCAGGCGTCCCAAGTAAACAGCCCCGCCCAGCCACGCGGCGGTCTCGACGACAACACAGCTCAGCCGCCTTCAATACTCCCTGACGGACAGCGACATGCGAGAAGACGTCCCAGCGGCTGGCACTGTAGCTTTTACTTGTTTTCCCTTTTTTGCCCCTCTCCCTTGCGTCTATAAAAGGAAGAGGAGGGCAACCGTCACAAGGGCTGACGAACTGAGAACTCACACCCCAGGGACTTGGGCTCGACACCCTCTCCCGACCAGTTTGTAACCCCTACTACAAACAACCCTAGCACGAGAACACGGCAGCTCGATACTGGACGTAGGGTATTACTCCTCGGAGGCCCGAACCAGTCTAAATCCCGATGTCTCTTGTGCTAACCATCCGGGTCGGACACACGATCGATACAAATTTACTGTCCGGCGGTAGAGAACCCCGACAAGGAGCGGCTAGGAGGCCCGGGGAGCGGCATGGGTAAGCATGCGGCGCGTGGGAGCTGCGGCCTTGGGAGGTGTGGGCCGGCATGGAGGCCCGGACGCCGAGGCGGCCTGGGTGCCACGCGGCGGCGCGGACGCGCGCTCTGGAGTGCCGGCGCGACGTCCCTGATTTTATTTCATTTACCCACGTTTGACTGAGGTTTGTTCAAAAATTCCAAAACAAACTTCAAAAACTTTGAATAGCAAACTTGTAGAGCATCTATAGGAGATCATTTTTCGTAAAGGCCGACCTATGTTTTGATCATCCGTTTGAGCATGAACTGCTGGCAA
Source organism: Cenchrus fungigraminus (assembly GCA_036936925.1). Lineage (NCBI taxonomy): Eukaryota > Viridiplantae > Streptophyta > Magnoliopsida > Poales > Poaceae > Cenchrus > Cenchrus fungigraminus. The sequence goes on along the minus strand of CM072780.1, from coordinate 26,753,944 downwards.
AGATTATGTCTTTCTCGGCTCAGTCAAAAAGCAGAAGCTGGCGTTGACCGCATTTTTGAACAATTTCCACTCGAAATTTCAAATGCCACCAATTATGAAAAGTGTGTCCCTCGAAAAGACGAACAACTTTTATATTGGTCGATTTTGAAGTGTTTAAGTGAAAATTGGAGAACGCGGCAAAAGTTCTAGAGGAGGTTCAACGGCATTAGGGGTTGACTAGGGTTTGACTGTGCCTTTGACCAAGGTTTGACCAAAAGTACGTGTTGACTTGATTAAGATGATCGTTAGTGATTGTTGGCTAGGTTTTCGAGGTGAGGACCCAGGTTGACCAAAGTTTGACCAACGTCAACGTGTTTGACTTTGCTTGACTCGGTCATTAGCACTAATAATGCTAATTAAAAACCTGGGGCGTCACAGCCTACCCCCTTAAAAAGAATCTCGTCCCGAGATTCGAAAGTAAAAGACGAAAGTAGGGAGGTGTGCTTGGATAGAAATGTTACCCATGAAGTTAAGTTGGCTTTGCTTCACTTGAATTGTCGGCTTCTTGCCGTGATTGCCTTTATCTGCTCCGGGGTTCTGATTCTACTGCTGGGGCTTGTGCTGCTTAGGGTTCGGGCATTCATTGGCATAATGCCCGGGCTGTCTACAATTGTAGCAAATGCGGGGTGGAAGTTCATTAGGCTTGGAAACTTGTTGCTGCTCCTTCCGGTACTGGAAATTTCCCGAAGGCTTACTTTGGGACGGGGTCACTCTCCAGTGCCCAGATGAAGAGGATTGGGACGACCCATGAGTGTTCTTCTTGACAAATCAGAACTTCTTGCCCGATCCACTTCCCGAAGTAAAATCAACTTGTCACTTCCTATCTTTCTGTGCCTTCCTCATGGCATCCTCCTGAGAGATAGCTTTGTTTACCAACTCATGATAATTATTGGGCTCCAGCAGATTTAGCCTTTCGTACAAGTCACCAATAAGACCATCACAGAAACGTTCCATCTTCTTGTCATCGGTGTCCACGTGATGTCCTCCGTACTGGCAGAGACTATTGAACTTCTGTGCATATTGATACACAGTATCAACTCCCTGCTTAAGAGCCAACAACTCTTTCATCTTTCTATCCATGAGTCCTTTAGGGATATGGTGGTCCTTGAAGGCTTGCTTGAATTCAGCCCAAGTGACTTCGTGTCTAGCAGGTTGCATGGACTTGTAGTGCTCCCACCACATCAGTGCTTCACCACGAAGCTACAAGGTCGCAAAGTTGGCCTTGCGCTCCTCAGAGCAAGGCAGGGTAAATGCAGAAAATTTGGCCTCTATGGCCCTGACCCATGCATCAGCTTCAAGGGGTTCTTCTGCCTTAGTAAACGTTGGGGGCTTCATCCCGATAAACTAGGCGTAGGTGGTGACCGTATGCGGTCCATCATGATTAGCCCCATGAGGAGGTCTCTGTTGCAGCTGTTGCATCTGTTGGGCCATCTGCTGCTGCGTCTGTAGGATCTGACGCAACACTTCGGTTTGCGTTGCCATGAAGGCCTCTGCCGGCGTCATGGGCGGTGGCGGCGGTGGGTCACCATTACCCGACACACCAAAACCATTGGGAGTGCTGCGTGTCGGTCCGACCATCTGAAAATTTTAGTTCTCATTAAACACATATTCATAAGCTTGCTCATAAAAATTAACAAGTAGAATATGCACGACGAAAACTCATTAATGGTAAGTTTTGCTAAACCGGACAGCACAGCGGTCATAAGCATAAATTTCATAAATCTCTGCTCATGTACCAAAAAATTCTCATTTTTGGTCAGTAGGTGTAGGATTTCATAAGCTCCAAGGTTGGTATTCAACTCCGAGGCAAACTCCAAGGTTAACATGCTTGAAAATTCCATCACCGAGGTTTTCTCTAGCTGGTTTGGACAGCGAGCAGAGTGTCACTAAAAATTTCATAACTTCCGGTAGGAATGTGCAAAGATGCTGAAATTTGGTGAACACGATTGTCATAAAATTCTAGACAATTTTGGTATTCATCACGGAACTCAGATCTGACCACAACTAACTTAATTAATTCCTTTACGAAGATTACTGCAGGAAGATGTTCAACCAAAGCATCACATCGATGCCAAGTTCTGGGATCACCATAACAATACCTGGGGGTTACAAAGCAGCCTAGCCGCACAAAGGAAAGCTCCTAGTTCAGCCTACCACAAAAACTAACCAAAAAGCGGCTGCACACACTAGGGAATTCCTTACTACTACCACACTCGTACAACTCCTTACTTTATTACAAGCATACCAACTTCCAACTAGATAACAAACTAGTCTTAGGTTTACTTCCTACTAGTTTGTCTTCCTAAGCCGAAGAAAGTCCTAAGGTGAAGTAGGTCCAGACTCTACTCCAGATTCTCCTTGAATGTCCTCAGCATCTCCTTCTTCTTCTGGTCCGGGAAAGACAGGTTCCGGAGGTGGAGCTGCTATCGCTTCCAGTTGATTCTCTAGTTCGAGCATATATTGGTCATTATGCTCTAAAATGAAATTCTGCTCATGAATAACTTCACTTAATTCTCGTATCTTTGCCTTATCCTTGCATCTTCCCTTCTTGAGAGTGGCTATCATTGCTCGGGCTTCCTTCAACTCTTGGGTGGTACTTTCCACTTCTTTAACTCGTTGCCTATAAATTTGGCGTCTATAGAACACACTTTCTCCCACCATCAGTTGATATGAGTCCAACATAGTTTTGGAGAAACGGACTGAGGTAACAAGGTCAGGACTATAGTGAGAGTTGCCCTGAGCTGAGAGAAAAACTTCGCGTTCGACCCATGGTCCAGTGTGTCGCTCAGGTAAAGGAATCACTTTGGCTGCAGTGCCAGCTAGCGAGTCAGGATGCTTCCCACAAAAAGTTGTGAGCGCTTCAAGAGCAGCCTTTTGCACAGTGTCAGCCAGGTTCAACCCTTGTGCCTTACTCTCCCATGCTTCCCAAGCAGGATTTGTCGGGCACACGGGGACTTTCACCTTCACTTCACAACGAAGGAGCTGGCCTGTGGTCATGACCTCACGTGTCAAGTACTCCGGATAAGCGGTGTACCCAAAGTCCTTTAGCGTGTCCCACAAGAGCGTAGGGAATCCACCCTCCTCGAGGCAGTTCACGAGAGTCCATGCTTCCACATCAGCCGACGCAGATCCAATGTTGTCCATCTGGACATAATGACAAAAGTGAGAATCAGACGGATGTAAGTGTACAAGGATAGATTCGGTCGACGATAAAAAGAGTACGTGGGTAAGAAATGGGGTAGCCATTGGTACGAACATACAACTTGGCAAAGTTCTGGCAGTTGTGAACAAAAATTCATAACTTAAAAACCAGAGCCCCAAAAATTCCCAAATTTCTGTAGCAACCCAGCAAGGTTATGAGGCACATTTTGGTATTAAAAGGCTGAGCTAGAAAGATTAGGAAGGTGCTTCAATTAAGCAAGATTTCAGATTAGGTTCTCGGAAAAAAACAGCATGATAGAGGTTCACTAATCTGAGCATAACTCGAGATCTACAGAAGCTATGACTATGAATTTTTGCGAGCAAAAACTAGATTAGATATGGAGCAACTTTGGTATAGATCACCTAGGCAAATTGATTCTCGAATAGGGTGCAAAAATTTAAGCAAACAGCCCTATCAGATTTTGGACAGCAACACACCTACACATGAGAGGCGATGCAAGGAAATCACACATTAGCAAAATTTCACCTATAGATCACACAAACATGTATAGGGTTCAGTTTTTAAGTTTCCATGATTTTTAACATGATGCATGATGTTCTATTCGTCCTCACAAAGCAATCAAGCCAAAAATCGAAGTTAGTGCCGGTGGCAAGGCATATACGCGTTTCTCCCTATAATAACTAGTCGAGAACTAGTCGATGCTCACTCAGCAACTTACGAAACGTATTTAGTGTACCTGCAGAAAATCACAGAACACATCGAACCTTTCGTGCCAGCACTCACGAAAGCGTCCACATACATTGAGCCTGTTCGGCTTGGCCAATGAACAGTGCTCGGCTGGTTTATCTCCTCTCACATAATACTATTCATTCTACCAGCTGAGCACTATTAATTCTTCCAGCCGAACAGGTTCATTACCGTTCACTATAGAAATGGCACCCATGCGTTTATCGCTGCATGGACAGCGTCCAACCTCAGACACCCTCCGTTTGAATGGAGTGTATCCTTGCCTCGCATATTCGTAATGCGGAACGCACACGTATGGCAAAACGTGGAGACATCACAACCCATGACATGTTCATCTTGAATAGAGCATGTCATCCTTTGTACGACTCGCATACGGAAAGCGCACGTATAAGACATGTGGCATCCAACCGAGAAGATAGGATCCGTGGAATGGATTGCCCTATCAACCCTCGCATACTCGTGATGCGGCACAGCACACGTATGAAACACGTGGTTTAAGAAGTGCTGGAAGTTAGCAAAATTAACCATAGATTTATAAGTCACCTGAAAGAACCCAAAAATTCCCTCTAGGGCCTCTCGGTCTATTTCCATCCTTAACGGTCCAACGTATTTTGCAAATACAAACAATCTTGACCAGTTTTATTCGAAAACATGTGATTAAGATTGTTAATTAAACTCCGATGCATATTAATTGCTCTGGTACCAGCTGTGACAACCCGCACAGGAAAATACCGTACTATCGCCTAAACCAATCCACTTTGGTCATTAAGCGATAATAAAGTACCATCCCGTCGTAAATTGCCGGGTCAAAGCCCGGTAAATCACTCGGATAACACACAGAGGATCGAACATATGCATTAAAACTCACACGAAGGCGAGTCCAGAGTACAAACACAATTAAATCTAATTTTTTGCCCCGAAGGGTTTAATTATTACAACCCATGGTTCACGACATGATAAGTAAAGGTTCTGAGTTTTAAAACAGCGGAAATTTAAACTATGATACGGTAGACATCACAGGAGGCCATCCATGATGCCATCACTCATCGTCATCCACCCATTCCAGCTCCCAGCCGGGTGGAATCGCTCCAGGCCAAACAACACCTGCAACAACATTTTTATAGCAAGGCTGAGTATACTAATACTCAGCAAGACTTAACCGTCGGGTGATAACTACATCACCAAACTCTAGACATGAGAAGCTTTTTGGCCGGTGGAGTTCTTTTGCTGAAAAGCAGCAAAGAGTATGTACGTACTTTCAATATTTTAGCTCAAATTCAAGTTAATTACCATTTCTAAGTGAGCCATCTATTGCAATCAAGAATTGTACAATACAATTATTCCACGCAGTAATATCCACATAGTTCCATCTTTAAGGGATATCATGGCCAGTTGATTAAGCAGTCTCAGATAACGGTAAGAGGCCGACAATTGATTGATTAAAACACTTGCAAGGTAAACCTAAACACACGGAGCGATGCCCTCACAGAGTTGGCACCGACCAGGCGGTTCCCAAAAGTCCTCAGCTTGGGATCGAAGCTTACAGTCCTGGGTACAAGGCTTATCTGGTATGCCCCACACAGTACATCCAGCCTCACACATGTACCCCACTCCCGGTGGTGAGCCGGGCAGGTGAATACTCAAGATTAGTAATAGTAAGATCCCGCACCGTCTCATTAAGGTACTAGGCTTACCGGTCCCATTCCCGACAAGTGCTTAGTACGTTCAAAAGCTTAGCCCACGAAAGTCACTGGACCGGAGCCCAATCCCATGCTCTTACCACAGGAGCAATCCATTTATAAAAATCTTATGATTCCAACATAAGAACCTATTCTCGCGAGTGATGAACATCACTCGACTTGTACCGGTCCTATAGCATAGCAGCTATCGACCTAGCATACTAGTAAAAGAACATAGGTACCTAGGGATCATGCATCTAGGGTTTCAATTCAACTCCTGAAACGTAAATGCACAATCATAGCAAAGGTAATTGCATAATTTTAAAGAGAAGGGTTAATGATCCGGGGCTTGCCTTCATTGGCAAGGTTGGCCTTGGGCCCTTCTGGACTTTGGTCCAGGTCCTGAGCTACGTCCACGTACTACAGCTCACCGTCAGCACCTTCGTCTCCTCCTTCCGGCACGAGCGTATAGCTACCGTCGGGAAGATCTACACGAGGATGCATATGCAAGATTTAATTGGCGGTTTCAATTTAATTAATTATAAAACAACACATGACAACCATTGGGTGCATGGTTGACCACATTCACCTAGATAAAAATACATTCAGCATACTCTTCCAATAAAGGAACAATATGTGGTTCTTTATTAATTATTCTTTTTGATAGTGACTGTGTACATATTTATGCAAATAAATTAATTTAAATTTCACAAAACAGCAAGGGTGGTGACACTTAGCTTCTTAGCATGATTTACATCACATACATAGGGTCATTAGGTGTGGTGTTGGGGATTTTCCAATTTAACTTAATATTAAGCTTTAAATGGCTTCCATTGCTTTAATTCATAAATAAATTCATAAAATTCAGTGGGTAGTGTTTCTGAAGCACTATAGACCAAAATAAAGCCACTGCACACAAGTTCACATTTAAAAGAGCTATAAATTAATTATACCAAAAATGGCAAAATTTAGCTACCAAAACAAGATAAATGCATATAAAAATAATTAAGCAACAAATGGATTCCAACTTTCTCTCACTGATTCTCTGACTCAAATCAAGGCTCAGAAATCAACAAAAACATCAAGAGCTACTCTAGATCTTGAGCTATGCATTTATATTAAAAACTAAGCATAAATCAAGAATAAATATTTATGATAATTATAAAATCATGATTAATTCACCAGAGGTGTATTTAGGCATAGAAAGATTATATCCAGAAGTTGGGCACAAAAACATATTTATTGTAAGCTATAAAAATTACTAAAACAGATTTATCATAAATACAAAATAAATCATATTAAAAGATCTACATAGTAACTTTGTGCAATTTGTGGTATAGAGCCTATACATGACATAACTCACAACATATCCAAAAATCAGCTCAAGATCGCATGTAGATTTTGAACTACAGCAGATCTAGGTTAAACTGATTTCTATTTTTCATGCAAAAACTACCAGTCAAAAGTAGGGTCGTGCTTTACAAAAGTTGTATAGTTATTCACAAGGAAACCAACAAAATTGGTGTTGCATTTTTATCATTTTTACGATTTTCTACGAATTTTCTAAGATCCAGCAAAATCCATACACTATTTAAGATCTGGTTTTGCAAGCAGGTCCCTGGAAACTTTGTTTCTATTACAGATAAGTCCCTAGTTTGCGTCCAGGTCCCTTAAAAGAAAAGGAGCCCTGCAATTGGGTCCTTGGGCCTGGCCGGCGGTGGTCCGGCCTAAATTCCGGCGAGGTCTCGCCGGGGTTCGGCCGGGGAACGGCGGGGAGAGGTCCAGGGGCTCACCACGGGTTGATTTGTGCCGAAGTTGAAGGCTGGGGCGGCTCTGGCGACGGCGCACGACGGCACCAGCGGGCGGTGGCCGCTGGAGCGACTGCTCCGGCGAAGCTGCGGCGCGGCCCGGACGACAGATGGCACGGGAAGGTTGAGTGGGGCCGTGCGGAGCAGTTGGGGAGCTCGGGTGGTGGTGGTAAGGTCCGGAGGCAGGAGTTTGCCGTGGAGGCGCCAATGGCGGACGGCGGCGTCGGGCTCTTGCGCGCGAGGACAGGCGGGTGCCTTTTATAGGCGGCGCACGGAGTAGGGACGCTCGGCGCTTCGTCACGAAGCAAACGAAGGCGAGACAGGGGGACCCGACCGCGGCAGCACGTGCAGGCACGGCCGGCCGGCGGCGCGGCAGGGGGCCGGCGCCTTGCGCGGCACGTGTCGCGCGGGAGGAGGAGCGGCTAGGGGGCCCGGGGAGCGGCGTGTGGGAGCTGCGGCCTTGGGAGGTGTGGGCCGGCATGGGGGCCTGGACGCCGAGGCGGCCTGGGTGCCACGCGGCGGCGGGGACGCACACTCTGAAGTGCCGGCGCGGCGCGACGTCCCTAATTTTATTTCATTTACCCACGTTTGACTGAGGTTTGTTCAAAAATTTCAAACCAAACTTCAAAAACTTTGAATAGCAAACTTGTAGAGCATCTATAGGAGATCATTTTTTGTAAAGGCCGACCTATGTTTTGATCATCCGTTTGAGCATGAACTACTGGCAAAGATCATGTCTTTCTCGGCTCAGTCAAAAAGCAGAAGCTGGCGTTGACCGCATTTTTGAATAATTTCCACTCAAAATTTCAAATGCCGCCAATTATGAAAAGTGTGTCCCTCGAAAAGATGAACAACTTTTATATTGGCCGATTTTGAAGTGTTTAAGTGAAAATTGGAGAACGCGGCAAACGTTCTAGAGGAGGTTCAACGCCATTAGGGGTTGACTAGGGTTTGACTGTGCCTTTGACCAAGGTTTGACCAAAAGTACGCGTTGACTTGATTAAGATGATCGTTAGTGATTGTTGGCTAGGTTTTCGAGGTGAGGACCCAGGTTGACCAAAGTTTCACCAACGTCGACGTGTTTGACTTTGCTTGACTCGGTCACTAGCACTAATAATGCTAATTAAAAACCTGGGGCGTCACAGTACACCCATCTCGTCGGTGGCTGCATGCTCATGTCAGGTCTGGGATAGTGATAACGAGGCTCTGAGGTATCGCAGTAGGAGGAAGAAGAGTACTGTGGACTGTCGTAGTCCGTAGGTCCATACACTCTCCTTTGCGATTCCGGTTGTCCATGGTCGCGATCCTGAGTAGCATGTGTGAACTCGGTCTCACATGCAATCAACCATAATTAGTACTCATAGTCAGAAAGAAATGTGCGTACGTAGGTGCAATTGATACGTGTGAAACGAAGACCACCACCACCACCACCGCTACCAGCAGCATCACCACCACCGTCACCACCACCGCCTACCGACCGCCGCCTCCCGCCGCGGTATACCGCCCTCCCGGGGCGGTATACCCCTGCTACCGCGCGGGAGCGGACGGATCCGCCCGCGCCGCAGTATACCGCAGCTACCGCGCGGCTACTCGGCGTCCAGGCGCGGTTAACCGTCGGCGGCGGCGCAGACGGCTTGCTGCGCGAGCGGAAGTCAACGAACCGCGAGCGGGGGAGAGTTCTGACCTTTGGGGGCGTCGGGGGCAGCCAGCAGAGTGTGGAATAGGGTTCCTTTGAGCCGGTTGGGCCTGATGGGCCTTAACGGGCCGGCGCCCGTTTTTTCTTTTTCTTTTTTTCTGTAACTTCTAAAGCTCCAAATAAATACTAAATGCACTCAAATTTGAAAACTTTTGACACCATCAGATTCTATAAATTATGAACTATTTTTTAGGGATCTTTAACGATTTTTCATTTTTTTGAATTCAAATTTGAATTTTTTGAACCCTAGCGGTTTTAACCGGCCGGTACCGGTACCGTTACCGTGCCGCAGCGGTAAGAATGGTAACCGCAGTTACCGCTGCGGTAACGGTTGGTAAAAAAACCCTGATTTAGACACAAGAATATATCTAAATGTACAATAAAAAATGTGAATTTTGAAATATCAAAACAACCTGCAATTTCGAACGGATAAAGTAGAATAGAATGGATCTTCTCCCGGCGCTCCTATCTTTGATCCAGAACTAGAATGGAAGAAATGAAGACGCGCGTGCATGGAAGATCGTTGTCATGAAGCACGTGACGTGCTCCGATCCCGGTCGCCGGCACGCTATGGGCACACGCATGGAGGCGCATTGATGCCTTCTTTCAACTTCTTTCCCTAGCGTCCGGCAAATCATACTGTACGTTGTCTCAACGGGTGAGGGAGTGAAACATAAAAATTGTGATCTCGACGCACAGCTGAAATAGAGGGCCGGACAGCTAGATTTCTTCCTCCTCCTGTCCCCGATGAGTCCCCGGTCTGCAGCTGCAATCATCGATCTCGGGACGTGCGTGGTCGATGCCCGTGCAAAGAAGATGAGACCAGGGCGACGACGGCATGTAGCGAAGGCGGTGGTTGGCGCGCGGATGTAGTACCGACCGCCACCACGCGCCCCACACCGCGATGCCGCCGGCCGGGTGAACGGCCGCCGCCACCGGTGGGTGGATCGGAGAGGACGAAGAGAAACACAGCCGCAGCTAGCGCAGAGAGAGATCCGTCCCCGCCGTTTCCGTCCAGCGCGGCGGCGGCGGTGCGCGCGCGGCGACCAAAAGGCAAGCAAGTCAGCTCGCGCGCTGCGATTCGTCGGCACGTCCGCAGCAAACGGCCAGGCGGCCGGCTCGCTGCCTTCTGCTTGGTCCGGCGCGAGGCCCGTGCCGACCGTGGGCCGTGGACGTGCGTGTTGCACGCCGGCCGTATGGCCTGGCCAGAGCTTCGGTCGGCTCTCTCCCCGTTTGACTGACCGCCGTGAACGTACGTATATATACGGCCGGCGGCGTTCTCTGCTCCCTCCCCGTCGGTACGGCCGCAGGCGGGGCATGACCATGACAGTCGAAAGACGTGTACGTACGTTCGCTCCTGCGGCACGTCGTTGGACGGTTTGAGCGAAGGAAACACGTATAAATACGTACTGCTCTGTGCTCTTGGCTGATTGCAAAGGTGAACACGGCTAGATACCGGACGGCGGCCAGGGAGTTCCGTAGTAACGGGGGGCAGAGCCCTGGCCTGCACCGCAGACCCGGATCAGCGATCATGCGCTGCCGCGCCGTGTGTGCAGTGAGAAGCAGCTGCGCTGATCGGCGCCGCGCGGGTGCACGCACGCAATAACTGAACCGCGGGCCCTGAACTGAACGGCTCGGCGAGCGAGCCTGCCCTGTTCCCTCATCGCCGGGCGGCGGCCGGCGTGCGTAGACGTGATGGCACTGCGCGGAACCGCACGGGGCGCCACCACGTGAGGCGCCGCGCCCGTCGGCAACTTGATTGGCAAGCTCTTACCTAGCACGGGCATGGGCGGCGCATTGCGCGAGCGGCTCGCTCGCTGCCCGTATCATCACGATTCACGCGCCCGCACGGCAATACGGCGTAACTCATCGCCGCCGGCCGGTGCCACCGCGCTGCATTTGCATTGCACGTTGCACAGCATGGAGCTAGGAAAGCTCGATCACGTGAACGAAACCGAGATCGATATACCACAAGGTCTCCAAAGGAAAATGACGATGAATTGATGATGCCAAAGAAGAGTGTGTGCGTAGCCTAGTGAGTTCCAATCTCATTATCCCAACACATTAATTGGTGGATCATCAGTCAGCAGCAATCCAAGCCCAGCAAGGACGGACGACTCGGATGAGGACCGCTGATGGTGGGGCCCACTTGCCGGTGACAAACGGGCCTCTGGTCCGCGGCGCGTACAGTGAGACTGTGATGAGAGAGAGAGAGAGAGAGACGGACTGTACGGTCGTCGTCTCATTTTCCGCATAGGAACAACCCCGGGCCGCCGGCCGGGCTGCAGATATTGCATCCCGATCGTAGTCGTATAGCATGCATGGCTGTGGCCGCGCGGGGGGTGTCGGTGGCCGAGAGCGACGCCCAGCCGAGCCGACGCGGAACATGCATGCAGGGGGCAGGGCGTCGCTTGCCAAATGCCATTGGCCACAGGGCAGCTCCAGGGACATGACAGCGTGGCGCACAGGCCCGCCTGACAGCAACGCCGCCCTTCTCCGTCACCTTCGCCTGCCATTGGCCGGGTGCCGGGAGCAGCGCTGGCGAGAGCTCTGCCGCGCCGCGCGTTGGGATCGACGACGCTGGACTGTTCGATTCGAATCCGACGGGTACAGCGTGCGGCCGTACGGCGCAGGTGCGCGTGCGCACTTGCAGTACTGCACGTCGTGCTACAGCTAACAGCTGGTACGTACGCTCCTAACCTTTTCCCACAAAGTTGGCATTTTTGTCTCCTTAATACCTGGATTATGAAACCAAAATACCAAGATTTAATTTACCCACCGCTTCCTAGAAAAGAAGACATTCAAGCATTCACAAATTTATCTTTAAATATAAGTATTTTGGATATAATTGCTTCTTATATTCCACGATAGAGGGAGCAATTGAGATCCAGTGAAAACCGACGACAACAGAGGGGAAGGGATGTCACGTGGCAACATTTCAGTGAAAACTGGCCACTCTGAAATGTTGCCATTGCCACTCTGAAACCGGCCACACCCTGCATGTTTCTGCTCCTAATAATGGGAGGAACCTTTCGTTTTTTCTCATCCTTCTTTGTCACGTCCACAGGCCTGCACGTCCATCACATGATCAAGCTAAATTCCCAAACTTAATATCTCCCATATATGCATGTGTCATTGTCCCGAGCCAACTGCCAAGATGACACTTCGTGACAAAAGAATAGAAGCGTTGAGCGTATGGATGGCCGGCCATTTGCTGCTGGAGCTGATCAGCTAGCAGGGGACCGTTTGGTAGTAGCACACACCGAGAGTAGCCTATAGCCTCGTGCCGTCGTGCGGTTGTGCCCCAAAAGCTACGAACAGCATTGCCCGGAACGACGATTGTATTTCATTCGTATGCGTGCGTTTGCCTGTCGTTTTCGGTGCTCCATATATCGTACTCATACTCGGCTGTTGCTGCTTAATTGGTCATGAGAACATACGTACGTAAACACATCGTCATGATGCCCCAACCGAAAAGATGCTGGGACGTCGACGTGTCACGGTCACAGATAAAATGTATACGAATACATACACGGACACACACCTTGTCATGTAGAATGATCGGAGGACGTTTGATTTCAAATCCAACCATGTCAGGTTCACATTTAAAAATTAAAAATTGTTGGATTCGCAGTTTAAAGATTATAAACTTTGAATATTGTCACACCCGTGGCCGCCGGTGATCACCGTCGACGTGAGATAGACGCACAGAATCGAAAATTGGCTGGAACCGGATCGAGGAAGGATTCCTCTCACCTTTTTCTATTTCTCATTTAATTTGTTCATAGTTCTATTACACGGACACACACCTTGTCATGTAGAATGATCGGAGGACATTTGATTTTCAAATCCAACCATGCCATGTTTAATTACATTTAAAAAAATAAAGAGGAAATTACACCCACCATACAACAACTTATCAGGTGTGTAGATTGGTCAAAAACTTGTAAAATAATTAATATGGTACAATTACTTGACAAGTGGATGCATATTAGTTTAAGAACTTGTAAAATACTCAATTTAGTAAACTTTGAATCTTGATATGGGTGTGCACCCTCACTGCACCTTATAAACAAGAACGGATGAAGTACATATCATCCCCGTTCACGTTCCTGTCGACGACGAAGCGCCAGTGGTGACTTCGGGAATCTCTAGATCTGTCGGTGCTCAGTCCTTCGGAGGTGCTCATAGGGGTAGGGTTTGCGTACGTGTGTTCATAAGGGGTGAGTGTGCGTGCGTGTTGTGAGCGTCTGCGTTGTACTGTGTAATTCTAAAAAAAAATCTCATCCCCGTTCCTCATGACATATTCAACACGTCCGAGTATTTTCTCAAAATGACATAAGGTTGTTTTTCTTTTAAAGTTCTAGAGGATTTTATAGTTAAATTTGGACACTCTCTAAGGGAGGGTTACAAAATAAAGGCCCAACCAACATTATCCAAACAAACAAAAAAAACATGTTGTCCATTTAGTAAATACTAAATATATAACTCTAAGAAAAGCAATTTAAAGTTGACTAAAAATCCTCGACCTTTTGCAAAAACATTTACTTCATCCGTCCCAAATTACTTGTCATTTTGACTTCTCTAGATACATTCGTTTTGTTATGTATCTAGACATTAAACATAAGTATATTTATCTAGGTGGATAGCAAAAGGAATGTATCTAAAAAAAAGTCAAAATGACAAATAATTTGAAATGAAGGGAGTAGAAGAAAAAAAATAAATCTAGTTGTGACAGCAGTGACATGCTGTCTATTTCATTGACTGATCTCCAATATGACATTTTGATTAGTATTTCTCTGAGATTATGTAGTTTCATAATTTTTATTACCAAACTTCAGAAAAATAGCCCGAACATAACCTGAAACTACTTACACTTTCCAAGGGAAGAGCTACATACATGGAGCGGTTGAAAATCGAGATCAGCTGAGACCCCTCTTTCCAGTCAGCAGTAGTATGAAGTTAATTGCTAACTGTTGACAGCCAAAATTGGCAAGGCTAGGCAGGCCGGTCTAACCGGTGGGCCCACCCGGTCAGACCGCCCTGGTCAAAGTCCTCAAAAGGCAATTTGGACTTCACCATTGGATAGGTCTCGTCGAGTACATCAAGATCCATATATAGAACATCCAATTCGGAGTCCGGATGAAGGAGATATGACTTCTGGAAGATCTGCACGTCGCAGAGGCGGTTAGACCGCCCCGTCCTGCCAAAACTGGTTAGGAGTTGTATTTCGACACGATTTTGTAAGGGTTTCGACTCCTAATGGGGCAAGACCTCCCCTCCCTATAAATATAAAGGGCCATGGCCGATTGGGCAGCATCCAATCGATCAAATACATCTACTCTTTATCGTTTTGTCTTTACTTTCATCTCTTTGCCTTAGCTTTTTCAATCTATAACTTGCTGTTCTTCCTTCGTCTCCGCGACGTCCGAAGGCGTTCTAGGTGGCCTGCCGACCCTAGAACAACCCTACGTGCATCAGCTCCGACGGGGTCCCTCTCGAGCCGACGTTCATAGGTCTATCGCCGGTTCATCCCGACACCCCCGATCTAACCGCCCTGCATAGGCGGTCTGACCGCCCCTCGCAGAGAAGCTGCAGCGAGCTTTCTCCGCATGCTTGTTGATACCGGAAAAGGTGTCAACAAATTGGCGACTCCGCTGGGGACAGAAGATTTGGCTATCTTAACCGATCTATCCAACTGCGGCGACATGTTTCGGTGTGAGATAAACAAGGGCAACATCATCGACTTTACGGATGAAGAGCTCTCACCTGAAGATCGTCAAGCCATGAAGGACTTCATGAAGCAAAAGGCCGAACGAGATCACCAAGAATTAGAAGAGCGCATGAAGAAGAAGGCTGAAGAGGATCGACTTCACTACTTGTCGCACTTCAAGAAGAATCGCGAAGGCAAGGTGAAGAAGATCAAGGACATCACCTTCGACACTCCACCGCCTGAGGTACCACCCAATGTGAGCACATCGTTATCTCCATCCTCTTTTGTTACCGTCAATGATCTTACTACTGTGATGGATAGCTTTCATTTATCTATGATTGAAAATATGCAAAATATGGTAGATAAGAGTCTATCACATCGTTATCTCCATCCTCTTTTGTTACCGTCAATGATCTTACTACTGTGATGGATAGCTTTCGTTTATCTATGATTGAAAATATGCAAAACATGGTAGATAAGAGTCTAGGTAAACGGGTAGAGGGTGATGATAATGTTGCATCTGGTTCTAAAACTGTGGCACCTCAGACCCCATCTATTAATGCATCGGCTGCACGCACGGTTAATCCTCAGTTTGGCATGCCGTTGAATTATTTCGCGGGACAAACACCACCACCGTCGTCTGGTCAGAACAGACCGGTCAGACCACTTGGTCAGACCGGTCAGACCGGCCCTGGTGCTATGGTGCCTTTTCCCTCGTCTCCGGAACCTATAGTTACTATTCCTCCCGTTCAGGCCGCTTCTGGCCGATCCGGTGGGAATACTTCAGTAGCTCAAGGTATTCCATTTATGGTTCCGTTTGAAACAGGCATTGGGTATGGTTACGCACCTAATCCCCAAATTAATAGTCGTTTGCAACACAACACTTCTGGCTCATACACACAGCCGAATGTGGGGCAATCGAATGCTTCTACTACGCCAATGCCAACCACCATCCAGGAAGTCATCGATAGGTTTAATGCTAATCTTGCTAAACAAATGAAAGATGACTATGGGATAGAAGTGAAAAATAAAAAAACTTTCATATCGAAAACCGTATCCTTCTAGTTTTGATTCGGTTCCCTATCCTATTGGTTGGCGTTGTCCTGAATTTGTGAAGTTTAATGGGGATGATAGCAAAACTACGTGGGAGCATGTTAGTCAATATCTTGCTCAATTAGGAGAAGCTAGTGCCATAGAGGAAATAAGAGTGCATTTATTTTCTTTATCTTTAACTAGCAATGCTTTTTCATGGTTTGCTTCATTACCTGTTAACTCTATTCGTACTTGGGAACAATTGGAACAAAAATTTCATGATCACTTTTATAACGGAGATAATGAATTGAGGTTGAGTCATTTAACATCGGTTAAGCAAAAGCATGATGAACCTGTTACTAGCTACATTAGAAGGTTTAGAGAAACCAAAAACCGTTGTTATAATCTTGTTATCTCTGAAAGGGATCTTGCTGAATTAGCTTTTAATGGTTTGCGATCCCATATTAAAGAAAAATAGAGGGTCATGAATTTATTGATGTTGCCCAAGTCCTAGTAAGAGCTTTAGCTCATGAAAGCCGAAGCAAAGATACTCGGCTCAAATCTGATCGTCCTAACATGCATATGCTAGATTATGAATCTTCGGACGACGAGAGTAAAGAAGTATATGCTGCTGAATTTACATGGTCATCTGATGATAAAGCAAATACTTGTGCTTCTCTCAAGCCAGCCCATAAGAGTCGGCAAGAGGAAGTAAAATTTACTTTTGATGTGGCTAAGTGTGATAGGATCTTTGATGAATTATTAAAACTAGGTAAGATTAAAATATCTCACACTTTGCCACCACCTGATGAAATAAAGAAGCGTGCATATTGTAAATTTCATCATTCTTATTCCCATGCTACTAATGATTGCAATAGTTTTCGTCGGCAAATACAATCGGCTATTAATGAAGGCCATTTAGTACTTCATAAGATCCAAGTCGACCAAAATCCTTTCCCTGTTAATGCTTTTATGAATACTCTTGAGTTGCTAAATCCCAAGGTACTCATTCGGCTGGATCAAGCCGATAAAGCTAAGGGGAAGAATATAATCATTGGAAAGCAAAGGCTTGACGAGAAGCTATCACTGGAGGAGACCCCCAAGATTGCAGCGAAGGCTTCAACGCTCGGGGGGCAAGACACTGCAGAAAAAGCCGACGGTGCATCGACCGGTCTGGCCACTGCCCAGGGCGATTTAACCGGGTCCAGGAGCGGTCTAACCGCGTCGGGCGGTCTAACCGCGTCCCAGAGCGGTCTGACCGCTATTTCCAGAAAAAATGGAGATGCTCCCAAGAAAAAGGTAAGGCCGAGTTTTGAAGAACTCCTGGCCAAATATAAGAGGAAGGGAGCTGCAAGGAAGCGAAGAAATCAGCCAATAGGTGCTAAGGGCGAAAAAGCACCACCAAGACATGAGAAGCGAGAAAGTACGCATCACCAACAAGGTAATTTTGTTTATCCTTTTGTTGGATCATTTACACCATGTTCTTGGTATTATCCTTGTTATTACTCACCTACCGATTATAGTAGTATGTACATGAAACCATATCCTATTGCACATCCAAATTATGGTACATTGCGAAGATCGATTGCTTACAACAACAATCTAGTCAAAAATAATGTATGTGCTACTATCAAGCAAGGTGAGGGTAGCAATGAGCAAAATTCTAAGGGTATGCAGCCGAGGTGGTGTCCCTCAGGCTTATCCCGCACTCAAAAAAGGAGATTACAGCGGATGCGAAAGCAAAGATCAATGGAGCAACCTACAGTGGTCACACCGACGAGGTCAGCAACTATTAAGCAGGTATGGAGACCAAAACAAGTTGTTCCATGAGTTCATAGCAAGTTCATGGCCGATAAAGCAATTATCGCCCTTAGGAGCAAAAATATGGACGATGTATTATTAATCATCGTTTTCTGCCAATTTTAATCATTATAGATGTTTTTTGGCACGCAAGCTTTGCCATAAACAAGGGGGCATATGTTGACAGCCAAAATTGGCAAGGCTAGGCAGGCCGGTCTAACCGGTGGGCCCACCCGGTCAGACCGCCCTGGTCAAAGTTCTCAAAAGGTAATTTGGACTTCACCATTAGATAGGTCTCGTCGAGTACATCAAGATCCATATATAGAACATCCAATTCGGAGTCCGGATGAAGGAGATATGGCTTCTGGAAGATCTGCACGTCGCAGAGGTGGTTAGACCGCGTCCCATAGGCGGTTAGACCGCCCCGTCCTGCCAAAACTGGTTAGGAGTTGTATTTCGACACGATTTTGTAAGGGTTTCAACTCCTAATGGGGCAAGACCTCCCCTCCCTATAAATATAAAGGGCCATGGCCGATTGAGCATCATCCAATCGATCAAATACATCTACTCTTTATCGTTTTGTCTTTACTTTCATCTCTTTACCTTAGCTTTTCCAATCTACAACTTACTGTTCTTCCTTCGTCTCCGCGACGTCCGAAGGCGTTCTAGATGGCCTGCCGACCCTAGAGCAACCCTACGTGCATCAGCTCCGACGGGGTGCCTCCCGAGCCGACGTTCGTAGGTCTATCGCCGGTTCATCCCGGCACCCCCGGTCTAACCGCCCTGCATAGGCGGTCTGACCGCCCCTCGCACAGAAGCTACAGCGAGCTTTCTCCGCATGCTTGTTGATACCGGAAAAGGTGTCAACACTAACGTTTAGAAGAGTGGCCTTGATGGCATAATTTTCTTTCAACCGAAGGGAGCCGGTGATGCCACCTTTTTTTCCCTGTAACTAATAACCCCTATGTCTATCTAGACTCTAGAAATGGAAGTGACAGTACTCCCTCTATACTCAAAAAAAACTTGACGTTTAGGACAGCGACACAATCTCCAAAGCACTTCTTGTTTTTATAAAATATTTATCAAAAACCGAAATATGTATACTTTTATAAAAATATTTTTCAAGACAAATATACTCATATAGTTTTCATATTTTTAAACTCAACAACTTAAAAGTTATTCGTGATTTATGTTCTCAATGTTTGACCAAAACCTTATTCAAAACGTCAAACTTTTTAGTATGAAGGGAGTACATCAAAAGATTCAAATGTAGATGTAGGTCCGATCCAAACATCATGCTTATCGCTAAACGAGACGCGCGGCGTTTTCAAGCGGCTAGACGCCATTTTCGCAAGCGTTAAATGCAGCAAACGGTGGTCCAAAGAATACCATATCCCGTCTCAACCAATGCACGATCGAATCCGGTGGAGATCCTTTCAAGAGCGACCATGATTGGTCTACTGCACACATAATAGAATTTATGTCTCATACGGTCCTACTACCGGTGCATATTCCCGAGAGATTTTTTACGGTGTATAATACTATCCTATACTACCATTTTCGAAAATGACTCGAGATTCCGATGGTTGAAATTAATTTTATATTACTGGTTTTTTAACGGTAATATAGGTAGTATTTATAGGTAGTATGAGTAGTATAAGAGTATGATTAGAATTATGGAAAATGATATTATTGTAATACATGAAATCAAACATACAAAAATCTTTTATGTAATATTACCTCACGCTGGTTAATATATTTTGAGTAAATTACTATTTTATATTTCGAAAAAATTATCATTTTACATATAGAAAAACCAGGTGCATTGTATGGGAGAGGGAAACATGATCTATCTATCTACTTCTTCACGTCTCTTATTCTTATACGGGAATTGGAAACTGGATCCGTGATCTTGATTTATAACAAGAACAAGGGGCCTTGTGCGCGCCATATGTATCACGAGGCTTGATTTGGGCCAAACAGACGGCTTCTTTCACTAGAGTGTACGCGCACTCATTCTCAGACACATTCTTGTTAATGTTAGGGTGCACCTAAGGAGTACCGATCATTTCAGTATAAAAACTCGTACTCTTCGCGGACATTTAACCAGATACATATAGCTTCAGAGTTCTCAGGCTTGCCACGTGGTGATCGCTCTCAGTGTAACCTTCAGGAGGTACTGTTTGCCGGTGTTCCTTTGTCGCTTTATGGCTGCAAGACCCAGTCAACGCAAAGTCAAATCAAATCCAGGCGCAGCAGCACCTGCACCTGTCTCTTCCAAACCAATCCAATCACATTCCTCAAAAAAAAAAAAAAACAATCCAATCACTGCCGCTGCCAGATTCCTTGACTTTTTCAAGGACAGGTGCCCACAGCGAAACCTGGGGACCGAGCAACATTTTGTACCCAAAGGAGGAGCACGATTGCACGAACACTTTTACCCGCACGAGCACGGTTCCGAGGAATCGAGCCAAAGTGAAAACCGATCGAAACAGCATCTTTGGATTTAGCAGCGCTGGACGGATGGTGCCCGTTCCATGCAGGCACGCACAGCGCCCAGCGTTTTTCGATCTGACGAGCGTCTCTCGATCGGATCCACAACTCCACAATGATCGCGGACGCAAGTGGCGTGGCGGCCCCTCCTTGGATGGATCTTTCGAACGCCGCCGGTCGTTGTCACCTCGGTCGATTCGGAGCTGAGCACTGGATAAGGTGTGAGCAGGAGAGGAACCGCGATCCTCCCAGTCCCGGCCGGGTTCACGTACGTCAACACATGCGGAGGTGCTGCTGCGTGGGAGCCAATGCATGGAACGGGAACAGCACGGTGGTTGAGACGTCGTCAAAGCTGCAGCGGCAGCGCTGCGACTGTGAGCCTGTGATCGAACGAATGCGTCGCGTTATCGATCGATCGATCGATTCCCGTCGTCGTCTCTTCAATTCTGGTCGCGCGATACCGGCGGTCGTCGTCTGGCTGAATTATTTGCAGGTCAAGAACGACGTATAAACCGACGCCGTCCTTGTACCTGCCTCTGGCTGGGGTACATCAGGACATACTGGCTCTCGTCGTGTGCTGTGTGCATGTGCATGGGTAGTGCAGGGTGGTCAATACTCCATAGTGTCAGCTGTCAGGCATGCACTACTCGTACGATACGACTAACTGATAGGTTGTGACACCTGATCATGCAAATATATATTTTTTTTGAGGGTGCTACGGCGGGTAAGATGTCAGCCTGAACTTCCATTAAAAAGTGGCAAAACCACATATTACAACAACTGCTAGAGCAGTTCAGCACGAGAGTACAACAAAAATACAAGGGGGGGGGGGTTGCAAGCACAATGCAACAGGAATAGAAGAGAGAAAAAAAGGAAGACAACAAGAGGGCAACTGTTGACACAGCGCCAAAACCCCATATTGAACACCTATTAGCACTTCCATCGAACAACATGGTCGCCAAATGAACACGAGGCCATTGCGCCCCACACCACCCCTCGTAGCTACGCCGCCCAGTTGTCTGACGCCCTCCATCTGAGGGACCGCCCAACGGGATGGGGACTAAAGGTGGAGGAGGGCACTCAAGCCAAGGTTCACCGGAAACGACGATTACCCTTGAAGCTGGTGGTAACACCTTCCGGCACATCCGGGCTCCATGTGCCGCCATCCAACGCCACCAGGGGAAGGAAGCCTTGAGGGGAATGACGGGAACAATGGAAGAGCACCCGACATCTGATTTGATGGCAACACCAGGGAAAGCGCCGACAGACCAGAGGCGCCAAAAGAGAATGCTCGTTGACGAACAACAGAGGCTAGCGACAGGACAAGAGCCCCAAGAGCAGACAACCACCAAGAGAAGAACAGTGGCACACAGAGGGGCAAGGGGAGCTGCAAAAGAAGGCTACCACTTGTTTGGCGATGGATCATACGGAGATCAAGGAACTCCCCGCGCACCGGGCGCGACACTTTCGCGGCAAACTCCACTGGCCAAAACAAGGCGCTGAAAGGCAGGAACATGGTTGGCAAAGAGTGATGCGGAGGTTTGCGACCTCCCCGCGCACCGAGCGTGATGCTTTCGCTGCAATCACCACCAACAAAGTCGCCGTGGGGCGAGCAGGACCAAGAAGCACCCCGGAAGGGCAAAGCTCTGCAGTGGGCACCGACCGGGAAGACGAAGCACTCCCTGAAGAGCAGGGGTACCCACGCCGCCACCACGGTCATCCACAGCGGTGGCCAAAGCAGAGGAGAATCTTGTTGTGTGAAGAGCACCACCATGAGCGTCGCCACCAGCACCTCCTGTCGCCACCGCGGGCACCATTCACAGCGCAGTAGAAATCCACGTCGGGGACCACAGGACCCTTGCTCCCAGCACCCCCGAGGTCATGGCCTACTCACCCCATGGGCCTCTGCGGACGATGCAGGGCAGCAGCAGGGCCTCGCCGCGCAGTGGAGGCTAGACCCGGCGACCCGACGAAGAGGCAGTGGGGGTAGCAGACCGGCGAGCACCACCACGGCCGACCGGATCTGGGAGACCCGGGCCGCCGGCCGCCGCCACTACCTCCAGCAGCACCCCAGGACAGAGGAAGAGAGGAGCAACAGATCCGGTCCCCCAGAGCCCGGATCTGGCCGGGGGACGAGCGCCGCCACCGGCGGCGGCCGCAGTCGCGCCGGGGCCGCCATGGCCGTCGCGGACGCGGGACGCCCCCCCGCCAGGGCGCGCCCCGGGCCAGCCAGCCGGCGCGGCCCCGCCGCCGCCGTCCTCGGGGGCTGCCCGTATTGCCGGGTCGCGCCCTCTGGCGGCGGCAAGGGGGAGGAGGGTGGGGTGGGGGCTGGCGGTGGTGGGGCGGCTGGTCGCCCCCGAGTCGCCCTGGGCGGGGGAGCGACGCGGGGGGAGGCAGGGTCCAATGTATCATGCAAATATCCAACTCTCTATCCGACTTCTCTTCTTTTTACTTCTTGGCCATATTTTCTCTCATAACAAATCAATAGATTAAATCACCACACATATTTCTTTCTCAGAAAAAAATTTATCATACAAATCAGCAGAAGATCCGCCGAACATCTTTCTATCATACAAATCAGCAGAAGATCTGCTGAAAATCTACTTCATAGTTTCTCTGCCGATCCTTTTGATTCCCACAAGTGGACACATCTAATTTCAGTTTAACAGGCTGAATAAGCGCCTATTCGGGTGGCCCTCGGAAACGGGGGCTCCTATCTTCCTTCCGGAAGATAGGAAGTCAACCTATCGCACGGCCCATAAGGCCCATCAGCCGTCGTCTTCTCCCACCACCTCCTTCTTCCTTCAACCACCGCCGCCGCCGCCTCCTACCACCTCCCCGGCCGGCGGCTCCCCGCCGCCGCGCCGCTCGCGACCCACCACCGCCCGCGACCCCGCCCTTCCTAACCCGACGCGCCTCGTCGCCCCCGCTGTCGGTCACCGGCCCACCGCCGGTCCGACCCCGCCCGGCCGGCGGCGCTACCGCGCCGCCTCGCCTCCGCCGCCGGCCGAGCCGCCGCCGCCGCCGGTCCTCCAGCTCCCCACCCCCCGACCTCCTCTTTTCTATGGTCCGGGGACCATTGGAGCCCCCCGAACCCCCAAACCCTAACCCTAAACCGCCGCCTCTACCACCGCCGGCGGCGACCCGCCGCCGTCCGCCCCCGCCCACCTCCCACCCCTCCGGCGAGGACCTTCCCCGGCGGCGGCGACTTCTCCGGAGCCCGCAACGAGAGAGGAGGGAAGAAGAAGGTGGTGATCGTCCGGTCTACGGTGGCTGCACGAATCTCAAACAGTGGAAGTTTGGGCACCTTATTACCTTCCGGGAAGATATATAGGATTTGCCCTCGGAAACCTCGTGACGGCCCATAATGTTGGGCCGGCCCGACCCAACTGATCCATTACTTTTCTGCTTCTGCACAAGCAGCAGCACCCACCACAGAGCCGTGTCACCGGCGGTCCCCACCCGCATTTGCCCGCAGCTGATTCGGCCGGCGAGGAGAGTTCCCTAGGCTCGCCGGGATCGCGGTCCCCAGGAGGATGGCGGCCAACTTCTGGGCGTCGTCGCACTGGTAAGCCGCCTCCCCCGGCCCCGGCCCTTTCACCGTTCGCGCCTCTCGATTCGATTCGGTCTCCGCGGCGGAGCTGGGCGGCTGATTAGGGGGCGGGTGTTGTTTGCCGTGGTGTGCAGCAAGCAGCTGCTGGACCCGGAGGATGCGGAACTTGTGCCGGCGGCGGACCGGGAGCGGGGCATCACGCCGGAGGAGTTCCGCCTCGTCAAGATCCACATGTCCTTCCGTGAGCTCCTTCCCCCCACTCCCTCCTGCGCTTTTGCTACCCCCCGTGCCGTGCTGTAGCGTTTTACCGGTGCGGGTTAGGTTTTGGCTGCTTAGCACGATGCGCCCTGACTTTGACTGCTACTGTGGAGTTTCTTGTAGCTAGTATGAACGACCAGGTATCTCTTATAAGAACTACAAAAGCTGCAACCAAGCTCGGCGTGCGCTGTCAAATGTTAGTTTCTTAAAAACTACAAAAGCTGCACCAAGCTCGGCGTGCACTGTTAAATGTCAAGAAGTGGGAAGTTTCTAGGGTTTAGTTGCGTCGATGCATTGGCCAATTTTGATACTCAAACGCTCAGCTGTTTTCTGCAACCGTTACAAATTGATTGGTGCATATGCAACTGCACCTGTGATCCACGTTGTATCATACAATTTTCTGTATCGCAGTGGTTGACTGTTTGCCTACACAAGGAGATAAAGTGGTGTTTTGCTCTTGTTTTGCTTTAAGCTTCGTGTCCTTTTTTATGATGTACGTGTAAGTTTTGGGTGATGACAAGTTTTGGCGTTCATATTATTAGTGCAGCTGCAAAATTGGTAGAATCATACTTCATATTGTTGGCGTAGGTGCTGAATTGGACTCCAGTATATTAGATAAATCAGAATTCAATTCACAAAAAAAAAAGAGGATAAATCAGAAATCGAGCGCTCAGTTTATTTCTTGCCATCTTCACCAGTGTATTTTTAAAGTTTCACCACAAGTTGAGTAATCTTCATTTTCTGTAAAGGTCATTTGTGTATTTTTAGGTGTCTTACAAATCAAAGCATTTCATAATTTCAGATATCTGGCGGCTGGCGCAGCAGGTGAAAGTTAGGCAAAGGTTAATCATTATTTGCATAACCCCATGTTCACTTATTTTGTAACTTTGGATTATATCTCTACTGGGGAACCGAACCTATCTGTACGTATTGATTTGTTACATAGCTGGTACTTTCCAGGCTTTCCTTCTGTATTTTGTAGATGCTAAAAACACATCATAAATATTTTTCTGTTAAAATTGTTCTATTAGATAACATCATACAAGTATACAACCACTGTCTTCTTTCAAAGCATTTAATTAGGACTAGAGATTGGAACCGATACCTACACTTTTGATGTGCTTAATAGAAAAACATCGTGAAACATATTTCCTCAGCGCCATGGGCAAACAGCGAATTAAAATGGGTTGTAAAAATGACATTAATTGCATCTCTACAAAGGAATTTATCACACGGCTTATGATATGCTGCCCCTAGACCTTTTCTGATAACACATGGTCCTTATGATGTTAAATTGTTATTATTTCAGAGTTATAGCTACGGCAGTCACTTACTTCAGGCGTGTGTATACAAGGTATGTTTCTCTATTAAACAAGAATAGACTACTTATGCATTTTTTGTTTCTATGCATTGGCAGCATTGCAGAGGTAGCACTTTTGAGTCGCTACTGATTTATCTATTTAGAGGAGGGAAACACATTGTTATTCTCAAGAATTTATGTACTTCCAGGAAACAAGATAGCAAATTCGTGAGATTGTGAGACGACCAACTTACTGGAATTAGTTAGTATAGTAGAATCTTATAATTGCAAGGTTTTGATAATCGTCTAGTTTTGATGATACTTAAAAAGTACAAGAAAAAAGATGTTATGAAACTAACCTTCTGCCGTTAGTAGCTGGACACAAGTGCTCAAATTTTATCACTTGTTTTCTACATATTCTTCTGAATAATACTCCCTCCGTTCTTAAATATATGACATTTAGGACAAGCGAATTAGTTCATTTTTGAACTAGCTAGCTTGTACTGAACATCATATATTTAAGGGAGGAGGTAGTATTATAGTATGGTAGTGTTTGCCTCTTAAAACTCGAAACTTAAAGTATGAAAGCAGTGTTTTGCTCTACTGGCCTTGAGTTTTGTGGATGTGTTCATGTGTGAAAGCTTTGTTCTAACACGGAATCTGTTACCAGAAAGAGCATGTCAGAGTATGATCCTCGTTTGGTCGCACCTACTTGTTTGTATTTGGCATCAAAGGTGGAGGAGAGCACAGTGCAAGCACGGCTTCTTGTCTTCTACATAAAAAAGATGTGTGGTATGTCCTGTTACATACTTGTGGACATATTTACTTGGAAAAACTGCACTAAATAACTGTTTCTGTTTCTCTTCAAGGTACAGGTTCCGATGATAAGTACCGCTTTGAAATTAAGGATATTCTTGAAATGGAAATGAAGCTCCTGGAAGCACTTGATTATTATTTGGTTGTTTTCCATCCATATCGTCCTCTCTTACAGTAAGATTCTATTTCCAATGACATTGTTGGCATTTTCATGCAACTTGCCTTCTTTGTATCTCCGTAGCTTTCAGCTCTTTATTCTGGCAGAACTTTAAGTAGAATGGATGTCCTTTTGCGCAGGTTATTGCAGGACGCTGGCATAACCGATCTGACACAATTTGCCTGGTGAGCACTGCTTTTTTATGAATGGCATTATTCTGGGTCAACAATTAAGGAATAAATGTTTGGTCAGATTGCATATTTGCCACTACTCTAACCCCCTAGCTTGAATTTGCTATTATAAAATGACATGTTGCAAAATTGCCACCAAAATTGGCCTCAGTTTCTTCCATTTGCCATTTCTCTGTCTCTTTGACCAGAACCCTTTTCTTTTTATTTCAGAAAATGATATTTTTTGAAATAAAAAGGTAAAACATAAATGAGACAAATGGATGAAAACGCCCTTTGCCAACCTTATCTTCTCCCCAGGCCAATCAGCTCCTCCACTCCACCCTTTCCTCCATGGGCCATGGCTGCTGCCACCTGCTCTCCCACCCAATTGAGCTCCCTACTGGTCTAAGACTCATTCAGCACCTTCACCTGGCCCACCATCTCCACATCCAATTGGCTTTTGCATTCAGGCCCTCTCTCCAATCTTCTTTGAGGCAACAAAGGTGAGGAGTGAGGAGGAGGGCATCTGTGTCCGAAGAACAGCATTAATGGAATCCTGCAGTCCACTGGCAGGATTGGTCAGCCGTTGACCATAGCTTCCGGCAGCGAACATGCAATTATGCTTCTCATTGGCAAATTCACCATAACTGTTCAAACGATGCAAATATGCATTTGGCTCTAAATCTATTCTGCTAGGGCTTTCCATCCTTTATGATTTCAATAACAGTGTCCTGTTCATTTTAAAGCTAATTGGAACATTTATAATTCTTTGAAGCTGAATTCTAGTCTCCAGTCTCTTGTTCTTTTTCTTTTCGTTTCCTTTTCCTTACGGTGGAAGTTTGCACTTTCTTAAATCATTTTATCTCATGGGTAGTAGTGTCATACTCCCTCAGGTCAGTTTTAATTGATTTTTCAGACAAGCAAAAATAAACCTACACGCAAGCCAAAATTGTTTGTCCGAAACATCAAATAAAGGTGACTGGAGGTAGTATTAGTCCAAGACCAAGGAACTACCCCTTTTTCATTGCATGATGTTTTGGTGTATATATTAGTTTAAGTAGTGAAACTTTGATATGGAAATAAATATACATCTCATCAGAGTTTCGTTTCTTTTCCTTTCTAATTTTAGTGACACAACACAGGGATATAAATTGGTAATTTCAGTATGATCTTGTTATTGGTATGTATTGTATGCTCAGTCTTCAGCCAGACTATTGCTACGTGCAGGGGGCTCGTTAATGACACTTACAAGATGGATCTTATTCTCATATACCCACCTTATATGATTGCACTTGCCTGCATATACATTGCAAGTGTTCTTAAAGATAAGGACACCACTTCATGGTTTGAAGAACTCCGCGTCGACATGAACATCGTAAGCTTTTCCACTGATCATTCGGAATGATTATGTTTCTAACTCACTATCTTCACCCATTATTTTTTATCGGTGCATATCAGGTTAAGAATATCTCGATGGAAATTCTGGATTTCTATGACACTTACAAGATTGATCCTCAAAGGGGCCTTCCAGAGGATAAGATCAGCCCTGTGCTGAACAAGTTAGCGGCAAAGTCTTAAGCTCCAGTTTCGCTATTTATGGTCTATTTCAAACTATAAGCATGAGCCCGCGCGTGTGTTTTGTGTGTAACATGTATTGGTGAACTACCTCTTAGACTCGAACCCCAAATTTGATATCCCATGGTAAGGGATGATCTGTATGTGCTTGTACGTCTCTTGTTCTTGTTCTTTCATGACTTCGATATCACACTCAACTGCGATGGTGTTTATCTACACCTTTTTAACCATTTTACAGGTCGAAACCCCCTCTGTTCGCATTGATGCCTAGACATTTTTCTAGAGCATTACTCCCATACTTGGGCAGTTAAATTATCATCTCCAGCGTAGGGTGCGCCAGCACACAGGGAGCCCATTATAGTTGAGCTGTTGATACGCAGCGGCACACCCGATGTGTTGATTTCGGTCAAAAATATTGCCGGATTGAAGGGGAAAAAAACAAGAAGAAGAAGAATGTCCATATGCTCCATAAATGCTAAATTTTGCAACTCACTATTATCATTTCAGATTGAAGCAATCCCAGTTACACTAATCAACTAAGCCAATAGCTATATACATACAACACGATAATATTCTGAAGTTGTAAGGTTCTACAAGAGATGAGTAAAACTGAAGCTATCCACTTCCCTTATCAGGAAATTGTCGCAAATGAGCCGATGAGCTCCTGGCGACGCAGTTACAAGATACAGACTGGGTGAAATATCCATCCATTGTTCACCCTGAGAGAGAACTTCTGATCCTAATTGCACATCAATATTGTAACAGAAGTTTCTGATACAGCCAGACCTGCATGGGATGATGATGGAGTTCAAGCTGATTGTCCTCAAAATTGCTACAAGCCATCAGTTAGATAAAAGGGTTCACCTTAACTAGTAGTGCTTGGAAGATAAATACGATGGATGCTAGTTGCTCTCAGGCCCTTCCTGCACGTAGGACATTTCTTCTGAACTTTGATGGCTTGCTTAATGCATGTAATGCAGAAGACATGGCCACAAGATGTTGTGGCGGGCTCCTCCATCTTATTCCAACATATCGGGCAGGTAAAAGTTGGTTCCTTGGGGACTTCCTTATTTGCCTGTCAGCAGAAATTCATAGTCAGAGTTCCATGCAAAGTGTAGTGTAGAAACAAATAGTATGCAAAATTCAAACAAAGCTCAGCCTTTCAACTGAAATTCTTGAAATGTACTGAGTGTATGTAATAAGCAAGCCAGTGAGTACAGACCATAATGTGACACTTGAAATATAATAGTAACAAACTCTGGATTTTCAAAGAATATTAAATGCCGGCAGCTGTCAAGAACAATATGAAGTTCTGAATAGACATATATCATACCATAATAAATATGTAACTATGTTCTAATACTTGATTGGCCATGGAGGATATTATATAGGAATTTAAAACAGGTAAAAGTGCAAGTTAGGATTGCACATAAACCAGAAACCAACTGCCATTTTAAAGGTTACACCCATCAGATAAAATTAAATACCTGAAAACTGGACCCTTCTCCCCTATTTTGAGAGAGGCAATGTGCAACCCTCTGGCGCTTATTCCCTGCAGGAAGACCAGAAGACACAGATGCATCATCATCATGGAACACCCATGACTGAATAAATAATTGCATGAAAATATGTGCAATATCTACAAGTCACTCAATTAAGAAATTAGAAATATGTGCAATATCTACAAGTCACTCAATTAAGAAATTAGAAATATGAAAATATCAGTAACTTCTGGAATAGCCTACTGATGTGCGACACTAC
The DNA here is from genome assembly GCA_036936925.1 of Cenchrus fungigraminus. NCBI lineage: Eukaryota > Viridiplantae > Streptophyta > Magnoliopsida > Poales > Poaceae > Cenchrus > Cenchrus fungigraminus. Next base: position 26,724,184 of record CM072780.1, on the reverse strand, counting down.
TGAAATAGTTAGTCCTAATGTATAATCAGAGATACAGCCATCTTAGTGGCACATTGTAGTAGTCATTTAAGCTCAAATGTTTGTGTTGTTCATAAATATACAGTTTCTGAATGAAGAATTTAACAGAAGAATTGATATTAGGCTGATTAACAAATACAATTCCTTGTGTAATTCAAATATTTAATGGGCAGATTGATTCTAAAAGGCACAATAATTAGTAAACTAACCTTGCTGGCTACCCTCTACCTCCAAGTCAACCACCATTATAGGTTGCCTCCTGGTTCTCCTGTTTCTCCTCTGCAGAATACAAGATGGTTCAATATCAGTGCTAGCCATTTAACAGGAAAAACAAGCATTAGAAATAACCACAATACATAACGAATTCAATAAGGCCTAGTAAAAGCATGCCACATGCTCCAAAAAAACAAAATAATGAACCACTGACATAGCATTACTACATTAGCAGTACACATGACCTTATTGAAAAGTGTAGTAGTTCTTTCAATTCAAGAGAATCATACTGGTGGGGGTACTCGTGATGGCGATATTGCCTGCACTTCATCTTCGATGGCTTCCACATCAATAGGTGAGTTTTGTGCGCCAGCAACAGTGGCTGATACTCCCTGACGGCTTCCCGCCACCGGAATGCTCGGTGAACTTCCCACCACTGGGGAGCTTGCTTCCAAGTTCACCACTACTTTATCAGCAGACCCATCTTGCGACAGTCTCCTTGGGGCACGCCTTGTGCTGCTGATGGCGCTCATGCTATCTTTGATGAATTATACTCACCTCAACTACACAATGAACCTGAAATTCATGTAGATATGGTTTAGTGCAATCCCTTATCTAGTAGCGCAAGTGCTCCAAAATTCTTAACACACCTAGGCACTTAACCAAACCTAACAATTGAATCCCAAAGAAGTAGCAAACAATAAAGTACTAACTATGTAAGCTGGAAAAATCTGGATAATTGTATGCGGGTTGATGGGAAAAATTTTGACGAACAAGACTACAGCCCGAAATCACGATCCCCAGCGAAGATCTACCAAATCAACCAAGCTCAAGGGTGAGCATACTTTGCTAGAAATGAGCAAATTCGACCTAGAGTAGGGGAGTCAGCGGCGGGGCGATCGAATCAATAGTCCCGCCCTCGACCCTCCCTGCGATTGCCTCACCGAATCAAGACCGACAACCAATATAAATCCACACGACCCCGATCAGATACGGAATCGTAAGCCACGGGAAGGTTAAGAAATCCGCACCTAGTTGCCGAACCGAATCGAATGGGGGAGTTGGAGGGGAGGGGGGAAACCGCGAGTCCGCGACGGCGAGAACGAGACCGAACCAGAGGGGGCGCTGCTTTCTTCACCCTCCCAGGAAGGGAAAAGAACAGAAGGGGACGCTGCTTTCTTCTTCTGGGCCCGCTCGTCAGCGTCTCATGTCAATCGGTCCTGACAGGCTGGGTCACTCGTGATCCATGTGGGGCCTAGGGTTCAGTGAGACTTAACTCTGAGTTCCACGAAGTGGGAGATTTTTTCGAAAAAAAATTGGCGGGGGTAAAGTGAAAAGTAATAATGGCAGCGGCGACAGCGATCGCGGGGGACCGCCGCCCAAGCAGCCGCGCTCCTGGGGGTGGCGGCGGCGGCGGAAACGATGATGGCGAGGAGCAGCACCTCAATCCCTACCTCAACGAAGCTCCACCCGCCTCCTCAAGGGTCCAGTTCAGGTTACTGCTTCGTTTGCGGTTGCTCTGCATGAGGAGTAAGTGTGACCCGCCCGCTCGATGGGTTCTGCGGCGGTGGGCGCAGGTATGTGGCGTCGCGCGCGCGGTGGGTGGAGGAGGCCGGTGCCGCGGAGGTGGTGGAGAGCAAGGGCAAGCAGTGGCTGACCACCGGCGTCACCCGGGGCGGCAAGCTGTGCTACAACGTCGAGGAGACCGGGTACGCCACCCGTTCGATGAAATGCCGTAGCTGTGCATCTTATGTCAGGTTCCTCGTGGTACATTATTGTACTGATCCTTTAGCCATGGTGTGGTGTGCATCCAGTAAGCCAGCATAATAGCATATATTCATTGCTGCTCGAACTTCTGAGGCATTTGCTAATCGATTATGCATGAGTAATGAATTCCATGTCATTGATTTCTGGCTTGTTGAAACCATGCAGGTTCTTGGTTGAAATAGACGCCTTGATTCTTCTCGATGACAAGGATGAAACGATAGGAAAAGAAGGCATCTATGAAAAGATCGCTGGAGGAAAATATGGGTGCTCCTGGGATGCGTTCCAAGCTTATAAGTACTTGAAATCGCTTGGTTATATTGTTGGACGATATGGAGTTCCATGGACAATGAAGAATAGTGGTACTTGTGACACTACTGTTACTCCCACGAGTGTAGTTCATACTGATCAGAGCTTCGATAGAGTCGACGGTACCTGCAGTGACATAACCAAATTGCTGAAGGAAATGCACAATGATGGGATATCTCCATCCTTTGAAGTGTATTTGCCTAACAGCAAGTTTAAAAAATCATCCCCAGGAGCCCCTAGTTTCCTCTTATGTCTGTTAAGGTAATGGTCCTTTTATCCAGTGAACATCAATTACAGTTTCATCTTTGAATAGTTCATCTTATGTTGATCTCCCAGTATTTTCTTCTAGATACAGGGTCCTCTTCACTTAGACTGTACTTGACTTACTGAACTATTTTTCTGTAAACATGATAGGACTTTTCCCTATGGTGCTTTTGATATAATTTTAGCAATACTTTCTTGTTTGAAATGCATGCGAGTACCCTGGTAGGCTGCAACAGATGGACCAAGTTTCATGGAGACCAAGGGTGGATCTGGCACGCACAGCTGTTTGCTCTAGTAGATTTTTTTTTCGATAAGAGAAGCTTTATTGAAATTAAGATTGTTACATCGTGATGATACAAAAACCTTGAGATCCTCCCAATCTCTGCACAACTAGGGCACACAGCCATAACAATAATAAATAAAATAAAGACACAGTAGTGTTGCTCTAGTAGATTTAGTCACAATTGTTGTCCATCTGCAGCGGTAGAGCCTTACCGTCTGTGACCGGAAGGTCTAAGGTTCGAGCCCCAGCCTCTACACATTGCACATTGTGTGGGAAAGGCTGGTTGCTAACACCCTTCCCCCAGACCCCGTGCAGTGCGGGAGCCTACGGCACTGGGTACGTCCTTTTTTGTTGTCCATCTGTTTGCTATATGAACCAAAGAAATGAATTGCTCAGTCTCAAAGCTGATTGAATATTTGTGATGTCTACGTGGACTCTCAATCCTCACTGTGACTGTTATATTGTAACTTATCACATTTTTCTTTCCATTATCACCAACTTTTATCCTGAAGATGGATATATAGCTGATTGGAGCATGCAGTAGGATAAGAGTGTGCAAATTTATGGAGTGTAGATACACTGTCCATGAAAGTAAAAGGAAAAAAAGAGTTCAAGATGACTTTGGTGATAACATATGAGTAAAAATAATAACATAATAGGGTTGCTCTAAAATACTCGGTTGATCCATTTTTGTATCAGAGTATCATAACTTTGGCATGAAGTCCTAAAACAAGATATTGACATTATTTTCCATTTCTGTGCAGGAATAAGCCCCCCTCAAGGGTTGAATTGGAAACGTTGGAAAACAATTTTGGGGGTATTCCTCTTAAATATTGCCATGTGGATAATGGGCGTGTCAGCTTTCTTAACTTCGACAAAGTTGCTCTTCCAAGCTTGCCCTGATGGGTAGCAGGCACATTTGTTAGCGCTCCTTGTTGCCAGTTATCACAGATCTTGTAATAGCATAAATAGAAATAGAGAGATCTTTGTTCTAAGATATGTTTGCCTCAGCAATCATTCTTGTTTGAAGCATGATTAGTTTTGTTTTTCTTTTGTTAGATTACTGCCACCTGATAGTGCATGAGATGTTCCATCTTGAGCTGAATGTTGACTACACCGATTTATATATTTCATGGACTCTATTCAAACCATAATATTCAGCCACAGGCCATCACAAAAATAATTGCTTTTGTACGTGATTAGTAATGAGCACTTTCACAACGCCAACTGAAGCCCAAATTAACATGAGGTTTTAGAATTGATACTTTCACGAGTAAAGCACATAATCACATGATGAATATAAATCAGTAAGCCAAAACCTGCTAGTGCAAACAAAACTTTCAATTATATGGAACTGCACTACTGAACATTGAAACAAACATGGATATCTCCATAATAGACAAACACTACAAAAACAATCTTGCAGCTCATCGTGAAATTTTGCTAAGAAACAATAGAAAATGTATGCTTCAGAAGTTCTAAGCTAATAGTGACCTTCGTCCTCTACAGTACAAATCATTTCAGGTTTTGCTTATCTAGAAGCTGCAGTAGTACTATCTTAGCTGTTGCTCTTCCAGTCTTCCCATTGACAAAGATGAGGGAATTACAAAGATGTTAAAGTATGGATCTTTCTACATTCTCAGAATCCAGCAATTTGTTGTAGAGTCCAGAATCTACAGAGGCGTGTGAAATCATGTCTAGTCTTTGCTTCTTGTTTATTTCTGATGATTTTGTTTCTGAGGCTGCACCAGGGACCCTTGGATTTCCAACAGCAACGAATGCTACTCTCTTCCTAGTCTCATGCTTGAGGTTCGAGTTTGGAACTGAATGCATGCGGGTATTTAGGGTATCAGGAATTGAACAAGTACCACTTTCATTTTCCAGTTGGCTCCCACTCTGAGAACCTCCAGCATCACTGCAATGGCTCATTTTGTCTGGTTGCTCAGCCAGAGCAGCGTCAGCCTGTTTGGCCGGCAGGTTCATTTCTTCAAGATTTGGTGTATCTGAAAAAAATGGCCACAAATAGGGCAATGGAGTTAACAAGAATGAAGTTAGGCACCATGAAATGATAAAAGGGAACCAACCCTATTCATTTGAATTTGAATGCGTAACAAATGATTTGATACTGAAAATTATACTTTTGTTTGGTTCTCTAAAATAACAATCAACTACTAGTGGTAACCTGAGAGGTGTCTTGCAATTATCTAAAGGACTAATCAAGTGTTGCATCATAGCTGTAATACGGAAAACCTGATTATTGAAAATCAGCACCTTATTAGCTATCATTCAGTTAGGCTATCTGATCTTAGTATTGTAGACATGTCAGCCAGTATCTTAGTAGTTAGGGAACAATCAGCATGACAACTTATCATTAATAATTCAATTTTCTACATTTGATTTCCGCTATATTTTTCACAATGTAATAATGTTACTAAGGTGCTTAATGTCCATTCAAACTCAGTGCCCATTCAGCAAGCAAGCATCAAACAACACAACTAAGAATTCAGGATCTTTGTATATTCATCATGAATAAGAGAAAATAAAGCATTTCAACCTTCACTAACGAGTGGAAGCGTCTCATACTGGATTGAAAATTCAGGACCACAGGGCTTCTGATCTTCAACTTGTGTTTCCTGACAGCTATCTTTCATCTTTTCATGCAAAACAAATTTATCTTTCACCCATACACATTCCAGAATCGTACAAGCATCATTCATAGAGGGGTAGTACTCTCTGAAAGCCTGTGAGAATAACCGAAGAAAAATTAGGCAAAGTGATTCGGTGAAATCATTATATCTTCTAGAAAGATCAGCTTGTGTGAAAGTAAAAACACAGGCTTAGACAGTGGAGTTTCTCCATGGTACACAAAATTACATCATTGCTAGTGGAAGAAAAACAGACCTGCACTCCACCGATGCTAATCTTAACAGCCTGCTTCCTATCAGTAAGATCTGTAACCTTATTGTATAATGAAACAACATCAAGTAACATCTGTGAAGCAAGTACCAGAGGGTCAGAGGCTACGGCAAAAGCTCTTGTAAGTTCAAAAGAATAGCAATATCAGCCAGCGTGCGGTTCCAAGGTGAAATTCAAAAGAAATTGTAACTCTCACCTGTTGGATTAGGGTCCGTATTCGTGCAAGCAAAGAAAACACTGCTGTACAAAGATCGATGAAGAATGATCTAGCAAGTAAAAATGTTATCTGACTGTATTTGTAGGTTAAGGAACTTTGGATACCTTTCAACCATTGAGGTAAGGTAGAAATTTATGTCTGTTTTGTTTATGAGGCTAAGCCAATGGTAAGACATAACCCACATATCGGTAACCTAGTACAAGTGGACATGAGAACCGAAAACAAAGGATACATTGCTGCCTTCATGACAGGTTCAGCCATCTGCACAGGACGGAAGTTTCTCACTGAGATTTGATATGATGCAAAGTTGGGCAGAGTATGAAATCTCTCTTCTAGGCCACAGATAAGTCATGATCACAAGATCATCAATGAACCACAAACACAAAACACACCTGGGACAACAAACGAGCAACACCCAAAAGCCTCTCATGATGGCTGTGGTTTGCACCAGGTTTCTTCTTAGTCTGCCTACATCAGGAAAAAAACCAAAGTAAGAACCCGAACAAATCAATTATTCCAACAATAGCAAGTGAAATTTGTAAGCAAGCCCAAATGCAGTAGCATACTGACTTGGCCGGGACGAGGATCGTGTTTGCCGGCTTGCGGGATGCGAGGACGGGGAACACGGCGTTGAGGACGTCGGCGAGGCCGGCACCGAGCAGCAGCTTCAGGTCCCTCCTCACCTGCGCGCGCAGACACACGGGCACTCACCCCTCGTCAGCGCGCGAGCCAATCGCCAACCGAGATGGAGGTCATCCGGGTATCCTTTGGGGAGGATGTGGAGACGCGGCGCTCACCTTGAGGAGGTACTGGAAGTAGGCGGCGCGGCGGTGCTGGTTTCGGTGCTTGTACACCAGGCGCTCGAGCACCCCCGCTTCCGCCTGCAGGTGACGCAGCGCTGCCCGCAGCCGCTGCTCCTCGTCGTCCTCCGCCGTAGAACCCGCCTCTGGCCGCTGCGACATGGCCGACGGCGTGTGAGAACGCGGTGGCGGCGGCGCGGCTGTCCGTCCGGTGGGTAGTTCCTCCTGTCCGGTCGGCTGTCTCTTGATTGATTTGGGCCTGGGCGTGGGGAGGAAGTGTTTATGGGCTAGATGGGCCGTGAGTCCTATCCAGCTAGAGTTTGAGTCCTTCGATTTTTTTATATTTACTTTTTTACGATTTTTCAAAAGTTATATAACCTAATAAAAATTTTGCAAAACTACCGATGGCTCTGCTTCAAATGGCAGTAGCATTGCTACCGCTGTTTGAAACGGCGGTTGGCCCCTATCGCCATTTGAAACGGCAGGGCCGCGGGGGCGGGTACGGTAGCACTCTCAACCATCATTTCAAACAGCGGTAGGGTCATAACTTTTTTTTATAAACTCTGATGGAGTTAAACTTTATATGAAAATTATATCTTTTGTCAAGATCTACAACTTTCTATTTCAATTTTTTTCATTTGAAGTCATCTTGATGCTCAAATAAGTGATACAAATGTTTCTTCTCTCTCTTTTTTTTGACAGGAAACGACAATGGAGTCCCCTACCTATATTTTTTCATATATTAACAAAAGATATGTACAGTGTACAAGACCTCAGGCCTCAAGAAAAGAAAGAAATTACAAAAGGCTACTCAACCACAAAAGAATTTTCTCCCTAATAGCTGGTCGTTTTAGGCTCCGTGGGCAACCAGGTTCATGTCAGCTAAAAATAAAGCCTTTCAGCTTGCAAAAGAAAGAGAGGCACAATAAAAAATGATTTGAGTTTCTATGCCACCACAAGGACCACGCACCCACCATTATAATTTCCCTGAAGATTACTGAACCAAACTTTTCTCTAGCTTGACTTGAAATACTTTCAAAAACAATTCTAACTTAAGAAATATGTATATATATAAAGGGGAAAGCTATATAAAACTAGTCCGTACAAAATTCTAGAGTCTTAAATGGGACATGAGTATCCTGCAAATATTTCTAACATGCGACTTGCTGTCCTTGCAAATCACCAACTTACGCAATCATGCACGCGATTGTATCCTTCGCGGCATTGCGCCTAAAACTTGGAGTAACGTGCGATGACCATATACGTGTATGCTCGAGCTCGAAAGCCCATGTCCGGTGATTTTACTTGTAGTAGCAGCTCTGCATTCAGGCCTGGCACCAGTGTTCTTTCTTCGACAGCGATGTACGCAAGCAGAAAGCCGAAAGCCTTCTTTCGTGCAGAACAAATCTCGATCTTGGAACTCGAAATTTACGCCGAACAGATCTTGGCGCCAAGTTGAGCTCCGATCCGAGATGTGCAAACAGTACGTGGCGTCCAAATGGAGGGGTCACACGTCACAGTCTCACAGCATCAAGGGAAAAGGCCGGCCAAATTTGGAGGCGACATCTTTTCTGAAATATATTTGGACCATATAGTCCGAGTATGATATACACGGATGGCCACCCATATTAGCGTGATGCTGCCAGTGGCATCTTTGACGAAATATTCCAACTTTCCAAGCCGGTATAATGTTGTCATGAGCATTGTTCTGAATGCAAGACCTTTCCTTGTTGTATCGCAAACCGGGAGTTTTCAGTCTTCCGTGGAACTAACTGCCAGGTCGTACGTGCCGGCTATCGCAACGTTTTTTTTCTCTCTCTCTGGTTGAAGTGTTCTCGCTGCCTAAACAGAATCCCATTGAATTTTTTAGGAGTCCAATTAACCCACATCCCAAAGATCCCAAGTACGTAATCGTAATTAGGTACTACTAGAGCACATGGTAATGGCATGATGGATGGCTTCTCAATTCTCATCGGTAGAAACACACGGAAGCAACGCAATGCAACGCCGAGATCGGCCGGATATACGTACGTATAGTAGGGGGGAGGAGACATGGTGGGGGACGCGTACGTCGTGGATAGGATCGAACTGTATCGATCTGCAGAGGACGACGTCGTTTTCTTCCTTCCCTGCGCACGGAGGCGATCGATCTCCATCTGAACGCTGTGAGTGATGGGCCACGGGATCTTTGGATCGAGCCCCCCATGCAGTGCAGCTCAACCACCGATCTACTAGCTAACTAGGGCCATCATAGTGTGGTTTCCCTAAGTAATTAAAGATCATGCATGCATGTACGCGCCTGCCATACTATATTTCTACTGCCACTGGCCACTGCTCACTCTTCGATCAGCAGAACGTATATGGCCGTTTGACCAATCAATCAAAAGCAACCCCGGCCAGTTTATTGGTCATGCTGTCGCAATTCGCAAAGAGCCAAAGAGAGATGTGGATCGGAGAGGGGTTCTGGTTGTATTCTATGCAGGCCTCTTAAACAAAGGACATCTCCGCGTACAAATCATTCTCCCCGAGCCAATACACACTATGTACAATAATTTGCAGTCCCAAATAAAAATGGGCGGCCGGGGGCGCATCGAGAGCCGGCCGCCGCGCGCTACGTTCCACGGAGCGGCCCTGTAATCTTGCGAGCTACACGGCAAACCCTCCCAGCTATGCGCTTGTCCGCGCCCGCGCGCGCGACGACCCTGCGCCCGGACGGACCCCAGTTCCTCGATCGCTGCCCTGCCGGTCGATCCCCGCTGCCGCCGTGGCAGGCCCGTACGTCGCAATCATGCGCGCTGTCGCCGCTCCCCAAAAGACAAACGGCGCCGGAAGTACCCGGGGACTGGGGTCGTGCGTGCCTGCCTGCGTGGCACTGTCGCGCGCTGGGATGATGCATGATTGCGGCCATGGTTTTATGACCATCGGATAGGGCGGCGAGGAGGAGTGGATGGCATCATGCATGGTAAACATATGTAGCTTTGGCTAGCTTACATACCCAGCAAGGTGTAATCGAAGCTAGCTGCGACGAGAGGTGATCTGCGTGCGCGCCGTGCCGCGTAGTAGTATAGTTTAACCCGCGGACGGCGCTGCCGTGCCAGCGCCTGAATGGCTCGATCACCTGCGCGGCTCTGATGATCGGTGGCAGTGGCTGCACAATTATGGGGTCGATGCTGTCATGTTGAGCTAGCTGCCGATGGGCTCAGTACACGAACAACAGACAAGCCATGGTCCGGCCTCTTTTGATAAGAATTACAGCGGGGATCACATTGCATATGCTTCGCGTGAAAACTGAAATCTCTATGCTCCACGCAGCATATCTCAACGGTTTTTTAAGTTTGCGTCTGCGCATTTGATCCGCTGGCGATCGGGGCCGGGTCGATCACGTGCAATAGACTGCGGGGGGCAGTCTATGCAGTCTACTGAGATCCGGACGGTTCGCCCGGAGCTAGGATTCGGACCAACCCCTACGGCGACTTGACACTTCGATCGGCCGAGTCAAACACATCGGCCTAACGTGTTCAGGTTGGGCAGGGCAGATGGCCCGCTCTTCAACAATTCTAGTCATCTCATCTCTTTCCCCATCTCGAAGAGAAAAGTCCTCGATCATGGCTTTTATCTTCTCCTATTTTGACAGCAATCCCAGCAGTTTGAATTGAACCTTCCGATGCATTGAACGCATGCCCTGGCGCCCTTGGTGGGTGGGGCGGCGCGCGAGCCATCAGATTTGCAGATGATACGCGTGTGTGCTGCCTGTGGCGTACCATCACGCAATCTCCGAGCAGTAACGCCGGAATATTCTGCCGGCGTGGTACTCGTCCTTCATGTGCGCCAAGGGCGAAAAAAAATAAAGATGCTACGTCCTGGAGATGGAGATTGCAGGGCCGGATTTGATCCATGAATGGCTGCGTCCGTTGCGGCATGGACGGGTGGTAGTACAGTGTTCTGTTGAATCTATCTCTTCGGTTCGAAAAAGGAAGAAGGAAAGCAAGAACAAAATGGAAAATTTATCTACACCCAATGCTTCTCTGATCAAAAGGAATTGGCTGGATACCAGCTTGGAGCATGCATGAATCCGTCACCGTTCGCCAACTCATGCGAAGGCGATGGGAAGATCCGTTTTTGCGGAGAGAAGAGCCGTCGCCGCTCGCCGGTGCGCGGCGAACGGAGGAATGCGGCCGCCGGCGGGTCAGAAGAGGTTGAGGACCTCGCGGATGGTGGCGTTGCAGAGCGGGCAGCGGCCGCGGCCGGCGCGGAGCTCGCGGGCGCAGGCGCGGCAGAAGGTGTGGCCGCAGGGGATGAACGCCGCGCCCTTGCCCCGCGCCACGCACACGCAGCACCGCCCGCCCACGCCGCCGCCCTTGTCTTTCTCCTTCTCCTTCTCCTCCGGCGGCGCATCCTCGTCCGCGTCCACGCGCCTCCACTGCCCGCCGGCCGCGCGGGTCGTCCACTGATGCTCCGTCCGCTCCAGCAGCGCCATCAGCGACACCCGCTCCCCGCGCGCGCCCGGCTCTGGCTCCGGCGCCGCGGCGGCCGCGCCTCCCGTCGCTGGGCACGCGCCGCGGCGGGCCGAGGCGACGACGGCGTGAGGAGGGCCCCGGTCCTCGTCGGCGTCGCGGATGGCGTCGAGCAGCGTGCGCCGCCTCCCCGCCGCGCGCTCGCCTTCGCCGTCGGCGTCGCCGTCGCGCAGCTTGAGGAGGTCCCGGAGGTTGGACGACGCCGCGAGCTGCTCCGCCAGCGTGACGCCGCGCCGCGGCCGCGACCCCGGCGCCCGCACCTCCATCCCTCGAGCGCACAGCCGCACACCACCAACGAGGCGACGGCTTGACTGGAGGAGCAGCGCAGCGCTGATCCGCCTGCTGGTGGTGCTGCCACCCGCTATCCGGTTTATACTGGGGACCCGTTTATACTGTCGTGTGCCGCGACCGGTTCCAGAGTAGTTTTGCTTTGCCCCCCGCTCGGACTCTTGTTTTCGAGGCGAGGCGAGGCCGAGGCGCGGTCTCGGGCGCCACTTGGCGGCCGCGCGCGCTCGGCTCGGCCGGCCGCGTCGCGCAAGCCGCGCCCGAGCGCCGAGCTGGAGGGCGTGGTAGACTGGTGGTTTGGCCCCCGTTTTCCACCGCGCGGCGCGGACTTTTGCGAGGTCCGAGTCGAACGGGAGCTGCTGCCCCGGGCGGCTGGCTGACCTGACCGCCGTTGCCTCGTGACGGGACACGGATCACGATGGGTGGGTGGATGGGCAGGCGCCGCGCTCCACACTCCGCAGGCAGCCGTCCACCGGGCGGCGAGTGGTGGCGGTCGCCGGGCGTTCAGGTCGCAGTCCAGCACCGGATGCCGCGGACGGATGGCTGATCGCGTTCCTCACCTGGAGCGGAACTGCAAAGGCAAAGCCGCGGTTGCTGACGGTTGCTGATCGCGTTCCTCACGCCTGACTTCCTGGCCAGTTGCGCGCCAGCGCCAGCTTCTGCCGTAGTTTCGACGGATCAACGCTGGCCGGCAGCAGCAGCAGCAGGGAAACGTGATTCGGGTGACCCCGTGCGCTGCGCGACACAGGTTCAGGCACGCCAGCAGTTAAATCTCGCTGCGCTTTACGCCACCAGCGGCGCTCGACCTTTGCTTGGCGCAGTTGCAGGCCAATCAAGCACTGCTTGAGCTTTTTGGACAAGCTGCCGGGCTGAAAATCATACGGGACGCAATGCAAACTCCGAAACCAAAAAATTCAAGCACGAATTTCATAACCAACGAATCTGAATATATAAGAAAAGGGATCTCTCGGATACAATTCTCTCCGGGTGATAAGGGTGAAAACAGCTCTCTGACAATCGCAGCTAACATGGTATAGAGGCTAAACACGTTACAGTATGTATGCCCCCCATTGATCAAAATTTAGGGGCAGAAATACCCTGCCAACTTTTGACCAATCTCCACACCACCTCCTATTATGTTCTCCAAAGACCAAAAGAAAAGAAATGGATGTAGGGGAATATGAACGGTTTTTGCTGTTCAAGTCCACTTGTGAAAATCTCTTCGGTCGACCGAGCAACTGGATGGTATTGAAGCCACCTGGGGCTGTGGAGCGACTCAACCGAAGGAACAGAATGGACTTGTTGATTACATTAGTATGCGGACTCATTGGGCCATGCCCACCACAAAAAAATGTTGCTTCCCACCTCCCAGGTTACCCTTACCCCCTGATAAACGACCGTTTGATAAATGGGCTGACAAAGATCTTATCTTAGTCACCCACCCTCTCATAAAAGAGAATGTAAGCCTCGCAGTTCAGAACTTCCTCCAGAGAGGCTTCTCTGACTTGTCCATCACTTGCATAATACCAAGATTTCGAGCCACTGCTCTGCTGCTGCCGGCCTCCAATCTTGGCAGCTCTCACGTACGCAATATAATGACCTCCTGTCATGGTTCCCAAGTGCTCAACAACACCAACTAGACGATAAGTGGTATTGTTGGTCTCCTTACATCTGCAGGTAACAGAAAATAGTGATGAACAGGTCAATTGTAAGGCTGCAAGGAACTGTTGCTGCCCATAAATCACAAGCATGGTAAAATCCTATCATATAGATTATAGAAGAAGGCATAATCATCAAGGCCTCACCCAAATACCTAAATATTTACAAATCATACGGAATCCAAATACTATAAGTCTAGCTAAACAAATCCCTCACCAGTCATAAATGTAGCAAAGTTAGGTAATGACAACCTAATAAGGCCCAAAAAACACAAGAAAATTACAATGTGTACATTGATTAGGATTCAACAAATTATATTCACCATTATATGCCCTCAAACATGACTGCGTAACTTAACCAGAGTTCCTATTCAAATTCAAATTGTGCAGGCGGTAAGTATAGAATTCTTACACTAAATCGAAAGAATATGCATGCGAGTGCACTTGTTTGGTTAACAAAGATTGAATGCTGGAACATAACTATTTTTTCTCATTCTTAGGCACGCACGCGCACACACAAAACAAAAGAACTGTACACACAAAAAGGAATTGCACGTCAATGGTACATCCCATTAAATTAGCTAAAAGATCACAAAAATTGGATTTTATATACTATTGCACTGTTTGATGATTTGGTGGTGATATGCTATTTGACCATTTAGTGGGCATATATCAATTAAAAGCCTGAAAGAAGCAGCCGCTTTGTATCATTAACATGCTTTTCCAAATAAATAAATAAATAAGATGAAATACTTAAAGTCAAAATCAAATTACTCTATGAGTTGCAAACTTGCAATAGAGAAACCCTCATGAAAAGCATTGACATTTTAACTCTCTCTTTCATGGATAGGACTATAGGAGCATTAAAGCTTGAATCAGACAATAAGACTACAAGTGATCAGCAATTATCTTTCTATGTTAGAACATTACAACACATAAACTTAGGGACATGATATGAAATTTATGGCATGGCTAGCGTCTAACTTCTCTGGCAATAGCCATAGCCAATAAGAGAAGCTAGTCTAGTTTCTTCACAAGAAGAAAATCTGACAAAAAGAACCACCCCACAATCAATTCAATTAGATCAGTAAAGTGGTTTATTCTGATGGCAAGGGTCAAGTGTTTGTGTATGAGGAACCAACACTACCTGGAACATACCAAAGCACGACATTTCATTTTTATCAGGATATGTCTGACATTTTACTTGCAAGACTACTATTAGTTGATTAGACAATGCCAAACTAAGGTGACCATAGGACAACTGTTCACATGATCGCCTTCTCCATGTGGCTAGTAGGAATAAAGTTGTAACAAATTGCAGCAAGGCAGAAAACAATTGACAGGTTAAAGGAAAAAATAGATAGTTTCAGAAGTAAATAGTACCTTGGGTCCATGAATGGTTGTATGTCAAGCATCTCCTTGAAGCGCACATGCCCTTTCAATTTCTTATATCGACCATGTGAATCCTGGCTGAATCTGTTCAAGTTAATTGTCAATACAGGAGGAGCCTTGCTTATAAGAATTCTTCTCATTGCAGCTCTGAAAACCTTTGTCTCATCCTCCTTCTTCTTATTTTGGTTATCTTGCACTTGTTGTGCCTTACCAACCATCTTCATTCGCTTCCTCCTGCCCTGATTCCTTGTGATGACTTCTTCATTATCTTTGGCGCTCTGCAAGGTTTTTTGTGCATCAGATGGAAGGCTACTAGACACAACTTCTTCAGCACCACTAATATGTTCAGCTTCTACGTTGTTGGTTGCATTGCAAGAGACAGAATCACTATCACAACTCACTGGTGCACCTGTTGCTTCAGCAGTTATATCCACATTATGTACATCATTGTGCTGGATATCTGAAACATGTTGTTGCTTATTCAAAGATGAGGATTCCAGGTCTAATCTTTTCAAATCCACACACTGTTCCTTATGGTCAGTCTTACTGTTTGACGGTTCAGTGTTGTCAGTAGTGAACACAGCACCAGTACTCTGCATAGTAGTATTTTCTGTGTCAGGAAAACTACCATTGCAGTTTTGTTTAGGGTCAGCCGAAGAAGGATTTGCACATCCACCTTCCTTGCAGTTTATATCAGAATGTATATTGTTCGAGCAATCATCACTTGCCATAATCTGATCAATGTCCTTTTTGCAACCATCAGTTGTCATAATATGATCGATGTCCTCCTTGCTGCAGCCCATGATCAACTTCTCACCATCTTGTCTTCCATCACCACCTTCCATCGTCTCCTCACCATCCTTAATTTCATTAGCACTGTCCCCCATCTCCATGTCATTCTTTGTTTTATCAGCCTTTAAACGTGCAGCATTAGTACAGTGCTCACACAACCATGGTTCAGATAGCAGCTCTGGTTCAGTATATAAAGCCAAGCAGCCTTCAACTGATACAGGAGCATTACTATCATCTACCTCATCATCAGCACTATTACTACTCCAAGCCATCACATCAATATCTTCAGCTTTACTAGTTTCTTTCTTGACTTCAGAAGTAACTTCTGGTTCATTGAACATATCACCAAGGCCAACATAGTCATCTTGCTCTACATCTCCACCATATGCAGGTTGTGTATTATTTTCCATTACCGGAGAAACAACTGGAGGAATTGCACATTCTGAATTCTGTGAATTTTCTATGGTTTCATTCATTTCATTGGCAGAAGTAGTGAATTCTTTGTAAGGAAGTAAGATAACTGGCTGCAAAGAAGCAGCATCATCAACAGTGTCCTCACCTGAGTGCTCAGAACCCAAAATTTTCTCTTTAGGTAGGGCATCATCCTGAGGGTGTGAAGGACCCTGCGCAACATCCTGACTTTCCCAAATCTGTCCCGCTTCAGTAGAATCTGCAGAATCAAGAACCTCAGATTTTGTTTCATCTGCATTGTCAAGGTAATCCAACCAGCATACACTATCCTCCACATTCGAAGTGGCCATTGGTTCTTGATTAGACACAGAAGCACATGACTCACTGCAGACAGAGGGCTCAAGTTCTTTCTCGCTGGCTACCTGTTCGAGTTCTGAACCAGGAATTTGGGAATTGTTGCGCTCAGCAACTGTTTGAATCTTTTCTTTGTTATTCTCCACTGATGGAGATGCTCGAGCAGGAATCTTCCCATATCTGCGACTTTTGTTCCTATCTCGTATGGACTGTTTGGTCCTCTTTGCGGGTGGGGATGAAACACTCTTGGTAGGAGGCTTCCTTGATGGAACTGGGAGTGAGAGATCAAGGAATTGATCATGTTTAACGGAACTGTGTGAGCATTCTGTGCTGGACACAGTACTAGACAGCTGACCCCCAAAGATGGAGTCAACAATTGTGGGAACCCCTGCATCTGAAGCTTCTTCTGCTAGCTTCCGTGCTTCAGTTTCCTCTGTACGTAAACCATCAAGAAAACAGCGGAGTAATTCATGACTATCCTGCATCTGGTAGCCCCTAAACTGCGGATATTTTGAGCAAATGCTTGAGAAGAGGTTCTTAGGGCTAAGCGCGCCTCCTGCATGATTTGAAGCACTGGTCTCTGCAAAGAGCTTCTTCAATGACATAGCAAGGGCCTCTGTAGGAACATCTGGTCCTAACATCTTCCTGCGCAAGCGATCAAGCGCGAGGAGGTTCTGCAGCACTGCATTGAAGAAGCATGTGTTTCCAAGATTTGGCAGCCCTTTGATCACATTAGCGTGGGGGTTAACCGAATACAATGCATCAGTATCCTCACCACTACCTACCTTTTCATCCACTGCTGCTGCCACAACTGTCTCTAATTTGGGCATCTCAATTGGCACCTCCTTTTCACAGGACAAACAATAAGCAACTGTCGGGTCATCATACCTTGCAGCCCACCAATGCCGGTCCTGCTTAGCATGCCGCCTGGCATGGCCATAGGGCTTTGTATCCTCTACTGCGCCACCACAGAAATGGCGACCACAGTCCAAGCAAACCCACATATCACTTTTCTCAGCCTTCGCCTGCGCCTTGGCAGCAGCACCTTTGGAGGCGCCTCCTTTCTTCTTCTTCCCACCTTTCTCCTTGTTTCCAGCGCCACTTTTCTTTCTGGGGGCATCTTCCCGGCAATGCTCACATGATGCAACATGCTTGGAAGACAAGATCTCCAGGAGGACCCTGTCCAAGTGGGCAGTGTCACGGCTGTAGTGGCCGCAATGCTCCCTGCCACTGGCTGATGCAGTTGCTTCTTCTGCTGTGTGGCTTGTGTCCTGCGATGCTGCATCGCTGGGTCCAACATCTGAGGATGAGGCTGAAGGACCGCGTTCCTGCACTTTACGCAGGTTCTTGGGCTTAGCCTTCACCTTCTTCCCCATCAGTACTGAACAGGTGTGGAATCAGCCAGGGGCTCGCGGGGTTTCAAAATCCCCCAAATCTCTCTCTCTCTCTCTCTCTCTCTCTCTCTCTCTCTGCAAAACAAACTGCAGCCACAAGTTGTGCAGTTGATCTTGCCCCTAAGAAGAAGAACCTAACCAAACCAAAGGTTGATGGATTAGCAACAAATCGATGAAGGAAGGTCACAAAAAAGAAGAGATCCCTAGACGAGCTGCAAGAACAAGCCATCTAAAACAACTAGAGTTCCTTACCAACGAAAGAAGAAATCGAATCAAGCCCAGATGGATCTGCTCTCCACTACAGTCCAGCACCAGTAGAGGACGGGGGAGAGGGCGCCGGCGACGCCCTTCGACTTGATAAGCTACAGAAGAGGAGAGCCTACTCGCTGGTTGCGTCCAGTCGCCGGCGTCAGGACGCCGCCGGTGAGGCACAGCAAATAGGCGGCGGTAGGAACTGACGAGAGAGCAAGGGACGGACGGAACTCCCCTAAATTTGCAGCTTTCCCGTTTTACCCTCGGATAGGGTTTTGGTGTTCTGGGCCCGGTTCACTTCAAACCGATTGCTCTTCGAACGAGGGTTTGGGTCGGTGCTCTCACAGTCTCACTCTTATCCCCGCGTGCGTCGCCGGAGTAGGTGCGGTGGCTGGTGACTGCAGCGAGTGACTACAGGAAGGAGGAGGCTGACGCGAGGGTGATGGCCATGGCGACGGGGAGGATGCGGCCCGGTAGTTCAGGTCCGCGCCGAATCGAAGAGAGGCGAAGGGAGGACAAGGGATGAGGCGGTCAAACCGGCCCTGTGGTGGCGTTGGAGGTCAATGGCGGCGGTGGAGTGAAGGTGGCGCGGCCTAGCTGTCCGCGGCGGGTGCGCAGCGCTGGATGGGAGGCGGCGGCGGCGGCTCGGGAGCGGGCGTCGGGGATTGGGGTCGACTGGGAGGGGGCAACGGGGGGACTGGGATGGATTTGGAAGGGGATGGGCTGGCGTGGCAACAATCTGACGGCCGTGCGGGTGTTAGCTGCTGGATTGGACAGTCCACTGGCCATGGCTCTTACAGTCTTGCCGTGCCCTTGCCTGCATCATCAGCTTGCTTAGCCTTGCTTCACACTCGCAGTTGGGTGATTTGCTTCAAGGGCTCGTGCTAGGGCTCTTGGGGATAGGGGTTGTGTAGGCGGAGGAAACTAGGAGGGTTAGCGGGGAGAGAGGCGCTTCCTTAGGTCCACCTCCCTTTGCCACCACTCTTGTATGCTATGATCACGCGCGGCACGCTTCATTTGGAAACAGAGGGAGAAGCGGTTTTTGGCTGCTGGTTTTGGCAATTGGGGCAAAAGCAGAATTCGGCATTGAAGAAAGTAGCCGAGAAGAAACGGAAAAGGCAAGAAAAATTGGATTTAACAGGCAGGATGAGAGGGTGTGAGGATTGGGAATTGTCCTACTGTGTGAAATAGATCTGGGGAGAGACGGCCTCCTTTCCTCATCAAACCTCCTTGCCGCCACCGCCACCACCGCCACCGCCGCTGGCCCATCCCAGCCAGGGATTTTTAGCCTTCTCCGTGATCGTGGAGTTCTTTGGTGGGATTGTGAGCTCGGCTGCTTCTGCTACCAATTGAAGGTTGTTCTTCTCTCCCCCTTGCATTGTTTGTTTCGTTTCATAATCCATCAATCTGAAATGGGTTTGTGGTGAATCTGCATATATGCTGACGGGTTTGTGTATTAGAGAGTTTGATATCCTCTGATAAGTAATACAAAAGGATGTTTGAGGAAAAGAAAGTAATTCAAAAGGAGAGACCATGTTTTCATGTGAGTTGTGGTTAGAAGGCTTGATGATTAAGGTAGCTGGGCTGATAGGGCAGTAGATAGACTGTCTAAAAGAGTTAACTTAATGGTTTCATAAATTGTGTTATTAGATACATGCCATTACAATTTTGCTGTATTTGAAACATTCGACTACAAAGCTTGAAATTTTAGACTTGTCATCGTGATTTTCTTTTTATTTGAGATATGCCGGAAGTGGCGCTCAGCCCGTGGTCGATCTGTTCATGTTCATTACCGGGGATGGAAGAGCGTGTCCGAGGACGGTGCCAGGGGTGGGGTAGGCCGCTGTTGCTGCACAGATCCTGCTGGCAGAGTAAAGAGGGCCTGGGGTTGTGTGTTGAGGCCTGTGGCGGCGGGGGAATATTGAGCCACGGAGGATGGGAAGGAGGTGGGCACCATGAGGGGGCTAGAAAAGGAAGACGAGGGTAGTTTCGTCTAAACGATTTAAATAATTGCACATCTCAAATAAAAAGCTAATTTTGATGGCATGTCTATGATTTTGGCCTGTGTAGTGGCATATTTCAAAACTGGCAAATTGTAGGGGACAAGAAAGCTGTTCTCCCTCACAACTGTTTTGATTCATTGTGCATGCCCTGTTTGTTATAGGATCTCTGATATTAGTTTGTTAGTAGGCCAGGTAAAGCGGCACACAATTTTGTGTTTCGAATGGGAACTATTCTCCTATTTTGGTAGACCAGTTGTTAGGGGCTTCCTCTTTACTCAGAGGGGGAATTAGTGAGATAGTAGAGTAAGGGCACGTTTATGTGATGTTCTTTGATTACAGACCTCTTTTTAAAGAGAGCATCAAATTTTTAAAGTGGGTAATTGGCTGCATGGGAAAAGTCTTGATCAGTTGGCTCCACACCTTTTCAACTCTATCTCCAATCAAGCTAGAAAGAGGAGGACAGTTTATGAGGCCTTAACTGAAAGAAGGTGGGTCACTGATATAAAAGGGGCCCTTACCTTAGATGTCCTGGTTGAGTTTCTTGGTTTGTGGGATTTATTAGCTGAAAGGGTGTTGCAACCTGATGTGGAGGATTCTCACAATTGGCGTTTCTCAGCATCTGGACATTATTCAGCAAAATCAGCATATGATGCACTGTTCATCGGAGCCATTCATTTTCAGCCTGGCAAAAGGATTTGGCAAAGCTGGGCACCTGGCAAATGCAAATTCTTTATGTGGCTGGCTGCTCACAACAAATGTTGGACAGCTGATCGGCTGGCAAAAAGAGGATTGTCACATCCTGACAAATGCCCCCTTTGTGACCAAGAGGAAGAGACAATAAATCACCTGCTTTTGTCATGTGTATTTGCACGACAGATCTGGTACGACATTCTGTAGGGACTTCATCTACAAGTTCTTGCTCCCCAGATGGAGGACTCTTCCTTTTTGGAATGGTGGCATAGAGTGAGCAGCAGGGTGGATGGTCTTGTGCAAGAGGGGTTAAACTCCATCATCATCCTTGTGGCCTAGGTATTGTGGAACCATCGGAATCACTATGTTTTTTATGGTCTTCAGCCTAATTTGTATGCACTTTTGTCCACCATCAGGGAGGAGATGAGAATGTGGGGTTCGGCTGGGGCTAAAGGAGTTAGCTTTCTCCTCGCCCAGCTACCACATGAGTAGGAAACTGATTTATGTTAGGTCAGGTCCTGCCAATATAATGTGTCACTTGTAGTTTTTTTGGTGTGTAGGGGTTTTCAGGGCTTTCCCCTTCAAAAACCCTGTGTACTGGGGTGTCTTCACCCCCCTTTTTTCTTCTTAATATATTGATACGCAGCTCTCCTGCGTATTCGAGAAAAAAAAACTCTGCTCTTTTTTTCTAATAACAGTATGCTTTGTTCCTGTATCACGGCCTCTGCTGTCTAGCATGATATTGCATAATCTAGTCTATATTTGCAATTCTGCTAATACAATACAACTAAACGTCTACACCATATTTTAACAAATCCCCCATGTGATGCGTGGAAGAAACTGAAGGACTGACGTATCTCGTTTTCTTTTGCTACCAGGAATACCAAAGATGGCAGCCCCAAATTCTTCGGTGGTATTGCCTGCTTTTGCCAAGCTTCAAGGTGAAACTTTTGTGTACTTTATGCGAAAATATTCAATCACCTTGGGACGCAATACTGAAACATCCATAGTAGATTGGGATCTTTCTGAACTTGGTGGGGGCAGAGGCCCACGTGTCTCCCGTCATCATGCACGCATATTCTATGATTTTGAAAAGCACCATTTTGCCCTTGAAGTTCTTGGCAGACATGGATGCAGCATTCGGGGTTTCTCTTATCTCCCAGGTAGCAATCCAGTTAAACTGAATTCCCAGGACCTCATCGAGATTGCTGGCAAACAATTCTACTTTCTCCTACCAATTCGCTCTTTCTTTGCCACTCCTGCTCCGGATGCTCATATTCCCTTGCTACCCCCCCAAGCACATGGTGAGTGTGGAATGCTATCTCTGCTACAATATGATTGGTCCATTTCCCTCCTGTTTTCCTGCATTCTTGCATAATAACAGAATGTATTAGAGGATTCACGCTGTGGCTTTGTTCATATGTTTGACGGCCAAGATCATTTCTAATTGCTGCTGTATGTTGTATACCTGTCCTACTGTACTCATTGTTGGCAGAAAATTGCTTTTGATTGTGATTCTCTGCAAGTAAATTTGCCAGTGCATCAGTACATAACTTTTAATTGTAGAATGACAGAACCTGGCCAATTACTAAGAATGGATTAACAGTGGGCAAGTCGTCCTTTCTTTCGGCTTCAAAATATGAATATATTGAATTACCAGTTTTTGAACTAACTGTAATGTTACAGAGATACTATTGGGCTTTTCCTGTACTATTTATATTCTCATCAGAAGAGCATTATTCTGATCATATACAAACATTTTATTTGTGCATCCCTAACTAATTGCAGACAATGATACAGAATATCAACAGCTTCTGGAAGAAGAGGGAAATGTTGTGTCATCTCTTGTACGCCTGATATCCGACATATGTAATCCTGGAGAATGGGTGACTATGGAGAATCTACATTTACAGGTTTGTTATGGAAAGAAAAATCCATTTCTGTACGGATTATGCAATTCTAAAAGGAACAAAACAATATGGACATATGCTGTCATCTTAACTATCAAAAGCTTTTTTAAACCATTTAACTATGAAAAGTTGGTTTAGGTCTTGGTGCTGTTGACTTAAAACTTGACATAATGATTTGAGTATTGAATAGATCATTGTTCGATAAATGGTGAACTAAATTCAAATTGCAGATTGCTTTGTGTCAGTATTCATTCATTTCCAAGCATTACGTATGGTTTGCAATGTTGTGGTGACTACGGTGGCAGTTGCATTGCTGCAAAGTCGTATGTGCAAAAATATTCATAGGTGATATCTACTCTTTATATATAGTTGTGATATTACTAAATTGATAGGTGATATCTGTTATTTAACTAGATTCTATAAAGGCTCTCTCTATACATTACCAACTTTTGAAGTTTTGGATGCATGGGTATGTAATATGGCATCCACCACTTCCAGAGCTGCCTGACAGCCACTACCTCAAAAGCCAGCTGATTATTAACCTGCCATCTGGTCTTGAGAACGTTGGCTACAGTACTATGATCATATGATTCTTTTCCAGTGCATTGCTATAGTGTCTAACACGCCAATGGCTTAGGCATGTGCTGTAAAGTTTTTTTTGGCATGCAGACTAACTCTTGATTATCTGCAGATACTTGGGCACTTTGGTGAGAATTCTTTGGTCAGGAGGTTTTTGTCACGAGAGGATGCATCAGTCTCATCAACAGAAGGCAGGTCATGGTGCAGCCTGTTGCCGCTACTCAGGAGGCACCCAGAGTATTTTGTCATGAGCACAGTGACCAGAGGGGAAGTAACATCGGAGTATGCTGCATTGGTATCCCTGGTATCCTTGAAGAATGATGAACCATGAACCTTACCATTCTCTGCTGCTCAGGCTACCATCAGCCTTAGTTCTAAAGAAACTGAGAGATCGTTATTTGCACCTCAGGCACATTTTGTAGGGGCTGCCTATCATGATGTAATGTAAACCTGTCTACCATCGTTGTGGGTATCATTAGGATTTGATCTGTGCACTGCAGTGCTACAGTTTGCAAACTTTCTTTTGAGACTGTTCTGTTGTGACAATTGTTGGTGTTCCTTTAGCTTGCTCATCTTTATTTTTTGTTGCATAATAGAGGAGAGGGTTGTCAGCTGCTAGCAGGGCAGCAGAATTTGATGATGTCTGAAGGAATTTCTCCGCCAACACTTCATGATGTAGACTGTTTGGTCGTAGCGCGTTTTTTCTCTCGACCGTGCAGGAGAGCACATCAATATATTAAGAAGAAAAAGTGGGTGAAAGCACCTCATGACCTTTACACTAGTTTTTTGAGGGGGGGGACATGGGGAAACAACCCCAAGGGTGGATCTGGTTTAGATTGACCAATATCACACCTCAGTTCTCTATTCACTCATCACATAGAGTCACATCTTCTCTTACAACACGTGATTGCATGTTGATCTACTGTATTGGGAACACACTTGCTACGAGATTATTAGGCCAAACCTCAATCATCCTCAATTAAAACATTATAGAGAATCGCCCCATGAAATGGACTAAATTTTGGGTCAAGTCAGGAAGTAACCTGTTCAGGGTTTGGCATCTCAGGTTGATGGAAATTGGGAGTTGCTGGAGAAACACTTGTTATTGCATCACAAAACATTGTCCACTGGTACAAAACGGACAGACAGGTACAGCTCCAACTAATGTCACAAATTGGCACACCGTTACATGGTACGTTCCAAAGGGTAACAAACCCATCACAAAATTGTGGTACAATCGATTCTCAAAGGACGATAGGCCAGACACGAAGCAAAATACAGATGACCCAAAACCATTTTTATCTAGCTAGCTTCCTCCAGACGGTGCGCCCACGGTTGATCTCATCCCCATTCCCGGCAAATCTCAAACAATGCAGGAACTGCTGCTGCTCTTCTTTGTGCTGCGCTGCAGATGCAGAACCGTTCATGCTTTTCTCCTCTCCTTCCTCTATGTAAGTAAGCGAATCAACTATGTCATCGTGTTGACACTCTCTTCTGTAGTCAAGTGTGATTGTTTGCAACTCGTGTGTATCAATTATATCTTGAGGTATGCTCTGCCAATATAGAAAAGGAACTATCAGAAACCACCACAAACTCAATAATGATGGTAACCTCCATTTAGAAGAAAAATAGTATTACTAAGTAATGAGTAATTTCAAACTATACTATATATCCCCCACCTAACCAAAAATTTAAAAGCGGGATTAAGAACAACGAAAAGACTAGTGGAATTCTTACTTCAAGGACCCAGCCAATATAAGTAACATTATTGACATGTTGGTTCATGTCCAGATCAGCTCTTCTTGGCTGCAGTTCAGAAATCAATGTCTGTCAGCATTGGAAGTTGTGCAGAACTAAGAACTGGATTAAGTGAAGGGAATGAGAACTGACCACTAATCCTAGTCTTGAGTGTTGTGAAGGATCTGAAAGAATTGGAATCTTCTTCAAACTGCCATTATTTTCCTCTGGGAATGCTAATCTGCAGAACAATATCTTGTTTAAAATTCTTATAAATACAGTAATCACAATTCACAACAAGTCAACAAACAAAACAATTGTGTGACATTGATTACACAAAAAAAAAAGGTCAAGCTATGTTCATGTTATTCAGATTAGGACACATTTATCGAATGAGCTACCGAAAGGACTCTAGCTATTTGATGATGAGAGTAAAACATCTAACAGACTTCAGTTAGGGTCCAAAAGGAAGGAGCTAGTTGGGCACTTTTATGAATCATGAACTTTATGAAAATAACAAGAGTGCATGCATATGCAGAATGATGTCGACAACAAAAGTGAGATTCTTTACCTTGGAGTCTTTGGACAATGTATAAACACCTCATCCCTCACGTCATCACTGACTCGCTGAAGTCTCCGTGTATTTTGGTTCATCATGACCCATTTGCTGAACAATAAGTGATATGACCCTGTTACTTGTATTGTACACTGATAAAAGAATATGCAAATTTGCACTAAAAGAAAACAGAGAATGAATCTGGTAAGTCTAGTTCTCTAACAAATTTCTGCACTGCTAAAGCCTCACTAGTTGCTTTCAGTAGAGACGACAAGAATAAATATGTCCTGCTTATCCAAGTGAATGGTAAATGCCACCCAGAGGAACATGCAGGATAAATCTACAAGTTTACGATTCACATCAATCAACCAAAGGTCTACAGCACTTCCTTAACAAAGAGGAGCAATGAAGTTTTTTACAGGACAGGACAAATTTATCTAGAACAGGTATGAAGTTAACCTTTTTCCTGTTTCATTTCACTAAGAGAATGTGGTATGGAATGTGATTGCAAGCATGGTATCAGCTTAAAAAAGAATGAAACATTGATAATCCATTTTTAGGCCCCGCATTGTACTCAAGCAAGTACCTAGTAGCTCTGCCAATAACTTCACCATTTGCCAAGTCCTTGAGGATCCAATCCCGACGAGTACCAATTCTTCCATCTTCCTGGCACCACGTTTCAATCTCGACAACATCACCCCTACAAGTAAAAGAGTTAACAGTCAGGATTAAATCTTACCAAAAAGGAAAAAGGGGTGCAAATAAAGCTTCAATGGAAGGTTGAAAATTTACCAAGCTGGGTACTTGTAGATCTCAATGTGCATTCGGTTTGTCACCCAAATGAGTCCGAGTTTTCTCATTGTAGTGGTCGTGGCAAAACCATCAGTGGAGAACCCAACACTTTGTGCATGGTTACATCCTACCTCCTGTATTTACGAGAATGCCTACCATTAAAGAAATAGAAATGATACATGAAACAAAAATGCTGATACACTTCTTTATAGTATGCCTGATATAAATGGCAGCAACATTTATACTTCAGAACCAGTTATAAAATGGGAACATGTGGAGTTACTCATCCCATATTCCCATTTGGTGTGAATTTAATTTCTAAGCTTAGATTACAAACTAGCAAATGCATTGGATCCACCAAATTCCACCAATGCTAACTCCAGGGAGCTTTACGAATTTCATGTGTGGACGCCAAAGCAAGCACATCCAGAAAATTGGTGACAGCGACAACCACCCATATATCCTTCATTCCTTTTCAGCACATGGCTTAATTTGTAGTAGTTGCTTATAGGCATTGCCTGATATTTCAGCACACGAATTCAAGAGCTTTATCTCTTCTAACCCAGGACTGACAGACAGAGAAAATTCGCATAGCATTGCAATGGCCAATTTGTTGCATGCACATTAGGGGAAAAATTATATGTGGGATTTGTCACTTCGCAAGACTGAAGAAGACCAGGACAGTTAGCATTTTGTTCCACCGAGGCACAAACTAAGCTACACCCTAGCTCTGATTTATACAAAGGGCATGCACACATTCGTGGCGTAACAGGAACAATTCCTCTTTCAGAATCCAATCCTAGCACACATGAGCAGCTCCGATTCTACCACATGTTTGGAGCGTCCTAAATTCAGATCCAGGCATTCCAACTCTTGAATCCAAGCGCATCCCGAGCCCAATTAAGAAGAACGCGCCACAGATCGGGCCCCCTCGGAGAGCACGAATCCGGACCGAAGGAAGCAGAGTCCCCACCACACGGCGCGAGAGCGTACCTGGAGGAGGTTGGCGATGGTCTCGACGGTGGCCGTCTTGTTGATGCCCACCTCGTAGCAGCGCACGATGAAGCTCTCCTTGTACGAGAGCCCGTCCTCCAGGAGGCTCCCCAGCCGCAGGCGCTCGGCGAGGCTCGGCCGCGCGCCGCCCGCCTCCGCAGCGGCCGCGTGGCCCGGCGCCGCCGCAGCCGCAGCCTCGAGCCCGGACACCTGCGGCGCCCCACGCGCGCACCGCACCACCACCCCGGGCGCCGCCGCCGCGGCGGACTCCCGCCTCCCGTGGTGGCGGAGCGGCGCGCGGCCGCATTGCGGCGGCGTGTGGCAGCGCAGCATGGGGCCGGGTGGGGCGCTCCGAGGAGGCTCGTGGGCCGGACTCCGCCCGCCGCCGCCGATGCGGGGGTGGGGTGGGGTTTACACGGGCGGCGTGGGGTGGGGGTGGTGGCGCGACGCGACGGGCACTGGCGCACTGCACAGGTGGATATGAAGACGAGCCGACGGGGGCCCGGGAGGGGAGAGGGCAAAGCGGTGGACGTGGACCGGGCGCACGGGGCGATAGGAACGAGGACGGCTGGACGGCGCCGCTGGCGACGGAGGGGCAGGAGAGATAGGAGGGGGCAGCTCACTGGACCCGGCGCATGAGCCAGTGGTGGTCCACGGCTCTACCTCTACGGCGGCGATTGAATTGGAATGCTTGTACGCCGAGCGGTGAAGATGTCGCGCCGGTTGGATTGTGTGTGCGGCGTGCCAGTGTGTCAGTGGCAATTTGTGTACTTGTGTAGGTAGTAGATGCGGGAGTACGGAGTACTGTACATTATAAATGCAATTTTTGCTCATACTAACCTCTGTAAAAAAAATTGTCGCCGTTGGTTTTTTTTTTGCCACAAGTGTGATTAGATTTGTAAAAAATACGTGCAACATTTGCATATCTAGATAAATTTAATTAAAAAATAGATTCAAGTATCTATCTAACGATATTAATTTTGTACTATTAATATTTGTTTATATATATTTAGTCAAAGTTGTTTTCTGAGAATCAAAAGTGACATTTATTTCAGAACAGAGGAAGTGTATCATATGGACACATGCAAACTCACCTCCTAAAATACACGTATGTAACTCTACTTTTACAAGCATCTTTGAGAAATTGAACCGATAATTCACAAAAGTGATCAAGTCGAAACAATTTTGTTTCGAGAAACTAAGGCTTCCCACTTTCTCATAATAAAGCAACATTTGTTGTTATTACATCATCCATATAGAATATGTGGATTATATTTTTCTCGTGATGTTTATTTCAAAAAAATATTTTCTCGTGATGCTAGGTTAGTTATGTCAATTCAATAATAATAGAACCATATTTTTTCTTATTCTTTTTTATTGAAGTTAGTAGGTGAAGGCTCTACCCGTTTTTTCTTAAAAAAAGTTTATTTCAGATCTTTTTATTCACTTCCATGGAGCGGTGAATCTGGGTCTGCTAGGTGCTACTGGGTAGTGGGAGTCGAATCTGGGTGTGCTAGATGCTACTGAGGAGTTTTCTTAGTCTATTACAATAACCTAACATTATTCTATATTGATAATTTAGACACATGTAATATAAATAATAATAATAATTTTAATTGCTTATCATATGTCACTTATCATAAATAATAATAGATTCCAATCAAATTTATATTTATTATATTTTTTAAATTCATGCTTGTTAGAAAATAACCTAAAATACACCATACCTATTTATAAATACCCATTAGTGTCAATAAAAATAACCCAAAATAAAATATACATGCCTCTCTACTTACCCACCTTTATATTACTCCCTCCATTCTTTTTTGATAATCCTATTTCACCTTATATTAGCACATTGATGAAAAACTATTATGCTTATCATGCATTTAATCATACCATTATCTGTCTCATAAACAAGTGATTCTGTTTATCCAATCTCACGTGGAAGAATGAAGGGCCATGCTCAGACCCGAGATAACCATTAAAAGGATGCATGGATAGTTGGACTAAAACTAAGATTGTCTAGAGATTTTTTTTTTGAAATTTGGAAATATACTATTAAAAAAGAATGGAGTATCAGAAAATGAATAAGCTAAGATTAAGGGGAAATCCAACCTGCACAAACACAACACATGCATTTGTAATTCTCAAAAAAAAAAAGCACAACACATGCATTTACTAAGCGATTAATTAAGTTACAATTGAAATGATCTTTTGATACACAAATAATATAAACATGCTAGAGAAATGATCTTTTGATATATACACAAATAATATAAACATGCTAGATAAGTGCAGAAGGAAATTAAAGAAGATAAGTGCAAAGTCAGCCAAATGATTTGATGGTGCAAACTCTGATAACGACTTGGCGAGAGACGATGAAACTGGACTGATCGGAGCATTATTAGCTACTAGACAAAGCATGCCGACCACATGGGCAAGCATGCAGTATGTACTCCTCCTACTCGTGAGCGAGACGTGTGTTTCACTTCCCTGGCGCATATGGTTGGTTGGCAAATCCATCCATCCTCTTGATCATAACGGTGGTTGCACTGCTGCGTCATAAGGTCAAGAAAACAGTTGTGACTTAACCTGACGTAATCAGACTTTGTACACACGAAATGTTAATAAATCACGCACGCGCGCGCGCATCCGGCACGTATATCGCATGCGGCAGATGCACGGTTTATTTGTCGATCACCCTCATCACGTTTCTGAATTTTCAAGGTTTCAGGAAGAGATATCTGTCGTCCCGAATATCTTGGCAACGTGCTGTGAGTTGCTGGACTCGTGGCCATCACGTGCTATCCTACTGATGGTTCTGCAGGGTCATACGGAAGCGCGTGAATGCGTGATCTGTAGCAAGCAGCTGACATGATCTCGTACACACCGGGCGGGCGGGCGCGATCCGAGGCGCCTCCGCTGCACGAGAGTCGAGACAGAGGACGGACCGGGGAGGATCGGATCTGGCTGCAGGCTGCCATTGGTGTCGTCGGTTCCGTCCTGAACCTGCCGCCTGTATAACGTGTGTGTTCCTCGGCATCGCCGACGGCGTGCGTTACTAGGTGTGGACCAGCGCGCTTCGCCGCGCGTTGGGACAGGTACGACCGCACCACTTGTCGCTGCTTTGATTCCCCGGAGAATTTTGCGATTTTAGGACTCAAACAAACGTGGTTTGCTATTTTGACACTGGACCCACAATTCATAGACACAGATGGACCCATTTGTCATCCACAAAGGTTGTCAAAATAGCAAATCACGTTTGGAGGGAGTCCTATAATCACAATTTTTTCGATTCCCCGCAGACGCGAAAATCTCCTCCTGCAAAGGCCCAATGATGAGCGGAAGATAAAGCCCAACAGCCCAAGACGGCAGCTGGAAAAGACAGAGGACGAACTGGCCAGTGTAGACAGGCTGTTTGCAAAAGGAAACTTGCGTCTTCTTCCTTATCGCTTCCCGTTCCCCTCGCTACAGTTCCAACAGGGCGAATCGGAGGCGATTCGATTCCCGGCGACCAAATCGACGGGTTCTTCTCGCCTCCGGCGGCCTTGCTGGCGCTGGAGGATGGGGGAACCTTCGATTTGGTCGTCTGGTGTATATACCCTATACTATTAGACTTGGTTTGACTAGGTTAGGGTTAGGTCTATCCATGCCAGTGGTGTGGCGTGGATCCATCTACTGGTGCTGCTGCGTCTCCGGCAAGCGACGGCGTCGATGCGGTGAAGGTGGTTTGTGGCCGAGGTTCGGTGCCAGCTCCTTCGACGTCTTCGCCGGTTTCCCTGCCTTCGCAGGAGATGACGGCATCAGGTTCTTTTGTGTTTTCCTCCTTGTCTCTGGTGGCATGTATGTCGTTGGAGATTGGGGTCTGGTGTTGATTGTTGAGAGTATGGTGCACAGCCTCGGTGCTTTAGTGGGAGGTTTTGGCACTGGCGATGCTTTCGTTGTTTCTTTCTTATGCGTCAGTGCTTCAATCCTTCATGGATTTCTTGTTGCCGGGTGTGCCCAGTCTCTCAGCAGCTTCGCCGGCCTTGATGCCAGCGACATAGCCATGGGAGGTCAATGGAGTTTTGTCTACCAATCTCTGCCGGGTTGGGTTTCAGTTCCCACCTTTGTTGGTGGCTTTGCTTCCCCTCGGGGTTCGTCGTTCGTCGGCGAGCCGGGGGCTCTGATCGGTGGCGTCAGATTCCTCAGTTCCGACGATGGGATGGCTTGCAGCCATCTTTTCTAGCCGGGTCGTTCAGCGGGAAGAAAGCAAGTCGTTTTCGACAAGCTACACAAGACGGCATCAAAAGACTTTGTTGCTTCGCCGGAGAGGAGGTCGGCTTCAGGCAGTGTGCTCCGGCCGCCGATGGCGAGGAAGACCGGGAGTTTACAAGGACTGAGTTGTAATTTTCATTTCTTTCAGAGGCGTTCTTGTAAGACTAGGGTTGTAACCACCAACATCTTTATGTGAAATATAATACCCGGTTTCTCAAAAAAAAAAAAACTAGCCAGTGTAGACCGAACGATGACCCCCCGTCGTCAGACGTTAAAATCTGAGAAGCACATTACACGTGCCATGTACCAAGATGCTAAAACGGGAATCTAAAAAAAAACTAAAACGGGAGATCTTACTATTACTAATTGGAGGCTCTTTTTGAAGTCTCCACGTGAAGCCACCTAGGATCGGACAACCTAAAAAATAGAGAATTCCTAGAAATTCTCACAAAAAAGCAAAACATCTAGCCCTTAATCCTCCTCTCATGTGAATTTAGAGATATAGATCTAGCCCTTGATTCACTTCAAACATAAAGTAATCCCAGGGGCACCCACGTGGTACTTTACTTTGTATCCAAACCGACACATGACCATCGCGAGACCTTCCTTGATCTGTCTCCTCCTCCCCCCTCTCTTCGGTGGATATTATAGCAGGAAACAGATCAATCTCATCTATCGGCAAGGAGGTCTAATCAGAGATGTGTCTTCGAAAAGGAGCCTTAGTGTTGTGTGCATGACTGCTCTTGAGGCGATGGATCGATTTGATCAGGAGGCATGCCTACACATAGGACTTTTCATAGATGTGAGGCGCTGCGCATATGGCCATGCTTGCAGTTGTCACAAGATTTGGTGGATGTCCGGCTCATCTCCTGTAAGTTATTCTTTTGATGTGTCTTGCCATTGCAGGAATAATCTGAGGAATTGATCTGTCTTGATCATACATGCATGTCGATCCAAGCAATCATGTCATGTAGGGCATTGACATCAATGGGACGATCTGGCTAGGTTAATTCCTCAATGCCTACTTGCTCAACTAGGATAAGTGCAGGATTATGGCCATGTTAATTCCTACTTGCTCAACTAGGATAAGCACAGGATTATATAAAAAAAAAGACGTACCCAGTGCCGTAGGCTCC
Source organism: Cenchrus fungigraminus (assembly GCA_036936925.1). Taxonomy (NCBI): domain Eukaryota; kingdom Viridiplantae; phylum Streptophyta; class Magnoliopsida; order Poales; family Poaceae; genus Cenchrus; species Cenchrus fungigraminus. The sequence continues at coordinate 26,691,692 of CM072780.1, read as the reverse complement.
CACACTGTGCGGGGTCTGGGAGAGGTTATTAGCGGGAGGTCTTTCCCACGCATCGTGCAATGTGTAGAGGCCACCGCTCGAATATATAAAAAAGCACAGGATTATACTCGCCTACAAAATATATAGACGTGAATTGAAGAAGCACGACAGATCTGTCAGAGAACAAGGTAACTAGAGTTACTAACATGTTCGAGTTTTGTTTATTCATGGACGGGCGACCTATATTCGCGGATGCTCTCTGTTGTTGGCTGGCTGTTTATCCATCTCATCTTTCATCTAGAGCGTCCGTGATGAGGAGACCCAAGATGGACGGCGCGTAAGGAGGATTGAGGCTTTGCTTCGAACTGATGAGGCCCCAGGTATGCGCTCAATCTATTGCCATCTTACCATCTATCTAATCAGGTCGTGCATGCAGAGACCTTGCTGCTGCCCTCCTATGCACAGGGTACACTTTTGTATGCTTTTCCAAACTTAGGGAATTCAAAAACCAAGACAATGATGTATATAGATAAAACTAACTAGAAACACGTTCTCCTTCAGTTACAGATTGGGTGCCGGCAGTCCCACATGCATGAGTGCAGGAGACAGCTGATTAATTCGGTTCTTTTGTGGCCAATAATAATATACGAAAAGCTGGACAAGAATTGCATAAGAAAACACTCGAGGAGAAAAAGGAAAACTAGGAACGAGGTGCACATACACATGGGAGTTGATTGGTACGGAAGAGTGAAATTTATCATTGTAATGCAAATTAGGAAGCATCAGTATAGAGAAATATATAGGAACACATATATAGCAATGACATACTATATGAAAAAAGTGCGAAAGTTTAACATTCATTTATGTAGATGTACGTATAAAGCCCATGCAAAACTTTGCGATTATTACTATAAAAAAAGTGTATTTTCTTCCTTCAAGTAAGGCAAAAGTGTGAAGTTCATCCATCATGTTTCATTTGGTGCAAATTACCCTCTTAACTAATTGAATCAGTGCATTTATCATCCCCACCTCAATTTAACAATGGTTTAGTGCTAACTAAGAGCGCTTTATGCCACATAATCATCTGAATCATTGCTTAGCAATGTAATGTGCTGAGTTGAAGCTATGAAACCCACAAAAAATCCTGTAAGTCCTCTAAATTGACTACCACTTACATATTTTATCAGGAAAATTAATGGCATCAATTCACACCAAAATATTGAAGCTTTTGACTAAATATTAAAGGTGGGGATGGTAAATGCACCAAGTTAATTTGCACCAAATGAAACATGAATGATGAATGTCACACTTCTGCAATACTTGAGAGACGCAAAATACACCTTTTTCCTATAGGAAAAATTTACAAATATATTTGCATACCATAAACTCTACTGAAAAAATACATAATTCGCAATGTGCTACATATGTCATTGAAAAAAATGGTCTTAGTACACCAAATATGTAATTATAAATACCTATTTAATGAATGCTAAGATAGAAAATACTGACTCAAGATCTACATGCATGATGTGTCACTATGTGGACATGTATGCATGAAGTGGTGGAATTCCAATTTTAATGTTTTAAACTCAATGCTCAAACTAAGGATTCATTTAAACAAAATGCCAAACATGTATGGAGGTGCAATACAAATTAAAGTGAATAAAAAGATTCATGTAGATAAAAAAAGTGTACAAGTAATTGCTAACTCAATTGTAGCACTAAAACTGGATTAAGAGAAAACAAGCTAAGTAATTTTTATTATTAATTATGAGCCTTTATTTTTATGAAGTTATTTTTTCATAAATTATAATACTTATGTCTAGCCCGTGCGGCAGCACGGGTTGATAGGCTAGTTCACATAAATACTGCGGAGCTCATCTGTTGTGCACTTGTGCTCAGCAGATGTGAATCCGGAGGAAACAGAGTGCAGGCCCGGCCTGATTTAGTGATGAGCCTGCAAGGCTGCAAAGTCGCAATGCCGATATGCATGGGCCTCTCAAGTCTGAACCTCTCAGATGCCGCCAATGAGCGTGCATTTTCAGGTGCTGCATGCCCTGCCCCGCTGCCCATCAGGAGGAATTCAGGATCCCGTTCCACGGGTACGTTGCTGCTCTGTTTTTGCTTCCATAGAAAGCAATTTTTTTTTCCAGATGCTATACCTGTGACCTGTCTCGCTCCCTCAATCGTCGTCACCTACTCTAGCTAGCATGGTCTTTCAGATTCGTGACGAGCATTTAACCAACGACGATCGTCGATGAACGTTGACAGAAACACAGCTATACACCAACACAAAAATCCGAAGAAGGTTACATCATATCCTGCGATGATCAGGTTCTGTTCCGTGTCCACCGATCGTCACGGAACACCCCGCCCGCTCGATCTCGAACCTGGATCTATTTAGGTGCGTCCGCGTCGCCAAAGGCCCAAAGAGGCAAAAACGCATCAAGCGATCCGCTCGACGGCTCGACCTCGCCGACGACAACATTCTCGAGGCGACGGCCAATGAAGCCGACGTCCAAGCGCATATACTAGCTTTTTACGTTTTTGTGAGAAACTAATTCTATAATGACATGCATTTCTTTTTCAGGGGCAAGGTTTGGATTTTTCAAGCTTGTTATTGGGGAAAGGTTAGTGTATTAGAAAGATTGAAATTTGAGAGATTTCACATTGCACTAACTTTTCTTTGTTTTGTGCGTGTTGAGACAGGGTACCTGCTTACACACGCAAGACCATCACTGCAAGAGACCTGTGCTGAACAGATGGACAAGAGAGGATGAAGGCTTTCTATGTTCCAGAAATTAACTAGACCGCGTATATGATCTTTTTTTTTATTTCATTTGTTGCTTCCAAACAACCTGTCTGCTGTGCGTATGCATTGTGAATCAAACTTGCTTTATCAGCGGGTAATACGCTGTGAATCAAACTTAGTCTTTTTATATGATTCGACAGTGCTCCTGCCTTACTTTTTAAAAAACTCGACAGAGATCGGTTCCCGGACAGGCGTGGCTCGACATGGCCTCGAGGATTATTCGGCTGTTATAGGTAGATCTTTTCCACTGAAAAGAAACAAAGTTCCAAGCAGTTTGATCGATGACCAGACAAAAACCGTGCCCTGTTATTCCCTACCACGAAGATAGTGGACGCTCTCACAAGTCACAACACTGCACGCCCACCGTTGATCCACCGGCCACGCACCTCTTGTCGGAGTCGGAGTCGGAGTCGGAGCTGCTGGTTCATGCTCCCATGAACCTACAACTGGACCGAAGGATATGACGATGACAATGCTCGGTCGGTTCCTTTCTGGTTTCTTCATGGTGCCTTGAAGCTGCAAGTTGTTCTCCATCAGCGAGAATCTGAAGGAAATGGGAGAGTGAGTGCCGTCTAGTCAGTAGTAATTTAAGGTGTTATGCGTGCGTGCTGTTGTAGATCGATCGGCTGTGCCGGCCCGGCATGATCGATCCATGAAGATGAAGCTTTTGCAGTGTTGTTCCGTCAATAGATTTCTTTCGAGGAACGAACACGGCAATATAATTTTCGCACTGATGAGTTTCGATCATGTAGGGGCTAGGGGGTTGAGCTTTTTGAGATGCCAAGAATCTTCAGATGCTATCTGTAACCTGTCCGTCAGCATTCAGGTAAAATCAGGCATGTGGTTCTGCCTCTACTCTTTTTTTTTTTTTTGAATTGTTCTGTTTCCACTCGCACCCGATCGACTGATTATTGACAAATTGGCACTTTATTGTTCAGAAAAAGGAGAATGTTCTGCAGTGCTCGGGAATTATTTAACTATATGCAGCACCTGCTGTTGTTGACATAAGCCACAGTGATTACAGTTACTTGAGAGCGATGCTACAAGCTGATGAGTGAGCAGCTAATCTAGATGCCTAGTTGCCTACTGAATGGCAGCTCTTCTGCTACTGCTAGTAGGTACATCCACTGGAAATTAAAGGCATCGCAAGTTGCCTGAGGACTAACACCTTATCAGACCTAGAACAATGTAGTACACGATCAGCACCGGCAACGACGCCAGAGTCCCGAAGATGACCCTGCAAGAGATCGATTGCACCGGAGTGCGCAGTTTCGTCAGTCACTGTACGTGCCTTGATCAGCCGAGAGACATGTTCAGGTAAATAGCTAGCCTAGCCTAAGCATAAGCCACTTACGCAGTGCTGAGCACGTCCGCGTGCAGGCTGTACTCCTTGGCGAACACGAACGTGGTGATGGCCTGGGGAAGCGCCGCCTGTTGCGTTGATCACCAAGCCGAAACAAGAACAGATCAGTACTGTGAACAAATCCGTCATCCACCCAGAGATCAGCATGGACATTGCTGCCGCTCACAGAGCGTGCGCTAGCTATACCTGTATGATAGCGAGACGCAGGACGTCGCCGCGGAGCCCCACGGCGACGGCTCCGGCCGCGGTGGCCGCCGGCCCGGCCACGAACCGCAGCGCCATGCTGAGCAAGGTCGGCCCGGCGCCGCAGACGATGATCTTCTCCTGCAGCGCCATGAACAGCCCTGTGCCACGAGAAGACACCACAAAATGCACACAAGTTCAGCACGTGAGGGACATTTTTGTTTTCTTGATCGTCCTAGCTAAGATCGATCAATCAATTCACAAAGCTGGGGCAGCGTTCGATCGTCACCCATGCTAAACATGGCGAGGCCAACGCCGGTCTTGGACATGACGAGCACGGAGCCCTCGATGATGCTCGGCGTCTCGATGTGCCACCTGCGTCGCGCACAGATCAAGCACGCAATCGGAATTAGTGAACGGAGCCATTTTTGCTTCTGCTATTGGAAAAAAACCTTGAAGAGTGCAAATAAAACTTTTTTTTTCACAAGTGGCAGTAACATCAGTGTAAACAATTCCACTCGTGCGTGGACACTGCATTGTAGCTCTAGACTAGAGGCGTGTAGCAGTAGCAGAGCATTTTTAGAACTTGTTACAGCCCACTATTCCTTTTACTTAAAAAAAACAGACACAGGGAGACAGAGCCTAGTGGAACATTTGGTTCATGAAGAGAATGGACGAAAAGAACGGCAGAGGTTACCCTAGCTCGCGAACCTTTTCTCGGCGACTACTGATTTGCGCCACATTCTCTCAGGACCGTCAAACTTTATGCCACAGTGGTATTACTTATTAAGCACGACTGAACTACCATTATTTGTGGTAACATGCCGAATTACTATTCATTTTTAACTTTTATGAGTACATCACTTTTGCTATGCACCTACACATAAGTATATATATGTCTTTTTTTTTTGGAAAAGTATATATATGTCTAAGTACATAGCAAAATTAAAGTATCTAGAAAATGTCAAAACGAATAGAAATTTAGGATTGAGTAAGTATTATACTAGTACTTTCATGTGTTGCAATGGACGTGCATATTTACATAAAGCGGAAGCTAAGACAAATCAGTGCGCTTTAGCACAAAACTATCTTCTTTTTGCTGCTGCTGTTCCACTAACAAGAGGGTATTTGTTCGTTGTTCCAATTTAATTTTGGTGTGACATCACCTCAGAGAATAGCATTCGTTATATTTTCACCCCTGTTGGAGTGTAGTGTGTAGTAGCTATCTTATATTATGACCTATATTCGCCCATGCAAATTCAACTTTTACATTACCAAAAAAAGTACTATTTTACAAGACAACTTTATTATTGTTACTGCACTATATATATAGCGTGTTGCCTTATATATAGTGTGTTACTTGCATAAATTTGCTCAAGAAAAAATCTAGTCACGTGGATATGAGTACTTACTAACTCTAATAAGATTTGTGGTTTTTATAGCTTAAAAATGTTCTGGAACGACGGTAGTTTTTTTTTACCAGTCTAGCAAATACGCAACGGTGCCGGGAATCATTGATCACGCGGTGTTCCTGCATGCGTTCGTTAGTGTCGCAAACCTGTTGGTGACGCACGCCCACGCGATGCCGAGGACGCCAGCGTACACGTTCGGGTTCTTGGCCACCTTCGTCCACACCGCCCTAACCAGCGGCCAGAACGACCGCGCCGCCGTCTCGCCGCCGCTGCTTCCCTCCACGTCGCCGCCTGCTGCACCTTCCTCCTCCTCCGCGGCCGGGCGCTTCCCGGCGCCCCACGCGCGCCTGACCTCGAACGCCAGGAGAAGGAGCGGGAAGTAGACGATGATCTGGACCACGGAGATCTGCACGACGAGGTCGCGCGCCCACTTGCCGTACATGGCGTCCAGCAGCGGCACGCCGACGACGAGGGTGTTGTTGAGCGCCGCCAGCGAGAACCCCGTGATGCACAACGAGAAGGCCCGGTCCTTGCCGCCGCCGCCGCGGCGGCAGCGAGCGGACGCGGCGGCCCAGGCGGCGAGGGAGACGACGACGGCGAGCTTGGCCAGCGCGTCGGCGGCCAGGACGCGGTAGCTGAGCGCGAAGGGGTCGATGCGCGAGGCGAAGTCGAAGGCGAAGAAGGGCACGGAGAAGTAGGCCACGAGGCGGTTCACGGCGTCGCACTGGTCCGGCGTGAACAGCTTCCACCACCGCACCGAGCCGTAGCCGAGGCCCAGCGCGAAGTAGAGCGGCGCCATGGCCGCCACCACCTTGTACACGTCGCCCCACCCTATCATCTCGATCGGTATGTTCTCAGCTCTTACCAGTGGCGGAGCGCCCGGTAGGGCAAGGTAGGGCGCTCGCCCTACCTTGGCCCGGCTGGAAATCCCCACCCCCAAGGCCCCAAGTTGCATTCTGGCCGGCGGCCGCCATGGATGGCAAGCATGCTGCCTCCGACTCTCTGTCCAGCGAGGAAGACGATGAGAAAACTGAATCGTTATGTTGTCACTTATGGGCTTTGGGCAGTGGGCGGAGCTAGGATTTCAACATAGGGTATGCCGAAAGAATACTTACAATTCGGTATACAACTATAAAACTCACCATGCAATTCGGTATATGATAATAATGAAAATTTTCATTGAATTCGGCATGCAAATAATATAAGGATCTTATAATATCTTTAATTCAACAAATAAGTTAAAAACTTGCACAACGAACAATATAGCAAATGCGAAAAATCAAGCTTTGTCAATTATGAATTAATTGATATCAATCAATGATAGCCTGATATATCTAAATGATATATTGTGATCAATGGTTTTATCCAGATAACTGAAGGACTACTGCAAAATAGAGAAACACTGATAGTATTAGCAAACATATGGTCAACAGAATGATTACAATTCTATGGAGAGCTGCTCGTAGAATTGTGAGTGGAGCCGGAGCTGCCTCAATAGCCTCTACTGCAGAGCAATATCCCCAATTCAAAACAATCAAACAAAAATAATCTTAGCTGGGACTGGGAAACCTGCGAAGCTCCTGGCTGTGTGGCTGCAGAGCCTGCTCGCACACGTGAGACGACTCGCCTTGCAAGGGATTTTTTCCTTTTTACTGGTATACATGGGCCTGCCGATTCTTAGGGTATGCCAAGGCATACCCGGCATACCTGCTGGCTACGCCAATGGCTTTGGGCCTTCATCTCATTTTCAGGTTTGTTTTTTGCTTTGTGTGCTTGTCATTTGGCCTGTGGGCTGGGGCGGATTAGGAGGCTTCGTATAATAGCATTCAGCGATCGTGAAACGATTTGCCTTCAGGTTTCAGCCGGCGGCCGCCGCTCACGATCCCGTCCATTCGGCGCCGGCGGCAGACGATTCGTGTTCTCGGCTTCTCGCCTCTTGCCTAGTTCGAAAAATCAGAGAGAAGAAGACGAATCCATTTGCAGTCTGCAGAGATCCACAAGTGGTGATCACGACCTTGACCTGTGCACGCATTCGGCATTCACAGTAAAAAATAGAAGCCTCGTCGCTAGACGCTAAAAATAGAAGCCTCTTTGCTGTGACCTGTGATTGATTTTATCATTTTGATTTGATGTACAGCCGTACAGGGAACTAAAAATAGAATATGGACGATGGCTTCAACTCAGATGAGTGGGAACAAGCTGTTGCTGCAGTTGAAGAGGAGATGCAGGCAACTGAGGCAAGGTTACAAGTTGAAGAGGAGATTGAAACTGATGGGGAAGGTATTATAACTCAGTTCAATCCGGATCACATCATCACTGATCCAGGGCTTCGTATACCGATTGATCGATTTTCTATAAATATTAGATCCGAGGTTAGAAGGGCTTTCATAGATAAGGGTCCAACTCAACCAATTGGATATAAGTTCCCACAATCAAGTACTAAAAGATCTTTTCAACAAAATTGGTTCAAGGAACATTGTTGGCTTGAATACAGTGTGGCAAAGGATAGGGCTTATTGTTTTTATTGTTATCTTTTCAAGCATGATCGAATGGATGAAAAATTTGGGTATGATGTATTTACATCGTTGGGGTATAACAATTGGAAGAATGCATATTTGGGGCTTCCAAAGCATGATGGAATACTCCATAATCAGTGTAGGACAGCATATGAGGATTTCAAAGATCAAAGAAAAAGTGTGAGATAAGGTTGTCAAAAATAAACAAGATGCACAAATGAAATATGAAACTCGGTTGGATACATCATTGGGTCTTGTTAGTTTGCTCACATTACAAGGTGAACCATTCCGTGGACACGATGAGTCCTTTACTTCGTTGAATAAGGCGAATTTTCTAGAGTTTCTTGATTGGTATAAAGAAAGAAATGAAGTAGTAAAGCTTGCATTCGATGAAACATGTCCCAAAAATGCCAAGATGACTTCCCCAACAATTCAAAAAGAACTTGCAGAGTGTTGTGCAATAGAGGTCACTAAGGTAATAAAGGAAGAGATGTCAGGTTGTCTTTTCTCCATTCTTATAGATGAATCTCACGATATATCTATCAAAGAACAAATGGCCGTGGTTGTGAGGTAAGTAATTGATTATATATTTATATATGGTTCAATGGTTATATCATATTTTCATTTTTTGGCAAAATTATCTAATTATATTACAATATCTATGTTGTAGGTTTGTGAACAAGAAAGGAAAAGTAATTGAAAGATTTTTAGGTATTAAGCATGTGAAAGAGACTACCTCACAGGCACTGAAGACAACAATTGTTGAAGTACTTGGTGAGCATGGGCTGCACATTGCAAATCTGCGAGGGCAAGGGTATGATGGTGCTTATAATATGAGAGGAAAATTCAATGGCCTTCAGAAGCTTATTCGTGATGACAACCCATATGCTTTCTATATCCATTGCTTTGCTCATCAATTGCAGTTGGTAGTGGTTTCCATCTCAAGATGTTGTTCATCTATCGAGGATTTCTTTGAATATGTGACCTTGATTGTGAACAACACTACTTCATCTTGCAAGAGGAATGATTTATTGTTGGATAAGCATCGTAAGAATCTTATAGGAAAGTTGGGCAGTGGAGAGATTTCCTTAGGTAGAGGTCAAAATCAAGCAACGTCCATTGCTAGACCTGGAGATACAAGATGGGGTTCTCATTATAAGACATTACTTCGTATTGAATCAATGTGGGATTCTGTAATTGAAGTTCTACAAATTGTGCATCAAGAACAACGTAATCTAGGTAGAGCAGGAGGTTTAGTGGAAATTATGTAGTCTTTTAGCTTTGTATTCATCATGAAGATGATGTTGCAAATCCTACGGATCACAAATGAACTCTCTCTTGTCTTGCAAAGGAAGGATCAGAATATTGTTCAAGCCATGTCTTTGGTTATTGATGTGAAAACACGTTTGATGAATTTGAGGAATGATGGTTGGGAGCCACTATTACATGAGGCCACAAAATTTTGCAGCGAAAATGAAATTCCAGTACCAAATATGAATGAATTAGTAACAAGATTTGGAAGATCAAGAAAAGGGGGCAAGAACAAAATCACTCAAGACCATTATTTTCGTGTTGACACCTTCTATGCTGCTATAGATGCTATTACCACAGAGTTTGATCATCGGTTTAATGAGACAACTTCAGAGTTGCTTGTATGCTTTTCTTGTCTTGACCCAAGGGATTCATTCTCTAAATTTGATGTGCACAAGCTAGCTCGGCTTACTGAGATATGTTCTGATGATTTCTCCTATTCCAAAAAGAAGGGTATAAAAGATCAACTTGAGTTATTTATTATTCATGTGAGAAGAATTGAGGATTTTAGAGATTGTCATGATCTGGCAAGCCTAGCTGCAAAAATGGTTGAACTTGAAAGTCATACTCTTTTCCCATCAGTTTATCGTCTAATTGAGTTGGCATTGATACTACCGGTGGCGACGGCAACAGTTGAAAGGGTCTTTTTAGCTATGAAGATTATCAAAACAGAATTGCGCAACAAGATGTCTGATGCTTGGCTTAATCACTTATTAGTGTGCTACATTGAGCGGGAAATATTCAAAGGAATTGATCTTGAGAAGATCAAGAAAACATTTCAAAACAAGAAAGAGAGACAAATGCAATTGCCTAGGCGGCAATAAACCTTCATCGTCACAGGGTTAGTTGACTTTTCTTGTATTTTTTATAATTATTAATGCCCTAAATGTTAGTAGTTTGTGCTTGACTTTATGTCTTTATCAATACGTCTAGCGATCCATTTTTTACATACATATGTTATCGACGACTTGACGTCGCCCCACCTTAAATATTTTTCGTCCTCCGCCACTGGCTCTTACACTGCTCGGGCCTCCCTAGCTAGCCAGTGCTTTTTGCTGATGTCACAGCTCACGCTGCAAGCGATGAGCTACAGTGCTACACACTGCTTGATCGTGCGCGGTTCAGGGTGCCGCCGTTGAGTCCTTATATAGAGGAGAATTGGAGAATGGGAGATGACATGAGGAAATGCAAAGGCCCGACAAGGCGACAAGCATGGAGAGATTGGCTGGAATCAACCTAGAAAGCGAATTAAGTCCCAAGTAAAGTCAGAAATAATCTTACTATTACTAATTGGAGGCTCCTTTTGAAGCCTCCACATGAAGCCACCTAGGAATCCTAGGTGGACAGTCTAAAAAAAAGAGAAGCCTCCACATGAAGCCACCTAGGAGTCCTATGTGGACACTCTAAAAAATATCATTGATTTTAATAGCCGTTGGATGTATTTTGTTTCTAAAATTACCCACCTATGCCATTATGAAGAATTAACAAAAACAACCCTCCTATATCTTTGTCTAAATTATCACATGTGCCACTATAAAAAAAATTAAATCTAAACCATCTCTCGGTCACATCTAACACAATAAATCTCTTTGCTTCAATTAAAAAATTGTCCAAGTATGCTATCGTGCCTGCCATTATGAAGAAATTAACATAAACAACCCTCCTATATCTTTGTCTAAATTATCCACACGTGAGACTATAGAAAAATTAAATCTAAACCATCTCCGCGTCACATCTAACACAATAAATCCCTTTGCTTCAAATAAAAAATTGTCCAACTATCCTATCGTGCCTGTCACATGTAATGTAATGTAACATAATTAGTCTCTTACCTTTTATCTCTTTCCCATGTTTAAATCATAAAAAGAATCTATTCTAAAAGGATCTTTAGATAATACAACTAGCAAACTAGAATGTATGTGTATATACATGCCGATTAGATTTTTCTTTTCTTGAATCATAAAAACAATCTATCCTAAAAAGTTGTTAGCTAATACAACAAATTATATACTTTACCTGTGCATATATAAAATTATAAAAAGAGAGATGACATCTTTCAAGAAACATCTATTTTGTGTATTGCTTCCATCAACTAGAGATTGCTGCTACTTTCACCAACGAAACAAGGTCCCCTGCTGCTATTCAACAGAAATGTACGATCAACCTAAGCATTCTTCTATGGCTGCATGAAACCTTTTACACCCATTGGTTACATTAGAACAGTAGAGATCCATCCACGACGAGACATTGTTTTTCGAGTTTGTTTGATTTCTCTTCTACAATTAGATATTATAAATTATTTGTTTATTGTTCGGTCCGTTGTGTGCTACAGTTAGATTAATTTTTTCATGGCATAAGTTACGAATACTAAATTATTTGTTTATTATTTGTCCTGTTTCATGCTACAATTAGATTATTTTTTCACAGCATATGTTATGACTACTAAATTATTTGTTTATTGTTAGGTCTGCTGCGTGCTAGGTATAGATGACTTGCTTCTCACCATTGTTCTCAAACTGTTATTATTTTCAATTCTTTCTATCGAATTATATTTTACATGATTGTTATTTGTGTACCATAACTTATGTATAGAAAATTTTCAAATTTGTATATTATGTCTTTTGTATGGAAAAATAAGACAATCAGATCCATCACCATCTTTTGCTAATGCAGTTGAACAAGTTGCAATGGTGAACTTTTCTAAAAAAAAGAAGTTGCAATGATAAATAAAACCTTAAGTGAAATTAGACCGGGAAAGGAATTGTGGAACAAAAAGTAAAGGGTAACCAAATTGTGGATATGTTCCGTTTGATTGCCTTTTTGTATTGTTTTTGGTTTACAAATTATTAATGATGATGGAAAAAAATCATAATGCACGGTGTTACCAATAAGACCTATATGGAAAAGTTTAAACCACTGATTTAAGAAGGAAATGTGTACATAATTGCAAATGTCAGAGTCACACCAACAACATAGAAGTATCGACTAATGGAAAATGACAGGATCGTACGTCAACTTCTTACCCACAACTACTCTAAAAAGGTTCAAAGACAATGAAAACATTCCAAAGTATAGTTTCAAGTTCATGAGCACGGATATGCTTTCAACAAGAATAAATGTGGACACGTACCTATCAGGTAAAAGATTGTTGACTTTACAATTTCTACACTTTCACTCATTTTACGACCATTTAATAATAATTCATATTTATATTTCATAGATTTTATAGGAGTCACAACACATGTTGGACCCGTAGAAGAAAAAAGGACAAATTTCAGATTTATCAAAATCCGTGATATTTGGCTCTTGATTGAGTAATTCTCCTTTTTAAGTAGAAAGCAGCTACAAAACTTTCAACAGTTACATGCATGCTACAAAACCTACATTGAATTAAAAATATCTTCCACAGTGCCTATCAAAATAATTTACCAGTGATACCTGACATCAACCGTAACATGGTCCAAGAAAATGAAGTAAATCATGAAACACATAAAAACAAATAATACACTGGTGCAACTGTTACATATAATGATATGAACAACTCTTAGTTATTAACTATTTATTTATAAATCATAAACTAACCTACGTCATTTTAAATACAAATATTTACGCGGTTCAATTCGAGAAGACCGGCCTCTGACGCACCCATATATTCAAATTAAATTATCTCTTGATTAGTGCTACATTGGGAGCAAACTAAATACTGAGATTTGCATCTTATTATTGCGGTGGATCTTTCAATAAAACAGAGTTAATTGTACTTATTATTTTTCAAGCATATTATGCAATACAATCTTAAAATTATAAGGATCTCTCTCTTTCTTTAAAAAAAAAAGGATTTCTCTCAAATTATGCTGACCAAATGCTAATTAATATATTATATTTACGGTCTGTGTTGCAAAATTGTGTGAACCTTATTATGATGCTCCTAATAAAAGTAAACATCAATTACTAATAATTTAAGTAAAGTGCTAGTCCGTGCGGAGGCACGGGTTGACAGACTAGTTAAGACCGAATCATACGGAATACGACGGTATCAATAATGCACGTACAATTCCGTGGTAGCTTACGCAAGCACATAAGAAGATTCTTCAAATTTCCATTCATGACACTATTCAGCTTAGTCAGCTCTTATATAGTAGTGTACGTAGGTTACGACATATAATTTGAAACGAAATAAGTATCACACATACTGAATTTCTTTGGGCATGCAGAACTGAGGTTGAAAATTGAGCTGTCCTTCAAAAAGAGAACAAAATTAAAGACACGGGTGAGTTGAGACTGTTCGATGCAGGATAACGGGATTGCAACGTCGATTATTCCGTGTCGCAGCAGTTCGTACTGTGGCTATGAATCCTGTTCTGCGGCCGTATACGCCCTACCCTCTGCAGCTCTGCTCAATGCTCACTTCGGACGTACGCGCGCGGGTTCGTCGAAAGTAGTAGCTGTGCGCCTGTAGGTGTGCGCGTGGCTGAATTAAAGGCTGAGTCGTCTGAGTTGAGAAATCAGACAGCGTGCAGGATTTGAACTCGTAATAAGTTCTTGGCGATGCTTAATAAGCACTGTTAATTTGGATACTGGGGTTAAACGTTGGTCCTTCTCATATTGGATGTTTGATACTAATTAGGATTATATTAAATATAAGTTAATTATAAAACTAAGAAGTCTTTTACGGTACACAATACCACCAAACGGTAGCACGGTAGTATTATCGGTTTTTTTTCAGTTTTTTACTACGGGTAAAATGGTAATTTGCTCGATGTGTATTATTTGGAAAAAATTTCCCAGCTGCCAAGGTTACATAGAAAGATTTGATTTCATATATTACAAAAATATTATTTTGTATATTTCCGATAATACTCATGTACTACCCATACCACCTATGAATACCACCCATACCACACTAAAAAAACCGGTGGTATAGAATTAATCTTGACCATCAGATCCTTACATATAGGTCATTTTCTATTACATACGAGTCCTTTTCAACCGGTGGTATAGGGTAATACCGTAAAAAACTTCAAAACTAATTGCGCAACTGGAGATTAATTCTCAAGATGAATCTATTAAGCCTAATTAGTTTGTGATTTGACAATGTAGTGCTACAATAATCATTTGCTAATGATGAGATTGATTAGGCTTGATTCACCTCACGAATTAGTCCCGGACTTCTGCAATTAGTTTTATAATTAGCTATATTTAGTTTTACTAATCAACATGTAACGAAGGATAAACTTTAGCTAGGTCAAATCAGCTAATTTTAGAGGGGATCGGATCCACTGCGGACAGCACCAAGCCCAATAGGAGGCCCAACACGAGCCTGCATATGGGAGAAAAAGGCGGTGGAGAGGCGGCACTGACCTAACTCTACACTAGACACCACGTTCCTACATGAGGGTCTAGTGGGTAGCGTCTCGGACGAGAGGCAATATGAGGGGTAGTTGTCCTCCAAAGCCGCACAACCCAGGATTTCCGAGGAGCGGGCATGCGTACACATAACACCCTGCTTACCATTTCCGTCCTCGCTTCATGTAAAATGATAGACAAAACTTTATAAGTTGGCACCATCCTTACTCAACTAGAAATGTGGTACTAAATATGTGCATCTACGCTCATGAGTCACTATTGGGCCATCCAAATTGGGACAAACATAACATATAGCCCCCCTAAAAAAGAACCTGACATCCTCGTCAGTCCAACTCACTTCATCCAACGCTGATGCTATATGACATCCCCAATTCAAATCTGGGCGTCGCCTGACCCACTAAATACTTTTGATTTCTTATTATCATAAGTAGTGATCACTAGTAGAAAAACAAACTTTGATCCAACTCCTTTCATTTTGTACCCGTGACTAAAGCCCTTTAATCTCGGTTGGTAACAACAGACACAAAACACCCTGAGTGATCAAAGATTTAGTCTCGGTTGGTAACACCAACCGTGACTAAAGGGGGCCTTTAGTCTTAGTCGTTGGTGTTACAAACCGAGACTAAAGGGTCTCTCACGAGTTAGTATAAGAAAATTGTATTCTCTACTCAATCGAATGTCATGTGTATGTGAGATGGTAGGGAAGGTACACGTGAGGCTTGAGGTCGTGAGTTCGAATTCCTGCATTGCGCACGTGCATATTTTGCGTGAAAAAATTATGTGACTTGTGGTTTTCAATATTTTTTTGGCGCAAATACACTTACTCCCAGTTGTTCACGCGGGACTTGGGGGGCCTTTTGTCTCTATGGGTTAGTCATGGTTGGTCTCTAGGTCCCTAAGGCCCTTACCACCCGAGACTAAAAGCCCAGTTCACGCTGGATGACGTGGCACGCTACAATAATTAGCAATTAATGCATCTTTGTGGGGTGCTTAGTGGAGGATGACGTGGCGTGTTGGTGGATGATGACGTGACGCGTTGAGAATTGAGAGAATTCCTTAGTGGGGAACGCTAATATAGTTTTGTATGATTCGGCAGTGCTCCTGCCTTACTTTTTTAAAAACTCGACAGAGATCGGTTCCCGGACAGGCATGGCTCGACATGGCTCAAATACACTTACTCCCGGTTGTTCACGCTGGATGACGTGGCCTTTTGTCTCTATGGGTTAGTCCCGGTTGGTCTATAGGTCCCTAAGGCCCTTACCACACGAGACTAAAATCCCAATTCTCTACCAATGGTTCGTGATCACAAGGCTAAAATGTCTTGTGTGCGAAATAGTGCCATTGGTTAGTGAAGTTAGCTGACAATCGTCATATCGTATCCATAGTCTTAAGGACTCTAAAGAAGATAGTGAACTCTGAGGATGTCTCCAATCCCACGAGTCCAATAGGAAGAGCTAGTCCTCTAAAGTAAAAGTGGGTGAATTCTGGCTAAATAAAATAATTCTTACTTTTATGGCCATCAAACATTCCAAGACATCTCTTCAAGACTATCCAACTCAGCTCTACGTAGGCAGAGCAGAGCCATGAACTAGATTTGCATACCATGATCAATAATGTTACAATTACACAGCAGAGACATGAACTAGATTTGCATACCATGATCAATAATGTTACAATTACACAACCACTAGATCCTTTAGGATCCCAGACCAACACATCCCACGCGGAGCGCTTCCCCCGCAGGCGTGCGCGGGCCGCGCGGTTCACCCAGGTCGACCACGTGGCGCGACGGCATTCGCTGGGAGGAGGTCGGATCCCGATCCGTGCTAGTCTGTTGGTCTGTTGCGCTAGTTTTCACCCCAAAACGCCCGGTCAGCGCCCAGCCGCACGGTTCAGCTCCAGTTCTCACACCTAGGATCCGGTTTTCCTCTGGTTCTCTGCTCCACCACCTTTAGGAGGAGTGCCCCGCACTCTACCAGTCCAGGTGGTTGTTGGTATTTCTTAACCTCACCACTAGTGGCGTCGGGATAGCGTGAGTGTGTAAGAATCACCCGGGTATACTGACGGGTGTTGAAGTTAAACCCGGCACGTTCCAATTAGCATAGGATTTGATTTTGGTTTGAATTTCAGTTTGGATTCCCGTTTGTTTTGATTTCCTTTTGAGTCCAAGTAGTGGACGCGTCTAGGCGTTCTGACGTGCGCTGCGTTTGCGCGAGAACAGATCAAGGAGCCCGAGCTTCACGGCATGCTCCGAGTGGTGGGATGGCGCCGCTCTTCACGGACACGCCGCGACGTGCGAGTCGTGGCCATAGGCCACCTCCTTGTACCCCTGTATATAGTTCAATCGAGTCCAGAAAAGCAGCTAAGGTTTTTTGCTGCACCAATCCCCTGTCTCGCGTTGTGGAGTGTGTCTTGCAGGAAGTTGCCGTCGTCTTCCTCGACTCCGGCGACCTCGCCTTGACGCCGGCGAGATTGGAACAATTGGCATCAGAGCCGAAGATCACCGGGAGCGGCCATGTCGCGGCACTCCGAGCTGTGGAACCGGCGGTCGCACACACAGCCACGCCGTCGCCGCCTGTCGCTGTCGCCCGAGCCCATGCGCGGCCGCGGCGGACCCAAGATCATCGTCAGGAGCACAGTGAAGGAGGCGAACACGACGATCCAGTACCCCACGCTTACCCGCATGAACTACGACGAGTGGTCGATGCTGATGCAGGTGAACATGGAGGTGGCGGGCATCTGGTACGCCATCGAGCCATACTCCGACGAGGAGGTCGAGTGCCGCGACGACCGTCTTGCCCTGGCGGCGATCCTGCGCTCCGTGCCGTCGGAGATGCTTCCCATGCTCCGGGGCAAGCGCACGGCATGCGCGGCGTGGGATGCGATCAAGACGATCCGCGTCGGTGTGGAGCGCGTACGCGAGAGCAAGGCGCAGCAGCTCCTGCGTGAGTTCGTGGAGCTCACCTGGAAGGAAGGAGAGACCGTGGAAGACTTCTCCGTGCACATCACCAGCCTCACCAACAACCTTCGTACGCTCGGCGACACCATCACCGACGCCGCTGTCGTCCGCAAGATGCTCGACGTCGTCCCCGAGTACCTGGAGCAGGTGGCGGTCGCCACGGAGACGTTCCTTGACCTGAACGCCGTCACGGTCGAGTAAGTCACCGGGCGACTCCGCGCTGTCGAACAGTGCCGCCGCAAGAAGGCAGCGCCCACCGTCGACAGCCAGGGGCGTCTCCTCCTGACGCAGGAGGAGTGGATGGCGAAGTGGAAGATCTCTGGCGCCTTTGGAGAAAAGGGGGGCTCCAGCGGAGCTGGTAGCTCCGGCGGCGGCGGTGGGAACTGGCGCTCTGGAGCGTCACGCGGGCGCGGCCATGGCAACGGTGGCGGCGCTCAGCAGGCCGCTGGGCCGAGAGAAGGCTTGGGCCCAGCCAAGAAGACGGACAAATGCCGCTACTGTGGCAAGAAGGGCCACTGGGCCAAGGAGTGCCGGTCCAGGCTGCGAGATGAAGCCCACCTGGCCCAAGGTGAAGAAGAGGAGGAGCCCATGTTGATGGTGGTGACGGCAGAGGTCAACGCCATCTCATCTTCCTCCTCACAGATCTCCACCACGTCGCCGGCGGCACCGCCCACCCAGATCCACCTCAACGAGATGAAGCTGTTCGTCCAACTCGGCGACAGGAGCGAGGGGGAGTCCACGCGATGGATCCTCGACACGGGTGCCACTAACCACATGACGGGGACCCGATCCGCCTTCTCCGAGCTCGACACTGGCGTCCGCGGGACGGTCAAGTTCGGCGACGGCTCCGTCGTCGACATCGAGGGGCGCGGCACCGTCCTCTTCAAGTGCAAGGACGGGGAGCACCAGGCGCTGGAGGGCGTCTACCACATCCCGTGCCTCACCGCCAACATCGTCAGCCTGGGGCAGCTCGACGAGGAGAGGTACGCGTGGAGCTGCAAGCACGGCGTGCTCAAGATCTGGGACAAGGAGGACCGCCTGCTCGCGAAGGTGTCGCGCACGGCGAACCGCATCTACGTCCTCAAGCTCGACATTGACAAGCCTGTGTGCCTCACGGCACAGGGCGGCGACGCGGCATGGCGGTGGCACGCACGGTTCGGCCACCTCAACTTCCGCGCGCTGGAGAAGCTCGTCCGCGACGCCATGGTGCGCGGGCTCCCTCCGATCAGCCACGTCGAGCAGGTCTGTGATAGCTGCTTGGCTGGGAAGTAGCGGCGCCTACCGTTCCCGACCGAGGCCAAGTACCGCGTGAAGGAGAAGCTGGAGCTGGTGCACGGCAACATCTGCGGGCCAGTGACGCCGGCAACACCGAGCGGCAACAAGCTGTTCCTCCTCCTCGTTGACGATCTGAGCCGCTACATGTGGCTAGTCCTCCTCAGCAACAAGGACCAGGCGGCGGATGCGATCAAGAGGTTCCTGGCACGCGCGGAGATGAAAGCCGAGCGGAAGCTGTGCACGCTGCGCACTGACCGTGGTGGCGAGTTCACGATGCACGCGTTCGCGGAGTACTGCGCCGAGCACGGGATCCAGAGGCACCTTGTTGATGCTCACTAACTCTTATTTTTATGCATCAACAACACATGAAAAAGGATTAAAAAGATAATTCAACAGTAGTATAGGGCTTTGGACTAATGAATTCCACGAGTTTTGGTGAATTGAATAATTTCAGGGACCATTCAGGAAAATACGAAAAGAGTGAAATTTAGAAGGCTCCGGAAGACTCCCGAACTTAACCAACGTGAGCTACAAGACAATAAGCATCTAGAAGGAACGAGAAGACACCACGCGAAGGCGGGGCCCAGATGGGGCCCACCACAGGCCGACCGGCCCTGTGGTGGGGCCGACCAGTCCCCCCCAGACGCCAACTCAGCCCTACTTCTGGAAGGTTCCTCCACCGCCTATGAGGGTCAATCTAAACCACATGTTTAGGTCGGTTTGATCCTACGGTGATGGATTACCTCCTTCGGACTATATAAGCAGCCCCCAGACCCCCTGGAGGAGGGAGACGATCAGAGCAATCAAGAAGATCATTATCAAGACGCCAGGGCAGGAGAAGAAGAGGATACACAAGAGATAGGATAGCTACTTCATAGTTCTAGATCTAATTCTTAGATCTAGAACCTAGTTGTAGATAGAAAGTTAGATTCGAGTAGAGTTGAGCTTTGCTCCAGTTCCAGATCTGTAAGTCATCAAGATCCAGTTCTTATATTGTTTCTCAATGACTATGTGTTATTTCAGTATTATGTGTGCAATTGCTAAGTTCTTACTTTGTTCTAGTAGTATATTTGATATAGTCATGATTAATGGTAATTTCACGCACTTATTAGTAGAGCTCCTAGTATATTATGCGCGTATACTAGGTAGTAGAAAGTATGTAAGCATGGTGCTCAAATATGATTTACTTGCGGATTCACCTTATGCTCCGGGTCGTGTGGTAGATCGTAGGTGTGACAGGCCTATTGAGTCCTTTGCAATCCATCCCCCGAGTATAAGACTAGTCGATAATGGTTCTTGGGAGGATCATGTTTCGTTCTTGATCTTCTTGGGTAATCTTCGGGGTGCACACATTTATCCATGACTATGCTATATGTGATGATATGCTACAATAGAATAGATGAATAACTAAGTCTTTGTATGCTACATAGAATTTGTGCCTCTTAAGTAAACATCATGACTAGCGTGTATTTTGTTGTGAGACGAAACTCATTTTAGAGTAAACATCATGACTAGCGTGTATTTTGTTGTGAGACGAAACTACGCAACAAGAACGAGGTTAAAGCGAGCTAAAACGTGGGATCTATGGATTAAACAAGGATTAGGGATCTAATCGTGATTAACTACAGAGCTGTGAAGGGCTAACATAGAAGATTGACAAGACACAAAGATTTGGCCAGATATTACAAGATTCTTCAAGGGATTAGATGGTAAGATGGACATTTATACAATTACATGATAGATATTTTCAGGATGTATATGACATCAGCATGATGAAATGATGACATCATGCAAGGTATTAACGAATATGTGAAACTACACTAGCTTGTTGATGCCAGGATAAGATGCATGGCGTAAAGTTCTAAGGAAAAGAATGGCAAGAAAGTCGATAAGAGTTTCTAGAAAAATAGATTATGACTTTAAATAAATTATGTGTGAAAGAATTGTTTGAGTCGTACAAGAGCAAGGATTAAATTGCTGAAATACATATGCTGAATTTTACTGGAATTGTATTTTGAAGGAAAAACATGTATATGACATAAGCACTATGTAATGATGACATCATGACAGTGTATGTGTACTGATTCCTTGCTTTCTAGGCGTTTGTACTAGCTTGTCTATGGCAACACATGCATGCAAGCGTGGATTGAACAAAGTGCTAGCATTTGTAGAATGGTGGTGTGCTGCCTTGCATGATGATCAATGGTGGAGTGAAGATGGACTACAGATCAAAGAACATTAGCAGGGTTTAGTTTGTGATCACGAGTGCATGGTAAAGGATGGAAAACTATAAGGATTATGAGATCAGCGAGAATTAAACTATTCAAGTTCGCATGCAGCAACTGCTATGGGTGATGGCCGGCGTGAGAACGAATCAGAGACAACATGCTTTGTCAGCCATGGAGCACGCTGGAACCAGAAAGGAATTAGGCTAGCATGGAGCTTCTCACCTCTGACGTGGTGACTGATCTGATGGTGAACAACGTGGAGGTGACGAGGAAGGAGCGGCACTAGCTTGTACAGAAACGATTAGACTCCAAGTCTCCAACCATAGCATCGGCTTCAGTCCCGGTGAGCAGCAACAGCAGCAGAAGCTTTAGTGGCCATCTTTGCCAGGGCACGGCAGCAACTAATCTGCTCATACGAAAATGAGGGAGATGTTGAATCCTTTACTGGAGACTAGAGAGCAAGATGAAAAGAGAGGGATACGAGGGTGTGCTCACCGGTGGAGAAGACAGAGGCAGATGGATTTGATGGCAAAGCAGTGATGGATCGGTTGGACTGCGGCCGGTGCAGTTCTCGGTCCTGCACGAGGCGGCGACGTCCCGGTGGCGAAACCGTGAAACAGTGACGGGGACCGGCCAAACGGGCGCAGCTCGGCTCGAAGCTCCTTGCTGCGATGGCCTGCTCCGGGAGCTTCAAGACGGCGGCGCTCTTAAGCAGATGAGACGCGCCATGGCCTTGGCAGTTGCTCGCGCAAGGGCTTGACGTGGACGATGACCTCCAGCGGTGTGGTGGCATCAACAACAACTAACCGGAGGGGCTGCGGCCTGGTGTGGAGATGCTCTGGAAGCATCGGCTTGACCTGATGATGAAGATGATGTAGAAAGGAAACTCCGACGGACGGCGACGACCCGATCTCGAGGCCGTGGTGGCGCTCTGGTGACCGGACGACGGCGACGAGCACGGGCGCGAGGGCCGAGGGATGCAGCAGGGTGCGAGGGAGCTCGGACAGAGCCTTTTATAGGGCGGAGTGGAAGGAGAAGGGGCGGCTCCAGCGGTGGAGCTCGGTGGCCGCCATGAAAGCTCGGTGGTGGAACCGTTTCGGGAGAGGAGGGGGTGAAACGAACCGGGTTTCCGAAGACGGGAACCCGATCCCTGCACCTCTGTGATAGTCCCAGGAGGCTATCACGTGCAAATCCCTGTCTCAGAAAGTAAAGCAAAGTACCGTACAACAAGAATAAATACATGGGGGGGTCCATAATATAATGTAATATTTAAGCATCAGAGTACATCATTTCGGCACATGCCGGGTACAAGTCCAACAGGACTGAATCAAGCAGAGTAAACATCTACGCAGCGGCTCTCATGTAGCGAAGTAGACTCCATATCCGCAGGCAACTCGAGTGTAGGGCGAGCTTCAGTCCTCCCAGCCGTCGTCCTCAAAGTCGTAGTCCGGCTCCTGGTCTGAAAGTCCGTCATCTACTCGATAAGCGAGTAGGTCATGTCAGCTTCCCAACAAAGAGCATAAGCAAGAGAGAATAATTCTATTATGCATGAGTAATCCTATTTATGGCTGTAGAAGGTTAAGCAAGCAGCGGTAGCAACATCAAGGTAAGCAGAATAGCCGAGAGGTAACCATCTCCAAAAAGATCCTCACCTCCGAGGACAACGCCTCCAGGGTCAACGCCCTAACAAGGAAAGAAGCACCAAGTACTGGATCTCAACCAAGATACAGCATCCCACTCTCATCTGCGACGTGGGGTCACCAACTCCTATCCCCACGTCTCAACGGCACGAAGCCGGGCTCACAACACACAGGGGAGAGAAAGCAGCACAAGAAGAGTCTAGCCAGGTGAGAGATCGTAAGGGCTGTCCATACCAGTGGACACGGACTATAGCTATAGGTTTAACACTCTGCAGAGGTTGTACAACTGGACCCGCCGGATAGGGCAGAAACGGTGGCCGCCGTTCCACATCCCTACCTAACGGCCGGAGACCTAGCAGTGGGTGGCTCTCTCCTGCCTCTCCGAGCCTGACTCGTCCTGAACTGGGGCGCGAAACTTGCCAGCAGGGCCTCGGAGCTGTGAAACCATCCCCGGAGGAGCCGGGGCGACGTCTACTCGGGGGGTATAACTCGTCCCCCTCACACGACTACACCGGTCCGCCTACAAGCTAAGAGCCAACCACAAACTAGTTCTCGGACCGAACCCCGCCCATACGTGAGCGAACGGTTTGTACGAAAATAGCCCAAAGATCAAGGTCACACAGACGATCGGTCCTTAATTGCAGGAGCAAGCACTCACCAACTCCATCCGTCCGACACGCCGCTAGGGCAGGAGGCCAGGTCGCATCTCCCCTAGACAGGCGTTCACAAGTAACCAAAGCGGCTTGCTCCCGCGGTAACACGTCAAGGATACACACTCACCCAAAACACACGCAAGAGTTCCGAGGTATCCCAACCTCGGTCCAAACCTGAGATCCATCCATAACTAAGGGTAAAATATATGGATGGAGAAGTGCCGGGAACTAGCTAGGGGTCTGTACCTAGCTCCGAAAGTAGGTGTTTCAAGGACAAGGTAAACAATTTCAAGGCACGGCTAATCAATTGTCTATGCAATTTCAAAACATGCATCAAAAGTAATTAAGCACTAGCAACTAAAGCAAGCATTGGATCTATATGGTCGGGAGTGACATGACACCTGGCTAGCGTCCGAAGTCCTGGTCTGGGTAGTAGTCGGGGTCGTAGGCCTCCTCCTGGTCGTTGCTCGGGTCTGTGCAGCACGAGATACGAGACACTAAGATACCGACAAACAACTAGGCAATAAATCCAAAGAAACCCAATTTTAGAAGATTCAAACAGAACCATACTACCTACAAACAGCACCGTCTCATTTTTAGAAAAATATAGAAACTAGTTTCATATTTTTCGGAGTTATAAATAATTAGTTATGAATTTTCAAAGATTATAGGATTTATAAAATAATTTCCAAAATTATTTATAAAACAGAAAAGGATTTTTATTTTTGAAAACAGTTGATGATGTCATCATGACATCACCGTGACGTCATCATCACCGGTCAGTGGGCCTTAGTGGGCCGAAAGAGTTAGTGGGCCGAATACGGCCCATTGGACTCAGCCTTTTGGGCCAAAAGGGCAAAGTCCGTCGGACCACCCTGAACAAAAATTAGAGTTCGCCGAAAAAGAATAAAGGGCTGCCGCTGGACCGTAACGGGCTACGGCCCAAGTAGCTTTCGTAGAGTTAGAAGTAAGCAAGTCTGGCCTTGCCCCTTGAACAAGTCTGGGGCGCGTGGCGCACCCCTGCCATCCTCGTCCGCTCCGGTGCGCGCCGGCGCAGAGGCGCGGTGGCGACGACTCGCAGCGTTTGACGACGGCGACGACTTCTGCACCCAAACAAGCGCGCGGGGGTACACACTAGGATCTCGCGACATGCGTGACGCAGCCACGGCCCTGGGATTGGGCTTGAGTGGCCGTCGCGCAGCGCGACACGACAGAAGTCCCGGCGCGGTGAGGCGCGCGGCGGCGACACGATGCGCGGCGAGCAGCGCTGCGACGATGAACGGAAACAAAGAGATGTGACGCGGCGGTGTTGTGCAAACCACACGGCTTCACTACGCGGCCGGGTGCCCGACGGGAACCCCTAGGGCCGGCTCGGCCTGCTGCAACGGCGAAGCGAGACGCGGTGTGGCGAGCAGCGCGGCGGCGAAGCACGATGACGCGGCTCAGCTTATGCGGAAAAGCGAGCGTGAACACGAGAAGTTACAGATGCGCTGCACGGCACGGCCAACACGTAGGTGTGCCGGCCCGGGCACGTGCACGCGCGCAGGCAGAACCTGGATGCGGCATGGCCAGCCTGCGAGCGCGCGTCCGCGACATGACAAGATCGCGGTGCGGCGGAGCAGCAACGGCATACACGGCCGACACGCGGAAGCTTACGGCTCGAAGGCCGGTTCTCAGGCAGTACAAACGGCGGTAAGAACGGCGACGACCGGCGCGGCGTTGGGGTACACCACGGCGGCGAGCGCACGGACATGTGCACGGCTCGAAGGCCGGTGGCGCGGCGCAGGGGCGCGCTCCCAAGGGTGAAGAAGAAGAGAAGGCGCGGCCACTGGCTCACCGGGGGTCGGCGATGTAGACGATGCAGTGAAGGCCGCAGCGGGGAAGATGTCGGCGTCGACGGCGAAGTTCGGCGGCGGCGCGTCGTGCTCCTCTGCTCCGTTCTCCGCCCGCTCGTGGACGGCCTTCCTCACGACCCGTCCGGCTCCGTCTTGGTGTGCTACGTCTGCGGCAGGTCGGCGCGGTGGTGGTGCGCCCCGTCTTCTTTCCCTTTCCCCTTCTCTTCTTCCTTCCCCCTCTTCTCTCCTCCCGGCGACGAACAGAGGAAAGGGGTAACAAAGGGGAGAAACCCCAATTGAGCGCTGGCTTGCAAGAGGGGTCTCGCCAGGGGCTTTAGCTGGTCGAACACGCCGGGGTGAAGGGCAAAAGAGTCACGGCTGGGGCTCCTATTGGCTCGTGAGGGCGAGGTGGTGATGTGGCGGTGCGGCAGAGGCTGGCGGGCGCGGGAGCGCGTCGACGGGCGAGGGTAGAAAGGGAAAAGGCCGGGCGGTGTGTGGGCGCGGCCGCCTGGCTCGGCGTCCGTGCCACAGGCACGGTCGGGGTCCTGTCCCCCGGCCGGGCGTGTGCGCGCGGGCGCGGCGGCGCGGGCCGAGCAAGCGCAGGCGTGCGGTCTTGGCCGGGTCAAGACGAAGAACAGGCGCCCGGCGGTGTCCCCACTTGCCAGCGAGACAGCGCGGGGGAGGAGATGAAGATGGGCCGAGCTGGGCCGCCTTGGCTCGCTGGGCCGAAGGGAAGGGCGACGGAAGAAAACAGGCCGAGACTTGGAGGGGGTTAACTAGACTTCTGAAGAGGTTAGCTGGCCCATTAGTCAGCATAAGGTTTTGAAATTAGATTTGAATTAAGTTTAAACTATAGATTTGAATTTGAATAGTTTCAAATTCAAAACACACTCAATAAAATCCAAATAAAATCCATAAACTCCAAATCACATACTTTACCATAATTTGAAAATATATTTTTATATTTTTGGTTTTATTTATTTAGGAAATTAGAAAGAGAGGCTAGAGAGGGTTTAAATATGCTGACACATCATCAACAAATGAAAAGTTCAAATTTTCTCACATTTTCATAACTTAATTTTCTGGGTTGTTACATTCTCCCCCACCACCGAGAATCTCGTCCTCGAGATTTAAGCTCCATCCTTCCCCTCGAACAAGTGAGGGAACTCTCTCCTGAGGTCGGCTTCCTTCTCCCAGGTTGCTTCTCGCTCCGTGTGGTGACTCCACAACACCTTGCAGTAAGGAATTGTGGTCCTCCTGGTTTCCTTTGTTGCTCTGTCCAAGATCCTCTCGGGGTACTCTGCATACTCCAGGGTGTTCTGCAGGTCGAGTATCTCCACCGGGACTTGTTTTGCTTCCACTTCCTTTTCACTCTTCTTCAACTGTGACACGTGGAACACAGGGTGTACAGCGGACATCTCTGCTGGTAGTGCGAGTCTGTAAGCGAGCTTCCCAACTCTCTGAGTGATCCGGTATGGTCCCACGTACCTCGGGGCAAGCTTTCCCTTCACAGCAAACCTCTTGGTTCCTCTCATCGGTGACACTTTTAAGTAGACGAAGTCACCCACCTCGAACGACAAGTCTCTCCGGCGACGATCGGCGTAGCTCTTCTGTCTGCTCTGAGCAATCTTTAGGTTATCCCTGACTTTCTCTACTTTCTCCTCAGCCTCCTCGAGAATGTCCGGACCAAAGATCATCCTCTCTCCTACCTCTGACCACATCAAAGGTGTCCTGCACTTCCTCCCGTAGAGTGCCTCGAAGGGTGCCATCTTGAGACTTGCTTGGAAGCTGTTGTTGTAAGAGAACTCTGCATAGGCCAAGCTGCTCTCCCAATCCGTGCCGTAGGTCAAAGCGCAAGCTCTCAGCATATCCTCCAACACCTGGTTTACTCTCTCAGTCTGCCCGTCCGTCTGAGGGTGAAAAGCTGTGCTGTAGCTGAGTGTAGTTCCCATCCGGGCGTGGAAACTCTGCCAAAACTTTGCTATGAACTGGGACCCTCTGTCAGACACTATGCTCCCCAGGGCTCCGTGTAGCCTGAGTATGTGACACACGTACAAGTCTGCCAACCGGTCTGTCGTGTAACGGGTCTTCACGGGTACGAAGTGAGCTACTTTTGTCAGCCGATCCACTATGACCCAAACGGAATCGTTGCCTTTCTGTGTCCTGGGTAGCCCCACCACAAAGTCCATGGAAATGTCATCCCACTTCCACTGGGGTATATCCAACGGTTTCAACAGTCCTGCGGGCCTCTGGTGCTCAATCTTCACTCTGCTGCAAGTGTCACAACAAGCCACGTAGTAGGCTATGTCCTTCTTCATATCCTTCCACCAAAACCTCTGTTTCAAATCTTGGTACATCTTTGTGCTTCCTGGGTGAATGGAGTACCTTGAATCATGGGCTTCTCTCAGAATCTGCTCTCGAATCTCTTTACTCTTCGGCACACAGATTCGATCTTTCAGCCACACCGTGCCTTGTTCGTCCATACGGTAATCCTCAGCTCTCCCTTTCTCCATCAGCTCCTTGAGCTCCCAAATCTCGGAGCACCCTTTCTGAGCTTCCCGAATTCTGCCTTCCAAGTCGTAGGTCACTTGCAGTGTGTTGAGTTGTCCCTGCTCTACAATCTCAACCTGAAGCTGCTCTAGCTCGTCGTGAAGTGCTGGCTGCTCCTGTCTCACCATCAAGTTGTTGCAATAGGACTTTCTGCTCAGTGCATCTGCCACAACGTTTGCCTTGCCAGGGTGGTAGTGAATCTCCAAGTCGTAGTCCTTGATCAGCTCTAGCCACCTTCTCTGCCTCATGTTCAACTCCGACTGAGTAAAGAAGTACTTCAGACTCTTGTGATCGGTGTACAGCTCACACTTGTTGCTGATCAAGTAGTGCCTCCAAATCTTCAAAGCGTGAACGACTGCTGCTAACTCCAAGTCGTGAGTGGGGTAGTTCTCCTCGTGCTTCTTAAGCTGCCTCGACGCATAAGCAACAACTTTGCCCTCTTGCATCAACACACATCCCAAACCTTGCTTCGAGGCGTCACAGTACACCACGAAATCCTTCTTGATGTCTGGCAAGGTAAGAATCGGAGCTGTCGTGAGCCTCTTCTTCAACTCCTGGAAACTCCTCTCACAGGCCTCTGACCACACGAACTTCTTGTCGTTCTTCAACAGCTCTGTCATTGGCTTCGCTATCTTGGAGAAGTTTTCTATGAACCTCCTGTAGTATCCTGCCAACCCGAGGAAGCTCCGAATATCTGTCACTGTGAGTGGCTGCTCCCACTTGGTAACTGCTTCCACTTTCGAAGGATCAACCGCAACTCCCTCTGCTGACAACACGTGTCCCAAGAAAGCAACTTCCTCCATCCAGAACTCACACTTGCTGAACTTTGCGTACAACTTCTGCTGTCTCAGCCTTTCCATCACAATCCGAAGGTGTTCCTCGTGTTCCTCTGCTGTCTCTGAGAAGATCAGAATGTCATCTATGAACACCACTACGAACTTGTCCAGCTCTTCCATGAAGACCTTGTTCATCATGTTCATGAAGTAGGCAGGTGCGTTGGTCAGTCCGAAGATAACCACTACGAACTCGTACAAGCCGTACCGAGTCGTGAAAGCTGTCTTCGGGATATCCTGGTCCCGAATCTTCATCTGGTAGTAGCCTGACCTCAAGTCGATCTTGGAAAAGAACTTTGCCTTCCGCAGCCTGTCTAGCAAATCGTCAATCCTGGGCAAAGGGTACCGGTTCTTGATCGTCATCGAGTTGAGTGTCCGGTAGTCCACACACATCCTCTTGGTGCCATCCTTCTTGTCCACGAACAGAACTGGCGAACCCCAAGGTGAGGCACTCGGTCGAATGAACCCTTGCTCTTGCAGTTTCTTGAGTTGCTTCTTCAGCTCATCTAGTTCATCCGCGGACATCCTGTACGGGCTCTTGGCCACGGGTCCAGCTCCTGGCATCAGTTCAATCACGAACTCAATATCCCTGTCTGGTGGTAACTCGGTCAACTCCTCCGGAAACACGTCGGGATACTCCCTCACCACCGGGATTTCCTCCAAATCCTTTCCTTTCATGTTGCACAACATCGGCGTCGACCTCTGGCCCTGTGGCTTGATCAACACTCTGACTCCGCTGGGGTGCTCCAACTGCACGTACACTGGGTTGCAGTTCACCAATCCTTTGTGCTGAGCTAACCACTCCATCCCAAGTATCACGTCGATCCCGGTCGACTCCAAAACGGTCAGGTCTGCCTCGAACAACTGCTTCTCGAACACCATGTTCACTCCTCTACACTCCAGCGTACTCCGCTTCTCACCTAGCGGGGAACTGGTAACTATAGGCCGTGGTCTGGGCTTAGTTGGTAATGACCTTTCCTTTACAAACTTAGTAGAGATGTACGAAAACTGAGCACCGGTGTCAAACAGAACGGTAGCCATAACTGAATCGACTAAAAACTCACCGAGAGCCACGTCTGGCACTGCAGCTGCCTCCTCTGCGGTCAGGTGGTTCAGTCTGCCTCGAGTCGGTGGGGGTGCGTTCTTCTGCTGGTTCTGTTGAGGCTGTCCTCATGGAACTGGTGCCTTCGCCGGTGTCTGGTACTGGGTGTTCCTGCTCTGACCTCCCTGTTGGAACTTCTGCGGGCACACGTTGGACTTGTGGCCTAGCTGACGGCAGTGGTAGCAAGTGACCTGTGAGCTGTCGTACGCTGGCGGCTGCTGCGGCCTGGGCTTCCACTGGCTTGAACCTCCACTACCTCCAGGGTGTCCTCTGCTCTGCTGAGTGAACTGAGTCTGCGGCTGCTGAGGGTAAGGACGCTGTCTCTGCTGTGAGTACTGTGGCGGAGCGGACCTCTGTCGCTGGTGTGACCCTGGGTACCCTGCACGTTCTGCACGCTGTCTCTTCTCTCCGCGGACCTCCACGTAGTCCAGTATCGACTTCTCCACAACCAAAGCCTTGCCCACCAGGGCGTGAAGAGTGTCACAGTCGTGAGCTGCCAAGTGGTGCGCCATCCCTCTGTGGAGTCCCTTGCGGTACCAGTACATCTTCTTTTTCTCGGTGTTGGAGTCGTCTGGGGCGTACCGCATCAGCTCCTGGAACCGGTTCGTGTACTCCTGCACTGTCATCGATCCCATCTTCAAGTGCCTGAACTCGTCTGCCTTCCTGTCCATCACAGCCTCTGGGATGTGGAACGCTCTGAAGGCCTCCACAAACTCCTCCCACGTGATGCGGGTAGGGTCCGCGTGTGAGTCACAGTAACTGTCCCACCAAGCCCCTGCCGTGCCGACCAGCTGGTGCGCGGCGACGTATACGCACTCCTCCTCCGAAAGGTCGGTGAGCTCCAACTTCTTCTCAATCTCCCTCAACCAGTTGTCTGCCACGAGTGGGTCTGGAGAGTTGTCAAAGGTAGGTGGACGCAGCTTGGTGAAACCCTCCACTCTCTTCTGCAAGCTCTCCGGCTGGTTCCTGACGTTTCTCCGGTTGTTGTTGTTCTGGACCACAGCATCGGCGATCGTCTGCATCAGCTGAGTCTGAAGCGCCATCACGGCTGCTAGGTTGGGCGGTGGTGCCGGCTGCTCGGGCTCCTGCTCTGGCTCAGGCTCAGCCTCCCCCTCGAGCTCCTCCTCGGGGTCAGCTGGTGCTCGGCCTCCTCCTTGGTCTCCTCGACCTCCTCGCCCGCCGCGGCGTCCACCACGGCGTCCGCCACGTGGTGCACGGCCTCCACGGCGGCCACGACCTCGACCTCCTGCGGGGAGAGGGACGTCCTCCTGCTCGGCGTCCTCCCTGGCTGCCTCCTCGAAACGGCGTAGGAGCCGTCCCGACCTCCTTGCCACCGACATCTGTTTTAAGAGTTCGAGATCGTGAGAAACGAGTTGTCAGAAATTAACTTTAAGGAACTTAAGCATATAAGGAGTATCTAGCTAACAACAAACAATTTCACACAAACATATAAGAAGCATAAAAAACCAGCAAAAGATCGATAACTCCAATCACTTATGCAAGATCACCATACAAAAGGTGTGTATCTCGAGGCCTACTCCACAACCTTCGAGATTACACAGCAGCATGTGAACTACATCGCGATCCATAAGAGGCGGTCAACTAAACATGAACAGCATGAAGAACTCTATCCTAGCTGACTACAGGATCATCCCCTCAAGGTGCCTGCTCCTTAACAGTAGCTGGAGAGTACGGTGGTGACACGGTCTTCGGACTGGGCGGAACCGAGTAGAACGGTGGGTCGTTCACTCCTAGGTAATCTGGTATCTCAATCTCTGGTAGGTTGAAGTAGCCTGCCAAGCTCCTTAAAGCTCTGCTCATCTCTGGGGTGTCTGAGCTGCCTCTTGGGTAAGGTCGCTGTGACGGAAGTAGAGTAGGGGGTAGCTCAAACGTCTCTGTCCTCAACCTAGGCCTCTTCTGCGGTGGTAGCATCTCTGCCAACTCCCTGTACTCTGCCACTCGTCGTAGGTCGGAGTCCCTCCAAGTTGAGCTGGTTCTGCTGGCTGTGTCCTGGGCCTCGTACACTCTGCCTCCCAAGTACCAGAGGTGGTCGTAGTTCTGGGTCAGTCTCTCCTCGTGTTCCCACAACCGCAGCTGGTAGTCGGTGCAAGCTGCTCCAAGAGACTCTACCAAGTACTCCTTCTCACGCATCTTCAACCGCTCCTCTCTGGTTGCTGCCTCTGACTCCCGCAAGGTGGTCTGTGTCTCCTCTAGTCTGGCTCTCAGCGTGGCGATCTCAAGTGCATCTCTCTCTGTGCTGGCTCTGGCAGCCGCGAGTCCCCACTCGGTGATCTGGATGTTCCTCCTGTGTGCTTCGTTGAGAAGGTACACAAACTGGCTGTTCTCTCTCTCCAGCTGGGCGTTCCGCCCCAAGGTGTCGTCCCACTTCTGTCGCAGAAACATGATCTCTGAATCTGCCCAGTAGAGTGCCTGGTCCTGAGCTTGAATGAACTTGCTGGCCAACTGGTTCTTCTCATCCTTGCCCTTTGTGTTCTCCTCAGTGTAGGCTGCCTCGTCTGTGTGCCACCTGCTGTGGTCGTACAGTGCTGTCGGAAGAACCTCGAAGGGTGTATCCTTCAATCTCTGTCCCAACTGTCGACACACTTTCTTCAGCGCGAGTCTGGCACAACACTGGTGAGCCTCCAGGGTAGAGTTGTCGAAGCACGTGACTCTGACCTCCTCGAACTCTGGCACGCGTGGGTCAGCCGGTATCTTCAAGGTCAGCTCCGTCGGCGACTGGTCCACGACGGCCGTGGTGCGTCCCTCGTAGAACACCTCACTTGTCTCCACTCCTGCGGTCTCCAAACAGTTTTTAAGGATCTTGCAGAACCCTCTGGCCCACTGGCCGTCGGTCTTGAGGGGGATCCACATCAGCTGGTCCATCTGCACGTTGTTAGGGTTGTTAGTAAGAGTTAGTATTGTTAATCAAGGTAGTATATAGTAAAGTGCAAGGTATTTATATAAAGTTTCATGGATTGCATATAAAGCACAAGGCGTTCGGGCTTTCCTATACTATCGTCCGTTCCTAGGCTCGTCCTACAGTCAAGTACGGCTCTGATACCAACTGAAACGAACCGGGTTTCCGAAGACGGGAACCCGATCCCTGCACCTCTGTGATAGTCCCAGGAGGCTATCACGTGCAAATCCCTGTCTCAGAAAGTAAAGCAAAGTACCGTACAACAAGAATAAATACATGGGGGGGTCCATAATATAATGTAATATTTAAGCATCAGAGTACATCATTTCGGCACATGCCGGGTACAAGTCCAACAGGACTGAATCAAGCAGAGTAAACATCTACGCAGCGGCTCTCATGTAGCGAAGTAGACTCCATATCCGCAGGCAACTCGAGTGTAGGGCGAGCTTCAGTCCTCCCAGCCGTCGTCCTCAAAGTCGTAGTCCGGCTCCTGGTCTGAAAGTCCGTCATCTACTCGATAAGCGAGTAGGTCATGTCAGCTTCCCAACAAAGAGCATAAGCAAGAGAGAATAATTCTATTATGCATGAGTAATCCTATTTATGGCTGTAGAAGGTTAAGCAAGCAGCGGTAGCAACATCAAGGTAAGCAGAATAGCCGAGAGGTAACCATCTCCAAAAAGATCCTCACCTCCGAGGACAACGCCTCCAGGGTCAACGCCCTAACAAGGAAAGAAGCACCAAGTACTGGATCTCAACCAAGATACAGCATCCCACTCTCATCTGCGACGTGGGGTCACCAACTCCTATCCCCACGTCTCAACGGCACGAAGCCGGGCTCACAACACACAGGGGAGAGAAAGCAGCACAAGAAGAGTCTAGCCAGGTGAGAGATCGTAAGGGCTGTCCATACCAGTGGACACGGACTATAGCTATAGGTTTAACACTCTGCAGAGGTTGTACAACTGGACCCGCCGGATAGGGCAGAAACGGTGGCCGCCGTTCCACATCCCTACCTAACGGCCGGAGACCTAGCAGTGGGTGGCTCTCTCCTGCCTCTCCGAGCCTGACTCGTCCTGAACTGGGGCGCGAAACTTGCCAGCAGGGCCTCGGAGCTGTGAAACCATCCCCGGAGGAGCCGGGGCGACGTCTACTCGGGGGGTATAACTCGTCCCCCTCACACGACTACACCGGTCCGCCTACAAGCTGAGAGCCAACCACCAACTAGTTCTCGGACCGAACCCCGCCCATACGTGAGCGAACGGTTTGTACGAAAATAGCCCAAAGATCAAGGTCACACAGACGATCGGTCCTTAATTGCAGGAGCAAGCACTCACCAACTCCATCCGTCCGACACGCCGCTAGGGCGGGAGGCCAGGTCGCATCTCCCCTAGACAGGCGTTCACAAGTAACCAAAGCGGCTTGCTCCCGCGGTAACACGTCAAGGATACACACTCACCCAAAACACACGCAAGAGTTCCGAGGTATCCCAACCTCGGTCCAAACCTGAGATCCATCCATAACTAAGGGTAAAATATATGGATGGAGAAGTGCCGGGAACTAGCTAGGGGTCTGTACCTAGCTCCGAAAGTAGGTGTTTCAAGGACAAGGTAAACAATTTCAAGGCACGGCTAATCAATTGTCTATGCAATTTCAAAACATGCATCAAAAGTAATTAAGCACTAGCAACTAAAGCAAGCATTGGATCTATATGGTCGGGAGTGACATGACACCTGGCTGGCGTCCGAAGTCCTGGTCTGGGTAGTAGTCGGGGTCGTAGGCCTCCTCCTGGTCGTTGCTCGGGTCTGTGCAGCACGAGATACGAGACACTAAGATACCGACAAACAACTAGGCAATAAATCCAAAGAAACCCAATTTTAGAAGATTCAAACAGAACCATACTACCTACAAACAGCACCGTCTCATTTTTAGAAAAATATAGAAACTGGTTTCATATTTTTCGGAGTTATAAATAATTAGTTATGAATTTTCAAAGATTATAGGATTTATAAAATAATTTCCAAAATTATTTATAAAACAGAAAAGGATTTTTATTTTTGAAAACAGTTGATGATGTCATCATGACATCACCGTGACGTCATCATCACCGGTCAGTGGGCCTTAGTGGGCCGAAAGAGTTAGTGGGCCGAATACGGCCCATTGGACTCAGCCTTTTGGGCCAAAAGGGCAAAGTCCGTCGGACCACCCTGAACAAAAATTAGAGTTCGCCGAAAAAGAATAAAGGGCTGCCGCTGGACCGTAATGGGCTACGGCCCAAGCAGCTTTCTTAGAGTTAGAAGTAAGCAAGTCTGGCCTTGCCCCTTGAACAAGTCTGGGGCGCGTGGCGCACCCCTGCCATCCTCGTCCACTCCGGTGCGCGCCGGCGCAGAGGCGCGGTGGCGACGGCTCGCAGCGTTTGACGACGGCGACGACTTCTGCACCCAAACAAGTGCGCGGGGGTACACACTAGGATCTCGCGACATGCGTGACGCAGCCACGGCCCTGGGATTGGGCTTGAGTGGCCGTCGCACAGCGCGACACGACAGAAGTCACGGCGCGGTGAGGCGCGCGGCGGCGACACGACGCGCGGCGAGCAGCGCTGCGACGATGAACGGAAACAAAGAGATGTGATGCGGCGGTGTTGTGCAAACCACACGGCTTCACTGTGCGGCCGGGCGCCCGACGGGAACCCCTAGGGCCGGCTCGACCTGCTGCAACGGCGAAGCGAGATGCGGTGTGGCGAGCAGCGCGGCGGCGAAGCACGACGACGCGGCTCAGCTTATGCGGAAGAGCGAGCGTGAACACGAGAAGTTACAGATGCGCTGCACGGCACGGCCAACACGTAGGTGTGCCGGCCCGGGCACGTGCACGCACGCAGGCAGAACCTGGACGCGGCATGGCCAGCCTGCGAGCGCGCGTCCGCGACATGACAAGATTGCGGCGCAGCGGAGCAGCAACGGCATACACGGCCGACACGCGGAAGCTTACGGCTCGAAGGCCGGTTCTCAGGCAGTACAAACGGCGGTAAGAACGGCGACGACCGGCGCGGCGTTGGGGTACGCCACGGCGGCGAGCGCACGGACATCTGCACGGCTCGAAGGCCGGCGGCGCGGCGCAGGGGCGCGCTCCCAAGGGTGAAGAAGAAGAGAAGGCGCGGCCACTGGCTCACCGGGGGTCGGCGATGTAGACGATGCAGTGAAGGCCGCGGCGGGGAAGATGTCGGCGTCGACGGCGAAGTTCGGCGGCGGCGCGTCGTGCTCCTCTGCTCCGTTCTCCGCCCGCTCGTGGACGGCCTTCCTCACGACCCGTCCGGCTCCGTCTTGGTGTGCTTCGTCTTCGGCAGGTCGGCGCGGTGGTGGTGCGCCCCGTCTTCTTTCCCTTTCCCCTTCTCTTCTTCCTTCCCCCTCTTCTCTCCTCCCGACGACGAACAGAGGAAAGGGGTAACAAAGGGGAGAAACCCCAATTGAGCGCTGGCTTGCAAGAGGGGTCTCGCCAGGGGCTTTAGCTGGTCGAACACACCGGGGTGAAGGGCAAAAGAGTCACGGCTGGGGCTCCTATTGGCTCGTGAGGGCGAGGTGGTGATGTGGCGTGCGGCAGAGGCTGGCGGGCGCGGGAGCGCGTCGACGGGCGAGGGTAGAATGGGAAAAGGCTGGGCGGTGTGTGGGCGCGGCCGCCTGGCTCGGCGTCCGTGCCACAGGCACGGTCGGGGTCTTGTCCCCCGGCCGGGCGTGTGCGCGCGGGCGCGGCGGCGCGGGCCGAGCAAGCGCAGGCGTGCGGTCTTGGCCTGGTCAAGACGAAGAACAGGCGCCCGGCGGTGTCCCCACTTGCCAGCGAGACAGCGCGGGGGAGGAGATGAAGATGGGTCGAGCTGGGCCGCCTTGGCTCGCTGGGCCGAAGGGAAGGGCGACGGAAGAAAACAGGCCGAGACTTGGAGGGGGTTAACTAGACTTCTGAAGAGGTTAGCTGGCCCATTAGTCAGCATAAGGTTTTGAAATTAGATTTGAATTAAGTTTAAACTATAGATTTGAATTTGAATAGTTTCAAATTCAAAACACACTCAATAAAATCCAAATAAAATCCATAAACTCCAAATCACATACTTTACCATAATTTGAAAATATATTTTTATATTTTTGGTTTTATTTATTTAGGAATTTAGAAAGAGAGGCTAGAGAGGGTTTAAATATGGTGACACATCATCAACAAATGAAAAGTTCAAATTTTCTCACATTTTCATAACTTAATTTTCTGGGTTGTTACAGGGGGTGAGGCGGTGATGTGAATGTGCTCGGCGCATGCGTGGGAGGCGAGCAGGCTCGATCAGGGGAGCGGAGCGTCGCGGCCAGCGGCTCGGGTGCGGCGCGGGCGGCCGAGCGGTGCCAGGTGCACGGGCATGACGACGCGGCACCGATCGGAGGTGGGACTGGGAGACGGTCTGGCAAGCGACCCAGGTTACCAACGATGGGGAAAAAAAGAGAAGTTGGGCTGAAATGAAACGAGGGCCAGCTTGCAGTTTGGGCTGAAAAAAACATAAGGCTGGATGGGTTTTAAAGATAAATTAGAGAGAGGATGAGTTGGACCGTAAAAAGAGAGATGGGTCGTTTGATTTTGATGTTGATTTTGCAAACACTAACTCAAACAAAAACCGATGCAACCGAAATGAATGCAAACAATCATGGAACCATTTTATTTAATTTAGAAAACCAATCAATAACTTTTCTTAACTAAGTTATTGTAAAGAAAATAAATGTTAGAAAATTTTAAAATTATGAGAAATCCTTCATTAATTATTCTTCTTAATAACATCATGAAATTGAAGAATTTCAGGGTGTTACAAATCTACCCCCTTAAAAGGAATCTCGTCCCGAGATTCGAAGAAAGAAGAGACAAGGAGGAGGAAGACAAACTAGATTTTGAAAACCGAGTTGACATCTTTCCATGTGAATCTCCATGCTTTCTTCTTCATCATCTTGGTCTTGAAATCTTGGTTAGAGAGTGAGAGAGTAAAGTCTTCTTTTTCTTCAACTTGCTTCAGTGTAGAAATTGGTGAATGCGATAACATCTTCTTGTTGTTGACGTTGCGTTTCTTCCGACGTCATTCATTGGATTGAGCAGAGAGAAAGGAGGAAAACAAGGAGGTGGGAGATACAAAAAAGAAAAAGAAAAACCCAACTAGGCACTGATGTCATTGTAGATAGAAGATCCACAATACACCAACAATCAATACAAAGAACCAACTCAAACAAGGTCATAAAGACAAGCATCATCAACCAATGCACAGAGTTCCACAAATCAGCACACAATCAAAGGAACGATGCTACACGTTGTTAATAAGGCTGCAAGGGGGACTTCCTAAACCTAGGGGGTATGTTAAAGCTTCAACCTTCTTGGTAGAGAAATCCTTCAGCTTGTGCAATGTAAGAATCTTGCTCCTCAGATAAGGATGGCATAATCTTTCGCTATTGATTTTGGCTTCTCTGGGATGAAATGAAAACTCCATTCTTCAGATGACTTGGGGAGGCTTAAAGGTAAGAGGGCATAGATCATCTAAACATTTTTTAAAAAAAAAGAAAGGATACTTTGGAATCGAAAATCAAGGAAGAGTCCAAAGTAGCAATGCTTGAGAAGCAAGAAGAGGTACAACGAGAAAAGATAGATATACCCAAAAAACAAAGAGGATTTATGATTAAAAGGATAAGTTGGAAATAAGAATATTAAGAAGTAAGGGTAAGCATTATCACCAACAAATCAAGAGGAGGTGAGATGCATGAGGCTGGAAAAATCAAACATCGAAGGAGATATATGATCAAGTTCAAGAAGGCATCAAGGAGATAGAGAATATATAAACAAGGAGGGTTTAGCATTTGCAAAGCAGGAATGAGCAAAATAAAAACATCAAATAGGAGAGGTGTTATCAAGGAGGATTTGAGAAAAGAAAATGATTACAGAATGAGAATATTTCTCAGAATGATTAAGGGGAAGGTAAGGATTGTTTTTATATCAAAACAAACCTTAGGAAGATGCCATTTCTACCTAGGCTTACGTCCTACAGTCGATACAGCTCTGATACCACTCTGTCACACCCGATTTTCCAAAGAAAACCAAGTGATAGCTATATGTATGCCAGGATCTATTTTCATACATATAGTGACATCATAGTGAATAACAGAAACAATATCACGTAAAGAAAGAGAGATTATCAGAGATTTACAGCGGAATCCTGGGGAAGGAAAGGCTCCAACTTCACAGGCAATCGACTGGGGGTCGCGTACGCCTAGCACCATCTTCTGAACTTCATACACCTTCTTCTTCTGAACAGCGGTTTAGCAAGGGTGAGCACACTTATGGTTGGAGCTCAGCAAGTGGGGGAAGATGCAAGGCTATCAAGGATAGGCTAAGGTTTACAGCGGTTAGCATTTTAATGTTGGTCAAGTTTTAATTAACAAACCCCTGGTTACTAGATGTAAGTTCATACCAACCCACTTAAAAAGACTTTAGAAAACTTTCCATCTCAAACCATACATAAACCACAATTTAATTCCATCTTCAAGTTTGATTATCATGTGAGGGTCCAGGCCGCTCTTGACCGTGAGCACGGCTGATCGATCAGTTTTACACTCTGCAGAGGTTGTACACTTTCACCACAGCTCGCGTAAAAGTTCCGAAGAACTTTGAACCCAACCACGCATGTGCTGATCAGGCACAATACCACACTTCCGAGGTGTGATTGCATAGGGACGCTACGAAGCCTTTACAAAGATATGCAAAAGCACCAACAACCCACGACAGTTACAGCTCAGGGCGGACCATATCCCTCCCTAATGGTCAGCACCTTAGCAAAGGCTGCTACCCCAAAAGAACCGGGCTATACCCCTTCAACCCCGAGCCCCCTGTGTTCCTTTCGGATAAGGTCACCAGTACAATCACACACCTAATTAATTGGCTAAGCCAGAGCCATATGGACTGTGGTTGCACTGTTTTCCTGGGTGGTTCTCCATGTTCCAATTAAATCATATGATCTTGTTATTAACCATAAGCATCATCTTCACCATAGTTATCATGATCAACATTCATCATATTGCAAAAGATTCATTTGAACCAACCCAAGGTATAGCAAATAAGCATTTCTACCCAAAACATTTATTTAAAAGGGTTGTCCAAGGTAATAGGGAGAAAATTCTAGTCATGTCCTTAAAAAGGTGATTTCCCATCAAATTATGCAATATCATAAAAGGTAAACTTAGTTGTCATGCAATTATATAGGATAAAATAGAATATGCAGGGGGAGAAGTCCACTTGCCTTCCTTGCTTAAACACTGGGGTTCTTCTTCTTCAAAAGCTTGCTCTTGATCCACTTTAACTGGCTGCTCACTTGAAACTGGCACGATGTCTACGAGCACACAAGAAAGCATTCAATAAACAGAACAATACACCAAGCATGAAAAGCTTTAAAGAAAGATCAAGGGTTGGCTCAAGGAACGCGAACTCAAAAACACACGGAACTATCGGGAGATTTGGATGATCACAAACAAGAGCTAGCTATGTGCTAGGTATATTTTAATTGAATAAAGATGTGCATAGGTTATTTCAGAGAAATACCCTATTTAATTATTAAGCAAGTTATTTATGTTTAAAAGACGATGTAAACCTAGTCCAATTTTATTTATAAATATTCAAGTATTATTTATGCAAATTAAACATTTAATTTAAAAGAAGCATGTAAAAGCATCTAGGCATTCATCTTTATATTTCGAGTTGAACTAATCAAATTATAATTTAAAAATACATTTATATTCATATTAATCAAATTAACAATTAATTAAGAAAACTCCGGATGTATCCTATGTTGCTTTTATTTAGAAAGCAGATTAAAATAAATATTAACCAATTTAACATTTACATTATGAAAGCCGAGGTATAACCCTAATTAGCTTTTAAATAAAAAGGGTTATTTGATTAAGTATTAATCACATTAACTTTATTATGAAAAACACGAGGATCAACTCTAATTAGATTTTATTTAGAAAACAAGTTTAATAGGCATTAGCCAAGTTAATATAGAATAAATTATCAAAACTCATTTTAGAGTAAACATCATGACTAGCGTGTATTTTGTTGTGAGACGAAACTACGCAACAAGAACGAGGTTAAAGCGAGCTAAAACGTGGGATCTATGGATTGAACAAGGATTAGGGATCTAATCGCGATTAACTACAGAGCTGTGAAGGGTTAACATAGAAGATTGACAAGACACAAAGATTTGGCCAGATATTACAAGATTCTTCAAGGGATTGGATGGTAAGATGGACATTTATACAATTACATGATAGATATTTTCAGGATGTATATGACATCAGCATGATGAAATGATGACATCATGCAAGGTATTAACGAATATGTGAAACTACACTAGCTTGTTGATGTCAGGATAAGATGCATGGCATAAAGTTCTAAGGAAAAGAATGGCAAGAAAGTCGATAAGAGTTTCTAGAAAAACAGATTATGACTTTAAATAATTTATGTGTGAAAGAATTGTTTGAGTCGTACAAGAGCAAGGATTAAATTGCTGAAATACATATGCTGAATTTTACTGGAATTGTATTTTGAAGGAAAAACATGTATATGACATAAGCACTATGTAATGATGACATCATGACAGTGTATGTGTACTGATTCCTTGCTTTCTAGGCGTTTGTACTAGCTTGTCTATGGCAACACATGCATCCAAGCGTGGATTGAACAAAGTGCTAGCATTTGTAGAATGGTGGTGTGCTACCTTGCATGATGATCAATGGTGGAGTGAAGATAGACTACAGATCAAAGAACATTAGCAGGGTTTAGTTTGTGATCACGAGTGCATGGTAAAGGATGGAAAACTATAAGGATTATGAGATCAGCGAGAATTAAACTATTCAAGTTCGCATGCAGCAACTACAATGGGTGATGGCCGGCGTGAGAACGAATCAGAGACAACATGCTTTGTCAGCCATGGAGCACGCTGGAACCAGAAAGGAATTAGGCTAGCATGGAGCTTCTCACCTCTGACGTGGTGACTGATCTGATGGTGAACAACGTGGAGGTGATGAGGAAGGAGCGGCACTAGCTTGTACAGAAACGATTAGACTCCAAGTCTCCAACCATAGCATCGGCTTCAGTCCCGGCGAGTAGCAACAGCAGCAGAAGCTTTAGCGGTCATCTTTGCCAGGGCACGGCAGCAACTAATCTGCTCATACGAAAACGAGGGAGATGTTGAATCCTTTACTGGAGACTAGAGAGCAAGATGAAAAGAGAGGGATACGAGGGTGTGCTCACCGGTGGAGAAGACAGAGGCAGATGGATTTGATGGCAAAGCAGTGATGGATCGGTTGGACTGCGGTCGGTGCAGTTCTCGGTCCTGCACGAGGCGGCGACGTCCCGGTGGCGAAACCGTGAAACAGTGACGGGGACCGGCCAAACGGGCGTAGCTCGGCTCGAAGCTCCTTGCTGCGATGGCCTGCTCCGGGAGCTTCAAGACGGCGGCGGTCTTAAGCAGATGAGACGCGCCATGGCCTTGGCAGTTGCTCGCGCAAGGGCTTGACATGGACGACGACCTCCAGCGGTGTGGTGGCATCAACAACAACTAACCGGAGGGGCTGCGGCCTGGTGTGGAGGTGCTCTGGAAGCATCGGCTTGACCTGACGATGAAGATGATGTAGAAAGAAAACTCCGACGGACGGCGACGACCCGATCTCGAGGCCGTGGTGGCGCTCCGGTGACCGGACGACGGCGACGAGCGCGGGCGCGAGGGCCGAGGGATGCAGCAGGGCGCGAGGGAGCTCGGGCAGAGCCTTTTATAGGGCGGAGTGGAAGGAGAAGGGGCGGCTCCGGCGGTGGAGCTCGGTGGCCGCCATGAAAGC
Source organism: Cenchrus fungigraminus (assembly GCA_036936925.1). Lineage (NCBI taxonomy): Eukaryota > Viridiplantae > Streptophyta > Magnoliopsida > Poales > Poaceae > Cenchrus > Cenchrus fungigraminus. Next base: position 26,648,864 of record CM072780.1, on the reverse strand, counting down.
TCGGTGGTGGAACCGTTTCGGGAGAGGAGGGGGTGAGGCGGTGATGTGAATGTGCTCGGCGCATGCATGGGAGGCGAGCAGGCTCGATCAGGAGAGCGGAGCGTCGCGGCCAGCGGCTTGGGTGCGGCGCGGGTGGCCGAGCGGTGCCAGGTGCACGGGCATGACGACGCGGCGCCGACCGGAGGTGGGACTGGGAGACGGTCTGGCAAGCGACCCAGGTTACCAACGATGGGGAAAAAAAGAGAAGCTGGGCTGAAATGAAAAGAGGGCCAGCTTGCAGTTTGGGCTGGAAAAAACATAAGGCTGGATGGGTTTTAAAGATAAATTATAGAGAGGATGAGTTGGACCATAAAAAGAGAGATGGGTTGTTTGATTTTGATGTTGATTTTGGAAACACTAACTCAAACAAAAACCGATGCAACCGAAATGAATGCAAACAATCATGGAACCATTTTATTTAATTTAGAAAACCTATCAATAACTTTTCTTAACTAAGTTATTGTAAAGAAAATAAATGTTAGAAAATTTTAAAATTATGAGAAATCCTTCATTAATTATTCTTCTTAATAACATCATGAAATTGAAGAATTTCAGGGTGTTACATACATCCATCCCATCTTCCCTGTGGATACGATATTTTAAAACCCATCACCCCGGGTGAAGTGCTCACCAGTATCCGTGCGCTTGCAGATCATTCATTTCTCTGTAGGCTTAGCAAATACCAGCACACCTCACCGTGCCGTACATGCCTCAGCAGAACGGAGTGGTTGAGAGGAGGAACCAGACGGTGATTGGGATGGCCAGAAGCATGATGAAGGCCAAGATGTTGCCGGGCTGGTTTTGGGGGGAGGCGGTGAACACTGCTGTTTTCCTCCTGAACCGAGCTCCAACTCAGAGCGTCGACGGCAAGACTCCCTACGAGGTATGGCATGGAGTAAAGCCCCCTGTTCACTTCCTCCGCACGTTCGGGTGCGTCACACATGTGAAGAACGGCGGACAGTGCCTCGCCAAGCTCGACGACAAAAGCACGCCCGTGGTGTTCGTGGGCTATGAAGCAGGATCGAAGGCGTACCGCTTCTACAACCCGTGTCGCGGCGCGTTCACGTGTCGCATGACGCCGTGTTCGAAGAGGAGCGGTGCTGGGACTGGGGAGCTGACAAGGGAGCTGGGCCCGACGATGACGTCGAGCCGTTCCAGGTGGAGCACTTCACCATGGCGTCGGCGGGGCAGGGAGGCCCTGCCATGACGTCCCCGATCACGACGCCGCGGCCTGCGTCAGCACCAGCGACCACAGCGCCACCTGCAATGCCGGGCCAGGGACCCTCTTCACCCGAGATAGGACCACGCACGCCGGCTCCAGCGACACCAGCCACGATCTAGTTCGCATCCCCGCCTGAGTGGGAGCCCGATCTGGACGACAACCACGACGACGACACCCCCCTTCGCTTCCGCACCCTCGACAACATCCTCGGGGAAACTTCACCACCAGTGTATGCAGATCGGAGGGAAGGAGAGCACCTCATGGTGGCGATCGAGGACGAGCCGGTGACAGCAGAGGAGGCCAAGCGCGTCAAGGAGTGGCGTGACGCGATGACTGAGGATATGGCATCGATCGAGCATAACCAGACATGGTCTCTGGTCAACCTGCCGGCGGGACAACGTGCCATCGGCCTCAAGTGGGTCTTCAAAATCAAGAAGGACGAGCATGGGAACGTCACCAACACAAGGCCTGGCTCGTCGCGAAGGGGTACGTTCAGCGCCATGGAATCGACTATGAGGAGGTCTTCGCACCAGTCGCCAGGATGGAGTCCGTGCGCGTGCTCTTGGTCGTGGCCGCCCACCAGTCATGGTCAGTGTGCCACATGGATGTGAAATCCACGTTCCTCAACGGCGATCTGGTGGAGGAAGTGTATGTGCAGCAGCCGCCCGGGTTCATCGCCGCCGGGCACGAAGGGAAGGTCTTGAAGCTGCACAAGGCACTCTACGGCCTCAAGCAGGCGTCGCGCACCTGGAACTCCAAGCTCGATAGCAGCCTGCTCGTGCTCGGCTTCACCTGCAGCGAGTGCGAGCACGGGCTGTACACACACGGCGACGGCGACAAGCGGCTGGTGGTGGGGATCTACGTTGACGACCTCATCATAACAGGAGGCTCCAGCGAGGAGATCAACGCGTTCAAGGAGGAGATGAAGACACTCTTCTGCATGAGCGACCTCGGTGTGCTGTCCTACTACCTCGGGATCGAGGTCAAGAAGGGGGAGCACGGCATCAAGCTCCTGCAAGCCGCCTACACCGAGAAGATACTGGAAAGGGCAGGCATGGGTGCCTGCAACCCGTGCGCAACGCTGATGGAGACAAGATTGAAGCTGTCGAAGCATAGCACCTCGCTGGCGGTTGACGCGATGGAGTACCGCAGCTTGATTGGGAGCTTGCAGTACCTGATGAACACACGGCAGGACATGGCGTTCGCCGTGGGCTACTTGAGCAGGTTCATGGAAGATCCAAGACAGGAGCACATGGCAGCAATGAAGCACCTGCTCCGGTACGTGGCGGGTACGATCGACTACGGCTTGGCGTACACCAGAAGCGACACAGAGCTCCAACTCGTTGGCTACAGCGACATGGCCGGCGACGTCGACGACAGGAAGAGCACAAGCGGCATCCTCTACTTCCTCAGCAGCAACCCTGTGGCGTGGCAATCCCAGAAGCAATGCGTGGTGGCCTTGTCGTCGTATGAAGCAGAGTACATCACCGGAGGTGCAGCGGCGTGCCAGGGCGTCTGGCTCCGGTGGCTACTGCAGGACGTGGTGGGTGCCGGCGTGTCCCCACCACAACTGAAGATGGACAACCGTCCGCGATCGCCCTCAGCAAAAATCTGGTACTCCATGATCACTCAAAGTACATTGATACAAAATTCCATTTTCTTTGTGAGTGCGTGGATGACGGGGCGATGCGCCTGGCGTTCGTGAGCACCCAAGGGTAGCTCCCGGATATCATGACGAAGGCGCTCGGGAAGTCCAAGTTCCAGGAGCTTCGCGAGCTGATCGGTGTCACCAAGCAGAAGTGAATGGCACTGGTGCTTAGGGGGAGAATGTTGAAGTTAAACCCCGACACGTTCCAATTAGGATAGGATTTGATTTTGGTTTGAATTTCAGTTTGGACTCCCGTTTGTTTTGATTTCCTTTTGAGTCCAAGTAGTGGATGCGTCTAGGTGTTGTGACGTGCGCTGTGTTCGCGTGGGAACAGATCAAGGAGCCCGAGCTTCACGGCATGCTCCGAGTGGTGGGATGGCACCGCTCTTCACGGACACGCCGCGGCATGCGAGTCGTGGCCATCAGCCACCTCCTTGTACCCCTGTATATAGTTCAATCGAGTCCAGAAAAGCAACTAAGGTTTTTTGCTACACCAATCCCCTATCTCACGTTGTGGAGTGTGTCTTGCAGGAAGCCGCCATCGTCTTCCTCAACTCCGGCGATCTCGCCTCGACGCCGGCTATTGACGGTTGTTAAGTGCTTACTTTAGCCGTCAATTTACTCATGAATAAAGGAGCAAGAGGCATTTATTACACGCATTTTAGTTAAGAATAATGTAGTTCCACTTGTCTTTGGAGATTATGTGATTGCAGGAAAATAAGCATAAAATAAGTGGCAAACTTACCTTCTATGATTCATGCCATGTCACCTCAAGGAGTGGCTGCCACCTCAGGTGCCATGCATGCAAGCTAAGCCACCTCAGGTGCCACGCATGCATGCCATGTCACCAATCCAAGGGAGGCAAGCCCCGACAAATCAGAGCATGACACGTGGACTTCACATGGATCCATGGGCCCACCAGAGCGCCTAAACCGCCTCAAGAACACGTGTACACCGGGGACCGACTTAAGGGCCCACAGGACAGCCACCCCGAGGAAGCACACCCCGAGTCGGCCGACCATAGGATCGGTCGAACCGACCTTGGGTCGGTTGATCCAGGGCCTCCACGTGGTGCTTGTCCATTGGTCCTAGAGGCCATCCCCGGGGTGTTTCACTCCTTCTTGTGCCGGTGCTCGGGCCTATAAATAGAAGGGGAGGGGGTTCATTTCTTACCAACACACCTTACTCCTCCTCTCTCACTTTTGGTTTCTAAGGCTAGGAGGTAGGCTAGAGTAGTTCTACTTCAGGTTCCAAGTCTACTTTGGGATCTAGGTATGAGTCCTCTTGTATCTTTATTTTATTGTATGACTTTGATCTACATATGTTATTCAGCTATTTCATATAAAGTTGTGCTTGTATACATAGGTGATTTGTTCATGTGTTCTTCGCTCGTTCATCATTTAGAGGCTCCTGTTCTTGATGAACAAGGCCTTTCGATCCAGTTGATGAGTGACTTATACATGTTTTCGGTGTTTGTTCATAAGTTAGAGGCTCGTGTTCATCACGAACACGACCCTTTGATCTTGTTGAATGGACATAGGAAAGCACAAGTCCGTTTGTGTACTTAGCCCAGTTTGATCTAGTTAGATCCCATGTTCATGTCGTATGAAGTCCGTGCTCAAGCTACGGTACTCAGTGTAATTGGCCGGTTTATCTGGCGGCTCTGACCTGGGTCACAATAGCCCGGGTCGGTCAGGGTCCTGCTAACAACGTAAGCGTGGTGCTTAAGTTGCGTAGCTACGTTGCTTACGAGTGTATCCCACAGTTTGTCTTGGGGTAGGCCGCGGTGGTGACAGCCGTTGGACCCTTCTGGAATCCCCCACGTTCGGATACGCTGTAGGAGTCTAAAGTCTAACAACCGGAGTCGTGCATAAGCGACGCGGGAGGTTAGCTCCCCATTTGTACCTGGGTGCTTGAGCCAGCGATCATGCGATGCTAGTGTGTGTCTAACTCGTCTGACTAACTTTGTATGTTTAGTACCTTAGAACCTAGAACTAACTCGTATGTTGCCTCCTAAGCCTAGGACCTTTAGAGAGTGTGTGTTTGTGTGTTCACACTACTATCTTATCTATCATATCTCACCCCTGTACTCGAGTGTCTGGTTTGTTCCCGTCTATGATTTATACTCCTTGCAATAGAGTTGAACTTGTTAATTCGCCCAGCCTTCCTTGGATTCGATACCCTTTGGAATACTCCTTTGGGGAAATGCTACAATGGTACTTCCGTGCGCTTGCGGACTCTTGTAATCGTTAGGATTACCATCTGGTTATTTCTAGCATCATTACTAGGAACCCATAACTTAGCGTCGAGGTTAAGAAATACCAACAAGCATTTTTGGCGCTGTTGTCAGGGAAGGCTAAGGATAACATGTCAACACTCTGCAATGTTTATAATCATGACAGGAATAAAACAGTTCTCAATGCAGGCTAACTTTGAATGTCTTCTTTGTCTATCGATGATGAAGACAGGTAGTGTATGATTGTTTTCGACTTACCACCGAATTTCACTGAAGATCCTGAGTCACTCGTGAGGAGAGCTAGAACTCATTTCGGTTCTCCCCAGCGTGTACGTACGAAAGTCGACCCAGCTTCCTTTGTGCCATCCACATCAACTCCTATGGCCAATCAAGAGAAGACCCTTTGCGAATACTCTGCTCCCTCTGCTGATCAGGTGCCCACTGGCCCTGAGATCAACACCGGGAATGGAAACTTTGAGATCAAGACTGGCCTCATTACGATGGTACAGGCTAGCCCATTCTGCGGCAAGCCTAATGAAGACACGAGCGTCCACTTGCAACAGTTCCTGGAGCTGTGCAGTACCTTCACTATACGAGGAGTGGAGGAAGATGCCATTCGTCTGTGGCTGTTTCCATTCTCACTTCTGGGAAAGGCGAAGCAGTGGTTCTATGCGAACCGTGCAGATATTGACACCTAGGCAAAGTGCTCAGTAGCATTCCTCGCGAAGTTCTTTCCGTTGGGCAGAACCAATGCCCTCCGGGGGAGAATTTCAAGCTTTCAGCAAGCGGCAAATGAAACCATTCCAGAGGCTTGGGAGAGGCTTCAGGAGTACATCCTGGCTTGTCCCCATCATGGGATGGACAACTGGCTTATTCTGCAGGTTTCTACAACGGGCTGACTCCGACGGCCCGGGGCCATATTGATGCTGCTGCTGGAGGGGCTTTCTTCTCTCTCACTATCGCGGAAGCAACTAAACTTATTGAGAAGATGGTCTCCAACCAAGGGTGGAGTGATGATCGACTCCAGCCACGGCAAAGGGGTACACATACCGTCAAGGAAGCGGATATGCTGCACGCCAAGATGGACCTACTCATGAAGAGAATGGATGCTTTGACCAGTGAGAAGGCTGCCATGGCCATCACTACTCAAGCTATGGATGCTCGCATGACCTGCAAAGTCTGTGGCGACACTGGGCATTCAGGGAATTACTGCCCTGTTACCCAGGAGGTTGTGATGTACATGAACGGCAACAACAGTGGTTATCATCCACAAGGAGGTCAAACGTGGAATCAATCACGCCCCTACTATCAGGGAGGTAATCAAGGTAATACTTACAATCCCAACCAACCTTCCCTGAAAGATCTGGTTTTCGGGCAAGCTAATATTAATGATGGCTTTAACAAGAAAACAACTGCCTATGATAAGGCTTTAGAAAGCCTCAACGCTAAAATCGATAGCCTTTCTTCTACTCTTAAGAACCAACTGAGCTTTAACAAAATGATAGAAACCCAGTTGGCTCAGTTAGCTGCTTTGGTTCCCTCTGCTGAAGACGGGAAGATTCCGGGGCAACCAGTGTCTTCTTGTGAGAATGTTTGTGCGGTGTCCACCAGATGGGGTAAGCCATCTGGGAGGGCACGAGCTGCTGACTATGCAGGGAGACCCATACAGCAGGTTCTTGATCCATGGGAATCTTCAGTAATTGTGCACAGAAAAGATCCTGGTTATCCGGCTATCACTTGCACTATATACTACCAGAAAATTAGGAATGCTCTCTATGATCTTGGCACGAGTGTCAACCTCATGTCTAAGGCTATGTTTGAAAGATTGGGATATCCTGCTCTTACCCCAACCTCGAGGACAGTTCAACTTGCTGATGCATCGATCCGGTATCCGGAGGGGATTGTGGAGAGTCTACAGGTATTTGTCCAAGGTTCTTGCATCTTCGCGGATTTCGTGGTCCTTGATATGCAAGATGATGCAGAAATGCCACTCATTCGTGGGAGGCCGTTCCTAAGTGATGCTCAGGCAAGGATCAATGTGGAAAATGGGACCATCCGTTTCCGCATTGGGAAGAAGAACTTGATGTTCTGATTTCGACCAACAGAAGAACAATGCTATTCAGTGCAAGGAAATGATGAGCAAACATGGGGGTGGACGGAGCCACAACCCCAGCTCACACAACCTCTGACCGCACCAAGAAAATCAAGGAAAACACGGAAGGTGTGGTGGCAAGTACAGAGATCACACCCCTCTACTTCTCGGGAGTGGGGTGACGAGTGGAACTAATCACCGAGAAAAGTCCCGCTCTCGGACTTAAAAAGATGAGTCCTTTCACCAAAAGGTAAAATTGGTAGTTATCTCATATTTCCCTTCTCATATTTTAATTTAATTTTTTCCAATGCATATTTAAATTTTTCATTCTTGCATTTGCATGCTAGAATTTTCTAGCCAAAATTCCCTTTTTCAATAAAAATCCTGAAAATAAAATTTTGAATTGGAAAATCCCTAAAAATTCATTTGAGCAAGTTTACGGGCAAATTTGGACCGGGACACCTAGGCAGGCCCTCATGTGACCGTTAGAGAGCCGTTGCAAAAAGCTGGAGGAGGGCGGACCCGAGGTGGGTTCGGCCGACCCCACAGGTCGACCGACCCAGCCTAACTGCTAGCCCGGCCCTCCTTCCTCCAACGGCTCCTAGCCGTTACACACGGCCCATGTCTCGGTGCCCGGCTTCATTGCCTATAAATACCAGGGGGTTGAGGGGTGTCTTCACCCATTCCAACACTCTCTCCCTCTCTTGTTCTTGCTCTCTGGTTTTCGTGGATTTTTCGCTAGAGATTGAGGTGCCAAGTATTCTCTCTAAGTGCTGCTGAAGTATTGATTATTGGTGGAGCAAACTCGGTAAGAATTTCATTCAGTTTCACTAACCCATCACCGAGTTACTCGTATTGTCCGATCATTGTGCAAGATGAGTTGGGCCTCCGGCGCATTTCGGAAGTTGACTCGCTCACACCGTTCACGTGACGGGGGGAGCTCGTCTCGTCATTCCAAAGCTGCACCAAGCCCAATGTCGACCGACCGTGAAGAGGAAGGAGAAGAAGAGCTGCCCACACCACAAGCCGAGGAAGTGTACGCCGTCGACGCCTCCTTCATCGACTTGAGGAGTGATCGCGAGAGACAAGCCTACGCTCTCATCAAGGACCGAGTCTTCACCAACACCAAGGAGTTCGACCCGGACCTTCTCGAGAAAACAGGTATGGACTCCGAGTTCAATTCCATTTGGCAACCTCTAGGATGGGAGGATTTTGTCCCAGTTCAGGAGGTGGGTTCTAGACCTACCACCATCCAGTTTCTCTGTACTCTTCAAGAGGATGCGTCCGGTATTTCATTTCGGTTTCATGGAGTTCCATATCGAGTTTCCTGGAAAGATCTTAGTCGCACCCTCGGTTTTCATCGTCGCTGCGCTATTTCTCTTAAGCAAGCTTGCGCTGGTTTTAATCGTGAGAGTTTTTGGGAAGAAATCTCTGGTCGGCCTGTTCGCGGCAAATTAATACCGAGGTGCAACGATATCTTGCATCCCACTCTCCGACTATGGCACAAGTGGCTCGCCGTCACTCTCTTTCCAAGAGATGACGTACAACCCATGCGCACTGACGAGATGATGATCTTATATGCCGCGGTCAGATGAATCAAGATCTCCCCTGTGCAAGCTATGATTCGGCAGTGGTTAACGAATTTTAAGATGACGGGTTCTATTGAGTGTACGTCTTTGATTTCTCACATCATCACGAATCTTGGGATTACGCAAGGGTCCAACGTGCCCTCCATTGCTAATCCCTGGACTTAGATTGACGAGGCTTACCTGACTCAGGGGCATATTCTTAAGAAGGGTCCGGATGATTCTTTGATTTTCTTTTACCCGGGCCATACCAACCAGATCCAGTTACCTAACTCGGATTTTAGGTTGTATGGCCAGGGGCCACTAACCGTTCCTCTCGAGGAACCTCGTCATTCTAGTGTCTCTGGTAACAGGGTAACTAGGAGTGCATCGAGGAGAGCAGCCGGAGCACAACAGCCGCCACCACAGCCGTCTCGCATCTGTCGCCTCAGCCACTGCCTCAGCCTACCACACCTCCGTCTGGTACGTGGACCTCTACTGAGTACATGCCTGGGGTTACTCCCGGATATGCTCCCGGTTGGGACCAGCCCTTGTACCAGCAGGGTGCGAGTAGCTCGGCCTGGGCTAGCGCAGGCAGTGGAGAGTGGGCCGTCCCTGCTGGTACTGCCTACGGAGATGCGACATCTTCGTCATTCGGATTGCGCTCGTCATCTCGTGGGACCACCCTCACTCAGCAGATGAGCGAGCTCAACATCCGAGTCGGCGACATGGAGGAGACTGTGCACCAGCACGTCGAGTCCACCTGAGACTGGAAGTGGATGTCTGGCGAGAGACTTCACGCCATTGAGCTGGCACAGCAGCTGCAGCTGGAGGAGCAGAGGGCTTACTACCGGTGGATGGGATTTCCCCCTCCACAGTAGTGAGCCTGAAGCTAGCTTGGGGGAGGAACCCCACTCTAAGGTAACTTGTATCTTTATTTTTAGAATCTCATATGCTAAAAACACATAAAAATCTGCAAATTAAAAAGACCAAAAATATTTATCTGCTTTCTTAAATTAGTTTGCTTTTGTATGCGCGGTAGGAATGTTTTCTGTCCTTCATGGTCGAAATGATGAATAGTTGCTCTGTTTATTTCTTTTATATGCCTTGCTACAGCTTAGTATCCTATCTTAGTTTTGAGTTAGTTGGCTTGTATGATCAAACCTTAGCTTGAAACTTGTGGGTAGCAAAAAGCATGACCTTTGCCTAGGTTGTTGTGAGGTATGATATGGTATAATAGGATTGCTATGAGCCTGTGCTAATTGATGTTTGACATCCGAAGTTTTCTTTTGAAAAACGATAAAATGATAAGTTCCTCAATGATAAGAAATTCCTATCCAAAGCCATATGTAGATCCTAGCTGTTGTTAGCCTCCACATATGCTGCTTGTTTTCTTCATTGAGTCTTGTCGAATTGTTGTGACCCTCGGTGAGAAACTTGTCATGCTCCCATGATCAAGATCACGTACACAGCCACTGTATGCAAAACTTCTACACCAGAAGTTGGCACCCATCATTTCATCCATCCCCCATCCTTTTCACAAATAAAGCCCCATGCATTGTTTCATAATTACTCTCTCTCCAAAAATATTCAGCAAGGACTATGGGCTATGCGGAAAAAAAGAAGAGAAGAAAGAATAAAGAGACATAGCCCAAGTCTCAAAAATTTCAAAGGAGAAGAGAGAATCATATCCAAAAAAAAGAGAGTTCATCATCCATCCACCATATACACACATGCACATCTTGATCAGGTTGTATGACTCGTTGCTCCCAAGGATCCGCTTTTCGATTCGACAATACGTGAGAAGCAAGTATGCCACTGTTGATGGTTGAAACACGTAACAACCTTCGATCCGCAAGCGTACGGACCTACACCTTTTTCACCACGGGGTGACCCCCAAGGTTCTTGTCAATCCGCGGAGCAAGGGGATTGCTAGCGCTTAACCAAGTACTAATCTAGTTGATGGAAAACCTTTGAAAGGGGTATTAATCTAAAGTAAAGACAATCTAACCTATGTTAATATAAGAAGTCTAAGGTTAAACTAGATGGTGAGGGTTGGTACAAGAGAGAGATTAAGGTAGATAAGCGTTCCCTCCCTAGGGTCTAGGATCTCATGAACATGCATCTTCCACATGAAAGGGGTGTTGCCTTCACTAACTTCATGGCGGTTATGCGGCCGCTAAGCCTTTTCCCTTCACCGTACTGTCACTACGCAAGGTAATTAAACACTTTCACGTATAACCGCATCTATACCTAAGCATCCATAGGGTTAAGCCAATCACCACGATTACCACAAATCCTACTAAGACCACATGTTGCGCAAACATATGTAAACAAAGCATTCACGAAGACATAGACCATAAAACATCGATAGGCATAAGATTCATGTATAAATTACATATCATGCATCCATCTAACCCTAGGGATGAACGGAGGCATTACCCCATCATCTTACATGGATTGAAGCACATAGGGGTGATGGAGACTCCAGAGAACGTCGTCGATGAAGATGGCGGCGATGAAGCTTGGGAACACCCCTAGGCCAGCGACTTGGAGTCCTCCTCTTGCTTCCTTCCCTCCGCCGGTGTTGATCCTTGCGACGAGCTCATCCAACTCTCTCCCTCATCTTGCGGCAGCGGTTTTCTGGTGAATGGCGTCGGTAGAATGCTTGGATCTGAATGGTAACCCCTCCTTGGGTGCCTAGGGGGTTGCATTTATGCCCTTGGAGAGCCTTGGGGCGTGCTTCACCTTTCCTTGCACGAGATCTTCCTTGGGAGAGAAGCCAACTTGGTTTCCATAAACTCAGCCTCGTCTAGATTTTCCTGATTCGCAGCCCTTCCTTGCCGGCACCATATCTCCCACGTCTGGACTCCAAATAATGCAAATTCGGTGTCCAGATTGTGTGCCACGAAATTATCTCCAACTTTGGTATTTATTGCTTTCCTTGAAAACGAAGATAAGATCCCCAAAACAGCCTCGATAGATAATCTGTCTGATTTCGGACATGTCTGCGCAGCTGGCATTTCGGGGGCCATATCTCCTAGCTCCTTGACCCGAATTGGGCCTTCCACATGTCCAAATCGAAGCTATCATCGAGACCCACAACTTTGGTAGTCAAACTTTTGCCATTAGAGGTCATTTAAGTCTCTGAATCTGCACCAAAAGATCATGCTGTTCTGGGCTGCGAGAATATCTCTCGGGCTGAGTTGATCTCGTTGATAAACCTCATAGTCCCAGGAGTTTTACGTGTTGATGCTTCAGTCCTTGGTCCATTTGGAGTCATGTTCATCATGTGTATTGACTTGTGTCGGGTTTCATGATTTCTCCTAAAGTGCTTGATGAACTTATCCCGAAAGTCTCCTCTTTAACGTTGATTTCCTACGTAAACAATAAACTCTAAAAACCACATGCAAGTGTGAACTTGTTACATCATTAGTATGCCTAGTGGCGGGTTAGTCATAATTCAAAGCTCAAACCAAAGTGTAACAAGTGCTCTTGGTTGACGGAAATCGACCGTCAACAGCCACATGTTTTCCATACCTACAGCTCCACATATCAGCATTATTAGAAGTAGGTGGAGAAAGAAGGCAACTTAATGCCTTGGTGAGGAATCATACACACTGAGCGATCCGAGAGTATCATTCAAGGAACTTTGATTTCTTTATAAAAATTAGCAAAACCTCCGGATTGACGACTGATCAAGGTACTTGTGATTAGTAATTTCTATAAAACTGTTCTATCTTTCAACCACCCAAGGCAGGTGAAGCTACAAGCCCCATAGCAATCAAGCGTAAGGTAAGATCAATCCCAACTCATTCAATCCTTGATAGAGTACCTAGTCGTATGCTTGTCATGAACTAGGAATACAACATCGTAGCAACTCCTGATTGACCAACCTAAGTCCTAAGTATCTTGCTCGGGACGAGCAAGAGGCTAGCTTGGGGGAGTTGTTGACGGCTGTTAAGTGCTTACTTTAGCCGTCAATTTACTCATGAATAAAGGAGCAAGAGGCATTTCTTACACACATTTTAGTTAAGAATAATGTAGTTCCACTTGTCCTTAGAGATTATGTGATTGCAGGAAAATAAGCATAAAAGAAGTGGCAAACTCACCTTCTATAATTCATGCCACGTCACCTCAAGGAGTGGTTGCCACCTCAGGTGCCATGCATGCAAGCTAAGCCACCTCAGGTGCCACGCATGCATGCCATGTCACCAATCCAAGGGGGCAAGCCCCGACAAATCAGAGTGTGACACGTGGACTTCACATGGATCCATGGGACCACCGGAGCGCCTAAACCACCTCAAGAACACGTGTACACCGGGGACCGACTTAAGGGCCCACAGGACAGCCACCCCGAGGAAGCACACCCCGAGTGGGGCCCACCTGGGGTCGGCCGACCCTAGGATCGGCCGAACCGACCTTGGGTCGGTTGATCCAGGGCCTCCACATGGTGCTTGTCCATTAGTCCTAGAGGCCATCCCTGAGGTGTTTCACTCCTTCTTGCGCCGGTGCTCTGGCCTATAAATAGAAGGGGAGGGAGTTCATTTCTTACCAACACACCTTACTCCTCCTCTCTCACTTTTGGTTTCTAAGGCTAGGAGGTAGGCTAGAGTAGTTCTACTTTAGGTTCCAAGTCTACTTTGGGATCTAGGTATGAGTCCTCTTGTATCTTTATTTTATTGTATGACTTTGATCTACTTCTGTTATTCAGCTATTTCATATAAAGTTGTGCTTGTATACATGGGTGATTTGTTCATGTGTTCTTCGCTCGTTCATCATTTAGAGGCTCCTGTTCTTGATGAACAAGGCCTTTCGATCCAGTTGATGAGTGACTTATACATGTTTTCGGTGTTTGTTCATAAGTTAGAGACTCGTGTTCATCACGAACACGACCCTTTGATCTTGTTGAATGGACATAGGAAAGCACAAGTCTATTTGTGTACTTAGCCCAGTTTGATCTAGTTAGATCCCATGTTCGTGTTGTATGAAGTCCGTGCTCAAGCTACGGTACTCGGTGTAATTGGCCGGTTTATCTGGCGGCTCTGACCTGGGTCACAATAGCCCGGGCCGGTCAGGGTCCTGCTAACAACGTAAGCGTGGTGCTTGGGTTGCGTAGCTACGTTGCTTACGAGTGTATCCCACGGTTTGTCTTGGGGTAGGCCGTGGTGGTGACAGCCGTTGGACCCTTCTGGAATCCCCCACGTTCGGATACGCTGTAGGTGTCTAAAGTCTAACAACCGGAGTCGTGCGTAAGCGACGAGGGAGGTTAGCTCCCCGTTTGTACCTGGGTGTTTGAGCCAGCGATCATGCGATGCTAGTGTGTGTCTAACTCGTCTGACTAACTTTGTATGTTTAGTACCTTAGAACCTAGAACTAACTCGTATGTTGCCTCCTAAGCCTAGGACCTTTAGAGAGAGTGTGTTTGTGTGTTCACACTACTATCTTATCTATCATATCTCACCCCTGTACTCGAGTGTCTGATTTGTTCCCGTCTATGATTTACACTCCTTGCAATAGAGTTGAACTTGTTAATCCGCCCAGCCTTCCTTGGATTCGATACCCTTTGGAATACTCCTTTGGGGAAATGCTACAATGGTACTTCCGTACGCTTGCGGACTCTTGTAATTGTTAGGATTACCATCTGGTTATTTCTGGCATCGTTGCTAGGAACCCATAACTTAGCGTCGAGGTTAAGAAATACCAACACCGGCGAGATTGGAACAACAGGTGCAAACGAGTCCGCAAGCACACGGATACACCGTTGTAGCACTTCTCCCTCAGGAGTATTTCAAAGGGTATCGAATCCAAGGAACGGTGTGTACTACCTTCTATACTAGAAGAACGGTCCAAGGACACCAAGCCCCTGCTTTTGGTAGAGAGATGATGGTGGTGCTCGGTTCTAGGGGGTACAAGCTATAACAGAATCTCACTTCGGACACCGGACCCTCCTGGCTATAACAGTTGGTTCACGGCAAATGGTTGCCTACACCTGTATCCGAACGTGGGGGATTCCATAAGGGTCCAACGGTTGTCACTACCGCGACCTAGCCCAAGACAAACCGTGGGATACAGGGCAATCGAAGGATAACCCGTAGTCTAGACACCACGTCTACACCACCGATTACTACTATAATACGACTACGTCTAGGCCTCCCGTAGCATACTATAGCACTTCATATAAATACGGAGCGACGAACCCGCGAGTACGGCTAGACCTTGCCCATCATTGAACTGAGGTGGCGCGAGGTCGAACGACTAAGCACCAATTAATGTATTCCAATAAGATCTAATGAGATAACTCACATAAACAGAATGCAGAATTATTCATCTAGTCAATAAGATCAAAGGATCGTGTCACGAAGAACACGAGCCTCTAAATGATGAACAGCTGAAGAACTCAAGAACATATCACCCATACGTGAATATCACTTTAGTCTAAAAGGGAAATACATAAATACTCACTTTGCTCTAAATGAAGAACAAATGGGAGTCTCACCCACACCATCATCTACATAGCACCTACACCCAACTACACATGGAGAGGTGAGAACTCACCTCTTCAAGTGAGAAAATGAGAGATGGGAGAACTTGGGATGTGTCTCTAATCTTACCCCCTCCCCTCATATTTATAGGCAAGGGAAGAGGGCCTCTCCTCTTGTTTCCTGCGCTCTCCACGCGCCACCTGGCCCGTGTAGCGTGCTTTGGAGGGTGCTGAAGGCGGTAGAGAAGAAAATCTGGCAAGAACCGGACCCTAGGTGCCCGAACCGGAGCTGAACCACTGACCAGGTCACTAAAGTGGCACAAAAAATGGAAAAACCGGCCGAACCAACCCGGCCCATGCAACCGACGTCCAGCCGGCCACTCCCGAGCTGCCGCGTGTCCCGGCCGGGGGGCGAACCCGCGCACTCGCCTGGGCGGCCAACCGGCGCCTGCCGCGTGGCCTGGCCAGCCACCACGTGGCGGTCCCAGGTTGGCTCGCGCGCGTATGGGGTACGGCGGATCAGGTGTGGGTCCCGCATGACGTCATGTATTTTGTCTTTTCTACATGTTCTTCATCCGGACTCCGATGCATACAAATAATATATCCATTTTGATTGCCTCGACGAGCTTGTCGCAATGGTGAAGTCCAATTTGGCATTTGACATTATTTCCAATGGCACCTATATAAGTCTTTGCTCTCTTGCTCTCTGAATATATCATTTGACATGTATTTCCATGCATCCTGCAATAAAAGCTAGGAACACCAACACTTGTGGAAATTGTGAGTATAAACCCCTATTCTAGTATTAATGATCACTTTTCATTTATTTTCTGCAGGGGTTGACGATGTAAAAGCAGTACTTAACAACCATCAACAGTGGTGCCGGAAGAAGAGGGAAATCAAGGTGCAAACACCTCCAAACTCCCTTACACCCCTCACTATAAATACAAGGGGAGGGGGCAATAAATGGGACACACCATCTCATGCTAGCTAGGATGAGAGCTTCCCTTTAAAGGAGAGGACTCTCCTAGTTTGTATCTAGATTAGAGAGGGAGAGAGAGTTGTACCTTTGTGGATGCCTGTCCTTCAATTAGAGTAAAGTGAGTATTTTCGCATTTTTATTTAGACTAAAGTAGCATTCATACATATGTACTATGTTCTTGTGTTCTTCAATTGTTCTTGATTTAGAGGCTTGTGTTCTTCGAACACAACCCTTTTGATCTTGTAGCATAGGTTCATAAGTTCACATATCCGTTTGTATGTTTGTTCGTCTTTTAGAATAAAGTGGATATGCATGCATACTCTGATGAGAATAAAGTGTGTTTGTGATTCCTTTCTAATAGTTTATGCTTGGTTGCATGAGTAGTCTTTTCTCTCTGCTAGTGCGTAGATCCTGGGTTTATGCGTTCATCTATTGCAAGTCGTTCGTATATGTTGGCAGCATAGTACGAGATCGAGTGCTCTATTGCATGCCTCTCGTATAAGCTAGTACTGCCTATAGTGAGTGAGATCAGTTCTCTTCCGTGGTCGTAGCTCTATTAGTACAGAGTGTCGTAGCTCTATTAGTACAGAGTGTCGTAGCTCGTTAGCTACAACAGTAACCATAGCATGGACGTTGTGACACGCTACCAGTTATCATTCATTCGGCTTATCCCAAGGTTAGGTAGAGGCAATCCAGTAGGTGGTGACAACCCTTCTGACCCTCGTTGATCCTCCGCGGCTGGATACATCCAGAGCTCCGTTCCACATAGATCCATGTGTCGGAGTCGCCTGTTAAGTCAGGGCTATCGGTACCCTAAGCCAAGTTCTATCTAGAGATCGACCTTTAGTCTCATCTATAGTGTTATCTTTAGGAATCCTCTCTATCCTCGCCTCTTATCTGGGTGTGTCCTTGGACCGACTAGTACGAAGTTAGTGCACACACGTTCCCTTGGATTCGATACCCTTAGAATACTCTAAGGTGAAAGCTACAATAGTATTCGTGCGCTTGCAGATTTATTCGTGTGACGCTAAAATACCCAACAAGGGTGTGATCTAGACTTTTTCCGTTTTCCATTCAATACATATGGTGGTGGCAACTAAAAATGCATGAAGTTCTTTTGCCATTTTAATTATAAAAAGATGAAGTTATTTTTTCCACTGCAAGTGTGTATCATGATTTTTCATCATCATTTTGGTTGGGTAGTATATTTAATAATAAAATTTATCATTGATATACAAAATTATATAAAAATAATGATGAACAATTCATAAAGTATCTTTAATTTTAGTTATGATGTCCAGTTGTCCACTACCATCTTGCAAAGTCTCAAATTAAAATTTGACTTGTGTATGGAGAAGCAAAAATTAAATGTTGCATTATGAAGTAAGTTGAACCAAATAGCTAAGTTTGGGAAGTAAATTGAAGCAAAACATAGTTTAGAGGGTTATCTAGACTTTTATTATATTGGAGCTTTTCCTGTAATTTTGTTCAAAGAATCTAGCTTTGCTAGTTTATTTTTAAGGGTACTAGCTTCAACTCATCTGGTTGAGCCACCATCTTACTAAAGATATAGCATGGCGATCATTTTAGTACGCCCTTCTTAGCAATGTACTAGTATATTCAAACTTATACTTACACATGTTATTGTTCTCATTTAGGCTTGGGTGGTATCTTAACATTGAGAGTGGGATGTTCAATGGATATCCAAATCATCTAGGTGGACCCTTTGAAAATTTAAGCGATGCTATGGATGTCATTCAGCTCCACCGTCTACCTATCATTTGCAAAACAGTAGTCACTAAAGCGGCATTGAAAACTGATGGCTCATGAGGTACGATGATGGGAGGAAATGAGTCTTCTACTCATCGTCGTGGACTGCTTGGAAACATGGAAGGACGGTTGAGATCTGTGGGGTGCTCATGTGTTTGCTGCATGTTGGTGGTGGGCCAGATTTTCTTTCGCGCTTCTCTTCTCTTTGCCACGGGATTCCCTCCATTGATTAGATACATGCTATGGTATATGCAGGTGTGAATCTTACAATATAACTGAATAAATGATTGTATGCTAAAGTGTCGTGCTATTTGTGTTCCATGCATACCAAAATGGTATTATTTGACGCTAGAAAATGGGCTCTTCCATATACATCTTGATGCTCTTGTTGGCCCTTTTAAGAGAGGTGATGCGTCTAATGGTATTTGACAATTTAAGTTTCATCAGATGTGGAGGGAGAGAATGAAAGAAATAAAAAAAATGTAGTAAGACTCTGCATTAACTTCTATTTTTTTCTAAAAACTTTACCTTGCCTAACTTGTGTGTTACATGCTAATAATAGTCTAATATACATATTGTTGGTTGTATGCGTGAGGAACTAACAAAGTAATAGCTGCATACAACCAACCTTAATTCCAATTTTTTATTAGATAATTGTCAAATAGTTCTTATAGTCTTTTTCTTGTTTTCCACCTTTCTAATATTCAGCTTAATAACCTTACATAGACAAGTTATTTCACCATTCTCAATTTTGTGAAATGTAAAATTTGTAATGCAGCAAGTAAATAAGTTGATTTATGAGATGATGATCTGGTTTTGCATGCTTGGCTACACATATGCATGACTCCATGCATGCATGCAACCACTAATGCACCAGTAGTAAATATTTTGCAAATATTTATTTTTTTATATTAGTTTATTGGCTGCCATTCTTTAGTTTTTATAGGAATTCTGAGGGACTGATTCCACATTTTTTTGTTGATTTATGAATGTATCTATGACAATTCAAAGTAAATTCAATTGCAAACCAGTTCCAATTTCTGAACATCATTGTCTGCCTCAGTTAGGATGATTTTTGGATTATTTGTGCAAATTTATTTTGCTATGCTGATTATACTATGGTGCAATGCAAAGATATGTGTTCATCTAATGATACTTTAGAACAAAGGACCTACGATCTAGTTATCTTGGAAGCCATCGAACTATATGAAATATGGAGGATGAAGAAGTAGAAATAAGGAATGTAATGGCATGGATGCAAGACGAAGTCACTAAAGCATTTGAGATCTATTTATCATCCATCAGAATAAAAGTATCATTGTTTTGCTAAGGTACCCGTTGATTTAATAACATATTACCTGTAAGGAGGTAATAGGTTTGATAGTTATTATACGTATTTTAAATCCAAAAAATATAATATCTACACTAGATCTAAGTTCTAACTGCCATGCGACCTCTAGCCCCCCCCCCACGCCCCCCCCCCCGACATGATAAGGATCACTAGAGACTGGGGCGCGCCTTTGGCGCGCCAATGATGTGGTTGATTTTAATTTTAAAGCTGCGGTCAATTAGCAAAAAAAAAGTGTTGGTGTTTAATACTGTGTTTGGGATAATACAAGTAGTAGTAATAATTTGCTACCTACCTGCGCGAGCATCAATTTTGGAAGGTTGTGTGCCTTTTTTTTATATGAAACAGAAACGGATCATTTGCAGTTCACTCCTATATAAATATAAATAAGTTAAACAAAACTGTGTCAAGAAAGAAAAATATTCTCATCATAAACATCCATTGGAGGCAACACATCAGCATCGTCAGATGTATTCGGTTTAAGAGAACTAAGATATGTACCTTTCATAGAATTAAAAGGAAAATACTTTAGTATCAAAATAGCTACAATTTATCAAGGCTCGTTGCAGGGGATACAAGGTGAAAGGACAACACAGTATTGACAACATAATTAGAATTTCAGGTCACCAAGATGGGCCTTCAAATATTCCCATTGACACTTCAGCAAACAGAAGCAAAGGTGTTCCTTTGTTTCTTAGCCATTTCCATGAGATGTCACCATCAGTTTGGAGAAACACACAGAAGAGTATTAATAAATTGGTATGGGACAGAAATGACATAAAAAAATGTGAGCAATACTGCAGAGAGTGAATATCTATATCTTAAAGGCCACACACAAAAAGAACCATGCATATTACCCAATGAAGGTAAAGTTCATAGAAAATAACCTTCAAGGAGTTTCTCCTCATCTCTCCCCTTCCTCCTACTTTTCTTTAGGAACTAAGTAACTACAAAATTAAAATTTTAAGAATAAAAACACAACAAAGTGGGAATAATTTGGTAACCAAATATTGAGTGTGCATGACATCCATGCAACACCAACTTAAGTGCACTCCAACTTGTAACCATGAACTTTGTAATGGTTCTAACAGCCTTGTGCTGTCAATTAATATATGAGGTGTTTTTTTTTTGTCAAAAAAAATATCAAAGGTGGTAGAGATATATATAGCTACATAAATCTAGCGGCAATAAATAGGTAAACAAAATACGCAGTTGCAAGGCTGCCTGAAAACTCTACACGACCATAACAGGAAGTAATTTTGGAGTGGCAAAATATCTATACGACATCATTGAGAATCTAAGCTTAAGATGATATTTTATATTCTATGATGAAGTCATGATTTTACAAACTTAAGTATAATGCAGGTATTTTAAGAGGTGCAATTCAACTACGAAACTGATCCTCAGTAAGAAATAGCTTTTTGCCTATGGTACCAGCTAGATAACCTACATCATCTGAATGTCAAGTCTGAAGGAAATAACATCTAGACACAGAGCAATTGATATACAATGCTATATGATCATGTACACACCAGTGTTGAAAAATGCAAATAATCAATACTGAGCATGTGCTCACATTTCTCCCCTCAATGCAAATAACTTCAAAATAATTTTGGTAAATCATCAATGGTGCAATGAATAAAGCAAAAGTAACAATCAGCAAAGGGAAGGGAGCAGGGGCCTGACCTCTTTTACCCTATAATCCGAGCCAAAATTTGCCCAGATTGTAGAAATGACATTGAAAAGACAAAAATTAGGTTGCTGATCTACAGGCAATCAAGCTCGTCAGTAACTGGAGAAGCAATAAAACAAGGCATCTACCTGCAAGCATATCATGGCATGGGTTTGTTGCGAAATCATATCATGTAAAATAACCAATGGAAAACATGCGGGGTCCATGTGTCTTAATCAGTGAACCAACAAACATATTATTTTTGTTTACCTTGTTTCTGAGATTAATAAGCACATCATACATATCGCCTCTTTTCCTTATTTTCAACACACAGTTTTTGTCTGATCATCTTTATTTCTTTCGTCAGAAGTATACAATTGCCTGAACTTTGTCAGAAGTAAACTTACAGTTGGTCTTCAATCTAAGTGCTAGAGAGAAATAAACTCTACCCGCCTATAGTGTTCATTTTATTTATCTGCCCGATGAACATGTAGCCGTATGCAACAAATAAGTCTACTCCTCTAAACTTGTATTCTATCTGCAACTTGATGTATGGCCTCAACACAGACAAACAATAGTGGCAAATAACATCGTGCAGGCAGGACAAAGCCCTCTATTATCTCTAGGCCATAGCAGCACAACTTTGCTGTACACTCTTACCAGCAAAGAAACCTTTGTCTAAATAAAAAGCATATCACCTTAGCTTTTTTTTTGAAAAAAAAGAAACAAGTCATGCATCAAAGATAACATTTCTAACGGTATTTTCCAAAATTAAAGATCCATAAAAGATACAAGGATTCATCATGTATCGACAAACCCGGCCATAAAAGAAATTCTGAACAGGTTCAACATATGTACAGAAAAGAATCCTCCAAACTTGAACCGGAGTAATTATTAGTGCTTACTCTTGAATATGTAAGAGGCTTAACTATTGAGATTACCTCGACGACCTATTATCTGGAATCATTTTTTCCTGCTCGAGTAAGGTGCTAGAAAACTCACTTTCAAATAGGCACTCGTTCTAGGCTGAAAGAGATTCA
Source organism: Cenchrus fungigraminus (assembly GCA_036936925.1). Classification (NCBI taxonomy): domain Eukaryota; kingdom Viridiplantae; phylum Streptophyta; class Magnoliopsida; order Poales; family Poaceae; genus Cenchrus; species Cenchrus fungigraminus. The sequence goes on along the minus strand of CM072780.1, from coordinate 26,626,766 downwards.
ACAAGTTTTCCAGAAATATACCTTGTCCCTGCAAGCACAAGGCATTGTAGTACATTATCACCTCTGTCTTGAGATGGTAATTTGCGTCAAAAGTGAAACCATCATTTCAGATTTCGAATACCAATAGAGACAGAAATGAGACCAGCAACTTTTTAGCTTTGAAATAGAATTGTCTTATAACATACTCTTATCACAAGAAGCTAGAATTGTCCATGAGGGAACGACAATGCTATTCTGTTAGGGTGCACAAGGGCAACCATCGGCCAACGGGAGAATTTCATCAGCGGGCAGGGGCTGGATGGCCGGGTTCAAAATAGGAAGTTCTTAGTACTTTGGAATCACAAGATGCTCCGCATTTTAGCATATCTAGCATCACCAAGGACAATTTCACCCTGAGCAGCTAAGCCAAATCAATGACCTTTCACATAGTCTAGGGTTATGAAAAGTAGGAACACCAGAGAGAATATGAAAAATCACTTGCCTTCCAGTACGGATTTGTGAAGAACTCTACCCTGCAAAACAAAGAACCCTTCGTAATGTCTACGGTTAGGTCATACACAATCCAAACAATTAAGTCATACACTCACGACCACGAACACAGTCCAAACGGCCACAAGGGCTGGTGGCGGACACACCAAACAAATTTGAGTCGGAAAAAATAGAAAAGAAAGAGAAGAAGTCACCTTTGGACAGATCAAGGCCGGCTGCGGGGACGCCTGCATGGAAGACAGCGAGCTGGGTGTCGGCGGCGAGGGTGGCTCCGCTGCCGGGTTGGGCTCGCGCCGCCTGCTCCGATTCGCCTCCGCCGCGCCCGAGTCACCACCTACCGCGTAAGGCTGGCGAGGGTCGCGCCGCCGCCGGGGTGATCCGCGCCGGTTAGGGTTTCGACTGGGCATGGGTTCAGGAGGGAGCACAGGAGAGAGAGAGAGAGAGAGGAGGAGGAGGAGGAGGAGGAGGAGGAGGAGGAGAGAAATGGGAGGGGACACCGCCGGCTGCGGGCGCGCGCCGAGAGCGGCCGGCGGCTGGCAGGAACGGGGAGGGCGTGGCGTCGGGGGTGGGGAGCCGAGTGGAGGAGAAGGGAGAAGGACGGGGAGACAGAGGGGGTTAGGATAAGGACGCGCACGGGCGGTGGAGCGGTGGAGGGTCCTTTTTGCAAAAGCGCAGGCGGGCGGTTAAATGCAAAACTGCCACGAAATCGGAATTTCATCTTCTTGGTAGTGGAATATTTTGAAGCGCGGGGGGTTGTGTGGAAGAAAAACGAACGCGTTTCCTGTAGCCAGAGGGACCCCCGGACACGATACCGAATTATGCACAACATGAAGGGCTTTTTCGCAAAATTCCAGGCAACGCTGGCACCTCCTGGGCCGCCGGATCGGTATGATCAAACGGTCGCGAAAATGGGACGACGTAGCACGCGTGGTTGCCCGCGGCAGAGGCCACGGAATAGAGAGCTTCGATATGTACGTTTAGAAAAAAACAAAGAGAGAGGAATGTGGCAGGCATTTTTTTATCTTCTACATGATTATTGGCCCAGCTTGTTCATTTCAAAAAAAAATCCCTCTGTCACGTTTTTTCTACGTAAAACACTGAATGCAATTGTAACATGTTATGCCTACTTACGAACAAAATTTCAATGTAATCTTAACATAATATATATGAAAGGAGTTCATGTTGATTTATAATTTTTTGACTGAATTGATGGAACAAGAGCAATTCGAACTTGAATTTTGATCGCAGCGCGACGGGGCCACTGAACGAAACGTTCATCAAGCACAAGTCAACGCAAACTGTCCGAATCAAAGCAGCGCCGTTGGTAGGGCTGGCATAAAAGCTCGAGGCTCGTGAGCTAGCTCAGCTCGTTTATAGGTTTGGCTCGGTTCAGCTCGACTCGATCTTTAAACAAGTCGAGCAGAGTCTCATTTTAAGCTCGTTTTCTTAGCGAGCCAGCTCGCGAACTGCTCGTGATATGTTCGATTAGCTCGTTAGGCTCGATAAAAATGGAAATATCAAAATTTCTTTTTATGAATAGAGTTGTATTACTATTATTTGGTTAAAATGATTTTATTGTTCAACTTGTAAGTCATCTAGTACTAATTAAGTCTATTTTGAGCTCTCAAATATTTATATTATCCTATTTTATGGACTTATGTTACATATTTTCATAATATAATTATAAATTAAACATTTAAATATTATTAGCATACTTAAATTATCATATATTGATAAATATTACTTTTATCATAATATTAATGTTCAATAATACTTGGCTTGTGAGCCTAACGAGCCGGCTCGAACTTTCAAACGAGATGAAGCGAACTCGATTTTTAACTCGTTAGTTTAACGAGCTAAGCTGAGCTCAAACGAGCTGTAACAAGCCAAGCCTTAACGAGCCAAGCTGACTCGTCAGCCACCCCTAGTCGTTGGCCACCAACCGAGACGAAGGAAACTCGAGAGAGCAAGTAGAGCGCACGCGCGGAGGCGATGGTGAGCATGTTTAAGCGCAAGAGGAGCTGGCCCGTGCAGCTAGCAAAGATAGGAGCGAGGCGCCGGGTCGTCGCCGTCCGAGCCAAGCGGAGCGCTGACGTCGCAGCAGCGCCAAGGTGAACGATCTGCCACAATTCATCTGGCCAGTCTCAGTGGAGAGGGTTATCGCACGATTACGAAGACTGTAATCTTAAGAACTATGCCAGTTGAGGGTCATAGTGATGACCATCTTCTCTCATTTCATGACACTCTCCCTCCTCTCTCTCTTCATAAATTTACTGATGTGCATAATATTTAATAATCATGACCCTCCTATGCCATTGAGACTGGCCTCATGCGAGTCATGCCCTCATTACACAGACCGAATAGAGGACGGTGACGAGGGCCCGGATTAGGGCCCCCTTTAACGGCGAGATAATCACTCTTGAGGTGGAGTCTTCGGACACCATTGACAATGTGAAGGCCAAGATTCAGTATGAGGAGGACTGTGGATCCTCGCCAAGACCATCACTGGCAAGACGCCTCGTCTCCGACCTGTTGGAGGCTTCCCCGACAAGTCTCCAACTAGGGGGTGGCTTCTCCGCCTCGCACGACAAGTCTCCGCCTCGCACGACAAGCCTCCGCCTCGCACGACAAGTCTCCGCCTCACCTCCGACAACTCACTCATTCGCACAAGTTGTTTCCGTGTCCGACCGAGGCGAGGCCCGCACGAGAAGGTCGGAACGAGAAGACCGAGGCCCACACAAACGTGGCGTCATCCTGACGACCGGGCTCCCCCGCAACGACACGTGGGGCGCCAGTTCCCCATGCCATGCAAACACCCCAGCTGGCGGTGCGCGCGAGCGGCTGGCTCTGACAAGAGCCGTAATGCGGCACTGTTCCGTCACGCGGCCCCCGACGCGACGTCCCGTCCGACCCTGCAGCACGCCAACCCCGTCAGAGGCACTTGAGTGCCCCCTACGGTTAGCGCTGGCCTACGATTAGGGCCTAACGTGGAGGGCTCATCCCGTACTCAGACGGGCTGAGTCAGCACCAAAGAGCTCGGAGGAAGAGCCAAGTGCCCGGAATAAACAGCCCCGCCCGGCCACGTGGCAGCCTCGACGACAACGCAGTTCAGCCCCACTTCAATGCGCCTTGACGGACAGCGACGCGCGAGAAGACGTCCGAGCGGTGCAAGACTGTAGCTTTTACTTGAATCCCCTTTTTTGCCCCTCCCCCTTACATCTATAAAAGGGAGAGGAGGGCAACCGTCACAAAAGCTGACAAACTGAACTCTCATACCCTAGGGACTTGGGCTCAATACCCTCTCCCGACAAGTTTGTAACCCCTACTACAGACAACCCTAGCGTGAGAACACGGCAGCTCGATACTGGACGTAGGGTATTACTCCTCGGAGGCCCGAACCAGTCTAAATCCCGGTGTCTCTCGCGCTAACCATCTGAGTCGGACACACGATCGATACAAATTTACTGCTCAGCAGTAGAGAACCCCGACAGTTGGCGCGTCAGGTAGGGGCACATCGTGTGTCTCGCCGAACACCACTCACGATCCGGGAGGAGGGCCGCGGAGTTTCGCTAACTCCCGGGGCCACCATGCGCTTTGGCTCCCTCGGCTTCATCTACAACGGGCCGGCGGAGTCCGTCGTCGGGTGCACCTTCGCCCGACCAGCTCGTCTCAACGCCTTGACGGGGGCGGCAGGCGCGCGGCATTCGTCCGGGGCTTCTCGGATGAGACGATCATGGCCATGTTGGGGCCAAACCCGACGCAGGAGCGTTTTAGGCTCGCCGCCTACTACCTCACCGACCTCGCCTTCCAGGCCAGTGGAGCCGAGCCGCTCGATTGGGGCGAATTCATGGAGCGGTACACCACCATGTACCCTCGTGGACAGCAAGGCCTCCCGGACGACCCGGTGACGGCCTACGTGGACACACTACGAGCGTCCTACACCGCCCCGGGCTCTGCAACAGCCCGGAGAGCACCTCAAGCACCCGCGCGTGACTTCATGCGCGAGTGCTTCATTTGCGTGGCGCCAAGCTTGAGCAGCTCCATCGACGCGGAGCCGACACCACGTCATCACGCCACGGACGCCCAACGCAGGGCGCGCCTCGACGAGCTCGCCGAGGCCAGGCGCCAGCTTGACGAGGAGCTGGCCAACCTCCACCAAGAGCTTGGGGAGGACCGGCCGCGTAACCCGCAAGCAGACCCGCGGCAAGTCCTGGTGCAGGAGCAACACCGTGGAGGAGACGGCGAGCGGCAGGAGCGTCACCCTGCCGCCGAGCAGTCCAGAGCCCGCGCTCTGACGCCACCGACTCGAGGACGTGCACGCGACAATAACCGACGCGCCAACGAGGGCGCGAATGGCGACGGTGACACCCCGCCACTCTTCAGGCGGGCGTCGCAGAACATGGCAGCAGCTGCCATGCTTCTGTGTGGTTGCCCAGAGGCGGCCACCCCAGAGGAGAGGAGGGTGCGACAGCAACTCAAAGCCCTCCTCGAGACGGCGGCAGCACAGCAAGCGGAGAGCTCTGCGTCACGCCAATGGTCGGCGCATGACGGGAGAGCAGCGCCCTCCGCACACTGCCAGAATCCGTCCCCCTCGTGGCATCGGAGCCACGGGGAGGGAGCTGGCGGGTCGGCGGTCAAGCAACGTCTCGGGCCCAACCGCGATGCCCGGGACACCATCGAGGCTCGCCGTCGAGCCGCCAGCGTCGACAATTACGCCAACGACGACCACCGCAACGAGCACCTCCGCGCCGACAACACGACCGAAGACGCAGTGGACGCTACGATAGCAACAACGACCATGACCCAGCTGGTCGCCGGACCAGAGGGGCCCGCGGGCTTTCGATCAGAACGTGCGAGATGCGAGGTTCCCCTCGTATTTCTGAGCTCCGACCAATGTCCCCAGATACGACGGGGAGACAAACCCCAGCGTGTGGCTGGAGGACTACCGGCTCGTGTGCCATGCGGGCGGAGCGACAGACGACCTCTTCATCATCAAAAACCTGCCGCTCTACCTCGGCGACTCCGCGCGGACGTGGCTCGAGCACTTGCCTCGCGGCAAGATCAACAACGGGAAGGAGTTACGCCGAACCTTCGTCGGCAACTTCCAGGGCACGTATGCCCGCCCCGGCAAGCAGTGGGAGCTGCGCAACTGCAAGCAACAGTCGGGGGAAAGTCTGCACGACTACATCTGATGCTTTTCCAAGCGTTGCACCGTGCTCCCCGGTACGACGGACAATGACGCCATCTCGGCGTTCCAAAACGGCACGACCTGCACCACCCTCATCCATCGACTAGGGCGCCGGACCCCCCCGAACTACTCGGGAACTCCTTGACATCGCGACCAACCACGCGGACGGCGAGGAGGCGGTCATGGCGACCCTCAACACCCCTCAAGGCAAGGGGAAACAGGTCGTGGACCATGGTGAGGGGTCGTCCTCGCACTTTAAGAAGAAGAAGAAGAACGACAAGCGCCGTCGTGATGACAACCTCATCGCGGCGGTCGAGCGCAAGGCTACACGCCCCAAGAGCAACCCGCCCAAGGCCGGTCCTCCGAAGGACCATTTCGAGAACCTCTTGGAGGTGCCGTGCACTCACCACGAGGTCCCCGTCAAGAACGCGCTCAAGGACTGCCGCTTGATGAAGAACTACGTCAACGGCACGCTCAAGCCGAAGGCGGCAGATCCACCGAAGAAGGCAGCTCCGCTCCCCGACAACGACGACGACAACGCGGAAGCTCAGTACCCGGGTGAGGACGGGGCAGTTCACATGATCTTCGGCAGATCCCCGGCGCGACCCTCAAGACGCCAAGAGAAGTTGATCCGGTGTGGGGTCTACAACACCGAGTCCGCGACGCCGTCGTACTTAAAGTGGTCAGAGGTTCCGATAACCTTCGACCGCAAGGACCACCCTGACCATGTGCCGCAGCCAGGATGCTACCCACTAGTGGTAGCTCCCTTGTTCAAGTCCAAGCGGATCCACAAGGTCCTGATGGATGGAGGGAGCGGCATCAACATGCTCTACGCGTCGACGCTCGACGACATAGGCATCCCACGGTCCAAGCTGCGGCTGTCGACCGTGCCGTTCCATGGGGTCATCCCTGGAATGGAGGCACTCCCAATCGGGCAGATCGATCTGCCCGTCACGTTTGGGGCGCTGCAAAACTTTCACACAGAAACCCTCACCTTCGAAGTGGTGGGGTTCTCGGGGACGTACCACGCCATCCTCGGGAGGCCGGCATACACGAAGTTTATGGCCGTGCCCAACTATACGTACCTCAAGTTGAAGATTCCCGGTCCGAAGGGGATCATCACGGTGGGGACTACGTTCCAGCACGCATTCGAGTGCGACGCTGAGTACTTCCAGTTTGCGGAGGCACTGATCCGGTCCAAGAGGCTCCATGCTGAGCCTCTCTCCAAGGACCAAGACATCCCCGAGTCGTCCAAGCGAGCGGCCTGCTCTTTCGAGCCCGCCAAGGACGTCAAGGATGCGGCCGTCTCCGATGATGGCCGCACGCTCTGTATCGGGATGGTGCTCGATCCTAAATAGGAAAGCGCACTCGTCAACTTCCTCAAAGCGAACCTCGATGTGTTTGCATGGAAACCCTCCGACATGAAGGGAATCCCAAGGGAGATTGCCGAGCACAAACTGGACATCAAGCCGGGATCGAAACCGGTGAAGCAACGCCTTTGCCGCTTCAACGACGAGAAGTGCAAGGCGATTGGCGAGGAGATCAAGAAGCTCCTTAGTTCAGGGTTCATCCGAGAAGTATTCCACCCCGAGTGGCTTGCTAACCCTGTACTTGTAAAGAAGAAGAATAAGAAATGGAGGATGTGTGTTAACTACACAGGCCTTAACAAGGCATGTCCCAAGGATCCGTTTCCTTTGCCTCGCATAGATCAGGTAGTCGATTCGACAGCTGGGTGCGAAACCCTCTGTTTTCTTGATGCGTACTCCGGGTACCACCAGATAGCGATGTGCATAGCGGACCAACTCGCGACCTCATTCATCACTCTGTTCGGCGCCTACTGTTACAAAATGATGCCTTTTGGGCTCAAAAACACGGGCGCCACGTTCCAAAGATGCATGCGACGCGTCTTCGGAGATCTTATAGGACGGATCATCGAGGCGTACGTTGATGATATTGTGGTCAAGTCAAAAAAGACCGACGATCTGATCCCAGACCTCACGGAGGTGTTCGCGAAGTTGAGAGAGCACGGGGTGAAGCTTAACCCCGAGAAGTGCGTTTTCGAGGTTCCGAGGGGTATGCTCCTCGGCTTTGTTGTGTCGGAACGCGGCATTGAACCTAATCCCGAGAAGATCTCGGCCATCACCATCATGGGACCGATCCAAAACCTTAAAGGCGTATAGCGGGTCACGGGCTGCCTCGTGGCCCTCAGCCATTTCATAGCTCGACTCGGGGAACGCATCCTGCCGCGGTATCGACTAATGAAGAAGTCTGACCACTTTACGTGGACACCCAAGGCTCAAGAAGCTCTCGATTCTCTCAAAAATCTCTTGAAGAGCCCGCTGATCCACACGGCTCCGGCGCCAGAAGAACCAATGCTACTATACATCGCTGCGACAACCCAGGTGGTCAGCGCAGCTTTGGTGGTTGAGCGAGAAGAGCCCGGGAGATCACTCAAGGTGCAGCGCCCGATTTATTTTGTAAGCGAGGTACTCTCCGACTCGAAGACTCGTTACTCGCAAATGCAAAAGCTCGTGTACGCTGTCTTGATCACCAAGCGCAAGCTCCACCACTACTTCGACGCGCACCCCATCACGGTGGTATCCAAGTACCCGCTTGGAGAGGTGATCCAGAACCCCGAGGCCGAGGGGAGGATAGCCAAGTGGGCGCTCGAATTGATGGTGCAGAACATTTCATATGCGCCCCGCAGTGCCATCAAGTCGCAGGTGCTGGCGGACTTTGTCGCTGAGTGGACGGAGATCCAAACTCCGCCGGCGCCCATTGAGCACGAGACGTGGACCATGTATTTCGATGGCTCGGTCATGAAGGAAGGGGCGGGTGTAGGCCTTGTCTTCATCTCGCCTCTGGGCGTGCGTATGGAGTACATGGTTCGACTAGACTTCCCTGCCTCCAACAACGTCGCTGAGTACGAGGTGCTCATCAATGGCCTACGAATCGCAGTCGAGCTCGGGATCTGCCGTCTCGAGATCAGAGGAGACTCAGAGCTTGTCGTGGATCAGGTCATGAAAGAGAAAAATTGTGTTGATCCGAGGATGGCGGCATACTGCCAGGCCGTGCGCGGTTTAGAGAACAAGTTCCATGGCCTCGAGCTTCATCACATACTACGCGACTACAACAAGGCCGCGGACATCCTCGCCAAGACCGCATCAAGCTGCAAGCCTGTACCGCATGGAGTGTTCACGAGCAATCAGCACGCGCCATCCGTGCGCGTCGAAAGGGAAAAACCACAAGAGCTCGAAGGGCCGGAAGTCATGGAGATCGACCAACCCCCCGAGCCGAACCTCGAAGACCCGGATTGGCGCTTTCCCATCCTCGAGTGGCTTGTCGAAGGGAAATTGCCCTCCGACCAGACGGAGGCACGCCGCATCACGCGACGAGCTAAAGCTTTTGTCCTTATCGAAGGGGAGCTCTACAAGCGGGGCGCGGCCGGCATACTCATGCGATGCATCTTGGGAGATCAGGGCAAGCAGCTGCTTCGTGAGATCCATGCCGGAACATGCGGACATCACGCCGGTCTGAGAACTCTTGTCGGGAAGGCTTTCCGACAAGGATTTTATTGGCCCACAGCAGTGGCAGACTCCAAGGACATCGTGCGGCGCTGCGAAGGGTGCCAGCTCTATGCTCGGCAAACTCACCTCCCGGCGCAAGCGCTTCAGACCATCCCCATCACATGGCCTTTTGCTGTGTGGCACCTCGATATGGTGGGGCCGCTCCGCCAAGCGCCCGGGGGCTTTACGCATTTGCTCGTGACAGTCAACAAGTTCTCCAAATGGATCGAGGCTCGACCCATCGTGAACGTCCGCTCCGAGGAGGCCGTAGCGTTCTTCACCGATATCATCTACTGCTTCGGCATACCCAACACGATCATCACCGACAACGGCACCTAGTTTACGGGAAGGAAATTTCTCAACTTCTGCGACGACAACAACATTCGAGTGGACTGGACCGCCGTGGCGCACCTGAATACGAACGGGCAAGTCGAAAGGGCGAACGGCATGCTACTGCAAGGATTGAAGCCTCGCATCTTCAAACGCCTTGAGAAATTCCGAGCGAGATGGGTAGCCGAGCTACCATCCGTTCTTTGGAGCCTGCGCACCACGCCTTGTCGAGCAACCGACTTCACGCCTTTCTTCATGGTGCACGGGTCGGAGGCAGTCCTACCCACTGATATTGACTACGGCAGCCCCAGGGTACGAGCTTACACCAAGGAAGGCAACCAGGTCGCGCTCGAGGACGCGATCGACCAGCTCGACGAGGCGCATGACGTGGCGCTACTACACTCGGCAAAGTACCAACAGGCCTTGCGACGCTACCACGAGCGCAACGTGCGTGCCCGCGAGTTCCAAGTCGAGGACCTAGTCCTCTGACGAGTTCAAGGCAGCAAGGATCGACACAAGCTTGCGCCCCTATGGGAGGGGCCATTCATCGTCGATCAAGTACTCCGACCCGAAACATTCAAGATGCGATACGAGAACGGTCGAGTCGTCTCCAACGCCTGGAACATCGAACACCTGCGACCGTTTTACCCTTGAGTAAATGTTCATATCTTATAAATCTGTGAATAAATGCCGCATGCTCTGTTCATATATCTATGAGTTCGTAAACTTCTCTGTTGACGTGTTTTTATACGTTGCAACTTCTCCAAAGGCTGGGCGGCAAGCGTCTCTGCACCTGTGCAGAAATGCTCTCCGCCCGGGGGCTACCCAGGGCACGATGCCCTCTTTTCGTTTTTCCGTTTTGAAAACAAAATGTCGACAGTTATGTCGCAACCAATCGCACGTGCGAGAGGTTTTTTGGCGGAAGGCTCAATCTTGCGAGAAGTAAAGATGGCGGCCCGCGCGGGGCTTGGTACTGCTGCTCGTTCAACGCTCCTAGCACCTACGCCTCCGTGGCCACGGTGCGAAGGCTTGCGAGCACAGTCCGAGCCCACAGGCTTCCATCCGACCTCTTTTCAAAAGCGCTCGAGCAACCGCTCCGGCTCCGGCTCCGGCCTAAAATGTTTCTAACGAAAAATACGTGAGTTACTTTTCAAACTTTCCCGAGTGCTCGGGGGCTGCGAACGCGTAGCACCTCTTGGTGACTTGAATTGGCTGGGCATTCCAACTCCTACGCCCCCGTGGCTCCAGAGTGAAGCTCGGTCAGCTCAAGTTCCTAAGTTCTACTACTCATTGCTGTGGTCGTCCCTTGGTACTCGAGGACGTTTGAACCGTAACAATTCCGAGTAGGCTTTTAGCAGAATAAAACTGTTCAGGGCATTATACAAACACTTTGTTCTTAAATCACCAACGAAATAAAATGATGCATCTAATGTGAAGGCCTGGAGCTCTCTTGGTCTTCTGGTGTGTCTCGTGGAATCAGGTCCGGGTCCTTCATTGCGACGTCAGCCATGGCGCGGGCGAAGGAGGCGCAGTCTTCTTCAAGACGGTCGCAGTGGTCGTCAGAGCTGCCAGGGGCCCAGCCATCGCTCAGCACCGTGCGGTCCAGCCCTTGATAGTGCGAGTCAAACATGGCGAGCACCCGGTGCACCACCTTCCGAGCAGTCGACAGCTCCCGCTCCTTGACAACTTCCGGAAGTCGCCCGACCTCTTTTGCAAGCGTGTCGGGGAGCATCGGCCCGACAGGAACACCGAGCTCCGACAAGACCTGGCCAAGGAGTTTCCCGAGCTTGCCGTATTCCAGGATGCTCTACCGGCGCAACGTCTCCGTCTCGCGCCGGGCATTCTTGACTTGATCGAGCTCCGTCCTGACCTGCTCCTGGGCCTTCCGAGACTGCTCAAGCTCGGCCTTGATCTCTGAGAAAGGTCAACGAATCGTGATGAACAAATATGACATAGCCAAGTGGAAAGAAAAGTGAGACAGGACCAAGGGGACTTACTCTCGAGCTGCTCCGACAACTGCTTGATTGACCCGTCCTTCTCGATGATCCGGAGCTCGGCGGTGTTCACCTCCTTCGACTTTTCAGTGAGCTTCACGCTCATCACAGTGCGAGTCATGCACAGCCCTGTATCCGCGAGAAGAAAAATCAACGTCAATGAAAACCGGTGAAAAAGAAGAAAACTCGCAGTTGGAGGCGCTCGTCACACACTCTCTGTCGACATCTTGTGCCAACTGGGAGTTAGCATCCCGCAGCCGGGTCACCTCGTCGGTGGCGTCCTGGAGCTTGTTGGCCACATCAGAGAATTGTTTGTTGGCCGTCCTGAGGTCCGCGCCGGCGGCGGCCAAGTCTTGCTCCAACTCCGCCACCTTCGACTCAAGCGCAGCCTTTTCCTGGGCCGCGGCCTGGGCGGCGGTCTCAGTGGCGATGGCGGCGGTCGTGGCCTTCTCGGTGGCCTCATTGGCGGTCATCACGGCAGCCCGCAGCTCCTTAACCGTCACCTCCGCTTGGGCCAACTCCGCCTCAAGAGACTCCCGCTCCGTCACGGTGTTGGCAGCTGCGGCCTGGGCGGCCGTGGCACGATCCTCCGCAGACTTCACAGCGGCCTCGAGCGTGGCCCTCGACGACGCCTCATTTGCCACCGCCCCGGTGGCGGCCAGACGAGCGACCACCAACTGCATCTCCAGCTGGGACCGCTCCGCCTGGAGCTCCTTGATGGTGCGCGCCTTCCTCGCGCCGCACTCCGTGAGCGTCTGTTCCGGGCGAGAGAACATCAATCACAAGACTTGCAAGAATGGGAAAAACAAGGTTAAGCTCCCGATTCGAAGGGACTTACCATCGTCGAGGGAAGGATAAGCTCGTCGAACGCACGACGCGCCCATCCGAGACCTCGCTCGAGGCGGCGGCAGGCCGCGGCCTCCTCCTCTTCATCGTCAGACGCGCCCGCCCCGTAAGCAACCGCCCACGTGGAGCACACGAGGTCGGTAATCTGCACGTCGTTCCCCTTCGGCTCCGGCAGCAGTCCTGCGCCTGAGCCCTCCCTGACCTCCTGGATCTCCGGGGAGGCACCTCCCACAATGTTCCCGCGGACATCATGTTCCTGCGGGACTGGGCGGGTCGGGCTTGCGATGGGCGCTGCTTCGATGGCGGGGGCGGCGAGCCGGGGTGATGACAGCTCCGGCGCGCTCGTAACAGTCATTCCCGTGACCACGGCAGGGGATGAGGACACGGCGGCAGCCAGCTCTGCGTCGGCTGCAGGCTCTCCGAGGACCTCCTCGGCTGCCTCGAACGTGACTGAGGCTTCAGGGGCCTCGCCGGCTCCGACCAGGCCCAGCTCCGGCTGCTCCGCTTCGGCCGCGTCAAGCGCGGGCTCCTTGTCGCTGGGCTCCACTGCTTCGGCAATGGTCGCAGCCTCGAGCACGGCCGACTCGGAAGCCTCGACCCCCGACTCCTCCGGGCTCGCCAGCAACCGCTCCAGCACGGCCTCGAAGCAAGTTGGATCGCCGCCCGAGAGGTCGGGCCCGTCGAGGTCGATGATCTCCCGAGGGCGGGCTGCCGCGGCGTTGGCTGCCGGCGCCTCCACCGCGTCCCCACCCGCCTGCGACGCCACGAGCGCTGAAGCTTCAGCCGCCGCCGGCACCTCAGTCTCGTGTCCGCCGGCCGATGGCGGCGGGGGCACGATCTTCTCAGAAGACGTCACCAGGGCATCGCCGCCTCCCGCGGTGGTCTCGATCGGCGGCTCGATCACCACCTGGATGACGTTCGCCTCGGGGTCCACCCGCCCCTCAGTCAAGTTGTCAGCATCCAACACCGGCGGAGGCGCCGCTGTCTCGCCGGCCTCAGTCGCCGCAGCAGGCCCTCTCCCGGCCTGCCCCGCTGACGGTTCAGCAGGATGAGGTGTTGGGCGGGGATCAGGCTGAGGGTTGCACACGCCCAGCACCGCGCGCTTCTGTGGCGCGAGGCTGAGCACGATGGTGTCAGCACGGCTGAGGCGAGGGCGAATTAAAAATGAGAAACAAGCAAAGACAAAGAACAGTAATAAAACAATAAGGAATGGCGAGCAAGAGCTTATATGGTGGACCGGATGCGAACCCGCTTGACTGGCCTGTGCGATAGGCCCTGCACGGGGGCTGGCCTTTTGGCTCCCGCCGGCTCGAGAACCGGTTCCTGACGCTCCGCCGGCGCGGGAGCTGGCCCATCGTCCCCCGACGACTTGGGGGCGGCGCTTCGATCCCTCGACGGCTCAGGGGCTACCCTCCCGACCTCCGCCGTGCTAGAGGTCGGCTCCTGACTCCCACTAGTGGAGAGATTGGAGGCGCTGCTGGGGAGCACTCGTGTTCCCTCCTTGCGGCGCGCTCGGTGCAGACGCCGGCGGGGTCGACCTCGCCTTGGCCGACGACCGCCTCCTCAAGGAGTCCAAGTCCGGGTGCTCGGCGTCGACGAAGGAGTGGCGGGAGGAAGAGTCTCGCTCCGCCGACCGCCTGGGTGGATCGTCCCGACGAGGGGGGTCCCTCCGCCCCTCGGAAGCACGTGAACCACCAGGGGCCCCTTGAGAGCAGGTCACCCTCTAATCCTCTCGGACGAGGCAGGCCCCCGACTGCGAGCTGGAGCCCGCGCCCCTCTCGCGAGCGACCGGCTCCGACCACCGCGTCGAGCTCACCTCCGCCGCCCGACGCGGCGAAGATAGGGGCGACCCGGACATGCCGCTCAAATCAACGTCCACGCTCGGCTCGTCCCCACTCCACACCGGCGGCGGTGACAGATCTTCATTGGAGGAGACATTGGTCTCCCCTACCTTACGGTGCTTGATGCGGTCGTCATTCCGATCGCGCTTGGCGATCTCCTTCTCCTTATGCCGAGCCTTGCGCACAGCTCTCCGCCTATCCGCGGCCGCCTGGTTGCGGTTGAAGATCGCCTCCTGCGGGAGAGGAGGCTTCGCGGGCATGAGGTGGGGGCTCCTCAGCTAAAAGTAAAAGGAAGCGAAGGGAGTCAGCGACCATCAGAAAATACCGAGAAGATCCAAATCAGATGAAGGCCTCGAACTAGTCGGAAAACTTATCGGAAGAAGAAACCACTTACGAGCTTTTCGGTCCCCTCGTTAGGGAGCATTGGCAAGAGCCGCGACGGAGGCCATGAGTAGGACGCCTTCCCAATGGCCACCGACACGCGGCGCTGGACCTCCTCCTGCGAAGGTGGCTCGGGCGCCATCACGGTCCCTGCGAAAGGGGCCCTCCTGGCCGTCATCTCACAGAGACGGAGAGGTCGCCTCCGGAGCGGGACGACCCCCGGGTGTGGTACTGGCCTATGACGGCAGCCAGGTCGACTCCGGCAATGCGGAGGCGGGCCAGCGCCGCCCAGTGCTCCTTGAGCAGTTTCTCCTGCTCCACCTTCGGAGGCCCGTCGCTCCAACTTCTCAGCGCCTGGGCGATGGAGGCTCCGGTGAACGCCGGCAGCGCGTGCTCAGGGTCGTTCTTAAGGTAGAACCAACCCTTGTGCCAACCGCTGTTGGAGCTCGTCAGCAAGAAGGGGATGTACTTGTCGCCCCTGCCCTGCTTCATCCGAAGATTGGCGCAACTGATGGTTGTCGGAAGGGGGCCGTCCTTCAAGCAGGCGAACATTAGGAAATACTTGAAGAGGTGCCAGTGGGCACCGATCCCCAAGTACCCCTCGCACAACGCCTCGAACGCCGCCATTTGTTGGACGCTGTTCGGGTTGAGGTGCTGGAGATGGAGCCTGTACTCATAGAGTACAGCCCGGATGAATCGCCCGACGGGGATGGAGAAGCCACGCTCATGGAACGCCACGAACGAGACAACGTATCCCCTCGGCAGGCGCGGCACGGACTCATCCTCGGGCACCCTCCACTCTTCGGCGTCGGTGAGCGCAGGGAGCTGCCCGGCGGCGACCAGACGGTGCAGCATCAAGCGGGACACGTTGGAGGGCGACCAGTTCGACATGGCGACGGCAGGCTCTTGCACACGGTTCAGGTGAAAGAGGCAGCGGTGCTGTGGGCGTGAAGGGCGAAAGAAGCGGGCGGCGATGGCAATGGAGAAGGCAGGAGAGGTAAAAGTTTCGAATCCTCCGCCGGCTCACAGTTAATAAGGAAGGGGCGTGGCCACCGGCCTTAAATGCTGGGCCTACCACGACCGAAAAGACGCCTGCGCACGCGCGCGCGCCCCGAGGTAACTGACGCCCGCCTGCGCGACGCCTCGATGCCCGCTGGCCCCGGGAATCTGAACCAACCACGCTCCGTCTTTTCAAGCCGTCACGTCCGCCACGTCGGCCACGACATTCACGACCTCCACGACGCCCACGACCACCACGGAAATAGACCCCGGAACCACGACAACGCCACTGAAGATCAAAACCCCACAAGCGAGTCTACAACTCACTCGCGGGCTTGGGGGCTACATCCGGCGGATGCGCTCGCGCGTACCCACCGAGGAAATCAAGAGCAAAGATCGTCACGACGCCTTTTCGTCTGAGCCTGCGTGCGAGTCCTTGACTCCCTCTCAGGCTCGGGGGCTACTGACGAGGGTCCGGATTAGAGCCCCCTTTAACGGCAAGATAATCACTCTTGAGGTGGAGTCTTCGGACACCATTGACAATGTGAAGGCCAAGATTCAGTATGAGGAGGACTGTGGATCCTCGCCAAGACCATCACTGGCAAGACGCCTCGTCTCCGACCTGTTGGAGGCTTCCCCGACAAGTCTCCAACTAGGGGGTGGCTTCTCCGCCTCGCACGAGGAGTCTCCGCCTCGCACGACATGCCTCCGCCTCGCACGACAAGCCTCCGCCTCGCCTCCGACAACTCACTCGTTCGCCTCCGCCCCAGCCGGCGGTGCGCGCGGGCGGCTGGCTCTGACAAGAGTCGTAATGCGGCACTGTTCCGTCACGGGGCCCCCGACGCGACGTCCCGTCCGACTCTGCAGCACGCCAACCCCGTCAGAGGCACTCGAGTGCCCCCTACGGTTAGCGCTGGCCTACGATTAGGGCCTAACGTGGAGGGCTCATCCCGTACTCAGTCAGCACCAAAGAGCTCGGAGGAAGCGCCAAGTGCCCGGAATAAACAGTCCCGCCCGGCCACGCGGCAGCCTCGACGACAACGCAGTTCAGCCCCATTTCAATGCGCCCTGACGGACAGCGACGCGCGAGAAGACGTCCCAACGGTGCAAGACTGTAGCTTTTACTTGAATCCCCTTTTTTTGCCCCTCCCCCTTACATCTATAAAAGGGAGAGGAGGGCAACTGTCACAAAGGCTGACGAACTGAACTCTCATACCCCAGGGACTTTGGCTCGATACCCTCTCCTGACAAGTTTGTAACCCCTACTACAGACAACCCTAGCGTGAGAACACGGCAGCTCTATACTGGACGTAGGGTATTACTCCTCGGAGGCCCGAACCAGTCTAAATCCCGACGTCTCTCGCGCTAACCATCCGGGTCGGACACACGATCGATACAAATTTACTGCTCGGCGGTAGAGAACCCCGACAGACGGCGACGCGAAAGGGCCTGTAGCCTAGTGGTTACAAAAGCCTCGATAGCACCTTAGGTCCTGGATTCGACTCCCTGTGAGAGCGAATTTCTCAGGATTTAACGGCGTTTGTGCTTTCAGTGGTAGGCGACGTTCCCGTCGACAGCGAGGCGCCTGTGGTGACTTCGTCAATCTTGAGGATTTGCCGGCACAGTCTTCGAAGATGCTCCTAGGGGTACGGTTTGCGTGCGTGTATTCGTAGGGATGAGTGTGCGTGCATTGTGAGTGTCTCCGATGTACTGTGTAATTCGAAAAAAAAATAGAGGACGGCGACCGCCACGTATGGCAACCTGCAGGCCGTGCCCTGTCCGTGTTCGTCTCTACAGTACAGTACACAGTAATACCTCCGTTTTTTTCTTTTTTCACAGAGTCGGCCGAAGCACGCAAGTGGTAGATGAAAAGTCAACCGAGTTCCTTCCGAATGCGGGGAAGAGCCACTCAAGTCAACACCCATGCAGTACACAGTTCGTCGGAAGCTCGCTAGCTACTAGGTACAGTAGGGAGCCGTGATTTTGAGAAAGTAAACACGTAGTACTTTACCAACTTCGACGCAATCAGAGAGGCCGCAGATCGCCCCAGTTTTCAGCACCAATTGATGGCAACGGAATATAAGCGTGTTTCCATCGAGCAATCCGTCCGATCAGCGCGCGCGCGCGTGTTCTTTCTCTCTCCAACCAACAAGATCATGAAGGCGGTGAGAAACCTCCTGCGTTTCCTTCTCGTCGCGGGCATCGGCAGCGTGGCCTGCGTCGTCCTGCTGCTGCAGCGCTCGCCATGCCCGTGCGGCCGCGGCGCCGGAGTCGTCGTCGTGCCGGCGGCGCGTGGAGAGCTCGCCGTCGCGGGTAGTAATGGAACCCAGCGAGGAGGCATGGTAATGAAACAAAACAACCGACCTTGATCTGCCTCCGTTGTTTGTTTCCCTTAATTTCATGAATCGTCACCTTGTGAAACTCAACATATGTTGGTGTTCGTCGTGTGTCTGTAATCGATCTAAGCATCAGCAGGCGACGGCTGCTTCAGCTAGGGACAAGGACGACGGCGAGCTGGCGGAGGTGCTGCGGCGAGCGGCCATGGAGGACAACACCATCATAATGACCTTCACGAACGAGGCCTTCGCAGCGCCCGGCTCGCTGATGGACCTCTTCCTGGAGAGCTTCCGGCACGGCGTGCGGACGGAGCCCCTGCTGAAGCACCTGGTCATCGTGTCCGCCGACGCCAAGGCGCACGCGCGGTGCCGGGAGGTGCACCCGCACTGCTACGCGCTGGCCATGGGCGCCACCAACTTCACCGGGGAGCAGCGGTTCATGGCCAGGGACTACCTGGACATGATGTGGCGCCGGAACCGGTTCCAGGCCCGCGTGCTGGCGCTCGGCTACAGCTTCGTCTTCACGGACGTGGACATGGTCTGGTTCCGGAACCCGCTGCTTCGCATCCCCCTCGCCGTCGACTTCGCCATGTCCTGCGACATGTACTACGGCGACAACCCCTACGACCTTAACAAGAGGGCCAACGGCGGGTTCGTGTACGCCAGGGCCAGCGCCAGGACGTCGGCGTTCTACGACGCCTGGTACGAGGCCCGGGTGGCGCACCCGGGCAAGAACGAGCAGGACCTGTTCGACAAGCTCAAGCGCGAGCTCACGGCGCGGCACGGCGTGGCGGCGCAGTTCGTGGACACGGACTACCTCGGCGGCTTCTGCGAGCGCAAGAAGAGGAGGGACTTCAACAAGCTGTGCACGTACCACGGCAACTGCCTCGTCGGGCTCGGGACCAAGCTCCCGAGGCTCCGCGGCGTGCTCGACGAGTGGAAGGAGTTCAAGGCCAAGGCCGGGAAGCCGGGCAGCAACGTCACCGCCCTCACGGACTGATTGGTTATTGTCCCCATTCAGCTGACAAACTGCACGGCGATCGACCTAGTCGTATGAGAATTTTGCATTGCCATATATATATACTGTAGCTTTTTTTTTCTGGAAAAAATGAACCACTAGCACACAACAAACTGGTTTTGCTCAGCGAGAGCGTGCGGGAGGGTGTGCAAAGGTGAAGGACGGGCAGCAGCGTCGAGAAGCAACCAACTCAAGCATTGGCGTGTATACTACTCTTAACTCTTTGGCACATGTAACTAAAGTGGTCAACGGATCCGAACCACACAAACACGCATAGGCTAGCTTGGCATCATCTGCTTGGAAATTGCAATGCAACAATGGCGACGAAGAAACGTATAATCAGATTTACAAAGCGGATTGAGATCCTCCGCGGTCGCTTATTTGTCTCTGATGCGGAGGACGGGCGAGCACCAGGCCCCGGGGCCACCACGTACGAGCAGTTCAGGGCGCGTTCGAATGCCTGGCCAGCCTATGAGCCAGGCCCGCGCGGTGGAGATTCGCGCCCTGTTCGTTTGGTATCAGCCACCAGCAAACAGTACTTTTCTCTCAGAACAAATCAGCCACCAACAGCTAGTCAGCAGTACCTTTCTCTCAGAACAAATCAGCATCAGTCACCAGCCAAACGAACAGGCCTAAGCCTGCACCCCAGGAAATGTCCCGGGAGGTCGTTCCTCGAGGGCAAGGCTCGTGTGCGTGGTTGCGATAACCACCGGTGGGTGATTTTTCCCCACCGCAGAGGCAGGCGCGGAGTGTGACCATGGCACCACAGAGGCGGGCGACCGGCGTCGAGAGGCCAGGGCGGCAGCACATGCCGGTCGCACTCGGGGACGAGACGCCGAGCGTAGAGGTGGAAGAGCCCGCGGTAGTGCTCCCTACCGTCGGCGACCGGGCGAGGGGGCCCGAGGGAGCGCCGTCGGCCAGGACGGTGCGCGTGGAAGCGAGCATCGGCGGAGGCCATGGCGGCGCGAGTCTGCACGCTCATGGTGGGGCTCGGCGACGGCTGAGGGAGGGAGAGGGAGAGAGAGAGAGCGAGAGAGGTCCCGGTGGTGGTGGCCATGGCCGTGGATCCCGGCGGCGGCTGAGGGAGAGAGGTCCCGGTGGTGGTGGCCATGGCCGTGGATCCCGGCGGGCGGTGACGGATGTGCCACCGGCCCTGGGCGCCTGCTCCTCCGCGCCACCGTCGGTGAGGGAGACGCCGCCGCCGCCCCAGGGCGCTAACTGATCCAGCCCCAGCGGCGCCAAGGGAGAAGCGGATCTCCTCAGCTCGACCGCCGCCGGAGGAGCCGCCTCCGAGCTCGAGGCCCCTCCATCCTGTCCGCCACCGCGGCCACTCCGAGATCCGCACCGCCGGCAGTCGTCCTCGGGGACCCGCCGTGCTCCTCGTCCTCCGGCATGCGGCGGCGGGAGGCGCGGAGGTGCGCCGGGCCCGCGGCGGCGTGGAGTTGCGGAGGTGCGAAGGCGAGGAGGTGCGACGACGTGTAGGCGCGGCGGCGTGCCGTGCCCGCGGCGGCACCAGTGGTGAGGCTGGAGGGAGGGGAGGTAGGAGAAGAGGTGGGTAAGGCTACCCTAGCCCAAATGCAAGGTGAATGTATCATTTGATCCAGCCCAACGAACAACTTTTGGCCCAACATAAGCAATTTACCGATCACATTTCTCTGCATCTCGTGGACTGGCTCGTCGGGCTCCAGCCTGGTTCATGGGCCAGGCTAAGCCGAAACAAGCTTCTGAACGTGCGACCGTTACTGCCCGAGGCGCATTAACCGTGACGTCCAGACGTCCAGGTTCATCCCCCCGCGCCTGCTCGTCTATATAAGACGCCCCTCCTCCTCCTGCTCAGATTTCCAATTCACACTAAGGTATTCCTGTTCAGGAGACCTCTCCCTCTCTCCCTCTGCTTGCTGCTTCTTTTGCATTCCCATCGCCTGCACCGCGCGCACGGTACCGGCGAGAGCAGAGCCTCCGGAACCTCGTCCTGCTGCTGAGATCCTGCTCGGGACAGGCGGGCGATAAGGTTTTTGGTGAGCGTCTTCACGCGACTGCTCGCTCCTCTACGTCGACTACGAACGACTACTTCCTCTACATCGACTCCGAACGACTACTTCGTCTACAGTTGGGTCTTCACTGCGATCATCTACCTGCACCGACTTTGTACGGCTACATCGATTGAGGTCACTTTACGATCAGTATGACTGATCCGAGTGAAATCGAAAAGTCGGGTGATGCCGTCACCCTACCTTCCACGAGGTACATTCTTAAACCAGTATTCATGTTTATTAGTTGTATAATCTTGAATATATTTATGTTTAATTATTGTTTAAACATAAACATTTGCACATTGATTGTTTCACTTACCGTAATATTGAAATGTCTATTTAATTATGGAATTAAAATATACCGAAATATTGCCTATCATCTAACAATATGTGAGGCGATAATGACAGCATGTCATGTCCTAAACCGTGTACCTTTAAAGAATAAGGAAGTAACACCATTCGAGGAATGGGAGAAGAAGAGGCCAACTCTTTCATACTTACGTACCTGGGGTTGCTTGACCAAAGTGAACGTGCCAATCAACGAGAAACGTAAACTTGGACCAAAGACTGTGGACTGTGTCTTTCTAGGTTATGCTTTTCACAGCGTTGGATATAGATTCCTGGTAGTAAAATCTGGCGTGGACGACGTTCTCGTTGGTTCAATTATGGAGTCCAGAGATGCTACATTCTTTGAAAATATATTTCCAATGAGAGATGAAACAGGTTCATCTAGGCAAGAGTCTATCGAGAAGGATAAACATGCCGAGTCGATAGTATGTGACATACCCACACCTATTGAACATCCGGAGGATGATAACGATGAGGCTCCTAGGAGGAGCAAGAGACAGAGGACTGAAAAGTCCTTTGGTGATGACTTCATCGTATACCTCGTGGATGACACTCCTAAGACCATTGAAGAGGCCTACTCATCTCCTGATGCTGACTATTGGAAGGAAGCAGTTAGGAGTGAGATGGACTCCATCATGACAAAAGGCACTTGGGAGGTTGTTGAACGTTCCTATGGGTGCAAACCTGTTGGGTGCAAATGGGTGTTCAAAAAGAAACTTATACCTGATGGTACTATTGATAAGTACAAGGCTAGACTTGTGACCAAGGGTTACACCCAAAAGGAAGGAGAAGACTTCTTTGATACTTACTCACCAGTCACTCGATTGACTACCATAAGAGTACTATTTTCTCTGGCAGCCTCTCATGGTCTTCTCATTCATCAGATGGAAGTTAAGACAGCTTTCCTAAATGGAGAGTTGGAAGAGGAGATCTATATGGATCAGCCGGAAGGATTTGTAGTAAAGGGTCAAGAAAGAATGGTGTGTAAACTGGTGAAGTCTCTCTATGGCCTCAAGCAAGCACCTAAGCAATGGCATGATAAGTTCGAAAGAACTTTGACATCTGTTGGCTTTGTTTCGAACGAAGCCGACAAATGTGTATACTATCGCTTTGGTGGGGGTGAAGGAGTAATCCTGTGTCTGTATGTAGATGACATACTTATCTTTGGCACAAATCTTGATACGATCAAGGAAGTCAAGGACTTTCTGTCTCAAAACTTTGAGATGAAAGATTTGGGAGAAGCTGATGTTATCCTTAACATAAAGCTGATAAAGGGAGAAAATGGTGGGGTGACTCTATCTCAGACTCACTATATTGAGAAGATCCTAAGCGGTTTGGCTATAGCGATCACAAAGCCGCCCCAACCCCTTATGATGCCAGCTTGGTTCTGAAAAAGAATCTAAGGATAATGGTAGATCAGTTGAGATACTCTCATATCATCGGTTCATTAATGTATCTAGCTAGCGCCACTAGACCCGACATTGCATACGCAGTTAGCAAACTGAGCCGGTTTGTTGCAAACCCGAGAGTGAACACTGGCGTGCTCTTGAGAGGGTAATGCGCTATCTAGTAGGAACAATGAGCTATGGAATTTACTATTCCGGTGACCCTAAGGTCTTAGAGGGATATAGTGATGCAAATTGGATCTCTGATGCTGACGAGTTAAAGGCCACAAGTGGATATGTGTTCACACTTGGAGGTGGCGCTGTTTCCTGGAAGTCTTGCAAGCAGACCATACTAACAAGGTCTACAATGGAAGCAGAACTCGCAGCATTAGACACTGCCACTGTCGAGGCTGAGTGGCTTCGTGAACTCCTAATGGACTTGCCGATAGTTGAAAAACCGATACCGGCAATTCTAATGAACTGTGATAATCAAACCGTGATTATTAAGGTGAACAGTTCAAAGGACAACATGAAGTCATCCAGACATGTCAAAAGGCGGTTAAAATCTGTCAGGAAGTTGAAAAACACCGGTGTTATAGCTTTGGACTATATCAATACAACTAAGAATCTGGCAGATCAATTTACAAAAGGTCTTTCACGAAATGTGATAGACAATACATCTATTGAACTGGGCTTGAGACCCACATGAGTTCCTCCACAGTGGTAACCAGTCCTATGTGATCGGAGATCCCGTGAATTAGGATGGCGAAACAAGCTATGGTTGAACTGAGAGAAGAGAACCTTTAATAGGCTCGATTCCGTGGAAAGATGCATTTCTCTTCTAAACTGTAAGGCAGGGTGGTGTATACCTTAATGTGCCCCAAGTGGCTTCTCAGAAACAAGAAAATTTGTATCTCTGAAGCAAAGACATAATCCTACAGTATGTCTTTAAGGAGCACACCTATATGAGTCTGACTACTAGTCATAGTCTATGAGATTTGGGTGATCTCTAGAAAACTCATGAAGAGGCTCGGAGTATGACTTATAAGCTCCAAACCGCGGGGATGCCCAGCCAATATCAGTAATGGACTCTGGCCAAACTTGCTCACACAAGACTGACAATTCAAGGCATAGTCCATTGTTCAGTCGTGAACAAGTGCAACTTCAGCTCCTGGTGGATGTTCAACTTAACAGTCTCTACCGCAGTACTGGTATATCAAAGGCAGAGATGGAATTTGAGAGCATTTTTAATGAAGCTTATAATTCTTGGTGTGGATTATTAAAATAAATGGGTCTTAAAACATTTATTTTTATAATTAAAGAATTATAGCCCATTGCTTTAATGCTAGGGAGAATAAAAGTGGATAATACCGTAAGGATATTTGAGGAGGCATTTACCCGACTTAATAGGTTTACAAAATGTACACCACTTGTGAAGTTGGAAAAGGAGACTGGCGAGCCACACACGCGCGCGCTCGCTCGCCTCGCCGGGCCGTGGGCGTGGGCGTGGGCGTGGACGTGGACGTGTGTCGTGTCGAGTCGAGTCGAGACGAGACGAGTGGGCGGTGCGGTGCGGTCGGACGGACGGACGGGCGTGATGTGTTGCGGGGCGGGAGCATCTTTTTGCTGTTGGCTGTTGGAAAGGAATAATGGCGCCTTAACCGCGACCGTTACTGGGCCTTAACCATGGCGCCTTAACCACAACCGTTACTGAGCCTTAACCGCGACCGTTACTGCCCGAGGCGCATTAACCGTGACGTCCAGACGTCCAGGTTCATCCCCCCGCGCCTGCTCGCCTATATAAGACGCCCCTCCTCCTCCTCCTGCTCAGATTACCAATTCACACTACAGTATTCCTATTCAGGAGACCTCTCCCTCTCTCCCTCTGTTTGCTGCTTCTTTTGCATTCCCATCGCTTGCACCGCGCGCACGGCACCGGCGAGAGCAGAGCCTCCGGAACCTCGTCCTGCTGCTGAGATCCTGCTCGGGACATGCGGGCGATAAGGTTTTTAGGGAGCGTCTTCACGCGACTGCTCGCTCCCGTACGACTACTTCCTCTACGTCGACTCCGAACGACTACTTCCTCTACATCGACTCCGAACGACTACTTCGTCTACAGTCGGGTCTTCACTGCGATCATCTACCTGCACCGACTTTGTACGGCTACATCGATTGAGGTTACTTTACGATCAGTATGACTGATCCGAGTGATATCGGAAAGTCAGGTGACGCCGTCACCCTACCTTCCACGGGGTACATTCTTAAACCAGTATTCATGTTTATCAGTTGTATAATCTTGAATATATTTATGTTTAATTATTGTTTAAACATAAACATTTGCACATGGATTGTTTCACTCACCGTAATATTGAAATATCTATTTAATTATGAAATTAAAATATATCGAAATATTACCTATCATCTAACAGTACCCGGGGCAGCACGAGCAGTTCGTCTTCGACAAGGTGAAGCGCGAGCTGTCGGCGCGGCACGGCGTGACGGTGCAGTTCGTGGACACGGCGTACCTGGGCACGTTCTGCGGCCGCGGCCGGAGGAGGGACTGGCACAAGCTGTGCACGTTCCACGCCAATTGTGTCATCGGTCTCGAGGCCAAGCTGGAGAAGCTCCGTGGCGTCCTCGACGAGTGGCAGAGGTTCAAGGCCAAGGCAGGCCCCAATGGCACCGCTCTTACGGACTGATTCGATCGATTGTGTAGAGCGATAGATGCATGTCACGACATTTTGTGCTTTCCCATCCGTTGAACAGATTCACTTATTTGCTAAATTATAGTACAACATTGTTCTAGCCTCTTTGAAAGTTTGAATTTCATGTCCTTTCCCCGCCATAAAGCTTATAGGGGAATGAGTTGCTAACATATTATTTTCTTAAATTTTGTACAATTTTCATCTATCGGATACCGCCACCTCCACCTCTCCTGTGCTATATATCTTCGGCAAAGATCTACTCACAAGTCACAAAATATCTTCCTATCGCCAAAGGTCTTCATCATGCAAGTCTTCTTCTTTTTCATCATCATCATCTTTGGCGAGATGCTCCCCTCCCACCTCGTGGATGCTCTCCTCCTCCGTCTCCAATAATACCTCCCCCACCACATCCGCCACCCCAGCTCACCTCCACGCTAACCATTCTAGCAAGACGTGCCATCCCAAAGCCGGCGGTGACACCGCTGATCTTCACTTACAATCACCGCCACCATCTTGTTGGCAGCCTCCCCGGACATCTTCTACATCCAGAGGCCACAAAATTTACCCCACAAAATTCATTGGAGATAAATAAAGAAGAGTTCACCGAAGATGAAAAATTGACAAATCTTCACACATAAGATAGTATGGAAAGATTTTGACTCTAAATTTCTGAAAACAGATGCCAAGCAGTACTCAAAGCTTGGCACTCTATTCGTCCCAAAACAAATGCAATTGTAGTTGTCCTAAGTAAAATTATCTTAAATTCGATTGTTTCATACCCCCTTCGTATCGAAATAATTGTCACCATTAACTTTTTTTTCTTTGGCCCGCACACATGCAAAGCAATCCCAGGCACACGCACGACCAATCGGTAGCTTCCAAGCGTGGCTATGGAGCCAAAGAAGAAACGAGATGAAGGAATTGAAGCACCGTGTCGAGACGAGAAAACAGAAAGGTAAATAGGAAGAGTGGGGAGGACGACGACAGAGAGATGGTCAGGTGGTAATGCAAACCGAACGTCGGCCGGCGTGTTTGGAACTTTGGATTCTGCCCTACACCAGCCTTACCAAAATGTTAGTTTGGCGACAATCCGACCGCCCCCCAGTTCAGCCAGCCATACGTGCAAAAAATGAACTGCAGAAGTCGTGGTCTGCCATATCATGGCCAGCATTCAAATCCGGTTGGCGTGACTTGTGAATTTTGAATTGATTGTGAGGGCCTGTTTGGTAGGGCTCCGGCTCCACCCAAAACGGCTCCGGCTCCTCTGGTGGAGCGGCTCTTTTGGTGGAGCTGGAGCCATTTTAAGAAAACGTTTGGCAAAACGGCTTCTCCTGACTGTGTAAGAGTGAAATGTCCATAATGCCCTTTCTTTTTTCTCTTTTTTTTTCTTTTCTTCTTTATTTCTTCTTTATCTTTTTTTCTTAATTTTCCCGGCGTCCTCATCTTCTTCTCTAGAGTCTCCCTGAACCAGAGCCCTGCCCGAGCTTTTATCCGATCCCCCGCACCGTGCCCCCGAGATCCCTGCCGGCGGCCGGCGGAGGAGCCCCCGCTCCGCCCCGCCACGCCTCCCCGAGCTCCCGGCGCCGCCTCGCCGCCCCGCGCTCCCGGCGCCGCCCCGCCCCGCCACGCCTCCCCGCCTACCTCCACCGTGCCCCCGAGATCCCTGCCGGCGGCCGGCGGAGGAGCCCCCGCTCCGCCCCGCCACGCCTCCCCGAGCTCCCGACGCCGCCTCGCCGCCCCGCGCTCCCGGCGCCGCCCCGCCCCGCCACGCCTCCCCGAGCTCCCGGTGCTGCCCCGCCCCGTCTCCACTGGTCCACCCCGCCGCGCCACGCCCCAGCCCGCCCCGACCGGCTTCGCTCTGCGTCGCTCCGGGCGGCTGCGCCGCGCCCCGCCTCTGCCCGACCGGCCCCACCGTGCCCAGCACCTCCCTCCTCAGCTCCTGGGTCCCTGCCTCCGCCTCGTCCTCAGCCATGGTGGTGGACTTGGGAGCGCGCGGGGGCAAAGGTGGGAAAAGGGGGCGGAGCCGGATGGAGCTACGAAATCGTGGCTCCGCCTCCCCTTTGGAAGCCGGCAGGGGCTCCGGCACCAGCTCCACACCCGGAGCCGGTGCCATTTTCACTGTTTGGGAGGGCTCCGCCTGGAGCCGCTCGTGGAGCCGGAGCCCTCCAAACAGGGCCTGAGTTTGCTCCGACCGAGCTTCCCGCATCCACACGGAGCCAAGCAAGACCCCAAAGTGCATGTGCCCCACGCAAGATTCCCCGAGGAATATCCCCCGCTTGCCGCCGCTTCGCACCCAAAATTCTACCCACATTTTCCTCGCCTTCTTTTTGCTTCGACAGTTTTTGTTTCGATTTCTTTCCTCACCGATCTGATCTGACCCCATCAGCATGAGTTCTTCAGCGATGGCCACCGCCGACGACGATTGGGTCGACGTCGCGGATGAGTTCTGCGGCCCGGAGGAATGGGTCGTCCTCGTCGGCGACGAGGGCTCCATGTCAGCCGTCTTCTTCGGCCGCGCCGCCGCCAGCATCGGCGCCGGCGTTGCCGCGCCCATCCCCATCATCGCCCCCGCCTCCGGTGCCGACGCAGCCGCACGCAGCTGCGGACGTGTGCCCCTCCCCAGCGGCGTCACTGGGGACAGCGTCGTGGCGCCCGCGCCCATAGCCATCGCGGGGCCCGGAGACGCCGTCGCCGCCTCCCGCGGCCGCGTGCTGCTCTCCGGCCCGTGGTCGCGCTACTACGTGCTCGACCCCTCCTCCGGCGAGCGCCACGCGCTGCCTCCCCCCAGGCGCTCCAGCCCCCGCGACGCCGCGATCGCCTGAGACGCACGCGGGGCGTGCTGGGTGGTTTGCGCCTTCCGGGGCTGCTTCGAGATCTACGCGTCGTCGACCGGGAAGTGGCGCGAGGTGCCCTCCGCGGCGGCGGCCGGTGTCGTCCCCGGCTCGGCGGCGTCCTTCGCCGGCTGCGTCTTCTGGAAGCTCTCCGCGTCCGCGGGCGTCCTCGCGCTCGACGTCGCCACGGGCACCACCCGCGAGATCGAGCCTCCCCCGCGCTGCTCCGACCCCGCGGCGCTCTGGCAGCTCGGAGTCGCGGCCGGCCACCTCTGCGCCGCGGTGTGGGCGGGCGGCGGCGGCGTCGAGCTGCACGGCCTGGGCCCAGGACCCGCGTGGAAGATGCTCCACGGGATCTGCGGCCTCGCCGTCGACGGTGTGGATCTGCGGCCACTTCGCTTTGAGAGTGACAACTACGAGGTTCTGCTGCGCATTGGCGAGCGGGTGGTGGCGCTCGACATCGTCGAGGGGACTGCGCGGGAGGCGCGGCTGGATGGCGCTGTCCTGCCGCAGGAGGACGAGAAGATCGTGCCATGGTGCCGAGCAGCATCCACACTGCTGCTCTAGCTAGATCACTAGATGTGATTGCTAGTATGCTGTTATGATGGAGACCCATGTATTAGTAGAACAGTAGTATTGATGCTAAGGTACTCACATGTAGGCGGTAATCAGATAAGCATTTGGAAGGTTTCAAGATGATCATGGATTATATTGTTTTATCACTGTCAGCTTCAGTCTGTTGTAGTTAACATTGGATTGTTTATGCCCAATCTGATTCCCTTTGCTTAACTGTCGCCTTTTCCAATATGGAAATGTGGGGATTCTGAGATGGTGGCCATGATGTTGACATATTATCTGTTCTAGTGACCACCTGAAGCCAGTTAAATATCTTATGAAAGATCGACTACACCACTGAGTGCCCTAAGATGATGTGTGCTGTCTTTGTGTTACAAAACATTCTTGCAACGCTGCAAGTTATCATTAAACTGTACGTATGTCTTTCAGTTCGTCAACGCGACGGTGGCCTTGAACTTGTTCCACTCAGCGAACACCTGAGTGAGCCTCCTGAGCTTCGTCTTCATCCCGACGAGGCAGTTGCCGTGGTACGTGCACAGCTTGTTGAAGTCCCTCCCCTTGCGGCGGTCGCAGAACCCGCCGAGGTACGCCGTGTCCACGAACTGCGCCGCCACGCCGTGCCGCGCCGAGAGCTCGTGCTTGAGCATGTCGAACAGGTCCTGCTCGTTCTTGCCCGGGTGCGCCCCCCGCGCCTCGTACCAGCTGTCGTAGAACGCCACCGTCCTGGCGCTGGCCCTGGCGTACACGAACCCGCCGTTGGCCTTCTTGTCGAGGTCGTAGGGGTTGTCGCCGTAGAACTTGTCGCACGACATGGCGATGTCGGCGCCGACGGGGACGCGCAGCAGCGGGTTCCGGAACCAGACGATGTCCACGTCCGTGAAGACGAAGCTGTAGCCGAGCCGCAGGACGCGGGCCTGGAACCGGTTCCGTCGCCACATCATGCCCAGGTAGTTCCTCTTCATGAACGGCAGCTCCGCCGAGTAGTCGTCGTCGCCGCCGCCGCTGGCGCGGCGGCGGAGGTGGTAGCAGAGCGGGTGCACGCGCCGGCACCGTCCGTACGCCTTGTCGTCGACGGCGACGATGATAAGGTGCCGGAGCAGGGGCGCCGTCCTCACGCCGACACGGAAGCTGTGAAGGAAGAGGTCGAGGAGCGAGCCGGGAGACGCGAACGCTCCGTTCGTGAAGGTCATGATGACGGTCTTGTCCTCCATGGCCGCTCGCCTCAGCAGCTCCGGAAGGTCGTCGTCGTCGGGCGAGGTCGTAGCATCCTGCTACCCAATTGCACACGTGCACATCTATGTGCAGTGAATTCGTCATTTGAAAAAAATTAACAAATCAAGATACACGTGCACATCTGTAAGCCACCTACCATGGCAGAAGGCGTCGTCGTGCAGGGTTCAGCATGAGCTGTTCCGTTGTCACCCAAGGATCCAAGCTCTTGATGATGATCCGCCGCCGGCGCGACGCCGACGAAGCTGCTGCACGAGCGCGGAGGAGCATGGTAAGTCGTTTCGTTACCGAAGGTTGCGAATTCCGTCTCTGCCAGCGGGACGAGGCCGCACGGGCACGGCGGAGCCGGCTGGAGCAGGACGATGACGCAGGCCGCCGTGACGGCGGCTCCGAGGAAGAAGCCCAGGAGGTCTCTCTTGGAGCAACTTGGCGCCGCCATGCTCGCCCGGCTCTTCTGCTGGCTTCAAGTGATATCTGCTAGTGTTCCAGAGTAGAAGCAATATCTCATGAAGAAGTGAAGTGTCCTGTCGATTGTGGAATGGTACTCCTACTCCATGCGAATATGCCGTGGCGATCATGGAACCCAGTCGCCCAGAGCCCCAGACGGCGCCTGTTCCGCGGTAACCGTTTCGTGCTGCAATTACATGTTGCGCCTGCCGGCCTTCGTACGTACTCGGCGACGGTGACAATGTTGTTCGGTAGCTCTGTGATCGCGCATGGTGCCGATTATCGAAGCCGCACTGCCACACCTTCGTCATCCTCTGCTTTTGGGAGATTGCAAGAACGGGCCGGGCCGGGTGCGGTCCGGGTGGCACTGATATAAAGGAGTTTGAATGGTCGGAAACCTCTGTAGATTTTCGGAAACTCGATAAATGAATTCTCTTTTTTAACCGTAAACCTCTTTTGTTTTTGACCATTTCGACACATGATCGAGCCATGCCTTTAACTGAAATGATCGTTGGTTCTAACTC
This sequence comes from Cenchrus fungigraminus, assembly GCA_036936925.1. Classification (NCBI taxonomy): domain Eukaryota; kingdom Viridiplantae; phylum Streptophyta; class Magnoliopsida; order Poales; family Poaceae; genus Cenchrus; species Cenchrus fungigraminus. The sequence goes on along the minus strand of CM072780.1, from coordinate 26,595,699 downwards.
TTTAGCAACAGGATTTATGCAGTTTCATTTGGTTGGAGTAAATAGTAATAAAATGCATATGCTGCTTTTCACACATGATCGTGGAAGTTCTAACTATTTTCTTCAGCATCTTTAGTTCGTTTTAAAAAAAAGGTGTAGGACATTTAAATATAGCACGGAGAGCAAAGATAAGCAATATTTTCAACGATAAAGTGTGGTTTCAAAGGGACTGCAATTCATTAAGAATTTAGGATGATAATGATTGTTCTTCTGATCTTGAAGAGGTTAATACAGACAGTGAACCACTACACTGCTCCTGGCATCTGTCTCACTCGTTTCTCTGTCGAATGGCTAAAATTGCCCTTGTGTACAGGTAAGGGAAACTGCAGAACTGAATCCATAACAGATGCGGTTCATCAATGCTTTCCCATTGATCGTGATTTGCAGTGACCTCGACTTGTCAGGCCTCTTCCAAGAGTAGGTGCAATAAACAAATTTGAGGATGAGTGGATCGTCGCTCCTTAGTGACAAGTGATTGATAACGTGTACTCCCCGTCTCTAAATGATTGTCTCTAGAAAACGGTGTTTACCTCACAAACGCTTTCTGGACGACCATCATTTAGGGACGGAGGGGGTAAGCGCGAAATATCTTAGTTGTGGAGGCTTCTAAGGTATGAAGAGATAAGTAGGCTCGGTTCGAGGAACGAGTCCAGTGCGGTCCACATGATGCAAGGAAGAGCAAGGTGACGTGTGTTGGTGCAACTGCGGCATTCAAGTCAAGGAATGAGGCAAGATCGAGTAGACCGTCCGGACGTTGCAAATGATTTGACACACTTGAGGCATGTGCGGGAGGTCGAGGCTTTGCGTCACGGAAATGGCGGCTGTTGTGGCTTCAATGCCGAGATCAGCGTCACCTCCAAGGAGGCAAGGACGCGTAGTCACCAACATCGACGTCGCCGCGCGGTTCTACCACCTCCCGCTGGTCGTCCAGCCAGTCGTGGCAGGCGGCACCACGACAACGGTGGCAAAGCTCCCGGTCCTCGTCTTCTATTGTACCATGACGGCTAGTTCATCATCGGCTTACCTTATGTCAACTCGCTCACGGCACTCGCAACATCTTTTCGTTGCCCTCCACGCATATTGGTGCTTTATACCTGACAACCTGAAAACCTATCGAGGAGTACTCGAGACAATAGATTATGCGGAAGAGAATCATTGGACTTGAAACTCGAAAGTAAAAGCGAGGACACAAGACACATGTATACATGTTCAGATTGTTAGAGTAGCATAATATTCTACATCATGTTTGGAGTGTTGTATATTACGTCCTGCGCTTCGATGTTGAGATATAAGAGTCTATGAGGTCTGCTGATCTAAGTACAACAGCTCTACTTTATATATTCTATAGACAAGTTACTAGTCGGTTACAAGTTACAATAACAAACCTTGAGTACTTTCTAATCCTCTTCAAGTATTTTATGTGGTCAAATCTTCAAAGTGCTTCAAAGATGCAATGAGGTTGTGATGTGCTCAAGCCTTTGATCACCTTGATATATGGAGGGTAGCGAATGTTGCACTGCATAATGAGTAGCGCTGAGCCTTAGGTTGAATCAAAAAATTAGGTTGAGTGTCAATCTTGAATCTTCGTTTTTTGTCTTAAAATCAACCGAGCTTTTGAATGATTAAATAATCAATCTAAGGGTCTTTAGTTTCACAGAAGTCATAATTGAGTAGTTGTGGGGCACACAACTCCCGAGCGTGCGCCAGGTGAGCCGAAGAAGCCACATTGAGTGGTAATTGGTCTTTAGTCCCCCAGTTTGAAAGTTAGCAGAGCTATCGGAAATATTTTCGAGTATTACTTGGCACTTAGCCCCTGATTATGGGAGCTAGCTAGATGTGTCATTGGAGGTACGCTGAGCATCCTAGAGAGTCGTTACCGATGCTGGACCGGGAAGAAAAGATGCATACATTATTTACTACCCCACAGCGCAAATTTCAAAGAAATAGTTTCGCACTTAGGATTTGAACCCTGGATGGGAGCTCCTCAGCCAGTGGTCTTTTACCACTCTAACTTGAAACCCTTGAACTGTGTGCTAATTGAGCCGATAGATTTGTTATGAGAGAAAAATACTGCAGAAGAAGCTGTAATAAGACAAGTCGAACGGACTCACAATTCAAAATTGATGAGTTGGAGGAGAGAATGGGAGGAAAGATAAGATAATTGGTCGCTAGTTTTGTCTTCTATGTATCAACGTTACAGCAATTTGAAAGCGAAGACACATGACAGCAGTAGCGCGTAGGTGATTGAAACATAAAATAAAAAGTAATTAAAATGCAATGGAGGTCCATCAACTTGTAAGGGTGTGACACTTAGGTCCATTAACTCTAAAAATGCATTTATGGTCCATAAACTTGTCAAGTCATTCACCGCAGGTCCATAATTGTCCACATATGCTTCTACTAGTGTAATGATATGATGATTTGGCTCAAGAAGCATCTTCTAGCTGAGTCATTTCAACAACTAGGTTACATACGGGCGACAGAGACTTGACATTTTTTGAGCTGAACGATAGTAGCCTCCTCTTATGTACATCAGATACCGCACGGGAGGAGGCTGATGTTGTTCAACTCCGAAAATGTCAAGCATGTGTGACTCATAAGCTACTCGATGAAATGGCTCAGCTAGGATATATGCTTCTTCGAGCCAAGTCACCACGTCATGTCAGCAGTAGAAGTATATGTGGACAATTATAAACCTGCGGTGAACGACTCAATAAATTTATCGACCCAGAAATGCATTTTCAAAGTTGATAGATCTAAGTGACACATCCATACAAATTGATGGACATCTGGTGCATTTTACTCTAAAATGAAAGAACAAAATAGAGTGTAAACCAGCAAAAGCTCACCATTCTCTGGTTTGTCTAATATGATTTGTCTAATAGACAAGTGGTTGTCTTTATTATTGACCCTGCTCTAACAAGGATTAGCAAATTGAATTCTTTTCCCCGCATGAAAACAGAGGTAGCAGCTTGGTGATGCGCTTCACGTAGATGGATTTTGCCCTCCGTTTCGATCTACGTGCAAGCTCTTCCAGTGTTTGCGGAGTTGCAGTCTTGCCTGAGTCAGACACAGCTAATGTCCTGGTCCTTGAGGGGCTGTTTGGATCCATGCGGGTCCTATTTTTATTCCGCAAGTTGACGATCTTGATGATCAGCTTGATTCTTATTCCGATACGCAAGTTGACGATCTTGATCTCCATGATGAGCTTAACTAGGCGACGAGTAATTGATTGATTTTTTTAAACGTGCATAACATGTAGTATTTTATTAAAAAGAGAAGAATTGTAAGGAAATCACTTAGGAAACCACTTTAAGAGACACATCAAAGTGCAGAGTTACAAGAGATACGACCGGAGACAACAGTCAAAAGAAAAGAAACAGACACACATAACATGGCCCAAGACGACTGAAGCTTGCAATTGCAGGGGGAGACACCAGTTCACCACACACACATCATCGACTAACTAACAAGCAGAAGCTTAGAAGCTTGCGGAGGTAGAGTGCGAAGCTCCAGCAAAAACGATTCCTCCAGAGGAAGCGATGACAATGTCATCATCGTCCGTCTACTACCAGAGGAGCAGACCAAGTCTTCAGTCGGCAAGAGCTGAAAACGGTAGCCGCAACACCACCTCCAGCGAGGTGAGTTATGTCCACCGATCAAGGCTTTGACCAAAGACCACCAAAACCAACTTCACATAGCCCTCCTCCTGGCCACGTTTTCTCCTAGGTCAATCCGTCCATCCAAGGTGAGCAGCGATCGCGTATGCCCCAAAATCACACGTATATGTGTGTATACATCACACATATGGTATTGCAATATATGGATTCTGTAGTGCGTTTTAGTTTCTAGTTTAGTCCCTTGCTAAAAGTCGCTCCAGCTACATTTTTTTCTAGCTCCGCCACTGTATGGAAATGAGCCTTCACCATCTTCTGCATGCCTACATAGCATGAAATGTTCCAAAATCTGATGCAATCTTTATTGCTTTCTTCTCTGTCTCAAGCCAATAACCTTCTTCACTGTGTGCCAGACCATCTCTTTAAAATAGCAACAACAAATGTTGTCGCTGTCGGCCGCTATCCTCGGGTCAACGGTGTCGGTGCAGAGGAGCAAAGAGTCGAGCAGCAATAGAATGTCGTCGTCGGCTGTGTCCAAGGAGATTGACGCTGCTAGTGTTGTGTTGTAGGAGGCCGAGGAGGTTATATAGATTCTCATTGGTGATTATGGAGGAAGCCGCAAAGGGGCTCACGGTGCAGTGACAAAGGCCACTGGCTGGGGAGCTCCCACCTAGGGTTCAATCCCTGGGTGCTGCACAATTTGTGGAAAATAAAAAAAAATCCCCTCGCCGGTCCCGTGTGTCAAAACACTGGTTAAGAGACGGCCCAGGTCGTGTTGAGGACCTGTGTGGCGTAGGCAGGAGTCTCACGGGTTACGTTCCTAGTGTCAGGGCGGGACCGGGGTTCGGGAAGACCTTTTTACATGTAATGCCGGTGTGGGGAGGGGGGGGGGCTTGCCCCTCGTAGGTCAAGTTTTTTAGATTATGGAGGAAGCCATCAGGCCAAGAGTCTCTTCATCAGCTGGGGTAGGCTGCCATTAGTGCCATTTGTTGAACTGCCATGCTAAGTAAAGAAGAGGGGATGACCGTAGGGAGGAGGCTCCTGATCTGCCGACGCTGATGTGACTTCTTGAGGTTTGAGAGAAATTTTATAATGAAGCGGTCCTGATTAGTTTCCAAAAAATTCACCAACTACTCGTCACATCAATCTCCGGACATTAATTAAGAGTATTAAATACGAATTAATGATAAAATCCATTTCATAACTCGTACCTTAATTTTCGAGATGAATCTAATGAGCCTAATTATGCCATGATTAGACAATATCATGCTACAATAATCAATCTTTAATGACAAATTAATTAGACTTGATGGATTCATCTCGCAACGGTTCATTTATGTAATTATTTTTGTAACTAGTCTACGTTCAACACTCCTAATAAATCTTAAAAGAGGACTAAAAAATTTTACATATGCAACTAAACAGGAGACAGAGAATTCTAGTGGGTGCTTCACGAGGTTTGAGAGAAACTTTTTAGCTTAAATATTAAAACTATAGTCTGTTTCATGCATAAGGATGCATGTTGAACCGTACATCCAAAATATCTCTACTCTGTGTCTGTGCTGAACAGACATGCAGCGCACCACAGCAGCACCACAGCACACAGCAGGTAGTCCAAAAGTTCTTTTTTATTCATCGTGCGGGATCGTAAGTGCTTGTATTGCGGGAGTAGCGTATATTGAGAAAAATAGAATAAAAAAGTTGGTTTATGGTGTAGATCCCAAGAGAGAAGCTGCGCGCGTATCATGCACCGTCCGTATCTCCAGCTCACTGTTTAGTTCTGAAAGTACAATCCACTCATCACATTGGATGTTTAACATTAATTATGCTTAGCATCACATTGTCTAATTATATTTTAATTAGATTTAATAGATAGATTCATCTCGTCATTTAGCTTAGGGGTTATGAAATGAGTTTCTGTCATTATCCAAACATTTGATGTACGAGACTAAACTAAACTTACTTCTGAGGATACAAAACTGACAAGATCTCACTTGAGCTTTCTGAAAAAAACTAAACACCTTTCCTTCATTCTACTACTCACATATGCAAATCATCCCCTATCATCACGTAAAAGCCCTACAGTTGTCGTATGCTGGATTCTCCTAGCATCAATTAATCAGCGATTTGCCGATTCCCACAGGCAAAATTTTATTGGACTATGACTCAGCCTTTAAATCCCAAACTCATATTTATATGTAATCATATTTCTTCAATTCCCCTCAATCTGATTTTCTGTCCACGCACATAATCCTAATCTGATTTTCTGTCCACGTGCACATAATTCTAATCTGAGCATCAATTGATCAACTGGGATTGGCTGTGTACTGTGTTGGACCATTGAAGCCGTTTCTTGTTGGGTTGGGACCTTCTACAACAACAGAAACAACTGCTAATCAATCATGTCAGTATTGGAGTGATTATTCAATAATTTACAGTATAAAAATAAAAATTATTTCACGTTGAACTTCGATAGTTGGACTGAGGGCCTATGATTATATAATTTGGTGCAGGCCCCATATATTTCACGGGACGGCCATAAGCCCTTAACCAACCAACCCGACCTCTCGACGCGCTGTTCTTCTTCGATCGAGATGTACAGCCACGGCACGAGAAATAACCTCTTGTGTTTCCTCCTCGGAGCAGCCGCCACCGCGGCCTGCTTCGTGCTGCTACTGCCGGCTGCTCGGCGCCCCATTGCCATCCTGCCCGCGGCACATCAAGAACCCGCCTTGGGTAACAGAACCCAAGCTGATGGCATGGTCAGTGCATGCACTGTGTCGATCTCCTACGACTAATCACTTCGATTCCAAGTTGCATTGTTTGGTTTTTATGAATTCTGCATGCGCGCGTGCGCACCACTGTTCGCAGGCCGGCGGCACTTCACCCGACGACGATTTGGGAGAGCTTCTGGGAAGAGCCGCCATGGACGACAGGACCATCATAATGACCTTCACGAACGAGGCGTGGACGGCTCCCGGCTCGCTCCTGGACCTGTTCCTGCAGAGCTTCCGCCTGGGCGTGCGGACGGAGCCCCTGCTGGAGCACCTCGTCATCGTCGCCGTCAACGCCAAGGCGTACGAGCGGTGCCAGCACGTGCACCGGCTCTGCTACCACCTCCGCGTCGAGGGCGTCGACTACGGGGCGGAGCAGCCCTACATGGAGAAGAACTACCTCGACATGATGTGGCGCCGGAACCGGTTCCAGGCCCGGGTCCTGGAGCTCGGCTACAGCTTCGTCTTCACGGACGTGGACATCATCTGGCTGCGGAACCCGCTGCTGCGCATCCCGGTCGGCGCGGACATGGCCATGTCGTGCGACCAGTTCTACGGCGACAACCCGTACGACCTGAACAAGAATGCCAACGGCGGGTTCGTATACGTCAGGACGAGCCCCCGGATGGTGGCGTTCTACGGGAGCTGGTACGCGTCGCGGGCGGCGTACCCGGGCAAGCACGAGCAGTACGTGTTCGACCGGGTGAAGCACGCGCTGGCGGCGCGGCACGGCGTGCGGGTGCAGTTCGTGGACACGGCCTACCTCTCCGGCTTCTGCGACCTCCACAAGGACTTCTACAAGGTGTGCACGGTGCACGCCAACTGCCTCGTCGGGCTGAAGATGAAGCTCCAGAAGCTCACAGAGGTGTTCGACGAGTGGAAGCTGTTCAGGGACAAGGCCGCGCTCACGGACTGATGAGCAACTGCGTGATTTGTCACTTTGTCAGGGTCCATGCTGTGACCTGCTCCTGATGTTTTTTTTTTTTTTTGGTGTGTGTGTCTCTGATGTTAGGTCGCTTGCATTGCCTGTAGCATTTGCTTCCACCATTGTCGAAGAGTTCTGCATCCCACTAGGTCCACATTTTCACAAGTCGAGAGATTATGTCCGATCTGGATGCTATCGTCGTGTGATCCATGATGCTTGTGAATGGCACATGGCAGGGTCGTCCCTGCCGGTGTGCAACCTGTGCAGGATCCCCAAAAGTGTGGGACGGTGGGACCTTCCAAAAATTCTTGAAATACTACCGTAATCCTAGTCCTTCCTCCGTCCTAAAACAAGAGTAAGTTTAGGATTTAGGATTTACCCCACAAGAATGTACATTTAGATTTCAGATCACTTAATTGGGTTTACATGTACCGTACCATACACGTCGTTTACAACGTCATACGTTTATTTCATTTAGCCCTTCTAGATTTAGGAGGGAGTACTAAGAGGAAGTACAGACTGTTGAAATGGGAGCTTATATGTAAAAGTAAGAAAAAAGGAGGTCTGGGAATCAAGAATATGAGAAAAATGAATATAAGTTTGATGTGTAAATGGTGGTGGAGGCTAGAAAATGAAAAAGGTCTGTGGCAAGATATAATTAAAGCCAAATACTTGAAAGGTGGAGGAATCAGCTCAGTCCCACATAGGATTAATGACTCTCATGTATGAACTGATCTGCTCAAGATCAGACATATCTAATTAAGAGGAAGAAAGATTATAACAAAAAATGGTAAATAGACTCTGTTCTGGAAGGATGAGTGGTTAAATGGTAAACCCATATGCATTATAGCACCTGTCTTATATGATTGGTGTAGTCAGAAAGATTTAACTATCAGCCAATTCCTGTCCATGGGGGGGGGGGGGGGCAGATTAGATTTGACAGATGGGTACCACCCAATCTCTTTGAACAATGGGTGGATATAGTAAACCAAGTCTACCACTTCGATTTCAAGAATGAGGAAGATGTAGTGAGGTGGAAATGGAGTGGAAATGGTATATACACTACCAAATCAGTATATGACCATTTGACCAGTGATGATTGGGGCAGGCATTTCCAACACATTTGGAAAGCTAAATTGCCATATTAAATCAAAATTTTCACCTGGCTGATGGAGAACAATGCAATCCTTACAAAAGACAACATGGCCAAAAGAAAATTGGGGGGGGGGGGGTGGGGGGCCAGCTTGTGTTTTCTGTGACCAAACTGAAACACTTGAACATCTGTCCTTCCAATGTACAATTGCTAAATGCATCTGGGGAATGGTTGGAGCCTGTATGGGTACAACCTCTATCCCTAACAGTATATCACAATACAAAGAGTGGATACAAAACCTTCTACCACATGGAAAAACTGTACATCAGTTCGGCTTTGCAGCAATATGCTGGGCTGTCTGGAAGGGCAGAAACAAGGCCGTCTTTGAGAAGAAACTAATCAAACATCCAGCCGAGATAATCATACATGCGTGTGCATTTATGTCTTATTGGGCAGGTCTTTTTAAGCCGGACTTTGCTGGCGGTGTGGCTGAAGGCGTCAAGGTGCTGTTGATGTTGGCATATAGGATCCTGGCACAACAGAAGAGGGCGCCGGCAGTGGGGATGCTTCCAGCTCCGAGGGATGACCAGAGGGAGGACATGGATGAGGCGTGAACAGCGGTTGGCTGATGCGTGGAGCTGAACTTTGCCCCCCTACATACCTGAATGGAGATGGAAGGAAACTGTCAGAAGATGAGCATTTTAGTGCCGTCTGTCTGTGCTTGAATGAACTCTGTAATAATTAGGTGTCTTTGAACTCCCTTTTGAAACTGATCAATACATGTTTCTTCTAAAAAAAGTTCTTTCATATCCCGTAAATTCGGTATTTCGTGTCTAATTTGTAAACGGGCCGGTGTAATACGCTAAGATCAATACATGTTTCTTCTGGAAAAAAAATTCTTTCATATCCCGTAAATTCGGCAGAGGACCTTTGGTTCCCCAGATAGTGACAGATCACTGGTTTTTCTACTCCCTGCTGTGTCCGCGGCTGGAATGCTGGATGCAAACATAAACAGAAACATCCGCGCGCGTCCTGCTTGGCTTCGGGCGTCAGAGTGCATCTGCTCCGTGCTGACTGGTCCGAAGATCGACGACGCTCTGCATCCTGACGCTGCACGAATGTATATTATCAGACGGAAGTAAAGCCATGCACGTTGTTTGTTGACCGGCCCTGCTGAATCGAACTAGCGGAAATGTCCCTACTTCCGTGTGACGTTGTGTCGCTGTGCGCCTGTGCCGCTGTCGTGCCACAATTCAGTATTTGAACTCATGTCAACTGTTTCAACGCGGTAGTTACGTACTGGAACATCAATGGCTCCTCCTGCGGCGTTCCTCTTTGCAGCTTTCCCTACAGCAAAAGTGTTGAGCATTTCACCGACCGTGCTTGTGGCCCTCTGTTTGCTGCACTGTATAACTCGCCCAGCACGTCAGAATCAGACGCAAACCAAAGTTCCTGTTAGAGGGTTGAGGTATGGTCGCAACCAAGAGACCCAGATTCGATTTTTCATTAGAGCGAATTATGAAGCTAGTTTTTTTTAAAAAAAACCTGACCGGTTAAAAAAACCCTGACCGGTGAAACCGAGGTTCACGGATACGCGAATGTTGTAAACCCAGACTCGGGAGGCTTGCGACAATCGACAGCGAACGATGGAGTTGTAACGCACTTGCTACATTTTTATCCACTGACAGCAACAAGGCGTCAAAAATAAATCACAGGAGCAAGGACATCGAATTGGAAGAACGCTTATTTAAAACATCAGGTAGTGATCACTGATTAGAGCTACTAACGAGCCCGCAGAAGGCTACAAATGTACACCATAGAGTTTAAAACGATTCTCTCGGATTTCCCCTCTGTCCATCTTATGCAGGAGGTTGTACCACTACTAAACACAACTAAAGCCTTCCACAGAAAACATTACGTCCAACGTATCATCCTTCTCCGGGGATGATCAAGGAAAGGAGAATCCGACGGTGACATGCATGAGGCATCAATTGTCTGTGCCAAAGTAGCGATCACCATACTCTCCCAGACCAGGGATGACCCTGAATTCCTCGTTCAGACCGTAATCAATCTCTGATGTTACAATTTTCAGCTTTGGGAATCGCTTGCAAACGCACTGAATCCCTTCAGGGGCCTGCATACAAAAAAATATATATGTGTGGCAGGCGTTATGCAACTTGAAGAAAGAGCCATCAAGTAATAGAACAGTTCTTTGTTCAAAGTGATATATATACCGAGATGAGATTTAGGAAAATGATTCGGTCCTCAGGAACACCTTTTCTTATAAGAAGGTCAATAGCTTGATTTGCCGAATTGCCTACAACACAATAGAGTAACTCATCAATAGTGAGTAAAGCGACATGAACTTTTGCTATATGCCGATGCCTGATAAACACGACTAACTGGTTATCAAGCACATTTCTTTGAAGTCCAAAAAAAAAAGATAAAGGTATTAAGGTAGGGGCACACTTTATTTATTCAGGACACAACAAAAAGAATAACCAGTTTATTCACCACAGCATCAGTTTTACAAAGTTAAGAGCATTTCCTAACAGATCTAATAAACAAATTTCTCAGTTCATTGATTGTACATCTGTGACTACAAGATTAATTATTCTTGAATGATATTATATCATGATAACACATAGTCCAAATGACCTTTAGACGCACATGCGAAGTTTCAAGGAATTTTCATTTTTACTGCCACAACCAAAATTGGATTCCTTCAGTTTGAACAAAGAATGAGCAGAAACATAATAAGCAGGCTAAACTGACCTGTACCAAGCACTGGATCCAAAAGTAGAACATGCCGTTCAGCAATATCCATTGGAAGTTTGTGATATACGAGCTAGATGCAGAAAGTGTTGGCAGTTTGATCAATCCAAAGTTGTTTTTAGAGAACATATCATGGAATCTGAATGTGTACCTGCTGCCCATTGTCTCCAACACGATGTATTAGAATTTTCCCTATTTTTATTCCTTTACAGCAAGCACGCAATGCATTCTCCATGCTCTCACCACTGCAATGCAATGACATATAAACAGAACTCATTACTCCATAAATCTATTAATGCATTAAAAATGTGTACAAGATCAACTGCAAATATGCATACATCCAAAGGGTAAATTAGGGAAATGATACGTGCAACAAATAATGTCATAAAATTGATTACAGGTTGATTGCATACGAGTAAAGCGTGAACATATTGAGCACCATGTGGTCATTAAGATTCATGATGGTAAAGTATGAAACCTGCAATGACAGGAGTAAACAAGGGGAGTCTGCTTTACAATAGAATGTTGCAACAGCATGGCAAATACTGAAAGTAGAGGCTCTACATGCCATGACAATACAAACCTCTATAAATAGCAATTACCGCTGTGCACAATTGTTTAACATATATTGTGTGCCATGGTAATTTAGAGTATGTGTCCAACTGTCTATCACTAAGTTCCCTGCTTCTGAAAATGTCTGTGCTTGTTTATTGGGGTTGACAGTAGCTTTTTGGCTTACCTTCGTACAATAGACACTCCACAGAGCTTCTTGCAAAAATCGACTCCCATGTAAGCAGATCCTGAACCAAACAAATATGGCATGGCATGATTCAGTCAAGAAAATGTATTTTCATTACCCAAAGTAAATATACACCTAGCAAAGATATATACAAAATCAAATCTTTTCTGAATCAATTTTTTATAGCCAACCACAAATTGCCACTTCAAACCATAACACTGTTAAGTACAAAAAGTCACCTAGGTATGCAACAATATGGCACATCAGTCACACTTACATAAATCAGTTACTGTATTAACGATGGGTAATTAATCTGGTAATATCTTTTTTCAAGTGGCTAAGTCTTTCAAACTAATGGTAGACTATTTTAGCAACTAAGATGGCATACAGTATGAAAGTATTCCATATAGTTACAGAAGATGTTCGTGGAGAATCCAGACCTAAAAGTCAAATATTCTGGACGGGACAAGATGAGAACATAAATAAATAAGGTGAAGAACTAAGTGGAAGCAAGATACATGGTGCCACTTGCAAAATACCTGTTGGAGTAATAACCTGCTTTTCTGTAAATGGCAAATGCCCCAGACCATGCTCCACTACCTGACATGGCAAAATTTCATACATCAGGCAAATTAATTAACTCAGCCATGAAAATAAGGAAAGGAAATAAAGGCTGTGAAATATTGTAGTACCAAACGAATCAACCGATCTGAATAAAAAACGAAGTCAGGTGTAGTGATGTCCCTATCACGAATAAGAGTATGCATTCCTCGGATCTGTCAAATTGATTATAAAGGGAAAAGGGAATTATGAGATCAGAAAAATAACAGTGTTAATTGAAAAGATTTTGTAAGGGTTAGCAGCTTTACCTGAAAAGTTGATTGAACTACATGAACATTAGGATAGATTTTGCACAAGTCATGCTGACCAAGCTTTGTACGGATATGTTGAACAATCAGATCAACTGCTACATGGTTATCACCTCCTCGTGGAATAATCACATCAGCATACTTCTTTGAAGGAAGAACAAAATCATCGAATGCTGGCTTCACAAACCTTCCATACTACACATGCCAGAAGAATTGTGTTGTAGTACAGTAATTAATACATTAAAAAAGGAAACATGCAGTGGGCATAAAGATAAACCACAATGTTATAAGAACACGTGAATTACCTGGTCAAGCACTGAGCTAATATCTCTACCTCTTTCAACTGTATCACGCCTGATTCTTCGGGCAAGCCTAATATCAGCATCTGATGGGACCCCAAAAGGAAATAAGCAAAACTTCAGCTGAGCTAAAACTAGAAGAACCTAATAAACACACAACAAACCACAATAACAGTAGCAAAGAGGAGAAACCTGTGTCCACAAAAATTTTCATGTCCATCAGGTTGCGAACTCTCTGATCATGAAAGACTAAAATTCCCTCCAAAATGATGACATCTGATGCATTGACCTGACAAAATGAAATTAGACCACCTAATAGTTAGGAAAAGGCGTAGTGAAGTGTATCAGGTTACACGAGTTTTGTACTTTTCAACACAAAAATAAGAAATAAAAGGAAACAAAGTTCTCTGGAGTTGTTCAAAAGGCCGATGTCATGAACTCGAACTCACAAAGGAAAGGCAACTTTATCATGCTGACAGGTTTACAAGTGATTTGCTACCTTCCTAAAGGTTTCAGAGCACCGTCGGTGCTTCTTGAAATCATATATAGGAACATTTACAGGCTGAGCACGTTTCAGCTGTCCCATGCATTCCAGAAGTTGTTCTGTATCAAATGCATCTGCAAGAAAAGAATACAGTCTGCCTCACATTTCAACAAAAGAATAGCCAATTAGCGCTCTGATCACTACCATATGTAGGATATTCCAAATGGCAAATGAAGTACCAGGGTGATCAAAATTGTAGTCTTGGGCATGTGCGGATTCTTCAGCAGTTAGGCCACGATAGAACGAATCCTACAAAATTGCAAGCCCAAAATGAGATCAAGCTTCTTCAGAAGTCAAACCTAGTTTGCAGTAACTATTCTGACCAATGTGATTCCACAAGGTAGTTGGAAGAGTGCACGAACTTGGTAAGCATTGGCATACAGATTCACAGGAATCTCAGCTTTCATATCTAAGTAAAATGGAAGAGTGGGTGAACTTTCAAACATTTGCACACAGATTCACATGAATCTTGACCTATCCCTAGCTAATTTAAATGACTAGGCTACTATCCCGGACCTTAAAATTGGATAAACAGTATAGCGTTTGACACGTTATATGAAACCAAGTAACTACAAAGCAATATATAACAAAACATAGCGGTAGCAGCTGGCAAGCTCTCGAATAAAAACAGCCCAGCCGCAGAAGCAGCAGTGATGCGGACAACACTCACCTGGTTCACGAGCACGACGCGGTGGTCGTGCAGCTGCTGGATGATCATGTCGCACACCGTCGTCTTCCCCGACGCCGTCCCTCCCGAAACCCCTTGAGAAAGAAAAAAACAAACAAGCGGAAATTCACACCATGGCCACCAGTATGGCAGTATGAGGGTCGGGCACACTCGTGCCACTGCCAGCGCGTGCGGGGGAATGGGTGGCGACTTGCAGCGCGACCTACCGATGACGAAGGGCTGCCGGGCGGCGGAAGGGGAGGCGAGCTCCACCGCCGCGGGGGCGGCGGCGGCGGCAGTGCCGTTGGCGTAGACGGTGCCGTTGGAGTGGGCGGCGCCGGGGGAGGCCCTGGCGGAGGAAGGGGAGGATGGGGCGGAGGGGGAGGAGAGGCGGAGCGCCTCGAGGCGGAGGCCGCTGAAGTGCGCCCCCACCGCCGCCTCCATGACGTCGTCGACCGCCTTCTCCGGCATCTCGCACCCCCGCGCCGCCGGCCCCCGATCGGGATTCGTGGATGGGTGATTCGCGGGTTTCAGTCTGTCGCTGGGGCTCTTTTTTCCCCACCTGGTGGGCTTGGAATGCCGAATGGGGGCCGCGCTGCCGGATGAGGGGGGGTGGAGGGAGGCTGGGAATTTGGGAAGTGCACGTTGTTCAGTGGACGAGGAACATGATGCGCGGGCGCGGAGGGGGCACACCGCACACCGCCGGCACAAAGGGCAAAGCAAGATCGCAAGATGCTTCGTGGTTGTTTTCGCGGTTCCCTTTGGCTAGTTGCAGACTGGATCAGGACGAGCACCGTCACCCTGCATTGTCTAATTGTCTTGGGCGAGCACCTGGATCAAATGACTATCAGTGACTCACATTTTCTTCTTTTTGTTGTGAAAGGAAAAGTGGTTCAGACTTTCTGCACCATATTCACGCTCAAGCGAACTTAGCGAAGTGATCAGATGGGCCGGCCGGTAGCCTATCAACATCCTTAACTAACGTTGATTTGGCTTGTGCACAATGTGTGCGAGCTTCTTGTAGTTCTTAGTATTTCTTAACGCCCTCGTGTTTGCTAGTGAGGGAGGAGTAATGCACAAGTCTTTGTGCTAAATGAGAAAAGGCACCGACTCTTATTCCTGGCATGAATATGTCACTTTGGAAACTGGCATGGCAATTTCCATGGAACTGCAAATATTCGAAACAAAATTGAAAACATACTATCGAAAACAAAATTTCCTTGGAACAAGCACCAATCTTATGTACTCACCGTTCCGAATTACAAGTCGTTTTGATTTCTCTAGATTTATAGCTTTTGCTATGCATCTAGATATTTCCATGTCTAAATTGGTTGAAAAACTATGAATTTAGAAAAAAAAATCAAAACAACCAACAATTTGAGGTGGAAGGAGTGGTGAATTTGCTTTTTCTTGCATTGATTTGTACGTTAAAAAAAACTGTACCAGTAGGAATCTTAAAACGATTTACATTTGTGATCAGAAGGAGTCTTGGTTATTTGTAAACAGCCATGCCGATTGACGAAAGCACAAGCAAGATCTTTCATCGTTTATTGACAGCACAGCAAGATTTACAAGAAAGATGCAAAGGAAACACACACTCAGGTTGTTCTTTAAGAAAGAAAACGTGGTTACATGACACTCGCAGTGGCATCAGGGCCAACACCGAATTTTATTCTCGCTAGACGCTTCTATTGAAACCTGAGGATCTGTTTATGTGATCAACGAGTTTACAGCAGAAACAGCAGATTACAAAAATCAACTTTTGTTCTGAGAGCCCTCGACACTCTTCCTAAGCACCGATATGACCTCTCCTGGGTCAGCAGCGCCAAAAATGGAGCTTCCAGCGACAATGCAGTTGGCCCCAGCAGATGCTGCCACATCGATGGTTGAAGGACCTAGACCACCATCGACCTAAAAGCAAAATCACAAACTCGTTTCAGTGAATTGAAGATGGCCATAAAAATTGCCATGGCCGTTGCATAATATGTAGACAGGGATGGTGTTTTACCTCTATGTCAAGGGTAGGATACTTCTTTCTAAGCGTCCGAACCTAATTTAACCAGATTTCAGAAAGTGAGCAGAATTGAACTCTATCAGAAATATAGAATGAAGAAGCTGGGGAACTAAATGGCATTCTAACAACCACCAATACCTTGTCCATCATTTCTGGCATGAACTTCTGACCACCAAAGCCAGGTTCAACTGTCATCACAAGAACCAATTCCACTGGATTTTCTGCTTCGACCTGTAATTTTCTCATAAATAAACTCTTCATGGCTTCACAAAATCTCTTAACAAGAAATGTCCAAATGTTACACATTCAGAAAAATTGGAGAAGATAACTGAAATAAGTTCTGCAATTAATAGTCAATAACACTAACGGTTATATATGTCCCATAAAACAGGCTTGAGCATCACAGGCTGGATTAGGGATTCACTGCACAGTACAAATACTTTTGGTGCTGAAATGCTGCTGGTTATAGTAAATGATTATTGAACATCTGAACAACAATAGAAGGCATTTATCAAATTGATAAATAGGGTTTAGATGTCGGCAAGGGCACAATCACTGGAACGGCACAGTACATACATCAACAAACACCATAACACAAACAACTTCCAAGGGTTATAACTTCAGAACTCCAGAGAACATACACCCCGGACTTGACATTACGAAACATTCAAACCCAGATGGCAACACGAAATTCAGAAGCCGCACAACCTTAGAGTAGATGAATATACAAGCTTACTTCCACTGTGAACAGTTATCAATAAGGATAATAAAAATCAGAGGTTATACTTATGGACCTGGTATAAAAGGTTTATGTTCTATGTATACATGATACTTCAGAAGTCGTATTGAGTGCATGAAGTTACCAGGGGAAAAACTTCCTCCACCGGAGTTCCTGGCCTCAATGATACACCAGGCCTCATACCCTTTGATTTAATGCTTTGGATGAGCTCTTGCCAGTTTTCTGCATCAAGAATTTCCATGAGATGAGAAAAACTGGAAAAGAATACACCATCTGCCAACAGAAGTGAGTTTACCTCTGGTTACTTCAATATGGAATGTGAATCCTGAGGCGCCGGCCTTTCCGAATGGTTCTACATAATCTGAAGGGTTTGTGACCATAAGATGGCAGTCCAAGTATGCTCTAGAAATCAACAAGGGGTCAGCATCACTTGGTGCCCATAGAAACAGAAGTCATCAATAAGCAAAGGAAAGAAAGGTCACCATACTTGGTGTGTTTCCTCAAGCTCTGAATCACTGGAGCCCCAATAGTCAGATTAGGAACGAAGTGCCTGCATTTGCAAATAGCCAGCATAGTTAAAATAAAGTACTTGCAGGATAGACTATTTTTGTAACTGGTAGAACTGATCTATCCTCAAATTTTCAATTATAAATTGGAGTTTCTTCGTTCGAACTTGACTACTTTATAAGAAGAATTAATCCTTTTTGACAGACATCAACATAGCTTATAACATTGAATAAATACTTCAGAAATTATTTTTTATAAATATTGTTCCCTGGTAAATTATGTGATTACAAAATGAAAAAGTGACATTTGTTCATAATAAATTGCTCTGGTGTAGTCCCATTCATATAACAGACTGTGTGACACAAGCATTTTTCACCATCTTGAAAACAATGCTTATTTTCTTTATTTTATCTTGCTGCAACAAAACAGAGTGAGCAGCATGTTGGATTGTTGATCCCAATCCAACAGAATAGAGTGAACAGCATAACAGTTGGCAGATGACCACTTGATGCTTATTGAAACATTTTTTTTTCATTTTTTGCAATTTGCAATCTTTTTCTGCTTTTATCAGTGACAGGATTACATTCCAAAAGGTATGCCAAAAACAAAATTAAGTATCTACTGTTTCCTTTCATAGGTTGGTTCAGATAACATTCAGATTTATTGTTTCCATTTACTTTTGAATGTGCAGGCCTCCATTTCAATTCTAGACTCTAGATAAGTTACATAGTTCCCCAAAATTCTGCATATATGTATATGTATAGAATATTATGACAGGAAACATGTATATGGTAATCGAGAGGCACGCAAAAACTGAACAAGAAGGATCTGAGAGGGTGGTAAAGACAGTGACAATCTGGGTAGGAGATACTGATTTCAGGCATGCCTACATTCTAAGGTACAGAATAAGAGATCTTACAATCATTCGAGCAGCTTACAGGGGGAAAAGATACTTGAGAACAAACTAGGTCCTCAGCACCATTAAACACTTCAGTAGCAAACTAAAACAGATGCAGCATATCCACATTGGAAAGTAGAGACCAACTCACCCATCCTGTAAGAAAATATGAAAAATAAAACAGAGGTCAGCATAGATAACCTTTAAATTTTGTACAAAAATTATCATCAATTCATACAAACATGGACAAAAATAGCCTGCCAAATAACAGAGGCCGCGGAGTTCAGCAAAACTGAATACACGAGCGCACATCTGCAAGGCTGCCATAAAACAATGGCTTGAGGAGGGCATGAGCAAGAAACTAAAACTGATGCAAAGCATGATGCTCCGAAGGTCAATATTCAGCTAACTTTTCTTGCAGAAATACATCATAATACACTCCGGGTAGGATCAAAGACACAGAAGGCAAATTCTGAATAAATCCTACAGAATAGGCGTCACTCCAACTGTCATAGCACTGCATAGAACCGAATTCGCATAGTAATTTATCCAATCGATCCTGCCCTCTAACCACAGGACACAACTATATACCCAGAATTGCTACCGTAGCGTACTCAACCCTACCGAAGAACTTATTGTTCGGATGAGACCAGTATCGTATTCGTACTAGCGCGGCTGCGCCCGCGAGGGACAAGACTGGTGATGGAACGGGATTGGTCGGAGGTGGATCGTACCATGATGTCCATGTGGAGCCAGTCGGCGCCGAGGCGGACCATGCGCTCGGCCTCCGAGGCGAGGTTGGCGAAGTCCGATGAGAGCATCGACGGCGCTATCTTCGCCGACGCCATGTCCGGTTTGCTTCCTCCCCCGCCGACTGGTGGTTGTTGCTTCCTCCCCTGATTGGAGTAGTAGTTGAGGTCTGAGATGGGGTGGGAACACTGGGAAGAGAAGACGATTTCGTTCGGGTCGGCGGCTGCGCGGCGGCTATTCACGCTCCGCGGAGTAGGCGATCCTGACCCGCAGCCTTGCGCCCTTTGCCCTTGAGATTTTCTAAATTCTGAATTTCGGATGCGGGTTTCTGAATTTCGGATGAGGATTTCTAATTCTTTTAAATGCTACTACTCCTATATCAGTTCAATTTAAAATTTATTTGAGATTTTCTTATAAACGCTATTGCCTACGGTATTCAACGTTCCCTTTTGAGCGCGTGTAGGCTCTACTGACTATGAAATGTAATATGAATATTGAAACTTTCTGCGGGTTAACTTGATCTTTGTGGAGGCTATACCATCCACGGGTCCACAGGATTTTTCTAAGCGTTTCAGCCTTTTTCTCTATCGAGAAGAAATCTTTTACATTTCAGATCAAGCCAATAAGCCATTCATGTGATGCTATTGCTCCCAAACATCGTAGCCTTCTGCCAATGTCACTTCAGCATCAAAGCAATTTGTTTGAACAAACAAAAAAAAAAGCTCACTGAATCCCGGTACAGCACAGATGCAAGCAAACACGAGTGTTTCTATGAAGGACAGCTTTAGGCATATATCCAAACTCCAAGGAACACGTTGGAACTCGGAAGTGGCAGCTGCAGCACAAGTAACATCTTTAGTCCTTCCTCAGCTCGATGTACTCACGCTTGGTCCCAGCTTTGTTAATGACTACGATTTCCAACTTGTCTCCCTGCATATTTTGCATGTTTTGGATCAGCACAATGGTATACATCAAATAGAAACAAACACGCAATTTTTGCAATGAGCAAATGCAACTTACAGTGTAGATGTCTCTTTCAGTTGCAGATGCAAACACATCCTTGACTAGATCGATGGCCTCTGATTCCGACAAAGGTGTGACAGCATCCTGCACACATTGAGAAGATTCTTAGGCTATCTAGAGCTATTGTTATTTTCTAGTCACCATTTACTTCAGTATGTTGGTAGAACCAGTCTACATCTGCAAGGAACACAAGGAAGCAATACAAACGTTCAAGGCTTACTCTGGCAGGGAGTAACAGAGGGCTAGGTGATTTAAGTTGATTGTCCAAAACTGGCATGATCAAAGAAGATCCTGTTCCCTGAGCACTGTAACCAGTCCTCTCATAGGAACCAACAGCATCATAGGTGAACACGCATCCTTTCCCTATGCAAGTACAGGACATGCTTAGTGGAGTGCTTTAATAACACCGTCAACAAGAAGTGAAAGACAGCAAATCAACAAATCTCACCCTCACTGTCAAGCCCACCAAGCACATTGAAGGCATAATACGGGAAGAACCGCTTGTAGTACAGGGTATTGGAGAGCAGCTGTGCCATGGCAGGACAGCTCATCCTTTTATTGTGCTGGTGTTGGTACAGCTATACAGACAAATGAAAGACAATCTCACATCAGTGGTGCTGTAGTTAGTGCTTGATTACCAGAAAACTGCTTGACATCAACAAAACAGAAGGTGGAATGAAGATATAAAAGAATTCAGAAGTTAATAAAGTTTCCAGTTGTAAACTTTACCAATTCTCTGGCAGCTAGGTTCTTGTGCAGAGCCTTAATATCACCTTGAAAGCCAGAAGATGCTAGCACACATTTGTCAGCCCTACACACATAAGAGCAAATGTTCAATTTTGGGCGCTGAGAGTGGGCAGTGATGCAGCATGCTCAACCTTAAATAAATATAACATAAATAACTGCTGCCCATAACCATCTTTTTGATACAGCACACACAACGGACACTGAGGAAAACTCAACATAATAACATCAAGTCAGCAACACAGGTAAACAGAACAGAATGATATAGTGACACTGAGCATCCTTAATATCTATAGGTATTCATTCCAAAAAAGTAATCTTGTAGAACAAAGCCTCAAATTCAAAATTATAGGGCAAAATAATCAACAACTAGCCATTAGAAGGATATTCTGCACCACTAAAGCTGTAGCGTAACAAATTCACGTCAGAACTGAGCAAAAGAAGTAACAGCCATCTTTAATGAGTAGTTGCAAGATATCTGTACAGAAGTAGCAATACAAATGCAGCTCAAGAGAAAACAGTATGTAGGTGCAAATTATTATACACCGACACAGACAACATAAGTTTGATATATCAAACAAAAACACAGCTATCAAAGCCTGCTAAAATGTTCGAAACAAACTCAACTGAACATTGGCTTGCATGTTAAAAGCATATGCTAACAGAAAGACCCCGAAACAACCCAACAGGAAGAAAAAACTCCATTGTTTAAGTGGTGACAAAGTCAAAGCTTAATGATAAATCTTGATGGAGGAAAATAGCATGATTCCAGCAGCCCAGCCAATATGAGAGTAAACCAAAATGCTACTTACATGCCCTACACGACACCTTAATGAACTGCCAGTCTGCCCTTCCTTTCTTTTTAGCAAGGAATGTTCCCCTTCTGGATCAGTAACCAGCATTTGGCACACTGTAATATACAACCTATTTATCCTAATGCAAGAGCAAACACAAAGGTAAGCTTACACTAGGAAGAACTAATCACACCCAGTGTGGTCACTGGTCAGTACTCTTTAAAGTAAGTAAATTGATGGGCTACAAATCATGTCACAGTAGCAAGCCCATCAAACAGTATATGATACAGAGAGTGCACTAAATAGCTAGCAATTAACAAAAAAAAACATAGCAGAACAAAGACTTAACGTAAAGGTAATTTCCCCCAATTTCAGCCCCAATCCTCCAAAGACCAAACCCTAGCTATATCAACTAGCGGCAGCACCAAATCCTGCTACGGATCACGCCTCCCCACCCAACAATACGACTTCACACTACTCAAGTCTCCCGATACACAAACCCTAAAGCCCAGGCGGGCAGATCGAGGCATGCGACTGGGTTAGGGGGGCTCACAGGTCGCAGATCTTGGAGTGGTTGCGCGTGAGGATGCTATATCCGACGGAGAGGCGGGTGTCGGCCGCGACGACGCAGTAGTCCGCGCCAGCGATGGCCACGCACGTCCTGCAGAACCAAAACAGACCCTCGTCAGAGAGCAGAGGATACGGCCAGCAGAAGGGCGGGGTAAGGGGGAGGAAGGCCGCAGGGAGCCCACCCGCCGTTGTTCTCGTAGACCCAATCGCCGCGCCTCGACATCGCGGTGGCCGGAAAGGACTGGCTGCTCGGTGTCGGGTGGTGGAGTCGCCGGAGTTGGAACACGGAAGGCGAAGAGGAGCAGTGCACGCCGCCTTGCGCTTGGTGGTTTCTTAACCCGATTTCGTGGAGGACCTTTTTGTGGGCTGTGGGCCGAGACGGATTGGTTTTCGGTCTGCATAGTGTTCCAGCCCAAAGTTAAAAATTTGGAAAGCCCAAAGTAGAATTTGTTTTCTTTTTGTCCTTTTGAGTTACTAAATAATTATAGAATGTGCTAAAAAAACTAAATAATTATAGAATATACTCTACGAGTTTGCAAAAGGATGGAACCACTCATTTCAAAAACAAAAAATGGAACCATTTCTCTGCCGATGAAACAATTTGATTTTTTATTCACATGAAATCGGTTATTGCAGATTTTTTTTTTCAAAATGCTATCGTAGAATCTAGAATGTATTCACAAAATGCTGCCTTCCTTGATGTAGTGTGACGACATATATGGAAAATAGTTGCCTCAGCGATCACAATGTAACAACTGATTTTAATATAGTGCAATACTACTAATACAAGAGACAGAATGAATAATAAATATATGAGAATCTAACTTCGATCCTACTTACGTACTGCAGGAAAGGTTCGCTGCGCCTACGATCGAGTGAGTACAGACATGGCTTGATCAGCAGGAGTAGTGTATATCATATATGCGGTTAATCACTGAATAATCGTGCAGGTCTTAGTTAAATGGGTAGAAATAATCTGAATGACGAATCAATGGCCAATGCACCGATACGCAACTATGCAAGGCTCGTGGCCGGACCTTCAAAATCAAATGCGTTCGTTTGGCTGGTGGCTGGTGTTGATTTGTTCTGAGAGAAAAGTACTACTGGTTGGTTGCTGGTGACTGATTTGTTCTGAGAGAAAAGTACTGCTGATTGGTGGCTGATAAGCCAAACAAACCAGGCGCAAATGGGGCATCAGAAGGTGTTTCTCCGAATATTTTCTCATTTTTCTATGTTAGGTGGAGATGAGCTGGTAACAACATTAATCAAGCGATGAGCGGCCTGTTCATCGTCCTAAACAGCTAAACTACTGCTAAGTGCTAACTGACGCCATCGTCGATAGAGGCAAGATATTGGGCCTGTTTGGATGGAAGAGGTAAATGTTTACCCCAAGACAATTGTTTTGCCCCTTCTATTTGCCTCTAATAATATTTACTTCTTGGGTGTTTGGATTGAAGGGTAAATATGGATGTGGATGTGAGAGATGGCTGGGGTCCACCACAATTTGCTTCAATTTGCTACTTTTTAGGGGTAAATGAAATTAGAGGGGCAAAACATTTGCCCCACATGTTTGGCACCTTAGGGGTAACTAGTAAAGTGCACGTGCGGCACGCACGTGTTTTGAAGAAATCTTAAGACACTCTGAATTGATTATTTCGTCATTTGTATATTGATCCTATTTGATCACGTTGCTCCCACAGCTTCTTTCATAATCTCGTCCTTCTCAACCTTCTATGTACTACCTAGGAAAAACAAATAATCCAACCACTTTTGAACTGATAATAACAAACTATCAGCTTATTCATAATATTTTACTCTAAAATAAGGAACACACGTTAATGGCAGATGCAAATTTTCAAGAGCATTGTTTTGTAGACACTGAATTTGAATTCCTATGAAAAAATTCCGCTCAATCCGTAACTTAGGTAACTTGGGCCGGTAATGGAATGAACCACATTTACAACAACTGAATGGGAGAATATATATTCCATTGTGCAATTTATTGGCTTCAGGTTGTGATGGTGGGTAAGAGAATCAACCATGATCAATTTACATATTTGAGAGGTTATCCTGAACACGGTAACTTAGGAACCTACATAACATTAAATCAATCAATTCAGTATAGCTCTGTGATGGCATTGGCTTTGGGAACTAGATAGACAAAAGAGAAAAGAAATGCATGGCTTAACTGCTCACAAATGAAAATAGCACAAACAACCTTTTATTGTTGGAAACGGGAAGCGTGTGGAGCAAAGCTATTGACATCAATATGCATTCGCACCAGATGAATAACACCCTTGTCGGTACATCCAACCAATCCCCAAAGCAATAATAGCACCATATACCCCATCCATTTCTGATTAGTCTACTAACCATATTTCCATATGATCATATTCTTCCCCTAGATTTGTCTTTTTTTAGGATCCCCTAGATTTGTCTTCTGCTCCTCAAGTCTGATCATAATTGGATAAAAAGTAACCTTCATCGTCAAACCTCCATGAAGAATAGGGAGGCAAACATCTTGGAGACAAGTGAACCTGCAAGAAAACAATAAGGAAACGGGAAAAGGGTTGTCAAACCAACCTACATAATTTCACGTGATACCATATGATGAGCAAAATGTAGCAGACATGTAAATTGTATCAAAAGAATAGATAGATAACATAGGACTATTGTGACGCCCCAGGTTTTCATTTAGGGTTAATTTACCCTAATGACCTAGTCAACCAAGTCAAACACGTTGACTTTGGTCTAAACCTTGGTCAACCTGGGTCATCACCTCGAAAACCTAGTTAACAATCACTAATGATCATCTTAAGCAAGTCAACACGCATTAGTGGTCAAACCCTAGTCAAATCTTGGTCAAAACCCCTAATGCCCTTGAACCTCTCTAGGACTTTTGCCGCGTTCTCCAAATTTCACTTAAACACTTCAAATTCTCTCAATATAAAAGTTGTGTAGTTTTTCATGGGACACAACTTTCATGTTGAGTGGCATTTCAAATTTGAAGTGAAAATGGGTGTAAAACTTTGGTCAACGCCTCCAGGCACTATTCACCAGCGCCAAGCAAAGTTCAAAGTTTGCATGCAGTTTATGCAAACTCGGTTGAGATAAACACCCTAGAGCCTTTGTAAAAGTTGTAGAGCATCGAATGATCTTCGACTTTGGTATAGGTCACTTGGGGCACTTCAGTTCAAATTTTTGGAGTAAACCTTGGTCAAACTATGCTAAACCGAATTTGAATCCCGCTGGTTCGCGCCCACGCGCACGACGTCGCCCCCGGCGCGCCACGTCGTCCGCCGCCGTACCGCACGCCGAGTTTCCCCTCCGACCGCCGGTCCGTGCGCTGTGCCTTGGTCACTGTGCTCCGGGACGGTTGACGCGGTCTAGAGGCCATAGGTCGGTGCCACGCGGCGCGCCCGAACTCGCCGGCAAGCGCATGCCGAGCCGCCGTTGGCCGGCGTACCTTTCCCCACGTCACGTCGCTTGTAGCCATGCCGTGACCACGACCGCGGAGGAGACTTGGGCGGTTACCGCCTCTCCACGCCGCTCACGCCATAAAACCCCGCCTCTTTCCTCCTGCGCGAGCCACACACCGTCGCCACCCGCCATGGTTGCCGCGCGAGCACCACCAGCTCGCTGGCTCGATTCGCCGCCCACCTGCCATCTCCCTCAAATTCCTTCCACCCGCGGCTCCACAACCTCCCAATAGCCGCTCCCCACCTCTTCTCGTTGTCCCTAAGCCACAAAGACGACGGCAATAGCAGATTTTCTGGTCGCCCATGCCAGGCGCGCCCGAGATCCACCTCACCGGTGACAACACCCTTCCGGCCATCATCATCGCCCACAAATGGCACAAACCGAACCACCGTGAGCTCCTGGTGCCTATGCTTCCGTCCGCTTCTTGTTTTAGCCTTGTTTCCGCGGACATTCCCGGAGTCGCCGCCGGCCATGCGCCCCCATCCATGGCGCCCCTGTGTAGGGTTAGGTTTTCGAAAGAAAGAATAGGGGAGATGTTGCCATAGGCGGAGGGGAGTGTGCCAGGGTAGCCTCTGGAGAATGGGAGGACCCCACGGCGCCGGCGCAGCCGCGCCATGGCCGCTGCCCATGCCAGGCACGGTCCTGTCCAGGGGAAGATGAAGGTCCGATTAGGCAAACCAGAGAGGGGGGGAGTGAATGGGAGCCGATAAAAATTCTTCTCGAAGGAGATGAGAACTCCAACAAGACGAACACGGCTTCCAAATCGCGTCTCCGACTCAACTACCCAAGTTGGCCAAGACCACGCAGCCACTGGAGTGCTACTGGTCCTAGGAGCCAACACACAACCCTCCGAGCCAGAACTCACCAAAACACACAGCGGAAACTTGCGCGGCTTGCTGCCTGTGCTACACCGGTCAGACCGATGACCTGCGCCGGTCAGACCGGTGACACCGGTCAGATCGGTGGACAGCGCCGGTCAGGCCGGTGGCTACAGCAGCCGCACAGCAAACGTTACAGGAAGTCTCAGTGACTCCTCTAGGCCCTGGAATAAAAATCACCTCTGAAACACAACCTGGAAGGAAGAAGAACCCCTCACAAAACCTAGCAAAACAACTCCAAACACGCCAAGAACTGACCAGCAGGACCACGGGACAAAACAACACGGACAAGGTTGTTCCCCGAGACAAATCCCACCAAGGGCTAGCACCGGTCAGACCGGTCAAGAGCACCGGTCAGACCGGTCGCGCCTGGGCAGCTCGGGATGAACAACGCCCGCGAGTCAACTCCCCCAAATCCAACTCCCGATCTCCCGATTCGCTCCACGGATTCGCACAAGACTTTGGGGATAGTAGGAACACCTCATGGGCACTCCATAGCCAAGATTTGGTCCACCAAAACTTGTTGAATCAAGAGGAATCGAAGGATTTCCGCCAAGAACACCACGAACCCTAGAACCACGAAAACCCCAAAATTGAGCCCCTTTACTCACGGATTTAGGAGGGGAATCAAAGGGAAAAGAACCACGAGGGGTTCATGCATACATCCCCCACCAAATCCCAAAGAGAAAGGTCTCAAAACCGCCACAAGAAATTCGCTAAGAAAAGCCACCGAAAATCACCAAAAAGGAGAAACGGGAAAGACACAACCAAGCCTTGAGGAACCACGCCGAATCATCTATACATACCAAAGAGGTTCATACAAGGTCTAGCTTGCCGCCCGATCATCCTTCCCTCTCACAAGATCTCACCATGAAGCTCTCAAGCTAGTCCTACGAAAATCCTAAGGAAAATAGGAAGGAAAATAGGAAAATCAAATGAGCTAGGGTTCCAAGAGATGGCTGCCATCCTCTCACCCCTTGGGTTATATGGAGGCAACCGAAAGACTAAAATACCCTTACTAGCTAACTAGGGATACATGCCCCTCAAGGGCGAAATCGGAAATCTTTGTCTTCGCACCATCAGACGGATGCCCAGCGACCGCAAACTTGCTTAGCCTCGACGCAAGCCTTGCGATCCCGACGCGTGTCCTCCGCTTCGAAGATTCCGGAACGCGTCGTCGCACACCGGTCAGACCGGTGCTCCTCACCGGTCAGACCGGTACCCACCGGTCAGACCCACCAGTCAGACTTGTCTGGAGCTGCTGCACCTCCGTCTTCGGTTCTTCGGTCTTGGCTTTGTGGATCAACCAAGGAACCCAGTGGTTTTCTGGTGAACCACCGAAAACCCCGCGAACTCGGTGTTACCTCCGCCAATCACCACTCATGACTCGGCTCCCACGTAGTCCCAGTTCGACCTTGGTTTTGAGGCTCAACCAAGAAACCGTCCATGACTTCATCTTGCCGTTCTTGTCACCATGCGGCCCGCACTTGACCTCGCTGGCCACCGGGTCCCTCGAACCAAGCCTACTTGTCTTCTCCACACCTAGAGGCCTCACCGGCAACGACCTTTCGCGCTTGTTCTTCACCTGCACCTGCACCAGTCAAGCCGCAACCTGCACCTGCAATACTTAGCCAAGAATCAGTCCACACCACGTTGTCAATCACTCATCACACCAGGAAGCGACTATCCACTGGTCCTCGAACCACACATGGCTCTCAGAAGAAGAAGGGCAAGGGCACAGTTGTGAGAGAAACAGAAAAGCGGGGGGTTATGCATAAAAGTTGTGGAGTTATGTTTAGAGGTGGAAAAGTTCTAGGGGTTTGAGTATAAGATGACGGGGGTTAGCTGTAAGGTCGAGGCTATATCTGTGAAATAAGAATCTTTGCAGGGGTCTGCTCGTAAACTTGAAAGGGTCTGTTTGTAAAACTTAATTTTCAGATCTTTACTCAATGGCTGAATCTTGTAAAATTCATTTAAAATCGTAGAAAAATCATAAAAATGCAAAACCAATTTTGTTGCTTTCTTTGTGAGTAGATCTACAATTTTTGCAAAGCATTGCTATACTTTTGACTGATAGTTTTTGCATGAAAAATTGAAATCAGTTTAACCTAGATGTGCTGTAGTTCAAAGTCTATATGTGATCTTGAGCTGCATTTTGGATATGTTGTGAGTAATTTCATGTTTAGGCTCTGCACCAAAATTTGCACAAAGTTACTAAGTAAATCTTTTAGTATGATTTATCTTGTATTTATGCTATTCCTATCTTAATGATTTTTGTAGCAAAAATTAAATAGACTTTTGAGCTCCACTTCTGAGTATGGTCTTGAAATACCTAGATGCACCTTTCCTAAATTAATCATGATTTTTTGGCTGTTACAAATACTTGTTCCTGATTTATGCTTGTAGTTAATCATAAATGCTTAGTTCAAGATCTAAAATAGCTCTTGATGTGTTTGTTGGTTTCCTAGCCTTGTTTTAGGTCAGAGATGGTGTAGGAGAAAGTTTAGATACAGAAGTGGCTTATTTATTTTTGTATACATTTATCTCCTTTTTGGTAGCTAGAAATGTTGTTTGTGGTATATTTATTTTCATAGCTCAAATAAATGTGCTTGCTGGTTCAGTGGCTGGTAGTAGAGTTAGTGAGCTCAGTGAGCACCACCCATGGCTTTTTATAAATTATTTTGATGAATAAAAATGAAGAAGCCATTTTGCACTTAATAATAAGTTTAATTTGAAAACCATCCTTACTATCTTTATGAACCCTATGAGTGTGTTATGGAAATGGTTTAGGAGCTGAAAACCACCCCTTGCTGTTTTGTGCAAATAAATAAATTTATTTATGTAAATATGTACACAATCACTATAAAGAGATGAATAAATAATAAAGCACTTCATAATATTTCTTAAAAGGAAGAGTATGATGAATATATTTTGTCAAGGTGAATATGGTCAACCATGTGTTTCTTGTTGTCTTTGTTGCTGTTGTTAATTAAATTAAATTCACCACTAATTATTGCATATGCATCCTCCGTGCAGAAGTTCCCGACGGTAGCTACACGCTTGTACCGGCTGACAAGGACGAGGGAGCAGGAGGAGACGTGCACTACTACGTGTGAGGAGAAAGAATCTTCATTCTCGCGGGGGGGGGGGGGTGAGTTGTTGCTGCATTATGCAGATAAGGCTATATATGTGGAACTTGTTTATAAAAAAAATCAAAATAGCCAACATCTAAGCAGCCTTGTATATAAAAGTGTCAAGAACTTGTTTATTTGGAAACTTTTATAATCCAATATAGCTTCCACATTACGTTATAGGAAGATGGCAAACGTAGCCATGTGAGAACAATATATATCCTTGTTTGTACAACAAAGCATGGCCCAAACAGGTTACATTAATTGAAGTCTTGATAGTTTATTTAAAAAAGCCACTGCAACATAAGTACATAACTGAGGTTAATTCTGGTGAATAGACACTAGCAATACTATGTTTCAATTTTTCTTTCAAGTAAGTATGTCTCCAATTTTTCACAATTGGTGAAATGCTACTGCTGTCATTTATAAGTGCTCGGCCAGACTGTGTTACCTGTGAATGTACGCGTCTTTTAGTTCCGTGGAAATTTTTATAAATGTATTTATCGAAAACTGAAATATGTATACTTTTATAAATGTATTTTGCAAAACAAATCTACTCATATAGTTTCCATATTCATAAACTTAATAACTTAAAAGTTATTTATGATTTATGTTCCTAATATTTGAGCAAAACCTTGTCCAAAATGTCGTGTTTTGTGGAATGGGGGGAGTATTTACCACTATCTATGTGATAAGTAGGGTGAAAACCTATTATCTTTTTTCTCGAAGAAATGTACAACCAAATTTCCTCCAGTTAACTACATGAGTTCTGGAATGTATAACCGTAAGTAGGTATTCAACTTCAATTGGTGGATAAATGGGCTATTTCTTTTAAATTGAACATTTTATATATGATCACAATACATTGACGTAGTCAAAAGCCTTCCGAGTGGAGTTTCGACGGGGGGCAGTGCTGCAGTGGAATCAAACACAAATTAGGAAAATCCCGCCACATGCTATTTTTTTCCAACCATGAGAATTCAAATTTCAAAAATAATAGACGAAAAAGACAGCCCTTCGTGGCTCTTGGCATCTCGTACACGGCACCACGCTTTGCGGCCGGCCGTCAGCCACCGTTCTTCTATAAGTACCCCCAAATCCCGCTCCATCACCACCGTTCCTCCCCGGCTCCCCCCACTCCTTTCTCCCCCAGCGCACTGCGCCCACGCGCGCCGCGCACGCAACGCAGACCCGGCGAGATGGTGACCTCCGAATCCACTCCGTGCTTCGCATCCTGCGCTTGTAGACTTGTGTGCGTCTTGATAGTGGTTGTGCCTCTCCGATGCAGGTGATGGCTCAGAAGACGAAGGAGGCGGAGATCACGGAGCAGGATTCGCTGCTTCTAGTAAGTTTCCTCCTCATCCCCGCTTCAATTCCGTGCAATTCGAGTGGGTTTGAGCGGCTCCGGCCGATCGAATCGTTGTTGTTGGTTCGAGATGTTCTCCTGAGATTCTGACAGGCGTTTGCACGGGGTTTCATCATGGGGGTTTTTTGGTTCAAACTGGGGTCGATTCGAGCATCGCCGTGCTCGCTATCGGTTTGCATTTCCGAGGGTGTTGGGGATTTTTCTCACTTTTACCCGTTTCGTGTGCGGATTCTAGCACACTTGGTGATTGAGGGTAATTGGGGTCTCTCTGGTCTGCGCTAATTTTTTGCTTCCAGTGGTTCTAATTCAATCTGTTCGAAGCGCGCGTCAGTAGCTTCTAGATCGCCCAAATTGTTGCTCTCCGATAAACACTCTCTAACCGCTGATAGGTTTCGCTGTTCAGATAGATTGCTTGGTTAGTATACTGTGCATGGATTCGATAGTGTTTTCCCCGCTGCTTCCTTGTTGAATTCCTTCACTGATTTGGAAGCATTGCTCCGGGGAGGGTTCTCTACTAGATTCGCGCTCGATTTGGTCTAAATTTAGCGCGGAACTCCTTGTTTGTGATCTGATTTCTGCGGTTTTGAACAATGTTAGCTCCTGAACTGATACATGGTGGTGGTGTTTTTTCTACTTATCTGGTTGATTTAGGCGATTCACAGCATTGACAGCCAGTGAATCGTCTCAGACTAGGTTGTTGGGAAGTACTGACCTGTTGATTTGCGTTTATATCACATCAGGCCGCAATGCATACACGTACATTCCTGTCAGGTTGATTTGCATTTTGCATACATGGTTTTTTGTTGTTTATTTTTTTGGATATATTAGTACTTGTACTTGTGATGGCTGCAAATAATCCATTAGGAGCCTCTAATAATTGTAAGTCAATTGTATACACACTCAGGTTGTGTTGATTTAGCTTTCCATCACGCTTGATTTCTGTGATTTTAAGGAGCAGGTTTGGTTGCACGTGGAATGACCATACATTTATGTCCAAAAGTCCAAATATACCTTGAACAGCAACCCAGCTTTCATTTGAACTCTCGACAGTACCTGTGCCCACCTTTCTAGCAGTACATATTTTAATTTCTACTTTTGGTTCAAACCAAGTATTACATATTTCTGCATTGATTTTTGCTGATCATTAAAATCTTCTACAGTTTCTAATTGGTTACTGCATTGTGCCATTCTACAGAGTTGAAATTATATAGTGTACCTGTGGGAATCATATGAACTTCTTAAGCCTTTCCGATATTAATTTCTTCATTGTACTGATATGCTCATATGCAGAACAACTGCAGTACTAGTAATTCCCTAGTTTGATGAGGCTTGGTTTGTTATATAAGTTTTGCGGCCTTATTTACTTGAAAATGCTGTGTGGTTTATTTTGAATTGAATACTCTTGTTTATGCCCTCCTATACATTTTTTGTGTATATGCAATTTGTTACATTTTGCCTAGAGTTTTTTCCCTTTTATATTGCTGAATTTCATTTTGCACAGTATTCTGGATGTGTGATGCTATTAGCTGCTGTTGCATAATAATCATTGAAACACCATTTATATTGCAAAAATCAGTGCATTAAATCACTTTGGTATGTTCTTGAAAATGATTTAATGGTTTACATGTCTGATTGAAAAAAATAAGTCTGTTGTTTGTTGCTCAATCTATGTTACACGGCTGAAAACAATTTGTTCCTAATGTTTTCTTTTGGTGGACATTGCCCACTGATGTTTTCTTTTGGTGAACATTGCCCATCCTGTTTAATTGTTTTATGAGTTGATGTGTCTTAAATTATTTCTTCGAACACACATCTGGTGTGAGAAATCATAACTTAGTCTTTTTGTATGGATATTTCTGATAACAGTCATGTAACTTCTATCCAACAGACAAGGAATTTGCTTCGGATCGCCATATACAACATCAGCTACATCAGAGGCCTATTCCATGAAAAGTACTTCAGTGATAAGTCAGTTCCAGCACTAGGTCGGAATTGGGCAATAACTTCAAACCAGTTTCTATACCCAAAATCAGCAGCTGATCTTAATGTTCCTCCCCTCAAACCTCCTTTTATTGCTGCAGAGATGAAGATTAAGAAGCTGATGCCGATGGATGCTGAGTCAAGGAGGCTGATTGATTGGATGGAGAAAGGTTAAACATTTCCTGATCTCATTTAGCAACCATTATTTAATGATTACTGTCTATCTTGTTTACTTCTAGAAAAGTTTTTGTTGTATTTTAAATTGTTGTGGAATCAACATGGTACACACATCACCATTATTTTTCTAACTTACATGAACACATTATATTAACAATTAATAACACCAAAGTGCATTTGAGGAAAATGCACCGATATGTATTCTGAATATTTTGCTTTTGAACAGAACTTGTATGTGTGGCACTGTTGTCCAGATTTGTTTATGTGATCAACTTTTGTTATCAAATTTTAGGTGTCTATGATGCTTTGCAAAAGAAATATCTCAAGACCCTTCTCTTTTGTATCTGTGAGAAGGAGGAAGGCCCAATGATTGAGGAGTATGCCTGTAAGTTTTGTCCTGTGGAGTATCAGGTTTGATTGGGGATCATGTGTGACACCTTTGCTTATTGCGTATTGATGTGCTCTTACAGTCTCCTTTAGCTACCCCAACATCAGTACTGAGGAAGTTGCAATGAACATGAGTCGTACAGGGAGCAAAAAGGGCAGCACTACATTTACTTCAAATGCTTCAGAAGTAACTCCTGATCAGATGAGGTACTTTCTTACCTTCTTTTCTCAAACAGTATACTTTCTTACATTGGATACTGATTTTTTTTTGCATGAATCTGAAGTCTTGTAAAAAAGTGGTGTTGC
Source organism: Cenchrus fungigraminus (assembly GCA_036936925.1). Taxonomy (NCBI): domain Eukaryota; kingdom Viridiplantae; phylum Streptophyta; class Magnoliopsida; order Poales; family Poaceae; genus Cenchrus; species Cenchrus fungigraminus. The sequence goes on along the minus strand of CM072780.1, from coordinate 26,561,614 downwards.
ATTCAGATTATTAATTTGTTATGATTTGAAACAATTCGGCATTATGATTTCATTTCATTGTGGAAGAACCCCATCTGCTGGCTGTGATAGAAGTGCACAGTTCCTTCAAAACTTGAATAGATTGTACCTATTCAGTTCAATCTATGTGGTACTGGGGCCATAGATTGTTCAGTTTTCTTGACTTGCCTTACAGAATTCTAGCAGTGAAGGTAATTATCCTTGTGGAAAGGTGCTTTAATACATCATGTATGTAGATCGATTCATGGTATTCTGGTTGTACAATCAATGTGCCTGTTGGGTGGGGAATTGGTAGTGTAATCTGTGATGATCATAACCTGATATTGCCATGGTTTTCATTCAGGAGCTCTGCTTGTAAGATGATCAGAACGCTGGTTTCACTTATGAGGACCTTGGACCCAATGCCAGAGGAGGTACCTTCTCACATTCTGTAATTTGTTTACGTACTTGCAATATATTGTGTTTATCTGAAACTGTGGTCTGTTCTTATTCAGCGAACCATTCTAATGAAGCTGCTATACTATGATGATGTCACAGTGAGTGTAACCTTTTGTCATGCTTATTCATTTTTGCATATCGATTCTTGGGAGCTACCACAGCAGATAACCTTGTTGTTTTTTCTCTCAATAGATGAGGAAATAAATTCTCTTGTTCTTATTGAATTTGTTGGTAGAAGTCAACATGTTTTTTCTCCATATTGGCAGCCTGAGGATTATGAGCCTCCTTTCTTCAAGGGTTGTGCTGACAATGAAGCTATTAATATATGGAATAAGAACCCGTTGAAAATGGAAGTGGGGAATGTCAATAGCAAGCACCTTGTGTTAGCTTTGAAGGTAAAGGAAAAGGAGAGAGAAGGACCTTGACATTTTATTTTTGGATTAAAGATGATGTTTCTCACATTATGTCCTTTTGTGCAGGTTAAGAGTGTCCTTGATCCATGTGATGACAACAATATTAACAGTGGAGATGACGGCATGAGCGTGGATAATGAGACATATCAAGATGATGACTTTTCTGACACTGAGGTGAATATCAAACAAATCATGTGACATAGGACCCTAATTGGCAATCTAGTGTTTTACTGACATGAGGACTCAAAGTACCTAACTCTCTATAATTTCTGTTCCTTTTATCTTAAGTGTTGCTTGACATAATCTTTGGTTCTCTATTAGGTTCGTCCATCTGAGGCTGATCGCTACGTTGTAGCTCCCAATGGTAAGTATTTCCTCTAACAGTGTTTCTTTGGCATTTGCTGTTTCTGGAATTAATACAAATTTTCTAACAGATGGAAAATGCAAAGGTCAGAGTGCTGGTACTATTTCAGAAGGTATATTTGGTTTAGCAGCTTCCTCTGCCACTGCATAGATTTATTCTTCCTTACTACTTAGAAAGCCATATTTTGTTAACTTAGCAATGTATCTGTATGTCTAGGGAACTACAGAATTCGATATGTTCAATTGTAGTTGTTGTCAATGCATATTTACTCTTCTGACTTGGTATGCTCGCAGATGACACTCAAGATGCTGCTCATGAGGAAGAGCTAACAGCCCAAGTAAAAGAGTGGATATGCTCAAGAGAAATTGGAACTATTAATGTTTCAGATGTCCTTTCTAACTTCCCTGACATATCCAAGGTAATTTACTGTTGTTCTGAATATTGCTAGTTTTCTGTACTACTCCGTATATATTTATAAGCAAGCCACAGACTTGTCATGGTACAGCACATGTAAATCAATCCATGTCATGATACACACTAGACACTACACTAGTTGTATACTTGTATGGCCTGTTTTTGACAACCTCTTGTTGAATATTTTGCAGGAAATGGTTGAAGGTAATGCAGGAATTCTGTTTGCATGAAATAAAATCAGACATTCTTTACTCCCATTGAAGTCTTGAATTACTAGATTGATGCTTGGCTTTTCAGATATTATGGAGAGGCTACTTAAAGATGGTGTACTATCCAGGGCAAGCAAAGATGGTTATACTGTAAACCAGGTCAACCTAATACTTTTTTTTTTGCCTTTGAATATACCTTTTTTTTTACTAACATGATATATGAAAGCTTTCAGACTGTTGATCCCAAAACACCACATATAAAGAAGGAGATCATCATGCAAAATGTATCACCTACTGAAGGAACCAAACAGAACAGTGGTGATTTGATATATATGAAGGTGAACATTCTTTTACCTAGTTTCGTATGCCACCCGCCAAATGCTGATACAACATTATATTTACAGGCATTATATCACGCACTTCCCATGGACTATGTGACAATAGCTAAACTTCAAGGAAAGCTGGATGGGGAAGCCAGCCAGAATACGGTCAGAAAGTTAATTGACAAAATGGTGCAAGATGGATATGTGAAGAATTCAGCCAACCGAAGATTGGGTAATTAATTGAACCTATACACAGAAAGTCTGAAATGCCTTAATACTTTCTCATATATCTGCAGATGGTTTGTCTACTATGTTGTTTGTTGTCGAATTAGTTGTCCAACAGGCCATGTTGAAAGTAACTTGAGTTACAGCCTTACAGGAGATTGGAACTGATGAATTAATGTTGATCTATATGATTACTTTAGTCCCAAAGGACAACTGTAACTCAAATGTTCACATGGTGCATGGCAATAATTACTTGCATCATTTGTTTTGAACAAATTTCCTTGAGGTTGATATGTGTTGCGTCAGGAGAGATGTTGTCTGAGCTATTTTTATTTGCCTAATGTCTATGAAACTTAATTGAGAATTATTTATCACTTATTAACCTGGCATAATTATAGTTTTGTGTCCTGATTTGTTAGAAGCTAATGACTCAGGGTGCCTGATCTTGTCATTTTGTAGTCCCAGCTCTCAAACACAATGTACTAAAAGTAAAATAAATTAACTAAAGCAGTTAGCAAAATGATATGATTCTACCATGTTATCATACTGAGATACCCATTACTATGTTCAGTTGTCTAATTTGTACTCACAATACCTGATATGTGTAGGCAAAGCAGTCATTCATTCTGAATCCAGTAACAGAAAGCTCCTTGAGATAAAGAAGATACTGGAAGGCGATGAAGGCAATGAAGGCGAACAGATGGTAATGTATCATCTATATTCTCTAAATCTCTAAAGAGATTTTTCGTATCACTATTAGCTCCAACTACTCCCCGCGACATCGTTCTACCAAATAGTCAAGTGTTCATGACCTAATCAAAATATGTTACATCATGCAGGCTATTGACACCAATGCAGAGCATGTTGAGCCTGAGCGGAAAGAGCTTCTGAAAGGTAAGCGCTAATGGAAATCTGCATCTCTATGTTACTTTGATGATGGATTTTGCATTGCTTTAATGACATCATCCTGTTCAAATGTGCCCAAATTTTCTTTTCACAGACCCTGAAATAAGAGATGGCTCCACAATGGGTTGCCTCCACTCAATCGGATCTGATCTTACCCGCACACGGGAGCTACCAGCACTGCAGCAGAATGTGTCCATGCAGAGCGGGCAAGAAGCTTTGGCAATGGGTAAGGATCCAAGCAGGACCCCCACAAGTGCGCGTGAGGTATATCCAAAGCCTGGTCTGCCGGTAGTCAAGAATTGTCACAATTTGATGATCTGAAACAATGAGTTAAATGTATTTGTCTGAAACTTTCTTGCAGCTGGCTGCGCCTGTCTGTTCCCTGGAGAGTGGAGTGCTTGGACAGAAAATCAGAAGGTCGCTAACTGGTGGTAGTGAGATGCACTCTACCCAGGACAAGCGATCCAGAAAGGCTAGCATGGTAAACTTGACGTTTCTTCTCTGAAAATGTTCTTACCTCACGCGTTAACATGTTCATCTTGTACCCTACATTACTGCTACTGCATGACAGCATGAATACTGAACTGTAACTTCCCATGAAAATGCCGCAGGTGAAGGAGCCGATACTCCAGCATGTCAAGCGCCAAAAGCCTCAGGCTCAGTGAGTTGGGGGTGGGAGTAACATGAGCAGCTAACCTCGTAGAGTTCAGGCGAAGAAGTACATATCCGAGTTCAGGCCCGTGTGCAGATAGACAACTACAGCACTCACTGCAGATGTAGATTCCAGTCCACCCCTACGTTTCGCAAGGTAGAGAGAGTTTTGTTCCTCTAGTTCAGCCACCACCGTCGTTCAGGCCGTAGAAGTTCATACCCCAACTCCAGGTGCTTAAACCTCATCATTATGTAGACACTCTGTTCAGTGCCCCCATGTTGAGTTATGTTTCCACTGTGATCTTGCTATGCTGTTGTTCCTGATGAGGCTGGCAGCGACAAACACGCCGTTGGGGTTCATAATGAAGACGTGGTCACACGTTGTTGGATCTTCCTTGGTTGGTCGAGGGCCGCTTTTGTTCGTTGGATCTGTTTTAACTTGCCACCGCCCGCAGCTGCACTTTCCCTTTTTCGACAAGCCTTTTCTCCACGGAGCACTGTTCACGCGTACAGTGAGTGGCTCGGCTTGGCTCGTTGCATCGCCTGCCGTATTGTGAAAGTTTTCCGAGGGGACCCTCTCCTTTTTTTTCCCGTGGAGTGACTAGTGAGTGACATTGATGCTCGGCGGTCGGTACGGGGTCTCCATGGGTCGTGATCACTGATCAAGCCTTAATTTCGCCCCCCATGTGCTAATGTTGCGGTACACCTGTGCTAACTGCTCGAGCTACGGTTGTGCGTGAATGATTGATTCGATCGTGTTTGGGGGCTCCGTTGGCTCTATCCCAGTTATTGCCGGCGCGGTGGTCACGCTTCCTCCTGGAGTAATGGGGATGTAGGGCGGCCCCCCTGGGTGTTTGGGGCTGTGGTGGATTGGGTTGGCTTTTGTGTCTCGCCATGGTTTCTTTAACCGGGGAATTTCACTGCAGTTTTTTTCTTAATAGACTCCGTTGGTAGAGAGTTCATAGAGCACCATGCGTCCATGCCCATCCTCCTAAGTGGGCACGAGTTTATTGTTGTCGCGTCATTTCATATAGTTCACGTGCCTGCGAACGTTTTACAGGGGCAGCGGTGCGTTCATCAGCACGCACTGCCACGTAACAGAGCTACAGAGATGCTTCAGATGACGAATCGAGGTGGCACAGAAACGATCCGTATTCTTTATCACTATATACATAAGGACAGTCCCGATGAAAGAAATCAGTACGGTTTCCATAGCACAGGACCTCGCATCAAAAACTAATTCTCCACGATGTAAATTTTTCTATCAACAAAAAAAAGACTAATCATCTACCGTGCTCCTCTGTCTCATATGCGGATCCTCTGTGCGCTTCGTTGCTGCAAACAAATATACGGTGTACCAAATTTCCAAATCCTTCCACTACCTTTCTTTCCTACGCCCGCAAAGCAAGATTCCCTACGGTCTGCGAAGCCATGCCCATTCGCAACACAAGATTCCCTGCGGTCTGCGAAGCCTTGCCCCCGGCGAGCTCCTGCCCGTCGCCGGGAGCGGCAACGCGCAGGCTCCCCGACCGGGGCATCGGCTGCGGAGCAGCGGTGTGCGAGCTCCCCCGCCGGAGCTTGCAGCCGCGCGGGCGTGGGATGCGGAGCGGCTGCGCGCGAGCTCCCCGCCGGAGCATGCTCCACTGGCGCGGGCGCGGGCTGCAAAGCGGCGGCACGCGAGCTCCTTCGCCCGGATGTGCTCCAGCCGCACAAGCTCCTTCGCCGGGGTGAGCTCCTTCCCCGGCCGAGCTCCAGTCACGCGGGCGTTGGTGGCGCGCCTCCAGGGAGCGGCGGCGGTCGAGCGTGCACACCCGATCTGGAGGGTCATGGAAACGAGGCAGTTTCTCCCCAACGCAATTTTTGCGGTTTCCTGGTGCTTCGGTTCGCGGGTAGACGTCGTTACCTGGTGAGGAGACGATTTCTTCCTTTCGTACTCTCTCTCTTCATTAAATCGTTCGTCACATCAGTAAATTGTTGAGCTGTCAACGTAATTAAGAGGGACAGAAACTACTATTAATATTCCATTGGGACTGCCCTAAGACTGAGTCCAACAACGATATGCAAACGCATTTTTGCTTCTCCTCCGTCCCTGTGCATTGCCGATTCCTTCTCCAACAGAGGAGGCACAGAGGGCACGCAGTTTGCATCAGAGGAGAGAGGCAAGCTAAAAATACATGCTCTCTCTCCTCGAATGCAAATTGGCGGTGGCGGTTGGCGGTTGCGGACGCTACTCCCGCCACGACTCGGGTCCCTCCATCTCCGGCGAAGGAGCAGAGGCGGGGTGTTCGGCGCAGGGAGCTCGATCTGGGGGCCGCGGAGGTTCGGCGCAGGGAGCCGGCCAGGAGAGGAGGGAGGTCCGGGCGCAGGGAGGAGGGATGCGGAGGCGCCAGGGACGCGGTGCGGAGGCCGTGACGGCGGCGATGGCTGGAGCTCTGCGCCTGCTTCCTCTCCACCGCAGATTCTGCGAGCTCTCGAGGGTGGCGGTGTAACACCCCAGGTGTTTATTAAAGATAAATACCTCAATTAGTTGTGTTAATCAAGCTTAATTAGCTCCTAAGCATCTTTAACATGATCTTGCACACTTTTGCACAAAAGCCCTTGGTCAAAGTCCAAATATGTGGTCAAACCCCTCAGGATCCAAGAGGCTGATTTGGTTTTCTTGCGCGTTCTCCAAATTTTGCTATAGAAGTTCAAAATCGGCCAATATAAAAGTTGTTTCTTATTTCCGGGAACACATTTTTCATAATTGGCGGACATTCCAATTTTGAGTGCAAAGCCGCTTAAATTTGTGTTGAAGCTGCTGCGCACAGTAATTTCAGGGCCGAGATTTTGCTGAAGTTCAACGCGTTTTTGCCACAAATCCGTTGAGCAAAACATATGTTGCCCTTTGTGAAAGTTGTAGGTCTATAACTCCTCTACAACTTTTATTTTTGGAGATTTTTGACTTAGTTATCACTTTTTGGAGTTTGGACTCTTCGAAGACGTGCACATGGAATACAAGAAGGGGCAACGTCGCTGTCGCCGCGCCCAGCGCGCGCAGGCGCGTTCTGGCCGCGCCGGCCACGTGGCAAACCCGCGAAACCCCAGCGTACGGATGCATGGACATCTTCGCGGTGGACCAAGGGAGGGCCGTGGAGACTTCACCCTCACATAGGGCCGTACGCCGCGCCCAGCCGAGCCGCGGCGGCCTGCCAACAGGCCCGGCATGGCCACGCGCCGGCACCGCGGCCTCCTCCCGCGCATGCAGAGCGGCCACCTGGCCAAGCCGCGTGCTGAAGACCTGCGGCCGTGCCCAGGACGGTCCGTCCTCGCCCCTCTCGCCCTGCTTCCTCTCACACGCGCGCCGGTTCCGGAACGAGGCAGAGCAGAGCCCGCCGCCATGCATTGCAGAGCTCCGCCGGCGCCTTTCCAGCGCCGCCGCCGAACTCCCAGACTCGCTCCTCCCCGACGAGCTCCCGTTGCTTCTACGCCTCCTCACCCATCCACTGAAGTCCCCCAAGCACCGGCCTTGGCTCACTAAGTCGTCTGTTCGCCGGCAACCAGGCCGAGGCGGGCGTTCCGCCATTGCGCCGCCGGCGGCCATCACCAGAAGCCCCACCGCCCTAACCACCGACCGGAATCGACCAAGGGTGAGCTCAATCCTAGCCTAGGCCGCTCACTCACCCACCTCCGGCCATCGCCGCCCGGGAATTCCGCCGCCGGTGAGGCCTCCCGGCCGCAGGACCCAATTGCAAAGATTCGTTTCTTCCTAGGGTTGTTTGTGTAAAGCAGGGGCTCCTTTGTAATTCTGAAATTTCAGACAAGGGCCCAGTTGTAAATGCATGTTAGGGTTTCGGCTGCAACTTCAAAAATCCATTAAAAATTGTAGAAATTTCAGAAAAATGCAAATCTAATTTTGTTGGTTTCCTGGTGAAGAAACATACCTTTTCTAGAAAGGTTGTATAGGGTTTTTCTGTGTAGTTTTTGAATTAAAAATTCAAACTCAGTTTGATGTGTTTTTGGTGTAGTTTAAAATATACACATGCTATGGACTTGAATTTTGGATATGTTGCTCTTATTGGCATGTTTAGATTTGTGACCAAAGTTGGCATGAGTTTGATCTGTAGATCTTTAATTATGATTTATGTAAGCTTTATGCTAGATTAATCTTGATGCTTTTTATAGCCCCTTTAATAAACTTTTCTTTAAACACATGTGCATCCTAGGGCTTTGCCTTGATGAGTAGTACCTCTGGTAGAGTGTATATAATTTTAGAAAATTGTTTAATAGGTGATTTGGATTTAATCTTGTGTAGGGTGATAAATTAATAACTCAATATATAAATAAGATCTATACTTGAGCTTTGGCCAGAAACTTAGTTTTGACCTAGAGGATGGCTAGGAGAATGTTGAGATCAAAAAGTTTAGTAAATCTTTTTATATGAATTAATGGTGATTTACTAGGTTAAAATTTGTCTTTTTCGTATAAATTAATATATAAATGATCTTAAGCTAGATTTTGGTTTGTGAGCTTAAAATAGGCATATGTTACTGTGTGCAAAAGCTTAGGCTCATTTGAAGTGTTTTTTGATTTAATATGGATTTATGGTTGAAAGACTTGTTTTATGTAATTAAATAAAGAAATGGAAATTAAGGTGTCAAATTGTGAAAGCATGTCATGATTCTGTTTTTGAATGTTTAATCACACTCCCTGCTATTTTGTGAAGTTAAATACTTTAGTTTGATTAATTATGTACACAGTCACCATCAAAGTTAACCTTTAATTAACCTCTCACACCCTCACCTAATGCATATGCATGTGACGTGTAGATTTACCAGACGGGACCTACACGCTCACTCAGGAGGAGGAGGGAGCAGCTAGCGGAGAGGTGAACCAGTCTAGTGTGCAGCAAGACCTGGACCAAAGTCCAGAAGAGCCCAAGGCTAGTGTTGAGTCAGAGGAAGGCAAGCACCGGTTTCATATAACCTTTTTGGATAAAATCTCCACTTTTACTTTCAGTAATTATTGTTTACTTGTGCATTTACATTTCAGGAGTTGTTAGATGCATGATCCTTAGGTTCCTATGCTCTTTTACTAGTATGTTAGGAACGTTAGTGCCATGCTCTAAGGATACGGTAGAAGTCGAGTAATGACTCATTGCTCGCGAGATATATGATGCTTATGTTGGAATCATAAGTTGGTTAAATTGACTCGCTCATGTGGTAAGAGCAATGGGTTCGGTCTCGACCGAGTAGCATGATGCTGGTCTAAGCTATTGAACAAACCAAGTACTTGTCGGGAATGAGACCGGTAAGCCTAGTACCTAATGAACCAGTGCGGGGACTTTATCGTTACTACTCTTGAGATGCTTCTCCCGGTTTGCTCCCGGTAGTGCAAGTGTGATCCTAGACGTGCCATGTGAGGGCATTCCAGTAACCTTGTACTTAGGACTGTTGCGCCTGTCCCTAATCTGGGAAATGACAGGAACCGCCTGGTCGGGGTAAATCCCGCATTCGCTTTTATTTGATTTCTTGGGGTCTACCTTCTTCCGTGTATCTTGGGTTTACCTTGCAAGGATATAAATCGATCGATCGTCGGTCACTCGCCGTTATCTGAGTCGGCTTGACCACTGGCTACCCCATGTTTATTTATGTAACATTTCAGATTAATATTGTTGGATGATTAATATTGTTTGTACAACCATGCTTGCTTAGCTAGGTGCTTACCTAGAATGGTTAACATACTAGAACTTGATCTAAAATTTGAAAGTAAGGATCAACTCTTAGTTGCTTTTGGCAAAACAAACCCACCAGCCAAAAAGCCTTGCATGTCTAGCTGTGTCTTTTATTTTGACGGGTCAGTCTTGCTGAGTATTAGTATACTCAGCCTTGCTTTTGTTGTTGTTTTCAGGTAATCCCATCCGGCCTGGTTCTATTCCAGATGGTTGGGAACTTGAATGGGAAAACGATGATGATGAGTGATATGCATGGATGGCCTCCTGTGTGTATCATGCGTTTAGTTTAATTTCCGCTGTTTAAACTCTGAATCATGTTTATTTTTATGTACCGAAAAATCTGGTTTGTAATATTAAGTACTTATGGACCTTTTATGTAATGTAATGTTGTACTCTGGTCCCGCCTTCGTGTGGGCTTAGCGCATAATCCGATCCTGTGTAAGTGATTTACCGGGCATGCCCCGGCAGAGGTGACAGAATAGTTCTTTATTATTACTTAATGGCCACGTGGACAGGCTTAGGCGATAATACGGAATTATTTTGAGCGGTTCTGTCACAGGCGGCGCAGGAGCCGCGGCGCCTTCTCCTAGCCCGAGGCGGAGGCGGATCCGAGGCTGGATGGGGCTCAAGCTCCGAAGGCCCTCTCCACCGGCGCACGACGGCAGCACTCTCACGCGATGGCCGGCGGGCGGTGGCGGAGCGGCCAGGCGGCGACGGCGCAGGGAAGCTCCACCGCGGCCGGCCGCGGGGTGGACGACGGCGGCGCCTCGGGCTCGACGGCGTGTGGACGCGAGGTGGGGTCAGCTCGGGCGGCGCGGGTCCGGCGGCGCCTTCCTCCCTGCGCCGGCACGCCGCGCCTCCTCCGCTTTCCCCGCGACGGCAGAGGAGCAGGGATGCGGAGGAACCGAGGGGCGGGTCCGGCGGCGCCTTCCTCCCTGCGCCAGCACGTCGCGCCTCCTCCGCTCTCCCCGCGACGGCGGAGGAGCAGGGATGCGGAGGCGGAGGAACCGAGGGGCGGCCAGGTGGGGACGGATGGGATGCGAATCACGGGCAGCAGCGGAGATCCAGCTCCGTCCGACCCTGCTCCAGATCGAGCGGCGGCGGGGTGGTGCCGACCGCGGGGGGCGACGGCGCCGCGACCACCGCCGACCGGCTCTTCTCCAGCCGCTTGCACACCTGCTTCAGCCCGGCCGGCATGCTTGCACGCGGCGCGCGCACGCCGCACGCCACCACCATCGGCTGCTGCTGCTGCGCACGACGGCGACGGCGCGGGGAGGTCGGGCTCTGCGTCCGTCTCCCTGCCGGACACGACGTCCATCGCGGAGGAGCCTGGGCGGCTGGGCCGTCATCGTCGTCTCGTCGAGCTCCCAATCGAGCTCCTTGCCGCCGTCGCCGGCGGATTCGCGAGGAGCGCTGCCCCGCACTGAATGCCTGAATCTGGCTGACGTCCATGGAGCAGGGGCCTGCGTTCGGTGGCGGCAAGGTGGAGGGGGTCATGGTGGCAGAGCTCCTGCGCCGGCGACAGCGGAAGAGCACCGGGAGGAGTTGTGCCATGGAAATGAGTTTTTGCCTCTCCAATCTACCTCTTGTTGTTGGAGACATCAGGAAATGCATTGCCCTCTTGCTACTGTAGAAGTGAGGCAAATGGTGTTTTGTCTCTCCAGTTTGCCTCTTATTGTTGGAGTCAGTCTGAATGCAGCACAAATGCATAGTAGTATCGGGCCTGGTGCTACTGATACTAGTATTGTCATTCGGGTCCCTTTCAAAAAAAAGGTAATCTCGGATCGATTTTGTTCAGAACTCCATGAATTTCGAACATGCTCTGAGGGCACGTACAACGCCCGTCTACGAGCCGATGTATTTTCAGAAACACCCCCGCCTCACGCAATTGACGACCGCGCCATCGTCTCGCGAAAGGACGACGGGGCTCGTGCTTCGAGGACTTATCGTCGAGCCTAGCACCGTTGCACGATCGCTCGATGGGAAGGTCGATCTCGTGCGGGAATATGGCGCCAATAATCAATCCAAGCGCGAGAGAGGAGGAGCTGGGACCTCCATGGCGCGGCGGGAACCCAAGCTCATACCGCCGCCGCTGGATCTGAGCCAGCGCAAGAGGAGTGAGAAGGACACCCGCAGAGATAGCGATAGAGGGGAGACGGTGCCTGCAGCTCTGGAGAGGAAGGTCGGGCCGCTCGCCGGCGGAAGAAGGGTCGCGCGCCCCACGGCTCACCGACGGAGCAGGAGCAGGTGAGGCCCCGCGCGCCTCGCTCTGGATCCTCCCCTGCACCTGTACCGGCCCAGATCTGCCCTTACGTCGAGCTCCGTCCTGCGCCGACAGAGGCAGGGCGGCCTTCGCACCCCGAATGAAGCTCCGCCGCGCCATGGAGCAGGGAGGCTCGCCGCAGCCGCCGCGAACAGAGGACAGAGGGGAGTTAGGGAGGGAGAGTTGACCGAGGTGGGAGGAGCTTGCCTGAGTGTTGTAGCAGTGGTGAAGCTCGTAGACCGGAGTGGAGGGAGGAGGGGCGCTAGCTGGCGGAGGGATCCAGGAGCGCCGGGGAAAGAGATCGAGAAATTCGGAGAAGGAGAGCGTCGGCCATGGACTCCTCACGGGTCACGGCATGGGAGAGATATTTCTCTTGCATTTTACGTTTGAGCTCTTTCTAGATATGCTTTTCACGTATAGGTCCTTTAGATAGGCAAATTGAACATGAAATGGGTCCTTTGGATGGGCAAATTTCGTGTATAGACAGATCCTTGATCATAGATATATAGTATGCATTAAAATAGACAATAGTATAAATAAAGCATGAAGGACGGATGTTTAGGGTACATTGTAGTGGTATTACAATTTTAGTTGAGTATCAAAATGGCTGCGAAGATCACATGTGTTGATCAACATGATTTATGTGTTAATAGATGAATTAAATATCTTGCAGACAACCAAATCGACAGCTCATTGTACTCCCTCCGGTTTGGTAAAAGAAGTCGTTTTGACAAGGTTTGAGTCAAACATTGGGAATATAAATGATGAATAACTTTTAAGTCGTTGAGTTTATTAATGTGAAAATCATATCAATACATTTGTTTATAAAATCATTTTGATAAAAGTATACATATATAACTTTTCAATAAATATTTTTATAGAAAAGAGAGGTCAAAGTTGTGTTTTAGAGACTGTGTCGCTGTCCTAAACGACTTCTTTTACCAAACCGGAGGGAGTACAATCTGTCTATTTAGTTGTCTGTATGTGTCAAATAGACAGCAGCCGTCTAAACTGGTGTACATACCCTGGAGTCTGAACTTCTGAAAAAAGGAAAAAAACACACAAATTCACTTGTTTGCGCGCCAATTCCGAGTGTGGCCAATCCCAGGGCCGGCCCAAAGCGGCTTGTCCAAGCCCGGGCTTCACGGATCGGCCGCTCCGTCGTCTAGAACCCAAACATTCTAACGCGGGAGCGCCGCCGCCGCGCGCGACTGCGAGATGCCGCCGAAGCCGGCGAAGAAGAGGCCCGCCGCCGAGCTCGAGTACTGCGACCTGTGCCACCACCACCACGACCTGGGCCGGCGCCACCGCTACGGCCACAAACACCGGGGCAAACTCGAGGCCGCGCTCACCAGCTTCCGCTCCAAGCTATCCGACCTCCGCCGCGCCCTCTTCGAGGGCTCCCCTTCTTCCCAGCCGCCGCGGCCCCGCCTCTGGTGCCCCTTCTGCTTCACCGAACTCGTCGGCCTCGACAACCGCTCCGCCTGGTACTCGCTACCTACTCCTCGTCCCCATACTCCTCCTAGGGTTTCGGTTTGGAATTACAAGCGCTAGTTTGTTCCGATTTCAGCGTGGATTGGTCGGTAGACCATGGAATCGGACACTAGTAGGTGAGCCCTTGTACAGTACGATCAGTGGCTGAGTACGGCGGGCGTTGGGATCGTAATTAGGTTTCCTGAGCACTATTGACAAAGGTTTTGTGCGCACTGTAGACAAAGGATTTCCATGGGGGCAAATTAACTTTGGCTCTCTTCTATTGCAGTAGCAATGCCATTTACCATATGGCAAGTGGTGAGCACCTGAAGGCTGCAAAGGATTTCCTGTGGAAGCATGGGGGAGGGATGGATCAGGTGGATTCGCTTAGGATTTCAGAGAATGAACTTGCTATGGTATGTCATATGCTTTCATTTTTTTGTCCATCTGTTAATAGAAACATGACATACATTTTTCAACCTAGCTATGTGAGAGGGTTTGTCTAGCTATGTTGTGTTTATATTTGTTTGTGCATTGACCTGACAGAAAGAGATGTTATGGTATGTGCTATGTTGATCTGTCATGTTTCTGTAATTTCAGTGGGAGAAAGGCTGTGAATCCTTGAGCAAAGGAGCAAAGACGGGGACTGAAGGGCTGATTGGACCATCTTTGGGGCCGATGAAAGATATCCAAACTGAATCTACATGTGACAATTTGGATCGTTTTGCACAAACCAATATCCCATCTTTTAGTAATACTGCATCTTATGTTGTTATGCCTTTACAAAGTCCTACCAATGGGGCATACCACCCTATTAGTACAGCGTGTCATGGAGCTTTCAGCTCTGGAGGTGTTTCATATTCCGCTCCATATGGAACTGTTGGACTGCCCATCACACCTTGGGGATTTTCTGAAACACATGAGCAGCAGGGTGTGCTGTCTACAAACTGTTTCCACAGTACAGGTCTTGAGATGAAAGGTAAGAGCCAATGTCAAAATTATTGTACCACCACCATTGCTTCTATTTTCTTTGAGTATATTGCTTGTTCATACTAGGATAATTAAATTTCCTTTTGTAGGTCATCAATCTACTATCCTTGGAAATGGACCAAGCCCGTCGATTTCTTATGCTGCGCATGTAAGTATGTACCAAGTGCACATGCACTTGTCCATCCAACAAAGCACAAAATCCAGTGAAAAAAATACAAACAATGATGTTGTGCTTCTAGATTACCGCTGTTTGCTCAGATATTCAAAATACTGTTAGCAATTGAAAATACCCATTTCACTTGCACAAAAGAAATGTGTGCTTGCTAAATGTTGTACGACTGGAGCTTACACTATTAAGGTGTATATCGAATCTCAATGTCAGGAAAGCTAAACAAAGCAAATATGTCACACAACTTTAATCGGTTTTAGGCAATAACTTAGCATCAAATTTTCTGGAATTTCCTCATTTTTCTATTTATCTTATGCTTTGGTTTCATTTAGGTTGGTCAGTTACCTTTGTAGTGTATAGTTTATATTTTTTTCTTCACATAATCACAATGCCGTATTGGAATGCAGTTGTGTATTTTATATATTTTTTCGTCACATAATCACATTACAGTATTGGAGAATAGCACACAAGTTCTTTTCGATTCCGTTTGAACTTATTGCCTCGGTTATTTCCTTCCACTGTTCCCCATATCTGAAAACATCCATTTTTACTCTCCTAAGTAACAAATTACTATCTCAGCTGGGTCATGAATTACTTATGTGATCTATAGTTGTGAGGCACCGTAAATGCTGTCATTATGTTAGCAAATACTCGCACTGGGCTGTAGTTTCAAACAGAATGATGACATGGTATGCTTCTACAAAGAAAATAAAATACACATGCTTTGCTTTTATTTTTCTTCTTTTGTTTACTTTGCCCATATGCATAATCGATGTGTTTGTTTGATACACAGATTTTACCTTTGCAGGTTCAACAAAGTGACTCAAGAGGAAATCTGAGCAGTGGTATTGGATGCCTTTTGTTCTACATTTTTGTGCTCTAAATTTTGCCAAACTCCCACTACTCGTACTGAAAAGAAAACAATTGGATCTTTAGTTAGTGGGTGTGATTTATTTTTAAGATCTTTGCCCATGTGAGAATTTGATACATCGTTTGTTTATAGGTGCAAAAGCAAATGTGCATACGGGTGCTCCTCCTCCATGGTTTAAAGCTAACGAGCATGATCCAAAGAATTTGTTACTCAGAAGCTGTGGTCCTCCTTTGAAAGGAAAATCGAGGAAACTCAACCCAAAGCGGGTTGGTGCTGCATGGGCAGAAAGAAGAAGAGCCGAAATGGAAATGGAGAAGTGGGGTGAAATTGTTCGAGAACCACCTGATTCTACTTGGCTACCTAATTTTGGTGGTGTTTGGCAATCTGGGACAAGAACGGAATCGAGGAAAGATTTTGAGAAAAAACTCAAACATCATGATACGAAGAGCGACCATGAGTTATCCTTGGAGATAAAACCTTACATCAGCAAAAGGATGGTAAGTGTGATTTCTCACTTTTCCATATTTAACTTTACCTCAACCCTAGCTGTCAGCAAATAGTTTCCGACTGTCATTTCCTTTCTTTGGTATTAAGCTGCAACCTTTACAATAACCCAAGTCGCTTTAGCTGCTTTATTAATGTTTCTTTGTTGTCCTTCTTGATGGGAAGGAACATGTTGCAAAACAAGTCTGACTTACCTAATATTTTAATCATGCTCTGCAGTCGAGCAGTGTCAACTAGTATTCAGTTAGATGTGCCATTACACCTAGGCTTAAGGCAATTTGATGGGAGGCTTGATCATGTGGGTATAAGCTAGTAGGCTATATCAAATACATATGCAGCTACATGTAGCTCGTTCAATACCGAGTTAATGAGGAAACCACCACCTGTTTAATCAAGATGGATCTTTTGAGTACTCTACTGTACCAATGACAGCCACCAAATTCATATGCCATGATTTTTCTATGTTTTATTGTTTACTTTGTTACTGCATTTCTGAATTCTGATTATGCTGCTGAATGTATGCACACAAGTCTGTCTTTCCTCTTGCAGCGTGCAGGTGTTGATAAAGCTTGTGATAAATCTGAACAGCTTAGCAGTCATATGGAACAGTAAACAGATGTACCCTAGCCAGACATTTATGGTATGAATCTCTTTACACCTGGTGAAAGTCGATCGGACAGCTCTAGCATGCGCATTTATGGCTCGGAAATTACACACACTGTTTCAGAAATCTACACTTGCCATTAGCAGACGGACCCTGCTGTCTCACGCTTTCCTCCAATAGAAACTTCACAGCAACTTTTGATCACGCAGATTCAATGTCGCCAGCAATCCATGTGATTTTGGGGGAGAGCTGGAGCTGCAGGAGTCGTGGAATGATTGTGCCCGCCTCGGATCTGTTTATTTCGCTGAAGCACTAGTAGTATACTAATGTAGGGCAGCTGTTCCTGACTCTCTCTCTCTGCTCACTGTTTGGCTCCTGCAGATGGAGGTCTCACCTGGTGTCCTGGTGTCTCCTCAGTCCTCAGGAGTCAGGAGAGCCCCTAGGGCGCATGCCGATTGGTTCTTCCCTGACAGCTCGTGAGTCTGGGAACCTCTCATTTATGGGCTGACAAGTCGCGGAATACCATGCTGAGTGTTTTGACAAGCTACGCAGCGACAGGTGACATTTCTTGGCACGAAGCAGTTCGTCCGGACCGGAGCGAGTTCGGAGTACCTGCATGATGCTAGTCCGGTCGTTTGCGTCCAACAATGTGGCTGATGGATGGGCCGTTCCTTCACTGAAGCCGTGCACCGGCCGGTTCTGATCAGAGACGTCACACGTGGATTCGTTGACAGAAGCGGCCTGGAAACGTGGTGGCGCGAAATGTCTGACTTGTGGGTGCTCCGCCAGTGCCGCTTGTTTTGGGCACGAGGTGGTTTCTGGTTTGGGATTGGGATTCGAGGATTTCACCTGGTGGCTGTGCGTTTTTTGCCAAGCTGTCACCTTTTTTTTTTTTTGGCTCACGGTACCACTCTACTGGTGATCGCGATTGACCCGTAGCCTTTTTGACCCAACGAGAGAAGTAGCCGCCCAAGCTATCCAGTGATAACGTTACCTCTAATTCTTTCGTTTTGTTTCTTTCCCTTTTGCGTGACGTCATGCAACCGAAGTCCGACGGTTGGCCGGTAGAGTAGGCGGGTAAATCCGTAAATAAAATAGTTACAGTGCTGTCAGGGAGTGCGGCACCCCAAAGGGGCAGACAGGCTCGGCTGTCGGCACGGTAGCCGGTAGGGTAAAAATCGCCGCCGCTTTGTCATGTTGCGTGCGTTGTTTTGGCTTGCCAGCAGCACACAATGAGTCAGCGTGCAATGGCAAACCTATGTGTGGGGAAAATCAGAAATGCATTACCGCTCGTATAAGCGACTGCTGAGCTTATTGAAATAGTCTTGCACCGCGGTCGCTTATACGAGCGGTATTTTCACTCTGGGGGGAAATGCAAGAGAACAACTTGGGTTGCATCCTTGCAAGGCTTCCGTTGCTCCGCAAAGACTTGACAAGGAAGGTTACAAATTTTGCAGAGATCTCGTTAATAAAACCGGTAAAGTACTTGCAGGCCATAACCTCCTGGTGCAGTTGGAGTCGGAGAGAAGCCCCCCTCTCCCTCCCCTATACATGGCCAAACGGGCCTATGCGGCACGGTGGCCTGCCGTGTCGTGCCACCTCGGGCCACCGTGCCCAATTCGCGGCTCAAGCACGGCCCTATGGCCCCTTAGTCGTGCCGTGCTCACAAGCATGGCAACTCGCCTTGGCCGTGCCAGCCCGCGACTGCAACGGAGGAGTCGAGGAGCTCGCCTTTGCTCCATCGGTCGCACTGTGCTGTCGTAGTCGTGCCTTTGCGAATGTCGTCAACACTGCTCCCGCAGGCGGAGGAGGTTGGGGTGGCCCCTGACGGGCGCTGGTGCTAGAACGGCAGTGGTGGAGGCGGTCGAGAGGGGAACAATTGTTGCGCATCGGGCGGCGCGGGCGATGGAGTGGTCGAAGCGGAGGCGCGGCGGCCGGCGCAGGAGGAGAGGTTGAGGGGGGGGCTGGAGGAGTAGTGACGGCACAACAGCTAGCAAGGGGCGCAGTGGGCAGAGAAGAAAGGCGGCGACATTAGGGATGGGGAACATGTGGGGAGGAAAGAGGGATTATATATCTAGGGTTTGTTGGGAGCGGGATATATGGGCCGTTATCGGACCATCCCATTAACCGTGTTGTGCTTGGGCCGGCACTACGGGCCGAATTAAAGGTCCATGTACTGGCACTATCGTCATCGAGCCGGGCCGTGTCGTGCCAGGACCGTGCCCTTTTCGGACCGTGCTAGTGTTGACCCATCGTGTTAGTGCCAAATGGCCATCTATATGCTCCCCACGCTTCTTAATACAGAGTTATATGAGAACGAAAGCGTCCTAAAAGAAAACTTGCGCAGCTGAGCATGCGACCACGCGGCTGCCGACAGTGCGGCGGTGGGTGGGGACAGGGGGCAACGGGAGGAAGGCGAGGAGGGGAGGAGCACGACGACGGTCTGGATGAGGCAACAGAGGAGCACGGGCTGGTGGAGGAGCACAACATAGCAGCGGTTTGGATGAGGCAGCCATTGGGGAAGAAGATGCAGAGGAAGAAGAAAGGGGGCGTTTTGGTCATTTTACTAGGGCTGAAGAGAGGAAATGGAGGAGAGTCCTTTTGAAGAAATTTGTGTTCCTAGTGTCAGTTTTTGAAAGGCGTTTGAATTGGGTGTCAAGACGTGTGAGGCGCTCGAATTGGGTGTCATGTTTTGAAATTTGTTTTCATTTGGTTGGTCGTTTGGTCGCTGTGTGATCATAAAACAGGTCGCGAAGAACGAATTAGGTGTCATGTTTTGAAATTTGTTTTCATTTGGTTGGTCATTTGGTCACTGTGTGGTCATAAAACAAGTCGCTAAGTCACGAAGAAAAAGCTTCGATGTTTTTATTTGGTTGATCGTTTGATCGAGAGAAACACGCGCGTCCACGACCGCGCAGCGCTGGTACCAGTGGCCCTTGCGCCACACATCATGGAGGAGGCCAAGCTTCGTTGTTGGACTTTAGAGTTAGATCGAGTTGAGGGCTTGAGGCCCCCATTTGTTTGTTTATTTGCTTTCGGCCTTGTCCGAGCGTTTATCGTTTCTGTGCTTCGGCCATAAGGTTGCTGTTTGACATTTCTCTGTTCTTTTAACGAAAAACGTACGTGCTCGAGGCACAGCCAGTCGCCTCCGGCGCCGTCGTCTTCCGCCGGGCTAGGGCGCTCGGCACGCCGGTTTCCCGAGCGCGCAATGTGCCTTGACACTCTGACAGCGACCCCCGCCCGATCCGTCGCGGTCGCGCCGAGTACTGTTCCGGCCAAGACGCCGCGCCGCGCCGAGATGAGGAGGCCCGCCCGCGGCCAGGCCGCACACACGAGGGGCGGCGGATGGTCGGGGTCGATCGGATCGAAGCTACGATCCTCTTCCTGTAGCCGGGGACTGGCGGGCGACGGCGACGCCGGATACAGACGGGCACCTCCACCTCCACCGCGTCAACCGCCGCGGGTAACCGAGCCGTCGATTCCGTCCCGGGTCGCCGTCGACGTCGAGAGCGGGAGAGGTGGTGCAAAAAAGGTGGACTGCTCCGTCTCTCTGTGTGCGCGCTAGGCGTTTCCGGCTCGGCCGCCCCCGCCCGCGATATGGCGAGGGCCGACGGCGCGTGCCGCTGGCGCTTGGGCCCCGACGGCGACGGTTCGGGGAGAACGATGAGGCTGCTGGCCGGAGTTCCTTCTCGCCGGTGACGGATCATGGTGTGCCGCGTACGTGTCGTCTGGTTTCTGCTGTACAGGTTTCTCGTGTGAAAAGAGCCGCGCGTCGTGCTGTCGTGACGGAGTCTTTTAATCCGCGCCGGCGTTTGGACGCTCGGCTGGGGTGGGTGTGGGTCTCTCGCTCTCTCCCGTCTCCTCTCGCTCCTCCGTCGTCCTCTCGGAGAGGGAGGGTTAGGAAAACATGGCAGTCGCGTCGCGATCCTTCTCCAGTTTCTCACCCCCAACCTCTCACTCTCACTCTCATCTGTCTCTGGCACAAGCACACAACATAGCAGCAGCAGCGGCAGCCAGTTCCGCTGGAGTGTGTGGTCCTGCTCACTCACCCACACAGCCACACTCACCACCACCACCGGCCACCGCCGATGGATGGATGGCAGGATGGGGCACAATAAAGGCCAACAGGAGCCGTCTGTCTCCTCTCCTGCATAGAGGGAGGAGGAAGCAATCCAACTGCCCATTCATGACTTGGGATCCCCACACCCCGACTCGCTTCGCCCTCGCCGTGCTTCCCTCCTCCCATCGCCACGGTGCATGTGGTTCCACGCTCATTCGCGGCCTCGCTGCCGTAGCTCCTGCTCTGCATGCTGCTGCCGCCTCCTAGACGACGGGTAGTAGCTGCTGCTGCTGCCTGCCGGCGCCATGCTTTTCCGATTACTGTTACCCTCGCGCCAAGAAAAGATCCGGCCTCGCCACTGCTCTCCAGTCTCCACTGAAATTTTTACTGTCACCGAAACGTGGGGCCTTTGTTTCTCTTATAACATGCACAGTGAACTCTGAGGATTTCAGATTTCTGCTCCCCAGTAATGTCGTCTCGAGAGGTTGTTCAGGAAGTAATAAATCGCAAAGGATCTGTCCATTTCACGCTGGCTGGCTCCTACTACTCACGATGCGATTCAATGCTGCTTGTAAAGATGTAAGATTTCGATGAAGATGTTACTTACTGCTCGCTCATCGATCAGACAGTTACAGACACAAGAACGAGGTGCCCCTGATCTCTCATCAATCGTTTATTAAATTGGGGGCAAATTACTGCTTGTAAAGCGGGAGAGGGCTTTGATTTGCTTTGTGTGTGTACTGTTCTGAATGTTGCCCACGGCTCTGAACACGTACAGGCACCAACCGCGGAGCACGTATGCATGCGTACGGTACGGTGCGTGCGTGTAAATGGAGGCGATCGATCGATCGATCTCCGTTCTGTGCACTGTGTTGTTCGCTAATTATTAGTTCAATCAACGCCCCCCGTTATTTTCCCGTACGTGTGTAGCTTCGTTAATTCTGGCTGCTAAAATATATATATTGCTTGCACTGGTTGCGCAGTAATCCATGACGGTCCAACAACAGCAGGAAACTGACGGTCTAACAGTCGACAGACAGACGAGCACATCCATGCCTTGATGGTCAGCATCAGCTGCATTAGCTAGCTTCCCACTCATGCATGGCAATCAGCTCCTTGTGCTAGCCCGGCCCACTGCTCATGTTTCTGGACGGGGACTCCCCTCATTACCTTGTTCACAATAATCAGGTGACGACCTGCCATCAAAATAAAACCACTACAAGAGCCCTGCTACAGGCCATAATGTTTTACTATCAGGTTACTGTGTACTCGTGTTTGCATTGCTCACCAGGTCAAAGATTGGCGTGCAAACTGCAAAGATCGCAACCGTATATATGGTACTCCTTGAGCACGCACACAACAAAAATATGCGTCAGCAAATCCCATGGGTTTCCATGTCGAAAGGCACGCAATCAAGGTCGTCATCATCTGGAAGGGGTATTATTAGACATTTTGTCAAGGGTGGAAGACTTGGGTGAAACACGCACGGCGTCGTCTTGTTTGGTTGGCAGGAAACCGATCGATCGATGATTTTTCACATGGTCGCCATGGTAGGAACTCGTGTTAATTTCAAGCCTCCCGGCACGCGGTTAATTTGCCGCATTATTCCTGGTTTTGAGAACATATTGTTGGGTGGTCGTACTCGATATGTATGTATGCTGCAATTAAAAAAATCATAAACCGTGAAATTACAGAAAAAATCTCGGAGTTAATTTCTAAGGACGAAATGAGCATGCCTCATGTCATGCCCCTTTCTTCCTCATACAGTCCTAGTACTACTTTCCATGCATTACTGTTTCTGTACCCTCTAGCTCTGCCCCTACACCTTGCTGGCTCATTTACCCAGCTGTCCTCAGGAACATCACATCGGTTTCGCTCAGAATTGCAACCATCGCTCAACGGAAAAGGCAAGGGGTCGGCTGGGGCACTCCGCAAACGCTGCAGGTGGTGGATGTGATAATGTTCCTCAAGATGATGTGGAAATAAATGGCATAGGAATCCATTCTAGCTGGGCATCACACAAATAATTGCATGGGATGGACTAGCTTAATTGTTTACCCACTAATAACCCACAACACTTTGGAAACACTCAATGTCCTCTTTTAGAACAGCACGCTTTTTGTGGCATACTCATGCTGTTTTAATACTAGTTATGCACAGAGGGGCAAAGAAGGGATGGAGCATCATATGGCCAATCATTATTCCCTGCATCTCCCTCTACATATGTTTCTTGGCAAAGTAATGAAGGTGCCCTATCATGGTAGTGCAATCTTTCACCTATCATCCTTGCATTCTTTCCTTTTTATAGGGACATTAGATCCTACGCATACAAGAAGTCCACAACGCCCGAAAGGAGCAAACAAACAAACCAGGCAGCCCCATACCCTGCTGAGGCCACAAATCAGGCTGCCACATACAGATTCCCCTCTGAACAGATCTCCCCATGCACTCCCAAAAACTTTTTTTATTTATTCAGTGCATATAAATGCAAAAAACCACCACATATTCTCAGTAAGGGGTGATGCCACATGTGGCGACAATGTACAAGAAACAAGGCCTATGGTTTGTTTATGAGTGATAAAAGAAAAATGTACTTGTGATGGGAAATGGACCATGCATGGACCAACTCTCATTTTTTAGAGAAAAAATTGGACCAGGGATCTCTAGAGATGCAGTTCGAACATGCTGGAATCTTGGATTTGGTGAGGCTGAAGTATCCTATTATTAAATTAGTGTTCAAGTGCAAGTTTGCTCAGGGAGTTTCATGGCGTCAGATTGTGTGGTCTTGTTAGTTTTTTGAACTTTGTGATAGGATATTGCTGACTGTAGTACTTTGTCCCTGACAAGGCGAGAAGCGTCAAAGGCAATAGTATATCTCTTGTCGATGCAGATCGAATATTTTTCATACAATATCATTTGTTTGGAGATCGATCAACGATCGAAGACATGAACTAGGCATGCAAGTAGCCATTAGGGACGTGAAGAGGCATATTAAGAGTTCTAAAAAAATAGAGACGCATTAAGGCGGCCACCGGCCAGATTAGCCGAACAAGTATGTATATACAGTACACACCTAAAACTTGTTGTAAACGATATGCGTACCAAAGTCATAATTGCACGGCAATGTTCTTTTTCAAGAAATGCATTAAGATCAATTGAGAAATGCTCAGCTTACTCACTAGGTAGCTATTGACAATACTATACTAATGTTTAGAAAATGTACGCTATAGTCGCAATCAGCCAACAAAAGATGCTTGACTAACTCACAAACAAGAAAGAAATATCCAGCTAGCTAGCTAGCATTACTTTCAAAGCAATCAAACCCCACCCTCTCGTCAAGCATTTCAGCAACCGTTTAACAGACCATCCAAAAATAAAAGAGGAAGTGTAGCCATTTCCTTCTAGGAAAACCAAACCAACGTTGCTTTTCAAACAATCCAACCCCACCATAAACTCACTATTTGGCACAGTGAAAACCCCACTGTTGTGCGAGGCCAAAACCAAAAAAAACACGGACAAACCCTCGATCCCTCACTCACCAAACCTCGCTAACAAGATGCCAAGAAAAGTAATGACCCGGGCCTCTCCTCTAGTCCTCTCCATGCATCCGAGTGAAGGAGCTAGGGCCAAAGCAAACCAAACCAAACGCTCACCCCCAATAATTGCGAGGCCGAAGCGCGAGGGTTCCATGCTGGTGTTTAAAGGGTGAACATGGCCCTGGCGCCACACCCCCCGCGGCGGGCCCCGCCATTGATTGCCCGAGCCACGCCTTTAGAATCCCTGTCAGGGGTTGATGATGGCCTGATCAATGGCTGCCTGCAACCGCAAAGCAAAATACTCCTACTCCTATGTGCATGCAGCAGCAAAAATCCGTAGGGAAAAAGGGTGGAGGCAGCAGTGGTGTTATAAAATTGGTGGTGTTGGTGTTGGTGTTGGTGTAGGAGCATGGGCATGTGTGTGTGTGTCCACTCTACGCCGCCAAGCGAGGCTGATCTCCCCTCTCCTGCCGCCTGGGCAGCAGCTTTGAGTTGGGAGTTGGGACTTGGGAGTCCACTCCATAGCTGAGTTGAGCTGAGCTGAGGTGATAGAGCTCTCTCTCCCCGTCGATACGCCTGCGCTGCACTGGCCTCTGCGAGCAAGTACTGACTAGCCCCCCAGTTCCTCTCTGGCCTCGTCCTCGGTGGACGGTGGTGGTGGTGGTAGTGGTAGTGTTGCTGGCTGGCTGCTGTTGTCTCCCTCTGCCCAGCGGTGTGTGCAGTGTGCTCTCTTCGTCTCCTCCCTACAGCTCTGCTCTGCGGCATCGTCCGTTTCGCTTCGCCTCTTCGTCACCGTCGTCGTCTCGTTCTCCCTGCACAGCACTGACCACAGCTCGGCTCGTCTGCGGAGGTTGCGCTTCTCTCTCTCTCTCTCTCTCCTCCCTATCAGGATAAGCTCCCTCTGCGGCCGATCCGTGGCATTTTGCTCCTGCTCCCGTGCTTGATTTGTTGGCTTCTGAGGCGGCTGCTGCTGCTGCGGTGGTGGTGGTGGTGCCCCGGCCCACCGGGGGGGCAATAACTCCCCTTGGTTGGCTGCTGCCACCCTCCCCGCGGCAGAGCGGCCTATAGGATGAGAGGGACGCGGGAGGAGGGGGAGCCCACCGCGCCACTGTCCTCACCGTGAACGACACACCACAGGGAGAGCTCCCCGGGCACGGGCGGTGCCTGCCTCTCTCTCTCTCTCTGCTGCTTGCTTGCTGCTCAGTGGCCGGGAGGGAACAGGCGGTGGAGGGCGGGCGGGCGAGCTAGCTTGTGCTGTTCATGGATTGGGATCTCAAGATGCCGGTCTCCTGGGACCTGGCCGAGCTGGAGCACGACGCCGTGCCGGCCATCGCCGCCGCCGCGACAGCCGCGACCGCCGCGGCGCCGGCGTCGGGCATTGCGGCCGCCGCGGCGCGCGGGACGCCGAGCCGGGCGGAGTGCTCCGTCGACCTCAAGCTCGGCGGGCTGGGCGAGTTCGGCGCCGCGGACCGGATGAAGGAGCCCGCGGCGCCTGCCGCGGCCGCGGTGGTCCCGTCCGCGAGCCCGATGAAGCGCCCGCGCTCGGGCGCCGGGGGCGGCGCCGGCGGCGGGGCGCAGTGCCCGTCGTGCGCGGTGGACGGGTGCAAGGCCGACCTCGGCAAGTGCCGCGACTACCACCGCCGCCACAAGGTCTGCGAGGCGCACTCCAAGACGCCCGTCGTCGTCGTCTCCGGCCGCGAGATGCGCTTCTGCCAGCAGTGCAGCAGGTACGTCTACGACAATTCCACCCCATGGCAACTCCAACCCTTCTCAAATTCATTTCAGTTTGTTACTTCAAAAATTCATTTCAGTTTGCAAAAGTAAACGAGCACCCATGGAAATTTCTGATTGTGACCAGCAACAAAAAAGGGTCAGTTGCTTGAATTGTCGCCATGGAAATTGGCACAGGCAATCGAAGAACCGACTGATTGGCGTCAGTTGCTTTTCCTTCTTTACCGCTGATTATTCCCTTTGTTAAAAGTGAAAAATGCCAAATCAGTTCTTTCCTCGGCCCTGGCTTTCCCCTTCCTTTGCTTCAATTCATGCCAATTTGTCACCCCAATCACAGAGTATGATGAGCGTGAGGTGAGGATATACCTGCCCGTCTTGTTTCAAGGATGCCCAGCTTTACCTTTCCCCGGCTCCACCTTTTCAGCCTTTTCATATGAACGTACCGCAATCTTTTCCCTGCTTCCCTTTAGCTTGGCAACAAGTATTACCTGAATCATCACCTGCTCTTTTTTCTACTTCTGCATACCAACTTTCTAACCCATCAGTGGTAATCATTATCCGGCAAAAGCCAGGAAGCACTTCATGTGCTGAAGATATCAGCTGGAGTCACCTTTTTCTTGTGGCAGTTGATGCTTCTTCACATGACCGTTGGATACATTTGTTTTTTGATGTTCCAGTTTAAAATTGAGCAATGGACAGGAGTTTGTATTATGCATAAGATTGAAAGAGAACTTTCCTTGGAATATCGAATCGTCGAATGGAAACACTTATGTTCTTTAGTACAAAACAAAGAGAACAAATTCTGAAGCGAGCATGGAGCTCAGTATATGACCTTTCTGACCAAATTCTTTTTTTTTTTGAACGAGTGGCACAACGTGCCTATTTCATTGAATTCTGACCAAATTCTGTACCATGCATAGGCGCGCCCTTTAGGATCTACGGAGTATGCAGTTTTTTGCTTTAGAAGAACTTCTATCAAATATTTTTTAAGACCCAGCTGTGACATTGTTGCATGTGAGCTTTTTATGAAGACCTTTCCTTGCTGAATTAGTAATGAGATCCGTGTGTTTCTTCCATTTTTCTCGTGGATTCTTTTTCGCAGCAGCATAAGTTGTGTGGGGCTCTTTTATGGTTATATAAAGACGCTGAACATAAAACCTCTTTATGTAATTTCTGGCAGAAACTGGCCTACCACATCTTCTGGCCATAAACGAACATGCTCTAAGGCAACCCACATGTCGAGGCCTACATAATTAGCAGATCCTTTCTGCATAAGTCACCTGGAAATCAACTGTGTAGCATTATCTACTTCCATCCACGTACCATGGATGTTCTATTTATATTCTGATAGTTGTGTTGCCTTAGTGTGAGTTATTTCCGAATTTTAACCGATTCCAGCCATGAAATTGAACTTCTCTGGGAGAAATGCTGTGCCCCAAATTTGAAATCTTAGTAGCACTGAACTAGTTAAAGCCTTGTCTCAGCCTCTCAGGACACTAAAGTGTATTTAGTTGCTGCTGTTGTGCTGCCTTTTGTATGTCTTGAGATATGTTGAACCAACTACCTCTGTCTTTTCTACATTTATAAACAATGCAAATTGCTTGGGTTAATTTGTCTTATTTCTTCGGAAAATTGTATATTCAGTGGGACCTCTAGCCACTTTTCCAATGATTGATTACCTTGCCCAGTAGAGCAAAGTGAGATCACCATACTACTTGGCAGACTTTATCAAGTGCTCCTCAGTGTCCCAACAAGTTGGTAGGGTGCCGTACTGGCATATATCTGTTGGAACCATTATACCGTGGTCCAGTTTCCCACCAGGAGTTGTACAACTTTTCTGTGCTCGAGAGGTCCTGAACGCCGAACTTTTATCTAAGCTTAAGGATGAAGCCCAATGCAACCAATTTGTTAACTGACATTCTGAAATCTCAGTGGTCCAGCAGTGTACTTTTATTTTTGAAGGCAGGAGAGTACTATTTTTAAATATTGAGTGAATAAAACATGTGCATCTTGCTTCTCTGGCTACGAGTAGCATTTCAACCCCACTTTGAAAGATTGATGTGCATTAGCCTGGAGCTTAGCATTTGTTCAGAAAATTGTGCACATCAACATGTGCGACAATGGTCCCGACTCCTGAGAGATTAATCACTTTAGTTTATTCTTGAAATTCCCATGATAGTTTTATTCATAAAGACGCTCGCTTTCATTGAATCCAGATTGCTGTATGCATCTGTTCTATAACTTGTCAGCATCATACCATTATGTTGCTGCATTCAGGTTCTGGTTTTCTTTCCACTTCCTGATATAGCAGTTTTGTGCTTTTCGTTTCATATAACAGTGATACAATAGCAATTATAAATGATAATGCTTGGAGGATATATATGCAACTCATCTTAACATGTATGACTTGCCTTTATTAATTTTTGGCCTATTGTCTGGATTTCTTATCACGGATTTTGTTTCTTTAGGTTTCACTTGCTCGCGGAGTTTGATGACGCAAAGCGTAGCTGTAGAAAGAGGCTTGATGGGCACAACCGGCGTCGCAGGAAGCCGCAACCAGATACCATGAATTCTGGGAGCTTTATGACAAGTCAACAAGGTATTTTGCATATTTGTATTACAGTTAGCTACTCCTACTCGATCCATAAAAGCTACTATTGCTGCTGAAATCTGGGCTGTAAAACTGAACCTTAGCGACAAAGCTTTAGCAGAACTAAAGATCGATCAATGCAGAATTCTGCAGTTTTCAGTCTGTTTTACATTGTGAAAAGTTTGAGTAGCATTTTCGTGCTTGTTTCATGACGACCGTTCAGGCTTGTTTTCGAGTGCAGGGACAAGGTTCTCGTCGTTCCCGGCTCCAAGGCCGGAGCCGAGCTGGTCTGGGGTCATCAAGTCCGAGGACAGCTCATACTACTCGCACCACCAGGTCCTCAGCACCAGGCCGCACTTCGCCGGCTCGGCGGCCGCGGCGGCGGCCTACTCCAAGGAAGGCCGGCGGTTCCCTTTCCTCCAGGACGGCGACCAGTTAAGCTTCGGCGCTGGCGCGGCGGCGTCGGCGCTCGAGGCCTCCACGGCGTGCCAGCCCCTCTTGAAGACGGTGGCACCCCGGCCCCCGCCACCGCCGCCCGAGAGCAGCAGCAGCAACAAGATCTTCTCCGACGGGATCACCCCCGTGCTCGACTCGGATTGTGCTCTCTCTCTTCTGTCATCCCCCGCCAACTCTTCCAGCGTCGACGTCAGCCGCATGGTCCAGCCGACGGAGCACATCCCCATGGCGCAGCCCCTCGTCCCCAGCCTGCACCAGCACCATCACCAGCAGCCGCAGCAGTATCAGTTCGGCGGCTCCCCCGGCTGGTTCGCCTGCTCCCAGGCCGGCTCCAGCGGCGTCACCGCCGCCGCGGGCGCCGGCGGGTTCGCCGCCTGCCCCGCCGGCGCGGAGGGCGAGCCGCTGAACAACGTCCTGGTCCCGGGCTCCGACGGCCACGAGATGAACTACCACGGCATCTTCCACGTCGGCGGCGAGGGATCCTCCGACGGGACGTCCCCGTCGCTCCCATTCTCGTGGCAGTAGCTTCCTCTCTCGGTGGCCATAGTGTGACCTCGGTCGGGTTCTCGCGTTGTGGTGTCTAGCTGTTCAGCTGTAGCGATCATCAGTTCCCCCGTGTTCTTTCTTGTGTTTATTCTCTGCTCCCCCCCGTTCTATTTCTCCAATCAATTGTTCGTTCCTTGGTTTTGCCTTCATGGTTCAGCCTGCGAAAAACTTGCATAAAATTAGCGCTAAATTTCTTGGAATCGTTTCGACATCTTACCGATCTCGTTAAATCAACAATAAATTCAACAAATTTGTGGTTGGAAGTACTTGTCCTATGTTTCACGTTGTCCATCAACCGAGATTCAGATTGACCTTATGCTTCCTCCCTCTTTTTCATTCCTTTTCTCTCTTACACTTTCCACCTGTCACATCTTTCTTGCTTCGCCCGTGCCTTCTTCATGCGGCTGGCAGAGAAAGGAAGGAGATGCATTTTCTTCTTCACTTGCTTGCTCCTGGCCTCCTGCTCTCTCTTCTTGCCATCCTCCTGATTCCAGAATCCCAGCTAGCGGTTGGCTCCCAAAGTCAAACGACAGCAGTGACGACGTGGACACGGACAACTGGACAACTGGCTGCATCGAAGTTTGTCAGCGGGCTGGGAGGTCAGCAATGGCAAACGGTCAAACTGAACCAACCGAGCTTTTCTCATGTCGAATTGTTGAGTTCCTTTACTGCTGAATCGATCTCTCTGTAAGGTTTTTTGGTTTTCCACAAGCCCTTTAATGAAAATTCAGGTGGGGATGCTCCCCCTCGTGACCATCAAAAAAAAAATTTCCTCCTCTCCCAAATCGAAAGCTTGTCAATTGTCGTCTCGATTGAACACCCATGCTCAAATTGCTTGGCCTATGTGCCATCTGTAAAACAGTGTACTAACTCCGTTCTTAAATATATGACACCATTGATTTTTGTTGTTCGTTTGACCATTCGTCTTTTCTACAAATTTTTTTGAAAATCGATAAATCAACAAGTTAAATCTAAAGTACATCGGATAATAGATATAACGGTATACATTTTACTTTAGTTAACTAATTTGTTCAATATATATTAGTGGTCAAAGTTAGAGTAAAAAATTAACGGTGTCATATGTTTAAGAACGGAAGGAGTATCACTTATTCGCTACCAACCCAGGATGCATCCTCCGCTTCTCGCTGCTGCCAGAGAGCCACTGCCATCTGCAGTTTGCATGCCTTAGCTCGAATTTGCTCTCCACCGCCGGTGCAAGCACACTGCTGCTTCCGCGATATGCACTACTCACGCGCCAACCAGAGCAAGCCTCTCAATCCAAATTCTCTGCTGCCATGGTGTCGCTGCTGTCTCCGCAGGTCGAGGGCCCAAGCGCGAGGCGTTCCTTCCTGCTGTAAACGCTGCCCACACAAAGTTGACCACGACGAGTGAGCGGGGAACACCGGAACACCGTTGTGGCAGCAGTGGCTTACAAGCTGAGCATTCCGAACAACCTAGGTGAACAAAGATTGAGGAGAGAGAGATAAACATGACATGTGAGGTGAATATGCCATGTCACCATCCATGTAATATGCCACATCAGCAAAATCATCTCCAAAACCACTCTAGGGGGTGATTTAAACGACATTAAATAATTTAGGGGGTTAAATACCTGGTTTTGTAGTTAAGGGGGTGAAGTAGACTAACCTCCATAGGTTGGGGAGTTCAGTAGACTTTTTCCTGGTGTAAAATAGCACCCGAACCACAACTTCGGTTTAGTGCCTTAGTTGTGCAAAATTGCACTCTAATTTACTATTCACCCATCACATCTTCATCACATCAATGCAGTATTGACCTCAACACATTTTTTCCACAACTTTCCACTTCGATGCATTATTTATTCGCGCAAATTTGCGCAACTTATAAATGGCAAATGTTCATGTGAAATACCCGAGCTTGGATGAGTTCAAGTTCAGTGTCTTCTAGGTGCTTGGGCCTGGATGGGGCAATGCATGCCATATAATTCCAGGCAGGGCTACTCAGGCCGAGAAATCTGGGCTTTTTGGGCCAGTTTGGGCCGAAGGGTATAGAGATAGAAGCCCATCCATCCATACTGTCACACCAAAAAATTTCTAAATTTCAGGATGTGAATAAGAAGGAAAATTAAACAACGATTTTCTCTTAATTTTAAAAATTTTCCAACATTTATTTTCTTTCCAGGAAATATAACATAGAAAAAAAACATTGTTTGTTTATCTAAAATTAAATAAGTGGCTTGATGTTTGTTGCATTCATGCTGGAGCATTATTTTTATTTGCTTGAATTCAAATTTGAATTTGAATTCTCTTGTTTGAATCCTTTTTCAAAAATGTCAAATCTTTCTTTTCTTTTTCTCCTTTTCCCTTTCTGTTTGGTCAGCCCACTGAGCAAAGTCCGGCTAAAGCCCCTGGACTCTTCCGCCCGGTTCGCTCTTCATCCCTCAGCTCCGCAGTCAGCTCACACCTTTGGCCCAATAGCTGGAAGTCCGGCGATGCACCCCAGACTCCTCTCATCAGGTCCGCATCACCCGTCGGCCCATCAGCCCAACCGGCCTCCCAGCCCAGCGGAGCCCGCGCTGCCGCCCTCCACCCGCGGTCACTGACGGGCGGGCCCGTCATCCCTTCTGCCGCGCCGCACCGAGCCGGACTCGAGCTCGAGTCCGACCGCACCCCGGCCGCGTGCCGCGCCGCCTCCCCGGCTTGGCCCGCACGCCAAGGCCTCCCTCCGGCCTATATAAAGCTAGCCGCCACCGCGCGCCTGCCCTTTTCCCCAAACCCTAGCAGCCGCAAGCACCGCGCCCAAGCTCCGAAACCCCTTGATTTCTTCCTCTCATCCCCGGGTTGTGGCGTTCTGCTTAGGTTTGGCCCAGGGCACTGGCGGAGCTAGGTGGTGGCCAAGGTGGGCCATGGCCCCCCCTTGCCCAGGAGAAAGTGTAGGAAAATTAATCTCATTTAGATAGACTATTAGCATATTACTTAGTTGTTACCTGATCTTATAGCTGAACTCATGTACTCTTATTCTTCAAGCTATGATCCTAGTAGCATCTAGGAGCAATTGTTGCTCACCATCCGGCCTCTGGCCTCCTATATATATTTAGCTGTTTTTGACGTGAATACAACTACGCATTGATCATTTGCCGATTCTTCTTGAGACTTCCATAGCTTTTCATACTAGTTATAATTTATTCTCATAGAATAAATTTTGCTTACATAATATAGCACTTGAGTTATAGGTTGTTAAGATCATGATGAAATTGGCCCCCTCTTGATCTTAATCCTAGCTCCGCCACTGGCGCAGGGGAGACAAATCTGTGCGCTCAACGTCTTGTGCATGGCGGAGGTGGAGATGGAGGCGGAGGCGGAGGCGGAGGGGAACATCGAGATGGAGGTGGTGAGCGAAGGGGAGGAATTTAGTGATATCGACGAGGAAGAGGCAAAGCGGTGGTATGAGGAGTATTTGGAGTGGTCTAGGAAAAAGGAGGAGGAGCGTGTTCAGGAGTGTCTTCGGGACCCCGACAGGCTATCAGACCGTTACGCCTATGAAGCTAAGTTGTTCAGAAAGAATTGGGATTCTTCTCGTTATGGAAGCTTTGACAAGAAAAGTGAGTTGGCTTGTTAATTAGTATCTCATTCTTGATCTCTATTCGTTAATTACTTAGTTGGTAGTTCGGCACTTGTATTACAGCTCATTTTAGTAATAGTAATATCTAGGCTGTGGTGACGTCCCTTCGATCTAAGTTATATGCATGCAGTAAGATCAGAACCAGATCAGTCAACAATTAAAGGAAAAAAACTAGACCAACCTAGGAGGACTTGAATCTGGATATATCACTGAACAATGATAGCTTAAATGCAATCCATGCACATTTTAGTTGCTATTGTACTGATTGGTGCTTACTAGTGCTACTACCCACTATTGGGCTTGAATATCCTAACTTATTTCCTTCAAATGCATCAACTGAGATCCCTTGCAAGCGTTTTACACATAATCCCGCACCTCGTGGCAACACAGTGTCCGATACTCTACAAGTATTTTATGTCAAGGTTGGAGAAATAAGTGGAGGTTTACAGTTTCCACTCAAGGTGTTTGGTGTGGTCGCTCTACGTGACTCATTCGATTACAATCGTAATATTATCTTCGAGCGGGAAAGGGACAACTGTCAGGAACTCACCGATGAGGTCAAATGTTTCTTACTTACATCTGTTGTTTCTTGATTCTTGCCGCACTGCCCATTCATGCTAGTTATGCCATGCAGTTGTACATTGTCATCTGTACCAAATGAAATACATGGTGATATGATATTGTCGCTTTGTACAAATTACCATGATTCCCATGCCTAGAGTTGTGCTGCCTATTACATATGTTGGAATCATGTAGCTTAAACCATGTACTCCATCCGGCAATGTACTTGTGGTTTTAGCCTGTTTTACTATCTCCATAATCCTCGTTCTACAACTTTGTAGCAACATCGACGGCATTTTCTAGTATTATCCCCATTGTTCCTACAATCCAACTAACATTTTAGTTCTGTATTGCTCTTTGCTTCCAGAAGAAAGCATTAAACATTGTGGTATTATATTATTGCTTTGTAGAAATTACCATGACTCCTGCCTATTACTTACATTGGAATGGTGTATACAGCTCGTACCGTGCATTAACATGCTGGTAGAAGATCATAAGTCTTTAAATTTGGTCATGTTCATTGGTTTGATCACTTCATGATGAAATCAGACGTAAATAGGAATCTTTAATGCATGCATTTTGAAAATTTGTACCTGATTTGAACCATTTTCTTGGTAACTCTGGATCCTTCACATCTGCTCTGACAATACATTGTCAGATCTTTTTTGTCCCTCCATCAATGTTAAACTTATGGCCATATTTTGTTGTAGCCAATAGGTTTGCAGCAGTTTCCAATGTATTTGTGCACGAAAAATGTTTGTGGTTTGCAAATAGCAAACAAATATTCTTGATAAGCGTTCTTTAATTGTATTTCTGCAAGAAAAATGTTTCTGTGGTTTGCAGATAGCAAACAAATATTCTTGATAAGCATTGTTTCACTTTTTTGTATGCTAAGCATGCAACATATGTCCCTTTTTAATTGTGGCTGATTCATGAAGCCATGGAGCTAAGGTCTCGTGATTTCTGTTATACTTACGCAGTGCACTTTGCCTGTTTCATTGTTTTGTATGCATACTGACTATGCTGCTCAATGCTTGCATCTTATCACTTTAGTTTTCTTACTGTTTATTTATGGTATTGCATGCAGAATCCATATTTAGCACTGACAGGTCCTGTGCGTGCTGTCATGATATATAGTCCTGTGATCTTTGAGGCTACTTTGTATGTGAAGGGTGCTACTAGATCCAATGATAAAGAATTAAGCCTGTTAGCTACTTCACTGGGGCTAAGACCTTGCTCAGACTCATGCTTGGTTCGGAGATCTTACAGGAGCAGGCTTAGCACACTGGACTTGATGCTGGCCCATATGACTTATTCTGTGGAAGCTACTATCAGAGTGAGAGTCACTTCTGGGTCACGGCCAGATGGTTTCTGTTGTCGGTTTGTGGCCTCGACAGACAGCATAGGCCAGTCAGTTGTGCTGCTTGAGACCGCAAATCATCAACTTCCTCTTACTGGTGATGAGATCATCCTTGCACGGCAGGTTGTTTCTGTTGAGAGTCATGGAAATCTGAAGGTTGTTAGCTCAATTAGGAATCTAGATGTTGGCGGCTATACAGATAGCGTGGACTTCAAACCTCATGAAATGGGTACAAGCACCAAGAATTTTCATCTTGGTTGCTGCACGTTGGAAGTCACTATTTATTGGTCTTGTTTCGAGTTCTAGGTTTAGTTGCAAGTAATGATGGTGAAAAGTGAAAACTCCGTACTGTGGCTTATTCTGAATTAAAAACTTGTACTAGTTGGTATTTGCTGCCGCCTGTGTTAATGGAGAAACTGGTGTCGTTATAACCTCCAAATGCAGTTTGGCGTTCTGTACATATTTGATGATTTGTTAATTTCCATGCCCGGCTTGTGTCTCCTTGCCATCCCGTTGAAAATATATGATGTCTTCATGTCTTTTGAACTGATTATCTAGTCGTAAACAACATATATGTTTAAGAACAATGGGAGAATATTGAAATTGAAAGGAAAACAGAAACTGCTTTTATTTCTCCAAGTTTAGAACCAAATGATGATCCGTAGTAGTTGCTGAGTTTGATGCCCTTTGATTGCAAGCTTTTTGCTGAAAACGAGTGACCGAATTGTGACATGATTTCTGTTTCGTTATGACTTCGTCTCTGAACAATACTAACATTGTTTGCTTATACCCCTGGAAGGCTGAAAATCATACTGAACGTATCCCGAACTAGCGAGTAGTACAAGCAGATTTACAGGCATGACAACATAAGTTCACACTCTTTTTCCTCGTATGCAGGCAACAAGTTTGCTGTCTGAAATATTTCCAGGCAGCTCCCCAAAAGAAGGTGCAGCTTACTGGGATCAGATCCAAGAACTTGCTACGATATTAGTGATAAAGTGCATCCTTCAGCATCTGCATGAGCAGCATGACATCGTGGATCTGGACATCTGGTAAGCTTTTATTTGTAAGTAATGAACAAACTACTGGATCTTTGATCTTCTGCTCAACTTCCCCACTTGTTTAGTATTTGTCTATTGCCTATGGAAAAAGTGTTGACCGGAGCTCGACCACTTCCATCGGAAGATATCAGGCTGCTCATTGAGCGAGCGCCCTTCCATCATGTCCCACAGCCGGAGGTATTCCAGAAGCACTTGAACCGTTAAGCCGGCCTTGATATCTCTAACCCACTTCCTTCCCTTCAGCGCCTCACGCACTGTTCTTGAGTTTTTGGTTCTGCTTGGGACAGTAGCTGCCAATTTTGGGGCGATTTGCTCAATGGAATTGCCCTCAATCCATCTATCCTTCCAGAAAAGCACCGATCGGCCATCATTGACCTCGACATCCACTGACGCATGGAACATTGCTTCCCGCCATTCATTTTTTACTACTGACAGCGTTGACAGATATCAATGTAACCAGAGGCAAAATTTAGACACATGCTGCGAAGGCTTCTCATGAGAACAGATGCATGCTGAAGAATTTTGACAGATATCTCTGACCGTGCAAAGCACCATCACAGTGCTCAAAATTAAAGGCTTCCTGATGTAGTAGTCGTCCCCACTGCCGCTGCCACCCCCTGAGGCCCTGATTCGCAGCTGAGGTGTGACCTCGGGTTCTCGCGTTGCGCTGCCTGCATGTGTAGCTGTTCAGCTGTAGTGATCATCAGCCTGGGTTCTATTTCTCTACTCGTTTGTTCGTTCCTTCGTTTTGCCTTCATGCGTGGTTCAGCCTGGGAAAAGTCCCATACAGTTGGTGCTAAGTTTCCTGGAATCATTTCGATATCTTGCTGGTTCAGGGAAGCACGTCTCTTTAACAGACTCAGTAGCGTCGCTCTTCGTGAAATCAACAATGAATTCAACAAATCTGTCGTTAAAAGAACTTGATCAGTAGTCCTTCCTACGTTTCACATTGTCCACCAACCGAATCAGATAAGCTTGGTACTCCCTCCGTCCTTATAAATATATGAAGTTTAGGACAAGGAGCTAGTACAAAATACTAGCAGCCGAATCAATACGAGTTTGGTTTAAAATGGATAGTTGGATAGTTCAGCATCTGCTAGGCGCCGCTTGGGCCAGGTCACTGCAGGCACTTTATAATTCCAGGCAGGCCAGAAGTGCTTCGGCCTGCAACGCTTTCCCAGGCCGAGAAGGCTGGGCTTTTTGGGTCATGTGGCCGTGTGGCAAACGAGTTGGCCCATGTATGAATAAATTCGGGAAATCCTATATATCTCCTGAAAGATAATTTTTGTTGAAACTTCCCGTTGTGTTGAGATTCTGCAACTAACTCTAGTCATTGGATCCCACATTCCAACCCTAGCTATCTGCTCCCGCACTCCCTGTTCCATGCCGATGTCGTCGGTTCCACACCGCCGCACCGCGCGCCGCCACTCCCCGGAGCTCCTCGCGCGCCGGGCCGAGGTAGGAGCTCCCCGCGCGCCGCCTGGGGTCGGGCCGGAGCTCCCAGCGCACTACCTGGGGCCCGGCCAGGAGCTCCGCGTGCGCCGCTGCGTTCGGCGGACTCCGCCGCCCTGCGTGCCGCCGCCTGCAACCGGCCGCCGAAGCCCCCTGCCACCGGGCCCTGTTTGAGGAAGAAGACAATGTAAAAAAATGTTTA
The DNA here is from genome assembly GCA_036936925.1 of Cenchrus fungigraminus. Taxonomy (NCBI): domain Eukaryota; kingdom Viridiplantae; phylum Streptophyta; class Magnoliopsida; order Poales; family Poaceae; genus Cenchrus; species Cenchrus fungigraminus. The sequence continues at coordinate 26,523,911 of CM072780.1, read as the reverse complement.
AACATTTTAAAAAATGTTGAAACTTTTTAAATGTTGATTAACATTTTCATGAAAATGTTGATGAAACAGTTTTAAAAAATATTGGTGCAACTCTTTCAAAAAAAATTGGTTCAACTTTTTATGAAAAATGTTGGCTCAACATTTTGTTTGAAAAATATTGTAACATTTTTAAAAGTGTTGCAACATTTTTAAAGTAGTAGTCGTGAGGTGGGATGGTTGAAAAATAATAAATATTACATTTAAATGAGTTTTGATGGGTTGGAAGTTTCAACCCTTATCCATCTTCCAGTAGCCATATAGGACCCTTCAATAGCTTTTATCCTGTCTCCAAAAAGAAAAAAAGAATGTAAAAAAAGAAAAGAAAAAGGGGGAAAATAGGAAGAGATTCGGTGTACCGCCGGTTTTCCGCACCCGTCAGATCACAAATCCGCTCCTGGTACCGCCGGCCGGAGTCCCGGGAGAACAATCAAAGCTACTACCTGCGCGTCACGTCACGTCGACCATCAAGTGTGGCGGGCGACTTGTGTGCTGCGTCAACGTCGCCTGGTGACATGCTGCTGCAGCTGCAGCTGCGCATCGCGAGCCACAGCAAACGACGACGTTGCAATGCAATCTCTCGGAGGCTGCGATCCTCAGGCCTAGGGCTGTTCATGGGTCATGTAATCCACCCATCGTAAATCCAACCCAATCCATTAAAACTTTTTATCTATGGATTGGGTGGATCTGGGTAAAACCCAGCTGACCCAAGGGTTGATATTCTTCAACAAGTCTCCGCCATGTGTGCATGCTGGTAGCAGCGGTGGTGGCCATGCACGAGCAGCGAGCGAGACAGCAACAGTGAGCGACGACAGCAGTGAGCGAGCGAGCGAGATGGCGGCGGTGAGCGATGACGGCAGCAGCGGCGGACGCCGGACGGCGGCCGCAAGTGGTGAGTGTGACGAGGGTGGCGGTGGCCGCCGCGAGCAGCGAGCGAGACGATGGCAGCAGCAGCAAGCGCGACTAGATCAACAACGGCGGCCGCGAGCGATTAGCAATCGCAAGGACCGACGCCTGCAACAACAACTGTCAGCGCACCTGCTCTGTCAGTGAAGTAATGCGCTCTGCTTTGTTGGTGAAGCAATGGCCAAGCGCCTGCAAGCAAGCTTTTAGTTTCTGGAACCAGCTAACCCACCCAACCCAATAATATCCGATCCATCTAAGTAATCATTAAATGGGTGGGTCAAAAAAACCACCCAAATCCGTGTATACCCACCCATGCACGGGCCTACTCAGGCCTGACCGAGGTATCTCCGACGGAACTCTGGAGACCGGAGGATGGCGACCCGCGAAACCGCGGACGACGGTCCTCGCCGGACGCCGGCTGTAATGGTGGCCGCGTGCAGCTCGCGATCGTCTAAGAATCGAGAAGCTTCGATCGGTACGTACTGTACACCGGATCGTGAAGAAATTGAACCGATCGAGGACTTACGATTCCTCAAGTCGAACTGAGAGATTCGGTTTATAGCACGTAGTATACCGCAAATTTTTGTAACCACGAACCACGACGCGCTCGCTCGATCGCAAAGCCTCCAACCTCTGGCTCCATAGATCGAGGCATCGACCATCGGCACGTCCGGGTTCCCGGGGCTCACACCCGCGCGCCGGCGCAGGGGTCACGCCACGGCACGGCAGCTAGCAGGCCAGGCTGGTTGATTGGCCATTGATTGATTGCAAGGCAACAAATCAGGAAAAGCGTCGAAAGGGACACGCACGCAAGCGGTTAAGCGAGGGGGCCGGTGCCCATCCCATCCCCTCCCCACCAGGCCGCCACCACCACCGCGATCTCGGAGGCCCGGGCAAGGCGGCCAGCACCGCGCGGCGGGCGGACGACGGGACGTGGCGATAAAGCTAGCTCGCGGCACCCCTCTCTGCCCTCCGGTCCGTCCCAGGCCTCTCGCGCATCGGCGCCGCCGCGGCGCCGCGCATGGCATGGGTCTGGTCTGCTGGAGTGCTGGGAAGCCAAATCTATATGCGGGACCCACGTCCAGAGCCGGACATTAGAATTAAAAGCTCCTACTTGGACATCCAATACTGATTGGACATCCAATTTAATTTAGCATGTGGACATCCACATCCAAAGTAATCCAGTCCAACGAAATCCAAAAGGAAAAAATCCAATTGGATTTGGATTTTCCAAAATCCATTACCACGTCTATCTGCCCGTCTGCTGGAGTGCTGGGGAAGGAGCAAGCCATACGGACGGAGACCGTTCGGCTGATATAGGAATATTAATTTTCGGCTGGTAGATTGTTAGAGGAAATAAGCTAGATAATCAGATAAGTCAAGTTAAGCTGAACGGATCTATATGTCCAAACGGGCATAGCACGAGCCCCACTAGGTTCATTTAACTTTGTGCAGGGCCTCATCAACACCGTGTTGGGCCTTGCTCGCCCACGGGTTGCGACTATAGCTCAGGCCCGAGCCTAAGGGCCTATTTCATGTCGGGCTAGCCCGGCTCGCACCGTGTTGGAGGAGAGGAGTGGGGTGCAGTGTCGGCCGCCGTCGAGTCAGGGAGGAGAGGGTAGGGGAGCAGCGGGAATCATATGTGTCGCTTCAGCAACAGATTGGCGAGGCGTCGCGCCGCCGCTCGCTACCTCGCTCGCGTTCGTTTTTTTCTTTTTCCTTCGTTTTGGCCGACTGTTTCTTTCTTTTTCCTTCAGTTTTCTTTTTCCTTCGGTTTGGCCGACCGTTTCTTTTTTTTTCCTTCGGTTTCTTTTTCCTTCGATTTTCTTTTTCCTTCGTTTTGGCCGACTGTTTCTTTCGTTTTCCTTCATTTTCTTTCTTTTTGTTCTTTTTTCTTACTATTTCTTTTCCTTCTGTTTTTTCACATCAATAAAATAAAAAATTCTACCAATCAAAAGTTTTGAACTTGTGAATGGGCTTGTAGTCCAATGGTAGGACGGTCCAGTGGGACGCTACCCACCAGGGTTCAAATCCTCGTGCTCGCACCTTTTCTTGGATTTATTCCGGGATTTTCCGGCGTTATGCGTTAAGTGGTAAGCGACGTTCCCGTCGACGACGAGGCGCCAGTGGTGACTTCGAGAATCTGCAGATCTGCCGGTGCTCAGTCCTTCGGAGGTGCTCATAGGGGTAGGGTTTGCGTACGTGTATTCATAGGGGTGAGTGTGCGTCTGTGTTGTACTGTGTAATTCTAAAAAAAAGTTTTGAACCTTAGACCTTCAACTAAACAAGACAGTTAGCAACCATTGCACCACACAACACTTCGTGACTACATAGAGTTACAGTTCATTTTAAGCTGTTTTTTCTTCTTTTCTTTTCTCTCTTTCTAGTTTTTATTTTTATTTTTATTCCCTTAGTTTATTTATTTATTCTGATACTTTATCTATTTGTTCAAGATGACATACGAACTTGTTCTGACTATACTAGGATCTTGTTCTGACAGTTGTTCTCGTTTGTTCTGACACTTTATTTAGTTTGTTCGAGAAGACATACAAAGTTGTTCTCGCTATAATAATAAGTTGTTCTGACTATAATAATAACTTGTTCCGTCTATAATAATAACTTGTTCCGACTCTTGTTCTGATTTGTTCTGACACTATTTGTTCTACGTATAATAGAATCTTCTTCTGACAGTTGTTCTCATTTGTTCTGACATTTTATCTGTTTTGTTCTGACTATAATAGAATATATAACATTATCTAAAAATACAAATAAAAAAATTGTCAAAACATAGTCAAGTGGGATCTTATTTTGAAGATCTCAGCACCAGAAATCCATTTTTAAAATCGAAATTTAATTTAGACGTACGGTTTAGGATTTACAACTTTTTTTTTATTTTGAAACATAGCTGATTGGCTTGGAGTCCGCCCTGGGCCCCACTCCCACGCGCTGTACCGCACGCCGCCAACCCCCCGTGCGTGGCGTGATGCTGAGTGATTTTGTCACCAAAGCGATACCCAGAACCGCCCGGGGAGCAGAGCCGTCGCGCCTGATGGAGGAGAGGAGGCGGCCGCCGCCGTGAGCAGGGCAGGCGGGCGGCTGCACCGACCTCCCTATGTACCTCCGTTGTAGGCAGGGCAGCCGGCCATTGGTGGAAATCAAAGGAGGATGGGGAGCTGGACTACGAGACGTGAGAGCTCAAAGCTGGAGACTGGAGCGGACGGGTGGATGTGTGTGGATGGGAGGGGAGTAGAAAAGGATGAACGAGGTCATGGGGAGCGGATGGGGAGTGCAACATGGGTTGTACGCATGTGGTTGTAGTTAGCGGGCCGTCTCGGCCGATTTGTAACTTTCGTGTCCAATCGGCCCGCCCGACATGCTGGGATGACGGCTCACACCTGACACAACGTATCGGGTCGGGCTGTCTCGAGCCCGGCAAGATTCAGGGCGAGCCTTTGCTCGTGTCGGTCCAAAAAAATGCTTTGTGGCGGGCTGTTGGGCATTGTGCTTTCTGGACACTTATAGTTTGATGAAAGGTCATGGCAGCCCGTCGGATCGGCATTGCCGGCAGCCTGCCCAGCGGTCGACACGTGGTGCATCTAGGGGTGGTAACGGGCCTTCCAATTTGACCTAGCAAATTTAAGGATCGGGTCATATAAGGGCTGGGTCATAATTCAATACAATTTTGAACTAAAAAGTAGTAGAATTTAATTGGATTGTGAAGCACACATTAGGGCCATGCCCATTTCCACCCCGTGCATCGGACGAGGGTCGGCACGGCAGGACCGCGGTCGGACACCATTGTAGTGTCGCTCCCTGATTGGCTTGTACCACAACGTGCGCCCCCCCCGGTCATGCCGCGCTCACCATCCAGCATGATGCCGGCGCGCTCGTCTAGCTCAGCGAAATATCCCTTGGATCCGAACGATGAGGCGGGACCTCGAGTTGATAAGCATCACATCGGACAGCACCGCGTGGCCTATTGGGCGATCGCCTTGCCTCCCGGCCTTCGTCCCCCTTAGTCGACGAGCAGTTGCAGAGGCAATGTGGGGGTAGGAGGGCTCAAGCCCCCTTCCTCAGAGCGCCCTTGAGATGTTGGTAATGTGGGAGGCTATTTTAGAGGTCTTAGGGATTGTAAAGAAGAATTCTGTTAAACCAACGTGGGGCTTCTGGTTTAATTGGTAAAATGGAAAGCTTTGAATTTGTATTCATCATGCATTTGATGATAGAATTACTAATCATTACAGATAGTTTGTCAAAGGCTTTGTAAAGGAAGGATCAATGTTTTGTAGAAGCAATCCAATTGATTATGGATGTGAGAGATGGCTTGCAGGATATGAGGGATACGGGATGAGATACATTATTGTTGTGATAAAAATGAGATTAAAGTGTCAAATATGGAGAAGAAAGTAAATGCTAGAGGGACATCTACACTTAGAAGGCAAATGTTAACAAATATGCATTATTGCAATATTAAGATTTTTCTTGCTGTCATTGATGCCATTATGTCAGAGATGATTAGATGAATCACCTGTTTGATGATGTTAGTTCAGAGTTGCTAGTATGCATGACTTGTCTTAATCCAAGGAACGACTTCTCCAATTTTGATGTGGATAAACTTGTGAGACTTGCTGAAATTTATGTTGAAGAATTCAATGTTGGGGACATTTTGTTGTTATCGGGTCAACTTAAGGATTTTGTCAACAATGGTAGGAGATCGCGATATTTTGTTGGATGTACATATTTTCAAAGGTTGCTGAAATAATGGTCAAGAAAACAATACACACATCTCTCTGATTGGTTTAACGAGCAGGGGCGGTGACCTCTTTCGGACCGTTGGTTTTGGATGGCGGATACGGTGTGTTCGGCGGTACTGGTGCCTACACACTACTGCACTGTGCAGGCTAGCTGTAGGGTTCTCCTCGCATAGATCATGAGTTCGATCAGGGTCTCATTCATCATGGAAAGACGCTGGTGGTTTGATGGCTAGCCCCTCTGGGTATGTCGGTACTACGCAGGGCCATTAGTGTCGGCGTTAGGCACACAGGCCACTTGATCCGACCTTGTGTTTCATTCATGTGCTTTGGGCGTGCTCGGTGCCCCTTATCAGATGATGTTGAGATGAGATGATATAGGATGATCAACAATGAGGAACAACCTTATAAATAAACTGGAGTGAATAAATTTAAAATTGTGCTTGATTAATTAGAAAATACTGGATCGAGTTACCAAGGCGGTAGCAAAGCTATTCAGCTAACCACTGCTAATAATTTTCAACATTTTACTGGCAATTAATGTATCCCATATTAAGAGAAGTCCGCAGGGAAGGGGGAGAGGGGGGGGGGGGGGTAAACATTTGGGACAGTCTCCTTGGGAGTTTCTTCACAGATGGTTTCATGACATTAAATATCATCAATATTGTTGATGTGATGATGAAAAAATGAGTGAGTTTTATGAGGTGTGACTTTGTCAGGGGAGTTTCATCCCATGAAACTCTTGGGCACAATTATCTAGTTTCCAGTTTCCAATATCTAGGTAATTGTGCACTGAGAGACTGACTTTAAAGTGAGAAATATCAGTGATAATACGGTGGATTTTCGATTTTCTTTGTTGTATATAATCTCCAAAAGGATACTGCATGCTTAGCAAGTTAAAAAGTTTAAAATACACGTGAACTATGCACTAATAATAATTGAAAAAATTGTAGCAGAATTTCTACATGAACTAACCGTACTTATATTTTACACAAAAGGATACTGCATTACAGCATATGCTAGCCACCTTTGGCAAAATGCCAATAATACACAGCTTCCAACAATTTCAGAACGATAATGCTACTAGCAAGACGTCCGATCAAACTAAAAATATCGGACCCTCCCACACCATACGTATCTCGCTACTTGCTTCTTCCTTCTGTTTTTTTCCCAGAGGCTGCTTTTCTGTCCCGCACGTTACCCTCTGCCTTCGATTCCTGTGCCTTCCACAGCTCCCACCGGCGTTGCGGAATGAGATCCTCTACCATCAGCTTCATTGGTGGTAGAGTGCAGTCAGCGCATCTCCATCGTCCTCTGCGAATCCAACGGCAATCCAATCGAGCTATCATTTTGCAGGCCACACTGCAACTAGTCAAGAGGCCCATCTCAGCCCAAGGCACTGCATGAGTCAAGTCTCCCTCTGCATCTTCTTCCTCGCGCTCTGCAGCAGGACCATCACCGGAGCTGGAGGTCGCAGCCTCGTAGGCGCGGGCGAGGGTGCGACGGTGTTAAGGAGGCAAGACGGGAGCAGGAGCGCTCACAGTGCAAACGCAGGGTCCGAGCTAGGGACCACGACTGGGGCTCTCCCGGGGCGCGCGAGGAGGTCAACGACAAGCTCGCTGAGGTGCGCGCGAGAAGAAGCGGCCTCGCCGACGGCCACCAGCGCGACTCAGTCGGTGCTCGCCATCGCAGTAGGTGCGGCACCCACCTCCCCATCTCACGGGACGACGACAGCGCGGCCATGGCCATCAGTGCCATCCTGATTGATTCGGCAAATAACGGTGTTTGATTTGGACACAGCAATTCAATTTGGTACAAGAGAACCTCGATTCAGTGGCCACGTACTTCGATTCAATGGCTCGAGAGTCGATTCGGCAGCAGAGCAACTCAATTTGCCGGCAAGGATCCAAGCGGAGTGCCTGACATTTTTTTACGATGTGAAAGGATCTCGATGTCGTCTAGAGGGGGGGTGAATAGACGAATCTGCACTTATTAAAAACTTCAACCCTCTGTTAGTGCTAAAACCGGTCAGACCGGTTTCCAAAACCGGTCAGACCGGTTTTGCTAGGCAGCAAATCAACGAACAAGTATATGCCCTCTACGAGTTCTAGCTCAAACCAAACTTGGTGTGTGACTTCCAAAGGTGTTTCCAAGAGTGTCAATGAAGTCCCTGCACATAGCACAAGCACACCAAAGTGGATCGAAGCGGAAGCACAAAGATTGCTAGAAACAACTTGAGGTAATGCATGTAAATGTAAAACAAGTAAGAACACAAAGATTTATCCCGTGGTTCGGCTCACCACTAAGGTTAGCCTACCTCCACGTTGTTGAGGTATCCACACAAGGATAGGCTCGCCACACAAGGCTTGCCCTTGACCTCGGTCTCAAGTCAAGAGAATGAACCCTTGAGATGAGAAGATTTCCACTAGAATCACAGGGGTAATACAAACTTCTTGGAGCTTCCACAATCTCGGATTGGAGAGCTTCCAAGTGACTTCTAGCCGTCTAGGAGCAAAGCTCCAAGAGTAAAAGATGCTTCAAAGGATCCTCAACGAAATCAGCAGGTGCTCAAGTATGGGATGCTCACAAGGCTTCTCAAAGCTCTCTAAGGCTCTCACACAAGTCACTCTCTCAACCCAACACAAGAAAAGGGCACTAAAGGCTTGAATCTCACTTAGAGAGGTTGGGGAGAGCTTAGCTAGGGTTCAGGAAGGTGTTAGAAGTGTGGAGGACCAGCAGCCCCACAAGGAGGAGCTCATGGGTATAAATACCCAACTCCCACGAAACTAGCCGTTAGTCTGTCAGACAAAACCGGTCAGATCGGTTTGCCAAACCGGTCAGACCAGTTTTCAAACCAACTAGCCGTTGGACGGTGTCAGTGCCCAAACCGGTCAGACCGGTTTGGGCCAGAGAGCCCTACTAAGGTTTGATCTCACGGGTTAGACTCTCATGGGTTTACTTGAGCACTTTTTGATGTTTGTTGTCCAACCATTGATTCATCCCTCTTGATAGTACGGCATACCTAGACTCAAGATAAAAGATAAACCCTAATTAATCTACTTGAGCTTGAACCATCAAGGTACGCCGGTAAATGATCTTCAATGATTCGAGGGCTTCCAATGTTGTATACCAACTGAGCACATGTTATAGATGAATAAATATATGCATGTGCTTGAGCATGTCCACCTTGAGCTAGTGACTTAGAATTCTTCCATAGAGTAGATATCAACCACTTTGAATTCTTAAGCCACTCCAATTTATCAATCATGACACTAGATGCAATTTATCACTTTCCTCGATAGGCTTGGATATGATACTTCGAAATCCTTGACGCTCTCAACTTCACCCTAGCCACTTGCTTATGGTCGCTATCCATAGCCTTTGCTTAGTTCCTCGTTTTAGCCATCTTGATCTCTTCATCACTTATCCTTGCCACAGTTGAGTCAAGCCTTGCACCATAGAGAGAATTCCATTTGAGATGCCACTCAAATAGTTTGTCCTTTGATTGACATCAATTATTCTTGCTTTGCAAACTTCTATTTATCGGTCCATCATAAAAGAGATAACCACATGACCCTTGTCAATTCTATACTTGAAGTCTTGCAAATAGCTTCTTTGAACGAGTCAATATTCTTCATAAAATGTAAGAGTGAAAAACCATTTGATATTGTACTTGGAAAACTCATAGTATTGGCTATCAAGTTCCATCTTGTGTCAATAGTGAAATCCCTTGATGCCATACTCAACTTCGACTTAGTTCTCCCATTATTATACCACAAGCTTCTCCTTTCTTCACAATAAGCTTTGCTCAACATAGAGAGGCCAACCAAGTACCAAATATAATCATGCCTCTATATTTGCTTTTCTTTAGCTTAGGATCACTTGTTGTATGTCTTGTATAGACTCCAATGGGAAGAACACATTAACCAACTCATGACATTCATCTTTAGTAGTTTGCATACATTCCATGTATAATGCCATGATCCACCCTTGTCATCTTTGCAATATGAGCCAAATACATGATCTTACACATAAATATCATTTATCAAAAATTAACAACCTGCTCACATGCTTTACAAGAGTGTTAGTGATTTAATCAAGTTGTCACTCAACTCACCAAAACCCACTTGGGGCTTGATTGCACTTACAATCTCCCCCTTTTTGGTGATTGATGACAACCTTGATTAAAGCTTACAAAAGATGTATAAATAAAGCTCTTAAGTACTAAGATTTAGGTAAAGCTCCCCCTCAATGTGTGCAAATGAATGGAATTCATCAATTTGGCCTCAAAATGCCAATTTGCACATTTTCAAGAAAAACATGGAGCTCCCCCTAAATCTCAGCAAAGTGGGGTGCAACAAGTGTGTGTGACAAGATAAAATAAATGTGTGATGCATATGTCAAGAGTTATCACAAACAAGAGACAAAACACAAAAAGGTGTGTGATGTCTGAGGCAAAACCGGTCAGACCGGTTTTGGAAACCGGTCAGACCGGTTTCACCCAGTCAGCCCACAAAACAGGGAAAAACTCAAGGAACAACTCATTCACCAAACAAACATGCATCACAAACTAACATAGAGTCACTTATAAACATTTAGAGTACATTACACACATTGTAGTACACAATACAAGAGTTCTCAAGTCCAACACATAGATAAGGTTCAACAGACGATTATTACAGATCCAAATCTCTCAACAAGTCTCTAAGATAAAAGATAACTGGATACATAGGAGCTTGGGAGTGCTCAGCACAAACCGGTCAGACCGGTTTGAGAAACCGGTCAGACCGGTTTCACTACACAGCACACAAGCAGATAGGCTTTAATCACTTTTCTTCTCCCCCTTTGTCATCTATCACCAAAAACTTGGAGAAGATATGCTGCTGAGCTTCACTGATCACCATACTCCGGAGGAGCACCACCATGCGGAGGAGGGTAAACTAAGAGAGAGTTCATAAGAAATGGAATTAAGAACTTGAGAAGAAATGGTAGATGCTAAATTATAAGAATTTGAGACTCAACATACCATCGTCGTTGCCAAAGAGCGACTGATACGCTTGAGATACAAGATTTTGACCGCTAGTAGACGGACCCATAGGAGGAGGTGGAGGAGGAGGTACTTGATATCCATAGTGATGAGCATATTGTTGAAAATAGCCTTCGGAACCCAGCTGTGCCACCATGCTATCCACTGAAGGGATCTCGGGCTCCTCCGTCTCGAGAGAGGGTGGAGATCTAGGAGGTTCAAAACCATGGTGATTGTGCAATAATTTGAGAGTGTCCTTCATTTGTTTCCTCTCTCTCCTAGACCTCTGTTGCTCGACCAATACATCCCTCTGGCTCCTACACATAGATGTAAGAAAGTTCAAAAGCTTGCGAATAGGAGAGGGAGGCTTGTCCCTATGCTGACTGCTGCTGCCAGCCCCAAACCGGTCAGGCCGGTTTTCCAAACCGGTCAGACCGGTTTGGTCCTGACCAGTGGCTGCTGCTGGCTGATGCTGCTCCTGCTGCTGTCCTTCTCCTTCCTCCATTTCTATCTCATCATATCTTCCAGGTGAGGGAGTCCTTATCCTCTTGGGTACCGGGACTTTGAAGGGCTCATGCTTAGTATCCTTTAGAAATTTTCTATTTGACACCTTTTCAATAATATGCATGATATAAGGTGCATACCCACACAACCTCTGGGGGCTCTCGCTAATGGTCTTGATCTCCTCCCAAATGAAATCACTCACTGAGAATGGAAGTCCGGGAGGCCTCATATGAATGAGCAAGTCCTTAGCATAGTTAGAGATGTCCGCCGGGTTTCCGCCCCTAGGTGTGAGTGTCAACCGGAACATGCGGTTAAGCATGTTATAGTAGGAGTAAAGCCCCGCTGCATAACCCGCATTTGTTTGCTTGTTTCTTGGATACATGAACTTCATCGCAAAAGGCTCCATCGGACGAATACCACGGTGAATGCAAGGAAGAGTCAAATCCGCCGGGCTAGCTCCAAGGAACCTAGCAAAGTGTGTGAAAGTGACACTGTATCTAGTCCCCTCGGTCATCCAATGCATCTTCCTTGTACTCTCATTTTCCTCAAAAGCGACGGTGGCATAGAATTGTGCAATGATCTCTGTGTTCCAACTGTGCCTGAATCCCATCAGAGGCTTGATCCTCAAAGTAGTACAAACATCAATGATATCTCTGAAAATAGCATTGTTTGTCTTCTCCATGTATCCCCAATCTATCCACCGAGCCTCTGCAACTATGCCCTTCTTCTTAGCTATGATGGCAGTGGAATAGTAGTCCTGCTGAAAGAAGGTGTGAAATCTGTAGTCTATCCCACTCGCCATGTCCTTAGGCTCACCATAGGGCCATTCCCTTCTCTTCCGCCTAGCTGCCTCAGTCTTACCCATGCCAAGATAGTTCACAATGCGGTGAGTGCCGGGATTGACTGGCCTCCTAATCTCAAGCATGACCTGCTCTTCTTCTTTATCTTCTTCTTCAACTCTTCTTTCCCTTCCACCATAATCCTCTTCTTCATCTTCATCGTCATCATCATCATCATCCGCTGCTGGTCCTTTCCCATGCCTGAATTGCATTCTGTAATTCTCTTCACTCTCATTATCATCACTAGAAGTCTCATGCCCTTCTTCTTCTTCCACAATCTCGTCCACAGCCTGCTGAGATGCCCTAGACGTCCTAGGCCTCAAGATAGGACCACTGGAGGCACCTGAAGGCTCAATAGGATCAGGGGCATCTTCGGGTTCATCAACCCTCTTTTTCTTCCTTGTCCTTGTGTAGGTCTTTGAGAAGTCCGACATGTTGTTCCTGACCACAAATAAGTGACAAAGTATATATAAGGACCATAGGAATTGATTCGGGACTCGACGAGAATCGAATTTGAAGTTATGAACGAAAAGCAGGGTTGCTGACTTAATAAAACCGGTCAGACCGGTTTCAGAAACCGGTCAGACCGGTTTCGTCGGCTGAAACCCTAGATTGTGGAATTCAAAATGTAGCCATCCAAATTGATTCAAAACTTAAAGATAGCTTCCTGGGCATACTAGTTGATGATTGCTCAAAGGAATCCGAGAGATATGCAAGGAGCTAAAAGATCGGGCAAAGAGAACCTTTGAATACCTTGAGAGGATGGGAGAAGATAAATAAGCCTTCAAAAACGGTCTCCAATCCGGTCAAGCCGAAGTTTAGCACCTCTAGCCCTTAATCTCCAAAGGGAAAACTTTCTCCTTGGTCCAAACTCAAGGACCCATGGTGGGGAGAGTGAGAGGGAGAGGGAGCACGGGATGGAGAGGAGGACCACGGGTCTTGGCTGGTGAGGATGAAGTGAGGGAAGGATAGGGAATATTCCCCACGGGATACCCTTAAAGGGGTGGACCCGGGGTAAAACCGGTCAGACCGGTTTCAGAAACCGGTCAGACCGGTTTCCCTCAGGAAACCTGCTGAAGATAGAATTTGAGATATTGAAGCTCGATTTGAGAACTAATATGAGAGATAAGATCAAGATATGTCCAGATACTAGTTCCTTTTCTGAAAAACCTGAAGCTTCAACTCTTTATCCAAAGACCCCTTTTTCTCCGCGAGAGGTGATTAGAAGAGAAAGATAAGATATTGAAAGAATTTTGCTTCTTTTCCTTTTGAGATAGATCTAGTGAGATAAAGAGATAAAGCAATGAACTTTGGTCACTAGATAATTCCCATAGAAGGATTTTTCCATTAAGGTCCAAAAGCTCCTTGATACTTCCAAGAAACTTAGAGAGAGATAGATGTGAAGAATATGTTGGACTTAAGAAAATCTCACCACTTGTGACTAGCCATTACTCAAGCAAGGTTAACCATAGTCACAAGTGGGTCGATTGGGTCATAAAGACCAATAACCAAAATTTTCAAAAATCACACAAATCCTATCATGCTAGTTAAGTTTTTTTTTCAAAGATCTAACCTATGTCACGCAAACATGTGGCTAAACAAGTTTTAGGACCATATTGGGATATTTAACTCATGCCTCTCACATTATAACAAGTATTTGACAGAGTCAATATAAAGGTAGGCATCAATTAAATATCTAATAGGCACACACGAGAGAACCTTGAATAGATCACATGCTAGGAAAATGCACACACTAGCATGAATAAATCCTAGATGATAAAGGTAGAAGAAGAGTGAGTGTGAACCATACCTTTGCCTCTAGCTTATCACATTTTCACATTGGTGAATTGTGATTTTTTTTGACTTGTGCATTGCTATGTTAAGACAAAGTTCTAGCTCTCATTTTGATAGACCTTTTAAACACAGCACGAGAGAGACACTTAAATAGCACAAGCACTAGTTTCAATCCTTAGTGACCTTTCGGGTTAGAGAGACAAGAGGTCCACCAAAAATTGAAACCTCACAATATAGATCAAATTCCCTTTGTTTACGGAGCATATGAAATAATGTGAACAACTAGGGTCACATGCACCATTTTGGCAATTAAGGCCAACTCGAGGAATTTAAACTATATTGTGGTGAGTAGCTATGCTTGAGGTTAGTTTCATAATCCAATGAGAAAGATTAGGTCAATATTACCACTTTGGACTCAAAGATCATAGCATACTCCATGGAGAGAGACAAGCTCTCATTTTGAGACTACAAAAATCACTAGATGAAAGCATTAGTCTCAAAGACACAAGTTGTAGAGTGATCTCCCCCTAAATAGGTGCATCATGAGTTTGAGTTGCATGAAACGAGCACTTAGTCAATTTAATGAACTAGGAGAGGTCACTTCACAATTTGGTCAAGGCACACAAGAAAAATAATTTACAAATATTGAAATTGTGCCAAGAATGCTTACCATCACCAAGATAGTGTTTGTATGATGCTAAGCAAGAGCTGAGGATATATATTTGAATTTCTTGAGTTAATCTTGAAGTACATTACTAAGTCGGGCTGCACTGGGCCAAAACCGGTCAGACCGGTTTGGCAAACCGGTCAGACCGGTTTTGCCAGTCAGTCCAACTGAAGCTTTTCTTCGAGACTCCATCAGCTCCTGATGCAGGTGTATCTTCATGTATCTTCAATTGCTGACACTCACCCTGATCCCAGAAGTTCTATAGGTCTGAATTCCAGATCCCAGAACCTCCGAAGAAATTCCCAGAGGTTGAGTTTCTGCAGCAATTCCCGGAACCTCCGGAGGATTTCCCGGAACCTCTGAGGTCTGCACTTCTAGAGAGACAGGAATGTTTGGCCCTTGGAGTTGGTGTTGAAGCTTGAAAATTTTCTTCATCTTTTCTTATGCTTCAACTTGGTCTAACATTGCCTATGGTCAAACGCTTGATTGACTTACAATTTTACTTCTTCTTTTAACCTGCACCATTTAAACCAACATGCTCTACTAGAGAGTGGTTACAAGCACCATATGACAAGAGGAGCATATATGTGCACCAAAGGTACTTAGTCAAGCCATGTGCACGAAGCCAAGGCCTTGAGCACGAGTATCCACTTAGGATCAATTGACCAAGCTGAAAGATGAAGCTTATGTTACCGAGATGTCATTGGAGTAGAGATATAAAAGTTTAGCCTTGATGCTCGGCATTATTCTAGTGCAAAGTCCTTTTCTTGAGTTTTGCCAAGCCTCCAATGCATCTCCATGCTCCTGCAATTCTAGCAAGCTCTTTTTTGGTACCCAAACCATGTTGGGTCCTTTAGGGTTAGTCACAAGAGATTTGGGAATCCAAATGGCTCTTAAGCTAGTTTGAGGTGAACAAGTCACACTAGTAGCATAGATACCATTCTTGTCATCCCTAAGTCTAGAAAATGCATAATCGACAAGTTTTGACTTAGGAATGTTACCATTTGGACAATCATTACTCTCATGTCCCTTTGACCGACAAGTGTAGCAAATACGGCTTTTGATCTTGCTTGCTGAAGCCTTGCTCTTGTTTTTGCTCACTTGTTGCTTCTTGGTCTTGTGGCTTGCTGTAGAAGCTTGATTGCGCTTGATATGCTCTTGAGGCACTGCAGTTGCCAAAACCGGTCTAACCGGTTTCCCAAACCGGTCAGACCGGTTTGGTACAGACAGCACCCCGGTTACTTATGGACAATCACCAATGAAGTGTCCATGTTGCTTGCATTTATAGCATATCCTTCTCCTTAGCTTCCCTTGCCTTTTCTTGGGGTTTTTGAGCTGAGGAGAGCACATGGATGCATAGTGCCCCATCTTTGAGCACTTGAAGCATTGTATGTGATCAAGCTCCTTTTTCTTGATTTCTTGAGCCTTGTGATTGTCGCCTTGCTTCTTCGGTCGAAGGGTTGAGCTAATGCGGTTTGAACCCTTCTCAAGCTTCTTCACCATGTTGTCACGGTTATCTTGACAAGGTTGCACTTGACTCTTTCCCTTCAACTTACTCAAGTCTTTTTTAAGCTTTTCAACCTCTTGTATGAGTTGATTATTTTCTTTCGCAATGAGGTCATCACAAGTCTCTACAAGTACATGCTCAATACTAGATTGGCTTGCTTGAGAACAACAAGGTTTAGTACAAGACAATTCAATATTGACATGTGAGCATGTGCATGTGTGTGAGAGAGGTTGAGTGGATGTTACCGATGAAAGCACAACCTCATGAGCTACTTCTAGACAAGTATATGATTCTACAAGCTTGTCATGAGAGCACTCAAGCTCCTTGTGACATGCTTGTAGCGTCACATGCTCGCTAGTGAGCTTCTCAAGCTTATCATTGAGCACCTTCTTTTCTTGCTCCAAAGATGCTACACATGTAGACAAGTTAGTAGCACAAGCAACTTTATTAAGCAAGATATCATATTTATTGACTAAGGTAGAGTGTGAGAGTTTGAAGGCTTCAAGCTTTTGAGTTAAAGATTTTATGGTGTCAACTTGATCTTCAACTCTCTTTGCCATTTGATCTTCCTTGGTTTCCTTGCTCTTCTTAGCCATCAAGCACTTGTGATCATCAACACTGGGAGTTGAGGACCTAGGAACCGCCGATGCTTGTCTTGATCACCTTCTTGAACACTTGTTACTCTTCATTGTGTTCATCCTGTGAAAACCGGTCAGACCGGTTTTGGAAACCGGTTGGACCGGTTTCCCCACAGGGTCACCCGACTTGCTTTTCTTGCCTTGTTGATCCATGGGTGTGGTCACTTGAGGATCAGTGTATGCTTCTGAGGTAGAGCACTCTTCTAAGGATACTCTTGTCACTTGATCCTCACTAGTTGACGGCTTGTCATACTCAAACCCCAAATCTTCATTTTGGCTTTTGATTTCTCTTCTCTCATCATCCTTGGCCAAGATGTCATCATGAGCACACGAAGATGAGTGGTTTGCAGCTGTGGCTTCACTTTGCATGCTTGCTCTTTGATCTTGGTATTTGCATTTGGGCATTTCATAAAGATCTTGAAAAATTTCCCAAATATCACGTGCATCAATTATGTCATCACAAATTAATTCCTGCACATCACAACTCACAGTACTACGAATGTAGTTAGTAACTTGAGCGTTGAGTTGCCAACATTCTAACTCCTCTATAGATAAGCCCGACAAGTCAATGTTGTCTATTCTAGTGTGAGGAGGAAGAATACTAGCAACTACAACCTGCTCGGCATGTGGACCAAAGGTCCTAATTCCATTAAGTACATGTGCTGACCAAGAATCGTAGTTTGAGCCACCTAAAGTCAATGGCTCAAAAGATACCTTATATGTTGTCGACATCTTTTCTCCAAGCGGTTAAGCTCGAATCGGAGTTCCTTGCTCTGATACCAATTGAAAGGATCTCGATGTCGTCTAGAGGGGGGGTGAATAGACGAATCTGCACTTATTAAAAACTTCAACCCTCTGTTAGTGCTAAAACCGGTCAGACCGGTTTCCAAAACCGGTCAGACCGGTTTTGCTAGGCAGCAAATCAACGAACAAGTATATGCCCTCTACGAGTTCTAGCTCAAACCAAACTTGGTGTGTGACTTCCAAAGGTGTTTCCAAGAGTGTCAATGAAGTCCCTGCACATAGCACAAGCACACCAAAGTGGATCGAAGCGGAAGCACAAAGATTGCTAGAAACAACTTGAGGTAATGCATGTAAATGTAAAACAAGTAAGAACACAAAGATTTATCCCGTGGTTCGGCTCACCACTAAGGTTAGCCTACCTCCACGTTGTTGAGGTATCCACACAAGGATAGGCTCGCCACACAAGGCTTGCCCTTGACCTCGGTCTCAAGTCAAGAGAATGAACCCTTGAGATGAGAAGATTTCCACTAGAATCACAGGGGTAATACAAACTTTTTGGAGCTTCCACAATCTCGGATTGGAGAGCTTCCAAGTGACTTCTAGCCGTCTAGGAGCAAAGCTCCAAGAGTAAAAGATGCTTCAAAGGATCCTCAATGAAATCAGCAGGTGCTCAAGTATGGGATGCTCACAAGGCTTCTCAAAGCTCTCTAAGGCTCTCACACAAGTTACTCTCTCAACCCAACACAAGAAAAGGGTACTAAAGGCTTGAATCTCACTTAGAGAGGTTGGGGAGAGCTTAGCTAGGGTTCAGGAAGGTGTTAGAAGTGTGGAGGACCAGCAGCCCCACAAGGAGGAGCTCATGGGTATAAATACCCAACTCCCACGAAACTAGCCGTTAGTCTGTCAGACAAAACCGGTCAGATCGGTTTGCCAAACCGGTCAGACCGGTTTTCAAACCAACTAGCCGTTGGACGGTGTCAGTACCCAAACCGGTCAGACCGGTTTGGGCCAGAGAGCCCTACTAAGGTTTGATCTCACGGGTTAGACTCTCATGGGTTTACTTGAGCACTTTTTGATGTTTGTTGTCCAACCATTGATTCATCCCTCTTGATAGTACGGCATACCTAGACTCAAGATAAAAGATAAACCCTAATTAATCTACTTGAGCTTGAACCATCAAGGTACGCCGGTAAATGATCTTCAATGATTCGAGGGCTTCCAATGTTGTATACCAACTGAGCACATGTTATAGATGAATAAATATATGCATGTGCTTGAGCATGTCCACCTTGAGCTAGTGACTTAGAATTCTTCCATAGAGTAGATATCAACCACTTTGAATTCTTAAGCCACTCCAATTTATCAATCATGACACTAGATGCAATTTATCACTTTCCTCGATAGGCTTGGATATGATACTTCGAAATCCTTGACGCTCTCAACTTCACCCTAGCCACTTGCTTATGGTCGCTATCCATAGCCTTTGCTTAGTTCCTCGTTTTAGCCATCTTGATCTCTTCATCACTTATCCTTGCCACAGTTGAGTCAAGCCTTGCACCATAGAGAGAATTCCATTTGAGATGCCACTCAAATAGTTTGTCCTTTGATTGACATCAATTATTCTTGCTTTGCAAACTTCTATTTATCGGTCCATCATAAAAGAGATAACCACATGACCCTTGTCAATTCTATACTTGAAGTCTTGCAAATAGCTTCTTTGAACGAGTCAATATTCTTCATAAAATGTAAGAGTGAAAAACCATTTGATATTGTACTTGGAAAACTCATAGTATTGGCTATCAAGTTCCATCTTGTGTCAATAGTGAAATCCCTTGATGCCATACTCAACTTCGACTTAGTTCTCCCATTATTATACCACAAGCTTCTCCTTTCTTCACAATAAGCTTTGCTCAACATAGAGAGGCCAACCAAGTACCAAATATAATCATGCCTCTATATTTGCTTTTCTTTAGCTTAGGATCACTTGTTGTATGTCTTGTATAGACTCCAATGGGAAGAACACATTAACCAACTCATGACATTCATCTTTAGTAGTTTGCATACATTCCATGTATAATGCCATGATCCACCCTTGTCATCTTTGCAATATGAGCCAAATACATGATCTTACACATAAATATCATTTATCAAAAATTAACAACCTGCTCACATGCTTTACAAGAGTGTTAGTGATTTAATCAAGTTGTCACTCAACTCACCAAAACCCACTTGGGGCTTGATTGCACTTACACGATGCGCGGATCCTGGAGGTGGCAGTGCGCGTCGAAGAGCCGCACGGCGGAGGGTCGGGACTCGACCGCAACCGCTCCATGCGTCGGCGCGGACGCCGCAGTGCCGCGCCCCTGAGGCCCTGACCACACCCAGTCCCAATTCTCTCCTCCCGCGGCGAACACCGGCAGCTGCGCACGCAGGCGAACACCAGCAATGCGCAGCGCGCAGCGGCCACAGGCCGCACGCGCACGGCCAAGCAACAGGCAGCCCAGCAGTCCAGCACCGGCGCACGACGAGCCTCCCTGAGCGGCGGCTGCGACTCCTCCCCGTCCGAGCGTCTGGCAGGCTGACCGGTGTGGATGAGGTCGCGAAGGAAAAAATGAGGGCACATCTATTAGTTTGGGCTGTGTTCTATTGGGCTGAAGCCCAGTCCGTGGAGTCAAGACCTGGTATGTGCGCTGGCGCCGTGAGATTGGTTGACTGCCGAGAGCCATCACCGCAGGTGATGGTAGAGGATCTCGTTCCCCGGCGCTGCTTATCTCTGACTCACCATGGGCGGCCAATATCTCTCTCGACTGCAGATCACCGGTGGCAGGACGTGGAGCTCCGTCGAGGTGCGAACGAATTGTGCTCCGTCGGCGCGTCGTCGCTGGATGCTGCTCCATCGAGGTGCGGTTGGGTGTGGTCCACAAGCTCCCCGTGGGCGACCTCCCTAGCGGGACCACCTCGACGGGCTCACTGCTGGAGGATCTCCGCGGAGCCGAGCGCTGGAGGTCGCGGCTGAGCGCGGGGGGCAACGCTCTCTAAGGCGAGCCCGCACCGGCCGCCGCTTCCTCGTGCCCAGACTCAAGCCACGCCGCCCCGTGGTGGAGCGCCGGTGGTGGAGGTCCTCTCGCGCACATCTCCAGGGAGCCCGTCACTGCGCTTGGCCCGCTCTCCGTCGACCTCCTCATGCTCTAGCTATTGTACCCCCGCAGCGAGGAGAGTCACTCCGGCCGCTACCCCCCCCCCCCCACGACGAGGACGAGCCGCACCGGTCGCGCAGCTCTCCCGCGCCCCGAGGTGGGTGAGCTACGCCGGTCGCCGCTTGCCCCCGCGTCCATGGGAGGGCGAGGCGCACCAACTGCTGCTCCGCGACGAGTGCGAGCTCGCTGGCGCAGTCGAGCACGGAAGCTCGGCGGCGGCATGGGTCGTCGCTTCCCGCGGCCACGGGCGGGCAAGCTCCCACGGCGGCTCGCCGTCTCCCTTTCCACTTTTTCCTCTCGCCTCCCACGACGTGGATCCGATGGCGAAGCACACAGATCCAGGTGCGGCAGCGACGGATCGAGCTGGAGCTCCAGCGCAACAATCGGGGAGGGCGAACCTCCTGCTGGCCGGCGCCACTTCCCGCCACGGCCCCAAGGGCGCGCCCGGGTGCGCCCTCTACGGCCAGGGATGCGCCCGGTCGCGGGAGCTCGCCGACGACGCTCGTTTCCCACGGCTGGGCTCCGGATTTTGCCGCCGGTTGTTTCGCAATGTTTCGATTGTGTTTTCCGATGTTGCACGAAGCGTTTTGAGATGTTTCATCTGGCGCGCTATCTGATGTTGCACGAAGTGATTTGAAATGGTTCATACAGTGCTATTCGATATTGCATGAAGTGATTTGAGTTGTTTCACTATTATTTTGGTGATGTTGCAACATTTGTTTTCCATGTTTCATCTGCTACTTTTAACATATTGCAACATAAGTATCTTAATGTTTCACTGTGATTTAGCAAAAGTTGCGGATGTTGAGTTTCGATGTTGCAGACATGTGATATTAGGTGTTGTGTCGAAGAGGAGGGCTACTGATGTTGGATGTTGCACACAACACGGGTCGCAACATGGTCGCAATATAGTCGCAACATGGGGAAGGAGGGAGGAGGCCCGCTGATGTTTGGATGTTGCTCGCAACATGGCTCGCAATGACTTGCAACATGCTCGCAACATGACCCCTGAACTTTTTTTTTTGATGTTGTAAAAGTTTATTTTGAATGTTGCGAAGACTCATTTCTATGTTGCGAACATATTTTTTGATGTTGCGAATCGTCCGATGGGAACCATCGGATGTCTGGGCGTTAGTACAACTTATTTCAGAATGTCCAAACAGAAATTCCTCATTGCACTTGCAAAGATCAAACCTAGGCAAGTTATTATTACCACATCAGTGATGATGATTGCTGCGCACGGCTTCCCATCCGAAGCAGATCAGATCTCAGCTTCTTCAGATGGCACAAGTAGGTTGCACCCTTTCAGAGATCCAAACAGAAATGGAAGCGATAAAGTCCAGGACTCCACACTTACGCGCAAGCGTACGTACGCAGCAGCCTACCGAAACAACAGCGGCAAAACGGAGCAGCACGCTCTCCTCTCCTTTCAGGGAAAAGCAAAACGGATCCGATGAGGTAGCATGCATGCAGCTCTCACGCACGGCCCCCATCCAGAGTTCCGAACTGGAGAGCTCCCGTTCTGTCTGCACGAAACTACGGCAACGAGCTGAGCGAGACACGAAGCGTCGAAGCCCACCAGCCTTCTCCGATCCGTGACCGCCCCCGGCCGGCCGGCCGAACCAGAACGGCATAGGCGCCGGCTCGGCCGCCGCTGCACGCCCGTTGGAAGAAGCCGGAAACGAACCATGGGAGGGGGGAACCCGCCGGGCAAAGAAGAGGAAAAGCTTTGGTGTCATGGACTCATGGTGTGCCTTTGCCCAAAACCACGACACGCCAAGGTTCCATCCGGAAAAGTCCACGGCCTTTCTCTCCCTTTCTTCCCCGGCCCTCTCTCTCTCTCTCCCCGCTCCCTCGACCTGTCGACTCCTCACTGGTCCATTCATCTGCTCAGCAATGAGCGAGAGAGAGAGGAGAGGGAGACGGAGAGAGAGGCTGACACATGGCCGGATATTGAGGTGCGGAATTGAATTTGATTAATGCGAAGGGTGGCGTGTGCGGGCGGTACTACGATCACGAGACGGGAAGAAGGGGCGTTGGCCTTTTGCCTCTAGGGTTCCGGGTCGCCCACCACCTTGCCGGAAATGGCAATGGGGGCCGCGCCCCCAATCACTCACCGCGCCTTTCGCCTCGCCCTTTTAACCCCCCCCCCCCCCCTCCTCTCCGCTCTCCCCCATCTCGCCCTGCGCCCTCTCCTCACCTTTCCCCTCCTCCTCCGCTTTCGCTTTTGCTTGTTTCCCATTCCTTCCTTCGGTGGTGGAGCGAGCGAGCGAGCTGGAGGAGATCGAGCGGCTAGTCTAGTGGCTGCAGCTCCTCTGGGCTCCGGCGGTGGTGGTGCGGAGGAGGAGGTAGCTGCCAGCTGGGAGCCGGACAAGCTACTAGCTAGCTAGCTGCTGGAAGGGTCGTTGGGAGCAGCAGCCATGGGGAGGGGACGGGTGGAGCTGAAGCGGATCGAGAACAAGATCAACCGCCAGGTCACCTTCGCCAAGCGCCGCAACGGCCTGCTCAAGAAGGCGTACGAGCTCTCCGTCCTCTGCGACGCCGAGGTTGCCCTCATCATCTTCTCCAACCGCGGCAAGCTCTTCGAGTTCTGCAGCGGCCAAAGGTAACACGGCGCGCGCGCGCACATGTTTACACACGTCCTTGGATCTCGCCGGATCTCGCCTCCGGTGAAGCGCGGGGCGCTCGCGGGACCTCGGAGGGGCGTGGTTTCGCGGGGATCTGGGCGAGACCGGGCCGATCCGCGAGAGGCTGAGCCGCTGAGCTCATAGTTTCTGAACCCGTCATGTGGGATTCGTTTTCGAGGGGTTTGGGGAGTAGAACTTGGTGAATTTGTAGCGGAATTAGGGTTTTGGGTTGCTTCGTGGCTTGTGGGTGTGGTGATCTTCGTAGATCTGGTGGATTCTCTACTCACGGATTTATTTATATATAGCACATCGATTGGTCTGGAGATGGCGCGCGAATTCGTTCCCGGTTAAATTAACTGCGTATTTGATTGCGCGAGAGCTAATTAAATACTTGAATCCGGGTTAAATATGGTAATTTTGCTCAGATTTTCGGCATGTTTTGCTGTGCCATCTGAGAAGGTTTGGTAGCTTGGTCACAGCTTAGTTCGTTTGGGCACCACATCATCAGCCAGTTTAGCGTGTTCTGGTGTTCGTGCAGGGACACAGCATGAGGGTTCGTAGCATATGCATATAGATAGGGATGAAAACGGTAACCGTTTTGATTGTTACCGTTTTTTACCGTATTATATCCCTTATTATTTTTAAATAAAATTTTTCATTATACTATTCCGTTTTGATCTATTCATTTGATAAGACAAACAAATTTGCCAAATTTGTGATACATTTGTCTAATTTGCAAATTTTGTGATACCGTTTACCGACCGTTTCCGATCGTTTTCATCTCTACATATAGATCTTTTAATTGGGACTTGGGAGGAAACATAAAAGTTTGTTGAATCTGAGTGGCTGCTGTTCTGATGTAGAATCTCTTGCAAAGTTTTTTTTTGTTTAGGCTTCATACAAAAAAAGTAAAAGGGAGAATCATATGCATGGTTAATAAGGTTCCCTAGAAAAAGGCTATTAATAACTTTTCCTTTTAATTTGTGCCAACAGAAGGAACATACTCTAAATTGCTAGCGTGCATATAAACTCTTCAGTTGCAAGAGTTTCCTACTTTAATTGTGGTGGTATGGTCATGTTGTCCTTTATGCAACTAATAAAAACAATTAGGCCAGTGTTTCTTCTTTGTTTGAATTCAATGATCGAACATACAGTAAAGAACACTTAGCATGCATGGTTTGAGATCACAGAAAGTCTGCACACAAATAAATTTCAGAATGTAAGAAATTTTAGATAACTTTTGGTTAACTGTATATGATATTGGCGGCTCTAGAAAAACATCTCCTTTTTCTCTAGCTAATGGACACTAGAAAATATGGTTGGTTTTGTTGATGGGCACATATGGGTTCTGTTTTAAAATTTTCATCCTGAGGATCCCTAGGAAAACCTTGTAATTTTAACCTTGCTCTACAGAATAAAAATAATGGTTAAAAAGAAATAAAAGGTAGAGTACTCTAAAAGGAAAGGTGTTCCTCAAGTATATTGCCTTTGTATTTTCGTGGTACTAAAAACTATTTTGCTGAGATGCTGATAAATTTGGTAAATTAATACTTCCATGATCCAGCAACAACAGGCAATTATGCTTTTTAGTTATATAATTCTGAAATAAAAAAACCTTAATTTGTTTCTATTGCAAATGTAAAGAAGATACCAGAGTATGGATTTTCTACACCTGTTTTGTTTTTTGTAAGCTGGATAATGTACTATTAGTTGTTACTTTCCAACAAATATGCACAACATGTTTTGCCTCTAATATTTTTTATAGAAAGAAAAAAGTTGCAATTCAAAATGCAAATCTATCTTTTCTTTACATCAAACCATCTAAATGTCTAACTTAATTAAAAGAAAAAGGGTAATTAATCCATTTTTGAACTTGTATTTGTAGCATTATTGAAGTGTGACTGAAAAACAATATTTGATCTACCTCGGTCTGTGTTGCCCCACGACAAAGGTACACAAGATTCCTAGGATTGACCTGGAAGTATAACTAGAGTACAATCGGTGACAGCTTTCATTTGTCATTGGTTGTCTCCTCACCTCTCACCGAATTGCCATGCCCGTAAAACTCTCCAAGGAAAAGCTTTATCAGATGTCCCTTCAGAGACTATAGAATTGCTGCCTAGCTACTCTAGTATTTTATGCTGACAGATACTCATCGTATACTGTAGATTTTGTTCCTGTGCGCATCTTTCTCTCTCTGAAGTCTGCAACATGGCAGAACAACAGAGATTTCCATGGTATATAGGCATAATAAATATTTCTTAGGGTCCATAGGTGAAGGCATGATATTTTTCTCTCGCGCGTGCGTGCTAGTATTTATTAGTGGCACACTACATCTATGAACTTGAACTCCAATCTAAGATAAAATACAAATTCTTCTAAATGTTTTGATTTTTTTTGTATGCAGACAAAATTCTCTAGAGTTCAGCGAATGTTAGCCACATTTGCATTTTTACCCACTCAATCAAATCACAATACTGTATGTACTTTGCTAATTATCCATGTTAATTTGGAATTTGTAGCAGCATCACGAAAACACTTGAGAGGTACCAAAAATCAAGTTATGGTGGACCAGATACTACAGTACAGAACAAGGAGAACGAGGTTAGCTATCTCCACCCATTTTTTTCTGATGTGTGCTCCCTGTAAAATTAAATTCAAGGCAAAAAAAAAAGGTGGTTCTGTTGGTTCGAGATACATACGATACAGAATCTATATATAACTTCTTATTTTGTTCCAATACCATCATACAACAATTCTTAATCACGATGAATTCATATGGTCATTTGTTTCTCTGTCCGCATTCCCTAGCCAAGTATTAGTTACAATCATGGCTATAGCGATGCAGAAAACATAAGTTTATTACAATGAATTGTTGTCAGAGATGAAACATGTGGATTCCCTGCTGCTTATTAGTTGTTTTCCAAATATCATTGCATGTGAAGTGTTTATTTTTAATGCATAATATGTATTTTCATACTTCCCACTTTGCCAATTTTCTTAAAATTAAAAACTCAACGTGTACTAGTTTCCTTAGAGATCTTTGTTCTGAAGTTTCTCTTATTTTCAGTTGGTGCAAAGCAGTCGCAATGAGTACCTCAAACTGAAAGCGAGGGTGGAAAATTTACAGAGGACTCAGAGGCAAGTTGATCAGTCTGTTCTTTAGTATTTTTTATTCCATGTCAAAGTGACATTTAAATATAATTGCCATATTTGTGGTTGGACAATCTCTGTCAAAAAGTGCTAGAACTTGGTAGTACTGTGGTTTTCCAGTGCATGTTATTAGTCAGTAGCAAGTAATTTCTATTGGAAGTGCTATAACTTGGTAGTACTGTGATTTCTATTAGTCAGCAGCAGCAGGTAATTTTTATCAGAAGTGCTATAACTTTAGCACTGTAATGTTCTAGTGGATGTTATTAGTCAGAAGCAGGCACTTTCTGTCAAAAGTACTATAGTTTGGTAGTACTGTAATTTTGCAGTGTATGTTATTAGTCTGCATCAGCAGATATTGTAGGGTTTGCCCGAGTTTCGTTCACTAATGTCAAATGTAGCATAGATAAGTTGCATAACTAATGCATTAAGTCTCAAGCATTTCTTTCAAAAAAAGAAGTTTTAAGCAAATATCCGCAGAATTAGAAGATATTTAAAGAAGGCAGCTTATGTTGTGTATAAATGCTGAAAATGTGTGTAACTGTTTATTTGTTTTTATTTGGTAACTACAGGAATTTGCTTGGTGAAGATCTTGGGTCACTTGGCATCAAGGATCTTGAGCATCTTGAGAAGCAACTTGATTCATCCTTGAGGCACATAAGATCCACAAGGGTAATTGATTGAATAGATCATTTTATAAAAGCAGTAAAGTATTCTTTGATGAACACACAATATATTCTTCATGTTTTGAAATGGTTCTCTTTGATTATAACTGTGATCATATATATAATTTGCCATGGTATGTAACTGCCACACATAATGTATATAGCATATTTTAAATCCACAGTATTTCTGTTGATCTCATATATTTCATGCACTTAATGTTCCTTAATTATACGTCATCATGGAATTTTGTATGTACTACTAGCTTATTGTAAGGATTAAAAAAATGCTAGCTGATCAAAGTTTTGTTCTTGCAGACACAGCATATGCTTGATCAGCTCACTGATCTTCAGAGAAGGGTATGTTCTTAACTAACACAATACAGTTGACTATGATTACTATATAGCCATAGGAATACTCTTAGTTCATCTCTGCATGGAAAGCACGTGTGTATAGTACTGTTCCAACTAATGATCGATATCACTAAACCATTTTCCAGGAGCAAATGTTGTGCGAAGCAAATAAGTGCCTTCGAAGAAAGGTATGTTCCCTTATTACTAGAATATTTTATGTTGCAGATATACACGTTCTCTGATCTTATATTGTTTTCAAGTGTCAAGCCATTTGTATTATATTATTTTTAAGTTTCAAGTCATGGATTTGAGCTAAAGACACATATATGAAGAACTTGATCTGTACATATGTAGTACTCTCTGCTCCCTCCACACACATATATATATGGTATTCAAATACAGGTGTCAGTCATCTACGAATGATGTGTTTATTGTCCATGAGTAGAAATGCACAATATATATTGCTCCTGACTGGAGCCGTTATCTTGTACAGTACCGCTAATAATGTTTGTGTTTCTTATCTTGGTCAGTTTTGCAGTTAAACTACAATATTATTTTCATAACAATAACATCATCCTATCATATATAATATCGTTCACCTGCTGTGAACGTACGTGATCCCTTATTTGTGAACTAAACTGCAAGGTTATTATTAATGTACTTTTGTGATTGTTTTGTGAGGAAATGATCAGCTGGAGGAGACCAGCAGCCAAGTGCACGGGCAGGTGGTGTGGGAGCACAGTGCCAACTTGCTTGGCTACGAGCGGCAGTCCCCGCAGCAGGCGCCGTCACAACATGTTGGCAACGGATTCTTCCATCCCTTGGAAGTTGGCCCTGAGCCAACCCTGCAGATTGGGTAAGCCATGCATGTACAGCCTGCAGAAGTGCTGATTGCTCCAATTCGACCTTGTCATTCGCTAGATCTTACCTACAACATATATACTGTGTGCACGTGTGGTGAATGCAGTCGATATGTGGATTTCCCAATGCAATTGCCATCTGCTCATGTGTATTAATTTCTGTTGTGTTCTCTGTCATGTGCATTGCAGGTTCGCTCCCGAGCATATGAACAACTTCATGCCTACATGGCTACCCTGAAGAAATGGATGGGAAAGTAATTAAGGAAATAAAAATGCGACGGCCGCCGTCGCGTTAGTTACATTCTACTGCAAGAGTGACTCTTTGTGTTTCAGTCACATATATATCTGTCTGTCTATGTGTGTGTCGATGTGTGGAAAACTGCCTAGCGCGCGAAGACTAGATGTTTGATTATCGGTGTTCAAATGTATCCGGTTCCGGTATAAAGGCCGTACGTCACAACCTCCACGCGTACGGCTGCTTAATTGTTGCATAAAAGTACGGTGGGTGTAACGGCTGTACATTTCGTAATTTGCAGTACAAGTTTATTACGTGTGTTTAGCTGTCTGTCTGTCTGTCTGTGGGTATCCTGTGTTATTGAGAGTTTGTCTTTCCTCGTGCATCATTCATCAATCATCATTGCGTGAACACTAGTAGAAGAAATATTTGTTTAAATGGTTGGAAGCATACATTTGTGGATAGATATAATGCATGCAGCTCGGTAGTAACTTTATTTCTTGAACGGTATCACTCATCGAGTCATCGTGCTTGAAATGTTTGGCTCACTTTCCAGAATGGCAGCACTATACTGTAACTCTCAGTGTATCTGTTGGGGATTCAGCAAAATGTGATCAGAGAACGTCCTCGATACTGCAAATCGAATTCGAAGCAACTAAAGACAATGTGTGATACACTGCGTCCGGCGGCGACGGCCTCCCACAATCTCCTCCACACCTTCCATGGCCCAAGAAGCAAAAGTGGCCCAAACAAACAAGAGATCCTGCTTTAAATGTTCCCAGAAGGCAGCCCCAGCCACAAGGGGCCAGCCCAATCCTGCAATGCACCCCGCCCAGCCCGCCGGCACGGGTGCCGGCCTCATTGACCGAGCAAGTCCATCCGCGGCAACCGCGCCCACCAGTCCACCACAACACGTGTGCCGCCACCCCCCCACGGCGGGCCCACCCCCGGCGTGCAGTACTGCCGGCGTGCGATGACCTCTGGCGCCGGAAGCCCGGAGACTCGTCGCGCAGGAAACAAGGACCGTACCGGGTCGCGGTCTCGCGCTCGCGTGCTCCCGCGCGCCGCCACACGTTGCCCGCCCTTGAGAGCGATCGGCACGGGCCGTCCGCGTCGACCTGGACGTTTTCACCACCATAGGCACGCTCTCGTACATACCGTATGCCCACGAGTCTGTTGGGCTGATTTGCTTCGAGAAGTAGAAAGAAGAAGAGAAGTCGAACATACTGCACACAGGTAAGTGCGCAGAAGTAAGAGCTTGAGCACGAATCATTGTTCGTCTAAGGTTTTTACTGTTATAAACGATGGCGGAAACGACGAGAAGTAAAAGAGATCAAACCGCAAGGAGACACGAGATTTAACGTGGAAAACTCTCCAAAAACGAGAGGGAAAAACCACGGGCGCCAGCCAGCAAGCAACTTTACTATGATCGGAGTCCGGTTACAAACGCCAACGGCGGCGGCTTACAAGAAGTAGAATGAATCGATCTCCAATAGAAAACCCTAACGGGGTTATATGACCCGTACTGTACCACAGGAGTTGATCACTATCTTACGTACAATAAATTTGGATCATCAATCAACATTTACCAGTCGTTAATAATATTTTTCTCTTCTAACAAACCAACACCAACCACACTCGTAGCGATGTTTCTCGAGATGGATTTGTGCAAGAGCTGGCTCGACCTACCATACTAGCCCAGGCCTAGGCGTGCGACGACCTCTGGCGCCGGAAGCCCGGAGTCTCGTCGTGCAGGAAACAAGGACCGTAGACCGAGTCGCCGTCTCGCGCTCGTGTGCTCCCGCGCGCCGCCACACGTACGTCGCCCGCCATGAGAGCAATCGGCACGGCACGTCCGCGTTAACCTGGACGTTTTCATCACCATAGGCACGCTCTCGTACATACCGTACGCCCACGAGTCTGTTGGGCTGATTTGCTTCGAGAAGTAAAAGGAAGAAAGTCAAACATATTGCACACAGTGCGCACCGGACCAAGTGGGTAGCAGGAAAGTAACCCGACCTTGAGGCTTGAGCTCGAATCATTGTTCGTATAAGGTTTTCACCAGTCGGTTAACAATATTTTTCTCTTCCAACAAACCAACACCAACCACACTTGTAACGGTCTCTTGAGATGGAAACGATAAAACAAATTTCGCAAACTAAACAAATGTATCACAAATTTATTTGTTTTATCAAATGAATATCAAAACGAAATAGTATGATGAAAAAATAGTTAAAATAATAAATGATATAATATGGTAAAAAATCAAATCGGTTATCCTTTCCATCCCGCCCGCCCCGAGGGGCCAGCCCAAATCTGTCAATGAATTGAACTAGGGCCGGTTCCTCTTAAAAAAAGAATCGGCCTGGTCATTTTGTCTCCCCCCTCCCACCCCGAGTTTTTTGTTTTTTAACCTTTTTTCAAAAAGTTTTTCACAAATACATTCTTGAGAGAAAGATTTACAAAAATGGACCCTCACCTCAGAACCGTGGACCGTGGCGCCGAGGTTACAAGTCTCGACGCCATCTACTCTGGCGCCGAGGTCAAAAGGCAGCGATACTTTCAATTTTAAAGCTTCATTTCAAATATGTAAACTCACTTTTCATTGTTCAGCAACTATTGGTAAATGCTAACCAAGATTCATAGATTCCATTTTGCATTGTCATTGACCACATCTTGCACACAAAAATTTCCATAAAAGAATTTTAAAGTTGGCTGGTCGATACTATTTTCAGATTTAGGATTTTCAATCTGCCAACAGCTTTACTTTCAATTTCAGGGCTCCAATTTAAATATGTAAACCCGTTTCAAATGATGGTAGGGGTCAACCGACATTTGAAACGACGGTATTGGTATAGTTTCGTAAAACTTTGAAATTGGTAAAAAAACTAAAAAGTCAACTGACTTGTGACTTGGGTCATTTTGTCCCCCCGCCTAGGGGCTAGGGCCTTCCCTCCACCGCTATCATCACCGATTCACCGCGCGGTCTTGGCGGCCGCCGACGCACGCGGACGGTTGGTGTGTCAAGCATGGGCGGAGGCAGCTAGATTCCTGGGTATTCCCAGGAATACCCAAGAATTTTGCCAAAACTTCAAGTATCTATAATTCATATACCTATATATACTTGTTTGGTAAGCTTTTTTTTCTTCTCTCAAGCAAACCAGAGTACAATTATTCCATTCTTAGACCCAATCTTCTCTAGTTCCTCTGAGTCTACCCTCCTAATCAACCACCTCAAGCAAATCTGAGCACAAAAAACTTTTCTAGAGCATGACTGCGCAGCATCAAGTAGGTGGAAAGACGGACGCAAGAGCCACAGAGGGTGGCGCATAGTCATGCTCATGCGGGTAATAACTTGAAGTTAGTGCTAATCCACTGAAAATAGAATGTAATCTATACGTAGAAACTTCGCCTGCACTTGCTGGGTACTATATACGAGGCTATCATAGGTGTGAAAATTTATTTCCTTGACACGACTATTGTGCAGTGATATATAGAACTGAAGCAACATGCTCAATGATAGCTTCAGCAATTAAAGAACCTTGTGTGTCTTCCGGAGCTTGCATTGTTGATTTGGACGTATTGTTTGTTTTGCAAAGCTTGGTGTCAAATGAGAGAGCACCTCAGCCTCTTGAGGACAGCATAGGGTGATAGCAAGGAAACGGACAGGACGATCCCCGTTGAGGACAACACCAAATGCTAAAAACTCTGAAGCAATACCATTTTTTTAAAAAAAAATTAGCTTTTGAGTTGTCGATATATCTGTACTTTGAACAATTTATATACTGTATTAATCCATGTTGCAAATGGATTTTTTTCTCTTTGATTGAGGTAAAGATGACTTGAGAATGGGAATACCCAACTTCTATATCCTGGCTCCACCACTGGCGTCAAGCCTCATTGACCGAGCAAGCCCATTCGGCAACCTCGCACACACCACCATGCACGTGTGCCCCCCCTCCCCACGGCGGGCCCAC
This sequence comes from Cenchrus fungigraminus, assembly GCA_036936925.1. NCBI lineage: Eukaryota > Viridiplantae > Streptophyta > Magnoliopsida > Poales > Poaceae > Cenchrus > Cenchrus fungigraminus. Next base: position 26,491,437 of record CM072780.1, on the reverse strand, counting down.
CCCTCCGGCGTGCGGTGACCTGACCTCTGGCTGGCGCCGGAAGGAAGCCCGGAGGCTGCTGCTGCCGCCGCGCGCCCGGCCCCCCCGTCGCGCTCGATGAGAAAGCAAACGACGAGCCCGGGTTCCACGCGTAGCGGCACGCTTCAGGACCGCCGTGGAGCAGCACGTCGCGTCGCGCAGGAAACAACCGTACCGGCCCGCCGTCTCGCGTCACGTGCTCCCGCGCGCCGCCACACGTTGCCCGCCCTTGAGATCGAGCGATCGGCGCGGAACGGTCCGCGTCGACCTCGACGTTTTCATCACCGATAAGCACGCTCGTACTCGTACATACCGTACGCCCACGAGTTTGTTCGGCTGAAAAATATTGTACGCTAATTTGTATGGCTGATTCGTTCGAAAAAACACACAAGAAGTTTGAAAGAAGAGAAACCGAACGTACACATGTCTTTACCAATATCACTATAGTGACCAAGTGGGTAGCATGAAACAACCGGAACGTGAGCATGAATCATTGTTCGGCTGAATTTTCACCGACCAGTGAGTAATGTTTTTCTCTCCGAACAAATCATCGTGCACCACAAGTGTAACCATGCATGTCTCTCGAGATGGATTTGTGCGAGAGAGCGCGTGCAGAGGGAGCCTCATTCGCTGCTCCTTCCCGTCTGCAAAGTGGGGAGGACGTGCAGAAGGGTTGCCATGCAACATGCATGCATTGCCATGGCATACGCAATCGCAGATACTCTGATTCAGCTGCGCATGTTTTTCTCAGATACGGGCTATCATCTCACGTGCATGGCGTGGCATCTCACATGGTTTCCTCGAAAGCCCACACGTTTACTAGTAGTTTGTTGTAAGGATAAAAGAAAAATCGAACAGGTCAACCGCGCGTGTCTGTGGTATCATGTGTATCGCGCCAATGATGGTTGATGTATTTCCTCCACTAACTTTGGTCCTACGGTCGCCCTGTATCAGGGGCCCTCTTGGAGCTTGCATTGTCTGGGAAATGGAAGATGGAGTACAGTGGATGGAAAGAGGTTGAAGAGGATTTTGGAAGCTTTCGAATTATAGTGAAAATTTCTCCACTCCAATACCCCTCCATTACCCTCCAATTAATGCAATCCACTAATTTCTAAACAAACTAACCCTGAGGTAGTTCAATTATAAAAACTTCTTCATTAGGTAGTACTGTAGTAGTAAATTGCTAGAGCTAATTTTAGATGGGTGACTTTAAACACGGTCATGGTAAATGCCGTATTATATTGCCATTCAACTATAAACGGCGTGCTCTACTCTCTAAACCGGTCACTAAGGTAAACATCGTCGTTCTTTACGCATATGTCTCCATCATCGACCTTGTTTCCTTTTCATTTTCAAATTCAACCTCGACCAATTTACAATCGAAATAAATAGCAAATAAATCCATGTCAAAAAACAGACGAACTGTAGCGCAGAGAGAACCAATCAAATTTTGTGGACACAACTTGTGATTTTTCAGCAGGATTTGTAGAACCCGAGCTTCAGAATCCCTTGTAGAAATGGGCTGTTTTCTCACAATTCCATCAGTATTCCCGGCCTTCCCGCGATTATACTAGTTTGACTCCTACATAAGCCATCGACTAGCTGCACGGTTGTTATCCACGTCACCCTGGGATCAACCAACCAATAAAGAATTGAGTTATAAAAAAAAAATAAAGAATTCAATTATCCCCTTGCAGACGCAACGCCCATTCCCCCGTGTATTTCAAGAGCGCCCATGTCCCCTTCCTTCCCCAGCTCGCCCTCCCTCCCTCCCTCCTCCGATCAACACGAAACCGCGCACCCCAACCAAAAAAAGCCGCAACGAAACGCCGACGCGAGGCGAGGCGAGGAAACCCATTCCGGAGCGCGCCGATCTCCTCCTCCCCAACACCCCCTCGCCCTCCGAGACTCCCGGGATGGCGGGGATGAGGCCGGCGGCGGCGGAGGACGCGCACCAGTCGCGGCTGCTCTACGAGCTCTGCACGCTCCTGCTGACCGTGCTCCGGGCGTCGCCGGAGGACGGGGCGGGGCTGCGGCCGCTGCTGCCGCGGCAGGTGACGCCCGCGGGGTTGGCGTCCATGCTGCTGGGCGCGTCCATGGCGCTCATGCTCTGCGGCTCCGTCACCTTCATGCTCGGATTCTTCCTCATGCCCTGGGTCGTCGGGCTCGGGTGCGTCTTCCTCTTCGTCGGCTTCGTCACCAACCTCTCCGGGATCTGGAGGGCCATCCTCCTCTGGCCCGCCGCCGCCTGCTCCGCCTCGCCCAAGGAGGCGTCGTCCTCCCCATGTACGTGATCTCGCCCGTCTTCTAGGTTTACATGTTTGGGGGATTGAAAGGTACCATATCCCCTTCCCTTGTATGATTGGGGTGGCCAACATCGAAATTCAGTGCGGATTAGGCGTAATTGGGAATGAATACGGGAATTGGTCAGGGCTAAATGCGCTGAATTGGGCATACTCTGCCTTTGTTTGAAGCATCTGGTTTCCTTTGCCTGCTTGGAACTATAATAGATTTTTCATGAGAATAGGATAATTCTGTCGATTTCAGCTCAAGATGGTATATCATCATGGTCATGGATAATAATTAATTGATCTCCGGACAATGCCAACAGTCTCCAGGAGTTTGCTGGAAAATTAGTACTACACTCTTTTGCGGTTCTTTTGCTTGGCTCACAAAATTAGCTTAGGATTTAAGCACCCGCCATCACCCATCCCAAAGAAAAGGGGAAAAAGGATTGGGAAGTCGTAGCTGTTGCCTGTTGCTGCAAGCTAGTGCAACTTCATTCAGAGTGTGCTTCAGACTTTTACCTCTGTATGGTAGATTCGGAAGGATTATGGTAGCTATAGCTTTTGAATTATGTTAATGGAACATCATGTGGTTGTGTCACCCACTTTATAAAATTGAAGGAAAGAAATAAGAACAAGGGGTGAAGTCAAAAAGGCAAAATGGAAACGTTTTTTTTCTTCTTCTTGTTTTTTTTTCTGCCTGGCTGCTTGGTGCTTGCTAACTAGCAGACCACTTTCTATATCGATCCATGCTGATGGATTGCGGGAGACAGGGAGAGCCGCTTAAAAAAAAATTCTTGCAATGAAAACAATACCAGTATTCTTTGATCTTGCAGAACAAGAGCTTTCCGGGGCTCTTACTAAAGTGATGAAAAACAGCAGACAAGTGGGGCTTGACCTTTGCCTATTCCTTTCAGCATTTCACTATCGCCTTCCTTGTGTTTCCAAAAGGGGCAGGATATTAGAGATACAAGACTGATATATGAGTACAGTTGTTTAGCCTCGGTGTCATCACCAGCCTCGATTATCTCTAGAAAAACATTTTGATTTAAACAAGAGAAAAACTATACTATACCCTTTTTTTATTCTGTACAAAGCAGATAGATTAATCACATCTTCATTAACTGGTACTACCATCTAGAACCACTCTGCATAGGTGAAATTCTATTGTCACTATTCCTTTAGCGGTTTTTCTACGTCATCATCATTGTACAAAGTCTTTATACCTGTTTCGCTTGTTTAGCTGTCCGATTCCAACGCCGAAATATGACATTTTGGCTGTCCACTTCTTGCAGGGCATATATTTTCCAAGCCTCCATTCATGCCAATGTGAAGGCAAATACACAAAGCAAGGCTCCCACAGAGGTGTATAAAAGCAGGGGAGTTCGTTTGATCGGAGTGTTGTAGTTGCCAGCCTATGTTTTCCTTCCTGGAGAACGTTTTTTTTTACCATGTAACGCCGCAACAAGTTTGAAATGGTTTTACACTGTGACTAGGAGGATACTTCTTTGTACATACATACGGAAAGAAATGCTCAGGTCTAATCATCACGTGGAGCTTATAATTGTTTAAGAAATGCTGTTCCTTCGCGGAACAGGAAGAAGTTCAATGTATCTTTCGCCTCTTTTTTTTTCTCAATGAGCTCGTGTCGTACTAGTAACGTTGTTTGTTGCACTGGGTCTTTCACCTGATGGTGCTGTTATGCTCCAATTTTGCTAATGTTCAACTCTGAGAGTGGCGGTTGGCGATTTCCATTTCTTGTAAAACTGAAGTGTCAGGAGCAACTGACTTTGTTTTGCTTTGCGTACTGAACCCTGAAGCCTGAAGTGAAAAAAAAGGAAAAGAAGCCGAGGCCCTTTCCTGACCGGTCTTACAGAAGTGGTAATGCGTGAGCTTTCACCTTTCTGGTTTATCTTCTGATGTTTCACAAAGAACTGAAGTTTTCGCTCACATCAGTTGTCTGTGTCCTACTTAACATCGCCTAACCCCTGTCCCAATCCCAGCAAACCAAGCTTTCTTTCCTTCCCTTTCCACCCAATTTGGCCCCTACTTCCTTTCCAGGGCAGCCAAAAGGCTCTCGGATGCGCAGACTGCTGCATGCAAGCCTGCAACTTTTTTTTTTTTTTTGAGGGGTATGCAAGCCTGCAACAGATCATGACGGGAGCCGCCGTTGGGGTTTGAGTGGGCCCGCTCGATAACAGTTCGCTGCTGGTGCGCCCAGGTCCGAAACAAACCTGCTAGAAAGCCAAGACCCCAGGAAAGAAACGGTTGGGGGGTCAAAACTTATGGGCTAGGGAAGCAGTAGCACGAGGAGGGCGTTCGACCCGGTGAAGCAAACGCCGCGCCGCACGAAACCCACACGCGAGGAGGGCGTCGGCGCCAAGCAACAAGCGTGGTTCGTGCGCTGCCCGCTGCGTCTCCGTGTCTCGTTGGTCGTGCTACTCTGGAACCGCCGGCAACGGTGTGGCTTGGCCGTGCACGATTCAGGAAAACGCAAGGCAAGGGAAGGAAGTCTGCGAGAAAGCAAGAGTTCAGTGTCAGGCTGGCAGATCCGCCGTCTCGTATCTTCGGCTTCGGTCGGATCCAGATATGTTTTGAGGTAAACAGAATCTCAAAATTAAGACGCACTAGGCATTTAAAAATTTAGAGGTAAACAGAATTTCAAAACGGAACGTCTGCTGCTGTACCCAAAAGAAAAGGCCACTTGCATTCCAACATGAATACATCTGATAAAAAAAAACTTTTTCGGCAACGCCCAAGGTATACAGAGTCCAGCAAGGAAAATGACATTTCCTGAAGTAATGACCGGCATTGGAAGTTTGGAACCCAAAGTTACTTGCAATGGAACAGAAAGTAAGTTTGGAACCCAAAGTTACTTGCAATGGAACAGAAAGTCGCTGAAACTAAAGCAGTACATCGTTCGCACAACAACAAAGCATCCTATGAGACTTCCATGGCAGGGGGAGAAAAAATGCGGAGTCCCAAACGAAGGCCTCCCCTAACCATAGTTCAGTCGGAACATGTCGTTCTGCACGTAGAAGTTCCCTGGTCCAACTGGCATCAAATGGAACATCTGCACAGTAAACAGGCTACAATGTCACCAACTCTGTTTGTGCACGTCAGCCAAAATAAGTTATACAGGGAAATGGAAACCCGTACATAAATTTCTGATAGAACATAATTATGACTTAGAGAAAATGAAGGTACTATAGCACGGGAGGATTCAGTGGAGAGGTATCCACGAAACACAAACAACCCCCTACCCCACTAAAAAAGAATCACCGACACAGCACATCAACACAGCCAACTGGATGAAACACAATCATGAAGTAAGCTTTAAGCAATCCAAGAAAAAGAACAATATGAAGACACAGAATGATGTGCATGTTCACATGATTCTGCAGTATGACAATCGGAAAGGAAAAAGATAAATTAAAAACTAAAACCACTCAATTAGATGTTTGGGACCCTCAAACATAGACGTGGTATAAGCAGATTAACTCAGTTGAATAGTTGATGGCACCCACACTTATCACTTGTCAGAGTCATCAAGGACGTAACATCCTATACTTCGCCCTAGTTCATGATTAAGCATGAAGGAAAGACCCTGAACTCGAAAATGTAGGATAGAAACACCATACAATTGCTACATACAAGGTAGTTCCAATACACACAACTCTGATAGAATCAAAACAACCCTACAAAGTCTGCCTCACAGATGACAAAAGAATCAACACATATTGAAAAGAGCACCCTCTCGATATGCAACTCCACAAAAATAAAATCAATAACACACTAGATATAGAAAACTCCAAACCATCGCACATATCTCAAACTCCACCGCAACAAGAGAACATATGCTAAAAATATAAAACTAGAAACTACAGTGAAGGTCAACAACAAAAATGCAACTTCAGTTTCAGAAAGAAATAAAACAGATGGTGTGCTTTGGTGGCAGAAATAACTACGAATCAAACATGGGAGCACCACTGTAATTGTCAATCCTAGAGATAATCTGACCAACAAAGAAATCAAGTATCCAAACAACTAGAAACATGCAGCAATAATATCATGACCATTGACCAAATTTTCAGTGCACAGAGAGATCCACTAAACTTTAAATCAGTAATACTAGCAAGTAAAGCTAACATATTTATCAAATCAACTACTTATAAGAGCTGACAGGTCAGAGCAACATTTCAGCAAATTTAGAGGACCCACTACGATCTGATAGTGGCATCCATACCAAACACATTACACATCCATCACAGTAGCTGCCGCATGCGGCATGCCTTGATTGCCTTCTAAAACATTACACAACAGTGTAAACCGCAGTAAACTACAGCTCCGCAACTAAATCCAGCTAATCCAACTAATCGGGTACAATACAACAAATCCTCACATAGACAGATCTAGTCCCAACCGTGTCAGTAAATCCAGCTACGCCTACGATTCTATGGATCAGACTAGGTGAGCGTCAGAGGCCAAAGGGGGATCACCTGGGAGAACTTGAGGGGGTGCTCGCCCTCGGCGACCTGCAGTGCGCCGGAGACGAAGACGAGCATGCCGCCGGCGGGGCCGGACGGCTGGCAGTCCACGGTGGTGACCTGGTGCTTGCAGGCCGTGAACGGGAGGGAGGTGAGCTTCCCGGTGATGGCGGCGGCACCCATGAACTTGTTGCCCTCGAAGGTGAGCATGGAGCCCTCCTGGTACAGCCCCACCAGCGCCGCCCGGTTGGTGTCGAACGTTGTGTAGTAGTGATCCACGAACGCCTTCGCCACGCCGTCGGGATCCATCTAGTTGGTCTCCGCCGCTCGCTGCTGGTTGGCCTAGGGTTTAAGGGTTTTGCGCTTGTGCGTGGCCGTGGGAAGGACGCGGCCGAGTCGAGAAGGTGGCGGCGGGCGGAGGAGGGTCGGAACGGAACTCGGAAGAAGGGGAGGATGACGACGGGCTGAGAAGATTGGTCTTTGTTGGTAGGATAAATGGGCTGTAAGTTGGCCCATCTGTTGGCCTTCGGCTCGGTTTTTTTTTTTTTTTTTGTACGCGGATTGTAGAGAATTTGTTTTCGTGGAAGCAAGAAAAAAAACAGTGAATGTTAGTACGAAGTATGTTTCAATTCGCAGGCACTGCATTTAGGTTGGTTCAACTAAGTTGATCAAGATCTCAAAAAAAAAAACTAAGTTGATCAATAACATATTGGTAGTGCAGTGTGCACAACATTTTCACCAGCTTCAGTTGTAATAAGTACTAAGTACTCCCTCCGTTCTAAATTACTTATCGTTGTGTTATGCATTCATTTTGTTATGCATCCAAAAGGAATGTAAAATTCAAAACTACAATTAATTTAGAATTGAGGGAGTATATCAGGAAAAGACACATGTAACACGACATGTCTTTTTAACAAAAAAGTAAGAAGACAAATCATTGGAAATCCAAAGCACTGATAGGCAACTGAGAAAATTGATGGTTCTTTCATCTCAATCAAAATTAAACGAACCTAGAGGTGCATCAATCGAAATCGGAAAAAGTCTACTTCACCCCCCAACCTATGAGGGGTGGAACACATCACCCCCAACCTATGAAAATAGATTTTTTACCCCCTGAACTTTCTAAAACAGGACAAATCACCCCCTGAAGCAGTTTTGAAAAATCATAGTAAATCACAGAAAAATCATAAAATGAAAAATCTAATTATGTTGGATTCTAAATGAGTACATCTACACAATGAACATATAATATGGTATGTTTAGTACATTTTTTTTACAGATATGGAGAAAAGCATAGATCTAAAGTTACAGCAAAAAAATGTACTAAAGCATTCAATATTGTATGTTCACTGCGTAGAACTACTGATTTGAAGTCCAACACAATTTGATTTTTTATTTTATGATTTTTCTGTGATTTACTAGGATTTTTCAAATTTGCTTCAGGGGGTGATTTGTCTTGTTTTAGAAAGTTCAAGGGTAAAAAATCTATTTTCATAGGTTGGGGGTGATGTGTTCCACCCTTTATAGATTAGGGGTGAAGTAAATTTTTTCCATCGAAATCCAAACCCGATTATATATTGATAGACCGGACCTGGAGGGAACGCATCGCAACTAATTGATTGACCAACCGGACCTGTAGAAGGGGAACGCATGGAAGCGGCTGTAGAGCGCGCCGAGATTGCCGTCATCTCTGTAGAGGCTCATGAGCTCCACCTTCTCGCCGCTCTCAAGGTCGTAGCGGAGCAGGAAATGGTCCTTCTCGACGACGATGTAGCCACCGGGCGCGCCGGCGAAGTCCAGTGGCGTCTCGTTGCCGAACAGACGTTTGAAGTACCACGACGATATGGCCCCCACCACCGCTTGGAGCACGCGCCGCCACGCCCCGGCGGCGTCCATCACCCACACGCCGTGGACTCCCTCGAGGCCGTCGTGCGGCAGAGAGCAGTTGGGTCGCTCGTCGCGGATGTCGAAGCCGCACAGCCGGAGCCGGCCGCCGGTGGACCCGAGGGACCGCACCATGCGCTCCACGGACCTCTCGGCGATGGGCGGCTCGCGGAGCACCGTGGCGCGGCCGCGCGCGGCGTCGTAGCGGACGACGCGGCCGCTCCGCCGGCTCAGCCAGTAGAAGCACGTGCCGAGGTGGATCCCGGGGGAAGCGGCGCCGAGGCAGCGAGACACACCCTGGGCATCGAGCGTGGTCGTGGCCCATCTCCCGGTCACGGAGGTGAAGGTCTCCACGAGGACGAGCCGGAAGCGGGCGCGGGCGAGGAGCACGATGGTGAAGAAGACCCGTCCGGTCGCCGCGTCGATGTCGTAGTGCAAGCCGCAGGCCGTGTCGCTGGTGGGCCCGATGGTGGCGGGCGGCGGGAGCGCGAGCCAGCGGTTGGCGGCCGGGTCGCAGACGAAGTACCGGGTCCGGCCGCGGCCCAGCAGCAGCCGGCCGTGCGACGCCACGATGGTGAAGTCGAGCATGGGGACGGTGCGCTCGAAGAAGACCGCCGCGTGGTCCCCCAGTTGCATTGTCGGGGTCGAGGGCGGAGGCCGCTTGGTTCTCCACGGCACGGAGCGTTCCCCGTCGGTGTACTTGGGGAGGAGGGGTAGTTTGAGGGCGACGCGGACGGCGGGGTCGGTGGCGACGAGGGTGAGGTGGGTGTAGCCGAGCTTCTTCTGCGGCTGGAGGATGAGGGCGTCGGGGAGGACGTCCAGGAGGCGCGGCGAGAGGTGGCGGCAGAGGAACGCCGGCGACGAGATCAGCGCGCGCCACCGCGGGCACACGGCGGTGAGGCGGTACGCGTCCTTGGTCGGCAGCCGGTACAGGAACTCCGAGACCACGCCATCGTCGAGGTGTGGCACCGCGCGCGCCGCGCCGTCGCTGCCGCTGCCGCCCGGCGTGATCGCGCCCGCCGCAGCCATGGCGGCGCACGACACGTGTTGCGGTGGACGGGCCGGCTCTGTATCTGCTCTGCTTTCGCCTCTGCGGCTCTCTTCCCCTGTCTCCTCTGCAGGCTGCAGCTCCGTTTGTACGCGAGCGATGTCAAGAGATGGCGGTGTGCTCGTGTCGATCGGGAGCGTCTGTTTAAATTTCGACGGCTGCGGATGTACCGGAAGGATCTGAACGTGCGCGTTACGTTAACTCCGGTAGCCCTGCGCTTTTACCTTGGATTCCACGGAAGGTTTTTTGACATGGTAAAAATGGATCTGGACGGCCCGATCCCCAAGCAATGGCGACTGGATTCAAATTTAAAAATCGCCTAACCACAAATATCCCTATGAATTTGTTTCATCTTGTACGTTTAACCTTGAAGAAAAGTCAATTGCCATACAATGTTTGGATGCTGAAAGAAACCACAACGAGAACCAGGAGTTTGTTCAGCAGATTTTCTGCTGATTTGTACGATAGATTTATTCTAAAAGAAAAATAATGTGTGTTGATTTGATCAGGTGATTTGTTTTGAGAGAAAATACTACATAAGAAGCAGAAAGAAGAGAAGACGAACAAAGTTACTCGTCAACTTTTTTTGTAAAAATGCATCAGATATAGCTTACTTGTGTAGGTGGTTTTTCTGCTTCTCGAGGCTGTTCGACAAATATTGTGCTGATTTGTACGGCGGATTTGTTCTGAGAGAAAAATATTGCATGCTGATTTCTACGATAAATTTGTTCTGAGAGAAATAGTGTGTAAGAAGCAGAAAGAAGACAAGTCGAACGAAATCTAATTATCCTCTACCTCTTCATTAGGACTCTTGAGCAACGTCCAGTAGCAATAACACTAGTACAACACCAAGCTTCAAGTAATGTGTTTGCGTTCATTGTTACTCCCTACAGCCCAAATTGCTATTCATTTTAACTTTTCTAGATTCATAATTTTTGCTATGTACTTCCTCCGTATCGAAATACTTGTCGCTATTAATTTTTTCTTGCAACTTTGACCGTTTGTCTTATTCAAAAAATTATCACAAACATGTAAAATGGTAAGTTAAGCTTAAAAATACATACAACAATAAAACATATAGTAAACAAAATAAATTGTACTTACACAATTTTTTGAATAAGACGAACAGTCAAAGTTGTCGAAAAAAGTCAATGGCGACAAATATTTCGATACGGAGGTAGATACTCCCTCCGTATCGAAATATTTGTCGCTGTTGACTTTTTCATGCAACATTGACCATTCGTCTTATTCAAAAAATTATTGCAAACACTTGAAATGATAAATTAAGCTTAAAATACATACAACAATAAAACATATAGCAAACAAAATAAATTGTACTTGCACAATTTTTTGAATAAGACGAATGGTCAAAGTTGTAGAAAAAAGTCAATGGCGACAAGTATTTCGATATGGAGGGAGTATGTGCTTAGAAATGTCAAACCGAATAGTAGTAGTTTAGAATGGAAAGAGTATTTCAGACCAAAACAAAAGGTTCCGGACTTTGTGTTGAGCAGGTTTTTGATTTCTACAGTCGGGGGCTCGAAGAATGAGCGGTGTTAGATGTTTATAGTGTTAGAGGTATACTATGATATACTACGTGATTGTGTTTTCTCTTGTGAAGAAGTTTGAGCGCATGGTTGTACAACATGTTGATCTTCTTCTACCTCCACTATCCATGTTGGACTCGCTATTGTGTTCTAGCACATTAATTGAGAAATCCGTTGATTTCAAGCAGTTAAGGACATGAGTATTAGTAGTACTACTATTATAGCTTGTTTGAATAATATGATTACCTTCCCATACATGTGGGTTAGAGTAGAAAACTTCCCTTTTGATCCGTGCCAATAGTATGGATGGAAGGATCATTGAGAACTTACTGTACGTCTTTGACAATTTTTTGCTGATGCGATTTTTTTGTCTGCACCGCGAACTTTGCCTTACGTTTGGGCATCAATTACACGCGATGTAGTATGCATCCTCCTTGCTCGATCTAGCTACTTGTTGAACGCGGTGCAGTCTTCTCTGATCTCCCCATGCCTTCCGGTCTTCACCCCGACTCTGCCCAGCTTGACCATGGCGTGCCTGAACGCCTCGAAGAAGCGCGTCTGGTTCTTGGCGAAGTCCCTGACCGCCGGCCGCGACGCGCCGTCGCTGTACAGCGCCTGGTCGGAGGTGAACAGGCCCATCCCGCCGGCGAGGTTGCCGTAGTAGGCGTTGTCGAAGGCGGTCGGGGTGACCGGGTCCATGTCGACGGCGATGGTCGCGTCGACGTCCGGCGGGCACGCCTCCATGAGCTGCCGCGCGTACGCGGGGTCGTACGACGGGTCCACCGACGCGCCGCCGCCGCCGCTGCCGGCGACGCCGTGGCGGTAGAGGCGGCCCGTGAAGCGGGTGCAGTGCGCGAACCCGACGGTGTGCGCGCCCGAGAGCGCGACCATGTCGAGCGTGGTGAGGTTGTGCTCGGCGAACAGGGACGCGAGGTCGCCGACGCGCATGTCCGGCCCCGGAAGCCTGCCCGCGACGCTGCCGGCCTTGGAGACGAGGCCGTCCAGCCGGCCGAGCTCGACGGGCCAGTGCGGGCCGGAAGACTGCGACGCCATTGCACAATCAGACACCGACGTTGCCATTGTATCGCTGAGGAAGCGAGAGCTTTTGTGGGGGCTCAGTTGGGTTGGGTGGGTTACCATGGCGACGACGTCCCTGGCGGCGATGGCGAGGATGTCGGCGCAGGAGACCTCGCCGGGGCACGCCTTCTCGACCTCGGCTTTGGCGCGCACCACGGTGTCGAAGCCGTCGCCGGCGAGGGACACGTTGTCCGGCGCGTCCTTCTCGGCGTCGTTGTCGCGGGACGCGATCATGACCGACGCGTCACAGCCCTGCAAGTAATACAATTCAATTCACCTCAAACATGTCAAAGTCGATTTCATTCGGTGCAAACTCACAAATCCATCATCCTCAACTTCTTTATTTATTCAAAATTCATCAATAACTCATTCTCTTTTTTTTTTGAGATCTAATTCATTCTTTATTCGCTGAGATCTATCGGAATCGAAAATCTTCACGAGAGCGCGTGGAACGATGACGTTGGCAGTACCAAATTCCGCATCGGCCACGTCCGAAACGACAAAATGGGCGCTTGATCTGCCAGCAGGGACACCCGACACATCTGACCTGAATACCTGATACAATTCAGCCCAGTTGACAGAAAAGGTCGTGCAGTCACATGGCGGAGCGCGTGATCACTATAGAGCCAATGGAGCTATCGTTCGTACCAATAATCTACTGGCCCCACCAGTCATTCAGTTCCATCATTTCTACCCATTGCCGAGATGAACCAAAATCCACTCTGATCTAAAAATTCAGTATGAAATGATTGTCAAGCTAACGACAGCAGTAAGCTGCAAGTCGATCCGAAAACCGCAGGCTTGCAAGCATGCCAGATCGAACTGAACGCCTCAATTGACAAAACCTAATCTTTAAAAACGCAAAATTTTCACCAGGAATTGGTTCGATTCCCGCTGAATTTGCTAGAATGTGCAGCTGAAACCTACTAATCTTTAAATGGACCCTTGATTTCGATCAGGAGAGCCGGCCTCTGATCTCAAGAATGCGCAGCTGCAGGCAACGGAGGGATGTTGCTCACCTCGACGAAGCAGTCGTGGAAGAAGAGCCTGAGCGTGGCCGGGACCGTGACGAAGGTCTCGTTGACCTTCTTGGCCACCGCCGCCCGCACGATCGCCTCAACGTCCGGGCACGTCGACCGGTAGTGGTCCGGGGACAGCTTCGCCTCGCCGGACGGCAGCATTGCTGCCACCAGGGCCACGGCTACGACGGCGAGCAGGATCCCTCGTCTTCTCCATTTCTCCATGGCCTTCCGGAGCTCAAGCTGTGTGTGTGTGATTCCGCTCCGAAGGGGAGAAGACGACGCTGATTAGTGAAGTGACCAGCTTGGAAGGCTCTACTAATGGAGACAGGAAGGGGTGGGTGGGCCATGCGTACACAGTAGTGTGCACTGGGGTAAGCGAAAAGGAGAGGGTTTAGGTTTACTTGATTTGCAAATTGCAATACAATATAAAGTTAAGGGCTTAGTGGAAAGGCAAAAGGCTGAACGGCTGGACCCAATGTTGTACTAGAACATGTACAATGTTCTCCCTCCGTAAGAAATTACTATTTATTTAACTTTTTAAAATACATATATCTAGACATACATACATTTACTGTTTGGCTGGTGGCCGGTTGTTGGTTCTGATCTGTTCTTAGAGAAAAGTATTGCTGACTGATTGTTGGTGATTGGTTTGTTGTGAGAGAAAAATAGTGCTGGTTGGTGACTGATAAGCCAAACGATCAAGCTGTTAGACATACATACATTTAGATTTATAGCAAAAGCTGTGTACATCTACAAAAGATAAAACAAAAAATAATTCGAGGCGGTATAAACTTATATCTGAAGACGGTAAGCGACGTACATTGGCGACAAAACAACCATATAGAACCAATAAAATATCAAATACCTTGATACAATTCACATTTCAGCGGTTGAGGACAGATTATGCTACATATGTTTGCCATTTCTGTCAACAAAGGAACTCTATGTTCATGTTAGGCTGGTACACAATCCGATTAAAAAAAATCTTAGATATTTTAATATGTAAACCATATTCTTTAACTGCTGATCTTTTTCTACAGCAATTCTTGCCAGCACCCCTTTTTCTTTTTCTTTTTTGCATATATCTACTTTATTACTAGAATACTCCCTCCGTCCCATAAAAAGTGCAATCCTAGCTTTTGAAAAAATTCCCACAAAGAATGCAATTCTAGAAAATAGATCTAATTAACTTCTTAAGTGGTCAAATCTGATTTGCATGGCAAACCCTACTGCATATGGCAAACAAATGAGGGTATTAGAGTCTTTTCATTCCTTTACTAATATTTCTAAAAAATTAAACTTGCACTCTTTTATGAGACGGAGGGAGTAAGGAGTTTTTCCTTGGTTTCATCCTACTACCAAAGAGAAGATCCGAACCAAAACATTGAGCTGATCCACACTTTCCCACTAGGTTTTACGGCCTTACAAGAATCTAGTCACACTACCGTTCTTTAGAGGAATCTTTTCTATTAACCTCTTAAACTTAGTTTTTATCCACTGAAGGATCATATCTTTCACACAATCACATTTGAGCTATGTTTGTAGATATTTTTGTGCACTAGCAAATATAGGGCGAGGAATCTGCAAGGTTGGGGTAAAAAAGAAAAAGAAAAATCCTCACAGAAGAATAGTCAGGCTTTGAAGATTTTCTCGGAATGTGGTAGATGTGACCTTCTACTCCTTAGACTAACTCCAACAATGAGAGGCAATTTTTAGAGGCAAAATGGGGATTGCCTTCTGTCCACAGTAGAGATTGAAGAGGCAAAAACATCTCTTCTCCAACAGGCAAAGGCATCTGCACTACGCAAACCACCATCTGCTCCTCCGGCCTCCAGCGCCATAGCCGCCGGGTAGACCTTCCTCTGCGCCTCTCCACCTCCCTTCCGAGGAGCTCGGCCACAGGGCTGGTCCCAAATAATACTTGCGCATACACCCAACATCCCACAAAGAGTGTTCATTTAACATTCAAATTTTATTTCACAAAGAGTATTCATTTGGATTCTAAATGAAACTAATCTAATTAAATCAACTCTGACACCAATAAAAAATGCACAAAACTAATGAAATGATGAATCGATGTTTTTTCTCTAGTTCCAATCCATACGTGTTTATTCAAAATCAATAAAATCAAACAAACTGCACAGTTTTCAACCGCAATTAATATGAGTAATTAGTGGTAGTATGATCACTTGTCACAACCCACAACTACTAAGTTTTTAAAATGGATATTTTTTTTGGGGCGGATGGAGTATTTTCTTAGTCGATGAAATAATAGAAATAGAGGAAACAGACGACATTATTAGGAAACAAGAAGAATAAAGAATACACGGGAGAACGCGTGGCACTAAGCAAGGCCGTGTGTTGCTCCGCTAAAGGCGTCGCCTATTTTAGCACCTTTGACAACTCTCCTGACCGTTCCGAAAACGAAAAAGACCGCGCAGTAGTAGGTAGCAGCACACGAATATAATCGGCCCATCGATATCATATCGAGACTGTAGTGTGACCGAGGCAGGTCGCAGGAAACTGTTGTTCGTGTGACCCCATCATCGTTCGATCCCGGGCAGAGCCATACAAGCCTGTCCTGCACGCCGGTTGCCCGACGCCCCAGCCACAACCCCACAAAACCCATCACAGACCGCACCGCACCGGCCTCCTGCAGATTAGGTGGTTGGTAGTACTGCGCAAGGGCAGCCAAGCAGCCAGGATGAGAGTGGCGGTGGTGGGCGCCGGCGTGAGCGGCCTTGCGGCGGCGCACGAGCTGGCGCGGAGCGGCGCCGGCGCGCGCGTGACGGTGTACGAGAAGGAGGACTGCCTCGGCGGGCACGCCCGGACCGTGGCCGTCGAGGACGCCGCCGGCGGCACCGTCCACCTCGATCTCGGCTTCATGGTCTTCAACCGGGTACGTACCATTCATTGCTCAGCCGCCCCTCCACGTACGGCGTCCATGGCGGCGCGCGCTGGTGTGTTGCTCTTTCTCGTGCGTATCCACACGGGCATTCTGTGCCGCCCGCTGGCATCAGCAGCTAGCTACCCTGTCTCCAGGAAGCAATAAAACCTTTGTTCTAAAATTAGCTAGATGGTTTCCGTTTTTGTCTTCCTTCTCTTCATTTTTCGTTTTGGCGTTGTTGTTCATTGCAGATAAAATGGATATATAGATTAATCAAGTTGTTCATTCAGTATAATCAAGAATTAGCTAGTTGTTCGATGATATAATAAGACACGGATAGATATAGTATTAATTATGCAATGCAACAAGAAAAGGGGAAACCGGGGGTAGGGTGGTGAGTGCAAGCGCAATGCGGGCGACGTGGAGGCGGTGGTGACCTTACAAACTCACGCGGCCACCAGCAAAACAGAGATGCGATGCCATGGATTTTCCCGGCTTTGGCTCCTTCTTTTTCTAGTACTTTTATCCGGCGTTTCCCATTTGTACTGTACTATATTCTACGATTAGTCGCCTTCCTTGCTTGCGATGACCAGTCATTAGGCGTGCTGTCAGCCTCAGCTTGTTCAGTCCGGTCTGCGTTATTATGGACATGCAGTGACACTATGCGTCGTCTGTCTCTGACCTTTCCTTGTAAAAAGGACATGCAATGTACTGTGCTGATCCTGCCACGCTCTGGGCCGGTGGCCTCGCAGTCGCAGCCAGGTCGTTTTTGATCCTCCACTTCAAGAGGCGGCGTTCAGTGAGGGCAAAAATAATAAGTAGTAAATAGTAGTGACAGAGAAACGTGGTTCAGAACTTTGATCCTGCCGGTCACCACCACCACCACCGACAAATGCTCATACTGGCATTCGGTTTTGATTCGAACGAAATTCGTTCAAAATTCAAAAATTCAGCTGAAACTTCTAGAATTTATCAAGGAAAAAAAAACTCACCCGAAAATTCGGCTCGCCTTTTTGCCTGCCAGTGCCCTCCCAAATTTTGCGCGGATCGATCAGGTAGGCCGAACGCTGCAACGTCCAGAAATAACGACGACCCCTGAAAATTTCCACGATCACAAGCGGCTGACGTGCAGTATATTCACACGACACAGAAGCCATCTCTAGCGACAGCACCGTAGATTGCGACTGTGCCGTAGGCCGTAGCCGCCGGCCCGCCGCCGCTGCCTGCTTCTTGGGTGTAGCAGCCCGGCGCCGGCGAGAGCTGGTACTGCTGCTTCTGCTAAGGAGCAGGAGCTGGATGGAGCTCCCCGTCGGTTCCTCCTCTATGAGGCCAGTGCCAGGACAGGGCAGCCGCTTGGCTAAGCCACACGAGCACGGCTACACGAGACTACGAGAGCAAGCAGTTGCAGCAACACGACAAGGTGGATGTGGCGGATGGATCCGCGCGAGATGACCTGCCGCCCGAGCGCTCGTTTGCCACTTGCCCACTTCGTCGCGCCCCCGCGGCCGTGCGCGTCAGATGTTCGTCGAAATGCCTGTGAGGTGCGCCGCACGGGAAGACCTAATTTCTCTCTGCGGTGGCGATCAATGGCGCTGAGTGTGGCGTAGTGGACCACCAGGTTGTCCATGGAGAAGTCTGCCCATGGACATCCGAGAATTCGGCAAGTGCTCTCCATGTGGCTCAAGGTGGATGGCCGCGCTGCAGCGAAGGATTGGTGAACGGGCATAGCAGCACTAAGGTATGTATTGTCCTCAACGAGCTGCGCAACCACATATAGTGTCAACTTCTGCACCTAGGGTATAACGTATGCCTGACTGACGACCAGCAATTCCGGTTCAGGTCGTCCCTTAAGCTCTGGCTTTGCCCTCCCAGTGCAGTCGGTTTTTGTATCATGAATGGTTGGTACCATTACCATTCTCAGTGGGTTAACTTTAGCAAAAGGCTACAAGCCGATAAACTACTACGCAAAACCACACTCTGCAAAATCTGATCAATGGACATGACTGCAACTAACAGGCCACACCCGCACATGAGCGGTACACAGTAATTGCCCCTGTAGTGCTTGCCAGCAAATTTTTGCAAAACTGCACATTCACTGGCAAAGAGAAGAATAAGAAGAGAAATTGAATGTGTAAAGTATGTATCCACCTCACACTTGCATAAGATTTTGATCTGGAAAGAACTAATATATGGTGGCCTGTATGTCAATGGCATGTCAAGGCAATGCATACCATGTCTAAGGTGAGTTTGTATTTTTACTGAAACAAACCGGGCAGGAGTGAGCCCATTGTTCAGATGGCCTCTGTTTATAATCCACGTGAGCCCTAACCAACCTCACATTAGAGTTTGTCCAGCTCAGCTGTCAATTGCTGTGGCACTAAAATGTTGGAACACCTTATCACAATCCATCAAAAGTGGCGGGCTGGAGCCCCTTGATCAACTTGGTTTTAGACAAGTTAAATGATAACTTAGTATGGATTTAAACTTTAAAGTACATTTTCCAATAAGGGGAGAAGTTTTGTGGATACGCATGCCATGATTTACAATTTTGACTTGTAGTGCCCCACTTGTGCCACAAATTTTTGTTCAACCATTTGAATTTACTTGCTGTGAACATTGTGTTTTCTTAATTCTTATGCTGTAGAACTTGAGATGTTTGAATTTACGCAGGTAACGTACCCGAACATGCTCGAATGGTTTGAAGGACTTGGGGTGGAGATGGAGATTTCCGACATGTCCTTCTCAGTGAGCACACAATCGGGGACAAGCGGCAGCAGATGCGAGTGGGGTAGCCGAAATGGCATCTCAGGCCTCTTGGCGCAGAAAAGCAATGCAATCAGCCCTAGTTTCTGGCGCATGATCCGTGAGATACTCAAGTTCAAGGATGACGCTCTCAAGTGATAATACATCTTGATCTCATTCCATGCTAACTAGCATTAGCTGGTGCACTGCACAGTGCATACTTAGTAGTCTACTTACTAACAGTATATAATAACCCAGAACTGATACATGCGTTGCAGGTACTTGGAGGACCGTGAAAACAACCCTGACATGGACCGCAATGAGACTCTGGGGCAATTTATTCAGTCTCATGGATATTCCCAATTCTTCCAAGAGGCTTACCTCGTACTCCTCTATTCTCTATGTATCTGTATATTTTAAAGTTTGTGGCAAATTAAAACGCATATTTGCTTTGTTGCAGATCCCCATCTGTGCATGTATATGGTCATGTCCGTCTCAAGGGGTTCTGGGATTCTCTGCTTTCTTTGTGCTCTCATTCTGCCGCAACCACCACCTTCTTCAGGTGAACAAAGATCAAATTCACTAGCTATGCTGACTATATGGATGCTAATTTTGTTTCTTTCATTTGGATTGTGCATTCAGTTGTTTGGTCGCCCCCAGTGGCTCACTGTAAAGGGTCGTTCGCATACATATGTGCACAAGGTGCTGTGCTGTAGTCTCTCCCCTTTCCCCCCCTTTAAAGAACAAACTAATAAAATGGATGATTGATCAATGCAACTAATACATATCAGCAGGTAAGGGAGGAGTTGGAAAACATGGGTTGCCAAATTAAAACCAGCTGCGAAATTAGATCTGTTTCAAGTTCCGATGGAGGTACTGCCAATGCAAGTTGCCCATCCAGAATTTCTTCTAAGTATCATCTGTTGACTAATCCAAAACAAATGGTTGATGTTGTCTTGTTTGTGGCAGGTCTCAAGGTTACAACGTTTGATGGTTCAGAGGAGACGTATGACAGAGTCATATTTGGTGTCCACGCGCCTGATGCTCTAAAGCTGTTAGGAGCTGAAGCAACACACGAGGAATTGAGAATCCTAGGTGCTTTTCAGTATGTCTACAGGTAATGCAAGCTATATGCTACTGATCTACGTTTGTTTGGTTGGATCTGATCTCCATCTGTCTTCACTGCAGTGATATATACCTCCATTGTGATAAAAGTATGATGCCACAGAGTTCGTCAGCATGGAGTTCCTGGAACTTCCTGGGGACAACAGAAAAGGGGGTTTGTGTAACCTACTGGCTAAATCTGCTTCAGGTAGGTATCTTACCTTTAACATGGATAGCAGCAACTAGCAATTTATTGTTGCAACTTAATATATGTATGTATATATCTTTAGAACATAGAATCTACGGACAGGCCTTTTCTGGTGACACTGAACCCTCCTCATGTCCCGGATCATGTCTTGCTCAAATGGTACACTAGCCACCCTGTCCCATCCGTGGCTGCCGCAAAGGCTTCTCTTGAGCTTCATCACATTCAAGGAAACAGAGGAATTTGGTTCTGCGGAGCATACCAAGGTAAGCTACTCCATCAGTTAATTTTAGGAATACACATCACTCACATCAAGAACTAACTTTCGTAAACTTTGCCATGAGACATCTTGACTTGTGGCTTTTGCTGAAAGACATAAAAAAAATATTATCTTCGCTGTTGGACACTACAAAGGCCGGTGTCCTACAGTAAATGTTGAACTTATCTTTGTGGCATGACACTAGATTGTATCTTGCAGAAAACATACACACATTTGTAGTAACCAAGAACTGGAATCAACACATTTCAGCAAAAGTCACAAAGTAGTAGTGTTATCTAGCAAAATTTACCAACTATTTCTAAGGATATCCGGAATTAGAATACTGTGGTTAGGTCTGAAATGTATGTCTCTTCTGCTTCACTAACAGGTTATGGTTTCCACGAAGATGGACTCAAGGTACTGTGTGTGTCACAACCTGCCTCCCTAATTTTTCAGACAACATTTCACTTCTGTGCTTCCATGTCCAATTTATGTTGGATATCTGAGACAACTTGTGATATAACATAGAGATTGATGAGTGTGTGCAGGCTGGGAAATCTGCAGCTCAAGATTTGCTTGGTAATGAGAGTGGCCTTCTGGTGAACCCAAAGCAGATGATCCCATCATGGACTGAGGCTGGAGCGCGTCTTCTGGTAGCAAGATTTCTTGGTCAATACGTATCCGTTGGCAACTTGGTGTGAGTTCTTCTACCAATAGACAAATATATCACAGAAATGTCTAGTTGTGACTCCTCTCACCTAATCAATTCTGCATGTAGTTTGCTTGAAGAAGGAGGCACTATGTTCAGTTTTGGTGAAGCCGGCAAAAAGTGCCATGCGAAATCTGTCCTGAGAGTCCACGACCCCATGTTTTACTGGAAGGTTCTCTTTTCTCTTCTCACCATTCTGGTCCACTACCTTTCCTGGTTCAGATCTCTCATGTCATGTGAAATACATTCTTCAGGTTGCAACCGAAGCAGACCTTGGCTTGGCAGACGCCTATATCAATGGTTATTTCTCTTTTGTTGACAAGAGAGAAGGTCTTCTGAATCTTTTCCTAGTAAGTTAATCTTATGATCTAAGAACATGCTGATTTATACTTCTAGATACTTGTACATATATATAGTGCTGTTTCCTCTGTAATTTGAATTACATCCTCGACCATCTCTCTACAGATTCTCATTGCAAATAGGGATGCAAACAAAAGTAGTAGCAGTGGGGCCAGTAAAAGGTTTGTCCATCCAAATTTCACTCCTTTTTAATCAAAAAATTATATATGGAATGGAACTATAGTACTAACTTCTACCTGATACTGCTGGGGTCATTTTTATGGTCATCAGGGGTTGGTGGACACCCCTACTTTTGACAGCTGGGGTTGCCTCTGCTAAATATTTCCTCCGCCACATTTCAAGGAAGAATTCTGTCACACAAACACGACAAAACATCTCTCAACACTATGATTTGGTCAGTTGCGCTAGCGCTTCTCAAGTTCTCATTATGCTTTAGGTTCCTATCTTTGTTTAAAATAGCTATGCCTTCCACAACAAGTGCAAATCCATTAGCTTTTTCTCTCAGATTCACTGACATGTGCTTTCTCACATTTAGCACTCATTATTTTTCTTCTTATGCTCATGCAGAGTAATGAATTCTTCTCACTTTTCCTGGATCCATCAATGACTTACTCTTGTGCCATATTCAAGGTTTGCCTTGCAACCAACTAGCTAGTGCCAATCTTAAATAACTTGTTCGTGCACCTTGTAAATTAAGTACTCTAGTGCCATGAAATGCTGATTGTTGATTGTCATGGCCTTTTTTTATTTGGTAGACGGAGGATGAAAGCTTAGAGGCAGCCCAGCTACGTAAAATCGGCCTTCTAATAGACAAGGTACTGCATACTGATTTACCAATTCAGTTAATATTGTCTGATAGCAAATCAATTAATATTGATGCATACATGTATGTTATATGATCTGTTAGATCACCAATATAGCGATAATTGCATGTATATTATGATCTGATGGATCACCAATGTATTACATGCTAACTGATCGCAGGCTAAAGTCGAGAGGGATCACCATGTTCTTGAGATTGGCTGTGGCTGGGGCAGTTTAGCAATCCAGTTGGTGAAGCAAACTGGCTGCAAATACACTGGGATCACATTATCCGTGGAGCAACTGAAATACGCACAGAAAAAAGTGAAAGAAGCTGGCTTAGAGGTTAGTGTGAACCAGTACCCGCAACCATTCTGAAAAGGGTTGGCTTCAATGAGCAACTGAAATTGCATGATGCCATTGATTATGCATTGCAGGACCACATAAGCTTCATGCTGTGTGACTACCGTCAAATACCAACTCGCCACAAATATGACAGGATCATATCTTGGTGAGTAGTACTAGATATATAGAGAGATTTAATTGATTTCTTGCTACGTGACTACCACAGCCGTCAGTACTCAGTAGCATACCAGCTTGATTTACTTTCCTGATATTTTTGACTGAAATATGTAACGACGGTCTGATGCATGCGTGTAATTAAAACTGCTGATGGATCAGTGAGATGATAGAGGGTGTTGGGCACGAATACATGGACGATTTCTTTGGCTGCTGCGAGTCACTTTTGGCTCAAGATGGCGTATTTGTCCTGCAGGTAACATATATACATCAGTGAGCTCTCTTTACACATCGCCATGGAGGAGTCAACCGCATGAGTTGTGACTAATTTGCACTGATGCAGTTCATCTCGATCCCAGAAGAACGGTACGAGGAGTACAGGCGGAGCTCGGACTTCATCAAAGAGTACATCTTCCCTGGTGGCTGCCTCCCTTCCTTGGCCCGGATCACGTCTGCCATGTCCGCAGCATCAAGGCTCTGGCAAGCATCGTCCTTAGTCATCATTGATCGATATAATATAACCCTTGCTTGTTAACTATGATAACGATCTGATCTGGTGGAATGCAGCATCGAGCACCTTGAGAACATCGGGTACCATTACTACCCAACGCTGATACGGTGGAGGGACAACTTCATGGCCAACAAGGAGTAAGTGATGAACAAACAGAAGGAACTTGTAGCATGACCATTGGCTTGTAGTTAACCAATGATGCATTTGCTGCTCCGCTCCTCTGCAGTGCGATTTTGGCCCTGGGCTTTGATGATAAATTCATCCGTATTTGGGAGTATTACTTCATATACTGTGCCGCCGGTTTCAAGTCGCGTACACTTGGAAATTACCAGGTACGTGCAGTAAAAACTACGTTAGTCCATGGATTACTAACAGCATATACGTACATGTCGTCGAGTATAACATCGACCTGAATTTATGTTTGCAGATTGTGTTTTCCCGCCCTGGCAACGACAAGCTGGGCGACAACGACCCTTACGCTAGCTTCCCGGCAGCCAATCAAGATAGCTCATGAATTCGTCTACAGTTCCACGTACATTGTTGCCTGCGCGATAGGTTTTTGAAGGAATTTGTGTGCGGTTGATTCAGCAGCACCACTGCGTGCAAACCATTATTCGTTCGGTTAATTCTTCAATTATTCCAGTCATGTGGAAGCCTGCTGGATGTATGTGAATTCAATGCAATATTTCAATGAATATACTCCCTCCGTCCCACAAAGATGGTTCATGTAGAAATTTTTTAGACAAGATAGTGAGGTTGGCAAATGCACAAAGTGCCCCTATTAGCCCAGCCGGATGGACTAGATAGATTTCGAATAAAAAATTGTAAAAAGGGTGGGAGTTTCCCAGGCTAACTTCAGTTAGAAAAAAAAAAGCGAGTGCACCATTCATGAGGATGAGCTCAATCTTCACGGGTCAATCAACACGCCCTACTAAAATGATACATTAGCATTGATGTTTGTTTTATTAACAAGTTAGCAAACTCAGCAGGAAAAAAATTGAGAGAGCATTCATCTTTTTTTTTGCCTCAAGAAATCAATGACATTCATAACAATTCTTTAATAGCCATACATCACATGCATGTGACATACATTATTTGGGTCGCCATTGGTAATTCCAGATCACGACTTTAAGTGTACGGTAGCGTTTGTCATCGAATCCCTGGACGGTGGGAATTTGGGGCACTTGGCCCTACATTCTCGCATAGTCTCGTAACAACTCTCTTCGTGATCGCCATCCTGCCCACAGCAGTAGCAATTTTGCACGCGATGACCAAAAAATTCGCATCTCACAGTGTAACAAAGCACCACGTAGATCTTGGTCTCATCAAATGATGTGGAGTTGGCATCAGTAGTGAGAGTATTTCCTGCCTCCAATTGCTGCGGACGACCTGCTACATACAGTTCATCAATCAATATATAAATTCAAGGATAAGAAGACATATATGCATGGTGACAAATGACTAACTGCAATATTATGCCATCAATTAAAATCAGATATTATATGATAGAAATTTAGTGACGGGAATATGCAAAAGGGATGCACAAATAATATACTCAAAACACTACATGCGTAAACGTATGACATGAGATGATGTAAGAAACTATTGCTGCAAAAAATTATTAATTAACAAATACTCAAATGTGCTACATGTCAAAATTTTATAATGACAAGGAAAAACATAATGGCGATATACACTGAGCAGGCGATAGTGCTAGGGATCCAAGGAGCACAACAAACAAAAACATGGTCATCACGTCCCTCATGTTGGATATCTCACAACACAAGAATGTCCGGGACTGGGTTCACGGCTTCATGCAACGAATGACCTAGGAATTCGTCATCATCTCCCCATGTATATACAGTATATATACACGTTCCGTGTGTTGGTTAATTTAGAAACATATATTGGCCTGAAACATTCATGGCTTAGTTTAACCGGACCCCTCACTAATATATGGAAGCAAAATGCGCCTTAATGGATACGGAGTTCGGAAATATGGAACATACTTTGGTTTCATTTATCCCTTAATTGACGCGGAGTTCATAAATCTGGAAACGTACGTGGTTTGATCGATACAGTACGATCAGGAGCACTTCCGCTGAACACCCTCGTTAGAAGGAAACTATCCGGCCGCCCGCCGGCTAGTCTTCGGTCTCGAAGAAGATATTCCTGGGTCTTATTGTTGGATTGAATATATGGGCTGGGCCGTATTAATTTGATAATTCAATTTAAAGAATTGAAGTCCACTAGTAAATGCTAGGAGAGAGGTTAATACCGGGAATCCTATATATCTTCCGGAAGGTAGGAAACAAATGAACTTCCACTGCTTTAAGATTGGTGCGAGTCATTACATCCGTCGGATCTCGAACCCTAACCTCCCCACCTTCTCTCTCCTGCCCCTCCCTCTCCCTCACCCTCACGCCGCCGCCCCTGCATGTCGCCGCCGCGACCGGGTGGGAGGTGGGCGGAGCGGCCGGCGGCGGCCGGGGTGGTGGTCGAGGTGGCGGCGGGTTAGGGTTAGGGTTTTGGGGTTCGGGTACGGGGTCCGGAGCCATGGATGTTCGCCGGACCTGGAAGGGAGGAGGTGGGGAGCCGGAGGACTGGTGGCGGCGGCGGAGGGCGAGGCGGCGCGGGAGCGCCGCCGGCCGGGCAGGGCAAGATGGGCGGTGGGCCGGTGACCGGCGGCGGGGATGCGCGCCGGGTTAGGAAGGGCGGGGTCGCCGGCGGCGGTGGGTTGCGTGCGGGCGGGCGGCGCGGCGGCAGGGAGCCGCCGGCCGGGGTGGAGGACGAGGCGGCGGCGGCGGGAGGAAGAAGGTGAGGAAGAAGATGAAGCTAGATGGGCTATAAATGGGCTGGAAGTTCTCATCGCTATCTATCTTCCGGAAGCTAGATAGGATCCCCCGGTTAATACTCCCACATTGGTTGGTTGGTTGTTGAGCATAAACTCTAATAAAAAAAAGTGGAATTTTTGTACACCCTATGTGAAGTTGAAAAAAGAATTGGCAAGTCACACACGCCCCCGCTCGCCTCCACTACAAGAGGTGTGGTGGTAGTTGGATCGGTCCGAGCCTACGCTTCAAGTTGAGCCCTTGTATTCGCAATTCGAATTGATCGCGCCGTAC
The DNA here is from genome assembly GCA_036936925.1 of Cenchrus fungigraminus. NCBI lineage: Eukaryota > Viridiplantae > Streptophyta > Magnoliopsida > Poales > Poaceae > Cenchrus > Cenchrus fungigraminus. The sequence continues at coordinate 26,464,847 of CM072780.1, read as the reverse complement.
TGTGCCGCTAACTAACTGTACCGTAGCCGGATCACTGCATTGCTTCGACCCCTTTGGGTCCGTCGTCGAACGCCCGATCCAATCCAGGCATGGCCGGCGCGGGGGACGGGAGCATTCAGTGTCACTGCTGATCGATCGAGCCCAAGAACTTTCGTGCGTTGGGCGTGGCATCAGTGTAAATGGAGCTGCCGGTGCAGTTCGTACTTCCGTGTGCATCATAAGCAGTGCAACGACATGCACATGCAAATTCATTGGGCTGCCATTGATCACTAGTCACACCCGGTGTGTCGACCGATCGGTCGATATAAATTCACCACCACCTCATACACGTATCCATCCGCAGTCAGCTAGGAGCAACAGAGAGCGAGCGAGACGCGTAGACACATGCCGGGGCTCACGACGATGATGGCATTGGCATGGGCGTTGTCATCACCCTCGTCGGTGAAGCTTCGCTTCGGCAGCAGCGGCTCCGGCAAGACGACGACGAGCGCAATGCCGCTGGTCACGGCGCGCTCTGCTTCTTCGTCAGCGCACCTCCTCGGCCGCGGCCGGGCCCTGACAGCGGCGGCGGCAACGGCAACCGCCGCCGCCGCCGCGTGTGACGAGCAACGCCGCCTGCAGACAGAAGAGCTGTTCATTCGCCTGGACGAGGAGGGTTGGGTGGAGGAGCACATGCTGTCGCTGCTCACCCCGGTGGCGGAGGCGTGGCAGCCCGCCGACCTGCTGCCCACCTTCGCCGCCACCGCTGACGAGCAGCGGCGCCAGGTGGCGGAGCTCCAGGCCCGCGCCGCCGGCGTGCCCGACGAGCTCCTGGTCTGCCTCGTCGGCAACATGGTCACGGAGGAGGCGCTGCCCACGTACATGACCATGGGCAACCGGACGTGCGGCGCCGCCAACGACGCCACCGGCTGCGACGGCCACGGCTGGGCGCGCTGGCTCCGCGGCTGGACCGCCGAGGAGAACCGCCACGGCGACCTCCTCAACCGCTACCTCTACCTGTGCGGGCGCGTGGACATGAGCCAGGTGGAGCGCACCGTCCACCACCTCCTCCGCGGCGGCATGCGCATGCTCCAGCCCTCCTGCCCCTACCACGTCTTCATCTACGGCGCGTTCCAGGAGCGCGCCACCTTCGTCTCCCACGCCCGCACCGCCAAGCGCGCCGCGCTCCACGGCGACACCTACCTCGCCAAGCTCTGCGGGGTCGTCGCCGCCGACGAGAGGCGCCACGAGGCCGCATACACCAGGGTCGTCGCCAGGTGCTTCGAGGCCGACCCGGATGCCCTGGTGAGGGTGTTCGCGGCGGTGATGCGCGCCAAGGTCACCATGCCCGGCGAGCTCATGACCGACGGCCGGGACGAGGACCTCTTCGGCCACTTCTCCGCGGTGGCGCAGCGCGCCGGGGTGTACACGGCGGCGGACTATGGCGACATGGTGGAGCACTTCGTGCGCAGGTGGCGGGTGGCGGAGCTCGGGGGGCTGTCCGGCGAGGGGCGGCGCGCGCAAGACTACGTCTGCGGGCTGCCGCGCAAAATCCGCAGGATGGAGGAGCTGGCCCACGACCGTGCGGCCCAAAAGGAGGCCCAATCCGTAAGCTTCAGCTGGTTGTTCGACAGGCCCGTCCGTCTGCACTGACTTGGTTTGAGTTGGAGGCCCGCCATGCACCGAAAAGGCCCACCTACTACTACTACTCTCCTTGCTTGGAACCTTAGCACTCCTGGAGTACCTGGTATTGTACTGTGATTCTAAAAAAAACTATTGTACTGTTACTGTACCTATATTGTAATTAAGCTGGCAGCATATGTAGTTGTACAACAACTATAAATGCCTGAAGAATAAGTAGAAATATCTAGGCCAACTATGTATAAGCCTTCAAAGTTATTGTGCTGAATAAAGCTTGAAGAATTAGTACCATAAAGAATGAAGTTGCTGCTAACATTCGTAGATTTGCTGTAGTTCATGAGTTCGTAGTGGATGAACCACGCTCAACACTATTTCCCAAGAACTGATTCCAACAGTACAAGTACAACTATATATTTACATGTATCCACTGAGTGCAGTGTGCTAAAATCTGATCCACCCACCCAAACCTCACTCAAGGAGTCAAGGATGATACTCTACTAACAAATCATACCTCTGCAGATACACCCTTGCTCAGTTTCATTACTTGTATTTCTCCATTATACGCCGGGCCTCTTCGACAGGGTCTTCCGACGGGTTGCCCCTGGTTTCATCCATCCTAGAGCCGGAGGCCTCCTTTGGATTCATTGCCATGAAGCCAAGATATATAAGCCCCATCATCGCCTGCGATTACAAAGACAAATCATTTGGTGGTATGAGGGGTATGAGGTACCATCAAAACTAAATGTCATTCAATATTCTGCACAGCATATTGCTGACCAATGGCACTAGAATCATAGCACAAATGTTGTGATTGCATACCAGCACAAATAATGCAGTGGAGACAACAGATTTGAGAAGGAACAGGGCAACCGACACAGCAGCAAAAGTAACAACTATCCTAGCGATTGGCCGTGGAACTGAACCCTGTCACATGTAAGAGAGAGAAAATCAGTCCAATTTCAAAGCTAGACAAACCGCAGAGACAGAGTTTCTTGTTGTCCGTATATTCTTTTGAGAGCTAAGAATATGATGAACTAGGAAGGGATACATACTGGGATAAGATTACTCCCTGCCTCCACAGCATCAGTACCAACCCTCCATGCTGTTTGAACAGCTGCTATCATATATGCAATGTTAAGATAATAGCAAAATAAGCTTTCTTCAACATTTCAATATGATAAAAATAACTGAACAGCATATGTTACTCCTACCACTAGAAGGGTAGTACAAAGGCATCCATAAAAACATATGTGACCCAACATCAGGAGTGTTGGTAAACAAGTATGCACACAATTTCACCAGGGAACAAAACCAATGAGTAGTCAACAGGCAACATGACATTTAGTTCAGTCAAATGTGTCATTTTAGATATGCATTCAGTACAGCTTGCAGCTCACATGCAATGCTTTGTCCTAAACCCTGAACCCCAATAGCAAGAGATGCAACACATCCAGAAATGAATGGTGGAAAAAACAGAAGTGACAACCGAGATTTTTTTCAGCAACATGAGGTCCCTTATCCTGCCACTCCATAGAAATATCGTAATCTTAGTGCAAGGATAAGGAATGAAATCACATATTCCTGCAACATCAGGTGAGCCCCGTTGTCCTTAAATCTGCAGTGATGAGCAGACAATGCATCGATGCTTGACTCTGACTTCACTAGATCAGTAATGCTCTCTATGTAGATTTAACCACAATATGGTTATGTTTAATGACAAACAACTCACAAGTGATTGCTAGTGGGCTGGACAAATGTTTCAGAGTACAATACCGATTTTGCAGTTACCGCCAATAATACTCCACCCTCGTGAAAATTAACGGCTCCCAAGTTCTCGTCGTAACAATAAGGGGAGAGAAGAGAGAAGCAGGATACTTCAGCCTTTGGGTACGGTACCTCTGGCGAAGTCGAACTGCGCGGAGGCGACGACGAGGCGCGACCTTCGAGGGATGGGATTGGCACTGGGACAAAGAGGCGGCGCCCGCCGTGGCACGTGGATGGAGATAGGCGCTGTGAATGAAGAGCGCGGAGCGGAAAACCCGCTCCGCCGCGCGGCGGCAGGGGGGAGCCAACCGGCGGCCACGGCCATGGCCACGGCGAGGAGAGAGGAAGCGGTGGCAGGAGGCTGCTGGACGAGCGGTGGAAGAGGGATAGAGCTGGCTGGGATTCCAACGAGCCGGGTTCCAGCGAGCGGTGTACGGCCGGCCCGACACATACTCGAGCCGACCTAGCCTAGTTTGACCTAGCCTGGCTGGGGATCATCTGAGTTCTGAGAACTTCTTCGTTGAGGGGGCATGCCAAATCAAATCATATAGATTGGAATTTTGATATGTTATCAGCGGAGTTTGAATGCTTGTCAAACCAAACGAAATTTACACAAAACCAAACCAATACTATCCAAATGAACCGTGAGCAATGAGGCTTGCACATGGTTACGCGTATTATGATGCTAGTGTGTTAGCATTAGCAACAAAACCGGCAAGGATCTTCTCCATAGGTCTGGTAATCTCTGAGGCTTCGTTTGGCAGTCGTGGTGCGCAAACCACATGCGATTGAATTCACATAGGGATTGGGTGATTCCCTCAGATATACGTCCGTGTTGAATCCACCGTTGAGGAGGACGCTGCAGTTCGGACGTGAGTCGTGAGTGGCGGATTGGGAGTCTGGGCGACACAGAGAACTCGAGAGAACGAAACGTTTTCCACCCCCCGCCTCAACAGATGATTTTCTAAGCCACGTGTATTGGCGAGGGTTCGAGGGAATTTGTTCTTATCCCCGATTTCACAAATACGGTTTTTTCTCTGCGCGGACTCTCCTCCCCGGCGTGGATATGATTCCGTGGTTGGCGTGGATCGAGCCCTAATACGAAGCCTGAGCTTTATTTCCACACCACCCAGCAGTTTTTTTTTTGAACGAACGGGCACAAGAGAGTGCCTATTTCATCTATATACTATAAGGAGCGAAGACAATTGAAAACTTTTATCGCCCAAATCGGACCCGCCTTACCCCTCACGCCGGACCCACCCGTCATATGTTTTTTTGAAGTGGATAGGGTGGAAGGACTATGAAGTACCAAAAAAATTGCAATTTGGAGAGCGTTTCTGCCAAAAACGAAATTATTTTCTCACCTACCGTGCATATACCCACGCATTGTACCCACTTGTGGACCCACCTATTTTTTGAATATGTAAAGATCGGAAGGCTCCTGCACGGGCACTCGCTGCATCTTCTCGTCGCCATCCGGCGCTCCGTCATGACGAGAAGCCCGTGTGCCACCGCCGATTCAGAGCGCCGCCGCCCTACCGATTCGTTGCGGCCATCCTTCCTCAAGAACGTCCCGGCGCCACCACGGGCTCTGTGACGCCAAGCCACAGCCGTTCCTCTGGTTGTCATCGTCGTCCCGCTGCTGGAGAACCTCCACCGCCACACCGAGCCCGCGAGCCGTGCACCAGCCGCCGGCCGCCGCTCGTCGTCTTTGTCCAGCCACCGGAGAAGCTTCCCCACGTGAAGGCCAAGTTGATGCCGCCAAGAGGACCACAACGCCGAACTGCTGAGCCACACGTTCGCCACCTGCCGTCGTCCTTCCGTCTGCACCAAGAACAGAGACGGCCGCCTGCCGCCACCTCCAAATCCGGCCGCTCCAGTTCGTCCCCGTCCTTGGTGAGCACACATCTGCGCTCCCCTCGATCTCCTCTCTCCGTTCTTCTTTGCTCCCGAGGTCCTAGGCCGCAGGATAGCCAGGATTTCGGCCGGCCAGGAATCTTCTATCTGCCGGCCATGGCGTTCAGAAACAAGCCGGGGTCTTCATCGTGAAGATAAGGTGGCAGTTTTGCCATTAGGTCCCTAGGGAATCCCCAAACAAAAGCTTCATAACCTGTCTCTTGCAACCTTTGCCTATAACCCCCTAGAAAGATCCCACCTTTTACACATAAATCTCACCCTTGCTCTTTTTCATAGTAGCCCCTGTCTTTTGACCTTTTCACGAGCACAGTTTATGTGTCTCGGGAATTTTTGTCTGTTAGCACTGTTTTATGTGGCTCCGTAATTTTAATTCATACACGATACATTTTCAATACACATACATGTGTGCTGCTAAAATACTCATGCATTATATTTTGTTCTTAAATCTCTGTGGCTCTCCTAATTTATTGCAACTCCAAAAAGTGTGTATCGAAATTCATGATGTTTCTCATTTGGCCTGATGCAGTGGCAGCGTTGCCATCGATCTTACTATGCTTCACAGGTTTCTTGGGCTAAGGTATAGATTTAAGCTAAGCCTGGTTTGTCCGTTCGTGTTAACTTATCTTTGTTTGCAATTAGTTAATTATATATTTTAGGAGTACTCTACTATACTTTGGTGCACGTGTATATGAGGTTCTTGATTTTGGTCCAATGGATTTTGTAGCCACATGATTACCTGTTATGAGCGGTCAGTAGAAAGAGCTATTTCATGGTTGTAAGGTAATCACATACCATTTATAACCATTAAGAATACCTGACATCGTTTATCATATTGGTCTTTGGCTCTTTGCAGTATTAGATAGAATACCACAAAGATGATAATTGTTTTCAACTGATGATGATGGACCATCGTCTTCCACTTGGTGATGTGAAAAACATAATAACAACCCCCAGTTCTCAATGTTGTCGTAAGAGATCAAAAGGAGAGTTTGGTCGGCCTGGTTTGTTAGTAGAAGAAACATCTGCTAGCATGGGACGTGGTACTTGTACGTTCTTGCATCCATATTACCTGGTTTGGTTTTTGCCTGGTCTTCATTAGTTTTGATCATGGTATTCTAAAATTGCAGTTGCAGGTGGTGAAGAAATTGAAAATGTTGCTACATCAGCAGTAGAATATGAAAGGAAAAAAAGAAGGGATAATTAATTATGCCAATTTGCAGGAGGAGGAAGAGGATAGTAAGTGTGCAAAGGACAGTGAAAAATATCATAGTAATAAGGTCGATGGCAAAACAAGCACTAAGCTACATAGAAATTCACCTTTGATCAATGCAAAGGCTAAACATATCAGACTCTACATATGGGTTTGATCAATGCTTAATTGGAAATTCACCTTTGCCATTCATTAGCAGGTTATTACCTAAATTATGCCTTCATAAATGGATTTCATCGCCCATACGCAAGGTATGGATGTAATTACATAACAAGGGATGTTTATTTTGATGGAGAGTTTTTACCCTTTGCTATCATGCATTCAAATGAATGGCGGATGACGACATGGCCGATCTCAATTTTTATTCTCCTTTCCAATCTCTTAGTTAGCATTACATTAGTCAAGTGGGACAAAATTTTATTTATTTGATTTATCTAATGTATGGATGAAAATATTCTTACATGCTTTAAGTTTTCTAAAATACTATATTGCTTTTCTTAATGTATCAATGCATGTATGATGGATTGGTATCTTCATTTTTTCTAAATCACGTGCGTGTCGCGCGTGCTCTTTACTAGTAAAATGCACGTGCGGCACGCACGTGTCAAAAAACTACAATAATTAAAATTTTATTTATATAGTAAAGAGCACGTGAGTGTCAGCACGTGGCTACAAACCAAAAAAAATATAATATATCTATAAATGAAGGTACATGGCCATGCACAATTTATAACAAAGAAATCTAATTTCATGCCACAATAATTTTAGAGCGCCCGAGCTCGCGCCGCCCGCCCTGAGGAGGCCGTCGGAGTGGGGGAAGGAGATGTGTGCGCCGCCGGAAGCCACTGTCGTTGCTGCCAAATCAAGGCCTTCCTCGAGCGCGCTGTAGGGGAGGATGAGCGAACAGAAGGGAAGGGCGCGTGGTCCGGTGGCGTAGCCATCGGAGGCCGGCATAGAGGCGTCCCGCCATCGCGCCGTCTCACCTGGATGAATGAGAGGAGGGAAGAAGATGGGGGTAATTTGGTCCAAAATATTTGAGAAACATATCGAAAGGGTATGTAATGGTATATTTCAGATAAAATTGGAATTGTAATGGTATGGTTCAAAATAGACGAATTGTAATGGTATATCTCCAACTTTGAAAAATTGCAATGGTACCGATCCAAATAACCCATAATTTTATTACCAGAGGTAACAATCTCATGCTCAGGAGAACGTGGAGTCCCAACAACAATCTTGTGGTGGCATAATCCATGAACGAGATAAAACAAAGGACCCTCGTCTTTCAATCACAATCAAGCTTGCGGTGGCGCAGCTCAAAGTACATTGTCTTCCACTCGTAGTCAACCTATTGTGTTCGCCCCCGCCTACCCTCTTCCCCGCTTCTTCGGTGGCTATCGTTGCCGAATCCGCCACCACTCCACCCCCTCTTCAACTGCAGGATTCTATTGAAATGACATGATATCAATAAAATTCAGTCTCCAGATGAATGTCGGTCTGTCATCATGGACCGACAATAACTCAATAAGCAACAGTGCTCCATACAAAATGATCATATATAAAGTATCACCAGAAGACCCACAAATATTGAATGAAAATTGATCATACATCAATATTTTAGAGATCCAAAAAATACATCATTAGAGTGTCTGAGGTGAGTTAGAAAAAAAAATATTCAGGAAGCATAATCCTACCAAACAAGAAACCTGCATATGTGCATAAACTGACAAAAAAAGTTCCATTTTCACAAGATATAATCTGCATGAGAAATCTAAAATAATAGCACCAACAAACTAAAGATGTGGCACCTGACAGACACAAAAAACCAGTTAGCAACGGAGTAAAATAAGATCTGGCAAAACTCTGAAAATTTGTCCTTATATATGTAGATCACTTAAGAAAAGTAAAGAGAAGTGAATATTTAGTACCACAAAAGAGAATATAAATTACAAATTAATTAAACTACATGGTTGTCCTCCATATTAGTATTGGCAGATGCTATTCTCAAAATAGCTTCCTCATTGTTGATGAAGAAATGTAGTACACAAATCTAAAAATTAAAGCAGTATGGAAATGTATGACAATCAGTATTGTGAAATTTTTTTATGAACCAAAAGAGCTGAAATCTAGAGAAACTCAAGGAAATAAACGATCTGGTTCGGTCTTGAACTGAATTAATTTGCAAGCACAAGAGTACATAACTTCTAGATTCCATCAAGACAAAACGAAACTTGCAGCTTCCATTAAGAGAACATAATCCATTAAGCAAACATAATTGTATTAGTTTAAGGAAGGAAGGCCAGCCAAACTACTTCTATATCAATACAAGCCTGTCATCGGAGTCCTACCACTTCTTTCAAAAAAATTGATGCCAACCAAATTCTATATATATGTGTTCATTTGAACCTGATAATACGAATGAGTATGGCTGATCCATGTAAGGAAATGTAGCTAATGGGCAAACATATCATATACTTAAGGTTTTTAAATCAGTTCAAAGAACAACTTTGTATGAAGTTCAAGTCCAAGCAAACATGTACTTTTAGTCCTAAGCCTCTATCTCCCCTCTCACTTTTTGTATAATGCCTCTCAGTTTTATAAACAGCTTTGTCATTCTCTCCCCTTTCCCTCACCAGCCAAAGGCCAAAGGCAGCTATAAACATGCACCAACATTTATCAGTCCTGAGAAGAGAAACCTAAATAGCACCTGACTCCCTTGGAAATGTCAACTTCCAACTACTGATAAACACCATGTTTGGACCATTCATAACAGTGATGCTGCCCATGCATTCCAAGCTGCAACACAACCTCCCCATGGCCATTTAAGCAACAACCTAAAGCATCATAAAACTGTGTTACATTCAAAATGATTAATTGGCATAGGTGAATGTAGAAAATATAACTAATTTACTAACAAAGTTGCCAAAAATGCACGCAATCATGCAATTCATATGTTTTAGAAAAAATCTAGGGCTCTATGCACATGTTAATCTAACTATGACCCTATCACCATGTCATATCAACTTTGACTATTCATAGAGCATATGTAAAGGAATTCAAAAATCCTTAAAAAATTTATACACAGGCCAAGGCAACATGAGTTGATCAATCCCTAAATGATAAAAACGGCAGACATGACACCCATGCAAAGGCTACCATGCTTAGTGCTATAACCTGAGGAAGGCCATGCTACCAAAATCCTGATGCAGGTGAAGAACTTCTGCAGACGGCCAATGGATATCAAAAAACATTTATTATTGGAATGTCCAAGTATGCAAACTGATAAAAGAAATATTAAAAGCAATTTACAAACATGATTTTCGAAGCCTCGTGGACCTCAGGTCGCTACCTGCACGAGTTAAAGACACGAGATAAACATAAGCTGCAGCAGGTGATCAAATTAGAGATAAATAAAATTTGAAACAGCAGTTGTATCATATCAGGCAAGCTGAGACTTAGATCTGGCATAGAAACAACAATATGAAAGGACTGTGAATGTCTAACTTTCTTAACCTGAAAAATTAGACAATAGTAGGCTGCAGAGGCATTATACCAAGGACAATCTGCAGATGATGCTTCATATTCTGAATACATTCACATTATAACAAGGGTCAGCCAAGCAAAGAGAGTTAACTCGACTGCAGTTGTGAATACATTCACATTATAAGAAATTAATAATGCTTCATATTCTGAATATATTCACATTATACGAAAGTTGTGGTAGGAAGAACCTGGAAAACCTTCATCAGGAAGGACCCAGTTGCCTGAAGCTTGTGAGGGTTCTTTCTGGTCCTTGCAAGCTCCCTATCTGCCTACACCAAGACAATGAACCAGAATACATGAGCCCAATACTCAAAATTTCACACACCCAGATCAGTCACTCCACTCACCTTCTTGGCTAGCAGCCTGATTTTGAGCGTCACCGTGTGCATCGCCTCCAGAGACCACAGTGTCTCCCATTTCCTTAACTCCTGCAGGAATGCGCTGCAACAAAAAACAACATCAAATCAAGAATCCAATAAAACGAATCGGATTGAGAGGAGGCGGAACGAACCTGGCAGCCTTCTCGAACGAGGAGTAGGCATCGGCGAAGCGCCGCAGGGAGTGGGAGTGGATGGCGCGGAGCAGGGGAACGAGGAGATCGGCGAGGCGCGGGTAGCGGTCGCCGGCGAGGCGCTGGAAGTCCGGGAGGATCCAATAAAACGAACCGGATTGACAGGAGGCGGAACGAACCTGGCAGCCTTCTCGAACGAGGAGTAGGCGTCGGCGAAGCGCTGCAGGGAGGGGGAGTGGATGGCGCGGAGCAGAGGAACGAGATCGGCGAGGCGCGGGTAGCGGTCGCCGGCGAGGCGCGGGAAGTCCGGGAGGGCGGCGAGGGCGTTGATAGGGGAGGGGAGGCGAGCGCGATGACCGTGGGCCCGGTGGGTACAAGGGGCGGGTACACAAGCCATAGGTGAGAAAAAAATTTCGTTTTTTGGCAGAAACGCTCTCCAAATTGCGATTTTTTGGTACTTCATAGTCCTTCCACCCTATCTACTTTCAAAAACATACGACGGGTGGGTCAACAGAAAAAGAGCCGCTTACCGGCCCTAGGAAAAAAACCTACTCTCGCACAAGAAGGAGCGCTAAATCTTTGGCGCCCGCGGCGATCCAAAGCGAGGCCTCGGCCTTGATCTTATTTAAAAGGGAAGGCACGGAGGACTCTCTGCGGTAAAAAATGTGGTTGTTTCTCTCCTTCCAAATCTCCCAGCTGATTAGCGGAGTTTGAATGCTTGTCAAACCAAACGAAATTTACACAAAACCAAACCAATACTATCCAACCGTGACTCCGTGAGCAATGAGGCTTGCACATGGTTACACGTATTATGATGCTAGTGTGTTAGCATTAGCAACAAAACCGGCGAGGATCTTCTCCATAGGTCTGGTAATCTCTGAGCTTTATTTCCACACCCAGCAAGTTTTTTATTTCAACGAAACCGGAGAACTGGAGAAGACGATTTTTTATTGCCTTACATAGCAGGTTTCGCTGGCAGTGCTGCTTGCAGCTGCAGTACTGTAAATAACTTTATTTTTCACAAAGCTATCATCTTATTTTATTTTGCGTTTCTTGCATTGTTCCTTTATTCGCTTGTTCTTGCGTCAAGTTGAGAAGGATTTGATAATCGCGCTCACTACGGTACCACCTAACCACAATGCGCACGTAGAAAGAAAATAGGGACACATTTGGTTTGAAACTGGACGCAGAAAATTTCTAAAGCTTCGCTGCACTTCAACTGAATTACAAAATTCATTAACAGGATGTGCCAAATCTTGCAGAGAGATACAATGCAGTATTGAGATCCTGTTTTGCCAATGATCAAAAGGAGAGATACTACCACAGAATTATTAGACCCTAGAGCTCCCCAGCTTGCGCTCGAAGAGGCGGCGCATGAGGTAGACCTGCACAACGCTGGCTGCAACTAGGCCAGCTGATTCAAAGAGTGCCTTGTGAACTGCTCTCCTGCTCATGTTCTCGTTTACTGCATCATGACATGGAAGGAAAACATCGCACTTTTAGCAACAATAGATGCTTAGCCTGGAAATGTCAAATTTGTGCCAGAATAAATCATGGAAAATAGTAGATGTGCAATGCTAGGGGTCAGCATTCTCAATCATGAGAAGGGCACTGAACAAACAAGGTTTACACAAAGTATGATCGGGGCAGCATTCTCATGTCGCTTATTAGTGGAGTGCATACAGCATACTAGTTCTCAAAATTGAAAGCCAGAAATCCCTCAACTTCTTATATTGTGGTGACTCTGAACATGTCCCTCTTGGCACCTAATGCTTACATAGCAGACTGAATCTCTTAATTCAGGGAGACAATTGAGAACGGGACAAAGTCAGTCCTGTATTAGTTGCAAGTTGCAACTCTTTGTTTTTTATCTTTTTGAGGAATTGCATCTTTTACAAAGTATTGACTAAAACTTTAAACCAATATTTAGAAAAGAAAGAGAAGATAACAAGGAAATATTACAACAGAACAGTATTCAGATAAAAGAGCATGATAGGAGGGACTTACATATTGCTTGGCGGTCAGTTTGGGCCTCTAACCAGTGCTGTTCGAACTGAATGTTGTAGAGGGCCTCATCCAACTTTGCAATTTGTTCAAACAAAGGGCCAAAATGCTCTGCATATTTTGGAGAAGAAAGGGAATTAATACCTAATATGTTGCTTGTTTGACTACTTCAAGGAGACCATGGAAACCCCCGTACCATCTTTGGCATGCTGGTCAAAATATGAAAAATGGCCGATGTGCACATCAAAGTCAACAGTTTCATGATATGGTGACTTGTTAATGAAGCAGAAGCGATGGACACCTCGCTTGTGAACTACGAATTCGAACTTATCGCTAGTCTTGTCACGGCAATCATGGATCTGATCACCTCTAGGATCTTTAACCTGCCACAAATGAAGACTGAATCAGCTGTGCAATGGATGTGCTTACAGTAATAAATAGGTTACTTTGCACAAGAATAATCTGTCAAAAGACAAAAAAGTATATCTAAAAAATAGCTGCTGAATATTATAAATTCAGAAAGAAAGTAAGGGATGACTTGGCATAAATCAACAGATGGGTGCCAGTGCCACTATAGTAAGTATACATTGTGGGGTAAATTTTGATATTCATACTGATTTATTTGTTATAAATCAATCTTATAACTACGGAGTACAGGTAGCCTAATTGATAACCAATCAGTTTATCAGTCCCAAGTCCCAACAGGTTAACTGGTTCCATCCACAACAGAAGAGATTGTTTCTACAGTAGCAAATCAAAGATCCCAGCTGAAAGGAGTTGAACTAGAAAGTTGGTATCAATGATAGTTGGATACGGAATGCGTTGGATGCACACCTCGTTTCTTTCAGATTCATGATCCGGTTTTCCAATTGTCAGACAACAAAGATGAAGGTACAGGGCAACAGTTTTGCTACCTAAAGCTGCGTGCAGACTGCACTCTACAGAGGAAGGAAAATGGACGAGAGGGGAAGCGAAGGCCATACCACGAGATCCACGCCGTCCTGGGTGTAATGCCACGGCGTGTCAGCCTTGATGACAACGAAGGATACATGGACGGTGTCCCCCTCGTAGTCGACGTTGTGGGAGAAGCACTCCTCCCTGTCGATCACGAAGCGGATGGCTGCGGCACCGCGCGAGGAAGCCGCGAGGCACAGGAGGACCAAGAGCACCCCCGATCCTAGACCCCTCCTGAGGACGATCCCCATCGCCAACCTGACAGGAAAAAGAAAACAGAGCAGTGACAGATTAGACATCGTAATGGCAGCGTGAACATCCTGTTTCTGCAGAACTGAGCACGACGATCTTCTTACCAGCTGAAGGAGGAAGCCAACCCCAAGCCTTGTGGATGGAGACGCCGGCAAGAGGTCCAGCTGCGGTGGAAGGAAGCCTGGATCTGGACGGGAGGTTCGGAGCTGGGCTTGAGGACTCTTTCCAAGATACTCCTACATGGCTACATATCGAGCTTTGCCCGTTTCCTTCGCGGCACATTTGCTTGATTGATTCCGTGGAGGCCTGGAGGGGATTAGAGGGCACGGGAGCTTGTCTTTTCGTTGGGCTGACGGCTTCTCCAGCTGGCTGGGAGGGACTCGAGGACAACAAGCACGGCGTGAGGTCCACGTGCACTTACGAATACCGGACGTCAGTTGACAATCAGACGGATCGGAATGGACAATTGGACAATATCCAGTTAATGCTACTCTACAACATTTGTTATTCTGTTAACATTGCCACGCAAACGCAAAGAAAACTGTTCCTTATAACGCAATTGCAATTTTGAAAGCAGGCAAAAGAACCGGCAAGATTGCAAGAACATGTAGTACGGCAACCAACAGCATGCACGAATGATCATCGGTAAACCTCAGCAGTTTGTAGTAAAACAATTTTGCAAGCAACAGCATGACTGGTCTTCAGTAAACCTCAGAAATGCAGACTTGCTTAGAGATAAGTTAGCAGAGCACATGTCAACGAGACTTGGGAGGCTCAAAACATCTCATAAACACTGTAAACTCTTGTCTTGCATAGTTTCTAGACATTGTCTGGCAAACAAAAACATGTGAAACTAGATTCAGGAAACCACAATACGAGTGCACAATTCCCATCAGCTCTTCAGGTCGAAACAAGGAACTACAGGCGGATTCAGCAGAGGATAGATAATCTAGGTCATCCTCTGTGCAGCCTCCTTGGCAAGCAACTTTTCCCTGGCCTTGGTCTTCGCCTGTGACTTGGAGCCCATGATGCCACCTCCCCACTTCTTCCTGACCTCATCGAACTTGTCGTTGAAGTTCGCCTGGAGTAGAATAGAGTCAGTTTAGGAGCGGAATCATCAGAACCATAATCATCAATCACACTATGAATCTGTGGTATGTTGTTTCTTCCTACCTTAATAGCCTCCAAGATCTTGCTGAACTCAAGCTTGTCCTCATTCTTGACAGTGGTCAGGCACAGGACAGATGCAGTCTTCTTGTGGACAATCTACATATCATTATTTTGCAAAGAATAAGCATTTATTTCAGCTAGCATTCAATCGAGTAACCAAGCTCAAAACAGTTTAGGCGAGAACATACCGATCCAAGGCGGGCCTTTCCTTTAACAATGCAGTAAGGGACCTCCATCTTCCTGCACAGGGCTGGAAGCCACACGACCAGCTCAATAGGATCCACATCATGAGCGATCACAACAAGCTGGGCCTTGTTCTAGAGAAGAAAAAAACATACAAATCAACATCATCAATGCTTGTTGCCCTGAAAATGTTCACTAGTTACAAAGTGAGACAGAATATATCTTACCTGCTCAATGAGGTAGGTCACATGGTTAAGGCCATACTTCACAACAATAGGTTTTTTGGCCTCAACAGTTTTCCCTTCAGTCTCAGCCTGAGCCCTCTTTAAGAGCCTTTCCTTCTTGGCAGCCTTGTCCTCAGGGCGGTACTTGAGAAGCATCTTAAACAGGTTGGTAGCTGCAAGGATATGTTGACATCTTTCAATCCACATTTTATTTTTGGAAGAGTAAATACGTCTCATAAGAATAATAACGATGCAAGCATCAACAAAAAAGCAAATTAGATGTGACTAGACTTAATTCAAGCATATCAACCATAATAAACTAGAACAGAAAAACAAGAGTGTATTCATCATCTATTGACCACAACACAAGACGTCATGCTAATGTCTCATCTTTTAGTTTTTCGAGTAGCTTCTGTGCACACATCTGCCTCTTTTAGAGTCATGGTATTATATTTTTTGCAGGGAAAAGGATTTAAGCACAGTATGGTGCAAGGCTTTGTAGAATCAAGGCAGGGCTCATGCCCTAATTGTGATGCACAAATAGGATAAAATGTACAACAATAATGCACTATCACAATATTAGAATCATCACAAACTTTGCCTGTAACATTGTGATTTGCTATGACATAAATAACAGGTATCATAACCTATTCCATGCTTGCACAATCAGATTTCTAGAAAACCCAGGACATGCTTCTATCCCTGTCTGTAAACCAGAGGGGAGCAGTGTGCATACCAAGGTTCTTGTCGAGAGTACGGGTGAACTGGTTGAGCGCCGGCGGCACCTTGAGGCGCTGCTTGAGGATGCGGCGCTGGCGCTGGATGCGCACGACCTTGGGCCACTTGACGAACCGGTGGAGGTCCTTCTTGGGCGGAAGCGCACCGCCGATACCGAACTGCTTCGGCCTCTTCTCGAACAGAGGGTTCGTTACCACCTGCACCAAGCCAAACGCAACGAAATCAGTACAAACTCCAACCATGGCACCACACACATCTGGAGCAAGAATATGGATGAGCGGTGCATACTGGTTTCTTCTTGGCCGGCACAGGGGCCTTACCACCTCGCTTCGGGGCCTGCATATTTGTGATTGGAACTCTTAGCACATTACATGAATCAGGTATCAGGCGAAAACTACAAGAGCATCATGTGCTCCCCAAGATCCACGAAACCAGATTGAAACATCAACAGAAACCAAACCAAATCCCGTAAACCCAAAGGGTTTTTCTTCATCACATAAACGAGGTTCAGACTGAGGAGATTCAGAAAAGGGAAGAGGCGGACCGCACGTACCATTTCGCCGGAGGGGAGCTTGGCGTTCCGAACGGGAGACGACGGCGACGCGGGGGGCGGGGGAGGCGGCGACTGGCGCTTGGAGGCGGAGAGGTGGTTCTATAAAGGGTGCCTCGCGCCGAGTTAGACGATCCCTGACCGTCGGATGCGGCCAGTGCCGGGATTAGGGTTTAGGCAGTGCACTTGGGCCGCAGCCGAGAGATAGGTTGCTGGGCCTATATGGGCCGGTCCATATTTCCGAGTGGTTCTTGTTCGAGCCCATTGCTTTGCCACGGTGACCTGAATTTTCTGTGCTTTGCCGATTTTCAGGTGAATTTCTCCTCCTGTTCGTTCTCTTCGCAGTTCCCGTGATCTATAGACCTGTCACCTGCGCATCTATGCTTCTTCAACAACTGGTGGTGGGGAGCTGGTTGTAATCGGTCTCCAGTGGTTTAGGTTCGGTTTGAATTCCCGACTAGCTCATACTTCTCATGAAGGTTGAGATTTGTCTGCAACAATGAACAATTGAATTTGTTACAAAAATGTAGTAGTTACTTTTCAGGCGATTAATATTAATCTTGAATTTGTAGCAGTAGTATTGTGGCTTCGAATTGTGATTTAGTGGCCGGACTGAAGGAGTCTGCTGGGGGTACCCGGGTCCGTTTAAATTTGCTGATCCTGCTACCACTTGTTTTTATTGTTCTGCAGATGCTACTTGCAAGATTGAAATCTCCACTTTCCAAATGAAAGTGAAAATGTTGCAATACTGGATTTAGTGGGTCCTATCATTTGTAGATGTCTGTATCGTAAAAAAAAACACCTTTGTATGTCTGTTTGTAACGTATCCCAAGAAAAGATTGGCAGAACTGCTTTGCCATCACTTTCACTTCAACTAACTTTCAGTTTTGCGATTTTCTGAGTAGATTCAAAGTCCAAACACCCATGTTCAGTGCTTGATACCGTAAGTTTTTTTTTTCTTTTGCACATTTCACAACTTCCTATGTCAAACTTTAAACAACTGATTCAAAGTTCAAACACCCCTGTTCCTTGCTGTGCACTTCGTAAAAAATCCAAAGATTTGTCTGTAAAACTGTGCTTGTGACTTCAATGGTTCTGTTGACAGGTCATTATTCGTTCACTAAGTTGTACCTTTTCCAAATTTTCAGACTGCTCTATTTTCAAACTGTCTGTTCAGCTTCTGGAACTTCTCCAAAAAGAAATATTGCGAGCGTGTTGTTTGTGAAGCTGCTGAGGCAATCACGAGTTCGATTATGTGCTGCATTGTTACCAAAAGTTCTTTTACTGGGTCTTCCTCCAGCTTTTGGGATGAAGCTCTAGCTAACAAAACAAGATGGCTCCGAGCATCCAACTTGACTCAAGAGGAGTGAACAGACACTACAGCAGGGATGATGATGGCAGGCGTTTTAGAATGCCTCCAAAGGTCTCAATAACGCCTTCTATACTTTTTTGAGGCAATTATAGAAAGGCTAGGAACATTGATGAAGGGAAAAGTGACTACATGCGTTCTTCAAAAACGCCTCAAAAAGAGACATGTGAAGGCCATTTCAGAACGCCTTCATATCTACTTAAGGCAATTAAAAAAACGCCTTAAATTAAGTTACCAGGCATTGCTGGCAATGCCTCTCGGTATCTTTCAAGGCATTATTCAAACAACATTACATTTACGAAAAACCCCTTCAAACATCTGGATATATGTTATATATCACCACAAAGTTGTCATCAGAAGTACAATTTTACAACAAAGGAGCAAGAAATATAACAATTGAATTATATATGCAGTACAATTCCAGACGGCTTGACTCTCGAGGCACAAGAAATTGTATCATTAATAACAATTTTTGTTGTATTACTTACTATAGAACAGTACAAAGAACTAGTCTGAAACCAACTGGCATGCTATTCATTCCATCATGAAAAATGCTCACTGAGTCTTGCAATTGTGAAGAGCTGGAGTGCTGGCCTTTGGTTGTTCACTACTGCAACTACAAGAAACCCTGCGATCTGAAAAACAGATTTGCTAAGCAATAAGGAAATAAAGTGGTGTACAGAAAAATACAGTATACATACAGAAACATACAGTAAGCAGTAAACTTTAAACAATGTAGCTAAGCTCTGACAGGATTTTTTGTTTAAGCAATGGCAAAGGTAGCTATGCTACATGCATGCTTCCATATACAAAGAAAAATAATATGTTGGCTTCATCAGATACATCCATAAAGTAGTTGACTTAATATGAATTATCTCAAGAACATCAACATGGTAAATCAATGAAGACATAAATCAGTTTAAGCAAGAATTCAGGGACTCTAATGCCTTATAATAAAGGGTAAAACAGGCCAATGTTATTACCACTTCTTGTGCCAGAACTGCACAGAAAATTGATAATCACAAATTATGCCAATTCTAAGGTAATTTATGAATCAGAAAATTCCCAACTTTTCAGTGAATATAGGCATAAGTCAACAACCATTTTTCAGCGGAAATGACTATAGTAATACACCCTTAACATGGCACGATTTACAAACTCTAAACTGAACTTAGTATTCCTAACTTGTGAATAATGTCAGTCTATGGGACAGAAAGGGGACAACATTCTAGATGAATGACTCAGGGGTTACCCACATTCACCAGTATGTGGAATTCCAACATGAACTTAGCTTTCCTGACTTCTAAATAATGTCAGATAAGGGGACACAATGTTAAAAGAAAGTACATTGAGAGGTTATCTACATTGACCACCATAAGTAATTATCGTCCTAGTGTTAGTAACTCAGGTGCTGTTGCTTAGTAGTTTGCTTTCTGCATGTTTCCGTTACAAATAAAGGTGTTCCATGGGTGGCTTGTACCCTGGCACGTAGGTGAGTTTGCGTGCGGGAATTGCTCGCACGGGAACGCGTCAAAGGCACGCCCGCGTCGCGCGCCGCGTTCTGGAGCTGTGGGATGGCGCAGTTCGTTCAGGGGCGTGGCGCACTTCGCAGGCGTCGTGATCTCGTGGGTCTGTTGGCCACGATCTTGTATTCTTTGCTACATATAGATGAATAGAGTCCAGAAAACGCTGTTGTTCGGTTGCCGCACAAAAGCTCTGTGTGTTCTCCAGTGTGCTCCAGGGTGTTCGCGTTGAGTTCTTCGTGTTGCAGGTGCTTCTTCCCCGGCTCCGGCGAGAGTTGGCCGGAACACCTAGTTTCAAGGGTAATACTGATACAATCAAAATAGATTATGTGGCTATGAATTTCCAATATACAGTGCATCACTTGTATCTGATGTATAAAGCATTAAGAGACAAAACCTATGCACTTTAACCAAACAATAAAACATCGAATTGTTTGGAGCTCTCTAACTAGGAAACAAACACTAAATCTACAAGGAATTTAGGCAATACATGTCAACACCAAAGGAGATCAGAATGGGAGGGAGAGATTCTCACGGGTGGTGATGACTGACCTGGGTGGCGTGGGTGTGGTGTTGTGGACGGCGATGATGACGACTATGGAGATGCAGATGGCGAGCTCGTGGTTGTGGACGGGTAGATCGACGGCATCGGGGATGAAGAGCTCACGGCGCGGAAGAAACGGCGAGATCGAGTTCCAGTGCGATTGTGCGAACAACTACCAACAAGCAGCGGTGACGAACTCGGTGGAGGATCTCGGCGGCGGCTCGGCGGAGAGTCTCCGCGACGGCTCGGCGCGGAGTCTCGGCGGCGGCCACCGCGGCTCGGCGCGAGAGTCGGCGGCGGCCGCCGTGGGGATCGAGCTCCCCAACCCTAGCATTTTGTTTTTTTTTTCTCTCATTCCGAGATTGGATCGATGCGACGATGCCTACTATGTGGAAGGCTGTATCGAGGGAGATTGGTGGAAGGCTGTATTAACAAATACCAGACTATGGAAGGTCTTATATGCATATATGGCATCCTGAACGCCTTACCCGTTACTAAGCGATTTTACAGAAACACCCCCAGAAGAACTAACTATTACGGCGTTCTGCAGTTTCGCCTCCTAAGCAGTCAGAATTGGAGGCGTTTTCTCCAAAACGCCGACTAGTGGCGGCCAAACTACGGCGTTTCGAGAAAAACGCCTTCGAATGAAAGCTATTGAGGCGTTTTCCCAAAATGCCTTTAGCAAAACGCCTTCTAATGCATGTTGTGTTGTAGTGAGAAAAGGAGGGAGACGTGGAACCTATCCTCATTTTTTAAGTTGATTCTTTCACATTGGCTGTCCAAGTGTTCCAAAGGCTAATGGGGTAATGATTTAGGCCCCCTTAGGGAGGGCTCCAAAGTCGGCTCCAACACCGGCTTCACGTGAAACCCTGCCAAACGGGTGTTTTGGCAGCGGCTCCGGCGACGAAGTCCCCCAAATCCCGCTCTCTGGAGCAGTTTGGGGGTGCCGGAGCCAAAAAAAATATGGCTCCGTCGGCTCCGGCCGCGGCTCCGTGCCTGCCTGCCAGCATTGCCCCCGCGGTCCCTTCGCGCGCTTGACCTCCACGCGACTACGCGAGCCCGGGCGGTAGCGTCGGCGGGAGCTTGAGCGGTCGCGACGGACGCATGTGGCGGCGGGTCCCCGAGCGGCGTCGGCGGGCAGCCGGGCGTAGGTGGCTGCGCGAGGCAGGGCGCCATGGCCGGCGGAAAGAGGCCCCTGGCCGGCCAAAATCAGTGCTGTTTTTGGCTGAGATGAGAAAACAAGAGAGGAGGGAAAAGGGATCTCTGGGGAGAGTTTTACCTGTATGCCATTAAAAAAGTTGCCCGTGACCTGTGTGCCATTGAAAAGTTCGTTCGCACCTGTATGCCACTGAGTTCAACTTTCGCGACCTGTGTGCCATTCCGTCCGATTTTCACCGTTAAAGAGCTCTGACATGTGGGACCGAGCATGTGAAATGTCCATCTTGCCCTTTAAAACACTGTAGAGTGGGTCCCACCTGTCATTATCTTTTCTTAATTGTTTTATTTATTTATTTTCTTTTCTCTCTTTTTCCTCCACGCCGGCCATCTCCTTCCACCTCCACGCCGCCGTCTCCAGCCATGAGCAACCAGTGCTCCCTCCTCTCCCGGTCCAACTCCTCACCCGGACGTCTCCCATGTCGCCGTCGCGTGCGCGCGCCGCGGGGAGGGTGGCCTCGCCCACGGCGGCGGCCGGGCAGAGCTCGCCCCTGGAGGCCGGGCAGAGATCTCCCGCGGCGGCCGGAGAGCACGAGGGTGAGCTCGCGGCCGTTGGCGGCCACAATTTGTTCTCTGCTCGAGCACGTCGGCCGGAGCATGGAGCTCCTCCCCAATCCGAGCCAGCGGCAGCTCCTTTCTAATTCCTTTTGCCCCCTCCTCTCATTTTCCATCGCAAGACCAATCACCGAGCAAACAAGCGCGGAGGCCGAGAGGACCGGCGGTGGAGATCGACGGCCGCCCTGTGCGGAGGTCCTGCGTCGTGCGGAGGCCCCGCGGGGTCATGGCCGCCGCGGGGGTCGACCTCCGCTGGGCGGCGGGGGGGGCGTCTGGCGGGACCGCGCGGGCCGTGGGGTCGACCTCCGCCGCTTCCTCGCCTTCGGCATGGCCGCCGGCGGCGTCAGGAGGAAGAGGAGGGCGGACGCGTCCACGGCAGGAGGAAGAGGAGGAAGGGTGGCTGACAAATGGACCCAAGGGTAAAATAGTCATTTTCCTTGTTCATTTGACACCGTTAGGATGAAAACTGGACGGAATGGCACACAGGTCGCGAAAGTTGTACTTAGTGGCATACAGGTGCGAATGAACTTTCCAATGGCACACAGGTCACGGGCAACTTTTTTAATGGCATACAGGTACAACTCTCCTCTCTGGGAGGTGCTCACCAGTGGAGGAAGAGACCGGGGGCGACCGGATTGAAGCCGTAACGGTGGAGACAGGGGCAGCTCGGACTCCAGGCGTGGCGGCGCTCCGGCAGATCTCCAGCGGCGGGAAGGGCGAAACGGATGCAGCTCGACGCCGGGGTTCTTTTGGTGGCGCTGATTTGTTCCGAGGACGCCTGGAACTGGTGGATTGAGTGGCCGCCAGCGGTGCTCTGCTTCAGGCGGTGAGGATGGCCGGCGCGGATGGGCTCGAAGGCGTGCGCGAGATGATAAGGTTGCAGGAGAGAAGGAATATAAAAATAAAAGAAGTAATAGGAAGGAAAAGAAAATAGAAAGAGAAAGAACAAAAAAAAGAAAAATAAAAGAAGGAAATAGAAAAAAAGGAAGGGAAGGGTATTATGGACATCTCACCTTTTTACCCACTTTACACAGTTAGGAGAAGCCGTTTTGCCAAACGTTTTCTAAAAACGGCTCCAGCTCCACCTAAAAGCCGCTCCACCCGAGGAGCCGGAGCCAAAGCCGTTTTGAGTGGAGCCGGAGCCCTCCCAAACAGGCCCTTAACCAATATTATATCAAAGGTTTCCATATCTGCAGAGTATTCTCCCGTCTTGTTATAGTCAAATATGTGTCTTATAATATATCAATATGAAAGATAGTATATTTGTATATATATTTTACATCTGTAAAGCTAATGTCCCTGGCTTCTTCATGTTGCTGTATGACATCTATTAGCCCTCAAGGAAAATTTACCGAAATGGCATTTGTATGTATTGCTGACTTTTCTTTGGGTGTTCAAAGAATGCCAATATGTTTTTTTAATCATGTGTCAATATAATACAGTAAATGGTTGGTCTGATTAATTGTGAGTTATGATTATTGGAACAACTCTGAAATTAAGGGATAACAATCTGTTTCTAGTGCCTTTTATTATTTTATTTTCTTATATAACGATGAGTTGATGCTCTAGGGATTCTTTTGCTCACATTGTAGAAAGGATCGAAGAAAACCGAGGTGATAATCTTATTGGAATGCAGCAACTCAGTTTGGCAAACCGATTGAGGCTGCTTCTAACCAGGGTCTAGAGTTTCAAATCTTCTATTAAAATTCTGGGGCGCCAGGTGCTGAATTTCTATGTGCTGAGGGCTGTATGCTAAATTCTGGGAGCTGAGGCGTTCTGTCAATTCAAGCTTCCCCTGTCAATATGCCAAGAACTCTATGCATAATCAGCAGGTAAGCATGTAGAGATGAGCTTGAATTCATTTGCTCTCTAAACACTTGCAGACCATGGTAACCTAAGGTTTAAGTACTGGCTCCTTCATGGAGCACAAAGGATTCAACCAGAAATGGCTACACTGGATGAAATCAATATTCAACTCGGGAACATCTGTTGTCTTGCTAAATGGGATTCCTGGCAAAACTTTTCATTGCAGAATAGGAGTTAGGCAAGGGGATCCTCTCTCACCACTCCTTTTTGTTCTAGCAATTGATTTTCTTCAAACACTCATGAATAAAGCTAAGGATATGAACTTGTTGAAACTGCCCATTCCTATAGAATTTACTTCAGACTTCCCATCATTCAATATGCAGACGATACTTTAATTATAATGGAAGGCTGTGCTAGATAGCTTACTTTTTTGAAGAGCCTCTTGCAGACTTATGCTACCTCATCTGACCTTAAGGTAAACTACTCCAAATCCATGATGGTGCCCATAAATATAGATGAACAGAAGATGGAAATTTTAGCAAACACTCCGGGATGCTCCATAGGTTCCATGCCTCTTGGAACAACAAAGCCCAAAGTGGTGGATTTCTTGCCATTAATCTCTAAATGTGAAAGAAGACTGGCCTGCACGTCCATGTTTTTATCCCAGGTGGGAAGATTGCAGATGACAAATGCTGTGTTCTCAGCTTTGCCAACCTTCAACTTGTGCACTTTTCAAGATGCATAAGACAGTCATAAAACAAATCGTTAAGTACAGAAAACATTGTCTTTGGAGAGAGGCTGATATCAATGCAAAAACTCCTCCAAAAGCAGCTTGGGAGATGGTTTGTTTGCCAAAGTCAGAAGGTGGTCTTGGGGTGCTCAGCTGGAGTCTCATAATGAAGCCTTATTACTCAAGAATTTACACAAATTCTATAATAAAGCAGATATCCCATGGGTACACCTGGTATGGGAGAAATATTATAATAATGGCAAGCTTCCAAATCACACTTTGAAGGGTTCTTTTTGGTGGAGAGACAATCTGAGGCTCCTAAACAAATTCAAAAGCCTTGCTTATGTGACAGTTCATAAAGGAGACACTTGTTACTTGTGGCATAATCTTTGGGGGGCTTAGTTCACAACCAAACTCTTCCTGAACTCTACTCTTTTGCTCGAACAAAAAATGTTTCGATCTGCAAAGCTAATACAACTGAAGATCTTGCACAACTATTCAGCCTACCAATTTCAGAGGAAGCTTTTGCACAACTCTTGCTGCTTGCAACCAAACTTGAGGAGATTCAGTACAATGATGAGGATGATGTTTGGAGCTATACTTGGGGAACATCATTTTATTCACCTATGAAAGCTTACAAACATTTGATTGGCTCAAGGCAGGTACACCCATGTCACTCTTGGCTATGGAAAGCATCAACTTAGAAAAAACATAAGGTTTTCTTTTGGCTACTTCTAAAAGACAGATTAAGCACTCGCAACATTTTAAGAAGGAAAAACAAAGAACTACCATCATATGATTGCGTCTTATGCAACCTACAAACAGAAGAAACTCTTGAACATTTGTTCCTCATATGCCCATTTGCATTAGACTGCATCGGCAGTACCTCAGGGAGAACCTTTCGACATCCTACTATCCTTCAGAAATCAATTAAATGTGACGTTCTTCATGGACATAATCATCCTGATGAGTTGGAGCATTTGGATGGCTAGAAATGATTTCATCTTTCGAGGGCAACAGCCGGCAATACAAGCAGCTAAAGAGCGATTCAAATCTGAATTTGCCTTGGTTATCCAAAGAGCAAAACAGAGTCTCAAACAAAGTATGTCCTCATGGTTAGAAACGTCTTTGTAACTGAGATGATTTTCTTCTTAACTTTTTTTGTTTCTTGAATTCCTTTGCAAGACACACTTTTGTAATTGTTATTTTCTTAATATATAATCAGTAGGGGCTCCAACCCCTCCTGTTTCATAAAAAAAAGTATTGGCTCCTTTTTGGAAGACAGGATGTCCTTTGATTTGAAAAATGTTGATGTCAATAGGGTAATTTTACTCTTCGGGAAGTTGCATTTCCGCTCGTAACCTGTAGCAGATCAGCAAAATGAACAGGGGATACTCTACATTCTTGGAATGTTCAGTATCCTACTTGTGAACAAGTTTTTTTTTTGTCAGTTGTCACTCAATCTAGTTTGAAATTCCACAGCAAACAAGCTATCGTGATCGATAAACCTGCACCAAGCCTGTTGCTATGTTCTGCTCATTGGTTCGACCATGTGCAAGGTTTTTTCCCCTTTACTCTGTTCAAGAAATTTAGATATGCTGCCAATTACATTTAATATTGTAATCAGGGTAGTTTCTCCCTGATCCCTGTACTCTCTCCATTGTTTAGATTACTTTATATTCTTGATTCCTAAAAAAGGGGGGAATACTCTGCCATTACATCATGTGAGGTGAGGGCAGCAAACATCATGGCATCAACACATCAATAGTTTGATAAAAGCACATGATCATTTCTTGTCCGGCTCACAATGAGAATATGCTCAACAAAAACTCGAGCTCAAGAACTCATCAACAGCCACTATGACGCACGAACCACTTTTGATGGGTGGTCGGCATCTACACGATTTGCTATTTGCACACTACGGTATCAGTATTCAGTACACACGGCACTTGTCGTTGCCGCCGCTCAAGGCTAGGACCGGCCGACGACGAGCGGCCGGCCGGCGGCGAGCAGCCTGTACGCGGAGTGGCCCCTGGCGAGGCCGCACCTCGCCACCGCCTCGCCGGCGGCGGCCTCCTCCTCGATCTGCTCCAGCACCCGCACGAAGGCGTCAGCGTCGCAGGGCAGCGCGAGCGGGCCGGCGGCCGCGTACCCGAACGCCTCCTCGGCCTCCTCCAGCAGCGCCCGGAACAGCGGGTGGTTGACGCACTCCGTGCGGACCACGAAGCGCTGCCGCCCCGCGCCGACGCACACCGTGAAGCAGCCCACCGCCGGCGCCGGCTGCGGCTTGCTCCTCATCCGCGCGCTCCGGCACCGGTCCAGCGTCTTCGTGATCAGCCCCGGCTTCCTCCCTTTCTCCATGGCCGCTGCTGCCAGCTTCTTCTCAACCATCAAGGCAAGGAGGCGCGCGTGTGTGTGGGGCAGTTAATTACGAGCAAATATTGGTAGTCAAGAACGAGAAGGGGAGAGACGGGGGATATATATAGATAGAGAGAATGTGAATATGAATCTAGCTAGAGACGAAATGGTCATGACCAAGAGGCCTTTTTTAATACAGGGATTAGGAGCTGATGCATGAGAGGGTGAGGCTATAGCTTTATAGTTTTGCACACAATAATTGCAAATATACAATTACTACACACTTGCAGTACTAGTACACGCATATAGTACACTTGTTAGAGCAACTCCAGCAATAGCCCCTATTCAGAGCCCCTACTTTGGTGAGTAGGGAGTGCCCCTAACTTTTTGGGGCTCTAATTTTGTGGTCAACTCCAGCAATAGCTTCTATTTTAAAGCCCCTACTCCCAACTTACATGTGGGACCTACTCGTCAGTGGGTCATACACTTATCTTCTATCGGCCTCTCCTCAATCCCAATCCCCATCGCTACTCTCTCTCTCCCTCTGTCTTCCAGCGGCGGCGACGGCGCGACCCCGGGCCGCGCGCGAAGGCAGCGCGGAGGGAGCTCCGGCCGCGCGAGGAGACGACGCGGGGGAGCTCGACCTCCGACCGCACCAGGAGGCGGCGCGGAGGGAGCTCTGGCGCGGCCGCCTCTCTCCCGAGTCCCGAGCTCGCGGGGCCAGCAGCCCGTCCTCCTCCGACGCCGGCAGCTAGCGGCGCACGAGCTACTGGAGCTGGCGGCGGGCGACGCAGGGATCCAGGCGGCGCAGCCCACGAATCCGGCGTAGAGGCGGCGTGATCGAGCGGGGTCGAGCGGGGGATGGTGCGGCTCTCCAGGCGGCGGGCGACGCAGGGCGTTGACCCGTGAGCGGCGGCGCGGGCGCCTTCCGCATGCGGCTAGAGGCGGTGCGGCGGCAGATCCACACTGGTGACCTCGATCTCCCGCAGCCCTGCGACCGGATCTGTGCGCGCGCGGGGAGGAACCACCGTCAACTGTCGAGTAGGGGCTCCCCTCTCCACCCGCGGGAGAAGGGGCCGGAGGGGGAATGTAGGGGGCGTGAACAGTGTTGGGTGGTGGAGTAGGGGGTCTGCTGGAGTTAGTTTTTTTGGCTTCCAGCCCTTACTTTTTGAGTAGGGGCTCAAGTAGAGAGGCTGCTGGAGTTGCTCACGGTTTGGCAGTTTTGAGGGGTTAACGAGTAGCTCGAAGCAGGAGGGCCAGGGATAATCCATGGGATGGGAGCATGACCTCATCGCATGGCCGACCCTGATGAGAGGGGCCAGTTCATGGCGTCATGGCAATAATGCAGTAGATTTTAGCTGCAGGTCCTCTCTGACCCGTGGGCATGATTGCAATTAGTTTGGAGGTGTCAAACGCCCCAACCACAAGGGTTGTTTAGCTTAGGCTGAATGGCCCCCTCCCTAATGCAACGCTCCAAAACGTCAGCTTATTGCAGCATTTGTTATATGGTTTTCAGTCCGTGTGGCGTCATGAGGATTGAGCAGGGTCCAGAGTTCAACACCTGGACCAAAGATCAGCCAAGAAATACGAACGATTCCTGAAGCCCTGAAGACAGTCTGTTTGGCTGTCTTGTGTTCTCTTTTTCGAACATTTCAAGTGCATTTCCCACTGGAAAGGTCGCAGCCAGTTTGGCTGGCGATGTCATAGTCGTACATACGTGTGTACCATGTTAGGGTCCAAGAGATAGGACAAAGCAACAACGCTGATGTCTGATGAACTCCATGTTCAGCAATCGGTTACACAGACACTGGTACCTACTGCTCCGTGTCATATGCACATTGGGTAACGCCTTCTCTTGGTATGGCGATGAGCCAAATTTCCCGAGTCCCATAATTCCATTGCAGAATCCACACCAATCGTACCCGACTTTACGTGTACAGCCAACCGCC
This sequence comes from Cenchrus fungigraminus, assembly GCA_036936925.1. Taxonomy (NCBI): domain Eukaryota; kingdom Viridiplantae; phylum Streptophyta; class Magnoliopsida; order Poales; family Poaceae; genus Cenchrus; species Cenchrus fungigraminus. The sequence goes on along the minus strand of CM072780.1, from coordinate 26,436,158 downwards.
TCCTCCGGCATGAGCTCCAAACAGGTTAGACAGAATTTGAACGTACAGGATGGCTCTTGACAATTGACAGTTGACACCTTGTTCATGGTCAGTATTTCTGAGCTAGAAGTCCATCCTTTGAATAATGATTCTAAGCCAACACGAACACGATTCTGAAGAGTACGTTGGAGACTCATACATTGCTGCATTGGTCCGAGAAGAAACACATCGATATTGTTCCCTTAGACTTAAGAGCATCTCCAAGAGAATGCTTAAACTTTCCCTAATACCTTCTTTATTAGGGAGAAAAACACAAAAACACAGAGGAGCGTAGAGGAGCAAAGGCATTCGGAACTATCTCCAACAGACAAGAGGCAGAGGCATTCGCTCGCCGCTCCGCCAGCACGCCCCCGTCGCATGAACAGCGCACCACATGCGCCGTATACGCTGCCGCCGCTCGCCCGACGCGGAGGCCCCGCTCGCCCCGCGCAACGCCATTCTGCACCTCACCCCGTTTCGCGTGCTGTTCCAACTGAGCATGTGGACGGGGCGCTCGATGGAGCGCAGGCTGGCGCCGCCCTCCCGCATCGCTTCGTGCAGCACCTCGGAGAAGAAGCGCGTGAGCTAGGTACGCGCCTAGCCTGCACTCGGCGCTCACCTCGTGCAGCAGCCTCAGGAGGAAGAGCGATGCCTCCAGCAGCGCCAGCGCGTAGAAGAGCAGCATGGAGTATAAGAGTAACAGCTTCATGAGATCACAAAATTAACAATATTTTCTATGAGATGGAACAAAATTGATCGCACATTTGTCTTCTAGATCTCCAAATGAATCCATTTTGGTTATTCCCAACATCCATCTATTGGAATCTCATCATTAGAATTGGTATTTCTTTCAAGCTGTTCTTGACTCTGTTTCGAAGAACACAACAGTGCAGAGAGCTTTGGAGCCGCTCTTTCCATGCGCGTCGCAGCTCGCCCGGCCACCGGAGCCGCTCCTCCCATGCGCCGCAGGCCGCTCACCATCTCCGCGCGCTGGCAGCCGCCGGCCCCGCCCGTCCAACACGCTGGCCGCCCCGCGCGCTCGTCCAGCACGCCAGCGCTGCTCGCTCCGCGCCCCGACCGCCCAGCGCGCCTGTCGTTGCTCGCTCCGCGTGACGGCGCTCGCCCTTCAAATGCATTCGAGGAGAGAGGGTATCCAGTTTTAGCTCACATCTCTTCTCAAAGGCAAAAATGCCTCCTTCTTTGCCTTCTCTGTTGGAGAGCAAAATCGCATGCACAGTAGCGATTGGAGGGGCATTTTTACTTTTGCCTATTCGCTGTTCGGGTCAGCCTCTGGGCTTGTTCGCTTCCATCGGATTCAATCCGGTCGGAATAATAGATATATCAAGAAATTTACGATAGAGACTCGGATTCATTCCGGATCGAGATTTAATTTACCCATCATGATAGGTAGAACAAGAAACCGAAGAGCCGGATTGATTCCACACCTCTTGACTAGTGGATTGATTCCGAGTCTCATGGTGTGCCTATCATGAGTAAATTAATTTTCGACCCGGAATAAATCCAGATATCTTATAGTAACTATCATGATTTTCTTATTACATTTATCAATTCCAGTCGGAATCCATCCGATGGAAACGAATGAGGCCTTACATTGGCAGGAGCACCTCATTCTGGCACGATCATTGGCTACTCCGTGCGCCAGAGCATTTCAGTTTCTGATCATCTGATGCCTTGCACTCCCCCTTGCTTGGACAGCTGCGGCCGAGCCATACTAACTGTGTTCAGGAGGAGTACCGGATCCTTTGCGACTGCCTTGATTTAGTGTCCCTCTCTAATACTCCAGACATGCACTCTCTGATGGGAAGCGTATTACACACTTCAAACACACGAGCAGGAAGACTCTGATGCTCTACGAATGTGGAACACGAAGCTCCCTACCAAAATAAAGTTTCTCGGCTGGCTATTACATCACGGCCAGACTTAACAGCAGGGCGCACTTGTACCATCGAAACATTCGGCCTCTGGAGGACTTCTATTGCGAACATTGCCCTGGGGCGCTTGAAACTGCCGAACACATCTTCTCCCAAGGCCCCAAGGCAGCAAATGTCTGGAGTCTCATCGGAATTGCACACCAATTTGGTGAATACAGATACCGCTGGATACTAGGGGCCTCCCAGCTCAAGTGCGACAGGATGTTATCATGTTGGTGCTTTGGCAGATTTGGAAAGATCGCAATTCATTCATCTTTGATGGCAAAAGTCCCTCGACACGTGAAGTGGTACGGCGAGTTATTTACGATTTGGAAGCGTGGATGCCTCGTTATAGGAAAGTCCTTTCTGGTCTACAACTCTGGCGGGACCATCTCGTTTGTAACCGTTCTAAGGCTGTCCGCACTCGTCAACCTCCAAATCCAACCCCTAAAAGTTATATTCCTACTTGGTCATCACAATTTTCCAGTTCAGTACCAGTTTTCCCGCACCCGTCAACCCCTATATCTCAAACTCCAAACTAACCAACAAATGTGGAGCCCACACGTCATACTCCTTCCCTTTTCTCTCCCTCCCGCAGCACCCTCCACACTCCCTGCTCCCCACCTCGCCAACTCCGCCCGCTCCCCTGCTTCGCCGGCGTCAGCGCCACGCCCTCCCCGACGAGCGGCGGGAGCGAGAAGCGGAGGTCGGGCCCGCCGCAGCGCTCCCCTGTGCGCGCCGGCGGAGCTCCCTGCCCCGTCGCCCCGTGCGCAGGTGAAGAGGTCGTGGCGGCAGACGGCTACTCGTGGCCGCGATTGGGGAGGCCGGGTGGAGGAAGAGCTCGCCGCGTCCTCCCGGCGGCGGCGGCGGCTCGTCTTCTCCCCGGCCTCTCCGCTTCCTCCGCCGCCCAGCCCCTCATCCTCTACTCCCCTGCCTCGCTCCTTCCCACGGATCGAGTGGCTCGGGCCATGGCGGTGGCGCCGGGTTCCCCTTCCTCTCCGGTGGCGCCTCCCTCTCCTCCGGCGGCCTCGGATCGAGCAGCCCACCGCGCGGCGCCTAGATCCGGCTGCCCCCGCCCTAGCCGGCGGCCCTGAAGACGGCGGCGAACGAGCTCCACGCCTCCACCTCGGGCTCCACCACGGTGAGATCCAGCAAGGGCTCCGCCCTCGTGTTGGCCGGTGGAGTAGGGGCTCCTCACCAGCAATCCTCTTCCCCGGCGGCCTCCTCGGCGCGAAGGCGGCAGCAGCAGTCGTCCCCCTCCACCATGACTTGGACGGCGCGGGGGCAGCTGCAGTTCGTGGTGGTTAGGGAGGGCGCGCGTGTGCGCGGGACCCGCGCGTAGCGTTTCCTCCGTACCGCGCTGTATGTGGTGTTCCTACACACGAACGCAACGGTTCCTGTTGCTTTGCAGGTCGCTGGTGCGGGCGAAAAAACAGGAAAAGCGACCTCCATGTCGCTTTGCCGTTGCTATCCAGGCAGCAGTGCGGACAGTCTAATCTAAATTCTGATTTATAGCTCCCTCTATCTCTGTCTCTGATTTCTCATGTGTAATTCCTACATGGAATGCCATGTTTATTTGTGTAAAACGCACAAGTAGCGGAGGAGCTTTTGATACGTCCTTTTAGTCCCGGTTCAACTTTGGAGCCGAGATTAAAGGGGTTTCGTTGACGTGGCCCGAAAGGGGTGCGGGAGCCGCCCCCTTTAGTCTCGGTTGGTAGGGACGCGTCGAACGGCTACTTTGGTGTAATGATTGGCGCCAACTTTTAGTCTCGGGTGGTGGGTGCCCCTTTAGTCTCGGGTGGTGACACCACCCGGGACTAAAGGCCGCTCCCTGTAAATCCAACATCTTCTTCTTCCTCCTCCTCCTCCTTCCCGAGCCATTCTTCACCTAGAGCTCAAGCTCCCCTCTCCATGGCGCCTCAACCTTAGGGAGGCGCTGCTGAATTTTTTCTTCATCAATTTGTGAAGATTTCTCTCCTCCAAAGTGTTGGCACGGTTTGATTCTTCATCCTCCCTTCATTTGTTGTCATTACATTTTGTTTTATTTTTTAGACATGGAGAAAATAAAAATTTTAATTTCTAGGTAGGAGGAGCTAATAAGAGATGAGTTTTTTTATATACTTTAGATTTAGAAAAAGTGTTTAGCTAGATACTAGCATTCTCTTATTATTTTTTATTTTGATGTAGAGAAAATTGAATTTTACTTGTAGATATAATGACCCGTATAACTAATTTTACATTGAGCTAATTGTTTTAGAAGTTAGTTTATAAAAAATATAGTCATTAATAATGGAGATAAAAATAGCTATCAGGTGACCTTTGTATGTCATTGGATCACAACAAATGACCAGATACCTGTAGTTCACATAGGACCCAATGATTTTCGCGGTTGTGGTACAATGACATACAGAGGTTACCTCAGGGCTATTACAAGGCAGAAGGCACGACATCAATAGCAATGACTACAAGTCCCAAGTTGGAACCGGTCAGCTTATAGCTTTTGAACCTCTGCTTCAAACACATTTCCGAATTCACGTATTGTCTTCAAATCATCAACATGTTCAGGAAGTATGTAGGTAGGACTCCAGTTCTCATCATCCAGTTCATAACGGAATACATCATCAAACTCACCTTTCTTCATCTTTGTCTTGTTTATTATGATTTAAAGAAAATAAATTTTCACTTAATATGATGCAGATGAACCGACAATGGATGAACGCTGACAGACGATCCCCGAAGTACATTGCTGCATGCTTTTCTCGAAGTGGCCAAAGCCAACAAGAACCCAAAGGGATTCATGTGGTGTCCATGCTCTCAGTGCAGAAACAGCAAAGACTACTCTGACTGTGGGACTCTTCACCTCCACTTGATTAAAAACATATTCATGTCGAACTATGTGGTTTGGACCAAGCACGGTGAAAGAGGGGTTGAGATGGAAGACAACAAAGAAGAGGAGGATGATAATAACATTCTGGACTGGGTCGCGGGGCAAGTTTTTGCGGATACTTTAATGGAAGATGCTGACAAAGAAGAGTTACCGGAAGACGACCATGTTGATGATCTTGGACATGTTCTACAAGATGTGCATAGGGACTGCGAAAATGATAAAGAAAAGGAAAAGCCACAGCGTATGATAGAAGATCACAAAAAATTGTTGTACCCAGATTGCAGACAGGGTCACAAAAAGCTTAGTACTACACTAGAAATGTTGCAATGGAAGGCAAAACTTGGTGTGTCTGATAAGGCATTTGCGGGGATGCTAAAAATTGTGAAGGACAAGCTTCCTGAGAACAATGAATTACCGTCAACAACATATGAAGCGAAACAGATTGTGTGCCCTCTGGGGTTGGTGGTTCAGAAGATCCATGCCTACCCTAATGATTGCATCCTGTATCGAGGCAAGGAATACGAGAATTTGGATGCTTGTCCTGTGTGCGAAGCGCTACGTTATAAGATCCAGAGAGATGAAGATCCTGGTGTTCTCGAGGGGAAACCTCCCGAGATGAAGAAAGTTTCGGCGAAGGTTATGTGGTATTTTCCTATAATACCATGTTTGAAGCATTTGTTCAGGAACAAAGCAAATGCTAAGTTGATGAGATGGCACAAAGAAGATCGTAAGCAAGACCACATGCTGAGACATCCGGCTGATGGGTCTCAATGGAGAAAGATTGATAGAACGTATGGTTTCAGTCCATTCGACGAGTTTAGCAGTGGTCATAGCACTTGACCTGTGACCCTATGCATGTTCAACCTTCCTGGTTGGATGTGCATGAAGCGAAAGTTCATTATGATGTCGGTGCTAATCCAAGATCCAAAACAACTCGGCAACGACATTGATGTGTATCTAAGACCATTGGTCGAGGAACTATTACTGCTATGGAAGGATAAAGGTGTACATGTGTGGGATGAGGATAAGCAAGAGAGCTTTGACCTACGAGCATTATTGTTCATTACCATCAACGATTGGCATGCTCTAAGTAACCTATCGTGGCACTCAAACAAGGGATATCGGGTTTGCACCCACTGTTTACATAAAACAGATGGTATTCATCTAAAAAATTGTAAGAAGGTCATGTATATGGGTCACTGTCGCTTTCTTCTTGAGTAGCACCCCTTAAGGAAGAAAGGTATGCATTGGAATGATCATCGTACAAAGCCCACCCATTTTAAAGGAGAGGAGATATTTGAGATGGTAAATGATTTAAGGGTAGTCTTTGGAAAGGGTGATGGTAGTGAACCTATTCCAAACGATGCTAATGGGCGTGCACCAATGTCTGGAACGCAATTGACGTGATGCACTTGACGAAGAATCTTTACGTGAACGTGCTAGGCTTATTGGGTTGTTACGGTAACTCGAAGGATACATTGGAAGCACGACGGGACCTGAAAGATATCCATAGGAATGAAGTAGCTCCGAAAGAGGTTGATGAAGAATCAGATCCTGAAGAGGTTGAGGAAAAAGAACATGATTACTTAGGTCCTGCCAGTTACACTCTCAGCAAGGAAGAGAAGGACATCATGTTTGATTGCCTAAACAGTATGAAGGTTCCATTTGGGTACTCGTCGAATTTAAAAGGGATCATAAATATTAAAGATAAGAAGTTCACAAATCTAAAGGCTCACGACTGCCACATGTTGATGACATAGTTGCTTCCAGTTGCGTTGAGGGGTGTTCTACCAGAGAATGTTCGATTAGGACTCGTAAAGCTTTGTGCATTTCTCAATGCAATTTCGCAGAAGGCAGTCGATCCAAGGAACCTAGCGAAGCTATAGAATGATGTGGTGCAATGTCTTATCGGCTTTGAGTTGGCATTTTCACCTTCCTTCTTCAATATTGTGAGTCACCTCCTGGTGCACCTTGTGAAAGAGAATACTATTCTCGGTTCAGTATTCCTACACAACATGTGGCCTTTTGAGAGGTTCATGTTAGTCCTCAAGAAATATATTCTTAACCGCGCGCGTCTGGAAGGAAGCATCGCCAAAGGATATGGAACTGAGGAGGTCATTGAGTTTTGCGTTGATTTTGTCAACTCGGTTGACTCGATTGGGGTTCCATTATCACAGCATGAGGGGAGGCTACTGGGAAAGGGCACCATTGGAAGGAAATCAAGTTTAAGCAATGATACTAATTTGTTCCATAAAGCACACCTAGTTGTTTTGCAACAATCATCCTTGGTGACTCCGTATATAGAGGAACACAAACAAATTATTTCTTCTCAAAATCCAACCAAATCCGAAGTCTGGATTATACGCCATCACTTGGGAACATTTCCCTCATGGTCGAGTGAACAACTTATTGGTGACTCCACAATTCAGCCATAACTCACTTTGTTAGCTAGGGGACCTTCTAGCACAATTGTGAAATTAAAAGCTTACGATATAAATGGCTGACATGGACAACAAGAAGAACAAGAACTCCTATTATGGTGTCATAGAAGAGATATGGGAGCTTGAGTACGAGGCGTTGAACATCCCTCTGTTTCTTTGCCAATGGGTAAAACTAACTGGAGGTGGCATAAGAAAATATCAATATGGAATAACAATAGTGGACCTGACCAAGATTGGTTTCAAAGATGAACAATTCGTCCTTTCCAAAGATGTGCATCAGGTTTTCTATGTCAAGGATATGATTAGCAAACCGAAGAATAAAAATCCCCAAGAAGAAGGACCACAAGAGCCAAAGCGTCACATAGTTCTTCCAGGTAAAAGAGTAATCATGGGAGTCGAGGACAGAACAGACCAGTCGGATGATTATGATCAGTTCGGAAGCATGCCTCCATTCGCTGTCGAAGCTGACCCAATCATATCACCTGGAAATGAAGAGACACCATACTTACGTCACGACCATGACCAAGGAATTTTCGTCGAGAAAAGGAACTTCAATGTTGTACTATAATATAATGTTGTATGAGTGTATTTCTTTATGTATTTGAACTCAAACTTTTTCTAAGGCTTTCAGATGCCCTGTGGGAAGTAACCACCAAGTTTGAGATTTTTTGAATTAGTTGAACATTTTTAGTTTAATTTGAATTTTCATGCGATATCACTCGGTAATTAAACATTGAACTGAGTCCACCCCTAAAAAGATCCGGAATGGTGCCAAACTTTGCCACATGGTCTCTTGTGTTTTAGGACAAATATTTGTAGAGTCCGGTGTATAATTCTTGTGTTTTTGATATGTGATTCACCATATTTTGTCTCATGCAGCACGAAAAAAATACAATAATACATTCAATCATCAGAAAACCTAATATCTTGCGTGGAACCATATTTCGGGTGTAGATGACAACCAAAAAAATTTTAGACCATTTCAACATAGACGGAGTCCATGTGCTGCACAAACGTGTATAGAACCTTTTCATCGAACCATGTGTGTACACTTGGGTTCTTAGGGATTCTGAATTACATGCGCTTTGCAATGTCGTATTGGTCTCAAACTTTTTCTAAGGCTTACAGATGCCCTGTGGGAAGTAACCACCAAGTTTCAGAATTTTCTGAATTAGTTGAGCATTTTATCAGTTTAATTAAATTTTCGTGTGATATCACCCGGTAATTAAACATTGAATTGAGTCCACCCCTAAAAAGATCCAGAATGGTGCCAAACTTTGCCACATGGTCTCTTCTGTCTTAGGAGACAAATATTTGTGGAGTTCGATGTATAATTCTTGTGTTTTCGATATGTAATTCACCATATTTTGCCTCATGCAGCACAAAAAAATACAATAATACATTCAATCATCAGCCTAAGATCTTGTGTGGAACCATATTTTAGGTGTAGATGACAACAAAAAAATCTCAGACCATTTCGACATAGACGGAGTCCATGTGCTTCACAAAGGTGTATAGAACCTTTCATCGAACCATGTGTGTACACTTAGGTTCTTAGGGATTCTGAAATCCATGCACTTTGTAGTGGTCTCAAACTTTTTCTAAGGCTTTCAGATGCCCTGTGGAAAGTAACAACCAAGTTTGAGATTTTTCTGAATTAGTTTGTGATATCAAATGTATTGATCTTGTACCGTTTGAAAATTCTATTGTCTTCACTTATCGTCATTTACCAGTCGAAGAAATTAATGATCCATAAACTTAATTGAGTTTTTAAAAGTTATATCAAATCAAATTAACATATTTTTACTAAAAATTTTAAAAAAGAGGATGGTAAATGAAAGTTAGAAGTAATTGTTTCAACTATTAAATTATTTTTATAGAAAAATAAAGGTTATTATTTCTTAACTCAAAATAATTTTGCATGGTTCAAATACTTAAATTTACCATTTTTTAAAAATGTTGCAAAGAAAAAGAATGAGAAAATGAGGAGGGGAAAGGGGAAAAATTAATGTCTTGTGCAAAATACGCCTTTAGTCCCGGGTGGTGTTAACACCCGAGACAAAAAGGGGGCGTTTTGTCTCGGGTGTTAACACCACCCGGGACTAAAGGGGGAAAAATTCCCTTTTGGGTGCTCCCGCGCGAAATATCCGTTTAGTCCCGGGTGGTATTACCACCCGAGACTAAAGGCCCCCCCTTTTGTCTCGGGTCGTAACACCACCCGGGACTAAAGGGGCGGTATATAAGAGCGGCGCCCCTCCCCCTCCAACACTTAGCCACTTTCGTCCCCGATCCGCCACGCGCCGCCGCTGTCGTCTTCTCCGCCGACGTCATCCTCCCCAACCGCCGCATCCCGCGTCCTCACCCGACCTTGGCCTCCCAGAATCTGCCGTCGGCGGCGGCCTCTCGGAATCCACCGTCGTCCCCTTCTCCGCCGACGTCATCGGAACCCGTCCCATGCGCCTGCTGCCGTCGTCGACGTAGGCCGCGGCCTCCCCCAGAGTTGCTGTTGATGCGCCCATTCTTCTCCACCGCGCGTCGGCCTCCTCCCCATCCTCCTCCTCCGCGCCATCCTACCTGGCCTCCTCTGAGGCACCACCGCGCGCCTTATCAGCCCGGCCAGCCCGTCGCGGCTGTGCAACATCCTCCTCGTCGTCGCACTCCTCCATCGCCGCGTCTTGCTTCGCTCGGCCGACCCCCTCCACGGTCGTCATCCCCAATGTCAGTAGGGGCATGGCCTTCCCACTTCTGTGGCCGCCGGCGGCCTCCCCCGGCCCCAAATTGGGGGTTTTGTGGCTTGCTGACGCAAGCAAATGAACATCTTAAGTCAGCAACGTTATTTTAATTAATTTTGAGTTAAAATTTAAATTTAAGTACGAAATTGTTTTTAATATGTGTATATTAATTCTAATTAGTATTTCAATAATTCTAATTAAATATGTCTCTTCCCAGCATCCCCGACCGTCATCTCTCCCCGCTGCCTCCCCCGACGTGCCCAGGATCACGCCGCCGCCTCTGGTAGGTGCCACAACCGAAATTCATAGATATTCATAGTAAATTCATGTTTACTTAGACATTCATTTTTATACTTAGACATTCATTTTCATATTAAATTATTGTATATTCTTAGAAATTCGTGTGTATTCATAGAAAATTAGTGTTTATTCTTCAAATTCATAGAAATTTCTTATTTATTCTAGAAATTGATAGAAATTATTGTATATTCTCAAAAATTCATGTCTATTCACAGAAAAAGATTGTTTATTCTTCAATTTCATAAAAATTTCTTGTTTATTCTAGAAATTGATAAACATTGTTGTATATTTTCAGAAATTTCTGATTTCACAGAAAATTAGTGTTTATTCTTCAAATTTTTAGAAAATTCTTTTTGTTCTAGAAATTGATAGAAATTATTGTATATTCTCAGAAATTTGTGTCTATTCATAGAATATTAGTGTTTATTGTTCAAATTCATAGAAATTTCTTGTTTATTCTAGAAATTGATAGAAATTATTGTATATTCTCAGAAATTTGCGTGTTTATATAAAATTAGTGTTTATTCTTCAAATTTATAGAAAATTCTTGTTTATTCTAGATGGATGACAACAACGACAACCATGAAAGGCTTATGGAGGACATTATTGCTCGCGGAACAAATACCGTTCCAACTTACACCAATGAGGAGTGTAGCCAGGCGGACGGGTTCCTCAACATACATATGACCGAGGGAGGAGACGTCGCCGCCGAGGACTCGAAAAATAGTGAGGACGACCCAACTGAGGACTCAAAAAATAATGAGGACCTTGAGGATGATAATGTGGAAGGTTCCAACGAGGTATATATCATGCATTAAGTTCATCAATATTAATTCCCTAATGCCAATTCTTACATAAATAATGAATATGCAAGTTGTAGGCTTCTGGATCGACGACGAAAAAGTCTAAGAGAGGTCGTACACAAGTAATCGTCAGCGATGTGATGTATCATATCAAGGAAGTGTCAGAGCTTGGCCAGCCATGTGCTCCAAAAAAATCAAAGATAAGTTCGTGTCTCAATGCGGGGTCATTGTAAGCGACAACGTGCCCATCAAGTATAGAGAATGGAAGGGAAGACCAAGTAATCCATACGTGGTTCCAGACTCAGTAAAAGATCAATTGTGGAATGATGTCCTAAAACATTTCACACTACCTAGATTGCCCTTTCAGCCAGGAAAACCTCTTATCAGGCAAGAACTGGTATACAAGCTCCCACCTAAAATGCATAAATTTCATGAGTGGTACATGAAACACTCAGCGAATGGCCCAGAGAGCTTAGGTATATTCGCTAGATCGGAAGATTTTACAACTGAAGGCGAGAAAGTGGTCTAGCTGCAATTCAAAGATATTTATGAAGTTTGCCATCTAGACGCCCTAAGTACCGATCTTATCGTCGCGTGGTGTCTGTAAGTGACGTATTTTCTTATGTTTATTAATAAATTTATTGTGTGTGTGGATATACTAATTAACTTTGTCTTTCATTTTTGGTAGCCTGCAACTACAATAGATGCCAAAAAAATAATGTCGACAGAATTGGTTTCATGGACCCAACAAAAGTTCACCAGTTCGAGGTCGAGAAGCAACCAGACACAACAATCGTGACAATCTATAGGACCTTGTCTAAGTTTCATAACAAGGATCTCACACTACTACTTACAGCTTCGAGTATGTGTGATTGCCATCTAATTGCCCTTATTAATTCTATTTAGTTCTAATATGTATGAGTATGATGACCATGTATATACAGTTTCCACTAGATTCTTCTGATAATTCAAGTCGACAATAGCAGCTCCATGGTGCGGGATTCATTGAGAAAAAACCCCGCAGATTACCAAGACTTTCAAGATCTATTTCAAGTGTAATGATTCTATATAAGACGTTCTCTTTCATTTTTGGTAGCCTGCAACTAATGAGATGCGAAGAAAGAGTAATGTCGACAGAATTGGTTTCATAGACCCAACAAAAGTTAACCAGCACGAGGTCCAGAAGCAACCAGACACAACAATCACGACAATCTATAGGACCTTGTCTAAGTTTCATAACAAGGATCTCATACTACTACCTTACAACTTCAAGTATGTGTGATTACCATCTAATTATCTTTGTTAATTCTATTTATTTCTAATCTTTATGAGTATGACCATGTATATACAGTTCCAGTGGATTCTTATGATAATTCAAGTCGACAATAGCAGCGTCATGGTGTGGGATTCATTAAGAAAAAACCACGCAGATTACTAGGACTTTCAAGATCTGTTTCATGTGTAATAATTCTATCTAAGACGTTTTCTTTAATGTAATATATATAGTTTGCTTTTACTAACACACTATCTTTCATTATTTTTCTTTAGATCTTGGGAAAAATCATTGCAGAGAACGAAGGACAATATAATCCAATAATTACATTCTATACTAATTATCTGGTACGTAATACAAATAACAACTTCAGATTGAGAAAATTTAAATGGTATAACACTAATATTTCATAATTTTTTCTCATATCCACTTTAGTGTTTGAGATAGGAACACAGAAATAATTTATGTGGATACTATGTCTCTTAGCACATACGTTGTTTGTCAAGTACAAACTCGGGAAATTATGATGTAAGTTAATTAAATAAATCTATTACTAATACATCATTTTCTAACCGCTTATATATTTAATTGTTGGGTGTAATATATATTAACATATATTTAATTGTTTGGTGTAATATATATATTAACATATTTTCACATTACAAATGGATATGATTAAGGACGCACTCATTGAGACGGATCGTCTTTTGGCGATTCGAGAAGGTCTCATGGGATTCCTCTTTGACGAGGTGGTTAATCCAGCATGAAAACATTATTACGATGGATCTCAAACATTATTATGATGCACCTCAACTGGGAGTAGAGACTAGAAATTTGAAGTGAACGATATTTTGATGTAGATATACTATTTATTTTGATGTATAAAATTGTGTGTGTATATATTTATAAGTGTATATACGTAGATATGTAAGTCTAAGTACATATAGTAGACATGTATATATACATACTTAGTGCAAATACATATATGTATATTATACGTGATACAACAATTGGAATATACACGCATAACAATAATTAGAATAACTCAAATTGAAAAAAAAAGACGGAGACCCTTTAGCTGGACTAAAGGACCCCTTTAGTCCAGGTCCGTTTACTCGGGACTAAGGAGGGTGTTGGGGCTTTTGTCTCATCAATGAATAAATGTAGGTGGGAACCCCCCCCCCCCCATTTTATTTTAAAAAAAGATTGTAGAAACTTCAGCAATATTTTGATGTTCATACCCTTTTGTCTACAAATATTTTAAACTTTCTTGTGTTTTCCACATTTTTTAAACTTCCCACTATTCTATATATATAAAGAGAAGTTCAGTTTGCTGGTGTTCAATTTGTTCTTATTGGTAGACTCGAAGATGTTTTCCAAGAAATCTATATTTGAAGAGTTTTCAAGTTTGCACAGTCCTCTTAGTTTCCACTTGATATGCTCACTACTTAAAAAGTGCATCATTTATGCTAGATTTAGATGCACCAAAGCCTCCGAGAGGAGAGCCCAGGCAAAGGGGCATGTGTCCCCCCTTAGCACTAGTTTCATTTGAGTTGCCTAAATTTTCTTGAGTATGCCTATTTTTTATATGCCTACTTTTTAACTTCCCACTATTCTATATATAAAGAGAAGTTCAGTTTGTTGGTGTTCAATTTGTTCTTATTGGTAGGCTCAAAGAAGTTTTTGAAATTATATATACTTGAAGAGTTTTCAAGTTTGCACAGTCCTCTTAGTTTCCACTTAATATGCTCACTACTTAAAAAGTGCATCATTTATGCTAGGTTTAGATGCACCAAAGCCTCCGAGAGGAGAGCCCAGGCAAAGGGGCATGTGTCCCCCTTAGCACTAGTTTCATTTGAGTTGCCTAAATTTTCTTGAGTATGCCTATTTTTTATATGCTTTAATATTCACATATAATGTAACATTTGAGGATTCTTTAGCATTAAACCAGTTAGATTCACTCCATTTATGCTATATATAGAAGTGTGTGCAATGAACTTGAGATAGGTAAGGATTAATATTCACCATTCCGATAAAAAAACAACACTTTCATCCTAACAATTTACAACATACACATGATGATAGCTGTAAAAGTGGTCCTTTGTCGTCTCCTTGACTTTGATTTAGTATTTTACAATGTTCACAACACGTAAAAACTCAATGTAAAAAAATATTATGATAGGAATGAATTGGTTAAGCATGAATGAAGCAAAACAATAAAAAAAACTTAGGCCCCCCTATATGGACATGGACATATGTCATAAGTCATATCCCCACATTTGAAGATTGGAAGAGAATAGGAGCAACTATGATTTTGCATTTGCCCGAAAATGCGACAAAACGGCGTCGGGTACTATCAAATACAAAATCATCTTTCGATATCTATCTATAACAACTATATAATTAGTACTCACTAAGAGGCATAGCTCTATTTCTCTCAACATGCAAGCATTCCACGTCATAACCCACTACACTCCATGTCACCATCCACTATACACCATGTCATCATCCACTGGACCATCTATTTATATCTTCAACCGATTTTCTGTGGTTAATAGCATGTATTTATGAGTAACACACCACAAAATTTCTGCAGTTGAAATACATGTAGGACCAATCATTTTAGAATGGTTCACTCTCAACCAAATGGCATGCTTTCATGTATAATATTATGTACAAACGAATGTTACCATGTAATCATTTTGGTGTTTCTACTTTCACATTTCACCTTAAAAATTTGTTTACAAAATTCCCGCAACAACGCGCGGGGTATCACTTGGTAATATTTATTTAGCATTGCCTTGAGTTTGGCATAGTGATGCACAATGTACAAACAGTAATTCAATCCAAATCATGCGTGCTTTGTGTATAGAATTTATCTATATGAATACATTTTTATTTTAGTATATTTCAATACAACAATGATTTTGTAGCAATTGATGGTAATTGCGACAAATTGATGGTTAAAGTATACAACTCTAAAGACTTTCAAATCCTAACACGTCTACTAAAAATGAGGGGAAGTAGATTGCGAGAGTGATCTACTAAGAATGAGGGGAGGTGAATTTTAGACCACAAGGGAAGCTGAGAAGGTGAACAAATACAAACTTTTCTTCCCCTCAAACCTTCCTAAGAAGAACAACACCAGGAACCATTGTCACCACTGAATACACGACCTCTCATGTTCATCAGCACAATGAACAGCATCTCCCGTTACAAGCATGAGCATAGTACACACTACAGATGTCACCTAATTAACATGAGAGTAGGAGACCAAATATCACCATTGCCTCTCAGCCTCTCAGGCTCTCACCACTAACACACAGGATCTGCAAATAATCTTGGCCTAAAAATCTCATATCCTCTTGTGAACACGATTCATGTGCCATGTCTAAGGCCGGGTGTCCGCTTCTTGGGAAGGAGGGAAGCGGTAGAACGGCGGTGGCGGCGCCGCCGGCTGGTAGAGCGGGAACGGCAAGAACGGCGGGCGCAGGAAGGGCACCAGCCAGTCCGGCACGGGGAACGGCCACGGGAACGACACCGTCCCGCCGGCGCCGCCGCCCGGCGTGGGGTACGGGGGCCGGAACGGCGGCCAGAAGAGCGGCAGGAACGGCCAGAAGAAGAGCGACGCGCCGAACGCGCCGCCGGCGCCGGGGCAGAGCGCGGCGTCCCGCTTGGCGGGGCGGAAGTTGAGCGCGTTGAGGTTGAGGAAGCAGGCGCCGGTGGCGCGGGAGCGGAGCGCGATGTGCTGCGTGGAGCCCCCGAGGGCCCCCGGGACGTTGCAGGCGGCGGAGGAGCTCCGGAGGAGCGTGGCGCGGCACGCCGACCGGACCTCGTGGCCCTCCCGGCACTCGAAGCCGTCCACGGGGGGCACGTCCAGCTTGTACACGCCGTGCTGGTCGGTGGTGCGCTCCGCCTCCAGGGACAGCTCCTCCGACGACGTCGAGTTCACCTTGAAGCTGCACTTGATCAGCACCCGGGCTCCTGCGCGCGGCACGTCGCCGTCAGTGGATTCAGCGTCGGAGCTATTGCCCCCAGATCGAGTGGCAACAGGAGTATGTGCAGAATCGGCAACAGGAGTAAGCACAGGAAAAAAAAATCATGGAAGCAAATTTAACACCGGTTGTACTAGAGTTGATAAGTAACAATGTAGAACTGAGAGACCAGAGAGGATGCATGTCAGGCAGAGGCGTTGCAATCTGTGCAGAACTTCTGATCATAGGCAAGCCATGCTCTGACAATTCATATGCACAGATGTACTGAATGTCTGAATTATGAAGGTCAAATGCAGAGCAACTCATACGAAGCCATTTACTTGGTGAAGCACTGAATGTCTGAATTCTGAGCCCTCAAAAAAAAAATCTGAATTCTGAGGGTCAAGTGCAGAATAACTCATACAAAGCCATTTACTTGGTGAAGCACATTTCTGCTTGAGGCAGTGCTAACTAGTCATACTAGATTAGAATGCACAACGAAATCGAGGAACACATGCTGCCAAAAATAACTGAAGTAAATACTGTATGAACAGCTGTGCTTATTACTGAACAATACCGAAAATCTGAATTAGAACTCGAGTTCAAGAGCTATACATGTGAACTTGAAGTCAGACGGGAATTGACAATTTGTATGTGAGATATGCAAGCCAAGCTTTTAGAGGGCCTCACTCCTCAGAGAAACTTCGGTTGGAGAGAGGGACACCTTATCCAGGATGAGCCAAAAGTTCAACTACAACAGCCGCTTGGGGAGACAGAAATGAGCCAAACCAAAGAACAAGCCATAAGTGCCAAACAAGTTTGTCCTGATTAGCCACGTAGCAAATCAATGCAAAAATTTCATCATATTACATCCTCAATCCATACAAAATATAACTTTCTATTTGCAACACCTGAACAACTCACCATGCTTACGTATTTCAGGTGCATATTAAAAAAGCTTAAAATGAAAAAAAAAGAGGGCAGGAAAAATACGAATCCTCCTGAAACTTTTTTTTTTGCGACCAATCCTCCTGAAACTTTGTAAAGTAACAATTTGTAAACTACCAGTTCCTCAAGGGAAAATTGTAACCTACTGCAAAAATAGCATGAAACAATCTGATGTAAAAAAAAATGCTTGCAGTTTCTCAAGAACATTTCAGATCACAGTAGGCTTCTACTGCAATGCGAGATCCTTTCGGGAAACAAAAATTACCATTGGGGGAAAAAAAGAAGTGCAATGCAGGATGAGGCAATGTGCAACTTGTGTGACAGATAGCATTTCCACTCACCTTTCAAGAAGAAGCTATGCTTGGAGAAGGTATTGTTGGAGCAGGCGTCGCAGTACACTGAGCCGACCACGGTGATGTTGCTGGCCTTCGACAGGAACTTGGCCTCCGTGCCACTGAGCATCAGCAGCAGTGCCACGAACACCGCAACGAGGGCCGCCAAGCTGCTCGCCATTGCAGCCATGGGCTCAGCGAGCTCGGAATGAAGGGGGGGTAACAGCAATGGAGATCAGATTGGAGACAAGGGGAAGGGAGATGGAGACGAGCTGATGAGGAGGAAGCGAACAAGTGCATGTGAACCGGGGCTTGGACTGGTGCGGAGACATGGAGAAGAGGGTCAAGCACTAGCTTCTGATCATCTGATGTGTGGTATCCTCTTGCCTTTTTTTCCATTCCAGGGCCCACTGGCCAGTGAAAGGTAGAAATGGTGCCTGTGATTTGGGGTTGTTCCTGGGACCTCGTGGGATTATTCTCCCTTATTTTTTTAAAAAATAAGAGCAGGAGCACTGTTATGTCATATAAGGAGAAGAAGTAAAGTACATCACGAGTCGAAGCTAACGCCACCACACACAAACAACGCACACGAACAACGCACACAACAAAACACCACACCACCACCGCCTAGGAGAAAAGTCAAAGAAGCCGCCTCGACCCTCGCCGTCGTCCGCAACGCCGTGCCATGGCCAAAGCCGCAGCCCGCTGCAAACCGAAGAGGCCACCAGAACTCCTCCACCAGAACTCCTCCACCATGGGCAGTCACCAACAAGCTGCACACACACACGGTCGTCGATCTCTCTGCTCCGACGTTGCTTCGGCAGAAAACTCTCGTCGCAGCGCCAATGAAAAACACCGATCCTGGCCACTCTGCGTGGGGGCCTCGCCTCACTCCTCTGCCAAAGACTCGGATATCTGAAACTGCTCAGAAAGCACCACCTCCGCCCAATCGTCGCTGAGATCACCACTGCACCAAGCGCGCCACCCCGCAGCAACACCCTTATGGGCCCTCAGCACCTTCCCGCCAACACGGACCAAGCGCCCACCACAACCGCAACGCACAAGGCAACACACCAGTCGATCGCCACCACTGCTAACAGCCGAGATGGTCTCCAGATGCGGTGCCTCCTCGAAACCCGTGCCACAAGGACGTGTTAATCCTCAATGGTGCCCTCAGCAGGGAGAGCGACCCCCCAATGGCGCCGCCACCATTGCCACCGACAGTTGAGACTTTCGCCCGGAATACCACTCCTGCCACACATTCTCCACGGCCAGCAACCCTCCGCAGCCACGACTCTCCGCCGGGAAAAGCCCGGCACAGCCCGAGGCACCACCACGACACCGCTAGCAAGCACCTGCCGACCCCCCGATCCCACCACCAGAGCGGCGCCGGACCAGCATCACCGTCGAGGAGAAGAGGAGCACCACCAGCTGAAAACGTCTGTTGCCCGCACAGGACCCCAGAGCCACCAACATCCAGCCGCAAGGCACGGAGCAGGCAGGCCCAGGGATCCCGGCCGCGGTCGCCAGTGCACAGCACCGGCCAGAGCCGCCGGCGGCCACCACCCTGCGCCATCCCACGCCGACCGTCACCGCCGTCAAACACGCCGACCACCACCGCCATGGGGGCCTGTGTCAGCCACGGCCGCCGCCCCAGCAGAGCGCCAGCCGCCGCCCCCGCCACCCACCGGTGCGCGCCCCCGCCGCGCGACCTCTAGATCCGGCCGGGACGGCGCCGGATCCGGAGGCCCAAGCCACCACCGCTGCCCAGGACGTTGGCGAGGCACCAACCGCACCCGCCCCGAGCACCGCGTCGGAGCAACAGCCGGAGCCGCCGAAGCCACCGCCGCCGGAGCCGCCGAACCGCCGCCGCCGCCATGCCCGGGGTTGACGCAGCCGCACCGGTAGCAGCCCTCACCACCCGCGCGAGAGCTGCGAGCCGCCAGGGGAGAAGAGCCTCGCCGCCGCCTTCCTTGGGGTCCGCACGGGATCCCGGCGGCCGCCCCTCTGGTGGCAGCGAGGTAGAGGAGGGAGGGAGGAGGGTTGGGGGGAGGCGGCGCTAGGGTTCCCTCGAGTCGCCTGCGGGGGGGAATCGTATTATTCTCCCTTATGACATTGTAAGATTCTTAATTAGTAGTACCTCCGATTTCAAATGCAGCATGAAACTAGGGATGGTGTTCTCCTTTTTCAAAGGCAATGTGATTGATGAAATAATGTTTTAAGACAATGTAACGCCTTGTTCTGCCAGGCCATTATGTGCCAATGAATGAAGAAATATCACCGTTAAAATAATGCAGTATAAATCTATTGAGAATTTTCTTCAGTCATTTTAAGACATTTTGAAATTCCAACTGAAGAAAAGACAGGAACTGCCGACATTAGGTTGAAATCCATCATAAAAAAAACTCCATAGTATAGGAAACAATATGTTTTATAAATATTTGTAGTCAATATACTGTGTTAGATCACGTTGGTCAATCGATGTCAAACTTGTATATTAATTCCCTCACCAAGGAGGCAAGGAGAATGGGGAGATTAATTTCCTATAAGTTGTAGAAAATCAAACCTCTCTAATCCTTCTCAATCCGAGATTAACCGTCGTTTTTTTTCTTTTTTCTTTTTTAGAATTAATATCATTTATGAAATCTATATATGGACTAAATGAGCATTACATGGGCCGCATTTCGACCTCAACCACAAAAAATCGTGGGTTGACATGTCAGTCAATAAAAAAGAAAGAAAAAAAAGCCATGCACAAGGACATTCGTGGATGCAAACTTAACAAGTTAACAGAATACAGTTAACGAGCGCGCGTGCACGCTGCCTCCTTTTTATTTTCCCAAATCACCAGATTAATTCGCATCAGTACAAACTTAACAATAACACACGAATCCAAATGTTTCCAAACCAAACCAACAAACGATTAGAAGAAGATACACACGCATGATACCTCGATTTCTCTACTGGCAGTTAACAAGTTCACCAAGCAGGGTACATGCGTCGCGCTTCGCTAGCTTCGATCAGTATTCAGCTTCAGGCAGGGCACGCCACCCACACGGGAGCGGCGGCGTGCAGGGGCGCCATGGGTCAGGTGGCCTTGATGCCGGCCTTGCGCGGCGACCCCACGGCCTCCTCCAGCTTCTGCAGGTCGGCGAGCACCGGGGCGGCGCACGTCGGCAGCACGGCCACGGCGCCGAGGGCGGCGAGCGGCAGCTCCATCTCCGCCGACTCCGCCGCCGCGGTGGCGGCCGTCGTCGGCAGGACCACGGACGGCTTGGCCGGCTTCCGGTAGCAGCAGTAGAGCACCATCTGGACGCACCCGAAGAAGAAGCCGCCCACGTTCGGGAGCTGCATATGCGTTCGCGCAGAGGAACGAATTGAATAAAAGAAATCAAACAAGATTATCGATCGATCTCGGCACAAAAATCTCGCATTGCTACTTGCTTGTTACGACATGGATCGAAATCGAGCGAGGCAAGCAGAGCTTTTATTTTACCGTGACGTAGAGGTCCTTGGTGAAGAGGCCGTAGAAGAACCAGGCGACGGCGCTGAGGGTGAGGAAGAAGGAGAGGGAGAAGGGCATGAACTCGGCGCTCTTGGTCCTGATCACAACAAACTGAGCACAAGAATTTCAAGTCACTTTTTCTATATATGTATGCATGGATTATTATTAGGGCACGCAACAACGCATGAATATACTTACGATGACGCTCATGGGGGCGACGAAGACGGCCATGGAGAAGGCGAGGCAGATGCTGCCGAGCACCTTGACGCGGTGCGGCTCGGCGACGAGCTCGAGGGTGACGACGGCGACGAGCGAGAAGGCGGCGACGTCGAGGAGGAGGAAGGAGGCGAGCGCCCTGAGCCTGGCGGGGCGCGGCGCGTAGACGAGGTAGAGGAGGATGTAGACGGACTCGACGACGCAGCCGAAGGCGTTGATGGTCAGCAGCGGGCTGGAGTTGGTCTTCACCAGCGCGTAGAAGATCCACAGCGTGCAGCTGAAGAGCGCCACCACGTACGGCACGCAGCTGAACCCCTCCGTCGACTTCTTCCGGTACACGCGCAGGAACGTCGGCCTGAACACATACAGCACCATCAGAGATTTCTTGTGTCAGATTCTTCAGAAGCTAGCTACTTATACATTTACCGAATGGATTGCAAAGCATATGTCGTTGCTGGGTGAACAATTAAGAACAGCTTCAGGATCATCGATCGCATGGTGCACTTACGTTGGCGCGAGGAACACCAGGAAGGAGACGATGTTGCCTGCACAGGAAACAATGGAAAAGAGAGATGGAGCTTTCTATCAGTAACGACGAACCGATTGTTTGGCAAGCAAGCATGCGAATTGTATACCAGTTCATCAGTATTATTGCTACAGTGATCGAGCTCATCATCAGGCGCCTACAAGTCACGTACCTAGGATGCCAAAAGCAGAGGCCCACGGGTGCTCCATGGAGAAGAGCCCTCCTCCTGCCATTGTTGTGACAGCGCAGTATCAAGCAAGCTCTAGCTAAAGCCCTATCTGTCCTTTTCTTTCGTTTCCAAGAGAAAGATCAGAGGGCCGACCAACTGAGCTCCTCCTGTGCCCACCCCCACTACTCCCTCTCCCTCCCAAACTACTCGTGTGCCTCAGCGAGCGATGGATGCTTGTGTGCACTGGCATTGGGGCAGCGACTGTCTATATATAGAAGAGCTCCGGCCGAGAGTGCCATCTTTCTGGTGTGCGGTAATTATTAGGTGCTCCACCGAGAGGCACCACGCCACCACCATTGCACGGCCAAGCAATAATGCAATTATATCTGCCAGTTGCTAACCGTGCGTACGTTCATGTAATGTAAAATTTTTGTCAGGGTTGATTGGGTGATTAGAAGGCAAAAACTAGAGGTGTCATTGTGATTGGCAGTTCAAAGGTAGGCAATCTATACGTTCCAGAGGCATAGAACACGATAAATAAATATGCTAAACATCCTCAAAACAAAGGAAGAAAGACATTGAAATTGGGTACTCTTTGGCAGGGCCTCACTGTTATATATGATACAATTATCTTTCTTAGGGAAAGAATAATTATGGTTGCATAGCGACATTGTAATTGTTTGCAAACTGCAGATTCAGCTATTTTAAGGCTTAATTGAAGGGCGTTGATGGATGTGCACACAAAGAAATTCTACCTTTAATTACATCCACATCTTGTAGCTAGGTTCTACTGTTGGGATCAATAATACTTGTAACCAGATAGCACTCCAGGGCCACCAGGTCTTGAGAGAGATCGGTTTGGAAGTCATATGTCTGAACATCTACTTTAGGGTACCAGCTCTTTCTATCCTATCTCCCTGGTCGTCTGCCTTTGTTTATGGTGTGACACTATGGGAGCTACTTAATTATTTGTCAGCTAATCCAGCTTTCAATGCTAGAGCTGAACACATTGTAATTAATAGATTTCTATTTTGTTTGAGAACGGATTACTAACAAACAATTGGAGATTCAGTTCTTGTAATTAATTGCAGATAGTTTCAGAAGTTTGAAGAATTTTGAGCAATGCGCGTGTATTAGCCACAATTATATAATTAGTACCACTGTAAGTGCTCACTCCTCCGTTCCAAATTACTGCAAGTTTTGAGTTTTCTGGCTAGATACCTAGCTTTTGCTATGCAAGGATCTCCTATTAGTAGCTATTATATTGCATTGTGTTGGAAATTTTAATCTTAGTTCTTAGTATAGCTAGCTGCGCAGTTTGCAAAGGGCAGCATTTCCCACACTCTCAACACCATTCTGCATATGCGCTAGCTGATCATCACGGAGGGCATTTCCAGATTCTTGATTGTTATGACTTGACAACGCGCATGCATATATGAATGTCAGGGTTAGCTCAGGCAGTGAAAGCATTCTCAAGGGTTAGCGCTCATCAGGCCGGGCAGCTAACAAACTTTGGTAAGGTGCACTCCTAGTAGTGCTGTGCTGGTGTAGTTGTATGGCCTTTTTGTATGTAGCCGACTGGGGTGAAGGATGCTTTCGCTAGTGCTTGTACTGCTGTACCCGTGTCATGTGTATGCATGCGTCCGTGACCTGATCATCACTGGCTGGTGGATGTCGATCCACTGACCCAACGACACGTCGTAGAGCCAGGATCTTTTTCAACCGGTGATCTGAGAGCCCAGCAGAGATGACGAGCTCAGTGTTAGTTGTTGTTGCCCATGGCGCCGAACGGCCTTGCACTGGTCGGTGGCCAGGATTGAGCGAGGCATTCGGATTTCGGCCTCTCGCCCCTCCTCCCACTGTCCCACTTGGCCGGCGCACGTGTGGACGACGTGCGCGCGATTCCCCGTGTAGGACTTGAAGCTCCTCGCTGCACGCGGCCAAATAAAGTTACCGGTATCTCTGTCGATCGAGACCGGCCGGCCGGCCGTCTCGGAGCTTTACAGCTGCATCGCGTCGAGCCGTCGATCGCCGCTGCAACTTCTCGGTAGCCGGTAGGGAGAGCCCTGAACCCGGGAAGGGAACGGAAACGGAGGCAGCTGCTTTCGTCCTGCCTGCGCCGCTAGCTGCACCGGCGCGGCGACTCAACGGAAATGCATGCATGGCTCAGTGGCTCACTGGCGCCTGCTGTACCCTACTAGCCGAATCGCCGTTCGGTCGCCGCGCACGGTGGTACACCCGGCCAGCCGCTAGCTGCCGCTGCCGCCCGCGCGCGGGTGAGCAGAATAATGCAGCCGCATGCGTGCCGAATTGAACCGCCCGCCCCGGGGAGGAGGAACGTACGGCAAAAGCAGCAAAGTTCGACGGGGACAGGACCGGTGCACGAGCTAGCCGATGCCGATCCAAGTGGGAGCAGGGCCATCCTGCTGCCATCGTGCTACGCGGGGCCGAACAGGGGATTATCGTCCATCTGCCGATCGAGCAGGGGCACCGCCCAGCACCATCATCGATCAGTTTACTGCGTCGCGCGCGAGCGAGGATCGTCGGCAGCCCACACCGGAAAGAATTACATAGAGCTTTAAGAATGCACGCACGGAATGGCGGCAGAGTTCGTTCAAGCACGCGCATGCAGTATCTCAGTTTCGCTTGCTCCAGCGACAGCGGCAAGTAAGGTATCTTCCTCGTACCGTACCGTCTGACTCAGACTCGACCAGGGAGGGATCAGTACTCTCCACTAGTCCACCAGTATCGATCGATCTTCTGTTGCTGCGACGCTCCGGGTGCTTGGAATCGCGTGGCATTATTGCTTCCACATACAGTAGTAGGGAGCCCTGCTGGCACGGCGCGAAGCCGTGAAACGCAGCCACTACCCACTATCCTCGCCCACCGTATACAACTTTTACTAGGAGCCTGCCTGTGCCTACTGCCTAGGACGGAATCCCTACTCCCGCAGTGCCGGCCGAGCTGGAGCCAGTAGCACACTGCCACACTGGGAAACGGCACCACTCGTACACGTACACACTCTCCAGTGGCCTACGACATACTTGCGTCCGGACGTGGGAGCTGAGATTCCGCCGTTTACTGGGGATCGGGAGATCATTGTCCCGGTTTCGGCATCAACATGACACGATGACAACTGGACAGGAAACAAAAACTCAGGTCTCAGGGATTATTAGGAGTTTCTTTCATACGGCCTATAGCCGTATATACCGACAAGAAGCTGCAGATTTGATGTGCTGGTGGTGGGAGAAACTGACCATATATCCTAAGCTATCAAACAGACATGAAGTGAAAACTGAAAGCCAAACACTGACACAGCCAAATTCCAACTTCCAATAATATATATACAGAGACAGATAATCATCCAAAAACACTAGGGAGTTGAGGAGCTCTTCTGCTACTTTTAGCTTAGAACCCAAACAGGAGGGGCAGCTTAGAAGAACTGATGGGCTTCCGGGACGGAACAACAGAGACTGCTGAGTATGTAAGAAAGCACCCAAGTATATCCTAGGTGAAGCGAAAGCACAAGCGCGGAGGACACACGAGGACACTGCTTCTTTGTTGTTGGTATCAGAGGCGGGTCATGAAACGATGAGTTAAAACGTGTTGCGGTTTTTGCTAGTGAGCTCCGCTGGAATTACCACCATGGACACTGCTAATCGAGCCCCAGTGAGATTCTCCGGTTCCCATCTGCACCGCGATACTGTCCATTGACTCCGAAGTCCCACTCCTGTGGCCCCAACTTGATCGCCTTGAATGCATACCAGCCCTACCTTCAGTGAACTCAGGAAGGGCTTCTCTGCTCAGATCTGGGGATGCATGGGCTACCCTGCCTTCTTTCTCGTCCAAAAGGCCGCCTAGACCAACCTCCAGGTCTCTGATATCAGCTGCTGACCGAGGTTCATCCCAGGATACCGGCTTCCTACCCATTTCAAAATCTCCAACAGGTTTGCCCATGTTTGGGCTCATGAAACCCCTTGCTGGTGCACGTGATTGCTGTAAACCTTGCTCTACTGGGACCCTAGCTCGGAAATTGTTCTTGGAAGAAGGGACTGCAGTGCAGAATATCTCCATGAAGTTGTTCACAATCCCTCTGTTGTAAGGATTGGCTCGCCGATCATAGCGATATCTGAAGTTCTCATAGGTCGTCTGCAAAGGGGAGGAAAGGTGATTATAAATTCCTAGTGCTAAGACTAAAAGTAAAATCAACTATAGAAAGCTGACAGGGTACCCAACCTGGTTAGTGCTCATCAGGTAGAAATGGAAGACAGACAGCCCCCCCACAAACCACACACAGATGAAGCAGTAGATGATCAGAACGATTGATGCTGGTGTCTTCAACATTGCCTTCCAAATCGATGACTGTTCTGCATCTCTGATCTTGACAATGTACACCCAGCAGAAGCCAAATACATATAGGCATAGTAATGTCGTAGAGAATACAAACATATAGAAGAACCGATAATTGCGCTGCAGCAGATAAACAGGCAGTTAGCACCACTTAACAAAGCTGCCATTAATGTATAAAGATATCCACTTAGCAATCTTCAAAAAGCAATACTGGATGCGCTCAGCAACATTCAGATAACATTACTTCATAAAAGAGTAAACTGTAACGCATATTGCAACAATGATGCTAAATTATTCAAGGCCTTCTCATACTTACCAATCCTATGCATTGCCCAACCCAAGGACAGTGGTGATCAAAGCGCTCCACACAGTTATTACAGATAGAACAGTGCGAGCATCGAGGTGGTCGATACAGCATGCAGGTGTCACAGTACTTGACCTTAACAAGGACTCCATTTACAAATACATCCTTTGTCCGTGGCAAACGCAACTGCTGTGGTGTCTGACCATTCCCAGCATCATTGTTCATATCAATGGCTTCAGGTTCAGGAGGATGGGTGTTACGGGGTACTATACCAGGATCTCTACCAGAGGTAAGAAGCAGCAGTGTCAAATCCTGGAAAACAAAAGGTTCAGTAACCACTCATAATGTTGATTGATTAATTTACACACTAAAG
This sequence comes from Cenchrus fungigraminus, assembly GCA_036936925.1. Taxonomy (NCBI): domain Eukaryota; kingdom Viridiplantae; phylum Streptophyta; class Magnoliopsida; order Poales; family Poaceae; genus Cenchrus; species Cenchrus fungigraminus. The sequence continues at coordinate 26,409,076 of CM072780.1, read as the reverse complement.
CTTATACACAAAGTACCTTCAATCATAATCCTAAAGCATCAACAGTTTATTCACTTGGTTTTGTGTTAAGTAATCTTTTCTTTTTCACAGAAATTGAAAATGCTATCTGCCAGCTATTCCAGTTTTATACTTGATAATCACAACACAATGTATTTCTCAGGGTTTTGATTTGCATAACCACCATTCACACCCAAAAATAAGGTTTTACAGCTTTGGTCTGTCCATTTGTTGTTTAAACTGTGAGAGTTGTTCCATATTGTAGATATTAATCTGCCGACAGTCATTTACAGAGAGATTGAAATGGTGTACAAAAGACCATCATTCACATAGGACAGGTGGTAGAGCCACTACCACCCCCATTACATTGGGACACATACAACCATTGTTCCAATGGGTGATAATTTCTGACCATAATTTTTTGATTAGATGTAAAACAAACGTACAGTAAGTAGGGGATGATGGAGGTTCTTCTCAAATTTACAGATGTGATAATCAAGACCCATCTCAAGGTATCAGCAATTTTTGAAAAAAATAAAACAAGGTACCAGCAATTGGTACTGCACCGGTTGAGTGCTGAAAACCTAATGGTACTTTTGGGGATCTGACATATTACTATCATAAGGAGCTCAAAATGGTTTCATTCCGAAAAAATGAACTCAAACTAAAAAGATAAAGAGATTAAACAAAAGCTGGGGTACGAGTAAGACAAGGACCTACTATGCATGTTATTGCAAACAGAACTATGAAGAACATAATATGTTGCTCTTTATACAATCAGTGCCCACGCATCACTGATATATCCATATTCAAAAGTGCATGCACTATTTCTGACAGATTCATTCAAACTCTAGTAAATAAGGAATCAGCTTAATAAAATATCATCACAAACTGACGTGAAAAGTTGGAAGCACCATGTAGCACACTACACTTCCTATTTATCAAGGACATCCGATCATCATGCAAGAGAGCATGGCTTATCATGCAAGGATGCTTCAAGTTCCTTGAAATGGTTTAGAAAGGACAAAGTAATGTCAACACTTACATATATGGTGAAGACAATCACTATGACCATAATTGAAATCCCCCAATGATCAGGAAAGTCATTGATAAGATGTCTGGCCACAAATATACAGAAGACCACCACTGGTGCAAGAATGAGGAATATAGTGAGAAACAAGGATCTCACATCAGGTCCAAATATGAACCGGCCTTGTAAGAAAAACTCCTGAAAAGAATATCAGCAGCTATCATTAAAAAAACAAAATAGGAAAATTAAGTGGCAACTCCAATGTGAATGGCTGTATACAAAAAACATGTAATATATGAAGAAAGTTGAGGTTACAAACAGTATATCGGATACACAAATTTCCACTCAACACTTATCCGGAATATATGCCATTGGAAAATGAACATATCATACAGAAAAGTACTATAAGGGTACTGTACAAAGCAAACAATTACACCCTTTAGAACACTGCAAACATATGCTACTTCGCCATGGATGAATAAAAAGTGTCCCTATTCCCCCTAAAAGGATAAAAAGCTTCTTTGAATGAAAAGTATCCCTACTTCCCCTAAATGGATAAAAATGGTTTTTCTATAAATTAAATAAACATCATCACTCCCACAATGAGTTTCCTAAAATGGTAGATAAGCACCACTAACATAACTGTTATGTAATTCTGTTCAAACCAATATTTCCCGCCAAACACCTAAACATCCAATCAACATGACACAAATATAGAAGCTTTCTGTACCTGATAAACTAAGAATACAGTTCCTATTAAAAGAAAGCCTTTGCTCTTCCTAGTTTCAATCCATGTATAATTCACCGGACTCCAGAGTATTTCAACAGTTACATGTTACACCAACTATATTTCCAGTCCATACTGATTAACACACAACAAATATAAAAGGTAAACGATTTTTAGTGGTTGTTCTCGGCATAAGGTGCAAATTAAAGAAAGCACGTGCCCTTCCTAGATTCAATACACATTTCATGATTAATTTCAGAACAGTGTAACAGTTGTAAGAAGTTCAAACGTTTAGAGCTGGTGAATTTTGCCATTATATAGACAAACAGTGCTCCCCTACGAGATACTAAATATAAACCACACTCCTAGCTCCAACACTGATTTCATAATTGGTAGCACAACCACAGAGTAACAAAAAGTCCAAAAGGTTAGCGGAGTAGCCGTCATCGAGAAACATTTCCGCAGCCAGATAACAACTACAACACGATAGTGGCACCAGCGTAATCAACGTCTCCACAATTGTATGCACTAAACCCCAGCATTTCAAGCTTGAAATGACACGAATCGCGAGCCCATGGACCAAAAGCAGCAGAACAACACCTAATTTCCGAACTGCTCATGTAGAATCAAATCAGGGGGGGACTATGCCACCTCAGAAAACCCTCGCTGATCACCGTACACCCAGATCCAGATCCACTGTTCACAGGCACGCGGAATCCAAGACAGAGAGCTAGGGAAAAGGGGGGGAAGTGCGAGTGCTTACGTTGCTTCCCTTCCAGACTTGGTAAACCCTAGGCTGCTCGCCGGAGGCACCGGCTCCCCCGCTTCCGCGGGACGGCGGCCCGTACATCCCCGACCGCCCTCCACCTGGTTACCCCTCCGCGGATGCAAACTTTAGCTCGCCTGGTAAACCCCACGCAGCGCCCTCCCCTCCTCCGCGCCGTCTCCAGGACAAGAGCAACCAGCAGGCCCCGAGATCTCCCGAACCAAGCGCACCCGACGCGCACCTGGCGCCCCGGAACGGCGCCCACGGCCGCCGGCGACGAGGAGCGGGGTGGAAACGAGGGGATGTGGGCGCGACCGCGGCGGCCGATGCGAAGACGCGGGCGGAATGGCGAGCCAAAACGGCGGAGGGATGGGGGTGGGGGCGTGGGGCGAAGAGAGAGAGAGGACTAGTCCTCGAGCACTGGCGAGAGAAATGCGTCTGCGCGAACACCCACGCGGCATCGGAGAGGTACCCGGCGGCGTGCGCGTAGCAGCAGCGGGCGGCGTGCCACCGTGTCGCCGGTGGTGGGGTCGGGCTGTTTATCTTTCATTGCGGGACCCGCTTGGCAGTGAAAGCACGCTGCGCGGGGCCGGGCTGACGTTCTGCTCATCTGCTGAGTTTTTTTTTTTGGGGAAAAATATAATAAATTTGGAGGGAGGGGAGGAGCCTTGCTTGACCATTTCCGGTTGTGAGTACTGAGTAGAGTTTGGTGAACGGCTGAGCGCCCCGGCAGTAGTGGTTCAACCGTTTGACCGGATTTTTCAGGAGCCGACTAGTATATAGATAATGGAAACATATCTAGTGCTATAGTATAGTCTAGATGGACTTGGGTAGTTGGCTTGGCATTTTCATGTCGCTTGACCCAAATTTTGCGTTAATTTTTGTGGTTTAAACTTTGATTTGTTTCTTAAAACAACATTTAAGAGTGATGTAATAAACTTTAAGCAATCTGTAAGAACACTAGATTTTATAAAATTTACGTTGATGATTCGGGTATCAAATCACGAGACAAAGGCTTGCTTTTTTCTGAATAGATGCATATGTATGACTTTTTCTACTATAATAGAGAAGTTTGTAGTCCTCTTAAAGCATGTGTGGGATATGAATGCAATGAGTACAAAGGCTATTAGTTGCTCCTAAAGTAATAGATACTAAAAAATTACTCCCTCCGTTCGGGAATACTTGACGCCGCCGACCAAGGTTTGTACTAGTAGCAAGTTAAAAATTTTGTCTGGACGTCATATAAATAAAAACGGAGAGAGTAGTTAAATAAAGTAAAATGAGTTCAATTTCATCTACCATAAACTTTTACTTTACTTTACCTTGTAGATTTATCTATTTGCATAAATATTTTATAATAGAATAAGATAAATAGTGAAACATGTTATAAGTAAGATTTTTGGTAGAGGCAATTTTTTTGCTACTAGCAGTAGTAATTAATGAGGTAGGAAAGCCTTACTATATATGATCGCAGAGGTGGTCAATATGAGGATGTTTTTTTTATTAAGCCACCATTAAAGTCAACATCCATCCTACCACTTGCATGGCAACATCGTCTTTGACAATGTCATTGTTTACCTAGAGTGTCAAACATGCATCGTACATTCGTACCATTGAATACAAAGTAAACCTACTTATTATTTCTCAGCAAGTTTATAATCTAGATGAGTTGAGTCATTGTTGCACATGTTGAGGATGGACGGCTCCTAGTAGGCAAACACCGCCGCACTACAGCATTTCACTGCACCATCACGAGATTATTGCTCTGATTAATCTCTGATGGCCCTTCTTCTCGCTATACCCTTTTACTTGGCTTTGAAAAAACACACAGGCCAAGATTCTGTGCAGTAAGCCAGTAATGGGATGCCTGCACTGTGGCACCGGCGGTGCGCCATCTCTGAACTGCTCTGAAATCTGAATCTTCGTTAGCAAAGCTTCGCGCCTGCTCACCTAAAGCTGGGGAGGAAGGGAGGCGGGCAAATGACGCGCGGTCGCTGTGGTGCGGACTGAAGACAGTGAGGAGCTGATGGGGGATTCCATTTTAGGTTGGCAATCAAGAGGACCTTTTGACCAAAGCAGTCAAGCGGAGTAGGCGGTGGCCGGCCACCTGCATCCTGTTCCGTTGAACACATGAATCAGAATCAATGATCAATGGATGGAGCCATGGAGGTGGAGAAGGTGTGTATCCATGGCGGACCGAAATTCCTTCCACGTGGATTGGGTTTCAGTCAGAGCCTTCTCATCCCTGCCGTTGCTTCTTGACGGGCAGAGCATAGTACTTCGTACCATGCATTGTCGTCAACCTGTTACTCCCCAGTCAATCTGCCGGCCACATGCGAAATGAAAGTGGAAGGAGAACCATGGATGATGAAGCGTAACCGACGAGACAGATGACCAAATGGTTGGCTGGCAAAGCGGGGATGGCGAACTTTAACCTGCATTTGCTTTATCAGCGTATCATTCCTGCCGGAAAAACAACATCTCGACGGAATCAAGCTGATGGCCGGTAACAATGGATCCAGCAAAGATGTGCTTGCACACTCGAGTACAGTACACTGGCACATCCGCACGTGTATATATTCGTATCTGAGGGCAAGCTTGTAAAAAAGAAAGTCGTCACATTAACCAACAGCACAAGGTCAGTGGGCGCTCAAGAAGCTTAGGCTTCCTTAGAACTTGCAGGAACACATCACTCTAACAAGCAATTTTGCTAAACTGTAAGCAACACATTCAACAAGAGTGATAGAAGAACAGTGAGCAATAGATGAATAAAAATTTGCACAGTGAGCAGTGTACTTATTGGAGTAAAATGCTCATCTATTCTAACCATGGATCAGCAGTTTCAGACACATCGACACACTTGTTCGACACATTTGAAACCGAGCTCTCATGGCATAGGCTTATAAATTATATAATCATACAATAGACTGAATGGAAACAAATAGCAAATAGAGCAATCCCCAACTAGCATCTATGCACTGTTTCTCTAACAATGTTCTATTGATAATTCCTTCCTGGTCCATCCCTTCCATCATAGACCGGTGCACCTGTGTTGTAGTTATTGCTGCTTTGCTGGTAGTTTGCATTGGCTGCTTGCCTTGGGTACCCTGATGCACCAGGGCCACCGCCGTAGCTAGGACTGTCACCTTGGTAAGGGGGTTGGCCGCCACCTTGGTAATGGTGTGGCGGGTTGCTGCCCTGGTAAGGGGGTTGGTCACCACCTTGGAAAGGAGGGGGGTTGTTGCTTCCCTGGTAGCCCAGCCCTCTACCTTGATATCCAGGGTGGTTGTTGTGGTAAGAAGGGCCTGGTCCACCATGCATGTTACCACCAGGGCTACCTTGGTAACCAGGAGCATCACCTTGCCGATAGTTTGGAGCATGGGGTTGGTAAGATTGCGGAGCACCAGCATTTGGCGGTGGAGGTGGTGGCATGTTCCCCTGAGAATGGTGCATTGGAGGAGCATCACGAGGTGGCATCAGGTTTTGCCCTGGAGGGGGGCTGTTAAATCCCTGCCCAGGTGGCACATTCTTGTTCTGAAAGTTCTGTGTGTTGTCCCTTCTCACAAAGTTGTTCCTTGATCTATCAGAGTTACGAGGCCTATCACGTCTTATCTGGGCACGTTGGTTATTGCGCACCCACTCCTCATGGTACTTAGGCTCATAAGGAACAGCTTGTCCATTGATAAAAGGTTCCCCTGCAACAAGACATTGGGGATCAGATATACATATAAAAGTTCTTGGCACTTCTGTCACATAAGCCACAGATAACTTAAAAGTTGACTAAAACAGATCTAATTGTAAATGAACTTTGGTCATCATCAACCACAGTCATCAACACACACATACCACTAATCATTGTAAATTATCTTTTCCAGAAACTTAATAGGCTGGAACCGGTTCACATTTGAAATAATACTTTTAGATTATCACTAGGACAAACACATTAAAAGCGGTCTGTTAAAAACCAAACAATAGGACTGCCACACAGTTCTCAACTATACCGGCAATTGGCAATTATTGTAAATTGCAGCTACTAACATTACCTATGTACAGCACAATATAGCTACAGATTATAATGTAACAATTAATCAAGCAATCGTTTTTCAGCATGTCTGTTAAATTGTGGTATGTTATCTGGCATTTTTGTACACTCTTTAATATATTCTCTTAAACCATAGTTACCTATTTAATACTAGAAAATTTCACAGGATAAGGAATAATAAGATATCCGTTTCTATACAGTTTGGAGCTAAGCTAGAGTACACAAGGGCAAAGAGGTAATGAGTGGCAGAAATAGTGTACGAGCTAAAGGCAATTACAACTAGTTCAGTATATATTACACAGGGACTTACAATCCGATTATAAAGAGTGAAACACACAACACAGGTAGCCAGCAACATGTGATAGATCTGACTGGGAATCAGCAACTACTGTTAAACTGGTAGAGATATAGCACATATATTACCTCCATAGTCCTTGTTCTTGACATCCAGGTATGAGTCAGGAAGAACCCAGCGAACATTGGGCAGCTCTACAAATAAAATTTATTGTTACAAGATTACAGAAAAAAAATCAATCAGGGCCTGCAGATTCACCACATACCGTCTTAAAAAAAGTACCATGCATGCTGCAATAATAATACCTTTGATTTTGTAGGACAGCTCCTCAGATACAAGTGCACCAAAAGCAAAGTAGTGACGAGTTGACACTGAATATATCTTTTGCCTTGCTTCTTCCTCACTGGAATAAAGACATATATGAGATACACAAGAAATTCCAATAGAAAATAAAGGATACAACACATATGTTGAATCAACCAAATGGTTGAGCCAACTGCATTTTGGTGCTGTCTTCAAATCCAAGCCCTACTTAAGTTCTAAGAGATAATAAAGTATAACAATACAATATGAGCTAAAATTGCAAGTCTGTGATTTCCTGACAGTCATCAGGCTTGAAAAAATAACCATGCTCCTGTTGTTGTAAGGATCATAATCGACACAATCTACATACACACTATCCTGAACAAACTTGAGTAGGAAGCATCATGCAAATAATGATAAACAGACAAAGGTAAGAGGCCAATTACTAATTAACCAACCCACTCATGTGGTTGTCCTTAAGAGATAGAGTAGGGTGCCCATCTGGCCATCTCCTACAAAGGTCAGAATTCCTGGATAAATTTTCCAAGAAAATAAATGAATTTGAGAACATCACTCGAATTCTTGTGGCCCAATAAATCAAAATTAGATATATATCTTCCACAATGCTACGAAGGGAATAACTCGATTTCCCCTTACCTGCCTTAACTCATCGACTCAATAATCCCCACTTGAACAAAATTGCAGGTTAGACCGGCACAGACGCACTATATCATGCCAGCCTGTGGCTGGTTGGTTCGACAAAGATAACCAGTTGGGGTGTTTCCTTGCGGAACATGCTTGTAGTGGGCACTTTCATCGTGTGGGTAGTGGTTGTGTTAGTGCCAGTGGTGTCGTTTGTTGTAATTGTTGTTTTTATGTATTTCATTTTGTCTATCTATATATAGATCAACAATTAACTTGCAAAGTTCTGTTCAAAAAATGCAGGTTAGAATAAGACAGCCAACTGATAAATGCACACTAGAATAGGAATGGCATACACAGCAAAAACAGAGGAACTGACATAAGTAATTGATGCATCTAATAAATCTCTGTGTAAGCACTTGTAAATGTGACAACCCACCTAAAATGGTGGCTAGAGCATCCACTACTGATCATATGCCAATTTCAATAGGCATAATTTCAATCATTCAGGCGTCACGGTCAATGACAATATAAAAAAACAACATCCAATTCCGAATTCTCCGAATCACTCAGGAGTGTAGTTCTCAGAACATCCACCTGAATGATATAGGTGATGTGGAAGACAATAAAACATTCATCAACCGCACCAACGCCATCCCCTCAAACTGCAATGCCTCACCCATGACCATCAAAAATGAAATCATCGATCATGTGCGTCAAACAACCTAGCGGATGTGAGAGATGCGCTTGTGTGCGTGGCAAAGTGAGAGGGCCAGATAGAGGGTGCGAGATTGGCATACGGCTGTACCTTCCAACGACCATGGCGAGGGTTTCGACGTACTTGCCGATGATCTCGTCGCGGGTGGCGTCGGGGTTCGCGGGATCGCCGGCGGGCGGGTCCATGACGACGAGCCAGTGCTCGAAGTCGCAGCCCTCGAGGAGGATCGTCTCCTTGGGCGGGCGGTTGTTCCAGTTCGGAGACGAGTCCCGCAGCGAGGATGTGGCGGCCTGCGTCGCGAAGAGCCTGGCGGACGCGGACGGGGATGGACGCTGCGCCAACGGGAGGAGGCTCCCCGCCGCGGCGCCTAGGGGGCGGAGGGGATGGGAGGAGACGCCGCCGCGGAGGGGCGCGGAGAGCCTAGCGAGGCGGAGCGCGCGCGACGCCGACGCCATCGGGGAAAACCCTAGTGGAGAGGAGGGGACGGGGAATGGGAGGGACGGCGAGGGTTTAAGGCTAACCGCAACAAAGGGCCTGGATAGCGCCCTGGACCGGTATTTTTAGCGGGTCCAACCTCCTGGACGGGGTGCAGCGGTGGCGTCCTGGAACAGATCCTCCACCGTCCAGGAGCCGGAGTCGAACCGGCAAATCTCGGGGGCGCCGGCTCCTCCTTCAAATCCTCGTCGCTCGCCTCTCCCTCGAGGCCTCGACTCGCGGCGCGGCATCGCACCGCTCGCACCTCCCCCGCTGTCGCCGTGTCCTCCGCCTCCCCCCTTCCCCTCGCCGCGGTCCAGGGAGCGAGGTGGAAGGGAGCAGCGGCGGGAGGACGTCCGAGACTGGCGGGGCCAGCGCAGGAGCTCGAGGGGCCGGCGACCTTGACGGCCGGAGCCAGAGCTGCGACGCCCGGCCGACCTTGCTGACAAGGCTCAGGCCTCAGGGTGTACTTGGCGCTCGTCGGAGGAGGAAAAGCGGCGTCGATCTTGGAGTAGCTTGGGGAATTGATGGCAGGGAGTGTAAATTACATGTTGTAGGAGCGGTGGTCGGGAAGAATTGGAATGGGAGGCAGCACAACTCGCGAAATCGAGCGGCGGCGGCTTTTCACGAAAAGCCGCTGCGAGCCGAACGAGCACAAGAAGGAGCTCGCACCCTACGGCGACTTCACCCTCTGGCACTGGGCGGGCACCAGAACGAGCACAAGAAGGAGCTCGCCGGGCTCGCCGCCAGTAGCGTCGTCGTCCTTCTCACCGGGGGCTCACCGAGGGCATGGGTCGCCGAGGTCATGCTCAGCCCGCTCATCGTCGGGACGCTGTTCGACGTTAAGACGTTGGCGGGGCTCCTCGCCGGCGCGCTTGTCTCCAGCGCTAGTCCAGCTCGCCGACGCCGCCGTGCGTGTCCTGACCGCCGACACCGGGTGCCCGTTCCAAGCGCTCCGCGTCCTGGAGGCCACAATGGGGTGCGCTAAGGGCCGTGTGCCCAGGCGTCCCGGGAGGGCGCGCGGCGACCGCCTGCGGCACGTCGTGGACGCACGCGGCCGGACCGCCGCCGACGCGACACCCACCGACCATCGGCGAGAACCATTGGTGGCGAGCTTGAACGCGCATGAGACAAGGCGTGCTCCTCGCGATGCGCCTGCTCGCCGCCGAAGACCAGCTCCGCCAGCTGCGTGTGCGCCGCCGAGAGGACGCCCGCGCCGCCACTACAGGGATGAGGCCGCCTCGCTCCGCGCGCGGCTCGATAAGGCGAAGGACGCTCACCGCAGGGGACGCTCCGCACGCTCGCTGCCTCGTCGGCGGCTGCGCTCCCCCGCCCGCGCCGGACAGCCTCGCCACCGGCGCGCTCGGCGGCGACGGCGAGCTCGCCTGCCCGCGCTGGACGGCCTCGCCACCACCGGTGCAGGCGGGGGCGACGGCGAGCTCGCCTGCCCGCGCCAGACGTCCTCGCCACCGGTGCGCTCGGCGGCGACGGCGAGCTCCCCTGCCCGAGCTCACGTGGCCGCGGCGACCTCTCGCGCCCGCCGGCCCTGACATCGCTGGAACACACGCCGTCAGCCGAGCAGCGCAGTGACCAGCTCCTCCGCGTCAGCGCGATGCGCGTTGGAGAACGCGGCCTGCCGCCCTAGAGGCTGTTCGACTCATTCATACAATGAGTATTGTTCGGCTGGTAGATTGAATAGTGTTATGTGAGCGGAGATAAGCCGAAACGAGGCGAGATAAGTCAAGAAACGGCCAACCGAACGGCCTAGTGTGCTATGCTCGTCAGTCGTCAGGGAGGAGGGGCCGCCGGCGCCGTGGGTGTCTAGCTGTTTGCGTGTGCGTGTGGGTGGACGGATGGGAGGCGGTGGGGAATGGATAGAGTTGGAAGGAATATTCTTTGGAGGTGATATATGGAGGGTATTGTTGCAGCACAAATTTATTTAGGGGGTGAAATTTTGTAGAGGGTCCTTCAAATCATGCTTTTGGGGTGAAATTTAGAGGACACTATTGCGGTCAGTCTAAGATGATCAGAGTGGGATATTTTTCTCTCCAAAAAGTTGGCATAGAAAGAGGGCCCCTTGGCCCAAGATATCGCCGAAGACATTGCTGTGTTCTCACAAAGATCTAGAAGTAGAATCATTGAATCAGCAGCCCACTCAAACTCATCAGGAGGGAATGATACGGTTGCAACGTCGTAGAGCAACTCCGAGAGACTAGCTATCTTGACTTGATTAGTTAAACAATGAAAAAATCAACAAAAACAGCATTCTAACAGCCTCTTCAAACACTCCCGCTAGCTATCCTCGCTAGCTAAACCGGCGCCTTCGCTAGCCAAAGATGGCTAGCGCCCTCTGCTTGGTATCCCTTGTGGCCCCACCTCCCACGAGGTCCGCCCCTGCTCCCACCTCCCTCGCCCTCTGCTCCCGCCCCCACCCGCCGGCCGCGGGCTAGGCGTGTTGCGCCGGCGTGGGAGGAGGTGCCGACAGCCCCTGCTCCTTCTTCGCGACGCCACACATGCGACCTCCCCCGCCAGGACCTCCATGGCCGAGCTCGAGCTGCCTCCATGGATCTGAGCTCGAGCTCGGGCCGCCGCCGCCGGAGGAAGGCTGGATCTCGTGGCGCCGGGGAAGGGGAGGGAGGACGACCAGCGGCCGGAGCTCATGGCGGCCGGGGAAGGAGAGGGAGGCTGGATCTCGTGGCGCCAGGGAAGGGTAGGGAGCGCTCGATCCGGAGCGCTCAGGGGCTCGCCAACGCGCTGCCGTCGCCGCGAGGCCCGCCGGCGCCGGAGAAGAGGGCGGAGGAGGGGCGGTCGCTCGTTCCGCACTTCCGCAGCAGCTCGTCGTCGCTGGAGGAGGGCGGAGGAGGGGGCGGCACGGCCGTGTGGCTCGCCGCGCATGGGGAGTCGGGGGGGTATGTTGTTTTTTTTACTCCTGACTGGTGGGCCTAGTTGTGGGCGTAGTAGATGGCTAGTCATTTTAGCTAGTCTGTTTGGAGAAGGAGAGATTTAAGAAAGAATACTAACTAAATGACTAGCTAAATGTGAATTTAGCTAGTCTAATTTGGTGAGTCTCTTGGAGTTGCTCTAAGGCTAAATATCAATAGGAGTCTATCTTTTTATATATATATAAGGATCCAAAACTTTTGATATTAAACACATTTTCTTCCATACATCCATCACGGGTGGTAAGTGGTAGCCTCCCTAATCTTTCCATCAACCTTATATGGCTACCTACCCCCACTTCTTTCTTCTTCGTCGTCAACCCGTCCCGGTCTATCACGTTGCCCGTCTCTTCTTTTTAGAATCCCTCTCGATCTCTCATTCCTTTTTTGCAGGCTCGCGAACAACTGAAATTTTTTTTCACTCAGAATAGAAGTTGCCTAATCATGTACCACTCTTGCCATCCACATAAAGCATGATCAATTTTATTATTGTCTTCCATCACTTTAGACCCCACCTATGCGTGCATGCAAGTGTTCTTTTTTTTGAATTCATGCTGGTGTCATTAATCACGGATTGCATCATGCACGTGTCATTCCACATATACAAATTCATTTCGGCTACCATGTGTGATAATTTTTAGATTTGATTGCACAATTCTCTTTATTCTGGATTTCTTTCTTATCTTGGTTCTACCATAATTGCTAATTCGTAGTGTTCCTAATTGTGATTCTCTAATTGGTACATATCACTACATCCTCCCACGCGATCAAACTCCTTAGGTAAGCTCTGCGACATCGCGAAGAATCTCGCTTCGTTCTCGTCGAAAGATCCAAGCAAACTGTCATTGTCGCGAAACCAGCACCACCCTCGCCAGCAAGAACTTCATATCCATCTTTGTCAGTATCAGGTAGAGCTTTCTACTCTACGTATTCTACCACAACAGACATCGAAGGCAACGACTGTCCGCACATTGTTCTTGTACGGCAGGTGGGTGTAACCATAAATATTAATATATAGGTGCCGCATGGGCATTACTAGTTTCATAGAAGGTTTATTCTCATTTAATGATGTGACACATCAACATTTTTTATGACATGGCATGCTAATTATGAAAATAGAGAAGGAATGAGTTTCATCAGGATGAAACTCTGTATGCATTGTTTCCAAGATCATGAAACCTGATGAAACTGGCATGGAGGGCTTGAGAGTTTCATCTCATCTCACCACGTTCAATCACACTCGCAATTTTGCTGACTTGACGATGAGAGAGAATGAGAAAATCTATGAGACGTGAGGAGAGTTTCACACCATGAACTCCAGCTACCTAATTTTCAATCTAACTATGCCATGAAACTGGGCACTGAGACTGGCCTAAGGGGGCTCCTATATACCTATCAGAAGATGGTTAGCCAATGAAACTATAAACCCACCACATCTTAGATTCATATTTTTGTTATAGAAATCACCAAAGCTAATGACAAATTCAACATTTTCAAAGCATGAATGTTGGACCAACATGACCAACATTTTTTGAAAGTGTTGTACCAACATTTTTTAAAAGTGTTGAACAAACACTTAAAAATGTTGAGAAAATGTTCTTCTCCAACTCTGTTGTCGGCAAGCCTCATGACCAATCACGATGGCCGTCGAGCCCCACCTCCCTCAGGGGGGCATGACAGTGCACGTGCTGGCAAGCTCACGCCCCGGCCCCGACGGTCGGCCAACGTGCGTCCCCACTTGGGTGATCCGCTTGTGCCCTCGGTAGCCGGCAAGGGCGGCGACAGGAGAGGAAGGTGTGCCGCCTACGAGGGGCGGCGGGGCCAGCTGCGGCGGAGGCACGACTGCGGCAATGGCCCCCACATGGGGACGGTGCTGGCAGTGCCATTGAAGGAGCTAGAGTTTGATAGTTTTGAGATCTATGGGTCAGTTATTGGACTTTTGTTGGGTTATAGATTCAACTTCGGTCCACCTTCCATAATATGGATAGGATTCCTGCCCATCAAGTGCGATGATATGGACTATCAACGACTGATCCAGGCAAAAAAAAAGTTATGACTTCGTCCTTTACAATAAGAAAGAGTCTTAAATTCATATTTGAGGGCGAATTTTTTATTTAGAACAAGAAGCAGGAGAACAGCTATGGTGAGGGTGAACAATTTGAGAAGTAGAAGATGAGGTGAATGTCGACGCTCTGGCTGAGTTTGGCTCCTTAACTCTATGTTTTGTATATGATGAAACAACCTGTTCGTTTGGTTTATCAGCCACCAGCCAACAATACTTTCTCTCAGAACAAATCAGCCAACAGCCACCCACTCGCAATACTTTTCTCTCAGCACAAATCATCACCGGCCACCAGCCAGGCGAACAGGCTGTAAAATGTCGGAGCTTTTATGAAAAGGAGTACATCTTTTCACTTTTGTAGGTTTATTACCTATAAAGTGTGCATTTTCACCTTTTCCTAAAAAAATGCAAATGTTTACCTTGAGTGGAGCATTTATAAATTCCGCTAAAGACTGAACAATATAATGAGCGTAGCGTTGACAAATCGAAGTAGAGAACATTTTTTCATGGGCCTAACTGGAGACCAATATTTGTTTGTCCTTGCGAGAAACATTCAACAACCACTCTTGGAGATGCTCTAATGCATTATAAAAAAACTCATGAAAATGTTTTCCAAGATGTCGCCACTTTCAAAAAACAAAAAAAATCTATTCAAGCGTTTGGTGTCAATAATGCACATAGAAGTATTGACAGATAAATTTAGAAAACCTTCAAACTACACGCAAACAAGTTCCGAAGGACAAGATAAGAGTCAGATCAGTGACACTTCTAACGGCAGGGACTGTGTAAACAACCATACCTGCTATACTTGCGCCTAGATGAAAACAAAACTCTGCTAGTAGTAATAATGGTAGTGCACGTGGCAATTGTAGTAGCGGTGCACTGCTTGGTCTCGGTAGCAACAGCCTTGGTGTGACGGCGCGCTGGCACCGTGCAAATGTGGCTCACCTGCTGCGCTGCCATCCTGCTGGTAACATGAACACTCCCCTTGACGGCGTCCATTGTCGTTGTTGTGCAGGTTGCCATCATGGTTATTTGGGTAAGCTTGGTTTTCACCAGCAGGGTTATCTTGGCGATCTTGGTTGTCATCGACTTGGTGGACACCACATTGCTGAAATTTCTGTCCAGAGCCTGGTGCAGCCGCCCAAGCTTGAGGGCTTTGCACATGATGCTGAGAAGTCGGTGGATCACCATTGTTTGGTGGTGGATCAGGTGGCGGCGGCACGTTTCCCTTAGCATGGTGCTGCTGGTGCACTACTGGAGGAACATCATGGGGCTCTACGGTTTGCTGCACTGATGGAGGACTGTTGAGTCTCTGTCGTCCAGTGGGCACATCTCTGTTCTGCAAGTTCTGCATATTATCCCTTCTCACGTGACACCTACATATACTTCTTTGATGAGCTCTTGTTGCATTGACCCACTCCTCATGGTACTTGGGGTCATAAGGAACAGCCTTGCCGTTTATAAACGGCTCTCCTGCAACACACAAGGAAAATGTATCAAACACATGAATAAGCGTGGGTCTTTATTGATGACCAAGGTATCCAGCTACTATAGCATATGTACTAGGCACAATATGAAGAGTTGTGAATATATAAGATAAGGTAGCCAAACATGAACTGGTAAGGAAGATGGAGAAAATTCTGTTTTTACCTCCGTAGTTCTTGTTTTTTATATCCAAGTATGAATCAGGAAGAACCCATCGGACCTTGGGCAATTCTATGAATATATAAATTATCGACATGAGGTTACAGCAAGAACATTGGCGTAAGACTATAAACAGAACAATCAAAGTTGGTCAATAATGTTGATTGCCTACAAAGATCATCTTGTGGCAATACCATACCTTTGACCTTATAGGAGAGTTGCTCTGATATGCAGGCTCCAAAGGCAAAGTAATGCCTAGTTGACACTGAATAGATCTTCTTCCTAGCTTTTTCCACGCTGCAGTATAGGGTGGATTTGAAATAAGTTATATGTAAATTAAAAAAAAGTCCATTTTACAACGCACAACTATTAGCTGAGTCCAACTTTTAAGCTTCAACTGGAACTGTTCACTTTTGAATTCTCAACAATATATAAAAAAATGTATACATTTTAACTTTGCTCAAATTAAGAATGATTTTGGGTGACATGGAGTCGACGTGATGATATGGCCAAGGCTAAAATAGTTACTGTGTTTTATAAATTACTAGAATACTTAAAAAAAACTTTCGTTCTGTTCACTTGTCACTCAGGAGTTTATCTACATAATTTTTTTTATAAAAAATAAAAACAACTCGGATCCCAATCTGCTATAAATATTTAACCCCCCCTAGAGCAAGTTGATTCTAACATTCATACATGTATTTAATATTTTTGAATTGTTTAAATGCAATATTTTAATTTTTCAAATTGGAGGCATGGTTTCCAAGGTAATTTATAAATGACTTTATCTTTTGATACAAAGGTTGGGTTATAGATGTCCATTCGGACCGCCCGGCCCGACCCTAGCACGGCTCGACATGGTCCGATGAACTTCGTGTCGGATCGGGCCCAGCACTACTTCTCGTCGTGCCGTGTCGTGCCAGCCCACAAACTGCTTTCGTGTCGGCCAGCCCGACATAGCCCGACCCTACACGCGTCCACGGAGAGAATGGGGGGTGGGCAGCGTCACCGCGCGTGCCAGCGGTGGAGAGCAGGGGGAGGGGAGCGGTGGCCCGCCGCAGAGGAGGGGAGCGGCAGCGTGCTGCTACTGCTCGCCATGGTGAGGAGCATCGAAGGAGAGGAGAGGGTGGCGAACTGTGGCGCTGGTGGAGGGGACAGGGAAGCAGTGGTGGAGGTGAGGGGTGAGTAGCCCGTCACCAGTGGCCGCCCTGCCGCACATCTGCGCGCGGGGGGGGGGGGGCAGGGAAAGGGAGCGGCAGCCTGCTGCGCTGTGCTGCTCGTCATGGACCACCAGACGCCAGAGCGACGATCGTGCCAGCCTTCGAGGCTCCGACGATGGGGAGGGTCGAGCGTCGCTGTCCACGGGGTGGTGGCGGCATCGAATGAGAGGGTGGTGGCAGCGCGGGGGTAGGATCTCGCCGCTCGGGAGAGAAAGGGAGCGGGAGGTGGCGACTGTGATGAGGTGATTGTGTGAATTAGGGTTTGCAGGTAGAGTGTATAGAGTATATATATGGGGTGGAAGTTTTAGGGTTTTACAGACCTTTAACGGGACAGGTACTGTTTTACATGCCGGCGCAGGCCGCCCGGCGTGCTGGGGTGGCGGCCCACACCCAGCCTGACCTACCGTGCCGGGCCAAAGCCCGAAGAACGACGGGTCGGGTTCAAATCGGGCTAAAATAACATGCTTTCGGGCGGGTTGGCGGGCTGTGGGCTTTTTGACATCTATAGTTTGGGTTGCACGTGGGATTATTCATAACCTAAATTAATTTGCTAGTTTGATCAACATCATGAAAATAAAAATAATTTATTTTATTTTAAGAACTACCTTGCGAATGTGAGAGACACATGTTTGTGCGATAGAGCAGAGAGCAGACAGGGAAGAAATACCTTCCGACGACCTGGGCAAGGGTTGCGATGTAGCCGTCGATGATCTCATCACGCGGAACGTCGGGATTGCTGGGGTCATCACCCGGCGGCGGCTCCATAACGACCAGCCAGTGCTTGAAGTCACAGCCGTCGTCGAGGAGGATGGGCGTCTCCTTGGGCGGCCCGCGTCCGTAGTTCCTCTTCTCAGAGGCGGATCCGCCAGAGGACTTGTCAACGCCGGAGGAGTCGTCGGCGGCGGCCGTTTCTTCGGAACTGTCATCAGAGATCATCTTGTCCTCGGAGTCGGAGTCGGTGATGCCGGGGACGACCGTCTCCTTGAGCGGCGGCTGGCTGCTCGGAAGCCGCGCGTTCTCCTGCGGCGACGAGGAGGATGACGTGGCCCGCCGCGTCGTCGCGAAGCACCTGACCGCCGCCGCCGTCGACATCGCCCCTGCAGGCGCGACGGCTGCAGGGGAAAGCCACGGCCGCGCCGGGAGGAGGCTTCCAGCGGCCACGAGCGGGCGAACGATGCCGAAAGCGTGGAGGGGCCGGAACCTGGCGAGGAGGAGCGCCCGCGATGCAGACGCCATCGTTGGGTAGTAAAACCTTACTTGGAGACGAAGGCGGAGGCGCGGGGCGTGGGGGAGGGTTTATGGTCAAGCCAGGTTTCTAAGAATCTAGATGGGTTTCATCCTATTTGTAGTGCACGGCCACGGCCCACGGCCGCACGCAGGATAGTCCATGCAGCAAAAAAACACAGCCTCAGTGTCACAACTAACATGATTGCGCAGACCGAACCTAACCAGTAACCATGCCTACTAGTTTGTAATCAAATAAACACCATCTACCAACCAGAACAAAGTTAAGCTCACAAACATTTTTCATTTAACTTAATCGAATAATCTGTCCTGCTCCTGCAGGACGAACAGTATCCAGAAATTTAACACAAACAAAGTGCCGAACAACACCAGGAACCTCTGGAGGTTACAACAGCAGAACAACATAACAAGACAACGTTTCTCACTGGATATTTCATCTCTGAGCTGTGGTGAGTGTTCTTTTTCCAGGCCTCTGAACCCGGTATAATGCTGCAGGCCTGCAGCCTCAGGAGGTGCTGTGAACTGTGAAGACCTGCTGCTCTTCTAGCTTTCCATTGCCTTTTGCTGAAGCTGGTTCAGCATGTTGGACGCCGCAGAGTCCCGTGCCTCATGGGGGGTGAGCTTGCTGTCACCATCGGCACTCAAATCGAAATCTGGGCCCGTAAGGTAGACACTGGCCTGGTACATATCTGCCAAGATAGGAATACAAACTGTTAAGGATGATATTCAAGCAACATGTAGGAACTAAGACTGTAAGATCTGTGAGAAAGATTGAACCAGTTGGAGCAAAAGGAGAGGTTCTGGTTATAGTGTCAAACTTACAAGAGGGTATCTGACTAACTCAAATTATGATTAAGATGTCTAGGCTCTAATAAGATCATGCATGCAGGATGGTATACTCTAAACCATGAAGGAACATGAGCTCTGTGTGTGTGTGTGCGCGCGCGCGCGCGCCAGCAGTACAATGCAACAAGTGTAAACTCCACAACCTAAATCTGATTGCATTACATGCTGATGCCTATGTATATGCCTATATGGTCCAAGGATTTCATACTAATTAAGCCATGAAGGAACTTGAAAAGGACAGTGATCATCATTCACGTACCACCTGTAACTGAAGGAAGTACGATGTATCTTGGAAGAATCCAGTTGCTGTCACGGCATAAGTCATCCAGTTCCTGCAAGGCCTGCTGTCAGACAGAGGATCGGAGAGGTGGTCACGTAATATAATTTACTCCATCAGATGAGGTTTCTTGCCTGGCATTTGTTGCGTAGAAGGATGGCCTCTTTCAGTTTCTTCCTCTTTATGTTCATGGTTTGGTATCCTTCTCCAGAGCAGGTTTGATTGGCACCTTCCATTGTGTTCCAGCTATTCTCATATTTCTTTAGGATTGATGTCACTTTAGGTGTCACCTCCCCTTCTGCACATGGTTTAAAAATGATTAGTACTTGATTTAATAGAATATGGTGGTAAAAATATTGAAGTTGATAAGCAACAACCGTACATGCATCCTAGCAATACATTGATAGATATACAGGTCTATAATATTCCAGAGGAAATTAAATTATTCTGCTGCTATAGTTGTCCTTTGGAGGGCTAAAGTGTGTTGATGCATGCATTTTGTATGTTGCGGCCTTGTTTCATTGTTTGGATGGGATGGTGGTGCCCAGCTCCATCCACAGGGACAGAGGCCCCACATAGACCAGTTTGAATTACAACCAATCAAGGACTAAAAGTAGAGAGTGGTAGTGTGTGGTACATTTTAATTAGTTGCCTTGTGGAAGGACAAGTTGTTTACCACAAGACCATGTGATCACACTACTGCTGCTGTCTATTTTAGCTAGATTTCGTTGTGAAGAGGTAGAATACCTGTCAAGATTGTTTGAATTTCCATTTCATACTCAGCACTCTGATCTTCAAGTTTGCATAGCTCACGGAGCTGAAACATAGATACATTAAGATGAATACACATAAGCTTATCATGGAAAAGAACTATAATCAGCAAGCACCATTGTAACTTTAATTTTGAAATGGATATAATATGTAACATACATTATCATCCCGCATCTTACGAAGTAACTGCAGGGTCGCATACTTTTGAACATTATTCATGCTACCTGTGATGCCACCTTGATTGCAGTTTGAAGTACACAGATTAAGATTTGGGAGCACCAATATGGAAGTAATCAATAATAGTAAAAACACGCTTCGTTGGATAGGATTGTTCTTACCAGACTTTTCAGCGACTTCCTCCTTTTGGCTCTCCAAAGCATGATTCTTAGTTACAGGATCATCATCTGACACCTGAAAATGATAATTACTTCTTTAAATTGAAGCACAGTAATTTTAACACACAAAGCATACATATATTAATTACTTAACTAGAAACATCACGACTTATTTCAGAATGCAACTTTGTCTCAAGCTCATATAGTTAAACTGTAATTTAGCTCATCTTTACCAGAATAATATCTCGGGGCATATTGCTACTCTTAGAATGCTTCTCCGATCTGTCCATGTCCATTTGGACTCCTGAAATTGAGTGATTCAATCATTATGAGGAGAAGCAACAATATAATGGATCAGTAAAAATCAAAGTACTGTAAGAGTGATAGACTTACTCTCTTGTAAACCTACAGACTCTCCATTTGTTGAATTTGTGGGTTGTCCACTCACAAATTTTAAACTTTCCTCCACAACTGGAGCAGCAAGTGAATCAGTTTCTTGTGTGGGGCTCTCGCCATCCCCATGCTCCTTGTAGGTAACAAGTGCATCCATGAAGGTTTCAGGTTTTCTTTTGCTGTTCGTGTTACAATTTTTTCTGTTTTCACTGATGCCACTATCACCGACTGCTTTTACTACCTGTTTATTTTTCTTTGGAGTTGATGAAACATTTGTGGTTGTTTCCTTCGAATTTTCTTTTGGCACGCTCAGTGAACAATCTAAATTCCATTCCCTGTAACATGTCGAGAGTAATCTTTAGTCATTAATCTAAACAGCTGTAGCACGTGACAATATGATATTACCACTTCCATGCATAATTATAGTTAAAATAAATTTTGTGCATACCTGTTTTGGATGTTTAACAGAACCTCCTTATATGGTAGTAAATGATAGCACTGCACAACATGTGTCGTTGCAAGATACGGGTCACGTCTAAATATAGGACCACTCATCCTGTCAAAGGAAAGAAGCGAGAGAGATACAACGCTAATAATGTTAATGAGCGAAAAAGGTGAGTTACGGAGGGCATCAATCTACTGGGAGGAGCTAGGAGTGACCTGTCAATCAGAACTTCTAAAGGCATTTCTTTAAGCTTGCTATTGACAGTTTGGTCATACTGCATAACAAGCAACATCGTAGCTGTCTCCTTTTTTACTTAGTGAGTACACACGATGTTCTTCAAGAAATCGCAAGCTTGTGTGCTTCATACCTATTAAGACATAAGTGTGTAAGACATACATATTAAAGACATGAGTATGTGAGATAAAAGATTGGTGGGCAAACATAAAATTTGCACTCAGTAAAATCTAGCACACGGTTCCACTTCGGGCGCCACTTATATATCAGGTACACAAATTAATATGAACATGTGTACCAATCACACAAATAGGAAAAATTGAACATGAACATTGGTTGCATCATATATGTCATATATATCATATTGAATAATGTTTCAATAGCAAACAGCTTCTATTAAACCAAACCAAATGAGAGAGCAGCCAAACCAGTAGCCACACAAGCTAGTATAACTCTGCAGAGTATATTTGTGCAGATGTGCTTATTGGTGAACCACAATTCTACAAATTAAGGCATGGACCCGTGGTAATGTCGCCACAAAGGCAGCATATCTAATAATAGCTCTAGGAGAAAATGTAAAGCTAAGGGTGCATCCGAGCATATACACATGCAGCATATTGTAAGTTCAAGAAGCAACTCTTGTCTAATAAACTGCAAAAGAGGAATAGAAGCAAACCTGTTTTGAGCTCCACCTCTGAATATGCAATCTGCTGAAGCATATTTGGATCTGACAAGTCACTGCTATGTGCGCCACCTAATGCCGACCCGCTGATATCTTTCTCCAACAGCGAAAAGACGCCCTTGGTTTCAGATCCATGCTCGAGCAAGCACATCTTCTTTGTCTGATCGAGAAGCAGAACGGCGACCTTGTAGATTGGCCACACAGTCATCTCGGGGGAGTCCTTCGTGACGTCGAGTGCCTCGGTGATGTCGCAGGCGTCGACGACTGCCTTGTCGGTGACCGAGAGCCCGTCCCCCGCGCCGTTGCCGTGGACCTGCTGGTTCAGGTACACGAGCAGGGCGTCCCCGCCGATGAGAGCGGCGGTCGTGCAGAACCGCTCGGGGTCGGCGAACTCGAGCTGCGGGAACTGCTTCCGGTGGTAGTAGTTGTACAGGAGAACCGTCGCGTGCATCTGCATGCGCAACCACAGAAAACCACATCGTCGTCGTGAGTAAGTTGCAGCTAAGAGATTGCTGGAAAAAAAGTGTCTGTATAGTAGATGTTTGCTTCGAAAATAAAAGGTGTAAGTGTGTCTGTGTGTGATAACACAATGCGGAACAACAACGAAAGAATCAGCATGTTGAGGCAGCGAAAATTCTGAAGCACTTGATGCAAATCCACCCCGCGCGCGTAACGAATCGCACGAGAACGAAGCCGCTGCAAGCTCCATGGCTGCCAGCTACTACTGCTAGTAGTCAGGTAAGTCGAAGCTAATCGGAAGTTCGGAACAGATTGCTTGTGTAAGCCACGAACTCCCGACGAGTGCCCCATACACGAGCTCCCGAGCAATCGCAAAATGGAAACGAATCGCACGGAGAGAAACCACACAACCCCTCCTTCTCCCCTCCCGGCAAAACCCCGCCGCGCTACAACCCACGAACGCCAGCAAATCGCACACAAATCGCTACCGAGAGAATTCTCCTCACCTGACGCGCCACGGTCTCCTGCTTCTCCGGCGTCAGAGCCACCTCCCGGTCGAGCGTTTCGCGCGGCAGCGCCGGCAGCACGAGGTGCTCCACCAGTAGCTTCACCGCGTCCTCCATCTCCACCACCACCACCTCCGCCCCGCAGACGACGACAGCACCGAATTCTGCCTCCATTGAGCAACTACCCACGAGATGTGTACCGCGCCGCCGCTTCTAGCTAGGGTTTTGCGCCGCGGGTTGGGGCTGGGGCTCTTGTTTTGCGCCGCGGGTTGGGGTTGTTTTATAGGGGCGGGTCGACAGGATGGGGGGTGGCCGCCGTTCCGACGAGGCGGACTGAAATGGAAGGAAGTAGAAGCCGAGGCCGCAACAGCCAGCTGCCGGGGGCGGGCGAAGGGTAGGTGCCAGGTGGGCGGGAGAGCATTGGCGGGGGGCGAGATGCGCCGTTCGATGCGGAGCCCGGTGGATTGGGGCCGTCCGTGGTGTCGACACGAGGCGCGCGGGCCGCGGCAAAAGTCTGCTTAGTTGGCTTCGAACTTGCATCCGACCGTTGTTACTACGGGCACCCGCGTGGATGTGGTAAAAAAACATACTTCGTTTCTCTCTTATTTTTTCTATTATTGGGATCGTGACCGTGCATTGCTACGGACTCGGACCAAATAATGTTTGTAATACAACAAAGAGCATATAAAAAACATAATGTTGATTTAGTATTATAAGTTGATTAAATGAGAGAGCAGCTTAATGAGAGAAGCAAGCAAGCAGCAGTGGAGCGATAACTAATTTTGTTCCTAGATAAGCATAAGCTCTAGCTTTGAGATCCCGGTAGAACTTAGAGTTTGTACAATAAAGCAAGCTGCTTCGGAGCCGGTTTAGAAGTGTGTTCAATCCAATTAATAACAAAATTGCTCAACTTGTCAAAAAAATTGCTCAACTAAATAGAATATATTCATAGATTTTCTAGAGCCAGTGATGACCATCATGGAGCTATGTGCCAAACCAAACAAGAGCTAAGCAATGGGTAGCTCCCAACCAATCAAGCACAACACTCTGATTATATAACATGAAATTTTTCCTTTCGCTTATGTGTGGCTGTGTAACCGGCAATCAACTCGTCAAGACAAAAACACCTCATATTACTCTCCATGAAAGCACCAAATAAACTCCAGGGTTCATATTACTCTCCATGAAAGCACCAAATAAACTCCAGGGTTCATCCCAATTATTGTTTGCAACCTCATTATTCATGCTTCTTGTTGTCCTGCACCCAATGGTACAAGCAAACTTCTCTTCAGCAAACAAACAAAAAGAAAACAGATACAACAAAGGGTGCTACACAAGGGCACCTTCATCGCCTATCAGACGACTCCACTGATTCGGAGAAAACAGATACTTCACACGAGTGAGCGTTGAGTTGTGTGCTGGATCATACGGATGGTCCTTGGATGGGATCTCCAGAATAGCGGGAACTGGCTTGTTGTAGCCATCCACCAGAAAGTGTATGCATGTTGGCAATCTGTAACCCACAAAACCCACACACAACAAATTAGACATACAACTTATAGGATGTATCTTTCCTCTGTTAGCCAGCAGGCACTACTTTGCTTCATGATTTCCAGTGCTTCCAAACATTTTTGTTTCTTTGTCAAATTAATTAACACATAACAGCAGGAGTATCCAACAATAATTTCTCCAGCAATTGACACCCATGAACATGCACTATAATTAATTACTGGTTTGATCTAAAAGAGCTGGAAGATAAAGTCTCAATAAATTAAGCTGCAAATAACATGAGCCACCAACAAAGAGGACATTGGTAAAGGTGATCCAAGTAACAAAGGATGATGCTAGTAAAAAAGGATGAAAGCGCATTTTCTTAGCCGAAATGACAAATTTATCCAGAAGCACTGATCTGGAAGGAGTTTTAAAAATAACTTTTAGAGATTGTTTACCAGTTTTGAATGTGTTATACTCATTACTCATGTGCCTATTCTCACTACAAAAGACTTTGCTATTCGGCACACATTAATAGCTCAAGAAAAAAAAATTGACCACTCATTCAGAGGAATAGAGATGGACCCTGAGGAAACAGATGAGGGCAAATAAACACATAAACAAAGATGGACTAATGGATGAAATATCACATACCAGTTTAGAAACATTGACAGAAGAATCAGCTTCATCAAGGTTGTATAAATTAAATGGCAACGTGCATAGGCTGGTGACCACTTATCAAGTAGTCTGTTCAGAGATGATATTATTGTCTGCTCCAGCCAGAGGCGTCACTGTGAGCCCCTCATGATATACTCAATTCTGAAAATAGACGCTTTGCTGTGTCAATTCTGAAAAAAATGAGGTCAATAAATCACAAAGTTAATGGGCATGCCCATGCAAAGAACCGATACATGTATACTGCAAATTGATTCTACCATCGTATTCGCTTGTACATGCAAACTTTATTGGAAATACGTAGGCACACATGCCATTGAATGGAGAGAGTAGCATATGTGCACCTTGATTTATAGTGTTTGTGATTTCTGAAAGTGGAGTCGAACGATCTGCTGTTTCCGAGGGATCCATCTTCAGAGTGGAACTGCCTGCATGAAACCAAGTACAGAATGTTGTAGGAAATCCATTAGCAAGTGCCTCCATGAAATCAAGCTGCCTGCATGAAATGAAGTCGGCATCTACAATCTACATGAAACCGGCATCTACAATCTACATCCACAGTCACCACCTACATGCACTGACACAGAAAATCCAATCTGGTGAGGTCATGTAAAAATGTTCTATTAGTTGGCAGTTTACAATCTCTTATAGTTTCTTGCAGCGCACAGATCAACGACTTTTTAGGAAGTATTAATTTTATCGGGTCATTGGCATATTTGAACGGACCATATATATTTGAGTGGCAACATGATGATTATCTATCCTCCACCTAATCACAACTCAGCTTATATAGCGAATTGGTACCTACCAGGTTGTGGGACTAAGGTAGTTTTGTGAAAGAACTGGTTTTCCTAAACAGTTTTTTGCTACAGACTTACGGTCTACATCAAGATTTATGACTCAGGGGTTAGCCCTGCACCAGATCTCCACAAATAGGCAATCCAAAAAAAAATCCCATAACAGGGCATTTACTGAATGAAAACTTCCTAAAGAATCCATAATTATCAGTAATATAGAAGGCATCCTTTACTGAATGAAGTGATATTTTTCATGATGGAAAGCATGTGTATCATTTTATACAATCAATATCAGCAGCAAAGTTCTCCTATACATCATAAAAGGTTCAGTACTTCTCATCTGTTACCTGGATACTTCTACTAATTTTGAAAGCTTTAGTACTTTTTTTTTGACGGTCAACCGGGCGGAGAGCATCCCCACCTGATTTTTGTTGATGAGCTTTTAAGCAAGCCAAACTGCTACAACACATGAGATTCAGTAATTTGAGAACACATGAGATTCAACACATGAGCTTCAGTACTATTCATAATACACTTTGTCAAGAATTCATTGCGCAAAAGAAGACATTCAGTGAATCAAAGAAGAACGGACATATGGACAAGCAAACACGGCCGTTACATACCAGATCAATTTACAAAACAAGTATGACCATTCACCAAATATGTCAAATTGGTTAAGACCAAAAGTAGGGACACAGAGGAATTCCACCCAAATCAGAACTGTTAACAATGTCAAAATTGCTGAAGATTGACGATAGAAACTTGTAGTGCCGATGTTCAGAGATGATCCTGCTGACTCACCTTTGCCGATGCATGTGTCTGTGCAGGTGCTGCCTACAGGGATGTGCACCACTGGCGGATGAATGTGGGCTGTTATTAGAACAAACTATATTTTGAATGAATTGGAGGCATACAATAACTTAAAGCTAACAGATTATATTGTAGCAGAGAAGACAACAACATACAATAGCTTGAAGTGGTGTTCCATCGAACACTTAAAGTGCATGTATTAGAAAGACAGAGCATCAAGCACAGCAAATCACCTTGGGTGTCTCAAGGATGACCGGATTGACAGGAAGCAGCTTGCCAGCAAAATTACCTCGTCATGGTGAGCGTGGTTATTTCGATAGGTGGCAAGCACACAGCACCAAACACAGGCGATGACATCCTGCTAGCACTGATGCCTTAGCGGCAATAACAGCTGCAACGATTGCAACTCGTGGGACAGTGGAACGGGTGTGGCTCTCTGACGGCCGTCGGCGGCGCGGAGGAGACAAACGTTGCGCTGGTCGGAGGCGATGGCAGAGGGTACGGACGGGGTGTTGTGCGGCGGTCGCGGTGCGGCACCCGACGGCCAGTGGCGGCGCGGGTCAGAGGAGACGGACCCGCGGCGCATGGTGGCGTAAGGATGAAGGGCGACGACGGCAGTTCGGACGGCGACGGCGGTGGTTAGGGTTTGAGCTGCGAGGGTGGCGGCGAGGAACGGGAGGGCGCGACGCGGAATTGGGGGATGGAAGGCGCGGAGGATGGGGGCGGTCGCGCGGGATAGGTGGACGGCGCGTGCGCGGTGGGAGGGTAAAAATGGAATACCGAGGTGGGAGGTGGAGGGAGGGAGGGAGGAGGCAGATTCACGATGAAAGTAGGATGAAGTTTTTTTCCCTCCACTTCATACTTTTTTTCTCTCTCTACTCCTAAAAAGTACGAAATGGAGACAATTGTTAGTACTTTTTCCGCTCGCGTGAATCTGCCTCCCACCCCCTGTGCGTCCGCCCCCCACCCCCGGCGCGTCCACCCCGCGCCCTCCGCCCCCACCGTGACATTCCATTTTTGCCCTCGCCTCTGCCGCCCGGCCCGACCTCCAGTCTCCCACCCGCCCCCTCTATTTTTTTCCATCCGCGACTGTCGCACCCTCCGACCTCCGGGGCGACCGCCTTCCCCGTGCTCCGCCCCAATCCCAACCTCCACACCGCGGCATCCCCGCCGTCTGCTCGCCCCCGCGTCGCTCCTACCTCCCGCGGCATCGACGACATCCCCTCGCCCCAGCGTCGCTATCCCTCCCACGACATCAACGCCATCCATTGTCCCCTCCTCCAACCCTCAAACCCTGGACCCCGATCCTATTTGTCCGCCTGTGCTCATGTACGCTACCACCGGCGACGTCACTGTGGATCTACAGAACGCAAGAAATCACCCCCGTCGTCGGAAGACTCCGCTGGCGCCCGTGTACGCCGTCGTCCGTGGATCCAGGCACACACCTGCCGTCACCGGCTCCATGCACTCTCGCTACCGAGGGCCTCCGGTGGCGGCGGCCTCTCGCGGCGGTGCCTACGCTCGCAAGATCCGCCTCCTGTCATCTCCAGCGACCTCAGGCACCCTAGCCCTAACAGCATCGAGTTTGACAACCTCTACCTCCTTCGTCTGCCGCCATGCTAGGCTGCCTTCCGGTGCCAACGCCGGCACCCCCCTGCCGGGCATTCCCTCTCACGGTCTCACCCTCTTCATCTTCATGCGTTCAGGATGTGGATGCACGGCGCTCGAGTTCGCAAAGCATTGAGCTGAAGCGATTTGGCTATGGCACCAAGGTCTAAATCTCTATGAGCCTCCACGAGTTGCAATCGTTGCAGATGTTCTCGTCGCTGCTGTGGGAGGGCTGATTGATTAGGTGAGTGGATAAGCTGGAGGATTTCTTTTCAATCTTTGTGATATGTAGATGCAATCTTTGTAGGCTCTGATTTTCCATTTCCCTTGTTTCTAAATGATGATAGGAAAAGGGAAATATGACTGAGAGTATTTCCTATCTCCATTGGTATGCTAGATGAATTCTTTCTGGTTTGGGACATTGATAAATAATTGAAAGGCTTTTCACTTTTCTTTTGGCCACCAATCTGTTTTGCAGAAGGTAATTTAATACAACTGTATTTAGCTTTTTAAATATTTATCCTTTCTATAGCTATTTAATTCATGGCACAATTTGTGCTAATTAACTGTTTGAATTCATGGCACATTGTGCCAAGATTACTGCTATGTATCTATTAACTGTTCGAATTATTTCTCATCCACATGTATTCAGATTTGTTCAATCAATTAACTGTGTTGTCTCTTTGTTTTGGTTTTTTGAACATTACTCTACCTCCATTGTAGCATAATCTAGGATGATACAAATATAATCAGCCTTTTATGTAACTGTGGTGAGCTCAGTGTATAGCCACTACGGACGATCCGGTATGTGTGGAAATGTGGATGAATGATCATGGGCACTTCAACCAGCACCAGGTCACCAGGTGAGAACTCTGCAGTTTTTCAGTAGTCTGTTCAGCACCTGTTGTTTGTTTGTGTTCATGAAAGGTGTTCTGTTACCCAACATCCACCTATGTCATGAGGGGGATCTTAAGTTCAAGTTATCACCTATCTTTTAAGGACAACAATCTTTTGGGAGAGATCTTATACAATCTTAAAATGTATCATATGTGTTTAACTGAGAATGTATTGATTCATCATGTATATATACTTCATATCTATTTTCGTGGTGGCATTGTACTCTGATTTAAGAGATTAGTAGACTAGGCCTGTTGATGTTGATGTAGACAATCTGCCTTATTTTAGGGGCTTGGTTGTTGGTATTGGAACTTTGCTATGTTATATTGCAATTTTTTTTGCAGCTCCTCTAACGAAAGCCCAGCCTCCCGAACTCAACCTGGTGCTCCAGCCCCATGCCTGGCGAGAGTAACCACGTGGAAAATGCCACCCGCTACAGGCTTCGCCGAAGGGCCTTTCACTATAATTTTCCGGGCCCATAAGATTTTTAGGTAATCGGTCGCATTTAGTGCTCTGAACTTTGAAGTTATCTTTGGTTAATTCTTTTTCAGGAACTAGCAACTAGCAATTATTTGGTTTTCTGTTCACAACTATGAAAACTGAAGCCTTTCTGAGTGTATGCTCTATGTTACATAACACAATCTGACAATGGCTCTGATATTATATGCTTCAGCGATGCACTATGCTACACCTTTTATCATAACAATATCTTTGATTTTCTTGTTTCTGTTTTGCACCAAGAAAACAATGTACTTGGAGAGCCTCTCTGGTTCGCCATTCCGGTCCTTCATACTTGCTTCCTCCTATCTACTTGTTTTATTTATTTTACAGTGTGATTTCGATCTGGATATATGGGTCTGACTTAGGGTCATTCATCAGTGGGATGGATGTTGTGGCGTGAAATGGACGGGATCATGAATTGACCTGACATATGAATTGACCACCACTGCTTTCAAGTTTTTTCTCCATACAAGATTATGCATAAGATAAAATCCTTTTTGAATTTTTGATAAGCCTGACACCATTTGCCACTCGGAAGATACATGAGTGGGAGAGTTGCCCAAAATAACAAAAATACACACACAGGAGATATGGTGTTGCAAAAGCACTTTTTCTGTACACATTGCTCTCATATTTAGAGTGGATTACACGGCTGTGACAGCCAGCCACTAATGGCCACTAAGGCCCCTAACAACCAGGAGCACATTCAGCACGTCCTGCACATCCAGAGCGTTGTGCACCCTGAAGACTAGGACTCCTTAACAAACTAACAGACTCTGACTCAGCTACTCTAACAGACAGGACTTTAACTGACAAAAGCAAACAACTGGAGACAAAAGACTAACTGAACACACCGACCAGGGATCATTTCCATCAGAGTCTGTTTGAGATTTTTAAACTTTTATGTCATCTGAAACTTTGAATGAGCAATATTCAGACTTAGTAGTTAGAAAAGAAAAGAAAAGAAAAGAGTTGCATTGTTCATTGTAACATTGATGATTCTGAATGATCTGCATCACATAGACGGTCATGTACTCTTATGATTGTTTTGCATATTGCTAAGTAAAAAAAGTAATATTTTCGTGCAAATCTGATGTGATTTGCCTCCAAAATATGATAATCAGTCCTACTTTTGTGATGTTTTAATAATATTGTTGATTATACTACTTTGAGAGCCCTTTTTAAATCATGATCTCTAGGTTGCAGGTTTATGAACAATCATGTTGCCTGTTCATACTGATCTTGTAGCATTGTAATGATCCGTTTGATGTGTTCATGCATAACATGTTATCGTTTTGCAGGTGTCAGTGATTGACTTTACTAAACAGGTGGGAAAATCATCAGACCATGTCTAAAATTCAGATCATGGTGTCCAAAGGATAATGTTTTTGATAGGTTATAGAGCTCGGTGAGAAGGAACAGATTGATAGGTTATGAAGCTAACATTTTGTACGTATGATGGTTCTGATGTTCACTGCAGCCGCAACTGCAAGCCATTATGGTTCCTATTATTCTATATTAGGATATGTGAAATTGGATAGCCCAAAGCTGCATTATTGCATCAAGGTATCGGTTATAAGTGAGTGTTCTTTGGTTATGCAGGTTCAAGAGGGCACTGGAGACCATGTCTGATGATAGGAGAACAGTGCATAGAACTTCAAGACAGTTTTGATTGTGTTTCTGTGTTGGCAAGGATGCGTTGTTGAAACTATGCACGCATGAACCTATTTGAATTGTGCATTGTTGGACGAAAGTGATAAAAAATAGTATCATAAGTTGATTCTGGATCTCAATTAGTCATGAAACATCGTGTTTCCTTATGAATGTTTTCATCTGAACTGGAGTGCACTACGGAGATGACCATTAGTTTGCTTATGAATGATTCAGTAGCGAAGAAGGGTACACACAATTTTCACTGGGGATTTAGTGCAAAAAATATGATATTTTGAAATGATCATTCAGAGCATACTTTTGCAAAGGACATAGTGATTAATTGTTTAATATACATGCTTATTTTCACATAATTATTATTTAGTTGAAAATTATGTGTATTGCAATAGAAATTTTTATTGCCCGTAGCAACGCACGGGCACTTTCCTAGTAAAGTAGTAGAGTAGAGATATACCCCTCGTGTCGGTACAATTGTAGTATCTATTCATACATGTACACACGCTCCACTCAACACACGCACACCGCACTCACACTCTACGTGTACTAGTTGTCTTACATCTACACTACACATATTTATGAAGACTGTGTTCTTCTAGAGATCACCTGAACTTCATGGCTCCGTAGACGACGGGTGTGTTGCAATCCCATTGCGGTTCAACGGGAGAGGCTGCATATTTTATTATGAGGAATGAATTCCCCGTGCGACACCACAGATAATTCCCAAAGATCGAACCGCAGCGGGAAGCATGGCCACGTGAGCGCTACCACCGAGCTAGAGGTCTCTCTCTCTCTAAGCATCGATTTTCACCATCTTTCCCACTTCAACTACTTATGCGCAGTTGCAAAACGCAAGCACTAGAGAAAGAACAACCACCAGTGCTTGTTTGACTGAGTAACTGAGTTAATAGAATATTATTACTTGGTCACATACAGTTAACAGTACGAACCCATGCAACCACTGCTTGATTATTCCTATTTTATATTAAACATAGAGTACATGTTTGTTATGGTCGTCGATGCTCACGTTGCAGTCTGAAAGTTCTGGCATCGGTGGAGAGATGACAAGTTCTAGCATCGGTGGAGAGATGATAGTGATAGGATGTTGTAAACCCCGGTTTCACTATGGATGCTCTACTAATAATGAAGGTGTTGAATGGATCACTCTTTGTCTAAGTTGTTTTGACAATTTCCACGAGTAATCATTTGTATGGGATGTGAGCACCAGCATACAGTGATCCACAATTTCGCATGAAATCATTATGTACAAAGTTAATTTTTCTTGGAATTCGAAAATTTAGCAGTAAGATGTCTAGCAATATAGCATGGGTAACTTATCATATGGTCGTTTATGTTGATTTCTCCATTAATTAGTTGATGATCATGGATAAAATTTACTCCTTATAGACGTACTTAACACTACCATACCATCATTCACCTTCCTCACAAACCTATCCATTTTCCCTTCATATCCATGACACTAACATCATCCTTCACCTCACCCGATCCCTTTTAACCCCTATGCCCATGAGTCATAAGTCATGAAAAAGTTATACTGAATTCAAGTGTACCTGGTATCTCCCCTTCCTTCCTTGACAATAGGTTCCTCCAGCGAGAATGAACCATCCTTGACAATAGGTTTCTCCAACGAGCTATTCCCGTTAGGAGATTAGAGGTTGGAGTTTTAGGGGTTAGGACTTCGGGTAGCATATCTCTAGTGCTGGGCTTCGAGGGAGGGTCAGGGAATAAGGAAGATTGACAATGGAGGTGATTGGTGTGGGTAGGCACCACAGCTCAGGGCGGTGGAGGACAACTTGTGTGGAAGGGTTAGGGTGGGAGCGTCAAATTGACATACCGATTAGGTTAGTTAGTGTGCTGGTGGGAGGAAGAGGTGGACTCGATGGTAGAGAGCCACCGAGGATGGAGGTTGAGGGAGGGGTAGGGGTACCATGTGGATGAGATGGGCTTTGGAACAAGTGATGCAATGATGTGCAATTTCATGAGGAATTTTTTTGGGTGATATTTTGTTCTTGTGGTCCACATGTTTAATTTCTTAGCAAGATGCCTATTTAGACGTTAGTAACATGCTTATCTTAACAATTATGGTCCCATGTCGATTTCTCTGCCAATTAGTTGTTGACCGTTGCCAAAATTTACTTCTTATATAGACTTAACACTAACATCATCCTTCACACTCTCTCCCAATTAAATGAGTTGGAACTTGGGTCATGCTATTTGTGGGCCACCCGAAGCACAACATTAATTTTGACACAGACCAAAGCATGACACAACATGATAAATTTTGGATTGACATTACATGAATGCGAGTGTCATGCCATATCTAGGATCTTGACACGATGGGTGGCATGGTATGGCGTGAATCTTGGGCCAACACGGCAAGAAAATGACCCATTAGCACATATGTAGACCATATCATTCAAATACTACTCGTTCTATGTGTCATGTAACATAACATAACATAACTACTATGACGAAGAACCACAGAAATTTACCTCACAAAGCATGGAATCGTCATAACAATAATCCATAACATAATGTCATTCATTCTCTATATATAACCACAAATAGTCATAATATTCACATACAATATCTATATAATAATGTCAATTTCCTATATTAATTTTTAGTTTTTCTAGGTATGTTATTCCTCTAAATCCACTATAATCAAAAGAGCTATTGCTAAGTAGCTTACTAAGCCTGCACATATGTCTAAAGTACTAACGAGAATCCTGGATACCCACACTAGTTCCTATATATGTATGCCAATAATATTGATACTGCATTGGTGTTCCAATGGGTTAATTATTTAAGTAGAGTCATCTGCATTTTCTTGCAAAGTACAAACACATAAAAAGTTGTTGAGTACATGTAATTCTTGTGGCACATCTTGCAATGCATATTATTAAAAGGAAAATGGAATATTACTTTTGAACCCTACCTTTGTCTCTATCATCATTATTAATTATATGATCATCTATTAGAGCATGGCATGATGATCGATATTTTTCACTTTTAGTATGGAATTTTTTACATATACTACTAGCAGCTTGGATATTATTTTTTCTCATGGCTATTAAATAAGGAGGTTTGTTAGAGAATAGTCGTGATTTAAGCTTTAGAAATAGATTGATGGTTTGAGTTCAATGAAAATTACCTATGTCTATTGAATCACATGAAATGAGTATATCAATAACCACGATCTTGTAATATAAGCTAATGTCTGTTTATATATTTTTCTGATATTCAAAGCAGTTAATTGGAACAACTTTGTACTAAAATACACTATAAAAGATTTAGAAACAAAGCAAAAATAATTATTTTGAAAAAAACAAAATGTAAACTTTTTTTTTTGAGAAACAACTTCTTCATTCGTCCATTCATTCATTCAGGACCATCATTACAATCATCTTGCAGAATTTGCAAGAGGAAACTAGGAGGTACACTTAGTGTCACCAATTCAGTTTTCATCTAACTCTTCATTTTTTTAATTTTGTACCCCTTAAATTTATATGGTAGGGGCCATATGGTTAGGTAGACCAAAAAACCATATTATATGTTCATTCTCTTCATTTATCAAACCAACTGGATGTCTAAAATATGTATAGCATAAAAATCAATACTGCTATGTGATTTCTGTAAAATACATTTGTTATCCGAGAACATGAAAATTAAATTTTAAACTGTATGCATACTGTTATTTAACCATGCTCGTAATAAACTAACATAAAACCATATGGATATATAACTGTATATAATTTTTATGTAGACTATATGTTGTTTGTATTATATGACCTTTATAGAATTATTTAAGTAATGTATTCTACATATCTCAGAATTTGTTGTCGAAATATTTTTGCATACATATACAATATTTCTTTAGAAGTAGAATAGTCAATAATTTTATGTAGGATTAAATGAATTGATGGATCAGTGTGATATATAAAATATGATCCTTTATTACTAGCACCAATTTTGTTCCATTAGAAGATGTAGGACCCACAGAAACTAGTATGGTTTTAGATAAGGCTATAGTTTTTGGATTAGGATTTAGAGGATAGTTGTGATATTGAGCAGATTGGACAAACAACGCATGCTCCTAAATGCATTTGAACATATTTGGGCTCATGATAACATGTTAGATTTTTTTCAACATATTTGGGCTCACGATGTATAGTTGTGAGATTTGATACACTTGAGGTTTTTTTAAAAAATGCTACGTGTATAGCAAAAAGGAACGGAAATGACAATTTTCAGTCAAATTCATTATTTTATTTTATTTTATTATATGTAGAATGTTTTCCAAATTTGCTCGTTGAAATCTAAACTATATATATTCCAATAGCCTCTAAATGTTCTTGCGCCCTAAATTTTTCCGTCTTGTTCTCCTTTTGATTCAAGGATTGCCTTTCACTCTTTATCTTTGCAAATTGTGTGACTCAGTCAGCAATCAGCTGCATTGTGGTTTGATCAGATACTGGAAGTAGACGGGTGTCTGCATAAACCTCATTGGCAAACAACCTTGCACTTGTAGTGAATTGATTGGCCAACATCTATCCCCTTAATTTTAAGTGTCACTAGCACATCTACTGTCTCAGGGGCTCAGGGCTTCGTTCATCGGCCGCCCCTCCCCCTTCACCTACCATTAGGTAATTCTATCTTGCTTTGCTCATCCATCCATCGCTGTCAAGGTCTTTCTCTGGTTTGTTGGATGCAGCTGGAACGGGTGGCGTTCGCGTTCCTTATGAAATTGAAAAGCAACGAGCATGCAACCCCAAGCACTCTGTGTGGTAGTATGATTGAGAGGTTGATTTGCAGATAATAATGATATACCATTGCTATTGCTTAAGGTTTGGTACACTTGCAACATTGAGTTCGTGTATATATAAGCTTCAACCTTTTGCCGATCCAAATTGGGTTTGATGTAGCAGAGATTAATTTAATGTCACAATTGTCTAAATGTGCTGCTTGTATGTAACAGTAAATGAATGTGTATTTATGATTTGAATCTTTGCTTTTTCTGGAAATTGATCAGAAGATGTGATAACAGTATGTTTTCATGGACACAAAATATACATGCCTCCTGCCATAATCACTCCATTCAGATTGTGTAAAAAATAGCAAATGGTAAATTTGTACCCTTTGTTACACTCAAAGCAGTTTGTTTCTTTTATGGAAAGGAAATACATATATCAAGTAGAAGTAGTCCAAAATATGTTAGGAAGTGTTAATTTTATCCTTTTCCTCTCAATGCCGCATACATTTAAATTGATGAATTATTAATTTTCAGTTAATAGATGCTTGCAAAAACTACCATCCTTTGATCAAAACAGCATATTTCAATATTGCAATATCTGGTGTTATCAAAACACCATATTTTTCGTCCTCCTTTTATCAGGTTAGAAATTTTTTCTACTCTTGTGGCAATGCAAGGGCATAGAGATAACATAATATTACTACAAACTCAACTTATGTGCATGATGGGATGATAATGCAATGGAACTTCATTGATTTTTGGCGCACGAAACGAATGGGTATCAAGGCATATTTTAGTCGTTATAAAACATTATGTCAGTGAGAAAAATGATTAACACAAACTCAAATGTGCAATGGTTTAGTACATTCAGATAAATAAGTAAATAACACAAGCACATGCCCAGTTGATAATGGCAAGGCATATTTTGTGCTAATCATTTTAACACAATTTGGAAAGGATAAATATCCATGATTGCAAAAAAATTGTTACATCATGAATTCATGATGTAAGCCTTGACCTGGTACCATAATTACTTCCTAAGGAAGTTGCGAAGCTCAATAGGTCAGGTATCTCTGGCCTCTTTAGCTGCTCAACTGATCCCCGCAGCCTGGGAACCGTAACTTCAGAATCCTGCACACCAATCCTTTTCCTTAACATAGTCCAAAACGTGGGTATGAAGTGGAATTCATGGAACATGAGCCCTCTTGTCCACTCCCGATGGTGGCAGTAGGTGAGCAGATGATCAGCAAGCGTGTAGGGCCTGACAAATAATGTTGGAGTCATCGTCGCCGCTAGCTTGTCATTTTCATGGCACGATGTCGACAATGTTTGAAACGAACCATCTTTGAGTGAGTGCACAGTGACAGGCTTGGGTGCCTTGGGCATGGCAAAGTAGATGCAGTTGCTAGTAATGGAAGGGAGGTCCTTAGCTGAGACGGACAAGCACCTGTCAC
Source organism: Cenchrus fungigraminus (assembly GCA_036936925.1). Classification (NCBI taxonomy): domain Eukaryota; kingdom Viridiplantae; phylum Streptophyta; class Magnoliopsida; order Poales; family Poaceae; genus Cenchrus; species Cenchrus fungigraminus. The sequence goes on along the minus strand of CM072780.1, from coordinate 26,371,346 downwards.
GGCTGAGGAACAGCGTTCGGTCTCCAAGGCTAGTCACCCGAGAGATCTCCTGTCGCCTGTCGGCATAGGTCCACCTTGAAAAGTGCAAATGAATTGAAGCTCTCAGTGGAGATCTTGTGCAGGACTGCAACGAGCATGGATCCCATCGACTCCACGAGGTAGTAGTGGCAGCTCCGACGGCGTCCAAGATCCTTTGGCACTTCAGCAACCACCGCACCAACATGCTTGTGCAGAGGGTAGATCTGCACTAGCTGCCTCCCAACCTGCGTAACGCCATAGAACCGCCCATTGAAGGGCAAGGTGTTGGTGAACTGAATATTTATGTGGATAATGAGCCAATCCTTTCTGCTCGGCTCGGCACAGATAACCACAGGCATGTTGGGAAACCAGACCACAACGGCAATGGAGGTGGAGCGGCTGGCAACACAGACGGCAGCCTTGAGCCACACGAAGGAATCCATCTTGAACGATGCTTGTTTGCTGAGCACACGGTGGAAGAAGCCGGCGAGGTGGGGCAACCGGACGATAACTCGTGTGAAGGGGTGGAGAACGCGCACGATGGCTGTGCCGGTGTCGAGCATGAGGATGAGGCCGTCCGTGAAGCCGACAATCCGCTGACCCTGGAGCTCCCACAGGTGCACCCGCCGGACCCTGCCGGAGGAGGTGTGGAAGAAGGTGATCGCCTCGTCGTCGACCGGGCGCACGCCGGTGCCATCGCAGAGCGCGACCCAGCCGCGCGGGTGGAAGCGGCGGTCGGCGAGCGTGGGGTCCCGCCGGCTCGGGGTGGACGCGCGCCAGTGCGCTCACACGGCGCGGAAGACGATGTACTCGGCCACGTCCTCGTCCAGCAACCGCTCGGCGATGAGTCTGGTGATGTCCAGATGGAGCGATGTCCAGTCCCGCCCCTCAGGCGCCGGAGCCGGCGCCTCCATGCGGCGCGGAGATAAATGCGTTGAAGGCGGCGGCCTTGCGCTTGCCATTCGTCGATGCCGGTGTCTGTTCCATTCACGAAACAGAAGGGACGCCTTGGCTGCTATGTGCAGCCGGAGCCCAGACATATATAGAGCCACTAGCCAGAAATCGCCAGCGCCATTGATGCGGATTCGAACTAGGAGTAAATCACGCGTCAAATTCCAGTTCCAACTGTCAACTGATCGGAATCGCTCAATGAGTCTTTGTGCAGGATATTCCTCAGATCACCAATACAGAGAGTGAAATGCTAGTCGCTGATTTTTCTGAAAAGGAAGTTAGAGAGGTCATTTTCCAAATGAAACATAATAAAGTACCGGGGTCTGATGGTTTTCCTGCTGAGTTTTATCAAGTGTTTTGGAGTCTCATAAAAGATGACCTAATGGGCATGTTCCGAGACTTCCATGCTGGGGACCTTCCTCTTTTTTGCCTCAACTTTGGAATAATAACATTACTTCCAAAGGAGAAGGAGGTCAAAAAAATTCAGCAATACAGGCCAATTTGCACGCTTAACGTTAGTTTCAAGATCTTTACGAAGGTGTTGGCAAACAGACTTACTTCGGTTGCGTGTAGGATTACCAAACCTTCTCAATCTGCCTTCTTGCCTGGAAGATATATTTTGGAAGGGGTGATTGTTTTACATGAAACTATTCATGAGCTAAAAAGAAAAAAACAAAAAGACCTTATTCTCAAACTAGATTTTGAGAAGGCGTATGATAAAGTTAATTGGGACTTCTTGCAGTAAGTCCTTAGGATGAAGGGTTTTCCGAGTATGTGGTGTCAGTGGATGGAGAAAGTGGTCACAATGGGTAGTGTGTGTTCAGGTGAATGACGACTTGGGTCACTTTTTTCAGACCAAGAAGGGTTTGAGGCAGGGTGATCCTTTGTCCCCTATTCTCTTCAACCTGGTTGCAGATATATTGGCCGTGTTAATTGAGAGGTCAAAAAATCTGGGATTCGTTGATGGGTTGGTTCCTCACTTAGTGGAGGACGGTCTATCAATATTGCGATACGCAGATGATACAATTCTGTTTTTCGATGATGATTTGGAAAAGGCCAAAGGCTTGAAACTAGTACTAAGTGCTTTCGGAAAGCTATCAGGTCTTAAAATCAACTTCCATAAAAATGAGCTATTCTGCTTTGGGGAAACAAGAGATAGGTCTGGGGAATATGTGGAGCTTTTTGGATGTAAGGAGGGTGAGTTTCCTTTCAGATACTTGGGAATTCCTATGAGTCCTAGGAGGACTTTCTAACAAGGATTGGTGGGTGGTCGAAGAAAGATTTTAAAAGAAGCTTAGTAGTTGGAAGGGTAAGATGTTATCTTCGGGAGGGAGACTAGTCCTAATTAACTCGGTCTTGTCTAGCTTACCAATGTTCATGATGTCCTTCTTCAGAATACCTAAAGGTGTTTTGGAGAAACTGGATTATTATAGATCGAGATTTTTTTGGCAACGCGATGAGCATAAGAAGTATAGGTTGGCCAAATGGAGCATTCTTCATAAACCTAAGAGTGTTGGGGGAATGGACATTATTGATTTGGATATCCAAAATAAATGCCTATTAAGTAAATGGATTATCAAATTAGTCAATGAAGATGGCTTATGGCAGCAAGTACTCAAGAAAAAGTACCTTAAGGGCAAAACTTTATCACACGTAGAGAGAAAGAAAGGGGATTCACATTTTTGGTCCGGTTTAATGGAGGTTAAAAAGCTTGTGCTGGAGAGGGGTAGGTTTAAAGTACAAGATGGTACTCAGACTAGATTCTGGGAAGATCTTTGGTTAGGGAAAGAACCTTTAAAAGAAAAATATCCTACCCTTTATAATATAGTGAGGAAGAAGAATGTGTCGGTTGCCCAAGTACTAATAAGTACTACCCCGCTTAATATATCCTTCAGACGTACCTTAGTGGGGGACAATTGGGACAAATGGCTCAGTTTAGTGGGGAGTATTTGTATGGTGCATCTTAATGATCACAGGGACTCCTTTATTTGGACGACCAATAAAAATTTTTCAGTGAAGAACATGTATAATGACTTGGTTTTGAAATTAGGGACTCCAGTTAATTGTTGGACGTGGAAAGCTAAGATCCCTCTGAAGATTAAGATCTTCCTTTGGTATCTTAAGAATGGGGTAGTGTTAACTAAGGATAACTTAGTAAAAAGACAATGGAAGGGGTGTATTAAGTGTTGTTTTTGTACGGAGCAAGAAACAATTCAACACCTATTTTTTGATTGTCCCATGGCTAGACTTATGTGGGGGATCATCTGTTTTACATTTGGGATTACAAAACCAGTGAGTGTGGAGAATCTTTTTGGTCCTTGGCTCAGAAGTTTTTCGAGCAAGCCAAGGAACCTTGTGCTGATCGGAATGACGGCATTTTGCTGGGCCTTATGGATCAGTAGGAATGATTTGGTGTTTCAAAAATCACAATATAAATCTATTTTGCAGGTGATATTTAGGGGGACGTTCTGGATTAGGAGCTGGTCTGTCCTTTCTAAAGAGGAAGGGAGATTCATTTTGAAGAAAGGTTGCCGGGCGTTGGAGTCAGTGGCTTTGGAGATCTTTCATAAGTCTGGGTGGAATGCTCTAAAGCGTATCGAGAACTAGTTTTTGAATTGCTATGTGTCTTGTATGCCTTGTCTACTATCTTGTTTAGGGAGAACTTCATTTGTCAAATGTGGTGCAGCCTAGGTACTGTTGTGAGTGGTGTGTGGGTCTGTACTATTACAGCCTAGTTGCTGCTACTTTGCTGTATGTTGGCCGTTGTTGACGGTTGATTGTCGTATCAAAGTTCGTTTGGACTTGCAAGCGGACAAGTCCTCCGTCGTAGCCAAGGGACCCTTCTTCCCTTAAGTGTGAACCCAAGGTATCGAATCCGTGGAATAATGTGTAACGCAAGATCCAATCTAATAAGCGGAAAAGCTTTGATCTCAAGAGGTTGTTTTTTTTGCATCTAATCTACTAGATCATCATCAAAACTTATCTAGTCTATTGCACACCGGAGGTAGCAAGAGAAAGAGAGGGGAGAACCAATCTAGAGATTGGATCGGGTCTTTTGTTGAAGTTCCAAAGTAAAGAAGAATATAGAAAAACGAATCTCATTGAAAGCATGGCTCCCGTTCCGACTCCGAGGACTCCTATTTTTCTCCTTTACCGTACTGTCACTACGGGGGATAATCTTACGGGTTGGTACTACTCGGCGGGTTCAAGAAGAACAAGTTGAAAACGTTTGGTAGATCGGGTATGCACCTCTAGCCACCATGGCTACAAGAACATCCTATGCAATCTACCCGCGGGATAGATCGGGGAGGAAAACACCCAAACGAAGACAAAATCACAACGAAAGCACTTGATGCTAAGAATCGGATTCAATCTACTAATTCAACATAAAAGCAACACATGGACAAGATCACCACCGGGATCCTACCTCGATCTTGATCCTAGCTCCTGGAACTCCGACGTGGTCTTCCATGCAAGGTTCCCACGCCGGCTAGGGGAACCCTAGTCAACCATCTCGACCCTCTCCTCTCCGGAATGGTGTCCTTCTCTTCTCTGCTCCTCGGCGGCGGATGACGAATGAATTTCTCTGTGGCTCTTGGCAGGGGGACTATAAATAGTCCGAATGGCGGCTAGGTCAAAGGGGACGCCGAACCGGGCCGAAAACGGGCCAGGCCGGTCGGGCCAGGCCGGTCGGCCTAGGGCCTTTTTGGCCCGGTTCGGCCCCGGCTTCCTCCCGGTTGCTTCTCGCGCGATTCCCCATTTGTGTGCACTTGCATGTGGGCCTTTGACGTCGTTTCCTTCGCGGTTAAGGCTTGAATGCTTGCCATCCAAGCTTCGCTATTTTTTGGTTGAGTCCCTGAAGATTTGCACGTTGACGCTTCGGTCCTCGGGTCATTTGGAGTCATGTTCATCACGTGTCTTAACTCTTGTCGGGCATCATGATCTTCTTCCAAAGTGCTTGATGAACTTATCCCGAAAGTCTCCTCTTTAGCGTAGATTTCCTGCGTAAACAATAAACTCCAAAATCGACATGCAAGAGTGAACTTGTTATATACGGGGGGTTAGTTCCAGTGGCTAGAATAATAAATCAATGCCAACATTAAAGGTAAACTCATGGCTAGGTTAACGGAAATTCACCGTCAACAGCCGTAGACAATTCCTCGAATTGTTGAGGCCGGAACAATGTTCCGTTATCTAAAAATTGATCAGAATCGTAGAGACTCCCGAGGGATAGGGTGGAGTGTAGGTGTGTGGGGGATGAGGTGGGTCTGGGAGGGGGTGACGGCGGAGTCAACCAGGTGTGCTGACGCCAAACATGATCAAGGATCGCGGCGCCCTGAGCAGGGTCGTCCACCTTGCCCTGACACTGCATGTTGACAAGCATATATGGAGGCAACCAACCCTACTGTGGTGCGCCACGACGGGAGGACATGTGCTACGTGCTGGCCAAGGCCAACGTGGCAACATGATCGGTCCAGTAGCGCGGAGCCCACGACGGCCTCACCTCATCCCACCCGAGACCGAGACCATGTGTGGTCAGTGTGGAGGCATGTGTGGTGCCCACTGGCATGCGCGTACCCGCCGGCAGTTGGCCAGCCATCTGGGAGCAAAGCAGCAGCGAAGCTGCGAAGGTGCACATTGCACATTTAGAGCTGATCTGTGGGCTGTGCACATTGCACATTGCAGATTTAGACTGTTGTGCGCCGATCGATCGGTCAACACAACGATAGGCTGCCGGAGCAAGGGACCGGCCGCCTCCGGTGCGTGGATGCAACGACAGCAGAAACAACGAACAGAGAGCCACACCCACACGCACTCCGCCTCTACGTTCCACAGCTACACGATGCTGTGATTCTGGTACGTTTCTCACAGAGCTGAATGCATCACATAAACGTGAAAATGCACAAGAAAAGAAATATTATTGGTACAACTGAATAAGTACTTGTAACAAAGATGCATGCCACACTCAGCAATTCAGACTCAAGTATGTATGCACAGACAACGGTCCAATGCACATATACTTTGTTGAAAATAGCAATGCATACTTGGAACATTCTAGAAGGTTGTGGAAGATATAAACTTTGTCATGCATGAGAGGATAAACATCATGGCAAAGAAGGAAGTTTCTAGAAGATTGGAGAGACTACATGAGCCATAGTTGCCATGCTTCATGGCAAGTACAGAAGATTCTAGAAGCTAAATATTTTTGCATGGTAGAAATATCAAGAAAGTAGATAAGGATGGAGATATTTCTAGAGCTAGATATTTTGTAGGAAGAGTGTGGAAGTTGCCAAAGGAATAAGAGGTGTCAAGTAGGAGATGACAATGTTGAGTGTTCGGCGGGTCTTAAATGCATAAGTCGGCAGATTTGTTGTGAGAGGAAAGTACTGTGCGACAAGTTATACGGCAGATTCATTGTGAGAGCAAAATACTGTGCAACAAGTCGAAAGTAGGGCTGTTGAACGCCCTCGTTGCCATGTAGTGTAGTGGTGTCATGATAGGATAGCCACACAAAGAGTGTAAGAGTGAGTAGTGTACCAAGTTGTGTTGTGAATAGAGAAGTTGAGTTCCCAAAGAGAGTTGGTCTCCCATATTAGTGTCGGTGTGAAGGTCTTCTCGAAGTAGTGTGGGTAAGGGTCCACTAAAGAAGTGGTATCATACTAGTTTGGTACTACTTCTAGGAAATTGGTGAAGGTCGGAGACACCGATTTCTCAACATACTTTGTAAATTGTAGAGTATATATCTAAGAGAAGATAGGAATGCAGATATACTTTGTACACTAAATAACCATATTCAGTCACAACTTGTTATCACGAACTAGAAACTACAGACATAGAGTGTTGTGCATGCTACAATTCTACGTTTAGTTGTTCAATGTATAAGTGACTCGAGCGCTTCTGTGCAGAGCTAGCTAAGCATGCTTTTGTCCATCGAGCATCTTCTCAAGTTTGTCTAACCTGGAAACTATGTCATCATTCACTCTTTGCTGAGGAAACATGGTCAAGAAGCATAGTCTGCACAGCCTCAGCTCTGTCTAACCTAGCAATTATGGTCTCTGTTGAGTTGAGATACTGTCAAGCAGCATGGCTTGCCGAGACAGAAGTTGGGTGATACACTGCACAAGAGATGAACTCGATGAGGACGCTCCTCCCTCTTCCCCTTCAGCTGGTAGATCAATGACTGCCTGTTGAGTTTCATTACATGGATTGAAAGTGCCACACTGAAAACAAAGACTTGCTATGAGTACACATGACATTGCCATGGTCTCATGACAAGAGACATGGGAAGCTAAGATACTACAGCAGCACAACACATATCAAATTGACTGATGTGCAGGGGCATGCTACCTTCAGTAACTCTGACACTGTATGTAGCACCAATCATATGTTCGTAATACTTTGAAAGAGAACTATCCAAAATGATTTGTTATGCTGTAAGCCTTGATCTGTTACCAATAATCTTTGCCCATGTGCTCATGTACTTAAACAAGTTAGGTATCTCGAGCCTCTTCACCTCCTGATCAGGTACTTTCAGTCTCGGAACCACAACTTCAGAATCCTATGCAGCGAGCCTTCTTCTTAGCTTCTCCTAAAAACTTGGTATGAAGTAAAATTCATGGAACATGAGCCCTCTTGTCCACTCACGATGGTGGCAGTAGGTGAGAAGATGGTCAGCCAGTGTGAAGGGGCGTACATCCGAATCATCTCTGGCCTGTCATGTTCCCGGCATAACTTTGATAATCTCTCAAACAAGCCATCATTGAGTGAATGGACAACTGGTTTGTAAGCCTTGGGCAGGGCGATGTAGATGGAGTTGCTGCTTATTGAAGGGAAGTTGTTAGCTGAGATAGACATGCACCTATCATTGTTGAGAAACAGCGCCTGGTCTCTGAGACCAGGCACCCGAGTGAGCTCCTGACTTTGTAGGTCTACCTTGAAGACCGTAAAGGCACAAGAGCTTCTTCTAGATATCTTATGCAGGACGGCAACAACCATAGCTCCCATGGACTCCACAAGGTAGTAGCAGCAGTTCTAAGGGTGACCGAGGTCCTTTGGCACTTCAGCAACCACTGGATTCACATGTTTGCGTAGTAGAGGGTAAATATGGACTAGCTGCCTTCCAGCCCGTGTCACCCCATAGAGTCGTCCACCGAAAGGCAGTGTATTGGTGAACTGGATATCGGTGTCAAGGTCAGAGATGTCAATTTCTCAACAATTGTATCAGAGTGGGTCCATCAGGAACCATCATTTTGAGGAGTTTGAGGAGAGTGTGGGGCACTCATAGTGGTCGGTGCAATGTTCAGTAGGCGCAGGGTGCTTACATTACTCAGTGTGACACCGAGAGCAGACACTAAGGGGAGACTCTGTCAGAGATCACAGTCTGGGACTGTGAAGGAACGTTGGTCCGGGACCAAGAGTCGGTGACGCTGGGCGTTAGTCAAGATGGCGGATCTCTTGAGCGCAAGGGGTATGAGGAGGCTCAATAGCCACAACTATGGCTATTGGCAGACCTGCATAGAGTCCTACTTGATGGGCCAGGACCTATGGGAGGTCGTGGCAGGCACCGAGAAAACTCCTCCAGCGAAGGATGAGAGCCATGTGTGGTTCAAGGACCGGTGGATGGTCGCTTCCTGGTGTGATGAGTGATTGACAACGTGGTGTGGACTGATTCTTGGCTAAGTATTGCAGGTGCAGGTTGCGGCTTGACTGGTGTTGGTGTAGGTGAAGAACAAGCGCGAAAGGTCATCGCCGGTGAGGCCTCCAAGTGTGGAGAAGACAAGTAGGCTTGGTTCGAGGGACCCGGTGGCCAGCGGGGTCAAGTGCGGGCCGCATGGTGGCAAGAACGGCAAGATGAAGTCATGGACGGTTTCTTGGTTGAGCCTCAAAACCAAGGTCGAGCCGGGACTACGTGGGAGCCGAGCCATGAGTGGTGATTGGCGGAGGCTACACCGAGTTCGCGGGGTTTCCGTTGGTTCACCAGAAAACCACTGGGTTCCTTGGTTGATCCACAAAGCCAAGACCGAAGAACCGAAGACGGAGGTGCAGCAGCATCGGACCGGTCTGACCGGTGGGTCTGACCGGTCTGACCGGTGAGGAGCACCGGTCAGACCGGTGTGCGACGACGCAGTCCGGAATCTTCGAAGCGGAGGACACGCGTCGAGATCGCAAGGCTTGCGTCGAGGCTAAGTAAGTTTGCGGTCGCTGGGCATCCGTCCGATGGTGCGAAGACAAAGACTTCCAAATTCACCCTTGAGGGGCATGTATCCCTAGTTAGCTAGTAAGGGTATTTTAGTCTTTCGGTTGCCTCCATATAACCCAAGTGGTGAGAGGATGGCAGCCATCTCTTGGAACCCTAGCTCATTTGTTTTCCTATTTTCCCTTCCTATTTTCCTTAGGATTTCCATAGGACTAGCTTGAGAGCTTCATGGTGAGATCTTGTGAGAGGGAAGGATGATCGGGTGGCAAGCTAGACCTTGTATGAACCTCTTTGGTATGTATAGATGATTCGGCGTGGTTCCTCAAGGCTTGGATGTGTCTTTCCCGTTTCTCCTTTTTGGTGATTTTCAGAGCCCTTTCTTGGCGATTTTCTTGGAGCGATTTCGAGGCCTTTCTCTTTGGGATTTGGTGGGGGGTGTATGCTTGAACCCTTCATGGTTCTTTTCCCTTTGATTCCCCTCCCAAATCCGTGAGCAAAGGGGCTCGATTTTGGAGTTTTCTTGGCTCTAGGGTTAGAGGCGTTCTTGGTGGGTGTTGACGGTTAAAAACCGTGCTCAAGTTCACCGCAAGCGTACGAGTGACTTGGTGCCATTTTCACCAAGGAGAGTCCTCCCTAGATTTGTCAATCCAAGGATCGGAAGCAAACTCCGAAGGCTATCCATCTAATCTAATGATCTAACCTATCATGAAGCGTTGATTGCATAAAGGTAACATACAAACACGAAGGGATGTATGGATCTCATCCACCTAGCCATAAAGGTAAACACCAAAGGGTAACCCTAGCCTATCGTCTTCTTGTTGCCGTTCCGGCCAAGGTGACAAACCAATCTAAACCTATACTATGATAAGGAGTACACTCGATATGGAGTAACCCGATATGGAGTGATCTGATACACGTTCATTCGCCGCTTTCTCCTCCACCGTACTGTCACTACGCAAGGATATTCATCACCGAACGACAACGTCGGTCCGTGCACTACAACGATGTATCCTTAAGAGATAGACTAACCACCACGATTAGACCTATTCCTACTAAAATCATATGCTAGCTACACATATGGATAAAACACTCATCGATGTAGATCAAAGTAGGACAAGATATGATTACATCACCATCGAATGTTGAAGGTACAAATGACTTGACGAATTCAAGTCGCGGCTCCGGAACTCCACCATGGCTTCACCACGTAGGGCCAACCATGGCGGCTAGGGCATGGCCTAAGCCATCTCCTAGGCAACTCGAGGACTTGCGGCGGCCGTCGGCTTCCTCCCGGTGCTTCTCCTTCGTGTCGGCGGCTCTCTGATGAATGGATGGATGTGGCGGCTGACGGAGGCAGAGGCAATTTATAGAGAAGCACCTAGGTCAAAAGGGCGTCGCGAACCGCCACAAAAAGGGGCTGGGCCGGCCGGCCTGGGCCCGTTTCGGCTCGGTTCGGCCCCGGTTCGCTCCCCGACGCTTCTTGGTCAATTGTTGACTTGCTCCCTTATGCATGTGGGCCCTTGACGTCGTCTTCTCCACGGTTTAGATAGAGCTCCTTGTCGCGCAAGCTTCAGCATTTTCTGTCTAGGTCCCTGGAGTTTTACGGCTTCATGCTTCGGTCCCTGGGCCATTTGGAGTCATGTTCATGACGTGTCTTGACTTGTACCGGGCTTCATGATCTTCTCTTGAAGTGCTTGATGAACTTATCCTGAAAGCCTCCCTTTAAGCGCTAGTTTCCTACATAAACAACAAACTCCAAAATCGACATGCAAGAGTGAACTTGATACTTCCTGGGGGTTAGTACCATTAGTTAGAATATCAAATATGTGCAAATGTTGACGGTAAACTCATAGCTAGGTGTACCAAAATCGACCGTCAACATACCCCCATGCTTAAACCTTGCTCGTCCTCGAGCAAGTCCAAGATCTTTGCTTAACTTGGAAATCAGCGTTGCCTTTCAATGTCTTCCCTGCACTTAGTTATACACAACAAGACATATTGCTCTCTCAAGTATTTAGCATTTAAGGTTCAAGTTTTGACCGGCTACTTCATTATGGAAGATAGACTATCATTAAAGAACATGCCACAATAAAACAAATATAGTGCTCTCGAACTTAAGCAAACTTCAAACCTTTACCTTGTTGCATCGTGAAGGGTTTTCAAAAAGTTGCACATCTAACATAAGTGAGGTTCTCTTGCAAAAGATCATGGAAACACTCATCTCGTCAAGTCACTCAAGCCTACACTAGATTAATCTCAACCTATTCTACTCATATATATGAAAGTGGAAAGCTTATGTGGAGCTTGGTAGGTAAAAACAATCCTAGCAAAACATTATACTTGAAATATTGTCAAACTAAGAGAGAGATCTATTGGAATTACCAAGACTAGTCAAAAAGGTCATGGAAAATAAATGTTGGAAAGAGAGAGAGATGGAACACATGCATTTAGAAAGGTGGACATGTGCAAGTGGCAAATGGGTGATCCCGAGACACGAATGAAGTTCTCGTTATCGGATTGCACATGGTTGGAAAAGATTGAGTATGGACTTGTCTTCAAAGCTCTCTAAGATTTAAATGAAGCTAAAAAGAACCGAGGAGCATTTTTATTTTTCACTTTTTTTGTTTTTTTTCTTTTCTTACTTTTTTCTTTCTTCTTCTTTTTTTTTCTTTCTTTCCTTCATTTTTTTCTTCTCTCTTTTTTTTATTTTTTATTCATCATTTTTATGCTCCTCCGAACTTTTAAGCAACATAGTACTTGCTATAGCAGTCCTCCCCCATGCTTAAATGTTTGCTTGTCCTCGAGCATAGAAGTGAGGGGACCTATGGTTGCTAAAGAAGTACAGAATCCTTGTATTCCTTTATAAATCTTTTGAAATCTTCAGGGGTATCCTCCATGTCGAAACTCGCATGATCATTGATGAGTCCCTCCATATGTTATATGTCTTGAAATCTTGCCAGAAAATCTTCAGAAAATTCGTCGAAAGATCATCCATACTCAACTTGGGTTGTGGCCAAGGAGGTAATCACAAAAAGATGTTTTGGGTTTAGGGTGGATGCCCAGCGAAGTTTGTGAAATTTTCAATGTAGAAACTCACAATGCATGGACAAAAATGGCTAGCATGAAAAAGCTACACTGGCCTGACCGGTGTAGAGGCCTCCTGTGGAAGTTCTCAGATTTTGCCAGCAGGGACTGGTCTGACCGGTGCTACTCACCAGCCTGACCGGTGTAGCCCAGTGGTGCTCGAGTTGCTTGTTCCGCTGCGTTCTCGAGTAGGTGTAGGTGGTTGTTGGCTCCTAGGACCAGTAGCACTCCAGTGGCTGCGTGGTCTTGGCCAACTTGGGTAGTTGAGTCGGAGTCGTGTTTTGGAAGCCGTGTTCGTCTTGTTGGAGTTTCCATCTCCTTCGAGAAGAATTTTTATCAGCTCCCATTCACTCCCCCCTCTGGTTCGCCTAATCGGTCCTTCAATTGGTATCAGAGCCGGTTACGGATCTTCGTGATTCTAACCAGTCTAAGATCCAAAGATGGCATACCAGGAACGGGGTTCGGGTCCTCCGCACTTCGATGGGAAGAACTACCAGATGTGGCAGAGGCGGATGGCGGCGTTCCTCCGCAGAAAGGGTCAGATCCTTTGGGATGTTACGGTGAACGCAGCTTATGTTCATCCGATTAACTTCCTAGCTCCTGGATCGAGGGACATGCACGACGCCAACAACAAGGTGGTCAACTACTTGTTTCGTGCTCTGTGTCAATCTGAATTCGATCGGGTTCAGACAGAGGACCTAGCTTGTAGGATTTGGTTGGAGCTGAAGAATGCTCATGCTGGGAATGCTGAGGTTCAGGCACGGTTGTATGCGACCTACCGGAGAGAGTACGAGAACTTCACTCATCTCCCCGGTGAGTCTATTGATGCCTTGTTCCAGCGGTTCATGGTGGTTGTGAACAACATGGGGGACAATGTCGACGTCCTCCCGTACGATGACCATGATAGAGCTACGAAGCTCTTACACATGCTGGATCGTACCGTGTGGGATGGAAAGGTCGAGGCCATTCTTGAGTCCGAGAAGTACACCACTCTGACGGTGAACGAGCTGTTCTCTAAGCTTAAGTCTGCTGAGGTTGATCGTGGTTTGACAGCCCGTCTTGAGAGCCCGACTGACTCCCATAGTCTTGCTCTCGTCGGTGGCAAAGTGGCTAAGTCTAACGCTAACGCATCCTCCAGGATGTACTCTCTGTCTTCTTTGATGTCTTTGCCAGACGAGGAGTTCGACGTGCTTGGAGAGGACGAGCTGGCATTGCTGACCAGGCGGTTCGAGAGGCTGCACGAGAACCGGGTGAACACGAGGAGGACAGCACAGACGTGCTTTCAGTGCGGCAAGCCAGGACACTTCGTCGCCGACTGTCCTGAGAAGACGGAGAACAAGGACGGCTACAAAGACGGCTACAAGCACCGGTCGAGCAAGGACGGCAAGTACCGATCGAGGCGCGATCACAAGCACAAGAACAAGCACAAGGACGAGCGACGGTCGAGGAAGAAGGACGGCCGCGGCAGGAAGGCCCGAGCGATGGTCGGAGCGAGCGATGTCGACTCCAGCTCCGCCTACTCTTCCTCGAGCTCGAGTAGCAGTGAAGACGAAGGCGATCAGCGCAAGAACAAGAAGTCATCCAAGAACTTGAGCGGGCTGAGCTGCTACGCGAGAGATGGCTTCTGCGGCATGGCTCGTAGCTCCGGCAGCAAGAAGAGTCACCAGAGTGACTCAGACTCCGACTCCGAGGATGAGGTACGTGACGAGCTTCCCTTCTTGTGTGAGGAGAACGAGCGTCTTGGCAAGTTGCTAGATAACCGTGATGATATGCTTAGAGAGGCGAAGAAGATGAGGAAAGAGCTTAGGGCCTCGCTAGAAGATGCTAGGAACCGAGTAGCTGAGCTAGAAACCCAGAACCTTGATACTAAGCTTGAGATTGATTCACTTAAGGCTTCACCTGTGGTTTCTGATGAGATTGATTGTTGTGATTGCTATGTGTACCTAGCTGATCTTACTAGTCTCAAGGATAAGCATGCCTCTACTTGTGATGAACTAGATGTGCTTAGGGTTGAAGTGGCTGAGCTTAAGTCTAGACCTGCTTTGCTAGGTGCTTGCACTTCTTGCCCTGTTTTGCATGGAAAGATTGATGAGATGCATGCTTACACTGTTTCGCTTGAGGCTAAGTTGAAAGAGCCTATTCCCACTTCTTGCTCTACTTGTGAAGTGCATGCTTTGAAAAATCTGGAACTTGCACATTATGTGGATCGCTTGCAGGATGAGAATGATGAGTTGAGGAAAATGATGGGTTGGTTGTCGGGGCATGAGCCTCAGCTTAGGATGATGATAGAGGCATACAAGCGCTATGATGGGCAAGCGCTTGGTTCGGAGAAGGTTGGAGAGTGTAGTGGTGAGGGAGGAGAGGAGATTGGTGATATCCAAGCTCCACCAAAAACCTTCCACAAAAATGCCTATGCTCCTAAGCCCAACCCACTGAAAAACAAACTTGACACAACTCCAGATCCTCCCATATTCCCTCACTCCACAAATGATTTCCAAAAACCTATCAAGTTCAAGAGTGACTTGGGAAATGAGTTTGTTGGGAAAGAGAAGAAGGATGAGAAGCCGAGTGAGGAGAAACCAAGTGAGCAGCCCCATCCCAAGCCTAAACCTAAGCCCGTGCGGTTTCATTGTGACTATTGTTGGAGAGATGGTCACAAGGGCGAGTTTTGCTTCAAGAGGAAGCGTGAGGAGAGAATGGCAAATGAGTGGGCTAACAAGGACAAGTACCACCCTTCCAAAGGTGTACTTGAGCCTCGTATGCAGATGCCCAGGGCCAAGGTGATTGTGAGGACGGTTCCGGCTTGGGGAGATCGGAAGGTGGCAGGTGGTGCTGCTGGCCGAGCACCACCGGTCAGACCGGTGCACTACACCGGTCAGACCGGTGCAGGTCTAGGCAGACAGAAGTCTGGCTTTCGTGCTCGAGAGGATGCTCGGTTTGATTCAGGTGGTCGTGGTTCTGGTGGTTAGCATGGAGAGTTTGCAGGTGGTCAGTTTGCTAGACGTTCTCCACCTCGTGCTCAATATGAGGGTGGGAGTCGTAGCTTTGAGATGGAGAGGAGGAACGGTCCACGGTCTTCCTTTCGTGGCTTTCGTCCTCCTCCAGCTAGAGAGGGTTGGTTCCCTCGTAGTGGTTACCGTGGTGGTGTTCGTGGTGGTAGCTTTGGTAGGAGAGATGCTTTGGCTTGTGCTAACCTCACTTTGGAGCAAATGGCTCGGCACTGGTTTTACTCTTTTGGTACTAACCCCAGTGCTGAGTCGTTTGTTCACTCACGTGCTCGCTTTTGAATTTCAGGTGGGAGACTTGAGGAACGTTTGGTTGATTGACTCCGGTTGCTCGAGGCATATGACCGGAGACAAGGGGTGGTTCTCAAGTCTCGTCCCGGTGGTGTCCAAGACATACATCACCTTTGGGGACAATGGGCGAGGGTGTGTGCTTTCGGAAGGTGAGATCAAGGTAAGTGACAAGGTCACTCTCAGGCGTGTTACTCTTGTTCAATCGCTGGGGTTCAATTTGCTTTCTGTGTCCCAGTTGTTGGATGATGGTTTTGAGGTGTTGTTTCGGCCTGGTGGTTCTCGGATTTTGGATTCTCGAGGGGACCTAGTTTGCATGGTCGTTCCCGAGGGTCAAGTGTTCCGAGCTGATTTCTCTCAGTCTTCTGGTGTGGAGCATTGCTTTTTGGCTGGTTCTTCGAGTGAGTTGTGGAAGTGGCATAGGAAGTTGGGTCACTTGAGCTTTGACCTTTTGTCTCGCTTGAGTAAACTCAATTTGGTCCGAGGATTGCCACGGTTGAGGTTTGAGAAAGAGTTAGTTTGTGCGCCGTGTAGGCATGCCAAGATGGTAGCCTCTTCTCACCCGCCTCTCACTGATGTGATGACTGAGCGTCCATGCGAGCTGCTCCATATGGACCTTGTTGGCCCAGCTCGTGTGCGATCTGCGGGTGGGAAGTGGTACGTCCTAGTTGTGGTGGACGACTACTCTCGGTATGCATGGGTTTTCTTTCTGGAAGAGAAAGGGGAGACGTTTGGTTTTGTTCGAGATCCTGTCTTGAGGTTAAGGAACGAGAGGCACGAAGATGCCATACGAGCGATCCTCAGTGATAATGGCTCGGAATTCAAAAACTCTCGCTTCGAAACCTTTTGCCATGACTTGGGTCTTGAACACCAGTTTTCGAGTCCGTATACGCCTCCCCAGAATGGCGTGGTGGAAAGAAAAAACAGGACCTTGTGCGAGATGGCTCGGACGATGCTCGATAAGCATAGGACTCCGAGAAAGTTCTGGGCTAAGGCGGTCAATACCGCGTGCTATGTGTCGAACAGGATTTACCTCAGAGTCCACAAGAAGAAAACCTGTTACGAGTTGATGCACGGGCGTACACCCAAGGTGAGTCACTTCCATGTCTTTGGTTGTAAATACTTCATTCTTAAGAAAGGGAAGAAGTTGGACAAGTTCGAGGCTCGGTCTGTCGATGACATTTTCTTTGGTTACGCATCTCATTCTAGAGCATTTCGTGTGCTCAATCTTGAAACTAACCAAATCGTGGAGACTTGCGAGGTAACCTTCTACGAGACACAGCCACGTAGTCAGCTTGTTTTTGAGTGTGCAGGTGACGATGAACTTGGCGAGGAGATTTTCCAGGAGGAGGAGCATGAACATGGAGATGATGAAGATGGCGATGTGGTGCCCACGGCTGAACATGTACCTACTACTTCGACGACGATCGAGAACGGGCCCTCTCCCACATCTACAACGACAAACCCGGATCAAGGTGAAGCTACTGTTGAGGGGGAGGTAGCATCAAGGCGAGAACCTCCCCGGCGAGTGCAAGTGGATCACCCAGCTTCGAGGATCATCGGCGACATGAATGAACGTACTACACGGTCGAGGGTTCGGAACAATTCTCATTTCGCTCATGCTGCTTTTGTTGCCACCTTTGAGCCTAAAGACATTGGACACGCGCTATCTGATCATAATTGGGTTAATTCGATGCATGAGGAGTTGGAGAATTTTGAGAGGAACCAAGTTTGGGTGTTGGTTGACCCTCCCCCAGGGTGTAAGCCGATTGGGACAAAATGGGTGTGGAAGAACAAAGAGGGAGAGAAAGGAGAGGTGGTGAGAAACAAGTCGAGATTGGTGGCGCAAGGGTATAGTCAGAAAGAGGGGATCGACTACGAGGAGACCTTTGCTCCCGTAGCTCGTTTGGAGGCGATTAGGATCCTTCTAGCCTTTTCCGTGGCTAAAGGGTTCAAGTTGCACCAAATGGACGTGAAGAGTGCTTTCCTGAACGGTGTGTTGGAGGAAGAAGTGTATGTGAGGCAACCACCGGGGTTCGAGAGTGAGAAGTACCCCCACCGGGTGTACAAGTTGAGGAAGGCGCTGTATGGGTTGAAGCAGGCGCCTAGAGCTTGGTATGATAGGTTGAGAGGGTTCCTGTTTGAGAGAGGGTTTGAGATGGGGAAGGTCGATCAGACCTTGTTTCTCCTCAGGCAGGGCAAAGATATCCTGATTGTGCAGGTATACGTGGATGATATTGTCTTTGGTGACTCGTCTAACTCTCTTGTTTCAAGGTTTGCAGAAGACATGAGTAGGGAATTTGAGATGAGCATGATGGGTGAGTTGCAGTTCTTCCTCGGTCTCCAGATCAAGCAATCAAAGGAAGGAACATTCGTGCATCAAGCTAAGTACACCAAGGACATTGTGAGGAAGTTCAAGATGGAGGACTCCAAGGCTATGGCGACGCCTATGAGTACGACTACAGCTCTTGATGCGGACGAGGAAGGTGAGCACGTGGACCAGAAGGAGTACCGGAGCATGATCGGGCACTCCTCTACTTGACGGCGACGAGGCCGGACATCCAATTCTCGGTATGTCTGTGCGCTCATTTTCAAGCGTCTCCAAGGACTTCGCATCGGCAAGCGGTCAAGCGCATTTTCAGGTATCTGCGTCACACTCCCGACTTCGGCCTTTTGTACTCTGCGTCTTCTTCTTTGGCTCTTCATGGATTTTCAGACGCGGATTTTGCCGGGTGTCGGTTGGGTAGGAAGTCCACTTCTGGGACTTGCCAGTTCTTGGGTTCTTCTTTGGTGTCGTGGTCTTCCCGCAAACAGTCGAGTGTTGCTCAATCCACTACCGAGGCAGAGTATGTGGCCGCAGCTAGTTGTTGCTCTCAGCTCCTTTGGATCACATACACCATGAGTGACTTTGGTGAGGAATATACCCACGTCCCACTTCAATGTGACAGCACCAGTGCCATAAGTGTAGCAAAGAACCCAGTTCTTCACTCCAAAACCAAGCAAATAGAAGTGAGGTATCATTTCCTGAGAGACAATGTTGAGAAAGGGAAAATCTCTTTGATCCATGTACCCACACATGACCAGCTAGCCGATATTTTCACCAAACCCCTAGATCAAGCAATTTTCACTCGTTTGCGGGGGGAGCTTGGTGTTTGTTTGATTTCTTGAGTTGGTGTGTGGGAGCTCCTTTGTAACATATGTATAGCTTTCCTTTGTGCATTTCTTGCATTTGGCATGACATATGTAACATGATGTATAGGCATCTTTGTATCTTAGGTTGCATGCATTTTGTATCATATGCATTGTGTAGGAAAAGCTTCTCCTATATACATTGTTCACCATGGTATGATATATATATATCCTTGTGAGCTAGTTTGGTAAGCTATGGTTAGTTTGGCTTAGCTCTTGATGATCTTGGTTTATATCCATGGTTGATGGCTATGTTTTTCAAAATGTCACATGTATGCTCTCTTGTGAGTAAATGCCTTTATATGATCTTGACATGTTTTAGTGGCTTGGCTATGCTTAATTTGTGGTTGAATAGCTTATTTTGATCATATGGGGCCAAAGGCTCATTTGCCATCATGAATGTTTAGCCCCCATGTTTGATCTTGTGGAGGGGCATAAGTTCCTTTTTGTCGCAAAGACATTTCATGTACCAATTTCAAATTTGAATATGAAATGTAAATTGCTTGGAAAATGTGCTCCCATGTCATATGTGCTTAATTTACTTGCTTTTGGGTGCTAAACCGTTGCATGATGCCTACCAATGAGAAGTCTCATATATAGAAGTAGGCACATGGCTCGGTGGCTTTGACATGACATGAGGTGCTTGTGGGTGTTTATGATGGTCTTATGATTAGAATGGTTGTCCTAGCATGAAGTTTGTGTGGCTTTGCCATTTTGACATGTTTTGCTCATGTTTAGGACTTTGCTCATGAGAGGGTGAATTTTCGCAAAATTGCTCAATTCTATCTTAGCTTCGTCCAATGGTTGTGAAACTTGGTGATCTTGTAGTTTATGTCATTACGAAGCTATAGAGTATCTAACTTGCTCATTTGGACATGTGTAGCATCCTATGTTGAATTTTGTCTATTTGAGAAGCTCTAGGTTGCATTTTTTGCATTTTTGGCTTGATTCATGCATTGTCAACAAGGGGGAGAAGTTTGAGTATGTTTTGGCTTGCTGCATGCATTTAGAAGGTTTCCAAGTGGTTTCGAGCTATTTTTGAGCTCGGGCAGTTTCCAGATGGTCATCGGCCTGACCGGTGTCATCCACCGGTCTGACCGGTCTGGTTCCCAGTTGCTGGGCGATCTTGTCCACCGGTCTGACCGGTGAGGTGGACCGGTCTGACCGGTCAGAGCAAGGCTGAAGCAGCTGCTCTGTTTTACGAGGTAGTTTGCATACATTCGTCCAGGGGGAGTTGCATTGGTTCAGGGGGAGTTTGCATGTGTGCAGGGGGAGCTCTTTGTGGTTTTCGAGCTTTGGATTGGTGGCTTGTGCTCTTTGCTTGAGCATGGTTTTGTCTCGGATGTGTCGAGCCGTTGCCCTTGCCTAAGGGGTCCGAGACTTGTCTTCTTCAAGTGATCTTGCTCTTTGCCTTTCTTTGGCTTTCGATCGCTTGTTGGAGTTTTCTTTTAGTCGTTTCTTTTCCTTTTCTCTTTGGTTACTAAATGTGTGTGTTGTCAATGCACTCATCAAGGGGGAGATTGAGAGCCATGTGTGGTTCGAGGACCGGTGGATGGTCGCTTCCTGGTGTGATGAGTGATTGACAACATGGTGTGGACTGATTCTTAGCTAAGTATTGCAGGTGCAGGTTGCGGCTTGACTGGTGTTGGTGGAGGTGAAGAACAAGCGCGAAAGGTCGTCGTCGGTGAGGCCTCCAAGTGTGGAGAAGACAAGTAGGCTTGGTTCGAGGGACCCGGTGGCCAGCGGGGTCAAGTGCGGGCCGCATGGTGGCAAGAACGGCAAGATGAAGTCATGGACGGTTTCTTGGTTGAGCCTCAAAACCAAGGTCGAGCCGGGACTACGTGGGAGCCGAGTCATGAGTGGTGATTGGCGGAGGCTACACCGAGTTCGCGGGGTTTCCGGTGGTACACCAGAAAACCACTGGGTTCCTTGGTTGATCCACAAAGCCAAGACCGAAGAACCGAAGACGGAGGTGCAGCAGCATCGGACCGGTCTGACCGGTGGGTCTGACCGGTCTGACCGGTGAGGAGCACCGGTCAGACCGGTGTGCGACGACGCAGTCCGGAATCTTCGAAGCGGAGGACACGCGTCGAGATCGCAAGGCTTGCGTCGAGGCTAAGCAAGTTTGCGGTCGCTGGGCATCCGTCCGATGGTGCGAAGACAAAGACTTCCAAATTCACCCTTGAGGGGCATGTATCCCTAGTTAGCTAGTAAGGGTATTTTAGTCTTTCGGTTGCCTCCATATAACCCAAGTGGTGAGAGGATGGCAGCCATCTCTTGGAACCCTAGCTCATTTGTTTTCCTATTTTCCCTTCCTATTTTCCTTAGGATTTCCATAGGACTAGCTTGAGAGCTTCATGGTGAGATCTTCTGAGAGGGAAGGATGATCGGGCGGCAAGCTAGACCTTGTATGAATCTCTTTGGTATGTATAGATGATTCGACGTGGTTCCTCAAGGCTTGGATGTGTCTTTCCCGTTTCTCCTTTTTGGTGATTTTCGAAGCCCTTTCTTAGCTATTTTCTTGGAGCGATTTCGAGGCCTTTCTCTTTGGGATTTGGTGGGGGATGTATGCTTGAACCCTTCGTGGTTCTTTTCCCTTTGATTCCCCTCCCAAATCCGTGAGCAAAGGGGCTCGATTTTGGGGTTTTCTTGGCTCTATGGTTAGAGACGTTCTTGGTGGGATTTCTTCGATTCCTTTCGATTTAGCAAGTTTTGGTGGACCAAATCTTAGCTATGGAGTGCCCATGAGGTGTTCCTACTATCCCCAAAGTCTTGCGCAAATCCGTGGAGCGATTCGGGAGATCGGGAGTTGGATTTGGGGGTGTTGACCCGCGGGCGCTGTTCATCCCGAGAGCTCAGGTCACACCGGCCTGACCGGTGCCTCTCACCGGTCTGACCGGTGCAGACTCCTTGTTGACTTTTCTCGGGTGAACGTCTTGGTGAGTTCCCTGTTGTCTCGTGTTGCTGCTGTTTCGAGTTTGGTCAGTTTTGGAGCTTGGTAGGTCTGTTTGGTGGATTTGGGATTTCCTGGCTTGGACCGGTCTGACCGGCGAGCTACACCGGCCTGACCGGTGTAGAGGCCTCCGGTGGAAGTTCTCAGATTTTGCCAGCAGGGACCGGTCTGACCGGTGCTGCTCACCGGCCTGACCGGTGTAGCTCAGTGGTGCTCGAGTTGCTTGTTCCGCTGCGTTCTCGAATAGGTGTAGGTGGTTGTTGGCTCCTAGGACCAGTAGCACTCCAGTGGCTGCGTGGTCTTGGCCAACTTGGGTAGTTGAGTCGGAGTCGTGTTTTGGAAGTCGTGTTCGTCTTGTTGGAGTTTCCATCTCCTTCGAGAAGAATTTTTATCGGCTTCCATTCACTCCCCCCCTCTGTGGTTCGCCTAATCGGTCCTTCAATAGAATGCGGAAGCCTTACGGAAGTGGCGAATCAAGGCAGGCAAGGCTATGTTCATGTTGTAAGCAATGATTGAGGAAGATCTGGTGGAACACATAAGACATGCAGAGACACTGAATGAGGCCCATGAGACATTGGCGAAGCTGTTCTTGAAGAAGAATGAGGCACAACTCCAACTCTTAGAGAAAGAGCTTGCAGGTATCTCACAAGGCACTCTGAGTATTAACAAGTACTTTATTAAGGTGAAGAATATTTGCCGTGAGATATCTCAGCTTGACCCGGAGAAGAAGGTCAGTGAAGCTCGGATGAGAAGGATCATCATCAATGGCCTAAAATCCGAGTACAGTGGGTTTATGGCTGCAGTAAGTGGATGGCCGATACAACCATCCTTGGTGGAGTTGGAGAACTTATTGGCTAATCAGGAGGCATTAGCCAAGCAGATAGGCACCATCCATTTGGAGGAAAAGGATGAAGAAGAGGCACTCTTCATCAGAAAGAAGGGTCCACCGAGAGGCCGAGGAGAGGCGAAGGAATGGACAAGAGGTGATAGGAGTTGTCCAAAGAATAACAGCTATTCAGGGGGAGCTCAACAAGCAAGCGATGACGAAGATGACCAAGAGTTGGTCAAGAACAAGAGGAGAAGAAGAGGTGAGTGCTTCAACTGTGGTAAGAAGGGACATCTTGCACGAGACTGTTGGAGTCCACAGAGGCACTCAGAAGGAAGCATGGCTACAATGAAAGAAATTTCCTTAAGTACATGCCCAAGTGAAGAAGAGTGGGATGTTGAGGCAGTAACTACATTTGAAGATGATGGAGCATACTTTGTGGAGGCTTTGACAGAAGGTGAAACTCCATCAAATAGTATTGAAGAAGAAGAAGAGTGGGATGCAGAAGGTGGCTTCTCCATGGAGGTAAGAGATCAAGATACTTATGATGGATTCATAGTATGTGATAGCAATGAAGATTGAGGGGCTCTAAGTGATGAGAGGGAAGATATTAAAGATGAGAAGATAGAGCCTAGTCTTCATGAAGATGATGAGCCACAAGAGCACAACATAGATGAAGATGGAACATTGATGGATCCATGAAGATTTAAAGGAGCATGATAAAGAGAAGAATCTTCCAGAAGGATGTGGATGTGAAGATTCTAGGTATGCTAATGCTTCACCGTCTGTCGTTCTTTTGCCATCATACAAAGAAGCATCTAGAGGACATACAACTAGAAGAGTGAAGAAGAAAGAAGAGAGCTATGGATGCATCAAGTCTGCGGGGAACCACCAACTGAAGGAAGAGGCATATGAGTTGAAGGAAGACAAGATCACATCACAAGGACAAATAAAGAAGAAGGCTCGTATGGCAGAGCACAGAAGATCCAAGGACAACGACACATAATGGTTCGATTGCTAGAGACAAGTATGCATTGAGGGGGAGTGTTGAAAATAGCAATGCATACTTGAAACATTCTAGAAGGTTGTGGAAGATATAAACTTTGCCATGCATGAGAGGATAAAGATCATGGCAAAGAAGGAAGTTTCTGAAGATTGGAGAGACTACATGAACCATAGTTGCCATGCTTCATGGCAAGTATGACGATTCTAGAAGCTAAGTATTTTAGCATGGTAGAAATATCAAGAAAGTAGATAAGGATGGAGATATTTCTAGAGCTAGGATATTTTGTAGGAAGAGTGTGGAAGTTGCCACATGGCAACACCACAATGATCATGAGCACCTATAAATAGAGGTGCTCCCCTCCCTCCTAGCCATACCATGGAATAAGAGGTGTCAAGAAGGAGATGGCAAGGTTACCATGTAGTGTAGTGGTGTCATGGTAGGATAGCCACATAATAGGGTGTAAGAGTGAGTCTTGTAGTTCTGAATAGAGAATTTGAGTTCCCAAAGAGAGTTGGTCTCCCGTGTCGGTGTCAGTGTGAAGGTCTTCTCGAAGTATTATGGGTATAGGGTCCACAGAAGAAGTGGTATCATATTAGTTTGGTACTACTTCTAGGGAAATCAGTGTCAAAGTCGGAGACGCCGATTTCTCAACATGAACACATGCTCAGATTCTACATGGAAGACAAAAGGTCATCGTCAATGTCTTGTTGACAACAAATACATATATACCGTAATCATGAACTTCACCTCTTGGAAAACATTCTGATACGTATAAGTTGTGCATATATCCAAACCCTGCAAATCAGAATGTTTTGCATAATTAAATATTCGATATCAGTAGTACAAAAACAAACAAATCAAATTTCATGGCATATAACCTACCTGCAGAGTTGATTTTACTACAACTGATATAGAAGTAGAGCTATTGAGTTCTGTAATCAAAGTGGAATTTGATACGATTATGCCATTTTGTGTGTCTTCCATGCCTTTCACAACATAAAGATCATGTTCTTTAATTCTCTCAAAGAGTTCCTTCGCATCCAATATCTGTAAATTTGATGATAAAAAGTTAGGTCAAATGCAACAAAAATATGGTTTAGTTGTAACACAGTTGATATCGGTACCATTTTAGGACCAACTCACTCATCTTATTAACAGCTTGTTGGAATGTGTTAAATCATCACATAGCTGTATTAATCAACAACAAAACTAGGGAACATATAACTGACTTACAAGCATGTTAGTAGTTGCCTATCACTTTTCTAAATGTAGTCTATTTCACTACATTTCACATCCCAATATAAGCTGGACGCGGCATGACATAATTACACAACTAATATTCAACATACATATAGTCATATCCAAACAGAATTACAGAACCAGATTGTCAAAAGGAAATGTGAAATGGCAGTGACCCTCTATAGGATATGTGATCAGAAACTTAAGACACAACTGATACCCCTGTAGAACTGTGAACAACTTAAGATATCCTTCTAGAGATATACGGACCACTGCCATGCATAGCAGGAGGGCGGGAGTACAAAATGAACACGTCAAAATTCATTAATAAATGCAAAAGATACGAAACATAGCTACATTTACTCTGGAATTGACTTAGTCGATGATTATGCAATGAAGCATACCAGTAATAATAAGTATAAATAACATAAAACATACTGTATGTTCTGGGTATGCATGAACCTTGTAGACCTCAATATCACCGATGCCAATTAGATCCACCATAAGGCCAGTCTCAGTGGAGAGGGTCATCACACTTTTATCAAGACTGTAATCTTAAGAGTTGTGCTAGTTGAGGATCCTGGTGATGACCCTCCTCTCTCATTCCATAACACTTTCCCTCCTCTCTTTTCATAAATTTACTGATGTGGCATGATATTTAATGTTCACGACCCTCCTATGACACTCATTGAGACTGGCCTAATTGCGCTGCCTGGTGAGGAACCTAGGGTTGCAACAAATCCTTCAAATCACACGCTGACCCGCACTGCACAAATGCTAAAGTAGCGAAAGGAAGTGTTGCACTTACCCAAAGAGTTAGCATAGCGCGGTAAGGAGACTGTGATTGCTTGACAGTGGCGAGAAGCGGAGGCGGTGGTGTCGGCAGGGGGAGCATCCAGCATCGACAACGGACAAGATGGCCCATTCGTGGGGACCTCGACGGCGTAGACCTCCCTTACCTGCAGCTTCGACGACGGCCGTGAGGAGGCTGAAACCTTGTCGGGGGAGGCGTCCCTCGCCTGCGGCGTCCGCACTGGCTGTAGAGAGGCGGAATCCTTGGCGGGTGAGACGTTCCTCATCTGTGGCGTCCATAAGCATGCACTCAAGCTGCATCTCATCCATAAGAATTCCTGGCTCATATGCAATCATTCAAGTTGTTGTCGTGTATTCGTAACGACTGCTATTCGGCTGGTAGAATGAATAGTGCTCAGATGATAGATTAAATAGTATTGTGTCAGAGAAAATAAGTCGAAATAAGTGAAGCTTAGGTAAGCCGAACAGGCTCTAAGAAGCTTTCCTCTTCTTTAGTATCATAAGTAAGGTTTGATTGTTGCCACTTCTTTACCCGTTGCTACAAGATGAACTGGACCCTGTATTCTTGTGTCTGCTGAGAACAAGGGTAATGCTCATCGGCCGCATTCTCGTTAGAAGAGTAGAGGATGCTAATCTAGCTTCTGGTTCCTAAAACAAGGGTAATGCTAGCTATGAGTTCAGTGCTGGCTCCATCTCGCTCCACCCACCGGTCAAAGTACATGCGCAACAGGCCGATGAGAAACAAAAACGGGTCACCCCACCGGTTATCTCATAGGCTCGTCAAAGATGAAAGAACTAGGAAGAGTTTTTTTACTGGCAAGCGAGTTGACATTTTGGTCTGGCAATGTTTAGTCCCCCTTCATTTTTTTTAGAAAAGTAATCTTGTATGCATGGAGTACCAAATGAAGTTTATTTATAAAACTTTTTCACAGTACAACTTTGCGCGACGAATCTAATGAGCATAACTAATTTAATGATTTGCTACAGAAATGCTATAGTAACCATTCATTAATCATGTGGTCAAAAACCTCATTAGGTTCGTCTCGCGGACTAGGGCAGGTTGTGAACGTAGTTTTGTAAACTGACTTTATTTAATACCCAAATTAGCTGTCAAAGTTGTGTGAAATTCAACCTCAATCTAAAGGACTTCTCCCAAAGTGAGAAACATTGAGAAATCGGTCTACCACATGGAAAATGGGTACTCTAGGTTATTTGTTCTAGCTATCAGCACAGAATGAATGCAGCATAATTGTCAGAGGTTTAGATCTGAGCAGTCCACAGGGGGGTTAACCCCGGTGGTTTATTTGTTCGGCGGGGAGATCGGAAGATAAGAACACGATGGTTATGCTAGCGTAGCACACGGAAATCACGGCGAGACACAAGGGACAAGGCGATTTTATACTGGTTCGGGCCTCCGGAGAGTAAAACCCTACGTCCAGTTCTTGATTGTATTGATTTGATCGTGGCGAAGGTGGAGGAGGTCGAGATTACAGGTGCCCTCGGAAGGACGCCCTTGCCCGCCTTATATTGGGTGACGGACAAGGTCGGTTCCCAGACTCCAGGTCGGTTACGACCAGGAGACCTAAGTCTAGTTGATTACATCGCTTGCCATATCCGTCGATCTGCTTTGGTCGAAATCCACCGATGTCTTGTCTTGCACGCCAAGTCTTGAAGTCGTTCTGGATAAGGTCGTCTGGAATCTTCTGGAAGGTCTTCAGGAGGTCGTGTGGGCTGCCAACTAGGTCGGTTGGGCCCACTGACAGGTCGGCGGGTCTTCTGGTAGGCCGGACCTACTTGTCAGGGACGGCCGTGAGCCTGGTCGGTGGGGACCCAGGGGTACCCATGTCTCACAAGCCCCCGAGCGAGGTGTAGGCGCAGCGACCTTAGAAAGGTCATGACGAAGTCGTAGAGCTATCGACAGGTCGAATAGCATGCACGTCGGTCCAAAAGATAAAAGAACAAGTCAGCTTAGCAGCCGACCTGTTTGTAGTCTTGCTGAACGAAGAGAGGTCGAGTGACGACCTATAGGAAGCAGGCTTCTGATAGATCGAAACGACAATGAAAAAATTCAGAGGGCATCAAGGATGCACTCATAGAGTAGTATCTGAGTATCGTGGCGGACAAGATGGCCGGTATGATGATCCAAAAAAGAGAAAGTAGGTCGAGTAGCGACGTGATGAGAAACAGGTTTCCCAACAGGTCGGTACGACGAAGAAAACAAGAGGGCGTCGAAGACGCACTCGTAGAGTAGTCCCCGAGCATTGAAGCAGACAGCATGGCTGGTTTGATGCTCAAAAAAGAGAAGAAAATTGAGTCATGATCTTGGATCGAAACGAAGTGTAGAGACACCCAGATCTCCCAGCATGGCTGCAAGGAGTCTGGCAGAGCCGACCTCAAGGAGGCCTTGTAGGCATGCCGACCTCGAAGAGGCCTCAAATCAACAATGTCCAGTATCCGAGGATACCCAGCAGGATCTTGAAAGGCGAATTGCGTGAAGAAATCTTCTGAAACGGTCAATGATGAAGCTGTAGAAAAATATTGATCTTGAACATATGGAGTGTAGAGACATCCAGATATCCTGCATAGCTGCAAGGAGTCTGGCAAGGCCACTCGAGGCATGCCGACCTCAAGAAGGTCTCAAATCAAAGCGCCCAAGCACCCGGAGATACTTGACAGGGCCATTAGGCGCGCACCCCACAGGGAGGCCTTCATTCCCGATGTAAAATCCTGGGTGTCCAGAGCAGGCTGGCAGGGCTACAGAGCACACCGACCTCGGAAGGTCACGCATCCGGGGCGCCCAACTAGGTTGGCACAGCCATAGACATACCGAGGTATTGGAAGACCTAGGTATTAAGGCACGCTGACCTCAGGGAGGTCATTTTGGTGCCCAGACGACCAACATAGCTGCTAACCATCCAGCGGAGCCATGGCACTAAGGTATTGACGACCTCAGCAATAGGCACACCGACCACGGGGGCCCGACGAAAATCGTAAATGTGATGAATCTGGTCTCCAGGCGCCCAGACGGATCTGGCAAAGCAGCGAGGCACGCCTATCCCGGAAGGTCTTCAATCGAACCTACGACCATTCTGCTCAGGAAACAGAAATATAGGCTGATTGGAATAGGTCCGTTTACATGCAGAGCCATAGCGGGTGCATCAGGACGCAGAGCCTAGCGGGTGCAATAAAGACGCAGAGCCGTAAAGGGTGCGTGTAATCGTCGTCGTCGTCGTTGTCTGTAGATGTAACGAGGCGCAGGGCCCTCTGACGCAGAGTCAGGCTTATCTCTCCGTAGACTGCTGGGTCACGGGTCAACAGTGGTCGGAGATTCTCTTGCCACCCAGAAAACGACTATTTCGTCCAGTGTCGGAGCTCATCCGGCCATAGCCGAGTCTTGGCTCTCACTATAAATAGCATCATAAGACTGAAGGAGGCAAACACCGAGCATTGTTGAGCTATGAAGCCGCAGAGTAGAATTCCAGCCATGCCGTGGGCATGCAACCGTCCACCAGAGCGTAGGATGCAAATTTGTAGAAGCTTGGAGCCAGAAGAATGAAGTCGCTGAGGAGGTCTTCCGAACTGGAGAAGGCGACGATGGAACCGTAGGAAGGTCTAGCGACCTGACGAAAGCGACGACGGAGCCAGAGGAAGGTCTAGCGACCTGACGAAGGTGACGACGGAGCCGGAGGAAGATCGGGCGACCTGACAAGGGTGACGACGGAGCCGGAGGAAGGTCTAGCGACCTGACGAGGATGACGACGAAGCTGAAGACGACGATGACAGAGATGCCGAGAGGTCCGCCAACCTCAATCCGCCGACGACGGAGCCACCAGGAAGGTCTAGCGACCTAACGAAAATGAGGACGGAACCGGAGGAAGGTCTAGCAACCTGACGAGGACGACGACGGAGCCGGAGGGAGGTCTAGCGACCTGATGGAAGTGAAGATGGGGCTGGAGGGAGGTCTAGCGACCTGACGAGGACGACGACGGAGCCGCAGGGAGGTCTAGCGACCTGACGCCAGCGACGATGGAGACACCAGGAGGTCCGTCGACCTGAAGCAGGCGACGACAGAGCCGCAAGGAGGTCCGCCGACCTGAAGACGACGATGACGGAGACGCCGAGAGGTCCGACGACGGCGGAGCCACCAGGAAGGTTCGCCAAAGGCGACGCCGGAGTTGGAGAGCTGGTCCTGTAAAATAAAATTAACACCAGGTCGGTGTATCAGTCTGTCGAATATAAATATGATGAAAACTTAGCCTGAGCTAAACAAGTAGATGTTGAGTAATGCTAGCCGGAGCTGAACAGTCTTGTGCTATGTTTCGTTTTAAAAAGGGCATTCCACTTATCGTGCCGGACACGCATTATACGGACTCGAAAGCTCTGAAGCTGCAAAGTGTTTCACCCCTCTACAATGCTCAGCAGGGAGCCTTAGATGTAGCCGACGCACGGGGTGGGGCCTAGGACCCAGGTTTTGCAACCACACAACATCGAATCTTCATAACGAGAGTCAAGCAGGTAAAGGAAGAACACACATAAAAGGGATATACCCCTCAGGTCTTGCGACCCTTAGATTGGCATGGCCAAGCCCCCGAGCGTGTCGAGGGGGAGGGGAACATATCACAAGATAAAAAAATTTTGAACCCTCAGGTCTGGCGACCTACATGTTGGCATTGCCAAGCCCCGAGCATGTCGAGGGGGAGGGGTCGGAAGAGCAGACAAAAGCATGTAGAGCAGGTCTACAAATTGAAGTCGTAAAATATTGAATTTAATTAAAACTGGCACTTAGCTTGTGTGTGGAGTCGAGGTCGGAAGATCGTTGCCGAGCTGGAGCGGTGCTGATTCGTTGAGGTAGCCGGCGACGCGACCTGGAGTCGTGTCAACCTGTCGAGATACGCCGGAGAGGTCGGTGGTGTATGTGTTCATGCAGCAGGTCACCGAGACGAGCTGGAGTCCTGGTAGCTTTGTTGATGTACGCGTAGAGAAGTACTCCCTGGTCTTCACGTATGCGTCACCAGAATTTGGGCAATCAACAAATTGATTTGTGATTTTTTTTACTCGACCGAGGCATCAACTTAACTTTGAATCGGCGTAGCAGGACATGGCGCCCAAGCAGTACGTCGTCATCATCTGGCCAGAGCCAAATCTTCCCTTTTTAGCGGACATCTTGGACGTAGACGGACTTGTCGTGGTCACGTGCACGTGCTGGACACGGAGAACACATGCAGACACTCATGCCCACCGCCAATCTTGACTTTAGCATGTCAACATGCATGCGGATTGCTCCATGGGTTGCCCGTAGCGGGACACGTCGGACGTCTGGCAGCAATGCGCATCGGAGGCAGACTCCGAGCTACAAATGGTTGTCGTCGACGCAGATGGATCTCGTCGGGTGGGTGAGTGGACGCCAAAAAATTTCTGGCGCGCCGTCCGTAGAACGAAGACGTCGACCTCGCGATTAGATCGGAGGGTGGCGGCGAGCAGGTCGCTGCGGAGGTATCCTTCGTGTCATCGCCAAAGATGATCGCCGGAGTGAACTGTCATCACGCTGCACGAAGAGCTTCCGATCGCCCCTACCTGGCGCGCCAACTGTCAGAGGTTTAGATCTGAGCAGTCCACAGGGGGGTTAACCCCGGTGGTTTATTTGTTTGGCGGGGAGATCGGAAGCTAAGAACGTGATGGTTATGCTAGCGTAGCACACAGAAATCACGGCGAGACACAAGGGACAAGGCGATTTTATACTGGTTCGGGCCTCCGGAGAGTAAAACCCTACGTCCAGTTCTTGATTGTATTGATTTGATCGTGGCGAAGGTGGAGGAGGTCGAGATTACAGGTGCCCTCGGAAGGACGCCCTTGCCCGCCTTATATTGGGTGACGGACAAGGTCGGTTCCCAGACTCCAGGTCGGTTACGACCAGGAGACCTAAGTCTAGTTGATTACATCGCTTGCCATATCCGTCGATCTGCTTTGGTCGAAATCCACCGATGTCTTGTCTTGCACGCCAAGTCTTGAAGTCGTTCTGGATAAGGTCGTCTGGAATCTTCTGGAAGGTCTTCAGGAGGTCGTGTGGGCTGCCAACTAGGTCGGTTGGGCCCACTGACAGGTCGGCGGGTCTTCTGGTAGGCCGGACCTACTTGTCAGGGACGGCCGTGAGCCTGGTCGGTGGGGACCCAGGGGTACCCATGTCTCACAATAATTCTAGAATTCTAACCACCAACATATGAAAACACATAGAGCAGGTTTACTTCAACAAAACCACACTGAAAACCCCTTTTATTCTATTATAAATGGTACAATACATTTGTAGGGCCCCAAGTATAACCCACTGTAGGTTATACTGCCTCTGGCAAGCCGGTGCTTCGGACAGACCATATAGATATAGAGAAATCAAACTATCAAGGCATGTTGATGTACAGGCGCTAGTAAAATGAACCTCATCAAATCAAACATACAAACAGCAGGAAGAATAAAAGACCTCAAATCCTAAGGCAACAAACATCATCACAAATGCAAGGTGTGTAAAAGCATCCATCGGTTGAAAGCAATCCAAAGGCTGTATGTATGTCAGCCAAACAGCATAAAGGCTCTGGTACATTTGACCACAAAATATTCACCGAATTGTAGGTGATGTTGATTACTAGAGATTGACCAAAAAGCATCAAATAGAGAAACAAGAGTTACTACATGACATATAATTGTCTTAGGATGACATGCATGATGAAAACAATGCAGCACAACAATACATATAACAGATAAATAGAACAGGGCACATGCCCTGTGTCCGGTTATCTCACAAGAGCATATTGTACTACCTAGAGCAACTCCCGCTCCCGCGTGATCTCAACACTATTCAGTAAGCCTTGATCTGTTGCCGCTAATCCTTGCCAAAGAAGTCATGAAGGTGAGCACGTTAGGTATCTCTAGCTTCTTCAGCTAGTCAGGTGTTAATCTCAATCTCGGAATGACAATTTCTGAATACTGTTCTATGATCTTCTTGCTTAGCTTGTCCCAACAATTGGGTATGAACTGAAATTCATGGAACATGATGTACCTAAACGCACCCACTCGCAAAGTTCATGTATTAATGATGCATTTAACTCTTGTTTTTTTGTCGAGATTGTTCGAGGCCTCATGATTTTTTTTACAATTTTGCAAAAATAATTGTGCTTAACAAAAACTTACAACAAATTACAAAAATAACACTCGACTGTCAGATGAAACAGCAGTAAGTAGCTCCGGATGAAACACTAGTTACTGAGCAGTTGTTTTTATCAATAAACTAACATATTTTCGAAGAAACATGAGTAATTCATATGAAGTCATATGGAGATAAATGTCGTATAAGAATTGAAGATCTTGAGGAGATATAAAATTTTGTAGTTCAAACATTTTTCATTTGAAATCATCTTCAAACTCAAATAATCGATATAATGTTCATATATAATGAGTCGGGGAAATTTCACTTGTCTCAACAACATTTTAAAAAAATATAACTATTTCATATGAACACATATGAAGATAAGTTTTATGCAAAAATTGTAGATATCCATGAGATCTACAACTTTGTAGTTCAAACATTTTTCATTTGAAATCATCTTCATGCTCAAATAATTGACACAATGTTCAGATCTAATGAGTCAGAGGAATTTCGCTCATCTTGACATCACATTTTTTTAAATGATGACTATTTCTTATGAACTTTGTTGGAGATAAGTTTTATACAAAAATTATTACAACTTTGTAGTTGAAACATTTTTTATTTAAAATCATCTTCATGCTCAGCTCAAATTATCGATATGATATTCAGATCTAACATTTGAATCATCTAAAACCCAAACTCTTTTCACGTGAAGCGAGAACAAAAACGCAAATATAACTTAACTAACATATAAGTGACGAAAATGTTAGATAATAAATAAAAGTTAGCTAGAAGTTTATATGTCATATTAGGACGGGACGATAAAAACCAACTCATCTTCCAAGGTCAAATAAAGATTTTTCTTTGTTTTTGTTTTTGTTTTTTTCTTTTTTGCATGGTTTTTGACTTAGTGCTCAGCCACTCACTGGTAGAGACCGAGGCTTTTGTATGCCCCTTTAGTCCCGGTTCAACTTTGGAGCCGGGACTAAAGGCCTTTCGTCGACGTGGCTCGAAATGCTTGCGAGAGGCACCCCCTTTAGTCCCGGTTGGTATAACCAACCGTGACAAAAGGGCTGGCTCCCAACGTCTCTTTCCAGCAATGATTGACACGGGCTTTTAGCACCGGGTGGAGTTACCAACCGAGACTAAAAGCCCGCGCCATATAAATCCAGCTTCTTCTTCTTCCTCTTTCTCTTGCCCGAGTCATTCTTCACCTAGAGCTGAAACTCCTCCTCCATGGTGCCTCAACCTTAGAGAGGTGTTGCTGAATTTTTTCTTCATCTATTTGTGAAGATTTCTCTCCTCTGAAGTGTTGCCAAAGTTTGATTCTTCTTCCTCCCTTCAATTGTTGTGATTAAATTTTTTTTTTATTTTAGAGATGGAGAAAATAGGAATCTTAAATCCTAGGTGGGAGGAGCAAATAAGAGATGAGGTTATTTATATACTTTAGATTTAGAAAAAAGTGGTTGACTAAACACTAGAATTCTCTTGTTATCTTTTAAATTGATGTAGAGAAAATTGAATTTTACTTTTTGATATAATGATACATAGAACTAATTATAATTTTACATTTAGCTAATTTTTTAGAAGTTAGTTTATAAAAAATATGGTCATTAATAATGGAGATAAAAAATAGCCATCAGGTGACCTCTGTATGTGATTGTATCACAAGAAATGGCCAGATGTATGTAGTTCACATAGGATCCAATGATTGTCGCGGTTGTGGTACAATGACATACATACAGAGGTCACCTGATGGCTATTACAAGGCACGACATCAATAGCAATGAGTACAAGTCCCAAGCTGAAACTAGTCAGCTTCTAACTTTTGAACCTCTGCTTCAAACACATTTATGAATTCACATATTGTGTTGAAATGATCAACATGTTCAGGAAGAATGTAGGTAGGCCTCCAGTTCTCATCATCTAGTTCATAACGGAATACATCATCAAACTCACTCTTCTTCATCTTTGTCTTTGTTTACTTTTTGATATAATGATACATAGAACTAATTATAATTTTACATTCAGCTAATTTTTAGAAGTTAGTTTATAAAAAATATGGTCATTAATAATGGAGATAAAAAATAGCCATCAGGTGACCTCTGTATGTCATTG
Organism: Cenchrus fungigraminus; assembly: GCA_036936925.1. Taxonomy (NCBI): domain Eukaryota; kingdom Viridiplantae; phylum Streptophyta; class Magnoliopsida; order Poales; family Poaceae; genus Cenchrus; species Cenchrus fungigraminus. Next base: position 26,336,524 of record CM072780.1, on the reverse strand, counting down.
TATCACAAGAAATGGCCAGCTGTATGTATTTCACATAGGATCCAATGATTGTCACAGTTGTGGTACAATGACATACATACAGAGGTCACCTGATGGCTATTACAAGGCACGACATCAATAGCAATGAGTAAATGTCCCAAGTTGAAACTAGTCAGCTTCTAGCATTTGAACCTCTGCTTCAAACACATTTATGAATTCACGTATTGTGTTGAAATGATCAACATGTTCAGGAAGAATGTAGGTAGGCCTCCAGTTCTCATCATCCAGTTCATAACGGAATACATCATCAAACTCACCCTTCATCACTTTGTCTTTGTTATTCTGATTTAAAGGAAATAATTTTTGGACTTAATATGATGCAGATGAACCGGCAATGGATGAACGCCGACAGACGATCCCCAGAGTACATTTTTGGCATGCATGCTTTTATCAAAGTGGCCAAAGCCAACAAGAACCCAAAGGGATTCATGTGTTGTCCATGCTCTGTGTGCAGAAACGACAAAGACTACTCTGATTGGGGGACTCTTCACCTCCACTTGATTAAAAACAGATTCATGGCGAACTATGTGCTTTGGATCAGGCACGGTGAAAGAGGGGTTGTGATGGAAGACAACGAAGAAAATGAGGATGATAATAACATTCCTGACTGGGCCGCGGGGCAAGCTTTTGCGGATACTTTAATGGAAGATGCTGACGAAGAAGAGATACCGGAAGACGGCCATGTTGATGATCTTGGTTAGGTTCTAAAAGATGCACAAAGGGACTGCGAAAATGATAATGAAAAGGCAAAGTTGCAGCGTATGATAGAAGATAACAGAAAACTATTGTACCCAGATTGCAAACAGGGTCACAAAAAGCTTGGTACTACACTTGAAATGTTGCAATGGAAGGCAAAATATGGTGTGTCTGATAAAGCATTTGAGGGGATGCTAAAAATTATGAAGGACAAGCTTCCTGAGAATAATGAATTACCGTCGACAACATATGAAGCGAAACAGACTATGTGCCCTCTGGGGTTAGAGGTTCAGAAGATCCATGTCTGCCCTAATGATTGCATCCTATATCGAGGCAAGGAACACGAGAATTTGGAAGCTTGCCCTGTGTGCAAAGCACTACGTTATAAGATCCGGAGAGATGATGATCCTGGTGCTCTCGAGGGGACACCTCCCAAGACGACGAAAGTTCCGGCGAAGGTTATGTGGTATTTTCCTATAATACCACGTTTGAAGCGTTTGTTCAGGAACAAAGAACATGCTAAGTTGATGACATGGCACAAAAAGGATCGTAAGCAAGACCACATGCTGAGACATCTGGCAGATGGGTCTCAATGGAGAAAGATTGATAGAAAATACAAAGATTTTGCTGGAGAAGCAAGAAACATAAGATTTGGTTTAAGCACAGATGGTTTCAATCCATTCGGTGAGTTTAGCAGTGGTCATAGCACTTGGCCTGTGACCCTATGCATGTTCAACCTTCCTGGTTGGATGTGCATGAAGTGAAAGTTCATTATGATGCCGGTGCTAATCCAAGGTCCAAAACAACCTGGCAACAACATTGATGTGTATCTAAGACCATTGGTCGATGAACTATTACTGCTATGGAAGAAAGACGGTGTACGTGTGTGGGATGAGGATAAGCAAGAGAACTTCAACCTACGAGCATTGTTGTTCGTTACCATCAACGATTGGCCTGCTTTAAGTAACCTGTCAGGGCACTCAAACAAGGGATATCGGGCCTGCACCCACTGTTTACATAAAACAGACGGTATTCATCTGAAAAATTGTAAGAAGGTTGTGTATATGGGTCACCGTCGCTTTCTTCCTGAGAAGCATCTCTTAAGGAAGAAAGGTATGCATTGGAAAGAAAACGCTGATCATCGTATAAAGCCCCCCATTTTAAAAGAGAGGAGATATTTGAGATGGTAAAGGATCTAAGGGTAGTCTTTGGCAAGGGTGACGGTAGTGAACCTGTTGCACATGATGCTAATGGGCGTGCACCAATGTGGAAGAAGAAATCTATATTTTGGGAGTTACCTTATTGGGAAATTCTTGAGGTCCGGAACGCAATAGACGTGATGCACTTGACGAAGAATCTTTGTTTGAATGTGCTAAGCTTCTTGGGTTGTTGCGGTAACTCTAAGGATACATTGAAAGCACGACGGGACCTGAAAGATATCCATAGGAATGAAGCACCTCCGAAAGAGGTTGATGAAGAAGCAGATCCTGAAGAGGTTGAGAAAGAAGAACAAGATTACTTAGGTCCTGCTAGTTACACCCTGAGCAAGGAAGAGAAGGACATAATGTTTGATTGCCTAAACAGTATGAAGGTTCCATCTGGCTACTCGTCGAATATAAAAGGGATCATAAATATGAAAGATAAGAAGTTCACAAATCTAAAGGCCCACGACTGTCACATGTTGATGACACAGTTACTTCCAGTTGCGTTGAGGGGTGTTCTACCAGAGAAAGTACGATTAGCGCTCGTAAAGCTTTGTGCATTTCTCAATGCAATTTCACAGAAGGCAATCGATCCAAGGAACCTAGTGAAGCTAGAGAATGATATTGTGCAATGTCTTGTCAGCTTTGAGTTGGCATTTCCATCTTCATTCTTTAATATTATGACTCACCTCCTGGTGCACCTTGTGAAAGAGATCACTATTCTTGGTCTAGTATTCCTGCACAACATGTGGCCTTTTGAGAGGTTCATGTCAGTCCTCAAGAAATATGTTCTTAACCACACACGTCTGGAAGGAAGCATCACCAAAGGATATGTAACTGAGGAGGTCATTAAGTTTTGTGTTGACTTTGTCGACTCAATTGACTCGATTGGGGTTCCAGTATCACGACACGAGGGGAGGCTACTAGGAAAGGGCACCATTGGAAGGAAAGCATGTTTGAGCAATGATATTGATTTGTTCAATAAAGCACACCTAGTTGTTCTGCAACAATCAACCTTGGTGACTCCGTATATAGAGGAACACAAGCAGATTATTTCTTCTCAAAATCCAACCAAAACCGAAGCATGGGTTATACGCCATCACTTGGAAAATTTTCCCTCATGGTTGAGTGAACAAGTTATTGGTGATTCCACGATTCACCCACAACTCGCTTTGTTAGCTAGGGGACCTTCTAGCACAATTGTGAAATTCCAAGCTTACGATATAAATGGCCATACTTTTTACACAAGAGACCAAGATCTCGGAAAACCACACACCAAAATAGTGGTGTTCGTATAGACGCCATGGACAGCAACAATAACAAGAACTCCTATTATGGTGTCATAGAAGAGATATGGGAGCTTGAGTATGGGGCGCTTAACATCCCTCTGTTTCTTTGCCAATGGGTAAAACTAACTGGAGGTGGCATAAGGGAAGATCAATATGGAATGACAATAGTGGACCTGACCAAGATTGGTTTCAAAGATGAACCATTCGTCCTTGCCAAAAATGTGCATCAAGTTTTCTATGTCAAGGATATGACTAGCAAACTGAAGAATACAAATCCCCAAGAAGGACCACAAGAGCCAAAGCGTCACATTGTTCTTCTAGGTAAAAGAGTAATCGTGGGAGTCGAGGACAGAACAGACAAATCAGATGACTATGATTAGTTCGATGGCATGCCTCCATTCGCTGTCGAAGTTGACCCAAGCATATCACTTGGAAATGAAGAGACACCGTACTTATGTCACGACCATGACCAAGGAACTTTCGTGAAGAAAAGGAACTTCAATGTTGTACTGTAATGATTAATGTTCAAATCATTTGTGTAATGTTGTATGAGTGTATTTCTTTATGTATTTGAACTAAAACTTGTTAAAGACTTTCAGATGCCCTGTGGGAAGTAACCACAAAGTTTGAGATTTTTCTGAATTAGTTGAGCATTTTTTCAGTTTAATTATTGTTTTTAAAATTTATATGAAATGAAATTAGCATTTTTATCACTAAAAATTGGGAAAATGTAGATATAAACTAAAAAGTAGAAGTAATTATTTCAACTATTAAATTAATTTTTATATAGGAAAGTGAAGGTTGTTAATTCTTAACGCAAAATAAGTTTGCATGGTTCAAATATTAAACCTACCATTTTAAAAAAATGTTGCAAAGAGAAAGAATAAGAAAATGAGGAGGGAAAATGGGAAAAAAATCAATGTCACGTGCAAAATAGTCCTTTAGTCCCGGGTCGTGTAACCAACCGTGACAAAAGGGGGGCCTTTTGTCTCGGGTGGTAACACCACCCGGGACTAAAGAGGGAAATTTTCCCTTTTGGGGCTCCCGCCTTTTGTCACGGTTGGTTACACGACCCGGGAATAAAGGGGTGGTGTATATATAAGAACAGCGACCTTCCCCCTCCAACACTTAGCCACTTTTTTCGTCCCCGATCCGCCGCCATCGTCATGTCCTCCTCCTCCTCCGCCGCCGTCATCCTCCCCGACCGCCGCATCCCGCGTCATCCCCCGTCCTCGCGCACCCCCCCAGAATTCACCGCCGCCGTCGGCCTCCCGGAATCCGTCGTCTACCGACCCGGCCCTTCTCCGCCGACGTCGCGCGCCCCACCGGTCCGCCGCCGTCGGCCCCCGGAACGCGGCGGCATCCTTCCCGACCGCCGCATCCCGCGACCTGCCCCGGCCTCCGGGGCTTCGCCGCGCGTCGGCCTCCTCCCCATCCTCCTCCTTCGCGCCGTCCTCCCCGGCCTCGGGCTCCGCCGCCGCCGTGTGCCGCCTTGCCGCCCGGCCCACGCATCAACATCGTCTGTCCCACTCCTCCGTCGCCTCGTCCTGCTGTGCTCTGCCTTCATCCTCACGGTCGTCATCCCCAACGCCGGTAGGGGTGCGACCTTCCCCCCAGTCGCCGGCCTACCCCGGCCCTGCCCCAAATTTTGGGGGTTTTGGGACTTGCTTACGCAAACAAATGAATTGTTTGCATCGGCAATTTTTTTAATTTGAATGGAAGATTTAAATTTAAGTATAAAATTGTACTAAATATGTGTATAATAATTCTAATTAAATATGTCTCTCCCCAGCATCGCCGACCGCCGTCTCTCCCCGGCTCCCCGCTACCTCCCTCGACGCACCCAGGATCCCGCTGCCGTCTCGCCCTGGCTCCTCGCCAACTCCGGTAGGCGCCACTACCGATAAAATCGTGGTTATTTTAGAAATTGATAGAAATTAATATGAATTATTGTAGAAAATTAGTGGCCTCATTCTTGTTTATTCTAGAAATAGATAGAAATTATTGTATATTCTCATAAATTCGTGTCGATTCAAAGAAAATTAGTATTTATTCTTATTTATTCTAGAAATAGATAGAAATTATTGTATATTCTCATAAGTTCGTGTCGATTCATAGAAAATTAGTGTTTATTCTTGTTTATTCTAGAAATAGATAGAAATTATTGTATATTCTCATAAATTCGTGTCGATTCATAGAAAATTACTAGTTATTCTTGTTTATTCTAGAAATAGATAGAAATTATTGGATATTCTCATAAATTTGTGTTGATTCATAGAAAATTAGTACTTATTCTTGTTTATTCTAGAAATAGATAGAAATTATTGTATATTCTCATAAATTTGTGTTGATTCATAGAAATTTAGTGTTTATTCTTGTTGATTCTAGAAATAGATAGAAATTATTGTATATTCTCATAAATTTGTGTCGATTCATAGAAAAATAGTGTTTATTCTTGTTAATTCTAGAAATAGATAGAAATTATTGTATATTCTCATAAATTCGTGTCGATTCATAGAAAATTACTATTTATTCTTGTTTATTCTAGAAATAGATAGAAATTATTGTATATTCTCATAAATTCGTGTCGATTCATAGAAAATTTGTGTTTATTCTAGATGGATAACAGTGACAATGATGAAAGGATTATGGAGGACATTATTGCTCGCGGTGCAAATAACGTTGCAACCTACACCGACAAGGAGTGTAGCCAGGCAGACAGGTTCCTCAACATAAACATGATCGGTGAAGGAGGCGTCGCCGCCAAGGACTTGGAAAATAACGAGGACGACATAGCCGTCGACTCAGAAAATAATGAGGACCTTGAGGATACTAACGCAGAAGGTTCCAACGAGGTATACATATCATGCATTAAGTTCATTAGTATTAATTCGATAACCCCATTTCTTACATAAATAAATAACGAATATGGTACTTGTAGGCTTCTGGATCGACGACGAAAAAGGCTAAGAGAGGTCCTACACAACTAATCGTCGGTGATGTGATGTATCGTATCACGGAGGTGTCAGAGCTTGGCCAGCCTTGTGCTCCAAAAAAATCAAAGACAAGTTCGTGTCTCAATGCGGGGCCATTGTAAGGGACAACGTGCCCATCAAGTATAGAGAATGGAAGGGAAAACCAAGTAATCCATACGTGGTTCCGGACTCAGTAAAAGACCAGCTGTGGAATAATGTGCTAAAACACTTCACACTTCCTGAAGGCGTCGACGCAAACCTTGTTAAGGGTTGGACTCTAGCGAAGTTGACTAGAGATTTTATCAAGAACAAATGAACTCCAAATTGGGATGAATATCCGAAGATAAAAGATCACTGGAAGTCCTTTATTAAATACAAGAAAACTGAAATTTTTGCCCAAAAAAGTGCACAAGGGAAGAAAAGTGCCAGTAAAAAAGGGGAGTACAACCATCGTCTTGGTCGAGGTGGTTACGCGATAGCAATTCCCGAGAGGTGGAAGATGGAACAAAACCTTATCGCCAAAGGTATCATATCAGCGGTATTTCACTGGCCTGATCGATCGAAGAATTGGTATTATGCGCATGGAGGCAGATTGAACCCGGATGATGGTACCCTTGAATTCCCACCCACGTTACAAGAGAAGGCACTTGTTGACAGTGTATATGCGTATCCAATTTCGTTTGGACTTGCAAGCGGACAAGTCCTCCGTCGTAGCCAAGGGACCCTTCTTCCCTCAAGTGTGAACCCAAGGTATCGAATCCGTGGAACAAATGTGTGATGCAAGATCCTATCTATTAAAGCCGAGAACACTTAGATCTTCAAAGGGAGTGCTTTTGCATCTAATCTAAAGAACATCAAAAGAAACGAATCTAATCTATGAAAACCGGAGGTGGCAAGAGATAGATAGGGATAGGTAAAACCAATCTAGAGAGATTGGATCAAGCTTTTGTTGAAGTTCCAAACAAAGAAGAAATAGCCAAGTTGAATCTCATAAAAAGCATCTTTAAATCACGGCTTCCCGTCCAACTCCGAAGACGCCCACCTTTTGGAGCCACCGTTCTGTCACAACGCACTCCTATTCGTGCGGGTTAGCCTAGGGCGAGTCCAATGGACAAGTTGAAATCTCTTGGAAGGTCAGGCATGCACCTCTAGCCACCACAGCTACAAGAACACCCTCTATGATCTATCTCGAGAATAGATCTTAAAGTAAGAAAAGCCAATTGAAATCAAAGTCGTAGAAGAAGCACTTGATCGCTAGAAATCGGATTACAACTTGATAATTCAACATAGTACATGATACATGAACAAGATCACCATCGGGATCCTACCTTGATCTTGCTTCTAGCTCCTGGAACTCCGACGTGGTCTTCCTTGTAAGGTTCCCACGTCGGCTAGGGAAACCCTAGACAACTAGCTCGACCCTCTCCTCTCCGGAATGGTGTCCCTCTCTTCTCTGCTCCTCGGCGGTGAATGACGAATGAGTTGATGCGTGGCTCTTGGCCAGGGGGCTATAAATAGTCCGAGAGGCGGCTAGGTCAAAGGGGGCGACGAATGGACCCAGAAATGGGCTGGGCCGACCGGCCTGGGCCGGCCTGGGCCCATTCTGGCCCATTTCGTGGCCTCCTTTGCTGGTGATGCTTCCCGAGTCTTCTAGAGTATTCTCCCTTCTGCATGTGGGCCCTTGACGTCAGTTTCTCCGCGGTTTAGTTGAAGCTCCTTGTCCCGCAAGATTCAGCATTTTCTGTTCAGGTCCTCGGAGTTTTCCGTCTTCACGGGTTGGTCCTTGGGCTTCTTGGAGTCATGTTCACTTCATTGCTTGACTTGTACTGGGCTTCCAGGTCTTGTCACGAGGTGCTTGATGAACTTTACCCGGAAGTCTTGCTTTCAACGCTAAAATCCTGCATAAACATCAAACTCCAAAACCGACATGCACGAACGAACTTGTTATACCAAGGGGGTTAGTACCAATGGATAAGATATAAAATTCATGCCAACACCGAAGGTAAACTCATGGCTAGGTTGACGGAAATTCACTGTCAACAGCACTTGAGATAATGAAAAAAATAGAAGATGTCAAAGCTGGTAGATTGAAGGTTGACAGAGAAATGGATGAGCTCACTATGGCGCTCGGAAATCCAGAACACCCAGCACGTTGCAGGGGCTATGGGGTGGTGCCGTGGAAGTATGCTTTCAAGGGAAACCTCGACAGCTATAAAAGTCACAAAAGAAGAAGAGAGCGCGAAGAGGAGCATTGGCGTCAAATGATGGAGCAAAGACTTAAACAACAAGAATAAAAGATGCAGGCAGAGATTGAACAGCGAGTGGCCGTAACGATATCTCAGATAGCCCAATCTGGAGCATTGCCCGAAGTACCGCTGGATCCCGTCATTAGCCCTTCCGCTCGCAAAAGCAGTTGTGTTTCTACAGAGGTTGCAGCATGTGCTTGCATAGAGGTCGCACCAGGTGCTTGCACAGAGGGCCCTGAAGAGCCGAGGGCAATCGAAGGAGTTCCAGTGGATGACAACTAACAATACCCTGTGGATTTTCTCTGTCGGTGCACCCCATGTGAGCTGCACAAGCCATTCGGCAACATCACAATGCAGGTATATATAAATATAATTATTACATGCAATTAGCTCAACTTTTGATGCATCACTTAGAAAATGTAATAAATTCCTTATTTCTCTACATATATAGGTGGCGTACGGAAGTGCTTTTGCGCATTTTCCTGGACAGACTAGCCACGGCATGCTGATTCCACTCGGCTACACCTCGGTTGTTGTGCAGGAGATTTGTCAGCCACAATTTGAAGATCTAGAGCTAAACATCCCAGGAGGTGACGGGGAAAGGACACTCAAGGATGCGGTTCACGGTATCATATTGTGGCCCAAATGTTACATTATAATCCCCCAGACGGAGGGATCAATCCCTCCTACAGATCCCCCGCAGCCGCGACCATCGTCATCTCCGAGGTCGTCCTCACGACCTTCAATATCACCTCGCTCACCGTCTACACCAGAACCATTATTCAATTCCGGAGGTGCGAGCTCCAGCCACGATAATGACATCCATCCCGAATCACCTCCAAAAAAGCAGAAAAAACCAATGGCGGCAAAGCAAGCGCCATCAAAAGCAGAAAAAACCACCAAAGCACCGCAGAAAAACCGCCCAGCCACCAAAGCACATCAGCAAAACCGCGAAAGCACCGCAGAAAAGACCACCTGGCCACGAAAGCACAACCGAAAAAACTGCCAGAGCACAGTCTTCCAACCCAGTGCAACCACCAAAGCAGAAAAAACCACCAAGCCACGAGAGCACAACCGAAAAAACCGCCGGAGCACAGTCTTCCAACCCAGTGCAACCACCAAAGCAGAAAAAACCACCAAAGATAAAGAAAATGGTTGAGCCCATCAGCAAAAGGAAGCTAGCATGGGAGACAATAGAAGAAGAAGGAAAAACGACGATCGGTGCCCAACATGTGCATGAATTTTTCAACAATCTGAATACAAAACAGCAACGGAGGGAGCTCGAGAAGACCAAAAAAGTAGAGCCGGGCAAACTTGGGTTTTTCAAACTAATGAGTGAAAACAGCAAGAAAATGATGCCCATAATGGCGTCGACGTCGTCTAAAGAAGATACTCGTGCAAAGAAGCTGGAGCAGAAAACATATGCGTCGATGAGCAAACAGACTTACGTTGCCTCCGGCCTCAATGCACATGAACGAGCTCTAGCAAAAATGCCTACACAGCAAGTAGTGCAGGTCCTTGATTTCATGGAACAATCAGGGATGCCTATAAGTGTTGCACTCGGCCATGAAGAACCACCCTGGGATCCAAGTTTCGAGTATAGATGGCCCTTTCAGCTAGGAAAACCTCTTATCCGGACAGAACTGGTACTTAAGCTCTCACCTAAGATGTACAAATTTCATGAGTGGTACATGCGGCAATCAGCGAAAGGCGTAGATACCATAGGTATACTTGCTAGACCGAAAGATTTTGCCAGTGAAGGCAACAAGGTGGTCTGCCTGGAATTCAAAGATATTTATGAAGTTTACTATCTAGACGCCCTGAATACCGATCTTATCGTCGCTTGGTGTCTGTAAGTGGCGTATTTTTTTATGTTTATTAATAAATTTATTACGTATGTGGTAATTAATTTTGTATTTCATTTTTGGTAGCCTACAAAAACAAGAGATGCAAAAAAAGAATATTGCCAACAGAATTGGTTTCATGAACCCATCAAAAGTCAACCAGTTTGAGGTCAAGCATCAACTAGACACAATATTCGCGACAATCTATAGGACCTTGTCTAAGTTTCATGACAAGGATCTCATACTACTACCTTACAGCTGCAAGTATGTGCGATTGCCATCTAATTGTCCTTGCTAATTCTATTTAGTTCTAATTTGTATGAGTATTATGACCATGTATATACAGTTTCCACTGGATTCTTATGATAATTCAAGTCGACAATAGCAGCGAGATGGTGTGGGATTCATTGAGAAAAAACCCCGCAGGTTACCAAGAGCTTCAAAATCTGTTTCAAGAGTAATAATTCTATCTAAGACGTTCTCTTTAATGCAATATATATATATATATATATATATATATATATATATATATATATATATATATCTTTTACTAACACGCTATATTTCATTAATTTTCCTCAGAGCTTGGGAACAATTCATTACAGAGAAAGAAGGTCAATTTAAACCAACAATTACATTCTATACTGATTATCCGGTACGTAATCCAAATAACAACTTCAGATTGAGAAAATTTAATTTTTATCACACTTATATTTCATAACATTTTCTCCTATCCACTTTAGTGTTTGAGACAGGAACAAGGAAATAATTTATGTGGATACTATGTCTGTGAGCACATACGATGTTTAGCAAGTGCAAACTCCGAAAAATATAATGTAAGTTAATTAAATAAACCTATTAATAATACATCATTTCCTAACCGCTTCTATATTTAACTGTTGGGTGTAATATATTAACATATTTGCATATTACAGATGGGTATGGTTAAGGACGAGGTCATTCAGAAGGATCATCTTTTTGGCGATTCAAGAAAGTCTCTTGGGATTCCTCTTGGAGGAGGTGGTTAATCCAGCAGGAAAACATCATTATGATGGATCTAAAAAATCCAGTAGAGACTAGAAATTTGAAGTGAACGATATTTTGATGTATAAATACTATCTATTTTGATGTGTATATTTCTAAGTTTATATATGTAGATATATAAGTTTATATATAAGTCTAAGTGCGTATATGGTATATATATAGACAGGTATACACAGATGTTAAGTGCAAATACGTATACGTACATATACGGGTAAGAGAACAATTAGAATATACGCTCAAATCGAAAATAAAAAAAAATAGAGACGAGGCCCTTTAGTCACGGTTGGTATTACCAATCGAGACTAAAGGGGGTGGGTGCAGACGCTGGCGTGCCCCCTAGTCTCGGTTCGTAATACGAACCGGGACTAAAGGACCCCTTTAGTCCAAGTTGGTTCACCCGGGACTAAAGGGGGAGCTTTTGTCTCTCATTATTAGTCCCGGTTGGACTTGAGAGACCTATACCCTTTACCAACCAAGACTAAAGCCCCTCTCCATACCACAGTGACTGCGGAAGATCAACTCGCCGATGGTTCACTAAAGCCTTTGTCAAGTCAACATTTTGAACATTTCAACTCCAGCCTTACTTGTACAAGAGTTGTGTAGTGCAGGCATCTAGAACATATTCATTAGAGGGGGGCGGTTGGACTTAGAAGATGTTGATGTTCTAGGCATCTACTACTAGGAAGTTTCTTAAATGACGCTGACCCCTCACCCGTTTATAGTTAAAAAAACTATACGTTCGTGATCGAGCGGAAACTCTGCCTATCGTCATTCTTCTTTGTTAAACTTACCACTTGGACCGGAAGCACACGTATATGCAGATCTTTTAGCCTTGCTTGGATCTCCAAGTCACCAGTTCCTCACTTGTTTTTCCTGCTCCGTGCTCGATCTTCCCCATGGACGCCCTTGATCTTTTAGCCTTGCTTGGGCACCTCAAGATCGTGGGAACGGCGATCAACATGGTGCGCAGGCACTGGAGGCGCCTGTTCCCTGTGGTCCTCGGAGCTTTTCTGCTCCACGTTGCACTGACGGCGTTGCTCGTGAATCTGGCGAGCCGCACGGCGGTGATCAACCTCGACTCCATGCTTCTGTTCTACGAGATAGACGACAACTCAACGGCGGCAGCAGCTGACACGGCTACCATGGCCATGGCCGTCGTTGGGGCCGAAGACGAAGGCACATGGATAACGCCCTTGTGGAAGCTCCAACTCACAGGGGAGTTCTTCTGGAGGTCATCGTTCGTGATTACCATGGTATTGTTCTCTAGGGCTTGTCGTCCAGGAGGTAATGATCTTGTTTTTCTAACTTTAGTAGCTCAGCAAAAAGTATGTTACGACTCTAACTAGTTGAGCCTTGGCATGATGAGCAATAAACAAACTACTCCTCACCCTGAAATACAAGGCATTCTAGCTAGGATTTTTAGAACAGATTAAGAAGGTGATATTATATTTCAGGACGGAGGGAGTAGATAATAAATTGAAGAAGCTATTGGCTATATATGTGTGTAAGATATCTCTCAAGTATTGTAAAAGTGTGATATTCATCTATCATGTTGTTTCATTTGGTGTCACCTACTTAACTGATTGAAGTGATGCATTTATCATCCCCACCTTGTAGTTTAACAATAGTTTAGTGCAATCTATTGATGGTGTATGCCACCTAATTATTTTGATTAATTAGTAATCACTGCTTAGCGATGTAATATGTGTGTGTCGTCTATTGGCTATTGCAGCTGCAGATCATGGAGGAGCAGCACAAGGCATTCCGTGGGCCTCAGCCTGGAGGGTGTGGATGAGCTGGGCCTGCTGGGTTGTGTTGTCCTTCATCGCGGATGCGGTGGTTTTGTTAACACTTAAAGCACTGGAGGTTTCTTTCAAACAAAATGAAGCGCTGGAGGAGGCACGGGACGATCTGGATCTGGAGGGTTCCTTATTCGAACTCGCTGACTGCTTCGGCTGCGTCTTTCTGCTCACCGCGATCGTTTCTTCAGAAGGAGGCAACAATGGCCTTTCTGCAATCAAAAAAGCGTGGCAATTCGTGGCACAGAATTTCAAAGACACCAGTCTTCTCATCATAACGTGTTGGTTGCTGCTGCAAACCCAGATGAGTGTTTTTCGGATGGTGTTTTCTGAAAGCAAGGATGAAGGGTCAGCAGCCGTGTCCGTGATCCGGGAGGACACGGCTGCTGATATATTAGAGTTCTCGCTCGTCGCAGCCTTGATGGCTGTTACGACGCAAACACTCATTTGCTCCGTGCTTTTGGCCTTCTATAGGCAGATTAAACAACATCATCAGCAGATCAACCCCATCAAATTTGAATGCCAGGGTAAGTATACGAACTAAGGGCAGTCCCAACCTGCAAAAGTCCATATGTAATGCCTATATTGGCAGACGTCACTTTCAGAAACTCATTGTCCTCTCCTCTCATCAAAATTAGCATATGCTCTCTTAATGCAATACGCACGGTGCGCGTTCTCGAATAAAAAGATTAACATATGTGTGGTTGGTGGGATAACACATAAGACTGTTTATTTTATATCCTCGCTGTAAGGTGACTTAGATGAGATTTATGTGCTTATTTGTAAGCCAATTTTTATTTCACTTAAAACATCTTTCTCATATAACAAACATTTTTTTATTTTAAGCAGATTTTTTTCTCATAAACCTATAACATTTCTTTTTAGAACCCAAAAATTCACAATTTTGATTTATGGATATGCAATATATCGCATTTGTTATCTCCGTAATTTTCTGATGTGAAATACTGAAAGAGATATGCATATTACTCAAAGAGCAGCTGAGCTGATGGCATAAAACTGGAAATTATTAGAATAACATGGTAATTGTACACACGAAGTGGTCTGAATTGCCGGTAATTTAATTTACTTCAGCTGAAACCGCTTGGCGAGGATCATGCTCATATCCAGGAACCTCCGGGCGCAGTTGCTCAGGCAAGCGGTTTCTCCGGTGCTGAACTTGCTTCCCGGGGTGCTGGTGATGCACTTGTCCCAGCACACACTTGTTAGCTTGCTGATCATCTGCTTGGCCATCAGCTGCTCCTTCTCTTGCTGTGAAGAAAATACATCCATGAGGACAAGGCTGCTGATTGGCTGGCAGAATTCGTTTATACATATAATATTGTGATGAAGAGCTACCATTTTTTTTGAACGGACAGTGAAAGCTTGTGCTTTCCCGAATTTTTATTAGAAGAAGAGAGTTGACCCAGTTTATAAGGAAAACCAGGCCCGAAAACCAAACAACTCTGGTCGATCGACCGCACAACTAGGAGAGCAGAAAACCCCGAACGACTCCGGTCCGCAGACCATACAACTAGGCACCTCGGTGGGTTGGATTGGGACCTCAACACGCACCGCTCAACTCAACAACTCATCGGTCGGATTGGGACATCGACCCGATCAACTCAAACAACTTCAAAGGATCGATCCAGTCGGATTGGGACATCGATCCGGGTCTCCACAACTCTGTTCCGCTGTCGACGCGAACCACCAAACACTACCAAGACACAAAACCTCTCTTCTCCCCCGCCCAAAGGAGACTCTACCGGCTACTCTATCTTTTTTTTTCTTTTTTCTTTTTTTGACAGCAACAAAGAAAAGGAAGAACAGGAAAAAAGAGAAGGAAAGAAGCACTCCCAGATAGCAACCATCGCCGAAGCACCAGGTCGGAGGATCGAAGCAGCAGTCTCCCGCGCCGAAGAAGCTCAACGTCACCTTCAGGAAGGGCATGACGCCAGAGGCGCCAATGACGCTGTCCCAAGGAGGGAAAGGTTTTCACCCGCTTCAACCATGGCGCGGAACAGAGAGAGACGGACGGCGCCACCAGCCACACCTCCATGGTGCAACTGATGGGCCGTCGCACGGTCGTAGCCAACAACACCACCATGGTGGCGTTGGCAAACAACCCGAGCAAGAGAGCCGCCGTCGGCCATGCCACCGCGGCATCACCGACACAACACTGCAGAAGAAGACGACCCGTCGCCTGGCCGCCACCAGCCACGCCACCGCGACGTCACCAGCAACCACCAACAGGTCGCCGTCGGCCGCGCCACCGCGACGCCGCCAACACCAACCGAAGCCGAATCCACCAAGGCCGAGGCACCAGCAAGAAGAGCACCACAGCCACCTGGCCCCACCATGGCCGAGCGCCGACCAGACCCAGGACAGGCCCAGTCGGTGGCACAGCGGTGAGGCCCGGCCACGCCGGTGCAGTCGGGGCGTTGAAGAAGGCCACGGCCTCCGGCCCCCACGCCGCCCGCCACCCCGGACGCCGCCAGGGCCGACCCCGGCCGCACGACCTTGCACCGGGGCAGCAGAGCCCCCCGCGCACCGCCGCAACACATGACGGCCGAGGCCCCCGCGGACCAGACCACGCCGCCACTCCGCAGATCCGGCGGTCCAGGGGGTGGATCCAACGACCCCGACGGCGGATCCGGGCGCCGCCGGCCGGAATCGGCCCCCGCCGCCGCGGACGAGGAGGCTACTGGGAGGGAGGGGGAGGGGAGAAGGCGAGGGCAGGGAGGCGGGGCCCCGCCGCCACCTTCATTGCGGCCGCACGGACGTCCGGCGGCCGCTCGGGCGGCGGCGAGGAGGAGCTCCGGCGCTGGAGGGTGGCGGCGGCGCTGGGGCTTGGGGTCCGCCCGAGTCGCCCGCGAGGAGCGACGCGGGGGCTCCTCTTCTGACTTGTCGACGTGCCTTATGAAGAGCTACCATGTGCTGTGCCTTGATGTAAAAGGACTATCGGCAACTAAGAATTTGTGCAAGTGCTGTGAGATTGTTTAAAGATGGGTGGACTTTTCTGAGGAAAGCCAGGAGTCCGATCCGTTAAGCTAGATCAATCCCTTATATCAAGCTGGTTGCGTTCAATGCTGTTTTTTTTATTTACAGCCGTTGCACCTTAAGAAGTGAATAAGTTCAACCCCCTCTTGTAACTAATTAACGAAATGATCCTACAAGTCACAATTGTCGTGGGCTACAAAATCCTGAACCTAAATAGAGGAAACAGCTGGCGCATCCTATTACATGAATCGCCCGGCCGGCCTTATAGCAACTAGTCAGGTATGAAATTCATTGAAAATCAGTACTAGTCGAGTATCAGCGAGAGAAAAACAAGACTGAAAAACTGAAAAACAAGAGAATCAGCGAGAGAGAAAAAACACTCAGCTCTTACCTCAAGTAATCGCCGCAGCTCGGGTGAATTATCCACGTCCATGGTCGCGACCGTGCTAGAACTCACAAAACCCTATCTTTGCTTCGGCAGTTTTCTGGCTGGATTGGAGCGGAAGAATATTGGGGAGGAAGAAGGAAGGAGGCGTAGCTATTAAACAGTGGCCGTTGCCCGTTCGTCAAGCAAGAAGGTATCACACCCGCAAAGAGTTTGTTTCGAACTGGACCTCATTGGGCTTAGTTTACAGGCCCATAAATTTTGCTTCGTAGTCTTCTTTCTTTATTTTCCGTCAGAGTTGGGCTTAATCCTCTCAAAAAAATCAGAGCTAGGCTTAACTTTCCAGGAACACTAGAAAGGTGCGCGGCGTTGCCGCGCTGTGCCCGTGTTTCGTCGTGTTGTTGCAGTTAATCTATTTCATGGATGGAGTAGTAGCAGTTATGTGAGGGAATGTTTTTTTTAGGAAGTGGGTAAGTGCGTTAATTTTTTTTGTCCGGGTAGAAGGAATCATTGTTGACGATTTGGATCCTGAAGTTTACCTTTTGATTTATTGCTAGTATAGCTATGAATATTTTTTTTACAAAACCGAGTTAGGAGAAATATCAAAGGCAAATCAGTTATGTCAGTTAGGATACAAAAGTTTGTCAAGGTATGGAGGGGAAACAACAATCACTCGGCAAATATATGACTTATTACAGATACATCATGCAAATATCTAAATTCGTTGTTTTACCATAAATTATGTTCCTAACACATCATGAATATTTTTAGGATGAAGCTAGGAAGTTCAGAGTTTCATCCGAAGTGATTTAAAAGTTGTGTTAGGTGTCAATTCTTATCAAAGCCGGGGACCTCTCTATAATGATCAATCATTTTCGAAATTAGTGATCGGCAAAGATAAAAAAACAGTTAATCACTTACAGACTGTAAGTTACTCGAAGCTAATGTTTTTAAATTGATCTTAGTGGTAGTGAAATAAGTCTTCCGAAGCCGCCAGGCCAGCAGGCCGTGGACGCAGGCCACGGGCCGGCCCGGGAAAGTTGCCTTTCTTTCAGCCAGGCGCAGGCCTTGGCCTTGGCCTGCTCGGCCAGCGGGCAGGGCAGAGCCATGCTTATCCGGCTCACCAGACGCGTTGCGCCGCACCATTCCGCCTCCGCCACCGCTCCAGAGGTCGTCGTCGCCGTTCCTCTGCTTGCTGCTGCAGACCCGCACCCGTGTTGTCCGACTCCCCTGAATCCTCGAGGCCCCAAGCCTCTTTTGCTGCTGCGCGCGTCCCCGCGGCAGGAGCGACGTCCGACGGCCGCGCGCGCTGGTGAAGTGGCTGCTGCGGCGTCGTTGTCTTACGGCACCGGCTCCCCCACACGCAAGATCCACAACGGCGACGGTGAGGGTCGCCGGAGGTCGACCTCTTTCTTCCGGTGCCCCTATCTCCTCCGTCCCCTCTTCTTTTTTCCTTCCCGTCGTGTTGCTCCAGATCTGGGGCGGCTTTGGTCGGGCGCGCCGCCGCTGCTTGGGCGCCGACGCCAAGCCCGTTTCTTGGATCGTGGGACGATTCCGAGAAAAGTCAGGGGCTTCTTTGAAAAAAGGCCGGTGCCCGTCCGATCCATACCGTCCATGCGCTCGATCCAACGGCCGCGAAAATCCCGCGACGTGGCATGCTTCTCTGGCCTCGGTATTGGCCAAGAATAATAGGTAAAGATTCAAAAGGCTCTCAAAAAACAGATTTCCTCCACACCAAATGCTTGATTTTTGGTGTTCTCTCATTCACTTTTGTATAGATCACTAGATCTGCATCCAACGTTCAATCAGACTATCTCTAGCAGTTGCCCGACGCGCATCTGCAAAACGGATGGATGTGCAGCAGGACAGACGAGCACGCCGTGCTGCAAAAGAGGATGCACCCCAGCAGTATTCCCCGTTCCCTTCGCGCAAGAGCCCGGCAGTTGTGTTCCCGCGGGTGTTGGGAGAGAAGGGAGGAGCAGTCGGAGAAGGCCGTGCTGGAGGCCGCCGCCGCGCACGAAGCCGGAGGAGGCTGCCTTGCGCCACGCCGGTGAGCTGCAGGGAGGAGCACCCCCGCCGGCAACCACAGGAGGGCGGCGGAGACGGAGTAGGGGAGGGGCCGCCGTCGGGGGAAAGAACCGTCCTCCCCTCCGGCCCTCCCTTCGCCGTCGTGCTTTATCGATTCGAATGAATCGAGGCCCGTGCGCGACGCGGCGAGGGGAGCCACCTCCAGTGCCGGCGAGATCCGCCCCCGAGGCGGCTCGAGCAGCTCGCGCCGGAGGAGCGGGAGAGGGAGAGGGAGGGCGGAGGCCCTGCTCGGGGGAAGAAGACGACGCGGCCAAGGAAGGTCGGCCCTGCTCGCCGGGGAAGGTCGTCCCCACCTCCAGTCCGGGTTGGGGGTGGTCGGCGCCGCGGTGGGGGGCGGGGTGGTGGTGGTGGTCGGCGCGGCGGCCGGTGCCGGGCTGGCCTTGGAAGCGGACTTGGGCGCGGCCGCGGACGGGGTGGTGGTGGTCAGGGCAGCGGCCGGCGACCGCGGATCCGGCGACCGCGGCCCTGCCTCGCTTCTCCAGGCCGCAGCGGGGCCGCAGGGGAGATGGCGTCGTGCGGGGGCGGGGGGAGGGAAAGAGGCCGTGCCGGATCCGGCGGAGGGAGCCCCCTGCAGATCCGGCGGCTCCTCGAGGTCGAGCTCGGGCCGGCGGCGGCGGAGGGAGGCCCGAGCTCGTGGCGGCCGGGGAAGGGGAGGGAGGACGGGCGCACGCCGGCGCTGCAGCGGAGGCAGCGAGGAGGAGCCGGAGGGGACACGCAAGAGAGAGAAGAGAGAGAGGGGCGGCCGTTGGTTTGCAGCGACGCCCAACGATCCCAGGAATGCGCGACGGGAGAGGCCCGACTGCATTTTGCAGATCGCTATGCAGCAACTGCTGGAGCCTCAACAGTAGCAGGTCCTTCTTCATTTTGAAGATGCAGCAGGTGATGCACGCCTTGCTGGAGACGGTCTCAGTCTCTCATATCTTCCAGCGTCTCTTTCTTCTTTTTCTCGGGCCCGCCTGGTGCACCCGGATGCGCGCCCGCGACCCACGACCCGCAACCCGTTAGGGGGGAGATGGAAGGTCAACAGCGAACCTTCTGGAGTCTGGACTATCCTTTTCCTCATTCCCATTCCCCACTCCTACTATGTGTCTCGCGTCCAGGCTTGGAGGCGATTTTGCGGCGGGTGGTGAAGCAAAAGCGGTGGTGGAGGCGATTCTGGCGGGGACGCCGGTCACGGGGCAGCCCCGCGCCGACTACGACCTCCTGGAACGTGTGCACCATCTTCGCGCCTACACATCTTCCTCCACGACCACTGCACTGGTAGGGTTTCGCCATTTCCCTCCTTTTCAAGCACCTCTCAATCCCCAATATGTTCGATCGCGGATCCCCCGTCGTCGATCTGATAGTGTTCGATCTCATAAGGTTTTCATTTTCTCACCCTAAGCCACACTGCTACGGTTCGCAGAGATATTTTCAGCCCATTCAATTTGATTCGTATGAACGCGTGTTCTTCATTCTTTCTCGAAATAATTGTCTGATAGTTGTTCCCTTTTTTCCTGCAGGGAGCTTCTTTCTTTGGATTGGGTCAGTGAGGTCGTAGGGAGCTTTACTCCCCCCAAAAGGAACTATGATGTGATCCTAAGTGCTTCCAGTTTTTTTAATCACTGTGACATTTACCTTCTGTTGATTATTAGAACTTTTCTATATATTCCATGGGTTATTGTGTTCACATCAATCCTTTTAATACCCGCACCTGTGCCATTTCTGATTCTCTGTCTAGATGAGTTTGTTTAGAGCATATGGAAGAATCTTGAAAAAAAGGAATAACTTTTCTACTTATCCATTCATCCTGATGCACATGATTTATTTAGAGTATATGGAGGAATTGGTTGTTCTTTTACTGCCTGTTGTCCTATAGCAATGTTATGGATGTTAATTGTTAGGTGGCATATTTAGTTTTTTTTCTGTAGGTTAACAACAATACCAGCAGTTTTTATTTTGTGTAGGTCAACATATAGATATATATATGAAAATAGCAATGAAAGTTTGGATTCAGCAGCAAGTTTTTACATGAGGTCTTTTTTTTCATTTTTATGTGCAGCAAGGTCGGTGGAGTTTTGCTCTGTGACAGTAGTTGTTTTATGTGCCTTTTATTCTATATTATCTGTTTTAAGCACGGGTAGCTGATCCACATTATTTTACTGTTACAGTGACAATGGTCTCCAATTTTTTGTACCCCCTGCTTATATGTTCTAAATATATTGGGTGTTCGGAAAACTCAGTTTTGAACAACAGAAATGTGTACATTGATCCAGAAATCGACTTTCATTGTTGGGCAACATCAGGTACAATACCATGTAGTTTCTGTTTCAAAATAGTTACTTTTCTGTTCCATGTAGTTTTTTTATACACGCGTGCATCTTGCATTTCATAAGCTCCCTATTTCAAATTTGATATGTGTCCTTTTTTTCTGAAATTTGGCCTCCACCCACTAGCTAGATTTTTTTTCAACTTAAATAAAATTGCATACAAAAAACGGAGTCAAAAGTGAGTAGTTTCTTTTTTTTCTTTTTCAAACTTGATGGAAATGTTTGCTTCATGCATGCAGGATTTCTGAACAATTTTATTGTATGTCAATTAAAAGGTATGCCAAACCACTGTGGCTTGAGGTACCTTCAAGTAGTGCCAAAAAATATTTTTGTCTTATGGATAACCAAAAAGTAGTTTTCCTCCTAGCATTGTGTGTCGTTATCTTGGTGATATTGAGTTAATTGTTTTTTTAGAAGATAATGATTTAATTGGTTACGTGTTCATAAAAGTTGAAGCCATTTCTTCCGATTTGTCATATGTACATCTACTTATATCAGCTTTTTTAAAAGCTAATCTGGCTTTTTTTATGCAACTAGAGCTAATCTAGTTACTGGCACAAGAATTATGTACCGATTTTTGAGCTTTTTCTCCTACAAAGTACATACAAGCTTGCTACTTCTAGTATATATATACATATTTCACATCTTTTGCTACATTCCAAACTCCAAACTTCCAAATACCATTATATATCATCCTGTCTTGATAGGGTCCATGTCAACTATATTTCAGCAGAGATTTTAAAATTAACCATTATCATTTGTGTTTTAAATGTGGCATATTCCTTTCTTTTGGGTAGCATGGGATACTCTTTGGACTTGGTACTCATTCCTACTTTTTATGGGAGAGGAAATCAAATAGGTAAATGTAGTTTGAAACCTCTAATATAAAAATCTCTCTCTCTCTCTCTCTCTCTCTCTCTCTCAAATCAAGTCGACCCGCCACACAACAGAAATGTAGTTACTTGGATCTAGGACGTTGTATTTGCGTTTTGGGTACCTTTTCCCCCCATTTAATGTGATCCCGTGCTATTCTGGAGTTTGGTTCCTTTTATTTTGATTTTTGTTTCCCCTGTAGTTAGCTAGACCTGATAGAGTTTTGGCCAAATCACTCACCCCACTCGATTTTACATGGATATGTTTTGTTTCCCTTTCTTTTGTGTGCATGGTTTTTAGTGAGAAACAGCTGGGGGGACTAAGTGATAATCCTGCTCCTCCGGTTGTTTATATCCCATTTACTCAATTTTGGATTTCATTTGACTGACTTGTGTCATTGCGTGTAGAGATTCGATTTGTCTAGGGAAAATTTTTGTGTTAGGGTGAGGTAACTACAAAACAAGCTTTTGAGCATTTATGGTTAACATACAGAGGCTCGACTAAGTTGTTTTTATTTAGGTTCTAAACTAAGCTAATCACCTACTCCTTGTTAATCAACTAAAAAACACTTTTATGAAAATATTTACTTCAACTGAATATCTTTTTTTCCTAGACTAAGTTTATCTTTTTCCTTGGTTATAATTTCTTTTATATGTTTTTAAGAAATACTTGGGTGTGTGCGTGTTTTAGTAAACACTTGTGTTTTTTCCAGAAATATTTTGTGTTCTTTTCAAGAATTACTCATGTTTTTTTCAAGAAACATGAGTCTTTTTGTGGTTGTAACCTTTTCCTTCCTTTATAGGAGTTCACAGAATTTTTATCTAACTTAAATTTTATTGTTCACCAGATAGGTGTGGTAAAATTGAGTTGGTTAAGAAACGGTAAATATAGGTGGGGAAATCTAAGTGGGATCAACCGCTAATCTGAGCCAAGGTACGTAACTAACCATTTTTCTCAGTTTTCAACTCATTTTCCTGCATTGTTTTCCTACATCGTCTTTCTATTTCTTAGGGAATTTTTGTATCATCTTTGTATTTCTTAAGGAAATTTCACATCATCTTTCTTTTTTTTATTAGAAATTTACATCATCTTTCTATTAGTTTGAAACTGCAGTACAAATATCTTTGCTTATCAGATCCAATGTTTTTTCAATATTTTTTTCCTGAAAACTTGGTAACAAGATTTTAATCATGTGAGTAGTATATGTGTGAATCTAAGCATCGAGTTACCTCAAATATGTTGAATATTCGTTTTTCCTCCCTGTGTGTAGTATTGTGCGAGTCTAAACATTTAGTTACCTCAAAATGGCTGAATGTTCATTTTTTTCCTCCCTGTGAGTTTAAATGAATGGTTTCTAGTACTATCCCTTTGGACAATACTAGGCTATATTTTCCTGTGCATGTTAGATTCCTATTACTAGGCTTAGCAGTAGGCTAACCAATGGTTCCTTAATATATGTACCAATGAGATACTCATTTTCTTTGTGAGGGTTGCACGTCGTATCCATTTCAAGGATTACATGTCTAGAAAGTTAACAACTGTTTTTGCTGTTTTAGGGGTCTGTTATCATACGGTTGAGTTCACTTTAGGGTTCAATTTTCTCCTTTTCACCTATTGTCTTCCATTTTCTCTTGATTTAGTTCTATAGGATTTGAGATTCAAGAAAGGCCAATAGGAATATGTAGAGTGTCAGAGAGGTCAACAAATTGGAGCAAATCAAGCAGTTTTTGTTCCCTCAAGATACTTGATTAGGGTGTAAATTTATTCAGAATGTGTGGTTATTGCTACACATATGTCAAAGCTGCTCCCTCAAGAGACTCCCCGCATCTGCTCTTTTTTTAATGAAACTGTCTTAATAACATACTGATCTCAGTTTTTATGGAATATACATCATACTTATGCATGTTTTCAGCAATCATTAGTGTGAACGAAGTCCTTACATTGTTATGTTTTTTTGCACACAGCAATCCTCCACTGTGTTTTAAATCACCAGATTTTCAGGGTAAGCTTGTCACTTTTCTTTTCTTTTCTTTTCTACTCAGCCAAATGTCTGTTATGTGGCTTGCTCTATGGAACATGGTTGCCTTGTTAAAACATGTGGCATCCTTCTACCCAGTTTGTATTCCTGCCAAGTTGGTTTCATTTTCCCTCGCCTATTTGTGGAGTTTTCTATGCCAGTTTTGCATCTATTCTATTTTTGGATCAAAACTGTCCTAATAACACCCCTGATCTCATTCTATGGAATATACAGCATACTTATGCATGTTTGACATTATTCTTTGTTGTAGTTCATGTTTACAAAATACTATACCATAGTATTCATGTTTACAAAATACTATATGCATGTTTACCCTGATCAGGTCGTTTTTGGTCATTTTAACTTTAAACACTACCTGATACCTTGCTTAGCCTTTTAGGTTCATTATTTTTCAATTAACATTTATGATATCATGCTAGTTATTAGCGACTTTAGGTTCATTATTTTTCTCTTTGGGCTCTTTGGGGCCCGCAAACATTTATCGCGTGCTTGATAACATTTCCCCTGTATGACACTGCAGGTCCTCTCGGAAGCTCTGGGCCGGAGAGTTTCTGTTTGTCACTTTCCCCATTCATTTCTAGCATTTTTCATCATCGTCTCCGCTGCCCAGTCCAGTGGAGAGAGGCGATTCGGGGCAGAAGCAGCGGGAGTGGAGAGAGGGGTGAGTGGTAGATGCCGGCTTCAGTCGTCTTCTCCGACGCATCGATGATGACCGGACGGCTAACCTGTGTCCCTGGTGGCATCAAACCTTCTTCTGACAGGTAGGTGAGAGCTCTAGGGTATTCTATTTGGTTTCGTTTTGAAGTTTCCCCTCTGATTCGGTTGTTATGTTCTGAATCTACTTGACCTGGTTTGATCTATTGGGGATCATTTGGTTTGAATTTTTTTTTGGCTCGCAGTCGCAGCTTTAATTTAGGCGGCATTCGAATGGCCTTCTTGAGTTGTACAGGGTTCATGTCATTTAGTAGTAGTTTTTGGTCCGCTGATTTGGGCGGCCTTAGATTAGTAGGGATTTTTCATTGTTTCCTGGTGTATATCCACAGATAGGATTCCGCTGGTTCATCAATCCTGGTCGAAGGCGCGTTGCCCCCTCTGTCGACTCGGGTGGCAAACCCTAGCCGCCGCCGCCACCCGCCCTCCCCTTCTCCTCTCACCTCGCCATCGCTGGAGGAGACCGCCGGAGCTCCGCGCGGCCCTAGGATGGCGACGGCGAGGCCTTTCACCGAGGTGGCGGCTTGCCCGCGCCGGATCTGGGCGGGGGCGGCGGCCACAGCGGCGGCGCGCCGGCGGCCTTGAGGAGGCGGCGGCGCGTGGACCGTGGCGCCATGGTGGGCTCTGTGGAGGGGCGGAGCGGCTGTGGTGGCGTGGTCGCGGCTTCAGCGGGGGATGTGGTGGCCGGCGGCGGGCGGCGTGGTCTGGCGGCGGGCGACGGGTCTGGCGGCGTTCCTGGCGCCGGCTGCCCTGTTCCAGCGTCGTCGGCCTCGCCGTGTTGTTCCTTCGAAGGTGCAGGCAGTGGTTGGCGGCTCGGTTCTTCGGCGTCGTGGCCTTCGTCAGGGTGGGCGACGGCGTGGCGGCGGTGGCTCGCTGAGGGGTGGCGGTCCTCGGAGCCCACCTTGCCTGGACTAAGTTCCGGGGAGGTTTTGGTCTCTGGGGGTCTTCTCCCAAGGCGAGTTTGGCGGTGGCTTGTGGCGGACGGCGGTCTCGACCGAATCCGCGCTTCCGTGTGAGGATCTGTCTTGTGGCCTAAGTGCAGCGGGGTTCTCCGGCAGCGTGGTGACGGTGGCGGCTGGTGGCTGCTGCGGGTTGCGTGTCCTCCTTCGACGTCCCAGGGCGAAGACCTGAGCCTCACCAGTCAGTGTCGGTCCGCCGGCAAGCGGAGCAGTGTGTCGCGACTCTAGTGTCGTGGTCGACGGTTAGGTCGAGGGGAGCCTAAGTGCTCGCCCTCTCGCTACTGGTGGCTGCGGTCGGTGTTGCGGTTCATTTTGCTCTTCGTCGTCGCGTCGGCATGGGGCAGAGCTTCGGGCGAAAGCCTTACCAGACCGCGGTGTCGGGTCAGCGACGACAGCGTCTTCGGATGTCGAGTACCTCCTTGGAGGCGTTTGTTGAGAGGCTCTCTACTAGGTCTTTGATTTTCCAGGTGCAAACCTTACTCCGACTCTTCGGAGGGGCGGCGACGGCGGCTTCGACGTCGTATCCTTCTTGAAGGCGTCGCCTTGGAAGTCATTTTGATCTGCTTCACCTGTGGGGGAACGACTTGGGGAGCTTTTGAAGATTTGAAGCTTGGACGGAGAAGAGGAATGAAGCTTAGCCTTCTTTTTTCATGTATCTTTGAGTTCTTTTTCTTTTTTCTTTGTTTCCCTCGGTGCGAGGTTTGGAGTCTAAGTACTCCACTTCTGTGTAACCTTTGGCCGTATATATCCACTTGTGGATATAGAGGCTGGATTTTAATCCTTAATCTAAAAAAAATCAATCCTGGTCGAAATCTCGAGTGGTGATTCAATTCGTGTAGTTTGGTTTTGTCCATGATTTATTTGATTTAGCAGGGGTCTTGGTCTTCTGATCTAGATATCCTTAGATTAGCGGGGATTTTTTTAGGTCGAAGCTGTATATGTTTGGTAGGATTCCTCTTTATTCATCTTCCCCCTTGTCGTAATGTTACTACTGCATTAGCTTTTAAAATGAACATTCATTTTTCAATTACATTAATGTCTGTTAACTGATTTGGTAGATCTAGTTGTTGTCATCAACATATTTGTCATGCCTGTAAGATATAGTTGGTGTGATGCCTATAGGATGGTCTCCTCTTTGTAACTTGGTGCAATGTTTCTGTTTAATATTGGCTGATTACAATTTTTTGTTGCCGTTCTTTCTTCTTGTTTAGGTCCTTGGTCATTTATAGTGCTGAGAATTCTTTTTGCTGTCCTTTTAATAGGTCAGTTTCTTGCCAGGCTTCCTCTGTGTTCTTTTTTATAAGGCAGCGAACTATATACTATTTTGCTTTCTAGGTTGTTCCTTCTTTAGAGGTTTATTCGTACTTGATCAATCTATGTGCTCTCTTTTTATCTACTATCCTGAGCCATCAACCCAAACTAGATGCAAATTCATGCATACTTGATCAATCTAGCTGTTATATCCTTTTTCTTTCCACACCATCTTTTTTATTTTTGGATAAATTCAGAATAAACTAGTGCCTATGGTGGTTATTGATTTCTTTTGTATTCACAGCTTTACTTGCTGAGACTTTCTTTTTTCGATTGGTATATCTGTTGGTTGCACTGGGCACCTTGCGTTGTTATGCTAATGAGAACCCCAAATACTACATTTATTTGGTGCACTAGTTTCTTACAGCATACAATTAGTTCTCTGCTAAAAAGAACAAGAACATCTATGTGTGTTTTCACATCACAAATTGAAAAAACATCTTAATTTTCTGGAACATTAGTATTTTTCTTTGCCAAATATTGCATCTTTTAAATCAAAAAAACAACCTGTCACAGACTCTTGTGTGTTTTGTTTTCTCCAACAGGAAGCTGGTATGGATCTCACATGGAAAAGACAGAGCGCACAATTTTTTCTTTTTCTTTGGTATGCAGCATTTTGTCCCATGTAAATAAAAGGACACAAAAACATGTCTTTAATTGGGCTTTTTTTTTGGTCCACTATCATCTTTTACGACTAGCACTATATGAATTTCCAGAAAATAAGAAAGGATCGTTTTAAACTGGCCAGCAATCAAAGAAAAAGAGGCCTCTTTTGAAAATGAGAAAGGGAAGCCCAAACTCAGTATTGGATCCTTTAAACTGGGCCAGCAATCAAAGAAAAAGAGGCCTCTTTTGAAAATGAGAAAGGGAAGCCCAAACTCAGTATTGGATCCTGTGGGAGCAGCACGCCCGGTTTGATCCCGTTCAATCTCATAACTTTTGTTGAAAAAGGACACGGGAACTAAAAGTAACTGATGAAAAAGTAAAAATCAATCACTTTTTATGTGCAGTGTAAAAAAATAGCAGTTGGATCTAAGATCTACCGCGCACAAAAAAGTGATTGAGAGAAACCTTATTCTCAATCGTTTGACAAGGAGACAATTTATTTATGATTCTCAAAAAAAATATTTATTTATTTATTCACGATTTTTCAAAAATATATGTTTCATTTCAAATTTTGCAAATCTATACCACCACCGCCGTATGATATGGCGTTTGTGTCCAACCGTCATATGGTACGACGGTTGGAGGTGCTACAGTGTTCCAACCGCTGTATCACACGACGTTGTGAACAGTACCTCGGCGCGGGGTACCGTAGCACATGCAACTGACGTATCACACAGCGGTAGGGGTCAGTTCATTTAAAAAAATCATAACTTTTTTGTATGAACTTGAATGGAGATAAATTTTATATGAAAATTATAGCTTTCGACGAGATCTACAACTTTGTAGTTCAAACTTTTTTCATTTCAAGTCATCTTCAAACTCAAATAATCAATATTTTATCCAGATCTCAGTTTTCGACATTCAGATCTAGATAGTATATCGATTATTTGAGTTTGAAGATGACTTCAAATGAAAAGGTTTGAACTACAATGTTGTAGATCTCGTCGAAGCTATAATTTTCATATAAAGTTTACCTCCATCCGAATTCATACAAAAAAGTTACAATTTTTTGAAAATGAATTGACCCCTACTGTCGTTTGATACCACAACCGCCGTGTGATACAACACTTGGGGTGCTACTGTGCCCAACCGCCGTATCATATGGCGGTGATGGTATAGTTTTGCAAAATTTGTGACGAAACATGTATTTTTGAAGAATTGAAGAAAAAATATAAAACAAAAAAATTCTAAAAAAAGAAAAACAAAATTTCTCAAAAAAAAGAAAAGAAAAGGCTCGTGACCTGTGATTTTTCTTCACCGAGCGAAGAGAAACTTTGTTTAGTCCTGCCTCCCTGCATCATCCATCGCTAATTGCGGCTTAGTTTTGACGCTCAAGCATCTCTCTCAGCTTCCTTTCCTTTGAACGTAGACAGAGCCACGTGACTAATGATTTCAGGTAAAGGTAAAAATACGCTGCTGTGCAGAGACCACGTGTACCAACACGTGCTCCACCTTCCCACATACAAATATACGACGGGGAGGATGTCATTAGCGTACGTTACCATCCTCCATTATCACCATCACTACCTTACCTGGAAAAAATAATCATAGCTTACACTCTTCAGATCTAAGCGAGATTACCGTTCCAAAACCTCTGACTATTTGCATTGCATACACACCGCCACGATCTAGCTAGCTTAGCGTTGCAGGCTTGCAGCAGCAGCCTTCAGAAGAAACACCATGCATGCACATGGAGGCATCAGGCACTGTTCTTCGTGGTCGTGGCCCCCTCCTCTGCCTGCCAAACAAGCAATCAATCAGCTTAAAAGCAAAGCTAATCCTCCTGACGGTGCCGCGGCAATCCTCATCCAAGCGAAGCCCATGCAGCCATGCTTGCATGCATGCCCCCGTGCACGTGGCCTGGCCTGGCCTACCAGTGATCCCCATTGGGGCTTTGGGGGAGCGAGCCGCTGCTCCTCCGAAAGCGAGACACTTCGCATCATCACGCATGTGTGTGCCTCGTTACTCGGTTAGAATTGGCAATGCTGCTGCTGACTTGCTGTTCAGTTTGTTCATCAGGACATGATCGTCTCTTAGACAATTCACCTCTGGGCTTGTTTGGAACGCCAGAATTTTCGCAAAAATTCTGTTTCGTGCTATAGTCAGATGTTGCAGAGACAATCACCCGCTTGCGCTCCAAATTCAAATAAGACTTTTTTAAACATTTGGATAGATTTATTAATTATGAGTACCCCATGCTGCTTACTCTATGCTGCTTTTGGCCAAATTAAAGCTAGGAACAAAGAGAAGTCCCAGCTGTATCATATCAAACCCGGCAAAGCCTGCCTAACTTAACTAGGTTCAGATCTATGGTCACAGCCAGTCAAAATTCTGCGTTTAGTTAATTACTTTGATTATATTTGTTTTACATGTCTTCAGTCTTCAGCATGCTATATAGGCAATATAGCACGTCCTAGCTAGTTGGCCAACAAAGTCGAGCTCAACCCGGCTAAAAAAATGTTTCACAATCATATGTCTGGTAAAAAATAGAACTAACACATGGCAGATCAAATCATTATTGGTCATCAGTTCCCTGGTCCAGTAGTTGCTTATCCGGGGACAGAAGGCATCAACCTAACCTTCCCCTTTCTCTATTGCTTCGAACAGGAGGCTTCTCGCTTTGTTTCCGCTTCTTTCTCCTCCACAATAATCTACCGGAAGAAGGCCTGCCGCCGGAGTTGCTTCGTTCCACGGGCAAGCTCTCGCCGTGCACAGGTCAGAGGCACCCGCACTCCAAAGGCATTGACGATGCGCGCTGCACCTCATCAGGGGCCCGCCCGCACAGCCGGCCTCCGAAAGCAACCCCGGCCGTCCGGCCAGCCGGCCGGCCGGCGCGGCGCGGCGCATGCACGATCGAGCTACATAGATACGTAGCAATTATGCAGCGATGGACTGATGGAACGGCCTGACAAGAAAGGTGTGTTGATCAGGCTAGCTTTTTAGTCTTTGATTTTGAGTAATGGCGATTACGCCACTAGCTGTTCGCACCGATCTGCACACATGATCGTCGATGGATGCGTCCAAGGGTTTTCTGAGTTCCTACGTTAGTATTGGCTAGCTTGTGTTTGAGGAAATGTAGGACGTCCTAGCTAATAACCTCTCCCTGTCTTTCTCACACACACACTCTCTCTCTCTTCATATGATTGATCTTTACCTACTGCACATAGATACCTTTTCAAGCTTGTGGGATTGCTTGTTCTGCGCAGCCATCTCTGGGCACTTGCTGTTTGTTTAAGGAATAGACATGGCATCAAGTGAGCTGACAGCCTTGTTGGAATGGACTTTGTGAGGCAGGTGCTCTCCTAATCCATTTGCTCAACTACTAGGCCTGATTGCCTGAAAAAGGGGCGGCCTCAGGACATGCTCAGTGTTTCATGGAATTCGGTCGAGCCGATGTCGACAAGCGGCGACAGCAAATCGACGAAAAATTAAGGAGGCGACGACGCAATGCATGGCGCGGCTTGCTTGAAATTGGGGGAGGCTTTGGCCTTTGGGGGTTCCTATTTCTGGTCCAGCATTGCCTGTCTCCTGATGCCAACCCGGCCTGCCTGTGTCTGTGTAGGGAGGTTAATTCGATTATTCCTGTCAACATTTGCATCATCAGTGCGTTGTGCAGATGGTGCTGCTCTTTTGGCTTGGAGAGTTGAAGGGGACCTGTTGCTTGGGCAGACCATCAGCTTTGGCCTAACCCGGCCTGCTGTCCCCATTACGATCAAGTGTAACCCTGAAAACATGCATGCTAGCTCGCTACTAAAAATACTTTCTGTTCTGCACCAAGGTTTTTGAGATGTGAAAGATGTGACCCCTGGAGACATGATGTGTAGAGCACTGCACTTGTGCTGGAAGGATTACAGGTTCACAAGTTACCCTTTTGATTTGGTAGGAAGCAGTGGTAGTGACACTTGGTTCAGAAGTTACACGTGGTTTGGTAGTAACACTGAAGTTCATCAATATCCGCTTATCGTAATGAAAAGTTCGTGTCAGCAGCGTATGCCCGCCATAGTTTCCGATCAACAACAAAAAAAAAATCCCGAGGAAGTTACCCTTGCAAGGCAAAATGATCCTTGACTCCTTGTGCTCACCAAAAGGTCACTCAATCGGATTGTGGCAAGGCAAGCAAATCCGCAAGAATCTTGCTGGAGTTATTCCCATCCAAGCATGTATTTGTCACGGTTAACGGCGACAGGCCGACCAAAGTTACCTCTTGCTGATGCTCTTGCTTGCTTGCACGTAGTTGCTGGTGTGCGCGGATGAATCCATCCTCTGGCGTCATTTTTTTCATGGACGAAATTTACTCCGGCGTCATCGCTTTGAAGCGCGCAATAACCTTCTTACACTTGGCTGAATTTGCAGCTCTTTTCCTCAGGAACTGCTCCGTTATTCCGTGTGGATTTTGTTCTGCTGATGCCGGCGATTTGAGAGCAAAATAAACAGTATGTTAGTATGTTACTCCAAAGTCTGAACCAAGAAGTCAGTTTAATACACATTGTTATGCATAACCGCGCAAAGAATGTTTCATTTCTTCAGAACGCAAAGAAAGCTCTTGCATTGGATCTTTGGGGCTGAAAAGTCAGATGCTTCGAACTCCATCTGAGGTATAAATTACATTTGACAGTGCCCGGCCTGTAGAAATATCTGACGGCGAGTGGACCCAAGGGCACCCAGCATTCAGGCACCGGGTGGTGGGTGGTGCTCGGTTGCTCGGAAGGAGGAGGCAGGAAGCAACCAGCCTGATAGGCGGCAAGCAGAGGCGGACCTACCCATATGGCAGGGTGGGGCAGCTGCCCCAGCTACCGTCGGAGCGGAACCACAGCCCCCGTAGAGTTTTCAGGCGACCGGATCAAGGTTTTGGAGGTCGGAGGCAAGCGGCGGCGGCGTTCCGGCGTCCGTTGCTGGAGAAAGAAGAACGGGGAAGGAAAAAGGTTATCGTGGGCCGTCCAGCGGATTTAACTAAAGAGGCCCAACTAACTTTGGCCCAGTTACACAAGTCCACATCACCACCGGCCAAACTTCGTGACTGTGAATCCCCCTGCGCTGTCCGCCCGTTCCAGAGTCCTCTGCTCCCGTTCCCGTCGGCAAGAACCCTCTATAGATGGCGCTGGCCGCCGTCCCTCCGGCCTCCGCACTTCGCAGACGTGCAGCTGCTTGCGTCGGGCAGCCGTCAGCGCCGGGAGGGCTATGGAGGAGTGGAACGGCGGCAGCCCTTGGCGTGGCAAAGATGCATCTGTCTTCCTGATCCACCTCTAGCTGCGGTGAGCACGTCATCATGATTAAATCAGATTTGTCTATGCAGCCAGCGTCATCATCATTAAATCAGATTTCTCCCTGTGTCGTATTTGAATAATTTAAGCAATTCGTCTTAGTTGTCGATTCTTAGCCAGATCACAATTAGGCATTATGTTCTCATCGTGACCTGCATCAGCTTCTTGATTGCAGCGAATGAGCTTGTAGTCCAATGGTAGGACGGTCCAGTGGGACGCTACCCACCAGGGTTCAAATCTTGGTGTTCGCACCTTTTTCTGGATTTATTCCGAGATTTTCCGGCGTTATGCGTTAAGTGGTAAGCGACGTTCCCGTCGACGACGATGCGCCAGTGGTGACATCGAGAATCTCCAAATTTGCCGGTGCTCAGTCCTTCGAAGGTGCTCTTAGGGGTAGGGTTTGCGTACGTGTATTTATAGGGGTGAGTGTGCGTGCGTGTTGTGAGCGTCTGCGTTGTACTGTGTAATTCTAAAAAAAAGCTCCTTGATTGCAAGAAAACATTTCCAGATAGCAAGAATCGTGCTATAAACCATCTAGAAAGGCTAGACATAATTACTTCTTGTATTAGTAGAATGTAGTTTATGGTATGACATCTTAAGCCATCAAATATGTGTCGGTTGTGGAACTACTGCTGTGATTTTCAATTTAAATGTCATATGCAAATGTTTTTTTTTTTACCTTCATATTTGTCGTTCGAGTCCGCCCTAGCTACAATTTTTTTCTAGGTCCGCCACTGGCGGCAAGCAAGGCTCAATGGAGTTGCAAGAAAGCGCCATGGGGTTGCTGCATGATTAGTTATAATCAGACGCAACTGAAAAGGAGCTAATGATTCCTTGTAATCCAGATTAAGGAGTATAAACGAACTAGACTGATATAGTCACGTACAACACATGGCATATATAAAATCAGCTGACCTTTCTTTTTTTTTTTTGTTGGAAAAAATAGTTGGGCTATCAGCGTTGTTGATTAACATGGAAGATAACCATATGTTAAATCACTTTATTCGAAAATATATATATATCAAATCAGATTTCCAACTACCACAATTGGTTCTACTCCTTTTCCTTTTGGCAATCATTTACAAAAGGCCACATCAGTCAGGCTCCTATCCAATTTTTGACAGGTCAGGGACCATTGTCGTCCATGCTATGCCAAGCTTAAGTTTGTAGCAATTACTGGCAATACACATGCGCAAACCTGCTGAAGAATGCCTGAAGAACATTTTTTTTCGTCAGAAAATACGCTGGAGAACAATTTTGAATTTCATAAGGTTAGCGAGCATTTGAAGGAAGATGGAGAAATGCGTTTGTTTGCAGCTAAATACAAGAAAGAGTTCAGATTACTTGCGTTAATTTACTTCCGATCAGCACCTGACCTTTTCGTAGTCTCGTTTCCCCTCTTGAGTTTGCAATTAGCACTCAGCAGCGGAGAAGAGATTTAGAGAAGATTTATTTCTGGACGGGGCCGGGTTCATGTCAAATCGGAGAAGGAATCATACTATTTAAGCAAAGAGCAGAGGTCGCAGGATGGAGTCCGCTCCACGCCACAGGGGATCCTATAAATTCCCCGCCTTTTCTTCCCCACTCCACTCATCACACAACCTCTCTCTCCCCAAGGATCCCTCCTCCAGCTAGACTGTCCTGCTTCGGCGCTATTGTGCACTGTGCACAGCCAGCGATAGCAGAGTCTATCCTGTTAGCTCTGAGCAGCAGCTGCAGCAATGGAGAAGCCTGCGCAGGCGCCCCGGCAGCTGCCGCCGGGGTTCCGGTTCCACCCCACAGACGAGGAGCTGGTGGTGCAGTACCTCCGCCGGAAGGCCCTGTCCCGGCCGCTGCCGGCCGCCGTCATCCCCGTCGTCCACGACGGCGCCAGGCTAGATCCATGGGACCTCCCTGGTGCGTGCGCACGCTCTCTTTCGAGCCGCCATGCTTAGAGCTGCAGCAGAAGTGCAGAACAGCATGCGTGTTCAGATTAATGAGAATGGAAGGCTGATACAGAGTGTTCTGATGTTCGTCGATTGATTGGTGTGCGTACAGGAGCGAGCGAAGGGGAGGGATACTTCTTCAGTCTGCGGCGAGCGTCGGCGACCCGCCGCGCCGGCGGCCGCAGGAGGAGAGCTGGCAGCGGGTACTGGAAGGCCACGGGGAAGGAGAAGCCCGTGTTCCTTCAGTGCGGCGGCAAGAGGCAGCTGCTTGTGGGCGTCAAGACCGCGCTCGCCTTCCATCGCAGCGAGCCATCGTCGTCGTCATCGTCGCGGACCGGTTGGGTCATGCACGAGTACCGGCTCGCCGTGCCCGGCGCCGCCGCCGTGCAGAGGAAGAATGCAAGCCATGTAAGAACTCTAAGTTTCCAGCCATGATTTCAACCTTTAGGCTTATTCTTGCAGTCATCGCTCTGAAATTTTGCCGAGTCGTCGATTTACTTCTCTGCTGTAGATAGATAGCTACTGTCATTTTACTGATCGCTTAGAGCAACTTCAGCAGCCTCCCTACTTCGGCCCCAAAACGAAAAGTAGGGAGCGAGATCAAATAAACGAAGTCCAACAGACTCCCAACTCCGACACCCAACACTGTTCAGCACCCAAATCCACCCCTCCGCCCCCAACTCCCGCGGGCGGAGAGAGAAGCCCCCATCCGGTGGTTGGCCGTTTCCCCCCGCGCGCGATGAAACGGAGCCACGGGAGGAGGGCCGCAGCGCCGCCCATAGCCGAAGTCGTGCTGATTTCGCGCCGCACCGGCACGAACAGCCGCCGCTGGCCGTCGAGCTCCACACGCCGCCACCCCATGAGCTCCATCGCCTGTCGAGCTCCACCCGCCGCCGCCCTTGTACCTCGAGTACATCGGCCCCATCGTTGCGCAGATCCGGATGCCGGAGGGCCACCGGGGAGGAGGAGATCGTCGGGGGAGAGCTCAGCGGGAAGGAGAAAGTAGCGATGGGGCCTACCTGCGCCGGTGGGGCCTCCGGATCTCGAGCCGCGCCTCCAGGCCGCCGGGGAGGAGGTCGGGGCCGGAACGAGGAGGCGCAGGGCGGCGACGTCGAGGAGAACGAGGCGGCGGCGAGGAAGTGCAAGGCGGGGGTGTCGGAGGAGGACGGGGTGGCAACGGGATCTTGGGCTCGCCGCCGCCACTAGCAACGCCGCCTGGGGACAAATCCGGGGCCGCCGCCGAATTCGTCGAGCGGGAGCTCGAGCTCGCCGGCGCCGCCGCCCAAGGCTGGGTCGGGGCCCTGCGAGCTCTCGCTCGGGAGATTGGGAGCAGAGAGATTCAGAGATGAGCGAGAGAGAGAGGTGGGAGCAGAGAGTTGCTGTGCGCCTGTGTGGGGCAGTGGGAGGTGAATAAAATGACTGTGTCGCTGACAAACGGGTCCTACATGTCATATGAAAGTAGGGGCTTTAAAGTGGGGGCTACTGCTGGAGTTGGGAGCAAAATAAACAGCCCCAAAAAGTTTAGGCAGCCCCTACTCAGTAAAGTAGGGGCTCCAAATAGAGGTTATTGCTGGAGTTGCTCTTAGTGTCGGAGACTCGGGGTTAGCGGTAGCCTACCTATGGGCTATCAGCTATGGTTGCATCGAACTCAACTACCATCAAATCAGAGTGCTCTGCCAACTTGCCAAGCGCTTAAGCTCACATGGCAATGCCAAAGTACGTTTAAAAACAAATTAATTGGTTTTTAAACAAAGTACCATCAAATAATATAAACGGTTGTTTGAAAAGAAGTCTGAAGCATTTGCACGTTAGGTTTATTATGGTTCTATGCTCATTCTCTACTTTACAGCTTACACGCTCATGCTAGGCTTCTTCGTTAACACCTGCTTCGCAGCAGAATTCAGAAAGTTCCCCTTCCTTTGGGCAACTAAAGACACTGACAGCTTAACAGCGACTGATAAATAAAAACACACAGTAATGTTTCAGATATTGCAGATATGAGAATCTTGCCTCCATCTGAAGTAGCTTGATCCGCTTTGCAACCTCGATCGCGATAGTTCACTGTAACTTACATTTTACTCCAAATTTGGAGGGTTTAATTAAGAGGTTTTTTACGGTACACAATACCACCTGTACGACCGGTTGAAAAAAGACTCGTATGTAATAGAAAAAGACCCATATGTAAGGATCCGATGGTTGAGATTAATTCTATACGACTGGTTTTTTTAGCTGTCGTACGGTAGTATTCAAAGGTCGTATGGGTAGTATAAGGGTATTATCAAAAATGTAAAATAGTATTGTTGTATATAGAAAATGAAATATATGAAATGTTTTAGATAGTATAAGGGGGCAGCGGAGAATGTTTTTCCAAATAATATATATCTATCAAATTACCATTTTACACATAGAGAAAAACCGATAATACGACCGTACAATCGTTGGGTCGTATTGTGTACCGTAAAAAACCTCTTAATTAATTTGTTTTGCTTGCAATCCGTAACGCTCCAATGACTCGCAGGACTGCGTTGCCGAAGAGTGGGTCGTGTGCCGGGTCTCCCTGAAGAACAGACCAAGACGCAGGCAGAGCCGCAGGGATGTCGACGGCGGCAAAACTCCGGGAAACCACGCCTCCGTTGCGCACCACGCGGCGCCACTGCGGCACCGGGAAGATGCAGCGGGACGGCAGCAGCCGTTGCTGTTGATGTCGCCACAGCCGTCGTCCTCGAGCTGTGTCACCGGTGTTACCGACATTGCAGACCAAGACGAAGTCAGTAGCAGCAGCAGAGATGCTCCGGCTGCCTCTCAAAGAGAGGACTAGGGCATGAGGGAGTTTTTAAGCTTTTGTTGTGAGGTTTTTTTACGGTACACAATACGACTCAACGGTCGTACGGTCGTATTATCGGTTTTTCTCTATGGGTAAAATGGTAATTTGATAGATGTATATTATTTGGAAAAAAAATTCTCCGCTGCCCCCTTATACTATCTAAAACATTTCATATATTTCACTTCCTATATTACAACAATACCATTTTACATTTTCGATAATACCCTTATACTACCCATACGACTTTTGAATACTACCGTACGACAGCTAAAAAACTAGTCGTATAAAATTAATCTCAACCGTCGGATCCTTACATATAGGTCTTTTTCTATTACATACGAGTCCTTTTTCAACTGGTCGTACAGGTCGTATTGTGTACCGTAAAAAACCTCTTTGTTGTTTCCTCCCTCTCCTTACTCTTGCTCCATTGCTGCCTGTACTTTTCCTTGGTAATCAGGTGTAAGGCAAGTCCAGCTCAAGAATGTATCCAAGGTTATCCGACAGCTGCCACGTCGGTATTAGTTGTAACTTGTAAGATTGGGTAACCTGAAATTAATCAGGAGCCGTGGTTGCCACTACTAGGGGTCCGTTTGGTACAGTTGTGGCTGTGGCTGTGACAGTTCCGGCTGTGGCTGTGCTGGTGAAACGGATTTGGGGGTGAAGCTGAAACTGTTTTGGAGAAACGTTTGGCAAAACAGCTGCACCTGGCTGTGGAAGGTGGATGAGAGAGTGAAATGTCCATAATATCCTTCTATTTTTTCCTTTTCCTTCTTTTATTTTCCTCCTAATCTTTATTTTTATTTTTCCTCTTTTTCTTTTTTTCCCTCTCCTTATTTTTCTCTCTCCCTTATTTCTTTTTTTCCTCTCCTTATTTCCCCTCTCCCTTATCCATTCACCACCGGCTCCCTCCGTCTCCTCGCACGCGCTCCCCCGCCCGGCCTCCAGCTCCCTCACCGGCGGCCCCTCCAGCTCCACTCGGCGCGGCCTCCAGTCCTCCACCGGCGCCCCCCCGGCCCTCCTCCTCCCCGGCGACCACGCCCGCCCCGCCCCCGGCCCTCTTCCTCCCCGTATCGAGAACCCCCGGCGGCGGTGCTCCCGCGCATGGATCCGTGCATGGCGGCGGAGCTCCGGATCCCGCCACCCGACGACCTCCTCCTCCCCGCGCCCGAGCCAGAGGAGCTCCTTCCCCGCTCCCGAGCCTGGAGCTCCGCCGGCCGCCTCCACCCGCGGCGTGGAGCTTCCGGCCATGCGCGGGCCTCCGGCCACCTTCCCGCGGGCCTCCGGCGCCTCCGGCCACCGACGCCTCCCGGCCTCCGGCGCCTCTGGCCACCTTCCCGCGGGCCCCATCGGGGGCAGGCTTGGGAAAGGGCAGGGCGAAGCGGGGGAAGCTGCCCTTTTGCAGCTTCGCCCCGGCCAAACCGCTCTAGAGAGCGGGAATCGCGGGCGGCTGGGAATCGATTTGCTAGAGAAGCTGTTTTTGGTGTCTGTTTGGCACAGCTGCGTGTGAAACAGCTGCCGAAGCTGCTCGCGCAGCTGTGCCAAAGGCACCCTAGTTCAGCTGCGGTTTGAAGTCCCTACAGAGCTGCAATGGCCCACTTGTGTGTAAGAATGCAGCTAACTAGTTGAATTCCCTTGTACGTTGGCGTTGCTGCAGGAATTTCAGGAATAAGTTTATATATATACAAGTAAATGAAGTAACAGCCTGTTCGTTTGGCTTATCAACCACCAGCCAGCAGTACTTTTCTCTTAAAACAAATCAGCCACCAGCAACCAGCCAACAATACTTCTCTCTCAGAACAAATCAGCACCTGCAACCCGCCACCAGCCAAACAAATTTGTTAGGAAAGAAATAGAATTGAAACAGAAAACTCATTATCAATCAGGAGCTCTTACCATCACCCCATGGCCCATGTAGCCAATAGAAATGGTTCACAACAAAGCGAATTGCAAAAGTATGAGGTCCAACTGTAAGGTCGGAGGAGGAACATGTCTCCTGTCCTAGACATACTAACATACCAGTAGATCAGGTCAAGTTTCTCGGCAAAATGACAGTCATCTTTTTTAAGAATAGAATGACAGTCATCCTTTTTAGCAAAAAGAAAAAAAGAAAAAAGAAGAAGAAGAAAGAAAGACAGTCATCAAAAGGCCGTTCCAAACTGACAAAGCTGCTTGTCCAATTTCATCACAAGTGGCAGGGCCCCGGCGTCCAACAAATCGGCCCATTTACCTTTACCCACCTGTATCTGCTCGGCCCACTCGCTCGACTAACCCGGGGCGGGCCGTCGTGCACAAGCACAACCTGTAAAAAATCCTACCACGCGGGGGCTTTCCTGCAAAAAGCGCGCAAAATAAAAATCTCTCACGCTGTCACGCAGGAGACAAATCCACGCTTTCCTTCGTCCTCCATCGCGGGTCGCGGCCATCATCGTAACCCATCCCTCCCTCCTCCCTGCCATTCTCCCGTTCCGCCGCGGCGTCTCCTCCCTCCGCATCCCCCCGCCGCCTCCGTCCCCAACGCCCGCTCGAATTTCCGCACCCGCCGCCGCGCCGATCGCCGAGGACGAGGATGCTGGGCGCCGCGAGGAGGCTGCTTGGATCCGGTCCCGTGAGTGCCGAACCCATCCGCCCCTAGCCCAACCGCCGCGGGTTTCTCGTCGCCTCGCGAGGTTGTGTTGCGTAACGGCGTTGTTGTCTTGTTGATACCTTTTTTCTTCTGTCCCTGCTTGCAGATGCTGGGGCAGGTGCTCCGTCGGCTCCGCCCGGCGGCGGCAGAGGCGGCGAGGGGGTACTCCGTCGCGGCGAAGGAGGTGAGGACCCGTTTGATCGATCCAGATTTTTCTCTCTGTTACAAACGTGAGGCGGGTGGAGATAGCATTGGTGTCAGATGTCGTGATTAAATCGTAACTGCGATGTTCCGTGGTGTCGATTGGCGGCTTCATTGTAGGTGGTTTAATCGGTGGTGACATGAGGTCGCGAGTTTATTGCTGTACTAGTAAATTCCTTGAAACGAACTGTTTATAGTTTGGTGATGGGTTGGTAGGTTCGTTATGCAAGTGGTTGGTGGGTAATGGAAATGATTCGATGCTCTAATCTATGGCTTTTTTTTTCTTGGTGGGATATGCTTTGGTTTTGCGTGGTGCTTATTAATTTACAAATGCTCGTAGAATATATTCGTCAAGTATATTTTCTTGTGCTGAGATTACATTTTTTTGAGAGTCTGCTGAGATTACTGCCTTCTCATATGTTGACCTGTGAGGGGAAATACCAAAGCCTTGTTTGATGATAGTGTTTCAAACCTTTGACAAATCATTTGTGCCATTCTATGTAGATAAACCATATTTGTATTAGTTCTTAAATGTTAGAAGAATTGTATGCAGGGGTTATATGGGCGTCTGATCACATTATTCGGTTTAGCTACATTGTTATGCATTTTATGTTTTGTTTCTTTTCTACACTGTGCTAGGCTGCTAGGATTCTATTCCCATGTAGTAGTTTTTACATCATCTCTATGTTGTTATATACATTATTATTTTACATGTTCAGATGACTGTCCGTGATGCGTTGAACTCTGCACTGGATGAAGAAATGTCTGCTGATCCTTCTGTTTTTCTGATGGGAGAAGAGGTATCACCTGGAACAAATTCAGTCTTATGCTCTTTCTTTTTTTTCCTATAGAAGAATGGCCCTTTTATAATTCATGTTTCTTTGTGGTACAGGTTGGAGAGTATCAAGGTGCATACAAGGTTTGCAAAACTTCTAAAGACTAATGCCTTTACTTTAATCCGTTGGTAACTGAATATTGATATCTGAAACCTTACCATTATTGATTGTATCCATGGCTGTCGTATTGCAGATTTCTAAGGGTTTGCTCGACAAGTATGGTCCTGATAGGGTTCTTGACACACCTATCACAGAGGTGTCTATTAGAATCTTGAAAAAACCATTTTGGTTGTCTATTTTCTGGCTTTGTTAACATGACCACATACCTTGCTCATTTCCCTTTGTATCCTCAGGCCGGCTTTACTGGCATTGGAGTTGGTGCAGCTTATCATGGTCTTCGGCCTATTGTAGAATTTATGACATTTAACTTCTCGATGCAGGTTAGTTTTTGATATGGTAACTAATACACAGAATTTTACTTGCTTGTTTCATATGGTATCCTTAAATGTCTGAACTTACAGTAATGGCTTGTAATTGCTATGCAATATGCACTTCTTTCTCTAGAATGCTTAATCATCTATCTTTTGAATAGTATTACAGTATTTGTTGTATGAAAATCAACTTGAACACTTAGTTATATTATATAGAAAAAGCATTCTTGTCCCCCCACATTGATTAGAAGTGATGCATGAGAAATTTAATGTTTGCTGCTATTGTTAATTGCTCATGCTTTATTGTTAAAAGGAATTATTTTTGCATGCTTTACTGATGTGACTGAGACAAGGAGTTTATCATGCATCGTCATGCATCGTCTTTTGGCCATCTTCTATGTCTATTTTAGTTTATGCACTGACAAGGAATTCCAAATGTACTTTTATGACATCCGCTGAATAAGATTTTTCATATTTGTTTTTGCAAAAAATCACATAACTGCCTATGCATGTTCAGGCTATTGATCACATCATCAATTCAGCTGCCAAGTCAAACTACATGTCAGCTGGTCAGATCTCTGTTCCTATTGTTTTTAGAGGACCTAATGGAGCTGCTGCTGGAGTCGGGGCGCAACACTCCCAGGTTTGTGGAGAGAATGGTTCATATAGTTATGTGTTTGATATCATCGTACTGGTTCCTAGCTTCCCATTGTTACGTTGCTGCCATCTTCTACTGTGCCTTTTTCTTTACG
Organism: Cenchrus fungigraminus; assembly: GCA_036936925.1. Classification (NCBI taxonomy): domain Eukaryota; kingdom Viridiplantae; phylum Streptophyta; class Magnoliopsida; order Poales; family Poaceae; genus Cenchrus; species Cenchrus fungigraminus. Next base: position 26,294,200 of record CM072780.1, on the reverse strand, counting down.
ATACACTGGCCGCTGTCACGATGTTAATACTTTGATGCTCTGTGAACCTATTTGCAAGTGTTTGTTTAGTTAACAGTGTAAATTTTCTTGAGCAAAGAAACCGAAATTTTGCATTGTGAGGGTTATTTTACTGTGTCTCTGATGCTGTAGGGAGCCGGGCAGTAGCTTCTTAATTGGTTTGCTATGGTCATGACTCATGTGCTTTCAAGATGCATAGTATCTGTTTTTTATTTATACATCTTTTTGTATATGTACTATCATGAAATTATTAACTCAACTTTATGCAGTGTTATGCAGCTTGGTATGCTCATGTTCCAGGGCTTAAAGTTCTCACACCATACTCTGCAGAAGATGCTAGAGGCTTGCTAAAAGCTGCTATTAGGGATCCTGATCCTGTTATTTTCTTGGAAAATGAGTTACTGTATGTCAGACTGATCTTGTTTATTATTTTTTTAGTAACCAACATTTTGTTGAGATTCTTTTATACTATTTGCAGTTATGGAGAATCATTCCCTGTCTCTGATGAAGTGCTTGATTCTAGTTTCTGCCTGCCGATTGGCAAAGCTAAGGTATGATGTCTTGTCTTGTGTGCATGTGTATGGGTGTATCTGAAGGCGGCTGGTAGGACTAAAACCATAAATTTACCTTGATAGTTTGAGTGGATGTGTTCTATTGTTGAACCTCTTTTGCTGTAGAGATCATATACACACTTGTATATATATATATTTTTTGGAATAATGCTTATATTTTCAAACAATGCTCTCCCCTGTTCCCATTTCTGTTCTGTGCATTTTAATTGTGGGCTGTTTTTCTCACCCTTGTTTCTTTTGGGTTTCATCTCTACCCTACCTCAACTTGCTCGGGACAAAAGGCTATGTTGTTGTTGTTGCATTCTAATTGTGGGTCCCATATTTTCTGTAGATTGAACGTGAGGGTAAAGATATTACCATTACTACATACTCTAAGATGGTTGGCTATGCTCTCCAGGTATGTCATGATGTGCTTGGTAACAGTGTAGAGGATGATATTTTTAAATTATTAATTCATTACCCTATATTTTTTGTAAATAATTAGCATGCATTTTCCCCATGTTGTGTAATTGTCCAGCCTCTCCTTGCTCTCCATTAGCAAAAGTCAAAGGAGCTGTTAGAACTCCTGTAGCGTCCTGTCATAGCCAAGCATTGGCAGCAGGATACTCAAGTGTACAGGGCAGGCATGCCCTTGCTTAGTCATGTATATAGCTAAGTAGAGTACTAGTAGGGAGTACAAGTAGCTGTACCAATAGTTGGTAGAAGGTATGAGTGTATTTTGTACCATAGTTGACTTAGAGCTCTATAAGAGAGAGCAATGCAGAATGGAAAAGGCAGTTCATTTGCCACATTCAGAATACTGGCAGTAGCAGCACAAGCTCTGCCGTGTGTGTGTGTGATCTGAGCTCAAGTTCTTCTCCTCTAGCCTTGATCTCTAGGTGTTCTAGGAACTCACCTGAGTGTAGCTGGTGTGATTTGTGCCAACAACTGGTATCAGAGCCGGTTTAGAGGGCTTGATGGCGGGGGAGGACTCTCCTGATGCTGCTGCTGCAGCCAAAGCAGCAGCAGAGAAGGAGAAGGGGTCGTCGTCCAGCGGCGCGGCTCCTGTGGCGGCGAGGCAGATCAGGGACGTCGGCGCCGCTCAGTTCCCCATGCTGACCCGCACCAACTACGCCGAGTGGTCGACCATCATGAAGGTGATGCTCCGCGGACGAGGTCTGTGGGCGGCGGTCACCACCGGGCCGGCGGACGAGCAGGAGGATCTCCTGGCGATGGAGGCAATCCTCAAGGCTGTTCCGCCGGAGCTGGTGACGCCGCTGGGCTCGGCGGACGATGCCACGGCGAAGAAGGCGTGGGAGAAGCTGAAGACGATGCGGCTCGGCGACGAGCGCATCCGCGACGCCCGGGCGCAGCAGCTGCGCCGACAGTACGACAGCATCGCGTTCCGCGACAACGAGAACGTGGAGGAGTTCGCGCTGCGGCTCCAAGCGCTGGTCAGCCAGCTCGCCGTGCTCGGGGAGGCGATTGAAGAGAAGGATGTCGTGAAGAAGTACCCGCGGATCGTGCCGGAGAAGTACGAGCAGGTGGCGGTCGCCATGGAGGTGATGCTCGACATCAAGGGCCTCTCCATCGAGGAGGTCACGGGGCGGCTCACGGCGGCGGAGGATCGATTCGCCAGGCGAGCCGCGGCCAAGGCCGCGCGCACGACCGCCAACGGCGAGCTACTCCTCACGAGTGAGGAGTGGATTGCGCGGTCGAGGAAGATGGAGAAGGGGGAATTCTCCAGCTCCGGGAGCGGCGGCTCTGGCGGAGGCGGAAGGGGCCACGGCAAGCCGCCGGCCAAGAAGAAGGGATCCAAGCCAGCAATTGGCAAGGATCAGTGCCGGCGGTGCGGCAAAACAGGGCACTGGGCGAAGGAGTGCCCAGTTCCGCGCAAGGCGTCGAAGGAGGAGGTGCATCTGGCGGCGGCGGACGATGACGAGGCGACGCTGCTGATGGCGACGTTCTGCGCGCTGCACGACGTCGAGCCCGAAGCAGAGCAGGCGGCGGCGGGAGCAGAGGAGGTGCCGGGGCGGGGCATTTTCCTCAACGAGCCACGCGCGCAGGTTCACCTCGGGACAGAGGCCGGCGCGGCGGAGAAGAGGTGGTACCTGGACTCCGGCGCCAGCAACCACATGACCGGCGTGCGCACGGCGTTCTCCGAGCTCGACACCGGCATCACCGGCTCGGTCAAGTTCGGCGACGGCTCAAGGGTGGAGATCAGAGGGCGTGGCACCGTCGTGTTCCGGTGCCTGAACGGCGAGCACCGGGCACTGACGGATGTCTACTACATCCCGCGCCTGCGCTCGAGCATCGTCAGCTTGGGACAGCTCGACGAGCACGGGTGCAAGATCAAGATCGAGGACGGCGTTCTCGACATCCGCGACCCAGAGCACCGCCTGCTCGCCAAGGTACGGCGCACACACAACCGGCTGTTTCTGCTTGACTTGAAGATCGAGCAGCCGGTGTGTCTGGCGGCGCAGCGCGCGGAGGAACCGTGGCTGTGGCACGCCAGGTTCGGCCACCTCGGCTTCGACGCGCTGGGGCGGCTGGGGAAGATGGTGCGCGGGCTGCCGCGCATCGAGCACGCCGGGGAGCTGTGCGACAGCTGCCTGGCGGGGAAACAGAGGCGGCTGCCGTTCCCGAAGACAGCGAAGTTCAGGGCGACGGACGTCCTCGAGCTCGTGCACGGAGACCTCTGCGGGCCAATCACGCCGGCGACACACGGCGGCCGGCGCTACTTCCTCCTCCTCGTCGACGACAGCAGCCGGTACATGTGGCTGCGGCTCATCTCCACCAAGGACGAGGCGGCGGCGGCGATCAAGCACTTCCAGGCGCGCGCCGAGGCGGAGAGCGGGAAGAAGCTGCGAGGGCTGAGGACGGACCGCGGCGGCGAATTCACCTCAGTGGAGTTTGCTGAGTACTGCGCCGAGAAGGGGGTGGTGCGCCACCTCACCGCGCCCTACTCGCCGCAGCAAAACGGCGTGGTGGAGCGCCGAAATCAGACCATCGTCGGCATGGTGAGGAGCATGCTCAAGGCCAAGACAATGCCGGTGGCGTTCTGGGGCGAGGCGGTGAGCACGGCGGTGTTCATCCTCAACCGCTCGCCGACGAAGGCCCTGAAGGACAAGACGCCCTACGAGGTGTGGCACGGGCGGCGGCCGAACGTGTCCTTCCTCAGGACGTTCGGCTGCGTCGGACACGTGAAGAACACCAAGCCAAATCTTGGCAAGCTCGACGACAGGAGCACCGCAATGGTGTTTCTGGGCTATGAGGAGGGGAGCAAGGCGTACAGGATGTACGATCCGCGCGCCGGCAAGGTGGTGGTGTCGCGCGACGTCGTCTTCGACGAGATGGCGGCCTGGGATTGGGAGGATCCTGGGACAAGGGAAGCTGCGGACAGCAGCGGCGGCGGCACGTTCACCATCGAGTACACGCTGATTCCCGGCGGCGGGGACGCCGAGACGGAGCAAGACAGCGGAGCGGCACAGGCGGTGCCGGCAGAAGACGCTGAGGCGGCGCAGAGCGATCCGCCAAGTCCTGGCGCGGAGAGCGTGAGCGCGTGGTCTCCAGCAGGGGAGAACACGCCGCCACAAGGCTCACCAACGCCAGCAGCGCCGGCATCACCGGCGGGAACGACGGTAGAGTTCGCATCCCCGCCAAGCAACATCGACGCGTACGTGGACGCCTTCCACGACGGCGAGGAGGTGCGGTTCCGCACCGTGGACAGCATCGTCGGCGACACGGCGGCACCAGGACTGGCGAGCCGCATCCTCGACGACGCGGAGCTACTGCTGACGAGTGCAGAGGAGCCACCCACGTTCGCAGAGGCGGAACGGGAGGCGAATTGGAGGAAGGCCATGGCGGAGGAGATGAGGTTGATCGAGGAGAACTCCACAAGGGAGCTCGTCGATCCGCCGGCGGGATGCCGGCCGATCGGGCTCAAGTGGGTGTTCAAGGTGAAGCGGGATGAGCACGGGGCCATCGTCAAGTATAAGGCGCGCCTCGTCGCCCGCGGCTTCGTCCAGAGGGAAGGGATCGATTTCAAGGAGGTGTTCGCGCCGGTGGCGCGCATGGAGTCGGTCCGGCTGCTGCTGGCGCTCGCTGCGGCGAACGGCTGGGACGTACACCACCTCGACGTGAAGTCCGCCTTCCTCAACGGCGATCTGGCGGAGACGGTGTACGTGAAGCAGGCGCCAGGCTTCGTCAAGGCCGGAGCAGAGCACAAGGTGCTCCGCCTGCGCAAGGCGCTCTACGGGCTGCGCCAGGCGCCGAGGGCGTGGAACGCCAAGCTCAACCACGCTCCGGGCGCTCGGGTTCACGCGCTGCGAAACAGAGCATGCGCTCTACGTGCGGCGGCAGGGGAAATTCGAGCTGATCGTCGGCGTGTACGTCGACGATTTGATTGTGACAGGGGCACGGACGGCGGACATCGTCGATTTCAAGCGGGAGATGGCGAATCGCTTCCGCATGAGCGATCTGGGCGCCCTCTCCTACTACCTCGGCATCGAGGTGAAGCAGGGCGACAGCGAGATGTGGCTGAGGCAGAAGGCGTACGCGGAGAAGCTGGTGGAGCGGGCGGGCATGGCTGGGTGCAAGCCGTGCGCCACGCCAATGGAGGAGCGGCTGAAGTTGTCGCGGAACAGCACGGCGACGAAGGTCGACGCCAAGATGTACCGCAGCATCGTCGGCCGGTTACGCTACCTCACCCACACTCGGCCGGACATCGCCTACGCCGTCGGCTATGTCAGTCGATTCATGGAGGATCCGCGGGAGGATCACTGGACGGCTGTGAAGCGGCTGCTGCGCTACATCAAAGGGACGGCGGAGCAGGGGATCGTCTTCCCCAGGAGCGGCGACAAGGCAGCGCCGCGGCTGATCATCTTCAGCGATGCGTTCATGGCGGGCGACATCGACGGACGGCGGAGCACCTCTGGCGTGCTCGTCTTCCTCGGCCCGGCTCCAATTTCGTGGCAATCGCTGAAGCAAAAGATTGTGGCACTCTCGACGTGTGAGGCAGAGTATGTCGCGGCGGCCACGGGCGCATGCCAGGGGGTCTGGCTGCGCCGGTTACTGGAGGAGATCGCCGGAGCTCAGGCGCCTCCAGTGCTCAGGGTGGACAACCAGCCAGCAATTGCGCTGGCAAAGAATCCAGTGCTCCATGACCGGAGCAAGCACATTGACGTGAAGTTCCACTTCCTGCGGGACTGCGTCGATGAAGGGAAGATTGTCATCGAGTTTGTCGAGACCGGGCGGCAGCTTGCTGACATCCTCACCAAGTCCCTTGGTCGACTTCGACTCAGCGAGCTGAAGAAGATGATCGGCATGGTGGACACAGGGGTTTGAAAAAGCAGCAGGATGGAGATCAAGAAGGTGCTGCACACTTAGGGGAAGAATTGTTGTGTAATTGTCCAGCCTCTCCTTGCTCTCCATTAGCAAAAGTCAAAGGAGCTGTTAGAACTCCTGTAGCGTCCTGTCATAGCCAAGCATTGGCAGCAGGATACTCAAGTGTACAGGGCAGGCATGCCCTTGCTTAGTCATGTATATAGCTAAGTAGAGTACTAGTAGGGAGTACAAGTAGCTGTACCAATAGTTGGTAGAAGGTATGAGTGTATTTTGTACCATAGTTGACTTAGAGCTCTATAAGAGAGAGCAATGCAGAATGGAAAAGGCAGTTCATTTGCCACATTCAGAATACTGGCAGTAGCAGCACAAGCTCTGCCGTGTGTGTGTGTGATCTGAGCTCAAGTTCTTCTCCTCTAGCCTTGATCTCTAGGTGTTCTAGGAACTCACCTGAGTGTAGCTGGTGTGATTTGTGCCAACACCCCATGATGTGGCATATCATAACTTCTGTACGGATTTGGATGTACTGTATCAACCAGTTTTGCTACTTTACACCGATCTGCAAACATTTGATAATTGTAACTTGTTTTTGCTCTAAGAGGTGTGTTTTTTTGACAGATTGTTCTAGTAGTGCTGAACTGCTGATGTCACTTACCTTTCTGCATTTTCCTTCATACTGGGCAATTTTTTTACATTCTCATTCTCAATTTGTCTTCAGGCCGCAGAGATACTGTCCAAGGAAGGAATCAGTGCTGAGGTAATTCCTTTTACGGAAGATATAGTTTCACTTGTTCAGTATAACTGATCAATACAGCTTGTTTTTGTCCATACGCCTTCTGCAGTACCTTACTTTCAGTTTATATTTATTGATAGGTGATCAACCTTCGATCCATCAGACCACTTGACAGAGCTGCTATCAATGCATCTGTTAGGAAGACCAACCGATTGGTGACTGTTGAAGAAGGGTTCCCCCAGCATGGGATTGGTGCTGAGATATGGTTCTCTCTCTCACCTGCTCTTTCGCTCACCCTCTCTATAATGCATGAGGATGATTTCCAGTATTCTGACACATGTTTGTTGCAGCATGTCTGTTGTAGAAGAAAGCTTTGAGTACCTTGATGCGCCAGTTGAGAGGATCGCTGGAGCTGATGTACCAATGCCCTATGCTGCCAACCTTGAGAGAATGGCTGTTCCACAGGTTCACTTCTTCCATCCTAGATTTTCTATTGCTCTTTGCACCACTGCTTAAGACTGCTCTCTTCCATGCATGTTATTGCATTTACTGACTGTATGCTTGTTTAACAGCATTTATGAATAGTATTCCCAGTTCTTTGAAATTTGTATTTGGGGAATACACATTGGTTTCATCTATATGTTTGTTGCAGCATGACTATCATGTAAAAGATGGTCAGTAGTCATAAAAAAAAAATTTGACCATAAATGTGCATGCTATTTTACTTGGGTAGCATACGCCCACACTTAATCATGAGTCAGACACTGTTGTCAGCTCCTGCATCTTTGCACACTTTCTGTAGAATGTTGTCTGCCACCCGGATATGCCTGGAGGTCTGTCCTGTCATAATTAGGAATCGGGTGGTTTCTTGTCTGCCTAGTTGTGCATACCAGGTAGCCATTGTGGTCAAAGTGGTCACAGCATGGCACCACTATTATTGGTTGGCAGCTTGGTTGCAATGATGCTTTGCGGAAGACTGGAAACTGTCAAGACTTGGGTGTGTAGCTCGTTTTGTAGTGTCCTGATTCGTTTGTAAGACAACTGAGGGGCATCTTTTGGGTTGGTCTTGGAAACCGAATAATAAAACCTTGGTGCAGTTTTATATCTCGCTTTTTTAAGCACAATATCTGCACTGAACGCATATGCGCCATTTGTAAAATCTTCTTGTTGCTGGACCTAACAAGTCATGCTGTTGTGCTTGCTTGCAGGTAGATGACATTGTCCGGGCAGCGAAGCGGGCCTGCTACAGGGCAGTGCCAATGGCAGCAACTGCCTGATCGGTGGACAAGCCCTTTTGTTTTCCCTTGCTTTCACCCTCTATAGCCAGAAGAAACATGTAGTATTCATAAGGTGCTGGCAAATTGCCCAGACTCCAAGCGAGCTAATTTTGTAGATCTGCCATGGCGTGCTCTATTCCGTTAGTCGCAGATGGATGATTGCATTCTTTTCTGGTTTCAAGCCCCAGCCCTTTTCTATGATTTTATACACGCGGCCTAATCATGTTGGCATGCAAACGGATCACTTTATGTGACCCGTCAGTTCCGTCGTATCGCATCTTTTGCTGCTTGGACCACAAAGTCTATGGCAATAAAACTACTCGCCACGATTGTGCATGCATAATTTCTTGTTTATCTGCCTGATACTCACAGCAGGGGACATCGAATCTTCGAGTAAATGTATTTTCCATGACTCGAGTAAATGTATTACCAAGGCCCTAATGGTAGAACCTTTTTCTGATTTCGTTCCGGATAGAACTGAAACGGTTAATGAATTTGTTGGAAAGTCCTGAATTGCTTTTGTTTTTCTTCGATTCATTATAAAACCGCGTCTCTTCGATTTGCTTGTGCTTGCCTATGCATCTTTATCGCGACAACGATACCCCACCGACATGTTGGGTACGCCAACGACGGCGACCCCCGTCAGACGGTCGTACGGCACGGCTAATCACGAACACCCCCAATGATGGCCCGGTCAAAAGACCGTGTGCTTAATTAGTGAGCACGGATCGCTATGACGCGGCCGGTTTTCTGTTAGCACTAAACAACGCCCACAACCCCGTGGCCGAGAAACGAGGACGCCGCTTATTTTTGCATCGGATCTCGTTGAACGAAACAAAAGACGACGGATCGATCGAGTAGCGGCGAGTAGTGACTCACGCGCCATGCGATATTTGCGTCCGCTCTTTGCTTTCCGCAAACACACCCTCTTTGACCGGACCAATAGGCCGCCGCAACAAGCCAAAGAAGAATAGACCAGTCTTTTCTATCTAGTCTAGTCTATATATATAGGAAAAAAAGATTGAAAAGAATTCCGATAGAGCAAGCAAAAGCCAACACCAACCTTTGTGCTCCGAAAAAAACATTGTAGTAGTGCGAAATGTGAAGGAGTGGCGGACTAGCACAAAGCAACGAAAGCATGCATAAGCAACGCCGACGGCTCAGTTTGACCAAACAAGGACCGTAGCAGGAACCAAAGCTTTGTACAGACAAGCAACCGAAAAAGAAAGCATTTACTATATATTTTGTTTTCTAATTATAATTTTTAAAATTAAAAAACTTTCATTAATTAAAAAGAGGCACGTTAAAACACAGTGCGCGAGCGAAGTAAAGAAAGCGCACCAGCGCAGCACTCGCCCTCGAGCTCCGAAAAGGAGGAAAAAAGAATTCTCCATTTCCCCCACTCGCGCTCTCCCTCGCCCGCTCGCTCCGTCACACACAGTGAGAGAGTGTGCGCGGGGGGCAGCTAGCCGCTAGGGTTTCCGCGACCGCGAGCGGTAGCCCCTCCTCCTCGCCGGCGATCCGGGGCTCGATCCGGCGCGGGGGGTGTGGGGGGAGCGGAGATGAAGTCGTCGCTGCGGAAGCTGCGGGGCTTCGCGCTGCAGCGGCACGAGCAGCGGGTGGACCGCGACCGCGGCCGGGGCCACTCCACCGCCGCCGCCGCCGCCGCGGACGAGCTCCTCGTGGCTGCCCAGGTGCGGGGCCTCACCTCTTCCTCTTTTTTTTGCGCTGCGTGCCTGCGCGACGGACCAGCCGACCGAGCGAGCGAGCTGGGGGCGGCGGGGGCGGGTGAGTCGGTCGGGATTGCGGAGATCTCGCGAGGGAGGAGCGAGCGGCGGCCTGGTCCCGTCCGGATTTCCCGGCAGCATGCGTGAGGTATGGGTGTTGGGTTCCGGGAGATTGGTTTTGCTGGTTGGTTGATGTTACGGAGTTGGTGCCACTGGAGTGCGGTGCGAATTGCATGGGAATCCTAGTGTTCGGATCCGTGTGCTCCATTTCAGCACACGTAGTTCGAGATCGTTGGGTTCCAAGGGGAGAAAGGAGCTTGGGCTGTTTCTAGTCTGATGGGGTATTGTCAGCTTACATTTTTTATTTCGTGTATTTTCGAGAGAATTTCCATTGATCTGCCCATCATTTTACAGTTTGCGAATTTCAAACCAACTTTCCTGGTTATCTGTCATGTTTTGTTTGGTTCCTGTTGGATTGCACTCTCTCCTCTTCAGTGATGTGGTAATCGAGTGATTGTGATGCCCGTGTGCAGTGTGATTCTGGAGCTACAGAAATCCAAACGTTAGGCTGGTTTGTCTGCACTCCGCACTAGTGTAGGTGTGCCAGCTAGCTGGCCTTACAATTAAGCCAAATTCCTTGCGTCTATGGCCTTATGCCCTTATGGGTGCTGTTTTGCTTGTTGAGGATCTTGTATTCTTGTCTAATCTAGTAGGGATTATACAGTTTTGTCCTGAAGTCCGTAATTGTTTAAAAAAATGAGCTAATTGTTAGTTTGTGTGTCCCGAATAACAAAAGGTAGTAAACTAGCGATGTCCTGCTGTTTACCAGCTATACATATTCACCCAAATTTCATAAATGCTTTAGTTAAAAAATTTCTTGCGTTAAGAGGTGCTGGTTGCCTGGTTCTGCATCATGTTAGTTTTTTTCCTTTCTAAATTGCTGGTTTCTTTGACAGGATATGGCAGATATGAGGAGCTGTTATGATAACTTACTTTCTGTTGCCGCAGCAATTGCAAATAGTGCATATGGTAATTTTCTCGTCTAAAGTTTTAGGTTTTCTTTTTGTGTGTTTTGCTTCTTGAGATCAATTATACCTTGTGATACTTCTTCTCTAATCTTTTTTTAGGGCTATGTCCGCTCTAATGTTTATTAAGCTCATTTTATCACACTTATGCCCAATGATAGTTTATGGAAATATTAGTTACTCCCTCCGGTTTGGTAAATAAAGTCGTTTTGGACAAGGTTTGAGTCAAACATTAGGAATATAAATCATGAATAACTTTTAAGTCGTTGAGTTTGGAAATGTGAAAACTACATGAATATATTTGTCTTGCAAAATACTTTAATAAAAGTACACATATGTTAGTTTTTAATAAATATTTTTATAAAAAATAAGAAGTCAAAATTGTACTTTGCAGACCGTGTCACTGTCCTAAACGACTTCATTTACCAAACCGGAGGGAGTATCAATTAAATCATCTTTTCTGTTTATTACTTAGCTTTGCACATTGTTTTGGGAATAGATAGTCATCTGCTCTAAAGATCACACTATGACACTAAGGTCTAAGCATATTAGGACCCATTTATCTTAAATAGTTTGCTCAGTTACACGGGGAATGCAATCTTAAACATTTCTTGTTTTCACTTTTCTGACATCACGTAACCTCAATTCATTTGTATTCGCAATATATTAACATTACATGGCTTTATAGGTCACTGTTCGGGTTTTAGCAGTTAAAAGTCGTCTTGTTGATTGGATGTTAATAATTACTATTGCAGAGTTTTCTGAAGCACTCCAAGAAATGGGTACTTGTTTGCTTAAAAGGGTTACGCCAAATAAGGATGGAATGAATGGTAATTATGCCATGTCTTCTTCTTTTTCTGTGTGAACATGCTTGTTTGATAATTGACGGCAATACATTAACATAATCATAATGAATATTCTGGATTTTGATAGGTTCTTGTTGTTAACTTATTGCTCATGTTTGGTTCCTACTCATGCCTACCCCAACTTGCTTTGAATGAAAAGGCTTTGTTGTTGTTGTCAACTCGTCATCATGAGGATTATCCTTAGGGTTACAAAACTACGAACTTGATCTTCAAAAAATCTTATGCATGTACAGAATGTCATGTTTATAAGCTTTTGGAACCTCTTGTATAAATTTCCATTCATTTTGTATGTTGGTGCAATCATATCTAGAAAAGGTGGATGTGTTTGCATGGTACTGACATACTGTTGATCCTCCTGTGATGGTTGGTCACAAAAAGCAAGAAAAAAGAACATGCTGCATACATGATACATCACCCTAAGTTAAATAACCTCACAGCCTAAGTTAAATAACCTCACTTATATTAGCTGCAACTACAAATAGGCTCTTCGAGGAGGATGAGAGCTAGTTAACACAAATCATTTGCACTGCCCATCTTTGCTTGTTAGTCTGCATTCAACTATCTCATTTAAAAATAATAATTAAGAAGAGATATAACAATAATTGGAAATATGTTCCCTACTTCCCTCCTAATGTTTTTTAATGTGACATGTAACTTTCAACTGCTTCTCGTTTCTCTGTTTAATTGTTACATATAAATTATCTCCAGATGAAGTTTTGCTGTTGCTCGGGAAATCACAATTTGAACTTCGGAAACTTGTAGATAGTTATGTAAGTTTCTATTTACTTATTTATTTAACATGCTAATTGCTATACTAAAAATTTCTATTGCTGATCCATGCAACTACCTTTCTTGCAGCGTGTGCATGTTCTTAATACCATCACCACTCCATCACAGTCCCTTCTTAATGAGCTTCAAACCGTGGAGGTACGATCTTTCACTCTGATGCTCTTGGCATTATGTTCAGGCTTATACTGTTTCTTATGTTTTGGTCTGTGTCTCATATTTGCTGTTGCCGTACCTGTTCATCCTACTTGTAGCTTTCTTGATGTATAACCGATGTACAAATATGCTCTCTATTTTCTCATGAAGGGAGAGAGCTAGCAGTTTAGTCCATATTTTACTTGCAAATCCCATACCGCTTTATGTGGTCAAGTGCTCATATCTGTACCATGTTCTCTGGGCCCAAAAAAAAATCTGGTTTGTATTGAAAAGACTCGCAATTTTCCAGTATACCTCATGGTCTTACCTTTGTTTATCAAAAGGTATGTTATGCAAACACAATTTTGTTTATTTGCATAGTTCATTCTAATTTGGACCCAATTTATTTCTGTATGCTGTTGGTTGATGATTTTATTGCTTCTTGAGTTAAAATATTTATTGTCGCAAATGCTTGTTTTAATAGTTTTAGTGTTACACCCACCGGAAAATTATGTGTGACTAATAGAATGTTTCTGGTTGCAGGTAATGAAGCGCCAGTGCGATGAAAAGAGGTATGTAATTTGTGCGGAATACGCCCACAACTTTCACATTGTTGACATGGATTTTAAAGTTCCAATACTCCTTTCAGAGAATTGTACGAATTCATGCTGAATGCGCAGAAAGAAAAGGGAAGATCTAAGAGTGCTAAAGGTGATACAGGAGCATCAGAGCAATTGAGACAAGCTCAGGAAGATTACCAAGAGGAAGCAACTCTTTTTCTGTTCCGGCTAAAGTCATTGAAACAGGGACAGTTCCGAAGTCTTTTCACACAAGCTGCTCGGCATCATGCTGCACAGGTGCACATTCAATCACTTAAATTATCCCTTTTTTACGTTACGACAATTTGTCCGGAAACTAATTTGGTGTAACATAATTATGTTATTTCAACCAGCTAAATTTGTTCAGAAAGGGGCTCAAGTCCCTTGAGGCTGTAGAACCACATGTTAGGCTTGCGGCTGAGCAACAACACATTGATCATCAGTTCAGTGCACTTGAGGAGGAGGATTACTTTGTTGAGGATGAAAATGACGACGAATACAATGACAGTCATGATGGACGGCTGTCTTTTGATTATGGAGAAAATAAAGAAGCCGAGGAATCTGGTAATGCTACCAGGAGTCATACAGAGGTACCAAGCATAGCTTGTTATTAACTTTTGTTGAATATCCTACTGGAGGACATTCTGGAAGTTGCTTGATCTGCATCAAATGTCCTTTACTCAGTTGCTCTAGTTTAGTACTCCTGTATCTTATCATGTTAAATATGCAACTCTTGCAATATAGCACCTTGAGTGTTGCTTGCATAGTATTGAAAAAACTTAGATAAATTTGTTAATAAACCTTTAGCTGTACCAGAGAATTAAATGGAAGTTTCAAAATGGATCTGATACAAGTATATATTTTCCCCATTTAGCTTTTTTGTTTTCTTTACCGGAAATTGTTTCTTGTCCTGTTTTGAATACCATCTGATTTTATGTTTTTTGCAGGATTTTTTTAATAGAAGCAAAGAAGAGTATTCTTCTATAACACGTGAAAGACAGAGAATTGTCAGTCAATCAGCTCCACTTTTTCCTGAGAAAAAACTTGAGACAGAAGAGCGAATAAAAGATTTGCGGCGTTCTGCAACAAGGAAGTTAAATACTTATGTTTTGCCTACTCCAAATGATGTTCGAGCTACTTCTCAGATAGTTTCAGGAAATCCTACTTCGGGACCTCTCGACAGCAGAGGTCCCCTCCCATCTCCGCCCCACACATCTTCAGATATGAGAGACAATAAACTACCTAGTCCTACAAGATTATCTAATGCACAGTCTGTGCTGAAAGAGAGCAACACCAATACTGCCGAAACAAGGAAAACACTCCCAGTGGGTGATATAGCCTTACCAGGCTATTATGACCTGAAGGCTTCTGATAATAAAAAGGTGAAGAGAGGGTCATTTTCTGGCCCAATAGCTTCCAGACCACAGTCCACAGAGAACATTGATGTTCTTTCTGCAGCACCTAGGCACAGCTCTGCACATCAGCCAATTCATATCAGAGTATCCCCAGGCAACTCACCACCGCCTATTTGCTCACCGAAAATAAAGGAGCTTCATGAGCTTCCTCGACCGCCTGTTAATACATCAAAAAATACAGCATTTCCCAGTTTGGTTGCCCACTCGGCCCCGTTGGTACCAAATTCTGCCTCATCGGTGCCCAAAGTCCAAGACCATTTTAGGGCAAGACAAACACCGCCAAGTACAGCATCACCTTTACCAACGCCACCAACACCACCTGGGCCTATAGCCCGCAGTTTTTCCATACCATCTAGGGGCATGAGAACATCAGGTATTTCAGATAGTAAAGAGACAGAAGAGCACCAGGATAAGGGAGCTGCCCGAATGAGCCTTTCTTCTCTTCCTTCAGCGTAAACATTCGTGGAAGATCGTCAGCCATTGTCAGCAGCTGCCGAATCAGTTAGCAAAACATAGGTGAGTTTTCACTCCCTGTTTATGTTTTATAAACCCTGTTTCAAACTTCAGTGCATTTGCATAAGCTTATCCATGTTGATTTTGTTAACCTTAAGAACAACAGCTTGATCCGTCCAAAGTTCTTCTTAGGACATTATGTCTGGTCAATGCGCCTCAGCAATGTTGGACTAACCTTGCTCTCAGTTACTTTCCATGTGCAGGGTATTTGGTATGCAGAGGTGGATGATTACATTATCAAGTGGCTCGCTGGCGCCGAGCCCTCTTCCTGGAAGAATGTTGTACATATTAGCATGTGAACTCAGCCAGAATCGCGAAGTAGTCGGTATTTCGTGTGCCCTGTGGTTAAGATGTAGTCTGTGCAAATAACGGGTTTGCGGAAATAAAATCCCCATTTTTCTCACCGATTGATTGATTGACGCGAGATTTGTTGTTGTTTGATTTGAAGCAAGTTCTGGGCGCCACCAGTTTTCTGCGAGGTTATGTAAATTATCACCTGCCCCCCGCAGCTTATGTAATTATCATCAGTTTCACCCCTGATCAAAATTCAAACAATCTCTGTGGAAGGGTAGGGAAATCATAGTTCCCACTGCAGGAATTGTCTGTAGAAAAGGGAAAAAAGAAAAGGGCTTTGTTGGATGCATTGGCTGCCTTCTCCACAACTCTTAAAACATCCTGACCACCACCAGCAAGTTTTGTCAGGTTCTTTCTTCTGTGGCCTTGTGAAACATGTTGTGAAGCTAAATAAACAAGACCAAAATATATTGTTCAGTAAATGGCTTGCTCCCCCAATTCTACACAAATGCAACGCTGTGCTAATAAATCCACTCGGATCTTTGGTTGGGGAATCGTCGTCCAGGGTACATCACCTCCCTAGAGTGTAGGGATGATATTTTTCCCTTAGAAAAGTTTTTTAGCCTGTGGGGGTAGGGTAGGCACGCAACTGTCATGACCAACCTGTTTGAGTCCGATGGCCCCGCAAGAAAAGTGCGGAGCATCCACATTCGATGCCCACCCACTAAAAAAACTAATAAAGTTGCAGCACGACCCTGGGTGCGGTTCTGCCGCGCAACCCCACATTCAGACACGACGACTCAGGTGTGCGTGCGGTGCGACTTGGAATTGTGGGCTGGTAAGTAATAAAGCTCGTGAGATTCTACGTGCGTGCGTGGTGATTTTGAGTTCTTGACAAAACCATGACTCACCGCTAATTAAGGATGCAGAATTTTATGGGTCAACCCAATGACCCACTACCCAAAAAAATTACTATGGTGTAATTACCCAATAAGTTAGCCTACTTACTTTTGGTGCTCAATGGTGTTAAACACTTTGGGTTATTTGGGTAACCCGATATCTCATTCTGCTCTCAACGCACCGAACAGGAATAGGATTCGTAGTTGATCGAGGCTCTGCCACATCGCATCCGGTTCAGCGGCGATAGGAGGAAGCGGAAGAGGGGAGAAGCTGACTCCGCCGCCGACGAAGCAGCTCCGCTGCTCCGGGCGCGGCCTGCCGGCTGCTTCCCTGCGTCGCCAAATCCTCCACCTCCTCCGCCTCTCCGGGAGCGAAGTTTCCTCGCAGCTTCCATCCACTCCCTCAAGTGGACTTGCCGTTGCCGCTGTGCCTGTGCGGTTCGGCTCCCCCTTCTGGTCGCCGCGCGCGCTGGCTGGCGGTGGGCGTGGGCGTGGTGTGCTGCGAATCTGCGTTCCCTCGCGGATCCCGACGTCGAGTCGCGAAGACCTGGAGACGCCGGGCGTGCGCGGAAACGTGGCTCCGCGCAGCCGGGAGGGAGAGGGCGACGGGGACCAAGATCGGATATGCAGATCTGCGCCCGGGGATCACAGCACAGAGGCGCACATCGCAGATTCACTGAACAGATCCTCCTGGAGGCGCCTGGAGAAGAAGATTGTGCGGCGACTGGCCGGGCATGGGGAGCTCGCAGCACAAGAGGAGAGGGAAAAGGTGATGCCGCCGGCCGCTGGGCCACCACGGAGTCCGCAGAAGCTGAGAACCGCCTGCGGAGGGCGTTCCGTCGGTCCTCCGGCTCGGAGCCCGCCGCCGCTGTGGAGCGCACCGCGCACGGGTGGCGAAGCCGGCGGCGAGCTCGCCGCCGCCTTGGCCGACCTCCGGTTGTCAGTGGCGAGGCCCCTGAGTGTAGTCTCACAGGACAACCGCCACCGCCGACAGTGCTTGCGCGCACGGCTTGTCGCAGTAGTATCGGCGGAGCAGCGCAGAAGCGTGATTTGGTGTTTTTGTTTGACCCACCAGTGTTTACTGTTTGGGTTAGTGTAACTCAAAAACCAAAAAAATATTAATGGGTAGTATGGGTCAGGCACTGGTTGACCTATTGGGTACCCACTTGCATGCTTACCGCTAATCGACTCGAGTGCAAGACAGGAACTGCATCGCCCAACCACACCTCTTCCATCTATGAGTCATTTACCTACATGCCATTACGAAAGATGCCGGTTACGTACATGTCATAAAAAAATTCTCAGCTACCTGTGTGCCATGCACTCGAAGTTCATTTACGTACGTGCCATTCCGTCCATCTTCCGTGAGAAGTTAACAGTTTTACGGATCCGACAAGTGGGACCCACATATGAAAATGACCATTTTGCCCCTGGCCATTTACTTGTCTCTCTATCCCGTGCTCGCTCTCTCTGGCTCACCCGTGCTCCCTCTGTCTGCCAGCGGCCGGAGCTCGCGGCGCGGCCGGGGCTCGTCCAGCGGCCAGGGGCCAGCGGCCGGCGCGGCTCGTCCAGCGGCCAGGGGCCAGCGCGGTGGAGGTGGAGGGATGGACTTCCACGCCGGGAGCTCCGCCCCAGGCGGCGCGCGTCCACGACGCGTGCAGCAGCATGTAGCCATGGATGAACAGGCCCTCCTCCGTACCCTCCGGTGGTGATTTCGTGGCCGACGGTAGGGTCAGCGATAGCAGATGAGAACGCACGGCAATCGGAGCTCGCGCGCTGGAGACAGAGGCGGCCATTGGAGCGTCAGCAACATGGGATGCTCCGAAGAACAGAGAGTAAATCACTGTCAGATCAACAAAATGACAAAGCTATTATATGTACATAGTTGATAGATCAATTGACTGAAACGGTTCATCACTTCATCAAGCCCGTCTGAACATTTTGTGACAGTATGATGAATTCGTTTTGGATCAAGTCGTGAAGAGAACTAGTTTCTGAAAGAAGAGTACATCAGAACAAAGTTCCTAAAACCAATCAACTGTTCATCTGAACATTCCCAAACATGCAGTTGCAGGCATGCAGCTGATGAAAGCCATCTCTGCCAGTGAGAGTACGATCGATGGACCGAAGGGTTCATACTTATTAATCAAGCTCGTCTGAACATTCTGTGACAGTATGCTGAATGCATTTTGGATGAAATTATGAAGAGTACTACTCTCTGAGCGGGCGCCCTTGATGCTCGTGATGACCTTCTCCGAGGTGCCGACGAGCAGGAGGATCGCCGGCACCGTCCGCGCCAGTTCCCGTAACCTCTCCTCCTCCATTGTCATTGCCATGGAGTTGCGTGCTCTCTTTGTCTCCCTCAGCTCCGTGCAATGGCGGTGGACAGAGGAGGAGGCGGCGGCGGCGCGGCCGGGGCTCGTCCAGCGGCCAGGGGCCAGCGACGCGGCGCGGCTCGTCCAGAGGCCAGGGGCCAGCGGCCGGCGCGGGGATGGGGCGGCGGCGCAGGAGCTCCGCGGCCGGGTCCGCGCGGCGGCGGCGCGCGGGAGCCCCTCGGGAGTCCGCCATGGATGGGAAGAGGAGGAAGAAGAAGGGGAGGAGGAAGATTGGTGGGGCTCACAGGGGTAAAATGGTCATTTCACCTCTCGGTTTGACACCGTTAGCTCAGAAAATAGACGGAATGGCACACGCGTAAACAAAAGTTGAGCTCATGACACACAGGTGTCTCGAAAATTTTTTACGACATACACGACATCTTTCATAATGACATGTGCGTAAATGACTCTCCATCTTTTGCAGGGTAGAGAACGGAGTGGGGTGGGCGCCGTGACGCCGTCGGGCGGGTGCGGACGGAAAAGAGAGAAAAGAGGGCGCGGCTTTCAAGGCACGCAAACGCGATCTCTCGGCCACCACGTGCTTGGTCGGTGGCCACGCGCCCACGGGCGGCGTTTCTCCTCGCTTTTCCTGATCCTCCACGGTTTCTTTTTGTTCTTTTGACACAAACAGAGGAGCCGAGGAGCACGCCGAATTCAGCAAAACCCCCCCTTTTTTTTTCCAGGGGTTCTGCGAAGATTATGATCACTTTTCGAAGTTTTCGTTCGTATACATCAGCAGGATGATGGCGTGGTTGACAAGATAAGAAACCGCATGTGTATAGGATTGGTGAATGAATAACGTGGAGCCAACTATATAGCTATTAAAAGATTCACGAAGTTCTTGACATTGCCACCGTCAACATGTATACCAGTATTACGTGGTATATAAGGTTTACTTGACCCCTTTTCAAAATAATGCGAGGTTTGCTTTGATCACAATCGTAACAGATAATACATAGAGAATGCAAATTTAACTTAATATCTAAAAATCTGTAAAAAAACATATTAATGAATAATGAGTATATCTTAGTGCATGAATGATTCAAATCTTGCAGGGACAATGTCTTTATAGTATCTCAAAATATGAAATGTTCTTCTTGTGCTTAAACTCCGATTGGCAAAATTTATTGACAGGAGGACCAAAACACAAACAAACCCAAGTGGGGGGAAAATAGAAGTAAGAAAAAGGGTCCGATTGCTTATCGTAGGAATCTATTTAGCCATGGAGGAAGAAGGAGAGAGAAGAACCGTATTCGGAAAAGGGCGTCGGCCGGAACAGATCGAGCGAGCCGCCTAGCCTCGCGAGTCGGTGGCGCCCCGCACCCGGCGACGCTGCTCGTGGCGGCGCCCCGCACCCGGTGTCCGCGGAGCCAGCGCACGGCTGCCGCATCGGTCCCTCTCTCTTCCTGGCTGCGCGATCGCCGATCGGCCACATCCGGTTCTTCGTCCTGAGAATCCGCATTCCATCCCCTTCCCTTCCCGCTGTCGAAATCGAGCCCCCCAAAGCCTAATGTAAGGCAATCTTATTCGGATCTGACGCAATTATAAGTCTATACATGTATTATATTCATTAACTGCGTTTATTTGCAAAAAAAAAATGAAAACAAATACTGTACATATGTACACCCATGTCCTATACTGGATCCGCCCGTGTTAGTGTTCGGTAGAGTTACTCGTTAATGTCGGTTTTTTGCCTTTTATTTTCGTTCCAAACTTCTTGGGGATTTGCTAATTTTGCTACATTGCATGTGTTACATAACTGCTACGTAGTTCATAGTTTATTAGTTTATCAACATTCTTAGGATGAATTTGCAGTTTAGTTAATGTCGCCAATTTGGAATCCTCTTTGTGATAAAAGTCGTGAGAAAAAAAATTGTCATAAACTCACTAGCAGTAATCCTTTTCATTGAATACTGTGCACTACATTAATTGGCTTATTTAGCAGAGCAGTGTTGTGACCTGTGATTATATTTGCAGGATTGTGATTTGATCTCTTGGTATGGTTCATCCGAGGTTTCTTGTTGCTTGTTCAGGCTCCAAGTTGTGCTTCATCTCAAATTGTGGCAGTAACTATAAGAGCATGATTGGTGGCGGGATGATATCCTCTCTAGTCATGAGTTTGTGTCAGAAATCTCGATGTGGTTCTAAGGTATAAGTAACCCTCTCGTGTTGATAGAGTAGGATAGATTATTATTGGAAAATTCTCGTGTTGGTATTACTGGAAATTGGAAAGTGAGGGGGTCACTGTGACATCTGAAAAAACACCTTATTGAACTAAGGTTAAGTTCATTTTTCCATTCGCTGGATGGGTTTGCCTCAAATTCCTGTGGTCGAGGAGGAAGTGCCTACCACACTGAGTACACCTGTCACCAGTCCTCATTCCAGTGTTAGTGGCCCCTGCAATTCGGCTAAACTTCCTGTAGGATGCTCAAGTAGCGCATTTCCCCCATCAAGCAGTGATTTTAAGAGAAAATCTGCACTGGGTGTGTCAAATGGATCAAATAGCCATTTCAGAACCAGCCACACAACTGATGATCCTGCAGGCTACCAACGCCTAAATCCTGAATCAAGAGATCCAAGTTATAGATCATGCCATAAATTCAGATCTACTGTCCAGATGCCTGCAATGAGGGTTGTTGGGTTTGATTCAGGATCTGCTAGTTCCACCGGAGTTCCTGATATGATGGTAGCTGACAAGATGCATTCATCTTTAGTCATCGGCAATTGTGATTTATCGGCCGAACAGCACGGCCTTCAGGCAAGGAAAAGGGTATTGTCACCATTAACTAATGTGCTTCCTGCTGGACAGATCCATGGTGATTCACTGAGCATTGGTTCCGGCAATGTAAAAAATCAGCACACTGATTGCGTTAGACAGCTCTCTTCTGGTTTCCATGACAGTAAAAAGGCCAACACTGGAACTCTTGATTCCTTTCACTCACCTACTGAGCCAATATTGAGATACTCCAACCGGAGTACGGAGCAGGGTGTTGTTAAGTTTACTTCTAATATATTCACTGATGGTCCTTTGCTTGAGGGCAAGGAATTCTTTTCATGCTCAGATCAACCATTTGCTGAAAGGATTATGAATCTTGCAAGGGTTTCTATACCACCTGCAAGATTATCACATTCTCCACCGCTCACTCTTTCTCCGCTTGGTCCAAAATGGATGCATAGAATGAGGACTACAAGAGCTCAGAGGGATTTATCTGGAGAAATTGAAAATGATTTCCTTGGCTTGAAGGAAATGGGGGGATCAAGTTGTGAAGATTATTCAGAGTATGGTGGTAGAATAAGGACGAGGGATATGTTAGAAGAAACCAGTATTTTTCATGATGGATTTGGTACAATGATCCCTAAGAGGAGTTTTGATAGAAGATATCGAGTCCCAGAATCTGGTCCTGTGTCTCCAAGCATTGGATGTATTAGGAATTTGAACCTCGTCCCTGTAAGGAGGTCATTGGTTGGCTCCTTTGAGGAGTCTCTCTTATCTGGTCGCTATTCATGTGGAAAGGACAATCAGGTTCGCCGTGTTTTCTATTACTCATAGTTAAACAACTTTTGACGAGGATACCAGTCATGTTTTTTTTTTGTCTTAATTCTATCTTCTCGTAGTACAGAGTATTGATGGTTTTCTGTCTGTTCTTAATGTGACTGGTGGTAGCTTCTCCCCCCCAACTCAGAAGCTTCCATTTACAGTAACAAGCATCGATGAAGATAGCTCCTTGTTGTACTATTCGTCAATTGATCTTGCGGGGAGGTTGCCTACAAACAATAGCAAAAGCCCAAAACTCAAAAGAAGCCTCAGTAACAGTGATTCACGGTCAGCAAAAAGTCGGTTACGCATCCCTGTTAAAGGCCGCATACAACTGGTACTGAATTGCTTCACCTTATAATACTATTTGATTGGGATGTAATATGCCTGTGTATTTTTTATATTTCTTTTGAATTGGCTTGTAATGCCAAGATCTTTACTAAATTAGTGATAATATAACAGAATATCACATGATTTAACTTATTCTAGGACCTAGTCATGGATAGTTTTTTTTCGTGAGCTTAAGTACCTGTCCTTTCACTTCTTGATTTAGTTGCTATAAAATCATGGAAAAATGTACATCTCATTTAGTTTGATAAATTCACATGTTTGGAGCACTTCTGTTAGACATGATGGCACATATTACCAACTTGAGCTTGAAGTCTGCATGTCCTTGGGTGTCAGATTTAAACTTGTGATTCTGTTGGTGAACTATTCTGGTAGGAAATTATGGCACCTTTCTGCATCCAGAGGAAAATTGTGTTCTTGCTATTTGGATTTCAGTTTGATAATATAAAATTGTGATAGGACACTGAGCTCTTGATGCGACTGCCACACTATTACCATGTTTGGAGCTGACTTTGGTACTTAGCTAGTGAACCTCACTACCCTTGGATCGCTCTTTGATTGGATAGTCCTTCCAAAACTTATATTAAATTTTCATTTTGCTATTCATTTGTGTATTTCACTTCAAGCAAAACTCTTGTCCTTGGCAGTTGGTCAGTAACCCAGAGAAAACACCACTTCACACCTTCTTCTGTGCCTATGATTTGAGTGACATGCCTGCTGGAAGTAAGGTATGAGGCATCAGTATATGTTATTATCTTTTAAGTATACACATTTTTTGCTTATTATCTGTTATGGCTCAGATTTGTTTCCTTATTTCCACATGCATGACAGAAAATATGCATCATGTTGACAATCTCTGTTGCGATTCTCAATATTGTTGATTAAAATGGAATGTTTTTTTAATTTATTTCTTAGCTTCTATGTTGAAATTTCATTAATATTTCTGGCTCATGTATGGCACATTTGTTGTTTAGTCCTATTCGTGAACTTCTATTTTTTTGGTAGATAGACACAAGAAAAACGTCTGGGTCATCTCAGTGATTTTATGTAGAGTTGATTATAGATATTCTTCTAAATTCATTTTATTTGATTTATTAGTTTTGGGTGAGGGGAGGCGGGGGTACCCAATATAACACTCAAAGCAGGGCGCTCTAGGAGTCTTTACTGGTTGTTGTGTACCCTACCAAGGCTACCAAGCCTGTAAACTAATTTCTGTCCTTTAGTGAAAGTATTGCTACTCCTACTTCAATTTGCATTGGTATATGTATCATAAGGTGCAAGTACTTTAATTATCTGGTACCATTTTGCAAGTATTGTGAGGCGCATGAATGATGCCTGCCTTTTGTTTGAAATGGATGTTTGATGGGGAGTCACAATTTTAGTTTTATTTCTTTACTTTTTTATTCTCAAGTCCATATTCTGATATTGTAAATGGGACAGACTTTCATGCGGCAAAAGATCACTCTATCTTCTGCTTCTCCCTCTTATCTGGCCAAAGAAGGAAGCAAGGCCAGTGACGTAAAGGTCGAGTCGGTCCAGTGTGGAAGTGAACTTAGAGAACGCGGTGCTCTATTTTCCGAATGTAATAAAGCCAATACCATTGGTAGATAAATTCAAATTACAGAGTTCAAGTTAATGAATTTTTGTTTTGACTTTGCAGTTTCTGAAAAGGGGCATAACTGCTACTCAATTGACAAGTCCGAGAATGGAGGTTACACAAATACAGGATGTCGCTCCATGGAATGTGATGTTACAGTGAATTCAAAAAATGAAGCCAATGCTGATGGTTGCTGCTGTCAAATAGATACATCTCAGTCAGGTGGAAATAAATCTTGCTGCAGATCTTCCAAGGTCAATGATATTTCAGCTGGAGGTGTTCTTCGGTATGCTTTGCACCTACGTTTTCTAAGCCCCTTCTCAAAGAAGTCGTCAAGATTAAGGCAGCAATGCAAATCTGATCTCTCATCAGAACCGCACAGTCGCAGTACTCAAACTGAGGAAGAAAGAAGATTTTATCTCTACAATGATATTAGAGTTGTCTTCCCTCAAAGGCACTCAGATGCTGATGAAGGCGAGGTATGTGGCAATTAAGATACCTACATGGTGTCTATTTCACCCTACAGCAATTTAGTTTCTTATCTTTACATTACAAACACTGAGATCGAATTATCTGAACCCATAACATAGAAAGCATTCAAGGATCCACAAAACTTCCAATTGGGTTGCAGAAGTTAGAAGCTGTCCTTTGTTGCTTTTTGACCTCTCCATTCCAATATATTTGCATCACTAAGATAATTTGACCACGTTTAAATATGGTTCATAAAAGTTAGATGCTATTTAAAATCGACTACTGCTCATGTTGTTACATTTGATTCTGGCTAATGGATTTTTTTTCTTTCCTGGCAGCTGCGAGTAGAGCATGACTTCCCAGCAAATCCCAAATACTTCGACATAAGCAACTAAGATCTCCTTGGACACTCACATAGCTGCAGATGAAATTTGTACATACCATTTCCTCACTAACTCCCTCATTGGTTTCTTCTATTTATTGCTACGATCCAGATGTACAGTGCTAACCTTCTGATCAAATAGTTCATTTCATCTACTTTTATGTATGATCTTAGAGTGTTGCAATCTCGTATGAATTAGGCTGCTGCATTGTGACTGGCTGAATATGTCATAGTTTTCTGTCTCTTGCCAAAAAAGATCCAAGAATACTCTTCGTTTCTCTTCTTGCCTTGCATGCATGCACTGTTTTTGGTGAGATCTCCTTTTTTGTAGATAATGGTCAGAGTTTTGGCTGTATGCATCGTCCCATGGATGCAGCCCCAATTCATTTTGGATGAGATCCAGCCTAAGTAATTACCTTTTATAGACGCACTTAACACATTCACAGCTATGACCTGAATTTTATTGACCTTATGCTTTGAATGGGATACAATCAAATCAATGAACATGATTGTTTTGAGGATTGTGATAATAGAATACTCTATTACTGACAAGAAAGAATATGTTAAACAGTTGGTTTGGATTCTAACTATGGTATTTCAAAGTGAACATCTCATGGTTCAAATGTGGGTATTTCTGCATTGGGACCATGAACCGCCTTGTAGAGAAGCCTTGGCAGTATACTCCTATAGGGATCATTTTCTCTTTTCTCCTTCAGATAGTTGATGCAGCTCTCCACTTCAAATTTGACTTGCAAATAGAGCTGCTGGGCCTCCTCTTTGTCTCTCAGCTTCTGCTCTCTCCCTATGCAAGCAAGCAAATCAAATGAGACTTTGTTTGCACAAATATTACAAAACATCAGATTCTAGAAACACATCAACATGTCTTCCATCTTGTCAGTTGCCGAACAGATAAACAATGTTAATTTGTCATGAGAGAATGCCTGAAGAACACTAAACTATAAGATGATGTTGTCAGATTGTTTCTGGATTTTGTACCTCTTGTTTCAATAGGCTTTCCAAAGATGAAATAAAACCGCCCTGGTACCTTGGGTGCAACCACTACTGGGTGCATCCCTTGATCTTTCAGCTCCCCCATGGAATCAATCCTTTGAAATCACAACTCAACATCAGGGGGTCTAATAGAATCCAGAAGCAAAAAAGAAGGAAAGGAAAGAGACTTCGAATTTGCAGCATACCTTAGCCTCAGGCCATCCTGGTTTAGCGCCTTGTCGAGCATATCATAGAAGGGAAGCTTCTGAATATCATTGTAGTCTAACAACATCTGAGACAGTAGATTGATTATCATCATCCAAGTCTATGTTTTCTAACTGACATAGAATATTGGCAGGTAGGGGATAGCACTTACATCGCATATATCATCTTCTCCCACTACTCCAAATGGTATGATTGTTGCTCCAAACCTGGATGCCATTCTCACAAATTCAGGCTGCTCCGGCCAAAACAACTTGTACTCCTCTCCCTGAAACCACAGCCCTCGGTGAGTCTCCGAGATATGACTTAGGACAGAGCAAATAAAATGCCACAACCTCTCCACGACTAACCCTCACCTTCCTATGAAGCGCTTCCCGCGCACCTCCAGGGTACAGCAGCACAAACTCTTTGTCTGCAAGGAGCTTGTAAAAATTGGCCCCTGTGACTGGCACCGCCCCCATGATCCGGTGGAGATCAAAGTACGCTGAGTGAGGCATGAGCTGCTCGGAGTTCTTGTCGAACATGAAAGGGTGAGCGAGGCCCCGGATGTGGACTCCGGTGCTTCTCAGCACCCCTGTGACCATGGGTCCAAGCTCAAGCCCCAGGAGCATGTGGTACCCAACCAGCACGGCAGGACCCTCCCTTGGCAGCCCAGCCAGGCCCCTCACTATCTTCCCATCAGGCAGTGTTGATAGTAGCACTGGGTCAGTGATAAAGTTTTGAATCCTGAAAGTTTTCATAAATTCAGTAGCTTTCAAGGACTGTTTGGGAACAACAATTTCACAGAATTCCTATGGGATTAATATCATGGGTCGTAAAATTTAATACATGTGTTCTAAAACAAGGTCCGGCAGTCTCTGGCATCATCTGCCAAAGCATTGTGTGGTTTAAATTTTGGAGGACCAGGTTAGCACGCTTGTGCTTAAGTTGCTAGAGAGTAGAGAGATGTACCTGTCACGGTTGATAGCCTGTTGGAGTTCATCAGGAGTTGGCGGTAAATAGTCTGAAACAAAGTCTGTCTTCCTAGAGCGGCGATAGTACCCAGCTCCTTTGATGGTGGTCGCGAGGTCAAATTCATCTTCCTGTCAAATGTTTTGTGAAGTTGCCATCAGAACTTAGTACATGTAAATAGGAGCTAGCAGTGGCCATAAGCCCATAACCCATAAGAAGAATGGTGCAAAGGATACCAAATATTTAGCCAGAACTGTATTTAGCTTCTATACCAGTAAGATTTTGTGGCCTTTGTCTCTGAAAAGGCGTGTTCTGCATTTCTCTATAGCACCACGTAGCCTCTCAGCCTCTTGGCTGCTTGGCAGCAGTTCATCATTTCCACTGGCAAAATGATATCGAAATTATGTTTTAAGTTAAATTTTGCATGCATGTATTCCATGAGAAACATGTTTTTGACTGTTGTTGTTAACCTTTTTTTTTGGGTAAGGACTGAGGATAGATATGCTATACGGAAGACAAAAGAACATTCATCTTATTTGCCTGTGTGGACTGTGGAAAGTCTTACCTGGCTAGTACCAAAGTCTGAGCCTTGACTGCATGTAAACGGGAATTTACAAATGACGATGCTGTCTTCAACATTGTTAACTTCCAAACGATAGATTCCTTTGTAAATATATCAACCAAAAACTGCGAGAAGGTGTAAAGAAGAATTTATATCAAGGCATAGAAAGAATAACTGAACTACTGTATGTCCGACTAACGGTATGAACTGAAAAGAAGTACCAGCATCAAATATTCATAAAATCAGATTGAAAAACAAACCAGTGATAGAGATAGGTTTGCATGTTTTGATACTTTTGAACTCACCAAAAGGGAAGCAAACAAACTGGAGGTGATATCTGATAGCGTCTGACCAGCTTCTTCAAGAGAGAAGCCACGCCCAACAAAAGTTAACGGCATATTCATGAAATTCCCTAAAGGCATTAAACTATGATAAGCACTCAGTAGATGTAAGTCAAATGAGTGTACTTTTCATGCTATTATCACTTATATAGTCATTGACTCATTGTGCAATGTTCACTGAAGAACTATGAGGAGCAGATCTGACAAGGGGCAGTAAACGTGTTTCATACATTCAGGAAGATGATGCCTATATATCTCATCCATGATCCATCTAAAAATTTTGCAAAAGTAATTGCCTTCCTAGTGAATCAAAAGCAAGCTCTAACAAAACAAATTCTTGCTGTAAAATTCCTCAAAAAGACTAGTGTCGAGAAGTAAATTGAAACCTGTCAGAAAATTTAGCAGCTGTGGAGTGGTCAAATGGAAGGGTTCAGGGACCAAGTCCAAGACGGCTGAGAGAGTTTGCAGCTGTGAATTATGGAACGACGTTCCTGCAAGACGAGGCAAACTCCATGAGTTGGCGGGGAAAACCATATCACTGTAAGATCAGAGAAGCACAAAAACCATAGTCAATTTGCAGCAAGACCTGGGTTGACTAGGATCAGTACCAGATCGATGTCTGGGTTTCGCTCTGCCACGGCTAGAGCAATGCACGCTCCTACTGATTCTGCAACCAGATAGACTGGTCTGTCTGGTGCTCTTGAGCTCTCTGATTTCACTGCCGTCTCCACATACTCTACAAGCCCTGCATTCATTCGACAAAGTTTTTGGAGATTTCATAAGTGGAAAATGTTAACTTAACACACTTTAATTCAACTACTTAAATTGTGATAATTTTTTATGTAACTGGCTAAGCTACAAGTACATGTGCATTTCCATCAATTGTTGAACAAAAGGCACGTCGCTGTTTACTTGGTTCTGGAAAATCCGTATGATAGAGACGCACCTTCAAAGGACGTGCGATCTTCAACTGGTATATGCAAGCACCACAACTCAAACATCCTGCAGCTCAGAACAGTTCATCAGTCGCAACGAGGACAAACAAAGTCACGGATTTCTATCTAGAATCGCTCTTACTTCGCCAGTTTCTCATGGTGCCGGATAAGTCCTAAACCAACCCCGTCGATTCCTGCATGGATCCAAAATCTAAAATCAGACAAATTCCTCGTAATCCATGGTCGGGATGATTGGGCCCGTTTAGTTCGCGAAGTGAAACTTTTGGGTCCCCTTTCAAAATCTATTAGGTGTACTAAACATAGATTATTTACACAAATAATTACACGAATGGACAGGAAATTGCGAGACGAATCCATTAAACCTAATTAATCCATCATTAGAGATTGGTTACTGTAAGATGTTGTTGTCTAATTATGACATAATTAGGCTCGTTAGATTCGTCTCGAAAATTAAGGTAGGGATCGTGGAATGAGTTTTGTCATTAATCTACATTTAATACTCCAAATTAGTGGAAAGAAGATTGATGTGATGGGTAGTTGGTGAAAATTTTGGGAAGCCCAGGAAGGTTGTATTTTCAGCACTGTGTCTGAAACTCTGAATCTGGCAAAGACCATGGCCAAGACCTGATCTGTTGGTTTCTGTCCATCTAACAGTCAAATCACAGGATTGTATTTTCAGCAGCCTGAATCTGGCAGACTGTTCGTTTCTGTCCATCTAACAGTCAAACTGGAAGGATGTCGCTGCAGGGTTTTAAATCCCGTTGGGAACCAGCCCGATAACCGTTGTTACCGGTCCAGAGCGGTAGCGGTACCATCCGGTTACCAATCAGCTCAATTCAAAATTTTGAAATTTCAATTCAAAAAATTGAAAAATAAAAGAAAAATTCTAAAAATACTTCAAGGTGAGTAGAATCTAATGGTGTCAAAAAAATTTAAATATTAATGCATTTAGTATTTTTTGTGGGCATTAGAAGTTCAACCGGCATTAGAAGTATTGTTTCTCTCCATCTAACAGTCAAACCGCAAGGATGTCACTGTCCATCAAGTCATTAACCGTTCTAGTACTTCCAGTAGCCATCACCTACCACACAGTAAACTGTTTGCCATTTTTTTCCATGCTAATCCTGATACGTAGTGAGAAAGCAGCACATGGCCCACGCATAGACTTCCTGTGGTTTGTTAGACCGTCTTGTCTTGTTTATGTTATCGACATGATCTGCAGATGATCGAGGAAGTCAACAATACTATTTGGGTGGCATGAGCAGGCAAGCCACCAAAATCGTCGGCAAGTTGCCTCTAGTTCTACGCTATGTTCATGATGGGCATGCGCTTAATCAATACCATAATTGTTGTGTGGCCACCCAATCTTGTTATTAGTGCCTTCAAAATGTTATACGCTGCACTGCATGCTACCTACATGGAACGCACATGACACACGAGATTTGAACGGTAGTGTAAACAAAGATTCGAAATATCGGCCGGAATGATATAGTATATACGAAGATTCAGATTGAACTCAATCAGCTGTGTGCTATTTGTTCAGAGCTGAGGCGCAAATGAATATTCAAATTCAAACAGCGCATTCGGATTGCAATTTGCAAATGGTAGAGAGATCGAGAACAGTAACAGAGACGCCACTGTTTTTTTTTAATAGAGGGTAATAATGGTCGTACCGGGAAGGTAGAGCAGCGTGGGCGCGCCGGGGACGCGTCCGCCGGCGCCGGCGCACTCGATCGGCGAGAACCACCGCGGCGGCCCGCCGTCCTTCCGCCGCGCCATCTCCCGCGCCGCCTCCGCGTACTCCCTCACCCCTACCCTCCTCACCGGCGGTGGCGACGACGACGCCGAGGCCGAGGCCGAGGCCGAGCTCGACGCCACCGCGTGCGGCCCGTGCGCGGCGGGCGCGCGACGGCACCGCGTTGCCGGCGCGCGGGCGCGGGCGAGGGTCGGCGGCCGCCGAGCGCGTGGCGCCGCGACCGTCGCCGCCGCTGAGGCGGTGACCGGCGGCGGCATGGCCGGTGGTGGCTGGAAAGGTAGCAGTAGCGACTAGCGAGGTTGGTTGGTTGACCACTTGGGCGCTCGATCACCGCGGCCAGCACAGCAGGGCAGTGCGCGCAATGTATCGCGGCGTGATTGGCGAGAGGCATAGAAAAAGCAGGCGGGAAGCGGTCGACGTGGAGCGCGCGCCAACAGGCGGGTCGCTCTGTCAGACAGAGAGAGAGAGAGAGCTCGCAACACGGCAACTGGTTCTCGAGTTGGGCACGCTTCACCAAAGTGGAAGCAGGTGAAACGGCGATGACACTACACCTCTTCAACTTCTGAAGTCTGAAGGACGCGGGAAGACAATCGAGCTGCCTCGCAACCTTTTTCCTTGTCCGTTTTTGTGAAAAAAAAGACCACGTACTAGTACTCCTACATCCAAGAGCAAAGCCATTCGGACGCCAACGTACCTGTGTTCGGATTGGATGTGATGACGAAGCCGCACGCCAACGCCTTGCTTAAAAGCGACAGATTTCGGCTTGTCCAACGCCCGTCTGCCGTCTGTGTGAAGGGCATTTAGCAGAGATCCCCCTCCACAGCCGAGTGACGAGCGCGTCGGCGCCTAGCGAAAGGACGACGGGGCTCGTGCTCCCAGGCTACATCGCCGAGCTCAGCACCGTTGTATGCCCGGGCAACTACGAAGCTCGATCTCATACAGCCTCCGAGATTTGGCGCGCCCGTGCGGAAATCCCATCTGTGGTGCCCGAAAAGGACGCCTGGAAGCAGCGGCATTTTGAGATGCGAGACGGCCAGGTGAGGAGAATCTCGTTGTACGAGCAAAGCCCCCCTCCCCCCAGGTTGCCCCCTATGGCCGCCGCCGCAGTCGTGGCCGCCTGGATGTGCGCTCCGCGACGGGGCTCGTCGCCGCTCTGACCTGGCGCGCCGCGGCCCCCCTCACGAAGCCCTAGATCTGGGGTCGTCGGGGCCACCGCGGCCCCTGGTCCTGCAGTTCCGTGGGGGCGCTCCGCGGCGACCTTGACGTCATCCAGCTCTGCAGTTGGCCGCGGCGCCGGCTCCTCCCCTTCGGCGACCTCGACACCTCGTCCCCACCGGCAAAGGCAGCCCCCTCACTGCCGACGGTCGCGACTTCCCCTCCCCGCTGACAACTTCGACTCTTCCTCCCACTGACGGCCCCGGGTCTGGGCGGGTCGCCGCCCTCCCCCTTGCGTGCCTCCGTGAACCGGGATCAGGGCGCCGGCGGCCTCCGGTCTCCTCCTCCTCCGCCTCACCGACGGGGGCGTGGCCACTGGTGCCGCGGCTCCCCTCTCACCTCCCCCTCGTCGTTGGCCGCGGCCGCGATCGCTCCAGCAGGCTCCCCCTTCCTCGCCGTCGGCCGTGGCTCCGCCTCCCGCCGACGGCCACCGCCTCCGCCCAGTCGGCGGCCGCGACCCCCTCCCTCCTGGCGCCCCTCTTCTTCTCGGCGCGGGTGTGGTGCGGGCGGTGGGCCGTGAGGGAGGTGCACTCTTCCCCCGCCCCCTTCTCTTCCTTTCGCGGCCGGCGCGTTCGGGGTGGGTCCGGCGCCACCTCGCCCGCCTCCGCTCCCTCTGCGAGGCCCTGTCGGCGCCCCTCCGCCCCGGTGACCTTCCGCCCGTCTGCGCCCCTCCTCCATGGTACCTTGCACATTCTCTCTAACGACGCCCGCGGGCTCGCGGCCTCCTCGCCGGTTGCAACCCGTGCCTACAGCCGCCTCGGTGCCCTACCTCGTCGGCAGCTGCGGCGCTGCCCCTCAGCGCTGGCGACCGTGGCCCTCTCGCCGTTGTCGGCGTCTCCCCCCGACGCAATGGCTGCTGGTGTCACCGCCCTCCCTTGCTCCCTCCCAATGGTGCTGCCTTTCCGATAGGCGCGGCTGCCTCCTCTACAGTGTTGCGTGTCCGGACGACATTATCGTCTTGGTCGTTGTTTCTCGCCTCTCGAGTCTCGACAGTGCCGCGGGTGCTCTCGCTGTCATCACCAAGGATACCGACTTTCCATTTCTTCGACTCTCACTTCGGTTACAGTCGATGTTGGCGTGGATTGGGTTTCGAGGTCTATGGCGAAAGCCCTGTCTAGCCCTTGCTAGTGCCGACAATGGTTACGCTCTCTCCGAAATTACCCTGTTGGGGGTATTGTTGCGGCTTCCAACCCTTTGGTCTGCCAGGTGAAGACTTGACCTGCCCCTTCCGGGGTGGGCGGACGATGGTGGCGACGGTGTCGTCGCTTCCTTCCTGAAGCCATCATCT
Source organism: Cenchrus fungigraminus (assembly GCA_036936925.1). Classification (NCBI taxonomy): domain Eukaryota; kingdom Viridiplantae; phylum Streptophyta; class Magnoliopsida; order Poales; family Poaceae; genus Cenchrus; species Cenchrus fungigraminus. The sequence goes on along the minus strand of CM072780.1, from coordinate 26,261,030 downwards.
TGCAAGACCTCCGCGCTCAGGCTGTGTTGTACTTCTATGCAAAGACTCAATTCTCAATTGCATGTGTTAGTTTCAAACAAAAACAAAATATCTTGCGAAACTGATCCAAATTGACACAGTTGTTGTATAGTTAGTGTATCAGGTCTCAAAGTTCACTTGCTGTTAATGATAATTATGCATATATGGGATAATCACTCAAATTTTCTTACTGTTAAGTTCTGATAGTGACGATGGTGGACTTTTGTTGTCTTTCAACAGCTTCTTTATATTAGTTTACATTATGTCAATCTTTTGCTGTCTTTAGCTCTGCTCCCTAGTGCTTCTGTCATTCTGTCTATTAAACTTGTGAATTCAGTACCCATATATTTCTTTGATGAGATATGCATACAAAACTGATCATGCAAATACTACGAATTGTTTGAAGAAGAATTTGTTTTTTGGTTATCACTGAGGTTAGTGTAGCAGTATCTAACTGTTTGCATTTGAAATAGTTGATTGACTGCACTGTTGCCATTTGAAATAGTTTCAGATGTAGTTTCATTCGAAATGAGTCCCATCTCTTTTGCTGTTAAAAAAAAACTCGACCTGTGGAGAGTAAGACCACCCCCACGGTATTGTATTAAGAAGAATAAGACATTCTCACACAGATGGAGAAAATCTCCGAACCCCTACCACACCCATACACAGCGGCATCGCAACACCCGTGAGATGAAGTTGACCTTAGACCTGTGATTTGACGTGGGATAGACGAGGAGATTTTTTTTACAACACGCACTAAATGCGCACAACCCGCGGCCACAAATTCGGCCCCGGAGGGGTTCGAACCGTGGCCGGCGGCATACCATGCTAGTGCCCTTACCATTTTGCTGTTATGTAACAGTTACCTGACTTTTCCATATACTTTCTTGCAAGTGTGACACATTGAAGATGTCCTGATCATTTTCATTTTGTGAACTGCATTTTCATCTCATTTCAGGTTTGTGTCCTCTCTTTTGCTGGAGAACTGGTTACTGTGTGAGAGCTGAGATCATTTCCATGACTGTTGTTACTCAATGTCTGTCAATTGTTAGTTCTGTCAAGTGCATATGTCGCATGCCATTTACAAGAGATTTCTGTCAAAGTTTCCCCATCCAGTGCAAGTGTTCAAACTGAACTGATCTGTGAAATTTGCCAATACGAACTCTATTAATATGACGCAGGGATGAATTCTGTTAATCAGAATGTGAATTTTCAACTCTTTTCTTGTATTTCTAAATCATTTGGCTATGAATATATATTTATTATGTTTTTATTGACTTATCTATATAGCATGCATCTTATTGTGTAATAAGCACAAATAAGGCTACTATGATCAACTTTTCACTTGATCACCGTGATTCATGTGCTCAAAGATGAATTAAATGGCTTGCAAACAGTTAAATAGACAACCCATTGTATAAGCTGTCTATTTAGTTGTTTGTGTACGTCAAATAGACACCAGCTGTCTATACTGTTGTATATGCCCACTGACACCAGGTGCGGATCGGAGGGAGCTTGCGCTGTCGAATAATTAGCGGAAATCCAGTTGTTTGAACCGGCGGCAACAGGAGTCTTCCGTGTCGTTCTTTGAGTTGCCTACCGGCAGGTGTACTGTAGCATCTCGTTTTTGCCGTTTCAACCGATGCCATTATGCTAGTTTCTTCCCAAAAAAATAGTAATAAAATTATTTTTATATAATTGTAAAACAATAAAAAAATCAAGAAGTTGTCTACAGCATGCTGTTTGGCCGAGTTCCCTTTCGGACCCGTTTACAATCTGAAGTGGATGACACAATGCACCACCAAGACGGAAATCCTACATATTTTCCGGAAGATTTTTTTTTTCTTATGCAACTATAAGTCCATAACCCACCAAAAACCCAAATAACAGCTCATATAGCCTAACAACAATAAATCCTAGCCCTACCTTCTTCCACCTCCTGCCGCACCGCCGCCCGGTGTCCGCACCGCCGCGACCTCCGTGCGCCCCACCGCGGCCGCCCCAACCTCCGTCGTCGTGCCCGCCGCCTCAGTCGTCGGACCTCCCATAGTTGCGCTGCTGTCTCGAGCTCGCCGGCCGCCGGCCAGGCGCGACCGCGGCCCCGCGTGCCGGTGCGTCGAGCGGGCTGCCGGCGCGGCGCCGGTGTGCCGCCGGCCGGCGGATGTACTGGATTTTTTTTCCAAAAAATGTTCCAACATTTTGAAAAATTTTGGAATATTTTCAAAAATGTTGATCAACATTTTCATTAAAATATTGGTGAAAATGTTTTAGAAAAATGTTGAATCCAGTGTTTCCTCTGAACAATGTTGGTGCACCCCATTTCAAAAAGTGTTAGACTCAACTTTTTATGAAAAATATTGGTTTAACTTTTTGTTTGAAAAATAATGGAACATTTTCAAAAAATGTTGCAACATCTTGTAATCTCTACCTAATAAAGTAAGAATTGCTTCTGCCATGTTTTTTCGTCCGTCACTTCCTAAACGGCACCGAATTCGACTTCGGCAAAAGAATACCGAGCAAAACCGGACTGGAACCCCTTGAACCGTCAGGTTTTACATAAACCGTCATTGAACCGGCCTAGAAACCGGAGTCTGGCTGAGGGAAAATAATAATCTCGGCAACGGAAGGACGGAGTGAGTAATCGATGGTGGCCCAGTAGCCCATTGCGGCTCAGCACGCAGCAGCAAGCAACACTACAACAAGCAAGCAAATTGTTCTAAGGCCAGTCTCAGTGGAAGAAGTCATCGGGAAGTTTTCAAAAATGACACATCATTTTTACTGTATTGATTTGCGGGATGACCTACCCTCTCTCAATGCATAGGGTCATAGCACAGTTTCATAGGTTCCTGTACATATTTAATTGTTGTATGTTGATTGGTCAATTGTGCTTAAAAATTGTGTCAACTTGTCTCAGTGGGAGGGTCATGGAGGTGTCATTCATAGGACTCCGCGCCGACCCAAGGTCATGAGGATGACCCTGGTTTCCTCTCTCTCCAATTAAATATTATGTCATGTCATCTTGTTTGCATATGTGACACCCTATTTAATGTCTATAACCCTCTCATTGAGACTGGTGTGAAAAAACAAGCGTGCAAATTTAATACACCTCGCAGAGGAACCTGGGAAGGGGGGAGCCGGCGCTCTATATAATTGGGAGTCCCGGACACCTGATGGCCACAGGCTGAAAGCCCAGCGCTTCTTGGTCTGGTCCGTAACCTTGATTGACGAGATGAAATATTAATACAAAATGAAGTTTCTATGAAAAAATATATATATACTGAAAATCCATGATTTAAGTCCGATTTTCCTGTTTTCGTTAGACTGTTTCCGTAGGAACAAAGGACAAGGAATTGGGCTGATTGGGCTAAGAAACAAACAGCCGATGGGCTGTCTAATTCCTTCCTAATAATCTTTATTAAACCAAATAATATAGTATTTGTCGCATATTTTTGGCATTGGCCAATTTGAATGGTTACCCAACTGTAAATGTGATTGCATGATTACCTTATAGCAATTATATTTATTTATTTTATACAGCTCAAAAAGTAATACAATTATGTCATTTTTTAATTCTATAAAATTGCAACACAATAGAATGTGTTATGTACATTTTTATGCATTCCAATTTAATGTTAGACGGTGTGCTCCATTAGTTATATGGTTCTAGATCCCATTGTTTGGTCTTCATTTGTGATATTATCTCCTAATGTTGCACATAATAAGAAAACAACACAAATATTTGATCATGTTTAACCTATGTTTAGTCTCCCTGGGCCTAGCATATTTTAAAACATCACAGAAAATATACCACAAAAGGAAGATGGAAATTCTTGTAAGAAAACCAACACGAACCTACGTTTAGACTCCCTAGGGCCTAGCACATTTTGCAACATCCTGAAAAAAAAATCCATAAAAGTGCAATCGAAGATGGGGAAGACAGTAATTATGTATACAATTGTCATATATTATTTGCAGTAGCAACAATAACAAACATTATTGTATATACCCGTAGCAACACACGAGCATATTTGCTAGTTAATAATTATGAGGTGAGATGGTTGAAAGATAATAATAAACAACAAGTTTAAATGGGCTTTTGTGGGTTGGAAGTTTCAACCCTTATCCATCTTCCGGTAGCCATATATGAGCTGCCCCACACCACGGTTCAGCAAAACAAGCTTGGTCCAGTTCGGCCACTCACACGTGGATGGCAACTTACTACTCCCTCCATCTCATAATATAGTTTTGTTTAAATTTTTTAAAAGTCCAAATTTTCAACTTTGACCAATAGTAACTCTTGAAATAATTTATTTTAAAGATTACATATTTTGATAGTTGGTTTCATGGCAACGTGTGAATAGTGGAATATAACATTTCGCGGAGTGGTCTGTTTTTCCGCTATATCCCGCTATAGCGCCGCTATAGCTCACTATTCAGTACAACACAATTGTAGCGACAGGCTGTCAAAAATGCTATATTGCCGCTATTTGCATCACTATTTCATGGTAAATCTACCAATATTATTTTATGTTATTAGCATTCATGATTATTTCGTTATTCACGGTCAAACTTGAAAATTTTGACTTTGAAAATTTTAAAACGAAGTCATATTCTGGGACGGAGGGAGTACTATCTATGTTCTAATATAACCGCACATTAAGTTTTTTGAGAAGTCCAAACATTTTTAAGTTTCACGAAGATAATACTATCATTATTTGTATGTCTGATAAATTTATTAAAAAGTATACTTAATGCTCAATATAATATAATTAGGGCACTTACAATGCAGACTTTGCATGAAGTCCAAGATTATTTATTACCTCGAATGTGTCAAAGACTTGAAGTCTAAGGGGCTGTTTGGATCCCGACCACTATTTTCCAAGCCACACCTGTGGCTGCCACAAAGAATTGTGCCACTGCTTGGTTGGAAACCGTGAGCTGTGGCGGCAGCAAATTACCAACAATTGTGGCGGCGAAAATGGGCGGCACGGTCGTGGCGAGCAGACATGTGGTGTGGCTGGGTGTGGCTGGGTGTGGCTGACATCCAAACAACCCCTAAATACGACTTGGAGTCTTGATTTTTCTTCCTCTCTTTCATAAATATACTGTCACATAAGCACCACATCAGCAAAGTGTAATAAATAGATTTAGACTTTATGGTAGAGTCTGCATTATGAGTACTTACATATTTACTAGTACAATTTATATAAATTTGGCCAAAAATTAAAAATGTACTTTTCCATGAGTGAGTAGTATGCAAGCATCAACTTTCCCTTTTCGCTTCTCCTTCCTTCAGAATGAAGCAAAACTCTTCTCGCTCTCTCCTCAGCCGTCCAATTGGCTCCCTCCCGTCCGCCTCCGGCGAGCTCCGAGAGCCCCCACCCCCCGCGCCTTCAGTAGATTATAGTTAGTATAGTTTAGTTGTGTGTCTTTCTGGCTTTCGCCCCTTGTGGCAAGTGCTCCTTGGTGGTGGCCGTTGTCGTGCTCGTCGCTGTCGCCGGCAACCTTATCATCGCTGACAACTTCGCCGACGTCGTCGCTCCTCATCAGGTTAGTATAAATAAAATAAACTTGTCCCCTCAAGCATCTCCACCTCCACCCTCCCTAATCCTCCGATGCTTGAGTTCTCATGTCGCCGCCCCAGATCCGCCTGCGATTGAGGTCGATTTGGGGGCTGCACCTTTTGATATGACTCCTGGTTAGGTGGATCTGCCCCCTAGTGCTGGCCCTCACCTCCTCCTCACCCCGGTCTCGCCCACCGCCTTCTCCGCATCCACTCCGCCTTCCACCACCATGCAGCAGACTCCTGTTCTTCTCCACAGCTCTTCACCATGGACGTATCTCTTCGGGTGTTGGTTCGTCGACTCGGCCTTCACTTGGGATCCTGGTTCAAGCTTCCTCTTCAATCGCCGGCGACGGCTTCTACAAGATCTTTCGGTCGCTTGTGTGCTACTTCACCGTTGGTTGAACCAGCCCACCTTCAACCTACGCTCTGTGAGGCCCTTCCATCTGAGTGTATGCGTCTGTGGCGCTCCTACGACCCCCGCCAGCCGAATCGTCAGCGCCATCGCCGTTCGCCTCCTTCCTTTCTTGCAGAAGGACTTTGTTGTAATTTGGTTCTCTATGAAGGACCTTCTTATAAAACGGCTGTTGTTTTAATATAATATATCTTTGCTGTTGTAGAAAAAACTTTCAACAACCATGGCCACTGTAAACGGTGACTTCTTTTTTTTTAGAATTCCGTCAACAGTGACTTCAATAGTAGCCGCCGGACCGTACGTGAGCAGCGCGAGGCAAGAGGTGACCGACAAGGACCATGAGGCCTGACTGCCTGAGGGCTGAGGCCACGAGCTAGGGTGAGCGACTCAGCGTGTCATCATGGGAACGCGAGGACGTGCGCGCGCGCGGCGGCGCGAACAGCTGCAGTAGACGACGCATGGGGGTTCTCGCAGTCTCGCTGCTCTGTGGCGGCGACGAGCCGGGGGCGGGCGGAGGGAGCGTGTCGGACACGGGGAACTCGAAACCTCTCGCGCTCTCTTAAGCCGTCGTGCGTGCAGGTTGTAGTTTTTACTTGCACATCGTGGAGGCCCTGTATATGGAACCGGCCCAAAAGAATAGTGCTCAACATTTACAAAAATATATGCGGAGACGCACACTGCCAACTTCGAAATAAGATTCTAATCGTGCGGATACTGTTCGGCAGATCTGTTGAGTAGTATTCAGCTGGTAGATGAAATAATATTGTGGGAGAGGAAATAAGCCGAACGAGATGTGGTGTTCAAATAATCCAAACCTAGAAATCATCATTTCTATACGTGCACAATTACCGACTTCAAATAAATCTTGACAATTAAATTTCAAAGAGAGAAAACAATTAATTTTAGGGAAAAATTAAAGGCACTAAGAGCGTACTGTATGTGCATATATACATGCAGTTTCTTTCCGTGTGGCTGCAACCAACAACGAGCCGTGCACATTTCCTGGACATTCACTTTTTGATGAATATAAATAAATAATGTTGAGTTTATGGCATAACTATGACTTGCAAACTTTATTTTTGAATGACTTGCTTCCTGATTTTTGTACATCTTTGTCAACAATATTGTCGCATGTAACGTTAAGAAAATTAGATCTCAACTATATGACTTAGGAACGATAGGGTTCTACAGAGTTTTCTTCTTGCACTAAATGTTACACGCTAGAAGAACACATGTTACAGTTGTAACGAGTCATGTCGTTAAAAAAACATCACCATGTCGCACTACCTTCAGGTTAAAGGTCATGTTACAGAATAGCATTTGTGTGCACCATGTCACGTTTCACCATAATTTCAGATTAAGAAACACGTACCATGTCATGTAAGAAAAGGCGGCATATAAAATGTATCAGATCGATCGAAAAAAAATGTATCAGATCTTCAATTAAAAAAACTGTCACGGCATCACACTATGGTGGTCTCCCACGCCTCCCACGTTCGGCCTCCCACTTGTTGTCCGGACGTTTTCTTTTCATATTTTTAAATTAAAAATTATATGATTTATTATATTACCTCATAGGAGATAATAGTTCATTGTAACTACCCATATCTCCATAAAATGGACGGTCCGCAGTCATTTGAGAGTATGATAGCAAAGCCCATAGCAATAAACAGTTATGTGGCGTTACATTACGAGCGGCCTGTCAGTCACTGCGATCATCGAATACCTGCATCTATGGGATCGTCTGGAAGGAGTTCACTTGCAGCCGGAGCGTGAAGACGTGATCAGGTGGATCTAGATGCCTGACGGTCGCTGCATATCTCTCGCTGCATCAGGGGCTTCCAGCCTTCCCCGGGGCTCAGCTAATTTGGAAGTCATGGGCACCGCTACGAGTCCAGTTGTTCATGTAGCTTGCCTGTCGTGGCCGAATTTGGACGGCCGACCGACGCATCCGGCCGGGGCTTGAGGCGCCGGAAGCGTACTTGCTCTGTGACCAGCTGCCTGAGACCGTGGACCATCTGCTCGTCTCCTGCCCGATCGCCAAGGAGACGTACTGGCTAGCTTTCTCCTGGGCTCGATGTGCCTGCTCCTTTGGCGCACATGGCAGTGCAAGAATGGTGGGAGCATCTGGTCAGCTTACAGACGGCAATGAAGAAGAAAGGAGCGGCGCCGCTTTTCATGATCATCGCATGGCATATTTGAAAGGAACGTAACACTAGAGTCTTTGAGCAGTGCTCGGCGCCCACCTCAGTCATTTTAGATAGAATCAAGAGCGAAACCGAGTTGTGGATAGCCGCCGGAACGCGTAAGTTAGGGCGTCTTTTTGTGAGTAGTCCGCATGAGGAAAACACCCTTGTGTGCATTGTATACAACTCTTCTACTTAATACAATGATGTGTAGCTCTCCTGCGTATTCGAGAGAAAAACAGTTATGTGGCGTTCATTGAGGTGGAACTGATCCATCCCGGATTCAAATTATCGACTCGACAATTTACATTTTTATGAATTTATTATAAAAAAATATCCAGCATTATTCATTCAGTAGGAGATGTGAGAGATGACGTATCTGTCGATGTGAAGTGCATATATGACTTCGTCAATCTAAAAATCAGTTAGCTTAGATAGTCATAGAAATATGGCTGCGTGCATGATTCACATGGATGGATATGTTGTGTGCGAATGTGAGCGTCTAAATCTTGTAAGGATGAATAAAAGGAAAACTTGGAGTTAATAGGGAAGAAAGATAATAGTAGAACACTATGTTACACGGATACTACAAAGGGGGTGACGTATCCGTATCCGATACTCGTCGGATACGCGGATACGGATACTCGAATAGTCGGATACACCATTTTAGTGGGTTTTCTTTTGACAAAGTACGTATCTACGTATCTGATACATATTGTATCGGATATCTGTACCCGTACTCGTGTAACATAGTACACACCGCGACCTTCCTCTCTAGGAGGAAAAAATAAACACGTCGGTGATCATTGGATAAAGTGCAGCCGCAGTGCAGGTAGAAATAAACCAGCGAGGGAAAAAATTCCACTGGTTGGCCGAAATCTGCAACAGTGAGCGACAAGTTATCATGGGCTTGATCTAAAGTTGGGGCAATTGAGGTCACTGGTGACGTTCAGATAGCCGCGCCGAATTCTATAATATAACCCCCAAAAAAGAATGGTATAATCTAGCAATTGGGTTTCCCTAGAGCGGAAGAATCATCAGCAGCTAGCTGAAACAATATATAGCTGCGTAAAAGAGCCGCATTTTTCAGTATTTCACGCCATGTTGAAACATTGATATGGTGCAATCATATCTACACACCTGCATTTCCAGCGAGTTCTTCCAGCACACCAGAGCAGGGATTCAGAACCCAATTAATGACCTTGCATCTTGCACAGCGTTTTTAGAGATTGAAAAGGAACAGCATCACTTTTTTGAAAAAAAAGGAAAAAATGTAACCAAATAATCCTTTGATAACCATTTTTTGGGAGGATATATGCGCAGCATGTGATGCGTTTTAGCTGTTTGCCTTCACTTTCAGAAGGTCAACAGATCTCCTCATTGCGAGCTGCAGAGATGCCTCAGCGTGGCGCTCGACCGAGCCGCATGGTGGGGGCGGCGGCATGGGCATGGGCAGCAGCTGCAGCGGCGGCCGGCCACCGCACAAAATCATTGCGGATGGGGAAGAACATATTCCTGTAACCGTGAATTTTCCAATAAGGGAAAGATATCTGTTCAGCGGCATGGGCGGCCTGGTCTGACCCACCCTTTTCCGGTTGCTGCTAGCTGCTCCTCGGCATCAACACTATCCGCGACTGCTATAAATGGAAGCACCGAGGTAGTGGTCGACCAGCCCAAATTGGGAAAGTGTGGCCGTGTGGGTGTGAGAGAGCCGCTAGCCGGGGAGGTGCAGTGCAGTGCAGTAGCGGTGAGCGGCGTGGGGGTGGAGCTGCAGAGAGAGCAGGAGAGGAGGAGCCTCGCATGGCGGGGAGAGCTCTCTGCTTTGGTAGCCAAGGATGACTTGCCTGTGTGTGTTGGCCACCGGCTGCAGGAGGCTGCTCTCCTGCGGCGTGTGGTCTCGCAGGCAGTCTCCTTGGCTAGCCTGAGCGGCTCTCATCCTTCATGCCAGGCTCGTCTCCTCTTCAGTCCATCAGTTGCTGCACGAGCTCGAGTTGACAGAATCATATATACTTTTTTTTTAATGAAAGAAGCGAATCATATATATGTCTATCTGCAAATGCATCATGTTCAGTTATTTTGCATGACATTGCAAAAACTAGCAGATTATTAATGGTTGTATTGTATGCATTAACACATAGCACGCACTTCGGCACTTGGCTAGCTAGCTGGTTTTTGTTGCGTTACTCTTCCTCGATCTTTCATGAATGTAATTTGATAGCCACGGGCCATGGCTTTTTACTCTTGACGTGTGCAGCAGAACAAGATCAAGAGCTAGTAGTAGTACCGTTCGTTCTCGTGCATGGACGGCCGAAGCATGGATGCATGGACCTGCAGATCGACGAAATGCAGCCGTGAGTGCTCCTATTGCCTGCACAGGAGGCAGGGGCACGTTGAAGTAAGAATTGAAGGAGCACGCAAATGGTGCAGATGAACTGAAGAAGCCATGCGCGCGCGCTCAACTATTTGCTCTTCTCTTGTCTTCATTTTCTTTAGCTGCAGGCAAAGTCAAGTGGTTATATATATGCAAGGGAGTGACATCGATATTCTGATGTACTGAATTTATGAGGGTGTACCTCTTGAAGAAACACATAATGGACGCAACTATTTTGTTACGAATTATAGTATACATAGAACTTTGTTTCGGGAAGGTGGCTGGAAGTAAATTATTCGCAATATGCTTGAGAACTCACGGCGTGTGATCCTGGAGACTGAAGTGCATCTTCAGTTCCCGAGTCTTAATTCTCCACATTATTCACGAAAGCATCACAATTTTCCCCTCCCTTTTACCACTAATTAAGGGTATTAAACAATGTCAGTTTTCAAAACTACCTTCACAACCGCGGGTAAAATCGCGAGACGAATCTAATGAGGTATTCGACCGCATGATTAGATGATAGTTACTGTAGCAACACTGTAGCAAATCGTGGATTAATTATGCTCATTAGATTCGTCGCGCAAAGTTACGCTCATATGTGAAAAGGTTTTGCAAATAGACTTCATTTAGTACTTCATGCACGCAAGATTCCCTGGGTGCACTTTTTTGCACCCTACTTCCAAACGGGAGCGATATTTGGAACATTTATTTCTTCTAACAATTATTAGCTAAAATTTTGACAAATGTTTTTTTGAAGCTGCTACACTTTTTGGAGGTAAACTCTACTCCTTTGCGCCAAATTCTAAAATTTATTATATGCACATGACGCAAATTTTTTTTGAGAACACTATATTGACACAAATTGATACACCATCCGTTGTTTCCATTTGAAAAGGGACGAATTTTCTGGAGTTTCAACACAAATTAATATATAGTGGATTGACTATGCGTCGAACACAAATTCATTGTCGAAACGGCCAGCTAGAGTTCTACGTGCCATATATTAGTTAAGATGAAAAGTTTTCCTTTCGACGCTCCGTTGCAACATCAAAATACAAATATGCAAAATAGAAAATAAATAGATAGATATTAAAAATAAATAGATATACTGTTCACTTATGGGATAGAAAATTATCGCTCTAATTTGAACACTATTTAGAACATGCAGCATGCAAAGGAGTTCCTTGCAGCACCTTCACACAGACCGGACATACCAGTTTCACCAGCAAGCTCGACGAAGAAACCGACGAACGCTCGCTCGGCTCGCCCGGGAGGGATCCAGTCAAGGGACATACACATAGAGTTAATCTAGGATCAGCAGGACACCTAGAACACCATCAATTGATGTAGATATAAATAAAGGAGAAACAAGTAATATATTGAAAAAGTTAACCAAAGAGAAAAGGGGAAAAAAGACAAGATGTGTTTTTGATCGATTGGATGCCCTCTTTTATATTTATAGGGACGAGAGGTCTTGCCTTGATAGAGTCGAAACTCTAACAAATCTCGTGAGAAAATACAACTTCTATCGGACTCTCTGCAAACCTAAACCGGTCTTACCTTTCACGAACTAGTGTTATATGTCTCCTCGGGGGCAGATCTTCTCAAGATCATAACTGTCTCGTCCGAATTTCAAATCGCATTTTCTACATATGCATTTTGATTGGCTTGACAAGAGCTACACAATGTTGAAGTTCAATTTACATTTTGTGCACAAACCGGTCGGTAACCTTTTGAAGGTCAGCAGCAAGATCTTCCCTGAGATCTACGGGCACGCGTTGCGAGGACCGCATATATCCCCCGGTCCATGTTTTTCCAATTTCGGCAAGGGACCGCATATATTCCCCCGGTCCATGTTTTTCCCAATTTCGGCAAGGGATAAGGTGCGCGGCCAAATCATTGACACACGAGCATGCAAATAAAATCTGGATATGATCTGCACATTTCTAGAAGAGAAAAAAAATAAAGATAAGCTGATGAGTAGCCCTGATCACGGGTTGGGCCGAAACCAGCTAACCCGTCAGACCAGACCAAACCAGACCAGAGAAGAGATTTTCAGTGGTTTGCGGGTTGGAACCGTATGACTTTGGAACGGGCTCTATTTGAAGCGGTTTGAAACCGGACAAACCAGCTCAACCCGTCGTAGTTCTTGGCTTTCTTCCTGGGTTCGATCTCTGCAGCCGCAGACGCTCGTGCAAAGCGGCGGCGGAAGAGGGCACGGGGGTGCAGCGGGAGTGCGCGATATTGGCCTCCATCAGCGTCTGCAGCGTGTCCCTACCACTTTCTGGCGAATTGAGTTCGCAGCAACCCAGAAGAAATAAACAGAACAGGGGCGAGCAATCGAGGAGGGCCGGCCGAGCAGCTTCAACCGCGAGTTCTAGCAGTTGAGCGACGACCAGCTGCGCCTGCAGATGGCCGCAACTCCGTGAGTTGTTGCTCTGATTAGTCTGCTTGCACCCTTGCTCCATTGCTTGGTTGCTCCCTTTCCATTCTTCTCTCTGTATATTGTGAGCTCAATTCCTTGAGCGGGGATCTCAAATCCAGCACTGGAAAGCTCGATTTGGGCGCTTGAAAGTTCGATTCGAGCATGGAGAAACTCAATCCAGTGCGGAGGAACTCGGTTCTGCTGCCCAGGATCAATTTTTGTTGTTTCCCTGAGATTTCGACGGCATCACTCGCCGGCGGTAGCGGAAGAAACAAATGACGGGTTCAACACCGTCTAAACCGTAAACCGGCCCAGTCAAACCTGGTAGGACTAGTTACGTGCAAACTGTGGAACCGGACTAACCCAGGATAAACCACTCGTTATGGGCTGGGTTGAAAAACCAGTGAAAACCAGCCTAACCCGCAGATGCACAGGCCTACTGATGAGGATATGTTCCACGCTGCAACCTTCAAGGGTCGTCGTTCTGCGTTGATAGAAAGCATTGGCATTTTGGTAATGGTATAGCTTTCCATTTATGTACTTGACAGACAGTATAAATAGACTATGGGCACGCACTGTGTTGCATACAAGGCACGGACACACTCAAAAGAGGCGCTGGTGGGCAATCGATAGGAGCCTGTCCAGGTAGCCAAGGATGACTTGCCTGTGGCCTCTCCGAGTGAGCTCGAGTTTAGCCTTGTGGTGGCCTCACAGGCAGGTCTCCTTGGCTAGTCCGGGCGGCTCTTATCTGAGGTAATCGTCTGAGGCAGCAGAGTGAAGCACTCGTGCTGCAGCTCTTGTGGTGGGCAGAGGAGTGGCCTTGCATGGAGACGAGGAGCTCTGCTAAGGTAGCCAAGGATGACTTGCCTGTGGCCTCTGGCCGGCTGCAGGCGAGGCAACACATTGCGTGGCTTGATTGCATTGGTCTCGCAGGCAGTCTCCTTGGCTATCCTGAGTGGCTCCCATCTTCCATGCCAGGCTCGATCACATCTCTTCTTGAACTGAAAGCCAGAGCTTATTAGCATGTAGAACGTCATGTTATTCATCCTCGATCGATATTTTTTCTTGCACCTAACCCAATTGATAGTTTCACTTTGACTTGGAGTGTGCAGCAGAAACATATCTGCACTTCTGCAGGAGCGCATTGCGTACGGTTGCTTTGGACCGTTGGACGAGAAGCATCCATGGACGACAGCCCGCCCGCAAGAGCGGGCAGGGCCTGACGAGTGATGGAGATGATATGAAATGCGTTACCTGTTTGACAATGGACCTGAATATTTCTGGAAAATATGGAGGAACTTGGATATGTTCGATGCGTTATGGTTCGTTCTCTACTTCTCTGTAAAAAAAAGTTTTAGTTTGGTAGCTTGAATTCTGTAAATTGAGATATGCAAGATTAAATATCAAAATTAGGGGGAAAGGAGTTGAAGTGCGAAGGACGACCCACCCCCCGCGTCGCTCCCGCAAGGCGGCCGGGGGGCTCCCTCGCGCCGCCGCCTCAGGTCCCCGTCCCTGCCCTTCCCGCTCCTCGCTGTCGCCCGAGCAAGCCACCGGAGGTCCGGCGGCCGGCGAGGACGGCGACGGCGGGGCATTTTTTCCGCCGCGGCTCATCTCTGGCGTCGGGGCGGGCCGACGCGGAGAGGCCGGCGTGGCCCCGGTCGTCGAGGGCGGCTCCGGCACCGGCGCGGGTGGATTCGTCATCCCTGGTGCCGGATCTGCGGCGTCTGCCGTGGGCGGCGGGGCTCCTCCACCCTCCTCCTCTCTCTTCCTCCTCCCTTCGCGTCTTCTCTGGTGGTGGCCTCGGCTGCGGCGTCCATGGCTGTGGCGGCTGCTTCCGGCCGGATCCGCTCCCTCGGTCGCCGGTTCTGCTCCCCCGGGGGCTCGTCGTGCTGGTCTCTGGCGCGTCCAGGCGGTGGCGCCGGGGGGTCCTACTTGGTGTGGCTGGGCGGTGCTCCGTCCGCGGCAGCGGTGACCGGCCTCCGGCCGGCCGCACCCTATTCCTCCCTTGGGGTGGCTGGATCCGCGCCCTTGTGGCCGGATCCGCCCCCTAGTGGCCTCGGCATGCGGCTCTGGTGGCCCGGGATGGCTGCCGTGGCTGGCCGTGGTGGCCTCCGCGGTTGCTGCTCCGGCCACGACAGCGTCTGCGGCTGTCCCCCGGTGGTTGTGGCGGTGGCGGGTGGCCTGGGTGGTGAGCAGCGGCGGGTCGGCGGTGCCTTGGTGGCATGGCCGGCCACGGTCTTTGTGCGATTGTGCGCCTCCGGCATCGTGGTGGTGCCCTTGGCGGTGGTCGTGCGGTGGCTCCTCAGCAGCGCCATGGTGGTGAGGTTGGTGGCGCCGGCTGTTTTCGCTGCTCGGCGACGAAGATGCGGGTGAAAACCCTTTCCTCTTGACGCTGTCAGGGGACGGTGTCGTTGGCGCGGCAGGCGTCATACCCTTCTTGAAGGCGACATCGGGCATCTCGGTCGCTTACCTCGGCTCTGTCGTGGTGCTTCGGCGGTGGCCGCTCTGTGAGGACGTTTTCTTCCTCTGTTGTTTTTTCTCTTTTTTCTCTTTTCTTTGTGGTTGATAGAAAAAAAAAGTAGTAGGCAGTAGATTCTCCTTTGAGCGGGGGAGAAGAGAGGTTTTGGTTCCTGGCAGTTGGTGGTGGCTCGCGTCGACGGCAGAACAGAGTGGTGGAGACCTAAATCGATGTTCCATTCCGACTGGACCTATCCTTTGAAGTTGTTTGAGTTGATCGTGTCGATGTCCCAATCCGACCGATGAGTTGTTGAGTTAAGTGGTGCGTGTTGAGGCCCCGATCCAACCCACCGATGTGCCTAGTTGTATGGTCTGCGGACCGGAGTCGTTCAGGGTTCTCTGCTCCTCTAGTTGTGCGGTCGATCGACCAGAGTTGTGTGGTTTTCGGCCCCGGTTTTCCTTATAAACTGGGTTAACTCTATTCTTCTAATAAAAATTCGGGAAAGCAAGCTTTCACCATCCGTTCAAAAAAAATTCTGTAAATTGATAGAGAGTACAAATAACCAATAATGGAGACATTGCAGAGCATACAAAGCACGCAAACATGAATATATACACGAGCGGGACAGACTGGAGGAGGGAGGTGGAGAGAGTGATGACGATAAGAGATTAAATATTAAAGAGGTCAAGATAGCCAACTCGGACTCGCTTTTGCCTGTGCCCTCTCGGAGTGAGCTCGGGCTGCTTGCCCTTGGCATCATCATGCACTCTCCTTGGCTAGTCTGGGCAGCTCCTATCTGTATGCCATATTTTGATATAAGAATGCTCTGAGTATTTGCAGGAGGCATCTCTTCTTTATGCAGCGCATCTTCAATTTAGAGCAACTACTGTAACACATCATATATATGCAGAAATTCATTTAGTTCTTGTGCTATAAATATCGCAGAAGCCCTCTCTTTTTCATGCAAACACACGCACCACTTCTTTATCCAAACACATATCTAATTCAGAGAAATTAACACAACATATGCATGAATTTATTAATTTTAATTTCGCTTTAACCATACATTTTTAACACGTTAATGGTGGACAATAAACAATATACATATTAGAATTGAAAGAACAGAAAGACAAAATCTATATAAAACGGCCAAAAGTAAAATGGTAACATATTATTTTTGAAAAAGTTAGCTAAGTTGGAAGCGATTTATGTCAAAAGGGCAAAAGTCGTCAGATGAGGATTGAATAATGTGCATGCATGATCCCCTACACTGTCAAGCGAGAGTATTGTTGTCAGTGTATAATTCCTTATACTTTTTTGGTTGAAGTTGAAGAAGTATGACTCACGAGATTTTAAAATGGACGTGCGTTTTAATAACTTTTAAGTAGTAGTTTGTTTTCACAAAAAAAAAAGAAAAAGTAATTTGTTTTATCAGGCACGTTATCAAGGGATTTCTCGTCTTTGTTTGAAGATGCAGTATATTCACTAACACACGGTCCCAGTCGTCGTCCATCTCCATCAATTGATTTGCCTGTGGCCTCCGGCCGGCATCAGGCGAGGCACCACATTGCGTGGCTTAATTGCCATTGCTCTCGCAGGCAGTCTCCTTGGCTAACCTGAGTGGCACTCTCCTTGACTAGTCCGGACAACTCCTATCTGTATGCCATATTTTAATATAATAATGCTCTGATTATTTGCATGAGGCATCTCTTCTTTATGCAATGCATCTTCAATATAGAGCAACTAGCTGTAACACATCATATATGCAGAAATTTATTTAGTTCTTGTGCTCTAAATATCCTCTCTTTTTCACGCAGACACATTAGTTTTGAAAATAAACACACCACTTCTTTATCCAAACACATATCTAATTCAGAGAATTTAACACAACATATGCATAAAATTATTAATTTTAATTTCGCTTTAACCATATATTTTTTAACACGTTAATAGTGGAAAATAAACAATATACATATTAGAATCTAAAAAACAGAAAGACAAAATCTATAGAAAACGGTCAAAAGTAAAATGGTAACATATTATTTTTGAAAAAGTTAGTTAAGCTGGAAGCGATCTATGTCAAAAGGGCACAAGTCGTCAAATGAAAAAAACAAATCTAGAGAATATAAATGCTAATTATAGCAAAATTGAAGAGGCAGATGGAAAAAGATGAAAAAGTAAGTAATGGTAGAAGAAAATCTATAAACAAAATGGTCAACAGAAAGACAAAATCTACAGACAACGGTCAAAATAGAATGGAAACATATTATTTTTGAAAAAGTAAGTTAAGGTGGAAGATCTATGTCTAAAGGTCAAAAGTCGTCAAATGAAAAAAAATTGGAGCATATAAATGTAAATTTATATCAAAGTTGAAGAGTCAAATGGGAAAAGATGAAAAAGTAAGTAATGCTAGAAGCAAATTTATGGCAGAATGGTCAATGTCAAATGGGGGGGAAATAAAAGAATCTAGAGATTAGAAATGCAAATTTGTACCAAGGTCAAAAATCAAATGGGATGTATGGCAAAAAGTCTAAAAGTCATGGGAAAAACAACATAATAAGGAGAATAGAAAGACACATTTTATTAAAAAAAGTAGAAAGGGAAAAATTAGCAAAAAAAAGGCAATTTTTTTGGTCAAAGTCAAATGTGAAAAATAAAAGAATCTAAAGATTAGAAATGCAAATTTATACCAAGGTCAAAAGTCAAATGGGAAAAGATTTAAAAAATGAAGAACTAAATAATGGTGGAAGCAAATATATGGCAAAAAGTTTAAAAGTCATGAGAAAAAAAAAGAATCCAGACAATAGAAAGGAAATTTTTTTTAAAAAAAATCGCTAGAGGAAGGGCTTGAACCTTCGACCTTGTGGTTAACAGCCACACGCTCTAACCAACTGAGCTACTCCAGCTGAACGGATAAAACGCATAATCGACTATTAAAAAACTATTACCTCACAGGTACTAGGCCCATACCGTGCATCATCTGTGAGACCCAGCGCGGCCGAGCCACAACAAACAGCCGACGAGACAACCTCATCAGCAGGCACGCGAAGACCACGACGAGAAGCGATCGGGCACGGTGAGGCGGCGACGGCGCCATGAGCTACCAGAAGATCCCGGAGTCCTACCCACCGCCAGGCAAGTACTCTTCCTCTGGTCCTCACCGTCCTCCCCAATAGCTGAAACGTTTCTTGATCTGAGCTCCCCGTCAGAGATCCCTTCTTCTCCCTCCCCAATCCGTCAGGTACAGTACAGATCGAGCCGTGGCCCTTCTGGGAGCCGGCGTGAATTTGCCGTGCAATGCAGCGCCGGATCGTATCTCGCCATCTGGGTCTTGGATAATTGCGGTTTCGAAGGCACATTGCTGATCTAATTCGGTTTCTTGTGCTGTTTCCACAGGGTACTCGCAGCCGTACCCGCCTCCTCGGGCTCCACCGCAGGGGCCTTACCCGCCGCAGCAGCAGCCGCCACCGGGGTACCAGGGCTACTTCAACGACGGGCAGCAGGCCTACGGGTATCCGCCGCCGCATGGTGGGCATCACCACCACGGCCACCATCACCACCATGATGACCATCATCACCACCACCATCACCATGGCCACCACCACCACGAGGAGGATGACTGCTGCCTCGGCTTCCTGAAAGGATGGTAATACAGACCTTGCTCATCCGAAAAAAAATACAGACCTTGCTGTGATCTGATCGCCTGAGGATAGAAAAAGGAAGTCATATCTTTTCAAGTCATTTAGATACTAAAGACCTGTTTTGATGCAATTTATGTTTCTAGAAAAGAAAAAAACTGGCCAGATTTATACAAGGGGAGGAACATAGTAAATGTTTCCATCTTTGGTAAGTTGTGTTGAAGAAACTTGAATTACCAATATGTCTGACTGGAGGTGAATCATACAACCTGATTATGAATCCATGCACCGTTGGAACAAGAGAGCGAGGGAGGCAAATTTGTTGTGTACAGACTTCTGAATGAAAATGGTACAGGTTATGTCTCGTTACTAGTAGTAGGCATAAAAAGAAGTATATACTCAGTTGTAAATATGTGGTCTTATCTCGTTATTAAAATGGTGGATAACCTCAAAACCAAAGTTACATCATGAAAGCTTAGTAGCATTTAACTTATTCATGTCCCCTTGCTTGTTAACTCTATTCACTGCAATTGTTAGTTCCCTTACTGTTTGCGCATCTTTGCACACTAGAGTTAAATCCTGAAATTATCCACATCTAGAAACTGAAAACAGGGCTAACAAACGTGCTTGTAAACTGATTTTGACAGGTTTTATTTATTGTGTGGATAAGACTATAAGAGCAAACATGTTTACGTGATTAATCATGGCCTTTTTATAACACTTCAAAATAGTACCATGCAGATAAAAAATTATCTATGTCTGTATGCTGACTTGCTGAGCTTTGACTACCTGATTTGTTCGGAAGTAGTTTATATGACTAATGTGCTGGATTAGTTTATTTACCCTGTGTTTTGATGCCGACATTAGTATATGACTAATGTGCTGGATTAGTTTATTTATCCTGTGGTCTGATGCTGACATCAGTTGACTTGGTAATCTCAATTATTCTTTTTGGAGGAAAATTGCACTGCCTTATGCCCTTATAGACGCGCATTTGCACCAGCCACTTATGTTGACTAAAAATGTTTATTATTTGACAAGGGCATTGACCTAGTATCGGTATATACCTGTTGAGCTCAATAAAGATGCAAAGAAAATAGTATACAGATTGACCTCTGTGTTACGGAAGCTCTCTAAAGTACTATTGTAAGAACATCATTTTTTGGCTTGACAAATCATTCCAGGTGTACTTTCCATGCAAAGTTATGCAGAGTAACACTAAATCTAAGATAAGGGTTGAAATTTATACATTGAGATAGGCATGGTGAAAATGACAGCGTTTATGAGGTTTTTGTATGCGTAATACTTGCTGAAGGCAAACTATTTTATCAATACGGTTGTATATCTTGATCTAAAAGGTTGCTCAAGAAAATTATGTCCAGATGCATACATACTTAACATAGTGAAATACCGTAGAAACGTTCTGGTGCTACCGCCTATTTCACTTTATTTCAAAATTGCAGAGTTCTAAGATGACCTGACCTCGTTTCCTTTTGCAGGTTGGCCGCTCTTTGTTGCTGCTGCATACTGGACGAGTGCTGCTGCTGCTGCTTCTGACGTACATGCCTTTGAAGCCTCCTTGTATCTGGCAGCAAAAAAAAAATTATCTGTGCATTTGACTTGCTATGGTTGTTGGACAGTATAAAGTGAATCTTGGTTTTGTTACTCGTAAATAAGTTGACTCTATTTCTGTTCATAAAAGGTGTTTAATTTTTTGAATAAACATAAAAGGTGTTTATACAATTTACAAAGTTTGGTCTTTATCTGTCTGTTTGTACTTCTTGTCGTCGTTCCATGCATGAAAGGATGGTATTACTAAATGTTGATGAATTGCTTAAATTGGGCTTGTTATTTTTTTTGGCTCACTCGGCCCACATGAGGCATGGCCACACTCTGGCCCATGGGAGGCATGGCCTGCGCACCCTGGCAGTAAGGCCCGTTGAAAACTAGTTTTTCTGTCAACAACGCCGCTAATCACCGTCAGATATTGATCCAACAGCCCTTCAAGACCTGGATCTCCTTGCTCTCATCTCCTTCCTGCTTTTTCATCTTCACGCCCGATACGCCCTGTCGCCGAACCCCCGCCGCCGCCACCTCCCCTCGGATCCGGCGGCCTCCGGCGCCGCCCTCCTCCGCTGCCCAAGGCTAACCCGTAGGGACCAGACGCTCCCGCGCCTCCGCTCCCCCGCCGTCTCTCCCTCCTCCATCGCCGGCCAGCGAGCCTCCCGGAGCTCCTTCTAGGCCTGCAAGCCACAGGTAACCTCCAACCCCAAATCCCGATTCCCATTCATTTTTCTATTGGCCCCGTTTGGATCCTTGAAATTGAATATCATTTTAATATTCGTAATTTAGACACAAATACCCTACTCCAGTAGATGACATTAGAAACATAGCCACGTTAGAAACATAGCATGAGGATCAATAGAATCAAATTCCATCTTCCACACTCATGAATTTAAGATAGGCTTATATTAAAACTTTGGAAAGTTGTGGAATGTCACATTCCAAGACAAATAGCCTACTCTGTTAAGTAGGTTGCAATTCCTTCAAAATAAAGGGATCCAAACGGGGTCTTAGAGTTTTGGTGATTGGTAGATAAGCGAGATTTCAATTGATTGGTGGAGAGTATTTCTTTTTTTTAAAAAAAAACTTAACAAACACCTTTGTTTGTCTAATTTTATACCTCAAGTTCTCAACTAGCTGCTGACACCAATGAAGCCATTTTACCTGTAGTTGCCTTTGAGAATACGATTATACAATTAACAAACGATGCGTCATCAGAAGAACAAAAACCTTATGTCCTTACATTCTCATCTCAAACTGCTGTAATGTTTCTAAATGTTTAAGCCTGAGCCCCTAACTGATACAGCATTGCTACAGATTGCAGAGTGAAGGTTTTTATTTGTGTTCCTGTGTTTTGGGGCTCGACTCTACAAGCTTTGGAACATGTTCAAGAATACATTTCAGTCTGGGTTCCTTTCCATTCTTTATAGCCTCGGGTAGGTAGTGTGGTTATTCCATATTCGTTCCTTATGTTCTCATGTGATCTTTGAACAAGATATCTCATGCTTTTGTGTTGTAATTTATTCAGGACCAAACCATTGCAGATATGGGACAAGGAAGGTTTGTTATCTTCTTGATCTCCCCTCTTTAATATTCGATGCTTCTATGCTGCAAACACCTTTTCTCCCCTTTGTTCTGTTCTGTTTTGTTGTTAGGGAACCAGGGCAATGCTTAATTTGGTTAGAAATTGATCTTTCAGCTGCTGAAGCACTGCTTCTGATTGTTGTCTTTCTTAACTTTTTGTTTTCTTAGTATGCTACGAATTATGAACTTCATTTGCTAGAACATACTCGCATTGGGTTGATCGTTGGATTCCACACTCAGATAATCTGTTACAATATAAGTTAAATTCTGGCAGTCTACTGGCGGATTCTTTACAATTCACATATTTCTTTTTGTATGAATACTATGACCTTGATTTTAAGGGGCAAAAGTGCTTTTGATATCATCCTGACATATGAGATTATCGCTCAGAAACAATATATAGTTTATATGAAATAGTTGTACGAAAAGAGTATATGAAAGCCTGGATCGTAAATTCCTGAGTTCTGCTTGATAGCTGTTGTACCCTAGTTATAGTTGACTGTACCCCAGGTTAGTACGGTGTTTAAATGCTAGAAAAGTAGCATATTTAAATTTTGACTTGTCCATCAGTACATGTGTTGCAATATGCAAGTGTGAAACTTTTGCTAGAACCTAAATACATTCATGCTTTGTTCTGATTTACACTAATCTTTTTGCCAAATGCACTATTTGTGTTTCTAATGCTTTGTCCATATGCAGTTGTGGATGGGCACATTAAACGGCCTCAGGATGAGGATATCCAGTCTAATGTACTTGAAATCATTGGAACAAATGTACAGTCAACTTACATCACATGCCCAGCTGATCCTTCTGCCACTCTTGGACTCAAGCTTCCGTTTCTGGCCATTATTGTGAAAAATCTCAAGAAATACTTCACGTTTGAGATCCAAATTCTGGATGATAAGAATGTCCGTCGGCGATTTCGGGCATCAAATTTTCAAGTGTGTAAGAGCTGTTAATCATTCCATTTTCTGCAGCAGTAAATTGTGTGACGTGCTTATCTGTTAGATTTATTATGTTTTCATCGGTGACCCCACATCGTTACTTTCTAACTTCACTTTTGTTGACCCCTTTTACTGTTGAACATAATCAGCTGTCTGCAAACAGTATTTCACAAGAGCATAGATCCTGGTAAAAAAATGTTGGAATTGCATGCCACTCTAGGATCAACATTTGGTACTTGCAATTTTCTGTTTCATAGTTAAGAATAATAGAACTATGTCAGTTCTTGGATTAAACAAACAGTACATGCAAATACAAGTTTTACACCTCAGCTATTTTAATTTGTTTGAGTAGCAGTCCAGTCTCCGAATGTCTTCTGCTTTACCTTTACCTTGGGCTTTTGGGAAACTGGAAAGAAGGATATACCATTATCCCTGCAAACTTCTCCTCATAAATTATGTCATTCTAGTACTTAATGCTCCTTACCTGGGCCTGTTGGTACACATGTCTCATGCAGATGCGCTTTTTTTGGCATCTGTCAACAATATGGCTGAAAATTCTGCAGTCTGCACACAAATATTTGGTCTTATATTTTCACCTTGTTTTATTCCCCTTCCTTTAGGCACCTAGAAGTAATTGTAGACATAATGGTTTATGTATTTGAGTTGATTGGCGTGTTCCGTTTTTGCACCCATTTTTTTTAAAAAAATCGAGGCACCTAAAGTGCTTACACAATGTGCACGCAATCATCCTGACCTGTAAACCCTTTGTGCAGTCTGTTACAAGGGTGAAGCCATATATCTGCACAATGCCGTTGAAGCTTGACGATGGCTGGAACAACATTCAGTTGAACCTCGCTGATCTGACAAAAAGAGCGTACGGCACAAACTACGTCGAGACGCTCCGGGTGCAAGTTCATGCAAACTGTCGGCTCCGCAGAATTTATTTCTCGGATCGCCTCTACTCAGAGGAGGAGCTGCCGCCTGAATTCAAGCTCTACCTTCCAATCCAAGTGAGAACCCCTCGATGTCTGTACTTTGTTACTTTATTCTAAGCAAACGTTTCTACGCTGCTTACCTATCTAACATCCTTTTTTTTGTGAACTTCAGAAATCATAGGAACCAGAGCAAAAGCATGGTGAGAATTTGGTCACCAGAAGCCGGACCACATATCGTTACATTACTGGGCTCGCTAGAGCATAGCTGCACATGCATTTGCCTTCCTGAATCCTGAGACCAAGAAAAGTGTCTGAATGTTTTCGTTGGTTCGCTGACTGGTGTCCGCTGAACGACAAGGCTCCCTGTGGTCAGAGCAAGATGACTGGTTGTGGTCTTACCCAATGACCTTTGTGTGTGTGACCTGAAATGTTAATGGAAACCCTTCAAGTGTTGGTCCTGGTCCCAGAGCAAAAACCAACCCTTACTGGCTGCTGCCTGGCCAGTTATTAACGTGCTTCTCCCACAGTAGATATGATGCTAGTGTCATGTGACCACCACTGATCCGTTCGTTGGGTGCATGCCAAGCGTGATCGCATTAAAAGCTTCGCTTCTCTAATATAAAGCGTCAGGCGTGCCGACTGCCGTCCTTGGTCTGGCTCTCTGAATGTACCCGTAATCTGCATCAACAGAGCGATGAAAATTTTCTTCTGTGACCGGGCACCAACAGTCGAATCGAGCAGCAGCCTCTCGCTTTTCAGTGGGGATTGGAGGCTGCTGAGCCGGGCACAGTGGGGATTGAGGCCGGTAGCAGTAGCAGGTTTTCTGATGGAAAACTCGCAGTTTTCAGCTGAAACGCTTTTGACGCTAGCGTTGTAGTAGTTGGCGGCGAGCAAATGGTCGAGCGACCTGCGTGCGGGCCAAGCACGCCACCAGGGCCGGAGCCGCAGCCGCATGGGGGACCAGTGCGCGCGGGGGTGGCGGGGGCGGTGAGCCGGTGACCACCGGCCTGCCGCGCGGCCCCGGCCCTGCCGCCTGATACACGGCGCTGGGAGGGGGGAGACGGGGGCGGCAGGGGATCGGGATGGGAGGCGCCGCGCAAGGCCAGGGGGCAGCGCAGCAGCAGCATGCGCCGCGAGCCCGCCCCCGCGCCGCGCCCACCACCCACCCACACGGCACAGCCGGCCCGCGCGGCCATGCCAGCAGGCAGCCCAGCCAGCACGGGCCGGCCACGCGCGCGTTCCCGGCGTCCAAGGCGCTGCGCGCGGCCAAAAGCTGGCGTACTCCGTACATCGTAGCATTGAGTGGCCGGTGCAGCAGGAGGGGGCGGTTACTCGGCCGTTGTGGCCGGTATGCGCGCCGCCACGCCGGCCGTCCTGGCTCATGGTCATGGACTCGTGGTACGGGGACGCGACTGCCTCTCGCCGCCGGGTCCCCGCCATGAATGACGGACGGAGCATGCATGGTGCCCATGGCGTTGGCATCTCGCAGGTGGATGGAGCGAGCGGGCGGCTGATACACCACAGTACCGCACCCATCTGGAAACTCGGGAACCTTTCGTCGGGCAGTCCTGCTGCTTTCGTGACCACCCAAGTTTCGCAACGGCTTCCCGTGAAACGAAGTTTCGTCCTGGCGTTCCAGACGAGACTGCAACGGCGGCGAACCCGGTGGCGACACGTATCCTCGTCCTAGGACAAGCGCTTCACGTCAGCGTCACGTACGCGCCCTGCTGGCGGCGATGCCTTGGGCCTTGGCTCCCACCGCGCGCCACCGCCACAGGGCCATTGCCCCCACCGCCCCCAATCTCGCCAGCGCCTCCCTGTCGCGGGCCACTCCCCGGCACAGTGCGTCCACGCAGACACGCCGCCGTCGCCGCCTGCCCGTCGCCGTTGGACGGAGCCGCGCGCGGGCCGCATGCAATGATGCAACCGCGCCGGGGGGACGAGGGGTCCATGCGCCCGTGTCCCGTCGATCCCACACGGCTGGTAGGGATCGATCGGACTGATGAGAGAGCCCGCCCGCCCGCGCGCCCATGGCACGCACCGGCGGCCCCGCCGCGCGCGCAGCCGAGATCCATCGACCGACCCCCTGCCCCGCCCGGGATCCGCCGCTCCGCGCTCCATCCCTCGCTGCCGCGCTCGGTGCCCCCGTGCATGCATCTCGTCGTCGACCGGGCACAGCTCGCGCAGGGGCCCAGCGCCGCGCCTCACAGCAAGAAGCAAAACTGTGCGCGCGACGCGACCGATGGGCCGGCCGTGTCCGTGTGGGCGCAGTGATCTGAAGATGCTTTCCGAACGCGACCGTGCTCGGCCGGATCGGTTGGAGATGCCCAAGTGGGGGACAGCGACAGGGACGGGGACGGGGGACGGTGAGGGACACTGTTTCGGGGCATGGCTGGCTGGCCGATGGACGCCTCTCCCCTCTCGACGGGACGCCGCCGATCGCTGCGGCTGCAGGCGGAGGAATGGATTGACCCCAGCTAGCCAGCCAGCCAGCGCATGGCATCTCGCTGACCAGCGGCACGCCGGGATGGGAATCGGGTGACCGGAGGACGATCGGTCGAGGCACGAGAGGCTCCCTCTCCCTGGCCTTTTCTCGCTTGAGCTGACAGCCTGAAGCGACACGATTGGACAGACGCGACGAAAACCTCCGTCGTCACGGCCGGTTCCGGCACCGCCGCACCGGGACGGGCACCTTTCGTTATCCTCTCACGTTTTTTTCCCCACGCATTGAATTGGCTCTCGCAGCAAAGTTGCGGCGACTGTTTTGCCATTGCTTTGCGTCGCAGCTAGGCACAGGCTTTCGCGTTAAGGCATGCCGTCCGTCGTCAGGTTACTGTGCCTGCGGCGGCAGCTGCTGCTTGCCACTTGAAACGTAATGCGCGAGGATTCAGCACCAGTGGCATCATGGCGATGTACCCCTAAAACCTCTGCATGCTGGGGTCAAAAGGCATGCACGATGCAGCGCGTACGTGCAGCATGGATGAAGCATCGTGCCTCATTTCTCCACATGATGCAAATTAAGCAAATATGTCCAGTTTTTTTTTGCAAATTTTTGCTTGAAAAAATTAAGCAATCACAGCTGGTGAAAGATAATCATCGTCATGTGGCTTATCAGCCACCAGTCAGCAGTATTTTTCTCTCGGAACAAACCAACCACCAGCAACCAGCCGACAGTACTTTTCTCTCAAAATAAATTAGCATCAGCCACCAGCCAAACGAACACGCTGCAGCTAGGCCTGCGATACAGAGATCGAGAGACGTGAATGGCACGTGAGACCCAGACCACCCACCACGGCCTAGCTGCGTGTAGCTCGATGGTGCTAGATACCAATTCATCATTCGCGCGTAATTGCTCGCTGGCCCACGGAGGGCCATCCAATCAGCAGGCGCACTTTTTATTAATCGGGAACGAGATGAAGAAGGAACACTGTGGTGATTAGGTGCGTGAGTACCAACCAATGTCCATGTCCCTTGGCGACGCAGCCTCGATCGCTCTGGCCCCTCTGGCCGCTGGGCGCGGCGACCGCTCCGGGACACGGCCACGCATCGGCCCGTGCCCCCGTGCCGGCTCAGCTCGCTGCCCGGCCCCGGCGCTAGCTCACGCATGTCGGAAACCGCCGCGTCGCGTCGACGTCGTCGTCGTCGTCAGCCATCACCGATCGATCGGACGCGCAGGCAATGCAGCAACGGCCTGTCGCTTCGATCGATCGGATCCGGCCACGCGCGAGGGTTAATTAGCGTCGCCGGGTCAACCTCGTCCCCTTTTCATGCGTAGTAGACACTAGACAGGCAACTGCTGGCCGGCCGGCGGGGTCCGGCCGGAGGAGCTAGCTACATAGCCGATCGAGAGATCGCCGTCGCTGTCCGGCCGTCGCCGTCGTCGATCGCCACCGACCCGAGCCCTCGCCGTGTCGCGCGGCCGGGGCGCCGATCTGTTGACGTGCTAGCTAGCGACCGCGTCGATTTGGACGGCCGTGGGGGTTTACGCACGTACCGCGTCGCCCACGCGGGCATCGATCGGATTGGCGCCGCGCCACCGCTCGAGATCGGCACGAATTGTTCGCATCGGTCAAGTGGCAGATGGAGGAGGAGGAGATGCTGCACGGATGGTTTGGTTTGCTGCTGGAAAGCTTTGGCCACCCACCTGTTCACTGAACTTCCCGGTTCCCAACTTCTCTTGACATGATGTGATGTTTTCACCAAGAATTCGGTGTGGTGTTTTTCCGAGCAGGAATTGAAGAAGAATTACCTAACTCATGGGAGCGAATAATTTCGTTGTCATTGCAGTAAGGGCCCCGACATGATCGGTTGTGTTTGGTTTCTATTTTGCCAACAGAATGAACGTTGTGGTTGGAGGATTCAGCAAACAAGATTGGTGGATCGGAATAGACGGCGTGAGCCTTCTTGCATTCAGGGTGGTGCAAATTGTTCCTAACGTACAGCGCCAATCTGAAGAGGAATCAGAGCTCAGGCAGAGGGGCCAAGTTATTGTACATGCAGGGACCAGAAGTACCCCGATGGTACAGAGACATTTACTCCACGATATTAAGTACAGTACACTATTCTAGCTACATGGTTAAAAAGGATTAACAACAACTCACGAATAGTCACATCATCGTAAGGCATATTTTCTTGCAGGCGAAAAGTCTTCTAGAGTATATTTTGACCTTTAATTTCTCCTGCAATGTATTTATGTCTTAACACCGTTTTGAATGCAAATTTATTGATGCAACTTTTCTTCTCTAGATATGTACTCCCTTCAACCCACGAAGAGTGTTCATTTGAGCTTGTCATTAGTCAAACCATCTTACGTTTGACCAAGTTTATATATACAAATATATCAATACTTTTGATGTCTAACAAGTTTCATTAGATTTTTTGTGAAATGTATTTTCATAGCATAACTATTAAGTGTTATAAAGATTGATACTTATTATTGTAAAATTGGTCAAACTTCAAATAGTTGACTGAGAAGAAACCAAAGTGGGCACTCTTTGCGGGATAGATGGAGTATATGATGTGACTAATTGTTGGTCAAAATTTATAAAGATCGATTTTTTCTTAGTCAAAATATGCAATTAATTTAAGGGCAGAGGAGTACAGAACACAGAACAGTGACCTTTTTCCGTGCTGTAAATGTATATTCAAAACTTACTGAGACACAGTCGCTCAGTGGGCAGCAGAAATTTACTACTTGTATGAACAAATGATCTTTTTTTTCCTTTTCCCAGGTAGAGTACAATGGCAAAGAAACCCTTTGGGAAGAGCCCCAAGAGCAACAATGCCAAAGAGGTCATACTAACAGACTTCAAACCTAACAGCGTGTAACAAAGCCTACGTACTGCTGCTACTGCTAGCTACTGCAGGATCCCGTTACAACCACCAGACAAGGGGATGGATTATGTCCAACATCACAAACTCATCTGGTGCTAGCTTCTAAATACCTCGATCTCAGCATTATTTCCTCCTGCAGATGCCAAAAACAAGCCAAAAAAAAAACACAGTTATTCAAAATGGATACGTGCACTGTCCTAGTTATGCAAAGATAATTTTGAACCAAACACATTTTTGAAAAAAGAAAAGATATGTAAATTCTGCAGGATATCTGTCCTAGCTATAGTTATCTTCGACAATAGAACTCATAGCATGGCTCCACTAAACTTTGCTGCATTACCTGTCGTCGTCGCGTAGGGTCCACTACTCGGTCTCTCCCTAACTCTCTCCCTCTTTCTACTGGAAAGAGCACATGTGGTTACTGAACGCCACTTGGTTGAACAGCTCTTGCCTTGGCTCTTGCACCGTGTAGCTGCCACTGTCCTGAAGGTTAAGGGACGTATCAGTGTCAGCTGGTAACAGTACTTTGGAGCTGAATCCTGAATGATCCATGTGGTTGATAGATGGCGATGATGAACAGAAGACAAACCTGAGGGAAAGTGATGTTGGCGCCGCTGCCATCGCCGTGAAGCTCGTAGGATGGAGAGGAGGTGTTTGCGTCCATGATAGCTTGGGATGGAGCTCGGTTCATGACAGAGGTAGAGGTAGGCATTGCAAGCGCCTCATGGTGGAGCATTATTCCTTCCATTTTCTGAAACACGTGAATTGGCGCAGTTGTGATTGTGAACACTACCGTGCCAAGAGGGGATGGGAAAGAGATGCATGGTAAGATACACGGTTTAGCGCAAAGATTGTAAGATTTTGCATACTTGAGTGTGGTCACTGAAGGCATCACTGTCCATGCCAAAACCATACAGCACAGGGCTCAGTGAAGCAATTCTCATGGAAAGGAACTGTAACACATCACACAACCAAGAAGTGAGGTTGTCAGTTGTCACACAGTAATAATTTTTTTTAAAAAAAATCAACTTGTATCATCTACTCTACTTTGTATTTATTTATTATTGGCTACCTCAACTTGGTTCTGCAAGGACTGAACGTAATTGATAATCTCATCCAAAACGAGGGCTTTTCCAGTTACCTACATTAGAAAAACATGTATTTCCCTCTGGAAATTAGTACCATGCATTAAGTTGCAACAGGCAATTTATTTGGTGGTTAACAAGATTAACCTTGTCACAGCCAGGGACCAGGGCCTGCAGCACCCTCATCCTCTCACTGATTCTCTCCCTCCTGACCTGAAGAAAAATGCCCCCAACAAAATGAGCAAAAGCAGAGGCCCAAACAACCACGCTAATAGCTACACAAAGCCACAAGTCCACAAGAAAGGTGGCGAAAATTTGCAGGCGATGGTGCACAGTACCCGCTCTGCAAGGCTGTGGCTGTCTGTTGCTTGCCCTCTCCTCGCCCTGACATGGATGTACCCCTTGGGCTCCTCCTCCCCATCTACCTCCTTGCTGGTTCTCTCTCTTTTTCCTCCCTTCTTCTTGGTGCTCTCCTTTGAGTTTGAGTCCTGCTTGTTCAACCACACAAGATCAACAAACTGTATAATGAAACACTTTTTCTAGTGTTGGATGTGATGGTGCTCATTCTAGTACTTATATTAAGTTAAACTGCTACTATACCTTGGATTGAGCAGAGCTCAGACTGGCACAATCTTCCCTGGTCTTCCTGATCTTCTTGTCCGCAGAAGCAGTGCCTCTTGGAGAGGTGTCAAGAACCCCAGATGAGGTCTCCAGCGAGGATGAGTCTGCGGCGGCCACCCCATGGCAGAACAAGAAACTCGGCGTGCCGTGGGAGGCGGCGCTGGCGAGGCCATGCTCCATGCGCTGACCGGAGAGGTGCGAGAAGTTTGCCATTGGCCAGCAGCTAGGCGCCTGCTAGTGATAGGCGGCTACTACCTGCCTGCCACCTGTGTGCTGGTGCTTTTAGGATAGTTTTCTTGGCAAAGGATGTGTGGGGTGGAGAAGCAACAGGCCGGGGGGTTTCAATGGCGACTCGCCATTGGTTTGTATATATATGCAAGATGCTGGGGAGGGCAGAAGAATGTGAGAGGAAGATGATAAGACCAAATCATCACTCCTACCATCTCTATTGATGGATTATGGCAGTAGTGAGAAAGGGCCCGGGTGTCCCTTGCTGTAGTAGGATATGATGAAATAATTGAAGAAATGTCAGTCAGCAAATTCAGCATATTGGTATGGTCATGTTGTGGGTAGGGCCTTACCCTTTTCTCTCTTCTGTTCTGCGCCCCCAAGTTTTTTAAAATTCTCTTTTGAGGGGTAGGACTATTTGATGGTCAAGTTTTGTGTGCAAGGCTGTGAGTATACTATTTTTCCTCTTTTGGCAGCAGCTGTTTGCTTATGAAAAATTCAGAGGACAAGAAGGAGCATCTGGCTGACCCTGAGTACGCTAGTATGATGTGGGTGCCTGGGTGGTAGTCTAGCCAAACAGGGTTTGATTGACCCTCACTTTTGCAATTTAGTTGCATATATATAGTAAAATCTTTAAATCTAGAAGAACTAATACATAGTAAAAAGCTATGTGTTTAGAAAAGTTAGGGCGGTCACATTTTGGAACGGAGGGACTATGTGCCAACAGTTTCATAGATGCTTACATACCGTTTTAGAATTCTTGCTGGTCAAACTGCTTTCTGAGGTCTTTTACGGTACACAATATGACTCAACGGTCGTACGGTCGTATTGTCGGTTTCTTTGGTTGTTTTTCTACGTGCAAAATGGTAATTTGATAGATATATATTATTTGGAAAAAATTCCCCGCTGCCCCTTATACTATCTAAAACATTTCATATATTTCATTTCCTATATTACAACAATACCATTTTACATTTTCGATAATACCCTTATACTACCCATATGACCTTTGAATACCATCACAGTTAAAAAACCCAGTCGTATAGAATTAATCTCAACTGTCGGATACTTACATATAGGACATTTTCTATTACATACGACTCATTTTTCAACCGGTCGTACATATCGTATTGTGTACCGTAAAAAACCTCTTTCTGAGGTCTTTTACGGTACATCACCTGAAGAATTTTGAAGTCTAAACAAATTAAAGTTTGTGAACAGTAATAAGCAGATTAAGCGTTCTTGTCATGCTTGCCATGGGACAAGGTTAATTATACTATGAAAGTTTGTAGAAGTTAAAGGATAGAAGAAGTTAAACTCACCTGCAGTGTGTGATGGTCCTGCGCGTCATAATGGAAACCTCAAACGTGATTGACGACTGCGCCTGAAATCAAGGGCTGCTGCCCGCCTCTGCCCCTGCCCTTCTGGTTCCTGGGTTTCTTCGTCACTTGTTCAGTCCCCCTTGCAACATCACCTACAAAGTAGCTGCGTCATTAACTGCGTCAGTGAAAAAAAAACATGTGACAGTAAATAGTAACAATCAGAGTGACACAACGCAACAGATCTCCTCCCTGGCATGGTCATCAGGACGGGCTAGCTTTTGAGTCGTGGCTGCAAGCATATGCATGAAGCATGCGTGCAGTGCAGGCAGGAGCAGGACGACGTACGATCCACGGCGATCGATGCATGTCAGTCGTCTACTACGGCTTCTCGTGCTTTCACAAGCATTATTTTCTTGGTGTTCTTTTTTGTTATCATAAAAAAAAAGCTCTTTCCAATTTCTAAGATGATCGGCTTTTGTAACATGTCTCCGTTTTTTTCATTTGAAGATATACAAGGCTCTCCTGTTCGATCGCTCTCAAATTTGAATGTCACAAGGTTCTGTGAATCTGATCGTGTACTGCAGTGTTATAAAAGAACTGGATCACAGGGTAGCGAGCTACTTCGTCCTACATACTCTGTGTGTACATGGCTAAAACTAAGTCGGTGGGAGTAAGATCGCCCCCATGATTTTTATGAAAAATAGAAAGCTAACTTCCGATTTAGAAAACATCCGAACCTTAGCTTCACCAGGGTTTTTTTTTCGGGGATTAAATCCCCGCTAAGGTAAACCTGCGCCCGAGTAGGGGTTCGAACGCGGATCGGTGGCTTGCCTAGCTGTAAAACGCACCAACCGTGCTACTGCTCGTCCTCACTCCGTGTGTACATGGCTACCTCTCAGCAGTTACTGGAGTTATTCAGGTAGCCAGATATGCTACTCAAATCTTTCAAGCACTGTAACTCTGTAAGGACCGATGATCTTTCCTGCACGTACGTACCCCGTTTCTGAATTCTGCAAACGTGCCGTACGTACGTGGGTCTCAGGTAGGAAATAGTGTATTGTATACATGACCCCCGAAGGGTCTATTTTTTTCGCAGGCTCTTGCAGATGGGTAGTAGTACATGTTACCTATACAGCCTACAGGTGTGCACACTTGAGCAAATACTGTAAGATCACTCGTATCCATGGACCGTCGCCATCAGGTAAAACCCTTTTTCAACTTCTTAATATAATGGACACAACGTTTGGGTGGGAGTATTTACATTGATCCACTGATGATCGAGAAACAAAGGTAACTTATAAAAAAAAGATGGTTAGTTTTTTTTAAAAAAATACGTACTGTACATATGTGCACCGGTTTCACATAAAGTAGTGCTTGTACGTTGATGAATTTATCCTACGGATCGAATAAACCCTATGTTTGCATTGGCGCACACCATAACTTCTTATGCATGTTGTTTATTAGCTCATTTGCACTGTTATGAGTTTATGACTCAGCCACGGTTTCTTAATCACACATATCCCACATATCATAAATATATTTTCAAATGCCAAACTTAGCCACAAGTGTGGCCGATTTTGTTGGCCACTTTCTTCAGCAATTAACAACTTGTCCAATATTACTACCAACCAAATAAGCGTAGTAGTTCATCCA
Organism: Cenchrus fungigraminus; assembly: GCA_036936925.1. Classification (NCBI taxonomy): domain Eukaryota; kingdom Viridiplantae; phylum Streptophyta; class Magnoliopsida; order Poales; family Poaceae; genus Cenchrus; species Cenchrus fungigraminus. Next base: position 26,226,684 of record CM072780.1, on the reverse strand, counting down.
AACGCTACCGACCAGGCCCATCGATTGGGCGGCACAAGTGGCGCGACAACACCAGGCCGCCCATTCTCAAGGGCCACCCAAAGCCGCGGGCACAGTCATTAGCAAATAACAATGTCGCACTCATTAGCAAACTGAGAGAAAGCACGGCACACAACGCGTCGGCACGCCATTCAGGCCTGGCAGTCTGGCATCGCTGCATGTCCATTGAATATCTAAATGATCTGTTGACGATGCAATCTTTACTTCTCTCATCTAACATTCTACTTTATTAATTATGCAAAGAGTATAAATACAGTTTTATTGTTTGCATTTTGAAAATATAGAACCACAGCAAAAACTAAGCTACGATCAGCTAATAAAGTTCCTTGTGGTTGAACCTACCCTTCCAGCCTGTTCGTTTGGCTGGTGGCTGATGGCTGATGCTGATTTGTTCTGAGAGAAAAATATTGTTGGCTGGTTGCTGGTGGCTGATTTGTTCTGAGAGAAAAGTACTGCTGGCTGGTGGCTGATAAGCCAAGCGAACAGGGCGGTCCTCGACTCGGCACTGGTATTCGCATTTTCATGAATTTATTTCAAGATTTAACAAACATTATTCCTTAGTGGTAGACGACGTGTCCGTCGACAACGAGATCAGTCTCGTTGATTTACCGACTCAGCCTTTCAGAGGTGCTCATAGAGGTAGGGTTGTGTGTTCGTAGAGACGAGCGTACGTGTGTATGTGAACATTTACATTCACATTGTGTGATTCGGAAAAAAAAATATAAGGCCACCTTTATGTATTTCACTCCAGGGCCTTCTAAACTAAGGTACGGCTCTGCTACCGACCGAGGTAGCGGCTAATAAGGATGGCGGCGATGAGTGAGAGGTAATGTGATGAAAGAGTTAGCGCGAACCTCCTCGCTGGTTCTTCAATTTAGTGAGCGAACTCGACCAAGACTTTGCAAATTTTTTGGTATTTAATAAAATAATTTGGAGAGCTTGTAGTTAAAAAATAAATGTTTTTACAAATAACTGGTATATGTATCATTGAACCACTCGGCAGTCGGCACTAACCGTTATACTCCCTTGGTCTCAAATTACTTGTCATTTTGACTTTTCTACATTTCTTTTGTAACGTATCTAAACATAAATATATATGTAAAAAAAATATCTAACAAAGTAAAAAAAACGGCAAGTAGTTTAAAACAGATGGAGTATTAGTTACGAATTTATCATATTTATTAAAAAACATATATAGCGAAAGGCGCGTGCACCGCTGTGTTGATGTTCGATCGTCCTATATACACCGTACACGGGAGAGAGAGAAGTGGCTTATCTCCGTCCGTAGGCTTTAGACCTTTGCATGTATATACAGCCATACATATATGCATGTACCTGTACGTTTACGTACTGTGTGGTTAATGTTCTTCATTGCACGCTGCACTCGCGGAAATTTTGACTTGTGACGCGCGCTGCTGTGTGCAGTATCTATCATCCCTTTAACTCTTCTTGCCACTCAGGCACACGTACACTAACGTACGGTTCGTTGGGCACCCAAATTTCTGGGCACGCACGTACGTACCACGGATAATGGTATTTCCCATCGACGGACGACGTCAATTGCTTGGGCAGACTATGGTAATGTGACCGTTCTAACGTGGGTCAAACCCCATAAACGCCAATTCTCAGGCTGCTTGTTTTTCTTCTTCCTCATAGAAGAGACGACAATTGGCTGTCGTTGTCATCTTCGTAGCCAATTGCATGTTTGTTTGAGATTCCTGATAGGTTAATTCTCAGCGTGAAAGGCCATATGCTCAAACAAACATTACTTCTCATAGCTTTTTCGCGAAGCTGGAAGTTCAGAAAAAAACTGAATTTGTATAAGTTTATTATATAGAAAGCCAAAAAAACTAATTTTGTTTCGTAGCCTTTTGAGCTTAGAAAGTTAAACACGTCTTTTAAAAGCTAGTACTAGCTTTTAGAACCAAAAGCCATTAGTAACTTTTTAAAAAAGCTCAAAAATTGCAGCTCAAACAAATTAAATAGCCCCTACGATATCAAGATTATAAGGCCAGTCTCAAATGCTTTTATACTTTTTTTAGAGGCTCTTGACACGCGCGATCTTGGTAGTGAAAGGCTGAAATAGTCTTGTTTTTCCTTGAAAAGATTCATGCTTAATTTAGCCGCCCTCCACCGTGTTCTCAACGCCCCCAAGGTACCATTGGATACTCAGCCTAGCCACGGGTTCGGCGTCGATTCAGCCTGTTCGATCTCGTACGCCATTGCTTTGCTCGTGCAGGCAGCCAGGCTGCTCGGCCTCGGCGCATGCTCGCACGCGTGCGTACACGCCGCTCCAGACGGCAAGCCGCCGGCTGAACCTGGCTCGCCCCTGTTCGCGGCGCGTACGGCGCATCCGCGCGAGATCTACTTCCTCCCTGGGCGACGACAGCGACGCCTGAATGCCTGCCTGATCGGCGCGACCTGGGCATGGACGACGCCTTCTCGGGGCCAGATCTCTGATCGATGCAGCCATGAGTCCCCAGACCAGCCATGCCGTCATGTGGCCGGATCCTGGATCGCGCTCGATCTGTTGTCACTTGTCATCCACAGGAACTGCCTGCAGACCTGCGCCCGTCCATGCTGAATGCATTGTTCAACCTGACCCCAGCAGCCAGTGCTTGACGCTGCAGCATAGGCAGCACGAGCGCGTGACTGGAGGCCTCAGATCGAGCAGATCGCTGGCTGTTCATGTGGAGCAGCGGAGTAGAAACATCAGGAACAGCGCGGCTCGAGCCGTATAAGCATTCATATACTTGTGTTGCTTTGGTATCTGATCGACCAGAACAGCCACATTTCTCATCTCACCAATCTAATTCTTGCATGAAATTACGGGCTATATGTACATCTGTCACAACAACCAGCGGGAAGCCACTTCCCAATGTACAAAACTCACAACGCAACATCTGCAAACAAAACCAAACAGCTTGCAAACTGCATCCACGATGAACAGGTCACCTTACTCTAGCCGCGACCAAAACCGAGGATGGCCCTAGAAAGCTATAACTTCCCTCTTGACATAAACTGGGGAGTACCGGCGAGCTATACTTGGCGCCACGCAATGCCACCCGCCGGTACTGGAGACCTGACTACCTACATGATTTATCTACTTGGGTCCTCTAACAAAACGAGGATCTCTTCATCGTCTATGGTTCCGCCGTCAATTGCATACTGTAATGCTGTTCTGCCGTCTCGGTCCGTGGCTTGAGAATCAGCACCCCTGCACGGGATGTTGAGCAAGTAAGTTAGAAAATCTACACACACCCCAACTTTCGATTAAGGTAACCGACATGACGAAATCTGCATACCTTGAAAGCAGAAGCTTAGCGTACATGGGTCTGCCTTTCATGATGCAGTGATGAAGTGGTGTTCGCCCTCTTGAATCTGTAGAATTTACATTGGCGCCGTACTGCAAGAGCAGCTCAACCATGCCCAGGTCCGCAACGCGGCATGCTAGATGAAGCAAGGACAATCCTTCGACATAATCATCCAATTCGTCTAAACGGGCACTTGTGCTGGCAGGAGAAATAGAGTCCCCAGGAGAATCCTTGTCAAGAGAATTGCGATCAAAACATCTGGAACTTCCATTAGATGGTGAAGCTGGTTGCTCTTGTAGGAGGAGTGCTTTTCCCAGAGTCAAAGCCGAATTGAATGATGTATGTCCGTAAGAAAAATTTACATCACCATTTGACCCCACAATCAGACTGTACACCCCCTTTTTGTTGTTTGAACTTACATTATCCCACATCTGTTGTGCTAGCTGAACCTCATCCACAGCATGCTTCCGCACAAAATCCTTTTCAGCATACTGAAATAGTTAAGAAAAAAAATCAACAGCTGAGTATACTTTACAAAGTTACAGAGGAAAAATGCCTCTCCACAATATTCCTTTTCAACAAAAGACAATTATGAACAGTGCCGGGTTTAGTTCACATTTCTACTACCCTAAGGATTTAAAACCCCCCTTTTCAAGCAGGGCCTTAAAGTTTCACAGACAACTCCTAAGAGCAGATCTAACCTATAGATGCTGCTCATGCAACACCACTTGGACATACACAATCATTATATCATTGCTGATCATGATGAGTGATATAATAATTGTTTGTTGAAAATTTAAAGTAGATAAAAATAACAAACTATGAAGTACCTTGGCATGAATAAATTTCTCCTTCACTGCAATAGGATCAGATTGTTTAGGCTTGCTGAGTGTAAAGCCATGCGATGTGTTTTCTAATTCATCAGCTCTGCATAACAGTAGAATTTACAAGTTAAATGAATGGCAATAAAAGGATAGTAAATTCTACAACTTCTGTAATGTTGGTTTGTATAAACAGCACCAGTGCTACCTTGAAATATCACCATGGTCAGCGCAGCATGATGAAGGTAACATTCCTTCCCAGACAGTGTTGGCAAACGTGTTGCCTAATGACTGGAAGAGATTGATTACAGATGGCTCCCAAACCCTGACATCAAGCGTCAAGGATCTTACCTGACAATGCAAGGTAAGTTCAGTTGGCTAGTCACATTAATGATAACTTCCATCACATTCTATAGTATAGAGCTACATGTCACTACAGCTACCTACGGTGCCTGGTTGGCACAAAGCCATGGGCAATGCACACATACACATCATCCCAGACCCCAACATTTACTAATTGCAGGACAACAATATATCTGAATTCTACAGTAACACAGTGAAACTTTTGCTTATTTAAATTGCAGACAATACTGCTCGTTTACCTTAGATATATGCACACCCATATTTCTGTGCACCCCAGAACACTCTATGCATAAAAGAATTCCAAGGTTCAGGGATGCCCAATCAGGCTCTGCAGCACCACAATCAGCACAATTACCATTGCCAGCCACTTTCCTAAGCAAGTCAATTGGCTTATCAGGCTTCATCATGCTTGTTCGGTGATGCTGTGTACCCCTAGACAAATGATCGAAATAACCACTTCCTGAGTTCTTTTCCATCATGCAATCTTCACTTATTGAATGTTCAAGTTCTGTCGAGCTACTGAAAGAACTGCTTTCGCTGGCAGTTCGATGATGGCTGCTGCCCTTAGGGCTCAGCAGAAGACGCTGTAAACAAAAATATAATTTCATATAAACCAAAATCAGATATATATATAAATAATTCAATGTATGCCACTCATAGCTAACCCGTTCAGGGGACTGGGAGCTCAGCAAAGAAGCGATGACACCAGTGATTTTTTCAATCCAATCCATCTGATCCATTGCACTCTCTGCCTGCATAATTTTGGGTGCATGTCACTAGACTGAAATCAATATGGCAAGGGCAAATCTAACTATTAAACAGCTTCACACAACCTCATTCTGTATAAAGAAAAACAGAAATAAAAACGTACAGTTAAGCTTCATACCTGCAATGTATAGTTCTTTGTGGGAGAAATTATTCTGAAGCAGAACCGCAAGTCTGATTGGTCTGCATCAACTTTAATGGTCGATGTTAGCAAGTTTACAGTATGGCGTGCAACAGATTTCTCATCATGCACGCCTCCATGGTAATGAGATGAGAACCATCTGCTGAGCAACCCAGAACCATGTTCGGAGGAGGGAGTGCTAGTTCTTTGATTAGGATAACCGCTCTACAAAATCAAAAAACAAAACAAAAATTGATGAAATAGCATTTACCTGAGACACTCCTTAAGTGTGTGAAAGTATAATGTGAGACTGAGTATTGTAAGGTGCTGTGAATACTTACAGATGGCCTACTGTTTTGCTTGCGATAATAGTACAACATTCCTCGACTGTCGAGTACAAAGAACCTCCTTTTCCAGTCACCTCTCAAATTTGAAGATCTCTTAGAAAGATAGCCTTGCCGAATAGTCTGAACCTGAAAACAGTTGCTTACTTTCAGGATAACATGAATTTTCCTTGCTTACATGAATTGATCTTCAGATAGCACCAGTATGTGTTACCTTGCCCTTTGAAGCTGACTGCATCACTGCCTCAATCATCTTATGAGAACTTCTACCGATTGCTTGTATTCCATCACCATTAGGGGAATCATTCATTCCATTTGGTGACCACCGACTTTCCCGATCAATTTGTCGTTTGAACTCTTGCATTCTCTCAACAAGAGCAGCCTGCTCATAGTTAGACCTTTCTCTTGATTGCTGTGCATAAGCAAGAACCTGCAAAAGGAGAAAGCGTGACGAATAATGTAAACAACCTTTCTCAGGAGGAGATTAGGTCCGTAATACAACCATGCAAACAATTACAGAATTCAGTAACCAAGGTGATGCATTGTAATCATGAAGTTATAATATATGAAGGTCAGCATAACCAAACAACAAAAGGATTTCAGCAATGAAGCAAATGGAGCAGAAGCACCTAACACCTTAATTACAGGTATTGCAAGGACTAAAGAACTCAATATCTTGAAGCAGGAACAAGGCAGTTGTGTGATTGGCAAGGATAATGAGCAGTGCATCAGTTTCAGGATGTGGCATTGCCTTCATTAAGCAGGACATGTTTACTGCCTCAACAAAGTTTAGCACTGTATGATGTATTTAACAAGAGCACTACAAACAATATCAAAAGAAATGCCATGGCTGAAAGAGTTACCTGATTGATATATGGTTCCATCTGATGTAGGAGTTCATATCCCTGAAAAAATAGCAACAGAGGAGGCTTAAACCACATTTGTACATAACCTAGAAATGTCAATATGAAAACAACAGCAAGAATATACTTGTTTGAAATAACGAAGATGTGCATCCATTGTCCCACTAACAGCCTCCAAAAATTCAAACCTTTTCTTAGCCTCGATATTTGAAAGCGAGGTCACCTGAATGTAGATACAGATAAGACAAACAAAGGCATTGCAACAATCTTAAATAAAGAATCCTGAACAGTGGCAAATAAATAGGTATGTACCAGATTGAAACGAGCTTGTTCAAATGAAGATCTGGCACTGTGGAGCTCCTGATTATGTCACAAACAATTTAGTAGCAGGATGTAACCTTACCTTTTAGGTTTCAAAAAACACTCAATAAGTTCAAAGTAAACTTACATCCTCTACAGCAGTTGCTACATCAGTCCTTGTACCTTTCTTCAAGGATAAATACTTCTCACGAGCCTGGGTAAGAAGAAAACAAGCGGAACAGGCTTACTAAAAACCAACTTAAGTTTGTTATAACTGTACCGTCAACTGACATATCAAGCATGATAACACATAAAAAAGACAACAAAGCTACAAATTCCATGCTAACCCGTGAAACAAATAGCAGATTCTGCTCATCCTAGATAACTTACTAGAACATTTTCTATCAGTTAGAATTCAGTAGCTGGAAAGAAAAATAATAATACCTAAGCATCGCTAAAAGATCCTTTCTGGATCTAGTGCAAGTTCGCTACTAGGTAACAAGGTAGAGCAAATGTAACAATAGCTCAGTTCTACCATAATGAGTTGCTCCCTTCGTTCCAAATTATAGTTTGTTTGACTTTTTTAACTTCAAGTTTGACCGCTCGTCTTATTGAAAATTTTGTGCAAACATAGTCAAATTTAAATCATTCTTGAACAACTTTTATTAATAAAGCAAGCTACAACAAAAAAATATGATATTTTTCATAATTTTTTAAATAAGACGAGTGGTCAAACTTTAGATAAAAAAGTCAAACGAATTATAATTTGGAATGGGGGGAGTATTATACAAGTTTCCGAGTCTCCTTGTATGGAGATTGCAAAATAGCATCAAAGCAGAATTACCTGGTCATAAAGAAGGCTAGCCTTGTCAAAACGTTTCCTAGCATCCTGCAAAAAGTTGTTAAATTAACACCATATGTAACTCCAAGTGTGAATTCATATTCAATGTTTATAGGAAACTATGTGTACCTTCATTTCGTGTAAATCACTGTCCACAAACTGGACCAGCTTGTCATTTAGCATATGCTCAACCTGTCACAACAAAACATCAGCAGCTATACCACCTAAGGTGAAAGTGATATTGCGAGCTTTTAAAACCTAACAAAATTGGAATAGATCCACTCTCGGTGCTGAATGCAAATCAATACAACCACAAGAATGAATTTAACCACATGTCAAAACAGCATTAAAATGAAGTATTGCAGAGCCAAGGAGATGAGTCATAGCCAAGTTACAGTATCAGAAGAAGGTGACAGGCAAACACTTCCATAGTAATTTATATATGGATGCTCTACCTGGGAGCGCAATACTTCTTTGTATGTTCCAATTTCTCTCAAGGCAATTGTAAATTTGGTCATAACAGGACCTGCAAAAGAGGTAAGCATCATGATTTACAAGAGATCCAACCAACTAGGAAAGCGAAAAGGGGAAAAACAGTAGCGCTGAAGGTACAAATATAGTAAAGGCTACACAATCAAATTAGTCAGTTTCAACAAAGATAAAAGGAAAGGAATTTATGTAGACCATATAACAAATTGAGTAGACCTGAATACATACATTTATAGAGAGCAACAAATAACTAACCTCCAAATGCAACACTGATTGGATCATTATGACCCCCTCCAAAAGTTTCAAGTGAACTTGCAAATGCAATATCTCCATCATATGCTTCCCCTAGCCCTTCCCTGAACAAAAGGGAGAAATTAAATGGGGAAACCGTTATAATTAAAACACAGCCTATACAATCCGGTAGAATTCAAAAATCAGAAACAAATTTTCAGGTTTGGTAAGTCTGGATATGCCACATAAATGAGATGTGAATGATCACTTACGTGTATTTCCGGCAACCTTTGTGAAACTTTAAGCATCTTTCTCTTAGCAATTCAGCACCTTCTTCAAGTGATTGCATCTATTAATGCAAGGAAACAAGTTAAGCAATGTTCAAAAACCAAAGGAAGCAAGTACTAGAATTTAATATTGAATCCCCAAACATAATACAAAGGTTAGGTTGGCCTCATTGAATCAATATAACACTCATAACTAAATTGAATAGGCTATTAAGCATGAATAAATCGAAGGCACCTACTTTACAAATGTGAATCCTCATACTCCTTGCATAATTAAGGCAACCCTTTTTCTGTCCAAATCATGACAACTAACTGACAAATGAATGGAACATTTCCAAAAGTGTACACCAAATGATCGCAAATGCATGCCAAATTTACACATTGAAAACCAAGCTGCGCTACCTAATTCGCATCGAAACAAACAACACACTGTCCAAAAAGAAAGGCATAGCAACCAGAAGACCAAAACATATAGAATCAAAACTTTTAAATGGCGAAGTTCCAAGTCGTGCTCGCGTCAGGACAGCCTGACAACACAAAGTGCACTAGTAAAAAATCGTCAGACAGTACACAAAACAATTAAAAGAAGCTGTGAAACCCGCAGGTTCTACACTATTAATTCAAAATTGATTGGAGACTGAATTGCACCGCATGGGATCAGAGTCTCCACCTTCATTCCCCATCAGCACAACCCAGAATGAAGGGCAGATCCGCGCAACCACCCGAAACCCAATCCGGCAGCCACCGGAACCAAGCATTGCACCCAAAGCTGAAAACTTTATCCCTCCCGCTCGCCCGAGAGGCCGAGATCAACCTCCCAGCAGCTACGCGGGATCCCCAGACCGCAGAAACCGAGATCCGGAGCGACCCCTCACCTGCTTCCTGAACATGGGCGAGTCATCGAGCCTGCTGAAAAACATGGCTGCCTTCCGCCAGCGCGCCTTCCGCCGCCGCGGCCGCTTATTCTACCCCCCACTGCCGCACTACCTCCACATCGACCCCCGCGCAGCCGCGGCGCCGGGAAGACTCGCTCGCCGGAGACCCCGCTCCGCAGCAACCGGGACCACAACCACCACCGCCACCTCCTCCACGGAGAACCGTCACTCCACCTCCGTCCGCGGCGTGCAGCGCACGACACGCTGGGAGCGCGACCCACGGCCGTAACCCTACGGAGCCGCTGGTGCCGAAACCCTAGGCGGCGGCCGGAATCGGCGAAATGGCGGGCGATTCGCGTTGGGGGGGCGGGCGCGCGGAGAGAGAGGAATCGAATGGCTCGGCGAGAGGGGAGGGGACACGCAGACGCAGGGGGGGAGGAGGAGACAGGGAGGGGTAAAGAGAAAAGTGTGAGATGGAAAATAACGGTGCGCTTTGTTTCTTGATTAAGCCTAAATATAATTTAATATTTTCGGTTTTCCGGGTTAATTTAGTCGCTGATCGTGTGGGAGTGGCGTGGTAGACATGGTGCATCGTGGTGACGAGACGTGGGGCCCAGGATACAGCGAGTGGGGAGTGGGAGGAGGCGGATCACCTACCGGTGAGTGGGCGGGTGACTTACCGTTGATTGTCTTGCCCGTGTGAGCAGGAATTGGATCAGCTGCACTCTGCAGTCGACTGTAGAGGATCCCATTTGGTGTGAGCAGTGTACACTTGTCCATTTCTCCTTTTTAATTTTAAATTATTATAAAATGTAAAGATGAACCATGAACTTTTGCCCTGGTCAAAACAAGGTGAGGCGTCCGAGTTGTAGAATCAAGTGCATGACAGGGACTTAAATGTTGTCATTCGTACCTCTAATTTGTTTTTCTCTTTTTTCTACTTTCTTAAATGCTCTATTCAGCTAGGTACAGTATCTATCAAGAGGAATGGAGCCCAAACAAGGTTGGTATTGATGACAATAACACCATAATAATGTTCTTGGGGAAGATAAATAAGCATACTGTTTCAGGAAGACAAATAAAATGTACGCACCGAGGAATAGAAATGGGAAGACAATATGTACTAATCAAGGTAAGCGGGAAATCGGTCCAAAGTGGGTGAAGCTCATGGTGTAAAGTTCTCCATAAGCATTTTTCAGATAAATCCCTAAAAGTATGTCACGATAAGGCAGAAGTTGACAACACTATGAGCTTTTGCATATGCATTGCAGAACACCACCTCTGCTAAAACCACAAATTAGAAGAAGAAAAAAATACGGAGGAAGAGAGAAATGAAACGTAATGGAAGAAGAAAAAAAATAAAGGAGGTGGCCGGTAACCTCACCGGTGGCACGGCACCACGAGCGATCGTGAGGCGCGACAGTAATCATGGCACGAACAGCGCAGCTCTCGATTTAAAATTCGTTTTTTTTTTCTCTCCAAGACTAAACAAAACGTAATTTATGAAGAGGAACCGGGGCGGGCGAAATAGGAAAGGCAATCAGACAGTTCGTGGACGCTCGTGAGTGGGACCGAAAATGCGGCCTCTGCTCTTCTCTTCGGCTTTACTGGATGCCAACCCCCTGCGGCTCCACCAGAATCCCCTAAAAAATTATTTCGCAACGCGCTTATACTAATCTGATTATCAAGGTTTTCTTCTTACGTGTATTTTCTCTCAGAATAAATCAACCGATCAAACCAGTATGCAATATTTTTAAAAATAAATTTACCATACAAATCAACAGAAGATCTATGGAACATACTCAAAACACGCTGCCGTCGCGAGCTCCTTTCACCGGCCTTCCCGAGCAAATTTCGAACTGAAAATTTTTGAAGGTTTTGTAAAATAGGAGTACCATGGGGTTATTAAAGGGATTGTTTATGAATTAGTATAAGCGGCAAAATGGCAAAATCCTCTCACCAGGAAGCTGCGGAACTGGACAAATGCATGCGCTCCTTTTCGTCGATTGTGCCATACCCTAATCATGCTAGTGCTCTGGTCCATGTATTAGTGTTCGCCGTTTGTCTTGTCTTTGTTTATTCGTTCAAGAAAAGTTTTGTTTTAAGCTTCCTCTTAATACACTCCAGTTTGCACTGCTGCTTTGGACAATTGAGTTCATCATTATGGGTCAAACTGACTATCTTATTCGCCCACGATCAGCGCCGTTAGCTGGCTATAAAATCACCAATCATAGGGAAAAGACTTATTTTTAGTGAAGAATGTTTAAGCATTCGGAAGATTACTGAAAATGCCTCTTCATTACAGTTAACACACATGATCACAGGGGCACTCACCGGATATCCCCCAGAAAGTGTTCCCTTTCTGCATCAGTACCTTTGTCAGCCCATATGCTATATGTATATGAAGGATGATCCATTCCATGCTATATGTAAAACAAAAGCACACCTTAAAACAAGTTTAAAAAAACCAAAATGTGCAAACTGGGAGATGGTAGGCAACTAGGCATGCACTGCAGTACTGCACTGGCTTTTTGGTGTGGACAGGGAGTGGTAGTCCTGGCGATGGCGACGGATAGATGCGACATGATTGTGCTCAGGTTTCCCTCCCTCCCCTCCTCGGTTTGAGTGGGGTTGGCGCCCACTTTTGAGAGTCCGCTGTTTCTACACGGTCTGCTCACCTCCACAACCTCCTCCCCTTTTCTGAATCTTCTCTAATGCCGCTGTTAAAATTCAGGAAGCGACAGTGCAATGCCGTGGCAAAGAATCTTTTGGGTGAAAAGGAATAGTGAAGTTGCAAATGAATAGCGGTGGAATAGTATTTCTTGTGAGAGAAGATGTGATGGATGTGACAGATGAATAGTACTTTTCACTATTCTTTTTACCCCAGGCTCGGTGAGCTTCCGTCTTGCGCTGTGTGTGAACTGTGAAGTGAGAAGCACAGCACGCGAAGGCAGCAGGCGCCAGACAGCCAACGCGGGGGGACAACAGAGCATGCCGTCGCAGACACAACTCTAAAGACGCCGCCTTTCTTTTCGGGGGCGGCAATGATTCCTGCACGGTGCCGTCGTGCCACCGGGCCGCGCTGGTGGCCTCCGCCCTCCGGCACGGCGGCAGCCACCGCTGCCGTCCCCATTAGACTTCTCCGGCCCCGCACCGGCACCGGCACCGGCGCCGCTCACCGGCGGTGCCCGGAGCGCCGGCGTACGTGCGTGCGTGAGCGTGAAGGACAAGCTCCCCGCTCCGGCGGGCCTGCCACCCTGACGTACTATGGGGCTGCTTGGTTGGTGCTTTGGCTCGCCACGCCACGCCGTGGCTCGCCACAGGTGTGTGGCGGCTCTTTTGCCCGCCTCACATGTTACTGTAGTGTGGCAAAAACACTGTAGCAGTGGCAATTAATGGCCGGCAACCAAGCAGCCCCTATATCCCCCGGCCCACGGCCAGCAGCCACTGAAGTGGCGAACAGCGAGCAGTGTGTGCCGGTGGCGCCGTGGCGGTAGGTGACGGCGGCACAGCACAGTGAGCAGGCCCCGTCGTCAGCGACGGCTACACTCGGCTGCTGCAGTGCTGCTGCTGCTTGAGAGAGTTTAGTGAGGACTCATTGAACAAAAGTCGGCGGGTTCACATCCAATCCAACCGCCTTTATCCAAGGAATCTCCCTCCCTGTTCCTTGCGGCGGCTCGCTTTCTGGCCGTCCACCCGGCGGAGAAGCTTTGAGCCAACGCCTCCTTTTTCCGCCGCTTTGTGTTGGCCTTTAATTTTTTTTTTCGTTTTCCGGTGTGTCGTTGATCCTCCGTCGAGGATGAGATATTCGTTGGCCACGCAAAAAAAAAAAAAAACCTTGGTCAGGTGGGTCAGCTGGTACGAATAGTGCAGCAGCAAGCAGACGACGTTTCAGATAGGGATATTCAGAGATTCGCGTACAAGGATTGTGCTTGGCTGCTTTTTTTTTTTAATAAAAGGCAGGAGTACTGCCATGTCATATAAGAAGGAGAGAAATTGTAACCGTACAAGATGCGCCGAAGCGCCACACGCGCCTAAGCGCCACACCACCACACCACACAACCACAACACACAACAAGGGAAACCACACCACCACAAACCCGGGAGAGGAGCCAACAAGTAGGCGCCAACACCTGCGCCGTCAACACCGACGATGAACCACGCCAAAAGCCATAGCCCGCTGCAAGCCTGAACAGCTACCACGACTCCTCCACCATGTGACTGTCGCCCTCCAATCGCCCACACTGTCGTAGGCCTCCCAACCACTGCCTTGCATCAACAACACCTCCCTCCGCAGTACTAGTGCAGCACCGCACACACCACAAAGACACAACATCGGGTCCTGACCCTCCTTGGCGAGGCACCCGCATAAGACACGGCTCCACCAGGCTTCTTTGGGAGCATCACCTATGCAACGCCGCCGCCGAGATCCCCACAACACCAAGTGCGCAGATCCAAGACCTTGAGCACACATGGGTCCTCTGCACCTCGACCCTGCCACACCGACAAAGAGCACAAGCAACTCCGCCCGCCAAGTCACCACCGCAAGCCAAGGCGAGTCTCAACAACGGCGCCTCCAGGGAGGACGCGACACCAAGGCGCCGCCACCACTCGTCCAACATTGGACCAGGTTTTCACCCTGAGACTCTCATGCAACAGGAGAGGTTGCCCGCAACGATGCTCCCAACAGAGAAAACGACACCTCAAGGCGTCGCCGCCGTCGTCCCCGGCAAGAATGCCGGCAAGGCTTTCGCCCGGCACCACAAACCTGAAGCACACACCTAGTCAAGCAGCAGCAACACACTCCCCACAACCTCTGCAACCGCACCTTGACCGAGGAACGAGGAAGAGCAAGCCAGTCGACGCTCACACCACCACCTTGGTGCCGCAAGCACGACAGCGTGCAGAGGCGACCCCACAGCGCCAGAAGACGTCGCAGACTCGTCTCGCACAGACCACCCCGGCCTCAGCACCACGCCGCCGCCGACAGGAGAAGAAGCTGCAGGAGAGGGTGCCCGCACGGGGGAAGGTGTCCGGCGAAGCGTCCCAGCAGGGACACTGACCGGCCCTCCACACCAGCGACCAGAGCAAGTCGGGAGTGTGCAGCTCCAGGCCACTGCACCCCGGCACGACCGAAACTGCCATGCGCCGTCGAGCCACGCCGAAGCGCCGCCCGCCTCGGCTGTGCCGTCGAGCCCTCGCCGAAGCGCCGCTCGCCTCGACTGCGCTATCGAGCCTCATCGGTCCGAGAAAGGCCGTTCTCCTCCATCCGCGAACCACAGCGTACACGCGCCCCCCGGCCGCCGCGGCCCCAGATCCGGCGGAGGCAGCGCCGGATCCGCCACCGCCACCCCTCGCCGCCACTGGGCGCCGTCCACGGCGGCGAAAGGCGCACAGGCGCCCGAGACGGCCGCGCCCGTCCCTGGCAGCCCGCACCCGGGGGAGATGCCGTGCCGCCGCCTTCACCGCGGGCGCGCGGCCTACCGGCGGCGGCGCAGCGGTGGGAGGCGGCGCTGAGGGTGGCGGCGGCTAGGGTTAGGGTGTGCCCCCGAGCCGCTCGCGCAGGAGCGACGCGGGGTCGGACTCGCGGTCGGTCTGTTGGTCTCGTCAGCACGCATTGCTTGGCTGCTTGTATTGCAAGCTCGGCAACATCGGTCGCGCGTTGCGTCGGCAGCATCTCATGCGTGCCCCGTGGAAATTGATCAGGGTCAGGGGGCGCACAAGGCTTGCCTCCGACGGTAACGCCCGAGATTGGCCCGTAGCGAGAGCAGGCCGAGCAGCGCGGCCGCGAGCCCATGCCATGCGCGTGGGGGAGCGGAGCACACTGGAAGCATTATTGTATTCAATTTAATTGCAGCGCCACGTGAAATGACTCATTTGCCCCCTGCTACCTTATCTCCTCCCGCAAGCCCAAGTATTCAGGCGTCGCTCCAATTTCTCGCTCCCAAACGACGGCGGCGGTGGCTCCTCCCGGTGCGCTGCCCCTTCCTGACAGCAGCTGCGGCCGGCAGGCCCTCCCAGACGGCAGCCGCGGCCGGCATGCCTCCCCTCCCGTTGCGCCGGCCTCCCCCTCTCCCACCCCTGCTAGGCTTATGGATCCCCTCTCCTTCCCCTTCTCTCCGGCTTGAAGCAACGCGCGGCAGCCGAAGCTCACTCTCTGCACCGGCCGCCACCCGCCCCTCCGTCCGGCCGGAGCAGCCACTCCTCCTCCTCAGGGAATGGGGCGCGAGGAACTGTTGCGGCTCCTCCTCGGGGATCGGGCCTCGAGCTCTCCGGCGCCGGGACCTCCATGGCCCGACAGCTCTCCGACGCACGGCTCCTCCCAGCGGCGGCCACGCCTGAGGGAAGCCATCCCGACGGAGGCGACCGCACCTGGCGGAGGCCCCCTGCCGGCGTGTGTCCCCGGCGGCCTCGGCCACGACGGATCTCCGGGTTGGGGCGGGCATCGTGAAGACGATGATGAAAAGGAAAGGGTATAGTTGTCCAGGTTAGAGTGTTTTGAGTTGATAATATTAGTGTCTCTCAGCAAATGGATCTGTTTTGTTAGTGTCCTCCAGCAAAGACACTATTTTTTAGTGGTCTAGAGCAAAGATCTCGTTTTAACGGTGTCCGGTGGCAAATTTACCCTTGTCAGATAGTCGGAGAGGCCGGTGGGCGGTGGCGTCGCAGTCGCGCGTTCGCTCCTGGCCCGCACTTCTGCGGCGGCGCGCTGGACTACAGGCCGTGTATAGTACGGCGGGTTCTAGGGACGGCTGGGTTGCACACGTTTTGGGTTTGGCATCGGCGTACGGTCTCGGCAACCGTACGTTAAGAACGGACGGGGTACGTGTGTTGGCACGGCCGTAAAAGGCAGAGGGATTGGTTTGGCGATACGGGTCTCTGTCTGTCCAGTCTCTACGCCACGCCTTCGTGTCACGTACGTAACGAGGCCGGCACTGGCTGCCAAGCACAGCCGAGGTCTCCCCAGGTGAGGTGACTGACGTGCGTGGTGCGGCGCGGCCGGCCAGTACCCGGAATCTAAGATGCCGCGCCGGTGGTGGTTCCAACTACCAACGGCCGTGACGACACGCTAAGCTATTGTCAATGTAGAGCACTGGAGTAACACACATGTAACACGAAGCAGGGTGGGCGGGCGCATAGCGCCATTAACGCCAAGAACTGCCGCAGAGCAACCAAAACGCACGCACCGAGTGTGCCGATCCAACAACCACCTGAAACGACGGCATCTTTTCCACTGTGGGCCACGCCCAAATTTCATTACATAGTTGGAGTTGGAGGTTCGCAAACTAAGGCCTTGTTTAGTTTGCTAAAAATTCTAACGTTTTCTCGACTCTCTCCATCACATCACATTAAATACGCCAAAAAACATAAGTTCGGAGTATTAAATATAGGTAAAAAATAACTAATTACACAGTTTTGATGTACTTCGCGACACGAATCTTTTGAGCCTAGTTAGGTCATGGTAGGATAATATTTACCACAAACAAACGAAAGTGCTACAGTGTGCTACAGGAGTTCAAAATGTTGAAAAAGCAAATTTTCCTACGAACTAAACAAGGCCTAAATGTCTTGCAACAAAAGAAAGATCCTAAGCAACATCCAGAAGAGAGTAACACACTCTGTCTTGAGACGACGGCATCTGAGAACTGAAAACATGAGCCCGTCGCTGTCCTCGGCGTCTCCGTCTTGGGGCATCGAGAGCGGCAACGCCCACCGCTAGCTCGTTCACCAAGCATAGAGAACCCGGTGCGCCAGAGGATTTTTACGTCCATACAGGGGCGAAGCTAGGCCTAAATTGACCATGGTGCACTCCTCAAGAAACTTGCATAATTTTACTAGATTATATGGTAATTTTGAGTATAAGTAGTGGATAAAGATTTCTTACCCTGGTGCATCGGCACCAGGGAAGCCCAACGTGGCTTCGCCCCTGCGTCCATATGAAAAAAAAATCGATTAAACTTCATATTACCACCTGATAGTAAGCTCGTGTGCTAACACGAATACACGATCCCGCGTGGATTTGCATGAACGGAAATGTGGACTCGTGGGCAACACATATAAAATCGAAGCACCAGCTCCTGAACCGAAGAGTATGTTGTCTTCTCCTCTTTCGGCTTCTTGCGTAGTATTTTTCTCTCAAAACGAATTAATCATACAAATTTTAATTAACACATAGTATTTTTCTCTCAATGAACCAGTCGTACAAATCAACAGAAAATTTCCAGGGAAGAGGCTGCAGTTCGTACTCCTCACCTAGCTGGAATTCTCATGTTTTCCACCCGACCTTGGAGTGAGCTTTACCTCATGTTGTCTTGTTGTTCTCCGCGCTCACACTCATTTGTTCCCCAAACTCTTTCTTCTGAAAAAAAGTTAAGAAAAAGGATTAATCTTGTATCCTGGGCCGAGCACGTACTACATTTCTGTTTCCTTCCCAAGTCCCGAGGCCTCTAAGATCATATGGATTTGCTTTATCTAATGGGCCGAAAGCCACAACCTACAGGTGTGAAACTGCGTACTGCTTGCTAACACTGCAGCAGCAGTGTGCTTAGACCACCCGCACCGGTCACCTTTATCCCCTCCACCAGGACGGGGATAAGGGAAAACACCCTGCAGCGGGCTCCTTTAGGAGCGACGCTATTTTGACGTCGCCTCCCCTTTCCTTCAGATTCGGGGGAATCCCGGACCTCCTTCATCGGCAGACACGGGCCCCGCGCAGTTCACTCCCTCTCTCGCGCCCACGCTCGGAAGGTGGAAGGAGGAGAGAGAAGAGGAGTCACCGCCGGCGGCGCGGGAAGGAGGTCAGGAGCCGCCGCCGTCGAGTCCTCTGTGGCCCGAGCTCGAGCCGTCGTCGCCGGATCTGACATGGCCCGAGCTCGAGCCCGTCGCCGCTCGTGCCCCGAGATCCCGCGCCGGGGACGAAGCTCGCGTTGCGCCGCCGCCACCGGGGGCCTGCACCTCCTCACGCGCATGGCCGTCCCAAGGGAGCGCGGCCTCCCCTAGCCTCGCCGCGCCGCACATCGGCAGGGGCGGAGCAGGGCCACCCCATCCCTGCTCTTCCACCACCGCGCGGAGGAGCCGAGGGCCGCGGCCGTCCGTGCTCCCGTCGCGGCGAGGGAGGAGAGGCGCGACGCGGAGCTCCTTTGCGGCCGTCCGTGCTCCCGTCGCCGCCGCCGCAGCCTGCCGCGGGGACGGGCGCGGGGCCCTATCCTCCGCCTTCGAGCCCGAGAACGGAGAAGGGGATGAGCACCGCGGGGAGCTGCAGCCGTGCCACCGGAGCTCTGTCTGCTCGAGTGACGCGTCGGTGAGTCGGTGGCGGAGGCGCCGGCGGCCCTGGGCGCATGCCCCTCCACGCCACCGCGGCCACTACGAGCTCCGCACTGCCCCCAATCCCGCTGGAGCTCCGCCGGGCCGGGGTGGACCTCGCGTCGGTGCAGCAGGCGGCCTCCTGCGCCGAGCTCGAGCAGAGGAGAAGCAGAGCAGCAGGCGGCGGAGAATCAGAGAAGGCAGGAGAGAAAGAGAGGGGGGTGGGGTGGGAGGGGGCGGTGGGAAGGGTAAAAGAGAGGATGACGAATGGGTCCCGCGGTTGGTTAGTTGAGTTGGAGGAGAGATATAAAGGATGACGAGTGCGGGAGAAGTGTATATGAAGAAGAGAATTTTGATGACCAGGATGAAATATTCCGTTTTGAAGGAGGGAATAAATGATGACGAGTGTGGATGGTCTTACCTGCTTCAGGAAAGTTTTCAAAGCTCGTGTCGTGTCGTGTCCGACTCCGTCAAGATTCTCATCTGCAGCAAGTGCAAACAGGAAACGTACGTAATCGAGATGACACATGTGAACACGAACGGAGCTACCTAACAGTTCACACGCTCTTGGACGCACACGTTTCTGCGCGCTCATACCTGCATCCATCAGCTGTGGAATTCGTAGCTAGGTGGACGTCAGGCCTGAAGAAGAGCGAACGGCTAATATATACGCTGTATCAAGATAATTGTCGTTGTTAATTTTTCCCTTACAACTTTGATCATTGTATCCAGATTTTATCGCAAGCATAAAAAAAAAGTTAGGCTCAAAATACATACAATAGTAAATCATGCCACAAACAAAGTATATGATTATTACATAATTTTTTGGATAAAATGAATGATCAAAGTTGTAAAAAAAATCAATGACGACAAATTTTTCATTTTTCATACAGATGGAGTAGAGCTTATATATCACTCTATACTAGCATTTAATGATTATTTGTTGTGTATTGGAGATTTATATATGTAGTATCACGTCGTTATAAAAAAACGAAATTCCAAACGAAATAGTGTTTATTTCGAAACGCAATACGTATGCAAATGCTTATATACACGCACGCGATCCTAATTTTGTGAACTCGGGGGGTTTGGCATGTGCCTGCTTCCTAGCTAAGCTCTCCTAACTGCCTTCACGACCACACAACGAACTGCTGCCGTGCTAAAGTAATCGACGACTCGGGTCACGGGAGAGTCCATCCAACGATAAAACGCTGAGCGGTTACACACCTTCACGACCGGGGCATACGCTGTTGACGCAAGGTCGCAACAGCATGCAGCATGAACAAGAGGGATAGATCCGCATCACTGCTGACTGAACTGTCATGTTCGGAGAGACGTGTGGTGTGTGAACGTCCATGGCGTCGCGCGCTTGACTTCCGGCCCCGAGCCGAAGCTTCACCGAAAGTTCCTGCGCGCATGCCCGTCCGGGGCTTGTCCACGCCCCGTTTCCCACTTGCATTGCATCGTGACGACACGACGATTGAGTAGTTGTCTTGTTTCCCCGTACGTGCGGTTGGAATCTCACTCCTTTCGCATCGCAGGACTCGATCGCAACAAGAAAACGGCCGGTCTCTTAACGTTTCTCTTTCGTACGACGGTGTGTGTACCGTGCTGTTGCATCACGGGATGAGGTACTAGCACTGTAGCAGGTAGGCCAACGTAGGAGCTGGACCACCCTGTACCTGTTGCTGTAGTATACTTGCACCATGTGTCGTCTTCACGTCCTTGCAGATTAATGTCTTATGGCGCAGCGTTAGTTGACTATTTTGCTGCTTAATCCTCTGTGTTGTTCAGTTAATCAGGGGGTTAGCGTCGTGGTGACTGGTGAGCCGGGAGCAGGGAGCTTGCCTATATAATGTGGGGGGGTGGCCACCAGACCACAGAGTCTTCAGTTGATCAGTTCGCAACATCATTCGCATCGTCGTTGTCTTGTCATCACCTTTCTAGCCTAAGTTAGCGGCGTGGCTCCGCCGAGTGCCGATCGAGCGACGAAGGGAACTTTGCCATTGCCAAGCTCATGGGAGTTGGGGTGGTGGTGGGTGGCGAGGAAGGGGAGGACGAGCGACGACGGGCGTGGTTCCACCAGGTCCAAGCAGCGGGCGCGGCACGGGGAGGCATGCACGGCGAGAGACGTGCCGCCGCCGCCGACGTTGCTCCTCCTCGGTGCCGGTGGGGTGGGGAGGAGCGAGCAGCCGGTGGGAGCGGCTTCGTCGTCGGCCACTGCTGCTACTCCGCGGCCCGCGCCGAGTACGACGCCGCCGCCGTGGCCGCGGCGCTCACGCAAGTCGTCTGCGCCACCCAGCCGCCGCCGCCGCCGACGACGCGCGGGGGCGGCGCGGCGGCCTCGGCGGCGCTGCCAAAGGCGCCCCGGCAAGGTACTACGTACGGCGCGGCAGGCCTTTCGAATTTCGATATCATCTTTTCTTGCGCGCTAGCTCACCATTTCTGCATTTCATGCGTGAATGTGCACGTACGGTGTGTTTCCACGTTCAATATTGTCACGTTCCACGTCCCGTCCCGTAACGTTCCTGGGATCGTTGTTGTCAACAGCGAGGTCCATGTGAGACTCATGACATGCGTGTGCGTGCAGGTGGACGACGGCATGGAGGTGGCGGCGGAGGGCAGCAGGTGCAGGAGGAGCCGCGGGCGGCGCAGCATTACAGGGGAGTGAGGCGGCGGCCGTGGGGGAGGTGGGCGGCGGAGATCCGCGACCCGGGGAAGGCGGCGCGGGTGTGGCTCGGCACGTACGCCACGCCCGAGGAGGCCGCGCGCGCCTACGACGACGCCGCGCGCAGGTTCAAGGGCGCCAAGGCCAAGCTCAACTTCCCCGCGACGGCGGCGCCGCCGCAACGACAACCCCAGCAGCAGCAGCAGGCAATGGCGACCGCGCGGCTCCCCATCGCGTCGCCGTCGCCGACGTCTTCCGTCTTCGCCGCCGCTGCCGCGACGGTCGTGGAGTTCCCCGGCCTCTGGCAGTACGCGCACATACTCCAGAGCGGCAACAACGCGGCGGGCTACGTGCGGCCCGTCGCGTCCGGGCTGCGCCTACCGCCGCCGGTGGATAGCGGTGGTCACGGCCGTGATGGCATTGGCGGCGGCAACAGAAGGTGATCGATCGAGCATGGGTCGCGGTCGCGCGGGGGTACGGTGGTGCGCCGCGTGTGGTCGTGCGGTTGGACGATGGATCGAGCAGTTTGCTGTGTGTAGGCCTAATCGCCGTTGGACGATCGATCGAGCAGTTAATTTATTTATCAACCCAACTCACTCAGTCACTCTACATTTATATTATCCAAATCCAAACCAACTACCCTACTTGAATCCATTATCCATGGATTTGCTATGAAAACCCATGGATTTACTATATATCTATGTGACAGTGAGCTTATATAAAACTCACTTAAAAATTGAAATATACATGTGAGTCCTATGTCAAGAGTCGGACCCTATAATTAAAAGCTCGCATTCATACCTTAAAGTTGTAGCGAAATTAATTGAAATTTGTTGGAGATGCTCAATTTGACTACCCGCTACTTTGTGCAAATAGCAAGGTTATACGTACGTGTGGGTCCAGTGTCAACCCTAAGATTAAAACTTCGTGTCCACACCTTAAAATTTTAACGAAATCGATCAGTTTTAGATGATTCATTTTGACTGCCCGATACTTTGTGCAAAACAGTACATACGGGTTCTGCATCATTACTGGGATATGAAACTGAAACCATCAAGAGTCAGACCCTTGAATTTACGAACCAATGCAACCCACTCTAAACCATCATCAAACCATTTATTTTTAGGTGCAATCCAAACCAAACCAAATCATTTGATGAATCATCCATAAGTAACCAATCTAAACAACTCCAAAGAAAAATCCAACCCATTGAAATTATTAAACTCAACCCAATTAGCAGGGCTGTGTAGGGTGTGCCACAGGGATTGTGTGACGCCCGATGGCACCGCGTACAATGTACGTGCACTGAGCGCATGTGCACTGGCGGAGCTTGAGACAGTAATTAGAGGAGGCCAGTTCTGTTAGCTTATCATTTATTTAGTGCAAACTTCCACAAATCGGGGCATGCCCCCCCCCCGCCCCGGAATACAATAGAGAATTCATGGGGGACAAACTCTCATGAAAATAATAAAAAAATCATAAACTCATAATAATTACAATAGCTCATAATAATGACAATAACATCTAAATTTAATTAGAAAATTCTATATGGCAATATATTTTAAGAAAGTAGGACCATAAAAACTTAAATAGTTTTATGAAAGTAGGACCATACATTTTCACAAAAACATACATCTCTCATATAGTTTCTATGATTCAAGTCAAACTTTGATATTTGAATACATTATAATTTTTTTAAATGAACATGACAACACATTATGGATCTATAAACTTACCATAAAGATTTCAAATGATTATAATAAATTTAGATCATACATTGTTCACAAAAGGATACATCTCTGACATAATTTCCTATCACTCAAGCGAAACTTTGAGATTTGAATACCTTATAATGTTTTTGAACTTGTACGTACCTCAAAATTGAACACAAATCTTATGATTATCACAATATTAGAAAATATGAAGTTACATCAGTAACTTTTATTGAAAAAACATATTTTTTTATTCTCTACTTAGGTGGAAGAAAATAAGCCACATGTAAAAAGATCTAAGAAATAGGCATTAATATACAAAACAACATAATTAACTAAAATATCATGATTTTAGAAAAAATCACAAAAAAGAACCATCCAATTTGGAGTTTTTACGAGAGAGAAATATCATTTATAAGTTTTAAATTGGGATTAAAAAGAAAAGATGAAACATAATGTTCTTCACTAGGGGCATATTTCACGAGAGTAAACCTCTCACGGTAATGATTAAGCATGTGAAGTGCAAAGATAGACTATATCCTACCATTTCACGAGAGTTACTGCCTCTTACGAAAAGTGTTTTGTTTTCATTTTTGTGGGCAAGTATTTCATGAGAGCTATAAATCCTCTCACGAAAATGGATCACCTCCCACGAACTATTTTCATGAGAGTTTACTCTCCACGAAATATACATAATTTTTGTGAGTGTTGAGTTCACCTACACGAAAATGGACATTTTCATGAGGGTCACACAATACCTTCACGAAAATAAATTTTCATTGGAGTTCTTCTCACACTTTGACGAAAACAAATATTTTCCTGGGAGTTCTTCTCACACCTTCACGAAAATGGTGCTCCTCTCACAAAATCTCCGTTTTGTGGTAGTGTCCGCCAGTGCACATGTGGGAAGCTCGCGCAACGTGTTGTGTACGGGGATGCACGATGATGATGATGTATATGTGGAAATGTTGAATGAACAATTTTAACATTTGCTCGTGATGAACAGACGTGGATGACATGTCTATCATATCATTTATGCGTAGTACGTGCATGCAGTATGTGCAATTCCGGTTGGAATTGAACATACACGTACTTGCTACCCCTATTGCTACGAATTTGAAAGAATGAACGATGATCAGGCACTCAGGTTTACTGAAAATTACAATATTTAAAGAGATCATATAAGGTGGAAATCACAATCTTTTCATGAAAACCCGTGCCAAATTGAAAGAATGAACGATGATCAGGCTTATGTGAAAATTACA
The DNA here is from genome assembly GCA_036936925.1 of Cenchrus fungigraminus. NCBI lineage: Eukaryota > Viridiplantae > Streptophyta > Magnoliopsida > Poales > Poaceae > Cenchrus > Cenchrus fungigraminus. The sequence goes on along the minus strand of CM072780.1, from coordinate 26,202,083 downwards.
ATATTTAAAGGGAACATATAAGGTGGAAACCACAATCTTCGTGAATGATGATTTGCACGGGTTTTCACAAAGATGGTAGTTTCCACCTGATATGTTGCCATATTTAAAATAGGCACTAAGTACTATAAATCTGTTTCTTTTTTTTATTAGTCATCAAAAATCTGTTTTTTTTCCCTTTTGAGTCTAGGCCTCTCCATTTCCATCATTTCCACTAAGGTCTGTAGCAACGAAAAATTTCAAGTGCATAGTGCGAGAGGGGGGGGGGGATCTAGGCCTCGTTCACTTGGATTATCAACCACTAGGTACCAGTACTTTTTTCTCAGACAAAATCACTAGCCACCAACTACCAACCAGACAACGGTATTTTTCTCTCATATCTCAAATAAATCAGCACCAGCCAAGCGTACGCACTGTTAGATTTATATCCCTACGTAGAATGCCTCGACCGGCATGAAAAAAACTAGAGTTTAGAAGGTGGTTTGACATGAAAAGACATGTATAAAAAATTGACAAAATTACAAAGTTTTATATAAAGCTTTGCAAAAAAAGATTGTATATAAAAACAAAACAACGTAACTAGGAGGGCTCGGCGTGTGACTTTCGGCCGGAGATAAGATAACCGAGAGTCCGACCAACCCAACCCATCATCGTCACCAATGCAAGAAAGCCCACGAGAATCCCGGGCCACGCACAACTGTAGCGCGTCAAACTGCCGCCGTCACTTTCGTTTTCCCCAGTCAAACTCCCTCCCATTCCCTTGCCACGGCCAGTGCTCCGCACCGCCGCCAGTCTTGTCCCCCCACCATGCTCCCTCACCTCCTCCTCCCCCTCCTCGTCACCGGCGCAGCCTCTACGGCGGCAGCGTCCGGGGACGGTTGCCGCGTCGGCTGCCCGCTGGCCCTCGCCGCGTACTACTTCACGGCGGAGTCCAACCTCACCTTCGTCGCCTCCCTCTTCAACTTCCCCGACTACACCGCGCTGCTCCCCTACAACCCCAACATCACGGACCCGAACTACATCGTCACCGGCGCCCGCATCAGCGTCCCGTTCACCTGCTCGTGCCTCGCCCTCCCCGCCGACCCTGCCTCCACCTTCCTCGCCGGATCGATCCCTTACAATCGCTCCCGCGGGGAGTCGTACGGCGACGTCGCCGCGGAATTCGCCAACCTCACCACGGCCGCGTGGCTGGAGGCCACCAACAAGTACCCGGCGGATAAGCTACCCGCCTCTGGGACGATCGATGCCACCGTCAACTGCTCGTGCGGCGACAAGAGGGTGTCGCCGCGGTACGGGCTGTTCCTCACCTACCCGCTCTGGGACGGGGAGACGCTCGCCTCGGCGGCGGAGCAGTACGGGTTCTCGTCGCCGGCGCAGATGGACCTGCTCAGGAGGTATAATCCCGGGATGGACGGGGTCTCAGGGAAGGGAATTGTGTTTATCCCGGTGAAAGGTGAGGGCTAGATTCCAATTTGGTTCGATTGTGTAATAAAATTACGATTTAAGAAGGGGTTTGGGCATTGAACAATTCATTGTCTAGCCTGTATGCAGCTGATTAATGCTTGAATTTTAATTTGGCTTTGTAGGTTATTTTAATTTGTGAACAGCTCAAAAATGGCCAATCTTAGGTGGCAAAATAATTGTTGTCCCCTACTTATACCATTTTGTTGGTATGGTACTGTTTTACTGTCTGGTAAATTTAGTTATCTTGACTGCTATTTTTTTATGTCTGGGCCAGGCTACTAGTTAGTAAATCAATAATAAGATATATATAAAAAATGAATGGGTTCATTTGTTTATTATAGTCAATGAGCTGCACATAACATTATGTCATTCAACTCGAACTGTACACCTTATTTCTTGATACTATATAGTTATTTAGTCAATAGTAATAATAGATCAACTCAATTTACTGTGGTCATTCTACATATTTTTCATTCAGTTGGTCAACTCAACTTACTGTGGTCGTTTATGTGTTTTCATTCAGTTAAATTGTTATTTTTAGGAATTTAAAAGTTAGTGTTAACAATCTAATCATATAGCTTCGACTTGATCATTTTTATACACTTTACTTTCTTTTTCAGATACAAATGGTAGTTACCGCCCTCTGGAATCAGGGTTAGTAGTCTTGCACTATCTGTTCAATTATCATCTATTATATGATTATATCCATTATAACTTAGCTAGTTCTGAATTCTGATATGTACATCAGCTTGTGCAGTGCTGGCATACTTCTACACTTTTGTGAGCTATTATGCTTCTATATTGAGGCTATCAAACATCAACAAGCAAAACTGGATGGTTTGTTCAGTTGACAGAAACAAAGGTGATTAACTCATGTATACTACATGGAACAGGAAATACTCTTTCTGGAGGAGCAGTAGCAGGAATTGTGATAGCCTGTATTGTTATTTTGATTGTGGGGATCTGGCTGGTTTTCATTTATTATAGGCGGCAAAAAATGAGAAAGGCCAAATCACTCCCATGTCCAGAGGATTCGGTCCAACTTGGTAATGAAAATTCATTATATAACTTTACACACATCCAAACAAGTTGTTCCATTTGTCATTTTCTTGTCATACTCCAGCCTTGCCTTTTAACACAGATTACATGCACCCATACATCATGTATGCAATCTTATTCTCTTGTTACTACTATAATGTGATATGTGGGCAACTGGACATTTAATGCTTCTTTTGAGGTTATTAATATCTGCTTTTGTTTGTGAGGGCAATATTATCTTTTTCCTTGTACCACTTGCATTATAATTGCAAACATTATAGTATGTTTGTGCCAACTTGTCATTCCTTTTTAATTAAATGCCTTTTCCAGGCAGTGCTTCACAAGCTGAGGGCATTAAGGTTGACAGATCCATACAGTTCTCATATGAAGAACTTTGTGATGCTACACACAACTTCAGTATGGAGCATAAAATTGGGCAAGGTGGTTTCGGCTCTGTTTATTATGCTGAGCTTAGAGGCGAGGTCAGATCAACATTTTCTCAGTGTGAAACATGAATAAGTAATTTAGCATGTGCATGTGCGCTTGACAATTTGTTAGACAACTAAAGTATATGACCACTTATGGACTTGAATATACAAGTAAGAAAGGAGAAAATCCATATGTGATATGCTCGTGATTGAAATGATTTTCCCTTTCTTTCTGGTATCCAGAAAGCTGCCATAAAGAAAATGGATGCAAAGGCAACTCAAGAATTCCTTGCTGAACTGAAGGTGTTGACGCATGTCCATCACTTGAATCTGGTTGGTGATCATTTAATATTTTTCTGCGATAGGACAACATTTGAAACTAATCTTTGTTACTTACCTACTATTTTGTTTTTTCTGTATTTCCCTCAGAGAATCAACAATAAAATTGATTAGAGTTCACACAAGATTAGATTTTTTCAATATGTAACACACAGTCATATATCATATTGTTTCCTGTGAGTTTTTTTTAAAAAAAATATGCTTTGGTATCCACAGGTGCGCTTAATTGGTTATTGTGTTGAGAATTGCTTGTTCCTTGTTTATGAATTCATTGAGAATGGAAACCTAAGCCAGCATCTCCATGGGACTGGTAAAGTGTTTCTATTTGAATGCATTACATTGCCGAACTTGTACTGTATTAATATTTCCCTGAAGTATTCAGCACATATATTTCTATGTAGGATATGAGCCTCTTTCATGGACCAGCAGAGAGCGAATAGCCCTTGATTCAGCAAGAGGTCTTGAGTATATTCATGAACACACTATTCCAGTGTATGTTCATCGGGATATCAAGTCTGCAAATATCCTGATCGACAAAGACCTTCGAGCAAAGGTTGAAACATTCATGAAAACCACCCATGTTTTAGTCATCTTATGTGCAATATCAATGGTGCCTTGCAGGTTGCAGATTTTGGACTCACAAAGCTTGCAGAAATCGGAACCGCATCACAGTCACTTCCAACACGAGTTGTTGGTACATTTGGTTACATGCCTCCAGAGTAAGTGCTCAGAGTATTGCGTATCTTTGTTCTTTTATTCAGTTTGCATGAATGTGCGCACTATGAAAATATCACAGCATAGCTTCATAGACTACTATTTGCTATCCAATTTCTACATTTCAGTACTATACCAAAGAGTCATCTGATTTACAGGTATGCTCGATATGGAGAGGTTACTCCTAAAGTGGATGTCTATGCTTTTGGTATCGTATTGTATGAACTTATTTCAGCCAAAGAAGCTATTGTGAGATCAACAGAATTCACTGATACAACAAGCCTGGTTTGTCTGGTAATTTCCCCCCTGATCAATTCCCAATTCACAATATTGCAGTTCCAGATATTCAAAACATACAGCACGAGCATGCTTTGCACTTAGTTTCAATTAGAATGCATGCATGACTAGAATTCTCCAGGATGTTAATGTTTTTTTTCAACATATATAGCTAAGGAATTATGAATGTTTGTGTCGCAACATGTACGGTGATCTGAATATAGTTAAGGAGTTATGAATGTTATGTCGCATGAATGAACTTGTCAGCAACATGTACGATGATCTGAATGTAGTTAATATGTTCGGGTGATCTGACCTGTAAGACTAACTAATTTCTTAACTTGCATGTTAACCACTTGGATCCAGGAATTAAGAATAAGTTTGCTAATATAGGCGATCTGAACTCTGCAACAATTTTTTCTCAGTATTCCTCTTTGTTAGTGTATATATGTGTGAGTGGCCCATATGGCCTGTGTACAGCCCATAGAGGCCCATGTATAGCTAACTCTATTTACCCACCCTTCTAGGGTTGGAGGAATACACAAGAAATTATTCCCCAAACATGGTATCAGTTAGGGTTTCCTTCCTCTCCAGCTTCCTCTAGCACCAGCAGCTGCCGCCGCCGCCTACCAGCCATGGATGGCCGGCCGCCGCCTCCTCCCCTCTCCTCCTTCCCTCCTCTCTCCTCTGCTGGTGTCCTAGCCGCCGGCATGGACGCGGATGCGCTGGCTCACGCGCTCGTCGCCCAGCACGCACTGCCCCAAGACCCGCCGCCGCTGCTCCCATCTTCCTCTGCTCCAGCGGCCGTGGACGGTCCCTCGGCGGATTCGACCGCCGCCAGCCCCTCCTCGACCCTTCTCGACGCGGCCCCTGCTCCGGATTCCGCCGCCCCCGATGCCCTGGACCCCGCCGCCGCCGCCCTCCGCGCGGCGCGGGTGTCCTTGTGCTGGAGCTGGAGGACCTCGCGGCCCTGCTGGCCGCGGGTACCTCCCCTGCGACGGCCGCGGCCCTCGCCGCCCAGGGCCCGACCGCGGTCGCCGCGGCCCTGCGCGTCCTCGAGCGTGCGGGTGGAGGCGCGGCTCTCTCTGCCCCTGCCGCCGAGGCCTCCTTTGCTCTGGCCGCCGGGGGCTCCCCTGTCCTGGCCGACGCGAGCTCCTCTGCTCTGGCCGCCGGGGGCACATCTGTCCTGGCCGCCGCCCGCGCCGGCCTGGATGGCCTGGCTGGTGGTGGTGGCGGCCTGGACGCCGACCCGCAGGCCACACTTCCTAGCCGCGCCGGCCTGGACGGCCTGGCTGCTGGCAGTGGTGGCCTGCGTGCGAGCCTGGCAGGACTCCATGCCGCCTCCCTCTCGACCGACGCTCCTACTCCAGGCCTCCTTCCCTTTGGCGTCACGAGTGTTCCCTACTTCACGTCCACGCCCTTCTCCGGCCCCGCCTTCCTCAGAGGACAGTCGCCGCGTCCCACCTCCGTCGCCGCCGCCGACAGCGCCCTCGCTGCGGCCCTGGAGAACGCCAAGACCGCGGCAGCCGCCGCCGAGGAGCGAGTGCGTGTGGCCGCCCTCGCCTGGGAGCACTAGCGTACCACGGCTGACGCTCTTGCTCGCCAGGTCGCCGAGGCGGAGTGCTTCCTCCACGCCTCTGCGGGGGAGTGCGTCGCCTCTTCTCAGCAGCCTCCGCCTACGGCTCTGCTTCCGCCGAGTGCTGGACCCCCGAGTGGCCCGGACGACCCCATGGTCGCCTACCTCCACCTTCAGGCCGCCGGGGTCCCGCACATCAAGAACCTGGTCACCGTTCTCCTCGACTCCACCTCCACCTCCTGCGCTCGATGGAGGGACCAGGTTCTCCTCGTGCTCCGCCGCTACGCTCTCGACGGCCACGTCCTCTCCGACACTCCTGCCCGTGCTCGCGACCCGGCGTGGTGACGCCGCGACAGCATCGCCATGTCCTGGATCTCTGGGACCATCTCCCTGGATCTCCAGGACATCGTGCGGACTCCGGATCCCACCGCGCGCGTGATGTGGCTTGCCCTCGAGACTCAGTTTCTCGGGAATGCCCAGACACGCGCCCTCCAGCTCGACGCCGAGCTTCTCACGCTCGAGCAGGGTGACCTGTCCGTGGGAGACTACTGCCGGAAGATGAAGAGCACGACCGATGCGCTTCGCGACCTTGGGTACCCAGTCCCGGAGCACGTCTTGGTGCTCAATGTCGTGCGGGGCCTTCCCAGCAGTTACGAGGCCCTGCGGACGTTGATCACGCACCAGCGGCCGCCGCCCACCTTTCTGGAGGTCCGTGATGCTCTCACCCTCGAGGAGCTCACCCGGGGCCTCCACACACCTGCCTCGACCACGTCTACCACCTCCCGTGCTCTCGTCGCTGCCCCACCACCGTCCTCCGCCTCGCTGCCTGCGTCTCTCCTTGGTGCTCCTCCCCCCGGGCTGAGCGGCGGGGGGGGGGGGGAGGGGGGGCGCCGCGGCCGCCGAGGACGCGGTGGTGGGGGTCGTGGGACGCCCACCCAGGCTCCGACCCCTCCTCTCGCTCCTCTTTCCGGAGGTGCGCCCTGGCCGACCTTCTCCAACCCGTGGTCAGGGCGTATCTCCATGTGGCCCCACCAGGGTCAGGGAGGGGGGCCTCGTGCCCCGCACCAGCCGGCGGCCATGGTCGCGAGTGCTGCCTCCTACGCGCCGACCTGGACCCCACCTCCTCCGCCCAGCTCGTCGTGGCCGGGGGGGGGGTGGGATCAGGCTGCCTTGGCGCAGTCCTTCAGCACTGTGGGGCTGACCCCGCCCGTTGGCACCGAGTGGATCGGCGACTCGGGTGCCTCTTACCACACCACTCCAGATGCTTGTATCCTTTCTTCTATCCGACCTCCTCACCCCTCTTGTCCTCCTTCCATCATGGTCGGTGATGGTTCTTGTTTTCCGGTCATTTCTGTGGGTTCTGCTCATGGTCCTTTCCGTCTCTCTGATGTCCTTGTTGCTCCTCAGATGGTTCAATCTCCTTTCTATTCGTCAATTTACAGCTGATAATTCTTGTTCTGTGGAGTTTGACACTTCTGGTCTTTCTGTGAAGGATTTGGCTACCGGGCGTCCACTCCTCCGACGTGATAGCACCGGGCCCCTTTACACCCTTCGGCTTCCTGCCTCCGTTGCCTCTACTTCACCTTCGTCCTCCTCGTCAACTGCTCTCGCCGCGACACCGTCTTCCACCACCTGGCACCGCCGCCTCGGTCATCACGGCCGAGATGTTTTGACTCAGATTAATCGTAGTGGAGATGTCTCTTGTACTAGGACTACTGCTGAGCACCTCTGTCAGGCATGCCAGCTTGGTCGTCATGTTCGGCTTCCTTTTTCTTCTTCTTCTTCGCATGCTTTTGATCTTATCCACTGTGATTTGTGGACTTCTCCTGTACTCAGCATTTCTGGCTATAAGTATTATCTGGTGATTATTGATAATTTTTCTCACTACTCCTGGACTTTCCCTTTGCGTGCCAAGTCTGACACCTTCCCCATCCTTCTCAGTTCGACCTCACCGTTAAGGCCGTCCAGTGCGACAACGGTCGTGAGTTCGATAACTCCACCTCTCGCTCCTTCTTTCTCTCCCGAGGTGTTCAGTTGCGTATGTCTTGTCCGTATACTTCCCCACAGAACGGCAAGGCAGAGCGCATGATTCGGACCACGAACGATGTCATGCGCACTCTTCTGATCTAGGCCTCCCTGCCCCCGCGCTTCTTGGCAGAGAGCCTTCACACTGCCACCTACCTTCTCAACCGTCTTCCTTCCATCACTGTCGGGGACAGCTGTAAGGGTCCCCTAAAAAACCGGGGGAAACCCATTCACTTTCGCAAAAATTAAAACACAAACGAATTCACAAACCTAAAACGCGCTCAAGATAGTCACGGCCCAGCGGCCAGGCCCACAGCCCTGGTGGCCCCAGCGGCCCACCAGAGCAGTCGGCCCAGCCACCCCCGGGCGAAACTCCGCTTCGCTCGAGGGGCGCAGCGCCACGCTAACGAGACCCCGCCTCGCTCGAGGGTCGGTCGCCCCACCCCTCGGGTGAGACTCCGCCTCGCTCGAGGGTCGGTCGCCCCCTCGGAGGGGATTCCGCCTCGCTCGAGGCCCTCACGGGCTCGCCGCCCCCGCACCTGCTCCCCCGACAGGGGCGTTCAGCGTTCTAACACTTGCAGGCGCCCGGGTCAAAGACGAATCCGCGCCATGCCGTCCCTCTGACACGCCCGGGAATCATATCCCGGCGCTGTTCTGCCAACTCTCCCGATGAGGCCATCCCCACCACTGTGCGGCAAGGCCAGTGTCAGCTCCGCGACACTGCGCCACCCACTCTCGTACGGCCAACGCGCCGCACCCTCGAAAGAGGACGGCAGAACCCTCGAAACGGGGACGGACGCCTGCTCCGCGCCACACCATGACGCCGGACCAGTGAGGCGCGTCACCTCCGTCACCGTCGGTCCTGCGCGGCCATCCCCGCCATCACGACGCCATCCCGGGCACTGCTGCGCCATCCCTGACGCTGTGGGAATGCGGGGCGACAAGACACCGCCACGACCGCGGCTGTGCCCCTTGCGACCTCCCGTCAGCCGCACCCTCGAGTCAGCGTACGGACGACGACCACACGGAAAGTTCCTACGCCGCCACCCTCGAAGCCGCTCCTGGACGGATACAGGGCACGCCACGACGCTCCGCCAGAAGCAAGATTCGCCAGGACGGCCGTCCACTCCGTTGCACTGTCCGCCATGCCATCACACGTAGCTAGAACAGTGTGGCACGCCTGTAAACTGCCTCCTCCTTGGCCTATAAAAGGAGGGGCAGTCCCCTGGCCGCAGGGGGACGACGGAGGGAAAAACGAAAAAGAGCACTGACTTACACGCCTTCCGCCTTCACCACGATATTGGCACTCGCCTCAATCAAAACCTCAGGGACCCGGAGGCCCGGCCTCCTCTCCCGCCCCGCTTGTAGCTCCCCTCTGCAAGCACCACGGTGCAACGCAATACAGTGCCTCGAGCACACCACTGCTGGACGTACGGCTCCGGCCGGAACCAGGATAAACTTGTGTCCCCTGTGTTGTCGTTGGCACCGACCATCGAGAAGCTGATCACAGCGTAATTTACTAGTTAGTGTCGGGACTACTTTCCGCACCGACAATCACTTCTCCCGCTCCGACTCCTCACCACGCTCTCTTCGGTACCCCTCCCACTTACGCTCACCTTCGTGTCTTCAGGTGCGCTTGCTACCCGAACCTTACTGCCACTGCTCCTCACAAGCTCACACCTCGCTCGACACGTTGTGTATTCCTTGGTTACTCCCCTGACCATAAGGGGTACCGCTGCTACGATCTCACCTCTCGTCGGGTTCTTATCTCCCGACATGTTGTGTTTGACGAGTCGGACTTCCTCTTTTCCTCCACCTCCACACCCACTCCTGATCCTGATATTGAGTCCATGTTTTCTGACCCGGTGGTGCAGCCACCTGTTTCTGTTTTTCCTTTTCCAGTAGGTCCTTCTGGTACACCACCGACTCTGGCTCCTACGGCTGTGCCCCGTGTGGCGCCTGAGCCTCCTCTTGCACCACCCGCGGTTCCGATGCCATTCGTCGCACCTGACGTGGGCTTGGTGCCTTCGGCCGCGCCACGCGCGGCTCCGGTGCCCCCGGCGCCCCTCGCCGCACCACACGCGGCTCCGGCGCCTCCTACCGCGCCACGCGCGGCCCCGCCACCACCTGCACGCTACACCGAGCCCGTGCAGGTGTACCAGCGCCGTCCGGTGCCTCCACCGCCGCTGCCTTCTCCGGCTCCTCCACCAGCGGTGCCCGTGGACTATGTGCCTCCTGTGCGCTATGTCTATGGGCGCCGCTCCACGGCTCCGCCTCCTCCACCACCGTCACCGGAGCCGTCTCCGCCTCCTCCACCGGCGCCCACACCGCCTCCGCCGCCACCATCGCCGCCTCCACCACGTCGCTCTCGGGTGGAGTCGGCTGTGTACCACCCGCCGGTCATCCATCGGGATCCTCGCCACACCCATCCCATGGTGACCCGGCAGGCGACCGGGGTTCTTCGGCCACGGGCTCTCTCCGCCACCGAGGGGGAGCCGCGGCTTTCTCCGATCCCGACGTCGGTTCGTGAGGCTCTGGCAGATCCGAACTGGCGTCGTGCGATGGAAGAGGAGTACGGAGCTCTTCTTGCCAACCAGACTTGGGACCTTGTGCCGCGTCCGTCGGGTTGCAATGTGGTGACCGGCAAGTGGATTTGGACAATCAAGCGCCGTGCTGATGGTACTCTAGAGCGCTACAAGGCGCGTTGGGTCCTTCGGGGGTTCACTCAGCGTCCTGGTGTGGACTATGACGAGACTTTCAGTCCAGTGGTGAAGCCTGCTACAGTGCGCACTGTTCTCTCTTTGGCTCTTTCTCGATCTTGGCCAGTGCACCAGCTCGATGTCAAGAATGCATTTCTTCATGTGGCCCCCATTCAATTAGCTTTGCAACTGCTGGTGTCACTATTATTGCTGTAGAAAATCTAGACTGCACCATGATAAGTGCGCTCGCACTAATTATGACTTTGTGACATTGAAATAGTGGATTCCTATGAGCACAGAATTTGCCTGCAATGCAATGAAATCCTGACAACAAAAAATAGAGTTACATTTTTCATGTTTGGATGTTAATGCACAAAATGAAAAGCATGTGTTTGATTTCTCTAATCTACCTGTTACTTTCCTCAGTTCGAGGAGACTCTGAGCATGCCAGACCCCAAGGAAGCTCTTCAGGAACTGATTGATCCGAGGCTAGCAGATGACTATCCCATTGACTCGGTTCTGAAGGTCAGTGACACAGACAAACCAAGCTCCACAACCAGTTTTCCTTCACATGTTCCACAAACTACTAAACGTTGAGTGTTAAGCCGTGTCCTGACCTGTGTTCTCTGCACCAGATCGCGTACCTTGCCAAGTCATGCACGCATGAGGAGCCCAGCATGAGGCCCACGATGAGATCTGTAGTGGTTGCTCTCATGGCGCTCTCATCCAAGGACAATGAGCTAGCTCAGGGACTGGAACTTTCTCCCAGATAACCGAGATCTGGTTAGCATCGCCCCCTTTGGGTATATCTGGCCTTGATTGTTACATGGCGGTGGGGATCGTGCTTGTAGGTATGCAGAAGCGTATGGTGTATATGTTTGCTTTTTAGAGTATTTAGATATTTAGAGAGCCGCCTTTCCATATGAAAATAGTATAAGCGAGCGCGCAGTTGTATCTTGTATGTACAGACGCATGAACTGACCAAGAAAATCACCGCGCGGCTTGTTTTTTTTTTTTGCCTGTATGCATCGCTTAAAAAAAATTGAGCATTAAATAAAAATGTGGGGATGGCCGAGCGGTTAAGGCGCCAGGTTTAGGGTCTGGTCCGAAAGGGCGTGGGTTCAAATCCCACTCTCCACATGATGTTTTTATTATTTCCCCTTCGTTCTGAAATAAAAAACCATTATTTAACATATATAATATATTTCCTCCTGAAATCTCCAATTCGTAGCTTCAGCCCAGATGGTCTCTATTCCCCAGCCCGCCTCATTGTTTTCCCCGGCCCCGCTCGCCTCGCTGCTATTGTACGAGGTCCTAAGACGAACACACATCTCGCAGACAGCTACTCCCTCCACTCCACAAAACCGAACAGCCCGTTTTAGAAAAACCTGGCGTCCTGGCTCCCCCAATGCGCTGGCGGCGGTTCTGGACGGCTTTACCCTCGCGCACGGCAGTCAAACAGTCCGCTGTGCTGCCACATTCATCCCCGCAATTATCGCCCCGCGTTCCAAAAACCCCGACGCCCTTCTTCATATCCGGTGGCCCACATCGCACCTCCACTTCGACGCTGCCGCAAATACTAGCAACTGTAGGGTTAGGGATCGCCATGGATCGCAGGTCAGAGGAGTTGATCGCGGACTCGAAAGACGGCCGCAACGCTCGGGGCTGCCCACCCACCGTCGATGAGTTGGCTCCGACGTGTATGGACCCGAGCCCATGGTCCGCCCTCCAGGCGCCGTGGCGCATGGACAATAATGACCGGTTCTGCAGCACCACATCCGGAGTAGCGCCAACCCTTCAGAACGCCTCCCTGAACGGGCGCGCCGGACCGGCGCGCGTGGTGACGTTGCCGCCGCGGCCCAGCGCGTCGTCTCGAACTCTGTCGTGCTAGACATCGTCGAGGAGGTGCCGGAGTCCGTCGAGGATGGGAAGGACGCCGTCGAGGAGGTGCCGGACTCCGTCGAGGATAGGAAGGACGCTCGAGTGTCCTCGCTGCTGCACGTTCCATGTTGGCAGCGTCTTCGGAGAAGCCTGCTACCAAGCTCGTCACAACGCTCGCAAGTGTGCCCATTGTGGCCTTTTACATGAAGACTATGACCTCTTAGCACAAGTTCTCGTGAAGACATGGAAAATTGTGATTGTGAGTTCTACATTCCTGTTATGGAGAAATTTCAAATGAGAGGTGACACCATCATTCTCCTGGAACAAGTTGTTGAGAAGTTGGAGGAGATGGAGAAGATGAAGCAAGCAAAAAATAGTGCCAAGGCCAACAAAGAAGATGAAGCAAGCAAAGAACAGTAAGGTATATGAATTTGAACTAAGATACATAAGCATTCAGCACATCTTTTACTTTGCATAAACTAAATTGCATCTTTTAATTTGCAGGGAGACTACTTATGACTTTGGCTAGAAATGAGACTTCACAAGGGATTTGCAATGGCAGCCTATCTTCCCTCTCTAGTCTCTGCTTCTGCAAGTGAGGAATCTTTATATTGTTGCAACCTTTAACCTTCATTGCTTCCTTTAACAAAGTTTGTAATGTTATAAATATCCTATTTGCTTTGCATGGACTGTACTCCAAGAATGACTACAAAACAAGTGTTGAAGAAATTAGATATTTAATTATCTTATGATATTTTTTGTATTGAAATAATCATCTGCAATTAGATCTTTTATCTGGTGCACTGCTAGAATAAAATCTTTCAATGTCTTAGCATTTTTCTTGTATTGAATTGCGTAGATAGCTCGAAAGAAACCCAAATCTAGAATGTTAAAATCTGGAGAATTGGTTGGTTGCATTATTAGCCAAATGTCAAACACATTTGCTTACCGCACTCACAAAACTAAGGATCATACACTTTCAAATGAGTAGGAGCACTATCTTGTTGTATGAATATTGGCTTGTGCACATCTTCTCTTGGCCACTTTGCTCTAATTGCCGGCAATACTTTATTTATCATGAAATGCCTTATGACATCCCTTGTGATTGATTGGATTGACTTGATTACTTCCTCACCACGCAACCAATAAGGACTATCTCTAATAGCATGCTCAATAGTAACTAGTGGAAAACAACCTATTTTGCCATCAAACACACATACTCCATCTCTAAATCTGGGTCTAGCAACAACACAAAAACATGATCCTAGGAATAAGTTCTTGTTCTTGCAATACGATGTGGTTCATCTTCATCAGGTAACAAGTAGTACCTCTCTAATTTTTGATAGAGATAGAACCACTTCTCATCAATAAACACAATATCAAACAAATCCTTAAACTTTGGATCATCAAGCAAACTTTGGTCAATCATGTCAATGCACCACTTCAATCTAGTCTTCTTGTTAGCCTCTTTGAGGTAAGGTTTGACACTACTAGAATGGTGCCTAAGCATACCCTTTTTCAAATACCTATGTATCCTAGTTTTGCTAATACCAACTCTATTAGAGACATCTTCTAGGGTCATTCTTTGTTGGAGAGGAATGTTCCTCAAATTTTCCAAATCAATAGGGATTGCTTTACGACCACATCTACCTTTCTTTAAAATAGAAACCTTGACCAGAATGTTTTGAGCAAGTTGGCTTTTACCTCTCTCCCATATGCGTTGAACTGTTCTAATCTTTACTCTAAAATGCTTAGAAACAGTTGTTGTATCGTACTTTCTTAGACGTCCATTCTTGCTTCTCATCAACAATGCTCGGTATACTTGATGTTTAATAGTATCACAATAATCTTGCTTCGGTTGGACCGTTTGATGATGCTGACCAAGCCTATTTTTAGATCATGCTCATCAAACGGTCCAACCGAAGCAAGATTACTGTGATATTGTTAGACATCAAATATACTAAGCATTGTTGATGAGAAGCAAGAATGGACGTCTAGGCAAGCACGATACAACAATTATTTCTGAGCATTTTGGAGTAAAGATCATTACAGTTCAACGCATATGGGAGAGAGGTAAAAGCCAACTTGCTCAAAACATTCCGGTCAAAATTCCTAATTTAAAGAAAGATAGAAGTGGCCGTAACGCAATCCCTATTGATTTGGAAAATTTGAGAAACATTCATCTCCAACAAAAAATAACCCTAGAAGATGTGTCTAGTAGACTTGGTATTAGTAAAACTAGGATACATAGGTATTTGAAAAAGGGTATGCTTAGACCCATTCTAGTAGTGTCAAATCTTACCTCACGGAGGCTAACACGAAGACTAGATTGAAGTGGTGCATTGACATGATTGATCAAAATTTGCTCGATGATCTAAAGTTCAAGGATTTGTTTTTTTATTGATGAGAAGTGATTCTATCTCTATCAAATATCAGAAAGGTACTACTTGTTACCCGATGAAGATGAACCACATCGTATTTGCAAGAACAAGAACTACATTTCTAGGATAATGTTTTTTGTGTTGTTGCTAGGCCCAGATTTAGAGAGGGAGTATGTGTGTTTGATGGCAAAATAGGTTGTTTTCCATTAGTTACCATTGAGCATGCTATTAGAGACAGTCCTTATCGATTGTGTGTTGAGGAAGTAATCAAGCCAATCCAATCAATCACAAGAGATGTCATAAGAGATTTCATGATAAATAAAGTGTTGTCGACAATTAGAGCAAAGTGGCCAAGAGAAGATGTGCACAAGCCAATATTCATACAACAAGATAACGCTCCTACTCATTTGAAAGTAGATGATCCTCAGTTTTGTGAGTGTGCTAAGCAACATGGGTTTGACATTCGACTAATAATGCAACCGACCAATTCTTCATATTTTAACGTTCTAGATTTGGGTTTCTTTCGAGCTATCCAAACAATTCAATACAAGAAAAATGCTAAGACACTGAAAGATTTTATTCTAGCAACGCACCAGGTAAAAGATCTAATTGCAGTTGATTATTTCAATACAAAAAATATCATAAGACAATTAAAGATCTAATTTCTTAAACATTTGTTTTGTAGGCATTCTTGGAGTACAATCCATGGAAAGCTACTTTTTTGAAGGAAGTAATAAAGGTTAAAGGTTGCAACAATATAAAGATTCCTCACTTGCAGAAGAAAAGACTAGAGAGGGAAGATAGGCTACCATTGCAAATCCTTGTGAAGCCTCATTGCTAGACGAAGCCTTAAGTAGTCTCTCTGCAAATTAGAAGATGCAATTTAGTTTATGCAAAGTAAAAGATGCGTCGAATGCTTATGTATCTTAGTTCAAATCCATGTACCTTACTGTTCTTTTCCTGCTTCATCTTCTTTGTTGGCCTTGGCACTGTTTTTTGCTTACTTCATCTTCTCCATCTCCTCCAACTTCGCAACTTATTTAGGGAGAATGATGGTGTCACACCCGGTTTCCAAAACAAACTAAGTACTACCTGTATGTATGCTGGGATCTAGTTTCATACATATAGTGACATCATTAGTGAATAACAGAAACAATATCACGAAAAGAAAGAGATTATCAGATATTTACAGCAGAATCCAGGGAAGCAAATGCCTCAAACTTCACAGGCAATCGACTGGGGGTTTCGTACGCCTAGCACAATCTTCTGGACTTCATACACCTTCTTCTTCTGAGCAACGGTTTAGCAAGGGTGAGGACACTTATGGTTGGTACTCAGCAAGGACACAAAAATAACTAGAAAGTAATTTAAATTCATCTGTAAGTTTATTAATCATGTGAGGGTCCAGTCTGCTCTTGATCGTGAGCACGGCTGATCAACCAGTTTTACACTCTGCAGAGGTTGTACACTTTACCCACAAGTTGCGTAAAAGTTCCGAAGAACTTTGAACCCAACCATGCTGTGCTAGCTAGGCACAATACCACACTTCCGATGTGTGATTGCATAAGACGCTACGAGGCCTTTACAAATATTCCCTAATAAGAAGTAGCCCACTGGAGTTTTAGAACAGAGCGGATGAGAACCCTCCCTAATGGTCAGCACCTTAGCAAAGGCTGCTACCCCAAGAGGGTCAGGCTATACCCCTGCAACTTCATCCCCCCTCTTTGCCCTTTCGGCAAGACCACTTCAAACTAGACTCTCTAATTAATTAGCCAAGACCAGAGCCATATAGTACTTGTGGTTGTACTATTTTCCTGAGTGGTTCTCCATGTTCCAATTAATTCATAGTATTTTTGTTTAAAGCATAGCTATAATGATGGTTAGGGTCACGTGCCTTTCTCCAATGTAAAGCTACTCTTTTGCCCTTCCGCTCTTGCTCTCTTGAAACACTTGATCTTCAGGACTTTTGATAAGCATCTCGATCTTCTACTCGAATCAAACATCAAACACAAACATGCAAAAGCAAACGAGCACAACTAAGAAACAATACACCAATCGAGAAAGACTTAAAAAGAGGATAGGGTTCTAGGACCACGAACGCAATAAACGCGGGAACGAAATTATGGTTTGAAAAGACAGACTATCGAGATATTTGAATTACTACACACAAAGGCCATGTGCTTGATATATTTTAATTAAATAAAACCATTGCACATAGTTTATTTCAGAAAAATAACTTAGCTATTTAGAATTAAGCAAGTTATAATTTGATATACAAGAACGACATAAAACTTAGTCCAATTTTGTTTATAAAAATATTCACGTATGATTTATGCAAATTAAATATTTAATTTTGAGGAAGTATGTAAAGCATCTAAGCGTGCAACTTTATATTTCGAGTTCAACTAAGTAAATTATAAATAAAAAATACATTTATATTCATATTAGTTAAATTGATATTTTATTAAGAAAGTTTAGGTACAACCTATGTAGCTTTTATTTAGAAAGCAAATTGGATCAATATTAATCAGTTTAACTTTGACCATGAGAACAATGGTGCATTCTAATTACATTTTATTTATAAAACACTATTAATTAGGATTAGTCAATTTAATATTAGCTATGAAAACCGTTATGTAAACCTTAGTCCAGTTTTATTAAGAAAAGACATTCATCTAAGCATTAATAAAATTAAATTAAATTAGAATAAATACTCAAAACACATTTTGAGTAAACATTAGCACTAGCGCGTACTTTATTGTGAGACAACTAGCCATCGCAATAAAAACGAAGCTAAACAGATCTAAAACAAAAGGTTTATGAACTAACAAGGCTGCAGGGACCTTTCCACAAAAAAAAGGTTGCAGGGACCTAAACAAGATTAACCGGAGATAAAAGGGGTCAGCTGGGAATTCTTACAAGACACTGTAATTAAATAGTGCTCGTAAAAAAGTCCAAAGGACAGGGGCTACCAGGAAAAAGACTGAGAGTGGGATTTATATGCAAAAGGTGGGATCTTTCTAGAGGGTTATCTGAGAGAGTTGCAAGACACAAACTATAGAACTTTAGTTTGTGGATAATTTGTGGACCTAAAGGCAAAACTACCTTTATTCTATACTATAAGGAGTGAAGACAATTGAAAACTTTTTTCACCCAAATCAGGTCTGCCTTACCCCTCACGACGGACCCACCGGTCAGGTTGCGTGATGACAAAAAAAGTGGAACGACTATAAAAATCGCAATTTGGGGAGCGTTTCTGCCAAATACATATTTTTTGTCACCCACCCCATGTCTACCCATCCTCCATACCCGCCGGGCCCACCACCCGCCCTTTGACTGTGACACCAGGCTGCAACGGCGGCTACGGGGAAGGAGGCAGCCGGGAACCGCGCCGGTACCCACGCCCGCCCGCGCTGTGCCGACGAGCTCGGGATGGGGGGAGACGCCGTGCTCGGATCCCACGCCAGGAGGAGGCCCCCGAGCCCCCCCGCCGGTGCCCGCACTGCGCCGACGAGCTCTGAATGGAGCTTCGGCTCATCGCGCCATGGAGACGGGCCGCCGGGGTAGGGGTAGGGTCGAGCCACCGGCTGCGCGCAGGGAGATGGGCCGGCACCCGCCGCCCACCATGGAGATGAGGCCAGCACAGAGAGGAGCTGAGCACGCTGCTCTGCGAGGTATGCAAGGACTTCCTGCAGTCCGACCCGCACGCCAGCAGTCCCGACCCTGGCGGCGCCGACAACATCTTCACCAGGTTCCTCGCTGACCACCGGACAAGCCGCCGGTGCCGCATGCCTACTTCCTGGGCACGGCCGCCATGGCCTCCCAGTAGCATTAGATGGCCACCGTCGAGTCCGGGTTGTACCGCACCGTGAGCTCCGGCATGGATGGAGCCCCCCGCCGCCGGTGCCATCAGCCTCATCTGGTAGAGCAAAGAACGGGATGAAGACATGGAGTACATAGAGCTCGATGTGAGTAGAAGGAGCTCGATGCTCCACAGACGGTCTGCTAGGAACTGTGACAAATAAATATGTGGTGGAGAAATTTTGGTGTTTTGCTTATGTTTTCTCACCAAGTATCATAAAATATTTTATTATCTTATACAAAGGTATCACAACTATTTGTAATATAGGTATTATATCAAATGGCCACAAAATGATATACATAGATACATTTGTGTTGACGGTCGATTTTCGTACACCTAGCTTTAAGTTTACCGTCAACATTCGCACGTATTTGATATTCTAACTAATGGTACTAACCCCCCGGAGGTATCAAGTTCACTCTTGCATGTCGATTTTGGAGTTTGTTGTTTACGTAGGAAACTAGCACTTAAAGGGAGACTTTCGGGATAAGTTCATCAAGCACTTCAAGAGAAGATCATGAAGCCCGGCACAAGTCAAGACACATCATGAACATGACTCCAAATGGCCCAGGGACCGAAGCATGAAGCCGTAAAACTCCAGTGACCTGAACAGAAGATGCTGAAGCTTGCGCGACAAGGAGCTCTATCTAAACCGTGGAGAAGACGACGTCAAGGGCCCACATGCATAAGGGAGCAAGTCAACAATTGACCGAGAAGCGTCGGGGAGCGAACCGGGGCCGAACCGGGCCGAAACGGGCCCAGGCCGGCCGGCCCAGCCCCTTTCTGTGGCGGTTCGCGATGCCCTTTGACCTAGGTGCTCCTCAATAAATTGCCTCTGCCTCCGTCGGCCGCCACATCCATCCATTCATCAGAGAGCTGCCGACACGAAGGAGAAGCACCGGGAGGAAGCCGACGGCCGCCGCAAGTCCTCGAGTTGCTTAGGAGATGGCTTAGGCCATGCCCTAGCCGCCATGGTTGGCCCTGCGTGGTGAAGCCATGGTGGAGTTCCGAAGCCATGCCTTGGATTCATCAAGGCATTTGTACTTTCGACATTCGATGGTGATATAAATCAATCCTTGTCCTTACTTTGATCTACCACGAGTTGTGCTTATTCATATGTGTAGCTACCATATGCTTTTAGTAGGATTAGATCGAATCATGGTGATTAGTCTTGTCTTGCAGATACATCGTTGTAGTGCACGGACCGAGGTTGTCGTTCGGTGATGATTATCTTTGCGTAGTGACAGTACGGTGGAGGAGAAAGCGGCGAATGAACGTGTATCGGACCACTCCATGTCGGGTTACTCCATATCGAGTGTACTCCTTATCATAGTATATGCTTAGATTGGTTTGTTACCTTGGCCGGAACGGCAACAAGAAGACGATAGGCTAGGGTTACCTTTTGGATGCTTACCTTTATGGCTAGGTGGATGTGATCCATACATCCTTTCATGTATGTTTAATCTTTATGCAATCTACGCTTCACATAGGGTTAGACCGGTAGGTTAGATAGAGAGCCTTAGGAGTTTGCTTCCGATCCTTGGATTGACAAATCTAGGGAGGACCCTCCTTGGTGAAAAAGGCACCAAGTCACCCGTAGGCTTGCGGTGAACTTGAGCACGGTTTTGAACCGTCAACAAGCCCCTTTTTCTGGCGCCGTTGCCGGGGATCGGCAACTCGAACCCTAGGGCGATCTATCTTTCTTTTAACTAACCCTAATTTTATTATTGCATATATCCTGTGTTTCTTGTTTGTGTCCTTGAATGCAGGTAAAACCCTAGACACAAAGCGATCGAGAAGTTTTCGACATTCGGACTTTAACAAGTCCAACCTCGCTCAACCAAGTTGATGGCTACATAATTATTTGCTCTTTAGTGGTAGGTGCTAACCTTGGTTAGTGGCCCAACATCCGCTATCGAGCCCTCACCCGAAGCAAACAAAGATGAACAAGGTATGCCTACGTGTGTCAATTAAGTTTTTAAGACTAACTTCTTTAGGAGGTTTGTGTGTTCGAGCTATAGGTTTCAGAAACGACCATGTCAAGCACGATGGAGAAGGATTCCATTACAATCAAGCTCATGTAGCAATGGTAATGATTTTTGAAGCCAAGGGATGCGTGGCATGATGCCCTAAAAGACTTCAAGATGGAGACCACACGTACATCTCCGGATCGATGGACGAAAGGATAATGATGTCGTCAAGATGTTTGCATGAGCCTCAGCAGAAAGCATTAGATATATTTGGATTTTCAAAAGCCCCATGAAGTCTACGTTCCAATGAATCAAGCGTCAAGGCAATCAGAGGTTCCTACAAGCGGATATGGCCGAATCACCAAAGGTTGCACGTGCTGAAATTCTGGACAGCAAGCAATGCTGAAGTGAAACAGCCATAGCTCCCTCATTCGGATCCGATTAAGACGAATGAGTACCCGTTGGAAAGGTAATTTTATAAATTTTTCAATAGAACTATATTTTGGAAAGGTTCTGTTCTGGATGCAGGGGTAAATCCACGAAGAAGAGGCAGTAACAAGGCGATGACGACAAGATAAAGGAGATGGACATGGTGACAATAAAGAGAAGATGGGGCAACGGTTCCACAACACCTACATGATGGAATTCAGAACCTAAGGACTAAAACAAACCCTCCGGAGCATGGATGAATGAAGACACAAGAGGCACCACTCAACACATGATGATGTTGGAAGCGAACCGCTACCGATTTCATAAGGCAACATCAAGCTGCATGGCTACTTTGGATTCTCGCACAAGTAATCATGGCTTCACAACGATAAAAAGGTATGTGAGAAAGTCGAGCTCTATGACTTTAAATAAAGCGCTTTGCGGGAGGCAACCCGATCTTTTTATATATCCATATAAACTATGACGGTCTATATTGTGCTCTTTATTTGAAAACTTCAAGTAACATCGTACCAATGCTCTAATAAATGTCACAACCACATGTTGTATGCTTTTAATAGATATAGAGTGAGCACTATGCTACTTGATTTTGGAAAACTTGTAGACCACCTTTTTTGTGTGCTTATTAGTGTTTAGAGTCTTTTTATTTGTGTCTTTTTAGAGAGAAATATGAAGCATGAACCCCTTTGATTCTAAACTTGTGGCTAGTTAACTTAGACTAACTTTCATTTTGGTTTAGATCACCACCATATCATGTCATGTCTTTTTGTTGATTCATATCATGTTGCACTTCATTCCACTTTGTTCTCCACCTTTGCATTGTGTTGCATGTTGCATCTCATCTTTTATAACCCTTAAAAGAAAAAATATAAATATATATCTTTGCCTAAACCTTCCTATCGAACCACACCTAGAACCTAGGCCAACAAAGGGAGGAATCGACTTATGTCAATCCGACCAAGTCTATCTCTATCCCTTTTCTAATTAAAATTTTGACTAGCCTCATCCTAAACCCTTAGGAAAATCCCCTCATACCTTTAGTAATCCTAAAACCGTAGGTTTGTTTTTCATCCGAAAATCTAACCCTTGCTTTTCTTCTCTTCCAAAACCACCTTAGATAGAATTTCTTCACCCGACTTATCTTTTCAAAATTCTTATCTTAAGCCAAAAATTTAGGATACCCACAAGCCTTACCTTAAAACCTTGTTAGCATGTTTTAGGTCTTTTGATAAAACTTTTGTTGACAAGACTCTACCCCTCATAAAGTGACTTGCCTGTCATTATTGAGGAACAACATCGAAAGCCTTTGCAAACATAGCTGACCCTTTTTTCTAACTCCTTTGCATTTGCATCAACCCCCTTTGATCTATCATGCATAGGTTAGCTTGGTTTCTTTGCGAAACTTTTTGATGAATGCTTTATTTCTATAATGGTGCTTTGTGCACGAGGCATTTTCTTTTGCAATCTTGTGTAAACATGGTGTTTAGACATGATTGGAGACCAGCATCATTCAATTTTATAAACCTTGCTTTCACGTTGCATAGGTTGGTTTATAAGCTTTGCAATGCACTTTAACTTTCTTGCGGCATAAAGAATTATTGACCTTGAAATGAACATGGTGTTTTGACCTTGGTTAAATCTTTATGGTTATATAGAAATAAAACAATCTAGTTGTAAACATGGTGTTTAGAACTTGGTGCAAATATTGTCAATGTTTATATCCCTTCCTTTCATTTGCATTTTTTCACCTACACGCATGTACACCCATTAGGTTCTTCTTTTTCTTTTTACTAGGTAAGCTATGCCACAAGTTAAGATCTTTGGGATGTATTTGGTTTGTTGGCAATTATTTCTACTCCTGACCATCACCTCGGGTGTAGAATGTGCATTTGACTTGTTTTGCAGGCATGACGAAGTGTTTCCATGAGTTCTTGACCAATTGCAATCAAGGTCGTTAGTCATCTACAAGGCTTGAGAAGGAAGTCGCTGTTTCCATCAAGATTTGAGCACGTGTTCAGAGATGTACAATGGAAGAAAAGTTAATATTCAGAAGTTCCTTCAAACCTTCTTTCCAATGCATCAAGAATCATCAATTTTGAAGACCCGTACAAGGAGATATGGCAGAAACATTGAGCGCTGCACAGTCTAAAATCAGTCTTGGACAGATTGCATCGCCGGAGTAAAATAGACACAACTCTTTTGTTCGGAACCCGTTTCATGCGTATGATGGCTCGTTGGAAAGATAATTCAATGAACTTCAACTTGGAGGGGTGTTTCAGTACATGTTTTGTTCTGGAAGTAAAAGAAAAACTGTGGAAGATGAGGCAGCGACAAGGATAGGGAAGTCGGTGATGACGATATGATGAAGGATTGGAACCATGGCTTGATGATAATAAGAAGAAGTTGAGGGACGACTGAGGTAACAAAGGCAAAGAAGAGTGAAGATGATTTTCAAACACATGGCAATAGGGAATTACAAGCGATTCAAGTTCTTCCACACTTAGCAACATGCTAAGCATGGGGGAGGATTTGAGGGACGAAAAGGGCAAGGCCACGTGGAGTACAAGGATCACCTTCACCACAAGATGCTCATCACTCTTTTTCCATGCTAAGCACAATGCTTAAGCATGGGGGAGGCCATGCTGCACTTCACTACGAGCATCGAAGAGGACGGTAACTCGCCCTTAACTTTATCTTTGTTCATCTCCTTCTAAATGCTTGCACATATATGCTTTCAACCATAGACAATCTTTGTATTTATCTCTCGATCAATAACATGGCTACTAGGAGGACAACCTAGGTTTGTTAGTTTTATTTTTCAATAAATAAATCACCATCTCTTTTGAGCTTACCACGATGATGTAATTCGTATGTCTTGCTTATGGAAAAGTGATGAAAGTTGCCGCCTTGTTTTACTTGCATGATGTTTTATATGACATGACTATTTGCTCTCTCTCAAAGGAACTTAAATTGATTAAATAGCGGCTTTTTCATTTGTGGAGGTTAAATGACTAATTTTTAAGACCCACATACTTTATGTTGCTGTTTGATTTAAGTTTACCGATGACCTATGCCTTGCTCTTGTTTTATTTAAAATCATTATGCTATCTACATTTGTGAATCTCTTGCAAGGCTCTACCTACCAAAGCCTATACACATACAAGTTCTTTTATGATGTAACCCTTAGTTTGCAAACTTATATCTTGATGAGTTGGATTAGGATTGATTTCTGTGGTACGAGACTAAGAAGCTGGTCATTCCTTTGCGTATCTTTTCATGCTAGCCATTTTTATCCATGCATTGTGAGTTTCTACATTGGAAATTTCACAAACTTCGCTAGGCATCCACCCTAAACCCAAAATATCTTTTTGTGATTACCTCCTTGACCACAACCCAAATTGAGTATGGATGATCTTTAGATGAATTTTCTGAAGATTTTCTGGCAAGATTTCAAGACATATAACATATGGAGGGACTCATCAATGCAACTAAGTCATGCGGAGTTTCAACATGGAGGATGCCCTTGAAGATTTCAAAGGATTTATAAAGGAATACAAGGATTTTGTACTTCTTTAGCAGCCATAGGTCCCCTCCACTTCTATGCTCGAGACGAGCAATCATTTAAGCATG
The DNA here is from genome assembly GCA_036936925.1 of Cenchrus fungigraminus. Lineage (NCBI taxonomy): Eukaryota > Viridiplantae > Streptophyta > Magnoliopsida > Poales > Poaceae > Cenchrus > Cenchrus fungigraminus. The sequence continues at coordinate 26,177,356 of CM072780.1, read as the reverse complement.
GGGGAGGACTGCTATAGCAAGTACTATGTTGCTTAAAAGTTCGGAGGAGCATAAAAAATGATGAATAAAAAAATGAATGAAGAAAGAAAAAAGAAAAAAAGAAGAAGAAGAAAGAAAAAAATAAGAAAAAAATAAAAATAAAAATACTCCTCAATTCTTTTTAGCTTCATTAAAATCTTAGAGAGCTTTGAAGACAAGTCCATACTCAATCTTTTCTAGCCATGTGCAATCCGATAACGAGAACTTCATTTGTGTCTCGGGATCACCCATTTGCCACTTGCACATGTCCACCTTTCTAAATACGTGTGTTTCATCTCTCTCTCTTTCCAACATTTATTTTCCATGGCCTTTTTGACTAGTCTCGATAATTCCAATAGATCTCTCTCTTAGTTTGACAATATTTCAAGTATAATGTTTTGCTAGGATTGTTTTTACCTACCAAGCTCCACATAAGCTTTCCACTTTCATATGTGAGTAGAATAGGTTGAGAATAATCTAGTGTAGGCTTGAGTGACTTGATGAGATGAGTGTTTTCATGATCTTTTGCAAGAGAACCTCACTTATGTTAGATATGCAACTTTTTGGAAACTCTTCACGACGCAACAAGGTAAAGGTTTGAAGTTTGCTTAAGTTTGGGAGCACTATATTTGTTTTATTGTGGCATGTTCTTTAATGATAGTCTATCTTCCATAATGAATTAGCCGGTCAAAACTTGAACCTTAAATGCTAAATACTTGAGAGAGCATTATGTCTTGTTGTGTATAACTAAGTGCAGGGAAGACATTGAAGGGCAACGCTGATTTCCAAGTTAAGCAAAGATCTTGGACTTGCTCGAGGACGAGCAAGGTTTAAGCATGGGGGTATGTTGACGGTCGATTTTCGTACACCTAGCTATAAGTTTACCGTCAACATTCGCACGTATTTGATATTCTAACTAATGGTACTAACCCCCCGGAGGTATCAAGTTCACTCTTGCATGTCGATTTTGGAGTTTGTTGTTTACGTAGGAAACTAGCGCTTAAAGGGAGACTTTCGGGATAAGTTCATCAAGCACTTCAAGAGAAGATCATGAAGCCCGGCACAAGTCAAGACACATCATGAACATGACTCCAAATGGCCCAGGGACCGAAGCATGAAGCCGTAAAACTCCAGGGACCTGAACAGAAGATGCTGAAGCTTGCGCGACAAGGAGCTCTATCTAAACCGTGGAGAAGACGACGTCAAGGGCCCACATGCATAAGGGAGCAAGTCAACAATTGACCGAGAAGCGTCGGGGAGCGAACCGGGGCCGAACCGGGCCCAGGCCGGTCGGCCCAGCCCCTTTCTGTGGCGGTTCGCGACGCCCTTTGACCTAGGTGCTCCTCAATAAATTGCCTCTGCCTCCATCGGCCGCCACATCCATCCATTCATCAGAGAGCCGCCGACACGAAGGAGAAGCACCGGGAGGAAGCCGACGGCCGCCGCAAGTCCTCGAGTTGCTTAGGAGATGGCTTAGGCCATGCCCTAGCCGCCATGGTTGGCCCTGCGTGGTGAAGTCAAGGTGATGTTCCGGAGCCATGCCTTGGATTCATCAAGGCATTTGTACTTTCGACATTCGATGGTGATATAAATCAATCCTTGTGCTTACTTTGATCTACTACGAGTTGTGCTTATTCATATGTGTAGCTACCATATGCTTTTAGTAGGATTAGATCGAATCATGGTGATTAGTCTTGTCTTGCGGATACATCGTTGTAGTGCACGAACCGAGGTTGTCGTTCGGTGATGATTATCCTTGCATAGTGACAGTGCGGTGGAGGAGAAAGCGGCGAATGAACGTGTATCAGACCACTCCATATCGGGTTACTCCATATCGAGTGTACTTCTTATCGTAGTATATGTTTAGATTGGTTTGTCACCTTGGTCGGAACGGCAACAAGAAGACGATAGGCTAGGGTTACCTTTTGGATGCTTACCTTTATGGCTAGGTGGATGTGATCCATACATCCTTTCATGTATGTTTAATCTTTATGCAATATACGCTTCACATAGGGTTAGACCGGTAGGTTAGATAGAGAGCCTTAGGAGTTTGCTTCCGATCCTTGGATTGACAAATCTAGGGAGGACCCTCCTTGGTGAAAAAGGCACCAAGTCACCCGTAGGCTTGCGGTGAACTTGAGCACGGTTTTGAACCGTCAACAATTTGCAATTGATCTTAGCTACACACAAAGCATTAAACAGCTTACAGATAACCTCTCTGTCTATGGGCTGTATGAGTTGTCTGTACATCCGTCTGTATGCGCAATTTGAGATTCTGTAGATGACATACCGGCGATTCATCCCGTCTATAGAGCGTAAAATTTGCAGAAAGCCCCCTCCCCCTCCCCACCGACGGCCCGCGCGTCGCTACACCAGGCGATGTGGGCGTCCCATTCACCGACGCCGAATTGACGCGCGGCGACGAGCTGTAGGAGGGCGTCTTCACTGAGCGCCGGCGGTCTGGATACCACGCGCTTGTGGATCTCGCGCTACCCCCACCCCTCCCCGCAAAAAGCTCGATCACGCGCACGCATCTCTTCCCCATCAAAAGCTTGTGCGCGCCTCTGCTTTCCCCTCTTCGCCGCCTCCGCCATGGCCCCGCCACGCCGCGTCGCGCCTCAGCCTCGAGGAGGCCTCCATGGCCACGACGGGAAGGAGGCCGCCATGGCCCCACACATGCGCGCTTGCGGGGAGCTTGCCCGCCCTCCACCCCGGCCACCGCGAGGAGACGTAGCTCCACTGCATCTTGCCGCGCACGGAGGGAGGAGACGGTCGGGAGAGAGAGAGAGAGGGGCGCACGCCTATGGCCTCGAGCCCGCGGAGGAGTGCGCGCCGGCCACGAGTGCCGTCGTGGGCTGCTCCACCCCGGTCTTTGCGAGTCGCCCGGGCGCCCGTACGCTCGCCATGGATCCCGCGGAGGAGGGGGTCGGGGTCGGCGAGGAGGAGCGCCGCGGCGACGGAGGTGGGGGCGGAGGAGGCGCAGGCGGAGCTCCACGCGCGGTGCGCACGGTGATTCTCGACTCGGTGGTTGCAAACCTCGATTTGATGGTTGTGAGCTCGATTCGACGCATGTGATGGTTGATTTGGTGGCGGGAAGCTCAAATCGATGGCAACGGAGCTTGGATCAGTGGTGGTGAAGCTCCTTGTGGGGATGAGGAGCCCGTGGTCATGGGGCCCGTGGTCGTCTATCTCCGGGGTGATTTCTTGGAAACGCTGGGAGGGATAGATTGAGAAAGCGGTGGCGGAGGGAAAAGGGAGATGTGACTGCCTACTTGATCGGTGGATGTTGCAGTGTGCTCAGTGGAAGAAGAAAGAGAACTCAAGAAGAGAAGAGCCAAAGAAAGAAGAGACTAGAAGCGTACGGAGAGATCGAGAGTGGGGAAAGGAAGGAGGGTTGCTGTTGTGCTCAGCTGCTCTTGTTGTATAATTCTTTCTTATATTTCTTTTTTATTTCATTGGTGAAGTTAGAACAGACATATGAGACCAATTTGCAAAACTGGTTAGTGTAATATGTTAGCTTTCTGAACATGTTTTTATGTCATTTGTACTAATGGTTTGAAAAATTAGGCAACAATTTTGCAATTATATGAAGTGCGTACAAATGACAATCATAATCCAAGTTTTGCGGAGGCACGTCATAAAAATTAGATATAACAAAGCTATGGAAAAAGAAAATTAGATAAAAAAATGTTGTAAATAAATAAATAAATATAAATATATATATATATATATATATATAATATAGTTATCATATTAATGGTTCTTATAAATTATTGTTATCATGCTTATATTATTTATGCTTGATATTGTTCAATCAAATAGGCACACATTGGTATACACAAATGCATTTGTAGTTGATCTTAAGCTCCATGCAAAACATTAAACAGCTTACAGACGGCCTCTCGTCTATGGGCTGTATGAGCTGTCTGTACATCTGTCTATAGACGACCTGCTGTCTAAGAGCTGTACATGCCCTAAGTGGAGAAAACAGATTCAATCTCTTCTTTTCTTTTCTTTCTCCGGCGCACTCCCCATTCAACAACAATAGCAGTTGGGTCCATGCAGTAGAAAGATTCAAGTTTATCTCATTCGATGATTCAGATTGGTATATCTACAGGAATGACTTATTTATATCATGAGTTGTTTGAAGTCTGAACTACGGTGGGATTTCTCCGTTCGGATGGTGTGCTTGTGCACCTATTGTGTACCTTTTTCAGCATTTTAATTTTATTTTACATTTTTGGTTGTACTACACGCAAATGGTGTTGCCAGATATATTTGTTTTGAAGAATCACTTGTGGTCTATTGGTCATAATTCAAAGAGCATCATGAGCACAACAGAGCTATTTATATTTAAATCTTTGTAGACAATTCATTCTGTTGAAATACATCATTTCATAATTTATTCTGCAGGGTGCTGGTTGTGATGGGTGTGAGTATTTAAACTGCTGAGATAACAGGGTTAACATATGTGTGATTGAATAAAAAATTGAGTGATGTGATGATGTCACTTGACTAATTCTTGATAGATTATTTACACGTGAGTGTCCCACGTGCACCTTACTAATTATACATACCCATGGCTCGATACCTTGGCCGGCCAAAAAAAAATAAAATAAATTGACGGCGCTCTTGTCAAAGAAAAAAATAAATAAAATCGCGGGGGAGTTCTCACCTGCGTTGGGGAGAGACAGATGCTGCCGGATTTTGGTGGCGACGGTGGACGGCGGATGGGGAAGAAGACCGGCTCGGGTTCCAGGGGCCTACGGTGCTCCGGCAGTGCTCCTGCGACGGGAAGGGGCGAAACGGAGGTATCTCGACGTCGGGATTCTTGTGGTGTCGCCTGTTTGTTCCGAGGACGCCTAGACGCGGCGGATCGAGCGGCCGGCGGCGGTGCTCTGCTTCGGGCGGTAAGGACGGTCTTCTCGACGCGAAGGTGCTCCGTGGACGAGATGCGGACAGCGACTGGTGGAGAGCGTGCGGCTCGATGTCGTGGTTCCCGTGGTGGTGCTGGCTTGCTCTGGGATCGCTCCTGGCCGGCGAATCGAAGGGGCGACCGGCGGCCGGAGCTCTGTTTTAGCTCGGGCAGCAACGGCGCTGCAGAGCAATGGAGGGCGCAGGGCTAGGAAGCTGAGAAAGGGAAGCAGCAGGGGGCGCGAGGGACCTCGAGCTCACCCTTTATAGGCCAAGAGAAGGAGCGGAGGCGGCACCTGAGGAGGAGGAAACTGCCAGCCATTAATGGCGGCTTGAAGGTGGGGGTGATGGTGGTGGCCGAGTGGAGCGGCCGTTACCAGGAGGGAGGTGAAACGGAGGGGACGCGATTGAATGTTCCATCGAGCATTGAAGGAAAGCAGTGCGGCGCTGCAGGGAAGAGCTAGCAGCACGGCCAGGGAGGTGGACGCGAGCGCGTGATTCGGGCGCGAGCGGCAGGACGGCGCGGCCAGGCGCGAGTGAGCAGAGCCGGCCGAGGCGTGCAGCGTGTGGCAGGCGGGCACGAGAGCCAGGCGAGCTGAGCACTACGCAGGCACGCGGCTCGGGAGCGAAGCCAGCATACATAGGGACGCGGACGAGTGCGCAGGAGGGCGAAGAGCGGCGGCGTCGCAACACGGGCGCGAGCGGCGCGATGTGACACCGGCCAGAGATGGGAGAGGAGGAGATGGCTGGGCAGGCTGGGCATTGGTGGCGTGATGGAGCTGCCGTTACTGGTGGAGGGAGGGGAAACGGAAGGGGGCGTCGATTTCTAGTACGGGAGCTAACACGACGCGCGCGGGGGAAGCGAGCGGTGCGCAGGACCGGGAGGCGGGATGCGGACATGCGTCGGGCGTGCGGGTGCGACGCGACATGCGCACGAGAGGCGAGCAAACGTGCGGTGGGGAGCCAAGCGGCGCGGGCACAGGGTGCCGCGCACGGGAGGCGAAGCAGGAGGGGTCGCAGGGACGCGCGGTGGCAGTCTGGCTCGGTCACGTGAGAGCGGCACCGGGCCGGAGGTAGGAGACGCCCCTGACGACTGGCGGCTTGACATTGAGAAGGAGAGGGAGAAGATTGAGCAGGCCGCTGTTGGGCCAAGATGGCGAGTTGGGTTGCTGATGCTGCTACTCTGTGTTGCGGGCTTAAAGAAAAGACAAGCCGAAAGAAGAAAGAAAAAGGAGAAGGGACGGAAAGGTTTTTCCGATTTTGAAAAGAGAACAACACATTGAATTCAAACTTGAATTTGAATTCAATCACTCAAGAACAATGTGTCAGCATGAATGCAACACTCAAAGACCCATTTTATTTAATTTAAAAACAACCAAATATTTTCTTATTCTAAATATCTTGTAAAGAAAATAAATGTTGGACAAATTTTAAAACTATGAGAAAATCGTTGTTTAATTATTCTTCCTAATAACGTCTTGGAATCAGAAAATTTCAGAGTATCACATATGGTGTCACCTCTCAATTTAAAATTCTCCACATAAGGAATGTAGAACTCACAATCAAAATTTTTCATGTCTTCGAGAACTTGTGCGAAGAGGTCATAGTCTTCATGTAAAAGGCCACAACGGGCACCCCTGTGAGCGTTGCGGTGATCTTGGAACAAGCTTCTCTGAAGACACCGCCAGCGTGAAATGTGTAGCCGCGAGGACACTCGACCACCTCGTCGACGTCCGACACCTCCTCAACGGAGTCCGGCACCTCCTCGACGGCATCCTTCCCATCCTCGACGGAGTCCGGCACCTCCTTGACGGCGTCTAGCATGACAGAGTCCGAGATGGCACGTTGGGCCGCGGCAGCGGCATCACCGTGCGCGTCGGTCCGGCGTGCCCATTCAAGGACACGTTCCGGAGGGTTGGCGCTGCTCCAGATGTGGCGCGGCAAGAACCAATCGCTGTTGTCCATGCGCCACGCCGCCATGGTGCTCGGAGCGCGGACCATGGGCTCGGGTTCATGCGCATAGGAGCTAACTCGTCGACGGCGGGTGGGTGGCGCCGAGCGTCGTGGCCGTCTGTCGAGTCCGCGATCAACTCCTCCGACCTGTGATCCATGGCGATCCCTAACCCTATTGTTGCTAGTATTTGCGGCGGCGTCGAGCTTTACTTGGGAGACGAAGTGGAGGCGCGATGTGGGCCGCCGGATATGAAGAAGGGCATTAGGGTTTTTGGAACGCGGGGCGATAATTGCGGGGATGAATGCGGCAGCGCAACAGATGGTTTGACTGCCGTGCGCGAGGGCAAAGCCGTTCAGAACCGCCGCCGGCGCATTAGGGGGAGCCAAGACGCCAGCTCGGGACGTCCGGTTTTGTGGAATGGAGGGAGTACTTCTCAAGAGATTAATGACATGAAAAACTTTATTTTTTTTGTTAGTCTTTAAATAAGTACAGATAGGTTTTAGATAAATGGATGGAGGGAGCATTGCGGGTGCCCTGAGGGAAACTTGCTTCACGCCCCCAACAATAATGGAGTTCTCCACCAGAGATTATGACTTTCGTTTACTCGTCGGGGGCATGATTGATTGACGACCAATGATCACGAAGAACAGAAGCTCTGAAAGCCAGGCCCGTACGTGTTGTCGTCGGTTGCCGCAGCAACGCGCACGGGGGCAACGTGCCTGGTTCTTGGCGGCGGATGACCACCACTAGCTACAGCCCCGCAGCAGTAGAAGCGCGCGCAACAAGTGCAAGGGCACCAAGGAAGCAACGGGGCGGCCGGGCGCGTGCGGTTTCAGGCTCCCAGCCGGCTACCCCCTGCCGCCATTGGGATTTGGGCATGGATTATTGCTCGGAAACGGCCAAGAAATTAAAAGCGCTCCCCCACTCGATCGCCGCCTTCGTGCGTTTCGGTCAGGAGGCCGGAGAGATCGACCTCTTTGGTTCATGGTGGAAAGCAGCCATGCTATGCTATCACGGCTACTAAGGCATCGTAGTTAACGAGAAACTACAGGGATCCGCAGAGCCTTCACCTCCTTTATTTAGTCTGTACCGAACAGCAATTCTTTCAAATATAACCAACTTTCTCCCGCCCCCTTTGCTTCCATTCCCAACACTACTCAGTTCTTAATTCTAGTAGTTGCTCCACATGCCAATAAGCCTATTGTTTTTTCTTCGAATGTCTCTTTCAAGCTTTGAGCTAACCAAAGACGGAAAGGCACTTTCGTTTTTCTATAACTAAAGCTACCATGCAAAAAAAAAAAAGCTTGATCTTGACGTACACAAGCAAAATTGGAACTTGTTGGACAGGTTAGTGCTCCTGGTGGTTCCTGGCTATAAGTACCCTTATGGGGCTTCAGGACATGGCACATGCCTCTCAAACCTACTAGTTATCAATCTGTCTAATCCCCGGAGCTCACTGGTGGCCTGCAATCTCATCGTCATGCCTGGTCTGATGAGGCACAGCAGGTCCTTGGCAAATCTGCTTGAAAAGAAGCTTCACCAGCTCCCGACACCGAAGACGATGAAGATCAGCAAGAGCGCCCCTAACCTCGTGAAGAAGGCCGTGACGTCGTTCAAGAGCAAGACGGACGCTCTGAGGACGAAGCTCATGATCCTGGCCTCGCTGCGTCGCAGGATGGCCATGGTCTGTGCGATGTCTCGCCAGATCCACGCGCTCGTCGGTGGCCAGGATAAGCAGGCCATGGTGGAGCACAGCAACAAGGCAGCGGCAGCGGCGGCGACGAGCGACGAGCCAGCTGGAGATCATGGTGCAGCAGCAGGGCTCACCTTGGTATGTTTGAGGTGGCAATGTATGAGGAAGGTTACCATGGCTACCCTGAATGGACCAACTCCCTCTTCGACGATGACACTACTGTTTACAATGATGATGATGAGGATGTCCAGGATGACGACGAGCAAGATGACGATCTTGATGTCGATGTGTTTGATGAGCCCTCGGTCATCGAGATCATCAGGAGCAACCGGGAGGCAGAAGGTTTGGAGTTCAACATGGAAGATGATATCGACGAGGCTTGCGATATGTTCATTAGGAGATGCCGCAGCCGTATGAACCTTAGCTTCTAGTGACCTCTCGTTTTTAACTTTGTAGTCTTAACATGAATGATATGATGTAGTTGGACAGATTATTAGTACTGACGAATTGAAAGCGACAATATAAGGTTGTGAGATGCTTAGACATTATTGTAGCAGCTAGGTTTAAGAGGACATGAACTTATTTTGATACGAATAAGATCACTTTTATTGAGGTGCGGCAAAGCATTCTGCTCATTTCCTGGCGATTTGGTTCATAATGATCCTGGTTGGAATTTTACCATTCCATCCAGGATAAGGCGAGCGGCTGCCCTCCTTGCGTTACAATCCCGAGACCAATAGATTTTAGGAGAGAGCGAGCGACAAGTGTCTACCTCGAGGCCCCAAGCGATCCTCTTCGTGCCAAGATGCCCAAGAACCCCTAGCAATATCTTACCTTATTACCTTTTTTTTTTGCAAAGTGACCATGGTACTTGTGCGTGTGTATACCCCATTCTTTTGTAAAATGGACATTCTTACCAATTTTGGATCAGGCAAGCTATTTTTAAAAATATCACCGTGATTTTTTGACAAATTTTTCTTTGCGAGTGTTTTAGAAGAAATACTCTAGAAAGATTGCATATAATTTTGATATCAAAATGTGTTTTGAGTCTTGATAGAAAACAATTTTCTAATAGATCCGCCAAAAATATTTTTTTGGAAAATGTCCATGATAATTGATACATTCGTAGGATCTTTTCCACACACACACACACACACACACATAATAGTAGCCCACATAATTTTTTATACCACTCCTCTCTCGGTGTGCTCGATACTCAACTCCACTCCCCTGCTTGCACTCATGTTTGTATTTCCTTTTTCTTTTCATTAGATAAGGCTCAAAGGAAGAATTGAGGAATAGTCTAGAAGTTAGTGTACCACACATCTGCAAATTAATCTTGTCCTAGATTGTTCATATGAACTTTTGAATTTGCCAACCGTTTGAAACTCTAAGACTTGTTGTTATTATGTTATCGCTATGATGTGTGTGATCATTCTCAAGCTCTAAGACATTCAGTATTGAATTTATCATAACTTGTGTTTTATTTGATTTTATCATGGAACTTAAGATGCACAATATTGGTTTTCAATTTATGATGACCCACATGGATATTATCATGTATGTTATATCATTTGCTCCTAGCTAGTAATATAATGTAGGATGCAACTTATATAGCAAATATTTTTCTTGCTGCAGCCTTTTAATCTTTAGAAGTGAGATGGCACCAACCCGTCGAGGAAGGAAGCTTGCACTTCCACGGGAGTTTCTAGAGGAGAAAGGCTAGAGGCTTGGAGTAAAGGAACTTGAGAAAAGGGGTAGAAAAAAAATAGTGTCTCCACAAATTTGTTTTTCAATCGTCACCAAGTTTCGATTGTTCCTACCCATGTGTATGTACTCATATGTGAACATTAAATCCTCAATCTACTATAGAGAAGAATGTATAAACCATTACTTTTATCTAAAAATTAATTGATCGAACATAGAATCACATAGCCATGTTTTAAGAACTTTACACGATTGATAACAAATTTCGCATGACTCTGAAAGCAAATGAACAATAGACACAAATTAGAAACATTACTTCTAGCTAGCTGAGATTTCACACACACACACACACACACACACCTTTTCTTTTCTTTAGATGAGGCTCAAAGGAATAATTGAGGAATAGACTAGAAGCTAGTGTACCACACATGTGTAGATTAATCTTGTCACGAACTTCTGCTTTTGCCAACCATTTGAAACTCTAAGACTTATTGTTTTTATGTTATCACTATGATGCGTGTGATCATTTTCAAACTCTAAGACATTCAATACTGAATTTATCATAACTTGTGTTTTATTTGATTTTACCATGGAAGTTCAGGCCCACAATATTGGTTTTCCATTTATGATCACACCCGCATGGATATCGTCATGTATGTTACATCATTTGCTCCTAGTAATATAATGTAGGATGTAACTTATATAGCAAATATTTTTAATTTAGATTCTCGATGATGGATTATGTGAGTCATCTGATATTTGGATCTTCCATAATCGATCCTTCAAAATCAACCATAATCAGAAACAAACATGGCTAAATTTTAGCTAAGAATCGGTTTGAATTAAAGTTTAGCTAGCAGTATCCTACCTACCACCCAGCTAAATCTTTAGTTGGTGGGATCCACAACACCAGCCTTGTTCGGTTGGTTGGTGACAGCGGCTGGTGCTGATTTGTTGCGGCTGACTCAAGGCGTAGTCAGCAGGTACAATAAACCACTTCAACTTGTCTTATAGCCAACCACATCAGCACAATCCTATGTGGTAGAGCGAGAGAGAGAGAGAGTTGATCGCTGGATCTTGTGATGATCTCATCCCGTTTTCTCCAAGGTGCTATAGCAGGGCATCAGGATGATGAAAGGGAGAGATGCGTGGGTGGTTGTGTGATGTAATAAAAAAACTGCATATGGGTCTAGTTCAATAGAAACTTATTTTTTGATCTTTGCAAAGAGACAAGTTAGTTTGGCTGCAAATGAATGGCTTGGCTTATAGCCGAGCTTATTAACCCTGCTCTAAGCTAGCTGCACCATATAATTTTCTGAAAAGTTTAAGCACTCCCTTCCAATATTAAATCAACTGCAAACTGGGCCCATCGTCGCCTGCATCGATGTTTTCTTGCTCGTTCCTATACACTTCTCAGTGAGAAAATAACCAACAACTGCAAATACATTCTGACTTCTCCATGTCCATGAAAATAAGAGCTAGCTACACGCTCCCTTCATTCTGTGGCGGCCTAGCTGCCTTACACCTGTGCCTTTTCTTCTTGGCTCTTTTACGGTGGACCATACCACCACGTGGTGTGGTATGCAGTATATGGCTATTTTTGGTAAGGGTAAATAGGTAACTTTTTAAATTTTAAATAAATTTGGCAACCTCGGGTCGAGAAAAATTTCGTTTATAACACCATGAAAAATTTGAAAAAAAATCATTTTTGAAATTTGAAATGAAAATGTTTGTTTTTGAAATTTGAGAAAAAAATTGGCCACACCACCACAGAGAAATGAAAAAATTCGAATTTTCATTTTTTGAAATTTGAAATGAAAATTTTCATTTTGAAATTTGAAAAGAATCGGCCATACAAATAGATAGAAATGAAAAAAATGGAAACATTTCGTTTGTGCCATCAAGAAAATTTTGAAATGAACAATTTTGAGAAAAAATCATTTTTGAAATTTGAAAAAATATTGGCCATACCACCAGAGAGAAATAAAAAAAATTGAAATAAAAAAATCATATATTTCGTTTATGCCACCAAGAAAAAACTACTAATAATACCCTATATACCACCTATGCATACCAACCTATACCACATATTAAGCCGTGATGGTATACAATTAATCTCAACCGTCGGATCCTACCATACTGGTCCTTTTCTAACAGTGGTATAGGGTGGTACGGTCCACCCGTAAAAGAGGCCAATTAATAGTGGAGTCATTATTATTCACATCAGGAACCATACTTTCGTTTGCTTGTCGATACATGATTGATCACGAGAACAAACAACTTTGAAAGCCACACTGTGTTGTGGTCAATTCTCAGTTGGTCATGCCCACAGTTCACGCACGGGGGGCATGCAGCGCAAACACGCGTGATGGGCACGAAGCAACGGCGCCGGCGCGTGATCGGCGACACCACGATAATAAGAAACAAGACCAAATCGCGCGCGCGATCTCCTTTTCGTGTTGACGAACAGCAAAGACAGCGATGGTCGCGTCCACAGAAAAGCTGCTGTAGCCTGTAGAGAACAGTTTAGAGAAAAGCACGGCACTGCAAATCGTGAGAAAAAGCATCAATCGGAAAGCCAAGGAAGGGCACTGCGCAGGCGAGCCAAGCGAGATCACATTGGCTACCCGCCGGCCGGCCAGAGCCCACAATGTGCGTGATGGCACGAATCACACGGAACTACGCGAGCGGCCGGCAAAGGAAAGCGTCGCCGGCCATGCGTCTCTGTGCGTTTTGGTTACGAGATCGAGAGGGAGAAGAGGTGGTGGTGGTGGGAACAGCCGTCATCGGCAACGAAGATAACGGGGCGAAGGAGCCAATCTTCGCCGCCCTAGGATAGGTGCCGTTTTCTACTGAAAATGGGGTTCTTTTACCATATCATTTTCGTTTATCCGACTTTGCTATGCTACGGGCCTTTCCTTGCCATAACTTTTAGTAGTTTTTCTTTCACTCTCAAAGTTCGGTTGATTTAGTTGTGTGGTGCTTCTTTCGAAGAAAAAATAGTGGTGCTTACTCCACATGTCGATTCTTTTTCTTCAATGTGTTTTTCATGCTTTGTTGAGGTACCAAAAGATTTTTTTCATTTTTCTGAAACAAAGCTGCCAAAAGCTTGATCTCGACACGCCCACAGAACAAATAAAGCTGCGAGAAGGGCGCACTGGCAGTTTAGTGCACAGCTAATAAGTTCTACCCTGGCTATAAGTACCCCATATAGTGCTTCAAGACAAGGCCCATGCCTCTCAAACCTACAAAGCTCTATCCCATCTCTGGAGTGGAGCTAGATCACTGACAATACTACTCACTCGTGCCAAGCTTGAGGCACTTAGTAAATCTTCACGACAGCCAGCTTCATATATAAGCTGTCCACACCAGAGATGAGGATCAGCAAGAGCGCCCCCAACCTCTTGAAGAAGGCGGCGACGTCCGTCAAGAGCAAGGCCGACGCTCTAAGAAAAAAGCTCATCTTCGTGGCCTCGCTGCGCCGAAGGTTGGCGATTGTCTACGCGATGTCTCGCCAGATTCGTGCACTTGTCACGTCAGAGGGCCAGAAGAAGCAGCATGATGCTAGGGTGGATCACGGCAGCAAGGCTGAGGCTCTCACGATGCACAAGGTGTTAGGGATGAGCAAGGATCCCGCTGGTGATCGTGATGGCAAGATCCATCTGGGTTTGTTTGAGGTGGCAATGTTTGAGGAAGGTTATCATGGCTACACTGACTCGACCAACTCCCTCTTCGACGATGACATTTCTTACAACGATGGGGAGGATTCGCAAGACGATGAGGACGACGATCTTGATGTTGATTCGCAAGGTTTGGAGTTCAATATGGATGATGATATTGATGAGGCATGTGAAATGTTCATTAGGAGATGTCGTGGTCGGATGAACCTTAGTTTCTAGTCTAGTTGCTGTACTTCATGTGAGTGATGTAAGCCTGAAGAGACTAGTACATGCTACTGACGCACTGATGGGAGATAATAGAAGGTGGGCGCGTGAGGTACTAAGATGTAGCAGCTAGTGCGGCAAAGTGTTCTGCACATTGCTTGAAACTGCACTGCACAGTAATTTTGCATGGATATAAGAGTAAAATACATGTATAATCCTTGAGCATGTCCCTAGGTGGAACGGAGGTTATTGAACTTTCAATGTGCAGTTTTATGTTGCCAAATTTAGGAAAACAAATCTTCAAAATATAACACACACATCATATCCTTGAACATGTCGTTCTCAGGTTCCTGTTGAAATAAATGGGCCTTAAAACATTTATTTTAATAATTAAAGAATTATAGCCCATTGCTTTAATGCTAGGGAGAATAAAAGTGAATAATACCGTAAGGATATTTGAGGAGACCTTTACCCGACTTAATAGGTTTACAAAATGTACACCACTTGTGAAGTTGGAAAAGGAGACTGGCGAGCCACACGCGCGCGCTCGCTCGCCTCGCCTCGCCGAGGCCGTGTCGTGACGAGCGGTGCAGACGTGAGGTGTTGCAGGGCGGAGGCACCTTTTGCCGCTGAAAGGAATAATCCTAACGGTGACATGCCTTCCTTACCCGCGAGCGTCCCGGTTCAATGAACTGCATGGGAGCCTCCCCCGCAGGTCCGCCTCGGGCTATATATAGCCGCGCCCCCTCCTCTCCTCCGATTGCCCATTCACAATCAGATACTCCTGTTCAGGAGATCTCTCACTTCTCCCTTTCTGTTCTGCTGCGTTCCGCATTCCCATCGCCTACGGCGAGAGCAGGCCTCCGGAACCTCGACTGCTGCTGAAGATTCTGCTCGGGATAGGCGGGCGATAAGGTTTTTGGAGAGCGTTTGATGCGACTGCTCGCTCCCTGTACGACTACTACGACTACTTCCCGAAGGCCGTCCGTGAGCTGCACTGCGATAATCTTCCTGCACCGAATCTGTACGACTACATCGACTAAGGTTCCCCAACGGTTAGCCAAATGGTTAACCCAGGGAATAACGGCGCATCGGGTGACGCCATCACCCGCCCCGTCTTTGCGTACTTTCTGATCTACTCTTTGTTCATGTTTAATTGTATTTTAATCATGAACATGTTTATGTTTAATAGTTGTTTAAACATGAACACTTGCACATGTTATGTTGCACCCACTATGTTGTTTTTGTTGGAATATCTTTTTAATCATGGAATTAAAATATACCGTTTAATCACCTCTTATCTAACAATCCAAAAACCTTATGTTGATGATAGGATGATTCCGGTAGCTAGCTTTGCAAATTCCATTAAGCCAAAGTCATTTGATGGTTCCAACTATAAGAGGTGGCGGGATTTGGTCACTCTTTGGTTGACAACCATGAACGTGATGTACGTTATCTCCGGAACAGCTCCCGAGGGTGTCTTGGCTAAGGCTTTTCAAGCTGCCGATAGCTTGTTCCGGGGTGCCGTCATCAGTGTTCTGGCTGACAACCTGATTGACACCTACCTCCGTTACAAGACAGGGAAGGAGGTCTGGGATGCTCTTGAGGCTCAGTTTGGAGTTTCTGATGCTGGTAGTGAGCTGTACGCCATGGAACAGTTCCTAGACTACAAGATGGTCGAAGACCGTCCGGTAGTGTAACAGGCCCATGAAATACAGGGACTAGCAAAGGAACTCAAAGACTACATCAAAGAGAATCCATGTAAGTTGCCCGAAAAGTTTGTGGCCGGAGCTATTATCTCCAAATTACCACACTCTTGGAGGGACTTTGCTACGACTCTAAAACACAAGAGGAAAGTGTTTGGTTTTGATGACCTTGTCGCTACTCTTGATGTTGAGGAGAAGGCAAGAGCAAAAGACACACGTGGAAAGGCAGTGGCCGGCTATGTATGTGTTGAATCAAAACAAACTCGCAAGCCACACAAAGTTGCTGAGGCGAGAAATTTGACACCTCTAGAATTAGTTCTTTCCGATTTGAGCGAAATGAATGGTGTGTTGACAAAGGGAGGTAAAAGATATTTCATGACTCTAATAGATGATTGCACTAGATTCTGTTACATCTATTTACTGAAATCAAAGGATGAAGCTTTGCATTACTTTAAAATCTATAAAGCTGAAGTAGAAAACCAACTTGAGAGAAAGATCAAACATCTTAGGTCCGATCGAGGTGGCGAATACTTCTCAAATGCTTCCGATTCATTTTGTAAGGAACACGGTATTGTTCATGAGAGGGCACCGCCATATTCACCCCAATCCAATGGGATTGCCGAAAGAAAGAACCGCACGCTGACTGACTTGGTGAATGCCATGTTAGAAACCGCGGGGCTCTCCAAGGCATGGTGGGGTGAGGCGATAATGACAGGATGTCATGTCTTGAACCGTGTACCTCTAAAGAATAAGGAAGTAACACCATTCGAGGAATGGGAGAAGAAGAGGCTAACTCTTTCATACTTACGTACCTGGGGTTGCTTGGCCAAAGTGAACATGCCAATCAACAAGAAACGTAAACTTGGACCAAAGACTGTGGACTGTGTCTTTCTAGGTTATGCTTTTCACAGCGTTGGATATAGATTCCTGGTAGTAAAATTTGGCATGGACGACGTTCTCGTCGGTTCAATTATGGAGTCCAAAGATGCTACATTCTTTGAAAACATATTTCCAATGAGAGATGAAATGGGTTCATCTAGGCAAGAGTCTATCGAGAAGGATAAACCTGCCGAGTCGGTAGTATGTGACATACCCACACCAATTGAACATTCGGAGGAGGATAATGATGAGGCTCCTAGAAGGAGCAAGAGACAGAGGACTAAAAAGTCCTTTGGTGATGACTTCATCGTATACCTCGTGGATGACACTCCTAAGACCATTGAAGAGGCCTACTCATCTCCTGATGCTGACTATTGGAAGGAAGCAGTTAGGAGTGAGATGGACTCTATCATGACGAATGGCACTTGGGAGGTTGTTGAACGTCCCTATGGGTGCAAACCTGTTGGGTGCAAATGGGTGTTCAAAAAGAAGCTTAGGCCTGATGGTACTATTGATAAGTACAAGGCTAGGCTTGTGGCCAAGGGCTATACCCAGAAGGAAGGGGAAGACTTCTTTGACACCTACTCACCAGTCGCTCGACTGACCACTATACGAGTGCTACTATCTCTAGCAGCCTCTCATGGTCTTCTCATCCATCAGATGGATGTTAAGACAGCTTTCCTGAATGGAGAGTTGGAAGAGGAGATCTACATGGATCAGCCAGATGGATTTATAGCAAAGGGTCAAGAGGAAATAGTGTGTAGGCTAGTAAAGTCTCTCTACGGCCTCAAGCAAGCTCCCAAGCAGTGGCATGATAAGTTTGACAGAACTTTGACATCTGTTGGCTTTGTTTCGAATGAAGCCGACAAATGTGTATACTATCGCTTTGGTGGGGGTGAAGGAGTAATCCTATGTCTGTATGTAGATGACATACTTATCTTTGGCATGAATCTTGATGCGATCAAGGAAGTCAAAGACTTTCTGTCTCAAAACTTTGAGATGAAAGATTTGGGAGAAGCTGATGTTATCCTTAACATAAAGCTGATAAAGGGAGAAAATGGTGGGGTGACTCTATCTCAGACTCACTATGTTGAGAAGATCCTAAGCCGGTTTGGCTATAGCGATCACAAAGCCGCTCCAACCCCTTATGATGCCAGCTTGGTTCTGAAAAAGAATCCAAGGATAATGGTAGATCAGTTGAGATACTCTCAGATCATTAGTTCATTAATGTATCTAGCCAGCGCCACTAGACCCGACATTGCATACGTAGTTAGTAAACTGAGCCGGTTTGTTGCAAACCCGGGAAGTGAACTTAGTGACGGTGTCCTTGTTGATCTTAGCTTGCTCGTCCATGAAGTCCTTCACTTGTATACAAAGTGGAACCGGATTTTGAATGGACGAACTTGCATTAAATTGAGGTTTACCTTGCCCGTAGCGGAAGTTTGGTGAATCTCCTTTCCTCATGTAGTCGAGCATCATTGCTTCCTCCGGACAATCTCTTTGGACATGGTCGTACTCTCCATACTCCTCGCATGTGGATCTTGCTTTGGCAGCCTTTAGGTTTTGAGTCTCTTTCTCCATCTCCATCTTCTCAATCCTCCTCATAAGTAAACCGATATGCCATTCAAGGAGTTCGGCTCGCATGTATTCATTGAAACGCTCCAAAGCTTCCGCAATCATCTCCGTTGGGAATTGAGCAAATGTGTCAATCTTGTTGCGCAAACTCTGAGTCTTGGCCGGCGAATAAAATTCCTTCATGAAGGCCCTCATCAATGCTTCCCAATCTTGTTTCGACTCCGCCGGTAGAGTGTGGAACCAACGCAAAGCTTTTCCAAGTAGTGAGAACGGAAAAAGCCTTGCCCTCATTTGATCTTGAGTCACCCCGTCCACATTGAAAGTTTGACATAGTTGAACGAATGCTTGGAGGTGAAGGTTCGGATCCTCTTTACCGGTGAAAGGCGAGTGTTGCACCATGCGGATAGTTGAGACCTTGATCTTGAATGGCCTTCCGGCGTCTTGAAGGTTTATGATAGGTAGATCAACGATGTCCGGGGTGCATAGCTCGATCTTGCGCTCCGGTTGCGGTTGTTCTCCCATGGGTGGCGGTTAAGGTTGATCTCCCTTTGGACTTGGAGGTGGTGATTCCCTTGGAGATTCCGGCAATCCTTCGGCCTCGGATTTTGGATCTAGGGTTTCCAATCCTTTAGCTTGTGTTGCACGTCTCCTTTGCCTGTAAAATTTTCCTGGATCATCCACAAAAGAAAGTTTGTGTTTCTTGGAGAGGTAGCCGTCCATCTCCGGTTAGGGTTAGCAAAAACAAAAATCTAAAAAAGAAAAATTAGGGTTAGTCAAAAACTAGATTAGATTGATTTTTTTTCTTTTCGAGGATGATCAAAGTTAAGAGATGCAAAAGAAAAATCAAAAGAAAAACTGAAAATATAAAAAAAAAGGCGATACTAGATCGGATCTTGATTGCTTGTTCCCCGGCAACGGCGCCAGAAAAAGGGGCTTGTTGACGGTTGATTGTCGTATCAAAGTTCGTTTGGATTTGCAAGCGGACAAATCCCCCGTCGTAGTCAAGGGACCCTTCTTCCCTTAAGTGTGAGAACCCAAGGTATCGAATCCGTGGAATAATATGCAACGCAAGGATTCAATCTAGTAAAGCAAGGAAACTCTTTCTTTTGAAGAACCAAGTTGCATCTAATCTAAGAGATCATCAAGAAAACACATCTAATCTAATCTAATCTACTAAACACAAGAGGTAGCAAGAGAAAGCAAAGAGATAACCGATCCAGAGAGCCTAGATCATGCTTATGTTGTAGCTCCAAACAAGATAGATGAAGATAGAAAAGCGAATCTCATAAAAAGCATCTTTAAACCGTGACCTCCGATCCGATTCTGAAGACGCCCGCCTTTTGGAGCCACCGTTCTGTCACAACACACTCCTATTCGTGCGGGTTAACCTAGGGTGAGTTCGAGAAGAACAAGTTGAAAACACTTGGTCGGTCCGGTATGCACCTCTAGCCACCGCGGCTACAAGAGCACCCTATGCAATCTATCTTAAGTATAGATTGAGGAAGAAGCAAAACTAAGGGAGAACAAAATCATCGAGAAGGCACTTGATCGCTAGAAATCGGATTCACTATAAAACTTCACCATGAATGATTAGATGAATAAGATCACCACCGGGATCCTACCTCGATCTTGATCCTTGCTCCGGAGCTCCGACGTGGTCTTCCATGCAAGGTTCCCACGTCGGCTAGGGAAACCCTAGACAACTAGCACGACCCTCCTCTCCGAGATGGTGTCCCTCTAGCTTCTCTGCTCCTCGACGGCGGATGATGAATGAATTGATGTGTGGCTCTTGGCAGGGGGACTATAAATAGTCCGAGGGGCGTCTAGGTCAAAGGGGGCGCCGAACCGGGCCCGGAATGGGCTGGGCCGGCCGGCCTGGGCCGACCGGCCTGGGCCCATTTCGGCCCAGTTCGGCCCCGGCTTCCTCCCGGTTGCTTCTCGTGTCTTCTGGAACTTTCCACTTCCTGCATGTGGGCCCTTGACGTCAGTTTCTCCGCGGTTTGGATAGGGCTCCTTGTCGTGCAAGCTTCAGCATTTTCTGTCCAGGTCCTCGGAGTTTCACGACTTCACGCTTCGGTCCTTGGGCCATTTGGAGTCATGTTCACTTCGTGTCTTGACTTGTACCGGGCTTCATGATCTTCTCACAAAGTGCTTGATGAACTTTCCTGGGAAGTCTCCCTTTTAGCGTTAAAACCCTGCGTAAATAATAAACTCCAAAAACCACATGCGAGTGCGAACTTGACATATCATGAGGGTTAGGATCGTTAGTTTGGATATTAAATCAATGCCAACATCGAAGGTAAACTCATGGCTAGGTTGACGGAAATTCACCGTCAATAGCAGGCCTCCAGAACCTCGCCTGCTGTTGAAGATCCTGCTCAGGATAGGCGGGCGATAAGGTTTTTGGGAAGCGTTTGACGCGACTGCTCGCTCCCTGTACGACTACTACGACTACTTCCCGAAGGCCGTCCGTGATCTGCACTGCGATCATCTTCCTGCACCGAATCTGTACGACTACATCGACTAAGGTTCCCCAACGGTTAGCCAAATGGTTAACCCAGGGAATAACGACGCATCGGGTGACGCCGTCACCCGCCCCGCCTTTGGGTACTTTCTGATCTACTCTTTGTTCATGTTTAATTGTATTTTATTCATGAACATGTTTATGTTTAATAGTTGTTTAAACATGAACACTTGCACATGTTATGTTGCACCCACTATGTTGTTTTTGTTGGAATATCTTTTTAATCATGGAATTAAAATATACCGTTTAATCACCTCTTATCTGACAGTTCCTAAACTCAAAAATCATTTACTGTAGCAACATGGCATCTTATGCCATTTGTTCATGATTTTGGTGATTCAATTGACAACACGACCATTGGGACTAACAAAGTGTTGAGAATGAATCTTGAAGGTATTTAGGTAATAAGGAAGCAACCACGTCCATAGCCAAGCAAAGAATCAAAGAAATCAAGAAAACAACAATCACTATAGCTACCTACTCATTTGATGATGGTAAAATATGCCACTGAATCCGTCGGTGCTCTAGCAGGCATTGAGAAACAACTGCTACCATTGGATTTTCTAATTGCCAGTTATTTAGACGCGTTGGAGCAATTTATGCAGCAACATCTGAGACAGGCGAACCACTGGTTCATCCAATGAAGCACCATATCAATCGACACACTAGAAGATAGGCGAACCACCGATTTTCAAGATGATGAGCACGATGATCTTGATGTTGATGCTTTCGATGGGACCTCTATCATCAAGACAATCAGGAGGGACCAAGAGGCCAAAGGAGTGGAGTTCAACATGGATGATGATATTAATGCATGAGGCACGTGAAATGTTCACTAGGAGATGTCGCGGCTGAATGAACCTTAGTTTCTAGTCTCGTTTCTGTATTTTACGTGAGTGATGTAAGGCTGAAGATACTAGTACTAAAGATAATAGAAGGTGGACGGGATACTAAGATGTACTCCCTCCATCCCAAAATACTATTTGTTTTTGCTTTTCTAGGTACATAACCTTTGTTGTGCACCTAAATATATATATGCTGTGTCTAGATACATAACAAAAGTTATGCATCTAAAAAAGCCAAAACAAATAATAATTTGGGTGGAGGGAGTAGCAGCGAGCTAGTGCGTCAAAGTGTTCTGCACATTGCTTGAAACTGCACTGCATAGTAATTTTGCAAACATACATGAGTAAAATACATGTATGGTCCTTGTACATGTCCCTGGTGCCATCAAAGTTATTGAACTTTCAGTGTACATTTTTACGTTCCCAAATTTGACCCAGGTGTCATTCAGGTCACTAAATATTTGAAATATACATTTTCATATCATTGAACATGTTGTTCTCTAGTTTTTAAACTCTTATAAAATTATTTTTAGATCCCTGAACTTGTACCGCAACAATCATTAACAAACACTACAACACAATTTCATATTGGGACATTCCTACCATGTGCAGTTAATGACGTCGTGTGTTTCGAATTTTTATGCATCACTATATTAGTGATGCGTCGAAATAAATAATGTCACTAGTCGCGGTTTATGACACTATTAATGACCAAGGGTTTTTGTAACACCCTGCGTCATAAATCACGATTTACAATGTAAAAACGACTTTTTTGGGTCACTAATAAACTTTTTTCTTGTAGTATTATCTCTTATATTTTCTGCTGATAGTTTCCATTTACTCGTCCAATACTATAATGGATGATGCTATAGCATCATGCTCATATCCCTCTCCAACAATATCCTTTTTTGGGCACAATTCACCTTGGTCCCAACGCATCTGGACCCCATTATTATGAAAATTGTATATTCTTACACATTTCTGAAGATAAAGATATATATTTTTAAAAGTCTCCATAAAATATTTTTGGCATTTTTTATAAACTTAGGAAAAAAATGTTTGTCAAAATTATTTTAGAAAACAATTTTCGCACTAGCTTTTCCAAACACGTTTTGTGTAAAATTTCATGGTAATCTATGTATGTTTTTCCTAAATACCTTCTATAAGATATTTTCCAAAAAAATATTTTTGATTTTTTTTGCAAACCTATACTTTAATAAAATGAGGACATATTCCTGCAGTGCACTTCAACAAATTGTACTTTGCCACCAGCACACGGTAAAGTAAGCCCCATATGCACACGGCGAAGATTGCACAACATCCAGCATCACTCCAAAGAGGTATTTTCCATGTGCCTTTTGCCGCGCACAGTAAAGGTCTTTTCCGTGCGTATGTGTGACACTCGGCACAAAAAATGGAAAATTAAAAAAAACAAAAAACCCCGTCGGCCACATCTAACCCCACTGACCGGCTGTCGTGGCCCACCGCCGCTGGAGCTCCTCACTGGCCTCCTCCTCCTCCTCCTCCTCCTCCACCACCACCACCACCAGCCTGCCGCAGCCGGAGCTCCCTACCTGCCTCCACCATACCGCCGCCGCCAGATCTCGCCACCGCTACAGCTAGCCCCACCGGCCTCCGCCGCCACCAGGGGCAGAGCCACGGCGCGCGCCGGGTGGGGGGCACGCTCCCAAAAATCAAAGGGTATTCACTGTTTAAATCTAAAAAATGAGTAAAAAAAGGGCGTGCTATATTTGCTATTCACTGTTTACTCATTTTTTGCTATAAAATCACCTTGTTTGGCCCCTCCTATAGTTGATCGGCCCACTGGGGGGTGAAATCCTGGCTACGACCCTATATGCCACCACCACACTAGTCCATTGCCGCCACCTCCACCGCCAGCACCATACCACTGTCGTTGCGTCCACCCGCCATTGTTGCCATAGGTCCGTTGGATGAGAGAGAGAGTGTGAGACATGGGTACCCCTGGGTCCCCACTGACCAGGCCCACGGCCGTCCCCGACAAGTGGGTCCGGCCTACCAGAAGACCAGCCGACCTGACAGTGGGCCCAACCGACCTAGTTGGCGGCCCACACGACCTGTTGATGACCTTCCAGAAGATTCCCTAAACGGCTTTATCCAGAACGACTACAAGACTTGGCGTGCAAGATAAGACATCGGTGGATTCCGACCAAGCAGATCGACGGATATGGCAAGTGTTGTAATCTACTAGATTTAGGTCTCCTGGTCGTAACCGACCAGGAGTCTGGGAACCGACCTTGTCCGCTGGCCAATATAAGGCGGACGAGGCGACCTCTTGTAATCACGCAATCCTCAAGTAATCTACACCAACAACTGGACGTAGGGTTTTACTCTCCGGAGGCCCGAACCAGTATAAACTCGCCGTGTTCTCTGTGTTCCGTGTGCTCGTGCGCAGCCTTCGAGTTCTTAGCCCTAGATTCCCCCTCGCCGAACAACTAAACCACCGGGGCTAACCCCCCTGTGGGCTGTCTAGATCTAAACATCTGACAGTTGGCGCGCCAGGTAGGGGCGGAATCCAGGGTTCTTCGTGCAACTCGATGGCTTTGACCAACGGCGTCATCTTCCCAGAAAGCATGGCGGACATCCTCGCCAACCCCGTCGACATCTGCTTCGGCTCTATGCCGGCGGAATCCACCGTTCCAGCCGCTTGCCTCGTCATCGAAAGCAACGCGGTCACCACCAACCAGCAGGTCGGGGCAGATCTGCTGACGGAAACCCACCCACCCACTCCTCGCGACCTGATCACGGGGCTTGATCGCGTCGAAGACATGCTCTCCGACACGATCAAGGTCTGCGAACGCGTCAAGCGCCCTCGCACTCCTCCAACCCACATGCCTCTTGGCTTGCGGAACGCAGCTCACGTAGCGTCTCGCTACATGAAGCACAAGATCCAGATTGAATCTGGACCCAAGACCCCACGTCGTGGGGACCGCAGGAGTCACCTCGACGACCCTTGCACCGTCCATGAAAACTCCAAACACACGGCTCGCCAGTGCCGTGTGCTCAAGAAGCTCCGCCGACCCCTCACCGCGGCCCATCGCCGCCAGATCAACCGTGAGCCGTCTCCGAACCGCCTCGCGTTTCAGATCGCCCGTACGACCATCTCCCCGAACTATCCGGATGAGATGTTTGAGATCCCAGACCGCGAGGTCCTAGTGGTCTCCGCAGACGTACCACCCCAACTCGGTGAGACGGATGAGCAGCGCATAGAGCGCGAAAACGCCAATGCCGCAAGAGCTACACGCCGTCAGCAGGAGTTAGATGCAGCTGCCGCAGGCGCAGGTCAGCCCGTGGCCAACGTCGGACAAGGTGCTGGCGACCAACCGGGAGGCAACGTCGTCAATAGAGCACAGCCGGCTCCAGCCGCCCCGCAGCAGCACAACGAGCCTCGTCGAGTACGCCTACATGCCAGAGACCTCCGAGGGACTTCGAGCAAGATGGTCATGAAGTTTACAACTCTCCTCAAGCAAACTTAGGCGCAGCTCTTGCCGTGCTGGGACAACTTGAGGACACTCCTGCAATACGGCGTCTACAAGCTCACATCCGTGTCGCCACCGCCCAGGTCGAAGAAAGAAGTCCAGGATACAGCAGATCAGCTGCAAGCTCCTACTCCAGGAGTAGGTCAGAGCACCCTCGCCAGTGACGTCGTAGCAATGCTCCCCTTCAGCCTGTGGCTGAAGAGGGAAGAGGCGAAAACGAAGTAGTGCAGCCAGTCAACCTTGCTGCCAATGCTGCCGCCAACACCGTGGCCAACCCTCCAGCCAACGCTGCCGCTAATGCCGCAGGACACGTCGCCAACAACGCAGCCAATGCTGCTGGTGCCCAACAACAAAACGCCGCCGCCAACGCAAGACAGAACGCTGGAGCTCAACCTCCACCAGTACAAGCCAACCATGCTGAGGGCAGTCAACGTCGACGTATACGAGACAAAGTGGAAATAGCACGCCGTGCTAACTACGACCGCGACAACGGGGTCCCTGATCCCCTTGACGCTAATCACCCCATCCAAGCAACAGAACTCCGTCAGATGCACGACCAAGAGCTCCTACGACGCGCCCAGTACGACCAAGATAATGGCCCTCCAGATGACCTCTACATCATCCCGGCAGCCTATGCCCCGTCAGCCAGTCCTGGAGCGGTCAACAACTTCCCAGCGTTTTCACGTCGTCTCAGGACGATTAGATACCCCAAAGATTTTAAGCCAGCCATCGAAAAATACGACGGTCGCTCCGACCCAAGTATTTGGCTCAAGATGTACAGCATCGCGGCACGCGCCTCTGGAGGCAATGAAGACCACATGGCAGGATACTTCCCCCTTGTGATGGGCAAAGCGCCACTCCTGTGGCTCGACAATCTTCCTGCGGAGTGCATCACCTCATGGGCGACCTTGTCACGACTCTTTACGACCAACTACCTGGCAACCTACAATCGTCCTGGCAACACACATCACCTCGCCAGAGTGCGGATGAGGCGTGACGAAACTCTTAGAGAGTACACTAATTGCTACTTTGAGAATCGCAATACCCTCGCAGGTGTCAAGGATGAAGACGTCATCGCCTACTACAAGAAGGGGGTAACCAATATCAAGCTCTTTGAGAAGATCCACGAAGCCGACGCCCACACTATCGCCGACCTCATGGCCTACGTCGACAAGCTAGTCGATACTCAAGATGCGGTGATGCATGACTTCAACGGGGAAGACCACGACGACGGTGGGAGCAGGTCGCGCAAGCGATCTGGCGAAGTCTACGCGACCGATCCACCCAGACCTTCCACCTTCCTAGAAGGTGACTTTAACATGGTCATGGACGACCAGTGCCAATTCCACTGCGACGCCAAGCATACCATGAGGGAGTGCGAACAGCTAAAGCGCACCCTAGGGGTACCCCTGTGGGCTGTCTAGATCTAAACATCTGACAGAGAGAGAGAGATGAGGGATCTCGAGAGGGCGGCGACGCCGAGGATCTGCGTCGTTGAGGGAGGAGGGAGAGCGACGACGCTGAGGGCGGATCTATGTTGCGCGAGGTTTGTCTCCGCTGGATCTACGCTGAGGGAGGAGGAAGGGTGGCGGCACCAAGGAGGGAGGGGCGGAGGCGGAGAGGAGTGAGTGGAGGTATCCACTATTGCACCTTCAGTGGGCTCGCCGTCCGCTGTCGCTGCGCTGAGGGAGAGAGAGGAAAGGGCGTCGGGAGTGGAGGGCACCGAGGTGGACAAGAGATGGAGTAGGGGGAGGGGCAAGAGAGTGCGAAGCTGGGGGTGAGGCTGTGAGGGGATAATGCTAGGGATGAGGCCACGTGGGAGGATAGAGGTAAGGCCGCGGTGGGGTCGTGGGCGGGCGTGGGTGTGGTGGGAGTTTGGTGGTATTCTTTACCGTGTGTCGTAATGAGGGCACACAACAAAGTGTTCTTTTGCCGTGTGTCGCAAGCTGACCCACGACAAAGTATTTTTTGTCTTGCAACACACGGTAAAGTCTATAAATTTTATAATTATTATAAATGAATGAAAATTATCAAATGAATTCATAAAATTAGGAAAAAATTAACACGAAATAATCTATGTCTTCTATTACCTATAAAAAAAATTTTGAAGTTAAATTTCAATTCAAATGTCACTTTGCCTATACATCTAAGAACCACATACGACCTTTTAACTTTATGAAACATCTTCGGAGATAGTTTCGATTTTTACCACAGTCTCCACGACCGTCACTTTGCCTATAAATCTAACCACATACCTTTTACCACAACCTCCACTTACGATTTCTTGAGATTGATAAATCTCATGATTTTCTGACTTTATTTGCTATTTTTAGAATTTTAAAATCATTCCAACACGCGTTCATGGTCGTGTTTCCTGGACAATATGTTGAAAATTTCTTTTGATTTCATGGGTAGGGCCTCAAATTGGGCTAAATAACATGACTATCATTTTTTCACTCATTTTATTCTATTATTTGAATCATTTGCAGTTCAAATTTGATTTGATTCAAAAAATAGCTTGAAATACAATTAATTATTTAAATATAGCAAAACAATAAAAAATACACCAATTTTTAGGTATCTGGAGAGTAGAAAAATGTCGAGATGTGTAGAGATTTTTTTTGGGGGGGGCAATTGAATTTGGGACATAGGAGGGCTCATGAAAATTATTTTGCCGTGTGAAAAAAGAAAAGCACATGACAAACTCATGACTTTGCCGTGTGTTATGAGTTTGCCGTGTGTCAAAAGAAGCACACGTGAAAGAATGCATTTGCCGTGTGCCAAAAAACACGCACGACAAAATGTGGATTTGTCGTGTGCTTTTTCTTTGCCGTGTGCCCGATAAAATGCACGTGGCAAACTCTCAGACACACGGCAAAGAACAAGTTTACGATAGTGCGACTTTATTAAACACTGAGTTTACAAATTTTGACCAATCAAAAAATGGTGAGTCACATGTGTTAACAAAGGAGAGGGAGAGAGAGAGAGAGCTATACTCGCATTATGAACACATATATTTTTTACACGCACAGGGAGGGAGGATGCACAAAGGTACTAAGAGCAACTCCAGCAGATGCACTATTTGAGTCCCAACTCAAAAAGTAGGGGCTGAGAGTAAAAAAATAAACTCCAACAAAACCTCAACTACTGCCCCTACCACTGTTCACAGCCCATAATTCCTCCTCCGACCCCTTCTCCTACGGGTCTGTAGGGAGCCCTACTTAGCAGTTGTTGCCGTTTCTTCCTCCCGCGTGCGCACTGAGTCCCCACGCACGCCGTCCCTTCTCCATCGTCGTCGACCTCACCCGCCTGCCTCGCCTCCTACCCGGACCTCTCGATGCCCGTCAAGCTTCACCACCACCGCCACTGGAGCTCGAGCTCTCTGTCATCGCGCCTCTCCCATCCTTGGGCGCCAGGCGACGGACAAATTGAGTCGGTGGCCATGCGCGTGCCCGGAGCTGGTGATCCTTGTCGTCACCCAGAGCTCGAGCGCACTTGGAGCTTGCACCCGCCCCGACTCGCTTGTGAGAAGAGGAATGGAACGAAGGAAGATGGGAAGAAGAGCGTCATGCTTACCTCAGCACCAGATCGAGCTTGGCCGCCATCAAATCGAGCACCAGCACCGGCGAGTAGAGCTCACCCACCATCAAAACGAACACTGGTGTCGCAAATCGAGCTTGGGTACAACTGAATCAAGCTTTGCTGGAGTCAAATCAGAGTGAGGAGGAGGAGGCAAGACGCCACCACCTGGAGCTCCCCTCCCTCACCGCGACTATCCCGAGCTTGAGCAGATTGCAGATCCATCGTTGTCAGTCCGCGGGCGCCGCCTCCGCACGCCGGCCGAAGCTTGAGCTCCCTTGTGCCGCGCTAAGCTAGAGCTAGAGCTCCCCCGTGCGGGCACCACCGCCACACCTGAGTGAGGGACGAGCCGCCTCCTCCGTGCCACGGCGCCACCGCACGGGCTGGTTGTGGCCTTGCCACTGCTACTGTCCAAGCCTGAGCGCCGCCGCTGCAGGGGCCAGCCGCCAGTGCCCTCGCTCCTCCACACCGCCGCGACGGGGGTTGGCCACGGCGTCCGATCCTCGTCCGCACCAGCCAGTGCCATGCTCCACTGCCCCATAGAAGAGCTCGAGGAAAGGGTGTGTGTGTGGGTGGGGGGGGGGGTAGCAATATGAAGGGAAGATGCGACGGAGGATGGTGGCGGCGGGGAAGATGTAGTTTGTCTCAAATGTCACAATAAAAGTAGGAGCTAAGGGAAAAGGCTTTTGGTGGAGTTGGAAAAAAAAATGAAGCCCCAACAAGTTGCTCTAACGACCGATCAAGTACAGTACTGGTCCTCCACGCAGCAGTGCAAAAAAGCAACTACAAATATCTTGTTACCTCTCTCCATGGCCATGAAACTCGTGCTGCCTTCACGCTGCCTCATCATAGTATATTTTAGGGCGCCCCTAGCTGTGCCTTTATCTTTTCTGCCAATAATGGAGTTCCCCACAACACCAGAGATCATATTTTTTTCCGTATTACTCGCTGGGCCATATGATTGATCACGAACAACAACTTTGAAAAGCCACACGGGCGCGCGTCCACACCGTGTTGTGGTCACAGTTCAGTTGGCACAGCTCGCGCACGGGGGGCACGTGCGGTTCTGGATATCTTCAACCCCACAGCCGGGCAAATTGCATCGGCACGAAGCAACAGCCATGGAAGATCGAAAAGGAGGCGAAATCACGCCATCGTATTTTCATGTGTTGACGAGCTGCAAAGACGCGACTGCGCCCACAGAACATTGTTGGAAAATCGCGGCACTGCAAAGCGTAGAAAAGCATCAGAAATTAATTAAAGCTGAGGAGGGCACTGCGATCGAGCCAGCCCACCAAGCGAGATCACGATTGGGCTGTGGGCATGAGCACGGCAATTGGCCACAAGATCATCGAGAAGGAGAAGGGGAGCCAATCTCCCATTCACCCTAGCTTCATAGCTTGGACAGGTGCCATTGTTTCCTACCTAGTAGTTGGGTTTCTTTTACCATATCGTTTTCTCCCACTTTGCTTCGACCTTCCCTTGCCATAACTTTTGGTAGTTTTGCTTTCACTCCCAACGACGTTGGGTTCTTAATTAAATTGTGGTGCTTAGTCCACATGCCAATTCTTTTCTTCAATGTTTCCTTCATGCTTTGAGCCAGGCGCCAAAAGATTTTCATTTTTTTTCCTAAAGCTTCCAAAAGCATGATCTTGATGGCATGACCACAAGAAAAAAGTTGCAAAACTTGTACAGGTCAGTGCAAAGGCGTTGCCCCACCCCTGGCTGCTGGCTGGCTATAAGTACCCCCATGGGGCTTCAATACAAAGCCCATGCCTCTCAAACTTACAAGCTAGATATCTCTGGAGTTCACTGACATACTACTCACTCGTGCCAAGCTTGAGGCACAACTCCTATAAGCTAGTAAATCTTCTTGACAAGTAGCCTCATCACAAGCCTTCCACACACAGATCAAAGATGATGAGGATCAGCAAGAGCGCTCCGAACCTCCTG
Source organism: Cenchrus fungigraminus (assembly GCA_036936925.1). Lineage (NCBI taxonomy): Eukaryota > Viridiplantae > Streptophyta > Magnoliopsida > Poales > Poaceae > Cenchrus > Cenchrus fungigraminus. Next base: position 26,146,607 of record CM072780.1, on the reverse strand, counting down.
AAGAAGGCGGCGACTTCCGTGAAGAGCAAGTCCGAAGCTCTAAGAACAAAGCTCATCTTCTTGGCCTCCCTCCGCCGAAGGTTGGCGATGATCAGTGCGATGTCTCGCCAGGTGCATGCACTTTCCAAGTTGAAGGGCCAGGAGAAGCAGGCTATGGTGGAGCACGGCAGCAAGGCTCTCACGGTGCACAAGGCGATGGAGACGACAAGCAAGGAGCCGGCTGGTGATCATGGTGGCAGCAGGGTTCATCTTGGTATGTTTGAGGTGGCTGTGTTTGAGGACGAAGGTTATTACCAGGGCTACCCTGAGTGGACCAATTCCCTTTTCGACGATGACAATTGTTACAAGGTTGAGGAGGATGGCCATGACAATGGCATTGATAACGACGACAACAACAACGGCAACGACAATGAGGAACTTGATGTTCTTGGTGCGCTTGATGAACCCTCGGTCATCGAGATCATCAGGAGCAACCGGGAGGCTCAAGGTCTCGAGTTCAACATGGACGATGAGATTGACGAGGCTTGTGATATGTTCATTAGGAGATGCCGCAGCCAGATGAACCTTAGCCTTTTGTGATCCTGCATTTTCAGTTTAAAGCTTTAAGCGAATGGTGTAAGGGATGATGAACTATGTGATGAGACTAGCAACTGACAACCTGATGAGCGACAATATATAGAGAAGTGGGTGGGATACTAGAATGTGGTAGTAGAAGCCATGAGAGTGAGCAAACTTTTGCTGAACACACAAGATATAAGAATCACTCATTTTGTTAGATGTTGTATGCCTGATCTAACTGAACAGGATAAAGTACACTCATATATGCCACTTGTTTTTCTCCATTTCAATACTCTCTCCATCCCAAATTACTCTTCATTCATTTTGGTGTTTTCTAAATACATAACTTTTTCTATGTACCTAGATACATATCAAAATTATGTACTCCCTCCGTATCGAAATATTTGTCGCCATTGACATTTTTTTACAACTTTGACCATTCGTTTTATTTAAAAAATTATGTAGTTAACATATATTTTGTCTGCTAGATGTTTTTCTATTGTAGGTATTTTAAGCTCAACTTATCCTTTTACATATTTGTAATAATTTTTAAAATAAGACGAATGGTCAAAGTTGGAGAAAAAATTCAACAGCGACAAATATTTCGATACGAAAGGAAGTATTTATTAGAAAACCTAAACAAATAGTAATTTGGGATATAGGGAGTACGTGCTAAAATATGTGGTGAGTGGCCATACGCTCTCCCCTTACATATACAAGAGGTAGAGATTGTACACGCCAAAAGTGCAAGGCCTCCTTTGTATCCCCCAATCCTCTCACTGATGGTCACTACAGCACCTTAACATTGGACCCACTACTACAAGCTAAGATAGATGAAATAAATAGAATCCTGACTCATCAACTCGATCGTACCGCAGCAAAAGAAAGAAACCAAGAGTGATGGGGGAGGAAAGAGGTGTTGCAGTCTTTAGCTTTAGGTGCTCAACTTGCACCGGGGACCATAGCACTTGCTGAGTTTTGCTCGATCCAAGCCTCCAACGCGTATTGTACCTTCCCATCGCACTCTCTATCCTCCTAGCTACTAGCACCGTACGTGCCTGCTTCCTCCAAAAGTTTTGAGTACCCGGCCGTGCCCCCACGCGTGCCGGTGGTGCGCGCGTAGCGTGGCCTCGGCCCACGCAACAACGCACGGCGTCGATTACGCCGGAGGTTAGTTATCATCATCAGGGTCGTCAACACAAGCCGCTCACCTTGTTCGTGCCGAGGAGCTGATCGAGGCAGTCAACAGGCAACAGGTGAACAGGGGCGAGCAACTCAAACTTTTAGTGCAATTGCATTGCATGGGGTTTAAACCCCACCTTCATCTATTACCCTAGTGCGCCGAGCCGAGACGTTCCTTACGACCCGAGCTGAGACGTTGGACAAAAATACGCAAATTATAAGTTGTGGGTCTATTTTGCACCCACCTGAGTAGTTATTCTTGTATTACGGTATGGATGCAATTTACTTGATCTTGATAAGTTTTTTTACCGAAGTCAGCAGGGAACCTCTACCTATTTTTTATGTATAAAATCATGATAAGTTGATCTAAGTACTTTTACAAAGCTCTCTCTCTGTGTGTGTGAAGAGAATTCATGTGCGAGGTTTAACCACCTTGTTTACATGCTTCATTTGCAAGCTCTAGTCTATGTACCACTACTGGAAACTCGAATTTCCCTGTGTGTGCTAAAACTGACAGGGAAACAAAATACCAAGAGGGAAAAGAAAAAAATAATTTCCATATCAAGGAATAACCGATAGGGATAAAGCGATATGAAAATAAAAAATTGCATGTCGGCCTTTTAAATCCCTGTCAGTTTTCATATTTCTCGTCGGCTCACCCACAAGGAAAATGCTTCCCATTAGGTTTAAAGTAATTTTCTTGTCAAAAAGGAACCGACAAGATAAACTTTTTCTTTTCAGGATGCATTTCTTGTCACTATAATAAAAATATTAATAATTTTGATAAAGTGGCACCATACATTATTCACAAATAAGTACATCTCTTAAAGAGTTTCTTATAACTTAAGTCAAACTTTGATATTTGACTACCTCATAACATTTTCAAACCCATACACACCTCAGATTTGGTCACAAACTTGTGTTGATCATAAGATTATAAAATATTAAGTTACATTATTAATTATTATACAAAAATATATTTTCTATTCTTCATTTATGTGGAAGAAAATCATCCTAAAAAAGAGACAAAAATACCATTAAAATACAAACATGCACAACTAAATAAAATACCATAATTTTAGAAAAAAATAGGAAAATGAATCATCAATTTTTGAGTTTTCATGAGGAAGAAATACCAATTATAAATTTTAATTACGAATTAAAGAAAGAAAGATGAATTATTGATGTGTTCTTTCTCCCAACCTAGATGAATTTCCTTGTGCGCCATATCAGTTTCTCTGTGTGTTTTATCTAACCCACAGGGAAATGAAGAATTTCCCTGTGGGTTTTGGTATATTTCTGTGCGTTGTGCCAAAACTGACAAGGAAATTCGGCACATACAAGGAAATTCGGGTTTCTAGTAGTGTACCATTACATGAATGCGCCAGCGAAGCTCTAGTTCAAGTACTACCAAATTGTATGTTGTTTTAACTTTTTTAGTTACATAAATTTTGCTACACACAATAAAAAAACATGTATTTAGAAAAGTCAAAATGATCTAAATTTGATCAAAATGAATGTAGTACATATGAAGCTCATTTCAAGCACGGTTAAACTAACTGTAGTACACACCAGCACAAAGACAGGAATAAGCATTTTCTGCATCTTTAGAATCGTCATGCACATACTCTAAACACATACGGACGCTACATACCAATCCTGGTGCTCGCACCTTTTCCTGAGATTTTCTTAGGATTTACCGGTGTTGTTGTAAGGAATCGGATGCTCGTAGCCTAAGAGGGGGAGAGGGTGAATTAGGCCACTTAAAAACTTAGCCTATGGCTTCCACTACTTTGCATAAAGTAAACTAGATCAAATCTATCTAGATGTGCAATCTAAGGTTGATCTAGTGTGAAACCCTCATCCCAAAATAAGTTTTGCAACCTATAGCCAATCCTAGCATGATACTTCTCTAGGAAAGTAAAGGCAAGTAAGGATTGCAATAGAGTAATACGGAAACGTAAAGAGGGATGAGAGGAAGCAAACTCTTGACACGCGATTTATCCCGTGGTATCGGTAGGCACTAAGCATCCCCTAGTCCACGTTGTTGAAGCACTCACATAAGAGTATTGCTTCCCGGTCACCAATTCTCTTCCAAGAGAACCACTTGACTCGCCACAAAAGCTCGCCACTTGGGCACTCGCCAAGCTCCCTTGGTCACCTTGATGCCGCCTCCACTAAGGAGCTTCTCCACCAAGGAAGGGGGTCTCCACGTCCCCCGCACAAAGTGTCCTCGCCGCTCCACACTAAGCCGGAGGGTCGAAGACAATTTGCTGGTGAGTCACTTAGGCCCCAAGGCTTCCGGCGCACCTTGTACAACTTGATTCACTCAAGAATCACCTCACAAGGTAGGCACACCTTGCACTCACTCAGCTCTAAGCTAAGCATAGCACTAAGCACACACACAAAGCATGTGCTAGTCTTTGGATGAGCAATTTAGCACTTAGATGGCTTGGATATGATCTTCTAAGTGTCCTGCACTCCTCTGCACTTCCACACAATCCAGCAACCTCAAATGGTGGGGTGGAAGGGGTATAAATAGGCTAAGGCATCAAACTAGCCGTTGGGCCAAAGATGCGGAAAGTAGTACCATCAGATGATCCGACGCTATGCTTTTTCCGGGCATCGGTTCATCTGGTGCTACTAGTCGTTGCCTTCCACCGCTCATGACCGTTGACACAACTCATCCGACGCTTCAACCGACGCACCGTCGGTTCATCTGGTGCTGAAGACTTCACGGTCAAAATCTTACTGTTAGCTTCCTCGAGGCCGTCGGATGAATCGATGCATACACCGTCGGTTCATCCGGTGCTGAAGACCTTCGCGTCAAAACCTTACTGTTAGCTGATATGCTGCCATCGGAGGAACCGATGCCAGCCTGTCGGTTCATCTGGTGCTACTGCTCCTGTCTTGACGCGTCTCTGTCTTGTTTCAAATTGATCATCGGAAAGACCGACGGTCGAACCAACCAGACCGTCGGTTCATCCGGTGCTATTGTCTTCTGCTGCACCGTCTCTTCTATTCATCCGACGCATGTAGAGATTGGATCGTCGGATCATCCGACGGTGTCTTTCGCTGTTTTCTTTGCGTCTTCAACTTGCCATCACTTGAACTTAACATACCATCACTTAACATACTGACGAGGGCCCAGATTAGGGCCCCCTTTGACGGCGAGATAATCTCACTTGAGGTGGAGTCTTCCGACACCATCGACAACGTGAAGGCCGAGATTCAAGACGAGGAGGACTAAGGACCCCAGCCAAGACCATCACTGGCAAGACGTTTTGTTCCCGACTAGATGGGAGCTTCTCCGACAAGTTCCCCACTAGAGGAACCCCCTCCGACAAGTCTCCGCCTCGCACGACAAGCTGCTCGTTCGCACGAGCACTCTCCGCCTCCGACCAGGACACAAGCCGTACCACGTGGCGCGACCCCGGCACGTGAACTCTCCCGCTACGACGCGTGGGACGCCAGTTCCCCATGCCATGCAAGCGCACCAGCTGGTCCCGACAGAAGCCTTAATGCGGCTCTGATCAGCCGCGCAGCCATCAAATCGCCGTCACGTCCGGCCCTGCAGCACGCAAACTCCACCCGAGGCACTCGAGTGCCCCCTACGACGAGCGCAGGCCTACAGTTAGGCCTTAACGTGGCGGGCTCATCCCGTGCTCAGACGTGTTGAGTCGCCACCAAACTACTCGGAGGAGGCGCCATGCATCCCAAAGTGAACAGCTCCGCCCGGCCACGCGGCGGCCTCTACGACAGCGTAGCGCGGCACCACTTCAATACGCCCTGACGGACAGCGGCGCACGAGAGGACATCCCAGTGCCCGACACTGTAACTTTTCTCTTATTTCCCCTTTTTGCCCTTCCCCCTTGCGTCTATAAAAGGGAGAGGAGGGCAACCGTCACAAAGGGAGAGAACACTCGTACTAAGGGACTTGGGCTCGACACCCTCTCCCGACCAGTTTGTAACCCCTACTACAAACAACCCTAGCACAGGAACACGACAGCTCGACACTGGACGTAGGGTGTTACTCCTCGGAGTCCCGAACCAGTATAAATCCCGTTGTCTCCCGCGCTAACCATCCGAGCCGGCACACGATCGATACAAATTTACTGTCTGGCGGTAGAGAATCCCGACAGTTGGCGCGCCAGGTAGGGGGCACATCGTGTGTCTCGACGAACTCCACCAGCGACTCGGATGGAGGGCCGCAGGGTTTCGCTAACCCCCGGGGCCACAATCCGCTTCGGCTCCCTCGACTTCGTCTACACCGGGCTGGTGGAGCCCGTCGCCGGGCGCATCTTCGCCCGGCCATCCCGTCCTAACGTCCTGACGGGGGCAGCGGGACGCGAGGCGTTCGTCCGAGGTTTCTCGGATGAGACGATCATGGCCATGTGGGGGCCAAACCCAACACAGGAGCGTTTTAGGCTCGCCGCCTACTACCTCACCGACCTCGCCTTCCAGGCCAGCGGAGCTGAGCCGCTCGCATGGGGGGAGTTCATGGAGCGGTACACCGCGATGTACCCCCGTGGACAGCCAGGCCTCCCGGACGACCCGGTGACGGCCTACGTGAACGACCTACGAGCGACCCGCGCCACCTCCGGCACCGCGACGGCTCGGAGGGCACCTCGAGCGCCCGCGCGCGACCCCGCGCGCGAGTGCTTCATCTGCGTGGTGTCGGCTTCAAGCAACTCCATCGACCCGGAGCCAGCGCCACGCCACCGCGCCACCAACGCCCAACGTAGGGCGCGCCTCGACGAGCTCGCCGAGGCTAGGCGCCAGCTCGACGAGGAGATGGCCAACCTCCACCGGGAGCTTGGGGAGGACCACGAGCCCCGCAACCGGCAGCCCGCTCCGTTGCCGGCCCCGCAGTTGGTCCCGGTGCAGGAGCAACGCCATGAGGGAAACGGTGAGCGGCAGGAACGCCGTCCTGCTGCCGAACAACCCCGAGCCCGCGCCCCGACGCCGCCGGCTCGAGGACGCACACGCGACAACGACCGACGCGCCAACGAAGGTGCGGACGTCGATGCCAACGCCGACGGTGACGCCCCACCGCTCTTTAGGCGGGCGTCGCAGAACCTAGCCGCTGCAGCCATGCTGCTGCGCGGCTGCCCGGAGGCAGCAACCTCCGAGGAAAGACGAGTGCGCCAACAGCTCAAGGCGCTACTCGAAGCGGCGGCGGCTCAGCAGGCGGAGAGCTCCGCCTCACGCCAGCGGTCGGGACGTGACCGAGGGGCGGCACCCTTCAAGCACCGCCCAAACCCGCCTCCCTCCTGGCATCAGGACCGCGGAGATGGGGCCAGGGTGGCGGCGTCGGCCGTCAAGAGTCGTCTCGGGCCCAACCGCGATGCCCGGGACACCATCGAGGCTCGTCGACGGGCCACGAGCGCCGACAACCACCGCGACGGTGACAACCGCAACCGCCGCGACGAGCACCGACCACGCCGGCACGACGACCGGGGGCGCGGAAGGCGTTACGACAGTGACGACGACCGCGACCGCAGCTGGTCACCGAACCAGAGGGGCCCGCGAGCTTCCGGACAAGGTGTGCAGAACGCGAGGTTCCCCTCGCGTTTCCGAGCTCCGACCAACGTCCCTAGGTACGACGGGGACACGAACCCCAGCGTGTGGCTGGAGGATTACCGGCTCGCGTGCCACGCGGGTGGAGCGACGGACGACCTCTTCATCATCAAGAACCTACCGCTCTACCTCGGCGACTCGACGCGGACATGGCTCGAGCACTTGCCCCGAGGCGAGATCAACGACTGGACCGACCTACGCCGGGTCTTCGTCGGCAACTTCCAAGGCACGTACGCTCGCCCCGACAAGCAGTGGGAGCTGCGCAACTGCAAGCAGAAGCCAGGGGAGAGCCTGCGTGAGTACATCCGACGCTTCTCCAAGCGCTGCACCGAGCTCCCCAGCGCGACGGACAACGACGCCATCTCGGCATTTCAGAACGGCACGACCTGCACCTCCCTCATCAATCGACTCGGGCGCCGCACGCCCTGAACCACGCGGGAGCTCCTCGACATCGCGAGCAACCATGCGGATGGCGAGGAGGCGGTGGCGGCTACCCTCAACACCCCCCAGGGAAAGAGGAAACAAGTCGTGGACCATGGCGAGGGGACGTCCTCGCGCTTCAAGAAGAAGAAGTAGAACGACAAGCGACGTCGCGACGACAACTTGGTCGCGGCGGTCGAGCGCAAGGCCTCGCCCCCTAAGGGCAACCCGGCCAAGGCCGGTCCTCCAAAAGACCACTTCGAGAGGCTCCTGGACGCACCATGCCCACACCATGAGGTGCCGGTGAAGCACGCACTCAAGGACTGTCGTTTGATCAAGAACTACGTCAACGGCACCCTCAAGCCAAGGGCGGCAGATCCACCGAAGAAGGCCGCGCCACCCCCCGACAACGGCGACGACGACGCCGAGGCTCGGTACCCAGGCGAGGATGGCGCGGTCCATATGATCTTTGGCGGGTCCCCAGCGCGACCCTCAAGGCGGCGAGAGAAGCTGATCCGGCGTGAAGTCCTCAACGCCGACTCCGCGGCACCGTCCTATCTAAAGTGGTCGGAGGTCCCGATAACCTTTGACCGCAAGGACCATCCCGACCACGTGCCGCAGCCGGGATCCTACCCACTAGTGGTAGCTCCTCTGTTCAAATCCAAACGGATCCACAAGGTCCTGATGGATGGAGGAAGTGGGATCAACGTGCTCTATGCGTCAACGCTTGACGACATGGGCATCCCGCGGTCCAAGCTGCGGCCGTCGACCGCACCGTTCCACGGGGTCGTCCCTGGAATGGAGGCTCTCCCGATCGGGCAGATCGATCTGCCCGTCACGTTCGGGGACCTGCAAAACTTTCGCACAGAAATCCTCACCTTCGAAGTGGTGGGGTTCTCGGGGACGTACCACACGATCCTCGAGAGGCCAGCGTACGCGAAGTTCATGGCCGTGCCCAACTATACGTACCTGAAACTGAAGATCCCCGGCCCGAAGGGGGTCATCACAGTAGGGAGTACGTACCAGCACGCATTCGAGTGCGACGCTGAGTGCTTCCAATTTGCGGAGGCACTGATCCGGTCCGAGAGGCTCCGCGCCGAGCCTCCCTCCGAGGACCAGGATATCCCCGAGTCGTCCAAGCGAGCGGCCTGCTCTTTCGAGCCCGCCAAGGACGTCAAGGATGCGGCTGTCTCCGACGACGGCCGTACGCTCCGTATCGGGATGGCGCTCGATCCTAAATAGGAAAGCGCGCTCGTCGACTTCCTCAAAGCGAACCTCGATGTGTTTGCATGGAAACCCTCCGACATGAAGGGGATCCCGAGGGAGGTTGCCGAGCACAAACTGAACATCAAGCCGGGATCGAAACCGGTAAAGCAATGCCTTCGCCGCTTCAACGACGAGAAGTGCAAGGCGATTGGCGAGGAGATCAAGAAGCTCCTTAGTTCAGGGTTCATCCGAGAAGTATTCCACCCCGAGTGGCTTGCAAACCCTGTACTTGTAAAGAAGAAAAATAAGAAATGGAGGATGTGTGTTGACTATACGAGCCTTAACAAAGCATGTCCCAAGGATCCGTTTCCTTTGCCTCGCATAGATCAGGTAGTCGATTCGATAGCTGGGTGCGAAACCCTCTGTTTCCTCGATGCGTACTCCGGGTACCACCAGATAGCGATGTGCATAGCGGACCAACTCGCAACCTCGTTCATCACTCCGTTCGGCGCTTACTGCTACAAGATGATGCCCTTCGGGCTCAAGAATACGGGCGCCATGTTCCAGTGATGCATGTGGCGCGTCTTCGGGGAACATATAGGACGCATCATCGAAGCATACGTCGACGACATCGTGGTCAAGTCGAAAAAGACCGGCGATCTAGTCCCAGACCTCACGGAGGTGTTCGCGAAACTGAGAGAACACAGGGTAAAGCTGAACCCCGAGAAGTGCATTTTCGGGGTTCCGAGGGGTATGCTCCTCGGCTTTGTCGTGTCGGAACGTGGCATTGAGGCTAACCCCGAGAAGATCTCGGCTATCGCGGACATGGGGCCGATCCAAAATTTGAAGGGCGTACAGCGCGTCACGGGCTGTCTCGCAGCTCTTAGCCGCTTCATAGCGCGACTCAGAGAGCGCAGCCTACCGCTGTACCGTCTGATGAAGAAATCCGACCATTTCGCGTGGACACCCGAAGCACAGGAGGCGCTCGACTCCCTCAAGAACACGCTGAAGAGTCCCCCGATCCTCACGGCTCTGACGCCTGAAGAACCTATGCTCCTGTACATCGCCGCGACAACCCAGGTGGTCAGTGCTGTGCTGGTGGTCGAACGAGAAGAGCCCGGAAGGTCACTCAAGGTGCAGCGCCCAGTGTACTTCGTGAGCGAGGTGTTATCCGACTCCAAGACTCGCTACTCGCAGATGTAGAAACTCGTGTACGCTGTCTTGATGACCAAGTGTAAGCTCTGCCATTACTTCGATGCACACCCCATCACGGTGGTGTCCAAGTACCCGCTCGGAGAAGTTATACAGAACCCCGAGGCCGAAGGAAGGATAGCCAAGTGGGCGCTCGAGTTGATGGGGCAAAACATCTCGTATGCACCCCGCAGTGCCATCAAGTCCCAGGTGTTGGCGGATTTCGTTGCTGAGTGGACAGAGATCCAAACTCCGCCGGCACTGATCGAGCACGAGACGTGGACTATGTACTTCGACGGCTCGGTCATGAAGGAGGGAGCGGGTGTAGGCCTTGTCTTCATCTCGCCTCTGGGCGTGCGCATGGAGTACATGGTCCGACTACATTTCCCGGCCTCCAACAACGTCGCCGAGTACGAAGCGCTCATCAACGGCCTCCGAATAGCGGTCGGGCTCGGGATCCGTCGCCTCGAGATCAGAGGAGATTCAGAGCTCGTTGTGGACCAAGTCATGAAGGAGAAGAACTGTGTTGACCCAAAGATGGCGGCGTACTGCCAGGCTGTTCGTGAGCTCGAAGACAAGTTCCATGGGCTTGAACTTCATCATGTCCTGCGCGACTACAACAAAGCCGCAGACGTCCTCGCCAAGACTGCATCAAGCCGTAGGCCAGTACCACATGGGGTCTTCGCGAGCGACCAACACACGCCCTCTGTACGAGCAGAAGGGGAGAAGCCGCCAGAGGCTGAAGGACCAGAAATCATGGAGATCGACCAGCCGCCCGAGCCGAACCTCGAAGACCCATATTGGCGCTTTCCCATCCTCGAGTGGCTCGTCGAGGGGAAGCTACCCTCCGACCAAATGGAAGCACGCCGCATCGCGCGACGAGCCAAGGCATTCGTTCTCATCGAGAGCGAGCTCTACAAAAGGGGTGCGGCAGGCATACTCATGCGGTGTATCCCCGGAGATCAAGGCAGAGAGCTACTTCGCGAGATCCACGCCGGCACGTGCGGACATCACGCCGGTCTGAGGACTCTTGTCAGGAAAGCTTTCCGACAAGGGTTCTACTGGCCCACAGCGGTGGCGGACTCCAAGGACATCGTGCGCCGCTGTGAGGCATGCTAGTTCTACGCTCGACAAACTCACCTCCCGGCGCAAGCGCTTCAAACCATCCCCATTACGTGGCCTTTCGCTGTGTGGCACCTCGACATGGTGGGGCCACTCCGACAAGCGCTCGGGGGCTTCACACACCTCCTCGTGGCGGTAGACAAGTTCTCCAAGTGGATTGAAGCTCGGCCCATTGTGAACGTTCGCTCCGAGGAAGCCGTAGCATTCTTCACCGACATCATCTACCGCTTCGGTATACCCAACACGATCATCACCGACAACGGCACCCAGTTCACAGGGAAGAAATTCCTCAACTTCTGCGACGACAACAACATTCGCGTGGAATTGTCTGCTGTGGCACACCCAAAGACGAACGGGCAAGTCGAGAGAGCGAACGGCATGATCCTACAAGGGTTAAAACCTCACATCTTCAAGCACCTCGAGAAGTTTCGAGCAAGATGGGTAGCCGAGCTCCCGTCTGTGCTATGGAGCCTGCGCACCACGTCGTGTCGGGCGACTGGCTTCACGCCTTTCTTCATGGTGCACGGGTCGGAAGCGGTCCTACCCACGGACATCGACTACGGCAGTCCGTGGGTACGAGCTTATACCGAGGAAGGCAACCAGGTCGCACTTGAGGACGCGATCGACCAGCTCGATGAGGCACGAGACATGACACTCTTACGCTGCGCCAAGTACCAACAAGCTCTACGACGCTATCACGAGCGCAACGTGCGTCCTCGCGAGTTCCAAGTCAGAGACCAGGTCCTCCGACGAGTTCAAGGTAGTAAGGACCGACACAAGCTCTCGCCCCCTTGGGAGGGGCCGTTCATCGTCCGCCAGGTGCTCCGACCCGGAACATACAAGATCCGATACGAGGACGGACGGGTCGTCTCCAACGCATGGAACATCGAACATCTGCGGCCATTTTACCCTTGAGTAACTATTTAAATCTTATACATCAATGAATAAATGCCGCATGCTTTGTTCATATGTCTATAAGTTCGAAAAACTTCTTGGTTGCCATGTTTCTGTATGCTGCAACTTTCCCGAGGGCTGAGTTGCAAGCGTCCCTGCACCTGTGCCGGAACGCTCCCCGCTCGGGGGCTACCCAGGGCACGATGCCCTCCTTCCGTTTTTCACGATTTTTCAAAAAAAATCTCGACATCTATGTCGTAACCGATCGCACAAGCGAAAGGTTTTTTGGCGGAAGGCTCAACCTTGCGAAAAGTAAAGACGATGGCCTGCGTGGGGCAAGACGTTGCTGCTCGTTCAAAGTTCCTAGCACCTACGCCTCCGCGGCTACGGTGCGAAGACTTGCGGGCACAACTCGAGTCCTCAGGCCTTCGTCCGACCTCTTTTCAAAGGCGCCCGAGCAACCGCCCAGACTCCGGTCTAAAATGATTTTCACGACAAACCGCGCGAATTACTTCTTGAACTCCCCCGAGCACTCGGGGGCTGCGAACGCGTGGCACTCCTTAGCGGTTCGAGAGGGCCGGGCTTCCCGAATCCTACGCCCCCGCGGCTCCAGAGTAGAGCCTGTTTCTCTCGAGTTCCTAAGGTCTACTACACGTTATTGCGGTCGACCCTGGGCGCTCGGGAGCATTCGAGCTGTAACATTTTTTGAACGAGTTCTCGATAACGCGATGCTTTTTCATGGTGTTGCACGAATGAACTGTTCTTAATTTACATACACCTAAGAATGATACATCTAAGTTGAAGGCCTGGAGCTTTCTGGGTCTTCTGGTGCATCTTCTGGCAGCAGGTCCAGGTCCTTCAAAGCGGCGTCGACCATGTCGCGGGCGAAGGCGGCGCAGTCTTCCTCGAGCTCGTCGCACTGGGCGTCGGAGATGCCGGGGGCCCAACCACCGCTCAGCGCCATGCGGTCCAACCCCTGGTAGTACGACTCGAACATGGCGAGCACCCGGTGCACCGTCCTCCGAGCCGTCGACAACTCCCGCTCCTTCAGCATCTCCGGGAGACGGTCGACCTCTTCCAGAAGCCTCTCGGCGAGCGTCGGCCCGCTGGGAACACCGAACTCTGACAAGGCCACGCCGATGGCCCTCCCGAGCTTGGCATGCTCCAGGATGCTCGCTCTGCGGGACTCCTCCGTCTCGCGCTGCGTGGTCTTGGCCTGCTCCAACTCAACAGCGGCCTGCTCCCGAGCCATCTGGGACAGCTCGAGCTCGGCTCTGGATTCTGAGAAAGCCAACAAATCGAAGTCCACAAGCATGTCACGACCAGTTCAAAAGAAAGGTGAGAACGAAGTCGAGGTGAAGGGCTTACTCTTGAGTTGCTCTGACAGCCGCTCGATCGAGCTGTCCTTCTCGATGACTTTGAGCAAGGCGGCGTTCAGCTCCTGTGTCTTCTCCGCAAGTTTCACGGTCATCCCGGCGCGGTACGCACGCATCCCTGGAACCGCGGGAAGACAAGTCAGCACGGGCAAGGAATGAGCAAGAGGAGAGGAGGTTGTGGATGGAAGCGTCAAGCCGCACCGTCGAGGTCCTGCGACAACTTGGAGTTGTCCTCCCGAAGCCGAGTCGCCTCCTCCGAGACCACCTGGAGCCTGTTGGTCACCTCGGAGAACTGTCGGTTGGCCGTCCTGAGGTCAGCTCCGGCGGTGACCAAATCCTGCTCCAGCTCCGCCACCTTCACCTCGAGTGCCGTCTTCTTTTGGGCGGCGGTCTGAGCGGCTTCCCGGGTAGCGGCCTCGACGGTGGCAGTGGCGGTGGTGGCCTTCTCGGCGGCATCATTGGCGGTCGTCACGACGGCCCGCAACTTTTCGATCTCCGCCTCCGCCTGAGCCAACCTCGTCGCGAGGGAGTCCCGCTCCGTCGTGGCGGTAGCAGCGGCAGCTTGTGCAGCAGTGGCGCGGTCTTCCGCGGACTGCTTCGCGGCCTCAAGTGCGGTCCTCGTCGACGCCTCGCTCGCCACCGCAGCGGCAGCGGCCACACGGGCAACTACCAGCTACATCTCCAGCTGGGCCCTCTCTGCCCGGAGCTCATCGACGGTGCGCGCCCTCCTCCTGCCAGATTCCACGAGCGTCTGTACCGAGCAAGGAGAGCGCTGACCATAAACTTCGGAAAAACAGAAAGAAAGAAACAAGAATGGACTACCGCATCAGGAAGACTTACCGTTGTCACCGGGAGGATGAGTTCATCGAACGCGCGGCGCGCCCACAAGAGCCCGCGCTCAAGACTATGACACGCCACGGACTCTTCATCCTCGTTAACGGACGCACCCGCCTCGAAAGCGGCCGCCCATGAGAAGCGGACAAGGTCGGAGACCCGCACGTCGCCTTCCTCAACATCCGGCTGCCAAGCCGCGCCAGATCCCTCCCCGAACTCTTGGATCCCCGGGGAGGCGACCCCCGCTGTGCTCCCGAGAACATCGTGTTCTTGTGGAGCCGGGAGGGACGGGCTCGCTATGGGCGCCGCCTCTTCGAGAGGGGTGGCGGGCCGAGGAGACGACGACTCCTATACGTCCGCACCGGTCAAGTTCGCCCCCCGGTCGGGGGCGAGGACACGGCCAAGGTCAACTCCGCGCCGGCCGCGGGCTCCCCGAGGACCCCCTCCGTTGCCTCCGACGCGGACGAGGGCACGGGACCTCGGACACCTCCAGCTTGACCTAACGTCAGCTGTCCCACCGCGGTGGCGCCCGACACAGGCTCTTCGTTGGCGGGCTCCGCCGCATCAGCCGAGGTCGCGGCCACGGGTGCGGCGGACTCGGAGGCCTCGGCTCCCGACTCCGACGGATCGGCCAGCATGCGCTCCAGCATGGCCTCGTAAATGCTCCCATCATTGCTCGGCAGGTCGGGAGCGTCAAGGTCGATGATCTCGAGGATGCTGGTGGACATGGTGTCGGTCGCGGACACTCCCGCCATGTCCCCACTCGCCTGCGCCGCCGTGGGCACTGGAGTTTCCGCCGCCGCCGACGCCACGACTTCAGGATCTCTGGTCGGCGGTGGCGGGGGCACGATCAGATCGGAGGACGCCGCCACAGCGTCGCCACCCCCGGAGATAGCCTCGACCAGCGGCCCTGTCGCCGCCGGGGTAGTGGCCGTCTCTGAGGCCGTTTGCCTCCCGCTCGAATTGCCGGCGCCCGACAAAGGTGACGGCACCGCCGGCTCGACCACCTCGGTGGCCACGACCAGCCCGCCCTAGGCTTGCTCCGCCAACAGCTCGGCGTAGGGGGGCAGCGAGTGGGGCCCGGACGACGGACTGCGGACGCCCAACGCCGCGCGTTTCAAGGGCGCGAAGAAGAGCACGCCGGTGTCGGCGCGGCTGAGGCAAACACGAACCGAGATCAAGAAATGAATAAGATGAAGAGTTCAAGAACGACAAAGGATAGCGGGCAGGAGCTTACATGCTAGAGCAGACGCGGGCCCTTTTCACTGGCCTATCCGACGAGCCCTGCTCGGGGGCTGATCGCTTGGCCCCGGCTGACTCGGAAGCCAATCCCCGGTGCTCCGTTGACTCGGGGGCTGGCCCACCTCTCTCTTCTGGCTCGAGGGCAGCACTTCGCTCCCTTGGCGGCTCGGGGGCTGGCCTCCCGACCTCTGTTGCGTCGAAGGCCGGCCCCTAACTCCCACCGGCGGAGAGGGGAACATGCACGCCCGGGGCCCCGCCACCCCGAATTATTAAGGACTGGAGGCGCCGCGGGGGAGTGCTCGTGTCCGCCCCCTGTGGCACACTTGGTGCGGGTGCCGACGGGGTCGACCTCGCCTTCGACGAACGCCTCTTCAGGGAGTCCACATCTGGGCGGTCGGAGCCGTCAAAGAGATGACGGGGCGAGGGCTCGTGCTCTGCCGGCCACTTGGGCGGATCGTCCCAGCGAGGAGGATCCCTCCGCCCCTCGGAGGCGCACGGGCCGCCAGGCACCGTGTGAGAGCGGGTCACTCTCTGATCTTCTCAGACGGGGCGGGCCCCTGACTGCGAGCTCGAGCCCGCACCCTTCTCGCGAGCGGCCGGCTCTGGCCGCCGCGACGAGCTCACCTCTGCCGCCCGGCGTGGCGAAGGCGAGGGCGACCCGGACATGTCGCTCCAGTCGATCGCGGCGCTGGGCTCGTCTCCGCTCCACGCCGACGGCGGCGACGGATCTTCATCGGAGGAGACATTGCGCTCCCCCGCCTTGCGGCGCATGATACGGTTGTCGTTCCGATTGCACTTGGTGATCTCCTTCTCCTTGCGCTACTCCTTGCGTGCGGCCGGCCGCCTTTCCGTAGCCGCTTGGTTGCGCTTGAAGATCACCTCCTCCGGGAGAGGCGCCTTCGCAGGCACAAGGTGGGAGCACTTCAACTGGAAAAGCAAGGGGCGAAAGAGTCAATGGTCATCAAGAATCTCTGAGAAGATCAATAGTCAGTTCAAGACACCAAGCTTGTCGGGAAATTCATCGAAAGAAGAAATCACTTACGAGTTTTTCGGTCCCCTCGTTGGGGAGCATTGGAAGAAGCCGCGGTGGTGGCCACACAAAGGTCGACTTCCCGATCGCCAACGCCACGCGGCGCTGGATCTCGTTCAGCGACGGGAACTCCAGCGCAGTTACAGTCCCTGCCCAAGGGGCCCTATCGGCCGTCATCTCGCAGAGGCGCAGCGCCCGCCTCCGGAGCGGCACGACTCCTCGGGCGTGGTACTGACCAATGACAGTCGCCAGGCCGACCCCGGCATCACGGAGGCGGGCCAGCACTGCCCAGTGATCCCTGAACATCTTCTCCTGCTCCGCCTTTGGGGGGCCGTCGGTCCAACTCCTCGGCCCCTGCCCGATGGAGTTCCCGGTGAATGCCGGCAGTGCGAACTCGGGGTCGTTCCTGAGATAGAACCACCCCTTGTGCCAGCCGCTGTTTGAGCTGGTCAACGAGGAAGGGATGTACTTATCACCCCGGCCTTGCTTCATCCGAAGGTTGGCGCAGTCGATCGTCGCCACCTTGGAGCCGTCCTTCAGGCACGCGAACATGAAGAAGTACTTGAAAAGGTGCCAATGGGCACTGATTCCCAAGTACCCCTTGCACAACGCCTCGAACGCCGCCATCTGCTGGATGCTG
Organism: Cenchrus fungigraminus; assembly: GCA_036936925.1. Classification (NCBI taxonomy): domain Eukaryota; kingdom Viridiplantae; phylum Streptophyta; class Magnoliopsida; order Poales; family Poaceae; genus Cenchrus; species Cenchrus fungigraminus. Next base: position 26,129,332 of record CM072780.1, on the reverse strand, counting down.
TTCGGGTTGAGGTGCTGCAACTGGAGCCCGTACTCGTAGAGGACCGCTCGGATGAACCGCCCGGCGGGGACGGAGAAGCCGCGCTCGTGGAAGGCCACGAACGAGACGACGTACCCCCTGGGCGGGCGCGACACGGACTCCTCCCCGGGCACCTTCCACTCCACGGCGTCGGTAAGTGGAGGAAGCTGCCCGGCTTCGACGAGGCGGCGCAGCATCGAGCGGGTCACATTGGAGCGCGTCCAGTTCGACATGGCGATGGTGAGTTTTCGTGCGCGACTCCGGCGAGGGTGGTGACGGCGCTGCGGGCGCAAGGAAGCGAAAGAAGCGGGAGGCAAGGGCAGAGGAAGAAGGCAGAGGAGTAAAAGTCCCTAACATTTGGCCGGCGCGCGGTTAAAAAGGAAGGGGTACGGCCACCAGCTTTAAATGCTGGACCCACTGCGTCAGGGAAACGCTCGCCCGCGCGCGCGTGCCCCGGCGTGACAGTCGCCCGCCCGCGTGACGCCTCGATTCTCGCTGGGCCCAAGAGCCTGAACCGTCCCCGCTCTGTCCCTTCAAACCGTCTCGTCCGCTGCATCGGCCGAGACGTCCGCGTCGCTCACGTCGCCCACGTCGTCCACGTCGCCCACGGCACCCACGATGCCCACGACTACCTCAACAGAACAATCTAAGGTCACAACGTGTCACACCTGATTTTCCGAAGAAAACCAAATGCATCTCATATGTGCGCCAGGATCATGTTTACACACATATGATAGACGTCATGAGTGAAATATCAATAAACAGTAATAAAAACGTACAAGAGTTAAACCATTACATTATCTCTTTATTACACTCAGACGTTAGACTCGAAGGTCTTTAAAACGAACAAACGATAACTAGACGAAGCAACTCCGTCTTCAGCTTCCACAGGCACATGACTGGGGGCACGCAAGCCTCAGAACTCATCGTAGTCGCTGAAGTACTCTTCTCCAGTGTTCTCCTCTGAACAGCAGGTAAGCAAGGGTGAGCACACTTATGGTTGGAGCTCAGCAAGTGGGGGAAGATGCAAGGCTATCAAGGATAGGTTAGGGTTTTGCAGCGGTTAGCATTTTAATGTTTGTCAAATTTTATTAGCAAGCACCTATTTACTAGGTGTAAGTTTATACCAACCCACTTAAGCATTTAGGAAAGCATCTCATCTCAAAACCATATGAAAACCACGATTTAATTTCATCTTTATGTTTGATTATCATGTGAGGGTCCAGGCCGCTCTTGACCGTGAGCACGGCTGATCGATCAGTTTTAACTCTGCAGAGGTTGTACACTTTCACCACAGCTCGCGTAAAAGTTCCGAAGAACTTTGAACCGAACCACGCATGTGCTGATCAGGCACAATACCACACTTCTGAGGTGTGATTGCATAGGGACGCTACGAAGCCTTTTCAAAGGTATGCAGAAGACCAACAACCCGCGACAGTTACAGCAGCGGAGCGGACCATAACCCTCCCTAGTGGACAGCACCTTAGCAAAGGCTGCGGCCAAGAGGACCAGGCTATACCCCTTCAACTCTGGCCCCCTGTGCTCCTTTCGGATAAGGCTGTCAGATAATTCCACACTCCTAATTAATTGGCTAAGCCAGAGCCATATGGACTGTGGTTGCACTGTTTTCCTGGGTGGTTCTCCATGTTCCAATTAATTCATATGATCTTGTTATTAACCACACACACATATATATCACCAAAGTTATCATGATCAACATTCATCATATTGTAAAAGATTCATTTGAACCATCCCAAGGTATAGCAACTAAGCATTTCTACCCAAAACATTTATTTAAAAGGGTTGTTCAAGGTATGGGGATAAAATCTAGTCATGTCCTTAAAAAGGTGATTTTCCCATCAATTTATGCATAGCAACAATTAAATGTAAACTTAGTTATCATGCAAGTTGTGTGGGACAAAAATAGAATATGCAGGGGGAGAAGTCCACTTGCCTTCCTTGCTTAAACACTGGGATTCTTCTTCTTCAAAAACTTGCTCTTGATCCACTTCAACTGGCTGCTCACTTGAAACTGGCGCGATGTCTACGAGCACACAAGAATACATACAATAAACAAAACAATACACCAAGCATGAAAAGCTTAAAAAGAGAACAAGGTTTGGCTCTAGGAACGCGAACACAAAAGCACTAGGAACTATCGGGAGCTTTGGATGATCACAAACAAGAGCTAGCTATGTGCTTGGTATATTTTAATTGAATAAAGATGTGCATAGGTTATTTCAGAGAAATACCCTATTTATAATTAAGCAAGTTATATTTGTATTTAAAAGACAATGTAAGCCTAATCCAATTTTATTTGTAAATATTCAAGTTTGATTTATGTAAATTAAACATTTAATTTAAAAGAAGCATGTAAAAGCATCTAGGCGTTTATCTTTATATTTCGAGTTATACTAATCAAATTATAACTTAAAAACACATTTATATTCATATTAATCAAATTAACATTTAATTAAGAAAACTCGGGATAGACCTATGTTTCTTTTATTTAGAAAGCAAATTGCATAAACATTAATCAAATTTAAGTTTGATTATGAAAACCGAGATATACATCTAATTGGCTTTTAATTGAAAGAAATATTTAACTAGTATTAATCATATTAACTTTCTTATGAAAACACGTGTTAAACTCTAATTAGATTTTAATTAGAAAAGCATATGTATATAAGGATTTAATCATATTTAATATTTAAATAAATTATAAAACAAAGAACATGTTCATCATTGGCACTAACACGTAGTTTGAGTTGATATGAACCTAACGCAACTTGAAACGGTGGGAACGGAGCTAAACCGCAAAAGATACAGCCAAAACAAGGTTCAGGGGCTTTTCTGTGAAGAAACAGGGCTAACTGCAAGAAACCAGGGACTAAAACATAATTTCATATAGAAACAGAGGGGTTTATATGCAAAAAGGAATGAAAAGGACCTCAGGTGAAAGAATCTAAAAGAATCAAGGGCTAAAACATAAAAACATGGACTTATTTGTAAGGGTTCTTGATGGTGGAAGGACCGGCATGTGAAAAGATGAAAGCTCGGGGGCTCTTTAGCAAAACAGCCGGCGGGGCTCTGGGTTGACCGGTACTGGGTCTGTTGACCCACGGTTGGAACGGATCTGGGCCGTAGATCTCTTGATGGATGGCCGGGGAAAAACTTAAAAGCTCAGGGGTCTAAACGTAAAGAAAAGGACCTAAAAGAAAGGATTTATTTCGGTGGTAGGGTATATATGTGATTATAGAAAACCCAGGGACTCTTTTGCAAAAAGGACGGCGCACGCCTGGGTTGACCGGCACCGATCCTCTTGACCGGGGCTGGGGCGGGATCTGGCCGTTGATCACGGATCGAACGACCAGGGTGGCCCGCAGGCGACAGACATGCCGGAGGGGGCAGCGCGCGGCGGCGCGCGGCGGTGCGCGGCGGCGGGGCTCGCCGGTGACGCTCCAAACGAGCTTCCGGGCACGGTTCGAAACACGGAAGGGCTCTACGCGGAGCTGGGGAAGCGGCGAGCGCAACTAAGGGGTCTGGGAGGCGTCTAAGGCGACGACGACGGCATCACATCCAGCGAAGTGGGCGGACGGCTCCGGCGAACAGGAACAAGGGCTCCGGCTCTAGGCGCCAGAAGAACAAGAAGGAGTGTGAGTTGCTCACCACGCGAAGAAACCTTGGACGAGGAAAACGGCGTCGGAGGAGCGGCGGGGAGGGAGATCGACGACGGGAGGCTCCGGTGGGCGGCGGTGCTTGGCTCGGCGGGGGAAAGAGAGGCTCCGGGGCGCCGGGTCCTCGTGTGAGCGGCACGTGCGACGGCCGAAGACGAAGTGTACCCGGGAAAGGCGTCCACCGGCGTCGAGGTGCTCCAGATGGCCGGTAATGGCACGGCGGCCGGGAGCTTCGGGCGGCGGCGCTCCGGGTACGGCTCGGCCGGTGACGGGAGAAGGCGCCCTGGGACAAGAGAGGGCTCGAGTGAGCGATGTATGCGAAGAAGAGAGAGGGAGAGAGAGTCAGGGGCACTTCACCGGCGACGAGGGGCTTGCACGGCCGGCAATGGCCCGGCGGCGGAGACCAAACGGCGACGGCGCGTGCGCGAGGGAGGAGAGATGCGGGCGAGGCGAAAAGGGTGAGGCTGGGGCTCGGCCGCGGCTTTTAAAGAAGCAAGGGAGGGAGAGGGAAACGGCGGCCGGGGCAATGGCCATCAATGGCCGTGGCGGGCGCCGGCGGTTTTGATGGAAATTAAGGGGGAGGGAGGAGTAACCGACGGGGAAATAATGGGAGGGAGAGGCACCGGCTTGATTGATCCTTGATGGCGTGGATTAAAAGCGGGAGAGGCGCGCGGCGCGGGAGAAACGGCCGGCGGCAGCGCGCGGTTGAGATGCAGAGGAGGCGGCGGGAGGTGGAAGGGGAAGCTGACGGGCGGGCCCGGCCTCTCAGCGGAAGAAAGGAGAGAGGGAGGGAAAACGGGCTGGCGCGGGAAGATGGGCCGGAAGGAGGGATGGGCCGGCGGGGAAAGGTTGGGCCACAAGCTAGGTTGGGCTGAAAGGGGAGAGGGTTTTGGGGTTTGGTTTTCTTTTTTTTTTCAAAACCTTTTCTTTTAAAACCCTTTCAAAACTTAAACTCTTCAAACATAAACACCTTCAAACTTTCAAACTTTAAACACTACAAACCTTTTTCAAAATTTTCAAATCATTTTAGAAACTTTTAAAACTTCACACCAACACATATATAAACACCATGCATTGCAAACCATGATGCACAAACACTTATTGCCTCTAAAATTATTCAAAATGATATTTAAATATTTTAGAGCCAAATTTATTTGATAAATTATTTATTCCTTAGAAAACAAAACTAAAACACCATGTTACTTACATTAATTTGGTGATGGAAAATTAGGGTGTTACACAACGACACTACTGAAGCTTAAAACCCCACGAGCGAGTCTACAACTCACTCGTGGGCTCGGGGGCTACATCCGGCGGATGCGCTCGCGCGCACCCATCGGGACGATCAAGAACAAAGACCAACGAAAAGCCTTTTCGACTGAGCCTGTGTGCGAGTCCTTGACTCCCTCACAGGCTCGGGGGCTACTGACGAGGGCCCAGATTAGGGCCCCCTTTGACGGCGAGATAATCTCACTTGAGGTGGAGTCTTCCGACACCATCGACAACGTGAAGGCCGAGATAGTAACTGTAGGTTCCGGAGACGAGAGAAAAGGCATCATAGCGCCGGCACCGGTCTGACCGGTCGGACCCACTGGTCTGACCGGTCTGTTCTGACCAAACAGCGGCAGGTGGTGTGTTTGTCCCGCAAAATAATTCAACGGCATGCCATACTGAGGATTAATCGTTTGTGCAGCTGATGAACTAATAGATGGGGTCTGAGGTGCCACAGTTTTAGAACCAGATGCAACATTATCATCACCCTCTACCCGTTTACCAAGACTCTTATCTACCATGTTTTGCATATTCTCAATCATTGATAAACGAAAACTATCCATCACAGTAGTAAGATTATTGACGGTAACAAAAGAGGATGGAGATGATGATGCGCTCACATTGGGTGGTACCTCAGGCGATGGAGTGTCGAAGGTGATGTCCTTGATCTTCTTCACCTTGCCTTCGCGAGTCTTCTTGAAGTGCGACAAGTAGTGAAGTCGATCCTCTTCAGCCTTCTGCTTCATGAGCTTTTCTAATTCTTGGCGATCTTGTTCGGCCATTTGCTTCATGAAGTCCTCCATGGCTTGACGATCTTTAGGTGAGAGCTCTTCATCCGTGAAGTCGATGATGTTTCCCTTGTCTAGCTCACACTGGGACAAGTCGCCGGAGTTGGATAGATCGGTTAAGATAACCAGAGATTCTAGGTTTGATTCCCAGCGGAGTCACCAATTTGTTGACACCTTTTGGAGCCAACAGCACGCAAAGGCAGTTGTCGCAGCGCCTCTGCGTCGACACCGATCAGACCGGTGGGGTAGACCAGTCGCCGGGAGATTCCGGCAGTAGACCTAAAACGCAGGCTCGGGAGGGACCCTGTCGGAGCTAGCGCACGTAGGGTTGATCTAGGGTCGGCAAAGAGCGCCTTCAGACGTCGCGGAGACGAAGGAAGAACAGCAGATGAGATTGGAAAAGATAGGGTTTGGAGATAAAAGTAAATACGAGACAAATAAAGGTAAATGTATTTGATCGATTGGATGATACTCAATCGGCCGCGACCCCTCATATTTATTGGGGTGGGGAGGACTTGCCCCACAAGGAATTCCTTTTACAAGTCTAATCCTATCAGGACTCCTTAATTTGGTTCGGACACGGGGGCACCGATCAGACCGGTTAGGCACACCGGTCTGACCGGTGTGGCGTGCCGGACCAGCTACAGGAGTCAGGACCGGTCAGACCGTCCTAAGGCACCGGTCAGACCGGTCCGTCCTGCCTGGTCGGCTAGGTGCCAATTTTGAGTGTCAACACCATCACCGGCTACTAGCGCATAATTTAACGGGGGATTTGGAATTTGGGATCCGGGGGAGCCAATCTTCACCCTGAGGCAGGTGCCCTTTGTTGCCTCATTTCAGCTTTACTCGGAGAAACTACCTAACTGGAATGCTTTCCCCGTATCCTTTTTCTAGCTTTTATTTCTTTCCGTGCATGGAGAGCTTTCAGTTTAATTTGCTTCCACTCTCTCAAATTAAAGTTCTGTTCTTAATTGGAGTGCTTACTGGACATACCAATTATATTGATTTCTCCAAGTGTTATTTTCATGCTTTGATCTCTCAAATAAAGCCTGATCATGACATTAACAAAGGTGCCAATGCTCTATACAGCCCAGTGTTTAGTGCTCACCTAACTCCACCCTACTATATATACCACCTAACTCTGAAACCTGCTCTCTCACAGAGTTGAGAGTACTCTCGTAATCTCGTTGCAACTTGCAATCTACTCATGCCAAAAGCTTGAATCTCTGCAGATCATTTGAAATAATCCTTGATAAGACCCCCTTTTCAACTCACAGCTCGCAACAAACCTTCTCTAAGATGAAGATGTCCAAGGCCCCCGAGCTGCTCAAGAAGGCGGTAACTGTGTTCAGGAGCAAGACTGATGCCCTAAGAACAAAGCTACTCGTCCTGGTGACCCTCCGCCGCAAGATGGCGATGTTCCGTGCAATTTCTGACAGGATCCATGAGCTCGTGTCGTCAGACCGAGGGAAGTAGCAGGCTAGGTTGGAGTACAGAGGCAAGACACTCGTCTTGCGCAAGGCGGTGACAGGGATTCAGGAGCCAGCTGATCATGGATTTGATGGTGATGGTGTCATTGATCTATCAGAGGTGGCGATGTTTGAGGAAGATGATCATGGCTACCCTGACTGGACGCACTCACTGTTCAACGACGATGAGGGTGATGAAGGCCATGGTGAGCATGCATATGGTGTTCTTGATGTGATCGATGAGCCCTCGGTCATCGATGTCATCAGGAGCAACAGGGAGGTGGAAGGTTTGGAGTTCAATATGGATGACGAGATTGATCAGGCTTGTGACATGTTCATAAGGAGGTTCCGGAAACGGATGAATAGGAGCTTTTAGTGTCATCTTGGTTTTCTGTTTGGATGAAAAGTGTGCTATTGACAAACTGAGTGACAATAGAAGGTGGTTGAACTATGTTTTTTTTTATTTGATGCAGTAACAGCTATATATACATATGAGAGAACATGAAGTTGTTTGATGATCAAGCATCACCATTAGGTGTTTTTTTAAGAAAATGGAATTATCACCATTTGGTGTAACAGAGTGTTTCTCTGTAATAAAAATATGAAATACATGCACGCTTCTTCCACTGAAATTATTATCGTGGTTATTAGCAGTTGTTTTGAATCGGCACATTTTTTTGAAGCGTCATGGTTACTGGCAGTTGTACTAACAGAAAAATAAAACATTTTTAGTTGCATGTGAAAACCACCTCAGTCCTAAGAGATACTACATTAAGCTCCAGTGAAATATATGTACGGCTCATTTTCATTTCAACCACATTTGATTAAACATAATTTTGCGCATCCTTTTGCCGCACTGAAATGTACTTCCTCTATCCCAAGTTACCATTCATTTTTTTTTTGATACAAGTTTTGCTATATATCCAGACATAAGTATATATCTAGATGCATGTCAGAAGATGTGCATCTAGAAAAACCAAAATGAATAATAATCTGCGACGGAGGGAGTAGTACTTTAACAAAGTTGATTTGATTACTTGGCCAGCTTTAAACTTCCAGTGACCCCATGATGCTACTGCAGATCAGCCCCAAGCAGGAAGTGCTTGACACACTACTTGTGTAGTGATAAGTAAGTTGCTCCACTCATCCACTTATTTAGTTCAAAAGGGCTTATAAAGTTTGATATTGAAGCAATGTAGCATCACACCAACTATTAGCACTAAATAGGAATTTTCAAAAAAAATTAATACTTCGAAAGTCCAACTAATGCAGTGCACTTATTAACATCACTACGGAATCACAAACAAATTAAACACAGTTTCAAACTTTTCCAGAACCGTTTGGAGTTTTTTTTCAATAAGGGAAATTTCAATAATCTTAGATGATTACGTCAAGCTGATACAAACGTGGTAGGATCATTCTCGGCCTCTTATAGCTACGATGAATCGTTTGAGAGAACTTCCTCATAATCATCTTTCAAAAATACTATGCTGACATACATAGTAATTAAAATCAAAGTAGCAAGGGGCAGCCTGACAGGCGACAAGGGCGCCTCAAAAGCAAACTCTAGGTGGAGTATTATTTTTCTCAATAAATCTAAGTTTTTATTGTCAAACAAACGTTCCGGACTTAAATATACCACGTCAGCACATCTTTGGTTGCTAGTATTTGGTTTCGAAGGTGATGACGGCGACGCCCCCGGGCGTCATTCTCTTCTTTGGAAGCGTCGTCGATGTGCCTCTTCTTCATTTTGATAGTGGCGGGAATGAATCAAGATGTCGGTGGTTGGCTATTGATAATGAAGGATGCAATTACAGTCGTGCTCGGCACCATCAACAGCTTGGTGAGGCATATTTATTTTCTGCCCAAACGGCTGCTAACATGGCGTGGTGGAGGTTGGGGCGAAAGCCTGGTCGGTGACACCTGTGGGTGCCACTTCCTCCTTGGAGGCGACTTCATTTACACTTTGCCGAATATATGGCCATGTTTTGATTCTCTGGGTATACACCAAGATCTCTATCCTGAAGACATCGTCATGGAGATGTATGTAGTGTTTCAGCATTTCTTGTTCACGCTCGGTTGCTCGTGGGTGATCTTTCTACGTCGCTTTGGAGGCTACCTTTTGGAGGGAACACATTGGATGTGTGAGTACACAGATGGAGATAGGTAATACTAGATTTTGCTTATAATTATATTTTCTTCCTATGTATTCTTTCTCCCTTTATGCATTTTTTATGATCAATTTTTGAGCTGAAGATTTTGTAAAGATTTGGTTGTGTGCGTTTGTCACAGAGGCCGGATGTATTTCCATTTTCCAAAACAGAAAAACTGCTATACACCAAAAGCAGTGTCCCATGCATGAATGATCCCTTCAGCTAGCTTTTTGTGCCTTTGTTATATGTACCACGGGGAGTAAAGTTGGAGGCTGAGCCCACTGTCATGCAGGGTAGTAATGGTGTGCATTGTGCACATTCAAAGTTAATCTGCAGTTAGCTGTCAGTTTTCTGTGCTAAAGTCCTTCACTTTATGGGGGCTATAGTTACGGGGGAACATATATGGTGGAAACTACAACTTTCGTGAAAACCTATGCAAACCACGGTAAAAAAAGTCGCCTAAATTCATAAAAAATCACACATGTAGATGATATGATGATACACAACTTTGTAAAATATCTTGTGCAAATTTGACTTCATTTGAAATTTGTTATTTTTATATATCACAAACGAAGTCGAGTTTAGACAAGATATTTGACAAGGTTGTGTATCATCATTGTGAAATATGGTGGAACGTGATGCCTTCTCAGGCTCACGGTTGCGTGTTAAATTGGCAGGGAACAGCCCCCTGCATGGCATGTACATCTTGGAAAGAAAGATTACATCTTGGAAGAAAAGTAACTTACAAACAAAGAAACTATCCAACCCTATCCATCTAGCATCTACATACAACCTCATACACCAGATACACATAACAACCTACAACACTTCGGTTGTCTAACAACCCCCCCCCCCCCACAATCACAGCTTCGGTTGAACGATAAGACAAAATCTCACAAGCTGTTGATTCGGTATAGGTTTAGTAAATCCATCTGCAAGCTGATCTCCAGAGCTTATAAATCTTATATCTAGTAGCTTCTTGGCTATTTGTTCCCTCACAAAGTGAAAATCAATCTCTATGTGTTTAGTTCGTGCATGAAACACTGGATTAGCTGTCAAGTAAGTTACACCAATGTTATCACACCGTACCACAACCTTGCAGCAGAGGGATGAGGAATCCTCAATTCATCAAGGAGCTTTTGTACCCACATTACTTCTGCAGCTGCATTGGCCAAGGCTTTGTACTCAGCTTCTGTACTTGACCGTGAGACTGTTGCTTGTTTCCTTGCTGTCCAGGATACTAAATTGGACCCTACAAAGACTGCAAAGCCACCTGTAGAGCGACAGCCATCAGGAAACCCTGCCCAATCGGCATCAGAGAAAGCACTGACCAAAGTCGAAGGCGACTTCTTAATTTTTAGGCCAAAATTAATTGTTCCTTGAATATACCGGAGGATCCTTTTTATTGCTGCCCAATGAATAGTAGTGGGAGAATGCAAAAACTGACACACCTTGTTCACAGCAAAGGAAATATCTGGACGAGTAAGAGTCAGGTATTGTAAAGCTCCAACAATGCTTCTGTATTGTGTTGAGTCAACCGGACCAAGCTTCTCACCATCCAAAATAGAGAGTTTCTCTGACGCCGCCATGGGTGTGTTCATTGTTTTGCAGACTCCCATTCCAACTCTCTTGGTTACATCTTTTGCATAACCTTCTTGTGTAAGGAGTAAGCCTTCACTAGATCTTTTAACTTCAATTCCCAAGAAATAGTGGAGGTTCCCGAGATCTTTCAAAGCAAACTCTTTTTCCAGATTCCTTAGCAAAGCCGAGGTTGCCTCTTGTGAAGAACTCGCCACTATAATGTCGTCCACATACATAAGTACATACATGGTGAACTTCCCATTGTTGAACAAGAATAGACAAGTACCATGCACGAGGAGCTTGTTTAAGTCCATACAAGGCTCTATCCAACTTGCACACAAAATGAGGTTTTGTTTTGTCTTGATAACCTGGGGGTTGACGCATGTATACCTACTCTTCAAGATTTCCATGAAGGAAGACATTTTGCACATCTAACTGACGCAAGCTCCAACCTCAAGAAACAACAAGAGAAAGGATAAGTCTGATTGTTGCAGCCTTGACCACAGGACTGAAGGTATCTTCATAATCAATGCCATAACGTTGTTTGTGCCCTTTAGCAACTAGACAAGCTTTGTATTTATCTATTGAACCATCTGCTTTTCTCTTCACTTTGTATACCCACATACAATCAATGATATTTTTCCCGTGCTGTGGAGGAACCAAATGCCATGTCTTGTTTTTCATCAAGGACATGAATTCCACATCCATGGCTTGTTTCCACTTGTTGTCACTGAGAGCATCCTGTAAACTTGGTGACTCATCAGTAGTAGCAATGTTTGCATAACGAATAGTATCATATGTATAAGTTTTTGGTTTCCAAATACCGTGTTAAAGACGGGTTGTAGGACATGTTGGCACAGGAGTTTCAGAACCAGCAGACGCAGAGGCTATGTTACACGGATACTCCAAGGGGGGTGACGTATCCGTATCCGATACTCATCAGATACGCGGATACGGATACTCGGATACACCATTTTAGTGGATTTTCTTTTGACAAAGTGCGTATCCGCGTATCCGATACGTATTGTATCGGATACCTGTACCCGTACTCGTGTAACATAGCGCAGAGGATCCAGTGACGGGCACCTGATCCGAAGAAGATCCGCTTTCCCCCCGTGCTCGGAGCAGCGTCAGCGGCTGAGGAAGGACACACGTCTGTTGTCGTTGCAGAGGGAGCGTGTGGAGCCAGATTCGTGGTCGTCGTTGCGCCACGTGGAGAAGGCGGTGCAGCCGCGGACGCCTGTGCGGTCTCACCCGACATGACCCCAGGAAGGACAGGAGCTACCCTCGAGGTAGATGCTGTCGCCGCCTGACCCGAGGTAGATGGTGCCGCGGGTGAATCAGCCTCGGGACCGGTGCCGGGACTCCCAAAATGACGCAGGGGCATGAAATGACCACCGCTTTCTCCCAAATTTGATTCAGTTGCTTGCACATTTTCTCCAGTTTCCTATGCTGCATCTAGAACCTCAACACTATGGTTATGGTTAGGAGAAAAATCAGATGGATCGTGATCACGAACTACCCCATCAATTCGAAGATTTTCAGGAAGGAGAAGAGAATCTCAGCTCAGAGTCTAGCATCGGCGTTAGGATGAAGCTTAGAGAAAGGGAAAACATTCTCATAAAAAACAACATCCTGGGAGATGTAAATCCGTCCTTCAGAAACATCGAGACACTTGAACCCTTTATGTAATGTGCTATACCCAATGAACACACATTATTTGGATCGAAATAGGAGTTTTCGGGTATTGAAAGGACGAAGATTCGGCCACAAGCACACCCAAAGGTGCGAAGAGCAGAATAATCAGGAGCTTGTAGAAATAAGAGCTCAAGAGGTGTAGCCCCGTGAATAACTTTACTAGGCAACCGATTAATAAGATATACTGCAGATAAGAAAGCTTCATCCCAAAATTTAAGGGGCATAGATGCATGAGCAAGAAGGGTTAGCCCAACTTCTACTATGTGACGATGTTTATGTTCAACGGATCCATTTTGTTGATGAGCATGGGGACAAGACACATGATGAGTGATGCCAACTCGCTAAAAAAAGGAGTTAAGTTTTTTATATTCCCCACCCCAATCAGTTTGCATGGCAACAATCTTTCTATCAAAAAGACGTTCAACAAGGTTTTGCAAATCATGGAAACGTTGAAACACCTCAGATTTATGGCGCAAGAAATAAATCCAAGTGAATTTGTTGTAATCATCAATGAAGCTAACATAATAAGTGTATCTCCCAACCGAAGTTGGTGCAGGCCCCCATACATCTTAAAACACAAGCTCTAGAGGTTTATTGGACACACTACTAGATTTAGGGTAAGGGAGCTGATGGCTCTTGCCCTGTTGACACGCATCACATATTGCGTCTTTATTTGGATCGGGAACAAAATGAATTTTATTCTTGCTCGGGACTTCCTGAACAACACGCGAAGATGGGTGGCTGAGACGGCTATGCCACCAAGATTATGAAGGCTTGATGGCATGGCACACTTGTTTATTCCATGCCGGCTTCAAAGGGTAGAGGTTGCCTTCACATCTACCACGCAGAAGGGTTCTCCTTGTTGCTTGATCCTTAATGAAATAATGATATGGATGAAATTCAAAATATGCATTGTTATCTAGAGCAAACTTGTGAACAGAAACAAGATCCTTGTTGGCTTGGGGAACAAAAAGAACATTGTTGAGGAAAAGATCTCGATCAGGGGTATGAACATAACTACGACCAATTTGATTAATCTCCATACCTGCACTAGATGCGGTGTGCACCTGGTCACCGCCGGTGTAGTCATCCCTCATGGTGAGCTTCTCCAGTTCACTAGTGATGTGGTCGGTAGCACCGGTATCAACATACCAGTTCGTGTCAATCCCGTAGGAGTTGGTGATGGCGGACGACACAGACTTGTGCGCTTGAGGACCCTGAAAAGAGGAGTCAAATCTCTTGTAGCAGCGGATGACGGTGTGCCCCTCCTTCCCGCAAAGCTGGCACACTGGGCGTTCAGCCATCTAAGCCACGCCTGGAGAAGGAACGACCACGTCCACCACGGTCGTCGTTGCCTCCAGGACCACCGCGGGAGGCCATGTTGGCGGAGGAGCCTGAGCCACCGCCATTGAGCAGGGACATCCTCTGCTCGAACCCAACCAGCTGGGTGTAGAGTTCCCCAAGGGTGATGCGTTGAACCCGAGCCGCCACGGCAGAGATGATCGAATTGAACTCAACATCAAGCCCCGAGAGGATGTATGACACCAGATCTTCATCGTCGAGCTTCTTGCTAGCTGACACCATGTCATCAGCCAGCCCCCTCATCTTAGAGAAGTACTCGGTGATGGTGGAGTTTCCCTTCTGAGCGGTGGCCAAAGCCATCCGCGTGTTGATCACCCGAGCACGCGACTGCGAGGCACACAGGGCCTCGATCTCCGCCCAGGTTTCGGACGCCGTAGGAAGAGTAGCAACCTGAACAAGGACTTCACGAGAGATTGAAGACAATAAGAAATTGAGAACCTGCTGATCTTTGGCAACCCAGGAGTCATACAGCGGATTGGGGATCTGCTTCAGCTCTTGTCCGGCATAGCAGCGACGGTCTTCGATGGCGCAGCAGCATCGGCGCTGATGAAGTGCGCCATCTGAGCTCCACGAAGGGCAGAAAGGACCTGCGCCTTCCGAGCTGGTAGTTGTTCTTCGCGAGCTTCTCGGTCACCGGATAACTGAAGGCAGCAACAACAAATGGAGCGCAGGATCTCGGGGACGCCATGGAGCAACTTGTCGAAGATGCACTGGGCTGTACATCTTGGAAAGGACGATTACATCTTGGAAGGAAAGTAACTTGCAAACAAAGAAACTATCCAACCCTATCCATCTACATACAACCGCATACGCCAGATACACATAACAACCTACAACACTTCGTTTGGCTAAAAATCATATCATCTACGTATGTGATTTTGGGTGAATTTAGACGACTTTTTTGTTGTGATTTGCACAAGTTTTCATGAAGATTGTGGTTTCCACTAGATATGTTCCCATAGTTATGCAAACAGCTTTGATACTACTCTTCCACCAAAGTTTCCCACGTACTACATCCGTCTTTAAATATATGTCGTTTAGGGCAAACTAGTTAGTTCAAAAATGAACTAATTTGCTTGTTCTAAATATCATATATTTAAGAACAGAGGGAGTATATGGTTGCAGGCACGACACCTTTAATTTCAAAAATCTTTGCACAAGAGTAATTCACTGCGACTGCGAGGTCACTAGCGAGAGATTGTGATGCTTCCAATAGTGCAACTACTTAGAGCATGCAGCATGCCAGCATGGTTAGAATTTAGCCTGCTGCTGGCTGCAAACAAGTCATATAGAGCTAGTAATGTAGCTAGCCAGCTCATATAATAGCTTGACTATTACTCTACTATGTAGTGGCCGATAATAGGTTGTCTGAACGATGCTTGTATATATCTTTGTGCCCATTCATCAAGCACCATAATATGTGAACCACCAGCCATTAGAGGTCTACTGAAACAGATGTACTTTACGCAGCATAGTTCATTTTGATATCTAGAGAAGGCAACATTGCATGCAACCTGATGCCACAAGCCCACAAATATCACCATCACACCAACAATTAAGCATTACGGAAGTCATGTGAAAAAACATTAATCGACAATAACCAAAAGTACTGCAAATAAGGTCTTGGCATACAATCCATCAATTATGATCTAATAAATGTTGATAAAGCAGGCACCACGCCGAAGTTGGATCTTAAGTAGAAAGGATCAGCCAACCCATTTGCATCAAGTTACTAGCAACTGCAAGTTGAAGAGTAGCAAAATTTAACACAAAATATGGGTTCTGATGTGGATAAGGAAAAAATAATGACACCATCGCAATAAAGACATTGGTTATTTGGTTTTCACAAGGTGTGTTATATACAAAAAAGTACTTGGAATGTAAGTAATCCAATCATCGACAGACAACAGCATTGACTTGGTGACCAAATCGATTGGTTGGGTTCAGTAGAAGGATCCAGGTTAAACAAAATTAAATGTTTTATCAATAGGAAAAGCAACAGATATAAACAAATCTCTTCAGTATATGAACATGTAACGCATTCTATTAGAAACAGCATACCTGTAAAAAGCACCAAGTAGCAATCATGACATCATGGCAAGAGCCTGAAATAAATATATGTAAGATATCATGTTATTTCTCTGTTAATTGGTAAAAAATAAATAATAGAAGGAATCATTGTCACTTTTTATATATTGAATCATCATTAAATAACTATATGCTATCTCAAACATGTGGGAAATAAATATTTAAAATTTATATATTAAAATTGGTAGGAAACATTTAAATTTAATATTCATTCCAGAAGAGTTCTCTAAATTTTGCTGCCAATGGAAACTGATATCAAAGGTATTCCATTTAAGAGGTGGCTTTAGCACTTTGGTAGTTGCTACTAAAAATATAGGTCAAGCATTTTTTTCACAAAAACATGGACAGGTTTTGTTGTGGCCACAACAGTTCCCCAAATTTTGCTCTGTTTTCTATGGCACAACATTGTGGAGATCCAAGCTTGCAAGTGTATAAAACCACTTGTAATCAAGTACATCGAAATTTTGGCGAAGGTAATAAACAAATTAAAGGCACAAACCAGGATGATGCTGAACAACAAAAACAGTACAATACCTAGATAATTAAAGCAAAGAACAAATTAAAAATGACATACTTGTGTGGCAGGATCAGAGCACAATAAGATATTGATGATTTAGGCCTCATATCAATGAGTAAGCCTATTATAACTCCAGTCAAGTAATTAAACATGACACTCAGACAGAAAAAATAAGCTTGATTGGAGGGAGTACTAGCAGCTTTTACCACTCCAACCTCAACCAGCAGATGGAAAAGCTAAAACGCCTGCAAACGGACTTCCTTTATCCAAAAGCTAACATTTGGTGTACAATGTACAGTACAAGTACGGATGAGGTTGTCAAACTCCTCTAAAACTATATCAAGGTGCTAATTTTACTGCTTGCAAATTTATATCCTAGCAACAATACCTGCAATAAGTTTAACTGCTTGTTTTGCTAATTGGCTAGTACTGCATACAGAGGTACAACCTCAGCCTGCATAGTAGAACGACAAGACCTCACTAACATGAAATACAACACCCTCCCTTAGCTATGGCAGTGTGCCAGGCTGCTACTTTACACTCCGTGCGCGCAGATCAGCCATCTCACAACCTTACTTGTGCAGGCGTTGCTGTTCCTGTCTAAATTCTGGCCTCCCTTACCTAATTAGAAAGTTTAGCTGTGTGCCGAATTTAGTCCTTAGCTTGTTGAGTTTTTTTCAATTACTTTTATTTTGTGGCACATATGTAATAACTTTCCTAAAGGTGTTGTCTGTGTTGGATTATATGTTACTGCATCATTATTTCTATATTCTTAACCATAATGATATACAACTCTGCTGCATATTTAGAAAAAAGCATAATACAATTAAATGAGAAAGTGGAGGCATCATGTCCACCACTAGTATTTGTAACATTGCAAACATGCATAGTACTACTGGTTAACTGAAAGTCTGAAATACGTAGATATATATATTAATCAACAGCACTCTCTGCAGTGTCATACCTCATCATGGCAAATGGCATAGATTGCTGAATAATGTATCAATAATAATCATCTTCTGATGCGTAATCATAGGCCAAAAATTCCTCAGTGCGACGAGCAACAAACTCCTTATCCAGAGCAGACAGGGCGCCCAACATCTTCTCCCACTTAAGCCCAGTGCTCCGGACCTCAAAGGTGTAGCCGCAGAGGAGCTGAACGACCGTGAAAGGTGGAGAAGCCTTCGGTGAAAGGGTGAAGGGGTTGAAGGAATCTATGCCTCCACCGGCACGGACTTCTTTCTCGTCCTTGAGGCTGTAGATGCAAATGTCATACAAAGGCTCCTCATCTACATAGTAGATGCAGTTGGCTTCAACGGACGGGAACATGTCAGCATCCACAGACAGGCACCTGCAACCCCCAACGAAGAGAGCACGGCTGCCAATATCCTTCACCGGTTCGAGCAGATTGCTCCGGGTGTCGAGCTTGAAGATTTCAACACAGTGAAGCAGCTTGAAGACGATCAGCATTTCCCCTACAGATTCCACCAGGAAACAGCAGTTCTCGGTTTGTGCTTCAGTGGCAGAGAAATAGTCAGCGAACAGCTGAGATGTCAATCTCAAGATCTCGTTGGCAGCAGAAATAAGAAGCGATGCCACCGATCCATCCTCACGCGCAGCAGCGTAGATGCCGCCGACGAGTGCCATCTTTATTGGAGGATGAGCGTAGTGTTCCTGCTTGGACACCATGAAGCTTTCGCTATCGGGATCAGCCAACACTACTGGAAAACGAAATTTCCTTGTGTGCCCCGAATTTCCCTGAGGGTTTTTTCGTGTGCACACAGGGAAAATCACATTTCCCTGTCGGTTTTCAACCGGGAAATACCAAAACGCTTCATTTCCCTGTGTGTTAGATAAAACACACAGGGAAATTTACATGGCACACAGGAAAATTCTTCATTTCCCTATGGGTTACATAAAACACACAGGAAAATTGACATAACACACGGGGAAATTCCACTTTTCCTTGTGGGTTAGGAAAACCACACAAGGAAATTTATGTGACACACATGAGAGATATTCAAATCTCATAGTTTGACTTGAACTATAAGAAACTACATGAGAGATGTGTCAATATCTGAACAATGTATAATGCCATTTTATTGAAATCATGTAAACTTTTTATTATAATCTTATGTGCTTAAAATATGTTGCCGCATTAATTTTTAGAATTTTTTGATTCAATTTGAGAGCATGTGTTAGTAAACTCTTTGTCTATATAGTGAGATTAAGGGTGATTAATAGCTATTTTTTACTTTTCATATAAAAGTTTAGTATAATGTTATTTTAGTATGTTTACTTTGAAAATAATTAACTTATAATTTTTATGCAATGGAATATATTTTTAGAACTTAAATGCATCTATATATGTTTATTGGAATTACTCAAAACATAAAAGTGAATTTTGTTTATTAATGGGCCATATTTTCAGGCGGCCCACACAGCCACCACGGCCCAATTATTTCTATCCGTCCATCAATCCGATCCGACGGTCACTAACACTTAGAAACCCTAGGTCCAACCTTATCCACTCCACAGCCCCTCCACTCCCCTCGTCTCCCAATCTCCTCCCATCCGCGCCTCCACCCAGCGTCCCATCCGCGCCTCCACCCGCCCCCCACGTCGCCGGTGCCGAGTCTCCACCTCCACGCCGTCAGCTCCTGCCTCCGGCCGAGCCGCGCTGGCGTCCCGCGCCTCCGGCCGACCACCACGCCGCCGGTCCCGAGCCTCCACCCCGCCTGTTCTCCACGCCACCGGCCCGCGCCTCCATCGGGCCTCCACGCCTCCGATGGAGTCGCCACGTCGTCCCCATCGCCGGCCGCCGCCACGTCGTCCCCATCGCCGGCTGCTGCTACGTCGTCCCCATCGCCGGCTGCTGCTACGTCGTCCCCATCGCCGGCCGTCGCCACGTCGTCCCCATCGCCGGCCGCCGCCACGTCGTCCCCACCGCCGGCCGCTGCCACGTCGTCCCCATCGCCGGCCGCCACGGCCGAAGGAGCCGTAACGTCCTCGGGCCATTCCCAGAAGCAGAGGAGGCACATCCTTGCCACCCTGCCGGAGCCCCTGTACGTTGAGACTTCATTAGCCCTTTTGCTGGGAGACTTCGTTAGCCCTTTTGAATCGTGGATGTGAATTGGAACTGAACTAACTCATCTTGTGCATATGTCTACTAGATTTCTTTCTGCTTGTTTTAAGTCTTCTGACAGAAACCTTCTTACAATGTTTGCAGACTGAGCACATAGCATAGAAGAAATTTGAGTACTATACTGACGACCTGTATCTGCCGTCCAAGCAGTTGTGAGTATATAATATCAATCTATCTCTGTAATTAGCCTTGCATAGTTAATTTGCATTAGTTCAGTTCTAAAGATTGAGAAAAAATACCATCTCCTTCTTGAATCCAAATTTCCAGTCATTAGTTCAGCACTTACATATGTTGGAAAGTTCTGAAGATTTGGACAAGTGCGCACACACACTATTGTTGCAGCTATTGTTTTGTCTTGTGATATCATGTATGTTTCAACTCCATTTTACCAAAATACAATCACAACTATGATATATGTTGGGCCTGGTTCTTTGTAGACAGATTTCATTTCATTCAAATGTAAGTTCTTGATTTCTTTCTGTCTGGATCAAATTTCCTAGCACTAGATTATACTATTGACATGGTCGGGTAAGGTTCCAAAGGATTAATTTGTACTATTGCATCTAGACTTTGTTGCTCACCTCAAAGATTACAAAGGAAAAATATGATTGATATTTGTTTTGAATCAGAGCCATACTAGCATAGAGTCTTTTAAGTAAACCTTAAATTATGGTCTTGCTCTACATATATTTTGTTTCCTACTTGCAGCTGCTCCTAACTGCAGTGTTGATGTTTGTTCAGGTTTTAATGTTTGTGTGGGTTCCCATTACAGGAACAAAGGTAAGTACTTGAAGAACTAGATTGGACTTGTTTGTTCAGGTAACTAATGTGTTATGTATATGTGGGCTGTGTACATGACTAGATGAGAGCTCATGTCTTTAGCTATGCACTTGCCTTATGGTTCTTATTCTATCTTGTTGATTGGGTGATTAGGTGCATGCATTTAGCTATATGCACTTGCCTGTTGAGTGAATAATGGGTTATTACTTCTGAAATATAAGGATGCTATCCTGTCGGCTGTGAATCTCCAGGTTTTGTTTACTATCACCTGATGTGCTTCACTTCTGTTGCAACAGCCACTGAAACATTTGATGTTGCAGCGAGTCCACTAGTGATGATGATACAATGGCCACTGCAGTGAGGATCTTGACGATGCATACATAATTGCAATGGAAATGAGCAACTGGCAGTAGGTAGTTTCATTTTTTCAAGTGTCGTGCCTTTGCATATACTTAGTAGGTTTGTAAGAGAAACACTTGCTTTTGGTAAGGTGTGTAACAGTTGTATTGAAGCCAAACATTTAGACATTTCATGTATTTTATGTGGATTTAACGGTCAAGGTCTGATGCCTTATAACTGAGGTTGCTGGACCATTATATGAATGATTCAATTCTAATTCCAGCCAGTTTCGCTTGAGAATAAATTATTCTGTCGGACAATGACTAATTACCCTGTCGAAAAAAGACTAGCACCGCTCATGTATTTCCCTGTCGGTAAAGAAGAACAACAGGAGAAATGAAATAAGACTAGCATGGCTCGTGTATTTCCCTGTCGGTATTTGGATTATTCCATGTCGGGTGTCTTTCGTCAAGGAAAAATCCATAACCTGACGGATGGCATTTCCCTGAGTGTGGCAAATCGACAGGGAAATGAAGAAACCGACAGGGAAATTAAAAACCGACAGGCATTTTTTTCCCCTGTCGCTCTATCCCTAACGGTTATAACCGGCAGGAAAACTATTTTCCCTTTTCCCTGTCGGTTATTTCCTTTTCCCTGTCGGTATCGGGACACAGAGGGAAATTTCGTTTTCCAGTAGTGCAAGTAGATCGAGCCAGTCCCGTCGCAGATCAGCACGATCGTCGGCGGCGACGAGCCGACGACGTGAGCAGCGACCATCTTCCCTTCAGGCACGGGAGCCTCGTAATGGATCAAGGAGCCCGTGAAAGGGTTGAGGAGGCGCGCGGCGTGCGGAGAGGCCCTCTCCGCGAGGACGATGGAGCCACCGGATGCGCCGGCGACGACGTAGTACCGGCGGAGCAGCGGGAGGTCCTTTCTGACGAAGCGGCCGGTGCCGACGTTAACGAAGAGGCGCGCGTCGGTCTGGTAGACCTCGTCGAGCATGACCCATTGCCGCGGCTGGAAGCGCGGGCTGGCCTTGGGGTCGGCGGTGGAGGAGCGCCAGCTGTGGCAGACGGCGCGGAAGTCCGTGTAGTAGTCGAGGTCGTCGTCGGCCAGGAGGCGGTCGGCGACGCGGTTGACGAGGTCCGCCGGGAGCGACGACCAGCTTGCCATTGCCGCAGTTCGGTGTGCAGGGCTCGCTTGGATCGAGGATTTGGATTCTGTGGATTTTTCGCGTCGTCGAGGGGTGAATGGAGGTCTCAGCGTGTGCATTAACCCATCGTGTGCAGCGTGATCGAGGAGCTGGAACTCCAAACGGCCGTGATGTGGGCGGCGGCCATTACTGCTCCAGCCTCAAGCTCATCGGAAAATATATGGGCCTAATATATAACTGGGTAGCCGCCGAATCCATCTGCCCATGCAAGTACCGTGTGTGCGACGTGTCGATCGACGGACCCATTTAGTCACTCTAAATCACTGTTCATCTCATTACTTCTCCCTCACTTTTCACTCATTTAACAGCATCACCGATAGTTCTTCATCTCAAATTGTCATTCTTATTTTTTTTGGCAAAAACAAAAAACTTTTTCCCATAGTTTCTCATCTCATGTTGTTATTTATCCCAAGTTCAAAAAAGAGCCTCCGCGTATGCATATATGCGTGCTCATATCCGCAGCACATCCGTTTGTATCAGAAGAGGTGGAAGAGCATAAAAATAATTTTGTTTGTCTCAGGATTTCTGATGTAATTAGATCTGAATTTTACTAGTGAATTATGTCAAACTGTTGGATATGAGTTTTTTTTACTTTTATATCTTTTTAGAAGTTGACAAAACATAAGATTTTTACCAAATAAAATTTGGCAAACTCTTCTTGGAGATGCTCTAAGCACCTTCAATCCAAATGTCCACTATTTTTCATCGTTTCACCCATCACATCCTTACATCTTTTCTCATCTACACTATGCATCCATCACATCCATCTCATCTTCTAAAAAACACTATTTCATCACTATTCATACACACTTTTCACTCTCTTTTCACTCATCTAAACACATACAATCCAATTTCCACTATTCTCTCATCACATCTTCACCACCTTTTTCCAACTAAGACCATCCACACTGGTGTTCCTCTATTTCCTCCTCAAAACAGAATATGTTGTCCTGTTCATCAAGATTCTCTCCTTCATATTTACCTCACCCGCATTCATCATCCTTCATATTTCTCCTTCACTCATGCTCGGTCTCGGCGGCGTGGCAGAGGTGGAGGCGCATTCATCATCCTTCATATTTCTCCTTCACTCGTGCTCGGTCTCGGCGGCGTGGCAGAGGTGGAGGCGCGGCCGTCCTCCATGGCCGCCTCCCTAAGCGGCTCGAGCAGGCGGCAATACGGGGAGCAGAGACGGCGGATCCCTGCTCCTCCTCCTCCCGAACGGCGGCGACGGCGCGGACCGAGCTCAGCGAGCCGGGGTTGGTTTTATTTGTTTGGGCTGGGCTGCCGAGCCGCCGTTCACAGTGGCAAATGGGCCCATTTCTCTCTCTCTCTAAATCAATAGTTATGTTCTTTACGTATCCAAATGCAAATGAAATATGTGAAGTTGTGAACGGAATTAAAACGACTTTGCATTTGAGAGAAACGAGATATATTTTTTACGTGGGAGCAACAACCTAGGTTAGACGGCATCGTCTACCTTTTACTCATACAAAATATGCATTGGAAGAGTATTGCGTATGTATGGATAAAACTTCAAATCTCTGTGCCTTTCATATAAATTTAAGTCCATATGCAAACTAGCAAGGAAATTTGTAGTTTCTTATACCAACACTTTACATCCCTTTTTTTGCCTGCAATTGTGTACATCAGTACATCACCAAAAGAAAACATGTACCAACCAAGACCCTGCCATCCTATAAAACCCAAACAAAAGCATGTACCTAGATCATACTCAAAGATCATCTTATTCAATTCATCCCGCATTTACCCAACATATGGAAGTACTGTCAGCATATACGCGTGCTATGTTCTTCCCACACCTAGAGGGTGCTCGTCAAATATGATCTCTGATCCTGTCAAGCTGGAGTGTGTTGATCACTGGGAGTAAGCTCCGTTAGGCAGAGCCACCGGCCTGAGCTCGCCTCCACGGAGGAAGCTGGAGTACCACTTCGCCGAATGCCTCTGATATCTTGTCCTTGCCGTCGAGTTGAATTCGACACCATATATGCCGAACCGGAAGCGGTAGCCGAATAGGTACTCGAACACGTCCAGGAATGACCACACGAAGTAGCCCTGCACGTTTGATCCGTTCCTGTGTGCAAGAGTGATGAGATTTCAGAGCAAAAATATATGGCATCGATATTCAGATAGTTAAATGCTCTGTCGTATCAGTTTCAGAAGTTTTCATGACACTCAGTTGCAGAGTTGAGCGATATTCATGTATCGGTACCTGATGGAATGAAGTGTGGCTTCGATGTAATCCTGCAAGAACTGTGTCCTGAACTCATCGTCATAGGTATTCGCTCCGGAAGGATCAGGTTGTCCAGCAGCTCCTGATGTGGCCGAGATGGAAGTGAAATATGAGTTTAGTGAAACGTTTGCTCATTTCTTAGAACAGTATTTCAGGGTATCTCGTGGATTTTAATGTCGAAAGTGGATATCCTAATGTCAGAAATTACCATTTTCATGGATCATCACAGCAGGATTCTTGTATTTCACTTGGAGATGATTCAGCATTTTATTCAGAGCCCAGGGGGTCGATGTCAAAAAATCGTTCGCCAACCCGAATGGGAACCGGTTATTTGACTTCAGGAATGGCACTGCAAAAATGAACCAAGTTAATGCATTCTCCATTGTATTCTGAATTTCTGACGCGAGAGAAAATCAAGGCCCTATAGATTCTTACAGTCATATGCCACTGCTGCATCACACATGTAATCTCTCAATTTCTGATCCAGTCGGCTAAGATCAGCTTTCACGTAGATGACAGCGTAGTGGTTAAATCCGACAAAATCGAAAGATCCTTTCACTCTTTTCCTCTCTTTATCGGTGAAGGATGGTAGCCTGACTCCAACATTATTCCTCATCACAGGAGGGTAGTCCCCATACACAATAGGATGCATGAACCTGTATGATGAACACATATTTTATACGCAGTTATACAATATAGTTGTTTGCATGAGAATTGAGTTCCAGAGTGGATCTAATTTAACCATCCAATGTGGAAGTCATTCATCCTTGCAGCTGCTGCTACATCATCAGGAGTTTCCGTTCTAGGCTCAAACCACATACCAAGCAAAGTAAGTCCAATTCGTCCTCCTTGCTCAGCCTGATCAGTGAGGAACAAAACACGACATCATATCTGTAAAAAATGCTTCATCCTGAAATAATGGCATCTCTGCTAGTGAAAGGATATATGGCAAGAGCTCAAACCTGGTACTTGTCTCTATATAGGGACACTACTGAGGCATGTGCAAGCAGAAGGTGGTGTGCTGCTATATATGGCTCCGTGGTGGAGTTGCCTTCCTCACAAGCGAATAAGCCAAAGGGGGATGAGCATCGCCGTGGCGGTAACATTCCTTGGTCATATCCACCAATTGTTTCGATGTTAGGCTCGTTAACAGTGCTCCAGTGCTTCACTCGGTCGCCGAAGTTCTTGAAGCACACATCTGCGTACGCTGTGAAGTCCTCTCTGCATTAACAAGGCACATAACCCAAAGGCCAATAACGTCACTTGATCTTGAAGAGCAATGAGAAAAGGTTAGGTGGCAGTAAGGTAGGAGTTATTTTTAGGAGGCAATAAGAAAAGTACATGAATCTACGACTAAGCATTCCATTGTACTCATCTTGAAGAGCCTGAGGAAAATCAAAATGATAGATCGTTACATGAGGCTGTATTCCTACATAAACAGAGAATATTGCATCATATATATTGCCAGAATTGGATAATTTAGAAAGGAAAAAGTTCAAATTACTCCCTTCGAGAATAGAGAAAGTCCAGTTAAACTCCTAAAGTATGTTTTGGTTCAATTTACCCCATAAACTATGCTATTTTTGTCATTTCAACTTAACCCATAAACTATGCTATTTACACATGTTGAATTTTAACTTTACACTTTGCAGGGTGGTGGTGGACATCATAATCTATATTTAAAAAATATTTGACGAATTTTTCATCATTAGCTTTTAATCTTTTATATAATTTTGAATGTTAAGAATAATTTTCTTAATAAATATCTTACCCACTCAAAATATGATGAAAAATTTATGATATTATTTTTTAACAATTATGTTGTGTGCTATAAACTTGCAACATTTGAACTTAAAACTCCACTTGTGCATGGCGAAACAAAAAAGACAGGGTAAAAATTGAACCAATGACAATGAGCATAGTTTAGGGGTAAAGTGAACCGAGAAATAGTTTAAGGGGTTATTCAGACTTGATTATACTTGAGGGAAGTAATTTGGATTTTTTCCATTTAGTAATGATAAATCAGATTGGTGAAAGACTCGAAGTACATACCGTAACTAAGAAGTTCATCTATTAGATGGTTGTAGTACTCCAGTCCCTTTGGATTGACAGCTCCCCGACCATCTACATAGAGTAACGATTAAAAAAATTTAGCAACCAAAGCAGTGAGGCCAGAATTTTTTTTAAAAAAGTGGAGCACATACTAGAAACAACATGCCAAATTTTCCAAACCACAATTTCTAGTGTTCAAGCGGTTCAGTGGCTTTATTGATACTGAATGTAAGGCCCTACCAGGAATAAGTCGAGGCCAGGCAATCGACATCCTGTACGCATCAACACCCATCTCATGCAAAATCTTTACATCTTCCTGTCCACGAAACGTAGAATATTCATCTCTGTTGTTTCTATGTGAAAAGAATATGTATCATTTGCAGCACTGTTGTTTGACAACTCACCTTGTACTTGTGATACTGATCTGCAGCTACATCACCTGTCGCATTGTCAATAGAAAAGCCTGGGAAAGGTTAGCAACCTCTTGCTGTTAGTATTAAGAAGCCCAAGCGTACATAATCGATTTAGAATAACTGACCACAAAAGATCAAACTTACCTCCATGTGTGAATGTGTCCCATATGCTAGGCTTCCTTCCATCCTCTGCAGCTGCTCCTTCAACCTGAACAAATGATGTGACCAGCTCAGTAAACATACACTAGTTTTTGTAGCTTGAACTCCTAATGTACAAGTTGTAGTATCTGTACTCTACACAACACACTCACACCACCATACACACACACCCCTAGAAGCTACACTAATTTTTTAAATTAATTAAAAATTCTCTTGTGTATTCGAAAAAAGTGAATTAAAATAGGTTTTTAAACATTTTGTATGTATTGATAATCGATTTTCGTTGTACTCAACGTACTACTCTGACAACCCTGGACACTTCCCTGTACTGTGATACAATTGATAGTTCTCCATCAGAAATTCAGAACAATACCATATTATGAAAAAAACAAGGCCTGTGTTTGGTTGGGGAGGGAAAAAATTTCCCCCTCACTTTGACCACTAATTAAGGGTATTAAACAATGTCAGTTTTCAAAACTACCTCCACAGCCCTGTGTAAAATCGCGAGACGAATCTAATGAGGTATTTGACCCCATGATTAGAGGATGGTACTGCAGCATTACTGTAGCAAATCATTAATTAATTATGCTCGTTAGATTCGTCGCGCAAAGTTACACTCATACGTGAAAAGGTTTTGCAAATAAACTTTATTTAGTACTCCATGCAAGCAAGATTCCCTGACGCAAAAAAAGTGCGCTCCCCCAACCAAAATAGTGTCTGGTGAGAAGTGAGAACCGTAATCCAGTTTGACTCTTCCACACCATCAGATGACAAGTGGAGTGCTGGTTCAACCAATGGAGAGCAGTACAGGCAAACAAATGTCCCGGTCAGGGTTCAGCAAAAATCTTCGCTTCTAGAAGGATCACGCTCTCTACTTGTTGCAAAAGAAGCAAAGGTTGCAGTTTGTTAAAGAGGCCATAGATGGAACTAGGAGATGGAGCTAGCCAGTGAAAGGACTTTGTGGTGCCGGCTGCTTCGATCGTTGAAAACGAAGGAGCAAAGTATCTGTTGTCTGCGATTTGTGTACTCGAGTGGCGTACTCGTTCAGAACACAAATTGGAGCCCTGGAGTGGTGCAGGTCCATCCACGTGAGTGAAAATCAAGAAAAAGGCAGGGGACGAAAGGTCTCCACTCTCCGGGGTTGCTCCATATAAATTCTCCATGTTCAGGTCCATGACATTTTCTTGCTCAAAAAATAAAGGTGCATGACGTTTTCTTTTCCCAGGTACTTTGAGTTACATCGACAAGGTTCTCTCACTTGGGAGAGAGGCTCGCCGAAAGCTACTTGCCATGGAGTGGAGGCAGTCCAACAAAGACAGTGACAGGATGACGTCATAGTAGTAGGAGAAGAGAGGGGGGGGGGTGTTCTCGAACGAGGGAGAGCAGCAGAGAAACAAAGTCAGGCGCCACTTTTTTTTAAAAAAAATGATCATGAAAGGAAAATTCCATCTTGGAAATTTTTCTTTTCTTTCGGTTGAGGCAATTTTGCCCATACACTCGAAATACTAGTGCACGAAACATTTGACGGTAATGTTTGGGTCAAGTGACTATAAACATAAATAAAAAAAACTTAATTAACAGGTTTACCGTCCTCCTGGGTCCTGGCCGCCTGCTGCTCCTGGTGCTGATTCCTGACGGAATCGCTCTAAATTTTCGTATTTGCTACACAGATTATTCCGTGGTCCTCGCAGATATCTGTGGGCCTAGTCTATTCTACACAAAGCAGATTGATTTCGTTCCGAACAGTCGGCTAATAGGTTTGGTACGCGTACGTGGTAACCTTATCATCACATATACTGGGTGCGTATAGCTGCTAACGAGCCACGCGGACGAGACACTAGCGCGCGCGCGCGCACACGCTGCCATGGAATGGAAGAAACTGGATCTGTCCGAGTCCTCGATCAGATCGTGAGGCTATGGAATTGGAAGCGCAGGAGATAGCGTATACCTGGTAGGCCGAGGAGCCGACGCCGAAGACGAACCCCGGCGGGAAGTCGGCCCGGGTGACCGCCTCCGCGAACGCGGCCGGCACGACGGCCAGCAGGAGGCGGAGGAGGACGACACCGAAGCCGAGCGCCTTCCCCATCGCGCTCGATCAAGGCTCTCCAAGCGCGCGCCGCCGGCCTTCCTCCACGGGTCTCGTCTCTCGCTTATTTATCTGTGGCCGAGCGTCCGGCAGCTCGGGCGGAGAGGGTTTTTTATACGCGGCGCGGGCCGGCCTATTTTTTTTTTCTCCAAAGCATTTTTTTAAGCACTAAAGGGTTTTTTTAAGTGGACTCGGTGGAAGGACTATGAAGTACCGAAAAATCACAATTTAGAAAGTGTTTCTGCTAAAAACGAAATTCTTTTCTCACCCCACCTGCGTATACCCGCCCACCTGTACCCGCCGTCCATACCTGCGACGGACCCACATGTCAGCATTATCGCCGCGGCCTCCCGCATGCTGGTCCTCGCCCGCCTCCTCTTCCGCCCTACGAGGCTACGACACCTCTGCCACGCTCCACCCGCCCTGCCTCTCCTCCTCCCCCTCCTTCTCCTCGTGCCCGTCGCCGAATCTCTCCGCCGCTGTCTCGTCGCTGGCCATCTGGGACGGCGTCCACTTCGCCCGCCCCGCCGAGTGCGGGTACGAGTACGAGCAATCCTTCACCTTCCTCCCCCTCCTCCCCGCCTCCGCCTTCCTCCCCGCCTCCATCGCGCTCCTCGCCCGATCCCGTAAGTCTCTCCTCACCGCACTTCCTTGTCTTCGTTCGGATGTCGATGCGCGCGCTCGATCTGATCTGGTTGTGGTGATTGGTCTTTCTCCCGTGTAGTGTTCGCGCCTCTGGTCCCCGTGCTGGGGTACAGGGCCGTGCTCGTGTTGTCCGGCTATGTGCTCAACAATGTCGCGTTCGTCGCTTCCGCGGCTTATTTCTACAGGTGATTGACCTTTGGTGAAAATTACTGCTTTTTTGTTCATGTGCTCATAGATTCTTGGTGTTTCTATGCGCTTCATGTACTGTATTGTCACCTGCACGCCTAAATTGGGACATCTCAAGTGATTTATCGGTTCTAGGTTCTTGATATGACTATGATTGATAGCATTGCACATAGGAACACAGTGGCCACCGCCCCCGCCGCCAGGGTCCTGTCGCCCACGGCGGTGCCGGCGGAGATCGCAAGGGACGGGGTGTTGTGCCTCGAGGAGGTCGATGGGAGGCGATGGAGCTACGTGGTCGACGCCGCCGGCGCCGCGGTCAAGGCCAAGGGGAGGGCCTCCATCGGGGCCGCCTTCAAGGCCGTCCTGCTCCAGTCCCCGCTGCCGCCAGTCGAGGTGAGGTCGCCTTCTGCTACCGCCTAGGATCCGCGGGGATTTGGGCGCATTAGTGCCGATGGCTTGGTCTTGGATTTGGCTCTTGTGCCGATTGCTGTGTCTCTGCGGGTGATTGGTTACGGTGTGCTTCAACGAGCATGAAGAAGTCTGCCGATTTTCTGGTGGTTTAGTGGCTTTCTTTGTGCCAAGATGTTGGGATGTGATGACTTACTCGTGGTGGGTTAGAGGATGTGTGAATTCGCAGTTGGATTTGATGAGATATGGATGGGGATGCGTGAAATCATGGTTTAAGTGGAGTTTGGTGCATGCTAATTACGCTCGTGTCTGGTTAATGTGGCACTCCCAATTTATTGTGTCAGATTGGATCTGTAATTATATGTTGTCGTGTTGAATTTTTGGGAAAAACAGTAGTTTTGTTTGCTGCCTCATAGCAATTCAGCAAATTTGGTTTGAATTGGGTGGCTGCTTACCTTTGAATTTGGTTTTCTCATGTTGTTAATTATGCATGGACCAGTATGTGATTCCGGGTGAAGTATTTTTGGACCCAAGATTATCTAATTTAGGGAGACGGTAGTGTCCGATTCAAGCTCATTGTTTGTTGGATTCTGCTTAGCCACACATTTTTCTTCTGATTGTGATCTTTTGGTGTTAACTGCCTACCTTTGTTTTCAACTATAGAAATATTGGATACAATGAACAGCCATAGTCGAGAATGATGAACTACAATATTGATTAGATATATTTTCTGCTGCAGGAAATAATGTCCTTTATAAGGTCATATGTTGTGCCTGAAGGTTTTCCACACAGTGTCACTCCTTCATATGTACCCTACATGTCATGGACAGCATTGAAGGTATATTTTCATTACAGTATACTTTGTTTTAATGATCTTCCTATTTTTGAATGTGTTGCTTATTAAATCTTTTTTTCCGCTTCCCAGCACTTCTTTGGTGGAGCAATGGGTGTGTTTACAACAAGAACCCTTCTAAACTCTGTTGGAGTCTCCCAAAGCAAGGCTGTGCCTGGTGCTGTGGCAATCAACTGGATACTCAAGGCAAGTGTTTTCCTTGAAAAAAACTTACAAATAGTTTTTTTAGTTGCTTTTCTTGTTTTCTGTGATATCTATCCAAATCATGTTGTACGAGGATAACAAAAAGCATGCTAATGGCTAAGAAAAAAAAAAGAGAACCCACAACTCATAGTTAGTTCTTAGTTGAAATGTTTTCCATTCAATCGTATCTTTCTGTTATTGCTGATGCCCTTCTTACATACATGGGTTCGTTGATTTATTTTCATCAAGCAGGCTTGTACACGGTTTGATTCTGTTGAAAAATGCTTGCCACCCAAAATGCTCCGTGGTCATTATATCAGACATTTGCTCAGGCCCCTCCTTGTTTATTCTGTTCAGCAAACAAACTCCATGTTCTTTTCTTCTGATTGAACTACCACTTCGTAAAATATCCGTATGGTCAGACTTTGCAATAGCCAGTCATTAGTTTTCAGAACCGATAATTATTTAGTGCTTATCTTACAAGAATTGATTTTTTATGGCTGTCTCATGATTTGGTTTTTTGCCTCATCCTATTTTGCAGGTATTTTTAACAAATACAGCTCTCCTACATATTCGAGAAAAAAACAAATACCAACTTGGAAGTGACACTTGTCACAAGAAACACTTCTTTCAAAGGTGCTAACATAATTGGGCAGGCAAGTGCCCAGTGCCCTTTTACTCATCTTCCGTACACTGAATCCCTCGTCTTAGCTCATACGCGAACGTTTCTGTTTGCTCAAACATGATTTTTGCAATCCATAGCATTTCACACCAATCTAAAAAAATTCTCGTAAGTTGAAAACAAATTCTGGTTGGTAATTACAAATTTAAATGGCCAGCATTACATGAAAGCTGTAACTGAAATACTCGATGAAATATTAGGTGTACGATCGTGCTTGGTTGACTGATTGTGTCCGTACCACTGGTATAACCACTTGCTTCTTCAACCTGCATATTTAACTGACGTCCCACAACAAGATTATCAAAGGGAATACCTCTGCAAAATCGCTGATGGGTATGAATGGAGTGCATTGACAGTTGACATGCATGGACTAATGACCATTCTGCCAATTAATGATACTGCTAATGTGCAATCACTTGTCCATCAGAGTGAATTCAACAACCGGGAACGCCATAAAGGACACTCTATTCTGCAGGTGATCCATGACGCTACGCTACTGATTAGCTTGTATGGGTATGGTTGATGTTTGTTGGTCACCTGCTCAACTATCTTGGCCTGTCGGATGGCCAGTGCCTCTACATAATTTATTTCGAATTATGTAGTCCTATGTTATCTATCTATTCTTTTGATACAATTTACATGCCTGCTACATTTTGCTCATTATATGGTATCACGTGAAATTATGTAGGTTGTGTTCGAGAAAAAGAAATTATGTAGGTTGGTTTGACAACCCTTTTCCCGTTTCCTTATTGTTTTCTTTCAGGTTCACTTGTCTCCTGGAAATCAACATCTAAAGAGTTTGCCTCCCTGTTCTACATGGAGGTTTGACGATGAAGGTTACTTTTTATCCAATTATGATCAGACTTGAGGAGCAGAAGACACATAATATGGAAATATGGTTTGTAAACTAATTAGAAATGGATGGGGTATATGGTGCTATTATTGCTTTGGGGATTGGTTGGATGTACCGACAAGGGTGTTATTCATCTGGTGCGAATGCATATTGATGTCAATAGCTTTGCTCCACACGCTTCCCGTTTCCAACAATAAAAGGTTGTTTGTGCTATTTTCATTTGTGAGCAGTTAAGCCATGCATTTCTTTTCTCTTTTGTCTATCCAGTTCCCAAAGCCAATGCCATCACAGAGCTATACTAAATTGATTGATTTAATGTTATGTAGGTTCCTAAGTTACGGTGTTCAGGATAACCTCTAAAAATATATAAACTGATCATGGTTGCTTCTCTTACCCACCATCACAATCTGAAGTCAATAAATTGCACAATGGAATATATGTTCTCCCATTCGATTGTTGTAAATGTGATTCATTCCATTGCCAACCCAAGTTACCTAAGTTACAGATTGAGCGTTATTTTTTCATGGGAATTCAAATTCAGTGTCTACAAAACAATGCCCTTGAAAATTTGCATCTGCCATTAACGTGTGTTCCTTATTTTAGAGTAAAATAGTATGAAGAAGCTGATAGTTTGTTATTATCAGTTCAAAAGTGGTTGGATTATTTGTTTTTCCTAGGTAGTACATAGAAGGTTGAGAAGGACCAGATTATGAATGAAGCTGAGGGAGCAACGCACGTGCACTTTACTAGTTAAGGAAAACAATCGGCAGTACAAAGTAAGGACAACTTAACACAAAATGACAAAAGAAAAATAAAATTACATTGAAGAACTCTCGTTGAGGCGGGGAGAGGCTTGAGAGACCTTATTATATAGCGTCATCATCACCATCGTCACCACCACCTTGTCGATGTCGCTAGAAACCAAATCTAAATGGAAAAAACTAGATCTACGAAGGGAAAATTCAACGGTGAAAAGCGCATTTTTCATTTAGATTCAACGGTGAAAAGACACAATCACACAAGACACCAGAAGGGAGAGAGAGAGTCGGAGCCCACTCTAAGCTTGACCTCTTTCAAAATAAGCGGAGTCAGCAGCACAAGTTGTTGCGTTATACCATCATAGACACATCTATTCCTCTCCTTCGAAACAAATGAGACCGTCCAAACTCATGTGTCGAAACCCTTCCGATGAGTGTCTAAAAATTCTGGGCCGACCGTCCTCGATCAATCGGTGGCAAATTGGCCAGTTCCCCTCGTACGGATGTCATCGCTGACCACAAGTGCGACAGGGTGAAGTTCCGAGTTCTAACGACAACACATGTGTGTTGCAATGGAGAAAACATTGCTTGCCTCGCTCATTGTTGTCTGCTCCGGCTACATCATCACACCACCACCTCCGATCCCGACGACGTCCCTGTCGTGACCGCCCCACTCTAATAACCTCACCCCACACGCCATCGCCGGTGCCACCCAAACCTCAACATCGTCAGCCACGATCTCGTCGTTGTTCCCATCGCGCACGCACCACTCTAACTTCACCCACGGTCATTCACGCCTTCCTAATCTTGTTGTCATCAGCCTCGGCCGCCCCATCATATTCCTGCCTCCTCAGCCTTGTCGCGCGCCCGTACCACCCTGTCATCGCCCATCGTCGTCCGCCCAACCGCACCGTCACCCCCACACCTCGTCTTCATCGCACCCGCGCCACCCAAACCTCACACGTCCATGTCCATACCTTCGAAACCTCACTGTCGTTTGCCCGTCCACACTTTCCCCACCCACGCCATCATTTCCATCGCACAGGCGCCACGCCCGACCTCGCATGTCGTCGTCCACCCTGGCCGGACTGCCATTCCAACCTCCCTTACCTCACCTTCAAGCAGCCCACACCACCCCGACCTTGCTCGTTGTCATCCGCCCTGACCTCACCTTCACCAACCGCATCATCATCATTACTGTCCACATGCCTCACCAACATAAATGGATCTAGATAACTTTTTCTATCAGTGAGTTAAGACACGTCAAATGTTAATGTATTGTTGCTTGAAGGCTCACCTATCAATGACATGTGGGTTGATTATAAAAAAGGTGAGAGACTTTTTTTCAAAACAACCATGACAATTGGAAGAAACTATTGCACTTTAATATTAGGTATAGATAAGTATTGCGGTTCTAGATGTTAAACGGTGTAGATTTCCTTTTTATCGTGGATTAATGTTGTTTTTTTATTTATAGCACATGTAGTATATATTCTTTCTGTTTCAAATTATAATTTGTTTGACTTTTTATCCAAGTTTAACTGCTTGTCTAATTCAATTTGCACAAATATAGTCAAATGTAAGTCATTCTTGAAGAACTTTTATTAATAAAGCAAGCCACAATAAAAAAATGTGATATTTTACATAATTTTTAAATAAGACGAGTGATAAAAATTTGGAGTAAAAAAATCGAACGAGTTATAATTTAGAACAAAAGATACTCTATGCATTCCACTGGAAAGACGCATTCGTTTGATATTTATGTCAAAGTACGATCACTCTCTCCTTCAACTTGTCGTGACAATCATCTCTCATATGATATGTATATATGAAACGGGGTATGCAAATATGCAGTGCAAGAGTAGCATATGTACATACAAAACTTCAAATCTCTGTTCCTTTCACATAAATTTAAGTCCATATGCAAACTAGCAAGAAAATCTGTAGTTTCTTATACCAACACTGTACCTCCCTTTTTTGTGTGCAACTGTGTACGTACACCACCAAAAGAAAACATGTACCAAGACCCTGTCATCCTATAAAACCCAAACAGAAGCATCTATCTCTAGATTGTACTCAAAGATCATTTTATTCAAGTTATGGTGGTATATAATTAATCTTAGCCGCCGGATCTTTCATACTGATGCTTTTCAAACAGTGATATAGAGCGGTATGGTCCACCGCTAGAGAGCCGCCGCATTAACCCGACGTATGGAAGTACTGTCAGCATACGCGTGCTATGTTCTTTCCACCTAGAGGGTGCTCAGCTCATAAATATGAACTACATCCTGTCAAGCTAGCTGGAGTGTGCTGATCACTGGGAGTAAGCTCCGTTAGGCAGAGCCGCCACCGGCCTGAGCTCGCCTCCATGGAGGAAGCTGGAGTACCACTTCGCCGAATGCCTCTGATACCTCGTCCTTTCCGTCGAGTTGAACTCGACACCATAGACACCGAACCGGAGGCGGTAGCCGAATAGGTACTCGAACACGTCCAGGAATGACCACACGAAGTAGCCCTGCACATTTGATCCGTTCCTGTGTGCAAGAGAGTGATAAAATTTCAAAGCAAATATGGCGTTGATTTCAGATATATAGTTTCATGCTCTGTCGTATCAGTTTCAGAAGGTTCCATGACCGTCAGTTGCAGAGTTGAGCGATATTCATTCATGAATCGGTACCTGATGGAATGAAGTGTGGCTTCGATGTAATCCTGCAAGAACTGTGTCCTGAACTCATCGTCATAGGTGTTTGCTCCGGATGGATCAGGTTGTCCAGCAGCTCCTGATACGGCCGAGATGGATGTGAAATATGAGTATAGTGAAACGTTTGCCCCATTTCTTAGAAGTTAGAACAGTACTTCAGGGTATCATCATCATGTCAGAAATTACCATTTTCATGGATCATCACAGCAGGGTTCTTGTATTTCACTTGGAGATGATCCAGCATTTTGTTCAGAGCCCAGGGGGTCGACGTCGTAAAATCGTTTGCCAACCCGAAAGGGAATTGGTTATTTGACTTCAGGAATGGCACTGCAAAAATGAACAAGGTTAATGCATTCTCCATTGTATTCTGAATTTCTGACGCGAGAGAAAAAAAATCAAGGCCATGTAGATTCTTACTGGCGTATGCCACTGCTGCATCACCCATATAATCTCTCAATTTCTGATCCAGTCGGCTAAGATCAGCTTTCACGTAGACGACAACGTAGTGGTTAAACCCGACAAAATCGAAAGATCCTTTCACTCTTTTCTTCTCTTCATCGCTGAAGGCCGGTAGCCTGGCTCCGACATTCTTCCTCATCACAGGAGGGTAGTCCCCATACACCATAGGATGCATGAACCTGTATGATGAGCTCATATTTTACGCGCAGTTGCACAATATAGTTGTTTGCATGAGACTTGAGATTAAAGAGTGGATCTAATCTAACCATCCAATGTGGAAGTCATTCATCCTTGCAGCTGCTTCTACATCATCAGGAGTTTGTGTTCCGGGCTCATACCACCAACCAAGCAAAGTAAGCCCAATTCGTCCTCCTTGCTCAGCCTGACCAGTGAGGAACAAACACACGATATCATATCTGTAAAAGTCCTTAAAAAATCGCAGATCTGCTAGTGAAAGAATACATGGAAACAGCTCAAACCTGGTACTTCTCTCTGTATAGGGACACTGCTGAGGCATGTGCAAGCAGAAGGTGGTGTGCTACAATATATGGCTCCGTGGTGGAGTTGCCTTCCTCACAGGCGAACAGGCCAAAGGGGAACGAGCATCGCCGTGGCGGATTGATTCCTTGGTCGTATCCGCCGATTGGCTCGATGTTTGGCTCGTTGACAGTGCTCCAGTACTTCACTCTGTCACCAAAGTTCTTGAAGCACACATCTGCATACGCTGTGAAGTCCTCTCTGCATCATCACAAGGCACATATATAACCCAAATGCTGGTAATGTGTACTTCATCTCTCATGGATGTCGTGGCAGAGTAAGGTTAAGAGTTACTAGGAGAAAATAAGAAAAGTACATGAATCTAGGACTAAGCAGTCCATTGTACTCATCTTGAAGAGCCTGAGGAAAATCGAAATGGTAGATCGTGACATGAGGCTGTATTCCTACAAAAACAGAGAATATCGCATCACATATATTGCCAGAATTGGATAATTTAGTAATAATATATCAGATTGGTAAAAGACTCGAGGTGCATACCGTAACTAAGAAGTTCATCTATCAGATTGTTGTAGTACTCTAGTCCCTTCGGATTGACAGCTCCCCGGCCATCTAAATAGAGTAACAATTGAAAAATTTAGCAACCAAAGCAGTCAGCCCAGAATTTTCAAAAAAAAAGTGGGGGCACATAAAAGAATCAACATGCCAAATTTTCTTATGTAAGGCCCTACCAGGAATAAGTCGAGGCCAGGCAATTGACAACCTGTATGCATCGACACCCATCTCATGCAAAATCTTTACATCTTCCTGTCATCAAAATGTAAAATGTCCATCTCTGTTAGTCCAACGCTTCTCTATTTGAAAAGAATACACATCATTTTAGCAGCACTGTTGTTTGACAACTCACCTTGTATTTGTGATACTGATCTGCAGTTACATCACCTGTCGCATTGTCAATGGAAAAGCCTGGCAAAATTTAGCAACCTCTTGTTAGAAGCCGAAGTGTACATGATAGATTTAGAATAACGAACTGACCACCAAAAGCTCAAACTAACCTCCATGTGTGAATGTGTCCCAGATGCTAGGCTTCCTTCCATTCTCAGCAACCGCACCTTCAACCTGAAAATCAGGTGACCAGCTCAGTAAACACACACTAGTTTTTTAGGTGAAGTGAAAATAGGTTTTTAGACATTTTGTATGGGTTGACAATCGATTTCCACTGTACTCAACGTACTACTCTGACAACCCTGGACACTTCCCTGTAGTCTACAGTGATACAATCGATAGTTTTCAGTCAGAACAATACCATATTACGAAAAACAAGATCCATTTCAAGCTCCTTACTTAACCCAAAATTGTGACTTGACTGACTGGGGAGAACCGACAACCGTAATAACCCAGTGCGACTCTTCCAGCATCAAAATTCCAGGCCATGTAACGCCGAAATCTTAAGACAGTTCCACAGAAATTCAAGGAAACATGTGATATCCTAGTTTCTCGGTAAACTCCAAGAGCAGCAACCACCAGCAGCTGTGTGGCCAGTAGCTTGTTTCCTCTGGGAGCACGGCTGTGGTGGTGGTGACCTGCTAGATGACAAGTGGAGACCGGAATGCTGGTTCTACCAACGTAGAGCAGTAGCACAGACACAGGGTGCAACAAATTAAAAATCTCCGCTTCTAGAAAGGGTCATCATGTGCTCTCTCTCCTTGTTGCACAAGAAACAAAAAGTTTGCAAATTTGCAACCGGCATATATAGTTTGTTAAAAAGACTATAGATGGGACTAGGAGATGGAAGCTAGTGAAAGGGCGACTTGTCGTGCCGGCCGGCTGCTTTGGTCGATGAAAACGAAGGAGAAACGCATATATAGTTTAATTATCTCTTGTTGGCGTACTCGTTCAGAACACAAATTGGAGCCCTTTGGTGCATGGTCCATCTCACACGCATGAGTCGAAATCAAGAAAAAGGCAGGGGGGCGAAAGGTCTCCAGGATTACTCCATGTAAATTCTCCATTTTCAGGTCTACTCTATGACATTTTAATTTCGTGCTAAAAAGTAAAGGTCTTTGAAGTGTTTTATTTCCCGGGTACTTTGGGTTCTCTCACGCCGAAAGTTACTTGGCATGGAGTGGAGGCAATTAATCCAACGAAGACAGCGACAGTCACGAAATGACGTCGTAGTAGTAGGAGAAAGGAGGAAAGGGGGGTGTGTGGTCTTGAATTCTTGATCGAGCGAGAGCAGCAGAAAAACAACGGCACGCAGGTAGTGGATTGGGAAAATGGTAAAATCACACCGTTGCTTGGAAAATTTTTCTTTTCTTTTTGTTGTGGCAATTTTGCTCGTGCACACTCGAAATACTAGTGCACGAAATATTTTACGATAATGCTTCGGTTAGGACGTCCGATGCCCCAACCGAAAACCCGGTGTCCCAACCCAGTGACCTTGTTGCAGTGTGAATTTTTTTACGTGTGATAGATGGGTGATGATGTTGCACCGGGGGAGACCCACCATCTGCGGGCCCCTTGCAAGTTTTGGAGTCCAGAGGTGGAAGAAGAACAGGAGAGCCACCGGAGCTCATTCCTAACTTCGCCGCTGCCCACATTCCAAGGATAGATATTGACGTGGGTTTACGTTACGAGATAGGTGTACGGTGATGTTGATGTGGTTATTTTCAAGATGTTGAACATGTGACGGTAGTTTCAACAACTATTTTGGAATGTTGCAAATTTTTACTTTAGATGTTTCAATAGTTATTTTTCATGTAGCACCTTTTTAGTGTTATTGACTAATTATACTTATTTTACTGATACTTTTATTAAAAATATATTTTTAGAATGTTGCAATATTATTTTTAAATATGGTACAACTATATATTTAAAATGTTGCAAGAGGTAAATCTTGACATTGCAAATTTTGTTTCTAAGTGATGTCACTCTCTGTGGATGTTCCCCTGAAGCATGCCGCGAAAATTTTCTACCCCGAACTGGACGAACGAAAGAGTCATTTTTATACCCATCTTTTTGGTGTTACAGACAGTACTAATAGCTCCGAGCATTTTAAGACTTGATGAGTACTTAATGCACGGAACAATTTCGATGTCGTTATCTGAGTTGATTTTGTCAAGATGATCTAGCACGATTGCACCAGATAGAATATAGTACCATCTGCACAGGACTAAACTCGGCATGTGTCGTTGACATCAAACAACACCAAAAAAAAAGAACCCTTTCTGGTCCATGGACCGACGATCAAGAACAAGAACGTTTGAAATAAATCCTAGCTAATTGGCAGGTTAATTTTACCGTCCTCCTGGTCTTGCTTGCTGCTCCTGGTGCTGATTCCTAACGAAAACACTCTGTTTTTTTGTATTTGCTACGCAGATTATTCCGTCGTCGTCGCAGATTTCTGTGTGCCTAGCCTACACTACACGTACATATAGCAGATTGATTTCGTTTGGTACGCGTGGTAACCTTATCATCACAGATTGGGTAGCTGCTAACGAGCCACGCGGACGAGACATACATCAGACACTAGCTAGTAGAGCGCGCACACACATCCGCCGCGCGCCATGGAAGAAACTGGTGGATGTGGCCGAGTCCTCGATCGATCAGGTTGTAGCGTACCTGGTAGGCCGAGGAGCCGACGCCGAAGACGAACCCCGGCGGGAAGTCGGCCCGGGTGACCGCCTCCGCGAGCGCGGCCGGCACGACGACGGCCAGCAGCAGCAGGAGGCAGAGGACGACGACGACGACGACACCGCAGCCGAGCGCCTTCCCCATCGCGTTCAGTCCGACGAGGCTCCAAGCGCGCGCCGCCGGCCTCCACCCCGGCCGGTCTCGTCTCTCTACTCTCTCTACACTACTATGTGGCCGGCCGTCCGCGGCAGCGCGGGCGGAGAGGGTATTTTATACGGGTGTGCCGGCCGTCCTCGATCGATCGGCGTGGCAAATTAGCCAGTTCCCCTCGTCTTCCTCCCCCCGTCCGTGCGGACGTCGTCGCTGACGTCCGAGGCCCCGAGCGCCACGGGGTGAAGCTTCTGAGTTCTGACGAGACGACGCGCGACGCTCCGTTCCGCTCGGCTGGGCTGGGCTGCTACGTGCGGGCGTGCGGCGCGTCGCGGCGCGCGGCCGTCTGTGCAGTGGCTAGCAGCCAGAGCCAGAGGCAGCCCAGCCGCACACAGCAGACTCTAGAGTGGACACGGTGGTGACTGGCTGTGACACGGCCCGTGGCGCGTCGGCACGTGGTGACAGACACCGGCCGGCGGGCGCTTCGTGTGCCCTCTCTTTCGCGCGCGACGCCCGTGTGGCCGTGTGGCGTGCGCAGGCAGAGGTGAAGAGCGGCTGGGCTTGGCGCGGTGCGGCCTGCCGTCGTCGTCACCGGCGAGTGGGTGGGTCTCTGTGTCCTCACCTCACTGCCGATCCCGGCAGAATCCGAGTTGGCCTTGCCGTCCTCGGCTCCCCGCCACGAGGAAAAACCAACAGAGGTTTCTGCAACTACACATCCGCCGTTGCGTGCGGTGCGGCGGCCTAAACTGACGGCGATCGATCGACGACGCCCCCAGCATGCATACGTCCAGCGCGTTCCTGTGTCCGGCCGGTGCATGCACGTGGCGCCACCGGCCGGTCTCTTCCTCCGGAGACGGACGGAGAGGCTGAACTCAAACCCGCAACAACAACCATGTCTGAT
The DNA here is from genome assembly GCA_036936925.1 of Cenchrus fungigraminus. Lineage (NCBI taxonomy): Eukaryota > Viridiplantae > Streptophyta > Magnoliopsida > Poales > Poaceae > Cenchrus > Cenchrus fungigraminus. The sequence goes on along the minus strand of CM072780.1, from coordinate 26,087,364 downwards.
CCGGGTCGTTCCTTTTTTTTTTCTGATCGGGACTTTTCAGCTTGTTTGCATCTAGAAGGAAGGAGGAGGATCGGGAGTCCCCCTGGTTTTTTCAACGAGGACATGGATTTATTCAAGTGGTCGACGGCGACAAAAACCGTGACTTCACTGATGAGTGATGACTGGTACATACCCCGGCCCGCTGCGATTTGCGCAACTTGATCGCAATTGTTGACGGTTCAAGCACGTAATACGTATACAGTTCCCATCACCATTAGAGATTCAGAGACATGGACACATGCATGGCGGTACATGCCTAGAGGATCCTCTTATTCTCGAATCTCGAACACGGTCGAATGGACCGGTACCCCCTCTCTCCACATCCTTTTTAACTCGTCACGCAACGTAGTAGTACGCCCCGTCGTCGTCGGAGCTCGCCGGCGGCGGTGGACGGAGCTCGCCGCCGCGGAGGAAGCCGGCGTACCAGCGCGCGGAGCTCCGCGCGTACCGCGTCCGCGCCGCGGCGCGCATGTCGACGCCGCACAGGCCGAAGCGCACCCTGTAGGAGAAGATGAACTCGAACACGTCCAGGAACGACCACACGAAGTAACCCCGCGCGTCCGACCCGTTCCTGCAGAGATTGCGCCGCCGCGCCACGGTTGAGTTTCTCTCTCTCCGGCGGCAACCGAGAGGCAAAAGATCGAACACGTCTGAGCTCGCAACCAAATTAAACCAAGATCGATGGGAACGAGCGCATGCACGCACCGAATGGAGTGGTAGAGCACCTCCAGGTAGCTCCGCAGGAACTCGGACCTGGGCTCGTCGTCGTACTCGATCGGCCGCCGCGCGTCGGGGGCGTCTCCAAATCCTGAACCGTGTGCAGCAACAACCAGTAGCGTAACGTAACCTATCTTCAGAGAACAACTTCATTTTTTTTCATGTGCGTGCGTGATCCGCGCCTTACCATTCTCGTGGATGACCACGGGAGGGTTGCCGTAGTTCACCTTCAGGTGCTCCAGCAGCTTCCCAAGCGCCCATGGAGGAGACTCGATGCGGCCCTGCATGCACGACACCGTCGGTGTCAGTGTCGTTGTGTGTCACGTGCTGAAGAGATCTGTCGCAAATACTGCGAGACACATCTGCTGGAAATTAACTTTCTTGAACACCACTCCTTGATATGCACTAGCTACCTCCACGATGGCCTGCATTGGATCTGCATGAGAAGAGCACAAAATCGTCACACTCAGAACAGAAACAACATCTACACACTACACGATGTGTGTGCATCAGCTGGACAGAGGTTCAGGGTTCTGGGCTCGTTATACTCTGAACGCCCGCGTCGACGTAGTAGTCCTTCGGTTCCTCCTCCTCCGGTGACGATCGGACTCGTAGGATGAGGTAGTGGTTGAAGCCTACAAAGTCGAAGGACCCGCGCGCTAGCGCCGACTCCTCCGCGGACAGACGCGGCAGCCGGCCGCCGACCCTGCCCCGCATCACCGGCGGGTAGTCGTCCCCGTACACCAACGGATGCATGAACCTGTGTTTCACTTTCACATCATGCTGATGGTGAATTTTTGCTGCAGTGCTGCAACTGTAATGCTGGCAGCAGTTCAGTCTTCAGTGCTACTGACCATCCGATGTGGAAGTCATTCATCCTCGACGCAGCAGCTGCGTCCTCTGAAGAGTTCGTGGCAGGCTCGTGCCACCAGCCCAGGAGAGTGATCCCTATCTGGCCTCCCTGGATGGGCTATACAACAGACAGTGCAAATGTTCAATGTTCAGGTATCGCCGTATCAGTATTCACTCGTGTGTTGAGCCATTCTTGGCATGTGTCGGAGTTCAGACAGTGAAATAAAGCGTGTCTGAAGACAGGTACCACCAACCTGGTACTTGTTCCTGTACAAGGACACTGCGGAGGCGTGAGCGAGGAGAAGGTGGTGCGCGGCGATGTACGGCTCCGTCGACGAGTCGCCGCCGGTGCAGTTCTCGCCGAACGGACGGGAGCAGCGCCGTGGCGGCTGGGAGCCTTGGTCGTAGCTGCCGATGGGCTCTATGTTGGGCTCGTTGAGGGTGACCCAGTGCTTCACCCTGTCACCGAAGTGCTCGAAGCAGACCTCTGCAAATGCAGTGTAATCTTCTCTGCAACACATCATGTTAGAAGCAACTTTCAGCTGAAGCATGATCTGGTCCTTCTGATGGCCAGATTCGTTTCAGGAAGCATGAAGAACACTGCCCCTTACATTTTGGGGAGAACGCACAAAATGTTTGCATTGCATCAACGTTTCATTTGAGCAATGTTCTATGGCACTTACATGAATCGGGGGCTGAGGAGTCCACCGTATTCATCCTGAAGTACCTGAGGAAGATCAAAGTGGTAGATGGTGGCATGGGGCTGAATCCCTACGAACATGACAGAAAATGGAGCCGGATTAGTCAGAACTGACAGAAGAGCAAATCAAAGTTGGGGTCAGTACTTCAGTAGCCAGTTCTATCGATAGGAGAAGAGTGTTTGCATTGCCACAACTTTATAGGAGCAAGCAAGCCTATACCGTGCAGTATCAGTTCGTCTATGAGATTGTTGTAGTATTCCAAGCCTTTTGGGTTGATCTCTCCTCTTCCATCTACACAATGTGGGATCAGAAAACTTCCAGGAATATATGAAGTGAGCATTCTCAAAAGAAAGTATTGCTGCTCTCTTGTACCAACCGGGAATAAGCCTGGGCCAAGCAATGGAGAATCTGTAGGCGTCTAAACCCATCGCATGCATGAGCTTTACGTCTTCCTGGCATCGAATCAGAATCGAAATTTTGCTTTCCCAAAGATTGCAATATGCCTGAGCTTCTACTGTACATCTGCAAGACTGCAACACAAACCTTGTAGTGGTGATACTGATCTGCTGAAACATCTGCAGTGGCTCCATCATACGAATAACCTGTCGTTCACAGACAAATTTCAAACCTTGCAATTATTCAAAGTGTACTGTTTGTTGTCTGAAGAAATCGTCTGTACCTTGATGGGTGAAGGTGTCCCAAATGCTGGGTGCCCTTCCATCCTCTGCAGCAGCCCCTTCCACCTAATATGTTCAAAAATTAAAGAGAAGGACAGAAAGTGCTGCATTTGAGGAGGAGCAAATCTGTTGAAAAAAATAAAATCTTTTCGCTCCGTAGGTTGTCTACATGTGTGATCTTTGCTTTTCAGAAATCATAAAAATTTCCCACTGGATATTACTCCAGAAACCTATGAGGAAAAAAAGCATAACAAAATGACCAAATTCAGAGAACAGCATCCCCCTCCTACAGTCCTCGACTTCACGCACGAAGAATCAGAGTCTGATACACGGCGGTAGTACCGTACCTGGAAAGCCGAGGACCCAGCGCCGAAGACGAACCCCTCCGGGAAGTCACGCCGGGTTATCGCGGAGGCGATCATTGGAGCGACGACGACGGCGAGGAGCAAGACGGGGAGCAGCCGCCGCGTGCCGTGCGCTCGGAGTCGCCGGAGCACGCCGAAGCTGCTGGGCGGCGCCATGCGTCCCTCTGCCGACGACTGGCTGCTGCTCGCCTGCTCCTTCCGCTCGGTGGTGAACTGGTGATGACTGACGACTGGTGTGGTGACTGGTGAGGGGTGGACGAGGATCCGGACATCCGGTGCAGTTGCTACTACCACCGCAAGTCACTGCAGATCACAGTAACCAGGAGTCCAGGACATCAAGAGCGCGAGCGCGAGCGCCCTGTTCATCGATTTTTTTATACCACATCCTAGGTACTGCGGCAATCCATCTGATCCATCCATCTTGAATCGGGCGGCTGCCAGCTCTTCTACCTTCCTCTGAGGTAGTTTAAGCAAGCGACTGATGTGCTTTCATGGATCATTCGGCCGCTGCTAAACCTCAAGATCGCCTGTCGTTTCGCTGATGCTGAGACCACGCGAGCAGAGAGAGAGTTCTCATAGAGGAACCGCCGAACCGGGGTGGCTCAGCAAGTCAGCAAGCGGCGCCGAGTTCGTCGTCGTCGGCGGAGGATGGCAAATTGGCAATGGCAAGTTGGGCCTTGATTCGATTTATATAGGCCATAGTCCGATGCAGCCCAGCGTTTAATTTAGGGCTGCACACATATGGGACTACTGTATTTGTTTAGTGTTGGGTCGGGCTCTTATTTGGGCCTGATTCGGTGCGGGCCAGCGTTTATTATTAGGCTGGCCCAAACGTTGTCAGGCGGCCTAGATCTCCGGCCGGTGATATCACCCGACCAATGGGAGGCGCCCGAACACCGGATCTCCGGGCCCACAAGCCATAACCTCTCCAAAGTTATCCGTGTTAATCTTTAAATTTACAGATAGGTACCTCCCAACATGGAAATCAGATGGAGACCAAAATACTAAAAAGTCCAACGTGTAACCGAAAAATAAGTTCCCGAAGCTATAAATTCAGGATCCACCCCGCAAGATTTCGAAAATTCGAGAGCCAATTCCTTTTGGAAAAAGTCTATATCACCCCCTGAAGTATGGAGGTGCGTCTACTTCACCCCCCAACCTTTCAAACAGGTTATCTTACACCTTAAAATTCTGAAAACCAGCCATAAGACCCCCTGAAGTGGTATTGCTGCCCGATTTTGGTGTGTTGGTTGTCCACGCTAGCAGCAGTGCCACGTTGGCGGTGGGGCAGCAGGGGATCGGGCGGGAATGGAGTAGACGGGCGGGTATATTTGGCGCCAATACGAAGGCGGCGCCGCCGGAGCTTGCAGGGCGGCGCGTCGTCTTCTTGCTGCGCGACCGCGAGAATAAGGGCGGCAGCGATGGCAGCGCGCCCAGGTGGAAGCGGCGAGACCCCGTTCGAGGGGGGTCTCGAGCGGCGGCCGCCTGGCGCCGCGGGCGCGGGGTGGTGCTATACACGACGACGACGCTCTGCGGTGTGCGGCGCACCTTCGAGGACTGCGAGCGCGCGCAGGAGCTGGTGGAGGCTTGCGCCGAGGCAGGGGCGTGGGGGTCGTGGACGAGCGCGACGTGTCTCTGCATCCCGAGTACCTCCGCGAGGTGGAGCCGGCTGCTAGTCGGCGGCAACGACTCAGTAAGCGAGCACAGGTAAGCAAAATGGTTGTGCTGTTGTTTCACGTTCTTAGCTCTGTTTCTTTCATTTGGTTCAATTGATTTGATCTGTTTCTTGGTTTGCTAAAGGAAAAGAACCAGAGGTTGGAGATGGAGAACCTGCAGAGGATGGAAGAGCCAAAAGCAATGGAGAAGGAAATAGAAGAAAACGAAGCAATGTTGCAACAGATTGTTGTCAAAGCTAGTTCGACGAGTTGTTGTATGGAATTTTTGTTTTTTTTTGGAATGATGTATTGAACTTAATGGCAATTTGAGCTTCAACTTTGCCCCCTTGTGTTGATAAATTGAACTGTGTATAAAACATGAGTAAGCAACAGGAAGATATGTTAAAACCATGAACAAGCTAGTGGTGTTTTACTAGGTTCAGCTGGAACATATTTACAAATATTTACAAATATTACACCAAAAGAAATGTTTGAAGCAGCATTACTCAACTGTCCTAGATGTCTGCACAAGTGCAGTATGCACTCGTCAGCTATACTAGCTGCAAGCAGAAGTGCATATATGCACTCATCATGAATCTGTAACTCAAAAGACAATAGAGAGGCCATTTCTATGTTGAACCAAAAGACTATGGCCCTATGCCTAGTAGATCAGTAGTTGTTCCCAAAGAGCAGGTGTTGTATCCCCCGGGCAGCTCTCTGACTTGGCTGCTGAGTGATGTTGCTGTGCTGTGTGACCTGTGTAGTTGATGCTACCTGACTCTGTTTTGTGCCAACATAAACCTGCATTTATAACCAACAACAACAAGTTGACTTTTAGGTCCAGGTTAACTAGCAGTAATAAAAATTGAAGACATGCATAAGTAACATACCATTGGATCGGTATGCTTTCTCTTCCTTCCTGCACAGGTAGAAGTTTCATCTTGCTGCTTCTTCTTCCTTCTAGCATCCCTCTTGATGTGAGCATTCTTCTTGTTACCAGCTTCAGGATTTCTTGGGCATCTTCTTGAATTGTGATCATTTTTACCACATAGTCTGGATGTTATTTTGGTGCCAACCTTGCTTATCTTTGTGCCTTTAGGTGCCTCTCCCTGCTCCCTTCTTCTTTGGGTCTTGGGCCTCCCTAGCATTTTCACAAAAGTTGGCGGTTCTGGCCTTGGCATGTCTGAAATAGGCCAATTTGCTGGTCCTTCAACTGGCTGCAGGACATGGGCATAAGTCTTTATGTACTCTGACTGGTTGAAACAAGGCGCTATGAAGTCATCCAACAACTTGGAAGCTTTGTATATGCAACTAATGGCATGGCAGAATGGCAACCCTGACAGTTGCCAATATCTGCATGTACAAGTTCGCTGCTCTAAATTCATTATATATCTCCTGTCCTCTTTCTCCTGCACCTCAAAACCATCTTTGCCATTCCACAACACAACACACTTGGCAGACCTTATGATGTTGATCTTCAGCTTCCTGAATATATTAGGACATATTCCTCCTGTCCATTTCTCCACCCTTGATCTGTTCTCTTGAATTCTCACCATGATTTTCTTCCTAATAGCTTCATGCATTGAAATAACAGGAAAGAATCTTGCATCCATGATTGAGTTATTAAAACTCTCACACATGTTGTTGTCCACCGAATCACAATTGGAACCTAACATAAAGAATGCCCTGCTCCAATGCTCGGGAGATGTTCTCATCATGTCTGCAGCTCCTTCAGGTGTCTCCTGAGCGAGGATGGCTCGGTTATAGTTGAATAAAACCCTACAAGGTGACTTAGCATAGGCCCACCATTTTTTCTGTAGCTCCTTGTCTGTGTGCTTCTTCCTCCAGTTTGCATAAATATGCCTTGCACACATTCTGTGCTCAGCATTTGGAATCAATTCTGCCACTGCCTTCAACAGACCCTTTTGCTGGTCAGATATCACAACCCATCCTTCCCCTCCATTGCAGATGTTAAGGTCTTTTTGGAGCAAACCAAGAAACCAATACCATGAGTCATATGTTTCGGTAGCCACTGCTGCCCATGCAATAGGATACATTTGGTTATTAGCATCTCTACCTATAGCACACAGTAGGTTTCCATTGTTGCTACCCTTGAACCAACAACCATCTACTCCTATGACTCTTCTACATCCAGCAAGGAACCCCTTTTTGCAAGCATCAAAACACACATAAAATCTTTCAAACACCTTTCTCTGCTTGAATTCAGGGTTCAGATACACCACAACTGTAGAACCGGGGTTGCTTCTTAGTAGCTCAGCTTGGTAGTCATACACTCTTGTGTATTCTCCCTTCATAGAGTCCAGTGCTGCCTTCAGAACTAAGGACTTGGCTCTCTTACATTTCGAGATAGACACATCAACAAGGAAGTCCTTCAGCACCGCATTCTTGATGAGTTCCACTTTCCATGTGGGATTGTCCTTGATCTGATTGTAGTACTTTGCAATCCTATTTGATGTCACCAACTTGTTATCCCTCCTTGGTGGGCAGGTGTGCTCATCTACATATGTCACAACCTTCAACCATTCTGATCTGCTTGTGATGGAACCATAGATGAGCCAATTGCATCCCTTCCAAGAACACACAGCCCTGACCTTTTTCTGCTCATCCTTCAGAAATATAATGTGTCTATGTGTTCTCAGGCCATACTTTACAATAGCTTTCTTGAACTGTCTGCTACACCTGAAGGCCATACCAAGGGAGAACACAGGCACTTGGGCTTTACTGTCAAATCTATTCTCTTGACTCTTCCATCTTTCTGTTTCCCCATCACTGTTTTCTTCATAAGAGTAGTCCTCACTTGAGTCATAGTATGGACTACCAGGGTCATCTAAGTTAGGAACTTCATCCACCAAATACTCTGTTGTTATTTCACCATGTTGGCTACCATGAACACCAAGCTTTTGTGCTTTTATATTCCTTTTTATCTCCCTAGCAAAATCCCTTAGCTGATGAACTTCTTCATCCTCACCAGAACTGTCCTCCTCTGGTGGTTGCTGATATTCTTCATCTGATGTCTCACTCTCCAAAGTGAAATCTTTCTCTTCACTGTCTCCATCTGAATTTTCTTCTCTATCTGACATGTACTGACCTTGGACTTCACCAACGTCTTCATTTGCTGCCATCTTATGTGCTTCAGATTCAGTTCCATACATCTCCACATCGACATCCTCCACATATATGTCAGCTACATGACCATCAGTAAAATGCTTTGCCATCAATTGACATGAGCCATCATCAGTCAATAACATGAGACCTTCTGACAACTGCTTTCCAGGCTGCAACCAATGCATACGCAAAAATGCTGATGCGTTGAAATGATCTTTTAGGTGCCCATTTATCTCAGGTAATGATAACTTGTCAAACTCTATACTAGATAATGCAGTTGCTCCTCCCACATATTTGATTTGCCCTCCTGTCGTGACAAATGATCCACCAAAGTGAAATCTTACCACAAGATTGTCCCATTCATCCATCCTGGCAGCACAAACACATATGCATCAGTCATATTCCCAAAAGAAAATCCAATCTTGCAACAAAAAAAGAGACCTAATTTAATCTTGCACAGATCAAACTACTAGCAGTCTGACCTGGCGCCTCAATTCCTGACCCGATCAAACAAATCACCACCAAATGCAAACTCTACAACAATATCTTGAGTGATTACCTAGTCCCTCGAATCCCTGACCAAAGTCCCCTTTTCCCCTGACCTCAATCGAACCGCATCCAGTTTTTTGGGAAAACAGATAGGTCATATAGAAGATGGGACTCACTTCGACCTCCTGCAGCAGACCGCTCAACCAACCGAGCTCGCGATCATCAGCCTCGTCGTCCGCCTGGCCGTCCGCCTGGCCGTCCGCCGCGGAGTGAACGAGAGCACGGGGGTTTCGAGTTGAACGGTTGGAACCACGAACTGACCTGGTTTTACCGCCGTTCCCCCCCTTTTGGCGCCAAATATACCCGCCCGTCCACTTCCGTCCCGCCCGATCCCCTGCTGCCCCATTGCCATCGTGGCACTGCTGCCAGCGTGGACAGCCAACACATCAAAACCGGGCAGCAATACCACTTCAGGGGGTCCTATGGCTGGTTTTCAGAATTTTAGGGTGTAAGATAACCTGTTTGAAAGGTTGGGGGTGAAGTAGACACCCCTCCATACTTCAGGGGGTGAAGTAGACTTTTTCCATTCCTTTTCCCTCCCCACTCCGCTGTTCTGCTCCTCTCGAAGCATCGATCTCTCTCTCTCGAGCCATGGCGAAGGCAAGGGGGCACTCGTCGAAGCGACCCACCCACCACCTCCTCCTTGCGGTTTCCCTCTCCGTCTCTGTTCTCCTCCCGCTGCTCTTGCCGGCGGCGGTGGCAACCGCCGCGGTGGCGGTGGCGGAGGGGGATGGGGAGATCAAGTTGGCGCTCGGGGCCGGGAGGCAGTGGGCGACCGGGAAGGACGAGGGGCAGCTGGTTGCGGAGGGGGATACTGCTGGAGGCGGGTCGGTGGAGGAGGACGAGTTTGCGGGTGGCTTCGGCTCCCTCGACAGCATGCTGCAGTGGGCGATCGGTACGGGAAGCCCAAAGCCCCCCCTAAATTCTGCTGTGCAATCCTTCGATTTGCTTTGGAATTTTTAAATTGGACACAGAAATATAACGTCAGTGGAGTAAATCGTTCTGGTGATAGGATTGCTTTGAGTTGATGCTGCATTTGTTTGGTTGGGTTTGAGCCTATAAAAAAACATACATGTACTTTGCTGAATTATATCTGGTTTGGGTGGGGCAGGGAATTCTGATCCGGAGAAGCTGAAAGAGAAGGCAGCTGATGTGCAGAAGTTGTCTGCAGATGAGCTGCTTAAGCGGCGCCAGGAGATCAAGGTGAGAAATGCTTCTCCACTGCTTCAATATTCTGAGTTCTGATAATATTATCAGCTTTGTGGTATGTTATTACTTCATCTTATTTGTTCTGCTAGTCATTTGTTTCACTTGGGCTATATACGTAAGAGTTTGGCATGTCTGCTTCTAGATTACTAGTGTTTCCCTTATCTGGAGCACTCTGCTGTACTGTACAGTGTACACACATACCTCTAGCAGGTGAATTAGTTCTTTCGTGGTTGGAGCTGGGGACATCCTTTGTGTTTACTCTGTCATTTGGGCTACGAACACATTTGTGAACAAGCTTGATCTCTTATACTGATTCTTTTGACATCCCTTTTGCTGGAGTGCCCCCAAGTTATTAGCATGTTCTTGTTAATTGTAGGCTTCACAATGTATGAATTTTACTACACACATTTGTTGTAACTATTATTAGCCAAACAGGGGTTAAAAGATCCTGTTTCTAGTTCTTATTGTTACCAGACAAGGTGGGCATGCAATCTGAATCTACTGTGGTATGTGTTCTGTCAGTAGTCAGTTAGCTGGTCCTTCTCTACTAAAGATGTAAAAGCAAAGCTTAAGACATGGTTGTACACTGAATTTTTTATATATTTGTTGCAGGAGTTGATGGAGAAGTTAAAGATGCCATCCGATGCTGACTTAATGAAAATTGCAATTGCTGACTTAAAAAATTCTTCCATCTCTCTGGAGGATCGGCAACGCGCATTGCAGGAACTTTTAGTTCTTGTTGAGCCCATTGACAATGCTAATGGTAAAACTGATCTTCTTTTCGGCTCATCTGTATGCTACGTATTGCTCTGTATATCAACCAAAATATTGGCTTATATCGATAGAAAACTGAGACATCTAATTTATCACCTTAGCGCGTCTGCTGGCATAATGTAGCCACTGTATTGGTTTTATTCCTGAATTTTATTCCTAAAATCCTCCATGCTTGATGTGTTTGTACAGATCACAACTTTGCAAAAATACTGAACCATTCTTTGAAGTGCGAAGTGCTCACTTGCATTTCTGAAAACCAGTCAGCATAAACCTGTATAAACCATGCAACTATAACTTGCAAATATGTCTTCCAGAAAAGAAATTGTGCATGACAACATGTGAACTCTTATGTGCTATTTGATATTTGTTAGCGTAATCTTTTCTGAAACTATGTTGTTCTTGCATATACTCAGATCTTGACAAACTTGGGGGCCTCCTTCCTGTGATTGAAGAGCTTAATAATGCAAATGAAGAAATACGGACCACCTCTGCGTGGGTTCTTGGTACAGCCAGTCAGAATAATGCACATGTACAAAACCAGGTAATGGTATTCACCATGCAAGAATAAACATTTTTTATCCCACAACTGTGCCTTTTGTAGTCAGGGAATGTGCATAAGTATTCACTATCTCTGTGCAAGTTTTCCAAGTACACTTTTCTTGTTTAGCATTGCAGATCTGATGGTTGGTTGCCAAACTTTGCCAAGCCATAGTTTCTTAGGTGAACAAGTGTGGCTTTACTTTACCCACTTGTCATAGACACATTCTTTTGCCAAAGTTTGCCTAAGGTGTAGCAAGCAATATGCTTGCCACACTTAGGCAAACTTTGGCAAAAACCAGTGTTACTGTAATTTATCCTCATAACTCAATTACATATGCTTGAAAGTGGTACCCTGTGTAGCATAGCATTTCATGATTGTGATTGTGATTGTGAATGTGAATGCTTTCCCTTTTTAATTTGTTTTATGTAATGTGATCAGTGGATTTTGTTATCATCAATTGTTCCCCACGTGTTTCTGCTCTGAGCACAGTTCAAGTACTTTTTGAATTGACCATTGCTCTCTACTCTAGCTATGCAGTATGCCCTTATGATACGTTTAGCTGTGCTAATAGCCTAATACTGACCCCTCCACTCTCGGCTAGATCCTCGGTTATGGAGCTTTGGCAAGTTTAGTGAAGATGGGCTATTCCACATCTTCAGAAGAAGCTGCAAAAGCATTATATGCTATATCTGCTTTGATCAGAAACAATGAAAATGGTCAAGAGGCATTCCATTCAGAAAATGGGAGTGCAATGTTGCAGGTAATGACATTTTTTTTACTTCAAAAAATGGGCACAATTGGCTCACATCTGACAAGCTTTGCCTGTTTTGCAGCACATATTGGTGAGCAACAGTATTGATGTTAGGCTACAGAAGAAGGCAGTGTTTTTAGTGACGGATCTGGCAGATTTTCAGCTAAATTCTGGAAACGCACAACTTCCTTTCTTAAGTGACCGCCTTTTCCTGAAGTCAATAATTGATATGTTGTCAAGGTTTGACCTAGATCTCCATGAAAAGGTAAGATTGGAACGGCCTCCAGTTCCTATTATCCTGAACCTTACTTGCTGTTACCACTTACCACCATTTAGCAGTATAGTCGGCATTTTTCATAACAACTTTTATTTTTGCATAATGATGTTGTCATTTTCCCTAAAAATGTTATCTTGGCATACATGCTTGGATATGCATTTTTGGTAACACAAAAAGAATAATCTTGGCATTGAGTATATGGATATGCATTTTTGAGTTATTTGTTGCCATAGATGCATATGTTACCGCACTAGTACTTTCAACATTTTGGACGTGTAATATATTTTTACCAGCTTATGCACACAACTTATTTTCCTTGTTTGTCATGGCATTCTCCTTCAATAATTTTTGGCTCAAGGAGTCATGCATATCTAAAGTTCTGATTGGAAAGATCTTGCTTGCAACTTGCAAAATGTTTGGTTGTTCAGAGATGGGAGTGTCTACTGCACTTTACATGAGAGTTACACCGACCATAAAAACTACTCCCTCCGTCTCTAAATGATTGTCTCTAGAGAACCGTGTTTCCCTCACATATACGCTTCCCGAACAACCATCATTTAGGGACGTAGTAGCTCATTGCACCTACCTAGTAAATTGACTGATCCTTCCCGTGCAGGTTTTGTTGGCCATTAAGAGTCTGCTGAAACTTCCCTCAACTGATGCGGACGACTTTGAGTTCTATGACCTTGGGGGTGTACTGCTCAGACTAGGGGTACAGTTGGAGGACTTGACACCAGAGGATCAAAAGGAGTTCGCTGGGGAGGTTGATGCCCTTCGAAGAGAAATTCAGGCTCTCTTCCAACAGAAGCTCAAGGTACGATGGTTGACAACCTTAAACTGGGTCTAGCAATTCATTAAGCTAACTTGAATTTCTTTTGCTTATGATCAGGGTAAAGTGACAGCGGCATGATATTTGGATGAGCACCAGAAGCATTCCCTTTTGGATGCCAGTATAATCCATCATTTTTTGTGGGATGTTACAGTTAGATGGCTGGTTTGGGTTTCTTTTCCTAGCAATAGGGAGGATGTCAGGAAGCAATGTGGCAATGTGCTTACGATTAATTCTCACAACGTTACGTAACACGGGCACTGCAATGGAGCCATTTTTTCCTTGTGCCGTTTCGGCTGCAGCTTCCTTTCGAGAGCAGTTGAATCTGATGTTGATGGTATCATATGCGAGGAAACTAGATTGAGATCTGTGTAGATGCCTTAAAAGAGGGTGCGGAGGATTGATTCTGAATTTCTGATTCTATATAGTAATCTTAGCTTCAGTTTGCCGTTGCACATGTGTAATATTGTAGCCAGAAGTGTTGGGACAATAGAGCCACTTGGTTCGGTCCCCTGCAACGAATTTTGCAATGCATTCTGACAAGAAAAGTCGGTGCTTGAAGACTGTCCGTACGTAGGATTGGAGCGCGACTGTCGTGCGTGGTGGGCTCCAGTCCTGGCGATGGACACCGTGGCGTCCTGATGAGCCCTGCGGCGAGCGGAAGGAGACGAAGCCATGGCCCATGGGCGAGGCGGTTCGAATGTTCGATGTCCTTGACGTCGCTGGGGCAGAACGGGCAGTTCTGCAGCTGCCGTGTCCTGCGTGCGCGCGCCAGCCCAAAACCTCCGCAGGCGACTAGGCGTGTGGCGTGAGGCCGTGGCATGCGGGGGCTACGCTACGGGCTCGAGTCCTAGCAAATCTCGTGGTTCCTCGGCCGTGTGGTGGTGGTGGTCTGGTGGAGCACGAGACTCCCGTAGCCAGGTTAGCAAGTGGCCTTCTGCCAACTGTTTACCTACCTCTCCCGCAGCCGTTTGTCCATCGTCGTCGAGTAAACAAGGCGCCACCAGCTCCTCAAAGGAAAGTGGCCAAGCAGGCAAGGCAAGCACATGCGGTTCTCCGGTCAACCTACACCAACACCATCAAGCGGACGGATCAGATGGCCACGGCCTTATCGCTTCCCACTCCCGCACCAATCATCCGCGAGCGAGCCGCCACCTTTCTCGGCAAGGGCAGCTCGTGGACCATGACCGGCGACCGTGGCCGCCGTAGATCATCAGACCGGTAGAACGCACGCCACTGGCTCCACTTCACCAACCCAGAGCCAGTCCCCGCGCCCGCCGCAGCCTCGCGTCGCGCCCGCGCCCACGCACACGACGCAAGCCGCCCCGGCAGCCCGGCACACCCACCACAGGCCGCCACCAGGCCGCCTCGTTCCCCACCGCGAGCGAAAGCCCCCAAAACTCGGGTCGCGCACGGCACGGCGAGCTCTCACGCGCCCCGCGCCGGACGGAGCGAGCGGTACGGGGAGTAGGTGGCTGCCTGGCTGGCTGGTCTGGCCTGGCCTCCTTCCCAGCCGGGTCCTTTTCTACGGCTCCGAACCTCCTCCCTCCTCGTCAGTCGTCCCCGTCCCCGCACCCAACGCTCTGCGCCGAACGCATTCCCAAGTCAAACCGGGCCGAGCGCACACGCAATGGAGGCGACCACGCTCCCGTTCGCCGCGGCGGCGGCGGTGGGGTTGTGCGCCGCGCGGCCCCGGATGCGGCTGGGGCAGCGGCACGGGCGGTGGCGGGGCGCGTCCGTGGTGGCGAAGATGGAGGGCGGGCTGGGGAAGGGGGTGCCCACCACCAACTACGTGGTGCCGCTCGACAAGGCCTCCGGGCTGACGCGCCCGCTCGTGGAGATCCTGCGGGACCTCAACAAGCGCGTCCCCGACAAGATCATCGACCCCGACACCAACACCGTACACTGGTGAGTGCCGTGCCGGCAGCTCCTCTCGCCTGCTGCCCCGCGCCCCCGTCTGCTGGTTGTTGTCTGCGCATTACCTGTCCGTTTTAGAGGAAGAATGCGCGATCCGTTGCTCTCCGTGAGGATTTTTGGACATAGTAATCTGCCGATTTGATAGGCAAAGCATCACTGATCATCTGTAGCTGTTTAGCCTTCACTTCAGTAGATTGATTCGGAGGGATCGGGCCTCGTTAAAATTCTGCTGAGCCAACACAATTCATGGGATGCAACAGCTTTGTATCATTGAATAAATAGACGCGGTACGGGTCACGGGTTTCCAACTGTGGCATTTGTTCGATTAATTGGCTTCATTATCAATTATCATGGGCTGTTCTTTGTGTGTTTGATCGGGTTGATGGTGGTGATTGCTGCTGTATTGTTAATACTAGGTTCGACAGTCGACACATCCATTCAGATCAGTTACTTGAGTAACCTGTTCTTCTGATAACTTCTTTTAGAAAACATGTACCGAGTCAATGGTCAATTGTTTCGTATGTTGATTGAGTTATGAATTTTGGATAAGGTGGGGCACCTGTTCTATTAATTTAATGGAGTTAGTTATGACCTTAGACTGTGTAAAATGGTTCGAGCTATATGGTTCACATCAACCTTTTGAAACCAACGTACCTCAAGTTAAGCTGTTACTTTTGGGTTTAGTCTTTAAAAAACCATATCTTTATGGTATCGAACTTTGTGTGTACATTATAAGTTAACTGATTTTTTTGCTTGTTTATGGTGTTGACTTGCCATTTTAATTCTTTCAATACTTTTTCATTTTCATTGGATAGCTTTTAATGCGGTGCCGTACAACAATATATGGCTAATAATTATCCCAAAGCAGATATTCAGCTTGATGCAAACTATCCTAGTTAGTGCAAGTGCAATAGTATTTTGTGATTAAAGTCAGTAGAGTGCCACTAGTGTAGGTATACGCCATGCAGTTCTTCCTCTTCATCTCAGTCTTGAGCGTCTATTGTCTGAGCCACCTGACTATCTGAGATATCTTGAGCCAATAAAATAAAATGAAACATGCTTTTACTTTCTTCCATTTTCATAATGCAGGAGATAAGATGTTTCTATCTACATTCCCAATCTCCATGTTGGCTGTGCACAGGGTCATGTCGTAACACTGCTTGTATTTTGTTGATAAGCAAGGCTCTACATCCTTGGTTAAGATGACAATGGACTATTCAGAAATAAATTAACACACAACGCCAATTATACACCTGGCGATAATTTTACCAAGTATTAACATAAGCAGGACTTACCTCTCTACATACAAAGAAGCATTTTAGTTTAGGGTCTGACAGATAAATATATGGTGATGATTATCTCTTGAAAGATAATTTACTGTGAACTCCTAGGCAAAATTTGTCAAATTTAAGGATACTGATATTGCGTGCATCTTGGTTATGCAGGTATCATGCAAATAGAATGCTTAGCTTTTATGCACCAGGTGAGTTCTCTTCTGTTTTATGATTTCTTTTCACTGAACATAATTACGATTTTGTTTTTCTCCTGGATGCTATATTTTGTTTACAGTAGTTTTCTGGCGCGTTCATATGGGTTAATCATACAGCAGTCAAGCTTGTATTTTGGATGCACGTTCTTGTTAATGTGCTCATAAATTTCATATTCAGCTATCACAAGTGCATAACCAGTTTATACCATGCCACACCTGTTTCATAGAACTTGCCTCACTTTTCTGACATTGTAGACATTTGTAGTGAAATGCTTTACCCTTTTTTTTTCTGGGGGGGGGGGGGGGGGGGGGTGAACTACTCTAGAAGGATTATTGTGCACCTGTATAACTAGAGGTTGTTTCTTACAAAAAGCACCTCTCCGTATGCAGAGAAGTCACTGATGATTCTTATTTTCAGGTTGGTGTGGAGAAGTTCGTGATGTTATTTATTCTAAGAATGGAACTGTAACCGTGGTCTATCGAGTGATACTGAAAGGAACTGATGGAGAGGTATCCTTTCTCACCTTTTCTGTATGGAAGTACTTGTTTGTTCTGCACAAATCATCTTCATCGTGTTTCTGTTGTACTGATGCAAATTAAAAGTGGCTTTTTCTTGGAGCTATACTGTTCATATCAATCAACTGCGTGCTGCGTCATTTTCTCTCTCTCTCTCTTTTGAGGCCAACTGGCATACATTTAAACAACCATCTTTACCAACAAGTGTACTTATATCTCTGTGGGTGTAGGCATACAGAGATGCCACGGGCACAGCACAGGTCCATGAGGGCCGCAGGGAAGACGCTGTTGCAGCCGCAGAGGAAGAAGCATTCTGCAAAGCTTGCGCTCGGTTCGGTTTTGGCCTGTACCTGTACCACCAGGATGATACCCACCACGAGGACCACTTTCATTGAAGCTCATTCTGCACCGAATTCAGTAGCTGCTCACAAGTCGTGACGTGCGTAGGATATGCCCCTGGAGAACTTAATGTCCAGAGAAATTTTTGCTCTTTGTGTAGTATATCATATACCACAAAGCGACAAGGCGTGCTTCCACCTGAATATGAATGTAGATACAAAGAAGCCTGTAACCTGTTTCTGTCCTACTTTTGTTGTTGATTGAATCGATGCTTCGATGCCATCCTGCAAGAATCTGTCCAGATAGGAAACCATTATTGTTGTATTGTATTCCTCCTCCCCTCCATCTCTTGCAGCATAGGTGTATTTGTAAGATTCTCTTTGCTTCTCTTTGATCATCGGGCACTGATATCGCTTTGTGTATGAAGTCTGAACACTTGAATCGGAAAGTAGTTTCGTAACTACAATATCTGCTCTATTTTATTAGTATTTACTGAATTACAGTACATATGGATGATGAAAATTACATCTTGGACATGTACTGAAACTCATTTTTCTTTCTAAAATTTACTGAACTTACCTTTTTTTCTTTTGATGTTTTGAAGCCAAGGGAAGGAGCTGTTTGTTTTTGTGTGTTCGTAGGAGCATTTTCGGCTTATTTTTGTGTGGTTTGAGCCTCTCACCCACGGCATGGAATACAGTTCACGAGTTGTTTTGAACGAATGAAGGACTGCGAAAAAGAACATTACCCCATGCCATTTTTTTTGAAGCATCATCGTCCCTTGCAGTGTGTATTTTGATGCCTCCATTCTTCTTTTCCTAATCAGGCATCGACTTTTTGGCACACTGCGGATGCTCTGTCTAGGAGGCACATTGCTCCAATTCTATACTATTCTTCTACAAATGAATGCATACTCTCATCCTTTTTATTTTGTTAATATTTTTATTTATTAATGAAGAATAAAGGAATAAACTGTGGTGAGAATTTAGGAAACAAAGGCAATTTGACTTTGAGAACAAGAAAGAGCACCGGAATCATTCTTTAATCCTCCTCATATATGCATAATTATTCCCTGATTAAAATAATCATCTCTGTCTATGAGCCCGCTAGAGGTCATGCTTACTAGTAATTACCCCCAATGGGAAATATAAAGTTCATTTCGACATCAGCAGTATATACAAAATAAATTATATGTAAATAGGAACAATTTAGAGTGCTTGTAATTAATGTGAGTTACTCATCCGGTGAAATCTAACGGTGCTAGTGCCAGGTATCTAGTACATCAAACTAGTAATACCCAATACTATTCAATTAATTTAGCTGGTGAAAAAATACCAGTAAAAGGTACTACCTGATACTATCCAAGCATCAGAACACCTTTTATATAATATGAAAGTGTTTTTCTATTGAATCAAGTAACACCAACCATGCATTTTCTAATCCAGATGATTTTTTAAAAAGTCGAGTCTTAAATTTGTATACTTAAACAAATTTAAATAGATTCATTTTTCTGTCTTTAAAATGGAATAAGTTTGGTAACTGGAACCCTGGGGTACGGGGTACCTCTTAAAAAAAGGGTTAATTGGATCCATACCATTATAACTTCGCTGTTTTTGAAGTACGCCATTACTATTCAAGAAACTATGCCAGTGCCATTACAATTTTGCATATGTTTGAGATACGCCATTATGTACGCTTTGAAACCACTTGAGCCCGCTGTCAGGTGTATAGAAGGGTACTGGATATTCATATGGACAAGATTGCCCCTTGAGCTTTCTCCTACCCCCTCTGTCATTTCACTGACGTGTGGGACCCGCACGTGAGGTCTTCTTCAACCTCTTGCCACCGTTTTCCCCTGTGGCTGGCGCTTGTCGAGGGCCGGACGCCTCCCGAACCCGCCGCGCCCTGGCTATGCCCTACCTCCTGCTCCTCTGCTCTCTCCCTCTCACCTCCTCGCTGACCCTCTCTCTCTGGGATGGGTGCGCGTGCGCCGCCCCTGGCACGGGAGGTGCGCGTGCTCCATCCTCTCTACGAGATCGAGCACGGAGCCGGCGGATCGAGCAGCGCCGGCCCTCCCTCCCCGGCGGACCTCCCTCTTCCCCACGCCGCCGGCCCTAGAATCTCCACCGACCGCGGGGATTCGATCCGGCGGCGGTGGCGCGCGCGCCCCTCCTTTCTGACGTCGGCGGTGGTGGGAGGCGGAAGACCCGCGGTGGCGCTAGATGCTGCTCCGACCTCGCCTGCTCGTGGTGGCCGGCGGAGCAGGGGAGCCGCGACGGAGGAGCGGGAATCGACGACGACCCTTCCTCTAGAGCTCCTCTTTTACTGCCCGGATCCCGGCGGTGGGAAGGCCCCCTTTGCCAGCGAGATCATCTGGGGGAGCTTGACGGCGAGCTCTGCACCGGCCGTGAGGCGGTGTGCCTCCTCCCTCCAATCCGGTCCCTGCGTGCGTCTCCTGCAGAGACGGCGGGAGGTTGAAGAAGCACTGACATGTGGGACCCACACGTCAGTGAAATGAGATAGAGAGAAAGAGAAATCTGAGCAGGGGTAATTTGGTCCATACGAATATACAGTACCCCTCTATACACCTGACAGTGGGTCCAAATGGTCTCAAAGCGTACATAATGGCGTATCTCAAACATCTGCAAAATTACAATGACAGTGGCATAGTTTCGTGAATAGTAATAGCATTCTTAAAAAAATAGTGAAGTTATAATGGTACAGATCCAATTAACCTTAAAAAACGAGAGGGAACCGAACCCCCTCGATACTCCTACACGGCAACAAAAAAACCCACGCGCGGCTCTAAAAACCAGGTCAGCCCATCGCGCCCCAACGAAGCGATCCAAAACCGGAGAGCAAAACAGCACGATGCTACCGAACCGACCCTACTGCTAGATACGCGAAGCATCGTCCCGTATTCCATCCCGAACCCATTCTCCACTGCTGATTCGCGGGTCTTCGTCTTCGCGAGGCGATCGATCGAGCGGCGCTAGCGTCGTAGGGGAGGAGGAATCGAAGCGGGGAGAGGGGAGGAGGGAGAAGAAGATGGCGGAGAACCCGCAGCTGTTCGGGAACGGGATGCCGGTGCCGTTCTACGGCGAGATGTTCGTCCTCGCCCGCGACGGCGTCGAGTTCCACGTCGACAAGATCCCATCGTAAGTGACCCCCACGCCTGCCGGTCTCGCGATCTGGCGAGGGATTTCTGGTGTCGGGTGGGGATTTTGGGATTACCGGGTTAGGTTAGGTTTTTCGGATGGCAACTGAAGCCTGAAGGGGACGTGTAGTCGGCTCAAAATCCAGGGTTTTGCGAAGCGGCCGTCCGGAATTTAGCCGTCGGCAGGTGTGTTTCGCCTGCAGGCTGCAGGTCCTGCCGCGGATGGCCATTGGTGCGGTCGGTGCCCCTTTGTCTGCCAACGAATCTGTTTGGTTGCTGCTTGCTTGAATGCTTGGTAATATCTCATCCATATGTTTTGCAGGGTTTTCATAGTACTACAATGCAAATTTTGAAGTATGATCTGCATGATTTGTTGTATTTCGTTATGTAGAGAATTTAGAGCTCCAGGTGGGAAGAACAGTTAGATGATAAAGGGAAAACTGTGCCTGATCTTGTATGGTTGATGTTTAAAGTTAATATTTGGTAGGTGGTAAACCAACAGAAGTACAGAACTACAAAAAAAATTTAATAAAATAGAAATCTGCCACCTCATTGC
This sequence comes from Cenchrus fungigraminus, assembly GCA_036936925.1. NCBI lineage: Eukaryota > Viridiplantae > Streptophyta > Magnoliopsida > Poales > Poaceae > Cenchrus > Cenchrus fungigraminus. Next base: position 26,066,328 of record CM072780.1, on the reverse strand, counting down.
TCAATGACCACTATAGGTACCTGATAGGTAGATTTATTCTTTGGATAAGGCCTAAACTTATGATTGTATTGGAAGTTTTCTTAATTACTGGTCTGGGCAAACTGATATTGCAATGTTTCCTTACTATTGCCTCTCTTGTGTTATCAATCAGAGCTCCTGGCGGTCAAGTGAAAACAAAAGGCACAATTTACCTGTCTAATATACGGATGGTGTTTGTTCCCAACAAGCCTGTTGGTAACTTCTTTGCTTTTGATATGCCCCTGGTAAGTACCGCCATCCTGAAAGTTGGTTCTTTGTATCAGCTTACGTAGTTTGGATTAAATGCAAGGGCAAAAACACATCCATAGGGGGGAGGGATAATCGGAATACAAGTTATATTCTTTTCTTTGTTTATTTGTAGTTCTCGAGACATAATATCCGCTTCAAATCTCTCATTGCCATTTTTTGTGCGAAAAGTAGCAATGCCTTCTGGGTTTCTTTGTATTAAGTAAAGTGGGGATAAGTATAGGAATAACATGCGCGGCAAATACGCTTATGGTGTTGCCATATCATTCACCCTCTGCTGTATACTTGTATGTAATGCCAATTTAGGATAACCCCCCTTTCCATATGCTAATGATCTTAGCTTTGTCTCAACACCTCGAGGTCTCCATTGGGTAAAGTTTATCAGTTTCACTGCATGTATTTTGAACAACATATGTTTGGTAATAGTGGAGGTACTTTACAATGTTATCAGTACAGGGAATATTCTCTCCCACTGCCCCATAATTTGCCCAGAGGGGAGCAAAGATCTGTTGGAAACTTATCACTGGGCAGAAGCTTAATAGAATCTAGGATTTCGCAAGCCAATTCAAACAAAGAAATGAAATGAGCTGAAAGATGGGAGTCCTCTATTAAGTTCAGTCCAAAGCAGTTTTTAGCATTAATTGCCATTTCTTTCAAAGGGTGCTAAACTGCTAATATCATATGTTGTATTGCTACATGAACTAATATCATCCAGTAAGAACCAACAAACATTTGAGGACAAGGTTGCCACCAATCATTCATCATGGTGCCCCAGTAATATGACATGCTTTGTGGATTTTATTGGACGAGAATTGTTTATCTATAGTTGTTCAACTTGGTGTTTTAGCATATGCTTTTTTAATGAATTGCAGCCTGTATGCCACTGTTTTTTTACCAAATTTAATAAAGTCGTATTCTTTTTTTTGTCTCATTGTTCCTTACAACCTGGTTTCCGTTGAACCTGTGTTATAGTGTGTTGATTGTTGGTGGTTGTGTCGTCCCATGTATCATGGTTTAACTGGTTTTGCTAGCGCTTAAGTGCCATTATGGCTCCTTTTGCCCCCTCATTTTAATGTGCAGTGCTTTTACCTGATTCAAGGTTATATTACATGTTTCTGGGGTTCTGTAAGAGTTGTTTTATTCACGCTATTAATATGAATGCTCTTTCTTGCTTCACTCTCTGCAGTTGTTTGTGCACGGTGAGAAGTTCAACCAGCCCATATTTCACTGCAACAATATATCTGGATTCGTGGAACCGGTGAGTGTCATAGAATGCTTGGCATAAGATACTCTTCTGATACTTGGTTGTTAACATGGAATGCTACTATGCAGGTTGTTCCGGACAACCAGAACAGGGCCCTGTACTCAACTCACACCTTCAAGATCTTATTCAAGGAAGGCGGCTGTGGTACTTTTGTTCCTCTGTTCCTGAACCTGATTGTGTCTGTGCGGCGCTACAACCAGTTTGAAGCCCAGTCTGCTGCCAACATGGCACCACGTGTGGACCCTCTGCAAGCCGCGCAGACTCCTGTTGATGATATGATGCGTCATGCGTTAGTGCTCAAATCTGGCAATATTTTCTGCTTGGTAATCGTTTTATCCACCGTGAACTCATTGTTACTTGATATGTGCAGGTATGTTGACCCGAATGATCCTACCAAGATTTTCCTTCAGCAACCTGCGCCAGAGTCCCAGCTGAGGAGGAGGAACTACCACGGACCAGCTGATAATGCCTACTAGTAGCATTTGGCTGGATTGCCAAAACCCTGATGCTCAATTAACAATTGTGTGTGTTTGAGCATTTCACCTATCCAGCATCCCAACTGACTTTCCGTTTGGGTCCGCCGTGTCTTGCGACTTTATATCGTACATAATGTTTGAGTCGTCTGAATAAGTGGTGTGTACATAAAGCAGTGACCTGTTGATATATTATGAGTTTATAACTGGAGGATATTGGACGAATGTCACCTCGCGTATGCTACAAATATTACTTGTGTTTAGCGTTTCTGTGCGAAGTATATTTGTCCGGGTCTATTTGAAAACGTAATTTCGGTATATCTTTAAGTTAAGATCGTGGTTTTATCAACTATTTCTTGTAAATGAATTACTGTCGTTTTTTTTGTCGTTGCATGATCAAACAAACCGGACACATTTGTGATCGTTACCGACAATATGTGAATTCATCAGCTGATGGTGCTGGAATTTTTCCCAAACGCATCGCCGCTATATTGGTGTTGGTTGCTCCCTGTGAAGTCACGCTCATTGATCCAGATCGCCGCTTTGCCCTGCCGTGGCGGCCGCAGCCGGTGAGCTTCTCTGCAAGGCTGTGTGAAAGCTGTAGCCTGCAGGCGTCGTTGTCTGTGTGCGGTGGCTCTGACGCAGCAGCCAGCAGAGCTCGCGAGTTCTTTCGACAAAGCGGGCTGGTCGCATCGCACGTCACGATTATGCTGCGCGCGATCCGTTACTTGATGGGAGAGGCGGGGACCCGTACACTCGCTGAAACAATCTGACCCGTCTCTCGGTGAACGGACGTGATCTGCCACGGCACCAAAGCTGGCAATTTCCTTGACAAAATAAATTATATCGACGTCCAAAAGGAAATTAATTTTTTTTGTCTTATAATCAGTCATCGTCTTGTCGCCCAGCTCACCAGGGTTTCCCTCTCCGAGTCCTTTGCCTCACCCCCTTCGTCTCCCTCGCAAGCATCGCCCTCGCGCCGCTCCGGCCGATTCCGCCATGGCTTCCGGTAACTACTTGCCTCCATCCAGGCACAACCCCTCGTCCGGCTTCCCTCCCCGTCGCCGCCCACCCGGGGTTCCCGCGGTTCTCAGTTTCTGTGCTTTTGTGTCCCGCGTTGTTTGTTTGGCGATCCGTGTGTCATTCCGACTCGCTTCCTGCCGCTAGATCCGTACCGGGTTTTCGCGTTTGTTAGACTTATGCTTTGTTTGGGGGTGCTTGGTTCGTATGGATTGGTTTGGATTGGTGCGGCGGGGCGGAATTGTAGGGGGGATGACGCTTCTGGGTTGGAAAATTGAAGTTGTGTGCTTAATCAGTGGGAGTGATATGGTGGCGGATTCGGGATTTATCTTGTGCGAATTTTGTAGGCCATGGATCGTTTTTTTCTTCTGTTACAGTTGTGTTCTTCACTGATTGCTATATGGATAATGAGTGATTTGTTAGATGGTTCATAGACATAAACTTATCAGTAGTGCTTAGTGACAAGGGAGCCCCATAGTGTCGCCTATATCTTGCTGCTCAATATAGGCCTAGTTCTCGATGCACCTTGTTCTAGGGAGCTAGGCATAGGTGCACATCAAATTATCTGCCCCAGGTTGTGAGTCTTGAGATCTCACTGTGACTAGGATATCTTCTTTCAAAAAAAAAATGATTGTGTGTTTATTGTCTCTAATGGATAGTTCTGTGGTATCTGATATTTTCCTTATTGGTCAACCCAATTATCTTTCAGACGAGAGCAAAAATGCGAAACCAGAGAAGCCATCTGCAGCGGCTGGTGCAGGCCTCCCCAATCCTTTTGATTTTTCTTCAATGAGCAGCTTGCTCAATGTAAGCTCTCTCCCTATTGCATTAATATGCTTTAATTAAGATGCTTGTACTATAATTTGTATCCCTGCTCAGACACATTCTCATTCATTCACTCAGTTAGTTTTACTGTATTGTTTTTATTATTTTTGTCATGTGCAGGATCCATCAATAAGAGAGATGGCAGAGCAAATTGCAAGCGACCCTATGTTCAACCAGATGGCTGAACAGCTTCAGAAAAGTGCTCAGGGTGCCGGAGAACAGGGTATCCCTGCTTTGGATCCTCAACAGTACATGGAAACAATGCAACAGGTCATGCAGAATCCTCAGTTTGTGTCAATGGCAGAGCGCCTTGGGAATGCTCTTATGCAGGTAATCAAGCACTGATTTTCCCATTTGTTGCCAGGTTTATACCCATATCATGATTTCCATCATGCTCTCTCCTTGTTTGATAGGATCCTGCCATGTCCAGTATGCTTGAGAACTTGAGCAGTCCAGCTCATAAGGAGCAGCTTGAAGAGCGAATGGCTCGTATCAAGGAAGATCCATCCTTGAAACCAATTCTTGATGAGATAGAGAATGGTGGTCCATCTGCTATGGTGAAGTGGGTATTGTTACTGTTGCATTGTGAGATCAGATAATGTCTTCAAAATTGCTGAGACAATTCTGTTTACTAAATTTAGGTACTGGAATGACCCTGAGGTTCTTCAAAAGATTGGCCAGGCAATGGGAGTTAACCTTCCAGGAGAATCTAGTGCTTCCACTGTACTCTCTGGACCTGAAGAAACTGAGGAAGAAGGCGGGTATGATGATGAGTCCATTGTTCATCACACTGCCAGTGTTGGTGATGCAGAGGTAATGGACTAAAACAGATGGCTGTAGAATTTGAATTCCACAAGAGTTGCAACAGCATCATTGTTGCCTTGTTGAGGCTGTTTTCACTGGTCAGTTTTATCTATGGTTTCGTGCACTCAAACTTTGAGCCACCTGCTTCAAAAGTGGACCGTCAGAAACTTAAGGGATGAAGTCAGCTTGCAAACTAGGCTTCATTCCTTCAATTAGTGTGAATCCGGCAGATGCTTTTATTAGATAAGATTTATTCCTGTTTCACATTAGGAAAATATATGGTTAAATTATGAACTAAACTTTTCATTGGGTTCCCTCTGCTTGGCCCCATTTGGAATGGAGGAATTCTGTAGAATTTTTATAGGGATTCCACTGATTCCTGCAGATTTCCCCATTTATGTTTTCTTTTTTCTAAATGCACATTTTCCCCTTAGCTTTTCACTTCATGTCAATATACCTTTTCTTTGTGCCTGAGGAACCTATTAAGTGTCTGTACAATGGTGATGGTAATAGGGTCTGAAGAAAGCTTTGGATGGTGGAGCAGACAAAGATGAAGAGGATGCAGAGGGAAGAAGGGCCTTGCATTTTGCATGTGGCTACGGCGAGGTAAGTGAATCTCTTTAGCTTTCTTAGACTGAGATATATTATGCAACATATACCGTTATACAACTGGACTTGTTTTGTAATTTATCACAAGTAATTTGAAAATCCATGAGTTGATCGACATGGTTTGGTTCACGTTTTTTTCTCAAGAAAAGTTTTCCTTGTGCTACCATATTACTTTATTTTGTATTATTTAATTTTTTCCATTTTTGCAAATGCTTTGTTGCAAGGAATTTCATGGATACAGATATTTTGTGGCACTTCTCTGCTGACTACTGTATAATTTAGATACACAGTCTTGTGATTAACAGACTGGATGCCTGCTGTAGTGCTGCACTTCTTTTTGCTTATTTGGATCTTTTAGGTACCTTGATTAGTGGAAACTAATTGAATGATTTCTGTATATTAGTTGAAATGTGCGGAAATCCTTCTGGAGGCTGGTGCTGCAGTTGACGCCCTGGATAAGAACAAAAACACCCCGCTGCATTACGCAGCTGGGTATGGCCGGAAGGAATGTGTGGATCTTCTGTTGAAGCACGGCGCTGCTGTGTAAGTTCAAACAGCCGTTTTCTTAATTCTTAACCTAAGCAACTCCAGCCCCTAGTTTGTGCTTAACTTGTCAAAATGATCGCAGCACGGTCCAGAATCTTGATGGGAAGACCCCCATTGAGGTCGCCAGGCTCAACAATCAGGACGAGGTTCTCAAGTTGCTGGAGAAGGATGCCTTCCTATAAGAACCGCAGGGCTAAAGCGCATCAAGCCGGCAAGCTATTTGGATTTGCATTGGTTCATTTGTTTCAGTTCGGTGTGGTCGTGTCTGTAACTTGTGAATTTTCATGTTCTTTCAATGGTGATGCCGTGTTTTCAACTAGTCCATGTGTAAGGAGTGTCTGGGCTTTTGCTCGTGTTCTTTCATATGGAGCTGTCACAGTTGTTACAGGAATCGATTGCATGGTCAGTTCAAAGGCATTTTCCCCAGTGCTTTTGGTGAAAAGGGGGCTGCCAGTCATTTGACTCATGGTATAGCCCCCCGGATTAATGTCCCTGGTCCGTGCTTGAAATGTTGAAAGAGATACAGGCGTACAGCCTTCAGGTGATGTCTTCATGTGATTTTTTTTCTAAGTTGTGAAAGAGCTCCCGGTGGAGATGAAAATGAGCTCAACAAAGTGCGCGCGGCCAGCTCCGTTCATCGTCGGCCGTGGCTTCTGGATTTCCACCTCGAGGTATTTATTCGTAGACTAATTTCCTGAACTCTATGCGCACCCAATCCAAGTTTGACTTTGCTATAATTTGCTCCATACATAATTCCTTTTAGCACATCTAAAAATGGTACATTATTTGTGTATAACGCTAACAGACGGCTGTAGAATCTGAATTCTACAAGAGTTACGTCAACATCATTGTTGGTCCCTCTGTTTCATGGTAGAAAAATATGTGGTTAAATTATGACTAAACTTTTCATTTCATTGGGTTTCCTCTGCTTGGCCCCATTTGGAATGGACGAATTCTATAGAACTTTTAGAAAAGATTCTACTGATTCATGCAGATCTCCCCACTTATGTTTTTCTTTTTCTAAAGACGCATATTCGGATATTCCCTTAGCTTTTCACTTTGTGTGAATTTACCTTTTATCTGTGCCTGTACAATTTTGATGAAAAGATAGGATCCAAAGAAAGCTTAAGATGGTGGAGCAGACAAAGATGAAGAGGATGCAGAGGGAATCTGTTCACTTTTGAAAATAGATTGCTGCAAGGAATTTCCTGGGATATTTTGATACCTTGCTGTGGCACTTATCTGCTGACTGTATTATTTGGCCACATATATAGTATTGTGCTTAAGGGCCACTCATCTTTTTTTTCCGAACAATATGGGGGATCCCCACCTACAATTTTCATTGATTGAGCTAAAGAGCTAAAAAAACCCCTGGTATACCAGGGTGGAGATACAGAAGAGGGAAGAGAGTTGAATTGGAAGAAGCTAAACCAAGAGGAGATGAAACCACGCCATGCGTCGCCTGGAGTTTAGTGTTCCAGCACCTGGCAACATCAGGGTTCAAGGACATCAGAGGAGTGCATTTTGAGGCACGCCCCCTCTAGTGGAGAAATCGTCACACACAGCGTCAGCCAGGTAGCGACGATCATGCTGTTGGCCAATGGTGGCAAGCTGCAGGCAACCCTGCAGAAGCAGAATGCTCCTCTCCTCTGCTGCAGCCATGGTCAAAACGAGGTTGTAGGAAACGAGAGATGCCATGGTTCATGAGTGCTGCGACAGAAACAAGACGGCAGGGTGAAGCGAGAGTACAGAGCGGGGAATGTGTCATGCTAAAAGGAAGTGTGTTTGCCATCTCCAAGTTCGACTGCTGTCAACTTATTTGCATCTTTAAGATATTAGTTGAAAGTAATTCAACGATGTTAAAAGTTACATTTAGGAGGCCAAGCAATGTTAGGATGCTGGGGGGCAGAGGAACAATGGTGGGGCTGAACGTCCCTCGCAGATCAAAAGTCAGGAGTATATATACCTCCACAGGTGTTAGTCCCCGCAAGTGTGAAATAATCAAAAGTTAGCTCCAAGGCATTTCCATGATCAAAGAGCTAGTCATTACATGCATCTAGATTAGTTTCCGTGATCAAATAAGAGATACGCTCTTGGGCGACCAGGTTACGTTTAGCCCGTGCATTGAGAGGAGCTTAAGGCCCGATCTCTGTTGCGACCGCCGAGAAGTTCAGGCCGTTTTCTGGGAGCAGTTCATCGTCCATTGCTTGATATATTTGGAGGCAGCAGCGTCTAACGGCCCTTGACTTGAGGAGATCCCCAGCTTTTTCATGAGAACGTTCTGCGCCTGGAGTGTCGGTTTGGTTGCTCGATGGCGCGACTTTTTGGCAAACCTTTCTCTTCTTCTCACTCAGGTTCAGCATTGGTGACAACTGTGTCCTCGCCCTGGGGACGTCTTGGGGAAGTGGCCACCCACATGGCTGGGGATGCCTCTCTGCACACGGATTGCTCAAAACGGCAAAATGAACGACGCATGTCGCTTATTGGCAGTTGACAGGCTGCTGCTGCATGGCTGCGACGAGCGCCGAGACCGTGCCGGCCACCGCGACCGTCGTCGTCGAGGAGAGCACGGCGCTGTCCGAGGCGGAGCTGCGGGGATTCGCCCTGCCCTCCGCCGATCATGCCGTAGCCGCGGCGCAGAAGGACCAGAACGCCACGGCGAGGGAGGAGGAGGACCTGCAGCTGCAGACCAGTCGTCCGATGCTCGCATCGACCCCGGCGCCGCGCGCCGTCGCTCCGGCTCTCCTCCCGCGCACATTCCTCGGTAAGTGCAGGGGTTCGAAATCCTGGCTCGTGCGGAATTCCTCTCCTCCCGCGCACGTCCTGATCACTGATCGTTTGCTCGAAATCCCGACTCGTGTGGAAATCTGCTGCGTGCAGGGTTCACCCTGTTCACCGTCAGCGGCATGTATATCCCGCTCGCGACGGGGGTTTTCCTCGCCGTCAACATCACCTTCCTCGGCTTCGCCTACGCGCCGTCTCAGTCGGTACTGGCGCTGCCATCGCCCTGCGCCATCGTCCGCGCCGACGTCCACCACCTCTACAACCTGCTGGCCGTCGGCCTCGTCTTCTCCGTGTGCCAGGTCCTGGCGTCCGCGCTGGCCAAGGGCACGCTGGAGGCCCGGGAGGACGCCAGGAAGCAGCTGCAGCAGCAGGACCCGGCGTTGTCGTCGCGCCGGAGCCCGGGGCATCAGGTCGAGGTCGTGCTCTGCCGGGTCATGGTCGCCGCCGCCGCCGCCTGCCTCGCCGTCGGCATGGTCTGCAGCATCCGGGGGCTCCTGCTGGCCGTGTCCGTCCGGCTGGGCAAGCCCCCGTGCTGGACCCGCGCCACCAAGGGGTTCTTGGGCGCGGGCACGTCCGTCGCCTCGCTGCTCGCCGCCTACTGCGTCGCCGCCGGCCTCGGCGCTGCCTTCTACGCAGACTAGCCAATCGTTGAGCCAGCACCTGCCGTTGCATTGCATTTGCATCTATCCGTTTTCACTTTTCACTCATCGGTGAGCTTTAGATATTGGAATAGTATTGATCGAGTTGTGGTCGTGAACCTCGTTGTGGCTGTGTTGTGATAATAGGAGTATATTGTGGACTTTTCACCATTAGATCATTTGGAATAACTTGTGTGCGTGCTGTTTTAAGGTAAATGGAATGACTAGTTTGTGAACTTGTGATGTGTTTGCACTGTGCTTTAATTTGATTATTTTACTCTACTTAGTTTTAGGTTTCAGATGGAGCAAATTAATTTTATACACTCATACATGCATTTGATTTTTTTTCAGAGTAGTTTAAAGCAATATAGTACACTTTTTCAAATTGAGGCATGTGTGGTTTCTAACCGAGGGGACCCACTCCTCGTTCCAGTGCGGCGGCGACGGAGTCTTCCTCGCCTCGGCCCCGCCGCCCTTCTCCTTCCTCCCACTGCGACGCGACTTCGACCCCATCCTCCCTCACTACGCTCGGGGGCTGGATGCGGGAGTGGCGGGCGAATCCCTCGCTACGCTTGGGGGCTGCGGGAGCGGTGGCAGCGAGAAAGGATGCCGACGGATCTGGATCTAGGGTTCGCCCTCCACAGGAGACACAACGGCTAGAAGGGAGATTCAGGGCCCATTTGGGAGCCCAGTATCCCTGCGGGATCCCCTCCTTTTTCCCGGGCCGTGCTCCCACGTCGTTTTTGGCCCCGGGCCGTGCCCCCACGTCGTTTGGCAGTCCACAGCCCCGGACGCCAAAACCCTAGCCCCCCGTTTTCCCCGTGGCGATCCTTCCCCACCTCCAGAGTCCTGGCGGCGGCGCCCCGTCTCTCCTTCGGTCCTTCCCTCGCGCGACCCGTGCTCCTCCCCGACCACTCCACCACGCGCGCCGCCGCGACCCCGTCGTTTCCTCGCGCTCGCGGGAGAAGAAGTGCGGCCTCTTCCCCATCCGCTCCACCACGCTGCCTCCCCCAACCAATCGCCGCCACTCCTCCGCCGTCCACGCCATCCCCGGACAAGGAGCCGCCGCCGTCGTCCCCGGTCCAGGAGCCATCGCCGTCGTCCCTGGTGCTTCTTCGTCTGCCTCCTCTGCAATCCGGATCTACAATACCACCACCTTGGCTGCCTCAGTTCATCCACCTTCTTGGATTTGTGAGTTCTCCCCTTTCCTCATCGGCGCGTGCGCTCCGGCCTCCGCGTACCAAGACAGGTGAGTACCGAGGCCTCCCTGCCGGTTTCCTTCTCCTCCGGTTCCGATTCGGGTTTCCTGAGAACGAGTGCTTCTCTTCCTGCTGGAGCAGCGACGGGGAGCAAGTCGATGGCGAAGTACGAGGGGCGGCTACACCGTGGAGACTGTCTTCGACGGCAGCAAGCTGGGGATCGAGCCCTACTCCATGGAGGTCACCCAGGGTGGCGAGCTGCTCGTCATGGACTCCATGAACAGCAACATCTACTGAACCACCCAACTGATTTTTTTTAATATGAGTGTTTCCCTGCTTTGCAATCTTGTAGCCCTGAATTGCTAGTTCTTTGTTTGTGACTATCAATCTGTTCCTTTTGTCAGTAAATAAGTTATTAGAGATCAGCACATTGCTGATAAGCTATTCTTTGTTAGCACTTAGCAGTAGCTTCCCTGAAACCGTGTCTGGCTCGCGAACCATGTCAGTAAATAAGTCATGCTGTTGTATACTATGACAAGACATTTACCATGTTTGTTATGCCTTCTGTATGTTGAATTTAGGTAGCATGATGCATTAGATATCTGGTTTATTAATTTAGACATACATGTTTATGAAGTAGCTGTGTTATGTGCCAAAACTGTACGCCACATGCATGTTGGTGAGGTGAGATTAGCTACAGGATAAAACAGGGGGTCTGAGCCGAAATTCATTTGGCTAATACTAATATGCATAGCTGCTGCCTTACTTGTAGATAATAATGTTTGTGCCATGAGATATGCAACTGCATGCCCTTGTATCTTGAAGCTTTTGATCTGTTATGATACATATTTAGAGCAACTCCAAGAGACTCCATTTTTTTTATCTGATTTTACAAACTTGGTACAGTAAAAGCTTAAGGGTTAATCTTGTCGGTTAGTCTTGTCGGTTGAGATAAAATGTTTACAGCCATGTTTACTCAGTATGATGAAGCTATTATAGAATAGCCGAAGCTGGCATGACTAGATTCTTTTTCATACTAAATGTAACACCACTATTTGAGTTCAAAGAATGAATCTAGCTGCTGTTTTGGCGGTTAACTGTCAGTAAAAATTCTAAGGCTGAAACTTTGCGATTATTTTACTTCTGATCCCGAGATTTATCAGTTCTTGCATCATAATCTTGTAGACATAGTATGATGGTTGTTAATTGTCCACCTGTTTGTTTAATGGAAAATGGACTGATAATCTTGCTGCTATACGCAGGCAATGAACTAATGTTGAATAAATCGATTTTACTTACGAGTGTTATTGTTGCTATTATATTATGTGATCAACTGATCTTAATTTTCTTGTTATTGTTTTTGCCAGAATTAGTGGGTCTTGAGGAGAGCCAAAAGGCAAGGAGAAAATGATTGGGGAAAGGTCCTAGGAAAATTTCTTATCGTAGCAACAATTATGTTCAAGAGAGTAGATTTGTGGCTAATTAAATTCTTAAATCACAGAGAACACGTCCCTTTTTGTCTCTTGAATCAGCTAGATGCAATGTATTGTTCCACCCATTTGTGTAGTCTCAACCTTGGTATTTTTTTAGGTCAATTGTGTTGTCTCAATTTCTAGAAAACATCATGTATGTGTTCACAAATTAACTGCAAAATGCATGGTGGTTGCTACAGGAGAAAATTGGTGTTGTTAAAATGGATTACTTTGTATGCCATATATATATATATATTCTTGGTTGTAGTTTTTTTTTAAAAAAAAGTGTATGGTGACATCGGTAGCTGGATAGGCTCATCATGATTCCTACTTATCTCTCCCACCATACTTTCCCTGCCCCCGCCCCTGCCCCCCTTGACAATCCCGTACTTCCAAACAGCGCGACGGGGGAAGGGGCAGCACTGTCCCTGCGGTGGAGAGGATTGGAAAATCCAAAAAATTCCATCCGGGTCGTTCCTACCCAGGGCTAATAAGCCCGATGCTGCCAAAGGAGCCCTCAGGGTGGCAGAATTCCCCGTGGAGGCGGGGATCCGCGGAGATCCGTCCTGTTTCTTGCGGGGACGAGGCAAGATTTCCCCCCACGGGGCTAACCGGGGCGGAGCCCCGAATTATAGCGGGACGGGGGCGGGGATTGGATTTGCCCCGTGAGGCTCCATCAGGGACCCGAAATTCACTCTCATATGTATATTTGGCCCAATAGATAGCAGCCCAACAAGGCAACAACAGCCCATAAAAGTAGCCCACATATATAGTATCTCCCGAAACCCTATCGCATCCTATCCCTTCTAGGCTCCTTTAGTGGCGGCCGCCATCTCTATTCTTGCACACAACCACCGGCCGGCCATCCTTGCGAGCTCGTGCTCTCGCAGCTCGCGCATCCACTAGCCGTCCTTGAGCTTGTGCCCTCGTCAGCTTGCTGCATCCCCGCAGGTCATACTCGAAGGTCACGCTCTCGCGCCCTCTCAACCTTCACCTCAACGGCCATCCTGACCTACTCGAACGCCGCAGCCAAGCATCCTCCTCGCCGTCCGTCCTCGTGGCAGCAGCCCCCGCGGGGCCCCGTTGGTGACAAGGGATCCGTCGGGGCCGGGGCCGGGGCCGGATTTTCCCCCGCGAAGGTTGCTGGGGCCGGGGCCGGGGCCGGGAACGAGAATCGGGGATCGGGGCGGGGACGAAGGTCATTCCCCCGGCCCCGCTCCGCCCCGTTGCCACCCTGAAGGGAGATCACGCGGATGCGATGGCAGAGAGCACGGAAGCAAGGGCGAGGAGACGAGCGTGGCTTCCGATGGAATGCGAAGGGGCGCACTGAAGTGAGGAGTGACACGCTCACCCGCCTGTGCTCGCCTTAAATGTGGGTGGGCGGAAAGGGGTTGTGGTGGGCCCTGTCTGTCCAATCACCCTACCACGTTCGCACGCGTGCCGCTCCGGCGATAAATCACGAGTCTGACTTGCCTACTCTTGCGTGTTGACGCCCTTCCGCATAGCGTCCACTAGGCCTGCCTGTGGGTCGTAATGGGTCGCTTCTCGCTATCTTCTATTTGAAATGGGCTATGGCAGGATAATTTCCCCCTACGCCCTAAATCTTTGGCTTTCGATTTAAAATCGATATAAGCTATCACAGAGGTTGTGGCTCGAGCCACATGTTGCCAGGCTATCAGATAGCCCGCTCTCACAAATTACGGCACGAATCTCAATAAGATGTTCATCTTCTAGCTCATGAGAGTTCTCTCGGAGGGCACGCCACACACAGACCGGAGCTGCTTAGAAACTACAATTTTGATAGCTAAGGCAGGTGATCCTCGCGTAGGTCCTCCTTAAGAACATGATGCGTCATATGACTAATCTGAGTAAGGGCCCGAGCCCTCCTCAGACATCATTCCGGATCAAATGATTCGAGTGGTACTCTCCCAAAGGGGATGATGGTAAACCCGATATGCCGAGCCTCAGAGGCTTCCCCTATGGGCGCATCTTGCGATGCACCCATCGGCTGGGCAATACGTGTCACCAAGTTTCCGGTGCCTAGAATCTGGACCCTTGACGATCATCGCCTTGATAAACGTCAAGGCTCAGGGACTGGTAGTAGGCATCTGTTCATTTTCCTCGAAAATGTCCATAGATCTCAAATTTGAGAAGGAGGCACTTGGTTTCTTATTCTTAGAGCCTTGAAGAGCCTATTTTATCCTCTCCAAGCCTCGAGGACTGAGTGTATGCACTTTGCTTTCAGCGAGAGTGTAAATCCTCGACCTAGTAGGCAAATAACGAGCGAAGTCAGGGGGGCTCTCCTTGACCACCCGGCAACCACGAGATAGGAACAAACCACTCGGCTCCGCTTAAAACCAGTCGAACGAGGGGTGGGGTCCTTGGCCCAGCCCATGCGGATGACCCAAGATCAAGACAAGCACTCGAACAAAGCTAAAAGCACTCGAAAAGAATCAATGAAGGGCCGATCGAGGTTGCAGTTTGGCCAGGAAGCACTTGGGGGTTGTTGTGGGGGATATACTTCCGGGATACCACACGAATGGGCCTTACCGCCTCCCTCCAGGAGGAGCCAAGGGCCCATACATGGGGCACTCCGTACGGATCGAGATAAAGGCGGCGCCAGAAGATACGAACTACCGTAGATAAGGACTAGTCAGATAGGGAAAGATATGACTTGTACTTGAAGGCAAAAAATCATCTGTAACCGACTATGATAGATCCCTTGCGATCCGTAACCCTGCCCCCCTCCCCCCGGGGATATATAAGGGCGGCAGGGACCCCTACCAAAACGAATCCAATCTCTACGCACACCCGGCATACACATCATATTACAGCCGAGCACAGGACGTAGGGTATTACGCTTCTCAGCGGCCCGAACCTGGTAATAAAATCCCATGTGTCCTCTGTGTTCACCATCAAGCTCTAATCTCGGCGACCCCCCTAACAATCTACCACCATCGTCTACCCCGTGGTGGACTGCCGGTACTAATCCCCGATAGTAGCGATTACCACTGGGCTTTGGGTTTACGCGTGCACGGACACAGTCGGCGGCAGCGTTGACCTGAGGATGAACCCGCTAGCGCCCAGTGTGTCAACGCTGGAGAAGCTCGGGTGCACGAGGTTGTTGCTGTGCGCCGAGAATCAAAACGGCTCGCGCGTACTAAGAGGTCGTGGCGAGGAGCTCCAAGGATACAAAGTCCGAAGAGACCATTAATAGAGTTATGCTTTTCCCACCCGAATTATAGAATCCCAACTTAAATCTATAAGCATGCCAAACAGCTTATTGCATAATCTTTTTAGAATCTAGGAACTCTTTCACAACATTAAAATCATTTTCCTAGCCTCTATTTACATGGATGTGTGCTGATAAAGAAAAGAATTATATAGATGACATGATATGGGTCAGAGGTGCACCTCACAAATTTCAGCATATGCTCTATCTCACTAATCATCATGCACATAATATGAAATCATAGTTGTACTTTGTATGTTGACTATGAAAAAGATTGTTTCATTATATTAAAACTTTAATTATTACCATATAAACATGTAACACACGCGTGTCGGACGGGCATTGTTGCTAGTATAATTTTAAGATTGTAGAGAAATATTAACAGTCTAAGACGTCTGATAAGTAGAGATCAGAAGGGCAAACAACGTCCTCATTTTCCCAATGCAAGTATCGTATTGGGAGAGTTGATAAGAAAATAGTGTTCTATCGGGCCCATTTAACTTTCCCCTTTTTCTTTTCTCAATATAATTACTGGGAAAACCCAATAATTCATCCCAACTCTTCCTAAATAAAGGAGGAGGTGTGACTCTTCCTAAATAAAGTTGGATTGGGATGAGATTATTGGAAGATTGCAAAAGAAACTAAATAACAATGAAAATGATATTAGGATATCCTTAATTTGTCGGGAAACATTTATTTGGAGACTGCCGGAGATGCAGTCCCAACTTTATTTATATCCTTTTTGTTTAGAGGAAATTGGACATGAGCAAATTGGACCCAGACAGCTTAAGCCCATCCGATGATTCATAGGGCCATCACTGACAAACATTTTCGATCAGATACATGAGGCCCAGGCCTGGTGTAAAGGGATGACTAATACTGTAGCAAACTAACAATGATGATCATACTACCAATCCGAAAGATGAGCAGCTACCAAAATGATCTGATGAAGAGATCCATTATTGCATCCGAATCCGACTTTTAAGCCTACCAAATATACTATGATTACAGCTGCATATCGTGCAAGCAGACATTAATTTTCATCATACATAACCACTCATTCTTATCTCGGTTCTCGGTTATAACATATATATCGAAACATTATAGTATTCTACTACTCTCCATTTGGTAATTAATTAACTTCAATATATACAGCGTCAATGACTCTGAAATCACTACTCCACCATCGATATATAGCTCCCAATTCACAATATCTGATATATAGAACGACACCAATCACTACGGTCATGGGTCATCCTGCCGTCCTCCTCGGCGTCGCCATTTCTCTGTTGGCCGTGGCAACGGCGTCGTCAGCTGTCCTGAGCACAGCAGGACATCTCGTGGATCCTCAGGATATCAAGAAGATCATTAAGCAGGTTAATTGTCTAATACATCATGATGTTGTTGTAGCTTTTTGTTCTTTTATAAGGCATACATGGAGGTCTTTTTTTTTTGTTGTTGTTGGATTTAAGTTTGAAGCGCGCGCGCGGCATGTGTGCAGGACAAAGGAGATGTCATCGATTGTGTAGATATCAACAGGCAGCCAAGCTTGAAGGATCCTTTGTTCAGGGATCACAAAATCCAGGTTCCTTGGCCAGAATCACTAGTGATCGAGATGACGATCGACGATGGAGTTCGTATAACTAACTGATTTCTCTCGATGCAGCTGAAGCCGGCGCGGAGCTGGAGACCAAGATTAGAGGAAGATGCGTCGTCAAACCGCAGCAGAGCGGATCAGTCATGGCACCGGAGCGGCGTCAGCTGCCCACAAGGGACGGTCCCGATCCGCCGGGCACCCGACGAGAGCGCCGTCGTCGACACGGCCGTCGCCGACGGCGCCCTCCGCCGCTCCTTCTCCACCGGTGGCGAAGGCGGTCAGGTCGTCCCCCAAGATGGCGCCGCCGCCGCCGGACCCAGGATTGAGGTAGGTGGATGCGTATCGCGATCAACCGATCGACCGATCACGCGGTGCGTCGTTGATGTGATCTGCGCGCGATGATGCTGCAGGTTGCGGCTTCGTACGCGGTAGACGGGCCGTACCACGGGGCGTACGCGATGCTGCCGGTGTGGAAGGTGCACGTGGAGCCCCAGGAGGCGTCCCACACCTACCTCCACGTGGCCGGCACCACCAACCCGACCTACGTTCCCTTCCCCGGCGAAGACCCGCCGGATCTCAACAACGCCGTCTGGGTCGGAGTGTCCGTAAGTGCTGTACTAGTAGCTTGCATTGCATTGGCTACCTAGCTAGCTAGATCATCTTGGTCGATCATATTTCCTCCCAGATAATATACATAATCCCATATTCCCATTTCAATTCTTGCAGCAATTCCCTTCAATGTTTGGCGATGACAACCCCAGGCTGTTCGTCTATTACACCGTACGTGGTCTGTTTAATTAGTTGTAAAATAATCGCTCTGGTGACGACAGTCAAATATTATCAACTAGCACTAGTTGTACAGGTTGACACAGAAGCGTGCTTGTGTGCAGACTGACAATGGCCGCAAACACTACTGCTTCAACACTGGGTGCGCCGGGTTCGTCCAGACCAGCACAAGGATCGCTCTTGGGGGAACCTTCGCCAACTTCTCGGCGCCAGGGGGAGCGCAGATCTTCGTGAGTGTTTCCATATACAAGGTCCGTGCGTAACCACTCCGTATATATAATATATATATGTATGTATGTATTCTTATACGTATATACAGTTAGTTAATAATGTCCGTGCGCAGGAGGTTGGCGAGCACCAGTGGTGGGTGTCGGTGATGGACGAGGTGGTGGGCTACTTCCCGCACTTCATCTTCCCGCGCTTCTTCTACGAGAGCCTGCACAACGAGATGGGGGGCCGCGTGCTCAACTCCTGGCCCCAGGGCCGCCACACCACCACGCAGATGGGCAGCGGCGTGCTCCCGGCCGCCTCCGACCCGCAGAGGTCGCCAGCCGCCGTGGTCGCCGGCTACGTCGCCCTCAACGTCACCGGCGACGACTTCCTCCCCGACATCGCGAGGAAGAAGACCGTGGTCACCGCGCCGGGGTGCTACGACGTCCAGCTCGGCGGGGTCGACCGCAGCGTGCGAGGCTTCGACACGCTCTTCGGCGGACCGGGAGGACAGGACTGCGCCTCCTGATTGATCTCATCAGTGTGTCCTGCTATTTCGACGTGTGCGTGCAGCATGTTCCTCCTTGTGTATGGCTCGCGCCGGCCCAATGGTGCTCTACGAACGCTGCATCGATCTGTGTGCAGGATTTGTGCTCGATCTCCTTTTTCAGCTGTTCTATTTTGTTCCCGTGGTTTAGACTTTCTTATCCTATTTTTAACGATTTAATTCTGAGCAAGTATTTTTCGAGATTGTAGTACAAATCCGTTGAGAATCCGTGATCTTTTCTGAAATTCCGTAAGTTGCAGAATTTTCGGAACAATCTAACGGAAACTCAGGAAGTTGATGACCAATTTGTTCGAAGTTGTGAAAAAAAATAAGATTTGACTGTTCACTCCCTTCTATTCGACATCCTAGATCCTTCAGTGGGTCCCCATTTTGGTGCCACTATGAGCTGGGTCCAGGTGAATACACTCTACAAAGTTGAAATATCACATCCTCGGTCATGGACAACCCTATGAGCGACGACTCTCCATTGTTTTGGAAAATCTCAAACTCCACTTTAACTACTTGTGTTGTGAGCCGCAGTTCTGGCGGGGAGAGGTAAAGTTGCTCCATTTCCCTTTAGGGTCTGACTGTAATTGTTGAGGTACAAGGAGTGGCAGTCTTCACATCGACTCTAAATGAAGATATGATGATGATGATGATGATGATGATGATGATGATGATAGGAACTCTAGCCTGTTATATGTTCATGATTGTGATGAGAGATGGGATGATGATAGAGATTTATTCTTTATGCTTCCTGCTGCTTAGGAAACCCAAGCATATTTCTTAATTAGACCACTTAAAAGTTTGCATATGAATTGTGACGTGAACCTGTCCTATTTATCGGGGTTTGAAGGTTACTTCGACAACAACCACGATGGATGGTACTACAGAAGGTCACGATGCTATCCTCAAAGATACATGTGGAGTTGATTGAGAAGATGAAGGTTCTTTTGGAAGCTAGTTACCGCAATGTTAGTTGAGGTCATACTCTCATATATATTCTGGGATGTAATAAATAATATTGTACTTTTATCATGGTATAGATATGATGTTATACTTAGATGAGTTCTGTATTATACTCTTTTTGTAAAAAAAAAAACATGACGTTTTAGCTTTGTCCTAAGTGAAAATTTCTCATCTCTGACCAAACTTATAGAGAAAACTATCAATGTTTACATCATCAAATTAAATAGGAATATTATAAAAATAGATCTCATGATAAATCTAATGGTACTTATTTAATACGATAAATATTGCTATAATCTTGATCAAACTTTAAAAAAAGACTTTTTAGGATGATTCTAAAATGACATGTTATTTAGATGGAGGGAGTAATAGCTACGGCCTACTAATCCAAGGATTATCGCGAGGATAAAGGGAATCAAATTCTCCTCACGAAACCGATTCATTTCACAAAGCGACCGTCATTTGTCTCTCGTCTCCGAAGAGAACGAAAGAAGATTGGAGTATAAAATTAACAACATCAATCTTACAATATTGTGGTATGGAAAACCCCGCATTAGTCCCTCCATTACAAATTGTATGTCGTTTTGATTTTTCTAGATTTATATATATTATTACGCATCTAGTAGATCTACAATATTCTAGATGCATAACAATAGTTATGCACTTAAAAATCAAAATGTTCTACAGTTTGGAGCTGAGGGGGTAATGTTATGCAGATGGACAATTATTCTCATAGTTGTGCATAATATTAAAAAAATCGAAATGGGGGCGTTGAAACATTTGCATCTGTGCAATTTAGGGCATGTTTGAATGGACAGTAAAGTCATACCGTCGGACATTTGCCACCTCAACAATAGGTCGGTCACCTATCAAGAAATATCGTCATAGAACAACATTATTCGTGCATACTGAAAATGAAGATTAATTGGGAAAGAAATAAGGAGGGTATTATTGGGTGAAGGGAACAAACTGCCAGTCACTAGTAGACCTACATGGAAGCACATTATAAGAATTGAAGCGTGCAACAGCTTGTGATATTTTCAACACTACAAAAACGTGTATATACTTGCTCCTATTGGCATAGATGCAATTTCTTTAAAAACAAATAGATACAATTCATAAAATGAGATTATGCTTTGCAATTTTGTAGTTAGGTGCCATCATAACGCACGGGTATTTAAGCAATTCCATTTGAGTCCTAATTTAACGCCAAGCATGAATGCATATATATCCGTATCCTTAATCATCGCATATACCTTTCCGTTTATTTATTGAATCATGAATCACGACAGGCCAGCAGGGGCTAAGCTAATAATAAGGTTCCATTCTGTGAATGCCACAATCCAGGTATAAAAGCATAATAGTCGTCGGTGAGCTAGGTAGTAATTCCTTGAGTCTTCAACCTGCTGAACGGCCAGGTTTTACAAGATCTTATCCATGGCTACCGCTGCTACTCACCTCCTTGTTGCGTGCAGTTTCTTCTCCGCTGCCACTCTGCTGCTTTTAACCGCGCAGCAGGTGCATGGCGGCGGATTACATGTCGACCCTGAGGACATATACAAGACTATACAGGTAGTATATTATTGGTAGCACTTAGCCACTTACTCGAGTCTATCACCATTGCAGAATTCTAGTATTTTACTCTGCAATGTGTATTTGATCGCGATTACAATCACCTTTTTCGCCGAGTGCAGAGTAAAAACGGCGTGGTGATTGACTGTGTTTACATACACAAGCAACCGAGCATGAAGCACCCCCTGTTCAAGGATCACAAAATTCAGGTCAATGCGAGCTCTGTTCTCCATTCTCACACACCTGTATATAACACCGATTCCTGTCGGAGTCGGAGTCGGACTCTATATGCATATGCACATGACCGCGCTGCACGCGTTACATATGCAGGACTATGCCCAGCCACCGCCGCGGCCCGCAGCTGGACACTTGAGGCAAGAGTGGCATATGAGTGGGAGTTGTCCTGTGGGAACAGTCCCCATTCGGCGGATGCCGACGGCCGCTACCTTGCCGGCCGCCGCTGCCATGGCCTCGTTCTCTCCGGCTAAACGCCACAGCAACATTAGTATCTTGGATGATTCCAACTCTCCAAGGCAAGAGGTATATACACCACCACCACCACGACTTGAATCACCTAATTGTACTCTAATTTTTCAGAAAAATGAAAATGGAAATTTTGAACTACGCTTATTTTCATTTTTAAGCGTGAAGCACCTGAGTGCTATAGATCGTCCATCCAACTTTGCTATCCATATATATATGGCTCAAATTGTATCTGACTAAAAAAAAAGCAGGGTGTTATAGGAGGTTGTAGCACCTAATTTCTATTGCACCATGCATATTTTTCCAAAAGAAAAACAACACCCCGGCACTCGTGTTGTAAATTAACTACTATGATTCAATGCAAATAAACTTGCTTACAAGATATAAGAAACAAATTCGTGTGTTAGTGGGCTATATACAACACTTGAGTTTTCTTTTACCCTTGTGTCATCGTAAAGCTTGTCGACAAGTTCATGTGTTGCGGTCTTCTAGAATACTGGCCATCATGTTCATGTGTTGTAGTCTTCTACTCCATCAGTTTCAAAATGTAGGTTGTTTTAATTTTTTTAGGTACACAGATTTTGGTACGCACCTAAATAGGATAATGTCCAGTACATAGTAAAATCTATATATCTAGAAAAATTAAACGATCTACATTTTTGGAACGGATGAAGTATAAATTTAAATTTATTTTCAGCCTTTTTGCGTACTAACCAGTGACATATAATAACTAATTTCGTGGATACATCATACATGTGCTCTTCCATCCTCTTAAGTTCGCTCTAGCGCTTGCTTTGGCTGGGCCATACCACGGCGCCTCCGCGTTGCTGCCGTCGTGGCGACCAGCAAAGATAGCGCCTGGTGACGCGTCCGCCACCAACCTCATCATCGCCGGAACCGTCGACCGGACGTGGGCTGCCAATCCTTTCCCCGGCGAAATCCCGCCGGACGTCACCAACCAGATCGCTGTCGGCCTTATGGTGCGTACAGGTTATTAGTACTGATCATATATATATATAATATTACTCCTAACACCTGAGTATGTGCGCATGGATGAATGCAGACCTACCCGGATGCCTTCGGAAATGGGGATCCGAATCTCTACGTCTATTACACGGTGTGTCATATATGCCAGCACATCATATATATATTATATATCATATATATCATCTCAGAATTACTAGCAGAATGATAATGTATCTTGATTCTTGAATGCTTCTTCGTCAGCGCAGAACGATGGTGGCAAGGCCAACAATTGCATGATCTTGCAGTGTCCCGGTTTCGTTCAGACGAGCAACGAGATCGCCCTCGGCACGAGCTTCATCGACCATGGCTCCACCATAGCCTACGATGGTGTACCCTATCTCGCAGTCAACATACACAGGGTGCGCGCCAGCTGATCAAATATACTACATGCCAATTATATATGTCTCGATCCTCGATATTTATATATTAATATATACACATGTATGTGCATGCAGCCTTCTGGTCAGGAGCAGTGGTGGGTGTCCGTGAACGACACGGCCGTCGGCTACTTCCCGCAGTTCCTGTTCCCGACCTTCTTCCCGGAGAGCTTCGTGAACCTTGTGGGCGGCGTGGTGCGGGACACGAGGCCCGGCGGCGTGCACTCCGACACCGCGATGGGCAACGGCCGCACGCCGGGCAGCGGCGGCGCCGCCGTGGTGAAGGCGTACCTTGCGGTCTCCGCCAACGGGGCCGACGTGAAGGACATGCCCGTCAAGTTCTCGGTGACCGCGCCCAAGTGCTACGACGCTGCCGTGCTCGGCGAGAACACGGACGTGCCTGGCTACGACATCGCCTACGGCGGGCCCGGTGGGAGTGGCTGCGACAAGTAGTAATCATCCAATGTATATGCAGGGGCTAGCTGCTGTGAATGTAGCTACTAGCAGCCTGAAAATGATATGATTACATGTCAATGATATCAGCCTTGGGAATTATATATACTAGAAAAGGCACGCGGCAAGGCTATATTCCGTCGTGGTATTGCAATTGATGCAGACTTTGTTTCATGAACGGAGGAATTATATTTGAAAGGTAAATGTGTTGTGTTTTTTTCGTATGTGTGACATGGTTTGCAACATGTTGTTGCATGCGGTATATATTTTGGACGCTCAAGTGTCCTGTAGGTATTATTTAAGAATTATATTATTTTGGGTATTGAAATAGAGCTATTGTACTTTTATGCTACATTTATTGTGAAGAAAAGCCGTGTAGAAGTACTTATTGAGGAGGTAGTATCAGAGGTAGTAGTTGATTCGACACATGCACACATGTAAGCTACACTTGGTGTGACACTTTATTCTCTTGTAAGCAAACATGCACACATGGTTTTTTAAATGAATTTAGGCTATGTGTTGACTTATGCAAAAATTAGAGGACTTTTTCTTGGAAAGCTCAGGTCTTTGAATGGATTGTTAAAAAGTGCAGGTCTTTTTGTCAAATTGTGAGTGGGAAGTAGTTTTTTATAAGTTTGTGGGTCTTTCTATAAAAATCTATGGACTGCGGGTTCAATTCCATGAAGTTGAGGATCTAGTTTGTGGAAAAACATGAGACTCGTCTATGGATTTCGTTTGCAGAAAACATGGGACTCATATGTGGATTGTGTGTAAATTTTTTGAAAATATAGGGTCTTCTCGTGCAAATGTAATACGTTGATTTATGAAAGAGGTTTTTTCTAGAAAGATCGACTTTTTGAATCAATTTTTGTGAAGTGCGAGTTTTTTTTGTGTGAATTTGTGGGGGTAAATCATATTTTCTAAAAGCTTTGGGTTTTTTTTGTAAAATTATGTGGATCACGGTATGATTTTCGCTAAGAAGAAGGGTTTTTTTGCAAAGTTATGTGAACGGGCATGATTTTTTGCTAAGTGGAAGGGCTTTTCTACAAAATGACTGTTCCTCGGCTGATCTGGACCGTCCGCCCGGCCGACCCGACAGCCGGGAGAGGCTCGCGACGTCCTTCTTATTTGTCAGGTTTCGTAAGGAAGAGAAGAGATTGGGATGTGATGCATATCCGTTTCCTTCATTCCTCTTCCCGCTGCCTCTAGCTTGCACGGTTTGCACGGTAGGGATAAACAAATTCGGTCACGTAATTATAAGGTCGGTAGGCGACAGGAGAGGAGTAGGAGAGCAACGGCTAACAGATTGGAAGGAAAAATTGTTTCCCTTTCTCGTGGTCAACTGGTCGGGAAAAAGTGTATTTTTCATCTCTCAAGTTGTAATAGTGTGATATTCATCCCTCATATTTTATTTAGTGCAAAGTAGTCCCTTAACTAATTAATTTGGAGCATTTATCATCTCACCTTATAGTTTAATCATGGTTTGGTGAAATCTTTGCACATAGTCCATAATCATTTGATTAATCAGTAATCACTACCTAGAGATACAATATGCTAAGTCGAAAATATAAAGTTTACAAAGTTTTAGTAAATTCTCTAAATTGGATACTCTATCGAACAAATTTAACTGATTTACATTCAATTATTACAAAGATTGACTCAACACAAAATGTGACTATGCAGTAATTAGCAACATGATTACATGGTCTAAATTGCTATCACTACGAGAAAACCCACCTTTGCCGCCACCACATCCGCCGCCACCACCACATCCACAACGAGAGAGAGGGGGAGGATACCTGGATCCGCCGCCACATCGGCCACTACCACCACGAGAGAGAGGGAGGGTACATGGATCCGCAGGTGCCGCTGTTCCCATGGATCAGTGCGCCGGTGCTGCACCTCACGGACCCGCTGGTGCTGCCGTCCCTACCATCCGCGTCCCCACGAATCCGCCGCTACCGGATCTCGCCGTCGCAGGATGCCGCCGGATCTCCTGTCGCCGGGTCCCTTGGGCCACCGCTCTGCAGCCACCGTGCCTCTCCCTGCCGCCGCTCCTCATCCATGAGGTGAGGGGCGAGCGGAGGGGAGAGGTGAGCGGCTGCGAAGGAGCTCGAGGGCCGGGAGGGATAGGGTCGCATGCGCGGGGGAGAAAGGGGAAAGGGAGGTGAGTGCGGTGGCGCGCTGTCACACGGGGAGAGGAGGGAGGCGAGTGCGGCGGCGCGGGAGGGAGCGAGGCGAGAGGAGGAAGGCAGATGAGCGGGTGGATAAGGGCGCAATGCGGGTGTGTGGGTGTGAGGTGGGGGGCGTGGTGGATCGGTGAGGTGGTATGTTGGCCGAGTGTCTAGGAAACACTCGGCATTTTTTCCCAAGTGTTGACACTCGTTGAACGTTCTTTTTTCCCAAGTGTCTTATTCGTCTTCAAATTTTGCACAACATAAAATTAAATTAATATTAACTAATTCAAGAATACCTTGTGAAATTTACTCAACAATATGTATTTGATTTTTCTACTCATATAATGCAATTATCTTATGCACTTATAGCTCAAATTTAATTTATATCAATTAAAATACTATGATGGAACTTAATACACTAAAATTATCAAACAGATCTAAAAAATTGCCAAAACTCACATGAAACTATCTTTGTTCTCTGTTGCTTGTACAAAAAGTTTTGTAATCAAATAACAATTTGATCATCACTTTGACTCCAAATCTTATTGAATCCTGCTCAACTCTAAGATTCTTCCTGTGAGATGCTTCGATTTCTAAACATCGTATTTGAAAAAATGTTCAGAACCTTTTCAAAATTTTACCATAACCTTCATGTATGATATCATGACATCTTGACAAATCTCATGATTTTCCTACTTCATTTGGATTTTTTCGTATTTAAAAACAATTTGGTCACAACCTCATGATCATGTTTATTGAACAAGACTTGTAAAATTTCCTTTGATTTAAGGAGCAAGGTCTCAAAATAGACTAAGTATCATGAATAACATTTTTTGACTAATTTTATTGCATTATTGTAATCACTTCCGGTTCAAATTTTACTTATTCAAAAAATTCCTTTAAATGAAATTAATAAGTTAAATATCATAAATAGATCGAGAAATGTATCAAATTTGAGTATGGAGTACCTAGTACTGTATGAAAACTAAAGAAAAAGTGTACCGTATGAGAACTAAATAAAAAGTTTGAAAGCAAGGGGAAGAAAATTTTTTGAATATTGCCGAGTGTCCTAATTAGCACTCGACAAACAAGTGTACCCCGAGTGCCTGACCAAGAAACTCGGCGTACACATGGTTAGATATCGAGTGTCTAACTATGACACTCGGCGAATAAATAACGCCTGGTGTTTTGTGTCCGGCACTCGGTGAATATATAAGGCTAGATGCCGAGTGTCAGGAAGACGCCGAGTGTTTTTCGTGTACACTTGGCGAATAAGGCTAGACGCCGAGTGCCCGACGGAAAACACTTGGCGTCTTCCGCAACACTCGGCGTCTTTCGGGTTTCCTGTAGTGAAGGCAATGACCGATGCCAATGCATCAGAAATGTTGTTTTACTTTCTTAGTCATCTGAAATCCTACCTCAAAGTCCAAAAATCAGGTCATGCATATCACACTGCCGTGTTCTCCATCTCAAGAGCTTTTGGTTCTCCTATGGGGCTCCTCTAGCGTTGAGTACCATTAGAAGAAATCGAAGTGTCACTACGGGAAAACCGAGGATTGCCGTGCGTTTCAGGCGCACGGTAAATGCCCATAAACGCACGGCAAAGGTCGCATGACACATTTTTGCACGGCAAAGGACCTTTGCCGTGCTCCTTTTCTCGCACGCACGGCAAAATAAACACAGAAACTTTAAAAAGAGAGAAAATCTCTTTCTTTGTCGTGAGTTAGTTTCGGCGCACGGCAAAGAAAATGTAGAAACTTTTAAAAAAAGTAGACGTGTCGGCCACCGCACGCCACCGCACCAGGGCCGGCCACCGTACACCACCGCACCAGGGCCGGCCACCTTCCTCACGCCGCCCGCGCCACCGCCGGTCCAGTGAGAGAGAGCGGGGACCGCCGCCGACAGACAGACACAGAGAGAGAGGGGTCGCCTGGTGGAGGAGACCACCACCGGCAGGTGGAGGAGGAACACCGCGCCACCGCCGGGATCCCGGGCCCGCGCCACCGCCGAATCCCGCGCCGCGCCACAGCCGGACCTGCATCAGGAGGAGGGTCGGAGCTCAGAAAAGCACGGTCGCGAATCTGACAAGGGAGGAAGGGAGGGAGTCGGCGCGGAGAGGACGGAGGGGCGCAGATCTGCATCGGGAGAGGAGGAAGGACAGCGTCAGGCCGCCGGATCTGCGTCGGGGGCGGATGGAGGACAGCGCCGGCTGCCGGCCATGGAGCTCCGGTGGAGCCCCTTGACGGGCCGCGCGCGACACGCACGCGGCGCCGCAGAGGAGCCCCGCGGTGCTCCAGCACAGATCGGCGAGGGGGCTTGCCGGAGACGAGGTAGCCGGAGGTGAGGAGGGGCTCGCCGGATCCTCGCCCGCGGTGCTTTTTTTAGATGGGCGCCGCCGCTACGCTGCTCGCGAGGGGAGGAGGGGAAAATGGTTAGGGTTTCCCCTCCCCCGCGGCCGTTTGGGCCTTTTAAGGCGCTTCCGGAGCGCCCGCCGCCGTCGGATGCGGATGAACGGGTGAGATCGATCAAGCGAGTGGGGAGCCGACACTGTTTGTGGGGCACGAGCACGGTGGGAGGTGGGGACGGGGGCGCGGGGCCACGTGCGCAGGTGGGGCTAGGAGTGTTTTGTCGTGCGTTGGTTCCAGAGCGCACGACAAAGAGAATTCTTTGACGTGCGTATGACCACAGGCACACGACAAAGAGGTCTTTGCCGTGCGTTTTTAATAGGGCGCACGACAAACTATTTTTTCACCATTTTTATAAAATTCATAAAAATTGTCAAATACATTTGAAAAAACTTAGAAAATTAACACAAATTAAGTTATATTGTCTATTGCTTATAGAAACAAGATTTGAAGTCAAAACTCAATTTGAATGTCGCTTCACCTACAAATCTAACCATATCTTTTGTAACTCTATGAAACTTCATCGGAGATGTTTCGAGGAAGAAGGATCCTACATGAAAAAATGTAAAACTCATTCAAATTTTACTATAACCTTCATATATGATATCATGAGATAACAAATCTCATAAATTTCAAACTTTATTTGAATTTTTTAGATTTTTTAAATCATTCGGACGCACAATCATGGTCGTGTTTCCTAGTCAAGTTGTTCAAAATTTCTTTTGATCTCATGGAAAAGGTCTTAAATTGAGCTAAATAACATGAATATCATTTTTCCACTCATTTTATTCTATTATTTGAATAATTTGTAGTTCAAATTTGACTTCTTTCAAAAAATTACTTGAAATCCAATTAATTAGTTAAATATAGCAAATGACCACAAGAATTTACCAAATTTTAACATGATGTATCACATGTTGTATGTATAGAATAGAAAAAGATTTCAAGGTTAGGAGAATTTTTTTCGAGGAGCAATGGATTTGGGACTCAAGGAAAAAGTGAAAAAATATTTTGCTGTGCGCGAAGAAAAAAACGCACGGCAAAGATATTTGTTTGCCGTGCGCGAAGGAAAACACGCACGGGAAAGATATTTGTTTGCCGTGTGTTTTTTCCGGACGCACGGCAAAGGAGCTCTTTGCCGTGCGTTTTTTCTTTGCCATGCGCTCTATAAAAAACGGACGGCAAACAAACTCTTTGTCGTGCGCCTGAAATAAAACGCATGGCAAAGATCGAAACGCACGGCAAAGGCCGGTTTTTCCCGTAGTGTGTCATCAAGCATCAATGGTCTCCTCAGCTGGAGTCCTCGTTTCTTGTCTCCTGCTTCCTCGAGCAGGAGCCACGGCGGCACGACCACCAGAGAATGTGCGAGTCATCCTCGTCCCTCCATGCAAGCTGTCCTTCTTCCTCTGCATACTATCCTTGTCTCTCCACCCTTCATCCACATCAACTTCCCTAGCTGACCACCATCTACATTGCTCACCCTCATTGCTTCGCCAGTCGTTCCTTGTACGTCTTGCCCTGGCTGCCAACCTTCCTCTCTATGCTTGCCTCCGTCGGCCGCCATCCTCGTTGACGTGCCAGCGGGCACACGGGCATGCTCGCGGACGAACTTTGCCTACGGATAGCAGGCACATGCAGTTGCTGCCTGTCTCGGGTGGCAGGCGTGGGTGTGGGCACGAGATTTTGCTCGCAAGCGTGGGCATGCGAAGCCACTATCCGTGCAGATGAAGAATGAGCTACGGGGCAGTGACCTGATGAGTGATTAACCGAGAAGTTTGCGATACTTAGACATGTGCAAGTAGAGGAGAACTCGACATCCGACACATCACCAAGAAATTAACAATACAAGCGAGACAAAATGGCTCGATAAAACTAATTGCAAGAATGACCGGGTAAATCATAGCATGACTAAATACTACAGTACATACGGGATTATATATTCACCACCTACGATAGATCTTCCGTCGGGCTCGGGTACAGACATCTCTTTAATTAAAAGCACAGATTATTCATTCTCTTAGTGTTTGCCGCCGCACAGGCAGAACTTGCTGAAGCACGCCCTTGAGAAAAGCTCCACGGCGTTGGACTATACACGGCCATTCGCTGGACCATCATTGATTCTCTCGCGACGTCCTTCATCTTCTGGGAGGGCCGGCCGGTGGACAGGGACGATCCCTTTGCATTGTTCTAGGCAAGGCGAGTTCCACCATCTATCTATGACGTACGTACCCTGTTGCTTGCATCATCGAGAGCAGGCATCACCATTAATTTTATTTTAGAGTCGCTTTCTCACGGAATTCTTAGCAGCAAATCAAATGGATGATGTACTTGTTCAATAGCTAGTGTCCTAGTGACATGTTCAGATAGTAAGTATATATATATACATCTATGCTCACTCTTAGTGAAGTCATTCCCGGACTTCATCCCCGCAAACCGCACTAAATCTGCTTACTCAGCCTAGCTTCTTCGAGGTTCTAACTTCCACGACATAATAAGAAGCAATGAAGCCTTTTCAATTGAATCTCTCTGCTGCGGTCCTTCTGGTCATCATCCTCCTACCCGTCGTCATGGCAGCTCGTGGTATGTTGCATGCCCATGCCATTTAATTTGATATAAAATGTTTTGCTAAAAGCTTTTATTAAATTTGATGGGCTTTCAACATTTATTGCTGGATATGAACCATGCAGAGTCGACGACCATTGCTGGGAAATTTTTTGATCCTTGCTGGATCCAAGACCCGAGCGGCAGTTACAAAGGGTTATGTTGGTCACCTTTTAACGACAAGAAATGCTTGACTGCATGCAAAAACGATAACACCAGGTACACTGACGGCTACTGTCAAGATTTTAAATGCTTGTGTGAATACAAAGCATGCACCTCTGAGACTGAGGCTGTTGCTAGCACTCCGATCAACAATGATACAATGATCCCCAACTGAACATCGACGATCCGATTCTTCTAAGCTCTTGTCGTCTGATAATAATAAATAACATTATACTCAATGTACCTACCAACAAGCTGCTTACTCATGTTGTATCTCGGACCTGTGTCTCAAAATAAATTTGTATTTTCTTGTGCGAATAATCAAAATTGTCGAGTCAGGGAAAATATATGGAGCACTTCTCCAAATGCAAATTTGATTTCTCCATTGCATAATTCAACTCGGAGCGGCGTCACCTTGCGCGTGCACCGTAACGTACCTCTCCGGCCAATGAACAATGAACAAATCCTGCACAGGCCAGGAAAATGCTAGATCTTCAGGGTGTTTTTGTTTTTCATTGTGAAGAAAAGGAAAATTATCGTTGTGTTGAATTGGTACTTACATACAGTTGTTAGAGAATTTCTCCTATGATGTTGTGCCTTCCAACAACTTCTAGTGTACAATTCTCCATCTTCTCCGCTCATCTCACACTCACTATGTGAAAAACTCACATTGGCAACGAGCATAGATGACCTTTAGTAACGGGCAAAGCGCCCGTTACCGATCGCTACGTGAAAACCTCAAATAGGTCACATAACATTTATAACGGACCCTTAACACCAGTTACATGGACCCACATTTGTAACAGTTATTGTTTGGCGCCCGTTACCCATAAGCGCGGCAGACTCGATGTCACACCCTGAAATTTACGAATTTCAGGATGCGAATAGAAAGAATAATTAAACAAGAATTTTCTCATAATTTTAAAAATTTTCCAACATTTATTTTCTTTACCGCAAATATAGTATAGGAAAAAGCCATTAATTATTTTCTAAATTAAATAATGATTATGTGAGTGTTGCATTCATGCTGATGCATCTTGATGTTTCATGAGTGCAAAAAGGTTTTAAAATGCTTTTAGGTGTTGACCAAATCCATCTGAGAATTTTCAAGCTTTTCTAGAATTTATTCTCACTTTCGCTAAGCTAATTCTATTTATTAGAAGGCTTTAAAATCTTTTTCTTGAGATCCAAATACTTTATTTGAATTCATCATATCCCGAATCTATCTCTAGTAATTTTCCTAAAATTTTCTGAGCTTTAGGAATATTTTTCGTGATTTAATTATGATTTCAGGATCTCCTGGAATTGTTTTTAATCCGAAATTAATTCCCGAAATTAGAAAAAGAAGGAAAAATAAATCGGACTCTATCTCGGCCAATAAATAGTTCCCGGTGATCTCCTTGGCGTCCTCTTTCCAACGCCGTCAACCTCATCTCGTTTCGACGAACCGTGGCCGAACTTTTGCATCTGCTAAATTCCGGCGAGCTTTTCCGGCGAAACCGTGCACTTCCGGTGCCAACGGACACCACCATGGAGTTCCCCTCTACGAGCTCTATGCCGTGATGAGGTTGGTCATGCAAATCCGATGTCAATTCCGTCGTCTTCCCCGACTGCGGCGACTCCTTCCCAACTCCGGCGAGCTCTTCCGTCGCCATCATTCATCTTTGGCCGAAGGTGAGCACACCATCGCGTTCGTCACATCAATCTCGTTCCGTTTTGCCATTCCCGCGCACGTTTGGAGGTCATCCCCATCGAATCCCCATATCTCTTCCTCCGCCTCTGGCTGTTCGCAGTCACCATGACCGGCTCTCCTCGAGCTCGTGTCCGTCGGCCTCCCGTGCGCCTCTGGCTGAACCGATGCCGCCATGAGCTTCGCCGGGACGAGATGCATCCTCACCGCCCCTTGCCCGTTACCGGAGGACCACCCCAGTGCACCGCCGCGGTAGGAACCCGAGCCGCCTCTGAGCTCCACCGCCGGCCGCCCCTCTTCAAAATCCGGCCACCTCCGTACATCTCCATCGCCGGTGAGCATCTCCCTGCGATCCCCTCGTTCTCCTCTCTCCGTTCTGTGCCTCAGTTGAGCCCAAAGCCGCTCGAAGCCCCAGCGACCGGAACGGCCAGGAGCTCCTACACGCTCCTGTCCGTCATGAACCAAAGGAAGAAGAAGCTGTTGCTTTTGCGATTAGATCCTTGTAGTTTCCTATAATGAGTACATTAGTTTTTGTGTCTTGCAAGTTTCCCAGAAAACCCCCTAGAAAGATCTCACCCTTCACACATAAACCCCACCTGAGTCTTTCATAGATCTAACCCTGTCCTTCACCCATTTTGCGAGCACTATTTGATGTGTCTTGTGAAACTTTCCTGATAGCCCCTGAAATCTACAGTTATCTCATATAGGTCCTTATCACCTTGTTTATCTCATAGATTCCATGTTTTAGCTCCGTTTTATTCTGTTCAAGTTGCGTTAGGTTCATAATAATATAAAGTGCACGTTAGCGATGAGTTTTCATCATGCATGTTTTCTGAAAATTATTGTTTAATGTCTAGTATACATGTTTTCTTTAATTAAAAGATGCATAGAGATATACACCGCTTTCCAATAAATGTTAATTTGAGTAATGTTTATTTCATATACTTTGTAAATAAAAGCTAATTAGTGGCATACTTCGGTTTTTCTTAAACTAATGTTAATCTTGCTTCATGTTTAACATTTAATTAGCTTTTCTAATTAAAAGTTGATTACACTTTTACAACGCCTTTTATAAATAAATGTTAATTTGATTAATACCAATGTCATGATGTTTTCAATCATAATATGATCCACTCGAATCATAAAGTTACGATTAGAGGATTCATATAGTTTACCTTTTCCAAGTTAAATGTTTAATTGGTGTAGTTTATACATGAACATTTATAAGTAAAACTTGACTAGGTTCTTTACCCCGGTGTTTGCATTAATGTCAACATAGGGTATTTTATTTCTGAAATATCCGTTATATTTGTTTTGTTAATTAAAATGAACCTAAGCTAATAGTCTTTTCTGTTCTCATAAATACAAATCGATCGTTAGTCGTTCCCTATCAACTCTCTCTCAGTGTGTCTCTGTTGTAGAGCTAGTCTTTTTACAAGCTCTAGATCTTTTCGATACTAGTTCATGCTCAATCTTCGACAACCATCTCTTTAAAGCCAATCTTGTTACCGGTTTCCTTTGCCAGCTAGTTCAGTTTGTCTTCATCAAAATGTTATCCTTTCAGCTTAGTTCCCTTCACAGGCTTGTTCCCCTTAACCCGAGCTTAAGGTTTCTTGTGCGTTTGATAGTTCGTCTTTATCGTTTTTGTCCGTTTCACCTTAACCTTGTGCATTAGCATGTGTATCACTTGAACTTGTTTTAAACATCAAAGTTGCATGTTAATCTTGACTAATTATTGTTCCATTGGTTTTCTAAATAAAATTAATTAGGTTCTATCCCGATTTTCATAAGCTAAGATTTAATTGGTTAATGCTTATTTATAACTAGCTTTTGTAAATAAAAGATGCTTAGTGTTAAACATCGGTTTTCATAATAAAGTTAATCTGCTTAATGATATTATAAATGTCTTTTCAATATTAATATGTTTAGTTGAACAGGAGATACAAGTTATTCGATTAGATGTCTTATACATACCGTGTGTTTCTAATGTTAATTGTTAATCTTATATAACTTGTACTTAAATATCTGCTAATAAAATATGATTAGGTTTATCATGTTTCCTATAAATAAATATAACTTCATTTAATTCTATCGTAGAGTATTTCTCTGAAATATTCTTCCCACATGATTTTCTTATTAAAATAAATCCAACACCTAGTCTCTTGTTGTTTGTTAGTGATCTCACACAAGCGTTGTCTTTTCGACCTTAGTTTCGTTTTCAATGTTTCCTTCGTTCGTGCGCAACCATAGAATCGAGCCTATCCTTTAGTACGCTCTTTTAAAGCTTTTTCTTTGCTTGGTGCATTGTTCTTAGTTGTACTTGTTGCTTTGTATGTTGTGCATGATGATTGCTTCGAGTAGAAGGAACGTTGTTCGTTGCTTTGAAGATGAAGAGTTCCAAGAAAGGAAGAGCTGAAGAGCATCAAGAGTAGCTTTTCGTTGGAGAAAGGCAAGTGTCCCTAACCACCTTCTACCTATGCTTTATTACAAGAATATTATGTCTTAATTGGAACTTGGAGAACCACCTAGGACAGCCGTACTACCACAAGACATATGGCTCTGTCTTGGCTAATTAATTAGAAACCTTAGTATGTGGTATGCTTTACCTGAAAGGGGTTGGGGGCTGACGGGACTTGGTGTATAGACCTACTCTGGCCGGGAGTTGGGCTTTGCTAAGACACAGTACCCGCTAGGAAGCATTATGCACTGCACTGATCAGGTAACCTAGCGAGCAGCCCGTGCTGGGGAATCTTTGTAAAGGCCTCGTAACGTCCCTATGCAATCACACCTCAGTAGTGTGGTATGGTGCCTTGCAAGCATCGCATGGTTGGGTCTAAAGTTCTTCGGGACTTTTACGCGACTTGTGGGTAAAGATGTACAATCTCTGCAGAGTGTAAAACAAATCGATTAGTCGTGCTCACGGTCAAGAGCGGCCTGGACCCTCACATGATTAATTAAACTTAAAGATGGACTTAAATCACTTTCTGGTTATTTCTTGTGGCCTTGCTAAGTACCAACCATAAGTGTACTCATCCTTGCTTACTACTGCTCAGAAGAAAAAGATGTGAAACTGCTGAGGATGGTGTTGATGCTAGGCGTACGCAGCCCCCAGTCGATTGCTTGTGGAGTCTGGCGCCTCCATTTCCAGGATTGAGCTGTATGACTCTGATAGATTTTGTAAGTTCGTTTATGTTATTTTATGTGATACTGTTACTGTTACTCACTTATATCTACTATATGTATGAAACTTGATCCCGACATACATATAGGTATGCACTTGTTTTGCTTTTATAAAACCAGGTGTGACACTCGACCCCGACCTCACGACCACAATGCCCGTTACCAATGAGGACTTCTATTAACGGGCTTCTTAAACGCCTGTTACATGTATTCTTTGTAACAGACATTAAAATGCGTTCGTTACGAAAGTTAAACCTATCGGTAACGGGCTCTTAAAATCCGTTACCGATCACTTTCGTATTGGAGACGCGTGTTTGTTAAAATGCGTCTCCTTTGATGGGGACCCAATTGGAGACACAGACGCTTGTTTGGAGCCAGCATCTCCTTTGTTTTCTCACATCAGAGACGCGTGTTGTTATTATGCGTCTTTGTCTTCGCGTTCCGACAACACTCGCTCTCTCTCCTTAGAAGGTCACTCGCTCTCTCTCCTCAGAAGTCCCCGCCGGCCTGCCCCGTTCGCCGCACCAGCTGCGCGCGCTCTGAGGGTTGTGCTCTCTCTCCTCAGAAAGTCAGCGCTGTAGCAGGCCGGTCGACCGCGGGTGCGACGGTGAAAGGGGCCAGCGGACGTCAACCGCGGAATTCTCCGTGTTGTCGCCGTCCTCCAAAGCAGACGCCTCCATCCTCCCCCTCGGGCTTGACACCGTCCTCCGCGCCGTCGCTGCGGCCGCGACGCCACCTCCGATCCTCCTCTTCGGGTGCGCTTGCCTCGTAGACGGTCCTCGTCAAGGTGGAAATTGCCCCTTTTATTGAACTTCACAGCAGCTGTCATAATCCTCTTATCAGAAATTGCCCCCTTTTATTGAGTTATGCTCATTTGATGTATGAAAATTGCAGATGACGGCTTCTGCTCGGGCTTGGGGCATTTTTTAAGCGGGGTCAATGATTTTCTAGATCAAGCAGAGGCAGATATATGAAACTGTGGTGTTCTGGTAATACTTTGCCCCTGTATAGATTGTCTCATCCAGAAGAAATTCAGACAACAGGAAAACATTTTTCATCATTTGGTCACACGGGGTTTCACAAAAAATTACACGTGTTGGAATAAACATGGTGAGGAAGGTCTTAATGAACTCGAAGTAGGATGCCTAAATGAAGGTGAAGTGCGACACTATGCTACCGACTTTAATGAAGGGGCGGCGTGATGCCATGATGAAGACCTTGATGAAGGTGGAGTTTTTGAGGAAAATGAACCATTTCCACCCAATGTGATGAGGCCTGAGTATATCACTGATCAAGAAGTTACGGGCTTCGATGATGGTGAGGTGTGGCAACGTGTGCACAATGTTGACAAATGGTGTGGGATGTTGAGTTCCAACGAGTGTACACACCTTCTAAATTAGAGAAGCTGAAGCCGTTCATTAAAGATTCAAAGAAACCCCTATATCCCGGTTGCCAGGAGTACTCTTGCTTTTCTAGTGATCTAAAAGTTCTGCAGCTTAAGGCAGATCATGGTTGGAGCAACAAAAGTTTCAAACATCTATTGGATGTGCTTAGAGACATGCTACCTCAAGGAAACCAAACAACCGAGTTTGTCTATGAGGCAAAGAAGATAATCTGTCCTCTGGGAATAGAGGTTGAAAAATCCATGCGTGCAAGAACAGTTGTGTATTGTTCTGTGGAGATTATGCAGACCTTGACAAGTGCCCCATGTGTGGGTGCGATCGGTACCAGAGGAAAAAGGATGGTGGAGATGATAATAATGCTGATGACGAGAATGAGCCCGTGGAGATCGGAGGCAAGAAGAAGAAGAAGAAGAAGAAGAAGAAGAAGAAGAAGAAGAAGAAGAAGAAGAAGAAGAAGAAGAAGAAGAAGAAGGCTAATGGAGGGGCTCATGTGAGGGTGGCATGGTATTTTTGCATCGTTCCTCGGCTGAGAAAATGGTTCGCCACATGAAAGAAGGCCCAACTCTTGCGTTGGCATAAGGAAGGCCGAAAGAAGAAAATTGGCAAGTTTAGGCACCCCGCAGATGCAGCACAATGGGGTAACATTGATTCTCACTTTGGGTGGTTTGCTGATGAATGCAGGAATGTTCGATTCGCTATGAGCACAGATGGTGTGAACTCATTTGGTAACCAGAGCTCAACACATAGCACCTGGCCTGTCGTGCTGAAATTGTACAACCTTCCACCCTGGCTATGCAAGAAATAGAAATACATGATGCTGACAATATTGGTCTCCGGGCCAAAGCAACCTGGCGACCGTATTGATGTCTACTTGAGGCCACTAGTTGATGACTTTAAGACACTTTGGAAGCCTGGTGTGAAGGAGGTTTGGGATGAGTTTGGGTGTGAGGAGTTCACATTGCACGCCATGTTGTTCACCACCATCAACGACAACACGACTCATCGCAAACTCTCTGGCCAGAGTAAAAGGAAAGGTGTAACTTGCCCACACTGCTTGGAAGAAACTTGCTCATTGTGGCTAAGAGGTTCTTTGGATTCCTAAAATCATAGGTACATAATAGGTTATTTCCAAAGGGAGCCATTGTTCGTGGCTATCAGACCATCGAAGCAGTGGAGTGGTCCATGTTATATGGACCCCCCAAAACCCCATTGGTGTGACTCGTTTACGATATGAAGGTAGGCTTTCAGGTGTTGGGACCCTAGGGAAAAAGTCAGTCACTCCGGAACCAGATGCCTTCAAAAAGGCTCATTTCACTGTGATACAACATATGCACCTGATTAGACCGTTTGCTAATGAGAACATGCGACAACTACATGAAGAAAACTCTGACTGTATCAGGGCTTGGCTTGCAAAGATGCACATGCAATGTTTTAGCAGGTGGCCCTGAGATTATATCCAGACATGATGTTGTAATAACCGACGAGATAAGGAATCTAGCATCAGGGCCATTTTTCACTGTTACAAAATACCAAGCAATGGATATCAATGGATACACATTCTACACCATGGCCCAGGATGACAAGAGTGTCTATCAAAATAGTGGTGTGTGTGTGTGTACGGGCTATTGTTGACGGCAAAGATGATGATGACTTGCAGACAGACACATATTAAGGTCAAATAGAGGAGATATGAGAGCTTGATTATGTAGGATTGAATGTAGCCTTGCTTCGGTGTTGGGGAAGACAGCTATGAGCAAGGATAAATATGGTTTTGTTAGTGTTGATCTCCAGGTCTTTGGTTAAAAAATGAACCGTTTGTCTTTCCCAAAGATGTTGAGCAGGTGTTCTATTTACCTGACCTTACAAAGAAGAATTGATTTGTGGTTCTGCTTGGAAAAAAGGATTGTTGGGCTTGAAAATGTTGTTGAGGAGGAGGAATACAACCAGTTTGACGAAATTTCATCCTTTGACACTTCATACATACCCCGACTCTTGGGAACTGACAAAACACCGTACTTGCGAAGCGACCATCGTGAAAAAAATCCATATACAGAAATCAAAGAAAAAGCAAGCCTGATTTCTGCTTAATCCTTTTTGTAATGCAGGATGTCTATTGGTGGAAATGGGATCCTTTTTGTAATATAGAATGTGATGTATTAGTGGAATTTGAATCTTTTTGTAACATAGGATGTGGTGGAATTTGAATCCTTTTCGTAATATATGATGTCTAACATTATACAAAGGAGACACGGATTAGCCAACCCGTGTCTCCTTTGTTCAGTAATTGTGTTGTAGGCTCAGTAACGGGTGTTAATACTAAGGAGACACGGATTAGCCAATCCGTGTCTCCTTTGTTCTGGGCAAAATATAGGTAAATCATACAAAAATTGTAATGCACACAGATAATCACACAAGTAGATAATCATTTGAGCATAATCATAGCAAATATTGGACATCACACAGACATAAGCATATCTCTTAAGATGCAAAATCACACACACAGATTATAGTCATCATTGATACATCAGAAGGTTACAAAGCGGCCATCTATGTTCATCATCACTAGGCACTACCAGGATGAGAAACAAAGATCTAAACTAAGCAAAAGAGATATGCTCCCGTCGGCTTGTTCTTCTTCAAGATTGCAAGTGAGCAAACGAGGAAAATACAACTGAAGGGGAAAAACATATCCCTTCAAAAATCCTCCTCCTAGAAGAGGGAAAGCAAAAGGAAGCGCAAGTTTCACGAGATATGCTCTAGATTTTGTGACCTTCCTGTCGGCTTGTTCTTCTTCCTGATGCCAGAGGTTCTGGGCTACTCTCCCCGACAGCTGATGAACCCATGTCACAAGGATTCTTTTAACAGCTCAGGGTGGCAATTTTCCCAGTGGAGGTGGGGATCCGCGGGGATCCGCCTCGAAATTAACGGGGACAGGGCTGATTTTGTCCCCGTGGGGCTAACGGGGAGGGGCCTCGAATCATTGTGGGGTGGGGCGGGGCCGGGGATGAATTTTGCCCCGCGGGACATCACGGGATCCGATATAAAACAACAGTGAATGCTTTTGGCCCATCTAACTTCATAACGGCCCAATAGCCCACATATCTAAGACAACATATATACACTCCCTTCTTCAGTGAAAACCCTAACCTTCATCCCCATTCTCCATTCCCCACTTCCTCAAGCAGCCGCCACTTCACAACTGCGCGAGCACGGCGAGGACAATGATGCAACGTGGTGGAGGTAGGTCGCGAGATGGAGATCCTTGCCGGCTAGGCAGTGAGAGGCAAGCTGCTACCGTCCAGCCATCGATGGCGGATGGGCGAACGCGGCACCACCCAAGTTGTTGGAAGCCGCCAAGCTGGCCCGTCCTCCTGTCGTCTTGAGCAGTGTTGTGTGTTGTTCCCCTATCCAAATCTGTGGGCACACTGAACAACCGACACTAGGTTATTTGATTCGTGTTTTTTTATTCTTCGATCCTTGCACATCAGCACAAGATGCATCAATGCACTAGCCAAGATCCTAAAACAACTGATTTCAAGTGTCCAAGTCCAACGCTCTTGTACAAACTATTATTTCTTATCTGTAAATGTCTCGTGTTGGATTTTGATTTAGATTTCTTATGTGCAAACGAGTGTTTTTACTGCTGCACCAATTCCCCATGGAGCCCTGCTAGATTTCGGGGACCGGGACGGGGCTAGTTTTTTCCCCAATTCCCAGTTCGGGGCCAGGGCGTGGATTGCAATTCGTCCCCGCCCCGTTGCCACCCTGACTAACAACTGTGCTAGAGGGATGAGCACCCTATGCTCCCATATCACAAGAATTCTTCTAGCAACTGAGAGAATGAGGAGGATGAAGAAAAGAGAAAAGCAAAAGCATGCACCCTACAAGATCTATTCTTTCTGCCATAGCTAGATCTAGAGAACAACGAAGCAAGTGCGGATAACCAATAGGCGTCGGTCCCTTTTTATAGCAAAAACAAGGAAGGGGTAAGATCAAAAGAACAGGAAACAGGAAGGTTCCCAAGAAATTGATGCCAGATCCAGTCAAGGGGGAAACAGTTTCCCTGACAACAGAGGTAGTGATTTGTCTCACAAGAAAAACAAAGGAGATGCGGATTAGCCAAACCGTGTCTCTAATGCAAACTTAAAGGAGATGTAGATTAGCCAAACTGTGTCTCTAATGCATACTTAAAGGAGATGCGTGTTTGGGAAACAAGTCTCATGTATCTTCTCTTTCCAAAATAATTTAGATCTCTGGCCCCTTCAACTATCCACGAAAAATCATAACTGCCTACTCCTTATTGTCGCCATTCCCGGCCCGAGATGCCTAGCATGGCGCTGGACCTCCCTCAAGACCTCCGCATTGAGATTGTGGCGCATGTCGGCGTGGCCTCGGAGTGGTCCTTGGCTGACCTCTGCAGCCTACGAGGTACTTGATTGACCATGCATCGCGTGTGCAACCACCGCGACATCGGCCAGTATTTGTCGATAAAGGGGGATAAGAGATGAGATTTCTTGGTGTGGGACCCACCGCCTACAAAGCCTTCCTTGCTATGCTGATCGATCTCGGCAATCTGGGGGCTTGCTGTTGACGCGAAAATAGGACATCACCTCCGCGCGCGACACACGTGACTCCCCGCTCTGTAGCGAGGCGTGCCAGCCAATCTGACCTGTTGATTGATAATGGAAAATATTAAGGACTGGCTAGAGAACCGATGGATCTTCAACAGTACGTGTATCTACCAATCGGCCGATATAGAGAAGCAGGATCGGCAGGCTCGAAAGTAGCCGAAGTGCAAGTATGTATATAAAGGGATCGGCTGGATCAGCCGATCGTGACGTCGGCACTCGAACGAATCAGGGTCGGCTGTAATAGTGGAAGCTGGTGAGATCTAGATCAAGCTGGATAAATTGATGATAAAAGCTAAAACTACAAGAGTTGGTACGAAAACTTGTAGATCTAGCTAATATCGGTAAAGGGTGAATAAGA
The DNA here is from genome assembly GCA_036936925.1 of Cenchrus fungigraminus. Classification (NCBI taxonomy): domain Eukaryota; kingdom Viridiplantae; phylum Streptophyta; class Magnoliopsida; order Poales; family Poaceae; genus Cenchrus; species Cenchrus fungigraminus. Next base: position 26,024,550 of record CM072780.1, on the reverse strand, counting down.
ACTAGACGAAACCTCAGCAATGCGCCCGGAGGTTAAAGCCTAGGATTATTCGGTAAAACGGTACTCACAAGCTTGTCAGAGGTCGATCGATGTAGCCTGACGAACTTGAAGGATGACGTTGAAGAAAAGAAAAATGCAATGGCGAAGTCGCCGAAAAGTAGATGCTGTAAATTGTAAAGGGTTGGCCCGGAGGCGGTTTGTTTGATATTGGCGTGTACACTTTTCACGACCACGCAGGGTCGCTATTTATGTCCTGCGGACAACTCGACTCCTAGCCGATTACGACACTGCTTTCTTACATCTAAAGAAAACAAACACTACTAAAAAATAGAAAAAGACTCACGCGGGAGTCAAACTCTCCTAAAACTGACTCTTGACCCGTTGCCAATCATAGATTGACCCGCTTCCACCATGTCTTGCCTTTCGCATATCCTTGATTCCCGCCTTCTGTAACACCCCGTATTTTTGTTTAGTGCCAACTAGTGCTAATGGTCACCTTAACCAAGTCTTTAAGTACCCATGGTCAAACCTTGGTCAAATCCTAGCAAAAACCCTAGTCAAACCCTTTGACACCCCTAGTCCCTCTGGAACTTTCGCCGTGTTCTCCAAAATTCACCTAAACACTTCTTTTTCTCCCAATACAAAAAGTGTGCAGTTTGTCGAGGGACACAACTTTCATGTTGAATGACATTTCAGATTTGAAGTGCAAATTTGTGAAGAAGCTTGGTCAATGCCAACAGCTACTGTTGACGGGCGCCGAGAAAACTCCCCTTTTGCTCAGCAGTTCATGCCCAATCCTTTGATCTAAACATACTTTAGCCTTTGTAAAAATGATAGAGGATTAATAGATCTACAAGTTTGATATTCATCACTAGTGGTAGTTCAGTTACAAAATTTGGAGAAAAGTCGTGTCGAACAGAGCCAAGTCAAATTCAAATGGCAACGGGTACGCGCGCCCGCGCGCGTGACGTCGCGCGTGCCGCGTCGGCCTCACTGCCGTACACCGAGCGCACACGCTGAGGCACCCCAAGGACCGCCGGTCCGAGGCCGTGCGCCGTGGGCATTGTGCTCCTAAGCGAGGTGACGCGCGCCAGGCCCATAGGCCGGTCCACGCGGCGCGTTCGCACTCGAACGAATCAGGGTCGGGCGAACCACCTCTCCACACCTCGCCGGCTATAAAAACCCCCCTCTTCTCTCCCCTGCACGAGCCCGCTCAACCGCCGCCCGCCATTGTTGCCGACGCCGGTGAATTCTTCCCTCCGCTCACGCCCATGACCAACCAGTGCCACAGAGCTCATCCCTAGCACCCACTAGAGATCCCACACACACGCATGGCCTAGCTCCACCCCACATTGCACCGGATTTCTAGCCACCACTACCTCGCCACCGCCGCTCGTCAGAGCCCCCTCCGGCCGAACCACCGGTACCAATCGACTCAGGGTGAGCTAAATCGTAAAACCCCCTTGCTAGTTTGCCTGCACCGGCCCCACCTCACCGGCGGTGAACTTACCACGCCGCCGGAGGGCACATCTGTGAACGTTTAAACCTCCTAGGGATCCTGGTGTGAAAGCTGAGGGCTTTTTTGTGAAGGACCAGATAGTTCTAGGGGCTGGAATGAAAGTAGATTCTTGATTCTTTTGCCCATAGGTCCAGTGACTTGGAAAATTCGTAGAAATTCACAGATAAATCAGAAAAATATAAAACCAATTTTGTTGGTTTCGCTGTGAGTAGATCAACATCTTTTGCACAGCACGACCATACTTTTGACTAATAGTTTTTGCATGAAAAATTGGAATCCGTTTAACCTAGATTTGATGTAGTTCAAAATCTATATGTGATCTTGAGTTGAATTTTGGATATGTTGTGTGAAATGCCATGTGTAGGCTCTACACCAAAATTTGCACAAAGTTACTAAGTAAATCTTGTATTATGATTTATCTTGTATTTATGCTAGATCTGCATAAATGATTTTTGTAGCCAAAAATAAATATATTTTTGGACCAAACTTCTGAGTATAGTCTTAAATTACCTAGATGCATCCTTCTTGAATTAATCATGGTTTTTGGACTGATAGAAATATTTGTTCCTGATTTATTCTTGCTTTTAATCATAAATGCTTGGTTCAAGATCTAAAGTAGCTATTGATATGTTTGTTGGTTTCCTAGCCTTGTTTTAAGTCAGAGGTGATGTAGGAGAAAAATTGGATCCAGAAGTGATGTATTTATGTTTGTATGCATTTATCTCATTTGTGGTTGCTAGAAATGTTATTTTTGGTATATTTATTTTCATAGCTCAAACAAGTGTGCTTGCTGGTTCAGTGGACTTGTATCAGGGTAGAGAACTCAGAATGTCACCACTGCAATTTTATAAATTAATTTGATGAATAAAAATGAGAAAGCCATTTTAAGCTTAATAATAAGATTAATTGGAAAACCATCACTACCATCCTTAGTAACCCTATGGATGTGTTGTGGAGGTGGATTAGGACCTGAAAACCACCCCTTGCTGTTTGTGAAGTTGAAATAATTTATTTATTTAAATATGTGCACAATCACTATAAAGAGAAGAATAATTATTAAAGCACTTCATGATATTCTTTAAAAGGAAGAGTATGATGAATATATTTTGTCAAGGTGAATATGGTCAACCATGTGGTTTTTGTTGTCATGTGTTGCTATTTTTAATTAAATTAAAATAATTTCACCACTAATTATTGCATATGCATCCTCCGTGTAGAAGTTCTCGATAGTAGCTACACACTTGTACCGACTGACGAGGATGAGGGAGCAGGAGACGTGCACTACGTGTCCGTAGATCAAGACCCGGACCAAAGTCCGGAAGTTTGTTTGACTGCTTGTGCTGACGAAGTCAAGCCCCGGTTTATCATTAACCTATGTGTTTCTTTTAAACTTCTAAATTTATCATTGCTTATCTATGTGCATTTACGTTCAGAAGTTGAATTGAAACCCTAGTTGCGTGATCCTTAAGTACCTATGATCTTTTACTAGCATGTTAGGTCGCTAGTCGCTATGCTCTAAGGATCCGGTACAAGTCGAGTGATGTTCGTCACCCACGAGAATAGGATCTCATTTATGGAATCACCATATTTATTAATGGATTGCTCATGTGGTAAGAGCACGGGATTGGGCTCCGGTCTAGTGGCTTCGTGGGTTAAGTGTTTGAACGTACTAAGCACTTGTCGGAAATGGATACGGTAACCCTAGTACCTAAATGAGGCGGTACGGGATTTTACTATCACTAATCTTAGGGTTGCAGCCCGGGCTCGCCACCTGAGTACATGCGTGAGGCTGAGTGACCTTGGTGGCGTAGCCCAGATAAACCTTGTACTTAAGACTGTGAGCTATTATTCCCAAACCGAAGAATGACGGGAACCGCCTGGTTGGTGAACTCTTAGCGAGGGCACCTCCCGTGTGTTTAGGTCTACCTTGCAAGGGTTAAATCAATCGATTGTCAGCCTCTCACCGTTATCTGAGACTACTTAATCTACTGGCAATGATATCCCTTATGATGGAACTTTGTGAATATTGTTATTGATTAATTGTGTTGTACAACTTATGATTGCAATAGATTGCTTATCTAGTAATGATTTAATCTACTAGAATTTGAGCCAAAATGTGAAAGTAAGGATTCACTACTTAGTAGCTTTTTGGCAAAACAAACCCACTAGCCAAAAGCCTTGCATGATTAGAGGTAAAGTCTTTTATTTTAGACGGGTAAGCCTTGCTGAGTATTAGTATACTCAGCCTTGCTTTTTAAATGTTGTTTCTAGGTAATGCATGTAATGATGTGTGGCCTGGAGAGATTCCACCCGGTTGGGAGCTGGAATGGGTGGATGATGACGAGTGATTGCATCATGGACGGCCTCCTATGATGCTTGTCGTATCGCTTAGTTAATTTCCGCTGTTTTAATAAACTCTGAACCATTTACTTTCATGTCAAGAACCATGGTTTGTAATAATGGACCCCACGGGGAAGAATTGCTTTAATTTGTAAGGTACTCTGGACTCTACTTCGTGGGAGTTTTAATGTATACGTTTCGATCCTCTGTGTGTGATTCAAGTGATTTACCGGGCTTTGACCCGGCAACACGCAACGAGATGGTTCCTTATTATCGCTTAATGACCAAATGGACTGGTTTAGGCGATAGTACAGAATTATCTCAGATGGGGTTGTCACACCTTCTCTCCATCGACTGATTCTCTGGTTGACCATCGGCCGATCAGTTTGGTTCCATACGCCCCTGGTTGGACTGCCTTGACCCATCGGCGAACCTCTGTTGACTACCTTTCCTTTCTTTAATCGGCCGATTACACTGTTCTCTCATCGGCTACTCCTTCTTATCCTCTTTTGACTTGTTTTTTTTCCAAAAAACAGTGTCAACACATGCCCCCCAGTTTCGGAGTAAACATCTTTTGCTCTGAAATTTACTCAAATTCGGTATCCTTCTTGATTCGAAGACGGCTTGGAGAATCTAAGCAAATCTTCAAAAGGACCCAATAAATACAACTGCCTCAGCTCTCTTTTCCCTGAATTATGTTGCTTTCCAAGTTTTTGAGCTCTCGAGCAACGAACCCTAGGTTCTGAAGCTCTCGCTGATCCATGGCTTCTTTAAGCTCCGTCGGGGGTCCTCATCCCCTTCCTGTGCCTCCGAAGGCATCTCTTTCTTCAGTTCCTCCGGTATTGCCTCGTCCCTTTGCTTATTGTTTGTTTCCCAATGCCGCCATCTTGCTTTGCCTGAAGTTTAGATTTCTTTTCCTTTATATTCTCAGGAACTTAGATCCAATCTTACTATCCCTATTGATGACAAGTGTGGGCTTGTTTTTCTTGGTCCAATGGGCGATACCGACCCGACCGAAATGATTAATTTCGAAACCGGCAGAATTCCTTTCAAGAATGCTTCCTTAGATCTAGCTGATTGGGATAGCTGCTTCAGGTATTGGACAGGGCACACCAAGGGATGGAGAAATTGGTACCGTATAGTGTCTGCGAAGAACGGAGATCTCTGGGAGCAATATAAAATTGGTCAATGCATTACTCTGTCTCTGTCTGATGTGCCTTGGAATGAATCTCTTTTGATAGCTGCCTCTTATTTCTGGTCCGACGCACTTAATGCTTATTTATTTGGTCATGGGCCGATGACTTCAACTCTGGCTGATGTTCTTCTACTGGCCGGTTTAGATGTTTCTTCCTCGGACGTTCTTTTTGGTCGCCGGAATGATAAGCTTTCTCATCATTTAAAAACCAAGAATGTGGGTGGTTGGTCTGGCAATATTGTTGAGCATATGAAGGAAGGCTCTGTAAATAACAGACAGCGTGTTGCTTTTCTGAACATGTGGCTTGAGAAATTTGTCTTCTATGGTAAATATTTCGGCCCCACTTCCAACTATCATATTGTAGCTGAACGGTTGGCAGCTGGTTCTTGTATCCCTCTTGGCAAATATCTCTTGGGTGCAGTTTACAACCTCCTTCATCAAGTGGCAGTTAGTTTATCGACCAATTCCCCCATATGCACTTCGGGAGGTCCTTGGTGGTTTATCAATATGTGGTTGAATCTTCACCTCCGAGATTAGTTGGAGCACAATATTTTTGACATGTCCTTCCCAGGAGATCAGCCAGATGGTGTCCCGGTTGAAAAACACCGATGCATGACTTTTGGGGAAGCAGTCTCTGCCTTCCCAGGACATAAGAGGACTCCATCCCGGATAGCAGCGCATTTCAGGAGTTTTTATCTTGGCTTCACTCCAGAATCTACAATCTGGTTTGCATATGAACATCATGATACTCATTTTGAGACCACGTTCAGCTTTGATGACATCAACAAGGATGATGAGAACAGAAATGCCTATGTGGAAATGATCAAACCAGGACTTCTTCCATCTCGTGTTTTTGGAAAAGATCAATCGGCCACCTATGAATTCTATAACCCTCTGGTGAGTGCTCGTCAGCTGGGGTTTGGCCAATTGCCGATTGGCCTTTACTTTTCTAACTTGATCAAACCACGGGAGGTTATTCCTAATGGCACTCATTATCAACGTCTCCTGGATCTGATTCCTGATTCTTCCACTATCGATCTTGACTCCTGGAAACTTACCAGTTTCGCTTCTCCTCTTTTTAATATCTGGTGGGCAGAATTGTGTGATCATCTTTCCTGCGTGTCTCCTAAACTTTATTGCAAGAAGCTGGATCCTGCGTACAATGCATCGACTGACGAGGAACTTTCTTGCCTGATTATTTCATATATTCTTAATATGTTCTGACTGCTGCCCTTTTCTTCAGCCTGATACTACTGAACCTCCTGCTAGAAGCAAAAGCGGCAAGCCGATTAATTATTTTCCACCAAGGCCCTTGCCGTATAGCGGCTACAAAGCTCCTCCAATCTCTTCAGTCATGGGCCCAAAAGTAACCTCTACTTCGAACAATCCACTTTTGTCGGTCCTCAAAAGGAAAGTTGTGGCTAGTAAAATCCCAAAATCTAGCCGTAGAACCAAAAGGAAGATCGACATTGTGGTTGTTAACATCCCAGACATGGCTGGAGCTTTGGCTGGTGCTTTTGAGGTATTAATCATCTTCAGTTTCTTCTTCTCTTCCATATTTTAACTAATTAATTTGCCTTTTGTGTAGTCTTCAGGCTTGTTGGAGCAGCCGACAGAAGCTGACACTTTGATCGCTGATCCTGCTCCTGAGCCAATTCAAAGAAGTTCGGATGATGATACTTTGGCTGAGTCATCTGAGCAACCTGAACCAGACCACAGTGTAGGGGACCAGACTTAGGATCCAACCACTTCTCAGACTGAGAAACTTCCAACTGAGGTAATGAAAAGCCCTTTACTTGTTACTGGTTCATTTTGTCTATCTTTAATTTCTTGTTTTTGTTTAGGATGCTAATAAAACATCGATTGAGACCCAAGATAAATCTCTGGATGATCCTCAACAAGCAACCGGTGACCCACCAAAATCGCCAACTGTCGAAGTTCTAGAACCAGGATTGGCCGAAGAGCCGATTGTTCAAGCGCAGGCAATTTCTTCTGCTGTAGAGGTAAATTTTTTGAATTGCTCTGTCTTTTGTTTTAGGCATTGTACTAATTTTTACTTCTCTTGAAGGTTCCACCAACCTTGCCCCTTGTCGTTCAGAGTGCATCGGCCAGTCTCCTTTCCGACAATGTGAAGGCCAAGCTCGTTGAGATGTTCCCCTTGCTCAGTCAAGACGTCAGCCAACTCGTACAAGACGCTGAACCGATCAGGAGCATTTTCAAGCAAGTTCAAAGCCAATTACCCAGAGATCTCAAGTCCAAGATGCTTCAAGTTGCTTATATCGAAAATCGGCAGCTTCGTGTTCAAGAAGCTCAGGATCGGCTGGATGAAAGGAAACACCAGGAGCAACTCACTCAAGACAGGGAGAATCTGGATAGTAGTATGGCTGACCTGGACCTTAGGACCGAACTGCTGACTTCTTCCCGTTCCGACATCGTTAATAGTATTGATCGTTGTTGACGGTGTATTTTGGTACACCAAACATGTTTATTCACTTTGGTTTGGACTTGATTATGAAACTAACCCGCCACTAGGGACACTAATGATATAACAAGTTCATCTTTGTATGTGCATTTGGAAGTGTTATGTTTTTGCAGGAAAACATGGACATAAAGGACGGAGTCACAACAAGTTCAAAGGAGCAATTGAGGAGTCCCGTTCGTGTTTGAGAGCATGATGAAATCACTCCCAAAGGTGGCAAGGACCGAAGTGTTACATAGGAACATCCCCGACGATTGGAGCGTAAAAGACTGAACTTCATGCGAGAAGACCCTCCATCTTGGACGCGAGGATGACATCATCAAAATGGTGCAATTGGAGGGGGCAAAGTGCAAAATGTCAAGAGGACCCACGTGTGCGAAGGGACGACTGAACCGGGCCGAAATGGGCCTGGGTCGGTCGGCCCAGGCCGGCCGGCCCAGCCTGTTCCAGCATCGGTTCGGCCCCCCATTTCTTGAGCCTGAAGATGACGCAACCCTAAGTACGTGGAGGCGCCGCCATTCACAGAGAGAGAGAGAGAGAGAGAGCCATTCGCCCGAGAGGCCGTCCACAAGCTAGAGAGAGAAAAGAGGAGGGAGATCATTCGCAAGAAGGATCGCTCTACTCGAAGGAAGCAACCACAAGTGGTGGAGGACGTCGAGGCCCTGCCAAGACACCCCCGAAAGAGAAGGAAGACACCGTCGGAAGCGTCACCATGATCAACAGTGCTATGCCTAGCACCTTGATGGGGTAATCTTCTCATTTGTCCATGGGTTGTAATCGATCTTGAGATGTAATCGCAACTTTGTATGGTTTCTATCTATCATCTAGTGTTGAAGATGCTTTCATGTTTAAGGTTAGCTATCATGTCGTGTGGGGAGTATAGATCTCACTTCTCCCTTAGAACCATTCAGTACACCGTGTCCATCATAGGTCTAGTCACGAATACCTCCGCGTAGTGACAGTACGGGGGGAGGGAAAGGGCGAAACCGTGGTCACAACCCCCGATAGATTAGATCGGTTTTCATATCTTAAGCGGTTGCATGTTCAAGTATCGTAAACCCTTGGGCAAGTGTCTTTTACATATCTTGTGAGTTTAATCATTCTCTCTAGTGTAGCGTAGTAGTTCTCTAGTTTAACCATAGATTAGGGTTTGGTTAAGTTAGTTAATAGTGCTAGATCAAACGCTTGTAATCCCCTTGCTCCGCAGATTGATAAGAACCTAGGGAATCCCCATGGTGAAAAAGGTGTAGGTCCGTACGCTTGCAGATCGTAGGTGGATACGAGTTTTATCCGTCAACAATCGCCTGAAATGACGTCGTGCTAAACTGATGAAGGAGCTTGGTCAGATTGAGAAAGACTTGGTTGATGAAGAGAAGAAGCTCGTGGATCTTCCAATAACCATTGCCACTATGCAAGAGCAGAAAAACTCTATCGCAGAACAGGCTCAAGCTCTTCGTGAACAAGAACAGCCGATTCCTGGTTCGGCCGATGCCAATCGTCAGGAGATAGAAGAGGCCGATCAGCTACGTCTGGATCTCATTAACTCTATCTACCTTCTAGGCATAGTTTAATCAATCTGAACATAGTAACTTCTAGACTGTAACTAGCCTTTACTGGCCAACTCCCAACGCTTCGCATTTATCGCTTTGACCGAACATTTTAATCGGTCTTTATAAGATGTGAGATCTCTTCGCCTTTTAATTTTACTCCTTTTCGTTATGGCTTCTTCTTATTCTTCTTCTTCTTCTTCTTCCTCTGTGAAAAAGGTTGGTTTCCCTCACTCTTTTTATTTCTTTGATTCCTTTTTGATATTCCTTCATCTCTTCTTCCAGTCTCCCAATCGCGAAGCCGTAAAGAGGATTGTGTCGAACATCAATGTTTTTGGTGCAGATCAGCCAACACAGCCGTCTAAGCAAGAACAGGGCCTCCGCCTTGTGATTGCAAACGATGAGAAGAAGCTGGAAGTTCTTGAAGCCAGGAGAACTGCTCTTCTTCAAGAATTAGATCATATAGGTGAAGAAATAACCCGAGTTAGAGCGGAGTTGAGCAAGGCAAAGAGTCTTCTTGAGCCCTGATGCATTGTACTATCAGCCGATGCGAATCGGCTATCTTTATGAATGAAATTATTTCTCTCCTTTTATTGTCGCTGTGAATTCTGAATGCGTTATCTTTGGCAATGATTATTTTGATATGTTTGCAAGCATTTCCCCACGACCTGGTATGTTCCTTTGCCTGCTATAAAATGCAACGTGTTGCTCATGTCACACCAAAACTCTCTACCTATGAATGCGTCAGTCTCTGTTAGGACTAGGAGGCATGCTCTTCCAAGAGTGTTCTCAGGAAAATATCTCCATCCCCATTCCTTGACAAACTTCTTCTTGAAGTGTTCTTACATCCAGATGATGCATTGAAGCTTGTCGTTGTTGCTAGAAATGTTGAGAGGGAGAGATATTGAAAACCTCCTCTTCTGGGGTACAGAGTGGGGCCGTTCATCTTTATTCAATTCTTCTTCAAAGCCCACTCCTGATTTTTTGGGAAACATATCACTGCATGACTGCCATTTGTCCAGTCTGAAGCTTGCACGGGGAGACTGTTTCTCTTTTGACTGAATCCGACGTCTTTTCTTTTGACTTTTTCAATTCCCTCTTGTAATTATCCCCTCCTGCTACCTAGGGCTATAAATAGGCTTGAAGCTCGATGGAGAAAACCACACTCATCAGCCGTGGCGCATAAATCAGATCTGATAGATTGTAGACTCTTGTTGTATGATTGTTTCTTCTTCTTTTCTCCCTTTCATGGCTAGAAGAATTCTTGTGAAGTAGTGTAGTAACACCTCTTCCTCTTCATCCCCTTTTGAAAAGCCAGAAGGCACAATAGCTAGAAGAATCCTTGTGAAGAACTTGGATTCATCGGCTGTAGGGGAAGGAGCAAGGTAGGGTGTCTTGCTACACATTTATCAGAGGAGGAGCGTGCCAAGGGAACGACGATCTTGGTCATCAACTTGGACTCCTTTCGGCGGAAGATTTACAGAATCCGGTGAAGATCTTAGTCTTCCGTCTCCTCTTCGCGGTGTCCTTCTCTCATTCATCAATTCAATATCCTCATCATACTAGAGATAGGAAAGTGCATCCCTTGTAACTTCTTGAAAATAAATGTAATCTTCAAATCTGAGTTGTAACATCATCATTGTAATCCAAAAACAGAGGAAATAACAATATATTCATTTTTAACTCTGAGGGCGACATGTACATCAGCCATGAACTGAATATATTAATTGTACATCAGTTTTTACATCTTTTGTACTAAAGGTGATTCTTCACAGACATCGGCTATTCTACTAGAGGCGATTGCACTTATCATCGGCCATAGCTCGAAATCTCAATCAGCCTATAGGCTCGATATATCAATCGGCTTACACAATCGCTTATACACTTGGGCAACTAATCCATTGGCTACCATGATTCCATACCCAAGCTTCCTTTCGTCTTCTAGGAATTGATCCATTCAAATTTTGTCATTAGAGTCGACTGCTTGAACCAGCTCTAGTCCAAAATCAGACACTTTGAGATACTTGGTATCCCATGCTTTTCCTGATATGCAGCTCACTCGATCATAAGTCCATCCTTGTGCTTCTCCTTTGACCATCTCCACTGAATCTCCGATCCATTGGATGATACATTGTAGATGGTATGCAGCAATTGGCATGTATCCAATCCTGACTCAGCAGTAGATTATAAGATCCCCTCCCTTTAATGACAAAGAAGGTGGTTGGAAGGGTCTTACTGTCGATGGTGAGCTCTACGTAGATTGCACCTTGAGCCGGAGAGATGTTGCCTTCAAAGTCCACCAGCATCATGTCGGTTTGTGTTAGATCTTCATCAGACTTCCCAATCTTGCGCAGTAAGGTGTAAGGCATCAGGTTGACTGCTGCTCCTCCATCTACTAGCATCCTGGTGACTGGCTTCCCATTGACAAATCCTTTGAGAAACAATGCCTTCAAGTGTTGTCTTTTCTCATCTTCTGGTTTCTCAAAGATAGCTTGTGTAGGTTCCAGTGTCAATTGAGCCATCCCAAGTTCCTCATCGGATATATCTGAATCAATGGAGCCATAAACTCCTTTGGCAGAAGGACAACCATATTTATATCAGCTTTTGGTTCACTGTCCTTTTCACCATCGGCCTTAGTTTTGGGGCGCCATACTTGAGATCGAACTTTCTTTTTGTCCAGCTCACGCCTTTCCTCTTCTTCTTGCTGTTCTAGCTGTCGTAGGCACTGGACTCTCCTTTTCTGAGACTTGGTCAAGCCATCTGGACACCATTATGGATTAGGCTCCTTGTATGACTGGCTTGACCCTTCATCATCCAGTTGCACAGTGCGTCGATGTTCAGGAGCTCGACACATGATATCTTCATCTGGGACCAGAGAATCGGCCAATTCTTCCAGCCGATTGTTTGACTTTTCATCGACTCAGCCTCCCAGCAGATCATGAACACTGGCCTTCCCCCCAGCCGAACGTAGATGCTGGCTTTGCCCCCCAGCTGTTGATGAATTGGGATACGTTGATTATTGAACTCACGGTGATCCCCAGTCGCAGGCCTCCTGTCATTGAAGCAAACCCTCTTGGATGAGTTTCCATTGTTGTAAGTTCTATTGCATTCTGGACAATTCTCTGTCGTTGGCAGTTTGATTCCTTCTTCCCAGCAGTACTTGAAGAATGGACAACTCCAATGTCCTTCATTGTGTCATGCCCACTCTTCTCTTCCCTTTGCCTTTTCTTGTCGTTGCTGAAATTTGTTGATCAGCATCTTGGACGTGACAGGTCGACGTGGCTTTACGTCTTCTTCTTCAAGTAGCAACCCATTTCCTTTAACATCTGCAGCGGTTGCTTGTACCTTGGGATTAACAGCTCCTTCATTTTGAGCCAATTCCGATGTCAGCAACTTAACACGTGACGTGTCTTTGCTAGACACCTCAACTGTATTAGTTGGGAAGGGGTGCTGATCAATCTTCATCGGATTTTCAGCTTTGGTAGGGGTTTCGAACTTGACTTTCCCTTGCTCAATAGCTAATTGAATCTGTTGTCTGAAGATCTTGCAATCATTGGTGTCGTGCGATGTTGCATTGTGCCACTTGCAATACTTCATCCTCTTGAGCTCTTCTGCAGATGGTATGGTATGGAACTGAGAGAGCTTAATCTGCCCTTGCTGAAGCAATAGATCAAATATCTTATCGGCCTTAGTGATATCAAAGCCGAATTTTTCTGACACAGTCTTCTTGCCCTTGACCCACTCTACGAGCCCTATCATATTTTCCTCATCTTCTGAGTCAGAGCAATCCACATAAGACACCTTTTGGAAATTCCTTCTGGGCTCATAGGACTTTGCAGTTTCCTGACTCATCCGACTGACTAATTGGCTGAGACTCTCGAAGTCATGTGATGCATATTTCTCTCTCAAGGTTGGCAAGAGCCCTTGGAATGCCAACTCAGCCAGTTGCTTGTCTCCCAGATTCAGACTGTAGCATTTGTTTCTGACTTCTCTGAACCTCTGAACGAATCCAGCAACAGTTTCATCGATCCTTTGATTGAGTCTGGTCAGATCAGTGATCTTCATCTCATAAATGCCAGAGAAGAAATAATTGGGGAACTGCTGCTCCAGATCAGACCACTTGACGATAGAGTTGGCTGGAAGTGAGGTGAAACATGAAAATGCTCGCCCTGAGAGAGATGAAGAGAACAACCGTATCCTAAGCGTGTCAACATTTGCTGCTTCTCCACATTGTATGATGAACCGAGTGATATGCTCCATTGTGGATGTATCATCTTGCCCAGAGAATTTGGTGAAATTTGGCATGTTGAATCTTGGATGGAAAGGTATCTGATCGTAGCCAGATGGATACGGTGTTCTGTACATATAGATTTGCTACTTAGGCTTTATACCAAATTGCTTCTGCAGCGTCTCTGAAAGATGGTCAATCAGTTCTTCCTTCAAATGAGACTTCAACTCAGCAGATATCTGTTCTATCGCCTGTATGTCAGTTGATGGGGTCTCTGAAGGTTGTTCTTTCAAAGTTCTTGACAGTGGATTTGGTACTGTCAATACCCTTCCCCGGAAGAACCTTGTGTATTTGATTGACTCGTTATAGGTGGAAACTGTCCGATCGGCTGTCCAGCCGATGGAGTCGGTTGATGCAGGTTCAACTGGCCCGAGCCGACCAATTGATTCAGAAGCATCTGCATCGTCTGAACAGGATCCATCTGTTGTGGCTCTGTTGCTGGTTGCCTTGTCATTCCTTGACTAATCGGTTGCTGAGGCGATGATCTTGTATGAGCAACCGTATTAGCCGGGGTTAAGACAGGCTGCAACGGTGTTGATTGCTGTAGTGGAGTAGTCTGTATGGGCATTCCTAAGGTCGGCTGAGGAGCCGATCGTTGAGGTGGAACAGGAGCTTTCCTTTCCATTGGTATAACCATATGCGCATGAGTAGGGCTGATCTTAACCCTTTCAAAAGCCTTTTTCCCGTGATTGAAGTAAACAAACTCTACTCCTTCCTTAGTCATATGCACAGTCCCTGGAGTACCTCCAAACATAGCTTGATAAGATTCCGGGTACTTCGCTTCTAGAATTTCCTCAGACTGGAGCTCAAAGCAATTTGAGATATCAGTCTTAAAGTGATCACGGGGCAAGTCCCATCATGAAAGTCTTCCATTCCGATCCCTCATTGCAGGGTACTTCTGAGGATGATTCTGGACTGAGAATGTCTGATCCTGGACGTTGGACTGTGCTGAATAGGTTTGAACTATTGGCACTGTAACAGCAGGATTTTTAGGTGCATCTCCGATATTTTGATTCTGAATCGGCTGGGTATCTTGTGAAGAATCAGGAGCAGTTGTATTGATCTGTAGAGGTGGTGTAATCCCTACTATAGGATCATCAATCGGCTGAGAAGCCGACTGAGCTTTTGGGAACATCAGAGGAGATCGCCTTGGTTGAAAGTATGCAGGTCCCACATATCCCTCTTCTGTTCCTTTCTTGAGTGTTTCAGTCAGACAGTTTTGAATAGTATTGGCGAGGTCTGTTGACTGGTCGATCATGGTTTGATGCATAACTTTATTCATCATGTCTTGCAGTCCTTGAGGATCAGCTGAGAAAGTGATATGCTGAGGTGCTGGCAGAGGATTTTTCTTGAAAACCCTACTTTTAGTTTGACCATACGAAGCCAAGCATAATTCTTCATATCGCTTCATGTGAGCTTCGAACTCGGCTTTGTCTGCATCCTTTAGCTGATCTCTAGTGACTGGTTGAACGTTGCTCGGGTCAACTTCAGCATCCTTCGAGTTTTTCGTCATTGTTGATCTTTTCGGGTCCCACTAGGCGTGCCAAAAGTGTGTTGATGCGAAAATAGGACATCACCTCCGCGCGCGACACACGTGACTCCCCGGTCTGTAGTGAGGCGTGCCAGCCAATCTGACCTATTGATTGACAATGGAAAATATTAAGGATCGGCTAGAGAACCGATGGATCTTCAACAGTACATGTATCTGCCAATCGGTCGATACAGAGAAGCAGGATCGGCAGGCTCGAAAGTAGCCAAAGTGCAAGTATGTATATAAAGGGATCGGCTGGATTAGCCGATCGTGACGTCAGCACTCAAACGAATCAGGATCGGCTGTGATACTGGAAACCGACGAGATCTAGATCGAGTTGGATAAATTGATGATAAAAGCTAAAACTATAAGAGTTGGTACGAAAACTTGTAGATCTAGGTAATATCGGTAAAGGGTGAATAAAGAACTAGACAAAACCTCAGCGATGCGCCCGAAGGTTAAAGCCTAGGATTATTCGGTAAAACGGTACTCACAAGCTTGTCAGAGGTCAATCGATGCAGCCCGATGAACTTGAAGGACGACGTTGAAGAAAAGAAAAACGCAATGGCGAAGTCGCCGAAAAGTAGATACTGTAAAGTAGATGCTGTAAATTGTAAAGGGTTGGCCCGGAGGCGGTTTGTTTGATATTGGTGTGTACACTTTTCGCGACCACGCAAGGTCGCTATTTATGTCCTGCGTACAACCCGACTCCTAGCCAATTACGACACTTCTTTCTTGCATCTAAAGAAAACGAACACTACTAAAAATATAAAAAGACTCACGCGGGAGTCAAACTCTCCTAAAACTGACTCTTGACCCGTTGCCAATCATAGATTGACCCGCTTCCACCATGTTTTGCCTTTGGCGTATCCTTGATTGTTACCTTCTCTCCATTGGCCGATTCTCTGGTTGACCATCGGCCGATCAGTTTGGTTCCATACACCCCTGGTTAGACTGCCTTGACCCATCGGCGAACCTCTGTTGACTACCTTTCCTTTCTTTAATCGGCCGATTACACTGTTCTCTCATCGGCTACTTCTTCTTATCCTCTTTTGACTTGTTTTTTCCAAAAAAACGGTGTCAACACTTGCTACTTCTCCGGGATCAAAGCCGTGTTCGTGGAAAACAGGGAAAGCGATGATCTCCGGCGCGCTGCCGAGGGTGGCCACGATGAGGCGGCATATCTGTACACTATCTTGCTCTACAGGGACAATGGCAGGTCGTGGGCGCTGGCGGAATGTCGAGGTGGCTGAGCAACGAGGGGTGTCTGCCTTTGCGCGAGAAGGTCGGGTGTGCGATCCACTCCTCGACGTGGCACATTTGGCGTGAACTGTTGCCGCCTCCGGCACAGGTGCGCGGCGATTAGCCGTGCGTAGGCAACGACGGTGGCAGTTGCGGCGTGGATAAAGGATGGCTTGGAATTTCTCTGTTTTGCAGCAAAGCCTGTAGGCTCCGCCGTGAAATGGTGAAGTTCAAACGAAGTATTTGAATAGAAAATTAGTACTGGATTAGCCATACTTTTGCTTTTGCTTTACACCTGCAAATGTATGTTTCTCGTAGAATTTATAGAAGAGCAACAAAGGAGAAGTGGATTGCCCAACACGCGTCTCCAATGAGGGGACGGGGCCAGTTCTATTCAAATAAAGAACAGTTCGCTTTTCCCCTTTTAATCTGCAATCAAATTTTGTATCACGTATTTCTCTATCATTCGTAATCCAAAATTGATGTTTTTATGAATTTTTATAAAATCACTATATATTCATTTATGACATTGTTTCTATATCATTCCATTTCTAGGATATTGTTTATATGCCTTATCTTATTCCTTTTAAGTACAACATAGAAATAATATTTGTTTTCCACAACAATTACTAATGAAACTTTGTATTTCGTAATCTGTAATCTTAAGGTGAACACAAGATTATGTTTAAATTTCAAATGCATACGAGTTCGGACATGTTGTTAAGTGTGGAAAAACTTCAATTTTGAAGTAACATTTTAGGACGCTATGTGAAAGATGTAGACATTTGTACACAAGTATATTCTTTCTTTATCGAAACCATTTGAAATTTTCATGACAAGTTTAGGGACCCAAATTATGTTGCCAAGTAAATTTGTAGAATTTTTAGACCACACTAAGACGTTATTAAAATTATTGTTTCATAAACATGATGTAAAAATTCAAATTTTAAGAATTTTGATTACACAAGTGTGGTTGTTGATATTTTATTCAAATACTAAATGTCCAACTATGAATTGTTTGTATTTTTTATGATTTTTTAGGTGTTGTTTTATAGGCTCTAATATTTTAGGGAAGCAAGTTTTATTAAAAAAATAGTGACGGGTCCGCGCGTCTGTGTCAGCAGCCTATATAAAAAAAGATAATCACTCCCTGCCCGTCAGGACTCAGGACCTACTTGCCAACAAAAGAGACACGGGTTCACTAACCTGCTTGGCATGCTTGGCTAGGGTCAGATGTTGTTGCCTGATTCAGTCAGTTTTCTCATGACTTCATCCAAAAACAAGACATGATGAGTAACTTGAAACTTGATGTGATCTTGCTTGTCTATATATGTGATGAGAATGTGTTTGTGATGTCTCCTTGCTGTGGTGGCTGCCAAATCCTGGCTGGTTCCAGGATGCAACCATTGATTTGGTGGCTGCCAAATCCTGACCGGTTCTAGGATGCAACCAACAAACAGGCATGTTACTGTAGGGGTGGCCTACGTATCGATAACACGCGTTAATTAAAGCACGTTACAAAAACGATCAGTGAGTAACGGGCTTCACTTGGAACGCTCGTTATAAGTGTGCCAACAATGTAATGGGCTACATAAATGACCGTTACCAATACTGACCGGTGGGCCCCATAAGTTGACCTTTCGTCGAGACAGAGGAGACGTGGGTTCACAGCACGCGCCTCCTTTAGTCGAGATAGAGGAGACGTGTGTTGCCAGCATGCGTCTCCTTTCGTCGAGACAAAGGAGATGCGCGTCCACTTCAAGCGTCTCCTTTCGTCGAGACAAAGGTGAGGAGACACGCGTTGACAACAAGCGTCTCCTTTCTTCAAGATAGAAGAGACACACGTACACAAGATGTGTCTCCTTTCATCGAGACAGAGAAGACGTGCATACACAACAAGCATATCTTTTCGTTGAGACAGAGGAGACGCGCGTTGACAGCAAGTGTCTCCTTTCTCCGAGACAGAGGAGACGCGCGTACACAAGACATGTCTCCTTTTGTCGAGACAGAGGAAACGTGCGTGCAAAAGACGCGACTCCTATCATCAAGACAAAGGAGACGCAGGTTCACAACACACGTCTCTGATGTTGAGTTCATGTAACGGGCTCGGTGTTGGTGCCCATTACCAAAGTCCCATGTGTGCCCAAAGATACAGTTATTTCATGTGACCGGTAACTAGATTATGGTAACGGTCTTTGTTAGATGCCTGTTACGAATACGTGTTATCAGTAACGGGTATCGGCACGTTTCCTTTGTTCGCTCATTTGTAACGCTTCATCGGTAATGGGCGCTTTACCCGTTACTAAATGCCTTCTATGCCCGTTACCAATGTGAGTTTTCACGTAGTGAGTGGCACCGCCTCCGCTGTGGTGAAGGCGTACCTTGCGGTTGCCGCCAACAGGGCCGATGTGAAGGACATGCCCATCAAGTACTCGGGGATCGCGCCCAAGTGCTAGTAAGTTGCCGTACTCGGCGAGAACAAGGACGTGTGCCTGGCTACGACATCGCCTATGGCGGGCCCAGTGGGAGTGGCTGCGACAAGTAATCGTTCATGTATATGCAGGGGCCAGCTGCTGTGACTGTAGCTAGCAGCCTAAAAACGATACAATTCCAAGGGTCCCTTTGGTTCGACTTTCAGCTGTTGTGGCTTCCGACGAAAGCAGGAAGCCAAACCAAAAGCAGCTGCTTCCTCGCAGTGCAAAATCAAAAGCAAGCGCGGACCTGCTTTCAGCGGTTTCCGGTGGAAGATGTTGCCGAATATTACCCGCCTGCCACTGATAAGTGAAAAATATCGCTTCGTTCTTTCCCGTCGCGCCCGACGCCCCCCACTGACGCCCTCGTCCTTGACAACCATTCCGTCTCTGCCCCTGCTCCTCCTGGCGGCCCCCTCTCCCGCTGGCCTTCTCTCCCTGTGGAGCCCCTCTCCCGGCGGATCTCTATCTTGGCGGACCCCATCTCTCCCGTTGGAGTCCTCTCCTGGCGGCCCCTCCAAGGTGCCGGTGCCCGGAACTCCAAGATGGGTTCGCACGGGTGGTCGCAGGAACAGACATTCCCCACGGTCCAGTCGCCGAAGCTCACTGGAGGTGGGGTAGGGATGGAGAGGGGGAAGTTGAGGAGGTGCGAGTGTGAGGGATTGGAGGGATTTGGCCGGTGTGTGGGGGATTTGGCCGGTGGCCTGCCACTGCTCGATGGACAAGAATGGGGAGGTAGGGAGATGGGAGAATGAGGAGGGAGCAGGTGGGCTCCGCTGCGTGCGAGAGCTCCGCCGCTAGGCACATGCGGGAGCTTCGCTGCACGCGCGCTCCACCAGCCATGGCATCTATCTCGGGTG
The DNA here is from genome assembly GCA_036936925.1 of Cenchrus fungigraminus. Taxonomy (NCBI): domain Eukaryota; kingdom Viridiplantae; phylum Streptophyta; class Magnoliopsida; order Poales; family Poaceae; genus Cenchrus; species Cenchrus fungigraminus. The sequence continues at coordinate 26,005,078 of CM072780.1, read as the reverse complement.
TGGAGACTGGAGGGAATTTGGGTGCGGTGGTGCAGGAGGCTTCGCCGCCAGCGCGGGATCCACCGCGTGCGCACGCCACCGAGTGAGAGCTCCGGCGAGCTCCGGCGCCGGGTGTGGCTCTGACCGTGACCATGTACAAGTAGCTCCAGCGAGAGGATGAAGAAGATGCGATGTGTGCATGACATGTGGGGGCCACTGGTAAGTAGGACTAGTTATTCCAAAAGCTACAACTGTTGAACCAAACAACCATTTCCAAAAGCCACATCTCACATTCCACAACTGCTTTTCTGAAAGTCATAGCCCACAACTATTTTTTCAAAAGCCACAGCCCAACCAAACACACCCTAAGTCAATGATCTAATCCTTTCTCGGCAACTATTTGCACGGCAACAGGTCTTTGTTGTACGCTATTTATTGTGGCCCACGGTGAAGAGGTTTTGATGTGTGTTGCCGACAACACACGACAAAAAGAGTGACAAGCAGAAGGGGACGGAGACGGAGGTGTAGACGGCGGGTCCTGCTTCACCGTGCGCCATATCTCACGCACGACAGACATTTTCATATAAAAAAATAAAAAAGTCGTGGTGTTGGCCCAACGCTGGCCGTAACCCAACTGCCGGCCGCACCCCACCTCCGCAGCCCTACCTACCTCCTCCTTCTCCACGCCATCACCGCCACCAGGCCACTCCGCTACCACCACAGCCACCACATCACCGCCGCCACCACCACCAGGCCTTCGCCGCCACCACCACACTTGGCCGCTGCCATTGCCGCTGATGCTGCCACCACCACTACCACCACCAGATATGGAGGAGATGGTCACACCGGTGGGGACAATGAGGAGACGGCCGCACCAGCGGGGACGACGAGCCGCCGCCCCAACGCCACCGACGCATCCGCTGGCGCCACCACGCGCCGGACGCAGGGGTGATGGGCAGCTGGATCCGACCACCACGCGCCGGTCGCAGGGTAGATGGGCGACATGATTCGGCCACCACGTGTTGGCCGCAGGGGAGATGGGCGGCTGGATCCGAACGCCACGCATCAACCGCAGGGGAGGGAGAGGGGTCGTGGCGCTGTTGTGCTCCTCTCCTCTGTGACACCCCCATGCCCCTTTTCTACGGCGGCGGTGGAGAGATAGTGTCGTACGGACATACCTGGGCCCACTACTCAGGTGGGTACTAGGACCGACTACTCCGTAGGCCCCTGGGACTACCCGACTTGGGCTGCACGGCACCTGATGGCGTGAAGCGCAAGGCATACAGAGGACTAGTACTCGATTAGGAAGCTAGACATGTCCGGATCCATGTAGAGTACTCCTAGCCGTACACGACTAGTACTCCTCTGGCAAACCGACTTGTAACCCTGCCTCCCGGACTATATAAGGCGGGGCAGGGACCCCTATCTCATCATCCACATCATCTTGTAAACACACCCAATCAATCCAGAGCTATGCAGCATACATGACGTAGGGTATTACGCACCTCGCGGCCCGAACCTGTCTAAATTGTGTGCCACGTGTCTCTCCTTCGAGTTCCTGATCTCGGCGAGGCCACATTCATCTACCTCGGGTACTCCCCTTGGTAGGTTGCCGGTCTAAAACACCGACAGCTGGCGCGCCAGGTAGGGGATCTCGCCGAAGATCTCATAGCGAACTCGACGGTTTCTATCGTCATCAAGCCAACCGCCGCTTTCAACCGCGGCAACACCTTCGTCTTCAGCTCCTAGGTCTGCACCGCTGACGGCGCTGGATCGTTCCAGCGCTACCTCACCATGACCCCGGACCCAGAGACCGGGCTTGTGACGCTTCCCGAAGTCGTCACGGGCCCACTCGTCGAAAAATTCGGCGAATTTTCGCTCTACAACCAAGTCGCCGATTTCGAACTTGGATCCGCCTCCAACTCGAACTCGCCGTCGCCCTGGATCGCCTCATGCGAGCCGGCTCCTGAGCCATCATGTGAAGCGGCGCCTCTCCACGAGCACTTCCCATACGGTCTCTACAACTCTAGCAGGGCCCACGCAGAAGCTCTCGCTACACGTCGGGCCGGCAAGGAGACCGCCTCCGAGTACTCCTCGGACTCCAACACCATGACCGGCTACTACTCGGACTCTTCCTACGAGTTCGACTTCGGATTGGACTCAATCGGGTCCGAGTCCGAGCTTAACATGACTGAGGAACCGCTGTCAGGCCCTGCCACCGGCTTGGTCATTACATCTACTCTCGCCAGCAGATTCGTCTACTGGCCCGATCGCAAGCCCCCAGACCTGACGGACGACAACTCACGCTGCGTCGCCTACCTCGACACACTCCCCTTCCAGGAGGGGACCCCGCTGGCTCCAAACGACGAGCACACCTCCACTGAGGTGGCGACTACTGACTCCAGTCTCTGTACTCCCGACCGCGAAGTCTTCATGGCGGCCGGGGATGCTGGGACCTCGGAGAATCGACCCAACCGGTACCTTGACGACATCTCAGAGGATGAGTTGTCTGCCAACGCACCTCCCAACGAGACCACCGAAGACAAGAACGCTCGACGTGACTGCAACAGGAAGCGGAACGATTGACGCATACGTCTCCGAGAGACTCTTCCTATCCAGAACCTCAATGAGGCTCTGGATCAAGTTGCCAACCGGGTACACACTACTCCTGAGCAGTGCCTCATGTCTATCACCACGATAGCACGGCAGGCCCAGGGGATCCGCGCGGGCGAGGTCATCGCCAAGCTCGCTGAAGACACCTACTTCATGCGGGTCGACAACAGGGTTGCTCAAGTACCCCCCGTCAGAAATCATGAAGCCAGAAATCACGAGGCCACTAGTCGCAGCCCGGCAGATGGCGAACGCAACCGTGTCCGTGGAGAACACCAGCCAAATCCCAACCGCTCTAGGGCCTCGGCTGGAGGACCCTCACAGGGCGGCAACAGCCAGGGCGGCGCTGGTGGTAGCCGCGGCGGCACCGGTGGTAGTCGCGGCGACGGCGGTGGTGGCGGCAGCAGCGGCGGAAGCTCATCCCATGGCGCCAGCAGGAGAGCCGGCGGCGGTGGTGATCGCGGAGGCCGAGGCCACGCGAATAGCCACGCCACCGGCAACACACGTGGCAGCTACGACGCTCGCCACAGGATCGATGAGATCCGCCCCAAGAAGGCTACTGAAGCAAGCGACAGCGACAGCTTCCCCGCCTACTCTGCAAGACTTCGCAACCTGCTTCTTCCCGAGAAATTCAAACCTCTCGGGATCTCCAAGTATGACGCAAAGCAAGATCCAGTTCAGTGGCTCAGGTGCGACGCCGTGGCCATCGAAAACGCTGGTGGCAACAACGACGCAAAGTGCATCTTCTTCCCCTTCTGTCTGGACCAGGCTCCGCTCACATGGCTCGAGTCACTTGAAAAGAACTCGATCGACGAGTGGGACCAGCTGAAGGCTCAGTTCACCAGCAACTTCACGGGCGCCATGGGGCGCTCGGGTACTTGCATGGACTTGGCGATGGTCAAGCAGGAACAAGGCGAGACGCTTCGCCAGTACATGCGGCGCTTCTTCGACAAGCGCGCGACTGTAGTCGACGTCACCGACAAAGAAGTCATCGACCTCTTCCAAGACGAGCTCTACCACCGTCGCACCTTTGAAGACTTCGGTCGCCGCCGCCCGAGTTCCATCACCAAGCTTAAGGACATGATCACATCATGGGCCGACAAAGAGGACAAGGCAAACGCCAAGTATGACTCCATTCGCGGCAAGAGCAAGAACAACACGGGCGGCCACAACAACAACAAGGATCAAGGGGGTCGCCACAACAACAACTACTCGAACTCCAACCGCAAGCGCAAGCCAGACAACACAGTCGCGGCTATACAGCACCCTGCGAAGGACAACTCGAAGAAGACCTCAGGTGGCTTCAGAGACTTGCACAAAGAGAAGTGTCTGTGGCATCTGGACGGCAATCACACCACCGAGCAGTGCTACCAGCTCCGGCGAGCACTCAAGGACACTCCTGATCCACGGCCTCCTCACGACAAGAAGGGCAAGAAGAAAGTCGACGAAGGCAATGGCGACTTCCAAGAACCCGACAAGACGGTGAATGTCCTCTTCGGCGGACTACCCACCAGACGGTCTCAGAAGGCCACCCGACGGGAAGTCTTGAACATTGAACCAGCGGTGCCGACACCTCTAAGGTGGTCGGAGGTACCCATCACCTTCTCCCGCGCGGATCAATGGACAAGCTTCTCCGAACCAGGACGTTTTCCACTCGTCCTGAAACCTGTAGTCGCGGGCTCCAGACTCAACAAGGTACTCATCGACGGCGGGAGCGGACTCAATGTCCTCTTCACCAAGACCTTGAAGAAGATGAAGCTCGACATCACCGACATGCTCACCAAGAGCGCGTCACCCTTCTACGGCATTGTCCCCGGTAACGCGGCTATTCCACTGGGCTCAGTGGCCCTGCCAGTTAACTTCGGGGAGACAAGGGAGAACTACCGCACCGAGTACATCAAGTTCGAGGTTGCGGACTTCGAAACCTCCTACCATGCCATTCTCGGCAGACCAGCTATCGCCAAATTCATGGCAGTACCACACTACACCTACTTGGTACTCAAGATGCCAAGTCCTGCCGGAGTACTCACACTGCAAGGGGACTTGAAAATCTCTTTCGACTGCGACACCGAAGCCGTGGAACTCGTAGCGACCAACCAAGTACCCAATGCAATGATGGAGATCTTCGCTGTGTCCAAGAGGCTTACCCCAACCGAACTCGAGATTCCCGAGAAGACCGACATCGCGAACAAGCCTCAGCCATCAGAGGAAGTTCAAGTGAAGGCCATTGACCTCAAGACGGGTGACAGCAGCAAGACTACCAAGATTGGGGCAGGGCTCGACCCCAAATAGGAAGACGCGCTCGTCAGCTTCCTTTGGGCTAACCGAGACATCTTCGCGTGGAAGCCAGCGGACATGCCAGGGGTGCCCAGGAGGCTGATCGAGCACTCACTCAACGTCGACCCTAAAGCTACCCCCAAATGACAACACCTTCGCCGTTTCGCCGACGACCGACGGGATGCCATCAAGAAGGAACTCGCCGAACTACTCACGGCGGGCTTCATCCGTGAAGTCTTTCATCCTGAGTGGCTCGCCAACCCCGTCCTCGTCCGCAAGAAGAACACGAACGAGTGGAGGATGTGCGTCGACTATACTGACCTCAACAAGCACTGCCCCAAAGACCCCTTCGGGTTGCCGCGGATTGATCAAGTCATCGACTCCACGGCGGGCTGTGACCTGCTCTGCTTCCTCGACTGCTACTCTGGGTACCACCAGATCGCTATCAAGGAAGAAGACCAGGAGAAGACCGCGTTCATCACCCCGTTCGGCGCCTACTGCTACACGACAATGTCGTTCGGGTTAAAGAACGTCGACGCTACATACCAGCGAGCTATCCAGGCCTGCTTCAAGAAGCAGCTCAACAAAAATGTCGAAGCGATGACGTGGTCGTCAAGACCAGAAACTCCGATACGCTCATCGCCGATCTTGAAGAGACTTTCGCATCCCTGCGAGAGTACCAATGGAAGCTCATTCCCAACAAGTGCGTCTTCGGCGTACCATCTGGGAAACTACTCGGCTTCATCATCAGCCATCGTGGCATCAAAGCCAACCCCGAGAAGATCTCCGCCATCACCAATATGAAAGCTCCAACCTGCATCAAGGATGTCCAGAAGCTGACCGGGTGCATGGCGGCCCTGAACAGATTTATCTCGAAGCTTGGAGAACGGGGACTACCCTTCTTCAAACTACTCAAGCACCAAGAGAAGTTCGCGTGGACCGCGGAGGCTGATCAAGCTCTGGCACAGCTCAAAGACTTCCTGTCAAAGCCATCGGTCCTCACGGCTCCTCGCAAAACGGAGCAGCTACTGCTCTACCTCGCTACGACTACTCACGTGGTCAGTACTGCCATCGTCGTCGAGCGGCAGGAAGAAGGCCACGCCTACCCAGTCCAGCGACCAATCTACTTCGTCAGTGAGGTACTGTCAGAGTCCAAGACACGGTACCAGCCGGTCCAGAAGCTACTCTACGCAGTGCTCATCACCTCGCGGAAGCTACGACACTACTTCCAGGAGTACTCGATTGTCGTCATCACTGACTACCCGCTCGGTGACATACTCCGCAACGAGGATGCTACTAGAAGAATCTCCAAATGGGCAGTCGAACTCGGCGCCCTCAACATTGACTTCAAGCCACGTACCACTATCAAGTCTCAGGCACTAGTTGACTTCATGGCAGAGTGGCGGGAGAATCAGCTACCAACTCCAACCGAGCGGCCAGAACACTGGGTGATGTACTTCGACGGCTCACTCAAGCTCGAAGGCGCAGGTGCAGGGGTATTACTGATCTCTCCAAAGGGCGAACAACTCAAGTACGTCCAGCAGATCTTCTGGAAGGTCTCAAATAACGAAGCCGAGTACGAAGCCCTGCTGCACGGGCTCCGCCTCGCAATCTCATTGGGCATCAAACGGCTACTAGTCTACGGCGACTCCGCAGTGGTCATCAACCATGTCAACAAGTCTTGGGATCGCAACAAGGAGAACATGGACGTCTACTGTCTAGAAGTCCGCAAGCTCGAGAACAAGTTCTACGGCCTTGAGTTCCATCACGTCGCCCGCGACAACAATGTTGCAGCGGACGTCCTGTCGAAGCTTGGTTCTACTCACGCGCAAGTACCGCCGAAGTCTTCGTCCACGAGCTTCACACGCCATCCATCCCAGAGCCGGCACCAACGACCACTGACCCTGTGCCACCACAGTCTGGTCAGGAGGTCATTATGATCGACGTGGACTGGAGACAACCCTTCATCGACTACATCTGCGAGCAGAAGGTTCCCTCCGACAGGAACATGGCCGAACAACTCGTCCGCCGAGCCAAGACCTACGTACTAGTCGGAGACAAGCTCTACAGGCGGGGTGCCACTTCTGGAGTACTCATGAAGTGCATACCTCGAGATGAAGGCAAGGATATCTTGGAGGAGATCCACAAAGGCGTCTGCGGCAACCATGCGTCTTCTCGCACGCTGGTGAGCAAGGCTTTCCGACAAGCTTTCTACTGGCCCACAACTCTGGCCGATGCTGAAGAACTCGTCAGAAAGTGCCACGGATGTCAATTCTTCACCAAGCAGCAACACATCCCGGCCTACAAGCTAGTCACTATACCACCACCCTGGCCCTTTGCCTGCTGGGGGCTCGACGTGATTGGGCCTCTGCCAACTGCGCCAGGAGGATTCAACAGAGTCTTGGTGGCCATCGACAAGTTCACCAAGTGGATTGAACTCAAGCCGGTCACCTGCCCAAAGGCCGACAGAGTACTCGACTTCTTGGATGAACTCGTGCATCGCTACGGGATGTCCCATCGCATCATCACAGACTTGGGTTCCAACTTCAACAACCATCAGTTCTGGGAGTACTGCGAGAACAGCGGGATCGACGTCCGGTACGTCTCAGTCGCCCACCCACGCGCCAACGGACAAGTCGAGCGCGCTAACGGGATGGTACTCGATGCCCTCAAGAAGCGATTGCACGACGCAGCTAACACCAAAGGAGGCAAGTGGATCAAGGAACTACCCAATGCACTCTGGGGGCTTCGCACCCAACCTACCAAGCCAACTGGGCAGTCGCCCTACTTCCTGGTCTACGGCTCCGAAGCTATTCTACCTGCCGACGTGATCTGGGAATCCCCGGCAGTAGAGCAATACGACGAAGGCATCTCAGAAGATAACAAACGGGTTGACATCGACAGCCTTGAAGAAGCCCGCTGCGCTGCCCTCATCTAATCAGCAAGGTACCTTGAGGGTATCCGACGCTACCATGATCGCAACATTAAGGAACGCTCCTTCAACGGCGGCGATCTAGTCCTCCACCGCATCCAGAACACGGACGGACTACACAAGCTCAGCTCGCCATGGGAAGGTCCCTTCCTAGTCTCCAAGGTGACCGGACCTGGCTCCTACTGCCTCCAAACACTTGAAGGCGACAACATCAGTAACTCGTGGAACGTCGACCAGCTGTGTCGCTTCTACACGTAGTCACCCAACTACTCATCTACGGGTCCAAGTCTATATGGCTACTCACGAACTCTTCGCTGTAAGCGGCCTCCCGGCCCTAGCACTAGTCTTCGGACTACTCTTCTCCAAGATCCAGCGTCAACGGCTACTAACGGATCTCGGGCTGCTCAGAGCATCAAGGACTCTAGCGGCGGTCAAACAGACCATGTACTCTAGATCCAGCCTATACGGCTACTAACGGATCTACAGCTGTAAGCGGCCTAAGGGTCCTAGCACCACCTAGCCGCAGGCAGCCTACGGGTCCTGGCAACTACACTTGTAAACGGCCCTGGCCATCCAGGTGTACCTTTTCATCAGTAATAAAGATTGATTCTATTCAACTTCTTTACTGTGCCTCCCAGTCAGGCAAACCCTACCGAGTACTACTACTCACAACTTCTCCACGGCTTGGTACTCCGCGCACTTCGCTGCAAGTGGCGGTCACGAGTACTCATTACATATACTAATCGTGGACAATTTTCATTGATAATTCAAACAAGTCACTGACCACTTTGTTTGCTTTACAACTACTACTCTAGCTACCTCTACAGGTACAACTACTGGACATTCAACTTCTCCGCCACCTGCTCAGCAATGGGCGCCATCTCCTCGAGAAGGGCCTTGTACTGATCATCGCTACAGTTGGCCGCCAGACCACCGGCTACCACATCCACCGGCGCCTTCGGGAAGTATGACTTCATGTATGCCAGCACCTGGTTCAGAATTGACTTCGCCAGATGCTTGACATACGTCGCCAACCGTCCGGGGACTTCCTTCAACCGGTCCACCAGTGGAGCTATCTTGGGTCCGCCCGGGTACGGCACTAGCAACCTTGCGATGGGCAGTGCGGCTTCCTCGAGTTCTTTCAACTGGCCTCGAAGCTTCTCGCAGTCTTCATTCAATTTATGTAGAGATTTATAGCAATTTACAAGATCACAATGTGAGGCTTCACGGAGCTCCATGTGCGTGATACACTCATGGCGCAGCTGGGTGTAGTCGTACTCGAGTACCTCTCTTTTGTCGGTCTCACGGTACACGATGTTCTTGAGGTCCGTCTCTGACGCCTTCAGCTGGTCCACTCTTGCCTCAAGATCTACAGACAACTCAACTCAAGGTCAGACTACTCATACGTGCTACAATAAGTACTCAGCACGCCGGTGGAAGGCAAACCTTTGTTCTTCTGGCGTAGTGACTTGTTCTTCCGGACCAAGTTGTCCCTCTTCGCCTGCATCTCCTCCACCTCGTTATGGTACTGGGCGAAGGCGCCATCCAGCTTGGATTGGAGTAGAGCCGCATGCTTCTTCGACTTGTCTAGCTTCTTCTCCAGGCCTTCGGTGCGAAGAACTGTGTCACCATACCCTTTCAGAAGATCAGACTTCTGACGGGACCGCTCCACCACATCCTGCACAAGACAGATTCAGTACATGAGTACTCAGTACTCAACGAAGCAAGATTAGTCGGGGTACTCACAACATACCTTGACCCATTGCTCAGTGCGGCGCCACGACTCCATGCTCAGAGCAACAACGGCTGGGTCGATAAGGTTGTCCTCCAACAGCTCAAGACCTCCACGGCTTGATGATGCTGCCTCTGGCATGGGTGCCGACCAAATCGGCGCGGCTTCTTCTATGATGGGCTCGCGAACGACTACGTCCGTGCTTGCCCCGGGTAGTGGATTGACCTGTGCCTTTGCACTCAGCTCAGAGGCTACCGTAGTCCCCAGCCCGGGGGCTGTTTCTTCCGTCGTTCCGGCCACCGGTCCTGTGGGCTCTGTCTCCACAGTAGCCGTCTCCATAGCCACGGCTTCAGGGATCGCGGCTCCCTCAGCTTGTACTCCTACCACAATGAGTACAAGAAGTCAATTTCAACAACTACGACTACTATGCATGATGACTACCAGTTGTGAAGGGTGCATACCTTCGACCAAGGTGGCTTCCTCCAACGTCGACTCCACCGCGACTTCAGCTTGTGGCGGTGGCGTGGGTTCGCGCTCCTCCGCCGAGTGGCCCTCTCCATCGGCCGGAGTGCTAGTCTCCCCACCGTCCCATGACAGGTCCGTGGATTTCCTGCATCACGAAGTAATCCAGTCAGCAATGCAAGTCTGTCGCCTACACGACTACTCGAGAATTCAGAGAACTTACAGTGTTGATCGCACCACGGTCACGGTCGGGGCGCCTAGTATACTGGCAATGTCAACTATGCCAACCTCGCTGGCAGCTCCGGCCTCGACAGCAGCCTCCTCTGGCTGCTCCACAGCTACAACCGGCGGAGGGTTTCGTCCTTCTTCAATCGACGACTGCGGCTCCGCAGCGCCGGTCTCCTGCTGTGCATTACTGGCACGGCTTCTTCAGTGGATGGAGGTGGGCTGATACTTCTCTCAGCTGCCGCCCCCAAGGTATCCCAGGCGTCCTCGTCGCCCTGATTTACGGGGTCCGAGGAGGGGATATCCTGCAACATTACAAGATAAATCGTCAGCACACGACTACTTATCAAGATGTATTCGACTACCCTAGTCGCGGTACTCACCTCTTGGCTGGTCGCCTCGGAGATCTTTAGCTTCTTGACGGCGCGTTTCCGCGCCACATTGCGTGGCTTCCTCAGTGGAACCGGCAGGCTAGCCTCCAGGCTCGATGGCTCCTCGATGACGACCGGAACGTCTGGCATCCCAACTCGGCTAAATCTTGAGCGGAGCTGGAACCACTGTTGCAACGTTTCCTCGTCCTCGTCGTCATCAGAGATGCTTTCAATGATGATGGCATCGTCACCTTCACCGACTTCGCGGCGTTCTTTCTTCTTGGCCTTCCCCTGCGCTTGCTCTTCAAGTCGTGGAGGGGAGGGCGGGATGGAGATATATTTCGCAACATCGTCCTACAACATACAGCAAGCATGAGTACAACTACATCAAGTAACTCAGTACCCGGGAGCTAATGCCACGACTACTCACCTGGTTCGGCGGCCGAGCCGCGGAGTACTCAGGCACCGGACACGGCGTGTATGGGGGCATGTCTTTGAAGATCTTGCCCAGCCTGTCGATGATGACATCATCTTCACTATCTTCACCGGGCATCCAGGATGTATCCTCGTTACCGGTGTATTGGTACCCGAGGGTGTCTCGTGCCATCAGCGGCTGTACCCTCCTCTTCATGAAACTGAAGGCCACATGTTCAGCCCTCAGTCCGGCCTCCCGTAGGGCCTTGATCTTCTTCAGCAGGGGAGGTAGTTGGATACCTTCCTGCATGGTGGGCTCCGTGTTCCACCACGGCGCATGCTTCGGTTGATGACCGCTCGGCTTCGGCAGCTCCGGATGGTGATTGCAGATGTAGAACCACTTGGCCTTCCAGTCCTGGTTGGACTCTATCAACTTGTACGACAGGTACTGGTCGGCGGCATCTTCTCGCATCTGAATACCGGCGCCTCCGACTACTCGCGGGTCACTGCTGCTCGGTTGCGGCTTCAACCGGAAGAATTTCTAAAACAAAACCCAGTGGGGCTTGATACCCACAAAAGCTTTGCAGAAGTGGACAAAAATGGAGACATGGAAGATTCCGTTGGGGTTGAGGTTGAGGTACTCGATGCCATAGTACCTGAGAAGGCCCTTGAAGAAATCGCTGGCGGGGAGCGCCAGTCCACGCTCTACAAACTGCGCAAACATCGGGATCTCATCCGGGTTCTTCTCCATCGGGTACGGATCGCCGGTGGCCGTACGCCACAAATCTATCTCCTTCTCATGGAGGAATCCACTGTTGACCAGGGCGAGAAGATCCTCGGTCTTCAGCTTTGCCTTCTTCCATTCCTTCGCCGGATTGGGGCGAGGGGTGGAGGGTGGCGACGACGACTGGCCGGCATCCTCGGCCTCACTGCGGCTCCTCTTCTTCGATGCGCCGGTCTTCGAGCTCTTTGCCGGGGATGTCTTCATCCTCCAAGTGACGGGTATCTTCACTCGCATTCGCTCGGGGGCTACAGCTGTGGGCAGACTGCGGCGGCGAGTGCATGTAGATCTAATCTACTTCGCGGCAGCGGCGGCGGTGGCAAGAGGAGCAGAGGAGCAAGGGCGCAGATCTATTCGGTGACTGCAACTGCTGGGAGTGCCAAATCCTAAGGGGCTCATCGCTTATTTATAAGCTATCGGGCGGCGAAACACTAACTGCACGGATAGGCGCCAGGCGGGTGACTCAGCGGCGGCAGCCTGACTCTTCGACTTCCAGTACTCGACGTCCTCAATCTCGGGGGCTCGACTACGTCAGATGGACTCAGTGGGCTACAACCAGATCCAAGACCCACTCAGGACACATTCTACAGTCAAGATGATCCTTCAATTCGAGAGAAAGTACTCGACTCAAGGCTCGGGGGCTCCGTGCCACGTGTCCTTCGGTTTTTTCTCCGGATTTTTCGGGATAAGATTGGCAGAACTTCAGATTGACCCTCAGCTTGAATCTACGATTCGACCTAAGGCTCGGGGGCTACATTCCATATGGAATGCGATTCTCCGAATCGCATTTTCCATATGGTTTCTTCATCAAGACAACACGAGTACTATTGAAGACCTTCGAGAGAAGCACTCGGGGACGCTTGGGGACTACTCGAGAAGACTTCAAGACTACTCAAAGATCAGCTGGAGTACCTTCCAGTCTCGGGATGATTCAAGCATTCTTGAGGACTTTCGGCTTGTGGAACTCGGGGACGCTCAAGGACTACTCGCCAAGGCCATCAAGACTACTCGAAGACATCCAGCTCGACTACAAAGTACTCGGGGGCTTGTCGTACGGACATCCCTGGGCTCACTACTCAGGTGGGTACTGGGACCGACTACTCCGTAGGCCCCTGGGACTACCCGACTTGGGCTGCACGGCACCTGATGGCGTGAAGCGCAAGACATACAGAGGGCTAGTACTCGGATAGGAAGCTAGACATGTCCGGATCTATGTAGAGTACTCCTAGCCGTACACGACTAGTACTCCTCTGGCAAACCGACTTGTAACCCTGCCTCCCAGACTATATAAGGCGGGGCAGGGACCCCTATCTCATCATCCGCATCATCTTGTAAACACACCCAATCAATCCAGAGCTACGCAGCATACAGGACGTAGGGTATTACGCACCTCGCGGCCCGAACCTGTCTAAATTGTGTGCCACGTGTCTCTCCTTCGAGTTCCCGATCTCAGCGAGGCCACATTCATCTACCTCGGGTACTCCCCTTGGTAGGTTGCCGGTCTAAAACACCGACAGATAGGGGGCGGGAGGAGGGGCCACTGCCGGGAATGAGAGGGGTGGAGAGTAGGGGCAGGCGGCCGAGAGAGAGTAGCTGAGAGGCGGCGCGCGCGGGGTCGACAGGATCTAAGGGAGGGAGGGAGAGGGCGAGCGGTTGCGGTCGAAGGGAGAGGTGGAGGCGACGCAGTTAGGGTTTTGAGGAGGGGGGTTAAATAATATATGCTGGCGGGGTGGTTTGGGCCATTGGAACTAATGGATTGGCTGGTTCAAATTGGGTTTGTCGTGCGCCCAACGAAGACCGACGACAACTACTTTTTTTCAAAAAAGTTAAAAAGCATTTATTTAGTTAAATATAGTAAATAAGTTCAAAATTGTACCACCACATGTTGTGTGTGGAATGGGAAAAAGTTTAAAGTATAGAAGATAAATATAGTTATGAGTTGCTTCACAAGTGTCCCCAAGACGTCTTTATAGCTTTGTCGTGCGCTAAAATAAAGACGCACGACAAAGACACCTCTTTGACGTGTGCCAAAAACAAAGACGCCTAGCAAAGACACCTCTTTGTCATGCACCAGACCAATGACGCATGGCAAAGGCCTATTCAATCAAATCTAAATTTTGCATGGAAAAACACCAAAATTATCAAATGACTTCAAAAATACACCAAAATTTCACATAAAATAACTTATGTTGTCAATTGCCTATAGAAAAAATTAAAATTTTGAATTCCAACTCAAATTTGATCGTCACATTTAATTCAAACCTAACTGCATCCTTCTGGAGTCTCTGATTCTTCTACAGAGATGTTTCCCTTTGTAAACATCATACCTTATAAAATCTCGAAACTCACTAAATTTTTTACCACAGCTTCCACATATGATATCATGATATATTGTCAAATCTCGTAATTTTTGGACTTCATTTGCTTTTAGATTTTAAAATCATTCGGACACACGGTTATGTTCAGGATCTTCGAAACTTCTTTTAATTTCATGGGAAAAGTACTAAATTGGGTTATAATATGAATAACATTTTTTGTCATTCACTTTATTCTATTATTTGAATCATTTGTGGTTCAAATTTGACTTGATTAAAAAAAATTACTTAAAATGCAATTAATTAGTTAAATATAACAAACGAACTCAAAATTGTACCAAATTTTAACTTGAAGTACCACATGTTGTGTGTGGAGTGGAAAAAAGTTTAGAGTATAAAATATAAATATAGGTATGAGTTGCCCCATGTGCCCTTGGGAAACGTCAGGAGAGTGGGTATCTGGATGTCCCTCTTTGTCATGCACCAGGGGTCCTCGGCACATGGCAAACGTTTTTTAAATTTTTGTTGTTGTGCACCTTTTTTTTTTTTTGCACGACGAAGGGGGAAATCACCTTCCCCATCCATGCACTAATGGTTGTAGACGGATAGTGGGGAAAAAATATTTTATCATGCGTCAGAAAAAAAAGCGCATGACAAACAACAAATTTGTCATGCGTTTTTTCTTAGTCATGCGCCTTCTAAAAAGCAACAGCAAACCGTTCAGGGCTCGGCAAATTGTTGTTTTCCCGTAGTGAATTCATTCCTCTCTAGCCGCTGCCTCTTGCGCCGCATGAGAAGAAAGCCAGACAAGCTAGCAGATAAACAAATTCGGCCACGTAATTATAAGGTCAGTAGGCGACAAGGAGGGAAGAGTAGCAAATCAGGAGAGCGCTAGCAGATGGAAGGGAAAATGTTTTCTCTTTGGAGGCAGCTAACGCGAGGGGCTCTCGTGTTAGGCTTGCGCGGAGAGCCCCTCCGGCCCACATGTCAGGAGGCACCACGTTCTTGAAGCACTCGGCGACCTTATCTTTTCGGTTCGTCTTCCTCACGCGTGTCGTCGTCTTCCTCCTCGTGCCCCCTCCTCCCCACCACCGCCGCCCCGCGGCCGGCGGCGACCTCGCCGTCGCGCCTCCGCCCACCAACCGCCCCTCCTCCTCAACCCCGCCCTTCCTAACCTCTTCGTTGCTTGCTCCTGCCGCCGACCCATCCCTCCCGGCTCCGGTGGCGCCTCCGCCAACAGATCCGCAGCCCAGGAACTCACCACCACTGGATCCGCCTCCACCGACCTCCCCGCCGCCGGTTCCTCGCCCCCACCGCCGACCCTGCCCAACCGGCCTCCTCCACCACCCCGGCGGGCGGCACCGCCGCCGCCGCCGCCGTTCCGCCCACACTCCACTACCACCGCCGGTCCGGCGGCCGCCCCCAGACCTCCCTCTAGGTCCGGTGGCCATGGAGGATCCCGAACCCCAAACCCTAAGGCCGCCCTCCTCTGCCGCCGCCCGCACCCGCCAGCGACCCGCCGTCGGCCGCCCCGCCCCGCCCACCAACCGCCGGAGTTGGAGGAGATGGCCGGCGGTAGAGCTACTTTTTGTTGGGATTTGTTACTTTCTTCTTCTTTCCCTTTTTGACCTCTTTCATCTTTTAATTACCTCGTTTTTGCCAAAAATAGGAGGTTCTCGCTGTAAGTCTAAATCGAGACGGCTCTCACTTTAGGATTTACGTTTCTCTTTCTCGTGGTCATCCACGTTGAAAACTGGCCTGGAAATTAATGAAACTCTCGATCCAAATGGCCAAGCAACGAGAGATCGAACGACAAGGTAGAAAATAGTGGTTCGTTCTGCCCGCTGCCTCTTGCGCTGTAGGAAAGCTAAAACAGATAAAGCCTCCTCCAACAATCCGAGCTACATAGCTCTTAAGCTGATCTTGTTTAGTTAGGTAAATTTGTTTCGATATGACGAGTGAATAATGGTAATTTGCTGACAACTTGTCGTATTGAAACGGATGAATGGTGATAATTTACCAAACTAAAGAAGATCCTAATGCTGCTACAGTAAAAAATAGTAACACACAGTGCCTCGCAAAAAGCGTGGATGTGAAAATGTTGAGTGTGCGCGCTATATATGCATTCCGCAGTTCGTGTTTCCGTACTATCTTGCACTCCATCTCGAATAGAAATTTGTACGAGGCCCTCTCCGATGAGACTTTAGGAGCCGGCTCATAGATTATTTTAATCTGTGAATATTGTCAAAATAAAGAGTCAGACTCCTATCCTGGTGCTAGCTCGCTCGGTGTCCTAGAAAATTTTTCTCTTGACACCCAAAGTCCCAAAATACTGCACAGTGTACTGTGATCAATTTTTTAATGTTTATAAGGGCACTCCTAATGGAGTATTAATGACAGTTTCTATCTCCATTAAATAACTTGCTAACTAAGTAAAATGGTGATGTAGCAGCCTAATTAATGAGAAAAGAGAACACAAATAATAGAAATGGTTTCCTTAAAGAGAACCATGTCTACTCTTGACTAAGTGCAAAAGAAACCATAAATTTGTCATTGGGAAGAAACCACTAATTTCTATGAGGTTAATGCAATGCTCCCCATTTGTGAAATTGGGAGAGAGAAAGAGAAATAATTATTACTCGAAGACACTATCACTGTGAAGAATAATTTTCATAGATGATTTCTTATGTTATGAAAATCGTGTTAGTTTCCTCCGTTGAGACCGCATGAAAAGCTAACTCAGCTCCAAGTGCTGAAGAAGACGTGAGGTCGTGAGCCCTGAGCTAGCTCAGTCTATCGTTGAAGAAGATCTAACAGAGTCAGCATGTAATTAAGGTCAGTAGGCGACAAGAGACAAAGAAGACAGGGGCGGAGATGGGCCTAAGGCCACTAAGGCCATGGCCTTAGACGTGGGCCGAAAAATCTCTTATACCCCTTGCTGCCCAGCAGAAAATCGCTAAGGAGCCCTCCGGCTTGCTTCCTCCTACCGTCCGAGCGGCCTGCTTCCTTCCGTCGTGCTCGCCCCCAATGCCGCATCCCACATCCCCCTCCTCGCTCACCCCAGCACCGTGTCCCGCATCCCACCTCCTTGTTCGCCCCCAGCGCCGCACCCCCTGGCCCCCTCCCTGCGACCTCGCCGTCGCTCCCCTCGGGCCTCGACAAACCGCAAACCCTAGCGGCAGTGCGGCGACGCCGGCGGCCTGGCGAGGCGGGCGGGCGGCAGGCGCCGGCCATACTCCTCAAGTCCCCAACTTCCACCGCCGGTGGCTTAACGAAGTGGTTGAGCAGTGGCGAGCGCAGCCGACGCCCACCCGCCAGCCAGGTTGATTGACCGACCGGCGGCCGCGAGGGGCAGGCAGCAGCCATTCATAGCAGTACAACACAGGTGAGCAGAGCACTCATTTCATTTGACCTCTAGTCTCTCTATCTCTGTAGTATGTAGATCAAATAGAAATAAATTTGAAGAGATTGATTGATTTGAAGATTTTGTGGGATAGACATTCGAAGACGAAAGTAGGCTGGGACTCTGCATCAACACTGCACCCGGTTACCATTGTGACTGAAGCAGTTCAAGATGTTCCTTCAATTCAGCCAGTTACAATTGAGAGTCAGGTTCACATTGAGAGTGCTCCACAGAACCTGAACCAGAGCTAGCAATGAGTCTGACATAGCAAGCATAACAGCAGCAGCAGTGACAGAGCAGGAGGAATAACAGCCTGAACCTTTCAATTGGTCTGCTATCAGTGATGGTGATAATGAAGAATCAAAGTATGAATCAATTGAGGAAGCTATTTAGGGCAATGATTTGCTCTCTCATTATCCTTGAAGAAGGATTTCAATCAAAAGATATGATGTCGATGAAAGGAATTATGTGAGAAAACCTCGACGCTTCATTGCTAGTTGGTTTGAAGAATTTAAATAGCTTGAACAACTTGATTTCCCGTTGTTTAATCACTATCTTAGAGTTGAACAACCTGTGCCTTTATTTTTTCGATTATCAGTATTGGCATACTGTGACTGGACTTTTTTAAATTTAGAGATGGGAATACCCAACTCTAGAGTTCTAGCTCCGCCATTGTATGTTGCATATCCAATTGTGTTGTCCCTATTATGTGGATTACACTGAAATTGAATGGTTTAAACGCTTATTAAGCGGTCTTAGGCGTCAAATTCTGCCAGCTCCGCCACTGAGAGAAGAGACGAGGAGTACGTAGCAAATGAGGAACAGCAACTAGGAGGTGGAAGGAACATCGTCGCAGCTTTATCAGCTGGGACCTGGGAGCTTCGACCATGAGAAAATATAAAAGGCAACCTATCCTCGTGGCCTCGTACAAGGACCGCCGGAGCCGAGTCAGCAGCGGCCGGTGACACGTCAGTGCCTCAGTGGCCTACCCACGGCAGTATCTGTCTTCTCTGGAAAGTGCCGGCGTTATTGCAGGAAACAGAATATTCCTCGCTGATCCGCACGCGCTCCTCGTGGTCTAGTCTATCCGTCTCATAGTCCAACGACACTGACTCTGGGCCCGGACAAGTTAGCAGACCGTCAGCGCTCTCGGACAACCTCAGCAGCGTCGGATCGGAGATCAACGGACGCGGCTGCTCTCCTCACCC
Organism: Cenchrus fungigraminus; assembly: GCA_036936925.1. Classification (NCBI taxonomy): domain Eukaryota; kingdom Viridiplantae; phylum Streptophyta; class Magnoliopsida; order Poales; family Poaceae; genus Cenchrus; species Cenchrus fungigraminus. Next base: position 25,986,369 of record CM072780.1, on the reverse strand, counting down.
CCGTCGCGCCCGAGCCGTTGACCCGTCGGTGAAACCGAGCCTGGACGCCTGGTCCAGGACTCCAGGCCAGGCAGGCAGCTCGCTCGAGTCTCGAGAAGCCTCCTCCGCCCCTCAGCTCATCTGTCACCGCGACGCCGACCCCCCATGCGCCAATTAATACCGCGCCCGCACTCCACCTCCCGCTCGTCCCGCATGCCCGCCTCGCCGCGCGCGCGCTGCCGCTGCCGCTGCCAGTACAGCCACTATGCTCGGCGCGGAGCTCCGGCTCCGCCTCCGCGTGCTCCGCCGCCGCCTTCGGGGCCAACGCCGGCGCTGCGGGCGGTCCCGTCGGGGGAGAGCAGCGGTGGAAGGCGGGGACCGGGAGCCCGTGCTGCTGGTGTCCGGGATGGGCGGGTCGGTGCTGCAGGCGCGCCGGCGGTCCAACCCCAAGTTCGACCTCAGGGTGTGGGTGCGCATCCTCTTCGCCAACCTCGACTTCAAGAAGTACCTCTGGTCGCTCTACAACGCAGACACCGGTGGGTTGCCTGAACTCGAGCTGTGCCACTGCTTCGTTGCTACTACACGGGGGTGCCCCCTCAGGTGTTCGACGAAACACCTCAATTGAGTCGGGGAGTGGTTGTCTGAACCGTGCTTCTGGTTGCTCTTGCTCCTGCGCAGGGTACGTGGAGGCGTTGGACAAGGACGTGGAGATTGTCGTGCCGGAGGACGACCACGGGCTGTATGCCATCGACATTCTTGATCCTTCCTGGGTGAGGTCCCGTATGTTGGTTCAGTGGAAGCTGCTCAAAACGTGATTAGTTTAGCTGGGGTGTTTAAAAACAAGCGGTCTTTTATTGGTTTCTAAGCATGGTATGTTCTTTTCCGAAACCAGTGGATTGGGATATTTGGAGTGAGTCGTTCGCACTTGGTCATTGGTGATTGGTGTGAATAGGAAGTTGTCCTGTGATTGGTGTGAATAGGAAGTGGACAACGGGCACATAGAGGAACTAGTGATCATTATCGGTGCCAGAACCACTTTTCATCTTTTCTTCTCCCTGGAAAGACAGGGACAGACAATTGTTAGATATCAACTATAGACTGAATTTGGACTGTGGACAGATAAAGATAACAACATTGGATTTTCGGGTTGTAATCTCTAAAATTTAGAATTATTTTCTCATTTGGAATTTGTGGTGCATTCAGTCATGCTTTTAGTACCTACAGTGCTAGCAAACTTCCCAGAAACACGCACACTGGAAACTGGGAACGCCTAACCCATGCAGCAGCATAAGGGGGCTTATGTGGAGTACTGGTAGCAGCAACTTGAGTAGTGAGACAATGCTAGTCATGCCTTGCACATGAAGTACAAATAAGCACATTTAAGCAACTAATGAAAATCGACACAGCTGTTATAATTGATCTTTGTTCTGACTACTGACTAAAATGATTGATTGTATCTCTACTTCTCTGTTAGAATTGATGGTCACAATCATCGAATCTTGGACTTTATTTCTGTATCAAACTATCAATCTATTCACCTTTCTGTGATATGCCCCCTGAAGACTTAAATGCCTTGGATATGATTTTTACTTTTTTTAATGCTTCAGTTTGTAGAACTTGTCCATTTGACTATGGTGTATCACTTCCACGATATGATCGATATGCTCATTAACTGTGGGTACAAGAAAGGGACCACACTATTTGGATATGGCTATGATTTTCGTCAAAGCAACAGGTACTTTCCTATTTGTGGGCTTATCCGTATGGTGCTGAGTGTTGAGTCGGTCAATAAATGAATGGATCAACAACTTCATCGCTATGCAAGCACAAGATGCTGTAACAGTTTACCCACAAAAAAAAAAGATGCTATAACAGTTATTTTACCTGGCAGGATAGACAAAGTGATGGCTGGTCTGAGAACAAAACTTGAAACTGCTTATAAGGCCTCTGGAGGGAAAAAGGTTACTATAATATCACATTCTATGGGTGGATTGCTAGTGCGCTGCTTCATGTCTATAAATCATGATGTGAGTTTTTATATTTGCTATGTCATTTTGATTAAGGCATAAAAATCTGTTTCTCAGTTTGCCTCATTTTGTAGGTATTCACAAAGTATGTAAACAAATGGATTTGCATTGCTTGTCCATTTCAAGGTAATTTATTTGAGCTTTCAGTCATTTGCCGTAATTATTGATGTCTTTTTACAGAATACATAGGCTTTATATTATTATTTTAATCTCTGCAGGTGCCCCAGGATGTATCAATGATTCTCTACTTACTGGACTGCAGTTTGTTTATGGTTTTGAGAGCTTCTTTTTTGTTTCTAGATGGGCAATGCACCAACTGGTAATTTCTTGACCATACTGTTTCAGACAATCTTTCCCCTTTCTAAGTCTGTTCTAATTACATGCAGCTCGTTGAGTGCCCATCAATCTATGAAATGCTGCCAAATCTAGACTTCAATTGGAAGAAAAAACCAACTATTCAGGTTTGGCATAAGAATCCTGAAAAGGATGGAACGGTGGAGCTAGTTCAATATGAAGCAACTGGTTGTGTATCCTTATTTGAAGAAGCTTTAAAGAACAATGAGGTAGAACTTTTTTGGGTAGTGTTGTTTTTGACACAATTGTTAATACATATATTATAAATCTAAAGTTACTTTGCTACCAAAGCTAAGAATCATGCACTTACAAGATAGGCTTTAAATTCATGTGCATGACCTATGCAGCTCTCCTAGTATGGGCAATTCTTTAATCCACTGGTAATTCATTCCCTTTTCTGATGTATCTGTAGCTCACGTATAATGGGAAGAAAGTAGCTCTACCATTTAATATGTCGATCTTCAAATGGGCCACTGAGACGCGCCGAATTCTTGACAATGCTGAACTGCCTGATACTGTGAGTTTTTACAACATATATGGGACGTCTTATGACACTCCATATGATGTATGGTAAGTTTATGATGGCAGCTGATACTAGTATCTTTATAGGCTTGTAGGTTACAATGTATTAAGTTAAGATAGAGAAACTTTAGCAGCTGAGATGAATTGGGTTGGTATTAACTTTAGCAGCTGACATGAATTGGGTTGGTATTCTAAAAATATTAATATGATAAAAAAAATGAGGCAGTTTTTTATCAATATTTTGTTCTAAGAGATATGGGCACTCTAGCTCCAAGGCTGAATACTTCATCATTATTTTAGGAGAAAATACTCTAGTGTCAAGTCCGATAGCTGATCGATACTCTAGTGTCAAGTCTGATAGCTGATACTCTAGTGTCAAGTCCTCTGGCTCCTAAATACATTGTTTCTATTTTCATGCAGCTATGGCTCCAAGAGCTCCCCAATTGGAGATCTGTCAGAAGTGTGTCACACAGTGGTACTGTCACTCTTGCTTGACGCTCATCAGGCTCTAGTTGTATATTTTCAATGGCTTCTCATGGCAACATGACACCTGGATGTCCTCTTTTCAGCCAGCATACACGTATGTGGATGGAGATGGCACAGTTCCTATTGAATCAACGATGGTAAGTTGATAAGTATCCGACATCACGTGTTATGCTAAGCACTGCATCCTTGTTTTGCTAAAGACACCTAGTACTGCATGAGCCTATACAAATGCCATACCAAAATGTCAAAAGTGAAGCAGTAGCAGTTTCAAGTTTACACCAAGGCTGCACATGAGCAGTATACACGCCCAATAAGTAGCAATTTCGCATTCATTTTAAGTGCCTTTTATTCCGTTTGGAAGGACATTAGGATAGCATACCTCTTGCTGCCTTTGCTCAACGTCATCAGTGATCAGTCATCACTCATGCGATGCATGGTGGTTGTTGACAGGCTGATGGGTTCGCGGCGAAAGAAAGAGTCGGCATCAAGGCGGACCACCGTGGCCTGCTGTCCGACGAGAACGTATTTGAGCTTCTCAAGAAATGGCTCGGCACGAGCGAGAAGGCACAGCGGCGTCGCCTGTCGAAACCCTGAGTGGACCTGAGCTCCTGACGGGTCTCCTTGTCGAAACCCGAAGTCGATATCATCGCCGACCTCTTCAGGGAACTTTTATTTTGGCCATGTCCCTTGAAAAGTCGATGAAACACGAGCTCTGGGGATTGTATGTACATATATCTGCACAGTTTACATCTGTGCTGGACACGCTGTATCTTTGCCGGGCATGTATCTTTTCAAGTCCGGCACGCATACTCATTGCGGCCTCCAACGATGGAGCGTATTGGTGAAGTTGTAGAAATAATGAAATCGAGCATGGTCTCGTAAGCATTCTGAAGTTCAGGAGTACATCTGTGTCGAACGTACTTGTTTACTAATGACAGTCGGCTACATTTTGCTGCCACTGTCACCTGTAGTTTCACGCCATCGGAATTCGGAACACTTCCATTTCGTAACGGAAATGTTCGATGATGACAGCGCTGACAGCGACCTCTGCGGCGTAGCCATCCGGACTCCGGAGGCTGTTAGCTGAAACTGTAGGGCAAAGAGGCCACAACTCCAAGCTTTCCCGTCGAAACTTGTTTTTTTAAAGGATCAAGCACTTGTTCTACAGACCCTGAAGACTGAAAATTTACAGCTCCTTGATCATCCAGATTCCGGAAACGTTGAGATGCATGGTAGTTTCGGATACAAACAATATTCAGCTCCTTCAGCATTTGTAAATACATTCCCATTTCGTGCTTATAAGAAATTATAGAATCAACAAGGAAGCCTGCTATGCAATATTGCAATGTACTTGTCCTTTCCCCCCTCACATCGGACAGCAAAAGAATATTACACTTCACAACCGTGTCCATGTTCCATTACAGGTAGTTTTGGTAGCTGGTAGGCAGTTAACCTACTACCTTGAGAGTTGAGGCAGTAGCAGCTGATGAAAACTCCTTGTTGGAGGCTGGTCCAGCATCTCCTTCAACACCAGGAACTTGTGCTGTCCGGTTCCCCGTTGCAGCCTCCTCGTCCCCGGCCCCTGTGACCTGTGCAGTTTCTTCGGCCGTCTGCTTTGAGCCCCTGCTTGCAGCAGTTTTTAAGTGGTGAGTAGTGATACCATGGTCAGAGACAACAGAAAACTGGAAAGGCACAATACTTGTATGAGTAGATGACAAGGCCTGCCGCTGTGCTGGCAAAAGCAACGAAGTACATCCAGTCAACCTGCGGGTGAGAAGAGTTTGCTTCCACCAGATCAGTTTATGGATGGCCATTGTGATGAATTCATGGAGAAGGGAATCCATATATTCATACTTTCTCATGATAAGCAAAGATACGGATTAAAACAGCCCACATATCTGAGGTCAGCAGCGAGAGATTTAGCATGGCTGCACCACATATCTGTAAAAAATCAATCAACCCAATATGTTCTGTAAATTCCTTCAGGGCAATTATGAATTTGTCTGCAAGAGGACAGTGGTTTCTACCTTGAGTATAATTGGTACCGTTGAGTAGAACAAGAACATTGCCAGCGCGAACCCTATGAAGGGAAGAATCTGAAAAGATAACAGTACATAGTCAAAAAAATAAAAAAGAAGAAGAATTGTGACCAACATAGTGAGTTGATGGAACATGCTCGGCCATAAATAATTTCTTGGAGTGCAGGAGGGAAAGAGACTCACCGCACCAGCATTCCAGTGGGTTGATCTGAGCTCGTGTCGTTCAAGTATGCTTCTGTACCATTGTCAAGGAAATGGAATATGGGAGTATATTTTTCCTCTGACGTGTAAAGTTGAAATTACATTAGTTTGGTCTATGCTAAAAAGAATTCAGGTTTCCAAGTTCCTTATTTTGATCTAACCAGTAACCACAGCCCTGAAAGCTTCCAAATTCTGGGCTGCATTTAAAAGGGAGTCTCACCATTACAGTATTGTTGGTCCAGTCGATCGTCATATACCACTGATTGATACTTCATTTCATGCTGAACCAGTTATCAGTAAGTGGTTTGTATATAAAAAAGATGAACCACTAAATATCTGCTAGGCAAAGGTGGCGCAATTAAATCTGCCAATCGCTATCAGAATCTTATGTTTTCTTTTGCTTGTAGTAAAAGTGCCACAGAAGAAACTACTGTGAAGAAATTACTGCATGAAGTCAAGGTTTTTTTTTTTTTGAGAAGCTAAAGGATACATTTGTATACCACTTATAATTGCTCCAAAAACACCAAGCATGGCCATCACCTCAATTCTGCTGCTTTCCTTGACAAAATACTCCTGAAATTTTGTACATAGAAATCTTTGAAGTTTCCATATATATATTTCTACTTTATGTCTAAGACAACGAGATGTTTAACGGGGAAAAGAATGCAGAAATAATTATCATAGCTCGATGAATAAAATATAACCATGGGAAAATAATACTACTAGAAATGATCAAATCATGCATATGCTAACAATATAAAGTCCAAACGATTAATATGCTAGAGGAAAACGGTAGTGTTCATTGAGTAGAGGTAAGTGCAATTGCTTCATACCTCAGTAACATTACTGATAGCATAAAGCATGGACCCTCCAATGACAAGCAAATCACCTTTCAAGGGGTTGGGTCCTTCTGCAAGACACTCCAAAGTGTAAAGTAAATATGAATTGCACATTATGCTTCTGTGCTGTGATAAATGCAGCAGCTTTTATCCATTGTCCAGGTCCCAGGATCAGGTATGTGCTCTAAGACCACAAAAACAGAGCACTGGAGAACAAACTTAGATGCAGATATTGAGTAGAAAATCTCTAGCTGAGCCACAGATACATCTAAGTGTAACTTTTGAGAACGTATATGTTTAGCAACAATAAAGCATGTCCTTACTCGCTCGATCGGAGGCATGCACATCAGAAAACACTACCAGTACAAGGCCAGCCACACAAACTCCAACGCCAAAGAACTTCCTCAACCCATATTTTGTCTTCAAGAAGATCCAAGTGAGCAGAATGACACATGGAATTGACCAGCAATCCAGGAGCATCACACTCGTCAAGGATGTGTACTGATAAGCCTTCACAACTGTGGGAGGGAAGAAAAGAAAAATGAAACTAAAGTTTGAACATGATTGCCTTCTTTACATTCGCTAAGGGTAATGGTAAGTGCATACCGATGTAGTTGGCCTCCACATCTATGATGCCAAACAGCAAGTAGTAGTACCATTTAATCTGCAGAAACAGCACATAAAAAATATTTCAGGCTTTCCTTTAGTAGAAAATTCAATTACCACATCACCACATAAACAGTGTGGTGACAAACAGTCTCAGCAACTTGTAAAGAGCAGAATCAGAAAACGCATAAATATCCTTGCTAGCATACAGAGGCTGGTCATTGGTCCAGGTTAGCAGGGCAAGATGCGTTAAACATGCAACGTACATGCGATTAACCGTTTTCATTATTTAGTTATTTATACTATGGATCTACTACACAATGTACATAATATATATGTATATTATTACCCTATTTAATATGTGTGTGCGACATTCAGTTAGCACTATATATGGCTAATAAATAAGATAAATTAATGTCATTTTATATAATGATTTATTTTTGGATGATGGGAGTAGTTACTTAAATCAGAAAGTCTTCATTGTTCAACGATCCAAATTCTTGAATCAGAAGAATTGAACCCACAGTTTAGGACTTCTTTTTTTCCTTTCACCTCTCTTAGTGGTGGACGAGATAGAGTAATTCAGTAATCCGTAGAGTTGATTGGGAGTGTCTTATGCAAGCGTTTACATCTATACTATATCGTCTTTCATAAATAAAAAAAGAGTTAGACAGGAGATCCTTAAGGATCAACTTTGAGAACTTTTTCTCCTACATACATCGGTAATGTATTAGAGATTAGAGAATACGACCGTATACATCTGGTTACGTTTGTCATCCATGGCGTGATGAATACATTGCGCTCTTCAACTGATGCAGCCATCTGTGTGTTCATTACATCGTTATTGTTCATTCGAGGCAGTGGTTAGCTAAGGAAGTAACCATATGAATGATTATATACGTTTGCTGTTGTTTAATGCATCATCATTATTGTACGATACTTTTGTTCTCGCAAGTCAATGACATAGAAGAAGAAAACAAATGGTGGACGTTTTAATTTGTTACAACCTCATGTCCTCATGCATGTGTGGTACGTTGCTTGATAGAAACTAGGTGACACCACGCGCGTTGCTGCGGAAATTTTTGTTTGACTAAAGTAAGGATGTTGACACAACAATTATTAATTGGCAAAAGTAATAGAATGAAGAAAAATTTCATTAAAAATTGCACACAAAAAAATCGAGAAAGAAAAATCAGTAAAAAACAGTTTTAAAACATAAAAGTTTTAAGAAACTGAGAACAAACTTTTTTAAATATTATACATAAAGTTTTAAACAGAATCAGGAAAAAATTCGCAAACTTAAAAAAAAATCACGTACTGTTGAGCGCTGCCGCCGTGCTCCTTGCCGCACCATGCCGAGCCTCACCGCATAGCTTCCCGTGGGACTCCGCCTGCAGCCCTGCACCTCGCCGCTTCACCATGACGTCCGCGTGTTGGAGCTTCCACTGCTCGCCGAAGCTCGTGTGCCAGTCAGCCTACTCCGGCCGTCGTCCTCAGGCGCTTGCGCAGGGAGCACACGATGCCGCTCCCGCCGTCACCGCCGCAACGCAGGAGCATGCCACGCCCACCGTCGTCCCCGTCTCCGTTCCTGCAGTGAAAGCCCACCACAGCGATGTTGTCCTTGCTCCAGATAAAAAGCAGCTAGCGACGGCACGAAGAGGAGAGGAAAAGATAAGGAGAGAGAATAAGAGAAGATGAAGCGCTCCGCCTCCAGCCACCGGCTGCTATGCTCTGTTGATGGATCAAGCCATACATCGCTCCCTGACTCGCGCACAGTATTACGATTGCAGCCTGTTGAGCTGTCGTGGTGAGACACGGTGGGAGTAAATGAGGTTGAGCTTCCATTGGTGGGAGTAAATAATAGAAAGGCTCAACCACTTTGCATGCGAAGGCTCAGCCACTTTGCTGCGAACCGCTTGAGCTGGCCTGCTTGTCGCTTGAGCTGCCATGCCCGCGAGTAAAGAGTTGCGTTCTTCCGGGTGGATGGGTAATCAGTGTGAGGAAATTAAATAGAATGAGGTCAGCAGATGATGTGGCACGCTGAGGATGGAGAGAAATAGGGAGGGAACTTGTAGTGGGTACCAAAATTATAGTAGTTGTCTATGATGATGCGTGACAGCTTGATAGGCACCCTCCGCCTACGTCACACAGCGTAAAACCTTGACCAAGCTTATTGTTGTTTCTCAAATTTTTAAAGAGCTCTCACTTTGACTATGAGACGTTGACACCCAAGTTAATTCTCAAATGGAAATAAAATCATCCTTATCATCAATTAAAGTTTAGAGTACCTTCCGTGCAATAAGAGCCACGCTAAAAAATTTGTAGGAATTGGGGTATGGATAGTCTTTCTTGCCTGTTGCTACAACTACAAATGCTTCGCCTAGCTTTTTTTTCATGGACCGTTGACATATTAGAGAGCAGATGGAATTGTTTCATTTTTTTTTGAGAATCAATAGAATTGTTTCAATTAAATTAAATATAGTAGTTTATATGGTTTTTTAAGGGTACATGACATAGGACGCGCACAATAACCACACACCACACGCGCACACACGCGTTCGCATCCATGCACACATTAGAGAAGAGATTGGAGAGACCACAGCTCTCGTTACGCGGTAAACACGTAGTACAGCTGAATGCACACGCGTGTGTACCCAAGCAACCCAGCAATAAATTCTGAAAATTCCACAAGAATTTGCCCCCACTGAGAATCTAACATGTGACCTCTTAGGCTGGGAAACTGTGTTACTAGTGGCCCTGTGTAGTTCACCAAAATTTTCACCAACTACCCGACATATCAATCTCCAGACACTAATTAGGAGTATTAAATGTGGATTAATGACAAAATTCATTTCACAACCTCTAACTTAACTTTCGAGACGAATCTAACGAGCCTAATTATGTTATGATTAGACAACTTCGTGCTACAGTAACCAATCTCTAATGACAGATTAATTAGGCTTAATGGATTCATCTCGCAATTTCTGATCTGTTTGTGTAATTATTTTTGCAACTAGTCTACGTTCAATACTCCTAATAGATTTTGAAAGAGGACTCAAAATTTTCAACTCACCAACTAAATGGGCCCTATGTGGGCTACACAGTTGCGGCCCAACTGCATTCGAAGTCTAAAGCCCATCCCAAACTCTATTATTCGCAGTCAGCCAGTCACACTCACACTCGAAATCTCCGAGGAAAAATTTTATTTCACCCCCAACCTACGAGGGCCGGAACACATCACCTCAACATAAGAAAATAGATTTTTTTACCTTTTGAACTTTTTAAAACAGGACAAGTCACCCTTTGAAACAGTTTTGAATTTTCCATTTTATGATTTTTCTGCGATTTTCAAAACTGCTTCACGAGGTGATTCAGCTAAAAAAATTCATTTTCGTAAGTTGAGAGGTAATGTGTTGCAAGTACACTTTCTCCGAATCTCCGACCTTTCCCCGGTGACGAGCCACGGGATCCCACGCCACGAGCCCACGAGCCACCACCTCCCACCTCCTCGTCGGCGTGGACGCCGTAGGCGCGGCCGCGCGGGTCCGGGTACCACCGTCCCTGAAACCCAGCACCCCAGGCTCCACGCAGGACAAGCCCGGTACTACAGGAACCTTCCCCCTCCGCCTCTCCTACGCCGCCCGCGCGCCTTCCCCAGGAGCAGCCGGGACGGCGAACCTCGGCCGGGCTCGAATCGTCGAGCCGTGATCCCATTCCCCTCAACGGTAACGTACCTCCTCCAGTCCCTATTCCTGTGCGATTCCCTCGCTTTTTTCTTCTTCTCGGCATACGTGATTCCCTGACGGGTTTAGTGCTGGCGATTCGGTATCGCTGCGGCGGTGTCGAACGGCGAGCTCACTCGCCGCCGCCGATTGAGGCGTGCGGGACGCACCATCCGAAGCTTACTTCGATGCTTCTCGATTGGCCGTTGAGTTTCAGACGCGTTGCATTGCATGGCGTGTCGTAGTTGGAATGGACGCTGGGTGGTGGTGAGGCCGTCAGCAGGTACAGAGACCTGGGCCAATCTGCTAGTTGTCGTGCTATTTGATGATGCATAGTTAGACATCGAAGTGCCCTATACTAGAAGTTTGGAACTCCAGTGATTTATTGCAACTGAACACCTTTTCTCATAAGTGATAATACGAAATCGTATATTTTATTGAGGTGGGTGACATCAGAGGATGACCTCCAAATGCCACTTAATTCATATGAGCCTAGTGCTTAACTGTAAACTAACATCTCATATGTTTTGAACTGTTTTATGTGGATATTGGTTTCTGAATTGTGAATGGTGCTGCCTTGTTGATGTTTCTCTGTACATGTATGTACTTCAACTTGATCCCAGGAACCTGTTAAACCACCCATAGAATATTGTTAAGAACTGAGAATGTCTAAAGGAACTATTCTCCTATAACAGCATGCCTGTTTTCTCATATCAGTAAACAGAGGGAGAGGTCAGGCGGTATCACTTGGCAAGCATAATTGTTCATCATTAAATGGGTTGTTAGAGCCTTTTCTTTTTGTAAGTGATGAACCCTATTCATGCTGAAGACACAACTTAAGATACATAGCTTGATTATGGCCTGCAGAATATTAGGAAAGCACACTCCTCTCCTAAATAGCATATGTTCTAACCAAGGAAATTAAGCTCTAAATCTGTTCACTGTGTTATGGGAAGTAAAATATTTCTTATAGATTTAGTGTATTCCTCATCTAAATTTTGATACCTCAACCTTTGTGGACTTTGCGCTTGTGTTGGCTTAGATGCTATCATGTTAATGACTTATGAGACAACTATTGTCATGGTTTCTACCTAGAGAGAGGCCCCTTTCAGATTTTGTGTGCTTTAGTGTCTATTTAACATCTATTGTTGTTTTATTCTAAACAGAAAGTTTCTGTACTACCTTCTGCCACCAACACCACTCTCCTTTTGGCAGTTGAAGTATAATGCTGCAACTGGTGCTCCGAGATTGTAAATTGCTGAGAAGTCTCTGATGTTGAAATTTTGCCGCCATCCTGGTGCATAAACTGTCTGTCGTGCTTGCTGTTTGAATAGCACAAAAACGATTCGGTGAATCCCAGCAGGTGGCCTTGGGCTTTCATAGGGAACTATTTCATTGCCTGAAAAAGTGTGTATTCCTTATTAGAAAGATTTGTTGTGATTACTTAAGGTGAAGGCTATGCGAGAACATATCAAGTGCTATTGCTGGTTATGGTGCTTCCAAACATGGTAGCATCTAAACCGCTGCACAAAAATTCATAAAAAAATATGGATGGATAGAACCCGTAAGCATCTATCGTCGTGCAAAACTTGAGGTTGAACCAAAACTTGTGCAAGGTGAAACAAAAAAGAGATATCAACACTTGAATAGTTGCGGGTTGCTGATCAGCTATGAACAGTTACATTCACAACTATTCACATGCTGAATTCTCTCTTTTTCTTTCTTTCTCCTAGCACAAGTTTTTGTTTATCTTCAAATTTTTCCTGATTATAGATGTTTACATGCTCTATCTATTCATATTTTTCGAATGTATTTTTCATGAACCAGTTTAGGTGCTACCGTGTTTGGTAGCAATAGATATGTCCTAGTACTGAAATACCACCACCATACCTACACACACAAATAGCTTGTGGTGCTGGAGTTATTGCTACCTATAGCGTAGGCCCTTGTATCATCCAAAGTAAATATCAAAGTTACACATACATTTATTATCTACAAGGTGGTATGCTTCCATTATTAACCATAAAAGAGAGAAACCAATCTGAGTGCTTAGGTATCATCAAGTGTGGATTATAAATTCGCAAAATGCATTATTTCTATTATGATTATGGTATGCTAATTTTGTAGTTCTTTTCAAAATTTACTTAAATTCTGTTTACTACCTTTACTTTTCTTGCAGTCTTGAATGATTAGCAAAGATTTTTGTCTATGCTGACCTAAGAAAAACAAAACTTGGTAAGCCTATCGGAGGATTAGGCTGCTAGTTTGTGCATGCATTACCAAAGATATGTTTATGACTCTGGAATGCTGCTTGACTTTGAAGAAGTCTTAGATGCAATTCTCAAAAGTCATGCCACGAGTGTTTTGCAATAACTGATAACCATTAATATGTTTTTTATCCCCATGCTAAGCATATAATACTTGTGGGATTTAATTGGCAGCTTCTTCAATGGGATCCTAAACCAGAAAGCAATTTGGCAACCTTGTAGTCTCGTATTTAATCTAAACACTAAGCTTTTTCCATTTTTTTTTGTCTGGAAATGGAATTCTAATATTTAAAGTTCTGTAAAATGTATCACAGATTTAATATATAGCTGTATCCTGTAATTCTGTGGGCCCACACAGAAACCATTGATCAAGCATTGTATTGTCAAGCAGTGAAGCAGGTAACAATATCTATCTACTTGATTTCCTGTAGAAGTCTCCCCACACTAACTAAAGTGATCAAGTGGGGCCCACAGACCTTAACATGATCTCAGTCTCAGATACGCAACTTGAGGCGCTATTGGGCAGATAACCGTCCAACTGCTTAACCTGCATCAACATAGGTCCAGCCACATTAGAGTGGGGCCCCTCCCCTCCTCTAAGGTTCTTTGCATTTGATTCATATGCATTATATTGCTGAATGACGCTAAATTTAAAAGGTAATATATTGCTGAATGACGCTAAATTTAAAAGGTAAGAGAGTTATGAAAATGCAATCAAAAGAGCTGAATGGCAGCCATTATGGAAATTAAGGAGATTGAGCTAAATCAGGACAGGTGATGAAAAATAAGTGTTTTATTTAACCTACTATAGATTCACCTAGCATGCACTTGCACAGATAATACTTGATGTAGATGTCAGATTCTGGTATGCTTCATCACACCACTTGCAATTGGTAGGGGGGGGGGTGATTTACACAATTATTGAGTTGATCTTAGTTCAGTACAAAATTCTTGGAATTTACCACAATCCATGCGGTGCTACTAAGCAGGGATGTCAGGTGCAATAACACGCCATGCAACATGATATACATGTATAAAGGTTTTGTTGTAAATGATGCATTACATATCATCTTTGAAATGAAATTTATGCATCCATTTGCTCACCAAAACATTTACTTTATGAAAGCCTTATATCTCTTTGCTAAGTACATCATTTATTTGGTGAAACCCAAACATGTTACATTGCAACAGTTCTTCTGTAGTTATTTCCGTTTCTATCTTCAAATGTTTTGTAATTTGACATTGATTTAACTGACCACGTGATTTTGTGCACTGCCAAGAGCAAGGTGCTGGTGAAATGTTTACATTAAGGGGGAGATGATGCAGGTTATGTATATTTGGTTGTGATACATAGTGAATCTTGATTTGTTTGCTGTTTGTGTTACTGCAACAATAACGTTCAAGATCTAATCCTCAAAAAGAAAGTTTGAACATTTGTGTCTTAAATGCTAATTCGGCAAGAAGAGGTTAGATAATGTGTTACCCACCAAAACGTACATCTCTTGCCTCTGGTATATCTGTCACCAACCTGTAGAAAACAGACAATAAAATAAACAAGGGCCCACCTTTAGATCTTTAATCTGCATTGCAGATAATTAAGTAATAAACATTTATACAACAAAATTACAACCATGAAAATCATACATGAATCAAAGATTAATGTTCATGTAAGAGGTAAATGACAGGTGTGGTGCAGATTCACAGGTCACACTAATAAATGTGATATATTCTATGATTTTTTAATGTGTTCTGGTGGTTGATAGCAAATAGCAATATATAATTTGATGAATTACCAATAAAAATCTTCATTTCTACAAATGGCTGTCTTTATGTTACATTGGAGTCATTGGACCATCATATTAGAAGTCTATAAGTTGATATCTTCTGCTAGTTTGGTCAACCTCTAGATACTCATACACACAAATCTCATAGTTCATAATTTTTCTATATAATCCTATCCACAATTCTCAAGCTTATAACCTCCTGTAAATTCAACATTTTTAATACCAGTTGAGCATGCTAAATACTACATGTGAGTGTCAGTGTGTCACCATAGTACAAGTGGTAGCAATACCACGGCTCTTTGCATGTGTTCTTCGAACTCTAGTCTAAGCAAAATAAGAGTCTTTTCGCCCATAGTTCTGACTATCAGTATAACTGTATAACTGTTGCATGCATGCATATGCAATATTCTCATGTCAATCTTGTATAACTAATGCCTTACTTCATTAAATAAATGCTATGATAATTTACCTTTCTATGTTTGGTAGAATGTGAGGTCCATGACCATTTTATCTTTAATTTATCCATAAAGTAACTAATTGACAGTGTTTTCTATAATGCTTTTCAGAGTACGTTGTCGATGCATAGCTTGCAAAATACCTTCTTGATAAATTTAGGCAGTATTATAATGTTAAAATATAAGCCGTAAATCTGTGATATTAATTTTTTTTTGCAAGGTACAGATGTCAATTTAGCTGAAAACTAATAATTGTTGACAATAAACTGACAGTCTGAACAAAGAGACTTAGGTTGAGTGAACTACAGTGATAGGAAAAAATGCTATTGTAGAATTGTGCTTTCTTACCCAATAGCATACACAACAAGATTTCTTCAGATGTTGATGGATGGAAAAGAAACACCCCTCCTTTTTTTGAGAGGGCTGCATCCAATCCTGCAGGTTATCTAGGTAAGGGGTTCTTGAACTACAAACATAAAACATGTGGCAAGTAGTATCCATTTGTTTTTTTGTGAAAGGTGGCGTTATCCACAGCCTAGAGAAGATGCAATTGAACAATGTACATGAATAATGAATATAATAAGCTCACCATTGCAAATATTCCCTGTACTCTGGTTTGCTTGGACTTGGTGCATCAGGATCCACCATAACCTTAGAAGATGTAACTTTGACTTAGGCAATTGTATATTGATTGGTACAGCTACATCACAAATGAGAGAAAAAAAGAGTACTGTTGGTGACCTTACTGGATGGTGTGTTTATTTTATTTATTTTTTACCAAAAGGAGTAAGTTGTGATAAAACCTAAGTTCTTAAGTACCTCCAGTTATATTGATGCTTTTGCATGTGCACAATGTATCCTGCATCTCTGAGCAAGATAGTATTGCAGGGGTGTGGGAGTAATTTATCTTGTGTGTGACTTTTCTTAGTTTCTTTCCTTTTGTTTTACCACTAAGGCTAGGCTAAAATCTATGGGACATTCCATGGACAGTACAGTTATTTACTTATTTCAATTGCTCCCATGTTTATTCAGTTGTTTAGAGTATGCTCATGTGCAGCGGATGTACTTGTAAGGCCTTATCCTATTCAATATCCTTGTACCAGAGAGGACAAACAAGGTAGGGTGCAGAAGCATATTCTAAAAAAGCATATAGGATACATGAACTTGATCTTCAGCAAAATGATTCTATGTGTTCTTTGTATAACCAACAAAAACCATCCAATGCGATTCTCAACATTCAGTGCAACTTAATCAGTAATTCCTAGATATACATCGTTGAAAGTCATATGTACCTTCGTAAACCAATATTTGTGCAAGTTGTATAGCTTATTTAAGTAGAACAGCATCTCTGTGTTGTATAGTTTTTTAAAGAGAAAGAAACATATAAATAACAAATTAGTGTTTGATGTGTGTGGATCACTCTAAGATCTCTAGTTACACTCAGCATCACCCCTTCTCAGATGAGAATAATCTTTTTTAGTTGAACCTTTTCTTGGAACTGAAGTCATGTTCACCTTATCAAAATGCAGTGCCTAAACATTAAATCTCATGATCCTACAATCTATCATGGTCACTTACAAGTGTGTAGAGCTTTGTTTGGTCGTGGCCTTCAATCTCAACATGTGGTGCATTGAGCACTGCTGATGCTCGTAGTCCAGTGCCATTTGTGATCTCCTTGTCACCATAATTAATCCTCATTGTTGCTGACTTTACAAAAGGATCCAACACATCACCAATTACCTGGCTCAATGCCAAAGGATCCCTGCCTCGCGACATAGTTCAGTATTATTAATGAGCTGACGGCTATAGAAGAGTGCTTCGTTTATAAACTAGGTGGAAACTAAAGTGTGGTGGAGGCCGGAGGGGCTATCAAATGATGTTTTTCCTGTGGGAAGAACAGAGCAGTCCTTTGTAAATTTATATTAGTTGTGAAGCATCCACTTTATGTTCACAACATTCCATTGAGCACTATAAGAAGATGGAATCTTACTTTTCATATATATTATTATTTTCACTCATAGTTGCTTCTTTGCTGCATGGACATGTAGAGCACATACGGACCTCCAGATGGCCTAGTTGTAGTTGAAGCTGTACGATCTTCATGAATGATATCTATGGTCAGTTTTTCATGCATATATTCTCCAAAGATCTGGAGGTATGTTTAAAGCTCCAAGAATTAGCCTCCCCTGCATGGCGCCTTGCCAGGGCTTGGCCAAAGGCTCACGATGAGTCATTTCATGTTCAACGATACTTCTCCGAGTGGTGAGCACATAGCTGGAGAAATATTCTTTGGATCAACATCACAATGCAGCAGTACGAAACCTGGGGAGGTAGAGTCAGGTCATTAGCAATCTTCTTTCTTGTTTTTTGCTTTTCCTTGACGGCTATTGGTGTATCTACTTCACTCTTCACCCTTGTTTGGAAACTAATTCCCTGGACGTGGTCTACATGCCCCTAATTCATTTTCTTATCTACAATAGTCCCTCTACATGTTTGCATTTAAAATTTTCACCACTCACTTATTGAAGTTTCCCTCTAGAATGGTATGGGTATGGCAAATTGCAGTTGCAGATTTTACTTTTACCATAGCATGCATGATCAGAACCTACAGATCATTGGTGGTTTATTTCAACATGACATTCCTACTCTTTTCAGTCTTAGGTTCCTACTAACATATTTTAATGTCTCTTTCCATTTTCGTACAATGGTTATATTCACTTGTTGCTGCTTCGCCACGTGTCCAACATAATACAGTTGTATGTATTATGCATGATTTCGGACCATGTGTTGGACCACAGAAGCATCTCCTGGCCTAAGTCAGTGCATCCGTGCTTTAATATCATCAAGTCCATAGCTTATTTCAAATTCCTCACAGAATTTAAAATCTCTTTTCAAGAAGAAATTACACTTTTGATGGCACGAACAGGCATTTAGAATTTCGAAGAAGTATAGAGTCATCATAGTATGGAACTTGCATCAAGTTGTTCCATTCAGTACACCGCATTCTGCATTGGCTCTCCACATATGCCTCAATGTCTACAACTGCCATAAACAATCCATGCAAATTTGCTTCTTTCAGCAGGGAATAAAAGGTGAAGACCAATATTTGCTGCATCCTGTACCTGTTACTCTATACTTTAAAACATAATGTACCTTATACCCCACATTTTCGCAAGTCTCATAATAAGTACTCCGTACTGTCCAGGCTTCTTTCACCTTTTTTGAAAAGCATACGAGACTGTAAGCATATACTGGACTGTAAGCAACAAATGTAATGAATATCAATTACATGCATTAGGGTACTCATTGGTTCCAAAAGTTGTAGCTGCATACAGTGGAAATCAGTTGATTTTTTACTAGTAGATAACTATTGTATTGCACGTGTACTTCTGCGTGAAGATATGTGAGTGTACAGTGACTCAGTGAGAGCACAAAACACTTTTGAAGGGAATATACCCAATTACTAACAATCTTCATGGAATAAAGGTATAGTGTCTTGCAGATTAGATGGGCATCTCCACCAGACGTTGATGGTAGAGGATCAGCTTTGGATTTTGAAAGTTCTTATAGCCCAAGGGGGGGCAAAGGCACCAGGGAATTTCCCCGCACTGCAAACAGCCTACACCCAGCTTCTGTGGATGAACTCTGGACATGGCAGCCGTCTGTCGGTGCTAGTTTCTGGACTGTTCGTCAGCTAGCTGGAAACAGTGCTAGAGTCAGACCACTTCTAGGTGAGAGCTGAATTTATTCTAGTGATGGGGCAATCTTATCATTTTGAAAATCTGCACCTAAAAGATGCTATGTAGAGCTTATAGCACACTCATTTTGTTCTTGTTTCATTCAGGTGCTGATAGCAAAAATGCTGGAGTCCTGGGGTCCTATGCTTGCTGTAACAAATTACTTGCAACTATGAGTTTACACGATTGACTGGCGGCATTCAGTTGGATGATTGGCATCGTCAGCTCCTCGTATCAATTCTTCTGGTTTGAACGTTGCACGATGTTTGCCGAGGTAAGACCCTTGCGGTACATACTTATGCGAGTGTGAGATCAGTCAAGTGGCTAAACCAGATTGCTTATATGGCCTTCATGTCAGGGTTTGTTTGCAATGGTGGCTCGTGACCTGGAAGGCTGGAACGTGTGGCATGGACCTCAAATGGAATTCATCGATGACAAGCAAACGCTTTACAACTTCCTTGCAGCGAAGTGAATGAAGCCGAGGCGTGTGGACTTCTAAAGTCCACACTCCACAGCAAGATGAATTTGGACAGCGTGTCCGTGCAGAGACAAGATGCAGCTTCTCCATCGGTTCTCGTCTACCGTCTAAAGGTGAGAGGGGACAAACAAACGTCTGATAAACTGTTGATTCGATAAGAATAATCAAACTCCATAGGTTGATGCGACGCCAAAGCGGGAAAAAAAGGTGACAGACGCAATCTTGCACAATTTCCTTTCGTGCGGTGCCGACCGGGTGGATTCGGCCCAACCAACCCACACACACGCAACACCTCACTCATTTTGGTTCATGAATTCCAGTTACACGTTGGGCTTGTTGGACTGAACTGTCACGACACGAAGTAGGGATTTTCCTTCCTAGGTTTTGTTTTCTTCGTAATCTTGGTTGCGCTGGACACGTGTTTCAACTCCAAAAGAAATACAGTAGATTGGTGTTCTTGTTCAGAAGAACTTGGGAATTTGTACCGCGAAATTATACATACCAGATTATTCAAGCGATAATTTGCAGCTGAGCAATTCTTCTCGTTTCTCGTCGCTCCACCCGACGGATGATGGATCATATATATGCTAATCTTTGTTTGAGGGCTAAGTCTAGTTTATGTTTGATACTCCTTGTGTTCGTATATCCTGTGCTTGTCTTCCGTATCTTCGTCACGCCAGCTTTATTTCTGCTGCCACCCAAATCCAGGCAGGGACAGCAAAACGGATCGTCCAGGACGTGCCTGACACACCTAGGGGTGGTAACGGGTCCTTCATTTTGTACTAAGAAATTTAAAGATCAGACCCTATAAAGATTGGATCGTAATTCTATTCAATTTTGAACTAAAAAAGAAAAGAAAAGAGCTTAGTTAGATTGTGAAGAAAGCATTAGGGTCATGACCTATTACCACCCCTAGACACACCTGGAGAAGAAGCTGTGGCCGCCGCGCCGCAGGACACGGCAGCAGGTGCAGAGCCACCCTGCTGCGGCGGTAGTGCGCAGGTAGTTATGTCTGGTAAACGCGGGCGGCACACGGCACGGCATGGCACGCGTCCACGCTGTCGCGCGCGTGGCTTGGCCTTGCCTCTGCCTGGCCTCGCACGAAACGGAAGACCGAAGGGAGCCCCCACGCCACCGAAGCAATCCGGACCAGGCCGCTAGCGCCCCGCCACAACCAAACCCCACCACCACCCCGCACGAGATCATTTCGCCAGCTCATTCGCCACCGCCCCCCACCTCTCCGCTCCGCGCTCCCGCGTCTTCCTCCTCCTCCTCGTCGTCGTCGCCGGGCCCCCGCCTCTCGCCGCCCGCGCTCACCGTCGACCCGTCTCAGGTGAGACCCTCTACTCTCCCTCTCTCTCTCTCGCTTGCTCCCTCCCGTCGTCTCGCGGGGCGGGGTTGTTCCGCGGGGGGCGGTGTCTGTGCAGCTGGCGCGACGGTCTGCTCCGGCTGGCTGTGGCACCCGGTAGGTTTCGTCGCGCCGTCGTCGTAACTTGTCTACGCGTGGGGTGGCGGTCGGCGGGCGCGGTGATGTTGTCCGATGCGTTGCCTCGAGGGTCTGGAAGGCTCAATTCCGACACGATTCGGCCTGCGCACGTTGCTACTTTGCTAGGTTCGCGGCTTGAGTTGGGGACGAGCGGCCGCGCGGGGGTTCGGTGGTAAAGCTTGGTGCCTGCCAGAGCTGTGCGTGTGTGGCGATCTGTGTTCCGTGCTGCTTCAGTCGTTTGCCAACGACAGAGATTGGGAATTATTGCATCATCATTCTGATTTGTGAATGTCACCTTACGGAACATGTGGTTTACTGGCGAAAAAAAAACATGTGGTTGTACCTGGGTATCTCTAGTTCTGCTTAGTTGGCATCCTTGTACGTGACTCTGCTTACTGATCAGGGTATGGAATATAATTTTTGCAATTCAATATGGATATGTGATCATCAGAATAAGGATACTAATGGTTGAACACATTGATAATCGTTCATTTAAACCACGAGTGTTTGGTAGACCTGGATGCCAGCCTACAGCTCTTCTGTCCAGTTACCAGAACTAAAAGTTGCCTCATAAGCCTTGAGCACACTGTTTCTTCTTATAAATGTTCCCACATAATGCAGATGAAGTGATACCCCCAGTCGAAACAGTGTACTGTGGCTAACTTATTTTCTGTCGTTTACACTGAAGGCATAGATATAAGAAGTCAAAGGAGAGGTCGTTATGCGCCGATGGTTTTGCTGCACGCAGTTTCACGCGTCATATCGCGAACATGAAAATGAACTTCCCATCAGTCCGGATGAGAAAGAAGGTACTGCCTTCTTTCTTCCTTTTCTCTTGTTGCCCTACTCGTGTTAAATCGTTGGTCTTTATGGTTATCCGTACATGTCCTATGTTCTCAGAATATTAGAAATTTATTTTAAACTCCTGTGAATCTGAATTTATCAGATTCATATATCACTGTCTTGAATTCTTCAGAAGCATGCTGGCAAATTTCAGGATGTAGGGTATGAAGTATCAGATACTAAGTGTTGTCTGAACAATGAATCCTTGAAGAAAGATGCATTGCATCCGCCTAATCCAACCTTTTTTAAAAGATAACAAGTAGTATTTCCAAACTATGGGACATTATGATCTTTATGTTCCAAATGAAGACATTGATAATAAGATATATTTATTTTCTTCAATGCTAAAAGATGTTAAAACAGGGATGTGTTATGTATCTCTTATTGCTTAATTGCTGTTCCTTTTGCCTGTTGTGTACTTGTGCTTCGGTGCTGGGGACTAAATTTATTTGTCATTACATGGCTATCAGGAAATGGTTTTGTTGCCAATAGTGAACCTATCAAAGCACCACCTCGCATTGAAGTCCCTGAATTATCATTTGAAGAACTGAAAGAAAAGACAGACAATTTTGGATCAAAGGCTTTGATTGGTGAGGGATCGTATGGAAGAGTGTATTACGCTGTTCTGGACAGCGAAAAACATGTTGCTGTTAAAAAGCTTGATGCTTCAACAGACCCTGAACTTGATAATGAGTTTTTGACACAGGTACGATTCTAGTTATGTGCATGCCTTGTCGGTTTATATTCTCTACTGTTTTTTCTATCCATATGAAGCTTTTATTATTGACCATATACTGTCTCTTCTTCTATGTAGGTATCCATTGCCTCAAAGCTAAAACATGCTAATTTTGTGGAAATGCTTGGATATTGTGTGGAAGGAAATCAGCGTTTAGTGGCCTATGAATTTGCTACAATGGGTTCTCTACATGATATTTTGCATGGTATGAATTTTACTATGTCACTGTAAATGCATATGGACCCACAATATTATACTCTTATAGTTAGCTCATGGTTTTAATTTCGTCGTACATCATAGCACATCATGCTCCAAACAATTCATATGCAGGAATGCTCACTGTTTTGTTTTCTCCTTTTCGTTTTGTCATACAAAAGGAAGAAAGGGTGTTCCAGGTGCACAGCCTGGCCCAGCACTTGACTGGATGCAGCGGGTTAAGATTGCAATAGATGCTGCTAAAGGGCTGGAGTATCTTCATGAAAAGGTTCAGCCTTCGATAGTCCACCGTGACATACGGTCCAGCAATGTTCTTTTGTTTGAGGACTACAAAGCGAAAATTGCAGATTTCAATCTTTCAAATCAGTCTCCAGATATGGCTGCTCGTTTGCATTCTACCCGTGTCCTTGGAACCTTCGGCTACCACGCTCCTGAGTAATTATTCAACTCAAATTCTTGACCATCATTTGGCTTCTCGATTAATATTTGTGATCTAAATTTACCTTTGTTGACAATGCAGGTATGCCATGACTGGTCAGCTAACTCAGAAAAGTGATGTATATAGCTTTGGAGTTGTTCTTTTAGAGCTTCTAACAGGAAGGAAACCGGTAGATCATACAATGCCTAGAGGTCAGCAGAGTCTGGTTACATGGGTAAGCATTTAGTAGTTCCTAACAAGCCTACTATTCAACTTAAGAATTGGTTGCAAACTACAGCTTAGTGGTAAAGGGTACAACTGTTCTTTTGATAAGTGCTCTAAACAAAACAAGGGAAATGCGGGTAAACAAATGAATAAGAGGTTGGCTCTGATTGGTTAAATGGGTCGAAAGATATTTCAAAATATCAGATGATACTTGCACATGTCTCACAGAAACTAGTTCTGTTCATCTTAACTGGAAACAACCACAGTTCAATGTTTATTTTGAGCTGTCTTCAAGGGTACTTAACGTTTTCTTTGTCACCTGTCCTGTACTATGGTGTATGATTGTAGTGGAATAATAAGCTAGTAACTGCCTGCCTTATTTCTTGCTATATCAATATAACTACCAAATCTAGTATAGGTAGTTATTTCTTTGTTAATTTAAGTTTTCCTTGCTATAATCAAATCATTAGCTTGGTAGATTCATAGGACCAGTTTGGTACAGTGCATGCTCATAGCATTTTGAAACTTCGCATACAAAATCCGCATTCTATTTCATTGTCAGCTAAGCAGTGTCCAGATTAATGACTACTTTGCTGTATATTTTGTCAGGCAACACCTAGATTGACTGAGGATACAGTGAAACAATGTGTCGATCCAAGATTAAAGGGAGAGTATCCTCCAAAGGGAGTTGCCAAGGTCTGCCTCTTTCTTTCTATACAATCCGTGTGTCCATGCTTCTATGTGGTGGTTACTGCAAGTACGAGCAGTAAGCAACATATTGAACCAAATTTTTACTCTACAATGGCTCTATTCTGCTTGTTGCAGCTTGCGGCGGTGGCGGCACTCTGTGTGCAATACGAATCTGAGTTTAGACCCAGCATGAGCATCGTAGTCAAGGCACTCTCTCCCCTTCTTCAACATAAGCCGCAACCGCCACCGGCTGCAGCTCCTGATGCAACAGCACCTTCAGATGCCTGACTTTCTCAGTCTCAACAAGAATGTAAAGAGATAACCATTTCCCCTTCGACGCGTTCGCTGTTTTTCAGTACTACCCTGTGCAGGTGGAGTGATTAGTGTCACACAAACAAAGTAACGGCATTGTGGACTAATGCATAGCTTATCCTTTACATAGGCTGCTACAAACAAGAGGCTTTTCCTTGTGATTACCGTGTGTTGAGCTGAGTGATTTGCTGCCTTCGTTGGCTGGGCCTGGGCGAGGTTGTGGTTGGCCAGCGGTCGTGATCACCTAATTAGTGTTCTGAGTCTATACTGTAAATTGGGAAGGTTCTAACCTTTCATGGCTTTGATTCCTTTTTGTTTGCGTTGTCTGATTTTGAGCTGATCCCCCTCCATTTGTACAATCAGTCTTTGATTGTTGAGGCTTCAAGAGTGCGTGCTTATCCGTGAGATTTGAGATTATGCACATTTGTCTTTTCTCGGAAATACACTGGAGTGACAGGAGAGCTGGATCAATCTGTTTGTCCCTCATGACTCATGAGTTCCTGATCCGTTTTCGTCGCTGTTGGCGGTTTATTTCCACCAGACGCAGCCGCCATCACCGGCGACAGCGCGCGCCCTTTGGCTGCGAGGTCTCCGCCTCACGCTCTTGCCACCAGTGGCGGCAGTGCGGCCCTCGAGTCCCCGACCGCTTCTGCTCTGGCGCCTATCCGGCTCGCCGCCGCACCGGCGAATACCCCAGCACACATGCGCCACCCTGCCCAACGGCGCCTCTCTACTGCTGCCGCTAAAGCCGATACGCTTCCATTCGCGACTGTTATGATCAACCGGTCTTCACATTCAGAAAGTTCAGAACCCCAATCAGGTTCAAAATTGGTGCCAAGGAAGCTGTCTTGCAGTTACAAGATTCAGGTGATTACGTTCGAAAAAAAATCAGGTAAGCGTCCACAAAAACTTTTACTTGGACTTATTTCAGTTACTTTTGGCTTTCGATTAATTTTCGCAAACTCAAATACTATATCTCATCTTAGCCAGTACTCGTGGCTATAATGATCTGATGGGCGAAGACTGTCACCGTCGTCATGTTAAGTGACCTAGCCCTTACCCATACCTGTTGAAGTGTTGAGCCTGCCTGACATGCCATGCTCGAGATGTGCATTCCACATAAAGTTATACAAGATAAAGTGAGTTCTCAAGGTGTCAACATGTAGTATGTCTACAGCACTTATTTAAATTACATAATAAGAAAATAAACATTACAAAAATAGGGGGATTTATGAGAGGAAAATATCAAAGTGGAGATAATATTAATAAGTACATCACACAGATAATGACTTATTGCATAGATGTCACTCGACCATACATAAGTTTTGTAGTGAACACGTGGTAATGTATATGATACATAAGTACATAACGATAATCAGCTTGTACCAAATCTTCTCTTCAAGACGGCACATCTTACTACCACAGCCACATAAATCTTGTCATACAGCTCGTCAACAAACACGAAATAGGCAAATCTCCAGCTCTTTTTGAACAGCATCACAGAAAAGACCACCCAAAGGTTGAGGACAAACCCTATAATCATGGCAAGGTAAAGGGATATACCATCCAAATCAAGATGATTTCCATGTGTGTCTTGGCTTGGCGAATTTCCAGGACAGCTAGTTAATGGATAGCCGCATAAACCAACGTTTCCAATGTAGTCAGATGCGTTAAAAGTCTCAAACTGATTTCCTGTTGGAATCTTTCCAGATAGATTGTTGTATGAGAGGTTCATGCTGCTTAAAGAGGTAAGAGCTGACATACTGGAAGGGATTTCACCTGACAGCTCGTTGTGTGAGAGATCAAGAGATTCCAGCTGTTTCAGCTGACAGATACTCACAGGGATTTCCCCACTTAACTGGTTCCAAGACAAGTTAAAACCTTTTAGTGCTATAAGGGCACCAATGTCTTGAGGGATCACTCCAGTCAAGTTATTAAATGATAAATCGAGATTCACCATATAGCTGTGTTGATTGGAAAATTCAAGTTGTTGCCCCTTGGTAGAAACCAATGCATATTCTCTTAAACTAGCCCCATAGTAAATTGAATTGTACAGATTAGCAATCTGATCAGCAGCTAAACTGTTTCTCGAAAGAATTTCACTCGGCGGGGCGCCAAGTGCCTGGCGACTTTGAGCGCGCTTCTGTAAAGCCTTTTTGTTGTTTCCGGCTAGCCGGCTGTTTTTTCTCCTCTTTATCAATGAAATACGCACTATCTTGTGCCCGTTCATTCAAAAAAAAAGAAAAGAAAAAGAATTTCACTGAATCCAGAAGGACGAGCCATTGCACTCAAGTTAACTAGTGAGTCAGGTATGCTTCCAGATAATTTGTTATATGCAAGGTCTAGAAACTGTAGTTCTTTACTCAATGTAAGCTCAACGGGAATGTGGCCATAAAACATGTTTGACCGCAGATGCAGCATTGCTAAGTACATCTTATCCCATATCCACACTGGTAGTGTCCCGGAGAATTTGTTGTAGGAAAGATCGACAAATATTATATATGGACAACTTTTAAAAACCGAAGGGAACTCTCCTGAGAGATTGTTGGTATTTAGGTTTACTATAAGCAAGTACTTCATCTGTGGGTAAGAATCTTCTTGGCAATTAGGAACTTCTCCAGTCAGCATGTTTGTAGATAGGTCTAATACTCGCAAATTTTGTAATGAGCAAATCCAAGATGGAATGTTGCCTGATATGGAATTATTTTGAAGCAAAAGGGATTTTAACTGCGGGGCTCTGAGATCTGATGATAGTGTTCCTGACAATAAGTTTCTGGAGATGTCTATGTAGGTTATATTTCTTGGAAATTTTGGAATTGTTCCACTAAGTCTATTGTTCGATAATAACAAAGTTTTTGCTGCCATGAATTCCAATGTTTCTGGTAGTGTGCCAGATATCTGATTATACCTCAAATCCAAGAACTCTGCTCTTGAAACTACAACCCAAAACCAATGTGGGATTGTCGTTATGCTTGCATTTGCAATGCTGAGGACCTTAATGCTTGTTTGTGATCTAAACCATGTTGGGAATTCCGGTCCTAGCTGCATAGATTCTAAGAGAACAGCCTGCAGTTTGAATGGAGGAATCCAGTCTGGTCTAATTTTTATTTGAAGGAGCGTAGAGCCCAATCCTAAAAGCTCCAAGTTTGCAAGGCTATTCAAGTTATCTTCATTGACTACACCATTTATTTTGTTCTCACGAAGATCCAAAACCCATAATTTTCTTAGTGCCCATATCCACGATGGCATCTTCCCTGTGATCTTGTTGCCGTACAGGGTGAAGAAGGTAAGGTTACTCAATGGTCCTGGTTGATTTGGGAGCTCCCCGACAATATTATTGAGAGACAAATCTAACATTTGCAGGTTGTTTGAAGGACAGTTTGGTAACCTTTCCATTAGTTCTGTGATATGTCCTGTAGTATTGCTATTCTCTAGATCTAGTAACTTCAGGTTGCATAGGTTTTTAAAACTTGGTGGTATCATGGTTGACATGAGATTATTTCCTAGGAAAGAAACTTGTTCAAGTGATGCCATTTTTCCTATCTCTTCCGGAATTGGGCCATAGAAGTGACAATATCTGATGTCGAGAAGAGTGACACTAGTTGCATTCCAAAACCAATTGGAAGCAAGGTTAGTGTAAAAGTAGTTCTCTGCGATGTCGAGCACCTCGAGTGCCGTGAGATTGAAATGACGAAGAGAAGGAACTGTATTTCTGAGCCTACTATGTGTAAAGTGAAGTTCTTTTAAATTAGGAAGCATGTTGATTTCATGAATCCAATCCACTGCAGTGCTCAGATTTACATAGCTCATGTCGAGGTGCGTCAATGATGAAAGTTGTGACAGCCATGCAAGGTTAACTGAGAAGGCAGCAGGAATGTAGTTGAGGTCAAGGTAGATAAGTTTGGTGAGGTTCCCAAGTTGTGGGGGTATTCTTCCATGGAGCAGGGTGTATGAAAGGTTGAGGTACCTAAGATTCGTCAAGGAATCAAGGAACTCTGGTATCTGCGCCCGAACCAAGTTGTTGCAACTCAAGTCTAGATACCTCAAATATTGTAAATTGACCAAAGAGTAGCTTATCTCACCTCCCAAGGTGCTAACTCCATAGTTATAGATGTGGTTACAATCGTCTGTGCTTCTCCTAAGATTGAGCTTGACAACATGGCCATTTTTTTTGCTGCACCTGACTCCCTTCCAGCTGCAACAATCCTCACCTTGCCATGACGAGAGGTAATTATTAGGGTCCAAAAGACTTGCCTTGACAGATAGAAGTGCAGCCCTCTCATCAGTGATGCAGCTCCCATTTGATGTTGCGGCTAGTGTTGAAGAGAGGACAAGGAACAACACTATTAGAGTTCCTTGAACAAGGAGCTTGTACTCAGCCATTTTAGTGTGTTTTCAATGGGAAAATGGTTGGGGTGTAATGTATGATGGGTATTTGGTTCATGAAGACGCACCCGTTATATAGTGATCTTTACTAAAAAAATAAAACTCGGTCCTTCATGAATGGGTGAAAGTCTAGCTGCCCCTGATGGCCTGATGTGACGATATGACTTAATTGTGTTATTAAAGCTATAATTCCAATGCACACAACCAGGGCTGTCCCGATAGTTTCATGGGCCCTTGGGCAAATAAGCAAGAAGGGTCTAGCAATCTACTTTTTTAGGACCCGTTTGCAACGGCTCCAGCTCCAGCGTCTGTTTCTGCGGATGAGAAAATGGTGCCGGACCAACAAGTTAAAGATGATTTTTTTTGTTGAATAGCTGAGGTGTTATGTTTTCTTCTCTATAGCACTCAAACAAGACTAATGCCAAACAAGTCTGAAATATGATGATTAAAGTTCATAATACTACGAAAGAGTTAACATGCGGCATATTTTGAAAGCAAAGGAGAATATCTAAATACTGAAATAGGATGCGTCAACAAGCTTAATCCTCGGAAAGGGACAACATACATATATATGAGCTTTTGAATATTCACCACAATGAGTAAAATACATATACTAATACTCTACAAATACATACACCATGGGCCCCCTCGTGGCATGGGCCCGCGGCGGTCGCCCTGGCTGCCCACCCCCCCCCGGGACGGCCCTGCACACAACTTCCCTCTGTTCAGAGATATAGTGCTCTGGTAGCTGGCCTTGTTTAGTTCGACAAACATTCATCGGTCACATTGAAACTAGCCATATTAATTAGAAGTATTAAACGTGGATTAATGACAAGGAAAAAGTCCATTTTTGTCAATTCAACTCTTGTCAAAGTTTGATTTTGACCATCGAACTCTAAAACCGGTTATCTTTGAGCATCCAACTACCAAAACCGTTCAAATTTGGCCCTTGACTGTTTTGATGAGTGGTTTTAAACTTTTATTTACAATTTAGTCCTTAGATCTTAAAACAGCCCGTAATTCTGATTTAGGTGATTCTTGTGGTCACGTGTTCATAATGGTGAGATCTTTCAAAATGTTATTTATACTATTTTATCTCTATTTGTTATATTATTCTTATATTGTTGTGTACAAACAAGAATATAAGAAAATTAAAATAAACTTTTACAAAATAATATGAAGAATAATTTAAAATATAAAGCTCATCTTTACAAACGCATGAGCACAAGAATCATTTAAATCGGCAAGAAAAAGAAAAACATAGTAATCATTTTAAGATCCAAGAAGTAAACTGTAAATAAAATAGTCCTTTGATCTTAAATGATTACTATTTTTTCTCGTATCTCTAATTTCAGTGTTTTTTATGGACATGCTTTGTAATGATGAAATGTATTTTTAAAATGTTGTTCACAATATTTTGTAATTATTTGTTTTACTTTTCTTATATTATTATTTTTACACAATAACATAAAAATAATATAAAAAATAATGATAAAATACTATAAAGAACATTTGAAAAGATAAAGCTCATCGTTATGAATGTATGACCACAAGAATAATTTAAATCGGAGGTACTGACAAAAAGTAATAATCATTTTAAGATCTAAGGACTAAATTGTTAATAAAAAAATTTAAAACCACTCATCAAAACAGCTTGATGGTCAAATTTGAACGGTTTTGATAGTTGGATGGTCAAGAATAACTGATTTTGAAGTTCGATGGCCAAAACCAATCTTTGACAAAATGATAAAAAAATGACTCTTTTTCCTAATGACAAAACTCATTCTATAACCTTCGTGTAATTCGTAAGCCGAATCTAATGATCCTAATTAGATCATGATTAGTCAATATCATGTTATAGTAAACAATCTCTTATGATGGATAAATTAGGTCAATTAATTAGGCTTGATAGTTTGGTCTCGCGATTTTTCCGTCCATCGGTGCAATTTTTTTATAATTAGATCATATTTAATCCTCATAATTAGCAGTTTTACACTTGATGTGGCATTTCGCTACCGTGCTTTAGAGCAACTCCAAGAGTCTCTCTAAAAATCACTAGCTAAAATTCTGATTTGTCTAGTATGTAAAATGAAATAGCTAGCAAAAAGTTGATGAAATCCAACAGACTAGCTAAAATCAACTCTCCATATGCTCCACTGCTAGTGGGTCCCGCCTGCCATACTCATGTACGAGGGGATAGCTAGCGGGACTGGCTAGCCAAAGATGGCTAGCGAAGTCTCCGGTTTAGCTAGCGGAGGATAGCGAGGGCAAGTTTGGCTAGTCTGTTGGATTGAGTTTTTTTGACAAATTTTCTATTTTTTAGCTAGTTAAGCCAAGATAGCTGGTCTCTTGGAGTTGCTCTTAGAGCTAACTAAATACAGCTATATTTCCGTTTTTTTTTTATACCTGACTATTCAGAGTAGTGGATTTCGACTACTTTGATGAAGTCACGGCCGTATAGAAGTCTAGCCCCGTTGAAGTGATCTCCGCAAGTCTTATGCAAGTCATGACATGACCGGACACCGGTTCTACCGATGTGAAAAGCCCTAGCGATGCGACATAAGCATGTCTTATGCATGGAGTTTCCACATATCTGGACAAGCAACTTGCACCGCATCATATGGGCCAAACAGCTGTCCAGGAATATACTTGCAAAACTACCTGGACTTGACTGCAATCAGTCTCGAAAGAGGACCCCACTGGAGAAAAACTGCAGAAGTGTAAAGGGTAAAGGAGCAGTAAAATTTTTGAATTTTGATCTTTTTTTTATAAGATTTTTACATATAGACCTCTGGGAGAAACAATTGCAGAAATGGACCCAAAGCACGGCGCCAGAACCCTTGGCGCCGTAGGTACACATCACGGCGCCACATCCCTTGGCGCCGTCCTGTGCCACGTCAGGTCCACCGTGTCCACGGAGAAATTCGGTTAAAAATAACGGCGCCAATAGACAGGGCGTCGTGCTATTTTCATACGGCGCCATAGTCCTTGGCGCCGTGCCGTGTACATATGGCGCTAAAGGCCGTGGCGCCGTGTTTCGAACCATTACCCAGCCGTGCCTCTTCTTCCTCCTCCACCCGCCTCTTCTTCCCGTCCGCAGCCACCCCCAGCCCCCGCCGCCTCCGTCCGGCGGCCCGTCCCCGCCGCCCAGGCGCCCAGCCACCCCGTCGGCGGACGAGAGGATCCCCGCCGCCCCTGTCCAGCGCCCGTACGGCGCCCGTCCGCCGCCGGCCAGATCCGGCCGGCGGCAGCCTCCCCACGTCCGGCGCGGCCGTCCCCTCCGTCGTGGGTCAAGGTGAGACCTCTCCCTCCCATTTTTCTTTGCAATGCCGGAGCTGTGGTATCAATCATCAAATTTTATTAGTGGCACAACCACACATTCTTTTGGGAGCTATGAGTACAGAAGCATTCAAGAGAATTGCCGCTGTGTGATATGCCGGGAATGCCTATCTAATTACAGAAATAGATATATCTAGTACATATCTACTAGTGGCCATTGAGCCTGAGTGCTCGACTCACCCATCAGTGCAATGCATTTGTAGACAGAAACTTGATGTTAGTCATGATCTTGTGCCACTATTTCTCATTTCCATCTTACCCACTAGGGCACTACTGTGAGTACGTACATGAGTTAGTACCATTTTTTTAATTGAATATGAACTGCTACTTAGCCTGAGTGCTCGACTCACCCATCAGTGCAATGGATTTGTCAAATTAGATAGACAGTGATGTATTTACTACTCATTGTAGTAATATTTCTCATTTTTTTTGAAGCTGTAGTGCACTAGTGCTTATGTTAATACTCCTTGTACGGCCAGTGCCTAGCTGCAACCGATCCTTTTAGCAAGGTGTGTGACCAATGGCTAACGGTTGAACTGCTGAAAGTCATTGCAATGTCAGAATTAAGCAAGTACAGATATACATAATTTCCTACCAGTTCGAGATGCTCCTACGCTGGAAGCCTGAATATGACAAGAAGTTGTGCCGCTGACTGACTCGATATGTCTGACTTTCAGTGCAGTTTGATGATCTCAGTTTGCAGGGTGTATGTGCTGGGGATCAGTTCTTTATTTCAACTGCTAACATATTTTCTGGGTTCACAAGAATGTGTAACTTGTTCTGTAGCACTTCCGGTAACTGAATGGTTTTATGCACCACTCAAATCATGATCTTCAATATTATCTATCAGCTAATGGTGCAGAAAAATCATATAATTTGCTTGATGTGATGATTTGTGTTGCTATAAACCAATGCTACACCTATGCAGGATGGCGGGGGCGCGGGAGTATCGGCTGCTGGACGAGTTCTACGACAAGAACCACCGTGCCAGGGTGATAGAAGACAACCCGAGACTGGTGCGATAGTATTTATTAAATTAATTGATACTTTCAAATTAATGAAGTTACTAACGTCGTCTATTTCTTTCAGAACCTTCCGATCCTTCGGGCCAGAACCCATGATGGGTTTCAGCTGATGCGGTATGACCATCAATACACACCACTGCTGCAACGAGCTGGCCTCCATGTTGTCGCCCAAGTCGTTCGTCGTGGCCTTCCCAACTTCAACGCCCCTGCTCTCACCGCCTTGGTCGACAGGTTCACACTAAACTTATGTCCACACGGTTTCTTATGCATTCGTTGTATTATACTATACTTACGTATATTGTCGGTTTTTGTAGGTGGAGGCCTGAGACACACAGCTTCCACCTGCCTTGTGGTGAGATGACAGTCACGCTGCAGGATGTGGCGATGTTTTTCGGCTTGGGGATCAGAGGTCGTCCAGTGATTGGTAGTGCAGTCGCTGATGGCTGGCGCGGACGAGTGGAGCAGTTCTTGGGCACACCACCACCGGCAGCTCAGGGCGAGGAGGCGAGGCGTGGACGTGTTTCAGGCGTGCCACTGCGCTGGCTTAGGGAGACGTTTGCTCAGTGCCCAGAGCACGCTGACCAGTGGACAGTCACGTACTACTGCCGAGCGTGGGTCCTCAACCTCTTTGGTTCCGTTCTTTTCCCAGACGCCACGGGAGACAGTACTTCGTGGATGTACATCCACTGCTTGTGGGACTGGGACGAAGCAGGTACGTGTATGTCCATCCAATGGTAAACAATTATCGCATTGTTGCTGGATATGAATCTTAACTAACTTCAATAACGCAATTTTTGCAGGTACGTACAGCTGGGGTCCGCCGTGCTAGCCTTCCTCTACAGGCAGCTCTGTGAGGCCTGCCAACGCAGCGCCTAGACCTCGACTCAGGCAGATTGCACACTCCTCCTTCAGCTTTGGATGTGGTCGCGGCTTCCAGTGGGCAGGCCTCAAGTCCTTCAGCCGAACCCTTGGGACGACCACGGCAACCCCGACCTTGCACGGACTGTGGCGTACCTTTGGGACGTGGTCACCCCCCCGTACACGACTCACGACCGAGCGTACCTTGACTACATGAACGAGATCGACGCCCTCGTTCCCTCCACGGTTGGTCAATATGAATTATTTCAACTTTGATCATTTATTATGATAAATATATGCTTGGAACGTAAGTATTCTTTTGGTAACTAACAATGACACTTTTCACAGGTGGAGTGGGAGCCTTACAACACAGAGGTAGTCCTCGTGATGCCTCTAAACCCGATGTGTCGCCGTGACCAAGACCTTTGGAGGATGAGGTGCCCCCTCATTTGTTTCTACACAGTCGAGATTCACCTACCGCACCGGGTAGCACGCCAGTTCGGACTGGCCCAGGCGTTCCCGCCGGACGAGGTTTCCACGTCCATCGACTTGCACAAGTAATTCTTCCATTACAACTCCACTTCGTATTAGTTTACCTTTGTACGCTTTACAAACAACTTGACTAACCTTGCGTTTCTGTCCAGGTTCGATCGAGTTAAGCAGCGCAAGGTCACCGACTTTGTCGACTACCACCGTGAGAGGATCGACTGGTGGAACAAGATGGAGGCGAACGTTTTACCGATTGAGGGCCCGCACAACAATACAAACTTTCGAGCCTACTTGACCTGGTACCACACTGCTACTCGGTACAGGCTGCGTCAAAGGTGGACATAGGACGACTACGCCGACATTGCTTCCTCAGACGACGAGAACACCACCTACGACGTCAGAGGTCGAGAGGGACGGGCAGTAGAGCTGGGCCCTATCCTAGATAGAGTGATTAGTTCTCTTCGGACTAAAAACTAGAATCTTCCATATACTATAGCTCTAATGTTACAACACTTTCTTGCAGGGCACGTCCATGAGGGACTCAGTCACTGAGATCGATGCAGCTCTTCAGTACCCAGTTGGGGACCCAGAAACTGAAGGGCGCTTCCGGACCTTGCTTCAGGTAATAACTCATCGTTTTCGCTTCCGGACCTTGCTTCACATGTAAAGGTTTCTAAGACAATTTCTTTTGTTGTCATACATACAGAGGTTGCGCCGCCGTCTTAGTCGAGCTGCCGCACATGCTGGTTGCCGGACTCTAGCTCAGGTCGACGTCTCCGTGCCTGGCACCTCGCATGCGGCAAGGTCATCGTCGTCACACCGAGCGCCAGCCACAAGGTCCTCGTCTCGCACGCCCACATTCAGCGACGACGAGGACGACGACGACGATGACGCCCAGGGCGACGAGCAAGAGGAGCTTGGTGCATCACAACTAGACGACGCACCACCAGCCACTCAGCCGACTCAGCGACGTCGCCAGCCGCCTCGACGACACACACCGGGCACAGATGCACTTGGCAAGGCTCGGGGCAAGCGCAAGGCAAAGGGGGGTGATCTTGGAGCTTTGTGGTAATGAATATGTGAACTTGTGCTCATGAATCTGTTAACTTATGCTATAAACATGTGGTCATGAATCTGTGAATTTGTGCTTGTGAATTGTGGTCCATGAATCTGTGAACTTGTGCTTGTGAATCTGTGAACATGATTCTGTTAACATGTGGTCATGAACTTGAATCTGTCAATTTTTTGTGTGAATTGTGGTCCTGAACCTTTTCACTTTTTAGCTAAGTATGCACAGACGGCGCCAAATGAACTGGCGCCGTGGTAAGTTAGCACGGCGCCAAGGTCATTGGCGCCGTGTCGGCTTCTAGCATGTGCGTTTGGCTAAGTCCCGAATAACAGCGCCATTTGCTCCGGCGTCGTACTAACACGGCACGGCGCCATAGCCCTTGGCGCCGTATGTAAACTGAACGATGCCATAGTTTTTGGCGCCGCTATTTTTGGGCCGGCTGTCGTGTGGACATCCCTGGGCCCACTACTCTGGTGGGTACCAGGACCGACTACTCGGTGGGCCCCTGGGACTACTCAACTTGGGCAACACGGCACCTGCTGGCGTGGGGCGCAAGGACTACAGAGGGATAGTACTCGGTTAGGAAGCTACACATGTCCGAATCCATGTAAAGTACTCCTAACCGTACCCGACTAGTACTCTCCCCTCAAACCGACTTGTAACCCTGCCTCCCGGACTATATAAGGCGAGGCAGGGACCCCTATCTCTTCATCC
The DNA here is from genome assembly GCA_036936925.1 of Cenchrus fungigraminus. Taxonomy (NCBI): domain Eukaryota; kingdom Viridiplantae; phylum Streptophyta; class Magnoliopsida; order Poales; family Poaceae; genus Cenchrus; species Cenchrus fungigraminus. The sequence goes on along the minus strand of CM072780.1, from coordinate 25,950,067 downwards.
GCATCATCTTGTAAACACACCCAATCAATCCAGAGCTACGCAGCATACAGGACGTAGGGTATTACGCACCTCGCGGCCCAAACCTGTCTAAATTGTGTGCCACGTGCCTCTCCTTCGAGTTACCGATCTCGGCGAGGCCACATTCATCTACCTCGGGTACTCCCCTTGGTAGGTTGCCGGTCTAAAACACCGACAGCTGGCGCGCCAGGTAGGGGAACTCGCCGAAGATCACATGGCGAACTCGACGGCTTCAATCATCATCAAGCCAACCGCCGCCTTCAACCGCGGTGACACCTTCGTCTTCGGCTCCTGGGTCTACACCGCTGACAGCGCTGGATCGTTCCAGCGCTACCTCACCATGACCCCGGACCCAAAGACCGGGCTCGTGACGCTTCCCGAAGACGCCACGGGCCTACTCGTCGAAAAATTCGGCGAAATTTTGCTCTACAACCAAGTCGCCGATTTCGAGCTCGGATCCGCCTCCAACTCGAACTCGACGTCGCCCTGGATCGCCTCATGCGAGCCGGCTCCTGAGCCATCGTGTGAAGCGGCCCCCCTTCACGAGCACTTCCCATACGGCCTCTGCAATTCTAGCAGGGCCCACGCAGAAGCTCTCGCTGCACGCCGGGCCGGCAAGGAGATCGCCTCCGAGTACTCCTCGGACTCCAACACCCCAACCGGCTACTACTCGGACTCCTCCTACGAGTTCGATTTCGGATCGGACCCAATCGAGTCCGAGTCCGAGCTCAACATGACTGAGGAACCGCTGTCAGGTCCTGCCACTGGCCTGGTCATTACACCTACTCCCGCCGGCAGATTTGTCTACTGGCCCGACCGCAAGCCCGCAGACCTGACGGACGACAACTCACGCTGCGTCGCCTACCTCGATTCACTCCCCTTCCAGGAGGGGACCCCGCTGGCTCTAAACGATGAGCACACCCCCACCAAGGTGGCGACTACTGACTCCAGTCTATGCACTCCCGACTGTGAAGTCTTCATGACGGCCACAGATGTTGGGACTTCGGAAAACTGACCCGACCGGTACCTTGACGACATCTCAGAGGATGAGTTGTCTGCCAACGCACCTCCGAACGAGACCACCGAAGACAAGAACGCTCGGCGTGACCGCAACAGGAAGCGGAACGATCGACGTAGACGTCTCCGGGAAACTCTCCCTATCCGGAACCTCAATGAGACCCTGGAGCAAGTTGCCAACCGGGAACACACTACTCCTGAGCAGTGTCTCATGTCTATCACCACGATAGCACGGCAGGCCCAGGGGATCCGCGCGGGTGAAGTCATCGCCAAACTCGCCGAAGACGCCTACTTCATGCGGGTCGACAACAGGGTTGCTCAAGTACCCCCCGTCAGAACTCACGACGCCAGAAACAACGAAGCCACTAGCCGCAGCCCGGCAGACGGCGGACGCAACCGTGTCCGTGGTGAACACCATCCAAATCCCAACCGCTCTAGGGCCTCGGGTGGAGGACCCTCACAGGGCGGCATTAGCCAGGGTGGCACCAGAGGTAGTCGCGGCGGTGGCGGCGGTGGTGGCAGCAGCGGCGGGAGCTCATCCCATGACGCCGGCAGAAGAGCTGGTGGCGATCGCGGCGGCCGAGGCCACGCGACTAGCCACGCCACCGGCAACGCACGTGGCGGCTACGACGCCCGCCACAAGATCGATGAGATCCGCCGCAAGAAGGCTACTAAAGCAAGCGACAGCGACGTCTTCCCCGCATACTCCGCAAGACTTCGCAACCTGCTTCTTCCTGAGAAATTCAAACCTCTCGGGATCTCCAAGTATGACGCGAAGCAAGATCCAGTTCAGTGGCTCAGGTGCTACGCCTTGGCCATTGAAAATGCTGGTGGCAACAACGACGCGAAGTGCCTCTTCTTCCCCTTCTGTCTGGATCAGGCTCCACTCACATGGCTCGAGTCACTTGAAAAGAACTCAATCGACCAGTGGGACCAGCTGAAGGCTCAGTTCACCAGCAACTTCGCGGGCACCATGGGGCGCTCGGGTACTCGCATGGACCTGGTGATGGTCAAGCAGGAACAAAGCGAGACGCTTCACCAGTACATGCGGCGCTTTTTCGACAAGCGTGCGACCGTAGTCGACGTCACCGACAAAGAAGTCACCGACCTCTTCCAAGACGGGCTCTATCACCGTCGCACCTTCGAAGACTTCGGTCGCCGCCGCCCGAGTTCCATCACCAAGCTCAAAGACAAGATCACATCATGGGCCGACGAAGAGGACAAGGCGAACGCCAAGTACGACTCCATTCGCGGCAAGAACAAGAGCAACACGGGCGGCAATAACAACAACAACAAAGATCAAGGGGGTCGCCACAACAACAACTACTCGAGTTCCAACCGCAAGCGTAAGCCAGACAACACAGTCGCGGCTATACAGCGCCCTGCAAAGGACAACTCGAAAAAGACCTCAGGCAGCTTCAGAGACTTGCTCAAAGAGAAGTGCCCGTGGCATCTGGATGGTAATCACACCACCGAGCAGTGCTACCAGCTCCGGCGAGCACTCAAGGATACTCCCGACCCACGGCCTCCTCACGACAAGAAGGGCAAGAAAAAAGTCGACGAGGGCAACGGTGACTTCCAGGAACCTGACAAGACGGTGAATGTCCTCTTCGGCGGACTACCCACCAGATGGTCTCAGAAGGCCACCCGACGGGAAGTCTTGAACATCGGACCAGCGGTGCCGACACCTCTGAGGTGGTCGGAGGTACCCATCACCTTCTCCCGCGTGGATCAATGGACAAGCTTCTCCGAACCAGGACGTTTCCCACTCGTCCTGAAACCTGTAGTCGCGGGCTCCAGACTCAACAAGGTCCTCATCGACGGCGGGAGCGGACTCAACGTCCTCTTCACCAAGACCTTGAAGAAGATGAAGCTCGACATCACCGACATGCTCACCAAGAGCGCGTCACCCTTCTACGGCATTGTCCCCGGTAACACGGCTATTCCACTGGGCTCAGTGGTCCTGCCAGTTACCTTCGGGGAGACAAGGGAGAACTACCGCACCGAGTACATCAAGTTCGAGGTTGCGGACTTCGAAACCTCCTACCATGCCATCCTCGGCAGACCAGCTATCGCCAAGTTCATGGCGGTACCACACTACACCTACTTGGTACTCAAGATGCCAAGTCCTGCCGGAGTACTCACATTGCAAAGGGACTTGAAGATCTCGTTCGACTGCGACACCGAAGCCGTGGAACTCGCAGCGACCAACCAAGTACCCAATGCAATGATGGAGATCTTTGCTGCGTCCAAGAAGCTCGCCCCAACCGAACTCGAGATTCCCGAGAAGACCGACACCGCAAACAAGCCTCAGCCATCAGAGGAAGTCCAAGTGAAGGCCATCCACCTTGGGACGGGTGACAGCAGCAAGACTACCATGATCGGGGCATGTCTGGACCCGAAATAGGAAGACACGCTCGTCAGCTTCCTCCGGGCTAACCGAGACATCTTTGCATGGAAGCCAGCGGACATGCCAGGGGTGCCCAGGAGGCTGATCGAGCACTCACTCAACGTCGATCCTAAAGCTACCCCCAAACGACAACACCTTCGCCGTTTCGCCGATGACCGACGGGATGCCATCAAGAAGGAACTCGCCAAACTACTCGCGGCGGGCTTCATCTGTGAAGTCTTCCATCCTGAGTGGCTCGCCAACCCCGTCCTCGTCCGCAAGAAGAACACCAACGAGTGGAGGATGTGCGTCGACTACACTGACCTCAATAAGCACTGCCCCAAAGACCCCTTCGGGCTGCCGCGGATTGATCAAGTCATCGACTCCACGGCGGGCTGCGACCTGCTTTGCTTCCTTGACTGCTACTCCGGGTACCACCAGATCGCTATCAAGGAAGAAGACCAGGAGAAGACCGCGTTCATCACCCCGTTCGGCGCCTATTGCTACACGACAATGTCGTTCGGGTTGAAGAATGCCGGCGCCACCTACCAACGAGCTATCCAGGCCTGCTTCAAGAAGCAGCTCAACAAGAACGTCGAAGCCTACGTGGATGACGTGGTCGTCAAGACCAGAAACTCCGATACGCTCATCGCCGATCTTGAAGAGACTTTCGCATCCCTGCGAGAGTACCAATGGAAGCTCAATCCCAACAAGTGCGTCTTCGGCGTACCATCTGGGAAACTACTCGGCTTCATCATCAGCCATCGCGGCATCGAAGCCAACCCCGAGAAGATCTCCGCCATCACCAACATGAAAGCTCCAACATGCATCAAGGATGTCCAGAAGCTGACCGGGTGCATGGCGGCCCTGAACAGATTTATCTCGAAGCTTGGAGAACGGGGACTACCCTTCTTCAAACTACTCAAGCATCAAGAGAAGTTCGCGTGGACCGCGGAGGCTGATCAAGCTCTGGTGTAGCTTAAAGACTTCCTGTCTAAGCCACCGGTCCTCACAGCTCCTCGCAAAAAGGAGCAGCTACTTCTCTACCTCGCTGCGACTACTCATGTGGTCAGTACTGCCATCGTCGTCGAGCGGCAGGAAGAAGGCCACGCCTACCCAGTCCAGCGACCAGTCTACTTCGTCAGTGAGGTTCTCTCAGAGTCCAAGGCACGGTACCAGCCAGTCCAGAAGCTACTCTACGCAGTGCTCATCACCTCGCGGAAGCTACGACACTACTTCCAGGAGTACTCGATTGTTGTTATCACCGACTACCCGCTCGGTGACATACTCCGCAACCAGGATGCTACTGGAAGAATCTCCAAGTGGGTGGTCGAACTCGACGCCCTTAACATCGACTTCAAGCCACGTACTGCTATCAAGTCCCAGGCACTAGTCGACTTCATGGCAGAGTGGCGGGAGAATCAGCTACCAACTCCAACCGAGCGGCCAGAACACTGGGTGATGTACTTTGATGAATCACTCAAGCTCGAGATCGCAGGTGTAGGAGTACTCCTGATCTCTCCAAAGGGCGAACAACTCAAGTACGTCCTGCAAATCTTCTGGAAGGTCTCAAACAACGAAGCCGAGTACGAAGCCCTACTTCACGGGCTCCGCCTCGCAATCTCTTTGGGCATCAAGCGGCTACTAGTCTACGGCGACTCCGCAGTGGTCATCAACCAAGTCAACAAGTCTTGGGATCGCAACAAGGAGAACATGGACGCCTACTGTCTGGAAGTCCGCAAGCTCGAGAACAAGTTCTACGGTCTCGAGTTCCACCACGTCGTCCGCGACAACAATATTGCCGCGGACGTCCTGTCGAAGCTTGGTTCTACTCGCGCGCAAGTACCTGCTGGAGTCTTCGTCCACGAGCTTCACGTGCCATCCATCCCGGAGTCAGCGCCAACGGCCACTGACCCTGCACCACTACAGTCTGGCCAGGAGGTCATGATGATTGACGTGGACTGGAGACAACCCTTCATCGACTACATCCGCGAGCAGAAGGTCCCATCCGACAAGAACATGGCCGAACAACTCGTTCGCCTAGCCAAGGCCTACGTACTAGTCGGAGACAAGCTCTACAGGCGAGGTGCCACTTCTGGAGTACTCATGAAGTGCATACCTCGAGAAGAAGGCAAGGATATCTTGGAGGAGATCCACAAAGGTGTCTGCGGCAACCACACGTCTTCTCGAATGCTGGTGAGCAAGGCTTTCCGACGAGCTTTCTACTGGCCCACAGCTCTGGCCGACGCTGAAGAACTCATCAGAAAGTGCCAAGGATGTCAATTCTTCGCCAAGCAGCAACACGTCCCGGCCTACAAGCTAGTCACCATACCACCAACCTGGCCCTTTGCCTGCTGGGGGCTCGACATAATTGGGCCTCTACCAACTGCGCCAGGAGGATTCAACAGAGTCTTGGTGGCCATCGACAAGTTCACCAAGTGGATCGAAGTCAAGCCGGTCACCTGCCCAAAGGCCGACAGAGTACTCGACTTCTTGGATGAACTCGTGCATCGCTACGGGCTGCCCCATCGCATCATCACAGACTTGGGTTCCAACTTCAACAACCATCAGTTCTGGGAGTACTGCGAAAATAGCGGGATCGACGTCCGGTACGTCTCAGTCGCCCATCCCCGCGCCAACAGCCAAGTTGAGCGCGCCAACGGGATGGTACTCGACGCCCTCAAGAAGCGATTGCACGACGCAGCTAACACCAAAGGAGGCAAGTGGATCAAGGAACTACCCAACGCACTCTGGGGGCTTCGTACTCAGCCTACCAAGCCGACGGGGCAGTCGCCCTACTTCCTGGTCTACGGCTCCGAAGCTATTCTACCTGCCGACGTGATGTGGGAATCCCCGGCAGTAGAACAATACGACGAAGACATCTCAGAAGACAGCAGACGGGTTGATATCGACAGTCTCGAAGAAGCCCGCTGCGCCGCCCTCATCCAATCAGCAAGGTACCTTGAGGGTATCCGACGCTACCATGATCGCAACGTCAAGGAACGCTCCTTCAACGTCAGCGATCTAGTCCTCCGTCGTATCCAGAACACTGATGGACTACACAAGCTCAGCTCACCATGGGAAGGTCCCTTCTCAATCTCCAAGGTGACCGGACCAGGCTCCTACCGCCTCCAAACACTTGAAGGCGACAACATCAGCAACTCGTTGAACGTCGACCAGCTGTGTCGCTTCTACGCGTAGTCGCTCGACTACTCTACGGGTCTAGGTCTACACAACTACTCACGGACTCCTCGCTGTAAGCGGCCTTCCGGTCCTGGCACTAGTCTCCGGACTACTCTTCTCCAAGATCCAGCGTCAACGGCTACTAACGGATCTTGGGCTGCTTAGAGCGCTGAGGACTCTAGCGGCGGTCTGCAAGACCATGTAAGACCATGTACTCTAGATCCAGTCTATACGACTACTAACGGATCTCTAGCTGTAAGCGGCCTAAGGGTCCTAGCGCCACTTAGCCGTAGGCGGCCTCCGGGTCCTGGCGACTACACTTGTAAACGGCTTTGACCATCTAGGTGTACTTATTCATCAGTAATAAAGTTTGATCTTCATTCAACTTCTTTACTGTGCCTTCCAATCAGGCATCTCCTACTGAGTACTACTACTCACAAGCTCCACCACGGTTTGGTACTCCGCACACTTCGTTGCAAGTGGCGGCTACGAGTACTTATTTCACAGATATATCATGGACAACTTTCATTGATAATCCAAACAAGTTACTAACAACTCTGTTTGTTTTACATCAACTACTCTAAGCTACTCCTACAGGTACTCCTACTGAAGGTTGAGCTTTTCCGCCACTTGTTCAGTAATGGGCGCCATCTCCTCCAGGAGGGTCTTGTACTGATCGTCAGTACAGTTCGCCGCAAGTCCACCGGCGACTACGTCCACTGGAGCCTTGAGGAAATATGACTTCATGTATGCCAAGACTTGATTTGGGATCGACTTCGCCAAGTGCTTGACATACGTCGCCAGACGCCCGGGGGCTTCCTTCAACCGGTCCACCAGTGGAGCAATCTTGGGCCCGCCCGGGTGTGGCACCAGCAGCCTTGCAATGGGTAGCGCGGCTTCCTCAAGTTCCTTCAGCTGGCCCCGCAGCTTCTCGCAATCTTCATTGAGCTTCTGCAGAGATTTATAGCAATTGACAAGGCCACGGTCTGAGGCTTCACGAAGCTCCATGTGCTTGATACACTCATAGCGCAACTGAGCGTACTCATACTCAAGTACCTCTCTTTTGTCGGTCTCACGATACACGATGTTCTTCAAGTCCGTCTCCGACGCCTTCAGCTGGTCGACCCTTTCCTCAAGCTCTGCAGACAACTCATCACACTGTCAGATTATCCCAAGGTACCCTAATAAGTACTCAAAGGCTTTGGCGGGAAGCATACCTTTATTCTTCTGGCGCAGCGACTTGTTTTTCCGAATCAAGTCGTCCCTTTTCGCCTGCATCTCTTGCACTTCGTTATGATATTGGGCGAAGGCGCCGTCGAGCTTGGATTGGAGCAGGGCGGAATGTTTCTTCGACTTATCGAGCTCTTTCTCCAAGGCTTCGGCACGAAGGACTGTGTCGCCGTACCCCTTCAGCAGCTCGGACTTCTCACGGGATCTTTCAATAATATCCTGTGCATACAGAACAGTCAAACGGGTACTTTGTACTTCGTCATACAAGACTACTCGAGGTACTCGCAACGTACCTTGACCCACTGCTGGGTACGCCGCCATGACTCCATGTTCAGAGCAACAACAGCCGGATCGACAAGATTGTCTTCCAGCAACTCAAGACCCCCGCGGCTTGAAGATGCCTCCTCTGCCATAGCCGCCGAACGGATCGGCGCGGCTTCCTCTATGATGGGCGAGCGGACGACTACGTCCGTGCTCGTCCCGTGGAGCGGATCGTCCTGCACTTCCGCACCCGACTCGGGGGCCACCGCAGTCCCCAGCTCGGGGGCTGTTTCTTCCGCCGTCCCGGCCATCGGTCCTGTAGGCTCCGACTCCAGAGTAGCTGTTTCCATGGCCACGGCTTCAGGAATCGAGGTTCCCTCAGCTTGTGCTCCTAGCACAATGAGTACACGCAGCCAATCTCAGCGGCTACGACTACTATGCATGATGACTACCAGTGGTGACAGGACACATACCTTCAACCAAGGTGGCTTCCTTCAACGTCGACTCCACCGCGACTTCAGTCTGTGGCGGCGGCGTGGGTTCGCGCTTGTGACAGAACCGCCCAAAATAATTCCGTATTATCGCCTAAGCCGGTCCACGTGGCCATTAAGCAATAATAAAGAACTATTCTGTCGCCTCTGCCGGGGCATGCCCGGTAAATCACTTACACAGGATCGATTTATGCGCTAAGCCCACACGAAGGCGGGACCAGAGTACAACATTACATTACATAAAAGTTCATAAGTACTTAAAATTACAAACCAAGTTTTGACTACATAAAAGTAAAGGTGATTCAGAGTTTAAACAGCGGAAATAAAACTAGCGGAAGATACACATGGGAGGCCATCCATAGAGTATCACTCATCAACATCGTTTTCCCATTCAAGTTCCCAACCATCTGGAATAGATCCAGGCCAGATGAGATTACCTGAAAACAACAACAAAAGCAAGACTGAGTATAATAATACTCAGCAAGACTTACCCGACAAAAATAAAAGACACAGCTAGACATGCAAGGCTTTTTGGCTGGTGGGTTTGTTTTGCCAAAAGCAACTAAGAGTTGATCCTTACTTTCAAATTTTAGCTCAAGTTCTAGTATGTTAACCATTCTAGGTAAGCACCTAGCTAAGCAAGCATGGTTGTACAAACAAAATTAATCATCCAACAATATTAATCCGAAATGTTCCATAAATAAACATGGGGTAGCCAGTGGTCAAGCCGACTCAGATAACGGCGAGTGACCGACGATCGATCGATTTATATCCTTGCAAGGTAAACCCAAGATACACGGAAGAAGGTAGACCAAGTGCAGTGTCTACCCCAACCAGGCGGTTCCCAACATCCCACAGTTTGGGATCAGACGCTACAAACTCTGGTACACGGTTATCCGGAGGGTCTAACCCGACCAGTCCGGACTCACACACTATACCACGGGTAGCTAGCCCGGAGACGCAACCCAAGCCGGTAGCTAGAAAGATCCCGCCCCGGTTCAGAAGGTACTAGGCTTACCGGTCCCATTCCCGACAAGCACTTGGTACGTTCAATAGCTTAAACCAGCACAATGCTACTCGGTCGAGACCGAACCCATTGCTCTTACCACATGAGCGAGTCATTTTAACCAACTTATGATTCCAACATAAGCATCCTATATCTCGCGAGCAATGAGTCATTACTCGACTTGTACCGTGTCCTTAAAGCATGGCACTAGCGTTTCTAACATACTAGTAAAAGAGCATAGGAGTCCTAAGGATCATGCATCTAGGTTTCAAAGCAACTCCTGAAACTTAAATGCACAAATCATAACATAAATACGAAAAGTAAAGATATGAGTTTAGAAAAAGGGTTAGATGTATCCGGGGCTTGCCTTCCTCTGACTCAACACTAACACTAGCCTTGGGCTCTTCTGGACTTTGGTCCAGGTCTTGCTGCACACTAACTTGATTCAACTCTCCAGTAGCTGCTCCCTCCTCCTCCTGGGTGAGCGTGTATGCCCCGTCGGGAAGATCTACACGTTTACATGCACATGTATTAGATTATGGTGGAGGTGGGAGAATTACCACAAAACCAACTCTTGTTGGACACATCCATCCAAACATTATCATTTTCTCACAGAAATTATTAGGGTGTGTGGTGATAAGCAAAACACTACTTTGATGGTGATTGTGTGCACATCTAAGCAATTTAAGTTACTTAACTACACCAAACAGCAAGGGGGTGTGTTTAAATTAATAAAAACAGAAACAAACATGATTTCACAATTTAGCACTTTTAATTTCCATTTCTTTCTTTAATTACTTAAAACAAGCCTTTCAACCATAAACCCAAATTAAATCAAAAACACTTCAAATGAGCCTAATCTTTTGCACACAGCAACATATGCCTATTTTAAGCTCTCAAACCAAAATATAGCTTAAGATCATTTATAAATTAATTTATACGAAAAAGACAAATTTCAGCCTAGTAAATCAACATTAATTCATATAAAAAGATTTAATAAACTTTTTGATCTCAACTTTCTCCTACAGGTCATTTATGCCAAGAATGAGTTTCTGACCAAAGCATGCTTGCAGATTCAAATTATTTTTCAGATTTTGAATTTAAGCTCCTACACAAGATTAAATCCAAATCACATATTAAACAATTTCCTAAAATCACATCCATCATACCAGAGGTACTACTCAACAAGGCAAAGCCCTAGGATGCACATGTGGTTACAGAAAAGTTTAATTAAGGGGCTATAAAAAGCATCAAGCTTAATCTAGCATAAAACTTACATAAATCATAACTAAAGATCTATACATCAAACTCATGCCAATTTTGGTCACAAAACCAAACATGTCATACAGAGCAACATATCCAAAATTCAAGTCCATAGCATGTGTATATTTTAAACTACACTAAAAACACTTCAAACTGAATTTGAATTTTTAATTCAAAAACTGTACAGAAAAACCCTATACATGTTTTCTAGAAAAGATATATTTATTCACCAGGAAACCAACAAAATTGGATTTGCATTTTTCTGATTTTTCTACAATTTTCTATGAATTTTTGAAGTTGCAGAGAAAACCTAAAACAGCTTTTACACTCGGGCCCTTGGATTAATTTTCCGATATTACAGAAAAGCCCCTAGTTCACGAAAAACTCCCTGGATCTTTTGCAATCCTTGCAATGTGCCCCCTGCCGGCGCAGGGAACACCGCCGGCGACGATTGGCCGCCGGAGTTGGCCGGGTGAGGGGCTAGAGAGGCGTGCGTGCTCACCCTTGACCTTTCCCCGTCGATGGTTGGTGCAGAGACGGGCTTCAGGGCGACCGGCGGCGGTGAGGTGGCCGAGCGGCCGCCTCTGCTGCCAGCGACGGTGACAGCGGCATTGGCGTCGCCGGGCCTGTGCTCTGGGGTTGTCCGGGGACTCGTGAGGAAGAGTGGAGAGGAAAGGAGTGGTTGGGCGACGGAGCTTCGGCCGGAGGTGACCTCGCCGGGTGCCAGCGGCGGGGCGGACGTGGAGCGCACGCCGTGGTACCGATTTGCCGGCGACGGCGTGACCAGGTGGTGCACGGGCGGTGCAGGCTTGCTTCAAGGATCAGGGAAAGGGTGGAGCTCGAGTGTGGCGGCGGAAATCGAGGGGCCACAAGGAATCACCGCGACGGCTCTGGGAAGCTCGCCGGCGGAGGGAAAAACGGACACGATGGCCGTGACTTGGGTTTTAAGCGACAAGTAGCGCGTGCTCGACAAGGACTAGGTGGTGATGAGCCTAAGGGCGCCAGCTGGGCGTCCATCGAGCCTCGGTCGCATGCGCGCGCGGTGCGCGGCGCGGATGCGCGACGACGCGTGGACAATGGGTCCGCGACCGATCGGCGGCTCGCCCCTGGACGCGGCTCGTGATTCCGCAGGTCTTCGGAGTCCCCACGGCTCATGCACGGTCCACCGCGGAGTGTCCGGAGTCCGTACGCCGGAGGACGCGGAGCGCGACGCGTGGCGCGCGCGACCGCGGCGCACACGGCGTGAGAACGCGACGTCACGGTTGTTCCGACTGTTTTATTCCATTTAGACAAGTTCGAAAAAGCGAAACTCCCATTTCTTGAATATAACTTGAAAATCTCCAAAAAGCAAAGTTGTAGAGGAGCCATAGATCTACAACTTTCCCAAAGGGCGACATATGTTTTGATCAACGGTTTGCCCGGGAACGTCGGCCGAAGTTGCAGTTTTTCCACGGCTCGAGTTACTGTTCACAGCGCAGCCAAACCGATTTTTGGCCAATTTGCACTCAAAATTGAAATGTCCACCAATTACGAAAAATGTGTTCCCGGAAATAATGAACAACTTTCGTATTGGCCGATTTTGAACTCCTATAGTGAAATTTGGAGAACGCGCAAGAAAACCATTTCAGCCTTAAAGGAGATCTAGGGTTTGACCGTGATTTGGGAATTTGACCAAGGTCTTTTGTGCAAAGGTGTGCAAGATCATGTCAAACATGTTTATGAGCCAATTAAACATGATTAACACTAGTATTTATCTTTATTAAACACCTGGGGTGTTACAGTCTACCCCCCTTAAAAGGAATCTCGTCCCGAGATTCAACACAAGATTAGAGGAAAACCTCTTGGGGAGATAACGGGTTTCATGAGGAAACCACAGAGCAAAGATAAACTCTTCCGTATGTAAATCTCAAGGATGATAAAAGGTACATGGGCTGCCTCACACATCATCAATGTCGCTCGTGAGGAAGCGGGCGATGAATGTACACATGAAAAACTAAAACCATCAATAATTGGACCGCAAAGCAGACGTACAGTCCTACTAGAGTCCAGCAGATGGAATCAAACATCTCCAGAAAATGACCCATAGTTGGTGATGTGGGGTTGGCTCCCTCTTGTGGCTCTCTTCTCGAGCTTCTTCTTTGTGATGTTGGCACCAAACCTTCAGTGGACGAGCTTCATGGAAAGGCTCGGACTGACACCAACAGCTGCAGGAGCTTGACTCTTCTTCACATTGCTGGGGAAGATAGAGGAAAGAGCTTAATCAACGAGGAATGTCGTAAGCGGCGAAAGTGGCCGATGTCTGCTCAAAGAAACATTTGGAGAGAAGGGAGGGCGACGAAAGGTGGTGGCTCAACTGGATGCAACTCTGAGTGGTGAGAGTCGACGGGGAGATGCTCCTTTTATTGATGTTCACCGTGATGTAGTGGCGGTGGTGCTCGCACCACTTGGGTAGGGGCCGGTGGCAAGGAGGTGTGGTGGTGGCATGTGGCACGATGGTGGCCGGCATTGGGATGCCGTGGCGACAAGACGACCACGATCAACAGCGGTGGCTGTGACAAATCGACACAGAACAGGCGAAGCATGGATATGGAGGAGTCAAATTGGCTCTCGAGAGGATTGACCGTGACTTTGGGAGAAAGAGAAGAGTTGGAGTAACTACCATCCTAAATTGGGATTGTACCAAGGAAAACCTATCAAAGGATTTTGCCCATCCTTTATTTACTGGTATCCCGGTTCCTTTGATTAGGAGGAAACGTGCTAAAGGACCAAAGATTACTGACTCAGTAGAAGGCTCTTCTTATCTTAACTTTTGGAGAACTTGCTCATACTCCTTCAACCAGCTTAGTTGAGTCACTACCAAGTGAATTTTGAAATTTAGAAGGAAGAAGACCAAGTTGAAAGGTTCCAAAAAGATTCCCATAAAGAAGGGAAACCTCAAATATTTGGGTAAATTTGTTTACGGAGGTTCATGAATTTGTTTTTAGGAGATCAATAAAAAGGTCAACTCTTAGAGTATCCTGGAAAGTACAATTGTCAATGGCAAGTGACAAGATTTTGGAAACAAAATTGGGAAGGGAGTGAGGAAAATACCCTTGCTCAAGGTTTATCTTAATGAAGTATTTTAATTACTTTATACACCACACCAGGGCGTAATGATTTTGAGTTGAAACTCATGCACTTGATGAGTCATGGGATGACAATGCTTATGCATATGGGAAATGACTCGTGCAACAATGGGATGGTGCACATGTGGATGCTCATGATGAAGTGCATATAGTATGATGTACATGTATATGAGCATATGATGTTTATGCATATGAACTTACAATGTATATGTCATGGTGCATAGTGAGAGATGCACATGATATGTATATGATGAGGTGCATGCATGATGATGCACATGTTTATGAATGCGTGATGCGTATGCTCATGAGATATGGTGCTCATGATGCAATGTCAGCATGACTTGCTTCACCCATGAGGTTAGTCAAGGTAGAGAGGATAAACATAGAGTTGAGAAGTAATAGGTGCGGTGAGTCGCATTCTCACAAACCAAGATACCTAGCGCGCTCCTAGTGGTTATCACATGGCTGCAGCACACATGATACACTAGGTTCCATCGCGGCACCTTCGTTCATGGATCAACAACATCACCACCATAAAGAGAATAGAGTAGAAAGGGTGAAACTTTCAGTGCGTATGCATGTTAGTCCAACCCAGGTTTCCAGATGCACATGTCGTGTAATGCATTTCCATGCTCATGAATTATGTTGTTAGAGATGCAGCATATGCATGCTGGAATGATGCTCATTATGCATACCAACAGATTTTTGATGCCTTGTAACCATGTTCTCATTTATTTGTTTGTGAGCAAGCATAAGGATTTTTAGGTCATGGGTTGAGAATTTATAGTGATCAATGTAGGGATATCGATGCAAGGAAAGTGGAGTGATCACCTTTATATAGCCATAAGAAGTTGGTGGATCGCCTTTAAATTGAAGAAAAGGTGTATAAGCAATCAGGAGAGTACAACGGGGTTCCACTTGACTCGGCAAGGATATGGGTATGCTTCTATAAGAAACCATCCTAAGAAGAGATGGAGATAGATGTATCTTGTACTGATTGTGTTCATCTGTGGATAGAAACTTCAAAAACATACGTGGAGCATTCTTCCACCACCTAAATATCATCATCTTTAGGCAGGGAATGTAAAATCTCGTGCCTTCCGATATTGGTATTCAACTTAGAGATAATGCTGAGGCTATCATGCCCGAAATTTCAGATATCGCTTTGCTGTCAGGGCTGTTGGACAGCAGGCCGAGGGTCACTAAAAATTCCATATCTCTCAGCTCAAGTGTCGAAAATTTCTAAACTTTGGTAAGCATGTGTAGAATTTCATACGCCACAACTTTGGTATTCAACTCCAGGACAGATTCAACTTTTACAGGGGTCGAAAGATTCGTTACCAAAGCTCTGTCTAGCAGTTTTTACAGCAAACAGGGGCTTACCAAAAATTTGATATTTCTCAATATACACATGCATAAATGCTGAAATTTTGTGAGCATTTCCATCACAAAATTATGAACCAATATGGTATTCAAGGTTTGCTCTGGATTTCAAAGGAAGATGACCTAAAAATTTGAATTTCAGAGATCACTAGTTCTGAAATTCAGCAGGACAGAGACCTAATGTTTTGGGCATATCTCCCAAACTAAAAATCTAGTGACCTTGAGATTTCTACAGGAGGTATACAGATACCTAAGGAGCATTTTTGGTATTCAAGAGTCGAACCAATTCAGATTGGAAAAGGGTCTAACTGATCGATTTTTAGAGTGTTGTTGCCCAGAAATTTCAGCAGGACAGAGCTTCACTAAAAAGACCATAACTCAAAAATTGAGTACCCAATTACCATAAGATTCTTACAGCATGATCTAAGCTAGATAAAGAACATTTTTGCTATAGATTTTCTGGTCAAATTCATTTAGGAACTATATGCAAAAATTCGAGTTTTCAGACTAACTCAGGAATTTGACAGCCTTTCAGCATGACCTTGCCTAGCAAAATTAATCCTAACTTTAGTTTTATGCATCCTAAAATCATGAGAAATTCAGAGAGCATTCTTAACTAGGTGATGAACAATTTCCCTGAAGAGCACCTAGCCAGAAATTTTCTAGATAAACCTTAGAAAAATTTGGACAGCAACTAGTTACAATCTTTGCTTAACACTTTATCACAGCATCAAACTAGCATGATTGGTCCTTAAGAACACAAATTAAATAGAGACCAAGCAACACATGATTTAAGTTCAGTTTTGGTTTGATAGCTTTTACATGATGCAAAAAGCGTCCTAAACTTCCTCACAAAGCTCTTAAGCTCAAAAACGAAGTTAGTGCCGGTGGCAAGGCATACATATACGTCTCTCCTTATACTAGCTAGTCGAAAGCTACTCGTTTCTTAAATTACCGTTCCTAACAACCGTGGTTAGTGTACCTGCAGAAAATCACAGATATTCAAGACCTTTTGTGCCAGCACTCACAAAAGCGTCCACATTCATTACCGTTCACTATAGAAACGGTATCCATGCGTAAAGCCGCTGCATGGACAGCGTCCAACCTCGGACACCTCCGTTTGAATGGAGTTGTCCTTTCCACCTATTGCGGGTTCGCACATGTATGGCAAAACATGGCTAGACACAGACGCGACGTGGGTTCCCATTGGAATAGGTCCCATCCATCCCTCACGGACTTTCCCGTGGCACCATCACGTATGGCAAAACGTGACGAGACGCAGACGCGACGTGGCACCCATTGGAATAGGTCCCACTAGTCCCTCACAGGACTTCCCGGTGGTACCACCACGTATGGCAAAACGTGATGAACTAGTATGGTTGTGCATGAAAGTAAGTTTTGACAGGAATAAATGTGCTGGAAGTCAGATTAAATACACCATAGAGTATTAGCCACCTGAAAGAACCCAAAAATTCCCTCTAGGGCCTCTCGGACTAGATTAGACCTTAACGTCCTACTCACTTAGCAAGATTATTAATCTTGGCAAATTTTATTCCAAAAACAAGTTTGTTAAGTTATTTTAATTACTCTGGTGCATAACTCGCTCTGATGCCAGCTGTGACAGAACCGCCCAAAATAATTCCGTATTATCGCCTAAGCCGGTCCACGTGGCCATTAAGCAATAATAAAGAACTATTCTGTCGCCTCTGCCGGGGCATGCCCGGTAAATCACTTACACAGGATCGATTTATGCGCTAAGCCCACACGAAGGCGGGACCAGAGTACAACATTACATTACATAAAAGTTCATAAGTACTTAAAATTACAAACCAAGTTTTGACTACATAAAAGTAAAGGTGATTCAGAGTTTAAACAGCGGAAATAAAACTAGCGGAAGATACACATGGGAGGCCATCCATAGAGTATCACTCATCAACATCGTTTTCCCATTCAAGTTCCCAACCATCTGGAATAGATCCAGGCCAGATGAGATTACCTGAAAACAACAACAAAAGCAAGACTGAGTATAATAATACTCAGCAAGACTTACCCGACAAAAATAAAAGACACAGCTAGACATGCAAGGCTTTTTGGCTGGTGGGTTTGTTTTGCCAAAAGCAACTAAGAGTTGATCCTTACTTTCAAATTTTAGCTCAAGTTCTAGTATGTTAACCATTCTAGGTAAGCACCTAGCTAAGCAAGCATGGTTGTACAAACAAAATTAATCATCCAACAATATTAATCCGAAATGTTCCATAAATAAACATGGGGTAGCCAGTGGTCAAGCCGACTCAGATAACGGCGAGTGACCGACGATCGATCGATTTATATCCTTGCAAGGTAAACCCAAGATACACGGAAGAAGGTAGACCAAGTGCAGTGTCTACCCCAACCAGGCGGTTCCCAACATCCCACAGTTTGGGATCAGACGCTACAAACTCTGGTACACGGTTATCCGGAGGGTCTAACCCGACCAGTCCGGACTCACACACTATACCACGGGTAGCTAGCCCGGAGACGCAACCCAAGCCGGTAGCTAGAAAGATCCCGCCCCGGTTCAGAAGGTACTAGGCTTACCGGTCCCATTCCCGACAAGCACTTGGTACGTTCAATAGCTTAAACCAGCACAATGCTACTCGGTCGAGACCGAACCCATTGCTCTTACCACATGAGCGAGTCATTTTAACCAACTTATGATTCCAACATAAGCATCCTATATCTCGCGAGCAATGAGTCATTACTCGACTTGTACCGTGTCCTTAAAGCATGGCACTAGCGTTTCTAACATACTAGTAAAAGAGCATAGGAGTCCTAAGGATCATGCATCTAGGTTTCAAAGCAACTCCTGAAACTTAAATGCACAAATCATAACATAAATACGAAAAGTAAAGATATGAGTTTAGAAAAAGGGTTAGATGTATCCGGGGCTTGCCTTCCTCTGACTCAACACTAACACTAGCCTTGGGCTCTTCTGGACTTTGGTCCAGGTCTTGCTGCACACTAACTTGATTCAACTCTCCAGTAGCTGCTCCCTCCTCCTCCTGGGTGAGCGTGTATGCCCCGTCGGGAAGATCTACACGTTTACATGCACATGTATTAGATTATGGTGGAGGTGGGAGAATTACCACAAAACCAACTCTTGTTGGACACATCCATCCAAACATTATCATTTTCTCACAGAAATTATTAGGGTGTGTGGTGATAAGCAAAACACTACTTTGATGGTGATTGTGTGCACATCTAAGCAATTTAAGTTACTTAACTACACCAAACAGCAAGGGGGTGTGTTTAAATTAATAAAAACAGAAACAAACATGATTTCACAATTTAGCACTTTTAATTTCCATTTCTTTCTTTAATTACTTAAAACAAGCCTTTCAACCATAAACCCAAATTAAATCAAAAACACTTCAAATGAGCCTAATCTTTTGCACACAGCAACATATGCCTATTTTAAGCTCTCAAACCAAAATATAGCTTAAGATCATTTATAAATTAATTTATACGAAAAAGACAAATTTCAGCCTAGTAAATCAACATTAATTCATATAAAAAGATTTAATAAACTTTTTGATCTCAACTTTCTCCTACAGGTCATTTATGCCAAGAATGAGTTTCTGACCAAAGCATGCTTGCAGATTCAAATTATTTTTCAGATTTTGAATTTAAGCTCCTACACAAGATTAAATCCAAATCACATATTAAACAATTTCCTAAAATCACATCCATCATACCAGAGGTACTACTCAACAAGGCAAAGCCCTAGGATGCACATGTGGTTACAGAAAAGTTTAATTAAGGGGCTATAAAAAGCATCAAGCTTAATCTAGCATAAAACTTACATAAATCATAACTAAAGATCTATACATCAAACTCATGCCAATTTTGGTCACAAAACCAAACATGTCATACAGAGCAACATATCCAAAATTCAAGTCCATAGCATGTGTATATTTTAAACTACACTAAAAACACTTCAAACTGAATTTGAATTTTTAATTCAAAAACTGTACAGAAAAACCCTATACATGTTTTCTAGAAAAGATATATTTATTCACCAGGAAACCAACAAAATTGGATTTGCATTTTTCTGATTTTTCTACAATTTTCTATGAATTTTTGAAGTTGCAGAGAAAACCTAAAACAGCTTTTACACTCGGGCCCTTGGATTAATTTTCCGATATTACAGAAAAGCCCCTAGTTCACGAAAAACTCCCTGGATCTTTTGCAATCCTTGCAATGTGCCCCCTGCCGGCGCAGGGAACACCGCCGGCGACGATTGGCCGCCGGAGTTGGCCGGGTGAGGGGCTAGAGAGGCGTGCGTGCTCACCCTTGACCTTTCCCCGTCGATGGTTGGTGCAGAGACGGGCTTCAGGGCGACCGGCGGCGGTGAGGTGGCCGAGCGGCCGCCTCTGCTGCCAGCGACGGTGACAGCGGCATTGGCGTCGCCGGGCCTGTGCTCTGGGGTTGTCCGGGGACTCGTGAGGAAGAGTGGAGAGGAAAGGAGTGGTTGGGCGACGGAGCTTCGGCCGGAGGTGACCTCGCCGGGTGCCAGCGGCGGGGCGGACGTGGAGCGCACGCCGTGGTACCGATTTGCCGGCGACGGCGTGACCAGGTGGTGCACGGGCGGTGCAGGCTTGCTTCAAGGATCAGGGAAAGGGTGGAGCTCGAGTGTGGCGGCGGAAATCGAGGGGCCACAAGGAATCACCGCGACGGCTCTGGGAAGCTCGCCGGCGGAGGGAAAAACGGACACGATGGCCGTGACTTGGGTTTTAAGCGACAAGTAGCGCGTGCTCGACAAGGACTAGGTGGTGATGAGCCTAAGGGCGCCAGCTGGGCGTCCATCGAGCCTCGGTCGCATGCGCGCGCGGTGCGCGGCGCGGATGCGCGACGACGCGTGGACAATGGGTCCGCGACCGATCGGCGGCTCGCCCCTGGACGCGGCTCGTGATTCCGCAGGTCTTCGGAGTCCCCACGGCTCATGCACGGTCCACCGCGGAGTGTCCGGAGTCCGTACGCCGGAGGACGCGGAGCGCGACGCGTGGCGCGCGCGACCGCGGCGCACACGGCGTGAGAACGCGACGTCACGGTTGTTCCGACTGTTTTATTCCATTTAGACAAGTTCGAAAAAGCGAAACTCCCATTTCTTGAATATAACTTGAAAATCTCCAAAAAGCAAAGTTGTAGAGGAGCCATAGATCTACAACTTTCCCAAAGGGCGACATATGTTTTGATCAACGGTTTGCCCGGGAACGTCGGCCGAAGTTGCAGTTTTTCCACGGCTCGAGTTACTGTTCACAGCGCAGCCAAACCGATTTTTGGCCAATTTGCACTCAAAATTGAAATGTCCACCAATTACGAAAAATGTGTTCCCGGAAATAATGAACAACTTTCGTATTGGCCGATTTTGAACTCCTATAGTGAAATTTGGAGAACGCGCAAGAAAACCATTTCAGCCTTAAAGGAGATCTAGGGTTTGACCGTGATTTGGGAATTTGACCAAGGTCTTTTGTGCAAAGGTGTGCAAGATCATGTCAAACATGTTTATGAGCCAATTAAACATGATTAACACTAGTATTTATCTTTATTAAACACCTGGGGTGTTACAGCGCTCCTCCGCCGAGCGGCCCTCTCCGTCAGCTGGAGTGCTGGTCTCCTCACCGTCCCATGACAGGTCCGTGGATTTCCTGCATCACGAGGTAATCAAGTCAGCAATGCAAGTCTACCGTCTACATGACTACTTGAAAGTTCATAAGCACTTACAGTGTTGACCGCACCACGGTCAGGGTCGGAGCACCTAGTATACTGGCAATATCAACTATGCCAGCCTCGGCGGCAGCTCCGGCCTCAACAGATGCCTCCTCTGGTTGCTCCACAGCTGCAGCCGGCGGAGGGTTTCGTCTCTCTTCAACCGATGGCTGCGGCTCCGCAGCGCCGATCTCCTGTCGTGCCGCTGCTGGCACGACTTCTTCGGTTGATGGAGGCGGGCTGATACTCCTATCAGCTGCCGCCCCCACGGTGTCCAGGACCCCCTCGTCGCCCTGGTCTACGGGGCCCGGGGAGGGGATATCCTACAACATTACAAGACAACTCATCAACACACGACTACTTATCAGCTGTGCTCGACTACCCTAGTCGCGGTGTTTACCTCTTGGTTGGTCGTCTCGGAGATCTTTAGCCTCTTGACGGCGCGTTTCCGCGCCACGTTGCGAGGCCTCCTCGGCGGCACCGGTAGGTTAGCCTCGAGACTAGACGGCCTCTCGATGATGACTGGGATGTCTGGCATCCCAGCTCGGCTAAACCTGGAGCGCAGCTGGAACCTTTGCTGCAGTGTTTCTTCATCTTCATCGTCATCAGAGCCGGACTCGATGACAACGGCGTCACTGCCTTCACCGACTTCGCGGCGTTCCTTCTTCTTGCCCTTCTCCTCTGGTTGCTCCACAAGTCGTAGAGGGGAAGTCGGGACTGAGACATATTTCGCCACGTCATCCTACAACATGTAGCACATATGAGCAGTACTCGGGGGCTTATGTCACGACTACTGACCTGATTTGGCGGCCGTGTGGCAGAGTACTCTGGCACCGGGCATGGTGTGTACGGGGGCATGTCCTTGAAGATCTTGCCCAACCTCTCGACAATGACATCGTCCTCGAGTTCGAAGCCAGGCAACCGAGACGTATCCTTGTCGCCGATGTACTGGTACCCGAGGGTGTCACGTGCCATCAGTGGCTGCACCCTCCTCTTCATGAAGCTGAAGGCCACGTGTTCGGCCCTCAGACCGGCTTCTCGCAAGGCCTTGACCTTCTTCAGCAACTCGGGTAGCTGAATACCCTCTTGCATGGTGGGCTCTGTGTTCCACCACGGCTTGTGCTTCGGTTGACACCCGCTCGGCTTCAGCAGCTCAGGATGGTGGTTACTGATGTAGAACCATTTGACCTTCCAGTCCTGATTGGAGTCTATCAACTTGTACGGCAGGTACTGGTCGGCGGCATCCTCACGCATCTGGATACCGGCACCTCCGACTACTCGTGTATCGTTGGTGCTCGGTTGCGGCTTCAACCGGAAGAACTTCCGAAACAGCACCCAGTGGGGTTTGATACCCACAAATGCTTCGCAGAAGTGGACAAAAATGGAAACATGGAAGATTTTGTTGGGGTTGAGATTAAGGTACTCGATGCCATAGTACCTGAGCAGACCCTTGAAGAAATCACTGGCGGGGAGCGCCAATCCGCGCTCTACGAACCGGGCGAACATTAGGATTTCGTCCGGGTTCTTCTCCATTGGGTATGGATCGCCGGTGGCGGTGCGCCATAGATCCACCTCCTTCTCACGAAGGAACCCACTGTTGACCAAGGTGAGGAGGTCCTCGGTCTTCAGTTTCGCCTTCTTCCACTCCTTCGCCGGATTGGGGTGAGGGGACGAGGGTGGCGACGTCGACGACTGGCCGACATCCCCGGTTTCTTCATCACGGCTCCTTTTCTTCGACGCACCGGTCTTCTTGCCCTTCGCTGGAGATCCCTTCATTCTCCAAATGACGGGTGTCTTCACTCGCATTCGCTCGGGGGCTACAGCGGCGGGTGAACTGCGGCGGCGCGAGCAAATGGATCTAGGTCTCTGCGCGGCAGCGGCGGCAGCAGCGGAGCGGAGGGGCGGCGATTCAGATCTAATTTGAGGAATGCAACTGTTAGGCATGAAAAACCCTAAGGGACTTACCGGTTATTTATAACCGGCCCCGGCGGCTCGGTTCTCAGCGGGCAGATAAGGCGCCAGACGGGTGACCTAGCGGCAGTAGCGTGACTCTTCAACTTCCAGTACTCGATGCTCTCCATCTCGGGGGCTCGACTACTTCAGATGACCTCAGTGGGATACAACCAGATTCAAGACCCACTCAGGACACATTCTACAGTCAAGATGACCCTTTAATTCGAGAGGAAGTACTCGACTCAAGGCTCGGGGGCTCCGTGCCACGTGTTCTTCGGTTTTTTCTCCGGATTTTTCGGGATAAGATTGGCAGAACTTCAGATTGACCCTCAGCTTGAATCTACGATTCGACCTAAGGCTCGGGGGCTACATTCCATATGGAATGTGATTCTCCGAATCGCATTTTCCATATGGTCTCTTCATCAAGACATCGCGAGTATTATTGAAGACATTCGAGAGAAGCACTCGGGGACGCTTGGGGACTACTCGAGAAGACTTCAAGACTACTCAAAGATCAGCTGGAGTACCTTCCAGCCTCGGGATGGTTCAAGCACTCTTGAGGACTTTCGGCTTGTGGAACTCGGGGACGCTCAAGGACTACTCGCCAAGACCATCAAGACTACTCAGAGACATCCTGCTCGACTACAAAGTACTCGGGGGCTTGTCGTGTGGACATCCCTGGGCCCACTACTCTGGTGGGTACCAGGACCGACTACTCGGTGGGCCCCTGGGACTACTCAACTTGGGCAACACGGCACCTGCTGGTGTGGGGCGCAAGGACTACAGAGGGATAGTACTCGGTTAGGAAGCTACACATATCCGGATCCATGTAAAGTACTCCTAGCCGTACCCGACTAGTACTCTCCCCTCAAACCGACTTGTAACCCTGCCTCCCGGACTATATAAGGCGAGGCAGGGACCACTATCTCTTCATCCGCATCATCTTGTAAACACACCCAATCAATCCAGAGCTACGCAGCATACAGGACGTAGGGTATTACGCACCTCGCGGCCCGAACCTGTCTAAATTGTATGCCACCTGCCTCTCCTTCGAGTTACCGATCTCGGCGAGGTCACATTCATCTACCTCAGGTACTCCCCTTGGTAGGTTGCCGGTCTAAAACACCTACTCCGGCTTTTCCCCGTGCCACGGTGGACCTGACGTGGCACAGGACGGCGCCACATCTGTTGGCGCCGTGCCGTGTACCTACGGCGCCAAGGGTTCTGGCGCCGTGCTTTGGATTCATTTCTGCAATTGTTTCCCCCAGGGGTCCATATGTAAAATTCTTACCAAAAAAAGGACCAAAATGTAAAAATTTTACAAAGGAGCACTGGATCAGAGGATGAAAATGGAGAATTGGAAACCACTGGTGTTGGAAAATTTCAATAGCGGACAGTTTACAGATTTTGTGTAGCTTAATCAATCTGCAAGGTTTTCCTTATTGAAACGCCTTGTGAAACGGAGCTTTTCTTTTGGCCATACAAGATTCAGAACTTGTGTGTGAGATTTTCCAGCCTGATATAGCTACGGTAACATTACGGGCTTAATTATGCCCGTGTATAATTTTCTCGTAACTTTATTTTATTATTAGCCGAAATATAAGTATAATTTTATGCAGCGGGAAATGTGTTGAGCGAAGTAGCGAACACCTGCACACACTCAGTTTGTTCGTTTGGCTGGTGACTGGTTTATTCTGAGAGAAAAATATTAAGGGTTGGTGATTAGTTTGTTCTGAGAAAAGTACGGCAAACTTATGCACAAGTACAACATTGTTCACATAATTAAATTTTGTACATGCCTATAATTTTTGTGGAGGAAGTTAAATAGTGACCTTGAAGATGCCACAGGACAGGACTCGGTCAGTGCTCGGTACAGCAGTCAAAGCATATTCCTTTCCTTGAAGATATCACGGGACTGCATTGCGGTCAGTACACTCCAGGCGATTCCCTGGTCCAGAAATAGGATCCGTTCATGCAGAAGTTCTGCAGCAGAAGAAAAAGGAGATCGTCGATGTTGGAAAATTATAATACGGACAGCTGTTTTTCGTGTGGCTTAGTTTGAAAGTTTTCTTTAGTGAAGTGTCTTGTATACTACTCACTCCATATCAAAATATTTGTCATTGTTAATTTTTTCTTGCAACTTTGACCATTCGTCTTATTAAAAATTTATTCAAACACGTAAAATGATAAGTTAAGTTTAAAATACATATAATAGTAAAACATATAGCAAATAAAATAAATTGTACTTGCACAATTTTTTGAATAAGACGAATAGTCAAAGTTGTAGAAAAAAAATCAATAGCGACAAGTATTTCGATACAGAGAGAGTACTATAGATAAATAATAGGAAAAAGTCCATTCCACAACCCTCATCTATAGGCGCTGTCTGGATTTCAACCCTCAACCACAAAACCGGGTATTCGATACCTACAAACTATCAAATCCGTCTGATTTACACCCCTTGACGGTTTTTAAGGTGGTTTTCGCCTATGTGGCGCCAAGTGGACTGGGTTTTGAGGTTGTTTTCACCTATGTGGCGCCAAGTGAGCTATCCTTGCTATCACCACTTCGGTGGGGCCCACATGTCACTAGGGCCAACTCCTCCTTCACGGCGCCGCACTCGTCCTCCCCTCCCCACCGCCGCCGTCGCACCCTTCCTCTGCGCCCGACCTCCTCTGCAGACGCCATGGCTCCCTCCTCCCTAATGCCGGCGGTCGTGCCTCCCCACTTGTCAGCATCGTCACCCACTTGAAGATCTCGCGTCCGAACTACGGAGCAACTGCACGCGCGGAGTCGGAAGCCGTCGCAACCCCTTCCTCGCGCCGCCGGTCGGCTGCTGCTGTAGTAGGAAGAAGAGAACTGGGCCGGCGGTCGCGCTGCTCTCCGGACGGCCGTTGCTGATCCTAGACCGTGCGTGCGGGCAGGGGTGGGGCGAGCCGCCCACGCCTGAGCTTCACACGGTCATCGGGGCACGCCATGAGGCGGAGAGTGCGGAGGCAGAGAGGAGAGGAAGGGCCGACCGTCGGAGGTGCTCCTCGACGGCGCCGCCACCACCAGCTGTCCCGCGTCGCGGCCCTACTTCTCCGCCATCGAGGGAGGGGTGCGCGTTGGAGGAGGGACGAATCTCGTCGCAGAGGAGGAGGGCACCACCACACAGCGACAGAGCATGAGAGGGTGCGGGGGTGGCGTCGTCGATTTCACCGCGTCGAGATCTATCCTCCGCTGCTCAGGCCCGAGATCCGCTGATAAGGATGGGGAGGCCGATGGCGTGGGCGAGGTCCCCGGCAGCAGGAAAGCTCCGTCACGGTTGCGGGCGGCGCGCGAGAGCTGGAGGAGCTCTGGAGAGTGAAGTGAGCTCGAGGAGGGGCCGACTGGCCTCCGCGCGGGAAGGAGGAGGCGCGTGGCGCGGCCGACCGATGCTTCTCCGCCACACATAGATCGATCCACCACCGGCCGCGCCATGGAGAGCACCAGTGCGGCCATCTCTCTCCCCGACGATGTTCGTCTCCTGGTCGTCAAGCCGGTGCAGTTGGGGCAGTAGCGCAGTCTGCTGTTGTGATGGGGCAGCGGAGGGGCAGGGGCGTGGCGGTTGAGGAGTAGGAGCACGATGGTGGCCACGGCGACGGTGCGGCCATGGCAAGCGCAGGCGGTGCGGCACGCCGTCGCAGTGGGCACCGGCTAGCAGGGGAACGGAGAGACAAGTGGGGCCCACAAAAGCGGTGACAAGGATAGCTGACGTGGCGCGAGTATGCGAAAACCACTAAAAAAACCTCCACGTCAGCAAAAAAAAACCACCTCAGAAACCGTCGAGGGGGTAAATCGGACGGATTTGATAGTTTGTAGGTGTCGAATACCCGGTTTTGTGGTTGAGGGTTGAAATCCAGACATCGCCTATAGATGAGGGTTGTGGAATGGACTTTTTCCTAAATAATAGGTAGACAATGAACTGATGAGAAGAAGCCCAACCCATGAACTGCATGATTTTGGGCCAGGCCCAACTCAATCTATTACGGCCCATCACACGTTCCTCTCCGTCCCCGCCCGGTCCCCTCCCAGGTTCTCAGTCCCAACTCTCCCCGCCGGCGGCGACTGAAGCGCTGCGGCGGCGAGATGAGCGGCGGGAGCGCGAGGGACGTGTTCTACGCGGACAAGTACCACCCGATCCAGGCCGGCAGCATCGACGGCACGGACGTCGCGCCCCACGACAACGCCGTCCTCCGCGCCCTCATCTGCTCCCAGGCCGGCCTCTGTGCGTGCGCGTCTCCCCAACCCTCCCCTCCCCTCCGGCTGCTCCCTTGCGTTTCCCCTCTCTCACCTGGGGCTTCGCTCCCGTTCCGTTCCAGACGACCCGTTCGGCGACCCCAAGGCCACCGGCGACCCCTACTGCACGGTCTTCGTCGGCCGCCTCTCGCGCCACACCGACGACGACACGCTTCGGGAGGTGCGCCCCCATCTGCCTCCCTCGCGCGTTGCAAATGGAATGGTCTTGTGTTTGTGTGCGGTGCCTGGGTTGTCGTTATCTGATTCATGGTCGGGGCGGTGGATTCGCGCCCCTTGGCTATTTGTGCAGGCGATGAGCAGGTATGGGAAGGTGAAGAGCATGCGGCTGGTGCGTGACATTGGTGAGTGATAGCTTGCTTCGTTGTTTTCTACAGATTACAGCATAGTACTAGTGTTATACTGAGCATAGCTCTGTTGCTATTGTTCCAATCGCAGGCATGAATTTGTGTGGCTCTAAGAACATAACGAAGCATTATACAACTTCTTCATAAGCTTGAGTGCAAGATATTACCTTAAAATCTTAAACCAGTAGCATTAATTTGTAATTTTCCAAACATTTTGCTAGTCCTGGAAGTTTTCAGTGATTATTAGCTACAACCTACAAATAGCATGATTAGGGGGCAACATACAACTCTCAGATTTTGGTACATCAGTTTGTAGTTTTGTATTGATCGAACTTGAAGCTACTTTGTTTGCAGTTACTGGTGCTTCTCGTGGTTATGCATTTGTTGAGTTTGAGACTGACAGAGAGATGCGTCGTGCCTATCAGGTATCTGCATTTATGCTTGAAGTTCTTTACTCTTGGTTTTAACTACATTGTGAGTCTTCGAAATGTCTAAAAGAAAATTATTCATCACTGCCTTTGTCCTTAAGGATGCACACCATTCCATTATTGATGGCAATGAAGTGATTGTAGATTACTACAGGCAACAGCTCATGCCTGGGTGGATACCGAGGAGACTAGGTATGTATCATGTTCAAGTACTAGGGGTGCAAATGGACCTAAGAGTTTCTACTGACTCTCTTTAATTCAGTTATTAGCTCTAGTCACATTTTGAAAAACTGCTGATATAATTAAACTAGGGTCAGTGGATACCCTTAGGTACATCAATTCACACCCATATCAAATACTGTTTATGTGTTTTTTTACTGAATGCTTTGTGATTATCTTTGTGTTACTTCAAATTCTATTTTTGCAGGAGGGGGGCTTGGAGGAAGGAAAGAATCTGGACAGCTTCGGTTTGGAGGCCGGGAGAGGCCATTTCGTGCTCCCTTGTATGATCACAAGATGCCTATTCTTATATCCAATATTTTTGCTTACACAGTTCGCTATAAGTAACGACAATGTGCTCCAGAGTTAAACCTTTTTGACATATCATTTTGTCTAAAATAGGCAACCTATTCCTTACGAATCTTATGACAAACTGAAGAAGCTTGGGATTCCACCACCACCTGAAGGGCGGTATATGACACGTTATCAGGTAGCTCACCCTGTTTTTATTTCATCAATTCACTCTTTAGTGTGAAGGGAAAAGTGCTCACTAATGCTAGCACTTTCTCATATTTCACTACAACATCTGTCCTTGCTGTGAAGTGAAAACAAATTGTCAAATTGACACAAAGTATATTATCATAAATTTCACACCATTTGCCATTGAGAATAGCAAACAGAAACTTAGAATATTTGGTCATGAGGAACAAATTAACTATTGCCTGTAAAGATGGATCATGCAGGAAAACTTATTTTTATTTCTATTATTCGTCTGCATTATTTGCTTACTGTTTCCATTACCGAACCACGTAACCAATGGCAGATTGGAAAAGTAGCGCCAAGCCATGGCACTTGTGTTGATCTGATGTCCGATCATGTTTGTGGGGCTGTGGGGGATTGATTATCTTGTTTAGATGAATGAAATAGCGTTGCTCACCTCTACCACCACAGGTTCCACCACCACCCAGGCGGCAGAGCAGCAATACTGACATGGAAGATTCACCTCCTAGGAGAAAATCCAAGGACAGGGCCAGTGAGAGTGCCTACAGAAGACAAAGAAGCTCTACTGACGATGATGAAACCCCTCGCAGGAGGAAAAGCAGCCACGACATGCGAAAAGAATCACAAAGCCGAAGGAGTGCAAGGTACAGCAGGGAGGACAGCAGCTACATCAGTCAAAGGAAGCCCATGAGACATGATGACGGTCATCGTAAGCGGAGACGAAGCCGAGAACCGGGCGAAGTATCACCATCGGATGAGGATGGTAGCGGCGGCAAAAGAGAGAGAACTTCATCTGAATCCGGTCGGAGCCCGGATCGGTATACGCGTCACCACCGGCATCACAGGGAGGGTACATACGAGAGCAGCCACTCTGAGCAGAGAGACCGCCGGCGCCATGGTGACCGGCATCACTCCAAGAGAAGGGAGAGCCGAGATTACAGCCACTAGATCGCCAGTTGCCGTAGACTATGCCAATGTTTCATACTTATGAAAGGTAAAATGTGATCTCATAGTTGTCTATCTACTACTCCTTGATCTTGTAAGGTTGCTGTCCTGTAGGCTCTTTGCCTTTGAGAAAAGCGAGAAGATATGAATCACTGTGTCCTCCTGTTTTTTTTTTTTTTTTTTTGGGGTAAGAACTCGCTGAAAGTCATCTGGACCTTACTCGCCACGTCGAGCTACACGCTGGTAGGCGGGCCGAACGGGCAATGGCCCATGGTATATGGCCCAGTGTAAGTTTGGGTCATACGGGTATGTAGGCCCGGTGCGAACGCCTCGTAGCGCGCGTCTTCTGCCTGTAAATTGCTAGGCCGTTGACTTTTGACACTACCTCCTCCGTTCACCTCACTCTGCAGATTCTACTCGTCGAGCTCATCGCACCAGCCACAGCCAGCCTCCGCTTCCAATGGATGCCGCCATCGCCTTCACTTCCGCTCGGAACCCTAGCCCCACGCGCATCTCTTCCTCCGCTTCGCCGTCCTCGCGCGTCCCCCAGCGCCTCCGCGTATGCGGCCCATGGCGCGGGCGCGAGCGCCGGCTCCGTGCGCTCCGGCCCGAATCCCAGGTCCAGACCCCCAGCCCCAGGGCCACAGCCACCGACGCCTCCCACCACGATGTGGTGATCGTGGGCGCCGGGATCGTGGGGCTCGCGATCGCGCGCCACCTGCTCCTCCACACGCCGCTCTCCGTCGCTGTCGCCGACGCCGCTGTCCCATGCTCCGGCGCCACTGGCGCAGGTATGCTTCCCTTCGCGCGGACATTGGTACATTGATTCGGTATTTGTGGAGATAGATGTGATACTCTTGGGTTTGGGGGCTTGGGGCTGGGTGTGGTTCGTCTTCGTCGTGCGCAGGGCAGGGATACATATGGATGTCGCACCGGAAGCCCGGCAGTGACACGTGGGAGCTGGCGATGCGGAGCAAGCAGCTGTGGGAGGAGCTCGCGGCCGAGGTTGACGGCCAGGGCGGCGGCGGTGCGCGGGAGAGGCTTGGTTGGATGAGGACAGGTAGAATCATGCTGCTGCTGTTCTACTGTTTACGCTTTCCTATGATGGTGATTGATTGGTCTGTGCATAAGTTTCCATTTGCCAATGTATCTAAACACTACCAAAAAAATCTAAGAAGTAGTAGAATATCTATGATATCCAGTATATATATTACTATGTTCTGTTATTTGTGGTACTGCAAGTGAAAGATTATTACCATGTCTTGCCGATTTGATGCCACTCCTGCTACTCTGTAACATTCTAAACTTGATTTGCTGATGGTCTGGTTTCTGAGATCATACACATATGACTTGAATTGATTGATATCCTTTGATTAGATGTCCTATCGTCTACCTATCGTGGATGTTACATTCTCTGCACTGTATTATTTTGTTCCATTTCTCAGCCTCAGTCACAATTTTGAGCATAAAGTTTAAAAAAAATGCTTCTATTGATTTTTTTTCAGGAAGCTTGCTAGTTGGCAGAACTTCGGAAGAGCTGGCCACATTGCAGGAAAGGTCCAATGCTCTGTCTCAAGCAGGCATACATGCGGAATTCTTGTCTGCATCTTCACTACATTCGTTAGAACCGGCACTCAGTGTTGGGAAAGATGGTGGTGCTCTGTTCTTGCCTCAAGACTGTCAAATTGATGCGTTCCAGGCTGTCTCTTTGATTGAAAAGGTCTTTTTTCAGAATTCTCATTTTGTTCTGAAGCATGTGCAATCAACATTCTCACTGATATTTCTTGGTTAATTTTTACTTATGTAAGACCAACAACTCATATTCCTCAGAGGGAAGGTATATAGAGCTCTATAATGATCCTGCCATGTCATTAATAAGGTATTCAGGCTTCTTCTTTTCAGACAACCTTCATTCGTTAATAGAAGAATACTTCCAGCTATTAGACTAGCAAGCTATCTGTTAGGAACTCAGATGCTTTTCTTTTTTTCTATGCCGAAGTTCTGCATCACTGATAAATGAAAATTGATTTTTATTCTATGCAGATCGGAGGTTACTGGAACAGTTGAAGGTGTCCAAACTTCCAGAAACATATTGTATGGTAGAAAAGCTATTATAATCGCTTCTGGTGCCTGGACTCGATCTTTATTGCATAGTTTCCTAGAGCCAGCTTTGACATTGGATATTCCTGTGAAGCCACGAAAGGTATATCTGAACTTGTTTGGATTGATATTTGATCTGAAATTTTTCCAGCCATGTACTATCTGTCATCATATGTTTACCTAATATGGAAAGTAGTACGGAGGTCTTGGACTTTATGTTTTTTCTCGTCAGACTCGTGTTAATGTTTACCTGAGATACAACACTGCCAGTAATACTGCATTGGATTTGGGTTCTTGATTATTTGTTTTGACCTCGAACACTGCTACTTTCATTCAATTTGGCTTTAAAGCAATTATACCTGTCATGAACAACAGTTACTTTACTTTTTTTCTTGAACTAGGGCAATCAATTGACAGTCAAAAGGGGCCTGTGAAAATGCCATGCCCATGCTAGCTAACAATTGAATTATTTCAGATTCATCTGCTGACCACAGTTTGATATTTGTGGTCTAATATATTTCTCAATCCGCATATATTAGCCCTTGCTACATGTAGCATTTCCGTAATTTTTGTGTTCACAAGTTTCCATTCAGGGTCATCTGCTTGTGGTGGAGAAATTCGACAAGGTTAAGCTAAATCATGCCCTAATGGAGGTAGGATATGTTGACCATCAGGTTGCTAAGTCAAGTAGCTCACTTATGGCTTCAGAAGCCAGTGAAGATGAGCACGGTGCTTTATCTATATCAATGACTGCAACCTTGGATACAAAGGGAAATTTGGTTCTAGGTAATTTACGAAGCTAAATCATGCCCTAAAGGGTATTCTCCCTTTGCTCCAACTTCCAGTTTGTTCTTAGGAGCAAACACTTTTTTTTTAACTCTCTTTTGTGTTCCAGAAGCAAGAATTATATTTTAAGGGACATACAGAATATTGTTGAACATATTGCAACTGTGTGTTACAGGAAGCAGCCGGGAGTTCAAAGGTTTCTCGCGGGAGGTTGATAAGTCCGTTGTTAAGTGTATATGGGAACGCGCAGGAGAGTTCTTTCCTGCAATGAAGAATGTTCCTCTAGATATTGATCACAATACACAAATCAGAATCGGGCATCGCCCATACAGTAATCTTTGTTAATAAGAATAAGAAAACCTGTCTGAATTCTTCATTGCAATTGGTATTAGCTGCGTGCCCTTTATCTGCTACTAACAGAAACAAACACCTTATCTATTTCAGTGCCTGATGGAAAGCCAGTTATTGGCTTTATTCCTGATCTGCCAAATGTTTTGATTGCGACAGGACATGAAGGAAACGGGCTTACCCTGGTGATTCACTGGTCACTATATCAATTTTTTTGCGGGAAAAAGTTTTTGTTTTTGTGTTAGAATAGTTTGTCCATTTAATTTGGTGGTTCAAATATGAAAGTTAACGTGCAGTGGTTCTATCATTTAGAATGCAATTGATCTTTCCTTCATATCGAAGAAAGATATGACATTGGGAAGTGAAAGGGGCTAGAAAAGTGTTTTTATCCTTGACTAGAAACATTTTTATCCTCGAGGTAAAGGGCGGAAAGTTCCACAATCGAATTCCTTGAGCATACATAGGTTGCATAACATACCACCTTCTGTCCTGGATACAGTAGTTACAGAACAAGTAGCTGCATCCCAACCCCCCATACACCAGCATGTCCACATCGTTGTACGGAATAGTTTTATGTTGTGTTAGACCAATCGTGTACTGTTACCTTTTTAGAGCTGATCAATGATGGTTGAATACATGAGGGCTGGCATATTCCAGAGTTCCATCTGAGATGGATGAATCTGTTGCATGTCAACAGGGGTAGAGGAGCTCTGCTTTCTACCTTTTTATTGGTGTTTCCCTTATAAGAAGATAGAAGAGTTAATAATTTCGTTCTGCTAATTTTTCTGTAGGCATTAGGCACTGCTGAAATGGTCAGTGATATGATTCTTGGGAATCCTGGAAAAGTGGACTACTCACCTTTCGCCATCAAGCATCGATTTTCAGGTAATTTTTGGTAAATATTTTGGGTGAATTATATTTTTATAAAACATAATCATGTTTTGTGATGCACACTTCTGTTGTCTCCAATATGGGTTCAAAAATATTCTTTTGTGCCTTGACAACTAATTTTCGAGAAGATTTCTTTATCTTATTAGTTGTTTGGTCACGCAATGTATGTTTTTTCAACACAGAGCTATTGAATTGCATATAACAAAATTTATACTTAGCTTTCAAGTCGTGCCATTTACTCCAATTTGTTTCAGATTAATTTATCACAGTTCATGGTGCTGTGTTACTGTGTACTCCATTTTTTTATTTTGATACAAATATTGATTAAGCAAAACTACTGTTCTTCCTCTTGGCAACTTGGAGCTCTTTGATCTGTTTAAGTTGGGGTTTCTGTTTTAATTCTAGACATTCAATCGGACAGTTTTTTTTTAATTTGAAATGGCAGTAAATGTCAAAATTTGGTTTGTGGATTGCATGGATGCTGGGGATTTCCTTACATCTGTCTATATCTAAGTCATGGATACGTATCCTAGGAATGTACAATCTGCTTCCAGAACAAAGGACAATGCCAGAGGGTTTGCTGCTTGATAAAGTTTGTCAAGCATGCAACTGGGATATCGGGGTCTCCTCCAACCCAGTATTCCTGCTTTTGCATTGTCTTCTGATACTTGCTCTTTACTTGAGGGCGTGGTACTGTCAGTCAAAGTGCTGTTTGGAACCTACTGTCTTGTCATAAAATATCTTTGCACAGCCTATGACTGAGGCTATCAAAATTTGCTCTTGAATACCGCCTAGAGCCATTCCTCCAGTCTGATCCACCTTTCATCATCGATTCGAACTCTGGATAGCTTATACGACCATCCTGTTGAATATATTTATAAAATGTCAACTATCATAAATAAGCATGTGCTGTGCAGTATAGGATGAAAAAATGTAGATGGAAGTCAGCGACCATCCTGTTGAATATAGCTACTGAAATAAATAATTCCAGTACTCAAATAGCTACTGAAGTGATTAAGCCCACAAAACAAATATTGAAGTAACTAAAATTTGATTAATTACTTTACTGACCTTATCTTTGTCAACTTCACAAATAATATCGTTAATCACTTGCCCATTAGGCTTTAGTTCACCATCACCCAGAGCCTCCATCAACTCCTCCATGTCAATGAAACCATTCCCATCTTTGTCGAAGAACTTGAAAGCTTTAGGTAGATACTCATCATTTCTCATCTTTTTAATGTGAAGTAAAACTGTTACAAATTCCTCACATTCTAATGTGCCGTTCCCATGTATATCACCCTGTAAAAGGAAGAAAGTTGTGTTAGGTCATTGCAGCCCTAGTTGATTTGTGTACCGTTATAGTACAAGTATTGATTGCATATGCAAATCACACTTTCCACTTGATTCATTATGATTCAGTTGCTAGTACTCCAGTCATCCTAATCCTACATTGTATAAGAATACGAATGGTGATGCTACTTGCTAGAACTCACCGCTTCTAACAGCATTTTTATCTCTTCCTCTGGAACAGGATGACCGTTTATCCGGAAGCCCTCCTTCAGCTCCTCAAGTGACAAATTACCATCATTGTCCTTGTCCATCGTATTGAACATCTGAGTGTATTTGTCAATCTCTTCCACCGGTAAATTCATGGCGACAACCTTCATTAATCATTGGCAAATGCTTCACGTTGAAGTGGGCCTTACTTCTAGGAAATAAGGGTATGGACAGCAAGTTATATGCAACTTACTCCAAGTGCCTTCTTCTTGAACTTATTCATAGACGAGAACTGCTTCAGCTTGGCTCGAACAACCTCCCCAAGTGACACATTTGAAGCCTTATCGACATTTTTTAGCCAAGGATGCTCTATTTTTTAGTAGGGAAATGTGATCATAGTTCAGTATGGAGCATTATTAGGCCGTCCTTTTGAATAACGCCAATAATGAACCAGAAGTTAACAAACTCGTAGTATGTTTTTTCCATGAATGGCATGCCGTTGCCCTTTCCATTCAAGTTTTAAACTTAAAACTGAGCTGAAGATCACTTACCAAGGACTTGCTTTGCTGTCAACCGCATGCGTGGATCCGGATCAAGCATCTT
The DNA here is from genome assembly GCA_036936925.1 of Cenchrus fungigraminus. Taxonomy (NCBI): domain Eukaryota; kingdom Viridiplantae; phylum Streptophyta; class Magnoliopsida; order Poales; family Poaceae; genus Cenchrus; species Cenchrus fungigraminus. Next base: position 25,914,054 of record CM072780.1, on the reverse strand, counting down.
CTTGACGAGGTCCTTTGCATTCTGGGAGACCTTGGGCCATGGATCCTTCTGTAAGTTAATTCCTCCCCTGAGTATTGACTGCGCTATTTTCTCATCGGAATCTATGATTGTGAAAGAAACAACACATCAGCCATGGTGAATTGTGATAGAGGAAGAACCGCAATGCGGCCGTGGTGAGTTGGTGAAAGAGTGGCAGCCTGCAATGTCCATGGATGCAGGCTGCAGCAATGCTGAATGAAGTGTGAAGAGGGCGGCGCTGTAGTCACCTCCCCAGAACGGAGGGAATCCGCAGAGAAGGATGTGCAGGATGACGCCAGCGCTCCACACATCTATCTCTGGCCCAGAGTTTCTCTTGAGAACCTCTGGAGCCATGTAACACCCGCTGCCAACCACTTCGGTGAACCGATCCCCTGCACGGTCAGACAGCGCATGGTCATTGATCTCCGCTGAACATGATGTATTGCAGCATGAAAAGCTTGCGAGGTGGCAGGCGTTGGTACCAGGCTTGAAGTACACGGAGAGGCCGAAGTCGATGGCCTTGAGAGGCGAGTCCTCCGACTTGTTCACGAACAGGAAGTTCTCCGGCTTCAGGTCCCTGTGCATCACGCCGTTCTCGTGGCACAGCTGCAGCATCGGATGTGCATATCGTGATTGATGAGCGCGGGAATGACGTTGGATGATGCCTTTTTGCTGCGCATCCACGGCGGATCATCGACGAGCCGGCGATTTACCGTACCTGCACGACCTCGACGATGGTGCGGGCGAGCTTGGCGGCGGCGCGCTCGGAGTAGTGCTCCCGCTCGAAGATGCGGTCGAAGAGCTCGCCGCCCTCGCATAGCTCCTTGACGAGGTGCACGCCGTCGTCGTCCTCGCACGCCTCGCGGAGGCGCGCCACCCGCCCCGCGCCCAGCTCCGACATGCGGCGCGTGATCTCCACCTCGCGCCGCACGTCGTCCGCGTCGGGCCCGGCGCAGCGGAGCAGCAGGCGCTTCCGCCGGAGCGTCTTGCACGCCAGGGCCTCCCCGGTGGCGACGTCCTCGCACCGCCGCGTGACGCCGAACTCGCCGCGCCCCAGCTCCGCGCCCAGCCGGTACCGCCGCGCGAAGTTCGGGTCCACGACGCCGGCGTCGCCCAGGATGGAGGCGCGCTTCTTGCCCTTCCTGCCCTTCTTCTTCCTCTCCTTGGCGGCGGTGACGGCGTCGCCGTCTTGGTCCGGGGAGCAGCACGTGCCGATGTCGCGGCTGGTGACGGGGATGACGGCGGCGGCGCCACGGCCGCCGCGCTGGAGTATCTTCAGCTTGGTTGCCGCAATGGCGGAGTAGCAACCACCCATGGCGCTCCGGACGCCAGGTGCTCGCTATCTCCGCCGCTCGCGCCCTGGTGCCTCCATACCTTCACTTACCCTCTCCTCCCCGGCCTAATTCCGGCGCGGCGCTTGCGCACGCGCGCTCGGGGGATGCGCTTGGGGGTTGTCTGGCTGCCCGTCGGCCTCGGCGTCGCCGCCACCCCACGTCTGCTCACGGATGCAGTGGGCCGAGATGAGTCGGGCCGGATACCGGCGGCCTGTCGTTCTTAACCGGGCCGCCAAGTTTTCTCATTTCAGGCCTTGTCAAACAAGCGTCAAGCGGTGGCACTCTAGTAGTTTCCTCTCCAACCGATGGCCCTTTTTCAGCTCGACCCCAGACTAGTCTCGAATCCGCCTTGCATTGCAGCATTTGCATTCCACGGTTCCGCCTCCGCAGCGGCGTTCGTCCTTCTGACTCTCATCGTTCGTCCCCCAAATGCTCCAACTTTTTTTTGCCCCATCCTTCTTCTGATCAGTTGCTCGTTGCCTCTGTTTCTCTTGCCACTTGGTAATGTCAAAGAACTAGGCTTCGGGCTTCCGTGTTCAGTTTTGTGATCCCTCACTGTCTTCCTGCGGTCTCTGGAGGCCAGATCTTGCCTTCAACATTTCCAAGTGAGCCAAGTGAGTAAATGCTTCCTCGTCGGTCTATTTTGGGTTTCTTCTGCGTTGACAGAGAGCTTTGCATTCTTTTAGATTTCTTTGTTGATACTCGATGATATGGACTTCGAATCATCTCTCTTGGTGCTGCGGGAAAAAGAATACATTTCTGATTTCACCCCTCTATTGGGGACTGCTGTGCTGTTGTTGGATGCAGCTGCTAAGATCTGTAGATTATTATCTTAATCTTAGATGGTGATGGGAAGACATGATACTACCATTTATAAATCCTGAGTGCAAATGTAGAATGGCACAGAAATGGGAAACTATTTCAACTTGGAACTGTTGCAATTTGTTCCACCCTGATTTCTGATCACCTGTTTCAGTCAGAATAGAAGCAACACAATGCGGTCACCGTCTCTGCTCTCGCAGTGCCTGGCTGGCTTACTATCTCACGACAAGACTGCAGCCCAGTGCATCAACATTGTGCCTGAGAGGGAGCCGCACCTACTTTCCCCAGCAGTTGAGATCGTCCCATCAAAGGTGCAACCCTTTCCCCACTTGTTTTCTCATGGCAAACTACACTGGCTTTTGCTTTTTATTTCCTGCACGTTGAGAAGCTATCCCAACAGAAATAAGGATCATCTCTTTGTTATCTATCGTGCGCTGACTAATCTGAGTTTCATTACATTGGTCTGTAGAATGTGCATCCATACAAGTATGCAGGCGAAAATATTGAATTGCACGGCATGAATATATTCAAGGTGCTTGCTTTTCCCTGGTTGCTTGCATATTCCTACTAGTTTTTAAAAATAAATTCCAGTTTATTGAAGGTATCTATGTTCATTGCCTGTTTGGGAGCTGCTCACAGGCTAATTACTGAAACGATATAAATTTTTCCCACTCTGTATGCTAAAACTGCTCCATGTCTTATTCTCCCTTACTTCACTAGTTTGGGTTGATACTGTATTTAACTGGTTTCAGGGAAAGATCAGTGTAGTTGATATTGTTGGACTATCGAAATCTGATATTGTGACATCAAAAGGTGAAGGTAACGTAGTGCCCTCACTAGTTCTATGATTTTTCTTGCTACATGATACATGCATACAGCTAATGGCCGCAAGTAATTATTCTCTAATCTCTACTCTAGGACCTTTGAAATGCTGGGAGAGTTCAATTGATCTAGTAAATGTACTTAAAGATGAGATCCGTGATGGCCTATTGACATTCAGAAGCAAACGAGTTTTAGAGGTACAACTATGTAGATGCTTCATATATTCATTCTTCACATCAGACTGTGTAGCCCTTAAAATGAATCTATGATTTCTTTAATAGCATTTCATGTTCATTTTTTATACAAAATTTCCTTACTTAAATAGATGTTTACATGCAACAACAGCTCATATGTGGTGAAGTACCAAAAAAACAACTCATGCATTTGTTAAAATATCATACTTCTGGCTAAAATAGATCTATTTATGCAGCAGTTCAAATGATGCAATTCAGTAAATAAAGTAAAACAAAAAATAAAACCGATGTGAAATTATCCAACAAAAAGACTAATGGTGCCATCAGCATATATTAGTATCCATTTGACTGATGGTTTCCCCCTCTTTTATCTTCCCTAGACACCATCATTTCTATTGAATCTCTTGGGCATAGGACTATTGTTATACATGTAAAATAAGCTTCTCGTTGACATGTAACACGGTTTTAAAATAATTTGTGCCTCAGCAATGCACAAATGTTTCTCCCAAGGATGTGGTATTGCCTTAAACTTATTCCAAGAGTTCTTTTTCCTTGTGCAGCTTGGTTGTGGATACGGGCTTCCTGGCATATTTGCTTGCCTGAAGGTACATATTTATCCATAGTTCTTTTTCTTACTTTCTTTTAACATGATGTGAGTTTATATTTCAGTGCTATCATTCCATCAACAAATTGCCTGTAGTGTTCCACCTCCATCATTCCGTGTTTGGCGATATACTAATAATATCTATTTACTTAGTTATCTATAATGGTATAGTAACTAATATCTTCCTTTTAAACATTCTTAGGGAGCTACAACAGTGCATTTTCAGGATCCTAGTGCTGAAACAGTAAGGTGCAAAACAATACCGAATGTGCTTGCTAACCTTGAACAGGCTCAAGACAAGCAGAATCACCATCAAGGAAGCCCCCTTACTCCATCCCAGCAACAACTACCCCAAGATATTCATTTCTATGCCGGGGAGTGGGAGGAGCTTCACACAGTTCTGTCCATAATACAGGAGGACGATGTGGATGCATCCTCAGGTATAGGGCTAGGGTTCTGTGAAGATGACCTTTTGGATGGGTGCAACAGCCAGGATGGAAACAATATTTGCCATGAAACTTCATCAAGAAGATCAAGAAAACTATCAAGCAGTCGTGCCTGGGAGAGGGGAAATGAGACCAGCACAGGCGATGGTGGATATGACATAGTGTTAGTCAATGAGATCCCGTACTCTGCAAGCTCTCTTCAAAACCTCTATTTGCTCATAAAAAAGGTTAGCTCATGAATTTCTATTGTTATTGCCCATGCAATTTTTTTGGGGGAAATTCTTGCCATGTGACATCATATCCTGGCACTAAGAATGCTCATGAATACTCTTGATTTTTAGTATAGACTGGTTTCATTGTTGCAATAAGAATTTTTATAAATTGGCACAAAAATTTCACAAATTATAGGCTTCAAGATAAGTAGCACATACAAATGAGATGTCCCTCTTGCTGCTCAGGTTTCTGTGTTTTCGTTCCAAACATTAGGAGGCTATTTTGTTAAGGTGTTATCATTCTAGATTCTGGCACAAAAACTTGAGCCCTGAGCCAGCTGTGTTTGGATACCTTGCATCTTGTACTTCTCCTGGATTCTGGATGCATTATGCAGATTTGCCATCTGCCCTTGAAATACCACCATTTACTTACATGCCACATCCTACTGTTGGTGTTCTTGCAGTGCCTGCGGCCACCATATGGAGTGCTTTATCTTGCTGCCAGGAAGAATTACATCGGTACAAGCAGTGCGGTGCGGCAGCTGCGAGCATTGGTGGATGAAGAAGGCATATTCGGCGTGCACCTTGTCTCTGAGCCCCCAGAGAGGGAGATCTGGAAATTCTTCTTCAAATAGCTGAAATGGTCGATGCGACTTGTCTCAGAAGAGAGAAAAGTTCAACATGCCTGCTCAAATCAGAGGATCATGAATCTCCAGTTTTGTAAATATTAGCTGCTCCAGAACAGTTTCTGGCTATTTTCTGGACCTTGTTCCCCTTCCTTTTCATTTTCTTTAGAGTGTACTGTTAATTCTGCTGAGTGTGCGGCGCTTGAACAGTCAAATGTGTGATAGATAGCTGACTCAAATGCGTGATAGATAGCATTCAACATTCAAAAACACTGCTGGCTGGTGATTGAAAAAAGCAGACGAATAAGGCGATGGATGATATTCCATTGCGATTTAAACTCAGTCTGTCACATGTTGAATGCTGATTGCAGTCAGATCTTATATGAATCTCAGAAGTATATGGAGTGCAGCAGAAAATGACTGTTAGCTTCACCCCTGTTTATTTTTAATTTCTCATTCAAAAATTACTTTTTTTGAACAGTAACAGTCTTCAATGCACTTTTTTTCAAAAGAATTATAATTCTTCAATATAATGTGGTTACTATTTTTAATTGGAATATACAATTATAAAATTCAACGAAAATGGTATTACCCAAAAGCATTTCGAAGAAAGATCTTTGCGCGATTTCTACGTTTCCAATAAAACAAAAAAAATTTAATGCTCACAGTTGATCGAAGACTGAAAGTTTGAGGAGGACGTCATGTTCTGCTTCACTGACATGATGCCGCCGTAATGTTCTGCTTCACTGACATAATGGGTCCCGCTCCCACCTGAACCCAGCGCTTCCAGGAGCAGAGCAGAGCATAGCGGGCGCCCCACATGGCCCCATCCCGGCCGCCTCTGCTCTGAACCGAAGCTCGCCTGCTCGCCTTCCCCCGCGTCGGGTAGCCTTCACTACCGACTTCATCAGCGGCCAACGGCGGCGGCGGCGAGCTCCCCGACTCCACTACCGACCAGTCTCGGATTGGATTGAAGCGGAGATCCATCCGGAAAATTGGCGAATTGAGATCGATCTCTACTGTTGGTACGGAGCCCTAACCTTTTTCCGATCCCGGATTGATTCGCGTGCTTCGTCGTGCGTTTCTAATCCATCCTCCTTGCTCGAGCAGGTTCGTCTTCTTCCCAGCGCCCATGGAGCACGCTAAGTCCGGCCCCAGCAGTTGGCCGGAGCTGGCCGACGTGGTGCCAGTGCCGCAGGACGATGGGCCCAGCCCCGTGGTCCCCATCGCCTACCGCGACGACTTCCGCGAGGTCATGGACTACTTCCGCGCCCTCTACTTCGCTGGCGAGCGCAGTCCCCGCGCGCTCCGCCTCACCGCCGAGGCCATCGAGCTCAACCCCGGCAACTACACTGTGAGAATTGCGCTCTTCTCTCTCTCTTCCTTACTACTTCATTCTCATAAGAGAGATTATTGAAAATTAAAGTTTTTATGGTTTGGTGAGAATTTAAGGAAAAGAATAAATTTCTACTATAGAGGTTGAGCCATTTAGTTATAGTTTTGACTTGAAACCATCTAGCACTATGGTCATGAGTTTCAATGGCTACAATGGATAAAATTTCTGAACCATTACTATTATGGTCCAGTTATGACTTATGAGTATGCAACAATGCTACAGAAGGTAGAAACAAGTGGTATGGTAGAGCCAGTTTTAGAGAGTTGCAATTTCCATGTGAAGTGGACAAATAGGTACCTGTTTGCAGCTTTAGATAGTTTGTACTCTGATATTGACACCGTCTATCGTTCATGCAGCATGCTTTTTCATTGTCTATGATACCTGTAGAAGGCCACAGGATGCTTCCTGGTCATACTTTTCTCCCTGTGTTGTGTTTCTCTTAATACAGTATGCCACATTATTCTTGAACAGCAATGGTGTTGTTTACTGTCAGAGGACTGCTGTTTGTTCTATTAAAATACCACCATGTTTTTTAAGTTTTCATGTATTTCATTTTGACATCAAACAAACGTTTTGGTAGTTACCTTTTTTACTTACAGAATTAGTTGTTTACTTGATAGGTCTGGCATTTCAGGCGCCTTATTCTGGAGGCATTGGATTCTGATTTACTGGAAGAGATGAATTTTGTTGAAAAAATTGCCTTATGTAATTCTAAAAACTACCAAATCTGGTGAGTTCCATTATAAAAAATACTTATAGCACATTTGGTATTTCACAGAAACTAACCTCCTATTTTGTGGGTGTGGGTGTTGTGTAAACAATTGGCAATTTCTGGACTTCCGTAATTTTAAGATTTATCCATCTTTCATTGCTATGGAAATCATGATTAACCCTGCAGGGTCCAATTATAATTTGCAGGCATCATAAGAGATGGCTTGCTGAGAAATTAGGGCCTGGTGTTGCAAATAAAGAGCATGAATTCACAATGAAGATACTTGCTATTGATGCCAAAAATTACCATGCTTGGTCTCATAGGCTGGTATGCACTATGCACATCCTATAGTATTCAACAATTGGGTACTGTACTAAGCTAAGCTATGAGCCTATGAGCACCAGTACAAGCTTTGTTCTACTAACATATTGCTTTATTACAACTGCTGCAGTGGGTTCTTCAAGCATTGGGTGGATGGGAGAATGAACTGCAGTACTGCAACCAGCTACTTGAGGAAGATGTCTTCAATAATTCAGCTTGGAATCAGGTCATGCTCTTTGCTTCTTCATCTCAAACTTTTGTCTAGTTTCGTGTCAATTCATCCTATGAGTCTGCAGAACTGTACACTTTTTTCTGATTTACTTTCTCTGTTTATTATAAATGTATGGCATTATAAAAAAAGTTCATGATGGCCTATGTAAACCTTTTCACTGTTATTTGTAATAATTGTGTATAAGAAAAATATTATTAAACTAGAGTGTTGAGAGTATTCTCATTGTAACAGTACCATGTTCATATGGCCAGCAGAGGTAGCTTCATGTAATTAGTGGTCAAAGCTGGACAGCAGCAGACTGCTGTTGCATACAAATTGATTGCGACTATTCTTTACTTTCCATTGCCTGTTACATTGTGTCATGTCTGTTTGTCCTGCCTCCCAGTGCCTTTTCTTTCTGCTGATTAATTGAGATCACCTATTTAGCTTGCACTGAAGTATGTTGATTTTGTTTTGCAACAGAGATATCTTGTAATAACAAGATCACCACTTCTTGGTGGCCTCAAAGTGATGCGTGATTCAGAAGTAGATTACACAATTGAAGTTATTGTAGCAAACCCTCTGAATGAAAGCCCTTGGAGATACCTCAAGGGTCTATACAAGGGTGAGAATAATTTGCTAGTAGCCGACGAGCGCATCTCTGATGTTTGTCTCAAGGTCTTGAAGAACGATTGGAGTTGTGTATTTGCTTTGAGCTTGCTGCTCGATCTTCTTCGCTTGGGTTTGCAACCTTCGGATGAACTGAAAGCCACTCTCGAGCCAGTAAGGAACTCTGATCCTGAAGTGGCAGATGCTGATCTTGCTACCACTGTTTGCTGTATCCTGCAGAAATGTGATCCCCTCCGGGTAAATTATTGGTCATGGTACAAGACCACCCTTTCTTCTCAGATCTCCTGACATTACATGGGCTCACCACCCCTTGATATCTTCATTGGGCCGGACTCTATGAGAGAGACATAATTTAGGTGCCTTGGGCTAAAATGGTTCGCTGGATCAGCATGATACAAAGCCAACCAAAGAGGGTAGAGAGTGTGTGGCTACCTTCACCGTGGTCGGACAGCAACACTTTAAACTGGATTTTCTGTGGCAGAATTTGTTAATGTTATTGCTCCAAATAACATTCTTTGCAGTACATTTATTTCATATATGTAAGCTTGAATACATTGGCTGGCATGAGAGCCTACGTGACAGCATGTTTTGCATTTTGAGTCATTTTGCTTCATTTTTGTTCGACTAGGAAGGAAATTATTCTGGTAATATCGTTTGTTAACATCTAATTTTCCACTGCTTTGATCCTAGCAGTCGGATCCTGTTTGGACTTACTGGATATCTGGAATTATATAGAAGTCGACGGGCACAGAGGCCAGAGGCACACGATCAGACCATCACTGTATATGTGCCATCCGGTTAGTTAATTGTAGGAAAATACACTTGAAACAACACCTGATGCAAGATTAACTAGAAAAGCAACCAGCTGATTAAAGAGATTGAACAGGCAATTGGAGAAAGAAAAATGAGTGTATGTTAATATTTGTGACAAGTTTTCTTATAAAAGGGCGGTGCTAGCGACCGAACGTCCGATGGGAACCATCAGACACTCCGTTGCAACATCGAAGATTAACTATCGAAACATATCTTGAACCGTCCCATTTTTTATAGATTTCGGATGCCAAGAGTCTTAGCATTACTGAAAGAAGTATGTATGTCCTAATTCATTGTAACATAAGTTAGAAGAAATAGCTTGTCATACTTTGATTTTAAGTAGCATTTGGTGGAGGGTTGGGTAGGATGTGTTCTATTGGTTGAAGGTATGTTTGGATCCAGGTGCTAATAGGTGAAAGTGTTAAAGTTTAGCACCTTTATGCATTAGCTCATTTAAATGGAGGGTAAACTTTAGCACGCGACAATGAGTCGATGGTTCAAAACATCATAGTGAGGCGACATTAGTTCCATCGGCTACTAGTGGAGAGAGGGCCAGCCAGCAAAGCCACATCATTTGCAGGAGTACAACCGTGGTGCAGAGACATGGATAGCGGGGTCGAGTAGGAGGAAGAGGAAAATGTAGAAAGCATGTATCCTACCTAGGCCTCTAAAAAGGTATTTGTAGAAATCTCACTATGTCAAAATATTTGGCATCCTCGTCCCAATCCTTTCCCACCGGTGATCGGTTACCCTCCACCATCCAGGTCGATTGTGCACACTCACCAACTACCTCCACTAGTGGTCCATCCTTCTTCCACAACCCTCCCACTAAGCTCGACAATGGAGAGAATCAAGCCAGAACCCAAATCCCAAACATCCAACCCCGATCTCCTAACCAAAATAGCTTGCCAGAGGAAACTATCATCGGACATCAATTTGTGTCAAAGGTCCTAGATACAAGATGGTTCTTTATCACAAAAGCCCCTAAAACAACTCAAATTTAGATAAGAGGAAGGAAGGGGAAACAAGGTGTAGGGAGAGAAGAAACACTTAAATTTAATATAACTTTTCTCCTAGTATTACGGACACGGAGGACAAAGGGATTGAGTCACCAGAATGAGAAGGATAATGCTAGTGTTACTAAATACTAAGTACTAACACAAATGACAAAGGCCTTGGGAAAGGAGGTTGAAGGATAGTGATAGTGTTGAGTCTATACAAAGTAAATTTTGTTAATGGTCACCAACTAAGTGATGAAGGAATCGGCATAGGACCACAATTGCCAAGATAAGTAAGCCACCCATGTCTAAATAGGCATATTGTTGCAAAACATCCCAATCCTAAGAGAGAGAAAACATCACACAAATATTTTTCATGCAAATTTACATATCACCGTGTAGCTTGCTTTGTATTTACCCATGTGACACCCCTACCCTGCCCTCCTACTTCGTCCCGGCGGCTCCCCGCCAACAAGTCCACCACTTCCTTTCTAGCACCTACTAACACGGTTTTCATTAAGGTGTTGATTTGATGCCCCCGCCCCAACTCTTCCTACCGATTGTCCACCACCTGCGCTAGCGACGCGTGCTTACCAACCACCTCCACTATCAGTTTTAGGCCTCCTTCCAGCCTAACACTTGAGAGAATATAGTCAGTTCTCAACCTAAACCTCCAACCTCGATCTCCTAACTGGATAGATCACCAGGGAAGGTAGTTATTTCTTGCTGGAGCCCCAAACAACTCATATTTAGAGAAAGGGGATGGAAGGGGGAATCGGGTGTAGACAAGAAAAGGAGCACTTGAATTCAATGTAACTTTTCCTAGTGGTGAGGACACTGAGGACAATCTTATTGGAGCACATTGGAGGGGAAGGATGTTAGTGTTACAAACACGAAGGACAAAAATGATCAAATCTTCATAAGTGGAAGGATAGTATTAGTGTTACTCACACATCAGACAAAAGGATTGATGTTAGTGTTACTGACACGAGGACCAAGGGATCATGTCATCGAGAGGGGGTGGTGTTAGTGCTACGGTTATGGAGATGGATGAACAAGATGCATTTTTGGGTGTGAATCGAATGGGTGAACTTTGTTATCGAATTCAACTTGATTAGATAGTATGGTTAGGGTTTCGATTTGAAAGTGTCAGGAACTACATAACAAAGGTCTAATATTTAGTTTCATTACACATCTCCCATTGAGTTTTAGAGTTTCAATTTCGTCAGTGTCCTTTTCCCATGATATTTGTTTTTATCAATTTTTCAATTAAGTTTTAGTATCGCCAAGGCAATTTGTTGAGTGGTGTCCGGACCACAAAAGGAAATACCATTTTTTTTCATTCTGATAGGATGCTATCATTTTATACAGAGAAGGATAGTATTTTTTTAAAAAATTGATTATGTTGAACCTACAAGTACTACAACAACATAGCTTTTTGTCCTAAGCAAGTTGGGGAAACCAAAAAAAAGAGTAGGGGAAACAAAAAAAATGCACAAGATAACTGGTAGATTTAAGGGTAAACAGAGAAAGAAGAAATAAAGATCATGGTTCAAGCATGTTGATTGCTAGTCTCCAAGCACTCCTATCCGTATTTAACTTATTGGAGATGTTCCACTCCTTAAGGTTCCTCTTAATCGACTCGTCCAAAGTCAGTTTGGGTCAACTTCTACCTCTCTTTACATTATTGACCCGCTTTAGAATCCCACTACGCACCGACGTCACAGGAAGTCTTCTTTGAACATGATCAAACCATATCAATCGATGTTGACTGGGAGACTTTCTTGAGTCGTCTCGACATAGCCGGTCCCAAGCTCAGGTAAAGGAGAAGGATGCGTTAGGTCTGGCGAACTAGCATCAAAATCAGCCACTCTAATGGATATGTTGAACCTATAAGTAACTTTGTATATTTAGCGTGAACTCAATTTTAGTGAGTTTGTGCTTTGATCACTTTCGTACAATTTTTTATGAGACATGAACTCAAAATGAATTATTTATCTTCATAACATAACTTGGGCAAACCCCTCAGCCCCACACAAGTATCATCTAATTCCATGTCATTGCCTTTAGGTGGAAGATCAATAAGATGTTAACAAAAGGACCTCAGCTGAACAAGAATGAAAGTTTAATGATTAGGTGCGTACCATTTGGAAAAAAAAAAGACCTCTAGTGAATAAGAATGCAAATTTGATGATGAGGTGTGTACCATTTGTAAGTTAAGCGATTTGAATGAGAATTTGGTGCAAGTTTAATGACTCATTGTGCATTTTACTCATAAATAAATTTCGTCCAAAAAGCCAACTAATTAACTAAGAGCAAGGCTATTAATACAGCCTGTTACTGGCTGTATATAATCTTTACCACGATCACTAAGCCCACCCATATAATAGTTGACTGTTCACTATTAAATGTATGGTCCATTTGCCTCTCTCAAATAATTTTAGATTCTTTTGCCTAAGCGGGCTGTAAACTTACAACCCGGTTCTCCTCTTTATCCTCTTCTCCTTGCTCAACGTTAGCATACAACATGCTTCCAACTTTTTTGTTATACTTGTCTAATTGATCTTGGTCTCGAGACCTCGAGTCATAAGGGGGAAAAACAACTGTAATGCTATGAAGCAGGTGTCCGACGCGCGGCACCCCGTCAGACAGCAATGTGGCTTATTTTCCTCCAAGCGTCTCCCAATCCTTATCTTCTTTTGCTCTGACTCTGTCACCGTCCAAACTCCCACCTCCACACGCATCTACTCGAGTGGCGATGCTGGTGGTGTGCGCACTAGGCTCGCACCCACGGGCACGAGCGGTGGTGCTGACGGCATACGCGTGAGGAGAGGCCCCACGGGCGTGAGCGGTGGTGCCAGCGGCGTGTGCGCAAGGTGAGCCTCTCACGGGCGCGAGCGGTGGTCCCGAAGATCCTGGGTGCTACGGGCGCAGGCCATTGGCCTTGCTCCAGTGGGTATGCCAGGGAAGGCTTCCCCGCGGCCAGGGACAAGCCGAGCTGGCTACCAGGAGCGGCGTAGGGTGCTCCGCGCGAGCTACTGCTCCCCCGTCCACCTCCCCTCGGCGTGCGACGGCACCTCTCTGTAGCGCGGCAACCCACGACGCGCCTCCTTCCAGCGTGCGGCGACGCCCTACCCCATTTGCCTTCCCCCCGATGCGCGACGACCCTCTCTAGACCGCATCCAACCACATGCGAGTGCCGCACCTCGACCAGCTCCGGCCCTATGGTGTTGGGCGGAAGCTGTTTCGGCATGGTCGCACCTCTCTGGCGAGGGACCGACAGTTCATGAACGGTGAGCAGCATGGTAGATCCTCACCACTTCGGTGACACGATTTACGATGTTTCAATCGTGATTTCGTGATGTTGCAATCGAGGTTGATGTATGATGTTTTTAAGTTAAAAATCGAGATGTTGCAAACTTGATTTTGCCATGTTACAGTTGTGATATCATAATGTTACAACCATGTTTTGGATTTGTCAATTGATCTAAGATGTCACAACTTGTTTTTTTACATTGCAACAGTGACTTCGTAATGTTTCACTTTGTAATCAGTGATGTTTCGCTTCGTGTATCTTGCATGGGTTATCTGAATGTTGCATATATTTCATATATACGTTTATATTGTTATTTTCGGATGTTGCATAATTGTTGCAGTGGCCTTCCTACTGTGTTTTTCTAGTGATTTTTGCATGTTTTTTTATATAAAATATAGTGTTTGAGTTGTTTCTGATGTATGTTGCAAATATTTCATCCGAATGTCGCCATGTGGATTTGGATTTGGTGTTTGCACATGGTCCAAAATGAATGCACCTGCCCCGATTGCTGGGCACCGCGGAGGGAGCACAGACACGTGTGCATGCCTGTGGGAGGGGGCACGTGGAGTCCATTGCGCGTGAGGTCTGCTTTGACATGTGAACAGAGACCACACGTGGGTGCACCGGAGCGGATGTTCAGTCAGACTACTTTCACGTACATAAGCATCTGATGATTTTATTTTGTCCGGACATCCAGACGCTAGTACTTAGAAAAACAACGCACAAAAGTGATTCACATGAAATTAGTGATGAAAACGGACGGAAAAACCCTCTCCCATTTCCGCTCCCGCACTTTATCGTCGGGAGCGGAAGCGGAACAACCGGAAGCGGAAACGGTCGGAAAATATACGGGTGTACGGAAACGAACCAACACGGGCGGAAACTCACCGAAAACGGACGGAAACCGGAAACTTTAGTCGGGACATAGACCACAACAACCATAGTTATATACGCACAGCTATGACTGTTGCTGTGCTGCAGCAAGAAGCCACATCATGAAGGTAGTAACAACATTACAGCAACTCAACCAATTCAGTCAGCAGGAAGAGAAGATATATGCAACTCAGCAAAGCAATAGCAAGACCAAGACGTATTAATAAGTCTGATTGTGCTGAAAATGACGACGCAGACACACCAATTGGTACACCACTAGAGCCTTAACTTGCTTTTTCTCTTGTTTCCTATCAAAGAATAATACAACCCGTATTAATTATTATGCATTATGCTACTGAATAATGAATGAGCAAGCGTACTGCTACTGCCTACAACAAGTCGAGCCGCTGCCTCAGCACCGCCGAGTCGAGCAGTAACCGATGCAAGCTCATATTCATTCAAAGCCAAAAAATAAATAGCCAGCTTTTCCCCCGCGGCCAGCTCCTCGTGACGCCAGCTTGGACGGTCCCGATCCGCCAGGCACCGCATCGAACGGCGGATCTCGCCCCCGCCTTGGCTCTCAGCCCACCCACCCTCTCTGCATTTCCTGCCCCGGGCACCTGGGCGATCGCGCCTCGCGTTCCATTTCCCACCATTCCAGTCCCGTCTCGTCGGAACGGCGGCGGCCACCTCCCCCTCCCTACAAAATCCCAACCCGCGGCGCAAAACCCTAGAAGCAGCGGCGCGGCGCACGTCTCGGGTTCCGCGATGGAGGTGGAAGGCGGCGGTGTCGGCGGCGGGGAGGATGTGGTGGAGCTGGAGGACGCGGTGAAGCTGCTGGTGGAGCACCTCGTGCTGCCGGCGCTACCGCGCGGCACGATCCGGCGGGAGGAGGCCCTGAAGCCGGAGAATCAGGAGACCGTGGCGCGTCAGGTGAGGAGAAATTTTTGCAGCGCATTGTTGCCGTTTGTGGGTAGTGACGCGGTTGGCGGTGGGGTTTTGCGGGAGGGGAGGGAGGGGTCGGGGACAGAGCATGGATTGTGGTTTTCTCCCCGTGCGATTCGTTCTCGTTTCGGGGTGCCGCGTGCTTGGGGCACTCGGAATTCGCGGCTTCCACACACTGATCCGTTGTTCCGCTTTGTTGTTGATCGCATTCATTTAATTTCACCCGCTTAGCTTCGACTTAAGTACTTCACTAGGCAGCCATGGAGCTTGCGGCTCCTCTCGGTGCGATTCGTTTTGGGGGTGGATTTGGCTGGCGCGGGTGCTGCGTGCTTGGGACTTTTGGAATTCACAGCTTCTACGTGCTGGATTGTTGTCCCGCTTTGTGTTGATCACCCACTATTTATTTTCGAAGCAACTTCACACACTTTTTTTTTGCTGCGATAGCTTAGCAACAACTTATCTCACGACGATGTGTTTTTTTGGTTGCACAGATGCACGCGACGGTTCTATTGTACAACTATTACCACCGGAAGCAGTTCCCGCAGCTCGAATTCGCCGACCCCGTGCGGTTCTGCATGACGGCCTCCCTCACCGCCGGGGACGCGCTGCTCGTGTACCTGAACCAGGTCCACGACGACCGCGGCAATGGCGTGGAGGGCAGGCTCTCGGTCACCGACAAGGCAGTCGTCGACGCCTGCGACATTGCCGAGGCACTCGACGCCACGAAGGACTCCCCCGAGATGACTATGTGGCCAATCAACAAGGTCGCTGTTCTGCTTCTCGATCGGGCGAAGAACATGTGCTTGCTCGATTATGGATCTCAAACCAAGGGTGTCTTTTCACTCTTGGAGAAAGATACCAAGTCTGCATTAGGTGGCTCGCGTAGCAGTGACTTGTCTGTGCAGGAATCAACTAATAAATCTGTAGCACTTCCTTCAGAGCCATACGTCCTCCAGCAGATTGCATATTCAGAGGTGGAGCTCAAAACAGGTCTGTTACTATTCCCCTTTACAGTTTACTATTATTACCAGAGTTACTTTCTTTTAACTTGCAATGTGTTGCATGTATGCTCGTATGCACCCTTGTCGAGCAATTAGATGAAGCCTTGTGGCTACAGTCCATGCCTTAATCTGTAGAATTGTGGTTCGCCAACAAGCACAGCTTTAAAAATATGGTCACTTTGCAGAATTATACTAGCTGGTGTGGCTTGGTCCTTCATTTGGTTTGGTTTTATATAATCTTTTTGCTACTGCCTTGAAACATTATTTAATATGATCATGCTTGTCTGGCACATTGGAGTAAGATAGATTGTGAGCTTATGGCAAGTTGGCAACCAACGTTCTTGTTGAATTTGTCCTATTGGTGTGCTTGATACACAAGTTCGTATGTGTGGTTGATACTCGCACAAGTTGTGTAGGTAGTGTTGAATCATGTGCTTGATTTTATTGACAAAACATTTTTATGTTTGTGCACCTATCACTCATGTCTTTAATAGGTATGTCTTAGCAATTATGTCTTAATAGGTATGTCTTACAAACTAATGTCTAACAGGTATCAAGCGCGCGAGCTTGCGTTTTCTCGAAGAACATCGTGTGTACTCACTGAGTAAAAAGGGGACAGCTACGATGTTATTCGTTCTGCAGTATGAGCAAAATGTCAATAGCAAGCTTAAGGAAAGGCCTTTAGAATTTCTCATCAGCAGGTTAATATATATCACATCCTGAGTTAGATTGGCGCCCTCCATAACTCACGTTTTTGTTCATTAACATTGTTAATATGCTATTTTTTAATGATAATAACTTCTTAATGTTTTTGTGTTGCTCTCTCTCTCTCTCTTCTTTACTTTGACAGAATGAGTGGTTCTATATTTAGACGTGATCCATATCCTGCAACGACAGATGTTGTTGATTATTATCATTTACTGCCATATAAGGAGGTTCTGCTAAATCTCCAGAACAGGTATACATATTTCAGCTAATTATGTGCGGAAGCAGTAATATCATATTGTGTCATGCTACAGTTGTTTTGATTAATGGCTAAAGATTACTCTTGACATGTTGCAGGGAATGGCCTTTGGATTGTTCACTGAGCGTGCCAAAGGAACGATTATTTCAAAATAGAAACCCTTCATCCCACTCTGAAATAGATGAAAGTTTGAAGGAACAAGAAGCCAATAGCAGGTCTAAAATGAAGAAAATAGCCACAAACATTTCAACTCCAAAGAAAAATAAACAGGTAGTAAAAGCAGTTGGTGATAGTGGCACCAGCAAAAACAAAAAAAACAGCAACACGAACAGCAAAAGGAAACCTGAAACCTTCAGGTCTACACTTGCTACCTACATGGAGCATGGGGATGGCGACAGCCCCACAAAAGAAGCTGATTCACCTGCTGCTCCAGATGTGGAGAGTTTAAAGTTCATGAGTGCAAAACCCACAAAATCAACAAATGGAGTGTCTGTAGATTTACAAGCGAGTAAGTCTTTCAGTCTTACAGTACTTTGATTTTTACTGATCCGTTGTTGTTTCTCCTCCTTATAGTGACAAAATCGCTCAATTTCAGGAGTCCAGATGGACAAGGACAGAACAGAGAAACACTCTAAGAGTAGAAACATGCCCCAAGATATATTTCCGGTAAAGATGAGCTAAACTGCAGTCTGACTAAATGAGAGACAAAGTTGCATTCTGAAATAAGGCGTGATGTTTCTAGTTAAATAATTAATATATGCATGATTTGCGTGTTAAATTTTGATGTGCTTCAACTTAAAGGACTAATTATCATTTTTAGGCGCTAGATGTTGATCCTGTAACTGAAAATCATGCTTTGGAGAGCCAAAAGGAGAAAGACTCAGACAAGTCTGGTAAGGGCAATCCTATCTGACAGAAACTAGTTTTTCCTATAATTGAATACTTCCATATTGGTGCTCCCTGGTGCTCCCAAATCTTAATATGTATACTTTAAACTGCAATCAAGGTGGCATCACAGGCAGCATGAATGTTCAAAAGTATGCGACACTGCAGTTACTTCGAAAGATGCGGGATGATACCGTATGTTACATATTGTATTTCATTTCAGAAGTTACAACGGTGCTTGTTGATTATAATTGTTCTTTTCCTTGATAAGCTGATGTGTACTCGCCTTAATCTATCTACGTTTCAGCTCCGTGAGCTTTGCACACTTGGAGATCGAAGTGCTCAATATGAAATGGAAATTCAAACAATCTTGACAGGTATTCTACCTCTTGACAACTAAATCTAGCTAAAATGGACAGTTACAGTGTAAATTCACATGGTTTTGTGGTAAACAACTTGTCCTTCCACAAGGCAACTAAAATGTACCGCTACTTTTAGGCTTTGATTGGTGGTATTTAAAACCTGTCTATGTGGGGCCTTTGGCCCAATGGATGGAGCCATCCCATCCAAACAAGGCTCCATCATAGAAACGCATCAACACTGTTTTAGCCTCCCAAGGACAACTAGCAGCATAGTTTAAAGTCATCTGGAATAATTGTAGACCTATGTGTCTATCAATGTATGTTGCTAGGGTGTGATTATTGCTTATCAACTTCAATTTTTTTACCTCCAAATTCTATCAAGCCCATACCTACCATTTTCAAACCATGTGCAGAAGGGGAGATGACACCTAAAGTGGCATCAATCCTAAAGAAATATGCGAATAGCTGGAACATGATGGAAGTTGCCGATCCAACTTGCTCTGGAGAAGGATGCCAAACTATGAGCACAAAGAGGAAGAAACTGAAAGAAGCCATCCTTCTACGCAGCAAATGCCAGGCAAGAAACTTCATCTGATGGAGTAAATTGTTATATGACCACCTCTCCGATCCTGTCTGACAGAAAGTCTTGCAGGAACTGGACGATATATGCCGTGACAGCAACTGGATTCTTCCAAGATACAAAGTACTTCCTTCAGTTACAGGTGGTAAGTGAGTGATAATCACTGTCTTTTCAAGTTCCTTCATGGCTTAGTATGAAGTCCTTGGACCATATAGGCATCAGAATTCGGAATGTAACAAACAGATTTAGGCTGTGGAGTCTGCTCTTATTGCATAGTAAAGCTGGCACACATACTGCGCTCCCAATTATCATGTACGAACCGAGATTAGTTCTGTTTGTTACCAGTTTGGAGTCGGTATTTGATCAGTGCTTACCCAAGTTGTCCTTATGACTTTATGCCATCCTAAATGCATGAGCTTAGAACCTAGACATCCTAATCATAATTTGAACTAGTCAGATGTCCTCTTGTAACTATAACCAGAACCTCCTTTTGCTCCAACTGGGGCAATCTTTCTCAGAGCTCTTAGTTCCTAAATGCTGTTCGAGCATCATTAACAGTTTATATTTCTTTGTAGATATGTACCAGGCCAGTGTCTACCTTACAGGCCCAGATTTCAATTTGAGTGCCGATGGTGATAACAAGGTCACCCCCCGTGAGGCACGGGACTCTGCAGCGTCCAACATGCTCTACCAGCTTCAGCAGAAGGCAATGGAAAGCTAGAAGTCAGAAGACCAGCAGGTGTTCACATCACCCCCTGATGCTGCAGCATTAGCAGGTTCGGCTGGAAAGAACACCACCACAGCTCAGAACTACATCCAATGAGAAATGCCGTCTTGCTATTTAGTTTTGCTGTTGTAACCTGCAGAGGTTATTGGTGTCTGGCACCGTGTTTTAAATTTCTAGCTGCAGGACGGGTTATTCGATTTAAGTAGTGAAATTAACTTTGTTCTGGTGTTTGCTAGTAGGCGTGGTTCGGTCTGCAACATGTTAGCTGCGATACTGATGCTGTGTTCTTTTGCTGGACGATCCTGGTTTAAAACTTGTTACCTTGGCACTTGGCAGTTGAGCGTTGGCCCGATGGTTCTTTTAGGCTGCCTCCTGTTCATCCTTTGCAATGCGAATGGTAGCCTGATACGCATCAGTGCCAGGAAAGGTGCCTTGGTCTATAAGCTGTGTGAGCTGTGGTTGTCACCAGCTATTCCAGGGAGCCTCAAACTGTGAAAGGAATCTCGTGTTCTGGTGAACTGAGAACGTTAGAAATAGCATCCAAGGACCTGATGACCATCACCTCAAATGAACTTGATTGAACTCTGTTGCAATTGTTCCCAGAGAGGCAGGGATTGGCATCTTCAGTGTCAACACTGAGATGCATCCACCACTAAGTATATTCAGTAAGGCGGCAATGCAGGACTCTTCATCAGTTCTAATGGCAGAAACAGCAGGTCTTGCATTTGCTGCTGCTCTGTTGAAGCATCTGGAGCTCCACACTGCAAACCTGTTATCCAACAACCAGCAATTGGTTCACTTTCTGAATGGCACTGACCTCCCTAATCCCCTGGAATGGACAATCAAGCCATATACTCACTTGATCAGTTCAATAATGTCAGATTCAAACTTCTCTGTCCGCAAGATCAGAACTCACAATCAGATGGAGGATTCCTGGCTAGACAGGCTTTTAATACTTTACATTCCAATCAGCATACTTTCTCAGGAGTCTGTACAAATCCTGTTCATGTTCATGGGTGCCCTTTGCTTAGCGCACTCGGCACTCCAAAATGTAACCATTAACTCTGTAATGGTTCTATCAGCTTTGTGCTGTTAATTTATGAATGAGGTTTCTTGTAAAAAAAAAAATCAAATCTGCTACTCCATCCAACCCCTGTCCATGTTCGCAAAGAGATATCTCCATATATCTAAGTGGCCACAGGTTAAAGAGGGAGCCTGAACTGAGTAAAAAAAGCACAAAATTGGCATAGCAAAGCATGGCGCTAGCGCCCTGCTCTTCAGGAAACCATAAGCTCATAACCTGTGATTCTATTTGCCATCTTCAACCTCCAGGTACTCTCTATCCACAAAAACAAAAAAAAAAAAAAATCCAGGTACTCAATTAAAATAGCAAGAAAAAAACACTCAGCACTTACCATTTTCAAGTTCCGCAGTCCGCGAGCAGCATCAGGACATCACAATTTCCAGTCTGTGAAGCTTATTGTTTCTTAACACTGAACGAGCGTGGCTACCAGATTGATTTCAATAAAAATAGCAAGCAAAATACACTCAGCATCAACCATTTCAGGTTCTGCGGTCGGAACAATATCAGGGCACCATAAATTTCAGCCTCTGAAGCTTACCATTTTTCGACACTAAAGGAACATGGCTACCTGACTGATTTCGATTAAAATAGCATGCAAAATACACTCAGCACCACCCATTTCAGGTTCTGCAGTCTCAGCAACATCAGGGCATCACAAATTCCAGCCTCTGAAGCTCTGAACTCCAAGTACAAATGGAGGATTGATGCTTTTAATTATGCCTGTGACAATCACAAGAAGGCAGACTGTCGAAACTCGAAACAAAAAAAAAAATCTAAAAGTATGACCCTGCAAATCTGACCCCCCCTAACAGAATATGCATGATAACATGCCATTGGAGTGAAGTAGATGGGGCCAAAGTGTAATCCTCGAATATTAGCAGTAAGCAACAGCCCAACCTTGAACATCTCAGAAACCATGGTCAATTGCTAGAAGTAAGTTCTTTCACTAACTGTTCACAACTATCAAAAAGAATTTTAGATCTACTATTTGAAGTTCTTAATCGCTCACAAGCAAACGAACATTATAGTTTTTAGTTTATGATCTATTAATTTAAGCACATCCAATCAGCAAATTCCACTATGTTAAACATAATGCCTGTGCAATCATGTTAAATCTGACCAATCTGCTGGATGCTGTAGATATTTGAAATTTCAACTAACTTATGGTTATCGCATCACGTTCCAGTTTCGGTTGGCAAAAATTTCCAATGCATTTCAACAACTATCAATAGATTTCAGATCACAAATGAACTAACACCAAGGACATAACACCAAAAGATTTTACAGCTTTGGAACTATGAACTTCCACTAGTTCATACAGTATTTTGCAGGTCTATCAATAACTCTGAGAGAATAATTCTGGTATTCTACTATTGTTCGACATCTCCTTGTGAAGATTGGCTATCTCCTCACCTTAAAACCAAGTGCACGCGTTTCAAAAAAAAATAAAACCAAGTGCACGCGTTTCAAAAAAAAAATAAATAACAAGTGGACGGGTATAAACAGAGATTACCAAATGGAAATGCAAAGGCCAAGATGCAACATCGACCACACAATGTGCAAAACTTCAAACGATGAAACATTAAACAGAGGTAATTGCAAGGGGATCCCACATTACATCATCCTTATATTCCACATTCAAAGGAACAAAAGTTAACCAACAGCACCAAGTTTTGCTCATCAAATCATTATTCTTCATCAAATCCGTAACATAAAAGGGGATGGCACAGCTGCACAGAGCCTGGGGAATGAAGGAAGGCTCACAGCGTCAAAAGCCACACCTTTCTACCTTGCCTTTCTTCGCGGCAAGCCATTACGGGATGTCCCAGGGCTTGGGCTCGGGGACGGCGACGACCATGCCCTGCAGCTCGGGCGCGAGGACGACCTGGCAGCCCAGGCGCGCGTGCTTGTTGAGCTCTCGGTTCCTGGACGCGCGGGTGAGCACGTACCGCTCCTCGTAGGACGGCGGCGGCAGCTTCTCGAGCCACTCCTGCGCGATGTGGACCTCGCACTCGGCGGAGCACGCGTCGATGTCCTCGAGGCGATGGGAGGCCGGCTCGATGAGCCCCGAGTTGGCGAGCGCGCGGAGGAGGGTCTGCCCGGAGAGGCCGACGACCTCGCGGCGCGCGCCGTCGGGGTCGATGGCGAGGACGCGCACGATGCGATCGGCGACCTTGGCGGATGCGGCGGCGGGGGCCGGAGTGGCAGATGCGGCGGCCGGGGAGACGGCACAGAAGGAGCGGGTGAGCGAAGGGGAGAGGTGGAGAGGGAGGCGACGCAGGGCGCGCGCCGCGATCGCCATGGCTGCTGCTTGGGTAGGGTTCGGGTGGGAGATCTGGGGAGAGGAGGTCGATGGGGGACCTGGGACTCGGAGGGAATTTTTTTTTAAGAGTTAAAAACACCAGCAGCCCTCGAACTCGTCACCGTGTGTCACTTAAGTCCACGAACTCGCAAAGTCGGAATCCAGCACCTCAAACTTGTTAAGTTATGCCACTTAGGTCCATACCCTTTCGTTGGTCATACATATATGTAAAAAAGACCCTTAATTATTATCTTCTTCTCCATTCACGTCCTCCTCCACCCTGCCTCGCCGCCTCCTCTCCTCCTCTCGCTTCCCCGCGGCAGCCGCCACCCCACTACCTGCGGGCGCCACGCGACGATGTGCAGGTCGACGCCGGGCGACCCTCCTCTCCCTCCGCCACGGCCTCCCCTGCTCTCTCCCCCAGCCAGCCGTGGGACCGCACCAGCCCTCCCCTGCTCCTCCGCCCCCTCCCCTGCTCAAGGGCGACCGCCGACCATCTCCACCCCGCTAGAGGAGGCCCCGACGGCTGCCTCGTCCCCTTTATTGAGGAGGAGGGAGCTAAGGAAGCAGAGGAGGTATGGGTGCGAGCTATTGGTCGATGGTGGCCGACAGCATGGTGGATTTGGTTGTCAGCGGTCGTGACCGAGCCGCGCCTCCAGGATGGGCTTCACCGGCGGCGGCCCTGGCCGCGATGGACTCCATCGGGAGCGACCCTGGAGCTCCAGGATGGGCTCTGTGGCGCCAGCCCACCGTCCGTCTCCCTCGCCGGTGCCGGAGCTCGCCCTACCCGTGTCGTTCCCTGGCCACGACGTTTGGAGCTCGCCCTTCTCACACTGCGCCTAGAGCTTGTGTCCCGCTGGTGGTCGCGGGTTAACTTGAGCCGTACTCTAGACCGTGGCGCCGTCGTGAGCTTCTTGCGCCGGCCTTCCGAGCGCCACCACGAGCCTCCCCGCATAGGTATTTCGAGCGTCGCCGCCGAGCGCATCACAGCCGAGCGCATTACCACCGCGAGCATGTGAGTGCATCACCCCATGTGCCGCCGCCGCGTGCGCCGTAGCCGCAAGCCTCGTCCCCTCCCTGGCTTGGCCGTCATTGGAGCTCGCCGACCCAGTGGTGGTGGTGGCAGTAGTAGTAGTGACGTGCGGAGGACATGGATGGAGAAGAAGATAAAAATTAAGGATCTTTTTTTCATATATACATGACCAACGAAGGAGTATGGACCTAAGTGGCACAACTTAACAAGTTTAGGGTGCCGGATTTCGACTTTGCAAGTTCATGGACCTAAGTGGCACACGGTGACAAGTTCGAGGGCTGTTGGTGTATTTAACTCTTTTTTTAATTTTAACCCTTTTTAATCTAATTTTTTAATAATAACCCCTCCCCAACTAAATTTCCAAGAAGTAGCACTTTTGGTCGCGCCAAGCCTCGTGGCGCGACTAATACTTGAGTCACGCCACATGAAGTGGCGCGACTAATGTACACAGTGGCATTGGAAAAAGTCACATCTGACGTGACAGAGGGAGTCACACCGCACTGCGTGGCGCGACTCGTTCGTGAGTCTCCCCACGCACCATGGCGTGACCGGATCGGTCAGCTGCCTGCACTGGGAGTTCCAGGTGTCATTTAGCTGTGTTTACTTATTCCTTTTAATTAGCAAATGAGCTCCTAAATCTGTGAAACTCGAGGTGTATGATCCATAGAGTGCATACGTTCCATTTTAACTATGTGCACTACAAATCATGGTGTATAAAATGAGAAATCTAATTTTGAAATAGCCTAAGTGTTATTAAATCAACACATGAAAATTACTAAGTCTGAAAATAGAGTCAACTAGTCAACTTTGGGCATACTTTTTAAAAAAATTTTACACTAAGACCTTAAATAATTTTGAGCTACAAGTGAATTTGGATGTTCATAGGTAAGTTTGAACAAGTTTTTGTTCAAATATAACAAAGAATTCATAATTTAAGGGAGGCAAAAACAGCACAACCTTCCAACTTTAAGCTTTCCTTGAATTATGAATTTTTTGTTATATTTTACCAAAAATTTGTCCAAACTTACCTATGAACATCTAAAGAGTAAAATGCACCAGAGGTCCATCAAATTGTAAGAAGGTGTCACTTAGGTCCATCCACTTTGAAAATACATTTTTAGGTCCATAAACTTGTTGAGTCGTTCACCGCATGTCCATAACTGCCCACATATGCTTCTACTGGTGACATGACATGATGACTTAGCTAGAAGAAACATAATCTAATTGAGACATTTCATCGAGCAGCTTATGAGTGACACATACTTGATATTTTCGGAGCTAAACGATAGCAGCCTACTCATGTCGTACACACGAGGAGCCTACCGTTATTCAACCCAAGGAATGTCTAAGTATATGTGTCGCCCATTTGTAACCTACTCATTGAAATACCTCAGCTAGAAGATGCTTCTTGAGCCAAGTCATCATGTCATGTCACTAGTACAAGCATATCTGGACAGTTATGGACCTGCAGTGAATGACTCAACAAGTTCATGGACCCAGAAATGCATTTTGAGAGTTGATGGACCTAAGTGACACCTCCTTACAAGTTGATGGACCTCCGGTATATTTTACTCACATCTAAATTCACTTGTAGCCCAAAAGTATTTAAGATCTTAGTGTAAAATTTCTCAAAAAGTATGCCCAAAGTTGAATAGTTGACTCTATTTTCAGACTTAGCATTTTTCATGTGTTGATTTAATAACACTTAGGCTATTTCAAAATTAGATTTCTCATTTTATACACCATGGTTTGTAGTGCACATAGTTAAAATGGAACGTATGCACTCTATAGATCATACACCTCGAGTTTCACAAATTTAGAAGCTCATTTGCTAATTAAAAGGAATAAGTAAACACAGCTAAATGAGACCTGGAACTCCCTCCGTCACGTCAGATACGACTTTTTCCAACGTTACTGTGGACATTAGTCGCGCTGGCGTGACCAAAAGGACTACTTCTTAGAATTTTAGTTCGCAAGGGTTAGTTTTAAAATTTTAGATTAAAAAAGGTTAAAATATAAAAAAAAATTCACTCGGAAGGGGGTGGAGGCAGAGCCGGAGAGGGAGTGAAGGTCCAACGGTCGCTGAACAGTGGGCCGTAAGAGCTTTGTCTGAGGATAAATTTTAGTTGGGCCCAGCTGTCTGCGTCCGTCGTGCTTCATTATTTGAATATTTGATAGTTGGGCCAGCTTTTTTTATTTGACACTAGAAAATGATTTACTTTCTTTCTTGATAGAAAAAAATCATGTTCCTTATCTTTATATGACAACGGGTTTAACTTTCATTCATTATTGACATTTTCATCACTTTTGTTACTTAATTGTACAAAACGACCATCGAATCACCTTCAAAATCATGAAACTTGTTACAATCATTTGAAAATTATAAGATGAATCAATGTTGCTTAAAACCTCATAGGTACCTTTGCAGTTTTCAAATGCAAATTCATCAAATGAAGAGTTAAAACTAAAAACTAAACCGGTGGGGGTAAGACTGCCCTCACGGTTTTCATTAAGAGAAGAAAGTCTCATACCGACTTATAAAACTCCCGAACCCCGACTTCACCTGTGAGGCAATTTTTTTTTCGGAGATAAACTCCGACGAAGAAAACCTGCGCCGAGTGAGTCTCGAACCCAGGGTGTGGGCGCTACATCCAGCTGCCCCACCAACCGGGCTAGTTCAAACTCAAATATCAAGAGAGTGGGAAGGCTTCATGATACCGACAAAAACATCGACGATGACGAGTTTGCCCATGGTGACAAGGAGCAGTCTTAGTGCATGATTTATTGCACAGTTGACTGAACCAAAAAACAAAAAGAGAAATATAATTAGAATGTAGTGAACCAAATAAAATAGTTTGGGAGATGAAGGTGAGCTTAGGGTTTTACTTAGTGGTCAAATGGACAAAATGAATAGGTGAAGGGCTTTAAATTTTGTTTAGAAGTCAAGTGGACAAATTAAAAGGTGAGTGACCGAGGGAGTAAGTTTGATTTTTCTTCTTCTTCTAAATTTTAGATTTTAATTTAATAATAATGCTGGTCAAACTCATTAGCCCGAGTCGTCGATGGCATGATCGAGTCCAAAGCCACCGCCACGTCGTGGCCGACCCAAACGGTTCGCAGACGCACGGGATCTCGCTGCCTCGCTCGTCGCTCCTCCTCCGGGCAGCAGGCAGGCAGGCGGGCAGGTCGGGTGGCACTGTGGCAGCCGCGTGGGAACGCTTGTCTGTCCCTGTCCCGATCCCCACAGCCGTCTGATCTTGACCGCCTCCATCAATCCACCGACCGCGAATTCCAAACCCTGCCCAGGACCTCCCTCCGCCCGCGCAGCCCGCCGCTCGCCGCTCGCCGGCCGCCGCCGCCGTGAGTATCCCCGTGCCCGCCCCTCCTCTCATCGCTCTCTCGCGTGCTCTCTCGTATGGATTTGACGCCGCCGCCGCCGCCGCGATGACCCCGCCTCTCGCTGTCTCCGCTCGGCTATCCCAGCGTCCGCTCCCCTTCGCCGCTCGCGTCAGCCGGCGGGAGTGCGGGACGGCGCCGCGGTAAGCTGGCCCGCGCTCGCGCTGCTTCCGCTTGTGCGTTGTGCTGCCGCTCGGCTGCCTGGTCAGTTTCGGCGGCTCTGGACTTCAGTTGGATGCTTACGTGGCCTCTAGGGGTTTCTCCGATGGCTTAGATCTGGTTTTCTGCTGCTTTTTTCTGATCCGTTTGGAATTTGTAAACCTTGGCCGATTTCATGATGATTTCATGATGTTGGCAGTCAAGCTGGTTTACTGCGTTTTGTACGAGTATAGAATGATAAAAACTTTAGTTTGTCTTGTCTGTGTTTGTTGTGTTTCAGTAGGACAGAGACCCTAGCCTTTGTGGGTGTTTGCTTCCACTGACTAAAGTTTAGTCCCTGTCTCATCGAATGTGTGGTTACTAATTATGAGTATTAAACATAGACTAGATGGAGGCCAATTGGCGAGACAAATCTATTAAGCCTAATTAGGCCATTATTCGACAATGCAGTGCTACAGTAAATATTTGCTAATAGTGGATTAATTAGGCTTAATAGATTCGTCTCGTGAATTAGCCTCCATCTGTGTACTAGTTTTATAATTAGCTCATATTTAGTCCTAATTGGCATCTGAAGATTCGATGTGGCAAGGGCTAAACTTTAGCCCCTGGATCTGAACAACCCCCTTTGTTTCTGGTTGCGCAACTGTTGGTCGCTGCCTGATGCCTGGTGTGCAACTTTTAGTTCCTCACAAATACTAACAAGCCTCGTAGCCCCTCCCCTTCCTGTTGTAATAATTAAGTTCGTGATTTGTATGGATTAAAAATGAAGTGGGCTCATGATGTAGTATCTTTTTCGTGTCAATAGCCATCCAATGGGTTACGAGGAGAGCAAAAATCATCTTCTGAGTCTCAGTTACCAGGAGCTCCAATGTTTGTGCAAAAGCTATAACCTTCCTGCTAAGAAGACCCATACTCAGTTAGCAAGCTTGCTTGCATCGCTGCTCGAGGTAAGCATATATGTTAATATGCTATGTTTGAAATTTATTAGTTTCACATCAGAGTTTGCCACAATGTATGAGCTCCATTGTTCATTTAAATTCAGAGTTTGAAAGGAAGTAACTGTTTTCTTCTATACAGGCATCTCATCCTGCTGCTTTGACTATCCCATTAGCAACTGTGAAAGAAACAGCCACATGTATGTACAGAAGCCTCTTTATGTTAAACTTAGATGGCGGGTTGCTTACGTTTGCACAATGGTTTATTGTGCCAGTTTCTTTCTCTCTGAAAGATGGTGCTGTATGAATAATTGACAGCCTAATTAACTGCAGGCGACTATGTTAGCAACAAAAGAGGCCCATACGATGGCATTGATGATGGTAGACAACCTGCGCAGGTGAAGCATAAAAAAGGATCTCAAACACTGGTCGATGAAACAACTAAAGGGGTAAAAAGCTGAACTGTAATAATTGTTTTCCATGTACCTGAACCATAACAAGTCTGAATATTGGATGACTTTTCTCTTTATTTTCCCCTTTCGGTGATGGCCTGTGTTGGGTTTCAGCTCTCGCCTACTCCAAAAGGATTTATTGCTGTTGTTAAATGAATGGGTGCTTGACCCCTGCAGCTATTCTTTTGCATTATCAATTTCTTGTTTTTTCACACGAGTTGTTCAATAATCAGATTATATGCCCACTTCGACTTAGTTTTTTTCGATAACTTAGGAGTTGAGAAAAGCATAAAAGTATAACTAACACAAACCCCTCCTCCAAACCCCAAAAAAAAAAGAAGGTAAGGAAAATGCAAATTGCCCAGAACTATTTAGGAATGGTTTACACTCTTCCTGCTAACCCATTGCACTTTTAATAACTGACCATCCTAAATACGAATGTGACATTTCTTCTATAGTGCCTTTTATGTTTGTGAAGAGATGTAACTGATAACATTGATATTGGGAGAAAGAGATCTGTTCCTGGATTGGAATTCATGTTCAGATTCTTTGATTCTATTTGGACTCTATTTTGTGCTGCTTTATTGTTGGTATAGGATTGCATTTGTGTTTTGAACTAGCACTTTTATTGGTAATTTCACTTGAAATATAAGTCTGTTCACCATGTATCTATGATATACATTGCACATTTGCATGTGTATTGTGTAAATGGATTTTGTTCTAATTCTGTTTATCTACTGTAGCAGGGGATTGACACTGGTACAGGTTTTTCTCCAGTTTCTATGAACCATGGAAGGCCAGGTTGTAATGGTCATGCATCTTATGAACGGGGGACTGATCATAATTTGCAGTCTCAAAGGGATGTGGGTATTGCATCTAAGTCAGCAAATCCAGGACTTGTTAGCAAACATCATCCTTCACCTGATAACATAATCGATCAAATTTGTCCCCCTATTGTCGAAAAACATCCCGAGTCTTCCACTCCTTTCAGCCATACAGAAGATACCGCAATTAAAGGTTGTGGGCAATCTGATAAGATGTCAGCAAATGCTCCTGCTGTTCAATTTTCTGTAATGTCAGATGAGGGCATTGATCTTGTTGTTGACCTGAACTCCACTCCAGCAAGTTGGGCCAAGACCTTCATGGCAGAAATATGCATTACCCCCCCTGAAGCTGGGAATTTCTCCAGCTTTATTAGCAGCTTGGCAACTAAGGATGATCATAGCACTGTCTCAGCCTCAGGGAATATCATTGTTGACATCCATAGCAAGGGAGCTGTGAATGTCATTCCTTCCACTAATTCGTCACGTGCTTCAGATGTTGGTGAGAACTCTCGTTCAATTCCCTATCGAGCTGACACAATTACTGTGAACTCAGTGTCATCCACATCTACATTATCTGGTACTCCAGTTGAACTTTCTGGGTATCAGGAAGGTGCTCCAGTGGTTTCTTCTTCATGTTTAACAGCTGATGTTGAGAACAATGTGACATCTGAGCCCAGTGCTTTGGATAATGAGGTGCTTCCTCCAGAATCTGCTAATGTCTTTATGCAGCCTGAAAGAACCACTGTACCCTTGGATGATGCTTCTATGCAACCAACTGGCAATAAAGTCATGATGATTCCTGGTAAAACCAAAGTTTTTGGCAAAATTTGCACCCAAAATGTTTCAGTTGCTGATACCAACAATTTATCTACCTTTTCTTCAGGGGGTGTGGTTAGAAGTGTCTCCAATGAAGACTTCTGTCCAAAATCGTCGGGAAAACAAACTGCAGATGTTCCTGCAAGGGTTCAGCTTTCTCACAATGATGACATCCATGAAACCCTTATGGAAAATGGACCAGTGAAGGCAGTGGCAGTGGAAGAACATATAGGTTGTGGTGACAGTTTGTCCATTTCCTGTCAACTAGCCGGTCAGACAGTAGCAAAACTGCCAGTTACAGATGCCCAGTCACATGCTAGCTCTGCAGATCATTGTGTTGCTGGAAGTTTTGACTTTGCAAATCCAGCATCATCATCTGCTGCCTCGGTAATTTTGTTGTACTTGATATTAGCTAAATAATTTGATATGCGTTAATACTGCCTAAGGTATTTCATGTTGAAAATTCTATGTTGTGTTACTTAACTAGCCACCTTTTTGTTTTTTCCCATGTTCTTCGGAGCATGATCGTTAGATCATATGCGTTCAGTTTTATGACATCATGTTACGATCAGTCTTCTGCCCTGATAAGATCAATATTTGAAAAACTTATTTCTTTGTAGCAGCAGATGATGCCTCGGAACCTGCTATGCATGTTGCATATATTTCTGGCTTCTAGGTCCTCTATTCTGTTTAGCAGTTCTTTATGCATGTGCACTTGCTTTCTGTGTTTTCGATCTTCACACAGTCTTGGATCTATACCATGCATGCCTTTTCAGTTCATCATATGCTCTCTATTCCTTCAGTCCTTTCCACTGGGCCCAGCAACAAGTTGGCAAATTTTTATATTGCTTTTTACTAGTTATTAAGGTCAGCCTTCATATTTTCACAGTATATATGGTTGGTGCAAACTTCATGGTTCTACCTAGTGATTTCAGTTCAAGCTCCCGTTTGTATTGTTGTAAGCTGTTTTGGACAAATAGCCCTACGCCATTGCTTATTACGCTTGAATCAAATGTCATCCTTTGTGGTGGATCCTCTCAGACATGACCGAACTATGTGATTGTGTGGTGAAGGATTACATCAGAGTGAAAATTATAGTTGTAAGGGGAGTGTTTATTGGGGGAGGATTGCGGTAGTTGTGGTTGAAGTTGGTGAGAGAGCATCACTTAGCAAACCTGTAGGTGGGACTTTATAGTTATAGAAAGGATCTTTCCAAAGCAAACTAGAGCTGTTTCTAATTTCCAAATCGACCTGTGGACATGGTGTGAATGGATAAAGGAAGTGCTGCTGCTGCTCCTACAGTGCATGCAACCTCCTGACTGTGTGGCCAGGTAATACTGGGTTGGTCCGGGCAGGTGCAGCCCAAGTCCACAACATCTGGATGGTCTAATTAATAACATTACGAGGCATGATCTCAATAAGCTCAAAGTTCCAATTTCCAAAAAAAAGGGAGTTATAAAGTACTAAATAACATGGACTCCATAGTTGGTGACATTTTTTTTGGTTAGTCTTGCATGGTCCCTTCTCTTTAATCTTGGATTCTTTGTCTCTGTTTCTTATGCCATCTTTTTATTTTTCTGGTAGAGACAGGCTTATATGGCCAGGCAAGTGTTTAGTTTTTCTGTGCATTGTAGTTGAGCTTTTATCATTGTACCCGTAAGATATGGGTTTTATACCCACTATTTTCTCTGGGCCAGAAGAGCTCAAGCAGTTCCAAAATCATTCCTGAGTTCCCCGTGCTTATCTGATAGTTGTGATCTATGACTTGAAATCGAGCCACTATTTATGATGAGATGCTGATAGACTTAAACACAGCATGGAAGTTAACTGTGACAACAATGTTACGAGCTTCTTTATTATATGAGTGGGATGTAAAAGCACCACCACATAGGCACATATAGGAGTCATGACTTGCTAAAACATGTTTCAACCAGTCTGCAATTCTGTAGCATCCTGAAAGTGTGAATAAATAACATGGAGTTTGCAGACTTGCTCTTGAACCAGCGAATGTTGATGTCACCCAAGCGCCATGGTCCCCATCATATCGGTTCCTTAATAATTTTATGCATTAAGACTACCTCCAAGTTCTGCACAAGAACCAGTGTCTTCTTAGTATCCTTAGCTTCTAAAAGTGTATTTCCCTAAAAAAAGGTGTAGTGTGTAGATAGGTCCTGTGCTTCCTGACCATGGACTTTGGACATCACTCTCTTCTAACGCCTCACATGCCTGATTAATCAGAAAGTAGGATATGAGTGGACTTATTTTGGGATTGTAGGTTTGGATGCAAAATTTCTGAATAAAATATGAACTCGAAAATTAAATGGATGGACTTGAATTATGTGAAAGAGTGGAGCTCCATGATTAAATTTCCTTATATGACATTGGCCTTCAATGAGCCTTCTTTTAAGCAGTAATCTTTGTTTTTTGGCTTTGGTTTCACTTGTTAGAAGGCCTATAGTCATTCAAGCACTCCTTGAACTGGTCAGTTTCTCTAGTTTATCTAAGTCACATTTTCCCTATACCTTTTAACAAATAGTTTACTTTATGCCTTCCCTATATTCAACTAATTCTTAAGACACTTTTGCCTACTATCTGTAGTCATTGACGCGAGGATCACTTTCAACTAGTTTTAGTGTCAACTCCCTCACGGAAATAGTAAATGCATGACTGACTAATTTTACTGGTTTGCACTTTGTAGTAAAAGGGGAAGAGAAGGAAAGCTGATAAATATGTATTTTTGGTCCATGGCAAAGTCTACATGTTCCACTTTTAGCTCCGCAACTGCAAACCTTCTTATTTGGTAATTGATATTCCACTGACCTCCTTAGCTGGCATTTTTGGTATTAATTACCAATGCCTTCGTGTACTCTGGAAAAAGTTACTGCACGTTATACATTCCGAAAACCAGGAACAAATTAACAAAGTAAAGCTTTTGAACTCCAGTGCCGTTTTTTTATTACACTTGTTTTTGCTGACTGTTTTTTCTTAAAAAAAAACTTTGCTTGTTATGATATAGCATTCCATCTATGTGACTACCTGTTGTGCATATGATGTTATGATGCGCTCTGTGTAATGCAAGGTGCTTAATTATTGGAATTTTTTGTTGTGCTTTATGGTGTTTTGGTTGATTGTGCATATATTGACATAGAGAACTCGCGTCGCTGGAACAATTTGTTATTAACCAACTTCCATCCTCCTCGTGCAGGATAATGCTATTAATTCCCTGACTTCAAAGTATGGTGCAGAGTATGTTCTCTATAAGCAATGTTGGTACTTCTATTTTTAGCAACTAGTTCATACTAAAAGACCTCCTTTCTTCTGTAGGTCAGCACAAAGTCATGGTTCTACTGACAAAAATAGAGTGTGTGGTGCTGAGGGGCTTGAGTTAGAGAGTATGACACCGGCAGCCTATAGTGAACCTCCCAGAAATATACAACTTAGCTTACGAAGTGCTTCTGCTAAAAAGAAGCCTTCTACACTACCAAGACGGTCAGCAAGGCTTATTCCTAAGGTTTGTGTACATTTTCATTGACTATAATCTATACTATAAAGTATGAACCCGAACAGTTCAAATGTTAAGGTCGATTGATTAGGCATGTAAAATGTGTTCTGAACTGTGCAATTATATTTTGGCCTATATTTGCTGCATGGTATTATCTCTTTGTAAGTAAATTAATATTTTCAGGAGTTTACACTAACATTTTGTTTTCTTGACATGCAGTAACCGCTCTAAATGGTACAGATGTGACCCATTATGAGAGTAGCTTCACTACTGGTTTAGTCAGATTCCGTGAGGCTGGAGGGATAGAATACAGCTGTTAACATGTTAGATTCTGAACTTTGTCTATTATGGTTAATTCTTTCGTCCTAGCAACTGAGCAGATTGGTTTTGGGAGGTTAGCACTGCTGCCAGACATTTGTTTTCCCTTCTGTTTTTTCAGCATATGTTACAGTTGGTGTACTGTCTAGCTTTCTGCTTTCATATATCAGTGTACAAACGATGCATACTTTTACAGAAATTCTGGACCTGCCAGATTGCAACTCACTGCTGTTTCGTCTGCAGCTAGTTGGATAATGTTGTGTGTAACTATAGATGTGTTGCATGTCAGTGATGTAACTATTGGTGCAGACCATGAGTAAGCTTGTTTTGCCTGATATTTTTAACTATTGGTGCAGACCATGAGTAAGCTTGTTTTGCCTGATATTTTTACCGGTGTCAGAGTGGAATGTAAAAATCTAGCTGCAGTCTGGCTTATCTTACAGAGTGTTGAGCGATGGCTGTTTATTTGCTGTAGTTTATTTGATGAACTAAAAAAATGCCCTTAAGAGGGCTGGAACTTAAAAAAAAAGCTCCCGCGTAGAATCGATGTTTTATTTGCAGAGAAAATGAAGAAGTAAAGAAATGAATAAGATTTCAAAAAAAAATGAAGGCTAAAGAAATGAAGTTTGTGCTGGGAAGAATGAGGTAAAATGCTATAAGAGGATGATTAAAAAATATCTTTAAAAAACTGCCCCCACGCAGGATCGAACTACGGACCTTCACTTTACAAGACTGACGCTCTACCACTGAGCTATAGGGGCTTTCATACATTACGGAGCATCGGGTCACTATAGTTTACAAGACTGACGCTCTACCACTGAGCTTACAGGGCATCGGGTCATTAACTCATTATTGTGTAGTTTTAGAATGGTAGAGTAGTTATGAGACACGGGATCGAGTGTTAGTTGAGAGGCTGAAACAACCTCTTTGTTTCTATTATGTCCCTCTCCTTCTACCTCCCATAAAAATCCTTAGCCCTTCCCACTCCTCACGCTCCCCTCTCCCACAGTGTCCTCGCTCAACTCTGTTACTTGAACCTGCTGGATGGGTTGATAGCAGCAAATCTGTTCGGCTCCAGGAGAGGCGTGGTGGTCATGCTCCAACATGATGATACCCTATCCGGCAGCATCACAACCAAAACCGGTGCATATGCGTGGATCTAGGACAATGGCTGCGTTTGGAAGTTGGCTTCTAGGGTCAGAATCATGAATTGCCATTGAACACAACCCAATTCAGTTGTTTGGACGGCTTCCGCATTGGCGGATGGAAACAACGCTCCAACGCCGCGAAATATACACACAATAAGCGCGTGCTAGAAACCCCCACCATTAATTCATGACAGCTTCTCCTCTCCTGAGCTTTCTAATTTCAAAAAGCTTTTATTCCCACAATTTTACATTTGCGAATATCATAATTTACACATTACTTTACCTTCTTACTTATAATTTATTGCATGATATTTTTTAGATAACTTATATAGTGGACACTTATGTACATAACTATACAATTTTTAAATGACAAGGTTGGATTTTTATTTTTCAAAAGTTACAACCTAAATGGTTTATATATGTAATTTTTTAGAACTTAGACGATAAATTTAGTAGCACAATTTTTAAGACATACACAAGCTATACACACAGAAATTATAATAATTTCATGAAAATATTGTTATAAAACTTATACATACAACAAGTACAAACGATCAATAAATGTGGTATGAAAAATTTGAATGGAAGAAAAAAAAGAAAAAGGGAAAGTGAAGAAGAAAATGAGATGAATGAGTGCACACACGATTTTTTAGTCGGCACCGCATCCACACATGGTGAGCCTCATCAGCTGGCTCATCGATTGTTGGGAAAGAAACTGATGACGAGGGTTGAATTAGCTTCACCCGCTTGATATGGTTGTTTCGGCAACAGAGCGGTCCGATTTGGTGATTGCAAGCTCACAGATACAACAATAGATGACCACCAATATGGGATATGCGCATTTTGCCAAGTGTGCGAGGTAAGGAAGGTTGGAATTGCTATACCCAGGAACGTAAAGGCTTCCCTACACATGTATGTGAGAAGGGTTTAGGGGGGGATAAAGATGTTATATCCGAGTAGAAATTTTGGTGAAAATGGGTATTTTACCCACAATCTTTAAAATTTTGGAAAAAGTGTACTTTTTATCCTTCAAGTATCACAAAATTGTGATATTCATCCTCAAGTTTTTTTAGTGCAAATCAACCCCTTAACTAACTAAAGTGGTGCATTTATCATCCTCACCTTATAGTTTGATAATAGTTTAGTGCAATCTATTGATGGTGTATGCCACATAATCATTTAATTAATCAGTAATCATTGTTTAATGATGTAATATACTCAGTAGAAAATATAAAGCTCACAATAAATACTATAACTTATATAATTCAAAAACATTAATGTAATCGATTTACACTCAACTATCATAGATTGAGCAACATAAGATGCAACTAAGCAATGATTGACAAAATGATTGCATGATCTAAACTGCTATCATACGAAAATCATTATTAAACTAAGGTGAGGTTGATAAATGCACCAATTTAGGCAGTGGTTGATTTGCACTAACTATAACATTAGAGATGAATGTCACACTTTTACAACACTTTAGGAATGAAAAATCATCTTTTTCTAAAAATTTTTAGTATGGTGTTGAGTAAAAATTTCGGTGGAGTCTAAACTATAAAGAACGAGTTCTTTTGAAAACTTTTCTCACATAACTTCGGGTCTGGCTTACCCGTCACATCGGACCCACCCGTCATATATTTAGGGAGTGGATAGGGTGGAAGACTCATAGAAAATCACAATTTGGAGAGCGTTTTCTGCCAAAATGAAATGTTTTTCTCACCCGCCAACAACCTTACCTGCCGCCATACCCGCTTGGCCCACCCTTCCCCACACCGGAAAAAAAACTCAAGGGAAAAATGAGAGTTTTACTTGTATGTCATTAGAAAAGTTGTACATGACCTGTACACCATCAAAAAGTTTGTTCGACCCTCATGCCATTTCGTCCATTTTCCATCGTTAGTGAGGTCTGACCTATGGGACCAGGCATGCAAAATGTCCATTTTACCCTTTTGAGTCATTGTAGACTAGGTCCCACCTATCAGTCTTTTCAATGTTTTTTATTTTATCCAGTCTTCCCCATGCCGGTCACGCCAGCCACCTCCCCGGTCACCGCATCTACGCACGTGCCACTGCCGGAGCTTGGGCCTCCGCGATACCCGTTCGCAGCCGCCCCTTCCCGCCAAGAAGCTCGCACCGCCTTCGCCGGAGCTCGCCGCTGCCGGTCCGCCTATTTCTTGGAGTTGATTGAAGCCGACCTGATTCAGCTGTGCCAATCTGAGGAAGGAAGAGATGAAGGAGAGGTTCAGTCTGCAACAAGGAACTTGCAGCAGAAGTAGCATTTGGAGGCCAAAGTGGAGCAAATGATGTATGGCATGGTGTTCTTGGTTGTGGTGGTTGTAGGACTTATGGGTGTTGTGTTAGGTTACATGTTGAAGAACTAGTAGGAAGGTTGGGATCCCAGCAATGTTTGTGATGTTGAATCTATGGTAGTAGGGTAATCTGTGGTTGTAGGCTAATCTGTGGTGTTGTGATGTTGAACAATGTTATGTTTCATGAATAATCTGTGATGTTGAACATGTTGTGTTTCATGAACAATGTGTGATGTTGAACATGTTGTGTTTCATTACCAATCTGTGATGATGAACATGTGTTTTATGAACCATTTGTGATGCTGAACAATGGAAACTGAGTACTTAAACTAGGATTGATAACAAACTGAGTTCATGACTGTTGACGGTTCAAAATCGTGTTGAAGTTCACCGCAAACGTACGGGTGACTTGGTGCCTTTTTCACCAAGGAGGGTCTCCAAGGTTTGTCAATCCAAGGATCGGAAGCAAACCGCTAAGGTTCTCTATCTAACATATTGTGACAACCCCATCCGAGATAATTCCGTACTATCGCCTAAACCACTCCATTTGGTCATTAAGCGATAATAAAGAATCATCCTGTTGAGTGTTGCCGGGTCATAGCCCGGTAGATCACTTGAATCACACACAGAGGATCGAAACGTATACATTAAAACTCCCACGAAGGAGAGTCCAAAGTGCATTACACCACTTAAATCCAAATTCACCCTTAGGGGTTTAATTATTACAAACCATGGCTCATGACATGATAAGTAAAGGTTCAGAGTTTTAAAACAGCGGAAATACTAAGAGCGATACGATAAGACATCACAGGAGGCCATCCGTGATGCCATCACTCGGCGTCATCCACCCATTCCAGCTCCCAACCAGGTGGAATCTCTCCAGGCCAAACAACTTCACCTGAAAGCAACAATTATAGCAAGGCTGAGTATACTAATACTCAGCAAGACTTACCCGACAAAAGTTACCTCTAGACATGTAAGGCTTTTGGCTAGTGGGTTTGTTTTGCCAAAAAGCAACTAGGATCATGGATCCTTACTTTCAATATTTTAGCTCAAATTCTAGTGAGTTTACCATTACTATAATAAGCAACTAATGCAATCAAGATTTGTACAATACAATTAATTCACGCAGAAGAATTCACATAGTTCCATCATTAAGGGATATCATGGCCAGTTGATTAAGCAGTCTCGGATAACAGTGAAAGACCGACAATCGATTGATTAAAAACCTTGCAAGGTAAACCTAAACACACGGAGCGGTGCCCCAACAGAGCTGACACCGACCAAACGGTTCCCAAAAATCCTCGGCTTGGGATAATAGCTTTCAGTCCCGGGTACAAGGCTATCTGGTATGCCCCCACATAGTACATCCAGCCTCACACATGTACCCTCCTCCCGGTTGCGGGCCGGGCAGGAGAATGCTCAAGATTAGTAATAGTAAAATCCCGTACCGTCTCATTAAGGTACTAGGCTTACCGGTCCCATTCCCGACAAGTGCTTAGTACGTTCAAAAGCTTAGCCCACGAAAGCCACTGGACCGGAGCCCAAATCCCATGCTCTTACCACATGAGCAATCCATTTATAAAGATCTTATGATTCCAACATAAGAACCTATTCTCGTGAGTGACGAACATCACTCGACTTTTACCAGGTCCTTAGAGCGTAGCATCTAACGACCTAGCATACTAGTAAAAGAACATAGGCACCTAGGGATCATGCAACTAGGGTTTCATATCAACTCCTGGACGTAAATGCACAAGCGTAACAAAGATAGCTGCATAATTTAAACAAAACAGGGGTTAATGATAAACTGGGGCTTGCCTTCGTTGACAAGGTTGGCCTTTGGCCCTTCTGGACTTTGGTCCAGGTCTTGCTCTACAGCGACGTAGTGCACGTCCCCGTCAGTTCCTTCGTCTCCTCCTTCCGGCACGAGCGTATAGCTACCGCCGGGAAGATCTACACGAGGATGCATATGCAAGATTTAAGTAACGGTTTTTATTTAATTAATTATAAAACAACACATGACAACCATGGGGTGCATGGTTGACCACATTCACCTAGATAATAAATACATTCAACATACTCTTCCTATAAAGGAACAATATGTGTTGCTTTATTAACTATTCTTTTTTATGGTGATTGTGTACATATTTATATAAATAAATTAATTTAATTTCACAAAACAACAAGGGGTGGTGACACTTAGCTTTTTAGCATGTTCACACCACATCCAAAGGGTCTTTAGGTGTGTAGTGGTGGTTTTCCAATTTAACTTAACATTAAGCTTGATTTGGCTTCTCCATTTTTATTCACCAAAATAAATTCATAAAACACAATGGTGACATTTCTGAAGCTCTTAGCTCTAATACAAAGCCACTGAACAAAAGTGCACCCTTATTTAAGTTATAAATTAATGATACCACAAATAACAACTTTTATTTACCACAAACAAGATAAATGCATATAAAAACAAATAAAGCACTTTTGGATCCAAACTTTCTCTCACTGAAACTATGGCTCAAAACAAGGCTATGCAACTATCATATACACCAGGGGTATTTTTATATCTTGAACTATGGAATTACTTTTAAAACTAAGCATAAATCAAGAACATATATTTCTGTCAGTTATAAAATCATGATTAATTCAAAAAAGGTGTATTTAGGCATGAAAAGACAATAGAAAGATTTTGGGCACAAAAATAAATTTATTTTAAGCTATAAAATTAATTAAGGCAGATTCATCATAAATACAAAATAAATCATATTAAAATATTTACTCATCAACTTCATGCAAAGTTTGGTGTGGATCCTACACTTGGAATTACTCACAACATATCCAAAAACCAGCTCAAGATCAGATTTAGATTTTGAACTACAATAGACCTAGGTTAAAAGGATTTCAAATTTTCATGCAAAAATTATCAATCAAAAGTAGGATAATGCTTTACAAAAGTTGTAGAGTTACTCACAGGGAAACTAACAAAATTGGTTTTACATTTTTCTGATTTTTCCTTGAATTTCTACGGATTTTACAATCATTGGTCAAAACTAACAAAAGGGAAAGAAACTATTTTCACAGGAGTCCCCAGGAAATTTTGGATCTTCACAGATATACCCCTGCTTTGCCCAAAGGCCCTTGGAAACAAAAGTTCCCAAGCAATTGGGTCCCTGGGGGTGGCCGGCGGCGGTCCTCGCCGGAATCCGGCAAGGCCGACGGCGGGACTGGCCGGGGAAGCGGGGGAAAGGGATCTAGGGCTCACCAGGGCTCGATTCCGGCGGTTGGATGGGTCGGTTTGGTGGCCGGTGAGGGGGGCTCGGCGGCTTTGCTCGGCGGCGGCTGCTAGGAGTCCGACTCCGGCGAGCTGGCCGACGAGACAGGGTCACAAGCGACTTGGGAAGTTTCTAGAGGCGCTTGTGGTGGTGGAGAAAGCTTCAGGCCCGCGAGTTAGGGGTCGAGAGAGGGAACTCGTCGTGGGTAGTGGCAAAAGCGGGCGTCAGCAACAATGGTGCACGACGGCGTGCGTGCTCGCGCGAGAGAAGGGGAAGGTGGCCTTTTATAGGCGTGGGGCGAGCTGGAGAGGCGGCAACACGCACGTCAAGTCGTCGTCGGCAAGTCGCGGTATGGGCGAGGGCGGGCGGCGACGTGCGGCGGCGTGGATGACCAATGGCGCGAGGCGGTGCGGCCGGCCGGCGCGTGAGGGCGTGGCGCGTGGCACTGGCCAGGGTCCACCCACGTCAAGCACAGGAGCCTGAGCGCAGCGCTCGGACCGATGGACGCCGGCCTGCCTCGGCGTGCGCGTACGGCGGCGTACGACGTGGCGCGGCGCGACGTCACGCGCACGGCGCATTCCGGCGTCGGTTCAATTCGGTTTAGGTCGTTTTGACCACGATTTACTCGAGATTTTGAAACTAAAGTGCACCAAGGAATCTATACGAAAGTTGTAGATCTACTAACCCTCTACAACTTTTACAAAGGCCGACAGGTGTTTTGATCAACAGTTTTTGCATGAACTGCTGGCCAAGTTGGAGTTTTTCTTGGCGCTGATGAACAGGAGCTGCTGGCGTTGACCATAGCTTTACACCATTTTCCACTCCAAATTCCCTCGAAAAACTAGACAACTTTTATATTGGGAGAATTTGAAGTGTTTAGGTGAAATGTGGAGAACGCGGCAAAAGTTCTAGAAAGACTAGGAGTGCCAAAGGGTTTGACTAGGGTTTGAGTCAGGGTTTGACCAAGCTTTGACCAAGGGTTGACCATTAGTGATGTTGGCTAGGTTTTCGAGATGATGACCCAGGTTGACCAAGGTTTGACCAAAGTCAACATGTTTGACTAGATCATTAAGGTTAATTAACCCTAATGAAAACCTGGGGCGTCACAGCCTACCTCCCTTAAAAAGAATCTCGTCCCGAGATTCAAAGATAAAAGACGAAGATAAGGAGGTTTTCTTTCGGATAGAAATTACCCGTGAAGTTAAGCTGGCCTTTTACTTGAATCGTGGGCTTCTTGTCGCGATTACCCTTATCCACTCCGGGGTTTTGTTTCTGCTGTTGGGGCTTGTTCTGCCTAGGGTTCGGACATTCATTGGCATAATGCCCCGGTTGCCTACAATTGTAGCAAATGCGGGGTGGAAGTTCCTTAGGCTTGGAGACTTGTGGCTGGGCTTGGCGGTACTGAAAATTTCCCGAAGGCTTATGCTGGGACGGGGTCACTCTCCAGTGGCCCGATGCGGATGATTGGGAAGAACCATGTGCATTCTTCTTGACGAAGCGGAATTTCTTGCCCGATCCATCTCCCGAAGCAAAGTCGTTCTGTCTCTTCTTATCCTTCTGTACCTTCATCATGGCATCCTCTTGAGAGATAGCTTTGTTCACCAACTCATGATAATTGTTGGGCTCCAGTAGATTTAGCCTTTCATACAAATCACCATTAAGGCCATCACGGAAACGTTCCATCTTTTTGGCATCGGTGTCCACGTGATGTTCTCCATACTGGCAGAGATTGTTAAACTTCTGTGCATATTGATACACGGTGTCGTCTCCCTGCTTAAGAGCAAGCAACTCTTTCATCTTTCTAATCATGAGTCCTTTCGGGATGTGGTGGTCCTTGAAAGCTTGCTTGAATTCAGCCCAAGTGACTTCATGTCCAGCAGGTTGCATGGACTTAAAGTGCTCCCACCATATTAAAGCTTCTCCACGAAGTTGCAAGGTCGCAAAGCTGGCCTTGCGCTCCTCAGAGCAAGGTAGGACAAATGCAGAAAATTTGGCCTCTATGGCCCTGACCCATGCGTCAGCATCAAGGGGCTCTTCTGCTTTAGTGAACGTTGGGGGCTTCATCCCGATAAACTGGGCTTAGGTAGTGACCATATGCGGTCCATCATGATTGGCCCCAATTGGAGGTCTCTATTGCATCTGTTGGGCCATCTGCTGCTGCGTCTGCAGGATCTGGCGCAACACTTCGGTTTGGGTGGCCATGAATGTCTCCACCGGCGTCATGGGCGGTGGCGGCGGTAGGTCACCACTACCCGACGCACCAAAACCGTTGGGAGTGCTGCGTGTCGGTCCGACCATCTGAAAATTTGAGTTCTCATTAAACATATATTCATAAGCTTGCTCATAAAAATTAACAAGTATAATATGCACGACGAAAACTCATTCATAGCAAATTTTTCGAAACCGGACAGCACAACAGTCATAAGCATAAAATTCGTAGATCGCTGCTTATATACCGAAAAATTCTCATTTTTGGTCAGTAGATGTAGGATTTCATAAGCTCCAATGTTGGTATTCAACTCCGAGTCAAATTTCCAACATTATCATGCCCGAAAAATTCCGTAACCGAGGTACTGCCTAGCTGTTTTCACAGGAGGCCGAGGTGCACTAAAATTGCCATAACTCTCGGTACGTGTATGCAAACATGATAAACTTTGGTGAGCATGATCTCCACAACATTTCACACAACTTGGTATTCAACATAAGGTCCAAAGTTGATCATAACCAACGTCATTAAATTATCCATCCTACTACAACACTCGTACAACTCATTACTTTATTAAAAGCATACCCAACATCAACTAGATGACAAGCTAGCCTAGGTTCACTTCCTAGGGAATCGACTTTCCTAAGCCGAAGAAAGGCTCAAGGTGAAGCAGGTCCAGACTCCACTCCAGATTCTCCTTGAATGTCCTCGGGATTCCCTTCCTCTTCTGGTTCAGGAATGACAGGTTCAGGTGGTGGAGCTGCTATCGCTTCCAGTTGATTCTCTAGTTCAAGCATATATTGGTCATTATGCTGCAACATGAAATTCTG
Organism: Cenchrus fungigraminus; assembly: GCA_036936925.1. NCBI lineage: Eukaryota > Viridiplantae > Streptophyta > Magnoliopsida > Poales > Poaceae > Cenchrus > Cenchrus fungigraminus. The sequence goes on along the minus strand of CM072780.1, from coordinate 25,869,650 downwards.
CTCATGAATAACTTCACTCAATTCTTATATTTTTGCCTTATCCTTGCGTCTTCTCTTCTTGAGATTAGCTATCAATGCTCGAGCTTCCTTTAACTCTTGGGTGGTGTCTTCCACTTCATTAACTTGTTGCCTATAAACTTGGTGTCTATTGAACATACTTTCTCCCACCATCAGTTGATAGGTGTCATACATAGCTTTGGAGAAACAGACGGAGGTGACAAGATCAGGACTATAGTGAGAGTTGCCCTGAGCGGAGAGAAAAGCTTCGCGCTCGACCCATTGTCCGGAATGCTGCTTAGGTAAAGGAATCACCTTGGCTGCAGTGCCAGCTACCGAGTCAGCGTGCTTCCCACAAAAAGTTGTGAGCGCTTCCAAGGCAGCCTTTTGCACCGTGTCAGCCAAGTTCAACCCTTGTGCCTTACTCTCCCACTCTTCCCAAGCAGGATGTGTCGGGCACATGAGGATCTTCACCTTCACCTCCCAACGAAGGAGTTGGCATGTGGTCATGAGCTCACGTGCCGAGTACTCTGGATAAGCGGTGTATCCAAAGTCCTTCAGGGTGTCCCACAAAAGTGCAGGAAATCCACCCTCCTCGAGGCAGTTCAAGTGAGTCCATGCCTATGCATCAACGGTCATGGATCCGGAGGCAGACATCTGGATAAAGTGACAAATGTAAGAACCAGATGCAAGCATGTGCACAAGGATAGATTCGCATAGCTATAAAAAGAGAGTTGCATACAAAGACCACTACTAAAGTTTCAAACGATCAACAAGATCTCAGGGAGTATGGAGGAATAAGTTTAATCCTCATTTGGGTAAAATTTGGGGTGGCCATTTGTACAAGGTACAAGGTATGCCCAACTCGAAACGAGCGTACATACAAAATGGCGTAAAGTTCGGAAGTTGTGAACAAAAATTCATAACTCAGAACCTATGACCCCAAAAATTTCCAATTTTTGGTAGCAACTCAGAAATGTTATGAGGCACCTTTTTGGTATTCAAGGGTTGATCTAAAAAGATTTGCAAGCTGCTCAACTTAAACGAAGTTCAGAGCAGGTTTCCTGGAAAAAAGACAGCATGACAGAGGTTCACTATTTTGGCCATAACTTGAGATCTATAGAAGCTATGACCATGAATTTTTGCGAGCGGAAACTAGATTAGATATGGAGCAACTTTGATATAGATCATCTAGTCCAATTATTTTTAGAACAGGGGGCAAAAATTCAAGCAAACAGCCACACTGGATTTTTGGACAGCAACACATCTATACACGAGAGGCTATATAAGAAAACACACATTAACAAAATTTTCACCTAGAGAGCACACACAACATGTGTAGGGTTCAGCTTTAAGTTTGCACAGTTTTTAACATGATGCAAGACGTCCTATGCATCCTCACAAGGCGATCAAGCCAAAAATCGAAGTTAGTGCCGGTGGCAAGGCTTATATACGTTTCTCCCTATAATAACTAGTCGAGAGCTACTCGATGCTCACTTAGCGACTTACGAAATGTTGTTAGTGTACCTGCAGAAAAGAACCTTCCGTGCTAGCACATCACGAAAGCGTCCACATACATTACCGTTCACTATAGAAACGGTATCCATGCATCAAGCCGCTGCATGGACAGCGTCCAACCTCAGACACCCTCCGTTTGAATGGAGTGTATCCTTGCCTCGCATATTCGTAATGCGGAATGCACACGTATGGCAAAACATGGCGACATCACAACCCATGACATGTTCATCTTGAATAGAGCATGTCATCCTTCATATGACTCTCATACGGAAAGCGCACGTATAAGACACGTGAGCAACCAGACGAGAAGATGGGATCCGTGGAATAGATCACTTCATCAACCCTCGCATTCCCGTGATGCGGCACAGCACACATATAAAACACGTGGCTTCATCTAGTTTGGTTGTGCAAGAAAGTAAGTCTGACATAAAGTAAAGTGCTGGAAGTTAGCAAAATAAACCATAGATTCTTAAGCCACCTTAAAGAACCCAAAATTCCCTCTAGGGCCTCTCGATCTAGATCATTCCTTAACGATCCAATGTATTTTCCCAATCCAATCAATCTTGGCAAGTTTTATTGTAAATCATGTGATTAATATTAATCTAATCACTCTGGTGCATACGGATGCTCTGATGCCAACTGTGACAACCCCATCCGAGATAATTCCGTACTATCGCCTAAACCACTCCATTTGGTCATTAAGCGATAATAAAGAATCATCCCGTTGAGTGTTGCCGGGTCATAGCCCGGTAGATCACTTGAATCACACACAGAGGATCGAAATGTATACATTAAAACTCCCACGAAGGAGAGTCCAAAGTGCATTACACCACTTAAATCCAAATTCACCCTTAGGGGTTTAATTATTACAAACCATGGCTCATGACATGATAAGTAAAGGTTCAGAGTTTTAAAACAGCGGAAATACTAAGAGCGATACGATAAGACATCACAGGAGGCCATCCGTGATGCCATCACTCGGCGTCATCCACCCATTCCAGCTCCCAACCGAGTGGAATCTCTCCAGGCCAAACAACTTCACCTGAAAGCAACAATTATAGCAAGGCTGAGTATACTAATACTCAGCAAGACTTACCCGACAAAAGTTACCTCTAGACATGTAAGGCTTTTGGCTAGTGGGTTTGTTTTGCCAAAAAGCAACTAGGATCATGGATCCTTACTTTCAATATTTTAGCTCAAATTCTAGTGAGTTTACCATTACTATAATAAGCAACTAATGCAATCAAGATTTGTACAATACAATTAATTCACGTAGAAGAATTCACATAGTTCCATCATTAAGGGATATCATGGCCAATTGATTAAGCAGTCTCGGATAACGGTGAAAGACCGACAATCGATTGATTAAAAACCTTGCAAGGTAAACCTAAACACACGGAGCGGTGCCCCAACAGAGCTGACACTGACCAAACGGTTCCCAAAAATCCTCGGCTTGGGATAATAGCTTACAGTCCCAGGTACAAGGCTATCTGGTATGCCCCCACATAGTACATCCAGCCTCACACATGTACCCTCCTCCCGGTTGCGGGCCGAGCAGGAGAATGCTCAAGATTAGTAATAGTAAAATCCCGTACCGTCTCATTAAGGTACTAGGCTTACCGGTCCCATTCCCAACAAGTGCTTAGTACGTTCAAAAGCTTAGCCCACGAAAGCCACTGGACCGGAGCCCAAATCCCATGCTCTTACCACATGAGCAATCCATTTATAAAGATCTTATGATTCCAACATAAGAACCTATTCTCGTGAGTGACGAACATCACTCGACTTTTACCAGGTCCTTAGAGCATAGCATCTAACGACCTAGCATACTAGTAAAAGAACATAGGCACCTAGGGATCATGCAACTAGGGTTTCATATCAACTCCTGGACGTAAATGCACAAGCATAACAAAGATAGCTGCATAATTTAAACAAAACAGGGGTTAATGATAAACTGGGGCTTGCCTTCGTTGGCAAGGTTGGCCTTTGGCCCTTCTGGACTTTGGTCCAGGTCTTGCTCTACAGCGACGTAGTGCACGTCCCCGTCAGTTCCTTCGTCTCCTCCTTCCGGCACGAGCGTATAGCTACCGTCGGGAAGATCTACACGAGGATGCATATGCAAGATTTAAGTAACGGTTTTTATTTAATTAATTATAAAACAACACATGACAACCATGGGGTGCATGGTTGACCACATTCACCTAGATAATAAATACATTCAACATACTCTTCCTATAAAGGAACAATATGTGTTGCTTTATTAACTATTCTTTTTTATGGTGATTGTGTACATATTTATATAAATAAATTAATTTAATTTCACAAAACAACAAGGGGTGGTGACACTTAGCTTTTTAGCATGTTCACACCACATCCAAAGGGTCTTTAGGTGTGTAGTGGTGGTTTTCCAATTTAACTTAGCATTAAGCTTGATTTGGCTTCTCCATTTTTATTCACCAAAATAAATTCATAAAACACAATGGTGACATTTCTGATACAAAGCCACCGAACAAAGCCACTGAACAAAAGTGCACCCTTATTTAAGTTATAAATTAATGATACCACAAATAACAACTTTTATTTACCACAAACAAGATAAATGCATATAAAAACAAATAAAGCACTTTGGATCCAAACTTTCTCTCACTGAAACTATGGCTCAAAACAAGGCTATGCAACCATCATATACACCAGGGGTCTTTTTATATCTTGAACTATGCAATTACTTTTAAAACTAAGCATAAATCAAGAATATATATTTATAATAGTTATAAAATCATGATCAATTCATAAAAGGTATATTTAGGCATGACAATACAATAGCCAGAAGTTGGGCACAAAAATAAATTTATTTTAAGCTATAAAATTAATTAAGGCAGATTCATCATAAATACAAAATAAATCATATTAAAAGATTTACTCATCAACTTCATGCAAATTTTGGTGTGGATCCTACACATGGCAGTACTCACAACATATCCAAAAACCAGCTCAAGATCACATGTAGATTTTGAACTACAACAGATCTAGGTTAAAAGGATTTCAATTTTTCATGCAACAATTATAAATCAAAAGTAGGGCCATCCTTTACAAAAGTGGTAGAGTTACTCACAAGGAAACCGACAAAATTGGTTTTACATTTTTCTGATTTTTCCTTGAATTTCTACGGATTTTACAAGTCACTGGTCAAAACTAACAAAAGGGAAAGAAACTATTTTCACAGGAGTCCCTGGGAAATTTTGGATCTTCACAGATATACCCCTGCTTTGCTCAAAGGCCCCTGGAAACAAAAGTTCCCAAGCAATTGGGTCCCTGGGGGTGGCCGGCGGCGGTCCTCGCCGAAATCCGGCAAGGTCGGCGGCGGGACTGGCCGGGGAAGCGGGGGAAAGGGATCTAGGGCTCACCAGGGCTCGATTCCGGCGGTTGGATGGGTCGGTTTGGTGGCCGGTGAGGGGGGCTCGGCGGCGCTGCTCGGCGGCGGCCGCTAGGAGTCCGGCTCCGGCGAGCTGGCCGACGAGACAGGGTCACAAGCGACTTGGGAAGCTTCTAGAGGCGCTTGTGGTGGTGGAGAAAGCTTCAGGCCCGCGAGTTAGGGGTCGAGAGAGGGAACCCGTTGTGGGTAGTGGCAAAAGCGAGCGGCAGCAACAATGGTGCACGACGGCGTGCGTGCTCGCGCGAGAGAAGGGGAAGGTGGCCTTTTATAGGCGTGGGGTGAGCTGGAGAGGCGGCAACGCACACGTCAAGTCGTCGTCGGCAAGTCGCGGTATGGGCGAGGGCGGACGGTGACGTGCGGCGGCGTGGATGACCAATGGCGCGAGGTGGTGCGGCCGGCCAGCGCGTGACGGCGTGGCGCGTGGCACCGGCCAGGGTCCACCCACGTCAAGCACAGGAGCCTGAGCGCAGCGCTCGGACCGATGGACACCAGCCTGCCTCGGCATGCGCGTACGGCGGCGTACGACGTGGCGCGGCGCGACGTCGCACGCGCGGCGCGTTCCGGCGTCGGTTCAATTCGGTTTAGGTCGTTTTGACCACGATTTACTCGAGATTTTGAAACTATAGTGCACCAAGGAATCTATACGAAAGTTGTAGATCTACTAACCCTCTACAACTTTTACAAAGGCCGACAGGTGTTTTGATCAACAGTTTTTGCATGAACTGCTGGCCAAGTTGGAGTTTTTCTTGGCACCGGTGAACAGGAGCTGCTGGCGTTGACCACAGCTTTACACCATTTTCCACTCCAAATTTCAAATGCCACCCAACATGAAAGTTGTGTCCCTCGAAAAACTGGACAACTTTTATATTGGGAGAATTTGAAGTGTTTAGGTGAAATGTGGAGAACGCGGCAAAAGTTCTAGAAAGACTAGGAGTGCCAAAGGGTTTGACTAGGGTTTGAGTCGGGGTTTGACAAGCTTTGACCAAGGGTTGACCATTAGTGATGTTGGCTAGGTTTTCGAGGTGATGACCCAGGTTGACCAAGATTTGACCAAAGTCAACGTGTTTGACTAGATCATTAAGGTTAATTAACCCTAATGAAAACCTGGGGCGTCACACATACCGGTCTAACCCTATGTGAAGCGTTGATTGCATAAAGGTTAAACATACATGAAAGGATGTATGGATCACATCCACCTGGCCATAAAGTTAAACATCAAAAGGTAACCCTAGCCTATCGTCTTCTTGTTGCCGCTCCGGCCACGGTGACAAACCAATCTAATCCTACAAGGCTACAACATGAGAATGAGTCATTGACTCAACATTACACGTTCGCTCGCCGCTTTCTCCACCGTACTGTCAGTACGCAAGGATATTCATCACCGAACGATAAACCTCGGTCCGTGCATTACTACGATGTATCAGCAAGAGATAGACTAACCACCATGATTACTCTATTCCTACTAAGGGCATATGCTAGCTACACATATGAATAAACACGCATCGAAGCAACTCAAAGTAAGGAAAAGACATGATTTATATCACCATCGAATGTCGAGTGTACAATTGCCTTGATGGAATCAAGGCATGGGCTCCGGAACTCCACCATGGATTCACCACGCAGGGCCAACCATGGCGGCTAGGGCATGGCCTAGGCCATCTCCTAGGCAACTTGAGGACTTGCGGCGGCCGTCGGCTTCCTCCCGGTGCTTCTCCTTCGTGTTGGCGGCTCTCTGATGAATGGATCTGAATGGGTAACACTCTTGGGGTGCCTAGGGGGTTGTATTTATACCCTTAGGGTGCCTTGGGGTGTGCTCCACCTTGCTTTGCACGAGATCCTCTTTGGGAGAGAATCAAACTTGGCATAAAATCAACCTCGTCCAGATTTTCCTGATTCGCAGCCCTTCCTAGCCGGCGCCATATCTCCCACGTCCGGACACCAAATAATGCAAATTCGGTGTCCAGATTGTGTGCCACGAAATTATCTTCAACTTTGGTACTCATTGGTTTCCTTGAAAACGAAGATAAGATCCCCAAAACAGCCTCGGAAGATAATCTGTCTGATTTCGAACTTGTCTGCGCAGCTGGCATTTCGGGGGCCATATCTCCTAGCTCCTTGACTTGAATTGGGCCTTCTATACGTCCAAATCGAAGCTATCGTCGAGGCCGACAACTTTAGTAGTCAAACTTTTGCTATTAGAGGCCATTTAAGTCTCCGAATCTGCACCGAAAGATCATGCTGTTCTGGGCTGCGAGAATATCTCTCGGACTGAGTTGATCTCACTGGTAAACCTCCAAGTCCCTAGAGTTTTACGGCTTCATGCTTCAGTCCCTGGGTCATTTAGAGTCGTGTTCACTTCATGTCTTGACTTGTGACGGGCTTCATGATCTTCTCATAAAGTGCTTGATGAACTTTACCCGAAAGTACTCCTTCAAGCGCTTAAATTCTGCGTAAACAACATACTCCAAAAACCACATGCGAGTGCAAACTTGTCATATCAAGGGGGTTAGTACCATTAGTTAGGATATCAAATACGTGCAAATGTTGACGGTAAACTCATAGCTAGGTGTACCAAAATCGACCGTCAACATACCCCCATGCTTAAACCTTGCTCGTCCTCGAGCAAGTCCAAGATCTTTGCTTAACTTGGAAATCAGCATTGCCCTTCAATGTCTTCCCTGCACTTAGTTATACACAACAAGACATATTTTTCTCTCAAGTATTTGGCATTTAAGGTTCAATTTGACCGGCTAATTCATCATGGAAGATGGACTATCATTTAAGAACATGCCACAATAAACAAATATAGTGCTCTCAAACTTAAGCAAACTTCAAACATTTACCTTGTTGCATCATGAAGAGTTTTCAAAAAGTTACATATCTAACATAAGTGAGGTTCTCTTTGCAAAAGCTCATGGAAACACTCATCTCGTCAAGTCACTCAAGCCTACTCTAGATTATTCTCAACCTATTCTACTCTTATATGAAAGTGGAAAGCTTATGTGGAGCTTGGTAGGTAAAAACAATCCTAGCAAAACATTATACTTGAAATATTGTCAAACTAAGAGAGAGATCTATTGGAATTACCGAGACTAGTCAAAAAGGTCATGGAAAATAAATGTTGGGAAGAGAGAGAGATGGAACACACGCATTTAGAAAGGTGGACATGTGTAAGTGGCAAATGGGTGATCCCGAGACACAAATGAAGTTCTCGTTATCGGGTTGCACATGCTTGGAAAAGATTGAGTATGGACTTGTCTTCAAAGCTCTCTAAGATTTTAATGAAAGCGAAAAAGAACCGAGGAGCATTTTTATTTTTCTCTTTTTTTGTTTTTTTCTTTTCTTATTTTTTCTTTCTTCTTCTTATTTTTCTTTTTTTCTTCATTCATTTTTTTTCTTCTCTCTTTTTTTTATTCATCATTTTTTATGCTCCTCCGAACTTTTAAGCTATAGCAGTCCTCCCCCATGCTTAAATGATTGCTCGTCCTTGAGCATAGAAGTGAGGGGACCTATGGCTGCTAGAGAAGTACAAAATCCTTGTATTCCTTTATAAATCTTTTGAAATCTTCAAGGGCATCCTCCATGTCGAAACTCGCATGATCATTGATGAGTCCCTCCATATGTTATATGTCTTGAAATCTTGCTAGAAAATCTTCAGAAAATTCGTCGAAAGATCATCCATACTCAACTTGGGTTGTGGTCAAGGAGGTAATCACAAAAAGATATTTTGATTTTAGGTTGGATGCCCAGCGAAGTTTGTGAAATTTCTAATGTAGAAACTCACAATGCATGGACAAAAATGGCTAGCATGAAAAAGATACGCAAAGGAATGATCAGCTTCTTAATCTCGTACCATAGAAATCAATCCTAATCCAACTCATCAGGATATAAGTTTGCAAACTAAGAGTTATATCATGAAAGTGCTTGTATGTGTATAGGCTTTGGTAGGTAGAGCCTTGCAAGAGATTCACAAATGTAGATAGCATAATAATTTTAAATAAAACAAGTACAAGGCATAGGTCATCGGTAAACTTAAATCAAAGAGTAACATAAAGTATGTGAGTCTAAAGATTAGTCATTTAACCTCCACAAATGAAAGAGCCGGTATTTAATCAATTTAAGTTCCTTTTAATAGAGAGCAAAAAGTCATGTCATATAAAACATCATGCAAGTAAAACAAAGCGGCAACTTTCATCACTTTTCCATAAGCAAGGCATACAAAATATATCATCATGGTAAGCTCAAAAGAGATGGTGATTCATTTATTGAAAAATAAAACTAACAAACCTAGGTTGTCCTCCTAGTAGCCATGTTATTGATTGAGAGATAGATACAAAGGTTGTTTATGGTTGAAAGCATATATGTGCAAGCATTTAGAAGGAGGTGAACAAACATAAAGTTAAGGGTGAGTTACCGTCATTTTCGTTACTCGTAGTGAAGTGCAGTGTGGCCTCCCCCATGCTTAAGCATTGTGCTTAGCATGGAAAAAGAATGAAGAGCATCTTGTGGTGAAGGTGATCCTTGAACTTCATGTGGCCTTTTTCCTTTCGTCCTTCAAATCCTCCCCCATGCTTCGCATGTTGCTAAGTCTGGAAGAACTTGAATCACTTGTAATTACCTATAGCCATGTGTTTCAGAATCATCTTCACTTCTTGCCATTGTTACCTTTGTTGTCCCTCAACTTCTTATTATTATCATCAAGTCATGGTTCCAATCCTTCATCATATCATCATCACCAACTTCCATCCCGTCCTTGTCGCTGCCTCATCTTTCACAGATTTTCTTTTACTTCCAGAATAGAACATGTATTGAAACACCCCTCCAAGTTGAAATTCATGAAATTATCTTTCCAACGAGCTATCATTCGCATGAAACGGGTTCCGAACAAGAGAGTTGTGCCTTTTTTACTCTGGCGATGCAATCTATCCGAAGCTGATTTCAGACCGCGTAGCGCTCAATGTTTCCGCCATATCTCCTTGTACGGGTCCTCAAAATTGATGATCCTTGATGCGTTGGAAAGAGGGTTTGAAGGATCTTCTGAATATTAAATTTCCTTCCATTGTACATCTCTGAACACGTGCTCAAATCTTGATGGAAACTGTGACGCCCCAGGTTTTTAATTAGAATTATTAGTGCTAATGACCTAGTCAACCGAGTCAAACACGTTGACTTTGGTCAAACCTTGGTCAACATGGGTCATCACCTCGAAAACCTAGCCGACAATCACTAATGATCAGCTTAATCAAGTCAACACGCACTTGGGTCAAACCTTGGTCAAAGGCATAGTCAAACCCCTGATGTCTTTGAACCTCCTCTAGAACTTTTACCACGTTCTCCGAATTTCACCTAAACACTTAAAATTCTCCCAATATAAAAGTTGTCTAGTTTTTCGAGGGACACAACTTTGCTTTTGGGTGGCATTTCAAATTTGGAGTGGAAAAGGGTGAAAACTTGGTCAACTGCAGCTGAGTACTATTCACCGGCACCGAGAAAGACACGATCTTTGCCACCAGTTCATGCTCAAATGGTTGATTAAAACATAGGTCGGCCTTTACGAAAAATGTTCTCCTATAGTTCCTCTACAAGTTTGGTATTCAAAATTTTCCTCGCCCAGTTCAAATTTTCGGAGAAACATTTGGACAAACCGGGCTAATCCGAATGGGAAAGGTGCTCCGGCGCTCTGGCGCGCGCGACGTCGCACCGGCCGGCGCCCGCGCCGCCACGTGTCACGCGACCTCCACCGTCGGGCCCGGACGCCGAGGCCACCTGGCAGGCGACCGTGCGGACCCACCGCGACGCGTGCCCCCTCCTCCGCGCGCCGTCACGACCCCGTCCCCCCCAGGGCCCGGACGCCGAGCACGCTGCGCGCCACGCGCCGCGCCACCGCTCGCTCTCGCCCTCCCTGGCGTGGGCCCCTGTCCTCGCCGTCCTTGCTACTACTGCTGCCCAGCCAGAGCTGCCTTCGTCTTGAAGGTAAGCCCCTCCACCCCTATAAAACCGCGCCACGGCTTCACACGCGCGCGCACGCCGTCCGCCGTGGCCGCCATGGCTGCTCCCATGCCAAGCTCCCTCCTCGGCACCTCCCAGGCACCGTTTGGACCTTCCATCACCACCACACGCACCTACCTAAGGTTTCCGAGCCGCGGGCCGACAAGCATTGGCCGCCGTCTCGCCGGAGCCGCCGCTCCAGCGGCCGCCGCCGCATGGATCTGCCGTCCTTGCTCGCCGGCGCCGTTCCCGCCCCGTCTCTGGCCCCAAATCGACCCATGGTGAGCTCCTCCTCCCCTCTGGCCTCTTTCCCGGCCAAGAGTGCCTCCGGAACCGCCGGATTCCGACGAGCCTGCCGCTCCCCCATGGCCAAGGGCCACATTGCAACAATCTCAAAACGTTTAGGGTCCTTTCTGTGAACTAGGGGCTTATTTGTAAGGACTGAAAAACATCCAGGGACCTGCTTGCAAAACCAGATCTTAAATAGTGTATGGATTTTGCTGGATCTTAGAAAATTCGTAGAAAATCACAGAAAAATCAGACAAATGCAAAACCAATTTTGTTGGTTTCCTTGTGTGTAAATCTACAACTTTTACAAAGCACGACCCTACTTTTGAGTGATAGTTTTTGCATGAAAAATTGAAATCATTTTAACCTAGATCTATTGTAGTTCAAAATCTACATGTGATCTCAAGATGCATTTTGGATATGTTGTGTGAGTAATGCAATGTCTAGGCTCTGTACCAAAAATTGCACAAAGTTACTGAGTAAATCTTTTAATATGATTTATTTTGTATTTAAGCTAAATCTGTCCAAATGATTTTTGTAGCTAAAAATATATAGAGTTTTGTGCTCAACTTCTGGATATGATCTTTTTATGCCTAAATGCACCTCTGGTGAAGTAATCATGATTTTATATCTGTCAGAAATATTTATTCTTGTTTTATGCTTAATTTTCAATATAAATGCATAGCTCAAGATCTAGAGTAGCTCTTGATGTGTTTGTTAATTTCCTAGCCTTGGTTTGAGTCAGAGAACCAGTGGGAGAAAGTTGGAATCCATTTGTTGTTTATTTATTTTTTATATGCATTTATCTTGTTTTAGTAGCTAAATTTTGCCATTTTTGGTATAATTAATTTATAGCTCTTTTAAATGTGAACTTTTGTGCAGTGGCTTTATTTTGGTCTATAGAGCTTCAAAAACACCACCCACTGAGTTTTATGAATTCATTTATGAATAAAAACTGTGGAAGCCAATTGAAGCTTAATAATAAGTTAAATTGGAAGATCACCCTTGCCACACCTAATGACCCTATGTTTGTGATGTGGAACATGCTAAGAAGCTTAAGACCAACCCCTTTGCTGTTTTGTAAAATTAAAGTAATTTATTTGTATAAATGTGTACACAGTCACTATCAAAAGGAATAAATAATAAAGCACCACATGTTGTTCCTTTAACAGAAAGAATATATCAAATACTCCCTCCGGTTCCATATTAGAAGTCGTTTAGGACAGCGACACGGTCACCAAAGCACAACTTTGACTTCTCTTTTCTATAAAAAATCTTTATTGGAAAGTTATATATGTATACTCTTATGAAAGTAATTTTCAAGACAAATCTATTTATATGATTTTCACATTTTCAAACTCAACGACTTAAAAGTTATTCATGATTTATATTCCCAATGTTTGACTCAAACCTTGTCCAAAACGACTTCTAATAGTGAACTGGAGGGAGTATGTGTTTATCTAGGTGAATGTGGTCAACCATGCACCCCATGGTTGTCATGTGTTGTTTTGTAACTAATTAAATCAAAACCGTCATTTAAATCTTGCATTGCATCCTCGTGTAGATCTTCCCGATGGTAGCTATACGCTCGTGCCGGAAGGAGGAGACGAAGGTGCTGATGGTGAGCTGCAGTACGTGAATGTAGCTCAGGACCTGGACCAAAGTCCAGAAGGGCCCAAGGCCAACCTTGCCAACGAAGGCAAGCCCCGGATCATTAACCCTTCCTTTAAAATTATGCAATTACCTTTGCCGTGTTTGTGCATTTACGTTTCAGGAGTTGAATTGAAACCCTAGATGCATGATCCCTAGGTGCCTATGCTCTTTTACTAGTATGCTAGGTCGATACCTGCTATGCTATAGGACCGGTACAAGTCGAGTGATGTTCGTCACTCGCGAGAATAGGTTCTTATGTTGGAATCATAAGATCTTTATAAATGGATTGCTCATGTGGTAAGAGCATGGGATTTGGGCTCCGGTCCAGTGGCTTTCGTGGGCTAAGCTTTTGAACGTACTAAGCACTTGTCGGGAATGAGACCGGTAAGCCTAGTACCTTAATGAGACGGTACAGGATTTTACTATTACTAATCTTGAGCATTCTCCTGCCCGGCCCGCAACCGGGAGGAGGGTACATGTGTGAGGCTGGATGTACTATGCGGGGGCATACCAGATAGCCTTGTTGAAAGGACCTTGTGATGCCTAGAGGGGGGGTGAATAGGATCACTTCAAATTTCTGAAACAAATGCAGCGGTTAAAACACCTGTCGGTACTACCGACACGGTGCCGGAACTACCGAGGGGTCTCGGTACTTCCGGTACCGGACCGGTACTACCGACAGTACAGAGGAGACTAAAACGAAATTTGAAATGTAATGCGATTCTAGCAATTCTATTTGAATCAAAGGTTTAGTTTAGAAGCTAAGAACCACCTGCAACCAAAGATATGAGTTGGAGCACAACCAATTTAGAGATCGGGCACAAACAAGCTCTAGGGTTAGAGAGAAACAAAGAATTCAAGCAAGCAAATGGAGACACAAGAATTTAATCCGAAGTTCACTCCCACAAAGGAAGCTACGTCTCCGTTGAGGATCCCACAAAGGGAGGGCTATCACCAAGAGCCTCTTTTCCTCTTCCAATCCCCACAAAGGAAGATTGGTGCTCACTAAGAATTCTCCACCAAGGAGAGGGTAATACAAACGATCCCAGGTGCTCCACACCAAGAAGGCACTCAACGGGAGACACCTAACCGTCTAGAAGCAAGCTTCAAGAGTAACAAACATGAATCAATTGCCCGGAGATGCTTCAAGTGCTCTTGAGATGGGGAGATTCGAAGGGGCTCTCAAAGCTTCTCTATTCCTCACTAGGAATCACTTCTCTACCCAAGCTCTAGCTCAAAGGAATCAAATCTTAGCTCTAGGAGGGAGGGGAGAAGTGGAGTGAATGCTCAAGTGAGTGTTTGTCCCGTGGTTGGTCAGCCATGAGTGAGGGAGAAGAAAGGGGGTATTTATATCCAACCCTGAAAACTAGCCGTTACTGTGCAGAATCGGGGTTTATCGGTACTTCCGACACGGGGTCGGAACTATCGAGGGGTGTCGCAGAAACCCAACAGTGGAGGCGTATCGGTAGTTCCGACGCAGGGTCGGTACTAACGAGCCCCTGGCTAAAACTCACCAGTGAGGCCTTGTCGGTACTACCGACCTGGCGTCGGTACTACCGACAAAGGCTAAGGAGTTGAGGTAAGATAAGCAAATGTGCACGTGTCAACTTTAATCTCTTCTCACTCACTTGGGTCGTCTCCTAAAGCACTTTTAGCATCTCTTGGCTATCAATTCGCATCCCCCTTTATAGTACGGTGTTTCCTATACTCAAATTCAAAATCAAAATTAAATTAAGCCTTGACTTGAGTTGGAAACGCCGAATTGGAGTTGGGGGCCTTCTTTTGGTCAAAACCATAAATTTCAATTAAGTAAATCCTGCACACATCTTATTCAAACGTTAAATGCCACAAATTGTGTTTGTCACTATCACCAAAACAATTAGGGGCCAAGATGCACTTTCAATCTCCCCCTTTTTGGTGATTGATGACAACACAATTCATTTTCAAATAAAGATGTGTGTATCCAACAATTTAAAGTGTAACTCCCCCTAAATGTGTGCTTGGTCTTTTATGGAGGCCTCAAATGCCTATCACACATTTAGAAGAAACTTCACTCTCAATTTGCATACACAAGTGCATAAGTGTGATATAATAACCGTGATGCATATGACAAGATATTCAAACCAACAAAGTGAGAAATAACAACCACCAAGCATCACAAATATATAAACGAGGTTCCACACTAGCACGATTAAGTCTTACAAATTTAAAAGGTTCTAGGTTCACCATCCATCACACCACACAAATAGTTCATACATGTCCACAACCTAAGATAGATAGATAAAGGAGCGAAGATACACACCACCCCCACATGGATAAATTGTGAGCTCACTCCCCCTTTGGCATCAAGCGCCAAAAAGAGGAGGCCCTTCAATCATCACTACCATGTGGAGAGTGGACTGCCGGGGGAGAGTCGTCTTCCTCGGTCTCACCACCACCAAAGTCTTCATCGTCGATATCGGCCGGAGGAGCTCCATACATCATGGATGTGTCGCCGTACACCTCCCAAGGATTGTAGAAGACCGGTGGAGGAGGGAAGTCCATAGGCTCGCGAACGGGAGAGTGCTTGATGTTGGCTTGAGTGAGCAAAGTCTTCTGGCGAGTCTCCAACTTGATGAGCTGCTCATCCACATGCTGCCTGTGAGCGCGGATTTCCTGAGCATTGTGCTTTCCAACATTGAAACAGGCGAAGAGGCCCTGAGATAAGAAGTTGAATATGCTCTTCTTCTTGCCGGGGGGGACGGTGCCTCTAGTTGAGGATGGTCCACGAGAGGAAGAGGGAGCCTCATAGGATGAGGGATCACCGGAAGAAGGTCCAGCTGAGGTAGGAGCTCTAGGAGGGGCATGCTTGCCCAACTTGAGAAGACGCTCAATGTTCCCCTTGTTTGGCTTGTACCAAGTGTGAGTCTTGTCGGTGAGAATGTCAACTCCGGTCACCTCACATATCATCCTGAAGATCCAAGGGGCATATTGACAACTCTTGTTAGCAGACACTGAGCACACGATGATCTCCTCCCATATGAAATCAAACACACTAAACTTTTCTTTGCCCGGTGCCATCCTCACAACTATATCCTTGGCAATGTTGGATATGTTGTAGTTGTCACCTATCTTAGGAGTGAGAGTGTATCGAAAGAGTAGGTTCAACATCCTATAGATGGGCTTCATACCATGAGTAGTACCAAACTCAACCTTGCCAAAAGCGGCGTCGTACATGAATGCCATCTCACTATCAAGCGGGATTTCTCCTCCATGAATCTTACGACGACCAAGATCCTCCGCATCAAAACCAAGAATCTGCGCGAACCTCTCATAAGAGACGGAGAGAGGCTTCCCTTGTAAGAGCCAATGAAAGGTCTTGGTTTCACGCCGGACATAAAGATTTGCATAGAATTGTGCGATGACTTCTTCATTCCAATCATAATTCAGTGCCATGATTGAAGTCATTCCCTTAGCATGGCAAATGTCAATAGCCTCATTGACGGCCGGAATGTTGAATGACCTCAAAGCATCCCAATTGATGGACTTCATGTCAATAGTCATGTGCTCCTTGCATAAGATAACCGATTCATACCAATCGGCATTGAACTTGAGCCAAAAGCGGACATCTTCAAATTCCTTTTGCCATTCAGCCGGATCAGAGTACCTTTGCTTGTACACGTCATGTGACCCACTCTTGTAGTCAACCATCTTCATGATTCCCATTGTAGTTGCCGGACGAGGAGGCACGCAGGGCCTAAGCACAAAACCCGCAAGAGAGTCCAAAGAGATATCTTCGTAGTCATCATAATGATCATCCGGTTCACGAGCTTGCTTGGTACGTGCATGGTGACCTTGACTAGTCGAGCGACGAGGAGCAGCTGGAGGATTTTTACGGCCTCGACTACGGGGGCGTTGAGCACCCTTGCCCACCTTCCTCTTCCTTTGAGCGAGAGGGACGTCATCCTCATCAGAGCCTTCTTGGATCACTTGCTTGCCGGCCCGACTCATCTGAGAGAGTGAATAAGGATTGCATAAGATGGGTGTGAAAGATTTGAAAGGGATTGGCTCAGTTCATGGACTTAAGCACCTTTGACAGACGCCTGTCGGTACTACCGACATGGGGTCGGTACTACCGACGGGGTCCGCCACAGTGCGAAAAATCCATGAACCGAGTGATTCAACCAACAAAACGCTACGAGATCATGGGCAAGTGTTCTAGGATGGATATAAAGATGATTCCCTAAAGCATTCCTCCTAGAAACAACGACATTGAGAGATCGATTAGAGAGGATTTTGAATGAAATACCTTGAGCGTTCCCGCGCGAATCGAAGAACTCCCGGCGAGGATCGGATGTTCCGAAGGGTGGGGAATCCAATGGAGTGGCTAGTTTGAAGTTTTCACGGTTGGATTGGGAGTTCCCCTCACGGATTTGAGAGAGGAGGGGAGAGAGAGGCGGCAACGGTTTGGAAAGTAACCCTAGAACGAGTCTGGTTCGAGGGTATTTAAACCCCAGTGACGATTATCGGTAGTACCGACAGGGGCTCGGTACTACCGAGGATCCAAGAAAATTGAGCCAGAGAGCCCACATAGGTATTACCGACGGAGGGTCGGTTCTACCGAGGGTCCCATCGGTAGTACCGACGGAGCACCGGTACTACCGCTGATTTTGCAGAATTCCAAACAGTGAGCTCTCATCGGTATTACCGGCCTCATGTCGGTAGTACCGAGGGTTTTCGAAATTCCAACAGTAAGCACTTAGCGGTACTTCCGACCTTGTGTCGGTAGTACCGTGAATTCAGGAAATTTTGAAGAAAAGATTGAGAGAAAGCTGAAATAGATAGAGGGAAAAGACTATGGACATGTAGAGCAACCATAGGACTTGGTGATTAGACACAATCAATCAATCAAAGCGATAATCACCAAACACTATGGGAAGAACCAAGTTTTGGAAGATACACACAAAGTGAAGAAAATAAAACATTTTTCTCTCTATCTAGGCATCAAACAATTTTGTGTGCAATAAGTCAAGCCAAGTTACGAGAATCCAAGATATTTAGCTCACTTCTCAAAGCACAAAACCTTTGCTCGTCTAGAGGCTTAGTGAAGATATCGGCAAGTTGCCTCTCGGTGCTCACATGACGTAGAGCAATATCTCCCTTAGCCTCATGATCCCTTAAGAAATGATGTCGAATATCTATGTGCTTTGTTCTAGAGTGTTGGACCGGATTGTTTGCTAGCTTGATGGCACTCTCATTGTCACACAAGAGTGGAATCTTACTAAACTCACAACCGTAATCACTCAACGTTTGCTTCATCCACAAGAGTTGTGCACAACAAGCACCGGCCGCCACATACTCGGCTTCGGCCGTGGACAAAGCAACCGAATTTTGTTTCTTTGAGCTCCACAAAACCAAAGACCTACCAAGAAATTGGCAAGTCCCGGTAGTGCTCTTTCGATCTACTTTGCAACCGGCATAGTCCGAATCGGAATAGCCAAGTAAATCAAAAGTGGAGCCCTTGGGATACCACAAGCCAAGGTTAGGAGTGTGTACCAAATATCTAAAGATTCTCTTAACGGCCATTAGATGACACTCCTTAGGATTAGCTTGAAATCTTGCACACATGCACACACTAAGCATTATATCGGGCCTAGATGCACAAAGGTAAAGGAGGGAACCAATCATGGAGCGAAATACCTTTTGATCGACCGACTTCCCTTCTTCATTGAGATCAAGATGTCCATTTAAAGCCATGGGAGTCTTGATGGGCTTGGAGTCGGCCATGTCAAACCTCTTGAGCATATCCTTCACATACTTGGTTTGACATAGAAAAGTCCCTTCCTTCAATTGCTTGATTTGAAATCCAAGGAAGAACTTCAATTCACCCATCATAGACATCTCGAATCTCTTGGTCATAATCCTACTAAACTCTTCACAAAACTTATCATTAGTAGAACCAAAGATAATGTCATCAACATAGATTTGGCATACAAAGATATCATTTCCATTTCTTTGAATGAAGAGAGTAGAATCGGCTTTGCCTATCTCAAAACCGTTCTTAAGAAGAAAATCCTTAAGGCATTCATACCATGCTCTAGGAGCTTGCTTGAGCCCATAGAGCGCCTTATGGAGCTTGTACACATGGTTAGGAAAGTTTGGATCTTCAAAGCCCGGTGGTTGATCAACATATACTTCTTCTTGGAGAGGTCCATTCAAGAATGCACTCTTGACATCCATTTGATGAAGCTTGAAGTCATGATGAGTAGCATAGGCCAAAAGGATACGAATTGATTCAAGCCTTGCTACCGGTATATACGTCTCTCCAAAGTCCAAGCCTTCAACTTGAGTGTACCCTTTGCCAACAAGCCTTGCCTTGTTCTTTGTGACGACACCAAATTCATCTTGCTTGTTCCTAAAGACCCATTTGGTGCCGATCACATTTTGCTTTGGTCTTAGCACCAACTCCCAAACTTCATTTCTCTTGAAGTTGTTCAACTCTTCCTCCATGGCAATAATCCAATCCGGGTCCTCAAGAGCTTGTTCCGCACTAAGAGGTTCCAAAGAGAAGACGAACGAGTAAAATGCACAAAAGTTTGACAGTCTTGAGCGAGTTGTTACCCCTCTTTGGATACTCCCAAGTATGTTGTCAACGGGATGATCCCGTTGAACCATTTGATGTACTCTTGGGTGTGGTGCTTGAGATTGACGTTGAATGGGTCCATTATCATCATCTTCAACTTGTGGAGCTTGTCCTTGAGCTTCACTACCTTGTTCTCCCCCTTGATCAAAGCCCCGTCCATGATCGTCACCATGAACTTGACTTTCCTCTTGATAAGCTTGAGAACTTGGTGGTTCCACTCTTGTTGATGATGGTGGATCTTGATTGCTTGCGTCACCCGGAGCTTGAACTTGAACCTCACGAGGCATCACTTCACCAGTCCCCATTCTAAAGATTGACACACTTGGAGGTTCTTCATCATCTACAAAGTTTTCACTAACTTGCTCTCGTTGAGAGCCGTTGGATTCTTCAAATTTCACGTCTACCGTGGTCTCAACACAACCGGTGGTTTTGTTGAAAACACGATAGGCATGCTCGTTAGTTCCATAACCAATGAGAAAACCTTCATCAACCTTGGATGCAAACTTTGAGGCTTTGGGTTTCTTGTTAAGTATGAAACACTTACACCCAAAGACCCTAAAGTAATGCACACTAGGCTTATTACCGGTGATGATCTCGTAGGGAGTCTTGTTCAAGTACTTGTGGAGGTAGAGGCGGTTGGCGGCATGGCATGCGGTGTTGATGGCTTCCGCCCAAAATGAATCCGGAGTCTTGTATTCATCAAGCATTGTCCTTGCCGCTTCAATCAACGTACGGTTCTTCCTCTCAACGATGCCATTTTGTTGAGGGGTATATGGAGCGGAGAGTTCATGCTTGATGCCTTCTTCATCGAGGAACTCTTCAACTTGAGTGTTCCTAAACTCCGAGCCGTTGTCACTTCTAATGTTCTTGACCTTGAGCTCGAACTCATTTTGAACTCTTCTAATGAACTTCTTCACAATTCCCTTTGCTTCACTTTTATCTTGCAAAAAGAATACCCAAGTGAAACGGGAAAAATCATCAACAATTACTAAACCATATTTGTTACCACCGATGCTTATGTAAGCAATTGGTCCAAACAAGTTCATGTGTAGCAGCTTCAATGGTCTTGATGTTGATAGGATGTTCTTGGCGGGATGATACGCTCCAACTTGTTTTCTCGCTTGACAAGCACTACATAACCTATCTTTCTCAAAAACAACATTTGTTAGTCCTAGGATGTGCTCGTCCTTTTGAAGTTTGGCCAAGTTCCTCATGCCAACATGGGCTAGTCGGCGATGCCATAGCCAACCCATGTCGGATTTTGCCACTAAGCAAGCCTTAGGGTCCACCTTTACTTTTGTGAAGTCCACATAGTAAAGCTTTCCCCTTAGGTGACCCACAAAGACAATAGAGGAATCCTCACTTCTAGAGACGGTCACACCCTCTTTGGTAAAGAGACAATTGTAGCCTTTTTCACAAAGTTGTGAAACCGACAACAAGTTGTACCCTAAACCTTGCACATGAAAAACATCTTCAATTGAATTTGTTGTTGAGATAGCAATTTTACCTAGACCGATTACATCTCCTTGACCATTGTCTCCATAGATGATAGCTTCCGTAGGGTTGTCATAATGATCAAGGGATGCAAATAAGCCTTCATCTCCGGTCATATGATTAGTGGCACCACTATCAATCAACCATGCGGTTCCACCGGAGGAGTAGGCCTACAAAACAAGTTTAGGCTTTTGGTTTAGGTACCCAAAAGGATTTGGGTCCTTGGAGGTTAGAAGCATAAACTTTCGGAACCCACACACTCTTCCTAATAGTCTTCTTTGTGTAGGCCCCAACATACTTGACCACCATTTTACCATTGTGGTCCAAGGTCACAATATAGTCACAAGCGTAGTTGGGAGAGGGCTTGTGTTCAACCACATTCTTCAA
The DNA here is from genome assembly GCA_036936925.1 of Cenchrus fungigraminus. Classification (NCBI taxonomy): domain Eukaryota; kingdom Viridiplantae; phylum Streptophyta; class Magnoliopsida; order Poales; family Poaceae; genus Cenchrus; species Cenchrus fungigraminus. Next base: position 25,848,270 of record CM072780.1, on the reverse strand, counting down.
TGCCTTTGATGGAGAATTAACCCCACCATTCCCTTTTGTGGTGTTCACAATCTTTGGCTTGTCCTTTGTTGTGGTGGAGGTGGTGACTCCATGGGCAATATCCATAATAGTGTTAAGGTAGCCTCCCTTGTTCCACAAGGGGATCTCATGCCCTTTGACCACCACTCTACCATTGACCTTGTTGTTCTTGTAGTGCCCAAGTCCTTGCTTGTCAACCACCTTAGGGATGGACTTGGCACCATTCTTGCCTTGAGTGATCAACATGTTCAATCGGGCTATTTCTTTGTCTTTGCTCTTGATTGTTTCCTTAAGCCTTGCATGGTTAGTCTTGAGAGCATTTATATCAACATTAGAGCAAATAAAACAACCTTTGCTAGTGGAGGAACTAGAGTCAAGTGTTGCCTTAGAATTGACTTTGGTGCTTTCCCAAAGGGTACTATAGTTTGCCTCAAGATTTTTATGTTTATCCATCAAGCATGAAAAGCTTGATTGAAGCTCACTATGAGTAGCCTTTAGGGAAGCTAGAGATTCATTTGCCAAAGTGTAATCCTTTGACATCCTCTTGTTGGAGTCATTAGCCAAGGACAAGTCCGTGGTCAACTTCTCTACCTTAGCCTTTTCTTCGGCAAGGATTTTCTCTAGAGCAAGGTTTCTTTCCTTTTCACGGATAAGCAAGTCTTCTTGCTCATGGAGAATCTCCTTCCTTTCCTCTAATTTGTCCAAAAGCGTTTTAATTCTTTATGGCCCTTTTTACCAAATTGCTTTATCATGTTTGCCTCCATTTCTTTTTCTTCATCTAGGTTGTCTGTCATTACTAGGTGTGGAAGATGATGAGGTGAGAGAGGATGAGGTGGTTGACTCTTGTACCTTACTCCCTCTTGCCATGAGACAAAAGTGAGAGTTGTCCTCATCGTCGGAGAAGTTGTTGAAGAGGCGTGGCGAAGATGCTCCTTGTGCCATGGCAAGTGTTGCCATGCCTTTCTTCTTTGGTGTTTCATCTTCATCACTTGAGTCCCATTGTTGACCCACGTGAGCACGCCCTTGGTACTTGTTCTTGTACTCTTTGCTCTTCTCCTTGTACTTCTTCTCTTCCTCATTCTTGTCCTTGCTCTTGTTCTTGGGACACTCGGCGATGAAGTGTCCATACTCTCCACACTCATAGCATTTTCTTTGTGACTTCTTCTTTCTATCATCACCACCTTTCCTTGATGCCTTGGACTTCAAGAACTTCTTGTATTTTCTTATGGCAAAGGCGGTTTCTTCATCCGTACTTCCTTCCTCACTTGAATCTTCATTCTTAGTCTTGGAAGTCTTCGGCTTTAATTCCACCACTTTACTAGAGCTAGCATTGAGGGCTAGACTCTTGTTCACCTTCAATATAAGAGACTTCTCCACGTCTTGATCAACTAGCTCTTGATGCAAGATTTCACCAAGAAGTTGATTGGGAGTCATGTTGTGATAGTTTGGATCTCTTCTTATGATGGTTGCTAGGTTTGGATTCCTCGGTGTGAAAGCTCTTAGCAACTTCTTTGTGACCTTCTCATCATCCCAATCATTGCTTCCTAGGGCTTTGATGTCCGAGACGAGAAGTATTAGCCTATCATACATTTCCCTCACGGTCTCTCCATCTTTCATGACGAAGAGCTCAAGCTCTCCGTGAATCAAGTCGATCTTGCCTCTTCTCACTTGATCGGTACCCTCATGTGCCTCCTTGAGTGTGTCCCAAATCACCTTGGTAATTTGACTGTTTCGGACTTTGTTGAACTCTTGAGCACACAAGGATCCCGTGATTACTCTTGTTGCTTGCACGTTGTGGTGGAGGTCTTGCTCATGCTCAAGTGTAAGAGCTTCTCCTTCGGCGGGGATTGTCACACCTACAACCACAATCTTCCAAAGAGAAGGGTGAAGCCCGTAGAGGTGCATTTGCATATCATAAGCCCATTTGGGATAGTCTTTCCCATCGAAGTGGGGAGGCTTTCCCAAATGAACGGAATAAAACTTTTCGTTAGGATTGTTGCCCGTGGGTTGTCCGTAGTGGAATGGCACTTCATAGTAGCCGGAGTGGTAATGCTTTGCTTGCTCCTTCTTGATCATCTTCTTGAGGAGCTTCTTGGCCATCTTCTTGGCCTTCTTCTTCTTCTTAGCTTTTCTTCTCTTCTTCGCCGCCTTCCTTGCCGCATCATCATCATCCTTGACGTCTTCATCACTTGAGTCGGAGTCGGAGTCCGAGTCGGATGAAGAGTCATCGGAGCTTTCTCCGTTGGAACGGCTTGGGGCCTTCCCGATGACGTCTTGGGCTGCCTTAAGCTCTTTCTCTTGAGCTTCCTTGGCAGCGATTTCTTCGGCGGATTGGTTGTCTCCGCTCCCCGACATCTTGATCCCTTAGCGGTTAAGCCTAAATCAAGGGATTAGGCTCTGATACCAATTGAAAGGACCTTGTGATGCCTAGAGGGGGTGAATAGGATCACTTCAAATTTCTGAAACAAATGCAGCGGTTAAAACACCTGTCGGTACTACCGACACGGTGCCGGAACTACCGAGGGGTCTCGGTACTTCCGGTACCGGACCGGTACTACCGACAGTACAGAGGAGACTAAAACGAAATTTGAAATGTAATGCGATTCTAGCAATTCTATTTGAATCAAAGGTTTAGTTTAGAAGCTAAGAACCACCTGCAACCAAAGATATGAGTTGGAGCACAACCAATTTAGAGATCGGGCAGAAACAAGCTCTAGGGTTAGAGAGAAACAAAGAATTCAAGCAAGCAAATGGAGACACAAGAATTTAATCCGAAGTTCACTCCCACAAAGGAAGCTACGTCTCCGTTGAGGATCCCACAAAGGGAGGGCTATCACCAAGAGCCTCTTTTCCTCTTCCAATCCCCACAAAGGAAGATTGGTGCTCACTAAGAATTCTCCACCAAGGAGAGGGTAATACAAACGATCCCGGGTGCTGCACACCAAGAGGGCACTCAACGGGAGACGCCTAACCGTCTAGAAGCAAGCTTCAAGAGTAACAAACACGAATCAATTGCCCGGAGATGCTTCAAGTGCTCTTGAGATGGGGAGATTCGAAGAGGCTCTCAAAGCTTCTCTATTCCTCACTAGGAATCACTTCTCTACCCAAGCTCTAGCTCAAAGGAATCAAATCTTAGCTCTAGGAGGGAGGGGAGAAGTGGAGTGAATGCTCAAGTGAGTGTTTGTCCCGTGGTTGGTTAGCCATGAGTGAGGGAGAAGAAAGGGGGTATTTATACCCAACCCTGAAAACTAGCCGTTACTGTGCAGAATCGGGGTTTATCGGTACTTCCGACACGGGGTCGGAACTACCGAGGGGTGTCGCAGAAACCCAACAGTGGAGGCGTATCGGTAGTTCCGACGCAGGGTCGGTACTACCGAGCCCCTGGCTAAAACTCGCCAGTGAGGCCTTGTCGGTACTACCGACCTGGCGTCGGTACTACCGACAAAGGCTGAGGAGTTGAGGTAAGATAAGCAAATGTGCACGTGTCAACTCTAATCTCTTCTCACTCACTTGGGTCATCTCCTAAAGCACTTTTAGCATCTCTTGGCTATCAATTCGCATCCCCTTTATAGTACGGTGTTTCCTATACTCAAATTCAAAATCAAAATTAAATTAAGCCTTGACTTGAGTTGGAAACACCGAATTGGAGTTGGGGGCCTTCTTTTGGTCAAAACCATAAATTTCAATTAAGTAAATCCTGCACACATCTTATTCAAACGTTAAATGCCACAAATTGTGTTTGTCACTATCACCAAAACAATTAGGGGCCAAGATGCACTTTCACTTGTACCCGGGACTGTAAGCTATTATCCCAAGCCGAGGATTTTTGGGAACCGTTTGGTCGGTGTCAGCTCCGTGAGGGCACCGCTCCGTGTGTTTAGGTTTACCTTGCAAGGATTTAATCAATCGATTGTCGGCCTCTCACCGTTATCTGAGACTGCTTAATCAACTGGCCATGATATCCCTTAATGATGGAACTATGTGAATATTACTGCGTGGATTAATTGTATTGTAGAATTCTTGTTTGCAATAGTTGGCTCACTTAGAAATGGTAATTAACTAGAAATTGGGCTAAAATATTGAAAGCAAGGACCTACTCTTTGTTGCTTTTCAGCAAAAGAACCCACCAGCCAAAAAGCCTCTCATGTCTAGAGTTTGGTGATGAAGTTATCACCCGACGATTAAGTCTTGCTGAGTATTAGTATACTCAGCCTTGCTTTATAAAATGTTGATGCAGGTGTTGTTTGGTCTGGTGAGATTCCACCCGGCTGGGAGCTGGAATGGGTGGATGACGACGAGTGATGGCATCATGGATGGCCTCCTGTGATGGCTATCGAATCGCTAGTTTATTATTCCGCTATTTTTGAACTCTGAACCTTTACTTATCATGTCATGAACCATGGTTTGTAATAATTAACCCTTCGGGTGAATTTGGATTTAAATTGTGTTTGTACTCTGGACTCGCCTTCGTGTGAGTTTTAATGCACATGTTCGATCCTCTGTGTGATATCCAAGTGATTTACTGGGCTTTGACCCGGCAACTTATGACGGGATGATACTTTATTATCTCTTAATGACCAAAGTGGATTAGTTTAGGCGATAGTACGGTATTTTCTCGGGCGGGTTGTCACAGTTGGTATCAGAGCAATTATATGCACCGGAGTTTAATTAACAATCTTAATCACATATTTTTGAATTAAACTTGTCAAGATTGTTTGTATTTGCAAAATACGTTGGATCGTTAAGGATGGAAATAGACCGAGAGGCCCTAGAGGGATTTTTTTGGGTTCTTTCAGGTGGCTTATAAATCTATGGTTTATTTTGCTAACTTCCAGCACTTCTTGAGCCACGTGTTTCATACGTGTGCTGTGCCGCATCACGAGTATGTGAGGGTTGATGGAGTGATCTATTCCATGGATCCCATCTTCTCGGTTGGATGCCCACGTGTTTCATACGTGTGCTTTCCGTATGCGAGTCATACGAAGGATGACATGCTCTATTCAAGATGAACATGTCATGAGTTGTGATGTTGACACTTTTTGCCATACGTGTGCATTCCGCATTACGAATATGCGAGGCAAGGATACACTCCATTCAAACGGAGGGTGTCTGAGGTTGGATGCTATCCATGCAGTGATAAACGCATGGGTGCCATTTCTATAGTGAACGGTAATGTATGTGGACGCTTTCGTGAGTGCTGGCACGGAAGGTTCGATGTGTTCTGTGATTTTCTGCAGGTACACTAACTATGTTTCGTATGTACGATAAGGGAGTATCGGATAGTTCTCAACAAGTTATTATAGGGAGAAACGTATATATGCCTTACCACCAGCACTAACTTTGATTTTTAGCTTGATCACCTTGTGAGGATGAATAGGACGTCTTGCATCATGTTAAAAATTGTGGAAATGTAAAACTGAACCCTACACATACTTTGTGTACTCTCTAGGTGAAATTTTGCTAGTGTGCGATCCTTTGCATAGCCTCTCATGTGTAGATGTTGTGTTGTCCAAAATTGATAGGGTTGTTTGCTTGCATTTTTGCACCCTGTTCAAGAATTAATTTGACTAGATGATCTATACTAAAGTTGCTCCATATCTAATCTAGTTTGCTTGCAAAAATTCACGGTCATAGCTTTTGTATATCTCAAGTTATGCTCAATTTAGGGATCCTATGTCATGCTGTTTTTCCTGGGTACAGTGCTCTGGGAATTGCATCCTTTGACCTTATTCCTATCTGATCTAGCTCAACCTTTGAATACCAAAAATGTGTATCCTAAACTTACTGAATTGCTGGTAATGTTTTGGAATTTTTGGGGCTCTGGTTTTTAAGTTATGATTTTTTGTTCACAACTGCCAGAACTTTATGTCATTATGTGTGTATGCTCGTTTCGAGTTCTAACATACAATTGTACCTTTGTACACATGACTACCCCAGTTTTGCCCAGCATGAGAAAAGAACTTTTTCTGTTCTTCCATGTCAGTTGGGTAATGTCTTGATCTCCAGAGCTTGATCTTAGATCATGACCTTCTCCTGGCTATGCACTTGTGGTATTTTCACCGACATGTATCAATTCCACTCTCGTGTTTCTGCATTGGAATGCACGAAGCCATTCCTGGATATTGCCATCCTTGCCTGACCTTTCTTTATCTATCGATCTGGAACTCTTTTCGCTTGATCTTGCTCACGAAGAATTGAATAAGTAAAATAGGGAGAAAAGTGTCAAAGATCTTTATTATGCATTGGCATCATGCACATGTTGCACCCTTAATGACATATTTGATGAGCATAGAAATGCAATCACATAGCACGTGCATTTGGGAACCTTGGGTGAACTAACGTGCATACGCATGGAAGATTTCAATATTCCTACTCTATCCTTCTTAGGATTTGGTGATGTTGTTGCCCCATAACCAAAGGTGCCGCGACAGAACCTAGGGCATCATGTGCGCTGCAGCCATATGATTACCACTAGGAGCGCGCTAGGTATCTTGGTTGTGAGAATGCGACTCGCCACACATATACTCCGTCTCAACTCTATGATTGCCATCTCAATCACTAACCCATTCCTTGTGTAACCCGAGATATGCTAACATGCGTCACGAGCACCATACCACATGAACATGTGCATCATGCCTTCATAAACATGTGCATCGCACCAACTTTTAAAATCATTGCACCGTTAATGTAATGAATCGATATCACCCAAATTCACGAGTTAAATAACATGTGAGCAAGATTGTTCTGAAATTCCTATACCAACTCATCTCTCCATACTTTCCCCACTTGCATCCGCAAGTAAACTCCCTGCAAAAGCACTCCATGACTTGTCACCTTTGACTACTCTTATGGGCTAACCTTGAACCGATGATGGTTATACTCTTTGACCTATAATCACATCGCAGTTGCTTCCCAAGGTAATTCAGAAATCTTAGAAAACCATCCTCCCCTACCTTGTCATTGGAATTTCGAATCTCGGGACGAGATTCTTTTTAAGGGGGGTAGGCTGTGACGCCCCAGGTTTTAAATTAGCATTATTAGTGCTAATGACCTAGTCAACCGAGTCAAACATGTTGACTTTGGTCAAACCTTGGTCAACCTGGGTGATCACCTCAAAAACCTAGCCAACAATCACTAATGATCAGCTTAATCAAGTCAACACGCACTTGGGTCAAACCTTGGTCAAAGGCATAGTCAAACCCCTGATGTCTTTGAACCTCCTCTAGAACTTTTGCCGCGTTCTCCGAATTTCACCTAAACACTTAAAATTCTCTCAATATAAAAGTTGCCCAGTTTGTCGAGGGACACAACTTTGCTTTTGGGTGGCATTTCAAATTTGGAGTGGAAAAGGGTGAAAAACTTGGTCAACTGCAGCTGAGTACTATTCACCGGCATCGAGAAAGACATGATCTTTGCCAGCAGTTCATGCTCAAATGGTTGATTAAAACATAGGTCGGCCTTTACAAAAAATGTTCTCCTATAGTTCCTCTACAAGTTTGGTATTCAAATTTTTCCTCGCCCAGTTCAAATTTTTGGAGAAACGTTTGGTCAAACCAGGCTAATCCGAATGGGAAAGGTGCTCCGGCGCTCTGGCGCGCGCGACGTCGCACCGGCCGGCGCCCGCGCCGCCACATGTCGCGCGACCTCCACTGTCGGGGCCCGGGGCCTGGACGCCGAGGCCACCTGGCAGGCGACCGTGCGGACCCACCGCGACGCGTGCCCCCTCCTCCGCGCGCTGTCACGGCCTCGTTCCCCCAGGGCCCGGACGCCGAGCGTGCCGCGCACCACGCGCCACGCCACCGCTCGCTCTCGCCCTCCCTGGCGTGGCCCCCTATCCTCGCCGTCCTTGCTACTACTGCTGCCCAGCCAGAGCTGCCTTCGTCTTGAAGGCAAGCCCCTCCACCCTTATAAAACAGCGCCGCGACTTCACACGCGCACGCACGCCGTTCGCCGTGGCCGCCATGGCTGCTCCCACGCCGAACTCCCTCCTCAGCACCTCCCAGGCACCGTTTGGACCTTCCATCACCACCACACGCACCTACCTAAGGTTTCCGAGCCGCGGGCTGACACACATTGGCCGCCGTCTCACCGGAGCCGCCGCTCCAGCGGCCGCTGCCGCATGGCTCCGCCGTCCTTGCTCGCCGACGCCGTTCCCGCCCCGTCTCCGGCCCCAAATCGACCCATGGTGAGCTCCCCCTCCCCTCTGGCCTCTTCCCCGGCCAAGAGCGCCTCCGGAACCGCCGGATTCCGGCGAGCCCGCCGCTCCCCCATGGCCAAGGGCCACATTGCAACAATCTCAAAACGTTTAGGGTCCTTTCTGTGAACTAGGGGCTTATTTGTAAGGACTGAAAAACATCCAGGGACCTGCTTGCTAAACTAGATCTTAAATAGTGTATGGATTTTGCTGGATCTTAGAAAATTCGTAGAAAATCACAGAAAAATCAGACAAATGCAAAATCAATTTTGTTGGTTTCCTTGTGAGTAAATCTACAACTTTTACAAAGCACGACCCTACTTTTGAGTGATAGTTTCTGCATGAAAAATTGAAATCAGTTTAACCTAGATCTATTGTATTTCAAAATCTACAAGTGATCGCAAGCTGCATTTTGGATATGTTGTGTGAGTAATGCAATGTCTAGGCTCTGTACCAAAAATTGCACAAAGTTACTGAGTAAATCTTTTAATATGATTTATTTTGTATTTAAGCTAAATCTGTCCAAATGATTTTTGTAGCTAAAAATAAATAGATTTTTGTGCTCAACTTCTGGATATGATCTTTCTATGCCTAAATGCACCTTTGGTGAAGTAATCATGATTTTATATCTGTCAGAAATATTTATTCTTGTTTTGTGCTTAATTTTCAATATAAATGCATAGCTCAAGATCTAGAGTAGCTCTTGATGTGTTTGTTAATTTCCTAGCCTTGGTTTGAGTCAGAGAACCAGTGGGAGAAAGTTGGAATCCCTTTGTTGAATATTTATTTTTTATATGCATTTGTCTTGTTTTGGTAGCTAAATTTTGCCATTTTTAGTATTATTAATTTATAGCTCTTTTAAATGTGAACTTTTGTGCAGTGGCTTTATTTTGGTATATAGAGCTTCAGAAACACCACCCACTGAGTTCTATGAATTTATTTATGAATAAAAACTGTGGAAGCCAATTGAAGCTTAATAATAAGTTAAATTGGAAGATCACCCTTGCCACACCTAATGACCCTATGTTTGTGATGTGGAACATGCTAAGAAGCTTAAGACCAACCCCTTTGCTATTTTGTGAAATTAAAGTAATTTATTTGTATAAATGTGTACACAGTCACTATCAAAAGGAATAAATAATAAAGCACCACATGTTGTTCCTTTAATAGAAAGAATATATCAAATATGTGTTTATCTAGGTGAATGTGGTCAACCATGCACCCCATGGTTGTCATGTGTTGTTTTGTAACTAATTAAATCAAAACCGTCATTTAAATCTTGCATTGCATCCTCGTGTAGATCTTCCCGACGGTAGCTATACGCTCGTGCCGGAAGGAGGAGACGAAGGTGCTGACGGTGAGCTGCAGTACATGAACGTAGCTCAGGACCTGGACCAAAGTCCAGAAGGGCCCAAGGCCAACCTTGCCAACGAAGGCAAGCCCTAGATCATTAACCCTTCCTTCAAAATTATGCAATTACCTTTGCCGTGTTTGTGCATTTACATTTCAGGAGTTGAATTGAAACCCTAGATGCATGATCCCTAGGTGCCTATGCTCTTTTACTAGTATGCTAGGTTGATAGCTGCTATGCTATAGGACCAGTACAAGTCGAGTGATGTTCGTCACTCGCGAGAATAGGTTCTTATGTTGGAATCATAAGATCTTTATAAATGGATTGCTCATGTGGTAAGAGCATGAGATTTGGGCTCCGGTCCAGTGGCTTTCGTGGGCTAAGCTTTTGAACGTACTAAGCACTTGTCGGGAATGAGATCGGTAAGCCTAGTACCTTAATGAGACGGTGCGGGATCTTATTATTACTAATCTTGAGTATTCGCCTGCCCGGATCATAACTGGGAGGGGGGTACATGTGTGAGGCTGGATGTACTGTGTGGGGGCATGCCAGACAGCCTTGTACCTGGGACTGTAAGATTCGATCCCAAGCCGAAGATTTTTGGGAACTGCCTGGTCAGTGCCAACTTTGTGAGGGCACCGCTCCGTGTGTTTAGGTTTACCTTGCAAGGATTTAATCAATCGATTGTCGGCCTCTCACCGTTATCTGAGACTGTTTAATCAACTGGCCATGATATCCCTTAATGATGGAACTATGTGAATATTACTGCATGGATTAATTGTATTGTACAATTCTTGATTGCAATAGTTGGCTCACTTAGAAATGTTAATTACCTAGAAATTGAGCTAAAATATTGAAAGCAAGGACCTACTCTTTGTTGCTTTTCAGCAAAAGAACCCACCGGCCAAAAAGCCTCTCATGTCTAGAGTTTGGTTATGAAGTTATCACCCGACGGTTAAGTCTTGCTGAGTATTAGTATACTCAGCCTTGCTTTATAAAATGTTGATGCAGGTGTTGTTTGGTCTGGTGAGATTCCACCCGGCTGGGAGCTGGAATGGGTGGATGACGACGAGTGATGGCATCATGGATGGCCTCCTGTGATGGCTATCGAATCGCTAGTTTATTATTCTGCTGTTTTCGAACTCTGAACCTTTTCTTATCATGTCATGAACCATGATTTGTAATAATTAACCCTTCGGGGTGAATTTGGATTTAAATTGTGTTTGTACTCTGGACTCGCCTTCATGTGAGTTTTAGTGCATATGTTCGATACTCTGTGTGATATTCAAGTGATTTACCGGGCTTTGACCTGGCAACTTACGATGGGATGGTACTTTATTATCGCTTAATGACCAAAGTGGATTGGTTTAGGTGATAGTACGGTATTTTCTCGGGCGGGTTGTCACAGAAACAGCGACTTCCTTCTCAAGCCTTGTAGATGACTAACGATCTTGATTGCAATTGGTCAAGAACTCATGGGAACACCTCGTCATGCCTGCAAAACAAATCAAATGCACATTCTACCCCCGGGGTGATGGTCGGGAGTAGAAACAATTGCTAACAAACCAAATACATCCCTGTTGGTATTTCTTAACCTCGATGCTAAATTATGGGTTCCTAGCAACAATGCCAGAAATAACCAGATGGTAATCCTAACGATTACAAGAGTCCGCAAGCGCACGGAAGTACCGTTGTAGCATTTCCCCAAAGGAGTATTCCAAAGGGTATCGAATCCAAGGAAGGCTAGGCGGATTAACAAGTTCAACACTATTGCAAGGAGTATAAATCATAGACGGGAACGAACCAGACACTCAAGTACAGGGGTGAGATATGATAGATAAGATAGTAGTGCAAACACACAAACACACTCTCTCTAAAGGACCTAGTCTTAGGAGACAACATACAAGTTAGTTCTAGGTTCTAAGGTACTAAACATACAAAGTTAGTCAGACGAGTTAGACACACACTAGCATCGCATGATCGCTGGCTCAAGCACCCAGGTACAAATGGGGAGCTAACCTCCCGCGTCGCTTACGCACGACTCCGGTTGTTAGACTTTAGACTCCTACAACGTATCCGAATGTGGGGGATTCCAGAAGGGTCCAATGGCTGTCACCACCGCAGCCTACCCCAAGACAAATCGTGGGATACACTCGTAAGCAACGTAGCTACGCAACCCAAGCACCATGCTTATGTTGTTAGCAGGACCCTGACCGGCCCGGGCTATTGTGACCCAGGTCAGAGCCGCCAGATAAACCGGCCAATTACACCGAGTATCATAGCTTGAGCACAGACTTCATACAACACAAACATGGGATCTAACTAGATCAAACTAGGCTAAGTACACAAACGGATTTGTGCTTTCCTATGTCTATTCAACAAGATCAAAGGGTCGTGTTCGTGATGAACACGAGCCTCTAACTTATGAACAAACACCGAAAACATGTATAAGTCACTCGTCAACTGGATCGAAAGGCCTTGCTCATCAAGAACATGAGCCTCTAAATGATGAACGAGCGAAGAACACATGAACAAATCACCCATGTATACAAGCACCACTTTATATAAGATAGTTTGAATAACTGAAGTAGATCAAAGTCATACAATAAAATAAAGATACAAGAGGACTCATACCTAGATCCCAAAGTAGACTTGGAACCTGAAGTAGAACTACTCTAGCCTACCTCCCAGCCTTAGAAACCAAAAGTAAGAGAGGAGGAGTAAGGTGTGTTGTTAAGAAATGAACCCCCTCCCCTTCTATTTATAGGCCAGAGCACCGGCGCAAGAAGGAGTGAAGCACCCCGAGGATGGCCTCTAGGACCAATGGACAAGCACCACGTGGAGGCCCTGGATCAACCGACCCAAGGTCGGTTCGGCCGATCCTAGGGTCAGCCGACCCCAGGTGGGCCCCACTCGGGGTGTGCTTCCTCGGGGTGGCTGTCCTGTGGGCCCTTAAGTCGGTCCCCGGTGTACACGTGTTCTTGAGGCGGTTTAGGCGCTCTGGTGGGCCCATGGATCCATGTGAAGTCCACGTGTCACGTCCTGATTCGTCGGGGCTTGCCTCCCTTGGATTGGTGACATGGCATGCATGCATGGCACCTGAGGTGGCTCAGCTTGCATGCATGGCACCTGAGGTGGCAGCCACTCATTGAGGTGACGTGGCATGAATCATAGAAGGTGAGGTTGCCACTTCTTTTATGCTTATTTTCCTACAATCACATAATCTCCAAGGACAAGTGGAACTACATTATTCTTAACTGAAATGCGTGGAAGAAATGTCTCTTGCTCCTTTATTCATGAGTAAATTGACGGCTAAAGCAGGCACTTAACAGCCGTCAACAACTCCCCCAAGCTAGCCTCTTGCTCGTCCCGAGCAAGATACTTAGGACTTAGGTTGGTCGATCAGGAGTTGCAACGATGTTGTATTCCTAGTTTATGACAAGCATACGACTAGGTATTGTATCAAGAATTGAATGAGTTGGCATTGATCTTACCTTACGCTTGATTGCTATGGGGCTTGTAGCTTCACCTGCCTTGGGCGGTAAAGATAGAACGGTTGTATAGAAATTACTAATCACAAGTACCTTGATCAGTCGTCAATCCGGAGGTTTTGCTAATTTTTATAAAGAAATCAAAGTTCCTCAAATGATACTCTCGGATCGCTCAGTGTGTGTGATTCCTCACCAAGGCATTAAGTTGCCTTCTTTCTCCACCTACTTCTAATATGCTGATATGTGGAGCTGTAGGTAGGGAAAACATGTGGCATACCTGCTTCTCATGTATTGTCGAGTCGAAAAATGGATCCTTGGGAGCAACAAGTCATACAGTCTGATCAAGATGTGCATGTGTGTGTATATGGTGGATGGATAAAGAACTCCTTTTTGTATATGATTCTCTCCTCTCCTTTTGAGATTTTTGAGACTTGGGCTATGTCTCTTTATTCTTTCTCTCTTTTTTTTCATGCTCTAGAGCATATACTGCTTCTTCTTTTTTTTCACATAGCCCATAGTCCTTGCTGAATATTTTTGGAGAGAGAGTAATCATGAAACAATGCGCGGAGCTTTATTTGCGGAATGGATGAAATGATGGGTGCTAACTTCCGGGATAGAAGTTCAGCATATAGTGGCTGTGTACGTGATCTTGATCATGGGAGCATGACAAGTTTCTCGCCGAGGGTCACAACAATTCGATAAGACTCAATGAAGAAAACAAGCAGCATATGTGGAGGCTAACAACAGCTAGGATCTACATATGCCTTTGGATAGGAATTTCTTATCATTGAGGAACTTATCATTTTATCATTTTTCAAAAGAAAACTCCGGATTTCAAACATCACTTAGCACAGGCTCATAGCAACCCTATTATACCATATCATACCTCACAACAACCTAGGCAAAGGTCATGCTTTTTGCTACCCACAAGTTTCAAGCTAAGGTTTGATCATACAAGCCAACTAACTCAAAACTAAGATAGGATACTAAGCTGTAGTAAGGCATATAAAAGGAATAAACAGAGCAACTATTCATCATTTCGACCATGAAGGACAGAAAGCATTCTTACCGCGCATATGAAAGCAAACTAATTTAAGAAAGCAAGTAAATATTTTTAGTCTTTTTATTTTTGCGGATTTTTATGTGTTTTTAGCATATGAGATTCTGAAAATAAAGATACAAGTTACCTCAGAGTGGGGGTCCTCCCCCAAGCTAGCTTCAAGCTCACTACTGTGGAGGGGGAAATCCCATCCACCGGTAGTAGGCCCTCTGCTCCTCTTGCTGCTGCTGCTGTGCCAGCTCGATGGCGTGAAGTCTCATGGTTCAAACTCAAGGGGGTTGCCCGGATGGACTCCCATGAGCTTGAATCCCAACAAGAGCGCGAGCAAATAGATGGAGCAAGGATAGCTTGTTTCTATTAAAAGTTAGAATCTTTTTATTGAAGGAAACTTCTTACCGATCTTACCTGTTGGTGCAGGGCTCTTTATTCAAATCTTCTGGAGCCCCGACTACCTTCCCGTCACTTACCTAGTTGACCGGTCTGCCTTTGAGGATGAAGGAATCAGCTCCCCGCCCACTCTTCTCCACACCTTCTTGATGTTCTGTTGCTTCCTAAGTGTGGGGTACTGCTTCTTGGATGGGAACTTAGACTCCGGCTTTTGTCTTCGAGAATCCTTCACAGGAGTAATGAAGTTACCCCCTTGTGACTGTATAAATTCAACATCTTGGGCGAGGGTGTCCATCCCTGGCATGTCCTCAACCATTGAGCATTGTTCCTTACGCGGACGGAATTCAAACCTTTCCTTCCGGCCATTAATGTGGAGTCGGATTACTCCGGCACCAACATCAATTTGTGCATCGTCCGTGCTTAGAAATGGGCGCCCCAGAATGAGAGGTATTTCATCACCAATGTCCATGTCGAGTACCACAAAGTCCACTGGGATGAAACAATCTCGCACCTTCACCGGGATGTCCTCGGCTATCCCAGCTGGATACCGTACTGATGAATCCGCCAGTTGCAGTCGCAGGGTGGTTGGGGACAATTCCGTATAATTAAGTGAAGGACCGATTAGGCGAACCAGAGAGGGGGGAGTGAATGGGAGCCGATAAAAATTCTTCTCGAAGGAGATGGAAGCTCCAACAAGACGAACACGGCAACCAAGCACGTCTCCGACTCAAACCCAAGTTGGTCAAGACCACGTAGCCACTGGAGTGCTACTGGTCCTAGGAACCAACAACTCAACCAATCGAACCAAACACTTCAAACGCACAGCGGAAAAACTGAGCAGCCTGCTGCCTGTGCCACACCGGTCAGACCGATGGCTCCTGCCGGTCAGACCGATGGCACCGGTCAGACCGGTGGACTCTGCCGGTCAGGCCGGTGGTGAACAGCAGATGCACAGCGAAGTTCCAGGAAGCCTCAGTGACTCCTCTAGGCCCTGGAACAAAAACCACCACCAAAACACAACCTGCAAGAAAAGAAAACCCCTCACAAAACCTAGCAAACCAACTCCAAACAAGCCAAGAACTGACCAGCAGGACCACGGGACAAAACCACACGAACACGGCAGTTCCCCGAGACAAAACCCACCAGGGGCTCACACCGGTCAGACCGGTCAGGAGCACCGGTCAGACCGGTCACGCCTGGGCAGCTCGGGATGAACAGCGCCCGCGGGTCAACTCCCTCAAATCCAATTCCCGATCTCCCGATTCGCTCCACGGATTCGCACAAGACTTTGGGGATAGTAGGAACACCTCATGGGCACTCCATAGCCAAGTTATGGTCCACCAAAACTCGTTGAATCAAGAGGAATCGAAGGATTTCCGCCAAGAACACCACGAACCCTAGACCAACGAAAACCCCAAAATTGAGCCCCTTTGCTCACGGATTTGGGAGGGGAATCAAAGGGAAAAGAACCACGAAGGGTTCAAGCATACATCCCCCACCAAATCCCAAAGAGAAAGGTCTCAAAACCACCACACGAAAATCGCCAAGAAAAGGCTCCGAAAATCACCAAAAAGGAGAAACGGGAACAACACCACAAGACCTTGAGGAACCACGCCGAATCTTCTATACATACCACAAGAGGTTCATACAAGGTCTAGCTTCCGCCCGATCATCCTTCCCTCTCACAAGATCTCACCATGAAGCTCTCAAGCTAGTCCTATAGAAATCCTAAGGAAAATAGGAAGGGAAAATAGGAAAACAAAATGAGCTAGGGTTCCAAGAGATGGCTGCCATCCTCTCACCACTTGGGTTATATGGAGGCAACCGAAAGACTAAAATACCCTTACTAGCTAACTAGGGATACATGCCCCTCAAGGGCGAATTTGGAAGTCTTTGTCTTTGCTCCATCGGACGGATGCCCAGCGACCGCAAACTTGCTTAGCCTCGACGCAAGCCTTGCGATCCCGACGCGTGTCCTCCGCTTCGAAGTCTCCGGACTGCGTCGTCGCACACCGGTCAGACCGGTGCTCCTCACCGGTCAGACCGGTACCCACCGGTCAGACCGGTCCGATGCTGCTGCACCTCCGTCTTCGGTTCTTCGGTCTTGGCTTTGTGGATCAACCAAGGAACCCAGTGGTTTTCTGGTGAACCACCGGAAACCCCGCGAACTCGGTGTAGCCTCCGCCAATCACCACTCATGACTCGGCTCCCATGTAGTCCCGGCTCGACCTTGGTTTTGAGGCTCAACCAAGAAACCGTCCATGACTTCATCTTGCCGTTCTTGCCACCATGCGGCCCGCACTTGACCCCGCTGGCCACCGGGTCCCTCGAACCAAGCCTACTTGTCTTCTCCACACCTGGAGGCCTCACCGGCAATGACCTTTCGCGCTTGTTCTTCACCTGCACCAACACCAGTCAAGCCGCAACCTGCACCTGCAATACTTAGCCAAGAATCAGTCCACACCACGTTGTCAATCACTCATCACACCAGGAAGTGACCATCCACTGGTCCTCGAACCACACATGGCTCTCATTAAGCTGGTCGAAGACTACCTTTGGCATAACGCTAACACTGGCGCCCAGATCACAGACGGCATGGTCAAATCTCTGCGATCCAATCGTGCATGTGATCGTAGGGCATCCTGGATCCTCTTTCTTCTCTGGAAGGTGATTGAGTATAGCTGCGCTACACTCCTCCGTAAGCTTTACCACCTCCGACGTGGGTAGAGCCCGTTTCTTGGTAAGAATATCCTTGAGGTAACGTGCGTACGTGGGCACACGTATGGCCTCAAGGAGGGGAACATTAATGTGGACCTTCTGAATCATATCCACGAAGCGAGTGAATTGCTCATCCACTGTCACCTTTCTATTTCACTGAGGGAATGGCAGTATATTTGTGTCGATAAACTCGGGCTTGTCTACCTTCTCTTCTGATACTCTTGCTTGTGAAGGCTCCCTCATGCCTAACGACTCGTCATTGCGATCTTCGCCCTCTTTCGGGATTTTCTTGATTCCTGCATGGTTAGGATAAGGCGGGTCGCGAGTGGTCTTACCCCCTCTCGTGACTACCGCTTTCGCATTCTCAACTGGGGGAATCAAAGTGATCAAATGAGACCGGTCTTCTATCATTTTATTAAAGCTCACTTGATCCTTAAGAGCAGAAGAAAGGCTATCAATTTTAACGTTGAGGCTTTCTAAAGCCTTATCATAGGCAGCTGTTTTCTTGTTAAAACCATCATTAATCTTAGCTTGCCCGAAAACCAGATCTTTCAGGGAAGGTTGGTTCGGATTGTAAGTATTACCTTGATTACCTCCCTGATAGTAAGGGCGTGATTGATTCCATGTTTGACCTCCTTGTGGACGATAACTATTGCTGTTGCTGTTCATGTACATCACATCCTCCTGGGTAGCAGGGCAGTAATTCCTTGAATGCCCAGTGTCACCACAGACTTCACAGGTCATGCGAGCAACCATAGCTTGAGTAGTGATGGCCATGGCAGCCTTCTCACTAGTCAGAGCATCCATTCTCTTCATAAGTAGGTCCATCTTGGCGTGCAGCATATCTGCTTCCTTGACGGTATGTGTATCCCTTTGCCGTGGCTGGAGTCGATCATCACTCCACCCTTGGTTGGAGACCATCTTCTCAATAAGTTTAGTTGCTTCAGCGATAGTGAGAGAGAAGAAAGCCCCTCCAGCAGCAGCATCAATATGGCCCCGGGCTGTCGGAGTCAGCCCATTGTAGAAACTCTGCAGAATAAGCCAGTTGTCCATCCCATGATGGGGACAAGCCAGGATGTACTCCTGAAGCCTCTCCCAAGCCTCTGGGATGGTTTCATTTGCCGCTTGCTGAAATCTTAAAATTCTCCCCCGGAGGGCATTGGTCCTGCCCAATGGAAAGAACTTCGCGAGGAACGCTGCTGAGCACTTTGCCCAGGTGTCAATATCTGCTCGGTTCGCATAGAACCACTGCTTCGCCTTTCCCAGCAGTGAAAATGGAAATAGCCGCAGACGAATGGCATCTTCCTCCACTCCTCGTATAGTGAAGGTACTGCACAGCTCCAGGAACTGTTGCAAGTGGGCGCTCGCGTCTTCATTAGCCTTGCCACAGAATGGGCTAGCCTGTACCATCGTAATGAGGCCAGTCTTGATCTCGAAGTTTCCGTCCCCGGTGTTGATCTTGGGGCCAGTGGGCACCTGATCAGCAGAGGGAGCAGAGTATTCGCGAAGAGTCTTCTCTTGATTGGCCATATGAGTTGATGTAGATGGCACAAAGGAAGCTGGGTCGACTTCCGTACGTACACGCTGGGGAGAACCAAAATGAGTTCTAGCTCTCCTCACGAGTGACTCAGGATCTTCAGTGAAATTCGGCGGTAAGTCGAAACCAGTCATACACTACCTGTCTTCATCATCGTTAGACAAAGAAGACATTCAAAGTTAGCCTGCGTTGAGAACTATTTTATTCTTGTCATGATTATAAACATTGCGAAGTGTTAACATGTTATCCTTAGTCTTCCCCGGCAACGGCGCCAGAAATGCTTGTTGGTATTTCTTAACCTCGATGCTAAGTTATGGGTTCCTAGCAACGATGCCAGAAATAACCAGATGGTAATCCTAACGATTACAAGAGTCCGCAAGCGTACGGAAGTACCATTGTAGCATTTCCCCAAAGGAGTATTCCAAAGGGTATCGAATCCAAGGAAGGCTGGGCGGATTAACAAGTTCAACACTATTGCAAGGAGTATAAATCATAGACGGCAACGAACCAAACACTCAAGTACAGGGGTGAGATATGATAGATAAGATAGTAGTGCGAACACACAAACACACTCTCTCTAAAGGTCTTAGGCTTAGGAGGCAACATACGAGTTAGTTCTAGGTTCTAAGGTACTAAACATACAAAGTTAGTCAGACGAATTAGACACACACTAGCATCGCATGCTTGCTGGCTCAAGCACCCAGGTACAAACGGGGACCTAACCTCCCGCGTCGCTTACGCACGACTCCGGTTGTTAGACTTTAGACTCCTACAACGTATCTGGACGTGGGGGATTCCAGAAGGGTCCAACGGCTGTCACCACCGCGGCCTACCCCAAGACAAACCGTGGGATACACTCGTAAGCAATGTAGCTACGCAACCCAAGCACCACGCTTACGTTATTAGCAGGACCCTGACCGGCCCGGGCTATTGTGACCCAGGTCAGAGCCGCCAGATAAACCGGCCAATTACACCGAGTACCGTAGCTTGAGCACAGACTTCATACAACACAAACATGGGATCTAACTAGATCAAACTAGGCTAAGTACACAAACGGATTTGTGCTTTCCTATGTCTATTCAACAAGATCAAAGGGTCATGTTCGTGATGAACACGAGCCTCTAACTTATGAACAAACACCAAAAACATGTATAAGTCACTCGTCAACTAGATCGAAAGGCCTTGCTCATCAAGAACATGAGCCTCTAAATGATGAACGAGCGAAGAACACATGAACAAATCACCCATGTATACAAGCACAACTTTATATAAGATAGTTGAATAACTGAAGTAGATCAAAGTCATATAATAAAATAAAGATACAAGAGGACTCATACCTAGATCCCAAAGTAGACTTGGAACCTAAAGTAGAACTACTCTAACCTACCTCCTAGCCTTAGAAACCAAAAGTGAGAGAGGAGGAGTAAGGTGTGTTGTTAAGAAATGAACCCCCTCCCCTTCTATTTATAGGCCAGAGCACCGGCGCAAGAAGGAGTGAAACACCCCGGGAATGGCCTCTAGGACCAATGGACAAGCACCACGTGGAGGCCCTGGATCAACTGACCCAAGGTCGGTTCGGCCGATCCTAGGGTCGGCCGACCCCAGGTGGGCCCCACACTCGGGGTGTGCTTCCTCGGGGTGGCTGTCCTGTGGGCCCTTAAGTCGGTCCCTGGTGTACACGTGTTCTTGAGGTGGTTTAGGCGCTCTGGTGGGCCCATGGATCCATGTGAAGTCCACGTGTCACGTCCTGATTCGTCGGGGCTTGCCTCCCTTGGATTGGTGACATGGCATGCATGCATGGCACCTGAGGTGGCTCAGCTTTCATGCATGGCTCCTGAGGTGGCAGCCACTCATTGAGGTGACGTGGCATGAATCATAGAATGTGAGTTTGCCACTTCTTTTATGCTTATTTTCCTGCAATCACATAATCTCCAAGGACAAGTGGAACTACATTATTCTTAACTGAAATGCATGTAAGAAATGCCTCTTGCTCCTTTATTCATGAGTAAATTAATGGCTAAAGCAGGCACTTAACAGCCGCCAACAATCCCTAATATCTTAACTTGTGGCATAGGTTACCTAGTAAAAGAAAAGAGAACCTAATGGGTGTACCTACATGTAGGTGAAAAAATGCAAATGAAAGGAAGGGACATAAACAAAAAAATGTTTACACCAAGTTCTAAGCTCCATGCTTACAAAGTGGTTGCCAAACTTCTCCACTGCCATAAAGATTTATTAACCAAGGTCAAAACACCATGTTTATCCCAAGATTAACAATTCTTTATAGTGTAAGAGAGGTAGGGCACATTGTGAAGTTTATAAACCAACCAATGCAATATAAATTAACAAGGCTTTAAAAACTCAAATGATGATTGTCCGCAATCAAGTCTAAACACCATGTTTACACAAGATTACAAAAGAAAACGCCTCGTGCGCGCGAAGCACCATTATGGAAATAAAGCATTCATCAAAAAGTTTTACGAAGAAGCCAAGCTAACCTATGCATGATAGAACAGAGGGGTTGATGCAAAATCCAATTAAAGGGGTTAGTAAAAAGGGTCAACAATGTTTGAAAAAGGCTTTCGATGTTGTTCCTCAATAATGACAAGCAAGTCACTTTATGAGAGGTGAAGTCTTGTCAACAAAATCTTTATCAAAAGACCTAACCAAACATGCTAACAAGGTTTTAAGGTAAGGCTTATGGGTATCCTACATTTTTGGCTTAAGATAAGAATTTTGAAAAGATAAGTCGAGTGAAATAATTCTATCTAAGGTGGTTTTGAAAAGAAGAAAAGAAAACAAGGGTTAGATTTTTGGATGAAAAACAAACCTATGGTTTTAGGATTACTAAAGGTATTAGAGGTTTTCCCTAAGGGTTTAGGATGAGGCTAGTCAAAATTTTAATTAGAAAGGGATAGAGATAGACTTTGTCGACTTGACATAAGTCAATCCCCCCTTTTGTTGGCTTGGGTTAGGTGTGGTTTGATAGGAAGGTTTAGGCAGAGATGTTTTTTAAGGGGATGGGTTATAAAAGATGAGATGCAACATGCAACACAATGCAAAGGTGGAGAACAAAGTGGAATGAAGTGCAACATGATATGAATGAGAAAAAATGTATGACATGATATGGTGGTGATCTAAACCAAAAGCAAAAGTTAGCCTAAGTTAATTAGCCACAAGTTTAGAATCAAAGGGATCATGCTTCATATTTCTCTCTAAAAAGACACAAATAAAAAGACTCTAAACACTAATAAGCACACAAAAATAAGGGGTCTACAAGTTTTCCAAAAATCAAGTAGCAAAGTGCTCACTCAATATCTATTTAAAGCATGCAGCATGTGGTTGTGACATTTATTAGAGCATTGGTACGATGTTACTTGAAGTTTTCAAATAAAGAGCACAATGTAGACCGCCATAGTTTATATAGATATATAAAAAGATCGGGTTGCCTCCAGCAAAGCGCTTCATTTTAAGTCATAGAGCTCGACTTTCTCACATACCTTTCCATCGTCGTGAAGCCATGGTCCTTTGTGCGAGAATCCAAAGTAGCCATGCAGCTTGATGTTGCCTTATGAAATCGGTAGCGGTTCGCTTCCAACATCATCATGTGTTGAGTGGTGCCTCTTGTGTTTTCATTCATCCAAGCTCCAAAGGGTTTGTTTTAGTCCTTAGCTTCTGAATTTCATCATGTACGTGTTGTAGAACCGTTGCCCCATCTTCTCTTTATTGACACCATGTCCATCTCCTCTATCTTGTCATCATCGCCTTGTTGCTGCCTCTTCTACGTGGATTTACCCCTGCATCTAGAACAGAACATATACCAAAATATAGTTCTATTGAAAAATTTATAAAATTACCTTTCCAACGGGTACTCATTCGTCTTGATCGGAGTCCGAATGAGGGAGCTATGGCTGTTTCACTTCAGCATTGCTTGCTGTCCAGAATTTCAGCATGTGCAACCTTCGGTGATTCGGCCATATCCGCTTGCAGGAACCTCCGATTGCCTTGTCGCTTGATTCGTTGGAACGTAGACTTCATGGGGCTTCTGAAAATTCAAATATATCCAATTGTTTTTTGCTGAGGTTGTGCAAGGCATCTTGATGACATCGTTATCATTTTGTCCATCGAACCGGAGATGTACGTGTGGTCTTCATCTTGTAGTCTTTTAGGGCACCATGTCACGCATCCCTTAGCTTCAAAAGTCATTAACATCGTTGCATGAGCATGATGGTAATGGAATCCTTCTACATCATGCTTGACATGGTCGTTTCCGAATCCTATAGCTTGAACATACAAACCTTCAAAAGAAATTAGTCTTAAAAACATAATTGACACACGTAGGCATATCTTGTTCATCTTTGTTTGCTTCGGGTGGGGGCTCGATAGCGGATGTTCGGCCACTAACCAAGGTTAGCACCTACCACTAAAGAGCAAATCTTTGCATTGCCATCAACTTGGTTGAGCGAGGTTGGACTTGTTGAAGTCCGAATGTCGAAAACTTCTGGATCGCTTTGTGTCTAGGGTTTTACCTGCATTCAAGGACACAAACAAGAAACACAGGGTATATGCAATAATAAAATTAGGGTTAGTTAAAAAAAGATAGATTGCCCTAGGGTTCGAGTTGCCGATCCCCGGCAACGGTGCCAGAAAAAGGGCTTGTTGACGGTTCAAAACCGTGTTGAAGTTCACTGTGTTGACGGTGCAAAACCGTGCTCAAGTTCACCGCAAGCGTACGAGTGACTTGGTGCCTTTTTCACCAAGGAGGGTCCTCCCTAGATTTGTCAATCCAAGGATCGAAAGCAAACCACTAAGGTTCTCTATCTAACCTACCGGTCTAACCCATTGTGAAGCGTTGATTGCATAAAAGTAACATACAAACACGAAGGGATGTAGGGATCTCATCCACCTAGCCATAAAGGTAAACACCAAAGGGTAACCCTAGCCTATCGTCTTCTTGTTGTCGTTCCGGCCAAGGTGACAAACCAATCTAAACCTATACTATGATAAGGAGTACACTCAATATGGAGTAACCCGATATGGAGTGGTCCGATACACGTTCATTCGCCGCTTTCTCCTCCACCGTACTGTCACTACGCAAGGATATTCATCACCGAACGACAACCTTGGTCCGTGCACTACAACGATGTATCCGCAAGACAAGACTAATCACCATGATTCGATCTAATCCTACTAAAAGCATATGGTAGCTACACATATGAATAAGCACAACTCGTAGTAGATCAAAGTAAGGACAAGGATTGATTTATATCACCATCGAATGTCGAAAGTACAAATGCCTTGATGGATCCAAGGCATGGCTCCGAAACTCCACCATGGCTTCACCACGCAGGGCCAACCATGGCGGCTAGGGCATGGCCTAAGCCATCTCCTAGGCAACTCGAGGACTTGCGGCGGCCGTCGGCTTCCTCCCGGTGCTTCTCCTTCGTGTCGGCGGCTCTCTGATGAATGGATGGATGGATCCCCCCTCCTTGGGCGCCCAAGGGGTTCTATTTATGCCCTTGGGGAGCCTTGGGGCGTGCTCCAACCTGCCTTGCACGAGATCTTCCTTGGGGGAGAAGCGAACTTGGTTTCCATAAACTCAGCATCGTCTAGATTTTCCTGATTCACAACCCTTCCTTGTGGGCACCATATCTCCCACGTCCGGACTCCAAATAATGCAAATTCGGTGTCCAGGTTGTGTGCCACGAAATTATCTCCAACTTTGGTATTCATTGGTTTCCTTGGAAACGAAGCTAAGATTCCCAAAACAGCCTCGGAAGATAATCTGTCTGATTTCGGACTTGTCTGCGCAGTTGGCATTTTGGGGGGCATATCTCCTAGCTCCTTGACCCAAATTGGGCCTTCCATACGTCCAAATCGAAGCTATCATCGAGACCCACAACTTTGGTAGTCAAACTTTTGCCATTAGAGGCCATTTAAGTCTCCGAATCTGCACCAAAAGATCATGCTGCGAGAATATCTCTCTGGCTGAGTTGATCTCGTTGGTAAACATCCAAGTCCCCGGAGTTTTACGTGTTGATGCTTCGGTCCTTGGGTCATTTGGAGTCGTGTTCACTTCATGTCTTGACTTATGACGGGCTTCATGATCTTCTCATAAAGTGCTTGATGAACTTTACCCGAAAGTACTCCTTTAAGCGCTTAAATCCTGTGTAAACAATAAACTCCAAAATCGACATGCAAGAGTGAACTTGATACCTCCGGGGGGTTAGTTCCATTAGTTAGAATATCAAATACGTGCAAATGTTGACGGTAAACTCATAGCTAGGTGTACCAAAATCGACCGTCAACACACTGCAAGCGTACGGGTGACTTGATGCCTTTTTCACCAAGGAGGGTCCCCAAGGTTTGTCGATCCAAGGATCGGAAGCAAACCGCTAAGGTTCTCTATCTAACATATTGGTCTAACCCTATGTGAAGCGTTGATTGCATAAAGGTTAAATATACATGAAAGGATGTATGGATCACATCCACCTAGCCATAAAGGTAAACATCAAAAGGTAACCCTAGCCTATCGTCTTCTTGTTGCCGCTCCGGCCACGGTGACAAACCAATCTAATCCTACAACATGAGAATGAGTCATCGGCTCAATATTACACGTTCGCTCACCGCTTTCTCCTCCACTGTACTGTCACTATGCAAGGATATTCATCACCGAACGATAAACCTCGGTCCGTGCATTACTACGATGTATCCGCAACAGATAGACTAAGCACCATGATTACTCTATTCCTACTAAGAGCATATGCTAGCTACACATATGAATAAACACGCATCGAAGTAACTCAAAGTAAGGAAAAGACATGATTTATATCACCATCGAATGTCGAGTGTACAATTGCCTTGATGGAATCAAGGTATGGGCTCCGAAACTCCACCATGGCTTCACCATGCAGGGCCAACCATGGCGGCTAGGGCATGGCCTAGGCCATCTCCTAGGCAACTCGAGGACTTGCGGCGGCCGGCGGCTTCCTCCCGGTGCTTCTCCTTCGTATTGGCGGCTCTCTGATGAATGGATCTGAATGGGTAACACTCTTGGAGCGCCTAGGGGGTTGTATTTATACCCTTATGGTGCCTTGGGGCGTGCTCCACCTTGCGTTGCACAAGATACTCTTTGGGAGAGAAGCAAACTTGGTTTCCATAAAATCAGCCCCGTCCAGATTTTCCTGATTCGCAACCCTTCCTTGTCGGCACCATATCTCCCATGTCCGGACTCCAAATAATACAAATTCAGTGTCCAGATTGTGTGTCACGAAATTATCTTCAACTTTGGTATTCATTGGTTTCCTTGCAAATGAAGATAAGATCCCCAAAACAGCCTCGGAAGATAATCTGTCTGATTTCATACTTGTCTGCGCAACTGACATTTCGGGGGGGCCATATCTCCTAGCTCCTTGACTTGAATTGGGCCTTCCATATGTCCAAATCGAAGCTATCATCGAGGCCCACAACTTTGGTAGTCAAACTTTTACCATTAGAGGTTATTTAAGTCTCTGAATCTGCACCGAAAGATCATGCTGTTCTGGGCTGCGAGAATATATCTCGGACTGAGTTGATCTCGCTGGTAAACCTCCAAGTCCCGGGAGTTTTACGGCTTCATGCTTCGGTCCCTGGGTCATTTAGAGTCGTGTTCACTTCATGTCTTGACTTGTGACGGGCTTCATGATCTTCTCATAAAGTGCTTGATGAACTTTATCCGAAAGTACTCCTTTAAGCGCTTAAATTCTGCGTAAACAACATACTCCAAAAACCACATGCGAGTGCGAACTTGTCATATCAAGGGGGTTAGTGCCATTAGTTAGGATATCAAATATGTGCAAATGTTGACGGTAAACTTATAGCTAGGTGTACCAAAATCGATCGTCAACAATGGCCAACACACAGAACTTGTCCATGGCCAACACAGAAACAGAAATTGTTCGCAAAAGCATAAAACCATGGCTAACACACACAAATTGTTCATGGCCAGCATTACACCACAAAAGCATTACAAATCATTCAATGTAGGCATCACTTCTTCACTTTGGTCGCCAGCTTCTTCCTTGGGGTCATCTTCTTTCCAACAACTTCAAGTGGTACTGATGGTGGAACTACTGTAATTGGAATTGGTTCCATATGAAGTCTCCTCTTTGCCCTTGTGGTTTCTGCTTGAGCTTGTGCTGCTTTAGCTGCATCTACTGCTTCAGTTGCTTCTGCTGCTTCCCTAGCTGCTTGGGCTGCTTCAGTAGCTGCTGCTTGTGCTACCTGGGTTGTTTCCCTAGCTGCTACTGCTGCTTCCGTAGTTGCTTGGGCTACTTCACTAGCTGCTGCCAAGGTACTAAATAGCGTTCGTAGCGCCCGCAATAGCAGCCGCTATAGCGGTAGCGGTACTCCGCCACTACCGCTATAAGGTAGCGGACCCAAGATAGCATGTTTGGACTTAGCGGCCGCTATTATCCGCTATTGCCCGCTATTGGAGCCGCTATTGCCCGTGTTAAGCCGCTATTTGCTACATTTATACTTCAAATGATATATGAATACGAATTAAATGGTAACAATAATATTTTGATTAGTTATTTAGGTAATGTACAAGAATTATGGAATGATAAATGAATTCTTTATTTATGGATATGATAATTTAATATTAGTATGTATTCCTAAATCATAATTATATATATTTATTTGTGACTCTTATCATGAAATGTAATTAACTAACTTAAAACTTTAATATTTTTCATGTAAACTTGATGTTAATGCACTAAAATTGTGACTATTTTTTGAATTATGCTATTTGGACTTAGCACCCGCTATAGCACCTGCTATCCGCGATCCGCTACACCAACACTAATCCGCTACCATACCGCTAAATGCTATTTAGTACCTTGGCTGCTGCTTGTGCAGCCTGGGCTGCTTCCCTAGCTGTTGCTGCTCTTGTCCTGGGAGTTGCCACATTGACTGTTTCAGGAGTGTTTTTCTTGGTCTTCTTCCTCCCTGGCTTGGCTTTGCCTTTCTTGGTTCTTTTCCTGCAAAACAAGGTAAACAAGGTAAATAATGAGCATATGCAGTGAGTGGTTTAGCAGGATATGCATGAAAGCAAATAGACCTCTTCTTGGTACCAGTCAGTGAGCACCTCCAACTTCCTCTCCTATGTCCCAGTTCACCACAACCTTCACATACTATCTGTCTAGTAGCTTTCTCTTACCTCAAATCCAGCCAGATTATACCCTCTGGTTTTATCAAACCACAACACATGCTGCTGCTCATCCATGTCTACCATATCGTACTCTGCATTGGCCTTATATTTGACAACCTTAACCACTATTTTAAACGCATTGCCAGGATCGATACTGACATAATCAGCAACATGAATTTGGAGTTAGATGCGTCCAGCCCCACACACACTGAGTCAACTACCACACTGACCGGGGGGAGAGGGGATTGACTTACCAAGGAGGGCAATCACCGTGCTCCATGGTCCACCTCTTGCTCAATCGCCAGCCAGCGCTGCTGCCGCCACCGCCGCCGGCTAGGGTTCCATGTAGGGAAGAAATGGGGAGGAGTGGGGGGAGAGTAGCGGATGAACTAGGGATCCAAGCCGCAGGGGTTAGAGATAAGGCGAGGGCAAGGTAGTCATTTGAGCACCCGAATCCACGCTGGATGGGGGATGTGGCGTGCCACCTCAGCAATAGTGGCAAATACGTTGTCTTAAAATCTGCACGATGGCAAAAACGCAGAAGCCATTCCAAAGTTCCTATCTGAAGGAGTGGCTTTTCTTACGGTGGCAAATAATTAAATATCCCTCTCCTGCCCCCTTCGCACTCTCTCCCCACATCGGTCGTCGAAGCTCCGGATGCGGAGGAGGCTCGAAGCTCCCTCCTGGTGCCCGTGCGGTCCTCCACCGGAGGAGGCAAAGGTGGCCTTCCTTGGCGACAGAGCTCCTCTACTCCATCTACGTCGCGGCCCTGCGGCCCTCGCTCTCCCGGCGCACGCCGCACCCGGCCTTGGGCAGATGTGGAGGAGGCCCAGCGCTAGCTCCCTCCTGGCACCCGCGCGGCCCCAGCTCTGGCGTCTAGCTCCGAGGCGAGCTCCTCGATGCGTCGGGCCCCGTCCGGTGGCGTATGGATCGGAGAGGAGGAGAGCGGAGCGGCCACCAGTGGAGTGCGACCCCTCGAGCTCGTCTTGTATCTGTCGTCCCCATTCGGGCAAGGGCGGATGCGGCCAACCAGCGGGTAGAACCGGTGCAGCGTCGTGGAGAGGGTGGAGACAAGGTACGGCAGGAGGTGGGTGGTGAAGTGCTCCGCCATGTGCGGGTAGGGGTAGAAGAAGACGCGCTCCACATGGCCGGTGAAGAGCCAGAGCATGTCGAAGAAGGTGAGCAGGAGCATGCCACCGGGCGCCGGGGCGAGGCCGCCACTGTGAGCAGTGTTTGGGATCCCATCTAAAGGAATTGTGTGCCTTTGTGTCTCTGTTAAACAGGCATCCAATGACACCATTGTCAAAATTTTTGTGAAGCATTCTGGCTTATGAACCCACATGTCCTTTCAACAATCCACTTAATTATGTTTAGGATTGCAGTACTATACCCATCTATGAACCCACATGTCCTTTTCAGTAATCCACTTGACTATGTTTAGGATTGCACTACTATACCCATCTATGAACCCACATGTCCTCTCAGTAATCCACACTTGATTATGTTTAGGATTGCAGTACTATACCCATCCGTGCTCAAGTAAAGGCTCTCGGAATCCACAGAAGAGCAAGGCAATTTTGGGAAGAGTCAGCTCTCTCATTGAAGAAGGGTTTTCAATATCTGTCGGCGCCATCGCCATGTGCCATCATGGAAGATGTTTCTGTCTTCAAAGGTCCTCGATCACTTTGATTCTCTTATCTGGATCATATTCTTAATATCATTTACTCCGTGTATAATAAGAACGGAACTGCTAGCGCCCGGATGTCCGTTCCGGGCGCTAGCATCGGACACCTTCGCGGTCGTCGATTGGAATCAGCTCAGTCGTTGGATCGAAGTTCAGGGGCCATGTTGCGAGCATGTTGCGTGCAACATCCAACGGGCCCTCCTCCCTCCTCCCCGGCACAATACTCAAGTGACCCATGTTGCGACCCGTGTTACGTGCAACATCCAACATCAGGAGCCCTCCTCCCTCCCCCTCCTCCTTGACGCAACACCCAACATCACTTGTCTGCAACATCGAAACTCAACATCCGCAACATTAAAAAATTAATGTTTGCAACATCCAACATCAGGGGCTCTCCTCCCTCCTCCCCTCGACACAACAACATCATATATCTGCAACATCGAAACTCCATATCCACAACATCAAAACTCAATGTTTGCAACATAAAAAAATATTTAGATCTAATTTTGAAACATTCACACAGAACACTCGCAACGAGAAATTTCAAAATATAACACCCAATTCGAGCGTCTCACACGTCTTAACACCGAATTCGACCGCCTTTCAAAAACTGACACCGTGCCCACGAATTGTTTCAAAAGAAGGGTCTCTCTCCTATTTCACCCTTCAGCCACTGGTGAAATGACCATAATACCCCCTCCTCCTTCTTCCTCCCTTTCTTCCCCATTGACCTGTCCAAGGACCGGCGATGACGAGATCTTCCATGGCCTTCTCGTCGCTCCAATCCATGGCTACCATGAGCGCCGACCCCATCCAGGTCGCAGACCCTCCGTCAACCCTCAGGCCACCCCGTCCTTTTGCGCCGCCACCCGCGTCACGACCCCGGCCGTGCGCGCAGCTGCCCGTGTGGCCGTCAGGCGTCGAGGTCTCGCAGGTTGCTTGTGAACCCTCCGATCTGCTAGCCAGTGGTGCACCGCTGGCCATCTCCGCGAACCGTCGCCGTCGTGTTCCGCGCCAGGCCTCTCCCGTGCTCGCACGCCGCCTGCCCGGCCGCGGCCGCCGCCCACGGGGGAGATCGCTCGCGAGGCCGCCAGGGGAGCAGGCGCGGCCTCCCGCGGGGAGCTCGTCGCCGCTCCTCCACGAAGCTGCCCGCGGGGGAGCTCGCGAGGCCGCCAGGGGAGCAGGCGCGGCCTCCCGCGGGGAGCTCACCGTCGCTAGCGAGGGTGGAGTCCATCCTGCGAGCGGCGAAGGTGGGGGCAGCCCGTCCGGAAGACCACGACGGGTGGCGGAGGAGCACAGGTGTCTGGCGGAGTGTTTGGAGGAAAGAATGAGAGGATGGCAGAGGAGACGACCGGCAGCGCCCTATCGGAGAAATGAGGAAGAAGACCAGAGGAATCTGAGGAGGAAGATGAGGACATTTTGGTCTTTCCCTAGGGGTTGAAGAGGCAAATAGGTAAAAGTCCCATGTTTTGAAAGAATTCACGCTCCCAGTGTCAGTTTTTGAAAGACAGTCGAATTCGGTGTCAAGATGCATGAGGCACTCGAATTTGGTGTCATTTTTTTTGAAATTTCTCCACTCGCAACATGCCGAGAACACGGATGCAACATGTTCACAACAATTGCTACATGAACGACAAACGATTGCATCATGAAGGCGACCAATTGCAACATGCCAATAATATTGTTACGACACCAATATGCAACGACTACAACATCCAAAAAAGCTGTCGGGGCGTAATGGGAGCTCGCGTCGGTGGGAGAGCTCGCACTGGCCGATGATGGAGCTCACACATGGGGTTGTGCGCTGCCGCCTTCCGGCCTCCACATGCTAGCCTCGGGGCCCTACGTCGACCGGGGAAGGGAGCAGAACGGTTGCCAGAGCCCGAGGGGAGGATGGGGCGGCTTGATGCGGTGGGGAGCTCGTGCCGGCGGGAGGATCTCGCAGCCGAGGAGCCTACGACGGAGCTCGCGCACGGGGTCAATAACACATGCCAATCTTCAATGGGAACAATAACGCATGCTTCTGTGCCTACGGTTCACTTACTCTGTACGCAACAATTGTTGTGGGGCCCACATCATTCTAAAAAAATCACTGCGAAATCCACCCTAATCTTCTTTTCTTCGTCGCCTCCCTATTTGCTTGGCTT
The DNA here is from genome assembly GCA_036936925.1 of Cenchrus fungigraminus. NCBI lineage: Eukaryota > Viridiplantae > Streptophyta > Magnoliopsida > Poales > Poaceae > Cenchrus > Cenchrus fungigraminus. Next base: position 25,816,493 of record CM072780.1, on the reverse strand, counting down.
ATCAGCCACCAGCCAGCAGTACTTTTCTCTCAGAACAAACCAGCCACCAGCAACCAGCCACCAGTACTTTTCTCTCAGAACAAACCAGCACCAACCATCAGCCACCAGCCAAACGAACAGGCTGGCAGAGCCCTCTTTAGTTTTCTCCATCCCATCACTCTTCCCCATCGGAAATTCTTCCCATTTGATCTACTGCCGCCCCCATGACTGCAGGCTCGTACGGACTGCAGGCGGTCTTCAGACTCCGTGGAGCAGGGAGTTAGGAGGCGGCAGTCCGGCAGAGATGTTGGGGGAGGTAGGCAGCGACGGCGGCCGTAGGAACTAGGAAGCTGGGCGTGCGCGAAGGCCGAATTGAAGGGCACAAAGGTCGAATCGAAGAGGAAGGTGGCTGGATCGTTGTGTGCGGCCGCCGAATCGGAAGCACTGGCTTGTGCATCAACAACCATGGTGAGGTCTATGCCCTTGACACTGAGGAGGGGTGTTTGGTTTGCGACCACAGGTCGCCACGCTACAGTACAGCATGCCTCGCTACAGTACCGCCACAGCACAGTAAACGAAGGAGCACCCCGTGGCGTGTGGCGCCTAAAAGGCTCGCCACAACCTGTGGCGCGGGTGTCTGTGGCGTGGTCAGTTGTGGCTGGCCACCAAACAGCCCCTGAGAATGAAAGCACATGTACGGGGATGGAAGATGTGGCATGTGGGCACGAAGGCGGCTGTTGCCGTGATTGTGCCCGGTGAGCGAGTTTTATATACTTGTGTTGGCCGGTTCCTCTCCTCTAGATACCCCTTCGCATTAACTGGATGCTGGTGGGGAGGGGAAGGGGCGGCGCGGAGAGGCGAGGGGGCTGCGGTGGGCAAGCGGTGGCGGCCTTTTGAGGGAACGCGTGTTGACGCGAGTGTCAACAACACGAGGGATCTGCGGGAAGCGGCGGCGCCTTGCGAGGGAACACGAGAGTGGATGGAAAATGACGTAAGCAGATGATGTGGAGGGCTGAGGGTTGAGAGAACTTCTTAGTGGGTCTCACCTATATAAGTTTTATAGATTTGACAGAAGGTTAGAGTATCTCCAAGAGTATCCTAAACCTTTTCTAATCCTTGATTTTTAGTAAGACGAGAAAAAATCACTCTCCAACAACTCTTAATACATCCTTCTAATCTGGCTTTCGGAAAAACCACCTCATTCGGCGTAACTTTACGTGCGCGAGTGCATGCCTAATCTAAAGGTGGAAGGGCACAAAAAGATTAAAGAGTAGATAAAGGTTCCTGATGTAAATGTACAAAAGAGAAAGAATATATAAAAGCAGTTAGGTAATTTAGAAATAGTATAGGATTGCTAATGTAAAATTGTCTTCTATATTTTAGGAGTTGATTCTTCATCTCCAAGAGTATCCTAAACCCTTTTCTAATCCTTGATTTTTAGTAAGATGAGAAAAAAAATCTTTCTCCAACAACTCCTAATACATCCTTATAATCTTTTAGGCTTCCGGAAAAATCATCTCATTCGGCGTAACTTACGCGCGAGTTCGTACCTAATCTAAAGGTGGAAGGGCACAAAAAGATTAAAGAGTAGATAAAGGTTCCTGATGTAAATATACAAGAGATAAAGAATATATAAAAGCGGTTATGATAATTTAGAAATAGTATAGGATTGCTGATGTGAAATTGTCTTCTATATTTTAGGAGTTGATTATTCATCTCCAAGAGTATCCTAAACTCTTTTCTAATCCTTAATTTTTAGTAAGATGAGAAGAAATCTCTCTACAACAACTCCTAATATATCTATATAATCTTTTAGGCTTCTGGAAAAATCACCTCATTCAGCGTAACTGTACACACGTGAGTTCGTGCCTAATCTAAAGGTGGAAAGGCATAAAAAGATTAAAGAGTAGATAAAGGTTTCTAATGTAAATGTATGAGAGAGAAAGAATATATAAAAGCTGTTAGGATAATTTAGGAACAATATAGAATTCCTGATGTAAAATTGTCTTCTATATTTTAGGAGTTGATTATTAAGAACTCTTGGAGGTGACCTCATTTATTTTTTCCATACCTTTTTAGAAGTTGTAAAACTTCATGTTTTTAGGAGGAAAAATTAGACAATTTTGAAGTTTATTCTTTCCCATACTTTTTTAAAAGTTGTAAAACTTCTTGTTTTTAAGAGGAAAAAATTAAACTCTTGAAGATGCTCTAGACCTTGGAAATAGATCTCCCAAACTATAAGATATTCAGCACCACTGTCGTTGTTGGGGCAATTCCATAGAGGAAACTCTGCACCAAATGTAAGTTAGTAAGAGCGTCTCCAACAATTTGCCAAATTTTACTCGGTAAATTTTGTGTTTTGCCAACTTCTAAAAAGACATGACAAGTAAAAAAGAGTTTATCTCCAACAGTTTGACATAATTCACTTGCTGAATCCAAATCTAACTTACATCAGGAACCCTAAGAGATAAACAGAATTATGTTTCTACCCTTCCACCTCTTGAAAACTTAAATCAGGAACCCTGTGAAAAAACAAAATTATTTTTACACCCTTCCACCTCTTCTGATACAGAAGGATGCACCGCGGATAGGTGTGCGCATATATGCGCTCGCGGAGTCTGTTTTTCCCAACTTGGGATAAATAGCAACCTGAGATCGGGAACGGTTGGAGAATGTTTTTTTTTGTTTTTTCCAAAAAATAACAATAGCAATTTAAGATGGGGAACTATTGGAGTTGCTCTAAGTAAAGACCTCCAAAAATATTAACTAAAATATTAAAAATATAAGTAATTTTTGATAGAGCAAGTCATGAACAGTAAGAGCGAGACGCAAGAAACAATTTCTCAGCAAGAAAATGTTGAGATTGGACAAAACAGGGGAGACGAGCTATGGACTCGTCGTTCTGGTGTGCCGGATCATCTGGCTTGAACGGAATGCTAGGACTTTTAATCGGAAGAGCAACACAACCATGGAGACAGTCGCAAGTGTTTTGGAGCAAATTTCTATTTGGATCAACGCGGTATCGTTCAGTTTGGCCACTAGGGCAGGTTGTTTTGGGTCGCTAAAATGTAAACGGTGTAACATAACATATTTATGTGAACTTGCAACATCGTCATTTATCCGATGATGATGCATTATGGTTGTAATTCTTCTTTCTCTTAATGAAAAATGTGTTGAGGCACGGTTGAAAAAAAAAGCAACAAAATATTAAAAAATATTGAGGTACGATAATACGAAAAGTTTACCGATGGTCGGAGGAATAACGTTATGACATAAGTTAGGTTTTAATTATCGATAATTTCAATGTGCATGGGTGAATGAATATTATATTTCTAAAAAATATATCCTTATTATTATATTTATTGTCACAAAATAATTATAGTGTAAATAATTTTTTTTTGTACTATGTGATATTCAAAACATGTGCACACTCCTAAGTACATCTATGTTAATAATAGAATAAAGAATAGAGATGTCTCATATCCTGTTCGGGTCCGGAACCGGAAACCGGAAAAGACAGAACTCTTCTCTGCAATCTCCATATGAAAATTCTCTCGCCAGGCAACAGCCCAGGTTCAAGCCCAAACCCTAACCCTCGCCCCACCTCACCGTCGGCATGTCCGGCAGGTTGCTCCGGCGAGTCCTCCAGGAGCGGGAGGCCGCCCCGCAGGACCCTGATGTCGCCGTAGACGAGCAGCCGGAGGAGGAGGAGGAGGACGCCTCTCCTCCGCGCGCCGCGGCGCGAAATCTCTTCGATCTCCTCGACGGCGGCGACGACGACGAAGAAGACAAGGTGCGTGCCTCCCGATCCCTGACGATCACCTCGCTTGGGTTCTATCGTTCTTAGGTTGTATTAGGACTTTAGGAGCACTTGTTCTAATCGCCCTATCGTGCTGAGCTCGTACCTAGCAGCGTCCGATGTTATTGCGCGTCAATGGTAAAATTGCTAGGGGGAAACAAAGGGGATAATTCTTATGCGGATTTTACGATGTTGATTGTTCGTGTTGTGGGAGGAGGCAAGAAAAACAAGTTCCGGTGACGTGTGTGCTGTTGATTTGAGGATGGATATAACCCCTGAAAAATGATCAAGAAAGGCTTAATACTGCTTTATGCTAATATTCAGAATCCTTAGCAGTTGATTGTTGTTGCACTGTGGTAACGGCCTTTATTTCACTGGAGCTGCTAGGTTTTTGTATGGAATTGGTTTTTTGGGCTTTGCTTTAGAGTTGATTATGTTCCGTTCAGTGCTTCAAGCTGGTATCTCTGGCCCTTCCTATGAACTGTCAATGCTTTTCCATGGAAGCTGAAGATAAACTTTGTCTTTCAAAAAATTACAAATAGAAAGAGAAGTTTTCATTAAAGCATATGGATTCATACCTAGAACTAGAAGTGGTCTTGGCTTGCTAGCATTCATCAAGGTGTTTGGGTATTTATTCTTATTTACTCAATGCAGGCCATCGTGCATATTTGCATATAACCATGACTTCATAGGTGTAAGAAACAGAAATTGCAATGCTTGTGAAATCTTTGAAGACCCAACCTTACCTTGCTGTTCCATATAGTATAGTTTTTATTTTTCATGGCAGTATCTTCACTATGGATGAATATATCCTTCTATTCCTCGATTGCTTGATGTTAATCTTTACCTGTTCTGCTGCAGGAAGATGAAGCAGAAAGAAGTCAACCTTTGAGTTATACAGAACAGAAACACTCTGTGCAAAAGAAGCCTACGAACGCGGTTCCTGAAACAAACAAAAAATCAAAGAAAAAGAAGAAAAAGAGCAAGGCAGAGCCATCATTAACGAAGTTAAAGGATGAACAGTCACTGGATTCAATCCTGGAAGATCTATCTATTGAAAAGAAGCCAATGCAACAAAGTCTTCATCAAAGTGACAGAGTGACTGGAAAGGAAATTGAGACAAATGAACCTGGGGCGACCTCAATTCTCACAATTGACCCCAAACATTTGAAGGGTGAAAATGAGATGAGACGCATTTTTGGATCAAAGGTAGTGGACTCATTTGAAAGTCAACGGAATGTGCCTAGCAGTTCGAGGCAAGTACGTGGTGTCAGGCGTGTTGCCCACAATCCAAGAAAGACTCTTCTTGTATCTCCACCTGGCTACTGGCCACCGTGGGATAAGTTGATATCAATGGATCTTCTTGAGACGAAGAGTGGTTTGAATTACTTCAGGTGAGGACATAGTTCATGTATTCCTGTGTATAATATCTGTATGCCACTATACTTTCATATGCCCTGTCATGGTACAAGATACTCATCTGTATTGAGATGGTTGGAGAAGAAACTATACTTTGATTGATGCATGGTCGGTTCAGGTGTTTTTTGAATGTGTGGGAGCCTGGGAGGATTCGCAATAACCCTCTATGAACTAACTTGGTAACTTGAAGATTTCTTTATACACATCATAAGTTATCTTGTATTAGCCATACTTGAGGTGGATTGATGCCTTAAATTTGATATGATATGTTTTCGGGATTGTCTGGTTAACATCTCATTTTTGCGTATCACTAATTTGGTTGATGTTGGCTGTTGGCATCTTGTTTTTTTTTAATATCAGGTACTGACCTATTCCCCCATTGTTCTGGCTACCTTTTTTTTGTCAAAAAGAAGATTTTAAGGTGGGATGAGATTCCAAAGTTGTCTTTCTAATTACCAAGCTTTTAATTGTTTGCAGGTACACATTTGATCCATCTGTCAGCCATGTGCAGGAATTATTTGAAGCTGCCAAAGCGGCGAATGATCTCAATGCTATTGCAGCTATATTAGGAAAATATCCATATCATCCAGAATCACTGTTGACATTTGCTGAACTTTTCAAATATTCTGGAGAGCATCAATCATCATCAGATGCAGTGGAGAAGTGCCTATTTGCATTGGAGTGTGCTTGGCACCCTTTATTTAGCCCACTGCAGGGTAACTACCAGTTGAAATACAGCCATGACATAAATAAGCCATTTTTTACAGCACTCTTTAGTCACATGAAAAATTTGGATAGGCGTGGCTGCCATCGGTCAGCTTTAGAGGTCTGCAAGTTTCTGTTGTCATTGGATTCTGATGATCCAAAGGGTGCTCTGTTTTGCATTGATTACTTTGCTCTAAGATCACAACAGTACAAATGGCTGGAGCAATTTGCTGAAGAGTACCAGTGTGATAACTCCCTTTGGTTATTCCCAAATTTCTCATTTTCTCTTGCTGTTGCACGGTTTTATCTTGAGCGTGATGCAACATCCGAGGGTTCTGATCATGCTGACAAGTCAACATCTGTTGATCTCATGAAGCAAGCTCTGATGCTTCATCCTTTGGTGCTTCGCAAGATAGTTGACAAGGCTCCTCTAAAAGACTCATCATGGACTCAAATACTCAGAAATGTGTTCTTTGGATCAGCGAAACCAGGAAGCCCTTCACTTGAGCATCTGATCAACATATATGTGGAACGCCATTATATCATGTGGAGATTCCCAGAACTGCAGAACTTACTGAAAGAGGCTGCCCTTTTGGTGATTGAATCACTAAAGCAGGATAACAGAGAAGCCCAGGACTGGGCATGTGTTAGAAAAGAGGCATTCTCTTCCGAGAAAAATGAGTAAGTTCCTCTGGAATCTGTGCGAAGTCAGAGTTACTTGATTAAGCTTTTGTTCTCATAACCTGTCATTGCTATATGATTCTTTCCTAGCACTATGAATTGTTGATTTTGCCTTCAGGCTAAAACATTATATATGGAAAGCATAGGAGTTGGTCTCTAGCATAGCTACACTATCACAACTTGACAGTAGTGTTGCATCTGTGGTATCACAACTTAACAGTAGTGTTGCATATGTGGTTTGTAGCAAATTACAGTACCTATAATCTTTCTACATGCATGAAAAGATAGTTTCAGGGATACTCTGTCTTAATGGAGCTATATATATGTTTTCGCTTTTCAGAAGTTAACCCAGAACACTATAGTTTGAGTTGTATGGTGTCATGAGAGGTTGCACTCTATCTTGCAGGTACTCTCATTTGCTTGTTTCAGACTTCTCTGACACAACACCGTCGCTCCCACCAGAAGAACTACGACCATTCATGGTTGGTCCAGGAATGGTGCATGAGATGCCGCCTGTAGAACAAGAAGCTGCTGGGGCAGAGAGACTCCGTGCCCCTCGTGATGTTGCTGGTCGTAATCCTGCGCTGGTCTTCCTTGAATCACTGCTCCCATGGGTAGACTATGGTGATAATCATCATGATGCAAATGACGACAACAATGGTGATTAATTAAGGGAGGCCGCATGGGCTTACAATTGCATCTGTAAGCTCGCATGTGACTCAGGATTAAAGGAGAGCTGTTTTTGATCATTGTGTCACCTGCACACCCTCGAATAACCCCCAGAGAAGCCAAATCCTCTGCAGTTTTTATGGGATCGCCAAAGGTTACAACATATATATGTTGCTGATCCGCGAAATGGCAAATCAAACTTGTCAATTTTTTGGGATCAAGTATCATCCTTGTCTTAGTTTATGACAGTTCTGCAACTGGCCTGTAACTTATCCCGACTTTGACCGACTTTCTAGTTGTCCAGCTTGTAAAAGGGTTTGACAATATATTATACTGGCAGAAATCTACCCCAAATGTTGCGCCTCCTGTAGTCCTGTTCCTACCATGTACCAGGGTGTGATTGCCCCATGGTACAGCCTGTTCGTTCGGCTTATCAGCCACCAGCCAGCAGTACTTTTCTCTCAGAACAAACCAGCCACCACCAACTAGCCAGCAGTACTTTTCTCTCAGAACAAATCAGCACCAGCCAAACGAACAGGCTGCTTGTTTAGTTCGTGGGAAAATTTGTCTTTTCAACGTTTTGAACTCCTGTAGCATACTGTAGCACTTTCGTTTGTTTGTGGTAAATATTATCCTACCATAGTCTAATTAGGCTCAAAAGATTCGTGTCGCGAAGTACATCAAAACTGTGTAATTAGTTATTTTTTTACCTATATTTAATACTCCGAACTTATGTCTTTTGGCGTATTTAATGTGATGTGATGGAGAGAGAGCGGAGAAAACGTTAGAATTTTTAGAAAACTAAACAAGGCCTTGTACTCGGTTCTGTGCCCTGCCGCATGGGTGCTCTTCGGTTCGGATCTGTCGAGTCACGCTCACAGGCAAGGAAGCTTCCAAAAAGGCGAAAAGGGACTGGAACTATTGCCCTCTTTTGAGGGAGCGAGTACAACAGACCTGTGGCCATTTGGTGGATGTCTGAGCTCAGCGAATATGTCGTACCGGCTGGTTGTGACTTGACCTGTTGACCACGACATATGCTGGAGCACGTACGATATCTTGTCACGACATATGTTTTGTATGCTACCCATCGATGCACAAATCTCATGCTGCCCTTTTTATTATTCTATAGATTCATCTTTCATACTAGGCATATATATGTTACCTAACAATGACTTCAACATGCATTGCAAATCTACAAAAGGAAGAGCGGAACGAAAAAATTATCATCACAATTTACGGCTCACAATCAAGAGACGGATGGGTGTACACCATTTCAACTTCTTGCTCCGTATGGAAAAAATAGCGGCCACTTTAGTTTTTTTTATCACAAGTTATTTTTATGGCAAAACATCACAGTGAATCTCCTTGCATTCGAGGCCATCAAATCATATAAGTATATTGAAATACTATTGTCAAATATTCTTTAATAAACCACGTGACTGTCTAAAGAAATACTCTCTCCGTTCCAAATTATTTGTTACTGTTGACTTTTGATCACAACGTTTGACCATTCAATTTATTCAAAGAATTGATGCAAATATGCAAAACGTCAAATTATACTTAAAATACCTTTGATGATGAAGTGACTCACAAACAAAACAAACGATGTATGCATATTTTTTTAATAAGACGAATGATCAAATGTAGTGACCAGAGTCAACAGTGACAAGTAATTTGAAACAAATGGAGTGTCATAGTCAGTGAGCATGGCTAGCAAGAAAGACCTTGACCTCCTCTTGGGCATAGAACCTATGCATTTCTCACTATAGAAAAGTGACTTCAACATATTTGCAGAAAAAACATACAAATTGTGCATTAATTTTCTATTTTTAAGTCTCACAACTACTCCCTCTGTTTCAAATTATAAATCTTTTTTGACTTTATTAGTTTCATAAAATTTGTTATGCACTTGGATGTATCATATGTATACATGTATAATAATATCTATGCATAAAAAAAAACTAAAGCGACCTATAATTTGAAACGGAAGAAGTGCTTTTTTAGTAGTCTTGCTGAATATTATTTTTTGAAATATATGAGGAATATATTTTAGAAGTGTCATTTCAAATTGTGGCTTTAGACAATCCGGCAGATGGAGACAGAGGACAAATGTAGGCACCCCACTCCCATGCTTCAAAATGTTTTCTCCCCAACGGTACACGGGTTCGTTAACATATACCTCCCCATAAGCTGGAAAAACCCTCTCCACCGTCCGTTCTCCATCCAACGTCCTAGAAAATCCAACAAACTGATTCCCACACATTCCAATCCCAAAACAGACTTCCTCCCCTACCACTGCCACCGGGCCCGAAAGACTTTCACACCCACCTGTCAGAAACCGCACCCGCTCTAGCCCCATGTGAACGCCGCGACCGGGGCGGCCTCCCACTCACGTGCCTCGCGCGTGCGGCGGTGAGGAAAGAAACCCGGAAACCCTCGCGTCGCGTCGTCTCGGCACCCTCCTCCGCTTCGAAACCCCCGGCGCGACGGAAGCGAGGAAACCCTCGCGAGTCCCCTCACCCCCCGCCCCCCACAGCCGCCCGCCGCCGCCTCGAATCCGCCCGGATTCGCACGGCGCCAGACCCCTGCGGGCTGGATCCCGAAGGTCAGCTCCCCGCGGCGCCTGACCTGGGAATTTTCCACCGGATTTTTCGCGCTGTTTCTGGGCTCATTTTGGGGGTTTTAGCTCGGGGTTCTGGCGTGGGGCTTGGTTTTGTTGGGTTGTATGAATTTTGGATGATTCATGGTTGGCTGATTAGAGTTTGGTGGGACGGATTCTTATTATTGTTCACGGGTTTGATTTTTTTGTTGTTGTTTTGGGGGCAGTTTGCAGCGTGAGAAATAAACATCTGATTCCATTTCGTAATGCACTAGCGGTAAATCTGCCATTATTTGATATTTTATTTGTGTATGCAGGTTGGTGGATTCGGGGCTAGGGTTTGGGGATTGGTGGAAATCGTGGGACTGTTCGGCCTAATTTAAGGAGCAATGTGCTTCGTGGTTTGGGAGTGCACCTGAGGAGGACAGAGGGATGGTGGCGATGGAGGGAAAGGGGGATGCGTCAGCGACGCCGGTGAGGACCAGTGACCGGCTCCGGCAGCGGCCGAAGTACTATGCTCGTGGCTATATGTATTACAAGCCAGCAATGCGGAAGAAGGTCAAGTCTAAGAAGCGAACAGCTGCATCACAGATTGCTAAGAAACTGCTGCGCAAACCAGCTGCCCGTCCACCACCTGCTGATGTAAGCTAATTCTTCAGCATATGCTCAATGAGCCTCTGATTTCACTGTTCTTTTCTGGTGATCTGTTTGTATAGGTAAATGTATGTATGGGATTTTCAATGTGTGCATGCTTTGAACACATGCTAATTATGCATTATTGTGGGCTCGCAGAGCTTGTGCACATAGCTGTGAATTTTGTAACCTTGATGAGCGTACTTGATGGGGGATGTTTTTGAGGACTTGTTTGGATAAAACCTACTCCTTCCCGTTCATGTGGATAGGAGTGGAAAATGAACTAATTTCCACCTCAATCACTCCCAGTGCATATGGGTTGGAGGGGATTATTATGTGCCCAAACGAGGCCTGAGTGGGATGGTTTGATTAATACTGGATTCAATTGGTCTTACTGTCAGTTGTTGGTGTAATAGCGGCCCAATTAACAGCCAGCTAGGTACATGAAAGCTATTGTTTATAGGCATATGTGTCTGATAAGTACACTGTTGTGTTGGCCAATTCGATACTCTGTAACTTGGAGCTCATGTATGCCTGTGGCATTTTGAACCTTTGGTCGAATGCTTGGCATCTCTGTTTCATTGCTGTGCATATAAAGTGTGTGCTGTGTCTGATATAAGCATGCGTCATAATAAATCATGTAGCTGGTGTATATCTATTTCTTCTGTAATGGGGTATCAACCTAGATAAAGTCTCTGTTTTGCCATCTTCTGGAAACCAATTTTATGGAACTTGTGGTGGGTTGTTCTTAGGGGAAATATTTCACTGCGCCATGAATTGGTGATGGGATCACTACTTCTACAAGGTCGAAACAGAGCTTTAATGTTTTCGTGTTCCTTCTCTTTCTGGATTTATTGCTCGCTAAAAATACTACTACTTATGAAGTCTTTGCTAATCAAGTCTAACATTGCAGCTGTCATGAGTATTATACTGTAATATAGTCTTACCATGCCTTTATTTAACATGATTTATTGTGTTTTAGTTTATAATCACAATTTGAAGTTCATATTGCTGGTGTAGCAGTTTTTGTTATGAGAATGCCTTGCTTTTACAAAGGCTGCACTATCACACTAAGTTGTGTTCATGTTTAAGTTGGCTGTGGACCGAAAAACAGTAGTCTTTTATTGCTAGGGTATCATTTTATGATTAACCAATTGTTACACATTTTTAAAAATCTAATTCCCGTCTAACTGCATATTATTAATGATTGCCTTCTGTTTGTAAGGACTTAATAGTTTATGCTCAGTTGGCTTGCTTATGATATTTTCTTTTTTATAGTCTATCGCAGCAAATTTGCGCCGTTCAACGAGAAAGCGAAGGATTTCTGTAAATCTTGAGGGCTATAATAATGATACAGATAGTTCCAGTATGGAAGATGATGATCTTATGGTGAGTTTGTGTAGTTCCTGAAAAGTTGCATTGCATATTCACACTAGTAATGCATTGTATGGTTCTCCACCCTCTGCCTTGCATTTTCCTCCCTCATGAAATCCAATCTGTCCCAACTGGCAACTAAATTTACTGATTATTATCGAATTATTATCTCACGTTTTCCCTTATATGTTTCAGAGACCTAGATATCGTTCTTCAAAGAGTAAAGGGGGAAGCAATGCTGCACATGATGAAGTGTCAGCTCGGCCAAAGCACCAGAAGTTGTCTAACTCCATACCCCGCCGTGAAGGTTTACGGCCTAGAAGATCTTTGCGGGGACAAAGGCTGCATCGATACCAGGAGTCTGAAGATGAACAGGAAAGCTCTGAAGAACAGGGTGCAGAAGATCAAAGAGAGAATGGCAATGACATTGATGAGGATGTTGGTGATGATGATGAGGTTGATGGAGGTGATGAAGCTGAAGCAGATGGAGATGATGAAGATGGTGAGGAAGAGCAAGAAGGAAGGAGGAGATATGATTTAAGGGATCGTTCAGAGGTTCGTAGACCATCCCCTCGTAAGGAAGGGAAGCACGGACCACAGTCTCCTCGAAGAGTACTAGTCCATGGAATTGGTCCAAAGACCAGTAAGTATTTAAAAAAAGGTGGGTCGCGCATGCATAAGCGTCCTCGTTTCTCTTTGCCAGATGATTCAGATGATTCCCTTCTTGTGGATGAGCCAGATGAAGGTCCATCCATGCCATGGATGCGTAGTGGGAGGGGAGGTATGCCGTGGTTGATGGGTGGATTGGACATGCACAGTCCAGCAGCATGGGGTCTGAATGTTGGAGCATCTGGATGGGGTCACCAGGGTGACAGTTCTACTTCACTCATGGCCGGGGTCCAAACTGCTGGACCAAGTTCTAAGGGAGGAGCTGATATTCAGCCTCTGCAGGTTGATGAGAGTGTGAGTTTTAAAGATATTGGTGGACTATCAGAGTACATTGATGCTTTAAAGGAAATGGTTTTCTTCCCTTTGCTGTATCCAGATTTTTTTGCAAACTACCACATTACTCCTCCTAGGGGGGTTTTGCTTTGTGGCCCGCCAGGTACAGGAAAAACATTGATTGCCCGTGCCTTAGCTTGTGCTGCTTCTAAAGCTGGCCAGAAGGTCAGTTTTTATATGCGCAAAGGGGCTGATGTTCTTAGTAAATGGGTGGGAGAGGCTGAAAGGCAGCTCAAGTTACTTTTCGAGGAAGCTCAAAAGAATCAGCCGTCCATTATATTTTTTGATGAAATTGATGGCCTGGCACCTGTGAGGTCTAGCAAGCAGGAGCAGATTCATAATTCAATTGTTTCGACATTGCTTGCTTTGATGGATGGTCTTGATTCACGTGGGCAAGTTGTCTTGATTGGAGCAACTAATAGAATTGATGCCATTGATGGAGCATTGCGTAGACCTGGCCGATTTGATCGTGAGTTCTATTTTCCTTTACCTGGCTATGAGGCTCGAGCTGAAATACTGGATATTCATACAAGGAAATGGAAAGATCCTCCACCGAAGGAACTAAAGATGGAGCTTGCTGCTAGCTGTGTGGGCTATTGTGGAGCTGATCTGAAAGCATTGTGTACCGAAGCAGCTATTAGAGCATTTAGAGAGAAGTATCCTCAGGTCTACACTAGTGACGACAAGTTTGTCATTGATGTTGATTCGGTCAGTGTTGAGAAGTACCACTTTTTGGAAGCTATGTCTACAATAACTCCAGCTGCGCATAGGGGATCCATTGTGCATTCAAGGCCACTTTCATCAGTTATCGCTCCCTGCTTGAAGAGGCATCTTGATAAAATAATGGAACGGATTTATGATATTTTCCCTTTTCTTTCATCCGTAGATGTTAGCAAGTTCTCTGCCCTTTCCTACGGATCTTCCATCCCTCTTGTTTATAGACCTCGCCTTTTGATATGTGGTGGTGAGAGTGTTGGACTGGTAAGGCTGTTTCTTTCTATAAATAGATTATACCATATTGTGTGCCTTTCGTTTTCTCTTGCTAATGTGTTTCTTTGCTTAGCAGGATCATGTGGGACCAGCTGTCTTGCATGAGCTTGAGAAGTTTTCCATCCATTCGTTGGGACTGCCTTCTCTTCTCTCTGATCCAAGTGCAAAGACACCTGAAGAAGCTCTTGTGCATATTTTTGGGGAAGCGAAGAGAACAACCCCATCCATTCTCTACCTACCTCAGTTCCATCTTTGGTGGGATACGGTTAGTAGACACTCTGTTTTATTTGTTCAAAGTTCTGTTGCTTTGACATGATTCTGACAAGTTTTGAATAATGGTTATATACTGAGTTAAATTTTTTATGTTACAGGCACATGAACAGCTCAAGGCTGTGTTATTGACTCTATTGAATGAGTTGCCATCCAACCTTCCAGTTTTGTTGCTAGGAACATCATCAGTGGCTTTTACTGACCTTGAAGAAGAGTGTGCTTCCATATTCACTTCTCGCAATGTGTAGGTTCCTTGCCAGATGTCTTTCTACTTTTTCTTGGTCGTGTTGGCTACTTGGTTTGTTCTTGCTGATGTCAGCTAGATAGTGATAATTGCCTACCTGTTGCTTATGTTGTGTTAGTTACTTTATATCTTTGTTGCTCAGCTTCTGTGTTTGTACTCTTGGCTCTTGATCCCTGTCTGTATATGCTATGTATATTCCATCCTTGCTCATTTATAGAAAAAAAGCATGGAAGCAATCTGCTTGGCATTGGGCATTAGATATGCTGTAGTAGTAGCACATTATTGACGATACATTTCGTTTCCTTTTTATCGACTTGTGGACTTCAGTTCTTTGTATGAAATTTTATTTGTGATTCAGTATCCCCTGCTTCATTTGAACTTCAGTGCATTTCTTCCTTTGTATTGTTTTTCACCAAGAAATTAATATTTGTTTGATAGGTACCAAGTTGATCAACCAAGTTATGATGATAGATTGAGATACTTTAATATATTGTTTGAGTCATTGCTCTCTTTCCAAACTGAGGAATCAAGAAACAAGTCGAAGAAACAGAAATCCGCTATTGATCTTCCCAAAGCTCCAAAGGAAGTGGAGGGCCCAAAGATTTCAGAGCTAAAGGCCAAGGCAGAAGCTGAGCAGCATGCTGTTCGTCGAATGAGGATGTGCCTTCGAGATATTTGTAACCGGTCTGTAGTTTACTCCTTTATCCAGCTTAGTTATTTATTGTCACCAATTAATAATTAAGAGGCAGTTGGAAGTTTGTTGTGATATTTCCAAATCATAAAACCTGCTTTCTAAAATCTGATAAAAGGGGATTGTTGTGAACTGCTGCGCAGGGGAAGGTGATTGGAGAATTTGGGGCTGATTTGTGGAGAATTAGGGATGAGGGAGAGAAAGCGGCTGGGGTTGCAGGGGCGCGAGGAATGCCGGCCGCGGGGCTTCGCCCACGGCCGGCAAGAGAGAAGGGTTTTCCTTCTAATCTCTTGCTTGATTTGATTGATACATCTCCTCTCCTTATATAGAGAGGATTCTGAGGAAGAGAGAAGCGGCTAGGGTTGCAAGGGCGCTAGGAACGCCAGCCGCGGGGCTTCGCCCACGGCTGGCAAGAGAGAAGGGTTTTCCTTCTAATCTTTTGCTTGATTTGATCGATACATCTCCTCTTCTTATATAGAGAGGATTCCTTGACCCCTAAGTAAGGACTTGATCCTATCCCTAACCTAACCCTAATGGGCCTGCCGAGCCGGCCCATTAGACCTATGACATTACCCCGCCCTTTTTCGAGCAGCTCGTCCTCGAGCTGCAGCATGATCACCTTGACAATAACTGACTCAACACAAACCTATGACCTAAAAAGAAGCCTTTTACATCTCGGCTTATTGAAAATAAATTGCGACTATTTTTTTAACTCTTATAGATAAGGCGGACATCCTCCGCATGCTGGACATGGATTCTGTTATTTTGAGAGGGCTTTTATGTTTTCCCTTTTCCATGAATATTCATGTTTTTGGCAGATTGCTCGTTTTTCATCTTCTATTGCATAAGCAATGTTGCACTAGTACCTTGTCACTGATATGTTGATTTTGTGTAAAAAACCTGATAGAACTAATGGTGTGGCTGCTCGTCTTTTCAGCATTTTATACAACAAAAGGTTCAATGTGTTTCACTTCCCAGTATCAGAAGAGGAGGTACCTGACTATCGATCAGTAATACAGAAGCCCATGGATATGGCTACTGTCTTGCAGCGGGTGGACTCTGGACAATACTTTACTAGAGCAGCCTTTATGAAGGATATTGATCTTATTGTCTCAAATGCAAAGGTACATTTTCTTTTTAATTTTGGGAATTTATTTTTTCAATTCGTGTTACATACTCCTATGTTCTCGCCCTACATTGCATAAGTACGTTACGTCTCAGCGGTGAGCATTTTGAGGTGGCAGCTTAAAATAAGTGCCAAACTTCCACTACTGTTGCTAACCATGTCTATACAGACTTATAATGGGGAGGACTACAATGGATCTAGGATTGTCAGTAGAGCATGTGAACTCCGAGATGTGGTATTGTGTTTGTTCTCAGTTTCGAGTACATTTGATTGTTTATTATGCCACTATATCAATTATCTTTGTAATGTCTAATGATCTCTTTTTGGTCAGGTGCAAGGTATGTTGTCGCAGATGGACCCTTCTTTGGTGTCCTTCTGTGATAAAATTGCTTCACAGGGGGGACCGCTGCAGGTTGTGGATGATGAAGATAGCTCTATTCTTCAAGCAGCACCTGTTGCTCAGCTGGTTTCTGGTACTAGAATAAGTGCAAGGCTTCGCAATGTACAGCCAGAAGTAAACCTGTCACAAAGTTATGAAGTGCTAAAGCGGCAAAAGAAAAATGCAGAAAATGATCAGGGTCAGTTTTCATGATCCTGATTATAACCCTTGTATTTTTTTGTCAATTATGGGAGATATTGAACTATTGTTTGTTTTAGGCATGACTAAAGATGTGGCTCCAAGAGATGAAAGGTCTCCAGAAGATGTGGATTTATCCAAACCAATTTCCCCAGAAGAAGCTCCAAAAGAACCAGATTCAAATGGCACACTGAAAGAAACTGACAATTCACCAGCTGAAGCACCAGAAGTACCTGCACCTCCTGAACCCATGGAGACTGACAGCAGTGAAGTTGCCACCACCGTGACTACTGGTGATGACTTACTCGGGCAGCTAGAAGCCCTAAAGCAACACTTCATGGAGTTCACGGCAGGCTACGGTGTGCCACAGCTTGAGAGGCTGTATTCCCGGATAATGAAAGGTGTGATAGAGTTGACAAGTAAAGAAAGCAATGAAGATCATAGGTGGTTAGTTGTTAGATATTTGTTGACATTTGTTGAGAACAGCGACAATTTTTAACTCTGCGTAATAAGATTCTTGTTTTCCATGTGTACATCCTCTTTGGAACAAAAAATAGTGGATCATCTTGGGAGCTATCCCCGTTCCATGTCCTGTAACAAATTAGTGCCAAATGCTCGAGTGTCAGTGACACAATTTTGCAATGAATGATGTAGCAAGTGCACCTCTTGTAGACTTATCATGTTTTTGAAAAATCATATATCTAATGTGTTCCTATCATGGTCATTTCTTTATATATGATGGTCAGCTTAATAGTTATATTTAATCTCTATGCATTACTTTTAAATTATGTATCCCCGCACTATGTACACTGCAGATGCGTACGGTTTATCACCTAGATCACGAGATACAGGATATCTGGGACGGTGCTTCTGTTCACTAACGTTTTCGTTATGAATGCTGGCGAACCTGAGTCCGCTGCAACTAGTACTGTTCCAAAATCGCGCAGCCCAGCACAGCACTGGTACAACAGCAGGTAGTGTCCAGATGAAAGTAGTACTGTTTATCACTTGCCAAGACATCTCAACTGCTCGTAGATCTTCCAGAAGTGTGCTGTACCCTGATAGGTCGTCTATCAACAAATTCCAGGTCTTGGCTTCAGCATATGCAAATAACCGTACAAGGCATGCCATTCGAACACAAGGGAACCAGAAACCGCAACCATATATCAACACAACATTGGCACCATAAACCACAAATATAAATCAACATTTTACGTTCACAAGCGACGAAAAGATCCAACATTTTACATTCACAACAAGCGACGAAAAGTAGGAATCATACTAGCTGAATCATAACCGGCAACATGTCGTACAAAGCAAATGCAGAGTTCCAGTGATGTTCAGAACAAACGTTCACAAGGGCTGAAAGAATTGTTCAAGGCACAGATTGCTACCCCTCAACAAAGGGCACGGTGCATCTACCAAGATCCTACAGCACCCTGTGCTGGGTTTTCAAAGTGTGAGAAGCCCCAGTAGGTCTTCAAGGAGTATGGCTGGTAGATGGTTGACCCTTCAGTTGTGATCTTGGCAATCTGTGATTCAAGTATAAGTTAGACCAATCTGTAATCCTGCTCTGAATTTCTGGGAATTTTTACAGGTTCAGCAAACCAAGCACATTAACAAAGATTAGTGAGTTATTCAATACCTGGAATTTGTTGATAGATGACCTATCACGGTACAGCAAGACCAACAAACACTTCTCAATTAGCTTAACAGCTTCTTCAAACGTCATATCCTCGCGCCACTCCTCTCGAAGTATTGGGATCGCCAGATGATTTCCAAATCCAGTAGCAATATGGTTTTCCTCAAAGTGGGTGCCAATCATGTTAACCTGCACAGATCAAGAATTAGGCGTAAGAAGTTGACAAATCAAGACCAGTGAATAAGATAATACCATTCGTTTTTAAAACAGATCATACCATCCCAAGATACTTCTCGTCACCCTTGGGACCCTTTTTAACTCCACCAAGCACAAGTGAGTTCCAGAGAGGATCAAACTTGTTGCGCCTGTTGTACATTACTCTTGTCAAATAGCTGTGGATCTCTTTGGGGCCCAAAGAGTTCCCATCATCCCACATATGATCAGACAATCTGAAAATAAAGGGTGAATGAAGAGATTCAGATTTCCATAGCATACAAACAAAAACATGAGTTCACCAAGTAATCATTTGAAGTTCCATATCAATCCATTGCTGATGAAACTTACGTCAGTTCATCCAGATAGCGCAAAATCTCCTGGAAATCACTGAACTCTCCACTTGCTCCAATGAGGCTATGCTTGCCAACTGCCTTAATGCGCTCCACACTCTTGTATCTCAAAGTTGACCCATAGGAGGCTGCAATTGTTAGATAAGACTAAGTTCCCCGATTGTAAAAATGGTATTTGCCTGTGCAGAAAAAAACACTAACCTCCAGTATCAGATGCCATGATCACACCATCCTTGTATTTCAAGGCAATGACTGAATTGCCAGTCACATACGGATACCTGTTGATGAGAAGCAATGGCACGATTAAATCATATCAACTAATAAACTTATCAAAACTCTAACACCATACTAGAACTATAGAAGAGTTGACACACCGCAACTACAAAAGTTAGGCATTTGAAAATAACTAGCACCCACTTAATGCCAGTCATAGCGCCCTAACAAAGGAGCCATCAGAAATATAGGCATGCTAATCAGGAACTGAGAGATGAAAACTACTATGCTTAATAGCATAAGAATCCTGTTTTACACGGTTACACCCATTCACCGAAAGCATACAAACCAATTAAACTAAATTCGATTCTACTCCCATATAGGAACAAGTCTTAAAATGATACTGTTGTTTCACAAACAAGAGCCACAATTTGCCAATTCATTTGTTGGATCAATAATGCCACATTTTGTTGCTGTTGCTGTTGTCGTTGTTGTATTTGTTGGATCAAATAAACATTAGAAAAAGAGAAGGAATTTAAAAAGAACCACCACATTTTTGCAAATCCCTGAGTTTTCAAATCTTCTTGTATTCCGTTTTGTAAGAACTGTTAAATGCTACACTCAACCATATGCAAAATAACGACTACTCCGCACAAGCTACTTGACAGTACATATAATTCAAGCAGTTTAAAGAGAAACTGGTAAACATACTCATTGACAACTGTGAACATCTCAATGCCAAGTTACGAACAGCACCACGAATCCCTAACCCTAATCAGCAACAACCAACACAGCCCCAATCAACAAAATCCTAAATTTCTTTCCAACAAGATTTCATCCGGAAAAACACCAAAAAGTTCAACCCGGGCAATGGTTTGGGATGAAAATTGCCTTCCTCTGCCCAAATCGCTCTTTACCCACTAAAAGTCCACCACAAAAACTGCTCTCCATCTTCACACGAAAAGGGGCTATTAACGCAACTTGCTATCTGAACCGAGCACCGAAACATAAATCGAAAAACTTACTGCGTTCGCTGCGTCTCGCCTCCTCCAGCGGATGCCGCCGCTGGCGCCTGGCTCCCGCCAGCTGCATGGGATCCCATCGCCTGCTGCCACTGCAGAAACCCCACAACGATGCGTCAAATACTAGTAGCAGAAAAAAAATTTGAATCGCTTACCATCCAAGGATAACCATACATCAACGACTGAGTACACACGCATACATAGCAAAGGGCACATAGAGAACAACAGTGCAACCCCACTAACACAGAGTCTCCTAACACAAAAGAAAATACAAAGGAGACTGAGGGACTTTTGTGCTTTCCAAACTTGTCACCCGCTGCCAGATTCCATCGCTGCCGAAGGAAACAATGGAAGACAACGACTGCAGAACACTCCATACCTGAACCAGGACTAGCACCATCACACTGTGGCTTTGGAAGAATCCGCAATAGCCACTTAGCCACCTGTTTCTGGAAACAGGATTGAAAGAAGCTAGAATGCCCATCAGCCAGGGATGCACCCTATGCAATCCTGATCCAGTATCGGCCCATCTCACCAGGAAACAGCAAAAAAGATGAGCAGCTTGCCTTTCCCCATCCCCACAAGACCACCAATGTCCTCTAAGCACCACCATGCCATCATCTCCACCGAATGAAACCAGATCGAAGAAGAAGAAAGAACTCCTGTACAGAAGCTAGAAAGGAACGATACCGAGTCCAGGCACCAAACCCAGCTGACTTCACCTTCACTGGCCTATCGCCGACGCCGGAGCGAGCGCCGCCGAAACGGGGACAAGGCCGGAAGCACTCTTCAACAGCGACGGCGCACCCGTCTCACCATCGCTGCTCGGACACCAAACCCTAGAACCACCAGGACCTAAAGTACCAGCCAGCAGGGAATCGACGGTCCTACCCACCTCCCAACGCCGAAACGGCCGTAGGAGGCGGAAAGGACCGCCTATTCCGCCGGCGAAGACGGCCAGAGAACCCGGTCACCCCCTTTTCGCCCGCCTCTCTGAACTGTAGCACCTAGAGGGTTCGCGAGGCTGCGTCGATGCGGTCGCGGAACGTTGAAAGGGATAGGCTTACCGCCGCCATGTCGATCCTCCTCTTCCTTCGATCCGCGACAGTGATGATGCGATTGGGGTGTCCTGTCCTCTCACCGGTCGCCGCCGCTAGAACTAGACGAGACAGTGCCTTAAGCTTTTATTTTCTTTCTTGAAGCCGAAGAGAAGAAGAAGAGAGCCGCGAGACGGGCTCGAGTCAGGTTCATATCTGGCCCGAGTCGAGTTCGATAGCGGCACTCCGAGATCTTTCGGATGGGCCTAAAGTTGCAAACATTTTAGGCCGAAGCTCCACGGTGGTTTTTCCTGAAAAAAATCGGAAATGCTTCCCTCCGAACGTCCGGACGCGCGGCTCCCTCCGGACGAGCAAAACAGATGAGAGAGAGAGGGTGGAAGGGTCTCGATGTGGAAAGGAAAAGGGGGAGGGAGCTCAAGGCAAAACTGCCTTCTTCTTTCTCCCTCGACTCAGAACAGAGGAAGAGGAATGGGGGAAGGGGGCGGCTCTGACCGTGGTGGGCGGCGGCCTTCCCGGGCACGGCGGCGGCCAGGAGGTGGGGGAACGGAGAGAGGAGGTCGAGGGCGACCGATTCCCGTTCTCACCTCGGGCTGGGATGGCTCGTGGAGGCGGATCGACGGTGGCGGGCGGGCTGTAGGCGGCGGTGGTTAGGGGCGGTGGTGTTGGGGAGTTCGGGAGGTAGAGGGAGGCGGCGTGAGGAGCTGTCGGGGTTCTCTACCGCTGGACAGTAAATTTGTATCGATCGTGTGTCGGACTCGGATGGTTAGCGCAGGAGACAACGGGATTTAGACTGGTTCGGGCCTCCGAGGAGTAATACCCTACGTCCAGTGTCGAGCTGCCGTGTTCCCGTGCTAGGGTTGTTTGTAGTAGGGGTTACAAACTGGTCGGGAGAGGGTGTCGAGCCCAAGTCCCTGGGATGCAAGTGTTCAGTTCGTCAGCCCTTGTGACGGTTGCCCTCCTCTCCCTTTTATAGACGCAAGGGGGAAGGGCAAAAAGGGAAAATAAAGTAAGAGTTACAGTGTTGGCCGCTGGGACGTCCTCTCGTGCGTCGCCGTCCGTCAGGACGCATTGAAGTGGAGCCGCGCTATGTTGTCGTCGGGGCCGCCGCGTGGCCGGGCGGGGCTGTTTACTTGGGACGCCTGGCGCTTCCTCCGAGTAGTTTGGTGCTGACTCAACCCGCCTGAGTACGGGATGAGCCCGCCACGTTAAGGCCTAATCGTAGGCCAGTGCTAATCGTAGGGGGCACTCGAGTGCCTCGGTCGGAGTTGGCGTGCTGCAGGGTCGGATGTGACGGCGAGTTGATGGCCGCGCGGCTGGGCAGAGCTGCATTAAGACTCCTGTCAGAGCCGGACGCCCGCGCGTGCCGCCAGCTGGTGCGCTTGCATGGCATGGGGAACTGGCGCCCCACGCGTCGTAACGGAAGAGTTCGTGTGCTGAGGTTGCGCCACGTGGTATGGGTCGCGTCTTGGTCGGAGACGGAGAGTGCTCGTGCGAACGAGCAGGTTCTCGGAGGTGAGGAACTCCTCGTGCGAGGCGGAGACTTGTCGTGCGGGGCGGAGATTTGTCGTGCGAGGCGGAGACTTGTCGGAGAAGCTTCCTCTCAGTGGGAGGCTTGTCGGAGAAGCTCCCAGCTAGTCGGAAACAAGACGTCTTGCCAGTGATGGTCTTGACAGGGGTCCTTAGTCCTCCTCGTCTTGAATCTTGGCCTTCACGTTGTCAATGGTGTCAGAAGACTCCACCTCAAGAGTGATTATCTCGCCGTCAAAGGGGGACCCTAATCTGGGCCCTCGACAGTAGCCCCCGAGTCTGAGGGGGGGTCAAGGACTCGCACACAGGCTCAGTCGAAGAGCTTTGCGTCGATTTTTGTTCTTGATCTTTCCGGTGGGTGCGCGCGAGCGCATCCGCCGGATGTAGCCCCCGAGCCCACGAGTGAGTTGTAGACTCGCTCGCGGGGTTTTAAACTTCAGTAGTGTTGTTGCGGTACCGGGTTGTTCTGCTAAGGTAGTCGTGGACGTCGTGGGCGACATGAGCGACGCGGGCATCGTGGCCGACGTGGCGGACAAGACGGTTTGAAAAAACAGAGCGGGGACGGTTCAGGTACCTGCGAGGATCGAGGCGCCGCACGGGCGGGCGCCAGTCATGCTGGGGTGCGCGCGCGTGGGCGAGCGTTTCCCCGACGTGGTGGGCCCGTCATTTAAG
Source organism: Cenchrus fungigraminus (assembly GCA_036936925.1). Lineage (NCBI taxonomy): Eukaryota > Viridiplantae > Streptophyta > Magnoliopsida > Poales > Poaceae > Cenchrus > Cenchrus fungigraminus. The sequence goes on along the minus strand of CM072780.1, from coordinate 25,793,035 downwards.
GCCGGTGCTCGCGCCCCTTCCTTTTTAACTGCGCGTCGGCCGAGGGTTTGGGACTTTTACTCCCCTGCCTTTTTCTCTGCCCTCACCGTCTGCCTCTTTCGCCCCTCACGCCCGCAGCGCCGCCACAGCTTTCGCCGGAGTCGCACGCGAACGCTTGCCGTCGCCATGTCGAACTGGTCGCGCTCCAACGTGTCCCGCACGATGCTGCACCGCCTTGTCGCCGCCGGGCAGCTACCTCCGCTCACCGACGCCGTAGAGTGGAAGGTGCCCGGGGAGGAGTCCGTGCCGCGCCCGCCTAAGGGGTATGTCGTCTCGTTCGTGGCGTTCCACGAGCGCAGCTTCTCCATCCCCGCCGGGAGGTTCATCCGGGCGGTCATCTTCGAGTACGGGCTCCAGCTTCAGCACCTCAACCCGAACAGCATCCAGCAGATGGCGGCGTTCGAAGCGCTGTGCGAGGGGTACTTGGGAATTAGTGCCCACTGGCACCTTTTCAAGTACTTCTTCATGTTCGCGTGCTTGAAGGACGGCCCTATCGCGGCGACCATTGGCTGCGCCAACCTCTGGATGAAGCAAGGCTGGGGGAGCAAGTACATCCCCTTCTCGCTGACCAGCTCGAACAGCGGTTGGCACAAGGGGTGGTTCTATCTCAGGAACGACCCCGAGTTCGCGCTGCCGGAGTTCACCGGGAACTCCATCGGGCAGGCGCCGAGGAGCTGGACTGATGGTCCTCCGAAGGCGGAGCAGAAGAGGATGTTCAAGGAGCACTGGGCGGTGCTGGCCCGCCTTCGCGATGCCGGGGTCGACCTGGCGACCGTCATCGGCCAGTACCACGCCCGGGGGGTCGTCCCGCTCTGGAGGCGGCCGCTGCGCCTCTGCGAGATGACAGCCAGGAGGGCCCCTTGGGAAGGGACTGTGACCGCGCCCGAGCTCCCGTCGCTGAACGAGATCCAGCGCGCGCGTGTCGGTGGCCATCAGGAAGTCGACCTTCGTGTGGCCGCCGTCGCGACTTCTTCCGATGCTCCCCCATGAGGGGACAGAAAAACTCGTAAGTGACTTCTTCTTCTGATAAGTTTTCCGATTGGTTTGGTGTCTTCAATCGTTCTGGATCTTCTCAGAGATTCTCGACGACCGCTGACTTTTCTCCTTTCTTACTTCCCGTTCTCCTAGTTGAAGTGCTCCCATCTCGTGCCCGCAAAGGCGCCTCTCCCGGAGGAGGCGATCTTCAAGCGCAACCAAGCGGCCGCAGAAAGGCGAAGGGCCGAGCGCAAAGAGCAGCACAAGGAGAAAGAGATCGCCAAGCGCGATCGGAACGACGACCGCATTAAGCGTTGCAAGGCGGGGGAGCGCAATGTCTCCTCCAACGAAGATCCATCGCCGTCACCGCTGTGGAGCGGAGACGAGCCTAGCGTGGCGGTCGACTGGAGTGACATGTCCGAGTCGCCCTCGCCTTCGTCGCGCCGGGCGGTGGAGGTGAGCTCATCGCGGCGGCCAGAGCCGGCTGCTCGTGAGAAGGGTGCGGGCTCGAGCTCACAGTCGGGGGCCCGCCCCGCCCGAGAAGATCAGAGAGTGACCCGCTCTCAGGCGGCACCTGGCGCCCCGCACGCCTCCGAGGGGCGAAGAGATCCTCCACGCCGGGATGACCCGCCCAAGTGGCCAGCGGAGCGCGAGCCTTCCTCCCGCCATCTCTACGACGGCTCCGATCGCCCGGACTCGGACTCCTTGAAGAGGCGTTCGTCTTCCAAGGCGAGGTCGACCCCGCCGGCGTCCGCACCGAGCGTGCCACTGGGAGGGGACACGAGCGTTCCCCCACGGCGCCTCCAATCTTTAATCATCCGGGGCAGCGGGGCCCCGGCCGTGCAAGTTTCCCTCTCCGCCGGTGGGAGTCAGGGGCCGGCCTCCGACGCGGCGGAGGTCGGGAGGACAGCGCCCGAGCCACCGAGGGAGCGGAGCGCCGCCCTCGAGCCGGCGGGGAAAGGTGGGCCAGCCCCCATGTCGGCAGAGCGCCGGGAGCCGACTTCCGAGACGGCTGGGGCCAAGAGATCAGCCCCCGAGCAAGACTCGTCGGACAGGCCGGCGAAACGGGTCCGCGTCCGATCCAGCATGTAAGCCCCTGCCCGCCATTCTTTGTCGTTTCTACGTTCTCCGTCTTGTTTGTCTCTTGATCTTGATTCATGTGTGCTTCAGCCGCACGCGACACTGGCGTGCTCAGCCTCGCGCCTCTGAAATGCGCAGCGCTGGGCGCGCGCGGTCCGCAGTCCGAGTCCCGCCTGTTGCCCCCTACGCCGAGCCGTTGGCGGAGCAGGCCAAGAGCGGGCTGGTCGTGGCCACCGAGGTGGTAGAGCCAGGGGCGCCGCCGCCGACGTCGGGCGCCGACAACTTGGCCGTGGGGCAGGCGGCTACTGAGCCGCCGGTTGAAGCCGCCACCGGGTGTGGTGATGTCGCGGCGACGCCTTCTGGGAGGATCGCGCCCCCACCGCCGCCGGCCGGCGGATATGGAGCCGAGGCGTCGGCAGCAGCGGAGGCTTCGGTGCCTGCAGCGTCGCAGGTTGGTGGGGTCGCAGCGGAGGCACCGACAGCTGACGCCATGGCCGCCGGCCTCCTAGAAATTATTGACCTTGACGCACCCGACCTGCCGGGCAACCACAGGGACATCTACGAAGCCGTGCTGGAGCGGATGCTGGGCGAGTCGGTGGAGTCGGGGGTCGAGGCCTCTGAGTCCTCCGCACCCGTGGCTGCGGTCTCGGCTGAAGTGGTGGAGCCTTCCAACGAGGAGCCCGCGCCCGATGCAACTGTGGCAGGACAGCTGACGCCGGGCCAAGCTGGAGTTGTCGGAGCTCCCGAGTCCTCGGCCACGTCGGAGGCGGCCAAGGAGGTTCTAGGGGAACCTGCAACCGGCGCAGAGTTGACCCTGACCGTGTCCTCGCTCCCAGCCGCGGTGGTGGATTCGACCGCGGCAAGCGCACCGGGGTCGTCGTCTCTCCGGCCCGCCGCCCCTGTCGACGAGGCGGCGCCCGCGGTGAGCCCGACCCTCCCGACTCAGCAAGAACACGATGTTCCCAGGAGTGCGGCGAGGGTCGCCTCCCCGGAGATCCAAGAGGTTGGGGAGGGCTCTGGCGCGGGCCTGCTGCCGGGGCATGAGGAAGGCGACACGCGGATCTCCGACCTTGCCCGCTCCACGTGGGCGGCCGCTTTCGAGGCGAACGCGTCTGGTGACGAGGATGAAGAGACTACGGCCTGTCGCAGCCTCGAGCGTGGGCTCTTGTGGGCGCGTCGTGCGTTCGACGAGCTCATCCTCCCCGCGACAACGGTAAATCTCCTCGAAGCAGTAGCCTACTCTTGTCTTTTTGTTCTTCCGAATTTTGTGATCGATGTGCTCTTGCTCGGAACAGGTGCTCGCGGAGTCTGGCAGGAGGAGGGCGCGCACCGTCGATGAGCTCTGAGCAGAGAGGGCCCAGTTGGAGATGCAGCTGGTAGTTGCCCGCGTGGCCGCCGCCGGGGTGGTGGCGAGCGAGGCGTCGTTGAGGGCCGCGCTCGAGGCCGCCAGGCAGTCTGCGGAAGACCGCGCTACGGTCGTGCAAGCCGCTGCTGCCACCGCCACGATGGAGCGGGAATCTCTCGAGGCGAGGTTGGCCCAGGCGGAGACGAAGATCGAGGAGTTGCGGGCCGCCGTGACGACTGCTAATGATGCCGCTGAGAAGGCCACCACCGCTACCGAGACCACTGCCCAGAACGCCGCCCAGGCCGCCGCCCAGGAGAAAGCGGCGCTCGAGACGAAGGTGGCGGAACTGGAGCAGGACTTGGTCACCGCCAGAGCGGACCTCAGGACGGTCAGCCGACAGTTCTCTGAGGTGACCAACAAGCTCCAGGAGGTCACGAATGAGGCGACCCGGCTTCGGGAGGACAACTCCAAGTTGTCACAGGATGTCGACGGTGAGGCTTGATGCCTCCAGCTGCAAACTCCTTTCCTTTTGCTCATTCTGGCCAGTGCTGACTCTTCTTCTCGCGGTTTCAGGGTTGCACGCGTACTGCGCCGGGATGACCGTGAAGCTCACGGAGAAGACGCAGGAGGTGAACGCCACCCTGCTCAAAATCCTCGAGAAGGACGGCTCGATCAAGCAGTTGTCGGAGCAGCTTGAGAGTAAGCCCTTTCCTCTGATTCCGATCTCGCTTTTCTCCTGAACTGGTCGTGCCATGTTTGTTGATTTCGACTTGTTAACTCTTTCAGAGTCCAGAGCCGAGCTCGAGCAATCCCAGATGGCTCGGGAGCAGGTCGCGGTTGAGCTAGAGCAGGCCAGGAACGCCCGGCGTGAGTCGGAGGCGTCTCATGAGGCGAGCGTTCTGGATCACGCTAAGCTCACGAGAGGTATCGGCGGGGTCTTGTCAGGGCTCGGCGTCCCCATCGGGCCAATGCTCCCCGACAGGCTTCTTGAAGAGGTCGGGCGCCTCCCGGAAGTGATCAAGGAGCGGGAGTGGTCGACTGCTCGGAGGGTGGTGCACCGGGTGCTCGCCATGTTCGAGTTGCACTACCAGGGGTTGAATCGCATGGCGCTGAGCGGCGGCTGGGCCCCTGGCATCTCCGACGCTCACTGTGACCATCTCGAGGAAGACTGCGCCGCCTTCGCCCGCGACATGGCCAACTCCGCCCTGAAGGACCTGGACCTGCTACCAAGAGACGCACCAGAAGACCCAGAGAGCTCCAGGCCTTCATCTTAGATGTATCATTCTTAGATGTATGTAATTAAGAACAGTTCGTATGCGTAACACTATGAACAACATTATGTTATCGAGAACTTGTTCATAAAAGTGTTACAGCTCGAACGCTCCCGAGCACCCAGGGTCGACCGCAATAACGTGTGGTAGACCTGAGGAATTTGAGATGACCAAGCTCTACTCTGGAGCCGCGGGGGCATAGGAGTCGAGAAGCTCGGCCCTCTTGAACCGCTAAGGGGTGCCACACGTTCGCAGCCCCTGAGCACTTGGGGAAATTCGAGAAGTAACTCGCGAGATTTGTCGTCAAGATCGTTTTAGACCGGAGTCTGGGCGGCTACTCAAACGCTTTTGAAAAGAGGTCGGATGGGAACCTGTGGACTCGGGCTGTGCTCGCAAGCCTTCGCACCGTAGCCGAGGAGGCGTAGGTGCTAGGAGCATTGAACGAGCAGCAGCGCCGAGCCCCGCGCCGGCCGCCATCTTTACTTCTCGCAAGGTTGAGCCTTCCGCCAAAAAACCTTTCGCCCGTGCGATCGGTCACGACATGGATGTCGGATTTTGTTTTGAAAAAAATGTGAAAATGGAAGGAGGGCATCGTGCCCTGGGTAGCCCCCGAGCGGGGAGCGTTCCGACACTGGTGCAGGGACGCTTGCCGCTCAGCCTTTAGAGAAGTTGTGACATACGAAAACATAGCAACCGAGAAGTTTTTGAACTTATAGACATATGAACAAGGCATGCGGCATTTATTCATTGATTTATAAGATTTGAACCGTTACTGAAGGGTAAAAAGGCCGCAGATGCTCGATGTTCCACACGTTGGAGACGACCCGTCCGTCCTCGTATCGGATCTTGAATGTTCCGGGTCGGAGCACTTGGTCGACGATGAACGGCCCCTCCCACGGGGGTGAGAGCTTGTGGCGGTCCTTGCTGCCTTGAACTCATCGGAGGACCAGGTCCCCGACCTGGAACTCGCGGACGCGCACGTTGCGCTCGTGGTAGCGCCGCAAGGCTTGCTGGTACTTGGCAGAGTGTAGCAATGCCACATCGCGCGCCTCGTCAAGCTGGTCGATCTCGTCCTCGAGCGTGACTTGATTGCCCTCTTCAGTGTAGGCCCGCACCCTAGGGCTGCCGTAGTCGATGTCTGTAGGCAGGACCGCTTCCGACCCATGCACCATGAAGAACGACGTGAAGCTGGTTGCTCGACAAGGTGTGGTGCGCAGACTCTAGAGAACGGATGGCAGCTCGGCCACCCACCTAGCTCGGAAATTCTCGAGGCGCTTGAAGATGCGGGGCTTCAAGCCTTGCAATATCATGCCGTTGGCCCTCTCGACTTGTCCGTTCGTCTTCGGGTGCGCCACGGCGGAGCAGTCCACGCGAATGTTGTTATCGTCGCAGAAGTTGAGGAATTTCTTCCCCGTGAACTGGGTGCCGTTGTCGGTGATGATCGTGTTGGGTATGCCGAAGCGATAGATGATGTCGGTGAAGAATGCTACGGCCTCTTCGGAGCGGACGTTCACGATGGGTCGAGCTTCGATCCACTTGGAGAACTTGTCGACCGCTACGAGGAGATGCGTGAAGCCCCCGGGCGCTTGTCGGAGCGGCCCCACCATGTCGAGGTGCCACACAGCGAAGGGCCATGTGATGGGGATCGTTTGAAGTGCTTGCGCCGGGAGGTGAGTTTGTCGAGCGTAGAATTGGCACCCCTCACAACGACGCACGATGTTCTTGGAGTCTGCCACCGCAGTGGGCCAGTAGAACCCTTGTCGAAAAGCCTTTCCGACAAGAGTCCTCGGACCGGCGTGATGTCCGCATGTGCCGGCGTGGATCTCGCGAAGTAGTTCCTTGCCTTGATCTCCAAGGATGCACCGCATGAGTATGCCCGCCGCACCCCGCTTGTAGAGCTCACCCTCGATTAGGGCGAACGCTTTGGCTCGTCTCGCGATGCGGCGTGCCTCCGTCTGGTAGGAGGGAAGCTTACCCTCGACAAGCCACTCGAGGATGGGGAAGCGCCAGTCCGGGTCTTCGAGGTTTGGCTCGGGTAGCTGGTCGATCTCCATGACCTCTGGACCTTCAGGCTCCGGCGGCTTTTCTCCTTCGACGCGCACAGAGGGCGCGTGCTGGTCACTTGCGAAGACCCCGTGACGTACAGGCTGCGGTTTGATGCAGTCTTGGCGAGGACATCTGCAGCTTTGTTGTAGTCGCGCAGTACGTAATGAAGCTCGAGCCCGTGGAACTTGCCTTCCAACTCGCGGACGGCCTGGTAGTACGCCGCCATCTTCGGATCAACGCAGTTTTTCTCTTTCATGACTTGGTCCACGACAAGTTCTGAGTCTCCCCTGATCTCAAGACGGCGGATCCCGAGTTCGACCGCTATTTGGAGGCCGTTGATGAGCGCTTCGTACTCGGCAACGTTGTTGGAGGTCGGGAAATGTAGTCGAACCATGTACTCCATGCGCACGCCCAGAGGCGAGATGTAGACAAGGCCTACTCCCGCTCCCTCCTTCATGACTGAGCCGTCGAAGTACATTGTCCATGTCTCGTGCTCGATGGGTGCTGGCGGCGTTTGGATCTCCGTTCATTCTGCGACAAAGTCCGCCAACACTTGGGATTTGATGGCACTACGAGGTGCGTACGAGATGTTTTTCCCCATCAGCTCGAGTGCCCACTTGGCTATTCTTCCTTCGGCTTCGGGGTTCTGGATAACCTCTCCGAGCGGGTACTTTGACACCACCGTGACGGGGTGCGCGTCGAAGTAGTGGCGAAGCTTGCGCTTGGTCATCAAGACAGCATACACGAGCTTTTGCATTTGTGAGTAGCGAGTCTTCGAGTCGGAAAGTACCTCGCTTACGAAGTATACTGGGCGCTGCATCTTGAGCGACCTTCCAGGTTCTTCTCGTTCAACCACCAGCGCAGCGCTGACCACCTGGGTTGTTGCGGCGACGTACATGAGCATCGGTTCTTCAGGTGCCGGAGCTGTGAGGATCGGTGGACTCTTTAGCATGTTCTTGAGGGAGTCGAGCGCTTCCTGTGCCTCGGGAGTCCACGCGAAATGGTCGGATTTCTTCATTAGGCGGTATAGCGGCAGGCTGCGTTCCCCGAGCCGTGCAATGAATCGGCTAAGAGCCGCGAGGCAGCCCGTGACGCGCTGTACTCCTTTCAAGTTTTGGATCGGCCCCATGTCCGTGATGGCCGAGATCTTCTCGGGGTTAGCTTCAATGCCGCGTTCCGACACGACAAATCCGAGGAGCATGCCCCTCGGGACCCCGAAAACGCATTTCTCAGGGTTCAGCTTTACCCCGTGCTCTCTCAGCTTCGCGAACACCTCCGTGAGGTCTGGGACTAGATCGCCGGTCTTTTTCGACTTGACCACGATGTCGTTGACGTACGCCTCAATGATGCGTCCTATGAGTTCTCCGAAGACGCGTCGCATGCATCTTTGGAACGTAGCGCCCGCGTTTTTGAGTCCGAAGGGCATCGTCTTGTAGCAGTAAGCGCCAAACGGAGTGATAAATGAGGTTGTGAGTTGGTCCGCTATGCACATCGCTATCTGGTGGTACCCGGAGTACGCATCGAGAAAACAGAGGGTTTCGCACCCAGCTATCGAATCGACTACCTGATCTATGCGAGGCAAAGGAAACTGATCCTTGGGACATGCCTTGTTAAGGCCCGTGTAGTCAACACACATCCTCCATTTCTTATTCTTCTTCTTTACAAGTACAGGGTTAGCAAGCCACTCGGGGTGGAATACTTCTCGGATGAACCCTGAACTAAGGAGCTTCTTGATCTTCTCGCCAATCGCCTTACACTTCTCGTCGTTGAAGCGGCGGAGGCGTTGCTTCACCGGTTTCGATCCCGGCTTGATGTTCAGTTTGTGCTCGGCAACCTCTCTCGGGATTCCCTTCATGTCGGAGGGTTTCCATGCGAACACATCGAGGTTCGCTTTGAGGAAGTCGACGAGCGCGCTTTCCTATTTAGGATCGAGCGCCGTCCCGATACGGAGCGTACGGCCATCGTCGGAGACGGCCGCATCCTTGACGTCCTTGGCGGGCTCGAAAGAGCAGCCCGCATGCTTGGACGACTCGGGGATTTCCCGGTCCTCGGAAGAAGGCTCGGCGTGGAGTTTCTCGGACCGGATCAGTGCCTCCGCAAATTGGGAACGTAGTCCCCACCATGATGATCCCCTTCGGACCGGGAATCTTCAACTTGAGGTACGTATAGTTGGGCACGGCCATGAACTTCGCGTACGCTGGCCTCCCGAGGATAGCGTGATACGTCCCCGAGAACCCCACCACTTCGAAGGTGAGTATTTCTGTGCGAAAATTCTGCAGCGTCCCGAACGTGACGGGCAGATCGATCTGCCCGATCTGGAGTGCCTCCATCCCAGGGACGACCCCATGGAATGGTGCGGTCGACGGCCGCAGTTTGGACCGCAGGATGCCCATGTCGTCGAGCGTTGACGCATAGAGCACGTTGATCCCGCTCCTCCCGTCCATAAGGACCTTGTGGACTCGCTTGGACCTAAACAGGGGAGCTACCACTAGTGGGTAAGCTCCCGGCTGTGGTACGCGGTCGGGTGATCATTGCGATCGAAGGTTATCGGAACCTCCGACCACTTTAGGTATGAGGGCGTCGAGGACTCGGCGTTGTAGACCCCACGCCTGATCAGCTTCTCTTGGCGCCTCGAGGGTCGCGCCGGGGACCCGCCAAAGATCATGTGGACCGCCCCATCCTCGCCTGGGTACTGAGCCCCCGCGTCATCGTCGTCGTCGTCGGGAGGCGGCGCCGCCTTCTTCGGTGGATCTGCCGCCTTTGGCTTGAGAGTGCCGTTGACGTAGTTCTTGATCAAACGGCAGTTCTTAAGTGCGTGCCTGACTAGGACCTCGTGGTGGGGGCACAGTGCATCCAGGAGCTTCTTGAAATGGTCCTTCGGAAGCCCAGCCATGGTCGGGTTGCTCTTGGGCCGCGTCGCCTTGCGCTCAACTGCTGCGACGAGGTTATCGTCACGCCGTCGCTTGTCGCTCTTCTTCTTCTTGAAACGCGAGGACGTCCCCTCGCCATGGTCCACGACTTGTTTTCCCTTTCCCTGGGGGGTGTTGAGGGTCGCCGCCACCGCCTCCTCGCCGTCCGCGTGGTTGCTCGCGATGTCGAGGAGCTCTCGAGTAGTTCGGGGCATGCGGCGCCCGAGTCGATGAATGAGGGAGGTGCAAGTCGTGCCGTTCTGAAATGCCGAGATGGCGTCGTTGTCCGTCGCGCCGGGAAGCTCGGTGCAGCGCTTGGAGAAACACCGGATGTACTCACGCAGGCTCTCCCCCGGCTGCTGCTTGCAGTTGCGTAGCTCCCATTGCTTGTCGGGGCGGGTGTACGTGCCTTGGAAGTTGCCGACGAAGACCCGGCGTAGATCTGTCCAATCGTTGATCTTACCGTGGGGCAAGTGCTCGAGCCACGTCCGTGCGGAGTCGCCAAGGTAGAGTGGTAGGTTCTTAATGATGAAGAGGTCGTCTGTTGCTTCGCCCGCGTGGCACGCGAGCCGGTAGTCCTCCAGCCACACGCTAGGGTTGGTGTCCCCGTCGTACCTGGGGACGTTGGTCGGAGCCCGAAAACGTGAGGGGAACCTGGCGTCCCGCACGCCCTGTCCAAAAGCCCGCGGGCCCCGCTGGTTCGGCGACCAACTGCGGTCGCGGTCGTCGTCCGCGCCCCCGATCGTCGTGTCGGCGTGGGCGGTGCTCGTCGCGACGGTCGTGGTTGTCACCGTCGCGGTAGTTGTCGACGCTCGCGGCTCGCCGGCGAGCTTCGATGGTGTCCCGGGCGTCACGGTTGGGCTCGAGACGACTCTTGACCGCCGATGCTGTGCCCCCGGCCCCATCTCCACGGTCCTGATGCCGGGAGGGGGGGCGGGTTCGGGCGATGCGCGGAAGGTGCTGCCCCTCGGTCACGCTCCGACCTCTGGCGCGAGGCGGAACTCTCCGCCTGCTGTGCCGCTGCCGCTTCGAGTAGCGCCTTGAGCTGCTGGCGCACTCGTCTCTCCTCGGAGGTTGCTGCCTTCGGGCAGCCGCGCAGCAGCATGGCCGTGGCGGCTAGTTTCTGTGACGCCTGCCTGAAGAGCGGTGGGGCGTCACCGTCAGCGTTGACGTCGACGTTCGCGCCTTCGTCGGCGCGTCGGTCGTCATCACGCGCACGTCCTCGAGCCGGCGGTGTCGGGGCGCGGGCTCGAGGCTCCTCGGCGGCTGGTCGACGCTCCTGCTGTTCGCCATTCCCTTCGCGACGCTGTTCTTGCACCGGGACCTGCTGCGGGGCAGGCAACGGGGCTGGCCGCGTGTTGCGGGGCCCGTAGTCCTCTCCGAGCTCCCGGTGGAGGTTGGCCAGCTCCTCGTCAAGCTGGCGCCTGGCCTCGGCAAGCTCGTCGAGGCGCGCCCTGCGCTGGGTGTCGGTGGCGTGATGGCGTGGCGTCGGCTCCGCGTCGTTGGAGCTGCTTGAGGCCGATGCCACGCAGACGAAGCACTCGCACGTGACGTCGCGCGCCGGCGCTTGAGGTGCCCTCCGGGCTGTCGCGGAGCCCGGGGTGGTCCGGGACGCTCGCAGCGCGTCCACGTAGGCCGTCACCGGATCGTCCGGGAGGCCTGACGGTCCACGGGGGTACATAGCGGTGTACCGCTCCATGAACTCCCTCCAGGCGAGCGGCTCGGCTCCGCTAGCCCGGAAGGCGAGGTCGGTGAGGTAGTAGGCGGCGAGCCTAAATCGCTCCTGTGTTGGGTTTGGCCCCAACATAGCTATGATCGTCCCGTCCGAGAAGCCTCGGACGAACGCTGCGCGTCCCGCTGCCCCCGTCAGGACGTTGGGACGTGCTGGTCGGGCGAAGGTGCGCCCGACGACGGACTCCACCGGCCCGGTGTAGACGAAGCCGAGGGAGCCGAAGCGCATGGTGGCCCCAGGGGTTAGCAAAACCCTGCGGCCCTCCATCCGAGTCGTTGGTGAAGTTCATCGAGACACACGATGTGCCCCTACCTGGCGCGCCAACTGTCGGGGTTCTCTACCGCCGGACAGTAAATTTGTATCGATCGTGTGTCGGACCCGGATGGTTAGCTTAAGAGACAACGGGATTTAGACTGGTTCGGGCCTCCGAGGAGTAATACCCTACGTCCAGTGTCGAGCTGCCATGTTCCCGTGCTAGGGTTGTTTGTAGTAGGGGTTACAAACTGGTCGGGAGAGGGTGTCGAGCCCAAGTCCCTGGGATGCAAGTGTTCAGTTCGTCAGCCCTTGTGACGGTTGCCCTCCTCTCCCTTTTATAGACGCAAGGGGGAAGGGCAAAAAGGGAAAATAAAGTAAGAGTTACAGTGTTGGCCGCTGGGACGTCGTCTCGTGCGTCGCCGTCCGTAAGGACGCATTGAAGTGGAGCCGCGCTATGTTGTCGTCGGGGCCGCCGCGTGGCCGGGCGGGGCTGTTTACTTGGGACGCCTGGCGCTTTCTCCGAGTAGTTTGGTGCTGACTCAACCCGCGCTGAGTACGGGATGAGCCCGCCACGTTAAGGCCTAATCGTAGGCCAGTGCTAATCGTAGGGGGCACTCGAGTGCCTCGGTCGGAGTTGGCGTGCTGCAGGGTCGGATGTGACGGCGAGTTGATGGCCGCGCGGCTGGGCAGAGCTGCATTAAGACTCCTGTCAGAGCCGGACGCCCGCGCGTGCCGCCAGCTGGTGCGCTTGCATGGCATGGGAAACTGGCGCCCCACGCGTCGTAATGGAAGAGTTCGTGTGCTGAGGTTGCGCCATGTGGTATGGGTCGCGTCTTGGTCAGAGACGGAGAGTGCTCGTGCGAACGAGCAGGTTCTCGGAGACGAGGAACTCCTCGTGCGAGGCGGAGACTTGTCGTGCGGGGCGAAGATTTGTCGTGCGAGGCGGAGACTTGTCGGAGAAACTTCCTCTCAGTGGGAGGCTTGTCGGAGAAGCTCCCAGCTAGTCGGAAACAAGATGTCTTGCCAGTGATGGTCTTGACAGGGGTCCTTAGTCCTCCTCGTCTTGAATCTTAGCCTTCACGTCGTCAATGGTGTCAGAAGACTCCACCTCAAGAGTGATTATCTCGCCGTCAAAGGGGGGCCCTAATCTGGGCCCTCGACAGGAGCGGTGCCGGCGGCGTCGATCCGGCGGCGGAGCGCCCGGATCGGGGCGCGGTGGCCGCGGATCGAGCAGGCAGCGCTGGTCAACGCCGAGACGCGGGTCGCTGGAGGAGCTCGCCGAGCGCGGTCCTAGCGCGGGCGGCGGAGCTCGCTGGTGGTGTGAGCACCCACTCCTCTAAGCCAGGGGCGGCGGAGCTCGCCAAGCCCAAGCCACGCGCTCCCCGTGCTCGACCCGCCGACGAGCCGTGCGGCCCGTGCCGCCAGCCCTCCCCTGCTCCACTCGTCGGCGAGCCGCGCCGCCGATCCCTCTCCTGCTCTGCCCACCGGCCGGCGAGCCGCGTTCTCCTCAGCAGCGACGAGTGCGCACGAGACCTGGGCCTTCGTCCTCACCTCTAGGGTGTTGCAATCGTCATCTTGAGATGTTGCAATCGCCATCTTGAGATGTTGCAATCAGTATATATTGATGTTGTGATCAATGTTCCTTTTCACGTTGATGTTCTAATGTCCCAGAGTTTGAATTTTTTAGGATGTTGCAAATGTTTGTCTACAGATGTCGCAATCACTACCAATCGATGTTGCACATGCGTTCTCGACATGTTTCGTAGTGTTTCATGCGATGTTGCACCAATGTTCTTGGCATGTTGCCATTGGTCGCCTTCATGACGCAATCGTTTGTCTTCATGTTGCAATCGGCGTGAACATGTTGCATCCGTGTTCTTACAACTTGCGAGTGGTCCATGTGAATGTTTCAAAATTAGATCTAAATAATTTTGATGTTGCAAACATTATTTTTCGATGTTACGGATGTTGAATTTCGATATTGCAGACATATGTTGGGTGTTGTGTCGAGGGGGAGGGAGGAGGAGGGCCCCTGATGTCGCAAACATTAAATTTTAATGTTGCGGATGTTGAGTTTCGATGTTGCAGACATGTGATGTTGGGATTTGTGTCGAACAGGAGGGGGGAGAGCTCCTGATGTTGGATGTTGCACGCAACACGGGTCGCAACACGGTCGCAATATAGTCGCAACATGGTCGCAACATGGGGGAAGGAGGGAGGAGGCCCGCTGATGTTTGAATGTTGCACGCAACGTGCTCGCAACATGACTCGCAATGGCTCGCAACATGCTCGCAACATTGCTCGTTAGACTTTACGATCCGACGGTTGATAGCCGAGCATCTTAAAATCCGACGGCTGCGGACCCGTCCGATGGCTAGCATCCGGAACGGACGTCCGGGCGCTAGCAGTTCAAAAAAAATAGCACCCCTCGAATTTCGATCCGATGCTCAGTGATCCTGCTCCCCGCGCTCCGTGATTTCTGTGCTCTTCGCGTCATAAGGTCTTTGTACTCCGTGATCTCTCCCTTGCTTGGACCCATGTTGTAGCCACATGCACACTGTGGCCGCGGTGCACACCGTGCGCACCCAATTGGTTTCCTTTTTTCCGCCGATTTGACGTGATGATGGGAAAACCCGAAAAGAGGCTGAGAGAGCGCGCGCGCGCTAGGTAGGGGTCAGGTACTTTTGTTTGATCCAACAAACCATGGTGTTCAGTTTGGTGGCAAATTGAGGGTTCTTTTATTTTTACATCCTTTTTGTTTTAGTGTTTTAAAAATATTGTTTGGAGAAAAAAAATGCAAATCTATACCTATATACATGTTCGGAGGAATCGAGGAATGGCTGTAGTCACCTCATTAATCGGCGATATGTTCTTTCTCTAGGCAATTGTATCTCAAAAATTATAAAAGTTTCATATGAACTTGGCTGGAGGCAATTTTATATGAAAATTGTAATTCTCAACGAGGTCTACAACTTTTTTTTTTGATTTGGAACCATCTTAACTCATGCAATTCAGTACCTCAAGCTACAAGAGGAACCATCTTAGTTCCTGCAATGTAGTACCTCAAGCTGCCTGAGCTTCTCTTGAACCCGACGATGTATTGATATGGACAATAGTTCTCTTGTTGTAGCCACCGATGCCGATTTGGGTTCAGGTTAAATGGGAACTATTTTCCATCTAAAAAACCAGAGTTGGGTTTTGGAGATTCAAATACTGTCTTCAATGGGCAGTATACAAAGTCAACACCAATGATTAAAAAGTAGAACTTCTAGCACGTTCAATAATTACAAGTTTCTGCCACTTGTTCTCCATGCAGATTGAAATTTCAAAACAACAACTCGAGCACAATATAACTCTCATGGATGTTTTTTTAGATAATGGGAGATGAATTCCGGCTTCTACATCCATGATCCATCGCTTGCATGTATCCTTCATTTCTTGCCGGGGAGCGAACTGCAGCAAGCCAACAACTGACCAAGGTCCAATTATCAACTTGACCCACAAATCTGCACGGGCCCTTGGCATCATGGTTCGGGGTGGGCGACACCTCTGAGTTCTGATATGCATTCGCTGGTCGTTATAGAAGAGTTTAAGGCTTCAAAGATGTAAAAGTGCATCATATTCCTGACCAACTATAACACAATGACCTGCGATTGGCTCTGAAAAAACTCGACCTCTAATCTCATGGATGCCCAAACCTGGTTGTGTCGCCTGAGCTTCTCACTCATGCGAGCTATAAATGATTTGGCCCATGGCTCTTCTTCACGCCTCATGCTCAGGCCGCAGGGAACTGAAAAACTGGCAACCATGTAACAGTTAGTTTATAAGATCCCATGTAAGAAAGACTCCACTCTGAAGGACCCAAAAAAGAGCTGCCAAGCACAGCTGCACTAAACGACACCACAAGAATTAGAAAAGAGGCAATACATTCATATGCATAATGATAGCACATATGTATGAGAAATGCAGGTTACAGAAGCTCTTTTCTGTTTTCCCTAATGCAATATGAAAGGTGTAAACACAGGCATGTGACAGCAGCAATAGTACAAAATGCACTTTACCTCATCAGTTCCGCTTCTGATTGTTCGCCACCTGACTGACAACTTCTGCACACATAAACTCGGTAGATATGCAGAGAGTGCATGGAGAGATTCTGTATAGCTGCCTCAGCACTTCCATTGCGAAACAAATATGTTACTGGATAACCTAAAAGCCACCTGCCAACATTGAAACAAAAAGCATGCCATTCAGTCAAATGTCAAATTTCTTCAATATAAGAATGGCAGACACTTATTTAGATGTTTATAGAATTAGTAAAACGAATCAAGCTGCCATGTTTTTTTATAGAGATGCCGTGCAATTTATTTTCTTCCAAATGTTCAAATAATGGTTTAATTGGACTATGAATTCCTTGGTTACAGTTTTGATGACATAGAGACCAGAAATTACCCATTCAGAGAAGGCAAGGCAATTTGGGTGGTCTCGAGGAAGGCACTCAGATCAACCAGCAGTAAGGTTCTGTTGTCAATGTGATTGCCAGTGCACTCCCCATCAATAGGGTATTTGGCTGAAAATCGATCTTGGATAAATAAAAGCTCCTGCACAGTGTCACTGGCTTCTATGTTTGTAAGCAGCTGAACACAAACAACTTTTTAGTAATAAGAAACGTGATAGATTCACCACAGTAGGCAACAAGCAGAAAAGTATGGTCCAAGAAGGTAAATACTTTGCAAATGCTTTTCTCTAACTCCACGAAAGCTAGCTGGTGCTGTGACCTTTCTCTTGGTGATGCATGTTCAGCAAGTCCTTTAATATGGATCAAGTAAAGCATATCATTAATAACCATTACTCGAAGTGGGTTCAATATGCTTGTTTCCTGCAAGTCAAGCATAATATTAACACGGCTAAAATGTTTCAGAAAGCATTAGGAGCTAGGCAGGCAATCATGTTCCACCTAGCGCCTAGGTGGTTGAGTTTTTTTCCTCAGTTGGAGCAGTGCCTTGTTAAACAAAAGGAATATGCTATATTATAACAAAGAATTCAGATGTACCCATGACTTCATGAGTTCTGTGACCATAGTCCATCTTCCTCCATGTCTAATTTATTTCAGTTCATACTTGAGTCAAGGTCTAAAACTCTAAATCACTCTAGGGACAAAAGGAATATGCCATATTACAACAAAGGAATTCACCTAGCACCGTTTTTTTAAACAGAGGCTGAAGCTTATGCAAATGAATATATAGGATGTAATCCAAAATTCTAAATAAGCTCTAGTATAGATAGTAGATTGGTCCTGGAAGCAGTTGAAAACCGAACCAGATCACAGGTTAAAAGTACACCATAACATTGATTAAAAGATAGAGGTTGTTTAATCAAAAGCAATTACAGACCATCATTCGAGGCAATGGTCCTAAATCTAAATGTACTGTTGGATGGCAGTGCAATGTATGAACTTCTAGTCACTATTGAGATCCATAGAACATATATCTGTTGGCACAACACAAGGACACAGCCTTTCAACTTTCAAGGAACAGGGGCTTGCCTGGTGGCTCAAGGTAAAAGCTGCATCAAATGCGCATATGCATGGAGCTTCACCAAACAGGCAAACAGTGAGCAAAAACAGAATGTTGTAATGTTATTTGTAATGAAATGACACTGCAAATCGCATTATTATCTCCAGCAATTTTTTATCATCAGTGAGATGATGACAATCACCAGAACAAAATATTTTATATGCAATACCTGATTATGTGTGTTAAACTAGCACAGTTAAATACTCAATCCATCAAAGTCGTGAAATTACCTGCCGGGCATGATGCAGCAGGCTGCAAAGATTCTCTTGTAGCTGAGGCATCGTGCCACCATAGTCCATCAGTACTACAGGCCGCAACCCGGTGCAGAGAAAGAGGATATCTGGCAGGTGTATAGCTTGTTCATCAATATACCAGTAATATAATTCTATAAGATACCGTTCACTCTCCTCACATGTAAATTTGCAACCAGCATATTTTCATCAAACCTCTAACCTCTTGCAAGTACTGAACAAGTTACCTACAACTACAGTAGTAGAAACAGAAGGTTAGCTTAAAGCCTTAAACCAAGGTGGAACATGTAATAGTCTAGTGGATGAATTTGCTCCTGCTATTGGGCGAGGTTAAAATTTCATCAATAATTAAAAAAAAACAAATTTAGCAGCAGACTAGAAAGGCAGCATGGAACTGATGAATCAAGAAATGGAACTCTTGCCATGCCAACAGCAAAGCCTAACCGGGGCGGAGGCGCCACCTGATGCTTACCTAAAAGTCCTAAATACAGAGATGAAAACTGAGAGCACGTGAGTGAGCACTGACCGTTGAGGAGGCGGCGCTTGGAGCCGGGGCGGAGGCGCCACCTGATGCGCACCGCGCATGCCTCCACCACCCGCAGCATCTCCTCGTACGCCCCCGCCCCCGCCGCCGCCGCTTCCATCGCCGCCGAGGAAGAAGTGAAGCCGCTCACGAGGCCATTTCGCCCTGTATGGAACCGCTCACGGCTAGGAATACAAGAGCGAGTGACATCTCCTCCCTTGACCCCATATCAACCGTCCGATCCCCGATCGTACGGTCTGCATCAGAGCTGGGAAGGGGAAGTTCTTGAGGAGCAGTTGAGTTATCCACTCCCATCAGGGCTCCGTTGCTACGCCGGCGGCCGTGGCCCTCGCGAGGCCCAACCCGAAGGTGAGCGACACCCTCAATCGGATGCTGCCTCTCTGAGGCCGGAGCTTCCTCTGCGTGTTTGCAAGGATAATCTCGGTCGTAGTAACATTTTCTAGGCAATTTTGCTAGAATGGGTCAGATTAGGACAAGGTATTTTATTGCATATCTTAGTCTGATCTGCGAGCAAGCTGTAGTTTTGGTTTATTACGCCGTTTCTGTTTCTGCTCGGACTTGGAGGAGAATTAGGGTTCAGTCTTCAGTTGTTATTTTGCATGTGGAAGCGTGTGTATAAGAACTCAAGCAGTTTAGAGAGTCCTGATTCCTGAATTGCCTAAGTCATTCCCCAAATTTTGGTACGAAGAAACATTGTTGCAAGTTAATTTATGCATGTACGGAAATTTGCTTGAGAAGATTACTGAAGGAAGGAATAAAACAATTCAGTATTGCATCACCTAGATTTTCATCTCTTAGTATTTTTTCATATTTTAGTATTACTTTTCCTACTTTAGCTCATATCTTGAGAATTACAATCTGAATGTGCGCCTGCAGATAACAAATCATATATGTGTCCCACCAGGGGGGTGTGACTTGAATGTCAGTTTTCTCATAGACTACGATCTGTAGCCTCTTCGATGGTGTCAAACACAACCTTCACAAAGGTAGTAGGTTGTTGTTGGTGCATTACTACTTTTGACATATACAGTTGTTTTCCTTTTTACCTTAAAACTGTAGTTAGGGATGATCTAGCAATGATCAAATCAGTGACAGTCGGTCTAATCTCTCTCTTATACTACATTACGTTACATTACAGAGGTGATATTTTGTCCATAATGCTAATGAGTACTTTGGAATTTCTTATATAAATTCTCTTGCAGAATCAATCGGAAAGATTGTAGTTCACTACAGGCAGCATCTCCAGTACAGCGTACATCTACGCTCTTACCAATTCCTTGAAAGTGTATATGTTCTGAAAATCCTATAGTGTTGACTTATCAGTCATTTGTTGGAATTATCAGGTACAAAAAACCTGACAGTCATCAATATCTTTCAAAGACTTCTGTGTTTGAGTGTGCACTGAAGAGGATGGTCTGATAAAGGTTAGCTTGCATTATGACATGGGTGGGATACAAGTTAAATTTTGAATGAGATACAAAGAACTTAATTGAAGAGGTAAAAGATGCCATAAAAACCCAGCAGCTGGTGACCACTAGTGGACCAGGCCCGGAAAAGGAATGGGCCTGGAGGAAAAGGAATGGGCCCGGTCCCCAGCCACACCACGGCATCCTCGCTGTCAGTAATGTGTGGAAGGTTTCAATGAATCCTTAATTATTTTGACCGATCTCTTCTTGATTTTATCTTTCTTAAAAAATGCAGATACTAGTAAATGTATCTGGTATAATGACAGATTCTATCTTTGTGAAAGATTTCACAAAGAAGGTTGCTGCTGCACAACCCCTTCCTGGCTTTCGACGGATGAAAGGAGGTATACTCTTATAGCTTTTACAGGCCCTGGTTTCTGTCCATCATTTGGCAATTTCATATAGTTTTGAATGCAGCTGTGCTCGTGTGATTTGTGCTCATGCCATATCGGTTAAGCTACATAAAACATTTTAAAGACTCTTGTTGTTTGTTTATTATACTTTATGTTGTTTCATTTGGCCATAGGAACCTAACACTGCCTACCTTTATTGGCATTGTCTTCCACATGGTGCTACCTTAATCATTCAGGGAAAACTCCAGATGTAAGTCCCCATTCAAAAGTAATGCTTTCTGTTTATATCTGCCTGAACCCTTTGCCAATAGGTAAAAGTTGTTCTAACTTACTAATTACTCCTGCATGCTGAAGATACCAAAATAATTTGCTCTACACTTGATTGGTCCATCAAAAGTGAAGAAAGAAACCATCGAAATTATAAATTACACTGTTGCTGAGTATGTTCAAACAGTATCTATCATTCCAAAGTCCAAACTCTCTGAACGTAAATGTGAAATAGTTGGTTATGCTTCCTTGTATGGGTTTCAGTATTATGTGGTGTAACTCAAGGGTAGTTTCAGTTGTCTTTTTGTTGTGGAAGCAACTCAATTAACATCTTATTATCTACTCTCTCCGTCCCAAATTATGGGTCAGTTTGGCTTTTCTAGGTTCATAGTTGTTTGTATGTATCTAAATGTAGTGTATTTGTATATGCATACAAACGCCTATGGACCTACAAAAGCCAAAGCAACCTACAATTTGAAGCGAATGGAGAATGTTACTTTTATTCATACTCAAGGGTAGTTTCTGTTGTCTATTACTGTTTTTTTTCCAATGGCCGCATTTTTTATCACAACTTGTTAGAGCCAGGCAGCCAGCGATCTTACATTGGATAAATCTTTGGGGATTTTTTTATTACAGATAGATCGTATATTGAACACCAAGCGGCGGCGTTTAGACATATTTGGATCAGATTTCCATTCATCTCAATTTTGCCCAAACATATTTACATGTTTCTCACTGCTTTACTACAGGAGGGCCTGACTGCATCGAAGAATCTGAAACTTGAGCAAAGCTATGAAGAGCTTGAAGCAGCATTTGAACTGGGAAAAGAATTTTCCTTTGATGCCACAGTTCAATTACAATAAACTGATGCAGCAAGGGTAGTGCGTGAAATTAAATATTGCAGAAACTAATTCAAAGAAAAGGTAATTAATAATCACCTTTTTCTTCACATACCGGCAAATGTTTAATTAACAAACAAATTACTCGTACCAGCGTGAACCGTACCCATAATATAAGTCCATTTGTCATACTTACTATCTCTTCATAATAATGAGCTTTTACAGGAATCGTGCATGTTGTCTCCATTAAAACACTAGGCCTGCTACATCCTTCCTTCTGTCCAGTAATTCTACATTTCAGTTGTGCTGGAATCTCTATATATAGTACAAGGTGAAGGCAACGAAGTTAATTGCCTAGCCAACAATACTGCCAATATAATGTGCAACGGCGCCGACAAGCTGGCACAACACGGATATAATGGAATTGCACTGGAGCTCTGTGATCGAAATGGAAGGCATCAGGAGGGCTCATCCTAGGATTTGGGGTTCATCTCGCACTTGCAATCCAACCTTTCCCCTCCGTCACTTCGTCAAGGACGCACCAGTGGCAAATATGTTTTAGCGCGTGAGCATATGGACGTCCCTAGATGAAGAAGTTGAAGAAGTTGTTTTATTTCTCAACAGTAAGCTGATGATGAAAAGTCATTACCATCCTAGCAAAAAAGAAAAGAAAAGTCATTACCATTTAACGCTTCATGTGTAGATGTATATATTTTTTTTGGATATCATAACATGTATATTTGGTAGATATTCGGCATGCATGTGCGACTGAAAAGAGTGGAAGAAAAACCCCTCGGAAGCTGAAGCATGGGTTCATTTATTCTCTTTGGCAATTTTGTTGAGGTAGATTCTATCAATTTTTTTATTGAGGTAGGAAATGAGAAGGGGCAAATGCTTGTAACTTGAGCAGAAAATAATTTGAAAGGAAAGGTTACAAGAAAGAAATAGTTAACTTTTCGCCTTCGCAAGTTCCGCATAGCAATCGATTTGTTAATTAAATTGAAATTTACCACCGCATTTGTACTGAACCAGACCCACATGCCCATGTTGGTTGTTCTCTCATTTTACTCCTCACCCAATCTCAAATCACATCTGTGGCTTTATCTATTAATATATATTCCCTTTTCTTTAAAAAAAAATTTGTGGCTTTATCTATGAGCACCCTTCTATATATACTTCCTGCTGCCTTGTTCTTCTAGTCAGCAATTCTACACTTTTCGACTTTTCGTAGAATTATTTGAATCTCGACAGCATTCTCTAGCTAGGTAGCTGTGATGAAAATGGAAGGCATCGGGAGGACTCATCCTAGTACGGTAGAGCCATACCGCGGTTGGTTGGTGATCCAAATGTCTACGCAAACGGTATGGATTGCAGAGAATACGAGCCGCACTGCTGCTCCTATTAGTGTTGCTATATCCAAAATGCACACTACACACCTTCCTCCTGCTTCCATTCCGAAAATAAAAATAACAAAAAAGTGGCACTTACTCTCCATCATTCGTGGAAATCGATGCAAAGAGCGCGGTGCGGCGCACACATACAAGCATTGTCATCAAAACATTATTTTAAGGCAAAATAGCTAATTACGTCCTCGAACTTTAAGCTAAGGTTCGTCCCTCAATTCTCATGTGGAGTAATTTAATCCTCCAATTTTTTTTACTTTTAATCAATCTTATCCTCCATCCAAGTTGGCTTTCCATAAACTTCATAGACACGTGTAAGGAATTGGATGCTCGTAGCCTAAGAGGGGAGGGGTGAATTAGTCGACATAAAAACTTAACTTATGGCTTCCACTATTTTGCATAAAGTAAACTAGATCATTTTTATCTAGATGTGCAATCTATGGTTGATCTAGTGTGAAACCCACGTCCTAAAACAAGCGTTGCAACCTATAACCAATCCTAGCAAGTTAGTACTAAAGTAAAGGCAAGTAAGGATTGCAGGAATGTAAAGCGAAAATGTAAAGGGGATGAGAGGAAACAAACTCTTGACACATGATCTATCCCGTGGTATCGATAGACACTAAGTCACCCTAGTCCACGTTTGTTGAAGCACTCACACAAGAGTATTGCTTCCCGATCACCAAGTCTCTCCCAAGAGCACCACTTGCCTTGCCACAAAGGCTCGCCACGAAGGTACTTGTCAAGCTCTCTTGGTCACCTTGATGCCGCCTCCACTAAGGAGCTTCTCCACCAAGGGAAGGGGGTCTCCAGTCCCCTGTATAAAGTGTCATCACCGCTCCACACCAAGCCGGAGGGTCGAAGACGATTGCCGATGAGCCACTTAGGCCCCAAGGCTTCCGGCACACCTTGTACAACTTGATCCACTCAAGAATCACCTCACAAGGTAGGTACACCTTGCACTCACTCAGCTCTAAACTAAAACTAGCACTAAGCGCACACACCAAGCATGTGCAAAGTCTTTGGATGTTCACTTAAGCACTAGCATGGCATGGATGTGATCTTCAATGTGTCTTGCACTCCTCTAGACTTCCACACACTCCAGCAACCTCAAATGGCGGGGTGAAAGGGGTATAAATAGTCCATGACATCCAACTAGCCGTAGCTCAGCGGCTAGCAGAAAACAATACCGTCGGATGAACCGATGCTTCCTTTTTCATAGGCGTCGGTTTATCCGATGCCCTTCCACGTCACTTAGCCGTTGCAACCTGCTGACACAATTTATCCGACGCTTGCACCGACGGGTTCCTCATTTGACCATCGGTTCATCTGGTGCTAAAGTCCTTCGCTCAAAAACCTCTCTGTCTTGAACTTCATGGTCGTCGGATGAACCGATGCTGGACCGTCGGTTCATCCGGTGCTTAAGGCCTTTGACTCCGAACCTCTCTATCTTGCGCCAATGATCCATCGGATAATTGTCTTCAAAAATTCATCCGACGCATGTAGAGAATGGACCGTCGGTTCATCCGACGCTCCATGTTAACTCAGGTCTTTGTGTAGTGTACCACTTCATCCGTTGCTTGCACCGATGCTCGCTTTTAGGTACTGTCGGTTCATCCGACGGTGTCTTTTTGTTATTCCTTTGCGTCTTCAACTTGCCATCACTTTAAATTAAGGTACCACCACTTACACCCATCCGATGTGTTAACTTGGCATGGCATGGCATGGCATTGCATCTTCGCTTAACTTGTGGTATGACATGTTAACTTGGCGTGGTATGTTAACTTGGTAAAAATATCCATGGGATCTAAAATGCATACAAAGACATTTTAGACAATTTGGTTAATCCCTTTGATCATGTTGTCATGAATCACCAAAATCAAACTCGAACAAATGACATATGATACCATATTCGCTACAACACGCCTCCATGTGGAGTGGAGTAGTGCCTGCCTTGGAGTAGTTGAGGCGTTGCTCGCCTTGTAGTTGTTCCGGTTTTTTTTTCCGTTTCTGTTCCTCGTTTTGTTCGTTCACCTTTTGTCTCTGCCTCTAATAAAATTTCGGCAAAGCTCTTGCTCTCTGTTAAAAAAATGTATCAATGGATGGCTAAGCATTTGCAAAGATCTATAAGTCAGTAGAAAAAGCGTAGTGTTACCATCATATATTTTACGCTTTGGGATAGGTGTGCCGCAGTGAAATAACATCTATAAATCAGTACATCGTCCATTTTTTCAAGAACATTACCGGACCCTATGACTATCGTCCTCTTCTCAAAACAGAAGTGCGGAGATATAAAATAAAGCTATTCAGCCTCTGCCCAACTTCTCATTTTCAATATAATGCACCCAGGGGCGCCCTACTCCGGTGTGCACCACAAAATGTATGTCACCCTAGCTAGCGAGTAGTGCAGTGCATGTGCAATTGTACCAACAGCAATGCAAGCAGGCATCGATTCATATATAATAGATATATAATAGAATTGCACAGGAGCTGGGTGACTGTGAGAGCGATCTCTGTGTCTCTGTGATCGAAATTGAAGGCATCAGGAGGACTCATCCTAGGACGACGCAATCACTTTGCAACTGCAACTCCTACCAATCCTGTTAACAGCAGAGGTGATAGGTTGAAACTTTAATTTGGTGTTACGTGCAAAACATTATTTAATTTGTCGCTTGTAAATATCTCTCCGTCCGAAAGTATAAGTTATTTTGGTATTCATGAATTTATAAATATTATTACGCATTTAGACATAGGGTAAATCTATCTAAATGTATAACAAAATTTGTTTATCTAAAAAATCAAAACAACCTAAAATTTGAAACGTAGGGAGTAATTAGCGCATCCTGTGGATATGCACGACAGAGAGTATAAATATTTTCTGGTCATATAAGAAAGATGTATACGGTGAGTTTATTGGGAAGGGCAATTGAAAGTTGCCCACCCAATAATGGGTACGGTAGAGCGTGTGTGAAGCTCCAGTCAAGTGCACTCTGTTTGTCTATGTCTATTGATGATGTTTCCATTTTTTGTGGGTAGTCTATTGATGATGTTAATCCACCATGCATCTTCGCTGTAGTAACGCCAAAGGTACGAATTTTATGGAGTCATGGTTTGTATTATTGTTAATTATGCAGCGCCTTGAACTATCTCATTCCAACTCCCAACTCGGGAGTCAATGGAAACCACTCTACCTGTGGAAATTATGCAAACTCCCATATGGACTGTCGGATCTAGATCTGATGACTAAAATGAGAGGTGGGGGAATTTACACGAAATCGCCCGCCTGGCCCCTTCTGCTCCACGACATTTTGCAAAAACACCCTTGCGGCCTCCCCCACCCAAATCCCAGCCCGCACGTTGCCCCCCCACCACCACCCAAATCCCAGCTCCGGAGTCTATTCACCCTAATCCCACCCAGCCCCGCGCCGCCACCCCTCCGTCCCGCCCAGCGCCACCGAACCTCCGTTGCGTCCCGCGCCACCGCCCATCTGTCGCACCCCGCGCCGCCGCCCCTAAGCTGTCGCGCCTTCGTTGCCTAGCCTCGCGCCACCGCCCCTCCATCGCGCCCAGCGCCGCAGCCCCTCTGTTGGGCCGTCTCGAGGTGGAGCTGCCAGAACCCGCCCGGGAGCTCGCCGACGAGCTGGCCGCCGAGGTTGTTCCCGGCGAGCTTGAGGCTGTTTGTTGTCGCCGGCGCTAGTGAGTCTGCTTGTTTGCTGTCGCCGGCGCCATGGAGTCTGCAATGCCTCTTTGCTGCAATGGCAATGGTTCGTGACAGGCTTCTGATAATCTCTGTAATGGCAAGCATCTTTGCTACAATGGCAATTGTGCCCCAATGTATTGAACTTTTGTGTGGATGATGAAATCAAATAATTTTCCAATTGTGTGTGAAATGGATAGATTGCAGCATTAAAAAAATGCAAACATGGTTCTGAACTTCTGATTATTTATTCCTGAGTGAAGCATGACAGATTGAATGTGTTACCATTGACAGCATGACAGCTTGAATGTGTTACCATTGACAACATGACAGATTGAATGTGTTCTTTGACAGTATGGTTTCACAATTGTGTGTGAAATGGATACATTTATTCCCCCCATTGACAGCATGGCTCCCATTTGAGTGCAACTTGTGAGATAACAGATTCAATGTTGCCTTGATCAGGCTTACAGTAAATGAATGCTTGTCTGATTAAAAAAAACAAAATTTCACCATCATTTAACTACATCAAGGAATAAGCTAGTCAACATGCCTATAACAACATTTATATTGCAGTGCTGTGGAATTTTCTGAGTTCATGAGTGAAAACTGAATTTTCAGTCACCATTCTGTCAAACAAATGAAGGGAAGGGAAAACTAAATGAAAATTAGGAGACACAAATGGATGGCAATGGGTACCCGGAACCCGAGTACCCGACGGGTTTTACCCGATAAGAAGCCGGGTATGAAAACATATCTCTACCTGCGGGTACACAAATGGGCAATATCACGTACCCATCGGGTAAGCGGGTGCGGGTACGGATCCATACTACCCATACCCGCATACCCGCGGGTAAAATATACCCGTCTACAATATGTGATAAACTTGTAAATTTCCACATTGTTAGTGAATGATAGCTTAATATTGATAACTAACTAATAATTTTATGCTTTATTAGACTATTAATTGGTTAAGAATTATAATTTATCTTTTTATTTATTCAAATTTGTTGATATATATGCTTTTCTATGTGTTACATTTCCAATTATATTAGATTACAAAGGGTATGCTATCGGGTACGGGTTACCCGACGGGTAAAAAAACCCGCACGGGTGCGGGTATGGGTAAGAACTTGTACCCACATGCAGGTATGGGTTTTTTAGCGGGTAGAATTAGAGTTAGCGGGTGCGGGTATGGAATGGTACTACCCGACGGGTTTCTACCCGTTGCCATCTCTAACCATCAATGTCAGACTGAATAAGCTTAAACCAGTCATAAATTATCTCTAGTACACAATAATTCACTGACAAGCTGAAAATAATCCTTTCATTAAAATTCAGTGATACACTAAAAATAGTGAAGCTTTAAGGCCTGCAAATTTTGAACAACAAGACTACCAGCTACTTGCTGAAAAATTGATATACTTCAATTGAAAAATTGATAGTCTGAAGTCAATATTGAGAATTCTTTTGTTTTTCAAGAAACAAACTTCTTGCTTTGTTTCCAAATATAACACAGGCAATGTTCCTAGTAAATTGAATGTGACACAATTCACATGCTAACTGCAAACAATCACAAGGATGTAGTAATTAGGCATAATTTCACCAGGGAAGGCCAATTGCACAATTTCATGAGTTCACACACAATTGCACAAGAAAGACATCATTTTATTCATTTCCATGCTCCACAAACAAGTTCATTACATAGAAGGCACAATTGCCATTGCCGCCTTTTGTTCAGGCTTTACACAGAATACAGTTAACTACATGAATGCAGCTGCAGTGGTTGCATTCTGCTTCACCATGCCTGAAGATCACTGACGAGTGTCTCAAGAACTTCTGCAACCATGACCTACCTACCACTTTCCGATTAGTAAAAGGATATGTCTGCAAAGAAAAAGAACGCACTAATTGTTTAGAACAATGTCTTCATTGGAACACATTAGAGATTAATAGAACGTAAGAGTAGCGCTCAGTTTTCATGAGACTATCACCGTAGTATTTGTTTCTTGATTGAGCTAACTCTGGTGATAAGTTCATCACAGTTCTCCTGAGCCAAATTGTGAAGCCAAGGCCAACAACTTCCATCAACTGAGGAACCTGCTCATACAAAACAAACAATCATCACATTGTTGGGAGACGCTATCCAAAAAATTCCAATTGTTTAATACTCCAGCTGGCTCAAAACTATCATTCAAAACACTTGTACAACTATTTCTCCGTTTGCATCACGGCGCCCTGCAAAATTCATTTTCAGAGCCGCCAGGCAGAGGATGGCCGAGCCACAGCAGTCCAGGGGCAGCCGCGTGCCTGGATGCGGCCGCACTGCAAATGCAGACGTACCTGGATGCTTTGCCGTGCCTGGATGCGACGGCGTACCAGGGGACGGGGGAGATTTGATGGAGGCGGCGGCGTACCAAGGGACGGGGGAGATTTGATGGAGGCGGCGGCGTACCAAGGGACAGGGGAGATTTGATGGAGGCGGCGACGTACCAGGAGGCGATGGTGTCATCACCTCCAGGGGCGGCGCTCCACATAGAGCGGCGGCGGCCCTGGAGGCGATTCACCGCGATTCGATTACGGATGAGGCAGGGGGCTCGGGCGCAAAAGACAGGGCGGTGGCGTGCGCATGGGTTTTTTCGCAAAACAGACGAGCCGGCCGGCGGGCGGTTTTTTTGCAAATTGTTCCCACCTGCCTCGTTAGCCATCAAATTTAGATCGTGCGTCCTTGATCAAAGTTTACATAGTTTCCACAGGTGGGGTGATTTCCACTGATACGCTCCCTTCCAACTCACGTGTATATATACAGTACATCACTACATGCTATATATGCTACCCAGGCCACCACCAAGCCAACGTTTTTGCAACAGCTAACGCCTTAACGGCACATCTATATATATGAGTACAATTTGCGAGAAATTTAAAAGTAGATCAAAATATATGAACCATGACGGTTCACGTCTGATTTGTTCTAGCTTGGTTGTAGTCTTGTAGACTACTAGTACTACCAATAGATTATTACCGGCTCGTCTCATGGGGATGGAAGGCATCGGGAAATTTCCCACCACGAGAGTAATCTCTGCCTAATATTAAAGTAAGGATTATTTGTCACATATTTTCGTACGTCGGCAAAACCGGAAAAAAACTGTGTGAACCGGTCAAAGGGATACGAAACCGATTAGAAAAACTCGTGAACCGGCGCAGAAAGTCGTATAACCGCATGAACAGAAACCGAATCCGTCCCCCTGCTACAAACCGGAAGCCGAACCCCCCCGAACCCGCTCCCTGCTAAAAAACCGGAAACTGAAGCCCCCCAAGCCCAACCCGCGCCCTGCTAAAAAACCCGAAGCGCCAGCCTAAAAAAAAAAAACTATCACGTGCATCGTGCTATAAAAACAGCTACCACCTCATGTCAAAAAAAAAAAAAAAACTATCACGTGCATCGTGCTATAAAAACAGCTACCACCTCATGTAAAAAAAAAAAACAGCTACCAGTCTACCACCTGCTCAAAAGACTCCAACGCCACTGAGTTTCGAACACGGGTCGTCAAAGACCGCGGATTAGCTCAATCCACGTGAGCTACGTATCTGA
This sequence comes from Cenchrus fungigraminus, assembly GCA_036936925.1. NCBI lineage: Eukaryota > Viridiplantae > Streptophyta > Magnoliopsida > Poales > Poaceae > Cenchrus > Cenchrus fungigraminus. The sequence continues at coordinate 25,763,401 of CM072780.1, read as the reverse complement.
TGTGGTGTGGAAGCACATATTTCCTTAAGCGATATCACATAAACCAAAAAGATGAAAGAGTAAATAGAGCCGTATGGGTTTGAACAAAATTCTCTAACGTGTCTCAGAAATAATACCAAATTTGATCGAGTTTAAATATTCGTGACTTGGATACAGGTCACCACCCTGAGTCAATCACTATAATATATCATATGTGACAGTAATAATACAACTACATCCGTTTGATTATCCTGATACCAAAAATTTTATTGAACATACATAGACATACACACGTACTAATATTAAAAGTGTTATCATTTTTTCCAACCGTCATCATTGTTTTCCAAAAAAGCAAATCACTTTTTTCATAATCATCATTAATAGGTGGGTCCTCAAGCAACAATACATTAATTAATGTTTGTGTTTCATATGGTATTGATAGGTAGAGTAGTATCGATCCGTGGCGAGGTGCGTGGGCAGTGAGGGTGACGACACGATAAGGAAAGCCAGAGCCGGGGCGAGTGACGGCGGGCAAGGTCGGGGTATCGCGAACGTAACAGTGAGCCGGGGGAGGCGGGATGACGGTGGGGTCAAGACTGATGACAGCGAGGCTGAGAGGCGTAGACGATGACAGGTGCGGTTGGGGTGCCGCGCTTGATGGTGAACGACGGTGTGGTCGAAGAAGATAAGGTCGGGCATGCGATGATGAGGCCATGGTATATGATGGTGAGGTTCGAGAGGTATGGGTGATGAGTTGATGGCAGACTAGGTTAGAGTGGTATGGGCATGATGGGGACGACGACAACATCAGGGTGCAGGGGAGGTAGGGTGACAGCCCGACCAGAGTGCAGGTAAGCGACATGAGCAATATTTTCCCGTTGCAACTGTAAGTGCAATCAAGCCCTAAGTGGGTTTTGGTGAGTTGAGTGACAACTTGATTAAATCACTAACACTCTTGTAAAGCATATGAGCAGGTTGTTGACTATTGATAAATGATATTTATGTGTAAGATCATGTATTTGGCTCATATTGCAAAGAAGACAAGTGTGGATCATGACATTATACATGAAATGTGTGCAAGCATACTAAAGATGAATGTCATGAGTTGGTTAATGTGTTCTTCCCATTAGAGTCTACATGAGACATACAACAAGTGATCTTAAGGTAAAGAAAAGCAAATATAGAGGCATGATTACTTCATACTCTTGGTTGGCCTCTCTATGTTAAGCAAAGCATATTGTGAAGAAAGGAGAAGCTTGTGATATAAAAATGGGAGAACTAAGTCAAAGTTGAGTATGGCATCAAGAGGATTTCATTATTGACACAAGATGAAACTTGATGAACTATACAATGACTTTACCGAGTATAATATCAAATGGTTTTCACTCTTACAATCAAGTGGAGGATATTGACTCATACAAAGAAGCTAGTTGCAAGACTTCAAAGTAAAGCTTTGACAAAGGTCATGTGGTTACCTCTATTGTGATGGACCTACAAATGGAAGCTTGCAAAGCAAGGATATTTCTTATCAATCAAAGGACAATTATTTGAGTGGCATCTCAAATGGAATTCTCTCTATGGTGCAAAGCTTGACTCAATAGTGGCAAGGATAAGTGATAAAGAGATCAAGATGGCTAAAACGAGAAACTAAGCAAAAGCTATGGATAGCGACCATGAGTAAAGTTGCTAGGGTGAAGTTGAGAGCGTCAAGAGATTTCGAAGTATCATATCCAAGTCTACCGAGGAAATCAATGAATTGCATCTAGTGTCATGATTGATAAATTAGAGTGGCTCTAGAATTCAAAGTGGTTGACTCTCTACTCTATGGAAGAATTCTAAGTCACTAGCTCAAGGCGGATATGCTCAAGCACATGCATATATTTACTTATCCAATACATGTGCTCAGTTGGTATACAACATTGGAAGCCCTCGAATCATTGAAGATCAACTACCGACGTACCTTGGTGGTTCAAGCTCAAGTAGATTAATTAGGGTTTATTTTTTATCTTGAGTTTAGGTATGCTGTACTATCAAGAGGGATGAATCATTGGTTGGACAACAAAACATCAAAAAGTGCTCAAGTGAACTCATGAGAGACTAACCTGTGAGTTCTAAACCTTGTTAGGGTTCCCTGGCCCAAACCGGTCTGACCGGTTTGGGCACTGACACCGTCCAACGGCTAGTTGGTTTGAAAACCAGTCTGACCGGTTTGGCAAACCGGTCTGACCGGTTTTGTCTGACAGACTAACGACTAGTTTTGTGGGAGTTGGGTATTTATACCCATGAGCTCCTCTTTGAGGGGCTGCTGGTTCTCCACACTTCTAACACCTTCCTGAACCCCAGCTGAGCTCTCCCCAACCTCTCTAAGTGAGATTCAAGCCTTTAGTGCCCTATCCTTGAGTTGGGTTGAGAGAGTGACTTGTGTGAGAGCTTAGGAAGCTTTGTGAAGCCTAGTGAGCAATCCCACACTTGATCACTTGCTGATTTCGTTGAATATCTTTTGAAGCATCTTTTACTCTTGGAGCCCTTGGCTCCTAGACGGCTAGAAGTCGCTTGGAAGCTCCCGATCGTCGTGTGGCAGCTCCAAGAAGTTTGTAATTGCAAATCAAAGATAGTGGAACACTCCATCTATTGCATTGGCGATAGGTGTGAGGGAGGAGCGGATTGAAAGAGATCCCAAAGCCCTTGTGGCTTACCTCAACAACGTGGACGTAGGCCAGCCTTAGTGGCGAGCTGAACCACGGGATAAATCCGGTGTCTTTGTGTCCTTACTTCCTTTACATTTGCCTGCTTTACCTTGAGTTGTTTCTAGCTTAATCTTTGTGCTTCCGCTTCGATCTACTTTGGTGTGCTTGTGCTGTGTGCAGGGACTCCATTAACTCTCTTGGAAACACCTGTGGAAGTCCTCCACCAAGTTTGGTTTGTGCTAGAACTCGTAGAGGGTTTTACTTAGACTGTTGGTTTGCTGCCTAGCAGAACCGGTCAGACCGGTTTTGTAAACCGGTCTGACCGGTTTGGGTACTAACAGTGGGTTGAAGTTTTTAATAAGTGCAGATTCGTCTATTCACCCCCCTCTAGATGACATCAAGATCCTTTCAATTGGTATCAGAGTAAGGAACTCCAATTCGAGCTTAACCGCTTGGAGAAAAGATGTCGACAACATATGAGGTATCTTTTGAGCCATTGACTCTAGGTGGCTCAAACTACGATTCTTGGTCAGCTCATGTACTTAACGGAATTAGGACCTTTGGTCCACTTGCTGAGCAGGTTGTAGTTGCTAGTATTCTTCCTCCTCACACTAGAGTAGACAACATTGACTTGTCGAGCTTATCTCTAGAGGAGTTAGAATGTTGGCAACCCAACGCTCAAGTTACTAACTACATTCGTAGTACCTTGAGTTGTGATGTGCATGAATTAATTTGTGATGACATAATTGATGCACATGACATTTGGGAGATTTTTCAAGATCTTTATGATATGCCCAAATGTAAAGATCAAGATCAAAGAGCAAGCATGCAAAGTGAAGCCACAGCTGCAAACCACTCATCTTCATGTGCTCATGATGACATCTTGGCCAAGGATGATGAGAGAAGAGAAATCAAAAGCCAAAATGAAGATTTGAGGTTTGAGCAAGACAAGCCGTCAACTAGTGAGGATCAAGTGGCAAGAGTATCCTTAGAGGAGTGCTCTACCTCAGAAGCATACACTGATCCTCTAGTGACCTCGCCCATGGATCAACAAGTCACGAAGAACAAGTCGGGTGACCCTGTGGGGAAACCGGTCCTACCGGTTTCCAAAACCGGTCTGACCGGTTTTCACAGGATGAACGCAGTGAAGGGTAACAAGCATTCAAGAAGGCGATCAAGACAAGCATATGTGTTTTCTAGGTCCTCAACTCCCAGTGTTGATGATCACAAGTGCTTGATGGCCAAGAAGAGCAAGGAAACCAAGGAAGATCAAATGACAAAGAGAGTTGAAGATCAAGTTGACACCATAAAGTCTTTAACTCAAAAGCTTGAAGCCTTCAAACTCTCACACTCTACCTTAGTCAATAAACATGATGTCTTGCTTAATAAAGTTGCTTGTGCTACTAACTTGTCTACATGTGTAGCATCTTTGGAGCAGGAAAAGAAGGTGCTCAATGATAAACTTGAAAAGCTCACTAGCAAGCATATGACTTTACAAGCATGTCACAAGGAGCTTGAGTGCTCTCATGATAGGCTTGTAGAATCATATACTTGTCTAGAAGTAGCTCATGAGGTTGTGCTTTCATCGGTAACATCCACTCAACCTCTCTCACACACATGCACATGCTCACATGTCAATATTGAATTGTCTTGTACTAATCCTTGTTGTTCTCAAGCAAGCCAATCTAGTATTGAGCATGTACTTGTAGAGACTTGTGATGACTTCATTGCGAAAGAAAATGATCAACTCATGCAAGAGGTTGAAAAGCTTAAAGAAGACTTGAGTAAGTTGAAGGAAAAGAGTAAAGTGCAACCTTCTCAAGATAATCGTGACAACATGGTGAAGAAGCTTGAGAAGGGTTCAAACCACGCTAGCTCAACCCTCCAACCGAAAAAGCAAGGGAACAATCACAAGGCTCAAGAAATCAAGAAAAAGAAGCTTGATCACATACAATGCTTCAAGTGCTCAAAGATGGGGCACTATGCATCCATGTGCTCTTCTCAGCTCGAAGGCAAGAAGAAAAGGCAAAGGAAGCTAAGGAGATGGATATGCTACAAATGCAAGCAACATGGACACTTCATTGAGGCATGTCCACAAGTGACTGGGGTGCTGTCTGCACCAAACCGGTCTAACCGGTTTGGGAAACCGGTTGGACCGGTTTTGGCAACAGCAGTGCCTCAAGAGCATATCAAGCACAATCAAGCTTCTATAGCAAGCCACAAGACCAAGAAGCAACAAGTGAGCAAAAACAAGAGCAAGGCTACTGCAAGCAAGATCAAAAGCCGTATTTGCTACACTTATCGATCAAAGGGACATGAGAGTAATGATTGTCCAAATGGTAACATTCCTAAGTCAAAACTCGTTGATTATGCATTTTCTAGACTTAGGGATGATAAAAATGGTATCTATGCTACTAGAGTGATTTGTTCACCTCAAACTAGCATAAGAGCCATTTGGATTCCCAAATCTCTTGTGACTAACCCTAAAGGACCCAACATGGTTTGGGTACCAAAAAGAGCTTGCTAGAAATGCAGGAGCATGGAGATGCATTGGAGGCTTGGCAAAACTCAAGATAAGGACTTTGAACTAGAATAATACCAAGCATCGAGTCTAAACTTTTCATTTCTACTCCAATGACATCTTGGTAACATAAGCTTCATCTTTCATCTTAGTCAATTGATCCTAAGTGGATACTTGTGCTACAAGGCTTTGGCTTTGTGCACTTGGCTTGACTAAGTAATTTGGTGTACATTTATGCTCCTCTGACCATATGATGCTTGTAACCACTCTCTAGTAGAGCAAGTTGGTTTAAATGGTGCAGGTAAAAGAAGTGGAATTGTAAGTCAATCGAACGTTTTGGCCAAAGGTAATGCTAGACCAAGTTGAAGCTCAAGAAAAGATGAAGAAAACTTCCAAGCTTCAACACCAACTCCAAGGGCCAAACATTCCTGTTTCATTGGAAGTGCAGACCCCAGATGTTCCGGGAAATTCTCCGGAGGTTTCGGAAATTGCTGCAGGAACTCAACCTCCGGGAAATTCTTCGGAGGTTCCGAGATCTGAAAATTCAGATCTATAGATCTTCAAGAATCAGGGTGATTGTCAGCAACTGAAGATTCATGAAGATATACCTGCATCATGAGCTGCTGGAGACTCGAAGGATTGCTTCACTTGGGCTCACTGGCAAAACCGGTCTGACCGGTTTGCCAAACCGGTCTGACCGGTTCTGGCCCAGTGCTGCCCAACTGAGTGATATACTTGAAGATTAATTCAAGAAATTCAAATAAATATCCTCAGCTCTTTAATAGCATCATACAAGCACTATCTTGGTGATAGTAAGCACTCTTGGCACAATTTAAATATTTGTAAATTATTTTCTCTTGTGCCTTGACCAAATTGCGAAGTGACCTCTCCTAGTTCATTAAATTGACCAAGTGCTCGTTTCATGCAACTCAAATCCATGATGCACCTATTTAGGGGGGAGATCACTCTACAATTTATATTTTTGAGACTAATGCTTTCATCTAGTGATTTTTGTAGTCTCAAAACAAGAGTTTGTCTCTCTCCATGGAGTATGCTATGATCCTTGAGTCCAAAGTAGTAAAATAGACCTAATCTTTCTCTTTGGATTATGAAACTAACCTTAAGCATAGTTACTCACCACAATATAGTTTAAATTCCTTGAGTTCGACTTAATTGTCAAAATGGTGCATGTGACCTTAGTCGTTCACATTATTTCATATGCTCCATAAACAAAGGGAATTTGACCTATATTGTGAGGTTGCAATTTTTAGTGGACCTCTTGTTTCTCTAACCCAAAAGGTCACTAAGGATTGAAACTAGTGCTTGTGCTATTTAAGTGTCTCTCTCGTGTTTTGATTAAAAGGTTTATCAAAATGAGAGCTAGAACTCGGACTTAACATGGCAATGCACAAGTCAAAGGAGAATCACAATTCACCAATGTGAAAATGTGATAAGCTAGAGGCAAAGGTATGGTTCACACTCACTCTTATTCTACCTTTATCATCTAGGATTTGTTCATGCTAGTGTGTGCATTTTCTTGGCATGTAGTCTATTCAAGGTTTTCTCTTGTGTGCCTATTGGATATTTAATTGATGCCTACCTTTATATTGACTTTATGTCAAATGCTTGTTATAATGTGAGAGGCATGAGTTAAACATCCCAATATAGTCCTAAAACTTGTTTAGCCACATGTTTGTGTGAGTTAGGTTAGATTTTGGAAAACTCAACTAGCATGATAGGATATGTGTAATTTTTGAAAATATTTGGTTTTTGGTCTTCATGACCTGATCGAGCCACTTGTGACTATAGTTAACCTTGCTTGATTGATGGCTAGTCACAAGTGGTGAGATTTTCTTAAGTCCAACATATATTATTCATATCTATCTCTCTCTCTAAGTTTCTTGGAAGTATCAAGGAGCTTTTGGACCTAATTGGAAATATCTCTCTATGGGAGTTATCTAGTGACTAGAGCTCATCTCTTTATCTCTTTATTTCACTAGATCTATCTCAAAAGGAAAAAGAATAAAATTCTTTCAATATCCTTTCTTCCTTTGTGACCGCCACTCATGGAGAAAAAGAGGTTTTTGGAAAAGAGTTGAAGCTTCAAGTTTTTCAGAGAAGAAACTAGTATTTGGACATCTCTTGAACATATCTATCATATTAGTTCTTAAATCAAGCTTCAAATCTCAGGTTCTATCTTCAGCTGGTTTTTTGAGGGAAACCGGTCAATGTAGACATGAGGTTTGCTGTTGGTTTGCTGCCTAGCAGAACCGGTCTGACCGGTTTGGGTACTAACAGTGGGTTGAAAGTTTTTAATAAGTGCAGATTCGTCTATTCACCTCCCTCTAGACGACATCAAGATCCTTTCAGCAACACACATACATCATTGCTATATATTCACTTGAAGTGCAAAACCTTAGTTTGCAAGATTTATTTTTTGGGTGTATCGATTCCAGACTTGATTTCTCTGGTTCGATACTAAGAAGCTGGTCATTCATTTTTGCGTATCTATCTTTTTGCTAGCCTTTTCTATCCGTGCATTGTAAGTTTCCACATCAGAAATTTTGTAAACCTCATCGGATATCCACCCAAACCCAAAATATCTTTTCGTGTTTACTTCCTTGACCACAACCCAATACTTGAGTATGCATTAACATTGTGCTATTTAAGTGTCTCTCTCGTGTTTTGATTAAAAGGTTTATCAAAATGAGAGCTAGAACTCGGACTTAACATGGCAATGCACAAGTCAAAGGAGAATCACAATTCACCAATGTGAAAATGTGATAAGCTAGAGGCAAAGGTATGGTTCACACTCACTCTTATTCTACCTTTATCATCTAGGATTTGTTCATGCTAGTGTGTGCATTTTCTTGGCATGTAGTCTATTCAAGGTTTTCTCTTGTGTGCCTATTGGATATTTAATTGATGCCTACCTTTATATTGACTTTATGTCAAATGCTTGTTATAATGTGAGAGGCATGAGTTAAACATCCCAATATAGTCCTAAAACTTGTTTAGCCACATGTTTGTGTGAGTTAGGTTAGATTTTGGAAAACTCAACTAGCATGATAGGATATGTGTAATTTTTGAAAATATTTGGTTTTTGGTCTTCATGACCTGATCGAGCCACTTGTGACTATAGTTAACCTTGCTTGATTGATGGCTAGTCACAAGTGGTGAGATTTTCTTAAGTCCAACATATATTATTCATATCTATCTCTCTCTCTAAGTTTCTTGGAAGTATCAAGGAGCTTTTGGACCTAATTGGAAATATCTCTCTATGGGAGTTATCTAGTGACTAGAGCTCATCTCTTTATCTCTTTATTTCACTAGATCTATCTCAAAAGGAAAAAGAATAAAATTCTTTCAATATCCTTTCTTCCTTTGTGACCGCCACTCATGGAGAAAAAGAGGTTTTTGGAAAAGAGTTGAAGCTTCAAGTTTTTCAGAGAAGAAACTAGTATTTGGACATCTCTTGAACATATCTATCATATTAGTTCTTAAATCAAGCTTCAAATCTCAGGTTCTATCTTCAGCTGGTTTTTTGAGGGAAACCGGTCAATGTAGACATGAGGTTTGCTGTTGGTTTGCTGCCTAGCAGAACCGGTCTGACCGGTTTGGGTACTAACAGTGGGTTGAAAGTTTTTAATAAGTGCAGATTCGTCTATTCACCTCCCTCTAGACGACATCAAGATCCTTTCAGCAACACACATACATCATTGCTATTTCTAATATTTATTGTAATATTAAAGCAAGGACTGTTTATGTCCCTGATTTTCGTCCGCCACTAAGTTAATGATACGGAATCGGTCATGATCCCGAAAAAACGGAAGACCAGTTGAAACCGCTGTGAACCAGATAAAACCAACAGAAAACATGAAACAGACCCAGCGAACCAGGAGAAACCAGAGGGTGGGGGGAGGAGCGACGGTCCAGGTTCCAACCAGCAGCGATCCCAAATTTCATTTGGAGAATTCCCACCAAGCACGCTATAGCTTCCAATGTTATGTCTGTAAGCACAATAACTTTTAATTATACTTGTATGTAATTGTGGATTATTTCATCATTAGCCTGCACCCCGTCTACTACACTCACCTACAATTTTAATTACTCCCTCCGTTCTTAAATATATGACATTTAAGATAAATAATTTTTTTTGACGGGATGAAGAATTTTTTTTTGATGGGAACATTTAAGATAAATAAATTAGTTTATTTTTGAACTAACTAGCTTGTCCTAAACAACATGTATTTAAAAACGGAGGTTGTAGTTTGCTAGAAATTGATTCGCGGGTTCTTTTTTCCATAGATTTTAATTGGAGTAGAAAATAAATGATTAATTATATTATAAAGATAATTAATTTGTATATCTGATATGTGAACTAAAAAAATATAAACTAATATTTTTTTAATCTTCTCTTATATCTGTCATATATCATTGACAAGTAGTGAGCTCTCAAGAAACAATATATTAACTTTTGATGTGTTATATGCTATTTATAGGTACAGTTATCACAGTTCTTGCTCGCGGGAGGTGTATGGGTGGTAGGGATGGTGGTGTGGCCGAGGAAGGTGAGATTGGGGCGGACAATGTCGAGCGAGGTTGGGATGGCGCAGGTGTGACGGTCAGGTAGTGATGTGATGGGGTGGTGGGGATGACGACGAGGTTTGATAAGGCGCGAACGACGTTAAGTGAGGTTAGGAGCGGCGTGGTTGGGTAGGCGCGAACGACGGTAAGTGAGGTTAGGGTAACACGAGCGTGACAAGAACAACGATGGGCTCGAGGCGGGGATGGCGATGCATGCCTGGTGGATACGGCGATAGCGAGCGAGCTTAGATAGCGCATGTGCAATGGGAATGAAGGTGCAGTCGGGGAAGGCGCAATGTCGGGCAGACGACGGCACGCACACAGTAGATATGTGGAGGTGCGAACAACGCTAGGTGAGGTTTGGATGGACGATGGCAAAGTCAAGGAGTTGCAGAGGTGGCAAGGTGACGACATGACCGAGACAGACGACGATCAGCGAGAAATGTTTTCTCCTGTTGCAACGCACGGGCATGATTGCTAGTAATAAACCTTAAACATCTATCCCCATACGATCGAATTCATAATCTTCAACTTTGCACATGATTAATACACGTACCATATGCAGGGTGTAGGTGACTAGGTGTACGTGCTTACTATGCTGAGCCTTCATCCGATGACAAGGCATCTACGCCATGGGAGCTGGAGTTGGATCACCTGCGGGGACACGTGCTCCGGTTGGCCGACGGAACTGCGAGATGGAACGCACACCGTCCCTGTCGCTGGCCTTGTGGGTTCGTAGCACGCACTGGAGCTCTGTGGCCGCTGACCATGAGCGATTTGCTTTGCGGTCAGAGCTGAGATGTGCTTGCCATGGTCAGGGCAGCCGTGAAGTAGCTGCGCGCGAGATGAACATTGCATGATCTGTGCAGAGAGGTGGTTGTTGTCAGGCTTCAGACAGCGCCATAGCAAGAGACATGAAACATGCATTAATTTCGTCCTCGGTTCACGAGATAAAACTTCCAATAATATCCCTATACCACCTATGTATACCACCATATACCACAGGTGCAAGTTGTGGTGGTATATAATTAATCTTAGCCGTCGGATCTTTTCATACTGGTCCTTTTCCAACAGTGGTATATGGTGGTATGGTCCACCGTAAAAGAGCCCTTTCTGTAATAGTCAAGATTAGCGCGAGAGCGTGAGATGAGTAGAGAAGACGGAGAATTGTACACTTAGAAGTTGTAGGAAGGCACATCATGAGGAGAATTTCTCTAACAACTGTATGTACGCATGTACCAATTATCATGACCTGTGCAGGAATTGTTCGTCTGAGAGGTACGTACGGTGCACGTGCAAGGTGACAGTTTAAACACATAAGCCTGGAGCTGCCCGGCCTAATGTCGACCGCGGCTTTACCACAATGGGTGTGTCTGGAGTAATAGTCTAGAGCTATTTTGAGGGCTAAAGTTTATCCCAAGAAAATATCCCTCTAATTAAATAACTCTTGAGCTGTTTGGATCCCAGGGCTATTTGAGCTATTTGATCTTTAATGTAGTTTTTCAATCATTTGTCCCCCTTAAAATAAATAGGTAGTAATTCCATCTGTACACTTACACTACTTGCCCTTGGCGTCGATGCCTTTGCGGACGAACTGCTTCATGACTTGGATCATCTCGTTGGCTGCCTCGCTCCACGGCTGGCGGAAGAAGAACACATTCACCTGCCCCTCGAGGATGGCGAGCTCCACTGACTACCCCATCTCCTCCAGCGCCGCCGCGTAGCGCAGCATGCGCTCGTGGAGGGTGTCGCGGCCGGCCGACATGACGAGCACCGGTAGGAACACCACCAGCTCTAGGCGCGGGCTATCCGGGCCGAACGGGTTCGTTGCCGGGTGGTCCCTGCTCGCGCCGGTCGGGAGCGACATGCGCCACATCTTGTCGGGCACCTCCAGCAGGAACGACACGCCGGGAGCGGGCGCCGCCGCCTCCATCGAGGTGCGCTCGGCGGTGCCGAAGAACATCGTCTCCAGGACCCGTGACGCGCAGCGGGTCGAGGGCGAGCTGGCCCGACCCATGCCTCACCGAGACGTGGTGGGACATGTTCGCGCCAGACGATTCGTTCTTCGGCACGGGCCAATTTGGCGTCGTCGGTGGCGGCGGGGAGGTGGTGCTCGGGGCGGACGGCAGGGAGCTCCGAGCCAGAGGTAGCCGGAGTGGAAGTTGGGCTGCTCGAACGACCCGAGGCAGAAGCCGTCGTTCTGGAAGTACACGTTCACCGGCAGCTTCTTGGTGCCCGGACATGGCCACCCCGCCGTCGACGTAGACCATGTCGCCACGCCAGCCTCCGCGCACCCGCACCTCCGTCGCGGCGCCTCCGCCACGACGCGCCACGCATCGGCGGCCGGGTCGTAATCCTCCACCCACGCGGTCCGCGCCGACCTGCCCGCGTTGTAGATCCGGTCGCCCACGGCTGCCACCATCCGGATCTGCGGATGAGAAGAGGCGACGCAGGTGGGGGAAGACGGCAGCACGGGTCGGGGGAAGGCGGCCGCGGCCCGGAAGGGAGGTGGAGCTGTGGATGGGGGAAGACGGCACGGGTGGGGGAGGCGGCGGCGTGGGTGAAGCTTGCCGCGGGCGGGGAAGGTGGCGGCGCGGCTGCGGGTGGCGGCAGCCGTGGCTGGGGAACCGCGAGGAGACGACGACCTGCGCCGCACGGGGATGCCTGCGAGTGCGATGGGAGGAGGGACCGAGGGAGGCAACCGCAGGCCCACCTCAAATAGCCCAATTAGCACATCTGGGTGGGATGATTTTTTTGGTTGGCTAGTTCCAAATAGCCCTGAAATAACCCACCGGTTTGGCTCCTTTTGGGGCTATTTGAGCTAAAAACAGGAATGCTAAAAAATAACTCATGGATTCAAACACCCCCAATGTTCGATAAAAAAACGGCAGTTCAGAATAATTACTCAACGGCATTAGCCACACACTCATCATCGTGTCCTCGTCGTAAACTTTCGGTCCTGCCTGAGTGCCTCAATAAAGCCTGGCGCATCTACACACTCTGATATTATTCTGCGGTAGAGAGAAGACACCATCGAGGCAGCTCTGATAGTCTTTTCTCTTTTTCTTCGGATCGGAACGGGAGGCATCTGAGGAATTCATGGCAATGGTATAGGCATTATCGATCGCCGCCATCTTTTTCACTACTCCTATAAGCATGCATCCTGTAGAGACCTAACACCAATGCAAAATCTATCGCAGGATCACTACTGGACTGGATCAACGTCGCCAACACCAGCCGGGTCAGATTGTCTTAACGTTGGCAACTTGTCAACTGCACGCCTGGTTGGATCCATGAACTCCTAAAATCCGGATGCGGAGCTACTGATCCTGTTCGAGGGTGCCGAGGCGTCCGTCCGACACGGATGGGATCGGATCCGCTGTTTCTGTTCTCGGCGGCTGGAATCTTGTTGCCCATTACAATCCAGTGATGTCCATCCACGAACTCAGTGGCGCGGAGAGAATCTGGGCAGAAATAATAATGTTGCATTTACTCGCGAAACCGGTGCCTCATGTATTTAGTTGGGAGAAGAGTACAATGTGAATTGGAACCAACAAAAAAATATATCATCTTTAGCGGGCTAATTAGCGTCCAATAGACCGTCCTTAATACCATTAGACTACAAGTTAATTCACTGATATAATTCCTTGCTACAACAATATTTTTTTAATAGCATGCTACAGTGCCATGAAACCAGCCCGTCCCCACAACTAGCCCATGGGCTGGGTCTCACACTAGCCTTTTTTTTAGTGGAGGTCCCACACTAGCTAGCCTTTGACGTGGAAATGGAATCATGTAAGAGCAACTCCAACAGTTTGGCAAACCAACTTGGCATCCATATAATTTTGGCAAAATAAGAAAAATTGACTTCCAACAGTTTGGCAAACCAACTTGGCAAAAATAGAAACTCGGCAAAACTCACCTCCCCACGCGCATATATGCGCGCGCGGATCGTGGTTGCCATCGGTGTTTCCCTGTAGGTGGGAAGGTGAAAAAAGAAATAAAGAATAGAGAAGGATTCCTGATGTAAGTTTTCAATAGGTGGAAGGGTATTGACATAATTTTGTTTCTTTCAGGATTCCTGATGTAAGTTATATATGGGTTTGGCAAGTGAATTATGCCAAATTGTTGGAGATGAACTCTTTTTTTACTTGGCATATCTTTTTAGAAGTTGCCAAAACACAAGATTTGCCAAGTAAAATTTCGCAAACTATTGGAGTAGTGCTTACCTCAAGCTTGGTGTTTATTTCGTGTCAACTACTTTTGAGTAGTGTTTTCCTAAACAGAATTAAACTCTGTTTAAACAGCGTCTAAATGCTAAACAGGTGACCACCGTCTATGTCGTTTAGCCTGTTTAAACACCATTTATCCTGTTTAAACGTCATTTAGCTCGGTTTAAACAGCCATTTAAATAGATTAAACACTAAACAATGGTCGGCTGACTGTCTACATTTACCGTATAGGAAAACACTGTTTTGACATCATGATAACGTACTATATCACACTCCTTAGTAATTTGACTTGTCCTCTTTGGTGGTTTATATAAGCATATGACCTCGTACGTACTCTCTCCTTCACGCTTCAACAAGAACTCCAATTAGTACGTCTAGTATCCTACAGTTTAGAGAGAACGACATATAAACCTTTCATTTAGAAGAGTTAGTAGCATGAATAACATGTTCTTGTTTGGAACGGGAGGCATTGGACTAACCAAATATCGAACTAGACCAAATATCTAACTATCACCTGATGATCAATATCTAACTAGAACCTGACCAAATATCGAGCAAAAACAAACTGATGCAGCAAACTACCACTTAACGCAAATTGGATTGACACTACTTTTGCCGGATGAGCACACCCTGCCCTCTGTTCCTCCAGGAACGGAGCCTTCGCCGCACCTGCCTGGCCGCGGAAGCGATGAACCCGTTACCCCATTGCTTCTTCTCTGACGAAACTGAAGAACACCAATGCTTCTGAATGACTCTGTTGTCCCCACAACCTCCTTCGCCCCCATCCGCCTGTGCTCGCCGTCGGCTGTCTCTGCCTGATCCGCCCTTTCTCTGGAAGGGGCTCAGACAACCAAGTGATGCGCCGGCTTCCACCTGCGCTTGCCGCCGATCTCCACCTGCGCACGCCGCCGCCAGCCTTCGGAGAAAAAGTGGCGATAGGGGCGGGGGGGGGGGGGTATCGTGAGGGTACTGTCGTGCCTGGGCTGCGGTGTGCATGTTAGGGACTGGACGAGAGGTTTGGATGGTTTCTGGGCTTTATTAGGGCATGGGTAGGGTCGGGCCCAAACAGTATCCACCCGGAATTAAATCATAATTAATGACGTGTCTGCTTTAATTTTCGTGCAAATTTGTTTGGGAGGACCACCGGAGCAAATCTCATCTTTTCTAATAACTGTATGTACCAATTTAATTAGGACATAGATAAATTTTCTTTATTCACAATGGAAAAATATCCTGAAGATCTAGCATTATCCCGGCCCGTGCAGGATTTGTTCATCACGTCTGAGAGGTACGGTGCACGCGCAAGGTGATGACGGTTGAAGGGAGCACACATAAGCTTGGATCTGCCCTAATGCCAACCGCGGCTGGTTACCACAATGTTTATGAGGAAAAAACTGCAGTTTACTCAACAGCATTAGCCACACACTCAGCAGCAGCAGCAACAACTTGTGAAAGTGTTAGAGGGTGTTCGGCTGGCTTATCTCAGCTTATCTCGGCTTGTTTCGACTTATTTCCTCTCACAAAATACTATTCATTCTACTAGCCGAGCACTATTCATTCTACCAGCCGAACAGTCTCTTAGTTGATCAACCAATAATAATCGCTAATCTGGCGCTATGTGTGCGGCAGGGGTGCTGCTGGCAGGTCTCTGCCAACTTGCATAGAGGCATTGTTAGAGTGGCGCAGCGGAATCCGACCCGACCCGATACAGCCGGTGCCCACCAGACCTAGGTCCACCGGAGCCCACAACAATAAGGCATTGGGCCTAACTCAACCCAAAAGACTAGCCTATTGGGTGATGACTGCTCCCACCTATATGTTGTGCTCCCCCACCATCAATTTCCGATGTGGACTAAACCCAACAATCTCCCCCGTCACACATTGGGCCCAACTCTTCCATCACGTGTGATCTCCCGAAGACGTTTTTCAGGCCCCAAGTCCAACTCTCCAGTCACAACCATCCGTGTGACCATCCGGAGTCGTTCACGGGCTCTCCTGTCACCATGTGACCCCGAAGATGTTTTTCCAGGTTTTTCCGACCTTCGGCTCTGATACCATTTGTCAGAGTGGCGCAGCGGAATCCGGCCTGGCCCGCTATACCCATGAGCCGGCGCCCCACCAGGCCTAGGTCCACCGGAGCCCACAACAATAGGCTCTGGGCCTAACTCAACCCAAAAAACTAGCATATTGGGTGAGATTACCCCCACCTATATGTTGCGCTCTCCCACCATCAATTTTCGATGTGGGACTAAACCCAACAGGCATAAACCATGTTTGTAGAAAAAGATTCTTAATGCAAAGATGATACCAAATTGTGAAAAGGAAAAAAAATCCATATTGTTCCTATGCTGATGAAGCCATATCATTCTCAAACCAATCCTAGGCACAGCAAGACAGATTCTCTCCGTCATATAAACCGGTGACTTCTACTACATGTTCTGCACCTCCTCAATCACAAGGCCACAAAAAATTCAGTTCTACGCTTGTCACTCCAAAAGTCACTGGCTACTGAAATGGGAGCTGCAAATCTGAGGTGCTTCTTCTTTTTGTTGGGAAACATAGATCGTTATCCTCTTCCGGGCAGAGACATGGAACGTCATTCAGGAAACTAGATCGAACATTTCTGTGCTGAAGTTGTTGAGCTTTACATTAACAGCCTACCGCAACAGCCATGAAACTTGGCATTCATTTCGTCCTCCCTTGCAGCCGTACCCAACAGAGTAGTTCCTCTTATTACTTGTTGTCAGTGGCGGAGCTGGCAAAAAATTATAGCTGGGGCAGATTTGCATGACGAACATAAGGGTGGAAAATTTTGCATGAGACATTTACAATGATGAAACCACTTAATAGGTTGAAAGATCAATGGAAAATCAATATCTCTTTTTATATTTAAAAAGGCCGAACTTTCAAAATCGTGAAAATATTTGAATTAAATCAACTCTTGGTGTATGTATGACAATCTTTGAATAAATCACATTTAGTAGATGAAAAATGCTAAGAGTTCCAATTCAATTGAAATACATGGCCATTTTACCACATGTTATCATTTTATTTCTCACCAATCGGAAGGCAGTACGATTTGGGGCACCTGGCCCTCGCCCAATGCCGATGCCACCGGGTGACCGGGATGGTGATCTGCATCTCAGCACCAGCAGCTGCCGGTCCAGGACCTCGCCCACAGCCGCGCCCAGCGGCGGCAAAGGATTCTACACCGCGGTCGGCGCCGGCGCCGCTCCCGACTCTCCTGTCCCCTACTCCTCCAGACCTCCACCTAGTCCATCCCGCGCGCGCGGCGGCCAGGCACCCTCCGGCGCCCGGCGCTAATCGGCCGCGCGCCTGCGTGGAGGGCTATGACCGACCGTCGGCGGCGGTGGCGCGGCGCTAGGTTCCGCGGCCGGGAGGCGGGAGCTCGGGCGGGGGGCACAGGTGCACGACGACTCACAGGGACTGGCTGGGCTGGCGCAAAGGGCAGGAGAATGGTAGGCCGGCAAGGGCTCTTGTGCTAGCCGATGGGCCAAACTAATTTAATTGGGACTTTTTACTGGAGCTTCTGACCGGCCCACGATGGCCCTTTTATTCCTTTCTTCCACCTCCTGCCAGCAGACGCAGACGCCGGAATTTTTTTATATATTTTTAATCATTTTGCAAAATTATACGACCATTTGAAAATTTATCAGTTTTGACCACCAAACGTCGTGACGCACGGCAGCCGCCGTGCGCCACGGCGGTTGCAGGTCCAACCGCCGTAGCCCACGGCGGTTCGGGACGGCAGTTGCAAGAGCCGGAAGGTGGCAGGCAGCGGCCATGCAACCGCTGTGGCCCACGGCGGTTGCACCACCGTGGGCCACAGCGGTTGGTTTTTTTAATATTTAGAAGAGAAGACACACACATTTGCAATGGCACGTACGGTGCTTGTACAACCCTAACAAAGCGTCTTACGTACTGATAACATGCCTTAGGGAATTTAGAAATTTGATTACAACATTCCAAATTAATCTAGTTGTACGAGAACTGCCCGGAGAGCATAGAGCTGTTGGAGTGTTGCGACGGCATGTAGTAGTACCCAGGTGGGGGTGGAGGTGGTGAAGGTGGAGGGGACCAATCTTTCGGAGGGGAGCTGTTCTTCTTGTGGCATTCACAAGTGCAGGTCGAACATTTGCAACATCAGTCGTCTCCTGCGCTAGACGATGGATCCGGAGAAGACAATGCCTCCGACAGCTCCCGCTTCAAGTTGTAGATGACGACGTCCTCGAGGTAGTCGATGTACTGTTGATAGGGATCAATAGCTAGGCCTGGGCGTTCGGTTCTACCCGAACCGATCGGGTCGGTTCTTCGGTTCCTATGAAATTTCGGTTCCCAAATTTTAGCAACCGATCGGTTCTTTTCCAAAGCAGGAACCGGCAAATTTCGGTTCCGGTTCCGGTTCTACCGAAGGAACCGATTTTTTCAAAATGCAGAAAACAACCCATTCAATAGGAAATTTCAGCAGCATTTCGGCTACATTTTCATGCAATCAACAGGACAGTTCAAACAAATGAAGCATAAAAATCAGTCTAAAAATCCCCACATCTAAATCGGTCTAATATCATTCACAAATGAGTAGCACACTAACACTTACACTGCAGGATGCAATTGATGTAGTCGTTGTGATATTGGACCATTGTGCAGCGGTGGGCGGGCGCCGGGCAAGCACTGGTGGACAACGCACGGTAGCAAGGATGACTGGCGGCTGGGGCAGCCTGGCGCTCGGATCGGAGAGAAGAAAGAAGGAGACAGAGCCTCCAAGAGTCGGAGTCGGAGAGGGCGGGCTCTGGTGGTCCACGAACAGGCAAGACGGCGGCAGGAGCGAGCGGCGTGGTGGGCTGGAGGAGAGGGCGAGTGGTTGCGGCGCCGCTGGGGGCGCGGCGCGGGGGGAGTCATGACTCGCGGCTGGTGTGGCCGACGCGCCACTAAGCCGCTGACTGTTGACCGCTGGAGTGGACGCGCCCTCTCCCTCTTCCTCTCTCTATCGGCATAATGGGCCTGGGCCGCTTCACATTCTCTCATCTCCTGGCGATGGCGCATTTCCTTCTGCTCCTCCTTTTTTTCCTTTCTCTTTTCCTACTCAACCATGCGAAACCACCTCTCCCTTGCATCACGGGCTTCTCCCTCGACGTAGCTCTTGTCAAAGTCGGACTGCTCGGTATCTGGCCACTGCATGAAATCACAAAGATGAGGTGGAGTCTTTTTGCAAAGACATGTCAGCAAATAATAAAACACAAATGACAAATGAAAAATCGAGAAATGTAGTAAGTCCTTACTTTGGCTCTAAGGTTGCGGTCGAATGGCTGGATCGGGCCGTGGGCATAGTTGGTGCACATGAAGAACCTCATCCTGTAGGCGTACCCCAGAACCTTGCACCTGACAAGCTTGCAATTGTCACCGCAGAAGCACATAGGAGTCTCGATCCCCTTTGGCACCTCGACATTATCCTTCCTCTTCGTGAGGAACTCCAAGTCCAACTCAGGACCTGAGGAGGCCATTGCAAACTTGTAAAACAAGATTAGAACAATTATAGGCAAAATAATACAAATGAATAAGCATAATTAAGATGACACGAAATAGCAGTTCAATTATTACAATACAATACCATGCATAAGTTCGTACAAGAAATAATAGTTCAAATATTACAAATTCCGAATTTAAATGTCCTATCGTTACAAGCAACTCGGATCATCAGAATCCTATCTGAATCCTGCATTGGTCCTACGCCCACGTCCACGTCCGCGTCCACGTCCACGTCCGGATGGGGGTTCGGAGAGTCCTGAAGATGCTGATGAGCCCGCATTGGCCGTAGTTGGTGCGTTGCAAGCATAATTTGGAGCTGTGCACATAGTCCTTGATATCATAGTAGCTGCCAGGATTCATCTGAACTATTGTGTGCAGCAAGTTAGGCAAATTGTGGTAGGATGCTTCATAAGTACCCCACCTATACTCCAATACCTTCTTCTTTGCTTGGTATGCCTTGCCGTAACCGATGGTGTACCCGAATTTTTCCTCAATTGCACCGATAATTGCCTTCGGCTCATAAGAAGTACATTTCACAATGGTAGGGTACATATGGCTTGCAACAAAATCGACTGAAATGTTTCAGTGCCTTGCATTGATCCGATATAGGGTACAAGTGTGACCCCTCACTTCTTTCACCTCTAAGTAATGATCCCACTTCCCCTTATATGCATACACTCGAATAGAACAATTCTCCTTCTTGCAACACACATCATATATCCTCGGAGAGCTATTCACTACCCTAAACTCCCTGTGCAGAGTCAAGGTGGACCATTGCTTGACAGCATCCTTCACATGTGTAGTACTGAGGTATATGGCGCCTACTGTAACCTCACTCTCTGTGTACTCCCAGGGGACATTCTCACCACGATTAACAGTGCACTGTGAGAAATCGTAGTTCTGCCAATCCCAGGGCACATGATCCTCAGACTGATCATCATCATCATCATCATAATCATTGTTGGGTATTTTAGCGACACACGAAATAAATCCGCAAGCGCACGGATACCGTTGTAGCTTTCACCTCAGAGTATTCCAAGGGTATCGAATCCAAGGGAACGTGTGTGTACTAACTTCGTATAGTCGGTCCAAGGACACACCCAGATAAGAGGCAAGGATAGAGAGGATTCCTAAAGATAGCACTATAGATGAGATTAAAGGTCGATCTCTAGATAGAACTTGGCTCAGGATACCGATAACCCTGACTTAACAGGCGACTCTGGTATGCGGATCTATGTGGAACGGAGCTCTGACTATATCCAGCTGCGGAGGATCAACGAGGGCCAGAAGGGCTGTCACCACCTCCTGGACTGCCTCTACCTAACCTTGGGATAAGTCGAACGGATGATAACCGGTAGCGTGTCACAACGTCCACGCTGTGGTTACTGCCGTAGCCAACGGACTACGGCACCCTGTACTGATAGAACTACGACCACGGAAGAGAACTGATCTCACTCACTATAGGTACAACTAGCTTATGCTAAAGGCATACGAGAGAGCACTCGGTCCCGTACTAAGCTTCCAACGTATACGAACGACTTGCAGCAGACGAACGTATAAACCCAGGATCTACGCACTAGCAGAGGAGAAAGGCTACTCATGCAACCTAGCCTAAACTATTAGAAAGGAATCAAGAACACACTTTATTCTAATCAGAGCATGCAAGCATATCCACTTTAGTTTAAATGACGAACATGCATCCAAACGGATATGAGCACATGTGAACCTATGCTACAAGATCGAAAGG
Organism: Cenchrus fungigraminus; assembly: GCA_036936925.1. Taxonomy (NCBI): domain Eukaryota; kingdom Viridiplantae; phylum Streptophyta; class Magnoliopsida; order Poales; family Poaceae; genus Cenchrus; species Cenchrus fungigraminus. The sequence continues at coordinate 25,742,101 of CM072780.1, read as the reverse complement.
TTGTGTTCGTGAAGAACACAAACCTCTAAATCAAGAACATATCACCTATGCATGAATGCTACTTTAGTCTAAATAAGAAATGCGGAAATACTTACTTTACTCTAATTGAAGAACAAGCATCCATAGAAATACAAATCTCTCTCTCACTCCCTACTCTCTAATCTACCAAGGAGAGGCCTCTCCTTTGAAGGGAAGCACTCATCCTTGGGTGAAGTGGTGTAGTGTGTCTCATTTCTTACCCCCTCCCCTCATATTTATAGGCCAAGAGGAGCTCCCTAGGCTGCCTTGGGCGCCACCAAGGCACCAATGAGGTGGTGACACGTGGCGCAGAGGAGTGGGGGCCAAGTTGGTGAATCTTCCATGAGAAGGAGCTGCAGGCTTTCGGGCGGATATTCGGGCATACACCTGGCACCGCCTTTGGCTCGTCACGACAAGACGACACGTGGAAGGGCGGCGCGAGAGGCCTCAGAGTGGGTTCGGCTGACCTAGGGGATCGGCCGATCCCGGGGTGGCCCCGATCGCGCCGGTTTTCGTCCAGGTGACTGCCAGGTGGGTCCCAAGGTGGGTATGGGGGTGTTTGCGTTGTTTCTAGCCCGTTATCTCGTGGTTGTGGGCCCTTGGATCCGCGTGCTTGCTCCTGATTGGTCGAGAGTGTGCTTCTTTGGATCGGTGAGGTGTCATGGCCATGTGGCTTCTGTGTGGTAGCATGTCGCAACGTGCCCTGGTGTGGGTCCCACCGGGTCCACATGATGTCTTGTGCAGATCTCTCTCATCCGGGCTCTGATGTATGCAAATGATATACCCATTTCGATCGTCTCGATGAGCCCGTTGCAATGGTGCAGACCAATTTGGCAATTGAGGTTGTTTATGATGATGCCATATCTATGCAATTGGTTTACTTGCTCTCAACTATATCATTCCATGCGCATTTACATGTGTCCTGCAGCAAAAGATAGAAACACCAACACTTGTGGAAATTGTCAGTATAAAGCCCTATTCTAGTGTTGATGCCCACTTTCTATTCATTTTATGCAGGAGTTGACGGTGTAAAAGTGGTACTTAACAGCCGTCAACAACACCCCCACACTTGACCTTTGCTCGTCCCGAGTGAAGGGAGAACAAATCAAGTGGGACATGATATCCAAAGGTATGAAACGAGCATAAGAAATATTCCAAACCATACCTTGTACCTGTGAACTCTGTGGAGTGGCTATCATGCCATCTTGGGTAGTTGAGGAATGGAACGGTCATGAATCAAGTCACTTCTGCTCATCATGTCAAGTAACTTGGGGTTTTGCAATAAGTTTTCAAAACAAACTTTGCTTAGCTCCTCATTTGATTCTCTCATATCGCTCAATGTGTATAAGTCCTCACCAAGGCAATAGCTTTGCCTTCTTTCTTCCTACTTCTAATGATGACTATATGTGGAGCTCGGGGTAGGATAAAAGATAAAGCATACTTGCATCACATGTATTGCAAAGTCAAAAACCGGATCCAAGGAGAAAATCAAGTCATACAATCAGATCAAGACGTGCACATATATGGATGTGATGGATATGGTAAGGTGGATACTAGGCCCGGAATGGGTGCTAGATATTACCATATATATGATGAATGTTGTGGTGATGGTAAGGTGGACACTAGGCCCGGAGCGGGTGCTAGTTATTACCATCAAATTTATTAGAACTCCTTTTTGCATGATCACATCTCCCTCCTTTTCCTTCTTTATTTTGGACATGGGCTATCCTTTCTTTCTTTTTTTTCTTTTTTTATCATGCCTTGAGCATGGTGTTTTTTTCACTCTTTTTTTTGCATAGCCCATGTCTCTTTTTTCAAGGACACTTTGGAGAGAGAGAGAGGTCACACCACATACGGAGCTTTATTTTTATAGGATGAATGGACGGTACAATGCTAACTTCCTGTGTAGAAGCATAGCAAGGGGAAAATTGAGTGCACATGAATCTTGATCGTGAAAGCATGAAAAGAATTATCACAAGGGTCACAACAATTTGACAAAGCTCAATGAAACGACAAGCAGCATATGCGTATAAGGTTTTCAAGATAACTCATCATATGGCTTTGGTGGGACTTTGGCATATCAAACAAGAGCTTTGCAAAAGGGTTTTCAATTTTTCAAATAAAATTCCCAAGTACTCAAACATTTAGAGAGAAGATCGTATCACATCAAACCATATCACAAACATCAACTACTTAGATGAGCATGAGTTCCCTAATGATATTTGTTCACAAGCATCAAGATAATAAGCATGGAATAAAACATATGCAAGTCAACAATAGCAGGTAGAGCACGATTCCAAGAGTTTGATTTAGCAGATAAGAATTGAAACTTATTCAAACTCATGAATCAAAGAGAGTGAGATAAAGGGTGCACATACCATCGCTCTTGAAGAAATAGGGATCAAGGAGGACCAGCAGTGGTTCAGCTGACCCATGGGGCAGCTGGATCACTCTAGTTTACCTCGTCCCTTGTCATGGAAGCGCAGGTGATGTTGTGCAATGCCTGTGTGGGAGATCTCAAGTGTGTATGTTTATGATAAGCTTGGGAGATCTCCCCCACACTTGTTCTTGTACCTGGTGCTGTCTTCAAACGAAATGGGAAACAAAAAACAAAAGAGGGACTCTACTAGTTCAAGAACCAGGGAGACTTTATTCAAATTCAAATATAAATTCACCATGAGACCTAGCTCAAACAAGGCTGACCTGCCTTGACTTACCTTCCCTTTTGAATCAAGCTCGATGACTTACCCCATTCGGATTCGAAATTCCTGCATGGGTTAGTCCGCATATACAACCAATATCCATGCAAGCATTAACTACAAGGTTCATCAATCAAACTCGACACCATGTCTTGTTTGATTGAAGAAGACAGTTTTAACCTAAGCACCATGCTGAATTTAAAACAACCTATGAAAGCATGCAGCTGAACATGCACTCAAACCATAGCATTACAAACATAGATAAAGGAAGCATGAAAGCATGATCAAGCTATACTCAAAGGGACATAAACAAGAGCATATGATGGTGAACATCGGGCAACCTCCCGGAAGGGCTTTGTTTAAAGTCAAAAGCAGGACGTACCTAACTGGGCAAGACGCAGGAGCTAGCATCACCTCCAAACCAGGATAAGATTTGGATGAGAGGAACTTTACTCAAGATGCTCACATACCTCCCCCACACTTGAAGTTTGCATTGCTATGCAACAAAACTCAAGTGTGTGGAGATCAAGCTTCCTTTTGTAAATATTTCCTCACCAAATCTTCCGAAGTGTTGCAGTTGAGTAGCTCGCATGTTCTTAGGCATCACTTGTCCATCATTCTTTTCAATCTCCACCTGAAAGGTTAGCGACCAAAAATACCCAAAGGACAACCTTATCCTAGAAACATGCTCTTGCTTTTTATTTGAAAAGGGAAATAAAACAAACCTATGCTATCCAGGCTATCTCCTGGTAGTGCTTTGTTTACGGTCATAAGCTCGACCTTGGGAACTTCCTTCGTGCAGCTGTCATTGGTGATGTCATTCCCGTCTCACCACCAATTGTTGATGTATCAGTGAAGCTTCAGCTGCAAGGTCAGTGCCACAGTGCATACACGAAATCTGCAATGCTTATGGTAAACATATGCATCTACAACCATCCTTCTAAACTTTTTATAGGAGAGGACCATAAGGTGGTTGTAGCCCTCGTGCGTGCTCAGTGTACTAAGCATGGTTGACTCTGGAGAGGCATGATGCAAGCATGGTTCATATGGTGTACCAAGAATGAAGCTACCATGCTCATCAATGGAATCCTTTCCTTTGGACTCTAGAGTCGGTGCCTCGATCTCCATGGCCCATGAATTCTCCCTCTCAGGAGGTTCATCATGTAAGATCGATGTTGATTCTCGATCAAGGTCGAGAGCAACATGATATGGGCCAATGGGAAGAGGCTCAAACTCGATCGAGGATGATGATGATCGTTCACTTTCACAAAGGTGAAGAGGATCTTCTGAGTCGTACTCCTGAGGGGTAGAAAATTCTACAACCTCAATGAGAACGGGCTCAGACGATGCGAGCGGAGATACATGCATCATCTCCTCGAGCGGGTTTTGCTCGGGAAGAGGCTCCGCCATAGAACTTTCTGAGAACAAGGGAGTGGTGGCAGAAGCGGCTTCCCTAAGCTTTTCATCTAGGCTCCCTCGAGATGCATCAAGAAGTTTTTCCACAGGGGAGCCTAGGAGGAGATCAAGATCGAGGACATCAAAGATGTGAAAGTCTAGGTTAACCTTGATCTTGTCTACTAGGAGTGGCACGACACATGCAACCCCCCGACACTCAAGAATATGTCCGGAGGGACAACTCTTTAGGAGCTTGCCGGATGGTTTTAGCGTAACGTTGCCCAACAAAGTGTACGCTAGGTGCCATGGCATAACATTAACCTCCATGACGGGGTTAAGGTGGGCTTGTACGGTAATTCCTTTTATGGAACAAGGAACGATCGTAGAGGGTGAACTAATCCAAAGTGCTTCGGAAAAGTTTCCTACTCCAGTCGACCACTTCTTCTCCATGGCCTCCATGATAGATGTTTCGTTTGGAGGATCAGGAGGCAAAGGAGGTACCGTAGGCCTAGGGGAAGGTTCTGTCAAAAGATTTCTAGCTGGCTGGATTTGGACAGAAGAGGGCTCCTTCCCAAGTTGGACATCTAAGCAATTCGAGGTGTTTATGAGATTTTCAAGAGGGTTATCCTCGAATCGATAGAGGAACTCAGGAGGTTGAATTTCTTCTTCCTCCATTGTTCCTGGTTTGGGAGAGGGCTCAACGATCAAAAATTGAGATGTAGAAACCATAGGTTCAGGTTCGGCTGTTGAGAGACTCTCATGGATCGAATCTGATTCCTGGTGGGGTTCGTTATGGTCGGTAGGGAAGAAAGAGTTTTCTAAGAAGCTGTCTAGGATTGCTCTTCCTTCCAGTAGAGTTTTGTGTGCAAACGAACCTCCAGCAGCGATGTCAAGATCTTGGGCAGCGTCCATGTCTATACCCATGCAAAATGCGTAAAGCAAGACATCATCGGGTAGGAATGAGCTGGGTCCAGATGCACAAAGGCGTCTAAACCTAGCCCGCGCTGCTCCTATAGACTCCTCCTCTAATTGTTCGAACTCGAGAATATCCCCTGGGAGAGAGGCCATATCAGTATACCATTGCACCATCCTCTCCACGAGAGAGAATGAGTTGCAAAAGTTATCTCGAAGTTTGCCCCAGTCACCATTTACACTTTTTATAGTGTCAGTGTACCATTGCTCCGCCCTTTCTGACAGAGAGAGGGGGAACAACTTCCACCTTATGGATTCCTGTGTCATGCCTGGGAGAACCAGATGCGAACACAGTTCCTCGAATTCTTCCAAATGAAAGTAGGGGTCTTCATTGATCGCTCCAAAGAAGGGTCGATCCTGAACCATGTCCATAATGTGGAAATGAAGTTCGTGGTTGGATGAAGATGTTGATGGATCATTGAACTCATAAGTTGAGGTGGAGACGTCGTGAAAGGATGGCCTCTCCATGGGTAACAGGGGTAAAGGTAGAATAAAGAAAAATAAAAAGATACGAGGACCACTGGGTACGAAGATAGATACAGCAACCGTTCCCCGGCAACGGCGCCAGAAAGCTTGTTGGGTATTTTAGCGACACACGAAATAAATCCGCAAGCGCATGGATACCGTTGTAGCTTTCACCTCAGAGTATTCCAAGGGTATCGAATCCAAGGGAACGTGTGTGTACTAACTTCGTATAGTCGGTCCAAGGACACACCCAGATAAGAGGCAAGGATAGAGTGGATTCCTAAAGATAGCACTATAGATGAGATTAAAGGTCGATCTCTAGATAGAACTTGGCTCAGGATACCGATAGCCCTGACTTAACAGGCGACTCTGGTATGCGGATCTATGTGGAACGGAGGTCTGACTATATCCAGCTGCGGAGGATCAACGAGGGCCAGAAGGGCTGTCACCACCTCCTGGACTGCCTCTACCTAACCTTGGGATAAGTCGAACGGATGATAACCGGTAGCGTGTTACAACGTCCACGCTGTGGTTACTGCTGTAGCCAACGGACTACGGCACCCTGTACTGATAGAACTACGACCACGGAAGAGAACTGATCTCACTCACTATAGGTACTACTAGCTTATGCTAAAGGCATACGAGAGAGCACTCGGTCCCGTACTAAGCTTCCAACGTATAGGAACGACTTGCAGCAGACGAACGTATAAACCCAGGATCTACTCACTAGCAGAGGAGAAACGCTACTCATGCAACCTAGCATAAACTATTAGAAAGGAATCAAGAACACACTTTATTCTAATCAGAGCATGCAAGCATATCCACTTTAGTCTAAATGACGAACATGCATACAAACGGATATGAGCACATGTGAACCTATGCTACAAGATCGAAAGGTTGTGTTTGCGAAGAACACAAGCCTCTAAATCAAGAACATATCACCTATGCATGAATGCTACTTTAGTCTAAATAGGAAATGCGGAAATACTTACTTTACTCTAATTGAAGAACAAGCATCCATAGAAATACAAATCTCTCTCTCACTCCCTACTCTCTAATCTACCAAGGAGAGGCCTCTCCTTTGAAGGGAAGCACTCATCCTTGGGTGAAGTGGTGTTGTGTGTCTCATTTCTTACCCCCTCCCCTCATATTATAGGCCAAGAGGAGCTCCCTAGGCTGCCTTGGGCGCCACCAAGGCACCAATGAGGTGGTGACACGTGGCGCAGAGGAGTGGGGGCCAAGTTGGTGAATCTTCCATGAGAAGGAGCTGCAGGCTTTCAGGCGGATATTCGGGCATACATCTGGCACTGTCTTTGGCTCGTCACGACAAGACGACACATGGAAGGGCGGCGCGAGAGGCCTCAGAGTGGGTTCGGCCGACCTAGGGGATCGGCCGATCCTGGGGTGGCCCCGATCGCACCGGTTTTCGTCCAGGTGACTGCCAGGTGGGTCCCAAGGTGGGTATGGGGGTGTTTGCGTTGTTGCTAGCCCGTTATCTCGTGGTTGTGGGCCCTTGGATCCGCGTGCTTGCTCCTGATTGGTCGAGAGTGTGCTTCTTTGGATCAGTGAGGTGTCATGGCCACGTGGGCGCTTGTGTGGCAGCACGTCGCCACGTGGCCTGGTGTGGGTCCCACCGGGTCCACATGATGTCTTGTGCAGATCTATCTCATCCAGGCTCCGATGTATGCAAATGATATACCCATTTTGATCGTCTCGAGGAGCCCGTTGCAATGGTGCAGACCAATTTGGCAATTGAGGTTGTTTATGATGATGCCATATCTATGCAATTGGTTTACTTGCTCTCAACTATATCATTCCATGCGCATTTACATGTGTCATGTAGCAAAAGCTAGAAACACCAACACTTGTGAAAATTGTCAGTATAAAGCCCTATTCTAGTGTTGATGCCCACTTTCTATTCATTTTATGCAGGAGTTGACGGTGTAAAAGTGGTACTTAACAGCCGTCAACAACACCCCCACACTTGACCTTTGCTTGTCCCGAGTGAAGGGAGAACAAATCAAGTGGGACATGATATCCAAAGGTATGAAACGAGCATAAGAGATATTCCAAACCATACCTTGTACCTGTGAACTCTGTGGAGTGGCTATCATGCCATCTTGGGTAGTTGAGGAATGGAACGATTGTGAATCAAGTCACTTCTGCTCATCATGTCAAGTAACTTGGGGTTTTGCAATAAGTTTTCAAAACAAACTTTGCTTAGCTCCTCATTTGATTCTCTCAGATCGCTCAATGTGTATAAGTCCTCACCAAGGCAATAGCTTTGCCTTCTTTCTTCCTATTTCTAATGATGGCTATATGTGGAGCTCGGGGTAGGATAAAAGATAAAGCATACTTGCATCACATGTATTGCAAAGTCAAAAACCGGATCCAAGGAGAAAATCAAGTCATACAATCAGATCAAGACGTGCACATATATGGATGTGATGGATATGGTAAGGTGGATACTAGGCCCGGAATGGGTGCTAGATATTACCATATATATGATGAATGTTATGGTGATGGTAAGGTGGACACTAGGCCCGGAGCGGGTGCTAGTTATTACCATCAAATTTATTAGAACTCCTTTTTGCATGATCACATCTCTCTCATTTTCCTTCTTTATTTTGGACATGGGCTATCCTTTTTTTCTTTTTTTTATCATGCCTTGAGCACGGTGTTTTTTTTCACTCTTTTTTTTTTGCATAGCCCATGTCTCTTTTTTCAAGGACACTTTGGAGAGAGAGAGGTCACACCACATACGGTGCAATGCTAACTTCCAGTGTAGAGTCCTCTTCCAATGCATGTTCATCAGCTTCTAACTCTCTCTGATAATGTCGCATCACCTCTGGGTTTCCTTCTCCCTCATCAATAAAACCAGTGACACCATAACCTCTAGATGTCTGCTCATCCTCAGAATCCCCTTTTTCCTCCTCTTGTTGTTCCCCTTCTTCACCAACTTCCCCCTCGTCCACATCCTCAGCTTCCTCATGCACTTGACTGCTAGATCCACCCTTTTGGAAAACTTGGACAAACAAAATCACGAGCAAACCAACTCGACATGCATTTCTGATAAAACTCCTCCATTGTGGAGTCCCTTCAAGTGGCATGAGCTCCCAATACACATGTTCACTTCTGTTGATTAGTGCCATCACCGACAGGCATTGGTGCTTGTTGACGGCTGTTAAGTGCTTACTTTAGCTGTCAATTTACTCATGAATAAAGGAGCAAGAGGCATTTCTTACACGCATTTTAACTAAGAATAATGTAGTTCCTCTTGTCCTTGGAGATTATGTGATTGCAGGAAAATAAGCGTAAAAGAAGTAGCAAACTCACCTTCTATGATTCATGCCACGTCACCTCAGCCAAGGAGGGGCTGCCACCTCAGTTGCCATGCATGCAAGCCATGTCACCAATCCAAGGGAGGCAAGCCCCGACGAATCAGAGTGTGACACGTGGACTTCACATGGATCCATGGGCCCACCAGAGCGCCTAAACCGCCTCAAGAGTACGTGTACACCGGGGACCGACCTAAGGGCCCACAGGACAGCCACCCTAAGGAAGCACACCCTGAGTGGGGCTCACAGGGGGTTGGCCGACCCCACAGGGCGGTCGAACCGACCTTGAGCCCCCCACTCAGGGGCTTCCACATGGTGTCTCCCCATTGGTCCTAGAGGCCATTCCCGGGGTGTTTGGCTCCTCTTGACGCCGGTGCTCAGGCCTATAAATAGAAGGGGAGGGGGTTCATTTCTTACCAACACACTTTACTTCTCCTCTCTCACTTTTGGTTTCTAAGGCTAGGAGGTAGGCTAGAGTAGTTCTACTTCAGGTTCCAAGTCTACTTTGGGATCTAGGTATGAGTTCTCTTGCATCTTTATTTCTTTGTATGACTTTGATCTACTTCAGTTATTCAGCTATTTCATATAAAGTTGTGCTTGTATACATGGGTGATTTGTTCATGTGTTCTTCGCTTGTTCATCATTTAGAGGCTCATGTTCTTGATGAACAAGGCCTTTCGATCCAGTTGACGAGTGACTTACTCATGTTTTCGGTGTTTGTTCATAAGTTCGAGGCTCATGTTCTTCGCGAACACAACTCTTTGATCTTGTTGAATAGACATAGGAAAGCACAAATCCGTTTATGTACCTAGCCTAGTTTGATCTAGTTAGATTCCATGTCCGTGTTGTATGAAGTTCGTGCTCAAGCTACGGTACTTGGTGTAATTGGCTGATTTGTTTGGTGGCTCTGACCTGGGTCACAATAGCCCAGGCCGGTCAGGGTCCTGCTAACAACGTAAGCGTGGTGCTTGGGTTGTGTAGCTACGTTACTTGTGAGTGTATCCCACGGTTTTTCTTGGGGTAGGCCACGGTAGTGATAGCCGTTGGACCCTTCTGGAATCCCCCACGTTCGGATACGCTGCAGGAGTCTAAAGTCTAACAACCGGAGTCATGCGTAAGCGACGCGGGAGGTTAGCTCCCCGTTTGTACCTGGGTGCTTGAGCCAATAGTCATGCAATGCTAGTGTGTATCTAACTCGTCTTACTAACTTCGTGTGTTTAGTACTTTGGAACCTAGAACTAACTCGTATGTTGCCTCCTAAGCCTAGGACCTTTAGAGAGGGTGTGTTTGCGTGTTCACACTACCAACTTATCTATCATATCTCACCCCTGAACTTGGGTGTCTGGATTATTTCCGTCTATGATTTATACTCATTGCAATAGTGTTGAACTTGTTAATCCACCCAGCCTTCCTTGGATTCGATACCCTTTGGAATACTCCTTTATGGAAATGCTACAATGGTACTTCCGTGCGCTTGCAGACTCTTGTAATCGTTAGGATTACCATTTGGTCATTTCTGGCATCGTTGCTAGGAACTCATAACTTAGCATTGACGTTAATAAATACCAACAAGTATTTCTGGCGCTGTTGCCGGGGAAGGCTAAGGATAACATGTCAACACTTTGCATATGTTTATAATCATGACAGGAATGAAACAGTTCTCAATGCAGGCTAACTTTGATTGTCTTCTTTGTCTATTGATGATGAAGACAGGTAGTGTATGACTGGTTTCGACTTACCGCCGAATTTCGCTGAAGATCCTGAGTCACTCGTAAGGAGAGCTAGAACTCATTTCGGTTCTCCCCAGCGTGTACATACGGAAGTCGATCCAGCTTCCTTTGTGCCATCTACATCAACTCCTATGGCCAACCACGAGAAGACTCTTCACGAGTACTCTGCTCCCTCTACTGATCAGGTGCCCACCGGCCCCGAGATCAACACCGGGAACGGAAACTTCGAGATCAAAACTGGCCTCATTACGATGGTATAGGCTAGCCCATTCTGTGGCAAGCCTAATGAAGACGTGAGCGCCCACTTGCAACAGTTCCTGAAGCTGTGCAGTACCTTCACTATACGAGGAGTGGAGGAAGATGCCACCCGTCTGCGGCTGTTTCCATTCACACTTCTGGGAAAGGCGAAGTAGTGGTTCTATGCGAACCGTGCAGATATTGACACCTGGGCAAAATGCTTAGCAGCGTTCCTCGCGAAATTCTTTCCGTTGGGCAGGACCAATGCCCTCCGGGGAGAATTTCAAGCTTTCAGCAAGCAGCAAACGAAACCATTCCAGAAGCTTGGGAGAGGCTGTAGGAGTACATCCTGGCTTGTCCCCATCATGGGATGGACAACTGGCTTATCCTTCAGAGTTTCTATAATGGGCTGACTCCGACAGCCCGAGGCCATATTGATGCTGCTGCTGGAGGGGCTTTCTTCTCTCTCACTATTGCTGAAGCAACTAAACTTATTGAGAAGATGGTCTCCAACCAAGGGTGGAGTGATGATCGACTCCAGCCACGTCAGAGGGATACACATACCGTCAAGGAAGCGGATATGTTGCACGCCAAGATGGACCTACTTATGAAAAGAATGGATGATCTGACCAGCGGGAAGGCTGCCATGGCCATCACTACTCAAGCTATGGACTCTCGCATGACTTGCGAAGTCTGTGGTGACACTGGGCATTCAGGGAATTGTTGCCCTACTACCCAGCAGGACGTGATGTACATGAACGGCAACAACAATGGTTGTCGTCCACAAGGAGGTCAAACGTGGAATCAATCACGCCCTTATTATCAGGGAGGTAATCAAGGTAACTCTTTCAACTCAAACCAACCTTCCTTGAGAGATCTGGTTTTCGGGCAAGCTAAGATCAACAATGGTTTTAATAAGAAAACAGCTGCGATGATAAGGCTTTGGAAAGCCTTAATGTTAAAATTGATAGCCTTTCTTCTACTCTTAAGGACCAAGTGAGCTTTAATAAAATGATAGAAACCCAGTTGGCTCAATTAGTCGCTATGGTTCCTCCAATTGAGAATGCAAAAGCGGTAGTCACGAGAGGGGGTAAGACCACTCGCGACCCGCCCTATCCTAATCATGCAGGAACCAAGAAAAGCACGAAGGGGGACGAAGATCATGACGATGAGCCATTAGGCATGAGGGAGCCTGCACAAGCAAGAGTAGCAGAAGAGAAGGCAGATAAACCTGAGTATATTGACACAAATATATTGCCATTCCCTCAACAAAATAGGAAGGCGACAGTGGACGAGCAATTCACTCGCTTCGTGGATATGATTCAGAAGGTCCACATCAATGTTCCACTCCTTGAGGCTATACGTGTTCCCACATACGCACGTTACCTCAAGGATATCCTCACCAAGAAGCGAGCTCTACCCATTTCGGAGGTGGTAAAGCTTACAGAGGAGTGTAGCGCAGCTATACTCAATCGTCTTCCAGAAAAGAAAATGGATCCAGGGTGCCCTACGATCACATGCACGATTGGATCACAAAGATTCGACCATGCCCTCTGTGATCTTGGCGCCAGTGTTAGTGTCATGCCAAAGGTAGTCTTCGACCAGCTCAATTATATGGAATTGTCCCCAACCACCTTGCAGCTACAACTAGCCGATTCATCAGTACGGTACCCAGCGGGGATAGCCGAGGACATCCCGGTGAAGGTGCGGGATTGTTTCATTCCAGTGGACTTTGTGGTACTCGACATGGACATTGGTAATGAAGTACCGCTCATCCTGGGACGTCCATTTCTGAGCACGGTTGATGCACAAATTGATGTTGGTGCCGGAGTAATCCGTCTCCACATCAATGGCCAGGAGGAAAGATTTGAATTCCGTCCGCGTAAGGAACAGTGCTCAATGGTCGAAGGCATACCAAGGATGGACACCCTTGCTCAAGAAGTTGAATCTATACAGCCACGTAGGGAGTCTAGGTCCCCGTCCAAGAAGCAGTACCCCACACCTAGAAAGCAACAGAACATCAAGAAGGTGTGGAGAAGAGTGGGCAGGGAGCTGACTCCCTCGTTTTCAAAAGCGGACCCCTCACCAAGGTAAGAAATGGGGATGTAGTCGGGGCTCTAGAAGACTTGGAATAAAGAGCACTTCACCGACAGGTAAGCTCGAAAAGACACTTGTTTCAATAAAAGATTCTGACTTTTAAGAGAAACAAGCTATTCTTGCTCCACTCTCGCTCGTGCTCTTGTCGGGATTTAAGTTCATGGGAGTCCATCCGGACAACCCCTTTTGAGTTTGAGCCATGATACATAGCAGCAGCAGTTGGAGGAGCAGAGGGCTTATTACCGATGGATGGATTTTCCCCCTCCACAGTAGTGAGCCTGAAGCTAGCTTGGGGGAGGACCCCCAATCTGAGGTAACTTGTATCTTTATTTTCAGAATCTCATATGCTAAAAACACATAAAAATTTGCAAAATTAAAAAGACCGAAAATATTTATTTGCTTTCCTAAACTAGTTTGCTTTCGTATGTGCGGTAAGAATGCATTTGTTCTCCATGGTTGAAATGATGAATAATTGCTCTGTTTATTCCCTTTGTATGCCTTGCTACAGCTTAGTACCCTATTTTAGTTTTGAGTTTGTTGGCTTACATGATCAAACCTTAGCTTGAAACTTGTGGGTAGCAAAAAGCATGACCTTTGCCTAGGTTGTTGTGAGGTATGATATGGTATAATAGGGTTGCTGTGAGCTAGTGCTAAGTGATGTTTGATATCCGGAGTTTTCTTTTGAAAAATAAAATGATAAGTTCCTCAATGATGAGAAATTCCTATCCAAGGCCATATGTAGATCCTAGCTTTTGTTAGCCTCCACATATGCTACTTGTTTTCTTCATTGAGTCGTGTCGAATTGTTGTGACCCTCGGTGAGAAACTTGTCATGCTCCCATGATCAGGATCACGTACATAGCCACTATATGCTAAACTTCTACACCAGAAGTTAGCACCCATCATTTCATCCATCCCCCATCCATTCCACAAATAAAGCTCCGCGCATTGTTCCATGATTACTCTCTCTTCAAAAAAAAATGTGTTCAGTAAGGACTATGGGTTGTATAAAAAAACATGCTTAGGAGCATGCAAGAAAAAAAAAGAGAAGAGAATAAAGAGACATAGCCCAAGTCTCAGAAAAAAAACCTCAAAAGGAGAAGAGAGAATCATATGCAAAAAGGAGTTCATCATCCATCCACCATATACACACATGCACATCTTGATCAGGTTGTATGACTTGTTGCTCCCAAGGATCCGGTTTTTGACTTGACAATACGTGAGAAACAGGTATGCCACATGTTTTCCCTACCTACAGCTCCACATATCAGCTTATTAGGAGTAGGTGGAGAAAGAAGGCAAAACAACTCCTTGGTGAGGAATCATACACAATGAGCGACCCGAGAGTATCATTCGAGGAACTTTGATTTCTTTGTGAAAATTTGCAAAACCTCCGATTGACAACTGATCAAGGTACTTGTGATTAGTAATTTCTATACAACCGTTCTATCTTCCAACCGCCCAAGGCAGGTGAAGCTACAAGCCCCATATCAATCGAGCATAAGGAAAGATTAATGCCGACTCATTCAATCCTTGATAGAGTACCTAGTTGTATGCTTGTCATAAATTAGGAATACAACATCGTAGCAACTCCTGATCAACCAACCTAAGTCCTAAGTGTCTTGCTCGGGACGAGCAAGAGGCTAGCTTGGGGGAGTTGTTGACGGCTGTTAAGTGTTTACTTTAGCCGTCAATTTACTCATGAATAAAGGAGCAAGAGGCATTTCTTACACGCATTTTAATTAAGAATAATGTAGTTCCACTTGTCCTTGGAGATTATGTGATTGCAGGAAAATAAGCATAAAAGAAGTAGCAAACTCACCTTTTATGATTCATGCCACGTCACCTCAGCCAAGGAGGGGCTGCCACCTCAGATGCCATGCATGCAAGCCATGTCACCAATCCAAGGGAGGCAAGCCCCGACGAATTAGAGCGTGACACGTGGACTTCACATGGATCCATGGGCCCACCAGAGCGCCTAAACCGCCTCAAGAGCACGTGTACACCGGGGACCGACCTAAGGGCCCACAGGAAAGCCACCCTGAGGAAGCACACCCTGAGTGGGGCCCACAAGGGGTTGGCCGACCCCATAGGTCGGCCGAACCGACCTTGAGCCCCCCACTCAGGGGCTTCCATGTGGTGTCTCCCCATTGGTCCTAGAGGCCATTCCTGGGGTGTTTGGCTCCTCTTGATGCTGGTGCTCAGGCCTATAAACAGTAGGGGGCGGGTTCATTTCTTACCAACACACTTTACTTCTCCTCTCTCACTTTTGGTTTCTAAGGCTAGGAGGTAGGCTAGAGTAGTTCTACTTCAGGTTCCAAGTCTACTTTGGGATCTAGGTATGAGTTCTCTTGTATCTTTATTCCTTTGTATGACTTTGATCTACTTCAGTTATTCAGCTATTTCATATAAAGTTGTGCTTGTATACATGGGTGATTTGTTCATGTGTTCTTCACTTATTCATCATTTAGAGGCTCATGTTCTTGATGAACAAGGCCTTTCGATCCAGTTGACGAGTGACCTACTCATGTTTTCAGTGTTTGTTCATAAGTTAGAGGCTCGTGTTCTTCGCGAACACGACTCTTTGATCTTGTTGAATAGACATAGGAAAGCACAAATCTGTTTGTGTACCTAGCCTAGTTTGATCCAGTTAGATTCCATGTTCGTGTTGTATGAAGTTCGTGCTCAAGCTACGGTACTCGGTGTAATTGGCTGGTTTGTCTAGTGGCTCTGACCTGGGTCACAATAGCCTGGGCCGGTCAGGGTTCTGCTAACAACGTAAGCGTGGTGCTTGGGTTGCGTAGCTACATTACTTATGAGTGTATCCCACGGTTTGTCTTGGGGTAGGCCGCGGTAGTGACAGCCGTTGGATCCTTTTGGAATCCCCCACGTTCGGATACACTGTAGGAGTCTAAAGTCTAACAACCGGAGTCGTGCGTAAGCGACGCGGGAGGTTAGCTCCCCGTTTGTACCTGGGTGCTTGAGCCAACAGTCATGCAATGCTAGTGCGTATCTAAGTCATCTTACTAACTTCGTGTGTTTAGTACTTTAGAACCTAGAACTAACTCGTATGTTGCCTCCTAAGCCTAGGACCTTTAGAGAGAGTGTGTTTGTGTGTTCACACTACCAACTTATCTATCATATCTCACCCCTGCACTTGGGTGTCTGGTTTGTTTCCGTCTATGATTTATACTCATTGCAATAGTGTTGAACTTGTTAATCCACCCAGCCTTCCTTGGTTTCGATACCCTTTGGAATACTCATTTGGGGAAATGCTACAATGGTACTTCCGTGCGCTTGCGGACTCTTGTAATCGTTAGGATTACCATTTGGTCATTTCTGGCATCGTTGCTAGGAACTCATAACTTAGCATCGACATTAAGAAATACCAACAATGCTCTAAATCAACTGCAAATGCCTTGACCAGCCAGTTGGTCATACCCTCCCAAGTTCTTTCTGCTGCTCTTTTAACATTTTTCTCAATTGAACTAAAATTTCACAAGTCAACTCCTTGTAGACCATATATAATTTCTCCAATTCCATAATACAATTTGACTGTGACTGTCTCTGACATGTCTGATTCATAATAAAAAGCAATAACTGCTATCAAATACTACATCCAGGGGCTAAGAAACAAATAGACTAATATCTAAACTGAAATTGCAAACTAATCCGCCGCAATCTACAGAGTTAACAGTAAATATGTTACGTAATATAAACTACAACTACAGATCTATACTCCAGAAATCTATACCATACATAAATCTACATAAATCTACAGAACTAATAGTAATTATATCTAAGTGAAATTACTAAAAGAGTTGAAATCAGCGAAATACCTGCAATGAAGCGAAGAACCAGCAGAGCTTCGCTGCTCCGCCCCCTCCACCTCCCTCTCTTCTCCTTCTCAACCCTAAACTCTACAAACAGGAACTATTTCATACTACAGATCTAAAAAATACTTTGAATCACTAATTACGCTTTCATTACATCTAAGTATAGGTGCTAAAAGGGTTGAAATCAACGGAATACTTACAATGAAGCGAAGAACCGGCAGAGCTTCGCTGCTCCGCCCCCTCACTCTCTTCTAATTCCCAACCCTCTTTTTCTTTTTTTTCCGAATTATTATGACATTTCCGGGCTAATTTTCGGCTCTTACATAGGGGCGGCGACCTACCGCAGTGGCCCACGGCGGTTGCACAACCCTACCGCCGTGGCCCACGGCGGCTGGGCCTACCGCCGTAGCGCACAACGAATAGGGCTCAACCGCCGTGGGCCACGGCGGCTGGCCTTCCCGCCCGTTGGGCCCGCGGCCATTGGCCCAACCACCGTGGGCTATGGCGGTTGGACCTGCAACCGCTGTGGCCCACGGCGGCCGCCGTGCGCCACGACGTTTGGTGGTGAAAACTGATAAATTTTCAAACGGACGTATAATTTTGCAAAATGATTAATATATATATATATATGTATGTATGTATGTTTGTATGTATATATATATATATATATGTATGCGGCGAGGCTAAAATGCAACAAGGTGCATTTGCTATATGAGAATGGACAGACCCTGTTGCCTTCCAGTCTTCCAGCCCGCAACAGGAAAGAAAGACCGCGGCCTCGTTGATTGGGCCGCGCGCGCATCCCGCCCCGCGGGCCGAACCTAGCACAATTTGCAACATTACGTGAAGAGTGTTGCGACACGGGACATACCCTGGTTGCATAACGCTGGTACGTGCGCGAGTTGACCGACAAGCAGATGGAAAAATAAAGCTTCCAGACAAAAAAACACCTGGAGAAAAAAAATAAACCAATCGGCTTCGTCCCCCATCTCTCGGGGGCAGCCCCCGCCTCGCTGCCGCCGCCGCCACCGCGCCGCTGCCTCCAACTTCTAATCTAGTGGGAGAAGATGGGGCCGCCGTCGCAGATCGAGCCTGGTGCACCCATCCCGATCATCCTTCCGGGTACAGAGGCGCTAATGCGTTCAATGGCGATTGCTGAGCGCGTGCGTGATGGAGAACGTCGGGGAAACCCGGTTTGTGCTCGTTGGGGAGACCATGGTGACGGTCCTGCGCCGACGTCGACCCCTCTGCTTCTTCCGAGCTCAGTAGATGCGAATCCAGCTCCTGGGCGGATGACGCCGACCGGGTCTGCTGATCCCCTCCATCATACGTCGACACTCACACCGCCGGCGGCTTTGGCTCCGGGGGATCTGGTGACACCGGATGCAGAACGGCTGTTTTACCCGGTGAGTACCCCCCGACAATTGTGACTTAGATGCAGTCTGCTATGCATTTTGATTGGATGCAAAAAATTAGATGGGATTTGTGTTGTAAGTTGCAACATAGATTTGAAAATACCACCTCTGCATTCTGGCTAAAATTGATCAAGTTATATGAAGTCTGATTGTTCTGTTATCCAAGTAATTAGTGGATTGTTATGAACTGAAAAAAAAGGAGTTAGCAATGAACTGAAAAAAATAGGAGTTACTGAATTGCTAAACGCTTTACAACTCTGAACCAAACCTAATTGCAACAAGCTAGTTAAAATGATTGCATCAAATCCAGTTAAAAATGGTTGTAGTCAGATGATAACTAATGAAAAGGTGTTGCAATTAGGTAGTGAGATTTATTGCAACTGACAACCATGTGAAACCTAAGAACTAAGAGAAAATAACTTCATTAGGTTGTTCTGGTACAAACCTGTATGCTGAGAGAAAAAAGTAGGTGTTGCTTGATTTGTTATAACAATTTGCAACTGTAAACCAACCCTAATTGCAACAAGAGAGTTAAGAATAATTGCATACAGCTTTTGTGCCAAAAAAAAGTGGTGCACCAGTTCAACTAAAAAAAAGGATGGTGCCGTGTTTTAATATGTTCTCTCTTTTATGACAGGATGCTGCAATAGCCGCTGTTTTTGTGCCGAGAGTGGGCCAGCAATTCGGTTCAAAGGATGATGCTTACTTGTTTTACAAAGACTATGCAAAACTTGCTGGGTTCAGTCTGCGGACAGCGAGAACAAGCAAGGAAACCAACCATTGGGTTTGCAACAGAGAAGGGTGGCATGATCCCAAAAAAAAGGAGGAGCCAGCAAAGATAGAAAAGGGGTCGAAAAGATGCGGCTGCCCGGCTTATGTGAAGGTCAAAAAGGATGTGAAGCAGAATTTTTGGTACTATGACCATGTACAGGAAGCGCACAACCACAAATTGGAACCATCTGCGAGGATGACAAGGTATATGCACACCCACAAGCACATGGAGGAGGGCATTAACGACATATTTAACATAATGACAAAGAACAGGGTTCCGCACCAGGCGGCGTTGAACGTGATGTCAGATTTGTATGATGGTTGGCATATGTGGGGCTTCACTGAGGAGGACATAAAAAATCTGTACGTGCTGGTTTCCTTATTTTCCACAGATTGCAGCTTTAACATAGCCCTGATTGCAACATGTATCATATCTGAATTACGACATGTGTTTTAAAAAACTGTTGTGTTGTGTTTTTTTTTGAAAATGGTCATAGGAAGGCGGCCAAATCAAGGGAGGAAAGAGAAGATGACCTGAACAAGCTTCTACAATTCTTTAGAGAATGCAAGGAGAACAACGAGTATTTCTACTAGGATGTGGATGCAAATCCAAAAACTGGTGTGATCAAAAACATTTTCTGGAGTCATGCAAGCCAAAGAGCTGAGTACAGGGATTTTGGGGATGTCATAACCTTTGATACCACACATAAAACCAACAGCAAGCGCATGCTGCTAGCCATGTTTGTTGGGGCCAACAACAACCTGAAGAATGTGACCTTTGGACAGGCACTGATTGGTGATGAATCAGTAGGGTCGTTCAAATGGTTGTTTGAGACATTCAAAAGTTGCATGGGTGGGAAGGAGCCTCATGTTGTGCTCACAGGTGAGCCTTTATATGCTTTTTCCTGCGAGTAAAAACTGGTTGCGAACTTAAATCTAGTATATTTGATAGCAGCAATAAATGCTTGTGTATGCACTGCTGATGCTATTTTCCCTCCCATGTTTTTTGCATTTTTTCAGATGAAGATCCTGCAATGAGAATTGCCATTGAGCTGGTATTCCTCAAGTCTCAGCACAGGAACTGCCGCTGGCACATCACAAGACCTTGGGAGTTTGAGCTAGAACAATTGTACATCGAGCACAAGGATAAGAGATTGAAGGAGAGGCTAGAATCAATGATAAACTATCCATTAGGTCCGACACAGTTTGAGGTTGAATGGGAAAAACTAGTTGATGAGTGCGGCATTGCTAACCATCCTGCTATCGTAGCTCTATGGCAGAAGAGAGATAGATGGATAGCAGCTTATTTCAAGGGCATGTATTGTGGCAGGATGACATCAACACAACGGTCTGAGAGTCAAAACCGGGTGCTGAAAGAAGGTTATGTCAATGAGAGCACTAGCCTGCACATGTTTGCTAGGAGGATGTTAGATTTGCTCCATCACGCTGACCACATCGACACCGGAGAGACACACTATGCACAGGTACATAGAAAAAACTCCATATGCCATTTGCAACTGTTACTCTTGCATAATTACAACACAGTGCATATGTCAATAGCATAAGGGCGCAGTAAAAAACATATTAAAAAACAAAAAAAATATTGGTTATGCAGGCTGAAGTGGTGAGGGCTTGCAAGGTGAAGTTTGATGAGCAGCTCTGTAGGGTCTATACTAGAGCAGTATACCAGGAGTACAAACGGGAATACAATAACAACACAGCATTTGTCATTCGCCCTGATCCAAATCCACAAACTAAAAATGGATGGTTGGTGAAGCATGAACTCGGGGGTGGGAGCTTCTGCTGGGCACAACACGAATTCAAAGTGCTTGCTGATAAGGACAATGGTGAATACAGGTGCGAATGCAAGCAATGGGAGCATACAGGTATGCTGATCTGATCTAAACTCAGAAAAAAATTACCAGAAACTACAAATTGCAACTTTGGTAATAACCCAGTTGCAACATGAGAAGGGTACATATTGCAACTTGCTGACTTGTGAGTCTGTTTTTTGTAAAAAAATAAATGCAGGGTTGTTCTGCATGCATGTTATAAGGGCCTTCACACACCTGCAGGTCAGAAAAATCCCAGAAAAATACATACTTAAAAGGTATACTCGTGATGCAAGACAAGAGGTACCGTGGGATAGGCATGACGGCGTGCGGATTGGTCCAACAGCAAGCCGTGAA
Organism: Cenchrus fungigraminus; assembly: GCA_036936925.1. Classification (NCBI taxonomy): domain Eukaryota; kingdom Viridiplantae; phylum Streptophyta; class Magnoliopsida; order Poales; family Poaceae; genus Cenchrus; species Cenchrus fungigraminus. The sequence goes on along the minus strand of CM072780.1, from coordinate 25,720,940 downwards.
CAGACCCGAATGTCAAGCCTTCTACCTAAGTTAATGAAGCTTGGAAGAGTAGGAAGTAGGTCGGATCGCGCTTGTGAGGAGACAAACAGACAATTGGACAGAATAATTCCAGGGATTGAAATGTTCCCAAGAAGCATGAATGCTGCAGCTCCGGCAACTGAATCAATGCCGACAGATACAGGAACTGGTAATCCTAGTGCTGATTCATCAGTCATCAACCCCACATCTGGTAAGTCGCCTGGCTGCCAGCACTCGGCAACAGAATGCCATGAAACAAATGAATCCCAGCCATCATCAGCCCTGTTGCATAATGGTATGTTGCTGATTGAGCCCCCCATGTCAAAAACAAAAGGCAGGTGCTCTAGGAAGAAAAGGAAAAATGATTTTGAACCTGCACAGGAGGGTAACGCATTCAGCACATATAACAAAGAAAACTATGGGAACAAGGAATGCAGTGGGTGTCAAGTCCGGGGGTCACATTACATCACAACATGTCCTCTGAACCCAAATAGAAGCAAGGCAGCAGAAATGCGTCTGGATAAAAAAAGTGCAAAACAACAAAATGCAGGGGCTCCAAGAAAGAGAGGGCGTCCAAAGATAGTGAGGGACCTGCATGAAGAAAATGAGTTAGATAGTGGAGAAGTTGATGAAGCACAAGCAAGCGGTGGTCGAGGGGGTGGTTCAAGTGGGAGAGCAACGCGAGGCCGTGGGAGGAGAGTTGCACGTGTCAACTATGAAGAGTGAAAAACGAGCTGGATCAAAAAAACTATAGGATAGTGCAGCAGTGTTATAAATTATAGCTTACATGTGTATAAATTATAAAAATTATAGGAAACTATTTAAGCTTTGGTATGAATTCATGCATACTTGCTGGTGTGTGAAAAACACAAAAAATTTGTCCCTGTGGGGGATACTATTATATTCTGGATAAAAAACATGATTCCTGATATGTTGTGTGCCATTTGCAACATGGCTGTTGAGCAAGTTGCAACTTGGTGATCTGGAATTTGCAACACGGGGTTGTTGCAGAGTTGTTCCAGAAACCGAGTGGGTGCCATTTGCAACATGTCGGTAGGACCAATTGCAACCTGGTTAATTGACGTTTGCAACATGGGGGGGGGGGGGGGGGGGCGATGCGCCAGAATGAGGATGAAAAATGAAAAAAAAAGAGATCTGGTGCAAATCATCTTCTAAACTTCTTGTTTGTGTGTAATAACCTTTAGTAATAAGTATCTGTAAAAAAAAGCTTATAGTTTTTAAACTTTGATGCTGACTTGTTTCATCAGATTGCAACAAGGATGTTGTGGGAGTTACAACACCTGATGACAACATTTTGCAACACATATATCATTTGTTCAAAACACAAAGATTTGTTCGGTATTTTTGATACAACAGTTTGCGACAAACATCAAGTGTGCATTACAACAATCTGACACACATAGTTTCATGCAGACACACATAGTTTCATACTGGCACACATAGTTTTGTGATGTCGAAGAAAAAAACAAAGTTGTGCGTTTCACTGGGAAGAATCCGGGTCTATCCTCCTTCCACCAATCCGGTAAACATCAAGGTCATCGGGTAAATCAGCCTGGTTCAGTGCGTGGAACACCAAATAGTGCATGAGCTCCACCCTGTAGATGTTACCCTTGAACTGAAAAAACATGGATGAACAAATGCAAATAAGAAACCCAGTTTTAGATTGTTAGCAAAAAGAGACACTGTAACATGCAAAAACAAAAATAGAAGAAAAGTGTTGGGGGGGGTCAAAAAAAGGAACAAAAAAAAGAAGAACTCACAGGATTGATGACAGTGTTCAGCTTGTCGCTGTCCCAAAATTCAAGATATTTCCAAACAAAAAATAGGCAATCACAAGGCCCAGCTTGCTTTGGGACATCAATGAACGGCCTGCTCCAATTGTCAAATTTAGGGAACTTATTCTTGCTGACCTTCTGGAATGCAGCGCTAATGATGTGGATCTTCTCAAAAACTGGGGCATGGCGTGATTCAGGGCTGGTGTTGTTCCACTTGTAGTCGATTGAGTCGAGAATATCAACACGATTGTGAATGCGGTTAATGCAGTAAACAAAGTAATGCCGCTGCAGACACACTGGAATAAAAATCTGCATGTGTTGTGATTATGAGGCATGAATATCAGTTCCCGTGACATTAAAAAAAATGAAGGGGAGGAATTAGGTGGGCATAGAAATCTACTAACCAGCTTTGCCTTATTGAAGTCGGGATAATTCTCAAGCTCACTCTCAAGATGGTACGTTAGTAAAACAAATTCATCAGTCTCAGTTTTTCCATCTTCAGTGAACACACTATTAACATCCTTTACCATCTCCTGGAAAAAAAATTGCAATTCTTAAAAAAAATCATAACAAGTTGGTGAAAAAAAATGCCCCCTAACAATCACAAATTACTGCTGATACCATGACACAATTGCAACAGTCATAGTAACCAAATTGCAGAAACTACATTCAGATAAAAGAACCTTGAAAAAGGGACACAGCAAATTACAACCATGAAGACACACTAATTGCATATCCCACATTTACCCAATTGCTATATGATTAAATAAGTTATGTTGTACAGTGACATAAAAACGATGAAAAAAAACATAAGCATCATCCAAAAAATATAAGCTGTGAGCAAAAAAAGAATATACACAATGCTGGAATAGTTTTTGGATGGGGGGTTTGGGTGGTTCAGTACAAATACTCACATAAAAACCAGGGGTGAGGAAAAGCCTGTATCCAATTGAATCTTCTTTGTGTACAATGTCGTCATAACAAAGACAGAAAACAGCAAAATCTAGAACTTGTGAATCACCGTCTTTGTCGTTGCCAAATGAAGACACTAGATCATTTCCGTCGAACGAGCAAAAAACACTGTAATCAATGAGTGTCGTCCTGTTTGTATGTGGCAGAGAGAAACAAAAAAAATTTATCATCAGATATGTGTATAGGCTTACTAATTGCAACAATGATATATAACAGTTGCAACATATATGGCAGGCAAAAAGATAAGTGGAAAAAACTAATTGCAACACTGGTATAGAGCATTTGCAACAGATATGTGTAGAGGCTTACTCTCTTAATTTATCATCAGATGCAATCTTGTTCCTCAGCGCTAGAGCTTTGGCCAAAGGGACTTTCGGACGATTCTTCTGGATTAGAAAAGGTGATACATACTTTCTTGGCTTCTTCTTCAGACGTTGTCCCACGTGTCTGTATATCATCTTTTGGAACTGGGTAAAGTCCTGTGAACTTTGTTCACGTTCCTCTGGTGACAACCGGACAAGAGGGGTTAAGCAGTTGATATCATCAATTGGGTCGTCAGGGAAGATCGGTTGGGATGCAGCTACACTGGGCCCTCCTTCGCCAATGGCGGTGCTTTCCAGAATCGCAAGTTCTTCCTGGGCATCTTCTTTCTGCTGCTCCAACCATGCTTCATATTCAGCGCGTTGTGCTTTCTGCTCTTTGGTGAAACGAAGCCTAGTCTTCTGGTGCTTGATGGGAACCTTACTAGAAGTTTTCTTTTTCACAGCACGAACACCAAGAGGCTTGTTGTCTGCTCCAGTTAATACTGCAGTGCTACCAGTTGCTGCTGCAGTGCCGCGGGTAACTCTTTTGCTGTAGGTAGCTTTTACTTGACGACTGTCTCTAGTGTTTGCATCAATGGATTTCTGTGGCTGCAGCGAAATTTACATAGAAAAAGAGGTATAGTGAGTTACAACAAAGAAAAAAGGTATGTGTGCTAACAGGCAAAAAAATGTTAAAAAAATTTTGGGAGAAAGGGAACAGATGGCGTAAAATCTTACAGCAGCTGTGTCGGCGTTAGATGGAGTACCACTGGGTGCGTCCTCGTGAGCAGCGCTGCCTGAGTCTTTCCCAATTGTCTCATCTGCGGCTGTTCCAGCATTAAGGGGGCTGCCGCTGGTTGCATCCTCATGAGCAAGGCTTCCTGTGTCTTTCCCAATTGTCTCGTCTGCAATCTTCTTGGTCTGTTTGGGAAAAAAACAAATTGCAACTCGAAGTTAGATACAAATTGCGTCCTAATGATGAAAGAATTACTACATCATGAAGACCAAGTTACAAAAAAATGAATTGTGATTTCACCTGTACAATGCCTTCATCGACAATAGAGGATGTTTCTAGCATATTACATATAGAATCCGCGCATTGCGAATTACCACGCAATGCAACCGGTGCTGCGGGGGTGGGTGTGTGAAAAAATACAACGGTATATGAAAATTAGTATGGCAAAAAAAATCACAGGAGGGGTGTTGTGGTGTGTGTGTGTGCTGATTGAAAGTAGTATGTATACAAAAAAAATACTTGATATGCCTTTTTCCTGGCCACCAGCAATGCCGCTGTGATCCAGCCTGGGTGGATGGCTGTTGCGAGGTGCATCACTAGATGAGGGGGGTTGAGTATCGATTGGTACAGGCTCATCATCATCCTCTGCTGCTGCATAGAGAAAAACGGGATTTGATTACTTTTGCCATTCCCCATTTGCAACACAAGTAAATGCATGTTTACAACACAAAAAAAAGCGCGTTTGCAGTCTGAAAAAAAAATTGAAAAGAGAGCTGGCGCTAGGAGCCTCACTAGTAGATGGCTGTTGAGTTCCAATTGGCTCATAAATATCTTCTTCACCAGCATCAACTTCGACATTGTCTGGTTCATTCCCTCCAGCAGTTTCTTGATGTTCATAAGCATTAGGTGTGTCTGCACCAGCTGCATTCAAAAAAAAGGAAAATGCAGTGAGCTAAAAAAATAGAATACTTTGAAAATGGCAAAAGTATGAAACTGAACTGAAAAGATTGTACCTGGAGATAGTGGAGAATTTGGAAATAATTGGGAAATTGCAATCAGTAGTCCGAAATTACCTCCGGTACCTCCAGCCCGAGCCATTTCTACTTCTCGTGCACCATCTTGTTCACTGCCTCCTCCTCCGCCTCCAACACCTCCAGTTCCTTCCGCTGCTGCTGCGCAACAATAAAAACAAAACCAAAAAAATGCGAATAAATAAAGTTTTTAAGCCCCCACCTGCCAAGTTGCAAACACAAAAAAAGTATGATGTGATTTTACCCCCGCATGAAAAAGGAATAAAAGTAGTACAGATAATTACATAGGTCTGTGCGAGGGGGTTCAGTGTGTGCTCCATCTCTATTCGCACGATTTCCTTCTTGCCCGTCTTGTTCTAAAAAAAGATATATGTCAATAACAGAGAAAAAAAGACACAGCAATCACAAATTATCGTGTCCTGACACCGTGACACAGCTGCAAACTGAAAATTGTACGAAAAAGAATAGAAACAAGATTAACAAGTACAAATTACTACTGAGACAGTGACACAATTGCAACATACATACTGGGCGAGTTGCTACTTTGGATAAAAAGAAGAGAGAGAGAAAGTGAAAAAATCAAATACGTGTTGGTTGGTCGCGTGGTGGAGTCCGTCGTCCAGAATCTCCACCTCCAAGTTCTTCCTCTTGTGCAACATCTTCTTTTCCTTGGTCGTCTCGTTCTAAAGAAAAAGGTATATATCAATAATAGAGGAAAAAAGGAAACAGCAAAACACAAATTACTACTAATACCATGACACAGTTGCAACAGACCTAGTAACCAAAAAATGCTACTGAAAACCGAAATTGTACGAAAAAAAATAGAAACAAGATTAACAAGTACAAATTACTACTGAGACAGTGACACAATTGCAACATGCATGCTAGACAAGTTACTACTTTGGATATAAAAGAGAGTGAAAAAATCAAATAAAAAAGGAAACAGCAAAACACAAATTACTACTAATACCATGACACAGTTGCAACAGACCTAGTAACCAAAAAATGCTACTGAAAACTGAAATTGTACGAAAAAGAATAGAAACAAGATTAACAAGTACAAATTACTACTGAGACAGTGACACAATTGCAACATGCATGCTAGACAAGTTACTACTTTGGATATAAAAGAGAGTGAAAAAATCAAATAAAAAAGGAAACAACAAAACACAAATTACTACTAATACCATGACACAGTTGCAACAGACCTAGTAACCAAAAAATGCTACTGAAAACTGAAATTGTACGAAAAAGAATAGAAACAAGATTAACAAGTACAAATTACTACTGAGACAGTGACACAATTGCAACATGCATGCTAGACAAGTTACTACTTTGCATAAAAAAGAGAGTGAAAAAATCAAGTACGTGTTGGTTGGTCGCGTGGTGGAGTCCGTCCTTCGGAAATTCCTCCACCAAGTTCTTCCTCTTGTGGATCATCTTCTTTTCCTTTGCCGCCGCCACCTCCACCTCTAGCGCTGGTTCCTTGTGCTACTGCTGCATGATTAAAGGAAGCGAGATAAGAATTTTGTATATAGTGTAATAAAAAATGAACCTGAAAGAACAATTAGTTGGTCAATTGCAACACAAACAATGCAGTGTTTGCAACATAGGTGCACTGGTAATTGACACGTCGAAAAAGGGATTAAAAAAACTGAATAAATAATACGGCAAGAAAAGATAAAAGGTACATGGTGATAGGCGAGGCAACTGCATCTGTCCGCCGGAATGTTCTTCATGTGCGTCATCTTCTGCTCCTTGGCCTGATACCCTTGCTGCATGGTGTAAGGCAGCAAAAAAAAAGGTTATAGAGCTCAGTTAATGTTTACAAGTTAGGATGAGGAAAAAAAACTGATTATTACATGGTGAAATAGCGGGGGATGCGCTGAGTCCTCCAGAATGTATTCCAACATTGTCTTCATCTTCTGGAGCATCCTCTTGGTCTGCTCCTGAACGAAGATAAAAAAATGAATATAATTGACCATGTATGTGCAATGGTAATTAAGGATTATACATAAAAAAATTGAGAAACTGCAGAAAAAAATACCTTCTCCTGCAGTTGCTTCCACTAGCCTCGGACGCCTCCTACACTCATTTGCAGCTTCCCGATCAGCCCGGGCATCCGTGACAAGCTTCTGAATACCACTGTAACACTCATGGTGAGCTTTAGCCATCAGCTCGTTGGCCATGTTAGTGTACTGGACAGCCTTCTTCATGTACAACTGAGCCTGCCTTGTGCTCTTGTCGTAAGCTTGCAACACATTGAGCGCCTCCGACTTCCTACTTCTTCCAACCACATCAGCAATACTCTGAGAAAAAGCGGAGGTAAAACTTGGATATCTGTGCATATCAGGGGGCTGGAGGATGGTGGCACCAAGCCCGCCGGGGTCCACCACACCGGCTGAACTGCCACCAGCTGCAGAAAAGGTGCCGGCAGCAGCTGAGGTGCCGGTAGCTGACGTACCACCAGCGAGACTACCGGCAGCAGCCGAGGTGCCAGCAGCAATGGTGGGTTCATTGACAGCAGAGAGCGATGGCGCGAAAATAGGGGGTGTGTAACATGTATCGGCAATGCTTCTCAGCTGCAAAAAAAATTATTCAGCATAGTACTCAGTAACATCCAATAACATGAAAAAAAACAATTGTAGCAAACAAAAAGAAACTGATTATTAGCATTCTTACCCTAAGGTTACCGTACTCAGTAACGCCTTTTGCAACATCTCCCCTGCGATCAAATCCTGATATCTTATCAATAGTTGGGCTGTCAAGTATAGCGCATCGGGGCAAAGTGAATGGCTCAATTGGTAACCTGTGCTGCAAGTTATCCACATACCACATCTGCAGGGAAAACTAAACATAAAAAAACAGGACAAAAAAGATTCCGTGTATATATGAAAAAATGCACAACATGTTGCTGTAAAAAAGAGGAAAAAACAGCAATCACAGATTGCTGCTGATACCATGGCACAGTTGCAACAGACCTTGTAACCAAATTGCAACTGAAAAACTGGATTGTACAAAAATTAACAGGTACAAAATTACTACTGAGACAGTGACACAATTGCAACATACATACTAGGCAAACTACTACTTAGATAATGTGTGCAGGTAATAAAGAAAGTAACTGCAAAAAAGATAAGGCGGGTTACGTCAATTAGAGAGGAAGGGCAGAAAAGCTTACCATCAGAAAGATTCCGCATCCTGTGAGGGGGGTGTTGATACCCTTAACAGGGAAATCCTTTTTAAACAACCGTGCAGCTCTGCTAAGGTTGTCAATAACTGCTTTACACCAATTCCTCTTGCCAATGTTGTTAATATCCTCGGTAAATATCACATCCTCAAGCCGGATGTGGGTATCAGTGTTCGAGAAGAGGAGAGATTGAAAGGCAGCCATAAAAAAAGCCCTGACACCAAGATCACCTACTAACTTCTTGCTCTTGAAGCCCTCCTCAATGTCTGTAATTCTAATTCCATACTTGCCATATGTGCTGGGGCAAATTAGCTGACCTAGCTCATTGCGCCTAGCACGAGCTTCTTCATCAGTCATGGTGGGTGGGTCCCTACCAGCCCTTGGGATCTGGAACACACACCAAACAGTGTGCTCGTTCACAGGGATGGATTTGCCACCCCCAAGCTCTAAAATCATTTTCTCTGCATTTAGCTTCTGCATAAGCCATGTGAGAAGTTTCCTGTCCATGTTTTTTGGTTTGAAATCCAATAGCCCACCAAAACCCTTTGCCTTTATATCATCTTTGATCTCTTTGGGGAGAAGTTTAAGTATGTCTAGGAACTTTGCAGGAGAGCACCGCATTGCAGGAGGTTGGATGTGGCGCTTCTTCTTATCAGCTTCATTGTCTGCATCAGCATCAGCCTCTCCTTCCTCTTGACGTTGATGTACATCGGTTACTGGTACGGGATTATTGGGGAGCCTTAACCTCTTCTTCCTCTCCTGCCATGTGACATTAGCTTTCTCCTTCCCCTTGTTCTGTGCAGCAACACGTGGGGAACAACCGCGCACATTGCTATCCTGGGAGCCTTGTGAATCCCCTTGCAAGCTCATTATAATAACTGCCATTGAGGGGAACAAAAATTAGAAAAAGGATTTGCATAATCAACAAATTGCAACAACAGCTTATAATACAGTTACAACATAAGCAGTTGCTGGATACAAATAAAAAAAGGGTGTCTGTGTGGGGCAGTTACATGCTAAAAACCAACATTAATTTTAATAACTGCCCCTGTAAGGAAACACAAATGACCACAAAAAAAGGGATAAATTGCACTTGCGAATGAATTCACAGTGGTAAAAAGAAATGCGACCATTTTGATAAAAAACAGGCAAATCTAACTACTTTGGGTGCTTTGATGTATTACCAGAGGATCTAAAAAAAAACATACATGCTCACATCCTTTTCCAAATTGCAACACGAGAGTGATGCCGGTTACACATACATGACTACTATATGTGCATTGATCCTTACATTATTGAGTATACTGAGAGGTACTTGGACTACAGTCATCCAAAGGGATGCGGTCAACAATGGCCAACTGGTGAAGCAAAAAAAGCACAACTACTATTTGCAATACGTGGATAATACTAATTGCAACAGTTGGAACCGAGGATAACAAACCAAAAACCCAACAAAAATAGATCAATATACCTTTAAGTTGGCTACGACAAATTGCAACAAAAGGTAATGTGCAGTTGCTTTTATGATAATAAATTAGTTACTACACATCAGAATAACACTAACAAAAAGCAATGCAGGGGGTTCAGTTTCACTTATGCCTGGAAACTAGAAAAAGCGAAAAAATCACAGGCAAAAGCTTTCTGGGGGCTCGAAAAGTGGGTTTCGCTCCCCACAGGCGCCGATAGCTTTGGAGACGGGTGTCGAGATCCAGACAATGTTTCCACTATGAACAAATCACACATCAATCGAGAAAACCTAGTCTCTCACGGGTAAAAAAAATCAAAAATCACACACAGGTGCGTGCGGCGTGTGTGGAGGATTCGGGCGAAAGCGCTAAATCGGCACAATGGGTGAAACACACGGATCTAGATGTGTGGGGTACTGATCACTAACCTCGCAGCCACCCCAAAAAAAATCGACGACCGGGCAGGCGTCGCCCACTCCTCCTTGCGCCGCTACGCAAACAGGATCTCGATCGACGAGGGAGCAGTCAACCGGTGCACGCTGCTCGCCACGGGAGGTGAAGAAGAAGACGGCAGAATCTTCGAGCCCCGATGAAGTAGGGAACCAGTGCGAGACGCCTCGCCGCGATTGGGAGTGGAGAACACTGTGGACTCCTGGAGCACGGCGCGGAACGGAAGAGGGATCACGAGCCTCTAGGAATGGCGGCGGTTGGAGCGGATTGGAAGTGGCGACAGAAATGGCGGATGCGGCGAGGACTGGAAACTGACGAGATAGAAGTGGGGAAGAGAACTGGAGCGGTTTTTAGACAGTAAGCGTGGGGTGCAGGTGGGGTCAGATGGGCGCGCAGTGCGGGAGGAAAAAAACGGACTGCAGGCGCGCGCGGTGGGGGTGGTTGCCGGCTGCTCGGTCGGTTGCTCGCTCGGTCGACCAGACCAAGGCGCGCCGGTTGGTTGGGTGCATTTCCTATATAGGATGCACCCATGTGTAGTATATACCTCTAGTATATGTATGTATGTATGTATGTATGTATGTATGTATGTATGTATGTATGTATGTATGTATGTATGTATGTATGTATGTATGTATGTATGTATGTATGTATGTATGTATGTATGTATGTATGTATATATACTGCCCCACCCTGTCGTATGGGGAGCTCCGCCACTGCTTGTTGTCATCACTTAGTAAATAAATTTACTTGTTTCCTCGTCTATATATCTATAACTCCTACATAGGAGCTCCCCACTAGCCCTCCTTAAGGAGTTCTCACACTTCTGATTGGCTGCTGTGAGTGGTAACTGAAATTCAGTTGACCAATAAGTTTCCTCCTCCCCCTCGCTTCCTTCGCCGCTAAGCATATCCCCCCACACCCCCACCGCGAAGCGCGAAGCGGCGAACACCCACCTCCCTGCACGCCTCTGTCTGGATCTTGGCGACGACGATGACGGTAATGGAGCTCAAGGCGCTGCCGCTCGGCTTCCGCTTCCACCCCACCGACGAGGAGCTCATCCGCCACTACCTCAAGGGCAAGATCACCGGCCAGATCAACTCCGAGGTCGAGGTCATCCCCGAGATCGACGTCTGCAAGTGCGAGCCCTGGGACCTCCCAGGTACTGTACCCTCCGCCACCACTCCCTCCGTCACCGCTCCTGTTGCTTCTGCTCTCGATTTTGTTTCGATTTTCGGTTGTTCTAACTAGATGACGAGAGCTCCGCTCAGATTGTTGACGATTTCTTCGGGTAGCCAGTATTTGGGCTCCGTTTGCAGTTCTGTGACCAGGATTGGCTTTCGCTGGGTGTACCTCCCCCTCCCCCTCACTATCTCAAATCTCCCGTGAATCTCTCCTCTTTTACTTGCCAAGATTGCGTGCAAGCCCGGCCAGATCGACGGCCTTCCTGATTCCTGAATTCCTGTGCGTTGCAGAAGCTCGGCGTTGACGAGGAGATCTTCGTGGTCGACCTCAAGAAGGGCGAGGTCACCAAAGGTCCGTCCTTTTCCGCCGTCCTTCGCACTACTAGAATACCCCACCTATAGCTACGCTATATTTAGAGTTAGACACGCTTTGTTTCGTCTCTATGGCTTTGTAGATACACTTTCAAAAAGCGTGTTAGAAGTGTCTTCCCAGTCACCGTGTTAGGCTTTGCAGAGATGAATTCGTTAAGTGTGTCTATGAAAGAAAACAACGTTTCATTGACACATTTGATGCATGTCTACTTGCATTGATACAATTTTAGAGACACATTTATAACATGCTTAGTGGTGTAGTTACGTAGTATAGTAACGCTTCATTGTATATTTAAAAACATAGAGACAAATTCCTAGATACATCTATAAAGCATGTCTACTAATTTAAAAAAATAAAAAATTATTTTGGATTTAATGACACGTATACACGATTATTTATGTGTAATATGTGTAGTGTGTAGGATTCGAACCCAAGACCTCTCACCTCACACATATCTTCCTTACCATCTCACCTACACAACAAATGTGACTTACATAAGTATGTTTTACTTTTGAGTTTGCCTATGAATAACCATTAGTACACTTATTTGAAACGCTTTATGACGTTCCTACATGCTAGTCACAATTCAAAGCATGTCTAACCATGTATCAATTTGAAACATTTTTTTAATCATGTCAAAAAGTATCTTTACATGACTATAGACGTTGTTTGATACGCTTTCTAGCGTGTCTAGATAATAATAACACTTTAAATCGTGTCTAACGTCGTTTCTTTTGAGATGATTTCCGTAGCGTGATAAAAAAATATCTCTATACGACTACTAATGATGTAAGCATGTTTAATGTCGTGACACTTTGATATGTTCTCAAAATCGTGTCAAAAAACATCTTTACACACCGGCATAGAGATGCTTTTGGAGTGCGTTACTACTATAACGTAGCTAAAGGGGGGTTTTCTAGTAGTGTCGGCCTGAATTTTGGTTCCCCGGATCGGTATTCTGAGATATTCGATTCTCATGTGTAGGGCCGTACCAGGGAAAGCCGGATGCTACCTTCTCCTTCACTGACAACGATTTTCTTGGAGTCGCCACCGGCAAGACGAACCCGCAGATTGCGTTCATCCGGTTAGTTGAACAAAAACTAGCCTTTGCTTCTTCTTTTTTCATTCTGACTCAGGATATTTTTTGGGAGTTTTTTACTGATGAATTCTGTTGTTGTGCAGCGGACCTATTAAGATCAAGGGGAGCATAGCCGCTCCACAGAAGTTCACCCCTGACATCTTCCCCAAGCCAGCGAAGCTGTAGAAGGTTAGATTGTATTATTTGGGCGTGGTTGGATAATAAGGTTTGCAGGCTTCAACCGCTGTGTACCTGATAGGATGAGTGGAATACATGAACAACACACGACCATCTGACATTTATCAGTGGAATTTGGATACCTTTGTTAATCTTTCACTTAAACTGAGCTTAATGTTCTTGTCTGGTGATTGCTGCTTTGCCTTTCTGCTTAGTGGCAGTACAGTGGTTATGTCCTTATTTTGATCGACATTATGCAACATGTTTGGCGTTGCTCTGTCAAGCTACTTATTTCAGTAACATACTTCTGTTATGGCCCTCAAAATGCATGAAATTAGAACTGCCTCTGTAAGTTATGTATTCGGTAAAAAAACGGCAATTTGAGCCCATCAATGTGTCAGATTGGGATAGGCTGTGTGCTAATTTGGCTGTGGTTTAGTAAGAAAAGTTGCATCCATGGTGAAGTTAGGATGCTCGGATCCACATGCATCTAATTTTTATTGGCTGACTAGATCTGGCTATATAGTCTGGTGATAGTTGACATTCTTACTAATACTTATATGTATGTGTGGGTATCATTGTACTTCACAAAAAAAAATTACAGGAGAGTTGGATCTTACAGTTCTGAATTTTTATAGTTAATTATTTTAGACGACAAACACCGAAATTATGTTGGATTATTAGCAGGTTATTACTATCTCAAATCTATTCTTACCCATTGATAATTTTTGTGTTGTACATTAAGTTCCAAAAATTATCCTCCACAAGTTAGTGACCTTTTTTTTCTTTGAAGTTGAAGATCCAAGATTAAAATGATGTCTTTTCTTTAGTTTATTATTGAAATTAATTTTAAATTTCTCTTAGGTAGATTAAATTTACTTTTGCATACCCGGAGCAACGTGCGGGGAATTCTATAATAAGATCCACTATCGTGCAGAGATGATATCATGAAATCCTCTCAGTGTATATATATACGCCGTTCTGTTTTGTATTGTATATGACTTCTCTCTTATGATCAGACGCGCGAGGTTGCCGAAATTCTCTCTTATGATCATTGCATTTTTCTTAATTCCCGCAGCAACGCGCGGGTGAGATTCCCCTAGTTAATATATATGCACACTGCCTCTTCTTGCTTCTTCCCATCATGCTGGTCACAACTCACAATGGTTGAATGCTTAACATCAGCAACCTTGGAGAGGCTAGAGTTTAGACTGCTATTTTTTTTTAAAGAAAACACTCCAGCAGCCTAGGACTTGTAGGAATGGAAGGCATCAGTAGAATTTCTATAACAATGGTATGTGCCAATTTTCCTCAATGGTATTTTGTTTCAGTTTTTCCCCATCGAACAGCCACCCTGAAGATGTAATATCAATTATATTCTACAGAGACGACTACATGCTTTGACCATGCACGACGCAGCTGGGTAGCCGCATTGCGATCGGCTACTTCCTTCGCATGAGCCTCGATCTCTTGCTCAGTCACTACTCTCGTACACCGAGCAGCTACTTCGCATATGAGGCTTTGACGAGGGTTGAGGGCAATATGCACTTGCTTGCCGTGATGATTTAATTTGAATCTGTCTGCATTTTCTGAATCTGTTGAGATACTGTAGTACTTAGGGCAGTCCCAATAGTGCATTTAAAGAGGTTTCTATGTGTATTAATTAAGCTAAGTCATAAATATTTTGCTGAGGTGGCAGAGCAATTAAAGAAGAAAGAGATGAGAAAATATGGAAACTATTTCTTCTTGACGGAACCGCGTCTACCCTCGCACCGAGACGCATGGAAACCGCTGGAAACCCGTTGGGGAGACTCGACCGGCGTCTCCCCGGATCCATTGTTCCGCTGCCGCGTCCGATGCCTCCCGCGCCCACGCCCGCCTCCTCTCCCGCGCCAGCGCCCAAGCTTTCCTGCGCCTGCAGTTTCCCGCGCTCGACCTCTCTCCCGCGCTCAGCTACCTCCCTCGCGCCTTGCGCGCGACCTCTGCTAGCCCCAAATTTGCAGTGCCGTGCCGCCGCCGCCGCCGATGGTGTCCGCTCGTCTCCTCTCCCGCGCTCTCGACCTCGCATTTGCGCGCGCGCCCTCAATTTCCCGCGCCAGCGCTCGCTCTCTCCTGCGTGTGCCCAAATAGCATGAGCTCCCTGGCCCCAATTCCAAACCCTAGCATCCTTCTTCCCCGTTCCAAATCTCGTGGACATGAATCCACTTCATCCGCCTACCTCAAGCTCCAGGCAATGCAAGACAAGGCAAATCAGGGGTGCTGCAGCCGTCCTTGCCGGCCGGTCTCCTACGGTCGACTGAGCTCCTGGTGCCCCTGTTGATGGATCCAGTTTGGCCGCCAGTATTCGTGTCGCCGCGGCAGCAGCAGCATCTCCAACACTTCCAAGTCTTCAAGCTACCGGTAGTACACAGTTATCAGCTGATTGAACCGCAGCCTCTTTACCCTATTTGTTAATTTGAATAATTTCTATTTGGATACAGATACACAGTTAGAGAATTGATCAGTACACAGTTAGGTAAGTACATTTCTCAAGGTAGTAGTGTTTGCAAAATCTACAGAAAAGAATTCGAACCAACTTTTGCCTGGCACAATGATAATTGGTGCTGCTTTACAGTTGTGGAAGCTTTAGTGCCCAATCCTTCTTGTCAGTTCAGAGCGATTCAGCAAATTATCATGTTCTTTACAGGGCACTCTAGCCATTTGTACAAGTGCCTCACCACAATTCAGGCAATATGCCATTTCTGAATTCTGATACTACTCAATTAGACCTGAATCAGTTTTTTTAGACTACCTGAATCATTTAATTAGAGCACACATTTAGCAGGGTAAATTTATATTTTCTAGCATCCCTGAGGTGAAGTTATACCTCAAAATTTAAAGTTCAAGTTGAACTTGCAGAAATAAGGATGTCAAATTTTACCAGAAGAAGCAGTTAGGACATTGCATTTGTGTTATCAAAAGTTTGGTCATACATATAGCCAAAATATTTGGCAAAAGTTTGGTCATACATATAGCCAAAATAATTAGGTACATATCTTTGTGTGCAAATATTTTAAGTCATTCTGGTACTTAGGAAATGGTACATATCAGATATCCTTTTCAGTATTCAGTTTTTCCTAAATTAGTTGCCTAGTATATTGTGTATAATATTTTGCATAACCATGACCTATGTTCATGTCCTCATGTTTCAGGATATGATGGCTGCTGCTGAATGTTGATGAAATCCTGATGGAGTGTTGTGTGACTTGATGGAGCTCATGTGCTGTGTGCATCCAACCTGATGGCTCATTTGTTCTTCGCATGAGAGGAGATGGATGCTGCACCTAATTATTTTACTATGCTGCCATTTTAGTTCTTTTGTTATCAACTATGTGTGCTACCTATTATCTTGTTTCCTGTATGAGACTATGTATCTTGGAAGTTATTTTGTTGCCACCTGATGATGCAACCTCATGAACTTTGGTTATATGGTTATGATGAGTATTGTTGCTGCAGAATTGTGGTACAAGTAATTTTGGTTGCCGTATATTTTTAGAAATATTTTGGTCGTATGGTTCTGAGAACTTTAGTTATTGTTGTTGTCTGTATACTTCTGATGGCAAAACTGAGGCGCTTTGTTGTACAGAATTATATTGGCACAGTTGATCATCTCTTTTGAATGCTGCATTTAATTCATGCTTTGTATCAAGACTCTAGTAGAAACTATGAGTTGAGAAGGGTAGTTTCTATTAGCCATTAATTACTTTCTGTCTCTTGGAATCTGCAACTAGAAACAAACCATTGGGACTGCCCTTAGGCCAGTCTCAGTGGAAGGGGTCATGAGGGAGTTTTCAAGAATGACACATCATCTTTACTGTATTGGTTTGCGGGATGACCCACCCTCTCTCAATGCACAAGGTTATAACACAGTTTCATAGGCTCATGTAAATATTTAATGACTGCTTGTTGGTTGGTCAATTGTGCTATAAAAATGTGTTAACTTGTCTCAGTGGGAGGGTCATGGGGGTGTCATTTCTAGGACTTCGCGCCGACCCGGGGTCATGAGGATGACCCTGGTTTACTCTCTCTCCTATTAAATATCATGTCACGTCATTTCTTTTGCATATGTGACACTCTATTTAATGTCCATGACCCTCCCATTGAGACTGACCTTAGTAGTACATTGTATTCCCTCCGTTCTTAAATAATAATTACTATTTATTTAATACTCCCTCCATTCATTTATCCAAGGCCTATTTTGAAATCTGAAAAATTCATTTATGCAAGACCCATTTGTGTTTTTGCATTGGAAAACACTAAATCGTCGCTTTGGCATCTGTGCGAGTAATAAATCTCTCTCTCATGCTTCTCTGGAGATTAATGATGGGAGTGACTTTATTTCTCTTTCTTGATCTTTGAGTCAAGTACAAATAGGTCTTTGATAAATGAATGGAGGGAGTAGCATAGAAGTATTAACTACTCCCTCTATTCATCTGTGCAAGGCCAATTGTGAAATCTCGAAAATTCACTTTTGGAAGACCTATTCTCATTTTTTCTTAGGAGTGATGTATTGGGAATTGGGATGACAGTAATTTTGCGCATGCACACCTCGGGAATAAAATACATGCAGAGAGGAACCAAATCTGCAATAAAAGCGAATTGTTTTTTCCCAAGAAAAACTAAAGACGGGAGTGCTTCCCTTGGTCTTTTAACCAAGCAAAAATAGATCTTACACAGATGAATGGAGGGAGTATTAATTCAACAAACAAACAACAAGTGAAGTAGTGTAGGCCAACCAATTTAAAGTTGAAAGAAAAAATATGTATAGCGTAACTTTTGGCCCATTCCCGCATATATTAGAAGGTTTTGGGACCTTAACGTCAAAATAATAATTTCTCAAAACAATTGTTAGAAAAAATAGAGTACAGTAAGGGATGATTGTCCTCTCAAGAAACTAAAGAGAATTTACAAAATTAAAATTGTTACCGATTTTTCGTTGGATAAAGCTTGCCACTGACCAACGCACTCGTCCGGGAAATCAGGCACGAGAGCGGCATCGGGATGCCATTCCGTGTGCGTTGCCAGATCGAATCATCATAATTATACATGGAATTAACTGTTGTTGTCCTCGTTGCGTCAACTTTTGCTCCTCATTGAAACATACACATTCAATTTGTGCCCTCGACTAAGACGGTGTTTGTAACGCTTTAGTCACCTGACTAGATTTAGTCTGACTAAAATTTTTTAGTCAGCCTCTGTTTGGATGGTGACTAAAATTAGTCAGTATTAATTCTTTCTCCCTCCTTTCTCTCTCCTCTCCTATCTCTTGTTGGGTCCACGGAATTAATGGAATGAGCAATTAATTAGGTAAGAGAGGAGATTTTAGTCAGAGAAGTTGGGTGAGGGGTGACTAGAGACGAAACTAGTTTTAGTCACCCCTTAATCAGGGGTGTTTGGAGGTTTAGTCACTTTGGTGACTAAAATTAGTCTCTAGAGGGTGTTTGGATCCCTTTAGTCACCTGACTAGAGTTTAGTCAGACTAAAACTTTTTAGTTAACCCCTGTTTGGATGGTGACTAAAATTAGTCAGCATTAATTCTTTCTCCTTCCTTTCTCTCTTCTCTCCTATCTCTTATTGGGTCCACGGAATTAATAGAATGAACAATTAATTAGGTAAGAGAGGGGATTTTAGTCAGTAAAAGTTGGGTGAGTAGTGACTAGAGACTAAACTAGTTTTAGTAACCCTTTAGTCAGAGGTATTTGGAGATTTAGTCACTTTGGTGACTAAAATTAGTCTCTAGTCATCCATAGATCGAAACACCCTCCTAGTCTCTAGTCATTCGTGGATCCAAACCCCCTCCACCTTCAGTTTCCCGATCAGAACGGGCATCTGCATCTGGCTGACTTGCCGAGGCACTGCCTGTTTGTTCAGTCAGAACAGCATCTCCCTGCTGGTGCGAGCGGAAGAGGCAGCATTCTTCCGGTTGGCGAGACTCGCAGGCGACGAAGTATGCTGCTGCATTCTGAACCACCTCTCGCCGGTGCATCCTGAGAACCGGAAGGAGCTGTACGTGGGCCGCACGAGCATGTCGTCCGATGGCTGGAGGGGACGTTGATTGCACAACAAGCTGAAGCTGTGTGTGAGTGTCACTCCGCCGCCGAGAGACGACCAAGCACACAGCGGATTCACACACAAGGCCGGTGTCAAGGTACATGCAGGAACGTTTGTTAATTTTGAATCATTCGGTAGAGTGCAATTTTGGAATATCAAAAGGCTTGCAGCTTCTTGACTCTTGTATTTGGTGCGTTTTAGTTCTACACTCAGCAGCAACACAGCATGCATGTCAAAGAATGTTGGCCAACCAATTTGTCAATTTTTGAGGTATATAAGATCATTTGTAGATCTAGCACCATTAAGGTATCCTCCGAGACCAAATAAAAAGAGCGTCAAAAACCAGCGAGAGCAATTAATTGGCTACACTAGCTTTTAGTACTAGACTGAAAAAAATACTACATGGAAAGATGGAACCCCTCACATAACTGTTGTTGTCCTCGTTGTGTCGACTCGCTCCTGACTGAAACATGGCTTTCACTTCGTGTCCTCACCAAACTCAGCGCTGCAGTAAGTAATATATACATGATCTCTCTCACACTTTAACACTATATCGCGCGCAATGGTAAATCTGTTGTTCCAGTTACACTGGTATTCCACCTTGGGGTTAGACAGAGAATGTATTGTAGGATCGGAATCATGGCGAGTCTGTTTCAGAACAGCACGAATGACCTTCAGTTTTTGTTCTTTGGAATGGGAGGCGTCTAAGGAATTCATCTGACAGCGGTACACGCGCGTGCTGATTTACCTGCACACAACTCGATTGTCTACTTAACTGTTTCTCACAGGAAACAGTCGCGTAGAGAGATCTAACAACACCAACATATTGTATCACCAATAGTATGTGGAAGGAGGAGCCTGGGCAGGTGTCCAGGCTTGCCCAAACGTGGGTCCGCCAATGCTGGTGTTGGGCTACCTGTGGGGACACGCTCGGAATTCTTTGAGGTGCTGTAGTCAAGCCAGAGGATCACTGTAGTAGCAGTAACTTCCCCCTCTTCTAAGCCGGGCGTTGTACATGTAAATAGTGAAAATGGTACATTACCTTCTCTGGCCACAGTTTTTTCGGTGCCATGAAAGAGGTTAGGATCCTGTTCATGCAGACTATAGTGAAAAAATTAGTCAGCAATACTTTTCTTTCAGAATAAATCTGCCGTACAAATCAGTCAATAGTAATTTTATTTCAAAACACATCTGCCCTACAAATCAGCCCAAATTCTGTTTGAGAGGGCTCCGGCTTCACCCAAAACGGCTCTGGCTCCGGCTCCTCTGGTGGAGAGGCTCTTCTGGTGGAGCTGGAGCCATTTTAAGGAAATGTTTGGCAAAACGGCTTCTCCTGGCTGTGTAAGGTGGATAAGAGGATGAAATGCCCATAGTGCCCTATCTTTTTTCTTTTCTTTATTTCTTTTATTTTCTTCTTTATTTTCTTCGTCAATCAACCTCCCTCTTTATTTCGTCAGAAAAAACCTCCCTCTTATCCACCTACCCTTGGAGCTTCCCCGGTCTCATTCCCCACATGATGCTGTCGGCGGCTGCGGCCCACCCTGGAGGACGCCGACGGCTTGGATCCGGCGACGGCGCCCTGGTGGGGTCTCTACCACCTCTCTTTCCCTCACGCGTGCTCCTCGGCCTCCTCTCCGCCTGTTTCTTCCCCAACTCCGGTGGTGGAGACGAAGACGACGACATCAGAGGTTAGGGTTCCGGCGAGCTCCCTCTCTTTCTTCTCCAACTCCGCCGCACCCCCGCCTCCTCCGTCCGCACCGCACCCCGGCCTCCTCCGTCCGCACTGCCATCCTGCACCGCGCCGCGCCCCAGCTTCCTCCGTCCACTTTCCACCACGCCGCTCTGCCCCGTCTCGGGTTGCCACCGCCGCCCACCACCAAGCCGGTGGCCGTTGGAGCTCGTTCTGAAGATGCAGGGGACCGCCACCGACCGACCGCATCCACCAGGGGCAAGACAGTAAAGGTGAGGCAGAGCCGGATGGAGCCACGTTTTCGTGGCTCCGCCTCCTCTGTGGAAGTCGCGAGGGGCTCCAGCCCAAGCTCCACACCCGAAGCTGGTGTAGTTTCGAGAACAGGCTCTTAATTAGGATCACGATCCATTTCCACCCTATATGCCACCACCTCCTCGAATTCATTTATACCTCAACTACTGTACATAGTGCGTGGGGCTGCTTGACTTCATATCAGCAGCACTATCTACCTCTCTTGATATAATAATTTCCTTATTACGAACGTCTTACACATGTCTCTGCTTCTCTCTCTATATATATGAGCACAGTTTGGGAGAAAATGCAAATAGGACTATGAGTTTATGAATGGGACAATACTCACCAACCACATGATTCTTGACAGCCATAGATATATTATAAGCGAATGAAATGATCACCAAGAGTGACCTTGTGGGAATCTCAAAAAAAAAAAAAAAAGAGTGACCTTGTGGGGGATGGGAATGGGAGGCACCCGGAGATTTCCCATAACTGATTTAATGTACATAGGAATGTTGGAGTAACTTGTAGCAACTGGAGGATATCTTTTTTTTTTTAAGTTGGCCCGTCTCTGCTTGAGTGCAGCACTAGCCAGAGACAATGCACGCCTGAACAGGAGGAGGGAACGTCAAGCATAATCACGAAGGGAAGAAAATTCCATGTGGCAGTGCCGCTCCGAACCTCAGTGCGACACCGCTCGAATCATCTCCACGTGTCCCGCGGAATCCATCTCAACCGCAACTCGCGCTAGAGCAACAAAAAGGAGCCGAAGTCCTAGATGAAGCTGACTCCATCAACAAAATTAAAACAGATCGAGCCGCACCCGTTCTTCTCGCACAACAGACTCCGGCGTGTTGTCATAAACCTTATATTTTCATTCTCAACAGTGTTGTCATAAACATGTCAAGAATAATTGTCTATTTGTTTCGGTGGCTCCACGTCTATTTATCTCTTCGTCTCCTTATTGGGGTGAAGATTCAAATATTTAACTCCATGTGAGGAAAATGACTACAACATATGTTTATTTTAGAAGAATTATAAGTGTTGTATGATAATGAAATACTTGATAATGACTCTATAATTGGTGTTAATGTTTATAATGATTCTATATAAATTATTTTGAGGTTCAACAAAAACTTATTGACAACATGTGCAAAGCGGGTAATATTGGTGACAATTAAAATAATTCAGTTACAAAGGTTTGGATATCTGATTTTACTAACCTACTACATCTCCCATTTCAGAGTTTTGTACAGGGCCTCCATTTATACCAGGACTGCCAAGTCGCGCAACCCTGCTTGTTGCGTAATCCATATATGTGCATTATGACCTCTTCTTGTTTTCTTTTATCATGGTTACATTGTTCGTTAATAATGCTCAGCTTCAACAACGTAGGACTGCTAGCTTTAGTTTTCTCTCGTCGTAACTGCTCGCGTCCTCGTCGTGAACTTGCGGGTACATCCGGCCTGAGTGCGTGATCAATGAAGCGTGGCATTTTGTTTCGTCTCAACTACTACTTCTTCGACTTTT
Source organism: Cenchrus fungigraminus (assembly GCA_036936925.1). Lineage (NCBI taxonomy): Eukaryota > Viridiplantae > Streptophyta > Magnoliopsida > Poales > Poaceae > Cenchrus > Cenchrus fungigraminus. Next base: position 25,698,566 of record CM072780.1, on the reverse strand, counting down.
AGTAATATAACGTACTGTGCACATGGTGCTTCTCACTTCTCAGTAACTCTCTGCTTGCCTTCTGGTGTATACTCCCTGACTCCCTCTGTTTTAATTTATATGACGTTCCCACAACTTTTTTGCCTACTTCTCGTGCAAGTGGTTGGTCGGAAACGTCAACTATAAATAGGAACGGAGGTAGTATAAGCTAGCCAGCATGGTCCAAAGTGATTTTTCCCCAACCGGGAGGTACACCTCTCGTTAGCTTCCACCGCCGCTGCATCCCCGCCGCGGCCACCTCCACCGCCCCGCCGCGTCCACCCGCGGCCACCTCCGCCGGCCACCCGCGGCCATCACCGGCCATCTCCTCCATCCCCGGTCATCACCGGCCATCTCCTCCATCCGCCGGCCATCGTGGCCATCTCATCCATCCGTCGGCCGCCGCGGCCATCTCCTGCATCCGGTGGCACCTCCGGCCACCCGCCGCGGCCACCTCCCCCGGCCACCCGCGGCCATCACCGGCCATCTCCTCCATCCCGGTCATCACCGGCCATCTCCTCCATCCGCCGTCCGTCGCGGCCATCTCATCCATCCGTCGGCCGCCGCGGCCATCTCCTGCATCCGCTGGCACCTCCGGCCACCCGCCGCGGCCACCTCCGGCGGACCGCCGCGGCCACCTCCACCACCCGCCGCGGACCTCCGCCAGCCACACGGATTGGAGCAGGGGCAGAGCTACCCTATCGGCGGGGTGGGGCGGCCGCCCCAGCTACCAGTGTGCTAGCATGCTATTTTTCTTACACATCTGGACACTAACCCTTGCCTCTACCCGTCCGTTTGTGAGCCAAACATGGCGTCAGGTGCCCATGGACGAGCAAACAACGTGTATAAGAAGAAAGATAACCTTGTGTGCAGTTTGGTATTGCTTATCCATTTTTTTTTGTAGTTTGTGACTATTGCAATATATAATTATAGTGTGAATTTGCATTTTTTTTACTTTTAGTCGAGTCAATTCGTCCCAGTTATAATTTTTTCTGGCTCCGCCACTGGATTGGAGCGAGGTGCGGTTTGGACGGCTGCAGATAACGAGAGTTACACCTTCCGGTTGTGGGAAGGATTTTTCGAGCATGGTCTCTTACTCTCTCGCACACTTTTGACTTTCCAATGGTGCTACTACCCTGATATTTTGCGGTAGAGAGAGAATACCATCGGAGTGACGAGGCACTGAGGCAGCCGCTAGCTCTTTCTTCGGAACGGGAGGCATGGGAGGAATTCATGGCAATGGTATAGGCTAAAAAATTAGGCCGGTGGGGGTGAGTACCCACTGGTTTTCATTAAGAAGAAGGAATTGACACCCGAACTAGAAAATCTCCGAACCCCGGAATACCGGCGAGAGGATTTTTTTGTGAGAAATCAGAGCCGAAGAGGATTTGAACCCTGGCCGTTGGGGTGCACAACCGCACCCCCGACCATCTGGCAATGGTATAGGCTAACAAGTTCGAAAAATACATTATCGATCTCACCCCATATCTTTTTCTACACCTATAAGCATGCATATCCCATAGAGACCTAACACCAATAATGCAAAATCTATCACAGGAGCACAACAAACATGCATCAACACAGCCGGGTCAGAACATTTCCACGTTGACTCAAGAGCTACTGATCCTTTTCAGGGTGCCGACTGCCGAGGCGTCCATCCAACTCGGATGGGATCGGATCTACCTAGCTGCGTGTAGGTTCTCGGTAACAGGGGCATAGTCAGGATTTGAGTATAGGGGGTCAGACATTAAACAGAAAACAATATTACAAATTTAAGTACTTAATATGTATGGATGAAAAAGTTATTTTACAAATGATATTGTCAAATCATATATTTGATTGTATATGTACAATTTCGCAAAAAAAAAAGATTATATACATAGAAGATGGGGAATCCTACACGTTACCATCATACCATGTAACAACGGTTAACTGTGTTATATGATTCAAATATACATAGATTGATTACACATTGGTGCTACTAATTGTGACCACTGATCGAGCACTTATAAAAGAATGTTGGATAATAGAGAATAAAGATGGGTTTGACGCCAAAAATATTGCATGAGTAATTTTTTTGCATATGAAACACTAAAAACATGAAATATTAAAAGATAAAACGAATCATTATGACCTCATAGCTTGGCTGGTGGGCTGAGGATGCTTTGTACTAATTGTAAGCTTGTTGCTTATTAGGGACTTTAACTCTATAATTAACAAAATGGTTTAGTAGCTCCTATAGAGTACACGACAGACCATAGGGGGGCCAGGCCCCTGCGCGCCCCCTGGCTCCGCCCCTGCTCGGCGACTCATCCCTGTTGCTAATTAGAATCTTGTTGCCGATTCCCGGTGACATCCATCCACGAACTCGTGGCGCGGAGAGAATCTAGGTAGAAATAGTGTTTGCCTTTACTAGCGAAACCGGTGCCTCATGTATTTAGTTGGGAGAGTATAATTGGAATTGGAACCAACAAAATGTATCGGCTAAGACTTAGGAGTATTCTACATGTTTTTTTTTTGCGAAAAGGAGTATTCTACAATCTACATCATCTGCTAATTAACAACCCTATTATGCTTTTGTCCTCGTTTTTACACAAAAGGTTCGAATCGTGAGTTTTCTTCATGTTCCTATACGACACTAAACATCCAGAACATTCTCCTTCAAGACTCTATACGGAACTAAACATCCGGAGCTAAAGTTTTCCACGATGTTACATGGTGCTAAGGTAACAAGGGCAGTTCCAACGGTAAACCTAAGTGCAAAGTCCAAGATAATCACGTCAGCAAAAATGAACACTAGAAATCATCTTCTACAATGGTACGAAGTCCAAGACAATAAATGTAGTGAAATCATCTCCTACAATGGCAGGCGGGGCCGCGGCAGCGCAAGACTCCAGCCAGGTCTTCCCAATGGTGATTTTGCTAGGTCTTGCGGTCTTGATTCGCGTGAGGAGGTTGAGTCTAGAGGAAGAAACCAGGTCTTGTGTTTTCCTTCTCTTTCTTCATTAACTATGCTGTCATATCACCAATTTGCTGATGTGTCATCTCATTTATTAGGGATAAACTCCATCCTACGTGCACTATTGGGACTGCCCTAAACCATCAAAACCAGCTCGGCCCAACAATCGAACCAATCTGTCACACCTGCTAATTAATCTTTTTGCGTTTTCATCTTCACTTCACACAAAAGGTTCAAAAAAGAGTTATTAGTTTCCCAAGACGAAGCGCTTAAGCTGATTCGACTCTTCTTCAAGTTCCGACATCCAGAACTACAGTGTTCCACGATGACATAGGTCCCTGCTACGTAGGGCTGGGAATGGATCAAGATCCGGCCCTAACCCCACTCGGATCCTATTTTGTTCTAGGAGGATCAAATCTAATCCAATCCTTATTTGTTTGATTTGACTCAATCCAATCCAATCCAAAGTTTCACAGCACCCTAATCCACTCCAATCCTATTTTGAGCCCGAGGGCTGTGTGCACACTACGATCCAAGGGCCTTCACAAATGAATATGGAGGCATGTTACAGCAACAAACTAGATCCAAGGGCCTTCACAAATGAATCTCGAGCGAGCAGCACTAGCTAGACAACCATAACTCATTTCAATAAATACAAGCAAAAAAAAAAATGCACGAACTAGTTATGGCAGCAACTGAAACATCAGTGACATTGCGACAACAAGTGATGTCCAACTTCTGCAGATTCTTAAGTTTTGACACAGCAAAAGAGAAAAAGAGAGCTCTGTATCTGTCACTCCAGAGCACTTGCTCAGACTTAACTCCCTGATAGAAAAACAAGAACTTCCAATGGCTGTTAGTCCATCAGCCATGAACTTGCAGCCTTCCAGCTTCAGGGTCTGCAGTTTAGGAATCTTTTGGAGGCTTCTCGCCATAGAAGGAGTAACCTGCTACACAACTGCTACCTGCTCCAGTCAACCAAAATAGGTACCTGCTCCAACAAACAAAAAGCAAAATTTAGAATCTGGTAATTCAGATCAGATTCAGAATATTGTAACAATTTACACCCTGGTCAAGTTGTGGCAGCAAAGCGACGAACTGGTGTTCAAATCACCGCTACTTACATGAATAATGTGTATTATGTTAACTACATGAATAAGATGCTGGAGACCTTCAGTTCATATCATGGTTTTTTTTTCTAATACTCTGAAATTGTTAACTGAAGCAATGAGGATGCACATCTATGATCCAGTACATCTCAGCCATAGTGATTTGCTGAGTACAGAGGTAGTACTCAGTATTTCTCCACAAAAATATATAAACAGAGGTAGTGCTGGCATGTTTTCCATTTCTGCCACTTGGAGTTAGACCCTTAACTTTCCAAATTAACCAAACGTTGGTCATTATATTTTTACAGGGCAAGCTACTTCGATTAGTTTACAGGGCGGCAGTTCAATCTTTATTCTTGGCTTCGGCCTCCAAGCAAAGAGCAGTGCGCATATATATCACTTTATTTCTGAAAGCCAATGCCAGAAGTTGATTACAAGCTGAAGCTATCGCCAGAAGCAACAGATCCTACTCGAGAACAATATGCATTCTAATACTAATATAGAAAGGGGAAAACTCTGCTACACTGTGTATGCAACCAAACAGGAACCACTCATTCGAGAACAGACTAAGATGTTGCAAATTAGATTATTGCCAGCATGAATCCGAAAGCAGCCATTAATCAGCACCTAATTTGGGTACTAAATAAGCAAACATCTGGTCGATAAGACTGGTAGGACGTGACAGACCAGCGAGAACACCGAACTAGGTGGTTGCATAATTACTGATATGATATGGCGCTGTCGAGTACACATATGCAGGATTGTGTTTTTTTTTGGCAAGTAGTGAAGAGCATTGACTCAATGTATGAATCTTGCAATACTTTTGGGCTAGGCGTTACCTGATTAACAGCACCGACGAACAGCCTCTAAGTCGCAAGGCAAGGGCGCCAAATCGGGCATGAATCCTGGATTCCCCGCGTGAGGTCGCTCCATTGCCACCGTTCCGTGAATCAGCGTGGCCGGCGGTGAGCACCAGCACCACCTGGGCGCATTCAGAGTTTCAGACAGGGGGCGCATCAAGCAGCAAAGGGGAATCGAAAGGACACTGACCTTGGGGCCGTCGGAGCAGGGGAGCAGTGCTACGTAGTCTTCTTTTTGAAGACGCATGACAGCCTGTTCGTTTGGCTGGTGACTGGTGCTGATTTGTTTTGAAAGAAAAGTACTGCTAGACATGTTCTGAGAGAAAAATACTGTTGACTGGTGGCTGATAAGCCAAACGAATAGGGTGCCACTACGGGAAAATCGATTTTTGCCGTGCGTTTCGATATTTGCCGTGCACATTTTTTCAGGCGCACGGCAAACATGCGTTTTTTCCACGGCGCATGGTAAAAAAAAAACGTCCGGTAAAGATTGTCATTGCATTGAGCTTTGTCAAATTGTTGTGACCCTTATGAGAATTCTCTTCATGCTTTCACGATCAAGATTCATGTGCACACCACCATATCCCCTTGTTATGCTTCTACACTGGAAGTTAGCATTGTATCATCCATCCATTCCACAAAATAAAGCTCCATGTGTGCTGTGACCTTTCTCTCAAAAGTGTTTTTGAAAAGAGACATGGGCTATGCAAAAAAAAAGGAAGAAGAAAGAGACACATGCTCAAGGCATGAGAAAAAAAAGAGAGAGAAAAGAAGAAAGAAAGGATAGCCCATATCCAAAATAAAGAAGGAAAATGAGAGATGTGATCGTGCAAAAAGGAGTTCCAATAAATTTGATGGTAATAACTAGTACCCATTCCGGGCCTAGTGTCCACCTTACCATCACCACAACATTCATCATATATATGATAAAATCTAGCACCCATTCCGGGTCTAGTATCCACCTTACTATATCCATCACACCCATATATTGTAACATCCCTGATGTTTAAGTGTGCTAATGACATTACTTAGCTAGGTTAATCAAGGTTATTTACCTCTTAAGCATGTTTGACATGATTTGTTACACTTTTGCACAAATGACCTTGGTCAAAGTTACAAATTCCCGGTCAAACCCCTTTGATCCTAAATGGCTGATTTGGAATTCTTCCGCGTTCTCCAAATTTTGCTATAGAAGTTCAAAATCGGCCAATATAAAAGTTCTTCGTTATTTCCGGGGACACATTTTTCGTAATTGGCGGACATTCCAATTTTGAGTGCAAAGCCGCTTAAATTCGAGATGAAGTTCCTGTGCACAGTAATTCCGGGCCGAGTTTTTCCTGAAGTTCATCACGTTTTTCCCGTCAATCCTTTCATCGAAACATAGGTCGCCCTTTGTGAAAGTTGTAGTGCTATAGCTCCTCTACAACTTTTGTTTTTGGAGATTTTTGAGTTCTGTTCAAGAAAAGGGAGTTACACATTCTTGAACTCGGCTAAATAGAATGAAACAGACACAGACGACGACGTCGCCGCGCTCTCGCGCTCCAGAGCGCCGCGCCGCCCGCGCTGGCCACGTGCCGCGCACGCGTGTCGCCGGTGTACGGACGCTTCGGCGTCCTCGCTGTGGACCGCGAGACGCCGTGGGGCCTCCGCCCGTGCAGTCCGCCGTACGCCGTGCCTAGGCAGCGGCCTCTCTCCGCACGACGCCACGCGCCGCGCGACGCCCGCGCCGCGCGCCTAGTCCGCATGCAGCCGGGCCCAGCTGGCCGCCCCGTGGTCGCCAATCGGCTCGCCATCACCTCGCCCGCGTCGAAACACTCGCGCCAAACCGAGCCACAACTCCGCCGTCGCCGTTCTCCTTTTTCCCTGCCTCGCGTGCACCGCCGGTCTCCATTGCCCGCCGCCGCCACACGACATTGCCGCGCCGGCCGAGCGAGCCTCCCCGCGCCAACCAGCGCTGTCTGGCCACTCCTCCTCCTTCCTCAGGCCCTCCTGCATCTCCCGCCCGCGCCGCAGCCGCACATCGAGTCCGCCGTCGCCGGAGCGTCGCATTCCGGCGGACGCCGCCCCTGCGCGCCGCCGAGAGCGCTCGCCGGCGTGTCAACCGGCCGGCCGGCGCAACCCAGGGGAGCAGGTAGGCTCCTTCAAGACCTCCGACCACTCACCTGGCCGGGGCCGACCCCACATCGCCGGCCGGTAGCTTCCCCTGCGCCGGCGAGGGTGTGTTTGTAAGGATTGAGTTTTGTTTAGGGGCTAAGGTGTAAAGCAGGGGCCCATATGTAATTCTGAAATTTCAGACAAGGGTCTCGGTGTAAATCTGTTTAGGGTTTTCAGCTGCAACTTTGAAAATTCATAGAAAATCGTATAAAAATCAGAAAAATGCAAATCCAATTTTGTTGGGTTTCTGGTGAAGAAACCTACCTTTTCTAGAAAGCATGTATAGGGTTTTTCTGTGTAGTTTTTGAATGAAAATTCAAACTCAGTTTGAGGTGTTTTTAGTGTAGTTTAAAATATACACATGCTATGGACTTGAATTTTGGATATGTTGCTCTGTATGACATGTTTAGTTTTGTGACCAAAGTTGACATGATTTTGATGTGTAGATTTTCAGTTATGATTTATGTAAGCTCTATGCTAGATTAATCTTGATGCTTTTTATAGCCCCTTTAATAAACTTTTCTTTAAGAACCAGTGCACCCTAGGGCTTTGTCTTGATGAATAGAGCCTCTGGTAGAATGGATGTGATTTTAGGATGTGTTTTGATATGTGTTTTGGATTTAATCTTGTGTAGGAGTTTAAATTCAAATTTTGAAAAATAATTTGAATCTGCACCTAAGCTTTGGCCAGAGGCTTAGTTTTAACATGTATGACTTGTAGGAGAAAGTTGAGATCAAAAAGTTTAGTAAATCTTTTTATATGAATTAATGGTGATTTACTAGGCTGAAATTTGTCTTTTTCGTATAAATTAATTTATAAAGGTTCTTAAGGTAAATTTTGGTGTGTGATCTCAGAATAGGTATATGATGATGTGTGCAGAAGCTTAGATTTATTTGAAGTGTTTTTGATTTAATATGGATTTATGGTTGAAATGCTTGTTTTATGTATTTAAATAAAGAAATAGAAATTAAGGTGTCAAATTGTGAAAACATGTTATGTTTCTGTTTTTAAATTGTTAATCACATTCCCTTGCTGTTTTGTGAAGTTAAATACTTTAGTTTGCTTTAATATGTACACAGTCACCATCAAGGTTAACCTTAGCTAATGCATGTGCATAAACGTGTAGATTTACCAGACGGGACGTACACGTTCACTCAGGAGGAGGGATCCGCTAGTGGTGAGCTGAACCAAGTTAGTGGGCAGCAAGACCTGGACCAAAGTCCAGAAGAGCCCAAGGCTGTGTTTGAGTCAGAGGAAGGCAAGCACCGGAGTTACATATAACCTTTTGATTAAAACTCATGCTCTTTTACTTTTCAGCAATTAATGTTACTTTGTGCATTTAAGTTTCAGGAGTTGCTTTGAAACCTAGATGCATGATCCTTAGGACTCCTATGCTCTTTTACTAGTATGTTAGGAACGCTAGTGCCATGCTCTAAGGATACGGTAGAAGACGAGTAATGACTCATTGCTCGCGAGATATAGGATGCTTATGTTGGAATCATAAGTTGGTTAAATTGACTCGCTCATGTGGTAAGAGCAATGGGTTCGGTCTCGACCGAGTAGCATGGTGCTGGTCTAAGCTATTGAACGTACCAAGTGCTTGTCGGGAATGGGACCGGTAAGCCTAGTACCTAATGAACCAGTGCGGGAATTTTATCGCTACTAATCTTGAGATTTGTCTCCCGGTTTGATTCCGGTAGTGCAAGTGTGAGTATGGGCATGCCGTGTGAGGGCATTCCAGTAACCTTGTACTTAGGACTGTGGCATCTTTTCCTAATCTGGGGAGTGACGGGAACCGCCTGGTCGGGGTAGACCCCGCATTTGCTTTTCTTTGGATTCTTTGGGGTCTACCTTCCTCCGTGTATCTTGGGTTTACCTTGCAAGGATATAAATCGATCGATCGTCGGTCACTCGCCGTTATCTGAGTCGGCTTGACCACTGGCTACCCCATGTTTATTTATGGAACATTTCGGATTAATATTGTTGGATGATTAATCTTGTTTGTACAACCGTGCTTGCTTAGCTAGGTGCTTACCTAGAATGGTTAACATACTAGAACTTGAGCTAAAATTTGAAATTAAGGATCAACTCTTAGTTGCTTTTGGCAAAACAAACCCACCAGCCAAAAAGTCTTGCATGTCTATCTGTGTCTTTTTTTTTGTCGGGTAAGTCTTGCTGAGTATTAGTATACTCAGCCTTGCTTTTGTTGTTGTTTTCAGGTAATCCCATCTGGCCTGGTTCCATCCCAGATGGTTGGGAACTTGAATGGGAGAACGATGATGAGGAGTGATATGCACGGATGGCCTCCTGTGTGTATCATGCGTTTAGTTTAGTTTACTTTCCGCTGTTTAAACTCTGAACCATGTTTACTTTTATGTACTCAAAACCTGGTTTGTAATTTTAAGTACTTATGGACCTTTTATGCAATGTGATGTTGTACTCTGGTCCCGCCTTCGTGTGGGCTTAGCGCATAATCCGATCCTGTGTAAGTGATTTACCGGGCATGACCCGGCAGAGGCGACAGAATAGTTCTTTATTATCGCTTAATGGCCACGTGGACAGGCTTAGGCGATAATACGGAATTATTTTGGGCGGTTCTGTCACATATATGTGCACATCTTGATCTGATTGTATGACTTGATTTTCTCCTTGGATCCGGTTTTTGACTTTGCAATATATGTGATGCAAGTATGCTTTATCTTTTATCTTACCCTGAGCTCCACATATAGCTATCATTAGAAGTAGGATGAAAGAAAGGCAAATTTAATGCCTTGGTGAGGACATATACACATTGAGCGATCTGAGAGAATCAAATGAGGAGCTAAGCAAAGGTTTGTTTTGAAAACTAATCGCAAAACCCCAAGTTACTTGACATGACGAGCAGAGATGATTTGATTCATTACTGTTCCATTCCTCAACTACCCAAGATGGCGTGATAGACACTCCACAGAGTTCACAAGTACAAGGTATGGTTTGGAATATCTCTTATGCTCGCTTCACACCCTTGGATATCATGTCCCACTTGATTTGTTCTCCTTCACTCGGGACGAGCAAAGGTCAAGTGTGGGGGTGTTGTTGACGGCTGTTAAGTACCACTTTTACACCGTCGACTCCTGCATAATATAAATGAAAAGTGATCATCAACAGTAGAATAGGGCTTTATACTGACAGTTTCCACAAGTGTTGGTGTTTCTATCTTTTGTTGCAGGACACATGTAAATGCGTATGGAATGATATAGTTGAGAGCAAGTAAACCAATGGCATAGATATGACATCATCATAAACAACCTCAAATGCTAAATTGGTCTGCACCATTGCGACGGGCTCGTCGAGACGATCGAAACTGATATATCATTTGCATACATCAGAGCCCGGATGAGAGAGATATGCACTAGACATCATGTGGACCCGGTGAGACCCACACTAGGCCACGTGGCAACGTGCTGCCACACAGGCGCCCACGTGTCCATGACACCTCATCGATCCAAAGAAGCACACTCTCGACCAATCAGGAGCAAGCACGCGGATCCAAGGACCCACAACCACGAGATAACGGGCTAGAAACACCGCAAACACCCCCATACCCACCTTGGGACCCACTTGGCAGTCACATGGACGAAAACCGGCGCGAACAGAGCTGCCCGAGGGTCGGCCGATCCCCCAGTTCGGCCGAACCCACTCTGAGGCCTCTCGCGCTGCCCTTCCACATGTCGGCTTGTCGTGAGGAGCCAAAGGCGGTGCCAGGTGTATGCCCGAATATCCGCCCGAAAGCCTACAGCTCCTTCTCATGGAAGATTCACCAACTTGGCCCCCACTCCTCTGCGCCACATGTCACCACCTCATTGGTGCCTTGGTGGCGACCAAGGCAGCCTAGGGAGCTCCTCTTGGCCTATAACTATGAGGGGAGGGGGTAAGAAATGAGACACACTTCACCACCCATCCAAGCCTCCTCTCCTAGAGAGAGTGCTAGAGTAGAGAGGGAGAGAGAGAGGCATGTGCCTCTCCATGTCATTATTCTTCATTTAGACTAAAGTGAGTATCTTTGTATTTTCTATTTAGACTAAAGTGTGTTCATACTTTTATGATATGTTCTTGTGTTCTTCATGCGTTCTTGATTTAGAGGCTTGTGTTCTTCATGAACACACCCCTTTGATCCTGTTGCATAGGTTCATAAGCTTTCATACTTGTTTGTATGCGCGTTCGTCTTTTAGAATAAAGTGGATATTCATGCATGTTCAATTAGACTAAAGTGGCATTCGTGATTCCTTTCTAATAGTTTATGCTAGGTTGCATGAGTAGCATTTATCCTCTGCTAGTGCGTAGATCCTGGGTTTATGCGTTCGTTTGCTGCAAGACGTTCGTATATGTTGGAAGTATAGTACGGGACCGAGTGCTCTCTCGTATGCCTTTAGCATAAGCTAGTAGCTTCTATAGTTGAGTGAGATCAGTTCTCCTCCTTGCGGGTTCGTCGCTCTATATTTAATATAGAGTGACGTAGGTTGCTACGCACCGCGGGATAGCGTAGTCAGGCTACGGTAGTAATCAGTAGCATAGACGTAGTGTCTAGGCTAAGGGTTATCCTTCGTTTGCCCTATATCCCACGGATTGGTAGAGGTAGATTGCAGGTGGTGACAGCCCTGTTGATCCTTTGAAATCCTCCACGTTCGGATATAGTGCAGGTTGAGGTTCGTCTTAGATCCGCAGGCCGGAGTCTCCTGACAGATCAGGGGTTAGCCGGTGCCCGAAGCAAGTTCTCGAGAGATCGACCTTTAACCTCATATGTAGAGCTATCCATAGGAATTCTCTCTCCCACTGCCTCATATCGTGGTGTGTCCTTGGACCATTAGAACGAAGTTAGTACACACACGTTCCCTTGGATTCGATACCCTTGGAATACTCTGAGGTGAAAGCTACAACGGTATCCGTGCGCTTGCGGATTTATTTTGTTTGTCGCTAAAATACCTAACAAAGATCTGGATGCCTCGTCTCGGGGGAGAACTCTCTTAGGATCTCCAAAGAGATCGAAAACATGATAGAACAACTAGCTGAAAAAGAGAAACAGCTTCAGTACACACCTAAGAACAAGAAAACTGAGGGCAGAGCTTATTCTTCTTACCATAGACATTGGAATAAAAGCGTCAATAAATGGGTAGGACATTGAGTTTGTTTGGTCTGTCTTTTCTTTTAAATGTTCAAGAAGTTCGTTGTCAGTTGGACTGAAACAGGTACCCTTGCCTATTAGTACCCGTTTCAGTCCAACTGACAACGAACTTCTTGAAAATTTAAAAGAAAAGACTGACCAAACAAACTCAATATCCTACCCATTCATTGACGTATTTATTCCAATGTATATGGTAAGAAGAATGATCTCTACCCTCAGTTGTCTTGTCCTTAGGTGCGTACTGAAGCTCTTTCTCTTTTTCTGCTAATTGTTCTATGATGTTTTCAATCTCTTTGGAGATCCTAGAGAGTCCTCGTCACAAGACGAGACATCCAGATCTTCTGAAAGAACTTTAAGAAATGCAAGAGAGGCCTGCAAGACCAAAAATTTACGGTAGGAGATGCAGAAGGTGAAGGAACAGCTGCAGGAGGCCAAACATGAGATGGAGTTATGATTATGAATGAGTAGTGATGATTATTGTGAAACTTGTATCATGATTGTGTTTTGGTGATGGCTACCGGATCATCGTATGATGTTTGCTACTTGTTTGTATCATGATTGTGTTTTGGTGATGGCTACCGGATCATCATATGATGTTTGCTACTTGTTTGTATCATGATTGTGTTTTGGTGTTGGCTACCGGATCATCGTATGATGTTTGCTACTTGTTGGTGGACTGGTGGTGTGAACTTTGTGGTGATGAGTTGCTATGAGATGTCATCTTATTATGCCGATTTGGTTTAATCTATTCCAAATTGATTCGAGCATACTCACCATTCGGAATTCATACGCATTGCAATGGAGGTCATTGAGAATTGCAGTTAAGGACTGGCACCGGGCGTTAACCGACGAACTTGTGTGCACATCCCCTCTGAACGGACGTGTCGAGGATCATTGTGAATCGCAATGCCTAGCCGTATTTACTCTCGGTCGCCGACATGTACCAAGTCAAAAGGTTGAAGCTGCACTGTGCGTCAAAGATGTGGGACATGGCAAGCGAGGAAACTGTGACTTCATTTCTACAATGGGCAATTCAGGCTAACTGCACACAATTGCAGGACAAGTGCATGTCTCTCTTAGAGCAAATCTTTCCTCACGGAATACTCACATATGATTGGGTGGTTGTATGCACTGATCATCCCGAATTTATGCACAATCTCCGTAGAAGATTACCTGAAGGGTTGACAGGGTCCCCTGTAGTTTTAATGTTTTATTTAAGTGTTTTTAGTCATGTAATAAACAGTTGAAATGGTACGTTATTTTGTTGCAGTGAGTACATTTGTAATGCAAAAATTGGATCATTTGTAAGGTCACTAACGTTTGGGTCCGACACCCAAGCGGTCTTTCATTTGGGTCACTGACGTTTGGGTCCATGATCCAAACTCATTCGTTTCGAGCATAGTCACCATTCGGAATTCATACGCGTTGCAATGGAGGTAGAGGAAGAACAATGGAGGTATGGTGATAATAGATAGAGAAGGGGTAAGTTATGATTGAGGAAACTCCGGCCTGTTGATGTTTCGCAAGGAGGACCTTCCTAGTAGTAAAAAGGAGGAAAAACTAAGATGCTGTTTGTTTGGATTGATCCTGAACGGATGGTCCGTCCTTTTGATGGTTTGCAGGAAGGACCTTCCTGAGAAACAATTGTGTAACTGCTTGTTTCCAAGTGCCGACTATTCCACGTGGCTGGCCGCCGCGCGTCCGGAAACTGGACATGTCTGCCCCAACAACAGCACGGAGCGGTTCTGGTAAGTTGGCGGGAGAAAAGCGCGTGCGACAGCCAAAAAAAAGTTTTCCCGCTGACAAGTGTATATATCTCATTTGTCTCGACGACGCGGCGTACACTACTGCAACTCTGCAAGAGACTCGCCGACACCACGCTCCTTTTCCTTGTGGCAAAGACTAGAGCTAGCGTCGGTGCTTAGATCTGCTGTTGGCCGTGGCGGGAATGGCGAATCGTAGCGGCCCTAGCGGCGAACAGAGAAGCAGGACTCGCTCCGGTCAGGTCAGTCCTCTGTTTAGCCATGCTACTTTGATCTGTCATACTAGTTAAGGGGAATTCTGGATTTGGGGATCTGGGTTAACAGACTATATTCATGTATTTTAAAGGTGTTTGGAGTAGACTCCGAAAGCTCCAGATCGCCGACGCCTGGTCCTCGTGAAGTTATCAATATAGATCCTAATGAAAACGAGTGCAAGGATGGGTTGCCTGTCCATCTGAGGTATGACTGGACAGGCGCCAACCCTGGGTGTCGTTATGTATGCTGCTGCGAGGTAAACGATAACCTATATCACTTCTAATAAATGTTGCTTCTGTGTTTGATGTTAGTGTGGTCAATCGCTAATTATATGAACGAAATCGGTGACTGCAGACTGATGGCATGAAGTGCGCGTCGTTTAGGTGGATAAATCCTGAATGGGATATTAGGACTCTAAAAGTTCTAGAGAAACTGATGGAAATGAAGGGAAAAGCAGAAGAGGAAGCAAGGTCGTGGAAAGCATGTACAACTGCAAAGGAGGAGGCCAATGTCAAAGCAGTTGAGCTGCAGACGATAACGCGATACTACGGGGAGGTAACCCATAACCTATTTGAGACGAGAAAGAAAATAAGAAACGATGCTCTGTTGTCTCCTACAGAAAAGGGTGAAGCCAACATGTACCTAAAAGCTGAAAGCGAGGCAAGGATGTGGAAGGAAGAATGTGCAAAGGCTAACAGGGAGATTCAAGAGACTGCCGCTGAGCTGCAGACGGTCAAGCAGCTCCTGGATTCTGCAACACTTGTGGTGAAGAAGGTGAGGGAATTGCTGAGACAGGCCTCATATAAGAGGTCATTCACCAAGGACAACAATGAGGCATAATGTGATTCGTGGTGTTATTGCTAGGTAGACGGTTTAGAAGTGCTAATCATGCTTGCATTTTGGTATTTGCTACTTGTTGGTGGAGTGAACTTTGTGGTGATGAGTAGCTGTGAGATGCCATGTTATGATGTTTGATACTTGTCCGCTCTGTTGCTGTTTTGCGGAAGGACCTTCCTGATTATCAAATGCGTAACTGCTTGTTCCCTACAGTGATTGTGGTAGAAACTCATACATATGCGCGGAATAATTGACGAAGGATGATAATATAGATATTTGTACATTGAATTGCTTACAGGTGGTACACAATCGAAGTTCCTCATTACAGATAGCTAGGCAACAGCCATGTTCCTCGCGACCAAATCCAGTCCCCACGAACCTGCTTAATGCGGATCGCCGGAGTAGTGTTGACGCCTGGATCAATACCTATTCCCTGCTGGTAGATCCAGTACTCATTCTTTTCATCGTGATGATAAGTTCGTAGGAAGTAAATGTGATTTGCCCTCAGGTCAGCCAAACCAGAAATGGCATGCTCTTCTGTAACAATGCACTTGCCAGGACCAAACAAGATGATCTTATTCCGGAACTCAGGAGCTCTCTCCCAGGGAATAGGCTGCCAAATGTCCCCAACGAATGAATGCAAAGTTAATTCTACCACCTCAACTTCTTTCTCCTCCAGAACAACAAAGAACAATCAGTCTTCACCTTCGAGTAGAGAAGAGTTGCCCATGCCAATAACCCATGACAACCGAAGTCCAATAGGATGGGGAGGTGCTGGAAGATCTTGCCCCAAGTAGATCCGCATGTGTTCAGAAGAACTGCACCAGAAATCTTCCGAAGGTAGTGTAGTCCAGTCGGATTGGCTACCCAAATGCCAAATGGAAACAGGCAATGACCCAAGCGCTACAAAAGATTTCTCTGGTCAAAAGAAAGTAATCACGACAATTGACTCTGCACCAACTGTTGTTTCAAGGCACAAGATACAAGCTTAGAGAGTAGCCATTTGGCTCCATTTTGGAAGTTGAGGAAGGCGAATGTGCTTCTGAGGAGACAAAGGATTCAGCATGAGCGCGTTGCACCAATCTCTGCAATCTAAGGCGACTAGGCTTCCAGATCCGCCGCAACCAATCAATCTAGTCCTTTTCCCAGCCAATGCAGGAAAGGAGACCTCAAAACGCCGCATATCAGCGACAGATGCGAATGTCACTGCTCCAGATTCACTGATAAATTCAGATTTTAGAATCCAAGGGTCAAACGGGTGTGCCTCACCTGAACGAGCGCAGTTCCAACCCTTGCAGACAGCTTTGAACTCTTGCATCACTGATCTTATTGGCGACGCTCACAACAATGTCAGGAATAAGATTTGCCCAGGGACGAGGCATCATTGACAGGATAGCCAAAGAACAAGGTTGTGGTAGAACAATGGAGGAGTTACAACTCCAACAAAGACAAATGAGTGAAAAAGGTACTCCAGAAGGTCCGGTATACTAATGTATTGCTAAAAGGACCTTCTGGACTACTATTATTTCTTCAGGTCCGTTAACATTCCGCTGAACAGTCTTTCCCCCTTCCTCAGAACATACTCCCTCCGTCCACAAAAGAATGCAATTCTCAGTTCCCGATAAGTTTATATGAAGATATAAGTGTTAACACAATTTACTGTAAATTTGGTCAAAATTGAATTAGTTCCTCTGGCCATAAATATCCCCCTTCCTCCCAGCGCCCTCTTCTCCTCTCCCCACTCTTGCAACCAACAAAAAACCCCATCCTCGCACAGCGCTCCCTTCCTCTCCCCATGGAGCCATTGTCTCCTAGAGGTGCGGCGCAAGCCACATCCTCCTCCTCTTCTGATGAAAGGGAGGATCTCCAGTGGTCTAATGAAGAGGAGGCAGAGCGGAGGCCCATTCGGGTGGTGGTTGACACATCCTCTGATGATTCGGAGTTTGTGGAGCAAAATGAAATCCAAGATCATATGCCTCTGAAACATCGCACCCCTCGCAAGTCAGTAAGAGGTGCCATGGGTCAGGGGTGCGGAAGCACCGCCACTCGCCGGGGAACTGTCGTCTCCAAGCGCCGTCATCCTCTCTCATCCTCATCGGTCGGCGGCAGTCGATCTCTGCCATCCTCGCCGAGCAGAGGCCATCATCGACCGGCCGTCATCATCCGCCATGGAGCGGCGCCAAGGCCGTGCTCGACCGGCCGCCATAGAGCGGCGACATCATCCTCTGGCGGCGGCATTGGAGGGACGGCCTCATTCGCGGGCGGCGCCCTGGGAGGTCCGCCACCATCTTCCACGGGCGGCGGCAACAGAGCGACATCCTCGTCCGTGAGCAGCCGCAACAAGGCGCCGGGTGCACCATCGACAAAGAAGCGGCGCCTTGATTAGTGGATTAGTGGTAACTGCTACTAGTAGAAGTAGGAGTAGAAGAAGCAGAACGAAGATTCGCCTTCTGTTCATCTGGTCTGATTGAATACTACTACTACTATTTTTTCCTTGTAAGATGTTGGTTTTCTCATTGCGTAGCAGTGACAGTTTAATCCGGTCCGACTGAAAACTACAAACCCGACTTTCGTCTGTGCTCATCCGGTATTTAAGAAATCAATGGAACGGGCTTTCCGTATACAACAAATTTATACCGAGGGAGTACACACACATTACCATTTTTATTAGAAACAACACAATCCAAATACAAACAACACAAATGCATGCATACGCATTGATTACACATGAGGATGGATCGATCCACCATAGTTCGAACTACAGCGACATACTCTGAATGACATACTACTAGCATCTACCATCACGGCTCATACTACTACCATCACCACATACTACTAGCATCTACCATCACGGCTCATACTACTACCATCATGGGCTCATGGAAATCCAGCCGCTGCACGGAGTGCAGCAAAACGTGGCTCCTGGATCAGATACTCCTCCAAAGCGTGATGCCTCGCCCTTGTATCCCAAATCTAGGCAGGCGAAATGGCGATGTTATGCGTGTGTTACAACAGGTCACGAATGGTCCATTGCCTGTGACCCCTGTGGCAAAAAGGGCACACTCACATTCCTTCGTGATAAACACGAGCGGGCCCGCCGTGCTGAAGCTAAAGCAACACAGACCATTTCAGGTCTTGCGATTCATCTTGTTCAATGAGCACTGGCCGCGGGGGTGGCATTTCAACGGGCAACAGCAGAGGTGGCGGCCTGGGCCGTGGGCGAAATGTGGTACCATGAGGTTCAGCTGATCCTGAGCCGCCGTTGCCAGCGGCTGAACTGGAGGTGGCATCACCCCCGGGTGTTTCTGAGGTGCCGATGCCAGCGGAAGTGGAGGTGCCATTGGGGCCGGGTGCTACTGAGGTGCCGATACCAGCGGAAGTAGAGGTGTCATTGGGGCCGGGTGCTGCTGCGGTGCCGATGGCAGCGGCTGAACCGGGTGGTGGTGAGGTGCTATTACGCCTGACAGCTCCCCCTTCCCCGACTCCTCCAAGTTCCATGCTCCGTCCCTTACTTGCCCGGCCATTCCCCACGTACTGCATACACAAACGAAGAACAAACCCTACATAAGCTAACAATGTGACCGTCTCGATACCATGCATACATAAAGTAAACAAGATTAGCCAACAAAATGATCTCACCCTTGTATCCTAATGAAGTAGAGAAATGCAAGACGGGGAACCGATGAGTGTTGGCCTTGCCTTTCAAGAACGCTGTGCTGCACTTGCCTATTTATCAAGGACTACAGTGGTCACGTGAGCTCGGTATAGCATTGCTAAAGTTACTATGGAAAACGTGAGATGCTCGGAATATAGTCAGGCCTACGCGTGATAGGAATCTATCTAGGTCAGAATCTTCAGTGGCGTGCATCGATTACATGTGTGTACGATGGGTATCACGGGATGAGCCCGACGTGTCTAGGTATGTGTTTACTTCCGGACTTTCCTCTCTAGAGCACAAGAAAGTCCTGCGGACAAATCACGCCGCATCAGCTGCATCTAATGGCCGTCTCACTACATCAGCTCATGCCGCATCAACAACGAGACAACTCTCTATCGTTTATTTATGTAATGGTTTAGGTGTCAATTGCATCTGGAGAATAAGATTGGGTGCTGTAATCAGATGGACCAGATGGTCCTTGCGTTGCAACATGCAGGGTGCGGGATGACTTGACAAGTCCTCCTCGATCAGGTACGCTGCGTTAGTCGTGACTGTAAAGGTCTACGAATGATCTGGATTCACACTTGATGATTCCCGCAGGCCTTGGAGACTGAGAAACGTGATGAACTTGTTGACGCGACAAGACCAAAATGGAATAAGCTGGAATTGGAATAGCAATATATGTTTTTTTGTGTGTGTGTGTAATATTAACATGAATATAAGCACAGAAGGGCATCTCGAATGGGCGTTTGGGAACGACACGCTCTCACAAGTTGATCTACGTGTCGATCATTGAGAATTGCAGTTAAGCACTGGCACCGGGCGTTAACCGACGAACTTGTGTGCACACCCCCTCTGAACGAACGTGTCGATCATTGTGAATCGCACTTAAGGACTAGAACTTGGAAGTTCATGACCCGAACGTGGCCACACCCGCACTGAAGGGATGCGTCCATTCGGGTGGTAACTGATGTCCATGAACGGACGTTTCGGAACGACACATTCACTCACACTATAATAAGAGACAGTTTAGGCACGAGACGATCATTGCAGGCCATTTGTGTTAATGGCTTTAGACGCTAAAATGATTCCTTCCATGCAAGTCGACTTCTCAGTCTCAAGCCAGGAAGCGACAGCAGAAGGAACCGCGGGCAAGTTCAAGGAATCCGGTACGTTCATGGTGGGAGGCCGTCAATGGAAGCTACGTTGCTATCCTACAGGTATGAATGATCATCACTGGATGCATGTTCTAGACGGCATTGCCGTCGTCCTCGTTCCTCTGCACAAATCCCAAATGGTACGTGTCTCGTTGCTGCTATGAATACACACACTCACACATGGCGATATGGTCGCATTATGTTATTGTTTGCCAAGCCTGTGACTGCTTCCATGTAGGTGCGAGTATTGTTGCGTGCGATGGCTGGAGACCCAAACGATGAAGATGATACGTTTCGAGTTCAAGCTACAAAAGAAGTTTGGTTCATGAATCGGGATCTACAAGAAAGAGGATTTGAATGTCTGGTGGAGCATCATGACATTGAGCGCGTGACATCCAGTGAAGATCGCATACACATATCATGTGTTGTTTCAGTACCGGAGGATGACTGCATTGAAGTTCCTCCTCCATCAGTGCAAAGAAGCATATGCGAAAGCGTTGCAGCCCAAGCCCCTATGGAAGTTGTGTTCCACGTAGGTGCAGAATGCCGGGTGATACGAGCGATACGTTCCGATGTGGCGAAAGTATCTTGTGTGATGGAGGCAATGCTCTACGACCCAGGAGTGGAGTCTAGCTCTGAAACTGTTACAATTATTGACACACACCCTGATGGCTTCTCGGTCCTGATCAAATATGCTAGTGAAGGATCACTCCCAGAGGAGGCTGATTTATGGGACACTCCTGCTAATGCCTGGCCTTATTTACTCTCGGTCGCCGACATGTACCAAGTCGAAAGGTTGAAGCTGCACTGTACGTCAAAGATGTGGGACATGGCAAGCGAGGAAACTGTGACTTCATTTCTATGATGGGCAATTCAGGCTAACTGCACACAATTGCAGGACAAGTGCATGTCTCTCTTAGAGCGAATCTTTCCTCACGGAATACTCACATATGATTGCGCGGTTGTATGCACTGATCATCCCGAATTTATGCACAATCTCCGTAGAAGATTACCTAAAGGGTTGTACCAGGGTCCCCTGTAGTTTTAATGTTTTATTTAAGTGTTTTTAGTCATGTAATAAACAGTTGAAATGGTACGTTATTTTGTTACAGTGAGTACATTTGTAATGCAAAAATCGGATCATTCGTCTAACGTGAATATGAAGTAGAGTATAGTCCTGTGTGTGTTTGTTCACTCCATGATCCATGGTGGCACGGACAACCCAGTCAACAACTTGCCTCTCTGCGTAAGGTCACTGACGTTTGGGTCCGACACCCAAGCGATCTTTCGTTTGGGTCACTGACGTTTGGGTCCATGATCCAAAGTCTTTCGTTTCCCGCTCTGGACCACAAAGGCGGGACTTGAAATTTTGAATTCCCCGCTCCTCCTTCTGGTCCTCCTCGTTTATATATAAAACAAAGAGGGAAACCAGGTCTCCCAATTCCCTCCTGGTAATTTTCCAAAATCAGGGGATCGTCTCCTCGACCGCCGAAGAGACCTAGATCTGCGGCGGAAGCAGCAACGGCGGCCTAGCTACCGACGACGGCTTCCTCTTCTACGAGCGGCGACCTTCCTCTTCTACGAGCGGCGGCCTTCCTCGGCAACGTCCTTGAAGCTGCAAGATGGTTCAAACTCGTTGCTCTGTCGGCTCCCCCGAGGCTCACCCTGGCGGCCGCAGATCTGCAACAGTTGCGCAGAACATCGTGCTGAAGGCGCAAGGTCGGGCTGCTAAATCGAGATGGCATTCGGCAGCGGCACCTTCTTCCCGTCCTATTCGTCAGGTCTGTGGTCTCCTCCCTGTATTGATCGATTCAATTAGATTGCTTCCCCATGCTCTTTGGCTTTCTATAATATTCTTTCATGTTTGGGTGATTGTGGATCTACTGTACCCTATCGCAAGGGTTTGTTAGATGTCATTTTATTTGAGGTTTGTAGAAATTTGTAGATGAAATTGTTGGACTGCTTCTCCATGCTCTTTGCCTTTGAATATTGTTGTTGCATGCTTGGGTGATTGTGGATCTTCTGTTCCCTATTGCAAGAGATTGTTCCAAGTCAACTTATTTGTGGTTTGTAGAAATTTGTAGATGAAATTATTGGACTGCTTCTCCATGCTCTTTGCCTTTGAATATTGTTGTTTCATGCTTGGGTGATTGTGGATCTTCTGTTCCCTATTGCAAGAGATTCTTCCAAGTCAACTTATTCTTCCGATTGCTAATGATCTCAACCCTTATCTCTTGTTCATGAACTTGTTTCAGCGGGCCAAAGGGTCAACATCTGTAGTCGCTTCTGTTTAGACCTGCTCCAAGGTAACAAACTCAACACCTTCTTTGTTTCCGATTGCGAATGATCTCAACCCTTACCTCTTGTTCATGTACTTGTTTCAGTGGGCAAAAGGGTCAACATCTGAAGTCGCTCCTGTTCAGACCTGCTCCAAGGTAACAAACTTAACACCTTCTTTGTTTCCGATTGCGAATGATCTCAACCCTTACCTCTTGTTCTTGTACTTGTTTCAGCGGGCCAAAGGGTCAACATCTGAAGTCGCTCCTGTTCAGACCTGCTCCAAGGTAACAAACTTAACACCTTTGTTTCCTTAGTTCGAATCAATTACAAGATCCTAATCTGACTTGGGATCCACTGTTGCTAGATGGAAGCTACCAAGTCAATGGTGCTTCTTCCCGAACAAATTAAAACAGAGGCAGCCGAGTACTCAAGAATGGGTACCAAATCCTTATGTAGTAGTGTTGATGAAGAGCGAGTTGACGCTCCCAATCAGGATGGGGTACAACTTCGACAACGGTTTGTTGCTCACCAGAAAGAGTTATGTAGCTTAAAGAAGAAGACCGAAGAATCAGAATCAACTCTGAAAATGCAGTCTGCTGAGATTAAGAGGTTGCAGAAGCTAACCGAAGACAGTGAGGACCTACTTCGTCTACTGCTTAGCAGTAAAAGATGAAGAGGTTAAGATCATTAGATCAAATCTCCACTTTCTCTTGTGATTATGAACTGGATTTAGTTTTGTTAATCAATGTTCCTTGTGATACTGTTATCTTGTAATAGTTTGTGATATGTGATGAACAATATGGTCGTGCTTGATAGTAAACAACAGTTTGCTTTATTGTATAAAGAAATATGTGCTGATTACTATTTTGCCAACCAGATCGGAATTATTAAAAAAAGATCAGAATTGAAATGAAATCCATTAATACTGATGCATGGTTAGTTAATTTTATATTGTCCTTCAGTGGGTTTAGCCCACTTTTAATTGGGCCAAAAGTCAAAAATTTTTTTTCAAATTAACGTGACACAGAAGGCCGCAACAATGTGCGCACCTGTTGGACTCGACCCAACCAAAACGGGCACACCCTAATCAATTTTCATCTAAAAAAGCTACAATTGGGCCCAACAAATTTTTTTTTGGGCTATATGAACAACACTAGCCTACAGGAACAGTTTTGGACTCAACCCAGCTACAAAAGGGCCAAATTCGTTTTATGACGCATACGATTTGTCACAATTGGCATGCCACATCGGATGCCACATCAGATTCTGTCCAGCGTGGCAAAGCTACAGGAACGAAGTTATGACGCATTGTATAGACGATTTTCCACGCGTCATTAAACTCATGACGCCGTGAAATAAGGTCTCGTCATTAATCGCGGTTTGTGACGCTCGATTAATGACGGAGCATTTTCGTAACAACCGGCGTCATTAATCGCGGTTTATGATGAGAAACGGCATTTTTTGCGTCACTAGTCGGCGTTTTTCTTGTAGTGATTGTAGGATCGGAATCATGGCGAGTCTGTTTCAGAACAGCACGAATGACACTTCAGTTTTTGTTCTTTGGAATGGGAGGCGTCTAAGGAATTCATCTGACAGCGGTACGTGTGCTGATTCACTTGCACACAACTCGATCGTCTACTTAACTGTTTCTCACTGGAAACAGTCCTGTAGAGAGATCTAACAACAACAACATATTGTGTATTGCAGGAACATGTACCTGTGCCATCGAAACCAGTTGGAAGGACACCTTCAGCTTCCTGACGAGGACGGGCTTCTCCAGCTGGTTGATCTGCTGGAGCACTGCCTGTTTGTGCAGTCAGAACAACATCTCCCTGCTAGCGCAAGCTGAAGAGGTGTGGAACTGCATCCTGAACCACGTCCACGTCTCGATCGTGCATCTTGAGAGCCGAAAGGAGCTCTTCGTATCATAAGAGTGAGGTGGTCACTTTTGGGATGGAGAGGGAGGAGGAGGAAAAGATAGCAACTATGCTTAATT
The DNA here is from genome assembly GCA_036936925.1 of Cenchrus fungigraminus. Classification (NCBI taxonomy): domain Eukaryota; kingdom Viridiplantae; phylum Streptophyta; class Magnoliopsida; order Poales; family Poaceae; genus Cenchrus; species Cenchrus fungigraminus. The sequence continues at coordinate 25,674,359 of CM072780.1, read as the reverse complement.
GTGGGGTAGGAGAGCTACCAATGAAGTACTTGGGATTTCCCATTAGTGATTCCAGAATGGGGGTGAGTGCTTTCAAAGATACAGTGGACAAAATCAGAAGAAAACTCCAACCATGGAAGGGGAGACACTTGACTTCGGGGGGGGGGGGGGAGAGCGATTCTCACTAACACTTCTCTGAGCAGCATGCCCATATACATGATGGGGATGTATCTGCTACATGAGAGCACACATCAACAGATGGATACTATCAGATCTAAGTTTTTTTGGGGGAGTGATGGGGAGAAGTTTCGTTACCACATGGTGAAGTGGGAAAACACGTGTCTACCCAGAGACTTTGGGGGGTTGGAATCATTAACACAAGAATCCTGAATGAGGCTTTACTACTTAAATGGGTTTGGAGATTACAAACTAGGGAAGAAAGCGACATGTGCTGTGAGCTGTTACATAACAAATATTTACAGGGTGGCTCAATTGCAAACTGCAAAACCAAGGGGGATCTCAATTTTGACAGGGAATAAGCAAGGTGAAACACAAATTCCAGTGGGGGGCAAGTTTCTTAGTGAACAACGGAAAGAGTGTCAGATTTTGGGAGGATGTGTGGGTGGGGAAAGTCCCCTTAAAACTAATATTCCCAAAGCTTTATGAGTATAGTGGAGAGAAGAACTGCTTGGTAAGTGAATGCTGGGACAACGGGGAGTGGGTGATGGACTTTGCCCGACCTTTATCCCTAAATGAGGCTCGTCAATGGGACTCCTTGCTGGTGCTGCTGCAAAACAGCCACATAAATGAATCCAACGACTCTGTGAGGTGGGTCTTGGAAAAGTCCGGGAGGTATACTACCAAGTCGATGTACAAATATCTTTTACATAGGGGGGTGTCTAATGTACGCATGATAAAAATGTGGAAAAGCAAGCTGCCTATGAAACTAAAAATCTTCATGTGGCTGGTGTTCCAGGGGAGGGTCCAAGCAGGGGTGGTTTTGGGGGGTATGAGCTGGAAGGGTGATACTAGATGTGCTGTCTATAGTGTACCGGAAACGATTGATCATATCTTCTTCGCTTGTCCAGTGGCAAGGCTGGTATGGGGCGGGATCAAGGAGGCTTTTAGTTTTGATAGACAACCTAGAGGCCTTAGCGACTTCCTTGAAAACTGGTTGCCTTTGGGGTGTAAAAAGTATAATACAAAGTTGTTTTCTCTTGCGATGGTGTTTTGGTCCCTATGGACTACTCGTAACAAAATGGTGATGGGGGGGTGGTTCTTCAGAGACCGGTTGACATTTTTTACAAAATCTTTGCATGTACACAGAGGTGGTGATTGAGGCTGAAACATGGTGATCAGGAATATCAGGCGGGGTGGACGGCCCAGCTACGCGCTTGGGTGGAAGACCTGGAGAATAAGATGAAGAGCGAAGCCCAGGAGGAAATCTTCATTTAGTGGCTTCTTTTGTTTTGCTCAGTTGTTTGTGTCGCGTTTAGCTTTTGGTTTGTGCCTCTCAGTGTTAGTGCTTGATGCTGTCTGACAGTCTGTAGTGCTGTTATGTTGAGCTGGTAACCCCAGCCGAGTCCCAGAGTCTGTACCAAACAATTTATTTGCTTTCTATAAAAGCAGGGGCCATCCTTTATAAAAAAAAAGGAGCTCTTCGTCAGGATGTACGAAGACCTCGTGTGATCGTGGAGGCGCGCGCAGGTTTGGCACAAGCTGCTGAAGCTTGGTCGTTTGTGTTCCATCGAGGGAGCTGTGTGTGATGAGTGTCACTCCACAGCTAGGGATGAAAACGGATCGGATACGGACGGATACTGCGGATACAGATACAGATAGTTTTTCTTTCTCGGACTGAATTCTCGGATCGAATACGGATACGGACAGTATATTTTTTATCGAATAGTGATATTCATCATATTTGGATCATAGAAATCCAACTTTGAATTTCCGGATACTAATGCGATACGGATAGTTACGGATATTAAATGTCCGGATTCGAATACGGTCTTACCATATGAGTGTCTGAACCTTTCGGTCGGTCGGTCGGACGGATAATATCCGTACCACTTTCATCCCTACACAGCCAAGATAGACCAAACGAATTCACACTCCGCAGGAATTCACACTCCGCAGCCAGGATAACCTGTCAGGAGTTGTTTCTTGTCGTTCAGGAAATGCTCGTTTTCCCTAACTAGCTGCTCTTGTCGGTAGTCAGGAACAGTAGGTAGGAGTATTCCTGAATCCTGATGGCTTTGTCCGTCAGGAACCTCCCGCACTGTAGCAATGAGCATGCGAAAAGAAATGTTGGCAACCAATTTGTCAATTTAAAGCAAGAAGAGTTCCCGTACATTATCAAATGTGAGAATATATAGTTGTCAATTATTGGGGCGAGGTACCCCTTACACATTTCGGGCAAAGCTAATGGTCCAGGATTCAAAACCCACAGTTGCTATGCAACTACTCCACCGACATGTACTCCAACTCATTATATAGCTCACCTATAGTCCTACACATAAGGCTGTTTTTTTACATATGTTGTCCACAGCAACACCTCTTGCTCTCTCACCACTACTAACTCTGTGTATTACTACATCAAGAGAGAAATGTAGAGTGGTATAGGGGATGAAACAATCCTGACTGACGGTTTTAGTAAACAATTATACTCCCTTCGTCCCAGAATATAGCTTCGTTTAGACTTTTTCAAAGTCAAACCTTTTCAACTTTGACCGTGAATAACGAAATAATCATAAATTTTAATAACATGACAATGATATTGGTAGATTTACTATGAAATCAACTACCAAAATATGTAATCTTCTCTATCTAAAATAAATTATTCCAAGAGTTACTGTTGGTCAAAGTTGAAGAAGTTTGACTTTGAAAAAGTCTAAATGAAGCTATATTCTGAGACGGAGGTAGTAGATCTTTCGGAACATTGTGACTTTCTATTCTATGGGGAATGGAAGGCACATGGAAAAACTTTATGAAAAAGATCAAGAGCTTCCATTCCACCCGAGTCTCAGCGTGAAGTGCACAAGGACTTCACCATTTAACCAACTTCACTCAAGCTTCACTTGTGTCCAGCCAGTCTCATGATGGTGCTAACTGCTAACTTCTATCCGGCTGTTTGCAAAGGTACCTGAACAGGCGCGTACAACAGCTGGTGAACATCAATTAATACGCTGCTTGATGTAGAGTCCACAGCCTTTTGTATTTGCTAACTTGAAGTTGTTTTATTTCTCAACACTAAGCTAATAATGATGCAATAAAGTCATTACTATTTTTGGATATCACAGTATGTATATTTGGTAGACATGCATTATTCGGTATGCATATGGGTTTTGTTTATTCTCTTTGGCACAATTTTGTTGAGGTAGATTCCAACTTTTTTTTTTGTTGTTGAGGTAGGAAATGAGAGGAGCAATGCATGTAACTTGGGCAGAAAATAATTCGAAATGAAAGGTTACAAGAAAGAAACACTCAACTTTTCGCTTTGCATAGCAATCAATTTGTTAAATTGAAATCTACGACCGCATTTAATTTGTTACTGAACCAGACCCACATCTGTGGCTTTGTCTATGATGTGAGCACCCTGCTATATATACTTCCTGCTGCTGCCTTGTTCTTCTGGTAAGCAATTCTACAGTTGCGTTGATTTATTTGAACCTCGAGAGCATTATTCTCTAGCTAGTAGGTAGTTGTGATGGAAATGGAAGGCATCGGGAATTCGGGATGACTCATCCTAGTATGGTAGACTAATATTGCGGTTGGCTGGTGATCCAAATGTCTGCACCAACGGTATGGATGGCTTTTGTTGGTTGATTCACTTTGTGCATGGGGTCGGAGAGGAAGGAAAGATGCATATACCTAGCTCCATCCAAAGCTCCAAGGCAGCCAGCGAAAGCTGATCGATCATACGAAGTCACAAGGAAAGTGACTGAGAGGGTGTTTGGATACCTTTTAGTCACATGACTAAAATTAGTGTGAATAGCACATCCCTGTTTGGAAGATGGGACTAAAGTGAGATTTAAAGAGCATTAAAGCCTCCTTCTCTCTCCCATGCTTGATGAGTAAATGAGGAGAGAGAGAACTAAAACAATTTTAGCTACCCCTCCCCTACTAAAGGGTTTTAGTCATGTGACTAGTTTTAATCACTTTTTAGTCCCACCTGTTTGGGAATTTAGTCTCTCAAAGTGACTAAATTTAGTCAGACTAATTTTAGTCACCCCCATACAAACACCCCCTGAAGAAAAGGTTGAGGAGAATACATTGTCACAGCGGAGAGCACACTATACCTTCCTCCTGTTTAATTTCCAAAAATAAAAATAACAAAATAACAAATAAGTGGCACTTCCTCTACAGCTGAGTCTACATATATAGTTCAATGCTTGACTCCCCAGAAACCTACTGCCTTTCGTCGTCTTCTGCAGTCGAGAGTCAGAGAGTGAAAGAAAGTGAGATGAGGTGGGAGACAATCAAGAAGGGCACAGACAACACTTGTGTTTATACCCATTGGCAATTTAGCATATGTATGTACCAATTTGGCAATTTAGCATGCTGATATTGTGTTTACACCCTTTTGACATCTGAGTATGAACAAGTATATATACCCTAATTAAAGATCTAAATTCGATTAATTATTTGCAGGAAGCTGGCATTAATTTATAATAGAATTGCACAGGTATGCAATATATATGGCTATATTCCCATAAGAAAATATATATATGGCGGCTATATACCCATATACTGCATGCTTTCAAATCTTTCTCTCCACTGCGCGATTCTACAAAGCACTCACATTGGTTATAGTATAGTATACCTAGCCTGTAATAATAACCTCGCAACAACGTCAGTTGGCATCCATGCATGTATATAAAGGAGTTTCACAAGAGGAGATATTAGTAGTGAGCATGGAAAAAATAGCGCGCTATAGCACCGCTATAGCGGCTTGGAGCACATGCCGCAACGATATCTTACTTTTTTGCGCTATCGACGCTATTGACGCTATAGCGCGCTATAGCGCCGCTATTCCTTGCTTGGTTTTGCTGGCTAGACAAAAAAATGAGATGCAGCCCAAACAAACAGCCCAGTAATAGAAGATCATTGCTCTTGGACTTGATGACATTATGGCTGTTTGGCTTTCCTTTGAATTGTAGATGGCTGTGGTTATGGCTGTTAATTTGTTTAATGTTTATGGCTGAATTGTGAACTTATGGCTGTTTGGTGTTTGCTACTTTGCTTATGTACTTGATCTTGATGCCTTCATGGCTGAATGATGAACTTAATTATGTTGGTTGTGGACTTGTGGCTGTGGTTATCAACTTATCAGAATTATGTGCTGCTGTCATATTTCCTGCTATTTGAATAAAATAGCGCGAGTAGCCAGCTAACGCTACTACTCTATTGCGCCGCTATAGCGCGGCTCTAGCGGCGCTATAGCGGTAATAGCGGCCAAAAACGGCTGCCACTATTTTTAATAGCCCGCGATTAAAAACCTTGGTAGTAAGGCTATTCGCACTCATCATACTCCATTTTCATATTCCCTTTGTCCATTTAGAATTAGAAGTGTCGTTTTGAACTTTTGACTACCTTGTTTGACCTTTTGTTTTACTCAAAACATTTTAGCGAACTATACAATAAAAATTATTATTAAATATCACTAAAGATAAAATAAGTTATAAAAAATAAATAATATTTATATAAAAAAATTGACCAACATTAATGGTTAAATAAGATAGCTCGGAGTCCAGGGTGACACTTTCAAATGGACAGATGGAGTATGCATTTTGATTGCTCGAGTTGAACTATGCAATGGAGAAATCAAATTTGCATTTGGAGAAGTGCTCCATATATTTTCCCTGACTTGACAATTTTGATTGTTCGCACAAGAAAATACAAATTTATTTTGACACACAGGTCCACAACGATACAAATGGTTAAATAAGATGGCACAGAGTCCAGGGTGACACTTTCAAATGGACAGATGGAGTATGCATTTTGATTGCTCGAGTTGAACTATGCAATGGAGAAATCAAATTTGCGTTTGGAGAGGTGCTCCATATATTTTCCCTGACTTGACAATTTTGATTGTTCGCACAAGGAAATACAAATTTATTTTGACACACAGGTCCACGATACAACATGAGTAAGCAGCTTGTCGCTAGGTACATTGAGTACAATGTTATTTATTATTATTAGGCGACAAGAACTTGGAAGAATCGGATCGTCGATGTTCATCAGTTGGGGATCACTGTATCATTCTTGATCGGAGTGCTAGCAATAGCCTCAGTCTCAGAGGTGCATAGTTCGTATTCACACATGCATTTAAAATCTTCACAGTAGCCGTCAGTGTACTTGGTGTTATCGTTTTTGCATGCATTGAAGCATTTCTTGTCGTTAAAAAGTGCCCAACATAGCCCTTTATAACTGCCGCTCGGGTCTTGGTCCCAGCAAGGATTCCAAACTTTCCCAGCAATGGCTGTCGACTCTGCATGGTTCATATCCAGGCATGGAGATTTATGCAATAAATGTTGAAAGCCCATCCAAATTAAAAGCTTTTAGCAAAAGATTTTATATCAAATTAAATGACATGGGCACTTGCATCATATATAGTTCATGCATGTGCAGGCGTACATACCACGAGCTGCCATGACGACAGGTAGGACGATGATGACTAGAAGGAACGCAGCAGAGAGATTCAATTGAAAAGGCTTCATTGCTTCTTATTATGTCGTGGAAGTTAATTAGAACCTCGAACCTAGGCTGAGCAAGCAGATTTGGTGCGGTTTGCGGGATGAAGTCGGGGAATGTATATATATATACATATCACTAGCTATTGAGCACGTACATCACCCATCGGATTTGCTGCTAAGAATTCCGTGAGAAAGCAACTCTAAAAATTAATGGTGATGCCTGCGGGCTCTCGATGATGCAAGCAACAGGATAGTACGTCATAGCAGTCTATGATGGAACTCGCCTCTCACAAGATGAAGGACGTCGCGATAGATTCAATGATGATCCAGCGAATGGCCGGTGTATAGTCCAACGCCGTGGAGCTTGGCGTGCTTCAGCAAGTTCTGACTGTGCAGCGGCAAACACTAAGAGAATAATCTGTGCTTTTTAATTAAAGAGATGTCACGAAGTCATCAGGAGCTCACGAAGCCACTCAAGCCACTCAGCTTCAACTGTGGCGGTATCCAATGTTGTGAGTTTTGCTTCCATTATATTGTTAACCTCTTTAAGATGGTCTGTTTGCAAGACTTTTATGAAACGGCGTCACCTCCAAGCAGAAACACATATCCACATGTGGCGTAAATCTTATCAGCATCAGATATCCAGTTATTTTGAATTATTTGTATAATGTCAGAGGTGGGTAATTCAGATATATATTTAGAGGGTTATTTTAGGCTATTATCATAATGACATGATGGTAATTTTTTAATATATATTTAGAGGGTTATTTTAGGCTATTTGTATAATGACTTGGCGGGTATTTTTTTTAGAAAATATAATCAATCTAATGGCTACGACAATTTGAGCCTACCTATATTGATGGCTAGATGTTTTACTTTTTCTTAGAATTTCTAAGATTTCTCTCTTTTTCTAGAGTGTGTCCACTTAGGATCTTAGGTGGCTTCACCTGAAGGCTTCAAAAGAGTCTCCAATTAGTAATGGTAAGATTGCGGTAATGCGCTGACGAGGGCCTGGAATAGGGCCCACCAAGCAGCGATCATCAAGCAAAGGGCGTACCGCTGACAGTCCGAGCACCTGGCGTCCCGTATGACAAGATATCCCCGTCCCCGAGTACTTGGCGATTCGCACGACTACTTCTCCGTCTCCGACCTCCGCTACGACAACCCATTCGCACGACAAGTTTCCGCCTCGGCCCCGACTACCCGTTCGCACGAGAAGTTCTCCGCCTCCAACCAGGCCGAGTCTCCGCGCAGAAGTCAAGCCTGGGGCGGGGCCCACCAGAGGCGTGGCAGGACCTCTGTGCACGCCCGCTCCGACGACACCACGTAAGGTGCCATTTCCCCATGCCGGGTCATACTGGCAGGGCACGCTCGGTGTCAGACGGCATGGGCGGCCATCGCTGACTGGTGCCATGAACGGCAGAATGCAGGCCACGCACGCCATAGTGCGCACCGTCCTGTCTGACACAACGAGCCATCCCATCGGAACAGGGACCCAACCACTCCTCGAAAGACGTATAACTACTATGCTGCCGGACGCAGGCACGCCGGATCAACCCTCCACAGTGATGAACTATTCGAGGAAGCACTCGGGAAGCCACCGGCGGCAACTACTCAGAGCCAACTGCCCCGGGACGCCCGTACGGTCATCAACAACTCCGCCACAGTTCACGGCTGTTCACCACGTCTGCTGACGGACGCCTGACGTGGGGAAGGACGTCCGATACTGTAGCACAACTTTGTATTCCCCTTCTACCCCTCTCCCTTGCGACTCTGAAAGGGGGAGGAGGGTATCCATTTTAGGAGCTAGACATTAGCACAACCCAGACGCTACACACTGACAACACACATGTACGCCTTCAGGCTATTTGAACCACTCACTTAGGCTGCGAATCCCTCTCCCGACCAGTTTGTATCCCCTACTACAAACATCCAGGCATAAGAACACAACCCCCCCGAGACTGGACGTAGGGTGTTACTCTCTGGAGACCCGAACCAGTATACATCCCTGTGTCTCGTATGCCAACCATCCGGACCCGACACACGATCGTATATAAATTTACTTGTCGGCGGTAGAGAACCCTGACACTTTGGCGCGCCACCTGCCCCGCGGAAAGATCAACACATGGGCGCAGCTACGTGAAGCCTTCATCAGCAACTTCCAGCGCACCTATGCACGACAAGGCAAGTAATGGGAGCTGCGCAACTACAAGCAGTAATTGGGCGAGAGTCTACGCGACTACATCCTGCGCTTCTCCAAGCGCTGCACCGAACTCCCCGGCGCGGCGGACAACGACGTCATCTCAGCGTTCCAGAACGGTACCACCTGCACCACCCTCATCCACAGGCTGGGGCGAAGAACTCGCCGAACTACTCGGGAACTCCCTCGACATCGCCACCAACCACGCCGACGGGGAAGAAGCAGTGGCTGCTACCTTGAACACCCCCAGGGCAAGGGCAAGCAGGTGGAGGACGATGGTGAGGGGCCCTCCTCATGGCCCAAGAAGAAAAAGAAGAACGACAAGCGACACCGTGACGACAACCTCGTGGTCGCGGTCGAGCGGAAGGCTACGCGCCCCAAGAACAATCCTCCCAAAGACCCTTTCGAGAAGCTCTTGGAGGCGCTGTGCACCAACCACGAGGTCCCCGTGAAGCACGCACTCAAAGACTGCAGGATCCTAAAGAGTTATGTCGCCGACACGCTGAAGAAGAGGCCCACCGACACCTCCGACAAGGGCGCGAAAGACCCGCACGACAGTGACGACGACGAAGGGGCGACGTACCCTGGTGAGGACGGCGCCGTCCTGATGATCTTCGGCGGAACAACGACCCGACCAACAAAGCGTCAAGAGAAGTTAATCCAGTGAGAAATCTACAACACCGAGCCGGTGACACCGTCATACCTCAAGTGGTCGGAGACTCCAATCACGTTCGACTGCGCAGGCCACCCGACCACGTACCGCAGCCGGGATGCTACCCACTTGTCGTGGCCCTGCTGTTCGGCACCAAGCGGATCCACAAGGTGGTGATGGACGGGGAAGCGGGATCAACGTCCTGTACGTGTCGACGCTCGACAGCCTTGGAATCTCGCAGTCCCGACTGCGCCCATCGTCTACGCCGTTCCACGGGGTCGTCCCTGGAATGGAGGCACTCCCAATCGGGCAGATCGATCTGCCCGTCATGTTTGGGACCCAACGGAACTTCCGCACGCAAACCCTCACCTTCGAAGTGGTGGGGTTCTCGGGGACGTATGACGCCATCCTCGGGAGGTCGGCCTACGCAAAGTTTATGGTTGTGCCCAACTATACGTACCTCAAGCTTAAGATCCCCGATCCGAAGGGGGTCATCACAGTAGGTACGACGTTCCAGCACGCATACGAATGCGATGTTAAGTGTTTTCAATTCGCTGAAACACCCATCCGGTCCGAGAAGCTCACCGCAGAGCCTTCAACCGGAGACCTCAAAATTCCCGAGTCGTCCAAGCGAGCGGCCTGCTCTTTCGAGCCCGCCAAGGACGTCAAGGATGTGGCCGTCTCTGACGATGGCCGCACGCTCCATATCGGTACCGCGCTCGATCCTAAATAGGAAAGCACGCTCATCGACTTCCTCCGAGCGAACCTCGATGTGTTCGCATGGAAACCCTCAGACATGACAGGTATTCCAAGAGAGGCCGCCGAGCAAAAACTGAACATCAAGCCAGGATCAAAACTGGTGAATCAACGCCTCCGTCGCTTCAATGACGACAAGTGCAGAGCAATCGGCAAGGAAATCAAGAAGCTCCTTAGTGCAGGGTTTATTCGAGAAGTGTTCCACCCCGAGTGGCTAGCTAACCCTGTACTAGTGAAGAAGAAGAATAAAAAATGGAGAATGTGTGTTGACTATACGGGCATGAACAAGGCATGTCCCAAGGACCTGTTTCCTTTGCCGCGCGTAGATCAAGTAGTCGATTCAACAGCTGGGTGCGAAACCCTCCGTTTTCTCGATGCGTACTCCGGGTACCACCAGATCACGATGTGCATAGCCGATCAACTTGCCACGTCATTCATCACCTCTTTCGGTGCCTACTGCTACGACTCCATGCTGTTCGGGCTGAAAAACGCTGGTGCCACGTTCCAAAGATGCATGCGACGCGTCTTTAGAGATCTCATCGGCAGGCTGATTGAAGCCTATGTCGACGACATCGTGGTCAAGTCAAAAAAGACCGGCGATCTGGTCCCCGACATCACAAAGGTCTTTGCGAAGCTAAGGCAACACGGGGTGAAGCTTAATCCCGAGAAGTGCATTTTCAGAGTTCCGAGGGGCATGCTCCTCGGCTTTGTCATGTCGGAACGCGGCATTGAAGCCAATCTCGAGAAGATCTCGGTGATCATGAACATGGGGCCGATCCAGAACCTTAAAGGGGTACAACGCGTCACGGGATGCCTTGCTGCGCTCAGCCATTTCATCGCTCGACTTAGTGAGTGAAGCCTGCCGCTGTACCGCTTGATGAAGAAGTCGGACCACTTCATGTGGACGCCCGAGGCACAGGAAGCGCTCGACTCGCTCAAGAACTTGCTCAAGAGCCCACCGGTGCTCACAGCTCCGGCAGCAGAAGAGCCCATGCTCCTATACATCACCACAACGACCCAGGTCGTGAGCGCGGCACTGGTGGTTGAACGATAAGAGCTCGGAAAGACATTGAAGGTGCAGTGCCCAGTGTACTTCATAAGCGAGGTCCTCTCTGACACGAAGACACGGTACTCGCAGATCCAAAAGCTGGTGTACGCTGTCCTCATCACCAAGTGCAAGCTTCGGCATTACTATGATGCACACCGCATCATGATGGTATCCAAATATCTGCTTGGTGAGGTGATCCAGAACCCCGAGGCTGAGGGTAGAATAGCCTAGTGGGCCCTCAAGCTGATGGGGCAGAACATAACATATGTGCCGCGCCGCGCCATCAAGTCGTAGGTGTTGGCTGACTTCGTCGCCGAGTGGACAGAGATCCAAACTCCTCCAGCACCGATCAAGCATGAGACGTGGATCATTTACTTTGACGGCTCTATCATGAAAGAAGGAGCAGGTGCGAGACTTGTCTTCATCTCGCCTCTGGGCGTGCGCATGGAGTACATGGTCCGACTGCATTTCCCGGCCTCCAAAAATGTTGCAGGGTACGATGCACTTATCAACGGGCTCCTGATCACCATCGAACTCGGGATTCGTTGTCTCGGGATCTGAGGAGATTCAAAGCTTGTCGTCGACCAAGTCATGAAGGAGAAGAACTGCTTGAGCCCGAAGATGGTGGCCTATTGTCGAGCCGTACGTGAGTTGGAAGACAAGTTCCACGGGCTCGAGCTCCACCACGTGCCGCGCGAGTACAACAAGGCGGCCGACATCCTCACAGAAACAACATCCAATCAGAAGCCCGTGCCAAATGGGGTGTTCGCAAGCGACCAGCACGCCCCATCCGTTCGGGTTGATGAAGAGCAGCCCCAAGAACTCGAGGTGCAGGAGGTCATGGAGATTGATCAAGAGCCAGAGCCTAACTTGGAAGATCCAGACTGGTGATTCTCGATCCTCGAGTGGCTAGTCGAAGGAAAGCTGCCGCCCGACCAGAGTGAAGCCCACCGCATCTCGCGACGCGCCAAGGTATTCGTCCTCATCGACGGCGAGCTGTACAAGCGAGGCTGCATCCTGGGAGATCAAGTCAAGGAACTACTACGCGAAATCCACACCTGAAAGTGCGGACACCACAAGGGCCCGAGAACCCTTGTTGGGAAGGCGTTCCGACAAGGTTTTTACTGGCCAACCACTGTTTCTGACTCCAAGGACATTGTGAGATGCTGCGAGGGGTGTCAGTTCTATGCAAGACAAACCCACCTCCCGGCGCAAGCGCTCCAGACCATCCCCATCACCTGGCCCTTTGCTGTGTGGGGGCTGGATCTGGTCGGACCGCTCCGGCAAGCGCCCGGGGGCTTCACGCACCTGCTTGTGGTTGTCAACAAGTTTTCCAAGTGGATCGAGGCTCAGCTGATAAGAACCGTCCGCTTCGAGGAAGTCGTAGCGTTCTTCATTGACATCATCTATCGCTTCGGGATCCCCAACTCTATCATCGCTGACAACGGCACCCAGTTCACCGGAAAAAAATTCCTCAAATTCTGCGACAACAACAACATCCGCGAGGATTGGGCCGCTATCGCTCACCCGAGAACCAACAGACAAGTCGAAAGGGCCAACGACATGATCCTACAAGGCCTGAAGTCGCGAATCTTCAAGCGCGTCAAGAAGATTTGGGCAAGATGGGTTGCTGAACTCCCGTCCGTCCTCTGGAGCATGCACACCACGCCAAATCGAGCTACTGGCTACTCGTGAGAGGCAATGTGTGGTTTGAGGACCAGTGGATGGTCGCTTCCTGGTGTGATGAGTGATTGACAACGTGGTGTGGACTGATTCTTGGCCAAGTATTGCAGGTGCAGGTTGCGGCTTGACTGGTGTTGGTGCAGGTGAAGAACAAGCGCGAAAGGTCGTTGCCGGTGAGGCCTCCAGGTGTGGAGAAGACAAGTAGGCTTGTTTCGAGGGACTCGGTGGCCAGCAGGGTCATGTGCGGGCCGCATGGTGGCGAGAACAGCAAGATGAAGTCGTTGACGGTTTCTTGGTTGAGCCTCAAAACCAAGGTCGAGCCGGGACTACCTGGGAGCCGAGTCATGAGTGGAGATTGGCGGAGGCTACACCGAGTTCGCGGGGTTTCCGGTGGTTCACCAGAAAACCACTGGGTTCCTTGGTTGATCCACAAAGCCAAGACCAAAGACGGAGGTGCAGCAGCATCAGACCGGTCTGACCGGTGTGCGATGACGCAGTCCGGAGACTTCGAAGCAGAGGACACGCATCAGGATCGCAAGGCTTGCGTCGAGTCTAAGCAAGTTTGCGGTCGCTGGGCATCCGTCTGATGGTGCGAAGACAAAGACTTCCAAATTCGCCCTCGAGGGGCATGTATCCCTAGTTAGCTAGTAAGGGTAGTTTAGTCTTTCGCTTGCCTCTATATAACCCAAGTGGTGAGGGGATGGCAGCCATCTCTTGGAACCCTAGCTCATTTTGGTTTGCTATTTTCCCCTTCCATTTTCCTTTGGAATTTCTAGGACTAGCTTGAGAGCTTCATGGTGAGATCTTGTGAGAGGGAAGGATGATCAGGCGGCAAGCTAGACCTTGTATGAACCTCTTTGGTATGTATAGATGATTCGGCGTGGTTCCTCAAGGCTTGGATGTGTCTTTCCCGTTTCTCCTTTTTGGTGATTTTCGGAGCCTTTTCTTGGCGAATTTCTTGTGGCGGTTTTGAGACCATTCTCTTTGGGATTTGGTGGGGGATGTATGCATGAACCCCTCATGGTTCTTTTCCCTTTGATTCCCCTCCCAAATCCGTGAGTAAAGGGGCTCAATTTTGGGGTTTTCGTTGTCCTAGGGTTCGTGGTGTTCTTGGCAGAAATCCTTCGATTCCTCTTGATTGAACGAGTTTTGGTGGACCATAACTTGGCTATGGAGTGCCCATGAGGTGTTCCTACTATCCCCAAAGTCTTGTGCGAATCCGTGGAGCGAATCGGGAGATCGAGAGTTGGATTTGGAGGAGTTGACCCGCGGGCGCTGTTCATCCCGAGCTGCCCAGGCGTGACCGGTGCTCTTGACCGGTCTGACCAGTGCTAGCCCTTGGTGGGATTTGTCTCGGGGAACGGCCTTGTTCGTGTGGTTTTGTCCCTTGATCCTGCTGGTCAGTTCTTGGCTTGTTTGGAGTTATTTTGTTAGGTTCTGTGAGGGGTTCTTCTTCCTTGCTGGTTGTGTTTTGAAGGTGGTTTCTATTCCAGGGCCTAGAGAAGTCACTGAGGCTTCCTGGAATGTTTGTTGTGCGGCTGCTGTAGCCACCGGCCTGACCGGCGCTGTCCACCGGTCGGACCGGTGTCACCGGTCTGACCGGCGCAGGCCATCGGTCTGACTGATGTAGCACAGGCAGCAAGCCGTGCAAGTTTCCGCTGTGCGCATTGGTGTGTTTTGGTTCGGAAGGCTGTGTGTTGGTTCCTAGGACCAGTAGCACTTCAGTGGCTACGTGGTCTTGACCAACTTGGGTAGTTGAGTCAGAGACGTGCTTGGTTGTCGTGTTCGTCTTGTTGGAGTTTCAATCTCCTTCGAGAAGAATTTTTATTGGCTCCCATTCACTCCCCCCCTCTCTGGTCGTTAGTTTCGGTCCTTCAATTGGTATCAGAGCCGGTTCGGGTCTTTCGAGGCTCTAACCAGTCTAAGATCCAAAGATGGCATACCAGGAACGGGGATCGGGTCCTCCGCACTTCGATAGGAAGAACTACCAGATGTGGCAGAGACGGATGGCTTCGTTCCTCCGTGGAAAGGGTCAGGTCCTTTGGGATGTTACGGTGAACACAGCTTATATTCACATGGGGAAGGTTGATCAGACCTTGTTTCTCCTCAGGCAGGGCAGAGATATCCTGATTGTGTAGGTATACGTGGATGATATTGTCTTTGGTGGCTCGTCTAACTCTTTGGTTGCAAGGTTTGCAGAAGACATGAGCAGGGAATTTGAGATGAGCATGATGGGTGAGTTGCAGATCTTCCTCGGCCTCCAGATCAACCAGTCGAAGGAAGGAACATTTGTGCACCAAGCTAAGTACACCAAGGACATTGTGAGGAAGTTCAAGATGGAGGACTCCAAGGCTATGGCGACGCCTATGAGTACGACTACAGCTCTTGATGCGGACGAGGAAGGTGAACACGTGGACCAGAAGGAGTACCGGAGCATGATCGGGTCACTCTTGTACTTGACGGCGACGAGGCCGGACATCCAATTCTCGGTATGTCTGTGCACTCGTTTTCAAGCGTCTCCGAGGACTTCGCATCGGCAAGCAGTCAAGCGCATTTTCAGGTATTTGCGTCATACTCCCGACTTTGGCCTTTGGTACTTCGCGTCCTCTTCTTTGGCTCTTCATTGTTTTTCGGATGCGGATTTTGCCGGGTGTCGGTTGGATAGGAAGTCCACTTCTGGGACTTGCCCGTTTTTGGGTTCCTCTTTGGTGTCTTGGTCTTCCCGCAAACAATCGAGTGTTGCTCAATCCACTACCGAGGCAGAGTATGTGGCCGCAGCCAGTTGTTACTCTCAGCTCCTTTGGATCACATACACCATGAGTGACTTTGGTGAGGAGTATACCCATGTCCCACTTCAATGTGATAGCACCAGTGCCATAAGCGTTGCAAAGAACCCATTGCTCCATTCCAAAACCAAGCACATAGAAGTGAGGTATCATTTCCTGAGAGACAACGTAGAGAAAGGGAAGATAATTTTGATCCATGTACCCACACATGACCAGCTAGCCGATATTTTCACCAAACCCCTAGATCAGGCAACTTTCACTCGTTTGCTGGGGGAGCTTGGTGTTTGTTTGATTTCTTGAGTTGGTGTGTGGGAGCTTCTTTGTAGCATATGTATAGCTTTCCTTTGTGCATTTCTTGCATTTGGCATGGCATATGTAGCATGATGTATAAGCATCTTTGTATCTTAGGTTGCATGCATCTTGTATCATATGCATTGTGTAGGAAAAGCTTCTTCTATATACATTGTTCACCATGATGTGCTATATATGATCATGTGAGCTAGGTTGGTATGCTATTGTTAGTTTGGCTTAGCTCTTGATGATCTTGATTTATATCCATGGTTGATGGCTATGTTTTTAAAAAATGTCTCATATATGCTCTCTTATGGGTAAATGCCTTTATATGATCTTGACATGTTTTAGTGGCTTGGCTATGCTTAATTTGTGGTTGGATAGCTTATTTTGATCATATGGGGCCAAAGGCTCATTTGCCATCATGAATGTTTAGCCCCCATGCTTGATCTTGTGGAGGGGCATAAGTTCCTTTTTGTCGCAAAGACATTTCATGTACCAAATATGAATCTGAAAATGAAATGTAAATTGCTTGGAAAATGTGCTCTCATGTCATATGTGCTTAATTTATTTTGCTTTGGGTGCTAAACCATTGCTTGATGCCTACCAATGAGAAGTCTCATACATAGAAGTAGGCACATAGCTCGGTGGCTTTGACATGACATGAGGTGCTTGTGGCTGTTTATGATGGTCTTTTGCTTAGAATGGTTGTCCTAGCATGAAGTTTGTGTGGCTTTGCCATTTTGACATGTTTTGCTCATGTTTAGGACTTTGCTCATGAGAGGGTGAATTTTCGCAAAATTGCTCAATTCTATCTTAGCTTCGCCCAATGGTTGTGAAACTTGGTGATCATGTAGTTGATGTCATTACGAAGATGTAGAGTATCTAACTTGCTCATTTGGACATGTGTAGCATCCTATGTTGAATTTTGTATATTTGAGAAGCTCTAGGTTGCATTTTGCATTTTTGGCTTGATTCATGCATTGTCAACAAGGGGGAGAAGTTTGAGCATGTTTTGGCTTGCTGCATGCATTTAGAAGGTTTTCAAGTGGCTTCGAGCTAGTTTTGAGCTCGTGCAGTTCCCAGTTTTTCCCAAGTGGTCATCGGCCTGACCGGTGGGAGGCACCGGTCTGAACGGTGTAAGGGTCAGGTGCTGGACGATCTAGTCCACCGGTCTGACCGGTGAGGTGGATCGGTCTGACCGGTCAGAGCAAAGCTGATGCAACTGCTCTGTTTCATGAAGTGGTTTGCATGCATTCGTCCAGGGGGAGTTGCATTGGTTTAGGGGGAGCTTGCATGTGTGCAGGGGGAGCTCTTTGTGGTTTTCGAGCTTTGGATTGGTGGCTTGTGCTCTTTGCTTGAGCATGGTTTTGTCTCGGATGTGTCGAGCCGTTGCCCTTGCCTAAGGGGTCCGAGACTTGTCTTCTTCAAGTGATCTTGCTCTTTGCCTTTCCTTTAGGCTTTCGATCGCTTGTTGAAGTTCCTTTTAGTCGTTTCTTTTCTTTTCCTTTTCTCTGTGGTTACCAAAACTTGTGTGTTGTCAATGCACTCATCAAGGGGGAGATTGAGAGCCAATGTGTGGTTCGAGGACCGGTGGATGGTCGCTTCCTGGTGTGATGAGTGATTGACAACGTGGTGCGGACTGATTCTTGGCCAAGTATTGCAGGTGCAGGTTGCGGCTTGACTGGTGTTGGTGCAGGTAAAGAACAAGCGCGAAAGGTCACTGCCGGTGAGGCCTCCAGGTGTGGAGAAGACAAGTAGGCTTGTTTCGAGGGACCCGGTGGCCAGCAGGGTCAAGTGCGGGACGCATGGTGGCGAGAACAGCAAGATGAAGTCGTGGACGGTTTCTTGGTTGAGCCTCAAAACCAAGGTCAAGCCGGGACTACGTGGGAGCCGAGTCATGAGTGGAGATTGGCGGAGGCTACACCGAGTTCGCGGGGTTTCCGGTGGTGCACCAGAAAACCACTGGGTTCCTTGGTTGATCCACAAAGCCAAGACCGAAGACGGAGGTGCAGCAGCATCGGACTGGTCTGACCGGTGGGTACCGGTCTGACCGGTGAGGAGCACCGGTCTGACCGGTGTGCGACGACGCAGTCCGGAGACTTCGAAGCGGAGGACACGCGTCGGGATCGCAAGGCTTGCGTCGAGGCTAAGCAAGTTTGCGGTCGATGGGCATCCGTCCGATGGTGCGAAGACAAAGACTTCCAAATTCACCCTCGAGGGGCATGTATCCCTAGTTAGCTAGTAAGGGTAGTTTAGTCTTTTGGTTGCCTCCATATAACCCAAGTGGTGAGAGGATGGCAGCCATCTCTTGGAACCCTAGCTCATTTTGTTTTGCTATTTTCCCCTTCCATTTTCCTTTGGAATTTCAAGGACTAGCTTGAGAGCTTCATGGTGAGATCTTGTGAGAGGGAAGGATGATCGGGCGGCAAGCTAGACCTTGTATGAACCTCTTTGGTATGTATAGATGATTCGGCGTGGTTCCTCAAGGCTTGGATGTGTCTTTCCCGTTTCTCCTTTTTGGTGATTTTTGGAGCCTTTTGTTGGCGAATTTCTTGTGGCGGTTTTGAGTCCTTTCTCTTTGGGATTTGGTGGGGGATGTATGCATGAACCCCTCGTGGTTCTTTTCCCTTTGATTCCCCTCCCAAATCCGTGAGTAAAGGGGCTCAATTTTGGGGTTTTCGTTGTCCTAGGGTTCGTGGTGTTCTTGGCGGAAATCCTTCGATTCCTCTTGATTCAACGAGTTTTGGTGGACCATAACTTGGCTATGGAGTGCCCATGAGGTGTTCCTACTATCCCCAAAGTCTTGTGCGAATCCCTGGAGCGAATCGAGAGATCGGGAGTTGGATTTGGGGGAGTTGACCCGCGGGCGCTGTTCATCCCGAGCTGCCCAGGCGTGACCGGTCTGACCGGTGCTCTTGACCGATCTGACCGGTGCTAGCCCCTGGTGGGATTTGTCTCGGAGAACGGCCTTGTTCGTGTGGTTTTGTCCCTTGATCCTGCTGGTCAGTTCTTGGCTTGTTTGGCGTTGTTTTGTTAGGTTTTATGAGGGGTTCTTCTTCCTTGCAGGTTGTGTTTTGAAGGTGGTTTCTGTTCCAGGGCCTAGAGAAGTCACTGAGGCTTCCTGGAACGTTTGTTGTGCGGCTGCTGTAGGCACCGGCCTGACCGGCGCTGTCCACCGGTCTGACCGGCGCAGGCCATCGGACTGACCGGTGTAGCACAGGCAGCAAGCCGTGCAAGTTTCCGCTGTGTGCGTTGGTGTGTTTTGGTTCGGAAGGCTGTGTGTTGGTTCCTAGGACCAGTAGCACTTCAGTGGCTACGTGGTCTTGACCAACTTGGGTAGTTGAGTCGGAGACGTGCTTGGTTGCCGTGTTCGTCTTGTTGGAGTTTCAATCTCCTTCGAGAAGAATTTTTATCGGCTCCCATTCACTCCCCCCCTCTCTGGTCGCCAGTTTCGGTCCTTCAACGCGCTGTTCTTCATGGTGCACGGGTCGGAGGCGGTCCTCCCGACAGACATCGACTACAGGAGCCTAAGGGTCCGAGCGTACACTGAAGAAGGAAATCAAGTCGCCCTCGAAGACGCCATCGACCAGCTATATGAAGCGCGTGACGTGGCACTCCTACACTCTGCTCGGTACCAGCAGGCCCTACGACGCTACCACGAGCGCAACATACGAAGCCGCGAGTTTCAGGTCAGCGACCTGGTGCTCCGGCGAGTTCAGAGCAATAAGGACTGGCACAAGCTCGTGCCCCCGTGGGAGGGGCCATTCATTGTCGACCAGGTGCTCCGCCCGGGAACATTCAAGCTCCGATACGAAGATGGCAGAGTCATCTCGAACGCAAGGAACATAGAACAGCTACGTCACTTTTATCCTTAAGCAAAGTTCTTTGTTCTATCTTATGATTAATGAATAGCCCTACACCTTGTTCTTGTTTCATAAGTTTCGTTATCCTTTCGGCTTACGTTTTGCCTAGGTAAACACTTTAAGGCTGAGCGGCAAGCGGCCAAGCCCCCATGCAGGGTCGGTCACCGCTCGGGGGCTACAACCCGGGGCACGATGCCCCCCTTCCATTTTCGTTGTCAAAAATGAATTCTTTTCGAACAATAGTTCTTTCAGAACAAACTTTCGTGACCGATCGCGCTCACGAACAGTCTGCACGGTACACCCACGCTCGCGAGAGAAAAGGTTGTCGTTTTTTGCGGCTCTGGCGTTGTGCTCATCCAAGCTCCGAGTACTTACGCCCCCGCGGCTACGGTACAAAGACTTGCGAGCGTAACCCAGGCCCACGAGCTGTCTTCCGACCTCTTTCAAAAGCAGTTGGGCAACCGTCTCAAGCGGTTTCTTCTAAAAAACCATCATTGACTGACCGCACGTGCGGATGGTCCCCACGATATACCTATGCTCGCAAGGGAAAAAGATGTCAACTTGTGCGGTTGTTGGTGCCGCTGCTCGTCCAGGCTCCGAGTACCTACGCCCCCGTGGCTACGGTACAAAGTCCTGCGAGCACGACCTAGGCTCATAGGGTGTCTTCCGACCTCTCTCAAAAGCGTCTGGGCAACCGTTCAGGCAGTGGCCTAAAACAGTTTTTTGTCTACAAAAAACATGCGAGTCCCGCTCGATCTCCTAAGTCGCTCGGGGGCTGTGCATCTGAGTGGTGTTGCTTTGTGGCTTGGCTTGGCTGAGCTCTCGAGTTCCTACACCCCAGTGGTTACGGAATGGAACGCGGTCAGATAAGTCCTAAAGTCGCACTGCGCGGACTTGTAATTCCCTAGGTATTCGAAGGAGAAACAGTTGGTGACTAGTTGGCAAGCAAAATCGAAAAGCTCTATTCGGAAGAGCACTTCTACGGGTTCTTTTAGTTCTTTACAATACAAAAGTAAATCTAATTGGAAGGCCCGGCATCAATATTCCCTTTTTGTAGCAGGCCAAGGTCCTTCATCGCCACCTCAGCCATGGCGTTGGCGAAGTTGTCGGAGTCCGCCTCGAACTTGTCGTACTCGTGGTCCTCGTAGCCGGGCGCCCATCCACCGCTCAGCTTCTCGTGGTCCAACCCCGAGTAGTGTGACTCTAACATGGCGAGCACTCTGTGCACAACCGTCCAGGCCGTCACCAACACCCGCTCCTGAATCATCCCCGGGACAAACGCGAGCCGCTCCGTCAAACGGGGGGTGGGTGCGACCCCAAGATCCGACTGTTTTCGCCAGGGCGACGCGGGTCGCGAGCTCCGTCTTGTAAGCCCACTGAGCCTCCTCGTGGGACTTCCTGCCCCGCTCGAGATCTCTGCCAATTTCTGAGAAATGGAAGGAGCAAAATCAGCTAAAATGTTCGGCAGGAAGAGCCGAGGAGGAAATAAAGGGCGAAGATTTGTACTTGCGAGCTTGTCGGACAGATCCTTGGCGATCTTCACCACCTCTTGATTCCCGAGGAGGGACTAGGTGAGAAGACCATCCTTGTCCGCGACATGCTTTGTCAACCCGTCACGGGATGTGCGGAGGCTTGTCGTCATGAAAGGCCAAGATAACGATATCACAATGCTGCGCGAGAAGAAAACGTACCGAAAGCACGAATTCTCGACAACTTACTCTGCATCTCCTGCTCCTGCGTGGTGATGGTTTCGCGGAGCCAGGTCCCCTCATCGACAACGCTCTAAAGCTTGGCAGCCAGGTCGATAGCCTGGTCGTTGGCGGTCTTGAGGTTGGTCCCAGCAAGGACCAAGTCCTGCTGTAGGTCTGCCACCTTCGCCTCAAGCCTCGCCTTCTCCGGGGCGGCAACTTGGGCAGTGGTTGTGGCGGCTGAGCGCAGCTCTGCGGCTGCCCTCTCCGTCTCGGCCAACTTCGCCTTGAGGGCGGCCTTCTCCGACGCGGCGTGGTCCTCCGCGGACTTCACCTACGCCTCAAGGGCAGCCCTCTCTGACATCTTGCTGGCCTCGGCCCCCACTGCGACAAGGTGAGCCGCAGCCAGCTGCACCTCCAGCTGCCACTTCTCGGCCTGGAGCGCCTCGACGGCGCGCGCCTTCTAGGCGCTGTAGTCCACGAGCGCCTACACCGAGTAGGATTCCGTGCTCAGCAAGGACAGCAAAATCGTGAAAGACAAGACAAGGAGTGGGGAATCGAAAACTCACCTTCGTGGTGGGAAGGATCATTTCTTCGAACGCCCGCTAGGCCCAACGCAGGCCCCTCTCGAGGCGCCTGCAGGCCCGGGCCTCCGTACTCTCCTTGACGCGAGCTTCAACATGCGAGAAGTGCACAAGCTCAAGGGGGCATGCCTCCTCTGGTGTCGGCTCCTGCAAGCTGGCGGTGGGCGACAGGCGGGCCCTCAAGCTCTCACCGAGCTCCCGGACCGCCGTCGGAAGCGAACCCTCTGCCGTCGTCCCGGGAATTGAGGTGTCCTGTGCGGCGGGGCGAGGCGACCCCTCGATCAAGATGACCTCCACGTCCTAGGCAGCACCAGCAGCACCGGGCGTGGACGACTCAGCGAGTGGATCCGCCACCGCGACGGGGGCGACCCTTGAAGGAGAAGCAGCAACAGACTCCACCGCCGCGACCTCAGCCGCGGACCTCTCAGGGGCGGCTTCGGCCTCCTCTATGACGGTGATGGGGACGACGGACGGCATGACCACCTTGCCCGGTGGCTCCTCGGACCCCGACAAGCATCACTCTAGCTTGGCCTGGAAGGTGGAGACCTCTCCTTCTGAGGGGACGGCCCCTCCTCCCATCTGGCTGAGCGAGAGACCGCTGTTCCCAGGGCTCCCGGTGCCTTGGGGAAGAACGGCCGCCTCAGGGGCTACAAACGCCCTGGTAACTTCCCTGCTGCCTTATGCCGGCGCGGGGACAGCCACCTCGGTGGCAGCGGATGCTCCGACAACTCCCCCTTCGACCTGTTTCGATGAAGGGGCTGGTGGTGGGTGGTCGGGCGGGGCTCCACAAGGACCGTCCACGCGGCCTGACGCAACATCTTCCGTGGTGCCACTGTGAATGCGCTGGTGTTGGCGCGGCAGGAATGGAGAAACAAAATGTCAGACGAACAAGAACACAAAAACATCAATGCAATAAGTCGGGGATGACGATGCGATGCTTACCCCGACGAGGTGACGCGGGCCCGCTTGTCGGTCTTGGGCACCGAGCCTGACTCGGGGGCTCGCCTCTTGCCCCCCGCGGGGGGCAAGGGGAATCTGAACGGTCGGCCCGCCACCGCCCTGCACGACCAGTAACTAGAGACGGCACAGGGGAGCGCTCTGTCCCACCCCGTGCGCCGCATGCGGGGGAGAGGTCATCGGTGCTGCCCTCTCCTCTCGCGGCGAAGGCCTCCTCGTGCGACCTCCGGCGCGATGTGTCGCAGGAGGAGCGGCGAGATGAAGAATCGTGACCTGACGACCAGCTCATTGGGTCACTGTTCCGGGGGGAATCCCTCTTCTCCTCGGCGCCACGATGATCGCTGGGGGGCGGGCGAGCACGAACCTCGTGCTGATCCCCCCGGGAAGAACGGGGCGTCAAGCGCGACTTTGAGCTCCCGCCTTGTTCCGAACGGATGGCGTCAGCCGCCGGCTCGAGCTAACCTCCACGGCCTTGGATCGGAGTGGGGACGGCGCTGTGGGGGACGACTCCACCTCACTCCAGTCGACATCCACGTTCCCCCCTCACAGGACCAATCCGGGGACGGCGAGGGGTCCTCATCCGAGGAGACGACTATCTCTCGGAGCCTCCGACGCTTGGCGCGTTGGTCGTTCCGGGCGCACTTGTCGATCTCCGCTTGCTTATGCTTGCCCTTGCAGTCCGCCCGCCTCTTCATCGTGTCGGTGACGACGCGGTTCCGCGCAGTGTCCTCGGCGAGAGGAGCCCGTGCAGTGGTGATGCTCACGACCGACAACTAAAAAACAACCACGACAACAATGCAAGTCAGGGACACCGACAAGAAGCCCGAGCATATCGGAAAGAAGAGAATAACACTCACTAGATTCTTGGTCCCCTCGTTGGGGAGCATCGGCAGTAGTTGGGGCGGTGGCTAGACGAACGATGAGTTCCCGATGGGCTGCCCCATGCGGCGCTGGACCTCGTCCAACAAGGGCTGGGTGGGGCCGCCACCGTCCCCACGAAGGGCGCCTTGTCGGGCGTTATCTAGTAGATGTGCAGGGCCCGCCACTGGAGTGGGACGACCCCCAGCGCGTGGTAACTGCCGATGACAGCCGCCAGGTCAACTCTGGCGTCACGGAGTAGCTTCAAAGTGTCCCAACTGCCCCTAAGTAGCTTCTCCTGCTCCCTCTTCTTGGTCCCGTAACTCCACCTCTTAGGCACCTCAGCAATCGACGCGCCAGTGTACCCCAGCAGCGGGTTCAAAGGGTCGTTCTTGAGATAGAACCAATCCTTATGCCAGCCACTGTTGGAGCTGGTCAGCGAAGTAGGGATGTAGTCGTCCGACATCCACTGCTTCGCACGGAGCCTGGCGCACTCGATCGTCGTCCTTCAAGCACACAAACTTGAAGAAATAACGGAACAAGTTCTAGTGGGCCTCCACGCCCAAGAATCCCTCGCACAGCGCCTCGAACACCACCATCTGCTGGATGCTGTTGGGGTTGAGGTCCTGGAGCTGTAGCCCGTACTAGTGGAGCACGACACGGATGAACCGCCCAGCGGGACGGAGAAGCCATGCACGTGGAATGCCATGAACGAGACCACGTAGCCCGCTGGTGGTCGAGGAACAGTCTCTGACTCTGGCACCTTCCACTCCTCCGCTGCGATGGGCGCCGGTAGCATGCCCGCGGTGACGAGCCGCTGGAGCATCGAGCGGGTGACGTCGGAATGCGTCCAGTTCGGCATGGCGGCACAGGAGTCCGAGGTGCGAAGCGAGCAAGGAAGAAGAAAGGGTGCTAGTGCAGCAGATGCGGTTGCAAGAATGCGAGCAACGGTGGCTGCAGCGAAGATTTGGGGGAAGAAGAAGAAGATTGAAATCCCAACTGACGCCTGGCAGATAAAGGGGGAAGTGCGGGCGACGGCCTTGAATGCTGGGGCCCACGATCGAGCCGCGCACCCCACGACGCTGAAACGACGCTCCCTCAAAGAGCGCGCCCCCGGTACAGCTAGTGCAACCACGCGCGATGGTTCGGCGCCCTGGCAGGCCCGCGAAGTTGAACCATCACGGAACCGTCCACTCACCCTGCCACGTCAGCCACGACGTAGATGCAAAGCGATACAGTTTTCGAATATTTAACCCCACAAGTGAGTCTCCAACTCCCTATGGGCTTGGGGGCTACACCCGGCGGGTGCGCTCGCGTGCCCCCGCCGGAAAACCAAGACTTATTAGTTCTACAACATTGTGGCTACTGAGCCTGGGAACGAGTCCTTGACTCCCTCACCAGGCTCGGGGGCTACTAACGAGGGCCTGGACTAGGGCCCACCAAGCGGCGATCATCAAGCAAGGGGCGTACAGCTGACAGTCCGAGCACCTGGCAGCCCGTACGACAAGATATCCCCGTCCCTGAGTAATTGTCGATTCGCGCGACTTCTTCTCCGTCTTCGACCTCCGCTACGACAACCCATTCGCACGACAAGTTTCCGCCTTGGCCCTGACTACCCGTTCGCACGAGTAGTTCTCCACCTGCGACCAGGCAGAGTCTCCACGCAGAAGTCAAGTCCGGGTCGGGGCTCACCGCAGGCATGGCAGGACCTCTGTGCACGCCCGCTCCCACGACGCCACGTAAGGCACCATTTCCCCATGTCGGGTCGTACTGGCAGGGCACGCCTGGTGTCAGACGGCATGGGCAGCCATCGCTGACTGGTGCCACGAACGGCACAGTGCAGGCCACGCACGCCACAGTGCGCACCGTCCCGTCTGACACAGCGAGCCATCCCATCGGAACAAGGACCCAACCACTCCTCGAAAAACGTATAACTACTACGCTGCCGGATGCAGGCACACCGGGTCAACCCTCCACAGTGACGAACTACTCGGGGAAGCACCCAGGAAGCCACCGGCGGCAACTACTCGGAGCCAACTACCCTGGGACGCCCGTACGGTCATTAACAACTCCGCCACAGTTCACGGTTGTTCACCACGTCTGCTGACGGATGCCCGACGTGAGGAAGGACAACGCCCGATACTGTAGCACTGTAGCACAACTTTGTATTTCCCTTCTACTCCTCTCCCTTGCGACTATAAAAGGGGAGGAGGGTATTCGTTTTAGGGGCTAGACATTAGCACAACCCAGATGCTACATGCTGACAACACACACGTACGCCTTCAGGCTACTTGAACCACTCACACCAGGGACTTGGGTTGCGAATCCCTCTCCCGACCAGTTTGTATCCCCTACTACAAACATCCAGGCATAAGAACACAACTCCCCGAGACTAGACGTAGGGTGTTACTCTCTGTAGGCCCGAACCAGTATACATTCTTGTGTCTCCTGTGCCAACCATTCGGATCCGACACGCAATCGTATATAAATTTACTTGCCGGCGGTAGAGAACCCCAACTTGCGCATAGTGAGAGCTAGCCATATGGGGAAATTGTTTGATCGGAATGGAAGGCACCAGGAGGACTCTCCTAATATGTACTAGGGAATTGCACTCTTACGTTGAAAGTAACCGAAGCCAACCCCAGGGAAGGAGATTCTCAAAAAAACCAGGTAAGGAGTGAAAGGATCGATGGCCCGTAGAAGGGGGTTGAATATAGGCCTTTTTCAAATTTCTAAAACATGTAAACAAACGTTAGCCTAAATACTAATATTGCCCATCTAAAAGAGTTTTTCTCTACAAACTGTAATGCCCCTGGTTTTTAATTAGTGTTAATTAGTGCTAATGACCTTCTTAATGAAGTCATACACCTTTAACACTTCGAGACGTTCTCCAAATTTCACTTAAACACTTCAAAATCGACCAATACAAAATTTGTGCATCTTTTCAAAGGACACAATTTTCCTAATTGGAGGCATTTCAAATTTTGAGTGCAAGATGCTCAAAAACTTGGTCAAAGAGGTTTTGAATAGTGTTTCGAGCCAGGAAATTCTCAATCTTTGCCACACGTTCCTGGTCACATCTTTCACCAAAATATATGCTGCCCTTTGTAAAAGTTGTAGAGGGTACTTCAATCTACAACTTTGGTTTTTGAGGATTTTTTAGTGCAGTTCAAAATTTTGAAGAAAAGCTCGGTCAAATGAGCGTTGACCGGTTGGTTTTCCCCGCACTCACGCTCTGGAGCGCCGGCACCCCGCCGACCGGCGCCTGCGCGCGGCGCGGCTGGGTTCCCCCAGGGTCTGGATGCCAAGGACCGCGGCCGCCATTTGGCAGGTGTGGAACGCGTGGGCTATGCCCCAGTCCGGGTCCCCCTCGACCGCGACCTCTCCTCGCGCACCACGCGCCCACCGCCCGCGCCGGTCCCCTCCTAGGTTCTGCCGCCGTCGTGTCCCTGCCCCCACGCACCCATGCCGTCATGCCGCCCCTTTTCTTGAAGTCCAAGGGAACGTCTTGGCATGGAGGCAGTATCCCCCTCGGCCACCCATAAAACGGAGCCGAGCTCCTCCTCACGCGCGTGCACACACACCGCCACCGCTCGCCATTGCCCCACCATGGTGAAGTACCCTGTCCGCTCGACTCCACCGCCCTCGACCACCCAAACACCCTCCTGACTCCCCGTAGTCCTTCACCACTTCCTAGACGACTCCCACCGCCCTTATTTCGCCAGAGCGGCCGCCGCCTCCTGTGTGCTGCCGCACGGCTCGCCGGTGCCGTCCCTACCCCGTCTCCAGCCCCAAATCAACCCGTGGTGAGCTCCTAGTCGTGCTCCACCGTCTCACCGGCCGATTCCACCGCCGGTCTCGCCAGATTCCCGCGAGCCGCGCCGCCTCCCGCCCATAGGGATGACATTGCAAGCCCAAGTTCCTTTCCAGGGGCTAAACTCTGAACCAAGGGTTTAGCTGTGAAGATTAATTCTTTCTAGGGACCCCACGACAAATAGATTCTTAGTTTTCTTTTGAATAGGTCCAGAACCTTAGGAAAATCCTAGAAAATTGTAGAAAATTCAGAAAAAGGCAAAACTAATTTTGTTGGTTTTCTTATGACCAGATCTACAACTTTTACAAAGCATGACAGTAATTTTGATGGCTAGTTTTTGAATTAAAATTCAAACTCAGTTTGACCCACTTGTGCCATAGTTCAAAAATTAGATGAGATCTTGAGCTGAACTTTGGATATGTTGTTAGAGATGTTATGTGTTGGATTGATCTAAGTTTTTGCACAAAGTTACTTAGTAGATTTTTTATTATGATTTAATTTGCATTTATGCTAGATCTGGCTAAATGAGTATAGTAGCTTAATGTAAACAGATTTTTGTGCTCAACTTCTGGTTATAGCTTTCTTATAGTCGAAGAGGCATCTGGTGAATTTCTCATGATTTTAGAACTGATGAAAATAATTATTCTTGAATTATGCTTAGTTTTAAGTGTAGGTTTATAGTTTGAAATTTAGACATGTCCGTGAGCTAATTTTTGGTGTGTATCTTAGTTTTGTATCATAGATGCTCTATATAAAAAATTAGCTCAAGAGAATGTGTAACTCTTTTGTTACGAATTTATCATGTTTTGGGAGCTAGAATTTGTAATTGTTGTCATGTTTAATGTATAGCTCAATTAAGTTTGCATTTTGCTCAGTAGCCTTGAACTTGAATAGAGAACTCCAAAAAAATCACCCTTGCTATTTTGTGAAATTAATTTAATTTATTTGTCTAGATGCGTACACAATCACCATCAAATTAAGTGTTTAATTTTTCCAACACCATCACTTGTTTTATAGGAAGAATATGCTCTATACATTCTTCTCTAGGTGAATATGCCCAACCAGACACTCAATGTTTGTCATGTGTTGTTTGTAATTAATTAAATTAAATTCACCAATTAATTCTTGCATGTGCATCCTTCGTATAGAAATCCCCAACGGTAGCTATACGCTCGTGCCGGAAGGAGGAGACGAGAGAGCTAACGGGGACGTGCACTACATGGCAGTAGATCAAGATCCAAACCAAAGTTTGGAAGGGCCCAAGTCCTAGTTAGAACTAACATCCGCTTGAAAGGCAAGCACCGGATCATTAACCTAATCCTTTTTAAAATTTTTGCAATTATCTATGCTATCTTTGTGCATTTACGTTTCAGGAGTTGAATGAAACCTTAGATGAATGATCCCTAGGTAGGTACCTATGTTTTATTACTAGTATGCTAGGTCGATAGTTGCTATGCCCTAAGGATCCGGTACAAGTCGAGTGATATTCATCACTCGCGAGAAATAAGTTCTTATGTTGGAATCATAAGATTTGATAAATGGATTGCTCATGTGGTGAGAGCATGGGATTTGGTCTCCAGTCTAGTGGCTTTCATTTGTTAAGCGTTTGAACATACTAAGCACTTGTCGGGAATGAGACCGGGAAGCCTAGTACCTGATGGACACGGCAAGGGAACTTTTCCCTACTACCCCTAGGACACAGTGATGTGTCCCCCTGCCTGCAACAGTGGGGTACATGTGCAAGTCTGGACGGTCCGGCGCGAACGTGCCAGTAAGCCTTATACCAAGGATTGTAGGTCTGATCCAGACCCGGAGAAAGATGGGAACCGTCTGGTCGGTGCATACCCCGTTTTGCTTTTATTTGACCGTCTTGGGGTATGCATTCTTCCGTGTGTTTAGGTCCACCATGCAAGGTTGTTAATCGATCGATCGTTGGCCTCTCACCGTTATCTGGACTACTTAATCAACTGGCCATTTGATCCCTTAATGATGGAACTATGTGAAGATTGGTGATTGATTTAATTGTATTGCACAACTCTTGCTTGCAATAGATTGCTTACTTAGTAAAGATTAATTCACTAGAACTTGACCTAAAATATTGAAAGTAAGGATCAATGATCCTAGTTGCTTTTTGGCAAAACAAACCCACTAGCTAAAAGCCTTGCATGTCTAGAGGTAATTTAATTTTTGGGACAGTTAAGTCTTGATGAGTATTAGTATACTCAGCCTTGCTATATATGTTGTTTTTAGGTGAGAATGTTTGGCCTGGAGAAATACCCCATGACTGGGAGTTGCAGTGGGTGTTGGATGACGAGTAATGATGTCATGGACGGCGTCTCGTGATGTCATTCGTATTGTTTAGTATATTTTCCGCTGTTTTAAAACTCTGAACCATTTACTTATCATGTTGAACCTTTCCTTATTAAGTCATGAACCATGGCTTGTAATAATTAAGCCCTTAGGGGTAGATTTGGATTTAAATTCTGTAATGTACTCTGGACTCGCCTTCATGTGAGTTTTAATGCATATGTTCGATCCTTTGTTGCTATGTAAGTGATTTCACCGGGCTTGACCCGGCAACAACGACAAGCTAATCCTGTGTTAGTGCTTAATGGCCAAAGTGGATTGGTTTAGGCACTAATACAGGATTATCTTTGGCGGGGTTGTCACACAAACTAAGCACACTAGCAAGAAAGTTCCTTAGCAAGAATCACACTAGCAAGTATGAAGCACCCTAGTCAAGATAAGAAGCAAGTAAAGCACACAACTAGAGCAAGGAAACATAAGGGCGGAATGTAAATGCTAAAATTAAGTGCATGAATGTAAAGAGAGGACACGAGACAACCGGATTTTTTCCCATAGTATCGAGGAGTTGACACTCCTCCCTAGTCGATGTTGGAGCACTCACTAAGAGTATAGCTCACCCTCAAGCCACAAAGACTCGAGTGCTCAATAAAAGTATCCGTTCTCCATCTCCGGAATGGTGGGTCAACCATGTACACCAAGCACTTCTTGAGGCTCCCACAATCTCCAAGAACTCACCAAGAACCCTCCGATCACCAAGACCGTCTAGGAGCCGTCAATCTCCATGAGTAATAAGCCCACACACCATCACTTGACCAATGCACTCAGCTATATATGCCATGATATGCACCTTGAACCCTTGATCACCAAGAAAGAATTCCCCAAGCAAGAGGGAGATGAATCCCAAATGAGAAAAAGCATTAACACCTTCTCTCCTTGGTTGCTTTGGATCTTCAGAGTGGCAAGAGCTGCTCAAGAGGCATAGGGGGGGTCATATATATAGGCTAAGCAAGGGAGGCTAGGTGTTGGAAAAGTGTTGCAGAAAGTAACACTATCAGATGAACCGACGGTTCCCCCTTTTCCTAGCGTCGGTTCATCCGGTGACACTGAGCCTCAAACCTAGTCGTTGAAACTAGCCGTATCACTTAAATCAACCAACGTATACACCGATGCACCGGTGGTTTATCCTGTGCTGAAGCAACTTCACTCAGTACATCTCTGCCTTGAAATTACATGTCGTCGGATGAACCGCTGAGTAACCCTGCTGGCCGTTGGTTCATCCGGTGCTGAAGCACTTCAAACTCAAAACGTCTCTACATGAAATGAACACATCCATCGGATGAACCGCTGCTCTGACCGCTGGTTCATCCAGTGCTGAAGGCCTCTGACTCCAAACCTTACTGTGTTGATACCCTAAGGCATCGGATGAACCGATGATGGATCGTCGGTTCATCCAACGGTTTCTTTTCAATTTTCTAGCCTCAGTAATCATCGGACGAATGTAAAAATGAGAGCGTCAGTTCATCCGATGCTACTCAGTGAAGTTCAACTCGTCCAATTCAATCTTTTTTGAGTTTTTCTTTGATTCTTTTGCTTCTAATGTGTTTCCAGGAATACTCTGAGTTGTTTAAGATCCAAGAAAGAAACACTCAACTTTTCGCTTTGCATAGCAATCAATTTGTTAAATTGAAATCTGCGACCGCATTTTATTTGTTAACTAGACCCGCATGCCCATGTTGGTTCTTCTCTCATTTTACTCGCTCATCACCCAATCTTTACATCACATAGATCTTTCCCCAACCGACAGCAGCGCCCCCCGTGTCCGGCACCCTCTGCTCCCATCCTCCACCGCGTTGTCGTCAGAGCGGCCGCTAGGAAGGCAGCGGCGGGGCGACTCCTCAGCCAGGCTCTCCCACCTCCTCACCTCTTCCCCCTATTCCAGCCAAAACCTAGATCCGCCACCGCCTTGACCTCCACCGTCGTCCCCACCTTTGGCACCTTCTCCGCCTCCGGCGTCGGCGCTTGGACCGGCCGGCACTGCACCTTCGCCTGATGCAGACGCCTGGACCGACCCGCGCTGCTCCTTCCCATTCGTCGGCACCTACCCGACGGCCGTCGTGCGCCTGTGCGCGGACAGTAGGGAACAGTTTCGGTCACCGGCTCCCAAAGCCGTGGCAGGCGCGGCCCCCAAGTATCCGTTGGGCCCGAGCAGTAGCACGAAGGACGCCCCCAAGGTCATCACCAGTGCCCACGCCGCTCGGGGGGGCACCTGTCGCCATTCTTTCACTCGAGCATGGCTGGTGACTCCGCTGCAGGGGAGCCGCACTTTCTCGAGCTGTTGTCTCGCGCGCCGAACCGGAGATCCACTCCACCACTCCATCCTGACACCCTCATTGGTAAGAACCGACATCTTCGAGGGATTGAGGCCTAGGCGAAGCCATTCCATGCTGCGCGGGGTGATGATGATGACGGCTTGGACTCTATCTTCCTTCTTGAAGGCGTCATCAACTGGCCTCCTCTCCCTTGCGCCATTGCCACCGGTGATGATCAGTGCCCATCGTCGTCTTCCACAAGTGCCCGCTGGTGGTGCCTCTGTTTCGTCGGTGCTCTCCTTGTTGATGGAGGTACCATATCAAATGTCGAGCGTCACCTCTTCCGACCATCCCTCCTTTGGGGCTTCCTCCCCTCGAAGGGCGTTGGATGGCGGTATGCTGCGCTTGGATGTGCTCCCAGTGGTATTTCCATCATCTCGAAGGGAGGTCGTCGTTTTCTGGTGACATCTTGGTCAAGGTGCTCCTCCCACCCTTAGCCCCCATTCTGTCGGCAAGCCCTCCCAATTTGTTGGAGGGTGGTCACAGGGTGGCATAGCTGCGACGGGTGTGGTGATGGCACTTTGGCTACGGTGAACCTGGCAAGTAAGTATCTCGGCAGTGGCTCCCTCGGAAGACCACCGCTCCCCCTTCGTGGCTGCAACAATATTGGAATGTCGTTGGTGTGCCCACTGCTGGCACCTCTACTTCGTCGGCGCTCTCCTTGTTGATGGGATACCAAATCAAATGTCGGTCATCACCTTTGACGGCCCTCCCTCCTGTGGGGCTTCCTCCCCTCGAAGGGCGTTGAATGGCGGCTTGTGGCGTCTAGATGTGCTTCAGTTGGTATTGCCTTCATCTTGAAGGGAGGTTGTCGTTTCCAGTGACATTTTGGTCAAGATGCCCCTCTCACCCTTAGCCCCCATTTTGGCGGTAAACCCTCCCAACTCGTTGGAGGGTGACCACAGAGCGGCGTAGCTGCGATGGGTGTTGTGGTGGCACTTTGACTACGGTGAACCTGACGAGCAAGTTGTTCAGTGTTGGTCCCATGGACGATTGGTGAAATGCTTTTGAGTAGACTTCTCTCTGAGTTGTATTAGAAGTTGTTTTGTGTAACCTCACCCTCTGTAATTTTCTCTTGGCGGCCTTGCCGATCACATGTTATTCTCCTCGGCTTACCGCGATAATCTTTGTAAACTCATTGTAATGGTCCCGTCTTGGGACTCCTTCGATCAATGAAAATTAGGCGGGGATCCCCTCCCTCCCCCCCCCTGAATTTGTTCGGGAAAAAAACTTTACATCACATATGTGGCTTTGTCTATGTGAGCACCCTGCTATATATACTTCCTGCTGCTGCCTTGTTCTTCTGGTCAGTAATTCTACACTTGTGTTGATTTATTTGAACCTCGAGAGCATTATTCTCTAGCTAGTAGGTAGCTGTGATGGAAATGGAAGGCATGAGTCATTGTAAACTCATTGTAATGGTCCCGTCTTGGGACTCCTTCGATCAATGAAAATTAGGCGGGGATCCCCTCCCTCCCCCGCCCCCTGAATTTGTTCGGAAAAAAAAACTTTACATAACATATGTGGCTTTGTCTATGTGAGCACCCTGCTATATATACTTCCTGCTGCTGCCTTGTTCTTCTGGTCAGCAATTCTACACTTGCGTTGATTTATTTGAACCTCGAGAGCATTATTCTCTAGCTAGTAGGTAGCTGTGATGGAAATGGAAGGCATGAGTCATCATTCTAGTATGGTAGACCAATATCGCGGTTGGCTGGTGATCCAAATGTCTGCACCAACCTCCTGTTTAATTTCCAAAAATAAAAATAACAAATAAGTGGCACTTCCTCTACAGCTGAGTCTACATATATGATATATAGTTCAATGCTTGACTCCCCAGAAACCTACTGCCTTTCATCGTCTTCTGCAGTCAAGAGTCGGAGAGTGAAAGAAAGTGAGATGAGGTGGGAGATGATCAAGAAGGGCACGGACAACACTTGTGTAGGGGTGACATCAGGAGAATTTTGCTAACATATGTATGTACCGATTTGGCAATTTAGCATGCTGATATTGTGTTTATACCCTTTTGACATCTAAGTATGAACAAGTATATATACCCTAATTAAAGATCTAAATTCGATTAATTATTTGCAGGAAGCTGGCATCGATTTATAATAGAATTGCACAGGTATGCAATATATATGGCTATATTCCCATAAAAAATATATATGGCGGATATATACCCATATACTGCATGCTTTCAAATCTCTCTCTCTTTCTCTCTTTTTTAAATTAAAGGTAGGAGCACTGCCATGTCATTTAAGAAGAAGAAGAAGCAATTTTACATCACGAGCCGAAGCGAACACCACCACAACAACGCACACAAACAACGCACCCAACATAACTCTACACCACCTCATCCTGGAAGAGAAGCTAGAGAAAAGGCACCAAGAACTGCGCCGATGATGCCACCGCTATGCCACGCCAAACCGCGGCCCGCTGCAATCCTGAGTGACCACTCGAACTCCTCCGCCACAGGGTGAACAACCTTGAGCCGCGCACACACAACCGCCGATCCCCTGACTCCAGCCTCGCATAAGAAGAAACACCCGTCGCAGCACCAGCGCAGCCAACATGAACGCACAAAGCGTGGGGGCCTCGCCGCATCCACCTCCTCAAACTCGAGCTCCTCTCCTGCTCCTCAGAAGCAACCACCTGAAAGTGTATGGGGACCTTGCCGCCCGTCACACTGGACACTGCTCCAAGGATCCTTGCCACCAAAACCGCTCTGGGAGCAACACCAACACCAAGCCAACGCTAGGATCACCACAACACCATGCACACCAACCCAAGACTGCCGACCTCCATGGCTCCTCTGCACCTTCCCGCCAACCCAGACAATGCACACCCCAACTGCCGCGAACGAGCAACTCCACCAAGCAACCAACTGTCACTGCCACAAGCTGAGACGAGCTCAAGCTACGACGCCTCCAAAGACGGCACGACACCATAGGCGCCGCCGTCACACGTCCCGACGGACAAGGTTTTCAACCCGAGCTCCGTGTGACTACCCACCCGAGAAAATACCGTACTATCACCTAAACCAATCCACTTTGGTCATTAAGCGATAATAAAGTACCATCCCGTCGTAAGTTGCCGGGTCGAAGCCCGGTAAATCGCTTGGATAACACACAGAGGATCGTACATATGCATTAAAACTCACACGTAGGCGAGTCCAGAGTACATTACACGAATTAAATCCAAATTTGCCTCGAAGTGTTAATTACTACAAACCATGGTTCATGACATGTTAAGTAAAGGTTCAGAGTTCGAAAACAGCGGAATAATGAACTAGCGATACGGTAGACATCACAGGAGGCCATCCGTGATGCCATCACTCGTCGTCATCTACCCATTCCAGCTCCCAGCCGGGTGGAATCTCTCTAGGCCAAACAACACTTGCAACAACAATTTATATAGCAAGGCTGAGTATACTAATACTCAGCAAGACTTAACCGTCGGTTGATAACTACCTCACCAAACTCTAGACATGAGAGGCTCTTTGACCGGTCGGTTCTTTTGCTGAAAAGCAACAAAGAGTAGGTCCATACTTTCAATATTTTAGCTCAAATTCTATTTAATTACCATTTCTAAGTGAGCCAACTATTGCAATCAAGAATTGTGCAATACAATTAATTCACGCAGAATATTCACATAGTTCCATCATTAAGGGATATCATGGCCAGTTGATTAAGCAGTCTCAGATAACGGTGAGAGGCCGACAATTGATTGATTAAACCCTTGCAAGGTAAACCTAAACACACGGAGCGGTGCCCTCACTAAGTTGGCACCGACCAGGCGGTTCCCGTCGATCTTCGGTTCGGGATAAGGATCACAGTCCCGGCTGCATGGCTGTCTGGTATGCCCCCACACAGTACATCCAGCCTCACACATGTACCCACCTCCCGGTTGCAAGTCGGGCAGGTGACTACTCAAGATTAGTAACAGCAAATCCCTTGCCGCCTCAATCGGGTACTAGGTTTACCGGTCCCATTCCCGACAAGTGCTTAGTACGTTCAAAAGCTTAGCCCACGAAAGCCACTGGACCGGAGCCCAAATCCCATGCTCTTACCACATGAGCAATCCATTTATAAAGATCTTATGATTCCAACATAAGAACCTATTCTCGCGAGTGACGAACATCACTCGACTTGTACCGGTCCTATAGCATAGCAGCTATCGACCTAGCATACTAGTAAAAGAGCATAGGTACCTAGGGATCACGCATCTAGAGTTTCAATTCAACTCCTGAAACGTAAATGCACAATCATAGCAAAGGTAATTGCATAATTTTAAAAAGAAGGGTTAATGATCCGGGGCTTGCCTTCGCTGGCAAGGTTGGCCTTGGGCCCTTCTGGACTTTGGTCCAGGTCTTGAGCTACGTCCACGTACTGCAGCTCACCGTCAGCACCTTCGTCTCCTCCTTCCGGCACGAGCTTATAATTACCGTCGGGAAGATCTACACGAGGATGCATATGCAAGATTTAATTGACGGTTTTGACTTAATTAATTACAAAATGACATTTGACAACCATGAAGTGTATGGTTGGCCATATTCACCTTGACAAACACATATTTGGTAAATTCTTTCTATTAAAGTAACATCATGTGGTGCTTTATTATTTATTCTTTTTGATAGTGACTGTGTACATATTTATGCAAATAAAATTAATTTAAATTCACAAAATAGCAAGGGAGTGGTCTCAACCTTCTTAGCATGTTTCACATCACATTCAAAGGTCATTAGGTGTGGTGTTGGTGGTTTTCCAATTTAACTTAATATTAAGCTTCAATTGGCTTCCATTGTTTTTATGCATAAATAAATTCGTAAAATGCAGTAGATGACATTTCTGAAGCTCCTTAGCTCGAAACAAAGCCACTGAACACAATTGCACAATTAAAAGAGCTATGAATTAATTACACCCAAAATGACAACTTTCTAGCTACCAAACAAGATAAATGCATATAAAAATAAATAAAGCACTTTGGATCCAAACATTCTCTCACTGATTCTCTGGTCCAAAATTGAGCTATGCAACCAACATATACATCAAGGGCTACTCTAGATCTTGAGCTATGCAATTACATTGAAAATTAAGAATAAATCAAGAATAAATATTTCTGACAGATATAAAATCATGATTAATTCACCAGAGCTGTACTTAGTCATAGAAAGATCATATCTAGAAGTTGGGCACAAAAAGATATATATTTTAAGCTACAAAAATTATTAAGGTAGATTCATCATAAATACAAAATAAAACATATTAAAAGATCTACTTAGTAACTTTGCGCAATTTTTGGTTCAGAGCCTAGTCATCGCATATATAGCAACATATCCAAAATTCAGATTGAGATCACTTATAGATTTTGAACTACAGCAGATCTAGGCTAAATAGATTTCAATTTTTCATGCAAAAACTATCACTCAAAAGTATGTTCATGCTTTACAGAAGTTGTAGATTTGGTCACAAGGAAACAAACAAAATTGGTTTTGCATTTTTATCATTTTTCTACGATTTTCTATGATTTTTCTAAGATTCTGGCAAAACACACTTAAAAGGAAGAATCTATTCACGAAGAAGTCCCTGGAAACTTTTGGCTATTCACAACCATACCCTCGGTTTGCACCCAGGCCCCTGGAAACAAAAGCGTTCCAGCAATTGGGTCCCTGGGGGGTTCGCCGGCGCGGCGGCCGGAATTCCGGCGAGGCCGGCGGCGCTCTTGGCCGGGAAAAGGCGAGGAAGTGCTCTGTGCTCACCTAGGGTTCGATTCGTGCCGGAGTTGAAGGTCGGGGCGGCTCCGGTGACGGTGCACGACAGCACCGGTGGGCGGCGGCCGCTGGAGCAGCTGCTCCGGCGAATGGGAGGCGCGGCCGAGGCAACAAGCGGCACGGGAGCTCCGGGGGTTCTAGGGGAGGTGCTAGGGGCGCCTGTTTGCGGCGGAGGTGGCCGGAGGTGGCTGTTCCACTGCGGCGGTAGCAATGGTGAGCGGCGGCGTTTGCGTGCACGCGCGAGGGGCACAGGCAGCACCTTTTATAGGCGGCGAGCGTGCAGGGGGCGCGGAGGCTTCGCGTCGAAGGCGCAGGCGCGGGAGGAAGGGGGACCCGGCCGTCGTGGGGGCGCGTGCGGCCTGGCCGGCGGGCGGCGCGACTGGGGCCGGCGCGGGCGCGCGGTGTGGATGACACGTGGCGGGAGCGCGGGTTCCAAGGCGTGTGCTCGGGCTGCGTGTGGCCAGGGGAAACGCGAAGACCTCGGGATGCGCGGCCGTCGTGGGGGGACCCGGACGCCGAGACGGCGGCAGCGCCGCGTGGCGGCGCCCGCGGGCGCACTCTGGAGCGCGGGTGCGTGGCGCGGCGCGACGTCGCTTTTTGCCGTTTCGTTTACCCCTGTTTGACCGGCGTTTGCTCAAAATTTTCAAACAAAACTTTCCAAACTTTGAATACCAAAGTTGTAGAGCATCTATAGGAGATCATTTTTTGTAAAGGCCGACCTATGTTTTGATCAACCATTTGAGCATGATCTGCTGGCAAAGATGAGGTTTGCCTCGGCTCAGTCAAGAAGCAAAGGCTGGCGTTGACCACATTTTTGAACGTCTTCCACTCAAAATCTCTAATGCCGCCAATTATGAAAAGTGTGTCCCTCAAAAAGATGAACAACTTTTATATTGGCCGATTTTGAAGTGTTTAAGTGAAAATTGGAGAACACGGCAAAAGTTCTAGGGAAGGCTCAAAGACATTAGGGGTTTAACTAGGGTTTGACTATGCCTTTGATCAAGGTTTGACCAAAAGTGCGTGTTGACTTGATTGAGAAGATCATTAGTGTTTGTTGGCTAGGTTTCCGAGGTGATGACCTAGGTTGACCAAGGTTTGACCAAAGTCAACATGTTTGACTTGGTTGATTAGGTCATTAGCACTAATAACACTGATTAAAAACCTGGGGCGTCACAGCCTACCCCCCTTAAAAAGAATCTCGTCCCGAGATTCGAAAGTAAAAGACGAAAGTAGAGAGGTGTTTTCGGATAGAAACGATACCCATGAAGTTAAGCTGGCCTTACTTCACTTGAATTATCAGCTTCTTGCCATGATTGCCCTTATCTGCTCCGGGGTTCTGATTCTGCTACTGGGACTTGTGCTGCTTAGGGTTCGGGCACTCATTTGCATAATCCCCGGGTTGTCTACAATTGTAGCAAATGCAGGGTGGAAGTTCCTTAGGCTTGGAAACTTGTTGTTGCTCCTTCCGGTACTGAAAGTTTCCCGAAGGCTTATTCTGGGAAGGGGTCACTCTCCAGTGCCCAGATGAAGAGGATTGTGAAGACCGATGAGTATCCTTCTTGACAAAGCGGAACTTCTTGCTCGATCCACTTCCTGAAGTAAAATCAGCTTGTCGCTTCCTATCTTTCTGTGCCTTCCTCATGGCATCCTCCTGAGAGATAGCTTTGTTTACCAACTCATGATAACTATTGGGCTCCAGCAGATTTAGCCTTTCGTACAAGTCACCATTAAGACCATCACGGAAACGTTCCATCTTCTTGTCATCGGTGTCCACGTGATGTCCTCCGTACTGGCAGAGACTGTTGAACTTCTGTGCATATTGATACACAGTATCGACTCCCTGCTTAAGAGCCAGCAACTCTTTCATCTTTCTATCCATGAGTCCTTTAGGGATATGGTGGTCCTTGAAGGCTTGCTTGAATTCAGCCCAAGTGACTTCGTGTCCAGCAGGTTGCATGGACTTGTAATGCTCCCACCACATCAAAGCTTCACCACGAAGCTGCAAGGTCGCAAAGTTTGCCTTGCGCTCCTCAGAGCAAGGCAGGGTAAACGCAAAAAATTTGGCCTCTATGGCCCTGACCCATGCATCAGCTTCAAGGGGTTCTTCTGCCTTAGTAAACGTTGGGGGCTTCATCCCAAGAAACTGGGTGTAGGTGGTGACCGTATGCGGTCCATCCTAATTAGCCCCATGTGGAGGTCTTTGTTGCAGCTGTTGCATCTGTTGGGCCATCTGCTGCTACGTCTGTAGGATCTGACACAACACTTCGGTTTGCGTTGCCATGAATGCCTCTGCCGGCGTCATCGGCGGCGGTGGTGGTAGGTCACCACTACCCGACGCACCAAAACCGTTAGGAGAGCTGCGCGTCGGTCCCACCATCTGAAATTTTGAGTTTTCATTAAACACACATTCATAAGCTTGCTCATAAAAATTAACAAGTAGAATATGCACGACGAAAACTCATTCATGGCAAGTTCTTCGAAACCGGACAGCACAGCGGTCATAAGCATAAAATTCATCAACCTCTGTTCATGTACCAAAAAATTCTCATTTTTGGTCAGTAGGCGTAGGATTTCATAAGCTCCAAGGTTGGTACTCAACTCCGAGGCAAACTCCGAAGTTAACATGCCTGAAAAGTTCCATCACCGAGGTTTTGTCTAGCTGATTTGGACAGCAAGCAGAGTTTCACTAAAAATTTTCATAACTCCCGGTATGAATGTGCAAAAATGCTGAAATTTGGCGATCATGACCATCACAATATTTCACACCACTCTAGTGTTCAACTCGAGGTCCAAATTCGACCACAACTAGCTTAATTCAAGCATTCAACACACCGCAACCGAGGGGTGTTCAACCATAGCATTACATCGATGCCAAGTTTTGGGATCACCATACTACTACATGGGGTTACAATGCAGCCTAGCTACACAAAAGGAAACTCCTAGTTCAGCCTACCACAAAAACCAACCAAAAAGTGGCTGCACACACTAGGGGTCCCTTCCTACTACCACACTCGTACAACCCCTTACTTTATTACAAGCATACCAACTTCCAACTAGATGACAAGCTAGTCTTAGGTTTACTCCCTACTGGTTGAGCTTCCTAAGCCAAAGAAAAGCTAAGGTGAAGCAGGTCCAGACTCTACTCCAGATTCTCCTTGAATGTCCTCAGCATCTCCTTCCTCTTCTGGTCCGGGAATGACAGGTTCTGTAGGTGGGGCTGCTATCGCTTCCAGTTATTCTCGAGTTCGAACATATATTGGTCATTATGTTGCAGCAGGAAATTCTGCTCATGAATAACTTCACTCAATTCTCATATTTTTGCCTTATCCTTGCGTCTTCTCTTCTTGAGATTGGCTATCATTGCTCGGGCTTCCTTCAACTCTTGAGTGGTACTTTCCACTTCTTTAACTCGTTGCCTATAAATTTGGCGTCTGTAGAACGCACTTTCTCCCACCATCAGTTGATATGAGTCCAACATAGCTTTGGAGAAACGGACTGAGGTAACAAGGTCAGGACTATAGTGAGAGTTGCCTTGAGCGGAGAGAAAAGCTTCACGTTCGACCCATGGTCCAGTGTGTCGCTCAGGTAAAGGAATTACTTTGGCTGCAGTGCTAGCTACCGAGTCAGGATGCTTCCCACAAAAAGTTGTGAGCGCTTCAAGAGCAGCCTTTTGCACAGTGTCAGCCAGGTTCAACCCTTGTGCCTTACTCTCCCATGCTTCCCAAGCAGGATTTCTTGGGCACACAGGGATTTTCACCTTCACTTCACAACGAAGGAGCTGGCCTGTGGTCATGAGCTCACGTGTCAAGTACTCTGGATAAGCGGTGTACCCAAAGTCCTTCAGGGTGTCCCACAAGAGCGTAGGGAATCCACCCTCCTCGAGGCAGTTCACGAGAGTCCATGCTTCCACATCAGCCGACGCAGATCCAATGTTGTCCATCTGGACATAACGACAAAAGTGAGAACCAGACAGATGTGAGTGTACAAGGATAGATTCGGTCAGCTATAAAAAGAGTACGTGGTTAAGAAATGGGGTAGCCATTGGTACGAACATACAACTTGGCAAAGTTCTGGCAGTTCTGAATAAAAATTCATAACTTAAAAACCAGAGCCCCAAAAATTCTCAAATTTCTGTAGCAACTCAGCAAGATTATGATGCACATTTTTGGTATTCCAATGTTGATCTAGAAAGGTTAGGAAGGTGTTTCAATTAAGCAAGGTTTCAGATTAGGTTCCCGGAAAAACAGCATGACAGAGGTTCACTAATCTGAGCATAACTTGAGATATACAGAAGCTATGACCGTGAATTTTTGTGAGCAAAAACTAGATTAGATATGGAGCAACTTTGGTATGGATCACCTAGGCAAATTAATTTTTGAACAGGGTGCAAAAATTTAAGAAAACAGCCACATCAGATTTTGGACAGCAACTACATCTACACGAGAGGCTATGCAAAGGATCGCACACTAGCAAAATTTCACCGAGAGAGCACACAAAACATGTATGGGTTCAGTTTTAACTTTCCATAATTTTTAGCATGATGCATGACGTCCTATTCATCCTCACAGGGCGATCAAGCCAAAAATCGAAGTTAGTGCCGGTGGCAAGGCATATATACGTTTCTCCTTATAACAGCTAGTCGAGAACTATTCGACACTCACTTAGCGACTTACAAAACGTAGTTAGTGTACCTGCAGAAGATAACAGAACACATCGAACCTTTCGTGCTAGCACTCACGAAAGCGTCCACATACATTACCGTTCACTATAGAAATGGCACCCATGCGTTTACCGCTGCATGGACAGTGTCTAACCTCAGACACCCTCCGTTTGAATGGAGTGTATCCTTGCCTCGCATATTCGTAATGTGGAACGCACACGTATGGCAAAACGTGGTGACATCACAACCCATGACATGTTCATCTTCAATAGAGCATGCCATCCTTCGTATGACTTGCATACGGAAAGCACACATATAAGACACGTGGCATCCAACCGAGAAGATAGGATCTGTGGAATGGATTGCCCTATCGACCCTCGCATACTCGTGATGTGGTACAGCACACGTATGAAACACGTGGCTTAAGAAGTGCTGAAAGTTAGCAAAATAAACCATAGATTTGTAAGCCAACTGAAAGAACCCAAAAAAATCCCTCTAGGGCCTCTCGGTCTATTTCCATCCTTAACGAACCAACGTATTTTGCAAATACAAACAATCTTGACAAGTTTTATTCAAAAACATGTGATTAAGATTGTTAATTAAACTCTGATGCATATTAATCGCTCTGATACTAGCTGTGACAACCCACCCGAGAAAATACCGTACTATCGCCTAAACCAATCCACTTTGGTCATTAAGCGATAATAAAGTACCATCCCGTCGTAAGTTGCCGGGTCGAAGCCCGGTAAATCACTTGGATAACACACAGAGGATAGGACATATGCATTAAAACTCACACGAAGGCGAGTCCAGAGTACATTACACGAATTAAATCTAAATTTGCCCCGAAGGGTTAATTACTACAAACCATGGTTCATGACATGTTAAGTAAAGGTTCAGAGTTCGAAAACAGCGGAATAATGAACTAGCGATACGGTAGACATCACAGGAGGCCATCCGTGATGCCATCACTCGTCGTCATCCACC
The DNA here is from genome assembly GCA_036936925.1 of Cenchrus fungigraminus. Lineage (NCBI taxonomy): Eukaryota > Viridiplantae > Streptophyta > Magnoliopsida > Poales > Poaceae > Cenchrus > Cenchrus fungigraminus. The sequence goes on along the minus strand of CM072780.1, from coordinate 25,630,406 downwards.
CATTCCAGCTCCCAGCCGGGTGGAATCTCTCCAGGCCAAACAACACCTGCAACAACAATTTATATAGCAAGGCTGAGTATACTAATACTCAGCAAGACTTAACTGTCGGGTGATAACTACCTCACCAAACTCTAGACATGAGAGGCTCTTTGGCCGGTGGGTTCTTTTGCTGAAAAGCAACAAAGAGTAGGTCCTTACTTTCAACATTTTAGCTCAAATTCTAGTTAATTACCATTTCTAAGTTAGCTAACTATTGCAATCAAGAATTGCGCAATACAATTAATTCACGTAGAATATTCACATAGTTCCATCATTAAGGGATATCATGACCAGTTGATTAAGCAGTCTCAGATAACGGTGAGAGGCCGACAATCGATTGATTAAACACTTGCAAGGTAAACCTAAACACACGGAGCGGTGCCCTCACAAAGTTGGCACCGACCAGGCGATTCCTGTCGATCTTCGGTTCGGGATAAGGATTACAGTCCCAGGTGCATGGCTATCTGGTATGCCCCCACACAGTACATCCAGCCTCACACATGTACCCACCTCCCGGTTGCAAGTCGGGCAGGTGACTACTCAAGATCAGTAATAGCAAATCCCTTGCCGCCTCAATCGGGTACTAGGCTTACCGGTCCCATTCCCGACAAGTGCTTAGTACGTTCAAAAGCTTAGCCCACGAAAGCCACTGGACCGGAGCCCAAATCCCATGCTCATACCACATGAGCAATCCATTTATAGAGATCTTATGATTCCAACATAAGAACCTATTCTCGCGAGTGACGAACATCACTCGACTTGTACCGATCCTATAGCATAGCAGCTATCGACCTAGCATACTAGTAAAAGAGCATAGGTACCTAGGGATCATGCATCTAGGGTTTCAATTCAACTCCTGAAACGTAAATGCACAATCATAGCAAAGGTAATTGCATAATTTTAAAAAGAAGGGTTAATGATCCGGGGCTTGCCTTCGCTGGCAAGGTTGGCCTTGGGCCCTTCTGGACTTTGGTCCAGGTCCTGAGCTACGTCCACGTACTGCAGCTCACCGTCAGCACCTTCGTCTCCTCCTTCCGGCACGAGCGTATAATTACCGTCGGGAAGATCTACACGAGGACGCATATGCAAGATTTAATTGACGGTTTTGACTTAATTAATTACAAAATGACATTTGACAACCATGAAGTGTATGGTTGGCCATATTCACCTTGACAAACACATATTTGGTAAATTCTTTCTATTAAAGTAACATCATGTGGTGCTTTATTATTTATTCTTTTTGATAGTGACTGTGTACATATTTATGCAAATAAAATTAATTTAAATTCACAAAACAGCAAGGGAGTGGTCTCAACCTTCTTAGCATGTTTCACATCACATTCAAAGGTCATTAGGTGTGGTGTTGGTGGTTTTCCAATTTAACTTAATATTAAGCTTCAATTGGCTTCCATTGTTTTTATGCATAACTAAATTTGTAAAATGCAGTAGATGACATTTCTGAAGCTCTTTAGCTCGAAACAAAGCCACTGAACACAATTGCACAACTAAAAGAGCTATGAATTAATTACACCCAAAATGACAACTTTCTAGCTACCAAACAAGATAAATGCATATAAAAATAAATAAAGCACTTTTGGATCCAAACATTCTCTCACTGATTCTCTGGTCCAAAAATGAGCTATGCAACCAACATATTCATCAAGGGCTACTCTAGATCTTGAGCTATGCAATTACATTAAAAATTAAGCATAAATCAAGAATAAATATTTCTGACAGATATAAAATCATGATTAATTCACCACAGGTACATTTAGGCATAAAAAGATCATATCCAGAAGTTGGGCACAAAAAGATATATAGTTTAAGCTACAAAAACTATTAAGCCAGATTCATCATAAATACAAAATAAATCATATTAAAAGATCTACTTAGTAACTTTGCGCAATTTTTGGTGCAGAGCCTTGTCATGCCATATCTCGTAACATATCCAAAATTCAAATTGTGATCGCTTATAGATTTTGAACTACACAGATCTAGTCTAAACTGATTTCAATTTTTCGTGCAAAAACTATCACTCAAAAGTGTGGTCATGCTTTACAAAAGTTGTAGATTTGGTCACAAGGAAACCAACAAAATTGGTTTTGTATTTTTATCATTTTTCTACGATTTTCTATGATTTTTCTAAGATTCTAGCAAAACACACTTAAAAGGAAGAATCTATTCATGAAGAAGTCCCTGGAAACTTTTGGCTATTCACAACCATACCCTCGGTTTGCACCCAGGCCCCTGGAAACAAAAGCGTTCCCGCAATTGGGTCCCTGGGGGGTTCGCCGGCGTGGCGGCCGGAATTCCGGCGAGGCCGGCGGGGCTCTTGGCCGGGAAAAGGCGGGGAAGTGCTCTATGCTCACCTAGGGTTCGATTCGTGCCGGAGTTGAAGGCCGGGACGGCTCCAGCGACAGCGCACGGCGGCACCGGTGGGCGGCGGCCGCTGGAGCAGCTGCTCCGGCGAATGGGAGGCACGGCCGGGGCAACAAGCAGCACGGGAGCTCCAGGGGTTCTAGGGGAGGTGCTAGGGGCGCCTGTTTGCGGTGGAGATGGCCGGAGGTGGCGGTTCCACTGCGGTGGCAATGGCGAGCGGCGGCGCTTGCGTGCATGCGCGAGGGGCAGGGGTAGCACCTTTTATAGGCGGTGAGCGTGCAGGGGCGCGGAGGCTTCGCCTCGAAGGCGCAGGCGCGGGAGGAAGGGGGACCCGACCGTCGTGGGGGCGCGTGCGGCCTGGCCGGCGGGCGGCGTGGCAGGGGCCGGCGCGGGTGCGTGGCGTGGACGACACGTGGCGGGAGCGCGGGTTCCCAAGTGTGTGCTCGGGCTACGTGCGGCCAGGGGAAACGCGGAGACCTTGGTCTGCGCGGCCGTCGTGGGGGGACCCGGACGCCGAGACGGCGGCAACGCCGCGTGGCGGCGCGCGCGGGCGCGCTCTGGAGCGCGGGTGCGCGGCGCGGCACGACGTTGCAGTTTGCCATTTCGTTTACCCCTGTTTGACCGACGTTTGCTCAAAATTTTCATACAAAACTTTCAAAGCTTTGAATACCAAAGTTGTAGAGCATCTATAGGAGATCATTTTTTGTAAAGGCCGACCTATGTTTTGATCAACCGTTTGAGCATGATCTGCTGGCAAAGATGAGGTTTCCCTCGGCTCAGTCAAGAAGCAAAGGCTGGCGTGGACCACATTTTTTAATGTCTTCCACTCGAAATCTCCAATGCCGCCAATTATAAAAAGTGTGTCCCTCAAAAAGACGAACAACTTTTATATTGGCCGATTTTGAAGTGTTTAAGTGAAAATTGGAGAACGCGGCAAAAGTTCTAGGGAAGGATCAATGACATTAGGGGTTTAACTAGGGTTTGACTATGCCTTTGACCAAGGTTTGACCAAAAGTGCGTGTTGACTTGATTAAGAAGATCATTAGTGTTTGTTGGCTAGGTTTCCGAGGTGATGACCCAGGTTGACCAAGGTTTGACCAAAGTTAACGTGTTTGACTTGGTTGACTAGGTCATTATCACTAATAACGCTGATTAAAAACATGGGGCGTCACACTCCGGTGCTACAATAGTCTGGTGTCCCACAATGGTGCCCTCTGCGGGGAAGAACAACGCCCAATGGGCACTGATGAGAGCCTGGATTAAGGCCCCTTAAGCGGTGAGATGATTGCCCTCGAGGTGGAGTCATCTGACACTATTGGCAATGTCAAGGCTAAGATCCAGGACAAGAGGACTACAAACCCCTGTCAGGACCATCACTGGCAAGATGCCTCGGCTCTGACTAGTTAGAGGCTTCTCCGAGAAGTCTCCGCTTCACATGACAACTCTCCGCCTCGCACGAGGAGTCTCCGCCTCGCACGACAAGTCCCCGCTTCGTACGACAAGTCTCCGCCTCGCGCGAGGAGACTTCGCCTCGCACGAGGAGTCTCCGCCTCGCACGAGGACTTTCCACCTCATCTTCGACAACTTTGCTCGTATGAGAAGACTCCGCCTCCGACTACTCGTTCGCACGAGAAGTTTCTGTCTCCGACTATGGCAGGCCCCGTACACGGAGGATGGAGCGAGGGAACCGGGGCCCACACTAACGTGGCGCTGCCCCGACGCTCGGGACCTCCCGCGGTGACGCGCAACGCACCAGTTCCCCGCGCCATGCAAACGCTCCAGCTGGCGGCACGCGCGGGCGGCCGGCTCTAACAAGGGCCGTAATGCGGCACTATTCGGCCGCACGACCTCCGACGCGCCATCCTGTCTAACCCTGTGGCACGCCAACCCCGTCAGAAGCACTCGAGTACCCTCTATAATTAACGCCTACCTACATTTAGGCCCTAACGTGGCGAGCTCAGCTCATGCTCAGACTGGCCGAGTCATCATGGAAGAACTTGGAGGATGCGCGAAGTGCTCGGAATGAACAGCGCCACCCGAACACGCGGCGGCCCCGAGCTCCACAACAACTCAGCACCCCTTCAATACTCCCTGACAGACAGTGATGCGCGAGAAGACCTCCCAGTTGCGTAGGACTGTAGCACTTTTTCTTTTCCTCTTTTGCCCTTCACCCTTGCGTCTATAAAAGGGAGAGGAGGGCAACCATCATAGGGGTTGGCTGACTAACCGAACACTCACACCCCAGGGACTTGGGCTCGTTTCCCTCTCCCGACCAGTTTGTAACCCTACTACAAACATCCCTAGCGCAAGAACACGGTAGCTCGATACTGGACGTAGGGTATTACTCCTCGGAGGCCCGAACCAGTCTAAACCTCGGTGTCTCTCATGCTAACCATCCGGGTCGGACACACGGTCCGATACAAATTTACTGCTCGGCGGTAGAGAACCCCGACAGTTGGCGCACCAGGTAGGGGCACATCGTGTGTCTCGCCGAACTTCACCAATGATCCGGATGGAGGGCCGCGGGGTTTCGCTAACTCCCGGGGCTACCATGCTTTTTGGCTCCCTCCAGCAGCAGCATCAATATGGCCCCGGGCTGTCGGAGTCAGTCCATTATAGAAACTCTGCAGGATGAGCCAGTTGTTCATCCCATGATGGGGACAAGCCAAGATGTACTCCTGAAGCCTCTCCCAAGCCTCTGGAATGGTTTCATTTGCTGCTTGCTGAAAGCTTGAAATTCTGCCCCGGAGAGCATTGGTTCTGCCCAACGGAAAGAACTTCGCGAGGAACGCCGTTGAGCACTTTGCCCAGGTGTCAATATCTGCTCGGTTCACATAGAACCACTGCTTCGCCTTTCCCAGGAGTGAGAATGGAAACAACCGCAGACGAATGGCATCTTCCTCCACTCCTCGTATAGTGAAGGTACTGCACAGCTCCAGGAACTGTTGCAAGTGGGCGCTCGCGTCTTCATTAGACTTGCCACAGAATGGGCTAGCCTGTACCATCGTAATGAGGCCAGTCTTGATCTCGAAGTTTCCGTTCCCGGTGTTGACCTCGGGGCCGGTGGGCACCTGATCAGTAGAGGGAGCAGAATATTCGCGAAGAGTCTTCTCTTGATTGGCCATAGGAGTTGATGTAGATGGCACAAAGGAAGCTGGGTTGACTTCCGTACGTACACGCTGGGGAGAACCGAAATGAGTTCTAGCTCTCCTTACGAGCGACTCAGGATCTTCAGTGAAATTCGGCGGTAAGTCGAAACCAGTCATACACTACCTATCTTCATCATTGATAGACAAAGAAGACAGTCAAAGTCAGTCTGCATTGAGAACTGTTTTATTCCTATCATGATTATAAACATTGCAATGCATTGACATGTTATCCTTAGCCTTCCCCGGTAACAGCGCCAGAAATGCTTGTTGGTATTTCTTAACCTCGATGCTAAGTTATGGGTTCCTAGCAACGATGCCAGAAATAACCAGATGGTAATCCTAATGATTACAAGAGTCTGCAAGCGCACGGAAGTACCATTGTAGCATTTCCCCAAAGGAGTATTCCAAAGGGTATCGAATCCAATGAAGGCTAGGCGGATTAACAAGTTCAACTGTATTACAAGGAGTATGAATCATAGACGGGAATGAACCAGACACTCAAGTACAGGGGTGAGATATGATAGATAAGATAGTAGTGTGAACACACAAACACACTCTCTCTAAAGGTCCTAGGCTTAGGAGGCAACATACGAGTTAGTTCTAGGTTCTAAGGTACTAAACATGCAATGTTAGTCAGACGAGTTAGACACACACTAGCATCGCATGATCGCTGGCTCAAGCACCCAGGTACAAACGGAGAGCTAACCTCCCGCGTCGCTTACGCACGACTCCGGTTGTTAGACTTTAGACTCCTACAGCATATCCAGACGTGGGGGATTCCAGAAGGGTCCAACGGCTGTCACCACCGCGGCCTACCACAAGACAAATCGTGGGATACACTCATAAGCAACGTAGCTACGCGACCCAAGCACCACGCTTACGTTGTTAGCAGGACCCTAACCGGCCCGGGCTATTGTGACCTAGGTCAGAGCCGCCAGATAAACCGGCCAATTACACCGAGTACCGTAGGTTGAGCATGAACTTCATACAACGTGAACATAGGATCTAACTAGATCAAACTAGGCTAAGTACACAAACGGATTTGTGCTTTCCTATGTCTATTCGACAAGATCAAAGGGTTGTGTTCGTGATGAACACGAGCCTCTAACTTATGAACAAACACCGAAAACATGTATAAGTCACTCGTCAATTGGATCGAAAGGCCTTGTTCATCAAGAACAGGAGCCTCTAAATGATGAACGAGCGAAGAACGCATGAACAAATCACCCATGTATACAAGCACAACTTTATATGAAATAGCTGAATAACTGAAGTAGATCAAAGTCATACAATAAAATAAAGATACAAGAGGACTCATACCTAGATCCCAAAGTAGACTTGGAACCTGAAGTAGAACTACTCTAGCCTACCTCCTAGCCTTAGAAACCAAAACTGAGAGAGGAGGAGTAAGGTGTGTTGGTAAGAAATGAACCCCCTCCCCTTCTATTTATAGGCCAGAGCACCGGCGCAAGAAGGAGTGAAACACCCCGGGGATGGCCTCTAGGACCAATGGACAAGCACCACGTGGAGGCCCTGGATCAACCGACGCAAGGTCGGTTCGGCCGATCCTAGGGTCGGCCGACCCCAGGTGGGCCCCACTCGGGGTGTGCTTCCTCGGGGTGGCTGTCCTGTGGGCCCTTAAGTCGGTCCCCGGTGTACACGTGTTCTTGAGGCGGTTTAGGTGCTCTGGTGGGCCCATGGATCCATGCAAAGTCCACGTGTCACGCTCTGATTCGTCGGGGCTTGCTTCTCTTGGATTGGTGACATGGCATGCATGCGTGGCACCTGAGGTGGCTTAGCTTGCAGGCATGGCACCTGAGGTGGCAGCCACTCCTTGAGGTGACGTGGCATGAATCATAGAAGGTGAGTTTGCCACTTCTTTTAAGCTTATTTTCCTGCAATCACATAATCTCCAAGGACAAGTGGAACTACATTATTCTTAACCAAAATGCATGTAAGAAATGCCTCTTGCTCCTTTACTCATGAGTAAATTGACGGCTAAAGTAGGCACTTAACAGCCGTCAATAACTCCCCCAAGCTAGCCTCTTGCTCGTCCCGAGCAAGATACTTAGGACTTAGGTTGGTCGATCAGGAGTTGCTACGATGTTGTATTCCTAGTTTATGACAAGCATACGACTAGGTAGTCTATCAAGGATTGAATGAGTTGGCATTGATCTTACCTTACGCTTGATTGCTATGGGGCTTGTAGCTTCACCTGCCTTGGGCGGTTGAAAGATAGAATGGTTGTATAGAAATTACTAATCACAAGTATCTTGACAGTTGTCAATCCGGAGGTTTTGCTAATTTTTATAAAGAAATCAAAGTTCCTCGAATGATACTCTCGGATCGCTCAGTGTGTATGATTCCTCACCAAGGCATTAAGTTGCCTTCTTTCTCCACCTACTTCTAATAAGCTGATATATGGAGCTGTAGGTAGGGAAAACATGTGGCATACCTGTTTCTCATATATCGTCAAGTCGAAAAGCGAATCCTTGGGAGCAACAAGTCATACAGCCTGATCAAGATGTGCATGTGTGTGTATATGGTGGATGGATAAAGAACTCTCTTTTTTTTATATACGATTCTCTCCTCTCCTTTTGAGATTTTTGAGACTTGGGCTATGCCTCTTTATTCTTTCTCTCCTTTTTTTTATGCTTTAGAACATATACTGCTTCTTTTTCTTTTCTCTTTTTTTCCCGCATAGCCCATAGTCCTTGCTGAATATTTTTGGAGAGAAAGAGTAATCATGAAGCAATGCGCGGAGCTTTATTTGGGGGATAGATGAAATGATGGGTGCCAACTTCCGGTGTAGAAGTTTAGCATATAGTGGCTGTGTACGTGATCTTGATCATGGGAGCATGACAAGTTTCTCGCCGAGGGTCACAACAATTCGACAAGACTCTATGAAGAAAACAAGCAGCATATGTGGAGGCTAACAACAGCTAGGATCTACATATGGCTTTGGATAGGAATTTCTCATCATTGAGGAACTTATCATTTTATTGCTTTTCAAAAGAAAACTCCGGATATCAACATCACGCAGCACAGGCTCATAGCAACCCTATTATACCATATCATACCTCACAACAACCTAGGCAAAGGTCATGCTTTTTGCTACCCACAAGTTTCAAGCTAAGGTTTAATCATACAAGCCAACAAACTCAAAACTAAGATAGGATACTAAGCTGTAAGCAAGGCATACAAAAGGAATAAACAGAGCAACTATTCATCATTTCGACCATGAAGGACAGAAAGCATTCTTACCGCGCATATGAAAGCAAACTAATTTAAGAAAGCAAGTAAATATTTTTGGTCTTTTTAATTTTGCAGATTTTTATGTGTTTTTAGCATATGAGATTCTGAAAATAAGGATACGAGTTACCTTAGAGTGGGGGTCCTCCCCCAAGCTAGCTTCAGGCTCACTACTATGGAGGGGGAAATCCCATCCACCGGTAGTAGGCCCTCTGCTCCTCCAGCTGCTTCTCCTGTGCCAGCTCGACGGCGTGAAGTCTCTCGCCAGACATCCGCTGCTAGTCCCGGGTGGACTCGACGTGCTGGTGCACGGTCTCCTCCATGTCGCCGACTCGGATGTTGAGCTCGCTCATCTGCTGAGTAAGGGTGGCCCCACAAGATGACGAGCGCAATCCGGACGACGAAGATGTCGCATCTCCGTAGGCAGTACCAGCAGGGACGGCCCACTCGCCACTGCCTGCGCTAGCCCAAGCCGAGCTACTCACACCCTGCTGGTACATGGGTTGGTCCCAACCGGGAGCATACCCAGGAGTAACCCCAGGCATGTACTCGGTAGAGGTCCACGTTCCAGACGGAGGTGTGGTAGGCTGAGGCTGTGGCTGAGGCGACAGCTGCGGAGACGGCTGTGGTGGCGGCTGGTGTGCTCCGGCTGCTCTCCTCGACGCACTCCTAGTTACCTTGTCACCAGAGACACTAGAACGATGAGGTTCCTCGAGAGGAACGGTCAGTGGCCCCTAGCCGTACAACCTGAAATCCGGGTTAGGTAACTGGATTTGGTTTGTATGGCCCGGGTAAAAGAAAACCAAAGAATCATCCGGACCCTTCTTAAGAATATGTCCCTGAGTCAAATAAGCCTCGTCAATCTGAGTCCGGGGATTAGCAATGGAGGGCACGTTGGGCCCGTGCGTAATCCCAAGATTCGTGACGATGCGAGAAATCAAAGACGTACACTCAATAGAACCCGTCATCTTAAAATTTGTTAACCACTGCCAAATCATAGCTTGCACAGGGGAGATCTTGATCCGTCTGACCGCGGAATATAAGATCATCATCTCGTCAGTGCGCACGGGCCGTACGTCATCCCTTGGAAAGAGAGTGACGGCGAGCCACTTGTGCCACAGTAGAAGAGTGGGATGCAAGATTTCGTTGCACATCGGTATTAACTTGCCGCGAACAGGCCGACCAGAGATTTCTTCCCAAAAACTCTCACGATTAAAGCCAGCGCAAGCTTGCTCAAGAGAAATAGTGCAGCGACGATGAAAACCGAGGGTGCGACTAAGATCTTTCCATGAAACTCGATACGGAACTCCATGAAATCGAAATGAAATACCGGGCGCATCCTCTTGAAGAGTAGAGAGAAACTGGATGGTGGTAGGTCTAGAACCAACCTCCTGAACTGGGACAAAATCCTCCCGTCCTAGAGCTTGCCAAATGGAATCGAACTCAGAGTCCATACCTATTTTCTCGAGAAGGTCCGGGTCGAACTCCTTTGTGTTGGCGAAGACTCGGTCCTTGATGAGAGCGTAGGCTTGTCTCTCACGATCACTCCTCAAGTCGATGAAGGTGGCGTCGACGGCGTACACTTCTTCAGCTTGTGGCATGGGTAGCTCTTCTTCTCCTTCCTCTTCACGGTCGGTCGACATTGGGCTTGGTGCAGCTTCGGAATGACGAGACGAACTCCCCCCGTCACGTGAACGGCGTGAGCGAGTCAACTTCCGGAATGCGCCGGAGGCCCAACTCATCTTGCACAACAATCGGACAACACGAGCAACTCGGTGATGGGTTAGTGAAAACTGAATGAAATTCTTACCGAGTTTGCTCCACCAATAATCAATACTTCAGCAGCACTTAGAGAGAATACTTGGCACCACAATCTCGAGCGAAAAATCCACGAAAACTAGAGAGCAAAATCAAGAGAGGGAGAGTGTTGCAATGGGTGAATACACCCCTCAAACCCCCTGGTATTTATAGGCAATGAAGCCGAGCACCGAGACATGGGCCGTGTGTAATGGCTAGGAGCCGTTGGAGGAAGGAGGGCCGGGCTAGCCGTTAGGCTGGGTCGGCCGACCTGTGGGGTCGGCCGAACCCACCTCGGGTCCGCCCGCCTCCAGCTTTTTGCAACGGCTCTCTAACAGTCGCATGAGGGTCTACCTAGGTGTCTCGGTCCAAATTTGCCTGAAAACTTGCTCAAATGAATTTTTAGGGATTTTCCGATTCAAAATTTTATTTTCAGAATTTTTATTGAAAAAGGGAATTTTGGCTAGAAAAATTCTAGCATGCAAATGCAAGAATGGAAAATTTAAATATGCATTGGGAAAAGTTAAATTGAAATTGGAAAAGGGAAATATGAGATAACTACCAATTTTACCTTTTGGTGAAAAGACTCATCTTTTTAAGTCCGAGAGCGAGACTTTTCTCGGTGATTAATTCCACTCGTCACCCCACTCCCGAGAAGTAGAGGGGTGCGATCTCTGTACCTGCCGCCACACCTTCCGTGCCTTCCTTGATTTTCTTGGTGTGGTCAGAGGTTGTGTGAGCTGGGGTTGTGGCTCCGTCCACCCCCAGGTTTGCTCATCATTTCCTTGCACTGAGTAGCATTGCTCTTCTGTTGGTCGAAATCAGAACATCAAGTTCTTCTTCCCAATGCGGAAACGGATGGTCCCATTTTCCACATTGATCCTTGCCCGAGCATCACTTAGGAACGGCCTCCCAAGAATGAGTGGCATTTCCGCATCATCTTGCATATCAAGGACCACGAAATCCGCGAAGATGCAAGAACCTTGGACAAATACCAGTAGACTCTCCACAATCCCCTTCGGATACCGGATCGATGCATCAGCAAGTTGAACTATCCTCGAGGTTGGGGTAAGAGCAGGATATCCCAATCTTTCAAACATAGCCTTGGACATGAGGTTGACACTCGCGCCAAGATCACAGAGAGCATTCCTAATTTTCTGGTAGTATATAGTGCAAGTGATAGCCGGATAACCAGGATCTTTTCTATGCACAATTGCTGAAGATTCCCATGGATCAAGAACCTGCTGTATGGGTCTCCCTACATAGTCAGCAGCTCATGCCCTCCCAGATGGCTTACCCCATCGGGTGGACACCGCATAGACATTCTCACAGGAAGACACGAGTTGCCCCGGAATCTTCCCGTCTTCAGCAGAAGGAACAAAAGCAGCTAACTGAGCCAACTGAGTTTCTATCATTTTGTTAAAGCTCAGCTGGTTCTTAAGAGCAGAAGAAAGGCTATCAATTTTAACATTAAGGCTTTCCAGAGCCTTATCATAGGCAGCTGTTTTCTTATTAAAACCTTCATTAATCTTAGCTTGCCCGAAAACCAGATCTTTCAGGGAAGGTTGGTTGGGATTGTAAGCATTACCTTGATTACCTCCCTGATAGTAAGGGCGTGATTGATTCCACGTTTGACCTCCTTGTGGATGATAACCATTGTTGTTGCCGTTCATGTACATCACATCCTCCTGGGTAGCAGGGCAGTAATTCCCTAAATGCCCAGTATCACCACAGACTTCGCAGGTCATGCGAGCATCCATAGCTTGAGTAGTGATGGCCATAGCAGCCTTCTCACTGGTCAGAGCATCCATTCTATTCATGAGCCGGTCCATCTTGGCGTTCAACATATCCGCTTCCTTGACGGTATGTGTACCCCTCTGACGTGGCTGGAGTCGATCATCACTCCACCCTTGGTTGGAGACCATCTTCTCAATAAGTTTAGTTGCTTCGGCGATAGTGAGAGAGAAGAAAGCCCCTCCAGCAGCAGCATCAATATGGCCCCGGGCTGTCAGAGTCAGCCCATTATAGAAACTCTGCAGGATGAGCCAGTTGTCCATCCCATGATGGGGACAAGCCAAGATGTACTCCTGAAGCCTCTCCCAAGCCTCTGGAATGGTTTCATTTGCTGCTTGCTGAAAGCTTGAAATTCTTCCCCGGAGAGCATTGGTTCTGCCCAACGGAAAGAACTTCGCGAGGAACGCCACTGAGCACTTTGCCCAGGTGTCAATATCTGCTCGGTTCGCATAGAACCACTGCTTCGCCTTTCCCAGGAGTGAGAATGGAAACAGCCGCAGACGAATGACATCTTCCTCCACTCCTCGTATAGTGAAGGTACTGCACAGCTCCAGGAACTGTTGCAAGTGGGCGCTCGCGTCTTCATTAGGCTTGCCACAGAATGGGCTAGCCTGTACCATCGTAATGAGGCCAGTCTTGATCTTGAAGTTTCCGTTCCCGGTGTTGACCTCGAGGCCGGTGGGCACCTGATCAGTAGAGGGAGCAGAATATTCGTGAAGAGTCTTCTCTTGATTGGCCATAGGAGTTGATGTAGATGGCGCAAAGGAAGCTGGGTCAACTTCCGTACGTACACGCTGGGGAGAACCGAAATGAGTTCTAGCTCTCCTTACGAGTGACTCAGGATCTTCAGTGAAATTCGGCGGTAAGTCGAAACTAGTCATACACTACCTGTCTTCATCATCGATAGACAAAGAAGACATTCAAAGTCAGCCTGCATTGAGAACTGTTTTATTCCTGTCATGATTATAAACATTGTAATGCATTGACTTGTTATCCTTAGCCTTCCCCGGTGACGGCCTACGTGGATACGCTGCGGGCGTCCTACACCGCCCCGAGCTCCGCGACAGCCCGACGGGCACCACCAACGCCCGCGCACGATTTCACGCGCGAGTGCTTCATCTGTGTGGCGTCAAGCTCGACCAGCTCCACTGACGCATAACCAGTGCCGTGCCGCCGCGCCACGAATGCGCAATGTCGGGTGCGCCTCGACGAGCTCGCGGAGGCCAGACGTTAGCTCGACGAGGAGCTGGCCAAACTCCACCAAGAGCTCAGGGAGGAGCGCGGGCCACGCAATCCGCCGCCAGCCCCGCAACAAGTCCCGGTGCGGGACCAGTGCCGTGACGGAGACGGCGAGCGGCAGGAGCGCCGCCCGGCCCCCGAGCAGTCCAGGGCCCGCGCCCCGACACTGCCGGCTTGTGGACATGCACGCGACAACAACCGACACGTCAACGAGGAGCCAATATCGACGGCGATGGCCCGCCACTCTACAGGCGAGCTTCGCAGAACTTGGCCGCTGCTGCCATGCTGCCGCGCCGACAGGACGACCGGAGGCGTGGAAGGCGCTACGATAGCGACGACGACCGTGATCGTAGCTGGTCACCGGACGAGAGGGGCCCGCGCGCCTTCGGACAGAAGGTGCGAGACGCGAGGTTCCCCTCAAGCTTCCGAGCTCCGACAAACATCCCCAAGTACGACGGGGAGACCAACCCAGGCGTGTGGTTGGAGGACTATCGGCTCGTGTGTCACGCGGGTGGTGCGACGGACGACCTGTTCATCATCAAGAACCTGCCGCTCTACCTCAGCGATTCCGCGCGAACCTGGCTCGAGCACCTGCCTCGTGGCAGGATCAACGACTGGACTGAGTTGCACCGAACTTTTGTCGGCAACTTCCAGGGCACGTACGCCCGCCCCGGCAAGCAGTGGGAGCTGCGTAATTACAAGCAGCAGCCGGGGAAAAGTCTGCGCAACTACATCCGGTGCTTCTCCAAGCGCTGCACCGAGCTCCCCGGTGCGACGGACAACGACGCCATCTCGGTATTCCAGAATGGCATGACCTGCACTACCCTCATCCATCGACTAGGACGCCGAACTCCCCGAACTACTCGGGAACTCCTCGACATCGCGACCAACCATGCTGATGGCGAGGAGGCGGTCACTGCAACTCTCAACACCCTTCAGAGCAAGGGGAAGCAAGGTTGTGGACAACGGCTAGGGGTCGTCCTCGTGCTTCAAAAAGAAGAAGAAGAACGACAAGCGTCACCGTGATGATAACCTTGTCGCGGCGGTCGAGCGCAAGGCCACGCGATCCAAGAGCAACCCACCAAAGGCCGGTTCCCCGAAGGACCACTTCGAGAAGCTCTTGGAGGCGCTGTGCACCCACCATGAGGTGCCCGTCAAGCACGCGCTCAAGGACTGTCGTTTGATGAAGAACTACGTCAATGTTACGCTCAAGCCAAAGGTGGCAGATCCACAGAAGAAGGCTGCGCCCCTCCCCGACAACGACGACGATGACGCAAGGGCTCAGTACCCGGGCGAGGATGGGGCGGTCCACATGATCTTCGGTGGGTCCCCGGTGCGACCCTCAAGGCGCCAAGAGAAACTCATACGGCGTGGCGTCTACAACACCGAATCCACGACGCCGTCATACCTCAAGTGGTCGGAGGTTCCGATCACCTTCGACCGCAAGGACCACCCCGACCGCGTGCCGCAGCCGGGATGCTACCCACTAGTGGTAGCTCCCATGTTCAGGACCAAGCGGATCCACAAGGTCTTGATGGACGGGGGGAGCGACATCAACGTGCTCTACGCGTCGACGCTCGACGACATGGGCAACCCACAGTCCCAGCTGCGGCCATCAACCACGCCATTCCACGGGGTCGTCCCTGGAATGGAGGCATTCCCGATCGGGCAGATCGATCTACCCGTCACGTTCGGGATGCTACAAAATTTCCGTATGGAAACCCTCACCTTCGATGTGGTGGGGTTCTCGGGGACGTACCACGCCATCCTCACGAGGCCGGCCTACGCGAAGTTTATGGCCGTGCCCAACTATACGTACCTCAAGCTGAAGATTCACGCTCCGAAGGGGATCATCACGGTGGGGACTACGTTTCAGCACGCATTCGAATGCGATGCTGAGTGCTTTCAGTTCGCTGAAGCACTCATCCGGTCCAAGAGGCTCCACGCCGCGCCTCCTTCCGAGGACCAAGACATCCCCGACTCGTCCAAGCGAGCGGCCTGCTCTTCCGAGCCCGCCAAGGACGTCAAGGATGCGGCTGTCTCTGATGATGGCCGCACGCTCCGTATCGGGACGGCGCTCGATCCTAAATAGGAAAGTGCGCTCGTCGATTTCCTCAAAGCGAACCTCGACGTGTTCGCGTGGAAACCCTACGACATGAAGGGGATCCCGAGAGAAGTTGCTGAGCACAAATTGAATATCAAGCCGGGATCGAAACCGGTGAAACAATGCCTCCGCCGCTTCAACGACGAGAAGTGCAAGGCGATCGGCGAGGAGATCAAGAAGCTCCTTAGTTCAGGGTTCATCCGAGAAGTATTCCACCCCGAGTGGCTTGCTAACCCTGTACTTGTAAAGAAAAAAAATAAGAAATGGAGGATGTGTGTTGACTATACGGGCCTTAACAAGGCATGTCCCAAGGATCCGTTTCCTTTGCCTCGCATAGATCAGGTAGTCGATTCGACAGCTGGGTGTGAAACCCTCTGTTTTCTCGATGCGTACTCCGGGTACCACCAGATAGTGATGTGCATAGCGGACCAACTCAAGACCTCATTCATCACTCCGTTCGGCGCCTATTGCTACAAGACGATGCCCTTCGGGCTCAAAAACGCGGGTGCCACATTCCAGAGATGCATGCGATGCGTCTTCGGAGATCTCATAGGGTGAATCATCGAGGCGTACGTCGATGATATCGTGGTCAAGTCGAAAAAGACCGACGATCTGGTCCCAGACCTCACGAAGGTGTTCTCGAAGCTGAGAGAACACGGGGTGAAACTTAATCCCGAGAAATGCGTTTTCGGGGTCCCGAGGGGAATGCTCCTCGGCTTTGTCGTGTCAGAACGCGGCATTGAAGCTAATCCCGAGAAGATCTCGGCCATCACGAATATGGGACCGATCCAAAATCTAAAAGGCATACAGCGCGTCACGGGCTGTCTCGCGGCTCTTAGCCATTTCATAGCTCGACTCGCAGAGCGTAGCCTACCGCTATATCAATTAATGAAGAAGTCCGACCATTTTGCATGGACACCCGAGGCTCAGGATGCGCTCGATTCCCTCAAGAATCTCCTGAAAAGCCCACCGATACTCACAGCCCCGGCGCCAGAAGAGCCGATGCTTCTGTACATTGCCGTGACAACCCAGGTGGTTAGCGCTGCGTTGGTGGTGGAGCGAGAAGAGCCCGGAAGGTCACTCAAGGTGCAGTGGCTAGTCTATTTTGTAAGCGACGTACTCTCCGACTCGAAAACCCGCTGCTCGCAAATGCAAAAGATGGTATATGCTGTCTTGATCACCAAGCGTAAGCTTTGCCACTACTTCGACGCACATCCTATCACGGTCGTGTCCAAGTATCCGCTCAGAGAAGTGATTCAGAACCCCGAGGCTGAGGGCAGGATAGCCAAGTGGGCTCTCGAATTGATGGGGCAAAACATATCCTACACACCACGCAGTGCCATCAAATCACAGGTGTTGGAAGATTTTGTCGCCGAGTTGACGGAAATTCAGACCCTGTCGGCGCCCATTGAGCACGAGACCTGGATAATGTACTTCGACAGCTCTGTCATGAAGGAGGGAGCGGGAGTAGGCCTTGTCTTCATCTCGCCTCTGGGCGTGCGCATGGAATACATGGTTCGACTACACTTCCCCGCATCCAACAACGTCGCCGAGTACGAAGCACTCGTCAATGGCCTTCGAATCACAATTGAGCTCGGAATCCGCCGTCTTGAGATCAGAGGAGACTCGGAGCTTGTCATAGAACAAGTCATGAAGGAGAAAAATTGTGTTGATCCGAAGATGGCGGCGTACTGTCAGGCCGTGCGCGAGTTGGAAGACAAGTTCCACGGGCTCGAGCTCCATCACGTACTGCGCGACTACAACAAGGCCACAGACGTCCTCGCTAAGACTGCATCAAGCCGCAAGCCAGTACCACATGGTGTGTTCGCGAGCGACCAGCATGCACCATCTGTGCGTATCGAGGGGGAACGCCCACAAGAGCAGGAGGGGTCGGAAGTCATGGAGATCGACCAGCCACTCGAGCTGAATCTTGAAGATCCAGATTGGCACTTCCCCATCCTCGAGTGGCTTGTCGAAGGGAAGTTGCCTTCCGACCAGACGAAGGCGCGTCGTATCGCACGACGGGCCAAGGCTTTCGTCCTCATCGAGGGCGAGCTCTACAAGCGAGGCGCGGCAGGCATACTCATGCGCTGCATCCCAAGGGATCAGGGCAAAGAGCTACTCCAGGAGATCCACGCCGGAACGTGCGGACACCACGCCGGTCCAAGAACTCTTGTCAGGAAGGCTTTCCGACAAGGGTTTTACTGGCCCACAGTGGTGGCAGACTCCAAAGAAATCGTGCGGCGCTGCGAGGGATGCCAGTTCTATGCTCGACAAACTCACCTCCCGGCGCAGGCGCTTCAGACCATCCCCATCACATGGCCATTTGCCGTGTGGAACCTCGACATGGTGGGACCGCTCCGACAAGCGCCCAGGGGCTTCACGCATCTGCCCGTTGTCATCGACAAGTTCTCCAAGTGGATCGAGGCTCGACCCATCGTGAAGGTCCGCTCTGAGGAGGCCGTGGCGTTCTTCACCGACATCATCTGTCGCTTCGGCATACCAAATACAATCATGACCGACAATGGCACCTAGTTCACGGGGAAGAAATTCCTCAACTTCTGCGATGACAACAACATTCGTGTGGACTGGTCCGCTGTGGCGCACCCAAAGATGAACGGGCAAGTTGAGAGGGCCAACGGCATACTCCTACATGGATTGAAACCTCGCATCTTCAAACACCTCGAGAAGTTCCGAGCAAGATGGGTGGCTGAGCTGCCATCTGTTCTTTGGAGCCTGCGCACTACGCCAAGTCGAGCTACTGGCTTTACACCTTTCTTCATGGTGCACGGGTCGGAAGCTGTCCTTCCTACGGACATCGACTACAGCAGTCCCAGGGTACGAGTATACACTGAGGAAGACAACCAAGTCGCGCTCGAAGACGCCATCGACCAGCTCGACGAGCCGCGTGACGTAGCGTTGCTACACTCAGCAAGATACCAGCAAGCCTTGCGACGTTACCACGAGCGCAACGTGCGTAGCCGCGAGTTCCAGGTCGGCGACCTGGTGCTCCGACGAGTCCAAGGCAGCAAAGATCGACACAAGCTCGCGCCCCCACGGGTGGGGCCATTCATCATCGATCAAGTGCTCCGACCGGGAACATTCAAGATCCGATATGAGGACGGCAGGGTCGTCTCCAACGCATGGAACATAGAACACCTGCGGCCATTTTACCCTTGAGTAATGTTTCCTGTTTATATCTTATGAATCAATGAATAAATACCGCATGCTTTTGTTCATACATCTATGAGTTCATAAGCTTCTATGTTGCCATGTCTTTTATGTGCTGCAACATTTTCCAAAGGCTGAGCGGTGAGCGTCCCTACACCCGTGTAGAAACGCTCACCACTCTGGAGCTACCCGGGGCACGATGCCCTCCCTTCGTTTTCCGTTTTTAAAACAAAACCCATCGACAACTATGTTGTAACTGATCGCACACACGAGAAGTTTTTTGGTGGAACACTCAGGCTTGCGAAAGGTGAAGATGGCAATCTGCGCGGGGCTTGGCGCTGCTGCTCATTCAAAGCTCCTAGCACCTACGCCTCCGCGGCTACGGTGCGAAGACTTACGTGCACAGTCCAGGACTAGCTTCCATCCGACCTCTTTCAAAAAGCGCTCGGGTAACCGCTCGGGCTCCGGCCTAAAACGATTTTAACGAAAAAACACGTGAGTTACTTTTCAATTTTTCCCAAGTACTCAGGGGCTGCGAACATGTGGCACCATTTAGCGGCTTGGGTTGGCCGAGCTTTCTGACTCCTATGCCCCCGCGGCTCCAGAGTGAAGCTCGATCAGCTTGGGTCCCTAAGATCTGCTACTCGTTTCCGTAGTCGTCCCCTAGTGCTCGAGAATTTTTGAGCTGTAACGCATCTGGATGAGTATTCAACGAAATAAAACTGTTCGAGGCATTATACATATGAATTGTTCTTAATTGCCTACAAAACAACATGATACATCTAATTCAAGGGCCTGGAGTCGTCTTGGACCTCTGGTGTGTCTTGTGGAATCAGGTCCAGATCCTTCATTGCGACGTCGGCCATGGTGCGGGCGAAGGCGGCGCAGTCCTCTTCGAGTTGGTCGCAGTGGTCGTCGGAGCTGCCAGGAGCCCAGCCGCCGCTCAGCGCTGTGCGGTCCAGCCCTTGGTACTGTGAGTCGAACGTGGCAAGCACCCGGTGCACCACCTTCCGAGCAGTTGACAGTTCCCACTCTTTGACCACTTCCGAGAGGCGCTCAACTTGTTTCGCGAGCGTACCAGGAAGCATCGGTCCAAGGGGAACGCTAAGCTCCGACAAGATCTTGCCAACAAGCCATCCGAACTTGGCGTGTTCTAGGATGTTCTGCTGGCGTGATGCCTCTGACTCGCGCCGTGCGTTCTTGACCCCCTCGAGCTCGGTCCTGACCTATTCCTGAGCCTTTCGGGACTCCTCAAGCTCGGTCTTGACCTCTGAAAAAGGACGAGAAGTTACAATAGTAGATACAGCGCAACCAAGCAAGAGGAAAAGCGAGGTAGGGTCAAGGGGACTTACTCTCAAGCTGCTCCGACAACCTCTTGATCGCCCCGTCTTTGTCAATGATCCTGAGCTCGGCATCATTCACCTCCTTCGCCTTCTCCGTGAGCTTTACGGCCATCGTGGTGCGAGCCACTCATAGCCCTGCACCCGCGAAAAGACGTGTCAACACCAATGAAAACGGATGAAAAGAAAGAAGCCTGCATCAACCAGAGGTGCTCAAAGTCCACTCACCGTCGACATCCTGCTCCAACTTGGTGTTGGCGTCCCGGAGCCGGGTCACCTCGTCGGTGGCGTCCTGGAGCTTGTTGGCCAGGTCGGAGAACTGCTTGTTAGCCGTCCTGAGGTCCGCACCGGCGGCTGCCAAGTCTTGCTCCAGCTCGGCCACCTTCGACTCGAGCGCCGTCTTCACTTGGGTAGCGGCCTGGGCGGCGACCTCAGTGGCAGTGACGGCGGTTGTGGCCTTCTCGACGGCTTTGTTGGCAGTCGTCACGGCAGCTCGCAGCTCTGCGGCTGTCATCTCCGCTTGGGCCAGGCTCGCCTCAAGAGACTCCCGCTCCGACGTAGCAACAGCCACGGCTGCCTGTGCTACCGTGGCACGGTCTTCCACGGACTTCACGGCGACCTCGAGCGCGGCCCTCGACGACATCTCGTTCGCCACCGCCCTGGCGGTGGCCAGACGAGCAACTGCCAGCTGCATCTCCAGCTGAAATCACTCTGCCCGGAGCTCCTCGATGGTGCGCGCTTTCTTTGCGCCGCACTCTACGAGCGTCCGTTCTAGGCGCGAAGTCATCGACTGCAATGCTTACGAGAACGGGGAAAACAAGGTCAAGATCTGGATTCAATGGGACTCACCGTCGTCGCGGGGAGGATGAACTCGTCGAACACTCGCTGCGCCCACCCGAGGCCTCGCTCAAGGTGATGGCGGGCCGCGACCTCCTCGTCTTCGTCATCGAGCGCATTCGCCTCATGGTCTGTGGCCCACGTGGAGTGCATGAGATCAGTGATCCACGCTTCTCCCTCCGCCGGCTCTGACAACAGCCCTGCGCCCGAGAAGAGGCGCCCGCCTGAGGTTTCCTCAATCTCTTGGATCTCCGGGGAGGCACCGCCCGTTGCGTCCACGGGGACAGCGTGTTCTTGCGGGTCTGGGCGAGGTGGGCTTGTGGTGGGCGCTGCTTCGACGACAGGGACGGCGAGCCGAGGCGACGGCAACTCCGCTGCGCCCGCGACGGACGTCTCCACGATCGCGGCAAGGGACGAGGATGCGGCGGCAGCCAGCTCCGCCTTGACCGCACCAGCCGCAGATTCCTCAAGGTTGACCTCGGTTGCCTCAACCGTGGCTGAGGTTTTGAGGGCCTCGGCTGCTCCAGCCAGAATCGGCTCCGGTCGCTCTGCCTCGACCGCTTCGAGCACGAGCTCCTTATCGCCGGGCTCGGTCGCCCTGACCGTGGCCGCGGCCTTTAGCGCGGCTGTTCTGGACGCCTCGGCCCCTGACTCCTCCGGTTCCGTCAAGAACCGCTCCAGCTCGGCCTCAAAGGTGGTCGGGTCGCCGCCCGAGAAGTTAGGGTCGTCTAGGACGACGATCTCCTGAGGCTGGGCATGCACCTCGGGAGCTGCCGGCACCTCCATCGCGCCTCCACCCGCCTGAGGCGTCGTAGGCACGGTTGCCTCGACCATCGTCGTTGTCTTGGTCTCGTGCCCGCCGGCTGACGGCGCCGGGGGCACGTTCTTCTCGGAAGTCGTCACCGGGGCGTCGCCGCCTTCCACGGTGGCCGCGGCTTGGGGCTCGATCTCCGCCAGGGATTCGTTCGCCTTGGAGGCTGTCTGCCCCTCGACCGAGCCGCCAGTTTCCAACACCGGTGGAGGCGCCACTGTCTCGGCAGCGTCAGCCACAGTGGTGGGCCCGCTTCCGGCCTGCGCCGCCGGTGATGCGGCAGGAGGAGATGTCGGGCGGGGCCCGGGCTGAGGATCACGCGCACCCAGCGCTGCGTTTTTCTGCAGCGTGAGGCTGAGCACACCGGTGTCGGCACGGCTGAGACGAGAACAGAAATAAGAAGCGAGCGGAGATGAAGAACAGTAAAATGATAAGGAATAACGCGCAGATGCTTACATGGTAGACCTAATGCGGCCCCACTTGACAGGCCTGTCTGACGGGACCGACTCGGGGGCTGGCCTTTTGGCCCCCGCCAGCTCGGGGGTCGGATCTTGACGCTCTGCTGGCTCGGGGGCTTGCCTCTCGCCCCCCGACGACTTGGGGGCGGAGCTCTGGTTCCCCGACGACTCGGGGGCGGCCTTTTTTCCCTTCGTCGCGCCGGAGGTTGGCCTCCGGTTCCCGCCCACGGAGAGGGGGACCTGAACGGCCGAGGCTCCGCTGCCCAGGATAACCAAAGATTGAAGACACCGCGAGGGAGTACTCGTACTTCCCTCCTGCAGCGCGCTCGGTGTGGACGACGGCGGGGTTGACCTCGCCTTGGGTTACGACCGCCTCTTCGAGGAATCCGGGTCCCGTCGTGGGGCATCAATGGAGGAGTGGCGGGAGGAAGAATCACGGCCCGCCGACCGCTTGGGTGGATCATCCCGACGCGGAGGATCCCTCCGCCCCTCGGAGGCATGGGAACCGCCAGGGGCCGCCTGAGAACGGGTTACCCTCTGATCCTCTCGGGCGGGGCGGACCTCTGGATGCGAGCCGAAACATGCACCCTTCTCGCGGGCGACCAGCTCTGGCTGCCGCTTCGAACTAACCTCCGCGGCCTGGCGCGGAGAAGATAGAGGCAACCCGGACAGGCCGCTCCAATCGACGTTCGCGCTCGGATCATCGCCCCTCCACAGCGGTGATGGCGACAGGTCTTCGTTCGAGGAGACGCCAACCTCGTTCATCTTGCGGCGCTTGGCACGGCGGTCGTTCCGCTCGCGCTTCGCGATCTCCGCGTCTTTGTGCTGGGCCTTGCGCTCAGCCCTCCGCCTCTCCCCGGTGGCCCTGGCGCGATCGAGGATCGCATCCTGCGGTAGAGGGGGCTTCACGGGGACGAGACGGGAGGACTTCAGCTAAAAGTGAAGAAAGTAGAGGAGGTCAGCAACAGTCGAAAACCTTCAAAGAGATCCAAATCAGAATAAGGACTCGAACTAGTCAGAAAACTCGTTGAAAGAAGAAAACACTTACAAGTTTTTCAGTCCCCTCGTTGGGGAGCATGGGCAAGAGCTGTGACGGAGGCCACGAGTACGACGCCTTCCCAATGGCCACCGCCACGCAGCGCTGGACCTCGTCTAGGGAAGGCGGCTCTGGCGCTGTCACGGTCCCCGTGAAAGGGACCCTGCTGGCCGTCATCTCGCAGATATGAAGAGGCCGCCTCCGGAGCGGGACGATCCCCCGCATATGGTATTGGCCAATGACGGATGCCAAGTCAACCCCGGCATTGCGGAGCCGGGTCAGCGCCGCCCAATGCTCCTTGAGCAGCTTCTCTTGTTCTGCCGTCAGAGGTCCGTCGCTCTAGTTCCTCGGCGCCTTAGAGATGGAGACTCCGGTGAACTCCGTGAGCGCGTGGTCGGGGTCGTTCCTGAGGTAGAACCAACCTTTGTGCCATCCGCTGTTGGAGCTCATCAACGCGAAGGGGATGTACGTGTCGCCCCTGCCCTGCTTCATCCGGAGGTTGGCGCAACCGATTGTCGCCGGAAGCGAGCCGTCCTTCAGGCAGCCAAATTTGAAGAAGTACTTGAAGAGGTGCCAGTGGGCACCAACCCCCAAGTACGCCTTGCACAACACCTCGAACGCCGCCATCTGCTGGATGCTGTTCGGGTTGAGGTGCTGAAGCTGCAGCCCGTACTCGAAGAGCACGGCGTGGATGAACCGCCCGACGGGGATGGAGAAGCCGCACTCGTGGAACGCCACGAACGAGATGACATAGCCCTTCGGTGGGCGTGGCACGGATTCATCCTTGGGCACCCTCCACTCTTCGGCGTCAGTCAGCGCGGGGAGCTGCCCGGCGGCGACGAGGCGGTGAAGCATCGTGCGGGACACATTGGAGCGCGACCAGTTCAATATGGCGACGGCAAGCGCTCGCGCACGGCGCGGGTGAAGGAAGCGGCAGCGACGTAGGCGTGAAGCACAAAGGGAGCTGGCGGCGATGGCAATGGCGAAGGCTGGGAAGCAAATGATTCGAATCCTAAGCCATCGCACGGTTAATAAGGAGAGGGCGTGGCTGCCGGCCTTAAATGCTGGCCCCACCACGCTGGAAAGACGCCTGCACGAGCGCGCGTGCCCCGGGGTAACTGACACCCGTCTGCGCGACGCTTCGACGCCCGGTGGGCCCGAGAATCTGAATCAACTGCGCGCTATCTCTTCAAACCGTCACATCCGCCACGTCGGCCACGACCTCCATGACGGACACGTCGCCCACGACTATCACGACCGTCTCGACCTAAGATCCCGGGACAATAGCAACATTTCTGAAGAATAAAACCCCACAAGCGAGTCTACGACTCACTCGTGGGCTCGGGGGCTACATCCGGTGGATGCGCTCGTGCGCACCCACCGGGAGAACCAAGACAAAGGACCATCACGGCACCTCTCATCTGAGCCTGTGAGCGAGTCTGCGACTCCCACCCCAGGCTCGGCGGCTACTGACGAGGGCCTGGATTAGGGCCCCTTAAGCGGCGAGATGATTGCCCTCGAGGTGGAGTCATCTGACACCATTGACAATGTCAAGGCTAAGATCCAGGACAAAAGGACTACAAACCCCTGTCAGGACCATCACTAGCAAGACGCCTCGTCTCCGACTAATTAGAGGCCTCTCCGAGAAGTCTCCGCTTCACATGACAACTCTCCGCCTCGCACGAGGAGTCTCCGCCTCGCACGACAAGTCCCCGCTTCATACGACAAGTCTCCGCCTCGCGCGAGGAGTCTCCACCTCGCACGAGGACTTTCCGCCTCGTCTCCGACAACTTTGCTCGTATGAGAAGACTTGTAACGACCCGGGTTTTCGGTGAGGAAAACCCGACTCTCTGTACCATTGTGATAGTCCCTGGATCGGTAAGCTATCACGTACAGAACTCGTCTCAGTACAATATCAGTTCCATACAATGAAAACAGATTACACATTGAATAATTACACCCGAAAACAATTCGGTATACGATTGTAGTACAAGCCCCTAGGGCTAAACGACAAGTTGAAAGCCTACGTAGCGGTAGCTAGAGCTTCAAGTCTTCATCTTCGATCAACTCCACAGGCAGCACTTGAGCGAAGCAACACAACCCTCTTCTTGATTTCTTCAGGATGGACCCTTCACTCCAAGTTAAGAACCTGCACACTCACCAACTATCCCCAAGGAATGGGATAGGTTCACGTCACCATCCGTATGCAGCTTTAAGTGGCCTACTTCTAAAGGGGTAAAATATATATAACAAGGATAGCTCGGGTTTCCTAAGCAGCAGCAACATCAACATATGAAGAGAGTAAAACCATCCATCCCAAACTCACATCTCACACATCTCATCGGGTAGTCCTGGAACACCAGGTTCCCGTCTCCAACACCTCGGGGAAAACATAGCTCTCCAACACCCGCCCTCGTCTCAAAGCATCCAAAGTGTCTCATCCCACATCCCTCATCTCAAAGCATCCAATGTGCCTCATCCCACATCCCTCATCTCCAAGCATCCAATGTGTCTCAGCCCACATCCAAAGACTCTCTAACTAAGGCGGTACCTCCTGCCGGGACTATGAGTCTCAAAACCTGGTCAAAGGTGTAGAGTATGTGGGAGACTAGGGTCGGTAAACGACCGAGCCCGACGCACCTCCCTCATGGAGCGTGTTCGGCCTACCCTCTCCCACACACTCATCAACATTGCCCAGTGGCTTCGAGGGTCTCGGAGACTAGGGCAGCTAAACCGCCGGGCCCGGCGCACCTCCACACTGAGCGTGTCCGGCCTACCCTCCCCGAACTCATAATCTCCTAACAGTCATGCAGCATCGTCCAGCTAGGGAAATCATTGGAACCTTCCTCCAGGGGTAAGCAACCTCCAACTCTCTCCGAGAATCATACTCACAACATCCCATACCCAAACAAATGTAGCTCAACGCATATACACGCATATATAGTATAGTAGTAGTAGGACAATCAAGGAACAGGATATAAATATAGGTTATGCAAGGTTCATCATCTCATCAACATCATGAAAGTAATAAAGCGCTAGCAATCTATATAGCTATGCCTAATAGGTATTCAGAGTCGGATGGGCGTGAACACCTGTGTGCAAGTAGTCATCGTAGCTTCCGTAGTTGTTCTCGATCCTCAGGCTCGACTCCTCGGCTCCGTGAATTCCTAGATTCGCAAAGATAAATAAACACGGTATCTAGATGCAAATAACTCCAAAGAGAAGCAATAAAGAACCAAATAACTCCAAAAGCTATTGTAACGGGTGCTTCATGATTTTAGAAGAATAAAGAAACTAATTTCATATTTTTCTAAGTTAGAATCACTTTAATATTGATTTTGAAATATAGAAACATTCTAAGAATTTAATTAATTGCGATAAAGTACAGAAAACACCAGTCAGCAAGTTAGAGAACCAAAAGCTAGGTTTTGGGTTGGTCTGCATGGTAAGTTGACTAGTCAACGATCATTGTTGACCAAGTCAAAAAGGCAGGTCAAAGGTCAACCGGACCCCACAAGTTACACTGTGGGCCCCGTATGTCAGATAGGACATAGGTTAGACAGTTGGCGACCTCTCATGTTAGTGGGACCCAACGGTAAATCCGTATGCCCCTTTAGTCAGATTAGAGGTGTTGTGCAGGATGGTTTCGCTAGAAGCGATGTGGTGTGGTTGAGAAATATGGCTCAAGCTGGAACATGACAAAGATGTGGTGAGGATGGATTCACCCTGGATACGGCTGATGGTTTAGTTAGCGCACGTGTCATTCACAACGAAGGCGTGGCATGACCGCAGCGAAGGGTATGGTCGGGACTTGAAAGATTGAACACAAGCATCAACATACAAGAATTAAAGCTCTTGGTGAAAAGGAGTAGGTGCTGCTAGCAAACAGCACACACACACCAGACCGATAAAGAGCTAAGGTTAGATAGAACCTACAGCTTGGCAGTCTAGAGTCTTGCACACGGCTCGGCAATAAGCGATGCACAAGCAAGAAGGATAAAGGCTCGGTGGAAAAAGGATATGTGCTGCTGTTTAGCAAAGCAACGCACATACTATATTAAAGCTGGAAGGTAGATGGTTTAGAACACCACAGGAGCTGTTTAGACTTGCTAGTTTCCTGTACAGGTTGCAGCTCCTCGGTGTGGATCAGAATTGGCCTCCAGCCTTGCTGGTGTACAACTTGATTTTCGTGCACACCACATCTGCTAGATGCTTGGATATGAACTGATAGCTTGCAGCCTAGCACTATGGGTTCAGCAGGTCACACCACAGGCTATCCTTCACAAGAACAAAAGGGCTTCAAAGCCATTGGATAAGCAGCCATGTACCACCAAGAAGGCAGCTCACCATTCCCAGCAGCTGCTGGTCCGCGGTGTTTCGCTTGAACAAGTGCTCAACATGAAAGCTAAGCTGGATTACCAGATCACTGATGGCGAGGTACACAGACATAGCTTAGAGTAGAAACTGAGGACTGTGTCTGAGGGAATGATTTAGCAACATGTTGAGCAAGGGCGGGGAAAAAGGATGTGGCCCTGATGTGTCGGTGGCAAGCAGAGCAAAGTGCGAACTCAGGATCACGTCTCGGTCGCAACAGCGAAGGTCGGCTCCGGAGAGAAAAAGACAATGGCTTGGCCGGCTCGACAGGGCGTTCTGGTGTATCATCGAGCAGGTTGTGGGCATAACAAAGGTTCCCCAGCTTTGTGTGCAGAGCGCTCGTTCAAATGCCACAAGGGCATGTACATCACGGCTGCACACTGTTGTGCTGGTTCACAGCCTGTGCGAGTCATGGACAGGGTGTGATGCTTTGCGGTATTACATGGCAAGGCGTGCTGCTCGTTAGTTGTGAACAACACGACAGCGTCGGTCAACGCACGGGTAAGCCATGTGAGAAAGGCTTCACGGATAGAGAGAGCGGATGGTTAGGTGACTCAATCGATAGGACTAAGGATATGGTTTGGTATGGCAAGCATCGCAGCAGACCGATGCTCTGGAGCTGCGTGCGGTCATGGTGAGGTGTGCTACAAGGCTCGGCTAGGAGGGTTAAAGTTTCAGGGTTCGCCGGCTTCAGGGCACTGCGCACCTCGTGCCGGTGGGACAAACAGAGAGCGGCGGAAAGGCAAGGCTCACCGGTGTCGACCCCTTTTTGGTGGTTGGCGAACAGAAACGACGGCAAGGCTCCAGGGCGGTGTGCTCGCGGTCGAGTTGCTGGCGTGCTCGCACTGGCACGTGCGTGCGCCAGAAACGCGCACAGGTTGGTACTGTGCTCGGGGGTGCAAGGCGACAGTTTGGGTTGGTGTGTGCGAGAAAGCCAACGAGATGCCCTCGGCGGTGAGTTCGATGACGGTATGCGCGCAGAGCTTGCGACGGCAATCTGGGATGCTCGGCAAGGCGAGCCTAGAGTTTCGATCAAGACATAGAAAGATGCGACCTCCGGCCGGAATCTGGCACAACGACGACAACAGGTTTCCGGGCGGCGAAGCATAGCAGGACGGCGTTGCTGGCTTGGGCACCAGCGTCGGCGTACCTGCTCGTGTGCGTGCATGTGGGCAAGCGTGAGCATGGGTTCAAGATGTCGCTCACACATGCAAGCCGAAGAAAAGCCCTCGGCGGCGAACTCTGGGCGAGATGGACAGAGCGGCTGCTTGGCCCGGCTCACGCGCGCACAAGCGTGTGCCCGGCTCGAGGTTGGGCACAGCGGGCTAAAGGCAAAGCCTTTTGCCTCCCTGTGCGTGTGTGCACGCGAGTGCAAGAAGATCACAGTCATGACACGGCGGAACGGCGTGTCGACAAGTGGTCATGGCATGGCTAGGGATGTCCTAGGTGTGCGCGTGCTAGCGAACCAGGGACGAGGTGTCGGCCACGGTTCGACGGCAACGGATGCTCGAGCGCCAGCATGGCGGCAGGGCATGGCCTTGACGCCGGCTCGGCACGGCGGCTAGCAGGTGGCGGCGCGTGTTGGGTTCTGGTGGCGTGTGCGAGCTGTGCAAGCTGCAGTTCGGCGGCTCGTGGGCCGGCAACACAAGCAATCAAGGCAGCGGCTTGGACGGTGCAAAAGAGGGAAAAAAGATAGCATGTACGTGAAGCTCATGGCTCATACACAAAGCGTCCAACAGGTTGTAGACATGCAGAAGTGCAGCTACGGACAAGGGAGCCTTGAGCACTTGCGTTCCAGAGAAAACAAGGCACCCACGCCCGACGGCCGGCCATCACAGGCAGACAAGGAGGTGGCTGGGACGATCCTGGTTAACTGGTGCAAGGGAAAGAAAAGGAGAGCGTGTACGTGTGGTTCACAAGGCAGCTTTGGCTCTTGCACAAAACATCGAACAGGTAGAGTGCGTGCCGGCGTGTGGAAGTCCACAACCACGACATGGAGGAACGACGTGCGGCACAGGGTTGGGACATGGCTGAGGACAGCGGGGCGCACGCACGGATCGTTGGCAGCGGCACCTGCAGGCGTAAGGCACGACACGAAGGTCGGCAACACAAGCGACGGCGGTTGCGCGGCGGCGCTGAGTAGAGCAGGCGAGGGGCACCACAGGCGAGTTCGTTCTCCCCCACTCCACGGCACGAAGGCCGGGTTCCACAGTAGAGAGGGGTGACGGTGCTCACCTGGTGACTTTGGTCGAGGCGACGAACGGCGGTGAGGACGGGGCAGAGACAGCAGCGGAACAGCTCCTCGGCGGCACCCACGGCCGGACTCCGGCTTCTTCCCGACGTCGGTGTTGCGGTCCACGCACGGGCACAGGAAGCAGAGGCGCGTCGGTGTCGTGGTACTGCTCCCCGGTGCGGCGACCTCCGGGCTGGGCGGCGCGGTACGCTGAGGTCTCCGATGCAGCTTCAAGGCGCTCTAGGACGGCGGCTCCAGTCTTCTTCGGTTCACGGGTACCTCAGCTTCACATCGACGGCGGCGTCCTCCACGCGGTGCTCCTGGTGACGAGGACCAATGGCTGTGACGCGGAGTGGAACCAGAGCAGGGGAGGCGGATGCATCCTCCGACTGACGTCCACGGTGGCGAGCGGCGTCCTCCACTCCACGACTCCTTCTCCTCCCTTCCTCCTCCTCTCTCCTCCTCTTCAACACAGGCGGCGGCAGATCGAGATTGGGGGAAAAGCCCAAGGGCGGCTAGGGTTGGGAGAGATGCTGTGGCGGCGGCTTTTATAGGAGATGCGGCGCGGGTTGGTGAGCCAGGAGCGGCTGGATGGGCTCGGGGACGCGTGTCTGCATCTCCCCCGCGGCGGCCATGGCGCCTCTCCGAGCTCGGCGTCGCGCTGGCGACCGTGCGACGGGAAAGGGAAAAAGGAGAGGAAGAAAGGCGCCGACATGTGGGCCCCTCTCGGCGGTGACACAGGCCTAGCGGCTGGCAGAGAGAGGCAGGCTGAGCTGGGCCGGTGGGTTTAAGTGGGTCGGCGGCGGAAAGCTGAGGGAGGTTAAGCGGACCTGACGGCCTGGGTTAGAAAGGAGAGACAAGGCCCAACTGCGGTTTAGGGGTTTAACTATTTCCTATTTTTCCTATATCCTATGGACCTTATACTTTCACAATTCAAATTTGAATTTAGGATTCAAATTTGAATCACACTCAAATAAAATCCAAATAAATCCCAATAAACTCCAGAGTTCTCACACTAGCATTTTATAATCCCTAAATTTATATTCTTGCTCAAGATGAATCTAGCAAATAGAGAAGGATCAAAGAAGACAATCTTATGAATTTAAATAAGCACACAATTTCAATCAAAATTTTTGAAATTCACATTTTTGCATAACTTAACATTTCGGAAAAACTCCGGGATGCTACAAGACTCCGCCTCTGACTACTCGTTCGCACGAGAAGTTTCCGTCTCTGACTATGGCAGGCCCCGCACACGAAGGACGGAGCGAGGGAACCGGGGCCCACACTAACGTGGCATTGCCCCGACGCTTGGGCCCTCCCGCGGCGACACACAATGCACCAGTTCCCCGCGCCATGCAAATGCTCCCGCTGGCGGCACGCGCGGGCGGCCGGCTCTGACAAGGGCCGTAATGCGGCACTATTCGGCCACGCGACCCCCGACGCGCCGTCCCGTCCAACCCTGCGGCACGCCAACCCCGTCAGAAGCACTCGAGTACCCTCTATAATTAACGCCTACCTACATTTAGGCCCTAACGTGGCGGGCTCAGCTCACACTCAGACAGGCCGAGTCATCACGGGAGAACTCGGAGGATGCGCCAAGTGCTCGGAATGAACAGCGCCACCCGGACACGCGGCGGCCCCGAGCTCCACAACAACTCAGCACCCCTTCAATACTCCCTGACAGACGGTGACGTGCGAGAAGACCTCCGACTTGCGTAGGACCGTAGCACTTTTTCTTTTCCTCTTTTGCCATTCACCCTTGCGTCTATAAAAGGGAGAGGAGGGCAACCGTCACAGGGGTTGGCTGACGAACCGAACACTCACACCCCAGGGACTTGGGCTCGTTTCCCTCTCCCGACCAGTTTGTAACCCCTACTACAAACATCCCTAGCGCAAGAACACGGTAGCTCGATACTGTACGTAGGGTATTACTCCTCAGAGGCCCAAACCAGTCTAAACCTCGGTGTCTTTTGTGCTAACCATCCGGGTCGGACACACGGTCCGATGCAAATTTACTGCTCGGCGGTAGAGAACTCCGACAGGCGCCGCCACCATCACCGCTGACCACGTCAGTGAAGGCTTTCGCCCGGATGAGCACCAGGCCAGTCAGCAAAGCACTCCACGTCAGCAAATCTATCTCTCCACTGCGCGATTCTACAAAGCACTCACATTGGTTATAGTATAGTATACCTAGCCAGTAATAATAACCTCGCAACAACGTCAGTTGGCATCCATGCATGTATATATAAAGGGGTTTCACAAGAGGAGATATTAGTAGTGAGGCTATTTGCACTCATCATACTCCATTTTCATATTCCCTCTGTCCATTTAGAAGTGTCGTTTTGAACTTTTGACTACCTTGTTTGACCATTTGTTTTATTCAAACAATTTTAGCAAACTATAAAATAAAAATTGTTATTAAGATATCGCTAAAGATAAAATGAGTTATAAAAAACAAAAAATATTTATATAAAAATTTGACCAATATTAATGGTTAAATAAGATGGCTCGGAGTCCAGGGTGACACTTTCAAATGGACAGATGGAGTATGCATTTTGATTGCTCGAGTTGACGATGCAATGGAGAAAGCAAATTTGCATTTGGAGAAGTGCTCAATTTTCCCTAACTTGACATATTTGATTGTTAACAATATTCGCACAAGAAAATACAAATTTATTTTGACACACAGGTCCACGATGATACAACATGAGTAAGCAGCTTGTCGGTAGGTACATTGAGTACAATGTTACTTATTATTATTAGACGACAAGAGCTTGGAAGAATCGGATCGTCGTTGTTCCTCAGTTGGGGATCACTGTATCATTCTTGATCGGAGTGCTAGCAATAGCCTCAGTCTCAGAGGTGCATAGTTTGTATGCACACCAGCATTTAAAATCTTCACAGTAGCCGTCAGTGTACCTGGTGTTATCGTTTTTGCATGCAATCAAGCAGCCCTTGTCGTTAAAAGGATACCAACATACCCCTTTATAACTGCCGCTCAGATCTTGTTCCCAGCAAGGATCCCAAAATTTCCCAGCAATGGTCGTCGACTCTGCATGGTTCATATCCAGGCATGGAGATTTATGAAATAAATGTTGAAAGCCCATCAAAATTAAAAGCTTTTAGCAAAAATTTTTATATCAAATTAAATGACATCGGCACTTGTTGCATCGTCATATAGTTTATGCAATGCATGTGTGCGCGTACAAACATACCACGAGCTGCCATGACGACGGGTAGGAGGATGATGACTAGAAGGACCGCGGCAGAGAGATTCAATTGAAAAGGCTTCATTGCTTCTTATTATGTCGTGGAAGTTCGAACCTCGAAGAAGCTAGGCTGAGTAAGCAGATTTGGTGCGGTTTGCGGGATGAAGTCGGGGAATGACTTGACTAAGAGTGAGCATAGATATATATATACTATCTTGACATATTACTATTGAACAGGTACATCATCCATCGGATTTGCTGCTAAGAATTCCGTTAGAAAGCAACTCTAAAAATTAATGGTGATGCAGATGCCTGTACGTCATCGATGATGGAACTCGCCTTGCCTAGAACAATGCAAGGGATCGTCCCCGTCCACCGCCCGGCCCTCCCCAGAAGATGAAGGACGTCGCGAGAGAATCAATGATGGTCCAGCGAATGGCCGGTGTATAGTCCAACGCCGTGGATCTTTTCTTAAGGGCGTGCTTCAGCAAGTTCTGCCTGTGCAGCGGCAAACACTAAGATAATAATCTGTGCTTTTAATTAAAGAGATGTCACGAAGTCATTAGGAGCTCACGAAGCCACTCAGCTTCAACTGTGGCGGTATCCAATGCTGTGAGTTTTGCTTTCATTGTTAACCTCGTTAAGATGGTCTGCTTGCGAGACTTTTATGAAACAGCGCCACCTCGAAGCAGGAACACATATCCATATGTGGCGTAAATCTGATCAGTATCAGATATCCCGTTATTTTGAATTATTTCTATAATGGCAGAGGTTGGTAATTCAGATAGTTATTTTAAGCTATTTTCATAATGACATGGAGGGTAACTTTTTAATATATATTTAGAGGGTTATTTTTATAATGACATCACTACTACAGAAAACATTTGTAAGAGCGTCTCCAATTTTTTTTAAGAGCGGGTCGAATTGCCGTCCGCTCCAACAAATGCAAGCGACACTGTAGCAACCGAACCCGCACCTATTAAGATGTTTATAGGATCGGGCTACGGCGTCACCCGCACCTGAAAATGGTTCACCATTTTCAGGTGCGGGTGACGCCGTGGCCCGCACCTGAAAACGAGCATTTTTAGGTGCGGGTGACACTGTCGTCCGCACCTGAAAATTGGTGGCATTTTCAGGAGCGGACGACGGCGTCACCCGCACCTGAAAAGGTTTTTCAGGTGCGGCTTGCAACGTCAGTCGCTCCTGGAAACTATTTTCAGGAGCGGTCCACCTGGCCACCCGCACCCGAAAAAAATCGACAAAAGGAATCTTGCGCCTGTCTTCTTCCTCCCGACAGCCACAGCACCCGAACAGTAGCACCTCGGGGGGCTGTCCGAAAATCGCCAAAATAGAAAAAGGAGGGGGGAGATTTTCAAAAAATTTTCCTTGGACTTGGAGCCTAAAGAAGGTTAGTTATTCTCATTTCTTTGTCTCTTTGAAGCTTTATTCATTGTTTTTTGGCTCAATAGAGATGCATTTAGGTCTAGAACTCTATAGGTGTGGATTAGAGCTTTTGGACCTCATTTAGCTCAAACTCTTGGGTCAAATTGTGCTATTTAGGTAGGAGAGCAATGTTATCTAGTCAATTTGAGTTCAACTTTTTGTTTAGCCATCATACATGAAAGATGAATTTTCCTAGGTTCATATGAGGAGAGAGAAGACAATTTGTTTTTTTTTCTATAATGCCACAAGAATGATATGTTTCATGAATTTGCAAAAATCTATATTTCGTATGTTTTTATTAAATACGACAAGTGTGATTATATATTGACTTAGATATTTATTATTAGGTACGGGAATAATAAGATTATTATTATCACGTGAACTTTTATGTTTATGAAATCTGGATTTAATTTTCTCGTGTCCTCTGATTCTTTCCAGAGACATGGACAAGACATGGATGTACGAAGCCCGAAGAACGAGCGAACATTTTCGTGAAGAACTTAACAAGTTTATTAAGGCTGCGGAGATTAATGCTGCGGTTGAGAAGAAAAATGTGGTGGTTTGTCCATGCAAAAAATGCAAAAACATAAGGGTATTCAATATCAATGAAACAATTTCGATAAGGTCGCATGTGCTGATGAATGGTTTCGTTGAAAACTATATGATATGGACATCTCATGGTGAGAAAAGGAATAATAATGCACCACCTCCTCTGAATCCGCTCGAAGAAATCATGCATGATAGTGACTTTGGGGCCATGTTTGATGATATTTCTGGTGAGGGTAGCGGCGATGATGATGGTGATCATGGTCAATGCTCTGATGGTGTTAATGATATTGGTTTTGATGATGATGGTGATGGTGGCAATGATGATGACGGTTATGATAGTACCGAGGATGATGAATTGGATGACAGTGACTACCTGACCCAGTTGTTGCGTAACACCAAGGAAGAAATATTGGTTGGCAGTGCAAAGGGGTTAGAAAAGTTCGAGATAGTGAAGAAAGCAGCTGAGGAGAATGTGTACCCGCGTTCAAAGGGATGCCCAAAACATTAGACCGTACTTCGTTTCGTACTTGAGATGTTGATTCTGAAGGCCAAGCATGGCTGGTCCGATGTGAGTTTCAATGATCTACTACGTGTGTTGGGTTGGTTGCTTCCAAAGCCGAATAAAGTGCCCACCGACACATATCGAGCAAAGAAGCTTGTGAGTCCTTTCACGATGGGCGTCGAAAGAATTCATGTATGTCCAAACCATTGTATCTTGTACCGCGGGGATACTTTCAAAGATTTGGACAAATGTCCTGTTTGTTCAGCTAGTCGATACAAAAAGAATACCAGGTCATGTGCTGAAGATGGCATAACTGTCGGGAGTAAAAGGAGCAGGAAGGGTGCATCAATTAATGATGCTGCTGAGCAAGAAGACATGACTATAGGCGGTTCTGAAAAAAACGGCAAAATTCCTGCCTTGGTCATGTGGTACCTCCCTGTTGCGGATCGCCTTAGGCGTTTGTTCTCAAACCCGAAGGACGCTGAACTGATGACATGGTGGGCTTCAGATAAGCGCAAGAAGGGTGACAGGAAGCTTCGACATCCATCTGATGCTAAGCAGTGGAAGAAGCTCGATCAGAAGTATCCAGAATTAGGAGAGGAACCAAGAAACGTTCGATTTGGGCTAAGTACTGACGGAATGAATCCGTTCGGTGAAAGGACCAGCATTCATAGCACATGGCCAGTGATTTTGACAATGTACAACTTGCCAACATGGTTGTGCCAAAAGAGAAAGTACATTTTCCTATCCACCATGATCCAAGGACCAAAGGCTCCTGGTATTGATATCGATGTTTTCCTTGAGCCTTTGATGCAAGAGATGGAAACTTTATGGAAGCAGGGTATCAAAATCATGGACGGTTTCATAAGGAAGGAATTTACTCTAAGAGCCATTATCTTTGTCACCATCAACGATTATCAAGCGTTGTTTGTGTTGTCGGGACAGGTGAAAGGTAAGACGGGATGCACGGTTTGCATTGGTGACACCGTATGAACTTTCCTAGATGGTTCTAGAAAGGTAGGTTACCTTGGGTATAGGCGCTTGTTGGTGAAGGGCACAGATTTCGAAGTAAAAAATTCTATAATTATTTTAGTGACAAGGCCAACATAGGATCTATGGCTGTAAAAAAAGATGGACACCAAATTTTGAACATGGTCAGGGCCATCCAAGTGCCTTATGGGAAGATGACAAAACAAGGGAAGAAGAGGAACAGAGATAAGGCACCTATTGAAGGTGTGCCATTCAAGAAGATGTCAGTCTTCTACAAGTACTTGCCGTACTGGCCGGACCTCGAGGTCCGTCATGCCATCGATGGTATGCACCTGAAGAAGAATGTGTTTGGTAACACAATTGGTCTCCTGCTCGAAATATCAGCCAACACAAAGGATACCTTAAAGTCACGACAAGATTTTGTAGCAATGGATATCAGAGAAGATCTTCACCCTATCGATAAGGGTAATGGAAGATACGAACTACCACTCATGTGATACTTACTATCTTCCTGGCAATTGCAATTAGAGCGATTAAACCGGTATATGTGAAGATGTTAATCACTCGGTTATGTTACTTCTTCACCAAAATTTCTCAAAAGGTTATCGATGAAGATGAGTTGAACTATATCCAAGAATTTATTGTAGAGACTATGGTGCAGATGGAGATGTGCTTCCCTCCAGGATTTTTCGATATTACAGAACATCTCATGATTCACATGGTCGATCAGATACGCGCTTTGGGTCCACTTTACCTACACGAAATGTGGACCTATGAGCGTTTCATGTCAATTCTCAACCGGTTTGTTATGAATCGTGCTTATCTCGAGGCATCCATGGTAGAGGGATACAACACAGAGGAAATCATCGAGTCTTGCCTAGGTTACCTAAAGGATAAAGTACGAATTGGTTTGCCGGTACCGCGATTTGCGGGCAAGTTGCAAGGGATCGGCACTACAGGGAGGAAAACCTTCATTGATTCCGACTTTGAAGCTGTGAAACAAGCCCATGGATGTGCGATGCGAAACCTAACAATAATGTCACCTTTAGTCAGTCAACACTTGAAATTGATTCGTGATCTAAGTAATGGCCGGTCGGAAGATTGGATTTTGAGGGAGCACACGCGTCATTTGACAACATGGTTGAAGGACCTAAATCTTGCAGATGGGGGCACCGTGGAAGAGTAAACGATCAAAATATTGGCATCTGGCCCTTCTTCGCAGGTCACCTCCTGGCAAGGGTATGATATTAATGGATATCTTTTCTATACTTCCGCGAAGGACAAGAAGATTGTGTCTCAGAACAGCGGTGTTTGTAATAATGGCTTTGACTCCAAAGGGGTAAGCACTACATATTACGGTGTCATAGATGATATATGGGAACTACACTATGGATCCAATATTATACTCCCTGTTTTTCGGTGTCGTTGGGTTAAACACCCAAAAGGTGTTCAAGTGGACAGCTACGGCCTCACAATTGTCGATCTCAAAAATGTTGGTCACAAAGATGACCCATGGGTACTTGGTTCACAGGTTGGGCAAGTCATGTATGTTGTTGACCCTGCAAAAAAAACACATCATGTTGTAGTGCCTGGAAAACAAGAAGTGATAGGGGTTGATGGAGTCGAAGACATTGAAGAGTACAATAATGAGTGCAATGACATGAGCCTTTTCACAGATCTACCTCAGAAGATGTTGAGACTAGAAGCTACTATAAAGAAAGATGAAAAGCCCTGGTCACAGAAGGATGGAGAATCAAGAATTGTTACTGCATAATAATATACCTAGTTAAATTAATTGGATTTTGTAATTTGCATTTGAACTAATGTACTTTGAATACAATTATCTCATGTCATGCAGCTACTTACTGGATTTCTTAGTGAATAAGATGCATTTAGTGGATTTCTTAATAAATCAAACATAAATTATTTAGTGGAATTATTAAAAATACAATGGATTTAGTGGAATTATTAAAAATACAATGGCTTTATTGGTTTTATTAAAAATAAAATGGCTTTAGTGGTTCTTTCAGTAAAAGCGAGACATGTGTAATGAATTGTTACTACATTTGTGGACGTACTATTTGAACATAAATTTTTGACATGCATCTCAGATGAATACAAAATATATACCAAACTTGTAGATGGTAACAAGACATAAAACTTTGTAGTTCACTAAATTTTCATTTGAGGTCATTTAATACGTTAAATATTAATTAGAACAAAAAATTCAGAAAATGAGAAAATCTTTGTAGGTGCGGGCCGCCTATTCACCCGCACCTGTAAATGCTTTTCTAGGTGTGGCCCGCCATGTCACCCGCACTTGGAAATAGGTTTCTAGGTGAAGAAGTAAACAATATTGCAGACCAGATGGTCTTTGAAGATGAAAATGAAGATGACGCGAATGGTGAGGATGGACCGCAGGTAGGACTCGGGGTGTTCGTAGATGGTGTTTGGCAAGATCCAATAGATCCACATCCCGTGCCCCCGAGACCACAGACGGACACTGATCCTGATTACGTTCCGGAGGTAATGCTAAACCATTTGCAGTGTCAGTGAGGTCTATTCATATTATTTGAAATGATCTTGAATTGCTTTACCTATGGTTCATATAGATGCCTCAACCTAGCACGAGGAAGCGGCACCGCCGACCTCGTACCCCCTCCCCAGAAGAAGAAATTGAAGATTGTGGCACCTCAGGTCCTGAAACTGCGATGATGACGACCTCTGAGAGTCAAGATAAAAGAAAGCAAGGTGAACGAGGAAGAAACAGATACCCCAAAGGCCAGTGGTCAGTCGAGGGTATTAGCCCATCCGGAGAGCCCGTGGATCCTCCTTTGGTTCGTACGAAGTTCCGGAATGCCATAGGAGCATTAATACGAACAGAGTATGCCGTGGATCCAACCATCCTTGATTGGTTCCAAGTTCCTGAAGGGCTAAAGGGCAAAATGTGGGCCAAGTTGAAGCAAACTTTTCTGCTGCCTCAGTCCAAAACAACCAGAGAAAAGATACGTCATTATGCTAGGAAGGCACTCGGCGAAAGTTTCCGCCGATGGAAGGGTGAGTTGAATAGGGACTTTGTTAAGAAGGGTGCAACATATGATGAAGTAAAAAGGAAATATGGAATGGTCACCGAAGCCCAATGGAACGAGTTTGTCAGGCAAAAGACTACTCCAGAAGCTTTAGCCCTGAGCCAGAGACAGAGTGAACTTTCGCAGAGAAACGTACATAGACCTCGTCTCGGACCGGGTGGGTACCTAGGGAAGCAGGAAAAGTGGCGGCGGACTAGGGATGCATTAATAGCCGCCGGACAACCCGACCCTTTTGAAGGCTTAGATGAGCGTGGCTATCAGTGGCTCCTAGCGAGGGAGCCTGAAATTATTGATGGTAAACTTCATTTTGCAAAGGAAGTAACCAATGTGGTGTTTGAAAAGATAACGAACCTTTCCGAGGCTCAGAGGAAATGAGACTTCGTAGCCAACAGGGATAGAGACGTCCTAAGTACAGCCCTTGGGACGAGAGAGCATGGGGGTCGCGTTAGAGGGGTTTCCTCGAAGTTGAGCATCAGGGATGGGTTTGAGAGGGATAGAGCTACCTACAGGAGCCACTACCGTTTCAAGGAGGATCTCCAAGCGACAGCAGAGAAAGTTTTTATGGACAAAAATTTCATACTTATTTTAATGCGGCGGTTCAGATGCAGCAAGCAAGCGGTACACCATTCGCTCCGTTGCAATTATCTGAAGGAGATAATAATTCACCATTCTCTCCAAGTAGTGTTGCCTCCACGACGGCACAACCATACCCAGTTGATTCAATATGCATCACTACTCCTTGCACATTGCACATTCCGGTTGGCAGAGCTGGCAAGACAAAGCAGGTTGCCTCGGGACTTGCGATTCCCGGTGGTGGATTGTTTGACGGGAAAGAAATCCCACGTCATTATGCATGCGTATAGGTGCTTGAAGTTAATCCAAACTTTGAAGATCATGACATAGACATACCAACAGCAGAGGGTATCTGTGTTCTCGGTCAAAGCCTCAACAGTACAATATTGTGGCATAAACGAGATATCATTCTGCCTCCAACACAGCATCTGCAATCTATGGAGCAACCGTTGGCAAGTGCGCCACCATCTCCTCCACAACGTGTTTCCACACCACTAGCTATACAAGGATCCCCACCTCTTATGCCCACACCACCACCTGAAAGATCTCCACAACGTGTGTCCACACCACCTCCTGAAACATCTCCGCAGCGTGTGTCCACACAACCTCCTGAAAGATCTCCGCAGCGTGTGCCCACACCACCTCCTGAAAGATCTCCGCAGCGTTTGTCCACACCACCTGCACAAGATTCTCCACCTCGTATGCCCACACCACAAGCAGCTTCGGGATCTGTAGGAAAAGAGGCACCACAAGGACAAATGGTGCCTCGAATGATACGGGCTTATGCGAAGGATCCGGAAGGATCAGAAATCACTGCAAGGTGGCATAAGAGTAATACCAAATCAAAGAACAAGCAACAGGACACGACGACCACACCGTCTGTCAATATGCCAACGATCCAACGACCAGGATATTCGGTACCCCGCACTGACACAAACTTCGAGAAGACTATTGGAGTCGATGAAATACCGGACATACCTGGTAGTTGCCCTTTTAGATATGAATGGGGTATGCCATTATTACCCGACTGGGCACTCGTAGAAGTTCCATGGGAGATGAAACGGATGCATGCTTGGTATATGAGGGCTTGTTCTCTTGGGCTCAGAGGCCTCCAGGCATGATACCCATTGGATGTGTTCGGACCTATACTTATTCCACAAGCAAAAGAAATCAACTTAGATTTTCATGACCTCCATGATTTCTTCCGCCTACAAATGATAGATGTACAAGTCATCAGATTGTGGTGCATGTAAGTGTCTCATATCCATGCTAATATCTTGTGTGTGTGTGTGTAAGGCTTACGGTTTGCATAACTAATTATCTGAGCTTTGCTGTATAGGATGCAAGAACAAGAAATGCATCTTTCAAAGGAGAAAATTGGATTTTTGGATCCTTTTGTTATTGCTGAAGACAGGCATATGCACCCCACCCGATGGGAAGACAATCATGATGAACTAAAAGATTTGAAGACAACTACGGAAAGAAACAAGAAGCAAAGAATTGGACATATAAACGCTATGAAGCGTCTTGCATCCTACATGACACATATGTTCTTGAAGTGGCAAGATAGAGATTACATATGGGCGCCCTACCACATCGGGTTAGTTTACATTTCTACCACTTATAAAAATATATATGTAAAATTTCTCATCAATGCCTCAAAAGATTAAAAATTCTATATAACATGTATGCAGGAATCACTAGATTTTATTTCTTATAGACCCCAAGTTGGGATGGGTGGTAGTATTTTACTCACTGGATTGGCGTAGAGACATGTACAAGGAATTCATAGACATCCTTCAAAAGTTAGTGTATTTCTGTTGTCACACTTATATTCTAAACATCGATTGGCAACTAATAACTTCTATGTTTTTTCTAAACAGGGCTTACCAACACTACATTAAGAAAGGAGGGAAATTTAATCCTGCCTACCCAGAAAAAATGAATATTCGCACAAACTTTCCATGCCACAAGCAACCACCTGGCAGTGTATACTGCTGGTTTTACCTGATGGAAATGATGAGGTGTCTTAGGAGATATAAGGGTGATCCTGAACGAGTAAGGACCTACTACCTTTCATGTCTCAGGATGTATATACACTATACATATGTGTTTTGCATGATCTAACAACTGTTATATTGTTTGTGTATTGTAGATTGACATCGGACCTCGTGACGTAACACTCCATGAGAGACACCTTCTCAAAGTAACTGCGGATTTCTGCCGTTACCTTATGCATGAAGTGATAAATCCTAAGGGCCAATATTATCACCCTGAACATTTATTAGCGACTGAAGACAAATTTGCTAGCCTACGTGAGTGGGAGAGTCAAGAATACCGCGCGCCATGATGTGATGTCTAAACTTTGTCAGTGGAAAAAAATTGTCAATGGGATGTAATGATAAAGATCGATATGTATATGAATTTCTTTTCATATTATTGTGCTTATGCTTACTTTAGATCTCATGTCGCTTTCATAAAATTTGAATTTCAAACATTCAAAATTTTGGCGAGAAACAAGTTCGATAAATTTGAATTTCAAACATTCAAAATTTGAATTTCAAACCAGCTGGAAATCAATTTCCAGGTGCGGACGACAAGGTCATCCGCACCTGGAAAACACATTTCCAGGTGCGGACGACAAGGTCATCCGCACCTGGAAATGTGTTTTCCAGGTGCGGATGACCTTGTCGTCCGCACCTGGAAATGGACATTTGTAGGTGCGGGTGACGGCGTCACCCGCACCTACAAATGTTTTTCAGGTGCGGTTCGTTTACCCGCTCCTAGAAATTGCTATTTCTAAAAGCGACAGCTAGGAGCGGTTTTCGAGCCCGCACCTGCAAATGCCATTTCGCCCGCTGCTACAAACATTTTCTGTTGTAGTGCATGTTGGATATTTTTTTAGAAAATATAATCGATCTAATGGCTACGACGATTTGAGACTACCTATATTGATGGCCAGATGTTTTGCTTTTTTGTGAGAATTTCTATGATTTCTTTCTCTTTTTCTAGAGTGTTCACCTAAGATCCTAGGTGGCTTCACCTGAAGGCTTCAAAAGGAGTCTCCAATTAGTAATGGTAAGATTGCGGTAATGCGCATAGTGAGAGCTAGCTATTGGGGGATTCGAAATTGATCACGAAAGGTTTTACTTTTTCCTTCACCAAAGCCTTGCACGGTTCAGCCTAAGTTTTACATGCTAGCGAAACCCGCAAAACGTTTCTTCTGCCCAACCTTATCGGCGTCAAAGTTTTCGCCACTCTGCTTTCGTCGCCAAAATCGCGTAGCATTGAGAAGGTATTCCAATCCCGACCTTTCGCACTCATTTTTCTAAGGATGAAACACCATAGTCGAATCCTCATACTGAAAGGAATCTTTGCCATACTTTCGCTTGGAGTTTCGCAAATTCTAACCTTTCACTTTTCGTGTTGTCCAATAATGTATTTTCAGGAAGTGGATCGAGCGGACGAATGGTAGCCCCGGGAAAAATATCTTCACCCGACAACCGCACGTGCTTTCGCCTAATGATGCGGCGCGATTTGCGGCGCGGAATCAGGGAAGCGTGGATTGCATGAAGGCCCGAAGGAGAAATCCCAAGGCTATTTTTGGAATATAAAAGTCTGTTCGTCTCCCTAAAATAAAAAGGAGGCCGGCCGACACTTGTAAAAGGGATCGACTTTTGAGAATTACACTGTTGAAGTTTTCACTTTCCACCTTTCATGTTTTAGTTTCGAGTTGCTCTAGTATTGTTTGTGTTAGGCTTCGCTCTAGCACAACACTAGCCATATGGGGAAATTGTTTGATCGGAATGGAAGGTGCCAGGATGACTGTAATAATATGAACCAGGGAATTGCACTCTTACGTTGAAAGTAATAGGAGCCAATCCCAGGGAAGGAGATTCTCAGGAAAAAAAAGGAGTCCCAAGGGGGAGGAACCCCAATAGAATTTGGGCACATTTACTGTGTAGTATATGGATATTTTTGCTAAGGGTAAATAGGTAATTTTTGCAGTCTTTTTAATAAATTGGACTGTCGTACGGACATCCCTAGGCCCACTACCCAGGCGGGTACCAGGCCCGACTACTACGTGGGCCCCTGGGACTACTCGACTTGGGCCGCACGGTACAAGACGGCGTGAGGCACAAGGCAACCAAAGGGCTAGTACTCGGTTAGGAAGCTAGACATGTCTGCATCCATGTAGAGTACTCCTAGCCGTGTACGA
Organism: Cenchrus fungigraminus; assembly: GCA_036936925.1. Taxonomy (NCBI): domain Eukaryota; kingdom Viridiplantae; phylum Streptophyta; class Magnoliopsida; order Poales; family Poaceae; genus Cenchrus; species Cenchrus fungigraminus. The sequence continues at coordinate 25,585,816 of CM072780.1, read as the reverse complement.
CTAGAACTCTCTCCCTCAAACCGACTTGTAACCCTACCTCCCGGAGTATATAAGGCGAGTCAGGGACCCCTATCTCCTACCCGCATCTTCTTGTAAACATACCCAATCAATCCAGAGCTACACAGCATACAGGACGTAGGGTATTACGCACCTCGCGGCCCGAACCTGTCTAAATTGTGTGTTGCGTGTCTCTCCTTCGAGTTCCCGACCTCGGCGAGGTCACAAACGTCTACCTCGGGTACTCCCCTTGGTAGGTTGCCGAGTTAAAACACCGATAGCTAGCGCGCCAGGTAGGGGCTCTCACCGAAGATCTCATGGCGAACTCGACGGCTTCAATCGTCATCAAGCCAACCGCCGCTTTCAATCGCGGTGACACCTTCGTCTTCGGCTCCTGGGTCTGCCCCGCTGACGGCGCTGGATCATTCCAGCGCTACCTCACCATGACCCAGACCCGAAGACTGGACTCGTGACGCTTCCCGAAGCCGTCACGGGTCAACTCGTTGAAAAATTCGACGAATTTTCGCTCTACAACCAAGCCGCCGACTTCGAGATTGGATCCGCCTGGATCAAACCACGTGAGCTGGCTCCTGAGCCATCATGTGGACCGATTCTTCCCCACGACCACTTCCCATACGGCTACCACAACGCTACTACGGCCTACGTGGATGCGCTCGTTCCATGTCAGGCCGGCAAGGAGATCGTTTCCGAGTACTCCTCAGACTCCAGCGCCGTCCCCAACTACAACTCGGATTCCTCATACGAGTTTGACTTCGGATTGGATCCGATCGAGCCTAAGTCCGAGCTCAATACCACCGAGGAGCCGTTGTCAGGTCCTGCCGTCGGCATGGTCATCACCTCAACTCCCGCCGGCAGATTCGTCTACTGGCCCGACCGCAAGCCCGCAGACCTGACCGACGACAACTCACACTACGTCGCCTACCTCGAGACACTCCCCTTCTAGGAGGGAACACCACTGACCCCAACTGCAGAGGAGTACTCACCAACCGAGGTGGCAACTACCGACTCTGGACTCTGTACGCCTGACCGCGAAGTATTCATGGCAACTGGGGAAGCTGGAACCTCAGAGGCCCGACCTGATCGGTACCTCGACGACATCTCTAAGGACGAGGCATCAGCCAATGCACCCGCGGACGAGACTACCGAAGCCAAGAATGCCCGGCACGACCGTAACAGGAAGCGAGCAGATCGACGCCGGAGGCTCCGGGAAGCTCTCCCCATCCGGAACCTCAACCGGGTCCAACTACCCCTGAGCAATGCCTCATGTCCATCACTACGATAGCTCGAACAGCTCAGGGGCACCGTGCAGGCGAACTTATCACCAAACTCGCCGAGGATGCCTACTTCATGCGGGTCAACAACAGGGTCGCCGGAGCCGGAAATCACGAAGCCACTAGTCGCAGCCGCACTCCAGCAGAAGTCGGACCTAACCGCGTCCGTGGTGAACACCAGCCGACCCCCAATCGCTCTAGAGCCTCTGGGGGATGACCTTCGCAAGGCGGTGCTAGCGGCGGCGGCGGTGGCAGCGGCAGCAGCAACGGTAGCTCCTCCCATGGCGCCGGCAGAAGAGCCGGTGGCGGCGGCGATCGCGGAGGCCGAGGCCACGTGAACAGCCACGCCGCCGGCAACGAACGTGGCGGCTACGACACCCGCCACAGGATCGATGAGATACGCCGCGCCAAGAAGACTACCGATGTTAGCGACAGCGACGGCTTCCCTGCCTACTTGTCACGACTTCGCGCTTTGCTTCTTCCCCAAAAGTTCAAGCCTCTCGGGATCACCAAGTACGACGTGAAGCAAGATCCAGTTCAGCGGCTCAGGTGTTATGCCCTGGCCATTGAGAACGCTGGTGGTGACAACGACACCAAGTGCCTCTACTTCCCCTTCTATCTGGACCAGGCTCCACTCACATGGCTCGAGTCGCTCGACAAGAACTTGATCGACGAGTGGGACCAGCAGAAGGCCCAGTTCACCAGCAACTTTGCGGGCGCCATGCGACGCTCGGGTACTCACATGGACCTGGCGATGGTCAAGCAGGAGCAAGGCGAGACGCTCCGCCAGTACATGCGCTGCTTCTTCGATAAGCGTGCGACCGTAGTCGACGTCACCGACAAAGAAGTCATCGACTGCTTCCAAGACGATCTCTACCACTGTCGCACCTTCGAAGACTTCGGCCGCCGTCGCCCAAGCTCAATCACCATGCTCAAGGACATGATCACTTCATGGGCCGACGAAGAGGACAAGGCGAACGCAAAGTACGACTCCATTCGCGGCAAGAGCAAAAACAACACGAGCGGCAACAACAACAATAACAAGGATTAAGGGGGTCGCAACAACAACAATAATAACAACTACTCGGGTCCTAACCGTAAGCGCAAGCCAGACAACACTGTCGCGGCTGTACAACGCCCTACGAAGGACAGCTCCAAGAAGACCTCCGGCGGCTTCAAAGACTTGCTCAAAGAGAAGTGCCCGTGGCATCTGGACGGCAACCACACAACCGATCAGTGTTACCAGCTCCGGCGAGCACTCAAGGATGTCCCTGAGCCACGACACCCTCACGACAAAAAGGGCAAGAAGAAGGTTGAAGAAGGCAACGGCGACTTCCAAGAACCCGACAAGACGGTGAATGTCCTCTTCGGCGGACTACCCACCAAGCGAGCTCAGAAGCTCACCCTGAGGGAAGTCTTGAGCATTGAACCAGCAGTGCCGATACCTCTCAGGTGGTCGGAGGTACCCATTACCTTCTCCCACGTGGATCAATGGACAAGCTTCTCCGAACCAAGACGGTTTCCACTCGTCCTGAATCCAGTAGTCGCTGGCTCCAGACTCACCAAGGTACTCATCGACGGTGGGAGCGGACTCAATGTTCTATTCACCAAGACCTTGAAAAAGATGAAGCTTGACATCACCGGCATGCTCACCAAGAGCACGTCACCCTTCTACGGCATCGTCCCAGGCAACGTGGCTATACCACTTGGCTCAGTGGTTCTGCCAGTTACCTTCCGGACAAGGGAGAACTACCGCACTGAGGACATCAAGTTCGAGGTTGCGGACTTCGAAACTTCCTATCACGCCATCCTCGGCAGACCAGCTCTCACCAAGTTCATGGCGATTCCCCACTACGTGTACTTGGTACTCAAAATGCCAAGTCCTGCCGGAGTACTCGCGCTGCAAGGGGACTTGAAGCTTTCCTACGACTGCGACACCGAAGCCGTGGAGCTCGCAGCAACCAACCAAGTACCCAACGCAATGATGGAGATCTATGCTGCATCCAAGAAGCTCGCACCAACCGAACTTGAGATACCTGAGAAGACCGACACCTCCAACAAACCTCAGCCAATAGAGGAAGTTCAGGTGAAGGCCATCGATCTCGGGACCGGCGACAACAGCAAGACTACCATGATCGGCGCAGGGCTCGACCCTAAATAGGAAGACGCGCTCGTCAGCTTCCTTCGGGCTAATCGAGACATCTTCGCGTGGAAGCCAGTGGACATGCCAGGTGTGCCCAGGAGGCTGATCGAGCATTCACTCAACGTCGATCCTAAAGCTACGCCCAAGCGACAACATCTCCGCTGTTTTGCCGACGACCGACGGGACGCCATCAAGAAGGAACTCGCCAAACTACTCGCGGCCGGCTTCATCCGAGAAGTCTTTCATCCTGAGTGGCTCGCCAATCCCGTCCTCGTCCGCAAGAAGAACACCAACGAGTGGAGGACGTGCGTCGACTACACCGACCTCAACAAGCACTGCCCCAAGGACCCCTTCGGGTTGCCGCGGATTGATCAAGTCATCGACTCCACGACGGGCTGCGACTTGCTCTGCTTCCTCGACTGTTACTCCGGGTACCACCAGATCGCAATTAAGGAAGAAGACTAGGAGAAAACCGCATTCATCACCCCATTCGGCGCTTACTGCTACACGACGATGTCGTTCGGGTTGAAGAACGTCGGCGCTACTTACCAACAAGCTATCCAGGCCTACTTCAAGGAGTAGCTCAACAAGAATGTCGAAGCCTATGTGGATGACATAGTCGTCAAGACCAGAAACTCCGACACGCTCATCGCCGATCTTGAAGAGACTTTCGCATCCTTGCAAGAGTACCAGTGGAAGCTCAACCCCAACAAGTGCGTCTTCGGCGTACCCTCGGGGAAACTACTCGGCTTCATCATCAGCCATCACGGCATCGAAGCCAATCCCGAGAAGATCTCCGCCATCAGCAATATAAAAGCTCCAACCTGCATCAAGGATGTCCAGAAGCTGACCGGGTGCATGGCGGCCTTGAACAGATTTATCTCGAAGCTCGGAGAACGGGGATTACCCTTCTTCAAGCTACTCAAGCACCAAGAGAAGTTTGTGTGGACCACGGAGGCTGATCAAGCTCTGACACAGCTTAAAGACTTCCTGTCAAAGCCACCGATCCTTACGGCTCCTCGCAAAAAGGAGCAACTGCTGCTCTACCTCGCCGCGATTACTCACGTGGTCAGTACTGCCATCGTTGTCGAGCGGCAAGAAGATGGCCATGCCTACCCAGTCCAGCGGCCAGTCTACTTCGTCAGCGAGGTCCTGTCCGAGTCCAAGGCACGGTACCACCGGTCCAGAAGCTACTCTACGCAGTACTCATCACCTCGCGGAAGCTACGACACTACTTCCAGGAGTACTCGGTTGTGGAGTATGTCATCATGAAGTACTCATCACTGTCATGATGCTAGTCATGACAAGCTCTACAGGCGGGGCGCCACTTCTGGAGTACTCATGAAGTGCATTACCCGGGAAGAAGGCAAGGACATCTTGGAGGAGATCCACAAGGGTGTCTGCGGCAACCACGCGTCCTCTCGTACGCTGGTGAGCAAAGCCTTCCGACGAGCCTTCTACTGGCCCACAGCTGTGGGCGATGCCGAAGAACTCGTCAGGAGGTGCCAAGGATGCCAATTCTTCGCCAAGCAGTAACACGTCCCAGCCTACAAGCTAGTCACCATACCACTGACCTAGCCTTTTGCCTGCTGGGGGCTCGACATGATTGGGCCTCTGCCAACTGCACCAGGAGGATTCAACAGGGTTTTGGTGGCCATCGACAAGTTCACCAAGTGGATTGAAGTCAAGCCAGTCACCTGCCCCAAGGCTGACAGAGTACTCGACTTCTTGGATGAACTCGTGCATCGCTACGGGCTCCCCAGTCGCTTCATCACAGACTTGGGTTCCAATTTCAACAACCATCAGTTCTGGGAGTACTGCGAGAACAGCAGGATCAACGTTCGATACGTCTCAGTTGCCCACCCGCGCGCCAACGGCCAGGTGGAGCGCGCCAACGGGATGGTACTCGACGCCCTTAAGAAGCGACTGCACGATGCGGCTAACACCAAAGGAGGCAAGTGGATCAAGGAACTACCCAACGCGCTCTGGGGGCTTCGTACTCAGCCTACTAAGCCAACAGGACAGTCGCCCTACTTCTTGGTGTATGGCTCTGAATCTATTCTACCAGCCGATGTGATGTGGGAATCCCCGGTAGTAGAACAATACGACGAAGGCATCTCAGAAGACATCCGACGGGTTGACATCGACAGCTTCGAAGAAGCCCGTTGTGCTGCCCTCGTCCAGTCAGCAAGGTACCTAGAGGGTATCCGATGCTACCATGATCGCAACGTCAAGGAATGCTCCTTCAACGTCGGCGATCTAGTCCTCCGTCGCATCCAGAACACGGACGGACTACACAAGCTCAGCTCGCCTTGGGAAGGTCCCTTCTTAGTCTCCAAGGTGACCGGACCGGGCTCGTACCGTCTTCAGACACTTGAAGGCAACGACATCAGCAACACGTGGAACGTTGACCAGCTGTGTCGCTTCTACGCGTAGTCGCTCGACTACCTATCCACGGGTCCAGCCTACACGGCTACTAACGGACTCCTTGCTGTAAGCGGCCTCTCGGTCCTAGCACTAGTCTACGGACTACTTCTATCCAGGATCCAGCGTTAATGGCTACTAATGGATCCTGGGCTACACATAGCCTAAGGGCTTTGGCGGCAGTCTACGGACCATGTACTCTTTAGATCCAGCCACAACGGCTACACTACGTGAAAAACTCATTTTGGTAACGGGCATAGATTGCCTTTAGTAACGGGCAAAGCGCTCGTTACCGATCAAGTGTTACAAATGAGCCAAGAAAGGTAACGGGCAGATGCCCGTTACTGACAACACAAATTCGTAACGGGCATCAAACAACGATCGTTACCACAACTAGCCACCGGTCACGTGAAATGGCTGTTTCTCTGGGCCCACAGGGAACTTTGGTAACGGGCACCAAAACAGAGCCCGTTACAGTAGCTCAACATCAGAGACGTGTGCTGTGTACCTGCGTCTCCTCTATCTAGACGAAATGAGACGTGTCTATTTCACGTGCGTCTCAGCACATCTAGGATTCGTAACGGGCATCAAACAACAACCGTTACCACAACTAGTCACCGATCACGTGAAATGGCTGTTTCTCTGGGCCCACAGGGAACTTTGGTAACGGGCACAAAAACAGAGCCCGTTACTATGAACTCAACATCGGAGACGCGTGCTGTGAACCTGCGTCTCCTCTGTCTCGACGAAATGAGACGCATCTGTTTCCACGCGCGTCTGCTGTCTCTCGACTAAAGGAGACACGTGCTTTCAACCCGCGTCTCCTCTATCTCGACGAACGGGCCAGGTCCTGGGGCCCACCGGTCAGTACTGGTAATGGGCTTTTACATTGCCCGTTACATTGTTGGCATGTTTGTAACGGGCTTTCCGAATGAAGCCCGTTACGCACTGATCAGTATTTGTAATGAGCTTTAATTAACGCCCGTTACAGATACGTAGGCCACCCCTACAGTAACCTGTCTGCTTGCTGGCTGCATCCTAGAACCAGCCAGGATTTGACAGCCATCACGGGCTGCATCCTGCCATCCTGGAACCAGCCAGGATATGGCAGCCACCACAGCAAGGAGACATCACAAACACATTCTCACATCACAGATATAGGCAAAGCAAGATCACATTTATAGACAAGCAAGATCACATTTATAGACAAGCTAGGATCACATCAAGTTCCAAGTTACTCTCATCAAGGCTTGTTTGGATGGAGTCATGAGAAAACTGCCTGAACCAGGCAGCATCTGACCCCAACCAAGCAAGCCAAGCAGGTTTCTCAGGCAACAACACCTGACTAAAGAAGACTGAATGAGTTTCAAGTTTCTGGCTACAATGAACTCACGGTGCACCATTATAGAAGTTGCCCTTTCGATCGATGGTCTCCTTAAGAATGTACTCGCACAACATCTCACGGACACGCTTTAGATCTTCTGTGGAAACATCTACAGCAGTTTTGAAATCCTGCAAAATACAATCATTTATGAGAATACAAGTAGAAATCTACAGCAGCTACTAACGGATCTCTAGCTGTAAGCGGTCCAAGGACCCTAGCAGCTGCCTAGCCGTAGGCGGCCTTCGGGTCCTGGCGACTTCATACTTGTAACGGCCCTGGCCATCCAGGTGTACTTTTTCCTCAGTAATAAAGTTCGATTCTACTCAACTTGTTTACTGTACCTCCTAATCTAGGCGGATTCTACTGAGTACTACTACTCACTACCTCTTCAACGGCTTGGTACTCCGCACCCTTCGATGCAAGCTGCAGCAACAAGTACTCATCACAGCATAGAAGTGGACCAAATTCAATCATATTCAAACAAGTTCCTAACTAATTTGTTTGTCTTACATCAACTACCATGTACATGAGCTACTTCTACACGTACATCTACTGAAGGTTCAGCTTATCTGTGACTTGTTCCACGATAGGCGCCATCTCCTCCAGCAGGGTCTTGTACTGCTCGTCTGTGCAGTTCGCCGCAAGACCCCCAGCTACTACATCCACTAGCGCCTTCAGAAAGTACGACTTCATGAAGGTGAGTACCTGGTTCGGTATCGACTTCGCCAAGTGCTTGACGTACGTCGCCAGGCGCCCGGGAGCTTCCTTCAGTCTATCTACGAGAGGTGCCATCTTGGGACTGCCTGGATGAGGGACCAACAGCCTTGAGATGGGAAGTGCGGCCTCTTCAAGTTCCTTCAGTTGCGCCTGCAGCTTCTCGCAATCTTCGTTGAGCTTCTGCAGAGATTTGTAACAACGCACAAGGTCAAGTTCGGAGGCTTCCTGAAGCTCCATCCACATGATGCACTCGTGGCGCATCTGTGCGTACTGGTATTCGGCTACCTCTCGGCGGTCGGTCTCCCGGTACACGATAATCTTGAGGTCCGTTTCAGAGGCTTTCAGTTGGTCGACCCTCGCTTCAAGATCTGCAGACAACTCATCAACAGTTTCAGACTACACATAAGCTCTACAGCAAATACTCAGCAATCACGGCGGAAGGCATACCTTTGTTTTTCTGGTGTAGAGTCTTGTTCTTCTTAATCAAGTCATCCCTCTTCGCCTGCATCTCTTGTACCTCGTTATGGTAGTGGGCGAAGGCGCCGTCAAGTTTGGATTGGAGCAGCACAGAGTGCTTCTTGGATTTGTCCAGCTCCTTCTCCAGAGCTTCGGCCCGGATCACCGTATCGCCGTACCCCTTCAAGAGCTCAGTCTTCTGGCAGGACCTCTCCACCAGGCCCTGCGCGAGATCCAAAGCTCAATCGGTACTCAGTCCTCAATGATGCAAGACTACTCAGGGTACTCGCAACGTACCTTGATCCATTGCTCTATGCGACGCCATGACTCCATGCTCAGAGACACGAAGGCCGGGTCGATCAGATCATCGTCCAGCAACTCGAGACCTCCGCGGCTCGAGGTCCCAGTCTCTGGCATCGGCGCCGAGCGAAGCAGCACCGCGTCCTCCACCATCGCCTCACGGATGACGACTTCAGTCCCTACTTCGGGCTGCGGGTCAACCCGTGCCTCCGCCCTTGGCCCGGGGGCTGTCGAAGTCGCCGGCTCGGGGGCTGTCGAGGTTGCCGACTTGGCAACTAGCTCCGTAGCCACCGCTTCAACAGTTGCCGTTTCCATGGCTACTGCCTCAGGGATCACCGCTCCTTCGGCTTGTGGTCCTGTTCAGATCAATTCAGCAACAGCGGCGGATATGACTCCTCTACACGACAAGTACTCGCGGCAACAGGATGCGTACCTTCCACCAGGGTGGCTTCTTCAAGCCTCGACTCTGTCACGGCTTCGGCTTGTGGTGGCGGCGTGGGCTCTCGTGCCTCCGCCGAGCGGTTCTCACCATCGGCAGGTGTGCTAGTCTCAGCCTCATCTCACGACAAGTCGGTGGATTTCCTGCATCATGGATTATCCAATCAACAACACGACCTTGATGGAAAACAACTACTCAAGGGTATCATATACTTACAGTGATGACCGCACCACAGTGACGGTCGGGGCGCCCAGTATCCTAGCGATATCTACAATGCCAGGCTCATTGGCGGCTCCTGCCTCGACAGGACGCTCCTCTATTCTCTCCTCTGGCTGCCCAACGGCCACGGCCGCAGCAGGAGGAGGACCCTGTACTTCTTCAACTAATGGCTGTGGCTGGCTCTCCACAGCGGCGGCTTGTTCCTGTGCCTCTTCCGGCACAACGTCTTCAGTAGTCGGAGGCGGGCTGGTATTTCTCCCAGCCGTCGCCCCCACAGTCTCCCAGACATCTTCCTCATCCTGGGCAGCAGGGTCCGAGGAAGGGATGTCCTGCAACAATACAAGTCAAGCAGTCAGTAATAGACTACTCATCATCAGTACTCGACTACTCTAGTCACGGTACTCACCTCTTATCTGGTGGCTTCCGACACCTTCAGTTTCTTCATGGCACGTTTGCGCGCCACGTTGCGGGGTTTCCCTGGCGGTCAAGGCTGGATGGCTTTTCCAACACTGGCACATGCGGCATCCCAGCTCGGCTGAATCTAGAGCGGAGCTGGAAGCGTTGTTGCAATGTGTCCTCGTCCTCGTCGTCAGAGGTGTCCTCGATGACGACGACATCATCATCCTCGCCTACTACGCGGCGCTCCTTCGCTTTGGGCTCCGCCTTCCCCTGGGTTTGTTTCTCAGGCTGTGGGGGGGGGGGGGGGGCGGGCGGGATGGAGATGAACTTCTTCAGATCGTCCTACAATACCAAAGCATGCATCAGTACGACTACATGTAACATTAGTACTTGGGGGCTCTGACCACGACTACTAACCTCGTTCGGCGGGCGTGCCGCGGAGTACTCCGGCACGGTGCATGGCATGAAGTCGGGCATGACCTTGAAGACCTTCCCCAGCCGTTCGATGATCACGTCATCATCGATCTCCTCACCGGGCATCTGAGATGAATCTTCGTCGCCGGTGTACTCGTAGCCGAGATGGTCTCGCGCCATCAGCGGCTGCACTCTTCTCTTCATGAAACTGAAGGCCACATGCTCGGCCCTCAGTCCGGCCTCCCTCAAGGCCTGGATCTTCTCCAACAACGTAGGTAGCTGGAGGCCTTCTTGCATGGTGGGATCTGAGTTCCACCACGGCGCATGCTTCGGCTGATGTCCACTCGACTTCGGCAGCTCTGGGTGGTGGTTGCTAATGTAAAACCATTTCGACTTCCAATCTTGGTTGGAGTCGATCAGCTTATACGGCAAGTACTGCCCGGCAGCGTCTTCGCGCATCTGTACACCAGCACCTCCGACTACTCTGGGGTCGTCCGTGCTCGGCTGTGACTTCAACCGGAAGAACTTTCAGAACAGGATCCAGTGGGGCTTGATCCCCACAAACGCTTCGCAGAAGTGCACGAAGATGGAGACATGGAAGATACCGTTGGGGTTGAGGTTGAGGTACTCGATCCCGTAGTACCGGAGCATCCCCTTGAATAAATCGCTCGCAGGCAGTGCGAGTCCGCGCTCCACGAACCGCGCAAACATCGGGATCACATCCGGATTCTTCTCCATCGGGTACGGATCTCCAGCGGCGGTGCACCACAGATCCATCTCCTTTTCACGGAGGAACCCGCTATTGACCAGGGCGAGGAGGTCCTCGGTCTTCAGTTTCGCCTTCTTCCACTCCTTCGCCGGATTCGGCGTAGTGGAGGGGGCGGCGACGACGAAGATTGGCCGGCATCACCGGCTTCATCGCGGCTCCTCTTCTTCGACGCGCCGGTCTTGGTGCCCGTTGACGGAGATGCCTTCATCCTTCTGGTCACGAGTGTTTTCACTCGCATTCGCTCGGGGGCTGCGGAGGAGGGCGGACTACGGCGGCGGCGCGGAAGTAGATCTAATCTACTCACCAGCGGCGGCGGCAGCAGCAGTGCAGAGTGGTGGCTCTTTCGATCTAATCGCGAGGAAATGTTGCTGCTGGAAGTGAAAAACCCTAAGGGGTTGCCCTGTTATTTATAAGCCACCGGGTGGCCTAGTTTCGAGCGGGCGGCTAAGTCTCAGGCGGCTGACTCACCGCAGCGGCCTGACTCTTCATCTTCCAGTACCCGAAGCTCTCAAACTCGGGGGCTCGACTTCGATCGATGGTTTCAGTGGGCTACACCAGTTCAAGATCCCACTCAGGTCACATTCTACAGTCCAGATGACCCTTCAATTCGAGAGAAAGTACTTGACTCAAGGCTCGGGGGCTCCGTGCCACGTGTCCTTCGGTTTTTTCTCCGGATTTTTAGGGATAAGATTGGCAGAACTTCAGATTGACCCTCAGCTTGAATTTACAATTCGACCTAAGGCTCGGGGGCTACATTCCATATGGAATGCGATTCTTCGAATCACATTTTCCATATGGTTTTTCATCAAGACATCACGGGTACTATTGAAGACCTTCGAGAGAAGCACTCGGGGACACTTAGGGACTACTCGAGAAGACTTCAAGACTACTCAAAGATCAGCTGGAGTACCTTCCAGCCTCAGGATGATTCAAGCATTCTTGAGGACTTTCGGCTTGTGGAACTCGGGGACGCTCAAGGACTACTCGCCGAGGCCATCAAGACTACTCGAAGACACCTGCTCGACTACAAAGGACTCGGGGGCTTGTCGTACGGATATCCCTGGGCCCATTACCCAGGCGGGTACCAGGCCCGACTACTACGTGGGCCTCTGGGACTACTCGACTTGGGCCGCACGGTACAAGACGGCGTGAGACACAAGGCAACCAAAGGGCTAGTACTCGATTAGGAAGCTAGACATGTCCGCATCCATGTAGAGTACTCCTAGCTGTGTATGACTAGAACTCTCTCCCTCAAACCGACTTGTAACCCTGCCTCCCGGAGTATATAAGGCGAGGCAGGGACCCCTATCTCCTACCCGCATCATCTTGTAAACATACCCAATCAATCCAGAGCTATGCAGCATACAGGACGTAGGGTATTACGCACCTCGCGGCCCGAACCTGTCTAAATTGTGTGTTGCGTGTCTCTCCTTCGAGTTCCCGATCTCGGCGAGGCCACAAACGTCTACCTCGGGTACTCCCCTTGGTACGTTGCCGGGTTAAAACACCGACATTGACAACCTCGAGTCGAGAAAAAAATACGTTTATGCCACAACGAAAATTTGAAATGAAAAAATTGAAAAAAAAATTCATTTTTGAAATTTGAATTGAATTTTTTTGTTTCTAAATTTTGAAAAAAAAAATTGGTCATACCACCGGAGGGAAATGGAAAAAATGAAAAAAAATCGATTTTGAAATTTGAATTGAAAATTGGCCATACCACCAGAAGGAAATGAAAAAACTGAAATATGCCACGAAAATTTGAAATGAAAATTTTTGACAATTTTCAATTTTGAAATTTGAAATGAAAATTTTTGAAAATTTTCATTTTTGAAATTTGAAATGAAAATTTCTGTTTCAGATTTGAATTTTTTTTGGCCATATCACCAAAGGGAAATGGAAAAAAATTGAAATGAAGAAATCATATATTTCGTTTATGCCACCGAGATAAAACTTCTAATAATAACCCTATACCACCTATACCGCCTATGTATACCACCCTATACCACAGGTGCAAGTTGTGGTGGTATACAATTAATCTCAGCCGTCAGATCCTTCCATACTGGTCCTTTTCCAACAGTGGTATAGAGTGATAGGGTCCACCGTAAAAGAGCCCTAGAATTTTAGTGGCAGTTGCTTATCCCGAGCCTGAAAAGAAGTCGTCAAAAAAGTTTAGAGAAAACGAGAGAAAAAACCTCAGAAAATTAAATAGGATGATATAACTATTTTTTTGAAAAAGGATTCACCCTACTTATATTGAAAGCATATAGGTTCTTACACAGTTCACGAAGGGTTCCAACACCGCTGGGGTTACCAGCTTACAAAACAAGAGTACTACGCAACCACTACAGAAGGAAAAAACTCCGAGAACACCACATAGACACAGGTTCTAACAAGAGGGAGAGGGCATAACAGCTAACAGCTAGAGACAGCTTCAGGGAGGATTTTTCAGAGGAAGTCTTCCTCCATTGTTGATTCTTTGGGTCTTGATTGAAATTGCTCCAGCCATGCCCGGACTTGCGCCATTCTCTTGTCTAAGGTGGATTGTTCAGCACCCCCTAGCAGGACGCGCCAGCGCTGCAAGTAGGAGAGGATTTTATACAGCACATCAGATGGGGATTTTGGGCGCACCCCTTCTATAACAAGTTTATTTCTAGTATTCCAGATTATCCAAAGGACAACACCCAGAAGAAAAAGTTTTAGCTTGTAGTCAGCGCAACCAAAGGGAACCAAATCTTCCCACACCTCCTGCAAACTGTCTGGAGGTCTGACCCACCCCAGAGCTTCTCTGCAGCATGCCCAAATGAATTTTGCCGTCGGGCATTTAAACAGAATATGATCTCTAGTCTCTACTACCCCACAAACCAAACATTTTCATTCCCCTTCCAGTTTCTTTTTTTGAGTTCCTCCCCCGTTTGCAGCCTGTCATGAAAGACTTGCCACATGAACACCTTTAGTTTCATTGGCAGCTTTGTTTTCCAGATTCTGCGCATGCGAACATTGATCACCCCTCTATGTGCTAAGAATCTGTACATGGATTTTGTGGTGTAACAGCCAGACTTCTCCAAGCACCAATGTGATCTGTCTCGCCCCCCTCCCCCCCCCCCCCCCCCCCCCGCAGGTTCACATTGCTCAAAATAGTGAGCAGCTCCGCCCATTGTGTAACTTCTTCTGGGCCAAAAGATCTCCTGAACTCTATCACCCATTCATCTTGCGTGTAGAAATCTATTACCAGGTCATTCTTTTTGCTGCTAAGATTGTACAGTTTGGGGAAGATCAGTTTTAGGGGAACCTGTCCTAGCCATGTGTCTTCCCAGAAGCGGGTTTGCCCCCCGTCACCAAGATGATATAACTATTACAAGGCCATTCTTATTATCATCCCTATTATTTTTTAAATCGTTTCTCATCTTGGTTGAACTGTTTGCTACCATACCATCACGACGCATATGTGCGCTTGACAGGACGCCGTACGTGCGTGTGCGATGCTAATCCTTGACGAGTTCCACGAGTAGCTGTAGTGATGCCAGGCAAAGCATGGAGGATGTTTTGCAGCTAATAGATCGAGCTCGCTTTCTTTGTCCCGTCCCTAATCGGGGGTTAATTTGGGATCAATGTGAATGGGAGGAGAGGAGATGAAGATCACTTTTCACTAGGGAGCTAGGTCTCTTTGTTGATGTCGGCTGACATTAATGATTTTGTACAATATAAGTAGAAACCACTCTTTACACACTGTTCGTTCATGGAGCTAACATCAATGTGTATATATAATATAGAAGATAGAGGTGACATCGATCGGTTTAGTAGCTCCAGCGGCTGCGGCCACAGCGTGCATCTGCATGCACGATTAGAGCCAGGCAGGTGATATTGTGACAACCACATGCAACTAATAAGCAAGGTACAAAGCAGGCGACCGCACGACAGCATGTCTAGCTGCTATCTGCAGAGACTAACAAACTAATACGTTGATTCCTTGTTCTTCAATTGTCTTACGAAATGAATGAAACTTAGTACAATAGCTAATTAAATTTAGCTTATTATCGTTTGCTATGTTAGCCCACAGGTTCCGACAAAATGATAGGTCCGCCACTGGTCATCTGTACCATACCCATGGCCCACTGCACCTAACATCAAGAACTACTTGTACTATTATAGCATCTAGAAAACATTGTGTAGAGGCAAACACCACTCTCTGCACCTCTACCACATCATATATTCTACACATGCTTTGAGAGTGATGAGCTCATGCCTCTCACGAAATCTCGGTTTCATGATGTCGGTTGGCATGTATAGGTGGGTTAGTTTTACAAGAGAAGAGAGACCATTGGAAGCTAGCCTTGTTGGGGAATTGGGTAAAAACCTTTCACCCTCAAAACTTCGGAGATTTTGTGACTCTTGCGAATTCGGTAATGTGGGCAGAAAAGTGTCAAGCAGAGTGAGCGTTTTCATGACTTCTGGAGAATGTGGTTTGGTGTTTTAAGATTTGTAGCTTATGTGAAGCATGAATGGAAAATTCGCTAACCTATTACTCTTGAGCGAAAAGATCGCTGAAAGAGTTCAAGTTCGCAAGTTTGTTCGTTGTTTCAGGATGATAGAAATTTCGGAGATCTTCGCAGTTCGGGAAACTCAACCGCGGTGATGGTTTCGAGGATTCGAGACAGGAATCTGTGCGCCTGAAGGTTTTCGCGAATGAGGGGCGGAAGCTGTGAATGGACCGAGTCAAAGACGAGGTATCAAAAGTCCGGGTTCAAGGTGTGAACGAGTGGCCGGCTTGTAAATATATGAAGTTAGCTCCGTAAATCACGGGATGTAAAAGACATTCATGTACATGTTCCCATTTGGAATATCCTTTAGATCCGAGGGCAATTTTGGAATGTAAAAGTCTCTTCGTCTCCCTATAAAAGGGGGTCTGAGGGCACGTGTATAGGGGTTCACAACTTTTGAGGAGAATGCAGGCTTTCGGAAATTCCTTGTCTCTGGGTTCTTGAGTTCTTTCTTGTGTTTATTCTTGAATATCTCATCTTCTGTGTTCGGGAGTTCCATCCGATTTCTGAACTCCCCAACATTGGCGCCCACCATGGTCTAAGCCAACAGAAAACCCACGATGCCTCCACAGAAGAAGTCTAAGAAGAACACACCTACCGATGCAGACTAGGAAGACCATCACGCAGAATAAAACAATGGAAACTCTCTTGCTACAGAACCTCAACAGATTACAGACCAAGAAAGGCAGGCGAAACTTGAAGCTCTCAAGAAAGCACGAGCGGAAAAAACTGCAGAGGTCCTGGAAACACACACCAAAGATGAAGATGAGGATGACGATGCTGTGGACAGACAATTGGAAGCAGTGAACAGAAAAGTGCTAATGCTTCAGAAAGAGAAAGAAAAATTTGCGATGCAGCTGGAAGCAAAAAAGAAAAGCTTCAGAGAAACTGGAGAAGCTCAACTAGGCAAAAGAGCAACTACAGAAAATGCAAAAGGAAATAGATGAAATGAAAGAACAAGAAAATAGTTCACTCTGGCGCAATTTGCCAAATCAGAGCTCTAGCCAGCGAAAAAGAACCCTGAGAGAGAATTTCTTCACAGGCAACGGAGTCTCGCAGTTCGCAGATCCAGAATCGCCACTTACCCTCAGGTTGCAAACCGCGCCGTGGCCTCCGAAGTACAAACCAATCTCTCTCCCGAAGTACAACGGGCATGGAAACTCCAGACAATTCCTTATGAGCTATGAAGCCGCTGTAAACTCAGCTGGAGGAGATGATGACGTGGCGCTGGCTAAGTCTTTCATCATTGCTTGTGAAGACCCAGTCCTCAATTGGTACTCCCTGCTACCTCCACACTCAATCTGCAGCTGCATTGATCTCAAGACAAAGTTCATTCAAGCATTTCAAGTGTTCCATGAAACAACTGCAAAGCCATCAGATCTCTATTCACTACAAGAAAATCGTTGACTAGTGACGCAACCACATTTTAGCGTCATTGATTTATGACGTTCCTGACTGATCTCGTCATAATATTTCACTTCCGAGCAAATTTAGTGACAAAAAAAATTTTCATCATTACGGTTGGTACTGTAGCCGAGCGTTCCCTGTTCTATGTTGTTTTGTGACGCCATAAGCTCTGAAAAAACGTCATAAACCAACATCGGTTCCACATGTAAGCATTATTTTAAAAATAGAGTGTTCCAAGTTGTCATAAAATTCAGTAGGGCTCCACATGTAAGCATTTTCGCCAGGTCAGCGGCGTCATAAACCAACTTTGGTCCCACATGTAAGCATTATTTTAAAATAGAGTGTTCCAAGTCGTCATAAAATTCAGTTGGGTCCCACATGTAAGCATTTTCGCCAGATCAGCGGAGGCTAGGTCACGAAATGTTGCAAAAATAATTTTCCATGTCATGGGTTCGAACCAGGGACCTGAAGGAACAAGGCTGTGCTGTCTACCACTGCACCACTTCTTGGTTGTGCATGTTTTATGGGAAACTCAGCTAATAGTTCATGCGAATTCTTTACTGTGACCAGGTCCCACATGTAAGTTTCAGTTGAGTCTATAATTGCCAATCGAATAGTTGGCGAGATGCTTGACTCAGACTTCGCAAAGACTTTCAACTTCCGCTACGCAGATCTGCAACGGCGGCTTGTGGTTGGAATGGAGAATCCTAGCGGTGATGAGAGGGTGAGTTATGAGGCACCTCCCGGCTACCAGTACCTGAGTCAGCACGACAAGGTCAGTCTTCTGGTTTGAGCCACTACATTTTCTCCTACAACCTAGGGATGGAGATTTCTAGATTTGGGGATCTTGCGGATTGATGAGCATATACAAATACAATTGATTCAGATTTCTTTGTACCCTCAGATTTGCACTTCGATTGGTGTTAGAAGTTGATAGGCTATTGACAATTCATAGGTGTTAGATTCAGTTAGTTTTCAATTTGCATCAGATTGATAGGTTGTTGTATTTTACTAGCTTCTGGAGGTGGCTTGGTCCACTGATTTCGTTACATCAGACCCTCCTGATGCTGATCTTATCCTTGTGGATCGCTATAACAAGTGCGAGCATAGGTATGCTGTCCTTGTCAAGGAACCCTTGTGCAGCCTTGGGCACCGATATGGAATCTGCGGTCAGGTAGACTTATAGTACTCGTACTCTTGATGTCAGTGTTGCAAATGGATAATTGTATGAACATGTATGTATTTGGTGTCTACAGCCTGAAGAACAACGATGTGGGACGTTTATTTAGATTGATCCTCAATGGGATGCTAGGACTACTGCTATTCTGGATAGGCTGACAAAGGTTGTTGAAAATGGTCGAGAGGAAGCAAGTGATTTGAAGGAAGACTGTGAAATTGCTAACAAGCAGCTTGAATCTACTGCCGCTGAGTTGAAAAAGGTGATGGCAAAGCTGGAACGGGTTGAGAAGGAGAAGGAATCGATTCTTTGCGAGTTAAATAAAAATAGGTAGTTACGATTATTATGAAACTTGTTGCTTGTTGATGTTTACCTACTTGTTGTTGCACACTTCATAGTGATGAACGGCCTTGAATGACATGTAGTGTTATGAAACTTGTTGCTGCTGATGTTTACTTCAGATCATGCAAACGACAAAGGGAATAACAATGGGAAGGATTGCAAGAAGCTTGAAGCTATTTCTCCGCAGAAGCTGCAGGATGGAGCTATGGAAGGAGAATCAACGCCTACAAATGTAATTGATGTTTAGTTCTTGAGTGTTGAGAATGGTCATGAGATGGTGGACCTTGTTGCTACTTGGTGTTGTGAACTTTATGGTCGTGAGTTGAGAAACTTGATGCTACTTGATCATAATTATGTTTGCTACTTGGTGTTGTGAACTTTGTGGTCATGAGTTGATGTTTTGTTGGAAGGACCTTCCTGAGTAACGATCGCGAAACTGCTTATTTCCTACTGTCGTTCCAAGTCATCATAAAATGGAGGTCCCACATGTAAGCATTTTCTCTAGGTCATGAAATGTTGCAAAAACAACTTACCATTGCAAGGGTTCGAACTAAAGACCTATAGGAACAAGACTGCGTTGCTTACCACTGCACCAATTCTTGGTTCTGTCATTTTAACAGGAAACACTTTCCTTATGGTTGTGTAAGGTGAATCTTTAATATAAATTAGCAATTCATAGGCGAAAGGCTTCATTACCTTCACAAAGACTCTCGACTTTTGCTACGCGCAGATCTGCAACGGCTCGTGGCAGGAATGGCGGATCCTAGAGGCGACGGGAAGATGGTTCCGCCGCCACCCTACAAGAAGTTGAAACGGCTCGACAAGGTCAGTTCTCTGGTTTGAGCCGCTATATTTTCCCCTATCGTCCTAGAGGTTTCTAGATTTGGGGATCTAACAGATTGATGAGCATATACACTAGAATCATATTTCAACGTACCCTCATATTTGCACTTCGTTTGGTGTTACAACTTGATAGGCTATAGACAATTCATAGGTGTTAGATTCAGTTAGTTTTCAGTTTGCATCGTTTGATGGATTGATAGGTTCTTGTATTTTACTAGCTTGTAGAGGTGCTTGAAGCCACTAAAGCTGGGCTGCAGGAGGTGAAGAGAGACCTACAAGAACAAGAAGGCAGAGAACTCATGGCGCGGCAAGAGGCTGTAAAATACAAGGAGCTGTGTCAGGAAATTTTAAATACAACTATGCAAGAGATGAGGAAATTCAACGAGATGGCTAACCAATTGTTACATGAACAATTGCAACAGACCAACAACTACAAGGAGTTGTGTGCCCATATGTTAGGCCGGGACAATGCCTTATTGAAAGAAATAGGTGAGATTCTTGACCAAGAGTCAAAAGACCTAGTACTGGACAGGAAGGCAAAACCTGAAGATGAGGCAAGGTCATGGAAGGAAGAATGCGCAAAGGCTAACATCAAGCTTAAAGCAACTACCACTGAGCTGGAAAACGTGAAGGGAAAGCTGAAACATGCCATCGATGCAATGGAAGTGTATAAGCAATTGGTTGAGTAGCTAGTTATCAAGATCGAGAAGGAGAAGCAATCGATACAACAGAGTGTTATCCAGATGGAGAAGGAGAAGCAATGGATACTGCGCGAGAAAGATAAAAATAGGTAGTGCTTGATTATTATGAAACTTGTTCTTTGTTGATGTTTAATTACTGGTTGTTCCTCCTGTCATAATACGTAGTGTTATGAAACTTGTTGGTGCTTATGTTTTCTTTAGGTCAGCCAAGCGAAAAAGGGATCAACAATGGGAAGGATCCTCAGAAGCTACTGCCGCTGAGCTGCGGAAGGTGAAGGGACAGCTGCAGGATGGAGCTATGGAAGGAGAATCAACACCAACAGATGTAAATTGATGATCAGTTCTTATCGTTATGATTACAAATGGGTGGTTATGAGTATTTTGAAAATTGTAATGAGGATCATCCTATGATGTTTGCTACTTGGTGTTGTGAACTTTGTGGTCATGAGTTAAGAAACTTGTTGCTACTTCGTGTGATGATCATCCTATAATGTTTGCTACTTGGTGTTGTAACTTGTTGCTACTTGGTGTTGTGAACTTTGTGGTCATGAGTTGAGAAACTTGTTGCTACCAGATCATAATATGATTTTTGCTGCTCGGTGGACGGCAAAGTTCTGGTCTGTTGATGTTTTGCTGGAAGGACCTTCCTGAGGAACGATTGCGAAACTGCTTGTTTCCTACTGTGGTTCCAACTCGTCATAAAATTTAATAAGGTCCCACAAGTCAGTCTGATAAAAAAATAGAGGAAAATTAAAAGGATAACTATGTCAATAGCAGGGGTCGAACCCGCGGCCAATGGCTATATCAACCGCGTACCCTGCAAGGGGCTTGCCAGCACGCTCCTGTGGGTCGTTGTGGCAAATATCTAGCCTAGAGGCGTTGGTGCGCAGATCTACAACCCGCGGCGGGAATGGCAGATCCTCGCATCGAAGGGAGGAGAGTGAGCTACGGTCAGGTCAGTACCCTTATTTGTGCCTCTGCTTTCCCCTTTCGTCAGAGGGAAGTGATATTTAGAATTGGGGATTTCGGTTGAAGCACGATTGTTGTTACAAGTTGATTGATAGGCTTTAGTTTAGAAAGTGCAAAACTGAGCATTGATTTCAAGTTGCAATGAATTTTTTTGAAGCATCCGTGTACTCCAGCATCTTCTTCCATTGGTAGTTACTGCTCGGAGACATCTTCCTGCAATAGTAGCCATTGGCATCCTAAAGACAAGTGCAAACACGAGTTAAGAGCTGTGGTGAAGTATGCTTGGACCTTTCTCAACCCTGGCCGCCGGTTTGCTAGCTGCCCAAAGGTAATGGCTAGTTGGCTACCTGCTTATGTGGTGCCTGTGGTCAACGGCTATTGCTAATGGGTCGTTTAATTTGCAGGAAGAAAAAGAGCAATGCGATTACTTCTGCTGGATTGATCCAGAATGGGATGAAAGGTCGTATGCTGTTATGCTGAAGCTCATGAAGAAGAAAGCGAAAGCTGAAGAGGATGCAAAGCAGTGGGAGGGGGAATTGGGAAAAGCTAACTGTGAGCTTAGAGAGATTAGGAATGAGCTCAAAATAGCGCGGCAAAAACTTCAGAAGGCTACCGCCGAGCTGAAGTCAATTGGGAATTATAGGCACAATGTCAAACTCGCGCATGTGCTGCTTGCTTTATTTGTTGTTTTCACGGGAATGGCGGGATTGATGCTCGGTGACAAGGCTAATTAGATGTGTCGATCATGTATTCTGCAAGTGTCACTTTGGTATTGTGAATAATGTGTCGATCATGTATTCTGAACATTGTGCCCTATGCTTCTGAGCATTGTACTGATGATGTATTACCAAAATCTACCAAGAAATGCGCAGCAGTTAGTATCCACCACATTGTACTAACCATTTAGTCCGACCTGTTCACATTTCCAAGAACGTAATTTCTGTTAGGTTCCCCAACAGTCATAATGAATTATTATTGTTATCTCGATATCAACGGAGCAGCAGAGAAGGTTGTTTTGGGTGGCGAAGGAGTGGTGAATTTACTGTAAATGCGGAGAAAGGAACGGTGGATTTGTTGTAAATGGGGCATTGATCGACTTCTTCTGCCTGGGGTATAGAGAACATTTTTACAATTGCATCTCCTCCTCTCGAAAGGAAGATTCGTTAGAGTACAGTGCTCTCTTCCAAGTCTTTGTATCAATTTGAATGTGCATTTGACCTGGCACTCTGATGTTTGATCAAACTATTTTCAGGACGCCGGTAGGTCAGTAATCATGTCGTCGAGGCGGTTGCCGTTATCGCTGGTGGTGCTCCCTACAGAGGTGAACATTGACATTGCCCGCCACCTCGCTGTGACCTCGGAGCGGGCCATGGACGACCTCCGTAGCCTACGGGCGACCTGCTAGGAGATGCGTCGCGTGTGCAACAACGCAACCGTTGGTGGGCGCGTGGCGCTAGAGCGATTTGCCGTCGAGCTGCAGTGGAACGACCGCAAGGGCTACGACGCCCTCCTCGATTGCCTGACCCACATAAGAAACCCGGAGGCATGTTTCCTCTCCGGGATGGACATCCTGTTCGGGGAAAACTACAGCTCCCGGTCATCCATCGCCAAGCTCGAGGAGGCCGCCCAGGTTGGGCACAATGTGGCGGCCTACGTAGCCGCCATGGTCCTCTACAGGGCCAATGGTGGTGCCGGTGATGATGACACTGTGAGGCGGTATATCAGACAGGTCGAGGGTGAGGAAGAATCGGCGGCCGCGACATCGATGATGATGCGGACGAACAAGGGTTGCCTGCGGTGCCGTTAGGCAGCCTCAGAGGCGATCCGGTGAGTGACATGGCGCCGACGTGCAACGCTGCCACCGCCAGTGGCGCGCGGCAATCATCAGTGCGCAGGCGCCTGTGCTTCAAGATGAGCTGGGAAGAATGGTCACATTTTTGTAACGAGGAATGTAGAATTCACGCTGAATGTGATCTGTTCTTTAGCAAAATAATTGGATATCTGCATCCAAACAAATTACCCTGACATGTGAGAGTGATTTTGGATATATTTGTTTCTAGATCAATCCACTGATATCTGTTTCTATCTCTCTTCCTTGATTCCTGTGTAGCAATACTCGCACACACATTGACGTGATGGAAACCAACTTCTGGTCTTCCCCCATTAATTTACCACGGCTAGTAGTTGGAATAGTTCATCACAATTTAGAGAGGTGGAAATCAATATTGGACAATTAAAAAACAAATAATGTGATCTCACTATCTCATAAACTATGAAATCCGTAATCAGGTTTGCCCAATTCAAAACAAGCAACTTTTGCCAGGAAGGGAATGAAAATTTTTGTCCGATCTATTAATGTTTCGTAAACCCAAACATCCGGTCCTGCACGGGTTATATTACCTATCTCATTGCATGCTTTCATTTTGTTGTTACCAAGCATGACTCGTCAACAAGGAAGAATGAAGCCGTGGTTCAAACTCTAAGTCAGCTTGCTTGTCTTCACGATTCTTTCCTACTAACCAAGTCTTTGTAAAACAAATCTTTGCTAGATGGAGTAGTGTACACTAGATAGAGTAGACACCATCTTACTGAAAGCCAATTTGTTGCCCATCGCTTCAATTTGCTCTACCTAAGCCACGGCTCCACGTTCGAATTGTGCACGTTTTCGGCTCTCCCTAACAAGGATGATATCATATCTCACCTTGTCCATATTTAAAACAAGCATCTTTTTGCCATCAAATGATTAAAAATATTTCTCCAGTCTACTCATGGTTCGTAAACCCAAACATCCGACCTCGTATACTAGAATAACCGGTCTCGTGGGAACTTTCGATCTCACCATGTTCAAGTGAATTAAGTTTGCTCCAAGTTCAACGAGATTGCAAGTTACGCGCCTAGGCCATTTGCCTGACACAATCCCCCATGAGACCCTGCGCCTTTCCCTTGGCAAATGAGATCTATTAATATATACTACTGGAAAACACTTTTGCATCTCCTCCTCAATGAAAGAAAACCCCATCGGCATCTCCTCCTCTCGGCACTAGAAGACCCCATCGGCATCGCCTCCTATCGGCGCAAGTACCGTCGTCCTCTCTCCCAATTCAATCGATTTCTTTATTCTTTCGACCTTTTCCGCCTCTTTGAGCAAACTAATTTCTATGTGCATTTCAGAGCATCTCCCCCAATGGCCGGCAACAATCATCGCGTGCCTCCTGTGGAGCTCATTCTCCTACCATCCACGCCGGCTGAAGCTCCGGCGGGGCCGAGATGCGGCGACTGCGGCAGGACAGAAACGCCGCAATGGATGGCCGGGCCGATGTGGCCCGACACGCTCTGTGCCGACTGCGGCCTTCGTTGTTGGCATGTCGGGCAGCGGTGGGACATGCGTTCTCTCCGCATCTATCAAACCACGATTCCCGTCTCATCGTCGCCACTAGAAGCTGGCGTGCAGTGGGTGGAGTGCCCGAGAGGCCGGGTTGGTCGCACGTGGCAGCCGTGGCCCTCCACTCCTCCATTGATGTCAAGTGCGCCCGTCGCTTGGACTATCCCGGAGAGCTCAGGCGCACAGTCGTTCCCGTCCCTGCTCCACAGGCCGGTGGCGTTACTAGCCGCTCAGCCATTGATGTCAAGTGCGCCCGCCGCTTCGACTGTCCCGGAGAGGTCAGGTGCACGGCCGTACCCGTCACCACCAGAAGCTGGCGTGTAGTGGG
Organism: Cenchrus fungigraminus; assembly: GCA_036936925.1. Lineage (NCBI taxonomy): Eukaryota > Viridiplantae > Streptophyta > Magnoliopsida > Poales > Poaceae > Cenchrus > Cenchrus fungigraminus. Next base: position 25,561,173 of record CM072780.1, on the reverse strand, counting down.
TGGAGTGCTCGAGAGGCCGGGCTGGTCGCACGTGGCAGCCGTGGCCCTCCACTCCGCCATTGATGTCAAGTGCGTCCGCCGTCCCGGAGAGCTCAGGCGCACGGCCGTTCCCGTCCCTGCTCGACAGGCCGGCGGTGTTGCCAGCCGCTCGGCTAGTGATGTCAAGTGCGCTCGCCGCGCCGACTGTCCCGGAGAGCTCAGGGGCACGGACGTTCCTGTCCCTGCTCGACGGGGCGGTGGTGTTGCCAGCCGCTCGGCCAGTGATGTCAAGTGCGCTCGCTGCGCCGACTGTCCCGGAGAACTCAGGGGCACGGACGTTCCTGTCCCTGCTCGACAGGCCGGCGGTGTTGCCAGCCGCTCGGCCAGTGATGTCAAGTGCGCTCGCCACGCCGACTGCCCCGGAGAGCTCAGGGGCACGGACGTTCCTGTCCCTGCTCGACAGGCTGGCGGTGTTGCCAGCCGCTCAGCCAGTGATGTCAAGTGCGCTCGTCGTGCCGACTGTCCCGGAGAGCTCAGGGGCACAGACATTCCTGTCCCTGCTCGAAAGGCCGGCGGCGTTGCCAGCCACTTAGCCCCTGATGTTGGACCCGTTCCTGCTCGACGGTGAGGCGGCGCCTTTGATCCTCGACGACCCAGACTGGATGAAAAGATAATTGCCAACAATAACAAGTGTCACTTTGCTGTAATGCTTATTAGTGTATGATCAGAGAACTCTGTTTCCTCCTATGGAGTACTTTGGATGGATGTTGATTCGAAAAATGTGAACCTATTTTGCCAACAAATCAACAAATAATTTAGTCTGGTCTTGTCACTTTTTCTTAATAGTAACATCCGCCTGTTGCCATCCTCGTGCCACAACTTCCCATGGAAGGTGGTTGTCATCATCAAGAGATCACAGACGTGTTGGTCATACGGCGCGGGGACCCGCACATCAGCCCCTCAATGGTGGAAGATGAATGGAAGCCACTCAAGAGTCAAGACTCAAGAGGCGCCCGTTGCTTACCTTCTCACCGAAGCGGCACAACTTCCCAGGCAAGGCGAGTAACTCCACATAAATCACCATTCCTACCCCCCCCACCATCGGCGTCCTTGCCAGTTCCGAACCACGCTACCACTTCCCAAACACTCGCGCCTCACTCCTACCCGACCGACGCAATGAAGCGATCAAGCTCCCCATCGCGCCGGCTATCCCCCACTGGTTCCCCGTCGTGCCGGCTATCCCCCACCGGGTCCCCGTTGCGCTGGCTCTCACCCTCGCCCTTCAACCGATCCTCCGGCGCCACATCCGCTTCGCGCACCCGTGACTGGGTGCCGCCGCGCGACGGCCAGCACTTCGCCCGTATGTTCACGGAGGCGCTGTGGGGCCACATCCACGGCACGCTGCCGCCGCGCTCCGACGCCGCCAACGTTGACCCGCCGCCGCTGAGCTCCGACGCCGCCAACGTCGACCCGCCGTCGCTCATCAGCGGTTTCCCAAGAGCCGGTGGTGGCTCGCTGACAGATTCCCGGCCTCCTCCACCGTCGCTGCTGCCGCCCTCCGACGACGCCAACGTCGACCCACCGTCGATCACCGGCGCTTTGCCAGGAGCAGCTGGTGTCTTGTCAGCAGATATCCAGCCTCCTCCACCGTCGCCGCCTCGGAAGCTGAAGTTTACGGTTACCCTTCCTGCTGGTGATTTTGACTCCGACTCCGACTCCCAAGCTGACATAGACTCGTATGAGGACCGTTTCCATGGCTACATCCCTCCGGTCCCCCAGGGCGATGCTTTGCGCGTCTTCTGCCGCTTCGACGGCACGTACGGGTGCCCTGTCTGCCCCAACCTTATGCACCGGTGGCGCAAGCTGAATGAGGTCAAGGACCATGTCCTTGGGAGGGCCAGGTCTACGCCCCTGAGGCAGAAGTACAAGAAGAAGTGGAGCCGCCACCGCGTCGTGGCCAGGAATGAGGGATGGATGGAGTAGATGTAGTGAGGGAGCCGCGCCGGTGGAAGATCTATGCTGTTATGTTATCTGTGATGTTAATTAGTATCTTTAAATTTCGTTGGAACATTGTCTTATGTATGTGAACTTTGTGATGTTATGTTATCAGTGATGTTAATTAGTATCGTTAGATTTCGTTGGAACATTGTCTTATTTATGTGGAAATTGTGATGTTTAATTAGTCACTTTAGAATGGACTCTGTTTCCTACTTTGGATGGATGTTCGTTCGAATAATGCGATCGTATTTTCCTAATAACAATTCAACGAACCATTTAGTCCGGTCCGCTCACTTTTGCAGATCAGTAAGATCCGGCCGTAGTCATTCTATTTTGCCCACAAAATCAACACTGAATTTAGTCCGGTCTGGTCACCTTTTCTTATCAGTAACATCCGGCCGTAGCCTTCCTCGACAGGCCGAGACGCCCATTGCCTAATTTCATGGAAGCTTGCCACAACGCCCCATGGAAGCTTGTAGATGAATCGCAGCCACTCGATCTAGAGGCCTGTTGCTTAGCTTGTCACATAAGCTTGCACAACTTCTCATGGAATCTGGCCATTGTATTCCTACCACCATTGGCGTCCTTGCCAGTTCCGAACCACTATATCCATAGTTCTCTTCCCAAACACTCGCGTTTCAGTCCTACTGCCCGTCCGATGCAATGAAGTAATCAGTCTCCCCCAGACACACAGAGCTCAGGCGCATGGCCGTACCCGCCCCTGCTCGTCGGTCCGGCGGTGTTGCCAGCCTCTCGCCCACCGCCTCCTCAGGAGCCGAATCCGGGTCCTGGCTGTCACCGCGCGGCCTCCACTTCATCCACTCCTACTTAGAGTGGCAAGGGCGTCAATTCCACGGCACGGAGCCGCCCCGCTGCGACGCCGCCAACGTCGACCCGCCAATGCCCGGAGCCGCTGGTACGTCACCGGCGGATTCCCAGCCTCCTCCACCACTTGCAGAGTTGGACTCCGACTCCAATTCTGACTCCAACTCCGACACCTTTGCTCTGCGCGTCTTCCGGCGCACTACCAACACCTACGGGTGCCCTGTCTGCCCCAACCATATGCACCGGTGGAGGAACCTGAATGAGATCAAGGACCACGTCCTTGGGATGGCCAGGTCTGAGGCCCTGAGGGAGGACAACATGAAGAAGTGGAGCCGCCACCGCGTCCTGGCCAGAAACAAGGGATGGATGTAGATGGGGTGAGCGAGCCACGCCAGTGGAAGACCAATGCCGATATGTTATCTGTGATGTTAGTTAGTATCTTTAGATTTCGTGGGAACATTGTCTTATGTATGTGAACATCGTGATGTTAATTAGTAACTTTACATTTCCATGAAACATGGTCTCATGTGTTGTCCGGCCTGTTTGTGTTTCTAGACAAGAACATCCGCTCTTATTGTACTTATACATGATCGTGTTTCCTAGCTTGACACATTTTTTTTCGAATCGAGGGCATCCCCCATTTCCATTGCAACAACAAAAATACCGAACAAGTCACAGAACAGGGATAAAAGAGGAGTTCACTGGCCCTTGACTCGCCCTAACCTACCTTGACTCAAGCTAGATTAGGACAACGATCGCCCCTAGGACTCCTAGGGAGAGTAAGCATCACCAGACAACGAGTCTGAACATCATCACAAGTTTCCAACCCAAAACATAGCACCACTAGACAGACCTACACCAACATCTGCCAATCGCTTGACAATGTCAGTTTCCTAGCTTGACATATGATCTGGAGAAGTTGAAGATCAATATTGGACGATTAATAAGAAATAGCAATGTGATCGTTGCTCACCTTGACCAAATTCAAAAGAAGCATGCGGTTATTGCCAAACATCCAAAACGCTAATGCATCCCTAACCCAAACTATGTTTGTGAATTTGGTTATCGTTTGTTTGTTGATCAATCCCCTTGTTTGAAGTTGTTTATGCTTTGTTTCCCTGACCATCTCTGTTCCTTGTCTCCCTATAAATGTTATCATATTTCATCGCTCTCATAAACTATGAAATCATAGATCACCTTTGCCCAAAATCAAAACAAGCATCTTTTACAGGTCCTGAAATATTTGTCCTTTCTATATCTTTTTCTAGACCGAAACATCCGGTCTGTTAATGCATCCCATACCCGAACATCCGTGTTGACGCTTTTCTGGTCAACACACACGAGCGCTAGATCGCACGGAATGTCGAAACGCTGAACTCGCCGAGCTCCTGCCCGGACCGGTCTGACTGGTCAGGGGCACCGGTCTGACCGGTGGCTACAGAGGCGCGGTGAAAGCCTAAGATCGCCGCCTCGGGAGGGACCCCGTCGGAGGTGGAGTGCCTAGGGTTGCTCTGAGGTCGGCAAGGCCACTCAGAACGTCCCTGATCGTCGTCGAGACAAACAAGGAAAGCATGAGGTTGGAAAAGCTAGGGTTTGAGAGATAAAAGTTGTAGAAAATAATGATTGATTGGGTGATTCCCCCTCAAACGGCCGTGGCCCTTTATATTTATAGGGTGGGGAGGTCTTGCCCCGCAAGGAATCCTTTTACAAGTCGAAATTCGCTAGGACTCCTTAATTCTACTCGGACTCGGGGTCCACCGGTCAGACCGGTCAGGCCCACCGGTCAGACTGGTGTGGCCGTTGCCGGATCGGCTACAAGACGCCCGACCAGTCAGACCGTTAAGGGACACCGGTCTGACCGGTGGCGTCAGCCTGATCGGCTTTGTGCCAATTTTGGGTGTGAACATATGCCCCCCTGTTTTTTAGTAAAACTTGTTGTCTAAAAAATAAATCTAAGGTCGATGTAACAATTTACCGGCCATTTTTTTTTGGTCTAAGGGCGATTTTTTCTTTAAATCGGCCATATCCTATCACGCGTCTTGCCAAACACTTGGATGAAATTTCTTCAAGTACCTCCTGTTGAGAGCCCTCGGAAGCCGCTATCCTTGCAAAGTCTCCACCATGTAAGAATTCCCAGAACAAACCTTGACCACTTTGTACGGACCTTCCCAACTTGGAGACCACTTGTCGAACTTGTTACTCTTAGATCCAATAGTCAAAATTGTCTTCCAAACCAAATCACCTACCTAAAAAGATTTGGCTTTTACCTTCTTGTTGTATGCTCTAGCAACTCTCCTTTTATCCTTTTCAATTTCCTCCAAAGCCTCCATACGCTTGTCGGTCACTTCATCAATATTGTCCATCATCAAAGCATAATATGACTCAACATCAAGATTATTCTGCTTTGCAAGTCTATATGCGCCTAGATTCACCTCAACGGGCAAAACGGCCTCTTGACCATACACAAGCTCAAAAGGAGTAACTTTAGTAGCACCGTGTCTAGAAATACGATGAGCCCACAAAGCTTCAGATAATACCTCATGCCATCTTCTAGGATTGTCTTCTATCTTCTTCTTGATAAGCTTCACCAATGTCTTGTTGCTAGACTCGGCTTGACCATTTGCTTGAGCATAATATGGAGATGAATTGAGTAATTTTATACCATAAGAATCGACAAACTCACGCACCTCTTTAGATATGAACGAAGTTCCTTGATCCGTAGTCAAAGTCTGCAGAATGCCAAACCTATGTATGATATGTCCAGTAATAAACTCAATCACCTCTCTATGTGTCATATTCTTCAAAGGAATAGCTTCAGTCCACTTGGTAAAGTAATCAGTAGCCACGATCACAAAACAATGCCCCTTTGACGACGAAGGATGAATCTTGCTAATAAAATCCAAACCCCATCCTCTAAAAGGCCAAGGCTTGATAATCGGATGCATCAACGCAGCAGGTACCAACTGAACATCCCCATGTCTTTGACACTCTTCACAACCTTTGTAGTACCTAAAACAATCAGCTATCATGGTAGGCCAATAAAAGCAAGCTCGCCTGAGGAGCCACTTCATCATGGGAGCCGATTGATGAGTACCACAAATATCTTCATGAACCTCTGCCATAGCCAACCTAGCTTGATCAGGACCCAAACACTTTAAAAGCAAATCATCTGCGGTCCGACGATACAATTCACCATCATCAAGAACAAACTTAAGAGCCCATCGTCAGACTTTTCTATCAACTGAACTGCTAGGATTATGCAAATAATCAACCAGAGATTTTCTCCAATCCTCCACCTCATCTTTGTCACGAAAAACCGAGGAGGAACTTTTACCAGGAGACCGGTCAAACCGGTCATGGGCATCTGTTAAACCGGTGCCATTAGCCGACCCAAAACCAGGGGACCGGTCAGACCGGTCGGTGACATCGGTCAGACCGGTGTCACCGGTTAGACCGGTCGGCTACAAGCAACGGTTTGTGTTCTTGAAAATTTCTTCTTCGAACATTATAACCAGATGCTTGCTGGGCCAGAGCATTAGCTCTAGGATTTTCCTCTCGTGGCACATGATAGATAACAAATTCATCCATACAAGATATGATGTCTAAACATTTATCAAGATAAGCATTTAAAAAGCCATTTAGACATTGACATACTTTGGATACTTGCTGCACCACCAATAAAGAATCTCCATATTCCTCCACATGTTTTACTCCCATGTCATGCAAAATCTCCAATCCAAATAGAAGAGCCTCATATTCGGTTTGGTTGTTAGTACAATCATGATCCAATCGGTTAAGAGCTTCAAAAACAGCCCCACTTGGCGAAATAATGACGATCCCAACACCACAACCATCTTTGCAAACCGATCCATCAAAATGCAACTTCCATGGAGTAAAAGTAACATAACCGACATTCAAATCAAGTTGCTTATTTACTCTATATCCAACAATAAAGTCGGCAATAATTTGACCTTTCATTGAACTTAATGGCTCACAATGCAATTCATACTCAACTAAAGCATAATCCCATTTGCCGACTCTACCACTTAAAATTGGTTTATGTAACATGTATTTGATTATGTCGGTTTGACATGCTACTATGCAAGTACTAGGTAATAGATAATGCCTCAACTTGGTACAAGTATGATATAGTGATAAACACAACTTTTCAATAAAAGTGTACCTTGTTTCGGCGTCCAGCAATCTTCTACTCTCATATGCAACAATGTACTCCTTGCCTTCGGTTTCTTGAGTCAAAACACCTCCAATGACATCCTTCTCAGCCGCTACATACAACTTGAAAGGAATACCACTCTTGGGCGCTTGAAGAACGGGTGGCGAAGTCAAATAACTCTTAATCTCATCAAATGCCTCTTGTTGCTTTGCCCCCTAAGTGAAGTCAACATCATTTTTCAACCGAAGTAAAGGAGTAAATGCAATCACCTTCCCGAACAAGTTACAAATGAACCTCCTCAAGTAATTTACCTTGCCCAAGAACTTTTGCAAATCCTTTTTACAAGTAGGCGCTTTAATATTCCGGATTGCCTCAATCTTTTTAGGATCTATCTCTATGCCTTTCTCATGCACAATGAAGCCCAAAAACTTCCCAGCCGATACACCAAAAGCACATTTGAGTGGGTTCATCTTTAATTTGTACCGACGCATTTTTTCAAATGCAAGTCTTAAATCAGCTAAATGAGAATCATCTCCAGCCGATTTGACAACAATGTCGTCGATATAAACCTCTACTATGATGCCAAGCAAATCATGAAAGATTAAATTCATAGCCCTTTGATAAGTAGCACCCGCATTTTTCAATCCAAAAGTCATAACAACCCACTCAAATAAGCCAACAAAACCCGGACAAATGAAAGCCGTTTTGGATATATCCTCATCGGCCATAAAGATTTGATTGTAACCAGCATTACCATCAAGAAAGCTAAGAATTCTATGTCCAGATGCAGCATTAACAAGAAAATCGGCAATAGGCATAGGATATTCATCTTTAGGAGTAGCTCTATTAAGATCTCTAAAATCAATGCAAACACGAAGCTTTTTTGTTCCTTTTTTCTCAACAGGCACAATATTAGAGATCCAATCAGCATAACAACAAGGCCTAATAAACTTTGCATCAAGTAACCAATTGACTTCCTCTTTCACTCGGTCATAAATATCAGGATTAAAGTTTCTATGAGGTTGTTTATAAGGCCTAAAACCAGGTTTAATAGGCAAACGATGCTCAACTAAGTCACGACTTAAACCAGGCATTGCATTGTAGTTCCATGCAAAACAATCAACATACTCCTTTAACAACTTTACTAAATCAGATTTAAACAAAGGATCAAGATTCTTGTTTACAAATGTCGGCCTAGGTATAGTACCATCACCAATATCTACCTCCTCTAAAGGATCAGCCGACGTAAACCCTTGTCCTAACTTGCTCAAATCATCAAAGTCTTCGATGGCCTCACACATATCGTTCTTATGCGCCCGATAGTGCTCTCGCCTTTGTCGCAACCACTCCAGATTTGCATCCATCAAATCAAAAGAGAGGTTCTAGCCTGATCAACGATCGGCTTCATGACAACAGTAGCAAAGCCATCTTTGGTAGAATCAATAAGCCTTAAATTAGATAAATCTAAACCAGTTAAACACTTAAGATTCTCATGATTATCCATAGTAGAGCTATCGGCCACTGCAACACAAGCCGACGTATCACCATGAACAACCTCTACCTCGTCGCCTACCCATTGGATTAAGAATTAATTTAAAGTAGAAGGCACACATTGATTTGCATGAATCCAATCTCGACCAAGGATGAGACTGAAGTTACCTTGTGTCTCAGCGACGAAGAATGCCGTAGCCAACATCTTGCTCCCAACGGTGAGCTCCATAGAGACGACGCCTTTAGCTCCCATCAGCTCACCTCCTCCCACACCGCTGACGGTCATGTTGGTCTTGATCAGCTCATCATTTGAACCTCCCAGCTTCTTGAACAAAGAATACGGCATCAAGTTAACGATCGCTCCTTCGTCCACCAACATGCGAGAGATAGGCTTCCCATTGATGTGTCCCTTCATGTACAAAGCCTTCAGATGATTTTCAGTATCTTTAGGCTTCTGGAAAATAGCTTCCTTTGGCCCAAAGTCGAGATGTGTGACGTCCTCCTCCGAGAGCAAATACCCATCCATAGACATATGGATCACGTTGATGTCCAAATTCATGCGCTCGGGCGAAGAACTGTAGTCAACAAGCTCCTCATCGTCTTCTGGTGCAGGATCCGATGCGGACTTGTCATCGCAAACCATGGGGACCGAAGAAGAGAAACCGGGCGGTGTCTCTGGGTCATCGGTCTGACCGTCGACATCCACCGGTCTGACCGGTGTGACCGGTCTGACCGACCCCTCCACCGGTCTGACCGGTGCTGGCTGGGAGCTGGTCTTGACTCTCCACTCTTTCCCCTGAGGTACCATGGGCCTGTACTGGTTGAAAGCTTCGTCCCTTTGCTTCTCTAGCTCCTTCTCCCTCTTTTCTTGAAACCTTAGGCGTTGAAGCTTCCTCCTTTGTGTGCGAGTCAAACCGGGAGGACACCACCTTGGCAAGAAGTACTTGGAGTTGGAACCACTCCCACTGGCCTCATGGTCATTAGCAGCAGCAAACACTTCTGGAGTTGATGTCACAACCTTATTGCTTGGAACAATCGGTCTTTTGCCATCCTCTCCAATGTGAATGTCCATTGACCCAATCTGAATAATATCTTGACTCGTAGTCCTCTCTGGATCAACTTCCATCTTCTGCACCTCCTCCTTTTGCTTTGGCTTGTAAACTTGCTTCACGGGAGGTGGCACGACTCTTCTGGCTACATTGGTCTGACCGGTGGTAGCGACCGGTCTGACCGGTCGGGTCTGGTGACCCTGACCAGAATGGCGAGGAGCCAATCGGTCTTGGACAGGCCTGGAGATTCTGTCGAAAGCTGATTTCTGTCCTCCCCATCCAGGATGAAAAGCTTGTTGATATGGCACCCACATCACTCCATTGTCATCATAAATCAGGCGTGGCGCATTTGAACTTGATGACGCCCATGGTGGAGTAAAGCGTTGCCCTTGCTGTGATGATTCACCCTTGAGTTTTGTAGCAGCCCTTGGAGGTGAAGATGACCCTCCTTGATGTGTAGGTGACCTCATCCTTTTTTTTAATGGCCGATCACTTGTAACGGCCTTTTGCTTGGAATACTTATCAAATAGCATGTCGAAAGTGACCTTTGGCTTAGGACCACTCCCCTGATTCTTTGCTACATTAAGCTTCCAGTTTCCAATCTCCGGACGGCTTGGCTTGATCATCCTCGGACGGCCTGGGGGTGCACCGGTCTGACCGGTCACCTCCACCGGTCTGACCGGTCTGGCCAGAGGTGGCTCAGACGGTCGCTGATCGGCGGGTGTGGACGACCCTTGCCCCCCATGTCCAGAGGCACTCACTGTAACCTTGAAGGTCTCTTTGCCATCAGGAGTCTTCTCATACTCAACTTTGCGAACCAGCTCCTTCCCTCTCAAATTGGGCTTAGCCTCCCCGATTACCACGTTCTTGCCTTTAGTTGCTTCAGCTTGATGTGGCCAAACCAGTACCTTAGGCTACTGTAAATCCATGGTGTTGATTGGAAAAGGAGCTTTATCCACTTGCATCTCATGAAAAGTTAAACGACCTTCATTTATGGCCAATTGAACCTGTCGACGAAACACATTGCAATCATTAATAGCATGAGAAAATGAATTATGAAATTTGCAATATGCGCGTCTTTTCAACTCTTCAAGTGGAGGAATAGTATGAGTTAAGCAATTTATCAAATATGCGATCACATTTGGAAACATCAAAAGTAAATTTAATTTCTTCTTGCTGACCTTTACTAGCCGGCTTAAGAGATGAACAAGAATAAGTTTTTTCTTTAGAGGGCCAACAAATTCAGCAGCATAAATTTCTTTATCACTATCGTCCGAACTATCAGAATCATAATCAATAACATGAACATTAGAACGACGTGATTTAAAATTATCTTTCTCTATATTCATTCGGTTTTCAACAACTAAAGCTCTTACTTGAACTTGTGCAACCGAAAGAAAACCAGAGCCCTCTATCTTATCCCTAATGGATGACCTTAAACCTTTCAAACAAATGTCCGCAAGGTCCATATCAGTTATTGACAAATTAAAGCACCGGTTTTTAGTTTCTTTAAACCTTTTAATATAGGCAGAGACAGTCTCATCTCTTCCTTGCCTAACCGATGTTAAGTCTGTCAATTTTAATTGTATGCTCCCACTATAAAAGTGATCATGAAACTTACGTTCTAACATATCCCAAGATATAATAGAACCGGGAGCAAGCGAGGAAAACCAAGCAAAAGCGGTGCCAGTCAAAGATAGAAAAAATAAGCGTACTTTCAAAGCATTATAGACACCAGCTTCACCTAGTTGTGCAGTGTATTGACTAATATGCTCCCATGTGGTCCGGTCATCATCACCACTAAATTTAATCAAGTCAGACATACGCCAACCACGTGGGAGAGGAAATCTATCAAACTCAGGATCATATGGCTTTTGATACAGATTAGTATTACCAATGTCAACACCAAGTTTGGTTTTTACCACATTAGCCAAATCTTCCTTAAATCTATTAAATTCCGCCCAATTAGGATTATTTAGCTGTGGTGGCTGAGGATTCTCCAAATTCATCTTATTTAAGTAGGGAGCTATCTTAGCTTGAGCTAGCCTGTAACTTTCAAACACATCGTCCGGAATAATGTTTTTGGAGGCTGATGTATTCATTGTCGTACTATAATGAGGTCCAACATTACTAATTGTATTAGAAAAAGTAGGGACCATCTGATTTGGCACGACAGAAATTGGCAAAGGCTGGTCGGGCACCAGCTCCATAGCATCGGTCTGACCGGTACCCTACACCGGTTCAACCGGTGTGGCCATGTTTGGCCTATGCGGTTGAAACTGAGGATACTGACCAGATGCTGGATTTGGTGTCAAACCATATGCATAATTACCATTATTTACAGGCAGAGGTGCTAAGCTAGGATGGGACCCTTGAGGATTAGCTTTAGGAGTACTACTATTAGTTTCATTATTAGCATAACCTAAAGCCCTATCTTTTTCAGGATCCTCTAACCGTTCTAAACGAGCAATGTAAGAAGCAAGCAATTCATCACTTTCCACTGTAGATTTCATAGGAGAAGTTTCAGGCGGGGGTTTCTTACTTACAGTGGAAATTACCTCAACATTGCTGTCGTTTAGCCTGATCGCCGGCAGCTCGAACTCTTTCAATCTTGCCACTTTGCCGAATCTATCCTTCTTGACGCCAGCTAGGAATTGTACTTGTATGTACTCTTGTAGCACCTTGAACTTCTGTTGCTCCTCCGGAGAGAGATCTTCCAGCGACGCGGTGACAATGTTGTTCATGTCAAGTTCACACCGAGCACCCATCTGGCTGAGGTTAGATTGAACGGTTTTAGCAACCTGATCTTTCGTCCCCAGCGGAGTCGCCAAAAGTATGTTGACGCTTTTCTGGTCAACACACACGAGCGCTAGATCGCGCGGAACATCGAAACGCTGAACTCGCCGAGCTCCTGCCCGGACCGGTCTGCCTAGTCAGGGGCACCGGTCTGACCGGTGGCTGCAGAGGCGCGGTGAAAGCCTAAGATCGCCGCCTCGGGAGGGACCCCGTCAGAGGTGGCGCACCTAGGGTTGCTCTGAGGTCGGCAACGCCACTCAGAACGTCCCTGATCGTCGTCGAGACAAACAAGGAAAGCACGAGGTTGGAAAAGCTAGGGTTTGAGAGATAAAAGTTGTAGAAAATAATGATTGATTGGGTGATTCCCCCTCAAACGGCCGTGGCCCTTTATATTTATAGGGTGGGGAGGTCTTGCCCCGCAAGGAATCCTTTTACAAGTCGAAATTCGCTAGGACTCCTCAATTCTACTCAGACTCGGGGTCCACTGGTCAGACCGGTCAGGCCCACCGGTCAGACCGGTGTGGCCGTTGCCGGATCGGCTACAAGACGCCCGACCGGTCAGACCGTTGAGGGACACCGGTCTGAACGGTGGCGTCAGCCTGATCGGCTTTGTGCCAATTTTGGGTGCGAACAATCCGGTTTAATGGCAGTAAATAGTTCATCTCTGCATGTTGAAGTGCTTGTAAATATACTTTGCTCCAAATTCACTAAGATAAAAAATTTATATAGTTCTTTTCTTTGCAAAAGACCGTTACATTATTAGAGATCGAGGCGCCTCCTTGCATTAGCGTGATACAACTCCCGAAGAGACACCCCGACTTTCCCTGAAACTGAGATCTATTAATATATCGGACTCTCCCAACTCCCTCCATTGCCTTATCTCAAAATCTCTTCCTCCAGAAAACCACAACCACCATGCCTTCTTCTCCGATTCGACTTCCCGCCACCCCGTTCCCTTCCAACCCCTCCTCCATCGGGACACCACCCAACTCCCCCCAACCAAGCGCATGCGAGCCATCCGAGCCCTCTTTGAGTGAATCTAATGTAGAAGACATGGAAAGGCAGGAGAGCGAGGACAGTGAGGATGAGTACAACTACGTGGAAGAGGAGGAAGAGGATGAGGAAGAGACGTGGGCGGCCATTGAGAAGAAGCGATTGGCGGCCAAGAAGAGGAAGTGGGTGGAGGCCAAGAAGAGGAATCAACAGACGGAGGCATTTGTGAGGCAGCTTTTGAAGGATGACAAGGCCGGTAAGCTTGATTCGTTCAAGGACATTCCGTCGGCGAAGAAGAAGAAGGGTGCGGAGGAGGAGGAGGAGGTGGACTCGAAGAGGACCAAGAAGAAGATGGACCTCGGCGCTGGTCCTTCAAATGCCGGCCCCGCCAATCCCGGTCCCGTGGCTCCCCCAGCCATTGAAGCTCCCTCGACGCCAGAGTCATCGGGGAACTCCTCGGAGGGGTCGTCTTAGATTACTCGGATTTGGGTTTTCTTTTGCACTTTCAAATAGGTGGTCTTGTGGATGGAAAGATCAATTGTATGTTTTCTTTTGGATGGAAAAGATCGATCCCCTGTTTTCCTGCTCTGTGAATCTTGTAGTGGTAGGAAAATCCCCTGTATCCCCTGTTATCCATGAAGAACATGGGTGTTCTTCTTTTCCATGATCGCCTTCCTTGCTGAAGGACCGATTAGGCGAACCAGAGAGGGGGGGAGTGAATGGGAGCCGATAAAAATTCTTCTCGAAGGAGATGAGAACTCCGACAAGAGGAACACGGCTTCCAACTCACGTCTCCGACCCAACTACCCAAGTTGGTCAAGACCACACAGCCACTGGAGTGCTACTGGTCCTAGGAACCAACACTTAACCTTCCGAGCCAAAACTCACCGAACCACACAGCGGAAACTTGCACGGCTTGCTGCCTGTGCTACACCGGTCAGACCGATGGCCTGCGCCGGTCAGACCGGTGACACCGGTCAGACCGGAGGACAGAGCCGGTCAGGCCGGTGGCTACAGCAGCCGCACAGCAAACGTTCCAGGAAGCCTCAGTGACTCCTCTAGGCCCTGGAACATAAACCACCACGAGACACAACTTGTGAGGAAGAAGAACCCCTCACAAAGCCTAGCAAAACAACTCCAAACACGCCAAGAACTGATCAGCAGGACCACGAGACAAAACCACACGGACAAGGCTATTCCCCGAGACAAAAACCCACCAAGGGCTAGCACCGGTCAGACCGGTCAAGAGCACCGGTCAGACCGGTCGTGCCTGGGCAGCTCGGGATGAACAGCGCCCGCGAGTCAACTCCTCCAAATCCAACTCCCGATCTCCCGATCCGCTCCACGGTTTTGCACAAGACATTGGGGATAGTAGGAACACCTCATGGGTACTCCATAGCCAAGATTTGGTCCACCAAAACTTGTCAAATCAAGAGGAATCGAAGAAATCCCACCAAGAACGCCTCTAACCCTAGAGCCACGAAAACCCCAAAATCGAGCCCCTTTGCTCACGGATTTGGAAGGGGAATCAAAAGGAAAAGAACCACGAAGGGTTCATGCATACATCCCCCACCAAATCCCAAAGAGAAAGGCCTCGAAATCGCTCCAAGAAAATCGCCAAGAAAGGGCTCCGAAAATCACCAAAAAGGAGAAACGGGAAAGACACATCCAAGCCTTGAGGAACCACGCCGAATCATCTGTACATACCAAAGAGGTTCATACAAGGTCTAGCTTGCCGCCCGATCATCCTTCCCTCTCACAAGATCTCACCATGAAGCTCTCAAGCTAGTCCTACGAAAATCCTAAGAAAATAGGAAGGAAAATAGGAAAACCAAATGAGCTAGGGTTCCAAGAGATGGCTGCCATCCTCTCACCACTTGGGTTATATGGAGGCAACCGAAAGACTAAAATACCCTTACTAGCTAACTAGGGATACATGCCCCTCGAGGGCGAAATTGGAAGTCTTTGTCTTCGCACCATCGGACGGATGCCCAGCGACCGCAAACTTGCTTAGCCTCGACGCAAGCCTTGCGATCCCGACGCGTGTCCTCCGCTTCGAAGATTCCGGACTGCGTCGTCGCACACCGGTCAGACCGGTGCTCCTCACCGGTCAGACCGGTACCCACCGGTCAGACCGGTCTGGAGCTGCTGCACCTCCGTCTTCGGTTCTTCGGTCTTGGCTTTGTGTATCAACCAAGGAACCCAGTGGTTTTCTGGTGAACCACCGGAAACCCCGCGAACTCGGTGTAGCCTCCGCCAATCACCACTCATGACTCGGCTCCCACGTAGTCCCGGCTCGACCTTGGTTTTGAGGCTCAACCAAGAAACCGTCCATGACTTCATCTTGCCGTTCTTGCCACCATGCGGCCCGCACTTGACCCCGCTGGCCACCGGGTCCCTCGAACCAAGCCTACTTGTCTTCTCCACACCTGGAGGCCTCACCGGCAACGACCTTTCACGCTTGTTCTTCACCTGCACCTGCACCAGTCAAGCCGCAACCTGCATCTGCAATACTTAGCCAAGAATCAGTCCACACCACGTTGTCAATCACTCATCACACCAGGAAGCGACCATCCACCGGTCCTCGAATCACACCTGGCTCTCAATCTCCCCCTTGACGAGTGCATTGACAACACACACGTTTTGGTAACCAAGAGAAAAGGAAAAGAAAAGAAACGACTAAAAGGAACTCCAACAAGCGATCGAAAGCCAAAGAAAATGCAAAGAGCAAGATCACTTGAAGAAGACAAGTCTCGGACCCCTTAGGCAAGGGCAACGGCTCGACACATCCGAGACAAAACATGCTCAAGCAAAGAGCACAAACCATCAAACCAAAACTCGAAAACCACAAAGAGCTCCCCCTGCACACATGCAAGCTCCCCCTGAACCAATGGAACTCCCCCTGGACAAATGCATGCGAACCACTTCACGAAACAGAGCAGCTGCAACAGCTCAGCTCTGACCGGTCAGACCGGTCGACACCACAGGTCAGACCGGTGCTCAACATATGAACAGGACCAGCACTCTGACCGGTCAGACCGGTGACCTCAACCGGTCAGACCGGTGCACAACAGAGCCCAAAAATGGCTCGAAACCACCTGAAAACCTTCCAAATGCATTCAGTAGACCAAAACATGCTCAAACTTCTCCCCCTTGTTGACAATGCATGAATCAAGTCAAAAATGCAAAAAATGCAACCTAGAGCTTCTCAAATAGACAAAATTCAACATAGGATGCTACACATGTCCAAACGAGCAAGTTAGATACTCTATAGCTTCGTAATGACATAAACTTCATGATCACCAAGTTTCACAACCATTGGGCGAAGCTAAGATAGAATTTAGCAATTTTGCGAAAAATCACCCTCTCATGAGCAAAGTCCTAAACATGGGCAAAACATGTCAAAATGGCAAAGCCACACAAACTTCATGCTAGGACAACCATTCTAAGCATAAGACCATCATAAACACCCACAAGCACCTCATGTCATGTCAAAGCCACCGAGCCATGTGCCTACTTCTATATATGAGACTTCTCATTGGTAGGCATCATGCAACGATTTAGCACCCAAAACAAATTAAAATTAGTACATATGACATGGGAGCACAATTTTCAAGCAATTTACATTTCATTTTCAGATTTATAATTGGTACATGAAATGTCTTTGCGACAAAAAGGAACTTATGCCCCTCCACAAGATGAAGCATGGGGGCTAAACATTCATGATGGCAAATGAGCCTTTGGCCCCATATGATCAAAATAAGCTATCCAACCACAAATTAAGCATAGCCAAGCCACTAAAACATGTCAAGATCATGTAAAGGCATTTACTCACAAGAGAGCATACATATGAAATTTTCAAAAACATAGCCATCAACCATGGATACAAACCAAGATTATCAAGAGCTAAGCCAAACTAACCATAGCTTACCAAATTAGCTCACAAAGACATATATATCATTCCATGGTGAACAATGTATATAGGAGAAGCCTTTCCTAACCAATGCATATGATACAAAATGCATGCAAACTAAGATACAAAGATGCTTATACAACATGTTACATATGCCATGCCAAAAGCAAGAAATGCACAAAGGAAAGCTATACATATGCTACAAAGGAGCTCCCACACGCCAACTCAAGAAATCAAACAAACACCAAGCTCCCCCCGCAAACGAGTGAAAGTTGCTTGATCTAGGGGTTTGGTGAAAATATCGGCTAGTTGTTCATGTGTGGATACATGGATCAAAGCTATCTTCCCTTTCTCTACGTTGTCTCTCAGAAAATGATACCTCACTTCTATGTGCTTGGTTTTGGAATGGAGCACTGGGTTCTTTGCAACGCTTATGGCACTGGTGCTATCACATTGAAGTGGGACATGGGTATACTCCTCACCAAAGTCACTCATGGTGTATGTGATCCAAAGGAGCTGAGAGCAACAACTAGCTGCGGCCACATACTCTGCCTCGGTAGTGGATTGAGCAACACTCGACTGTTTGCGGGAAGACCAAGATACCAAAGAAGAACCCAAGAACTGGCAAGTCCCAGAAGTGGACTTCCTATCCAACCGACACCCGGCAAAGTCCGCGTCTGAAAATCCATGAAGCGCCAAAGAAGAAGACGCAGAGTACCAAAGGCCGAAGTCGGGAGTGTGTCGCAAATACCTGAAAATGCGCTTGACTGCTTGCTGATGCGAAGTCCTCGGAGACGCTTGAAAACGAGCGCACAGACACACGGAGAATTGGATGTCCGGCCTCGTCGCCGTCAAGTAGAGGAGTGACCCAATCATGCTCCGGTACTCCTTCTGGTCCACGTGTTCACCTTCCTCGTCCGCATCAAGAGCTGTAGTCGTACTCATAGGTGTCGCCATGGCCTTGGAGTCCTCCATCTTGAACTTCCTCACAATGTCCTTGGTGTACTTAGCTTGGTGCACAAATGTTCCTTCCTTTGATTGCTTGATTTGTAGCCCGAGGAAGAACTGCAACTCACCCATCATGCTCATCTCAAATTCCCTGCTCATGTCTTCTGCAAACCTTGCAACAAGAGAGTTAGACGAGGCACCAAAGACAATATCATCCACGTATACCTGCACAATCAGGATATCTCTGCCCTGCCTGAGGAGAAACAAGGTCTGGTCGACCTTCCCCATCTCAAACCCTCTCTCAAACAGGAACCCCCTCAACCTACCATACCAAGCTCTAGGCGCCTGCTTCAACCCATACAGCGCCTTCCTCAACTTGTACACCCGGTGAGGGTACTTCTCACTCTCAAACCCCGGTGGTTGCCTCACAAACACCTCTTCCTCCAACACACCGTTCAGAAAAGCACTCTTCACATCCATCTGGTACAACTTGAACCCTTTAGCCACGGAAAAGGCTAGAAGGATCCTGATCGCCTCCAAACGAGCTATAGGAGCGAAAGTCTCCTCGTAGTCGATCCCCTCTTTCTGACTGTACCCCTGAGCAACAAGTCTCGACTTGTTCCTCACCACTTCTCCTTTCTCTCCCTCTTTATTTTTCCACACCCATTTTGTCCCAATCGGCTTACACCCTGGGGGAGGGTCAACCAACACCCAAACTTGGTTCCTCTCAAAATTCTCCAACTCCTCATGCATCGAGTTAACCCAATTATGATCAGATAACGCATGTCCAATGTCTTTGGGCTCAAAGGTGGCAACAAAAGCAGCATGAGCGAAATGAGAATTGTTCCGAACCCTCGACCGTGTAGTACGTTCATTCATGTCGCCGATGATTCTCGAAGCTGGGTGATCCACTTGCACTCGTCGGGGAGGTTCTCGCCTTGATGCTACCTCCCCCTCAACAGCAGCTTCGCCTTGATCTGGGTTTGTCGTTGTAGGTGTGGGAGAGGGTCCATTCTCGATCGTCGTCGAAGTAGTAGGTACATGTTCAGCCGCGGGCATCACGCCGCCATCTTCATCATCTCCATGTTCATGCTCCTCCTCCTGAAAGATCTCCTCGCCAAGTCCGTCGTCACCTGCACACTCAAAAACAAGCTGACTACGTGGCTGTGTCTCGTCGAAGGTTACCTCGCAAGTCTCCACGATTTGGTTAGTTTCAAGATTGAGCACACGAAATGCTCTAGAATGAGATGCATAACCAAAGAAAATGCCATCGACAGACCTAGCCTCGAACTTGTCCAACTTCTTCCCTTTCTTCAGAATGAAGCATTTACAACCAAAGACATGGAAGTGACTCACCTTGGGTGTGCGACCGTGCATCAACTCGTAACAGGTTTTCTTCTTGTGAACCCTGAGGTAGATCCTGTTCGACACATGACACGCGGTATTGACCGCCTCAGCCCAGAACCTTCTCGGAGTCCTATGCTCGTCGAGCATCGTCCGAGCCATCTCGCACAAGGTCCTGTTTTTCCTTTCCACCACGCCATTCTGGGGAGGCGTATACGGACTCGAAAACTGATGTTCAAGACCCAAGTCATGGCAAAAGGTTTCGAAGCGAGAGTTTTTGAATTCCGAGCCATTGTCACTGCGGATCGCTCGTATGGCATCTCCGTGCCTCTCGTTTCTTAACCTCAAGACAAGATCTCGAACAAAAACAAACGTCTCCCCCTTCTCCTCAAGAAAGAACACCCACGCATACCGAGAGTAGTCGTCCACCACAACAAGGACATACCACTTCCCACCCGCAGATCGCACACGAGCTGGGCCAACAAGGTCCATATGGAGCAGCTCGCATGGACGCTCAGTCATCACATCGGTGAGAGGCGGGTGAGAAGAGGCTACCATCTTGGTATGCCTACACGGCGCACAAACCAACTCTTTCTCAAACCTCAATCGTGGCAATCCTCGGACCAAATTGAGTTTACTCAAGCGAGACAAAAGGTCAAAGCTCAAGTGACCCAACTTCCTATGCCACTTCCACAACTCACTCGAAGAACCAGCCAAGAAGCAACGCTCCACACCAGAAGACTGAGAAAAATCAGCTCGGAACACCTGACCCTCGGGAACGACCATGCAAACAAGATCGCCCCGAGAATCTAAAATCCGAGAACCACCAGGCCGAAACAACACCTCAAAACCCTCATCCAACAACTGGGACACAGAAAGCAAATTGTATCCAAGCGATTGAACAAGAGCAACACGCCTGAGAGTGATCTCGTCACTTACCTTAATCTCACCTTCTGACAGCACACGCCCTCACCCATTGTCCCCAAAGGTGATGTACTTCTTTGTCACCACCGGGACGAGACTTGAGAACCACCCCTTGTCTCCGGTCATAAGCCTCGAGCAACCAGAGTCAATCAACCAAATGTTCTTCAAGTCTCCCACCTGAAATTCAAAAGCGAGCACGTGAGTGAACAAACGACTCAGCACTGGGGTTAGTACCAAAAGAGTAAAACCAGTGCCGAGCCATTTGCTCCAAAGTGGGGTTAGCACAAACCAAATCATCACGCCTATCAAAGCTACCACCACGAACACCACTACGGTAACCACCACGAGGGAACCAACCCTCTCTAGCTGGAGGAGGACGAAAACCACGAAAGGGAAACCGTGGATCGTTCCTCCGCTCCATCTCAAAGCTACGACTCTTCTCACCCTCGTATTGAGCACGAGGTGGAGAACGCCTAGCAAACTGACCACCTGCAAACTTTCCAGACCAACCACCAGAACCACGACCTCCAGAAACAAACCGAGCATCCTCACGAGCACGAAACCTGACTCGCTGTCTGCCCAGACCTGCACCGGTCTGACCGGTGTAGTACACCGGTCTGACCGGTGTGGCTCGGCCAGCAACAACACCTGCAGCCTTCCGGTCTCCCCAAGCCGGAACCGTCCTCACAATCGCCTTGGCCCTGGGCATCTGCATACGAGGCTCAGGTACACCATTAGAGGGGTGGTACCTGTCCCTGTTAGCCCACTCTCTAGCCATTCTCTCCTCATGCTTCCTCTTGAAGCAAAACTCATCCTTGTGACCATCTCTCCCACAATACCCACAATGGAACTTTATGGGCTGTGGCTTAGGCTTAGGCTTGGGTTGGGGCTGCCCACTCGGCTTCTCACCCTTCTTCTCTCCTTCCTCACCTCCCTTTGGGCTCACAAACTTCACCGGTTTCTGAAAATCATTTGTTGGGTGAGGGAATATGGGTGGATCTAGAGTAGTGTCAAGTTTGTTTCTGAGATGGTTGGGCTTGGGCTCAAACTTGTTCTTGTGTCTGTTTGGTGGTGGGATAGGAATCTCTCCAACTCTCTCAACTCCCTCACCACAGTTCTCTCCAAGCTTGTCAGCCCCAAGTGTCTGACCATCATAGCGTTTGAAAACCGCTATCATGATACCGAGCTGAGGCTCCTGACCCGACAACCAGCTCATACATTTTCTCAGCTCGTCATTTTCATCCTGCAAGCGATCAACATAATGTGCAAGCTCCAAATTCTTAACCGCATGCAATTCACAAGTAGAGCAAGAAGTGGGAATAGGCTCTTTCAACTTAGCCTCAAGCGAAATAGTGTAAGCATGCATCTCATCAATCTTTCCATGCAAAACAGGGCAAGAAGCGCAAGCACCTAGCAAAGCAGGTCTAGACTTAAGCTCAGCCACTTCAACCCTAAGCATATCTAGTTCATCACAAGTAGAAGCATGCTTATCCTTAATAGCAGTAAGATCAGCTAGGTACACAGAGCAATCACAGCAATCAATCTCATCAGAAACCACAGGAGAAGCCTTAAGCGAATCAATCTCAAGCTTAGCATCTAGGTTCTGGGTTTCTAGCTCAGCCACACGGTTCCTAGCATCTTCTAGTGAGGCCCTAAGCTCTTTCCTCATCTTCTTGGCCTCTCTAAGCATGTGATCGCGGTTATCAAGCAAGTCAACCAACTCATCATTCTCCTTGCGCAAAGAAGAGAGCTCATCACATACCTCATCCTCGGAGTCAGAGTCCGAGTCACTCTGGTGGCTCTTCTTGCTGCCGGAGCTACGGGCCATGCCGCAGAAGCCATCTCTCGCGAAGCACCTCAACCCGCTCAAGTTCCTGGATGACTTCTTGTTCTTGCGCCGATCACCTTCATCTTCACTGCTACTCGAGCTTGAGGAAGAGTAGGCGGAGCTGGAGTCGACGTCGCTCGCTCCGACCATTGCTCGGGCCTTCCTGCCGCGGCCATCCTTCTTCCTCGACCGTCGCTCGTCCTTGTGCTTGTTCTTGTGCTTGTGATCGCGCCTCGATCGGTACTTGCCATCCTTTCTCGATCGGTGCCTGTAGCCGTCCTTGTAGCCGTCCTTGTTCTCCGTCTTCTCCGGGCAGTCGGCGATGAAGTGTCCTGGCTTGCCGCACTGAAAGCACGTCCGTGCTGTCCTCCTCGTGTTCACCCGGTTCTCGTGCAGCCTCTCGAACCGCCTGGTCAGCAACGCCAGCTCGTCCTCTCCAAGCACGTCGAACTCCTCGTCTGGCAAAGACATCAAAGAGGATAGAGAGTACATCCTTGAGGATGCGTTAGCGTTAGACTTAGCTCCTTTGCCACTAACGAGAGCGAGACTATGAGAATCAGTCGGGCTCTTGATCTTGGCTGTCATACCACGGTCCAACTCAGCCGACTTGAGCTTCGAGAACAGCTCGTTCACCGTCAAGGTGTCCTACTTCTCGGACTCAACGATAGCCTCAAACTTCCCGTCCCATACGGTACGATCCAACGAGTGCAAGAGCTTCACGGCTCTATCATGATCATTGTATGGGAGGACGTCCACATTGGCTCTCATGTTGTTCACAACGACCGTAAATCGCTGGAAAAGGGCATCGACGGACTCGCCGGGGAGATGAGTGAAGTTCTCGTACTCTCTCCGGTAAGTCGCGTACATCCGAGCCTGAACCTGAGCATTCCCAGCATGAGCATCCTTCAACTGCTCCCAAATCCTACAAGCTAAGTCCTCTGTCTGAACCCGATCGAATTCAGGTGGACACAGGGCACGAAACAAGTAGTCGACAGCCTTGTTGTTGGCTTCGAACATATCCCTCGATCCTGGAGCAAGGAAGTTCATCGGATGAACATAAGCTGTGTTCACCGTGACATCCCAAAAGATCTGACCCTTTCCGCGGAGGAACGCCGCCATCCGCCTTTGCCACATCTGGTAGTTCTTCCCATCGAAGTGCGGAGGACCCGAACCCCGTTCCTGGTACGCCATCTTTGGATCTTAGACTGGTAAGAGTCAATGAAGACCCGAATCGGCTCTGATACCAATTGAAGGACCGATTAGGCGAACCAGAGAGGGGGGGAGTGAATGGGAGCCGATAAAAATTCTTCTCGAAGGAGATGAGAACTCCGACAAGACGAACACGGCTTCCAACTCACGTCTCTGACCCAACTACCCAAGTTGGTCAAGACCACACAGCCACTGGAGTGCTACTGGTCCTAGGAACCAACACTTAACCTTCCGAGCCAAAACTCACCGAACCACACAGCGGAAACTTGCACGGCTTGCTGCCTGTGCTACACCGGTCAGACCGATGGCCTGCGCCGGTCAGACCGGTGACAACCGGTGACACCGGTCAGACCGGTGGACAGAGCCGGTCAGGCCGGTGGCTACAGTAGCCGCACAGCAAACGTTCCAGGAAGCCTCAGTGACTCCTCTAGGCCCTGGAACATAAACCACCACGAGACACAACTGGTGAGGAAGAAGAACCCCTCACAAAGCCTAGCAAAACAACTCCAAACACGCCAAGAACTGATCAGCAGGACCACGGGACAAAACCACACGGACAAGGCTATTCCCCGAGACAAAAACCCACCAAGGGCTAGCACCGGTCAGACCGGTCAAGAGCACCGGTCAGACCGGTCGTGCCTGGGCAGCTCGGGATGAACAGCGCCCGCGAGTCAACTCCTCCAAATCCAACTCCCGATCTCCCGATCCGCTCCACGGTTTTGCACAAGACTTTAGGGATAGTAGGAACACCTCATGGGTACTCCATAGCCAAGATTTGGTTCACCAAAACTTGTCAAATCAAGAGGAATCGAAGAAATCCCACCAAGAACGCCTCTAACCCTAAAGCCACGAAAACCCCAAAATCGAGCCCCTTTGCTCACGGATTTGGAAGGGGAATCAAAAGGAAAAGAACCACAAAGGGTTCATGCATACATCCCCCACCAAATCCCAAAGAGAAAGGCCTCGAAATCGCTCCAAGAAAATCGCCAAGAAAGGGCTCCGAAAATCACCAAAAAGGAGAAACGGGAAAGACACATCCAAGCCTTGAGGAACCACGCCGAATCATCTATACATACCAAAGAGGTTCATACAAGGTCTAGCTTGCCGCCCGATCATCCTTCCCTCTCACAAGATCTCACCATGAAGCTCTCAAGCTAGTCCTACGAAAATCCTAAGAAAATAGGAAGGAAAATAGGAAAACCAAATGAGCTAGGGTTCCAAGAGACGGCTGCCATCCTCTCACCACTTGGGTTATATGGAGGCAACCGAAAGACTAAAATACCCTTACTAGCTAACTAGGGATACATGCCCCTCGAGGGCGAAATTGGAAGTCTTTGTCTTCGCACCATCGACCGCAAACTTGCTTAGCCTCGACGCAAGCCTTGCGATCCCGACGCGTGTCCTCCGCTTCGAAGATTCCGGACTGCGTCGTCGCACACCGGTCAGACCGGTGCTCCTCACCGGTCAGACCGGTCAGACCCACCGGTCAGACCGGTCTGGAGCTGCTGCACCTCCGTCTTCGGTTCTTCGGTCTTGGCTTTGTGGATCAACCAAGGAACCCAGTGGTTTTCTGGTGAACCACCGGAAACCCTGCGAACTCGGTGTAGCCTCCGCCAATTACCACTCATGACTCGGCTCCCACGTAGTCCCGGCTCGACCTTGGTTTTGAGGCTCAACCAAGAAACCGTCCATGACTTCATCTTGCCGTTCTTGCCACCATGCGGCCCGCACTTGACCCCGCTGGCCACCGGGTCCCTCGAACCAAGCCTACTTGTCTTCTCCACACCTGGAGGCCTCACCGGCAACGACCTTTCACGCTTGTTCTTCACCTGCACCTGCACCAGTCAAGCCGCAACCTGCATCTGCAATACTTAGCCAAGAATCAGTCCACACCACGTTGTCAATCACTCATCACACCAGGAAGCGACCATCCACCAGTCCTCGAACCACACCTAGCTCTCACTTGCTTCAGTGGATTTCCCTGGTCATGATGCGTTGCCATAGTCTGAGATGTAATGTCTTGTCATGTGATATTTTATTCTTATCCCACCGCTCAGCATTGCAGATACACACGTAAATGATGACCGATTTTACAAATTTACCGTTTGACTAAATTCACCGTTTTGCCAAGAATATACAGAACGTAAATGATGGTCACCTTGCCCAAATTATTCAACTTAAATGTGCACATACATGATACATCCCCATAGACCTACACCCGTACAGTGGCACTGGCACAGACGCGCACAAACATACACCCAGCAACGAAATCTTCGGACTTGGCAACGAGGAAGACAACAGACACAGTCATGGAGATGGATACGGCACACGCCTATCCCGCCATACCTAATGCACGACGGAATGTAGCATAACGAGGATCCGTTCGGAGATATTCCTCAAATGCACGATGCCTACCCCTTGACTTCATGGTACGTCCCGAGCGACCAATGCCAGAAGCACGCTGTAGGATGTCATGAAAACCCCACTGCCGGTTAGCAAGATTGCAGTAAGGGCACACACAGCGACCATGGCGAAGCACACGAGTGTAACCCTGCTCCTGTAGCCAAGCCAAAGCATCTTTCTTCATCTCCTCCGTTTCTTCCTCGTCCGCTTCGTCCATGTCGTACAGATCATATGGATCCATGTATCCTGGCCGCTACGGAGGTGGCACAGCATGGAAGTTGGCGGTTCCTCCGTTCGCATCAGAAGTCATCCTCCTACACACTCGCCAACAACGTAAATATGATAAGAACTGACCAGAAACAATGATTGTATCCTGTAAAAACACGACGCGGAAGCTAAGAGCTCACCTCTTTTCACAGCGCGCAGAACCAAATAGAGAGGTCTGCTAGCACAATGCGTGGAGGATGAAGAGGCGATGAGCAAAGGCCTTGGGGGCACACCTATTTATCGAACCATGACCGATACTAAGGCAGCGTGTACCTCGTGGCAGAGCATGCCCTCACGGGATTACAGTAGCCATGAAAATACGTGGGATGCTCGGAATACGAAGGCCTACACTGCTGAGGAAACCTGTCACAAGTATAGGGCGGAATATGCAGGCTTTTTCCCCGGTAGGCATGCAAAATATTTGGTGGGTACATGAGTGTGCTTTGGTCCGGATAATAACGCAGAAGGAAGATCCATATATCCGTATGACTTAAAAAAATAGACGTGTAGGCATTGTAGTGGGAGAAGCAGCTGTTAGGTTTTATGATCTTCGACTGGAAACACACCCAGCTTCACTGAAACGTGGGCCTCTTCCAGATATCCGTCTCCCACCTATATTGTACGCCACCGGAATCCCACCCAAACTCGCTGACAATATGGGGCCGCCATTGCACGGCCTCACTTGACAGTGGCCCCGAAGCAAGTGCAGCTTACCAAATTTTCATTTCGCGGTCAGGAAGTCGAAAGCGGGATTTTCAAATTCTGTATTCCCTCTCCGCCCTGAAATAATAAATACTCTACTCCATTGCTACCGCGTTGCGCCACTAAACTCCCGCCTTCCATTTCCAAAAAGTATCACTCTGTTCAGCTAGATCTGCGGTGGCGGTCTGACCTCGCCGTCGCCGGTGGAGGGGGAGGGGTATCTCAGCAGATGGTGGGCGGCAGATATCGGTGTTCTGGTTGCGTCTGCTGTGCTGGCCAAGCTGAGCAGTTGAGCGAGGATACGGTGTAAGCACCGGCTCCCGATGCCCCCTCAATCCATGGGCCCCTGAATCTTGGAGCTTCACAAGTGAGAATCTCATTTCCTTTTCTTTCTAGTCCCCTAGTAGTATTTTCATTGGCTTAGAAAGTAAATTGCTTCGTGTATTGTGTTAGTTCTGAGATTCTTCTCTTAACTTTGCCGCTCTAGATGTAGTCACTGATTTGGAACACAAGTTAATCGATGAGCCATGTGTTGAAAGTAAATTGCTTTGTGTATTGTGTTAGATTGGAGATTCTTCTCTTACCTTGGCCGCTCTAGATGCAGTTACTGATTTGTAACACAACTTAATAGATGAGCCATGCTTAGAAAGTAATTTACTTTGTTTATTGTCTTAGATTTCAGATCCTTCTCTTACCTTGACCGCTCTAGATCCAGTTCCTGATTTGTAACTTTTTGTGCAGGGCCTAGCATCCCACTCCTGCATTGCTGAGATTCAATCACAGATCGTGGTATGTAACAGAACGCATGATTATCCTGCTACTTTATTCTTAGGATTATTCTTAAGTTTATTTGCTTGCTTCGTTTAAGGTTCAAGTTTGACTTCTCCTTTCATTTTTAGGCTCAAATGTTGAGGACAATCCTTGCGGTTCAAATATCAAATTCCTATCCCTCCAATGTGAAGTCAAAGCCATTCATTGATTACATGCCTCGAGATTAGCCAGCTTTCGCTACATGCTCAAGACCTGAAGTTTCGTTGGGAGGGCTCGATGCAGCTGCTGACCTTGGTGAAATCTTTGTTGAACAGGACCAAATTTTGACAGACTTGAAGATCAAGGCAGAAGCATCAGATGTAGCAATGAAAGTGCAGACTGATGAGATTGAGAGGTTGAAGAAACAAGTAGAAACTACTGAGACCCTCCTTCGACAACTGCTAAGCTCGCGCCTTGGGTAAGGCCACTGTGTTTCTTAGTCTTCTGCTTGTGTCCTCCCAGCTAGTTGTGCTGGTTTGTGAGTACGGAGCTTTGTTATCTTAGTGGGTTCTATTTCAATACCAGCTTTATTTGTGAGCATGGAGATATCATGTGTATTGGTTTGTGAGCTCCTACTTACAATCTGCTTGTGGTTGTTCTGTGTTCATTGATCATAATGTGTCATGTGTGATCTGAAACATTAATTTGTATCAGTGGTATGGAAATATTATCTGTGATGTCAATTACTTTTTTTGAGGATTTTGTGATGTCAATTACTTAATTGATTAGCATGTAATATAAGATTGAATTATATTTAATTAAGCGCTACCTGGAGTGCAGCCCAAAATAACAGAGAAAAAATATGTGGGCTTGCCCCCTCGGCCCATTATTTTTTTACAAATTCAAAAACAATTTATTAATAAAATGGGCCGTATCAAAAATGATGTCAGCAAATGGTGGGCTGGGTCCAATATCAGTTGGGCCTTAATTATTTTATGACGTCATCGAATATTGAACTCGATCCAACCAGTACTGGACCCAAAACAAATTAATGACGAATGCAATTATTGGGCTCGGTCATACTAAAACCGGGCCTAAAACATTCTATGATGACCTCGATTATTGGGTCGGTCCAACCAGAATTAGGCCTAAAAGTGTCTATGACGACAACAATTATTGGGCTCCATCCAACCATAAATAGGCCTTACACATTCTATGACGCAAACAATATTGGGCTCCATCCAACCTTAATAAGGCCTAAAACCAATTTATGACGAAAGAAACATTGGGCTCAGCTTAACATTAAGTGGGCCAAATTCAATCTATGACGACAAGGTATTTGGACCTTGACCCGTCAAAATATGGGCTGAATTCACTTAATGACGAAACGGTTTGTCACAAAACGTCGTGCCACATCAGATTTTGGTCCGACGTGGCATGTACCTTATGACGCCTTTGTGTTACGAATTTATACGCGTCATTAAACTCATGACGCCGGGAAATAAGGTCTCGTCATTAATCGCGGTTTGTGACGCTCGATTAATGATGGAGCATTTTCGTAATAACTGGTGTCATTAATCGCGGTTTATGACAAGAAACGGCCTTTTTTGCGTCACTAGTCGGCGTTTTTCTTGTAGTGATTATTGCAAGTAAAGAGACAGAGAGCCATTGTAGAACTTCGTAAGAAGATTCATGCAACAAAAATCTCAAATTCCGGGAACAGATGACAAAACAACGATCCAAGCGCTAATCAGTGGTCTAACTCCAGGACCAACAGCTTCGCACTTATCCAGAAAAGAACATCAAACCATTGAAGAACTTTTCGATGAACTGGAAAAGTACATCAAATCTGATGAAGATCACCGAAGAAGAGTAGCTGAGCGAAACCAAGCAAGACAAAATAGTAGAGGAACAGGATGGAGGCCTCAATTCCAAACCCCACGAAACATCAATAACGTGGAAAATCCTTCACCACAATTCAACCAAAACATCAGGCCAAGCACAAGAGGAGGCTTCCCTTCAAGGGAAAGAGGAAGAGGACCTCTGAAAGTTCAAAATCATGATCCAAGAGACCCGTACTTCTATTGTAGATATCATGGGAGGGGTCACAGTACCAAAGCTTGCCCAGAAACTAAGAAGAATGTAGCAAGAATCCAGCAAGAAAAAACAATGATGTCCATTGCCTCCACAATGCCAAACCAGTTTTGTCAGAATTTCTGGCAACCTCAGCTGATGGGTCCTCAAGCAAACCCGGTCCCAATTCAGCAATTCCAGCAAGCACAATCGGCATGGCAGCCTTCACAGCAATTCTTTCCTCAGTCTCAAGCAATTCAAACCATTCAGCAGCCGCAACCAATTCAAGAAATATTGCCACCACCACCAGCCAATTCAGTGAAACCAGAGTCAAGTTCAAGAAGCAATAATCTGAAAGCACTGCCCTCCTTCGGAACTATCATGCCTATCACTGGAGGCTCAGCCATGGAGTTTGAAACAAAGAGGCAGAGGAACAACTACTTCAGATCTGTGAACACGGTCATCAACGACGGCCCAGCAGCACGACCAAAATGGGCCAAGGTGCCAATAACATTCACTGAACAAGACTTCAAGTTGAAATCCACTGATCACAATGATGCCATGGTCATCGAAGTAAATATCGCCGGATGGGTGATCGGAAAAGTTCTGGTGGATAACGGAAGTTCTGCTGACATTCTATTCATGAAAACATTCGAGAAAATGAACTTGAGTCCGCACATGCTACAGCCACCAGAATACCCACTACTAGGTTTCGGAGGAAAGCCAATCAAGCCAGCGGGAAAGATAGATCTTCCGGTCTCTTTCGGAGATCTTGACAATGCTAGAACAGAGAGTCTCACATTTGATGTCGTCGACATGTATCATCCATAACTCGCAATCTTCGGCAGAGGGTTCATCAACAAGTTCGATGCCGTGATAAGGCAGCAGTTCTTGCGTATGAAAATCTCGGCACCCAAAGGAGTCATCACAGTATTCGGTGATCAGCAAGAAGCTAGAAACATAGAGAAGGGCTACACACCAGGCCAAAGCAATGTGCATCACTTGAACTCCACTGAAGAAAAGAAAGAACCGTACGTCAAGGCCAAAAGAGACAAAGAGAAAGTTGAGATAAGTGCTGATGGTGAAACAAAGAAAGTGTATCTAGATGACATGCCAGATAGAGCGGTAGTGATAGGGGCTCATCTTAGTCCCGAAGAAGAGAAAGAGCTCATCGAGTTCTTGAACAAGAACAAAGATGTTTTTGCTTGGTCAGCAAAAGACTTGCAGGGTGTCGATAGGGATATCATCGAACATGCCCTTGACACAGATGAGAAAATAACTCCGAAGAAGCAGAAACTCAGGAAAATGTCTGAAGAAAAGGCCAAAGCAGTAGAGGCCGAAGTGCAAAGGCTTCAGGATGCCAAAGTGATCAGGGAAGTCATGTACCCTATGTGGCTAGCTAACACTGTGCCAGTGAAGAAGAAAAATAGGAAGTGGAGAATGTGTGTGGACTTCACAGATCTGAACAAAGCTTGCAAGAAAGATGATTTTCCTTTGGAAAGAGTGGACAAGGTTGTTGATGACGCCGCAAACAGTGAAATGCTTTCGCTTCTGGACGTGTTCTCGGGATACCACCAAGTCAGGGTGCGGAGAGAAGATGAGGAAAGACAAGTTTCATCACACCGTTCGGAACATATTGTTTCATGAGAATGCCAGAAGGGCTGAAGAATGCAGGGTGCACCTTTTCGAGAATGATAGCAATTGTACTACACCCTCAGCTTCGGAGAAATATTCTTGCATATGTTGACGACGTAATCGTCAAGAGTGTCAAAAGAGGCAACCACTTCAACGATTTAGCAGAAACCTTTGCGAATCTTAGAGCAGCAAATCTCAAGTTAAATCCTGAGAAATGCGTGTTCGGCATTCACAAGGGAAAGGTCTTGGGCTACTTAGTTTCAACAAAGGGCATTGAAGAAAACCCAGACAAAATCAAGGCCCTGATCGAGATGCAAGAACCTGTTTCAGTGAAAGATGTGCAAAAGCTGACAGGGAGAGTGGCTGCCCTTAGCAGGTTCATACCAAGAGCAGCAAAAAGAAGCTTACCTTTCTTCCAAATTCTCCGAAGCTCCAAGAATTTCCAATGGACTGAGTCCCAAAGGAAAGCTTTCCAAGAACTCAGAGATTATCTGTCGAACATGACAAAATTATGTCCTCCGGTGCCAAGAACACCACTTCTGCTATACTTATCTGCTTCTGATTCTGCTGTGAGCGCTGTCCTAGTACAAGAGAAAGAAGAAGAAGGGAAGTTAAAGCAAATCCCAGTATATTTTTCTTCGGAAACTCTTTCAGGATCCAAATTGTTCTATTCTGAGCTAGAAAAGATAGCGTATGCAGTAATCATGGCGGCAAGAAAGCTGAGACACTATTTCGAGGGTCACAGAATAAGAGTGATCACGAATCAACCACTGAACGACTTGTTCACGAACAAGGAAGCTTCGGCACGAATCATCAAATGGGCAGCTGAGCTTTCAGAATACACTGTGGACTTCGAAAGAAGAAGTGCAATCAAGTCTCAGGTCTTAGCAGACTTTGTTGTAGACTGGACATCGCCAACTTTAGACTCTAGCGAAGAAGTAACCGCACCATGGGTGGTACATTGTGATGGGGCCTGGTGTGACAGAGGAGTTGGGATATCAGTGATTGTGACATCCCCAGCAGGAGTCGTGATAAGATACGCAGCACGACTTGACTTCGCGGATGATGTGCACTCCACGAATAATACAACAGAATACGAAGCCCTACTTCTATCTCAGAGAAAGATGAGAGCCTTGGGTCAACAATCATTCATCATCAAAACAGACTCGAAGGTGATTCAAGAGCACATCGAAAAAGAAAGTGAAGCAAGAAATCCGATATTGGTGAAATATCTTGAGAAAGTTAGAGAAATAGAGAAACACTTTAAGGGCTACACAGTCCAGCATATTCCAAGAAATGACAACAGTGATGCAGATAGGCTAGCAAAAGCCGCAGCTCAGAAACAGGCAATGCCTCCGGATGTATTCTTCGAAATCATCAAAGAGCCATCTATCAAAGAACCGAAGCCAAGAAACGTGAACAACATAGAAAGTCACGATTGGAGGGCTGAAATCATGGCCTACTTGAGGGGTCATTATGAACCACAAGATGAATTAGAGGAAAAGAGGCTAAGGCAAAGGGCAAGGGGCTATGCTGTAGTGGATGGAGAACTGTACAAGTCTGGAGTCACCGAACCTTGGTTAAGGTGCATAACTTCTGAAAAAGGCTTAGAGCTTCTCAAATAGATTCACAGCGGATTTTGTGGTGCACACATAGGCACAAGAGCATTAGCAGGCAAGGCAATAAAGTAGGAATTCTTCTGGCCTTCCATAAATTTTGATGCAAAGAAGCTAGTTCAAGAATGCGAAGCTTGCCAAAGAATAGTGAATCGGCAAAATTTGTCGTCTATGCCAGTTCATCTGATTCCACCTTCATGGCCTCTGCAAAGGTGGGGAATGGACCTGGTCGGGCCGCTGCCAACAACTCAAGGAAACTGCAAGTTTGCTGTAGTTGCAGTTGACTACTTCACCAAATGGGTGGAAGCAAAGGCACTGGCGAACATCACTGCGTCGACAGTTCAGAAGTTTTTCTGGCAAAATATAATCTGCAGATTCGGAGTTCCAAGAGAGTTAACCGTAGACAATGGAAAACAGTTCGATTGCTACTCTTTCAAGGAATATTGCAAAACTCTGGGAACTCACGTGGAGTTCTCTTCTGGCTATCATCCGCAGTCCAATGGGGCTGTAGAAAGGGCGAACAGATTGATTTTTTCGGGAATCAAGAAATGCTTGTATGATCAGAGAAAAGGCAAGTGGATAGATGAACTTTCAAGGGTAATCTGGTCTCATAACACAACAGTGTCAAGGGCAACAGGTTTCACCCCTTTTCGCTTGCTATTTGGAACTGAGGCAATGACACCGGAAGAAATCAGAAATGAGAGTTTGAGAGTTCAGAAGGCAAAAGAAATTCAAGAAGTTGACATGAAAATAGAAAAAGACATGATTGAGCTCACAATCCTCGAAGCCACTGAGAACATTGAGAAATACCAAAGAGAAACCAAAGCATGGAGAGACAAAAAGATAGTCAGAAAAGATATCAAATCTGGAGACTTAGTGCTAAAAAGAAAGAAGAATTGGGAGAACCCTGGGAAACTTCAGGAATCTTGGGAAGGACCCTACATAGCAAAAGAGACAAGTATGCCAGGAGCTTTTCGTCTAACAGACCAGACCGGTGAAGAACTGCCGCATTCGTGGAATGCAGATAACCTCCGAAGGTATTACCCATGAAAGTCATAAAAGTAGTTAGATTTAGTTTTCAGCATTTCCTTTCGTAGATTTAAATTCCGTAAGAAAAAATTGTAAAAATCCGAGCCACAGAGCTATAAGTGGCTTCGGCAAAAAAATTTTACTTCCTGCACTTACTTTATAATAAGAAGGACCACACTCTTTTCCTTGCAAAGGGGGCCCAAAATCAAGGGCAAGGTTTTTAACGAGGCGGATCCTATGTAAATACTCTTTCTATCATTTATGAAAGGAGTTTTTCCCCCAATTCACATGTTTCGAGAGTTTCCAAGTGAGGTGAATGATTCCATGAAAAGGCTCCGTTATAGCCGAAGTTCCAATATGTGAAAGAAAAGTTTCGTGAAAAGGCTCCGTTATAGTCGAAATTCCAATGTGTGAAAGAAAAGTTTCGTGAAAAGACTACGTTATAGCCGAAGTTCCAATGTGTGAAAGAAAAGTTTCGTGAAAAGGCTCCGTTATAACCGAAATTCCAATGTGTGAAAGAAAAGTTTCGTGAAAAGGCTCCGTTATAGCCGAAATTCCAATGTGTGAAAGAAAAGTTTCGTGAAAAAGGCTCCTTGATAGCCGAGATCCCAAAAAGAAAGAACGATTCCATGAAAAGGCTCCTTGATAGCCGAAATCCCAAAGAGAAAGAAAAGTTTCGTAAGAGGGCTCCGTGATAGCCGAAGTAACAAAAGTGAAAGAGAATTTTGTGAAAAGGCTCCTTGATAGCCGAAGGCTCCGTGATAGCCGAGATCCCAGAGTAAAGGGACATCCTACGAAAAGGCCTGAGACAACAACAAGTTGTGGCCTAGATCCCAGAGTAAAGGGACATCCAACGAAAAGGCCTGAGACAACAACAAGTTGTGGCCTACATCCCAGAATAAAGGGATATCCTATGAAAAGGCCTGAGACAACAGCAAGTTGTGGCCTAGAAAGTTCAAACGTCTTGGCACGAGATATTCGCGAAAAGGAATACGAAGTAATATCCAATCCAAAATTCTTTCGGTCGTGAGTTCGGGCTGGCATGCTAAGAAACTTAAGAATCATAGTAGTGAATATACGTGAATAAATCTACGAAGTGATGTTTACCCAGGAAAATTTTCGAGCTAAAAATGCTATTTCGCAGACTAAGGAGCTCGGCTGCCCTCGTAAAAATGTCAAGTGAAAGAGCAGGTTGAAGCAACTGAAATTTGTGATATCAACCTAAGCAAGTTTGCTGCATAGGCACAAGTCCACAAAACTAGCGAAGCAAGTTTTGTCGACTCGTACTCTGAGTACAAGTTTATGTTTTGAGAGAAAACCAGGTCCACGAAAGGAGCTATTCATGAAATTTTGCATGAAAACGGCAAGGTAGGAAGGGTGACGTTTTTTTCTTAAAAATGAGTCTATTGCCTTAGTTTCATACAAAATTTCATCGAGTACGTTACACAGCTTCGACGAGCTGAAAGTTCAAAAAGGTAGTTCAACAATACGGCCTGGGTTACGGCCACTATTTTCTGCAACATCACTAGCATAAGCAAAATCGCAATCGCCACTTATGGGGCTAAGGGGCTCCGTCTTCACGAAGGTACGTGAACTTGAAGCCTCAGTGGCAAGAGCATAACCATCGCGATGAAGAAAAAACCAACTCAACTGAAAGCTACGCATCGAGAAATATTGACAACACAGAAGCCAAAAGTCGGAGAACTTGCATCCAGGATGAGCTTCTTTATACAAGCACCAAGCTTCGCCACTAACTATCTGGTCTTGGTGATGGAAACGCAAAGGTATGATGTCCTGCACAGGCCCACCTTGCAAGACCTGCGCAGGTTAAAGTTTACAAGACAAAAGTTTAGAGAGGGCCACAACCCATGACTATACAAGTTCACAATTCTTAAACATCAAAAACAACGGTTCGAGCGAATTCTGCCTCAGCCAACAATGTCAACCTTTGGAGAACTTGAGCGTTGTTCAGAACTGTCTTCCGCTCCGTCGTGACCACCACTGCTGCTACTGCTACTGCCGCTACTCCCACTTCTGGAACCATCTTCTTCATTGTCATCAACATCGTCGTTGCCTTCTTCGTTTCCATCAGATTCGAAAGCTGCTTCGAGGGCTTTCTCAATCTCAACACTGGTTTCCTTCCGAATCAGCTGAAAAAAGGATCAAGGGCAAATTAATGAAGAAACATCAGTACTAAGAAGAAAGAAGACAATAAGAGACTAGAAATCGAGTAAAATTTAGAAAAGTAACCTCCTCAAGCTTATCGCGGACGGTCTTTTTAGCGAACTCCCGTCCGCTGGCAATCCAGAATTCTTTCATGAACTTCACTTTTATAGCCTGAACATCTTCATCAGCACGAATGGCCGAAGTGCTGGCAGCATCTGGGAATCGCTGAATCGCTCCACAAAATTTCACAAGATCAACGCAATCATAGTTCTCAAGAAGCTTGAGTAAACTCTCGACGCAGAAGACTGCAGCAAAGTCACAGGCACCAGATATGACGCTCGGAAGAGCCTTGAACTCTTTCAACATCCAGTTCATTACCTCTAAAGCATCATCCTTTCCAGGAAAAGGGTTTGGACGAGTGTCGAACTGGCCAAGATCCTCTCTATATTCCTCAAACAAAAGCTTGAAGCTTTGCCGAATTCCCTCAGCGCTCTTGTTCAAAGATTCATTCCGCTCAGATAGAGCCTTCTTGAGATTCAGTATGGTTTGCTCTTTTGTGCTGAGAGTTTTCGCAAGATCAGTATTTTTTGTCACAAGTTCGGTGTTGGTACCACGAAGCTCGTTTATAGTGTTAGTATTCTTGTCAACATCTTCGCGAAGATTCTGAATCATCTTGAGATCGTCTTCACGAGCTTTAGTAAGTTTATCATGATCCTTCTTCAAGTCGCGAAGAGAAATGTCAGCAAGCTCTTTCTCTTCTTGGGATTTCTTCAAAGAATCTTTCAACTCACTAATCTGCTTTTCCAGTTCAAGGTTCGAAGTTCGAGTCTTCTCTAGATCACGTTTCAGATCACGAGATTCATCACTGAGCTTGCTCACGAGCTGCTCACTTTCGTTGAACCTTTCTGAGACAACCTTGCCAACGATAGCTGTTTTCAAGCTAAGGACGGAGTTGAACTTAGAAAGTTCTGAGGAGGAACGGTTCCGAAGAGACTCCTTGAAAGCTTAAAAGAAAAGGAAGCAAAAACAGGATCAGTAGGGAAGACAGAAAGAGTTGCAGAAAATAAAGTAAAACGAAGTAAACAAACCT
This sequence comes from Cenchrus fungigraminus, assembly GCA_036936925.1. Classification (NCBI taxonomy): domain Eukaryota; kingdom Viridiplantae; phylum Streptophyta; class Magnoliopsida; order Poales; family Poaceae; genus Cenchrus; species Cenchrus fungigraminus. The sequence continues at coordinate 25,523,971 of CM072780.1, read as the reverse complement.
TTCGAATCGAAAATCTTCATGGGTCCTTGGACAGCAGAATCAGAAATCTTCAAAGATTTCTGAAGAGATGAAGAAGTCTGTCCCTCAGGAGTGACAGTTGTTTTGTCAGTCAAACGGGGTATTTCCCTCGGAGCATCTCCTCCTGTTTCACTCATATATTCAATCATAAACTTAGAGGACCTCCACAGCACAGAAAATCTAGAACTACCGCCATCTGTACCAACCACTCGACCACCAATGCTTAACAGTTCACCCCTGAAAGACTTACCGAAGCTTTCATTGTAAGCAGCAACTACAGGAGTGGGATCCTGTTCTTCGAGGATATCTTCGCGAGTCCCAATCAAAGAAAGATCTGCAAGCGAACCACCACTCTGATCTGCGGTACGCTCTAAGTCTTCAGCAAATTTTGGGGACGCCTCGTCACCAGTAGCAAGAGCTTTGGAGGTTTCAGCCTCGGAGGAAGCAATGGCAACAGGTTTTTCAGGAGCAGCTTGAGCTTCAGGGACAACGTCTGAAAAAGTTTCAATATCAACAAATTCATTTTCAGAACTTGGAGTACAAACACGATGAACTCTGAATCTCAATTCACAGCAGATGTAAGAAAAGAAACCTGTTCGGCGAGGCTCATCCTCCATTTCCTCATCAGAGAAGGCCGAGGGGACACGCTGAACGACAGCAGCAGAGATCTTCTTCACAGCCTTCTTAGCCTTTTTCTTGCTTAACTCCGCAAGGTCGGAAGCCGCCTGAATAACAACGTCAGAAGTACCTTCAGAAGTTTTTCTTTTCCTCTTGCTGGATTCCAAGGACTTGGTTTTTGATGGGCAGATAGCAGGAGAGGAAGTGTCACCAGCGTTGTCTTTGGCTTTCTCTTTTCGCGAGGCCCTTTTCCTTCGAAGTTTAGGGGGAGCCACAACAGCCGAAGAGCCAGTTGCAACTAGAGTTGGAGTCTTCTTGTCCAAGCTAGGCGGGCGAGGTCGGAGAGTAGTCTCCGCACCAAGTTCAGAAAACACACGATTCACTCTCCTCTTGTGTTTCACGATATGCTTGAAGGCCTTGTACTCATTTAGAGTGAATTCACCAACCACCTCGGTGACCCTCTCCTCAACTTCGAGGATAAAATCATCAAGACTTTGACCACCTTCAAGTCGCAAGTTAAATCATGGAAATGGCACTTTCTGAGAAGCCCAGTCCACTTCAAGATAAATAACCTCTAAAGGGTTCCAGCCATGTGACAAGGGCCAGATGCGAGCGGCGACAAATTCTTCAATGACATCACGACCGCCAAGAATAGTACTGGCAAGATAAAAGCCGTTTTCGGCACTCTTGAAGCTGCAGACTCTACGGTTGAAGGTAGCAGTACTAACGGCGGTCACCAGGGACATAGGCGAATAAAAGGGATATGTCGGACCAGCGTAGTTAGGAACATTAGACATATCGACCTTCACATAGAACCAATACGAGCGCCAGTCTTCAGGAAAATTGCTCTTACTGCAAGGTGCAAGTTGAATGCGAGTAAGATTCTGGTTCGCATTCTTTCTCCGAGTATTCAAAGTACAACACCCATAATGAGCTTCATATAGCTTCCCATCATCAAGTTTGAGGATATCCCTCTGAATAACAAGCTCGAACAGTCGCGCAAAGATATCAACACCAGCACTGCATCTGAAAGTCTTCATGACCTAGAAAAACTTTGAGAGCTCCAAGAAGGAGTTGGGTGTCAACTGATGCATCTTCACAGAAAATTTCTCGAGAATAGCAGGAAGTTGGGTGTCGCAAGGGAATCTGAGACCGCAAATGAAGAAATCCCTGAAGACAACAACCTCATCCGCATCGGGAGCAGGAGTCTCTTCATCAGAAGGAGGACGACCATCACCAGGAGGGAAAAACCCAGCTTCTTCATTTTCCTTAATAAGTTCGGCGGTAACCTTAGACTTGACAAAAATAAAAGCCGGGGGGTATGAAGATTTCGAAGCAATGAGTTCGTTCAGATTAACTTTGACATTTGAAATGTCTTCGCCATCGCCAGAATCGTTTCCAGATTTGATCTCCCCGTCTTCGCGACTACCAGATTCCCGTACAGCTTTAGCAGCCGGGTTACTTGTGCTCGGGGGGATGTTCTCCGATGTCGGAGGGACACCAGCTGCGGCTAGTTCTTCAGTAGTCATCAGTCTGGCAGTACTTTTAGTACGAGCCACCTTCCAGAAGAGAGAATTAACGAAAAAATGTTAACAAGCGAGTAACGAAAAATCTAGGAAAACAAAGATGATATTAAAGAATACAAGAGATATAAGTAGGTTACCTTCGAAGAGCGAAAAAACTACAGAACTTCCGAAATCTCGAGGCGGGAAGTTTGAACTGCGAATGCCAGAAAACTTCAGAGAAGTTGGCGAAACGGTGAAACGGAGTTACCACGCGGAGTTCCTATTTATAGGGGAGAGGGGGGTAGTTTCGAGAAGATATCTCGAAACGACCGTTGCGCCGCCCAGAGGGGGACGTGTGTACACTCCAACGTTCCGAGGGTGACGTTTTTAACCACAATTCAAGAAATTTCGTGGAAACGGATCGTCGGAGTCAACCCGCTTCCCCGAGGGGCTAGTGTTGGGGAATTGGGTAAAAACCTTTCACCCTCAAAACTTCGTAGATTTTGTGACTCTTGCGAATTCGGTAATGTGGGCAGAAAAGTGTCAAGCAGAGTGAGAGTTTTCATGACTTCTGGAGAATGTAGTTTGGTGTTTTAAGATTTGTAGCTTATGTGAAGCATGAATGAAAAATTCGCTAACCTATTACTCTCGGGCGAAAAGCTAAAAGAGTTCAAATTCGCAAGTTTGTTCGTCGTTTCAGGACGATGGAAACTTCGGAGATCTTCGCAGTTCGGGAAACTCAACCGCGGCGATGGTTTCGAGGATTCGAGACAAGAATCTGTGCGCTTGAAGGCTTTCGCGAATGAGGGGCGGAAGCTGTGAATGGACCGAGTCAAAGACGAGGTATCAAAAGTCCGGGTTCAAGGTGTGAACGAGTGGCCGGCTTGTAAATATATGAAGTTAGCTCCGTAAATCACGGGATGTAAAAGACATTCATGTACATGTTCCCATTTGGAATATTCTTTAAATCCAAGGGCAATTTCGGAATGTAAAAGTCTCTTCGTCTCCCTATAAAAGGGGGTCCGAGGGCACGTGTAAAGTGGTTCACAACTTTTGAGGAGAATGCAGGCTTTCGGATATTCCTTGTCTCCAGGTTCTTGAGTTCTTTCTTGTGTTTATTCTTGAATCTCTCATCTTCTGTGTTCGGGAGTTCCATCCGATTTCTGAACTCCACAACAAGCCTTCAGCTTCAGAGAAAAATGATTGGTCTGAATGGGAGGTGCCAGGAGGGTATATGCAACATTACAACAGCACTGCTGTCTGCAAGTACTTGCCACATCAGATACGGACAACAAAAAAGACAGTTTATACAATAGTTTGTTTCTACAACGTCTATAAATGGTTTAATTCATGCTTAGCAATGTACATATAATCTTTGTGTATCATTTAGTTGCTTATTTGAGATAATACACTGTAAAATATTGCAGAAACTAATTTAAAGAAAAGGTAATTAATAATTAATCACATTTTTCTTCACATGGTCGTCAAATGTTTAATTAACAAATTACTCCTACTAGCGCGAAATGTACCCATAAGTTAATTCGTCACACTTGGTCATGTTTGGATCCTTTAGTCTCTACCATGTTTGGATGCAGGGACTAAAGGGCATTAAAGATAACACAAAAATACTAAATTAAAGACAATGCAAAAAGATAATACTGCTTAGGGGTGATTTTTGGTCCATTTAATCCCATTTAGCTACTACTCAGTCTGTTCCAAAATATAGCTACATTTAGACTTTTTCAACTTTGACTGTGAATAGCGAAATAATCATAAAGACTAGCAACATAAAAATGATATTGATAGATTTATCATGAAACCAACTTTCAAAATATATAATCTTTTGTATTGAAAATAAAATATTTTTAGAGTTATTATTAGTCAAAGTTGAAAAAGTCTAAACTTAGCTATATTCTGGGACGGAGGGAGTAAGGAACTAATGGACTAAACCATTTAGTCCCTCATTTAGTCCATGTGTTTGGCTCTTTAGAAACTATAAATGGGAGGGACTAATCTTTAGTCCCATGGATACAAACACGGCATTACTATCTCTTCATAATTAAGCTTTTACAAGAGCCATGTTGTCTCCTTTACTCCTTACCAACTCTAACATCAGTTGCTTTATATATATAGAAACACTAGGCCTGCTACATCTTTCCTTCTGTCCAGTAATTCTACACTTCAATTGAGCTGGAGTCTCGATTGTATACAAGGTGAAAGCAACGAATGGCCATTTGGCGTGGCTGCATAACCGGAAGCATCTGCCAATATATTGGCTGTATGTACTGTGCTTCACTTTTAACTCACTTGTTGATCAGTTGTTCTTGAAGCTTTCAACGGAGCCAACATCGATCATACTGGAGTAAGAATTTTGTGATTTGTTTCCAAAACGAGTTTTTAGAACTAGTGGTCCTATATTTTGGGCACTCTTGGAGATGCTCCACATATTTTTCTTTTAGTACCTTTTTTTCCATCTTTGGATTTCTCTCTATAGATGTATCTTGATTGTTTCTTTCAACTACTGTAAACAATCTCTAATCAATTTTCGTTTTAACTGTTTAATTTTTGTAAATGACGTGCCGCTAGTATCAATTTTTAGGGTCCTCATGACGGTGTCAGCCATGTGGGTAAGGATGGCCTTATGGACGCAGCACGCCTCATGATGGTGCTTACTGCTAACTTCTATCCGGCTGTTTGCAAATTAAAGGTACCTGAACAGGCGCGTACAACAGCTTGATGTAGAGTCCATAGCCTTTTGTATTTGCTAGCTTGAAGTTGTTTTATCTCTCAACAATGATGCAATAAAGTCACTACTGTTTTTGGATATCACAGTATGTAATTATGTATATTTGGTAGACATTATTCGGTATGCATGTACGACTGATGAAGAGAGTGGAAAAGCACCTCCAAAGCTAAAGCATGGGTTTTGCTTATTCTCTTTGGCAATTTTGTTGAGGTAGATTCCAACAAAAAAATTTTCGTTGAGGTAGGAAAAATGAGAGGGAGCAATGCATGTAACTTGGGCAGAAAAAAAATCGAAATGAAAGGTTACAAGAAAGAAACACTCAACTTTTCGCTTCGCATAGCAATCAATTTGTTACTGAACCAGACCCACATGACCATGTTGGTTGTTCTCTCATTTTACTTGCTCATCACCCAATCTTTATATCACATCTGTGGCTTTGTCTATGTGAGCACCCTGCTATATATACTTCATGCTGCTGCCTTGTTCTTCTGGTCAGCAATTCTACACTCGCGTTGATTTATTTGAACCTCTAGGGCATTATTCTCTAGCTAGCTAGGTAAAGTAGCTGTGATGGAAATGGAAGGCATGGGGATGACTCATCCTAGTATGGTAGACCACCAATATATCGCGGTTTGTTGGTTGATTCACTTTGTGCATGGGGTCGGATTGGAAGGAAAGATGCATATACCTAGCTCCATCCAAAGCTCCAAGGCAGCCAGCGAACGCTGATCGATCCTACGAAGTCACAAGGCACGTGACTGAAGAAAAGGTTGAAGAGAATACATTGTCATAGCGAAGAGCACACTATACCTTCCTCCTGTTTAATTTCCAAAAATAAAAATAACAAAATAACAAAAAAAGTGGCACTTCCTCTACAGCTGAGTCTACATATATAGTTCAATGCTTGACTCCCCAGAAACCTACTGCCTTTCGTCGTCTTCTGCAGTCGAGAGTCGGAGAGTGAAAGAAAGTGAGATGAGGTGGGAGACCGGAGACGATCAAGAAGGACACGGACAACAATTGTGTAGGGGTGACATCAGGAGAATTTCGCTAACATATGTATGTACCGATATGGCAATTTAGCATGCTGATATTGTGTTTATACCCTTTTGACATCTAAGTATGAACAAGTATATATACCCTAATTAAAGATCTAAATTCGATTAATTATTTGCAGGAAGCTGTCATCGATTTATAATAGAATTGCACAGGTATGCAATATATATGGCTATATTCCCATAAAAATATATATATGGCGGCTATATACCCATATACTGCATGCTTTCAAAACTATCCCTCCACTGCGCGATTCTACAAAGCACTCACATTGGTTAGAGTGGTATAGTATACCTAGCCTGTAATAACAACCTCGCAACAACGTCAGTTGGCATCCATGCATGTATATATAAAGGGATTTCACAATAGAAGGAGATATTAGTAGTGAGGCTATCTGCACACATCATACTCCATTTTCATATTCCCTCTGTCCATTTAGAAGTGTCGTTTTGAACTTTTGACTACGTTATTGTTTGACCGTTTGTTTTATTCAAAAAATTTTAGCGAACTATAAAATAAAAACTGTTTTTAAAATGGCGCTAAAGATAAAATAAGTTATAAAAACAAATAATATTTATATAAAAAATTTGACCAACATTAATGGTTAAATAAGATGGCTCGGAGTCCAGGGTGATACTTTCAAATGGACAGAAGGATTATGCATTTTGATTGCTCGAGTTGAACCATGCAATGGAGAAATCAAATTTGCATTTGGAGAAGTGCTCCATATGTTTTCCCTGACTTGACAATTTTGATTGTTCGCACAAGAAAATACAAAGTTATTTTGACACGCAGGTCCACGATACAACATGAGTAAACAGCTTGTCGGTAGGTACATTGAGTACAATGTTATTTATTATTATTAGACGACAAGAGCTTGGAAGAATCGAATCGTCGATGTTCATCAGTTGGGGATCACTGTATCATTCTTGATCGGAGTGCTAGCAATAGCCTCAGTCTCAGAGGTGCATAGTTCGTATTCACAAAAGCATTTAAAATCTTCACAGTAGCCGTTAGTGTACCTGGTGTTATCATTTTTGCATGCAGTCAAGCATTTCTTGTCGTTAAAAGGTGACCAACATAGCCCTTTATAACTGCCGCTCGGGTCTTGTTCCCAGCAAGGATTCCAATCTTTCCCAGCAATGGCCGCAAACTCTACATGGTTCATATCCAGGCATGGAGATTTATGCAATAAATGTTGAAAGCCCGTCAGAATTAAAAGCTTTTAGCAAAAGATTTTATATCAAATTAAATGACATGGGCACTTGCATCATATATATAGTTCATGCATGTGTACGCGTACATACCACGAGCTGCCATGACGACAGGTAAGAGGATGATGATGACTAGAAGGAACGCAGCAGAGAGATTCAATTGAAAAGGCTTCATTGCTTCTTATTATGTCGTGGAAGTTAGAACCTCGAAGAAGCTAGGCGGAGTAAGCAGATTTGGTGCGGTTTGCAGGGATGAAGTCCGGGAATGACTTGACTAAGAGTGAGATTAGATATATATATATATATATATATATATATATATATATATATATACTTGCTATCTGAACATGTCACTAGGACACTAGCTATTGAACAGGTACATCATCCATCGGATTTGCTGCTAAGAATTCCGTGAGAAAGCAACTCTAAAAATTAATGGTGATGCAGATGCCTGCTCTCGATGATGCAACTATGCAAGCAACAGGGTACGTACGTCATAGATAGATGGTGGAACTCGCCTTGCCTAGAACAATGCAAGGGATCGTCCCTGTCCACCGGCCGGCCATCCCAGAAGATGAAGGACGTCGCGAGAGAATCAACGATGGTCCAGCGAATGCCGGTGTATAGTCCAACGCCGTGGAGCTTTTCTCAAGGGCGTGCTTCAGTAAGTTCTGCCTGTGCAGCGGCAAACACTAAGAGAATGAATAATCTGTGCTTTTAATTAAAGAGATGACCCGAGCCCGACGGAGGATCTATCGTAGGTGGTGAATATATAACTAATCTCCCGTACTGTAGTCTTTAGACATGCTATGATTTACCCGGTCATTCTTGTAATTAGTTTTATCGAGCCATTTGTCTCGCTTGTATTGTTAATTTCTTGGTGATGTGTCGGATTTCAATTTCTCCTCTACTTGCACATGTCTACGTATCGCAAACTTCTCGGTTAATCACTCATCAGGTCAACTGCTCCGTAGCACATTCTTCATCGTCAAGGCCGTATAATTAAGCTTGTATTATTGTATATGAATGTAATCCGAACATCTGTTGTCTTCTTAGAAAATATTGATGCTAAGATTGTCCTGCTGAAAACAAACCAATCAGGCACCGCCAACTGCTCCAAGCTCATCATGGTTGTTTCGCCAACCCTCAGGACTCCAAAATGACGCCTAAAGAGGAAAGCAACGCTAAGACGAAGTAGCACCATGTGGAACGGATAGATCCCCAGCCTCCCACTCAGGCAGCTAGCTAGCTAACAAGGCCATAAAATTGAACGGATAGATCCGGCTAGCTAGCACTCAGCGGCCAATAGTAGCATAGTGGTCATCTTATTATTCATCTGGTCTTTACTCACTACCAACTCTATCATAATTAATGTACAGTGTCTTATTTATCTTTAGTATTTTCTAATAGGCGGAATAGGCGAATCCGTCCCTGAACTATCGGCCAAGGCTCAATTTCGTCCCTCAACTACGAAAACGCTCAATTCAGTCCTGAACTTCCCAAACGCATCAGAGGCCAGCAGGATTGCTTCAGCCATTGAAGGTGCCAGAGTGGAAGTGGGAAGAGATAGGCATGGATTTCATTGTTGGGTTGCCCCGTACTCGCGATGGTTATGATTCGATATGGGTTATAGTGGATCGTTTGACAAAGGTTGCTCAATTCATACCGGTGCGAACCACCTATACGGGGGCAAAGCTAGCTGAGTTATACATGTCCAGAATCGTGTGCTTGCATGGTGTACCTAAGAAGATAGTGTCTGACAGAGGAACTCAGTTCACGTCTCGTTTTTGGGAGAAGCTTTATGAGTCCATGGATACAAAGTTGAATTTCAGCTCAGCCTATCACCCGCAGACTGATGGACAGACTGAGAGGACAAATCAGATCTTAGAGGACATGTTGAGAGCTTGTGCTCTTAAGCATGGAGGTAGCTAGGATAAGTGTTTGCCTTATGCTGAGTTCTCTTATAACAACAGCTATCAATCTAGTCTGAAGATGGCACCCTTCGAGGCATTATATGAGAGAAAGTGCAGAACACCTTTATACTGTAGTCAGACAGGAGAGAGTCAGTTGTTTGGGACTGATATCATTAAGGAGGCAGAGAGGCAAGTACAGATTATAAGGGAGAACTTGAGGATCGCTCAATCCAGACAGAAAAGTTATGCAGACGAGAAGAGGAGAGATGTAGCTTTTCAAGAAGGTGATTATGTGTACTTAAAAGTGTCGCCAATCAGAGGTTTGCGTAGGTTTAAAGTGAAGGGAAAGTTGTCACCTCGCTTTATCGGACCCTTCCAGATCTTGGAGAGAGTAGGAGAGGTAGCATATAGGCTGGAGTTGCCAAATCAGCTTTCAGATGTGCATGATGTGTTTCATATCTCTCAGTTGAAAAAGGGTCTCAAACCTTATGATAAAGAGCCACTACCTATAGATGGGTTGGATGTTAAGGAAGATCTCACCATTACTGAACGACCCATCAGGATCTTGGATACTCTAGCACGGGTTACAAGGAATCGAGTTGTTAAAATGTGCAAGGTGCAGTAGAGTAACCATGCGGAGGATGAGGCGACATGGGAAAGAGAGGACGAACTCAAGGCAGATTATCCCGATCTTTTTGTTGATCCATCCGAATCTCGAGGACGAGATTCATCTTAAGGGGGTAGGATTTGTAACACCCTAAATTTACTGTTTTGCAATTTAATAAAATTTATTAGAATTTTGTAGAATTTATTTTGAGCTTGTTTAAGGTTTTAAGGTTTTTCTAAGGTTTAATGTGATTTATAGGCATTTAAATGTTTTCCAAAATTTAAATTAATGAACCATAGGAGTTTAATGTTGCATTCATGCTGGAGCATTGTTTTTGGTTGCTTGAATTCAAATTGGTATTTGAATTCACATGTTTGAATGCCTTTTGAAAAAGAATAAAAAATAAAACCCTTTTCTTTTCTATTTTGGCGCGGCCCGTTATCTTTAGTTTGCTGGAGGCCCTTAGACTCTTCTTTGCAGCTCGCGCGCCACCCGTAGCCCACCAGCGGCCCAGCTTGGCCCGCGCTCCCTTACTCCTCTCTCCCAGCCGCTGACGGGTGGGGTCCCCCCGTCATCCCCGACCTTCGGCCGAACCCGCACCTGAGTGCGACCCGGTGTCGGTCCGTGCTGCATCCCGCGTCTCCTGGTCACAGGCCCGCGTGTTTGGGTCGCTCTTGCGCCTATAAGACCCGACGCCGCCTCTTCCCCTATCCCTTTTGCCCTATCCGCAAGCACCAGAGCCGCCACCGCGAGCTCGAACCCTAGGGCTCAGCCGCCGCGCGTCGATCTGTGCGACCATCGCCGCCCCTTCAGCGTGAAGCAGCTCGGGAGGTCCGTGCAGAGGTGAGGGAGCCGGTTGTGCCATTTGTCTGCATCCCCGCGCCTTGCATCTCCTGCGAAAGCTCGCCGAGTTCGTTGCCCCGCCGCCGTCCGCTTATCTCAGCTGAGCGCCACCGTCGTCGCCTTGGCCGCCGCAAGAACCCCCTGGTGGTGTTCGCCGTGCTCCCAGCCGTCTCTAGGGCCAAACCCTGTCCTAAGTGGTGGCCGGATGCTCGATTTCAGGTAAACTCCGGCGAAGTCGCCACCTGTCGCCGCCGCGCTCCGCCGCGCTCCGCCGTACAGTTGCCATCAGCCGTTCGATCGTGATCCGACGGTCGAGATCTATCTGGACGCCAGGTCAATCCGGCGAATACCGGTCAACCGCCGGTCAGTCTCGCGTGTTTTGCAAAAGAGCCCCTGAAGTCTTTGTTTTTGCACCCGAGGTCCCTTGCAGTTCGAAGTAATTAGGTTTTAGCCCCTGGTTGTTGCGATTAGACCCCTGGAAGCTTTGGTTCTCTGCAATTAAGCCCTTACATCTTGTTTAGCTCATATCTGTTGCGTTCTAGCTCCGTTTTTAGTGTTCTTTATATCCATGTGTTCGTCTCGACGAGTAGATCAGTTTAGCGTAGTTTTTGTTTCTGTTTGAAATGTTTGGTGAATTGTTTCTTATTTTATTGTATGGTTTCTTTGCATGCGAATGTGTGATGCGTAGAGAACGTGTCGTTTGAAGAATTCGACGAACAAGAGATTGAAGACTCTGAGCAGCAGCGGGATTGTGAGGAAGGCAAGTGTCCTTGATCATTCCCGTTTACACCTATATAACATGCATTTAATCACTTTATTTATTTATTGCTTTGCATTAAGATGTTGGGTTCCTATTAAGGATGATGCCTAGATTTCTTTTGACTGCTACCTTGCAACCGGGTTAATAATTAATCTTGATGGTAGATAATGCTTAGTTGCTCAACTGGGATGGTAATGACAACATGGTTACTTTTACTCTATGTTCCTATGTGTTATGTGATGGTTTAATTGCAAGACCATTTATCTTAAACGGAACATGGAGAACCACCCAGGAAAACAGTACAACCACATTCCACATGGCTCTGGCTTGGCCAAGTAATTAGAGACTCTAGTTTGGGGTAATCTTACCGAAAGGCCAAGGGGCTCATAGGTTGTGCGATGGCTTGTCCAGCCAAGTGGTACGCCACTTGGGGGAGGGTTTATCCCCTTATGGGGAAACCTTAGCGGGTTACCACTTATTAGAGAATCTTTGTAAAGTCCTCATAGCATCCCTATGCAATCACACCTCGGTAGTGTGGTATGATGCTTGGCCGGCATCGCATGGTTGGGTTCAAAGTTCTTCGGAGCTTTTACACGACTTGTGGTGAAAGTGTACAACCTCTGCAGAGTGTAAAACTAACCGGTTAGCCGTGCTCACGGTCAAGAGCGGCCTGTACCCTCACATGATTAATTTACTTGAAGATGGAGAATAAATTTTTGCTATCTTAATTATGTTATTGGTGCTCCATATTAATTGTGGGATGGTATAAACTTATATTTGCTAGTAAGTAGTGGCTTAATAAAACTTGACCAACTAAAAGTGCTAACTGCTTATAGCCCGTCAGCCTTCCACTTTATAAAGCCTTGCATGTTATATATGTTTCTCCCCTTGCTGAGTACGGCATGTGCTCACGTTTGTTGTTTATTTACATTGCATCTACACCATCCGGATTGCTGCTCAGACTTGGAGGTTTTTGAGGAGTTCTAGGCGAGCGTGCCACCAGTCAACTGCCTGTGGAGTCCCTTTTGAAGATCCGCTGCTAGTTATACGCTCTGATGGTTCGTTTTTGAGACGACCGGTCATGTAATGGTTGTAATACTCTTTTTTACGCTTTGGCACTGTGTTATGGTATTCACTATGTCATTACATGTGTGTAACTTTGATCCTGGCGCACATGTAATTTATGCCTGTGGTTTTGCCTTTAAAACCGGGTGTGACACAAGTGATATCTACAAGTGGTAATGTAACAAGAACCCATTTGTCTTATCTCTTGTCCTTTAAGCTACCTCCTTGCATGATATGCTCTAAACTTTCTTACCTTACAAGTGTTTGTAGTTGTGCACTTGATTTTCACACTATCATATTGTGCACACACTTAGGGACAGCTTAGTTTGTATCATGCTAGTCTCATGAGCTTGTGATCCACCTTAGTTATTCGCACATGTGGTATCTTCATTGATATCATACATATGGATCATGGTTCATGCGGCTTTCTCCCTTGTGGCTAACATTTCTCTTTGAGCTATGTTTGCTAGGATTTGCTAATTTCCTTAGAGACCTTTTGTTTTGGACCTTTTTGGAGATTTTATTCCAAAGGGGGAGAATGTGGGACCAAAGTAAGCTAGTGTTTTCAAAGTGGGAAGAGGCAAGCTATGTGTGAACATAGGAAGAGAAGATCAAAAAAGGGGGAAGTTTGATCTAGGGGGAGTTTGGATGTTGGTAAGCATCCAAGCAAGTGTAAGTGGTTCTAATTTTGTCAATTTTTGAAAATTTATGCTTGTTTTGCTTGTGTTGTCATAAATCACCAAAAAGGGGGAGATTGTAGCGAACATGGCCTCATGTGCCATTAGTTCGAGTATGATTTTGGTGATTCATGACAACATGATCAATGAGACTAACCATATTGTTTAGCATGTCCTTGTAGACATTTCTAGGTCCCATGAATGCAAAAATACCACATGCCAAAATGAGAAGATAGTATATTTTTCAAGGGTCAAAACCGTGGAAGAAAAGGAAGAAATTGACACCGTCGGATGAACCGACGGTACCATCGGTGCATAGCGTCGGTGTAGTTGGTACACTGTGCAGCAGGCCAAATGAAGTTGACACCGTCGGATGAACCGACGGTCCATTTTATAGATACGTCGGATGAATTGCAGAGGAGAAGCAGCGAAGACAGTAGCACCAGATGATCCGACGGTCTTAGTGGGGACACCGTCGGTCTATCCGATGCCTTGTTTGAATCAAGACAGAGACGCGCCAAGACAGCCTCTTCAGCACCGGATGAACCGACGCCTTGGTCAGTAGGAAGCGTCGGTCTATCCGACGGTCACGAAGCGGCATACAGAGACGTTTTGGTTGCGAAGCCTTCAGCACCAGATGAACCGACGCACCGTCAGTGTATAGCGTCGGAACAGTTGTGTCAGCAGAGCTGCAACGGCTAAATGACGTGGAGGGCACCGGATGAACCGACGCCTAGGAAAAGCATAGCATCGGTTCATCCGATGCTACCTTTTTCTGTGGCCGTTAGCCAACGGCTCTTTGGTTGCCTTTGGCTATTTATACCCCCTCCACTCACCCATTTGAGGTTGCTGGATTGTGTGGAAGTGCAGAGGAGTGCAAGACACCTAGAAGATCATATCCAATCCATTCAAGTGCTAAATTACTCATCTATAGACTTGTACACACTTTGTGTGTGCGCTTAGTGCTAGGCTTAGCTTAGAGTTGAGTGAGTGCAAGGTTGTGCCAACCTTGTGAGGTGATTCTTGAGTGAATCAAGTTGTATGAGATGCGCCGGAAGCCTTGGGGCTTAAGTGGCTCACCGGCAATCGTCTTCGACCCTCCGGCTTGGTGTGGAGTGGCGAGGACACTTTGTGCGGGGGACGTGGAGACCCCCTTCCTAAGTGGAGAAGCTCCTTATTGGAGGCGGCATCAAGGTGACCAAGGGAGCTTGGCGAGTGCCTAAGTGGCAAGCCTTAGCGGCGAGTCAAGTGGTGCTCTTGGGAGAGACTTGGTGACCGGGAAGTAATACTCTTATGTGTTCAACAACGTGAACTAGGGGTGGCTTAGTGCCTACCGATACCACGGGATAAATCGCGTGTCAAGAGTTTACTTCCTCTCATCCCTCTTTACGTTTCCGCATTACTCTCTTGCAATCTTTGCTTGCCTTTACTTTCCTAGAGTAGTATCATGCTAGGATTGGCTATAGGTTGCAAAACTTGTTTTGGAATGGGTGTTTCACACTAGAACAACTATAGTTGCACATCTAGATAGTATGTTCTGGTTCTACTTTGTGTAAAGTAGTGAAGCCATATGTTAAGATTTTAAGAAGTCTAATTCACCCCCTCCCCCTCTTAGTCTACGAGCATCCAATTCTTTACAACAACTCCAACTAAGCAGCCACGTCGTATGGATCGAAGCTGGGGAGACCGGTGCGTGTTGTTCATACCGTTATGGTAGCGTAGCGTGAGCCGTGGATGGTCGGCCTCGCAGACGCCATCCAAAATGTGTGGTTGCCGGCTGAACATGAGCAGCAACATGAGCAGCCTGACGAAGAGTTGTTGCTGACATGCATGATGCATGCAGGGATGCAGCGAGGGGCCTGCATCATGTTGCGGTCGACATGTTAAAAATCACTAGTAGTATATGTTTCTTACTAGCCGATACCCCGCGCGTTGCTGCGAAAATTTTAAACAACTAAGATAAAATTTGTGATTAGAAACACACTACTTAAACAGTATTTGGACGCCTAGTGGCGATGGATGGATTGAGTTGGATTGAGTTCTAAAAGGTCGATATGCAAAAAAGAAAAAACGCACTGCACTTTTGGCCAAACAGACAACATCAAACAAAGAAGGAATTATACGTAGTTCTTTCTTCCAAGAAAGCACACACATCACATGCAAAGATTAATCTGTTTCTCTTGTTTGGGGCATTACCATCAAACAACTTGCTCGCACAACCAGAGCTCGAATTTGATCAGAAGAACAGGGAGGAAATATGACAGAGCAAGTAGGTGAAGCAAAAAAATAATGATTCTTTACCGAAGTGCTCACCATGCATCCACCATCAAGCACCTCAGGAAGAAGAGGCGGCGAGCTCCCAGCTGCGAGTACAGGAAGAAGAGGCGGGGAGCTCGCCCGCCGGCCGCCACGGGGACCTCGCCACTGCGGGGGACCTCGCCGGCCACAGGGCAGCGACGGTCTCTCAATTGCTAGAGCAGGACTGGACTGCGTACAGGTTGCCGAAGATGTCGGGTTTCTTCTGGTCACCAGACGCCGATGTTTACTGCTGCCCATTGTTCCCTGGAGACCCAAAGATCGAAATCGCCTTGTTCAGAAAGGATGAATGAATTCAACAAAAAAAAACGGAAACAAAATGAACAAAGATCGAAATCGCCTTGCTCAAACAGAGATAAGGGTTTGTGTCACCTACCACCACCAGCAGCAGCGCTCCCTGCGTTCTGCCCATCGGTCGCATCAGGTGCTTGTTGGTTGTCCTCGTAGTTCGCCGGACGGCCGATGAAATAACCTACGAGCGCGAGAGCTTTGTTTAGCAGAGGAATCGAAGATAGTGCAGTGCCCCCAGACATCAACAGATCTGACGGGGAGGAGATCAAGCAAGGAAATTGAACTGCTATATTCTCGCGGAGGGAGAGAACAGAGAAGCATGTGACACGTACCTCCGGGAGTCTGAGCGTCAGACATGGCTACTGGATCTCTGTGGCTGACGGTCAGGCACCTCCTACGCAAGCTCCTCTGCCGGCGAGACGAAGACGACAATGATGTCCTTGCAGTGGAGTGGAGGCACCGACTAGGCGCAATTATATGGATGCGGTGACGGTGGGGATGCTAGGCGACGGGGAGGTGAGGTGCCGTCGGTGGGGAGGGAAGGGGAGGGGGCGACGGCGCGGGGACGCGGAATCGGGGGGGGGGGGGGGTAGGATGCGGGGAGGGGGTGATTGAGTGGAGATGAGATAAGCGGATGACGTGACTGGCTGTGGTTCGAGAGAATTGTACCGATTATATAGTTTTGTATGATGTCTCTCCGATACGTGGTCTCCTGGCAACACTTATTACATTAATATTCATTTTTATGATAAAATGTAATTAAAAATATGTACTTTCTAATGTGATCGTAATAACATCAATTATGTGTCAAAAGATGTTTGTAAACGGAACAATTACTTTATGAAGGCCTGTCTCAAGGAAACAACACGAGTCTTAATAATTTCAAACAGATGGAATAACTAGACTCTAATCGCTCGGAAAAAAAATTAGACTTTAAATAAAAGGTGCGGACGGTTGGTACAGAAATGTACTCCCTCTGGTTTGGTAAATGAAGTCGTTTTGACAAGATTTAAGTTAAATATTGGAAATATAAATTATGAATAACTTTTAAGTCCTTGAGTTTGGAAATGTGAAAACTATATGAATATATTTGTCTTGCAAAATACTTTCATAAAAGTATACATATGTTAGTTTTTAATAAATATTTTTATAAAAACTAGCAGGTATGCCCGTGCGTTGCAACGGGAGAAAATATTACTCATCTCACCATCGCCCGCCCTGGCTGCGACGTCACCCTCGCCGCCCCTGCAGCTCTCCGACCTCGTTGTCGTTCCCGTCTCGCTCGCGCCAACCTAATCTCGTCCATCGTCATTCGCGCCTCCCGAACCATACTATTGTTTGTCCGACATTGCCTTCCCTAACTGCACCATAGTTCCCATCGCACACGTGCCACCCCAATCTCACCCACTATCGTTCGTGCCTCCCCGACCCAACCTTGCCGTCATCTGCCCCTGTCGCGCCATTATTCTTGCCTCCCGGACCTCAGCATTGCGCTCGTGCCACTCCGATCTCATCGGTCGTCGTTTGTCCCGGCCACACTGTCACCCTGCTGCTCCCGCACCTCCCTGACCTCGCCATCATCCCTATCACGTTCACACCACCCTTACCTCACCTGTCGTTCCCGAACCTCGTCGTCGTCTTCCCGACCTCACATTCCCTAGTCGTACCATCGTTCCCTATTACGCATGCACCACACCCCAGCCTCGCCTGTTGTCATCCGCATCTCCGAGTCTTTGCCATCATCCCCGCCTCCCCGATCACATAATCACGCCCGCACAAGCCCGACCGCGTCCGCCGTCGTCCATCCCAACCTCACCTTCTCCGACAGTGCCATCATTCTTATTGTCCACGTGTCTCCCCAATATCATGAAACGGATTGAGATAACTCTACATATCAATATGATACTGTTGACGCGAAAATACGACGTCACACCCGGCGCGACACACGTGACTCCCCGGTCTGTGCGAGGCGTGCCAGTCAATCTGACCTTTTGATTGACATGGAATGCGTATCGGCTAATTGATAGCGCCATGACGACAAAGCCGATACGAATAAAGTACACGTAACTATCCGTTGGCTATTTGATGAACTTGAAGTACACAGAGCCGACAGATAATGGCCGATGCTAGAATCAAATATGAAAATATAGATCGGTCAACAATAATGCTAAGAATAAGAAACTACCGGCTATCTAAAGCATGCTCTGTTGAACTCCTTTTAATATAATAATGAAAGCAATGCAACAGATGTAAAATATAAACTAGCCGATAGATCTTAATCAAAGCAGGATAACTGTGATTCTACCACATCTAGCAAGAGATCAAACGATGCAGCCTTACGAGATATGATAAAACCGATAACTAGGAGTACCGTAGATCGAGACAGAAGCGATGCCGTAAGTCGAAGATCCGCGACACTTGATTCCAAAAATCCCTTGGACTTACCCCTCCGTCGGAGATCAAGATGATGCAGCCCCACGTCAGGCACCAAGGTTCCGTCAATGATTTAATGTAAATGCATTGCGGAAAGGTAAAGTAGTGAAAAGGTAAAAAAGGTGGCGATGCACTGAGTTTGTTTGATTGTTGTATTGATAGATAAATTACAATGACCCTGGGTACATATTTATACCCCGAACTAATGACTCCTAACTAGCTAGGACTATGACTCGCACAAGACTTACCTAATACAAATATCTAGAAATACTAAAATACATAGATTCTAATCCCCTTAAATAGAATCCTGGCTAATAACGTCCATATGTCCGTGCTCTCACGTGTAGCATTGGGACTGTTCCTGCGTCACAAGGGAAAATAGCACCACGTAACTTTCCATTCTTTCTTTAATTAATCTCCTTTGCTGGTACGCATGGGCATCTTCTCTTCTTATTATGAATCCTGCCCTCATCTCCAATTAGTTACGTTGCATGTGCGTACATCTTTCTTTTTTCCAACAAGCCGATGCTCTGGTGACTCCTGCAGACATAGCCGATCCTCTTCCGTAACACTGATAGTGCAAATCAGCTGATATATATTGGTAGCAGATTTATTGACCAAAATCTGATGTCAACACAAGCCCTCCAGTTTCGGAGTATGAAGGATTCATGCTTCGAAATTCTGTTAAACCCAGAACCTCCGTCTTCTGACCAAAGCAAGCTGCTCCACGGAATCAACATCAACTCCCTCAGCACTACACTTTTCATAGCCGATATCTCACAATATTTTGGCCAATACGAAGAATTAAGACAACTCCGCTCCATTTCTTAATCAATGTGCCGGGCTGGTAAATTTATGGAATTAAACTCTCTCTTTCTCCTTTCTTCTTGAATATGATTCGGTCAAGATATTAAATTAGGAAATATTATTTACTTCTGATAATCCGAATCATCTGGTATGGCATGAGCAGTCCTCTATCCTGGCACTTTGCACGTATCGATCTTTCTTCTCTAACATTATCTTCCCCTTCTTAAATAATTAGTTCCCTGTATCTTCTTTTCTGAGTTTTGATCGAGCTTGGTATCATCATCAAAACAGCCTTCATGCTTACGGCTGTAACACCCTAATTTTCCATCACTAAAATAATGTAAGCAACATGGTGTTTAGATTTTATTTTCTAAGGAATAAATAAATTATCAAATAAATTTGGCTCTAAAATATTTAAATATCACTTTTGAATAATTTTAGAAACAATAAGTGCTTGTGCATCATATTTTGTTTGCATTGTTTATGTGTGTTTGTGTGAAGTTTTAAAGGTTTTTAAAATGATTTGAAAATTTTGAAAAAGGTTTGTAGTGTTTAAATTTTGAAAGGTGTTTAAAGTTTGAAAAGAGTTTAAATGTTGAAAAGGTTTGAAAAAGGTTTTGAAAAAAAAAGAAAACCTCCCAAACCCTCTCTCTCCCTCCCTTTCCTTTTTCAGCCCGAGGCCCATCTCCCTCTCTCTTATCGCGCGGCCCAGCTTCTTTCTTCCGGCCCAAACACCGCCGCCGGCCCATCTTCCCCTTCTCCCTCTCTCTTTTACCGCCAGCCCGGCCCCACCTGGCAGACCCTTCCCCCTCCTCCGGTTAATTTCTCCCCCTCCTCTGTTTTGAAACGACAGCCCCACCGCCGGCCGTTTCCCGGTCTCCCCGCCTTCCCCGCTTCTCCCTGCCATCATGCGCGCCATCAAGGGGCAATCGAAGCACCGGCTTCACTCTCCCTCTTAACCTCCGTCCGTTTCCCCTCCAATCAAAGCCTCCCCTTGATTGTCGTTAAGGCCGCCGGCACCCCGTGGCCATTGATGGCCGCTACCTTCCCGGTCGAGACCCCTCTCCTTCCCTTCCCCCTATAAGAGCCGAGCCCGTGCCCCTCGCACACCCTTTCCACACCGTTCACGCTCCTGCACACCCCCATCCACGCGCTCGCGCCATCGCCGTCGAATTCCGGCCGCCGCACCATTGTTGGTCACCCGAACTCCTCGCCGTCGGTGAAGTGGCCCCTGCCCTTCCTTCTTCCTTCTTCTTCGTGCTCGCCGCTCACCCGAACCTTCCTCTGTCCCAGGGCGCCCCCTCACGTCGCCGACCGAGCTGTACCCGGAGCGCCGCCGCTCGAAGCTCCCGGCCGCCGTGCCAATGCCGGCCGTGGAAGCCCTCCGCCGCCGGTGAACGTCCCTCGGGATCTCCTCGTCTTCGCTCGTCGCGTGCGTCGTCCACCCGAAGACTCTCCGCCCCGGAGCCCTTCTTCCCCGCCGGATCGAGCAGTGCCGGAGCCCCTGTTCCTTCTTCCCGGAGCGCCGCCCGAGCTCAACCCGCCGCCGACGATCTCCTTCTCCATCGCCTCTTCGCCGCCCGTTTCTTCGCTCGGCTCTACTCTGCGTGGTGAGCATCACGTTCCCCCCCGTTTTCCTAGCGCAGTAGAGCCCGTAGCCCTGCACCTGTTCGCCGGGATTGGCCGCGTCGCCCCCTTCCGGTGCTCGCAATCGTGGTCGCCGGATCCGCCGCTCCGTTGACGTGGTTGTGTTCGCGTGTGTCTCAGCTTCACGTAGAGCTCGCTTGTGCACGAAACGGTGCCCTGTGCAGCGATCTAGGGTCGCGCCGGCAAGCTTCCGGCGAAGCGCCGCCGTGCGTCGCCGTGTGCCGCCGCCCAGGCGCTTGCACGCGTCCCTGGCCATCTGATCGCTGATCAACAGCGCAGTTTAAAACAGGGAGTTACCCCTTCGGTCGGTCCACCGTGGACCCATGGACCAAGTCCATCACCCGGTCTACGGCCGCGTCAGCGCCACGTCGTCCCGCTCGCCCAATCGGAGCTCGCCATGTGGCACTGCGTCTGCAAAACCACCCCGTCAGCCGCCGGTTTGCACAAAAGCCCCTGTAGTTTCTAATATCACAACGATGCCCTTCCACCCTTAAAGATCACCACAATTAGGTCCTGTTTTCAACGTTTAAGCCCCTGAGCTTCTCTGTTTTCCCTGCCCGAGGTCCTAGCTGGTTGTTTTGCGGTTTATAATCGTAATTATGTTTTAGTCCCTGGTTTCTTGCAGTTAAGCCCCTGGAAGCCCTGTTTCTTCACAGAAAAGCCCCTAAACCTTGTTTTAGTCATATCTTTTGCATCTTTTATCCGTTTTAAGCGTTCTTGGTGTCCACGCGACCGTCTTTTCAAGCCCGTCAGTTTTAGAACCTTGTTTTGGCTGTATCTTTTGCGTTTTAGCTCCGTTTCCACCGTTTCAAGTTGCGTTAGGTTCATATCAACTCAAACTACGCGTTAGGACTAATGTTGAACATGTTCTTTGTTTTATAATTTATTTAAATATTAAATATGATTAATTCCTTATACATATGCTTTTCTAATTAAAATCTAATTAGAAGTTTAACACGTGTTTTCATAAGAAAGTAAATATGATTAATATTAATTAAATACTTCTTTCAATTAAAAGCTAATTAGATGTACACCTCGGTTTTCATAATCAAACTTAATTTGATTAATGATTATGCAATTTGCTTTCTAAATAAAAGAAACATAGGTCTATCCCGAGTTTTCTTAATTAATTGTTAATTTGATTAATATGAATATAAATGTGTTTTTAAGTTATAATTTGATTAGAATAACTCGAAATATAAAGATAAACGCTTAGATGCTTTTACATGCTTCTTTTAAATTAAATGTTTAATTTGCATAAATCATACTTGAATAGTTATAAATAAAATTGGACTAGGCTTACATCGTCTTTTAAATATAAAGTAACTTGCTTAATTTATAAATAGGGTATTTCTCTGAAATAACCTATGCACATGATTTTACTTAATTAAAATATACCAAGCACTAGCTAGCTCTTGTATGTGATCATCCAAATCTCCCGATAGTTCCGTGTGTTTTTGAGTTCGCGTTCCTAGAGCCAAACCTTGATCTTTCTTTAAAGCTTTTCATGCTTGGTGTATTGTTTTGTTTATTGTGTGTTTTCTTGTGTGCCCGTAGACATCGTGTCAGTTTCAAGTGAGCAGCCAGTTGGAGTGGATCAAGAGCAAGTTTTTGAAGAAGAAGAACCCCAGTGTTTAAGCAAGGAAGGCAAGTGGACTTCTCCCTCTGCATATTCTATTTTTGTCCCACACAACTTGCATGATAACTAAGTTTACTTTCAATTGTTGTATTGCATAAATTTGATGGGAAATCACCTTTTTAAGGACATGACTAGAATTTTATCCCTATTACCTTGGACAACCCTTTTAAAAAAATGTTTTGGGATAGATAATGCTTAGATGCTTAACTTGGGATGGTTAAAATGAATCTTTTGCAATATGATAAATGCTGATCATGATAACTTTGGTGATATATATATGTGTGTGCTTATGGTTAATAACAAGATCATATGGTTTAATCGGAACATGGAGAACCACCCAGGAAAACAGTGCAACCACAGTCCATATGGCTCTGGCTTAGCCAATTAATTAGGTGTGTGATTGTACTGGTGACCTTATCCGTAAGGAACACAGGGGGCTCGGGGTTGCAGGGGTATAGCCCGGTCCTCTTGGCCGCAGCCTTTGCTAAGGTGCTGTCCACTAGGGAGGGTTATGGTCCGCCCTGAGCTGTAACTGTCGTGGGTTGTTGGTCTTTTGCATATCTTTGTAAAGGCTTCGTAGCGTCCCTATGCAATCACACCTCGGAAGTGTGGTATTGTGCCTGATCAGCACATGCGTGGTTGGGTTCAAAGTTCTTCGGAACTTTTACGCGAGCTGTGGTGAAAGTGTACAACCTCTGCAGAGTTAAAACTGATCGATCAGCCGTGCTCACGGTCAAGAGCGGCCTGGACCCTCACATGATAATCAAACATAAAGATGGAATTAAATCGTGGTTTTTATATGGTTTTGAGATGAGATGCTTTCCTAAATGCTTAAGTGGGTTGGTATAAACTTACACCTAGTAAATAGGTGCTTGCTAATAAAATTTGACAAACATTAAAATGCTAACCGCTGTAAACCTTAGTCTATCCTTGATAGCCTTGCATCTTCCCCCACTTGCTGAGCTCCAACCATAAGTGTGCTCACCCTTGCTTACCGTTGTTCAGAGGAGAACACTGGAGAAGAGTACTTCAGCGACTACGATGAGTTCTGAGGCTTGCGTGCCCCCAGTCATGTGCCTGTGGAAGCTGAAGATGGAGTCGCGTCTTCATAGTTATCGTTGTTCGTTGTAAAGACCTTCGAGTCTAACGTCTGAGTGTAATAAAGAGATAATGTAATGGATTAACTCTTGTACGTTTTTATTGCTGTTTATTGATATTTCACTCATGACGTCTATCATATGTGTGTAAACTTGATCCTGGCGCACATATGAGATGCATTTGGTTTTCTTCGGAAAATCAGGTGTGACAATGGCGCCATTGACTTCTCGATGGAACCTCATGTTGTTTCCATAGTGATTCTATTGGCGAATTCTCAGCTTGACATATTGAACCATCAGCTCTCATGATCAACATGTACATTATTTTGTCCAGAACCAACAACTGACCAGTTAATGCATTGTACCGGTCATCTAGTATTTATCAGCTTCCTCAAATGATTAACCGATGCATACATTTTTCCTTAAATATTCTAAGAGCTGCTGATTTTCCAACATGATTATAATCTTCTATCGGCAGTTTTGATACTCTGTTTTGACAACCTTGCTGTAGCGCTGGCAGCAGTAGCAATGGTATTGGTATTGGCAACGTTGTAGTGGCATCAGCAGCAGTGGTAACTGAGTCCTTGCTGCCCGATAAATGGCTACTGGCTGCTCCATAATTTGGACCATCGGCTGCAGTGATACCAGCAACGTGGCTAAGTATCTGGCTGATTTCATATCGTAGGTGGCTCCATGGTTGGTGTCTGTTGCAAGGTCTAGTAATTGAGCTAGAGTGCGCGACTCGGCTTTGCCATGTAATTTGACTAGGCATCATCATCTAATCGCACCCCATACTTGTATCGGTCTTCCGAGATGATGGCTTCTGGCAATATATCATTTTGTACAAAGCTCATGATGCACGCTCTTCTCTTCCAAGTATCGGCTTGCTAGCCGATGTATAAAAATGCCATGAGAAGGAATCCTATTTCGATTATCCTTGCATCCATGATAACATGGTGCAGTTGACCGTAGTAGTGTTTTTCCATCTTTCAAAGCAGCACACCGGTCTTGATTCTTGCCGATGCAGGTTACTTTGTGACCCATAGTATTCAACTTTCATTCTGATGTAGTCGATGGTATGTCATGGTGAGCGAACAAATCCATGGGTAAGCCATGCGCATACACATGATGGGTAGTATATCAGCTATTTGTCAGCCGATTAATCTCCTGTTATCTCTTACATCCCCTTAAATATGATTTGGCCAATTCACTTGGATCAGGAAATACTCCAACAATCTGAATCATCATGCAACTGTCTGGTGCTTTAATTATCTCCACTAAACTTTCGAGCCCATGCCAACTTGACCTTTTGTACACGCACTGCTTTTCCTTCTTTTTGGTCATGTTCCCATCAGGCCAATATCATCACCCTTAAAAATTTAACACCTCTTGTCGGCAGTTTAGTGCATAGTAAAGCAGGTAGCTGATAAAGAATCCAGGAGATAATTTTCTAGGACTTGTACGCAAGCATCTTCAGCGATGCCAGTTCAGTCTTGATATCATTGTTCTGCAGCGTCCTTCAAGCTCTAGCGCAATCACAAGCACGGGAAGGACAAGTAGCACGACATTGATACCGAGCACGATACTCTTAGCCGAAAAAGAGCATGTACCCTTTTCCTATCGGCTCATTCCAAATTTCTCCTATCGGCATCTAACATGCATGCTGATTGTTATGTATGCCAACATTTATCATCATAGAATATTTGACGAAGACCTTCATCCAAAATATATCAAAGGAGCAATCTCAAATAATATGAACGACTGATTCCTCCTTCCTTTTGACACCAGAAAATCCTACCAAAGAAGAAATCACTTCGAGCCAATATTTAACATGGTCATGATTTTCACATTTTCTTTCTCTCCGTCAATGTCTTCAGGAATAGAAGGTCCGGAACCGACAATGCACTCTGCAGCACTTCCTCTGTCTTCACGTGATTGGCAACATAACCTGAAAGCTGATTATCTTTGCCGATGTAACCCTCTAACTATGAACGAAGTATTGTATTGGTAGCAGCTACCCAATATAATTGATTTGCCAATACCCTCTGTCACTGATTTTCAATTATTTAGATAGCTCTGCAGCAGCGTTAGCAGCAGTAACAGTGGTATTAGCAACAATAGCACCACCTCGTAGTCCCAGAGTTCATACTCAATAAGGATCACTGGCAGTTGCATTGTCGTGGTAGCACCATTGACTGCTTGATCATATCGGCTTCTTCGTTCTTCTTGTGATTCCTGCATGTTGTAATTAGAACACTGCATAGCTTGCGTATACGTTGATTCTTAGTGGTCAGCCGATAGGCCTCGGCTGTGGAGCTTCCAATCTTCCTTTAAATAAATCCAATAATAAGAAACTGAAAGAGCCAATGAAGTTGATCCGGATATCATATTGCTATTATATAAGTTGGCTTCCATAGTTTCTTCCCGAAGGTCAGTAATACTTGTATGCCCTGCCCAAACTATCGGCTCTTACTGCCATCAGCCGACACGTTGCTCGTATCCTTCTTTTCGCCTAATTCAATAGTTGATTGGCACATAGAAGAATAGTGTCGAAGGTAATGTTTTAATTCAAGGGAATCACTAAACGACACTCTCTTAAATACCCATGTCTTGTGTCTGCAGCTATCAATTGCTGTTTCGTAATCCAGACTTCTTCCATCGGCTCTTCTTCTATTATACCTATCAGCTATCATTTGGGTCAAGCAGCCGATATATTTCGTATGTGTCACCAAGTATACGCGGCATGTGTATGGCCTTGTCGATGATGCGCCGGCCAAGGTGAAGCTTGTTTGTTAAGATCATCTGACACGCACTTACATTTGTTTTGATGCCAATTGATCTACTCCACTTGCCGCGTAGGGCAGTTGTCAGTAGATACATACTGCGTAGGGCGTTGGGCATTGTCGTAGACATGCCTGCTTGATGACGAGTTGGTGCAGATCCGTTGTTGTAGTCGTCGTCGTTGAAGTAGTCATCGATGAAGTTGTCGGCAAGATCACCGGCGTCGATCTTGATGGTGACTCCCTTGGCATGGTCAACGAGGAGTGGTCGTGCTGTTTCTCTTTTACCGGCCACCTTTGCTTCCATCGGCTATATTTTAAATAAAGCAGCCAATTTATCTATCAAAGGAACAATTCTCAGATAATAAGCAATTGATTTCCTGTGCTGGAGACCATCTGCACTCATTCCCTTTCTTTATAAAAGATATGGTGGCCGATCAAAGAATTCTATCTTCTGTTTTTTATTTCCATGGTGACTCTACCGGCAAACCCCTCAGCTCGGCATAGTTGAGTATGGCGAGGTGAGCGAGGAACTTCCTGGGTATACTATGTGTGTGCACATGATGAGCTAAGCACATGTTTTAGTAGCACATCAACTCATTTGTTAGCCGATTAGCCCCCCTGTTGGCTTCCATTGGCCGTGATGTGTTGAACCAGACGATTTGTATGTATACATTAGCCGATTTATAAATAATTAGGAGCCCAGAAGTTTGTATCAGCTATCTTTTCTCTCGTCGGCCATAATTGTGTTGCACAGGATGCCTGAAAACTGCCACTCGTAACATCTTTAGAACTTCACCCATCGGCCCTTCATTAGTATCGGCCGATTCTTGTTACGCTTGTAGCTTCTTCCACTCGGATCTCATGAAAAATAATTTTTAACCCGCCGATACCTCTGAGCATTGCAGCCACCCAGGCGAAAGTTGTTAAGCTACCAGTTGTAGTTGCAACCCCCCAGTCCAGGATTGTTGAGCTATTGGCCATGACCTCAGCTCTCCAGGCCAAGATTAGTATTTCTGGAAGATTGGCAAACTGGAGATGAATCATCTTCTCTTTGCGTCGACTGTATAATTGGCTGATGAAAATATCCCAATCGGTAGCAAAAATCAACTAAGTGCAATTTCCATTGCTTGAGTGTAAATCGGCCGAGAGGCTTATATAGGCAGAGTCCTGGCAGCAACCAGCAGAATCCTAGAATATATTGCTCTTACACCTTTCTTCTATAATTATCAACAAAGTCTATGTGGATTAATGATAAATTGAGATCTCGTGGACTCCCTGACGCATACTTCTCTGCCTAGTACGTATGACCATATTGATCAGGCCATCCTGGTGGACGTATACTTGACTTGGAATATATTTTTGCCGACCAAATACTAAGGCTGGTGTAACCTCCGTGGAGAATGCTGGCCTGCCACGGCATACAGTGCGGCTCTGATGATGCGAAGGCATAGGTGGAGCACCTTGATCAAGATCGTATTATCCGCCATCTTCATAATTGATTCTCCTATCAGTTGTTTGCATTGTAAAAATAAAATAATATCTTGACGTCCGATAAAACTAGTCAGCTTTCCAGGAGCCGATTAGTACTAACCACGCATACGGCCAAAACTTCTGTAACGTTGCATCGGCTATTCTTCATAGAATATTATATTGATTTTGAATAAACCCCAACAAGCCGATGCTCATTCCCTTGGCTACTGAACTTGAGATATATAGCTGTCGTAGTCTTGTAGATGTATGTCCATGTAATGAATTCAGTCACCAAGTCCATCTGAACAGCACGTAGGCGATATTTCATTGGCTTTGAGCAATAGTATCCTCAGACGATATAATGTAGGCATTTATGATCGTGTCCCACCAGACGTGCCAAAAGTGTGTTGACGTGAAAATAGGACGTTACTCCCGCGCGCGACACACGTGACTCCCCGGTCTGTGCGAGGCGTGCCAGTCAATCTGACCATTTGATTGACATGGAATGCGTATCGGCTAATTGATAGCGCCATGACGACAAAGCCGATACGAATAAAGTATACGTAGCTATTCGTCGGCTATTTGATGAACTTGAAGTACACAGCCGACAGATAATGGCCGATGCTAGAATCAAATATGAAAATATAGATCGGTCAACAATAATGCTAAGAATAAGAAACTACCGGCTATCTAAAGCATGCTCTGTTGAACTCCTTTTAATATAATAATGAAAGCAATGCAACAGATGTAAAATATAAACTAGCCGATAGATCTTAATCAAAGCAGGATAATTGTGATTCTACCACATCTAGCAAGAGATCAAACGATGCAGCCTTACGAGATATGATAAAACCGATAACTGGGAGTACCGTAGATCGAGACAGAAGCGATGCGCCGTAAGTCGAAGATCCGCGACACTTGATTCCAAAAATCCCTTGGACTTACCCCTTCGTCGAAGATCAAGATGATGCAGCCCCACGTCAGGCGCCAAGGTTCCGTCAATGATTTAATGTAAATGCATTGCGGAAAGGTAAAGTAGTGAAAAGGTAAAAAGGGTGGCGATGCGCCGAGTTTGTTTGATTGTTGTATTGATAGATAAATTACAATGACCCTGGGTACATATTTATACCCCGAACTAATGACTCCTAACTAGCTAGGACTATGACTCGCGCAAGACTTACCTAATACAAATATCTAGAAATACTAAAATACATAGATTCTAATCCCCTTAAATAGAATCCTTGCTAATAAGGTCCATATGTCCGTGCCCTCACGTGTAGCATTCGGACTGTTCCTGCGTCACACATGCAAGGGAAAATAGCACCACGCAACTTTCATTCTTTCTTTAATTAATCTCCTTTGCTGGTACGCATGGGCACCTTCTCTTCTTAATATCAATCCTGCCCTCATCTCCAATTAGTTACGTTGCATGTGCGTACATCTTTCTTTTTTCCAACACAAGCCGATGCTCTCGTGACTCCTGCAGACATAGCCGATCCTCTTCCGTAACACTGATAGTGCAAATCAGCCGATATATACTGGTAGCAGATTTATTGACCAAAATCTGGTGTCAACAGATACATCAAGTGTTAATGTAATCTTGAGGGCTCACCTATCATTGACATAAGAGTTGATTTAAAAAAAACGAGAGGTTGTTTTGCAAAACAACGACAACATTGGAAGAAACAATGCTACTTCAATATTATGTACAAAGATAGATTTATAGTTGTCAAAAAAACATAGATTTGCAATCAGTGTGCATGGGAAATAAAAGAAGTTGAAACATTGAAGTCCGTGTGGGTGTAGGTCCCGGAAGAAACATGTTCGTTAGATGTTACTAATGTATTAAACAAACATGAATGCCAAATCAATTGTGTTTTTTAATCTTATGGATATTTTTTATCATGGTAAAAAGGAAATATGACAAACTATTTGCCACGTATAGGGTGACGGGGGATGGCCTATATACGTATAATAAGCTTAAATCTATTTATTATTTGTGAATGAACCATAGCTGAATCGGAGATATGTCAAACGATCAAATTCCTTCCATGTATATTTTTGGATTACTTACCTTTTTTATTATACTATAAAGATCGAATAATTTGAAAACCTTTCTCACCCAATTTAGACCCGTCTTACCCCTCATGCCGGACCCACCTGTCATCTAATTGGGGGGAGTGGATAGGGTGGTAGACCCATAGAATCGCAATTTGGAGAGCGTTTCTGCCAAAAACGAAATTTTTTTCTCACCCACCCCGTGTGTACCCACCCCTGTACCCGCGTAGGGCCCACTCCCCCTTGAAAAAATAAATCCCCTTTCCGCGCACACCACGATGATGGACGGCGCTGTCGCCGACCACCGCCTCCAGGAGACCGTGGCCTCCGTCCGAGAGAACTCCAAGAATGCCGCGTCTCCGACGGCAGCACCAAGTCGTCATCGACGGACGTGTGAGGCGAGATCCTCCTCCGCCTGACGGCGGCCGTCCGCCGCGTGATGCTTGTCATCGTCGGCCTCCAGGTGTTCCAGCAGGCGTGCAGCGTGGCGGTGTTGGTGTTGCCCACGTCGGGGTCACATTAGAGCGTGTCGTGCTGCCGCCACCATCCTCCTCGGAGCCGTCAAGACGGTGGCCATCGTGGTGTCGTGCTTCCTCGCCGACCGTCTCAGCCGGCATCCCATGCTGCTCGCCAGCGCCGGCGGCATGGCTGCGTCGCTCCTGATGCTGGGCCTCTCGATGAGCGTGGCGGTGGTAGGGGCGGCCTCATGGTGGGCGGCGGCAACGTGCGTCACGGCAGTGGCGGCGTTCCGGGCCGAGGTCTGCAGGTACATGTCCGCGCCCCTCGCCGGGTGCGGCGCCGGGTGCGTGGCCAAGGTGTGCATCGTGGAGGGCGTGATGCGGGTTGACGGCGGCGGTGATCCTGAACGAGATCCCCAGCAACATCAGGGAGGTGTTCCTCACCTGTGCCACCTCCAAGCTCGGCATGGCCATCGCGCTCTACCTCTGCAGGAACACCGCCGCCGTTCGCCTGCCGCCGTTGATATCTCTCCGTGCGCCACCATAGCCCAAGGTGAGGAGAGGAATCGGTTGCCCTCGCCGTCCTCTTCGCTTTGCCCCTCTCCCCGGCTGCCGCCGTGCCCGGAGTCGCCGGCAAGAGCCGCTGCCGGCCAGCCGGCCACCCCCTGTCCGCCTCCTCTGTTTTCTCGTGACATCGTGAGGAAGATGACAACTTTGCCATAAACCCCCCTCTCTTTTATGTTTCCACCCACAACCCTCCCTCCCTCTATTTCCTTTCCACCAAAATCCCCTGAACTCTTGAGGTTTTCACAAATAGATCCCTACCACCTTAAATTAGCCCCTAAACACCCTTTTAACCTACCATTTTATGCGCCTAATTGATCCGAATCGACCTCAAATTTCACCATGCCTTTCCCGGCAATGCTAAATCCCTTCACCTCTTGCGCACCCACCCGCCCGAGCCGCCACCCGGGTGATGCGGTCCTCCGCGGGGACGCAACAGCGAGCTTCGCTGTCGATCTCAAATTTAACCACGCCTTTCTAGAGATTGTTGAAGTTTGAATAAAGAGTATAGATAGCATAGCTAAAATATAATATTGAACCTATATATCTATGTCTTTAGATCCAAGTTTTTAATTGATTTTGTATCTCGAGGATGAAAATAATTGTTCCATTGTATCATAAATTTATGACACGCGCGTCACACGGGCATTGTTGCTAGTTTCTTCTAAAGATAAGATGTTTTGAATTACTTAATTTTTTCCTCCGAAGATGTTGTGCTCAGAGTCCGGTTGGTGGGCAAGCCGCCGGTTTTTCTCTGTTTTTTCCCTCGGTTTTCCACCGGTTTACCTCGAAGAACGCCCGGACTCCGGATTTTCAGCGTGGGAAGCTTCGTTGTCACCGTTTTTTTTCCGGATTCGCATCGGATCAGGGCAACGTACGAAAAAATTGGGCAGAAACATTTCTTGCTTTAATATTAGGTAGAGATAAGAAGTCAAAGTTGTAATTTGAAGACCGTATCTGACGAGGGCCTGGACTAGGGCCCACCAAGCGACAATCATCAAGCAAGGGGCGTACGGCTGACAGTCCGAGAACCTGGCGGCCTACATGGACCGATACGCCCATCTCCGAGTACTTGGCGGTTCGCACGACTACTTCTCCGTCTCCGACCTCGTCCACGACAACCCGTTCGCACGACAAGTCTCCGACCTCGGCCACGACAACCCGTTCGCAGGACAAGTCTCCGCCTCGGCCCCGACTACCCGTTCGCACGACAAGTCTTCGCCTCGGCCCCGACTACGCATTCGCACGAGTAGTTCTCCGTCTCCAACCAGGGTCAAGTCCCCGCGCGGAAGTCAAGCCTGGGGCGGGGGCTAACCACAGGCGTGGCAGGACCTCTGCGCACGACCGCTCCCACGACGCCACGTAAGGCACCATTTCCCCATGCCGGACCGTACTAGCAGGGCACGCCCGGTGTCAGACGGCATGGGCGGCCATCGCTGATTGGTGCCACGAATAGCACAGTGGAGGCCACGCGCGCCACAGCGCACGCCGTCCCGTCTGACACCGCGCGCACCATCCCATCGGAACAGGGACTCAACCACTCCACGAAAGACATATACCTACTACACCGCCGGACGCAGGCACGCCGGGTCAACCCTCCACAGTGACGAACTACTCGGAGAAGTACCCGAGAAGCTGCCGGCGGCAACTACTCGGAGCCAACCACTCTGGGACGCCCATACGGTCATCACCAACTCTACAACAGTTCAGGGCTGTTCATCACGCCTGCTGACGGACGCCTGATGTAGGGGAGGACACCCCAACACTGTAGCACTGTAGCGTAACTTTGTATCCCCTTTTTACCCCTCACCCTTCCGGTTATAAAAGGGGGAGGAGGGTAGCCGTTTTAGGGGTTAGACAGCAGCAATTCGCACACTGGCACGCACGTACGCCTTCAGGCTACACGAACCGCGCACACCAGGGACTTGGGCCTCGTTTCCCTCTCCCGACCAGTTTGTACCCCCTACTACAAACATCCCAGCATAAGAACCCTACCCCCCGAGACTAGACGTAGCGTGTTACTCTCCGGAGGCCTGAACCAATATACATATTTGTGTCTCCTGTGCCGACCATCCGGATCCGACACG
This sequence comes from Cenchrus fungigraminus, assembly GCA_036936925.1. Taxonomy (NCBI): domain Eukaryota; kingdom Viridiplantae; phylum Streptophyta; class Magnoliopsida; order Poales; family Poaceae; genus Cenchrus; species Cenchrus fungigraminus. Next base: position 25,491,299 of record CM072780.1, on the reverse strand, counting down.
CGATCGATACAAATTTACTTGCCGGCGCGGTGGTAAAGAACCCCGACAGTATCACTGTCCTAAACGACTTCATTTACCAAACCGGAGGGAGTACTCCCCAAGTTACAGAGAAAAATTAATGACCGGGATTTCGATTCCCATTCAGCAATATATTCAAGTAAACTCCATTGGTATACCGGTTATAAATCGCAACTACACCTAACTCGCCCGGACCGTACAGTCCCCTCGTTTGTACATTTTTCGAGTTGGACCGCGACCTGATGTTTATTTCGACACGAGAGTGAACATCTGTCGTGTTTAAAAAACATCGCCCGCCAATTTTTCAGACACCCCCTCCCACCACCCCAACAGGCCAAATACCCCCTCCCCCCGGCCCCCACACGAACCCTACCTAGGGGTGGTAATGGGCTATGGCCCTAATGTATGCTTCATAATCCAACTAAGCCCTACTAATTTTTAGTTCAAAATTGTATAGAATTATGGTCCAGCCGTTATATGGTTTGATCCTTAAATTTGCTCTCCCCCGCGGCCGGCGGCCCTCCCCTCTCTCTCCTGCTCCCCGTCGCCGCCCCCTCTCTCCCTGCTCTCCGGCTGTCACCCTTCCTGCTCTCCACCGCCGCCACCTGCTCCCATGGGACCCAGGTCCGACGTGGGGTGCAGCTCAGAGAGTTGTACCCTCGCCGCCCTATCTCCTCCCTGTTATCATCTCTCCTCTCCTGCTGCCTTGGCGTGCCCCTCCCTGCTCTCCCCCTCCTACGTCGCCGCGGCCCCGCCTGCTCCCGCGGGATCCAGAACTGGCGCGGGAGGTGCGGCTCGGCGTGGGAGCGGAGAACCAATAATAGTAATACAGTAAAAACTAACTTTCCTTTTGCGTCTATTTAATGGATGTGTGATTGTCTCCTCTTTAAAACAATTTAGTTTGAGATAATGGTCGTGAGTTTACTGCGGTAATTGTCACCGAAATTTGCTGCTCCAAGTAAAACTTTATTGCAGCAATTGGGTTTTCTTATTATGTTTTAGGAAAAGAATATAATAAAATACACTAGCATCAAAGTGCTCTTCGGTGAGAAATTTGCCAGTATGCAATCCATTTCATGTCACAGATTGACTAATTTTATGCATGTCTTTTGGTCGATGTTTGTAATGGTTATTGCCCTCATTCTGGAATGACAGAGAATGGAGGGAGTATATCTATTCATGAGTGGAAATACTATTGTGTTACCATTTAAGTGTGATAATGTTATCTAAAAGTTGCATTCTATTGTAGGCTAAGGGAAGCTACAATGTAGCTAGAATTTTCCAAGTCGATCCCTTTTAGTGGAATGCTTCATGCATACCTCTGTTTATAGTCTGAATTTTCTAGGGTGTGGTTAGTAAGAAAACTGCATCGGTTGTGAAGACCCTAGGTTGTTCAGTTGGCCACTTGATAAAAGCGGTTTGACAATGGGATACTGATTAATGATTAGCTTCAACATCTAAGCAAGCTGCTGTTATTTTGAGCACACCAGAGAGGAAACTGATGAGTGAGACACAAGGTTGTGAAATAAAAAGATGAATGGAAGACATGCATCGCGCATACTTTGACAGATAAATTCTTTGTTCTTATTTTTTTACTCAAATGAAGTGATTTTAGTCTTGATAGTAACCTATATTATCTCTGTATTAGCAGCATTTGAATAGGAGTAATGGTCTTTTAAATGCCTGATTGCTCTTTCCTTGTAGTGTGCTACTTAAGCACAGCAAAGGCTCCAACAAAATCATTATGGAAATTCTTCAAACCTTTCTTCCTTCATAAATTGCCAAACCTTGACATTCATGGTGATGCCCTGAACACTTTCAGTGTAATTCTATTCTGGTCATTTCGATATCTTCTAAATTTGACTTAATGTTTCCTCCCTTAGGATTGATGTTTGTTGTTGTTTGCAAGGTCTTCTAACGAAACATGAGAATACCGGTTCCAAATTTTTGAGCTCCCATTATGAATAGGTCAGTTGAGAGCAATGTTTTTTGTGAAATTTGAATGTAATATTTCACATAATATATACAAAAGTAACAGGTATAGATACATGTCTTCCACCATGTTGCCTGCATATTCCCTATGCAAAGATCAGTAACTCTGAGAAGTGACTGTTTTAGCTCATAGTGGTCTTACAAGGTGCAAATATGTCTCAGGAAGAGATGAAATATCTTTTAAACTTATTATTTTTGGAAACTAAATTTAAGGATCAACATAGGAAAAAGTGACAATTTTAGTCCACGTTAAAATGGGGTGAAAAGATGTCTCATGAAGAGATGGAGTATATGTTGAACTTCTTAATTTTTTGAGAATTACACAGTACAATGCAGACGCTCACAACACGCATGCACACTCACCCCTATGAATACACGTACGCAAACCCTACCCCTATGAGCACCTCTGAAGGACTGAGCACCGGCAGATCTGGAGATTCCCGAAGTCACCATTGTCGCCTCATCATCGACGGGAACGTCGCTTACCACTTAATGCATAACGCCGGTAAATCCTAAAAAATCCAGGAAAAGGTACGAGCACCAGGATTTGAACCCTGGTGGGTAGCGTCCCACTGGACCGTCCTACCATTAGACTACAAGCCCAATCGCTGAACTTCTTAATTTTGGAAACCAAACAAGTTGTGAGATTAGTTCGTTCACAATCTGAAATGTGAGCACGATGACCGATCCTTCTATTTTATGATTTCTTTCAAATTTCAACCATGTTGTGCACAACCATTGCTACTTCCTTATTATCTCATTCGACTGAAACCATCACCTGTACGTTCACCATGGATTGTACTTACTCAGTTACCCTTCCTTTTCTATCTATATTCTATATTATACTAAAAAGAATAAGTTATTTTGAAAAATTTTCTCACCTAATTCGGGTCCGTCTTACCCCTCACGTCAGACCCACGTCATCTAATTGGGGAAGTGGATATGGTGGAAGACTCATAGAATCACAATTTGGAGAGTGTTTCTGCCAAAAAGCTAATGTTTTTGTTACCTGACGTCGTCTTACCCACCCACAAGTACCCACAGGCCCACCAACCTGCATATTCCGGTCTTGTACCACGTATCCGCACCCCACACGAGTCACGATACCTCCGACGACGGCGGGCTGGCGGCCACCGACTTTCACGGCCCGGTCGCGTGTCTGACAGTGTACGAGAGAGTACTGCTAACTGGAGAGATTGACTACGGAGTTGTCTACCGCGTGGTGATCAACGCCGGCGAGGCAGCAGTAAAGTGCGTGGCTTAGGGTGTCGGCACAAAGGTTTCCGTCCTAGGGCGCGTGAACTACTCGTGCTTCGTCCGCCTGACCGCCTATGTGGCCTCTACGTGCACCACGGCGACATGCACCTGGAGTTAGAGTTCGTCGGGAACAGCGGCTCAGCGACTGGCTCCACGGCGGTGGGCGCGCGTGCTCGAGTGGAAGAACAAAACCAGGTGTAGGTGGCGTTCGACATGGCGGCCGGCGCTGCCGGAGTACCTTGAGGACGGGCTGATCGGCCCTCACCTCGACGTGTTCGCCTTTGGGGTCGTCGTGCTCGAGCTCCTGTGGCTGCCCGGGAAGGAAGCGGCGCCTGCACGTGTCGTCGGCACCGACAGCGGCGGCGGCGAGGCGTTATTGCTGTGGCAGGAAGTGCAGCGGCTGGCCATCGACGGTGGCGGCGTGCGTGCGAGAAGATGTCTTGTGCATGGGGAGTACTACCCGTCGAACGTGGCGTTCGCGTTACTCACGTTGGCGCTGCGGTGTGGCGCGGGAGCCTCGGGCGCGGCCGTCGATGGGTGAGGTGTTGTCGTTTCTCTCTCAGTGGTGTACGGCTCCAGCATGATGACCCATCGGACCCTGATGAAGGGGAGCCGCTATTGGGTGATCGTTCGCTGTGGGTGGCTAGCAGCGAACAGTCGCCGCGGGTGGTTAGTAGCGCGCAAAGCGTTCCGTCCCTGTCGGCCAGTGGTGGTTTGGTGGGCTTGGCGGTTTGGTGGGCTAAGGTGGGTTGTCATTTCTTAGCTTCCTTTTTGCTCCTTTTGTACTATGTGATTCCTGCAGGTTCTTACTTTTTATTTTTCACTTTCGGGACAGCGGGTATGTGGGTGAAAAAAATGGGCGGGAGGATTGTTTCACATACATATGAATGTGGAAGCAAAACAAAAACATTGATGTGAATATCAATTATTTCTTCGGTCAAAATGCACAGAACATCACAGTACAGTAGGAGGATAAAAAAACAGAGTGCTCCTCGCTTCGGCATCAAGGGTCTCGAATGCTCGCTAACCATTTTAGTTGACCGGAATTTGATTCTTGGTGAATGCTCACATCACAGTCGCGGCTAACCGGAATGTCTAAAAGTTCAAAGTATATTATCTGGAAAACAAAACAATTCTTATAAGGACACATCACAAAAGAGCAGCTTCAAGACATGTTTTTGTCATTGTCTCATTGAGCAAACTTTCCAAAACGGAGATAAGGGGATAGAAAAACAAACTATAGGTGATAAAAAATGTGGAAAAAAAGTGTGTGTGTGTGTGTGTGTGTGTGATGAAAATTTGGCAGTGCTTACCACCAGTACAAGAATACAGCATCCCAATGTTGTAGACGAGCTTGTTGCTTCAGTTTTCCGATAGAAATCAACTGATTGGGTTATCCTGTCAAGGACAGCACCACACCAATCATATTCGCCGATCTCATCTGGTGATGCTATAGCAGAGTAGTAATCTAGACTAGCACACCCATAGCTTGTTGGGCATAGAAAAGAGCTTAGTGCGAAAAGAACACAATCTTAAATTTGTCACCAATGAGATGTGGGGTCAACAAATCCTTCAGCTCATTGATAGTGGGTGTGGTGCCCCTGCAGCCTATTTCGTGGCAGATCCACTTCCTAACAGAATCGGCACATTTCTTTGGTGTAGCTTTGCCACCATTCGGAATGCCCAACACTCGATAAACGGGATGTGGGGTAATGGCTATCTTCTGCCCATTTGGTAGAAGAAGAGATCTTGAACTGACCTCAAAACGCTTTGCAAGCCATATGCATATTCCCCTAGGGACTGACTCACAGCACAGATCCAAAAGATGGTGAAACCCATGTTGTTCACGAGCGTTCTTTGGTCAGGTGTGAGTTGTTTCGCTACTCATATGAACTTAGGCGAACTCAATTTTGTTGAAAATATCTAGGAAAAAAGGAGAAGATTTATATGCTGTGTTTTGAGGCCCAATGCTTGATAAGCTTTATAAAACCACTTGCAATTATAAACTGTATACTGTCACATTTTAAACTTCGCAAATATACACATTAAACTTTCAATTACCTACAGCTTTGAAAAAACACAGAGAAAAGCCAAAAAAAAACTTTGTGCTCTATAATTAGGGACTATATACTCTAGCATCATTAACTTTTTGGTCTAGGATTAAGAACTTTATATTGAAACTGTAGCATTATAAACTTTAAAAACTATGCGATATAGACCTAAGAACTTTATATTGTAGCATAATTAACTTTACACTCTATGATTGGGGGCATTATACTATAGCATCATTAACTTTGTGGTCTACGGTTGAGAACTTTATACTGCATTTTGAAAAAAAAAGATAGAAGAACTATATACATCGCTTTGAAGTCCAATGCTTGATAAGCTTTATAAAACCACTAGGATATGAAGGAAGACGACACAAAAATTGAATGGTGAAATCCTAGCTAACCAAATAATCTGCACTAAACTTTATGCTCTGTATTATAAACATTGTACTGACACACTATAAACTTTGCAAATCATACACAGAAACTTTCTCATCACCTACAGCCCTTGAAAAAAGAATAGGAAACAAAAAAAACTTCACCTACAGCCCTTGAAAAAAGAAATAGGAAACAAAAAAAACTTTGTGCTCTGTAATTAGGGACTTTACAATCTTGCCTCATTAACTTTGTGGTCTAATACTAAGAACTTTATATTGTAATTATAGCATATAAACTTTAAACTTTGCACTATAGAACTAAATAACTTTACACAATGCACTATAGAACTAAAAACTTTATATTGTAGCATAATTAACTCCCCCCTTCAATTAGAGACTTTACTCTCTAGCATTATAGTGGCTTTGTGCTCTATAAATTAGGAACTTTACACTCTAGCATCTTTAACTTTGTACTTCTAGGATTAAGAAATTTATACTCTATCATTATTAACTTTGTTTGCTAGACTTGAAAATTTTATTCTATAGCATTATAAACTTTAAACTGTGCACTCTAAAACTAGGAACTTTATATTGTAGCATAATTAAGTTTGCACTCTATGATCAAGGGCTTTGTGCTCTATAATTATAAACTGTATACAGTCGCAATATAAACTTTGCAGTTATATACGATGAACTTTCATGACTTACAAAAAATTTGTGGATGCACAAACTTTTTGCATTATAGCAACTTTACATTGTAGCATAATTAACTTTGAATTCTATAATTGGGCGGCTTTAGGCTCTAAAATTATAAACTTTACGCTCTAGAATTATAAAATTGTATATAGTTGCAATATAAACTTCGCAGCTATATATAGTAAACTTTCATCACTTACATCCTTGAAAAACATAAAACAACAAAAAAACTTTTATAGTACATGTGTGAACCTCCTGTACTTGTAGGTAAAACTTATACCATCCAAGATTTTCAATTACTAAGTGTGTCACTGGGAGAATGGATTGAGGGGGGATTGACTAACCTTCTTTTGTCCACCTATAGTCTTCGCATCATTCAGACCCTCCCCGCGACCGCAGCCAGATTTTCTTGTTGATCATGCATCGGCTCCTTCCATTTTTCTCTGGTTATGTTATTTCAAAGGGAAACCATGATATAATTTGCATATAAAAAAGGGGTTCCCAAAAAAGCATGACTGAGTTGAAAAACATCAGGATACATTTAAAGACGCTAAGTGCTATCATAGGAAGGGTTTTGTTACCGTGGAAACCTAGCTAAAAAGTTTGAACTGATTAAGAATTTACACTCCAAAAATTCACAGAAAAAAGTGCTACCCTGACATTTCAAAATAGTATGCTCTCAAAAATTAAGAAAACTTTATAGTAGAACAATTCCAAACTATGAAATATTTAGTGTGAAACTTAGTACAGATTTTGCAAGAACTTTTTACAATAATATTTTAAAGCACTGTATTCTTGCATACCAAAAAATTATGCAAAGCCAAGATGAACTTTGTATGTATAATTGGAAAACTATCACAACACACATTTTTAATTTTGTGAAACACATGGAAGGGTGTGTGGTACTCGCCTTAATTTGTTGCTGAAACCCACGACTAAGAGAAGCAACAACCTGCAAAGAACCTTGTATTCACATCAAATCGTTTTGCCAGCCGAAAACTCACAGATCTTGGGGCTTCCGAGCAGTCAAACTCAAGCATGCTGCCAAACCCACATGACTTGACAAGAGCCTTTTCCTCCATGGTGAGGTTCTTTATAAAGGACCTGAATTTCCCCAGCTTTACGTTACTGCTGAAACTCTGCATATAACCAGGTACAGAGACACATAAGGCACAATATATATACTGAAACATTTAAAATACTTTGTATTCACAGATTCAATACTTTATACGAGCAACTTTTCCCCCATGAATGCAGAAACTTTGGAGAGATATACTGAAAACTTTATATATATACATATATATATGCTCATTTAAAAAAATTAAACTAGATTGAGGCAGGTTCTGCATATCACTTAATAGTAGTTAGAATATCATATACCTTCTTCTCCATTTTTAGAATCCTATTACTCCTGTCAATCCAAATGAAACAACTGAAACCTGCACGAAAAGAATGACCTGTAAACATTATGGATGGTAAGCGAAACTAATTCTATAGTTTTATGTGTACATATGGTACCAATGCTAGCCAAGGAACCACACATCACTGGAGGTCAGAACCTTGGTGCATCCCAGAAGACGCCACATCGAGGCGCTGCCCACAATTCTCCTCAAAATCCTCGACCAACCATAGGAGCCTGAGGAGGACTTTGGGGACTTGTTATCACACGTGGGTGTTGAATCCTGCTGGTCCTCAAAGATGGTGAAAGGGGGCGTGAAGACACAGGATAGAATGGAGGCCTTTGGCTGCTTGGAGCTGCCGTCTTCCTCGAGCTCAGAGTTAGAAGAGGCAGTTGCAGCTAAGGTCTCTTCCTTCAACTCAGAGTTAGAAGAAGAGGTTGCAGCTGCGGTGTCTTCATTGTGGTCAGAGTTATTAGAAGAAGAGGTTGCAGCTGCAGTGTCTTTGTTGTGGTCAGAATTATTAGAAGAAGAGGTTGCAGCTGCGGTGTCTTCCTTGCACAAAGTATCGGATGGCAGTGCTTCTCCCCTCTCAGGCAAGCTCGTCATCACCCAAGGACGCATGTGTGCGTAGGGCACCCGCAATATCCTACCAAAGCAACGAATCAGCTGAGAATGTAGCCTCTCAAGGTTCACACTGAATTTGCACAGAGGTAAAATGCTAAAGTAAACAAAATAAAAAATAACAGTAGCACGAATCATGCTAATAAGATGGGAACATGGCAGGGCGGATTCACTATAAATTCATGGGGCATACACATGTGCACACAATAATTTTCATCATGTAAGTACACAGTCAGATCCGAATTCGATCGAATAGCACACATCGAAGTTTTGGGTGTTTGATTTTGCACGGGAGGAAGAGGACGGGATGGGAGGGGAATTAGGCTGGCATACCTGTCGTCAAATGCTCGTCGCCGGCAAAGCATCCTACCACCTACAAAGCAGTGGAGGGGCTAGGGTTTCGCTTACCCGCCCGCGATCCAAGCCACGTCGAGAGGAATCTGCCGAGGCTGAGGGCGTGGGGATCGAGCCACAAGGCGGAGGCAGCAATTGAGATGGGAGAGGTGGCGTGGCGGAGTCGAAGGGGAAGCTCATGCTCGAGGGCGCGGTCCTCCTTACCGTGCCCTGGGGCGATTGGAAGCAGAGGTCCGCGGGGAGTGGCGGCGGCTCCTCCTCCCCGTTCCCCGGGGGCGATTGGAAGCAGAGGTTCATAGGGCGTGCGCACGCATGCGTCTCCTCCTCGCCATGCCGGGGTCGCCGGATTCCACGGAGCCACGGGGAGCGTTGTCGATGCGCCAGCGTGCTGGAGCGGGGGTACCACGGGCCGGGCGCGCCAGCATCGGGCAGAGCAAGATCCGGGCGCGCACGGACGAAAATCGCGGGGAGGTAGGTCGCCGGCTAGATCCAGGCGGGTGGTGATTTGGATGGGACAGTGGGAAGTGGAAACGGGAAAACGAAAACGAGTGTACGCGAGAAGGGGAACCCAAATGGAAGTGGTGGGGTCACTAGGATGCCGCCTAGAGGAGTAAGGGGGCCGTTCGCTGCAATTGTTGCGTGCGCGCGCCAAATAAGAAAATTGCTGATGAAGTGCTATTTAATGGGCTTCTGTATCAGTTTCGAAAACTTATCAGGTAAAGATCAATTGGTATATTTTCAGTTTTCAAATAAGTTGCGTCCAATAGCTGCTTCTTAACACTACGAGAAAGACACGAAACGCACGGCAAAGGCCGCACAGTAGAAAAATGCCCGGTAAAGGATGTTTGTCATGTGTTTTTTATCGCACGCACGACAAAGAGTATTTGTCGTGCGTTTCTCACAGCGCACGGCAAAAAAAAAGTTGACAGACAGAGACAGTAAGTTCACGGCAGGGGTCCTGCTTTGTCGTGCGCCATATTCACACGCATGATAAACATTTTCTTAAAAAACAAAAAAAAGCTGAGATTCCGGTGCCGCCGGGCTCACCATCAGTCCGCCGCCGCCGAGCCCACCACCAGGCTGCCGCCGCCCCAGAGGACGCCACCTCCACCAGATGGCGGATCCGGGGACCCTGGCCACCTGCAGCTGTGAGACATGGGTACCCCTGGGTCCCCACCGACACGACGACGACGATGATTGAATGCAGCTCCCTGCCGAGGAGAGATGTCGTGGAGCACCCTGCTCACCGGGGAGGGAGGCGGTGGAGGCCGGCAGAGCGCCCCACCCTGGATCCTCCCGCCGCCGCAACCAAGATCTCCACGTGCGTCGTCCTCTACGAGTGACCTCCACGGAATAGCTCTCCTTCGCCACCACAGACCCCGCGCCATGGCCGCCCCCACGCCGGCGGAGCTTGCGCCAGGGCTGGCGTGGCCGCGGCGGTCCGCGCTTGCCAGATCCGCCCGTCGTGGCTGCCTGCAGCCGTCCGCGCGCCGGCGGAGCCCGTGCCGGAGCCGGCGAGGCTCGTGGTCCGCCGCCGCGGCCGTCCTCACCCAATTCAATGCGCGGAGGAGGGGAGGAGGTAGGGAGGCGGCGGATCAGGGGAGGGAGTGAGGCGGGGAGAGGCGGGGAGGAGGAAGGGAGGCGGCGGAGACTGGGAGGAGGAAGGAGATCGAGAGAGGCTGCGGCTGGGGGAGGTTGGATGGTTGGAGGAGATATTTATGTGCTAGGGTTTCGCAGGGGAGGGGTTGTGGACTTAACGGGCCGTGGGTTGAATTAATGCACTACGTGAAAACCTCAAATAGGTCACACATCATTTGTAACAGGCCCTTAACACCCGTTACATGCACCCACATCTGTAACGGTTGTTGTTTGGCGCCCGTTACCCATAAGCGCAGCAGGCCGACCCCGGGGTTGGCCTCCACAACACCCGTTACCAATGTGGACTTCTGGTAACGAGCTTCTTAAACGCCCGTTACATGAATTCGTTGTAACGGACGTTAAATCGAGTCCGTTACAAAAGGTAAACCTATCCGTAACGGGCTGGTAAAGTCCATTACCGATCTATGCCCTATCAGTAACGGGCTATTTAAGTCCGTTACTGATCACTGCCGTATTGGTAACGGTCTATAAAGTCCGTTACCGATAACTCTCGTACTGGAGACGCATCTTTGTTCGGATGCGTCTCCTTTGCTCGCGACCCAATTGGATACGCTCATTTCTTAGGACTCGTCTTCTTTGATTGCCACCCAGGGTCGTCTTTTTTCTCACATCGGAGATGCTCGTTGTTATTGCTCGTCTCTGTCTTCTCCTTCCGACACCACTCGTTTCTCTCTCCTCAGAAGGCCACTCCCGTTCTGACAACAACACTCGCTCTCTCTCCTCAGAAGTCCCCGCCGGGCTGCCCCGTTCGCCGCCGCCAGTTGCGCGCGCTCTGAGGATCGCGCTCTCTCTCCTCAGAAAGCCAGAGCTGCAGCAGGGCAGCCGGCCGCGTGCGCGACGGCGAAAGGGGCCAGCGGACGTCGACCGTGGTGTCATCCAAAACAGACGCCTCCATGTCCCCTCCCCCAGGGGCTCGGTGCCGTCCTCCGCGCTATCGCCGTGGCCGCGACGCCGCCTCGGATCCTCCTCCTCGGCCGCGCTCACCTCGTAGAAAGTCCTCGTCACGGTGGAAATTAATTGGCCCCTTTTATTGAAATTCTTCAGCTGTCCTAATCCTCTTATGCTATCGTTTTTTTTTGTGTGAGGAATTATGCTCATTTGGTGTATGGAATGCAGATGGTGGCTGCTGCTCGGGCTTGGATGTACAGACAGCCCCAAGAAGATTGGGAGAATTTCTTAAGCGGGGTCAATGGTTTTCTAAATCAAACAGAGGCGGATATGAGAAACCGTAGTGTTCGGACAATGCTTTGCCCCTGTATAGATTGTCTCAACCAGAAGAAATTCGCACAACGGGAAATCATTTTTCATTATTTGGTCATACGTGGTTTCACAAAAAAATTACACGTGTTGGAATAAACATAGTGAGGAAGGCCTTAATGAACTCGAAGCAGGCTGCCTAAATGAAGGTGAAGTGCGACACCATGCTACCGACCATGATGAAGATCTTGATGACGGTGGAGTTTTTGAGGAAAATGAACCATTATTCCCACCAAATGTGATGAGGCCTAAGGATATCACTGATCAAGAAGTTAGGGGCTTCGATGATGGTGAGGTGTTGCAACGTGTGCACAATGTTGATCAAATGTTGCGGGATGTTGAGTTTCAACGAGTGTACACACCTTCTGAATTAGCGAGGCTGAAGCAGTTCATTGAAGATTCAAAGAAACCCCTATATCCAGATTGCCAGAAGTACTCTCGCCTTTCTGGTGATCTAAAACTTCTGCAGCTTAAGGCAGATCATGGTTGGAGCAACAAAAGTTTCAAACATCTATTGGATGTGCTTAGAGACATGCTACCTGAAGGAAACCAAATAGCAGAGTCTGTCTATGAGGCGAAGAAGATAATCTGTCCTCTGGGAATAGAGGTTGAAAAAATCCATGCATGCAAGAACAGTTGTGTATTGTTCCATGGAGATTATGCAGACCTCGACAAGTGCCCCAAGTGTGGCTATGATTGGTACAAGAGGAAAAAGAATGGTGGAGATGATAATAATGCTGATGACGAGAACGAGCCCGGCGAGATCAGAGGGGCTCCTGTGAGGGTGGCACGGTATTTTTGCATCATTCCTCGGCTGAGAAGATGGTTCGCAACACGAAAGGAGGCCCAACTCTTGCGTTGGCATGACGAAGGGCGAAAGGAGCTTAAGCAAGATGGCAAGTTTAGGCACCCCGCAGATGCAGCACAATGGGGTAACATTAATAACCACTTTCTGTGGTTTGACGAAGACATAAGGAGCATACGGTTTGCTATGAGCACAGATGGCGTGAACCCATTCGGTAACCAGACCTCAACACATAGCACCTGGCCTGTCGTGCTGTCGTTGTACAACCTTCCACCCTGGCTATGCAAGAAACAGAAATATATGATGCTGACAATATTGGTCTCCAGGCCAAAGCAACCTGGCGACCGTATTGATGTCTACTTGAGGCCACTAGTTGATGACTTGAAGATACTGTGGAACCTTAGTGTGAAGGAGGTTTGGGATGAGTACAAGCGTGAGGAGTTCACAATGCGCGACATGTTGTTCACCACCATCAATGACAACCCAGCTCATCGCAACCTCTCTGGCCAGAGTAAAAGTAAAGGTGCAGCTTGCCCACACTGCTTGGAAGATACTTGCGCAGTATGGCTAAGTCATTCAAAGAAATACGTATTTATGGGGCACCGTCATTTCCTCGGCAAGAAACATCCATACCGGGCCATGGATTGTCAGTTTAATGGGGAAAAGGAGAATCGAGAGGTGCCGTTGCATGTGACTGGAGATCTGGTCCACTTGAAAGTCAAGGACGTCAAAACTATCGAGGAGTTACCCAAACTGACTGAAAAAACCCTTGGCAAAAGAAAGAAACGAGATGGTGAAGAAGAAGAAGAAGCAATGTGGAACAAGAAATCAATTCTATGCGAGCTAGAGTATTGGCCGATGTTGGATGTGCGTCATTCGATTGACAACATGCACGTCAAGAAGAATGTGTGTGAAGCTACTTGTGGAACATTGCTACAACAGAAGTCCAAAGGAAAATATCATAAAAATGAAAGGGAGGATCTTAAAGAACTGGGCATTAGGCCGGAGCTCTATGCAGAGGAAACAGATACAGGGACAGACCTTCCCGTTGCTGCAACCACCTTGTCAAAGGCAGAGAGAAAAGAATTCTATCAGTTTTTGCATGATTTGAAAGTACCTTCAGGCTACTCATCAAACTTCAAGAGGCTAGTGTCGGTGAAGGACATGAAAATGAATTTCAACTTGATGAAATCTCATGATTGCCATGTGTTGATGACAGCTCTTCTTCCTGTTGCACTTAGAGGTATCAAGACAGAACTGGTTCGCGACGCGGTCACGAGCTTGTGTTTATTCTTCAATGCAATAGAATAGAAGGTGATTGATGAGGAAAAACTATTAGACTTAAAGAGGAGGCATTTCGAGACCCTATGCCTGCTTGAAGCTACCTTCCCACAATCATTCTTTGATCTCATGCTACATCTAACAGCACACCTCGTGAGGGAAATCTGGTTCCTTGGCCCATCTTACCTTCATCAGATGTTTCCATATGAGAGGTTCTATGGATTCCTGAAATCATTGGTACATAATCGGTTATTTCCGGAGGGAGCCATTGTTCGTGGCTACGAGACCATCGAAGTAGTGGAGTGGGCCATGGGTTATATGGACCCCCAAAACCCCATTGGTGTGCCTCACTCACGGCATGAAGGTAGGCTTTCAGGTGTTGGGACCCTGGGGAAAAAGTCAGTCACTCCGGAACCAGATGCCTTCCAAAAGGCTCATTTCACCATGATACAACAGCTGCACCTAATTACACCGTTTGCCAATGAGCACAAGCGACAACTACGTCAAGACAACCTTGATCGTGGTAGGGCTTGGCTTGCAAAGATGCACATGCAAGGTTTCAGCAGGTGGCTCCGAGATTATGTCGAGACATGCAGCAATGCTGTAATAACCGACGAGATAAGGAATCTAGCAGCGGGGCTATTGTTCACTGTTACAAAATACCAAGCAATAGATATCAATGGATACACGTTCTACACCATGGCCCAGGATAAAAAGAGCATCTATCAAAATAGTAGTGTGCGTGTACGGGCCGTCGTCGTCGACAGTCATGATGATGATGACATGGAGACAGACACATATTATGGTCAAATAGAGGAGATATGGGACCTTGATTATGTAGGATTGAAGGCAGTCTTGTTTCGGTGTAGATGGGTCACCAATGCGAAGAGAGCTGTGAGCAAGGACAAATATGGTTATGTTAGTGTTGATCTCCGGGTCTTTGGTTACAAAAACGAACCGTTTGTCTTCGCCAACGATGTTGAGCAAGTGTTCTATGTACCTGACCTTGCAAAGAAGAACTGGTCTGTGGTTATGCCTGGAAAAAAAGGATTGTTGGGGTTGAAAATGTTGTTGAGGAGGAGAAATACAACCAGTTTGACGAAATTCCATCCTTTGACACTTCATATAAGCCCCGACTCTTGGGAACTAACAAAACACCGTACTTGTGAAGCGACCACAGTGAAAAAATCTATATACAGAAATCAAAGAAGAAAAAGCAAGCCTGATTTCTGCTGAATCCTTTTTGTAATGCAGGATGTGTCTATTGGTGGAAATGGAATTTGTAATATAAAGGATGTGATGTATTGGTGGAATTTGAATCCTTTTTGTAATATATAGGATGTGGTGGAATTTGAATCCTTTTTGTAATATATTTTGTTTATATTCTGCTTCAGTTCAGCAAGTATGTTGCAGGCTGCTTCAGTTCAGTAAGGGGCGTTAATATAAAAGAGACGAGGATTAGCCAACCCGCGTCGCCTTTGTTATGGGCAAGAGATACGAAATCACACACACAGATTACATCAAAAGAGAAGCGGATTAGCCAGCCCCCGTCGGCTTGTTCTTCTTCATGCTTGCAAGTGAGTAGGTAAATCATACAAAAAATTATACTGCACACAGATAATCACACAAGCATGTCTCTTGAGATGCAAAATCACACACACAGATTACAGTCATCAATGATACATCAGAAGGTTACAAAGCGGCCATCTATGTTCATCATCACTAGGCACTTCCAGGATGAGGAACATAGATCTAAACTAAGCAAAAGAGATATACTTCTGTCGGCTTGTTCTTCTTCATGCTTGCAAGAGAGTAGGTAAATCATACAAAAAATTGGACTGCACACAGATAATCACACAAGCATGTCTCTTGAGATGCAAAATCACACACATAGATTACAGTCATCATTGGTACATCAGATAGGGAGGCCTCGGGAATCTTGGCCAGCTCGGCAGCCTCGAACTCGCGTCCGGCTCCAGCTGAATCTCCGGCCGGCCAGAGGTAGAAGACCACTGCGGTGGTGGGTGCTGACTTGGCGATGTTGATGCTCAAAGTTCGTTCTTGCTCCTTCCCTGCCCGTTGGTCGTTCGTCGGAGGTGAAGAGAAAAGAGGCCGCCGTCGGCTTGTTCTTCATGACGAGATATGCTCCAGATTCTGGCTTCTTCTTCATGCTTACAAGTAAGCACAAGAGAAAGATACAGCAGAGGGTGGAAACATATCCCTTCAAAAATCCTCCTCCTGGAGGAGAAGGGAAAGCAAAAGGAAGCGCAAGTTTGACGAGAAAATTGCAGTAGGATGGTTCTGCAGCAGGAAACGTATCCCTTGTTCTCGGCTTGTTCTTCCTGATGTCAGGAGGTTCTGGGCTACCTTCCCCTGATAGTTGATATATCACAAGGATTTTTCTAGCAGCTGTGCTAGAGGGATGAGCAACCCAGTCACCCATATCACAAGAATTCTTCTAGCAACTGAGAGAACGAGGAGGAGGAAGAAGAGAGAAAAGCAAAAGCTTGCGTCCTACAAGATCTATTCTTTGTGCCATAGCTAGATCTAGATCTAGAGAAGAAGGAAGCAAGTGAGGAGGACCGATAGGCGTCGGTGCCTTTTTATAGCAAAAACAAGGAAGGGATAAGATCGGTTGTCAAAAAAAGAGGAAGGGATGAGATCAAGAGCACAGGAAACGGGAAGGTTCCCAAGAAATTGATGCCAGATCCAGTCAATGGGGAAACAGTTGCCCAGTCAATGGCTGAGAGCAGAGGCAGTGATTCCAATGTAGAATTAAATGATACACAGATTAACCAAACGTCATCTCCAATGTAGAATTAAAGGATAGTAAGCGGATTAGCCAAACGTCATCTGCAATGGAGAATTAAAGGATACGCGGATTAACCAAACGTCGTCTCCATTGCATACTTAAATCGTGTTTGGAAACAAATCTCCTGTATCTTCTCCTTCCAAAATAATTTAGATCCCCTGCCCCTTCATCTACCTGCGAAAAAACAGCAACTGCCTACTCCTCATCGTCACCATTCCCGGGCGGAGATGAATAGCATGCCCGGAAGAAGCAGGTGGCACCAGCCGTCGTCGCTGCTGGACCTCCCTCAAGACCTCCGCATTGAGATTACGGCGTGCGTCGGTGCGACCTCGGAGCGGCCCTTGGCTGACCTCCGCAGCCTACGCGGTACTTGCTCGACCATACGCCGCGTGTGCGGCCACGGCGACGTCGGCCGGCGTTTGTCGATAGAGGGGATAAGAGATGAGATTTCTTGGGTGTGGGACCCTACCGCCTACAAATCCTTCCTTGCTATGCTGACCGATCTCGGGAATCCGGAGGCTTGCTTCTTCTCTGGGATCAAAGCCGTCTTCATGGAAAACAGGGGATGCAATGATCTCCGACAGTGCCGCCGAGGGTGGGCACGATGCGGCGGCCTATCTATACGCCATCTTACTCTACATGGACAATGGTGGTGCCGCCGCCGACGACACCGCGAAGCGGTACATGAGGCGGGTCGCGGGCGGCGGCAGTACGACGTCGAGATGGCTGAGCAACGAGGGGTGCCTGCCTTTGCGCGAGAAGGCCACGCGTGCGATCCACTCCTTGACTTGGCGCATTTGGGGTGAACCGCTGCCACCTCCGGCACAGGTGCGCGGCGATCAGCCGTGCGCAGGCAACGACAGCTCCTGCGGCGTGGATAAAGGATGGCTTGGAATTTCTCT
Source organism: Cenchrus fungigraminus (assembly GCA_036936925.1). NCBI lineage: Eukaryota > Viridiplantae > Streptophyta > Magnoliopsida > Poales > Poaceae > Cenchrus > Cenchrus fungigraminus. The sequence continues at coordinate 25,473,820 of CM072780.1, read as the reverse complement.
GTTTTGCAGCGAAGACTGTAGGCTCCGCTGCGAAATAGTGAAGTTGGAACGGAGTATTGGAATAGGAAATCAGTAGTGGATTAGCTTTTGTATGTTGCTCGTATTATCTGTGTAAAATTTTGGAAGAGCAGCAAAGCCGACGCGGGTTATCAGTCCCGTGTCGCTAATGACTGTGGGGCCCAGTTCTATTCGAATGAAGAACAGTTCGCATTTCTCCTTTTAATCTGCAATCAAATGTTGTAATAAATATTTCTTCATCGTAATTAGTCCAAATTTGATATTTTTTTCTAAATTTTTCTAAAATCACCATCTTTTCATTAATTTTATTGTTTAGTGTATATTCCGTTTCTTGAATAATGTTTATATGCCTTATTTTGTTCTTTGTAAGTACAACATATAAATAATATTTGTTTTACACAACCATTAGTGATGAAACTTTGCATTTCGTAAGCTTAAGGTGAACACAAGGTTTTGTTAAGTTTTCAAATGCATATGAGTTCGAACATGTTGCAAAGTATGGAAAACTTCAATGTTCAAGCAACATTCTAGGAAACTATGTGAGAGATGTAGACATTTGTACACAAGTATATTATTCCTTCATCCATACTATTTGAAATTTTGAAGACAAGTTTAGGTACCCAAATTATGTTGCCAAGTCAATTTGTAGATTTTTTAGAGCAAATTTGATGTTATTAGAATTATTATATAATTACCATGGGGTGTAAAAACAAAATATAAGAATTTTGGGCACACAAGTGTGACTGTTGATATTTTATTCAAATACTAAATGTGCAAATATGAATTGTTCGTATTTTTTTGATTTTTTAGGTGCTGTTTTATGAGCTCTAATATTTTAGGAAGCAAGTTTCATTCCAAAAAAAATAGTGACGGGCCCACGCGTCAGTGTCAGCAGCCAATATAAAAAAGATAACCATTGCCTGCTCGCCCGGACCCAACTGCCAACAAAGGCGATGCGGGTTCACTAACCATCGTCGCCAATGACACTGGCCCACGCGTCAGCGTCAGCAGGCTAACCCGCGTCGGCAAAGACTATCCATTGTCTCTAAGATCTAATTCATCACAACAGATCTCCAGTTTATCACAACAAAACACATATTAAAGGAGATGCGGATGGATCTACTCGCGTCTATTAGATCGAGTTCTTGACATACAAAATCTAACAACCAAACTAATTAACTAAGCAGTTCATGATCAAGAGACAAACTAAGCAGTTCATGTCCAACAACCTGACGAAGACACAAAAGCACACACACATTATTACTAATTGGTAGAGGAGTCTATCAATTAGTCGATCGCCGCCGTCGGAGTCCCGCCGTCGTCGCCGCCGTGGCTGCCGTCAGAGCCGTCGTCGCCGTCGGAGCCGCCGTCGTCGAAGACGAAGTGGCGGCCAGCCCGCTTGACCACGGGGAGCTTCTCGAGCCTCTCAGCCAACCCGTGGATCCTGAAGGTGAGACCCTTCACGCTCGGGTCCTTGTCCACTTCATGAGGCGCCTTGATGTCGAAGGCCTCGCCAACATCTTGAAGCTTTCTGAACGCGCTCCTGAGTAGGTCGACGGCGAACTTAGTGTCGTCGAAGAACGGTTCCTCATCGGCGTCCTTGGTCACCGACTCCTTCCCCTTCTCCAACTTCCTCCGACAACGGCTTTCGTCGTCGTCGTCCTCCCTTCGGCCCCGCTTCACCGGCGGCGGGCCCCTCGACACCATCTCCTCCTTCGTGATCTCTCGGTGACCGAAGATTTTGTAGTGGTGGATCACGAGGAGGAAGAAGAAGCGAGATAAGCTTATGGAAGAAGCAGGGGAAAGCAGGGGAAGGCAGGGGAGTTATATTGACAAGACGCGGAATCGTCAGGCGCCTCTGCCCCCACCCACTACTCCACTAGTGCCACTCAATTGCGCCTCGGGCTCCGTTTCGGGCGCAAAACCGTCCAAAACCCACGTCGCCTTTCAATTACGCGGGAAGGTGAAGGGGCAGGGGCAATGATGTCGGGCCCACTCATCAGCAGCAGCCAAACTGTGGCACCTTTTCAATTTCCATTTATTTTTTTTATTTTGGGAACAACCGCCCCCCCCCCCCCGTCGCCTCCACTTTCAACCCTCGTCTTCTTTCAATTTCAACCTCGTCGCCTTTCAATTTCCAAACCCCGTCGCTTTTCTATTTCCTCACCTTCTCCTTGATGGTCGTGTTGTGCTTGATGCTGCTACTGCCAGATGATCTTATCACCCAGATCATCATCCACTACATCAAGGATGAGCCCGTCATTCGTTTTCTGATCCTTCGTAATCAAATCTGCGGCACCTTCCAGCGCATCTGCGACTCTGATGAGGTACTACAGCACGTGTCGCTATGTGAGCTTCGTCAGGTGTGCAAGAATCACTACGTCAGGTCGTGCTTTGAGCGGCGCTTCCGCGAGGCCAATCATCCGGAGGCATTATGCTTCGAGGGGATGGAGAGGTTGATGAGGCGGCGGAATCCCGATAAGGGTCTGAAGCTCGTTGGAGATGCCGCTGCTGAAGACGCCGGTGCGAAGTACTTCTTAGCGATGCTGAAGTACCGTTGCAACCCTGCGGACCCCGAAGCCAATGGCACTGCTTCAAGAAATCAGCGGCGGCCCGTCGCCCCCTGACGGGCGGTGGAAGAACCACAACCTGTGGCGGCTGTGCTACCTCGTCAAACGGGATCTCGAAAACATTACGTGGTGGTACTGGCATGGTGACGGTGACAACAACATTCCATTGCTGCCCGTCCAGAATCCCCACGTCTGCATTTGGGCAGCGGGATGTAGGCGCTACGGGCCGGAGACCTCAGAGATCATCCACTACTACAGCGCCGAGTGTCGCATCCGTCATGAGTTCTACCTCTGGACGCATAACTTCAGCGCCGCCGTGGAGTACGCCATCAACAGGATGAACATCGGGATGTAGGCGCAAGCATCAATGAACATTATCTATCTTGAATGTAAATTATTAGATATTACTAAACGCGGATTTGATTTTATCAGGATGTCGGTTTTTAATCGGTTTTTGATAGACAAGATTTGATTTGTCATGTTTGTGAGTCAAATCGAAGGTTGCGGTGGTCTCATTTGCCGCCGACGAGGCCTAGGATGCCCTCTTGGGTGTCAAAACCGCCGAAGCGGGTACGGCGGGGGCGGCGGCGGGCGGCGGTGCCCTCTGCTTCCTCCTTTGTTCTATTGGGGAATAAAGAACAGTCTATCCGTCCCGCGTCGCCAACGGCATTTCTCTTTTTAATCTGCAATCAAATTTTCTAACATGTATTTCTCTGTCGTAATTAGTCCAATTTTGATTTTTTTTTCTACAATTTTCTAAAATCACTGTGTTTTCATTAATTTCATTGTTTAGTGTATATTCCGTTTCTTGAACAATGTTTATATGCCTTATCTTGTTCTATGTAAGTACAACATATAAATAATATTTGTTTTCCACACCTCCTGTAATGAAACTTTGCATTTTCGTAATCTTAAGGTGAACACAAGGTTTTGTTAAGTTTTCAAATGCTTATGAGTTTGGACATGTTGCAAAGTGTACGTGGAAAACTTCAATGTTCAAGGAACATTCTAGGAAACTATGTGAGAGATGTAGATATTTGTACACAAGTATATTGTTCCTTCATCGAAACCATTTGAAATTTTGAAGACAAGTCTAGGTACCCAAATTATGTTACCAAGTCAATTTGTAGATTTTTTTAGAGCACACTAGATGTTATTAGAATTATTACATCATTAACATGGGATGTAAAAACGAATTCTAAGAATCTTGGGCACACAAGTGTGACTGTTGATATTTTATTCAAATACTAAATGTCAAAATATGAATTGTTCGTATTTTTATGATTTTTTAGGTGCTGTTTTATGGGCTCTAATATTTTAGGGAAGCACATTTCATTCGAAAAAAATAGTGGCTGGCCCACGCGTCAGCGTCAGCAGCCAAAATAAAAAGATAACCACTGCCCGCCCGCCGGACCCAACTGCCAACAAAGGCGATGCGGGTTCACTAACCATCGTCGCCAATGACATTGGCCCACGCGTCAGCGTCTGCAGGCAAACCGTGGGCGGGCTGCTCAAAATTTCCCACCTATATTGACTATAATGCCCATGGAATTCCAATTCCACCAGAGAGCCGCCAAGGGCACGCCAGTAATTTCCTTAAACACAGTTACGCACGCAGTTCCTCAGGGGATATATTCGGCTCCTCGCTAGACAGATCCACAACGCCCGCACTCTCCCCACCGCCGCCGCCACTCTCCCCGCTCTCTCCCCGCTCGCCTTCGCCGCTCTCTCCCCACCGCAGCCCTGCTCTTCTCCAGCCCCACCGCTCCCTGCGTGACGACGGTGACGAGGACGCGGTTACTGGCGTGCGGACGGCTTCCCGACCAACCTAAAGACGGTTGATGCGGATCTGTCATCCCCGGCCACGACAACGAGCCGGCCACCTCAGGCCACGAGCCGACGTGGATCCGGCCCCTCCGACCATCACGAGAACAACTACTTCATTCGCGACAGAGGTTAGTCCTGCTTGAACCCCCAACAACACCCTCTCTCTGCTCGGCCACCAAATCTGCTATATATTCATGTCAATGTGGATTAGGGAGACATGCCTTGATAGTTCATTTTTAATTGATTGACTGTGGATTTAATGGATGGATTTTGTTGCTCCAAGTCTGTTTGAATAAATTGTTGCTAACAGATGAAGTTATATGAACTGTTGAAATTCATTTTCATGTTCCTCGTGCTACAATTTTTGCACTGTAAATTCATGAAAAGCATTGAGGATTAATGCATACTTTAATTCTGCTATGCTTTGAATGTACCAGATCGACAGTTATGCTTTGGACATGTTAGCATTCTTTAATTTTGTTATGCTTTGAATGTACCAGATCGACAGTTATGCTTTGGACCTGTTAGCATACTTTAATTCTGATGGCCACATAATGTCAGTGGGAATTGCATCGCAGTGGTTTATAATGTAGTGATAACTAGACTGTCCTATGCTTTGTTGTGAGTGTTAATTGTTTCACTACTGTCATATATATTGTTATTGTTGGTGTCATGATGTGTTGTGAGTGTTGTTTCAGTATTGTCATATATAATGTCATGATTGCTTTATCCTCTTGTTGCATGTACACATGGAACACACAATCCATTGCTGCTGAAGTTGGACAAGGAAGCAGTTGAAGGAATTTATTCCCTGCTTTGATATATAAGCATATTGTTGTGTCCCTATCAAAATGGTTAGCACCTATCCCTGTATGCTAATTAAGTAAAATATGAACTGTGTATGTCTATGCTGATTTTATTTACGACTTGTAATGATTTCTAGTGTAATAACAGCTATTTTGCCTGTCAGAGAAAACGAATTTATCTAATAAGAATTTTGTTTAGATTTTCAGTCTTGCTTATGTTGCTCTACTGACAACCTGACATATCATCTATGCAGTCTCCCACAACAACAAACTCCTCTACCTCCAGTGCACCATCACAGCCCATCGGCGGTGAACCTTCTTCACAGGGTCACTCAGCACAGACTGCTGCGAGTAGTACTCGATCCCGCGGGTTAAGGACACAAACCAAATGGCCAGAAGACAAGTTGACTGCAACTGGATTTGATGCCAATTTCTGGCCTACCCCAGATGCTGCGAGGGATAGATTTGTATTGGTCTGTCGCCTCATTGCTCGGGAGAGGGTGTCAATCAACATGGCGGTTGACAATCTGTCACCAATTGAGAAGGAACATCTGTTCACAGTTTTAGAGGAAAAGGTAGATTACCCAGCCAATGTGGAAGAATCTGTTCACAAGAAGGCAGTTAAGGCAGCTATATCAGAGATTGGAACCTTGCAACGGCGGTTCAAGGCCCATTTAAGAAAAAAATATGTGAGCGAAGAGGAGACTCCCTTTGTGAAGCATGCCTTTTTGCAGCAACAAGACTGGGACATGTTTGTGCAGGAAACCAATTCTCCTTCATTTCAGCAATTGAGCCAGGAGATGAAACAAAAGAGAGCATTGCATAATAAGCCACACAAGACGGGCAGAAAAGGTTATCATGGTAAAAGGAAAGAGTGGGAGGAGGAGGATGCAAAGCTAGCTGCAGAAGGAAAACAGAACCCTTGGGACCAATTTCCTGGACGTTCGAGACCTTATCTGCGGGCAAGGGTAGGGAAGAAGAAGAAGAATACTAGTGAAGGAAGCGGGGGCATAACATTCAGTAACCCTCCGGTGGTGGGGGTAGCAGATAGGGTGAAAACACTTACAGCTCAGGGTAGCGATGGTTCTTTCTCTAGGGTTAGGGAGGATGATATCCTCACCGCAGCACTTGAGACTCTAGAGCATCGAGGTCGGGTTCGAGGCATGTCTAGTTCACTTGGCTGGGGTAAAGGGTTTGGTGAAGAGTTTGCTGGAATGTACAGGAAGAAGAGGAGGAACAAGAGGTCTGATGCTCATGATATGATGGACTTAACATTTAAAGCAGTTGTCCGTGCTCTAAGACTATCAGGCATCGAAATACCGAAAAATGTACTTCTTCCTTCCTAATTACCAGCGCCTGTCAGTAGCAGTGAGGAAGAAGACGTGCATGGCAGCGAGGAAGAAGATGCGCATGACCGCGAGGAAGAACATGCGTATGACAGCGAGGAAGATGCGTGTGGCAGAGAGCAAGACCATTGGAATGCCAATGAGGACGAAGCGAATCAAGTGCACAGTGATAGTCGATCACCTATGCTGGACACAATAGATAAGCTGACAGAGCCAACCACGTGCAGCCTTTTGGATGGCACCGGGATTAATGTGGAGCTCGCACTAGCGAAAGTCTTTCTATTTCAAAAGGCTTGCCATTCAGTACCGGTGCAGGATGGGTATGTTGTGGTGCAACCTACTTATGTGTGGGCCAATGCGGGTCACTACCCTCTGCCTGTACTAATTGATGGGGGTGACATAGCAACCCTAGCTGAGGCTCTCGTTCAAAGAATCCAATGGCCAAAGGACAGGATCCTTATACCACCCATGACGAGACATCCCAACCCTGAAGCCGCAACAGGTAGTAGGGGTACAGCATCAGATGGAGGTACTGCAGCTTAGTGTCAGCAAGAGAAGGCTCAACAGCAGCAGCAGCAGCAGCAGATCAGCAAAACTATGCAGTAGGAGCGTCGACAATAGCCGGAGGAGCCCAGGCAAACTCCGCCTAAGCAACAGCTGCTACATGAGGATAAGCAACAGACGGAACAGCAGCCTCTCCAGCAGAAGGAGGAGGAGCGCAGGCAATCTCCCCCTAAGCAGCAAATGCAACATGTATAGCAGCCTCTGCAACAGGAGGAGGAGCCCAGGCAATCTCCACTGCAGAAGGGGAACCAAGCCAGGAAACCTCTGTCTAAAGATGAGATTCTTAACTGTATTATTGGGACAGAACAGGAACGACCAAAATACAAGCCTGGTGCACCTATGTTGTCGAAAGCAAACTTAGAGGCTGCTGGACCAAATTGTGCCAGGTTGCATGCTTACGTCATGGAACACAGTAAGGATAAACTTGCCTTTCCAGCAAAGGTGGATCAACACTACTTTAAAGGTGGTGGTGGTGCTTTAATGTTAAACATTGCATTCAGTAGCATGTATAACCTTATAACCCTGGCTTCTCTGGATGTTACCTTATTCAGGTTGTGGACATTGTAAGTCCCTTAAAACCTAAAAAGATATTTCTTTAATTTTGACCACAAAGTTCATGCATGCTAACAATTTGATTTTTTGTAGGAAAATGGTGGACAAGGTAGCGGAGATGCAGATCAGTGTTGGGTTTTTAGATCCAGATATTTTCACTTCCACAAATATTTCTCAGCATTCTGGCCTTGTAATAAAAGCAATCGCAAATGCAATGAACAACGACTACGTGGTGGGTGCCTACTACACTAGCCACTGTGTAACACTGATCATGTGTATGAAGTTCAAAGAGGTTTGGTATCTAGATTCTGCTAAACAACATCCCCCGCTAAAGTTCTCAGACCTCAAATCTGTTGTGGGCTGGTTAGTATCTTGTAGGTTTTGTTCACAAAAATTCAATCTCTTAGTGTTTCCAATCGGTATTGCTGACCATGCAGGGCCTTTGGTACAGTATCTTGTAGGTTTTGTTCACAAAAATTCAATCTCTTAGTGTTTCTAATCGGTATTGCTGATCATGCAGGGTCTTTGGTGATCATGCACAGGACGGAGTGATGAAAGGAAAGAAAAAAGCCAAAAGCCACACTCAAGCACAAAACAAATCTCGATGTAAGACCGAGGTTTTTTTATGGTCCCTTCTTACCTATTTGGTATTGCATTAACTTGTCATTTTGGTACCTCGATGCAGTGTGCTCAGCAGCCATGGCGGTCCTCTTTGTGTGGATACCATGTGGCATTCCATATGTTAAGACCACTCGATGACATACCTGACATCAAGAAGGCTGCTGTAAGTAGATAATAATGCTCAACCTTGTCTCTGCTTATATTCTCCATCTGATTTTAGAAACTGATTTCTACTTATATTCTCATAAATGATTGTATTTTGCAGGATTTCAAAGTTGCTGTAGATGTTTCCACAGAAGATCTAAAGCGTGTTCGGGAGATGTTGTGCGAGTACATTCTTAAGGAGACCATCGACCGAAAGGGCAACTTCTATAATGGTGCACCGTGAGTTCATTGTAGCCAGAAACTTGAAACTCATTCAGTCTTCTTTAGTCAGGTGTTGTTGCCTGAGAAACCTGCTTGGCTTGCTTGGTTGGGGTAAGATGCTGCCTGGTTCAGGCAGTTTTCTCATGACTCCATCCAAACAAGCCCTGATGAGAGTAACTTGAAACTTGATGTGATCCTAGCTTGTCTATAAATGTGATCTTGCTTGTCTATAAATGTGATATTGCTTTGCCTATATCTGTGATGTGAGAATGTGTTTGTGATGTCTCCTTGCTGTGGTGGCTGCCATATCCTGGCTGGTTCCAGGATGGCAGGATGCAGCCCCTGATGGCTGCCAAATCCTGGTTGGTTCCAGGATGCAGCCGGCAAGCAGGCAGGTTACTGTAGGGGTGGCCTACGTATCTGTAACGGGTGTTAATTAAAGCTCGTTACAAACACTGATCGGTAAGTAACTGGCTTCATTCGGAAAGCCCGTTACAAACATGCCAACAATGTAACGGGCATCGTAAAAGCCCGTTACCAGTACTGACCGGTGGGCCCCAGGACCTGGCCCATTCGTCGAGATAGAGGAGACGCAGGTTGAAAGCACGCGTCTCCTTTAGTCGAGAGACAGCAGACGCACGTGGAAACAGATGCGTCTCATTTCGTCGAGACAGAGGAGACGCAGGTTCACAGCACGTGTCTCCGATGTTGAGTTCACAGTAACGGGCTCTGTTTTGGTGCCCGTTACCAAAGTTCCCTGTGGGCCTAGAGAAACAGTCATTTTCACGTGACCGGTGACTAGTTGTGGTAACGGTTGTTGTTTGATGCCCGTTACGAATCCTAGTTGTGCTGAGACGCGCGTGGAATAGACGCGTCTCATTTCGTCGAGATAGAGGAGACACAGGTACACAGCACACGTCTCCGATGTTGAGTTACTGTAACGGGCTCTGTTTTGGTGCCCGTTACCAAAGTTCCCTGTGGGCCCAGAGAAACAACCATTTCACGTGACCGGTGGCTAGTTGTGGTAACGGTCGTTGTTTGATGCCCGTTACAAATATGTGGTATCAGTAACGGGTATCTGCCTGTTACCTTTCTTGGCTCATTTGTAACACTTGATCGGTAACGGGCGTTTTGCCCGTTACTAAAGCCAATCTATGCCCGTTACCAAAGTGAGTTTTTCACGTAGTGATGGGTTATCTGGCCCAATTCGGCTTTGTTGTGCGCCAAGGATCCGCGGCGCACGGCAAACATTCTTTGTCGTGCGCCAGTGGTATACGGTGCACGGCAAAGAGGTTTTCCATTTATGTCTATTTCAACATCTTAATTAGAGTTAATGTACTAAAATTATCAAATAGATCCGAAAAATTACCATAAATTAGGATGACACAATATATGTTGTATATTGCCTACGTAAAAAAATTTGAATTCAAATTCAAATTTGAACTTTACTACGGCTACAAACCTAATCAACTGGCTCTCAACACACTGAAACTTCTAGCGAGATACTTCGGTTTCTGAACATCATCCATGACAACTTGCTTAAAACACTATATATGATTTATCACAAGCTTCACATAGGATATCATGAGCTCTTGATGAATCTCATGATTTTCAAACTTTGTTTCATTTTATACATTTAAAAACATTGCAACCGCATGTGCATTTTCATGATTTGCGAACAAAATGTTCAAAATTTCATCCAATTTCATGGACAATGTCTTAAAAATGATTCAATTACATGAATACCATTTTCCCACAAACTTTACTCCATTACTTTATGCACTTGCAGTTCAAATTTGACGTATACGGCAAAAATTCTTTAAGTGACATATAATTGTTAAAAATAGTAAATTTATCGTGATATGTATAAAATTGAAATATAGAGTACAAAATAATGTTTTTGTAGCGGAGAAATAAAAAGAAGTACAAAAATCAATTTTTTAAAAAAAAATACTTTGTCGTGCGCCGTAGGAAAACGCACGGCAAAGGTATATGTTTGCCGTGCGCCGGAGGGAAAACGGCAAACATATATGTTTGCCGTGCGTTTCCCTCCGGCGGACAGCAAACGGAATGTCTTTGTCATGCGCCTTGTCCTAGCACACAGCAAAGGCAACGCACAAACTAACGGTTGTAAAAGGGGGTAGCGTCTGGTGGGGGGAAAATGTTTGTCTTGCGCCAAGTGAAAAACGCACGGCAAACTACTTTTTTGCCGAGCGTTTTTTTCGTCGTGCGCCATGTAAAAGCCGCACGGCAAACCTCCTCTTTGTCGTGCGCCCGAAAAAATGCGCACGGCAAAGTTTCGGGCGCACGGCAAAGAGGGAGTTTCCCGTAGTGTAAGTTTAACCTTGGACATACATGAGACACGTTTGGATGGATGGGTAAATGGGTTAATAGGGTAAATTTACTCTAAATTAGCTCCAGGGTGCCAAACATGTGGGGTAAATAGGGTTAGGAAAATGAGTTTTTCTCCGGTAGACCCTCCCATGTGATTTGCATGAAAATTAAAGCAACCACGTCATTAGCCATGTCATTAATCATGATTTAATCTCGGATGGGTACTGTTTGGGCCCGACCCTACCCATGGCCTAATAGAGCCCATAAAATCCATCTAGTCCTCCCGCGACTTGGACTCGACTACACGGCAGCACTAGCGATAGATTTGCTTTGGAATAATTAGATCCATACCATTCAAAGATCCAAAAGTTAGATATATACCATTAGCCCCATATGTCATTGACCCATGTGAATCCCACATGTCATTGACTTAGCAATGGTATATATCTAATTTTGAGATCTTTTAATGGTATGGATCCAAATTTCCCTTTTGCTTTCCCTCCCGAGTCCCGCCGACCCTTTCGCATTTTTTTCTCTCACGCCGGCGACGGGGAGGGTAGGAGACCGGCGGAGGCGGCCCAGCTGGACACCGGCGGCTCAGTTGCAGTTCCTAGGATCAGAAACCATCGCAGCAAAGGGTTGAGGGGTTCGACCCACACCCCAACACGGTAGCTCCCTCGGCTCCTCAAGGCAGCGGCGCCGCCACCGCTGCCCCTTCCGCACGACGCTGCGGCATCGAGTCCGACGACCACGGGTGTATGCAGGTGCGCGTCCTCCACCTCTCCTTCCCCATCTCCTTCTCAAAGTCGTCTTCTCCCTCTTCCCTTTCTCATCAGCTCATCCCCTTGGATTCTTGTTTCTTGCTGCTAGGGTTCCTCCATCTCTCCGCGGCAAATCTCTTACCCCTCCACCGGAGCCAACCCTCCCTGGCACTAGATCGAGCCTAGGTATTGAATCCCCCTATAATCTGCAAAGTTTGTGTACTTGTTAGGTCGTGTTTACTGGTTCTCAAAAGAAATGGTTCTTTCCTGAGTTGGTAGCTATAGGATTTGACAATGGGTGGTACATAATTGTATTAGAAGTAAACAAAAAACATGAAAAAGGTTGTTTTTATCTTGCCAATTTATTGCTACTTGGGTTGGAAAGCGACATGTGTGCTGATGTTGGAAGGTTCATCTCAGTTCACATGGAAGGGTTTGAAAATTTTGTTGAGCTACTCAATGAAGATCAGTGGCATGCTAAAAAGGTACTTTCTGAAACTTTCTGTTTCAGTTCTTGGTAATGAAGTCCTTTCAGTTCATGTCATTACTCTGAACTGGTAGATATTGCCAATCATATATGCTCTGTTCTCTAGTGCAGTTGAACTACAGTTCACTAATTCTCTGATCTATCAGGACTAGAAAAATAATTTGTAACAGCATGTACATTTGTTAATGCAATGAACTTTGAATTTATCTGATCTATCAGCATTTTGTGACCATATCCAATTAGCACTTACTCTTTACCTTGTATGCACATGCACTTCTATACCAACAGATCAATTCCATTCAGCCACTAGTGATCCAGTCTGACGCCTTTGGCTATTTGTCCCTTGAGTTAATCCTTGTAGGGGATGTTTAATTTTCTAAAAATTTTGTGTGAAACAAATTAAATTAATCCTACGGCTGTTAATCTAAGCCCACAATGAACTAACAACATATTTGTTCCACTATTGCTGTTGCACTCAAATTTCCCACTGTTGCTGTTGCACTCAAATTGGATAGGTCTTCAGTACACCTTCAGCATTATTAAGTATTGGAGACCACAAGACAAGGCAAAGGTGATATGCAATCCTTGGATTGACCAGTGAAATTTTATTTAGTATGACATTCATATTACAACTTTAGCAATTTTCGAATTTATAAGACTTCTAAAACTAGTCTTAAAAAGGCTGCTGCCATTAGCTCAATGCTGATATTTTTTTCTGTCATCAGGAGTGTGGTGGCCCCGCTGCTAGATTCCTTATCTCGTTGGTTATTACAGCATTGTTGCATGTCTCGACATAATCTCGGAGCCACCTGCTGAAACCTTGCATGTGCAACTTTGCAAGCCAAGCCCTACCACAGTCAGGGTTGTCTTCACGTAGTTGTCGCTTGTGCTCGTTGGCAAACGGTGTAATTAGGTGCAGCTGTTGTATCACGGTGAAATGAGCCTTTTGGAAGGCATCTGGTTCCGGAGTGACTGACTTTTTCCCCAGGGTCCCAACACCTGAAAGCCTACCTTCATGCCGTGAGCGAGGCACACCAATGGGGTTTTGGGAGTCCATATAACCCATGGCCCACTCCACTGCTTCGATGGTCTCGTAGCCACGAACAATGGCTCCCTCCGGAAATAACCGGTTATGTACCAATGATTTCAGGAATCCATAGAACCTCTCATATGGAAACATCTAATGAAGGTAAGATGGGCCAAGGAACTAGATTTCCCTCGCGAGGTGTGCTGTTAGATGCGGCATGAGATCAAAGAATGATGGTGCGAAGGTAGCTTCAAGCAGGCATAGGGTCTCGAAATGCCTCCTCTCTAAGTCTAGTTTTTCCTCATCAATCACCTTCTGTTCTATTGCATTGAAGAATAAACACAAGCTCGTGACCGTGTCGCGAACCAGTTCTGTCTTGATACCTCTAAGTGCAACAGGAAGAAGAGCTGTCATCAACACATGGCAATCATGAGATTTCATCAAGTTGAAATTCATTTTCATGTCCTTCACCGACACTAGCCTTTTGAAGTTTGATGAGTAGCCTGAAGGTACTTTCAAATCATGCAAAAACTGACAGAATTCTTTTCTCTCTGCCTTTGATAAGGTGGTTGCAGCAACGGGAAGGTTCGTCCCCGTCTCTGTTTCCTCTGCAAAGAGCTCCGGCCTAATGCCCAGTTCTTTAAGATCCTCCGTTGCATTTTTATGATCTTTTCCTTTGGACTTCTGTTGTAGCAATGTTCCACAAGTAGCTTCACACACATTCTTCTTAACGTGCATGTTGTCAATCGAATGACGCACATCCAACATCGGCCAATACTCTAGCTCCCATAGAATTGATTTCTTGTTCCGCATTCCTTCTTCTTCTTCTTCTTCACCATCTCGTTTCTTTCTTTTGCCAAGGGTTTTTTCAGTCAGTTTGGGTAACTCCTCAATAGTTTTGACGTCCTTGACTTTCAAGTGGACCAGATCTCCAGTCACATGCAACGGCGCCTCTCGATTCTCCTTTTCCCCATTAAACTGACAATCCATGGCCCGGTATGGATGTTTCTTGCCGAGGAAACGACAATGCCCCATAAATACGTATTTCTTTGAATGTCTTAGCCATACTGCGCAAGTATCTTCCAAGCAGTGTGGGCAAGCTGCACCTTTCCTTTTACTCTGGACAGAGAGGTTACGATGAGCCGGGTTGTCGTTGATGGTGGTGAACAACATGGCGCGCATTGTGAACTCCTCAAGCTTGTACTCATCCCAAACCTCCTTCACACCAGGCTTCCACAATATCATCAAGTCATCAACTACTGGCCTCAAGTAGACATCAATACGGTCGACAGGTTGCTTTGGCCCGGAGACTAAAATTGTCAGCATCATATATTTTTGTTTCTTGCATAGCTAGGGTGGAAGGTTGTACAACGACAGCACGACAGGCCAGGTGCTATGTGTTGAGCTCTGGTTACCGAATGGGTTCACGCCATCTGTGCTCATAGCAAACCGTATGCTCCTTACGTCTTTATCAAACCACGGAAAGTGGTTATCAATGTCACCCCATTGTGCTGCATCTGCGGGGTGCCTAAACTTGCCATCTTGCTTAAGCTCCTTTCGGCCTTCGTCATGCCAACGCAAGAGTTGGGCCTCCTTTCGTGTTGCGAACCATCTTCTCAGCCGAGGAATGATGCAAAAATACCATGCCACCCTCACAGGAGCCCCTCTGATCTCGCCGGGCTCGTTCTCGTCATCAGCATTATTATCATCTCCACCATTCTTTTTCCTCTTGTACCGATCATAGCCACACTTGGGGCACTTGTCGAGGTCTGCATAATCTCCATGGAACAATACACAACTGTTCTTGCATGCATGGATTTTTTCAACCTCTATTCCCAGAGGACAGATTATCTTCTTCGCCTCATAGACAGACTCTGCTATTTGGTTTCCTTCAGGTAGCATGTCTCTAAGCACATCCAATAGATGTTTGAAACTTTTGTTGCTCCAACCATGATCTGTCTTAAGCTGCATAAGTTTTAGATCACCAGAAAGGTGAGAGTACTTCTGGCAATCAGGATACAGGGGTTTCTTTGAATCTTCAATGAACTGCTTCAGCCTCGCTAATTCAGAAGGTGTGTACACTCGTTGAAACTCAACATCCCGCAACATTTGATCAACATTGTGCACACGTTGCAACACCTCACCATCATTGAAGCCCCTAACTTCTTGATCAGTGATATCCTTAGGCCTCATCACATTTGGTGGGAATAATGGTTCATTTTCCTCAAAAACTCCACCGTCATCAAGGTCTTCATCATGGTCGGTAGCATAGTGTCGCACTTCACCTTCATTTAGGCAGCCTGCTTCGAGTTCATTAAGGCCTTCCTCACCATGTTTATTCCAACACGTGTAATTTTTTTGTGAAACCACGTGTGACCAAATGATGAAAAATGATTTCCCGTTGTGCGAATTTCTTCTGGTTGAGACAATCTATACAGGGGCAAAGCATTGTCTGAACACCACGGTTTCTCATATCCGCCTCTGCTTGATTTAGAAAACCATTGACCCCGCTTAAGAAATTCTTCCAATCTTCTTGGGGCTGTCTGTACATCCAAGCCCGAGCAGCAGACGCCATCTGCATTCCATACACCAAATGAGCATAATTCATCACACCAAATTTCAATAAAAGGGGGCAATTAATTTCCACCTTGACGAGGACTTTCTACGAGGCGAGCGCGGCCGAGGAGGAGGATCGGAGGCGGCATCACGGTCGCGGTGACAGCGTGGAGGACGGCGCCGAGACCCAGGGGGAGGGGACACGGAGGCGTCTGCTTTGGATGATGCCGCGGTTGACGTCCGCTGGCCCCTTTCGCCGTCGCACACGCGGCCTGCCGGCCTGCTGCAGCGCCGGCTTTCTGAGGAGAGAAATTAAGCGCGATCCTCAGAGCGCGCGCAGCTGGTGGCGGTGAACAGGGCAGGCCGGCAGGGACATCAGAGCAGAGAGATCGAGCGACTGACCTTCTGAGGAGAGAAAGCGAGTGTTGTTGTCGGAACGGAAGTGGCCTTCTGCGGAGAGAGAGCGAGTGGTGTCGGAAGGAGAAGACAGAGACGAGCAATAACAACGTACGTCTCCGATGTGAGAAAAAGGCGACTGTTGACGGCTGTTAAGTACCACTTTTACACCATCAACTCCTGCATAAAATGAATAGAAAGTGGGTATCAACACTAGAATAGGGCATTATACTGACGATTTCCACAAGTGTTGGTGTTTCTATCTTTTGTTGCAGGACACATGTAAATGCGCATGGAATGATATAGTTGGGAGAAAGTAAACCAATGGTATAGATATGGCATCATCATAAACAACCTCAATTGCCAAATTGGTCTGCACCATTGCAACGGGCTCGTCGAGACGATCGAAATGGATATATCGTTTGCATACATCAGAGCCCGGATGAGAGAGATATGCACAAGACATCATGTGGACCCGGTGGGACCCACACCAGGCCACGTGGCGATGTGCTGCCACACAGGCGCCCACATGGCCATGACACCTCACCGATCCAAAGAAGCACACTCTCGACCAATCAGGAGCAAGCACGCGGATCCAAGGGCCCACAACCACGAGATAACGGGCTAGAAACAACGCAAACACCCCTATACCCACCTTGGGACCCACCTGGCAGTCACCTAGACGAAAACCGGCGCGATCGGGGCCACCCCGGGATCGGTCGATCCCCTAGGTCGGCCGAACCCACTCTGAGGCCTCTCGCGCCGCCCTTCTACATGTCGTCATGTCGTGACGAGCCAAAGACGGTGCCAGGTGTATGCCCGAATATCCGCCCGAAAGCCTGCAGCTCCTTCTCATGGAAGATTCACCAACTTGGCCCCACTCCTCTGCGCCGCGTGTCACCACCTCATTGGTGCCTTGGTGGCACCCAAGGCAGCCTAGGGAGCTCCTCTTGGCCTATAAATATGAGGGGAGGGGGTAAGAAATGAGACACTTCACCACTTCACCCAAGGATGAGAGCTTCCCTTCAAAGGAGAGGCCTCTCCTTGGTAGATTAGAGAGTAGGGAGAGTGAGAGAGAGTTGTATCTGTATGGATGCTTGTTATTCAATTAGAGTAAAGTAAGTATTTCTGCATTTTCTATTTAGACTAAAGTAGCATTCATACATAGGTGATATGTTCTTGTGTTCTTCGTTTGTTCTTGATTTAGAGGCTTGTGTTCTTCGCGAACACAACCTTTCAATCTTGTAGCATAGGTTCATAAGTGCTCATATCCGTTTGTATGCATGTTCTTCATTTAGACTAAACTGGATATGCTTGCATGCTCTGATTACAATAAAGTGTGTTCTTGATTCCTTTCTAATAGTTTATGCTAGGTTGCATGAGTAGCCTTTTTCCTCTGCTAGTGCGTAGATCCTGGGTTTATACGTTCGTCTGCTGCAAGTCGTTCGTATACGTTGGAAGCATAGTACGGGACCGAGTGCTATCTCGTATGCCTTTAGCGTAAGCTAGTAGCTTCTATAGTTGAGTGAGATCAGTTCTCCTCCTTGTGGGTTCGTCGCTCTATATTCAATATAGAGTGCCGTAGGTTGCTACGCACCGCGAGATAGCGTAGTCAGGCTACGGTAGTAATCAGTAGCATAGACGTAGTGTCTAGGCTAAGGGTTATCCTTTGTTTGCCCTATATCCCACGGATTGGTAGAGGTAGATCGCAGGTGGTGACAACCCTGTTGATCCTTTGAAATCCTCCACGTTCGGATATAGTGCAGGTTGAGGTTCGTCTTAGATCCGTAGGCCGGAGTCTCCCGACAGATCAGGGATTAGCCGGTGCCCGAAGCAAGTTCTTGAGAGATCGACCTTTAACCTCATCTGTAGAGCTCTCCATAGGACTCCTCTCTCTATCCTTACCTCTTATCTAGGTGTGTCCTTGGACCGACCGTACGAAGTTAGTACACACACGTTCCCTTGGATTCGATACCCTTGGAATGCTCTGAGGTGAAAGCTACAACGGTATTTGTGCGCTTGCGGATTTATTTCGTGTGTCGCTAAAATACCCAACAAGCTTTCTGGCGCCGTTGCCGGGGAACGGTTGCTGTATCTATCTTCGTACCCAGTGGTCCTCGTATCTTTTCATTTTTCTTTCATTCTACCTTTACCCCCGTTACCCATGGAGAGGCCACCCTTTTACGACCTCTCCGCCTCAACTTATGAGTTCAATGATCCATCAACGTCTTCATCCGACCATGAATTTCATTTCCACATTATGGGCATGGTTCAGGATCAACCCTTCTTTGGAGCGATCAATGAAGACCCCTACTTTCATTTGGAAGAATTCGAGGAACTGTGTTCGCGTCTGGTTCTCCCAGGCATGACACAGGAATCCATAAGGTGGAAGTTGTTCCCCCTCTCTCTGTTAGAAAGGGCAGATCAATGGTACACTGACACTGTAAAAAGTGTAAATGGTGATTGGGGCAAACTTCGAGATAACTTTTGCAACTCATTCTCTCTTGTGGAGAGGACGGTGCAATGGTATACTCATATGGCCTCTCTCCCAGGGGATATTCTCGAGTTCGAACAATTAGAGGAGGAGTCTATAGGAGCAGCGTGGGCTAGGTTTATACGCCTTTGTGCATCTGGACCCGGCTCATTTCTACCCGATGATGTCTTGCTTTACGCATTTTGCATGAGTTTAGACATGGACACTGCCCAAGATCTTGACATCGCTGCTGGAGGTTCGTTTGCACACAAAACTCTAGTGGAAGGAAGAGCAATCCTAGATAGCCTCTTAGAAAACTCTTCCCTTCTTACCTGCCATAACGAACCCCGCCAAGAATCAGAGTCGATCTATGAGAGTCTCTCAACAGTCGAACTTGAAACTACGGTTTCCACATCTCAATTTTTGAAGGACCGAACTGGCGACAAGAGAGGGGGGGTGAATGGGAGCCGATAAAAATTCTTCTCGAAGGAGATGACTACTCCAACAAGATGAACGCGGCAACCAAGCACGTCTCCGACTCAACTACCCAAGTTGGCCAAGACCACGTAGCCACTGGAGTGCTACTGGTCCTAGGAACCAACACACACCTTCCTAACCAAAACACACCGACACACACAGCGGAAACTACACGGCTTGCTGCCTGTGCTACACCGGTCAGACCGATGGCTTGCGCCGATCAGACCGGTGACACCGGTCAGACCGGTGGACAGCGCCAGTCAGGCCGGTGGCTACAGCAACCGCCCAGAAACGTTCCAGGAAGCCTCAGTGACTTCTCTAGACCCTGGAACAAAAACACCTCCAAAAACATAACCTGCAAGGGAAGAAAACCTACACAAAACCTACCAAAACAATTCCAAACAAGCCAAGAACTGACCAGTAGCACCACGGGCCAAAACCACACGAACTAGGCAACTCACCCGAGACAAATCCCACAAAGGGCTCGCACCGGTCAGACCGGTCGCGCCTGGGCAGCTCGGGATGAATAGGAGCCCGCGGGTCAACTCCCCCAAATCCAAACCTTGATCTCCCGATTTGCTCCACAGTTTCGCACAAGACTTTGGGGATAGTAGGAACACCTCATGGGCACTCCATAGCCAACATTTGGTCCACCAAAACTTGCTAGAACGAGAGGAATCGAAGGATTTCCGCCAAGAACACCACAAACCCTAGGACCAAGAAAACCCAAAATTGAGCCCCTTTACTCACGGATTTGGGAGGGGAATCAAAGGAAAAAGAACCACGAAGGGTTCATGCATACATCCCCCACCAAATCCCAAAGAGAAAGGTCTCAAAGCCGCCACAAGAAATTCGCCAAGAAAAGGCTCCGAAAATCACCAAAAAGGGAAAACGGGAGGAACACAACCAAGCCTTGAGGAACCACGCCGAATCATCTATACATACCACAAGGGTTCATACAAGGTCTAGCTTCCGCCCGATTATCCTTCCCTCTCACAAGATCTCACCATGAAGCTCTCAAGCTAGTCCTAGAAATTCCAAAGGAAAAATGGAAGAGGAAAATAGCAAAACAAAATGAGCTAGGGTTCCAAGAGATGGCTGTCATCCTCTCACCACTTGGGTTATATGGAGGCAACCGAAAGACTAAACTACCCTTACTAGATAACTAGGGATACAAGCCCCTCGAGGGCGAATTTGGAAGTCTTCAGATTTTCACCATCGGACGGATGCCCAGCGACCGCAAACTTGCTTAGCCTCGACGCAAGCCTTGCGATCCCGACGCGTGTCCTCCGCTTCGAAGTCTCCAGACTGTGTCGTCGCACACCGGTCAGACCGGTGTCCTCCACCGGTCAGACCGGTACCCACCGGTCAGACTGGACAGACCCACCAGTCAGACCGGTCCTGGTGCTGCTACCTCCGGTCTTCGGTCTTGGCTTTGTGGATCAACCAAGGAACCCAGTGGTTTTCTGGTAAACCACCGGAAACCCCGCGAACTTGATGTAGCCTCCGCCAATCACCACTCATCACTCGACTCCCACGAAGTCCCGGCTCGACCTTGGTTTTGAGGCTCAACCAAGAAACCATCCACGACTTCATCTTGCCGTTCTTGCCACCATGCGGCCCGCACTTGACCCCGCTGGCCACCGGGTCCCTCGAGCCAAGCCTACTTGTCTTCTCCACACCTAGGGGCCTACCCGGCAACGACCTTTCGCGCTTGCTCTTCACCTGCACCAACACCAGTCAAGCCGCAACCTGCACCTGCAATACTTAGCCAAGAATCAGTCCACACAATGTTGTCAATCACTCATCACACCAGGAAGCGACCATCCATCGGTCCTCGAACCACACAGGTCCTCAATCTCCCCCTTGATGAGTGCAATGACAACACACACATTTTGGTAACCACAGAGAAAAGGAAAAGAAAAGGAAACGACTAAAAGAGACCTCAACAAGCGATCGAAAGCCAAAGGAAAGGCAAAGAGCGAGATCACTTGAAGAAGACAAGTCTCGGACCCCTTAGGCAAGGGCAACGGCTCGACACATCCAAGACAATACCATGCTCAAGCAAAGAGCACAAACCACCAAACCACAGCTCGAAAACCACAAAGAGCTCCCCCTGCACACATGCAAACTCCTCCTGAACCAATGCATGCAAACCACTTCATGAAATAGAGTAGCTGCAACAGCTTTGCTCTGACCGGTCAGACCGGTCAACAGCATCGGTCAGACCAGTGCCCAACATCTGAACAGGAGCCAGCACTCTGACCGGTCAGACCGGTGACCTCAACCGGTCAGACCGGTGCACAACAGAGCCCAGAAATGGCTCGAAACCACTTGGAAACCTTCTAGATGCATTCAGAAGGCCAAAACATGCTCAAACTTCTCCCCCTTGTTGACAATGCATGAATCAAGCCAAAAATGCAAAGAATGCAACCTAGAGCTTCTCAAATAGACAAAATTCATCACAAGATGCTACACACATCCAAATGAGCAAGTTAGATACTCTATAGCTTTGTATGAACATCAACTTCATGATCACCAAGTTTCACAACCATTGGACGAAGCTAAGGTAGAATGGAGCAATTTTGCGAAAAATCACCCTCTCATGAGCAAAATCCTAAACATGAGCAAAACATATCAAAATGGCAAAGCCACACAAACTTCATGCTAGGACAACCATTCTAACCATAAGACCATCATAAACACCCACAAGCACCTCATGTCATGTCAAAGCCACCGAGCCATGTGCCTACTTCTATGTATGAGACTTCTCATTGGTAGGCAACATGCAACGGTTTAGCACCCAAAGCTATATAAAATAAGCACAAATGACATGGAAGCACATTTTCCAAGCAATTTACATTTCATTTTCAGATTCATATTTGGTTCATGAAATGTCTTTGCGACAAAAAGGAACTTATGCCCCTCCACAAGATAAAGCATGGGGGCTAAACATTCATGATGGCAATTGAGCCTTTGGCCCCATATGATCAAAATAAGCTATCCAACCACAAATTAAGCATAGCCAAGCCACTAAAACATGTCAAGATCATATAAAGGTATTTACTCACAAGAGAACATACATGCGATATTTTTCAAAGGCATAGCTATCAACCATGGGCATAAACCAAGATCATCAAGAGCTAAGCCAAACTAACCATAGCATACCAAACTAGCTCACAAGATCTTATATAGCACATCATGGTGAACAATGTATATAGGAGAAGCTTTTCCTACACAATGCATATGATACAAAATGCATGCAACCTAAGATACAAAGATGTCTATACATCATGTTACATATGCCATGCCAAATGCAAGAAATGCACAAAGGAAAGCTATACATATGCTACAAAGGAGCTCCCACACACCAATTCAAGAAATCAAATAAACACCAAGTTCTCCCCACAAACGAGTGAAAGTTGCTTGATCTAGGGGCTTGGTGAAGATATCGGCTAGCTGGTCATGTGTGGGTACATGGATCAAAGCTATCTTCCCTTTCTCTACGTTGTCTCTCAGGAAATGATACCTCACTTCTATGTGCTTGGTTTTGGAATGGAGCACTGGGTTCTTTGCAACGCTTATGGCACTGGTGCTATCACATTGAAGTGGGACATGGGTATACTCCTCACCAAAATCGCTCAAGGTGTATGTGATCCAAAGGAGCTGAGAGCAACAACTGGCAGCGGCCACATACTCTGCCTCGGTAGTGGATTGAGCAACACTCGACTGTTTGCGGGAAGACCAAGACACCAAAGAGGAACCCAAAAACTGGCAAGTCCCAGAAGTGGACTTCCTATCTAACCGACACCCGGCAAAATCCGCATCCGAAAAATCATGAAGAGCCAAAGAAGAGGACGTGGAGTACCAAAGGCAGAAATCGGGAGTATGACGCAAATACCTGAATATGTGTTTGACTGCTTGCAGATGCGAAGTCCTCGGAGACGCTTGAAAACGAGCGCACAGACATACCGAGAATTGGATGTCCGGCCTCGTAGCCGTCAAGTACAGGAGTGACCCGATCATGCTCCGGTACTCCTTCTGGTCCATGTGTTCACCTTCCTCGTCCGCATCAAGAGCTGTAGTCATACTCATAGGCATCGCCATAGCCTTGGAGTCCTCCATCTTAAACTTCCTCACAATGTCCTTGGTGTACTTTGCTTGGTGCACGAATGTTCCTTCCTTCGACTGCTTAATCTGGAGGCCAAGGAAGAACTGCAACTCACCCATCATGCTCATCTCAAATTCCCTGATCATGTCCTCTGCAAACCTTGCAACCAAAGAGTTAGACGAGCCACCAAAGACAATATCATCCACGTATACCTGCACAATCAGGATATCTTTGCCCTGCCTGAGGAGAAACAAGGTCTGATCGACCTTTCCCACCTCAAACCCTCTCTCAAACAGGAACCCCCTCAACCTGCCATTCCAAGCCCTTGGTGCCTACTTCAACCCATACAGCGCCTTCCTCAACTTGTACACCCGGTGGGGGTACTTCTCACTCTCAAACCCCGGTGGCTGCCTCACATACACTTCTTCCTCCAACACACCATTTAGGAAGGCACTCTTCACATCCATTTGGTGCAATTTGAACCCTTTAGCCACTGCAAAGGCTAGAAGGATCCTAATCGCCTCCAAACGAGCTACGGGAGAAAAGGTCTCCTCATAGTTGATCCCCTCTTTCTGACTATACCCTTGCGCCACCAACCTTGACTTGTTTCTCACCACCTCTCCTTTCTCTCCCTCTTTATTCTTTCACACCCATTTTGTCCCAATTGGCTTACACCCCGGAGGAGGGTCAACCAACTCCCAAACTTGGTTCTCTCAAAGTTCTCCAACTCCTCATGCATCGAATTTACCCAATTCTGATCAGATAATGCATGTCCAATGTCTTTGGGCTCAAAGGTAGCGACAAAAGCAGCATGAGCAAAGTGAGAATTGTTTCGAACCCTCGACCGTGTAGTACGTTCATTGATGTCGCTGATGATCCTCGAAGCTGGGTGATCCACATGAACTCGCCGGGGAGGTTCTCGCCTTGATGCTACCTCCCCCTCAACTTCAGCTTCTCCTTGATCTGAGTTTGTCGTTGTAGGTGTGGGAGAGGGCCCGTTTTCGATCGTAGTCGAAGTACTAGGTACATGTTCAGCCGCGGGCACCACACCGCCATCTTCATCATCTCCATGTTCATGCTCCTCCTCCTGAAAGATCTCCTCGCCAAGTACATCATCACCTGCACACTCAAAAACAAGCTGACTTCGTGGCTGTGTCTCGTCGAAGGTTACCTCGCAAGTCTCCACGATTTGGTTAGTTTCAAGATTGAGCACACGAAATGCTCTAGAATGAGATGCGTAACCAAAGAAAATACCATCGACAGACCTAGCTGTGACGCCCCAGGTTTTTAATTAGCATCACTAGTGCTAATGACCGAGTCAAACACGTCGACTCTAGTCAAACCTTGGTCAACCTGGCTCATCACCTCGAAAACCTAGTCAACAATCGCTAATGACCCTCTTAAGCAAGTCAACACACACTTGTGGTCAAACCTCGGTCAAAGGCATAGTCAAACCCTAGTCAAACCCCCAAATGTTTTTGAACCCTCCAAGAACTTTTGCCGCGTTCTCAAATTTTCACTTAAACACTTCAAAATCGGCCAATATAAAAGTTGTTCGTCTTTTCGAGGGACACACTTTTCATAATGGGCGGCATTTGAGATTTTGAGTGGAAACTGGTGAAAATCTCAGTCAAACTCAGTATTCACTATTCACCGACGCCATGAAAGACAGCAACTTTGCCTGCAGTTCATGCTCAAACGGTTGATCAAAACATAGGCCAGCCTTTGTAAAAGTTGTAGAGGGATCTTTGATCTACAACTTTGCTATTTGCACTTTAGTGCACTTCAGTTCAAGATTTTGGACATTTTCACAGTCAAACAGGAGTAAACGAAAGATTTCGGGTGACGCCGCGTCGCGCCGCGATGCCGCGCTCTAGCGCGCCGCGCCCGCCGCGTGGAGTCCCCGCAGCCTCGGCTTCTGGGCCCTCCCCACGCCGGCCGCGCGTCCCAAGGCCGCCGCGCCTCCCCAGGCCGCACGCAGCCCAAGCACTGCCTTGGAGCCCGCGCCCACGCCGGACCCCTGCCGTGCCGTCCACCGGCCGGCGTCCCGCGCACCTGCCAGTGGCCGGGTCCCCCATTGCCACGCGCCTTGCCTTCGAAACGAGGCGGGAACCGCCTATAAAAGGCCGCAGGCCTCTTCCCTCGCGCGTGCAAGCACCCCGCCGGCTCCCCGAGCTCCGCCGCCGTGGAACCCCTACCTCCGGTCACTTCCGCTGCCAACGTGCACCCCTAGCACCTCCCCTAGAACCTTCTCAAGCTCCCCACTCGCTCCTTGCTCGGCCGTGCACCTTCCCTCGCCGGAATTTTGGGCCGAGGCGGACGCGCCGCCCCGGGCTCGCCGCCGGCGCTCACCAGAGCATCCCCGACGTCAACTCCGGCCATCAATCGAACCTACGTGAGTTGAATCGCACCCCTGTGCCGCTTGTTGCCCGTCCCCGGCCCCACATCGCCGCCGGCGAGCTCGCCGCCGCCGCCAAGGGCGTGGTTGTGAGGATTTTGAGCCCAGGGACCTATTTGTTAGTGTCAAGGGTATAGTTGTGAAGACTGAAAAGTTCCCAGGGGCCTGCTTGAAAGTTGAATCTTAAATAGTGAAAGCTTTTGGCTGATTCTTAGAAAATTCGTAGAAAATCGTACAAAAATCAGAAAAATGCAAACTCAATTTTGTTGGTTTCCTTGTGAATAACCCTACAACTTTCACAAAGCATAATCCTACTTTTGAGTGCTAGTTTTTGCATGAAAAATAGAAAACAGTTAAACCTAGATCTGCTGTAGTTCAAAATCCACATGTGATATGTAGCTGAATTTTGGATATGTTGTGAGTTATGTCATGCATAGCTTCTGTACCAAACATTGCAGAAAGTTACCATGTAGATCCTTTCATATGATTTATTTTGTATTTATGATGAATCTGCCTAAATGATTTTTGTAGCTAAAAATAAATAGATTTTTGTGCTCAACTTATGCATGTGATCTTTATATGCCTAAATGTATCTCTGGTCAATTAATCATGATTTTATATTTGCAGAAATATTGATTCTTAATTTATGCTTAGTTTTTAATATAAATGCATAGCTCAAGATCTAGAGTAGCTCTTGATGTGTTTGTTGCTTTCCTAGCCTTGATTTGAGTCAGAGAACCAATGAGAGAAAGTTGGCATCCATTTGTTGTTTATTTATTTTTATATGCATTTCTCATGTTTGGATAGCTAGATTTTGTTATTTTCGTTATAATTAATTTTGTGGCTCAATTAAATGTGAACCTTTGTGCAGTGACTTTATTTCAGTCTATAGTGCTTCAGAAACACCCCCACTGAATTTTATGAAATTATTTTATAAATAAAAGCTATGGAAGCCAATTAAAGCTTAATATTAAATTAAATTGGGAAAATCAGCACCACACACCTAATGGCCTCATGTTTGTGTGGTAAATCATGCTAAGGACTAAGTGACACCACCCTTGCTGTTTGTGAAATTAAATTAAATTATTTACACAAATATGTACACAGTCACTATTAAAAAGAATAAATAATAAAGAACCACATATTGTTCCTTTATTGGAAGAGTATGCTGAATGTATTCTAATCTAGGTGAATGTGGTCAACCATGCACCCATGGTTGTCATGTGTTGTTTTATAATTAATTAAATCAAAACCGTCATTTAAATCTTGCATTTGCATCCTCGTGTAGATCTCCCCGACGGTAGCTATAAGCTCGTGCCGGAGGGAAGAGACGAAGGTGCTGACGGTGAGCTGCAGTACGTGGACGTAGCTCAGGACCTGGACCAAAGTCCAGAAGGGCCCAAGGCCAACCTTGCCAGTGAAGGCAAGCCCCGGTGCATTAACCTAAGTGTTTTTGGAAATTTATGCAACTACCTATGGATGTTTGTGCATTTACGTTCAGGAGTTGAAATGGAACCCTAGATGCATGATCCCTAGGTACCTATGTCCGTTACTAGTATGCTAGGTCGATAGCTGCTATGCTATAGGACCATTACAAGTCGAGTGATGTTTGTCGCTCGCGAGAATAGGTTCTTATGTTGGAATCATAAGATCTTTATAAATGGATTGCTCATGTGGTAAGAGCATGGGATTGGGCTCTGGTCCAATGGCTTTCGTAGGGTAAGTGTTTGAAAGTACTAAGCACTTGTCGGGAATGGGACCGGTAAGCCTAGTACCTTAATGAGGCGGTAAGGGATCTTACTATTACTCATCTTGAGATGCGTCTCACGGCTAGCTACCGGTGGTGCATGTGTGATTCTGGGTGCCTTGCGGGGTATGCCAGATAGCCTGTACCAAAGACTGTAAGATTCGATCCTGAGCTAAAGAGTTTTGGGAACCGCCTGGTGGTTGTCCAGTGTGAGGGCACCCTACCGTGTGTTTAGGTCCACCTTGCAAAGGTTATAAATCAATCGGTTGTCGGCCTCTCACCATTATCTGAGACTACTTATCCAACTGGCCATGATATCCCTTATGATGGAACTTGTGAACATTCATGTTTGATTAATTGAATTGCACAACTTATTCTTGCAATAGCTTACTCATGTAGAAAAGAGTAATCAACTAGAATCTGAGCAAAAATCTTGAAAGTAAGGACATACTCTTTGTTGCTTTTCAGCAAAAGAACCCCACTGGCCAAAAAGCCTTTCAAGTCTAGAGTTTGGTGACATAGTTGTCACCGACGGGTAAGACTTGCTGAGTATTAGTATACTCAGCCTTGCTATAATTTTGTTGATTTCAGGTAATGCTTTTAGTGATGTGTGGCCTGGAGAGATCCCACCTGGCTGGGAGCTGGAGTGGGTGGAAGACGACGAGTGAAGGCATCATGGCAGGCCTCCTGTGATGCTCATCGCACCGCTTAGTTAAATTCTGCTGTTTTCGAACTCTGAACCTCGTTGTCGTGTCAAGTACTTCGTTTTGTAATAATTAAACCCTTCGGGGCAGATTTGGATTTTAATCATGTGTTGTACTCGCCTTCGTGTGAGTTTTAATGCATATTTGTCAATCCTTTGTTGCTATGTAAGTGATTTCACCGGGCTCGACCCGGCAACTAACGACGGGATGATACTTTATTATTGCTTAATGACCAAAGTGGATTGGTTTAGGTGATAGTACGGTATTTTCCTGGGCGGGTTGTCACACTAGCCTCGAACTTGTCCAACTTCTTCCCTTTCTTAAGAATGAAGCATTTACAACCAAAGACATGGAAGTGACTCACCTTGGGTGTGCGGTCGTGCATCAACTCATAGCACGTTTTCTTCTTGTGAACCCTAAGGTAAATCTTGTTCGACACATAGCACGCGGTATTGACCGCCTCAGCCCAGAACCTTCTCAGAGTCCTATGCTCACCGAGCATCGTCTGAGCCATCTCACACAAGGTTCTATTCTTTCTTTCCACTACACCATTCTGGGGAGGCGTATACGGACTCGACAACTGGTGTTCAAGACCCAAGTCATGGCAAAAGGTTTCGAAATGAGAGTTTTTGAATTCCGAGCCATTGTCACTGCGGATCGCTCGTATGGCATCTCCGTGCCTCTCGTTCTTCAACCTCAAGACAAGATCTCGAACAAAGCCAAACGTCTCCCCCCTTCTCCTCCAAGAAGCAAACCCACGCATACCGAGAGTAGTCGTCCACCACAACTAGGACATACCACTTCCCACCCACAGATCGCACACGAGCAGGGCCAACAAGGTCCATATGGAGCAGCTCGCATGGACGCTCCGTCATCACATCGGTGAGGGGCGGGTGAGAAGAGGCTACCATCTTGGCATGCCTACACGGCGCACAAACCAACTCTTTCTCAAACCTCAATCGTGGCAATCCTCGGACCAAATTGAGTTTACTCAAGCGTGACAAAAGGTCAAAGCTCAAGTGACCCAACTTCCTATGCCACTTCCACAACTCACTCGAAGAACCAGCCAAAAAGCAACGAGCCACACTAGAAGACTGAGAGAAATCCGCTCGGAACACTTGACCCTCGGGAACGACCATGCAAACTAGGTCCCCTCGAGAATCCAAAATTCGAGAACCACCATGCCGAAACAACACCTCAAAACCCTCATCCAAAAGCTGGGAAACCGAAAGCAAATTGAATCCGAGCGATTGAACAAGAGCAACACGCCTGAGAGTGACTTTATCACTGATCCTTATCTCACCTTCTGAAAGCACACGCCCTCACCCATTGTCCCCAAAGGTGATGTATGTCTTGGACACCACCGGGACAAGACTTGAGAACCACCCCTTGTCTCCGGTCTTATGCCTCGAGCAACCAGAGTCAATCAACCAAATGTTCCTCAAGTCCTCCACCTGAAACTCAAAAACGAGCACGTGAGTGAACAAATGACTCAGCACTGGGGTTAGTACCAAAAGAGTAAAACCAGTGCCGAGCCATTTGCTCCAAAGTGGGGTTAGCACAATCCAAAGCATCACGCCTACCAAAGCTACCACCACGAGAACCACCACGAGTACCACCACTAGGGAACCAACCCTGCTTCGCTGGAGGAGAACGAAAACCATGAAAGGAAGACCGTGGACTGTTCCTCCTCTCCATCTCAAAGCTATGACTCCTCCTACCCTCGTATTGAGCACAAGGTGGAGAATGTCTAGCAAACTGACCACCTGCATGCTCTCCATGCCAACCACCAGAACCACGACCAATAGAACCAAACCAAGCATCCGCACGAGCACGGAAACTGAACTGCTATCTGCCCAGACCTGCACCGGTCTGACCGGTGTAGTGCACTGGTCTGACCGGTGGTGCTCGGCCAGCAGCACCACATGCCACCTTCCAATCTCCCCAAGCCGAAATCGTCCTCACAATCGCCTTGGCCCTGGGCATCTGCATACGAGGCTCAGGTACACCATTAGAGGGGTGGTACCTGTCCTTGTTAGCCCACTCCTTAGCCATTCTCTCCTCATGCTTCCTCTTGAAGCAAAACTCATCCTTGTGACCATCTCTACCACAATACCCACAATGGAACTTCATGGGCTGTGGCTTAGGCTTATGCTTGGGTTGGGGCTGCTCACTCGGCTTCTCCCCTTTCTTCTCTCCATCCTCACCTCCCTTTGGGCTCACAAATTTCACCGGTTTTTGGAAATCATTTGTAGGGTGAGGGAATATGGGTGGATCTGGAGTTGTGTCAAGTTTGTTTCTGAGATGGTTAGGCTTGGGCTCAAACTTGTTTTTGTGTTTGTTTGGCGGTGGGATAGGGATCTCTCTAACTCTCTCAACTCCCTCACCACTGTTCTCTCCAAGCTTGTCAGCCCCAAGTGCCAGACCATCATAGCGTTTGAAAGCCGCTATCATGATACCAAGCTGAGGCTCCTGACCCGACAACCAACTCATACACTTCCTCAGCTCATCATTTTCATCCTACAAGCGATCAACATAATGTGCAAGCTCCAGATTCTTAACCGCATGCAATTCACAAGTAGAGCAAGAAGTGGGAATAGGTTCTTTCAGCTTAGCCTCAAGCGAAATAGTGTAAGCATGCATCTCATCAATCTTTCCATGCAAAACAGGGCAAGAAGTGCAAGCACCTAGCAAAGCAGGTCTAGACTTAAGCTCAGCCACTTCAACCCCAAGCCTAAGCCAAGACCAATCCGTTTCCATTGTGAGTTTTGTGGAAAGGATGGTCACAAGAGAGAGTTTTGCTATAAGAGAAGAAGAGAGGCGAGAATGGCTAAGGAGTGGGCAAACAAGGACAGGTACCACCCTTCTCATGGTGTGCCTGAGCCTCGTATACCACTACCTAAGGGAAAGGGTGTTGTGCATACGGTTCCAGCATGGAGAGATAGGAGAGCTTCAGGTGGAGGCAAGTTTGCTGGCCGAGGACCACCGGCCAGACCGGTCAGAGTGACCGGTCAAACCAGTGCTAGGCAGAGTGCTGGACAGTTTGGTTTCCGGGGCTGTGATGCTAGAGGGTTCAGCCCTTTCGGTCGTGGAACAGATGGTAGGCGCTTTGAGTCTGGTGGTGTTGAGTTTGCTGGACGTTCTCCACCTCGCAGTTTTGAGTCTCAGAGGGGCTACGGACCACGTTTTCCTTTTCGTGGTACTCGTACTCCTCCAGTGAGACGGGAGTGGTTTTCCCATGGTGGTTCCAGGTTTGATAGGTTTGATAGGACGGATCGCAGTTTTGATAGGCGCGATAGGATGGATGTTGTTAATCCTACTTTTGAGGAGATGGCTCGGCACTGGTTTGACACCTTTGGTACTAACCCCAGTGTTGAGTCATTTGCTCGCTCTCACTCTTGGTTTTGAGTTGCAGGTGGGAGGCCCAGAGAACATTTGGTTGATATCGGGGGTGGTTCTCCGGCCTCATACCCCGGTGATGACATGGAGGTACATCACTTTCGGGGATGGTGGACAAGGACGGGTGAATTCTGAAGAAATGATAAAGGTAAGTGAATTTGTGTCCTTCAAGTGTGTGGCCTTGGTCAAGCCACTTGGTTCGTTTCGCTCCTTGCCCTATCTCATGTGTGTAAGGTGAGCTTTGTATGCTCTTTGACCTTAATGCATGAGTTTAGGGGGAGCCTGTGTGCTTAGTGTGCTCTTTACTCTATCATGTGTACTAAGGGTGAGTTTTGTATGCTCTTTGGGCCTAGTGCATGTGTTTAGGGGGAGCTTGTGAGTTTTGCGCTCCTTTGTTCTTTTGCTCTTTTGCCGGTGGTGTCGAGCCCTTTTTGCCTCCCCTCGAGGAGCCGGTCGTTTGTGAGCTTTGTGTGTGGGAGCTCCTTTGTAGCATGATGTATAGGCATCTTTGTATCTTAGGTTGCATGCATTTTGTATCATATGCATTGTTTTGGAAAAGCTTCTCCTATATACATTGTTCACCATGGAATGATATATATGTCTTTGTGAGCTAGTTTGGTAAGCTATGGTTAGTTTGGCTTAGCTCTTGATAATCTTGGTTTATATCCATGGTTGATGGCTATGTTTTTGAAAAATCTCATATGTATGCTCTCTTGTGAGTAAATGCCTTTATATGATCTTGACATGTTTTTGGCTTGGCTATGCTTAATTTGTGGTTGGATAGCTTATTTTGATCATATGGGGCCAAAGGCTCATTTGCCATCATGAATGTTTAGCCCCCATGCTTGATCTTGTGGAGGGGCATAAGTTCCTTTTTGTCGCAAAGACATTTCATGTACCAATTTCAAATCTGAAAATGAAATGTAAATTGCTTGAAAAATATGCTCCCATGTCATATGTGCTAATTAATTTGCTTTGGGTGCTAAACCGTTACATGATGCCTACCAATGAGAAGTCTCATATGTAGAAGTAGGCACATGGCTCGGTGGCTTTGACATGACATGAGGTGCTTGTGGGTGTTTATGATGGTCTTATCCTTAGAATGGTTGTCCTAGCATGAAGTTAGTGTGGCTTTGCCATTTTGACATGTTTTGCTCATGTTTAGGACTTTGCTCATGAGAGGGTGAATTTTCGCACAATTGCTCAATTCTATCTTAGCTTCGCCCAATGGTTGTGAAACTTGGTGATCATGTAGTTGATGTCTTTACGAAGCTATAGAGTATCTAACTTGCTCATTTGGACATGTGTAGCATCCTATGTTGAATTTTGTCTATTTGAGAAGCTCTAGGTTGCATTTTTTGCATTTTTGGCTTGATTCATGCATTGTCAACAAGGGGGAGAAGTTTGAGCATGTTTTGGCTTGCTGCATGCATTTAGAAGGTTTCCAAGTGGTTTCGAGCTAGTTTTGAGCTCGTGTAGTTCCCAGTTTTTCCCAGGTGGTCATCGGCCTGACCGGTGAGGTACACCGGTCTGACCGGTGTGAGGTTCAGGTGCTGGGCGATCTAGCACACCGGTCTGACCGGTGTGGTTGACCGGTCTGACCGGTCAGAGCAAAGCTGAAGTAGCTGCTCTGTTTTGCGAGGTGGTTTGCATGCATTCGTCCAGGGGGAGTTGCATTGGTTCAGGGGGAGCTTGCATGTGTGCAGGGGGAGCTCTTTGTGGTTTTCGAGCTTTGGTTTGTTGGCTCGTGCTCTTTGCTTGAGCATGGTTTTCTCTCGGATGTGTCGAGCCGTTGCCCTTGCCTAAGGGGTCCGAGACTTGTCTTCTTCAAGTGATCTTGCTCTTTGCCTTTTCTTTGGCTTTCGATCGCTTGTTGGAGTTTCTTTTAGTCATTTCTTTTCTTTTTCTTTTCTCTTGGTTACCAAAACGTGTGTGTTGTCAATGCACTCATCAAGGGGAGATTGAGAGCCAGGTGTGGTTCGAGGACCGGTGGATGGTCGCTTCCTGGTGTGATGAGTGATTGACAATGTGGTGTGGACTGATTCTTGGCTAAGTATTGCAGGTGCAGGTTGCGGCTTGACTGGTGCAGGTGCAGGTGAAGAACAAGCGCGAAAGGTCGTTGCCGGTGAGGCCTCCAAGTGTGGAGAAGACAAGTAGGCTTGGTTCGAGGGACCCGGTGGCCAGCGGGGTCAAGTGCGGGCCGCATGGTGGTAAGAACGGCAAGATGAAGTCATGGACGGTTTCTTGGTTGAGCCTCAAAACCAAGGTCGAGCCGGGACTACGTGGGAGCCGAGTCATGAGTGGTGATTGGCGGAGGCTACACCGAGTTCGCGGGGTTTCCGGTGGTTCACCAGAAAACCACTGGGTTCCTTGGTTGATCCACAAAGCCAAGACCGAAGAACCGAAGACGGAGGTGCAGCAGCTCCAGACCGGTCTGACCGGTGGGTACCGGTCTGACCGGTGAGGAGAACCGGTCTGACCGGTGTGCGACGACGCAGTCCGGAATCTTCGAAGCGGAGGACACGCGTCGGGATCGCAAGGCTTGCGTCGAGGCTAAGCAAGTTTGCGGTCGCTGGGCATCCGTCCGATGGAGCGAAGACAAAGATTTCCGAATTCGCCCTTGAGGGGCATGTATCCCTAGTTAGCTAGTAAGGGTATTTTCGTCTTTCGGTTGCCTCCATATAACCCAAGGGGGAGAGGATGGCAGCCATCTCTTGGAACCCTAGCTCATTTGCTTTCCTATTTTCTCTTCCTATTTTCCTTAGGATTTTCTTAGGACTAGCTTGAGAGCTTCATGGTGAGATCTTGTGAGAGGGAAGGATGATCGGGCGGCAAGCTAGACCTTGTATGAACCTCTTTGGTATGTATAGATGATTCGGCGTGGTTCCTCAAGGCTTGGATGTGTCTTTCCCGTTTCTCCTTTTTGGTGATTTTCGGAGCCTTTTCTTGACGATTTTCTTGGAGCAATTTCGAGGCCTTTCTCTTTGGGATTTGGTGGGGGATGTATGCATGAACCCTTCGTGGTTCTTTTCCCTTTAATTCCCCTCCCAAATCCGTGAGCAAAAGGGCTTGATTTTGGGGTTTTCGTGGCTCTAGGGTTAGAGGCGTTCTTGGTGGGATTTCTTCGATTCCTCTTGATTTAGCAAGTTTTGGTGGACCAAATCTTGGCTATGGAGTGCCCATGAGGTGTTCCTACTATCCCCAAAGTCTTGCACAAATCCGTGGAGCGATTCGGGAGATCGGGAGTTGGATTTGGGGAGTTGACCCGCGGGTGCTGTTCATCCCCGAGCGGCCCAGCCTGACCGGTCTGACCGGTGCTGCTCACCGGTCTGACCGGTGCAGAGGCTCTGTGGGTTTTGCCTCGTGTGAACGTTCTGGTGAGTTCGTTGTAGTCCCGTGTTGCTGCTGTTTCGAGTTTGGATCAGTTTGGAGCTCGGTAGGCCTGTTTAGTGGATTTGGGGTTTCCTGGCTTGAACCGGTCTGACCGGTGAGCTACATCGGCCTGACCGGTGTAGGGGCCTTCTGTGGAAGTTCCCAGGTTTTACCAGCAGGAACCGGTCTGACCGGTGCGGCTCACCGGCCTGACCGGTGTAGGTCAGTGGTGCTCGAGTTGGTGTTCCGCTGCGTTCTCGAGTACGTGAAGGTGGTTGTTGGTTCCTAGGACCAGTAGCACTCCAGTGGCTGCGTGGTCTTGGCCAACTTGGGTAGTTGAGTCGGAGATGTGATTTGGAAGCCGTGTTCGTCTTGTTGGAGTTCCCATCTCCTTCGAGAAGAATTTTTATCGGCTCCCATTCACTCCCCCCCCTCTCTGGTTCGCCTAATCGGTCCTTCAATTGGTATCAGAGCCGGTTCGGGTCTTTATTGACTCTTACCAGTCTAAGATCCAAAGATGGCGTACCAGGAACGAGGTTCGGGTCCTCCGCACTTCGATGGGAAGAACTACCAGATGTGGCAGAGGCGGATGGCAGCGTTCCTCCGCGGAAAGGGTCAGATCCTTTGGGACGTTACGGTGAACACAGCTTATGTTCATCCGATTAACTTCCTTGCTCCAGGATCGAGGGATATGTTCGAAGCCAACAACAAGGCGGTCGACTACTTGTTTCGTGCTCTGTGTCAGTCCGAATTCGATCGGGTTCAGACAGAGGACTTAGCATGTAGGATTTGGGAGCAGTTGAAGGATGCTCATGCTGGGAATGCTCAGGTTCAGGCTCGGATGTACGCGACTTACCGGAGAGAGTACGAGAACTTCACTCATCTCCCCGGCGAGTCCGTCGATGCCCTTTTCCAGCGTTTTACAGTCGTGGTGAACAACATGAGAGCCAATGTGGCCGTGCCCATACGATGATCATGATAGAGCCGTGAAGCTCTTGCACTCGTTGGATCGTACCGTATGGGACGGGAAGGTTGAGGCTATCCTTCAGTCCGAGAAGTATGACACCTTGACCGTGAACGAGCTGTTCTCGAAGCTCAAGTCGGCTGAGTTGGACCGTGGTATGACAGCCAAGATTGAGAGCCCGACTGACTCTCATAGTCTTGCTCTCGTCGGTGGCTCAAATGCTAAGACTAACGCTAACCCATCCTCCAGGATGTACTCTTTGTCCTCTTTGATGTCTTTGCCAGACGAGGAGTTCGATGTACTTGGAGAGGACGAGCTGGCGTTGCTGACATGGAGATTCGAGAGGATGCACGAGAACCGGGTGAACTCAAGGAGGAACTCGAGAGCGTGTTTCAAGTGCGGCAAGACCGGACACTTTTTCGCCGAGTGTCCGAAGGTGAACAACCACGACAAGCACAAGTCCAAGGACAAAGGAAGAAGATCCAAGAAGAAGGAACATGAACATGGGAGGAAGACACGGACCCGAGAGAAGATCAAGAGATCGAGCGACATCGACTCCGACTCTGAGGACGTGTCATCAAGCTCGAGCGAAGAAGAAGAAGAAGAGGACAGCAAGAGGAAACACAGGAAGAAGAAGGACTTCGGCAAGTACTTGAACGGCCTTTGATGTACCGCGCCTTGAGGAACCACGCCGAATCATCTATACATACCACAAGGGTTCATACAAGGTCTAGCTTCCGCCCGATCATCCTTCCCTCTCACAAGATCTCACCATGAAGCTCTCAAGCTAGTCCTAGAAATTCCAAAGGAAAAATGGAAGAGGAAAATAGCAAAACAAAATGAGCTAGGGTTCCAAGAGATGGCTGCCATCCTCTCACCAGTTGGGCTACATGGAGGCAACCGAAAGACTAAACTACCCTTACTAGATAACTAGGGATACATGCCCCTCGAGGGCGAATTTGGAAGTCTTCAGATTTTCACCATCGGACGGATGCCCAGCGACCGCAAACTTGCTTAGCCTCGACGCAAGCCTTGCGATCCCGACGCGTGTCCTCCGCTTCGAAGTCTCCGGACTGCGTCGTTGCACACCGGTCAGACCCACCGGTCAGAAAGGTCCTAGTACTGCTGCCTCCGGTCTTCGGTCTTGGCTTTGTGGATCGACCAAGGAACCCAGTGGTTTTCTGGTGAACCACCGGAAACCCCGCGAACTTGATGTAGCCTCCGCCAATCACCACTCATGACTCGGCTCCCACGAAGTCCCGGCTCGACCTTGGTTTTGAGGCTCAACCAAGAAACCGTCCACGACTTCATCTTGCCATTCTTGCCACCATGCGGCCCGCACTTGACCCCGCTGGCCACCGGGTCCCTCGAGCCAAGCCTACTTGTCTTCTCCACACCTAGAGGCCTACCCGGCAACGACCTTTCGCGCTTGCTCTTCACCTGCACCAACACCAGTCAAGCCGCAACCTGCACCTGCAATACTTAGCCAAGAATCAGTCCACACAACATTGTCAATCACTCATCACACCAGGAAGCGACCATCCACCGGTCCTCGAACCACACAGGTCCTCAATTTTCGACCGTTGAGCCCTCTCCCGAACCAGGAACAATGGAGGAAGAAGAAATTCAGCCTCCAGAGTTCCTCTATCAATTTGAGGATAACCCTCTTGAAAATCTCAGAAACACCTCGAATTGCTTAGATGTCCAACTAGGGAAGGAGCCCTTTTCTGTCCAAATCCAGTCATCTAGAGATCCTTTGACAGAACCTTCCCCTAGGCCTACGGTACCTCCTTTGCCTCCCGATCCTCCGAACGAAACATCTATCATGGAGGCTATGGAAAAGAAGTGGTCGACTAGAGTAGGACACATTTCTGAAGCACTTTGGATTAGTTCACCCTCTACGATCGTTCCTTGTTCTGTAAAAGGAATTACCTTAGAAGCCCACCTTAACCCCATCATGGAGGCTAATGTTATGCCATGGCACTTAGCGTACACTTTGTTGGGCAACGTTACGCTAAGACCATCTGACAAACTCCTCAAGAGTTGTCCCTCCGGACATATTCTTGAGTGTCGGGGGGTTGCATGTGCCGTGCCACTCCTAGTAGACAAGATCAAGGTTAATCTAGACTTCCACATCTTTGATGTCCTCGATCTTGATCTCCTCCTAGGCTCCCCAGCAGAAAAACTTCTCGATGCATCCCGAGGGAGCCTGGATGAAAAGCTTAGGGAAGCCTCTTCTGCCATCATTCCCTTGTTTTCAGAGAATTCTATGGAGAAGCCTCTTCCCAAGCAAAACCCGCTCGAGGAGATGATGCATGTATCTCCTTTCACATCATCCGAGCCTGTTCTCGTTGAGGTTGTAGATTTCTCTACTCCTCAAGAGTATGACTCAGAAGATCCCCTTCACCTTTGTGAAGGCGAACGATCATCATCATCCTCGATCGAGTTTAAGCCTCTTCCCATTGGCCCATATCATGTTGCTCTCGATCTTGATCGAGAATCAACATTGATCTTACATGATGAACCTCCTGAGATGGAGAATTCATGGGCCATGGAGATCGAGGCGCCGACTCTGGAGTCCAAAGGAAACGATTCCATCGATGAGCATGGTAGCTTTATTCTTGATACACCACATGAACCATGCTTGCATCATGCCTCTCCAGAGTCAGCCATGCTTAGTGCATGGAGCACGCATGAGGACTACAACCACCTTGTGGTCCTCTCTTGTAAAAAGTTTACAAGGATGGTTGTAGATGTATATGTTTACCATAAGCATTGTAGATTTCGTGTATGCACTGTGGCACTAACCTTGCAGCTAAAGCTTCAATGACACATCAACGATTGGTGGTGAGACGGGAATGACATCACCAATGATAGCTGCGGGAAGGAAGTTCCCAGGGTCGAGCTTATGACTGTAAACAAAGCACTACCAGGAGATAGCCTGGATTAGGTTAGATTTTATTTCCCTTTTCAAATAAAAAGCAAGAGCATGTCTTTAGGATAAGGTTGTCCTTCGGGTATTTTTGGTCACTAAACTTTCAGGTGGAGATTGAAAAGAATGATGGACAAGTGATGCCTAAGAACATGCGAGCCACATCACTACAACACCTTTATAAGTTTTTGTTGAGAGAACATTTACAAAAGGAAGCTTGATCTCCACACACTTGAGTTTTGTTGCTCTGCAATGCAAACTTCAAGTGTGGGGGAGGTATGTGAGCATCTCGAGTAAAATTCCTCTCATACCAAATCTTATCCTGGTTTGGAGGTGATGTTAGCTCCTGCGTCTTGCCCAGTTAGGTACGTCCTGCTTTTGACTTTAAACAAAGCCCTTTCGGGAGGTTGCCCGATGTTTACCATCCTATGCTCATGTTTATGTCCCTTTTGATGATAGCTTGATCATGCTTTTGTGCTTCCTTTATCCATGTTGGTAACAGGGGCGGATTTGGGCCTAGGGCCACTAGGGCCATGGCCCTAGGCGTGGCCCAAATCGCCCCAATGTCCCTCTTCAGCTATTATTTCTATGGATTGGCCCTAGCTTTGGCCCAGCAAACTAACACAATTCAGGGGCAAAGGCCCATCCGTCAACATGCAGTTCGTTTAGGCGTCGGCCTGCTTGATAGAGCGAGCAGCCCAGCCTCTCACGCTATCACGTTCTTTTCTAAGACAAATCGTTTTTCTTTTGTCCTGTTATCAAATCATTCATTCTTACTCATTTCCCAATCCGTCAGTTCCAATTCTTTGTACTTCAGTTAAACAAATTGATTCATTATCTGTTGGTTATTTATGCAACAATTTGTGGATTTCTGCTACATTTAAACAATGAGAAATAAGATAGAAATATTTGGTTAAATCATAGCATGCTATGCTATATTAAGAAAGATGTTTTTAAAAGCATAAAAATAAAGATATTTTATACCATTTTCAAGAATTGAGAGGCATTTTAATGTTACCTTCATTCAGCATGTTCGTTTGAC
Source organism: Cenchrus fungigraminus (assembly GCA_036936925.1). NCBI lineage: Eukaryota > Viridiplantae > Streptophyta > Magnoliopsida > Poales > Poaceae > Cenchrus > Cenchrus fungigraminus. The sequence goes on along the minus strand of CM072780.1, from coordinate 25,433,970 downwards.
TGGTGGTTGGTTGCTGGTGCTGATTTGTTCCGAGATAAATATACTGCTGGCTAGTGGTTGTTTTGAGATAAAAGTATTGTCGGCTGGTGGCTGATAAGCTAGACGAACAAGGCTATTCACCACCAATTAATTAAATACTGTGAGCGGTATGTTGTATTCTTTTTTTACTACGTATATTCCTTTGCATATTCAACACCAATTAAATATTTTTTTACCTTTTTAAGTTTTTTTCAAGCTTGTTGAATAATTAAGTTTGAAACTGAGCTATGCACTGAATAGTGTATTTGTTGATTCACTACCGTGACTGTCGGATTAGTTTGTTTGGTTTAAGCCCTTGAATAAGTGGCCCTACGCGTAAAAATGAGCCAGCTCCGCCACTGGTTGGTAATGCTATGGTTTGAGTGCATGTTTAGCTACGTGCATTCATAGGTTGTTTTAAATTAAGCATGGTGCTTAGGTTAAAACTGTCTTCTTCAATCAAACAAGACATGGTGTCGAGTTTGATTGATGAACCATATAGTTAATGCTTGCATGGATAATGGTTGTATATGCGGACTAACCCTTGCAGGAATTTCGAATCCAAATTGGGTAAGTCATCAAGCTTGATTCAAAAGGGAAGTAGAGTCCCTCTTTTGTTTTTTTCCATTTTGTTTGAAGACAGCACCAGGTACAAGAACAAGTGTGGGGGAGATCTCCCGAGCTTATCGACATACACATTGAGATCTCCCACACAGGCGTTGCACAATATCGACTGCGCTTTCATGACAAGGGACAAGGTAAACTAGAGTGAGTCGGCTGCCCCATGGGTCAGCTGAACCACTGCTGGTCCTCCTTGATCCTTATTTCTTTAGGAACGATGGTATGTGCACCCTTTATCTCACTCTCTTTGATTCATGAGTTTGAATGAGTTTCAATTCTTATCAGCTAAATCAAACTCTTGGAATCGTGCTCTACTTGCTCTACATGTTTTCTTATGGTTGGCTTGCATATGTTTTATTCCATGCTTATTATCTTGATGCTTGTGAACAAATATCATTAGGGAACTCATGCTCATCTAAGTAGTTGATGTTTGTGATATGGTTTGATGATATGATCTTCTCTCTAAATGTTTGAGTACTTGGGAATTTTATTTGAAAAATTGAAAACCCTTTTGCAAAGCTCCTGTTTGATATGCCACAGTCCTACCAAAGCCATATGATGAGTTATCCTGAAAACCTTATACTCATATGTTGCTTGTCATTGCATTGAGCTTTGTCAAATTGTTGTGACCCTTGTGAGAATTCTTTTCATGCTTTCATGATCAAGATTCATGTGCACACCATATCCCCTTGCTATGCTTCTACAATGGAAGTTATCATTGTATCATCCATCCATTCCACAAAATAAAGCTCCAAATGTGACCTCTCTCTCTCTCCAAAAGTATTCTTGAAAAAAGAGACATGGGCTATGCAAAAAAAAGGAAAAGAAAAAGAAAAAAACACCATGCTCAAAGCATGAGTGAAAAAAATGCCTAAGGCGTGAAAAAAAAAGAAGAAAAAATGAAGGATAGCCCATGTCCAAAATAAAGAAGGAAAAGGAGAGAGATGTGATCATGCAAAAAGGAGTTCCAATAAATTTGATGGTAATATCTAGCACCCACTCCAGGCCTAGTATCCACCTTACATATCCATCACATCCATACATGTGCACATCTTGATATGATTGTATGACTTGATTTTTCTCCTTGGATCCGGTTTTTGACTTTGCAATATATGTGATGCAAGTATGCTTTATCTTTATCCTACCCCGAGCTCCACATATAGCCATCATTAGAAGTAGGATGAAAGAAAGGCAATTCTAATGCCTTGGTGAGGACCTATACACATTGAGTGATCTGAGAGAATCAAATGAAGAGCTAAGCAAGGTTTGTCTTGAAAACTTATTGCAAAACCCCAAGTTACTTAACATAATGAGCAGAGGTGATTTGATTCACGACCGTTCCATTCCTCAACTACCCAAGATGGCATGATAGCCACTCCACAGAGTTCACAGGTACAAGGTATGGTTTGGAATATCTCTTATGCTTGTTTCATACCTTTGGATATCATGTCCCACTTGATTTGTGCTCCCTTCACTCGGGACGAGCAAAGGTCAAGTGTGGGGGCGTTGTTGACGGCTGTTAAGTACCACTTTTACACCGTCAACTCCTGCATAAAATGAATAGAAAGTGGGCATCAACACTAGAATAGGGCTTTATACTGACAATTTCCACAAGTGTTGGTGTTTCTATCTTTTGTTGCAGGACACATGTAAATGCGCATGGAATGATATAGTTGAGAGAAAGTAAACCAATGGCATAGATATGGCATCATCATAAACAACCTCAATTGCCAAATTGGTCTGCACCATTGCAACAGGCTCGTCAAGACGATCGAAATGGATATATCGTTTGCATACATCAGAGCCCGGATGAGAGAGATATGCACAAGACATCATGTGGACCCGGTGGGACCCACACCAGGCCACGTGGTGACGTGCTGCCACACAGGCACCCACATGGCCATGACACCTAACCGATCCAAAGAAGCACACTCTCGACCAATCTGGAGCAAGCACGCGGATCCAAGGGCCCACAACCACGAGATAACATGCTAGAAACAACGCAAACACCCCCATACCCACCTTGGGACCCACGTGGCAGTCACCTGGACGAAAACCGGCGCGATCGGGGCCACCCCGGGATCGGCCGATCCCCTAGGTCGGCCGAACCCACTCTGAGGCCTCTCGCGCCGCCCTTCCACGTGTTGTCTTGTCGTGACGAGCCAAAGGCGGTGTCGGGTGTATGCCCGAATATCCGCCCGAAAGCCTGCAGCTCCTTCTCATGGAAGATTCACCAACTTGGCCCCCACTCCTCTGCGCCACGTGTCACCACCTCATTGGTGCCTTGGTGGCACCCAAGGCAGCCTAGGGAGCTCCTCTTGGCCTATAAATATGAGGGGAGGGGGTAAGAAATGAGACACACTTCACCACTTCACCAAAGGATGAGAGCTTCCCTTCAAAGGAGAGGCCTCTCCTTGGTAGATTAGAGAGTAGGGAGAGTGAGAGAGAGAGTTGTATCTGTATGGATGCTTGTTATTCAATTAGAGTAAAGTAAGTATTTCTGCATTTTCTATTTAGACTAAAGTAGCATCCATGCATAGGTGATATGTTCTTGTGTTCTTCATTTGTTCTTGATTTAGAGGCTTGTGTTCTTCGCGAACACAACCTTTCGATCTTGTAGCATAGGTTCATAAGTGCTCATATCCGTTTGTATGCATGTTCTTCATTTAGACTAAAGTGGATATGCTTGCATGCTCTGATTACAATAAAGTGTGTTCTTGATTCCTTTCTAATAGTTTATGCTAGGTTGCATGAGTAGCCTTTTTCCTCTACTAGTGCGTAGATCCTGGGTTTATACGTTCGTCTGCTGCAAGTCATTCGTATACGTTGGAAGCATAGTACGGGACCGAGTGCTCTCTCGTATGCCTTTAGCGTAAGCTAGTAGCTTCTATAGTTGAGTGAGATCAGTTCTCCTCCTTGTGGGTTCGTCGCTCTATATTCAATATAGAGTGTCGTAGGTTGCTACGCACCGCGAGATAGCGTAGTCAGACTACGGTAGTAATCAGTAGCATAGACGTAGTGTCTAGATGCTTGTTGTTTTTGCTTGTTGTTTTTACCTATATTCTACCTGCTTGTTGTTTTTGCTTCTGAGATTAGATCGAAGAGATTATGAAATTTCCATATTAGATGTTGCGGATGGTGAATCCGTGAATGTCGACCCTTTGCCATTACAATTTGCATGATGAGTGTTCAGTGAACAACATGCTTTTTTAATAGCTATTTAACCGTGAGAAAAATAAGGCTCTGTTTAGGCCATGATGCTACTTAAATGGTCACATGGTTCCCAGTGTTGTTGATTCTTTACAAACTAGCTATGTTTATTGGGATTACATCTGATTTGATCTATAATGTAGTTTTCCTTGGCGTGTTGTGCATCACATTTGCATAAGTTTACAGAGTTTGGTGGAATGTTGGTGCTAATATACAATTTGTTTTATATTTGCATACCTTCAGCTATTTCTTCTGCTAATCCATGATCTGGGTGCAGTCTAATATATAGGGCTTAAAGGGAGAAAGTGTAATCATATCTGAAGCGGAGAGAACCGGTGAATTTTTCATCTCTTCCACTTTCAACTTTACCTTTACAGATTGGTGGGTAGAGTGTCTCATGGAATTTGTTTAGTGTATGTTTGATATTAACAAGAGGGAGGACTGAAGAATGTTGAAGTATCTATTGTTTTAAGTTTTAACTGGATTGAGATTATTAACATTTTCAACCAAATTGTTGATACCATAATCATCATAATCAGAGAGGTATTGAGCAAGTTAATTTACTATGCCCCGAAAGTATGTACTCCAACAAAAAAGACACTCCCTGGCACTTGCTACATTTTATTTTTATGTCATTGAAGTGAGAAAAATAATGACCAAACCAAACAACAAGAAGCACTTCAAGTGTAGGTTTTTAGGCAAGTTATGTTTTTTTCAAGCTGGGGTACTCCAGAAAGTGCCATATTCAATTTTAGCATTGTACTCTTCGCCCTTCTCATTGGAAAACGTATACCTCCTTCACATGTAAGTTTCTTGCTAGAAATGTATTACACTCTTTTATGTGCAACAGTTCAAGTCTTGTCAGGAATACACATGCCAATTTGATATTATCGGACACCCTTACTTGCAAATTGCAGTGAAATTACTTCTTTAACCCTCTGGCAATTTTTTGCCCATATAGTTTGAGCATAATCTGCATTGTTGATATTAGACCCTGCATAATTCTTAATCGTGCTACTGATAATACACATTCCTTGCACATATGCACTTGATATCGTGAGGGTAGAAACATCCAAGCAGTATTGGATTCACATTTTTGGAGGGGAACTACTCAGTAGAGGTACCTGACATTAAAAAAGTTGACTTCCATTTTGAAACTTTTGCATATGAAATTAGAGGTAACAATATTTTCTACTTTCACAAATTAAAATTAGAGGCATTATTGAAAGGAGTATGTTTAATGTCTGAGCATCACAAATACCTCCAGAACAATTGCTTGTGTTTGAAATGGTTACCGATGAGTTGGCGACCTGTCTGTTCATGTTCCAATCAGATTTGGAGAGCAACACTGAGATGATTGAGAAGAAATCGCATTATGAACATAACATGAGTTATAGCTGATACCTCTTTCTTTTGTTCTTTTCCAATTTGTTTCATATTTCTTTTCAAAGTTGGTAATTGTATTACAGCAGCATCAAGATCTCTTGATAGTGAAGTGCATGATGGAAAATTCACAAGACGCTGTGCAGCCCCAAGTTCAAAATAAATTCTTTGTTAGTTTTGTGTATTAATAGGACTTGCATTTTCCTTGCTGCCTACAAGCTTATTTTTTTTAGAAAACCATCTTTGGGAAAAAACACTATTTCAAATAATGGATTCCTTAGTGTGAGTAAACAATTGGTAGTGTCATCCAGGATCCTTTGTTAATGGTGATATTTTTTTACTTCACGTGCGTGTGCACTTTACTAGTTTTTGTATAAATGCTGGTTGTGGAGGTTATTTTGTGTCTTTTCCACAGAAAACAATACGGTGTGGGTTTTGTGCTTCTCATTTTTTTTCCCTGGGACAAGCTACAAGGTTGATGTTATCTAGCACCGAGATTAGTTAATTGTTTTGCAATCGCAAATTGGAACTTGTAGATCAACTGGAGCACGAGTGATATCTAAGGCTGCAGTGGGTTGGCGACTGCGGTTTTGTACATAGCAATCATAGCTTGCAATTTGAGAAATTTCCGAAGCTAGCAGACAATGCTAAGATGGTGCGAAGGACTAGCCTTGCTGAACTTTGTTAGGGTGGCATTGCTTGATGTTTTGTGTTTATAGCGAAGAACCCAAAAGGCATCGGTTGAACATAAGGGTTATTTTTTTAAAAAAAAATATTTCTTTTATGCTCTGTAAACATGGAATGTACTTGAAAATTAAGAGAAAACCAAGATTTCTCTTACGCTATGTAAATGGGACCTTGTGCATTTATGCTCTCTATGTTGTAACTTATGTAAACTATAAATCGGTTCATATAGTAATTCTCTATACAAAATCTGTATAAAAAAGGCATATGGTTCATATTTAGCGGTATTGTTGGATGAATTCACTACGGGAAAACCTACGTTTGCCGTGCGTCAAAATCTTTGCCGTGCGTTTTATATCGGGCGCACGGCAAAGAAGCTCTTTGCCGTGCGTTTTTTATGGGGCGCACGGCAAAGAAAAACGCACGGCAAACAAGCTCTTTGCCGTGCGTCCGAAGTAAAACGCACGGCAAAGATCTTGTTTGCCGTGCGTTTTTTCCACGACGCGCGACAAAGTATTTTTTCCTCTTCCACACTTCGAAAAAATGAAGCATCGTTTATTTAAAAATAACTTTGCCGTGCGCCTGATATAAAACGCACGGCAAAGATCTTGTTTGCCGTGCGTCGTGGAAAAAATGCACGGCAAAGTATTTTTTTCTCTTCCACACTTCGAAAAATGAAGCATCGTTTTTTAAAAAAAATAACTTTGCCGTGCGCCCGAACTAAAACGCACGGCAAAGTATTTTGTTTGCCGTGCGTTTTCTCCACGACGCACGGCAAAGTTTTTTTTTTTTCTCTTCCACACTCTGAAAAAATGAAACATCGTTTTTTTTTTTTAAAAACCTTTGCCGTGCGCCCCAAATAAAACGCACGGCAAAGATCTTGTTTGCCGTGCGTTTTTTCCAAGACGCACGGCAAACCCATGAGTTTGCCGTGCGCTTTCTTTCATGCGCACGGCAAAATATTTTTTTTACCTAGAAGTATTTTTCCCTAGGTCCCAAATCCAATTGCTCCTCAAAAAAAATTCTCCTCATCTTTAAATCTTTTCAACTCTATACATACAACATGTGATACATCATGTTAAAATTTAGTAGATTCTTGTAGTCATTTGCTATATTTAACTAATTAATTGTATTTCAAGCCATTTTTTTGAAAGAAGGCAATTTTGAACCACAAGTGATGCAAATAATAGAATAAATTGAGTGGAAAAATGATATTCATGTTATTTAGCTCAATTTAAGACCTTTTCCATGAGATCAAAAGAAATTTTGAACATCTTGACTAGAAAACACGACAATGATCGTGTGTCTAAATGATTTAAAAATTCTAAAAAATACAAATAAAGTTTGAAAATTATGAGATTTGTCAATATCTCAAGATATCTCATGATTGTGTGTCCAAATGATTTAAAGTTTGAAAATTTTGAATGACTTTTGAACATTTTTCATGTACGATGCTCGTTTCTCGAAATATCTACAATGAAGTTTCATAGAGTTACGAAAGATATGGTTACATTTGTACGCGACACGACATTCAAATTGAGTTTTGACTTCAAAACTTGTTTCTATAAGCAATAGACAACATAACTTAATTTGTGTTAATTCTTTGAATTTTTTTAAATTTTTTTGATAATTTTTTTAAATTTTACAAAATTATAGAAAAATTGTTTGCCGTGCGCCTTATTGAAAACGCACGGCAAACAATTGTTCTCTGCCGTGCGTGTGATGCGCGGCGCACGGCAAACACCCGCGGCCCCACCTCCCAACAAACCTCGCACCGTCCCACGCACCCAGGCCGCCCCCGCACCGGTCCCACCTCCCAGACCTCCAACGCACCCCCGGCGTTGATCTTGAGATCCGACGGCCCAAAATCGCCCAACATTTTATATAAAAACGTCCCCTTCCCTTCCAAACCCTACCGCCCCCTCCTTCCCCGCAGCCCCCGCCCCTCGCAGGCTACAGCCTCTCCCACTCGCCGCCGCCCCGCCCTCGCCTCTCTCCCGGCGCTCCTCCCTCCTCTCCGGGCGCTCCTCCCTCTCTCCCTCCCAGTCGGCGCCCTCCTCTCCCGGCGCGCACGGGATCCAGCGCAGGCTGTGGCGCGCGGCCAGCCAGTGCGCGGAGGCTCGCCGACCACAGTGCGGAGCCTGTCGGCGCATGGATGGCCGCGGCCATGCCGGCCACGCGCGCGCGGTCCGCCAGCCCCGGCGCGGGCTCCGGGCGCAACGACGCCTCCCTCCCTCTCCTCCAACAGATCCGGCGGCGAGCACGGCCTGCCTGCTCGTCGTCGACGCCGGCGGCCTCCTCCAGATCCGGCGCAGCGGCTCCCTCCTCGTCGTCGGCGACGGCGGCCTCCTCCAGATCCGCTCCCCTCCTTCCTCCCTCCGCGCCACCCCGGCCCTCTCCCGCCACCCCCAGATCCGCGCGGCCCCGAGCTCGGGGGAGGAGTAGGTGCACGGCCTCCTCCCACCTCTGGCTCCACGGTGGTGTGGGGAGCTCCGGCGGCGGCGGGCTGCTGCTGGTGGATGTGGTGCTCCAAGGTTCTCTCTTTCTCTCTATATATCTATCTATCTCTCTCTGTCTATCTCTCTCTCTCTCTCCCACAGATGGTCGGGGCGGCGAACGTGGTGGCGGTGCGGCGGTGCGGCAGTGGATGTGGTGGCGGTGCGGCGGTGGATGTGGTGGCAGGGGCCGGACGGCGGTGGTGGATGTGGTGGCAGGTCCGGACGGCGGTGGTGGATGTGGAGGCAGGTCCAGACGGCGGTGGTGGATGTGGAGGTAGGGGCCGGACGGACGGTGGCGGCGGCAGTGAACTTTTTTTTTATTTGCTCGAAAATGTCTGCCGTGTGTCACCTTAGGCGCACGGCAATTTTTTACTTCATCTCAAAAATGTTCGCCGTGCGGCAACATTAACGCACGGCAAAGGTTCGCCGTGCGTATCGATAAAAAACGCACGGCAAAGACCCTTTGCCGTGCAAAAATCTGCCGTGCGGCCTTTGCCGTGCGTTTCGGTGGAAAACGCACGGCAAAGCGATTGCCGTGCGCTTCCTTGGGCGCACGGCAAAGGCCGAGTTTCCCGTAGTGATTATACGTTTCCAATAATGTGACCTGAATATTTTTAGAAATTTCTTAAGACTCTTGCTATTGGGATCCCGACCATATTGACCCATGCCTATATTCCGTGTTGTGTTGGAAGATAGGCGTACTGGAAAAGTTGTAACGGATAAGCAAATTTTGCACAATCTCCTTAGCGAAATCATCACTCACAAAGCAACCTCTGCAACATCCGACATCACACTGGGCTGTAAGATGGCGTGCCTAGTATACATAGTATATAAGCAATAGACCACTCTGCCTTGCGTGATCTTAACAATGTTTTTAAACTTTCAGTACTTCCCCTGTAGCTTCTCAGAGGACACATCTCGAGATGGTATTCCATCACTATGGTTTTGTATAGGCATCACTGTTCAGAAAAGTCAAATAAAAGCAAGCTAACACCTCCTTTTGAAGTCCCTGTTCCAGAAGTTCAACAATTTCATCAGCTATCCTCCATTCAATTCACTGCTTGGTACTGCTTCCATGAAAAATTTAGTTACCAACATACATCCACATAGGGCAAAGGAACACAACGCTGCAATTTGAGACTGAAATTTGAAATTAAGGTGAAGCTAACAAGGGAATATGTAAAAACAAAAACGGTCACATACATGGCATGACAAAAACAGCAATTCTGAAACTCCCGGTGGCTTCAATTCAATTCTTGCTTAATTCTGTGGGCTACCTGAAGAACATTGCAGCAAAGGGACTGAACAATTAACCTACTTCGCTGAGGCCGCTGAGGCAATGTGGGGACGCCTGCCCTCGGGGTGGCAGCACTCGAGGCGGCCAGTGGCGGCATACTCGTCGAGACGAGAAGCCGCGAACTCCTTGAACACGTCGCAGGCCGCCTTTATGCCGATATTCCTGGCCCTGGACGCGGCAGGCCCCCCCTGGGTGGTACGGAAAGAACTCCTCTTGGATGAAGATGTCCCCGTAATCGGTCTCCGCGACGACCTCCTTGTAGAAGGCGACCTTCTCCAACGTCATCCGCGTGGCGAAATCCGCTGCCGAATCCGCTGGAACGGCGGCCTTCTTCCCCTTCTTCTCCAGCTCCATCGGCTTGTCGCGGTCCTTGATCTGAAGCTTGCCCTTCCGCTTCCCCATCTCCTCCTGCGTCACCTTCCGGATCTTGGGGCCCTTTTCGTCTCCACCGCGGTGCTCCGCCTGCTCCACCGACCGCTTCCCCTTCCCCTTCGCCTTCAACTTCCCACGGGCCATCGCTGCGGCGACTTGCGAATCGACTCCCTCCCTCCCCTCCTCTCTCTCTCTCTGGATCTCTTCTTCTCGGTGGACTTGCTGCACCGTGGACCTGTTCGTTTGGCTGGTGGCTGATTGCTGGTGCTGGTCTGTTCTGAGTGAAAAGTACTGCTGGCTGATTGGTAGTGGCTGGTTTGTTCTGAGAGAAAAGTACTGCTGGTTGGTGGCTGATAAGCCGAACGAACAGGGCGAGGCTGCACCACGGGGATTGGGAAGTCCGATTCACAACAGTAGAGCACCAAAAACATTTATGTTTCTCTTCTTTGGAAATGGGAGGCGTTTATTTAAGGAACTTATGTCAATTGAGTGCAGAAAGATGTAATCTCATCCACTTGTTTTCACCACAAACAGTAGTCCTATATATAGAGATCTAACACCAACTTATTATCGCAGGAAAACTTACAGGTATCAACTGCATCACGTACGTCGAGTTGCAGAGCCAGGACCTGCTCGAACAAATTCTTTAAGGCAGCTGCTTCTCGTGGACCGACCATCAGGACGTTGTATCCACCTCGGCAACTCCGCGTTCGATATGTTATTTCAAAATCACGTACACCTTGTAATAGAGAAGAAGAAAAAAAAAACTTATATGAAGTCTCAAGATCATAGGATTTCCTGTATCTCTCTCGTCTGGCGGCTGGGCTGCTTGGCGCAGAAAAAAGGAATGGACTCAGCGGCCCGGCATGTGAGCGTATCCGACGGTCTGGAGGCCCAATCTTTTTGTGTGTTCACGAAACGTTCAGATGGAGAGAGGGCAATCTGACGAGCACAATGGCTACGGCTATAAGCTTCGAGTTGACTGAGCTTATCCTTCTTGTGTGTAGCTGAAGATCAAACTCTCCCATGCTCCTGATTCTTTGCTGAGGTGACTATATAAATATGTCAAACGAGGGTTCATGTTTGCAATAAAAGAAGTTGCGTGCCTTAGGAGCATGTTTGTTTCTTCTTGTATGATCATGTTGGCAAGTACTTTCTTTTCATAGTACTTAAAAGATGAGGCCACATTCTGAATTCATTTTTAATTGTTTTTACTACAGTATAAAAGGTGTGTTTTTTGTCGAATGGTAAACTTTTATGTAAAAAGGTATTTTGAATTTTGAACTTCTATGTAAAGTTGTTTTTGTTTTTACTCGAGAGCTCTTATATGTCTCCCGGAAGGTAGATAAGCAATTCATTTTTTAAGTCATATTAAGCCCATGTACAACATTTTTTTAACATCTATCAACATGTTTTAAAAAAAAAGTTTGATTTAATTATTATCAACATTTCTTGACATTGATCAACGTTTTTATATACCAACATTTTTCTTTAACTATTTTACATTCACCAGCATTATTGCTCAACAAATGTTTACATGAATCAACTTTTTTTTAGGTACTCGTCAACTTTTCTACATAAAAAATGTTGAGATAGTTTGTTGGGTTGTTGTGGGCCAGTTATTAGGCTATTGTTGGGTTATAGGTTTTCAGTTACTACCTCCGTTTTTTAATACTTGAGGCCGGTGCATAGAAAGTTAGCCTAATTAACACTAGGTATGCTGTCCGAAACGACACAAAAAACAAAAACGGGGGTAGTATCTATCTTCTGGAAGACGGATAGGATTTCCTCTGGTACTCTCTTTTTTAAAAAGATAATAAGGTGTAAAGGATTATAAAAAGGTAATAAGGTGTAAAGGATTATAAATAGGTGAATCCTCATCCATCTTGATAAAAAAAAAGTAATTAGAATTATACGCACGATCATGATATATAATAATCCTTGCCTCCTGGTGCGAGAGATCAAGCAATGTCATCTTGTCATCTGAAGTTCAGATATTTTCCACCGAGAAAAGCAAGTTATTCCCCATGAAGATAATGACACGGGTGTCAGATGATGATGCAGCCGCAGCATTTCAAGATGCCGAGCTGAATGCAGCGCTGCAATTGCCTTAAACTACCGATCAGCAGACATACCCCCTAACAAGGGGCAACACGCTACACGCCTGACGAACATGCGAACTGGGTGTGAGGACGGGCACGCAATTAGCATCATCGCTTGTCGCCAACCAGCAACCGCAGCAATACCAGAAGACATCATGTTTAGCAGTAAAGGTCACAGGCGACAGTTATATTTAGCAACTCAATATTCTGCTCATCTAATACCAGAAGACAAATTATGTGTCTCCCGGTTACCACAACCATTTGACAAAAATTTCAATGTCCAACATTATCAAGCTGAACATACAAATGAAATTAACTCTTGAACCGAACACTGCGGCTAACGTTAGGGTTGATGCCAGACATTTCACCTCCATAGGGACCGGATGGCTTCTTGATGCCACGCACTTGGCCTTTATGCCTGATAAGCTTCTTCTCATGCTTATCCTGAATGCAAGTGGACACAAGAAAAAAGTTCGCTCAAGATCATCCACGCCACTTGATTGACAAACATATATAATATACAAAGTTACTTACCCTGTAGTTCTTTCGCGGATTCTTCTTCTTCTTATTTCTGGAACGTGTCAAACCCCTGTTCTTCTCGATCTGCAAGAGTTTTGGATTATCTTAGAAACACATTACAGTAAATCAAAATTTACAATAGGTTGTATGATACACCAGAGTGATTATTAACCTGATATGAAATCTTCCTCTTGCCATCTCCTTCAGTTTCTTCCTCCACGGGTTGAATGCCACGAGTTCTGTTTTACAGGGGGGTAAATAAGCACCGGTATAGCATTTACTACAAGCACCTTGCTACCTCATAAATCAGTGGAACTTACGTTGAGTACTTCTCATTCTTCAATGATAGTTTTTCAGTCCTCTGTCTTTTCACATCCTGATAGAATTCGTCTTCAGATCCGTCACCATCTTCTGGCAACTCATGATCCGATTCAACAGAGTTAGCTCCTACTCTTGATAGGACACGAAGCTCATGTTTCCTCCGCCTTTCACCAATATTATCTCGCTTTGGAAGATCATCATCACCAGAAACAAACTTGAAGATATAAAACAAGGGGTTAGACACAGGTAGAATCATACAGTGATAGATACGAATAAAATTCAAAGTCACTTCATAGCTTATGAGCATATATGCAATTTTTCTGCCCTATTCTCATCCAAATCCCTTTTTTCTTTGCAAACTACGCAAAACATACTAAGAGCCCGCTTCCCAAGCAGTAGGAGGCAAAACCTAGATGTATCCCAAAAGTATACCATATTGTGCAATCAGAATATTCTACAATATTGTGATCAGAATTGTAAAATTCCCTTGGAACTATATCCTGGATATTAATTACAATGCTTAAGGTATTACTACATGAAATTATTTCCAACCTAAGATGACCAAGAACAGTTGCAGTTGATGCATGGCATGGTATGATGATTTACATATTGTCCCATTTCAAACCCTTAAGGACCACAAGAAACAATTGGAGATCAACTAGTACAACAAAAACTGAACTTGTAACAGAACGGTGTACCATACCTTGTTTTTATTAGATTTAGCAGCAGCTGTCACAAGCTTGCTAGGTTTCATCATTTGATTATTCTTCTGCACTTCATCATCAAAGTCATCCAGTGTCTGCAGTTCTCTTCTGTATATTAAAGATAAAATTACTAAAACCACAAAGAAATGGAAACATTATTATGCAACAGAAGAAATGTCGAGTAACTCACTGGTTACTAGTTGTCCTGGTTTTTGACAACTTCTCTGGCTTCGATCTTGTCAAATTATAGAGCCCCTTTTTCTTTAATCTTTCCTCAAGGTTGGCTCTTACTTTCAACATTTCCAGGCTTTGCAAGCCCATGTGCCCATCCTGTTAGTTTTTAGATTTCAGATTTCATGCATCTACATTGATTCAACAGGAAAATAACAAACACTACAAGTTCATAGCAGACTAGACCTTGTTCTTCTCTTTGTTAACTTCATGGTGATCATTATTAGAAGGCTCACTTTTTCTCGATTCAGAGACTTCAGCACCCTGAATTATCAACATCATGAATTATATGAAGTGCCCAGATAATAAAGTCAAACACACACAAAAAAAAAATACTTGTTTCACTTTATCCAGTGCTAGTAATTTGCTACATTCGCCCTCCTGTTTGTCCAATGAGACTATCTTGTCAGCTCGGATGGTGCCATTATCCATGTTATGGTCATCAGTTCCCCCCTCTTGCCTCCCTAGATTCGTGGTGACTTGCTTCATCTGCAAAAGAGAGGAAATTAAATCTTTGATATAGTCTGTATAACTTTCCAATCAACTTGGAAAGAGAATTATCGAACTAGCCACAAAACAGTGACATCCAATAATTGAACAACTCTTACATGCTACTTCTACTAAACTAATTTTTAGTCTAGTAAGAATAATTAGAATACTAATGAGAGAATGTGAAGAAAATAGGGGGGAGATGTCATCAGGAAGGTACATGGCAGCATGGCTGTGCCTTCATAATTCATTACATATAGGAATACGATTACAAGAAACAAACCTTGTCTACCATATTCTTGGTCTCTACAAGGCGAGAAATTACAGGATGATCCTGCACGGACAACCCCTCAGCTTTCATAAGGAGGTAGAAGGTAATAGCTTGACAATAAGCAAGCAAACAAGCTTTCTTCACTTCCAAAGGTAGCATCCCACCTTTAGCTTTGCCTAGACCAGCTGTCACCTGCAGAAATATTCAGTTATCACAGAGGAAACCAGAGAAAAGAGGGAGGAAAGGGGGTAATATCCCATTAGAAGATCGCATTAGAGCAGAAAAAGGAAGAACCTATACATGGAGCAATTCAGAATCACAGTTCGCTTTGTTTTGGTTGCAATTCAGAGAAGAATCTATGGAGAATGGCCTACCCCAATTCAAAATTGGGCCCTTGTCGTATATGACTGAACTCGCAATCATGATAAAAATGATAAAAATGCCCACGCGGCCACGCTTGCACAAGTTCAGGTCCATGATTTGAAGTGCACATCATGGCATAGGAAAAATGCTGACTAGCAGACAAAGTTATTGGAATTGGTGAGTCAAGTGAAGGATCCAACTTCAAAACAAGTGCAGTGGTTTATGAATAGTATGGCAGACACCTTTCACATAAATGTGGGGCTGCAGAACCCTAAAGATCTGCAGATGGCAATGAGAGCCATGGAAGGCATGATCCAGCAGCAGTTTAGGTTCAAACCTAAGATTGCCATCACTAAACTTAGACCACAGTTTTAGAAGTTCATGTTTAGTTGGTTCCAGTTTGCCTAAATCAACTACATGGCCACACCTGACATAAAAGTTTTTTGCCAAAGTTCACCGGAAGGTGACCAACTATAGGCCATTCAAGTTCAACTAATGTAGTATAGCATAAACCACAATAGGAGTCAAACCTGCATGACTCACTTGCCTGAACAAGGAATAAATAAATGGTGATCACCAACATGCCAGACTACAGCAAATTCAAGTCTATGGGTGGGCAGTCGCTATGCCAGAAAGCATCATAGTAGGTATGGAGAATAGTGCCAGAACAGGGTGGTAGATTTAAAAAAGAAAAAAAGAAAAAGAAAGTATGTGCATCCTTTCAGTATATTCACCACTCCTTTTTGAGCTTTATTTTAGGAAAGATATGGTCCTCAGTCCTCACTGAACCACCATACAAAACTTCTGTTGAATAGTGTGTTACATCTAAGCTTCACAAATAGTATGCAACAAAGGGTAAAATATTACTACTACACCAAGACAAATTGTTGTTTCAAGTTTCAGAGTTCTCTCCTTACATTAATTTTTCAAGTTATGCAATTATTCATGAGATGCTATTAAAAATAACAAACAAGAAAATGGATCCGGTAGTGAGTAGCAATAATTTACCTGATTGTTAAGCTGTCCTATAGCCCTAAGTTCTTCTTGGGCCTCCTTCAACTCAGACAACAAGCTAACGAGTTCAGGAGCAGAACTGCATAAAATTAATATATGATGGTCATGGATTGCACTTAAATACATAACAATAAGGTCACTTCTGCTAATCCATAATTTAGATGCTACAAGCACTACAAATCTGAAAATTTTGGTATTGGGTATACTTTGCAAGGCTGATATAAGTGGAACTACCAGTCAACATGATTATTCTGAAAGGCAAAAACAAATGTCCGTGCACTGGTGATATTTTCACTGAACCCGTCATGAGGATAGGCTTGAGGAACTGGAAATAATTTTAATATTGTGCAGAGTAAAGTAACGGACCTGTATAGCATACCCATTTTGTCATTGCTTGATTGGACAGCAAGGTTTTCTTTCATTTTGGTTTCATGGTTGGATGCCTGCTAGTAAATGGGTGACAATTGTAGAAAGGTATTATGTCAGCTTCATCCCAATACATGCATCAAGGAACATATACTCAAACAAAGTACTAGTATAACGAAATAATTTCCTTCTCCAGGCAACACATTGCCTTTAGTTAGCATTTAGCAATGACCATGTATAAAATAAAGAAAATCAGAAGTCTTATAATTGAACAAATAAAAGATAGGAATAACCAATTTTACAACCCTCAACTATGTTCTGAGCTACATGGTATTCAACCCTCATTTTCCACATTACTCATGTATGACCCCACAACTATGGTAAATCCAATTTCAACCCTCAACCTAAACAAAGTGAGTTTTGATGATGTAGCACTGGCGTAACGACATGAAGCAAGGCTGAAATGGATTTAAAATTTAAAAAGTTGTAAAGATTTTCATAGTGTGAGTAAGAATAATTCCAGAATTATTCAAAGTTATTTACCAACTTCTAAAATAAAAAGCTACTAAATACAATGGTTCGAAGGTGAACGCTTTTAATAGTTGTTGAGGGCTGGAAAAAGAACAGTTTCATAGTTGATGGTAGGGACATGGACTTTCCCCATATTAAATTTAAAGTGTGTACATGCAGCATAACTTTAATCTTTAAAGGCAGTGCTCATTGCCATCTCCAGGTTAAAGCAAACAAGAGAAAGTAACAATTACCTTTGTGCCATCATTCTCTTCATCACTTTCACCATCTTTGTCTAATCCAAAATCTTTCATAGACAGATTCTTTTGATGTTCTCTTTGGATCCTTTGTATCTCCTCATAATCCAACTCATCATCACCACTTTCACCAGGCTCTTTGTCATAGTATGCCCCTTTACCGCTGCCCCAAATGTTTTTGGTTTTCTCATCTTCCTCCTGCTCATCCATGCTATCATCACCTCCAGCAATTTGTTTCACAACCTTCGCTGCTCTTTTTACTATACAAACACATCAAGTCGTAAATATGCAAACACCTCACATCAGAAGAAACAAACAGGTGTGCTAAATAAGTGGTTCAGTATTATTATAATTATAATTTCACTAAAAATGTAAATCTTAGAATCGAGCTTGCATAAATTCTGAGAGTAGAAGAAACTAAAATAACACTAGCATATAATCCTAACATAGTAACGGATTTATTCATATTGAAGTTGTAAGCCAGCATTATATATCACCAAAACCCTTTACAGTTGCATCAGCAATTCAGCATCATACATATGTCCACTCAAAAGTCTGTTGGCGGCTAAGTATATTTACAATAATCAACTTATTTATACATAAAATTGATTTTAATCCACAGGAGCATATTGCTAAAACAGCAATGAACAAAATGTGCTACAGTGATAGTACTATACCCAGAGATATGAGGTAAGAGCTATTCACAAACTTACATTTTGCAATATACCCTTTGTCCCATTCTTCAAAGTTAGCTTCCATGTTATCTTTCTCTTCTCCTTCGTCATCATCAGTTTCACTATCAGAAACACTCTAAAATAATTGAGACCATTGAAGAAGTCAAATGCATAGAAGATAGAAATAGTGTCAACTAGTATGAAACTACACATTTCTACTCATTTGGCCTTCAACAAATCATGTTCATTTACAGTACAGTACATCACAATGCAAAGCCACGATACATCCTATTGACATTTAGCAATACAATAATGATTAGAAATTGTGTCCTCCATACATTGTGAATTCGTGAAGAACAAGATCGATAAGGGGCAAAAATTACCTTGAGGTCCAACACGGACTGCTCCATATCATCATCCTCCGACTCCCTCGCTGAAACCCAGCCCAAAAAAAAATGGAAACATCTTAGGAAATTGCAGGAAGATAGATGGATGAAGCAAATCGACGTTCTCCGTGGCAGCGCTCACCATTGTCGGCGTCAAGGGGGATCATGTCCTGCTGCTTGTGGACTGCAAGACCGATATCAGAGACAAACAACAACAAAGCTCACATCAGCCAACAGGAACAACCGCACGCGTGCTCTTTATCTGAAACGAAAAGGAGGGAGCCTTTCATCCCCTTCATCTTACATGCTTCAATCTCGTCGTCGTCGGAGTCGGACATCGCCGCCAGCTCGTCGGTCCGCTTGGACTTCGGAGGGGCCCGTGCCGGCGCGCGCCGCGGGGTCGTCCTCGGCCGCTTCCCCATGCTAGGCTAGGCAGCCAAGTTCCGTAGATGCTCCAGCCGCGGCGGGGCGGTGGCGTCCGTGGAGGCGTGGAGCGAGGAGTGCGGCGGCCGAGAGCGAGGAAGGCAAGGGCCAGGGGAAGGGTTTTGCGGGGGGTGTTTTGTCGGGAAAAAATTTCCTATTCACCCCATTCCCCCATGTGACTCTGGGCCGATCCACACTTGAATATGGGCCGAGTCTCCATTTTCATCCTGGGCTCAATACCCATGTTTACTGAACCTCGCGAAATTTCACAACCGGTCCACACGTGCTAGAGGTTCGTATATGGGCCCGAACAATCAGAGTAGCAAATGTTACCAAGCCTTTGGTATCAAAATAGCACATTTTTCCCTTTATTACACTAAAACAACTGTCCAAGATGAATTATATCGATTCAATATAAAGAACGAGAGGAAAACATAGAGGGCTCTGTTGATTGAATAATAATAAAAGTGGGTTCTCTTGCTACTGCTGGGGCCTAGAGGGTGTCGCATCTGATCAAGCTGTAGCCTGTAGGCGTCATTTTTTAACCTCCGTCTCTGAAGAACTGTTGACTGTGTGCTAGTATTCATGAAGCTGATGTCGATTCAAGCAGGGGAGAAGCAAAGTGGTCGACGGTGGGAAGTGTGTGTTTTTGTATAACTTGCATGTGTGTATTGAAATCGTAGTTCGTTCGTAAACAAATCAATATATATATATTCGATTTTATACAAGAATCAATCAATTCAACAAAAGTAGGGATGCAAGTGGGTACCTAATGATGTTTTTTTGTCAACTGGTTAATTATGATAGTATGTCACTCTAGTTCATTTTCTCCTCAAAATTAATTACGTGGAATGTCATCTTAATTCATTTTATCAATTTTTTGGTAAAAACACATACATTTAGAACTTGCATCCTAAAAGGAAGCATGTTAAACCACTCGGGCCCACTTTTGTACGGTACTTGGCATTGGGTTGATCAATGCCGCGCACGACGCACCTCGTACAGCACTTCGGCGTCAGTGCCCCGCACCATGGGGGCTAGACCCGGCCAGCAGCTCGCCAAGAGCATGGCCGCCGCTGCCTCCCTCGCCTTCACCGCTGGCAGCGGCGAGAAGCAGGCGCCGACGACAGCTCATGCTTGCAGCGGCGGTGGTGGCGACGAGTAGGAGCCCATCGCACGCGTGGCGATCGGCTACACGGGGCCGGTCGGGCGCTGATGAGCCGGCGGCTACCACCAGTCAACAACTACTCCTGGGCTACGACTTCCAGTATGTTCGTTTCGCTGATGGTTGGTGCTAAATTGTTCTGAGAGAAAAAATACTGCTAGCTGGTTGTTGGTGGCTGATTTGTTATGAGAGTGGATGATAAGCTAAGTCAGCAGGGCTTTCTTTAGCCCGCTACTTATAGAAGCACGCGTACGTGCGTCTGGTACTCTGGTTGAACGGTTCCTGCTGTACGAGCACCACACTTGTGAACTGCAAGGACAGAGATCGAGATGGTTTCTGCTGTGCAGTGCTCGTCCTCCGGCCAGGCGGCCACCAGCGCAGTGGCTGCAGCTTCGGTGCAGTATGTACCAGACCATGGATTGAGATCGTTGCGTTGGAGCTAATTAATTGAGCTCCTTTTTCTTCTGTTATCTCCATGCTGGCAGATTGGCAGCTTAAGATCGACGAGGTTTATTTCCGGATCAGTGGACCAGCAGGTCCGAGCAGAACAGGGGAGGGCGACGACGACGACAGTAGCATTCCACCGAACGAGCGAACCCGATCGCTTGCATAATGCTATTGCGCTTGCGCTAATGTGAATTGGTGGTACGGAGTACGTGCACGCGGTAGGAAGGCGTGGCTTTCTGATCTCTATATAGCTGGCTTAATTATTTTGGACATAGACATTAACCTGAACGAGAGAGCACAGCTGCAAATCCCTAATTCTGCCGGATTTTTTTTTTTACCTACTTATATATATTGCACGCAAAAAGGCAAGGCACATTTCGTCACTGGTTGGTGCGCGTTGATTTCCGCATTCAGCTGTTGCTGACCGTAAGCTAGCTTCCATGCACATGTTCTTTTGGCGAGAGATACTGGATGTTCCTCATTTTTAAAGTTGCTCAACTGGGCACATGGATTTGACGCCCCGGACAAAAACGACGGAAAAATTCAGTGCAAACTCACGCGGTCAGCATCCACATGGAGATCTTAAATAGAGCACATGCTTGAAGGAGTGTAAATAAATCGTACTCCCTCCGATCTAAATTATATTGTTGAGTGAATTCGGAGCTCGAAAATATAGAGCCTGCTTGGTTGTAGGTCACACCGCGCCTCACCACGCGCGCCCCCGCCACGGTATAGTGAAATAAGTGTGGCGGAGGATTCATCCGCCACGAGCTGTGGCGAGCGGAACAATGACGTGGCAGGTGGTGGCGAGCAACCAAACACGTCCATAATGATCGCACTTGTGAGGTGCAACGTGTTATGTTAGTGCTCGGCCCATTTCACTCACCAACTTTTTGTTCGTTTCGATCGAACCAGGGCATCAACGACAACGATCAATCTATCTCGTGTCGAGTATCAAAAAAATATGTGTCTCGTGCTCAGCTTCAGTCATTGAGTACGTTACTCACGATCTCACGAGCGACTGCGAGCTTTGCGCGTCGTCAAAGTTTGAGACAAAGTACTCTCCGCCAACATACAAGCTGAGGAGGACTGACAGAGACATCTTCCGTTGATCATATCAGCAGCAGGTAGATCTTGTAGAGGAACAAGGCAGAGAAAATTAGGCACGCAGCACTTGTAGCAATTCCACCTTGAATTCATAGTCTCATTGGAACAATAGATGTGTAGCATATGAATGCAAGTAGTGTTTTACAAAGCCTAATGCATGCTATGCTAGTAATAACCATGAAAATCGGAAGGGACAAAAAAAAAAGTGTATGAAAGAATCTCTGCTTGTAACCAAGACACCAACAAGTGCATGCCTTGGCAGAGTATGTATATACAGTTTAGTATACCATCATGGCATCATCAACCGCGTGGCCTCGATCCATCTGTATGCACATCCGGCTTGCAATTGCAATCCGTGCGTATCCGCGCGAGCTAGTGGCCGGGCCCCCTGGGGCTGGGCCCCGCCGGCAGCCTGGCCATGAGCATCTCCACCGTCTCCCTCGCCTTCTGCACCACCGCCGCCGCCGGGTCCACCACCAGGTACGCCGCGGCCTCCTCCCCTCCTCCGCCTGCTACCACCGCTGCCGCCGGCGCCGGCCTCGCCGCGCCAGCCACGCCCGCGCCCGCGAGGAAAACGACGACCGCGAGCACGGCGAGGATGAACGCGAGCAGCCGCCTCGACGACAACGACGACGAAGCCGTCATCATATCAGCCGATGCGGATCGATCGATCCCGGTAGCCAAGCCGCCGCGAGCCCGCTCCTCGTCTTCGCCCTCGATCAAGAGACCAACAGCGAGTGGGTGCGTTTGTGTTGCTGGATTGTCGTACGCGAGTTCGCGCGGGTTTGGCGGTGCCCGGTCGGCGTGGCGCGCTACTTATAGAGGCCGCGCGCGCGCCGTTGCTGCTGTGTGCTCGATCGGTCGGTCGGTGGCGCGGGGAGTCGGTTGGATCGTGACGCGTTTGCTGATCTACGCGAAGTACGCTGGAGTAGATAGAGAGCGTGGGACGGTTGGTTGGTGCGGATCGGAGATGCCCCCGGCCGCCCCGGTGGAAAGCGGCAGGCCGGCCGTGTGTGCGCGTGGATCGGAGGAGACGAGACGAGACACGAGTCGCTAGCTGCGTACGCGAGGAGTGCCGCCGCGTGGAGCAGGCTGCTTCGTGGTGCCACGCTGGCCTGTTGACCAGGGGAGGGCAGGGGAGGGGACGGAAAGGAAGACGACGGGCGGCCAGGTTTGGTGCGCGCCAGCGCGAGCAGTCAACAACTGACGGGAGGTTGCAGTGGGCGCTACTAGCTTGGACTGATCGAGAGCACATACGTAACGTTCTCACGTACTCGTCGTCTCCAAATCCCAATTGCTCTCGAAAACAAAACCCAAACTAATACAAATTCCGTGGTCGATGAATTAACAGGGTCGATCGGCGGCAGGAATAGGATGGCTTTTGTGCTTTCAGCGTTCATTCAGCTGGCTACTTTCCTGATTCCCCTGGAAAGACGAGGAGAAATATTTTTTTTTAAAAAAAAGGGCGTGTGATCGCGCGTCTCGTCACGCGCCATTTCGTTCGGTGCTTCGGGTTTTTGCATATTCGTTGTTCCTTTCTTTCTCATCGGCTCAAATCTGACTGTAAAAGTGGCCACGATCGAATCTAGCTAGGAAACGAATCGTTTTTTTTTAGCATCTACCGCCGGTCGCCGTAGCAAGGACGAGGGAAGTACCGAAAGTTCCAGGAACGGTCAGGGACCTCGCAGAATATGGAGCTATGGACTAGGAAAATTTCGATGAAAATGCTTTTCTTGTCCTAAGATTGCAGCGCACTCTTGCAGTTGTATCCTCGCATCTTCAAGAGTTCTCCATTTCTTTGTAATCCTTTATCTTTAGCAAGATGAGAAAAAAAATATATCTCCTACAATTTCTAGTCTATCTTCCTGATCTTTTAAGATTTGATTTGAAAAACGTCGTCGTGTTCCGTTTAAAGTTATGAGTCGTGCCTAAGCTAAAGTGAAAGGACGTAGAAAGATTAAAGAATAAGTAAAAGTTTCTGATGCAAAAGTGCAAGAGAAAAAACATAAAAGTGGTTAAAATAATTTTGAAATAGTATATGTTTTTTATGTATAATTTCTCCTATATTTCAGGAGTGATTTATTAAAAACTCTTGAAGGTGGCATTTGGTAGAATCCATGTCATCGATCTGAATTCAGGCCTTCAGATATTCGGTTGGGATACGCTGAATTCAGTCTAAACCGGTAATCCCCTGGAAAACAGGCGTCTCGGGTATACCAGCATCGGGTCTGTACAGGTTTTATTCAATTTTAAAGATGAGTTTTTTTTTAACGGTCGACGGGGTGCGTGGTCCCACCTGAATTTTTTTTAACAAGTTTTTTTTAGGGGGGGACAATATTAAATTTTGGGCGCTTGGACTCGTCCCCTCAAACGAAAGAGCAAATTGCGGCAACAGGTCTCTGCGCCGGCGAGCGGCGATCCAACCGATGAAAGTCCGTGGCACGCACGACTTGCGGCTCCGCGTGAATAAATCGCGCGGCCCGATCGACCACGCAGCAAAACGCGAGGGTTTAGAGCAAGGCGAAGCGAGAACAGTCGCATAGCCCGGCGCCTGCATCCGTAAGATTCCGTTCTCTCATCGATCAGCCTAGATAAATTCCATGCTGTACGAGTTTAATTTCCCATCTGTGCTGCCGTGATTCTGCAACCCTCCTCTCTTACTTGCCAAGCAATTCGTGGCAACGAATCACTCTGTGTTAGTGTGTCAAAATCGTGCGCGGTTAATGTCCAATTGATCATTAGCAGAGTGCGTTGTCTCAGCAGTTCAATGGATCATGTCAGGATACTGTACAGGTTTTTTCCCTTTTGGGGAGGGGGTGGATTTCTGTACAGATCGTGCTCTTTTCTTCTTACCCTGTTAATTCTGTCAATGATTTTCTCACACGCGGAGATCGGTTTCTATTGCAGAGCTCGTCGCTAACTGAAAAAAGATACAGAATGGCGGCATTTGGCGTGAAGGGGGCGCAGCAAGGGATCACTTGCGTCGCGGCCTTGCTCTCCGGGCAGAAGCATGGAAGCAGCAACTTCTCATCTATGAATAGCTACCAATGCAACCATCTTCCGTGGCAGAGCACTGTAGCTCCATCTATTGCATTTAGCATGGACGACAATAAACGGCATGTGAAGCTCAAGGCCCAGGTCAAGAACATGATTTCTCAAGACGTTATGTCTATTCGATCAATTTGTGAATATAGATATTTTTTTACATGGTCTGCATGCACTTAATTTGTCAGCATTTAATCAATCTTTGCTAAAACTTTATTTGTAAATCTCCGCAGAGTGGGAATTGTCGCTATGATGGTCAATCATTGGGGAGCGATATAGATTTTTCGAATCCTTTCGCTCCGGGCATTCACATTGACCTTCTAAATAGGATGAGTGTTCGCACTCCCCTGGTACTCACTTTATCTTTAGTAGCATTACATTTTTGACTTTATAAGGTTCAAACTTGCATTTACTTTATCTTTAGTAATATTAAGAGCAATGACTATACATTCAAAAGAACAAATAACGGTTTTATACAGTGTTTATGCTTGTCAACAAGTATTAAAGTAGTATGAGGCTGTGAGCAGTGCGCCTCACTAAAGGTACACAGCACAGTTAGGTACTTCTCTTGAGAAGAATTCATGTTAAAGTGTGATTGATTCGTATGCACTGAAACTGAAAACAAAGAAGCTATTTCTAATAGTATATCTACTGGTAAGCATATATTCAGAAGTACATTGTATCGTCTATAAAATTAGTAGTACTTTGAGAAGTACGTTTCAAAACTAGTATTATCGTCTATAGCAGCTACAGCAGGTGCTAGATGATATGTACTTACAGCACAGTTAGGTAATGAGATGTTTGTTTTAAAATTAGTATTACTCCTTAAAGCTAACATACAGTTGAATGCTTGTGTATAATATCTCCAGTTAGAAAGAACAAAAGCGGTGGTAGCAGATCGGCGCAAGCAGTCCCTAAAGGCTTCTCAACAGCGTACTAGAGATTTTGTGGATGGGCTGATTCAGTACGTTTCCTCGCACAATGAGAATTATAAGTACTTCATAACTGCCAGCAAATTGAATGCCAATATAATTATGGAGCAGGTATTCCCGCTGCCCTGTGCCTCAATTTGTTTTTAAACGTTGCTAATTGCAACGCTGCTATATCCTTGGTAGAAATGCTTTCAATTTAACCACTGAATGAATAAAGAGATTAGAATGAACTAATAGAAAGTAATGTTGGTTGAATCCCAAATAGATATATAACCATGGTTCTTAGATCCCAAATAGATATGTAACCATGTAAAAAATAAACGATAATGGGGGGAATGAGGGATAAACTGGTAATAAAACTGGCTCTTCTTTTTCCTCATGTGCTGGTATATAATTGAATTGGAAGTCCATCAACAGAAGACACCTGATATGCAAGAATAACTCAAAATAAATATCCAATAGACTAGCATCATTACTTTAGTGGGCATTAGTACACTACTGAAGAATTACTTCTTGAGTTCTTGTGCATATGTTCATTGATATTAACTCAAGTTCACCCTTCCTTTAATTTATTACTTCTTGAGTTCTTGTGCATATGTTCATTGATAGTAAAGAAGCTGAAGTTACTGAAGATTACATGTGTAAGGGACAGTCATAGATGATTATGAGAGCACTGCATCCTTCCGCTTAATAGATTTGATGACCAAAATGTCTGTTTAGCACCAGCATAACACCAAAATAATGGGAATGCTCTGTTTTAAGGGGGAAAACGTGGGAATGTTTTGAATTTTTGCTATTTGTTTCGACCTGGTTATGAAAGTTTTACACCTTCTAATTCTATATTTGTCCTATGATGAACTCTATAGTAAAGGGCACTGGTTAAGGTTTATGTTTTTGATAAACCATTTGAACCAAATCTTCTCAGTGTTCTCACTATTGTTTTTGTGGCACTTCATTTATCTTGTTAATACCCTGCAATTTTCAGTGCTTTATATCTTCCTCTGCTCGAGATGAAATTTTGAGTGGCCTTGAAAGGATAGAAAAAGACATTGGAGAAGGAAAATTCAAGTGGATGAATAATGTAGATGTACGGACAAATATTATTGAAGCACTCATTGAGATGATTGGAGACCCAGCAAAAAGGCTGGATGCAACAATAAGTCACTATGTTCAGCAATTTACAGTCCTCCAAATCTGGTGCTGTGATTCAATTGATACAATCATAACTCAAATAAAAGAGCTCCAGGTTTGCTTACTCATAACCTTCTTTTGAGCTTTGTGCCATGATGTTTCCTTAAAAATCTATCACACTAAATTTATGCTTGTTACATTACTTTTTCTATAGATTAATTTCATCCCATTAGTAATCATCATAACTAATTTTATCAAGAACATGTGAATGGTAGGGTGTAGTAATGATGAAACAACCAACATAACTAATTTTAAATATTTGGATGTATCCACACCAGTTTGTGCAGACAATTATATTAATTTAATTGATTCTTCATCTGACCTTTCATTATATCATGAAACTCACCTGTCCGTCTTGGCAGAGGGTTTAGCCATTTTAGGTGGATGGTGACAGACTGACAGGATAGCAGTATTGGTTGCTCTGCTGAAAAAAGTACAATCCATTAGCCATCTATACAAGAAACAAATAAAACCCAGACAGTAATGTCCTGTCTCAGTTTTTGTATTATTGCAATTTGAACTGACATACTTTTAGATGTAACACTATGTAACAGCCTACTTGTTTATAGATCAATAGAATTTCTGTATTTTCTGTTCAGCCTTAGTCATGTACTCATGTATACTGATCAAATTTGGTTACATTCCCAATGTCATAGCTTGAACTTGTTCTGCTGGCTATAAGGAACGAGGGATTGGTCCTTCCCTGCACTCGGACCCGTGCAAAATGGATTCTACTAGGTGATCTGGTATTATCCAAACTCGAACAGGTAATACATCAAGATATACAGCTATTACTTTAAATGGTCATATATCCGTATTGTAAAAGATAATACCTCATTCAGAAATACTCCATGGTTTTGTGCCTCGTGTTTTATGTCATCAATTGATATGGCCAGCCTATGACTAATGATGCATGAATTTACGCCCTTCGATGATCATTATATGCTGATATATCTCTAGAACAGTGTATTCTGTCTGAAAACTTTGCTGCATCAAAATGACATAAAAATCATCAGGATGACCTGTATCAATCATGTTCTATGCAAACTTTACAAGTCTGCTGCATTCACAACTTACATACCACATATTGTTGTTCAGTCATTCACTGTCAATAGGTCTTGTCATCTTGTGTTGAGAAAACTTTTTGATCTAATAACATCATAATTGGTGTGAACAGCTGGAAAGGAACGTCTCTTGTCTTCTTAGCTGCAAAGATAAGATGGATTTTGCAGTGGCGAATGCTCTCCCTTCAGGCAACATCGATGATTCTAAGAACAGGTTTACTTTTTTTTTTTTTTGCTTTCTCAATTTCTTTCTTGATCTGTTTACTATCTCTCTAATAATGAAATGCTGGCCATATCTTAATGAGGCGATTTTAATATGTTCTCTAATAATGAAATGCTGGCCATATCTTAATGAGGCGATTTTAATATGTTCCTCCAATTTCACCAGTATATAAGATACCCCTAATTCAAGGAATAAGAGATTGGTAAATTGTGATTCCACATTCAGCTCCCAGGCTCGTCATCTAGTCAGACCAAACAAGTGACTCTGTATTGGCAGTGTTCCTGTCATAATCTGGTTTTTGATACCCCTATTTTATATATCGTTTTATGCATACTTTTCTAATCAACATAGACAGCAACAAGACTAGTCTTGTTTAACCTTTATAGCTACTTAAAAGTAGAAGGCAACTGTTATGTTTTACTTAATTTGGTTCACTTTGGTGTATTTCCAGCTTATCTAAGGACAGTTCAGGCCACATATATAATTCTATAATTAATTTTGGAAATACGTTCATTGGTGACATTGCCTACGATCTTTCAAATCTTGAACGGAACCTTGCTTCATGGTTGGAGTGGGACCTGTTGACGCCTAATGATGTAGTGACCAGGAGTCGCTTGCTTATGAACAAGTCCATGCTCGATATGGACAGGTTTACAGCCATAAGAAGTTCTTACTCCATCTACTCCCCTGTGGAGGTACAGTGGCTCAAATTGCTTCAGTTTTCATGGTATCTTGTCAGGTTCTGCAACTGAAACAATTTACCATTGCTGGAACAGGATAGCAGTGAGCGATTTTTTGCCATGTACAGAATCATTCCGGAAGTACTCAAAGCAGCGAGCGATTTTGTGAAATCCTCACACTTTAATCGTGAAAATATCCAAAACTTTCCCCCCTCTGCTTTTTTTGCCCCAGGACTTGTAGGACTGCATGCGACGACTAAGGTAATCGAAGCACAATTTCTGTACCCCCATTCTTTTTTTTTTTTTGCTTTTTTGAGTAACTACTCGAGAATATATAACTGGCAAATGGAGCGAGACCTTTACTGTGGTGATGCTCCAATGCTCACGTTGGTTCATTTGAGTTTTCACCTGACAGCGTCTTGTGTAGAAAGCTCAGTTCGCATCAAGATCCAAGATTTTTGGGATTTTGACAAAGGCTTGTGCACTCTCTGTTTTTTTTTTCAAAGCAGGAGGCACAACAAGATCAGAGCGATGTTACAAGACAGAAGTTGCTCAATTGGCTCCAACATCTTCAACATTCATGAAAAGTTTAGTGATGAGTGTGAACAATGATTACCACATTTTACACGGCCTCCTGATTTTAGTAGCGATGTACAATAATCGTGATTAGCTTCTACTCCTAGGTATGATCGAATTAAATTGCTTTGGTGTATGCTCAGCTTTTGAGCTAGCTTATTTTTGATGCATCGCATATTTAACGTTAAATTTACCACTTGTAGATTTATTTTGGCATCGATTTACTTCATGAAGAATTACCTTTATTCTTGCGTCATGCAACTTTGTAGTGGTGTTCTTTATTGGTTGATCTTCTTCTCTTAAAACAGAAAATGGTAATTAAATTACCTTCGTAGTTCGTACTCGTTGCCAAAATACCGTCCATGTTTGTGATACTGCCCTGCACTGCCTATGGCATGTAACATATAACTTTGGATGGTATTTTATTTTAGTCGCCGAGTGTACTATTGCGTTATCAAGTAGATATAGAGCATCTCCGAGGCTTTATATATTTTTTCTAAATAGTAGAAATAGAGATTTTGGTGAAAATTTGTCTTCCAACAGTTTATCGAAATAGTCATCCAAATATAGCCATCTTCTATTCCGGATTCTTAGCTAGTCAAATATAGAAGACGAGAATGACTCTCTAGAGTGCGAAAAAATAGAAAGGGAACATATCTAGTGGAATCCAATATCTTCGTGCAAACTATGAAAACTTCAATCTCAGCCACACGATCTTGATCCAATGGAGAGCTCATGGGAGGTGGAAGGGGTGATTTGCAAAATTCATGGGAGGTGGGAGGGGTGATTTGCAAAGGTGCTTTTGCAAATCACTCCTCTCACCTCCTTTGAGCGTCCTGTTGGATCAACATCGTGTGGCTCATATTGAAGTTTCCATAGTTTACACGCAGAGATTGGTTTCCACCTGATATGTTGTCAAGTTGTTGGAAAGGAAAAAGATATAGAAAACAATTTTCATGCAAATGGCTCTCTAAATGATGATTTAGAGAGTAAGATTTAAAAACACTATTGGAGATGCTCTAAGGGTGCCTTTGGCACAGCTCTAAGAGCAACTTCAGAA
The DNA here is from genome assembly GCA_036936925.1 of Cenchrus fungigraminus. NCBI lineage: Eukaryota > Viridiplantae > Streptophyta > Magnoliopsida > Poales > Poaceae > Cenchrus > Cenchrus fungigraminus. The sequence goes on along the minus strand of CM072780.1, from coordinate 25,403,767 downwards.
GTTGTTTTTAAGAGCAGCTTCAGAAGCTGTTTTTGAAGGAGGTGTGTCAAAGGGGTAAAAAACAAACAACTCCTCAGAAGAAGCTCCCGTAATATGCGCTCTATAGAGCATTTCCCGGTTCAAGATGTCCGCACCGGGCAACCGGCAACGCTACCGGAACGGTAGCCGGCCTCCGGTTCGCTTTTAGCGTCAAAATCCCTGCAGCGGGGAACTGGGAAGGAGACGGAACCTTCCCGTTCCCTCCTGCTGCCGCCATTCCTAGCGTCCATCCAGGGGACGCTACCGCTGCGTCGTGGCATGGGGCCGCCCTCCCGATGCGCGCTGCCCCAACCACCACCGGCCCTCCCGCCCGCGTCCGGAAGTAGCATGGTGGCGCACGCACAGGCAGCACGACGGCGCATCCGAATCCGGCTGGCAGGCACAGCTCGATGGCGAGGAGATAGGGAGGGAGGCGTCGCCGGCCACCGCGGGAGTAGCAGCCGCGCAGCCGACCGTGCACGAGGTGGTGCAGATGCTGAAGGGCGCTGTGGAGACCAAGGTGCTACGGGACCCTCCTGGTTGTTACCTGGAGTGTGGAGTACTCACCGTTGATCCCGATTGCTGACAAGAAGGAACGAAGCGGTTTCATCAGGCAAATAATCCTGTTGCTTAGTTGTGTTTGGAAAACGGCAGCAGCATCTCCTCCCCCACCCCGCCGCCGCGGTCCGTGGGGTGGTTCACCAAGAAGGCGGACACCGGCGGCCCGGCGCGACACCGCTCGCCACAGGCCACGGCGCGGTCTGCGCTCAGCTTCACGCCCGCGGGGCAGCTCGCGCTCGAGGACGGTGCCAACAGGACAACACCGTGCTATGGTCGCCGCTTGGTCCTCGCGCTGCTCGACTCCAGCGACCTCCAGGCTCCAGCTCCTCACGGACGGTGGCGGCGTGTTGTGGCAGAGCTTCGAGCACCCGAGGGACACGCTCATGCCGGGGCAGTCCATCGCTTGGGACGTCAGCGCCACCAGGAAACTCGTGTCCAAGCGCGTCGACGCAGAGTTCACCACTGGGCGATTTAGCCTCGGCGTCCATGCGGACAGCAACGTTGTCCTCTACGTGGACCCTCCTCGTCGGCAATGATCCCAACAATGCGTACTGGCAGGCGTACACCAACGGCGACACGGTTGTTTCCTTCGATGAGCCCGACCGCATGTACTTCTTCCTCCGTAACGGCACCGTCCAGATCGTCGTGCTGCCCTGCCCAACTCCACCGTCGGCAAGTAGTACCAGTTCGCGAGAGGATGGATTTAGCCAAACATGTGGACGGGAGGTAGCCGGACAGGTAAACCATGGGGAAATTACTTATATACCCTTTCTAAATTAAAAATTTTAAATTAAATTTTGTTGTGGGTCCCACCAATTTGGTTCTTGCTAGTACTTCCTCATACAAACTTCATAGTACTTATTAATACTTCCACCATTGGATTTTGTCGGATGGACGGCTCATAAAAAAACAAGCACTCTAAAATTTCTCTTAGAGATTATAGATTTTGTTTAGAAATTCTAGAAAATATTTTAGAAATACTAGATTTTAGTAATTCAAGAAAGTACATTAGAAATTTTAGATTTTGCCTATAAATTCTAGAAATTAATTTAAAAATATTGCAGCTTGTTAGAAATTCTAGAAAATACTTTTGATATAATAGATTTTATTTAGAAATACTAGAAAATTCTTTAGAAATAATAGATTTTGTTTAGAAATTCTAAAAATTAGTTTAGAAATACTGGATTTTGTTTAGACATTCTAGAAAATACTTTAAAAATAATAGATTTTGTTTAGAAATTCTGGAAAATAATTTACAAATAATATATTTTGTTTAAAAATTCTAAAAGCTGCTTTAGAAATTCTAGAAAATACTTTAGAAATTTTAGATTTTGTTTATAAATTTTAGAAAATAATTTAGAAATAACATATTTTGTGTAGAAATTCTAGAAGATACTTTAGAAATACTAGATTTTGTTTAGAAATTCTAGAAGATACTTTAGAAATAATAGATTTTGTTTAGAAATTTTAGAAAATACTTTAGAAACTCTAGTTTTTATTTAGAAATTTTATTTAACACTATAGAAATACTAGATTTTGTTTATAAATTCTAGAAAATAATTTAGAAAATCTAGATTTTTTAGAAATTCTAAAAATTAGTTTTAAAATAATAAATTTTGTTTAGAAATTCTAGAAAATACTTTAGAAATACTAGAAATTAGTTTTGAAATTCTAGATGTATTTGGACATACTAGATTTCTTATTCGAATTTAGTATTGTGACTGGAAATTATTTTTTTTGCAACTATGGCACAACACCCTCCTGCACATGAGGCTCCTACATCGTTGTACGTCCTTCCTGATACCTAGTCGCTGTTTGCGGTACGTCACTAGGCACTATACGTGCTCGGACTCCGGGGCACTACATACCACTATACCAACGTTGGATGCCAAAGTACGTAATACGATACCTTATCAATTATCAATGTAAACATGAATTCAATAATATTTCATTGTATTTTCATTGCACTAACACATATTACATTCTCTGGAGCAGGATACGCGCAGCAAGACTTCTTCCGCTAGTGCAGTTGGTTGAGGGGGACTTGATGCGGGCGCGCTTCGTCTGCAGGATCGCCACACGCGGCCTGGGTTTGACTATGGGCTCGTCTACGCACTGCTGGATTGGTGGCGCCCCGAGACGCACACGTTCCATTTCCCCTTCGGAGAGATGACGATCACTTTGGAGGACGTGACCCTCTTGCTAGGGTTACCGTGTGTAGGTTGGGCGATAGGGGCGGCGAACATTCTCAAGACTTGGCGCCAGGATTTGCTTCAAAGGTTCAAGCTAGTGGTTCGCAACGACCGTGCCCCCGTCCAACGTAGGGCTTCACCGGCCTTCACGGACCCACATCTACTTGGTTACGGCAATACAATGTACTCCTTCTGTCCCTGAAAAACAGTCGTGGAAGCAACAGGATTTTGTCCCGTCGCCGGCAGCAGCATCTAGGTCTGTCTACTCCTGCAAAAACACTGTATCCCTAGCTTCCAGTACCTCACGACCTTCTACCACCACACGTTCACATGCAGAAAAAAAAAATCAAACAAGCACTCAATCATTACTATAGGGGTGGCAGAGTCATTCGCGTTTTCATTGTTTGCCGTAAAATTTTCCCGACGACCGTTTTTTAGGACGGAGGGAGTATGTACATCGATATTTTTATTTATTATGTTTTCATAAATATGCAAGCAATTTAATAAATTCTCTTTTTTACAAGCCGACTACATGAGATATGACACCGACGACGGGACTGTCGCCAGGCACTTGGACGCGTACCTGTTGCGGCTGTTTGGGTACGTCATGTTCCGCGGATCCCAGGGATATTCGGTGTCGAGGTTCCTGACCCCCCATGCTCGGGCAATCGCCGACGCCCCTGAGGACGCGGTCCCCCAAGTCAGCTGGGGCGCCGCTGTTTTGGCGGCGACGTACAAGGGTCTGTGCGCCGGTGTGGGCAAGGGCACGTCTAGTAAGGGTATTTTCCTCGGTTGTCCCCAGCTACTGCACCTCTGATCGTACGAGCGCCTTCCTGTGGGTAGGCCCTTTGTAAAACAGGAGGAGTACATGCTGCTGTCGCCTAGACATGACCCACCCGGTCGGCCCACCATAGGCTTATTGTGGTGCCACCGACCTGTACACGCGTCTTACCTTTTGTTGGTCTATTTTCAGTGAATTAAGTTGTTCTTAAGATTTAAGAACTAACTTTTGGTTTGTTATGCAGTTGGTACCAGCCACCGGTTCAAATGGCGGTTGGAACGTCTAGAGCCGTTGTTCGCAACGACGGTTGGTGCCTACCGACCAACCACCAACCCAAGCGCCCAGCCGCCAATCTTGGGTTCCAACCGCGTGCCGTTTTGAAACAGCGTCCGGAGCCAACCGCCTTGGGCAACGGTGGCTGGAGCCAACCGCCGTTGCAAATGGCGGCGGCGGTATACTTATGTTAATAACTGATTCCGACATTTATTTTTAAAAAAATCGTGAAAAAATAATAAAAAAATCTCAAAGCTGCCAGGTAACTTTTCAGATTCTTTTGGACCTGCTCGCTTTATTGAACCATTTGCCCAGTGATCCCCCGTCCGCCAAAGCGCTCGCAAAATTCGGATGTTTTTTCTTGGGAAATTTGTCCACTGTCACACTCTCAAATCTTGGTTTTGTCCAGCACACATCGCAAAAGCCAATTTAGTCTCTAGCACATCATGCAATTGCAGTTTGGTCCACAACACCCCGCACCAATTAAACCAATGAATTTCAGCTGAGAAAGGGGTAAAAGGACCATGTTGCCCTTGAGCCCACCTGTCATCTCCTCCTTCCTCTTCTTTCTCCTCTCCATCTTATTATCCTCCCAATGGAGCTTCGGCGACGAAGAAAAAGTGGCAGCGCTCATCGGTGTAGTCGAGACGGAGCTTCATGCGGAAGCATAGGGTGGAGCGCGACGGAAGCTGTGCCGCCCGAGCTCCACCTCGCCGTCGGCCACCATGAGTGGCGCTGCCTGAGGTCCCCACTCCCAGCGATGGCCGATGCGAGCCGTGCCGCCCGAGCTCCCGGCCTTGCAGCCGTGCCGCCCACCGCCAGCAGCTCTGCCCGAGCTCTCTACCCCTACCATCCGCCGCCGGCCACCATGAACGGCGCTGCCCGAGCACCCAGCCTCACGGCCATGCCGGTCGCCGCCAGCAGGTCTGCCTGAGCTGCCTACCCTCATTGGTCACCGCCGGTCGCCATGAGCGGTGCCACCCGAGCTCGCAGCCTCACGGCCATATGTCGGTCGCTGCCAACATCTTCGGCCGAGCTCCCTACCCCCACCAGCGTCGGTGGCCATGAGCGGTGCCGCCTGAGGTCCCCACCACCGCGGGCCGCAGCTCGAGCTCCACACCGGCGGCGGTTGCCGCGAGCCCTGCCGCCTGAGCTCGATAGCCTCGTGGCTCAAGCATTTCGCTTGGAGACATTTGAAAGAAGTTCAAAAGAAGAAGAAACCTCTTTGTACTTGGTTGGCAGGCAGCCAACAAAAAGCAGGAGCTGGCAACAGTGGCATCAACTTGTACTAGCACTAACCGCTTCGGATTTGAACGAGTCGTGTGCGCATGGTATCCAATGTGTGAAACCTGTATATTGCCTCATATGTGTGCGTGTTTTCGGTTGGATTTAAATTTGGTGTAAGAATACAAACCGATCTTCTCCCGTTCTCCGCCCTCTGCCCTTGATCTACCTCGTCGTCGGACATTTTTATCACGGTGGGTGCGTCCGTACGTGAAAAGTGTACATGGAGATCGATCGACGATGCATGAAACGGTATACGTGTACGTATATACGCCTGTTCCTTGCCCCACTGTAGCACTAGCACCTCGTCGCCTCTCCATCCATAGACGATGCCGTCGATGCGTATAAATCGATCGTGTACGTACGTGGAGTATATAAGATATAAAGACGTAAAGCAGCGGCCGGGCCGGGGCGCGGTCAGAAAAGGAAGGGGGAGAAGAGGGGGACGACAGCGTCTGATCTTTGGCAGCTTGCAGCTCTGCCCTGGTTGCTGCAAACCGATCACCCTTGGACCGCGCGCAACCACTCCTCTTCGTCGAATACTCCGATCGGAAATTTTGTACCGAAACCAACAGTTTGGAGCGCGCGGCGCACGATCGATCGACCAGCTAGCCATAGCCCCCATATCACACCACGGCTCCATATCATAGCATGCACTGCAGGACGTTTTACTACACGCAAAAGGCGAGCAGAAAGTCCCCTTGTTTTTCGAAAGAAAAAGGGTAAAAGGAAAAGCAAAGTCCTGCGGCAGCCAGCAGCCGAGCGCCACACCGCCAGGTGATTCCGCTCGTCTTGAGTTTGACGGCTTGACGCGATCGTGAGAGGTGCAGTGCAGAGCCTGGGGGTTGGGGCATTGTTCCTGGAGATTGTCCTGCGAAATGAGAACTAATCAGCCCGGTAATTACCCCTCCGAACACGTACTGCATGATTTACTGTAAGCTTGGTAATAACCTCACCGTGCTTCAGCTTACAGAGTTACAGTGCTTGGTTTTCTTAATCAGCCGTTTAATTATGTCTTGCGGGAAAAAAAAGCGAGTGCTCGAGACGCTTCCGGCCACGCCTGCCCACCCCGCAAGTAGAGTGCCAGGCGCGCTCGTCCCTACAGAAGAGGGGGACGTGAGCGTGATCACGCAAGCCACCCCACGCCCCCTGCCTTCCCGTGCTTGCTTCTGTTTTTTCCCTCGCGTCGCAAAACCCTCTCCCCGAGCCTCACCACCGCCGCGAGCCGCACATCCCACCTCACCGCCGCGCCCCGAGCAGCCCGCGCGCACGGATGACGCCCGCGGCCATCACCACCCCGGCGCACCCCGGCGCCGGCGGCCGCCTCGTCCTGGTGGAGTCCGCGATGGGCTCCGCGACCCCGCGCCTCATGGTGGCGCCGCGGGGGGCGCGGCTCCCGTCGGGCGTCCACAAGGTCACGCCGTTGCTCTTCGAGGCGGCCGGACCCCGACGCCGACTCCCCCGCGGTGCCAGCGTCGTCGTCTCCGCTGCGCCCGCGGACCCCGAGAGGAGAGCGGCGCTCGGCCTCGGCTGCTTCTCGTCGGCGTCGGCTCCCGCGGCTGCAGCGAGCGCGGGTGGATTCCTCGCCGCCACCTCCGCCGCGGGTGCCTTGTGCGCCGGAGGCGGGACGCGCGTCACCGGCCTCGCCCTCGTCGGCACTGGCGCCTCCCGCTCGCGCCCCGGCGCGGCGGGCCTCGGTGGCACTGGGTCGGCCGCCGTCGCTGCGGCGGGCCTCGGTGGCGCTGGGTCTGCCGCCGTCGCCGCGCGCTCTGGACCTGGGTGACGAGGGAGGCGGCGAGGAGGACCCCTCCGACGAGCTGAGGTATCAGCAGGCGCGTCGTCAGATGCAAGCGGTAGTGTACATGGTGTGCTTAAGGAGGCGGGTTGAGGTGGCATCGGACTTGGTATGTCCCTGTGTTCCATATCCATATCTACTTATTGGTCGTGCTTTACATCGTTGATGATAGCTACTACTTGGATGTGTGTGATTTGGGTGTCTGTGATGTGATGAAATGCTTGGGTGTTCTTCTGTAATATCCATGTCTAGTCTTGTCCTGCTTTGCTAATCGTCAGGAAACTACTATACTTGAATGTGTGTGATCTTGGGGATTGAATATGCTACTGATGTTTGATGTTAGTTTTTTTTTTCCGGGGGGAGGGCTACTGTTAGATGTTAGTTTAGTTTCCTTTTGTGCAAAATTATATACTTTGTCACGAAAGTCGTCGGCCCAAACAAATATTGCTAGGGCAAGGTAGATATGTTTACATGGATAGCTAGTGTTCGGTTGGTTAAAATGTAACATAATTTGATTGAATATCTTTGCTTGAGGTGGTCCGTAATCAATTTATATTGCAATCGAATTCTTCACCTCTGCAATCTTACAATGTTACTAGAGTGCAACCAAACAAATAGGATAATCACACTTCACCCATTTTGCCCCCACATTGTAATCTTATTCCCTTTGCGTTTACACTACCTTAGCACGACTAAACATTATGATAGAATCATTTGTATGTTTTTATGCTACTAAATGGAATAAAAAATAACTGCAAGCAGGGTCTTCTACCGTCAGGACGTGAACGCAGATTGCTTTTGGAGGAGATTGGCGTGATCGATGCTGCAGCGCCCGTGTACCACTGGGTCATTAGCCGCTGCCATGATCATTTGCTAGATATTCTTGACGGTGACTTGTACAAGAAGATTATCACTGTGACGCCTAAGGATGAGGAGTGGAGATGGGTAGTTGAGACAGACTCGGCTATCATTCTTAAGATCACTACATTGATGGTATCTCTTTATTCCATAGATTTCTTATTTCGCAAATTGATACAAGGAATGCAGTGTTTGGTTACCTTTATTTCTTTGACTGTATAGGCAGATATCCAGTATTCAATCTTGCATAATGAGACTTGGAGGGTTGTTGTCCGAGATCATCCTCTCTATGACGTCTGTCCATTGTTCCTTAACAAGGTATATTAGGAACAAAAATACTAGTTATTCAACCCCCATCTATGCACAATGAGGCTTCCCTATTATTTGACTTCTAATCCATTTTCTGTTTTTCAGCTTGCTGGGTCTGTAGCTGAATTCTCCACCAACATTGCTCTTGCATGCTTTAAGAGGTAGTAAGCTTTCATTTCTTTTGTTGTTTACACTTTACAAGAAGTGGTCAAAGTTATATTGTAGATGAATACTTACTGATGTAATGTATAATGCCGCGTAGGCCGTTCTCACCCGTCATACAGAGGATGGTGGAGAACCACGCTTTGGCAGTCGTTCACTTGTACGAGGTGCTCTTGGACTTCTACGAGGTTCTGTCATCTGGCGAGCAGGCCGCTGATCCGAAGGAAATCAAGCAGATGATGATGCGCTACGATTTTCTGTTTGTGAATGATATCGATCCTCAGTGTTGGGGGTCCGAAAATCAGATGGATCCCCGAACACAAGATTCTGAAATGAACACACGAAAGTAAAAACGAAAGAGGGGACAAGGAATCCCCGAAAGTCTGCACTCACCTCAAAAGTTGTGAATCCCTTTACACGTGCCCTCGAACCCCCTTTTATAGGGAGGCGAAGGGACTTTTACATTCCGAGATTGCCCTCGAATCTAAAGAATATTCCAGGTATGAATATGTACAGGAATGTCTTTTACACTCCGTGATTTGCGAAACTAATTTCGCACATTTACAAGCCTGCCATCAGTTCACACCTCGAACCCGGACTTTTGAGACAGCGCCTTTGACTTGGTCTTCCTTTGGCTTTCGACCCTTCATTCGTGAAGATCACCGATCACCAAAACCTCTGAACTGAGCTTCAGAGTTCACGGGCGAAGAGAAATCCATCGGGATCTCCGAAGCTCCCATCTTCGTGATTCCTCGAACTTATCAGATCTCCGCTGTCCTGAAACGAGAAACAGACCAACAGCCCAGTGCTCATTCGGCAATTACTTCGCACAACATTGGCGAGTCAGTGAAACGTATAGGAAGTAACAAAACACTTTGCCGAATACTTTTACACCATGAAACAGAATCGAGACCCAACAGCATTTCTCCGAACACTTTCATGAATATATCTACGAATTCGTCAAAGTCCTAACTTCTCCAGAGTTCCGAGGGTGAAAGGTTTTTATCCAATTCCCCAACACTAGCCCCTCGGGGAAGCGGGTTGACTCCGACGATCCGTTTCCACGAACAATTCTTAGAATTTTGGTAAAAAACGTCACCCTCGGAACGTCGGAGAAGACACGCGTCCCCCTAAAAACACACAACGGTCTTCTCGAGGCGGTTTCTTAAAACTACCCCCCTCATCCTATAAATAGGAGGTGAGCGCGGTAACTTTGTTTCACCGTTTCGCCAAACTTTCCGAAGTTTTTCAAGACTTTCTGAAGTGTTTGCAGCGTAAATTTTTCGGGACGCCTGAAGTTCGGCGACTTCTTCTGTCTCTGAAGGTATGTTATTCTCTTTTCTTATGTTTTTCGGTTATTGACCAGCTATTTTGTAGATTATTGTTCTTCGTAACTTGACACGTTTTTCATGTTTGTTTTTCTTTTGAAAAGGTGGCTCGCACTAAGAGTACCGCCAGACCAATGACTGCTGAGGAATTGGCCGTTGCTGGTGTTCCGCCGACTGAGGGGAATGTCCCTTCCAGTACTAACGATCCGGCTGCCGAAATCATTCGCGATTCCGGCAGTCACGAAGATGGGGAGATAAGATCTGCAAACAGATCTGGCGGTGAAGAAGATCTCTCCAATGTCGACGCTGATCTAAGCGAACTTGTTGCTGTGAAGGCTAACTCTTATCCCCCAGCTTTTGTGTTCGGCGAATCGAAGGTTACGGCTGATCTTATCGAGGAATATGAGAAGGCTGGATTTTTCCCTGTCGGCGATGGACGTTCCCCTTCTGATGAACAAGTCCCTGTTCCTGAGGCCAACGAAGTTGTTGTGTTTAGGGATTTCTTTACCTGTGGACTCAGATTTCCTTGCGATCCCATTCTGCCTTCCATTCTCGAGAAGTTTGCTGTGAAAATGCATCAGTTGACACCGAACTCTTTTTTGGAACTTTCGAAATTCTTTTGGATCATGAAGACCTTCAAGTGTACCTTCGGTGCTGACATATTCGCTCGTTTATTCGAGCTTGTGATTGAGAAGGATATTCTTAAGCTTGACGATGGAAAATATTATGAAGCGCACTATGCGTGCTGTACTTTCAACACCCGAAGACAAAATTCGCGAAAAGGCCTCACCCGAATCCAACTTGCACCCTGCAGCAAGACCAACTTCTCCGAAGATTGGAGCTCATACTGGTTTTATGTAAAGGTTGATATGTCTAAGGTTTCTGGCTATACTGGGCCAGCTTACCCCTTCTACTCACCTATGGCGCCAGTGGCTGCTGTTTGTACTGCTTCGTATAACAGCCGCACTATCGGTTTCAAAGGCTGCGAAAATGCTTTTTTCTTGGCTAGCTCCATTCTCGGAGGTCGCGATGCCATTGAAGAATTTGTTGCAGCCGAAGTTTGGCCTATATCAAATGGCTGGAAACCTTCTAACATTGTTTTCCTGGATGTGGACTGGGCATCGCAGCAAGTGCCATTCCCACGATTTGACTTGCGACTCAAGGATGGTCAAAGTCTCGAAGATTTTATTGCTGAAGTTGAAGAAAAAGTTAATGTAATGGTTGGTGAATCTACTCTTAATGAGTACAAATCTTACAAGAACCTTGTGAAGCACAAGAGGAGGGTGAACCGAGTGTTTTCAGAACTTGGTGCTGATACTACTCTCCGATCTCGTCCACCAGGCGTGGACAAGAAGGTTCCGGCAGTCGCCGTAGCAGTTTGTTCGGCTGCCCCTCCTAAAGCTCTGAGAAAAAAGGCTTCGAAGAAAAGCAAGGCTAAGAGTATCGCTGGCGACTCCTCTTCTCCTGTCGCCCGCCCAGAAAAAACTAAGTCGTTGGAGTCCAGCAAGAGGAAAAGAAAGGCCTCCGAAGATGTCTCTGATGCTGAGATTCAAGCAGCATCAAGTCTTGCACAGCTGGGGAAGAAGAAGGCTAAGAAGGCTGTGAAGAAGGTTGCTGTTGCCATAGTCCAGCGCGTTCCTTCGGCTTTCTCTGATGACGAGATGACTGACGAACCTCGCCCAACAGGTTTCTCTTCTTGCCTATGGTGTGATTTAAGATTAGGTGGTCGTCGCGGTTATACTCCTGGTTCTGAGAATGAATTTGTTGATGTCGAAACTTTTTCAGACGATGTCCCCAAAGTTCGGGAAACTCACGTGGATCTTGCGATTGCTACTGAAGCCGAAGTTGGCTCTTCTCAAGCTCCTGCTGCTGATGACGAAGCCTCTCCGAAGTTTGCTAAGGAGTTAGAGCGCACAGTGAGCAAGGGCGGTGATTTGGTTGGGAATCCCTCTCTAACTGAGAACCGTGAGGAAATCCCCGAAGATCAAGATCCCCCACCCTCCGTCACTGCTTACAACGAGAGTTTTGGTACGTCTTTTAGAGGTGGTCTGTTAAGCGTTAGCGGTAAGGTGGTTGACTCGGATGATGGTGTTCCTAAGTTTTCCTTGCTATGGATGTCCCCTGAATTTGTGGGTGAAACAGGAGGAGATGCTCCGAAGAAGAGGATTCGGTTGACAGGCCAAACAACTACTACTGCTGAAAACACACTTCTTCCTCTCTCCAGAAATCTTTGACGATTTCTGAACCCGCAGGTCAGATTCCCTTCAGAAGACTTAACCCAACAGGTTTGCATTTTGCTTTCGTCTTTTACGCTCTGTTGATATTTTTTGTTTTCCTTACATTTTTCGTTGCTGTAACCTTTCTGATTTTCGCAGGTTTTGAAGAAAATACCCGGAAACTTTCATCATTAGATCTTGCTAGTTTCAAGAAGACTTATGATTTAAAAGCGTCCATCGTCGGCAAAGTCGTTTCTGAACGACTCCTTGAAAAAGAGGAACTTGTTGAGAAGCTTACTAGCGAATCTAAGAAGCTGAAGCGAGAACTGAACAAGGGCTCGGGCTTCTGGTCTTGACTTGGAGAAGCGGATCGCGGAGCTGGTGGATTCTTTAAAGAAATGCCAGGATGAGAAAAATCTTACTGAAGCCGCTCTTCGTGATTCGAGGAAAGACCTTGAAAAGCTTAGCAAGACTCATGAGGATGACTTGAAAATGATTGAGAATCTTCGCAAGGAATCTGATAAAAATGCAAAAACTGTTGACGAGCTTCGTGCTAGTAATGCTGAGATTTCATCAAAAAATTCTGATCTCGCGAAGACTTTGAGCGCGAAGGAGCGGAAAATTCATGATCTTGAGAAAGCTCTGTCTGAGCGAAGCAAGACTTCGGGCAAAGATGTTGATGAGATCAAACAACGTCTGAAAGTTCTTTTTGAGGAATACAGAGGAGCTTTGGAGCAATTTGGCACCCGTCCAAGTCCGCTACCTGAAAGCGAAGAAATTTCTGATTTGATGGACTGGATGCTGAAGGAGTTCCAAGCTCTCCCAGATGTTATCTCAGGAGCCAGCGACTTTGTTGCTCTTTTTTCAGTGGAAAGTCTTTTGAAGCTTCTTTATGATTTTGATTGTGTCGATCTCCCGAAATTCCGCAGTGCACTCTCGTGATTTCCAGATGCTGGAAGTACTTCAATCATTCGCCCCAATGAAGACATTCGTGTTGTAAAGATTAGATTCGCAAGGGAGTTTTGGAATGCGAGTGGAAAAGAATTCGTGAAGAAGATTGCTCGTGACAAACTTGAGGAGGTTGGTATTATAGACTTTGTTGAATTTCTGGCATTTTACGAGCGTCCCTTTCTTGATTTCTTGTTGACTTCTTTTACGTTTTTCAGATGATTCGGAAGGAGGAGCGTGCTAAAGCTGTGGAGAGTCAGGAATCATCTTCTGAATCTGAAGGGGATGACGATATCAATGATGGAGAGGAAGATTCGGGGAGCGAGGGTAGTGGCAATAGTGGTAGCAGCGACGACCAAGATGATGGCGGGGAAGACAGCTCCGATCGTCAGACCAGCTCCCCGAAGGTTGATATTGTTGGATGAGGCTCTGCTTGTCCGAACTTTTGCATTTGATGCTTGAGGCCCTATGAACTTGTGTATTTGTTCATTAATGGGCTGCGACCCCTTCTAAACTTCTGTCTTGTAAATTTTAACCTGCGCAGATCCTGCAAGGTGGGCCTGTGCAGGACATCATACCTTTGCGAATTCATCAGCAGGACCAGATAGTTAGTGGTGAAGCTTGGCGTTTGTACAAAGAAGCTAATCCTGAATGCGAATTCTCTGATTTTTGGCTTGAGTGTTGCCAGTATTTTTCCATGCGTGGCTTTCAACTGAGTTGGTTTTTTCTTCAACGAGATGGTTATGCTCTTACCAGCAGTGCTTCAAGTTCTCGATCCTTCGTGAAGACGGAGCCCCTTAGCCCTATAACTGGCGATTGTAGTTTTGCTTATGCTAGCGACATTGCTGAAGAAAGGGGTCGTAGACCAGGCCGTATCATTGAACTTCCTTTCTGAACTTTTCAGCTCTTTGAAGCTATGTCATTTTTCTTTTTATGAAATTTTGTATGAAACTAAAGCAATAAACTCATTTTTTAAGAAAAAACGTCACCCTCCCCACCTTGCCGTTTTCATGCAAAATTTCGCGGAGTCCCAAAGATTGATAACTCCTTTCGAATGCAAGTCGACAAAATTTGTTTCACGAATTTTGTGGACTTGAGACCGCTTGGCATACTTGCCTAGGTTGATATCGCAACCCTCAGTTGCTTCAACCATTCTCTTGCGATTACTAATTTTCGGAGATGGTTGAGCCCCTTAGCCCTTGGAAGAATGCTCTTGGCTGGAGCAACTTTCTTGAAACACTTCGAATAAATCTTCATGAATGTTCGTATAAAACCATTATTTGCTCTTTCAATCGAAGTAACTTTGACTTTTCCTTTATAATTTTTCACACATAAAATTCCGAACAAAGACGTTTGTACTTCCTGGGCCACAACCTTCAGTTGTTCCCATACTTTTGGTAGGATGTCCCTTCAAGGTGGGATCTAGGCCACAACTTGTTGTTGTCTCAGGCCTTTCGGTAGGAAATCCCTTTAAGGTGGGATTTATGCCGCAACTTGTTGTTGCCTCAGGCCTTTCGGTAGGAAATCCCTTTAAGGTGGGATTTAGGCCGCAACTTGTTGTTGCCTCAGGCCTTTCGGTAGGAAATCCCTTTAAGGTGGGATTTAGGCTTTCACGGAGCCTCTTTCACAGAACTTTTCTTTCCCTTCTTTAGTCTTGGCTGTCACAGAGCCCTTTCGCGAATTCTTCTTTCACATGTTGGAATTCAGGCTATAACGGAGCCTTTCTTCACGAACTTTTTCTTTCTCATGATGGAACTCAGGCTATCACGGACCCTTTTTATGAACTTTTTCTTTCACACGATGGAATTCAGGCTATCACGGAGCCTTTTCATGAACTTTTTCTTTCACGCGATGGAATTCAGGCTATCACGGAGCCTTTTTATGAACTTTTTCTTTCACACAATGGAATTCAGGCTATCATGGAGCCTTTTCATGAACTTTTTCTTTTACACGATGGAATTCAGGCTATCACGGAGCCTTTTCATGAACTTTTTCTCACGATGGAACTTCTCAAGACACATGATTTGGGGGAAAACTCTTTTCATATATATCATAAAGAGTATTTACATAGGATCCGTCTCGTTAAAAACCTTACCCCTTGATTTAGGGCCCCCTTTGCAAGGAAAAGAGTACGGTCCTTCTTATTCTAAGCTAAATGCGAGAAGTAAATATTTTTGTTCCCGAAACCACTTATAGTTCCGTGATTCGGGTTTTTACAGTTTTATGGAATTTAAATTTGCGAAAAGAAATGCTGAATAATAAATCTAGCTACTTTTCATGATTTTCAAGGGTAGTACCTTTTTAGGCTGTCTGCATTCCACGAATGCGGCAGCTCTTCACCGGTTTGGTCTGTTAAGCGGAAAGCTCCTGGCATGCCGGTTTCTTTTGCAATGTAGGGTCCTTCCCAAGATTCTTGAAGTTTCCCGGGATTCTCCCAGTTTTTCTTTCTTTTTATGACTAAGTCACCATTCTTGATATCTTTCCTGACCACTTTCTTATCCTTCCACACCTTGGTTTCCCTTTGGTACTTTTCAATGTTATCTGTGGCTTCGAGGATCGTTAACTCGATCAAGTCTTTTTCTACTTTCATCTCGATCTCTTTTGCTTTCTGTACTCTTAAGCTTTCATTCTTGATCTCTTCTGGTGACATTGCTTCAGTGCCGAACAATAAGCGAAATGGTGTGAAACCTGTTGCTCTTGACACTGTTGTGTTGTGAGACCAGATTACTTTCGGCAATTCATCTGTCCACTTGCCTTTCTTCTGTTCATATAGGCACTTCTTGATTCCTGAAAAGATTAGCCCGTTTGCTCTTTCAACAGCTCCATTAGACTGCGGATGATAGACTGAAGAGAACTTCACATGAGTGCCCAGAGTTTTGCAATATTCCTTGAAAGAATAACAGTCGAATTGTTTTCTGTTGTCAACAATTATTTCTCTTGGTACTCCGAATCTGCAGATTATGTTTTGCCAGAAGAATTTCTGGATTGTTGATGCTGTGATATTCGCCAATGCCTTTGCCTCCACCCACTTGGTGAAGTAATCAACTGCTACTGTTGCGAACTTGCAATTTCCTTGGGCTGTTGGCAGTGGGCCGACCAAATCCATTCCCCACCTTTGCAGAGGCCATGTTGGTGGGATTAGATGAACTGGCATGGATGGCAAGTTTTGTTGATTCGCTGATTTCTGGCATGCTTCACACTCCCGAACGAGCTTCTTTGCGTCAAAATTTATCGAAGGCCAGAAGAATCCTTGCCTTATTGCTTTGCCTGCCAGTGCTCTTGTGCCTATGTGTGCACCACAAATCCACTATGAATTTCCTTGAGAAGTTCTACACCTTTTTCGGAGGTAATGCATTTTAGCCATGGATCGGTGATTCCGGCCTTGTAAAGCTCTCCGTCCACTATAGCATAGCCCCTTGCTCTTTGTCTTAGTCTTTTTTCCTCCAATTCATCTTGCGGTTCATAGTGGCCACTCAGGTATGCCATGATTTCGACTCTCCAATCGCGAGTTTCTACAATGTTCACAGCTTTTGGCTTCAGATCTTTGACGGACGGTTCTTTGATGATTTCGAAGAACACATCCGGAGGCATTGCCTGATTCTGAGCTGCTACTTTCGCCAGTTTATCTGCGTCGTTATTGTCATTTCTTGGTATATGTTGGACTGAGTAGCCTTTGAAATGCTTCTCCATTTCTCTGACTTTCTCAAGATACTTTATTAGAACTGGATTCCTTGCTTCGCTTTCTTTCTCTATATGTTCTTGAATGACTTTGGAATCCGTCTTGATGATAAAGGTTAGCTGACCCAGAGCTTTCATCTTTCTCAGAGCTAGGAGCAAAGCCTCATATTCAGTTGTGTTGTTTGTAGAATGCACATCATCTACGAAATCAAGCCGAGCTGCATATCTTATCACAACTCCGGTTGGGGATGTTACGATTGCTGTTATACCAATTCCCCTGTCACACCAAGCCCCATCGCAATGCACTATCCAAGGCGTGACTATATCTTCGCCGGGATTATGTGTTGGCGATGTCCAGTCCACGACGAAATCTGCCAGGACTTGCGATTTGATTGCACTTCTTCTTTCGAAGTCAACTGTGTATTCTGATAGTTCAGCAGCCCACTTGATGATTCGTGTTGAAGCTTTTTTATTTGTGAACAGGTCATTCAGTGGTTGATTCGTGATAACCCTTATTCTGTGACCTTCGAAGTAGTGCCTTAGTTTTCTTGCAGCCATAACGACTGCATATGCTATCTTCTCTAATTCAGAGTAGAAAAGTTTAGATCCCGAAAGAGCTTCCGAAGCAAAATAAACTGGAATTTGTTTCAACTTTCCTTCTTCCTCCTTCTCTTGCACTAGAACAACACTCACGGCTGAGTTGGAAGTAGACAAGTACAGTAGGAGTGGTGATTTTGGCTCTGGAGGGCATAACTTGGTCATGTTCGACAGGTAGTCTTTGAGCTCTTGAAAGGCTTGTTTCTGAGATTCAGACCACTGAAAGTTCTTGTAACTTCGAAGAACTTGGAAGAAGGGCAAGCTTCTTTCTGCAGCTCTGGGTATGAACCTGTTAAGGGCAGCCACTCTTCCTGTCAACTTTTGCACATCTTTCACCGAAACAGGATCTTGCATCTCAACTAGAGCTTTGATTTTGTCAGGATTTGCCTCAATGCCTTTTGTTGAAACTAGGCACCCCAGAACTTTTCCTTTATGAATGCCGAAGACACACTTCTCAAGATTTAACTTGAGATTTGCGGCCCTGAGGTTCGCAAAGGTTTCTGCTAGATCGCTGATGTGGTCTTTTCTTTGAACGCTTTTGACGACGATATCGTCGACATATGCTAGAATGTTTCTCCGAAGTTGAGGATGATGTACTATTGCTATCATTTTTGAAAACGTGCATCCTGCATTCTTTAAACCCTCTGGCATTCTTACGAAACAAAAGGTTCTGAAAGGGGTGATGAAACTTGTTTTTCCTCGTCTTCTTTGCGTACCCTTATTTGGTGATATCCTGAGAACATGTCCAAGAGTGATAGCATTTCGCTGTTTGCGGCGTCATCAACGACCCTGTCCACCCTTTCTAAGGGGAAGTCATCCTTCTTACAGGCTTTGTTCAAGTCTGTGAAGTCCACACACATTCGCCACTTTTCATTCTTCTTCTTGACTGGTACAGTATTAGCCAGCCATACAGGATACGTAACTTCTCTAATGACCTTGGCGTCCTGAAGTCTCTGTACCTCAGCCTCTACTGCCTTGACTTTTTCTTCGGACATCTTCCTGAGTTTCTGCTTTTTCGGGGTTATTCTCTCATCTGTTTCTAGGGCATGCTCAATGATATCCATATCAACACCCTGCAGATCTTTGGCTGACCGTGCAAAAACATCCTTGTTCCTGTTGAGGAACTGAACAAGTTCTTTCTCTTCTTCGGGACTGAGATGAGCCCCTATCACGACTGCTCTGTCTGGCATGTCATCTAAGTATACTTTCTTTGTTTCGGCATCAGCAGCTATTTCAACTTTTTCTTTATCTCTCTTGGCCTCAACATATGGTTCTTTCTTCTCTTCGGCAGAGTTCAGGAGATGCACGTTGGTTTGTCCCGGTGTGTGACCTTTTTCAATGTTTCGGGCCTCTTGCTGATCGCCGAATACAGTGATAACTCCCTTTGGTGCCGGCATTTTCATGCATAGGAACTGTTGCCTTATCACCGCATCGAATTTGTTTATGAATCCTCTGCCGAAAATCGCGAAGTAGGGATGATACATGTCGACCACGTCGAAGGTGAGAGTTTCCGTTCTGGCATTGTCAAGATCTCCAAAAGATACATGCAAAGCTATTTTTCCTGCTGGCTTGATTGGTTTTCCTCCGAAACCCAGCAGCGGGTACTCTGGTGGCTGCAGCATGTGTGGACTCAAGCTCATCTTCTCGAAAGTTTTCATGAATAAGATGTCTGCTGAACTTCCATTATCCACTAGAACTTTTCCGATAACCCATCCGGCTATGTTTACTTCGATGACCATGGCATCGTTGTGGTCTGTTGACTTCAGTCTGAAATCTTGTTTAGTGAAAGTTATCGGCACCTTGGCCCATTCTGGTCGTGCTGCTTGGCCATCATTGATGACTGTGTTCACAGATCTGAAGTAATTGTTTCTTTGTCTTTTTGTCTCAAATTCCATGGCTGATCCTCCCGTTATAGGCATGATGGTTCCGAAGGAAGGTAAGGCTTTCGGATTCTGGCCTCTCGAACTCGACTCTTGTCTTGATGAATTGTCGGGTGGTGGTGGCAACATTTCTTGAATTGGTTGTGGTTGCTGAATGGCTTGAATCGCCTGAGACTGAGGATAGAACTGTTGGGAAGGCTGCCAGGACGACTGCGCCTGTTCAAACTGCTGAATTGAGACTGGGTTTGGTTGAGGACCCATGTCACACCCGAATTTGAAGGCAAACTCGAATGCTTAAATTACATGTGCGCCAGGATCAAGTTACACACATGTAATCACTCAGTGAATACCAAATACAGTGCCAAAGCGTAAAATAGAGTATTATAACCATTACATGACCGAAAGTCTTATAAACGTATCATCAGAGCGAACAACTAGCAGCGGATCTTCAGAATGGAACTCCACAGGCAGCTGACTGGTGGCACGTACGCCTAGAACTCATCGGAAATCTTCAGGTCTGAGCAGCAATCCGGGTTGTGTAGTTGCAATAAATAAACAAGCGTGAGCACATGTCGTACTCAGCAAGGGGAGAATATCATATTAAACATGCAAGGCTGTATAAGTGGATGACCAAAGGGTTTAAGCACTTTAGCATTTTAGTTGGTCAAATTTTATTAAGCAACTTACTTACTAGCAAATGTAAGTGTATACCATCCCACAATTAAAGCATAACATCATAACCATGAACATAAAGTAAAGAACAATTTAAATTCATCTTCCGATAGATTAATCATGTGAGGGTCCAGGCCGCTCTTGACCGTGAGCACGGCTAATCGATTAGTTTTAAACACTCTGCAGAGGTTGTACATCTTTACCCACAAGTCGCGTAAAAACTCCGAAGAGCTTTAGACCCAACCACACGATGCTGATCAGGCACCATACCACACTGCCGAGGTGTGATTGCATAGGGACGCTACGAGGCCTTTACAAAGATTCCCTAATGTGAAACAACCTGCGAAGGTTCCGAGTCATTGCAGAGTATAAAGTCCCCTAGTAGGTACCGTGTCTTAGAAAAGCCCAACTCCCTACTAGAGCGAGTCTATACCCCACTGGCACTCCCCCTTGCCCTTATCAGGTAAGGTCATCCCAACACTAGAGTCCCTAATTATTCAGCCAAGCCAGAGCCATATAGTCTTGTGGTTGTACTGTTGTCCTGGGTGGTCGCTCCATGTTCCAATTAAGCATGTGGTCTTGTAATTAACTTACCATTAAAGAACATAGAGTATATAGAGTAACATGTTGTTTATTACCAACCCAGTTGAGCAACTAAGCAGCATCTACCATCAAGATTAGTTAAGCAACCCTGTTACAAGGCAATGGTCAAAAGAAACTAGGCATAGTCCTTAATAGGAACCCGTCAAAATTAATGCAAGCAATAAAGTAAATACAATGATTAAATACATGTTTATATAGGATAAAGCGGGTATGATCAAGGACACTTGCCTTCCACAAGATCCGGAACTGCTCAGAGTCTTTAAAGTCTTCACCTTTAGAAAATCCCTCGAACTGCTCGTTCTCTACGCATCACACATTCACATGCAAGAGACAATACAATAAAAATAAGAAAACAATACACCAATCATTTCAAACAGGAACAAAAGCTTCACTAAACTATTCTACGCGTCGAGACGAACACATGGATATAAAGAACGCTAAAAAGGAGCTAGAACGCAAAAGATACACACTAAACAAGGTTTAGGGGCTTAAACATAAAGAAAAGGACTAAACCGTAAGGATTTATATATGGTGGGAGGGTATACTTGTGAAACTGGAAAACTGAGGGGCTTTTCAGAAAAACCGACAGGGCTGACCGGCGGTTGACCTAGGTTGACCGGTACGCCGGCGGTTAGATTGGATCTAGGCCGTTGATCTTGGATCGGACGACTGTGACGAGCGGCTGCAACGGGCTCGCCGGTGAACGGCGGCGCACGGCGGTGAGCGGCGGCGGTCTCGCCGGCGTCGCTCGGAATCGAGCATCCGGCCACGATTCCGGACGGGGTTTGGCCCTGAGACTAGAGCACGGGCTTGCGAACTCAAACAAGGGATCTATACAGGCGGACAGGCGACGACGGCGGCGCGCAGCTCGTTGGGGCGGGCGGCGGCGGACTAGCGATCTCCGGCGAGCTGCCCCGAGCGAAACAAGGCACGGGAACGTCCACAAACTGCTCTGGTGGCCTCCTTACCTACACGCGAAGCCCCAGGGGTGCTCAAGGCCGACGGGGAAGGCGACAACCGCGGAGATCGAGCGCGGCGGCTGCTAGGGTTTGAAGGCGGCGGCGGCTCCGGCTCGGTGCTTGTGGTTCGGGCGAAAGAGCTAGGGGAGGTGGCGGCGGACGGTTTTATAGGCGGCTAGGGAATAGCCTCGGCGTGCGGGCCCGGAACCAGGACACGGCGCGGGAGGCGGATTGGCTCGGTCGGACTCCAGCCCGAGCTCGGGGTCGGCCTGAGGAAGGAGATGACGGCCGGGCCCCACTTGGCAGCGGAACGCGGGTGAGGGGAGGCGGAGCGGGCCGGCTTTGGGCTACTGGGCGAACTGGGCCGCACCGAGAGCTGGGCCGCGCTGCTGCTTCGCGCGAACTGGGCCGAACTCGAAGCGGCCTGCTCAGCTGGGAGATAAGCGGACGCATCAAAAGCAAAGGAAGTCCAGGGAGCTTCGTAGGACTTTGGCTGACGGGCTGAAACAAAAGGAAAGGAAGAAAGGGGGAAGGAGAAGAAAGATAGATTTGATATTTTTGAAAAAGGACTCAAGCAAATGAATTCAAACATAAATTCGAATTCAAGCAACCAAAAATAATGCTTCAGCATGAATGCAACATTAAACTCCTATAGTTCATTAATTTAATTAAAAAAATAATTAAATGCCTAGAAAAATTAAATGAAACCTTAAAAATTCTTAAACAAGCATTTGTTGCTAAGCAAAATTTTATTAAAAGCAATAATTGAAATTTAGGGTGTTACAACCCATGAGTTGTGGTTGCCAGAAGTTTGGACGGAATTGGTTCGGCACTGTGGAGACAATGCTCATCATAGTTTTCTCTTGTTGGATTCTGACTATGTTCTTTTTGGTTTCTGGGCACACTTCGGTGCTATGGCCTCTTCCGTGATATTCGCAGTAGAAGTATGGATCTCTTGGATCGTGGTTCTGAACCTTCGGGGGTCCTCTTCCCCTTCCTCTTCCTCTCGACGCAAAACCTTCTCTTGTGCTCGGTCTGTTGTCCTGGCTGAACTGAGGATTTTCCACATTGTTGATGTTTCGTGGGTTTTGAGAATGGGGTTTCCATGTTCCTCTACTGCCTTGCCTTGCCTCATTTCGTTCAGCGACTCTTCTTCGATGATCTTCATCGGACTTGATGTATTCTTCCAGTTCGTGAAAGAGTTCGTCAATAGTTTTGGGCTCCTTTCGGGTCAAGTGTGAGGCTGTTGGTCCCGGAGTTAGACCTTTGATCAGCGCTTGTATTGTTGTCTTGTCGTCTGCTTCCGGGATCTGAGATTTTTGTTGCATGAATTTTCTTACGAAGCTCTGTAATGGCTCTCTATCTTTTTGCTTGCAATTGTACAGGTCTGATGATTTTGCCGCAGTTTCATGGAATATCTGGAAAGCTTGGATGAACTTTGTCTTGAGGTCAATCCAACTGCAGATTGAGTGTGGTGGTAGCAGAGAGTACCAGTTGAGGACTGGGCCTTTACAAGCAATGATGAAGGATTTGGCCAGTGCGACATCATCTCCTCCTGCTGAATTCACAGCTGATTCATATCTCATGAGGAATTGTCTAGAGTTTCCATACCCATTGTACTTCGGGAGAGAAACTGGTTTGAACTTCGGTGGCCACGGTGCTGTTTGCAACCCAAGTGAGAGTGGTGAATCCGGATCCGCGAACTGCGAGATTCCGTTACCCGCGAAAAAGTTTTCTCTTGAAGTTCTTCTGTTCTGGCCAGAGTTCCGGTGTGGTGAATCACGCCACAGTGAACTGTTTTCTTGTTCTTTCATTTCATCAATTTCTCTTTACATTCTTTCTATTTGCTCTTTTGCCTGGTTAAGTTTCTCCAGCTTCGCCGAAGCTCTTCTTTTTGTTTCCAGTTGGTTCGCGAATCTTTCTTTCTCTTTCTGTAGCTGCAGTACTTTCTGGTGCACTCTTTCTAGTTCTCTATCAACGACCTGGTCATCTTCGTCATCAGCTTCCTCTTCAGTGAGTGGTTCCAGAGTGTGCGCCGTTTTCTCAGCTCGTGCCTTCTGGAGAGCCTCGAGCTTTGCCCTCCTCTCTTGGTCTGAAATCTGCGAAGGTTCTGCAGTGAGAGAGTTTCCGTTGTCTTCTTCAGTATAATGATCTTCCTGGTTGGCTTCTGTGGGTGTGCTCTTCTTGGACTTCTTCTGTGGAGGCATCGTGGATTGTCTGTCGGCTGAAACCATGGTGGGCGCCAATGTTGGGGGGTCCGAAAATCGGATGGATCCCCGAACACAAGATTCTGAAATGAACACACGAAAGTAAAAATGAAAGAGGGGACAAGGAATCCCCGAAAGTCTGCACTCACCTCAAAAGTTGTGAATCCCTTTACACGTGCCCTCGAACCCCCTTTTATAGTGAGGCGAAGGGACTTTTACATTCCGAGATTGCTCTCGAATCTAAAGAATATTCCAGGTATGAATATGTACAGGAATGTCTTTTACACTCCGTGATTTGCGGAACTAATTTCGCACATTTACAAGCCTGCCATCAGTTCACACCTCGAACCCGGACTTTTGAGACAGCGCCTTTGACTTGGTCTTCCTTTGGCTTTCGACCCTTCATTCGTGAAGATCGCCGATCACCAAAACCTCTGAACTGAGCTTCAGAGTTCACGGGCGAAGAGAAATCCATCGGGATCTCCGAAGCTCCCATCTTCGTGATTCCTCGAACTTATCAGATCTCCGCTGTCCTGAAACGAGAAACAGACCAACAGCCCAGTGCTCATTCGGCAATTACTTCGCACAACATTGGCGAGTCAGTGAAACGTATAGAAAGTAACAAAACACTTTCCCGAATACTTTTACACCATGAAACAGAATCGAGACCCAACAGCATTTCTCCGAACACTTTCATGAATATATCTACGAATTCGCCAAAGTTCTGACTTCTCCAGAGTTCCGAGGGTGAAATGTTTTTATCCAATTCCCCAACACTCAGGTTCGTTTCACTCTATCCTGATACATAAAAACAGTACAATCACCTTGCCATTTCACCGCGAGCTAATAACCAAGTCTCTGTGTATACAGGATTACATTTCCGGGGCAGGAGCTACTGATGTCGCGGACCTGTTGCTACTGATGGACAGGGGCGGGCCCAAGATTTAAGGTTTGGGTATTCAAAAATTTTAAAAGGCGACATTTTTTTTGCCACTCCTAAAGTATTGATTTATAGCACATAATTAAATACCAAAATATGATTGAGAAGTGAGTAATTTGATCCCAAGAGTCAATATGAGATTGGTAAGTTTTTATTTTCTATTTTTGATACATATACATGTTGTATACTATGTGTATAAAATTTTTTTGCCAATTTTTTGGGTATTCAGTTGAATACCCATGCATCAATACTGGGCCCGCCCTGCTGATGGATACGCTAAAGCCAGAGATCCGAGCCTTCCGTGGTGCATGGAACTAGGATGTGGGCAGCGTCAGCATAGTGCTTTTGCTCATGATGTTACGAGTGGTGCTCTTATCTATATGTATAACGATTCCAAACTATTTGTAGTCGTACGTTCATTAACGGTTGACGAGACACCTGCAACCAAGCTCTTGCGTCATTAGTGTTTAGTGATGTTATCTTCACTGTCAGAAATCTTTTTTGGTTCTCTTCAGTTCTCTGCATAGTGATCTTGCGTCATTAGTGTTTAGTGATGTTATCTTCACTGTCAGAAATCTTTTTTGGTTTTCTTCAGTTCTCTGCATAGTGATCTAGCTAAGAGTTCAATGCGTGTTTACCACGTCCCGAGATCAAGCCGCTTCGTCGGCGGCCGTCGAGGCGCCGGCTGTTGTTCTCTTGGTGGATCTTGTCCACGGACAGGGCAGAGCGTAGGCTGCTCGCCGTCGGCTCCGAGCGCACCACCCGCAGGAGCAGCGGCGGCGAGGAGCTGCCGCCGGAAGGGGAGAAGGGCGGCGAGGACCTCGGGAATGACGTGAAGGCGTACCTCTGGAGCCCCGGGCCGACGCTGACCGGCAGCGGCGACGGCGGCGTCGGGGGAGAGGGGGAACCGGAGGCCACGCTTCTGCTCACCGTGATCAACAAGGTGATCGCAGCCCGGCCGGCGTCGTGCGCCGGTCGCGGCCGCGCGCGCGAATCGCAGGCTGGCTCCGCGTGGGTCGCTAGTGCGTTGGCTGGTCACGAATTTTGGTGGTGCCGTACGTGGTGGTGGACTGACTGGTGGTAGTTGAGTACGTGCACTGCGAGACTGTGAGGCGTGGACGCGTGGTGCCTGAGTTTGTCGAGTCAAGGTGGCTAGCTCCAACTCCAAGGCACGAGCTGCCACACGTGTTGAGCTAACTTTCTGACGCCCAAACTGGCAGTGCGTGCTACTCCCTCCGTCCTAAAATAAGTGTCGCTAGAAAATCGTGTTCTCCTCACAGGTATGATTTCCGGACGACTCTTATTTTGGGACAGAGGGTGTAGTCATGAAAAAACCGGCAGTGTAGATGTACGTTCTCTGCGACTCTGCCTGTAATGAGGAGGCGGCCTAGTCAGTCAGACCCACAGCCACTCAGGTGTGTACTGAACAGTAGTACAGCAACATGCCAAAAGGGAAATACGTGCTCATTTTGGTTCAGTACATGTGGTAGGTGGTGCTAATCGAATGTGCGCTCCCCTTGATGCAGTGAAAAATGTCTCTGTTCTGCCGCTCCAGTCTCTAGTAGGCGTGGTAAAAAATGCGTGCCGTGTGAATCCAGTGGCGTTCGATTCGGTTGGTGGAACGGGTGTGACTGGAGAGATGTGAATTTGTACCATACGGACTGATGTGATGATGGAAGCACCATTTGAATTCTCCAACGGCAACACAAGACATGCGTCCGTACTGCAACGAGCCAAGGAGCAGTTCGAAGAAGTGGGTAGATTAGATGCATGGCTATTCACTCCACATTTCCACTATTCACTTCACTCAATTCTCCGATCTTAAATTAAGTCGTAGAAGCACAAGAAATTAATGCAAGACACCAGTGCAACACCAAGATCAGACAATTTGGAGAAAGTGCCATATATTTGCCATCTCATAAACGTCGTAGGCACGATCTCTGCTTACATGTATACCGTACGTGGCACCGTCGCTGACATGGAGTATACTCAAACGTCACGTGCTTTACACAGGGACACAGCGTATGTACACCACACGTTCGCTGGTATATATATGATCCGTCACGCGCCGCCGTGCAGGTGGTACTTGTGGTGCCCGGCCGGGCCGAAGCAGCCGAGCAGGGGGTGGTCGGCGCGCGGCCTCCACCCGCGCCACGCCCTGGCCAGCCCGGCGCCCACGCACCAGCGCGCGCGCCCCGCCGCCCGCGCCACGGCCCCGCCCGCCTCCCGCAGCCTCCGCAGCAGCCGCCCGCGCAGCCCCTCCGCCGCCGCCCGGCCACCGCCGCCGCCGCCGTCCACCGAGAACCGGTAGCTCTGCAGGAACAGCGCCCGCCGCTGCCGCTCCGCCGCGCCCAGCGGCACGTACCGCGTCGCCGCCTCGGCCTCCGCCGGCATCGTCGTGTCGAGAGGTGGTGCGCGCGCCGGAACACAGCTGGGTGAGTGGAGAGGTGAATGATCGCGCGGTTTATTATATGGCGGATGGCGTGAATTGCGATAGGACCAGTGGTTGAACCAGAAGCGGTAAACAAGGGCTTGTTTGGTGCCGACGGGTGCACCCGCCCGGCCGCACCAACCCGCGCCAGGATATTCATTCCCGCCGCGGCGGCTCCGTTTGTTGCCTTGTTGGTTGCCGTCGGCGGCGAAGTGGTCCGGACTTTGGGCGACCTAGCTGCGAACCTAAGTAGACACGTCGTGGTTAGCACGAGTATCGTATGTAGCTTACACACCTGCACAGCATCGTACTAGTACCAAAAAGCTCAGCTACCTCTACTGTGTGCTGATCGAGTACAATATTTGCTGTTTTGTGATCGCGACCGAAGAAGGAAACCCCTTGTTCATAGTTCAATCATTGAAGGAACGATTCGCATCGATGGCTCCATAGCTTGACTTGACAACTTTGCATCTGAAAACTAGCCAGGAGTAGCGCAAAGGTTTGCATGAACAGAGGAGGGGGCGGCGTGATAGGGGCAGCGTGTGGCTACTGGCTAGTCGCGAGTGCTCTGTGGACCTGTGGTACCAGAAAATGATCCCAGCAGAGTTCATCACTGTTCCTCTTCTCTCTCTCTCTAACTAGGGGTGTATCTCCGGTTCCATTACGGCAGAAAAGATAATTCATGGTTCTACGGTCATGCCACACGCGCAGACTTTGAGTTGCTAATAATGTTGAACTGTACATATGCGTACCTTGAATAAAATCGTTATCTTTTCTTTGCCACCACATGCATTCTCTTTACTACATTTAACATTCAAACCTTTCATTCTAGTAGTCGCTAGAGCATGTTCATCGTGTTTGTTGCTAAGCAACTTCAAGAGACCCCTTAGAGCATCTCCAAGAGCTCTTTATATGAGTAGCTAAAATCTTAGTTTAACTATTATGTAAAATGAAATAATTAGCAAAAAGATGATGAAATCCAACAGCTCCTCTAAATAGAAAACATGATAGCTAGTGGGAGAGGTCTTTTTTTTACTAGCGGGCGGGGATAGAAAACAGGATAGCTAGCTGAATAAAATACAGAGTCTGTTGGATTCGAGTTTTCATAAAGTTTTTCTTTTTTTTACTAACTCATCACATATACAAGAGCTCTTGAAGATGCTCTTATATTACACCCAAAGTCTCTGATTTAGGAAGAAAAATGAAAAAAATCAAGGTCCAGCAACTCCTCTATAGTTTTTTTTTAAAAAATACATGCTGCGAAAATCTCTCACATCATCCTGCATATTTGAGCATCGACGCTCCTCTTAAAAAAGGAGGCCCACAAGAAGACTGAGAGCAACATTTTCTACCTTCAATTGTTGTGCCATGGTGGTCCACCGTTCACCGGTGATAGTTTGCCGAAGCGAGCTTACCGACGAAAGTGATACCACCGTGACCTACAACGAAGCGAGGCACACTAAGCATCTACCGAACATGTCCTGAGCTCTCGCAGGAGAATGGCCGGCGGCGCGCGATTATGGCGATCATGACGGCGAAAAGAAGGAGAAAGCGAGCAGTACAACACTATGAGTTCACCATGATTTTCATTTTGATGATTTGTTGGTTATGAGGAGGGTGGGGATTGTATCTCCAGTTCCATTACAGGAAGTCTTTAAAACTTAAAAGGGGTGCTTATCCCCCCGGCCTCAGGAGGCCATAGCGATCTGTGCCAACTGGGGTTCGAACCCTGGCTGTTAGCTCCACTCTACCATGAGCTAGCCAGCCAGGCACGAGTCCGTTGGCTTATAGGAAGTCTTTCCTCTTTATACATTACATAATAGGAAGTTTGCCAACAGCAAAGAATCATCAATCATGTTAATGCATCCCAACTGGAAAATTGCTAAGATTGGCACGTATTGCTTGTATGGCTCATCTCCTCAGAATTGAAGTTGTTACCTAGAAGCATGCAAAAAGACTCATGGTTATACGGCCATACCACACACAGCCTTTATTTGAGTTGCTAATGTTGAACTGTACATGTACCTAGAATAAAATCGTCATTTTGCCACCACATGCATGCACGCTCTTTACTGATTTACTCCCTCCGTCCTGATTTGATCTTCGTATAACAAAATAAAAGGTGTTCATGAATGACATGTGTATTTCCAGTTAGAGCCAATCGTGTCATGAGTTACTTAGTTGGCTGGCTCGTTTGTCGATGCATCACAGAGAGAAATTAAAGTTCTCCTTGATCTTTGTGTTACACAGTTATACGCATATCAAACCTGGACGGAGGGAGTAATTAACATTCAAAACCTTCCATGCTAGTAGTCGCTAGAGCGTGTTCACCGTGTCTGTTGCTTAAGCCAATGTGGGACTACTATTCTCATTATAATCACACAGAGATCAAACTCAAACGAGGAAGAACATATATTGGATCAACATGTTTATTCGTCATTTGAGAAAGAAAATACAAACGAAAAATATTTTGTTGACTTTTACTTTCTGATTTTTTTTTTACTTTCGCCCATGTCCGATGGCTAAATACTCGATTGTCATGCGGTTGCCTCCAATTTTGCTGCAATTGCATTGTCATATATTCTTTCTGGAAAAAAAAATCTGCGTGCCTCATTCACATTCACACGAAGAAATAACCCAAAATTTCCCCTTTTATCCTTTTTCCTAGAAACCTACCTAAACTCTCCCTTTTTCATGTGTGGAGTTCTTTGCTTTGTTGCATTCAGCATTCCATGTCCATGTACTAATGGTCAGGGTTTTTTTATGCAACCGGTTTATTTAAACCGCCCACCGGCGGTAGCGGTTTACCGAGCGGTATAAACGGTTTACCGCTCAAAACCGCTCGAATTCAAATTTCAAATCAAAATGGCCTATACAAACGGTTTCCAGCGGCTAACCGCGCGGTTTGCTATTTTTACCGCTGCGGTTTGAATAAAAACCGTTGCGGTTTGAATTAAAACCGTTGACAGGAAAAAGGGTATACCTTCCAATGGGCGGTTAGCCGGTTCAAGCCGGCGTCTAACCGCCGAAACCGTGCGGCTTACTGCCGCAACCGCGCGGCTTACCGCCCGCGGGCGGTAGATCCGGCGTGCGCGCGGTAAGCTGCCCAAACCGCTCGGCAAACCGCTCCCGGGGGGCGGTTCGGCGGCGGCGGGGAGCGGTCGGCGGCGGACGGGCGCGGGGGAGCTGTGGACGGGGGAAAGGAGGACTGAGGGAGGCGAACCGAGGTATCCTGCGGCTCCAGAGACAGATATTTTGACCCCCACATCGGTTGGGTCGACGTGGGCCTTAATGGGCCGGCCGGTTTTTTTTCTTTTTCTTTTTCTGATTCAACTTCTAATTATCGTAAAATATGCTAAATGAAAGAATTTTTGAAAAAATTTGACACCATTAGCATCATTGCAACTTGAAGGATTTTTTGGGAATTTTTTTTAAAATTTGAAAACCCTAGCGGTTCAAACCGCTAGGAACCGCTACCGTGCCGCGGCGGTATTAACGGTTACTGCAGTATAAATTACGGTTTCGGTCGCATAAAAAACCATGGCTGATGGTACCTCACGCCAAAATCGCCGAAGGGATAAACTGACAGGCTGGGGTCAGGCTGGGAGGGGGAGAAGTGAAGCAGATCAACAAGAGGAGGGCAAAAATCTCAGGCAAACGAGACCGATGCCCTTCCTCTCCACTCGAATCCTTTCATCATTTCCTCTTGCTTATGCTCCGTTTCGTGTTCTGGCAACCCAGCGCGTAGATTTTGGACGATAATTTCTCCGCATGCTCTCCGAATTTTGTTCTCGCGCCGCTTAGCACTTTCAACCCCAGAATTCTTGCCTCCGAATCTTGGGCTGTAGCCAAGAAGATGAACAAGGACAAGGCTCCGATGCCGGGAGGCGGCGGCGGCTCCGGCGACGGCTTGCCGCCGCAGGCCACGCGCCGTGCCGGGGCGCCGCCCTCGTCGTCGACCCCGCCGCCGGAGTACGACATCAGCTGCATGTCGGACTTCCCTACGCGGAACGCCGGCCACCGGCGCGCGCACTCCGAGATCCTGAGCCTGCCCGACGACCTCGACCTCAGCGCCCCCGGAGGCGGCGACGGGCCGTCGCTGTCGGACGAGAACGATGAGGAGCTCTTCTCCATGTTCCTTGACGTGGACAAGCTGAACTCGTCGTGCGGGGCGTCGTCGGAGGCCGAGGCTGAGTCGTCGTCTGCCGCAGGTGGCGGGGGTGAGGGGGCTGAGCTGAGCCCCGCGCCGAGGCCAAGGCATCAGCACAGCCAGTCCATGGACGAGTCCATGTCGATCAAGGCGGAGCAGCTGGTGGGGGCGCCGGGAATGGAGGGGATGTCCTCTGCAGAGGCCAAGAAGGCAGTGTCTGCGGCAAAGCTGGCTGAGCTTGCTCTTGTTGACCCAAAGAGGGCAAAAAGGTGTGTTTTCTCAAAGAACATTATGCTTGTTCTTGTGACATTTCATCTGTTATGTAAGCCTGTTACATGCTGCTTAGTTTGGTTGGGCATGTTTATTTTTGAAACATGATTGTGTAGCTTTATTTGGAAATTGGAATTGACTTCATTGTTTCTTGCTGATTTCATATCAAATGCTTGCATTTGTAAATTTGCCATTGGGAGATTCTTAGCTAAAGGGTGTAGTTGCTCTAGGTTTCAGGTTTGCTTCGTAGAGTAAGCGATGCGAGAAGCAAGATAGGTCGGTAGGTGAGACCGAGGGATAAAAAACACTGTGAAAAACCTAAGAATCTGATTATTAGGTGCAAAGACAAATAGTATTGAAGGGCAAAAACATCTGTTTCTCAGAGGTTCTTGTGAAATATTTTCTATATATAGTCTTTTTGCATGCAAATCAGTTCAGTTGGTCAGGCTTACTTTTGATTGACTGTTTTAACTGTTGATCATTTCACATCAAATATTTGCATCTGAAAAGTTTTTCTGAGGAATATTTGGTCAAGGGAAAATTTACTTCATCATGTGGTATGGTATGGAACTATGAATGAAAATAAAAGATATAATTCTTCAAGGTTGGCTTCATAGAGTGTATATATAATTATATATATATATATGTGTGTGTGTGTGTGTGTGTGTGTGTGTGTATGTATGTATAGGTAATGAGCAGGTGAGAACATGAGAGTAAAAAGCAATAACATATGTGGCAAAACACTAAAAAGGTGCTAGTGGGATCTGTTCCCTCAGTTTTCATATCTTTCCATTGCCTTCTTTCAGGATTCATCATTCTTCAAGGTAAAGTGAATTTTGTGTTGTGAATAAGCATGCTTATGCTGATTTATTGTTGTTATCTATCATTTTATAGGATTTGGGCTAATAGACAATCTGCTGCAAGATCAAAGGAAAGGAAGATGCGCTATATAGCTGAACTCGAGCGCAAGGTGCAAACCCTGCAAACAGAAGCCACAACATTGTCAGCTCAGCTGTCATTGCTGCAGGTAGGCGCTGTTACTCTGGAGCTCCCTTATGGATTTTTCTGGTTTAAAGTTAGATCTATCTGCTTGGCATATATGAGTTAGTCCAGCTGTCGGGGTCCATCCTGAGATCACCAAGGTTTAGGAACTGTTAGACAATTAATCCATATTGAAGAAGATTTTAAAAATTATAAACTGGTCACGAGCTGCTCACATTCACAAGCAATTTTGTGGTTGAGCCTAAGATAAAAATTGTGTTAGATGCCCAACCTAGCTCTCCCTCCCTGCAGCTGTGTGCTCGGGCACCCATGACCCACATTCTGCTCCCATCAACATGTGTTTTTAGGGATCTTTTGACTTCAGTCCACATGAATGGTGTTTAGTCTATTGCCTTGTCATAAGCATGATAAGCATATTCTGGGCTTTAGGCATAATCATTTGACTGCGAAATAAGTAAATGCCATTTAACCCAAGATAAGTTTTAGCCTTTTTTCTTGCCATAACCATAGTAAATGTTTATTGGGTAGCAACTTGTGGGTTTTGGAGGAGGGGTGCAATCCACCTATCGTGCTTACCTGATTTTTGGCAAAAAAATTAGTACTGGCCAGTATATTTTCCTTTATGATTTAGATGTCATTCTGACCTACCAGTTCCCTTTGGGTGTGCCAAGGTATAACCATCTATAAGCGCCTTTTGGTCTGCCCGGTATAACTGACCATGATCATTTGCAGACGCTGTAGCAGTTTTTGATATCTTGTTTAATATCAAAGTAGTATTTGAGTACATTTGCTTTCTTTATGAAACATAAAGGAAATTCATTCCAGAAATGAATGATGCCTTAAATTTGTGCATTTGTGATAGAGATATGCCCTTGCATTTCCTAAGACAATATTTACATAAACGTAGTTTCAATACAGTACAGCCAAATGCAGTGATGCATTTGAACCAGCATATTGCAAGATGCAATATCTTATATCCTTTTGGTGTCTTTGGTGTGAAACTATTGGTAAATTCAATTATGATGCTATATCATGCTGTTTTTGGAATAGTTGCTAGGTGTAGGATGATGTTGCATCCCTTGTTGCCAGTGGTATAATCTTTTCCACAAGTTGTTGCATATTTCGTTGGTCTTTATTCCATTGACATACTTACAGAAGTAATAGGATGCACTGTTTTGTCACACACACATAGTAATATGTCTATACCTGTCATATGCTACGCGTAGAATGCGTACTATCACGGTATCATACAAAAGTTTTGACATATTAAACTTTACTGAACTGAGGTCCTTAATTTTAGTAATTTCTTAAATCAGAAGGAGCACTATTCTTCATTGGATTTACCAATTAATTTGCAGAATCCTTGCGAAAGGCTCCCTGATACTTGTATTCCACTATGAATGTTGGATTATTTTTGTGTTAACAGTTATTCTGCTCATTTGCCTTGCATTTGCTACAGACAACTAACAGTTATTCTGCTCATTATGTTGCTATGTTAGAGAGACACCACTGGACTAACAACCGAGAATAGTGAGTTGAAGATTCGCCTGCAGACCATGGAGCAGCAAGTCCACTTACAAGATAGTAATACTCATTTAACCCTTGTCCATATTGTCATAGTTAGGTCTACTGCATTAGTAAAAGTAGAACTTCTGTGCTATAACATCCTCCTCTTCCATGCATGCCACAGTGCAATGGAAATGTATATGCATCGCTATCTCAGTACTAATGTCTGGTTGTTCTTGGTGTAGCTTTGAATGACACTCTGAAAGCGGAGGTCCAGCGGCTGAAGGTAGCGACAGGGCAGGTGGGCAACGGTGGTGGGGGGATGATGATGAACTTCAGCACCATGCCACGCTCGTTTGGAGGTAACCAGCAGATGTTCCACAACAACCAAACAATGCAATCCATGATGGCGACGCACCAGCTCCAGCAGCTCCAGCTCCATTCCCAGCCTCAGCAACAGACCCTGCACCCTCAGCACCAGCAGCCATTGCACTCGCTGCAGACGCAGCAGCAGCTCCAGCAGGCGGCAAGGGACCTCAAGATGAAAGGGCATCTGGGTCAGTGGGGCGATGGAAAGTCCGGGAGCAGCGGCAGCTGAACCCACTGGCACTGAAAGTTTGGTGTGAGTGGAGGACTGGAGGTTAGCGGTGGGGATTGCTTGTTTTGGGGATGTTGCTGTGCAGGTGTAGTTATCGTTAACTCAGTTGTTTATCTATAGGCTCAACTTCAGTTTTTCGTTGACTCCGTTATCTATAGGTTATAAGTTCGTTGTGCTGCAACTTCCAGCATAGGCAGATGTTTATCTGATGGATTTTTGTTTTTTGTTTGTACTCGTATCTCTTTATGTGTGGGTTGAAAATGGTCGGAATTAAGGGTTCCAGATAACATTTAGATATGTCATATGTGGCCTTGAGGCCTTCACCCGCTTAAATCACTCTTTCATACTATGCCGAAAAGCATCCACGAACACGGTCAAAACCCATCTTCTCATCCGAAAATAGAACACGTGGCCATGAAGATATATCGAGGTAGCCCAAGTTTTATGCTTTCTTTCACGAAGATTTTGTCCAAAAAAAAATCTAAAAGTAAAATGCAAAATCTAAACGGGGAGGTCTCTCCATCTAAACTTAAATGGAGAGCCCTCCTAGGTTACTTCTTACGACACAAAAGTTACTTCCTCATGTGTACTTCTTTCTGTTGAGGCAAATGTTTTCTTTCAGGTGGGCCGCAGCTTGTAAATCAGTTTCCTTGTGCCTGCGTGGCCCGTCTCATTTCACTACTCATTTTCTCCCCGCTTGGTCTGCGGTTGCTCCTGCCGTGTGTGGGTCGAGTGTGGGTGGTGACGCTACACCAAGAGGAATGACAGGGTCGTTATCTTGTGCGGCATGTGGCCCTTGTGGAATTATATATGGCCATGCGGCCCATGGGCCGGCGGCACGGCCTTTTGGCACGGCCCATGGGCCGCACGGCACGGCCCTCACCGTGCCCGTGCCGGCACGGCACGAAGGCCAGTGCGTGTCATGGGCCGCCGGCTAGGCCCATGACACGGCACGGGCACGGCACGACCAGGGGCGAGGCACGGTGGCCGGCACGGCTCCCACACCCCGCTGCGTCGCCATGGCAGTTGCAGCGGCGGCCGGCCATCCGCGCTGCGGCGCCCCTCCTCCTCGTCCCGTCCTCGCGCCAGGACGCCGGCGCACCTCCTCCTTGTGGGCACGTGGCAGAGCTCCACCCGGCCGCCGCCGCGAGCGCCGGCGCACGGGAGAGCTCCGCCCCGAACCGGCGAGCTCTCCACCCCGAGCTCCCCACCAGAGCGGAGCAGACGCACCACCGTCTCCCACTGACGCTACCCGCAGGCGCCGCCGCCCGTCGTCCACTTCCGCCCGAGCTCCACCCTTGGCTCCGCCCCGAAGCTCCGCCGCCGGCTCTGTGTGCTCTGCCAGACTGCCACACGCTCCGCCGCCGGCTCCCCGTGCTGCCTGCGGCACGCCGTGCTCTCAGCACGGCACGATGTCCCATGTGCCGTGCCGTGGGCCGAAGGCTTGGCCCACGGCACGGACAGGCACGGCACGGCTGGCACGGCGGCACGGCGCGGCCGTGCTGCGTGCCGTGCCGACACGGCACAGTGGCCATCTATATGTGGAATACCCGTAATGATTACTATCATAGAAAGAACCGATCGAGTATGCATTAGCAATTGATTGGGCAATGGATGCTTGCACTACTAGAGAATCGCACATATATCACAGGCCTGATTTTTCATTTGTACCGGGTATTTTGCCCACCGGTACAAATGAGGCAGTTGGAGCCACCAACCGGTACAAATGTCCTTTCACAGAGGCTCGGCAGGGTCTGATACAACCCAATCGGTACAAATGCCTCACATTTGTACCGATTGGTGGCTCCGACCGGTACAAATGTGGGGTCATCACATTTGTACCGGGCGAAGACATCAACCAGTATAAATGTGATGACATTTGTACCGGGTAAAAAGGAAACCCGGTACAAATATCATTCAGTCCATCTCGTGGGGACTTAGAAAAATTTTCTCCCGACGCCTCTCGTTCCCAGGCTCCCAGCCACCCTTTAATTCTCCACCACCCCCTCCATCCTTATTTCTCTCATTAAATCTTTCTCTTCCTTCTTCCCTTATCCTTTCTCTTGAGTACTGACTGCTAGCTTCTCTGGATCTCACGCAGGAGGCAGGGCCGGCGGGCCGCGGCGTGGCGCAGGCGGGCGCGCGCGCGGGGCCAGGCGGGGCCTCCCGGCCGCGGCGACGCGGGGTCAGGCCGAGCCTCCCGGGCGCGGCGGCGCGCAGTGGCCTCCAGGCTGAGGTGTGAGATATGTTCTTGATTTTTTGATGTTGATTCTTGAGAGATGCATGGATGAGATTGTAAGATTTGTGAGATGTATTGTTGTGAGATGCAAGGGATTGTGATTTGGAACTTGTGTTTGTTATGAATCTTGTGATTTAAGATTTGTTGTGAATCTTGTAATTTGTAAATTTTGTATCTGAATCTGCACTGTGGGTTGAGATGAGATGAGAAAGAAAAGAAAAGAGGAGAGGAAGGGGAACGAGGCAAACGGAGGAAACGGCAAAATCACATTTGTACCGGGGCATAATCCACCCCGGTACAAATGTATTTGTACCGGGTGGGATACCCGGTACAAATACCTCCTCACATTTGTATCGGATGCTTTGTACCGGTTGGATACCCGGTACAAATGAGGGTTACCAACCGGTACAAATGCTCTTTTTTCCAGTAGTGTTGCTTTCATCTTCTGATAGCCCAGCAAAATACTCGACGGAGTTCATCCCCAAGGACAGAGAAGTGGCGACCAGCACCAAGAGACATGGTTAAAATTAATTGTGATGAGGGTTTCCTAGCATAAGACATGAGGGGCTCAACAGGGGCTGTACTTAGGAGCTCTGACGGGTTTGTGCAGCAGCGACATGGTTGTCGGCTCTATCTTCAGCTCTGGCAGCGGAAGCGAGGCATGCCGCGAGGGTGTACGCTTGGCTATCAGCAAGCCGGAAATTAAGAGTGTGATCTTGGAAACGAATCCACTTCAGCCGGTGTCCCTGTGGCATACACGTCGACATCAGCGGTCTGAAGGTGATGTTATCCTTCAGGAGATAGAACAGATGGTGCAATCGCTAACCTCCTTTGACATCCTTCATGTAAAAAGATCGGCCAATAATTGTGCCCATCTTTGTGCTAAACAAGTGTCTCAGGCTAAACCTAGTTTGCTGTGGCAGGATCAGCCACCTACCTTTCCTTAGCGAGTGATTGTAATCCTCTGATTTCATGAATGAAAGCTATGTTTAAAAAAAAGACTTCGATGTCTACTGGGTCGAGCCTCACCGCGTCACATATATTCGGTTGATCCAATTTACGTTTTAAGTTGATTTTTTTTCTTGGGAAATTTGATTGGCAATGTCGGGGTTCTCTACCGCCGGACAGTAAATTTGTATCGATCGTGTGTCGAACTCGGATGGTTAGCGCAGGAGACAACGGGATTTATACTGGTTCGGGCCTCCGAGGAGTAACACCCTACGTCCAGTGTCGAGCTGCCGTGTTCCCGTGCTAGGGTTGTTTGTAGTAGGGGTTACAAACTGGTCGGGAGAGGGTGTCGACCCCAAGTCCCTGAGTTTGAGTGTTCGGTTTGTCAGCCCTTGCGACGGTTGCCCTCCTCTCCCTTTTATAGACGCAAGGGGGAGGGGCAAAAAGGGAAAATAAAGTAAGAGTTACAGTGTTGGCCGCTGGGACGTCCTCTCGAGCGTCCCTGTCCGTCAGGGCGCATTGAAGAGGAGCCGCGCCGTGTT
This sequence comes from Cenchrus fungigraminus, assembly GCA_036936925.1. Lineage (NCBI taxonomy): Eukaryota > Viridiplantae > Streptophyta > Magnoliopsida > Poales > Poaceae > Cenchrus > Cenchrus fungigraminus. The sequence goes on along the minus strand of CM072780.1, from coordinate 25,365,820 downwards.
GTCGTAGAGGCCGCCGCGTGGCCGGGCGGGGCTGTTCACTTTGGGACGCCTGGCGCCTCCTTCGAGTTGTTGGGTGCTGACTCAACCCGTCCGAGGACGGGATGAGCTCGCCACGTTAAGGCCTAATCGTAGGCCAGTGTTAATCGTAGGGGGCACTCGAGTGCCTCGGTCGGAGTTGGCGTGCTGCAGGGCCGGATGTGACGGCGAGTTGATGGCCGCGCGGCTGAGCAGAGCTGCATTAAGGCTCTTGTCAGGGCCGACCGTCCGCGCGTGCCGCCAGCTGGTGTGCTTGCATGGCATGGGGAACCGGCGCCCCACGCGTCGTATCGGAAGAGTTCGTGTGCTGAGACCGCGCCACGTGGTATGGGCCGCGTCTTGGTCGGAGACGGAGAGTGCTCGTGCGAACGAGCTGGTTGTCGTGCGAGGCGGAGACTTATCGTGCGAGGTGGAGACTTGTCGTGCGAGGCGGAGACTTGTCGTGCGAGGCTTCCTTTAGTAGGGAACTTGTCGGAGAAGTCCCCAGCTAGTCGGAAACAAGACGTCTTGCCAGTGATGGTCTTGACAGGGGTCCTTACTCCTCCTAGTCTTGAATCTTGGCCTTCACATTGTCAATGGTGTCAGAAGACTCTACCTCAAGAGTGATTATCTTGCCGTAAAAGGGGGCCCTAATCTAGGCCCTCGTCAGTAGCCCCCGAGCCTGAGTGGGAGTCAAGGACTCGCACACAGGCTCAGTCGAAAGGCCTTGCGTCGATTTTTGCTCTTGATCTTCCCGGTGGGTGCGCGCGAGCGCATCCGCCGGATGTAACCCCCGAGCCCATGAGTGAGTTGTAGACTCGCTCGTGGGGTTCTAAACTTTAGTAGTGTTGTCGTGGTGCTGGGTTGGTCTGTCGAGGTAGTCGCGGACGTCGTGGGCGTTGTGGTCGTCGTGGGCGACGTGGGCGACGCGGGCATCATGGCCGACGTGGCGGACAAGACGGTTTGAAAAGACGGAGCGGGGACGATTCAGGTACTTACGAAAATCGAGGCGGCGCACGGGCGGGCGTCAGTCACGCCGGGGCGCGCGCGTGGGCGAGCGTTTCCCCGACGCGATGGGCCCGTCATTTATGGCAGGTGGCCGCGCCCCTTCCTATTTAACCGCGCGTCGGCCAAGGGTTTTGGACTTTTATTCCCCTGCCTCTTGCTTTGCCTTCGCCGTCTGCCTCTTTCACTTCCTCGTGCCCGCAGCACCGCCATCGCTCTTGCCGGAGTCGCACACAAAAGCTCGTCGTCGCCATGTTGAACTGGTCGCGCTCCAACGTGTCCCGCACAATGCTGCACCGCCTCGTCGCCGACGGGCAGCTCCCTCCGCTCACCGACGCTGTAGAGTGGAAGGTGCCCGGGGAGGAGTCCGTGCCGCGCCCGCCGAAAGGGTACGTCGTCTCGTTCGTGGCCTTCCACGAGCGCGGCTTCTCCGTTCCCGCCGGGCGGTTCATCCGGGCGGTCCTCTACGAGTACGGGCTCTAGCTGCTGCACCTCAACCCGAACGGCGTCCAATAGATGGCGGCGTTTGAGGCGCTGTGCGAGGGGTACCTGGGGATCAGTGCCCACTGGCACCTCTTCAAGTACTTCTTTATGTTCGCGTGTTTGAATGACGGCCCCATCGCAGCGACCATCGGCTGCGCCAATCTTCGGATGAAGTAGGGCCGGAGCAGCAAGTACATCCCCTTCTCGCTGACCAGCTCGAACAGCGGTTGGCACAAGGGGTGGTTCTACCTCAGGAACAACCCCGAGCACGCGCTGCCGTCGTTCACTGGGAACTCCATCGGGCAAGCGCCGAGGAGTTGGACTGATGGTCCTCCGAAGGCGGAGTAGGAGAGGATGTTCAAGGATCACTGGGCGGTGCTGGCCCGCCTTCAGGATGCCGGGGTCGATCTGGCGGCCGTCATTGGTCAGTACCACGCCGGGGGGTTGTCCCGCTCCGGAGGCGGCCGCTGCGCCTCTGCGAAATGATAGCCAGCAGGGCCCCTTGGGCAGGAACTGTGACCGCACCTGAGCTCCCGTCGCTGGACGAGATCCACGTCGCGTGTCGGTGTCCATCGGGAGGTCGACCTTCGTGTGGCCGCCGCCGCAGCTTCCTCCGATGCTCCCCAACGAGGGGACGAAAAAACTCGTAAGTGATTTCTTCTTCCGATAAGCTTTCCGACAAGCTTGGTGCCTTCAATCGATCTTGATCTTCTCGGAGATTCTCGACGACCACTAACTCTCCTACCCCTTGCTCTTCCAGTTGAAGTGCTCTCACCTCGTGCACGTGAAGGCACCTCTCCCGGAGGAGGCGATCTTCAAACACAACCAGGTGGTCGCGGAACGGCGGAGGGCCGAGCGCAAGGAGCAGCACAAGGAGAAAGAGATCGCCAAGCGCGATCGGAATGATAACCGCATCAAGCGCCGCAAGGCGGGGGAGCGCAACGTCTCCTCCAACGAAGATCCATCACCGTCGACGCCGTGGAGTGGAGACGAGCCCAGCGTGGCGGTCGACTGGAGTGACATGTCCGGGTCGCCCTCGCCTTCGCCATGCCGGGCGGTGGAGGTGAGCTCGTCGCGGCGGCCAGAGCCGGTGACCCGCGAGAAGGGTGCGGGCTCGAGCTCGCAGTTGGGGGCCCGTCCCGCCTGAGAAGATCAGAGAGTGACCCGCTCTCAGACGGCGCCTGGCGGCTCGCATGCCTCCGAGGGGCGGAGGGATCCTCCACGTCGGGATGGCCCGCCTAAGCGGCCGGCGGAGCACGAGTCTTCCCCCCGTCATCTCTACGACGGTTCCGACTGCCCGAACTCGGACTCCTTGAAGAGGCGTTCATCGTCCAAGGCGAGGTCGACCCCGCCGATGTCCACACCGGGCGCGCCGCAGGGAGGAGACTCGAGCGTCCCTCCACGGCGCCTTCAATATTTAATCATCCGGGGTGGCGGAGCCCCGGCCGTGCAAGTTCCCCTCTCTACCGGCGGGAGTCAGGGGCCGGCCTCCGACGCGGCGGAGGTCGGGAGGACAGCCCCCGAGCCACTAAGGGAGCGGAGCGCCACCCTCAAGTCGGCGGGGGGAGGTGGACCGGCCCCCGTGCCGGCGGAACGCCAGGTGTCGGCTTCCGAGTCGGCTGGGGCCAAGAGATCAGCCCCTGAGCAGGGCTCGTCGGACAGGCCAGTGAAACGGGTCCGCGTCCGATCCAGCATGTAAGCTCCTGCCTGCCATCCTTCGTCGTTCTTGAGTTCTTTATCTTGTTCATCTCTTGATCTCGATTCGTGTTTGCTTCAGCCGCGCCGACACTGGCGTGCTCAGCCTTGCGCCCCTGAAGCGCGCAGCGCTGGGCGTGCGTGGTCCGTCGTCCGAGTCCCACTCATTGCCCCCTTACGCCGAGCCATTGGCGGAGCGGGCCAAGAGCGGGCTGGTCGTGGCCACTGAGGTGGTTGAGCCGGTGGCGGCACCACCTTCGTCGGGTGCCGACAACTTGTGCAGGGGGCAAACGGCTACTGAGGCGGTCGCCACCCAGGCGGCGACAGAGCCGCTGGTCGAAGCCACCTCAGGGAGCGGGGACGCCATGGCGGCGTCCTCCGAGCAGACCGTGCCCCCGCCACCACCGGCCAGGGGACACGAGGCCGAGGTGTCGGCAGCGGCGGGAACTTCAGTGCCCGCGGCGGCGCGGGCAGGTGGCGTCGCGGCGGAGGCGTCGACGGCTGACGCCATGGCCGCCGGCCTCCTTGAAATCATCGACCTCGACGCTCCCGACCTGCCGGGCAACGACAGGGACATTTACGAGGCCGTGCTGGAGCGGATGCTGGCCGAGCCGGTGGAGTCGGGGGTCGAGGCCTCTGCGCCCGCCGCATCTGAGGCCGCAGCCTCGACCGAAGCGGTGGAGCCTGCCAATGAGGAGCCCGCGCCGAATGCGACTGTGGCGGGACAGCTGACGCCGGGTCAGGTTGGAGTTCTTGGGGGTCCCAAGTCCTCGGCCACGTCGGAGGCAGCCAAGGAGGTCCTCGGGGAACCTGCCACCGGCGCAGAGTTGACCCTGGCCGCGTCCTTGCCCCCGGCCGCGGTGGCGGACTCGACTGCAGCAGATGCACCGGAGTCGTCGTCTCTCCGGCCCGCCGCCCCTGTCGACGAGGCGGTGCCCGCGGCGAGCCCGACTCTCCCGGCTCCGCAGGAACACGATGTTCTCAGGAGCGCAACGGGGGTCGCCTCCCCGGAGATCCAAGAGGTCGGGGAGGGCTCTGGCGCGGTCCTGCTACCGGAGCTTGAGGAAGGTGGCGCGCAGATCTCCGACCTTGCCCGCTTCACGTGGGCGGCCGCTTTCGAGGCGGACGCGCCCGTCGACGAGGATGAAGAGTCTGAGGTCCGTCGCAGCCTCGAGCGCGGGCTCTTATGGGCGCGCCGCGTGTTCGACGAACTCATCCTTCCCGTGACAATGGTAAGTCTTCTCGACGTAGTAGTCTATTCTTGTCTTTTCTGTTCTTCCGAAACTCGTGATCGAAGTACTCTTGCCCAGGACAGACACTCGCGGAGTCCGGCCGGAGGAGAGCGCGCACCATCGACGAGCTCCGAGCAGAGAGAGCCCAGCTGGAGATGCAGCTGGTAGTCGCCCGTGTGGCCGCCGCCGCAGCGGTGGCGAGCAAGGCGTCGTCGAGAGCCGCGCTCGAGGCCGCTAGGCAGTCCGCGGAAGACCGTGCCACGGCCGCACAAGCCGCTGCTGCTACCGCCACGACGGAGCGGGAACGCCTCGAGACGAGGTTGGCCGAGGCGGAGGCGAAGATCGAGGAGTTGCGGGCCACCGTGAAGGCCACCACTGCCGCCGCTGCTGCCGGGACCGCTGCCCAGAACGCTGCCCGGGCCGCTGCCCAGGAGAAAGCGGCGCTCGAGACGAAAGTGGCGGAACTGGAGCAGGACTTGGTCACCGCCGGAGCAGACCTCAGGACGGTCAACCGTCAGTTCTCCGAGGTGACCAACAAGCTCTAGGAGGACACGGACGAGGCGACCCAGCTTCGGGAGAACAACTCCAAGTTGTCGCAAGATGTCGACGGTGAGCGGGCCTTGATGCTTCCCTCTTCGACCTGTTTTGGTCTATCCCGGTTGGTGTTGACTCTTCTTCTCGCGGCTTCAGGATTGCGCGTGTACCGCGCCGGGATGACCGTGAAGCTTACGGAGAAGACGCAGGAGGTGAACGCCGCCCTGCTCAAAATCATCGAGAAGGACGACTCAATCAAGCGGCTGTCGGAGCAGCTTGAGAGTAAGTCATTTTCTCTGATTTCAATCTCGCTTCTCTCCTGAACTGATTATGCCGCGTTTGTTGATTTCGACTTGTCGACTTTTTTAGAGTCCAGCGCCGAGCTCGAGCAGTCCCAGATGGCTCGAGAGCAGATCGCGGTTGAGTTGGAGCAGGCCAGGGACGCCCGGCGTGAGTCGGAGGAGTCTCGCAAGGTGAACATCCAGGACTTTGCCAAGCTCGCAAGGGCCATTGGCGGGGTCATGACTGAGCTTGGCGTTTCCTTCGGGCCGATGCTCCCCGACAGGCTTCTCGAAGAGGTCGGGCACCTCCCGGAAGTGATCAGGCAGCAGGAGTTGTCGACCGCTCGCAGGGTGGTGCACCGGGTGCTCGCCATGTTCGGGTCGCACTACCAGGGGTTGGACCGCACGGCGCTGAGCGGCGGCTGGGCCCCTGGCATCTCCGACGCTCAGTGTGATGAGCTCGAGGAAGACTGCGCCGCCTTCGCCCGCGACATGGCCGACTCTGCCTTGAAGGACCTGGACCTGCTACCAAGAGACGCACCAGAAGACCCAGAAAGCTCCAGGCCTTCATCTTAGATGTATCATTCTTAGGTGCATGTAATTTAAGAACAGTTCGCATGCGTAACACCATGGACGTCATCATGTTATCGAGAACTTGTTCGAAAAGTGTTACAGCTCGAACGCTCCCGAGCACCCGGGGTCGACCATCATAACGTGTAGTAGACCTTAGGAGTTTGAGATGACCAAGCTCTACTCTGGAGCCGCAGGGGCGTAGGAGTCGAGAAGCTCGGCCCTCTCGAACCGCTAAGGGGTGCCACGCGTTCGCAGCCCCTAAGCACTTGGAGGAGTTCGAGAAGTGACTCGCGAGGTTTGTCGTCAAAATCGTTTTAGACCGGAGTCTAGGCGGTTGCTCGAGCGCTTTTTGAGAAGAGGTCGGACAATGACCTGAGGACCCGAGCCGTGCTCGCAAGTCTTCGCACCGTAGCCGCGGAGGCGTAGGCGCTAGGAACGTTGAACGAGCAGCGACGTCGTGCCCCACGCAGGCCATCATCTTTACTTCTCATAAGGTCGAGCTTTCCGCCAAAAAGCCTTTCGCCTGTGCGATCGGTTACGACATAGATGTCGGATTTTTTTTGAAAAATCGTAAAAAACGGAAGGAGGGCATCGCGCCCTGGGTAGCCCCCGAGCGGGGAGCGTTCTGGCACAGGTGCGGGGACGCTCGCCGCTTAGCCTTTAGAGAAGTTGCAACGTACGGAAACATGGTAACCAAGAAGTTTTCGAACTTCTAGACAAATGAACAAAGCATGCGGTATTTATTCACTGATGTATAAGATTTAAATAGTTACTCAAGGGTAAAATGGCCGCAAGTGTTCGATGTTCCATGCGTTGGAGACGACCCGCCCGTCCTCGTATCGGATCTTGAATGTTCCGGGTCGAAGCACTTGGTGGACGATGATGGCCCTTCCCAAGGGGGCGAGAGCTTGTGTCGATCCTTGCTGCCTTGAACTCGTCGAAGGACCAGGTCCCCGACTTGGAACTCGCGGGCGCGTATGTTGCACTCGTGGTAGCGTCGCAGAGCTTGTTGATACTTGGCGGAGCGCAGGAGTGCCACGTCTCGCGCCTCGTCGAGCTGGTCGATCGCGTCCTCGAGCGCGACTTGATTGCCCTCTTCAGTGTAAGCCCATACCCTGGGGCTGCCGTAGTCAATGTCTGTAGGCAGGACCGCCTCGGACCCATGCACCATGAAGAAAGGCGTGAAGCCGGTTGCTCGACAAGGTGTGGTGCGTAGACTCCAGAGTACAGACGGTAGCTCGGCCACCCATCTTGCTCGGAACTTCTCGAGACGCTTGAAGATGCGAGGTTTCAGCCCTTGTAGGATCATGCCGTTCGCCCTCTCGACTTGTCCGTTCGTCTTTGGGTGCGCCACAGCCGACCAGTCCACACGAATGTTGTTGTCGTCGCAGAAGTTGAGGAATTTCTTCCCTATGAACTGGGTACCGTTGTCGGTGATGATCGTGTTGGGTATGCCGAAGCGATAGATGATGTCGGTGAAGAACTCTACGGCCTCCTCGGAGCGAACGTTCACGGTAGGTCGAGCTTCGATCCATTTGGAGAACTTGTCGACCACTACGAGGAGATGCGTGAAGCCCCCGGGCACTTGTCGGAGCGGCCCCACCATGTCGAGGTGCCACACAGCAAAGGGCCATGTGATGGGGATGGTTTGAAGCGCTTGCGCCGGGAGGTGAGTTTGTCGGGCATAGAACTGGCACCCTTCGCAGCGACGCACGATGTCCTTGGAGTCCGCCACTGCCGTGGGCCAGTAGAAACCTTGTCGGAAAGTTTTTCCGACAAGAGTCCTTGGGCCAGCATGGTGTCCGCACGTGCCGGCATGGATCTCATGAAGCAGTTCCTTGCCTTGATCCCCGAGGATGCACCGCATGAGTATGCCTGCTGCGCCTCGTTTGTAGAGCTCGCCCTCGATGAGGACGAATGCTTTAGCTCGTCGTGCGATGCGGCGTGCCTCCGTTTGGTCGGAGGGCAACTTCCCCTCGACAAGCCACTCAAGGATGGGAAAGCGCCAATCCGGCTCCTCGAGGTTAAGCTCGGGCGGTTGGTCGATCTCCATAACTTCTGGTCCTTCAGGCTCCGGTGGGCTCTCCCCTTCGACACGTACGGAGGGTACGTGTTGGTCGCTCGCGAAGACTCCAGGTGGCACCGGTTTGCGACTCGATGCAGTCTTGGCGAGGATATCGGCAGCTTTGTTGTAGTCGCGCAGCACATGATGGAGCTCGAGGCCATGGAACTTGCCTTCCAGCTCACGGACGGCCTGGCAGTACGCTGCCATCTTCGGGTCAACACAATTTTTCTCCTTCATGACTTATCCACGACGAGTTCTGAATCTCCTCTGATCTCGAGACGACGGATCCCGATCTCGACCGCTATTCGGAGGCCGTTGATGAGCGCTTCGTACTCGGCGATGTTGTTGGAGGCTGGGAAATGTAGTCGGACCATGTACTCCATGCGCACGCCCAGAGGCGAGATGAAGACAAGGCCTACACCCGCCCCTTCCTTCATGACCGAGCTGTCAAAGTACATGGTCCATGTCTCGTGCTCGATGGGTGCCGGCGGAGTTTGGATCTCCGTCCACTCAGCAACGAAGTCCGCCAGCACTTGGGACTTGATGGCACTGCGGGGTGCATACAAGATGTTCTGCCCCATCAACTCGAGCGCCCATTTGGCTATCCTCCCTTCGGCTTCAGGGTTCTGAATAACCTCTCCGAGCGGGTACTTGGACACCACCGTGATGGGATGCGCATCGAAGTAGTGGCGGAGCTTGCGCTTGGTCATCAAGACAGCATATACGAGCTTTTGCATTTGTGAGTAGCGGGTCTTTGAGTCGGAAAGTACCTCGCTCACGAAATAGACCAGTCGTTGGACCTTGAGTGACCTTTCGGGTTCTTCTCGCTTGACCACCAGCGCAGCACTGACCACCTGGGTCGTTACGGCGATGTACAGGAGCATCGGCTCTTCGGGCGCTGGAGCCGTGAGGATCGGTGGACTTTTCAGCATGTTCTTGAGGGAGTCGAGCGCTTCCTGAGCTTCAGGAGTCCACGCGAAGTGGTCAGACTTTTTCATCAAGCGGTACAACGGCAGGCTGCGCTCTCCGAGCCGTGCTATGAAACGGCTAAGAGCTGCGAGACAGCCCGTGACACGTTGTACGCCCTTCAAGTTTTGGATCGGCCCCATGTCCGTGATGGCCGAGATCTTCTCGGGGTTAGCTTCAATGCCGCGTTCCGACACGACAAAGCCGAGGAGCATGCCCCTCGGAACCCCGAAAATGCACTTCTCGGGGTTAAGCTTCACCCCGTGCTCTCTCAGCTTTGCGAACACCTCCGTGAGGTCTGGGACTAGATCGCCGGTCTTTTTCGACTTGACCACGATGTCGTCGACGTACGCCTCGATGATGCGTCCTATGAGTTCCCCGAAGACGCGTCGCATGCATCTTTGGAACGTGGCGCCTGCGTTCTTGAGCCCGAAAGGCATCGTCTTATAGCAGTAAGCGCCGAACGGAGTGATGAACGAGGTTGCGAGTTGGTCCGCTATGCACATCGCTATCTGGTGGTACCCGGAGTATGCATCGAGAAAACAGAGGGTTTCGCACCCAGCTGTCGAATCGACTACCTGATCTATGCGAGGCAAAGGAAACGGATCCTTGGGACATGCCTTGTTAAGGCCCGTGTAATCAACACACATCCTCCATTTTTTATTCTTCTTCTTTACAAGTACAGGGTTAGCAAGCCACTCGGGGTGGAATATTTCTCGGATAAACCCTGAACTAAGGAGCTTTTTGATCTCCTCGCCAATCACCTTGCACTTCTCGTCGTTGAAGCAGCGTAGACGTTGCTTCACCGGTTTCGATCCAGGCTTGATGTTCAATTTGTGCTCGGCAACCTCTCTCGGGATTCCCTTCATGTCGGAGGGTTTCCATGCGAACACATCGAGGTTCGCTTTGAGGAAGTCGACGAGCGTGCTTTCCTATTTAGGATCGAGCGCCGTCCCGATACGGAGCGTACGACCATCATTGGTGACGGTCGCGTCATTGACATCCTTGGTGGGCTCGAAAGAGCATGCCGCTCGCTTGGACGACTCGGGGATCTCCTGGTCCTCGGAAGGAGGCTCGGCGCGGAGCCTCTCGGACCGGATCAGTGCCTCCGCAAATTGGAAACACTCAGTGTCGCACTCGAATGCGCGCTGATACGTGGTCCCTACTGTGATGATCCCCTTCGGACCGGGAATCTTCAGCTTCAGGTACGTATAGTTGGGCACGGCCGTGAACTTCGCGTAAGCTGGCCTCCCGAGGATGGCGTGGTACGTCCCCGAGAACCCCACCACTTCGAAGGTGAGGGTTTCTGTGCGAAAATTTTGCGGGTCCCCGAACGTAACGGGCAGATCGATCTGCCCGATCGAGAGAGCCTCTATTCCAGGGACGACCCCGTGGAACGGTGCGGTCGACGGCCGCAGCTTGGATCGAGGGATGCGCAGGCCGTCAAGCGTTGACGCATAGAGCACGTTGATGCCACTTCCCCCGTCCATTAGGACCTTGTGGATCTGCTTGGACCTGAACAGGGGAGCCACCACTAGTGGGTAGGCTCCCGGCTGTGGTACGCGGTCGGGGTGGTCCTTGCGGTCGAAGGTTATCGGAACCTCCGACCACTTTAGGTAGGACGGCATCGAGGAGTCGGCGTTGAGGACTTCACGCCGGATCAGCTTCTCTCGGCGCCTTGAAGGTCGTGCCGGGGATCCGCCAAAGATCATGTGAACTGCACCGTCCTCGCCGGGGTACCGAGTGTCAGTGTTAGGATTAGTCCCGACACTAACTAGTAAGTTACGCTGTGATCAGCTTCTCGATGGTCGGTGCAAATGACAACACAGGGACGTGGGTTTATCCTGGTTCCGACCGCGGGGTCGTACGTCCAGCAGATTGGCGCGTGCGCGCTGTATTGATTCGCACCAGTGGTGCCTGTAGAGGGGGGCTACAAGCAAGGCGGGAGAGGAGGAGAGGCCTCCAAGTCCCTGCTAAGTGATTGAGGCAAAGTGCCAATATCAGGGAACGAGTATGCGAATGAGAGTGAGTGTGAAGTGATGATTCCGTCCCCCGGCGGCCAGGCGACCGCCTCCTCCTTTTATAGACCAAGGGGAGGCGGCTTACAAATGTGCCGCACGGGGTTTTACACAGTATCGTGGTACTGGTACACAGCGTTTGCGATTTGATGGTGTCCTGACGTCTCAACACTTGCCGGTGTCGTGGTGGCTATATGCTGGTCGGGGAATAGCTTCGAGGGTAGCTCGCTCGGCGTACACATCTGACCGCCGTTCGTGCACCCGTTCGAGGGTCTTGCTGATGAGGGCACCCGGGGCTGTACGGGGCCCGGCGTGGCGGCGTCCCATCGCACAGCACCCGCACAGCGCCGGGGATGGCTGCATAGCGCCCGGGATGGTGCCACAGGGCTAGGGATGTCCGCACAGCGCTGGTGATGATCGCACAGACCCTGGGTCAGTCGCACAGCGCCCGGGATGGCCGGGCGGCGCCGGAGCTAGCGGAGGGGACGCGGCGCACGTCGCTCGTACGGCGGCGCCGGTCAGTGTGCGCGCTGGGCCGCCGCCCGTGCACCCTTCGAGGATGATCCATGCTCCTTCGAGGGCCTCGATGGCGGGAGCGCCCATGCTATACAGGGGCCGGTGTGGTGGTGTCCCATCGTAACAGGGCTCCACAGCGCCGGGGATGGTGGCACAGCGCTGGGGATGGCCGCACAGCACCGTGGATGGCTGCACAGCGCCCGGAGGTGATGGAGGTGACGCACCCCGCCGGCCTTGCGTCACGGCGTCGTCCCAGGCGGGCGGAGAATTGGTGGCCGTACCCTTTTCGAGGGTGCCGCCGTCCTCTTTCGAGGGGCGCGACGTGGAGGAGGTACGGGAGCAGGCGACACAGTGTTACGGAATGACACCGGCCTTGCCGCACAGGACCCGCACAGCGCCGGGGATGGCTGCACAGTGCGGGTCGGTCGAACAGCGCCGGGATCTGATTCCCAACGGTGTCAGAGGGCCGGCGTGGCGGGGATTCGCGTTTGACCCGGGCGCCCGCGGCGCGCCAGAGCATTTAATGCTCCGGTCGTGGGAGCAGGTATGGTGTCGCGGCTCAGATGAGACCTCGAGTGAGGCGGAAACTCGCTCGAGGGGCGTCAAGCCCTCAAGCGAGGCGGACACTCGCCCGAGGGGGCGTCAAGCCCTCGAGCGAGGCGGAAGATTCGCGGTACAGCGCCCGGCCCTCGAGCGGGGCGGAGGTTCGCTCGAGGGGTGCCGGGGGTTGGCTATTTCGATGGGCCGCTGGGGCTTTTTGGGCCGTGGGCCGCGGCATGCGAGGTGTGATTTGCGGTTCGTGGGTTTGCTTGTTCGCTTTCGTTATTTTTCGAAAAGGGGGTGATTTCCCCCGTTATTAGGGGACCCCTGTGGCTGTCCCCGACAGTAGCCCCCGAGCCTTTGCAGCAGTATCCGTAGGAACTTTGCAAAGGCTGGTGCTTTCTGATGGGACTTTCTTCCCTCCTGGGCGTTGTGACGTTTCGTGGGGGCGCGCTAGCGCACCCGCGGGTGTAGCCCCCGAAGCCTTGGAGGAGTGCGTGCATTCCTGCAAGGTTTTTCGCAGCGTGCCGCCGGTGCGTGAGGTGTTTATTTCAGCCGGCCTCGGCGTTATTTCAGCCGGCCTCGACGGTGCCATGTGCGCGTACCGGTATTTGCTCGCGTTCGGGAACGTCCAGGAGGTGTAGCCGCGCGTCGAGCCCCCGAGCCTGGGCCCACTCAAGGCGATCGGGGCGAGCTCTCCGACTTGTCTGTGCGCCCCTTCGCCGCCCCTTCGCGGGGCGGAGGGGTGAGGTGCTCACGACTCCCATCGAATGGGTCGCGAATCATGGGTCCCTCGTCGAGCTGTTAGCGGGTGGTTCAAGTGGACGTCCGTGCCCCGTTCGATAAGGGTCGGCTCGTGGTCCGGAGACACGTCCATAAGAGCGCTTACGTGGGTGTGCTAGGCAGGACTCGGTCCCGTTCGATGGGGACCGAGGGCGCGGAAGCTCTCCCTCGGTGGGATCCCTCGACTAGCTGCCCTCGTTGGCCTTGAACACGAACTATGGGGCACCCCCGAGCTTGTGAGCTCGAGGTCAGGCTCGAATGCGCGCGCCCTGGTCGTCCCTGACTCTGTCAATCTGAGGCGCCTGTTCGAACTCTTCGAGGGTCAGGCTTCGAACCTCTGATTAGTAGGGCCTTTGCGGGGTGGCACTAAAGTGCCCCTGTCTTGGCTTGATCTGTGGAGCCCGCTGGGCTGTGGTCGAGCCGACCCTTGATCCACTGATCAGTAATTCATCGGATCGAGGGCATCTGCGGCGCCCACCCTCGACGGGAGGGTCTTGGAACCGCTGATCAGTAAATCCCCGCTCGAGGGGCACCTGCGGCGCCCACCCTCGACGGGCAGGTCTTGAAACCGCTGATCAGTAAATCCCCGCTCGAGGGGCATCTGCGGCGCCCACCCTCGACGGGCAGGTCTTGACACCGCTGATCAGTAAATCCCCGCTCGAGGGGCATCTGCGGCGCCCACCCTCGACGGGCAGGTCTTGACACCGCTGATCAGTAAATCCCCGCTCGAGGGGCATCTGCGGCGCCCACCCTCGACGGGCAGGTCTTGGAACCGCTGATCAGTAAACACATCGTTCGAGGGGCCCGACCCTCGAGTTCGTTCGGTGAGCCACGGCTCCGCCCGTTTTAGATCGATCACACCCGCGAGGGGTCGGACCTTGAGCTCTTGGCTCTAGTTTCGTGAGGGGGTCATCAATACTCAGGAAGGAACCCAGCCATTTAATGGGCGCAAATCGTGGACGCAGATCGTGCGAAGCGGGCGCACCTTTTCAGGCGGCGCACCGCAGGCGCCGTGGGGGACGTGGGGGCGGACGGGACGGGGCGCCGCGCCCCTTCGATTTTTGCGTCGTAATGATAGCGCGTGCGCGTGCGTACGACCGTTCCGGCGCGGCGGGGCCCGCTCGTCAGCGACGCGGGGCGCCGGTCGCATTAATTGGCGCTGTGTGCGGAGTTTTCGGGGGCGTTGCTCCCCTAGATCTTATAAATCGCGGGGGGAGGCAGAGGCGAGGTCCCTTACCTTGCCATTCGCATCCATCCCCGCACGCAGCTCGTCTTCCTCTCGGTCGTGCGCTCCGCCGCTTCGGATCTGCTCGCGTTCCTTGCGCTTCCGCCGCCATCCTTGCTTCTCGCCCTTGTCCTCCATGGCCCCTCCGGTTCGAGTGGTGGAGCCTTTCCCGTGGCCCCGGTCGACGGTGACACTGCTGGCGCTGAATGAGCTGGTGAACGGCGGGCAATTGATGCCGGCCGGCGACGGCCCAAACCCGGCGTGGATGGTCCCGCCGGCGTCAGACAGGGAGCCCAACCCTCCGCACGGCTACGTCGTCAGCTTCGCTCGTCTCCACGAGCGCGGCTTCGCCGCCCCGGCGAGCCGGTTTATGCGGGGGCTGTGCCACCACTACGGGGTGGAGCTGCACAACTTCGCCCCCAACGCCATCTCGCAGGCGGCTGCCTTCGTCGCCGTCTGCGAGGGATTTCTAGGGATCCCGGCGAACTGGGACCTCTGGGTCCATCTCTTTCGCGGCGAGCTCCACACCCTTGCCACGGCCGAGAAGGGGACGCGCCGGGCGGTTCGCGCCGGCGGCCTTACGCTCGCACTGCGGGACGCAAGCAAGGAGCTGTACCCGCTGTGCACCATGACCTCCAACAATGCAGACTGGGAGAAGGGGTGGTTCTATCTCCGCAACGACGGCGTTGGCCTTCCGCCGTACACCAGGAAGGTGCTGATGGGGAAGTCCGACGCCTGGTTTCACGGCGTGTCGCCCCCGTCGCGACAACGAAGGTTGGAGTCCCTCACCACCACCCTGCGCCAGCTGGCGGACGCCGGGCTGGGGGTGGCTTCGATCATCGCCAACTTCCACCACCGGTGGGTCATTCCCCTCATGGAGAGGGAGCTCTGCATCTTCGAGATGAGTGATACGGCCAACCCCATGCGCTTGCGCGCTCACGGCTGCTGCAGGAGCCTCTCCCCAAGGGGTATGCGGCCACGCGGGCGAGGCGCGCGATCAACCTCAAGGTGGTGCCGCATAGCGACGACGACCTTTGGTCGTTCGCGATGCTCCCCGACGCCGAGCCGGTGAGCACCGTTTTTTCTTCTTTGATTCTTGTTTCGCGTTTTTTATTCGTCCTGACAATCCCTGCCCACAGCTGGTGACCGTCCAGGCCGCCCGATCGGACCCGCCAACGCCTCGATCTCAGGCCGCCGGTCGCGCCGCGCAGCAGCGGGAGCGGGACCGGGCGACCCTTGCGAAGTAGAGAAGGATCAGGCGGCAGGAGCGCCTCGATCAGTACAACGAGGAGTACCGGCTGCGTGAGCAGCAAGGTCTCTCTCCCCCACCGGTGCTGGAGAACTCGTCGTCGGACGAGGAGGAGAGCGACGGCGAGCGGACCATCTCTGGTAGGTGGGAACCCGCGGCGCCCCCGTCCCCGCGGGTCGAGGGGGCGGCCGCGGAATTGACCCTTGAGGCGGGCACGGTGCCGCCCGTCACCGGGTCGTCGGTGGAGGTGCCAGCGGGCACCGCGGAGGCGCCGGTGGGCGCAGTGGAGGTGCCCCCCCAGCCCTCGAGGAAGAGGAAGCGGGGCTTCTCCAGTTTGAGGTAAGTAGCATCTTTTCCCGCACGCCCTCGATTTCGAGGTACAACCGCTCATCCGCCCCTTTCATTTCGTTGTCAGGGCGTCGCCGGCCGTCCCCGATCTTGCGCCCACCAAGGCGCTCAAGTTGAGGACGTCTTTGGCAACTGGGCGGCGCTCGGAGAGGGTGCCACGGGCAGCGGTGAGCATGGCAGCAGCGGGCGAGCCATCATGCGCCCCGACCGCGGCCGCGGGGTCGCAGCAGGAGGTGGCGGTGGCGGCCGCGATGCCGCAGCAGGCGCTGGTGCTCCGCGACCCTCTTCAAGGGCGTGGGCTGGCTCATTCGGAGAGCCGGTCCATCAGGGGCCGCGAGACAGCCGAGGCCCTCGCTGGCGGTGATTCCGCCCCCAGGAGGGGCCGGTCGAGGAGGTCGTCCGGGCCAGCCCCCGGGCCTACGCCCGAGGTGCTGGTGATGCGGGCTGACGGCTGCGTGATGTCGCAGCGGCCGGCGCATGACGCCGGGGCGTCGACGTCTCGTGCCGCGCCGCCAGCATCTGACGCCGTCGCGTCGCAGTCGGAACAGGGGTTGCGTCGCCCCGGGGTGCCGCGTACCCTGCTCGACGAGGCCCAGGCCGAGCAGGCGCTGTGGCAGGAGTTCCGCGAGCACGGCGCCTCCCTCAACGCTGCGCTGGCCGAGGCGCTCTGACTCCACGAAGGCCGGTCGTTCCAGCTCTTCGAGGTGAGCGTCTTTGCTTGGTTGGAGTTCATTTTCTCGTTTGTTTCTCGTTCGAGTGTTTCACGTTCCGATTCCTCTCTCCGCCCTTCGGTTGCTGCTCGCAGGAGCTGCAGGGCCAGGCGCGCGAGAAGTACAACCACCTCTCCCAGTTGAGCTCGAGCCTCGACTGGTACCGGGGGCAGTACGAAGCCTTGGACGCCCTGGTGGAGGCCCTGCAGACGGACAACGGCTGGCTGGAGTACCGGCTAATGGCCGTGTAGGACGCTCTCCTGGACCAGTGTGCTCTGATCGCGGAGGGCGCCACCGCGGTCGACAGAGTGAAGGCCGTGCTCCTAGAGAAGGAGGGGGTGCTGACGACAGGGAACGGCGAGCTGCAGAAGGCGCACACTGCCCTGGCCGAGGCGCAGACCTTACTGGCGCAGAAAGAGACTGCCCTCGTCGCGGCGCAGACCCAGCTCCAGCAAGACCGCACCACCCTCGAGGGGGCGAGGTCCTGGCAGGCTCAGGCCGAGTAGAAGGCCCAGGAGGCCGAGAAGCTGAGCGCTGATCTGCAGGAGAAGGTCACATCGCTCGCCACGGTGGAGGATCAGCTTCGCCAAGAGCGGAGCGCGCGTCAGCAGGCAGAGAACCAGCTCCAGCAAGAGCGGTCCGCCCTCAAGGAGGCTCAGGCCGCCCTCCAGCGCGAGCGCTCAGCTCGGGAGGAAGCGCAAGGCCAGCTCCAGTGGGAGCGCACCACGCTGGGGGAGGTTCAAGCCGCGCTCCAGCTCCGGGATTCGGAGGTCACGCGGCTCAGAGGGGAGTTGGTCCAGGAAGCCGTGTCGTTCGAGGAGCTGCGGCAGGCTAGCGAGGAGAAGAACGCCGCTATCCTCGAGCTGCAGCAGGCGGCCGAGACCGCACGCGCGGCCCTCGAGACAGAGAAGAAGCAGGTCGAGGGTAAGTCTCCTTTCTTAGATTCTTCGTTTGTTGCTTGAGTTCGTCGAGATCCGCTCTCAACTTATTCGTCTTCCATTTTTTAGGCTTGCGGGCTCCTCTCGGGACGTCAGCAACGCAGGCGGAGGTGCTCCAGGCGGCCTACAATTCCTCCCAGCAGGAGTTGGGGGTCCTGCAGGAGGCAGCCCTCGAGGCGTGCCAGAGCATCGACGAGGGCGACGGGCAGGCCGGGAGCAGTGTGGCGAGTCACCTCCGAGCCTTGGGCGGCCACGTCGCCCGGCGTATGCGAGGTGCGCTCCGCCTGGGGATCCAGAAGACCCTTGGCGTGGTGCAATCGCATTACCGGGTTAACCTTGCGGCGTTGGCTACGGGCTACATCGTCGCTGACGACCTCGACGACGATGGTGCGGAGGCCGAGGCGAGCCGCCTGGACGCGCTTGCTGCTCCTGCCGCCGACATCCTCACCGACGACTTCGCGGAGATCCTCTTTCCGGAAGCTCCCCCCGTCGGGCCCCTCGAGCCCTGAAAGCAGCTGGGCACTCAGGCCCTTAGATTGTAGTTAGGAATCGAGCCTCGTGGCTTCTTGTAATAAACACAATTTGCTTAAAGTACTTGTAAGTTTAAGTGCCATTTCGTTTTTTGTGATTGCGTCGTTCCGTCTCTCCCTGTCGTTTAGGCGAGTTTCAGTTGGAATCGTTCGTTTTCACGAGTAGCGCTTAGGCAAAGTGGTGAGGGGGAAGGGCCGTATCCTACCGCGAGGCGTAGGCTATCCCCGACTCACCCGTCTTCGCCCTTTGGCCATTCGCGTCCTGCGTCATTTCGCTCAAACTCCCGGGTCGAGACGTACTTGGCGCTTTTGAAGTAAAGATTTTTTGCGAAAAAATTGGACCGTTTAGGGGGGGTGCCCCCCGCAGTAGCCCCCGAGGGGGACTTGGTTTTCGGGGAGAAAGCCGAGTCGCCCTTGACTTTATCGAAAAGAAAACTTTACATTTGTACAGCCGACTGGGGCGTCGGATATGTGCAAAAAGACTTGGAAATCCTTTCTAAGGGTAGAAGCGATGTAGCTGTTGGATGTTCCAAGCGTTGGTGAAGACTTCGCCTTGCTCGTTCGCCAGCTTGTACGTGCCGGGCTTGAGCACCTTGGCGACGACGTAGGGCCCCTCCCAAGGTGGTGACAGCTTGTGGCGGCCTCGGTTGTCCTGACGCAGCCTCAACACTAGGTCGCCCTCATCGAGGTCTCGGCGCCGGATTTTCTGAGCTTGATACCGCCTTAGCGCCTGCTGGTATCTTGCCGATTGCATCATGGCCACGTCACGGGCTTCGTCTATTTGATCCAGCGAGTCTTCGCGAGCTCGCTGGTTCGAGCCTTCATTGTAGCCCTTAATCTTGGGTGATCCGTATTCCAAGTCCGTGGGGAGAACGGCCTCTGCACCATAGACTAGGAAAAATGGCGTGAATCCCGTGGCTCTGCTCGGAGTGGTCCTGAGGCTCCAAATGACCGCTGGGAGCTCCTGAAGCCATTTCCGGCCGGACTTGTTCAGTCTGTCGAAGATCCTAGGCTTGAGGCCTTATAAAATCATGCCATTGCCACGTTCCACTTGGCCGTTAGTCTGTGGGTGTGCGACAGCCGCCCAGTCCACGCAGATGTGGTGGTTGTCGCAAAACTCCAGGAATTTCCTGCCGGTGAATTGGAAGCCGTTGTCGGTGATGATGGAGTTCGGCACTCCGAACCTGTGGATGATGTCGGTGAAGAATGTTACGGCCTGCTCCGCTCTGAGGTTGGTGATTGGGCGTGCCTCGATCCATTTGGAGAACTTGTCCACGGCAACCAGCAGGTGGGTGTAGCCCCCGGGCGCCTTTCGCAAGGGCCCGACAATGTCTAATCCCCACACAGCGAAGGGCCATGTGACGGGTATGGTCTGTAGGGCGTGAGCTGGGAGAAGGGTCCTACGCGCGTAGAACTGGCACCCCTCGCAGGTGCGCACGACCTTGTTGGCGTCGGCAACCGCTGTGGGCCAGTAGAAGCCTTGGCGGAACCCGTTGCCCACGAGGGTGCGCGGTGCCGCGTGATGGCCGCACACGCCTGCGTGGATGTCACGGATGAGTTCCCGGCCGTGGGGAATGGGAATGCACCGCTGCAGGACGCCGAACGCGGCGCGCTTGTACAGCTCGCCGTCAATCATGGCGAATGACTTGGCTTTCCTGGCGATGCGCCTAGCCTCGGTCCGATCTGAGGGGAGTTCCCCTCGATCGATCCAGGCGAGGTACTTGGCCCGCCAATCCTCCGCGCGGGGGGTCGGCTCGATTTCCACGGCCTCGTCTTCGTCCGCGCCGTACCCCTCGAGTAGGGAGAGCACGAACGCCTCGTTCGAGGGGTCCTCGTCCATGGGTTCCGCACCCGCTGGACTCGAGGGAGCCCCCGAGGGTTCCTCCTGATTCGAGGGGGCCGGACTGAGGTCGACGGACGGTTTGGCGATGTCTCGCGCGAAAACGTTTGGGGGAACGGTGATTCGCCCCGTCGCGATCTTCGCGAGCTCGTCCGCCTCCTCGTTATACTTGCGGGGGATGTGATTGAGCTCGATGCCGTAGAACTTGTCCTCGAGGGCGCGTACGGCGTTGCAATAGGTCTCCATCTTCTCGTCGTGGCAGCTCGCATTCTTCATGACCTGATCGATTACGAGCTGCGAGTCTCCCCTGATGTCGAGGCGCTTGATGCCGGTCTCGATGGCGATTCGGAGGCCGCAGAGGAGGGCCTCGTACTCCGCCATGTTGTTTGATGCGGGGAAGTGCAAGCGCACTGCGTACCTCATGTGTTCCCCGAGGGGCGAGATGAAGAGCAGGCCCGCGCCCGCTCCGGTTTTCATCACCGACCCGTCGAAATAGAGGGTCCAGCACTCGGCCTGGATCTGCAATGGGGGCAGCTGTGTGTCCGTCCACTCGGCGACGAAATCCGCGAGGATCTGAGATTTGATTGCCTTGCGTGGCGCGTAGGTGAGCGTCTCGCCCATGAGCTCTACTGACCATTTTGCGATCCTGCCTGCGGCGTCCGGGTTGCGGATAATCTCTCCCAACGGGAATGATGAGACCACCGTGACCGGATGGGCTTTGAAGTAGTGCCGCAGCTTGCGCCGCGCGAGCACCACTGCGTAGAGCAGCTTCTGGATCTGGGGATACCGCGCCTTGGTCTCGGACAGCACTTCGCTGATATAGTACACCGGCCTTTGAACTGGTAGGGCGTGCCCTTCCTCTGTTCGCTCCACGACGATGACCGCGGTGACCACCTGGGTGGTTGCCGTGACGTAGAGGTACAGAGGCTCGCCGCCTCGAGGCGGCGTGAGGATTGGTGCGTGTGCGAGCATTGCCTTGAGCTTGTCGAGTGCCTCCTGGGCCTCAACAGTCCAGGAGAAGCGTTCGTGCTTCTTCAGGAGTTGGTAGAGGGGCAGACCCTTCTCGCCGAGCCGTGAGATGAAACGGCTCAAGGCGGCCAGGCAGCCCAACACCTTCTGCACCCCTTTTAGGTCTCGAATCGGGCCCATTCGGTCGAGGGCGGAGACCTTCTCGGGGTTGGGCTCGATGCCCCGCTGAGAAACAATGTATCCCAGCAGCATGCCGCGCGGCACCCGGAAGACGCACTTCTCGGGGTTGAGTTTCACCCCGTTTGCCCGTAGGCAATCGAAAGCGACGCGTAAATCGTTAACCAGGTCGTCCGCCTTCCTGGTCTTGACGACAATGTCATCTACGTATGCCTCTACGGTTCGCCCGATGTGGTCCCCGAAAACGTGCTGCATACATCGCTGGTACGTAGCGCCCGCATTTCGAAGGCCAAATGGCATTGTTACGTAGCAAAACATGCCGAACGGTGTGATGAAAGAGGTCGCGAGTTGATCAGACTCCTTCATCTTTATTTGGTGGTAACCTGAATAGGCATCAAGGAAACATAAGAGTTCACACCCCGCAGTGGAAGTTCCCCACGAACGTGCGGACCAAGTCATCCCAGCTGTGGATCTGGCTGGGTGGCAGGTGCTCGAGCCATGTTCGGGCCGAGTCCGCAAGGTGCAGCGGCAGATTGCGGATGATCACCGCATCGGTGGTGGCACCACCCAGCTGGCAAGCCAGGCGGTAGTCGTTGAGCCACACACGAGGGTCCGTCTCCCCCGTGTACTTGTCGATGGTGGTGGGCTGGCGGAAGCGCTGGGGGAAACTCGCCGCACGGATCTCCCGGCTGAACACTCGGGTTCCCGGGGGTTCCGGTGTTGGCGAGCGGTCCTCCCGGCTGTCGTAGCGACCACCTCGTCGAGGGTGGTAGCCCGCCGCCGCTCGCGCCTCCGCGTCGCCCCTTCTCTTGGCGTTCAGAACGTTGCGGGCGTCGCCGTCGTGGGCCTGGCCGCGCGTGTCAAGGATCCGCTCCCTGACAGGCGTCCTGTCCCGGTTTGCCGCCTGCCCCGCCGCGCCGTCCGCGTGGACGGATGCCTCCTGGTCCTGCGCGCCGCCGTCGCCCCGCGCGCTGGACTGGTTGCGCATGCGGGACGCGGAGCTTTCGGCCTGCTGCACGGCCGCCTGCTTGATGAGAGTCTGTGCCTCGCGGCGCAGGTTACGTGCCTCGGACGTCGATGGCTCGGGCATGGCCCGAAGTAGTGTCGCCACCGCGATGAGTTTTTGGCTGGCCCGAAGCGGCGTGTGTGGATCGTCCACATTGAAGTCGGCGTTGATGCGCTCGTAGGCCTGCTTCCTGGCTTCTCGGGCGCGTTCGCCGCGCGCCGAGGCTTCCCCTGCGATGGTTGCACGCAGGAGCCGCACCTGCCGGTACACTTCTGCGAGCTTTGCCTCGAGCTCGCGCGCCTGGGCCAGCTGCGCATTAATATCCGCATTGCCCGCTGGTGGGGCCGGTGGCGGGTTCGGCTCCAGATGCTGGGCCGCGTTCCCGTCGCCCGCTCCGTTTGCGCCGTCAGCATGCTCGTTGGCGGCTACAACGAAGCACTCGTGCGAGGCATCGTAGCTCCCTTCGCTGGAGTCGTCGGAGCAACCGAACCAGTAGTCCGCGGCGTCAAGGAACCGCCAGAAGACCACAGGGTCCGGTACGCCGGAGAAGTCCCACTCCGCGTAGCCATGCGAGGTCGAGGGCAGCAGCTCGCTGGGCGAGCCATGGTACGACTCGTCGTTGGTGGTGGCGATGAGGTTCCGGGCTGACAGCAGGTGATGGCCCGGGAGATCCTCATATGCGGCCATGTCGGTGCTGACGGATGAGGCGTACGCCGCAGTAGGGTTGCGCATCTCGTGGGGGAACTGCGGCCCCGCGGCCGCGTGCTCCCCCGCAGGGTGTGCCGTCGTGTCGCTTGGCGGGGGCACGTCGTTCCGGGCCGCCTCGCGTGCTGCCCGGCGTCGCTCCGCGCACGCCTGACGCGAGCGCTGGCCTGGGCGTTTGCGGCGCTGGGACGTCGAGGCGCTCGCAGCAGCCGCCTGGGATGGTGCCGGAGCGTCAGTAGCAGGCGTGACGGGCATTGGGCCCGGCCCAGTCGACCGCCACGGGTGGAGTTCGTCGCGGTTGGTGAGGCGCATGAGGTAGTCGTTCCCTGTGGCCTGAAAGTTCAGGCTCCCAAACCGGATTTCGAATCCGGCAGGGAGAGGGTCCGAGCTGCCCATGGCGTACCTCTGGGACGTCATCTCGGTGCGAATCACCATCGAGACTGCTGGTGAGGGGTCGATCACAGCGCGAGCCCCCCTACCTGGCGCGCCAACTGTCGGTGTTAGGATTAGTCCCGACACTAACTAGTAAGTTACGTTGTGATCAGCTTCTCGATGGTCGGTGCAAATGACAACACAGGGACGCGGGTTTATCCTGGTTCCGACCGCGGGATCGTACGTCCAGCCGATTGGCGCGTGCGCGCTGTATTGATTCGCACCAGTGGTGCCTGTAGAGGGGGGCTACAAGCAAGGCGGGATTGGAGGAGAGGCCTCCAAGTCCCTGCTAAGTGATTGAGGCAAAGTGCCAATATCAGGGAACAAGTATGCGAATGAGAGTGAGTGTGAAGTGATGATTCCGTCCCCCGACGGCCGGGCGACCGCCTCCTCCTTTTATAGACCAAGGGGAGGCGGCTTACAAATGTGTCGCACGGGGTTTTACACAGTATCGTGGTAATGGTACACAGCATTTGCGATTTGATGGTGTCCTGACGTCTCAACACTTGCCGGTGTCGTGGTGGCTATATGCTGGTCGGGGAATAGCTTCGAGGGTAGCTCGCTCGGCGTACACGTCTGACCGCCGTTCGTGCACCCGTTCGAGGGTCTTGCTGACGAGGGCACCCGGGGCTGTACGGGGCCCGGTGTGGCGGCGTCCCATCGCACAGCACCCGCACAGCGCCGGGGATGGCTGCATAGCACCCGGGATGGTGCCACAGGGCTAGGGATGTCCGCACAGCGCTGGTGATGATCGCACAGACCCTGGGTCAGTCGCACAGCACCCGGGATGGCCGGGCGGCGCCGGAGCTAGCTGAGGGGACGCGGCGCACGTCGCTCGTACGGCGGCGCCGGTCAGTGTGCGCGCCGGGTCGCCGCCCGTGCACCCTTCGAGGATGATCCATGCTCCTTCGAGGGCCTCGATGGCGGGAGCGCCCATGCCATACAGGGGCCGGCGTGGTGGTGTCTCATCGTAACAGGGCTCCACAGCGCCGGGGATGGTGGCACAGCGCTGGGGATGGCCGCACAGCACCGTGGATGGCTGCACAGCGCCCGGAGGTGATGGAGGTGACGCGCCCCGCCGGCCTTGCATCACGGCGTCGTCCCAGGCGGGCGGGGAATTGGTGGCCGTACCCTTTTCGAGGGTGCCGCCGTCCTCTTTCGAGGGGCGCGACGTGGAGGAGGTACGGGAGTAGGCGACACAGTGTTACGGAATGACACCGGCCTTGCCGCACAGCACCCGCACAGCGCCGGGGATGGCTGCACAGTGCGGGTCGGTCGAACAGCGCCGGGATCTGATTCCCAGGCGGTGTCAGAGGGCCGGCGTGGCGGGGATTCGCCTTTGACCCGGGCGCCCGCGGCGCGCCAGAGCATTTAATGCTCCGGTCGTGGGAGCAGGTATGGTGTCGCGGCTCAGATGAGACCTCGAGCGAGGCGGAAACTCGCTCGAGGGGCGTCAAGCCCTCGAGCGAGGCGGACACTCGCCTGAGGGGGCGTCATGCCCTCGAGCGAGGTGGAAGATTCGCGGTACAGCGCCCCGCCCTCGAGCGGGGTGGAGGTTCGCTCGAGGGGTGCCGGGGGTTGGCTATTTCAATGGGCCGCTGGGGCTTTTTGGGCCGTGGGCCGCAGCATGCGAGGTGTGATTTGCGGTTCGTGGGTTTGCTTGTTCGCTTTTGTTATTTTTCGAAAAGGGGGTGATTTCCCCCGTTATTAGGGGACCCCTGTGGCTGTCCCCGACACCGAGCCTCCGCGTCGTCGTCGTCGTTGTCGGGAGGCGGCGCGGCCTTCTTCGGTGGGTCCGCCGCCCTTGGCTTCAAGGTTCCGTTAACGTAGTTCTTGATCTAACGGCAGTCCTTGAGTGCGTGTTTCACGGGGACCTCATGGTGGGGGCACGGCGCATCCAAGAGCTTCTCGAAAGGAAAAAGTTTATATAACCCCCCGACCTATCATACATTGGACACATCACCCCCTCACCTATGAAACCGGATATGTTGCACCCTAAACTATGTAAAACCGTTTAAATCACCCCCTGATCTGGTTTTGCCTAGTGGTTTTGTCACGGTGGATGGCACATTAGATAGGACCCACATGTCACTTTTGTTTTTCCTTTTTTCATTCATCCCTTTACCTTCTCGCTCGTCCCTCCCAACCGCAGGCACAGCCGCACAGCACAATCGCGCCGGCCAAATTCGTCGCACTCCGGCCAGCTCCGCTTAATCCCCTGCAGGCACAACTCAGCAGCCTCCTCAACTCCCTTTCGATCCATCCATGCCGCTCACCGTCCCCGCACCGCTCGGGAATTTGAGTTCTCCCGGCCGCCATTGCCGCCTATACGAGCTCCTCCACCGGCCAAATACTCTGGCCACCCTTCACCATCCTCAAATCGCTCCCCCATGAACCTTCAACACACCGTAGGCTTCACCCCACACCACTCCCCTTCGAGCTCTGGTCGACCCTCGGCCGGGAATCAGCGGATTCCCGTCCGCCCAAGCCGCTGCCGCCAGAAGGTCCACCTGCACGCCTATGTCCACCTTTCGGTCATCCCGACTCCAAGCAACGCCTCAAATCAAATCCTGGTGAGCCCCTTCAACCTCCGTCTACGCCTCGCGACCGGTGCTGGTGCCGCCGCCGCTCCGTCACAGCCGCGCACAGAGCCCCGTCCCATTCGTCGTCGGTCATGCTCCGACCAGTTTTCTACCCCGAAAAGTAGCCGGATGTGTGTGCGTGCTTGAGGTGATCCTGCAGGTGTGCCTCGCATCGCCGGGAGGCTAGCCGCCGGTGAGAAAACCGGCAGTCAAACGCAGTTCTATCGCCCTTGACCGCAGCTTGGGCTGGTTTGACCTGACGGTCCCATCCTATCCAACATGGTATGCCACGGTGGCAAAACCACCAGGCAAAACCACCGCAGGAGGTGATTTAAACGGTTTTACAAAGTTTAGGGTGCAATATATCTGGTTTTATAGGTGAGGGGGTGTTGTGACGCACGTATGATAAATGGTCCTTCGGAAGACCAGTCTTGGCCGGGTTGCTCTTGGGCCGCGTCGCCTTGCGCTCAACCGCTGCGACGAAGTTGTCGTCACGCCGTCGCTTGTCGCTCTTCTTCTTCTTCTTGAAATGCGAGGACGTCCCCTCGCCATGGTCCACGACTTGTTTCCCCTTGCCCTGAGGGGTGTTGAGTGTCGCCGCGACCGCCTCCTCGCCGTCCGCGTGGTTGCTCGCGATGTCGAGGAGCTCCCGAGTGGTACGGGGCATGCGGCGCCCTAATTGATGGATCAGGGAAGTGCAGGTCGTGCCGTTCTAGAACGCCGAGACGGCGTCGTTGTCCGTCGCGCCGGGAAGCTCGGTGCAACGCTTGGAGAAGTGCCGAATGTACTCGCGCAGGCTTTCCCTCGGCTTCTGCTTGCAGTTTCGCAGCTCCCACTGCTTGCCGGGGCGGGTGTACGTGCCCTGGAAGTTGCCGACGAAAACCCAGCGTAGGTCGTTCCAGTCGTTGATCTCGCCATGGGGCAAGTGCTCGAGCCAGGTCCGTGCAGAGTCGCCGAGGTAGAGCGGCAGGTTCTTGATGATGAAGAGGTCGTCTGTCGCTCTGCCCGCGTGGCACGCGAGCCGGTAGTCCTCCAGCCACACGCTGGGGTTAGTGTCCCCGTCGTACCTGGGGACGTTGGTCGGAGCCCGGAAATGTGAGGTCCCCTCGCGTCCCGCACGCCTTGTCCGAAAGCTCGCGGGCCCCTCTGGTTCGGCGACCAACTGCGGTCGCGGTCGTCGTCGCTGTCGTAGCATCGCCCGCGTTCCCGGTCGTCATGTCGGCGTGGGCGGTGCTCGTCGCGGTGGTTGCGGTTGTCGCCGTCGCGGTGGTTGTCAACGCTCACTGCCCGTCGGCGAGCTTCGATGGTGTCCCGGGCGTCGCGGTTGGGCCCGAGACGGCTCTTGACCGCCGATGATGCGGCCCCGGCCCTATCTCCACAATCTTGATGCCGGGAGGCGGGCGGGTTTGGGCGATGCGCTGAAGGCGCTGCCCCTCGGTCACGCTCCGACCGCTGGCGTGAGGCGGAACTCTCCGCCTGCTGTGCCGCCGCCACTTCGAGTAGCGCCTTGAGCTGTTGGCGTACTCGTCTCTCCTCGGAGGTCGCTGCCTCCGGGCAGCCGCGCAGCAGCATGGCCGCTGCAGCTAGGTTCTGCGACGCCCGCCTAAAGAGTGGCGGGGCGTCACCATCGGCGTTGGCGTCGACGTTCACGCCTTCGTTGGCGCGTCGGTTGTTATCGCGCGTGCGTCCTCGAGCCGGTGGCGTCGGGGCGCGGGCCCTGGATTGCTCAGCGGCGGGTCGACGTTCCTGCCGCTCGCCGTTTCCCTCGCGGCGTTGCTCCTGCACCGGGACCTGCTGCGGAGCCGGCGGCGGGTTACGGGGCCCGCCGTCCTCCCCGAGCTCCCTGTGGAGGTTGGCCAGCTCCTCGTCGAGCTGGCACCTGGCCTCGGCGAGCTCGTCGAGGCGCGCCCTGCGTTGGGCGTCGGTGGCGCGGCGCCGGCTCTGGGTCGGTGGAGCTGCTTGAGGCCGACGCTACGCAGACGAAGCAATCGCGCGTGGGGTCGCGCGCCCGTGTCGAGCTGTCGCGGAGCCCGGAGAGACGTGGGTCGCTCGTAGATCGTTCACGTAGGCCGTCACCGGGTCGTCCGGGAGGCCTGGCTGCCCACGGGGGTA
Organism: Cenchrus fungigraminus; assembly: GCA_036936925.1. Taxonomy (NCBI): domain Eukaryota; kingdom Viridiplantae; phylum Streptophyta; class Magnoliopsida; order Poales; family Poaceae; genus Cenchrus; species Cenchrus fungigraminus. The sequence goes on along the minus strand of CM072780.1, from coordinate 25,338,291 downwards.
CATGGCGGTGTACCGCTCCATGAACTCCCCCCAGGCGAGCGGCTCGGCTCCGCTGGCCTGGAAGGCGAGGTCGGTGAGGTAGTAGGCGGCGAGCCTAAAACGCTCTTGTGTTGGGTTAGGCCCCAACATGGCCATGATTGTCTCGTCTAAGAAGCCTCGGACGAACGCCGCACGCCCCGCCGCCCCCGTCAGGACGTTGGGGCAGGCCGGCCGGGCGAAGGTTCGCCCAGCGACGGACTCCGCCGGCCCGACGTAGACGAAGCCGAGGGAGCTGAAGCGTATGGTGGCCCCAGGGGTTAGCGAAACCCTGCGGCCCTCCATCCGAGTCGTTGGTGAAGTTCGTCGAGACACACAATGTGCCCCTACCTGGCGCGCCAACTGTCGGGGTTCTCTACCGCCGGACAGTAAATTTGTATCGATCGTGTGTCGGACTCGGATGGTTAGCGCAGGAGACAACGGGATTTATACTGGTTCGGGCCTCCGAGGAGTAACACCCTACGTCCAGTGTCGAGCTGCCGTGTTCCCGTGCTAGGGTTGTTTGTAGTAGGGGTTACAAACTGGTCGGGAGAGGGTGTCGAGCCCAAGTCCCTGAGTTCGAGTGTTCGGTTCGTCAGCCCTTGCGACGGTTGCCCTCCTCTCCCTTTTATAGACGCAAGGGGGAGGGGCAAAAAGGGAAAATAAAGTAAGAGTTACAGTGTTGGCCGCTGGGACGTCCTCTCGAGCGTCGCTGTCCATCAGGGCGCATTGAAGAGGAGCCGCGCCGTGTGTCGTAGAGGCCGCCGCGTGGCCGGGCGGGGCTGTTCACTTTGGGACGCCTGGCGCCTCCTCCAAGTTGTTGGGTGCTGACTCAACCCGTCCGAGGACGGGATGAGCTCGCCACGTTAAGGCCTAATCGTAGGCCAGTGTTAATCGTAGGGGGCACTCGAGTGCCTCGGTCGGAGTTGGCGTGCTGCAGGGTCGGATGTGACGGCGAGTTGATGGCCGCGCGGCTGAGCAGAGCTGCATTAAGGCTCTTGTCAGGGCCGACCGTCCGCGCGTGCCGCCAGCTGGTGTGCTTGCATGGCATGGGGAACCGGCGCCCCACGCGTCGTAGCGGAAGAGTTCGTGTGCTGAGACCGCGCCACGTGGTATGGGCCGCGTCTTGGTCGGAGACGGAGAGTGCTCGTGCGAACGAGCTGGTTGTCGTGCGAGGTGGAGACTTGTCGTGCGAGACTTCCTTTAGTAGGGAACTTGTCGGAGAAGTCCCCAGCTAGTCGGAAACAAGACGTCTTGCCAGTGATGGTCTTGACAGGGGTCCTTACTCCTCCTCGTCTTGAATCTTGACCTTCACGTTATCAATGGTGTCAGAAGACTCTACCTCAAGAGTAATTATCTTGCCGTAAAAGAGGGTCCTAATCTGGGCCCTCGTCAGGCAAGTCGGTGTATTTTTGGATTCCCGTCATTCAATTTTGTCAACCGGCAATACTACGTGGCTTCATATCCTATTAGCCTGAAAAATCGACAGATTCTACCCTCAAGCTCTAAGCCAACCAAACTATCGAGCGACGCTAGTGTTTCTTCTATGGTTCAGCTACGACAATCAGAGTACACGCATATAATGATGAAACATATGATCTGAGATAATAATTATACAAAATAACAGCAGGCCAGCCCAACAAGAGGCCATGCAAACATAATGCTAGGTAATCCAGGTTGAAACATCTACTATACCAAAATGGTTCATGAAAATAAAATAAAAGGAAGAAAAGGAAATTGTTTCTGGTAAAGCCTGTCTTCTTTAAAGAAAAAAAAAACAGAACTGGGGATAACTGCGCTTATTCTGTCACTGTCGGTAAGTGAGTATCAACTGGAGTACAAGCATATCAGTTACTCAACGAGTAGCCACTGACACCATGGCCCGCTTCCGTTGTGCGCGCTGGAGGAGAGGTGAAGCGGCCGAGTTGGTATTGTTTTTCTGTTTGTTTGAGACGATCCGAGCTGTGAGATTCGAGAGGGTACCTACACATAAACGCACGTCGCTGTCAGGCATGTAGTGCTGAAGAATCTGACTTGCCGATGGATAAAGAGAAACGGTTATTCAACGCAGTACTCCCTCCGTTTCAAAATATTTGTCGCTGTTAACTTTTCTTTGCAACTTTGACCATTCGTCTTATTCAAAAAATTATCGCAAACATGTAAAACGATAAATCAAGCTTAAAATACATACAACATTAAAACATATAGCAAACAAAATAAATTGTACTTACACAATTTTTTGAATAAGACGAATGTCAAAGTTGCAAAAAAAAGTCAACGGCGACAAGTATTTTGAAACGGAGGGAGTATTTGTTAATCGCACATGTATTGGTGGCAGGAAATGCATCGAGAAAATGAGCACAAGCAACAGACCAATGCAACTTGTCAGACATTTTTGAGGTCGCGAGTTTAAAAGCCAACTGAAGCATTAGCGTACGCCAAACCTATTTGCCCGAGGAAAAGAAAAACGTTGGAGCTAAAGCCTAACCAGTCGCGTCAAACTGTCAAGCAAGCGCTGCACTTGCCGAACAGCCTAAAAAAAATACACGGTCAGGTGCCGTATGATTGAGGCATTCAGCCCAGCTTGCCTTTGGACTGCAAGCGACTTGCATCGAAAGCTTTCAGCGATAGAAGATGGCAAAAGAGAATAATCGACCAAAGCCTGCTGACATGGTTTTTTACCGATTTACCCTTCGTAAAAACGTCGAGACGAGAAAATCGTAACCCACTCACGTGCCGACCAGAGCGACGTGTCTTCGTGTTACAAACTTATTACAATCCAGCGATCGATGGGGCGAGCGAGAGGGATTACTTCAGCGCCAGGTGCACCGCACGCAGTGATTTGTTTAACCGGGCAAGCTCTGCGCAGATCTCGTGCGATATTTTATGATTTCGTGGATCAGGTCTTCCCGCAACCACCACAAGAGCCACAAGATGAACGAGTACACCACTGTACACGTCTGCGCAACGGATATCCCCGTAACGAGCGAATAACGAGCCACATATGCAGATGTCCTACAGGACTGTGACTTCCGTTGATTTTATTTCGTTTGGCTGCCATTGTGGCTGCGGCACAAAAATTCAATGCGACTGCATATGTTTACGCACCGCTAGCACGCATGGGAGCAAAAGGTTAAAAAAACCCTAACAAGTAACAGTAGTCCTAGAAAAGCAAAAAGCCTCAGTACTGGGGTTGCACCCTTGCTGAATCACGGTGCAGGTATCTAACTGAACCTGTGAGCCTACTACCGCAGCGTGCATGGCCTGTTTCTCCACTTAACTAGGCAACCAAAATCGCTGGTACAACGCAAATGATTGGAGAAGAATGCCTAGTGTTTCAACTTAGCTAAATTGATACACCCATCGCTAGCTTTGGATGCAAGTTCCGTCAAACATTAAACTCGCAGTCCACTGATCGCTTTGCTTTTAAGTTTGAGAGTGAAGAAACTCAATGTGCAGCGGAACATGTACAAGATATTCTACACGGGGTGTGGGTGATCTAGCAAGTACATTATTGTGTAGGCACGCTGTTGGGTATAATGATTGTCTTTAGGATAGCCCGGGTCAGATGGTTGATCTGATATAGCAAATGTGAGCTAAAGCGAGTCCCGCGAACGAACAGCGAGGTTAGCAGAGGGCGATGACGTGCTGTTGTATGGTTCCTCAACCTGGCATGAGAAATGTGCATTCCCGCTGCACCATGAGGACCGAAAACAGCGTGTCAAGTTGTTGGAAGAATGCGTTTTGTTTTGTTTTGATTTGTTTCAACGTACCCCCAAGCTTCTCAAGTAATAGATATCACAAAGCCATTACATTAAAGAGGTCCATACATTAACCAACTAAGAACTAATATTGCCTCATAAGATATGCAGTGTTTTAGCATGCCTCTGTCACACTGTTTTACTGTAATACTAAAACACTCACAAGAAAGATTATGCAGATAAACATTTATGCAACCATCCTACAAAAGTAAATCTTATGCAAGAAAATATTATTAAAAGCAAGTGTGCAAAACATGGTCTAACTTAACAAGGATGTAACTGTCTCCATTGCAACCAAAAGTTGCTCATAAGTGATACCCACATGTGACCATTTCAGTGTGTTTGATGTGCTTTGTGCCTAATTTCCTGTGCTATCTCTGTTATATTGTTTAGAAGCAACTATTTTGCACAAATTCATATTTTTCATTTAACAAATGCATGGTACTTGTTAGGATTAAGTAAACAATGATTAGCACATTAGCAGATATAACAAAAAAAATCAGATGAAGAATTGGACTTACCTGAAGCAAAAATTAGGTCTCAGGGCTGATTTCCTGCTTGACGCTGCTGTATCTGCAGTAGTAGGTTTTGAGCTAACTGGAGGGTCGCCTGATACTTCTTGCTTTTATCTGCCTCGTCCGGTGCTTGTGCAGTACCAGTAGCAAAATTCTGTTGTTGTCCATGAGATGGCTGGAGCTGGGGCAAATTTCCCATCTGATTATTTGCTGGAGGTCCAGGGTAAACTCGCGGAAGGGGAGGGGCAGGGTTGTTAGCATTGCTGGCTTGAATGTTAGAATGGCTACCTGTAGCTAATGGAACATAGTTACTTTGGGGGACATAATACTGCTCTGGCTGATACAGCTGCTGGTTAGTCTGTGTGGACAAACTGTGTCCACCTTGAGATGGTAAGGTAGTAGTAGAGCTGTGTGTTGGTGTAGGAACTGGAGGAGGTGGTGGTAGGTTCAAAGCAACTTCGGGGTTGTAAGCAGTATGCTGCGTTGAGTGCTCCTGAGCACCAACCATGCTCCCATAGTTTGTCATATGAGTAGCTGAAACTTGCCTGCTGAACTGCTGTCCTTGCTGCTGAAGATTAGCAATCTGCCCAGAGAAATTTGAAGTTGTAGATTGATTTTCGGGATTACATACATTAGAAAGCATTGACAGAACATGCATATGGGATGGTCTGTCCATGGAATTCATAGGTATCTGGCCACTTACCAGAGGTGAAGATTGCACACTTGGCATAAGCTTTGCTAAAGTAGCCATAATATCAGGATTGACTGAAGGTTGAACTTGCGCTGCAGCTGTTTGATTTGTAGGAAAGCCTGCAAGAGCTGGCTGAACTGTTTGGCCTTCATCCACCCGAGGCCTTCCAGATAGTTGCCCCAAATGATGCATTGACCCCTCACGCAAAGATCCCCGATAATCAGCATCAGGATGGCCATTGTCACTGGGAGAAATGAGACTATACTTTCTTTGTGAAGTAGGCAGAGCTTCCCTTTCATCATAGTAAGGTTGTAGTTCTGGCGCAGGTAATTGTGGCCTTAGTGCGGCAGCAGCAGACATTTGTGGAATATGCAATACTACACCATAAAGACGCTCTGGACCGTCAACTTGTAACACATTTGTCAAGAAATCTGATGGCGGTACCAAAAATAAAGTAGTCCCTGCATCAACCTTTACAACCCCTGCCCGGCTTTTCGAGCCCAGGTAGCGTAGGAACTCAGTATAAGAAACAAAGTCATCTTCACTATCTGGTAAGAAAAAGACAACATCAAATCCAGTAGCATCAGCATAGTGCTTTGCCAGCATATCCAGTCCCGTCCTAGCTGAACAATTAATGACGTCCGGTCTGAAAAATTGAAAAATACCAGACAAAGATCAACACATGTACACTCAACTTGATAAAACTACATTTGTGCAGTTATGCTTGGACTTACAGAGGTATGTCACTGCCCTTTGTTATAGGCAAACAACGAGCGTGGCAAACAGGAGATCCACCTTTGGATATACTGCCTCGCCAGAAATGCTCAAGGTATGACGTTCGATGCACTGTGCCTCGGACTCGAATAGCAGGACTTGAACTCCGCTCAGCATGCACGGAGCTGTCCCGGTGGCGGATCCCAGCAGAATAAAGACTTGTGCTGCCTGCCCTTACTTCATAAGGGTCAGCACCAGCATCAAGCCTCATTCGTTTTGCTTCTCTTGGATCAAATGATTCGGGTGGTGGAAGGATTCCACCTGGAGTAGATAAACCACCATAATCAATATGTCTTCCTCTTGGGGGATCATACCCTTGCAAAGTACCACTAAGGCCATGACGTCCATCACTAGAATGCATTTCTGATCTAGGAAATCCAGAAAGCGATGCTGGATTATCCAATTTATTTGGTGCAAGCTCACTGTTCGAGAAAAGAATCTGAATCCTGGGATCATTGAAAAGATGACCATCTAGATTCGTCTTAGCATTATAAGCTTCCACAACACTTGAAAACTCAACAAAAGCATACTGCCTTGTCTGAAAATTTTTTATCTTTGTAATGACACCAAATGCTGACATAGCCTGCCTAAGCATCTCCTCGTCAATAACTTTAAATGAACCTGGAAAACCAACCCAGAGAACATTGGTAGGCTGTGCATCTCGCATCCGTGTTCCAGCAGAACCCTGGTAGGCAAACAGACAATGATAATAAGCAACAGCAGATAAAAGAGAAAAACAACTAACACCAAAGAGATGAGAACAAACAGAGCATACCTTTGGAGGGCCAGTGCCTCTCTTGTCAGCTGGTGGTCCTGATACCCTACCATTGAAGCCGCTCGCTTCTGACCATTCCTATACAAATCAATCAAAAAATAAAACAAGTTGTCATAAGAAGAGAACAATCCTATCGTAAAACGTTTATAGAGAGAATAGAAATCCAGTCAACAGTGGATACGCACCGCTCTTCCCTTGGACCTCTGGAAATCAACACATAATTCTTTGCCACCTAGAGTTCTTCCATTCAAAGCTCTGTGAGCAGAAATTGCATCTTCGAGTTTCTCAAAATCAATGTACGCTGAAGTCTGGTCTTGGGAGAATGCAACACCTTCAACTTTTCCAAACTTTTGGAACTCCTCCTCTAGCTCCTCCTTTGAAACTGACGGGCTAATGCCACCAACCCACAGATTCCTAACAGCTCTGGCCTGTAAAAGCCAAACCAACCAACAAAATCCATAAGGATCGGTACCCTTTTCCAGTTCCAGCAAAACAATCATATGACCCTCATCAGCAGCTCTAGATTACATATCAATCTCTACCATCACACATTAATTAGGCGGACCTTCCCTACCTAGCACGGCACGTGGGGAAATCTAGCGAGGGAAGGAGCAGATCCCAGCGTGGGGGCAGAGCAAGAGAGGAATTACCGGCCGCGCGAACTCGGTGCGCATGGCGGCGCCCTTGACCTTTTCGCCCCGGGTGGCCTCGACGGCTGCGCGAGCCTCGGCGGGGGTGCGGAAGAGGACGAACGCGTAGCTGCGGGAGCCGGCTCGGGCGAAGGCGCAATCGAGCGCGCCGTGCGGCCCGAACAGCGCCATCAAATCGCCCTCGCTCACATAGGAGGGCAGGTTGCCTACCCAGAGCGTGTTCGTATCCGGGACCCCAGCAGCGGCGCCGCCCCCGCTGGGGAAAGCTTCCTTCGGAGGGGAGGCGGAGGCGCGCGCCTCCGGAGACCCCGCGGGCGCCGGTTCAGACGACATCGCCGGCGCGGCGGGGATGGGATGGAGATTGAGGTTGCGGGAACCCTAGGCGAGAATGGGGAATTTCGGGTTCAGTTTTCACGAGAGCGCGAGCAGCGGCCTCCGGGCTTGGGCTATCAGCTCAGCTGAGCTATGGACGGTCGGGTCAGGGCGGGTTGGCTCGCATATATCTGGATCTGGTCGCATCGCATATCATGTGTTCGAGTCGGAACAGGTTCGTGAACACCTTTTTCCCTGGCGTTTTCGTGAAAATCGACGTAACTTTGCTTTTATTAAACACAAATTTTTTGTGGTTTTAAAAAAACAAGTTTTTTTATGCCGGTGGTTATTTGAGTATTCAAAGTTTCAAACAAGATTTTAGTACAATCTTTTAGGTCTAGAGTACGATCTCATCGGATCATGTGCTTGCACATATCTATCACGTAGAATTGTGAATTGCATATACCTATCGCTTATTAGGATGCATCAGGGTTAAAAAAATCGTTGGTAACCGGCCGGTTTACCGCGGTAACCGTGCTACCGGTCCGGCCCGGTAGCAAAACCGATCAGTTTACCGCCCCCAACCGTACCCAAAAATGCAATTTTCGATCAACCGGTCCGGTTCACCGGTTAACCGATCCGGTTTTGGGGGGAACCGGACCGGTAACGTTTTTTTTACCTTGGGATGTATACCCGTATACATTTATCTGTATGATACAATATATCAGTCATATCTATCTCGTAGTATTATCCTATCTTATAGACTTTATATCGACATCGACAAAAGTATCATTCAAAACCTAGATAACACCAGCTTCCTCAAACAAAAACGATAGTACTCCCTTCATTTCATATTACTTGTTATTCTGACTTTTCTAAATACATTCTTTTTGTTATTCATCTAGATATATATTATGTCTAGATAAATAACAAAAATGATATATGTAGAAAAATCAGAATGACAAGTAATATGAAACAGAGGGAGAATGTCTCAAGTGAAAGTCTCGAGAAAATCTGATAAAAATACATTTTCCAAAAAAAAAAGATAAATTTGCTGCCGGTTTTTAGTCATAACCGACCACCTCCCGGTGAACCGACGCGGGGAGAGAGAGAAATTCGGTCAACAACCCACCATCTTGAATAATACATCTCCTTTGTGATTTGCATAGACATTTTCCTTTTGTCATATGATGCTCCTACATGTGTTGCCAAATATAGTCACATTCCTTTTATCGTTATTATGGTGTACAAAAGGTTCTTGATTTGTAATGAGTATTTATTTGGGTAGAAAAATATGTCTAATCAAAATTCAGTTGGTTTCTTCACAAGCATGTATGTGAACTGAGCGTAGCTCAGCTAATGAAATTCGACCACAAATTTGAGTCTTTAACTCGATGCTAGTGCTCGCATTTTTCTGAATTTATTTTAAGATTTAAATGTTGTTGTGCTTTTCAGTGGTAGTCGACATGTCCGGCGATAGCTATACGTCAATGGTGACTTTGTCAATCTTAAGGGTCTACCAACTCACGCCATGTCCATTTGTATTATCAGTCACCAGCCAACATTACTTTTCTCTCAGAACAAATCAGCACCAGTTACTAACCGTCAACCAGTCAGCGGTACTTTTCTCTCAAAATAAACCAGCACTAGCCACTAGCCGGCCGAACAGGCTGTGAGCCTTTTCAGAGGTGCTTAGAGCATCTCTAAGAGACTCTCTATACTCTTTCTAAATGATAGAAATAGAGATTTTGGTGAAAAATGTCTTCCAGAAGCTTATCTAAATGGTCGTCCAAATATAACCATCTTCTATTCCGGATTTTTCGCTAGTCAAAGATAGAAGACGAGAATAACTCTCTAGAGTATGCATAAGAAAATAGAAAAGCTTTTGGAAAGTGAAAAGATATAGAAATGATTTTTATGCAAATGACTCTCTAAATAATGATTTAGAGCACCTTCAAAAGTTTGGCAAATTTTACTTGGTAAATCTTGTGTTTTGCCAACTTCTAAAAAGATATGCTAAGTAAAAAAAGAGTTCATCTCCAACAGTTTGGCATAATTCACTTGTCAAATCTAGATCTAACTTACATCAGGAACCCTAAACGAGAAACAAACTTATGTTATGTCTTTCCACCTCTTGAAAACTTACATCAGGAACCTCGAGATAGAAATAAAATTATTTTTATGTCCTTCCACCTCTTCTACTACGGAATGATGCGCCGCGGATACGTGCGCGCATATATGCGCGAGCCGAGTGGGGGATGCAAAGTTGCTATAATGCTATCGATGCCAAGTTGTCTTGGCAAACTGCTGGAGATTAATTTTTCATGTTTTGCCAAAATTAGAAGAATGCCAAGCTAAGATAGCAAACTGTCGGAGTTGCTCTTAGAGCAACTCCAACAGTTCCCCATCCCAAGTTGTTATCGTTATTTTGTTTGGCAAAAACAGAAAAACCTTCTCCAACAGTTCCTCATCTCAGGTTGCCATTTATCCCAAGTTGGGAAAAATCAACTCCGCGCGCGCATATATGCGCGCAGCGATCCGCGACGCATCCTCTCGTAGCAACTCCCACAGTTTGGCAAATCAACTTGGCATCCATCTAATTTTAGCAAAACAAGAAAAATTGGCATCAACAATTTGGCAAACCAACCTGGCAAAAATATAAACTTGGCAAAACTCACCTCCCCGCGCGTATATATGCGCGCGTGGATCGTGGTTGCCATCGGTGTTTCCCTGTAGGTGGGAGGGTGAAAAAAAATAAAGAATAGAGAAGGATTCCTGATGTAAGTTTTCAAGAGGTGAAAGGGCACAAACATAATTTTGTTTCTCTTAGAATTCCTGATGCACAAACATTCGATGGAGAAAGATTAGAGATGTGTACCGGACGATTTGTTCTTTAATACAAATTGCTTTCTCATGCAACAAGAGGCATTCCACTCTGATGGGGGTCATAAATCTAGACGCTGAAATTTTTTTCGGTTGCTTCACCAAAGCCCTCTAGTTCCAGTGGGCTAGTGGAGCTGAGGTATGGTCGTAACCACCCAGGTTCGATTCCTCGTTGGAGCGAATTATGGGGTTGATTTTAAAAAAAATCCCCTCGCCGGTGAAACCGGGGTTCGGAAGTTTTCTAAGTCGGGAGAAGGTTTCTTCTTCTTAATGAAAACCGTGGAGGCGGTCTTACCCCCACCGGCTTAGTTTTTACTTGTGATGGTTCTTTCATGGACGGTAACATTTGAGTCATCTAATGTACTCCCTTTTGCCACTTCATGGCTAGATGCATCTATCTTATATGATGAAAATTAGCAGCGATTTTTGTGGTTATGATGCACATCTGTTAGATACCTTTCCAACGTATTTCCTCGTTGAAAATGGCATGATATAATGGTTTCTTTGTGTCCATACGTTCATTCATCCTTATTTGTGTTCTCCAAATATCGTGGCAACTTTAATCAACATACGTTCTAAGGTTCATATTATCCTTTGCTGGTCATCTACAATATTGTAATGTGTCTAATGTGTTGCTGAGGTTGATAGAATACATCACTCTATAACGTTTAAATCTTGTGCGATACGTGGGCACCCTTCACCAGTGTCAGTGTGTGTGTTGACAACGGACAACATAGCAGTTCTCCACCATTACTAATTTTACTGCAATTGATACACTGTCTCTGTGGCATGGTATGAAACAATGCTCAATGGCTGCGCTACTTGGAGAGAAGAAAGGTGGACGATACAGCTGGCGTGAGAGGAAGAATGGAAGAGAAAGCAAGACTAGGTAGAATATCTTTGCACCGCAAGGCAGCTGCGCATCTAGCCAACATGGTGAAACAGCATACCATACGCCTACACCAGACATAAACTTTGCATAGAATCTTGCTGTACGTCAACTCAAACTCTAAACAGCAGTAGGCGAATTCAGGTATATTGCACAGAGCATGTTAGCATAAAGGAACTAAGGCCTTTTTACAGACACAAGCGCAATGGCAACAACGCCTTGAGTATGTGAAATGTGTTCTGGCAACAAAGCATAACTAGGTCATGTTCATGGATGTCTGCTCTAGGATATATATGCCTTAACAGACGCCGGTAAGCGTTTGACTACTCTGTCCATTAGCCACTTGATTTTGACAGAAGCGTAAGACGCCAAGCTGTCGATTTCTTCCTCGCATTGTTCATAGACAATGAAGACAATGAACAAGGATGCCAATACTGCATACAGAAGAAGAGATTCGGATGATAAACTTGTTCTGAGACAGTAAATGAGCAGTTGAGCACAAATTAGTGGCAAAATATAATCCCTTACCAAGACCCATCAGAACTCTGAATTGAAAGTTCAACAGTAGCTTGATGCTGTACAAAAATGCAAATACCTGCAATATAGCGAAGAAACCATGGATCATATATAACACAGGAACTTTTTTCCACAATTGTACCACTCCTACAAAAAAATAGCTATGTTTTCCCTGTCATGTATTATTTATTTGCAGTGACTTTCTTCGATAAAGCCTATCTTTTTGTTGAGGAAAACTTGTCGCTATTTTATGGATCCTTCTAAACACCATTAATCAAGAAGGATTATTTAGACAGGCTGAGTTATCAACAGATTGAGATATAGAACGAATGGTTCCTTCTAATAATAACTGAGTAGTTCACAAACATCAACTAAACATGATGAAAGAAACAGTACATTTTAGATACAGGAAGGCAGATTACCCCCATATATATTTATTATTTCTGGCTGAATAGAAGACAAAAGCATATCAAGCTAACCAAAAGCTTAAATCACTTAACATAACTTCACAGACATATTTTTTAGACACACTGCAGAAACATCTAGAATAGTAAAAGTGTGTGTATTAAAACTTATTCAAAACAACTAAATCTAATCCTGTAACTGTCAGAAAAAGAAAAGATGGGTTATGGATACACTAGAGATAATACACCTACTGGACCTCAATCCCCCGAAATACATAAAATTCAAATGCCATGTGTGAGTTCAAGAGCCGAAACTTTGATTTTTGGCACCTATCACAGTAGGGTATTCTAACGAAATAGCTTCCAGGAGACAATTCTCAACAAAGATGAACACCAACCTTTAAAAGGGTACTCCAGTCTTCGCCTTCGGCTAGAACCCTCAGTTTATGAATGCCCCCATTCCATGCAGAAGCCAGGCACATCAGTGAATTCCTCAATGCTGAGTGTGATACTTCAAAATGATCAGAAGTAACTTTCTCAACTGTAAAACCAAACCTGCAGTAGGAGTTCAACTTCAGTACTCAGAAGTAATATACAAAATTCTTCTGCGTTGACTGGGGAACACCCACATCAAATTAGTCTACTGAAGAGATAGCTGAACAATCAACAATCAAAATAGAAAATACATACACTTGTGATGGCAGCACACCATGGATGAAAAGAGTAAGGGAGGTCACTAGAAGAAATTTGGCAGCCGACGAAACAAAAGTTCTGTCTGAAAGCAGGAACCAGTAGAAAAGCAGAAACAATACTGTCACAAATGAAAAGGTTCTCTTTTCATCCCTCCAAAGAAGAATATCAGCAGCTGCAGTAGAAACATAACATGTCAAAAGGGGAAACATATATAAACCACAATGAAGTGACAGGTACTTCAATAAAATGAAAAGAGTTCTGCACAACTGCATCAAGAAATTTTGGTATCCAAGTTCTTGTTCATCCAATTTGATGGAAAGCAAAAGCACCAGAGCGCAATTTTTTTTCTAAAGAAAAAGGGTCCGTGTCACCTGTTCCACTCCCTAACAGCTTATCTGCTTTCGATGATCCACAGGAGCGCTGTTTCCTCAAGAAACCCAAATTATCTGATAGTTCTGAAAATGAGCCGACAGTTCTCATAATTCCATCCTGATACATGTTAAACATTGAAATGTATTAGCTATTAGCATCTGCATTGCAAGAAACAGAAAGTCTTTGTAGAGGCAACATGTGTCTTCTATGAGAAGTATATTAAGCAATACACATGCAGAGTATCATAAATGATTGCGGAGTACCAAAAATGATCAAAGGGAACATACGTGATTGCAATACAGCATGCTAAGAAAACAAGCTCACCTCCAATGATACAATTGGGTAGTACCCAAGTAATTTTCTAGCTTTTGAAGTGTTAAAAATTCTTGTGCATGACAAGAAGTATATTGTATCCGGATGCAGAAGAGGAGTGGAAAACATTTGAAAACCAAGCCTGTTACGAATCATATTGGAGAACAAGGCCGCAGACAATAATATCTTGGTAGGAAGATTAATCCTGGGCCTAAATGGATGAGAAACATCACATGTTGACTTCACGAATTGACTTCAAAGAGTAGAGAGGGGCAAAGAGGTAGAGAGAAATACCTCAGACAGCCCATAGCTTCCATGATGCAATTCATAAACTCCCAAGTTTCCATAGGTTCATCATTGGTAACAAAAAATGGCTGTAAAAGTTCAGTGCACATAATTAACCATAAAAGTAATATCACTGAAACATAGCAGTTTTATCTGTAAAAATGTACCTTCCCAGCAACAGAAGTTGCATTTGAACACAAGGCTTGCTCAGCACAAATATTGGCATGGGCCACATTTTCCACATAGGTAAAGTCAGACATGTTACTGCCACCTCCTATCACAAACTGAAAAGAATTGCTTAAGAAAACCAGTAATCATAGTTTAAAGAGGCTTGGGTAAAGTTTGCCGTTCATGTTTTGAAAATAGCAAATCCTAAGATTGGGTTCAAGGAGCACAAGCAGGAACTGCGTCAGCTAAATGGAGCCTAATAATTGAAAAGGTAAAATGAATAGAAATCCACATTGCATCTCTCAAACAGAAGCCCAGACTGCTCCAGATCCAGTTCCAATCACGAAATATTATAACTACTGCGTCATCTGCTTAATGCACAGTAATAATTGACAGGGAGAGTGATGCTATCTCTGTAAGACCCATCAATTCCAATGGCAGCCAAGAATTCGTGATCCGGAATCACTATTGATCACCAAAACAGAGGAATACTAGCAGAGTTACCACCAACCAGGTAGTAAACGGTACACACTTTTCTAACATACTCTGGTAACCGCATAAATGCCAGATGAATTGTTCACACAGTTCTTAATCACTTATTGAAATGGAAAATATATAGGTCTACTCTGTACAGCAAAAGCTTTATGCATATTCACCAAATCACCATTTTATGGCAAAATAAGTTCCATGCTATAAATAATGTGTTGCATTCATGTTAACATGGAAACAGACGCTTAATTACTATGTAGTTCTTCCACATAAGAAATTGAGGTTCAAACAAGTGAATTGTGGAGACAATTTCAGTTTGGAATACCTTGCCCAAGGGAGACCTTGCATATCCAGCAACAAACCTCAGCAGGCTCGAATCGCCAGGCCCGAACATATTGCTCGGACGAAGCACGCACGTCCGCATCCCGTCCACCACGTCCGCGCCCAGCACCATCATCTCCACCTGCGCCCTCAGCTCGCTCACCGCGTTCCCAAACTGCGCCGAAAAGAAAAAACCAAGCAGCCATCACTCCACGGCACCACCCCCGAAACCAAAGCCGAGCAGATCACGCGGAGGAAACGCAATGTCGCGAGCCGCCACACCTTGTCAGGGTAGGACGCGGAGTCCTCGTCGGCATTGACCACATCCCGGGCGCCGGCGGCCACCACGTCGGCCGAGCCGGTGTACACCACCCTCCCCACGCCGGCGGCGCGGCAGGCCTTGAGGAGCCGCCTCGTGCCCTCGGCGGCGAGGCGGTGGAGGGAGAGGAAGGACCCGTCGCTCCCGGGGGCGGCGGCGGCGGCGGTGGTCCCGTCCACATGGAAGACGGCCGCGGCGCCGGCGAGCGCGGAGGCGAGTCCCGCGGGGTCGGAGAGGTCGACGGCGTGGTGGCGGACGAGGGGGGAGGCCGGCGGTGGGGACGGGGAAGGGGAGGGTTCGAGGACGACGACGGCCGACCAGCGGCCCGAGGCAGCGAGCGCGGCGGCGAGGTGGCGGCCGAGGAGGGTGGAGCGGCCGAAGGTGACGGCGCAGGCGGGCTTGCCCGTGGTCGGGCCGGCCTCGGCCGCGGTCGCCATCGCGGGCGGGGTGGGGTGGGGTGGGGGGAGTGGGACGGAGGTGGGGGACAAGGCGAAATGGGGAGGGGGCAAAAGGGGTTTTCATTCCATATCTTTTTCAGCTGATTTTGTTTTTTCCTTTCTGAAAAATAATTTTATTTGCCACCGTGAAAGTAGAGCATTCTGCTCCTTCTATCCTTGCATACATGTAAATTTTGCACATCAGGCTCGATGCCGGCTGGGGACCATGGATCCGAGCTTAACCGAACAGCTCATGGAATCAATCAAGCTTTTCTTTCGACAACCAAAGAGCAATCTGCCTCGCGCTTTCAGTGAAAACAATAGCTAAGCTCGTGTAACTTTTGGCTGGTTCGGGGATGAACTGTCAATTAGACAATTTGGTCGGCGAACAGCTTCCAAACTACGACGGACCAACTGTTCATCGTGACGGTGACTGCCAGGAAAATCATGACACTTCGTGCTAAGCTTCCTCTTTCGGCGACGCATCACATCGAGCACGGTTGATGATTGAACTATTTGAACACCACTTTTTTTTTATCAAAATGTGACGTAAAATCCAAGCTTGTCATTCATGCCATCAAGCAAAGGACACATTGCACGCACCTTTCGTCAAGGCAGCTAGAAGCCTAGAAGTACACTAACAAGCATTGCAATGACGATTCCAGAGATTCACGCGGCTTCAAAAAAATACATTGGATTTGTGTAATTCAGTACATTAGGTGTGCATTCTCCGTTGTGTAGACCAAGTTAAATAACGTATCGAACAGCAAGAACTGAGATTAACTATCGAATAGCTAACTGGCGTTCTTTTTACAGAGTAGATGATGGCAGAACATGTTTATTTGTAGTAGATAAAAGAATCATCGGCTGCTATAGACAAGCACTGCCCAAGCTACATACACTCGACACAATTTTGCCGAAGCATTTCAAAATCTAGTCCAAACTTATATACCTTTCTTTCCTACATTTCTCGTGTCTTGCGCGGTTTCTTTGTCCAAACTTTAACAAGATAGTTGGTCATGTCACGATAATTTCCTTTCGTTAGTCAGAAGTTATCTTTTGCTCGACGGACAACTTCAAGCACACGGTCTTCATCAAAATGATCTGGAATGGACAGAGTTCTCTTAATTTCTGGATTGGAGGTCCGCAGGAAAGGATTGCACTGCTTCTCTCTCCCAATTGTCGTTGGCACCTGGTAAACATGAAAATAGGATAAAATCAGAGATGAGGTAGAAATACGTCCACTTAATTATTCGAGCAATCCCATAAGTGGAATATTGAACACATCGTGCATTCAGAAATGTTCACAAGAATGGAAAGTACATGAAGCAAACAATGCACAATATCATGTTTAAGAAACATTAATTTATCAAATGAAGACTGGGAATAAGTCATATTACCGTGGGTATATTTTTATTGCGCAATTCAGCTGCATTTGCAGCGTATTCCTGTAATTCTTTATTTCCTGGTTCTATACTCAGGGCGAATTTTGAATTGCTCTACAAAGAGGAACATTAAGCATTAAATAGCGGGTCAATGCAGGGAATCTCTTGACCTGAAATAAAAGATCACTGACCAAAGTATATTCATGTCCACAGTATACTTTCGTCTCATCAGGCAGAGCTATAATTTTCTGGAGTGAGGAATACATCTGCAGTAAGATAAGGATAAAATGGTCATAAAAATCTATGCAAAAGGAAAATGCAGAGGCATTGATGGTCAATAAAACCAACAAGAGTTCACAACCTTATAAATTCATATTAAATGATTAAAGTTCAATGTGCCAGTGGTTGGATTTGATCACAATCAGCCCCTTTTACGTTCAAATAAATGTAAGTGCAATACTGAACATAATGTGTAAAGGACTCGGAGATTCAAGTTCATAGCCATTTTTTTAACCTTTCAGTTTCATATAATATATTTGACTTACTCATTGTTTACAAGTTATAAAAGTTGCAGTTAAGACATAATTTAAATCATATAAAAAATCAGAAGCGGCAATAATCAATCACAGTTATGACTTCTTTGCTGAAGCAAAAGCACTACAAAGGAACAAGCTTGTTACAAAGTCGAGTAGATAACATGAACCACAGAACCAGACAGACAAGAATTTTGAGTACAATGTACATGAATACGGAAAGCATTTGCAAGCTAGTAAAAACAAACCTGCTGTGGGGTCCCTTCAAAAAGCTTTCCACATGACAGATTGAACAATGTGTCACCTGTAAATATGGCTCCAGAACCAGCAAAATAATAGCACACGTGACCTGATAGAAATACATGAAAAAACAAAGAAATTGAACAAAATTGCATTAGTAACTTCTTTTGCCAAAAAAGAAAAGAAAAATAAGATGTATATTCTCTGTTTTTTCTAAGAAAAAATGAGCTTGATCGGAACAACTTGTGTAACAAGCACAGCTAGTCAACAAGAGAAAGGCAGTGTTTAGCACAACTTATACATTTTAAAAGTAGTGCTAGAGAAAACAGTCACAGTAAGAAAGGCAGTGTTTATCACAACTTATACAAACATCTGGTGGGCAATGCAGCCAGTAAGAAACTTTCAGTGTGCTCCTAATGTGAAAATGAGGGGAGAAGAGGAGGGCAGGCATCCCTCAGCTTCCATGAACAGAACCACATTGTTCTCCTAATGTCGATGGAAAAATATCTCCCATGTAACCACTAAGAAGAAGCCTCTTGTGTTTCCTAACTTGCTTAGGACTAAAAAGGCGTTGTTCTTGTTGATGTAATGAGAAGCCTTTGTACACTTAAAAAAATTCAATTGAACATAGGAGCAAACAAAAGGTGAGTTAGAAGATATTTCTAATTAACAACCTGATGTATGCCCAGGAGTCTCCAGTACAAGAACTTGATGACCAGCAAACATCCATGTGTCACCCTCCTTAAGAGTGATGTCAATGCCAGGAATTCTATCCCTGTCCTTTTCAGAACCAATAACCTAAGAAAAATGTTTAAGATTATTAGAGGATGAAAGCAGACAACATATTTTCAACACTCACATTAGGTATTTGACAACTTGAGGAGCAATCATCATTATCTTCTGGATTTTAAACTTCAACTATCTTGAAAATTATTGATCAGCTTGAATTTTGGACAGATACATTACTGATATATTATAAAGGATGGCAATATAAAACGTTCACTGTAAGCTCATCCTTGAGTATAGACCTATAGAATTCAGTTCATCTCATAATAATATACATTTTGATTGCGTCACAGTCTCAGAGTTTCTAAATAATGTAAGCAAAAAAAGGAAATAGCACAAATCTATACCTTTGCACCATATTTTGCCTTCAGTTCCAAGTTTCCACCAGTATGGTCGTAGTGATGATGGGTGTTCAGTATATAGGTCAAGTTCTGATTTCTCTTTTCCAATGCATTTATAATAGGCATAGCCTCAGAAGGGTCCACCACTCCAACTGTTCCAGTATCAACATCATGCAGGATATATGCATAGTTATCTCGAAGGCATGGTACCTGCACAGAAACAACAATATTTGCTGATGAATAAATAGGATGCTCAGAAATATGATTGAACGACAAGAAATATACAGGCACTAGGAAGAGTAATATACTGATAATCAAAGTTCTGGTTCTTTTATACTTTTCCCTATTTGTAACAATGCCTGCAATTTCTTTATGCTTCCATCTTATGAAGGGTAGCCAATCTGTCTGGAAGATGCTACGAACAAAGTTTGACAACTATGTGGCCCACCAATGCATGCTTGAAAATGTCAGTAGTAAAGACAGTCTAAGGTGTCCCGTCGATATCATTGTAGGTAGAGGATGGATGAAAAGCCAGGCATAATTGAAGGAATAACTAGTGGAATGTAAGAAGAATAAGACTATAAGAGATACTTCTTTTCAGGAGCAAGTGCTGTTTAATGATAAATATGGTTGTCTTTCTTGCTAAAAAGCAATGCCATCCAATTCTAAGAAGCACATGACAACTAGTTTCAACTGCTGATTGATCTCCTACAGAGCACTCCTATGTCAATACTCAATACAGCATTGAGGCACTTACATTGACATCAAACAATCAACAACATTAAGTCTGAATTACACATTGGTTAGCTAGGAGCGCTTACAAGCTCAATTTGCAAGGAAGATGTGACGCTGGTCATGTTGCAGAGGAAGCGCCCTGCTCCGAACACGCGCCCTACTCCGTGCAGCGTCCTCAGCGGCATGACCAACAGGGAGCCGATTCCGTACAGCAAAGGTTTCCCGAGCCATTGCTTCCGCACGCTCGGCAGCAAGGACGGCTGCCCTCTCATCTGCAAGACATGTAGACAACAGGACCAGACCAAAGCTTATCAAAACTAAAATTCCCAGAGAACAACACACGCAGTCAAATTACGGTGACTAAACAGCAATCCCATCTCCACACCGCGTCACCGCGCAATTTCACATAAAAAAATAGCAAGAGTGAAGGGAATAACTGCAGTAACGATAAACATCTACAGAAACGATAAACAACTGGGCATTCCTCGATTGCGCGGGAAGCCATGGACCGGTCCACGAAACGGAGAAGTTCCCGTTGGCTGCAACAGAGGCAGTTAAAGTCCGCGGCAACACGCCCCCGACGGAAATCCCCGACCCCCAGATCCAATCCCCCGACGAGAACCACGGCGAAAAAGGAAGAGAGATGTAGTGGGGGGGGGAGAGAGAGAGGCGACCGTGGGGGCGGCGGCGGAGGAGGAGCAGCGCGGGAGGGAGGAGGCCACGATCGAGCACGCCTTCGACAACATCCTCATCCCCGCTCCCTCCCTCCCTCCCTTCCCGAGCTCGCGGGGGCGCTGCCGCCTTCCGAGGAGACGAGGCGATGCGTGGCGTGGGGAGCGAGGAGAGAGGGAAGGGAGGAGAAGGGGACGGGCACGGCGAGACTAGTGGGAAAGGATGCCCGAGAGGTTGGCCGGCTGTGATGGCGCTGGCTCGCCCGCGCCGGGCCCACACGGACGTACACACACGGGCCCCCGGGGGCGTCTCCCGCTGTCGATCTGGACGGTCCGCCGAGCGATCGACGGCGCTGACGGGGCCGCGAAGCGGTGCGTGGCGTGGCGCCGACGTCAGGCAGGCGCTCGTGATCGCTCGCCTCCCCGGTTGGGTTGGGAGTTTGGGACAGTTGGACGGAGCCGCGTGATCTCTCCAAACTTTTTGAATGGTGGATGGTGCGGTGCACGGCCGGTGCCTGCCAAACTTTTTGTAGCCGGAAAATTCCGTGCGTCCCGGGCGGCCGCCTCGCGCTCGCAACCCAGACCGAGGATTCCCACACGAATTTGTGGCGATTCGCTTTTGAATTTTCAATGCGCAATTTGCAAAGCTCTGGCGAACTCGGGCCTTTTTTTGTGGCTCTTTGTGGCTCCACACCATACAAACAAATTTGATCGGTGCTTTGTTCGGCGAAAAGAAATTGCGAATGCCTTTTTGCTGTGGTAAACTGTTTGAGCCGTTATACTAGCGCGATGCTTGACCTCTTTGAATACGGAGTACTTACTCCATTGGTCTTCAACTATTAACGGCACGGCCGAGTTGATTAAGCATGTTCCGTGCGAGTGGGTGACACTTTGACTACACAGACCAGCACGTGGATTTTCCTCGGTTACTCCGAAGGTCAAAAAGTTTTATTGTTTTTTCCAGGTGGTGGACAGATATTATTCAGGCAAAGAATCACTTTCCAGCCCCGGAAAAAATCAGAAGAAACCCATCGAATCGAGCAATATAATTAATTCGGAGCCACCCAGTCGGCATCAGTGATAAATACAGGTCAATTTGTCATCACCTTTTCTTTCCCCCCCTTCTTCTGTAATAAACCATTGAAGAAAAAAAATCACAAAAGCCCAGTAAAAAAACAAAAGAGAAAGCCTAGATTAGCTAACCAAGCCCATTTTTTGGCCCAATCCAATTTCACACTACTAACAGCCCAATTGGTACCTCCCATCCACGACGGGTCTCCGTCGTCAGCCTTTCTTCCCGTTCGCCGGTGCGGTCGGCCCGCCGCCGCCGCCGAGCATTGCGGCGGCGGAGTCGACGTTGGTGAGGAGATACTCGTAGATCTTTTTCCTTAGCCGCTCGATCGTCTCCTCGGGCACGCCTAGGCCGCCGTTGGCTTTGACGGGGGCGGTGCTTGCGGCTGTCGCCTCACCGTCCGCGTCCGGCAGTGTCGGTGGAGCCTCGCTGCGCTTCCCGATCTCACCGAGCCAATCGTTGACGCGCTTCAGCTGCGGGAGCATCCTGGCCGCGCGCTCCCGGTCCCATGGCGCGGCCGCCGCCACGTCCGCGTCCAGGAACCGCTCCACGAAGCCGAGGAACCAGCCCCTCGACTCCTCCCCGAGCCGCCTAGCAAGCTCGCCCCTCTCCTCCGCGCCTCCTCCCCTCTCCCACTCCGGCGGCGCGGGCGTCGTCGTCAGCGCCGCTGCGGCCGCCGTAGCTCCAGGGCCCATCCTCGCCTTCCCCTTCGCGGGGGACATTCGCGACTTAGGCGACGGCGACGATTTCGTAGCTGTGGCCGCGGCCGGCTTCGAGGACTCGTCCACGACCACCACGGCCAGCGGCGAGGAGACCGTGGCGGGGACTGGTTTGAGGTTGTAGAGGCCGAAGGCGGACATGTCAGTGGCCAGAGCGGCGCTCACCCATGACGTTGCTCGTCTCCGGCGCTCGGCCGCGACTGCCGCAGCCTCCTCGTCGGTGGCAGAGGCAACCGTCCCGGCGTCGCTGGCCGCCGATCGGTCCGGTGAGGCCACATAGGCCGTAGGCTTGGTGAGGGTGTCGGTGATCACCGTTGCCCGGGAGAGCGCAGCGTGGAGGGTCAGAAACTGCTCCACGGCCGGCTGCGGGTTCTGTTCCTCCGCCATAGAGCTCACCTCGGCGTACGAGCTGCTCCAGCCAACACACACAAGGTCAGTAACCAACTACAAGAATGAAAATAGAGCAAAAAAAAATGGCATAATGCTGCAGCTCTTGCTGTAAAACTTTCCGACACATTTCGAGAACACATTGGGTCAGAGACAGTAATTTTTTCAACATTGAAATCTACACATTCTACAGAGAATTCAACACTAGCAATCATATGGTTAACGTGAGAATATACTGGAGCTAGCAAATGCAAATAAACAGGTGCTTTTAGTAGAAGACAATAGCAGGCAGCTCCTCAAAGTATAGCAGGAGAAAATTCCTGTTTGTCCAGTGCAACATCTGTATGCATCATTATACAGTGCAATAGCATGGTTCACGGAGACAGTTCGCAGACATGTCGATCCATGTCCTGGACCATGTTAGATGCCAACAAAGCAAAACTAACACACAGTACACGCCAAGGCCGGGACTGTATGCAAACCTGTATACCACGATACAAGATCTGTTTTTGGTTCTCTGGGTTGCACCTTCTGCAAGCTTGTACTTTCTAGCAAGCCCGAATTGGGGCCTCACAAATGTTATAACGATAGTAGTGACTCATGAGAAATCAAAATGTCAACTATGTTTCAACTTCAGATCTTCTGGTAAAGTCAAAGCCTAAGTTATGCAAGTTTAATCTCCATGTGTAAAAACATTCACCGCTATTTACCTGCCCTCAGATCAGAAAAAAAGATTATGGGGAGCAGGGACCACCTCAGAATGGGTCTCGATCTCCAAAAAGGGAGCAACCGAGCTGGTTGATAGCATTATTGCAACATGCTGGACAGCTCGAACTGAGGCATTTGGACCATGAGACCAACGGGTTATTCGTGATCTTGCCCCAGTGAGGTGCAAGCACAAACCAACCATGTGACTTCGAGCAGCAGGCTTTTTTCTAAAAGCACAGCTGATACCACCTGTCCTAGCGCCGGATCACGAGTCCTGTATCTAGCATGTTCACCAACACAGGAACAGGCAATCAAGGCTGTCTATGGCCAGATGCATGTGAATTCCTTTGAAAGCTTCGTAAGACTTTGCCCTTGATGCATAGTTGACTCATTCCTATGAAAGGATTTCTAGAATACTCGAAGCTCAGGAGTGCGAGTCCAACATGGAAATTCATTAGAGGATTGATTCATACTGAGAACTTTTCTAGTTTGAATTAACTAGACGCAGAGTATGCTGACACCACCAGGTGCCATATCTTTGCATAATTGGATAGAAGCTAGCAAAATATGCCAGAATTCTCAATCACATCACAAGATTCTCTCCTGTCATAATTTAATAGACACATCGTCAAGCATGTGATGCCGTCTAAGTGTCAAACATGTGTCTATAATTATCTATAAGCTAGAGATGCTGTGCCCAAATTTAAGTACAGAATAAAGTTGCAATTTGAAAAGAACGCAGGTATTAGGAGCTACAAGATAAGGATAAAAAAATGGATTGGATAGCAAAACAACTGAGAGTCATGGGGAATATATCAAACGGTATGTCACAGTCTATCAATAAAGAAATGTACAGAACTAGTTACAAAACATACAAAATTGCCATGATCGCAGGGTTTGTGTCCAGAAGAAAAAAGTACCTTAAACATCTTAGTAAGCTCTCCGCAGCAGAAGCTTCT
This sequence comes from Cenchrus fungigraminus, assembly GCA_036936925.1. Classification (NCBI taxonomy): domain Eukaryota; kingdom Viridiplantae; phylum Streptophyta; class Magnoliopsida; order Poales; family Poaceae; genus Cenchrus; species Cenchrus fungigraminus. Next base: position 25,314,174 of record CM072780.1, on the reverse strand, counting down.
TGCATGGCTTCAACAGCAGCCATTTGTGCTGATTCCCTGTACCTCAGAAGCTCCTGTCACAGAATCAACATGGTATGCCAATTTAAAATTCAAACACGCAGCAATGCAATCTTTCACACTATTGTGCAAGCAAAAGTTTAAAACCAAATCAATTGTGTCAATGAACTATAGCTATACCTTTCCTAGTTTGGCAAGAGATGGAGGGAGCGATGTCCATGAAGTGCTTGCATCTGTTAGCTTTTTGCTGTTGGGAGGAACCTTGACTAAATTTGTAGCATTTGAGTTGCCCAAAACACCAGAAATTCTCTTTACAGTAGGAGTATGCTTCTTAACTGCTTTATCGGCATCATCTGAAGGAGCACTTGCAGTGCTCTTCCTAGCAGTTTTCTGAATCACACTATCATCTTTGTGTGACACTTTCTCATCCACTGGTGTTTTTCGTCTAGGAGTCTGCATATTAAGAATGCACATATTGAAAATAGGTGGCTCATGCAGATGGGAGGAAAAGGAAAGACATCACATTTCCTTGCTACACACGATGTCATGGATGAGACAGTAATATACAAATATGATGAGATATAGGTCCTATTATCTATTGTCATGGGAAATCCTAAAAGTTGAACCAGCCTCACGAGAAAGTAGTGGATACCACTAATCACATAGATTAAATGCATCAAATGCAGTTGTCTATTATAATCTATAGAGGATCAATATATTACATACCACAGGGATCTTGTTATCAGATTTCCTGACAGGTTTCGCCGTCTTTGATTCTGAATTGCCTTTTCCTTTAACATCCACGTTTCCTTCCCAGCTTCTTCTTAAGGCCTTTGGCCCTGATCCAATACTCAGCACAGAGCTACTGATCGGATTACTGGCAGAGGACTTCCTTCCAGCAGTAGTAACTTTCAAAACAGAAGCAGCCTTTTCTAACAAGGAAAGCCTAGAAGATGATGCTTTCTCAGCTCCTTTTACTTTGTTTCTCTGTTTCAGATCATTAGAGAATCTGTCGAATGATGCAGGTAGAGAATAGACACTGGTTGGAGATGAAGGTGTTGACCTCGTCATAGCTGGTTTCACCTTTGATTTAACTGATTCCTTCTTACCACTAATCCCATTTAAAGCTTGTTTTGACAGTGAAGAGTTTGATTTGGTGAGCATTGGCTTCTTATTTTCGGCTCCAGTAGGATTGCGTGAAGCATTTATTTTCTCCAATTTGCTCGTTTCCTTTTCTAGAGACAAGCTGCTGGCATCCTTCAATCCATTCGTTGGTTTCGCCTTCTTGCTGCCATGAAAATTTGAGGAACTGGTTACCACAAGATCCTCAGGTGTGCCAACACAAGCATGGCGACCAGGAACTGGCCGAACTCCTCTAAGGATGGGAACTGGAGTGGCTGCCTCCAGGCGGTCCACATGGATGAATTGGCCCAGCTGAATCTTGTCGCTCAAGATGAGATCATGCTGCTCCTCGGGGAGAGAAACATATGTCGCATGGGATGAATCCGACACCTTAAGGTAGAAGCCTTGGTTGGTAAAAAGATCGCTACCGGCGAGTGCTGGAACAATGCTGACAACCTGAAGGAGAGATGACCGATGCTCGCCGGCGACTTTAACATCAGTGTTCATATGCTGCAGGAGTTTCACAAGGACACCAGGCACCAATGAAGCCATTGTCGTAACTCCTTAAGCGCATCACTCTACACAATCAAACAAAAGGGATCGTCAAAATAAAGGCATGGAAAATTGAAAGTAAACCTGGCAGGCAGCCTGGCTATTCCTAACAAAGGTGAAACCCAACACCTCTGAATGCAATAAAGGTAGATAATGTGCAGAAACCTGGCTCACAAGTCACTGGGAATATAGCATTTACTCATACTAAGAATCACAGGACGATGCGAGTACGGGATGGATCATGGAACGGCGGCGGACAATAATTTCAGAAAGGATACGAAGAAGAAAATTTAGCAACAAATGTACCGCGGAGAACCATAATTTCAGAAAAAAAATACAAGGAAGAAAATCGAGCAGACCAATCCAATGTGAGTGGCTAAAATTCCGAGAATCGTCCTGAAACGCGCATAGGTGAAAATGCAAGAAATGGTGCTGCTAGAAATGCAAGAATACGTCTGGGGAATATATGTCTTTGCTTGTAAGGAATCGAATTGAATTCGGTCAGAACCAAAACATGCTCAACAAACACCGGGAGTCATCATGGCATCAAATTCAATGTGTGCGGTGGTGGTCCTGTCGTCCCCAAACCAGCTTTTTTCACGACAAGAAAATCTTGAAAAAGAGAGGACAGTGAGAAAGATAGCAGAAGAACATCACCAACCAAATCTTGCGCGCAGAGTACTACTACTCCAACTGGGTGCGCTATCAATTCCCGCAACCTTAAACGACCGCTAAATTCGAAGCAAAGCAATCAGCAGAGAGGGCTTAACAAGGAGCGCAGACACTTCGCAATCAACCGCCCGCTTCAGTTCAGGCTCCAACCAACTTACCAACCCCATGGTTGTCCCTGGTTGGATTGGAGAAAAAAAATGTGGGGGAAAAGAGTTGCTTGTGTGCAAACGCAAAGCGAAATCGACGCCGGGAATTTGGTCAGTCCCTGGCGTGGCAAGCGCTCGAAGATGAAAAAGGGGGAAAGGGAGAAAATCTTGGAGGAACACGGTGGGAGGAGACGGGAACCACTGATTAGCATCACGAGGAATCGGAGGGGGACGACAACGAACCTCTCGGCGGAAATCCGGGCGGGGCGCCGAGCGGTATCTCCCCCGCCGCTCTCTCCTCCTCCTCCGGGTTTGCTTTTGGGGGGCACGGATGGAGGGAATGGCCGGGCCGCCGGGCGGGCGAGCTCCTTCCGCCGGCCACCACTCGCGGGACACCACCAGTGCGCGCCGCTAGCTCCGCCCTGCTGCTCCACTGACGGACCGCGACTCGGAAGGGAAAGAGCAGCAGCCCCGGTCGGAGGAGGGAGGGGAAAGATGGGGAGGCGCTGCTGGCCCGCGTCACGTCCAACAAGTCAAGGATTCTCCCGCGCGCTCCGGACCTCCCTCCTCTCGCTTGCCTTTGGCTGCCTCCGTCCGGCCCTGGACCGCTGCGTTGGCCGCGCCTGCTCGGCGCTCGCTCGAGAGAGCGAGGACGAGACGAATCTCCCCGCGCGCGCGCTCTCTCTCTCTTCTTGGCTGGGATGGAGGGCCGCCGAGTGGGGAGATTGCAGAGAGAGGAAGGAGTGGGGGGCCAGCGCGAGCAGTAGTAACCGTAGCGAGCTGACACACGCAAGCCAGGCAGCAGGCAGCACGCAGCGGGCGCGTCGCCGCCGTTCACTGTGCTGCGCTGCGCGCGGAGCAGCAGGGCAGTCACCCGTCGTGGGCGGCCCGCCTGCCTTGCCTTGCCTTGCCTTGCGTGGTGTGCACTGTGCAGGAGCGAAACCGCGAGATGGCTGGCACGGACGCACGGTGGTAGTGGGTGGGGGGTGGTGCCGTGGCCCGTGGTGGTAACTGTTGCGGTGAGCCGTTGCTTTCCCCTCGGGCCAAGGAGGGTGACAAGCTGGGGAGCCGAGTCTTCCGTTCTTTTATTCACCAACAGCTTTGTTATCCGCTCGAAAAAAGAAAGGGAACCAAGGGGCCCGTGCAACCCTGCTGCCTGCCTGTGATTTTTGCACAAATCTCGCGCACGTTTCGTCCAATTTCATTCAACCGGGACAAACCGAATCCAAATCCCCGCACAACGTGAAGGTCCTGGCAGTGGCAGTACGTGTCCGTATCGTCCTCCAAGGAGGAAGGGGGATCACAGTGCAGTGCCTGGGGCAACGGCAACGGCAACGGCCGGCGCTGCAGCACCGGCGGGTCGAATTGATTAGCGGCGGCGACCGACGACAACGACGACGACGGAGCCGGCGAGTGATTGACACCCCGTAACCACCCCCGCGGGCGTAATGCCGCGCCGGCCGGTGGATTATACGTACTAATCAGCCGGTACTGCTGCTAGCAATCGACGCGGAACGGTTTTGTTCTGTGCGGGGGCGCGCTCCACCTGCCGACTGCCGTCATCGCGCGCTGGAGCCGGACCTGCCTGCCATTTTTTTCCCACCTTTTTCTTCTTCTTCTACCAACCGCTGCGGCTGCTCGTGCTGCGACGGTGGAGCCATGTGTGCTTCAGGGGAGTTGGGCTGCTCTCGTGCGGCCAAGCGGCAGCATGTAGTGCTCGTACTTCCCTCATTGCCACGGTTTAGCTAGATGAGTGCCAACGTACTTTTTTTTAGCAACACACACACATCACAATTATTTTTAATGACATATAGGTAAAAAATTTATTAAACTTGTTATGACACATAAGATTTGGTTCATTTTATTATTACATTATTAGACACATGCTTTTCTATAATAAAGGCATGTTTGGATTGAGGGTGGTAAAGTTTATCACCTTTTTTATTTAAAAAAAAAGTTTATCACCTTTTATTTTGCTAAACTTTACCACTTGCTATCCAAACATGAAGTTACGAAAGTGAACTTATACACGAAGTTTTCTGACAATGCCTTTTAAATTTTGAAAGAAGCCCAAATAAGAGAAGCCAAACGAAATATGAGTTCGGAAGAAGGAGAGAGTGAAATTAAACTCCTGCAGCCGGTCCCCCAGGCTCAGGGCCCGGTCTAGGCCTCCAGCTGCTTGGACCTGTTGCTGTCTAGCCCCAGGCCGTGTTTAAATGTGTTGCAAAAAATTTTCAGAAAAGGGAATCTCGCATGCATGGAGTACTAAATTAAGTCTATTTGCAAAACTTTTTCACACATAGATGTAACTTTACGTGATGAATCTAATGAGCATAATTAATTTAATAGTTGCAAAAAATTTTCAGAAAAGGGAATCTCGCATGCATGGAGTACTAAATTAAGTCTATTTGCAAAACTTTTTCACACATAGATGTAACTTTACGTGATGAATCTAATGAGCATAATTAATTTAATAATTCTCTACAGTAATGCTGATGAATCTAATGAGCATAATTAATTTAATAATTCTCTACAGTAATGCTACAGTAATAATCTTCTAGTCATGTGGTCAAAGCTCTCATTAGACTCCTCTCGGAAATTTACCTAGGGGTGCGAAAGTAGTTTTGTAAACTACATTTATTTAACACCCTTAATTATTGGTCAAAATTGCATTTAATACTCCAATTTTTTTACGTAAACACGGCAACGCGTGTTGTTCTTCGTGCGACGTCTACAACAGCAGGCCAGCAGCAGCACATCTGCCCATGGTCCTGGACTCCCCCAGCCAGGGGCGGAGGGAGGGAGGGGCTGAGGGGGCCAGGCACCCCCAATATCTTATTAAAATGTCTAATACTCCCTCCTAATTTAACTTAATACTCCCTCCTAATTTAGTCTAAGTAGATCGTAAATTGTGTTAGGGTATTAATTTTAACTTGTTTTGTTTATATGCTTTATGCTTAAGTAGTTAACATTTTAAATATGTGTTTTTTAGAAATCATGATGAACCCTCTGGTTCCTTAAATAGGGGTAATTTTCTTGAAATACTCAATCTTTTGGCTTTGTATAACGAGATTGTGCTAAAAATGATCTAAAAATGCAAAGTACACTTCATGATGTCCAAAATGAAATATTAAGCATATATGTTCCAAAAGTGTAGAAATCAATTAGAAAAGATATTGAAAGTAGTAAATTATTTTGTTCATTGCACCCTCTATCCTTAAATCCTGACTCCGCTCCTGCTCCCCCTCCCCGCGTCGTCGTCGGTAGATTTACCCGGCATCCATTCCATTGCATGGCAGCGCATGCGATGGCCGTCGCACCGCCCGTCGATCGCACCGCCCGGCATCGGTGCGGTGCCTGCCGACTGCCGCCGATCCGCGCCCATCGCGGAGTGGACATCGCGAGCGATCGAGAGGGGGGTCAGTGGGGACCCGACGACTGGGCGTCGGCACGGATCGGAGGTCCACCACCGATGATCTCAAGCCGCCCCGGGGCAGAGGGAGACACCACCGGAGTCACGGAGACGGCGCAGGGCTGCGTTGCCATTCTCGCGTGGGGTTCGCGCGCGCGCTCCCGCGCCGAAAGCGCCACGCCATCTGACCGGGGCCCGGAAATAGTTGCGTGTGCGGCAGCAGCTAGCTACCACTACCAGTGCCGCTGGCAAGAATCGTGTGACGTTTGATGACCACACGCCAACAACGAGCCGCTACTCGCTACTACTCCTGTGCGGCTGTGCCTGTGCGCGCGCATGAGCAGAGAGAAAGAATCCACGTGACGTGACGGTACAAAGAACAAGACAAGATCCGAGCCCCCGAGCCCTGTTACCGAGCAAGCCAATGCACCTGGCGCCGGCAAAATGCAGCTGCGGCGGAGGCGCGGAGAGATAAGCTAGCAAACAACGGCTAGACGACGCCGCTTCGTGCAGGAGGAGGGTGCTCTAGGTCGGCCGAGGCGCGCGCGAGTGCAAAGACCAGTGGAGCTCGGTGATCGCGGCCGTTTTCTTAAAAAAAAATTAGCAGGAGCGCTACCATTCATTTAAGGAGGAGAAAACAGAGAGTTTACAGTGTTGTTATTAAAAAAATAAAAGCTCAACTCCACACAGAACTAACATGATTAAACTAAAAAAGGCACTCCTCCTCCATAGCATCAGCTCTGAGCTTCAAATCCTCCTTGACCAGGTGAAACACCAAGAGAGGTGTAGCAAACCTTTCTTCAAAAATTCTCCGGTTCCGCTCCTTCCAAATGTTCCAGGCGGTGTACATGAGCACCCCTGCCACGTTTCTCTTGATCTGTTTAGGCAAGTTTCGCAAAGAGAAATTCCACCAGTCCTCCATCGACACACCCAAAGCAGGCACCTGAACCAGACCATCAAGCCACAGGGAGACCAGATGCCAAACCTCTCTAGCGAAGACACAGTGAAGACATATATGAGTTGCTGATTCCAGGGCCTGGTCGCAAAGGGAGCAAGTCGGATTGCACGGCCAATTCCGCGCTAGAAGTCTGTCAGCCGTCTGAATTTTGCATTGAATTAGAAGCCAGGCAAAGAGTCTGTGCTTCCCTTCAGCCTTCGCTTTCCAAATCTCATTTGCATTAAAGGAACAGAAAGACCCCGCGAACTGAACCTTGTAAGCGGACTTTGCCCAGTATGAACTAGAGATGCAAGCGGGGCGGGTTTTGCCGCAAGCCCGTTGTGTCGGTGCGGAGAGTAGTCCCGACACTAACTAGTGAGTTACGCTGTGATCGGCTTCTCGATGGTCGGTGCCAACGACAACACAGGGGACACAAGTTTATCCTGGTTCCGGCCGGGGCCGTACGTCCAGCAGTGGTGTGCTCGAGGCACTGTATTGCGTTGCACCGTGGTGCTTGCAGAGGGGAGCTACAAGCGGGGCGGGAGAGGAGGCTGGACCTCCAGGTCCCTGAGGTTTTGATTGAGGCAAGTGCCAATATCGTAGTGAAGGCAGAAAGCGTGTGGGTTAGTGCTCTCTGTCCTCTGTCCTCTTGCGGCCAGGGGACTGCCCCTCCTTTTATAGGTCAAGGAGGAGGCAGTTTACAGGCGTGCCGCACTGTTCTGGCTACGTGCGATGGCATGGCGGACAGTGCAACGGAGTGGACGGCCGTCCTGGCGAATCTTGCTTCTGGCGGAGCGTCGTGGCGTGCCCTGTACCTGCCCAGGAGCGGCTTCGAGGGTGGCAGCGTAGGAACTTTCCGTGTGGTCGTCGTCCGTACGTTGACTCGAGGGTGCGGCTGACGGGAGGTCGCAAGGGGCACAGCCGCGGTCGTGGCGGTGTCTTGTCGCCCCGCATTCCCACAGCGTCAGGGATGGCGCAGCAGTGCCCGGGATGGCGTCGTGATGGCGGGGATGGCCGCGCAGGACCGACGGTGATGGAGGTGACGCGCCTTACTGGTCCGGCGTCATGGTGTGGCGCGGAGCAGGCGTCCGTCCCCGTTTCGAGGGTTCCGCTGTCCTCTTTCGAGGGTGCGGCGCGTTGGCCGTACGAGAGTGGGTGGCGCAGTGTCGCGGAGCTGACCCTGGCCTTGCCGAGTGGGTGGCGCAGTGTCGCGGAGCTGACACTGGCCTTGCCGAGTGGGTGGCGCAGTGTCGCGGAGCTGACACTGGCCTTGCCGAGTGGGTGGCCTCATCGGGAGAGTTGGCCGAACAGCGCCGGGATATGATTCCCGGGCGTGTCAGAGGGATGGCATGGCGCGGATTCGTCTTTGACCCAGGCGCCTGCAAGTGTTAGAACGCTGAACGCCCCTGTCGGGGGAGCAGGTGCAGGGGCGGCGAGCCTGTGAGGGCGTCGAGTGAGACGGAATCTCACCCAAGGGGGCGATCGACCCTCGAGCGAGGCGGAGTTTCACCCGGGGGGTGGGGCGACCAACCCTCGAGCGAGGCGGGGTCTCGTGGCGCTGCGCCCCTCGAGCGAAGCGGAGTTTCGCCCGGGAGTGGCTGGGCCGACTGCTCTGGTGGGCTGCTGGGGCCACCAGGGCTGGGGGCCCGGCCGCTGGGCCGTGACTATCTTGAGCGCGTTTAGGTTTGTGAATTCGTTTGTGTTTTAGTCTTTGCGAAAGTGAATGGGTTTCCCCCGGTTTTTTAGGGGACCCTTACGGCTGTCCCCGACAGTAGCCCCCGAGCATCTGCGGGTGTATCCATTAGGATCCCGCAGATGCTGACGCTTACTGATGGGACCTTCTTCCCTCCTGATTGCCGTGCTATTCCGTGGGGGCGCGCTAGCGGACCCGCGGGTCTAGCCCCCGAAGCCTTGGAGGAGTGTGTGTACTCCTTCAAGGTTTTTTCGCAGCGTCGTCATTTGTGCGAGGCGTTTATTTCAGCCGGCCTCGGCGGTATTTCAGCCGGCCTTGGCGGTGCCGTACGCACGTGCCGACGTTCGCGCGCGTTCGGTGCATATCCAGGAGGTGTAGCCACGCGTCGAGCCCCCGAGCCTGGGCCCGTTCGAGGCGATCGGGGCGGGCTCTCCGACTTGTTGGTACGTTCCCTCGCCGTCCCTCCGCGGGACGGGGGGGTGAGGTGTCCACAACTCCCATCGAGCGGGTCGCGAATTGCGGGTTCCTCTTCGAGCTGTTATCGGGTGATTCAAGTGGACGCCCATGCCCCGTTCGATAAGGGTTGGCTCGTGGTCCGGAGACTCGTCCATGAAAGCGCTTACGTGGGTTTGCTAGGCAGGGCTCGGTCCCGTTCGCTGGGGACCGAGGGCGCGGAAGCTCTCCCTCGATGGGATCCCTCGACTAGCTGCCCTCGTTGGCTCTTGAATACGACATGTGGGGCGCCCTCGAGCTGGTGAGCTCGAGGACAGTCTCGAATGCGCGCGCCCTCGTCGTCCCTGACTCTGTTGATCTGGGGCGCCTGTTCGGACCCTTCGAGGGTCAGGCTTCGAACCCCTGATTAGTAGGGCCATTGCGGGGTGGCAGCTTCGTGCCCCCGTCTCGATTGCATCTGCAGGATTCGTGGGTTCGCGGTCGAGTCGACCCCCGAGCTGCTGATCAGTAATCCTCTAGAATCGAGGGCACCCGTGGCGCCCGCTTTCACCGAGCGGGTCTCGAGGCCACTGGTCAGTAATCGCACCCTTCGAGGGTCTGGTTTTTCGAGCACTGGGCTCGGGCCGTGCGAGGGTCACACTTACGCAGTAAGGGACTAGGCCGTTTAAATGCCCACAGTTGTGGCTTAAGTCGTGCGTCGCGGGCGCGCCTTTTCAGGCGTCGCGGCCGCGCGCGTAGTGGGCGATGTGGGCGGCCGTGACGGCCCGCTGCGGCTCTTCGGTTGTCGCGCCGTAATGATCGCGCGTGCGCGCGCGACCGGCTGTTACGGTGCGGTGGCCCCCGCTTGTCAGTGGTAGATGCAGCCGCCTGCAGTTAATGCGCGCGGCGCGCGGTTTGGGGAGCGTGGCTCCCTTAGATCTATAAATCCAAGTAGAGGGAGGCGGAAGTTCCTTACCTCGTTACTTAGCGCCGCCGCCCTTTCGTTTCGCCCGCCGCTAGCTTCGTCTTCGTGCGCCGCTGTCAATCGCAATGGCTCCCCCCCAGCCGATCACGGTGCTGGATCCGCTGCCGTGGAGCCGCTCGACGGTGACGAAGCTCGCCCTGAGCGAGCTCGTGAACAGCGGCCAGCTGGCGCCGAACGTGGAGGGGCAGCCCTCGGCGTGGATCGTTCCGCCGGCGACGGACCGGGAGCCCAACCCGCCGTACGGCTACGTCGTCAGCTTCATCCGGCACCATGAGCGCGGCTTCGCCGCGCCGGCGAGCCGCTTCATGCGCGGACTGTGCCACCACTACGGGGTGGAGCTGCACAACTTCGCCCCCAATGCGATTTCGCAGGCGGCCACCTTCGTTGGCGTCTGCGAGGGATTCCTGGGGATCCCAGTGAACTGGGATCTCTGGGTCCATCTCTTCCGCGCGGAGCTGCATACGCTCGCTACGCCCGAGGCACGGGTGCGCCGGGCGGTGCGCGCCGGCGGCCTGTCGGTCTCGCTCCGCAACGACGGCGCCGGCCTTCCCCCCTACACCGGCAAGGTGCTGAAGGAGAAGGCCGACTCCTGGCACCACGGCGTGTCCCCTTCTTCGCACCAGGCGCGGTTGGATTCGCTCCTAACCGCGTTGAAGAGCCTGGCGGATGCCGGGTTGGGGGCGGCTTCGGTCCTTGCGAACCTCCACCACCGGCGGATCGTTCCCCTCATGGAGAGGGAGCTCCGTATTTACGAGATGAGCGAGGCGGCCAACCCTACGTCGTTGGCGCGCTCGCGGTTCCTGAATGAGCGCCTCGCTCGGGAATACGCGGCCACGAGGGCGAGGCGCGCCATCAGCCTCAAGGCCGGCCGGCACAGCAACGACGACCTCTGGTCGTTCGTTATGCTCCCCGACGCTCCGGCGGTGAGTAGGCCTTCCTCCCTTTCTCGTTCCCCTGCAACGTACCAGCATGGTTTTGACAGTCGCCTTTTGGCAGATGGTGACCGTGGATGCCTCGCGGTCGGACCCGCCCACGCCCCGAGCTCGAGCGGTTGCCCGCGCCACGCAGCGGCGGGAGCAGGAGCGGGCGGCGCGCAGGAAGGAGAAGAGAATCCGGCGGCGGGAGCGTCGGGAGCAGCGGGACGAGGAGTATCGGCTGCGCGAGCAGCAGGGACTCTCTTCCCCGGCGACTCCGGGGAACTCGTCGTCGGGAGAGGAGGAAGAAGAGGGAAGCGACGGGGGGCGGCGCCCCCTCCCCGAGAGGTGGAATCCCTCGACCCCCTCACCGAGAGCCGCAGAGGCGGCAGAGGAGCAGGCACCCGTGGTGGGCGCGGAAGCGCCCACCGCCGGGCGGTCCGTGGACGAGGCGGCGCGCGTTGCGGAAGCACCAGCGCGTGCCGCGGAAGTGTCTGGGAGCGCCGTGGTGGCGACCACGAGCGCCACAGCAGCGCCCGCTGAACCCTTGAGGAAGAGGAAGCGAGGTTTCTCCACCTTGAGGTAAGCAGTCGCTCCTCCAGACGTTCCGGTTTCGAGGGGCTGGAGCTCAGTTGTTTGTCTCCGCGTTCGCAGGGTGGCGCCGACCGTTCCCGCCCTCGCGCCTGCTAAAGCGCTCAGGTCGGATGCGTCCGTACCCACGAGGCGACGCTCGTCGAGGGCGCCACGGGCGGCCGGGAGCGCGGCGATGACGGGCGAGCCACCGCGCAGCGCGGCCGTGGCCACGGAGCCGCAGCAGGAGGCGACGGCCGCGGCGGCGGCTACGACAGCGGCAACCGCCGCGCCGACGGTCCGGCCTCTGCCTGTGCCGGCGGCGGGTGGTCAGGCGGCCGTGGTGGAGATCCATGACGATGACGCGCCTCCGCCTGGATGGGGCCAATGGGAGAACTGGCCCGCGCCAGCCCCCGAGCCCACGGCGGGGGTGTTGGTGATGCGGGAAGATGGCTGCGTGATGTCGCAGCCCTCGGCGCATGGCGCCGAGGCCTCGTCGTCTCGTGCCGGCCCTCCTGCCCCCGACGGCGCCGCGGCGCGTGCGGAGCGGGAGCGGGAGCAAGCCAGCGCGCCGTCGGCCCTCTGCCTCGAGGCCCTGGCCGAGCAGGCGCTGTGGCAAGAGTTCCGCGACCACGGCGCCTCGCTCAACAACGCGCTGGACGAGGTGCTGCGGATCCACGGGGGTCCTGCGTGGCGGATTTTCCAGGTACGCGTCTCTTCTGTTGGATTTCGGAGTTTCTTCCCCCCTCGTCTCTCCCGCGTTCACGCTTTTTCCGACTCAAACTCTCTTCCGCCTTGTCTGCCGGTGGCAGGAATTGGAGGGTCAAGCCCGGGAGAAGTACGGCCGCCTCGACCGGCTGAGCACCGAGCGCAACTGGTACCGGGATCAATACGACGCTCTTGACGCCCTTGTCGAGGCCCTGCGGACTGACAACGGGTGGCTGGAGTACCGGCTTCAGGCAGTGCGGGACGAGCTCCTGGAGCAGGACGCCCAGGCTGCGGAAGGTGTTTCTGCGGTCGCGAAGGTGCGGACAGCGCTCCTGGAGCGGGACGAGGCGCTGCGGAAGGCGCGCGAGGACGCAGCCGCGATGCAGACCATGGCGGCAGAGTGGGAGACGGAGGTGGCCACGATTCGCGCCCAGCTCGAACGGGACCGTGCAACCCTCGAGGGAGCACGGTCTTGGCAGAGCCAGGCCGAGGAAAGGGCCAAGGAGGCCGAGCAGCTGAGGGCCAGCCTGGCGGACCAGGCCGCCTCCCTTGCGTCGACGGGGGAGCAGCTTCAGCGGGAGCGGGACGCGCGCCGGCAGGCGGACGTTCAGCTCCAGCAGGAGCGAACCGCCCTCGCTGAGGCTCGGGCCGCCCTCGAGCGCGAGCGCCTGGCACGAGAAGAGGCCCAGGGTCTCCTTCAGCAGGAGCGCGCCGCACTCGAGGGGGCGCAAGCGACCCTCAAGCAACGGGACGAAGAAGTCTCGCGGCTCGATGGGGAGCTGAACCAGCTCAGCGTCTCCTACGAGGACCTGCGCCAGGCTGTCGTGGAGCAGGAAGCTACGGTCCTTAGCCTGCGGCAGGGGGCCGAAGTCGCGCGCAAGGCCCTCGATACGGAGAAGAAACAGGTTGAAGGTGAGTCGCCTCTCTTCGCATTTTGTATGTCGATTTGGTTCGCTTGGGATCCGCTCTCAATTTTTGTTTTTCGTTCACGGGTTTCAGGCCTGCGGAACGCTCTTGGGAACTCGACGACCCAGGCGGAGTCCCTCCAGGCGGCCTACAACTCCTCACAGCAGGAGCTGGAGGAGCTGCGGGCCGCCGCCCTCGAGGCGTGCCAGGGGGTCGAAGAGGGCGAAGTGCAGGCTGGGAGCTCGATGGCGAGTCGCCTCCGCGCCCTCGGCAGGCATGTTACCCAGCGCGTGCGCCGCGCCATTTACCTGGGAGTTCAGAAAGCTCTTGGCGTGGTGGCTTCCCACTACCAGGTCGACCTCGAGGCCGTTTCCACGGGCTACGTCGTTCCCGTTGGCGTTGACGACGAGGTGGCGATGAACCGTGCGGATGCGCTCGCTGCTCCTGCCGCCGACATCCTCGCCGAGGACTTCATGGACTTCCTCTTCCCGGACGCTCCCCCGGCTGGCGGCCCCCAAGCCTGAAGACCATTGGGCGTTTGTGCCCTTTATGTTTTTGATGTTAGAATTCGAGCCGCGCGGCTGTTGTAGTAAACATTCGCTGTTTAAAACGCTTCAATGTTTGTAAGTTGAAAAACTCGTTGTTTATTTCGGCAATTGTGTTGTTCTGCCTCTCCGCTTTCTTAGGCGAACCCTGGCTGGGAAGGTTTTCGTTCGCACGGGTAGCTCATAGGCAAAGTGGCGAGGGGGAAGGGCCGTATCCTGCCGGAGGTGTGGGCTATCCCCGACTCGCACGTCTTCGCCCTTTGGCCACTCGCGTCCCGCGTGGGTTCACCCAAAGTTTGGGTCGAGGCATACTTAGCACATTTGCGGCGAATTTTGCGAAAAAATGGGACCATTTTTTGGGGGGGACGCCCCCACAGTAGCCCCCGAGGGGGATTTGGTCTTCGGGAGAAAACCAAGTCGCCCTTCAGCTTTTATTAATCTGATGGAAATTACAGCCAACTGGGGTGTTGGGTATGTAATGACAAGAAATACTTGGAAATTCTTTCTAAGGGTAGAAGCGACGTAGCTGTTGGATGTTCCAAGCGTTGGTGAGTTCCTCGCCGTCCTCGTTGGCCAGCTTGTAGGTGCCGGGCTTGAGCACTTTGACAACGATGTAGGGTCCCTCCCATGGGGGCGATAGCTTGTGGCGGCCTCGATTGTCTTGGCGTAGCCTTAGGACTAGGTCCCCTTCGTCGAAGTCTCGGCGTCGTACCTTCCGGGCCTGGTGCCGCCTCAGAGCCTGCTGGTATCTTGCTGAATGCATCAGGGCCACAGTGCGGGCTTCGTCCAACTGATCCAGTGAGTCCTCGCGGGCTCGCTGGTTGGTGCCCTCGTCGTAGCTCTTGACTCTGGGGGACCCGTATTCCAGATCCGTGGGGAGGACGGCCTCCGCGCCATAGACGAGGAAGAACGGGGTGAATCCCGTGGCCCTGCTCGGAGTGGTTCTGAGGCTCCATACGACCGCCGGCAGCTCCTGGAGCCATTTCCGGCCAGACTTGTTCAGTCTGTCGAAAATTCTGGGCTTGAGGCCTTGTAGGATCATGCCATTGGCCCGCTCCACTTGACCATTGGTCTGTGGGTGCGCGACGGCCGCCCAGTCCACGCGGATGTGGTGCTTGTCGCAGAATTCCAGGAACTTCCTGCCGGTGAACTGGGGCCCGTTGTCGGTGATGATGGAGTTAGGCACCCCAAACCGGTGGATGATGTCGGTGAAGAATATTACGGCCTGCTCTGCCCTGAGATTCGTGATTGGGCGCGTTTCGACCCACTTGGAGAACTTGTCAATGGCGACTAGCAGGTGCGTGTAGCCCCCGGGCGCCCTTCGTAGGGGCCCGACAATGTCCAGCCCCCACACGGCAAAAGGCCACGTGATGGGGATCGTCTGGAGGGCATGCGCCGGGAGATTGGTCTTGCGGGCGTAAAACTGGCACCCTTCGCAGGTGCGCACGATCTCGCTGGCATCAGCAACCGCGGTAGGCCAATAGAAGCCCTGGCGAAACGCGTTGCCCACGAGGGTGCGTGGCGCCGCGTGGTGGCCACACACGCCCGCGTGGATGTCCCGAAGGAGCTCGCGCCCCTGGGGGATGGGTATGCACCGCTGCAGGACGCCTGACGCAGCGCGCTTGTACAGCTCGCCGTCGACGAGGGCGAATGACTTGGCCTTCCTGGCGATGCGTCTGGCCTCGGACCGATCCGAGGGAAGCTCCCCTTGCTCCATCCAGGCGAGGTACTTGGCCCGCCAGTCCTCCGCGCGGGGGGCTGGCTCCGTGTCCATGGCTTCGGCCGCATCGTAGCCCTCGAGCAAGGAGAGCACAAACGCCTCGTTCGTGGGGTCTTCATTCATGGGTTCCGCGCCCGCTGGGTTCGAGGGAGCCCCCGAGGGTTCCTCTTGACTCGAGGGTGTCGATTCGAGGTTGACGGACGGCCTGGCGACGTCTCGTGCAAAAACGTTCGGGGGGACGGTGATTCGCCCCGACGCGATTTTTGCGAGTTCGTCCGCCTCCTCGTTGTACCTGCGGGGTACGTGGTTAAGCTCGAGGCCGTAGAACTTGTCCTCGAGAGCTCGTACGGCGTTGCGGTAGGCCTCCATTTTGTCGTCGTGGCAACTCGCATTCTTCATAACTTGGTCAATCACGAGCTGCGAGTCCCCCCTGACGTCGAGGCGTTTGATGCCTGTCTCGATGGCGATTCGGAGGCCGCAAAGAAGGGCCTCGTACTCCGCCATGTTGTTTGACGCGGGGAAATGCAGGCGTACCGCGTATCTCATGTGCTCCCCGAGGGGTGAGAGGAAGAGCAGGCCCGCGCCTGCCCCTGTTTTCATCACCGACCCGTCGAAGTAGAGGGTCCAGCATTCGGCCTGGATTTGCGGCGGCGGCAGTTGTGTGTCCGTCCATTCGGCGACGAAATCCGCCAGGATTTGGGACTTGATTGCCTTGCGCGGCGCATAAGCGAGCGTCTCGCCCATCAATTCCACAGACCACTTGGCGATTCTGCCCGTCGCGTCCGGGTTGCGGATGATCTCACCCAACGGAAACGAGGAGACCACCGTGACCGGGTGGGCCTCGAAGTAGTGCCGGAGCTTGCGCCGCGCGAGCACTACTGCGTATAGCAGCTTCTGGATCTGTGGGTACCGTGCCTTGGTCTCGGATAGCACTTCGCTGATGTAGTACACGGGCCTCTGGACTGGCAGGGCGTGCCCCTCCTCCGTACGCTCCACCACGATGACGGCGCTGACCACCTGAGTGGTCGCGGCGACGTAGAGGTACAGAGGCTCGTGGTTCTGGGGCGGCGTTAAGATTGGCGCGTGGGTGAGCGTCGCCTTGAGTTTGTCAAGTGCCTCCTGGGCCTCGACGGTCCAGGAGAAGCGCTCGTGTTTCTTCAGGAGTCGGTAGAGGGGTAATCCCTTCTCGCCGAGCCGCGAGATGAAGCGGCTCAAGGCGGCGAGGCACCCCAACACCTTCTGTACCCCCTTGAGGTCTCGAATCGCGCCCATGCGTTCGAGGGCCGCGACCTTCTCGGGGTTGGGCTCGATGCCCCGCTGGGAAACTATGTATCCTAGCAGCATGCCCCGCGGCACTCCGAAGACGCACTTCTCGGGGTTCAGCTTCACCCCGTTGGCTCGCAGGCAATCGAATGCCACGCGCAGGTCGCTAACCAGGTCGTCCGCCTTCCTGGTTTTCACGACTATGTCATCTACGTAAGCCTCAACGGTTCGCCCGATGTGGTCTCCGAAAACGTACTGCATACATCGCTGGTATGTAGCGCCCGCGTTTCGGAGGCCAAACGGCATCGTTACGTAGCAGAACATTCCGAACGGCGTGATGAACGAAGTTGTAAGCTGGTCGGACTCCTTCATCTTTATTTGGTGGTACCCGGAATAGGCATCGAGGAAACACAATAGTTCACACCCTGCGGTTGAGTCAACGATTTGATCGATTCGTGGCAAAGGAAAAGGAACTTTGGGACATGCTTTATTCAAACTAGTGTAATCTACACACATCCGCCACTTCCCATTCTTTTTCTTGACTAGTACAGGATTAGCTAGCCACGTAGGGTGAAAAACTTCCTTGATGAATCCGGCCTCGAGGAGCTTCCGCAGCTCCGCTCCGATCGCCCGGCGCCGCTCTTCGTCAAAGCGGCGGAGCCGTTGTTGCACGGCTCGGGAGTGAGGTAGGATATCAAGGGAGTGCTCGGCGACCTCCCTCGGGATGCCTGGCATATCCGAGGGACTCCACGCGAAGATATCGGCGTTGGCGCGGAGAAAGTCGACGAGCACCACTTCCTATTTCGGGTCGAGGGTGGAACTGACCCTCAACACCTTGCCCTCGGGGGCTGCAGGGTCGAGGGGCACCTCCTTCGTTTGTTCGGCAGCCTCGAAACTGCCCGCGTGCTTGGCGGAGGAGTCGGGGCCCTCGTTGGCCAGCTTCTCCATGTCTGCGACAAACGTTTCGTCGAGCGCCAGGGCCTCAGCGTGCTCGACGCACTCGACGTCACAGTCGAATGCGTGCTCGATCGACGAGCCCACGGTGATTACGCCTTTTGGCCCCGGCATCTTCATCTTGAGGTAAGTGTAGTTCGGGACCGCCATGAACTTGGCATAGCACGGACGGCCAAGGATGGCGTGGTACGCGCCCCGGAACCCCACTACCTCAAAGGTGAGGACTTCCTTGCGGAAGTTGTCCGGTGTGCCGAACCAGACTGGTAGGTCGATCTGCCCGAGGGGCTGGACGCGCTTGCCTGGCGCGACGCCGTGGAACGGCGCCGTGCTGGGCCGCAGCTGGTCCAACCCAATCCCCATCAGTCGTAGGGTGTGGGCGTAGAGGATGTTGAGGCTGCTGCCGCCGTCCATCAGCACCTTGGAAAACCGCGCGTTGCCGATGATGGGATCGACGACCAACGGGTACTGGCCCGGGTTGGGGATGCGGTTCGGGTGGTCCTTGCGGCTGAAGGTGATGGCGTCCTCCGACCAATCGAGGAAGGAAGGAGGTGCCCTCTCCGCGGCGAGGACCTCGTGCCGCTCTCGCTTGCGCCGATTGGTGGACATGTCCACCGTCGGTCCCCCGAAGATGAAGAAGACGTTCTCCACCGCAGGGAAGCCGTCAGCGTCTCCGCCACCCCCGTCCTTCTTGGCCTCGTCCTCCCTCGCGGCGACGCGGCGGTAGTACTTCTTGAGCATGTCGCACTGCTCAAGTGTGTGGTTGACTGGGGTCTTGTGGTACGGGCAGGGCTTCTTCAACATATCGTCGAATACGCCGGGGCCTCGAGGAGTCCCTCGAGGGCCCTTTCGAGCCGGGTCAACTGCGAGGGCCTCGTCCCCGCCGTTGTCGTGTCCCTGCGCGCGCGTCTCGTGGCGCGGCTTCTTGCCCTTCTTGCCCCGCTTGTGCTTGTGCTGGGGCTCCTTGGACTTGCTGCCCTCCGCGGGCGCGTCGTCCGCGCGCTTGCCCTTCTTGCCGTCGAAAATGGCACCCACTGCCTCCTCTCCGGAGGCGAAGCTGGTGGCGATGTCGAACAGCTCGTTGGAGTCGACCGGCGGGCTCCTCCCGAGCTCGCGCACGAGGTCCCGACAGGTCGTGCCTTCAAGGAAGGCGTGCACGATCTCGGACTGAGCAACGCTCGGGAGCTCAGTACAGCGCTTTGAAAAGCGCCGTATGAAGTCCCGGAGCGACTCGCCGGGCTTCTGGGCGCACGCTCGTAGGTCCCAGGAGTTCCCAGGGCGCACATATGTGCCCTGGAAGTTCCCCACGAACGTGCGCACTAAGTCATCCCAGCTGTGGATCTGGCTGGGCGGTAGGTGCTCGAGCCATGTTCTGGCCGAGTCCGCAAGGTGCAGCGGCAGATTGCGGATGATCACCGCATCGGTGGTGGCTCCGCCCAGCTGACAAGCCAGACGGTAGTCGTTGAGCCACACACGAGGGTCCGTCTCCCCCGTGTACTTGTCGATGGTGGTGGGCTGGCGGAAACGCTGGGGGAAACTCGCCGCACGGATTTCCCGACTGAACACTCGGGTTCCCGGGGGTTCCGGCGTTGGCGAGCGGTCCTCTCGGCTGTCGTAGCGACCACCTCGTCGAGGGTGGTAGCCTGCCGCCGCTCGCGCCTCCGCGTCGCCCTTTCGCTTGGCGTTCAGGACGTTGCGGGCGTCTCCGTCGTGGGCCTCGCCGCGCGTGTCAAGGATCCGCTCCTTGACAGGCGTCTTGCCCTGGTTTGGCGGCTGCTCCGCCGCGCCGTCCGCGTGGACGGACGCCTCCTGGTCCTTCGCGCCACCGTCGCCCCGCGCGCTGGACTGGTTGCGCATGCGGGACGCGGAGCTCTCGGCCTGCTGCACGGCCGCTTGCTCGATGAGAGTCTGCGCCTCGCGGCGCAGGTTACGTGCCTCGGGCGTCGATGGCTCGGGCATGGCCCGAAGTAGTGTTGCCACCGCGATGAGTTTTTGGCTGGCACGAAGTGGCGTGTGTGGGTCGTCCACATTGAAGTTGGCGTTGATGCGCTCGCAGGCTTGCTTCCCGGCGTCTCGGGCGCGTTCGCCGCGCGCCGAGGCTTCCCCTGCGATAGTTGCACGCAGGAGCCGCACCTGCCGGTACTCTTCCGCGAGCTTCGCCTCGAGCTCGCGTGCCTGGGCCAGCTGCGCATTGACGTCCGCATTGCCCGCTGGTGGGGCCGGTGGCGGGTTCGGCTCCGGATGCTGGGCCGCGCTCCCGTCGCCCGCTCCGTTTGCGCCGTCTTGCTCGTTGGCGATGACAACGAAGCACTCGCGCGAGGGATCGTAACTCCCCTCGCTGGAGTCGTCGGAGCAACCGAACCAGTAGTCCGCGGCATCAAGGAATCGCCGGAAGACCACAGGGTCCGGTACACCGGAGAAGTCCCACTCTGCGTAGCCATGCGAAGTTGAGGGCGGCAGTTCGCTGGGCGAGCCGTGGTACGACTCGTCGTTGGTGGTGGCGATGAGGTTCCGGATCGACAGCAAGTGATGGCCCGGGAGATCCTCGTACGCGGCCATATCGGTGCTGACGGATGAGGCGTACGCCGCAGCAGGGTTGCGCATCCCGTGGGGAAACTGCGGCCCCGCGGCCACGTGCTCCCCCGCAGGGTGCGCCACCGTGCCGCTTGGTGGGGGCGCGTCGTTCCGGGCCGCCTCGCGTGTCGCCCGGCGTCGCTCCGTGCGCGCCTGGCGCGAGCGCTGACCGGGGCGTTTGCGGCGTCGGGGCGTCGAGGCGCTCGCGGCAGCCGCCCGGGTGGGTGCCGGAGCGTCAGTAGCAGGCGTGGCGGGCATTGGGCCCGGCCCAGTCGACCGCCACGGGTGGAGCTCGTCGAAGTTGGTGAGGCGCATGAGGTAGCCGTTCCCTGTAGCCTGGAAGTTCAGGCTCCCAAACCGGATTTCGAATCCAGCGGGGAGAGGGTCCGAGCTGCCCATGGCGTATCTCTGGGACGTCATCTCGGTACGAATCACCATCGAGAGTGCGGGTGAGGGGTTGATCACAGCGCGAGGGTCCCCTACCTGGCGCGCCAACTGTCGGTGCGGAGAGTAGTCCCGACACTAACTAGTGAGTTACGCTGTGATCGGCTTCTCGATGGTCGGTGCCAACGACAACACAGGGGACACAAGTTTATCCTGGTTCCGGCCGGGGCCGTACGTCCAGCAGTGGTGTGCTCGAGGCACTGTATTGCGTTGCACCGTGGTGCTTGCAGAGGGGAGCTACAAGCGGGGCGGGAGAGGAGGCTGGACCTCCAGGTCCCTGAGGTTTTGATTGAGGCAAGTGCCAATATCGTAGTGAAGGCAGAAAGCGTGTGGGTTAGTGCTCTCTGTCCTCTGTCCTCTTGCGGCCAGGGGACTGCCCCTCCTTTTATAGGTCAAGGAGGAGGCAGTTTACAGGCGTGCCGCACTGTTCTGGCTACGTGCGATGGCATGACGGACAGTGCAACGGAGTGGACGGCCGTCCTGACGAATCTTGCTTCTGGCGGAGCGTCGTGGCGTGCCCTGTACCTGCCCAGGAGCGGCTTCGAGGGTGGCAGCGTAGGAACTTTCCGTGTGGTCGTCGTCCGTACGTTGACTCGAGGGTGCGGCTGACGGGAGGTCGCAAGGGGCACAGCCGCGGTCGTGGCGGTGTCTTGTCGCCCCGCATTCCCACAGCGTCAGGGATGGCGCAGCAGTGCCCGGGATGGCGTCGTGATGGCGGGGATGGCCGCGCAGGACCGACAGTGATGGAGGTAACGCGCCTTACTGGTCCGGCGTCATGGTGTGGCGCGGAGCAGGCGTCCGTCCCCGTTTCGAGGGTTCCGCTGTCCTCTTTCGAGGGTGCGGCGCGTTGGCCGTACGAGAGTGGGTGGCGCAGTGTCGCGGAGCTGACCCTGGCCTTGCCGAGTGGGTGGCGCAGTGTCGCGGAGCTGACACTGGCCTTGCCGAGTGGGTGGCGCAGTGTCGCGGAGCTGACACTGGCCTTGCCGAGTGGGTGGCCTCATCGGGAGAGTTGGCCGAACAGCGCCGGGATATGATTCCCGGGCGTGTCAGAGGGATGGCATGGCGCGGATTCGTCTTTGACCCAGGCGCCTGCAAGTGTTAGAACGCTGAACGCCCCTGTCGGGGGAGCAGGTGCAGGGGCGGCGAGCCTGTGAGGGCCTCGAGTGAGACGGAATCTCACCCAAGGGGGCGATCGACCCTCGAGCGAGGCGGAGTTTCACCCGGGGGTGGGGCGACCAACCCTCGAGCGAGGCGGGGTCTCGTGGCGCTGCGCCCCTCGAGCGAAGCGGAGTTTCGCCCGGGGGTGGCTGGGGCGACTGCTCTGGTGGGCTGCTGGGGCCACCAGGGCTGGGGGCCCGGCCGCTGGGCCGTGACTATCTTGAGCGCGTTTAGGTTTGTGAATTCGTTTGTGTTTTAGTCTTTGCGAAAGTGAATGGGTTTCCCCCGGTTTTTTAGGGGACCCTTACGGCTGTCCCCGACACGTTGGACAAACCCGCCCCGCAAACCCGCTGGGCAGTCGCAATTTTGCCCGCATGACAATGCGGCTAAAGCGGGCCAGCCAACGGGGCCCAGCGGCGCCGCGAGCCCGCAAAAAAGAAAAAAAAGAGATCGACCGTCAGGCGCCGCCATGCTCGCTGTGCTGTGCTCATGGCGCCGCCGTCTTGCAACTCGCCACCAACGGATCAAATACTGCAGTGTTGCCTCTTTTCTCCTCACGGTGAGCGAAGGGCGGGGTCGTTGTTGAGGATGCAGTCCTGGAAGGAGGAGCAGTGCGCGAAGCCCAGCGTGTGGCCGCCCGACAGCACGACGAGGTCCTTGGTGGAGAGGCCCCGGGAGTGGAAGGCCTGCTTGAGCTGGTCGAAGCTGGCCCTGGGCCCCGGCATGCAGCAGCGCCGTCGTCTCGCTGGCCAGGGAGACGCGACCGTCCCGGCGGCCGACGGGCACCAGCCAGGACGGCCCGCCGGACAGGGCGACAGCGTCCCTGGCGGCGAGCGCTAGGATGTCGGCGCAGGAGACGACGCCGGGGCAGAGGGCCTCCATGGCGGCCTTGGCGTTGTCGATGACGGCGTGGAGGGAGGCGTTGGGCGGGCCGTCCTTGTCGGCCGTGACGTTGGCCGTGGAGTCGAGGAGAACGGACGCGTCGCACCCCTGCTCTCGCCGTCTTGCTCTCCTCGAGTGGAGAGGGAGCTCCACTACCGCGTCACCCGCGCAGCTCCCACGCTCCGGCGATCTGGATAGGGACTTCGGGAGAGAAGAATTCTTGAGAAAGAGAGAAAAGGAGATGGAGAATGCTACGGAAGTGATAAGGCAGGGTCCACCATGTGCTGATGTTGGACCTATGTGAGAGGGAATGGGGTCCACCCAAGCAAGCCGCTGCTTGCCCGCTCGTGTTTGCATGCTTTGCGGCTTGACGCGGGCCGCCGCGTGTGCCCGCAGAAGCGATGCGGCGAGAAGCGGGCTGCCGCGTGTGCCCGCAAAATGGTTCGCGGCGTTGCCCGCCCCGCTTGCATCCGTAGTATGAACCGTGCGCTGTCCACTTCCATGTGAACCTTGTAAGCGGACTTTGCATTGATCGCGGCCGTGAACAGCGTAAACTAACCTGTACGGCTCCGGTGGGGAGCCGTGCGGTTTCGGTTAGAAAACTCTCGCCTTTCTGCCCTGCCCATGCCAGCGTCTCCTGCATTCCTGCATCCCCACGAGCTTGTCCGCAAGGCAACAGCGCGAGCCGCGACCCGTGCTTGTCCGCACTCGCTTGCACTCTCAGCTACATTAGACGAGCCCCGTACCAGCATTAAGAGTAATTATTAAGATAGTATACACGATTAAAACATTCTGTTTGTAGACTTGTGTGTACTTTTGTACTAGCTACTACAGTAGACTCCTGTTCGGAGAAGCAACCGTGCTTTTTATGAATTCCTCTTGCTACCACGTCAGGTCAGGGCCGTGGTTTTTTTCCTCGGCCCCTTGCTGATCTCGGCAGAGCTTGTTGGGTCCCATTCTCCCAGAGTACTACATTGCTCCATGTGGTCCAACATTCTGGCCAGACGTACACGTCGTTGCTACTGCAGCACACGAGCACGAGTCCATGGCCATGCTCGGCGGTGGCGCCGGCCGACCGTGAGATCACGGCCTGGAGTTATGGCGCTGCACTGCTCGCCTACAGGCTCGTAACGGCCAGTGTGAGCAGCGAGCACCAGCCACGCAAACACGCGCAGCACGTTGGCGCTCCCATGCTCAGTGGTCGTCTTCAAGCTAGTACGAAAAAGGGAAGGAGCAAGTCGAGGCAAAGGAGGATCTCTCGTCTGAACAGGGGACAGCCGCCAACTCCGACTGACTATTTGATGAAGGATACAGTACGTACATCCTTGCAATCTTGCATTGATTCGTCTGCCCCAGCCCAGAAAACCAGAATGGCCGAGCGGCGAGCGCCCTGGGCCACACCACCCGTCCGGTGGCGCCGAGCCGTCGTCGGCTTGGAGCACATGGAGTGCTGCTGCGCGTGCCTGCCGCGCCGACGACCGGGGGTCACCGGGAAGCACGAGCAGCGCCGGCACCGGCGCCTCCTGCTGCACTGCACCCCTCCTCTCTTGGGCCCTCGGCACGCGAGCGTTCAATGCCGCCGCGGCCACATGTCTGGTGGGGTGTTTCCCACAGTCCCACAGCAGATTGGGCCCTTGCATATCGCACCATCTGCTGCTACTGCTAGCTGGTTGCTTGCCTCACATTCACCCGGCGCCGCTGTTCGCGAAGCCCGCTCTTGTTCGAGGCAACTGCTCCATCGTGGCACGAGCAATCCGGTACACGATGCAAGCCCGTGCGACATGCAAATATGCAATGCAGTGGCCGGATTGTGCGAACACGAGGCTATACAGTTTCGATGCCGCGGCATGGAACGCACGAGTTCTTTCGCCTTCAGGCACCCCATGTAGAGCTGACGTACGGAATGAATCAGGAGTTCAGGACGGATCAAACTAGAGATTAAAATGGGCAAGGAATTCACGATTCCGAATCTATCTCCTCCGGCAGATTCTCTCTAGACGTGGTAATGGATTTTGGAAAATCCAAATCCAATTGGATTTTTTCCTTTTGAACTTCGTTGGACTGGATTATTTTGGATGTGGATGTCCACATGCTAAATTAAATTGGATGTCCAATCAGTATTGGATGTCCAAGCGGGACCTTTTAATTCTAATATCCGGCTCTGGACGTGGGTCCCGCATATAGATTTGGCTTCACCGATTTGCACGAAGTAGCGAACTGTCATATTAAGGTATCTCACCAAATTTTGGTCAAATCCGCTAAAATTTTATAGTGTGAACGCGAGATTTTAATTCTAGGGTCCGACCCTAGATGTGGGTCCCACATATAGATTTGGCTTCACCGATTTGCACTGAGTAGCGGACTGTTATATCAAGGCATCTCACCAAATTTCGGTCAAATCCGCTAAAATTTTATAGTGTGAACGCGAGCTTTTAATTCTAGGTCCGGCTCCGGACGTGAGTCCCACATATAGATTTGGCTTCACCGATTTGCACTGAGTAGCGGACTGTCATATTAAGGCATCTCACCAAATTTCGGTCAAATCTGCTAAAATTTTATAGTGTGAACACGAGCTTTTAATTCTAGGGTCCGGCTCTGGACATGTCCCACATAGATTTATCTGAGTAGTCAACCTGGTGGTGGTTAGATTATATTGTTGGATATTGGATTTTGAGTGAGTGAATTGGAGCTTTATAATTTAGAATCTTACTGGATTTTTCTTCTTTGGATTATGGATGTTGATCCATTCCCACGTATAATTCTCTCCCTAGTAAAAATAACAAGCATCAAAACTGCTGCTGCTAAGGTAGCGATCTCAAAAGATAATGTCATCTGACCGGGACGGGATTCGTCTCGCCCCGCACACAAAACTGCCAACAAATAATATTTAATCCATGGCCAAGTCTACATTGTTCACAAGCCACAAGTTTTTCATGATAATTCAGATGACTTTTGATGGTGGCAAGAAAAGCTTCCCGCTACACCATCTCTCTTGCTTGGATCTTCAGACTTCTTGGACACTCAAACCTGCAGAAGGAACCCATGTATCAGTTGCAGGGATTGCAGAAGGAACCTGCTTAATAACATAGGCTGCATAACCGAACTGAAGCAACAAGTGAACTAGACATTCTGGCAGATTGTTGGCAGATTTGTTGTGTGAGAAAAATAATGTGTGCAGAACAAGCCGACAGATTTGTTGTGAGATGAAAATACTGTAGAACAAGCCCTGAATAAGACCTGCCTTTATGTTCTCCAGTATACTAGAAATATTTCAGATCTTGTTTAACCATTACTACCGCAGCTAACTAACGTTTAACAGTATAGATTGAAATCCTGATACGGGACAGCTTGTAACCATTGGAAGTACAATCATCGCATCTAGACAGGAAACAAAAAGGAATATTCAAGTTCACCAAGATACTGGTGTATAATCATATCCCTTGAGTACCATACCTGTAGTAAACAATCACTGATTAAACTGCTCAAATGTACCAACTGGATTCACCAACCAGATTAAAAATACTATGGAATGAACCTAGAAACAAATGCAGTTTTATGGCATATGGTTTGAAGTTAACATCTATTGATAACAATTTCTGAACTAACATGTTGATTGGAACAAAATGGACTGAACAGAAAGAATGCAATTAAGAAAGCCAATTTACATAGCCACTAGAAGAAACATTTCTGTGAACAATCCGAGCAATCATCAGTTGGAAGCACCCCAAAATGGACAACCAAAATTTGGTTACACAAGTAACGTTGCGCTAACCTGGAGGGAGGGATTGCTTCAACTTGTTTGCCTTCTCCGTGTCAAAGACACAGAGGGTGTACAAGTACTTGGAGCAGCGCACCTTGAACTTCACAGCATCTTTGCTTCTCTTGATTCTCACAGAGCGAGCATCCTTCCTTCTAGCAGTAAGGAGGAAGTCCTTGATCTCATGGATCTGCTTCGGCTGCAGCAACAAGTAGAGTGTAATCAGAGGATGGCACACACCAGTAACCATTCATACAGCAGAGTGTAAGTAACTAAGCGCAATTGAGAACAAGCTAATATCCGATATAGTGCTTACAGTCCAAGAATAAATGGGAGTAATAGCATATCGAAATATAAAAAATACATTCGATATATGATTGCTTTTCAATGCAGAAGCATGATTTCACAGTTGTAATGACGACAAAACATGAAAGCAAGCTGAAATAATTGTGATACCTACATTCGATATATGATTGCTTTTCAATGCAGAAGCATGATTTCACAGTTGTAATGACGACAAAACATGAAAGCAAGCTGAAATAATTGTGATACCTTTATATTTAAAAGAGAAATTTGCACAAATACTCACTCCTACTAGTCTACTTATCATTTCTGCTGTAATACAATCACTACAGGTGATTCTATTCCATGTTCATCACAGTTTATCCAAACAAAATCAAACTATTACATCAGGACCACTAAGTGTTGGAGAACACAATGTGCTCATGACAGTACAGCATCTATGCAGCACCAAGTTCAGAACAATAGTTCATTCAAAATTCTATTTTGCAAGCAAAACTAAGTTCACTGACCTGTTAGATTAAGCATTCAAGTTTTTTAGTTAACCAAATCCAAGCATACTGCATCACTTCAGTATCAGTTTCCTAACCTAAGCACTTATCATACACCCATGACATGAAAAGCAATCTACGAAAAGGTAAAATGAACTACAGTACCACACCAACATGAACAGATTTCTACAGTCTCCATAACATTAGCATAATACCTAAGAAACTATGTTTGGCTGCATACAAGTGCACGCAGCTACGCCTGGGATACTTTAGCATCTCTCTTGCCGGCTAACACAAGCAGGTTGATAAGAAGCGCGCCCCATCGACTCCACCAGATACAAATCCGCCCGACAATCCCCATCCCACCGGCAAAAGCAAACAAGAAGGAGCATTGCCGCATTCCAAATTCATCCCCCAACACACAATTACCTAACGATACAATGTCCAGTTACAGAAACGAATCCCTCACACAAAGTAACTGATCGATCGAAAGAGGCAGGGTTTTAGACATCCCTACATCAGAAAGCACGGATCCTCCTCGTATCGGATGAGGTGATGGAAAATAGGTGGACGGACGAGCTGAGTCGAAATGGGAACGGAGGTAGCGAGCTTACCATCTTTCCTGGAGGGCTGGTGGTCGCAGCGGCGGAGCGTCGGGGGATGCCGTGGCGGCGGCGCGCGGAGAGGGAGAGCCTATTTATACGAGCTGGGAGAAACCCTAGCTGTGGGTACGGGAGTTTCCGGAAATGCCCCGCGGGATGGCGAGGCGAGGTTCGGCCTGGTGGGCACTGGAAGTGGGCCTGGTTTCAAACCACATTTCGGCCCAGTCTTGTTCTAAATTTACATTTTACACGTAAGTACAGGACAAGAGTCAAGAGATAGACAGACAGGAAACAATACGGAAACAATACGGATAGATTTATTTTTTTAAAAAAGTGTGCATGCTAGGCGATGCCTGGCATCTATAAAGTGGAACTATATGCGACACTCCCATAGTCCCATATCACCGTCAGAAACTTGCGCATTGATTAGAGTATCACCGAGCTAGACAGAAATTGTCATATCAAACCGGATGTTTCTAAACAAATTCACATGAAATGTTGCGAGGTTTTTAGGACATGGAACTTTTATTCTACATAAAGCTTTTTCTAACTAAGGAGATGTACACTGCACAAGTTCTGATGGTTCTAGGGCACAGATTTCTCTTTGTTTCTTTCTTCGTTTATATCTTCAACAACACAAACTGACTTGCTCACAGTCAACATTATATTTCACCTTTTACACACACAATATACATCAGTCAAACTGCCAGAATGGGTATAAAAATGACAGGAAAAGAACTTTACACGATCTACACATTCTTTAAAAGGCAGCTTGTCATGTACTCATGTTAGATGTGGACTAGTTACATGTCCACATGTCCTGTGTATGACATCATAATTCACTGTGTCATGGGGTTGAGGTTGTCATCCTACATCATGCGGCATAGTTGAAATAATTATTGATCACCAGGCACTGCGTCGAGCTCTATGTTGTCTTCTTTAGAAGGATCACTGTTCTCTTGGTTAGGAGACCTAACTTTGAGCATATACGTCTGTGCGAAGTCTAACATTTCCTTGACTTCCTTCTTCAACTGCAAGATTTGAAAACAAAATGATCTCAGAATGAAGCGATGTATGTACTTTCTGGAAGTTATGGCAGCAAAAACTAGAGTAGACTATTCCAGAAACTATTATTTTGCATACTTATCTGCAACACTTCAGCAGCTGCAATATTATATCATATACTCATGTGCTACAACTAGAAAGTCAGTAAAAGGCTAAAAGCTACATAATTTGGCAGCCAATCGCCTACGCTATTCTGAACAAGGGCTGCATAATTTTATCGAGGTATTATATTCCACGTGAAAATATGATGTAGGAGACATGATGCTTGACTTTCCGTAGCCTGGTGTATTTCCAGGATTAACTTGCTTGCTCATGCTATCTTAATAAACAATCTCAATCACTAACAAAGCTCTCTACATGAATATCAACTGAATAACAAGTGCACTGGAGCTTTGATAAGAAGATAGATCAATCTCTTTTAGACAATTATATCTCTTTTATGCAATCATGTATAGTTGGGATGTATTTGAGCCCAGGAATTCCTTAAATGTTAAAGAAAAAAAAAGTACTTTTACCACCAACATTCACAAGTACATTAACGTTGTAGCCACTAGCCAACTTATTTTAAAACCCACCAACATTTTTTTGCTAAGTGCATACCTCATCCACAGCACCACTCTTTATTTTAGATTGCATTATGCACCACTTCTTGAAATGTGCACCTGAAAATGAAACATGGGTATTGCATTAATAAAACCACTACATTAATCTGAAGCTTAAGTAGAGCAGCATAGCCACCACAGTATAAAGAAACATAAGCACACACAGAAATCTGAAGAAATCACAAACCAGCACTTATGTTAAGGCTGCACGAGTCAGAACTGATAGTTTTCACAGACCACCTACAGTGTACCTGAAAGGTAGCACATCAGTTAAGTAAAATCTAGCATGAAGTGTATTGTGCCACTGTAAAATATTCTCAAGCAATATTTCCCAAAAGTACCTCAAAGAATGAACCAAATGGAACATCATGTACTTGCTGTACAGTTTCAAATACCTACAAATAGCAGTGAGAAATTACTTCGCAATAATACTGTAGAAAGATATAGCTGATAGACTTGCACAGCTAGGATATCTACAATATCTCTAATAAATACAGCACATATTATTATTATCTACCATATTGGAACTTTCAGTTGTTTAGAAACATACCAGATCCATTTTGTCAGCTGAAAGAACCATATGCTGCCACTCTGTCATCGCTGAATAAGGAGGGCACATTGGACTGTGGCATATTGATTTACAATTAAGTTCTCGCACCTGACCATCATACTCATCTGCGACGTGCCATTGGCCCAGCTGCGAAAGGCAACAATTTAGGGAGAGTACTGAGTAAAAAAAACAAAATCCATTCACCTTGCTGCTAAAAACAAAATCCATCGCTGAATACAGGACCAACATAACTGGCTCTCTGTTATTCAGCTAGTAGATTCAAGTCTTCAACCTACCGCGTTTTACCCATATTAGCTAAGAGGTGGAAAGTCAAACATAAAAAATACGGGGAGTGTGAACAGTACTCCATACATATGCTGCTTTGGATGGACTAATTTGCATTACCACATGGTACTGGCAGGCTTAATGGAGAATAGTAACTTTCAAAATTCATCAGGAGGTGGAAGGTTATCCATAAAAAAAGTGGAGAATGAACAGTACATGTGCGGTGATGGTAGAGTGACCGGCAGTTGAGGGAAAAGGGCAAGGGCCAACAGCAGAAGGATGTTCCCAAATTTGGTTGGTGATAACTGGATCCAGACCCTCGATTTTTAAGAAGGCAGCGTTATCTCTTCTCTGCAGGAGGAAAGAGGCTGCCTGCGCATGGAGCAGGCCCAAGACATGATGGACGTGGGTCAGGGATAGGGGCAGGTGGTGCAGTGGGGAAGGGCAATAGTTTGGCTGATAAGGTGGACGATGTTCTGTTCCAGTTAGTTATTTTTATCTGTAAAGGGAACATCAATGGTTGAGAGTATCACAACTCCACGCCTTATGGTGGCAAATCGAGAAGGAACTTCAGTATGCAAATACGCATAGCATAGGTAAAAAGGACCCTGAACCCGCAGCTTCCGCCTTGATGTACATTGAAAGGTAAATTTATCACGCAATGGAAAATTATGAACATCACATGATGGAGTGCACCATATACATGAAAACTTGAATGTTTCAAGTTTTGAAACTTAGACATTACTAACTTAGATCTGTAGCAACGAACACACACCTTGGCTATTAGTTTGAAAATTTTAGTATGACTATCTACTCCATTTGACATAATATTATGACCATCTACCAATTTCTATCCAATAACTTTGTTGAATTTCTCTTATGCTCAATAATCAATGAACTGGGAATAAGTTGCTCATACAGAATGTACATTTGCCAAAAGCTTGGCATTGTGCTGGACTTACATTTATATCTTTATCCTTCCGATCTGTCCGGTACTCTGTTATGTAACTCGAGTCATCACTTAAAAGAATACTAAAAAACTGCTCCGCAGTGCATGGAAAAGTTCCCTGAAATCATAAACAGTTACAGATTAGTTATCAATCAGAAAGCAACATTGTCCACAAAGAATCATGAAGTTAAGATACCAATAGCCATAATTACATTGAAAACAGGGACTAGAACTTCTTCTTTGACAAAAGGTTGTAATTGCCCTGCTAATGCAGCACAATCTTCTGGGACATTGACCTCCTTCTTGCTATTTTTTCTTGAGCTACTGTGTGCACGTAGGGCAGACTGAGCACGTTCCTAGAATCCAAAAGATAAAAAAAAAGGTTATCAAATCTGAAGAATGATTATGGAGATCAGACTTATGTGAACTCCTAATTATCACACAGCAATATGAAAAAAGATACCTTCAAAAGTCAAAACTAGAACACAAACAGTAAGGCCGCAGATATGCAAATGTATCCTATAACATTCAAGCAAAAGACTAGAGTGTAATGCACACATACGCAGTTCCGTACCTGTTTCTCAGCCTCTATCATCATTTGGAAGTTCTTCACAGCTCGCTGCAATGCTCTAAATGTATGGTTTCTGTTCCAAAACGATGCAAATTTGTACCTGACTCTTCCTAGAAAAAAAATATATAAGAAAACATGCTATGTAACAACCAACACTGCCTTATAGAATTACCATTAGCAGTCCTTTTTGCAGACTACATAAACTGTATGATTTTTATACTATGGCGATAGTACATGATATAATAGTGCCAGGAAATGGGTTTGTCAGATTACTAAGTATTTTATAATAATAAACGGGCCTTGGTCAATATCAGGTGTTTACAGATAGACAGGTGCGTCTTTGATAAAGTCGATATGGGGTGTTTACAGGTAGATAGGTGTGTCCTTGATAAAGTCACCACCCACCCCTAAAAATGTAGATAGAAAAAAAGGCATATGTGTCTGCTAAATGAAGACCATCCATAAAATTCCAGTTGCTCCTTCTCAATCGGATTCAGAGCAATTTTGTTTCCCTTGATTGCTTTTAGACTTCCATTCGGTCCTGTAGACCCAGCAAAAAATATTTTCTTTATAGTGTTGTAGACCTTTTTCACGTGTATTTTTTTTTTTTAATCAGGGTCCTCCCCTGCTGTTTTACATGAAGAGATTGAAGGGTCTTTTATTTCCACACAAAAAAGGACTGCAGAGTTCCATCTGTTAAGAACAGCGAAGTTGTTAATAAGGTATTACCATCTGGACATCCTAATGGAGGAACACCAAATCCTCCAGCACCCATTCGAAGAAATATTGTAATAGCTGGATTGATAACAGCATGCTGGCTTCTCCTGATCTGCAGTGTTTGCAATAAAAGAAACAGATGGCACCTTGAGTGTATAGCACAGAAATTGTGTACAAATAACAAAACAGCATCAAATAAGACTTACCTCATCAATATCTCTCAAAGGAATAACAACCTTCATATATGAGAAAACATATTTTTAGTCACAGAAATAAATCAAACAATGTATGCACAGACAAATTATTAGATATGAATATAGTTTTTCAAAGAAAAAAACACAACTTCCCTAAGCTCACAGAATCAATCTGATGGGAAAAACATCAATCCACATAACTTCAGAGTATACACAGAAGAATACTGCTGTTAACCAGGATTAGTAGCTTCATCGATTAAAATCAGGAAGAGAACTGGTGCGTGTCAGCTTGTTGGAAAATAATTTGCTCTCAAGCTGAAATTCAGCAGAATATAGTCCTATATTGCAAGCACTATCAACTAAGGAAAACATGAACCCACATGTCTTAAAAGAGTATAAACAGGAAAAAACTGTTTTCATCCAAGATTTGTTGCTTCACTGATCAAAATTAGGAAGGGTACTTGAGCATGGCATCTTGTATGGAAAATCGGAAAGAAATTTGCCAGAAAGCTGGAAGTCAGCAGAATATGCTCCTAAGTTGCAAGCACTAGCTTGAATAATTGCTGGCACATACAGTAAGCATCTATTTAGTTCATGAATGGTGGAAATATTGGGAGAGAAAATAACCCATTAGGATTTATGTACAAATTTCAATGACCCATTGGAAACACATAGCTGCTTTAGTTTTGTTCATTTAATATCTCAATCAAGAGGACAACCATATAATCTTTAACCACATCACCATTAAATAACAAAGTGTAAAGGGATTTCACTTGAACACCCATCAACAACGGTGGAATGTGTATTTGTCCTCACTAACTAACCAAGTGTTTCCTACTACTTTGCTATGCTGTTGACTGAGAGCTGACACAAGTTCTAGATTTAATTTGACAAAAAAAAAACTAGGACCAAGTGACACTCTGGTTCTTCAGTATAAACTACAAATAACTATCAGTCTGTCATCATCTAATCATCATTGATGTGTCTGTTTATATGGAATATTCATTTAAAATCATAGGGCATTAAAAATGAAAAATGTATCATATAACACAAAATAGAAGTAAAGTGGGCTCTACACACAGAATCTATAGTAAAAATAATTAATCGAAGGATGTCAATGGAGAACTTTCATGTGAGCTAACCTTAATCTGCTTAGAAAAGACGTTTGAATGAAAGCAAATGTGCCATGAAGAGACATACATTCGGCCATGGTACAGGAATGACCTTTCAAGCGCACATGAATAACTGTGGTCAACAACCTGAAAGGAACAAGACAGAAATAACTCGTGCAAGTTGGAAACGTTGGTATTACATCCACAAATGAAATTGAGTCAAAAGTTGTAGCAGTTACCCACCTCATCTGGAGGTAGTTCAAAAATTGTCTGCAAAGGACCTGGCTTTTGATGGACTACAGTGGGACCTTGCTTATCCAGGGATATCCTTCTACGAGCACCAGCCTCAGCTGAGTTATTTAGAGCCCTAAAGTGGGAAAATATTTGAATCATCAGAGAAGCTGACGCCTCATATTGATTTTATCCTAAGACTAAAGAAACAATGAATTTGGGCCACAGAAGGTACAGCGACGCAGGCAGCATATTTAGCATCACTCTCTACTATAGCTTCACTTGTCTTTCCAGAAGACTAAAGCAAATTAGTGAAGACAAATGGCTAAAGCATACAGCAACTTTGTTCAGACCAGTTATTTTAACAAAGAACAGAATAAAATTCATTCCTTCTGGTGAACTGATAATAAGACACGGATGTAGGATAGCCAACGCTTCAACAGTAAAAAAACAGAGTGAAATTTTAACCTGGAGGAGCTCTCATGAACCTTGATTGCCTTAATATGAAGACACACCTGACAATTAAAAAAATGTACAGTAAGATAACTGAAAAATAAATTTAACCTCAGAAACCAAGCGGTTCTGTAGAAATCATTTACCTGGCCTGATGTGCTGTCAAGTGTATACCAAACTGGTCCACTCAGTCCCTCAGACTCGACTGGAACAGTAACAGAACCAAGGATTGTGCTTTTCCATACAATGTCCCAGTCATATATTGTAACATTTATCTATGGAATTATAGAGAACAAATGCATGAGAACAAGGGAAACGAAATGTACAGATCTTCCTGCATCCAATGACCAATGGAGCAGGGACATTTTGGCATTACACTATATAAACTTACGAATTGGAAACAATTCATTGGTAAATGTAAAGTTGCAAATCCAAAAGAGATATGTGACAATATTGTTGTAGAACAGTGCAGGTGTAGCCACAAATTCAAATTCTTTTAATATAAGAATGGTGCAACAGTGACTAGCTAATTTGTCACATTTTCCTGTACCAAGAACAAACACAGCACTTTTAAAAGGATGCCAAACTAAATAGGAGAGAAGGAACTGGGAATAACCTTTACAGGAAGACTATCAACAAAAAAGTTGAATTCCTCTCCCCACATTGGATTTCTTGAGCCAGGAACCATGGAGCTGTAGGGTGTGAGGAAAGACGATTAGATTAGCTGAGCATTAGCTGCATTACATTATCAAATGGACCAATTTTATGTTATATTCAAAGGATGGTGATTTGAAGTTGTGTTCCTGCTCTACCTTCCACCATTGCTTCTCCCACAGAACCGTTTCAAAATAGCATGTGTCTATTATTTTACACATACATCACTATCATCTAATTCCCCACATCTCTCACCAATTACACAAGACTTTTTAGCAGTTAACACAATCCTGGGAAATTCACCACTTGCTTACTCTGTTTTACTGCCTATGCTTGCCACTGCTATATCCAGAGTCAAATTGCCATTTATTTAAAAAAAAAATCAAATTGCCTTCGTACTTTCCTATCTCTAATAAATCCCACAGGTGCCAATTTGCTGAGACCATCTTAGGGAAGATCGTCCCAATCATTTTTTTGTGACAAGATCGTCCCAATCATAATGCCCCCCTTGAACCTCACTCACAGGCACTACTGTACACCCTTAAAAAGGCCATGAGTTTGTTCTCCACTTTTCCAAGCTTAAATTCAATAAAAAACCCATCACAGCCAGTTTAACACTTTTGCCCAAACACGATTTTCTTGAGCAAAGGTCCAGATTGCAGTCCATGTCCCGGAAGATATAATGTGGCTAAATGAACTACAGCTTGGCACAATTTTCTAGTTTCGGAAATGGGCTAGAAATGGGAAATCGTTCAAAAGCTATATACAGTTGATGATAGCTTGAAACGACTCAAACTATCCAGTACACAGGTTCTACAATCGAGAGCCTACAAGAAAGGGTAAGCACCAAACTGTTGGAATCACTGAATCAGTGTGATCACCTGAAACGCTTCTCCGCCCCACAAGTGATCAATGCATACGGGTCAGACGTCCCATTTAAGTTGGCCGCCATCAAATTCTTCGCGGCCAACAATTCAAGCTGAACAGACACATCCAATCCAAGTCAGGAAACCATCCAGGTGTAACCGTTAGCAGCAAAACTAAAAAAATATATCGGAGAGACAGAAAGCTGATCACTGATTACCTTCACCACGTACGCAGAGGGGCCGCTCGAGCCTCCCTTGAACTGCCCCCAATCCGATTCCACCCGCAGCCAATCAAACGACGCAGCATCAGGACGCGTTATCACCGGTCGAATCCCCCGAAAACCCAAGCAGAAGCAGAGCCGTTTACCTTGTCGGCGCCGTCGAACTCCCCCGAGAGGGGCCCAGCGGCGGCCTCACCCGCCTGCGAGGGGCGCGGGTTGAGGAGCTCGTAGGCGGCGTAGAGCGCGACGAGGATCATCGCGGCGGCGCAGGTGACCTCGATCTCCCAGCAGGTCGGGAGGAGGAACCCGAGCGCCGCCACCGCCGGTGGCGACCCCGCGGCCTGCGGCGCCATGCCGCCCGCGCCCGCGATGGGAGGGTGCGTGCGTGCGTGCCGCGCCCTAGGGTTTCTGGAGCGGGAGGAGGGGGCCGCGCGCGAGGGCCATGGTGGGGGCGGGCGGGCGGGCGGGCGAGGAAGGAATGGGAGGAGGTGGTGGTTATGGAGGGGGACGACGAGGCGGAGAAGGTGGGAGCGGTCGGGGCCCTCGGGCTCCCGGGGTGGGGCCCCGTGTACCGGAGGGTCGGACGTGTGGGGATCGGACGGCTGGTGCTGCTTGACCTCGGAGGTGGCGCAGATCGTGACGCGCTGCGGGGAGGGCGCGCTGTGACGCTGGTCGAATGGGCCCACGACGACGCCGGCGCCGGTCGGCCTTGAGATGGAAAGACCGTGCTGATGATGGGCACGTCAAAGTCGAAGCTGTTAACATTTGAAGAAAAAGTAAAACTGTTTTTTCTTGGAAATTTCCTTGAGTTAGACCTTTTCAAACACTAATTAGAGTATTACATCAAATTAATGACAAAACTCATTCCATAACCCTTACCTTAATTTTCAAAACGAATCTAACGAGTCTAATTATGTCATGATTAGACAACATCGTGCTACAGTAATCAATCTTTAGTGACAGATTAATTAGATTGAATGGATTCATCTCCAATCATGTAATTATTTTTTGTAATTAGTCTACGAATACTCATAATAGACTTTGAAAGCGGACCCAAAAATTTCACTTCCGCAAAGATTTTTGTGATTCCGTTAATCACAGATGTCAACACGTTTTGTGTGTAACGCAAACCAGGCGCCCCTCGCATTCAAAATGGAACGTTTTTAATGTTCCATTCTATGCACTTGCATTCAAAATCATGATGTGAAAAATGAGAAATTGCATTGAAAATCATTTGCACTCTCACTTTTCACATCCCCATTTCGAATGCAAATGCATAAAATGGAATGTACGCACTCTATATATTATACAAGTTGAGTTTGAGAAATTGAAGAGTTTGTTTGATAATTAAAATGGAAAATAAAACATGGTTACATGAGATGTATTTCGGGGACATAGAATCAGCCGCTCCTCCTTTATCAATCAATAATACTTCACCTATTCATAAATTAAAATTTTCATTTTCCACACCATGGTTTGGATTGCAAACTATTAAAATGCAACATACACATTGTATAAATTATATATGTCGAGTTTGAGAAATTTAAAAACTTATTTGCCAACTAAAATGGAGCACAAATTATGGTTAAACGATATACATTTTGGTGCAAAAAAGGAGCAGCCACCAGCTAACCACACACCACGTTCTTTGGCGTGACTCGTGATTGAGTCACCCCAAACGGCCTGGCATGAGTGGCTAGCCACACCAACGTCACGACACAGTTGTTTTTCTCCTATGCTAACATGTACATTAGTCATGCCAATGAATGTGGCACAATTCAACTACTAGTCACACCATAATACTTGGTGTGACCAAGGGCTAGTTTTGAAAATATAGATCGGAAGAAGATAGTTTTAAAATATTAGATAAAAAAGGTTAAATAAAATAAAAATTCTACCAGCCAAGACCGAACTGGATAATCTGCTAGCATTGCAAGATGGGCCTTACCGAGAGACCACGGGTGCAGCTAGCTGTTGCAATGGCGACGAAAAAACAAATCATCGCCTTGGTAAATGATAGAGTAAGTTCGTGTGCGGATCCAAAGAAAACGTGTGGACTCTGCTCGTTCCTGCACCTGATGTGTTTGGTGCTTGCATGCAAATAAAACTAAATTGTTGATGTCATCCACATGCAAAACAAATTGAAAGTAAAAAAAACTATAAATCATAAATTGAGCTTCAAAATTAAATTTTGATTGAACTATCGGATTTCTGACCATAAAAACTTCGAAACAAGATCTCACTTCATTATATTTTGATGAACTTTTCTATTCATATTTTTTAATTAAGCTTATATTTTTCTATGTGCATATACATGTGGAACAAAAATCCATTAAGAAGGAATAAATATTCGAGGGAAACAAAAATTTACAGAGATGGAACAAATATTCACTGAGAGGGAACAAATATTCACTAATGTAAAAACAAATATTCACCGAAGGGAAACAAATATTCACTAAAGTTGAACAAATATTCAATGAGCAAGAACAATTTTTTACCAATATTCAACAGATATTCACTAAAGAGGAACAAATATTCAATGAAGCGAAACAAATATTCGCTTCACTAAGATGGAACAATATGAAGTGGAAAATAATTTCACAAAGGTGAAACAAATCTTTTCTGAGCTGGAACAAAAGAACAAAAATTCATTGAAGAGAACAAATTCAATGAGAGTGAACAAATATTCACAAAGGACGAATGAATATGTAAAGAGAACAATACGAAATAGTTTTATACCTACGGTATAAAAACAAAATAATGAAGAAGTAAAGAAAGAAAGAAGAAAGGAAGAATAAATTCTATCCATCATGAATATAGAAAGAAATAACACGAAAGAAAAAAATAAGTAGAAAGAATGGAAAGGAAAAAAGAAAACACATGGAAGAAAAGAATGGAGAAAATAAGAAAAACAAAAACATACTCCCTCTGTTCTTATATACTTGACGTCTCATAGCTCAAATTTGTGCTATCCAACGTCAAATAAAAAAGAATGGTGGTAGTACAAAATAAAGGAAACTGAAAAGAAAATATAAAACTCAGTTAAAATGAGGGAAAATACATAAAAGAGAAAGAAAGAAAATGAAAAATAGAAAGAAAGAGAAAAGAAAGAAAGGAGAAATAAAAAAAAAGCATACTCCATACCTGGGCTTCCCACACGCGCGGCGTGATGGTCGGTCTGTCTATCACTGAAGTG
Organism: Cenchrus fungigraminus; assembly: GCA_036936925.1. Lineage (NCBI taxonomy): Eukaryota > Viridiplantae > Streptophyta > Magnoliopsida > Poales > Poaceae > Cenchrus > Cenchrus fungigraminus. Next base: position 25,274,775 of record CM072780.1, on the reverse strand, counting down.
ACAGATAGCCGCCACGAGAGACCACCTCTGCCCCATCTTTCCGGAAAAATAAGTTGTGAATATATATCTAGTTTGCACCAGTATCATAACCGGAGTAGATATGATATATGATACTGGGCGCAGAATGGAACTATATGAAAGATGTTCGACTGGTATAATGCAGTGTCAATCTCGACGTGCCTGAGGCTACAAAGTCACCATTAGCTATTGTTACTCTTTTGGAGTTTTTGATCACAGAACATTCAATTTTTGTTGCCACTCAGTAATATTTTTTTTTGTAAATTTCCTTTCCCTCTTGCATTTGTAAATAACTATTTTATTTAGGGCAATGTTAAGGTACTTACATTCCCTCCTAAGAGGTAAGACTTCAAATATAAATAATTAAGATGGTAGTAATTAAAAAAAGAGATAAAACAACTGGTGGTCAACATTGCTTACTTGCATGTAGGAGGAACAATTTCTTTTGATTTGCACATTTGGAGACTAGGACCCGGCTTCCAATAGCTATCGGAAGGCCTCATTAGATTGATTTTGTAAATTAGGCTCCTATCGGAAGGCCTCTGTATATATAGGACCCTACTTCCAATAGCTATCGTAAGCCTTCCAATAGGACCCTAAGGTCTCTAGCGCCGACCTCTGCCACGTCAGCGTCGAGTTGGTGCCTCTTGTCTGCGTGGCAGGGAGCTCGGCGCTCAAGCCTTTAACGCCGAACCACAGGCCTCGGCGCCGCCACCAAACGCCGAGGTCTGGGGACTTAAAGCCGGTCGAGCCCCCTTCTTCCTCTTCCTCTTCCTCCCTCCATTTTTCCCACAGCCGAAACGCTAGGCGGCGGAGGTCGGCGCTAGAGCCCTTAGGGCCGAGCAACTGACCTCGGCCCTCGTATCCCTCACGCTGAGCTTGAGGTTCATTATCAGAAATAGTTTTCCCAGAGGTTCATTTGTAAAAATAGTTTTCGTGAAGGGCCATTTTGAAAAAATACTACCACATTGTTGAGCCAAGCAGCTAACTGAGGAGTGAGGAGCACAGCCAAAATGCAAAGTTATTTTTGTTACGTACACGTGTGCAAATCAACAAACTACTGCGGATTCAACTAAAACTGAGAAAGCGATGGATGCAGCTCCTTGGCATATGGTGAGAGTATATGTTAAAGTGCCTTATCCGGTCTCAAACGGTGCAGCCAATGGCAACTTGACATGACACATGCGTGGGGCCATTTCTATCTCTCTTTGGTTGCGACTGCACCGGATCTCCATCCGCGTTTGCATCGCTGCTGCTAACGGCCCTAGCCCATAGCTCCCAGCAGATTGCGAGACTCAACAGTTGCTGTACCTGTACGGCGCCAGGGCAGCAATGGCGCATACCATGCCTCCCCTTTCAACAGCGCAAAACACAACCTCCATTCTGAAGATTGCTCCGAAATCCCCAACTCTGAAGAACAGCAGCAATCATTCTCTGGGAGCCAAATGCGACACCAGGAGGTCGGTGAAGTATATTCAGTTCAATTTCTCTTCTGAATTTTTTAGATAATGTTTCTTCTGAATGCGTTCGTGTCTGTTCCCCTTCTTCTTACAACGTCGATGTATTGCTGTAACAGGGCACTTGTCTGTGGCTTGATTGCTGCTGGTGCTGGTGCAATCCTGGGCCCTGACATTGCTTCTGCCGCGTCTAAGAGACGGCCTCCGCCGCCGTCACCGACGGAGGAGAAGCAAGACCCGAACGTCAGCGGCGTGCTGGCTAAGGTGCTCGCCAGCAAGAGAAGGAAGGAGGCCATGAAGGAAGCTGTGGCCAAGTTGAGGGAGAAGGAGAAGCCTGTTGATAAGTGAAGAGCAGAACAAGTAGGCGTTTGGTTGGAGAGCTATGACTCGATGAATAATGGGATTCTTCAATTATGTGTACAGTTAACTGAAAATGAAAAAAAGAGCAGCTGCATTGTAACTATGTGAGCGCCAGCTTCACTGCTGTTCTTCATGTTTCCCCCTTGTGAACTCAAACTGTATGGATCGGATCCAGTGCAATAACTGAATATGGTGTGCTGCTATTAAAATAAAAATTACAATATATTCAATGATTAGATGTAAAGATTGATACTATTGTATGGATACAGCTACATTTGACAAATTAGTCCGGAAAAGGAAGACATATTATGCGAATTGATACATCCATTTCATAAGTAAATCCTCCAAGGCTCCAACCTTCATCTCAATGTTCTATTGTTGTGAAATTGTGATCGTACCCTGCGTCGGACTGGCTGGTGCAATCGACTTGCCAATGAGGAATTTGGGACGTCTGTCATGCCTATTGACTTGCACTTGCAATGTGTTAATCAGCTTCTCTTTCTCACCACAATTCTTCAGAAGAAGCTCATTCAGCTTCAGCAGGTGTGGCACTCCTGACAAGCCAGATCTGTCGTCACGAAGTGATGGGCACTTGTTCACCCAAAGTTGCTCAAGCTCAGGCATCGCACCTTTCATGATTGTCACTGTTTCAATCTCCTTTAGCCCGTCAATGTCAAGAAACTTGAGTTTTGGGAATGTACCAGAGCAGAAACGCAACGTCTTGTCCATGTAGGAGTTATCCCACAGACCTAGCAAAGTCAGATTACGCAAGTTCTTAAGGAGTTCAATGTCTCCCTGCTTCAGTTGTGTCCCCAGCAGCTTCACCTTAGCTAGATCATTAAGTGAACCAATCCATCTAGGCATACTGCTGAGATCACCACAAAGCCTCAGTGAAACTAGATGTCTTGGTATTCTGCGCGGGTTTGGTTCTTCATCTTCTTGATCCATTCTGGTAAGAAATTTCAGTGAATCAGAGCGCACTTCAAGGCTTTGCAATCGTTTGAGCTCACCAATTGATTCACACAGCTCCTGGCCTTCTCTCTCGGAAAGCCCTGTGACCCCTAACCTTCGCAAATTCGTCAAGTTCTTTAGCCTCCCTACCACACCAGTGTCCTTGCCAACATTGACCACCCCTAACATGTGCAAGTTCTTTAACATCTCAATACCTTCAGGAGCTCTTACGCTGAATTGGTCCACGTCGAAAACCTTGCAGCACTCACTGCTGTTGCAGCATAGGCAGGCCCCTATGTTCCCAAAAAGGCTTGTTTTATAGTTGACCTCGGTTGACTCCCCCATCTTCTGCAGCAAATCTTTCGTGAAGCTGACACCAGAAAGAAGATAACGCAGCTTCTCAAGTTTGGCAATGCCACTAGGAAGTTCTCTCACATGTGTGTCCTGGATGTCTAATGTCTCCAGATATCGAAGGTTCTGCAAGGAAGATGGAAGTTTGGAAATGTCTGTTCCTCGAAGGCCGAGATACCTTAGGTGCTGTAGCTCCCCAATGTGCTTGAGGTCATCATTTTTCATATTGATCGTATCCTCCAGGTCCAACACACGCAACAACCGCATTTTTGGAGAGATGAGAGATGCAGGGCACTCCCCAAATATTGTCAAGGATCGCATGTATGATAGGTTTATGTTTTGCAGCCTCTCATCTTTCCTCTTCCATCTGGATACCACCAAGTGGCGTACCTTACTTTGTGGAACCTCACTGAACTGCTTCTCAATGAGGAATAGTTGGTTCTCCTCAGTGGATTTGGACAGTATGATCTGAAGCAAAATACTATGTACCCGGCAGCGATCTGCTCTAACTCCAGGGCTGGCATTGGAAGGTTGAATCATGCTTCTGTTAATGAGCTCACTGTAGAAACGGTCTCCTACATCCTCCACAGGCATGTCACGGTTCTTTGCTATGTGGCCCTCTGCCATCCACCGCCTCAGCAATCGTGTGCGTCTGACCTCATGGTTCTCGGGGAAGATACCAAGGTACAAGAAGATTGATTTCAGATGATACGGCAAGCCATCATAACTTGAGACGATCACCTTGGTGATATTGCGGAGGTCAGATTCCAGCTCTGCTCCAAGGTGTTGGTGTAGGTTCCTCCATTCTATGTTCGTTTTTGGCCTGTTGGCTAGGAGACCTCCTATTGTAGATATGGCAAGTGGAAGCCCACGGCATCTCCTCAAGATACGCCTAGCTTGATCCTCCATGTCTGTCGGACAATCATAATTAGTTGTCTTGTAGACCTACAAATGATGGAACAGATAAATGATTGTCCTCAAAAAATCGAATGGTCAGTGAGAAACATATCATGGTGGTGACTCCAATAAATGGATGATTTGATGCATACACTAACTAAAAGTAAAACTGGAATTGACAACGACCTGGTTATTCTTTACTTAAACATTTCAACTAGAGTTGTCAAAGGCACAATCTATGTGGCAAACTACCATACACATTCATCTCAGTTTTCTACTACTGTTACAGTTACCTGTGTTGCCCTTACCTAGCAGCACAAGCATGAAAGGTGAGCAGCTACATGCTGTCAGCAAAGAAAGTTTCAAATGTCATAGGTATTAAATTGGTGCTTCGGGCAGGAAGCTAGTGGCATCAGGCATTTCCAAGCTACCCATTTCGTCGAACATGTTGAGGGCTTGCAGTCGCGCTCAAAGCTCGACTGGTCAGGAGGTTTTGGCAAACGATACATACTACTTCCAATGAGACGGTGCCCTCCTTTCAGTCCTTCCAAAGCCGCTCGATCAGCCGTCACTCGACCACCAGCGCCGCCGCCATCTCTCTCATCTCAGGCCATGTGATCATCACAGCGACGCAGGCGCCTATCTGTGTTCTATGCACTCCCCGCCCTTCCTCCCTCTCTTTGTGTCACAGGCCATAGACGCGATCATGCGGATATCGCCGCGGGCGCGTATGGTACAGTGGAGGTGGGGGACACTGCCGAGGTTTGCGAGGGGATGAGGAACGGCTGGCAACACCGAAGCAGCTTTCAGTGGACACGGATATGACTCAAACCGGACATTTCGTAACGGTTGTGTTTAGCTTTGAGTGGTGAACAATTTTACGACGTGTTATGCAGTATATGACTATTTTTTATAAAGATAAAATGGTATTTTTTTACAAAATTTAATAAAATTGGCACCCTCCTAATTCCACCCCACCCCACCCCCACCTCCTTACCCTGGGTCCCCGTCATTTCTCCTTCTGTCATTTCATGACCGCCACTTATGTATACCACCCTATATCACAGGTGTAAGTTTTGGTGGTATACAATTAATCTCAACCGTCGGATCCTTTCCTACTAGTCCTTTTAAAATTTATAGAGTAGTATGATCCACCGTAAAAGAGCCTTCCATAGAACATCGGAAAGGATGTTCAGATACTAATAAAAAACTAATTACATAACTCGCTTGGAGATCACGAGATGAATTTATTAAACTAATTAATTACTCATCATTAGCACATAGCAAGATACTGTCAAATCATGAATTAATTAGACTTAAAAAATTCATCTTGCAAAATTATCGTAATCTGTGCAATATGTTATATTTTATCTACATTTAGTACTTAATACTTGTGCTTAAACATCTGATGCAACACATAAAAAACTTTGCAAGAGGAACTAAACAGGCAAACGTGTCCTTGTGTTAAGACATTGATGTCGTTGATTTTTCACTGCCGAGACAGAACATTGGAAAGTACTCCCTTCGTCCCGAAATGACTATCGTTTTCGCTTCTCGAGAAACAATTTTGACTAAATATATACAAACGTATATTAATTTTTACGGTACAACATTAATATAATTAAATAGATATTTGAATCTAGTTTTTTATAATTTTATTTAATAATTTAAATATTGCACCTTTTTTCTACAAATTCAGTTAAACTTGTGGCACGAAAATCAACAACGACAATCAATCTGGGACGGAGGAAGTACATTGTACAACAGATTCATTAAGAGTTGTTAAGAGGGTTTAGAGTTTAGAGCTGGTTGACTAGAGGAGGAAGACAAGGTTGAGGAGCGGGAGGAGAGGACTTACCTTCTGGCAGAGGAGATCCATGGACTCTCGTTCTTCCAATGGTTTGAGCTCGTAGACCTGGCCGTGCCACCCTGCCACATGCCCCGCGCAGTGCCGCGCCACGTCCTCCCTCCGCGTCGTCACGATGATCCGGCTTCCCTTGCGGTTCTCCACCAACTGGTGATTGTGAAAGAGAAAGACCTGGCAGATGATTTCCCACTCCTCCTGGCTATGCAGGTCGTCAACGACGACCAGGTACCTCTTCTCCCGGAGGTACTCGGCGACGTTCTGGTCGGGCGCCTGCAGGCCGAGCTCCTTCCTCAGCCGCCGCCGGAACGCGTCGGCGCTGTCGAGCGGGTGCGGCACGGTGATCCACGCGCCGCAGTCGAACTCGTCGAGGAGCACCGGGTCGTTGTGCACCGTCCGCACCAGCGACGTCTTCCCCATGCCGCCCATGCCCCACACCGACACCACGCCCACCGCGCGGCCGCCGCCGGAGATCATCCTCGTCAGCTCCTCTTTATCGTCCCTCCGCCCGACGATGTCGGCTTCCAGGAACGCGAGCTCCGCCGAGCTCGCGTTGTCGTCTTGGTCCGGGACCGGGACCACGGGCGGCGGCTGCTCCTCGGCGCGGGGCGCCGCCGCGTGGGCGTGCAGGCTGCACCTGCCGTCCCTGTCCACCGCGGCGATGTGGTAGCGCAGGTTGCGCTGGTTGAGCGCCTCGACGCTGGCCCTGAGGTCCCGGATCCGCGCGGCGATGCGGCGGCGCTCGGCGACGGCGCCCGGGAGCCAGGAGCCGGCCCGGGACGCGGAGGCCCGGTCCGCGTAGAGCGCGAAGTCGAGGAGGCAGTCCTCGACGTCGTGCGCGAGGTCGCGCACCTGCTTCACCCACGTCCTCACGGTGTCGTTGCGCGCGGCGGCGGCCTCCGGGTGGGCCGAGGCCACCCTGAGGAACGACCGCATCATTTCCAGCTCGCTGCGGATGAAGTCGACCTCCCTGGGCACGCCGAGCAGCCGCGCCACCTCGTCGGCAACGGCGGCGCCGGCGCTGCTCAGGACGCCGTCCAGCACGGACCTCGCCAAGCTCACGGCCGTCGCCTCCATCTCTCCCCACTGAAGTTGCTAATGGTTTGCGCCAACGGATTAATAGAAGCTTGCGTTCGGGCGGTTGCTTCGTCTATGTAACTTGGACGAATTGCCTAGTGCGCATCGCATGCATGCACGTTCTAAGTGGCGACGCCGCGTTGACCTAGCAAGTTTGTTCGGCAAACTTCGCTTTCATGGCGCTCAATTTGAATTTTTCTTTCTCCATTTTAACAAAATTTAACAAAGGAGACTTATCAAGGTTGTACGGCCATCGTGACTCGGAGATTATATAAGATTCGAGGAAAATTCTTCGTTATTATTAATAAGGGAAAAAGTACATACAGTGATGGATTGACCATTGATGCAAGTTGCCGTTGTTACAACGCAGGACGTACGGTAGGTGTGTAACCGGGCGGGGTGCTGTGGGAGGTACGACTACTGAACTTTCTTAGAAAATGAGGTGAAATTTCATAGGTCCATTACTCCATTTCACTATTTCAGTACTCTTTTAATGCGATACTGTTTCTCCAAATATGAGAAAACACGCTCTTAGAACAAACAAAGCGATGTGCAATTCCTTTCCCTTCTGTATAGTATGTACCAGCAATGTTCTCTTTCCCTTCGATAAGAAACAAAAGACTTTAGTTCATGGGCTTATTATTTATTTTTGGTGGAATACTTGGAAAGAACGCAACCGTAGAATCTTTCAGCACATCTCTTTAAATATAGCCGAAGTGGCTTTTCTGATCATAAACGACACCCAAAGCTTCCAATCCCAGACTTCGGCTCAGGCGGTGTTTGTCGTTGCTCCTTCTTAGTTGCACAGGCGTGGGTGTTTTTTTTTCTGTTTCTTTGGAGTCGATGCTCATAGTTGTTTATAGTTGTATTTAGTTGACTTTTTTTTGTTTTGGGGATTCTTGTACCTTTTTTTTCTTCTAATAAAAATTACGGTAAATCTTTTGTCGTTCCGTTCATTTTTTTAATGTAATGCTGCTGCAGTTATAGGGCATTTCTGTGTGGCAGGCATGATTGCTACAGGTGCTGGTACAATATGACAGCACTGCTTCTGTTGCTTCCAGAGGACAGCCTCTGCCATCAGGCCCGGTGTAGGTGTTAGCGGCGTAAGAAGAGGGAGAACTAAGAAGGCAGTGTGGAGATTGTGGCCAAGCTGAGGCACAAATAGAGAGGCCTGTTGATAACTGAAGGCTAGAACTAGCAGCTCCATTTTGCCTGGAGCGTTGTTACTCAATAACGTATAGTAGAATTCTTCACTTTTGGAGTATAGCTGCCGATTAAACGTGAATTCGAAGATGAATGCAAGTATGTAAGAATCAACACGATGCTATGTTCACGCTTATGTTCCATGTGAACTCTATTGTAGGGTTCCAGACATCCTGTTTCGATGAATAACTGCATCTAATATGGCATCATGCTGTTGATGCAGCATCTTAATGCAGCACTTGTACACTTTATTCAACAATTCAATGCAATGAAAGCCAGTATCGTACTGTTATAAACATAAGCATACACAAATCATAGCAAATACCCCTATATACATGTATATGAGATAATTTGCCATGGCGATGGCATCATCTTCATTGATCAGCTGTTGGTGTGCGCGCACGGGTTCGTAGTACGATTGACTTGCCGACGAGTAACTTAGGACGATTTATGTGACCACTGACCTGCTTTTGCAGTATCCTTAGCAAGTTATCTTTCTTACCACATTTCTTAAGAACAAGCTCATTCAGGTTCAGCAGGTATGGCACTCCAGACAAGCCAGAGCTGTTGTCGTGCAGTGATGAGCACTCGTTCACCCAAAGTTTCTTAAGCTTAGGCATCGTGTCTTTCTCGATTGTCACTGTTTTAATTTCATCTAGCCCATCAATGTCAAGGAACTTGAGCTTTAGGAACGTACCAGCACAGAAATGCAAGGAGTCCCCTATGTAGGACTTCTCCCAAAGGCCTAGCAAAGCCAGGTTGGGCAAGTTCTGAAGATGCTGAATATCTTCCTGCTTCAGTTGTGTCCCGAGCAGCTTCACCCTAGCAAGATATTTGAGTGAACTGATCCATTTAGGCAGACTGCCGAGATTACCACACAGCCTCAACGAATCAAGATATCCAGGTATTTTTTGTGGGGTTTGGGCCAGAAATGTAAGTGAATCAGATCGCACTTCAAGCCGCTGCAATCGCCTGAGCTCACCTATCAATTGGCACAGATCCTGCCCTTCTTTCTCGGTAAGCCCAGCGACCCCTAACCTTCTTAAATTCGTCAAGTTTGTCAGCTTATTGAGCCTCCCAGCCACACCATTGCCGTTGCCAAAATTGACCACCCCCAACATGTGCAAGTTCTGTAACTTCTCAATTCCTTCGGGAGCTCTTACACTCAAGTCGAAAACCTTGCAGCACTCACCAGGTTTGCAGCATAAAGAGGGTAAAAGGCTGTCTTTATCGTTGTGCTTTGACTCCATCTTTCTCAGCAAATCTTTCGAAAAGTTGATGCCAGCTAGAAGATAACGGAGCTTCTCAAGTTTGGCAACACCACTGGGGAGTTGGGTCACCTGTGTGTCTTGGATGTCTAATGTCTCCAGATATCGGAGGTTCTGTAAGGAAGATGGAAGTTTAGAAATACCCGTTCCTCGCAGGCTCAGATACCTTAGGTGCCGTAGCTCTCCTATGTGCTCGAGGTCACCATTCTCCAGGTTGATCGTGTCCTCCAGGTCAAGCACTAGCAACCGTAGCAATTTTGGAGAGATGAGAGATGCAGGGTACTCCCCAAAGATTGTCAACGATCGGACAAATGACAAGTTTATGTTTTGCAGCTTCTCATCCCTACTCTTCCATCTAGATACTACCAGGTGGCGTATCTTACTTTGTGGAATGTCATTAAAGTGCTCCTCGATGAGGAATAGTTGGTTCTCCTCAATGAACCTGGACAGGATGATCTCGCGCACCATGCTATGAACCTGGCAACGATCAACTCCAACTCCACGGCTGGCCTTGGATCCTTGAATCATGCTTCTGCTAATGAGATCATTGTAGAAATCCGCTGCTACATCCTCCGCAGGCTTGTCACGTTTCTTTGCTATGTAGCCTTCTGCCATCCACCGCTTGAGCAAGCGAGTGCGTCTGATCTCATGGTTCTCAGGGAAGATACTGAGGTACAAGAAGATCGATTTCAGGTGATACGGTAAGCCATCATAACTTGAGAGGATCACCTTCCTGATGTCGTGGAGGTGGAGGTCAGACTCCAGCTCTGCTCCTAGATGTTCATGCAGATTCCTCCATTCTGTGCTTGTGTTAGGCCTAGTGGCGAGGAATCCTCCTATTGTACAAATGGCAAGTGGAAGCCCCCGGCATTTCGCCAAGATATATCTGGCTTGCTCCTCCATGCCGGGTGGCAATTTATAATGACAGTTTTTATAGACCTACACAAATGATGGAATGGAACAGGTAAATGAATGACCTTTAATAATAGGTCCCTTGATAATATAATGGATAGATAAGATATGGCACACAGTATCATGGAAATTCTGATGAGTATATTGTATATGTTTAGATAGTATATCCCACTGAAAATAAAATAGTTAGATGCTACGCATAGAAGAAAGCTTCAAAGGTCATGTGGGTTTTGGTGGACCGAATAATACTGGAGATATTTCGCATTTCCAGGATATGCATTTCGTCGAACATGGTGAGGGCGTTGACCTGTCACCTGTGAAGTCGCGCGCGGAGAGTGCGGCTACTTTCTTTGACCAGGAGAGTGCCGCGGCCGCCGTATCTCTCGTCAGTCCTCTAGGGTTAATGGAATAATGGGTGATCATGACATCGCAACCACATTCACCCTCACTTCCTTCTTTAAGTCGCTGTCCCTCTGCGCGGCCGCGTATGTGGTGCCGTGCCCGTGAGGTAGAAGATGATGGGGAATTGAGGGAGTGCGGAACGAGTCACATCTTCTTATATTTCATATAGCACGCGTCTCAACGTGCATTTTTTTTCATAATTTTGCATTTATACACTATTTCAGTACTATTCATTTGTGTAAATTTTTAGGAAAAAATCACTTTATCAAAGAAGATAATATTTGGTTAATCTTTTCTAAACATGTTCTCTAGGATGAAAAAATGTAGAAACAAAATCGTCACGGTTAAGATTTTTCTATGTTTATGAACATAAACAACTACAAAAATGATGAAATAGCACCAAAACTAGTTCAATATAAAACTTTTTATGTTTTGTTAAAACAGAAACGATTGAAAACAAACATTATAATATAGGAAATGAAAGCGTCCTGTTCACAATTTTTTCCATCTTTACTTTTAATTTGACCTTTCGATCCTTTTGTTTTGATGTCATATGTAGAGTTTTACATTTTTTTACGGCAATTTTTGGGTCCCATCTGAATGACCAAAATTCGTGAAATTTCGGGAAAACTTTGAGTTAAAAAGATAGTAGATAGATCTTTCGTGAGTAGAGTAATGTTTCAGATGAACAAAAAGACCGGAAATTTGCAAAATTTTCCCATGGTCATGTCTGCCTCAACATTGGTGTTTTTTTTTGTTTCTATCATCTAATAGATCAACTTGCCATCCTTTAAAAGTACATTTTTCATCTTTGACTAGCACACAAGTCTGATTTTCAACCTTAAACTACAAAACCAGACATAAAGACCATCCAACTATTGAAACTAGGCAAGTTGAAATATTAAAAATGATTTCATCTAAAACTAACTCATTTTAAATCAGAAAAATATGGAACTTATACCCAAACTTTTATAGAAATGTCACCTATCTATTGGTGAACTATTTGAAGTCATATGCATCTTATTTATTCATATTCCTAGTATTTTTAGAGCATGCAATAAAAACTACTAGAAACATGTGAACATATAATATCAGAAAAAACTCCAAATGGTGCACCAATACATAGGTGAAATTTTTATAAATTTTTGGGTATAAGTTCCATATAAAAACGCAGAGGAATCTAACGAAGTAGACGCACCTTCTGACAGAGGAGGCTCTTGGACGCCTCCTTATCGAGTGGCTTGAGCTCGTAGAGCAGGTCTTGCCCGTCCGGCCCTTGCCCCGCCGCCGTGCAGTGCCGGGCGACGTCCTCGTGCCGCGTCGTCACGATGATACGGCTGTCCTTGTCGTTGCGGAACTGAAAGACCTGCCATATAGTTTTCCACTCCTCATGTCTATCCAGGTCGTCCACGACGACCAGGTACCGCCTCTTCCGCAGGAACTCCCCGATCTCCTTCCCTGGTGCCAGGCCGAGCTCCTTCGTCAGCCGCTTCCGGAACACGTCGGGGTTGTCGAGCGGGTGCGTCACGGTGACCCACGCGGCGCAGTCGAACACGGCGATGAGGTCCGGGTCGTTGTACACCATCCGCACCAGCGACGACTTCCCCATGCCGCCCATCCCCCACACCGCCACCACGCTCACCGCGCCGCCATTGCTGCCGCCGGGGGAAGGTGGGAGTGAGACTTGGAGGGGCAGCGGCGGTCTAGTAGCAGCAGCCCCTATGCTCGGCGAGCTCCATGTTGGCATTATGTAACTGTAGACAAGATTCATCAGGCCCCTTAATGGTGGCGTGTAATAACTACGTGTTACTGCTTGATCCTCCTCCTCGTGGATGATTTCAGCTGGCTCCACCGGCAAGATTAGCCTGGTCAGCTTAATCTTCTCGTGGCGCCGGCCGATGATGTCGGACTCCTTGAACGCGGTCTCACCATCAGCTGATGAGTGCACGTCGCCATGGTCGTCGGCGACAAGCATGGCAGCAGAATTCTCCTCCGCGCCGCGTGGCGCTGTGAGGTCAACGAAGATGCGATAACGCTGGCTGCGCTGGTTCAGCGCCTCGATGCTGGCCTTGAGGTCCCGGATTTGCGAGGCGAGGCGGTGGCGCTCGGCGACGGCGCTGGGCTGCCACGAGCCTGCCCGCGATGACGAGGTCCGGTCCCGGAAGAGCGTGAAGTCCAGGAGGCAGTCCTCGAAGTCGTAGGCGTGCTCGCGCAGCTGCTTCACCATCGTCCTCACCGTCTCGTTCCGGCCCGCCGCCGAGGCGTCCTTGAGGGCCGACTGCATCATCTCCAGCTCGCTGCGGATGAACTCCACCTCCTTGGGCACGCCCAGCAGGCGCGCCACCTCGTCGGCGAGGGTGCTGTGGGCGCTTGTGACGACGGTGTCCAGCACGGACCTCGCCAAGCTCACGACCGTCACTTCCATCTCTCTCTCCTCTCTCTAGCTCGAATGCTCGATGGTCGTCTCTCCGTCCTCTCTCTCTCTATAGCTCGATGTTCTTTTTAGAGGGGCCAGGGGCTAACGTAGCCCCCTGCGTCTACGACGCTAGGTACCGGGTTCTCTCTATGATACGCCCGGCCGGTGACTCCCTCAACGCTAGCGAGAGGCCACCGCGGGGGTTCGAACCCGGGTCGCTTGACTGAGATCGAGCTCAGCTAGCCACCCAGGAATCCCCCCCTACCCTCTAGCTCGATGTTCTTGCTCCACTGAAGATGAACAAGCGGGAGTTTTCTTTGCATATATAGCAGTTAGTTTGGCTTGCAAATTGACTCTTCCCTTGCCGGCTTGCCGCTCCAATTCCAGTTTGCATCTTCATCTTGAGAAGCAAGACGACGACTTGCAAGTCATGGCGAGAAGCATCCTAGAAAATCCTTATCAGTTTCTAATTTCGGTGGTTGATGATTCTTAGCAATGTACACGTCAGGTGGGTGCACGGCCGTGTGCAACGGTAGGCACGACTAGTCAACTGATATTCCACATGCAGGCCATTGTTATTAGGAAGAAAATGATATTCCACATGCAGACCATTGTCAGAAGGGGTCCGCACCGGACTCCTGTCGCATGCAAGGAAAAAAACTAGACTGCAGCAACACGTTGTTGTAGATCACCGTGCTGTGCATGCTTTGTACATGATGCTAAAATCATGTGCATAGTCAACACGGGTGGTGTTGGTTTCTTCATACTGACTGCAGCACCAAGTTGTTAGGCGACGACGAATCTTCTGCATGTATGGGCTGGAATTGCAACGAGATTACTTGTTCATGAAATGTGGTATTTTTTTTCCGAACAACTTCGGGGAAGATCCCCAACTACTCAATTCATGGAACGAAGGTTTGTACAATGTACAGTTCATCCTGGCATACCAGGGAGGATTTTACAAGTAGGGGGTAGAGGAGATGAAGCCTAAGCTATCCAAGTGCTGGTGGTGGTGGGTGGGTGGGTGGTGGTGGTGGGGGGGGGGGGGGCGGTGACCGTGGGAGGAAAGGAAGTGCCGCCAGGATGCGGGGCGCCGTGTTCTTATATCTGCAGCTCCAAACGTCAAGGTCTGCAGCTGTGCGGCGGATCACCTCGCACGCGTGGATGGAGCGCTGGTCAAAGATTTTGGCATTGCGAGCTTTCCAGATATGCCAAAGCAGAACGAGGACGACGTCGGTGCGTGTCTGATCTGAAAGGGGTAGGTCGCAATCGATGAGCCACGGGGCAGTGTGAGCGCCGACCGAAACTGTGATGCCCAGGGCGTACCAGGTAGCTTGCGCGCGGGGGCAAAGAAGGAAGATGTGTTCGTCCATCTCCAGTATCCCTGGAAAAAAATCACAGTACGATTCCTCTAACCGGCGAATGTTTTTTGGAAGAGATTGGCCCTGGAGTTGAGCCGCCGATGGTAAAGGATCCAACCAAAGAACTTAACTTTCGCCGGAAGCTTTGTGCGCCAAAAGCGAGCGGATCCGGATCACCAGGGATGTCAGCTTGGATGAGCGAGTATGCCCCTCTCGAGGTGAAGATGGTACCGGCTCTGTCATCCAGAAGATGACAGTTGGCATCGCGGCACAAGGTGACAAGCTGGAGGCAGTTACGAAGAGAGTCGAGATCCTCAACAGCAGCACGGGTCAAGCGGGGGCGGAGATGGCGGGAGGGGTCGCCGGACATGAAGGAGTACACGGAATCAGTGGCATCGATGCGGTGAGAGAAAAGGGCAGGGAAGGTGTCCACAAGGGAGGTGCTGAGGTGCTGAAGAGACACTTATCATGCCAGAAGGAGGTGAGGTTGCCATCCCCGATCACAACCTTGGTGAGAGAGCGGTATCATGGCAATAAAGCACAGATGATGCGAGTGAGGAACGAGCCATCATCATTGAGGGTCTCATGTTGCATGCACTAGGTTTTCCAAGGGAGCGACGCCGGGTCGTGGAGTTTGTGGATGAATTTCATGAGCAGGCAATGATTTTGCGCTTAGAGATTTTTGAGCCCCAAGCCGTCGCTGTCTTTGCTGGTACACACTTTCTCCCATCGGAGAAGACACTGAGAGCTGGAGCAGCTGTCGTCGCCCGTCCAGAGGAATGCACGACGTCTGGCGTACGAGATTTCAAGGACCGTTTTTGGAATGAGGTGGGAGGACATGAAGTAAACAGTCAGCCCTCCAAGGACGGCGTTAACTAGGACAAGGCGTCCACCAGTGCTTAAGAGCTTAGCTTTCCACTCGGAGAGGTACCTATCGAAGCTGTCAACCAGAGGTTTATAATCTAACACTCGTAGCTTGTGGGGGGAGAGAGAGGCAACCCTAGGTAGGTCTACGGAAAGGTGGAGACACCACACCCTAGGGCGGCTGTCATGGCCTCGACCTTCATGGGATCGACATGCAGCGACACAAAGGTTGACTTGTGGAAATCTATAGAGAGGCTGGTGGCAGCAGAGAAGTTGTCGAGAATGCGTTTGAGGACCTCCATCGACCGGACATCCCCTCTGGTGAAGATGAGAGTATTGTCTGCGTACTGCAAAACCGAACATGGAAGGTGCGGGTCTATCGGGTGACAAAGGTCTCCATCGATCGAGGCTTGACGGACGAGGCACTAGAGCACATCCGCGACGATGATGAAGAGGTAGGGGGAGATGGGGTCCCCCTGTCTAAGCCCCCGGCGACAGGTGATCCACCAACCGGGCACACTGTTGAGCATGACTGCCGTTTTCCCGGTCGCTAGAAACCCAACCGCACCATCTGTCATCATACTCCCGGGCTCGGAGAATGGCGTCAAGACTGTCCCAGGCAATGGAATCAAAGGCCTTCCTAAAATCCAGTTTCAACACCGCCGTTGGAACTTTCCTCTTGTAGCAGCAGCTTAGGAGGTCAGCCGCATAGACAAAATTCTCAGAGATACTCTGCCCGTGGATAAACCTGGTTTGATCAACATCAACCAGCGACGGAATAGCCTGGCGGAGTCGGTGTGTCATGAATTTGCTAAAAAGCTTCATCGGGCAGTTTTGGAGGGAAATTGGTCTAAAGGCGTCGGCCGTGCGCGCTCCATCTTTTTTGGGTAGCTTTTTTTTTGAACGAATGGGCACAGAGTGTGCCTATTTCATTGATATGGAGGAGATTTACAAGCCGGGACCCGGCAAAACAAAAATGAAGCTACGTTCTATACAAAAGTAACGCAAGATCCCTCGCTCCTGCTGCTACCCAGGTCAAGGCCTCGCTCTTGATTCTAGCCAGCAGGGAAGGGATTGACGCCTCTCCCCTGTTGAAGACTCTGCTGTTTCTTTCTTTCTAGACCTCCCAAGTCACAAGCAAAGAGAGGGAGCGCACGCCTTTCCGCGGTATGTCGGGCAGACCCGTGATGTTCTTCCACCATTGCATTGCTGATGCGCTTTGTGGCCATTTCGTCGGTTTTAGCTCGTGCCAGCCCGCCCAGTCCGCTATGATGGTCCAAATTCTGCACGTATAACGACAAGTTGCAACAATATGGTGCGCCGTTTCCATAGTCGATCTGCACAGGGGGCACGGCGGGCTGTGGTCCCACCCTTTACTGGCGAGCCTGTCCGAAGTCCACACCCTGTTCTGGAGTATAAGCCACGCAAAGAATTTGCATTTGGGTGGGGCCCAAGTCCTCCAAATGGTGGCAAGTGACGGCATTTTGACGCAACCGTTGAACTGGGCCTTGTAAGCCGAAGCCGAGGTGTACTCCCCGTGTGGTGTTTGGGTCCAGATAATCTGGTCGTCGGTGTCCTCTTGTAATTGTATATCGCTTATTAGGTTCCAAAGCTCGATGAACTGGATCAGGTGAGCGGTCGTGAATCCCACATGGCAGTCAAGGTCCCGAATCCAATTGTTATTATTTAGCGCCTCAGCTACCGTCCTTTTCTTTTTCCTAGACTTTTCGTAAAGGAGGGGGGCTATGTCTTTGGGTCGTCTACCCTGCATCCATGCAGAGAACCAGAAGGATGTTTTCCGACCGTTGCCTATAGTGATGTTTGTGCATGTCGTGAATAGTAGTCTATCGTGGTCATTACACGGGGTCTCGGTGCCGACCCAAGCCTTTTCAGGTGATACCCATTCGTGCCACAACCACCTTAGGCGGAGCGCAGTGGCGAATTTGTGAAGGTCAAGGACTCCGAGCCCGCCATACTCCTTAGGCAGTGACGTTTTCGTCCAGTTGATTTTGCACTTTCCTCCTGTGAGTGCCTGATCGCCCGCCCAAAGAAAATGTCTCTGCAGCTTGTGAATGTCGTCGAGGACCTCCTTTGTCGGATTTAACGCTGTGAG
Organism: Cenchrus fungigraminus; assembly: GCA_036936925.1. Taxonomy (NCBI): domain Eukaryota; kingdom Viridiplantae; phylum Streptophyta; class Magnoliopsida; order Poales; family Poaceae; genus Cenchrus; species Cenchrus fungigraminus. Next base: position 25,257,261 of record CM072780.1, on the reverse strand, counting down.
CATGTATACTGGCTGCGAGGATAGGACTGATTTGGTGAGACAAACCCGCCCCGCCTGGGTTAAGTTCTTTCCATACCACATAGATAGTCTGTCGGCAGCTTTGTCGATTTGTGGCTTGAAGTCTAATTTACGCAGCCTCCTCGGGGAGAGCGGCAGGCCCAAGTATTTGAGCGGGAAGTGCCCTCTGGCAATAGGTAGTGCGGCCAGGATCTCTCCCATGTCGATGTTGTTGCAGCTGATCGTCGAGACGGTGGTCTTTTGAAGATTTGTTTGCAGGCCGGTCACCGCCCCGAAGTTGAGAAGTAATTCTCTGACGTTTGACGCATCTCTTTTTTGGGTAGCAGCACTAGAATTTTTTTAATCATTTTGAAAATTTATACGACCGTTTCGAAATTTATCAAAAATAAACATCAACCGCCGTGGGCCACGGCGGAAAAGGCCTACCGCCGTAGGCCACGGCGGCCGCACGTCCAACCGCCGTGGGCCACGGCGGTAAGGTCACCGCCAACGGTCGGGTGCAGGGTGTGGGCCCCGCGGCACCTTACCGCCGTGCGCCACGGCGGTTGGAGGTGCGGATGCCGTGGGCCACGGCGGTAGGGCCTTTCCGCCGTGGCGGACGGCGGCAGCCGCGCCTATATAAAGGGCGACGGCGGCCGCCGTCCCCCTACGCTGCCGCCGGCCCTCCTTCCCTTCGCCCGCCGCTCTGAGGTATGTTCTCTTCTTTTTTTTAATTAATTTAATTAGTGTAATTAGTGTAGAAAATTAGTTTTAGATTATATTTAGATTTAGAAAATTAGTTTTTAGATTAGAAAATTTAAAAATTAGTTAATTTAATTAGTTTAGATTTAGAAAATTAGTTTTTAGATTATAAAATTTAGAAATTAGTTAATTTAATTAGTTTAGATTTAGAAAATTAGTTTTTAGATTAGAAAATTTAGAAATTTGTTAATTTAATTAGTTTAGATTTAGAAAATTAGTTTTTTAGTTTAGAAAATCTAGAAATTAGTTAATTTAATTAGTTTCAGATTTAGAAAATTAGTTTTTTAGTTTAGAAAATATAGAAAATTAGTTTATCTGCTATAGAAATTGTAGAAATTATAGAAATTACTGTAGCTTCTTTAGAAATTATAGAAAATTAGTTTATCTTTTCTAGATATTGTAGAAATTATTATAGCATGTGTAGAAATTGTGGAAATTACTTTAGTTTGATTAGAAAATATAGAAAATTAGTTTATCTTTTCTAGAAATTGTATAAATTACTTTAGCATGCGTAGAAATTATAGAAATTACTTTAATTTGTTTAGAAATTCTAGAAAATTAATTTATCTCGTTTAGAAAATGTAGAAAATTAGTTTATCTGTTTTAGAAATTGTAGAAATTCTAGAAAATTACTTTACCTCGTGTACAAAAATGTAGACATTGTAGATAAATATTTTACCGGTTCTAGAAAATGTAGAAATTACTTATCTAGTTTTTTTAATTGTATATTTAATTTTTGTATGCAGCTGCAGTTATGGATCAGGCTCAGTACCAGGCTCAGGCCGAGGCTCAGGCTCAGGCTCAGGCTGCTCGTGCTGAGGTTGAGGCGTACGTGACGCCTGAGTTGTTGGACAGGGAGCTCGACCGCAGGCACCGCTCGTTCCTGTCCGCCGTCCTCGGAGTGGATGTTTGACACGTGCGTTCCCGCACTACGCGCACGTTGCTACCGATCCATGACCTTTGGGTTCCCAAGTACGTGAACTGATGCTATGTTATTATTTGTACCTTCATTTATCTTTTTTGTTGTAACTAATAAATTACCTTATTTGTTTCAAGCTACGCGCTGCAGGACTCCTGCCTGTAGCGCGGTTAGTCCAGGGGGACAGCCAACGCGACGCGATTCCTCGGAAGGATCGCATGACACGGTTCCAGTACGACTTCTCCCTCCTCAGCGCGCTTCTGGACCACTGGAGGCCGGAGACCCACACGTTCCACGTTACCGTCGGCGAGATGACGGTGACTCTTCAGGACATGTCCCTGTTGATGGGCCTTCCTTGTGAGGGCGAGCCGCTGCGGGCTGCGGACATCTCCGCTGAGTGGCGTACAGAGTTCCTCGCTCGGCTCGCGAACGTTCCTTGGAACGATCGCGCCCCCGCCCCGTACCAGGAGTTCGCGAACGCTCACGGACCCACCTTAACTTGGTTGCAGTAGTTTAGCGTACGTACCTTTACCTCATATTTCTCTTCGTTTTTGAAGATATGGAGACAATGTAACTAACGTTTGATTTTGTTTGTGCAGGCTGATTACCTAACAGATGACGCCGAGCAGGAGACAGTCGACAGGTTCTTCGAGACGTACCTGTTGTGGCTGTTTGGGTTTGTGTTGTTCTGCAGTTCGCAGGGTGACGCGGTCGCGAGGTACTTGATCCCCCACGCTCGGAGGATCGCCGACGCACCCTTGCACGACGTGCCCCAGATCAGTTGGGGCAACTCTGTTCTTGCGGGCACGTACAGGGGCATGTGCTCGGGGGTGTTGAAGGGTCGTTCGGCGGAGCCGATCCTTCTCGGCTGTCCTCTCCTTCTTCAGCTCTGGTGCCACGAGCGGTTTACGATTGGTCGGCCAGTCGTCCCCCTCTACGCGTACGAGCCCCTGCCAGAGGGTCACGACCCGCGCGACCGTTTCACCATGGGCTCGTTGTGATGCCTCCGGACGGTAATTTCTTACCTTTCACTTTCAATTTGTCTTTCCATTTTGTCTAGTTTGTTTAATCCACATTTAGGGTTCACATTTGGTTTGTATGCAGACCTCGTACGCCCACGACCAGACGAAGAGGGCGTACAAGGACTTCGTCGGTTAGTTCGACGCTCTCACAGACGCGGACGTCAGGTGGACGCCCTACTCAGAGGAGGCTGTCACGAGCCGCGTACCACAGGGACTCTCGTCTTTGTGCTTCCGAGACCAGCACTACTGGATGACAAGGACGCCGTTGCTGTTCGACATGTACGTGGAGGAGTACGCCGTCCACAGGGTGCTGAGGCAGTTCGGCCGCTACCAGGAGTGGCCTGTGCCTGTGGTGCACACTGTTCCTAGCGTCCACCATAGGTGAGTTCTTGTTAATTTTTAAATTTAATTCAGCGTTCGAAGATTTTAGCCGCTGACAAATATGTTTAATTCGTCGTAGGTGGTCTCGGAGGGGAGTTGCGGGGCGTGTTTCTTGGGTTCAGAAGGTGCAGCCGTACGTGGACGGTTGGGCTGCCGCGTTGGAGAACGTCGTCACGGAGGACCGGCCCCACGACGACACGGCGTGGGAGGCGTACATCCAGTGGTACACCCCGAGGACTCGGTCGCGTGTGATGTACGTCCCACCACAGCCACCAGCACTGGTTCCGGACGCGGCGAGGGCGATCGTTCGTACTGGCCAGGACCCGGTGCGACGGGATCAGCACTACGACGCGGCAGTGAGTTTGAAAATGCAACTGCTTTTTCTTATGGTACTTTACATTCTAACATTTACTAATAATTTCTTTTGCAGTTCGACGTGATTGCGGACCTTTCACATATTGTACGGGAGTCTAAGGCGAGGCTGAATCTCATGTCACACCACGAGATCGAGCATACGTTTGACAGGATGGAGGCCATCACCACGAGGTTCCTTGTCGCGGTCAACTACCGCGGCAACCCGGCTCTACCCCTGTTTCCACGGTACCCCCAGTTGTCCTCCAGCTTCGCCTCGATTGGTCGTTCCCACACGGCACCGTCGTCCTCGTCACGGCCACCCTACCCGGCGCGCCCTCCGGTGCATCCTCCCTTGAGGATGCCTCCTCTAGGGGGGCCTTCTCTCAGAGGTCCTGCATCAGCACCAGCACCAGCACCAGGAGGACCAGGACCAGCACCACGAGGACCTGCACCAGGACCAGCACCAGTAGCAGCAGCAGCACGAGCAGCAGCACCAGTTCTTCTTCCGTCAGGTAATGACCACAACTCTATCTCGAACCATATACAAATATCAGATTCATTTAATTACGATACGTGATTTAATAATACTATTTGTTCCAGCTTACGTCGGCAGCGGCGGCACTCCTGACTCCACCCTAGAGGACCAGGCGGGAGGGTCCGAGTTCGACGACTTGGAGATCGACTTCGACTTCTTGCACGGTTTGCCGTCGCAGGACGAGCTCGGAGGGTCGCAGCTAGGAGGCGCCCCACCCACGTGGACACAGGAGGGAGCAGGGACGCAGCCAGGAGGCTCGCAGCTGCCAGGAGCGAGCGGTGGGACGCAGCTAGGAGGCTCGCAGCTGCCAGGCGCGAGCGGTGGGGCGCATCTGTCTCCAGGAGGGTTGCCAGGGTCGTCCCACGAGGTTGCAGGGTCGGCGGCGGCGGCGATGGCGACACCGCAGCCGACTGCTGATACTAGGCGTCGGCAGATCCACCCACGTGACCCGTTGACGTACCCTCGCGAGCAGACGCACGCCGCAGTCCGAGCTGACAGGCTGCTCAAGAAGACCAGGCGATGCTAGATTAGGCCGCATATTATTTGTACAGGAGCACTGTTATATGTATCATGACTATTTTTTAGTATGTCACTTTGCTTTTCTTTATTACCACCTAGTTTTCTTTGTCATAAAGTTAAAAAACAAAAAATAAATCGTTAAGTAAAAAAAACCCGGTGAAAAGCAACCGCGGCGGTACGGTAGGCAGTAGGTTCGAGATCGAGTATTACTGAAGTCGAAAAGCAACCGCCGTGGACCACGGCGGTAGATCCAACTGCCGTGGACTACGGCAGTTGGTGGCGGATGCCGCGCTTATATAAAGGGCGACGTCACCAGCCGTCCTGCTCGACCCTGCCGCCGTCTCCCTCTCCCCACGGGCTGGTCCTCCCTCTTAGGTAAGTTTCCTCTCTTTATTTATTTTATGTAATTAGTTAAATTAGTTTAGAATAGTGTAATTACTTAAATTAGTTATGATTTAGTGTAACTAGAGATGTTTACTGCTGCCGCCGGAGGGGGTGAGGATGGTAATGGTGGTGGTGATCCGAAGGGGAAAAACACAAATACGGCACCTGATCCGAAGAAAATGAGCACGCTCGAAAGAGGCATGCTTCGATATATGCAAGGAAAAACTGCAGATGCTATTGTAAGAGGAGAGGAACCTCCTTGTGATGTTTTTTATGCTCCACCATACATGCATCATTATTTGCAAAGAACAACTGCAGATGCCATTGAAGAGGAGAGGAACCTCCTTATGGTGGTCTTTATGCTCCGGGTGGTCTTTATGCTCCACCAGCAGACCCGTGTGTTGCTAATCCACCAGCTAAAAAAGGTACAAGTAAAGATAAACCTTCGTCGTCACATCACAAGAATGGCTGAAGTTTGTCATTTTTTAAGATGTTGTAATCTTTCCTGCAGTGCTGTAATATTTGAACTGGATCCTGTTGTGATTGTGTTGTAATAATCGAACCAGCAATCCTTAATTTCCCTTGTTTAATTTTCTACTAGATTTAATAAAGTTTTATCAAAAAATTAAAATGATTTTAACCGCCGTGGGCCACGGCGGTTGGGCCCAGCCGCCGTGGGGGTTCCCCAACCGCCGTGGACGGCCACCAATCGCTGTGGGCCACGGCGGTTGGGGTGTAAACGCCGTGGCGCGGCGGTTGAAGTTTATTTTTGATAAATTTCAAAACGGTCGTATAAATTTGCAAAATGATTATATATATATATATATATATATATATATATATATATATATATATATATATATATATATATATATATATATATATATATATATATATATATATATAAATTCGCAGCACTAGATGCGCACGATTGAGCCCATCAAGGTCCAGCGACCCGGCGAAAAAACAGGAGAAGAGATGGGCGACACGATCTTTGAGAGCAGGCCAGAAATTCTTATAGAAAGACGGTCCAAACCCGTCGGGCCCTGGGCTGGAATTCATATCCATGGAGAAGAGGGCCTGCGAAATTTCCTCAGGAGTAAAAAGGCCTAGAGAGATCCAGGGCAGCCGCGTCCAGGTTTGGGTAGAGCTCAGCCAGGTTGAAGCGCCAAGAAGCGTCGTGCCCCGCGCCCAGCAGATGACTGTAGAAGTCGTGCAGAATCAAAGCTTTCGCATCATGCGCGACGAAGCTCTGGCCGTCGCGTTCCAGGCAGTGAATTAAGTTTTTGCGCCGCCGGCCGGACACAGCATTATGAAAGAAACGAGAATTCTCATCCCAATCGACGGCCACTTTGACGTTGAAGCGTTGGCGCCAGAAGGCGAGACGCTCGCCGTTGATGTCCTGGAGGGCTTTCGCGGCAAGGTGGTGCAGGGAGCTTTCTGCAGCCGAGAGCGGACGTGATTCTTCAAGGAGAATCGTGGTATGGTGTCTCCATGGGCTTGTATGCAAACTTAATGAAGAAAATAAAACATGCTGTTAGAAGAAACAGAGCATTACCTCTTCCAAATGTGTTGTATGTTAGTCACAACTCTGAGTCTTAGGTGTCTTATAAATTTAATTGCTCTTAACAGGGCATTTATACGTATCTTGTTTGCTGTTATAGGGCAGTGCTGTGCTGCTGCCAGAGTCTTAGGTGTCTTGTAGCTTCATTTTTGGCTGGACAACTGTAACTTAGTACGAAGTGACAGAACTCTTCACTTTATTAGATTTGGATTTTGGATACTGCTGCTACACTGAAACCTATTTCTTTGAATTTGTTTTGTTGTTATTGCTCATAATTGTCTCATGTGATCACAATTACACATGAACCATGTTCAGTATTTGGAACTAACATGGTATGATGTTACCAATTGTCCGAAGTACAGTTCCATTCAATAATTAAATGTGAGTGGAAGACAAAAATACATACTATTGTGGATATGCATTCATGAAACAATCCTCGACTTGCCAATGAGGAATCTAGGACGTTTGGCATGCCTATTGATATGTTCTTGCAATGTGTCGATCAGATTCTGTTTCTCACCGCAATTCTTAAGAAGAAGCTCCTATAGGCTCTCCAGGTACTGCACTCCGGACACGCCGAAACTGTTGTCATGAAGTGAACAACACTTGTTCAGCCAAAGTAGCTCGAGCTGGGGCATCGCACCTTCCCAAATCGTCACTGTTCTAATCTTCTCTAGCCCATCAATGTCAGGACTTTGAGCTTTGGGAATGTATTGGCAGCAAAACGCAACGATTCCTCTATGTAGGAGTTTCCCCACAGGCCTAGCGAATCTAGGTTGCGCAAATAATTCTGAAGGCGCGCGATGTCTTCCTGATTCAGTCGTGTCCCCAGAAGCTTCACCTTCTGTAGATTGGTGAGCAAACTGACCCATTCAGGCATCCCAATGAGTTTACCACAAAGCCTCAGTGAAATTTCATTGAGACTGAACGCACCTCAAGCCGTTGCGATTGACTGAACCCTCCTATTGACCTGCACAGCTCCTGGCCTTCTTCCTCGGTGAGCCCTGTGACCCCTAATCGTCGCAGATTTGTCAAGTTCATCAGATTCCTGAACCTTCCAGCTCCACCATTTCCCTTGGCAAGTTTGACCACCCCCAACATATGCAAGTTCTTTAATTTCTCAATTCCTTCTGGAGCTCCTGTAAAGAAATGGTCCACGTTGAAAACCTCACAGCATTCACTGCGGTTGCAGCCTAGATAGGCTTCTATGTCTCCAAAAAGGCCAGCTTCATGAACTTTTTCCCTTGAATCTCTCATCTTCTGCAGCAAATCTTTTGTGAAATTGACACCAGCAACAAGATATCGCAACTTCTCAAGTTTGACAATGCCGCTGGGGAGTTGCCTCACCTTTGTGTCTTGAATGTCTAACGTCTCTAGATAGCGAAGTTTCTGCAAGGAAGAAGGAAGTCTAGAAATATCTGTTCCTCTAAGGCTCAGGTACCTCAGGTGTTGTAGCTCCCCTATGTGCTTCAGGTCATCATTCTTCATATTAATAGTGTCCTCCAGGTCCAGCACTCGCAGTAGCCGCATTTTTGGAGAGATGAGAGATGAAGGTTGCTCCCCGAAGATTGTCAATGATCGGATATATGACATGTTTATGTTTTGCAGCTTCTCATCCCTATTCTTCCACCTGGATACTACCAGGTGGCGTATCTTACTTTGTTGAGCCACATTGAATTGCTGCTCAATGAGGACTAGTTGGTTCTCCTCGATGAACTTGGACAGGATGATCTGGCGCACCATGCTATGAACCCGGCAGCGATCAACTCCAACTCCACGGCTGGCCTTGTATCCTTGAATCATGCTTCTGTTAATGAGCTCGTTGTAGAAACGCACTGCTACATCCTCCACAGGCATGTCACGTTTCTCTGCTATGAAGCCTTCTGACATCCACCGCCCGAGCAAGCGATTGCGTCTGATCTCATGGTTCTCAGGGAAGATACTGAGGTACAAGAAGATCGATTTCAGGTCATATGGCAAGCCATGGTAACTTTTGATGATCACGTCGGGAATGTTGCGGAGGTCAGACTCCAGTTCTGCTCCAAGGTGTTCGTGCAGATTCCTCCATTCTATGCTTGTTTTAGGCCTGTTTGCGAGGAGGCCACCTTTTGTAGCTATGGCAAGTGGAAGCCCACGACATCTGCTCAAGATATGTTTGGCTTGCTCTGCCATATCCTCTGGTAAAGTGTACTCAGTTTTTTTGTAAACCTACAAAATGGTGGAAATATACTGAGTATCCTGGAAAATAGACTTGATTACTGACAACCCAGCAAGCATGGCAAACTGACAGTTGATTCTTGAATAACAGAAAATAGAACTATGACCTACTCTTTGGCAACCACAATGGCACAATTTGATGCCATAAGCTCAGTGGGAATGTTCCGGCAGCTTTCTACACGTGCTTAAGAAAAAAGGTCATACAGCATATACTTTCTGAGTAAAGGAGTAGATGAAAAATCAAGCACTTCCTTTCTCTTATGCTGCAAGCACGTAAGGCCGTGTTTCTAGTTATCTGTTAATTAAAATGCACGGTACAAGCACCCACATGATACATGGAGCAAACTACCATATAATCCATCCTAATTTTCTAGTATCGTTTTCCAGCTATCACAAGCATACATGTAGGCAGCGCTATCGAACAAGGGAAGCCTAAAAACTCACATTGCTGCTTCATCAAGGGATAGGATGTTGCCAGTTGGTGGCGCACGGCATTTCCGAGTGACACATTTCGTCGAACACTACGCGCTGTAGCTCGGGGATGCTACTGAGAGTGCTATGTAAAGGCATGCCCTCCCGCCTGCCTTCCAACGCCGCTCTTGGGCATCGTCCGGCAATGAGCGCGGGCGTCGTTGTTGCAGTTGAGTGCATGAGAGAAAAAATGGAAGGAAACTTGCCAGCGCCGGCAACCCTTGCCTCCGCAACGGAGCTGTCATTTCGCCGTTCCTTTTCTAGAAAACACCTCCTCCTCGGACCTAAAACCTTTCAAATCTCAAATCTTTTTTTAATGTTTCTTTCAAGATTTTTCCATACAATTTTTGTGGGGGCAAAAATATTCCTTGACCTTTTCATCCTCTTCTCCCAAAATAACAAACCCCCCCCACCCCCCACACACACACCACCCACACACATACTTGCGTAAGGTTCTCTTCCAAGGTATATTATGATTATTGAACGCACACTATTTACAAAAATAATTATACGAATGGACCGAAAATTGCAAGATGAATCCATTAAGTCTAATTAATTCGTCATTAAAGATTGTAAACTGTAGCACGACGTTATCTAATCATGTCATAATTAGACTCGTTAGATTCGTCTCGAAAATTAATATAGGGGTTGTGGAATGAGTTTTGTCATTAATCTATATTTAATACTCTTAATTAGTGTCCGAAGATTTGATGTGACGGGTAGGTGAGGAAACTTTTGGGAACTAAACTAGGCCAGGTGATACCTACGAAAGTGATGAGTGATATATTAAAAAAAGTCAAAATAATAGTAATTTGAGATGGATATAGAGTAGAAACTTAGGAATGCATGGGTGGGGTGGAAAAACTTATAAAAAAGGATGGGTGGAAGTGGAAGAGGGGCAGATGGAGCAAACACTCTTTTAAGTTCTACTACCATATACGAACACAATTTAGTTGAGCGAGTATTATAAGATAATAAATGACAAATTAGCTATTTTCGCCCACATGAAAGTATTTAGGCCCTGTATATATATGTACTTTGAGAATCCATTGAGTCATGCATGGGCCATACCGCCATGGGATGGGGGCCTCTCGCCCGCCGCTCGTGCGCGACCCTTTTCCTCTGGTCTGTTAGGCTGTCGACCTGTCGTGCACTGTCCTGCTCCTGCCGGAGAAATCTGCGGCCGCCAGGTTCGTCCGGCGATCTGCTGCTTTCAGTTCATCATCAGGGGAGGAGATCTGATCTGATCTGATCCATCGAGCCCTGATATTTGACATGCCACACCTAGTTCTTTCTACTGGGTTGACGACTTTGACATGGCACGATTGCTCGTATTTTTTATTTTAGAAATAGCGACAGTTATTACGTTTGCCCCCAATCTCTCATATTGTAGGAATCAGATTTGCGTGTGCATATTCGTAGGCGTGAGTATGCCTAATTACTGTATTATACACTTTTTTAAAAAACAAATGTTTCCGACCTCTGCGACTGCGCCGACATATATTGCATTCAGTAAAAAAAAGGAGGGGCACAGTAAATTTATTGCTCTGAAAAACGGAAAGAAGACACACCTTCTGACAGAGGAGATCCATGGCCTCCGCATCTCTCAGTCGCTTCAGCTCGTAGACATGCCCTTGCCAGTCCGCCACATGCTCCGCGCAGTACCGGGCGACGTCCTCCCGCCGCGTCGTGACGATGATCCGGCTTCCCTTGCTGTTGCTGAACTGAAAAACCTGGCAGATATCCTTCCACTCCTCATTCGTCAGCACGTCGTCCACGATGACCCGATACCGTTTCTCCTGCAGGTACTGCCCGATGTCCTGGCTGCCCGCCACGCCGAGCTCCCTCCTCAGCCGCCGCCGGAACACCTCGGCGCTGTCGAGCGGGTGCGGCACGGTGACCCACGCGCCGCAGTCGAACTCGTCGAGGAGCACCGGGTCATTGTGCACCGCCCACGCCAGCGACGACTTCCCCATGCCGCCCATCCCCCACACCGACACCACCCGCAGCGCGCCGGGCCGGGCGGGGATTATCGCCGCCGCTTCGCCTGCTGCTGGACCACCTATGCTCGGCAAGAAGAGCAACTCTACGATGTTGCGGAACAGGAGATTTGACACCAGACCTCTCCATGGCGCACGGCGTCTTCGAGCTTCGCCTGGCTCTGCTCCCGAGATCAGCTCGGTCAGCTTAGCCTTCTCGTCGAGCCGACCGATGATTTCGGACTCCTGGAACGCGAGCTCGGCGACCGACTGCGCGTCTTGGTCGGGTAGCGCAGCCGCTGCCGTCGCCTGCTCGGCCGCGCCGGCGCCGGCGCCGGCGCCGGCCGCGGGGGCGGGGCTGTCCACGACGATGCGGTACCGCAGGTTGCGTTGGTTCAGCTGCTCGATGCTGGACTTGAGGTCCCGGATCCGCTCCGCGATCCGGTGGCGCTCGGCGATGGCGCTCGGGAGCAGCGAGCCGGCCCGCGACGAGGACGCCCTGGCCGCGTAGAGCGCGAAGTCGAGGAGGCAGTCCTCGACGTCGTACGCGAGGTCGCGCACCTGCTTCACCCACGTCCTAACGGTCTCGGTGCGTCCGGCGGCCTCGGGGTGTGCGGAGGCCACCTTGAGGAAGGCGAGCATCATCTCCAGCTCGGTGCGGATGAACTCCGCCTCGTTCGGGACGCCGATGAGGCGCGCGACCTCGTCGAAGACGGCGGCGCGGGCGCTGCTCAGGACGCCGGCCAGCACGGACCTCGCCAAGCTTAGGGCCGTCGCTTCCATCCTTGCGGGCGAGCTGTTTGTGGTCCGATCAAGCACGAGGGGGCACCGGGCCAGTTGTGTTGCCGTGTGCTCGTGCTGCTTATATGACTTTGGCGGGCAGCCGAGCATATGAACGTTACCCGAACAACTTTTTTTTCCAATCACATTATGTAATAGATCAGTGTCAATGGAGTTTCATGACTTAAATATCATCAAATTTGATGATGTGGCGATGAGAGAGATTGATAGAGATTCATGAAACTCCACTGGCATAGTTACATAGTTTTCAATTTAGATAATTGTGTTATGAAACTGTGTACCGAGACTGACCTTACATACACATACACTTATTAACTCTATTAATATGCACATATCTTATCTTAAAAAGCACGTTTCAAAGAATGAGACGACAATGTTGTTGTTGTCGAGTGTAGTTGTGCGGCCTTGTTGATGTTCCAATCGAACGAGCCGGTGAATATCCAGTGGTAACCTGTGTTGATGTCCAATCCAATCGGGTGAGTATAATTCGTTTTTTCTTTTCTTTTCCTGCCTACGATCTTCCAGGATCGTAGTCTTGTAATTTTCTTCTATATCAATAAAACATGCACTACCTTGTGCGGTTTGTTAAAAAAAATGAGACGGCAAATTCTGAGCTGGTAAACGTTAAATTTGGTAAATGTTTAAGTTGACTAAGTCACCATCGACGGTCATGTCGTTTTTACCAATATAATTATGCAATATCTCTGTTAATACCTAGCTAATTATGTAATATCACTGTTAATACCTAAAACAAAATAAATAGAATACGAGTACTCATACTAAATCCAGAGAACAGGTTACACCACACCATAAACCTAAGCAACTTATATATGTATGCTCAATTTGCGCTCCAATATACTCCCTCTTTCATATTACTTGTCATTTTGACTTTTTTAGATATATTCATTTTGTTATGGACATAAGCCAAAATGACAAGAAATATAAGAGAGGGAGTATGATGCTCACTTTTGACCTCTTCTCCATGTTGAGATTTTTTTTATAATAAGGTTTCATCGTGATTGCATTTTTCATAAAAGGATCCAGACTTCTATTTAAACAATGATTGGCATGCATGTTACAGGAGCAGCAAACAGTTGACCTAGGTAGTTTTGGCTGCAAATTGACGCTTCTGGCGTGCTCGATTTGGATTCTTTCTCCGTTTTCAAGAGAAGACCTGAAGGCTTTACAATCATCAGATTCCATTTTCGCCAGCAAAGAACCCGAAACTATTAGTTGACTATGGTTTGCATGCACCAATGAACAAAGTGGGAGATTTCTTTGCTTACATAACTTTATATTGGTGGGTACATGCACGTTACCATGTTGATCTTGTCTTGCAGAGTTACGTTTCTCAATTATTGTGATCCATGACGCCATCGATAGGATTAAAAAAACTTTTTTTGTGTGATTATACCCCCTGTGAAAGCGCAATTGTATTTTTACCTTATTTTTTTAACTCAGTGATCTTGTCCTTAATTATTCACACGTTGTGATTTTGCCCTTAATCTGTGTGTATTTACTCGTTTTGATCGTTGACTATGGCAAAATCGCATTGACTTGCGCATAGTCGAGGGCAAAATCACAAAGTTGAAAACCGAGAGTAAATTCACAAACACACTTAAAAAATAGAACACAAATGCCCAAAAAAACTCTTAACCACAGAGGTGGAAATGGTGGTTGTTGAGTAACGCGTGATGAAGTTGTAACATACAGTAGGTACAACCGGCCACGACCGCGCGACGCCACTACTATTGAATCAATTAAGAAGAAAACTGAGGTGAAATTTCATAGGTCCATTTGTGCACTATCAGAGATTGAAAAAGGGCGTGGTGTCCCGCGCGTATCCGGCAAAGATGCACCAAAGAAGGCCAGCATTATGGCTCCACTGGTGTCACCACCTGAAATTGCAAAATTATTAGGGTTTTATAGAAAGAAAATATGTTCAAGACACATGGGTTCTCAACTTTCACAAGAAACACATTACACGTACCATGAGGTTTATAAGAAGGCAGGCTAATATATCTCGGACAAGACCCGCCATTTTCCATTATATCACACCCATTGCTATTTCCTCCATTCATGCAGTCAAGAGGCTGAAAGAAATCAGTGAGTGAAAAATGTTGCAACAAACTGAACAAGCAGGCAAGTCACATGACTTGCGAGAGAATGAATTAACCTTCAGATCCTTGTCGAAGCATAACCTGAGTTTCTGCAACGATCCTCGCCCGCACAGCAACAGAGGGGACGCTCCAAAGGAGCTTCTGATGGTGGCGACCAGGTCTGTCACCAGATACCTACCACCTATGCTAACCTTTCTTTGCAGCATTGCCTGAGGCACACCGCACACAATGCAAAGTCAGCAACACCATCTGTAAAAGTCAGTGGCGCTACGAGGAACATCGGCCCACGATCTTGGGGTCTCGACGGTTGCGTGTAGAATGGTGAGAATGTCGCACTCGGATTTAAGGGCAAATCCAAATGCATGGAATACATGTGCGTCAGGATCAAAATTCACACATGCATCGACTTAGTGAATACCAAAACACAGTGTAAAAGCGTACAGAGAGTATTATAACTTTATTACATGACCGAATGTCTCAAAAGCGTAACAAAAGCGAGTATTAGCAGCGGAAAAGGACGTCTCCATAGGCAGTCGACTGGTGGCACGCTCGCCTAGAAACCGTCGAACTCTCCAGGAAAGTCTTCAAAGCGTCCGTCTGAGCAGCAACCGGGTTGTGTAGATGCAATATAACAAGCATGAGCACATGTCGTACTCAATAAGGGAAAACACTATAACAACATGCAAAGGCTTTATGGTGGAAGCTTGTGGTTGCATAGCAGGTCAGTATTTTAGTTGATCAAGTTTTATTAAGCAAACTGAATTACTAGCAAATGTAAGTTATACCAACCCAGAGATTAACATAAGCATCATCATCATGAACGAAAGTAAATGCAACATGTTTAATCCATCTTCCACAGTTTACTCATGTGAGGGTCCAGGCCGCCCTTGACCGTGGGCATGGCTAACTAGTTAGTTTTACACTTTGCAGAGGATGTACATCTTTACCCATAAGTCGCGTAAAAGTTCTAGGAACTTTAAACCCAACCATGCGATGCCGGCCAAGCATCATACCACACTACCGAGGTGTGATTGCATAGGGACGCTACGAGGCCTTCACAAAGATTCCCTAGCACGGGCTGCTCGCTAGGTTACCTGATCAGTGCAGCGCATAAAGCTTCCTAGCGGGTACCGTGTCTTAGCAAAGCCCAACTCCCCGCCAGAGCAGGTCTATACACCATCTCCCGTCAGCCCCCAACCCCTTTCAGGTAAAGCATACCACATATTAAAGTTTCTAATTATTTGGCCAAGACAGAGCCATATGTCTTGTGGTAGTACGGTTTTCCTGGGTGGTTCTCCATGTTCTGATTAACAAAGGTGATCTTGTTTAATGAAGGTATAACATAAGTAAAGCAAAATTAACATTGTTGTTCATTAGAACCACCATGATCCCAAGTTGAGCAACTAAGCAAGGTCTACCCAACATAAACATAAACCCAGGTTGATCAAGGCATAGGAATAAACGAAGCTAGTCAAACCTTAAATAGTATGATCCTTCGTATTAATGCAAAGCAATAAATAAATAACGGTGTAATTAAAATGCATGTTGTAATAGGATGAACGGGTATGAAGCAAGGACTTGCCTTCTACCAACGCTTGCTGCTGCTCAAGGTCTTGAAATTCTTCAACTTCAGCGTCTTCCACGTACGGTTCGTCTTCTACGCACCACATCATACACATACAAGTAATCAATGGAATAAAATAAGAAACAATCACCAAACAGTATTAACAGAACAAAACAGGGGCATAAAACTGTTCTACACTACGATACGATCGCGTGGATATAAAGAACGCTAAAAACGGAGCTAAAACGCGTATTCTACGGCTAAAACAAGATACATGGACTAAACTGCGAGAAAAACTGGGCTTACAGGGGCCTATCTGCAAGAAACCGAGGGCTAAACATAATTACATATAAAAACACAAGGGCTAAGCTATAAAAACTAAAAACTGGACCTCGGGCATAAAAACTATAAAAACTCAGGGTTAAAACGTAAAGAGAAGGACCTATTCGTGAGGATCTTTACACTAGGAAGGGTATACTTGTGAATCTACAAAACTGGAGGGCTTTTATGCAAAACAGGTGAGACACAGCTGGGTTGACTGGTACTTGACCCCGGTCCGATCTGATCTGGACCGTCGGATGCGGATCGAACGGCTACAGACACACGGAGACGCGCGGGCGGCGGCGGTTACGTCGGCGAGCGGCGGCGCACGGCGGTGGTTCGCCGGCGAGAATCAATCTTGGGTCTCCGGGCATGATTGGCGACGGGATTTGCACCAGAACGAGGCTTGCGACGCGAGGGATCAATCTAGAGCTCTAGGGCGAGCGCACGAGCAACAACGACGACGCGCTGCACGACGGGGCGGACAGCCGCGGCGGCGGAGCTCCGGCGAGCACGCGCGGGCGACGAAGGGCACGAGGACGCGAACGGAAGGCACCAACGTCTTTCTCACCTCCTTGCAAAACTCCTAGTGGCTTTCACGACGGCGGCGAAGCGACGGTCGAGGAGATCGAAGCGGCGGCCGAGCTCTAGGGTTCGGTGGCGGCGCAGAAGCTTGGAGCTAGGGTTTGGGAAACGGGGCCGCGGGCGGAGGCGGCGCCTTATATAGGCCAGGATGGCGGCGTCCTAGGAGTGCGGACCAAGCCTGGCGCGGCGCAGAGCGGAGCGGTGAGGTCGGACTCGACCTCGGGTCCGGCTCGGTCGGCGCGGCGGCAGGGATGATGGGCGGGGCCCGCTCGTCAGCGTCCGCGGGCGGCAGCTCGCGCGGCTGGGCCGAATTGGGCCAAAAGACAGGTTGGGCTGCGAGCTGAGGGGCGCGGAGCGACCGGGCGAAGCAACTAAAGGGCCTCCTGCAGACTTCGCTAGGAGGGCTGAAGCGGTGGGGTGGTGCGGAACTGAGCGGAGGAGTCTAGGGAGGTTTACCGGACTTGCGGATGACGGGCTGCGCGCGAAGCTGGGCTGCGCGACAGAGGGTCGGCCTGCTCGGTTCGTTGGGTGAGAAGCGGAACTGGGCCGAAAGGGAAAGAAGAGAGGGAGGGAAAAGGAAAAGCTTTGCATTTTTTTTCAAAAGGGATCAATCAAATTGAATTCAAACTTGAATTTGAATTCAAGCAACCATAACAATGCTCCAGCATGAATGCAACACACATCAAGCCACAAATTTAATTTGGAAAAAAATAATGTTTTTGTTTTTTTTCCTGAACTATATTTCCTGCAAAGAATTAAATGTTGGGGAAAACTTTAAAATAATGAGAAAATTGTTGTTTAAATTTTCTTCCTATTCACATCCTGAAATTTGGGAATTTCAGGGTGTGACAAATCTACTCCCCTTAAAAGGAATCTCGTCCTCGAGATTCGGAAGTACTAAGAAAGATTTTGGGAATTATAGGATAGAACTGATGTGGGGGCAATGTTGATAGAGAACATACCAAACACGGTCCTTGCATTTACGTGGTTCAATCTACCACGTGCGGTGTTCTGCTGTCCCTTGGAGCTTTGCAGGGTCTTGTTTCCATTCTTCATCTGCTGACTCTGCACTGGAGTATTCTGGATGCTTCTCTGGGGAAAATTATTGGCATAGTGACCAGTCTCCCCACACTTAAAGCAAGTATTACTAACAGGAGTGCTGGACGCACTAGGTCTCACTAGGGTTCCCGCTGGGGTGTTCTGACTAGACTGCTGGTCATTAGGGCGTGGAGTCTGTGGAGTGGACTGCTGCAACTCTTGAATAGGATGCTTGAACGGTTGATTGTTACGCTGAAACTGATTCTGCCCAGAGTTACCACCTGAACCTCCAACATGGGATGTTGTTCTCTGCTGTGGAATGAAACGGGGGCGAGTGCTACTCCCAAACTGCACAGAGGTAGTGGCCTTCCTCTTCAGATCTCCCAACTCTTTGCGCTTTGACTCCAAGCAGATAGCCTTGTCCATCAGCTGCTGAAATGACGCAAAAGTGTGAGACATAAGCTGGTACTGAAGTGGTCCAGCTAGTCCCTCCATGAATAGCTCCTGTTTCTTCCCGTCGTTAGCAACATCCTCAGGTGCATAGCGAGACAACTCAATGAACTTGTCCCTGAATTCTGCCACTGACATTCCTCCCTGCTTGAGAGAAAGGAACTCCTTCTTCAACTTCATCAGGCCTGCAGGAATGTGATGGCTCCTGAAGCTGGTGGTGAACTCCTGCCAAGTGATAGCATCTGGTGTAGCATGGGCGACAACATAAGCATCCCACCAAGCTCCTGCTGTCCCCTGAAGTCGTCCTGAAGCATACAGGACCTTCTCTCTGTCATCACACTATACGATAGTGAGCATCTTCTCCACAGTCTTCAGCCAATCATCAGCCTCCAACGAATCTGCAGCATGTGTGAACACTGGTGGACGATGGCTCATGAACTCCCTGTGCTTGTCCCTGGGCACCTGCTGCTGCTGAGGTGGATTGTTGACTTGGGTCTGCAGGTTGGCCACAGTGTTGGTCAAGTTCTGGAGAAGCTGGGTATGGGTCTCGATGAACTGCTGCATAGCTGGATCCATCTGTCCTTGTTGTTGTGCACTACCGGAACTGCTGGCTCTCCCTGGACGAGTCACTGGGGGCTGATCACCTGATCCGGACCTGGTGTTCACCATCTGAGTGTTAGGAACATTGACTTAGATGCTTGCACAAAGAGAAAAGCTCAAAAGATAAAGTAGTGCAGACTTCCAGTTTAAGACAGATTCTGTTGGTCACAAAAGAATAGGTATAACGCCCTGGGTGAATAACCAAAAATTATTAAAAATTTACTGTGACGTGATGTATGAAATTACTGAACTACTCCAATTGGATTTGCCTCAATCGGAGGTCACTCGAGATATTAAATAATGAAGTCAACTGTGTCAGCTGAGTTTTACAGATTCTGATAGCTCCAATATTTCGTGCATAACTCCCAGGATATTTATTATATGGGGCTGAATTTTTGAAAGAAAATCACTTATGAAATTTGTGAACTAACCCAACTGGTTTTGCATCAATCGGAGCTCTGTAGCTCGAGATAAAATTAAAACACTGCTGCTGAGACAGAGAACTTCGTGAACAGCTTTTGTACCAAGAAGATTTCCATGATGGATACTTAAAGATAGATAAAGGATTAAGATTTTGCATGGTTAGGGATGGTTGAGACAGAGCTTAAACCCAACTAAGCAAACCTTATTACTAACCCAATGTCATTGTGGTTATCAATCCACAACACATTGCACTCAAGCAAAGATCCAAATCAACCATTAACACAAGATCAAGCATTCAAACACACCACTAAGCTAGCACACCTAAACGACGATTGTGACTAATGATTAAATAAGTATAAAGCCTAAAGATCCTAGATCCTAAGGAAGATCTTCAGGTTGAACACGATAGGGTCATAAGATTACTGAGAACAATTATGAACACGTGTAGGGTAAAGATAGGAAAAGATTAGAGAGCATAGAACAGGTGCTAAAGATTCCTTAAAGCGAGAACAAGGAAGTATAGAGTGAAAAGGATAGCCAATGTAAGGTGGAGAACAAGTAGAATATCAAGGATGGGGGTAAAAGCAACGATATGTATATTAAAAATAGAATTAAAGCATAGCATGAAGTAAGAATAGCTTCTATGATAATATAATCCTTAAGTTCGACCATTTTCTAACTAGGCTAATGTCCTACAGTCAACACGGCTCTGGTACCACTTTGTCACACCAGGATTTAAGGGCAAATCCGAATGCATGGAATACATGTGCGCCAGGATCAAAGTTCACACATGCATCGACTTAGTGAATACCAAAACACAGTGTAAAAGCGTACGGAGAGTATTATAACTTTATTACATGACCGAATGTCTCAAAAGCGTAACAAAAGCGAGTACTAGCAGCGGAAAAGGACGTCTCCACAGGCAGTCGACTGGTGGCACGCTCGCCTAGAAACCGTCAAACTCTCCAGGAAAGTCTTCAAAGCGTCCGTCTGAGCAGCAACCGGGTTGTGTAGATGCAATATAACAAGCATGAGCACATGTCGTACTCAACAAGGGAAAACACTATAACAACATGCAAAGGCTTTATGGTGAAAGCTTGTGGTTGCATAGCAAGTCAGCATTTTAGTTGATCAAGTTTTATTAAGCAAGCTGAATTACTAGCAAATGTAAGTTATACCAACCCAGAGATTAACATAAGCATCATCATCATGAACGAAAGTAAATGCAACAAGTTTAATCCATCTTCCATAGTTTACTCATGTGAGGGTCCAGGCCGCCCTTGACCGTGGGCACGGCTAACTAGTTAGTTTTACACTCTACAGAGGTTGTACATCCTTACCCACAAGTCGCGTAAAAGTTCTAGGAACTTTAAACCCAACCATGCGATGCCGGCCAAGCATCATACCACACTACCGAGGTGTGATTGCATAGGGACGCTACGAGGCCTTTACAAAGATTCCCTAGCACGGGCTGCTCGCTAGGTTACCTGATCAGTGCAGCGCATAAAGCTCCCTACCGGGTACTGTGTCTTAGCAAAGCCCAACTCCCCGCCAGAGCAGGTCTATACACCATCTCCCGTCAGCCCCCAACCCCTTTCAGGTAAAGCATACCACATACTAAAGTTTCTAATTATTTGGCCAAGACAGAGCCATATGTCTTGTGGTAGTACGGTTTTCCTGGGTGGTTCTCCATGTTCTGATTAACAAAAGTGATCTTGTTTAATGAAGGTATAACATAAGTAAAGCAAAATTAACATTGTTGTTCATTAGAACCACCATGATCCCAAGTTGAGCAACTAAGCAAGGTCTACCCAACATAAACATAAACCCAGGTTGATCAAGGCATAGGAATAAACAAAGCTAGTCAAACCTTAAATAGTAGGACCCTTCATATTAATGCAAAGCAATAAATAAATAACGGTGTAATTAAAATGCATGTTGTAATAGGATGAACGGGTATGCAGTAAGGACTTGCCTTCTACCAACGCTTGCTGCTGCTCAAGGTCTTGAAATTCTTCAACTTCAGCATCTTCCACGTACGGTTCGTCTTCTACGCACCACATCATACACATACAAGCAATCAATGGAATAAAATAATAAACAATTACCAAATAGTATTAACAGAACAAAATAGGGGCATAAAACTGTTCTACACTACGATACGATCGCGTGGATATAAAGAACGCTAAAAACGGAGCTAAAACGCGTATTCTACGGCTAAAACAAGATACATGGACTAAACTGCGAGAAAAACTGGGCTTACAGGGGCCTATATGCAAGAAACCGAGGGCTAAACATAATTACATATAAAAACACAAGGGCTAAGCTATAAAAACTGGACCTCGGGCATAAAAACTATAAAAACTCAGGGTTAAAACGTAAAGAGAAGGACCTATTCGTGAGGATCTTTACACTAGGAAGGGTATACTTGTGAATCTACAAAACTGGAGGGCTTTTATGCAAAACAGGTGAGACACAGCTGGGTTGACCGGTACTTGACCCCGGTCCGATCTGATCTGGACCGTCGGATGCGGATCGAACGGCTACAGACACACGGAGACGCGTGGGCGGCGGCGGTTACGTCGGCGAGCGGCGGCGCACGGCGGTGGTTCGCCGGCGAGACTCAATCTCAGGTCTCCGAGCATGATTGGCGACGGGATTTGCACCAGAACGAGGCTTGTGACGCGAGGGATCGATCTAGAGCTCAAGGGCGAGCGCACGGGCAACAACGACGACGCGCTGCACGACGGGGCGGACAGCCGCGGCGGCGGAGCTCCGGCGAGCACGCGCGGGCGACGAAGGGCACGAGGATGCGAACGGAAGGCACCAACGTCTTTCTCACCTCCTTGCAAAACTCCTGGTGGCTTTCACGATGGCGTCGAAGCGACGGTCGAGGAGATTGAAGCGGCGGCCGAGCTCTAGGGTTCGGCGGCGGCGCAGAAGCTTGGAGTTAGGGTTTGGGAAACGGGGCCGCGGGCGGAGGCAGCGCCTTATATAGGCCGGGATGGCGGCGTCCTAGGAGTGCGGGCCAAGCCTGGCGCGGTGCAGAGCGGCGAGGTCAAACTCGAGCTCGGGTCCGGCTCGGTCGGCGCGGCGGCAGGGATGACGGCGGGGCCTGCTCGTCAGCGTCCGTGGGCGGCTGCTTGCGCGGCTGGGCCGAATTGGGCCAAAAGACAGGTTGGGCTGCGAGCTGAGGGGCGCGGAGCGACCGGGCGAAGCAACTAAAGGGCCTCTCGCAGACTTCGCTAGGAGGGCTGAAGCGGTGGGGTGGTGCGGAACTGAGCGGAGGAGTCCAGGGAGGTTGACCGGACTTGCGGATGACGGGCCGCGCGCGAAGCTGGGCTGCGCGACAGAGGGCCGGCCTGCTCGGTTCGCTGGGTGAGAAGCGGATTTGGGCCGAAAGGGAAAGAAGAGAGGGAGGGAAAAGGAAAAGTTTTGCATTTTTTTTCAAAAGGGATCAATCAAATTGAATTCAAACTTGAATTTGAATTCAAGCAATCATAACAATGCTCCAGCATGAATGCAACACACATCAAGCCACAAATTTAATTTGGAAAAACAAATAATGTTTTTGTTTTTTTCCTGAACTATATTTCCTGCAAAGAATTAAATGTTGGGGAAAACTTTAAAATTATGAGAAAATCATTGTTTAAATTTTCTTCCTATTCACATCCTGAAATTTGGGAATTTCAGGGTGTGACAGAGAAAGAGCCCCTCGTATGACTTTATACAGATGTTACGTACATAGCTTGGAGAGCCGGCCAAGGAGTTTGGTTACAATACAATCTATATATCTACAAGACCTCCTTGGCCGGTACAAACTCTTAGTTAGAATCTTAACAACTTTCCAAGTCTATCTCTAATTTACATTGTCTAATACACCCCCTCAATCATAACCGAGTGAGGTTAAGATTGTATTTAAAGTTCTCATGTAATCGAACACTCAACGCCTTCGTAAAACCATCTGCTACTTGATCTTTGGTAGACACATAATCAATCTCCAGGAGCTTCTATAAGACTCGTTCTCTCACAAAATGATAATCCACCTCAATATGCTTTGTCCGAGCATGAAAAACCGGATTTGCTGACAGATATTTCACACCTATATTATCACACCATATCTTGGCAGCTAATGGACTTTTAACTCCTATCTCTTGGAGCAAAATTTGTATCCACATTATCTCTGTTGTTGCATCAGTTACTACCTTATATTCAGATTCAGTACTTGATCTATACACCGTAGCTTGTTTTCGAGCACTCCATGACACAAGATTTGTCCCAAGAAATACTGCATATCCACCTGTGGATCGACGATCATCTAGACTTCTAGCCCAATCCGCATCAGAATATGCACTGATCAATGTAGACGCCGACCTGTGAATCTTTAACCCAAGTCGTGTACGTTGTTTTACATACCTCAAAATCCTTTTAACAGCCGCCCAATGAATTGTAGTAGGAGCATGAAGAAATTGACAAACTTTATTAGCAGAGAAGGCAATATCAGGTCTTGTAAGTGTTAAATACTGCAATGCTCCAACTATGCTTCTATACCGGGTTGCATCTTCAGGACCAAGAAGTGTTCCTTCATATAAAGACAATTTTTCACTAGTAGAAAGAGGTGTACTAACAGGCTTGCAATCGCTCATGCCAACTCTCCTTAAAATCAGAAGCATATTTCTCTGGTGTTAACACAATGCCATTATTAACTCTCTTTACCTCAATACCCAGAAAATAGTGTAGCTCACCCAAATCCTTGAGAGCAAAATCTTCCTTCAAATCTTGTAGAAGAGCTGTTGTGGCTTTATCAGACGAACTCACTACTATTATGTCATCCACATAAACAAGAATATATATAGTAGTACCTCCCTTGTTATAGAAGAATAAGGATGTGTCAGCTTTGGATGCATGAAACCCAAGACGTATCAATTTATTACTCAACTTGGAATACCGTGCTCTTGGCACCTGCTTTAAACTATACATGGCTTTATCAAGCTTACACACATGGCTTTTGTTGATCCTCAAAACCTGGAGGTTGCTGCACATATACTTCCTCATCTAAATCGCCATGATCTAAATCGCCATGAAGGAAGGCATTCTGAACATCAAGTTGCCTAAGACTCTAGCCTCTAGAAACAACAATTGACAAAATGACTCGAATAGTAGCCGCCTTCACAACTGGACTAAACGTATCTTCATAATCAACACCATATCTTTGCTTGTACCCTTTTGCAACTAATCGAGCCTTGTATTTATCTAAGCTTAGATCAGCTTTTATTTTAATTTTCCAAACCCATTTGCATCCTATAACATTTCTCCCTTTTTGTGGTGGAACTAAGTGACAAGTCTTATTTTTTAACAAAGCATTATACTCCAAATCCATTGCATGCTTCCAATTATGATTAGACAAAGCTTCATCAACATTGCGAGGTTCTTCCGAGGACATAAAACAACCATACCTTATTGTACCATCAGTGTACACTTTTGGTTTTCGAATGCCTGATTGAAGACGGGTACGTCTCGGTTCAGCAATAGATGTCGATGCAGAAGATCCAGCACCCGGTGCACTGCCAGTCGCAGAAGATCCTCCGCCGCTGGTCGCAGAAGATCCCGTGCCGCCGGCACTCGGTGCAGCTGTCGCAGCTGTGTTTGCACCAGCGCCTGCGGTGGTCGTTGCAGCAGCAGCAGTGTCTGCCGCGGGTCGTTGACGCTACCCCCCTCGGTGGGAGACACTGCAGCTGGAGAAGCCGACGTGCCACGCCCTGATTCATCGGTCGGGAGATTCTGCTACGGCTCCAATCCAGGTACTGACGCACCCTGAATCCGAGGCAGATTTACCTCGTGCTCGGCGTTTGCTGCCTCCCTTGATATCACATGCACCGAATCTGCTGTAGATTGTGGATCCTAAACTAAATTTTCTTCAACAGAATTATTAGTAGTATTAGTTGGATCATTAGCCATATTGTCTCCTGACTGAACACCCCCTGAACTAAAGAAGGAAGGGAAAAAATCAGGAGATAAATTGGTAACTTCTGATGTGAGACGTGCTCCAGCGTTCTGATGAAGAGATGCAAAAGGAAAAATGTTCTCATAAAAAACAACATCTCTAGAGATGTAAACTCGCCCAGTGGATACTTCGAGACATTTGAAGCCCTTGTGCATGTCACTGAAACCAACGAAAACACATTGCTTCGAGCGAAACTGAAGTTTGCGAGTATTGTATGGGCGTAGGTCAGGCCAACAAGCACAACCAAAGGTTCGTAGAGAGGAATAATCAGGCTTTTGTTTAAAAAGACGCTCTAGGGGTGTAGAGTTTTGGATAGTCTTACCGGGCATGCGATTTATAAGATATACAGCTGCAAGAAAAGCTTCATCCCAAAATTTTAAGGGCATGGATGCATGAGCTAAAAGTGGTAGACCTATCTCCACAATATGACGATGTTTTCTCTCAGCCGATCCATTCTGTTGATGAGCATGAGGGCAAGAGACCTAGTAAACAATGCCAATTTGGGAGAAAAAGGAATTAAGTCTTTGATATTCACCACCCCAATCGGTTTGCATGGAAATAATTTTTCGATCAAACAAGCGTTCTACTCGAGCTTGAAACTCTTTAAATTTTTGAAAGACTTCAGACTTATATTTCAAGGGATAAATCCAAGTGTACTTGCTGAAGTCATCGATGAAGCTCACATAATATTGTTTGCGCCCAACAGATTCAGACGCAGGCCCCCAAACATCTGAGAAAACAAGTTCTAAAGGAATAGTAGAAACACTTGTAGACTTTGGATAGGGTAGTTGATGACTCTTTGCTTGTTGACAAGCATTGCACACCGACTTATTACTAGACTCATCTAAGCAGGGAAGCTTATTGCTATGAATAATTTGTTTAACACGAAAAGATGGATGGCCTAAGCACTATACCACCTAGCAAAAGACAACTTGGTGGCTTCAAAAGTTTGCTTTGCTGGAGCTGCGGGGAGAGGATAAAGACCCTGGCCGCGTAGAGCGCGAAGTCGAGGAGGCAGTCCTCGACGTCATACGCGAGGTCACGCACCTGTTTCACCCACGTCCTGACGGTCTCGGTGTGCCCGGCGGCCTCGGGGTGTGCGGAGGCCACCTTGAGGAAGGCCAACATCATCTCCAGCTCGGTGCGGATGAACTCCGCCTCGTTCGGGACGCCGATGAGGTGCGCGACCTCGTCGAAGACGGTAGCGCAGGCGCGGCTGAGGACGCCGGCCAGCACGAACCTCGCCAAGCTCAGGGCCGTCGCCAGGGTCGGCTTAGAGGGGAGGGCAGGCAGGGCGACCGCCGTGGGCCCATGGAGCTGAGGGGCCCAAAACATGTAGGTGATTAGTATATATAATTTTCTATTTGGCAGAATAAGTCTTTGAAACCTATGACGTACAAGTGTTCAGACCTGCCGTAGGGAAGTCAAATATCATCAAGGGGAGCTAGCGTAGGCACTATTTGGACATTTCGTTTTGGATCTATGTCGTCGCCGCAACCCTGGCACCCTGCCTGCCTATGGACGCACAACGTCGACGCCAATCTAGGTTTTGTGCAATGCTTGTCTATCTACGCACGACCCCGATCCGATCGATTTTCTCGACGCCTGGCGACCGGCAACAGTAAGGACGACAGACAACAGACGCGCACGCGGTCACATTAAGAAGCAGCACACCAACACCCGGTCCATGATCCTTAATATTTTTCTAATTTTCTTCTTCTTTGTTTTGTGTATGCCATATACGTTGTTTACGGTAGTAGGGTTATAAATTTATAATTCAATGTACTTATTTGTATATGCGAGATGTTGCCTAAAAAGTATTTGTCGTGTGCTCAAAAAACAAGTATTTGCTTATTATACTATTGTTATGTTTTATGTGATATACATATAAAAATATTTTTTACTATCCACTATAATTTTGATATTAAAAATTATTTCAACAGACCTTTATCTTCTTGATTGCCCAAGGGCCTTTAAAATTATAGAGCCGGCCCTGGCCGTCGCTTCCATCCTTGCGGGCGAGGGTCCGATCAAGCACGAAGGGGCAGTTGTGTTGCCGTGTGCCCGTGTTGCTTATATGACTTTGGCGGGCAGCCCAGCATATGAATGTTACCCGAGCAACCTTTTACTTTTTTTCCCCAATCACACATTATGTACAATTACATACACATACACTTATTAACTCTATTAAACATTATGTACAATTACATACACATACACTTATTAACTCTATTAATAAACGTAAATCTTATCTTAACAAGTACGTTTCGAAGAATGAGACGGCAAATCCTAAACCCTGGTAGACTGTCATCATTGATGGTCATGTCACTTTACCAGTAATATTACTGTTAATACCTAACCAATTATGTGATATCGCTGTCAATACGTAATCTATAACAATTATATAATTGGTACCAACTAAGAGGCATAGCTCTATTTCTCTCAACTTGCAAGTATTCCACGTCATAACCCACTACACGTCATGTCACCATCCACTATACACCATGTGATCATCCACTAGACCATCTATTTATGTCTTCAACCAATTTTTTGTAGCTAATAGCATGTTTGTGAGTAGCACACCACAAAATTTCCGTAGTTGAAATACATGTAGGATCAATCATTTTAGAATGATTCACTCTCAACAAAATGGCATGCTTTTATATATAATGTTGTTTACAAATGAATGTTAGCATGTAATCAATTTGGTGTTTCTACTTTCATATTTCACCTTAAAAAATTGTTTACAAAATTCCCGCAGCAACGCAGGGGGTATCGCCTAGTATATAAATATAATACGAGTACCCAACTACCCATACTAAATTGGGGACTGTTGACGTGCGTCTACGGCCAACACACGAATCACGCAGCGTACGGAGGGGCTCGTTACAGCGCCTCGCACGCCGCCGGTCAGACTAGTGCAGGAGACCGGTTAGACCGGTGTCGCCGGGTTGAACTGGCGAAAGACCTTTGAACGTCGCTCGAGCAGGATCACGTCGGAACGGCGCACGTAGGGTTGTCCTAAGGTCGTCAGGCCACCTAGAACGCCCTCACTCGACGTAGATCGAAGGAGGAACAACAAGTAATAGAGTGGAAAAGTTTAGGGCTAAGAGAAAAGGTAAAAAGATAAAAATAGATTGATTTGACCGACTGGATCCCTCAATCGACCGTGGCCCTTTATATTTATAGGGTGGAGAGGTCTTACGCCGCAAGAAAATCATATTACAAGCCTAAATCTATCAGGACTCCTCGTTTTGGTTCGAACAGGGGGCACCGGTTAGACCGGTGAGGCGCACCGGTCAGACCGGTCCACCCGACGTGCAGATCTTGTACAAATCATATCTCCCTCATCCAGATCCTAATTGGACGTTTCACATATGAATCTTGATCTACTCGGCGAGACCTATCCAATAGTGAAGTCCAAATTGCATTTTGTGGTATTTGACCACACCGATCTGACTGATGAGACCCAGAGGTCTGACTGGTCACCCTAGACCTGGCAATTTTGGGTTCGAACAGGGACGCAAATAAAGAGAACATGTTACACCATAACTTATGTACGTTCAATTCGTGCTCCAATATATGGTGCTCACTTTTGACCTCTTCTCCATTTTTGAGATTTGTTTATAATAAGGTTACATCGTGAACTTCTATTTGAACACTGATTGGCTAAGTGGGGGTTTGTTGATGGGTACATGCACGTTACAGGAGCAACAAATAGTTGACCTAAGTAGTTTTGGCTTGCAAATTGACGCTTCTGGTGTGGTCGATTTGGGTCTTGCTCTGTTTTCAAGAGAAGACCTGAAAGGTTGTACAATCATCAGATTCCATTTTCGTCAGCAAGGACCCGAATGTACTCCAGTTGACAATGGTTTGCACGCCCCAAGGAACAAAGTGGGAGATTTCTCTGCTTACATAACTTTGGTGGTCATTACGTTTTTAATCATTGTGATCCATGATGCCATCGATAGGTAAAAAAGATTTTTTTTAATGATTATACCCCTACTTTGAAGTGCAATTGTGTTTCAACCCTCATTTTTTTAATATTGTGATTTTGCCATTGATTGTTCACACGTCATTAAGATTTTGCCATTGGTCTTTGCCTCTTGTTACGATCTTATGTGATAAGCTGATAGCCAACAAGACAAGCACATATAATATCTTTGTGTGAGATTTGTTCAGGATAATATCTTATGGTCTTGTTGGTTAACAGCGTAACACATAAGATCAAAACCAAACAACTACAGGTGATATTATCTAAAGGTGAAGGTGTGAAGCAGATCTACTAAATCAAAGTCACACCTTACAACTAGCTAAAACTATCTCAATACAATTAGATGAGTATGTTGTTTGCTAAGAAAGTTTTAGACATGATAGTAGGCTATCATAGCTAGTGAAAAACAAGTCATATAAACAAACACATGGGAAATTAATCTATATAAGATGAACCGGATGATTTGATGCTAACTACAAAATGGGAGATGGACTTTCATCCTAATTAATATGGTGTTGGATTAGCATAATCACATTGCATTAAGACCCCAAATCCATAGCAAAAGAACAATTACTTCTCATATAATAAATGACAACACAAGAAAATTATTAAGTAATAAAGACTGTCAACTCTGACTAAAAGGTTATACAAGTATTCCTCAAAAATGAATCTAATTACCTATCTGATTTGCAAGCCAAAACTTACTGCATGTGGCTAACAATTGAGGGCACTTTGGGCTTCCGCAACTAAATCTAAATGATGTGGTGACCTGTACCTTGCATCCACGCCATGGCTGAAGAGGACGGAGCGCAAGACGGTGTGGTGGACGCCACGGCTAAGGCGAGTGCCGCGCTCCTCGACTGGCTGCAGGGCACGGGGCGGAATGTAGTAGACGATGAAGCGCCCCTCATCCTTGGCGCGGCCACGGGGAGCGGCGAGAAAGCCGTACTCGTTGCTGCCGAAGAAGGTGTCCTCGACACTGGCGCGACGCTGGTAGAACGTGGCTGCTGGTGTGGTCAGAGAGAGCTCGGCGGCGAACTCCACCACCTCCTCGCCGTACGATGCACCAAGGGGCTGAGCATGGTGGTGGGTGTCGGGGAAGGTGCCAGTTCGTCTTCGTCGGAGGTGGATGCGAGGTAGCGGTAGAGGGCGGACGTTACGCCGCGTGGCGGCGGAGACCTCGAGGACAAGCGCCATGTTCTGAGCGTGCGCGTTGGGCGGCGGCGCTCCGATCTGAGTGGGAGGAAGTGGAATGGGGGAGGAGGGGATTAGATTGGCAAGTGCCAGGCAGAGGAGGAGCCGACGAGGAGGCAAGCCGGGCCGTGCTTAATGAATGGGCCTCTTTGACCAGAATGCTGCACCCGTCAACCTATAAGCAGTTGGTACTTGCGACGTGGGCCTCGTTTGTGGTAGATGGACTATGGAGAATAGCAAAGCAAACAGTCCTTTTGACATCCCTCATCTATCGTCAGAGTTTAACTTTCGTCCCTTATCCGCAAAACCGGTTATCTAGCATCCTTCAACTTCTAAATCCATTTGTTTTGGGTCCCTCAGCGGTTTTGTCTGACGTGGCAATGGGCCCCACATAATTAAGGTGGGTCCCACCTGCTAGTTCTCTCTTCCTCCTCCCTCTCGAGCGGCATAGGGCGGGAGCGGGCCGCCGCCGCCATCCTCCCCCCACCGCCTAGTCCCCGTCTCTGTTGCCTAGAGCGGCCGCCGCCACTATCATCCCAGCGGCAGCGTCGGAAGTGGCCGACAATGGCCCCAAGTGGTGACCGTCACATTCTCTCACCAACCTTTGTATTTCTTCCTTCCCTCCCCCCTTCGCGTGCTACATCGGAAGTTGGGTGTGGCTGGCGGCCGGATTCGGCTGGGAAAGTGCCGGATCTTTGCGCTGGTTTCTGGGCTCTCGGCAGGATCTGGTCTACTACTACGTACCTTGTCATTTTTATTGGATTTGCTCTTCTGTTAGCATGAACACATGAATGCGATTCTATTCCTCTTCCTTATTCGTCCATAATAGAGCCCCCCACCCTCACCTTTCTTAGGACTATCAAGCATTCTCAAATCTATAACTCCTATATAGGAGCTCCTCACTAGCCCTCCTTGAGGAGTTCTCAGGCCTCTGATTGGCTGCTGTGAGTGGTAACTGAAAATCAGCTAGCCACGTCATCGCTTATGTCATTGTCATTTACTCCCCCGCCGTCCCCATCCACCGTGTGCCTCGGCAGCCCACCACCACCCCCTCACCTCCTTACCATCGCCACTCCCTCGCGTCCGCGTCACCTCACCTCCCCACCTCCCACCGCCGCCGCATCGCATGTTCGTCGTCCCCTCACGTCCGTGTCGCCTCACCTCCCCACCGCTGCTGCCTTTCCTCCCCATAAAACCGCCATCGGCATGTGCCTCCCCTCCGTACCCCGCCTCAAGCTTCCATCTGCGCCCCTCTTCCGCCTCCTCGCGAGCCTGCGGTGTCCCAGGTGCGAATCCCGGTCGTCGGCGCCACCCAGTGCGAATTGCGGTGCGAATTCCGACCGCCGGCGCCCTGACATCCCTCCCTAGCGCCGCTCCTTCCCGCGACAGCGCAGGCCCGCATCACGCGTACCGTGAGAGTTACAAGACAACGGCCGACGACGGGGACGCGCACGACGGATGCGGCGGCAGCGTCAGAGAACACGACGTTGATGCAGCAGGCCCACGGCGGCGGCCGCGCAGAGAAGGCGGGGCACAGGGGAAGAGCGGCTGGTGGATGCAGCCGACGATGGTGAAGACGAGCGAGGAGGTGGAGAGCCAGCAGATGATGCAAATCGCCGACGAGCGCAGACATGCCGCTCCTTGCCCCCGCACGACTGGCCGTCCACGCCGCCGCGCGTCGCGGGAGGTCGGAGCGACGGCATGCCGGCCGCACAAGCGCACACTCGCCTCCGCACCCATGGCCTGCAGCCCTCCACCCCCCGACGTTGCTGCCGCCGAAGTAGGACGAGGATGTAGAGATGTAGAGGTGCCCGACGGCACCATATCGAAAGGATAAGGTCGGCAGCTCGGTGGCTATTTTGCTTTCTCTTTTTCTGTTTTTTCCTCCGTCTGTGTGGACAAGGTGGATTCCTCATCACTTTGCATTTTTTTAGTTCACGTTTTTGCAGCGAACATCAGGAAATCATTGAGCCCCCTGTTATTTCGGCATTTTATTTGAACCACACACGTGCATTTAAATGGGGATGGATGGATGATTTTTATGGGTGAGTGACCTTTGCTACTGATGAATAGGAAGCTTGCTAATCTCAGCAAGTCAATTTTTTTTTTGAGAATTGCTCAGCAAGTAAATTAAATCATATCAGAGATTATTTTATTGTTTTCATAGTTTTTATAATCAACAAACACTTAAAACTTAGGTACACATGTAGCATTTGTCATTCGCTCATACCATCTCAAACAGTCACCACATTGGTTCATAGTCTATAAAAAACTCTCTTAAATCCCGCAGTTTTATTTACAATTCCATTTAGAATTTCAATTTCAAATCTGATTTAGTAATGAACATTTGTACAAGCACATGGATGCTACCGTGCTACACTGCTAGCTATGCATGATTGATATCCATTGCCAGTTCTAGGCTTCACATGCTATCTGAACCTACAGTCTGCTGTGCAGCATGTTGTTTGTTTGATTTCATTTCTTGTGGATTTCTAACAAACAATAGAGTCTTCAAATATGTCTACGATTTCTCTCGCATACCCGCAACAATGCGCGGGGAATAGCTTATATCATGAAAATTTTCGAAACGATCATTACATTTTTTTAATTCCCGCAGCAACGCGCGGGTGAGGTTCCCCTAGTTAGGTCTATGGGTACGAAGGCCTCTCAAATTTGTTCTATGGTAGAAGCTTTGAACGTAGACCTGGATACAAATCTTTTCACTCACCGAAAAGTGAAAACCCAAGGGTTGTCAACCAGGGTGTTGGATTCTTGTAAAAAATCAGGCTATTGGACGTGTTATCAGACATCGCCATGACTATGAACCTATTATCTATATTTGACGAAAAGGTTGGCCTAAGACCGTCTCCAGCAGTTCATCTGCAAAATCGAGTTTTGCAGAAAGGAGAGAGAGAAAGAGATTGCGTGCTGCAAAGGAGGAGCGCCTCCAGCAGCGTAGCGGAAGCGGTCGCGCAAAGACCAGGGCAGTTGCCTCTTGCGGGCTTGCGGAGGCCGTGATGAGCGCAAGTAAGCTTCACCGCTGCTTTGCGTCGCGAGCTGGAGGAGGAAGGAGGAAGGGAGGAAGGGGGCCCGCCAGCTGCCGCTCAAGGAGGAAGGGAGGAAGCTCGCGCCGCCGTCGGTCGCGGGAGGAGGCAGCTCGCGTCCGCCTCGGCTCCCCGAATCTGCGCCTCAGATCCAGGCCGCTGCGAGGGAGAGGGCGACGCCGGATCCGACGGAGAGGAGGGAGGAGAGGAAGGATCCTCCTCAGCCATGGCGGGCTCGAGATCCTCCGAGGCCCTCCGCCTCGCCTCCTCCGTCCCGGCGAAGGTCAACGCACCTCCCGCGGTGGCGGAAGAGGAGACGGAGGGCACCGCTTGGGCCGCAACTCCGCCACGCCTGCTCAGCTCCGCTGCTCGGCCAGAGACGAAGAAGAGAGGGATTCCTCGGGGATTCTGATGGCGGAGCAGGGCGCGATGTGACCCGGACGAGCTGGCGTAGCTCGCCCGCCGTCGCGCCAGCCGTGGAGCTCCTCCGCGGTGCCCTTGCTCCGAATCGAGGTGCGGCCACCGGGGACGGAGGGAGGGGCGGTTGGCACTGTAGCGATGCAGTGAGGAGGAAGAAATCTCAGGGGTGCGGTTCGGCTGAGGGCGACGCCCATTTTGCAGATGCAGTTGCACATAGCGTTGGTAGCGCTAGTAGCATTTTTTTTCTTCATTTTGCAGACGGGGGTGGGTTTGGAGATACTGCTGGAGCCGGTCTAATCAATCACCTGGGAGATACAATGTCATGTGGTACCGCCAACGTCTCCTTCTGCCAGGGACGGTGATGGCCGCCGGCGGGAGGAAGAAAAGCGATGGCACCCCCTAGGAGATCGCGACTGCAGCGTTTTGGCGCGAGCGCAACGCCAGATCGCGACGGAAAAAAAATGGCGCGAGGATGGCTGGAGATCGCGGGAAAATAGCAGTTTGGGCCCAAATTTTATTTTGCCAAGTGAATTATGGGAAATTGTTGGAGTTGAACATTTTTTTTGCCATAACTTTTGGGGAGTTGCCAAAAACCAATGTTTGCCAAACAAATTATCCCAAACTATTGGAGTTGCTCTAACCCATCTTGAATGTTGAAGATGCGACATATGCAAGCAAGTCACAAAACGGCGGCAGAATCAGTTGGGGGTTTGTATTGGCCACGATGCTTTATAGTTTTCATGCGTGCATACTATACTGATTTTTTCTGAGTATAGCATTCCTGGTCACCTAATGCTTGACGATGATTCGTAAACACTAAGCAAAAACAAGGAGTCGGGATTTCTTGTATACCCATTGTAGGCTAGTATGGTGTCAAGTTAGAGGAACAAAGAGAGTGTTGCTTCTTCACAATATTCTCCACCGTCCTCCACCCGCTCCTATTTATAGCTAGCGTGCGATAAGTCAACAACTAATACTCCGATCCATCCGGTTCGGTAAATGAAGTCATTTCGGACAGCGATACGGTCTCATCAAAAGTACAAATTTGACTTCTTATTTTATAAAAATATTTATTAAAAACTAACATATACATACTTTTATGAAAGTATTTTGCAAGACAAATCTACTCATGTAGTTTTCATATTTCCAAACTCAACGACTTAGAAAAATTATTCCGGATTTATATTCCTAATGTTTGACTCAAACCTTGTAAAAAACAACTTCATTTACAACTGGATGGAGTACCACAATATCCTCCATCTGATGTGCTACATACATATTTGTTTATATCATCTCGAGCAGCCCGCTAGAGATGTTAGAAGCCATACCCCTTTATTTCTAAAAAAAATAAATGTTCAAAAATCTTTGAATTGACATGCATACAACATTTAAGGGCAGTCCCAACCCAATGACTAGGATGGTGTCCATAGAATTAAATGAGCTGCCACCTAGGATAAAAGATGAGGTGGCAAGAGATTAAATGAAGAAAGAGAAGGAAACTGGATCTTGCATGAGACCCGGTTTCTACACACCATCCAATGCATAATGAGAGATGAGTAGTATTAAATTTAAGTGTAGAATAGTGATGTTTAGGTTGGGAGGGTAGTGTCTTGTACTTAGTTTCTTGATGATGAAAAGCTTATGGAAACTAGAACTAATGTTTTGGGTTGGGACTGCCCTGGGAGCCTTATCTCAATATACTCTTAAGCTCTTCATCACACACTTCAAAGCACGATATATATTTCAGTGCGTTGGACCTATCTGTCATCCTAAACTTATATGTACAAACTGTAGATACGTAATTGCAAATTTTTCATGACCGATGAGCCCGGACATCCGATTTGTTTAGGCTGGTCCAAGACTGAAGAGCTATCGGCACACAATTATATCACTCGTTTCTTTTTTTTATATAGTATAATTGGAATTTTTTTTGAGAGTTAGTATAATTTTTTTTTTGAGAAACCGGGCTAATGTTTATTGATATTCATAATGATTACAGTTCAAGTTACAAAGACTCCCTCGAAAGAAAAAAAGATTACAATGTAGTCTTTGTAAACAACTCCCGGTGTTCCTCGCCACCAAGGACCGGAACTCGCATCCCAAGGCCGGCCTCCTCCCCGGCGAAGAGACAAAGTTTGAAGATGCTGTCTTGAGCAGCACATCATCTGACATGCTTTGTAGTCGCTGAACGATCGGGCTGTTGCATCGCATCGTCAGGCCATGAAGAACCTGACGACCCAAGAACGCCAGAAGCTCCAATCCACCAAACGACAAAGAACCCAGAAGGGAACTGGAACCACCAGAGGTGGGAGAAGAACTCCAACCTGATTTCTCAAGGTAGGAGTAACATACACACCTCACAGAAGCAACTCCGACACCCACACCACCAACACCAGCATCAGAGATGCTCTGGAGGGACAAAAGAACCGGCAGCACAAACCCTAAGCCGCCGGCAAGAGCACCGAACCTCCTCCGAACAGCAGCCATTTTGTAGGTCACGGATTCGGTGTCGCCATTGACGTGAAGACCACAAACAGCCCAAAGAAGCGCACAGAAAAATCTAGCATCGACGCAGATGAAGAAATCGAAGAAAATATTGCTGATGCCAAACCTCCTGCAGATGATACTGTGGCTATGCTCCACACGCCGCCGGACCACCACCGGAACCCACCACCCATCGCCATAGCCCCCATCAGAGAAGCTCGGGATGAACTCCAACCCTAACCCTAAGCTACACAAGCATAAGCTAAAAAGCAACAGTATATACAACGGCCATCGATTCCGCGACACCTCTCCATCTCCGACGCCAAAGCGGCCATCGAAAATGAAGAAGAATCGACGGAAACGACGCCGGAAATTGAGAATCACCTGAGAGTCGCTCGTGATCTACTGTAGCTTGGGGAAAGAAGAGTCGAGAGATGCTATTAGTATAATTGGAACTTAGAAGGCAACTATCCGTTCCTCGTTCGGCTGCAGCCCACGCCACAGCCCATCGGCTGCAGGCCTGGAGCCCAACCGACGTGATGGCTGTGGTGGGCCCAGCGCACAACGGGCTGCGTAGTCAAAGCTCCACGCGCGGGCATGTCCGCGTGTTTCCCGCAAATCCTCCTATATACCTTCCGAAAGTTTTTTTCTTAGCCAACTATAATCCACCAGAAGTCCAAATAACAGCCCACACAGCCCAATATATCAAACCCTAGCCTCCTTCTTCCACCTCCCTCCCACCTTCCAGGGCCGCCGCCGCCGCCATGGAGGCGCGCGCCCCCTCCACCCCCTGGTCCGCGCGCCGCAGCCGTGGGAGGCTGCGCCGCGCCGTGCCCCGCGGCCGGCTCTTCCCCCGTCGCCGCGCGGCCAGGCCGCCGAGGCCCTGGCCGGCGCCGAGCGCCGCCGTGGCCGCCTGCCGCGCCGCCGCGAGCAGCCCCCGCGCGCCGCGGCCGCTCGCCCGTCCCTGCGCGTCGGTGCTCCGCTCAGGCACCGCGCGAGCCGCTGCCCTGCGCGCCAGTGCTCCGCGTGTGGGGCTGCCGGCTGGAGGTGGAAGACAAAATTTTCCAACATTTCCAAAAAATGTTGTAAAATTTCGCAAAAATGTTGACAAAAAGTAGTTAACGAAACCAACATTTTTAAAAAATGTTGTAACATTTCTGAAAATGTCGGAAGAAGACTAAAAAAATGAGAAAAATGTTATCCAACATTTCTAAAAAATATTGCAACATTTTACAAAATGTTGACAAAAAATAGTTAAAAAACCAACATTTCTTAATAATGTTGGAACATTTCTGAAAAATATTGGAAGAAGCCTCCAGAAAAATATTGATTAAAAAATGTTGGAACATTTTGTAAAATATTGACGAAAAATTACTAGAATTGTGGAAGGAAAAAATGTTGTAACATTTTTGAAAAATATTGGAACATTTTTAATTTAATAGTCATGAAGTGGGCTGGTAGAAAAATAAAAAAACATCATTTAGATGGGCTTTAGTGGGCTGGAAGTTCGTAGGCTTATCCACCTTCCGGAAGTCATATAGGAGCCCCCCGTGCGTGTTTCCTGCCAGCGAAAGAGCCGCGGAGGCGGAGAAGCCAGCCAGGGCCCCCACCTGGCCGGAATCATCACTGCTGTGCTGCAGCCGAACGTTGGTCAAAGATGGCATGCTCTCCTCTCCCCCAGAGTCCCCCCTCTCTCTTTCTCTCATTTTATTTTAGAGTTATTTTCATCAAGATTCATGAGGTTAATCCATACTGTAAACGTGCTATGCACGTCTTTAAAAAAAGACAGAAACGAAAGCTCTCGGGATGGGGATCTCACCTAGGTCATCGTGGAGGGCAGTAGCGGTGCGGCTTGGCACAAATGCAGGACGGAGAGAGGCGGAGTGGTTGTTGGTGCTCACTATGGGCTCGGTTCCTCGCCTCCTGCTGTAGAACGACGATGAGATTTGGTGGCGTGGCCTCTTGGAGGTCCTTTGGTGCGGTACAGAATGGCGCTGGCGGCGACTCACCGTACTGGACGAAGGGGACGGCGGCGTCGGCTCCGGTGATTGCAGATGCAACCGCGAGGGCAACTACTACCTGCATTTTGCGTGTCAAGGACACGGACGTGCGGGGATCGACGACGATGGTTCAGGGTTAGGGTTGGAGGCGTGGGGTCACGACAGCGGCGTCGCGCCCTCCATCGAACTCAATGTACAACGGCGCCCAGGGTAAACGTCGACGACAGTGGCGCCCTGGATCGATTCAGTTGCCTGGATCGACGATGATGACGGCGGCGGTTTAGGGTGGAGGCGTGGGGTCGCAAGGGGAGGCTGGAGGCGGACTGCGGGGGAACAGTGTGGGGGTTGCGAGGTGGAGGCGGACTTTAGGGCCGGGGAATGATCGCGAGGGGAGCGGGCTCGCGGATGGGTAATCCGCCGCGAAGGAAAAATCGCGAGGGGGGGCTGAGCGGAGGGCTGACACGCGTGTCGCGAGGGGAGCTGACGAGCGGACGGCTGACCCACAGAGGGGAGTTGACGAGAATCTATTATGGATTGCGCGTAGGGAGCCGAGCGCCGTGCGTCGGGAGGGGGAGGAGGCTGACCTGCGGAGTGGACTAGAAATATTGACGACGTTTTAGTCTTCTTTCTAAACTTTTCATGAGTATATATAAGTAGATAGAGATAGCAG
Source organism: Cenchrus fungigraminus (assembly GCA_036936925.1). Classification (NCBI taxonomy): domain Eukaryota; kingdom Viridiplantae; phylum Streptophyta; class Magnoliopsida; order Poales; family Poaceae; genus Cenchrus; species Cenchrus fungigraminus. The sequence continues at coordinate 25,218,445 of CM072780.1, read as the reverse complement.
TGGTGACAGGCGCAGCGGTGTCAGGGAGAGCCTTGACGACGGCGGAGAGCCTTGACCATAATACTCTTTTCTTAATTGGTCTAATTTTTTAATTAATCATTGCGGGAAAATCAAAACTCCTGGTACTTCTAGGTACTACAAAAGCACTGTGAAAAAAGCTCTTACGATCATTGTAGCAAAATTTAAAAATGAGATTTTTGTGATTCTCTGTAGAAATAATAATATACTTTTTTGGGGGATGCACATAAAGTAGTGTGGCCGTTTTATGGCATTTCTCCGTTATTCTTCCACGATCCTTCCCAAATTACATGCTTCATAAAGTCTCACGCCCTTGATGGTGGCATAGTAAAACCTGTGAAACAAAGATTGTAACATATTCTATTACCATCCCAAATTATAGGTCGTTTTTGTCATTTCTAGGTTCATAACTTTTGTTGTGCACATAAATATACACTATCTATACATAATAAAAAATATGAATATAGAAATAACAAAAATGATCTACAATTTGGAACGGGGGAGCAAAGGAGGTTTCTATTTCTTGCCTGATAAGGTTATAATAATAGTTCTACACCTTATATGTTAATCAAAATGATAAAGAATAAAAGAACTTACTTCCACATTTGGGTATGCCTGTCACTTGCTTTCCGCATTCCCTTGCAAGTCTTAGGAACTTGGCTATGCTGATTTCTGACTCATCTTGAATGTTGAAGATGCGACATATGCAAGCCAGGTCAGATCTCCTCACAACACGGCGGCAAGAACCAGTTGGGGGTTCGTATGCGCCGCCAAGCTTTATAGTTTCCATGCATGCATACTTTAGCGATGTTTTCTGTCCATAGCATTCCTGGTCACCTAATACTTGATGTTTTGTAAACATAGTAAGCACTTAAGCAAAAACAAGGAGTTGAAGGATTTCTTTTGTACCCATTGTAGGCTAGTATGGTGTCAAGTTAGAGGAGCAAGAGAGTGTGTTGCTTTTTCATAATATTCTCCATCGTCCTCCACACGCTCCTATTTATAGCTAGCTAGCTAGCATACGATAAGCCAACAACTAATACCACAATATCCTCCGATGGATGCTGCTATATACATATTTGTTTATAGCATCTCGAGCAGCCCTTTAATAATGTTTTTGAAATAATGGTAGACTTGTGGGGAGAAGAAAGACTGCTGGAGATGTTGTTAGAAGCCATACCCCTTTATTTCTAAAAAAATAATAATAAATGTTGAAAAATCTTTGAATTGATATGCATACAACATTTAAGGGAGCCTTATCTCAATATACTCTTTAGCTCTTCACCACACACTTCAAAGCACGATATATATTTCAATGCGTTGGACCCATTTGCCATCCTAAACTTATGTACAAACAGTAGATACGCAATTGTAAATTTTTCATGACCGATGAGCCCGAACATCCAATTTGTTTAGGCTGGTCCAAGACTGAAGAGTATTGGCACACAATTATATCACTCGTTTCTTTTTTTTTTCTAGTATAATTGGAACTTATTTTTTGAGAGTTAGTATAATTGGAACTTAGAAGCGATTTTTTTTTATATTTTTTATTTGATTTTGTAAAAATATACGACCGTTTTGGAATTTACCGAACCAATACGACAACCGTCGTGGCCCACGGCGGTTGAAACTAACCGCTGTCGGCCATGGCGGATGCATTGAAAACGCCGTGGGCAATGGCGGTTAGAATGTCTCCACGGCGGCTCCTGGGGGACTCATGGCGGTTAGTCCCCACCGCCGTAGCGTACGGCGGTTACCTCCAACCGCCGTGGCGCATGGCGGTTGGGTTTGGCTCATTTAATTTTTTTTTCACTCTATGTTTTTTTGTTTTCATTCGTTGTTTGTTAGAATAAATACTTGCACGGTACTAAGAAATACTTTACTGCTAAAAAAAGCAAAGTGACATAATAGACTAGGGAACATATCTAGTGGAAATCAACCTCTCTCTGCAAACTATGGAAACTTCAATCTAAGCCACACAATCTTGATCCAAGGGAGAGCTCATGGGAGGTGGAAGGGGTGATTTGCAAAACGCATAGGAGGTGGGAGAGGTGATTTGCAAAGGTGCTTTTTGCAAATTACTCCTCCCACCTCCTCTGAACGCTCCGTTGGATCAACATTGTGTGGCTCAGATTGAAGTTTCCATAGTTTGCACAGAGAGGTTGGTTACCACCTGATATGTTGCCTAGACTAATAGTTCATATATATAGTCATCATCACAAATAAGAGTGTTGCTGTCTAAACAATATCCAACATAATCTAGCAACGTCTCTTCTTCTGTTGCTGCCTAGCTGCTCGGGCTGCGGCCCACGTCTGGTCGCGAGGGTGCGCCAACTGGTCATGTGGGTGGATCTGCCGACGCCTAGCATCGTCGGCAGGCGGTGTCGTCATCGCCACTGCTGCCGTCGACCCTGCAACCGTGTGGGACGACCCTGCAACCATGCGGGTCGACCCTGCAACCGTGTGGGACGACCCTGCAACCGGGTGGGACGACCCTGCACCTCTAGCTGCGACCTCCGGCCACCCTCCTGAAGACAGCTACGTCCCTCCAGCCTCCTGTGTCCCCGTGGCTAGTGCGCCTGGTAGCTGCAACCCTCCAAGCTCCACCTGCGTCCCGATGCAAGGCACACTATGCAAGTACTCGAAGGAGTCGAAGCTGAGGTCGTCGTACACTGGCATCGACTGCCCCTCTGCATCTAAAGTCGAGTCAGGAGTGCCGTCGTCGTAAGCTGGAACAAATAATATTATTAAAGTTGTTATCGTATTTAAAAAAATGTGGTATTAGAAGTGTATGTGCTTGGAGAAACTAGTGTGGTCATTACCTGACTGCAGAGCAGCGCTAGTGGACGAGGAAGGAACATCTCCTGCTGGTGCGGCTGCTCCTGGTGGTGCTCCTACTGCTGGTGCTGCTACTCCTGCGGGCGCAGTATGTGTAGGTCGAGGCAGCACAGAAGGTCCCACCGGAGGATGCATCCTCTAGGGATGCACCGGAGGGCGCGACACAAACGACGGAGCCGAGAAAGTGGCCGGGAAGGGTGGGCGTGACGAGGACGACGGCGCCTGGTACGAACGGCCAGTCGGGGTGGAGCTAGAGGACGACTGGGGGTAACGTGGAAAATAGGTAGAGCCACGTTACCGCCGTAGTTGATCGCGGCAAGGGACCTCGTGGTGATGCTGTGCATCCTCTCGTACGTCTGCTCGTGCTCGTGATACCCCATCTGGGGCAGCCTCCTCCTCACCTCCCCTAGCATATGCGGAATCTAAACTAATTAAACTATTAAAACTAATTAAACTAAAAAACAAAATTAACCTTAAGGGACGGGGGGTTTGGACGGCAGGGGAGGGGTGGGCGGAGGGCGGCCGTCGTCCGCCCTTTATATAGGCAGGGCAGCCGCCCTCCCCCATAGCGGTTGGCTCCTACCGCCGTGACCCATGGCGGTAGCAAAGCCAACCGTCGTGGCCCATGGCAGTAGGCCCACATGTCCACCCGACCGTTGGCGATAGGCATACCACCTTGGCCTAGAGCTGTTGACTGCGGTTGCCACATGTCCACCCGACTGTTGGCGATAGGCATACCGCCGTGGCCTAGAGCTGTTGACTGCTGCAACCGCCATGGGCCACGACGGTTGGTCCTAAACGTCGTGGACCACGGCGGTTGTCGTATAGATTTGGTAAATTCCAAAACGGTGGTTTAATTTTACAAAATCGAATAAAAAATATAAAAAAATTCCTTAGAAGGCAACTATCCGTGTTTCGTTCGGCCCATCCGTTCGGCTGCAGGCTGCAGCCCAAGCCACAGCCCATCAGCTGCAGGCCTGGAGCACATCCGACGGCCATCCGACGTGCTGGCTGTGGTGGGCCCCAGCGCACTACGGGCTGCGTAGTCAAAGCACCACGCGGGGCATGTCCGCGTGTTTCCTGGCACTCTGCTGCAGCCGAACGTTGGTCAAAGATGGCATGCTCTCCTCTCCCCCAGTCCCCCCTTCTCTCTTTCTCTCATTTTATTTTGTTACCGTTATTTTCATCATGATTCATGAGGTTAATCCATACTGTAATGGCCTGGCGGGCTGTCATTTTCTAATGACCCCGCCCGTCCTTGTGTGTACACGCGACTACGCGTGCGTGCAGAGCTGCTGCGGCGCGGCAGGCAGGTGCATCGGGCACGAGGAATCTGTGGCCTGGAGTGGAGGTGACGGTGACGGGTGAGGCCGAGGAGGACACTTCGCGCTCTGCAAGACATGCAGATGCCAGTGCAGCCGTGTCGTGCTCCTGCTCGCCTTTGCGGTCGGTCCGCCGAACAAGTGTCACAGCACACACACCTGCGTCCTGCTATTGCTAATCTGGGTGAGCACTGAGCAGCAACCGCGTTTAGGTTGATTAATTAACTTCTCCTTTTGGTCGGCGTTTAGCGGTTAAGTGTCCTTTAAGCAACGTTGTCGTTCGGCATTTGCAGGCAGCGAAAATAAACCAGGTATACCAGACAGTAGTATTTTTCATCTATTGTATACTCCTGATTTGCCTTACACTACGAAATTCGAATAAATTATATTCTTATTTCGAAAAATGATTTCACATTAGCAACTCAAAAGGAAGAGATGTTCTTACATTACAATTGCTCTACACCTAAAATAGTATACTGATGAGTTGAAGAAAAATTCAAATCGAGTTTTTAAGAAAAAATCGACTGAGTCGTGTGAGCTTGTTCAGTACTTTCATTTCAGTTAGTAATGAAAATACTTGTTACTGAATGTTTGTTGATCACAGCGCCTCATTTAGTTTTCAAAAGTTTTCCAACTACCCATCATATTAATCTTCACATAATAACTAGAAAGACTCGCGCGCCGTTGCCGCGCCATGACCTGTAACCCAGTGATTGGTAGGAAGGTTGGAGAATTTTTTTGAGGATTTAAGGGTGTGGATTAGTTTCCTAAAACTTTAAGGTATTTTTTTAGTTAAAGAGGCGGCTAGATGTCGTCAGATTGCCAGAGAGGTGACTTAAATAAATGGTAGTTGTATAAAGCTTGAGGGGTTTTCATTGAATTGCCAGAGCAGTGGTTGAACTACGGTTTACTTTCGATGAAGTTTGAGGTTTGCGTTCCTTCAAAGTTTGAGGGGGTTTATGTTAAACTGCTCGAGGTATAGGTGGAATTGACTTATATTTCTGCAAAGGTCACGGGGTTTTCATAAAATTATTTGAGGGTGGGTTGGACTACATTTTAATTTTGATAAAGTATAGGGGTTTTTATGTAAATTTGACCAACCTTCTAGACAGTCTGAGCCATCCACGCGCGATCCGACGGCTGAGATTTTGTTGCTGATGTGGCTCAATAGGGAGGCAAAAATTGCCCCCCTTTTAGGTCTTGTAAAGATTAGGAGTATTAAATGTTGATTAAAGATAAAACTTATTCCATATCCACCTCTTAAAATCCCAATACGAATCTAACGAGTTTAATTATGACATGATTAGATAACGTCGTGCTACAATAAATAATCTCTAATAATAGATTAATTACGCTTAATAGATTTATCTCTCAATTTCTCCTCCATCCATGTAACTTATTTTATAATTAGTTTCCATTTATTACTCCTAATACACTATTCAAAAAATTTATGTAAAAAAACACCAAACAAAGTGTCTGATGCTGGTTACTCCTCCAGCATCGGCCACCCACCATGGGAACCAGCTCGAAAGAGCGGCAGCGCAGGAGCAGGACCGAGCCGAACCAATGCAGGGCAGCGTCGCACAAGAAAAAAGGAGGGCAACGCCCTTTTCGTTTGCCTCAGCCATCAACCAGCAGTACTTTTCTCTCAGAACAAACCAGCCACCAGCAACCAGTCAACAATAATTTTCTCTCAGAACAAATCAGCACCAGCCACCAGCCAACAGGAGAATCCAAAGCACACATTCCCATCACACCACGCCAGTACACCACTCCATGGCAGGCATGCACCGCTTCCCATGCCATACCCCGCCGGCCCCCTCTCCTCCTTTCCCTCGCTGCGGTCACAGTTACAGCTGTCCAGTTCAGTCGCCTCAGCGTTCACAAGCGCGTTCTTCACTCGGCTAGCAGGAGCAAGGCTCATAGCTCAGTAGCTCGCCGCTTCTATCCGAGCTCGCGGGGTGGGGAGCTCACCGAGGGAGGAGTCGCCGGCCGTTGCCGTTCCCGGGCACGCCAACGGCAATGCTGGCGCGGGTGCTGCTCGTGCACCTCCTCCTCTTCTTCCCCGCCGCGTCCGCGGCCGACCACCACCACTACCGGAGCAGGAGGGCGCTGCACGAGCCGCTGTTCCCTCTGGAGAGCACGCCTGCGCTGCCGCCGCCGCCTCCTGCGCCGTTCTTCCCGTTCTTGCGGGGCGCCGCGGCGCCCCCGGCTCCGGCGGTGACGCCGGACGTCGGCTCCGCCTCCACCCCGACCGACGCCGGCGCGGCTGACGCGGCGTCGTCCTCCTCCTCGTCGCCGCACCCAACGGCGCCGGCCAACATCTCGTCGCTGGCGGCGCTGCCCGTCTCCCACTCCGCGCCGCTCCGGTCCTTCCTTTCCTCCCATCGCCTCCTCACCGTCGTCGTCGCCGTCGCCGCCGTCGCCGCGGCGGTGCTCGCGGCCGCGCTCGTGTACATCCTCGCGCTCCGCCGGCGCAGCCCCTCTCGCAAGGAGGAGCCTGCGGTGTACACGAAGCCCTCCTCGCTTCCACCGGCCAACCCTGTGCTCTACGATGGCGCCGACCAGCACGCCCGGGGCTCGACGGCCACCGTCTCCAGCACCAGCTCGCCGGAGCTCAGGCCGATGCCGCCTCTGCCGAGGCAGTTCCAGCAGACACGGATGAACTTGCCGTCGAGTTCAAGAGCCGTTGTTGACTCAGCAACAGGGGTCAAGCGACCGCCAGAGGGTGCTCCACCGCCACCGCCACCGCCACCGCCGCCGCCTCCTCCCCCGCCGAAGCCGCCAATGCCACCGGTGAAAGACAACGGCGGCGCCCAAGCGGCAGCTGCTCCTCCGGCGCCGCCCCCGCCACTGCCGCGGGCCGGCAACGGCAACGGCTGGCTGCCCCGACGGCTCACCGAGCGCCCTGTGACCACGGTGATCAGGGCCTCGGCAGGCGCGGTTCACCCGGAAGAATCTCCGGGCCGCACGCCGTCAGAGAAAGACGCTGACTCGGACGCGGCTGCTCTTCCGAAGCTGAAGCCGTTGCACTGGGACAAGGTGCGCGCGAGCTCTGGCCGGCCAACGGTGTGGGACCAGCTGAAGGCAAGCTCTTTCCGGTGAGGCGCTGCCGTTCTTTGTATATTTGCCATTGCTTGCACTTGAGTTGCTTCCATGATTACTTGCCTCTGTAACTCGTTATACTTAATGTGTTTGTTAACTCCTTGTATGACAATAGAGTGAACGAAGAGATGATCGAAACACTCTTTGTCTCAAATTCAACAAGGAGATCGTCCAAGAGTGGAGGCAAGGGGCCAAATTCCAGTTTGTGCAGCCAGGAGAACAAGGTCCTTGACCCAAAGAAATCGCAGAACATCGCGATAATGCTAAGGGCGCTGAATGCAACAAAGGAAGAAGTGTGCAAGGCTCTCTTGGATGGTGAGTACACTGAGCTGAGATAGTTCTCATAAACCTCTCACTTGGTAAATAAGTTTTCATCTTTCTGATCATTCTACTCCATGAACATTCGCTTGTACTGCCATTGTTGGAAGCAGGGCAGGCAGATAGCCTTGGAACTGAGCTCTTGGAGACGCTACTGAAGATGGCACCAACTAGAGAGGAGGAGATCAAGCTGAAAGAATTCAGGGAGGACGCTCTGTGTAAGCTTGGTCCTGCCGAGAGCTTCCTCAAGGCAGTGCTCGCAGTACCATTTGCTCTCAAGAGAGTGGAAGCAATGCTCTACATCACTAACTTCGATTCAGAGGTTGACTACCTCAAGACCTCCTTCAAGACTCTTGAGGTACTGATGCGAATGATGTTCTACTTGTCCTGCCAAGTTCCATTTTACAACTTTGAATGAATTAATAGTACAAACATGAGACGTGCCATATTAAACCCATCAAAAATTGGCTCTGAATTGAATTTTAGGACTGCTGTTCATTTATGTAAGGTACTCTTGCAGATCATCTGCTATTGTGCTACCCTGCAATAGTATGGTTTGCCCTGATGGGTAAAATGAACAACTTGATGACAAAATTGTGTTCTTAGAAATTTCTAACCAAAATGGAATTTCTCATTTGCATATGACAAGAGACGCCTGAGCAAAACTTAGCCTGTTACCCTGTTCATTTAAAAAATGAAAGCACTATGAACAAATTGCTAATATTCATTGTCATTTCAGGCAGCGTGTGAGGAGCTAAGGGGCAGCAGGTTGTTCCACAAGATTTTAGACGCGGTCCTGAAGACGGGCAACCGCATGAACACAGGCACGAACCGTGGGAATGCACACGCCTTCAAGCTCGATGCACTCCTCAAGCTAGTCGATGTGAAGGGCGCTGATGGCAAGACGACACTCCTGCACTTTGTGGTTGAAGAGATCATCAAGTCTGAAGGAGCCAACATTCTTGCAACTGGCCAACCAACCGACCAGGCGAGTGCCCTTGCTGATCTGCAATGCAAGAAGGTGGGCCTGAAGATCGTGGCCAGCCTCGGTGGTGAGCTCAACAGCGTCAAGAAGGCGGCGGCGATGGACTCCGACGCGCTGGCCAGCTGCGTCGCCAAGCTCTCCGCCGGCGTCAGGAAGATCAGCGAGGTCCTGCATCTGAACCAGCGCCACAGCTCCGAAGACGGCTGCAAGCGGTTCCGCACCTCCATCGGCGAGTTCCTCCAGAAGGCCGAGGCCGAGATCGCCGCGGTGCAGGCCCAGGAGGGCCGCGCCCTCGCCCTCGTCAGGGAGACGACCGAGTTCTTCCACGGCGACTCAGCCAAGGAGGAAGGCCACCCGCTGAGGCTCTTCATGGTGGTGCGCGACTTCCTCGCTGCCCTTGATCACGTCTGCAAGGACGTCGGGAGGATGAACGAGCGGGAGCGGGCAGCAGCCGGTGGCTCGTCGCGGCGGGTGGGGAACGCGTCTGCTGTCCCTCCGAGGTTTACGGTGCCATCCCCGAGCTCGAGCTCGGAGGAGGAGAGCTCGAGCTCATCGCCCTAGCCGTTGGGATGCAGCATTGATAGCACCAGCAGTCGTCTGCGCAAGAATCTGCGTATTGTTGTTGTTGTCTAGAAGAACAGCAGAGCAGGCTCAGACGTAGTAGGACCATACTAAAATGTATTTTGTATTATCTGGAGAAGGTAAAATATTAAAATGTAGAGTGAAGCCTAGTATATGTCCTGCATGATTCAGCATGATGAACATCATCCCTGCCAAATGGCCTACCAAAGGTGAAAGTGGCACTGTATATGATTCTCCATGCTGGTAATTGCTGTTGGATGAGAGCTTTCTGAGGAACTGATGATAATTGATAAAGTTCAGCCCCCATGATAAAAGTAGATAGTACTACTGTCCCGGTGCTAGCTCTTGGCGCAGCTGGCTGAAAAAGCATTGGACAAGTTTAATCGGCTTTTGAGGGTCCCACATCTGACACGATTCATAACATCTTGTCACATTGTTTAGTTTTCTCTTCATACTTTTCTGAGCAACTAAGCTTTACTGCATGCGGAAATGAATACACTTTGCTGAATTGACCACAAAATATTGATAAAACCAGTGCCCTCTACCGACAAGAACGTTTGACAAAGCGATGATGCAAAACTGCAAAAGGCAATTGGAAAAAGGAACGCATGGGAACGGCCATCAGTACCGCTTCGAGGGCAGATAATAAATAAAAAAATAATAACATGAAGGTAGTGCTTTCTCAAAAGAACATTTTGAGTCTCGAGGAGTATGTTATTATACACTACGTGTGGTCTCTTTCGAAAAGAAAAATCACAAATGGTGCCATGGAGATGGAGCTACAGGCTACAGCTATGCCGTTCTATTACCGGCGTGTCCCTTATCTGCTGGTAGCTGCTGCTGAAATTGTGGCCAATTCCCCCGTTAGCAGGTACAAGATATCAACTTATATCAAAGAACACATGTCTGAAACAAGTGGCTGTGAAGGACTAGTTACATAAACCCTCCGCTTCCATGCGCTCTAGTATGCGTCGCGCCTCTTCTTCGGTTGAGGGAACAACGTTACGGATCGTCAATCCGTTTTTCAACATGTTGCTACAGACTGTGAAGGTGAAGTGAAACGTGTTCGATACCTGTTCGTTGGATAACATTGTCAGCAAAACAGCAAGCATTCGAGAGGAAAGAGGGTTTGAAGCATAGCTGTTGCAAGCCATATAGTCTAGCACCACTCCATGTATATTGAGCTGGATTCTGGGATTACCTCACTTTTCCGGAGCTCAGGCCTTGTTACATGAGCAACAACTTCAACGTTGACCAGGGGCTGCTCTGGATTGTCAAGCTGAGTATACAAGACACATGATTTGAATCGAAGAAAGTCTCCTACATCAACCTGTGTAAGAACAAGAAAATGACTATATTATCATTTATAGGAAAATATAGTCAATTTTGAAATGGAGTTTATTACATATACGACAGTGCAAAACATCATTTTTCTGGCAGAAATTGTGGTTAAGGTTAATAGCAGTCACATATGACAAAGAGTAAAGCACTTCTTTAACAACAGAACTGATGGCCCAACTAACACCAGATAGATTTGAATAACTCAGAACTTCCCCAAAGGAATATAGACACTTACTGGTTTTAAGAAGTCAACATGATCAACTTCAAGAAAACAAGGTCTCTGTCCAACAAAGGCATACGCAGTTGAGAAGGCAAGCTCAAATGCTCTGTGCATCAAGAAACCTCCGAATATTCGTCCATGCAAATTTCGTTGTTGAGGCTGGCAGACAAGAGAGTTCTCCAGGCGGGTATCCTTCAGCAAGATGCTATCTCTATCAGCTAAAGCAGGCAGATCAGAGAAAACACGACCCTCTGCGAGCAACGCATTCAGCCTCTCAGCCTCAGCACGAAGCTTGTGTATCCCATTTTCAAGCCCTCCCTTCTGTTCTTCTCTCTTCCTTTTTCTCATCTTATCACGAGCTTCTCTCTCACTAAATAACTGCTTCTCTCTTTCAGTTTCAGGTGAAAGGCGGTTCACCAGAGCAGATTTTCCAGTCTTAGAATCACGTGCAACAAATGTGAAGTTAGCAGTCAATGCAATTGGATCGGACTGATTATCACCATCTGTGACAAAGATATTCACGTTTGAGATAAGTCAGTTAAAGAAAACCAGAAAATCAAAATTAATCAAACATTGTTCAACCAAATTAATAAACCTCTACATCAGTAATCTACAGAGCCAAATTTCAATCAGCAATACCTTGATCAACCTGAGTCACTTCAATCTGTATATCAATTGATGAGCGGCCAACATAAGTAACAGCTCCAGCTATCTTTAAATCAGCATCCACACGAATTGGCTTTTTTAGTTCCATTTTATCAACAGAAGCAGTCACAACCAAAAGGGGTCTTGTCGTGCTATCTATATCAGAACAGTGCTGCATATCAATCAAGTTTTGTCAAAGAGGCTACCAAAAGCATGAAAAACAGAAAGTAAAAGGAATTTACAATTGTACATCAACCAACCATATTTATCAGCATGTAGCGTATTCAATCAACTAGAAGGCTCGAACAAATGGTGATAGGAGCTATCCAGAGAATGGAAATGTTAACAGTGCATCATCTGCTGCTCCCACTAATACAATGAGATGTTTTACTGGAACAAAAGTGTAAAGACCTCATTCACTAGAGTCATGTCTCACAATTTTGGTAGCTAGTATTAGCTAGCAACAAAACAGTTTGCAAGATTCGCTAACATCATAACATATCCATCGAACCAATAATTCCATGAGCAGCAGTACATCGTAGATTCCAAAAGTTGTGGCTGCAGCTCACCAAGGATATGAATTATAAGTTTATAACACAGTGGTAATCCTTTTGTTCAGTCGATAAATTGTAACCAGCTTTATTTTCATAGTATATTTTACCATTTATGCAGTGTCAGTCCAACCAATCACATGAAGAAATTATACCAATTACAGGGAAATTGTGGAATTGCGCCGTATTCATAAACATTTTCAAGATTTTGATCAAGCAATAGAGGTTGTGAACTAAAGATGTTGAAATTGAACCTCAGGATGGTTGCCAGCTTGCCGCAGCAGGAGATTTCCCTCCCACTGATCTCCACAACTACAATAGGAGAAAACGAGATAGAAATGGGAATTGGTATACCTTGACGGCGACGGTGCCGGCGAGGGCGTCGAGGTCCTCGAGCAGCTTCCCGATGCGCACCTCGTTCCATGGGTCACGGTACTGCTCCCGGAGGATGTCGTCGTCGGCGAACTTGTACACGATGCTGGTCCGGCTCTGCGCGGGCGTCTTGACGAGCAGCTCCGTCGGCGCGCGCTGCTCCCCGGCGTCGGCCGCGGCGCCGCCGTTCCCCGCGTCCATCATCCGCTCGAAGATGCTGGAGCGCGCCTCCCACAGCGCGTTGGTCACCGGGGAGTGGTACATCCCGGGCCACAGGCTGAGCGGCCTCCGCGCCGACTTCCCCGCGTCGATAGCCGCCCCTCCCCCTTCTCCCGATCCCCGTCCTCCGCCCCCCAGGTGGGAGACAACCTTGATCGGCGAGTCCATCGCCGGCGGCGGTGGCTCCTCCTGGCCCGGATCTCCCGAAGCGGTCGAGTAGGACGGCGGCCTGGGCTGGGAACGGGGGATGATCCCTGCGAATGGTTCGAGGCCGGGGGGCGCGAAGGGTCTCGGCGGGATTCGCGAGGTGGTGACGCCGCGGCGGAGGGTTCTGGAGAGCAGCGACGTCGCTGTCAGCCGCGTCGTCATGGGTGGTGGTCCTTGGCCGCGGATGTGGGGATCCCTCCGGTTCCGGCCGTGTGGGAAGGGTAGAAGATGGGCAGGTGGCGCACGGATTCCTCGCTGCACCGCATTGACTGCGGTCAGAATCAGATCGTTGGTGGGCTGGTGGGTGGGTGGTGGGTCGTGGTGGTTGAAAATGCCGAATAAAATGGCCAACATATTAAAAAGCCCAATAGGTAGCCCGTTTAGGTGCTTCTTCCTTTTTGCGCGGGCCTCCAAACGAGAGTGATGTATATCCGGTTTTGTATTCCTAGAGAAAATTAAAGCCAAAGATGCAACAAGCGAACCCGTTCGACTAGCTTAGCTCATCTCGACTTAGAGCAACTCTAACAACCTCTACAAATTAGTTGGGCTCGGTAAAAAAAATCGAGGAAACAACCGATCCAACATACTCGATATCGATGTCCACTCGTCATCCGCACCTCTCTCGTCATCTTTGACGAGCGCCAGCGACCCGACATCCCCTCCCGCCCGCATTCCCGCCCTCATGTCTTCCCGCTCCACGCGCCATCGAGCTCCCTGCACGCTCGAGGTCCCCCGCGCTCCATGTACCCCGCGCGCGGCCGGGGATATGAGAGGAGTGACGCAGGCCGTCGACCGGGAGAGAGGGGCTGGCCGGAGGAGGGGCATATATCTCCTCCCCCAGAGTCCCCGCACGTGCAGCCAACCGTCAGCCGAGAGAGGAGGAGGAGTCAGGGGGGAGGGGGGGAATCTCCGTACCTCGAGGTCCCCAACAAAGGAGCGGCGGGCCACCGAACGGGAAAGAGGAGGGACGCAAGGACACCGAGAGACATGGGCCGGCCGGAGGAGGAGCAGCGTAGGTATCCTCCCTGCAGTCCCTACATTACCGAAGCAACTTATAGATTAATTATGCTTATTAGATTCGTTACGCAAAGTAGCGCTCATTTATGTAATAGTTTTGTAGATAGACTTCATTTAGCTCGATGATTTTCAGGGGGGGAAATTACCCTTTGCTCAAACACGGCCATTATCACCATCAGACTAAGCCATCGGTCTCGTTGGCAGGCTGCGTGCGCGCCTGCTCGACCGGCAGGAAAGAAACCGGCGAGGAAAACCAAATCGCATGGGAATTGCCCGACTCCGACCTCCGGCTCGCTTCGCTTCGAGTCCAGCGGCCGCGACCGGATAACGCAAGCTGGTGCCACCGCCAACCAATCGACGGCCGTGTACGTGCGTCGGCGGCTGCGTGCGCGATATGTCTTCTGTTTGTTGTGCCGTTGTGCGCGAGTAGACGGACGTGGCAAAACGCGCCGGATTATAATTTGAAACAGACGGTGCACAATATATTCCATCTGTTTTAAATTAATTATATAAAGGACTTTTAACAATTCTGAATTCTGATGTTTAAAAAGTCACGAAATTTTACAATTTGAAACAAAGAAAGTATATTACCAAGCTCGTTCGGTAATCTCGAAATGGCCTATCTCGGATCATGAACTCTGAACTCTTTCGCACGAGTTCATATTATTAAAGAAACTGTTCGGCTAGAAATCATTCCCATGCAATGCAACCGAACGAAGTCTACTAGCATATTTAGACCGTCTCCAGCAATGAACTGCAAACTAAATGCACAAAGGGTTGTCTGTGCCGAAGAAAGAGTGGGCTGGAACCGCAAAAACATAGCCTTTCTAGCAGTGTTCCCCTCTCGACACCCATCCCTCTGGCGCGCGGCCGCGACGGTTGCTTTCCGCGGGCCTCGAGATCTCCACCACGGCCGCTGCTCCGCCTCGCTCCGCCTTCCGTCGCGGCCCCTCGCTCCACCTCGGCGTCGCACCCCTGCAGATCCAGATGGGGTGCCGATGGGGAGGCCCGAGGGGTGGAGATGGGGAGCTCGAGGCGGGGCGCCGGATCTGCGGTGAAGCGTCCCCTCATCAGAGGTGACTAAATGTGATACAAATACCAGTCCCAGGAGGCTAGTACCACATTTATTACATCAGATGGTTCATTACCGTACAACACGTCGAGGCTGTGGGCATGGGAGCACCACTGCCACGAGAAGCAACATAAGAACTACAGACCAAACGATGATAACAACAGCATCTAAGATATCTTCAGAGTCTTGCGCCATGGAAGCTTCCTGTGGAGACCCTGAATCCACAAGCACGGGTTGGGTGCAGGACAGCAACCTACTCGACGTCTTCGGGTACGAAGTCGGTATCCTCCACTGAAAAACAGTTAATTAAGCAAGGGTGAGTACATACGTACTCAACAAGTTCAACCCCACCCACGGAGGGGTTTATAAGCAGATCATGCACAGGATATGTCAAGGATCAGGTCAAGATTTATTTTGCAAACACATTTACTCATGCAGGGGTTCATTTTCGAAAAGGTTTTCACAAACAATTTTTATAACCCAAGTAACTCAGTTGTTTTGAGAAAACCAATTAGGGACTACCGGACTTCCCGTCCGCAGTAGCCCAGGCACACAGCCACACACTTTTCCAGAAAACAACTCACGCCATGAAAACATCCCAAACCCAAACACTAGTTTTGTGGCCACACCATGACTCGTCCAATACCGTGGACACGGCTATTCGAATAGGTTTTACACTCTGCAGAGGTTGTACATCTTTACCCACAAGTAGGGTACCGCCACACGAACACCTTAGTGTCGGCGCGGATCCTATCAAAGCCATTACCCACCTTAGCTAACCCTACGCGCCACCATGGGAGTAACCAAGGGTTATCTCACATAACCAGGGTGTACCTCACACAGATCGTACCCCTACTCCTTGATCTCCCGCTGCTCACCCGCACTCCTGATGGCAAGTAGATTAACTAGTGGGATTTATGCTAAGCCGTTGCCACATACAACGGTCGAGTGGTAGTACGATAATTGGGTCAGGTGAGATGTCACGCAACCCGGTCCTTAACGACAAGATGGACATCTCCAACACGCTCAACCACAAAGGTACGAGCTCACCCATACTCCTGACACACACGTCCATCCCGTCTACCCAGTTCTTTACTCATTTTCCAAAATATTCCACTCCCATTTTTAAAGCACTCACACATTTTTAAAGCAATCATTTAGGCCAAACAAAGTTCAATCATAGCAATCAAGGGTGGCTATCCTACCGGGTTTTAACAGTAAAACATTATGCAATTTATAAAACGGCTCATAGGGTTGTATTTATAAAACTGGGATCAAAGCATGCATCAAAGGATGAGATTGAACTTGCCGTCTTCGAAGTCCTCGGGGAGTTCCTGCTCGCGGTTCCGGTCCTCGGGCTCCGGCGCACAGTACGCAGCTCCGAAATCCTCCTGGGGTTCTCCCTCGTGCACTCTGTCGGCTAGGGTACACACAAGCAAGCACGCAATCAATCAAAAGCACACAAGATTTACTGGCTGAGCTCAAACAGAGAGGAGAATAGTTGGAACAGATAGAATATGATTTTAAAGGAATTTGGGAAAAAGAATCAAGTGAATCGAATTTGGGTGGGGAAGATATGGCATTGGGTGCTCATTGAATTCGGAAAAGATTAAATTAAATGGATGAGGTTTTCTGGTTGCTCGTGCCTCTCGTACGTGGATTACCCAAGCCTTTTGACTTTGGGCTGTGCGTGGACAGCTAGGCCCATGTGCCAGCTATGTGCTCACACAGAACAGAATGGGCAGAAGGGAAGACAGAGCACGTCGTGCTCGTCTGCTCCCGTCCGCCATAGGAGCCGGCCGCAGCTTACTGGAGTGTCGCCGTAGGGCGATTCCGGTCACCGTTTCCAAATCCAAGGGTATGGGGAGAGAGAGGAGTGGATGGGGATGCTCATCCCGGGCTCACCTTGGGCAGGGGCGGCTCGGAGAGGGAGATCGAGGCGGCACGTGGAGAGCGGTGGCGACGTCTCTGGTGGTGGCGCAGCAAGGTTCGGGGAAGAGAGGGAGAGGCCGGTGCGGCTTGGGGACGAGGCAGGGGCGGCGCAGGGCTATTTATAGCCGCGGTGAGGCGGTATCCCGGCCGGGGGATGCGCACGCGGAGCTCGTGCGCCTGCAATGGCGGTTCGGCCGGCTCGGCCGGCGGGATTCGCGGCGAGTTAATTGGCGGCGCTGTTGGACACGACTCGTCAGGCAGCGGCGCTGTGGCGGACTGCGAGCCGGCCGACGTCGAGCGGCAGTGACGGTGGTGCTGAGGTGATGCGTCGGCGCAGGCGGAGTAAATGGCCGCGGCAGCAGTGCGGGGCCGGCGACGCGACGCGTCGGGCAGCGCGGCAGCAGCGTCCGCGGGACAGTGACTGGCGGTCCGCGGCACACGCGTGCGGGGATGCGCGGCGTGCGCTGGCTGGCGAGGCGGCCGGCGATGGGATGGCTCGGGCAGAGGGGCGGCGTGCTGTTGCGCGCGGTGTGTGTGCACTGGGCGAGCCAGAGGCGAGCGAGTGACGAGGCTGGGAGCGACGCCAGAGCAAGCTCCGGCTTTTGCTCGAAGCTTTGTGCGTGCCACCATGGCGTGATATAGTTACTGCTTGTTGTTTTGTTCATGGCTGCATGCCTGCTGGGTTGCCATGCGTGTGCATGTGCATGTGTGACTGTTGCTGCTGCTTTGCTCAGATGGCTACTACTAAGGCTGGAAGACGACAGATGATGATAGAAGGAATGGCAAGGAGTGTGTGCATGAGAGCACACGTGAAAGAAAATATTAGCTGGTTGATGGCTTGGAGAGAAATAAAGGTTGCGGCATTGATCCGGGGACAAAGGAATCAAGAATACATTAGGCTTGAGATGGATTATGGATAAACAAGAATAATTGAGCTCGAAACGATGGAAAGATTTTGAAAAGATTTTTAGCGAGTAATTTAGCAGGTGATTTATTTAGAGAAATTTAGGAAAAAGATTAGAAGAAAAAGGGGAAAGGGTTTTGGTGGGATTTTTCGGATTTCGACGCCCGCGGGACCGACGCAACGTCGAGCAATTCCCGGTGTCGGGCGGTGATTGCGAGGCCGGCGAATCCGAGGCCTTTCGTCGGAATGCGGGTCGGAAGGATTCCCGGTGTCGGACGACTGCCGGGTGGATCGAATTGATGGCCGGGGTTTAGGAGATGATCGAGCTCGGTGGCAAAGATTTGAAAATTAAAGAAAACTCGCGTGATTTATTTGGTGATTTATTAGGGGCTAAAAACGCGGGCGTTACAAACCTACCCTACTTAAAATGAATCTCGTCCTCGAGATTCGGTTAGTTCCTGAACAAGCGGGGAAACTCTTTCTTCAGCGCGTCTTCTCGTTTCCAAGTGGCTTCTTCTACTCCGTGCCTGCTCCATTGGACTCTGCACATCCGCACTTCTGACGTCCTTGTCCTTTTTACCACGGTGTCCAAGATTTTAACGGGTACCTCCTGGTACCTAAGATCTGGCTGCAGATCTATCGTTTCTATTGGCACTCGTTTCTCCTCGATTACTTTCAAACACCTCCGCAGCTGAGAAACGTGGAACACTGGATGTATATCTGCCATTTCCTCTGGTAGCTTTAACCGGTATGCTACTGCTCCAACTCTCTTCAGCACTTTGTACGGTCCAATGTACCGAGGGGCCAATTTCCCGTGAACTTGAAATCTTCGAGTTCCTCGGATAGGTGAAACCTTGAGGTAAGCAAACTCTCCAGGATTGAAGCTTACTTCTCGCCTCTTCCTGTCTGCATAGCTCTTTTGTCGAGACTGGGCAGCCTTCAATTTTTCTCGGACCTCGGCTACTCGTTCCTCAGCTTCTTTTATGAGTACGGGCCCTACCAAGGCACGTTCTCCTACTTCTGACCACATTAAAGGTGTTCTACATTTTCTTCCATATAGAGCTTCAAATGGTGACATTACTAGGCTCGCCTGATACCCGTTGTTGTATGAAAACTCTGCATACGGTAGGCTTTGTTCCCAATTCTTGCCATAGGTAAGGACACATGCTCTCAACATGTCTTCCATAATTTGATTCACCCTTTCGGTCTGTCCGTCCGTCTGCGGGCGATAGGCCGAGCTAAAATCTAGCTTGGTTCCCATGAATTTATGCAAACTTTTCCAAAACCTAGAGGTGAACTGGGTCCCTCTATCTGAAACTATCCTGCTGGGTACTCCATGCAGCTTCACTATGTTTGCTATATACAGCTTGGCCAACTTCTCTCCACCATAATTATTCCGTACGGGTATGAAGTGAGCGACTTTAGTGAGTCGGTCTACTATTACTCATATGGAATTATATCCTTTCTGTGTCTTGGGCAAGCCTACTACAAAGTCCATGCCTATCTCATCCCATTTCCATACCGGGATGGGTAAGGGCTGCAACAGTCCTGCGGGCTTCTGGTGTTCTGCCTTAATCCTCTGACAAGTATCACAGTGGGCGACGAACTGTGCAATGTCTGCTTTCATTTCATTCCACCAATACTTCTGCTTTAAATCCATATACATCTTAGTGGATCCCGGGTGGATGGAATACGCTGAGTTGTGTGCTTCATCCATAATGGTCTGCCGGAAATCTCCGTCTTCAGGTACGCATATCCTGTTCTTATACCATAGTGTACCGTGACTGTCCACCCTAAAGTCTGGGGCCTTATTCTCCCCTGTGTGCTTGCGGATCTTCATCAACTCCTTATCGGACCCTTGAGCTTTTCTGATTTTGTCTTCCAGGGTGGGCTGGACACTTAGTTGGCGGACGTAGCCCTGGGGAACAATGTGCATATTGAGCCGTGCCATTTCCTCTTGCAATTGGGCACTCTTAGGTACTGCTTTTCCATAGGACTTTCTGCTTAAGGCATCTGCCACTACGTTGGCTTTTCCTGGGTGGTAATGGATTTCTAGGTTATAGTCCTTGACTAATTCCAACCACCTTCTTTGCCTTAGGTTCAGGTCAGGCTGGGTGAAAATGTACCTCAAGCTCTTGTGGTCCGTGTAGATCTCGCACTTATTTCCAATCAGGTAATGTCTCCAAATCTTAAGGGCATGCACTACGGCTGCAAACTCCAAATCATGGGTGGGATAGTTCTGCTCGTGGGGCTTGAGTTGGCGGGAAGCATACGCCACTACTTTCCCATCTTGCATAAGGACACATCCTAGTCCTTGTCGGGATGCATCGCAATAGACGACAAAATCCCGTTGAATGTCTGGCAGGGTTAGCACTGGGGCGGTTGTCAGTCTTCTTTTCAACTCCTGAAAACTCTTCTCACACGACTCGGTCCAGACGAACTTCTTCTCCTTCTTGAGCAACTCTGTCATGGGTCGGGCAATCTTGGAGAATCCTTCAATAAACCTCCGGTAGTACCCTGCTAAACCAAGAAAGCTTCTGATTTCGCTTACATTGGTTGGTTGTCGCCAGTTGGAAACTATTTCGACTTTCCCAGGGTCTACTGCTACTCCTTCTGCCGTCAGAATATGTCCAAGGAAGGATATTTTCTCCAACCAGAATTCACACTTGCTGAACTTAGCGTACAACTTGTGTGCCCTCAGTTTCTCCAGTACCGCTCGAAGGTGCTGTTCATGTTCTTCTGCACTCCTGGAGTAAACAAGTATGTCGTCGATGAAAACTACGACAAACTTGTCTAGCTTCTCCATAAACACCTTATTCATGAGGTTCATAAAGTATGCTGGTGCGTTAGTGAGTCCAAAGGACATCACGGTGAACTCATATTGTCCATAACGGGTGATGAAGGCGGTCTTTGGGATGTCACTCTCCCTAATGTTGAGTTGATGGTATCCTGACCTTAAGTCGGCCTTCGAGAAATATTTGGCTCCCTTCAGTTGGTCAAATAAATCATCTATTCTGAGGAGAGGATACTCGTTCTTGATAGTGACTTCGTTTAGTGAGCGATAGTCCACGCACATCCTCAGGCTTTTATCCTTCTTTTCGACGAAGGGCACTAGGGCTCCCCATGGCGATGAGCTTGGTCTGATGAACCCACTTCGCTGAAGTTCTCTCAGCTGTTTCTTTAACTCTGCCAACTCAGGGGCTGCCATCCTATAGGGTCTCTTGGCTATGGGAGAGGTTCCGGGGATGAGGTCGATGACAAACTCTATATCCCTATCTGGTGGCATTCCGGGGAGTTCTTCAGGGAATACATCTGGATATTCCCGTACTACTGGGATTTCTTCTAAGGACTTGGCCTCCATGCTAAAAACCATTATGTCTGGTCTGCTTCCTCGGGTACGGCAGGTTACTTGCACTCCGTCTGGGTTGGTTAGGTGTACTACCTTATCGGCACAACTTATAAGGCCGTGGTGCAGGCTTAACCAGTCCATCCCAAGAATCACATCTATCCCTTTGTACTTCAGTACTACCAAGTCCGCTAGGAACTCTACCCCACTTAAAATGATTCTCACCCGGGAGCAACCCAGTTGACACTTGATGTCACCTCCGGGTGTTCGGGTTAGCAGGGGTGCTTTTAGTAGTACTGTAGGTATATTATGCTTTTCCACAAAACTTGAAGATATGAACGAATGCGATGCTCCTGAATCAAATAATATAGTTGCCAAGACTGAGCTGACCAGGAACTCACCGAGCACTACGCCTTGTGCCTCTTGAGCCTCCTGTGCGTTGATGTGGTTGACGCGGGCTCGTCCATAAGACTGCTGGGGCTGCCTCATCTGCTGGTTGTTGTTGTTGCCAAAGTTGTTGTTGCTGCGAACCGGCACGCGGTTGGCTCCAGATACAACTGATCTCGGCCCGTTTACTGAGTTGGAGAAGGCTGAAGCTGCTGGCTTTTTGGCGTATGGGCAGTTGGCAATGAAGTGTCCGGTCTCACGGCAGTTGAAACATACTCGGGTGTTGTTGTTGTTGGCAGTGACCTGACTAGTGTTGTTCTGTGGGGGCTTCATGGTGCTCTGGTTGTTGTATTGCTTGAACTGGTTTCTGGGGCCCTGAGAGCCCGTGGCTTGTGACTGGGTTTTGTACTGCATGGGGGCATGGAACCTGGACATGGGGTGACCGAAGCTTCTCTATCTCTGGGAACGTTCTTGCTGCTAGGCCTTGTGCTCCATGAACTTGCGCTTGTTCTCCCTCTTCTCATCTGCTTTGGCTCTCTCGGTGAGGATGGCCATGTTCATGAGGGTGTTGAAGTCCGGGTAGATCTGAGGGGTAAGCAGGGTCCTCAGTTCTGGAGTCAAGCCCTTCTTGAACATGTCCTGCTTCTTCGAGTCCTTGTCCACTTCTTCGGGGGCATAGCGGGCTAACTCTATGAACTGGTAGGTGTATTCCTCCACGGACTTGTTGCCTTGGCGAAGTTCACGGAATTCGTCTGCCTTGCGCTTCAGTGTGGCTTCTGGGATGTGGTATCGACGAAATTCCTCCACAAACTCATCCCAGGTGATGGTGGAGGGATCTTTGGCTGCTGCATAGTAGTTTTCCCACCAAGCCAAGGCTGTTCCAGTGAGCTGGTGGGTGGACAAAAAAAACTTTGTCTCGATCCTCACAGTTGAATGGCTCTAGTTCCCTTAGGATGGCCCTCAGCCAGTCATCTGCATCTAAGGGATTCACGGATCCGCCAAAAGTGGGTGGCTTTGTCCGGAGAAATTCTATCAGCTTCTCATTCATGCCCAGAACACGGAGCTTTGGGCGGTTGATGGCATTGGCTATGGCTTCCAGCAACAGGGTCTGGTTGGCCAACACTTGCGCCAGGTCTACGGCAGGTGGTGGCGGTGGCGGAACCATGTTTTCTCCTCCATCTTCGCCCTGATTCACTTCCTGGTTGTTATGGCGCTCCCTTCATTCAGCATGCGATCCTTCCGCATTTGGGTCCATACGACCGGAGCCTTGGAAGCTCCTGGCGGGACGCCTTGAAACCATCTGTAGGGGAGCAGTTTCTATTAGATTTTATGTGATGTTTAAGTTGATTAAGACGGGTTTTTTTGAAAAGACAGGATCTGATTCCTGCCGTCAAGCACACAACAAGCACACATGACAAACAAGCACAAACAACTTTATTTCAACCATGAGAGGAGGATACATCCCGAACTACTCGACTGGTACAACGCTGGTACACTACACGACTTGGCATTACGACAAAAGCTAAGGGTGCGGCTCTAAGCTTGGACCAACACGGCTTCATTCCTTGGCAAGGGCTTCTGGGGCATGCTACTCGCGGGGCGAGCCATCTTCCGGGGCGGAGTGTGCTTCCAGTGGAATGAGCAGCTCATCACCGTCATCGTCCTGGGGGTTCCCGTTCTCTTGGGGTTGGGCGGGAGTTCCTTCTTCGGTGGTTGATGTTGGTTGCTCGGTGGCTACAGACGGTGTTGGGGTCTCAGGAACTCCTCCCCATCCTATGAGGGGTGTCCCAATTAGGACTTGTGCTTCTCCAACGGCCGGAACGGGTGTTCCACTGTTGGTCCATTCCTGTATGCGCTGATCCTGGATCCGCCTGAGGCTCTCATGGGCAACAGCTTCACTACTTATGGCGGCCGCGGTCCTTGCTTCAGCTTGGGCTACTCGAACTTAGTGCATCCTTACTGTGACTTCCGCTTGCTCAGCCCGACCAATTTGCTCTCTCAGGAACTTGGCCTGATCATCAAAGAGTTTATCCAGGGAGACGAGGTAGGCAACTACATGGTACAAAAGATCTTCTTGGTGACGGCGCCGTTCCAGGTTTCTCATGCGGGCTTGCCAGACTGGAGTTCGGATGGCGGGAGGATAAAGCCCCATCGGTGTGGAGACAAGGTGCTCCTCGTAGATCCTGCACAGGTAACAGAGAGTTTTCCGGAGGGCCAAGGGATAGGTATCCCGATGTCGAAAACATGTGGCGGTCACGCGCCACGGCTCGATGTTGGGGTAGCGGGTGCTTCTGGCGATGGAGAGGACCACCCTACAGCGAAGAGTGCCGAGTTGCTCGTACTCTCTACTGTAGTACCTTGGGCTCTCAGTGATACCGAGGCGCACCAGGGAGTTAATGAGAAGGCGAGCAAAACCAGGCTCCTCCTGGCACACGCCTTGGGTCCATCCATCTTCGGTCATCTGAAAACAAGGGTAGAGTTGAACAAGTTGTGCAAAGGGTAGGGTACAAAAGATAGATAGTTTTATTTATCAACAAGGTTGGGTACACTCCTCAGGGGTACACTTTATTCTTATTATACCATAGCTCTCACTTAGGTACTCTACCCCCTCATGGGGACTCTTCCTCACACTGGATGTGACGCTTCTTCGGTGGAAGGCATTGCTCCAGTATCTCTTCTTCGGTCTGAGTGCCTTTATCCTAATGGGTTTCCATGGGTTCTTCTTCTTCTTCTTCCGATATCCACCCATTTTTGGTTCCACTTGAGTTAATTAGGCTCCGTAGATCTGCTCGAGCTCGTGCAGCTCGCTCCTCGGCTTGACGTGCTTCCTCACGAGCTTTAGCAAAGGCCTGCCATAAACCTTCGTAGGCTCTTTGGTCGATCTCTGCTTTTTCTTCGGCTTTTACCACCTTCTCTGTTTGCGCTATTAATGCTTTTTCTGCTCCTTCTGCTCTGCGAGTCTGCTCCTTCAATTGTGCTGCTGTTTCACGGTAAAGCTTATCTAGGCCGGTGAGGTAGATGGATAGGTGAGAAACTGTGTCCTCTAGCTCTTCTTCTTCGCGTCCAAGTCTCCTCATCCGGGCGATCCATGAGCGACCTCTTCCTCCAGCAGGCGGAAAGAATCCCATTGGGGTCTGACGGAGGTGGTGCTTATAGATCACTCGCAGATGGCGAAGGGCTTTTCGGGCGGCCTTGTGGTAGGTGTCGGCGAAGCGATACCCGGTGGTTTTGGTGTACCAGGGGCTCACATCGGGGTACAACGTGCTCCTAGACACGAAAATCATCACCTCACACCGAAAGGTGCTTCTGAGTTCATACTCCCGATAGAGGTACTCCGGTGGGCTCGCAACTCCGATGCGCTCCAAGCTGAGCAGTAGCAACTTAGGGAGGCCAGGATCTGGGGGGCAGATTCCTCCGTTCCACTCATTGTCAGCCATCTGGGACCAAAAGCCACGGTGAGTGCTTTGCGTGGAAGGTGTGCTAAGCAAGGAAGATCTAGTAGAGAAAGGCTTAGAAAAGGGGTCTCGGGTCCTAGGGGTCGCGTCCTACGGCCAACCTACGGCTCTGATACCACCTGAAGCGTCCCCTCATCAGAGGTGACTAAATGTGATACAAATACCAGTCCCAGGAGGCTGGTACCACATTTATTACATCAGATGGTTCATTACCGTACAACACGTCGAGGTTGTGGGCATGGGAGCGCCACTACCACGAGAAGCAACATAAGAACTACAGACCAAACGATGATAGCAACAGCATCTAAGATATCTTCAGAGTCTTGCGCCATGGAAGCTTCCTGTGGAGACCCTGAATCCACAAGCACGGGTTGGGTGCAGGACAGCAACCTACTCGACGTCTTCGGGTACGAAGTCGGTATCCTCCACTGAAAAATAGTTAATTAAGCAAGTGTGAGTACATACGTACTCAACAAGTTCAACCCCACCCACGGAGGGGTTTATAAGCAGATCATGCACAGGATATGTCAAGGATCAGGTCAAGATTTATTTTGCAAACACATTTACTCATGCAGGGGTTCATTTTCGAAAAGGTTTTCACAAACAATTTTTATAACCCAAGTAACTCAGTTGTTTTGAGAAAACCAATTAGGGACTACCGGACTCCCCGTCCGCAGTAGCCCAGGCACACAGCCACACACTTTTCCAGAAAACAACTCACGCCATGAAAACATCCCAAACTCAAACACTAGTTTTGTGACCACACTATGACTCGTCCAATACCGTGGACACGGCTATTCCAATAGGTTTTACACTCTGCAGAGGTTGTACATCTTTACCCACAAGTAGGGTACCGCCACACGAACACCTTAGTGTCGGCGCGGATCCTATCAAAGCCATTACCCACCTTAGCTAACCCTACGCGCCACCATGGGAGTAACCAAGGGTTATCTCACATAACCAGGGTGTACCTCACACAGATCGTACCCCTACTCCTTGATCTCCCGCTGCTCACCCGCACTCCTGATGGCAAGTAGATTAACTAGTGGGATTTATGCTAAGCCGTTGCCACATACAACGGTCGAGTGGTAGTACGATAATTGGGTCAGGTGAGATGTCACGCAACCCGGTCCTTAACGACAAGATGGACATCTCCAACACGCTCAACCACAAAGGTACGAGCTCACCCATACTCCTGACACACACGTCCATCCCGTCTACCCAGTTCTTTACTCATTTTCCAAAATATTTCACTCCCATTTTTAAAGCACTCACACATTTTTAAAGCAATCATTTAGGCCAAACAAAGTTCAATCATAGCAATCAAGGGTGGCTATCCTACCGGGTTTTAATAGTAAAACATTATGCAATTTATAAAACGGCTCATAGGGTTGTATTTATAAAACTGGGATCAAAGCATGCATCAAAGGATGAGATTGAACTTGCCGTCTTCGAAGTCCTCGGGGAGTTCCTGCTCGCGGTTTCGGTCCTCGGGCTCCGGCGCACAGTACGCAGCTCTGAAATCCTCCTGGGGTTCTCCCTCGTGCACTCCGTCGGCTAGGGTACACACAAGCAAGCACGCAATCAATCAAAAGCACACAAGCTTTACTGGCTGAGCTCAAACGGAGAGGAGAATAGTTGGAACAGATAGAATATGATTTTAAAGGAATTTGGGAAAAAGAATCAAGTGAATCGAATTTGGGTGGGGAAGATATGGCATTGGGTGCTCATTGAATTCGGAAAAGATTAAATTAAATGGATGAGGTTTTCTGGTTGCTCGTGCCTCTCGTACGTGGATACCCAAGCCTTTTGACTTTGGGCTGTGCGTGGACAGCTAGGCCCATGTGCCAGCTATGTGCTCACACAGAACAGAACGGGCAGAAGGGAAGACAGAGCACGTCGTGCTCGTCTGCTCCCGTCCGCCATAGGAGCCGGCCGCAGCTTACTGGAGTGTCCCCGTAGGGTGATTCCGGTCACCGTTTCCAAATCCAAGGGTATGGGGAGAGAGGAGTGGATGGGGATGCTCATCCCGGGCTCACCTTGGGCAGGGGCGGCTCAGAGAGGGAGATCGAGGCGGCACGTGGAGAGCGGTGGCGACGTCTCTGGTGGTGGCGCAACAAGGTTCGGGGAAGAGAGGGAGAGGCCGGTGCGGCTTGGGGACGAGGCAGGGGCGGCGCAGGGCTATTTATAGCCGCGGTGAGGCGGTATCCCAGCCGGGGGATGCGCACGCGGAGCTCGTGCGCCTGCAATGGCGGTTCGGCCGGCTCGGCCGGCGGGATTCGCGGCGAGTTAATTGGCGGCGCTGTTGGACACGACTCGTCAGGCAGCGGCGCTGTGGCGGATTGCGAGCCGGCCGACGTCGAGCGGCAGTGACGGTGGTGCTGAGGTGATGCGTCGGCGCAGGCGGAGTAAATGGCCGCGGCAGCAGTGCGGGGCCGGCGACGCGACGCGTCGGGCAGCGCGGCAGCAGCGTCCGCGGGACAGTGACTGGCGGTCCGCGGCACACGCGTGCGGGGATGCGCGGCGTGCGCTGGCTGGCGAGGCGGCCGGCGATGGGATGGCTCGGGCAGAGGGGCGGCGTGCTGTTGCGCGCGGTGTGTGTGCACTGGGCGAGCCAGAGGCGAGCGAGTGACGAGGCTGGGAGCGACGCCAGAGCAAGCTCCGGCTTTTGCTCGAAGCTTTGTGCGTGCCACCATGGCGTGATATAGTTACTGCTTGTTGTTTTGTTCATGGCTGCATGCCTGCTGGGTTGCCATGCGTGTGCATGTGCATGTGTGACTGTTGCTGCTGCTTTGCTCAGATGGCTACTACTAAGGCTGGAAGACGACAGATGATGATAGAAGGAATGGCAAGGAGTGTGTGCATGAGAGCACACGTGAAAGAAAATATTAGCTGGTTGATGGCTTGGAGAGAAATAAAGGTTGCGGCATTGATCCGGGGACAAAGAATCAAGAATACATTAGGCTTGAGATGGATTATGGATAAACAAGAATAATTGAGCTCGAAACGATGGAAAGATTTTGAAAAGATTTTAAACGAGTAATTTAGCAGGTGATTTATTTAGAGAAATTTAGGATAAAGATTAGAAGAAAAAGGGGAAAGGGTTTTGGTGGGATTTTTCGGATTTCGACGCCCGCGGGACCGACGCAACGTCGAGCAATTCCCGGTGTCGGGCGGTGATTGCGAGGCCGGCGAATCCGAGGCCTTTCGTCGGAATGCGGGTCGGAAGGATTCCCGGTGTCGGACGACTGCCGGGTGGATCGAATTGATGGCCGGGGTTTAGGAGATGATCGAGCTCGGTGGCAAAGATTTGAAAATTAAAGAAAACTCGCGTGATTTATTTGGTGATTTATTAGGGGCTAAAAACGCGGGCGTTACATGCGGTGAGAAGAGGGCGCCATGGCGGCGTCAGGCACGAGGAGAGAGGGCAGGGGATGGAGGGAGGCGAGGCACTGGCGGTTGGCGCTGGAGGATGCGGTGACGAGAGAGCATTCCCCGAGAATGCGCTTGCGAAGGGCGCAGTCTGCATTTTGCAGATGCGGTTGCGCTTACCACTGGAGCTGCTATAGTGGGATTTCTTTCCCCATTTTGCAGATGCGGGTGCCTTTGCACAAGCCGCTGGAGACGGTCTTAACCGTTCTCAAAATCAATGAGTACCTTGGACAGTTGGACTATACAGCGATTGCATGCTGCCCTGTTCATTTGGTTGGTGACTGGTGCTGATTTGTTCTGAGAGAAAAATACTGTTGGCTGGTTGCTGATGGCTGGTTTGTTCTGAGAGAAAAGTATTACTGGTTGGTAGCTGATAAGCCAAGCGAACAGGGCTGGCGGAGCTCAGGTAAGATCAAAGTGGGCCATGCCCACTTGCACTAGCAAACTTTTTACTTTAAACTTTTTTCAAAGTCAAATAATTTTAACTTTGATTGTGAATAGAGAAATAATTATAAAGGAATAATGATATAACAACAATATAATAGATTTATCATGAAACTAACTACTATAATATGTTACTTTTCTATTTGAAATGAATTATTTGTAGAGGTGTTGTTGGTCAAAGTTGAATAAATTTGACTTATGAAAAAGCAAAATGTACCTATATTTTGAGACCGAAAGAGTACTAAAATAACTTAGCCTGGCCCTCACTGGATTTTTTTAGCTCCTCCACTGATAACATGTGGTTTGTGGGTTTCAAATACTGTAGCAATGTAGCACGAGCAACAGTTATTCTGGCACCAACTAAGTCATGAACATAGTCCGACCGAAACTGTACGTTCCGGACCACTCGAGAGATGGCGAATGGTGCCGGCACGTGTGGACTGCTATGCCAAGCACCCGGCCGCTAGTACATCTAAGCTAGTACTAGTCACTACTCACTAGGCCATCAAGGCAATTCATTCTTCCGGCCGATCGACACGGCAGCGTTACATTGCCATACAGGCAGGCAGGCAGCCACTTTGCAAACGCAACTACCAGCTTTGCTAGCAGGACGCGGCCATGGGTTCCGTCGAGAAGGAGTCGAAGGCCCCGATCGGCGGCGGGAGCCACGTGCTCCTCCTGCCGTACCCGAGCCAGGGCCACGTCCACCCGATGCTCCAGTTCGCCAAGCGCCTGTCGCTCCACGGCCTGCGCCCCACGCTGGCCGTCACCCGCTTCATCCTCGCCACCTGCGCGCCCGACGCCGCCGCGCTGGGTCTGGGCGCGGTCCGCCTCGCCGCCGTCTCGGACGGCTTCGACCACGGCGGGTTCGGCGAGTGCGGCGACGTGACCGCCTACCTGTCCCGGCTCGAGGCCGAGGGTTCCGCGACGCTGGCGGAGCTCCTCCGGGACGAGGCCGCGCGGGGACGCCCCGTCCGGGCGGTGGTCTACGACGCGTTCCTGCCGTGGGCGCGCGGCGTGGCCCGGCGGCCGGCGCCCTGGCAGGCGGACGGTCCCATCCCCACCCACCGGCACCGGCACGCCCACCCGGCGGCCGCCGCCTTCTTCACGCAGCCGTGCGCCGTCAACGTGACCTACGGGCACGTGTGGTGCCGCCGGGTGGGCGTGCCGGTGCCGGTGGGTGGGGATGGGACCGTCCGCCTGCCAGGGCTGCCGGCGCTCGAGCCGGACGGCCTGCCGTGGTTCCTCAGGGTCGGGCCCGGCCCGTACCCGGCCTACTTCGAGCTGGTGATGCGACAGTTCCAGGGCCTGGAGGAAGCCGACGACGTGCTCGTCAATTCGTTCTACGAGCTGGAGCCCCAGGTAAAGATAGCCGCATGCTTGTTCGTCCATATGTATCGCTGCTTCCATATACTGCCGTCATAGATGCTTCCAAATTCCAAACACCCATCGTTTTCGGATGCATTATATATGCATCTTTCAGTGGTGCAGTGTGGTACGCATCTCGAACTTTCATTCAGTACTCGAAAATTTTGGATAAATCTGTCACAACTTTACGTCTTGTTCGGTTAGTTGGTAGCGGGTGGCTGACGCTGATTTTGTTATTATTAGAGAAAAATATTGTTGACTAACTGATTGCGGATGGTTGATACTTATTTTCTCCCTGTCAACTTGCACACCACACTTGCATGTCAGAGTCCTATATACTGATCAATCAATTATTTTCAATTCATTGGTATCACGCGGTCATGCATATCCTAACGAAATTCCAAGTTCTTTGGACACCATTCGTAGATGTGTCAAGTTGGCCTTCCTGACATACGACCTGTTACGTCCACGTTACGTTGCGTTCCGCACTGACGATGATGGCTGCGCATGGCCACTTGTGCCGCAGGAGGCGGAGTACATGGTGTCGGCGTGGCGCGCCAAGACGATCGGGCCGACGGTGCCGGCGTCCTACCTCGGCGACGAGCGCCTCCCGTCCGACACCAAGTACGGCCTCCACCTCTTCGACCTGACCGCCGCGCCGTGCGTCGCCTGGCTGGACGCGCACCCGCCGCGGTCCGTGGTGTACGCCTCCTTCGGCAGCCTGTCCGACCTCGACCCGCTGGAGATGCGGGAGGTCGCGCACGGCCTCCTCGACGCCGGCCGGCCGTTCCTCTGGGCCGTCCGCGCGTCGGAGCACCACAAGCTCCCCGCCGGCTACGGCGGCTACGACACCTGCGACGGCCGGCGCGGCGGGCTGGTGGTGACGTGGTGCCCGCAGCTGGAGGTGCTGGCGCACCGCGCCGTGGGGTGCTTCCTGACCCACTGCGGGTGGAACTCGACCGCCGAGGCGCTGGTGGCCGGCGTGCCGATGGTGGCCGTGCCGCAGTGGACGGACCAGCCGATGAACGCCTGGTACGTGGAGGCCGCGTGGCGCGCCGGCGTGCGGGTGCGGCCGGCGGCTGCCGACGGGCTCGTGCGGAGGGGCGAGGTGGCCGGGGCCATCGAGGAGGTGATGGACGGCGAGAGGAGCGGCGAGTACAGGCGCAACGTCGCCGCGTGGAGGGAGAAGGCCAGGGCCGCGAGCAGGGAGGGCGGCAGCTCGGACAGGAACATCGCCGAGTTCGTGGCCAAGTACTTGGACAATAATTCCAAGTGATCAGAACGAGGCTTGTGCTTGTGTACACAGAAATAATTGTTTGCAAGAACAATGACGTTTGTGATGCATAGCAAATCTGTGTATTTGATACGGTAATGTATAGCTTTCACCATATGGAGTCACGACGTAGCAAGATTCTTATCTCCTGTGCCGTGACGGTGACCGCGGCGTACGACAAAAGCGTAGGAGTTTGACACTAGCCAGCGGCCACCGGACTTAGAGGTGGTAAAGGGCTATGGCCCTAATGCATTCTTCACAATCCAGTTAGACTTTTTTATTTTTTAGTTCAAAATTGAATAGAATTACAGTCTGATTCGTATAGAGCTCAATCCTTAAATTTCTCGATACAAAATGAAGGGCCCGTTACCACCCCTAACCGGACTACCGCAGAAGCTCTTGCATGATCCAGATAGAAATAGACTGACAGCCGATAGAATGAATGGGCGCCTGACACTGACAGCGCTCATTTTACACTACATCCCGAAATTTGCAACACATAGTTTTGGAAATGTTAAAACCTCGATAGGCTAACGGCCTTGTAGCAAATTTGCATCACATGGGCCAGGCCCATGTAATAATTCTTGAGAAGTCTTATGAAAAGCCCATTAGCGCTGGTGATATCATATCATCTATAGTCAATAATCATGTATGCTAATCAGCTAATGGATGCCGATTTGAAAGGATTTACTCTGTATTTCCATGATGCACCACGTATAACATTATGCAGGGCGACCCCCTAGAGATTTGGAAATTTCTAAGGTAACCTAAAGGAACTAGGTTTTTCGTCACCCGACCATCATAGGTTCTGTTTGGATCCCCTCTAACTAAAATTTAGTTTTGCTAAAGTTTAGAAATTTGTTTTAGCAAACTAAACACATAGGTTGCCAAACTTTAGCAAGGGTTGTTTGGATCCTCTTGCTAAACCCTTCTAAATGACCAAGCTACCCTTTATTTATTCATGTCAAATCTGTAGAGGAGATGATTGGTTGTTGTGGCAGTGGCCAGTGGGTAGTTTGAGAGAACCTATAGGGGTATATCGGACTTTGCTTACTTTTAGCAAGGTTTAGCAACTCTTGAATGACTAATGATTAAAGCACTTTTTGGCTCCAACTAAAGTTTAGCAACATTTAAGTTGGACATGTTTGGATCTAAAGTTGCTAAACTTTAGCAAAAGGATCCAATACCATAGTTTACCATTGAACGCTAGCATGCACAATGAACGGGAGAGTAGTTCTTTGAACCTTAGCCTTTGTAATTCTTCACCGAGACGGGATGAATATGAATTTTTGGAAGTGCTCTATTCGACTGCTCAAGCTCTTCATATTCATGGTGCTCTATTTTGACTTATCTTCTCTCCAAATAAGGTTCCGCGGTGCTACCTTGTCCACGCTGCCATATGTCACAACTTGTGTCATCAACGGCGTCATGCTTCCTAACATGTTCAAAAATTTCATGCTAGTTTTCATTCATGCCGCTCATGCTCAGGCCTATTTGTGTGTGTGTCAGCCGACACCAATGATTCTTTAGGAAATCAGCGAGAAAGCAATATTCTGTACTGTTTCAACAAAGACACTACTGCCAGTCAGTAACGGTGCGGAATACGTAGGGAACATATCTGGTTGAAAACACAATCTTCGTAAAAATTTGTGTAAACCACGGTAAAAAAATGTCTAAATTCAAAAAAAAATC
This sequence comes from Cenchrus fungigraminus, assembly GCA_036936925.1. Taxonomy (NCBI): domain Eukaryota; kingdom Viridiplantae; phylum Streptophyta; class Magnoliopsida; order Poales; family Poaceae; genus Cenchrus; species Cenchrus fungigraminus. Next base: position 25,185,400 of record CM072780.1, on the reverse strand, counting down.
ACACATGTAGATGATATGATGATACACAACATTGTAAAATATTTTGTCCAAACTCGACTTCGTTTGTGAGATATAAAAATAACAAAATTAGGCGCAAACAAAGTTGACCTTGCATAAAATATTTTACAAGATTATGTATCATCATATATCATTTACATGTTTTTTGTGAATTTAGACGATTTTGTTTGCCGTGGTTTGCACGGATTTTCTTAAAGGTTGTAGTTTCCACCTCATATGTTGCCCCATATGTAAAATACTTTATATTCAGGCGTTAATGCCACGATTGCCTAAGTATCAAACATATATACAATTGCGTCTTAAAAACATAAAAAACATAAAACCCGATTAACATTATACTAGCAAACGTAATTTTATATATTGCGCAAGAAAAATATAGATGGAGGACTCTGCTTTCGATAAAACCATTAGGGATTCCTTCCACAGTATAGTGTTGTTTAAACTTTGTATGGAGAAAATAGAGGTCGAGAACAGGTCCTCTGATTTTTTTTACAACGCCTACAAGAACATGGCCGATAACTACTTTTGCTTGGACGGGAAAGAAACACTCAAGGATGCATATATTTCGTTTTTGAATAAAAAACTATTGGATGTACTGAATTGAAGGGCATTTAAAACTTATAATTACATCCTCTAACCTACTTATTTAGAGGAGTTGAAGTATTATGACACCAGTAAATCCATGTTCGATTCCGCTTTTTTAAGGACATATGAGGAAGCTACGGAGTGTCAGGTAATCTCACAAATTTGAGAGGATGCTTTATCAAAGTGCAGTGGATGGTTCTTCTTCTTGTGTGACTGGTGAAACCGCGAAGGAGTTCGAGGAAATGAAAAAAAATGTGTGTGATGGTGAAGATTGAGGAAGACTTGGTAGGGACGGATCTAGGATTGAACTTTAGGGGCTCTTCTCTCCTTTCTCCAGCCTTTCCCCATGGCATTTCGGTCGGTAGGGTGAGGGGAGGAGGGGGGCTCAAGCCCCCCAAGCCCACCACTGGATCCGTAGCTGCCTTGCACAGGAAGGGTGTTAATCGGTCTCAGCTTTTACAGCCTCAACCTCTTTTCACATTCCACAATCCTTAGAAGCCAAATTGAAAACAAATTTGCCCGAACTCCTATCCACGTATTCATATTCCATAAGCATACTTTTATGATGTAGAATCACTTTACAACATACTACAGAATAAATGCGTTTCTGAGCTCTCAAGGTTGTTACAAAGTCACATTCATTTTTAAGGAAACATACATGTGACACACCACGTTATATAGAACGGCTGTAATATTTGATTATTTGTGGTGCCCAAACTTGGAGAGGAATTCTGAGATGTTGATGTCTGAGCTGCCACCTTTACTCATGGCTTTCTTCGCCTTGTTGCTCCACTCCAAAGCTCTCATCTTGAACTCCTTGCGCAGCTCCCCTTCCATCACCTGCCGAACACACATCTCGATCTCTTCTCTTCTCATCACCCCTTCGGAATCTGGAGGTACCCGTACACCGACACGCCAAACATCCTGGACGTACTTGGCGTTCGTCGGCTGGTCTGACCAATGCGGCATCGCCACTATGGGCACACCGGAGCTGATCGCCTCCAACGTCGAGTTCCATCCGCAGTGCGTCACGAAACACCCGATGGACGGGTGCGCTAGGACCTCCAGCTGCGAGCACCATGGCACGATGAGACCCCTCCCTTTTGCCTTGTCGGCGAAGGTTGCAGGTAGCTTCGAAGTCTCCTTGGCCCGGACGACCCATAAGAAGGGCTTGTCACTGTTGTAGAGACCTTCAGCTATCTCAGCCATCTGTTTGGAACTCAGGGAGGCTATGCTGCCAAAGGAGACATAAACAACGGAGAGAGAAGGGTGGGCGTCAAGCCACGCCTTGGTTTCGGATGTCTTTGGGATGTGGAGGTGGATGCCACAGGATGCATCATTTGGAAGGCGGTTGTCAAGGTACACTGATGGCATGGTTGGGCCGATCGTCTTGGCACCCAATGTAGAAGCCAAGTAGTCTGCTTCCTGTGAATGTGACAGCGATGCGGTGTCAAAATTAAATTCTACTCATATATATGAAATCGTTTGAAAGTGAAAGATATTTTTAGTTTTATCCCAAGTCAACCTAGCTACTTAAATTTTGATCAAGTTTATAGAAAAATGCACCGACACTTATCACATGATATAGACATATTGTTGATTTTATTTTTTTATAAATCTGGGTAAAGTTAAAAAGTTTGTTCTAAGACAATACTAAAATAAACACGAGAGTAGCATATGCAATTAGTAGTGCAGTCACAGTCACAGTCACTGCCATGTCGTGTGTTCATGCGTGCGTGTGTACATGAGTCGAGCTCACCTGTGGTTCCAAGTCATGGAACGAGTTGACAAGCACGTGGTCCACGGTGTCCAACCCCACGAACTGGTTCATCAGCAACTCCAGGAGTCCCGGGGGACGGTTCTTGTCGACCATGAACGTCGGCAGGTCGGACAGCTCGAGCTGGGACGGCAGCCCGTCGAGCTCCGGCGGCAGCTCCGCCTCCCGCACCGGCGGCGTCGGGATCCTGCCAGCCCGCAGGTGCGTGTACAGCACGTCCACGGCGCACGTCTGCGTGAAGAACGCCGCGCACGCCGCGCCGTGCAGCCTCGCCACGCCCTGCGCCCACGGCAGGAACGCGTCGTACACCACCCCGTGCACCGGCCGGCCCTGCTCCGACTCCGACCGGAGCAGCCGGTCCACGGACACCGGCCCGGCGGCGTTGAGCCGCTCAAAGTAGGGGCCGCGGTGCCCGCCTACGCCGTCGGGGCCGACGTCGTCGCAGCCGTCGGAGAAGACGGCGACGTGGACGGAGCCAGTGATGCCGGCCGGCTTGGCCGAGTTGGCGACGAAGCGGGTCAGCGCGACGGTGCACCGGACGCCGCTGTGGCCGGCGAGGACCTTGGCGAACTGGAAGAGTGGGTTGATGTGTCCTTGGGACGGGTATGGCAGGACGAGAATGTGGATGCGGTGATCGGAGTAGTTCACCATGGCTAGCTGTATGAGCTTGATGACAATGCTGCCTACTAGGCCGATGTTTTGTGTACAGAAAGAGATCCATGTCCAGGCTATATATATAGGCGTTGCCGCATTAATGTCTCAATTAAAATTTGCTTCATCAGCAAAACAACATTTTGTGTACAGAAATTAGGCTGAATGTATCAATTAAAATCCAGCCAAACTTTTTTATAAATACATTTCGGCAAAATTAAGTTGAAAGTAGGCGCAACTTAATGGCTCCTTGTACAGGCAACTCTGTGTGTATGCACACATAAAACCATCAGCGAAATATGCTGAATTAAATCCGATATTTTTTAGATAAGAATTAAATCCAATATATAGGAGTATATGCGTGCCAGCTCGACTGTTCTGGAAACTACGATTGTTAATCACCATCACATGTTTTTAGCGTGTGGCTGGAAGACAGCCAGCATCACTTCTTTCTTTCTTTTTTTTAAGAATAATGGAGCAGACTTCTCAAAGAGGATCATCAATAATCCAACATCATTACAAGTACTAGCATACTGCTACACCGCGTAAAAAGTTTTAAGCAAATGAAACGACTCAACTCAATTCTCAAATGAAAGGATCATCCATTTCATTTGAACCGAAGAAATGTAGTGTTGTCATCTCCAAAGACCGGCATGCTCCTTGTCGATTTCACTTCACTGCAACTTGACCATCACTTGTTTCATGAAATTAACAACAAGAAATTGTACAACGATTATGTGTCTTCAAAATAGGTTTGGAAGTGCACATAGCTCAAACAACCGCACTTAGTGACATACACACAACACTAATCATAAAACATGCATAGAATTGAAACAATCCACCCCACACTAATACAAGAAGTTAGACTCTTGGTGATGCACTGAGTGCTTAGTAGTAGTAGTAGTTGTTGTCCTTGCCAAAGGGACAATTCACCAACCAAGCTTTGACATGAGTGTAGAAGTAGCATCGAGGAATTCTCAAGACGGTGCCTCCCAAAAGATCACGATGCTTTAATCAGGCGCCATCGTCATTATTCCTGTCTGATCACGCAGATTAGGCTTATTTTCACCCAAGAATACATATAAGATCAGGGTCACCATAATGCCTATATATCTTAAGGTGAACGTTTGAGGGCGTCGTCGTCAGTGTCGTTTGTGCCAGCCAAATTAAAGATGGGCAAAGGCTTTCACCTAGCTATATATTACCCAAAAGCACACCAGCATCCATCCCCGAGAACGAGGGACATTGTCAACTCTCCGAGATCACGAACTTCTAAAATCTTCGATTCCATCATCACGGATATGAAATTGGATGCCCGACGACCTTCTTTTTGCGTGCGCTGATACTTTAATTTTGAACCCAGCCACTCGCTGTAAATATACTGTATATGTGCTGGTGTCGCAATAGCATGCTGTGACCGAGTTGCTGATGACGTGTGACTGCTGACGTCTATGGCTGACGCAACCGATCGACGCAGGACATATACTCCTCCATATGTGGTGAGCGTGCTGTTGCTTTTAATAGACCGACGATCGGTCGAGAGCGCAGCAGGAAGGACAACATCTTCTTCAGTGTTGGATCGATCAGGCATCGAGATCTCTTGTTACAGCTCGGCTTGACAACGATTTCTCAGTCGGATGTGAGATCGAGCTGGCAGTTAGTTAGTTAGTTAGTTAATCGGTCTCTAGCATCTTCTTCAATTTTTTTTTGCTGTAAAAAAAATTAAGCTCGGAACCGCTCGAGAGCGATCGCGTTTAGTACATCAGAAATGGGAGCATGTGTTGTGTGCGCGTGGCAAAAGATCGTCTCCTCCGTTGAGATTCTGTGCGTGGGGCAGCAGGCGATCGAGCCGAAGAATGTGTGGCTCAGGAGCTACCACTAGTCGCTGCAAGAGGTTTCTGTTCGATCCCGACGGATGCTGCGTGCTGCGCCTGCGGGCTGCGGCGGCCGGTGGTTAGTTAGGTCGGCGATGGTTGCGGCTCATCATCAGGCTCGACCTGGTGCATTGCCCGTCCCGTCGTCGACCTGCCTTTAACCCTGGGCCTAGCTGAGCAGGTCCGTGGTGACGTGTGCCCTGCACGTCGCGTCGCATCTACAGTAGCTAGGCCGAATGGCTGATGGCATCTTCTAAGGAAACCGCAGCCAGGCAATTGGGGCAGCAAGCTAGGCAGCGAGCCCCTGGACTGGTTTCTATAGCACGAGTGCGCGACTGCCATGCGAGGAGAGCACTGGCTGGCCTGTGGCTGCCACTGAATTTTCGGGTGGTGGAACTCGCACCCTACCACCCGAGCGCCCGCGCGTGCGGGGGGCGAAACTCACCGACCGGACTCCACGAGTCGATGGCCAGGAGGCTCGCTGAGTCGCCGTCTTCTGATAGATCGATGACGGCGTGATGAGGAAATGGACAAATGGTGGCATGGCGGAGGAAAAATGCTGCTGTTGGTGAGTTTGTGACGGGCGGGGCCTATGCAAACTGTTTGTGTTTGGGAAGGGTTGGAAGGTGGAATATTTTCACCAATAGTTGAAAGTGAAAATATTCATGTGGTTGATTTTTCGCACGCTAGAGGAGAAGGTCCAATCTAATTTCTCACTTTCCAATGACATGATACCACGTACAAGAGTTGTTCGGAATCGACCTCATCACCTTACATAAGAAACTTAACACTTCAACTACCCGTCATATCAATCTCCGGATACTAATTAGGAGTTTAAATGTAGATTAATGACGAAACTCATTCCACAACCCCTATCTTAATTTTCGAGACGAATCTAACGATCCTAATTATACCATGATTAGACAACGTCGTGCTACAGTAGCCAATCTCTAATGACAGATTACTTAGACTTAATGGATTCGTCTCGCAATTTCCGGTTCATTCGTGTAATTATTTTTGTAGTTAGTCTACGTCTAATACTCCTAATAGACCTTGAAAGAGGACCCAAACGTGTCACCTCACGAACTAAATGGGGGCATTAGACATATAGGACAATAAAAGGTTTTAGTGCGACACTAACAAAAGCAATAGCTTATGTTTCAACCATTCCTACTAAAATTAAACGTCCTGAATACACCCTAAGGGCAGTCCTTATGGGATATTTATGGTGGTTTCTATATCTATTAATTATCTTGCCAACTAAGCAAAATAGTGATGTGACAACCTAATTAATGAGGAAAGATAGCACAAATCATAGAAATAGTTTCCTCATGGAGAAACCATGTCTACTCTTGACCCAATGCACAAGAAACCACTGGTTTCTATGGGATTAATGCAATGCTCCCCATTGGTCAAATTGGGAGAGAGAAAGAGTAAACAATTATTACTTGAAGATACTACCGCTATAAAGTATAGTTTCTATAGATGATTTCTTATGCTATGGAAACCGCGTCAGTTTGCTCCATCGGGACTGCCCTAGTCATCTTCCCGCTAGCTCGTTCCTTATGACGGAATGACACACCCCCCCCCTTTTTTTTTGGTTTCACACTGCATTCTTTGCTTCTTTCGTTCAGTTGACAGGTCAACTGTGAAATGTATTTTGGATGATCGGATATTCGGTCCAAAGACAATGAAAATAGGAGGAACATTTCATGGCAGGTTAACATGCCATTAGGCACATTGGGCTCGATTTTATCATAGACCATTTGAAACAACTCCTCAATGGTAGCCTGGTCATCCTGAAAATTTGGAAACAAGAAAAGTTTAACTGAAAAGAAAAAAAAGAACATTATATGAGTTAATATGAAGCAAAATTTGTGCACCTTAAAAATGACCTCTAACATTTCACATGCAAAAAAACTAAACATTTGGGCATATACAAACTTTCCTAGAGCTAATAAATGGTCGCTTTTTGGCATGTATCTTTTCACGTTTTCCAATAGTAAAAATGAGTTTTCAAAATGTACTGCAGTATTTACACTTAGAGAGAAAAAAAAGTAAATATGTCAACTTCTCCAACTCCAAGCCATTAATTCTCTCAGCACTTGCAACACTGTTCTGGAAGAAACACCATCCTTCCACCTAGATGGACTCCAATAACTTTACCATTTCCAAACAAAGGAGATCATCTCCAGCGACAGCAAAGTTATAGATGATCTTCTCATAGTACTCTTGAGTCTTGAATGTCCTCCCTTCTAAATGCATCAGCACTACTGTGCATGACAATAACAGAGAAGACACAAATGTGTTTTCATATATCAAGAACCATACATAGAGCTAATATAAAATGGCCACTGAACGGCTTCTATTTTTCATGTGCTTATAATTACCTAATTTTTCCTGTGTAAAGTCCTGGCACCTTTACCAGTGCCTGAACCAACACCGTTCTCGTCAGGAATGGCTGGGGTGAAGTATCCAACTAGTGAGACCTTGTCATGTTGCTGTACTTTATCAGAAAAGAACTCCACACATGGCACATCACCCTTAACTGAAAACCACAGAAGGTCACGTGCACAGTCTCGGTAATGGATTTTGTCGACCGGGTAACCCCTCTTATCCTCATTAGAAAACCCTGATCACCTCACCCATTTTCCTTTTCATAAATCTGTGGTCACAGGTGAGAAACAAGCTTCTCTTTTCACCTCTAAACACGAGGAAGGCTGTGCCAGTTTCAATGACATCCTTCTTCTTAGACACTCGGATGATCCTCACTAGGACTCAGTGAAATAGAAATGTCGGGCTGCCAATATACCTGGGCGAGCAGTGGGGACGATCCGACTTTTGAGAAACTAGATAAAATTTTAGTTAGTACGGAGTGAGAGCAAAAGTTCCCTCTTACAACTGTTCGGGCCTTTAGATACTTAGGGCGTGTTTGATTTCCGGTCTCTGCAAGGCCTGCTCGGCAAGCCAGCCTCTGGCCAGTCACAGCCTGGTTGCTTTGGGCAACAGCTCTTGTTTGATGAATTTGTTCCTAGTGAGCCAGGTTCTATTGGGATTGTGTTTGATTTGTTGTACACATGGATAGGATGACCTTGCATCTGAAATGTGGTGAAGTTACCCTCTGGTTTCTCTTTGCAGCATTCTATCGAACACTTGCTAGGCGCCGGCCATGGTCGGCTCGCACGCCAGCGGACTGTTGGACAAGGCGTCTCTCGTCGGGGCACAAGCAAGCACGCCCGTGCTCGGAGGATGGGGACGCCATGGTCTGGGACTCCGTCAGTCGCGAGTGCGGTCACGGACGCGGCGCCGCCGCGTGGACGCGGACTTCACCGGGCACGGTCGCAGGCAGGCGCGGCTAGTGAGATCCTTGGTGAGCGCAGTCGCCTCCGCTGCCTCCCATCGCGGTGAACCCTCCTCGGCCACCAGCACACCCGCCAGGCCGCCGCCGCAGCCACCTGCCGTTTCTTCCGCCGGTAGAGCAGGGTGGCACCGCGGTGGGGTTCATGGACGCGCAAGAGGATGTCCGCTCCAATGGGGGGTCGCTGGAGGACCATAGCCTCGAGTCGGCCTCGATTTGGAGGAGCTAGAGGCGTGCGAGTGGTGCGGCAGCGTCGCCGGCGGCGCGCAGCTAGGGTGGTGAGCAGTGGTGTCGCAGGTAGCGCTATCCCCTCTTTGGTTCGCGTGAGCACGCAACGCACCTGGCTCTGAAAAAACGAAACTCCAGAGCATTGGACGGGAGCCAAGAGAGAGAGTGTGTGTGTGTATTTTTTTGCATCCCGTCAGTTTGGCTCGCGAGTGGGCTCAGGCAATCAAACACGGAGGCCTACACCTAGGGAGCTCGGTCCACTGATTTTGGCCCAAATCAAACACGCCCTTAGGCATCCCGATGCATCACCGTAAACTCTGTAATACGGATTGGAGCATTATTGAGGAACGATTTAAGCACAAACTAAGTACTTGGAAGGCCAAACATCTGTCCTATGGGGGCATACTTGTTTTGTTGAATTCTATTCTAAGTAGCCTTCCCATGTTCATGATGTCTTTTTTCGAAATCCCAAAAGGTGTCCTCGAAAGATTGGATTTATATAGGTCTAGGTTATTTTGGCAAGGCACCAACGATAAGAAAAAATATCGTCTAGCAAAGTGGGATATTTTATGTCATCCCAAAGATCAAGGAGGTCTAGGAATAATAAATCTCTGGATTCAAAGTTAATGCCTTCTTAGTAAATGGTTATTCAAACTACTCAATGAAGAAGGTACCTGGCATACCCTACTTAGAAATAAATATCTGAGCTCGAAGTGTCTTCTCAGGTTCATATTAAACCTGGAGACTCACACTTTTGGAAGGGTTTATTAAAGGCTAGGGAAGATTTTCTGAGACGTGGAACCTTCAAGATAAAAGATGGTTCACAAACCAGATTTTGGGAAGACACTTGGTTGGTCTCCAAACCACTTGGAGAACAATTTCCTAACCTATATAATATAGCCAATTATCCTCATGCAACAGTGGCAAATGTTATGAATCAAATGCCATTGAATTTTTTTAAGAGCATTAATTGGGGATAAATTGATTGCTTGGTACAACCTAGTAGCTAAAATATCCAACCACCGGCTTTCACAAGGTAGGGATATTTACACCTGGGACTTACATCGACATGGACAATTTTCAGTCCGGTCTATGTATGAGTATATGATAAACCAATGTGTGCCATTTAATAACAAATTCATATGGAAGCTAAAGATTCCTCTAAAGATAAAGATTTTCCTTTGGTACCTGCAACGAGGTGTCATTTTAACAAAGGATAATTTAACTAAGAGGAACTGAGTTGGGAGTCAAAAGTGTTGTTTCTGTCATTGTAATGAAACAATCAAACATCTCTTTTTTTTAATTGTCAACATGCTAAAGATATTTGGAGAGTTGTTTAGATAGCTACTGGGTTAACCCCACCTAGATCAGTATGACATATGCTTGGAAATTGGTTAACAGGCATTGCAAAAAAAGATACAAAAATGATCTTTGTGGGGGTGGCAGCTCCTTTATGGGCTATTTGGTGTACACGTAGGGCATGTTTGGTTCTAGGCCACACCTAGCCACGCCACATGTGGCGGCGCCACAGACTTGTGGCGGATATTTTGGGCACCACAGCCGTGGCGAGATTCCTCCAACTTCATGACTCATTTCACTGTGGTATGTCAGCTTTTATTAATCAACCAAGCAGCATGCAAACTTCCGTGGCAACCAGCGTTGTGGCGTGGCGAGTGATGGCTGCAAGCCAAACACGCCCGTAATGATTTGGTGTTTGAGAAAAAGCATTTCAAGTCGTTTATGCAGATCATTTTTAGGGGAGTATATAGGCTGCGATTTTGGTCTTTGTTGCAGCATGAGGACACAAGAGAGATCATCTGTTCGGCAAGCAAAGCACTAGAGATTGTCGCTTTGGATATATTCGCCAAGAATGGATGGAGAAGTAATAATAGAATATGCTTTTGAATTGTATATGCCCATGTGTACTCGTTTCCCTATTATGTGTGTTCAACTTCTATGTTGAGAATGATGTAAAAATTTGGCTGTGTGCGGTTGCAGAGGCGGGAACTCTTTCCTTTATCTAAAAACTTCCAAGGAACGGTTTCGTTGATTAAACCACTTGTTTATGCTCATTTCGTGTCAAGCGGTTTACTATAAACTCACCTACATACACACGGCGGAACAAAATATCACTTCAACATTAATAGTAACAAATGCTACTTTATCTAAGATAATTCTGTTGGGCCACAACAATATAGGTTGGTTGATGCGGGTGTCTCGGACTGGGTTGAGTAAGCCAACCAAAATAGTCTCGTCGTACGAGAGGTGTGAACAAAGATGTACTCCCTCCGTATCAAAATATTTGTCGCCGTTAACTTTTTCTCGCAACTTTGATCATTTGTCTTATTCAAAAAATTATTACAAACATGTAAAATGATAAGTCAAGTTTAAAATACATACAACAATAAAACATATAGCAAACAAAATAAATTGTACTTGCACAATTTTTTGAATAAAACGAATGATCAAAGTTATATAAAAAAGTCAATAGCGACAATTATTTCGATAAGGAGGGAGTACGTACCAGCAGTACCACATGAAGATGCCGTCGGTAGCTCCTCCTTCCATTGGACCAGCTTCGCTTCGCAGTAAGCTTTCAAGCTTCAGCTTCTCCTTTACTCTTGACGCCAATAAGCAAATTTCTGTAATTGAAAACGAAATTTCAATAAGAAAAGTTCTATATGCTCGACAAATTATTGTATTTCAACTATATAAGCTACCTTCTATTCACTTCTTTACAACTAACTAATTATTAATTGACTTCTGGAATAATTAATTTAACCTTTCTAAATTGATGTCTATCTTCAAGGGTATGCATTCTAAAACAACCAGGTCATATAACTTTGGAGGATATATAACATGTAAAATGAATTCGTCCAATGTTGCATCAAATAAAAAATCCAGCCAATGCTTTGGAGGATATATAAACTGCATTTATTGCCATGGACATATATATCACATATATGCATATATAGTGCTAAAATCGCACAATGTTATCAGTACTACGTATGAACATGTTTCGCTTTACATGCTGAAATAATTTTAGAAACTCCGAGCATTGAATTTTACTTCTCTGTTTTAAATTGTAGCTAGGTCGTGGCATTTTAAGGTTCACAATTTTTTGTTATGTATATATGAATTTATATTTTTTTTAATAAAAATGACCTACAATTTGGAATGGAGGGAGGAAGCTAAAACTACACTTGGGTGTTGTTCAGCCATGCATGCATGTTTATTTCCATATAGCTGAATTTTTAGCCGCCAGGCACCAACGCCACTCTCGTGCTTTACATCTCCAACTTTAGCAAGAAAACATTTTCTCTCTACTCTTTTAAAAAATAATACAAAGCATGTAATGAATAAAAACCTGCATATCTTCCAACTAACCAACGTCTCCAAATAAAGCCCACCAGTAGAACAAACAAGAAGCCCACATATTCACATATGGTATGTTGTTGGATAATCTATCTTGTCTGTTTTTATTTTTTGAGGAACCATACCTGTATATTAAGCAAGGAAAACAAGGTACAAACACGGGTACAGTTCAGAAGGATACAGACAGAACCACAGTTCCAGTACAAATACGAACATGACCTCATAAAAAAGATCCAAACTAAAAAACTCGATGAAGTCCATGTTGAGTCCATCAACCTCTTCGATCCACCACCGCCGCAAGCGCCAGCCGGATCTTCCCTGGTTCCGAGGAAACACCATCGCAGACCAGCTGCTTTGTGAGCCGAATGAGCATCCCATCGAAGACAGGAACTTCTTCTCTGTGGCATGTCGGCCGGGAATCCTTCCCGTGCTCCTCGATCCTTGAATCCGCCATCTCCGTCCATCACTGGAGAAGACGCACAGATCCAACCTCCTCTTACCGCCAACCCTGTACCAGACACAGGGTCCCATCCTCGCCACCGTCGCTGCCACCAGCAAAGGCCATGGCCACAGACGGCCGCAAGCTCCTGAGCAATCTCACAGGCCCGTCCCCAGCATCGGAGCTCACACTGACGACGAAGAGAGAAGCTTGGAGAACCTTGTTCCACAAAGGTGACGCCGTCTCCCCCAACCAAGCACCACCGGGAAACCCAAGCACCACCGCCGTCGCCGACGGCGAGCTCACGGGGGAGCACATGAGATCCTTCCCCAACACAAAGAGGAGGACCAAACCAAACCTCACATCGCCGCCGCCAGAGATGCTGAAAAAGCACACGCCATCCAAAGCAAGGCCGGAGACGAAGCGGAGGAACAAAAGCTTCACCTGACTGTCGACGCAGCAAGCGCCGCCGCCGGGGAAGAAACCAAGCTCCACATGCAGATCGACCTCCATGGGAGATTTATTTAGAACCCTAGCTAATCTACACTAGCCTAGGCCTACACCTGTACAGCACCCGGCCTATCCTGCTTCCCCTCCCTCTCCGGCGCCGACTAGGCCGCCGGAGAGGAGGGGGAAGCGAAGGAATCGACGCCGGAGCCGAGAATCGCCTGTCCGCCGCTGATAGTTGCTGTAGCAAGGGGAGAGGATAAGGTCGAGCTTTTCTGTCCGTGGTGCCTCCTATCTTGTCTGTTGTGTGCAAGACTTGCACTTGGATGGCCCACGTAGTCAAGTCAAGCTCCAGGCCCGTTTGACTTGAAAACTTTTTAACATTTTTTTTGCGATTTTCAAAAGTAAATGTCGGTTACAAATTTTCAAAACTAGACCCCGCCGGAGTTTGCAACGGCGCAGGTCCGAACCGGTGTTGCAAATGGCGGTTGAATGATCTGACGCCGCGGCTGGAGGCTCAACCGACGGCGGGTGACGGGAGCCTCCAGCCGCCGTTTGAAGCAGCGGTTGGGGTGCTGCAGCCCGCCGTTTTAAAGGGTGGTTGACTTTTTTTCTAGTTCAAAGGACACTCAAATGCGACATCGGTCACCTAAAAATAGGACATACAAATTTGCAACGTACGACGCGACTACAGACCTAACCAACCATGCATCGTTGTTAGTCCTAACATGTCTTAAGGAATTTAGAAAATGATTACAACATTACTAACTAGTCTATTGATAGGAGAAGTGCCCAGAGAACATAGATCTCCCGAAGTGCTGGGAGGGCATGTCATCTAATCGTTTAGATCTAGTTAAACAGATCTGTCAAATCGTTTAGATCTATGAAGATCTACTTAAATTAACATAACTACACTGCTTGCAATAAAACTACTAAAGAGAGAGTTCAAATCGGCTTAATACCTGAAATGAGAGATCCGGCAGAGCTTCGTTACTTCTTCCCCCACCTCCACCTCACTCCCTTCCTTCTCCTCTCCACCCTCTCTTTTTTTTCGAAATTATTATGAGATTTCCGGAGAATTTTCAGTTTTATATAGGAGAGGATAACTGACAGCCGTTACAAACAACAGTTGTAGACTGCAACCGCTGTTTGAAGTGGCGGTTGGCCAATCGCAGTATAAAGCGGCGGTTGTTGCCTGGACCGCGGTCCCAGGAAGTCAACCGCCATTTGTCATAGCGGTTGCAGCCTGGGGCCCGCGTGCCCAGGCTAGCCGCCGGGTTTCCCTGGCGGTTGAGCTAACCGCCGTTTTATACGACGGTTCATCCTTCAACCGGTTGGGACCTGCCGCCGTTGCAAACGGCGGCGGTCTAGTTTTGAAGAAATTTGTAACCGGCATTTATTTTTGAAAAATCATGAAAAAATATAAAAAAATCATTTAACTTGGCTGTTGTGTTGGCACATTTCGGTCCTCCCTCGACTCCAAGCTCGCTCCTCGCCTCCTCCTTGCGATAGTTGACTGTAACTTTTTTCTTTTAACTCTTTTCAAGAAAAATGTTCACAAATAGACCTTTGATAGAAAGAATTAAAAAGTGGATCTTGAGCTCGGCGCCAGAGGCTCTAGCGTCAAGCTTGCACGCCTCGGCGCCATAGCCTCTAGTGTCGAGGTCTCCAATCTGAAAATAATATCTGTTACCTTACTTTGAATTTTTTTTAAAAGAAATTTGTATGTAAGATGTGACCAACAACATGCAAAATGGAATTCATAAATCTTGGTTAACATTTCGCAACATTTGTTGATCAAGAAGAAGTGAGTTTACACATTTAAAATGAGACTCCAAAATTGAAAGTATTGTTGCCGGAAGCACTGAAAATTTGTAAGTGCTGAGAACCTTAAAACATTAGTAAGTATGCAATTTTGAAATTCTATTCTGGAAGATTCTTACTGTCGGGAGTCTATTTGTGACCATCTTTCACGAAAAGAGTTCAAAAAAAAAAAAAGTCGGTCGATGACTCACCTGCGTGCGACGTGCCGGGGGGGGCACGGCTTTTGCCCATAATTGTATCGGTACATGTACATATACAGTAGATTTGCAAGAAGTTTGCCATTTATTCTGTCCATGGACTTTGAGAGCCTCTGTTTGCAAGTAAGTCGTATAGCTAGGAAATAATGCGTATATGACGGTATGATCGAGCGAGGTGGCCACCTCAAAGTACACTAACTTAATAGGCACGTGCCAACATGTGTGGGCTAGAAAATCAACATAGATTATATATTACTAGGAATAATTAATACTAGTCAGGGCTAATAATTTTTAAAAAAATATATAATCATTATTAAAAACTCGTGCAATATAATGCAAGAAATCACCCATCCTCTCATATTGCTATTATTTTTTCGAGTCACATGGTAGAGATGCTGACGCTTTTCTAATAACATAATTAATACTACACTCGTATATGATAATTGGATGCACGGGATGATCCGATCGACCTCGGAGCTAGAGTACGTACAAAAGCACGTACCGGTGGTCACGGATCGGAGGAACGGAGGAACGTTTGTCATCGGAGGTCGTACGTGCACTGATGGATAGCGTCACGGGAGGGGACGTACGGTACGGGGGTGTCGCGCGCTTCGCTACGTATACGGTACTCGGCGGTTGAGAGAGAGAGGTAGGTTACAGCTTCTGGTTTTGCGAGCCAGCGACGTGGGACGCGTTGGTTCACGGTTGAGAGAGAGGGGGTAGGTTAGGTTACAGTTTTCATTTAGCCCTTTTCAACTCGTACGTGATTAGCATATGGCTGCATGGGCAGGATACATCATTAGCACGTGGGTTAATTTGTTAATTAGGATCAACAACAGCGCTAGTGTGAATCGAGAAATACCAGATGATTTACGTTTATCGAAAAGTTCTCTCAGATCCCGCAGCAACGAGAGTGTCTATTGCCGTTGCTGCTTGCGGTTGGGTTCTTGTTAGATTAATTAATTTTCCATTTGTTGTATGCCCGATCTGAGCTCGCGTCTTCCCAAGTACATTGGTACACGTCAGCAGTCTCATATGTCGTCCCATGCAGTGCCACGTAGGGTTTCTGATGATGTGGAAGAGAAAGAGAGCAATGAGAGAGAAAGAGGTCGTTGCCTCGCGAAACAACCACCTCATGAGCGAGACAACCACCTCATGAGACAACTTCACAACCATTGTATGAGTTGTTACCATGCAACTCGTAATATTTCTTTTTTATATGCACAAATTAAGGAATTATATAGCTCTACCAGACGACTTATCAGACAACTCATTGTACATGTTGTTTGTCGAGTCGACCCAAGATTACGTGTCAATGCATGAGACGGCCTATCAGACGACGTACCTACCCTCCGTATAATTGGCAGGTCTCCTACTCTTTCCGATTCAGAAAATAAACTCGTGCCTACAAAGTTTCCGAAGATGTTGAGAAGAGAAATCTTGCATGCATAACAAGTTGTTTTGTAAAGTTGACATAGAAAGTTTTGCTAATAAAATTATGTTGGAGCAGAACTTGTCATGGTAAATTTATCCCGAGAAAGGTTATTAATTACGCGCGCAAAAGTCACATTATGCACAAAAGTTTGCATTGAAAAAGTTACGATAATAACTTCAATAAATATTACGTGCAAAAACTATTTACACAAGTTTAAAACTTTTCGAAAATAGAAAGATGCTTAATAAAATATTTTTTAAAATGAAATCGTGAATTGGTCGGTAATCCGATTCCTGTCCCAACAAGCAAGTGCAAATTAGCTACTCGACTCGAGGTCAGTGAAGCGGAAGTTTACGTGATAAATGTCGATATTTACGTCTAGCTCGTTCTTACAAGGAAACAAGGAAAATCTCTCTCTCTCTTTCTCTCTCGTGTAGTCGTGTGTGATATGATGATATATATGGCATTTCCCCCATATGTTTCCTGAGTTACTTAACATGCGTTCCTCACTTGAGAGCCGATAGTACATTGCATTGAACACACCAATCTATATAAACTATATAATTGGTACCCACTAACCATTTCTCTTGCCTCTCCACGCGTCACGACATAACCCACTACACGCCATGTCACTATCCACTGTAAGCCATGTCAACATCTACCAAGCCATGTGAACATCCACCAAACCATATATTTATGTCTTCGTCGATTTTCTGTGACTAATAGCATGTTGTATTTGCGAGTAGCATGCCATAAAATTCTCACAGTTGAAATACATGTAGGATCAATAATTTAAAAATGGTTCTCTCAATAAAATTAACATACTTTCATATATAATATCGCGATGTAATCGTTTTGGTGTCTCTGCTTTCACATTTCACCTTGAAATTTTGTTTAAAAATTCCCGCGGCAACGCGCGGGGTATCACCCTAGTAAGTAATATTGCTCATCCACAGAACGGTGCAATTTTATACCCCCTCAAAGAGAAACTAGGAGTGCGTCATTTATTTTTCTACTTGTAAAATACAGGGGAGACCTGTATGTATATATATCCTTATTAAGATGGAAAATAAAAAGGTAACGTATGAATACGCATATGCATGCTTCAGGCCATCACCATTCACCAATCACACTTGGCATGAGTCATATGAGCGGTGCGTCCAACACACTTGATATGAAATCCAAGATGTTGGCATCCGAAGTTCCGCCTTCACTCATGCACTTCTTGGCCTTGTTACTCCAGTCCAAAGCCTTCATCCTGAACTCTTCGGACATCTTCCCTTCCATCACCTGCCGCACGCGCCGCTCCACCTCCTCGCTTCTCACCACCCCTTCGGCATCTGGCCAAACCCGCACACCGACGCGCCACACATCTTGGATGTACTTGGCGTTGGTTGTCTGGTCCGACCAGTTGGGCATCGCCACCATGGGCACACCGGCGCTAAGCGCCTCCACCGTCGAGTTCCAACCACAGTGTGTCATGAAGCAGCTGACGGACTTGTGTGATAGAACCTCCAGCTGTGGGCACCATGGAACTATGAGCCCCCTGGTCTTAGCCTTGTCGGCAAAACCCTTGGGCAGCTTGGAAGTCTCCGTAGCCCGGACGACCCACAAGAAAGGCTTGCCACTGCTGTAGAGTCCCTCGGCTATCTCACTCATCTGGTCAGGATGCAGTGAGGCCATGCTACCGAAGGAAACGTACAGAACAGACCGCGCCTCCTGGGCGTCGAGCCACGCCTTGCTTTCCGCTGTCATGGGGGTGTGCAGGTGAATGCCGTAGGACAAGTCATCTGGAAGCCGGTTGTCGAGGAACGCCGATGGAATGGTTGGTCCCACCAATTTGGCTCTCCATGTAGATGCCAAGTAGTCTGCTTCCTGTGAATGCGTAGATGCAGGCAAGCAAGAACTTAACATAATACGATTCAATGTCAATCAGAAGTTCAGAAAATATATGACAGCATGCTCACTTGCCTGCGGCTCCAAGTCGTAGAATGAGTTGACGAGCACATGGTCGGCAGTGTCCAACCCCAGGAACTGGTTCACCAGCACGCCCCTGAAAGACGGGTGATAGCTCGTGTCGGTCAGGAACGTCGGCATGTCGCTCATCTCGAGCTCGCACGACAGCCCGTCCAGGCCCCGTATATCCTCCGGCTGGAGCAGCGCCGGCGGCGGCACCCGCCCGGCCCACGCGTGCGCGTACACGATGTCCACGGCGCACGTCTGCGTGAGGAACGCCGCGCACGTCGCGCCGCGCCGCCGCGCCACGCCCAGCGCCCACGGCACGAACGCGTCGTACACCACCACGTGCACCGCCCGGCCCTGCTCCGACTCCGAACGGAGTAGCGCGTCCAGCGTCTCGGACCCGACCGACTCAAGCCGCTCGAAGTAGGGGGCGCCTACTCCTCCTAGCTCGTCGGGGCCTCCGCCGTCGCAGCCGTCGGAGAAGACGGCGACGTCCACCGAGCTCGGGGTCGGCTTGGTGGAGTTGACGACGAAACGGGTCGCGGCGAAGGTGCACCGGACGCCGCCGTGGCTGGCGAGGCGCTTGCCGAACTGGAGTAGCGGGTTGATATGGCCCTGGATCGGGAATGGGACGAGAAGGACGTGGATGTTTCTTTGGTCGGAGCTCGCCATCGCTTCTGAATGTGTGATTATGTGGTGTCTGAAACTCTGAATTGCTGTGGCGATGTTCTGAAGAATAACGTGAGCGAACGTTTCTGTGTATATATAAGCGTCTTGGAGCTTCTGTGTCATAATTAATCAGATGCCGAAGCTTGCAAACTCCAGGTGGCCACCTATTTCTTAATACTAGGTGATATCTCGCGCGTTACTACGAGAATTTCTATAAAATTTGAAGATGCAATTTGAAAGTAGAAACACAAAAATGATTGCATCACAAATATTTTTTTTCAAACAACAATGTAGATGAAAACACATTCATTTCATCGAGAAAGAACTACTTAGAAATTTGTAGCATGGTACTCGCAAAGACTAACACAATGCATGCATGATTACTATTAGCCACAGAAAATCGGTAGAAAACATAAATTCATGATTTTAGTGGATGCTGATGTGGATAGCTTGCATGTTGAGAGAGGATCTAGTGGATCGTGACATGGACCTCTTACGTATTGAGAGAAGTCTATCCACGATGTGTAGTGGGTTTCACCTATATAGTTGTTATAGATAGATTGGAACTGATGGACATATATGTGCATGATAAGTAATTGAATTAATACATGTTTTCCCGTTTAGTTGGCTCGTAGTTGTTTTTGCGGTCTCAGTTGTGGTCTCGCTCGTTTCCTTTGCTGCTTGAGTCCCCCTTTTTGTGTTTTTTCTTAGCAGTGGAGTCCGGTTCCGACGACCCTAGTGGTAGGGTGGTCTGGTCTGCCTCAGTTGTCCTAGTTGTGTTTTCACCTTTTTTTACATGTTTGTTCTCCTCTTCTAATAAAAACTCAGCAAAGCTCTTGCCGTCCTTTCAAAAAAAAATTGTAGCCTCTATTTTTTCCCCAATATTTATATTTTAGCTAAAACAAGTATTACTATAGCTACATGCTGAAATTTAGTGACCAAAGCTTCCTGTAAATATAACTTTGTTCTTACCTCATTTTCGCCTTCTTTCCAGAATAGTTATTAGATTTATTTTTCTGGTTGGTTTGAGTGTATATGTTGTCTGCTTGTGCATGTAGAGTTCAAAGGGTGTTTGTTTTAATCTATTTCATGTTTAGATTTTTTTTAATTTTGCAAACTGACCTTGACTTATTATTACATAGCGAATCCGTATCTACGTCAACTGTTGGGGATAATTTCGCGGTCACCACGGGCTAACAAAGGTGGTAGATTGTTTGGAAGGTGTGACATCTTGACCCATGATGAATTAGAGGCTTAGAGCCCACTAGTGGCCCATGTTAGTGGCACATGACTGAGAAAATAGTCCCACATACTAGCTGAGATTAGTGCTCACCAACATATAAACGAAGTGACAAAAGTATTTCAACCCTCGATTAACCTTCTTACATGAAACGAGGATAAAAGTGTAAGAAGGGATGGCGCGAGTGCGTGTTTTACTCAGCATCTGAGTAGGATTGGGTGTTACATACGGTACCACTGCTCCTGAAGTCAGATGAATGAACACATAAACACAAAGAATTAACCAATTCTCAATGTGTAGTATATCGAAAATGACTTCAGTTTTTGAGGGGGGGCGTATCGAGTAGTTTTTTGGGAGGGAGTTCTTGTCTACAGCCCGAGGTCGGGGGAGGTAAGGTTACATATCTGCTCTAGATCCAGTCGGATTGGTACTTGGGGTTATATCCCCCATAAGAAATGTTCCTTAATGTATGGTGAAGATGACAATTGCAATGTGGTTACATGGATGATTGGGTTTGTCACGAGGACACCAAATTGAGTACCGGATTTAAACTTTTAATGTGTGTCACTATAATCACCGATGTTGTGGTGATTATATGTACTTGAGCCAATTTAAATTGAACGGCTCAACCATATTAATTTGATGTAGGAAAAATTTCATTTTACTTCCCTCAACTATAGCTAAAACGGATAACCCTTCAAAGTCCTTTTTTGTTCAGTTTTTACCTTCAAAACTATGCCATTCAGTTCAATTATTTATCTTTTGTATTTATCCATGCATAAGTGGAATCATAAGTCAAAATTATGCAAGACGAAAGGACATGGTAGAAAAATGTATCATTATTTTAATTAGAAATTTTAGGGTATTAATGTGAGATATTCATCCGATGAGATCTAACGGTGATAGTATCAGGTAGTACCAGGTAGTATCAATAAGATAGTACCAGGTAGTACCAGTTTGGTGGGTCCAACATCCATCGATGAGATCTAGCGGTGTAGTACAAAGTAGTACCAATAGGATGGTACATGGTACTACCCAATAGTATCTAAGTATCAAAATAAATGAAAGAGTAGGATATTTAATAATAAATATATTATTGAGATAAAAATTTAACATAATGATGAAATAATAATAATAATAATAATAATAATATATCTTTTAACATAGATTCTACTATCCACTACCATCCTACAAAATTTTGAATTAAAATTCAACTTGTGTATGGATCAAAAAGGATAAATTGCATTATGGGATAAATTGAACTAAACTGGATCGTTTTCGGGTAAGTGAACCAAAAATAATTTAGAGGGTTATCCGGACTTTCATATACTTAAAGGGAGTAATTTAAACTTTTTCATTTTATATACTATGTACAATATCCAAAAAAAACTCGACCTGTGGGGGTAAGACCGCCCCCATGGTATTATATTAAGCAGAAGAAGACCTTCTCACACAGATCGAGAAAATCTCCGAACCCCTACCCCACCCATGCACAGCGGCATCGCAAAACTTGTGAGATGAGGTTGGCCTTAGACCTATGCTTTGGCGTGGGATAGATGATGATATTTTTTACAACGCGCACTAAATACGCACAACCCGCGGCCACAAATATCAATTGAGGAAAAAGCAAATTGCATGTATGAAATCTATAGCATCTCTGATAGCCCTCATGAGTTACTTAACATGTGTTCGTCACTTGAGCGCTTATATATGTCATATTGCACACCCCAACAACTTATATTGGTCATCCATTGATCTTGTTGGGTGCTATTACACGCCACCTCAAACCCAATGGATCATTGGATCTACATATCGATCATTATTAGGAGCATGTATTTTTTTTCCTACTTAGAAGGGAAAGCTAAACATCTCTTCCAAAAAAGGAAAATAATACAATTATCTTATGAATGCGCTTCGGGCTATCACCAGTCACAATCAGTCGACATGAGTCACATGAGCAACACTCGATAGGAAATCCGAGGTTCCCCTTCGCTCATGGACTTCTTTGCCTTGTCACTCCACTCCAAAGCCTTCATCCTGAACTCCTTGCACAATTCCCCTCCGATGACCTCCCGCACGCACCGCTCCACCTCCTCGCTCCTCACAACTCCTTCAGCATCCGACCGCACCTCATTTAAGACGTGCATAGCACATTTTTCATTAAGAGGAGAAAAATTAAAACAAAGCAACTTTAGAAGAAACTCTAAAGTGCAGAAAAACAAGGGTTACAATTGACAGAAACAACTGGCGACCAACAACACCGAACAACTGAGAAGAAAAAGAAACACCGCACCATGTAAACCACGACCAAAGATGACTGAAGCCTACAACCAGAAAGAAGCCAAGAACACCCGCTCGTCACCGAATGCCTAACAACAAGAAGCCAGCAGCATATTGCGAAAGTCCTGCAAGATGCGCCTCCAGGAAGGGAACAACACCAACACCATCAACGTTCGTCTGCCTCCGAAGGGCAGACCAAGTCTCCACTTGGCAAAAAGCGTTGGTTTTGAAGGCCGCAACAACGCCCCAACGAGGTAAACTACGTCCAAAGACGCAGCCGTCGTCAACCTCGGCAAAAACCCGGGTAGGCTTTCACCAAAGACCTCCAAAACCATCTTCGCATGTAGACCGCCGAGGCATGGATGATAACCAAAACAATGGAATTGCAGTGAGTAATCCATAGCAATGACGATGAAGAACATCAGTAGGCACAGTTGCAAGGGATCACCAATACAACCGGAAAAACGACCAAGAAGCGACCAAGCGACCGAAGAGGAAGCAGATAGAGAATCCCAAGCCGAAGCCCTTCCTCATCCCATAACAATCAACACCGAGGTGACGACCCGAAACACCATGGGAAGACGAAGACCCGTCAACCCATCCCCGCTAGTGAAGAAGACAACTGTAGAGGCATGATCCCACGGGCAACATCCATCGGCAGAGGAGCTGGAGGAGAAGTTAGGAAGGAGGACTTGGCCACCACCGCCTCCCCGGCAGCAGCGTGAGCTCCCGGGGAGCATGTGCTACCCGGTGATAAAAAGAAAGGAACTTGGCCTCCGCCGCTGGCGGCGGAAGCAGACCCTGATGGATTCCACCAACAATACGACCTCCATTCGCGACCCAACAACAGGAAAGGACGTGCCTTTTGACCTCAGAACGAGGCCCCGCGCTATGCAAATGCCAGGTGGCGACGCGGAGGCTGCGGCCCCAGCTGACGGAACGCATCCTCGACGACCGAAGCAAGGGGGAGCTGTAAGGGACAGCACCCCTGGCCGGCGGGGCCACAGAGGAGGCGCAGTAGGTCGTCACCACCGCTCGTCGAAGCACGTCATCGCGAAGCTGGCCGAGCGACTGCCACCGACGCGAAGGGCCGAAGGCCTGCCCGAGCACCAAGGGCACAGATCCAGATCTTGGGGGCACACGTCGAAGGCTGGGGAGGGTGGATCCGAAGGGGACGACCGGAGATCGACGACCATTGCGGTGGCTAGGGTTAGGATTACCTGAAATTGGGAAGAGAGGGAGGAAGGTGGGGAGGAGGAAGGGACGCGCACGACCACCAATTTCGGCGCCATTGTTGGCCACCACCGGTGGCGGTGGTGGTGGCGGCGGCCGCCACCGGCCTGCACGGGCAGGCTTCTAGCCCACAAATTTTGCTATGATAGAAAACTATTCTGACATTGTTTTTATCTTCGAATACCCACAAATTCAATATGACCTTGCTCTATGATTGTGAATTACATTCATCATCAGTCCTATGGATCTTAAAATGTTTGTATAACAGTTAAGGATTACATTTTCTATTCATCATCACTCCTATGCTTTAAACTTTTTCTCAATTAATTACATGTTCTAACCGCATATTATGATCAATTTCTTTAGCAATCTTGTGGTGACTAAGCAATTTCAGCACATGTTTACCTATTGTTATTTTCTTGGCTGTTTACTATTATTACAACCTTTGCATGCTGTGAGCTGCTAAGTTACATTGCTATCTTGTTGTTATATCTCATTTGTTTATTTTTTCATGTTTAGATCGAGGATGAGAACAATATCCGTGAGTTGATTTTGAAATCTTCATGCTCTGTCGTAACAGTTGCAAATATCTCAACGGATGTGGTGAAGACAGTTTATAGCACGGGTTTTATTCTCATAGCCGAGGACAACTATTGTTTGATATTTATCTCATTCTTGGGTACTGATGCATCTAGGGAATATTTTGTCCATTTTAATGAAGACATGAAGAAAACTAAATCTCACATGCTTGTAGCTCAAAGGCTTCAGTTTTCTATCCTAGTTGTTAGAAGCGCTAAGAAGTATGCAACGGTCATTTTCGATGATCTCCACCAAATTTTGAAAATATACATACATCTGGTGTGATGGCTGGTTCTAAGTTGAATGTCAATGCCGAAGCACATGTAATTGAAAAAATGGAAGGTGTTCTTGGTAGTTATGAGGGGAAGTGATAGCCATATTATGCATCACATTATTCACATAGTGATGTGCCTGGAACTGAAAATTATTTCTGATTAACATGTGATGTGCATGATGATGTAGAGCTCCGTACAACAAAGATAATATTGTCATCTCTGTATTCTGTTTGAATGGTAAATCTATTGGTATGATATATTCATCTGGTGTTTGGGGTGATGTGAAAGATGGGTTGATTGCGAAGAGCATTATCTCATGCATTAAAAAAAGACTCAAGATGGAAGAGTGGGAGATAAGTAAAAACACAACGCTTTTTCTATTTGATCATTGTAACCTGCTTTGTGTGTTAAAACTTAAAAGATGACTAACATATGAATTTGATAAACTAAAAAAAAATGGCTGGGGGGGGGGGGGATTCGAGACAAAATTTGCACTCATGAGATGTCCTTTTTTTAGAGGTATGGAACCAATTACTGGGAAGGAAATTGTTATCTTGTATGTTGATTTTGAATTTTGTAACTAATGTGTATTTTTGCCATCTGCATGAGGGATTCAAAGAATGCTTTTGAGGAGGCACTGCGTAACCTTTTGAGGAGGCACAGGATTCAAAGAATGCTCTGCAATGTTTATGCGATCCTTGGCTTTGTTTGGGTAGCACATGTCTTGTGAACTTTGTTCATTTGGTTGTATAGGTGATTCTATGAACCATGTTGCCTCATGGTATGTTGATGCTTATGTATAATTTCTGAATGTGCAGACGCTATTAGTGATGCAGTAACGACTTTCATCCTTTTTAATACTAGTCATTGCATGTTACATGTATATTATTAGATGCGCAGAGTCTTTGATAGTAACTTTACATAATTGATATATATTAATTCTATTCTTGGCTTCACTGTTTGAACAAAATTGGTTCATTTTTTCTGAGTAAAATACATGGGTGGTCTTCAAACTTGTCACGGTGTGTCATCTCGGTGCGTAAACTTATAAAATCAGGATTTCGGGTCCTCAAACTTGTCATTCCGGTCCATGCAATAGTTAAAAGTGGTTTTGAGCCATGCCACGCATATATATATATTAGTTAAAAAAATCAACAAACACTGGATATGATTTTTCAACCATGAAAAATATCTCTAAGTCTTCAGAAATTTCAAAAAAGATAGTAGAGATACATTAGAGTATTGGAAGCCTAGAAAAAATAATTGGAGCCCAAGAAAATATTTTTGGAAGCTTCTAAAAAGGAGATTTAACTTTAGGAGAATGGGAAAATATATTTCACGACATATTTTCATGAGTTCCAATTATTTTATTTAGGCTCCCTCTACTCTGATGTTTCTTTAATGTCCAATATTTATGGGATTTGTTTTTGGACTACAAACATGGTTCAAAACCACTTTTAATTGTTGCATGGATTATGATGACACCCTCTGGCAAGTTGGAGGACCCGGATTTCTTGTTTTATAAGTTTAGAGACCGGAATGACACACCTCGTCAAGTTCACGGACCGAGATTCCTGGTTTCATAAGTTCAGGGACCAGGATGACACACCGTGACAAATTCGAGGACCGCACGTGTATTTTACTCTTTTTTCTCAAATGATTGCCTTAATTAATTTCATATTTGCAGTACTCTTGCTTCCAATGGAAAACCACTACCGGGAGAAGTGGTAGAAGTTGAAGCTCCAATGGAAGACTAAAACATTTAGAAGCAGATTTGAGGTGCATTGTTATCAGAGCAAGTATTATAATTCCGCCACCAGCCGGCTGCACGTGAGGCCATGCGCCTGCCTCCGCGCCCGCTGCTCGCTGCAAGTCAGACACCGGGACTATCAGGCCCACAAGCAGCGAACCGTGCGCAAGCTTCAGCCAGCGACGAGGAGAGCGCCCGCCTTCTTCTCTCTCTTCTCCTCTCTCTCTCCTCCAGCTAGTTATAATACTTGCTCTCAATCGGAATACTTTTTATTTATTTTAGAAAATTCAGTTTGCTATGGGAAATATATTATTACTAGGCGATACCCCGCGCGTTGCTGCGGAAATTTTTTAAACAAATTTTGAATGTGAAATGTGAAAGTAGAAACACCAAAGTGATTACATGACAACATTCATTTGTGAACAACATTATATATGAAAGCATGTTATTTTGTTGAGAGTGAAACCATTCTTAAATGATCGATCCTACATATATTTCAACTACGAGAATTTTGTGGTGTGCTACTCATAAATATATGTTATTAGTCATAGAAAATCGCTTGAAAACATAAATAGATGGTTTGGTTGAGGATGACATGGCGTGTAGTGGATGGTGACATGACGTATAGTAGATGGTGACGTGGAATGCTTGCATGTTGAGAGAAATTTATCCAGACTTGTAATGCGACTGTGATTTTTTCTCTCCCTACAGCGGCTCACTGAAGTCATTATTTTTGTGCAGGGGCCCGGCTTGTATACTCCTCCTTTATCAATAAAATAGTCACATCCAGTGGCTGTTCATTAAAAATAAGAAGTCAAATTTTGAGCAAAGTCAGCTTGTTTGGGACGGCTCCACACTCCAGCTCTCGCACTGTCAGAGCCCTAAGACTGTCTCCAGTGGCATCTGGAAACGTTGCTGCATCTGCAAATTGCAGCAACGGCGGCACTGTAGCGTCTGCAGCGGACGCTGCAAAATGCAGTAGCCCTCCGCCGTCGCACAATCCTAGGGACACTGCATCCCAACCACCCTGCTGCCCCCTCTCTCTCCTTGTCCTCGACTCCTCCGCCCGCCCCTGCTCCCCGTGCGCGGCAGAAGAGGAGGCCACCATCCCGGCCGGCCGCCGCACCTCCAGGCTGGCATATCGAGGAGCACGAGCAGGAGGAGGATGCCACCACTGCTCCCCATCCACGCCGGCGCCGCTGCCCCCATCCACGCCGGTGCCGCTGCTCCCCATCCTCGATCCGGCGCGCTCCTCGATCCGGCGACCCCGCGACGCGGGAGGCGGAGAAGTCGGAGCAGAGGCAGGCGGGAGCTGGAGCAGAGGCAGACGATGGCGGAGCGGATCCGGCCTCTCCGCCCGCGGCCCGGCCTCCCTTCCTAGCGGAGGACGACGGCGAGCGGCGGCGACATCCAGCGCGAGAGGCAGGAGACGACGAGGTGCTCCGCCGCGAAGCTCGGGCCGGCGACACCCCCTTCTTCCTCCGCCTCGCTCCTTCTCAAGCCGGTGGCGACCTCGAGGTCCATAGCCGGCGTGGTCCAGGCTTCGGGTGGCGCGAGCCGGGACGGATCGAGCATGGCGGCCTTCATCCCCAAGCCGCTCCTACCCGCATCCGTTGGCCGACGCTGAGGGAGGATAAAAATCCGCCGCGGCTGCCTCCACCCACCGCGAAGCTCGCTTCTTCCGAATCCTTCCCCGGCCTCCGACCGCTCGCGGGAGGCAACTGCCACGAGGCGATGCGCAAGGGGGAGTGCTCCATCGCTGTAGGTCGTCCTCCTTTGCGCGACAGGGCGGTCTGCATACTGCTGTTTTTTGCAGATGCGCGACGGCAATCCCCTTGAGACAGTCTAAGGAGTCGGAGGAGAAAAAAATGGCTTCTCTAGGCTCCGGCTCGTCTCCTCTTCATCTGTGCGAGCAGGATAGGGAGGAAAGAGAAAAACAAGCTTATATGCGGAGCCAGACACGCCACACGGTGGAGCACGACAGGGCAGCCATGAATCTTGTGCGATGGCGGCTCCGCGGCAGCTCGCCGGGATGGCTGCTTGCGCCCTTTTCGTCTGGCTTATCAGCCACCAGCCAGCAGTATTTTTCTCTCAGAACAAACTAATCACCAACAACCACTAGCAATCACTCAGCAATATTTTTCTCTAAGAACAAATCAGCTGAGTGCAGCCTCTCGCAGTGGACCGGTTCAGGAGACGCCAAGAGCTCAACGGCCGACGGGTGCGCTGGATGGTTCCAGTACCTGCCCTTCCATGTCGGGCAAAGCTAGCAGGGAGTTGCAAAACTCGTTACAGGAATCTCACCACCTCAGCGCTCGCTACAGGAACCTGACCCACTGAGCTTTCACCAATCACAGGCACTTTAGTATTCCATCAGAGGATCCGAAGCCACTCAAAGCTGCACCAAACAAGTTCAAGGTGTGTTTGGTTAAAAAAAATTGTTGTGCCTTGTGCGTTATGACTGCTGCAGAAAATTGTTGTGCAATGTAGTTTGAAAGTCTGTTTGGTTGAACACGTCGCTATAGAAAAAGCTCAACTACCTCTAAGCCCATCCCACTCTTATTGACAGAAAATTGTTGTGCAATGTAGTTTGAAAGTTTGTTTGGTTGAACACGGTCGCTATAGAAAAGCTCAACTACCTCTGAGCCCATCCCACTCTCATTGTCAGGTGTTTTCTTCCTCCATGAGCGGACACACCGGGCATATCCTGATCGGTGACGGGGAGCTCGCCTGCGGCCGACAGCGGGAGCCCGGCCACGACGGTGTAGTTCCCATGCCAACCGTGTGTTTGGTTGGAGGTGCGGAGCCAACCTAGTTGGAGCCGACCCACTTTTGGGTTGTCTGGATGAGGGACGGAGGGAGCGAAGCGGCTCCAGAAGGGAATATCCGCCCAAGATGCGGGTTTGCTCCGCCCGTCAATTTCGGGGGACGGAGCGAACTCGTTCGGGTTCCGTCTCATCCGTCCTCGCCGTTTGTCGTCCTTGTCGTCTCGACCCGCGCCACCCTCGGAGGTCGCCCGCGGCGGCGGAGCGTCCCCGACGCCTGCGGCGGAGGTCGCCCACGGAAGCGGAGCGCCCCGGCGCCTGCGGAGGTCGCCCGCGACGACGGAGCTTGCCTGCAGCGGCGAAGCTTTCCCGCGGCGGAGGTCGCCCCCGGCGACTCGCACCCACGGAGCTCGCCCCGGACCTCGTCCCCTGCTAAGTCTCGTGAGGACAAAGGGTGAAGAAGGGGTGAGATGCAAATAAAAATCTTTTGCATGTTCACTTTGTAAAACTGCCAAAAAGAAGGATTTACGTATATGGGCCCAATTAGTTTATGAGATCCGCAAGGTTCCTGATCCGAAATGTGTCTTATATGTAGAGAGGACAATGACATGTGGGAGAGAGAGGAGAATGACACGTGGGACCCGCTAACAGAGTGAATATGCTCTCAATTCATATTCCAATTTCTCCAACCAAACACAGATCAAGAGTTGGAGCCAACCCGTCCCAACAAACCCAACCAAATATGAAAGCATGTTGGAGTCATCCATGAAACCTAGGTTGGAGTGACTCCGACCCACCCAACCAAACACGCGGTTAGCTACGGCGCAGGCAAACGACTGAGGTCGCCTGGCCACGGAAGGGAGTCCCATTGGGGATCAGTACAGTAATAACAGCCGAATTCTTCTAGACGGGCCAGTCAAATACATGCTAGATGAGCAGAGGAAGGATAATAACGATAGAAATATGTCGTTAGATGTCCATTAGTGGATAATCCAAAGCTGACTACCAGTTGCCCATCATAAGTTGCTATTGTTAAATTTTTGGCAAAAACAAAAAAAATCTTCTCCAACAGTTCCCCATCTCAGGTTGTCATTTATCCAAAGTTGGGAAAAATCGACTCCGCGCGCACCGATCCGCGGCGCATCCTCCCGTATTAGAAGAGGTGAAAGGGTATAAAAATAATTTTGTTTTTTTTCTCAGGATTCCTGATTTAAGTTTTCAAGAGGTGGAAGGGTAGAAACATAATTTTGTTTCTCTCTTAGGGTTCCTGATGTAAGTTAGATCTGGATTTGACAAGTGGATTATGCCAAACTGTTGGAGATGGACTCTTTTTTTACATGTCATATCTTTTTAGAAGTTGGCAAAACACAAGATTTGCCAAGTAAAATTTGACAAACTGTTGAAGATGCTCTTATAAATCACTGACAGTCAGTCACATAGAAATCCCGACAGCAACTTCGGTCAAACTTGCATATAATTCTAAACAGGTCCGTCAATTGCTTGATAAACAGGTTTAAAATAACAACAGAGGTCCATTAGATATTTAGTTGCTAAGTGAGCAGAACAAGGACAGCAGATGCAACAGCCTGAACTATCATTGGAGACACCTTCCAATAAGCTTGGGTATATCATACCTAACCACATCAAGGGCACCATGATACCAATATGGCTTTGGCACAGGCCACCTGTCATCCAAATGCAAGGTTGTTAAATAAAATAGTGTAAACTACAAGAAACAAAAAGCCATGAGGAAAGAGAAAAAACAAATGCTTTTCTTTCTTTTCCCTTCCTTTGCCCCTTACTTTTCAACATGTCATCCATCTGTTTTTTCAATGCAAGTTCACAGAATTAGCATGCCAGTTAGCATAGAGATATGATATACCATCATTTTTTAATGCAAGTCCATATAATCGGCCTGTTCGTTTGGCTGATGACTGGTGCTAATTTGAGAGATACAAACATTTTTCAAGATAATTAAGTTCATAGAATAAGTACTGTTAAGTTAACCCAGTTAGCATATAAAAAGGGGAAGAATAATTACCTATTTTTCTTTGCCGCCCCGCCGACATCTATGGGCATAGGATGGTCATATGAACTGCCATCCAACATACAATTTTTTTTTACAATGTAAGGCCATAGAATGAATTATTATGACTACCTGTAGAATTGAGACATAACCAACATTTCTCACTATAAGTTCATAGAGTAAGTAATGTTATGTCAAATTGTCAACCCAGTTAATAGCATATTACTGAGACAAAACGGGTGAGAAAGGTACCTTTCAGATGGTAGAGGGAAACCAACCGCTCTTCTTAAAACTTGGGCAATCTTACTTTTTGGCAAGAAAGGGGTTACTCCACTTCCATCATAGAAGTTCATGCCAATAAAACTCCCATTATTAAAATTAATAAGAGGGCCCCCAATCCCGGCCTAGTACAAAAGAAAAAGGACAACGATTGTGATTAAAGAGATAACTCAAATTCCAATGTACTATATGGGCTACCATGTAATAAAACAGTAGAAGTTCACAACAGTACCTTCTTGATTTTACAAGTGCACACCCGAATACCTTTGCAAACAACTTCGCTGCCCTCGTTACTGCACTTCACTTCACCAATTGTGGCCATCAATGGTCCAAACCTAGTGCAACGCCCTATAGCTACTACCTTTCTAGATATTTCCACTGATTTACTGAAAATGTCTTCTCTTCTAACAGCTTTGAAATTCTCCTTGACACTGACAATAGCAATATTATAGCTTAAATTATAGAATTCCAGTGTCCCACTACCACGTTGATTCGGTGGGAGAAACACCTCGATCTACAATGACAAAGTGAGCTCAGCTACATATTGTTATAATTATAACCTACAAGAACAAGATAAATGATTGGGGGGCACCAACCTTCAAGTTTTTATCAATGTCATCTATGTTTTTATTACCAGTGTCGTCTTTGTCCTGATGACTTTTAACCAAACTGGCTGAAGTCAGGATGACAGTGTGTGTAGCTTTGCTTCCATGCCACTTTATGAGAGAGCCTGTGCATGCAAAAGACCTCATGTCCCCTGCACATTGCAATTTTAAACATCAGTTAGTGATGATAAAATACTAGCACAGAAATGTACTGATTGTACTACAGTAAAAACACACCTTTGAATGAAACAAGTGAGACAACACAGCGAGATATATGTCTCACAACATTTTTCGGAAGTAGCTTCCAGACACGCTCTGAAGAAAAACTGGTTGGATCACCATAAGGGTACCCTTTCCAAGCAAGTAAATTACCAAAGCGTTCTTCAAATCGATGTAGCAATCGCCCATTGACTGCTTAGAAAAACAAGATCAGAAATTAACTATACAGAAGTGCACAAGGGATATAACAACAATATTAAAAGCAATGGCTCACATTCGAGCACGAGTGGTGGTGGCAAGGGATAGCCATAGCTTTTAAGCCGGTTAATAGTTTTCATAAACCCTGATGCAATACAGTGAACATCATTAGTACTCAGATGAGAGGTATTATACACAAAATATTCTGTGCGCAATGATCAAATAGGTAACATTTAGAATGATGGATGGAGTTCAGACCTGATGGTACTACGCTTGATACACCTTTAGGCAACTCATACTTTCTGAAGTCAATTTTTTTAGGACTGCAAATGAACACAATAGACCTGTTATTAAAATATAACTAAAAAACACAGGAACTGGCGCAATAGCAAAAACAGTCATACCAACACAGGAACAGAATTGAATGAAATGCACCAAATATGAAAACAGAATTAGGAAATCAGGATCCTAATATTTGACAGAGGACATGAGAGGAAGAAGCAAATTCAAATGTCACAAAATAGGTCGCACCATCCATATTGTCAGAATGATCTATCTCAAGTTTAAACTCTTCCTCACTCAGACAAATACAATAAGCATGGAACTAATCTAGTACCAGGAGACGTGGTATTGACGCTGGTAACCATAAGGTAGGAGTAACAAGAACCGAATTGTTTTTAATCCAAAGACTACCATGTGAATATTCCAAAGGATGTGCTGCTAAAGATATTATTCTGTGAAAGCTGCTAAGGCCCCAATGCTGCCTTGCTGCTAGTATAAAAAAAATGGCGCACCTTAAACAAGGAAGTAGAATAGGAATGAGGGTTTGGAACAAATATAGATAAGCTAAAGAAGAAAAGCTCAAATACTGGGAGTTTAAAGACATACTTGAGTATCCCAAAATGGACCAAGCGTTCACGAAGTAATTCCAGTGGCAGGAAGCTGTATCTAACAGAGATTCCATCTGCGTCACAATCATAGCTCATCCCAAGAAATCTTGCATCATCCTTCCGTAGAAGTGGCCCTCCAAGTACAGCCTATTGATGCAAAGTGGTAGGATTCATGAAGGAAGATTGCATTTTTACTTTGGTACAGATGGTGATAACTTAAGAACACCAATATGATACCTAATGTAATTAATTATTTCAAGTTTTCCATCATGCCAAAAAGTAACAAACAGATCAACAGTAGACCTGAAAGATATCATATGGTCTATCAGGAACCCAGGTGTTGTCGGATAGTCCAGATGGAGACCCATGCATGGCCATCAAACTGCCCAACATGTAAGCACGCCCAGCAGCTAGAAGACCATCATCGGGAGATGGTTCAGATCTATAGGACAGACATCTAGGAGGCCCAAGCATGTGACAATAGCAATATCATCATCATATAGTCCCAAGAACCCATCAGTAGTTTGATTATTAGGAAGGCGCACTGAAACCTATAAGGATAAAAGCTAATTAATTAAGACTGAATAAACAAACCAAAATGGAGGACATAATGATTAGCAGCACTAACCCTCAATTTATCATCTCTGTTTCTATAAAACTTGAATTGCCTAACCAAATGTGCTGAAGTCACAAATCTTGTTAGTTGTAGTCTAGCTGTCCCGAATGGTAGAGGTATGCCTGAGCATGCAAATAGCATGGTATCTCCTGGACAATATCATGAACTAAATAATTAACAAGTGATAACAAAATACAAATTACAAAAATGCATAAGTAATAGCACAATAGCACAATTACCATCATACAAAGCAAGAGAGACAACAATGGATGACAAATCTCTATGAACATTAGCACTGGTTTGATAAGTTTTTTCACCCGGTTTCACAACAGTACCAAATGACCTCTCTTCAAAAGCTAAAAGTTCTCCATCATAGAGATGTTCACCGAATTTCTCCTGCTCAATAGCACATAGATTCTCCTCATGTTTAGCCACCGCCGCCTCACACGCTTCATCTGATTAATGGACATCTGTGAGTGTTCTATTAAAGCTATATGCCACAAAAGGAAGAACCAGAAAATTCAAAATCAATTACTCACATCTTATCATCTCTAATTCGAGGCGGCTCAAGCGCTTCTTCCGGCCATCACCCCCCCTTGGAAGCAACGAGGACTCAAGTTTGTTCCTTCTATTGATGGCTCTCTGCTCCCGACTACTCACATCTCCTGTGCAAGCAACCCGCCCCTTGTTTCTCAGGGACTTTGCAGTCCTGAAGCAGAAAGTACATGAAAAAGCTTAGCAGAGCAACTAAGGCCCTTTTTGTAAGGTTTGATCATATCGCGCCAACACCAATTGGAAAACCACAGCCAAAGCATCCATGATTAGCAGAGCAATATGGCCCTTGTTATAAGGTTTGATCATATTGCACCAATACCAATTGGAAAACAAAAACCCTAGAGTATCTTCTATTCTCAGCTTCACTAATAAATGACGATAGTAACAATCATTATTCTATGACGCAACATGTGCTCAAAATCAGCATCAAATTGAATTGATTGTCTGCATATATAAATATACAAGGCTCCATTTTACCCAAACATTTGTGTTATGTGGACAAATCATTAAGTTGTGAAATAAAGGCCGATAATTCCTAGCAGCCGGCTAAGAAAGCCACAGAGGGGAGAGGGCGAAACATAAAAGATACAAACAACAGAATCCAATTGAAGCAAGAGTACAAAATTTGGATCAAGTCGGCAAGCCCAAACAAAATTGTTAATTGTGCGATAGAAGAGATGGAACCTGTGGGCGACTGTTTCGCCAAGGGTCAGGCGCTCTCGTACTGTCCAAGAGGGACTTAGTGCGGGACCTCGTAGGATACGTTGGGTCGCTGATATATATTACGCACGCGCGGACTGTGCAGGTTATCGTCGAGTACCTTTCTATTTGGGACCTGGTGCAGGCTGTGAGGCTGTCGCCGGAGCCCGACAAGTTTATCCGGAACTCTTCCTTGGTCGCGTTGACATCCTAGGCGCCTGTCAAATCTGGAAGACTCAGATGCCGGGGAAATGCAAGTTCTTTGTTGCACGGTCGATGTTGGACCTCTGACAGGCTTCATCGGCATGGCCTAAAGGACTCTGATACATGTGCACTCACTCTGTGCACAGGAGGTCGAAACTCTGGATCACCTGCTTATCGACTGTGTCTTCAGTCGAGAGACGTGGTTCCGAACTCTCAGGCATATTCTTCTCCCTCATCACGCCCCAGATCGACCCATGCCTCTTGCCACTTGGTGGTGCTCCGCTAGGAAGTTGGTCGCTAAAGCCCAGAGAAAAGACTTCGATGCCTTTGTCTGGTTGGTCGCTTTGGAGGGAGCGGAATCGACGCGTTCACGATAGGGAGGCCCTAATATAATGTCGGTGGCTCTCGCGTCAGTAATCCTTGACGAGGCCAAGACTTGGGCGCGTGCGGGCTTCCTCCCGATTGCTCGCCTCCTCGGCGTCCGACTTTGAGGACACTGTAGCTCTCTTCTTTTTCGGCTTTGTTGCTCT
Organism: Cenchrus fungigraminus; assembly: GCA_036936925.1. Classification (NCBI taxonomy): domain Eukaryota; kingdom Viridiplantae; phylum Streptophyta; class Magnoliopsida; order Poales; family Poaceae; genus Cenchrus; species Cenchrus fungigraminus. The sequence continues at coordinate 25,149,618 of CM072780.1, read as the reverse complement.
TTTAGCCTCTAGCTTTTGCTTTCTTTGTTCCCCCGGCTTGGGAACCTTGTTGGACCTTGTATGACTTTGTTCTCTCTTCTCTTAATGAAAAACGTGCTTTGCACGTCTTTTAAAAAAAAGATAGAAGAGACGGAATGAAACAGGGGAAACACTAATGTATGTATGGGTGTTACCTTAAAGAGGTTATTTACAGATTGATATTGAGCTCCATCCAAAATCAGTTAAGTAACCTACCTGATGTTACATGTTCGAGCCAAAATCCAAATATAACCCAACCATGCAGATCAGAAACTCAATTCAAACTGCTCGGTTAGCAATACCACTAGACCAGTAAGCAAGCGAGTAAATACACACTTACATCGCAGAGCTTGTCCCCGATAAAACAGGCGAAACGGACGCGCTGCCGGAGCTTATTTTCAAACGCGTCGCTGCCGCCGGTTTGCAAGATGGCGAGATGGTTGGGGACTTGGGGTTTGTAGGGCGGCTCCAGGTCTTGTGAAGGGGAAAGAAAAGACCGTCGTGGGCCGGCCAGTAGGTCTAAGCGGAGAGGCCCAATTAGCTTCAACCTTCTTTGGCCCAGTAGTAGTACATCGCAAACCCAGTCCCGGCCTGCCCTGACGCTACGCCGTCCCGGCCGCCCAACCCGCGCCCTCCCGCTAGCGCCGGCAGCGGGACTGCTGGCGTAATCCCTGCCCGCCCACCGGCCGCCGCCACCGTCGCGGCCCGCGGGAGCTAGGAGGGCTATGGAGGAGCGGGAGAGCAGGGGAGCGGCGGCAGCCCGGCCGCGGCGTAGATGCCGTTGCCGCCGCTGGGCACGACCGTGGAAGAGGGCCCTTCCCCGGCTCCCTCCGGTAAACGAACCTCCTGCTTCCTCGCCCAGCGAACGGTGTTGGGAGTTTTTTATTTAATCGATAGTTGAACGGCCTGAGGTTCCTACTTGGGAAGTTCAATTAGCACTGTTTTGCATTCTGATTAGTAAATTGGCATAGTGAGGTATTGAGTCCATTTGGGTGCCTGAGTATTAGTAGATATGACAATTTGTATAATTAGATAGGCACATCACACAAGACGGCAATTCTCTATCATAGCTCCACTAAGCTCATAGCTCCCCAAAGCACGTGTGGCCTTGCCACTGATGAAATTCGACGATTGATGACCATTATTGTCAGCTCTCGCGTTGATTTTTTTGTCAAAGTAGTGATTCATGTGAAAGACTGAATTTTTGGATCGTGTCTTTCACCTCCTTTGTGGAAATTAAAATCCATTGTCATTACCATACTAGGTTGGCTTAGTAACATTTTTGTACAATTGTACTTATGTTCGTCGTGCAAAGCCGGCCGCTCCAACTAAAATTTCCTGCCAGCTTCGCCACTGGGTTAAATTGAACCAAATATGAACCAAATTCATCCATAGATATTGTTGGGTGCAATTACACGCCCTCTCAAACCCAATGGATCTACATATCGATCATTATTAGGAGTATGCAATTTTTCTTCTACTTGTAAGGGAGAGCTACACATCAAAACCAAGAAGGAAAATAATACAATTAACTTATGAATGTGCTTCGAGCTATCACCAATCAGTCGGCATGAATTGCATGAGCAACACTTGATAGGAAATCCAAGATGTTGGCGTCCGAGGTTCCGCCTTCGCTCATGGACTTCTTTGCCTTGTCACTCCACTCCAAAGCCTTCATCCTGAACTCCTTGCACAATTCCCCTCCCATGACCTCCCGCACGCACCGCTCCACCTCTTCGCTCCTCACAACTCCTTCAGCATCCGGCCGCACCCTCACGCCAACGCGCCACACATCCTGGATGTACTTGGCGTTCGTCGTCTGGTCCGACCAGATCGGCATCGCCGCCATGGGCACGCCGGCGCTAAGCGCCTCCACCGTCGAGTTCCAGCCGCAATGCGTCATGAAGCAACCGACAGATGGGTGTGATAGGACATCCAGCTGGGGACACCATGGCACTATGAGCCCCTTTGCCTTAGCTTTGTCGGCGAAATCCTTGGGTAGTTTGGCAGTCTCCGTCGCCCGGACGACCCACAAGAATGGCCTGCCACTGTTGTAGAGACCTTCGGCTATCTCGCTCATCTGGTCAGGATCCAGAGAAGCCATGCTACCAAAAGAGACGTACAGAACAGACTGCGCCTCCTGGGCATCTAGCCATACCTTGCATTCCGCTGTCATTGGGGTGTGCAGGTGGATGCCGTAGGACACGTCGTCCGGAGTGCGGTTGTCAAGGAACGCCGACGGAATGGTTGGCCCGACCATCTTGGCTCTCCATGTAGATGCCAAGTAGTCCGCTTCCTGTGGATTATTCAGGCATGAAAGAACAACGACTCAATGCAGTGTGTGTCAGAAACATATGATGGGCAGCTTGATTGCATCCGATGTCTCGTTTGTAGTCACGCATTTTTGGGCTTACTGACCTGAGGCTCCAAGTCGTAGAATGAGTTGACGAGAACGTGGTCGGCGGTGTCCAACCCCTGGAACTGGTTCACCAGCAACTCCCTGAAAGACGGGTGGTAGCTCGCGTCGGTCAGGAACGTCGGCACGTCGCTCATCTCGAGCTCGCACGACAGCCCGTCAAGGCCCCGTATGTCCTCCGGCCGCAGCAGCTCCGGCGGCGGCACCCGCCCGGCCCACGCGTGCCCGTACAGGATGTCCACGGCGCACGTCTGCGTGAGGAACGCCGCGCACGCCGCGCCGCGCCGCCTCACCACGCCCTGCGCCCACGGCAGGAACGGGTCGTACACCACCACGTGCACCGGCCGGCCCAGCTCCGACTCCGACCGGAGGAGCGCGTCCAGCGTCTCGGACCCGGCCGACTCGAGCCGCTCGTAGTAGGGGGCGCCCATCCCTCCCACCTCGCCGGGGCCGCCGACGTCGCAGCCGTCGGAGAATACGGCGACGTGCACGGAGCTCGGCGTCGGCTTGGTGGAGCTGACGACGAAACGGGTCGCGGCGAGGGTGCACCGGACGCCGCCGTGGCTGGCGAGGCGCTTGCCGAACTGGAGCAGTGGGTTGATGTGGCCCTGGACCGGGAACGGGACGAGAAGGACGTGGATGCTTCTTTGGTTGTCGGAGCTCGCCATGGTTCCCGGCCTGGATGTGTGTGATGCTGGTGTTGTCCGAGGTGCAGTGGCGATGTTCTTGAGAAGAACAAGTTGAAGAGCCTCTTTATAATATGGGTTGGGCGTTCAGCAGCCTGGAGCTTCCGCGACATATGGCCCGTTCGTTTGGCTGGCGGTTGGTGGCTGGTGGCTGGTGCTGGTGCTGGTTTGTTCTGAAAGAAAAGTACTGCTGACTGGTTGCTAGTGGCTGATTTTTTCTGAGAGAAAAGTACTGTTAGCTGGTGGCTGATAAACCAAACGAACAGGGCGATAATCAGATGCTGAAGCAAAAGCCCAATTGGCAAAGTGTTTCTACTGGAATCGGCGAAAAAATGGAGCACTCTGCTTGGCTCTGCCACAGGCGCGGTTGAAGAAAACGACAGGATCGCAGCTAGAGGACGCACGACTACTACTACCTGTACCTGGGTTCGCAAATCGTCACTACTAGCTTGTTGGCTCTCTTCGCATCGCACGTCATTGATGACTTGGGCTTCATATAAGGGGCATGAATTTGCTGTCAGCAGTGACATGAGCATTATTTCGTGATGGTTTACCCCTGGATTTCGTTCTAAGGGCATGTTTGTTCTCACAAGTCATCCGACTTATAAGTCAGTTGGATTTAAGTCAGTCCTACTTGGTTGCAGTGACTTATAAGTCAGTAGGCTCCACACAGAGTGGTAGAGGGAAAAGTGAAAATAAGTTACTTTAAGTAGCTCCACCCCTACCTAAAGTGACTTATTTTCACTTTTTCACTCTAGTACCCTGTGTGGAGCCCACTGACTTGTAGACTGACTTAAAGTGGTCTGACTTATAAGTCGGGTGACTTATCACCCTAGGAACCAAACAGGACCTAAAGCTGAGCCTACATCGTGTGGTTTTTTTACCATGTTGGAGGCCACGCCACCGAAATCGAAATTTGCCATGTCCAAACAAGGCGAGTCCTTGTCTGAAGTCTGAACAAGTAAGTACCCTGTGCCTGTGGTAATTATGCATCAACGATGCTTTCAACCCCTCTAGCTCACCTCTACTGTACATCGACGATTCTACTTGTTCCATGATTATGGTTGCATGTCGTACTCAACTTTGATTGCCCAACACAACATCAGCATGGAGTTTGCTAATTTACCACGATCGCCCATGCAAAGATCCCCTCAACGATTGAATTCCGACAAGTCTTTTAACCTTGTCCTCCATAGCACCTACCCTTTTCACTTTCCTTTTTCGTTATGGTCCTATACACTCCCTTCTCCTCAGACCTCAGATAAGTTAGCTGGGACCTTACCTTTAAAGATTGCCTCTACCTAACAAAAAGAAATATGTACTAGATTTGTACAGTAAATTTAGTATGAACAACTGATAAATCTTATCTTAAAATATAATAAACTTATACAGACAAGCATGTGGCCGACTTTATGTAATTAATTAACTTATAAAACAACTATACAAAAATGCAGATTTTGAAAGAAAAAGATTTTAAAAATAACTCTGAATAAATATATTGAACGAAATTTGGAAGAAAGTTCAAAAAATTGGATAAAAAATAGAAAGAAAATTTCATGAGAAAAAAAATCAAGAACAATAAAATAAACTCCTTTCTTGTCCGTTGTGCACCAACTCCTCTGCTTCTTTCCAGACTATAGCCTGTTTGTTTGGCTGGTGGTTGGTGGCTGGTGCTGATTTGTTCTGAGAGAAAAATACTGCTGGCTGGTTGCTGGTGGTTGGTTTGTTCTGAGATAAAAGTACTGCTGGCCGGTGGCTGATAAGCCAAACAAACAGGGTATAGTGTTGAAGCCTTTGAAGGTTGTTGCATTCAAGAAACAAATGTCAGCCGTCCTCACTGGAACTAGTTTCCAAAATCTGACAAGCATCAATATACACAGTTACTAATCCGAGTTAAAGCCATGCGCTCCCATGCCTAGGTGCAGACGTGCAGTGGTGGGTGCCGTAGGTCACTGAATAAACAAATGAATGCATGTGCATCCAAACTTGTCGTGCAAAGACACGATGCAAACATACATCAGCTGCATCTGCATCTGCATCTGCATCTTCCAGGTCTTGACCACACAAGCAGCAGATTACGTTGCATGCATGGCTCTTGGCTCTGTACAGCTTCTATTCTTTTGACAATCACCTATACATTAACCTGTAGTACTTTCCTTAGAAGCTTATCAGTTGTCAGTAATTCGCTTTGCACTAAGCCACTGACAGCTGTACAACTTGACATCCGATTGATAGTCTTCATCATATCTATCCACATGGTGCACCATGATACTGATATATTTCGATGTGTTAATAGCACGGCCGCGCCTAATTGAGTGTCCTTCCTCTGAGCTTAGGGAGCTCGTCAATATCCACGTCAAGTTCACCATGATACCAATATGGTTCGGGCACTGGCCACCTGTCATCCAAAATATTTTTTTCTCTGCAATCTAGGTTGATTGTTGAATAAAATAGTTTAAGTCACAAACAAGGTGGCGACGAGAAAAGAAAACCAATGTTACCTGTATTTCTCCCCCACAATGAAACAATCAAGTATGCCCATAGGGTACTCTCCGCTGTCATTCAACATATTTTTCCATTGTAATAAGTTCATACTATTACACTTACCCAATTACAACTGAGATAACAGGGGCAAAAAAAAGTACCTTTCTGATGGTAATCTGGAATCAACCACTCTTCTTATAAGATTGAGGATCACATTTCTTGGAAGGAAAGGAGTTACATCGCTTCCATCATAAAAGTTCATGCCAACAAAACTCCCATCAAAACCAATAAGAGGGCCACCGATACCAACCTAGTAATACCAAAAAGCCAAATGTTACTGTTAAACTTCTAACTCCTGACTCAATGGAAAAATTGTGATTAACGAGAGAACTTGGAAGCTAATAATGCAATTATCTAATGCAGGCTATCATGTAAAGAAACAGTATGAAATTTCAACATGCTGCTACCTTCGTGACGTTACAAGTGGAACACTGGAGCTCTTTGCAATTAAGTTTGCAATCCTCGTTACTAGTTTTTACTTTACCAGTTGCGCCCATCAATAGTCCCATTCCAATGTCACGCCCTATAGCCACTACCTTTTCAGGTGACGCTTCCACTTCTTTACCGAGAATGTCTGCAGGTCGAATGGCGTAGAAACGTTTCTTGATACTGACAATAGCAATGTTATATTGCAAGTTATAGAATTCCAATGTTCCATCACAGCGTTGATTCGGTGGGAGAAACACCTCAATCTGCATTCATTAAAAGAGCATATATAACTCAAAAGACCAAGAGTGATAGGAGGACCAACCCTCAAGTTTTCATCAATGTTGTCTTCGTTACCACGACTTCTAACTAGACTGGCAGAAGTCAGCACAACAGTGCGTTTGCGTTTGGCTCTTCCCTGCCACTTTATAAGCAACCCTGTGCAAGCAAAAGACCTCGAGTGATCTCTGTTGAAAGAAGCAAGGGAGACCACACTACGCGATATATTTGTCACAACTTCCTTCTTAAGTATCCCCCAGACACACTCGAAAGGATTATTGGGTGGAGCACCGAAAGGATACCCTCTCCAAGCAAGTAATTCACCAAATCGGTCTTCAAATTGATGAACCAACTTCCCATTGACTAGTTAAAAAAACAAGATCAGAAGTTAATTATAAACAAGGGCACAAGGGGCATCAGGAATATAGAAACCAAAGAACTTACATTCAAGCACAAGTGGTGGTGGCATGGGATAGCCAAAAGATTTTATCCGGTAAATAGTTTTCATGAATCCTGATGCAACAAGGAGATTAATCGTAGTGCTCTGAATGACGACACAAAATATTCTGCAGTTAATTGTCAGTAACATTTACAATGATGGCTTCCAAGATTATTCACACCTGAAGGGATTACGCAAGATACACCTTCAGGCAACGAATAACGACGGAAGTGGAGTTCTCTAGGACTGCAATAGAACAGCAAAAAGACATCTGGCTCAAGGTATGGCAAAATTGGGCAATCGAACTCATACATATTCAACAAAAGACATGACAGGAGCGAGCAGATTCATATTCCACAAATATAAGTATTGCCATATCATCCGAATGAATTGTATAGATCTTTCTAATTTAGACACAGTAGCTTCAAAATTCAGCAAGGGCCCTGATTTAGCAATATGAGACAGCACTTATGCAGGTCTTCACCAGGTACTGTAGAGGTAACGAGAACCAATTTGTTTCCAACCCACAAATTACGAAGTGAAAATCACAAATCTACAGTGCATATACCACCAGAAAAAGGGCAACAAATATAAATAAACTAACTGGGAAGTATTAGCTCAAAGATGTTGGAACTGCCAAAGACATACTTTGTTGGCAACAATGGCTGCAGCACTATGCAGCAAACAAGTACTTGGGTAGGGAGGAAGGAAGCAGCAGAGGAAGATGAAAATGAAATGGGGCTGCTTCAAACTTCTGAGCTGCAGCTGCTCTTCTTTTATAGATAGGCAAACTTAGTCCCTAAGCTAAGCTAGAGTACAAATCCAAATTTGCTACTACTACAACTTATGCCTAATGTTGCCTATTACAACTTTGCTACTACTGCTAGCTATTTACAGCTGCCTAGCTGCTGTAATTGCTTAACAAGCAAGGTAAACAGCTAGTTGCCAACATGCCACTACAGGCAAGCAGCTGCTGGCAGTGAGCCCATGTGCTCTAGCTGCCGACTACTGATTACAAGCAAGAGAGGGTAATTAACTAACAATTCTTTCTCTAATTGCACTACTCTTGCTTGATCTCCTCAACTCCAATCTTGATCATCAACTCCTGATGGCGAAGACGACCCAATGGCTTGGTGAGGATATCCCCGAGTTGTTGAGCTGTCTCAACGTACTCGAGCTTGACCAGCCCTTCCTCAACGCAGTCTCGAATGAAGTGATACCTCACGTCGATGTGCTTGCTGCGATCATGAAGAACTGGATTCTTCGCTAAGGCAATGGCAGACTTGTTGTCCACCATCAAGGCCGGTGTGGAGAGCTTTTCCCCGGTCAGCTCCTCCACTAGCCATCTCAGCCAGAGTCCCTGACAACACGCAGTTGCCGCCGCAATGTACTCTGCCTCGCAGGTTGAGAGGGCGACAACTCTCTGCTTCTGGGACTGCCATGTGATTGGGCATGAGTTCAGCATGAACAACACACCTGATGTGCTCTTCCGCCCGTCCACATCTCCAGCCATGTCGCTGTCGCTGAACCCAGTCAGCGCCAGCGCCTTGTTCTTCCGCCGCGGGTAGTTGATCCCATAATCAATTGTCCCTGCCACGTAGCGGAGTAGTCTCTTCACGGCGACGACGTGATCCTCCCTGGGATCCGCCATGAATCGGCTCAAGTAGCCGACCGCGAACCCGATGTCCGGCCGCGTGTGCGTGAGGTAGCACAGGCCCCCGATGATGCTCCGGTACTCGGTCGCATCCACCTTCGCCGCCGTGCTCTCCTTTGAGAGCTTCAGCTTCTCCTCCATGGGTGTCTGACACAGGTTGCAACCGCTTAGACCTCCCTTCTCCACCAGCTTCCGTCCGTAGGAGCTCTGCTTTAAGGTGATGAAGTCCTTTTGCTGCTGCACCTCTACTCCCAGGTAGTAGGTCAGCAAGCCGAGGTCACTCATCTTGAACCTCTTCATCATCTTGCTCTTGAACTCTGTCATGTCTTCTTTGCTCTCCCCGGTGACGATCAAATCGTCCACGTACACCCCGACGATCAGAAGGCCCCACCTTGACCGCCGGGTGTACAGAGCATGCTTGGTGTCGCACTTGGAGAAGCCGAGCGAGATCAACGTGTTGTCGAGCTTCACGTTCCACGCCCTTGGCGCTTGTCGAAGTCCGTACAACGCCTTGTGGAGGCGGAACACCTTGTGCTCCTGTCCTGCAACAGTGAAGCATGGAGGCTACTGCACGAACACCTCCTCCGCCAATTCTCCGTTGAGAAAAGCAGATTTCACATCAAGGTGATGGACGTCCCAGCTTTTGGTCGCCGCCAACGCGAGTAGTACTCGCACTGAATCCATGCGTGCGACGGGAGCAAAGACCTCGTCAACGTCGATCCCGTCACGCTGCACATAGCCCTTTGCGACTAGTCGGGCCTTGTAGCGTACCACTTTTCCCTTGTCGTCCCTCTTCACTTTGTACACCCACTTCAATCCGATCAGCCTGCAGCCAATTGGGGGATCCACCAACTCCCAGGTGTTGTTCTCCACGATCGCCCCCATCTCCTCCAACATTGCTGCTCGCCAGCAATCTTCCTTCTCCGCCGCCGCAAATGTGGCCGGCTCCTCAGCCGTGCCCAGGTGAAGCTCTTGATCGTCGAGTACTCGCTCTGTGTGTCCAGGCGGGCTCTCGTCCCCGACGAGATCCCGGATTGCCCGAAACCGGAGTGGCTCGCCGTCGTGTGCTGCATCGATGTACGGCGATGGGTTTGGTGGAGGCGAGACGAAGCGGATCGTCGAATGAGTACTCGAGGCAACGCCAGTTGCCGAATTAGTACTCGGGGCCGCGGATGCTGGTGTTCCCTGCCCAGCAGGGAATCCTGGTGGTGTTGCCGTCGGTGAAGGTGGTGGTGTAGCCGCTGGCGGAGGTGCTCCTGCTTCCGAAGCAGAGGCTTCCCCTGTTTCCAAAACAGAGGACCCGTCCTCGACTAGTTCTGGAGCGCCATCTTGTGCGACGTAGTACTCCGAATACTCGACGCTGAAGCTGCTGTTCACGTGGCCGCCTTCGTCTTCCCCCTCGCTGGACTCCTCCCAGTTCCAGCACGCCTTCTCGTCGAAGACGACATCCCTTGAGATCACCACATGCCCTGCCTACGGATCAAAGAGCCGGTACGCCTTGCTACCAGCCTCGTATCCCAGGAACACCATGGGCACACTTCTGTCCTCCAGCTTCGACAAGTTGGGCTTCGTCATCTTGACGTGCCCAACACAACCAAACGTCCTCAAGAATGAGACATCCGACTTCTTCCCATGCCAAGCTTCGTAGGGTGTGATCCCCTTTAGACTTCTTGTCAGCGATCAGTTCAAGATGTAGACGGCCGTCGTGACCGCCTCACCCCAGAACGCCGCCGGCATTCCCTTCGCCTTCAGCATGCTTCTGGCCATCCCCACGATGGTCTGATTCCGGCGCTCGACTACGCCGTTCTGCTGTGGCGAGTACGACGCGGTGAGGTGGCATCCAACGCCCTCATCCGCACAGTACTGGGCGAATTCCACCGAAGTGAACTCGCCGCCGCGATCCGTCCGCAGCACCTTGTGCTTTTTCCCCGACTCGCCCTCGACACGCGCCTTGAAGCGCTTGATTTCTTCTGCCGCCTCCGCTTTGGACGACAGTAGTGTCAGCCACATGTACCGACTACTGTCATCCACCAGGAGCAGGAAGTAGTGCCTCCCTCCATGTGTCGCTGGTGTGATCGGCCCGCACAGATCACCATGTACCAGCTCCAGCAGCTCCTCTGCTCGGTAGCTGGCATTCTTTGGGAACGAGGTGCGCCGCTGTTTGCCAGCTAGGCAGCTATCGCACAGCTTGCCTACCTGCTCGATTAGCGGCAGCCCTCGCACCATATCGTGGCGCGCCATGCTCGCGAGAGCGTCGAAGCTCTGGTGGCCGAACCGTTCGTGCCAACGCCACGCCTCATCATCCTTCCTTGTCGCCAGGCACACCGGCCTGGCAATGCGCAGCTCCAAGACATAGATCCGGTTCTTGCCGCGCTCCACCTTGGCGAGCAGCTTTTGCTCGCGGTCGCGGATGCGAAGGATTCCGCTCTTGATCAACACCTCACAGCCTCGTTCGTCCAACTGGCCGAGGCTGACGATGTTGCTGCGCAGCTTAGGGATGTAGTAGACGTCCGTGAGCACGCGGTGTTCGCCTGTCTTACAGGCAAAGAGGACCGTCCCACGACCCTCGATGTGTACTGCGGAGTTGTCGCCGAACTTGACGGTACCGACGACGGTGGTGTCGAGCTCGGAGAACGCCTCGCGATTCCCCGTCATGTGGTTGCTCGCTCCCGTGTCGAGGTACCACCGCTCAACATCCTCGTTGTCGTCGCGCCCGAGGTTGACGACTGCACGCGACTCGTCGAGTACTACTCGAGTACTCGGCGCCTCCTGTACACCTTTGCTGAGCGCGCACACCTCCGCCATCAGCAGCGCCGGCTCGTCACCATCTTCTTGCACCAGGTGCGCTCGAACTTGCCGGCGTGGTTCCTTGCAATCGCGGGCCCAGTGCCCGGCCTTGCCGCAGTTGAGGCAGATGTCCTTCGGGGCCGCTTTACCGCCCTTCTTCTTGAACTTCCCCTTCTGCTTGCCACCGCCGCCGCCACCACCTTGTGGTGGAGCAGAGGACCCTGTCCCTGCTGCCATCTTCGTTGAGCGCGCCTCCCACTCCTCCTGAGTGAGAAGCAACTTGGTGCTCGTACCTGCCGAAGTAGTCGTGCGTGCCGCCCTGCTGGCAAAGCGTTCCTCCGCCGCCTTCAATCGCCCGGTGACGTCCTCGATCGTGAGCGCCTCCATCTCGAGGCACATCTCGATCGACATCACCAGTTGATCGAACTTCTCCGGCGTTGTGCGCAGGAACTTGCGCACAGCTGCTTCCTCCGAGATGGGCTCGCCCAGCGCGCCCAATTGGGTGACGATGCCGGTGAGACGGAGGGCGAAGTCCTCGACGGCCTCGCCGTCGCGGAACTCGAGTGCCTCGTACTCGCGACGCATCTGCTGCGCCTTCGCCTTCCGCGCGCACTCGTTGCCGAGCCGCATAACCTTCAACGCGTCCCACGCGTCCTTCGTCGTGTCCTTGGAGCCCAGCGCGACGCGGTACTCCGCAGGTACGGCCTTCAGTATGGCCTCCATGGCCAACTGATCATCCTCCTCATCCTCAGTGCCAACGTCCACGGCCTTCCAAAGACCGCGGGCCTTCAGCATCACCTTGACGACAACCTCCCATTCGGCGTAGCTGCTGCGGGTGAGGACAGGGAACTGGGCATTCCCAATGTCCCGAACGGTCTTCTTTACCACATACGTCGCCCCGCGACGTGGTGAAATCGAACCAGCCCAGCGACCGGTGGATTGGAAGCGGCCTCTGTCGCGCCCACGCCCGTCCCTTCCTCTTTGCTACTCAGCCATCGCTGGCTCACAAGATCACTCAACCTTGACTCTGATACCACTTGTTGGCAACAATGGCTGCAGCACTATGCAGCAAACAAGTACTTGGGTAGGGAGGAAGGAAGCAGCAGAGGAAGATGAAAATGAAATGGGGCTGCTTCAAACTTCTGAGCTGCAGCTGCTCTTCTTTTATAGATAGGCAAACTTAGTCCCTAAGCTAAGCTAGAGTACAAATCCAAATTTGCTACTACTACAACTTATGCCTAATGTTGCCTATTGCAACTTTGCTACTACTGCTAGCTATTTACAGCTGCCTAGCTGCTGTAATTGCTTAACAAGCAAGGTAAACAGCTAGTTGCCAACATGCCACTACAGGCAAGCAGCTGCTGGCAGTGAGCCCATGTGCTCTAGCTGCCGACTACTGATTACAAGCAAGAGAGGGTAATTAACTAACATACTTTAGTATCTGAAACAACTCCAAGCGCTCACGTAGTGATTTCGGTGATAGGAACTTGGCACATTTCTTATTCTCACTACCATGATGGCAAAGATCAACAATCATCCCATGAAACCTCTTGTCATTTCCTACAAGCGGCCCTCCAAGTGCAGCCTAGAACAAAAGCAAAGTTGCATGGTTTGTAAAGGAAAATGCATTTTTCACTTTGGTGCATGTACACTAGACAAAAGATATCATAATGCAAATATTAGTTGAAAGCTTTCCGTAATGCCAAAAGTAAAAATATATCAACAACATACCTCTGTTAAATCTTGACTATCAGAAAGGAAGATGTTGGGAGATTCATTGGACAGAGAACACATGGCCATAAAACTGCCTGAACTGAAGGCACGCCCAGCGGCTAGTACAGAACCATCAGGGCAGTCAGGTGATTCCTGAAGATCGAGATCTAGAGGATCGTCATCTAGGTAGTTGATGGATGTAACAATAGCAATATCTTTATCATATAGTCCCAAGAACCCAGCAGTAGTTGTGTTATCAGGAAGACGCACTTGAATCTATTGATAAAGCAGTAGATCAGCACAGATGGACACCAAATAAACAAATCAAAATGAAGGGCATAATGATCAGCAGCACCAACCCTCAAGTCATCATTTCTATTTCTTTTGTCATTGAATTCTCTAACCAAACATGCTGAAGTGACAAATCTTGTTAGGTCTAGTATAGAGCTTCCAGGTGGTAGAGTTATGCCAGAGCATGCAAATAACATGTTTTCTTCTGCACAAGATCATAATTTAAATCATTAACAGTAACAGAAAAATAGCAAAATAGAAATTAGGAAAGTTTGTAAGCATACCAGCACAATCGCCATCAAACAAAGCAAGCGAAACAACATCGGATTGACAAAGTTCTTTGTCACGTTTAACTTCAACACCAAATGGTTTCTCTTTAAAGCAAATGTTTGACTTCCCGAACAGGAAACTTGGTGCCAAATTGTTCCTCCTCAATAGCACATATTTTATCATTAAATTCAACCAACGCTGCATGACTAGCTTGTACTAGTTAACAGATATGATACTCTCAAACGGTCAGTGTTCTATTAGAGGCTTTAGAGCAATATGTGCACAGAAAATGAAGGAGCGGCAAATTCAAAAGCAATACTCACATTTCAACATTCTTTTAATGGCCCGGCACAAGCCTTTTGGGGATGAGTGTTTTGGGCCATCACTGCCACTTGAAAGCTGGAGTTTCTTCCTTCTAGTTCTAGTTCTCTGTTCCCTAGTCACGCCTCTCTCAGCACCCCTCTTGTTTTTGAGGTCCTTTGCCCTGAAACGGAGAGTAAATGCATAAGTTTAGTGGGATGGATGTCAGCTTATTTGCGGCCTGAAATATGTACAGAATCCCACCAATTTCGATCGTCTTAGTAAGGGACTGTTGACTGCAGGCCGTCATTGTTTAGTAAACAGACTCACAGTTCGAACTGCTCCGTGTGAGCAGCTACAACAACCTAAAACAGTAAGCAACCTATAAACACTTACATCGCGCAACTCTTAACTTGTCCCCGATGAAGCAAGTGAAGAACCGGGGGGCGATGCTAGCCGTGAGACGCGTAGTCCCCGAACACTCCGCGAGAAGAGTCGCCGTCGACCGTGGCGAACCCGCCGCCCGCGAGACTGCGAGAGACGCTGAGATGGTTTAGCCGTTTAGGCCCGTCTCAATGGAGGAGGTCATCACACAGTTACCAAGACTGGAACCTTAAGAATCGTGCCAGTGGAGGGTCATGGTGATGACCCTCCCCTATCATTTCATGACATTTCTCATTCTCTCTCCTCATAAATTTGCTGATGTGGCAGGAAATTTAATGCCCATGACCCACTCGTGACACTTCCCACTGAGACTGGCCTTAGGGCTTGTCGGCTGCTTGCGCAGGAATTTTTTTTATATTTTTTCGACGATTTTCCGAAAATAAATAGCCGTTTCAAACTTTGTCAAAAGTAGCCTCAAACCACCGTTTCAACTGGCGGCAGGAACCTGCCGCTGTTTCACACGGCGGCAGGTCCTGTAACCGCCGTTTCAAACGGCGGTAAGGGCTTGCCGCCTTTTCAAATGCCGGTAACCCTAACCGCCAAACAACAGGGCAGTTTCTCTTAAGGTAGCGGACGGCAGGTCGGCTGGGGTTGGCGGTCAACCGCCAAATCACACGGCAGTAGGTCAGGGCCTACCACCGTGCAAAACGGCGGTAGGTTTTTTTTAAATTGAAATGACATCATCTAAATTAAAGATAAATCACCGATGAAATTGCAATGGCATGCACGACACAACTCTAATCCTAACATGCCTTAGGGAATTTAGATACTGGATTACATTCGAAAACTAGTTGTACGAGAACTGGTCAGAGAGCAAGGAGCCGACGCCTGAGGACTGCTGAGACGGCATGTAGTACCCCGGTGGTGGTGGTGGAGGTGAAGGAGGAGGGGACCAATCTCTCATCTTCGCATGACATTCACAAGTACAAGTCGCACAAGGGCAGCACTGGTTGTCGGCGGGACGATCTGGGGAAGCAAGTGCTTCGTCCAGGTGCCGCTTCAGGTTGTAGATGACGATGTCGTGGAGGTAGTTGATGTAATCCTGATAGGGGTTAATGGCTGGGGGATCCACCCATTGCGAGAAGCCACAGTTGTCATCATCGTCGGAGAACTGAAAAATACCAAAAAAATGTTAACAAACCAAGCATGACTGATGAACAAATATCATTTCCACAGCTTACTCTTGCTAGTGGGCAGTGCCAGAAACGACGACCGTAGTTGCCCCAACCCTCGTAGACTTGCATCACGCAACGCTCACCGTGTGAACATGTTGGCCACAACACCGGTTTGTTAGGTGCGTAGCTTCTAACTTCACGCACGGAACGGAAGTCCCTCTTGTGCATGACTGGAAATTCCCCCTTGAACTCCGGATCTTGCTCCTCCCAGAAATCAGGACCACACCCATATTCACCTCCACTCCCGGAAGCCATTGCGGTTTGTTGTGGAGAGGCATCGTAGAGGAGGGTGATATATGTAGAAGAAGGGTGAGTGGTGGGTCCTTCGATCCGTGGGAAGGGAATCAAAGTAGTGACTCTGAGGAAGCACACCCTAGCAGTAGGGTACTGTAGCGTTGTGGGCCCTTTGATCCGTGGGAGAGAAAATTTGCAGTGACTCAGAGGAAACACACGGTACCCTATATGTTCCAGTCACTGACAGGAAGCACACCCCTAACCGACTCTAACTGACGACGGAATTAATTCATGGTTTACAATTCATACAATCCGACTCCGCTGCTACTACTCTAGATCTACTGAGTACAACGAGGGTATTTCCCCTTCCTAATGGCATCGGGTCCAGCTTCCTTGGCCCGTCGAGCCCTCTCCCTCTTCCTCTCCCTATCAGCTTCGCGGGTCTAGGCCTCTTCACGCTCTCTCATCTGCTGGCGAACGCGAATTTCCTCCTATTGTTGTTTGCGTTTTTCCTCTTGTTTTTCCACCTCAATCATGCGGAACCACATCTCTCTTGCATCACGGGCCGTTGACTCGACGTACCTCTTGTCGTCGTCAGACTGCTGGGTATCCAGCCACTGCATGAAATCACAAAGAGGAGGTGGACTCTTTTTGCAAAAACATGTTAGTAAAAAAATACAAAAAATTGACAAATGAATAATCAAGAATTGCACTAAGTTCTTACTTTGGGTCTATCATTGCGGTTCAATGGCTTGATCGGGTCGTGCGCATAGTTGGCGCACATGAAGAACCGCATCCCGTAAGCGTGCCCGAGAGCCTTGCACTTGACAACCTTGCAATTGTCACCGCAGTAGCACATAGGAGTGTGGATCCCCTTAGGCATCGCAACCACCTCTTTCCTCGTAGTGAGCAACTCCAAGTCCAACTCAGGACCTGAGGCAGCCATTCCGAACCTGCAAAACAAGGTATTATTTGGATGTTAGCACATGCGGAAATCCAAATATTTCAACAAAATTTTAATAATGCAGTAAAAAATATCAGAAGAAATTAAGGAATACTGGTTCAATTATTACAACACAATTAAAATAGGATCTGGTTCGTACAGAACAACATTACACTATTATTACAACTCCATGATTCAAACGAAATAGTATTTCAGATATTACACCACTGCAGGAAGAAACACTACAACATCGCACAACATGACAGACTCCAGCCCTTCCTGCGACGTGACGACGAAGGTTTAGCTTCCTTGGTAGGTTTTGTAGTTGGTGGATTAGCAACATACGGGTCTGCTGGTGGAGCATAAGGACCACCCGGAGCATAAAGACCACCATAAGGAGGTTCCTCTCCTCTTGCAATGGCATCAGCAGTTTTCCGTTGCAAATAATGATGCATTTCTTTTGGAGCATAAAAACCATTCCATGGAGGTTCCTCTCCTCTTGCAATGGCATTTGCAGTTTTTCCTTGCAAATGACGAAGCATGCCTCTTTCCAACGTGCTCATTTTCTTCGGATCAGGTGGTGTTTCGAATGTGTTTTTCCCCCTGCGGTGTGAGGAATCACGATTACCCCCACCATTGCCATCCTCACCACCTCCGGCAGCAGCAGACGCCATCTCTAATTACTGTTACATAAATTCAATATGACAAATAAATATGATAGCATGAATAAGTTCGTACACAACATAATCTAAGGAAATACTAGTTCAATTATTACAACACGTCCGACTACGGCAAATGAGACACTATTACAAACAACTCAGCGAAATAAGACAACTAAACTCAATGCATTCCTTCATTGCGGCGGCTACGACGTCCACGTCCACGTCCCGAAGGTGCACTTCCACTAGCCGAAGGTTGGGCAGCATCATCCGCGTTTGACGAACTAGGTGCATTTTGCAAGCGTACATTGTTGCAGTGCATTTCTTGTAGGTATGTGCTGGGTTGTTGCACTTTGAACAGAGCGCCACTGAACGACCAGCTTCAGCTTCATCCATGTTGTTCCTGATCCTCTTCTTCTTCCGTCGACCAACGCCTTGGCACAATTCGGGATTTGGATCAGTTATGTATGTTGCATTTCCTTTAGGATCTTCAATGAATGAACTGATGAAGAGATGACCCTCCAGAGTGTGGTTCCAAGTGTCCAGGTGTGACAGAACCGTCCAAAATAAATCCGGATTATCACTTAAGCCGGTCCACTTGGCTCATAAGCGATAACCAAGAGCTATTTTGTCGCCTCTGCCGGGTCATGCCCGGTAAATCACTTTCACAGGATCGAGATATGCGCTAAGCCCACACGAAGGCGGGACCAGAGTACATCATTACATTACATAAAAGTCCTCAAGTACTTAAAATTACAACTAGGTTTTTCATACATAAAAGTAAATGTGCTTCAGAGTTTAAACAGCGGAAATAAAACTAGCGGAAGATACACATGAGAGGCCATCCATAGAGTATCATTCTTCGTCATCATGCTCCCACTCAAGTTCCCAACTGGAATAGATCCAGGCCAGATGGGATTACCTGAAAACCACAAATTAAGCAAGACTGAGTATACTAATACTTAGCAAGACTTACCCGACAGAAAGAAATTACAACTAGACATGCAAGACTTTTTGGCTGGTGGGTTTCTTTTGCCAAAAGCGACTAAGAGTTGATCCTTAATTTCAAATTTTAGCTCATATTCTAGTATGTTAACCATTCTAGGTGAGCACCTGTACTAAACAAGCATGTTGTGCAAACAATATTAAATAGGCAACAATATTAATCAAAATGTTTCATGAATAAATATGGGGTAGCCAGTGGTCAAGCCGACTCAGATAACGGTGAGTGACCGACGATCGATCGATTTATATCCTTGCAAGGTAAACCCAAGATACACGGAAGAAGGTAGACCAAATGCAGGGTCTACCCCAACCAGGTGGTTCCCGTCATTCCCCAGATTAAGAAAAGATGCTACAGTCCTAAGTACAAGGTTTACTGGTACGCCCAAACATGGCACGTCCAGAATCACACTTGCACTACCGGTAGCGAACCGGGAGACACATCTCAAGATTAGTAACGATAAAATTCCCGCACTGGTTCATTAGGTACTAGGCTTACCGGTCCCATTCCCGACAAGCACTTGGTACGTTCAATAGCTTAGACCAGCACCATGCTACTCCGTCGAGACCGAACCCATTGCTCTTACCACATGAGCGAGTTAATTTATCCAACTTATGATTCCAACATAAGCATCCTATATCTCGCGAGCAATGAGTCATTACTCGACTTCTACCGTATCCTTAGAGCATGGCACTAGCGTTCCTAACATATTAGTAAAAGAGCATAGGAGTCCTAAGGATCATGCATCTAGGTTTCAAACAACTCCTGAAACTTAAATGCACAAAGTAAAGCATAAGTACTGAAAAGTAAAGGTGGAGTGAGATTTTATCAAAAGATTATATGCATCCGGTGCTTACCTTCCTCTGCCTCAACACTAGCCTTGGGCTCTTCTGGACTTTGGTCCAGGTCTTGCTGCACACTAGTCTGGTTCACCTCTCCGCTAGCTGCTCCCTCCTCCTCCTGAGTGAGCGTGTACGACCCGTCCGGTAAATCTACACGTTCACATGCATATGCATTAGATTATAGTGAGGGTGGGAGAATTACCACCAAACCCAACTCTTGTTGGCCATATTCATCTAAACATTATTATTTTCTCACAAAAATTATTAGGGTGGTGTGATGATGAACTAAACACTATTTTGATGGTGATTGTGTACATATTTAAACATAAGTAAATTAAATAACTTTAAAAACAGCAAGGGGTGTGTTGAAAATTCAAAAACAGAAACATGACATGTTTTCACAATTTAACACCTTAATTGCCCTTTCTTTATTTAATTAATTAAAACAAGCCTTACAACCATAAATTCATATTAAATCAAAAACACCTCAAATGAGCCTAAGCTTTTGCACATAGCAACATATACCTATTTTAAGCCCACAAACCAAAATCTAGCTTAAGATCATTTATATATTAATTTATATGTAAACGATAAATCTCAGCCTAGTTTATCTACATTAAATCCTACAAAAAGATTTACCATTCTTTTTGGTCTCAACTTTCTACTACAAACCAAGTATGTCAAATCTAAGCAGCTGACCAAAGCATAGGTGCAGATTCAAATTATTTTTCAAATTTTGAATTTAAACTCCTACACAAGATTAAATCCAAAACACATACCAAAACACATCCTAAAATCATATCGATTCTACCAGAGGCACTATTCATCAAGACAAAGCGCTAAGGTGCACTTGTGCTTAAAGAAAAGTTTAATAAAGGGGCTATAAAAAGCATCAAGCTTAATCTAGCATAAAGATTACATAAATCATAACTAAAAATATACACATCAAACTCATTCCAACTTTGGTCACAAACCTAAACATGCCATAAAGAGCAACATATCCAAAATTCAAGTCCATAGCATGTGTATATTTTAAACTACACTAAAAAGACATCAAACTGAGTTTGAATTTTTAATTCAAAAACTACATAAAAAACCCTATACAACCTTTATAGAAAAGGTAGAGTTCTTCACCAGGAAACCAACAAAATTAGATTTGCATTTTTATGATTTCTCTACGATTTTTAATGAATTTTCTAAGTTGCAGCCGAAGGCCCTAAACACTTTTACAACCGGACCCTTGCCTGAAATTTCAGAATTACGAAAGGACCCCTGCTTTACACAAAACACCCTAACTAAATCGCAATCTTCACAGGTGAGCCCTCGCTGGCGCAGGGGATGGCTCCGGCGGCCGGAGGAGCGGCGGAGGGGTGCGGTGAGTGGCCGGCGAGCCCTAGGTGACCTACCCGAAGCTTGTGGAGGTGCTTGCCCGGCCGGAATTGACGCCGGGGACCCCCCTCGATGGAGCGCAGGGACTGCGCCCGCCTGAATGCGGCTCCCGGCGGCGGCGGCCGGAATTCCGGGTTGCGGTGACCGGGGTTTGCTTCAGGGCTTGAAGGGGAGGGAGAGGAGTGGAATGGAGCGGCGCTTGTGGGTGGAGCCGGAGTTCGGAGTGCGGCGGCGGCGGGCAATGGTGGCGGCGGCGCTCTGCGAGGTCAGAGCGGCGGCGTGCAGAAAGGAAACGACGACGGCGTGGCTGTGCTTATGTAGGGGAACGACGCGCACGACTAAGTCGAGGCGAAGCCACCGGCGCGTGCGCGGCCACTTGGCGCATCGCATGCGCAGCACGCGCGCACGGGCGCGCGGGCATGCGGCGCGTGGCCGGCTCGGCACCCGCGGTTTGTGTGGGCGTGGCGCACAGGGGACGACGAGGCGGAGGGCCCACGGTCACGGCGCGGTCCACAGCGAGGTCTCCGGGGTGACCGTACGCCGGAACAGGGCGTGCACGGCACGTGGCAGGCGCGGCTCCGAAACGTCCAGCGCGCGCTCTGGTTCAGAGGTGCGACGGCAACGTCGATTCTATTTCGTGATACAGTTTTCGAAATTACGAAACTCCAAAAAGTGTCAACATACTCGAAAATCTCCAAAAATAAAAGTTGTAGAGGAGCTATAGACGTACCACTTTTACAAAAGGCGACCTATGTTTTGATCAACGGATTTGTGGGAAAATCGTGATGAAAAAGCAGGAAATCTCGGCCCCATTACACTGTGCGCAGGAACTTCGTCTCAAATTTAAGCGGCTTTGCACTCAAAATTAGAATATCCGCCAATTATGAAAAATGTGTTCCTTGAAATAAGGAACAACTTTTGTATTGGCCAATTTTGAACTTCTATATTGAAATTTGGAGAACACGTAAGAAAACCGAATCAGCCTTTTGGAGCTCTAGGGGTTTGACCATGTTTTGAGAGTTTGACCAAGGGTTTAAGTGCAAAAGTGTGCAAAATCAAGCAAAACATGCTTAGGGACTAATTAATCTTGATTATCATGAGTAATTGAAGTACTTAATTGAAGTAACATCAGGGATGTTACACCAGGATGGTTTGCTTCAAGTAGTACCTAGACACGTACCGACCCCAGTGCCAACCTTTAGTTCTAAAACATGCAGCTAGCACATGACTGCAAGGCTTGTGTAGTAGCTGCGGTTTGTGGCAGGAGCATGAGCACGTCATGTTGCCTAGAACTACAATTTGCCTCCTCTCATTGCCTGTTTTCTGCGATTTGGCTTTGCACTCGACCAGATACTTCCACCTAGTATCAGAGGCACTTGCACGGTGTATAGGCTCAAGCTCTGCTCGGTGACTCAGAGCCTTCTTCTGTTTTATGTCCAGGTACTCACTCATTGCTGTGGAGTACAACTTCTGACTATCAGCCATAGCTGTGTGTGCTTTATTTGCACGCTCATAAAAGTACTTCATTGTGCGGTACAGGAAGAACTCAATGATGCCAACTAAAGGATAACACTTGGCCCCACACAAGACTGCATTGTACACCTCAGCAAAATTAGTGGTCTTGATCCTAAACCGTACACCTCCTGTGTCGTGCAAGAGACACCATTTCTCCTTCGGCTCGTTCTCAATCCACTGGCTGAAGGTCTTCACTGCACGTCCCCTTCTCCTTCTCACATTAGGAGCATCTAACCCAATATCCTCAAGAGAAATTGGCTCTTGCCCCGGTTCAGGATTGACTGGTTTCTTTGTTATTTCTTCTGATGCTTTCTTTGTGAGTTCATCTAGTTTTTTCCATATCTCATTGAACTTCCTCTCCTGATTCTGCGAGCATAACCATTTGAACAGTTCAGTCAGTTGCTTATTCTTGAATTGGCTGTGGAAGTTTGCTCCCATATGCTTAATGCACCATCTGCTATGAACATCGGGCCACTAGGCTGCTCTGTTTCTTTCTTCGCTCCCCTCTTTGATGTCATTCATCGCCTGCAAAATTCCTTTGTGCCTATCGTGTATGACACACACGTTTGGCACCTCCTTCACCACCATCTGCTTCAGCCTCTCCAGAAACCGGTACCAACTATCATCATTCTCTCCCTCCGCAAATGCAATAGCCAATGGAACAACTGATTGTTGCCGTCTGCTGCCACCGCTGTCAAGATTGTGCCCTTGTATTTCCCTGTCAAGAATGTGCCATCTATGCAAATAACGGGTCTACAATGTCTGAATGCCTCAATACAGGGCCCCAATGCTAAGAATGACCGCTGAAGAACAAGCTTGCCTGGCCTAGCTACCAAAGGATATGTCTTGATGTCATAGTAGGTGCCAGGATTTAACACAGCTATTGTATTCAGCAAGGCTGGTAAATTGTTGTAGGATGCTTCGTAAGTACCCCACCTCATCTCCATAACCTTCTTCTTCGCCCTATATGCTTTGCCATAGCTGATCCTGTACCTAAATTTCTCCTCGATGGCACAGATAATGGACTTGGACTCATAAGCTGGATTCTTCCACAATCTGGGAGTACATGTGGTTAGCAACAAATCCGGCAGTCAAATTCTACTGACTTGCATCTAACTGGTCAAGTGTACATGTGTGATCCACAACTGTACTGATCTTCCAGTAATCTTTCCACTTGCCCTTGTAAGCATGCACTCTAAATGGACAGTCGGGCTTCACACAACGAACATCATACACTGCTGGAGAACTCTTCAATACCCTAAACTCCCTATTCAAGGTCAAGGTGGACCACCTCTTTACTGCATCCTTAAGCTCTCCTGAATTTGCATACAGAGCTCCTTCGCACACCTCATTCTCCCGGTACTCCCAAGCCACATTCACACCAGGATTTACAGTAAGTTGTGAGAAATCATAGCTCTCCCAGTCACTTGGCATAATGGATTCATCCTCATCATCTGAGGAGTCATCTTCCAATGCACGTTCATAGTCATCGATCTCTGCATTGAACTGCCTCATTACTTCAGGGTCTTCTTCTCCCCCATCTACCACACCAATTGCTTCATCCCCCTCTTGCTCTTCCTCTGCACCACCATCTTCCTCCCCACCCTCTTCCTCCTCTCCACCATCTTCCCCTCTCCCCCATGATGACTACTCTGGCCTTGACCCTCTGCTTCCTCATTCAGTTGTACATTCGGTACAAACTGGACAAGCAAAACCATCGGAGCACCAATTGTGCATGCACTCCTGACATAACGCCTCCAATTTTCAGTACCTTCTAAGTGCATAAGCTCCCAAAACACTGGTTCACTTCTGTTGAACAAAGCCATCACCGACAGTTTTCATTGCTCTTCATCTTTCCTGAATGCCTTGTACAGCCAGTTGGTTATGACCAACCAAGGTCTTTCTTCGGCTCTTGTAAGATCTCTTGTCACTGTTTAATTTCCCCAGATCCATAAAATAATTGAACTCGTACTGTCTGTGACATCCCTGATATCATATAGTGTACAAATACTTAGATTAACTACTAATAGTACTATGCAAGTAACTAAAATAGTTTTGAGCAATAAAATACTACTATGCAAGTAATTAAGGTATTTCCTGAATATCTATGCTAATTATAGAATTTCTAAACTATTTTCTGAATTTCTAAACTATTTTTATAATGTTCAAACTATTTTTATAATTTCTACGCTAATTATTGAATTTCTACGCTATTTTCTGAATTTCTAAACTATTTTCTGAATTTCTAAGCTATTTTCAGAATTTCTAAACTATTTTATTAATTTCTAAACTATTTTCTGAATTTCTACGCTAATTATACTATTTGTAAACTATTTTCTGATTTTCTACACTAATTCGACTATTTCTAAACTATTTTCTGAATTTCTAAACTATTTTCTAAATTTCTACGCTAATTCTAGTATTTCTAAACTATTTTCTGAATTCCTAAACTATTTTCTACATTTCTACGCTAATTCTAGTATTTCTAAACTATTTTCTGAATTTCTAAACTATTTTCTACATTTCTAAACTATTTTCTAAATTTCTACGTTAATTCTAGTATTTCTAAACTATTTTCTAAATATCTAATATATTTCTAGTATTTCTAAACTATTTTCTAAATTTCTTATATATTTTCAGAAGTTTTAGAAATATTACCAGTGCAACGGAAGAGCTTCTCTACCGGATGCTCCTTCTCTTCCGTCGAAGGCCGGATGCGTTGCTAGGAGTGAGCTGGGAGCTCCACCCCGGGGTGCAGCTTCTTTTATAGGAGGGGGCACCTACCGCCATTTGTACTGGCGGTAGGTCGGAGCTACCGCCAGAGGAAGTGACGGTTCGACCTGCCGCCCTGTCAAACGTCGGTTGGTCAGTCAACCGCCATTTCTTCTTCCTCAGCTTTCTTCTCCTCCGCCTCTGTTTCGCATCCGTGGTTGCCGTCGGGGGAGGTCCTCGCGCCCGGTGCCCGGATGGGTGGGAGGTGGGCGGGGGCGGCCGTCGGCGAGTCGCCGCCGGCCGCCGATGGTGGTCGGGGCGGCGGTTCTTAGGGTTAGGGTTTCAGGGGGTCCGGGTTTTGGGGTGCTCCATTGGTCCCCGGACCTTAGAAAGGAGGGGGTCGGGGGAGGCGGAGGACCAGCGGTGGCAGCGGTTCGGCCGGCGGCGGAGGCGAGGTGGCGCTGTAGCGTCGCCGGCCGGGCGGGGTTGGATGGCCGGTGGGCCGGTGACCGGCGGCGGGGGTGACGAGAATGGTTCTGGTTAGGAAGGGCGGGGTAGGGGCGGTGGTGGAGGGTGGGGGGACGGCGCGGCGGCGGGGTAGCTGCCGGTCGGGGCGGAGGACGAGGCGGCGGGGGTGGTGCTGGAGGAGAAAGAAGGTGAGGAAGAAGATGAGTAGTTAATGGCCCTAATGGGCTTTATGGTTCGCATGCTTATCTACCTTCCGAAAGGGAGATAGGATCCCCCCTTCCATCCCCGTGCTGCTGACGCGCACGGGCGCTCCGCGGTCAGCCGCCGCCCGAACCGCGGTCAACGGACGGGGCCGTGGCCATCCGCCCCAAGCCGGGTGCCGGCAGGATGATGGTGGTATCGCGACTCAGCGGCGTGGCAGGCGCAGGAGGAGATCGCGAAGAAATTGAGCACTTGCGTCGGCTGTGCGTCGACATGGTCGAGGTCTAGATCGAGGACGAGGAAGAGGAGCTCGTAGGAGAGGGTGTCGATGGGGGGCGGGGGCTGGGAGAGGTGGCGGCAGCGCTTGGTTTGCTGGGCTGCGTCCGCGGCAACGGCCATGGGGTTGTCCTGATCCGGATGGGTACTGTACTACCATGGGTGACTGCAGAGGATGGAGGAGAGTGAGAGAGCAGGAGAATTAGGGTGCCTTTGGCACACCTTCGGCAGCTGTTTCGCACGAAGCTGTGCCAAACGGTCTCCCGAAACGACTTTGTTGGCGAATCGCTTCCCAGCCTCCCACGATTCCCGCTCTCTAGAGCAGTTCGGCCGGGGCGAAGCTGCAAAAGGGCAGCTTCCCCCGCTTCGCCCTGCCCTTTGCTAAGCCTACCCCCGGTGGGGCCCGCGGGGAGGTGGCGGTTGGCGGTGGCGCAGAGGAGGTCGCCGCAGTGGAGGAGCTCGGCGGGGGCGCGGGGCTCGACGGTGGTCGAGGAGCTTGGCGGCCGGGAGACGGCGGGCGCAAGCGGCCGCGAGAGGCGGCCGGCGCACCGGCAGAGGTGGCGGGGGAGGGGCTGGGCGGCGCATCCGTGCGTGCGATGGGGGCAGGGGCGGGGGAGGCGGCCAGCGCAGGCGATAGGGGAGGCGGCGGGGGAGGCGGCTGGCGCAGGCGGCGGGGGAGGCGGCTTGCGCACCGGCGCAGGTGGCGAGGGAGGTGGCGGGCAGGCGCATCTGTGCGTGCTGGGGGTAGGGGTGGGTGAGGAAGAGGATAAGGTTAGGGATAAGGTGAGAGGAAAGGAAAAGAGGGAAAATAAGAAGGGGAGGGGAAAGGAAAAAATAATAGGAAAGAAAAAGGAAAGTAGAAAAGGAAATAGAAAAAAATGAGGGAAGGGTATTATGGGTATTTGGCCCTCTTATCGATGTGGCACAGCCAGGAGAAGTTGTTTTGCCAAATGTTTCTCTAAAACTGATTCAGCTTCACCAGCGAATCCGCTTCACCAGTACAGCCACAGCTGAAGCTGCCACAACCACAGCCGTGTCAAACGCACCCTCAGAATGTCCACAGCAAGACTACTCAACTTCAAAGGCAAATAGCCCTTATACGGAGAAGAGAGAGAAGATTTACATCCCCAAAAGAGTAATGCCCACAGCAGTCCACACCTATCCCCTCCTGCATCCTACCGTTGGCTCGCGAGATAGGGCCGCGGCAGCCACGTCGACGCGCTCCTGCTCCGCTCGCCGCTCCTGCCAGTAGGGAGAGGACGGACGGGGGAGAGGAGGCCATGTCCCCGTCCGCCACCGCTCCTACCCTGCTTCCATGCCGTGGTGCAGAGGGAGACGACGGGCAGAGAAGAGGGAGAGGAAGAGGGCGCGTAGACGGCCTCCGACAGCAGATCCGACGGCTTGGTGGCCGGATCTGACACTCCCGGCGGCGGCTCGGCGCGGTGAAGGGGAGCACAACGTGGGACGGCGTGAGAAGGTGACCGGCGCGTGGGGGGTGGCGGAGGGCGGAGACCGGCGCGCGGGTCGGCGGCTGCGGCGATCAGCGCGTGGGCGCGTGGAGACGGCGAGCGGCGCGTGGGGGTGGCGGAGGGTGGAGACCGGCTCGTGGGGGCGGCGGTGGGCGGAGACCGGGCGCTGGGGCGGAGAGGGAGAGGAGCGACACGACGGTTGGGATGAGGTAGAGGAGAGAGAAACCTGAGATTGAGTGGTGAAAGTGGAGGTACCTCGTTATGAGGATAGGGATATTTGAATTGTTGGAAGGTGTACAGTATTGATTTCTCCCTCATTTTGAGGTTGGGGGTGGGAATGGGTAGCTTGCTGGACGATGGACCCGAGGGAGGATTGAGAAAAAGCTTCTGATGAGATATTACAGCTGGTCTGCATGCCACCCACGAACACGCGTCGAGTAGCTTCATCAGTATGACATAGAAGTGTGAACGAGAATGCAGAGCAACTGCTCACAATATTTAGAATAATTCAGTGATTTTTCAGAGCATCTACGAGAGTATCTAATATTTTCTTTCTAAAAATATGGAGTTTTAGTGCTTCTAAAAAGTTATTGGAAAGAATAAAAAAAAGTCATCTCCAAGAGTTCCTAATAATCTACTCCTAAAATATACAAGATAATTTTACATCAGGAATCCTATACTATTTTTAAATTATCCTAACCACTTTTCTTTCTTTCTTGTACATTTGCATCAGGAATTTTTTTTTACTCTATATTGTTTCTGAGCCCTTCTACCTTGTTTTAAGAGAGGAGGATACGCGTCGACCAAAACTACGTAACTTTACACCGGGAAAAAAAAGTCGTTGCAGGAGTCCTGCACACCCTCCGTCGTACAGGACGTCCTCAATGTTTGCCGCGTGGCAGCAGAAGGTGGGAAGAGGCCTGTGCACTCGGCTCATATGGCAATTTTCTCGATCGGGCGCTAGCTCGGCTTAGCCGCGTCTCGACCGCGATCCCTCTCCTTCTCGTCCCTTTCGTTCACCTCTTACCACAACTTCCCGTCGCAAACCCTGGCTGCCATCGCCGGCGCGAACCCCGACTGCCTGTCGCCGGCGTGAGAATATTTCCAGATGAATCCGCGGACCTCGTCGAGCGCTATGCTCACGCTCACGCGATGCGAGTGGTCGCACCTCCGTTGCAAATTTCTGCACCTCCAACACCTCCTCCAACGAAACATCGATCTGCTGCCAGAGCCGCACCTATGCGTACAGCGTACATGTACCCATCGCTGACAAGGGCTCCGGCTCCCCACATCGATGTCTTCACCTACAACACACCTCATCGTCGGGTGCTAGTTCACTATGCCATTATGTATATTATCTGACAAATCAGGATGCCATGCAACACACAAGTGCATAAGCTGCACACACGGCCACCGTCCGAAGTAGTGATCAGATTTTTCTTCTTTTTGACAAAGAATCAACAGGAGACTCTAACTGTGTTAATGTGTTATCAACTGCTGATTGGCATGTTCCCTAACGATTTGTATAACAGGGATCAACATAGTCCTCTGCCGATCAACAGATGTCCTCTGCCGTATCAGATGGGTTTGCAGATGGCATCCGATGAGAGGCAGTATATGGCCCGCCTGATCCTCCTAACAGTCTCCTCTCAATCGGCTCCTGCCACAGCGCATGCGTCGTCTAGGGTGATGTGATCCGAGTTGCGCAGTCGGCAAGCTGCTCGCCCCAACAGATGCGCCCAAGCATCAAAGGATCATCAGGTCGAAAAATACGGCCGGTATGCTATGGCGCTCAGCTCGCCCTGATCAACGCAGGAGTCGAGCGTTCTGTGAGCCTGCCGCGCCTGCGAGCCGAGCTGCGATCCCAGGAGGAGGAGCCGAGCTGTGTGATCCCAGGCGGGTGGGACCGAGCAGCACGAGGCGTCGGATGTCTCTTCCGTCCACGCGGCAAAAATCAGAGTGTCGTCCTGTACGGCGGAGAGTATGCAGGAGTCCTGCACCGAATTTTTTTCCTTACACCGAACAGGCTGTTTTTCCCGAGTCCTAAAAGATCAGGGGTGTGGACTTCTAACCTCCTCCTTCTCTCTCGACCAATGCGGCCTTCCACCTCTAGCGCTGCCCGTGCTCCCTCCCCCTCCATCCCCGTCGGGCTCGGCATCTCCACACCATCGGGCCTCTCCACCGGGCCGGCGCATCCCCACCGGAGCCTCTCCACCTCTGCTCTGAGCCAGCGGCGGACGCCAACGGTGGCGGCATCGCGAGGACGGGGCTCTTCATCTGTGCTCCACTGTTAGCTCGTCCTGCGCAACCCCATCCTCTTCTGGCGTCGACACCTCCACGCCGCCGGGGCCTCTCCACCGCGCTGGCGCATCCCCGCTGGAAGGGGGCTCTCCTCCTCTGCTCTCGGCCGGCAGCGAACGTCAGCAGTGGCGGCATCGTGAGGATAGGGCTCCGCCTCCGCCCTCCGTCGGCGGTCCATCCTGCGCAGCCCCTCTCTGGCGCAGCCCTGCGCTCTCGCATCCTCCGGCGGGAGCAGAGGGACAGTGCGGGAGATGCGACTAGCGGGATAGCGAGCAAGTTTCGCTAGCCAAAAGTACCGAGCGACAGGCTCCGGAGGGCGAGCAGGATTCTGAGCGGAGCAAGTAGCGAGGTTGTTGGATGAAGATTCTTTTGGTTTCTTTCTATTTTTACCGAACCGAGTGTGGATAGAGAGGTTGTTGGAGTTTCTCTTAGACCTTTTTGGTTCTCATAAGTCAGATGACTTAAAGTGCAAAACGTGCAAATAAGTTACTTGTAGGAACCAAACAGTCTTGACTTATTTGCACTTTAAGTCTCCTGACTTATAAGTCTCATAAGTAGCTCCACCCATACTCAAAACTCTCACTTTTTCTCCTCCTACCCCAGGTAGGTCCCACCATAACCATAACCATATCCATTGTCCCACCATAACCAAATCCATCTCATCTCCGCGCCCCCTCCCTGATCGTTTCATCTGCCTCCCCTTTCTTCCTCTGCGCCAGCCCCTCCTCCTCCGCTCCCCCACCACCGCACCGACCCCTCCTCCTTTGCTCCCCCACCACCGGCGTCCCTACCTCCTTCGCGCCACCACCATTGGCACCCCCAGATTGATTTTTTGATAATGTCCTTCGAATTCGCCCAATAGTCGTGACGATAGCCCCACGGTGGGCGTCAATGTCGGAGTTTTATATCCGGCAACCTCCATACGGGGTACCCGTCGGAGAGTAGATAGTGGGGATTACCAGACCTGGAACTCGAAGGTATGCGCGGAGACACAAGATTTATACAGATTCGAGTAGCCAGAGTAGCGTACCCTACGTCCTATTTGGAGTAGTATTGCGCCCTGCGCCTATATGTTGTTCCCCGGAGGGATCGTGGATGTGTTCCTAGGTACCCAGCCCTCCTTTATATAGTCCAGGGGACGGGTTCCTAGACGGTTACAAGGTAGGAGTCCTAGTAGGATTACACGGTATGAGTCCTAGTAGGATTACAGGGGAATTCTAAGAGGAATCCGCCTTCCTCCTTCCTTGCAAGTACCCGGGGTGTATGCCCGACACCCTCCTCCGCTCCCCCACGCCCGGTGAAGGAGACGGAGGACAGCGCCCGAACAGCCTCCTCTCTGCCCTCTCCTTTACGGTGGCGAGCAGTAGATCCATCGGAGGAGGCAGCGTCGGCGCCGAATTCGGTGGTCCTCCCTCTCTCCTACGGCCCCTCCTCAGTTGCCTCTACGGAGAGGATGCGGCTCGCACGGTGGCCGCACTCCTCTGGTGGCTCCAGAAGCACCCGACCCCGCATGCCAGAGCCCATCTACCTTATCCTTGCCCTAAAGAGCGCCCCCGCCCGGCGCTTCAAGCACCAGCTCCGCCTCCCGCACTCCCCATTCCCCTCCATCTCCCTCGTCTCTGACCGCCTCTCGGTCGACCTCCTCGAAGACGTCGACCCGCTCCCTTCCTCTGGCTCGAGTCCCCCCCTGCCGCCGCGCGGCATGGCCTAGTCCTCATCGACCGCCGCCTTCGGGTCCCCGACGACAGCGGCAAGCGCCAAGCGCGACGTGACCGTGACCGTGGACCTGTCCGACCCGGCGTGGGTGGAGTCAGCGCGGGATGCGGTGTGCCACGTGGAGCTGCGGGTGGAGGCCGGGACATGCCGCGCCATGCGCGTGGGCCATGACGTGATGTCACGGGAGTATGCCATGGAGAACGTGGTGGCCGTGGTGGAGGATGTCACCGCATGCGTGCCGAGAAGTTGAGGAACATATGGGCGTTGCACATCAAGTCCTCGGAGTCGGTCGCGCTGCCTCTGTTCTAAGCGTCAGGCACAGGTAGTGACCAGGACGTCAAAGGCAGAGCGGCGGATCACGGCAGTGCTCGAGATCCGTGAGTAGGTGGCGGCGTTAGTGGGCTGGCGCCGAGGCAGAGGCAAGGGTTGCCGCCCGGACCATCGTGGTGCCCTGGAAAAAGACGTTCTCGGGAAGGCGGTCCGGGAGGCCGAGGCCGGCTGAGTGTGGAGGAAGGGGAGCAACCTAGTGTCCCAAAAACGTGCTTGCGCAGCTCAAAGAGCTCCTCGTCGTCGCGCTCGTCGATGGGAAGGTCCGGCAACAACAGTCCCGATGGGGTGAAAAAAACAGAGACATGGGACAGGGGCATGGAAGAAGGGTAAAATAGTCTTTACTCACTAACTTATAAGTCACTGCAACCATACAAGACTAACTTAAATCCAAATGACTTATAAGTTGGGTGACTCATAAATCAGTCGACTTATGGGAATCAAACAGGACCTTAGTTTCTGTTGTGCGTGTACTGCTTCATTAGAACTGACAAATTGTTAGAGATAAATTCAAACGTCGAAGCAATATTAGTACCGCTTGGCGAAATTGATCTATTGCATATTCAAACGTTTAAGGGGTGTTTGGCAGCACTCCAGAGCTGCAAAAGTAGCTTCACTTCACGTGCTTCACAAATTTCTCTGCCAAACACGTCCAGCTTCAGTATCTCCACCTATTTTATGGAGTACCTCAAAGGGTGCTCAAAAACACTTGTTTCAAATTTTCTCATAGACCACCCACAATGCCACTGGTTACGCAACATACCAGTTGACTTCTGTTTTTCCGAGCCCCCGAACTGCTCTTCTTCCTCCGCCGCACGGTGTCGCCCTGCCCCTATGTAGCGCCGCTCTGCTCGACTGGCTTGCAGCGCCGCCCTAACCCTTCCCCCGGCCTCGCACGGCGCCGCCCCTAACCCCGTCTTGCCTCGTCGCCTGGCCACGGTCGCGACCCCGCCGCCCAACCCGTCGAGCCTCGCCGGCCAAACCGCACCCTCCCTTAGGCCCACCGCTATTTCCCTCGGGCAGCCGGCCAATCGGCTCCATCGGTAGCACGACGACGATGTAGGCCAAGCCGCTGCTCCACACCGGGGCTATTGGGCGCTCCAATTCCTGGTTGAGGAGCGGATGCGCGCCGTCAAAAAAGGCACTGCCAACGATTCGGTCGCTTCTTCCGCTTCCCCAAGGGCGAATCCACTCGATTGGATTCGTGCGTCATCAATCTAAGCGTAGCTCCTGTTAAATTGAATTCGATTCGTGCCTCAACTCTGTCAAATTGAAGCATCAAATCTACAACCACTAGCCGCTCTGACATTAGAAGCTCTCATAAATCCAATCCACTTGCGTGAGTGGCCAGCAGCCGGCCGGCGTTAGGGTGTTGTGGGTTCGTGCCTGCCCACGGAGCTGAACAAGGGTGTGCGGCAGCTGCGGGTCTAGCGACATCACGCTCACAGACGCGGCTGTAATGTCCCCGCCGCCGCTGCCCCGGCGTCGTGGTCCCGTCGCCGTCGTTGTTGAGTGCCTCGCGGGGGGCTCGTCTTGAGCGAGCAGAGGAAGAGAGGGGAGAGAAGAGGATGACATGTGGGTCCAGTTATAATGGGCAAAATAGACTTTTCACAGCAAGGTTTCATATTTTGGAGCTGGAGCACTTGATCAGCCAAACATGTAAATGGGCTCCATATTTTTCCAAGGTTGGTGAAGTGGAGCACCAAAAGTATGAAACTGGTGGAGTTGAGCTGTTATTTTGAAGGTGGAGTGCTGCCAAACACCCCCTAAGCATATTACATGTTCCTGGAAGTACTCCATAAACATACACAACAATTGGAAATATTCTTGGTTGTGTATTTATCCGGACAAAATTCTTTTTTTAGATTCTGTACCAGCCGATATCAACATGTTTTTTGATCGGACGAATCAACTTCCAACATTTCCGATTTCGTTTCCAAGAAAAATATGGTGAAAATGGTAATAATTTTATTGATCATTTTCAACCATTTGCATCCGTCAGCCGTATCATCATCTATACACTCGGCGAAGTATTTGCCGAGTATTGCACTCGACAACTGATACTCAGCAAAGTATTCTTTGCCAAGTGTCATTCCTTGAACACTCGGCGAATGTTTATCGAGTGCCAGGCTTGGCACTCGGAAAACAAAATGGCAAACGGTGGCAGTCGACGGTGAAGGCGCGGTTTGCCGAGTGCCAAGCCTCACACTCGGCGAAATTTTTGAAAAAATATATAAAAAAACAAGCTCGGCCGTGGCTCCCTGCCGCCACCACGCCGCTCCCCTCAACCGTTGTCACCACCACGCCGCTGCCACCACCAAGACGAGCCTTGCACGGAAGGACGAGCCGCTCCTCCATGTCGTGCTCCACAGAGGCTAGCATCATGCTCGCAAGTGCTCTAGGGAGGTTGGGTGTCGCCAGCCGCCATGCCCCCGGGAGGCTCGCGCGTCGTCAACCGTTGTGCCCCCCCCTAGAAGGCTTGCGCGCCGCCGCGAGAGGCGAGCCTCGCCGGCCGCCGTGGCCCAGGGAGCGCTTGCGCATCGCCGCTCCGCACGCTGCAGGGGCGTCGCTGGCGGGAGATGGAGGGAGGGGACGCGCCAGGAGAGGGGGAGGGGCGCACCACGAGAGAAAGGGAGGGGACGCGCCAGGAGAGGGGGGAGGGGCGCACCACGAGAGAAAGGGAGGGGAGGGGGGCGTCGCCCGCAGGAGAGGAAGGGGAGGGCGGCGTCGAGAAGGAAAGGAGAGGGGTAGCGCACGGCTGGATAAGGCCAAAATGGATTAAATATCATGAATAATATTTTTTCGACTAATTTTACAATATTATTATAATCACTTCCGATTCAAATCTGACTTATTCAAAAAAATTAAATGAAATTAATAACTTTAAATATAGCAAACAGAATCAAAATTCAACATACAGTACCCAGTACTATATAAGAGCTAAAGAAAGAGTTGGGAAGGAAGGGGAGGGAAAAAATTATAATTTTGCCGAGTGCGGGGATATGCCACTCGCTGGTTGGAATTTGCTGAGTGCTTAATCTTTGCCGACTGTCGCAGGTTAGTTTGCTGAGTGTTTGTGATACAACACTCAGCAAAGACAATTTGTGTCTGAGTGCTGAGACTTTGATGAGTGTTTTCATGGTAGCACTTGACAAAAAGCACGTTTACCGAGTGCTCGACGGAAAGCACTCGGCAAACAGTTTTGCACTCGGCATATATGCCGGGTTTCCCATAGTGCAAGACCATAATCCAAGACCATAGATAGGTAGATACTGATCAATCGGGTTGTTTTTTTAACAATCAATCGGTTTTTTTAAGTGCTCCCTCCATTGTATCTTGATAACCTATTTTCAAAATTGATTTTTTCTCTTATGATAATCATATTTGAGTTGTCATCTCAGATTGACGTGGATGACTGTTGGGTTCTCAATTCTCATCTAGAAACGGTTCATTTGGCTGGTAGTTGGTTGTTGGTGCTGATTTGTTCTGAGAGAAAAGTACATCTGACTGGTGGCTGGTTTGTTATAAGAGAAAATTAACACTGGCTGGTGGCTGATAAGCCAGAAAGTCTAATTGGTATATGTACATGATGACGTCGATATTGAGGATTTCTGCAGGAAAATTATATCCGGTAACGAGGAGCACATGATGCCGTGATTAATTGCGCAATAAGGAAGATCTTTTTTATTGATCATTTTCCTAAAGTGAAATAGGTCTACAATATTAAAAAATGGTGGGAGTACTTAGTTGGGTCTACATTTTTAGACAACCAAATATCACTTGTGGGCTCAAGCGCTCATCTATAATAACGAATCTAAGGAATTGTTTGATATAAGTCCAGTTTCATGCTAATTATTAAAAAAAAGTCCAGTTTCATGCATGAGCACTCACATAGTACGTGAATTTGTGTTAACCTCATATGAACTGCCTAACTAATGGACTTGTGAAAAATGTGAAGTGATCATGTAGTTTACTGCATGATATTCATTGTGATGTTAGCCCGTTCAGCGCACGGGCCATCACCTAGTGGAACCCAAAGCCTGCATCAATCATCAGTCCCTGCCTGCATTCTGACCAGCATAAGGATAGGCTTCAGATGTCATCCGTGACGACGATCAATCGGATCGGGCGGCCGTTGGAGGTTGATGAGGGCCGTCCTTGGCTAGCTGCTTCCTTGACTACCACGCATCAGTGCATCACGAATAATTGTGCGTGACATCATACCTCACGTCATCTTGTCCACGCTGTAGTAACCAACTCACTGCAGGTGTTATCACACGTAGTACGAGGGAGGGTCCTATACTGCAGGTGTTGGTGTCGTTGCCAACTTGACAACGTCGATCTTTGGACAGCAATACAAAATGTTATCGGCCTGCTGAATACTCGATCAGTCTGAGCATTTTTTTTAAAATTTACGTGTTGGGCAAGCAGCCACATTAGTCCAGAAAAAAAATCACGTGCTCCAGTCTTGGCGCGCCAAGATTTCTTGCGCACGAACGTGGTATAAAAGGATTGGGCACTCAATCGATCTCTCTCAGTTCACAGTCACTCGATCGCTCCAGCTGACACAGACTGTAGTTGCGCTGCACAGTGCACAGCTGAGTGACTGAGCTTGCGACGACCAACCATGGCCGACACCGACAGGTCACATTCGGAGCAGAGCATCCACGTCCTGCTGCTCCCGTACCCGAGCCAGGGCCACATCAACCCGATGCTCCAGTTCGGCAAGCGCCTCGCCGCGCGCCGCGGCGTCCGGTGCACGCTCGCCGCGACCCGGTTCGTCCTCAGCCAGAGCCACCACCCGTCCCCGGGCGCCATCCGCGTCGCCGCCATCTCGGACGGCTGCGACCGCGGCGGCATCGCGGAGGCCGGCGGCGCGGCCGCGTACCTGCCCCGGCTGGAGGCGGTCGGGTCGGAGACCGTGGCCGCGCTCCTCCGCTCCGAGACGGAGCAGGGCCGCCCCGTGCGCGTGGTGGTGTACGACGCGTTCATGCCGTGGGCGCGGCGCGTGGCGGCGCGCCACGGCGCGGCGGCCGCGACGCTCTTCACGCAGCCCTGCGCGGTGGACGTGGCGTACGCGCACGCGTTCGCCGGACGGATCAGGCCGCCGCTCGCCCCCGGGGAGCCTGTAGACCTGCCCGGGCTGCCGGCGGGGCTCATGCCGAGCGACATGCCGTCGTTCCTGGCCGATCCCAGCGACTACCCCGCGTACCTGGACCTGCTGGCGAACCAGTTCGACGGCCTGGACGCAGCCGACCACGTCCTCGTCAACTCGTTCTACGAGTTGCAGCCACAGGTATGCCGCCATATACTAGCTATCATCAGGTCCGTAACAATATCCTGGATAAGGTTATCTCAATAGATCGTCGTCGTCATCTTGCAAGGAATCGGATTACATGGCGTCCACGTGGAGAGCCAAGACGGTGGGCCCAACCGTGCCGTCAGCCTACCTCGACAACAGTTTGCCGGACGACACCTCCTACGGCTTCCACCTCCACACCCCGCTGACGGCGACGACGAAGGCCTGGCTCGACGGCCGGCCGCCGCGCTCCGTGGTCTACGCTGCCTTCGGCAGCGTCTCGGAGCCCACCGCGGCTCAAATGGCCGAGGTGGCGGAGGGCCTGTACAACTGCGGCAAGCCATTCCTGTGGGTGGTCAGGGCGTCCGAGACGGCGAAGATCCCCGAGAGCTTCGCCGACAAGGCGAAGGGGAAGGGCCTCGTCGTGACATGGAGCCCCCAGCTCGAGGTGCTAGCGCACCCGGCCGTCGGCTGCTTCGTGACGCATTGCGGGTGGAACTCGACGACGGAGGCGCTAAGCGCCGGCGTGCCGATGGTGGCGATGCCGCAGTGGTCCGACCAGCCCATGAACGCCAAGTACATCGAGGACGCGTGGCGGGTGGGCGTGCGGGTGCGGCCCGACGAGGAGGGCGTCGTCAGGAAGGAGGAGGTTGAGAGGTGCGTGAGGGAGGTGATGGATGGCGAGAGGAGCATGGAGTACCGGGAGAATGCTGCTGGGTGGAAGGAGAAGGCTAGAAGAGCTGTGAGTGAAGGTGGCAGCTCGGATAACAACATCGTGGAGTTTCTTCGCGAACTGGGGTTAAAAGCTTGAATAAGACGGGTAGAATTTATCAATATTCTGATTTTCCACCGCCAGCTGCCATCTGTGATCACTAGCTAGTTTCTCTTGGTGAAATTTTATCTGTTGTTGAATAATTTTTGCGCCATCTAATAAATGCAATATTGTGTGCCAATGTGGCAAGAACAACGTCCGTTTCCTTTAGGCTGTGTTTGTTGAGCTTATGTGGACCTTTCCATAGCTTAACTTTCAATATATTCAAAAGTCAAATGTCTCTGAAAAAAAGAAAAGTTGATAAGCTCATAAAAAGTTGTTTATGACTTTCCACTTTTATAGTTTTCCGACTTTCAGATATATGAAAAGCTATACATCGAACGTATTTGTCATAAGCTGAAACAAAAAGGGCCTATGGATCACAGCTCCCAGGTAGCGAGAAGGAGACAGGCAGACGGGCTGACGGGGTAATTGGTAAATCAATTTGGACGTTGCTACTCCTACTTGGCACTTGCTAGTCAGCAATCGCCGGTGCCGGGCGGCGGTCTCTCGCGACGCCGCGACGGCGGCGGCGTGAGAGTCTTCCTCCTCTGCCCCCCTTAAGACAAATCCAACCCAACGTCCCAACAGCAAAACGTGTGATCGATCTTTGTTTTTTTAGCCTGATCTGGGGGAGCGGCTTGCACAGACCTGAGCGGGGCGGGGCGCGCGGGATCCGGTCCATCTCCGTGCCTTTTCTCCGTTGGCAAGTTGCAAGACGCAAGGACATCTCTAAGAGTTTGTTAAATCTTACTCCCTCCGTATCGAAATACTTGTCGCTCTTGCGTTTTTCTCCCAACTTTGACCATTCGTCTTATTCAAAAAATTATGTAAGTATCATTTACTTTGTTTGCTACATACTTTATTATTGTATGTATTTTAAGCTTGATTTATCATTTTACACATTTGTGATAATTTTTTGAATAAGACGAATGGTCAAAGTTGGGAGAAAAAGTCAACAGCGACAAGTATTTCGATACGGAGGGAGTACTTAGCAAATCTTGTGTTTTGCCAACTTCTAAAAGATATGCCAAGTAGAAAATGAGTTTATCTACAACAGTTTGGCATAATTCACTTGCCAAACTCAAATCTAACTTACATCAGGATTCCTGAGAGAGAAACAAAATTATGTTTATGTCCTTCCAACTCTTGAGAACATGTATCAGGAATCCTTCTGTATTCTTTATTTGTTTTTTCACCCTCCCACCTGGCTTGGCCACGCCGATGCCAACCCGGATCGGCGCGCGTATATTTCCGCGTGGAGAGGTGAGTTTTGCCAAGTTTCTATTTTTGTCAAGTTAGTTTGCCAAACTGCTAGAGGTCAATTTTTCTTATTTTGCCAAAATTAGAGCATCTCCAACAGTTTGCCAAATTTTACTTGGCAAATCTTGTGTTTTGCCAACTTCTAAAAATATATGACAAGTCAAAAAAAGAGTTCATCTCCAACAGTTTGGCATAATTCATTTGCCAAATCCAGATCTAACTTACATCAGGAACCCTGAGAGAGGAACAAAATTATGTTTCTACCATTCCACCTCTTAAAAACTTAAATCAGGAACCCTGAGAAAAAACAAAATTATTTTTATACCATTCCACCTCTTCTGATACCGAAGGATGCGCCGCGAATAGCTGCGTGCATATATGTGCGCACGAATCTGTTTTTCCCAACTTGGGATAAATGACAACCTGAGATGGGGAACTGTTGGAGAAGGTTTTTTCGGTTTTTGCCAATAAAAATAACAATGGCAATTTGAGATGGGGAACCGTTGTAGTTGCTAGATGCTAAGTTAGTTTGACAAACTGCTGGAGATGCTCTAAGTATAGAGTCTTTCTGGAAAAAAGTACGGAGTCTACTTACTCATTTTCCCTCATAAGCATATTCATTTATTTTTTGTTCTTTTGCTTCAGGACTGCAAAAACCCTGGGAAACGAGGGCCGTGTTGATTGCATAGGAGTTGTGAGTAGTCGGGAGCAGAGAGGCATCAATGGAACAAACCTAAATCTCCGACGCAAGGCAGATAGACGACTACAACTAACAAGATTTGTGACTTCAGCACATTTAATTAGAGCATTCAAGAATCATAGAAACAGAGATGATAAATTGAGGGTATCAGCTGCAAATCATTTTGCATGTCCTCCCTTTTGCTTCACTGTGTCCTCCAATTTCCAATTTGCTAGCTTTGCTTATTCAGGCCAATTGTGACCATTGTACTAATGTACCGTTCTTATCAATATACAGGTTGCAGTACACCTTCCTGATAATACAACTACTGATGGGTTCTTAGGACTATATGATGATGATATTGCTATCTGTGGTGCTATTGCTAACCTATTCCTTTAGGATGTAAGAGCATCTCCGAGAGTTCTTTAAATCATTTTCTAATTCTTGATTTTTAGTAAGATGGTAAAAAATACCTCTACAACAACTCCTAATCCACACTCCCAATCTTTTAGAACTTCGGAAAAATCAGTCTTCCGCGTAAAGTTATGTGATTTTGGTCGACACGTATCTTCTCTTAAAACAAAGTGGAAGGACTCAGAAACAATAAAGAGTAGAAAAAGAGTTCGTGATACAAATGTACAAGAGATAAAGAATGCATAAAAATGGTTAAGATAATTTAGGACTAATATAAACTTCATGATGCAAAATTGTCTTCTATATTTTAGGAGTGAATTATTAGAAACTCTTAAGTATGGTCTTCTTTATTCTTTCCGATACCTTTTTAGAAGTAGTAAACCTTCGTATTTTTAGGAGAAAAATATAAGATACACTTCCGTCTTAAAAGGAATGCTACGAGGCCAGCCTTTCTGATGTTTTGCGCATCCCCCTTAAGTGTAAATACATTCGATCTGATGTATGGTGAGTTCGAACACCAGAAATGTGACGTTTGACACTGAGAACGGTGTGATTTACGGGCTGCTTTTGCTTAGCCGCCGGACAATAGGACATTAAAAAACTTGAAATTGCTCACAGGACAAACGCTAATAGCTTTATCTGAATTACGTCATACCTTGATCTTGTCCACAATGCGCCTGATCGCGATCTTGGCTGCTAATGTATGTCGCATATATAGCACGCAGTCCTGCAGTCGGGCTTTTGTTTTACTGACGATGATATGGACAACCAGACAATAACAATCTCATTTTACTTGTTATTACCGGCCGCAGGACTCACGCACGCAGGCACGCAGCTCAGTGACCGCCATGGCGGATGCAGACGCGGTGCGCAGTATCCACGTCCTCTTGCTCCCGAACCCGAGCCAGGGCCACATCAACCCGATCCTCCAGTTCGGCAAGCGCCTCGCCGCGCACCGCGGCGTCCGGTGCACGCTCGCCGTGACGCGTTTCGTGCTCGGCCAGAGCGGCGGCCAGCAGGAGCCCGACACTGGAGGCGGCGGCGGCGCCGTCCACGTCGCCACCATCTCGGACGGCTGCGACCGCGGCGGCTTCGACGAGGCCGGCGGGGTCGAGGCGTACACGGCCCGGCTGGAGGCGGCCGGGTCGGAGACGGTGGGCGTGCTCCTCCGGTCCGAGTCGGAGCGGGGGCGGCCGGTGCACGCGCTGGTGTACGACGCGTTCCTGCCGTGGGCGCAGCGGGTGGCGCGTCGGCACGGCGCCACGTGCGCGGCGTTCTTCACGCAGTCGCCCGCGGTGGATGTGGCGTACGGCCACGCGTGGTCCGGGCTGCTGGAGGCGCCGCTCGTCGGCGGCGACAAGCCGCTCGATCTACCCCGGCTGCCCGCCGGGCTCAGGTCGCGCGACCTGCCGACGTTCCTGACCGATCCCGAGTCCCGACGACCGCGCGTACCTGGACCTGCTCGTCAACCAGTTCGCCGGCCTCGACACGGCCGACCACGTCCTCGTCAACTCGTTCTACGAGTTGCAGCCTCAGGGTATCGTTGCCGGCAGCCTGCCATAGATACAATACACGAGTCTCGATTCTCACTGAAACCGTTGGCAATGGCATATTGCAAGGAATCGGAGTACATGGCGTCTGCTTGGCGAGCCAAGACGGTGGGTCCAACCGTGCCGTCGGCGTACCTCGACAACCGCTTGCCGGACGACACGTCCTACGGCTTCCACCTCTACACCCCTCTGACGGCGACGACGAAGACCTGGCTCGACGGCAGGCCCGCGCGTTCCGTCGCGTACGCCTCTTCGGCAGCCTCGCCAAACCAGACCGTGTCCAGATGGCCGAGATGGCGGAGGGGTTGTACAGCAGCGGCAAGGACTTCCTATGGGTCGTCAGGGCCTCGGAGATGCCGAATGTACCCGAAAACTTCGCCGACAAGGCCAAGGAGAGGGGCCTCATCGTGACATGGAGCCCCCAGCTCGAGGTGCTGGCGCACCCGGCTGTGGGGTGCTTCGTGACGCACTGCGGGTGGAACTCGACGATGGAGGGGTTGGGTGCGGGCGTGCCGATGGTGGCGATGCCCCAATGGTCCGATCAGACCATGAACGCCAAGTATATCGAGGACGTGTGGCAGGTCGGCGTACGTGTGCGCCCGGACGAGAGAGGAGTGGTGAGGAAGGAGGAGGTCGAGAGGTGCGTGAGGGAGGTGATGGAAGGAGAGAGGAGCACGGAGTACAGGCAAAACGCTGCCGATTGGAAGGAGAAGGCCAGGAGAGCCATGAGCGAAGGTGGCAGCTCGGACAGTAACATCGTAGAGTTGATCGGCAAACTTGGGCCGAAAGGTATATAGCAAAAAGGCCATGAGTGTTAGTACTTTTGTGCGCCTAGCCCGTTGTTGTGTGGAAATAGTGTCGCAACAATAATGCATCGAAGTCGATTATTTGCATCGCGATACTGAAGTGTGAAATGAGCCTTGTCAAGTACAGTAATATCTTCCGAAACGATACAATAATTTCAGTGATAGGTGGTGTAGTGTACAGGGGGAAAATGTGTGTTGCAGCAATAATGCGTAGATGTTTTTTTTAACGAACGGGCACGAGAGTATGCCTATATCATTTTGTTGATAAAGAAGAGAGTACAGGAAAGCGACTACGCCGCAGCAAAAAGCTTAAAGTTCTACTCTCGCGATACAAGGAGCGCAAGCTCTTTCGGCCCCGCTACAATCCAGGCGGATGCCTCGTCTCTGATTTTTGCCATCAGCACCATGGTGGAGGACTCACGTCTATCGAAAGTTCGTGCGTTCAGCTTTTTCCAAATCTCCCAGATGATCACAAGGGCAAGACATCTCAGTGCCCTCCTCGACGGGTCTGTCACCGTGGTGATCATGGTCCCCCACTTGAAAATCGTTTGTTTTTCAAGTGTCAGTTAACTTTTGTGGGCCTAGCCCGTTGTTGTGTGGAAATAGTGTTGTTGCAACAATAATGCGTCGAAGTCGATTATTTGCGACACTGAAGTGTGAACTGAGCCTTGTCAAGTACAGTCATATCTTTTGAAACGATACAATAATTTCATTGATAGGTGATGTGTAGTACACAGGAAAAACAAATTGTGTGTGCAGAGAAGCAACAGCGCGCGGTTTGGCACGGGCGCACGGCCTTGTAATGATCTATTGATCTGCCCCGTTCTCGCCGGCGACTCGATCTCTACTCTCTCTAGCGGCCAAACAAAGATCGTCGCGAAGCTTGTGTCATATATCACCCACATTGATTCATCACGATCCGTATACTGTGGCGGAGGAAAGATTGGAGTGGTCCTTGATGTTGGGCTAGCCCATCTCCATCCCGATCGTCATGCATCCAACCAACCGAACATTTTCCCAGAACGATCGGATAACAACGAGAAGCTAGAGGCCGGCGGCAAGAGTCTTCGTGACAAAGTCGGATGCAGAGAGCCAGAGACCATATTAAGCACGCCACGGCACACCACACCATCCCATCGATCGTCCGCTTCAGTGATGGCCTGCCGTGGCCGATGCATGCGCATGCGCCGCAGCCGTGGCGACGGTTCCGGACGCCAAGCAGCCAGCCTGCACAGGCAAGCTTTGCTAGCTACCAGAGTTGTGCACGGGAGGTGTGGGGTGAGATGCAGGCGAAACACGTGCATGCATGCCGCTTGGGATGAGCAGGCCTTTCATCATCAGACAAGAAAAGACCTTATTATCCTATTTACATCTTGACAAGCTTAAAGTTCGTTACCAAATTGTGCTCGTCTTTTTTCCTCTCTCTGT
Organism: Cenchrus fungigraminus; assembly: GCA_036936925.1. Lineage (NCBI taxonomy): Eukaryota > Viridiplantae > Streptophyta > Magnoliopsida > Poales > Poaceae > Cenchrus > Cenchrus fungigraminus. Next base: position 25,105,871 of record CM072780.1, on the reverse strand, counting down.
CTGTCTGTCTATTATTACGTGCAGGAAATTAGCTAAAGCAAGCTGGTACAAGATGTGTGGCCTTGTTCGGTTACTCCGAAACGGCCATGAATGAAGTTTCGTCCCGGGTGGATTGATCTCACTCGGATTTGAATCCGCAAAATGATTTTGATTAATGTTTGATTCCAGATGGATTTTGCCTGGTCTGAGGCCACATTCGTTTCCACCGGAATGGATTCCGATCGGAATTGATAAATATAACAAGAAAATCATGATAACTACTATAAGAGATCCGGATTTATTTCGGGTCGTAAATTGATTTACTCATGATAGGTACACCAAGAGACTCAGAATCGTTCCACTAGTCAAGAGATGTTAAATTAATCCGGCTCTTCAGTCTCTTGTTCTACCTATCATGATGAGTAAATTAATTCTCGATCCGGAATAAATCCGAGTCTCTATCATAATTTTTGTGATATATCTATTATTCCGGCCGGATTGAATCTGATGAAAGCGAACAAGTCCTGAATCTGACTCATTTCTTATACCCTGAGGTTCGGCTTTGTTCTCCCCCTCTTGAGGTCAGACGGAAACAACCGAAACAAGTGAACCCCTTAGGTTCACTCATTCTGAGCCCAAAACAGTTTTTGAACTTATTTTATTAAGGAAAAAGTCCATTCGTGGTACCTCAACTCTTGATCGCGTCCACGCTTGGTACCTTATTTCGAAAACCAGACACGCGCGGTACCTCAACTGCTGAAACCAGACACGCGCGGCCCCCGAGCGGGTTTTAAAGCGGTTTAGGCTGACGTGGAGCCAACGTGGACCCACGTAATCGAAAGTGACGTGTTTGTAGTGTGAGTTGGCTACCACGTAGGATGCTGACCAGCTCGTATTAATCATTCACTCGTCCCCTTCGTCACTCTCTCGTGTCCCCTGTTCTTTTCTCACTCCCGCTCCCAAACCCTAGAGCGGCGGCGGCTCGGCGACTGGTGCGGCGGCGGCGGCGGGTGCGAAGGACGTCAGATTTCGGGTGACGAATGCAGCTGACGAAGCACTGAGCTTTTTTGAGGTTAGCACCCAACTTTGCCTCGAGCGCAGCAGCATTAGCGGAGTGGAACTTCCTTAGTTTAATGGCAATTTGTTGGATCCAGAGTTTTATATTCGTTCCGGTGAGCTTTGGGGAATTTTTTTGTTCACTGTGTCGGGATCTAGGTGGATTTGGGGGATTTTTTTTGTTCACTGTGTCGGGATTTGGGAGTGACTGACTGTGCTCCGTTTCTGCATGTGATGTTAGGATACAAGATCCAAGTGAATATGGATCAAATGGACACACTGGCAGTTAGGTTTCATTGGGATGGTGAATTTTTTAACGATGGAAGGAAGCTTCATTATTGTGGAGGCAAGGAAGGCATGTCCTACATCGATAGAGACAAGATTTCGTTGCCTGAGGTTAAGGGACACCTGGGAGACCACTGTAATGTTGAGGGAGGCTTCATCTTGCATTGGCTTTTCCCTGGACAAGAGCTGCATAATGGGCTGAGAGCATTATGGGATGATAATTCTTGCCTGTATATGTCACAGTGCGTTACTGAAGGAGGAGTTGCAGAGATATATGTGGAAGGTCCAAATCTGGATGGGCATGAGGAATCAGATGATGGAGGACCAAGGCAAGATGAAAGTGATTTTGAGGATGAGCTTGTTGGACAGGATGACAAAGACGAATCAAATGAGTCAGATGCTGATGACAAAGTTGTTCAGCGTCAGCCATAACCAAAAGAGGTTCACTGCAGCAGATTAAAGCATTACAAGAGTTCTATAGAAGCCCAAGCAAGAAGGGTAAGCAACCTGTAGATAATTCATGCTCTGATGATGATGATAGTGAGTACCTACCTGGAGATTCATGCTCTTCAGAAGCAGATGATGAAGCTATGGAGATACTGCAGAAGTTCAAGAAATTCAAGAGGAACTTGAAGAAAGGCCAAGTTGCCCAGCTAAATGATGTTGTGCTGGGCAAGACAACACCAATGATAGCTGGTTTTGCAGAGATAGAAGTAGAAGGAAATGAGACTCCTTATGCTGAGAGTGATGATGAGGAGTCAGCTGAAGAACTGGGCAGTGATGGTGAGTTAATCAGGAAGGAGAACATGTACAAGAGGTTCAAGGGTGATGCTCCTAGATTTGAATTAGGCATGAAGTTCAGTGGCAAGGAGCAATTCAAGGAAGCTATAATCAGATATGGGTTGGCAGAGAGAAAGGTTATAAATTTCATCAGAAATGAGAAGCATAGAGTAAGGGCAAAGTGTGACTGGGCCTTTTGCCCTTGGGTTGTATTGTGTTCAAAAAACTCTAGAACTGACAGTTGGCAGATAGCTACATTCAACAATGTGCACACCTGTCCACCCAGGAGGGATAATAGGCATGTGACAGCAGCAAGGATAGCTGAGAAGTATGAAAAGTTCATTATGGCAAACCCTACCTGGAATCTTGTGAAGATGAAGAGCACTGTGCAAGAGGAAATGTTTGCTAATGTCAGCATTTCAAAGCTGAAAAGGGCCAAGTCCATTGTCATGCAGAAAGCCTTGGATGCTACCAAAGGGCAGTATTAAAGGTTGTATGACTACCAATTGGAGCTAATCAGAAGTAACCCTGGCAGTACTGTGATAGTGCATAAGGAGAAAGATATGGAGCCACCAGTGTTTCAAAGGATGTACATATGTCTGCAAGCTTGCAAGAAAGGCTTCATGGCTGGTTGCAGGAAGGTGGTAGGGCTTGATGGCTGCTTCTTCAAAGGAGCTACCAATGGTGAACTTTTATGTGCTATAGGCAGGGATGCCAATAATCAGATGTATCCTATAGCATGGGCTGTAGTTGAAAAGGAAACAAATGAATCCTGGGACTGGTTCTGTGACTTGCTGTTTAGAGACATTTCTGTTGGGGATGGCAGTGATTGGGTCTTCATATCAGACCAGCAGAAGGTAATAATGCAATATAAAGTGCTCAATTGCTGTATGTCAAGAAATTTTTGTCATGACATCACTCTTTTCTTGATGTTGCAGGGAATCTTAAATGCAGTTGACAAATGGGCTCCCAATGCTGAGCATAGGAATTGTGCTAGGCATATTTATGCCAATTGGAAAAAGGAATTCAAGGACAAGAAGTACCAGAAGACATGGTGGTGGTGTGCAAAGGCACCTTGTGTCATGTTGTTCAACCTGGCAAGAGCAAGACTGGCTAAAGCAACTCCTGCAGGAGCTCAAGCTATAATGAGTACACATCCCCAGCACTGGAGCAGGGCCTGGTTCAGGTTAGGCAATAATTGTGACTCTGTTGACAATAACATATGTGAATCTTTCAACAAATGGATAGTAGAGGCTAGATTCTTTCCTATCATTACTATGTTGGAGGCAATTAGGCAGAAGGTTATGATTAGAATCCAGGAGCAAAGGTCAAAGTCAGAGAGGTGGACTGGAATAATTTGCCCCAACATCCACAAGAAACTAAATTCATACATTAAACGGTCTGGCTTCTGTCATGCAATTAGCAATGGTGAAGAGAAATTTGAGGTCACTCACTATGAGCACAGGTTCTCAGTTGACTTGGAGAAGAAAGAGTGTAGTTGTAGGTACTGGCAGCTGGCAGGCCTCCTATGCTGTCATGCCATTTCCTGCATTTTTTCAAGTCAAATAGCCTAGATGACTTCATTGCTGACTGCTACTCCATTGATGCTTTTAAGAGAACATATGCTCATTGTCTGCAACCAGTGGAAGGAATGAGTGCTTGGTCAGTATCAGACAAACCCAAACTTAGAGCTCCAGGTTATGTTAGGATGCCAGGTAGGCCAAAGAAGGAGAGAAAAAGGGAGCCTACTGAACAGCCCAAAGCCACTAAGATGTCAAAAGTGGGGACAATCATCAGGTGCAGGAAGTGTAAAGGTATTGGCCACAACATATCAACCTGTGCCAAGAGAAATGGTCCTGCTAATTCTGCTGGGACTCAATCAGCCAATGCTCCTGTAAATGCTCCTTCTTCAAATGCACTACAACCCATCTCTGGAACTCAACAGAGCTCTACAAGCCATAAGAGGAGTTTGACCTCTTTTAGTAACACTACATCAGGAACCAAAAGGGTAACCTACTTTACCTATTTCATCATTGACTTCTTGTAAATGATGAACATATATGACATTGTAATGTACATTTCTGTGCAGCACAAGACTTCAGGGCATCAGATGGTCAGGACCACTGCCAAGGCAAAGGTGGCAACTTCTTCAGGTGGTTCAGCTACCATGAGCCTGCATGCTCATGTTCCTGCTTCTGCTGCTTCCTCCAGTGTCACCATAAACATCAAGTCTGGCAAAGCAGCTGCACAGGTCTCAGCCAAAGAACCAGCAAAGAAACCAGCAAAGAAGCCAGCAGCTCCCCTGTTAATGCTACCTCCATGGGAGTCTGATAAGCTGTGATGTTAGTCAACAAATGTGATGTCATTTATGTTGTCAAACTCATGGTTTGTACTGCCAGACTAATGGCATAATGTTATCCTATGTAGTCCTGTCAAACTTGTGGTTTGTTGCAAGACTTGTGCTGTCAAACTTGTGGTTTAATGTTTGTAATGCCAGACTTGTGGTTTAATCTATGTATTGCCAGATTTGTGCCTCAAATTTTTGAACAATATCCATTCAGAACAATATCTGATAAAAAGAGGAACATGCATCTTCAGAACAAGATCAATTCATCCATCATCTGCAGAACTATATCCATTCATCCATCATCTAGTCATTGGTTCATTACACAACAGGTACACTTAATTAAGCCATTCCTAAACTAATCGAAGAAGGCCAGGATATTTCTCAAAAAAAAAGAAGAAGAAGGCCAGGAGAAATGCGCTCCCACACGGTCTGCTCGAGCTCAGTTTCGCTGCCGCAGCCGCGTCTGGCTGGGCCATCTCCGACCTTGCTCCTCGCTGCATCTCCTCCTGGAGCTCCTCCTTCCCGAGTCAGCCTCCACGTGCGGGCGGAGCTCCTACACGGGCGGCTCGGCGCGTGGGCGCAAGCGGCCGGCGGTTCCATGACCCGAAGCATCGCGGAGCCAGCGAAAGCAGCAGGACGCTGGACTCGCAGCACGGACGCAGGCGCGCGACGTCTCTCCCCCTCACTCCCCGGCGAGATCCTCCATGGCGTCCTCCTCCGTGGGCGGGTGGCGGCCGGCGGTCTCCTCCCCGGCCTCCGCGAGCTCGTCGTCCTCCTCCGCCTCCGCCCTCTCACACTGCCGCTGGTCATCGTCACACGGCGCGTGGGGGCTCGGCCTCCGGCGAAGCTGGCTGTGGGGGTCCCAGATCCGGTGCGGCCGCGGCTCGTCCCCACCGGCGCCATCGCCTCCTGCCTGCCGGCGGCCCCCACCTACTGCGCGGTCGCGGCTCCGGTCCACGTCGGCATCCGAGGTGGAAGCTACACGCGGTCGCTCCATGTCAGCATGTCCTGTTCGGTCCACGTGGGCTCCACGTCAGCCTAAACCGCTTTAAAACCCGCTCGGGGGCCGCGTGTGTCTGGTTTCAGCAGTTGAGGTACCGCGCGTGTCTGGTTTTCGAAATAAGGTACCAAGCGTGGACGCGATCAAGAGTTGAGGTACCACGAATGGACTTTTTCCTATTATTAATGTAACAATCGAATGAGGCCTAAGGGTACAACTACTACTAAGGGCTGTTGTTTCTACACTTTTTATCTTTTGAATCCAACAAAACTTTGATGTGCCTCGCTTTGGACCATGAACCAAACAATATTTTCTCGTTTTACACATTTTTTATTTTTTCCGAATCGAGGACTCTCCCCCATTTCCATTATAAGAACGGAAACACCGAGCATCCAGTACAGACACAAATAGCAGGAGAAAGAAGAACCCCCCCCCCCCCTAAAATCTCCTCACTAGATTACTTATTAATTATAATTAAAGGTGTAACGGTTATGTTAGCATATATTTCTCGTGAGAACTAAAGGTCTTGTGATCCATCATCACTAGGTGATCTCATGCACTTTCCTCCCGTTATATGTCTTCTGGGAAGCAAAAGCATCTCACACTAGCTAGGAAGCAGCCCATGAATCCTTTGTTTTCTTCACTCAACAAATTGTTACGAACAATCCTTATTTATACTTCTAGAACAAGTGATCATGCTTAGCAAGACATCTCCCTCCTTTTTTCTCTCTCATCAATTCACAAATTTTACAAAACTTCTTATTTCTTTTTTAACATAAAAAACTGCTTATTCCTATACGCGCAGGCGCAGTGAGCAAGATCATCCCTCGCGACAGCCAGCTATAAATAGAGGAAACAGCATATGCGTGCAGCTGTAACTGTAATGTAAGCAAAAGATTCCTCGCGCTACCAACAGCCAGTGTGGGCAATGGCGGCGTCCGAGTCCGACGACAAGAGCCCCATCCACGTCCTCCTCCTTTCCTACCCGTCCCAGGGCCACATCAACCCGCTCCTCCAGCTCGGCAAGCGGCTCGCCGCCCACCGCGGCGTGCGCTGCACCCTCGCAGTGACCCGGTTCGTCCTCGGTCGGAGCAGGGAGCCGCAGGCCGGCGCCGTCCACGTCGCCGCCTACTCCGACGGCTGCGACGGCGGCGGCTACGACGAGGCTGGCGACCCGCAGGCGTACCTCGCGCGGCTCGAGTCGGCTGGGTCGGCGTCGCTGGACGAGCTCCTCCGCGCCGAGTCCGCCCGGGGCCAGCCCGTGCGCGCCGTGGTGTACGACTCGTTCCTCCTATGGGCGCCGCGCGTGGCGCGCCTGCACGGCGCGGCGTGCGCCGCCTTCTTCACGCAGGTGTGCGCGGTGAACGTGGCGTACGCGCACGCGTGGGCCGGCCGGATGGACCTGCCGGTGGCGCCGGGCGGCAAGGCGGTGCCGCCGGAGCTGCTGCCCGGCCTGTCGACGGGCCTCGAGCCGGCCGATTTCCCGACGTTCCTGACGGAGCCGGACGGCGGCTGCCGCGCCTATCTTGACCTGATGCTGCAGCAGTGCCAGGGGTTCGAGGTGGCAGACCACGTCCTCGTCAACTCGTTCTACGAGCTGGAGCCCAAGGTAATCCATCTCGAGTTCATGCCAGTGATCCCTCCATCTGTGCCTGAGGTGTTGAAATTTGACAGGAAGCTGAGTACATGGCGTCGCGATGGGGTGCCAAGACGGTCGGACCAACCGTGCCGTCAGCGTACCTCGACAACCGCCTCCCGGACGACGTGTCCTACGGGTTCCACCTCCACACTCCGATGACGGAGGAGAGCAAGGCCTGGCTTGACGCGAGGCCTGCGCACTCCGTCGTGTACGTCTCCTTCGGCAGCCTCGCCGCGCCCGGTGCAGGCCAAATGGCCGAGGTGGCGGAGGGGCTCTACAACAGTGGCAAGGATTTCCTGTGGGTTGTCCGGGCCACCGAGACTTCCAAGATACCTCAGGGCTTCACCGACAAGGTGAAGGGGAGAGGCATCCTCGTTACATGGAGTCCGCAATTAGAGGTCCTAGCGCACCCTGCGGTTGGATGCTTCGTGACACACTGTGGGTGGAACTCGACTATGGAGGCACTAGGCATTGGTGTGCCGATGGTAGCAATGCCACAATGGTCGGATCAGCCGACAAACGCCAAGTACATTGAGGACGTTTGGCGGGTCGGTGTGAAGTTGCAGCCTGATGGGAAAGGTGTAGTGAGGAAGGAGGAAGTTGAGAGATGTGTGAGGGAGGTGATGGAAGGAGAAAGTAGCGAGGAGTACAGGAAGAATGCGACAGGTTGGAGCCAGAAGGCGAAAAAGGCCATGAGTGAAGGTGGCAGCTCAGACAGCAACATCGTGGAGTTCCTCAGCAAAATCCGATTCAAGTGATAAATGGCATTAGACAAACATTTGGAGAAATACAAGATTATCGTACCCTGGGTTGGGAGTTCATAGCTGTGGTGCCTTATATGGCCATTTACACAGTGACATGCAATAAATCCTTAATTTGTCATCCCCTCAAACTTAGATCAATTATTATAACACAATAAAATTTTTGAAGTCCACATCTTTAAATGTCCTGTTAATTTCAGAGAAACGGTATGCAAAATTATAGCAAAGTTCACTGACATCAATTTCACATCAAATGGCACACAGTGCAAACAAGTCATAAGATTCCTAGTTATCCCAAAGACATGCTACAGAATCTTGAAACATATATTTCTCCTTGACGTTCCGATCAGGAATGCCTTCAGTCCACCAAAGAATCTAAATGGAGAACTAAAGTTCCATAGGCTAAAACTACCAATCAATACAATGCAAATGTATTAGAACTATTGTACTTTTTTACTACTGCAATTAGTGTCCACCCTAAATCCTAGTGTTACTAATGCACAACTGTTACATAACTTACAAGCGAGCAGTGGAACACCATTTCCTGGTTGCAAACAAGGCTAACCTGTCCTGTTGCTGTTGGATATGTACCTCGGGTGAAACATCCAGGGATTTTGTTTTGGCTTGCAGTCAGGGGTTCGGAGCTGAACTTGGTATCTTGAATTGCTTCTTTACATAATGTGAGGCCTCTGAATCGTTTCTATGACACAGGACCCTAAGCAGAGTTTTGGAGTCGGTCCCGAATTTGCTTTTGCCCCCTTGAGTAACTTCTCGTAGGTCATCAATGAGCACACGAGTCTGCAAAAATACGTGGGAAGTACATAAGTAATGCCTTGCACATAATATTTAAATATGTACAGGTATACCTTGCGTTAATTAGAAAGCCCTGTTTTACAGAATTACTGAGTTTCTGATGAAAATGAAGTTATGGCTTGCCACTAGAGTTCCTAACACCCAGCCAATATTCCAATCCATATTTCTGTAAGTATGAGAAAATAATCCAAACTTTACCTCTTGCTTGATCAAATTTATTACAGGCCGTAAACGCGAAACCAAGTTCTCAACAGTTCCCCGAGGCAGTCCATCTCCACCAGATATGAAAAATTCCTACAGAAAGTAGATGACTATTTATGTACAGTTTATTGTTTGGCCTAAGTAAGCAAAAACAATGTTCACTCGTGCAGGCATAATTTTTTTTATAAAAAAATCAGGCATAAAATGTGCCACTGTCCTGACATGCCTTAAGAAGATAAATTACAACAAAGCAAGCAAATATAAACTTTGCAAATGATATAACCTTCAGAGTTTCAAGATCTTCCTCCAGATAAGGTGCATCATTTGGGGAGAAAACACGTGTAGAACCTCCGTCCAGTATCACACGGAATAGGCCATCCTGCCAATCAGGTTTTAAGAAACGTAGTCTAGAACTACCTATGAAATATCATCCTCAAAATACTTTCTGAAGTGATTACCAGGGATGCTTGCAAAAGCCCTGTAACCACACGATCCCTCAGTTGCTCCACAATGACATCACAAAGTTGATTAAGGACCTGAAATTGATTCATAGCATAAAAGAGCACCATAAGCCTTTTTGCAGAATTTTAAAGGAATTTTGCAAGGGTAAGGCTGTCTAGAAATCCATTACCCAGACCCCACCTTGTGTGGGAGCTTTCAGCACTGGGTACACCCATAAAAAAGCACAATAGTACAAGAGAAACCTACTATCCAACAAGCAGATATAACTTATTCTACCACAAATTACTGTTAACCAAAGGTAGCAAACATACTAGTCCAGGTTTTTTGAGGTAACAGCTTATGCTTCACAGTTTGGCCATAATGTTAGATACAAATCGTACTCATAACAAACTCATTCATGTTATTATTTTCCTCATCACCAGCAGCATAAGCAGACAAATATGCACACACCATTGCATGCTCAGTCAAACATGCTAAGTATTACATAGGATGCTTGGGGTGCACTCACATGTCAAATGCCTATAACTTGTTGATCAGCTTTAACATAGCATGTCAACAGTTGAACGTGATACTTTGCATGCTTAGAAGAAATACCAGGGAAAGTGAATTCCGTAAGAAACTAATCAGCTAATCAAAACAATTGAATAAGTGAGATTTCATGTATATGGAAGTTTGTCAACATACCATATCAAGCACTTCCATTATGGAGTCCAATCGAGCTTGCTGAACGCTGTTTCTGTATAAATTGTCAATAAATGGCTGCTGCAGGTCCCAGAATATAACCTTCGTCCCTACAAAGAAAAGAAAAGGTTCACATATTAATACCAAAAATAGCAATGAGCTTGCAGAAAGACTGGTTTTACATATTTCATTACCAGTAAATTCGCACAAGCGATCAATAGCGCTATTGATTTCTCTTCTACTGCCATCAAATTGATTTTTCTGATTGGGGACAGCACTCTTTGATTTTTCACTTGTTGATCGTCCTGGCAAATGAATTACAAGAATATAGGATTGCCTTTAATCTACAAGAACTTGATTGAAAGATCAAGCAATTTAGGAAAATTGTACTATTGTCCATTGATAAATATCATGAAACTGCTATAAAAGAAAAGAGACAACTTACTGATATTAATGTTTTCAGTTTTCTTCCGAGCCCACCTCTCATTAATGCTGTCCTCCAATTTACTCAACTGGCTGATACCATACTGCATAAAAAGTACTTCTAGTTAGTAAGCTCTGATGAAGATAAACTTTTTTCGCGAATTGCACAGGATAGCTGTGTGTCATTTCAGTTAAGGTAGAAAAAAGGTGTACACGAATCCAGGAGGGACCTAACCCGAGTACAAAGAACCAACACACCCACACACCCCAAGCCACTACAGATCAGGAGCGCCACGATCAAAGAGAAAAACAACCGGACACCAGAGCTTAAGTTCTCTGGATCAATGACCTGGTCAGCAGCTCCTGGCAAAAGCAAGGGAAGAGTTTGAAAGACTAAATTGCTCCTCAATCCAAATCCTGGCAAAAGCATAAACGCTGCTGGCACAATGGGTGTGCATGGTGTCAGCACGCTAGCTCAGTTGTAGACATCATTGTCTAAACTACTGACAACAAATTAATTTAGCTAAATTGAAAAAGGAGATGACACCATACTAAGAACCGTGAAATACACAACTGAATAAAAATGCATACTTAACGTGAATACAATATAAGATCACAAATATTGAATATATTACAGAAATGCTTCTCTAGTGCTATGGTAAATAAGAAACTCACATATACACAGCTCTAAATAATCATGAGCTACGGTAAAAGAAACTAATCTACGTAAACAAGAAACTCACATATAGACTGTTAAGCCGTACGCAAAGCTTTGGCATTGTAAGTTGAGTAATTTCAGCTGCTTTCCTTTCATCAACTGTTTTAACTTCATGGACCTCCTTCTTTACAAAAGCCTTGATTCCAAGCTCCTTTTTATATCGAGTAAGAACAGGAACAGGTGGAGCTAAATCTTCTTTATCAACTGCAAGTAGGTAAATTCATTGTCACTCAATGCATATCTAACAAGGTTTGAAATCCAAAAAGGGTCAGCAAAAAATGAGATGGATATTTCTCTATTTGTACTGAAAAGTACATGGCTGCATGCCTATCTACACTCGTACAGTATTCCATTGCACAATAATTGTAGTTCTAGGATTCAAATTTTTTTTTTATCACAATACTTGATTCTCACATTCCAAACCATTCAATGTAGCCACAACAACCAATCATATTGCTTATTCTCCTATTCCACCACCTAGCCAAATGCACCAGCCAATATGATGCAAGCTGATAAAGATTGCGATGTAGTTAATGAGGGAATAACTTCTTTCTTTAAGGCTCCTTGTTTTGTGTGAGATTAGCTAAAACAAGTATTGTGAAATGGAGTATACAGTATTGAGCAGACATGCACAGGACAATATGAACATCTGCCTTGGACAACAAGAAACACCATTGAACGAGAAAAATCACAAAGTAGTGTGAACATGTAAACAATAAGAACTTATCTGGAGAAAAGAATATGGTAGTACAAACCTAGGGGTGCAGTAACAAGCTGTGTATAAACTTGGAATGCCTTGTCAAGACCACGGCAGAGACTACTTAATTCTCCATCTCGCATGGGCACCTTAAAGGCAAAAAATTGATCTGTAGTCTGCAATAGTTTGTGAGGAATCAGTGTTTTGCTCTCTAGAGAAGGGTGGAAAAAAGCCATTTATAAATGCTCAATCATCAGGGAAAACTGATACGGCAGCTGAGTTTGCTAGTTATTTCCTATGTTAATTATTGGAAGTCGTGTTTTACCAAAAAAAATATAAAAAAAATTAAAACAACTAGTAACGCCTATAAATTTGGTTGGGTGCCTTACATACGACGTGTGAAACGGGCACATGTAAAATCTGTAAGAAAAAAGATAAATGTAGAATCCTGATCAAAGAAGATGATTTAATACAACTTTACATACAGACATCAAACCAAATTGTTATTTCTCATATGTTTAGAGGATCTAATTTACATGGGACTGACATTTTTATATTTTTCAATCATGTTGTTTAACCACACATCAACATCCAATGACTAGTATTACATGATTGAGATACAAATTTCAGGCAGTGAGAATGAGAGAAGCTGTATATTTAAGTCCAACGTGACTTAATTTATTTGTCTGTCTGTCTGATTGTATTTAGGATGACATTACTATGCTTTGGGTTGCCATGGTACTGTAGCTCCATGACTAGCATCAGCAGCAGCCCTCCGTTTAGATTTTTAAAAATTTAGTTGCTTAGCCCTTTAAGTTAGACTATTTGTTAGGGACATACAGAACAGATTTGTTATATCCTCTTCATTTGAGTGTAGCTAGCTCTATTATAAATAGGGGAACATAAGCTGTTGCTTCAGTAACGACCCAAGCTATAGAGCCATGGCACAAAGCCAGTCATGACAGAGAACATTACTACTAACTTAACTTGTGCACAGTGCAAGAATGTACAAAGTGCAGCAGGTAAGGATGCAAGAAATTTTTTTGATACCATCAAACGAAGAAAAAAATTAAAAAACTACCATCCTATACATAGGTGCTCCTTGGGATTATAAGTCAAAACTTCTCAATATTTCAGCTGCACTCCATAACATTGTGGCATGGGAAGATATTCAGGATGTGTATTATTAATGTGTTAATAGTTAAATTCTAAGTCAACAAATATTTTCTTTCATCTGAATCAACATTTTTTAGAACACAGCATTGCAAACAAAATCTCAGGAAAAAACTACAGAGTGCAAATGAAATAATTATGAGATTATGGCATAAAAGAGAACCTTCATTTGAATAAAAAAAACCTTTAGCATGTCAGGAGAAACGATTAGCAAAATTTCAAAGTAATAACAAGAATAAAAGAAGCACCTCTTCTATGATTCTATAAACTTCTACAATAGAACTGCCATGGCGTTGTTGAGGGGATATAGGGTCCCAAACCTGTAAGGTATAAATTTTAGAATAGAGATGGTAGGAACACAGAAAATAACAATTGAATTTACAATTACTAAATACTGTTATGAGGCAAAGATAACGCAGTAGAGAGGAACGGAGAAGGAAATGCAAGCAGTTGTCAAAATGTTAGCAGATAACAGGTAGAAAAGTGCAATCATAAATGTTAGAAAATAGAACTAGACCAAGTTATGAGTTCTATGGATTCCAGAAATCCCTACTTCAATTCTGGAGTCTGGACTCTGGACCTATTCATAAGTGGAATGACCATGTCTTCTGGAAGGGATACACAAACATGCAGTTCAACTGAAGAACTATATGCATGTGCAGAAGCACGTGTATTTCATATTTCAATATACACCTTAAAATCCTAGCAGCTTCAACTATCATAAATGCTGTATAGTATAAAGCTCAAGTGTATGAAACTGGTCACCAAGCAGATATGTTTTGACTTTGTTGAGCTACAGCTAGAACTAAAAAATAAGCCAACAGATACTTCTAAGGATATAAAAAGCTCAGGTGTTTCAAGTCAAATGGTGAAAAATTGGAGTAGCAAGAAGACAGAGTCACAAGAAAAAATATATGAAAAATGAGTTACCTCTTGATCAGCCGCCCTTTTAACCCAAGTTTCAATTCTCTCAAGTTGCCCATTCACCCAGCGCAAAACTAGCGTTCCAGATTTACTTTCAATCTAAAAAGAAGGATTAGAATAAAAAACACCGCACCAACAATGGACTTCAAGACATAAGAAATTTTATGTACTTTACTACACGGCACAATTGGTTAATAAAATGGCAAAGAATGACACCAGTGTCTCATGCCAAAAGGCAAAACACATGGATTGCTTTGCTGATTTCTAAGTTTTCGTACTTGAGGAAGGTTGAGCTGACCTGATATGGAGCTATCTTTTGTCTGCATATGCTATCCAAACCATCATCCCCGGCAACAGAAGCCATCACAGACATTATGTATTGCTCCAAAGCATCAGCCGCGGGGAATACAGAAACCACGTCCTCAGTAAGATGCTCAGCATGATCAAGGAATGGTCTCTGGGAAAAACACTTCTTTGTAAGTATGCAGAATCACAAAGATACAAACCCTCAGTCATTTATAAGATATGCCAGATATAGCCTACCAATTTATTTCCATAAAGTTTATGGATGAGGGAAGCAGAAATAACTGCTGCCTGTGGATGCCATTTTGATAAAACAGGCGTAAAAATGGTTGTATCTTTTTTCAGAAGCTTCTTTGTCTCCTCGGCTAGAGACGCTAAAACAGGTTCATGTGTTGTGTCCGCTTTAAACTCTACAGAATGTGCCATCTGGGGAAAATAGTAGAATGTTTCAATGACCAATGTAATGGTAACAATGTTTCTCGTACAAAAGAAAGTAGTAGAATGTTTCATTGACCAATGTAATGGTAACATGTTTCTCGTAAGAAAAAATGAAAATAGTAAGCATGTTTCATTGACCAATCTAACATCTCCAGCTGTGAAGAATCTTGCTAACATTGACAATAATAAAGTATTGTTGTTAAGAGTCAAGGTGATCAAACAGATAGCAATGAAATATCAAAAGCAATGTATAGGTGCAGTGGCAACATAAAAATTCAACGCTTCATATATGAGATAACTGTGCAGGTGATCTATCATCATCTCAGGTAGGAAACAAAATAGAATAGCAATGAAATATCAAAAGCAACATATAGGTGCAGTGGCAATTGATCAAGATTCAAGGTTTCACAGAAAAGTGAGCAAGTGATCTATGATAATCTCATGTAGAAAATGAAACAGAAATTAAACTACACTATTGATGTAATAATGACAGCTGTAAAAATGTCACCTTCAAAAAAGCACTTTTGACTGAAGAAGCGATGTAACGGTCGATCTGATCTCTGTCAGGAGACTCCAGTGCCTGATGCACAAAAGCAAATGGGTTCACAAAATATGAATTCAACATTTGCAAATAGTGAAGACAGTTCTGCTCTCTATATTCTTCAGTGAATGCAATTACATAGAACAAGAAACTGTTACCATATATTGCCAAAAATGAGAAGGCAATAATTGTGGTTACAAACAAAGGCAAACTATAAGCACCTTGTCATTTTCTTCGCCAAGGATCCGCCTCGTAAGCATTGCCACTGTCAAAACATCAGCCATTAAGCTGGGACCCTGTAAATGTAAAGAAAGTTTTAATGTGGGGGGGAATATCTCTCGTTGAAAGCAGATTAGCATATGTCACATGCTGAAGTCTGAATAAAGATTAGCAACATGCATACATGGACAAATTGGTAGATTAAGAGAAGCAAGTGATAGGAGGTAAAAAAATGTGAAACATAAATGAGGACAAGATGAAAAGAGATGAAGGTGACAAGTTTAATAAGAGAGATGACAGAACTATGAGATGTGGAATTTACTGTTAGACTATGAGCAACATATTTGATATCATAGAGAACTAATTCATATTTAACTTAGCTCTCAGCAATGATGATGGACAAGCCCAACCTAGTGCACCTGTGTGTTGCGCATTCAGTAGCACATAACAAATGAACAAAAGAATACAGGAAGTAGGACATGTCACAAAAAGATCCTCAGCAAAAGAAGCATAATAAATGTTTGATACATAGGTAAACAAATTAGCAAACCAAACGCCATTTGCAACTACAAAATTAGCTTCAATGTAGCACAAGATCAAACCAGGAGGTCAATAAACAAACCTCTGAGAAGTGTAGATGATAATCGTTTAGTTTCTTGTCCACCCATTTCTGAATTGGCGACAGGAAAGACTGGAAAAATGTGAAGTCTTGATAGCTATCATCAGCATCAACAGAACTACGTAGGCTTTTCAAGTGTAATCTTTCCTGTGGACCACGCTGCTCTCTCAAAGGTATCTTCCTCAAATGGTCAATCACAACTTTCAGAAGTCCTTGCTCTCCTGTAAAAACAAACTGTATTGCAGAACTTACATCAATTATCAGGACCATCCTATTTCAAGTGCTAGACCAGTAGCACAGCATAGAACAGGACTTTGCAGGAAATATATTCTGTAGTTAACGACATTGCTAATGAAAGAGACTGTTAGTCTCGAGAGATGCAAATAAGTGAACAAATCATTGGTTAGGCCTTGTTCAGTTGCGCAGGGGTTGGCAGAGATTGGTAAGGAATATGGTTCAGTTCCTTGGTAGTCCCTCTCAATCCATGACAATTGACAATCCACATCAAACAGAACAATGCCTAACGTTTCAGATTTGGCTGTACACTTGGCTTATCCTACTTCATAGCAACCTTAAATGCAAAGGTTGTTGGGATTTTGTAAGAACAGATGGTTATCGGATAATTTTACTGGACATATGAACACAGAAAACTTAAAGTCCTAGGCTCATGTGGAGCTTCTAAGAAAAGGCACAAGAAGGTTATGGAAAACACGGGCACTGCTGTATTGCCAATTATTCATGTGGTTAGCTATTCTGAACCAGTGTTGGACAGCAAATAGATTTGGCCAAGAGAGGACTTCCACACCCAGCCTTTTGACTTATCTTTTGATCAAGCAGATGAAACCATTCAGCATGTCTCAGTCTCATGTGTTTTCACTGTGTCTGAACTAGTTTTGCAATTGTTTTCTTCTTTAATGAAATGCTGAAAACTATGCTGCATCTTCGCGAAAAAGGAAGAAAAGGCACAACATGCTAAAATAGGCTTAACTCAGTGAGCGGTTCATGAACATTAATCAGCAGTACATAAACAGCTGATTGTCCTTGTAAAGATACTAGGGATTAGGGACAATATTCACCTGCCGAAATAATACCCATGCATAGCATGTATCATGCACCGTCTCTGTGATTCCTAGTATTCGCCACGTTGACTTCAAGAGCTCAAGGATTTCTTCCACCTCCTGGTAGATTAAAGTAAAAATAATAATGAGAAATATCATGGCTAGTGGTGAAATTAGTGGAAAACTGCAAAAATGGATTTGAAGTAGTGACCTCTGTAAGCTTTCCCTCATCCAAGATGTCAAAAACACTGCCGAGCATCTTTTCATACAATGCTACATTCAGATGGTATCCATCAGCCCAGTGACAAACCTCGCCAGTAAGATCACCCCGAGCAGGCCTTTCAGATAGAGAAGTGGCAACTTCTCTCAGTGATCTTAAGCATTCTGTACGTTGAACCTCCGCAGAAGATGGTGGCAGGGACTAGCAAAAACACATCAGGATAACATAATTTAATGGGGGTTACACGCAAGGGTTATAAAATGTCAACCATAAAACTTTCATTGAATAGGATTAAAACCTCAGATTCTTCAATCTTTCTAAAAATGTTCCGTAGCTCATTGACTTTTCGACCTAACTCCCCAAATCCAACAACTGGATGATTTATAAGGCCTTCCTCCAGCATGTTTAACTAAGAAAAAAATCAATGAAGCATCTAATGTTATGAAATGCAGATATAGCTCAAGGTCATTTATAAAAAAAAACTGCACAACAGAATTGCTAACCTGTCTCTTCTGCCAACGAAGGTATGCTTTCATGTCGGAAAATTCAGCTCTGGATATGCAGCACAGTAGTTCCAATGGAATCAAAAGATTGTCCATCCGTTTTCCAACTTTGCCAGCCATAGCATTGAGTAATCCTTGTCTAGTTCGAATATCCATGGACTCTGTTATCTATCCAAAATAAATTGGGGGAGAAAGGAGTAAGCACTCAGTAGATGTAAAATTAGCATGTTCAAAAGCTTTCAGAAACCTGGATTTGCCTAGATAAAACATAGGGAACTGTAGCCTAAAACATAACTACCAGAAGGAAGCTATTCACTTAAAAATTTGAATAGTGAATCATGCACTAGATTGGATTAGACCAAATTAGCAGTTCCATTCTTTCTTCTTAATATATTGATATGCGGCTCTCCTGCGTGTTCGAGAAAAAAAAAGCAGCTCCATTGTATTTAGCAATTTTCATACAAAAAATGTTCTGGTAATCTACTCAGGAAGCAGGTGCTTATCTTCTTTGACTAAAGAGCAAATGTTTTTCTTCGTCAAGATTTATAGACAAAGTAATAAGAGAAATAAAGAATGGACAAACATGCTCCAACCAAAATACACTTGAAAAAATATTGATGAGACTACGAAGCTCTTCATAAATCTTGTGCAACACTCGAAAAATAAGTTTTAAAGATACAGGTATTCAAATGTATCAATATAGGTTAGTTTGAGTGCCTTAAAGCTTAATTATTTTTGCCTTCAGAATATCAGAGGACACAAAGGTTAGATTTTGGGCTGCTAATCTAGTCATAAGGAACAGAAAGTTAAGACAAGATACCTCAAGTTGGGCTCGCATGGTTTCAAGCAAACCAACTAAACCAGGTTGACGCTGAGTGTGGGCATCAACACTTTCACTCTTACTACGACCAAGTTTCCTCATTAATCTGTGCCTCTTCTCTTTCTTCTTTTCTTTCTGAGGAACAATAAGCCCCCTACATGGACCAGAACTAGGTTAAGTCTTCTATCATACTCCAGGAAGGTTGTGGTCCTTTGACAAAAAAAAAATGTAGTGTAGAGAGATGCACAGGCCTACCCTGAAGCTCCAGCAGCAGCAACAAGGATCTCATATGCTGTCTCACGAAGATCATCATCCGTGATACCTGAAAAGGTAGCATAGCTGCCAATAACATTCTAGCTCAAAGTTGGACAAAGATAAGTACCTGACAAATAATGGCCTAGCTATCCCAATCATTGAAGTGAACTCGGTCAGGTAGTTTGAGAAACAAAACTAAAGAAAATAGCAAATGACTACGAAATACTCAAATGCAAATAGAGTACATGGAAGATCATCAGAGTGTGTAATTCCACCAGCAAGAAGTTTATCAAAATTCTGAAGGAACAATAGACTTAGCACTTTATCTGTATCTGGTATTGAACATGTAATACCATGATAGTTTTTCATGAATTCAAACAATTATTACCTGTTTCAAATAGTGGTAGCCGCAGTGATACATCACTAGCATCAGTTTGATGTCTTCTAGAAGCCCTTCGGCTATCAAATTCATCCTCATCATCCTCAAAGTCTTCAATGTCATCTACCGTCAATTCCTTCTCGCTTGGAGAATGAAATGATTGTGACTTTGTCAAGTTAGTAGTGGCGACAGGTGATGACACAGTATCTGGTGCTGGTTCCACAACTGGTGGTGGTATCACAACTGGGGATGGTGTGGTGGCAGGGACAGGGGGTGGTTCTCTTGTAGGTGCTGGTCCTGAGTATTCTGGTTTTGTAAGCAAATAAAACTCTTCTACAGCTCCAGTGTTATTCTGGCCAATAAAATTAATAGATATTTAGGTATAATGATGCCATAATGGAAAACATGTATGCAAGAGATTTTTCTACATCGAAATTGAGAGACAGAAACATCCAGATGTTCAAATGAGATGAAGTATAATGGTGAAAATCAATTGTCAAAATGCAAGATAACTTTCAGCAAGACCAGAATATTTTTTAAGACAACAAAATATAAATAAACTCACCACATATGGATAGTCAAGGCTATCATGAAAAAGGCGGATGGCGTCTCCAAGATCAAGAGGTTCACCTACATCATAGAAGCATTTTCAGGTCAGAAAGAGAATGAAACAAAAAAAAAAGAGAACTCTGATAAAAATATGTTTATATGTTTCACCTTTCTTAGCACAATTGAGGACATAATCAACACTGACTTGATCTATATCTACGTCATCCAAAGAGATTGCACCAGGTGGCATTACAACTTTCTTGATCAAGTTGCCTGAAAGAATGTAGTTGAGTAATACTTGGCGGTCACGGCGATAGCGTTGCAACAGCTCAACGACATTTTCTCTGGTTAAGTTGAAATATACAACAGTCATTTAGCAACTGGATGTAACATGTAAAATGAAAGAGGCTTATTCTGCAACAATCCTTACTCGTCCATATTGTACGCAGGGGAAACAGCAATCTGAGTTTTAAAATCCCGGTCGAAGTGCTACCAATTGCTCATAACCAGCATAGCTGCACTAGGGCGGAAACAACATTATCTACTATTACATCAAAACAACCAACCAACTACAGCATGGTAACAGGAGATGTGCAACAGGCAGTTTTAAACATAAGTTGCACTGTTGATGAAGTACCACATTTGTGTTAAGAAAAAAAACAGTCAGTGAACTGCGAATCTCGAGTGATTAGTAAAGGTGATTTGTGGGTTCAGGTTTACTCTTTTGCCATGTGGTAGATGTTCATATGTAGAGAAACTGAGTTAATCCATATAGGATTTCAGGCTGACATGTTAAGCACAAGCAGGTACAAATCCTAGCTAAAGACGTCAGACATCCAACATCATGAGTTCATGTCACAGAAACTGATCGCAGCCCTCAGGGGGCACACTCGATCCAATAGAATTTGGCGGCACAGCAGTACGACACTTGCCCAAAGCACAACTTCCGTAGCCAAAACAGAGGAAACACACAATGCCAAACTAACCCCGCACCCCCACTGACTCCGAATAGCAAATCGACACTCACTGCCCAATTCACACACCCATTCAGCGCCTCCATTCCAGACCCACGCAGGCAGGCACGCACGCCCGAGGCAAAGCGGCGGACGCCCGAAGCAGGGAGACCGCCGCTGGCCAAAACCGCGGCACCTCCACCCGGCCGCGCTACAGGGCAGCGCCAGTGGCCAGCGCGCGCCTCCAATGAGGCGACGTGAAGGGACGGGGCTGGATCTGGATGGAGCGACTGGGAGACGAGGCGGGTCGGGGTACCTGCGCGCGAGGGCGGCGATCCGGCGGAGCTGCTCGCGGAGGAGATCTGGAACGCGGCCGCCGCTTGGTTTGCTGCGGAGCGGGGGGAGCAGGTGGAGCACGGCGGTGGGGGCAGGCGCGACTGCGTGAGGAGCCGAGAAAACACCCGAGCCCGCAGGCCGATCAGACGAGCAGAAAGCAAAGTGAAAGGAGATGATGAGCTGGCGCCTGATCTCAGGATTTGGGATGCGGGAAGGCGCAGCAACAGCACCACCGGCCGGGCACGGAGCGCGACATTCTCCGGCTACGAGGAGGCAGCAGGCCGGTGCCCCGGTGGTTTTTTTTTTTTTGAGTGCAGGCAGGCACCACGCGTCCACGCGCAAGCTCTGTTGGTGGGCCGGGCCTTGCCGGTGTGGGTGGGGCGATGCGCCGTAATTTCACGCGATAAGAGGAGGAGGAACAATTCTATATTTGGGCCCAAATCGGGAGGGATGGCCTTGCATTTCCTTTCCATTTTATTACCATTTCAATTTTTGTATTTATGTACACCATATAAAGATTACTGACTGATAGTATTTTTTTTATAGCATGCGCTGTGAAATTCCAGCAATTAAAATAGAGCGGCGGAGATGCACTCGCAGCCGCCAGCCAAGGCCATGTTGACCGACCTGCAACGGCAAGCGTCTTCTAGAGGCCGTTGACCGATCAGCGAGCGAAACGCCGCATTTGCGGTCAAGAGGAGTGGAGTCGGGGACCAAAGCCTAGTACGTACGTCAGATTGCTGGAAAACGGAGGGCGAATTTTTGTTTTTTCTTCCTGAAGAAGATGGGCTGTCGTCGGTATGCGCCTGTCTCTTGCACGGTTCTCCTTTGCTTTCAAGTTTCAGCTGATGTGAAGAACGGAAGGGTCCACTACTCCACTCGTGCCCCTGAACACATCACAGTACGATTAACTAAAGTTAACAATTACGTATACATGAGATTAAAATGGTGGCTGTAAGTTCAAATAAAAAAAATGGTGGCTGTAAGTTCAAAAAAATGCAGAAACAACCACGGTGGATATTTTGTGCCGCAGAGGTAGTACGTTTGGGTAGGTCGACGGGGACCCGAACAGTGGACTTCACTGCTCTGCTGCGCTTCAAGGGACCAGCTCACCAGCAGGCAGCAGCACCCCGTCACGCTCACGCAGGGCCAGGCCAAGTAGTAGTTTGATGAGTGCACTCCAGTAATCCACCATGAACCGATCAGATTAACGGCGAGTGAACGCGTGCGCGCTCATCACTTTTTAGTCGTGCTGAATTGACCCGCGCGTGAGGGTGTCGTCTGGCGTAGTATAAAAATGTACTACTCCGTAACAGTAGAATGCCTTTTCTTTTTGGCGTCGTCAGTGTGGACGCGGTGACGAGGACCGAGAAAAGGCACGGCCCAACAGCCCCCAAACCCAAAGCTCCTTTTTTTCGCTTCCCTCCCTTTTTGCAGTGGTGTGTTGGATGATGACAGGGATGTGGTGGAGCACGGAGATCGGCAGATCGATCGACGCGCACCTGGAATCGGACTAGGTTTTTAAAAAAAAAAGATGTATGAGTGCACGAGACACCAGAGCGAGATGCTCTGTTCCTTGGCGATTGGCGTGTGATGAAAAGTGGAACCAAAAGCAAAAGGTGTGATGGATCGCAAAGTGGCTTTGGAAGCTCAACATGCATGATCTATCAGTCAGTGGCTGTGGGTTGTGGCTTTTGGAAGCATCGCCGTGGCATTCTCCGCCCCTCCACAGTCCACACTAGCGCGTCCACGGGACCAAAACCAACTTGGATTTGCACAGGACAAAGTCACAAAACCACTCCCTTCCCAGAACAAAAAAATCTTGTTGAATTATCATGTTCTTTAATCTAAAAAGATGTATGTATGTATGTATGTATGTGTGTGTGTATATATATATATGATGATGATACTAGTCACTCATGTGTGCTTTTTCCATGCGTAACTTGTGTGTCACGAGGCCGTTGCTACCTGCTGCTTTTGCTACTCGGCATCTCGCTCCGATCCGGCCCCACCGAGTCAGTCCACTGTTAGTCGTCTTTACCGCAATATACTAACGATGGCCACGCGTGGAACCAAAAAACATCGTCGTCAGAATTTAACGTGTGGGGTTCGTGATAGGCGTTGGCCCTCTGCCTTTTTTGCCTGCTCACACCAGCGACGTTTTGAGAGCCACCACCACGGCCGCCAACCGTCTTGGTGACTCGTGAGTCGCGACCTGCTGCCCAAAAGAACAAAAAGAGTGGGAGAACCCACTTGCATGTGCGACTGCGTCTCATGCCAATATAAAATACGTTATATTGTTATGTCGCCACCGAGCAAAATATAAAATTAAAAATCGCCCCAAACTGGAAAACAAAACTTTTTTTTGTGACTACTGGAAAACAAAACTTGGGTCACTCCATCCAAAATTATCTGACACAGACAAACATGCCGTGCGCCCACTTGTGACGTGACTTCAAGGGTAATAACATTTAGGCCAATTTGAGATTGAGGTCCTCTGATTAGAAAGACACCACAATAGCAAACTCAGTGCTTCAAGCAAGCCGGACAATAAATGCATAAGCCGGCAGATTGGTTAGTGAGAGAAAAATACTGCGTAAGAAGTTGTACGGCAGATTGGTTGTGAGAGGAAGTACTGCACAATAAGCCAAAACAAGACCTTCCGAACGCTCTTCCGCTAATTAAAAAAACATCACCTTATTTATTTATTTATTATATCATGGCATTTTACATTATCTTCTGTCAGTATGTCACAATAAATTTAAAAGAGTATACAAATGCTATTTTGAAGATACATGTGCACATGAATTTATGTTTAAGGATTAAGCATTAAAAACATTCTGAAAAATAAGTTTGACTAGATATATTGATAAAAAAATTCAAGTAGCATAGGGTCCCCCTTAGGCTTCCGGCTTCCCGCAGTACAAGTAGAAAGGTTGCCCGGCAAGCAGAAAGTGTATGTTACCATTTTTGGTTAAAGCTATAAAAAAACTATGTTAGGCTCACTGTACAAAAAGAAAAAAAGCACAGACTTAAGGGATTTTTAGTTACTCCTCTGTGTCAAAAATTCTTACCATTTTGGATATCAAAATAAACTTTTAAACCTTAACCACTATAACTTCTAAATATTTAGGTTAAAAACATTTAAAAAATGCTGTACATTTATTGTTATGATGCTTTTAAAGTACGAGTGGTACTAGCTTGTGCGTACTTTTTCATATCTTTTTTAAAAAGAATTAAATAAATTTAGACATGATTTAAAATGTAGTAATTTCTCTATTTTTGGTATTTAATCCCACGAAATTTACGTACTTTACCGTATTTCTTTTGTGTTTACGGTTCGATTTCACAGGATGAACATCTCTTTTTTAAACACTTTAATTTTGTTTATAAATGCATACTCCATGCGAAAATACTATTGGTTAAAGTCGCACGCTAAAAAACTTATTTAAAACCCAATACTGTCTATATTTAGCTAAAGAATTACATTTTTAACGGCGTGCAAAAAGAATTCGCGTACGATCTTAGCCATATAAATCAGTCCATTTTCTTTAACGAGAGGGACCTCGTTGTTTTGAAGGCGTCAGTATAGAAAAAGGCAAACGATTAGAAAGTGCTGCATGTTTAACGCAAAAAAAAGTTGGCAGCAATAAAGTCCCACAATTATTCCCCCACGGGTGAAATAGAAAAAATCAAGAGCCGAGGAAGACTACCAAACGTGTGCTCACTTCCTCCTCCGGCAGTCTTCGTCCTCGATGATAGGGTGTGTTTGGTTGGAAGTGTAAAAAAATATTCACATACTTTGATCATTAATTACGAGTATTTAAAAAGTCAATTTACAAAATTTCCTTCACAACCTCTAATCAAATCACGAGACGAATCTAATGAGGTCGTTGACCGCACGGTTAGATGATGATTACTGTAGTATTACTGTAGCAAATCATCGATTAATTATGCTTATTAGATTCGTCACGAAAAGTTGTACTCATCTGTAAAAAGGTTTTACAAATAAACTTCATTTAGTGTTTCATGCATTAAAGATTACTTTGGACAATTTTTTTTCCGGTGCCAACCAAACACGGCCGTAAGCAGGGCGTGGTGGAGCACTCCAACCTAAATAAGTGAGCTTCCAGGTCGAGGAGAGGGACCGCCGGAGGAAAACTTCGGAGGCGCCCGACTTCCAAAGATACCCACTAGCACCCAGCCTCCCACCGCGTTCTTTTCCCCCTTGGCTGGTGCTACAAAGATGCGATTTTTTTGGCTCCGGGACCACTTGTTCTTCTGATTCTTACGCTGCGGGGGCCGCCTTGCCTTCTTGATTTTGGCTTCTCGTCGTGTCTGTTTTCTTGTGGTGAGAAACTCTGTCTTCCTTCTTGGGGATAAGTGTGTTGCCCCCATTTTCCTTAGGAATTTATTTAATGCTCGTTCGATTTGCTGTTCTTCGTTAGGATCATGTGCAGATGATGTTAAATATGCTAATTCTGCTGATCCTTTTTGCAGTTTGAGGTGGTATGTGACTCATCCTTTGGTGCCTTTGAAGGGTGGGCGAGAGGACTCGGTTCCAAAATCTGCCGTCTTCTGCGTATAGATTGGCCTGTTAGCCGCGCTGTAGGAGACCTGTATGGATGAATTTGGGGACGATCCCTAGTTTATCTATCAAGCAGCAAAGTGGTGTTCCTGTGACCTGTGAGCCAAAGCTAAAGGGAGATACATCAGTTAGTGAGGAGACAGTACAGGCGGTTGTTAGATTCTGCAAGGATAGAGGGGCCAGATATTTGTTCCATCAACTGGAGCCATATTTGCCGAAGTGCACAGGTAGAGGGGTTTATTGGATTAAGCAAGTGCAAGGCCTCATCATTTTGGGATTCATCGCATCAAAGTGAACAAGTAAAAGAACCAATTGATCTTCCCTTGATTTGACCCTTTTGTTATGGAATCGAACATGGAGAAGCAATCCAGCACCCGACATGGCCCGCTACAAAAACTGAAGAGCTTCAGGGGGATAGAGAAGCAGAGAAGCTTCAAGTTCTTGTCCATGGAGAAGCAGCAGAGCTTCAAAAGGAACAAGGACAGCCCTGGGAAGCGGGGTGACACTGAACTCCACCTCGCAGCGAGGGCTGGCAGCGTTGCCCATGTCCAGAAGATCCTTGCGGAGTGCGATCCAGAGCTCGTGGCAGAGTTAGCTGCCCGCCCAAATCAGGATGGTGAGACTGCGCTGTATGTGGCTGCTGAAAAGGGGCATGTAGAGGTTGTTTGTGAGATTTTGAAGGCTTGTGATGTGCAGTCAGCAGGGATCAAGGCCAGCAACAGCTTCGATGCATTCCATATTGCAGCAAAGCAGGGCCATCTGGGTTAGTTTCTTTCCTTCATAACTGAATTTGGTCCCAATGAGTACTACCTGCCAAGTCCATTAGTTGAGAATTTGGCTAGTCTTGATCGAAATTCTTTAATATGTGGATTCACTGGCTTATACTGGCAGTTCTATCTGATCTTTCATATTGATTCATTAGTGCTTGCAGTTGGTATGTTGTTAGTTAATAAAAAATGACTTGCATCTCATTGACTTCTGCAGATCTCCATGAGCATGAAGGGACCATTTCCCTAATTTATTCCTAATGACATGAAGTGCTAAATCATTTACACTCTAACTACCTTCTGCAAAGAAATGGCTGATAAATTTACTTGGCTTATTTGTTCTAGGTTCCAACATATCATGTTTGTCTTTCTTTGTTTTGTGGACAAATTATTGATTTACAATGAGTTACAGTTTTCTACAACCTTGCTAAAAGTATTGTTTGTATGTCTAGAACAAAGAAGTGGCAACCCTTTTGAACATGAAATATAATTTACTTGGACCTAGATCTAGCGATGAGATAGTGGCCCCTACTACTTATTTGCTTAGCAACAAACCATCACCAAACCAATCAGGCTGTGTAATTTCAAATATTTGATTTGATATGCTGTCATGAAGAGCAGAATGTGGTTTTAACGTGTAACCGTTTAATGCACAGTGTTTTATATTATCTTATTTTTCCAACATATTTCTATTCATTTTTCTTCGAGAAAAGCATACTTATATCAGTTCAATTTGCTGGTCTTGTAGATGTCGTGAAGGAGCTGCTGCAAGCCTTTCCTGCATTAGCTATGACAACAAATTCTGTAAATGCCACTGCTCTGGACACTGCTGCAACTCAGGGGCACATTGATATTGTTAATCTTTTGCTAGAAACAGATGCAAGTCTTGCTAGGATTGCAAGAAATAATGGCAAGACAGTTTTGCATTCAGCAGCAAGAATGGGCCATGTGGAGGTGGTCACTGCGTTATTAAATAAGGATCCAGGGATTGGTTTCAGAACAGATAAGAAGGGACAGGCAGCGCTACACATGGCTTCAAAAGGCCAAAATGCGGAAATTTTGCTCGAGTTGTTGAAACCTGATGTCTCGGTTATCCATGTGGAAGACAGCAAGGGGAACAGACCACTGCATGTTGCAACTCGGAAGGGAAACACCATTGTAAGTATCTTATCTCAGAAAATCTTCTGATTTCTTCCCTCGTTTCAGGCTTCCTCTTTATGTTTTAATAATCTGAGGTTTTGTCCTACTTATGGTTGAAGTTATGTTGCTCAGGATTGAAGTTACTTGCATTCATGAGATATTATTTAAATAATACTTATAGTATCCAATGTTTTCCAAAATAGTTATAGGAAGAATCTGCATCTTTCCAAGAATCAAAGTAAAGTAAATTCAGGGTCTACTAAAAAAACGGGAATCCTTCTTTGGAACTTAAAAATTAAGAATTTTTAAGTGTTTCAAAGAACTGATTACTAACTTGAACTATAACCTGGTCCTTACAGATGGTTCAGACCCTAATATCAGTTGAAGGGATTGAAATCAATGTGGTTAATAGAGCTGGAGAGACTGCTTTTGCTATTGCAGAGAAACAGGGTAATGAAGAGCTCATTAACATCCTGAAAGAGGTTGGTGGTGTAACTGCAAAAGAGCAAGTAAATCCTCCTAATCCAGCAAAGCAGCTTAAGCAGACAGTCAGCGATATCAGGCATGATGTTCAATCACAGATGAAGCAAACACGCCAGACCAAGATGCAATTCCAAAAAATAAAGAAGAGAATTCAAAAGCTCCACATTGGTGGGCTAAACAATGCCATCAACTCCAATACTGTAGTTGCAGTGCTTATTGCTACCGTTGCCTTCGCTGCCATATTCCAGCTCCCTGGTAATTTTCTGGAGTCGATGCCTCCACAACCTGATCCGAACTTGACCTTGGGTCAAGCGTTGATAGCCAGCAATCCAGCCTTTATAATCTTCTTGGTCTTTGATGCCTTGGCACTCTTCATCTCCCTTGCTGTTGTCGTTGTCCAGACATCTCTAATTGTCGTTGAACAGAAGGCAAAGAAGAAGATGGTTTTTGTGATAAACAAGTTGATGTGGCTCGCGTGCCTGTGCATCTCAGCCGCCTTCATAGCACTGACCTATGTTGTCGTGGGCCGAGATGACCAGTGGCTGGCTTGGTGTACGATGGCGATCGGCACTGTCATCATGGTGGCCACTCTCGGTTCCATGTGCTATTGCATTGTTACTCACAGGATGGAAGAGAAGAACATGAGGAAGATCAGGAGGACCTCCACAAGCCAGTCATGGTCCATATCAGTTGACTCGGAAACGGAGCTGATGAACAGCGAATATAAGAAGATGTACGCCATATAGGATACCGACAATGCTTTGTCGTCGAGTCCTGTATATATGAACCCATTTGCCTGAGACCATTCCATGGCATTAAGTGGGATTGACTCGAACTATGTTTAGGCCTAGAACATGGCACCTGTATGTTAACTGCAGTCTGCAGCCTCCTTCCATGAGCAGAGGGGGTGAATTCCAGGTGATAGGAGTAGCAACTTTTTGTAGGCAAAATATGAGTATTTGCCAAGCAACATGTTTCTCTCATATGCTTATTATTACCGTGGATGGAAACGAGAACCATGGATGCTCATATGATAATAACGAGACTTGAGTAAACTGAGGCCAAAAACAATGGTCACAAATGACCTTTTGGACTTGGACTGGAGAAAACTGGGACAGCCATATGTTGATTATTTTTTTTTGAACTTTGTTGACCGTCATGATTAAGCGGCATTTGCAGCCGTTCTGTCAAATCAAATGCAAATGCCTGTGGTGCTGTTATTTACGAGGTAAGAAATGACCGTAAAAATCGTTGAATTTGCTGCTCTTTCCCTCGTGAAAACAAGCAGATATTTTAGAATGTTACCATCTCTCCAGCATCTTCACCTCTGGAGCCTGTTCTTGCGTTTCCAGCCGGTTAACCGCGAGTCCAGGTGCCTGAAGCTCACCTACCTGTTTGATCCGCCGTAGTTACGTAGAGCGACTGAACACTGCGCACGCACACGATGACTTGTCGATTTGGCGATTGGACCTGATCGGTGATCGCTTCAGCCCCAGCAGTCAGCAATCATTCAGTTGGACGTCGGCAGACGATTCCGCCCACTGCAAAACGACATGCGCCAGCTTGATGGCCACGAAGAACAGAGAGGCACGCAGAACCATTTCGTGGGTAGCATTGGGTTCACGTCTCGCTGTCTCGGTCAGTTCCATGGTTCGGTTCAACGCTGCTGACTCGTGTAACTGTCTCTGGTGTTCTACTCCTTATTAGCAGTCAATCTTGGTGCTTCTGCTACATGAGATACTGACAAGGCTGAAGTTGAGAAACTTCTATGGAAAAGTTTAGTCCTGACTAAGATGCGGACGGAATCATGGGTTGACAACTGGAAGAATTTGCGTAGGGGAGTGGTGCACAAGTTGCTATCTTCTTTTTCAGTAAAAGTGCAAGGGTCTATTCGGTGGACTCTAAGCAAATGCTTCTAAACTATCAACTCCTTGCGGATTAGGAGTTGCGTTTACTAATGCGCGAACGAATTAACTTCTTGGATCCAAAATATTTTGTGTGACAACATATATGGTTCTCAACTTGCCATTATATATGCATTTAACACATGGTGAAAGTTTTTGGAAACCACAGGGATTTAACCAATGGCGTCCGGCGTCACTATCACCAAGAACATGAACAACGAAGAACTTTGCGTTACATGTATTTTCATAAGTAACTCAATAATAAATAAATAAATAGATGCAAGTTCATTCCATTAAGTGTATTTGCATATATTGGGTTGAAATGGATGTTACTCTCTCTGCATCCCCACCTGAAACAGAAAGACCAATCTGTTTTTATCATCTGAAACCACTGTCCTCACTTCTTTGCAAGGCTTCCAAGCTTTGGCCTATGCTCCTTCTCCTCTACTGCTCTCCTCCTTCCCTTCAGCACCGCATCAGTGGCACCGGCATCCTTACATGCAGACACAGCGCCGGTGGCAGCCCTGCTCCTCCCTTTTGGTGCTGCTGCAGCCTGCACATTGTTCGTCGTTGCAGCGGGCGGGCATGATAGTCTCCTGGTGGTGCCAGCATTAACCTTCTTATCCTTTGCACCAACTGAAGAATCGCTCGACCGAAGTTTCGTAGTGGGTGCTGTAACGGTCTTCGATGCCTTGTCCGGTCTGGCCACATGCTTGACTGCATTTGATGGTTGAGATTTGTTCCCTGAAGCTTTCTTGGATGCTTTTTTGGCTGCAGTGGTAGTTGTTGGAGCTGAAGGAATTGAATTGTGCTGTCTATTCGTCAGAGGTGTATAGCTGGACCTCTTATCTATTCTGTAAGAAGAATCCTGCTCTTTAGATGGAGCAGCAGCTCCCCTGTTGAGGCTTTTCTTTGATGATGAAGAGCTGGGCCTTGCTGTTGGAGTTACAGACTTGGTGGAGCTGGAGGTAGGCGATTCAGACGTTGTTGATGCGCTTGTAGCATCAGGCTTGCTTGAGAACTGTACAAGTTTCACAATATTGCAGTAAGATCAAGGAAAAAAAGAACTCAAGCTTTTCTTCTTCTTTCTAAAATAATATGTACTGAAAATATCAAATATTTCCCCTTTGGTTTGGATAAGCTTCTCAAAAGATTAGATGATTAATTAGTGAAGTGTTTTGGATTCATGATCGAGTGTTTCAGCTTGGTGACAGTTGTTGAAGTGTTGAACTAGTTCATCATTTATATGTAAAGGGAGAGGTACAAGTGTCATTCGTCATACCCTTGAAGTTCTGACTGGCTGAAGGATAGGCAGCTCCTTCTGAAAAATCATCTGGGAAGAGTTGGCTTCCATCTCAAGGGAGGGAAATAGTGGTGTTGCTGGAGGAGTCTTGAGCCTGAAATGAACTGATATGTTTGACAACGGAAATGGGCTTTCAAACTTTGATAGTGAGGCTGGAACTTAATTCCTTAATCTAAAAAATTATTGACAACGGAAATGAAACAATGGATGCATCCGGATATTATTAAAATCAGGGACCATATTTGTTTACCAATCATAATCATGCTTTTCACCATCTGGTAGGAGGTAATCCCTCTTTCCTGAAGGAAGCTTAAACATGCGACCGTCTCCTACGTTCAGTCAAAGAAGCAACCCTACCTCATCAGATGATCTGTTCTGGAAAGCAAATTAGCTGCACTTTTTCTTGATATTTTTTTAAGAATGTTTCGAAACACTCAATCAAAAATTCTTGTTTAGTAAGACATGATTATGTGTAAACATCTTCTGTTTAGCTTTAGACTCTAAGTTATAATACAAGAAAAATGTCCAGAAAAAGTGAACCTCACCTTGAACAGCTTCAAACTCCACTGAGAACATTGGTTCAAGGAGGTTCATATCCCTTTCTTTCTCATGCTTGTACAGCTCCCCAAACAGAACCAAGCTCTCATCTTCATCTTTCCGAATTGGGATCGCAGACGCGCCCTTTGCCATGCCAGTGAATCTCTTCACGCGATCCATCTTCAGGAGCGCAGGTCGTTAATCACAATGCTGAACAGCAATCCCAAAAGGCTCTGGGACGCTGAGAGAGTAGGAGCATATATCACCATCTTGGAATGAGGCTGCCGGAATACTCTAAGTACCAAAATCGTGTGCCGGCACTGCTGAAACCATATCCTTGGAGCTCCACACGATGCGAACAAATGTAAGAGATGTGTTTGGTGAAAGGGATAGGCATATGCGACCGGATGGACATATTCACAAATTGTCAGGGTCGATGATTCATTCGGTGCGATGTTCCTTTCTCCTTGGCCTCCATATGGCACAAATTCGTTTTCCTCAGTTTTGGCCTTTGCCTGCAGGCCATCCATCTCAAACTGCTTCCAAATGGCGTTTTGGTAGAGGGCATGTTGCGTCAGATCAGAAATCAGAACCACCATGGCATGAATTGAGAAGAAGCTAGAAGCCTGGAAGGTTCTTCACCTCTGATTATCTTCTCGCCTTGACGCCGTCCCTTCTAGGTCCGGGTTGACCTTCAGCTCTGAGCCGAGGTGGTGGTCGTGCAGCTTCTCCCGCTCCACTCGCGTCTTCATCTCGATTGGTGGCTAACAGTTGTCGACGGCGACGGCGACGGCGACGAGCTATTGCAGGTTGCAGCTGCATCTTCCAGAGCATAGATTTGACCTTCCCCATTGCCGCCTCCATGAATGGCACCGTCGATGTCCCGGATTGTGCGTGCGCCTGCTTTTCAGCCCTACAAAGCCGTCAGAACGCCGGACGCCCTGATGCCACTGCGCCGCCTCAGTCCAGACGCGCCCAAGAACCCAGGTGTTCCTTCTTCCACAGGGAAATCGCCTTCTCCGGCAGCGTACCGGCGGGCCGCGCGGCGGCGGCCCTGGCGAAGGGTCACGACCGCCGGTCGGGTCAACTAACGCCTGGCCTGGTGGTGCAGTGTTGACTCCAGGGAATTCTTTCGTGATAACCCCTACATTTCTCTTCATTTACATCCCTGATTTGAATCGCGATTACTAATTGCGATCCAATTCTGGGCCCGTTTTGACCGTTGGATCGCGATTATACGGTCCCCATACGCAGCTAGTACCCAGGCAGCCGGAAGATTTTACCAAAAAGGACTTCAAACACGTTTTTCCTTATTTTTAGCCCCGATTTGGATCGCGATTAATAATCGCGACCCAAACTCGGGCCCGTTTTGACCATCCGATGGAGCTCCTGCGGCCAAGATCTGGGAATCAAAAGAAGTCGCCGTGGGAATTTTGCGTTATGGACCTTCAGTTTTGTATCCCTTCACAAGAAAGAGCCCTGGTCCTGGTGGCGGCCGAGCGCCAGCGGCGGCGGACCGGAAGCTCGGGGGTTGCCGCCTTGCCGGCGGGGAGCCCCTCGTCCGGCGAGAAGGTATGGCATGCCATCTGGAGGTGGCGACGTCCGGGCCGACCATCACTGTGAATTGTGGCGTCACTTGACCTCCATCGCTGAGGTGGCTGATGGGTTCGCGGGACATGGAGATGGAGCCATGGAGGTCACCAATGCAGCCGAGCTCTCCGATAGACCACGGGCGGCGAAAGAGTCGGATAGGTATCTCGTCGTCCGGAGGGATGTTCCATTGTGCTCCCTGCGGTGGCACCAGCCGGCCACAATTTGTGACGAGCTGACCTCTACTCTGCCGACGACGGTGGACCTGTCACCTCGCCGGCGAAGCCTGGACGGGTTCCGCAGGAATAACATCGGCAATGGACGTCTGCGCTTGATATTGGCTGTGACACTCGTGAAATTATTGGAGTAGCTCAGACCTTGGGGGATCAACCGATCGATCAATTCACACTGCTCCAGATCTGAAGAAATCTGCACAACAAGGTCCGGTGTCCGACCAAGCCACAGCTTACAAATGAACCTTCAGATTTCGCTCAACAAAGAAGTTCAGGAACATGCTGTGTTGTGCGTCTCAATTTGAGTTGCATGGACAAACTTCTGCTGGACTCGGCTAGCAAATTAGATGGTAGAACCACATCAAGGTCACAAGGTGCACAGAGAAGCGACACCATATGTGCAGCAGCAGTACACATATCACAGTTCCCATTTCTATAATTGCAGCTGTGTTCACAGGGTTGCTCAGATTGACATCCAGATGATACGGAGTACACAGAAATGATGAGATTAACAACTATTCCTACAACACAGCTTGGTTTATATATTATTAAGCTATCCATCTTCACTTATTCCTACTTTCCCACAAGTGGAGCTGAACATTGTTCATGTTTGCTCCAGAATCATTACATTCGGTGAACACGCAAACTCAAGTTCTTTCTCTAAGAGACAAGCAGGCTTCTGCTAGACCGTCAGGTTGATCCACTCATTGGGAAGCCTTGAACTAAGTTTGCGCCTTCCCTCTCTTTGACTCGTATGTCTGCCTGATTGCATCCCAGAACGCAGGCACTGCCTCAGAATCAGGAACTTCTTTGAAGGATGGGAGATAGTTTAGGTCCACTATGACATGGTCTCCAGTGCCCTCTTGAACCTGCATAACCAAAGAACACTCACTTAACCGATATCTTGATACAATGCAGCTTTCGGCTGACCAATTTTACATATCCTAATTAGAGAATGATAGGAACCATAATGGCTTATGGCTGCAGTGAACACCAGAACCATCATACATACAAAAGGTTAGAGGATACGTACAACAACATCGAATCCAAATATCGTAAGTCCAAGTGATTCCTTCAGAACTTTTGCAGCCTCTTCTACTAAATCAGTATCCACCGATTTGTTGTCATGCACCCTCGTTTGCAGTTGCTGCTCCTTAGTAGCCACCGGAAGTGTCTTCAAACTGGCGGAAGCCAAATCAAAGCGTAGTTCAGTGTTATAGTGCCAAGCTTGGAACAATCAACTGATAATGAAGCAATCCACTACTTGTGTGTGTAATACTTAAAGGGTACCTATTGAATGTAAGAGGTTCTCCTCCTGAAGATGGCTTCAGAAAACTTGCATTAGGCATTGAATTCCTAACGGCGTGGAAAACTTTGTCTCCAATTACATAAAATTTGAAAATCTTAGATCCATGATCAACATATTCCTGAAAATGTTCTTGAGCAGGTCAGTTGCTGAAAGCTACATCACAAAACCAAGGAAATTCATGAAAAAGAGCAATGTTGTACTTGTACCTGCAGTACAGCTGGAAGAGGCACACTAAGGTTGCTAAATTCTTCAATTTGAAAAACTAACGCCTGCACACAGCAAAAACCATGATTCAGCTGCGCGAGGAAAAGTAAAGTCAAACTCTAAATTTAGAAGCTTTGGATTTAATGTTGTGGCACATGGGAATGCCTTTTCTCCATGAAAATGATGATAAGAGGTGATGATTCAGAAACCATCTAAGAATATGGTCCAACACGTATAAGAATATAAATACAATGACAAAAGGCAAACCATATTGTGGGCATCAGCAACTCCGCAAGCTACTTGTGGTTTCACAATGAGTGGGAAGGATAGATTAGCTTCTGCTAGATGCTTATCTAATTCACCATCATGAAAGTTATCAACCTGTTTTACAAAAATGGCTAGTCAGGCAAATTATGCCAGTAATAAACACTCAAAATAGGGACTGATAACTTAAAAGAGGTAACCACAATAAAATAACCTTCAAAGAATATGGTGCTCGAAGTTTTGGTTTTCCTTCAGTGCCAAGTTCTTGCAGTCGGACAAGGATATTTTGGATTTGAAGACGATCAAGCAACGGGTAAATATTTCTAAATGGATCGATGATGCAAAAGTCAGGGTGATCTTCCACAAACCTGCTTAACACAGGAATATAGTGAGACAGGATAATGAAGTACAACAAACAGAAACATGAATTTTACATAACAGCAAATGTTATTGCATAAATCTTCACTTTTCTAGGCTCGTGTACAGAACTAACATCACACAAGTTCACAGTTTAACTCTGTTTTGCCTTTTTTTTTTATATGTTTGCGCACAGCAAGTTATTACCAAGGCAAAGGCAATCTCCACTCCTGATTGGTCAATGCACAAAAAGTTGGGCTATGGAGTTAAAGCTTCTTTACAGCATTCTGATAGGTTGGGATTTAACAGTGTTCTGGAAACAAATTTTAGAAAGCTGACTTCCTCTGATAGTCAAATCAGTCTGTTGATTACAATGTAGAAATAATAGAGAGGCACAGCAATGTTTCAAACAATTGTTGTCATAATATAATTGCTAGGGTAAGCATTAGAAAAACATTCACATACACTCCCACGAAATTGCTTCCTTCAAATCTAAGTAGGGCCTAGTGATTTACCTTATAATTTCAGACATTCCTGCAGAAAATGAGATGCCTTTTGGAAAATCGATGGAGCAGTTTGGATCAATCTTGACAATCTCATCAGTTATTTTGTGGAGGACCATATCAACTTCTTGCAGTTGTGAACTTATAGGAAGTTCAAATGAGAGAGGAACAAAGATAAGACCATCCTTAGTAGGATATATGGGAAATGCGCCTCTCTGTAAGCAAGATAAGAAGAGCATGATGTTGCAGTTGATATCCAACACCTAGTTAATATTCAGTAACAAACTTAGGAAACTTGCCCTTGCAAAGTCCTCCTCGCGTGATTGTTTCATTACGTACCCAGTTACCAGAACAGATGAGCCACCTATTTCCTAAATCAAAGAAAGGGATAGATTTAAAAATTAAATGCACTTTATAATTGCAGAAAATGAGTAAGTAGATACAAGGACGAATTTACCCTTTTTATTAAAGTAGCCAAAGTGAGAAGTAACTCCTGAAGCCTTCCAACATTTAAAACCCCAGGGACCTCTATGCTGCATTCATTACCTGGACCATAGAAGAATATCAGTTACTGTCAAGCATCAACCCTTACTAGGAAAATCATTCCAATATATAATAGATGCACCACCACATTCATATCCTGAGCAAAATCCTAATACAAGATGACCTACTCAAAACAGCATGAAAACAAAAAAACTGGCTTTTCAGTGCCAGCATATGCTTACCTACAGAAACAACTCTCCAATGGTGATTCTGAAGCTCAGAAATTAAGCCTTTGTCAACTCTCGAAGTCACATAAAAACAAGAACTTGTTTGACTCCATTCTAACATTAATTCATTTGGAGAACAGTCCCCACTTTTTGCAAGAAGTGGTATATATCCAAAGGAGTGTGAACTCGTGACCATTTCAAGAAAGCCTGACTAATAGAAGGAAATAGGGAAAGGCGTAAGCATAACATTCTTTCAAGCTGTTATGACATTTTCAGGGGGAAAACATGTTTGCTAAATATCAGAATACTAGCATTTTCATAGCAGTTACGTAGGGTCAAGCCCAGTTGACATGGAAATGTTGACAGTTCAGACATCTTTCTACTGAAGAAACCAGCCAGCTTATGCCTTAACTGTTCAAAATTCAAGCAATGTCCAAAGATTGCCCATCGCTTCCAATATGAAAAATCATAATCATAGAGGATCGACTGAAGATTCAGTTCTATCTGGTTATTTTATGAAGAACTTGACATGATTTATCATGCACTTGGTTTATCAAGACATGCTAAAAACATCCAACTAGCATAAAACTTGTTGAAGTATACGTCATTCATCAGAAATCTAACATGGATTTTCCACTAGATCAGCAGTAAAAAGGTCTCTCCATAAGAAGTGACTAGTTTCTCATTCTTATTAGTGCCATTTTTTGAAGCACCACAGGAAAAGCTTAACTGGTCCCATAGATGGAATAAAAAGTATCACAAGAGGAAACGAATTATAGACATGAACCTAATAGGGCACCTCATTAGTCGACATGCCCTCAGCATAGCAGATTGCCTGAAAAAAGGATGAGGATACAATCAGCTGTCTATTGATTCCACATTTTGGTAATGTACTAAAACAACATTTAAAAGATACAAGAGATAAACAAAGTCACATTAATGTGCAAGCATCGTAGGCTCATTATATGAATATATCTCAAGGCACAGTGTTAAAAGTACCACTTTTAGCTGTATAACAACCAGTCTGCAGTCTGCACTATTGCCCATCGCTTGCGCGGTTCATGAACTCTTCTAAACTCTAATGATCCACCTACAGCAAGCATGTGAACAGTTGGGCAAAAACTTGAACACAGTAAACAACCATCCCATCAACCACAAGACTTGCATCCCCTAAATTGAACCCATATATCAAGGGAAACTAGTAGATTGCGAGAAATATTCAAGCATAGGACGTCAGTGAACAGGAAGGATTGCGTATTTAGCCAACTTCCTGGGTCAATCTAGCGAGAGCATTTTCCTCGAACAGTACGGCAGATCATGAATCAAGTCACTCATACCACGATCAGGTTGGAGTAGCGCAGCCGCCGCAGGAGCGCCTCCGCCCCTGGCCGCAGCGCCGCCACCGCCGCCGCCGCATCCCCGGTGGCGGAGGGCTCGAGGAGGAGGGAGGAGTCCAGCACAAGCCGTACGGGCCGCCCCATGGCCATGGATTCGGAGAGGGAGATGCCAACGGCTGTGCTCGGTTTCTGCTCGGCGCTGGCACTTGTGGGGACAGGACCTGGAGCCGCCGGGCATCGGAAAGGAGAAGCTCCTGAGCTTTGGGCCCAGGTGTCGGTGCCGTGGGTGGGCCCACCGGCGCATGGACGGCACCTGGCGGGAGGAAGGCGACCAGATGTGCGGCGCAGCAGCAGCCAGCCGGTCAGAATTCAGAAGCACACCTGCTAATATTCCTCTTCTTTGCAGCAAAATAAAAGGAAATCGGGCAAAGCAAAATGTTTCAACTTTCTTTTGAAGCGGAAGGATTTCAACTTGCAGAGAATCAGATCCGTTGTCTGCTGTTGGATACAAATCTGTGCCCATAGAAAAGTTCTCTGGTTTGGTTTTTTTTTTTTTTTGAAGTTAATCTGGTTTGGTTTGTGCCGTGGCAATGCAACAAACTCAGTGATACACAGAGATATCTATCCCAAAATGCAGTCAGCCATGAGCCCCAGAATTTGTACAAACATAGTGATATTGCCACCGGCGCAATGCTAAGATCAATCCCTGCGTTGTGCATTTGTGCTTCGCATCAACTAGTACATCTCACTCGATTTTACTCGGCCGATCGATCTTCTCTCTTCTGTAGTACTGCACAGGATGAGGATGTGCTCGCGTCACAAATGGGAAGCCGATTCCTACGCGCCACTGACGCACGCAAACAGGCGCATGCTGCTGAACCTCCGGGACCTGGACAGGCCGCGCCACCCGTCGCCGGGCGCCGGCGGGAGCGGCTCGTCCCGGAGGCCCTCAGGCGGTGCCCGCCGGTCATCCTCGTCGCGTGAGAAGCCGGGCTCGCCGGCCGGCGAATCCGCGGCGAACCGGCAGCTCTGACTCCGAGGATGGTAGTCGCCGCTGGTGAAGCGCTCCTGCCCCCACGTCGGAGGAGAGGAGCTCGTAGTCCACCGCGTCTTCGCGCGCCTCCGCCTCTTGATCGCGCCGCATACCAACGGGATGAGCCCATCCATGCCCCCTGCTGCGATGATCTGCACCGACCCGGAGCAGCAGAGATCGAGCTGGAGATGTTCTTGGACCAGCAGGGGCGAGCAAAGATAGCTTTCTACTCTTCCTGAAGCAGAAGAACGAACAGGAAGGTTCAGTAGATGGCTCGATTCTTGCAGTGTTGATGTGGGGATGAATTGATGACATGAACTGGCATTGCAATGATTATTATAGGGAAACCGGCACCAGATCACGCATGATGTCAGAGTTTGCATTGACTTCCCGTTAGGCGCTGATTGAGCATGTAACTGTGGCATCTCTGAGATTTTATAATGCTTTGCTGACTACCATTTGAGATATGGTCTCATATGACTGCACCTGCATTTGGATCTGCAAGCATGTGAAGTGAAGGGTCCAGTTTGTATTTTTCGTCTACGACAACTGAAACAGAGGCTGAAAATGAAATGGTGGACTGAAACAGAGGCTGCACATGCATTTGCCATGATCTTGGTATGACCAACATGTCTTTGCCGGTTTGCCCAACTGCCAATTTCAACTGGTTACAACTGAAATGTGCTTATGCTTCCTCAAATGTTCAGACGGTGAGTTAGTCGCCATACGTGTATAAAATTATATTCAGAAGCTAATACCGTAGTACGTGCAGGTGCAGGTATGTAGCCAGCTGAATTTACCCGGACCAGCTACATCTAACATGGAGGGGGAAGCACACATGCCAACATCCCCATCTTCAGTATTTTCTTGTATATCATGTACCTGCAAACTTGCAAAGTGTTGAGTTGATCAGTTCTCCAAAAATTTAGACTAACACGGAGAAAATAGTTTGTAAAAAAAAAGATAAAATAGGCTACAATAAAAAAAGAAAAGGTGTACCGTTTCTTCATTCTTGGATAGACCTTTTCTTTTATTTTCCTCTAGAGATCAAAGGATAGACTTTTCTATAACTCAGTAACTCACTGGCTTATGGCTTTATGCCAAAGTAACTATACCGAAGTTAGCATCCATGCAACAATTGCATGTAGTGTGTCTCTGGATTCTTCTTCCATGCATGCATAGACATGTTAAGACATCTGTCAGCCATCAGAGGAAGCTAAGATGAATTTCTGCGTCCTGTTCGTGTCAAGCAGACAAGCACACTTCACCGATTTTCTCGGCGATCGATCTCCTGTACAAGCTGTGCTCGCAGCACATGCCACATGAGCGCACACGCTGGCACGCACCCTACAAATTCCTACGCGCCGCATGCCGCATCCAAACAGACGCGTGCTACTGAACCTCTGGGACCTGGACACACGAGGCCCGTCGCCGGCGCCCGGCGGCGGGAACGGCTCGCGTTCTCCGGGAGACCGTCGGCGGCGCGCGGCCACCGTGCCGGAGAGGCGGAGACGCTCTCCGTGCGTGAGATCGAGGTCGTCGTCGGCCGGAGGAAGCCTGCAACTAGCACTAATTTATACACGTATGACAGAGTTTGCATTGCGTATTTGCGTTAACGTTAGGCACTAATTGAGTTTGTAACTGCATCATCTTTGAGAGTTTATAATAGTTGGCTGACTGGCTGAGTGCGATGATAGAGATATGACTGCATCAGCTATTGGATTGGATTTGCATGAATAATGCTACAATGTTTTCTATCTGTTGCAAATGCATTTTATTAACCTCATCAAGGAAGCATACGAAGAGGCAGCACACCATGGTTTAAGATCAAGAAACTGCTCCACTAGAAGGAGAATTGAAAGCCATGGTTAAGGTTATGAATTAGTATTATTGCTATCAATTCATTGTCTACTTGTAACACTCTGAAATTTTCCGTTTCAGTATGTTATTAGGAAGAATAATTAAGCAACGATTTCTCAAAATTTTAAAATTTGCTCAACATTTATTTTCTTTACAGAAAATTTAGTACATGAAAATCATTATTTGTTTTCTAATTAAATAAAATAGTTCTCTGAGTGTTGCATTCATTTCGTATGCATGGTTTTTTTTATTGTTGCGTGTGGCTTTCAAAAATCATAAAAAAAGATCAGACCTAAATTTCTCTCAATCTTTCTCTGTATCTTTTTATGGTCCAACTCATCCTCTCTCTATATTTTTTTTTTATCCCAATCCGGCCTCTCTTCTCTGTTAAACCAGCAGTCACGCGCGGCCCACCTTTAATTCTCTCTGGCTCGTTTTTCTCAGCTGGCCTAGCAGTTAGCTCAATCCATTTCGCGGCCCAGCTTCCTCTCCCTCTCTTCCATAATCGCTGACACTCGGGCCCACCCATCAGTTCCATCCTCCACCTCCAGTCGGCACCGTGTCGCACTCATGCTCCTACACCCACCCAGCTCCCGTGCGCTGTGCTTCGCACCTGAGCCGTGCACCCTCGTGCGCCTGCACAACGCGCCGTCCGCTTGGCCCTCGTGTCCGCGCGTCTCTGGCCGTGTACCTCGCGCCTCATGCCTAGCTCGGCTCTACGCACCCGTGCACTGCACTGGCGTTCATCCGTGCCCGAGCCGCTCAGCTCTCGTGCCGCTCAACCTGTCTGCAGCCCGTCCTGCGGTACCACCGCACATGCTCAGCTTCCCCGTGCCCGCTCGCATCCTACCTGTGTGCCGTGACGACATGGACCCATGCGCCCGACCATTCCCAATCTTCGACCGCATCCGACCGTGTCGCCCGAGCCACTCCTCTGCACCGCTAGCTCTCCTGAGCCGTCCGCCCATCAATTCTCGATGGGGCATTCAACAGCGCCCCTCCAATTCCCTTCATTCCTCTGGTAACAACGGCCACTATCACTCCACCTTCGAAGCCACCATTAATGGTCGGCCTCCTCTTTAATCCTCCCTGGAAGCTTCTTGCTCACCTCATGCGCATGCGACGCACTCCTCACCCGAAACCGTCGCCCCGCTTGCGCTCGTGCGCTGCTCCCAAATCGCCCGGCCGCCCCACTCCCGTGCGCTAGCTCGCCCTCCCGCGCATCTGTCCGCCTCCCCCCACATGTGTTGCGCCGCTACCGTTCTTCGCCTTCGGGTTGCGCTGCACCCGCGCCTTGGCTCCCTGTCCCGACAGCTCAGCTCCAGGGTGCCGCACCCACCCGGCTCCCGCGCGCTCGAGTCCATCCGCGCCCGCGCCCACACCGCGTGCCCGTCAACACCGCATCATGCCCGTGCGCCGCTCTCGCCCTGCCTGGCCGCCCGCGTTCGCACGCCCGTCCGCCTCCCTGGCCTCACCTCTTGATGTCCCGTGCCGTACGCTCTTCAATGCTCGTTGAAGCATTGACAGCCGCCCACTTCGTTTCCCATCATTCCTCTGGTAACGGCCGCTATCACCACGGCTTCAATGGCTGGCCGTTGCACGTCTTCTCCCTCCCACTAGCGCGGCCTTCGTTTCCCTTGGCCTCTATAAATCTCGAGGCTGAGACCTGCGCCTCTACTGCTCCACTCTGCCTCCCTTGCACAAGCACTGCAGCCATCCGAGCCCGCCGAAGCAGAACACCGTGGTTGACCTGCTGCTCTTCTATTTCGTGGCGTCAAGGCACCACCGGAGCACACCAACACCACCAGGAGCACCACGACGCCGAGACATACGCTCGCCGCCTGTCACTGTCAGCATCATCTCGTCACTAGAACGCCGTCCCTCGAGGATCCCGAGCTGCCGGCTGCCGTCTCTTCCGTCCGCCGTGCGCCAAATCTCGACCATCCCGAGCATCTTCCCTCGTCGAACTCCGGCGATTGGAGTGCCTGAAACCACCGGAGCTTCGCCTGGACGGCTGCACCAGAACCGCGCCAGCTGCTGCGTTCTCTGTTCTCCGTCCGCTTCTGTCTTCTTCCGTCCGCTGGTGAGCACATCGCTTGTACAGACCCAGAGATCCCTCTCTATTCATCGTGCTCTCTGTTTTGAGTTCCCCGTCTTCCTCGATTCCGTGTGAGCAGAGTCGTCGCCGCCATGCTCCAGCAAGGACGATGGCCGCTAAAGCTTCTGCTTCTGTTGCTGTGGACTGAAGCTGGCGTACCAAGCTAGTGCCAGCGCTCCTTCCTCATCAGCTCCATTTTTTAAGACGTGCATAGCACGTTTTTCATTAAGAAGAGAGAAGTTTGGTCAAGATACAGCAAACGAGTCTAGGCCCAAGGCCCAAGGAAACGAAAAACAACAACAGGTAAAACACATCTAGGGCGCCACAACCCGGCGACGAAAGCCCAACAGGGCGGCGATCGACACGAAGCCCGCTCTGGCCCACAGACGCGCGTCCTCCATGATGGTCCCTGCGAGGGCCACCGGTTGCAAGGCCGCCCGCTCGTGGACGCGTCGGTTCCTCTCTTTCCAAAGCGACTAAACGACCAACCAGACCAGGGTATCAAAGCCTTTACGGGAAGGCTTGGCGACCGCCTTCCGCTTTCTCAACCAC
Source organism: Cenchrus fungigraminus (assembly GCA_036936925.1). NCBI lineage: Eukaryota > Viridiplantae > Streptophyta > Magnoliopsida > Poales > Poaceae > Cenchrus > Cenchrus fungigraminus. Next base: position 25,061,967 of record CM072780.1, on the reverse strand, counting down.
CAGACCGTGACCGACTCCTCCCGCGAGGGGGCCAAATCCGCCATGCCGAAGAACCGTAGCACGCGGAATCAAGTTTCTCGACTGTGGACACAACCAAGGAGTAGGTGATCCAAAGTCTCAACCTCCTGTGCACAGAGAGCGCAAACATCTCTGTCACTCAACCCATGACGTTGAAGTCTATCGGATGTCCAACAGCGACCATGCGAGACGAGCCACCTGAAGAAGCGCACCCTGCCAGGTGCCTGAGTCTTCCAGAGGTGCGATGCTCCGAGGAGAGACGACCTACCAAAGAAAAGCGCTCGGTAGGCCGATGCCGAGGAGAACTCGCCCGAGGTTGTCCACTTCCAGATGAAGCGATCCGCAGTCTCGGTGAGAGTAAAGTCTAGAAGCAGATCCCAGACCCTGATGTATTGGATGATCACCTGAACCGTCGTGGCTCCGGTGATGTCCCGCACCCAGGCCTGGTCCAAGAGAGCATCCCTAACAGTGCGAGAACGACGAACCCTCTGAGGCACCGCCCCCAAAGGTTGGGGGCGATGGAACGAATAGAGGCGCCCTGAATCCAATTATCCGACCAGAACAGGGCCCTCCTCCCATCCCCGACCGCGACCGAGACGGAAGCCTCGAAAAAACTTTCCGCCTGCGCCTCATTTCCAAACTTGAATCCGGACCAAGTTCTTTGCGGATCTGTTCGAGCAAACCATAGCTAGCGCATACGGAGCACCATGCCCATCAGCTGAAGGTTGGGAATGCCGAGGCCTCCCAACTCCTTGGGACAACACATGTTAACCCAGGCTACCACGCACTTTCCGCCAGAAGCGACCTCCGACCCGCTCCAAAGGAACCCTCGAATCAGGGTAGTGATGGTCTTCACCGCCCAGGGCGTGGCCTTGAGTGCCATGGAAATATGCACCGGGATGGCACAAAGGGTAGATTGCACAAGGACCAGCCTACCGCTTCTGTTGAGCAACCTCCCTTTCCAAGCTGGGATCCGGTTAGCGACCTTATCGACCAGCAGCTGCATTGCCGCCCTCGGCAATCTCCCCAGCGAAAGGGGTACCCCTAGGTATGTGCATAGGAAAGAAGCGACCGCACAACCCAGCAACTCTGAGATCATATCCGTGTGCCTCTCGTCACAGCAGATGGGGAACGCCTGGCTCTTAACAAAGTTCGCTACCAGGCCCGTGGCCCTGAAGAATAGGTCCAGAATGGCCTTAATAAGAAGAAGGTCCGTCTCGACCGGCGATACAAATACGACCACATCATCCGCATAGAGCGAAATACGATGCTTAATCACCGACATCCCCAGGGGCAAGAAAAGTCCACGGGCCTCGGCAGTTGTGACGAGCGCACTGAAGCACTCCATGACCAACACGAAGAGCATAGGAGACAGCGGATCCCCCTGCCTAAGCCCCCGACCATGGCAAATCCTGCGACCGGGCGAGCCATTGAGAAGGACCTTCGTACTGGCGGTGGAGAGAATCGTGGATATCCAATTAGTCCAGGTCCTCGGGCAACCAATCGCCGACAGAAGGTCCAAGAGAAAAACCCACCCGACCGAGTCAAAAGCCTTAGCTAGATCAATCTTCAACATGACTCGTGGGTTTCTCTTGGCAGCTAAAGCCTTTGCTGTTCCGAGGACACACCGGAAATTATCCTGAATCTGGCGACCTTTGATAAAAGCACTCTGGTTTGGAGAAACCAGAAGAGGCAGCACCTGCGCAAAGCGGTTAGCAAGTGCTTTGGAAATTTTTTTTCCAAAGTTGTGGATGAGGCTAATAGGGCGGTAGTCACCCAGAGACAACGGGTCAGGCGACTTGGGCAAGAGAATGAGGAGGGCGTCATTGAGGTGGTGGAAACTGCGGCAATCCATAGAGGAGAGAGCATCAAAGGCACGGATGATATCCATTTTGATGATCGACCAGACAGAACGGTAGAAGCGACCAGTGAACCCATCAGGCCCAGGAGCCTTATCCAGTGGTAGCTCCTTAACGACCGCCCAAATCTCCTCCTCTGTGAAAGGGCGACCGAGAGAGGATATGTCCCTCGGAAGGATCCCCAAGGCCTCGAAATCCAGTCGACCCTCCCTATCATGAGCCGTGCCCAAGATACTGGAGAAGTAATCAAAAGCGGCCTCGGCCTTGTCCTCTTCCGCTACCAAGGTGGCCCTATCGACCTGAAGCATGCCAATGTGATTCCTCCGTCTCCTCTGGTTCGCGTGCAACTGGAAAAACCTGGTGTTAGCGTCCCCCTCGTGGAGCCAACGCATACTGGAGCGTTGTCGGGCCATAGTGCGTTCGAGCGAGGTGAGACCCAAATAACGGATCTTCAGAAACCGCCTCAAGGCGGCCTCCGCGACCGAGAGCGACCGGGTATCCTGGGCAGCCTCCAACCAGAAAATAACCTCCTTCGCGACCGCGATTTGGGATTTGATGTTCCCAACCGCTTTAGCACTCCACTGCTGCAGGGCTTTGGCTGTCACCCGCAGCAAGTGGTCGACCGTGCGCAAGGCGTCTACGTCTGGCCGAGGACCAGTCCACGCAGACTCTACCGTCTGAAGGTAACCTTCGAACTGTGGCCAGAAAGCCTAGAAGCGGAAGCGACGATTCGGGTGGAACCCATCATGTAGAAGGAGCAAGAGCGGGGCGTGGTCGGAGCAACGAGACGACAGCGCCTGCAGCGCGGCCCTAGGGAAAGTCACGTTCCAACAGGAAGAAACAAACATCCTGTCGATGCGCTCCAGAGTGGGATGCGACCTCTCATTGCTCCAAGTAAATAAGCGACCATGGAGGTGGAGTTCATCAAGCTCCAAGTCATTAAGAAACCGTCGGAACCTCCCCATCATCCTCCTAGATAGGCGGTCATTATTTTTGTCCTGGGCCTGGTAGATCAGGTTGATGTCACCACACAGGACCCAAGGACCTACCAAAGAGGCACGTGTATCGCGTAGCTCCTGCAGGAAGGCGACCTTATCCGCATCATCTTGCGGACCATAAACCGTTGTAAGCGACCAGGTGGAAAGCTGAGAACCACGAGAAGCGACCGTAACCGAGCGCGAGTGCCCCCCGAAACGGGGGCAAGACACATCCCAAACGTTTCTGTCCCATGCGACCAAAATGCCACCACAGGTGCCAACGGCTGGGAGATCAAAACAATCAAAATCCAAGCCAAGCATATCGACCAACAAAGATCTGTCCATAACATCAAGCTTCGTCTCCTGCAGACAAAGCAATGAGACCCTCTCAGACTGGGCTAACTCACAAACTACCGACCGTCGGGCGCGCCGGTTCAAACCCCTAACATTCCAACAAGCTATATGTTCATTCATTACAACCAAAGTGCGACGAAAACGAAGACAACGACCAACTATGACCTAACAATCCAACCGGACACCGTCGGCCCCCTGCTCCTCCGGAAACAGCTCCCTAGCTGCGGCCAGAAACTCGTCGTCCTCAACGATGCAGGTGTGGAAGTCCGCTCCCCACCTGTCACCGAACAGCGCCTGTATGGCCCGGCAGTGCTCATCCGAGAGGCCCACCGCGAACAGACGAACGTACTCCGTGAAAGCCGCCGTGTCAGGCGCCTGGCCCTCGGCGACCAAACCAAGATGGCGCATGATGATGTTCTGCCCCGCCGTGACCGGGTTAGGCCCCCGACCCTTAGAGAGGGCCGCAAGCCTGCTACTCTGACGCGGAGGGCCGACCGAAGGGGCCCTAGCCTTGCGTCCCTGTGGTCGCGGCAGCACTAGCTGCCAGTCATCCGAGCGCTGCCGCAGAACCAAAGCGCAGAAGTCCGCAACCAGCTGCCCCACGTCAACGTTCGAGACAGCACCCGTCGAGCCCGGCAACAGCGCGACTGGGGAGGGGGCCGCAGCGACCGGTGAGGGGGCCGCAGCAACCGGCGAGGCAGCGCTGGCAGTGACTTCCGCCCGAGGGGAGAGCCCTGACTCCGTCTCCGAACCAGGCCGAGTCCCCCCTGCTACAGGTGAGCGGTGCAGACCGACCTCCATGAAGACCGGCGCCTCTCCGGCTGACCGATCCTCCCCCCCACCGGTGGTACGACGACCTCGGGGGGTGGGGGAAGGGCAGCCGTCAAGCGCGAGAAGACCACCCGCAATGGGACCACAGGTGGGGAGCGACCACAAGCGACCAAGTGTGCTGGCAACGAAGCCGGCGACCGCACAAACAGAGGAGGCGACCGAACCGCCACCGCCTCATCACACATCGGGTCAAGACGAGACGCGACCGATCCCGCGGGAGCCTGAAACACCGCGGCGAGCTCCAACACGGACGGGCCCTGGCGTGGCTCAGATCCAGTGTCCCTCGTATCCGAGGAGTGGGAGACATGGGAGGCTGGACGCGACCGAGGAGGAGGAGACCCGAGCGGCGCCGAGGAAGAGCCGCCCAACGCGGAAGTGGCGTAGAACGGGCGTGCTGTCGCCGAAAGCCTGGAGGAGCCGGCCCGCACCGCACCTGGAGCGGCCGCGTGGATGCCCTGAAGCCCCCACGATGAAAAAGCAGCGGGGCGCGGAGCCAGCTCGGGGGCGACGACCGGCGCCCCGAACAAGACCGCGGCCGAGCGGCCCCCGCCGAACGACCCCTGGGCCGACGGGGGGGGGGGGGGGAAACGGCCGGACCACCAGACCGACCGGAGGGCGGCGCCCCGGCCGACGGAGGCACGCCCCCTGAGTGAGGGCTCACTCCGGGCCCACCTGGCGACCCAGACGCCGTAGAACCCGGGGCCCCCGGGGCAGCGTCCGGGGGAAGCTCGACCACCTCCAGGATGTCCACGACCGCCCGATATCTCAGGCATGGCAGCCTCCCCGGCTGCCTCGACATAGTAGGCACGACCATGACCTTCGTTGCCGGCACGAGATCCGGGTGCAGGCAATCGACCATGACCAGAAACCGCTTGAGGTTAGCCTTCGACTCGATCTCGTGAGCGATAGAGACGATCGAGCAGGAGGACCCCAGTATCTCCTCTGCCGTAGACACCAACCACAGGTGGGCAGGGATACCTATCAGAGCGACCTTAAGGCGGTAGTCCAGAGAGACCTCCTCCGCCCAGTTCTCCCTACGCCACCTCTTGAAGGCGATCCTGACCGACCCCAACGGAATTGGAGCATGCAACACCTGGAGCATCAGCGACACATCCTGGAGCAGAACCAGGAAATCCTCCGGGTGGTGCGGGTGGACAGTGAAGGAACCGGGAGACGCCCCAAAGTGACCAACAATGTAGGCCTGCACATCATTGGCGTTGAGGTTGGGCTTCGTCCCCGCGACCACACCGACCAACGCACATTCCAGAACGACCTCATTTGCAGCGACCTGAAGGGAACGGGGGATGGTGCAGCACTCCTCGCGGGGGCGCCGCGACGGGTGACCGAGGAGGGGGGTGGAGAGGTGGACGTCTCCCCCACCGAGCCCCGCCGGCCAGTAGAAGGCTCCAGCGACGGCGACGCGGCCCGGGGACGCCCTGACGCCGACCCCGCGGCTGAGGCAGACGTGGAAGGTAGGACCGAGCCATCCGCCATAGCTCGAGGCGCCATACCAGCCGCCCCAGGACAGGCGGAGAGCCGCCCTGGGCAGCCCGGTGGGGCGGGGAGTGGCGCCGCACGACCTGGGCGTAGGACTCCGAGCGACCGACATCCCGAGGGACGTCCTGTAGAGGCGTGACCTGAGGGGGAGGCGACGACTGGTGAGGGGAACACTACTGAGTGGCGACACGACGATCCTCGTGCGCGCCCCTGTCCAGCGGCCCACGACCCGAGCCGCGGCCAGCAGCGCCCCGGCCACGTCCCCGAAGCGACCAGGGTAGGGAGCAGTCCCTGGAGCGGTGGCCCAGCTTGTCGCAGCGGAAGCAACAGGCCGCCGTCGGGCAGCGCGCGGCGACGTGGTCCTTGGCGAAGCAGTTGAAGCAGGCCCTAACCAGATCCGCCGGGACGCGACCACGTGGAGCATCCCCCGAGGAGAGAGAGGGGGCGACCTCGAAGACTTGCGCTTGTGGGACTCCTTCACCTCCCACCCGTCCTCGACCGGCCTGAAGCGGACGCCACCGCGTCTCGCATCGGCCATGAAACCGCCCACCAGCGGCGGCGGCGGAGGAGCGCGTGGCTCGCGGCCAGTGGGGCCCCGACCAACGCCGCGCGACGGTGGCGGCGCACGTGACCCATCCGCCGCACGCCCACGTCAGCCACTGACCGGGATGGCAGCCTACGGTGGGGGTGGGGGCGGTGGAGAGTGTCGCGGCGGGGGAGAGCCCGTCACCCGACCGTCCTGACGACCAGCGGTGACCGTGCCCCCCGAAGAGGAGGCACCCGCAGAGGTGGCACCATACCGATCCTCCCCCCACCACCGGGAGGAGGAGCCCGAGGCGCCGGCGACCACAACGCTCCTGAGCGACGGGGGTGGCGGGGGAGGAAAATCAGCGACCTTCACGACCTGTGCGCCGTTGTCCCCACGCCTGGGCGGAGGCGGTGGCGGGGGGAAGGCGACCCTCTTGCCCCTCGCCCTGGAGGACTGCGCCGCGTGTGACGCCTGGTTCAGCAGACGTGAGGAGGGGAGCGGAGGTGCAGCCTCACGCGCGATGGGCGGCGAGGAAGAACGGTTGACCGGTGACCGCCTGCCCCGGCGCTGCAGCAGGCGCGCCTGGCCAGAGAGCAGGGTCGCCGGGGGAAGGGGTGGGGGCGAAGGCGAGCGTCGGGGGCGGGGGGAGCCAGGCGCGTCATAGTCCAGCTCCCGCACGGCCGCGCTGAAGGACGGCGAGCCCGACCTCGCCGACGCCGCGGAGGAACCCGGTGAGCCCACCGGCGACCCGGAGGCGGCGAAGCACCACAGGTCTCCCGCCGACGGGATCGAGGGCCCAGCCTCCGACGAGCCGGGCTCGAGCCCAGGGCGGGGTCCGCCCGCCGGGGTGGAGGCGTGGGGAGACTGGGGTCCGCCCGCCTGGGTGGAAGCGCGGGGAGACGAGGGAGCGGCGCCGGGGGGCGAGGACCGCGGCGGCGTCGGGAGGAGGAGGCACCTCGTCATCCAGGAGGTCCTCGTCGTCGTCAAACTCCCGTAGGTCCATGGATGGCGCGCGGGGACGGGACCTGATCTCCCCGCACGCAGCACGAGGAGGGCGAGGAAGGGATGAATGGGGAGCCGGCGTCGCGGAGGTCGCAGATCCGGTGGCGGCGCGGGCGGGGACGGCCGGAGCATGGAGATCCTGCTCCGGCGGCGTCCGGCGGCGGTGACGAGCGGGAGGGGGCGCGGGTGCGGGGTTCGAACGGTTGGCTTCACTTCATCAGCTCCAGTCGTTCACCATCAATCGTCGTATCCCACAACAAGGTGCCGACGAAGCCACATCGGTCATCACGATGCATGGTATTATCTTGCAGTACGTAGCTCTCTAAACACATGCATGCCTATGTTCCAAGGAAGCCATCATATGTTACGTACTATCTGGATGCAAATCAATGTCACCTCTCAACTCCAATAGATTTATTCTTGTCGACATCATCTTGCTCACAGTCATGCATGTGCTTTCTTTTGACAAGCATACAGAAGCTAATAAAACTCATTGGTTCACTCATACATTCATTTTATACCTTGCTTTATGTCATCATTTCATCATGCTGATGTCATATACACTCTGAAAAATATCTATCATGTAATTCCATAAATGTCTAGCTTTCACTCTAAGCCCCCAACCTTGTAATCATCTGTCCGATTCTTTGTGTCTTGATAGCCTTCCAATCTGTAGTTAATCACGATTAGATCCCTAATCCTTGTTTAATCCTTGGATCCCGCGTGTTAGCCGTTTAAACTCGTTCTCGTTACGTTAGTTTCGTCTCACAATAAAATACACGTCAGTACTAATGTTTATCTAAAATGTGTTTTAAGAAGTTAATCTTGAATTAATTTGATTAACATCTATTGAAATGTCTTTTCTTAATAATAATTGATTAGGGCCCATATAACGGTGACGGTTTTTCATAGCTTATGTAAATTGACTAATCTTATTTAATGACGTTTTCTGAATAAAATGTAATTAGAGCTACCTTTCAGCTTTTCATAATATAAATATTAAATTAATTAATATTTATGCAATTTACTTCTAAATAAAATCAACATAGGCTATCTCGAGTTTTCTTAATCGACTGTTAATTTGACTAATATTAACATAAATTTGTTTTGAATTATAATTTGCTTAGTTCAACTCGAAACATAATGTTTTGTGCTTAGATGTTTCCACCTAGACTCTTTTTCAAATTAAATATTTAAATGACATAATTTATACATAAATATTTACCAATAAAATGGCCTAAGTTTTACGTCGTTCTTTTATAACTAAATATAACTTGATTAATTGTAAATAGTTTATTTATATGAAGTAACCTATGTACATAATTTTATTCAAATAAAATATATCAAACATATAGCCTTTGCATGTTATAATCTAAATTTATCGATAGATGTGCCTTTTCAATGATAGTTTCGTTCATAGTGTTTCTTGCGTTTGCGTTCCTAGAATCAAACTCTGTATTCTTTTAAGCCTGTCTTGATTGGTGCATTGTTCTTAGTTATTCTTGTTTGTCTGCTTTGCATGTTTGTGCTTGATGTTTGCTTCGAGTAGAAGATCGAGCTGTTGTTCGGAAGTCTTGAAGATCAAGAGTATCAAAGAGCAAGAGCGGAAGAACATAAGATTAGTTTTTGTTGGAGAAAGGCAAGTGGTCTTCTCCCCCTGCATGTTCCACTTTGTCCTATATAATTGCATGATAATTAAGTTTACTTTTATTAATGTTTTGCATAAACTTGACGGGAATACCTAATAAGGATATACCTAGACTTTTACCCATGATCCTTGGAACAACCCGGTTTAATAAATGCTTTTGGCTAGACTATTGCTTAGTTGCTTAACTCAGGTTGGGTAAAAATGGTTTTTCCTGGACAAAGGCTTTTATGCTTAATAATCATGGTTTTGGTTAATACAAGATCACTCGATTTAATCGGAACATGGAGAACTACCCAAGAAAACAGTACAACCACAGTCCATATGGCACTGGCTTAGCCAATTAATTAGGTGTGCGATTGAACTGATGACCTTATCGAAAGGAGTAGAGGGAGATCCGGGTTGCAGGGGTATAGCCCGGTCCTTTTGGGGTAGCAGCCTTTGCTAAGGTGCTGACCACTAGGGTGGGTTATGGTCCGCCCTGATCTGTAACTATGCGGGTTGTTGGTCTTTTGCATGTCTTTGTAAAGGCTTCGTAGCGTCCCTATGCAATCACACCTCGGAAGTGTGGTATTGTGCCTGATCAGCACAGCATGGTTGGGTTCAAAGTTCTTCGGAACTTTTACGCGAGCTGTGGGTAAAGTGTACAACCTCTGCAGAGTGTAAAACTGATCGATCAGCCGTGCTCACGGTCAAGAGCGGCTTGTACCCTCACATGATAATCAAACTTAAAGATGGAATTAAATCGTGATTTTTGTGCTTTTGAGATGAGATGTTTTATGTTTTCTAAATGTTTAAGTGGGTTGGTATGAACTTACATATAGTAACTAGGTGCTTGTTAATTAAAACTTGACGAACATTAAAATGCTAACCGCTGTAAACCTTAGCCTCCTTGTGGCCTTGCATCTTCCCCCACTTGCTGAGTACCAACCATAAGTGTACTCATCCTTGCTAAACCGCTGCTCAGAAAAGAAGAAGAAGAAGGTGTATGAAGTCCAGAAGATGGTGCTAGGCTTATGAAACCCCCAGTCGATTGTCTGTGAAGTTTAGAGCCTTTGCTTCCCAGGATTCTACTGTAAATCTCTTCTTTACGTGATATTGTTTCTGTTATTCACTAATGATGTCACTAGATCCTGGGACTACACTAATATAGGTAGCACTTGGTTTGTTTTGGAAACCGGGTGTGACACTACACTAATACTAATGTATAGACTTATCATCTTCCATGTAAATCTCCCTATAAATAGGGACACTAAGATCAATGAGAATTACCAATTTTCACCTATTCACTTGCCTCCACACTTTACTTTACAACACGTTATCAGCAGCTCTTCTTCTGAGCAAGAGAAGAGCACTCCAGCGATCTGACGAGTAAGATGACTTACCTACGTCTTCCCCTCAATGCTGGTTCTTCCCTTCCAAGGAACCTCCGTGCTCGTGTTCTGTGCCACCTCCTGCATCAACAAGTCGATGCGCTCCTCCGAGCGCCGGCGCGCCATCCTTGATGTGGCAGGGGTCGTGCTGGTTATGCTACACGTGGCTCCCGCCGCAACGACGGTGCTGCTGCCCCCAGAGCAGCCAGCAACGACTCGAGCACACTCGCAGCTCGTTGCGGACCTCCGGTGATGCCGGACAATTGCACAGCACCAGACCGTTTTCTGGTGGAGTCGCCGTGTCACTGCGACTCCCACGGATTGACGATGAGGGTGCGGTTGCCACTTGTTGGCCTACAGCTGGAGAACGCCGGCATCACGGCTTCACCTCATCGCGCTATCTCCCTAGAGGCTTCGCCGGAGTACACAACGGCATCACCAGAGCATACTGCGACGCCGGTCGGACCTCCAGGATCCTTCATTAGAAGGACTATGGCTACGCGCACTGGAGCTCTTCCCTTCTACAACAATACAGGGGAGGCTCCAGCAGCATATCTATGGTGGTGCCGCCGGACTTCATCGACCTCGAGCCTGCATCTCCACCTCCACCTCTGCCTCTGGCTCCTTGGGCACCGGGTCACCAGACCGCCGCAGTGGTGGCAAACCGTCGTCCTGGGCTGCGCCCGCGCCCCAACTGGATCTCGACCGGGCACATCCCGACCAGGAACGGTGCCGGCGGCAGCGGCCACCGTCCCTCACCCTCCGGTGAGGGGGAGGCTTCAGCACGACGCGAGAATGGGGTCCGAAGGTACGGGGGAGGTGGATCTGGGCGGCGTAGTGGTCGACCTGCAGCTGACGGCGGCGGATCGACGACGGCGACGCCCAAAGCGGCGGCGAACTGTCTGGCGGCGGCACATGTGAGGATGTCGCGAGGCTAGGCAGGGTCGTTGGCCTTAGGCCACCAGACTCATCTCGTGTAGGGATGGCAATGGGGCCCCGATCCCCGACGGGGATTTCCTCCATTAGGGGATGCAAATGGGGTATTTTCAATCCCCGCAGGGAGCTTAATGGGCATATTTTCGTCCCCGTCGGGGATAGCGGGACGCAGAATGTTATGCATATCCCCGTCCCCGTTACCCGCCGGGGACCCCGAGTATACAACAGTTGATGGATGTAATAGGCCAAAAGAAGCCCAGATCAGAATTTCAGCCCAAGCCCACCGTTAGCATATATATTGAGCCGACCAAACCCTAGCTCCCAGTGTCCTCCGCTACCCCGCACGCCTGCCGTTCCCCACTCCGCCTCCATCACCTCCCCTTCCCCTCGTCTGCTCGCTGTCGCCGAATCGAAGGACCTCGTGAAGGACGCTGCCGCCGGATCGAAAGACGCCGCCGCTTCGTTCTCCTCGCGTCCTCTAATCAATCCGCTTGCTACGAATCATGTGACACCGCCGCCGCGCAAGTTTTGAAGAAGCGACTATCTGTTCCGTGCAGGCCATAGCTAGATCTTGCGCGGTGCAGTGACCCTTTCTCCCTTGCATGGTGAACGGTTGACATTTATTGCCTTGCACGGTGAGTCTTGATTCTTGAAGGCAATCGGAGTACAACAAGATTGCATGGATTTTCCTTTTCTTTCTTTTTTTCTCTGTGAGAACTGAAGGCTAGCAAATTGTATATATGAATGTATGGTTGTGCGATTGATCTTTGGTTTGCGACTGTGATGAACTTCGAGGTCTAGAACTGATGAATGGAATGATGGTGATTGGTGAATGCCTGATGGCTGATGGTTTGTGTCAATATTCTTCTCATTTAATCTTGCTGATTCGCGGGGATTTCTCTGGGCCGGGGGCTCCGTCGGGTGAGCGATCCCCTATCGGGGACGGGGACGGGGACGGGGACGGGGGAAATCCTTCCCCGCGAGCAGTAGCGGGGACGGGGACAGGGACAGGGCAATTCTGTTCCAGTGGGGAGCAGAACGTTAAGCTGATCCCCAACGGGGATAGCCCCGTTGCCATCCCTAATCCCGTGTGTGGTGTGTGCAGGCCTGTTGGCCTATTAGGCTTCCACCTACCTGGGCCTCCTGAACTGAAAGTGATGGTGGGCTGAAAATAAAGTTGTGGCAGCCCACCGTGCACTTATCTTTACTATTTTCCAGTAATTTTAAATCAGTAGAATTTACCTTTCAATACTTAGATTTTGGTATATTTACTTTCTGCAATTAGTCTGAGTCAATAAATATTTATACTCAGGCCCCCCTTGTAATTTCAAATATTATATACGAGTGTGTTTCAACACTTTACGCATTTCCATGTCTTTTATTTTTACAAGTTCTTTGCAAATTTAAATTCCTCACCCTACTTTATTGCAATACTATCTCTAAATTGGAAAAGTTCTTGAAATTTTGAGATCATATGGATCTACGCATGCCTCCGCATAGCACTTATCCCTCAAAACTCGGAATTATTACCAAAGGGTACACACTTATAAAATTCCTCTATTCATTACTCAATGTTATCATGCTTTGGAAAATGAATAGCGTACTATTTTAATCATGTAACAACTTTTTGGATGCCAATTTATTGAAAATATTGTTCTGAGTTTATTTTACTTGAATTCACATAATATTGCATATGCCATAATTTCTCAAAATTGTTGGCGATATAGGTGAGATGGCACCCAAAGAGATTGTCAAAGAGTTTGTAATCCTCGCTCTTGGTGGCTCCAATTTCCCTTCTTGGGCGATGGATGTCAAAGTGACTCTATCGACCCTCGGACTATACAGATGTATAGATGACATAGCCGAAGGGACGGTCACCCCCTCCAACATGTCAAATTTCTCCACCTTAAAGGTGATGAGAAACCATATCCATCCGGATTTGAAAATGGAGTACATGTATGAGGAGGACCCATGTGTTTTGTGGACATCTCTAAAAAATCGTTATGAACAGCATAAAGCTATTGTCCTCCCCGAGGCAACGCATGAGTGGAACCATTTACGTCTACAAGATTTCAAAACTATGGATGAGTTCAACCATGCCGTTCATAAGATATGCTCTAAGCTCCGATTTTGTGAGAAAGAACCTACTGAAGCGGAAAAAATTGAGAAAACTTTGTCTACTATGCTCCCTTCAGAAAGGATTATCACTCAACAATATCGTGAGAAGAATTTAACAGTCTATTCTTCGCTCATTCAGACATTGAAACAGGCAGAAAAGAATCATGAGCTCACAGTGTGGAACTCAAATCAGCGCCCATTGGGCACTACACCACTGCCTGAAGTACATGCAAATGCGAAGAAAAATGGACCCAATGGGAACATACAGACTGGAAATTCCTCAGGCAAGGGCAAACACAAGAGAGTCAAAAAGCCACGTCGGAACGTCCCAAAAGGGAAAGGTATTTCTAAGCCTAAAAATGAAAGTAGCAATAAAATCGCTTGCTATAGGTGTGGTTGCAACAATCATATTGCTAAGAAATGTAGGATCCCTAAACATTTGGTTGAACTATACATGAAGTCTGTGGGTCGTACATCGGAGAAAAAGAAGTACGAAGCACACTTTGCCTCTCAAGTGCTGGAGACTGGAGCTATGGATCCTCATGGAGCGAGACCAAGCAACACCAAGACTCCGCCAAGTGGAGAGGAAGACTTCATGGATGTCGACAAGATGCTCGTGGAATACGCTTCTAATGACACATATGGAGATCTCATATAGGCTCCATAGTTTCATTTTTGCAAAAGAAGCTATTGTTAGAAAGACATGATGTTGCTATTAGTTGTAATAATGCACTTATTATATCAATATATTCGTATGTACTTTCTATATTTTTGCATTATTTTTATAATTTAAATTTTGCATTATATAGATTGTTACGGGAGGCGATCCAATGGAAGAAGAAATATGCCTAGTGGATAATTGTACCACTAACACTATACTTAGGGAAGTCAAAATTTTCCAAACTCTCACAAAGAGAGAAGGACAAGTTTTGACCATCGCGGGACGCGATGCTACAATAGTTGGTTCTGGTAGAGCCACTATCGTACTTCCAATGGGTACACAAATTGATATCGAGGAGGCTTTATTATACCCCGATTCAACTCGCACCCTACTAAGTTATAGAGATATCCGGAAAAATAAGATTCATGTGGAAACACATGAGGAAAACAATGAGGAGTTCCTCCTCTTGACCAAAGATACTTGAGATGGCAAACAAACACTGAAAAAGTGCCGTCTCTCCCGTCTGGATTGTACTACACATACATCAAACCCATACCACATGTTGCATACAAAGTGATTTTTCAGAATGTGGATGCATTCAAAACTTGTCATGAACGCCTTGGCCATCCTGGCAATAGGATGATGAGAAAAATCATGAGCAATTCAAGTGGACATGGTATGAGCGACAGAAAATTTCCAGAATCCTCAGATTTTATGTGCACCTCATGTGCAACTGGGAAATTAATTTTGAGACCATCACATCTCAAAATACAGGCTGAACCACTAAAGTTTCTTGAACGCATTCAAGGTGACATTTGTGGTCCCATTCAACCTTTGTCTGGACCATTTAGATACTTCGTGGTTCTAATATATGCGTCCACAAGATGGTCTCATGTGTGTATTTTATCAACACGAAACCATGCTTTTGCAAAATTGATCGCACAAGTCATCAGACTTAGAGCGAGTCATTCTGAACACCAGATAAAATCAATTAGACTGGACAATGCAACAGAATTTTCTTCCAAAGCCTTCAATGATTATTGTGTGGCATTAGGAATTGAAGTACTACATTATGTACCATATGTTCACACACAGAATGGTTTAGCTAAATCTCTCATCAAGAGAATAAAGCTCATTGCTAGACCACTATTGCAAAATTGTAACCTACCAACCTCATGTTGGGGTCACGCAGTCTTACACGCTGGTGACTTAATACAATTGCGTCCAACTGCATACCATACAGCTTCCCCACTGCAATTGGTTCGTGGTGATCCTCCTAGTATTTCCCATCTGCGGATACTCGGTTGTGCTATATACGTACCGATCTCACCACTAAAGCATACATCAATGGGCCCTCACATGAAAATGGGGATCTATGTGGGGTATTTATCTCCGTCGATCATTAAATACCTGGAGCCCCTTACAGGGGACTTGCTCACAACCCGGTACGCTGATTGTATCTTCAATGAAGAACATTTCCCGGCATTAGGCGAAGAATTCAAGTATCACACTGAATGCCCGAAAATAAATTGGGATGCCATAGACACCCAAAAGGAGGATCCTCGTACTGAAGAATCCGAACTTCAAGTTCTAAGGATTATAAATTTGCAAAATGCTGCAAATAATTTGTCAAACTCATTTACTGTGAGCAAAAGTATCACAAAATCATACATTCCCACTAGGAATGTGCCGGAAAGAATAGAGGTACCAAATAAAACTATTCAACTCACTTCCTCGAAAGAGAGTAGGAGAAGTACGGCAAATCCTTGCAAGCGCACAAGGAAACAAAGGGATGAACCTTCAGGCACAGTAAATGAAACTCAACCTCAAGTTGAGAGACACCGAGTGGATTTACACAATCCACCTCCCACTGTCCCACATCAACATTGCACTCAATTTCTGATGATGGGACATTGGAACGCCCCGACGCTACCGTATTGGGAAATAACGAGCCGTCATTTGGGGTAAATGAAATTTCCATAAACTATGTTGATTCTGGAGAATCATTCGATCGTAAGACTACAATTGTCGACATATACTTTGCCTCATCAGTTGTTGAAACCATCCAAAATGATCCAGATCCAAAATCCAAGGTAGAGTGCAAGAAGCGCTCGGACTGGAACAAATGGAAGGAAGCAATTGAAGTAGAGTTAGCCTCCCTCAAGAAAAGAGAGGTATTATCATCAGTAATACCTACACCTCCAAGAACCTTCCCTGTAGGTTTTTAATGAGTTTTCATCCGGAAGCGGAATAAGAACAATGAGGTGGTGAGATATAAGGCGAGGCTTGTAGCACAAGGGTTCACGTAGAGACCCGACATTGATTTCAAGAAACATATTCTCCAGTAATGAGTGGAATTACATTCCAATATTTGATATCTCTGGCAATTCAAAATCATCTATCTATGTAGTTGATGGATGTCGTGACAGCATACTTATATGGGTCACTAGATTCGGAAATATATATGAAGGTCCCCTATGGAATTCCTATACCGAATAAAGGAGCAAATCGCAACATGTATTGTGTAAAACTCAAAAGATCACTCTATGGTCTTAAATAGTCGGGTAGAATGTGGTACAACCGACTGAGTGAGTACCTTCTGCAGAAGGGTTACTCAAATAATGATGATTGCCCATGTGTCTTCATCAAAAGATCCTCTACAGGATTGTGTATTATATTGGTGTATGTAGATGATTTGAATATCATTGGTCATGCACATGACATTGATGAAGCTTGTGATCATCTTAAGACGGAATTTGAGATGAAGGATTTTGGTAAAACCAGATTTTGCTTAGGTTTGCAAATCGAGCACCTTCACTCAGGAATTTTAGTGCACTAATCTGCCTATATCCAGAAAATATTGGAGAAATTCAATATGGACAAAGCACATCCAATCAACACTCCCATGGTTGTTCGATCTCTTGATCTAGAAAAGGATGTTTTCCGACAACGAGAGTAAGGAGAGGAGATATTGGGATCAGAATTCCCCTATCTCAGTCTCATCGAAGCACTTATGTACCTTGCAAACAGTACCGGGCCTGACATTGCATTTGCAGTGAATTTATTGGCAAGACATAGCGCTGCTCCATTGGACCGGAGGAAATCAAATCCTTAGGTACTTAAATGGCACTAAGGATCTTGGATTATTTTCCCAAAAAACTAATGATCCTAACTTGGTTGGATATGCTGATGCTAGTTATATGTCTGATCCCCACAATGCCAGATCACAAACAGGTTTTGTATTCCTTCGTGAAGGAACAACTATATCATGGAAGTCATCTAAACAGACATTAGTGGCTACCTCCACAAATCATTCTTAAATTATAGCATTATATGAAGCATCACGTGAATGTGTATGGCTTCGCAGAATGATAAGTCACATTGAGAAATCATGTGGTATTGGTTCCTCAGAATCTGTCGTATGGACACCCCTGGGCCCACTACTCAGGCAGGTACCAGGACCGACTACTACGTGGGCCCCTGGGACTACTCGACTTGGGCTGCACGGCACAAGACGGCGTGAAGCGCAAGGCATCCAGAGGACTAGTACTCGGTTAGGAAGCTATACATGTCCGGATCCATGTAAAGTACTCCTGACCGTGTACGACTAGAGCTCTCTCCCTCAAACCGACTTGTAACCCTGCCTCCCGGACTATATAAGGCGAGGCAGGGACCCCTATCTAGACATCCGCATCATCTTGTAACAACACCCAATCAATCCAGAGCTACGCAGCATACAGGACGTAGGGTATTACGCACCTCGCAGCCCGAACCTGTCTAAATTGTGTGCCACGTGTCTCTCCTTCGAGTTCCCGATCTCAGCGAGGCCACAAACGTCTACCTCGGGTACTCCCCTTGGTAGGTTGCCGGGTTAAAACACCGACAGCTAGCGCACCAGGTAGGGGATCTCGCTGAAGATCTCATGGCGAACTCGACGGCTTCAATCGTCATCAAGCCAACCGCCGCCTTCAACCGCGGCGACACCTTCGTCTTCGGCTCCTGGGTCTGCACTGCTGACGGCGCCGGATCGTTCCAGCGCTACCTTACCATGACCCCAGACCCGGAGACTGGACTCATGACGCTCGCCGAAGCCATCACGGGTCATCTTGTCGAGAAATTTGACGAATTTTCGCTCTACAACCAAGTTGCCAACTTCGAGATTGGATCTACTTCCAACTCGAACTCGATGTCACCCTGGATCGAACCGCGCGAGCTGGCTCCTGTGCCATCGTGCGGACCGGTCCTCCCCCACGAGCACTTCCCGTACGGCCTCTGCAGTGCCAGCAAAGCCTACGCGGAAGCGCTCAACTCGCATCAGGACGGCAAGGAGGTCGTCTCCGAGTACTCCTCAGACTCCAACGCCGTCCCCGACTACAACTCGGACTCCTCCTACGAGTTCGACTTCGGACTGGATCCGATCGAGCCCGAGTCTGAGTTCAACTCTACCGAGGAACCGCTGTCAGGTCCCGCTGCTGGCTTGGTCATCACGTCTACTCCCGCCGGTAGATTCGTCTACTGGCCCGACCAGAAGCCCGCAGACCTGACCGACGGCAACTCACGCTGCGTCGCCTACCTCGAGACACTCCCCTTCCAGGAGGGAACACCGCTGACTCCAAACACGGAAGAGCACACACCAACTAAGGTGGCGACTACTGACTCTGGCCTCTGCACGCCCGACCGTGAAGTATTCATGGCAACCGGGGAAGCTGGAACCTCAGAGGCCCGACCTGATCGGTACCTTGACGATATCTCAGAGGACGAGGAATCAGCCAACGCACTCGCAGATGAGACTACCGAAGCCAAGAACGCCCGGCGCGACCGCAACAGAAAGCGAGCAGATCAACGCAAGCGGCTCCGAGAAGCTCTCCCCATCCGGAACCTCAATGAGGCTCTGGACCATGTCGCTAACCGGGTCCACACAACCCCTGAGCAATGCCTCATGTCTATCACTACGATAGCTCGAACAACTCAGGGGCACCGTGCAGGCGAACTCATCGCCAAACTCGTCGAGGATGCATACTTCATGCGGGTCAACAACAGGGTTGCCGGAGCCGGAAATCACGAAGCCACTAGTCACAACCGCACTCCAGCAGAAGTCGGACCTAACCGCATCCGTGGTGAACACCAGCCGACCCCCAATCGCTCTAGAGCCACTGGGGGAGGACCTTCATAAGGCGGCACTAGCGGCAGCGGCGGTGGCGGCGGTGGCAGTAGTGGTAGCTCCTCCCACGGCGCCGGCAGAAGAGACGGTGGTGGCGGCGATCGCGGAGGCTGAGGCCACGCGAATAGCCACGCCACCGGCAACGCAAGTGGCGGCTACGACGCCCGCCACAGGATCGACGAGATACGCCGTGCCAAGAAGACTACTACCGACGTCAGCGACACCGACGGCTTCCCCGCCTACTCCTCACGACTTCGAGCTCTGCTTCTCCCCCAGAAGTTCAAGCCTCTTGGGATCACGAAGTACGACGCGAAGCAAGATCCAGTCCAGTGGCTCAGGTGCTATGCCCTGGCCATTGAGAATGCTGGCGGTGACAACGACACCAAGTGTCTCTACTTCCCCTTCTGTCTGGACCAAGCTCCACTCACATGGCTCGAGTCGCTCGACAAGAACTCGATCGACGAGTGGGACCAGCTGAAGGCCCAGTTCACCAGCAACTTCGCGGGCGCCATGGGACGCTCGGGTACTCGCATGGATCTGGTGATGGTCAAGCAAGAGCAAGGCGAGACACTCCACCAGTACATGCACCGTTTCTTCGACAAGCGTGCGACTGTAGTCGACGTCACGACAAAGAAGTCATTGACTGCTTCCAAGATGGTCTCTACCACCGTCGCACCTTTGAAGACTTCGGTCGCTGTCACCCAAGCTCAATCACCAAGCTCAAGGACATGATCACGTCATGGGCCGACGAGGAGGACAAGGCAAATGCCAAATACGACTCCACTCGCGGTAAGAGCAAAAACAACACGGGCGGTAACAACAATAACAAGGAATAAGGGGGTCGCAACAACAACAACAACAACTACTACTACTCGGGCCCTAACTGCAAGCGCAAGCCAGACAACACAGTCGTGGCTGTACAGCGCCCTACGAAGGACAGTTCCAAGAAGACCTCCGATGGCTTCAGAGACTTGCTCAAAGAGAAGTGCGCGTGGCATCTGGACGGCAATCACACAACCGATCAGTGCTACCAGCTCCGGTGAGAACTCAAGGATGTCCCTGAGCCACGGCCCCCTCACGACAAGAAGGGCAAGAAGAAAGTCGACGAAGGCAACGGCGACTTCCAAGAACCCGACAAGATGGTGAATGTCCTCTTCGGCGGACTACCCACCAAGCGATCTCAGAAGCTTACCCTCCGGGAAGTATTAAACATTGAGCCAGCGGTCCCGACAGGTACCCATCACCTTCTCCTGCGCGGATCAATGGACAAGCTTCTCTGAACCGGGACGTTTTCCACTCGTTCTGAAACCAGTAGTCGCGGGCTCCAGACTCAACAAGGTACTCATCGACGGTGGGAGCGGACTCAATGTCCTCTTCACCAAGACCTTGAAGAAGATGAAGCTCGACACCACCGACATGCTCACCAAGAGCACGTCACCCTTCTACGGCATCGTCCCAGGCAATGCGGCTATACCACTTGGCTCAGTGGTTCTGCCAGTTACCTTCAGGACAAGAGAGAACTACCGCACCGAGTACATCAAGTTCGAGGTTGCGGACTTCGAAACCTCCTACCACGCCATCCTCGGCAGACCAGCTCTTGCCAAGTTCATGGCGATTCCTCACTACGTGTACTTGGTACTCAAGATGCCAAGTCCCGCTGGAGTACTCATGCTGCAAGGGGACTTGAAGATTTCTTACGACTGCGACACCGAACACGTGGAACTCGCAGCAACCAATCAAGTACCCAATGCAATGATGGAGATCTTCGCTGCACCCAAGAAGCTTGCGCCAACCGAACTCGAGATACCTGAGAAGACCAACACCTCCAGCAAACCTCAGCCAACAGAGGAAGTACAGGTGAAGGCCATCGACCTCGGGACCGGCGACAGCAGCAAGACTACCATGATCGGCGCAGGGCTCGACCCTAAATAGGAAGATGCGCTCGTCAGCTTCCTTTGGGCTAACCGAGACATCTTCACATGGAAGCTAGAGGACATGACAGGTGTGCCCAGGAGGCTGATCGAGCACTCACTCAACGTCGATTCTAAAGCTACCCCCAAGCGATAACATCTCCGCCGTTTTGCTGACGACCGACGGGACGCCATCAAGAAGGAACTCGCCAAACTACTCGCGGCCGGCTTCATCCGAGAAGTCTTCCATCCCGAGTGGCTCGCCAACCCCGTCCTCATCTGCAAGAAGAACACCAACGAGTGAAGGATGTGCGTCGACTACACCGACCTCAACAAGCACTGCCCCAAGGACCCCTTCGGGTTGTCGCGGATTGATCAAGTCATCGACACCACGGCGGGCTGCGACCTGCTCTGCTTCCTCGACTGCTACTCCGGGTACCACCAGATCGCAATCAAGGAAGAAGACCAGGAGAAGACCGCGTTCATCACTCCGTTCGGCACCTACTGCTACACAACGATGTCGTTCAGGTTGAAGAACGCCGGCGCTACCTACCAACAAGCTATCCAGGCCTGCTTCAAGGAGCAGCTCAACAAGAACGTCGAAGCCTATGTGGATGACGTGGTCGTCAAGACCAGAAACTCCGACACGCTCATCGCTGATCTTGAAGAGACTTTCGCATCCTTGCGAGAGTACCAGTGGAAGCTCAACTCGAACAAGTGCGTCTTCGGCGTACCCTCGGGGAAACTACTCGGCTTCATCATTAGCCATTGCGGTATCGAAGCCAATCCTGAGAAAATCTCTGCCATCACCAACATGAAAGCTCCAACCTGCATCAAGGATGTCCAGAAGTTGACCGGGTGTATGGCGGCCCTGAACAGATTTATCTCGAAGCTCGAAGAGTGGGGACTACCCTTCTTCAAGCTACTCAAGCACCAAGAGAAGTTCGTGTGGACCGCGGAGGCCGATCAAGCTCTGACACAGCTTAAAGACTTCCTGTCCAAGCCTCCAGTCCTCACGGCTCGTCGCAAACAGGAGCAGCTACTGCTCTACCTCGCTGCGACTACTCATGTGGTCAGTACTGCCATCATTGTCGAGCGGCAAGAAGAAGGCCACGCCTACCCAGTCCAGCGACCAGTCTACTTCGTCAGCAAGGTCCTGTCCGAGTCCAAGGCACGGTATCAACCGGTCCAGAAGCTACTCTACGCAGTACTCATCACCTCGCAGAAGCTACGACACTACTTCTAGGAGTACACGATCACCGTCATCACTGACTACCCGCTCGGCGATATACTCCGCAATCAAGATGCAACCAGGAGAATCTCCAAGTGGGCGGTCGAGCTTAGCACCCTCAACATCGACTTCAAGCCACGCACCGCCATCAAGTCTCAAGCACTAGTCGACTTCATGGCAGAATGGCGAGAGAATCAACTACCCACACCAACAGAGCGACCAGAGTATTGGATCATGTACTTCGATGGCTCACTCAAGCTCGAGGGCGTGGGCGCAGGGGTACTTCTGATTTCTCCAAAGGGTGAACAACTCAAGTACGTCCTACAGATCTTCTAGAAGGTCTCGAACAATGAAGCCGAGTACGAAGCTCTACTGCATGGGCTACGACTCGCAATCTCACTGGGCATCAAGCGACTACTAGTCTACGGCGACTCCGCAGTGGTTATCAACCAAGTCAACGACTCTTGGGACCGCAACAAGGAAAACATGGACGCCTACTATCTGGAAGTCCGCAAGCTCGAGAACAAGTTCTATGGTCTCGAGTTCCACCACGTCGTCCGCGACAACAACATTGCAGCGGACGTCCTGTCGAAGCTTGGTTCTACTCGCGCTCAAGTACCTGCTGGATTCTTCATCCACGAGCTTCACACGCCATCCATCCCAGAGCCAGCGCCAATGACCACTGACCCTGGGTCATCACAGCCCAGTCAGGAGGTCATGATGATAGACGTGGTCTAGAGACAACCCTTCATCGACTACATCCGCGAGCAGAAGGTTCCTTCCGACAAAAATGAGGCCGAACAACTCGTCCGCTGAGCCAAGACCTACGTACTAGTCGGAGACAAGCTCTACAGGCGGGGCGCCACTTCTGGAGTACTCATGAAGTGCATTCCCCGGGAAGAAGGCAAGGACATCTTGGAGGAGATTTACAAAGGTGTCTGCGGCAACCACGCGTCCTCCCGCACGCTGGTGAGCAAAGCTTTCCGACGAGCTTTCTATTGGCCCACAACTCTGGGTGATGCCGAAGAACTCGTCCGGAAGTGCCAAGGATGCCAATTCTTCACTAAGAAGCAACACGTCCCGGCCTACAAACTAGTCACTATACCACTGACCTGGCCCTTTGCCTGCTGGGGGCTCGACATGATTGGCCCTCTGCCAACTGCGCCAGGAGGATTGAACAGAGTTCTGGTGGCCATTGACAAGTTCACCAAGTGGATCGAAGTCAAGTCGGTTACCTGCCCAAAGGCTGACAGAGTACTCGACTTCTTGGATGAACTCGTGCATCGCTATGGGCTTCCCAATCGCATCATCACAGACCTGCATTCCAATTTCAACAACCACCAGTTCTGGGAGTACTGCGAGAACAGTGGGATCGACGTCCGATATATCTCAGTTGCCCACCCGCGCGCCAACGGCCAGGTGGAGCACGCTAACAGGATGGTACTCGACGCCCTCAAAAAGCGGTTGCACGACGTAGCTAACACCAAAGGAGGCAAGTGGATCAAGGAACTACCCAACGCACTCTGGGGGCTTCATACCCAACCTACCAAGCCAACAAGGCAGTCGCCCTATTTCCTGGTCTACGGCTCCGAAGCTATTCTACCCGCTGACGTGATGTGGGAATCCCCGGTAGTAGAACAATACGACGAAGGCATCTCAGAAGACAGTCGACGGGTTGACATCGACAGCCTCGAAGAAACCCGCTGTGCTGCCCTCGTCCAGTCAGCAAGGTACCTAGAGGGTATCCAACGCTACCACGATCGTATCGTCAAGGAACGCTCCTTCAACGTCGGCGATCTAGTCCTCCGTCGCATCCAGAACACGGACGGACTACACAAGCTCAGCTCGCCGTGGGAAGGTCCCTTCTCTGTCTCTAAGGTGACCGGACCAGGCTCCTATCGTCTTCAAACACTTGAAGGCGACGACATCAACAACTCATGGAACGTCGACCAGCTGTGTCGCTTCTACGCGTAATCGTTCGACTACCTATCTACGAGTCCAGCCTATACGGCTACTCACGGACTCCTCGTTGTAAGCGGCCTTTTGGTCCTAGCGCTGGTCTACGGACTACCTCTATCCAAGATCCAGCGTTAACGGCTTATAACGGATCCTGGGCTACTCATAGCCTACGGGCTTGCGCGGCGGTCTACAGACCATGTACTTCTTCGATCCAGCTACAACGGCTA
This sequence comes from Cenchrus fungigraminus, assembly GCA_036936925.1. Taxonomy (NCBI): domain Eukaryota; kingdom Viridiplantae; phylum Streptophyta; class Magnoliopsida; order Poales; family Poaceae; genus Cenchrus; species Cenchrus fungigraminus. Next base: position 25,037,679 of record CM072780.1, on the reverse strand, counting down.
CTAACGGATCCCCAGCTGTAAGCGGTCCAAGGACCCTAGCAACTACTTAGCCGTAGGCGGCCTTCGGGTCCGGGCGACTTCCTATTTGTAACAGCCCTGGCCATCCAGGTGTAATTATTCATCAGTAATAAAGTTTGATTCTACTCAACTTGTTTACTGTGCCTCCTAACTAGGCAGACCCTACTGAGTACTACTACTCACTACCTCTCCGCCGGTTTGGTACTCCGCACGCTTCGATGCAAGCGGCGGTAACGAGTACTCATTACAGCATAGAAGTGGACCAACTTCATTCATATTTAAACAAGTTTCTAACTAATTTGTTTGTCTTACACCAACTACCCTGTACATAAGCTACTTGTACAGGTACATCTACTGAAGGTTCAGCTTGTCCGCGACTTGTTCCGCGATAGGTGCCATCTCCTCCAGCAGGGCCTTGTACTGCTCATCCGTGCAGTTCGCCGCAAGACCCCCGGCCACCACATCCACTGGTGCCTTCGGGAAGTACGACTTCATGAAGGCGAGTACCTGGTTCGGTATCGACTTCGCCAGATGCTTGACGTATGTCGCTAGGCGCCCGGGAGCTTCCTTCAGCCTATCCACGAGAGGCGCTATCTTGGGACCGCCTGGATGTGGGACCAACAGCCTCGCGATTGGAAGTGTGGCTTCTTCAAGTTCCTTCAGTTGCTCCCGCAGCTTCTCACAGTCTTCATTGAGCTTCTGCAGAGATTTGTAACAGTGCGCAAGGTCAAGATCGGAGGCTTCGCGGAGCTCCATGTGCTTGATGCACTCATGACACAACTGTGCGTAGTCGTACTCGAGTACCTCTCGGCGGTCGGTCTCCCGGTACACAATGTTCTTGAGGTCCGTCTCGGAAGCCTTCAGCTGGTCAACCCTCGCCTCAAGATCTGTAGACAACTCGTCAACGGTCTCTGACTACCCTTAAGCTCAACAACAAGTACTCAGTGATCACAGCGGAGGGCATACCTTTGTTTTTCTGGCGCAGAGTCTTGTTCTTCTTGATCAGGTCGTCCCTTTTGGCCTGCATCTCTTGTACCTCGTTATGGTACTGGGCGAAGGCGCTGTCAAGTTTGGATTGGAGCAGCGCTGAGTGCTTCTTCGACTTGTCCAGTTCCTTCTCCAGAGTCTCAGCCCGGATGACCGTGTCACCGTACCCCTTCAAGAGATCGGTCTTCTGGCGGGACCTCTCCACCAGGCACTTGTTGATGCTCACTAACTCTTATTTTTATGCATCAACAATACATGAAAAAGGACCAAAAAGATAAATCAACAGTAGTATAGGGCCTTGGACTAATGAATTCCACGAGTTTTGGTGAATTATATATTTTCAGGGACTATTCAGAAAAATGCGAAAAGAATGAATTCTAGAAGGCTCCAGAAGGCTCCCGAACTCAACCGAAGTGGGGTCCCAGAAAATACGCATCTAGAAGGAACAAGAGGCCCACACGCAAAGGCAGAGCCTGGCCTGGGCCCAACCCTGGCCGACCGGCCCAGTGGGGAGGCCGATCGGGCCCCCCTGGCCCCGATCAGGCCCTGCTTCGGGAAGGTTCCTCCACCGCCTCTTAGGGTTAATCAAAACCACTTGTTTAGGTCGGTTTGATCCTACGGCGACGGATTATCCCTCAGGACTATATAAGCAACCCCAGACCCCCCCAGGGCATGGTATGCATCTCTCAGAAGATCATCATCATCAGGCCAAGACAGGAGAAGAAGAGGATACATCAGAGATAGGATAGCTACTTCATAGTTCAAGATCTAATTTCTAGATCAAGAACCTAGTTCTAGATAGAGAGTCAGATTCGAGTAGAGTTGAGCTTTGCTCCAGTTCAGATCTGTAAGTTATCAAGATTCAGTTCTTATATTGTTTCTCAATGACTTTATGCTATTTCAATATTATGTGTGCAATTGCTAAGTTCTTACTTTATTCTAGTAGTATATTTGATATAGTCATGATCAATGATAAGTCTACGCACTTATTCGTAGAGCTCCTAGTATTTTATGCGCATATGCTAGGTAGTAGAAAGTATGTAAGCATGGTGCTTAGATATGATTTACTTGCGGATTCACCTTATACTCCGGGTCATGTGGTAGATCGTGGGCGTGACAGGCCTATTGAGTCCTTTGTAGTCCACCCCCCGAGTATAAGACTAGTCGAACAATGGTTCTTGGGAAGATCAAGTTTCGTCCTTGATTCTCTTGGGTAATCTTCGGGGTGTTCACACTTATCCATGACTATGCTATATAGGATGATATGCTACATTAGAATAGATGAACAAACTCAGTCTTTGTATGCTATATAGAATTGTCTCTCTTAAGTAAATCCAATTCTAATCTAGACTAGGAATAGTTTATGCTATGCTCCACATGTGCCTCTGCCTGTCTATTTATCATTACTTTATTATTTGGCTTACCCCTGTTAAAGTATGTGCCATTCCATCAAAGTCCATAAAGTAATCTATTGCCATCCCTATGTCTGTTGTTACATCCATCCATCTTCCCTGTGGATATGATATTTTAAAACCCATCACCCCGGGTGAAATGCTCACCGGTATCCGTGCGCTTGCGGATTATCTATCATAATATTTCTGTAGGCTCTTATACCAATCACGTTTCTTGCGCCATTGCTTAGAATGGTTTCTAGATCCATTCTTTGGAAGTTGCGTTAAGAATTGTCAACAGCCCTGCGCAAGGTCACAACTTCAATCAGTACTCAGCACTCAACAATGCAAGACTACTCAAGGTACTCGTAACGTACCTTGATCCACTGCTCCGTACGACGCCACGACTCCATGCTCAGAGACACGAAGGCCGGATCGATCAGCTCATCGTCCAGCAACTCGAGACCTCCGCGGCTCGAGGTCCCAGTCTCTAGCATCGGCGCCGAGTGAAGCGGCACCGCGTCCTCCACCATTGCCTCACGGACGACGACCTTAGTCCCTGTTTCAGGCTGCGAGTCAACTCGCGTCTCCATCCTTGGCTCGGGGGCTGTCGCAGTCGCCGGCTCAGGGGCTGTTGCAGTCGTCAGCTCGGCAACCGGCTCCGTAGCCGCCGCTTCAACAGTAGCCGCCTCCATGGCTACTGCTTCAGGGATCACCGCTCCTTCGGCTTGTGGCCCTGTTTAGGTCAATTCAGTAACAGCGGCCGCTACGACTACTCCACACAACAAGTACCCGTGGCAACAGGATGCATACCTTCCACTAGGGTGGCTTCTTCAAGCCTAGGTTCAGACACGGCTTCAGCTTGCGGTGGTGGTGTGGGTTCTCGTGTCTCCGCCGAACGGTTCTCACCATCGGCAGGTGTGCTCGTATCCGCCCCATCCCATGACAAGTCAGTGGATTTCCTGCGTCATGGATTATCCAATCAATAACACAGGCTTGACGGAAGACGACTACTCGATGGCCTAGTGTACTTACAGTGTTGACCGCACCACGGTGGCGGCCGGGGCGCCCAATATCCTGGTGATGTCTACAATGCCAGGCTCACTGGCGGCTCTTGCCTCGACAGGAGGCTCCTCTACCTTCCCCTCTGGCTGCTCAACGGCCACGGCCGTAGCAGGGGGAGGACCCTGTACTCCTTCAGTTGACGGCTGTGGATGGCTCTCCACAGTCGCGGCTTGTTCCTGTGCCTCTTCCGGCACAACATCTTCAGTAGCCGGAGGCGGACTGGTGCTCCCAGCCATCGCCCCCACAGTCTCCCAGACTTCTTCCTCATCCTGCGCCGCAGGATCCGAGGAAGGAATGTCCTGCACAAATGCAAAGCAATCAGTCGGCAACAGACTACTTCTTGTCAGTACTCGACTACTCTAGTCGTGGTACTCACCTCTTGTCTGGTGGCTTCTGATAACTTCAGTTTCTTCACGGCGTGTTTGCGCGCCACGTTGTGGGGCTTCCTTGGCGGAGCCGGCAAGCTTGCCTCCAGACTGGACGGTTTCTCGACTACTGGAATATTCGGCATCCCTGCTCGGCTGAACCTAGAGCGGAGCTGGAACCGCTGTTGCAGCGTCTCTTCGTCCTCGTCGTCGGAGGTGTCTTCGATGACGACAACATCATCACCCTCGCCGACCTCTCAGCGCTCCTTCGCCTTGGGTTCCGCCTTCCCCTGAGTTTGTTTCTCAAGCTACGGGGGGGAGGGCGGGATGGAGATGTACTTCTTCAGATCATCCTACGAAACCAAGCAAACGTCAGTACGACTACACAAGCAATTAGTACTCGGGGGCTCTGGCCACGACTACTAACCTGATTCAGTGGCCTTGCTGCAGAATACTCTGGCACGGGGCATGGCGTGTACGCGGGCATGTCCTTGAAGATCTTCCCCAGGCTTTCGATGATCACGTCATCTTCAATTTCTTCACCGGGCATCCGGGAAGAGTCTTCGTCGCCGGTGTACTCGTAGCCGAGATGGTCTCGCGCCATCAGCAGCTGCACCCTTCTCTTCATAAAACTAAAGGCCACATGCTCGGCCCTCAGCCCGGCCTCCCTCAAGGCCTTGATCTTCTCCAGCAATGCAGGTAGCTGGAGGCCCTCTTGCATGGTGGGCTCCGAGTTCCACCATGGCGCATGCTTCGGCTGACGTCCGCTTGGCTTCGGCAGCTCCGGGTGGTGGTTGCTGATGTAGAACCATTTCGCCTTCCAATCCTGGTTGGAGTTGATGAGTTTGTATGGCAAATACTGTCCGGCGGTGTCCTCGCGCATCTGCACCCCAGCGCCTCCGACTACTTGGGGGTCGTCCGTGCTCGGCTGCGGCTTCAACCGGAAGAACTTCCGGAACAGGATCCAGTGGGGCTTTATCCCCACAAATGCCTCGCAGAAGTGCACAAAGATGGAGACGTGGAAGATATCATTGGGGTTGAGGTTGAGGTACTCGATCCCGTAGTACCGGAGCATCCCCTTGAAGAAGTCGCTGGCAGGCAGTGCGAGTCCGCGCTCCACAAACCGCGCGAACATCGGGATCTCATCCGGGTTCTTCTCCGTTGGGTACGGATCTCCAGTGGCGACGCGCCACAGATCCATCTCCTTCTCGCGGAGAAAACCACTATTGACCAGGGTGAGGAGGTCCTCGGTCTTCAGCTTCGTCTTCTTCCACTCCTTCGCCGGATTCGGCGGAGTGGAGGGGGGCGGCGACGACGACGACTGGCGGGCATCACCGGCCTCATCGCGGCTCCTCTTCTTCGACGCGCCGGTCTTGGTGCTCTTTGATGGAGACGCCTTCATCCTTCCAATCACGAGTGTTTTCACTCGCATTCGCTCGGCGGCTGTGGGGGAGGGCGGACTACAGCGGCGGCGCGGAAGTAGATCTAATCTACTCAGCGGCGGCGGCAGATGGAGTGAAGGAAGGAGGTGCTTTCGATCTAAGCGCAGAGGAATGCAACTGCCGGAAGTGAAAAACCCTAAGGGGTTGCCCTGTTATTTATAAGCCACCAAGCGGCTTAATTCCGAACGGGCGGATAAGGTTCCAGGCAGCTGACTCAGCGATAGAGGACTGACTCTTCGTATTCCGGTACTCGATGCTCTCAATCCCGAGGGCACGAGTACAATCGATGGATTCAGTGGGCCAAACCAGATCAAGACCCCACTCCGGACACATTACAGTCAAGATGACCCTTCAATTCGAGAGGAAGTACTCGACTCAAGGCTCGGGAGCTCTGTGCCACGTGTCCTTTGGTTTTTTCTCTGGATTTTTTGGGGATAAGATTGACAGAACTTCAGATTGACCCTCAGCTTGAATCTACAATTCGACCTAAGGCTCGGGGGCTACATTCCATATGGAATGAGATTCTCCGAATCGCATTTTCCATATGGTTTTTTCATCAAGACATCACGAGTACTATTGAAGACCTTAGAGAGGAGCACTCGGGAACGCTTGAGGACTACTCGAGAAGACTTCAAGACTACTCAAAGATCAGCTGGAGTAGCTTCCAGCCTCGGGATGATTCAAGTACTCTTGAGGACTTTCGGCTTGTGGAACTCGGGGACGCTCAAGGACTACTCGCCAAGGTCATCAAGACTACTCAAAAACATCCTGCTCGACTACAAAGTACTCGGGGGCTTGTCGTATGGACATCTCTGGGCCCACTACTCAGGCGGGTACCAGGACCGACTACTACGTGGGCCCCTGGGACTACTCGACTTGGGCTGCACGGCACAAGACGGCGTGAAGCGCAAGGCATCCAGAGGACTAGTACTCGGTTAGGAAGCTAGACATGTCCGGATCCATGTAGAGAACTCCTGACCGTGTACGACTAGAGCTCTCTCCCTCAAACCGACTTGTAACCCTGCCTCCCGGACTATATAAGGCGAGGCAGGGACCCCTATCTAGACATCCGCATCATCTTGCAACAACACCCAATCAATCCAGAGCTACGCAGCATACAGGACGTAGGGTATTACGCACCTCGCAGCTCGAACCTGTCTAAATTGTGTGCCACGTGTCTCTCCTTCGAGTTCCCGATCTCGGCGAGGCCACAAATGTCTACCTCGGGTACTCCCCTTGGTAGGTTGCCGGGTTAAAACACTGACAGAATCACCTACCATTATCTATGAAGATAATGCTGCTTGTATTTCATAGATGCAAACAGGCTACATCAAGAGCAATATCACGAAACATATTGCCCCTAAGTTGTTTTATCCACATGAGCTTCAGCTAAGTGGAGAGATAAACATTTTATCGACAAAGTCTTGTGATAATATAGCAGATCTCTTTACCAAGTCCCTACCTGCTTCCTCATTCGAGAAATACGTTAAAGGGATTGGTATGAGACGGCTCAGAGACTTGCAAGTTTTAGGGGGAGACCCCCTGAATGATGGGCCTAGTTAAACGCTTCACATTGTACTCTTTTCTTTTATAAGTTTTTACCATTAGGGTTTTCTCATACAAAACTTTTAATGAGACGATGATTGATACAAGCAGATGCCTTGTCTCATGTTTTCCCCATTGGGGTTTTTCTAGAGATAAGTTAAGGCATGAGATACTCCTTAAACCATACAGGTTTCATGATAGAGTAACCAACAAGCAAATCATTCCTATTTTTTTCCCACAGGATTTTTCAAAGGAATTCAAGAACAATTTGATCTCAAGATTGACTCGATCAAAGAGGGAGTGTTGCAAATGCACTTTATTAACCTCATCAAGGAAGCATATGAAGAGGCAGCACACCATGGTTTAAGATCAAGAAACTGCTCTACTAAAAGGAGAAGTGAAAGCCATAGTTAAGACTATGAATTAGTCTTATTGCTACCAAGTCATTGTCTACACTAATGTATAGATTTATCATCTTCCATGTAAATCTCCTTATAAATAGGGACAGTAAGATCAATGAGAATTACCAATTTTCACATATTCACTTGTCTCCACACTTTACTTTACAACACTATCCAATTTGCTATGCTTGCTTCATGACAATTAACTGGGAGAAAGAAGAAGGTGAACTGAAACAGAGGTTTTCGTCGGGGGAAAAACTGAAACAGAAGCTTCGTGGCCTTTCAACGATCTTAATTAGGAGTGGCATGACTTGCCAGTTGCCTTTCTTGCCCTCTACTACCACAGTATGCATACCCAATGTGGCAATGCCGGCCAAGTGCTGAACCAACTGATCAGATTGTGGGGCAGCATGGAGTATGGTGCTGTTGGCGCAGAGCCGCAGGGCGACCACGCGGGCGACGGCCGCGATTCCCGCTGACGTGGCGCGGATAAGTTAGGATGCGGCCGCTCCGCCGCTGGCTTCCCTCATCCACACCTCCGGTGCGCCGCCCATGGTGCTGCACGTAGCACCGGCTACCACGCGGAGCGGAATCTGCCGGCTTTCCAACTGGGAGTTCGGAGGAACCATGATCGCTGCTCCAACGCCGTCGTCGCGCCTAGCCTAACGCGCGCGGAAGCCACTGCTTGCACGGCGCGGGGAGGTTGGTGTCGGCGCCGCCGCCGCTGGGTATCCGACGCCTCGATCGGACTCCTCTTCCTGGCTTTCCCACTTTGGCAGGTAGCGCCGCCGCACCCCGTTGCCGCGACCATACGGGGTGGACATGGTATTTCATTTGCCGTCCACCGCTGGGTACCCGTGAGCCGTTCGCTCCTTACTCAACGGTCCAGATTCAGCAGGCGATACCTGTGATACTACGAAGTACGAACGAACCATCCGGCCGTCGTGGCTCGCGCTCCCTCGGGCCTCGGCTCGATTACGCAGGCAACGTTACCCGATACAGACACACGCCGTGGCCGGCCTGGAAGTCGCGTCGATGCCGACATCGCCGACGTGGACGGGCATCTGATCTACTACTCTGAACGACGTCCTGCAAGCTGAGTGCGCTGTGTTGAACGACGTCCTGCAAACCGAGCCGCTGCCCGCTGCAGCTTCAGGCACGGCGCACTTTGGGGCTGCACATTGCAACGGCCACCACGCGGTGTTGCATGCTCCATTTTTGCGATTGGGAGCTGAGCCGCCATGATCCCTTCTGGCCTGCTCGATCCACCCGTACTGGTCGTCGTCAGTTCGTCACGCCTGGCTAACGCGCGCGGGTGGCTGGTGTCCGCGCTGCCGCCGCCGCCTCGATCGGCTCCCCTCGCCGCCTTCCAGCTCGCCGTCAAGCAGCACTACCGACCATATGGGGTGGACGGAGTTTTGTTTACCGTCCGGGGAGCTAGGTGTCCGTTGTTAGATAAAAAAAAAACTAACAATGTTTAATACATAAACATCATCAGGATCTACTAGTCTACCGTAGATCACATCTAGCACATTGAACTTATGCGGAAATAAAGAGTGAAGGTTTGGCTTGTACCAGCAGCGGTGTTCTCCATCGCGTTGGTGGAGGCCAAATCAGCGGTGACGGAGTCGACGGCGAGAGCGACGTCGGGCTTGTAGCGTAGACGTTCCTTGAGCGTCTTCTGAGGGTATCGATGGCATTCAGGACGCCAACGACACTGCTCAGGACGCGGAGCTCGAGCTTCCAGGCCTTCCAGCGCTCTTAGCGATCGGTGGGTGGATTAGGGTTCGAGATAAACCCTAGGTTCGCGTGTAAACACGTGAAAAGCGTGGGGAACCGTGAGGGGTCCCCTCTACTTATATAAGCAGCGCTGTAGGCCCGGGGCCGAGCCCGATTAGACTTAGGGTTTGCCACCCGATCACGGCAAACAGGCTTTATTTATGTTGGGCCGAATCCGAGTCTGAGGGGAACCGGATCGCTCCCCCACATCCTCGGTTCGTCGGTTGACCGAGGTCAAACCAAAATATCCAACATTCTCCCCCTGACCGATAGTCAACGACTTAAACTAAAAACTTATTTCAAAACTAAAATCCCTCCATAGTAAATCAGCAAGTACCAGACCAATGCGTCGTCAGCAGCACCTCGGCACACTGGGACAACATTACCCATAGTCTTAACTGAAAAACTTCGTTAGGATACTTATTCTTATTAGGTGATATACTAATGGCCCTGAACCAGGACCTTGTCAAAGGAATTCGCCAAACCCATGTTCAGGACATGTCTCTCATAAAGAGTTGGTGATAAACCTTTGGTGAGCGGATCCGCTATGTTTAACTTAGTGCTTATGTGCTCAATGCTGAGCGTGCGGTCCCGATTTCTATCTTTTACGATACGATACTTAAGATCAATGTACTTGGAGGCACCGTTAATTTATCATTAGCACAAAAGAAAACTGCAGCTTGATTGTCACAGTGCATTGTGATAGGTCTCGAGATACTATCAACAATCTTAAATCCCGGAATAAAATTCTTAAGCCACACCGCCTGCCCCGTGGCATCATAACATGACACAAATTCTGCTTGCATTGTAGATGCAGCAGTTACTCCTTGCTTATGACTTTTCCAAGAAATAGCTCCCCCTGCTAGCATGTAGACATATCCAGAAGTGGATTTTCTATCGTCTTCATCACCAGCAAAGTCGGTATCTGTGTAACATTCAACCACAAGGTCGTTTGTTCTCCTATAAGTGGGCATGTAATCCTTAGTGCCTTGGCAATATCTCATTGACTTCTTAACGCCAATCCAGTGAGCCCAACCTGGATTTTTCTGATATCTGCTAAATACTCCGGTTGCAAATGCCAAGTCTGGACGCGTACAGACTTGAGCGTACATCAAACTTCCAACAGCTGATGCATAGGGAACGTTCTCCATCTTACTTCTCTCAAAATCATTCTGAGGGCACTGATCTTCATTAAACTTATCGCCCTTTTGAATTGGAGCAGGTGATATGCTACTCTTATCCATATTATATCTTATAAGCATTTTCTCAATATATGCTTTCTGAGATAATCCTAGTACCCTTTGGGCTCTGTTTCGGTGTATCTCAATGCCAAGTACATACGAGGCTTCACCGAGATCCTTCATATCAAAATGAGATGATAAGAAGTTCTTAGTCTCATGCAACATGTTCTTATCGTTGCTAGCTAATAGTACGTCATCAACATACAGTACTAGAATTACTAACTTTCCACCCTTGAACTTAACGTAGATACAACTATCTACATCATTCTCCCTAAATCCGAACCTCTTAATGACTTGGTCGAATTTAAGGTTCCACTGTCTGAATGCTTGCTTAAGTCCATAAATGGATTTCCTTAACCTGCATCCCATATGTTCTTTACCTTTAATAACAAAACCTTCCGGTTGTGCCATATAAATGGTCTCTTCTAAATCTCCATTAAGGAATACAGTCTTAACATCCATCTGATGTAGCTCCATATCAAAATGGGCTACGAGTGCCATGACAATTCTAAATGAATCTTTTGTTGACACAGGAGAGAAAGTCTCATTATAATCTTTTCCTTCTACCTGTGTATACCCTTTTGCTACGAGTCTAGCTTTGAATTTATCGATGTTCCCTTTGGAATCACATTTAATCTTGTAGACCCACTTACAGCCTACTGGTTTGACTCCATCAGGAATTTCTACTAAATCCCAGACCTTATTAGAACTCATAGACTTTAATTCCTCTTCCATGGCCTCAATCCATTTAGTGGAATTCTCACATTCAACTGCCTGTTTGAAATTGGCAGGGTCATCGATATTCCCCACATTATATAAGTCCTCACTTAAGTATGTCTGATAAATTGTGGTATCGATAGCAGCCTTCCTTACTCGTCGTGGTCTTACTGATGGCTGAGTCCCAACTGATTCTGCCTGATGAATCACTTGTGGAATTACTTCCGGCTCAACTGCAGTAGCTGGCGCCTCAGCCCTAGCAGCTGGCGCCTGATGCTCAGGTGCCGACTCCACGTGTTCTTGCTGAACAGCAGCAGTTTGCGTGGTACTGCTTAACTGAGGAATGACTGGTGGTACAAATTGATATACCTCCGTTGTATCTGGAATTTCCAGATCGGGAAGCTCAACCCGTAGTTCTTCCAGACTTATATCCCTCTTCGGAAAACTTCCACTAATGCCTGAGTCCTCTAGGAACACAGCATGTCTGGTCTCAACGAACTTAGTGTGACGACTAGGACAATAAAATTTGTACCCCTTAGACTTATCTGGGTAACCTATAAAGTGACAGCTTATCATTTTGGAATCTAATTTCTTTTGCTATGGATCAAACAGCTTTGCCTCTGCAGGGCAGCCCCATACTTTTAAATAATTTAATGACGGTTTCCTCCCATTCCACAACTCAAAAGGTGTCTTGGGAACTGACTTAGATGGAACCCGATTTAGTATATGTGCAGCTGTCTTAAGTGCTTCCATCCACAGTTCCACAGGCAAGCTGGAATGACTGAGCATGCTACGCACCATGTCCATAAGTGTACGGTTGCGACGCTCAGCAACTTCATTTTGCTGTGGTTCGCCTGGCATGGCGTACTGAGCTCTTATGCCATTTTCTTCTAAGTATTGAGCGAATGGTCCCTTAATTTGACCATACTGAGCATGTTTCCCATAGTACTCACCTCCCCTATCTGACCTTACTATCTTAATAGGCTTGTTGTGTTGTTTCTCAACTTCCTTCTTATAAATCTTAAAGATTTATAATGCATCTGAACGCTTATGGATAGGATAAATGTGTCCATAACGGGAATAATCATCAGTAAACGTTATAAACGAGTCATAACCATCTACTGACGTGACAGAGAGCGGACCACAGATATCTGTGTGAATAATTTCTAATACGCCCGTACTCCTAGTTGCACCTTTCTTAATCGTCTTAGCGTATTTCCCCTTAATGCAGTCGATGCACTGCTCTAAGTCTGATAAATCTAATTTCTAGATTATTTCATCTTTAATGAGACGATCCATTCTCCCCCTCGAAATGTGGCCTAGACGATAATGCCACAATTTCGAAGAAGTCTCATTCAGTCGCTTACGCTTATTTGAAACATTAGTAACATTCATCACAGTATTATCACTAAGAGAGAGCATGTAAAGCTTGCCTTGCCTTTTAGCAAGACCAACACTTATAGAATTGTACTAAATCACACACTTGTCTTTATAAAACGAACAAACATGTTCGGAATCTGCTAATGCTGAAACTGAAATTAAATTTTTCTTAAGGCTAGGAACATAAAGCACTTCATCTAAACTAAGCTGGAAGCCGCTCGGCAACTCTAAGAGAAGACTTCAAACTCCTTCGACTTCAACACCGTTTCCATCAGCCACTCTTAGATTTCGCTCCCCCCTTCTTATAGTTTGGATCGTACTGAATACCTGTAATGAAGTAGAGATGTGCACAGTGGCACCTGAGTCAATCCACCAAGTATTAGGGGGAAAATCAGCTAAGAATAATTCATCAATAAAGGAGACAACGTCATACTGAATGTTACCTTTGGTTTTGCACCATTCCTTAAAGCCTGGACATACCTTCTGCAGGTGCTGAGGTGATTTGCAGAAGGAGCAGAGCATTTTGCCATCCTTTTCCTGATGGGCACGCTTGAACTTAGTGTCGTTCCTGGGACCAGTAGACTTGTTCCCATTCTTCTTAGGGTGCTTACGTTTGCCCTGCTTGCTGCTACCTGACTCATGCTGATTCTTAGGCGTGCCATTGAGAGAGAGATTTCCAACCATGTTGACCACATCCTTCATTTTCTCCGTCTTAAGCCTCTCCTCTTCCTCAACACAGTAGCTTATCAAATCACTGATAGACCAAATAGTCTTGTTGGTGTTGTAGTTAATCTTAAAAGCAGCGTCCTGTGGTGAGGGGAGTGAGGTCATTATGAAATGCACAAGGAAACCATCAGAGATCGTCATCTGCATCTCCTTAAGCTTATTAGCCATGTCACACATGTTAAGGATGTGCTCTCTTATGCCATTCTGATCATTATACTGAGAGGAGACTAACTTCATGATCAGTGTACTAGCATAAGTCTTAGATGAGCTCTTGAAGTTCTCCTCAATCTTAGCCAAGAGCTCCTTAGCGGTCAGATCATTACCGTCATTATCCTTAGTGGGGATAGCCCCCTTAATTCCGGCACTGATTGTCTGAGTCATGACCATGATAGCCATGCGATTAGACCTCTCCCACTTCTCAATAGCAGCCGAAGAACCTCCTCCAGCAGGTGCAGCAGGCTTATCCTCCCTGAACGCCATGTCAAGCTCATTCCATGCCAAGCACGTCATGACCTTGCCCTTCCAGTCCGGGAAGTTCGCTCCATTGAGCGGCTCAATGTTGTTGAGGTAGGAGGCAACAGCATTGACTTGAGTCACTGAAATTAAAGACAATAAACTTATCTTAGTACTTATATACAATGAAATGCGAATAAAGGCATGATAATAACCCTATGGTGGTCTGATCAAAATCACGCATAAAATTCAACTTGCATCACCGGTGGGGATAACAAACGAATTTTATCTTATTACTCATGATTAAACAACGGTGGTCAGAAATAATCACAAGTTTACTCTAAACAAACTTCTCGGTGGTTCCATTTATTTAGAGGCATCTCAAAGTATATTGGTGGATTTAAACTTAAATTTCAGTGAATAATCATAACACCAACATCTTAAAATAATTAACTTATGCAGATTCAAAAACTGAGCTTAATAACAGTAATTAAACTTAATTGAAAACAGTAATTAAACTGAACTTAAAAGAAAAATAATGAAAATTCGTAAAGAAAATACGAAAATAAAATGAGCCCGAAGCAAAAACGGCCCAAAACGGCCTGCTAAGGCACTTGCGTGCGCGCGCGGCCTGCGGCCCAACGCAACGCGCAGTGCGCGGCACATCAGAACCCATGGGCGCACGCGGGGCTCAGCTCATGGGCGCGGCTCAGCTGGCGGCTCGAAACCCCGGCTTGGCTCGGCAGCTTAGGAGGCGCTCTGCGCGGCTCAGCTGCGGCCCAGCACAAAGTAGCCCGGCAGCCAACGAGCGGGCCGCAAATTCGGCCCAGCTCGCCACCGCGCCCCGCCCGCCTGCATCTCAGCCGTCCGCCCGATCTGACGGCGCACGTTGCACGGGCGTGGCTTAAAAGACCGGAAACGGCGGGGGGAGGAGGGAAACCTTAATTCATTTCCTCCCCCTCCCTCCCCCGGTCCTGATGCCACCCAAGGCGGCGGCGCCGGAGCACTCGCCGGTTCGGTGAGAGAGGAGGCCGCGGCGGCCAGCGAGCTGAGCAGGCCCGCCGCGAGCCCCTCCTCCCGGATCTGAGCGGCGGTGGCCGGCGGACTCCCCTTCCTTTTCTCCTTCTCCACCTCAGATCTGAGTGATGAGAGAATTTAAGGAGGGCCTGAACGGAGAGGAGTGGGGCGACGGCCGGCCAGCGCGCGGGAGACAGAGGCTCTACCGCGGCTGTTCGGCGTCTCCCCAAAGTTCGGTCGTCGGGGGCCAAGGGGTTCCTCGCCGGCGCCACGTGCAACTCATGTGCGCGGCCCCGTCGAGGTCCTCCTGTGGTCTCCCATGGAGGCACCACTTTTGAGTGAGGCATGGTGGCGGTGCGGCGTCGGCAGGTGGCGACTCATGCTCAGTCGGCGCCGTCCCCACGGCCGGATCTTTTTTTTATGAATCCGAAGGCCTCATTTTACTTATTTGCATCTTATGCTTATTTGCATCTTATGGTTGGGGGCTAAACTAAGATCGGGTTAGGGTTTCGAGGATATTTGCTATGTGTGTGTTGCAATATTCCCCTCCTTCTAAGTGCTTCGTTTAATCTAAGATGTGTGTGATGTATGACATGGCATGTATGTATGTAAAGAAACGTGTAGATCTAGTACACGCGAAACCCTAACTCTCAAAACTTAGGCTTAAACTGAAAAGAAACTTACTGATTCTTACTTATCTAAGCATAAAAGACTTAACTAAGCATTAAAACCTTATAGATCCATCTAATCTAAGCATGAATAGCTCACTGATCTTAAAAACTTTATCACTAAAACTTACCGATCTAATAGTTTTAGCAAAAACACTTACGGATCTACTAAAACTCATCATAAAAGCATGACTAGAACATGAAATCACCTCTGAGAAGGCACTAACCGAACCTAAACAGATCTAAAGCTTAGGGTTTGTGCTAGGGATCTAGGGAATCTAGATCTAGGCGACTGATACCAATTGTTGGATAAAAAAAACTAACAATGCTTAATACATAAACATCATCAGGATCTACTAGTCTACCGTAGATCACATCTAGCACATTAAACTTATGCGGAAATAAAGAGTGAAGGTTCGGCTTATACCAGCAGCGGTGTTCTCCATCGCGTTGGTGGAGGCCGAATCAGCGGTGACGGAGTCGACGGCGAGAGCGACGTCGGGCTTGTAGCGTAGACGTTCCTTGAGCGTCTTCTGAGGGTATCGATGGCCTTCAGGACGCCAACGACACTGCCCATGACGCGGAGCTCGAGCTTCCAGGCCTTCCAGCGCTCTTAGCGATCGGTGGGTGGATTAGGGTTCGAGATAAACCCTAGGTTCGCGTGTAAACACGTGAAAGGCGTGGGGAACCGTGAGGGGTCCCCTCTACTTATATAGGCAGCGCTGTAGGCCCGGGGCCGAGCCTGATTAGACTTAGGGTTTGCCACCCGATCACAACAAACGGGTTTTATTTATGTTGGGTCGAATCCGAGTCTGAGGGGAACCGGATTGCTCCCCCACATCCTCAGTTCGTCGGTTGACCGAGGTCAAACCAAAATATCCAACATCCGTTCCCTGCTCAACGGTCGAGATTGATCAGCAGGAACCATCGATACGATAAGAATGAGCCAGTTATCCGGTCGCAGCTCGCGTCACGCTACCCGATACAGACAGACGCGACGGAAGCCGTCGCCGGTCGCCGCCGACATCACCGAGGTGGACGGCTGACCGACAAACACACGCCGATCAGAACCTACCGCTCGCAGGTCTGCTCCGCTCCGCACGCTCGACGCCTCAACCACAGGGCGAAATGGTGCCCGGCCGACTGCCTGCACGCGATCTGAACTCTAAACGACATTATTGTTTCAACGGTAGATAATGTTGGGTGTCGACGTGCAACTAAAAAAAACTTCTTCTCTCATCTCCTGCTTTTTCTTTCATGCCATCACATACAACAACGTGTAAGATAACTAATGTGTATTAATGCCGTAACTGCCCTAAGTCTACACCAACGATTAAAGGTTTTCCGTTTTGTGAATAGGCATAATGTTTGTTTTGAACATGACACATTATTATATATGTAATTTTGTGCCTTTTGTAATACGGTAGGAGTATTAAATAGTTGCAAAATAAAAGTAGTTCTCTCAAACATATGCAACACTTTTATTATCTAATAAAGTGTTCTGAAATGCTAATTAATATTTCCTACCTAATTTTGCATTAATGTTGGGCTTAAAAAATAAAATAAGCCACAAATTTAAAAATATTTTAAACTAGATGGTAAATAAAGAAGATCTACCAAAATCACCTCACCATAGTAAAATAAGAAAAACATTTCTTAATCGGCAAAGACAACCTCCGAAAGGTACACATTTGGCCCAGCCCATTACATGTCTGCTCTCCTTCATGGGTTAAAACCCTAGCATCATGCTGGCACGGCCTGCTATGGCTCTCATGCGATCCTAGCCATAGATCTTATCGGACGGTCAATGTAGCACCTGCACAGATTAAAACCAGTGGACGACACTCCATCCTGAAAACCCTAGTTGCTCGGCCCTAATTTTTTACTCCCTCCGTCCCTAAATATAAGCATTCTTCGATTTTCGTGATGCACGTTTGACCATTCGTCTTATTCAAAAAATTTATGAAAATGTAAAAACAATTATGATATACTTAAAATATATACGATGATAAAACATGTCATAACAAAATAAATAATATTTTCATAATTTTTTTGAATAAGACGAATGGTCAAACGTGACCAGGAAAAGTCAACAAATGCTTATATTTAGGGACAGAGGGAGTATGTTCCTCTCACCTACCGAATCTCCTACCCCCAGATCTAGATCGAGGCAGCCGCCATGATACCACCCAACAACCCCACACTCCACTCCAATCGCTTACCCCCAGATTCGATTAGATCGAGGAAAGAGCAAGCAAAACATTCGAGCCGTCTCACATTGGTCGCTCGTACTTATTTTCACTTTGCGCAGTCGTGCAGGAATGGGATGTCTTCATTGGTGATGGTGACATCGAGCTCATATCCTATGAAAGAGGGCGACTTGGGGTAGGTTTTCATCTCGACTCTTGACACTACTACATAGGATGGATAGGATTCTATCAGATATGTTGTTGGTGGCCTTGTCTTCCGCTGATTCGAGACTCCAACTTTGGGGATCTTCTGGTGAGTGAATCGGGACGGGGGAGATATGTCCTGACCTTTTATTTGGTTTATGATCTTTTGATTGAAACTTGTATGTTGATGTGGTAAGTTGATTGATTGATTGATTGGATGTACCAAACATTGATTTGGATTTGTTATTGACCTTATTTGTCAACGCACTGGAGATCTCACTGACAACTAGAAGGTGGTGGTAGAAAGGAATTTTCGACCTTAACTTCTCTTCATATGTCATTTCCTTTTTTTTTCTTTCTTGATTTCACCTTCTTTTTATTTTTACAATCTAAATTGAATCCCATCAACTTCCTCTTTCCTTTCCCACCCCAATCAATCTTTATCTCACCCAATGAATCTCCTACCCTCAGATCTAGATCGAGGCACCGCCAGCCAACCCCACGTCCCCACACTCCACTCCAATCTCTTACCCCTAGGTTCAGACTGAAGGAGAGCAAGCAAAACATTCGAGTACTCGAGTTGTTGAGATCACTGGGGTGATACCATGACCCCCTCGGAAAAACTTCATCTATGGACCATTGGGCCATTCGCTGCCTAACGCTGGTCACCCATACTTGTTTTCACTATGTGTAGGGATGGGATGTCTTCATCAGCGATGGTGGCACCGAGCTCGTATATCATATGAAAGAGGGCGACTTGGGGGTAGGTTTTCATCTCAACTCTTGACACTACTACATAAGGTGGATAGGATGTTGTCGGATATGTTGTTGGTGGCCTTGTCTTCCGCTGATTCGAGCCTCCAACTTGGGGAATCTTCTGGTGAGTGAATCGGGAGATCCATCCTGACCTTTTCTTTGGTTCATGATCTTTGGATTGAAACTTGTACGTTGATTTGGTAAATTGATTGATTGGATGTATTGATCATTGATTTTGGATGTGTCATTGAGCTTCTTTGTTGGCACACCTCCTCTGGAGATCTCGTTGACAACACGAAGGTGGTAGTAGAAAGGAATTTTCGACCTTTACTTCTCTTCATATGACATTTCCTTTTTCTTTTATGATTTTGATTTCTTTTCTTCTTACAATCTAAATTGAATCCCGCCATCCTGCTCTTTCCTTTCCCACCCCAATTATTCTTTATCTTTTTTTTGAGAATTACAGTCAATCTTTATCTAAGAGGGGGTTTATAGTTTATTTTGGAGCCAAAGGTGAGAAAGGAAGGAGTTTGGAATCTCCCTATAGAGGGAGAGGGTCCCGCCCATGAGGGATGGGCCAAATGTTGGAGGGAGAAGCGTTAGTCGCTTTAGAAATAGATACATATACATGATGAATTGATAAAATAGTTTTACTCAAGAAATGTCAAAGTTATAGATCTAATGTCACACATTCTATAATATCATACATTTACAAACTACAGTAGTATCATACCTGAAAATTTGCAATGCAAACACATGTAACCATTTCCAAAAATTTCATATAGTTCAGCCAAATTTCCAAAAACTGTGAGGGCTCACAACGAGAAAAGGTTGGGCCAGACAAAACAAAAATCACTGGGCCAGCCCAGCCGAATAAGGTCCATATCATCAAGCAAGCTAATCGCCCACGCCTCCTGTAGGGGGGTATACACGCCGCCGCCTGCTAGGGAAAAGTAGACAACAAAAATACGCAATCGCACATTCGCACCAACGTGCCGCCGATCTCCTACGCTCTGCCTGCTCGCGGCCGGTTGGCATCCGAGCGCGCCCGTCGTCTTCCATGGCGTGGCCACCTTACGGATTGCCATACTACTCCCCGACGTCCTATATACCTCGACGCTCCAAGCGCCGATCACACCGTCGCCGGCCTACTCCCCTATTCCGTGGGACGACTATGGCGATACCTCGACGCTTCAAGCGCCGATCACGCCGTCGCCGGTTTACTCCCCTATTCCGTGGGACTATGGCGATACCCCTGCTGCTACCTCGCCAACCTTTTCAAGCCTCTCTACGCTGCCGAGGTATTCCCCCAATTACCCGCCAGGCTACCTCGATTGACTCAGCGCGCCGATTTACTTCTCAGACCCGACGATGGCCTACCATTCCCCCACCTCGCCCTCGCCGAATTATAGCCCAGAGGATGAATTCAACCACCCATATCATGCATCTCCGGCGCCGGGGCCGCCGCTACCTTCTCACTCCACCTCGCCGATATACAACTGCTCAACGGCCTACACCCCCACCGCGCCGGGTTATTATTTCCCTGCTGCCGAATCCAGTGGCTGGAACCATACGTCTCCGGCAAGGGAATTGCCGCCGGCGGCCTACAACCCCACCTCGCCGAATTTCAGCAACTGCTCGTCACTGCCCTACTCCCCCGTCACTCCATGCTACTCCCTCGTTACTCCATGGGACTGCAGCTGCTCACTGCCCTACTCCCCTGTCACTCCATGCTACTCCCCCGTCACTCCATGCTACCGCCCGCCAGAACTCAGAGATGAGTGGCAGGACACATCTCTGGCGCACGGCGTCGTTGACACATGGCCCGAGTAGTGCTACTGTTGTTCGACGCCAGTGGAACATTGCTGTTGTAAGGCAGGCGACGCCCCCGCCCTGTGAACCGAGGTATCCCACCGGCGTATATGAAGGTCAATGATCCCTCCGGCGCTGCAGGCTCACTCCTGTCGCCTCCGAGGAGGGCTTCTTTGTCTGCGGTACAAGTAAGTTTAGTTGTGATTTTGCTATCTTGATGGAATCTGGATCATTTGTGCAAGCTAAGTCGTGGTGCTGTAGTGTTGTATGCATGTATGACTGTATGTGGTTTTCTATATATTCTGCCTGTGATGTGAATTGTTATAACCAAGTAGAACTTTGTCTTTGAACTCTCTATATAATTGGTATAAGTTTGTCTATGAACTATAAACAGATACTCCCTCCGGTGCACATTTAGAAGTCGTTTAAGACAAGATTACAACTACCAAGGAGTCATTTAGTAGGTAATTTTTCCATGTTTACCCCTAATAAATAGGGTGACGGGTGCATTGTAAATAATAACCTCTTCTCAGCCTACTGGCTAGCGCAACACGTCCCAATGCAATATCGTTGTTGAGGTAGCTGGTTCGAATCCTTGCCGATGCGTTTTTTTTTTTGCCATTGGGCTTTTTTGCATGGGGTAAGGTTGCATGCTACTGTTGTGCTGGACGTCGCACGGGTGCAAAGGGGTCGTGGTGCCTCGTTGTAGGTCCGTTTTTTTTTTTGCTTCTCGTTGTCGTGGCGCCATGGTTTGGCGTCCTGGCGCCCGTTTTTTTCTGTGTTCGCCACCTGGGCAGGGCGTGAAGGAGCAGCGTGGTGGTGTTTTTTTCCCGATGCGACGCCAAGAACTCCATCGCCAAGGAGTCCGGCACAAGCTCGAGGCACTCCGAATCCGGCACGAGCTCGACGGCGAGTCAGGCGCAACGAGTTTGGGCGCCACGGGAGTCGGCGCCATCTCACAGTCTAGCGAGGTCGGAGTCCGGCGAGGCCATGGCGAGCGGAACGGAGTCCGGCGAGGCCACAACGTGGAGAGGAGTACGTCCGACGAGGCCATGGCGAGCAGGGAGGAGTCGGAGTCCATGGAGGATCTCGCAACATGCGTCGAGGAAGGAAAGATGGGTGAGTGTGGCGAGGGAAAGGAATGCGATGCACGCGGCGTCATTATCGCGATGGGAGAAACGAAGCGTTCGGCGCCGCATTAACTCAGGGTCAACGATGGAAAAAACAACCAGGCAGCGAGCGAAACGACTTCTTTTGCGCACCCAGCGTCGCGCGCAGGACGACTTCTAAATGTATACCGGAGGGAGTAGTTTCCCTGTGTTTGTTTATTTTGTGAATCGTGTCGTATGCTTTAGGTACGGTGCATTTATGAGTTACTTAAATTTAAATCTATGTTGGTGAGGGCGCGCTCTTTATATCATGCTTGTATATTCTTGTGAATTTCTTTGAGCATAAATGCATCATGTAGGAAATCATTGCAAGGTATCACCTGTCTATCATATTTGAAGTTGAGGACAGGAATTTTTATTTTGGTCTACAGCCAGTTCAAATTGCTTGTCAGAATGAACAAATAAATTGAATGGGAGATGTTTATTGTTTGCTTAAAGCAGTACGTTGGTACTTTGAAAGAGGAAGTTGTTATAGAAGAGTTTGGAAAGGTTTATTGTTTGCTTAGTAATTTGCTAGTTTGAAAGATGAAGTTGTAGTGGAGTTTGTAAAGGTCGTTGCCTTTTGCCCCCTGGGTGGATAGTAACATTCCGGGGCATGTCTTCTTTGGTATCTTAACTTTGCTCATATTATATTGAGGATTGAGGCTGAGGAAGTAATGCAATGGCACTACAAGTCTTCGTATGGCACGAGCGTATCGATCAAGTTGTACACAGTGTTTCCTTCATGGTGATTAATTCATGAAAGGAGAAACTGATGATACAGAAGCTCGAGATTCAACTGCAATATCTATGATTGTACATTTTGTTGATCTGTTCATGTCAGGTGCAGAGTTAGCCACCAATAGCACAGTTTTTTAGGAGCCTATACATGTCCGTGAGATTAAAACTCAAGCACACAGTAGTATATACTCCGTCGCCGGTTTACTCCCCTCCAGAGTAACATTTAGGAGAAGCCATTCGGTTCATATATTTATGTATGGAGATAATATCATCTAATAAGCTTATTGATCTGGAGCGGTAATATTGCTTGCAGGCTGTCTCATGTGTCTCAACTCTTAACTAACATCTCGCATCTATCTGAATTATGATATGGATTTTTCACATATATATATGCGACCACATAAGCTATATCCAAACCATTCATTTTTTGAGATGGATCAGGTGAGAAGTACAAGGGGTATGTAGCTAGTGGATCAACTACTATTGGAGGGGAGTGAAATCAATGGAGAAGATAAACCATGTGGTTTTGCATTCTAAACACCTAACATCCCCATAGATTTTTTTTTCAAGAGAGGTCAACCGTACAATACATAGTATATAACCAATCTTTTCCGGTGGAATAGTCAATTTCGTCCTCAAACTATCGCTCAAGACTTAGTTCCATTCTTGAACTACGAAAACGACCACTTTAGTCCTCAAACTCTCAACCGGCTCAAATTCATCCTTCGGATGACATGGAGCGCCAAGCTGACTCACCACATCACCACTTAGTCAGTTTCGATGGCCAAATAACCTTTTACCCTACTTTGCTCCTACCCCTACGCGCGTGCACATCGACTGCGTCCGACCTACCGCGGTGTGGCGCGCTGCTGTAGCGGCTGCCGCTGGCCTGCCGCACGAGCAACTGTAGGCCGACCGCACACGCCCGACAGTTGT
This sequence comes from Cenchrus fungigraminus, assembly GCA_036936925.1. NCBI lineage: Eukaryota > Viridiplantae > Streptophyta > Magnoliopsida > Poales > Poaceae > Cenchrus > Cenchrus fungigraminus. Next base: position 25,014,698 of record CM072780.1, on the reverse strand, counting down.
GGCAGCGTGCAGCCGGTGGGCACACGCGTAGTGTAGAAGTAGAGAAGGGTAAAAAATGTATTTGGCCATCGGAACTGATTGGGTGATGATGTGGCGAGCCAGCGTGGCGCGCCACATCAGCCGAAGGATGAATTTGAGCCAGTTGAGAAAGTTCGAGGACCAAAACAACTATTTTCGTAGGTCAAGAACGAAACTGAGCCTCGATAGTTTGAGGATGAAGTTGGCTATTCACCATCTTTTCTTGGAGTACCACTGATAAAAAGGTTGCCTCAAAGAACATCTGCATTTGATATATAAACAAATGCCGCCTCTCCTTTTCAAGTTTCCCTCCTTAAACAGTCCGCTTGTTTTAGCTTCTGTATTGTTTGCTGTACATATGAACTAGAATTCTATATATCGTGCACTTCGGAGGGCAGTTATCCTGTCCCCACATGCATCGAGATGGCTGCTTGATTTATATACACTAGATTATGTCCCATCATATAGATATACGTGTACAGAACCAATACATACGTACAGGGACGGTGGCGCGACCACGCGAGGCTGCCGAGCAACGGCCGGCGTCGCTGCTTGTCCTTCGTTGCGTGGTGTTTTCCGTCTCTTTGATTTGGATTTTGCGATGTCTAGGAGTGGAGCCACGACGAGCTCCTCCTCGCAAAGAAGCCAGCATGGAGATCTGTTTTTTTGGCTAGTACTTTATTGTGGGTTTGTTCATTTACGTGAGATTTTTTTCTCGATTTTTGTTTTCTCCATCGGTAGTTTTCTTCGATTGTTGAGGGTTGTTTTTTTCTTTTCATTTTTACCTGCTACTCTAATGCATCGTGATGTTTTTTTATAATCAATTTCTTAGTCTTCTTCACTTGTTATTTTCTCCATTTTTTTAGAATTGATTTGCCTCTGTTCCTTCGACGATGAACTCCTAGAGGTCAACGTGCTTAATTTTGACCTGCTCTTGCTCTTACCTCTTCCTCCCTTTCTATGTTGTTTTCTCTACAAATTCCTGCTCTTGTTCTTTTTCTCTAGATGTTGCTGCTCGCAATTTTGTTTTGGATTTTTTTGTGATTTTGCTACTGGTCGGCGACCAAGTAAGCTGTGATGTTTTCTTCTTTCCTTTGGATTTTGAGCTGTACTTTTTTTTCTTTGTTTTTCTTCCTTCTTGCTTTTCTTGAGCTGCTTGTTCTCATCATTTTTTCTTTCATTTTTGTTCTTCCTTTCCTTTTGCAATGTACCGAGGGGTCGTGAGCAAAGCCGAAGGTGCACACAGTGATGGGCTGTTAAACGCATGTGACATGAACTCATTAGCACACGAGCAAAGGTCTCTGTTTTTTGTGTTTCATTCCGGTTTTATTTTGTTATTCATCCGCAGGCGAGGTTGGCTTGGTGAGAAATTTGTCACTGACATGATTCGTTTCTCGGTACATGTCGGATGAGCTTGATAGCAAATCGCTACGTTTGAATTTTCTTTCGTTGTTTGTTCGGCTTTGCGTGATTCTTTTCTTGGTACATCAATTTCTCGGTACATCAATTTCTTGCATGATTCTTTTCAATACGAATCAGGACTGACCTCTTGGTCTCGTTGTTATTCTTCCTTGCCTGATGTTTTTCTTTGCTCTCGATTTCCCCGATGTACAGGAGGAAGAGTTGGCTTTTCTTTGATTTGGCTTTTCTTTTATTTGTTTTTTCTTCCTTTTACGATGTACCATGAGGTGGAGGGAATAGGGCAGCGTGCTCAGGGTACATAGATGTGCTAAACTTGTTATATTTTATTTAAAAATATTATCTTTAATATGTAAATAATAATTTTGTTCGTTGGGTGGAAATAGGTGTGTAGTTTTGCTATTTGGGCAACGGTTGCTCATAGACGTACAAGTGGTGTACATAACTCTGGAGCAGTGAATCGGGAAGGGATAAAAATATTAAATTGGGAGCAATAGATATTCCTCTTAAAAGAAGATGAGTTGAATATAAAATTAGTTTTTCAAGAGTAAAGTGTCCATGTGCACATGCAAGGTGGTGGGGACCATTGAGGAGTGGGCAAAGAAGTAAAAAAAACTAATTCAAAAGGTGTCAGGTCGGGTACATAATGTCATCTACTTTATGTCATGAGTGTGTTAGAACTGCAGCCATACAGTGCGAAAAAATGATATACACACAACAATACATACACATAAGACAAAATTGCATACATGTCGGTACACATCAATGGATCGGATTAATGCCATTGCAGCTGCAGGGTGCACAGACCACTTTTCGTGTATGTATTGTTGTGTGTATATCATTTTTTCGCACCGTATTGCTCCACTTCTGACACACTCGTGACATAACTAGGAAAGTGCCCGTGCGTTGCTACGGGCATTCAAATATCTACAATGCAATACACAAAACATTGAATAAGATTATATAGTACAAAAGACAATAAATTATAATTATATCAAGCAAACACAACATGTATTTCTTAATTTAAAAGATCCTAATGGAAGAACGATATTGTTAGCATCCTTTAGAAGTTGCTGAATCTTCAAATACTAATATCTGGAACATAGTGCAGTCTGTTGAGAATATGACCTGTGATGGTTTCAACATCTTAATCTTTTCCAGAAATTGAGCATTTGTAACCAGAAAAGTAGATATGTGCCTACAGTATAGCTTGCATTTAGCATTATTGGTTCCAACCAGACATAATGCACAATGCCTAGGTGATAGACCCTCTTCTAATTTTTCTGGCTTTACTCCTGAAAATGCAAGAACAATAATTTATATCCAATAAAGAGAATATCTTCGCAAGCTTTTTTTTATGTTCAATCATCTTTCGGCCTACATGGCCAAAAAAATATTTGAGCAAGATATTCAATTTCCAAATTGGCAGCAAACTATCAAGTTGAATCAAGGAATTTCAACATTTCTCACGGCAAGTTTAATTTTGTGGAATATTTTTAATTTCAACATTTCTCACGGCAAGTTCCAAGAATACAATCATTCCCATTTCACAATATAGTATATAAAGTTTCAAAAAATGAGAATATTCCACAATTGCTTCAGTGAAAATATAACCACTTCATTAATTCGAGGTTCATCAGCTCATTGCACAATTATCTACACAATATGATGGAGCATTTATTTTTACCTAAAGAAAGCAAGAAAAATTAAATTGTGTCTTAATAAATATTACAGACTATTAAATGAAAAATGCAAAATAGACATGAACAATATATTTTTATATTACCTCAGCTACAATGTTAAAACCTCCTTGAATACAATATTCTTCGTATACGTGCCATTCATCGTTGGTTCATTTTTCTTCTTTTTGACCACATCTTTTTTATTATGCTGACCCTTCCCTTTATTTTTAGCATTTCTAGCATTTTTCTGTTCCATCCTTTTAGCCTCTTCCTCCTCTGCCTCTGCATTTGGCGGGAGGGCGAGGATCTTGATGTTCGATCTGGCTGTGGCTCTAGACATAGCCACATACAGTTGACCATGAGAGAACACAGGGGCTGGCATGTACACTCCTACATTTGGTATTGTTTGGCCCTGTGACTTGTTGACCGTCATGGCGGAGCTAAGCCTAATAGGAAACTGCTTCCTCTTGAATTGAAATGGGAACATCTCATCATCAGAGGGGCACAAGGGTATCCGAGGAAGGAAAACCCTCTTCCCGGCATGTTGTCCCAAAACAATTTCAGCATCTATTGAGTTCCTTTGGCACCCTCTAACCACCAGCCTCGTTCCATTGCATAGTCCGTTTGCAGGGTCTAAGTTCCTAAGCAATATTACTGGGCATCCGATCTTGAGCTTTAGGACATGTGGAGGTAGCCCGTTAGGAGTCAATGTGTTAAGGAACTCTTGAGGATAGTAGTTGTACGGATCATCCACCGCTTCGTCAAAACTGTGGTACACCATCTCCCCACCATGGAACTTGTTGATCATATTCAAATTAATATCATCCACCCAATCATTACGTGTTGATAAAATGACTCTGGAGGTGATGTAGTCCTTGTTTGTCATGTTTGCATTGAGGTTTGGAAAGATACTTTTGATCAACGTGTCAAGATCTTTCTCGAAATCCCCAGAGTACGGGACACATATATCTTCAGGAAGGCGTACATCACCATCTTTGTTAACCTCCTCTATGCCATCACCAATCCGCAACAGATAATCCGCAAACCAACGGTCATTCTGGGCCCTCATGTTGTGCACGAGCTTAAGATGTCGCATATCGTCCCAAAGGTATGACCTCCGTACCGAAGCACCGACAATCTGAGCCCTAGATCCTTTCCGTACAACAGGGAGGACCTGCCTGAAATCTCCACCAAACACAACTGTCTTCCCACCGAACGGAAGATCTTGTCGTCCCATTATATCACGCATGTTGTAGTCTAGCGCCTCAACAGCCTGCCTCTTTGTCATTGATGCCTCGTCCCAAATGATGAGAGATGCGGACTACAGCAGCTTGGTGGTACCACTTTGTTTCGTGAAGCTACAACAACATGAGTCATCAAGCGTAAGGGGAATCTTGAAACGTGAGTGTGCTGTCCTCCCACCAGGCATTATAGATGCTGCAACACCGGATGTAGCTGTAGCAACAGCAATCTTGTTTTGACTGCGAACGGTTCCAAGAAGTGCGCTGTACAAAAAAGTCTTTCCTGTGTCGCCAGGTCCATCAACAAAGATTAAGCCACCCCGTTCGGTGTCGACAGTTGACATTATGTCATCGTAAGCAGCCTTCTGCTCCTTGTTTAGCATATCAGCTAGTCTCACATCTTCCGGATTTGGCTCGATGCTCGACTCCTCAAATATCTCCCGAGGGATCCCAGCAGCATCGTCAAATGCAGCGTCGACTTGTGGAAGATGGAATGACCTTATGTCCTTATCCATAGATTGTAGCATGTTCCTGATGTCAATCAAAACAAGCTGTTCCACCCCTCTCGGGTTTGGATTGTTGCGCTTGTAGTCTTCTGCCATTGCATCGAAGTGTTTTGTCCACAAACCGGCCACATCCTTCGGCTCGTAGAATACCAGTATTGTAGCAAACAACCTACGCAATGAGGATGGCATCTGAAATAAGCTATTTTCAGTAAGACACTTATCGAGTGATTTGTCTTCTTCGATCGGGCCTCGCCTCATCGCGGCGTCACGGAACGAAGGATAATGCACACCATTAACGATCCTGAGGTCCCTCCATGATGTCGCTCCAGGGACATGGTTCAGCAAAATCCGAAGAAAATAGCGTTCACCCTCTGCCGGATTCGCAGATACGAGTCTCCCGACCTGGTACACTGAGTTTTTCCTTGGTTGCCAAACTTTATCTGTCGCGTTCCACCTATAATACTGTGGAAAGTCACGATACAAGATTCCTCGAGCTTCAGGATGATGATAGTTGAAGTTAAACCATTCTGTGAGCATTGACTCCTCGATACGCAGACGCTTTAGAACTCGTTCAATCTTGTCCCGTTTATGAAATGAAACCATATGACAGTTGGGGAGATGACATTGCAGCGGCTGCACCGGTGGGTGACACTGGTGTAAGTCAAAGTCGTAGATCCTCCACATCGCTTCTGGAGGTCCCACCCACCGAGCCTCTCTGTAATCTGTGATCTCATCAACATTTCCATTGGCATCTTTCTTTCCATTTTCTCTAACTGCCACAGATGTTCTGTCATGGCCCTTGTAGATGTACTTAAAAAGATATTTAACAAACTTAATGCTACTGCATGCCTCAACATTGATGTAGCAGTTGAAAGTACGTAGCAAGTACGGGTTGTACGGAACAACCCATCGATTGTCCAGCATGTGACCTCGAATCATTTCCTTACGGCCATCATCACGTCTCTTGTACATAGTGTACGAATCCTTGCCTTGCGATGTTGAATCACAAAATGGTCGCGGATAACGATTCTTGCACGACGAACGGTCCTTTGTGCATGGGCATTCTGGATTAAGCACCCCACGCGGACCATGCATCATATGCTTCGTCACCATCCTATAGAGCTCAGGGAACTTCTTCTTGTTTGGCAGCTCCGCACTGATGATCATGTCATACTGCTCAGGACATGTGATCTTGTACTTCCTCTGCATTATCAGCAACCAGTGTGCATGCGGGAAGCCCCTCTTCTGGAACTCAACGACATATACGTAGGCACGTACCTTGCCAAGTATGTCGTTGTGCAACAACCGCCTCCTCAACTCCTCCAACTTTGCCCTGAACACCCGAGCCACGAGATCTGGACGGTCCTGGGCCTCCTGTCCTGGATATAGCTCATTCTTTATCTCATCCCAATTCGGATTCCACGTCATAGTGAGGAAGATATCTGGTTTGCCATACTTTCGGACCAGAGCCATCGCGTCCATGTACTGACGCCACATATCACGAGGACCACCAATGAATGTTGGTGATAGCACAGTACGCTTCCCAACCTCTGTCGCGTCTTCCACCCTCGTACGATAGCTGTCAACCAAACCCTGGTATAGGTCAGCCCTCACAGTATCCTGATTGTTGCGGTAATAGTCAAGATGTGAGCTTTCTATCTTCACATAGGTGTCGACGGCAAATTGCTGGAACAGACGCTTGCTATATAGTATTAGATTGAAAATCCCAGGTCGCATCTGCAACTTATAGCAATAGTAATCTCGCACGGAAACACATTTATTCCCGGCAGAGCCTACACACAGAAAAGTTTTCAGTTAGTATTGTGATCCACATTTATTGGGTAATATTTGGTAAGAGGAAATATGCAATTACCCGCATCATCATCACCACCCCCCTGCATGAGCCTTGCGGATCGCTCGGGCTCTGTTAACCTGCTCCTCAGTCACACCAACTTTGGGAATGCAGTTGTGCCACCCAAACTCTCCTTTTGGAAAGAAGAGAGGGTACGAGAGGGGGTCGTAGCACCCATGATATGACCGGATGCCTTTCCATGACCTATCCTTCCCGTGGAGGATAACACTATTATCAAATTGACCTCGACGCTCACTCCCCTCAATCCAAACGGCAGCTACCTCTGATGTTAAAGGCTTATTATATACTCTCTGATCTAGCCGTTGACCAAGGTTGAACTCGATACGAAATATTCTCTACCTCTCCCATAGGGCGAAGATGATCTGAGTAGGGATTAATGCCACTATTGAAGATGTCAACCAATTTACGAATGACCTCCCTATCTTTTTGTTCAGTCTTCTCACAGCACTTGCTGAGCCTATAATCAAGATCTGGATCATCATCATAGAAATAAAGCTCGAGGTGAGCAGGTTCATACTTCTCTTCCTTGCCAAAGTTCTTAACATTATGGTAAATGGCTCCATGCGCACGAAATGTGTAAATGGGACACCTCCGGGTGTCAGTGGTCGCACTATCAAGTTTACAGTACAAAGAAGTGAATGAGAACTGACCATTGAAATATCTGATGTGATCATGAAAATGCCTGGCATTAGCGTCTGAGGCCGTCCACAATCGCATGAGTTCATCCGGGGGCGGGTCGGCAGTGGATACATGAATATCTCCACTACGGCAGTAGAATCCTTTCGGTTCGGACTCAAACTTCTTTGCGTTGCAGAACTTGCAATTATCCACTGGCTTTAGCATGTGGGTCTCATCCTTGACATTGGCATAAACCGCACCGAATGGATCCAGCACATCATGCTCATATATATCTTCGTCATCCATCGCTATGTCGACTTCCACGTCGGCATCATCATCATCCTCTATTTATGTTTAGCATAGGTCAAGCGCGTTAGATTATGTTGGATAATATAGAATGGTAACTTAACGCGAGATAATTGCGGGCCTACCTTGTCCCCCAAAAAGGTACCCTTGATCCTCTTCCTCATCCTCGTCAAATACGATGTTCTCATCACAATCTGATGCAACACATGAACATAGATAAATATGAACAATATGCTGAGGAAGAAAATGCATGTCTCACAAACATTAACCGTCCATCAACGTACCTTCACATGTGTCTCTATGCACGCCGCATGGTGGCATAGAATTGGGCTCGTCAACAATGATTGGTTGTGTCTGAGTACACTTCTCATTAGATGTTGAAGTCCCAGGGTGGGATCCCGAAGGGTATGTTTGTGTGACACCTATATATATTTTAAAACACATTATGATTAAACATGGATTAACTTAATAGTCATAATATATAGGTTGGTCATTAGTTTACCATTTTCAACGACACACGACTGTGTCGATTGACTTGCAAAATTATCATTTTCACCAGTGGTCCCATTGGTGTTTCTTCCGATGGTTGATTCAAACTCCTGATTACAACGCTTTCGTCGAGATTCTCGCAATCCTGGAGTTAGGTGGGTTGTATGGATAGTGTTGGATGGAAATGTCTCCGGGATTTCATCTTGCTGTGGAGGTTCCCATACTTCTGCCTCGACATAGACAGGACTGCCACCGAAATCGGGGGTCACCATCTGTTCCGATACTCTCAAGGCTTATCGCCAGGAGGGAATAAAAGCTCTGGCTTCCATTGAGGGTTTGCCATGGCGATGGAGTCATGATGCAAGTTGTTTTCACGTTCCTCCTTAATCCTCTGTTTACAGTTGAGCTTGGACTGTCTTGTGGTCTCCTTCTTCTCTTGTGGCATCTTAAATAGTCTCTTTGCAGCTCTTGCATCACGCCTCCGCTTATTGAGCGATTCTCTCTGAAGAGGAGACATTGCCGCCCTACGTGCTCTGTCCCTCCTACGCCTACGTTCACCTGGGGATAGGTTTTCATCGCATACGGAAGTTGTTTCATCCGCTGCACCTAAAATCACAATTTTTCATGTCTCATGCATCTAAATCTAAGCTAAGTAAAGATTGCTCTTTAAAATAAAAGTTGTGGTTGTTTCACCGCAATAATTGTTGGGATTAAATTAAACTATTCAAGCACAACCTATGCCAACCAGATAGTTTGGTAAACAGATTAATAGATGTCCAGATTATCTGATCCACATTAACGAAACATGGGTCCCCAGATTAACTGTAACCAGAAACAATCAGACCCATAAATCTAATTGGCTACTAACAGGTGGTCCAGCTCAGTAATAACGGGATTTAATAATGCAAACTAATCTACCCCATTCTAAAAAATTACCAAATTATCATATTAACAAAACATCTGATTAACAGATAATCAGTTCCGTGATTAGCAGTTTATCATATCAACAGACAAAAAATGTGGACATGTCATACCAAATTAATAGATTATTTAATTATCTGATCCACATATTAACAAAACATGGGTTACCAGATTAACGGTAACCATACCAGCAAACTATCAGATTATTATTAGACCCATAATATTGAGAAATTAACAGATTATGATAATTAAATAACACACAACAACGGGATTAACAGTTTGCTATCTCAACATATAATTTACCTCTGTCAGCAACTGTACATTCAATGCCATCTTCGTTAGGCTCTACACTGGTCAATATCCCGCCCCCTGCTACAAAACAAATCACATTTAATAATATCTCACACCTCCAAATATATTTGGCTAGTAATACTGGGATCTAATAATGGAAGCCTAATCTACCCCAGATTATCAGATTTACAAAACATCTGATTAATAGATCAGCAGTTTACATGATCTGATTAACAAAACATCAGTAGAGCATAATAGAGCACTTCATTGGTACACACGTGGAGCACAAAAAAAACTAATAAATGATTAATGGCTCAGGATAACTTTGTGGTTCACTGTCTTAAGTTACATTTCCCATATGGAGCACTTCATCGACATGCACTCCGCGACTATGAAATGGCCAATTTAAATACCTTGTTAATCACGTGTTCAATATTATCCTTCATTGATAACGTAAGGTGTGTTGTAAATATAACACTGCATTTAACAAAGAACGAAGCTGCATGAAAGACATCAAACGTGATGCATCACAAAAGTAAATGATTATTGGTTCACACTAACTTGGTTGTTCAATCTCTCGTGCCAAACTTCCCATATGGTGCCATTCTTCATCTTCATCTCCTTCTATTAACACACTATGCATTCCGCGATTATCAACTGGCCAAATTAAATGCCTTGTTAATCACGTGTTCAATAGTATCATTCATTGATACATTAATAAGGAGTGCTGTAAATATGACAATGCATTTAACAATGAACGAAGCTACATGAAAAACATCAAACGTAATGCATCACAACAGAAAATGATTATTGCATTAGTTCAGACTAACTTGGTTGTTCAATCTCTTGTGTCAAACTTCCCCTATGGAGCCATTCTTCACCTTCATCTCCATCCATTGACACACTAACATCTGGTGAAATTAAACAATGCATTTATATAAATAATATATTTATAAATGTAAATCAATAGACCAATGGAATTGACCCCGCTGCTTACCAATTGTTGCCGCCTTATTTCTCATCCTCCTTTCACGTTCCTTCCTGTTTTTTTCATCCTTCTTCTCTCTTGACAAATTTGCATAACGCTCTCTCTCAATCTGATTCTTAACATCTGGTCAAATTAAATGATGCATTTAATTGAGTCATATATTTGTAATTCAATCATAAATTTTTCCAGTATCATAGTATCGTAAAAAACAATGGAGTTTACCACGTTGATTGCCAACTTCTGCATCCTTCTTCTTTCTTTGCCTTTCACGATCCTTCCTGTTAATTTCGTCCTTTTGTTCCCTTGTCAATGATGCATAACGTTCTCGACGCCTTTGATTGGTGACAACTTTATTGTCCTCTTCTGGTTGCAGTTGTACAATATCACCTAGCACATCGTGAGGTTACAACATTGGAAAAGTATGCATGCGCAGATCGTGTGACATGGAAATTAAGAAATAACACCTCTTTCATGTGTGTTTGTGACATCGCCAAGGGGGATTCCAGACCGGCTAGTTTGGGACTGGTGTGCCATCGCCACCGCGCAGAGATGAAATCAACAATAGCGTCCCCTATCAAGAAGCACATGAAACAACAGTCATATTCACCTGGAAAGGAACAGGGGGTGTGGTCGTGCTGGCAGTATGCGTCCAGAGTGTTTTAGCATTTCTTAATTAGACTAAATAATGAATATTTCAATGGTATATACAGTATAAGCACAATACGCTATTCTTACTGTACATTTTGGACTGAAAACATATATCAGTTGCCTAACCACATTGCATCTTTGTCAACTTAGCTGACTAATATGACATGAAGAAAACATACTGCTTTAAATAGTTGTGAACTGTGAAGACCACACCTCACTCAAGTAGGAAGTTAGTATTATGTTAAGAGGAAGGACCATTCACTCCAAGGAAAGGAGCCTGGCCCAGAAAATTAGAGAAGTCAAACAGAATTTATTTCCTAATCAAGAGGTCGTAGACCAAAGAAACCAACTAAATGCAATTTCACAAGCAAACAAGTTGACACCGAATTGTTGGGAAAAAATAGGGTGTGCGCCGTGCGCGCCCCTGCCCTGCTGCGGCTGCCCGTGGGCCTCCTGGTGCGCCTACCCTTCCCGTGGGCCTCCTCGCACACCCCGCGCGGCGTCCGATCCCGGACGGAGTGCGATGCGCGGGGGTGCGCACGACGTGCACAGAATTTTCTTCCGAATTGTTGGCCTACATTATAAACAGTATTTCTGGGCTCTAGACAATATATATACCTGAACTTATCATAAGGAGATTCATAGTAAACAATTAAACATAAGATGAGACTAATGACTTGATGATCATGTCTCCATATTTGGATGTGAAGGTTCCACTTCAATGATTTGTGTCAAACTCAAATGAGAATGAAGAGAGATCTTTACCTATTCTGTGCTACTTGTCAATGAACACAGCTGCTCATCCTTTTCCTGTAAGCATTCCTGCAGCTTGCTTATTTCCTCTTCCATGGTCCTTGCCTTGGTCTCTGCAACCTGCCAAGATTTTTCCTTGGTCAGCACAAACTCGACATGCAACCATGAGGTACAAATTACAAACTAACCTTCTTAGTTTAAGATGCCCTCACAGATAGCTGCTCCTGGTAAGCAAGTTTATTTCTTAGTTTAAGTTGATTTTCTTTTAAAATGGTACTCATACATGGCTATTTTAGAGTTGAGTTTCTCTCTGCAGTCAGACTGTATATTTATGTGGTGTAAACCTTTAGAAGAAAATGGTTCAATTCATGGTAGATCATATTTGTTTTTACTTGCTTACAGGTCATCATATCACAAATCCTAGCTAAATAATCCACTCCCAACCCATTGCAGGTCATCAGATCACAAACCCTAGCTAGATAATCCACTCCTAACCCAAGAAGCATTGGATAGCCATCAACCGTTTTAAAATTTCCATGTCCAACTCTCAAATCTAAAATCCCTGAGTCTTTCTTGTTTTGCATGTATATCCAAGTGATAGATTATGTCACAGCAATAACAAACTTACAGATGGTTAAGGCTTTGCTGGTTGCTTCCAAAGGTTTTGGTTGCCGGAAGGGATAAAAGGGCTTCCTAGCCTGCGCAATGAACCTGCAGAGACAGAAAAAATAAGTGAAGATGGGAAGGATTTGGATGGCGTCGGAGGAGGACCACCGTGAAGGATGGGTTGTGCGGCCAGGAAAGAAGATGATGCTAACATTCCACAGGAGGCATGTCGCGTGGACAAAAATGGTGAGAATCCGCCGTAAGAGGAAATTGGAGAACTCACAAATTCAGAAGCATATGGAGGTGGAGGCCCAGTGGTGGATCCAGGGAGAGGAGGTGAGAATCCGCCGTAAGAGGAAATTGGAGAACTCACAAATTCAGAAGCATATGGAGGTGGAGGCCCAGTGGTGGATCCAGGGAGAGGAGGCTGAGGCCCCGATCGGCGGAAGCAAATAGATGAAAAAAAGGTCCTCGCTGAACAAAGATTCACCTGGAGGCTGATCGGGGCGGAACGGCGACGCAGGACGGCGACGATGGGGAGGAGGCGCAGGAACGGGCGAACGGCGACGATGTGGAGGAGGCGCAGGACGGCGACGCGGCCGGCGGCGCGGAACGGTGACGATGGGGAGGAGGCGCAGGAACGGCGACGATGGGAGGAGGCGCAGGACGGCGACGATGGGGAGGAGGTGCAGGATCGAGTTTGGCGACGATGGGGAGGTTGCGGTCGAGCGGAGGGGGCGGCGCGCAGGGTAGGGTTGGGGTCGAGCGGAGGGGGCGGCGTGCGGGATTGTGTCGAAGAAAAAAAAAGGAGCCGAGGAGAGAGGTGAGGAAAAACGGGAGGGAGGGGCCGCGCCGCGACACGGCCAGACGCGCGGGGCGGGGGGCGCGGGACGTACCGCATTTGTTCGCCATTCCAGGCTTTTTAGGAGTAGAGAAGTAGATAGCATTATGTACCCGACCTGACACCTTTTGAATCACTTTTTTGACTTTTTGCCCACTCCTCAATGGTCCCAACCACCTTGCATGTGCACCGCATGCATGCTTGCTCCGTGGCCCCGCACATCTGCGCTCAGAGGCCAAGCTGGAGGGGCGGCGGGCATGGGACTCCGGTGTACCGGCCAGCCACCGTCGCCACAGGGTCTAATCATTGTCGGCCGCTCCGGTGACAGATCCGGTCCAAACACCACCAGATCTAGCCTGCCACCAGCTCTGGAGCTCGTACGTCGCCGTCGAGGTTCGACCACGGGGATGTGCTGCTCTACCGCCAGCCGCGAAGAGAGAGAAAGGGGAGGGCGCAAGGAACTCCACCAGGGAGGCGTCTCCACCGTCTCCGCCGCGGCCTCCTCGTCCGCTTCCCCCGTCAACCCGGCACAGGCACCACGGGCACAGCGGCGCGCACAGGCAAGCCGAGGTCGAGGGGAACAAGGAGGGGAGGCCGCGGCCATGCGCTGCCCTGCTTCCTCGCCGCCGAGCTGAGGGGCCGCCGCGATGTTGCGCCTGCCGTCGCCGCTCCACCTCCGCGCCGACCGCCGGATCTGGAGGGGGAGAGAGAGATACAGGAGAGGAGAGAGAGGGGTGTTGGTTCAAATGAGTTTGAATGGATGGCAGGGACAGGGTCGAGCCATTTTCATCCTCTTCATTGTGTACTCGACGGACGCCATTCTGCACTCGACGGACGGGCAGAACAGAATCCCGGGTTGCATCGTATAGTATACCATTTGACATAAAGTGAATACAACGATTGGACATAATCTTTTGGCTGACATCCTTTCTCCCATCTCGATACAACCTGCCCCTTCAAATGGATGTACCGGATACCACCCAGCTCGACGCTGGACCCGCCGGGCTCGCAGTCTCCGCAACTCCCGCGCCACAACGATTACGATGATTCGCCCTCGCAAACTCGCCGGAGCTCGCCGGAGGGGCCGGACGGCACCCCAGGGCCCGACTCGCCGTGTTACATGCCAGGCGGCAGTGACTGGGAGTTGGCGAACATGCGTCTACGGTCTACCCCCGGCGTCGCCGCAGTACTGCTACGGCTGCTCGACGCCGCTGGAAGATTGCTGCTGCGAGGCGGCCGCGACAGCCCCGGCCCGGTGTGATGAGACGACGGCGGAACAGGCCACGTCTCCTCCGCTCTCGCCGGCTCTCGACGGAAGCCCCTGGCACCGGTAGGGGTGCCTCGATAAATCCCGTCACGTACCTTTGGACTTTGGTTGCAACGTTGCAACTTGCATTTGCCTTCTGGGACTTGCAATGGTGCCCGATCTGGATCGTCGCCTCTTTTGTTTCCCTCTCTATATATGATGTGATTAGCTTTGTGTGAGCAATAGAAAGCT